>OY728134.1:1358964936-1368964936 GCA_963277665.1 Viscum album
ATTACTTCATGTGTCTATAATAGTATTCCATTTTAGGTAAAATAGGGTTCTTGGATGGAATATTTATATCAAATGGATCTTGTACATGTTTCAAGGTTATTTTTCCCATTAAATTAATGTTTAACCACTAAGTAATCATGTTTTTACCTTAATCACTGAAATTAATTTTAATTACTTTCATTAAATATTTTGGTAAAAAAAGTTGTAATTATTATAAAATATAAACTATTATGATTAAAAATATGGTATCCATTTTTAAAAATTCTAATAACATATGTGGAAAAAATTAATTTAAAATTAATCCTGTAGATGTGTCGCAACAATGGGGGTTTTTTAAGAAAAAATGTTTAAAAGTTTAAATTGTTTTTATATCCAACTTCGATATTAAATTGTGTCCAATGACATAAATTGTATTCATTTATATAAAATTTATCTAAATTAACTTTTATGTCAATTCATATTAAACATTAATTATATACTTAAATTAGATGAAAATGCAGTTTTCAATGAAATTTTTTATTTTTCATGATCCATAAAAAATGAATATTTATAGAAAAATACCAAAAATTCAACAAAAATAAATTTTGAAATTCCAAGTTCAAATTTTTTTTTAAAATAATTTTTTCAAATTTTTCAAAAATTATATTTAAAATAGTTGATTCATTAAAAGGCGGTAAAATTACCTTTTAAAAAAATACCTATTTTTATTCATATAATGGGATGCATTCTTATCCTACAACAATAGAATTTATTAGATGATTGTCAAATTTTTTACTAAATATATTTTATAGAAATTTTATTAAAACTATTCATCAAAAGTGTTTTTTTATTTTTTTGAAATAAAATGGTGTTTGTACATGGATAAATAATTTTGTTAGAAAATGAATTTCTTTATTTTTAAATACTTTTTACTTTCATTTCTAACTAATTGATAAGAAAAGGAATCATTTTATATACATGTGTAAATAATAGGTTTACACTTTAGTTAATATTATTCATGACTTTCATTCCAATGGCTAGGTAGTAACTATAAAAATATTTTAATAACAATATTATTAGTATATTGTAGTTTGGTAAAACTCAGCATTAAGTGTAACAAAATATATTGAAAGAACTCTATATTGTGTGAAACATAATCCAAACATAGTTTTTCATGTACTGAAGACTAATATAAGTGTTGGGCATAGTGAATGATTAACATGGTGTTGCATAGAAAGAATTCCAAACATAGTGCTTTATATAACAAAAGATATATTCATTGTTGTGTGAAATGAAAAATATCAAAAATATTTGAATTGTTTTCAAAAATATTTAGGGTATTACAATGACTATGATGTGTATAAGTAAATCTGAATTCATTAATTACTTCACACCACATTTTTTTTGATCAATTTCTTCATGTAACACACAACATCGATCATCCTCAGTAACATCATTGCATTTTATGTGGATAAGGTACTATGAATTTATTAATTACTTTATGTTATATTATTAAGATCAATGAATGATTGGTCAAGATATTATTCTACATACCATCCCAAAAAAACACATATATTCTGACCATAAATATACCATACATTACTTCCACAATCCTTAATGAAAATTAAAGGAATTTTATGAAGTATATTAATTTCTAGAATACCCTTCGAGTAGTTCATGCTCTCTAAATAAACTAAATTTGGAAATATTTGTGACTTAACTTTATTTATAAAGGATTTTCTATCAAAAAACTAAGTACATAAGTGCCTCAATAATACATAAGGTATTTAAATCCAAATATTCTAAAACCATAATGGGTATATCCTTGAAAACTAATTATTGTTTCCTAAAAAGTTCAATCTTTACCCAATTGGGTATATAATTATTACATTTTTTATTCATCATTTATTTTTAATGATTCAAGTATTAATAAACTATTACTAGAGTTTTCGACGCCACAAAAAACATTCATTCAGAAAATATAATATTGTCTCGTTGTTTCTAATAGACATATTGGATAAATATTTTAGTTATACTTAATAAAATTTCTAATATAATCATTAACTTGGTAATAAGAAGTGTGTTTTTCTCAATGATCACTTAGGAATCACCCTTTCTCAACCACTTGGAGAAAATAACTTACTTCTTCAAATGTTTTTATACTTACAAGGTTACTATATTAAAATATATGTGATAGAAATATTGTATTTAATACCATGGAAGTATGAAAGAAAAATCACATAAAATGATGAATATACCTAAAGAATAAGGAACTAATTTCTCATTTAATTCAGTTCATACATTTAAATATATATTGATTTATATTGTGACCTGAAAAGAAAAACCTCATGTATGGTATACAACCTCTTTTCATTGAAGGGTAGTGTGAAGGATCCTTTGGTAGAAAATGTTTCCATGTTTTTTTCTCGTTATCTTTCAACTTGATCACAATGATAACTATAGATTATACTTTATGTTATCATATATTTTCATAACCTTTTACTAAAATGCAATGAATCATTTTTTCTGTAATATTCATTTTGTAATATAAAATAAAATAGGAGTACATTGGGGATAAAGATAAAATATTTGGATATATTTCTAAGATAAAATATTGTCTTTCAATATAGACATATTAAGTAATCATTACCATATCAATATATTTCTTAACCTTCTCCTCAAAAAATTCTCAAGGATGAGATAAAAAGTGAAATAATTTGTGTCCAGTATTGTATCCACAACTCACATCAGACAATGATGATACAATTAACACATAACAATTATATGTGTCATACATGAGTCTCATATAAGAATTTTTATCACACTCAATTCCTGAGGTTTCTCATGAGGTATTGGGGACACTAACTCCTTTAATTTTTTATATCTTAGTACTTTGTGCAAGTACCCATAATACTCGTGGAAATTCATGCTGGCGAGGGCATTAAAATTTTACATAATCAATCGCAATGTAATTGTGGTATTGCATTCCATTTTCTATAAAAAATCTATATGATGAGTACTTTTATCTTGATTACTAATTAGATATTACTAGTTTATTAAATCATCAAATGTCTCCCACTTTTATATAAAACACTTGTTTCCCTCACTATTAGAATACGAATACTCCATCGTTTTTGTATTGTATTGGAAATTATACTTCAAAACTCTCCAAATAGTCTACAAAAATTGGTTATTCCACTACTTAGAGAGTTTCTAGGTTTACACTAATCTGAACAACCATATTAACTCATAGCTCTTAGGTTTCTTTAGTGAAGTCCCATATTTTAAAATAATAAAATGATTTAATCAACAGTTTCCTCTAAAGATTCAACAGCCACAATTTGTGAACTTTTTTCCACTAAATTTAGTTAAGTCAACCCATCACTCTTTTAAGAACTCCCCAATAGTAGAATAAAACCTCAGCTTTTGATTTTGAGCACCCCATACACCTATTTTTTCAACTTTGAGTGAATTAAAGTGTTCATGACTTAATATTTTTGGAGTGGATTTTTAATATTTTTGATGAATGTATTAAATTTATATTAAATATTCTCATACTATGTTTCTTCATTAACTAATGAATATGAATCAATAGAATACATTCATTGAATATTTATGTATTTTTATTTTTATTATTTTATATGTTTTCTAGAGACATTCAAATGCATAAAATAATAAACAATGCATAAATGAACTAAAATTACATGATTGTTCTTGACCATCTAATTTTGGTTGTTCAATTTCAAATTAATGGATCAACCATGACATAGTGGTATCATACTTGAGTCATTATTGACTTGTATCACAGCTCTCCCTTGCCTCAGTGTTTCAACATGTCATCAGGGATACCGCCTCATATTGGCGTGGTCAATGTATTACGTAGTTATATTAAATAGTAAAAATATACTATCACATAGGAGAAGGGGTGTTGGGAAGCATAATATACATACATATATAAATGGAAGCGCATGCCCTTATACATATTGGAAAATAGAGACGATGCATAGACCATCAATAAATAAATAATTATTATGGACATCATACAAAGATGCAATAATATTTTAAATAAATCAAGTCATACATGAAAAAGGTTTATCACTATACAAGACAAGTTAGTATATCAAATAAATGTGTGATAAAATTCAAGTGTAATAAATTAATGTTTTATGGTATATATATAAATTAAATGAATAGTAGAATTCAATTAATTTATTTTTTTGGTATAGAAATTAACTTAATTATTATCACATAAGTTAAATTAATTATCTTAAACAATAAAGTTATTTTTTTAAAAATTAAAAAATTAAAAAATTAATTTTTGTATAGGTTAAAATTATAATGGGCCCTAGATCCTCCCCTAGATACATTGTGGGTTGGGCTGAACCCATGCATGCTAATTTTAGTGTAGACAGACTTAGTGTTGGGAAATTATGGGTTGGGAAGACCTACCATAAACCAATTCAGGATGGGAATATATACTATAGGCTTAGAGAAGATTGATCGTTGCATGGTATATCACTAGATATAGTGGTCCTAGTTGATGGGATTTGATTAGGTCACACAGGGCAGTACCTTTCTAAGTGACGACATGTCGAATCTTGGTTGAGGTGTGGTGATGATGAATGATATCTGGGAGAGTAGCGGCTGATATGACATGTAACAAGGTATAAAATCTAGGACATCGACCACAGTTGGCCCCATGAGTGAGGAGGAGGCCGGTAAGTTGTGGGTGGGGTGCTCATCCAGGAGGCAATGCCAATTGGGTGGGCCATCACTAGAGGTTGGTGATGCGAGGTGATTTGGTGTGGTGCAATGGTGGAAGGGTGAACTAGGGTGCTCGAGCAGGGGAGTCACTTGGTCATGGTGGTATTTCTAGTTGTGTCCAATAGTATTTGTAGTGGTTCCCATGGTGGTTGAGGAGGGAATATAACCTGGCGACTTGGGGTGGGAGCTAGCGGGAGGGGAAGAATCCTCTAAAAGTTGAACCATGGTTTTTTTGGACATTTTGTTTTTAGATATATTTATAGATATAAACATCTTCCGTTGAAGTTTCAGACACCCACCCTTTCCATATTTGAAAAAAATACTATAAAATAGCCTTTTAATAAATAAATTATTTAAAAAAAATCGAATCTTCGAAAGGAAAAAATTGAAAATCAAAATTTCCAAAAATATTTTAATTTGAACATCCCAAGGTTTTAAAAAATCCTATCAAATAGGATTTTATAATATATATATATATATTATTTTTTAAAAATCTTCCATTAGAAGAAAACATCTCACAAGAAAAAAAATTATTCTAACCAGAATGTGGTCATTACTAGATCGCTAAAAATTAAATACAAGGAAAAATATATTTGAATATTTTCCTCCCGTTTTAACTTGAAATAGTTGTGTTTTTAATCCATATTAAAAATTTTGGATGGGCATAACATGTCCTTTCAAAGTTGGATCGATGCAAGGTCAGTTCCATTGGTACTAAATTAATGTTCTATTACTTAATATAATACAATTTTTATTTCTTTTCATAGAATGTTTACATGATCTCTCTTATACAAATTAAAGGCACCGAGGTACATAGAAGAAGTTATTGGGTGGGAGATTTAAAATTTTTCCGCGTCAGTCTGATGTAAATTCATCATCTCTTGTGATTTGATCCACAATAGAGGTCTAATGATATCATTTGGATATTTCAAATAATAAATAGAAAATAAACAAGTTCCTCATTTGAATTAAAAATGCGTTCATATGTCATTTGAAATTAATGAAATTTTCTTGAAGGATCAAATATCAAACCCATCTATATTTTCCTCCCACACATCAAGAATCCTCATGGATTCTAACCATAACATTCCAAGTTCTATCATAGATCTCTAATGATTACTTCCATTTCACAGTGATCACCATGAACTAGTCCCTTTGATCTATGGAGAAGATCGAATATTAGAAGCTTGGTTGGGGTATTTCTCTCTCTTGTATGTGGAAAAGAAGAGAGATGAGATCTAAAATTCATGGGCAAGAATAGTTCCCATGAAAAGAGTTATCTTTTTCTTATATAATGAAATGTAATTACTTGGAAAGGGTCCCTTAACCCCTGTTTAAGCAATTCCCAATAAATATTAAATAAATAAAATGTTATGAGGAAATAAATATAATAATATCATTTATATTTTTTATCACATAAATTTAATATATATTAAATATAATTCTTGATAAGAACAAGACATTAACTCAAATTGTAATCACACAATATTAAACAAACCTTGAACCTTAAAATAATATTCAATTGTTTGTATTTCTCCATGGCTTTAATAAAATACTTGAAAATTAATTTAATAAATAAATTCTTCCAAATTATTATAAACTCAAATATTAATAATTTATTTATTTATTCATCAGTGATCTTTAATACATGGACAAAACTCGAAGCCCATGGTGGAGCCGAACGTTTCCTATACACCAATTCACCATAATAGGGTTGGCGCTTGAGTACACTATTGTGCATGACCCTCTATGCCCTTATCTCGATAGTAGTGAATACCATTCATAGAGAATGAGTGGATTATAACAACCCATAAAGGTTCTTAAAGAGATAATGAATAGAAAAATCATCTACAAACATCATAAAAACATGCACTGTATAATATAATCGGTTTTTAGGTGATACCTCGTAAAGAGGGATGTGGAAATTATGATATCATCCATTCATTCATTTTTTATTGCTAAAAGTTGATATATTTTCCTTCGATTACCATGGACATGGATTTAATAAAGGTACTACCATATTTATAAATTCGGCCTGTAGTCTCATTTCCTTAACTTGGAAGCGATAAATTCTTTCTTGGCCATTCAAGAAATTCCACACCACCAAAGAGGTCCCCACCACAAGATACCTCACCACGACTTTAATGTCATGGTTTTTTTCATTAAATAAAAGTAAATGATAAAATTTAACACATTGATAATGATATCAAGTGAGGAGACCAATACACATGTTCATTAATGGGAGAAAACAACAACACCAAAAAAATGTGGCGTTCTTATTAGAAAGTATGTTCTCATGATCTCACCTACTAAAGTTCACCAAGTTCAAACAACCTGAGAAGAAGTATAAATTACTATGTTCCCACATCAAAAAATAGTCTAACATAAACTGTGACTAGTCAGTATAATGTATTTATATCAAAAGACATATGTTTAAGATTAATATCATAGTTTCATGAGGTGCAAATTAGAGAATGGGAACTGTGATAATATTTTGATATGGAAAATAATATGAAGACATTACCATTTAAATATTGGAGATAGAATATAAAAAATATAATGGTAAGTGAATATAATACATAAATCACTATATACATGAACTGGTAATGAAGAAGTACTATTTGAATTGGGTCTAGAGAACCCACTATTACAATATCTCTCATTGCACGAGGAATAAGAAGAAGAATACAACCTATGCGAAAATAGAAAAATATTATATCACTATTATTTAAAGATGAAGAAATATTTCAAAACGTCAAATAATTAATTGGATACATATATATGGTTTATTGAAGATCATATACATCTGTTAGTTGTTGCTGCGACTATGAGCTGAACTAGTGTTCGACCTATACAACTCATATGTTTCCTCTACAAAGTTCCTTTCTCATACTCGGTCATGGAATAGTGAAAAATTATCATAATAAGTTTTGGATATCTTGGTTCCTTTTTTAATAAGTAGAATACCCTATAAAATCCTTTTTGTAAGTTTTCATCTTCCTTCACTCAGTTATAAGGTTCCTACAAAAAATAGCATCCTACTGAAAAGTACCAAGCTCACTGAGAGAGAGTTGATGGAGGTAAATTGGGGGTTTTTATACCCTGAAACACTATAAATTAATGTGTTATGTTATTTACATTATTTATTTTCTACTACTTACTCATATTTAGGGGATAAGGAAAGTATCACCTCATTTTATGGGGACTTTATAATTGTTTTATGTTTTTTAAAAGGACACAATTCAACCCCTCTTGTGACCTTTTTATCATCATTAATAAACAAAACTTATCTCTTATTCCTTAAATTTATATTGAGTTCAATGCCTCTCATGTGTGTGATTACATACCCTAGGTGCTACTTTCCAACCCCTTTACATTTATAGGTGGGCATTGGGGGTCATTATCTCCCTTTATTCATTACTGACCAAGGAGGGGAACCATTGAACTGAGGGATTCATGAAATAATTATATCAAAGATGATGGTTGAGAGATAAGATATAGTTCTGAGATAGGAAGTGGATTGGATTCATAGTTTAGTAGGGAAATATTGTCACCTGGGCTTAGTAAATGTTGTAAACAAGGGATACCATCTTGGACATGAGATTTTTTGTCCCTCTTAAATCTGGTGTGATGAACTTTATATTTACCTTAAATACAAGGTGATGTGATGCTTCTTGTGGAATAAAGACCTTATATGTATCATGGATCATGTTTTTCTATACCAATGTTTTAATTGGGTAGATAATGGGAAACATTATCAAAATTAATTAATTAACTATCCTTAAATAATAAATGTTCTAGGTTAGGAATCCCTAATTTTATTTATTTTTCACAATTTTTTGTAGGCCAATTTTTATCAGGTTTATGCCAATGATGTTCAACAATATTAAAAAAACCACAATACAGTGGAGGCCAACGTTAACGACCCTTATAAGAGGAAACTCTGAATATTTAAACACCAAGTTCTTTATAAGTATGAGGTCCCTATTTTAGATCATGAAACAAAGGATAGGTTAGAGGAGGAGGATATAGCCTTCAGTTCAATTTTTATTTAGAGTAAGCACAGGGTTTTCATTGGTTGTGGTGATACTACGTAAGGTAACTTGGTTTTGGGTTTTCTTATTCCTTGGGGATTAAAAAGAGTCAACTATATTATGAATAACTTTCATGATTAATATTAGGATGAGTTTCTATCATTGATAAAAAAAATTATCCTTTTGGTCAGGGATTATTTCCCTATTCTTGGGGATTTTTTGATGCTGTTAATATATTTTAATACCTTTGTATTTAATTTTTTATACTTAATCCATCGATTTTCATCTCCTAGAATTGAAAAAAATAATTTTATCATCATTACTTTAGGATTGTAAACCCTTCACATGAATTATTGGTACTTACATCACTATGTCTATTCGATTCCTACCTATTGTCTCCAATGGTAAAATTTCTTGAACCACATTAACCTTTAACAACCAACCTATAATAGAATTTCTTTTAGTGACAGTAAACATACCTCATTCTCCAGGCCTAGTGTTGAGATAGATATATGGCATGGGTAAAAGGGTTTCTCTAATAATATCCATTTCATTTAATAACTCCCTCCTTGATCTCAATGTTATGAATATATGGTTTGGGCAGAGGGGCTACTATTATCATACGCATTCCATAAATCTTATATCAATCCTGATGTGGTGGATGTTGGGTCCAAAGTAAGGGGTCCTTGCACGTCTCCCATTATTCTATTATTGATCTCTTCTCTCAAGCCTAGTGTTATAGTCCCTTGTATACGGTAAGGGGATATTTTATGTTTTTTTATATCGATTATTCTATATATAGTATTGGATTATTTTTCTGTATGTTCCCAATTAAATTATTGTATGAGATTATTTGTTCCTATGACATTGTTTATGACGTGTCTATGACTTTATGTGATTGTATTTTTGGATGGGTTTCCCTTGTACCTATGAAATGTATTATGGATTCAATATTATAAATATATGGGAAACATGAAATATCATGACACATTTTTTTTCATGACGTGTTTTAAATCCAAGAAGATGAGTCAGGACCACCCAAATTGAACAATATCATGGTGTGGTAGATGGGTTCCCTTGTTATGCTTGAAACATATCTATTTATATTGATATAAGTTATTTTATTGATTGAGTAATATTATGTGGTGTTAATTTGAAACTCTTTAAAGTAATAACATTCACTTATAGTGAATGGTAAATAAAATCATTTTAATTTTTGTAGCCTTTTCATGATTTTGTTCTTGGTTAATGAATATTTAGAACCGAAGATGAATTTTTTAATGAAAAAATTGGATTGTTAGAACCACATGTTTTATGATGAATGTTATATATTAATTTGGATTTTCTATTTTTGAATTATTAAATTTGGATAAAAACTTGATAAATAGAATGATATATCCATGTTAGTTTAATAAAAAGAATGTGAAAAAGCTTTCCAATTTTCTAGATATGTGATTTATTAGGAAAATCATGTTAAACATGGAAAGGTAGAAATTATTCTTAGAATTATTTAAATTTATCACAATGTGAAATTGGTTTAACATGAAATATGTTAAATTTTTAACTACATTAGTTGATGTATTTATTTAATTTTATGACTCATGCTAAAATAAATTGGTTAATATACAAATATTTTTCCTTGTTTAATTAACAATAAAATGGTTTTGGGAAAATTTACTTTTAGTACATTGTCTTTGGGAATTTACATCATGTAGTGTGACAATATGTGTAGATGTATTTAGTGAGACCCACTTGGAAAATTTTCTTTTCTATGGTAAACTATTTTCTTAAATGAACTATGGTAGTTATTTCATAAAACTGGCATTTATTTTAAAGGAAATAATGAAAAATAAATTTAGATTGTTTAAAAAAATATTCTAATGACACCTTGTTATGAAAAAGAATTAAAAGGGTTTCTTTTAATGTTTTTCAAACCTTTTAGGTTTCAAATAAAAAATTCTATTAGAAGATTCCTTAAATGCATTCTTTCATGTTTTAGAAAAATTTAATAGGGATTTTTAATTAAGTACTATGAAAATGAAAAAATATAAACCATGTTGAAATTAAATACAAGTAATAAATAATTTGTAAAACATGTTTATGTATTGAACTCCTTAACCTGTATGAATTAATGAAATGTTATGAGTTACATTTTTAAGATTATTATTAACTTATTATGTGAACATGTTAAGATATGTACAAAGTTAATTTCTATTTAAGTAATGTGATTATTTGCAATTTTTTAATGTTATTTCATGATTTAAATTGATATGTGATGTACTAGATATTATCAATGTTTACTATAAATATATTTTTATGAAATCCTATGAGTATAAATTTTTATTTCCTGTTATGCATGATATGTTCTTAAATGTTACGAATTAAATTCGATGCATGCTTTATCATGCCATGTTTTGATTAATTTTAAATAATTAAAGGGATATATGTAGAAATTAAATGGTAAATTTATAAGAATGACACATGGGGATAAATTCTTTGTATATTTCATTTTTTGGAATTCCTAATTAAAATTGATGAGTTTGTAAAAAAGATGTTTTCTCCTATCTTTTTTTAAATCAATGTAATGTAATTATTTATAAAATTTGTTTCTTTATCCCATGCTCATATTTTAAACTATGAATGACTAAAATTCATTTATTTTTGTGTTTTCTATAGTTTTTTGGGTGATCTTTATTTTATTCTTGATTTTGGTGAGATCATGAATTTAGATTCATTTTGATATATGAGATGTATTATCCTCTTTGATACATCATTTTTTAGCATAATTTTATCCTAGTGGAGAAGAATATCCCCCATGAGAGAATTTGGAGTTTTATTGATGAAGTTGTATAGGTATATGATTTATTCCTTCAGTGTTTTTGGCTATACTCTTGATGTAGTGGGATCCTTGAGAGGTATCTCATGGGGTGGTTGTTCAGATCCCTTCATCACCTAATAGTTTTTTAGTTATGGAGGATAATAATTGTTTAAATGGTATCAGATGTAAAGGTTTATAATCTTTCCAAGAGTTCCTTTTTAATTATAGCGTGTCTCGTAGTTTAATATAGCTTTCATTAATTTAAGATTTATTTTCAAATTGACATTAAAGTTGAGGATATTTATGTTAATGTTTGAAAATTTTATTTTGGAAATCTATGAATTTATCTAGTAGTTCTATAGTGATTTAAATATTCTATATGTAAATCTAGTAAGTTTTAAAATAATACTTTTTTATCCTTTATTTTTTATGAGCATGATTAAAATAAAATAAAATTATATTAAATTTTCTTTTACAATTACATAGCCAATTTTTAAGTTGCGTAATGGTAAGTAAATTTCTTTTTAATTTTATTGCATAATGGTTTATGTTTATAAACAATATTGCATGTGGTTAGTTCATTTGAAATATTAACTTGCATGAATCCTGGATGATTGAGTTTTTGTGGGGGATTTTGGATGGCTGCATGTGTAGTCACCTATAGGGAATGTGGGATTTATTTTAAAATCCCACGTCTGAGTAACCAGCCTTGTAAGGGTAAAATATTCCACCCTTATGCATTGTATTTTAGTAATGTGTAGGTTATCTCTTGAAATATACATATGGGATGTTTCCACATACCCTTATGCAGTGCATGTGTGTCATGTAGAGGAAATATATATTTTAAATAATATTTATTTTTCTTCCAATGTTTGATTTACATATCAAAATTTCACTTTTTAATGGGAATTTATATAAAATGATGGTTTTAGATTTTTTTGAACATGATTTTTCTAAATATAGACATGATTTATTGTAGGTGTTTTAAAATGGGTCTTACTATGTAAATTAAATGGTAATAGATTTGTGTGAAATAAATGATCAAAAGTTTGATGAGTATTTATAAAATATTTGAATAGGGTATCTGTTATCTTCTAAAATTATGAAACCTTTATTGTTTAAGTTTATTGAGTTATAAATTGATACTAGGAGACTATAAATCCCTCATTAAAGATCTATAATCATCCGAAAATCTATTTTAGTACCTTCTTCACATCTCTTGACCAATGTGATCTTGATTATCAGTCTCTCTCTCTTCTATTTTGTAGTAGTGAATTGAGAAGCTTCTTCTCTAGGTAGGGGATTTGTTATTTCTCTTTAATATATGTGCATGTACGATTGAATCACACTTTTGTTCCCATTGTCTAATCAGTGTGATTAACCATAAAAAGATAATAACATGGTACTTTCATGCATAATAGTTATTGAATAATAATATACAAATTATAAAGTAAGGGGAGAAAGATAAAATCACATGAAGAAGAATATAGTTAATAAATTATTATTATTACTTCAATAAATAAAATAGAAGATATATCATAAGTAAGAGAATATTATGTTTATTAATAAACTAGAAATCACTTTCTATAATTGGAGTTATTAATTTCTAATATAGAGATTAAAAAGGAGAGGGAAAAGTGATAATCACATGCTTCTCATGAAATATTTAATATTTTGGAAATCAATATAAAATTTAAGTATATTATTTTATAGAATGGAATAAGAGAATAATAGTATCTTTTAATCTGTATAATTAAAGGATGGATTTATTACAACATTTTTTATACAAGTAATGTCAATTATATATTCTAATAATTATCTAAGAGAAAAACAATAATCATACATAGAGTTATTGATGTTAATTCAGTGTATGAAATCAATAATAATAATGGAAATATCTCATGTTTCAGTGTATCTTTTAAATATTTGATGATGAGAATTATTATATAAATCTATTATTGAAGAACTGTAATGGGATAATTATCGCATGTGTAGATAATTAATATTTTTTGTGAGAGACTAAATAAATGGTTGGGTGTTTCTGTGATTTCATTTTTTTTATTATATTTATGTTGCCTGTTGATATTTACTAGATAATGTGTTATTTTCTTCTTTGTGTTTTGTAATTGTTTTTATCATGCTTTAATTTTGTGAAATAGGTAAAAAACATAAATTTGGATGATGCAATTTTCTAAATGAATGTGGAATGTGATGAATAAATACTACTCTTCTAGGAATTGATTAAACATGGGAATAATGTATGAAGCATATTCATGTTTTTTCTATCAATTTTTATCTACATTATATAGGGTTATTTATTTGGAAAACCTATTCATAATAAATTGGTTAATTTGAAACCTAATTAAAATGGTTGTTTGTTAATTAATAAACATTTGGGTATAAACAATCCATTCTTAATTGTAGGAGGCTTGAAAAACTTGATTCCATGGACTTGGTGCATTTTTTTATGTGTAGAAAATATATGTAATATGTATAAATTGTTTCGGATAATTATAGCATTAATGTGATTGATTTATTATCTAGAATAGTTGGAATGATTTGACGTGCAATGGGCTAGAGTCTTGGTTCTATATTGATTATTGGTTATATATCGAGGAATGGGATGGAAGCCCAAAGCTATAGTGACGATAGATGCAAGTGATGTTGGGATAAATTATACTATGAACACTGGTATTGGAATGAAAATAGGGTGTCCAACTCATGTTCATAGCGGGGTTAGATTTTCAATATATATAATCATTCTTGTTTGCTTCTTGATGGAAGAATGCTATTTATATGATTAGTTTCTAACTGTTTAAGTAGATTGAATCTATGAATGACATGTGTATTCATTGATGTGGTATATTAGGTTGATTTCTATAGTTCTAAGAATTTATGAAATGATAAATAAGCTCAAAAAATAATGGGGTTTGTTTTTTATGTTCTAAATGACAATGATATACTTGAGAATAAAAGTAAAAGAGTTATACTACTGAAGTCAATGAATTTATGTATTAAAGTAATAATTGGGGAAATGGAAATGATGTAATATTAATTAATGTAAAATTAATTAATTATTGTTAAACTTGATGTTTTTTTGTTTTCATGAAACCTAGACCTTATTAGTGAAAACTAAGGATATTGTCTGATGATAAGAGGATATGTGTCAAAGGATGTGTATTTTCCTCTCATATGGTATGTGTGTGATATTATTTTATATTTTATGATTTATTACACCACCCCACCCACATCGATAGGAAGACCAACACTAAAATACATTAGTCAGGGTTTTATATAATATATAGGATGGAGAGGGAATGGATGAATTAATCTCCCTCTCCCATTATCTCCTTTTGATTGTGGATATATTTACATGTATCCCAAATTATAATGTCTTATGGTATAGTGTGCATTCTCACCTAGGTTGTGATGGATATTGGTTTTACATTACATTTACTTTCTGGATATAACATCTTAATGTAATATAAATATTGCATCTGGTTATGGTGGCATATTCTTTTTGTGGGTCTATGGGTATGGGCTGTGATGACTTGAGGTATAATGTATTTACACATGTTGTAGTAGTTTATGGACATAAAATTAGTTACTTTTGAGTATGGTTTGTTTTGATGTATATATAGACTAATTCCAACATGAGATGTTAGTCCCTATGTGGGACTAAGATAGGAGGGGTTGAGGTCTGACTCACATCAGGGATGACTTACTTAAGGAAGGGACGAGCACAAGATGTAGTCTTCGAGGAATGAGAGAGAAAAATAGACGAGGAAGTAGAAATAATGATCCTTTATATATAAATATAAAAATTATATTTATATAGAACGGTTTCAATTCTATATGTTACTTGGTTACTGATCCATAGTGAGGGTGGGAATATTTCTTTACCTTTTTAGTTAAGGAGTTTGTTTCATTTTTTTATTCACTGGGAATTTTTATACTCATTCCACATTTTACAGGAGAGGATTCCAAGAGGATATAATGATGTAAACATGTTTTTCTCACCATATATAAATATATAAACTGTTTTATGGTCTTTATGAGACAGTTTGAGATTGAGTTGGGAACTACTCGTCTGATGAGTTTTTGAAGAGTTGTTAGATCTTTGTAGTCATTTTTGAGGATTTTTTTATATTTTTTTAGATGTCATAGTCTATATATGAAATTATATTCATGTATGTGGATTATGTTGTATTGTATTGATATGTTTCTTTTATTATATGGAGTTTTTTCTTGGGGGTTTTCTCTATTATCTTATACCATAAATTTATATTTAGGGAGATGCATCCCATGTGTATGATTTCCTACCATCAATGCTAGTCTGCAACCCTTGGACTATTATAAGTGATATTCAGGTTTCATTACCTATCGTTAATCATTTCCATCCTATAAAGGGTTTCTTTAGAGGTAGTGGGTCTTGGAAGGTTTTATCCCAAACCACATGACATGAAAATGAGGCTGAGTTAGAGTTTCAACTCTATATATTTTAAATTTTTGTAACTACTTACAGGATGATTTATTTTTCTTCATGATCTTCATATTTTTATTGATAACTTTTTTATCGATGTTTTTTCCTACCTAGTGTGTCTCCTTGGTGATATCTGGTTTTTTATGAATAATTCATATTGTATTTTGAATATTTGTATATATTTTCATTGGTTGAACATGGTGACCACAAATTATTTTTATCCCATACCGAGGATTGATGAATTTTTTGATCAATTGTTGAGAGATAAATAGTTCTCAGATATTGATATTTAGTCTAGGAATCATCATTTAATGGTATATTACAATGTTCCAACGGACACTTTTTGGTGTTACGATAGAATCATTGAGTTCATGCTGATATCTTTTAGAGTCATGAAAATCCGAATAGACTTTATGGGTTTGATGAAATAAATGTTTTTTGAGTTCCTGTATCAGTTTATAGTGATGTTTATAGATGATATCCTGGTGCAATGAAGGATTGAATAGAAACATAAATGGAGTTTTAGGGCTATTTTTTGGGGTTCTTATATGGAATTAATTACATTAGAATCTTTCAATGTTTATGTTCTAGACATATAAGGTATATTTTCTTCGAAAAGTTAGGTCTCTATAGGGTGTTTATATTGTTCATTTAAATAATGGGATATCTTTTTCCAAGGAAGTTCCTAAGAATGTTATAGTGGTGCAAATCTTCCTTGGTCTTACTGAATATAATAGTTTGTCTCTATCAGATTGTTATCATATTGTGACACCATTGATAATGTTTACCCAAAAGAAATAATCTTTTTATAGACTAATTAGTATCATGTGATAATTGAGTACCCAAAGGATAAGTTGACTTGTTATTATATTATTCATTTTCCTAAAGTTGGATTAATGTCCATGGTTTATTATGATGCCTCTAATCTTGGTTTCATTTTCATTCTACCACATGGGTGAGAAATTATCTCTTATGGATCTTGACAGTTACATCCTCATGAATGAGATTATGCCACCATTATTCACAAGAGAGATCTATGTGGTCTTCATGGATCACAAGAGTATGTGGTTTATCTTCTCTTAGTAGGATTTTAATTTTCATTAGTGGATATGGCTGTAGTTATTTCAGGATCATGACTTAATGATCAATTATAATTTTAAAAAAGGAAATATGTTAAATTATGTGCTTAGTCATAAGTTAAGAGTCTATAGATGAATGGAGTAATGTGGAGGAACATATATCCATGAATTTAGATATGAATGATGTTAGTGTTAGTGTATTATTATATTATATTATAGATCACTCTTACTTGTTTTAATAGGTGGAGAAGTCTCTACTGGGAGATCCTGAGGTAGTGGTGTGAATATATCACATAATTCATAAAGGTACTCTTGATATATGTTTATAAGATGATCAACATAAGATATTTCTCCATGGGAAGGAATTATTTTTGTTATCATTGTCAGCGTATGTTCTATGTGAGTTTCATATCTCATTCACGGTTATACAACATGGTATTTAAAATATGTATCATTAACTGATGGATTCGTTTTGGTGTCAAGGATTGAAGAGTTTGGTGGATGAATTTACATCTCAATTACTTGTTTTTATGAATGTGAAGTCCAAGAACTGTGTTTTGGTAGGTCTGTTACAACCAATGGATGTTCATCAGTGGAAATGGGAGGAACGTTTGATGGATTTTTAACCCATTTTCCTTATTACCTAGGTGGATGTGATGACTTTTGGGTTATTATGGATCAACTAAGAAATTATACTCATTCCTTAGTGATTAATGATTTGAGAGTGGTGAATTACTTTCTAGATATTTATATAGAGTAAGTGGAATGGTTATATGGGGTTTTGAGTATGATCATCTCCAATCAGGATACCACCACCATCCATATTATTATTTTCTAATGACACTTTAGGGTAATTGTGAACCGAAGAAACTCCAAGGGGTTACAAAAAACAACCAACTAAGAATCTCATCCACTGCACCACCCCTCCCATTGAAATTTTCAAAATTTAAAAACTGCCAAAAGATTTCCAATTTTCAAAATTCAGAAGGGGGAATAATCATTGTCTTAGACCACGAGCCAACAATTATCCCTTCTATCATCATCATCAATGGAGACGAACCCATCCCCGTCACCGACGGTAAAAATTTCGTCACCTTCTACCCCCATAGCTACCCGCTAAATCTCACATCCCAAAGAGACTTGAAGACCACCACGTAGCTCCACCTCAGATATAGTGGGGAAATCGAGGATCCAGAGCAGAGAAAGAGCGGGCAATTACAGGTAGAAACTTAACAAGACACTCATGGAACACACCGCCGACTTCATCACCATCAAATAACGCCCACCATCAACGTCGTCCATTGCCGCCATCATTGTCACTGCCCCAAAAACACACTGGTCACTGAAAAACACCATAGTCCTACATAACCACCTTAAAAAAACAACAAACATGTCGTCGCAGGCCAGAAATAACACCAGGACGCCTCAAAAACCCATCATCAAAACACGAAATGAATTGAACTTTAACCATAAATAGCATCATCGTGAACCACTGACAGATTCTTCCATTTCCAAAATAGAGAAATACCAAACCAGAAACCACTATAGTAACCTCTACCGAGAAAGTATCGAACAGAACGAATGACAAAGAAAATAAATCAAAAAAACTATCACAGAAACCAACACATACCACATGAGGGCCCCGACGTCCGCTGAACCCCACCTCCCAAAACCACTGTGTAACCACCACTTCAAATCCGACTCGGAGATAAGCAGAGATTATTGAGGAAAGGGTAGGGATTTGTGTAGTCGAGGGCCCTGAACGTCGGCAACATGGTGAGACTGAAAAAAGAATCCAGAACCCTGATCGAGCCAAAATAGAAACACCAGAAGGACCAACGACCAACTAACCCCATCACCCAAAACCACTATGTTACCATCGCTCCTACTATGACCTAGATATGAGAGGTTAAAAGAAAGATCAAAGTTGGGTTGTGGCTACCAGAGGCTTCAACAAAGAAAACCTTTTGCAGGACAAAAGAAGAGATTCTAGGAGGAGAGCACCAAGAAAGTTGCAATTACACGAGAGTGTGGAAGAGAATTAATATTGTTTTGGATATTAATTATTCATTAAAAAACATTTCATCCTCAGATGGATGATAATATAGAGTAAATTATTTATACATTAGAGTACATTTTGTATGTTTGTGTTTGTGATTTTATAGGATTTTGGGAGAAACATTTTCTTTTGGTTGAGTTCCCTTATAATGATATCTATCACTATTACTTTGGTATGGATTTGTTTGAGTCTTTTTATTAGAGACCTTACATATCAAAATTGTACTAGAATGAGGTTATATAATCCATGATCATTGGAATTTATTTATTATATAGTATAATAAAGATTGTGTATAGGATTCATGAGAAGGTAATGGATTCTGATAGTCATTAGAATTCTTATTTTAATAGGAAGTTGACACCCCTAGAGGTTCATTTCATTGATCACATGTATCTAAATATTTATCCTCATCATGTATAGTGGAGTTTTGGTAGAGTTAGTAAACTTTCTCCTTGATTTGTTGTAACTTGTATGGTGTTGGATTCAATTATCAAGGTGATATATTGGATATTTCCTCCTCACATGGATAATGTTTCTGTGCCTTCTACCTATTTCAGTTTTGGAGATATCATCATGATGAATCTCATGTCATTGATTGGGGTGAGATAGATGCTTAGGAGGATGTGACTTTTGTAGATCAATGGGTGGAATCCATGATCATCATGAGGAAGTTCTGTGAGGATGTGTCATTCCTTTGGCATGAGTCTTGTAGACACATTATATCATAGAGGAATATACATTGGTGTGAGAGTTACATATTTGAGATTAGAATCTATTGTTATTTTGAGTTTTAATTATTATAATGATTTTTTATATGATAATATTGGTGATGATTGTTTTTCTTTATTTATACTTGTTTTGTTTGAGTTTTATAATGAAAATATTTCTATTTGAGATGTATCTTATTTGGTGTTTTTTTTTCAAGGTTGGGTTTTGTTTTGATTATCAAGGATGATAATTGTTTAAGTGGTATATAATATAAATACTCAAATTTTATTGTCCCTATAATTTATGTTTTTTAGGTTTTTGAGATGTTGGGGATGATCTTATATGTGAATGGTGGAAGTGAAGTTGAGTTTTACGTGAAACTTATAATGTCACAAAATACATGTAATAAAAATTATCATTGAATCAAACTTTTTTACTAGGTGGTTTGTTTTTTTAATTTATTGTATTAAAGGAAAGGCTTCACATGTGGTCATTTCTATCTATTCAATGTGATGTTGTAACACCCAATGATTTTATGGTATGCCTATTTTTAAATTTAACTTCTTATACAACATATGAGATTAAAAAATGAATTAATATTATTATTTAATTGTTATATTTATCTCTTAGATATTGGGAATTGTGGGAATGAATGAAATTATGTAAATTATAAAAATATAGATTACACATGTTTATAAAAGTAATTCATTAGTTACTAGTTAATTAGATTTGAAATCCAATTGAATATAAATGATGTATTTCAATAAAAATTATTTTTATGCCCACAATGACATTAAACACTATTAAATAAATATATTAATGAAATTTATATATTATATATTCAATCAAATATTTTTACATCCATACAATATTTTTTTACAGGCATATGATAAGAATAAATATAATTTTACACATAAAAGGCCATATTTTTTTAAATGAATTTTTACATAATTTTAATGTATAACTTGTTTTAAATATAAATTTTGACACATTAAAAAATTAAATTTGACAAAAAAACATTATTTTTGAAAGTGTAATATCGAAATTTACTTTGGTCAAATTTTTTGTATTTTGTTGATTAGTTTCATTTTTGATGATTAATATTGTGACCACTGGAATGATAATATGACCATAAGAATAAAAATGTATCTATTAAAACAATAAAATCACCACTAAAATTATAAATAAATTTAGCCATATTATAAGTGTTTTTATAATATAATTATACTATAGTATAAGTATATAAATGTTTTAAAAATAATAAAATTTGTGTTGGTGTTTTTGTAAAACAAAATTTTTATTTACAATATTGGAATTAAAAAAACAATTTAAAAGAAAATATAATTTCATAAAATAAATTCATAAATTAATATTTTTTTGTCTTATTATTATAAGATAATTTTTTGAGAACTTAACTAATTTTTTGATGTGTTATAAAATAAGTTATAATATTTAAATGGAATTTTAGAAATAAATAATGATTTTATTTCAAAATTTGATTTATTTTATATAAAAAATTATTTTCATAAAATCAAGTTCATTTTTGACTTCTATGTATTGAAACATGGTTATGGTGAATTTTTGGGATTTTTCCAAAATAGTTGAATTTTTGGTGAATAGTAAAATACGGTAATTTATGGTAAAAATATAGTATAAGTTAAATACACTATTACTTGAGTCATTTATGATTTAATAACAATATTATCGAACTAACTTTAATTATTTTGACTTATGTGTTGATAATTCTAAATCTATTTATAGTCTTGATCCAAAATAATAAACAAATGAATAAAATATTCAAAAAATACCCCTCTCCTTCACTATAAATACCATCCATCACCACCTCTTCACCTCACACCTCCAAAGCCATGACGCATGTATAGTATATTACAATTTACTCTACCAATCCTATCTTACATGTATTGGTTTTTAGGTTCTCAGAAAAATTCCATTTCAAAGATCCATATGGGGGTTCTCAAGTAGAATAATTCAAGAGGTAAAAATCATCTTTCCGTATTTAATTTCCTTTCATTTTATTTTCTTTTGTTATAATTTCTTCAAATTATCTATCTAAAAATGCATGAAAACTCTTTTATCTCATATATACTAGAATTATATTATGATAATGGGACATCCACCACCAATTATCTTCTCTTCCCCTTTTAATTCTAAAAATGAAAACCTAGTTTGTGAGGTGCAAATTTATCACCTTTGTGGAAAACACGTTTTTTTAGTTCCACCTTCTAGGATGGTCAAAAAACCCTTTTGATGGTTAAAAAAGAGTATAATATATGTATTAAAACTTATTTAATGTTCTAGAAGAATAATATACATAATATTAAATTATTAAAATAAAACTAGTGTGTGATGAGCTAAAAACACAAAAATAATCCAAACAGTTATCATTAACGGCTTCTATAATGACTCAATATCATATCTAAAAAATGATATATAATACAATTTAATATTATTTAATTCCAATAATAACGTATAATTTCAATTGTATACAACTATTCTCATTTTACAAGATCTTTCATACATATTTACAAGTCAACAAATCATTAAAACAAAGGAAACGAACACCTTCAGACGAATTTTTTTATCTCATAAGTCATAAAAAAGAACATAAATGAAATTAGTAAAATTATAATTAATTAAAAATATCTTTTAAATTTTATGAATTAAATTATTAATGAGTCTAATTTCATTATCCCAGATGTTAAGTACACGTTCATAATGCTTTCACACATAAGGTTAGGGTTTTCTCAACTCACTTTTATTTCAATGAGATATGCCTTATTACCAATTATTTATTATATGTGGTGTACGTATACTTCCATTTATTTATCATATAATTAATATATTTATTTTCATTTTTTTCAATGTATTATTTTATCATCATTATTTGTATGGGGTATATGGCTCGACAGATTGTAAAGTGGTAAGGGACTCTCCCAAAACCATAATTTTTCATTCGGGTTATGCTTTATCTCTCTTTATCACTATATAATCCTTCATTTACATTATATAATTATTCTAAATTATGTTTATTGGTTTTAAAACCATGTATCCATATCATTTCATCTTTAATTGATGAGTAAATTCATGTTTTATAATCTTTCCTTTTCAATTCCTTTCGATAAGCAAGCCCAATTATAGGGAACTTCCTAATTTCTTACCCATTTTAAATTACCACCTTTAATTTTTTTAATCTACAAATATTTTTATGAAATCAATAATTTTATCATTATAACTATGTTTTTTAATTTATGGTTTTAAATAAAAAATTATTCAATTTTTTATTTTAAATATACTTTAATATCTTCCTTAAACCGTATTAAAGATGCCCATTTCTAAAGATTTTTAACCACTCTTTTTATTTATTTTGACTTCAGTTAGATATCATTTATGCTTTTAATATAATTTCATATTAGTTAAATTTTTTGTTCTTGTTTATACATTTTTATAATCTAATTTTATGTCATATTGAAATAATATTCCAAAAGAACTATTCTTTCTAACATAAAAAATGTTTTTCTCATCTCACTTTTACTTCTGTGAGATATATGCCTTGTTAGCCACTAACTCCTTGAATGTGGTCTATATACTACCCATTGATATATAAAATCATGAGTCTTTTTTTTATGATGTTATTATAAGTTTCATTTAATTTTATCACTTCATAGGTATTATGATTTAAATGTTTCAAAGTGCTATGGGACACTTTGGAATGTTTAAAGAATATTTTTCCTCAATAATTTCTCAATGATTTTATTAGATTATTTTCATCTATGATTATGATTCAAATATTTAAAAATGTTATGGTAAAATTTTATTTATATATATATTTTTAAATTTATTATTCAACTCATGAGGAAATCATTAAACTTATTAAGTGATGGGTGGGGCCTGTTATATCCCCTTGATGCATCATTAGGTCTCATGAGACAAACTAGACCGGGTTTATAACCATTTATGTATGGTATCTTGGATGAAGCCTTAATAGTATATTCAAGATATTCAACATCATGAATTCCCCCATTATAATATTAGTAATTGAAAAATCCTGTGATTATTCAACTAGTAGAATATCAATGGTTAAGTTTCAAGTGATTATTTTATATGGTAATATTTATTCATTATTTATTCTTACCATATTATGATGAAGATTATATTTCATTGGAATGTGTTTCAGAAATTAATATTTCCCTATTGTTTATGTTTAAGATATCTTCCACTATATTATTTACTCATTATGAGCATCTGAGATGACCCCATTCTTATGTTTTATTTTTCCCTAGGATGTGAAGATGTATATTATGAATTAATTGTAGGGATAATATAGATGTTATTAATATTTCCAATGGAGTTTCTATAGCAGTTTTCATTTCATATTGTAATGTAAAACTTCTTTTTTAATCTAGTTTTCTGAAACTACTAGACTACTATATCTTTTTGAAAGCGAACACTTGTTCATAGTACGAATGTAATGAACTAAGGCACCGAATCTGGGATACTGGGGTTGGGGTCATTAAAATTGGTATTAGAGAAAGTTTAGAAGAGTTGATGGGAACTTGATTTAGAAAACATAAATTAAGGAACATAAAACTATTATTGAATTTGATGATAATAATTGAATAACATCGTAGAATTTTATTATGGTAGAGATTATGTTATTCTTCATAGGAATACATCTTCATCTGGACACTACAAGTCAATGTGTTTCTAGAACAAATGTGCATAGGGGTTACAACTATGACAAGGAGTGTCAGGCCTGACTCAACATAACCTAGTACATGGAAATACGACTTACTATGCACAAGGTTTGAAACACCCAGTGGTTAGGCTTAGGATAATTCACATTTTCATTACAAACCATTATGAAGGATTTAAAAGAAAAATTTCCCAAAATAAACCATTTTTATGATTATGTGATTACTTATGCATAAACTTCCAAATTATGTTAATTTATTTTCCAGTTAAAAATTATTAATTATGATTCTTAACTTAATTTATTATATTCCATTACTTAGAAATGTCCCATCAAAGAGGTAATGAGAACCTCACAAATGCACATTATATAAATTGTAAGAACGATAATATCTTTTATTATCTTATGCCAATATTTCAAAGGGAACAAGTATCCAAAACATTATCATCATATGAGGATATAGTTTCATGTGATATAATGATAGATTAATAATTCTCCATGTATTCTTACTTATGAAGGAAGAAAGAGAATGAGAGTACAACTAAAAAAATTATAAATAAAGTTAAAAAGGGAACGAAGGATTTTCACACTTGTGTTAATTGTTGAAGGAAACACCATGGTATATTCTTAAGATGAGAAGGAGGATTTTTAATGTTTGGATAAAAAGGCCACCATTGTCATGATTATAAGGAAATGAAAGAATTTTCTAATGTTCTATGATTCAACTGAAATCATATGGGACATTGAGTGTATCAATGTGTCAAGAGTCAAAGGAATACACACAAAATGATGACAATGGATAATGGTCAAGATAATTCTACTATTAAAGATGAAGAATAATTATTAATATGATTGGGTTTAGATTAAATAATTATGTCATTTGAGTATTTGATCAATAATTATATGGTTATAATAATCTTGCGATATGTAAGGATTGTACTGCAATACCACTTCCTTTAGGATTTTGTAACATTTGATGAGTAGAGATAGTAATCAATAGAATTGATTTCATTGTAAGTTGATCTTCTTGAAAACTCATGAATTGGAAAAGATATACCTAAATGTTTAATTGATGTTGATATAATAATAAGTAGAAGGTTATGGGATAGTATTGGGGACCATGAAGGTGGTTAGTGATTTGATGGTTTATGTTATGTAGGAATTATTAGATATTTAGATTTAAGGAATATATTCAACAACCTGATATATTACTACTAGAAGCATGTATATTTTATAAAGGGTAAAAATATATTAAGGTATTCATATATTTTTTATGTGATAATATAAGATATATTATTTTGGAAATATTATGTTATGTTGATTTTGGAAATTTAGCGACCTTCCTTTTAAATTTTTGGTGGTTGAATATGGAAAGACATGTTTTAAATGAGTCTTTTTATTAACTACTTATAGAACAGATCAAGTTAAACATTGGAAATCATTGTTCATTGATAATGTATTATAACCTTCTTGGTTTTAGAAAACATTTATATATTGAATTAATTACTTAAGGATTATAAGATTTGTTAAATGTTCTTTAGGAATGAAGAAATCATCTTGAACATTCATTTACAAGATTAAGGGATAAAGTGAAAATAGATTGAAACAAAAAAGGATGAAATTATGCTTATAAAATGGAATGTAATCAAGTAATTTTACTTTCTCAATTCCTTATTAGGATATTAAAATAATCCCTCAACTCTAGGAAAATGACTTTGGAACGAAAACATTATTCATTTACTTTCATTTCTGAGAAATCAATAGTCTTTTAATCGATCAAAACATTTATAGTTTTGTGATGGTTAACTTTATAATGACCATGTTCTCTATCACCATATATCATAATTTGATAGTTATATTTCTATTATGTGTCCATGTTATCACATTCCACTAATGGATTTCTACCCAAAATTCAAGTTTTGTGGTGACCTTTACTTTCAACTTTCACTCTTAATAACATGAAATTTTATTAACCCTATTTCCGATGTGGATTTACCATAAAGTAATTTTCAAGTATCAACCAAATATTTTTTATGTACAATCTCAAATTGCGAGGACACAATTTATTGAAGGAGGGGAAAACGTAAGACCATAAGATTTTACAGTATGCCTCTTTTTAAATTAAACTTTTTCGATAGCTTACCATCTTCACAAATGATTAAATATTATTATTTAGTTATTATATTTATATCCTAGATGCTGGGAATGGTGAGAATTAATTATATTAACTATATTATAAAAATATAGATTACACACATTTATTAAATTAATTCATTGGTTTCTAATTAATTAGAAATGAAAACAAATTGAACATAAAATATATATTTTCATAAAAAATATTTTTATGCCCACAATGAAATTAGTCGATATTAGTGAAATATATTAATTAATTTTATATATTATATATTAAACCAAATATTTTTATATTTGTCCAAATTATGTTGGAGGCATAAGATAAAAATAAATCCAATTTTACACATAAAAGGTTATATTTTTCTAATCGTAGTTTTACCACCTTTTAATGGGAAAATAGTTTGAAATAGGATTTTTTACACTTTTATGAATTATATTTGAAAAAGTAAACATTATTTTTGGAATATTAATATCAAAATTTACATTGGTTAAATATTATGTATTTTTCTTATAAGTTTCATTTTTGATGAATAGAAATGGGATAGTTGGAATAATAATGTGACCATTAAGAATTGTAATATATCAATTAGAACAATAACCTAACCTATAAAAGTTCAAATATAACTAGTTTATATTATAAGTGTTAATATGATATAATTATATGATATTATAAGTAAATAAATGTTTTAAAAATAATAAATTAAGTGTCTATATTTTTTAAAAACATAAATGTGTATTTACGATATTATAATTAATATAATTATTTAAAAGAAAATTTATTTTCATAAAATAAATTCATAATTTAATATTTTATTGTCTTATATTTATAAGATAATTTTATGTGACCTTAACTAATATTCTAATATGTCATAAAATTAGTATTAAATTTAAAATTGGTTTCTTTCGAATAAATGATGATTTCTTTTAAAAATTAAAATTGTAATATTTAGAAAATTATTTTCATAAAATAGATTTTATTTTTGAACTTTACACATTGGAAAATGGATAGGGTGTGTTTTGGGAGTTTTCCAAAATAGTTGAATTTTTGTTGAATAGTAAAACACTATAATTTACGATAAAAATACACTATAAGATAATACATTCTTAAATTAATTATTGTTGATGTAATAACTGAAATCTTAGACAAACCTTAATTATTTTAATATATTTCTTGATAATTATCCAACTATTCATTGTCTTGGGCCAAAATAATTAAAAAACGAAGAAAATATTCAAAAAACACTTGTCTCCTTCACTATAAAGAGCAACCATCAAAAAAACATTTCCTCACACCTCCAAAGCCTTAAAAGATGACCAATTTATACCCATTTCCTCTCCCAATTTTCTCTCCCACATCATGATATTTCTAGTATCACCAAATATCATGTCAAAGTTCCTTAAGGAGGTTCTTATAGAGAAGAATTCAAGAGGTAAAAAAATCCTCTTTTATTCTTTTAATTACCTTTCATTTTATTTTTACTTATCTTCCTTTTATTACAACCTCTAACTAAACATGCACGATAAATCTAGTATCTTATATATACTAAAATTTTATTATGATAATGGGATATGAAACTTCAATTGTATTCTCTTCTCCTTTTTATTTTAAAATTGAAAAAATCCTCCATGAGGTTCTATTTTACAATCTTCTTGGATGGTGGGATTCTGTTTTTCAATTTAGAATTCAAGGATGGTCATAAAAAATTATGTTTAAACTATAATGTTATATATGATTAAATTTTATATAATGTTCTAGAGCCAGTATATTCATAATATTAAATTAATAAATCAAAACTCTTTTGTGATGGTTAATAAAAACTAAAATAATCCAAACGGTTATCATTGACATATTATCTAATGATTCATCCAAATATATGAAAAAATGGTATATAAGACCCTTTAATATTTTGTAAGTCCATTAATAACATATAATTCAAATTTTGGATAACCATTACAATTTTACATGATCTTTCATACATTTATACAGGTGAACCACTTGTGAAGACCAAGGAAACGAGCACTTCCGAACGTTGAAATTGAATACCATAACTCATAAAAAGACCATAAATGGACTTTATAAAATTATACTAAATCAAATGATTTTTTAATAGGTTCTAAATTAAATTATTAATGAATCTAATTTCATTATACGAGATGTTATGTTCAAGGGAAGAACACATTCCAACATAACGTAAGGGTTTTCCCATCTCACTTTTATTTCTATGAGATATGACTTATTCAAAACTATTTATTATGTGTGGTGTTTGTATACTACCATTGTGTAATGCCCTAAAATTCCATGAATTTATTTTTAATTAAATGAGATTATTTAGAGACCAGACTCTGAGACGGAATGTAATTCCGATGCCGGGAGTGGCCGAAAATAATTTTTGAACTTTTTTTCGGGTTCCTTAAATAAGCGTGTGATTGGGTTTTTATAATTTTTAAACCGATGCCATGATGAAAAATACAAGGGCACTGTTGAACTCAGAGCGTCGATATTCTCCTATAAAGATCCTAACATTGGCTAGTGTGGGCCAACAATGGAAGTTAGTTTTTTGGTGTAAATAAAATAATTAAATAACAATTATTTTATTTTGAAATCCATATAACTCTTAAATGGTAAATTGGATTGGAAATATGAGATTACCATTGATTTTGTGAGGGCATGTTTCCATTAGGAAGTTCTTAACCTCGACTGGAATTGGTCAAGGGTGAAAGATTGTTTTTTATATTTTTTACCAAATTAAAATGGTGTCTGTGCGCGGGTTTGGAAACATCTAAATCGGTGACCGAATTGAAAATCTGAGGGAATTTTTGCATCTGGAATGCCGACATTTCCTATGAATGGACCTAACCTTGACTGGCGTGGCTTGATGGAAAAATTTTATTTTGTCCATTTAATGAAAAATAAAATAAACTTAAAAAGATTATTTTATTCAAAAATTATTTCGCTGCAACGTAGCGATCAATCGACTGTTTCATTCCATTAATGAAATAGCGCAATGAATTTTTAATTAAAGAGTAACATAAATGTTGTTCTATAAATGAAACAACATAATGATATGACGACTAATTGTAACAAAAATGCTACGACATGTTTATCTTTTCATGAGATGATGAAGTTGGAGTTACAAATTTAGATCTGTAATTATTCTGACAAATGACGAGAGAATTATCTCCAATAATGAATGCTGATGAATTGGAAAAGAGGAAACAACACCTTGTAGAATGGATCTAGGACTGACAAACTATGAATTCCAATGACTTCAAACAGATTATGAATCCCCACGTATGGATCACCATCATCGAGTATCCTTCCTTCAAATCAAAGATTCTCTAGGTAGGGGTTAATTTTTAATAGATTTCCTCGTTCTTATTTCTAAAATAATGAATGTGGATCAACCCACGAACATGTTAATCCATGGATAAACTTGTCTTGAGGAATGAATTTTTATATAGAGGTTTGCATTAGGATTATTTATTTCTGGATAAAACCTTAATTTCCCCTTCCCCTGTTTCAGAACCTCTAACGCGGAGGGTGCTTGATGACCCGAACAAGGCTTGGGAACCTCATCCATGAGAGTTCTTATTTGTTATTCTTGACCAAACCTCCTATTTGAGAAAAATTCAGCACCAAGGCCATACCAGGAAAGACGACACCCCAAGGAGGCTGGAGGCGTAGATAGTTCGAGGAACATACCAACGGAGCGGACCTGGTGGTCTGTGAAAAATCCTACAGTCGCACCAGTGCCAGTTATGAATGGGTGGTGGTGCATTGAAATGACACACCGATGTGGAATCCATGGCCGACTAGAGTCAAAAGTGTGCAGTAAGGGCTATAGGCAGAGATCTGACGACTAATAGAGGAGGGACGTGGCCAGCTGGCCGTTTCGGTGGAGCGGCCTATGACAGGGGCAACGGCATGGCGTGTTGGCATGTGGTCTAGTTGGGACCGCATGTGGAGGGAAGAGAAACTAGCTTATCTTGCCATGGCATGCCACAAACCGAGCACCCTCTAGGAGTCTGATCTGGAGGAGGAACCACCCCACACAAGCGGGCCTAGCAGGAGGCGGGACGGGCTATAAGCAGGCTGGGCGCGCGGCCCATCATGACAGGACGAATCTAGATCAAATTAGAACCAGGATGGTTTGGTGAACCCGGGTTAGTTCGATGGACCTGGGTCGGGTCGATGGACCTGAGTCGGGTCAGTATGACGGGGTTAGACTAGACCCGGACTTGACCAACCCCTTTTTGAAAAAATGATCATAACTCTCAAACTGTACACCCAATTGACGAGCCGTTTGTGGCGTTAGAAACCTCAAGACTAAGAATACCTTTTTTAATGATCTAAAGAGACCTTAATGGAAGTTAATATAAGAATAATGGATTGTGGAGTTGATTCTACTTGAATCAAGTGTGCTATGTGAAGGAATCCAATGGATGGATGTGACCCGAAGACTATTGATAAGCGGTCATGTGTGGACCAGCTATGATGGTCTAAGTGGGAATCGGCTCTATGTGACCCGGATGGTCTACAGTGGGGAGTGACTTAGTGTGAACCAGCAAACCCACATTACTCATCAGAGATGAGTACCTTAGCATGATGGCCTAAGTGTGAAGCGACTCTCTGTGACCTACCAGTCCCACAATGAGAAGCGTCTCTGTGTGACCCAGCAGACCCATGATACTCATCAGGGATAAGTAGCTCTGATTTCCAAGGTTTTTAGTTTATGATTGATAGTTTTTTGTTATATACATTAGATTTTACCTATGTGGGTTGATATTACCTTGTGAATACATTCCTTTTTGTTCCTTACCCTGTGTTTCAGGATACCTATTGAGTATTCTGTTACTCACCCCTACATGGGCTTCGCTTGCACGTGTGTTGTCTAGTAAATATGACAGGTGCTTTAACAGATCCCTCAGTGGCCCGGGACTAGGTGACACCCAATGAGATATGACAGGCAGGACGTACTTCCAAAGCTTCCTAAAGCCACTCCATGCCGGTCATTCAGGTGGGGAATTCCTTGGATGTCTTACAGAGATCTTTTTTACTCTTCTATTTTTAGTTTGTCTTTTGTTGGGTTTGTATTCTGTCCCTTTTGTCTTACTTCTTGCACATTTACTCTGTGGTTGTTTAGTGGCATGCATTTTTTTCTTTCCATCTATTTGGGATGTGGTTGTGTGTTCATGTGTCCGTAAATGTACTCAGGAAAATGCCTCCCACTCTTGAGATAATTCCTTCAGTGCTAGTCACCATCCCATGGCCTTTGAGTGGTGAGCTTGGGGTTGTCCTAGCGTGGGCCTCCGGGGACGGTTCATGCACATTGATATATCATATATTTAATATCATTATTTTCATGCAATTAAATGTCTTATTTTATGATTAATAATTTTATGTGATGGATTAACTTATTACAAAGTGGAAAGGGACTCTCTCGAAACCATTATTTTTCATTCGGGTTATGATTCCTCTCTATTTATCCCAATAAAACCCTACATTTATTTGTATATACTTCTTCTAATTTTTTTTTTACATTTTCCAACCCATTCATCTAGATCATTTCATATTTTGTTGTTGTAAAAATTCATGTTTTATAAGGTTTCTTTTTCAATTCCTACTGATTATCAAACCCGATTAAAGGGAACATCCCAATTTCATTCCATTTTTATGTACCACCTATAATCTATTTTAAGATACCAATATTTCTCTAAAATCAATCATTTTGTCATGAAAAATATCTATTCTCATTTTTGGTTTTATACAGAATGTTTTTCCATTTTTCATTTTAAATACTTTTTAATATTTTCGTTTATCTACATTAAAGATTCTCATTTCTAATTCATTTAAAAGACTATTTCTACCAGTTTTCACTTCGATTGGATATCATTTATAACTCATATATAATTTAATTTTCCTTAAATTTTATTTTATAGGATATACATGTTTATAATCATATTTTATGACAAATACAATTGATTTTCTGAAAGGAAATATTCTTTCCAATGTAAAAAGTGGTTTTCCCATCTCACTTTTACTTCTTTGATATATATGCCTTGTCCACTACTTATTCTTTTCTTGTGATGTATATATTGACCATTGATATATCAAATCATGTGTATTCATATTGTTATGATATTATATGATTCATTTAATGTTATTCCATCATGGGGATTGTGATTTAAATGTTTCAAAGTGCTATGGGTTAGTTTTGGAATGTTTAAAGATTATTTTCCTCAAGAATTTATCAATGGTTTTATTAGATCATTTTCATATATGATTATGATTACAATATTTAAAAGTGGTATGGGACAATTTGATTTAAATATTTCCGTTTAAATTGATTATTCGACAAAATATGTTACGGGTGGGGAATGTTATAGCCCATTGATGCATCGATAGGTCTAATGAGACAAACTATAATGGGTTTCTACCCATTTATGTAAGGTGTTTTGGCCAAAGAATTGATAGTATGATTATGATGTACGAAAATATCCATTTCCAAATTATGATATTAGTAATTAATAAATCATTTGATTATTCCACTAGTAGAATATCTATGGTTATAGTTTATGTGATTATTTTTTATGGAATTATTTATTCAGCTTTTATTCCCACCATATTATACTTAAGATTATATTTTATTATCTTATGTTTCAGTTATTAAATTTTTTTATTTTTTATGTTTATTATAATTTTTGATGTATTGTTTACCCTTACTATGCATATGAGTTCACCCATTTCTTATGTTTTATTTTCCCCTAGGACGCAAAGATGTATATTATAAATTACTTGTAGGGATAATATAAGAGTTATGGTTGTTTCAAAAGGGGTTACTTTGTTTTTTTCCTTCCAAGTAGTAGTGTAAAACTTATGTTTGTATATTGCTTTCAAAAGAATAAATTGTTCTTTCCTTTGGGAAACAAACACTTATTCATAGAACCGATGTAATGAATTAAGGCATCGACTTCAGGCTACTAGGGTTGGGGTATTTACAGATTTCGTTTATGATATTGTGGGGTTTTGTTTTATTTTACACTATAATGAATTTTTGTAGAATTATATAGTGTCTCTAATAATTTTCAGGGGTGAGATGTTACACTGTATTTTAGTTCCTTATTTCCTAAGGTTTGTGTGATTGTTTTTTATGATTATCATTGTTCACTGATATTTTTGAAGGAACTTTTTATTTAAGGAATGAGACCATAGTGAAATTGAAGGGATTAAAGGCTTGAACCATGAGAGTTAGATAATATGGTTAATTCAGAATAACAAGAAATGATTACACCATAATTGTCTGTGATATAATCAAAATTTAATTGTTATTTACTTGAAAATATAGTGGGAATATTAGTTTATTATTCCATGAATATTATAACTAACCACCGTTGTTTCTTAATGCAATGTATTTCACCATGATTTTTGTGGAATATATTTTTTATTTATAAATTTGAGTGATTTATAAAATTATATTCATTTTCACTCCACCCCTCATGATGTTTAGTGACCCTAGTGATTTCCCATACATCTTAGAATGATCTTTTTTAAAATTATAGTTTTTCCACTCATAAGTCTAATTTTTCATCGATCAAGGTAATTATGAATTATTTTATATATTTTATACATCTATTTTGTTTTACTAGGGTGCTTATAGTAATTTTTTAAGTCTTTAGGTGATATTGGTTTCATGTTCGGTTATTGATTAAAAATTTCATATTATGGTGTATAGATTTGATCATCTAGTAATTATGTTCCATGATTTGATTTGAGCTAGATGCTTTCAATTATCACTTTTATTTTACTATATTTTTACTAATTAAGCATAATTATTTTTTGATTTTGTAATAAGATGGAATTTACCTTCATATTGATATGGAATTTAATTTAATTATGTGGGAAGTGAGTCATAATGCCTCACATGATTTTCTGTGTTATTGTTAATGATTTTTTTGAATGTTTTAGGATGAATATAGTAATTATTGAAAGTTATTGAAGTATATATTTAGAAAAAATTCACTAATTATGTTCTATAATTACAAAATACGATATTATGATAAATTATTAGTTTTTATAACTTTAATAAGTGTTATATTTAGTTTATTTTATTTTTTATTTAACATATACTATACCATGGTTATATCAAATTATTCATCAATTAATTTGTCTTAACATTTCATATTTTTATAACATGTTCTTCAAGTTTCTTTTTGATTTCTTAAGATAATAGTTTTCCATTTATAGATTTAAAAATCATTTATAAAGGATTTTATAGTGTTATGTAAAGGTAACACAAAGTTTCAACAAAATACGTAATGGAAAAGTAATTATTTTTGAATTTTCAAAAAGGTAATATTATTATCCCAAACAATGTGTAAAGGTATTTATATATATGTATAAAGGTCACCCTTGGAATATAATAGTTTTGTAAATGTACTGTGGAAATTTGAACTGTTGCGTAAAGGTAATTTGGGAATTCTAATAGTTGCAAAAAGGTAAATTGTACATCGTGTAAAGTTTATCCTAACATGCATAAGGGAAATCTAGGTCTCATGTAAAGTTTATCCTATATTATATAAGTGTACCAATATGTTTTTAAAACCCTCGTAAGGGTAAAATGATTTTCATCTAAAAGTAATATGGGTTCCCCAAAATCTACGTTATGGTAGATAGTTATATAAGGGAAAAATTTTATGACCCTCATATAGGGGGAATGGTTCATGTAATGGTAGCTAAAAATTTGCTACGTAAAAATGGGCTACATGAATATGGCTACATGAAAATGGTATAAGTGAATATGGCTATGTGAATATGGATACATGAAATTGGCTACGTGAAAACCACCTACATAGTTCTGATTGTCTCTAAAGGCTATTATAAAACCTAGAATTGTGTTATGATTTTTGAATTATTTCATATTCCTATTTACTGTAAGTTTATTATGAATATTATTATTGTATTGTTTTATATAAATTACTTATTAATTATCTATAATCGACACTAAAATTTTATCATTATCAATGTTTTTAGTAAATGTCTTTGAAAAACATTTATAAATTTGAAATTAGATATGTCATTCAAACAATGTTTCTAATTTAGAGTTATTTTTCTAAAAATCTCGCTAAATTGGAGACATTTATCAGAAAACATTGCTAATTTAGCACCATTTTTAATGAAAAGTTACTAAATTTGGGATTTTTTTAGGAAACATCACTAAATAAATAAATTTATATTTAAATTTATATAACACATTTTCCTATATAGATGTAAATATAAATTTAGATATATATATATATATATACATTAATATTTATAAACATAGACACATTATAAACACGCACACACACACACATATATAAATATATTTTTATATATATTCAAACACACCCACACATATATTTAGATATATTTATATACATATATATTTTAAAAATAGTCATGATTTTATGAAAATGTGACTATTATAATGAATTTTTTATGAGTGTATTAAAACATGGATAAAGATATATATGTATGTATCCACAAATCATGTTTTATCTTTATAAATGATTTGAATGAAAATATGTGTTGTTTCATGGACTGGTAGTTGGTGGAAAGTCTTCTTCTGAATTGGAATTTTTTTTAGTGAGGTGTTGTGAGTTTGATAACTCTTCCCATTTGAATGATGTTTCATATTTGAGTCCTTTTTGATGAGTTTTTTTTGACATAATGGTTGGAGGGTTCATTTGAGAAATGGCCTAAGAAGCCTTGGGATGGTTCCCTTTGAGTGTTTGGGGGTTGTTTGTGGTATGTTTTTACCAATGGACCAGCTTGTTTTGGTCCTTGGGTTTTCTTGTTGTAAATGGTACACCCCCCATAAAGAGTTAATGCACGATTTATGTGTGGACATAGGTGATTCACCATTGGTAGATCCTCGAGTTGATCAATGTAAGGACACTCTTTCTGAGTTTTGGAAGGTGATTTATATTCCCTTATGTATTAGTTAAGTGGGTCCTCTCACTACTAGATAATAGATGAGATAGGATTTGAATGAATCTTTGGTTTCTCTGAGTTTTCTGAGTCATTAGGTACCATGTTTGACACCGGTGTGACTAAAACTTCTGCCTGGAAATGTAGAAGGGAATTTCAGTGAGTAAATGAAATTAATTCTAGAGTAGATGGTGTTGGTTGTGGTATTTATGGTCCTTTGGGTCTCTTTTTTGGTTTCTCATAAGAAAATGATTAATGTTATGCCTTAAGTGTAGCATTTCTGGGCGTAAGGGGATGTTGTGGTTGGTTTGGGGAATTGTGTGCTATTTGGGACTCAATTTAAGGTCCCTTTCATTGTAATGTTTTTATGAGTCATAATGTCCATGTTTGGTGATGCTTTACAGAGTCATATTCTTGTTCAATTACCAAGGGGAAGGTTTTGTAATCTCTCGAGAAACATTGTTTTGACAGAAGTGTGTTCTCCTTTGGGAAATTCCAAATTCCTCAATTTTAGAGGAAGGTGTATTTTATGTGTGATTTGTGTGAATATTCTAGGCCCTTGATTTTTTGAATGTTTTTTGTGGGATTGAGTGGATGTAGGAGTGTTCTATGTTTGATGGTATTGTCTTAGTCATGGTGATGTTTCTTATGGCACCATTAGGAGGGGTTTTGTTCAGATGTTATAACATATGACTATGAGGTATGAGATTTTTCAATCAATAAATCTACAACCATAGGTCCTAGAATGAAGATGATGCATATTCAGAAAACCCCATGAGTGTATAAGATCCTGGTCCAATTCCTATATTCAGTGTCAGAAAATGGGGATAGTTTAAGATTTCGATGTGGCAGTTTCATTCCCATTGGTATCATGAGGTGGAAAGAGACATGGGGACCTTGTTTTTCAATGTTGTGACTCATGTAGGTGGGGTATTCCATCCTTTTTAATAATGAGAATGAGATATTTTTTTTCTTGATCCTCACTTTTGGTACTCTAGTGGGTGAGACTCTCCATGTGGTTTTCTATGTATGAACAACCTTGTATTTCGGTTTCGAATTTGGTTTGGTTGGACTAATCTGAAAATGGTAACACCTATAAAAGAAGTGACCCACGTAGTGTCTTATGTTTGGTTTGGAGTTGTGTGAATCATGTACCCTGTGGTGGGATATTAGGTTTCATAGAAGGCACCCATGTTAGCCCATGTCAGATATCTCGTATCATTCTGTGTTGTTTAGTTAAGCTAGTTGGTCTATATGATGGGGAGACACACCATGGGTCTTTCTGAAATTACACTAGGATGAATTACTGTTAGCAGATTTTTTATGATGAGGATTCCATGCGAGCCCCCCATGTTGTAAATCTGGTTGAGGTTCTGATGTTGCTTAGTAATGGGTGGTCTTGTTGTAAATGCCTTATTTCAATTCCCTTCATCGAGTGATTGTCGGGATTGGAGCATGCCCAACAATTTCGATGAATTAATTTTATGGGAGTATTTATTTTGATGTAGTTGATCATATTGTCTATTTCATACAAGTGGTGTGGGTTTTGTTTGGTGATGTCTTAGGTGTTTTGGCTCAAGAAGTTGGATTTCAAATTAGTGAATGTTCCCTTTCCTTTCATTAATCAACTAGAGGTTTTAAAACTCTTGGGGACAGGTGTCTCATAGCGGGGATCCCATTTTGACCTCCCAAGTTTGACTTGTAGACCAATTTTCTTGTAGGTAGTGTTATTGTCATCTTTTCATTTTTAATTTTCTTGGGAATATCCTTATGTGGAAATAGAGTACCATTTCATTATTTCAAATCAACCTTGGGATGTATTTCCAGATGATAAGCATTATGGTGTGGAGAATTGTCACACCCAGACTTATAAAATAATTTAATTTTATTATTTTATTTGGAACTGGAATATTTTGTCAAGGTGTAGGCCATGCCTAGTTGAATTTGTTTTTTGATGATAAATTAGATTTTTTGGGCTTAACAGCATCTGTCACATAGGAAGAGCTTGGTCGAAACTATGAGGCTTCACCCAGGTCACAATACGACCTGCACGGTGTTCAAAAAAAAAGAAGAATAATAAAATAAAAATAATGTAAAATATGAAAGGTGGAATAAAATTTTATAAAATTGTATTAATAATGATAATAATAATATTATTATTATTATTCTTAGTGTTATAATATTAATATTAACATTTATATTATTCATCTTATTATTATTATTATTATAACTATTGTCAATGTTATTATTATTGTTATTATTTTATTAAGTTATTATTATTATTATTATTATTATCAATCATATTAATTAATTGAATATTTTTTAGGCTTTGAACTATCTCCCTCACCCCTATCCCCTACCATGCACCCCCCATCCTACTTGGTCACGACGTCGCCACCCCCTTCTTCTTAGTTCCACTCATGACCCTAACGGCCACTCCACCTCCCAATGCTCACCAACCTACTTATGTCTGGTAGACCCCCTTAGGCCCCCATATTTTGTCTGGAGAACCCCTCTAATGTGTCCCAATTCTAGCCTCCCTCCTTCGTTCATGACATACCAAACCCACCAGCCACTCTCCTCCGCCGACCTCCATCCCTCCTCCTATGGTGGATCCCCCTCCAGTAAGATTTTCTTCCTCCTTATAAGGTTTTTGATTAGAGTTCTATTTGATTTGAGTTTGATTTTGATTTTTTTGTTCTAATTATTGAATTAGGGTTCACTTTGGGTTCCATGTTGTGTATTTTTTATGTGATTGAAATTTCTCACTACGTTTTGGAGTTTTCAACACCCGAGGTATGTGGTTCCATGCCCTATAATTTTTAAATGATATGATTTGTTTATTTATTAATTTTTTTACATGTTTTATGGTTAAATTTTGTGATGTGAAATGTTTTTTAGAAATGTTTTGACTTTTGTGTGTGTGATGAAATTGGATTCTATTTTAGAAATAGTCATGTCTTTTATATGGGTATTGTTGTGGTAATTCTTATAAGTTTTCATTTAATTTTTTTAAGGTGTACGAATTATGTTTTGATAATGCTTCCAATTTTATATGGTTTAGAAATGAATTTATATTCAAGATAGATGGTTATTTATCATACTTAATGTATTTAAATGTATCTTGAAAATTTTTTTATGCATTATTTGGGCAATGAAAAATGTGGATTTAAAGGCACTTGGGGTGCGTATGTGTTCGCAATGAGTTTTATTATAAAATGGGGTATTTTTGTAATAGGTTTTAAAATGGAATATTTTTTCTTTTGTTTTGTAAAAAAAAGAAAAAGGAAAAATTCTTGAATTGCACAAGTGTTGATAAATGTTTTAAAAAGGGGAATTGGTTTGAGTAAAAAATGGAAATGGTTTGTGTTATGAAAAATTATTATTTTTGGAAGAAATTTACAAATTACGGAACATGTTTATTAAATTGTACAAGTGGTACATATTGTGTTTCGAAGTAGTTTTTAGTGTGAATTTGGTTTCAAGATAGGTTTTGGGTTAGATGGGTGGTGATATATGATGTGTGTTACATTGTTTGGCTCAAGAAGTGTGATAAGAATGTGTTGTGTAATATGTGGAACATATTTGAGCACAAGGGAATATTGGTTAAATAGGTGTACAGACTAGGACTACAATGCAAGTGTTACAAGGTGGATACGACCCAGATTCACTTAGTAGTATTGTTGATGACAACACTAACTAAACAAATGGATGATGATTGGAGACCACTAGGGTTACGGGGATGTCTTCTACTAGTTTCTCATGCATGAGAATGTAGGTTTTCATGGTTTCTATACCACATTTCACCGAGATGCGAGGTCCCTAGGAACCCACATGAGCTAGTTGACTGTAGGGATATACCCATGGTTCTCTAAATCATATATGATGTGGTGTTGTTCATTAGTATACAACAGACCACTAGTGCGTGTGTGTACTATCATTAGATTTTTGTTTCCTTAAATCCAATTTTTGGGATTTTTTTCATTAAAAGTGTTCCTTTTTATGATTCTTATCAAATAAATGTTTCATGGAAATGTTTTAATGGATTTTACTTAAATGGGAATGTTAGATTATTTTTGAAATGAGATCTTATGGAATCATTATATTTGGGTGTCATCCTATTGGGCTTTGGATCACACCCTTCATACACCATTCGGTGTATGTATACCTTGTTCTATGTTTGTTCCAGGTAAAGGCATGACATTTAGTGTTAGAAGATTGAGTTCCTAGTGGTGTTTATGGCGTATCTTGGTGGTGGTAGCTTGAGGATGTGGTAACTCTAATTATTTGAAGGTTTTCAATAGAGTTTTGATTCCCTTCTATCATAGTACCTTTGGGGGGTTGTTTTAGTTCCACATTGTTCCATAGTCCTTTTTTGGTATTTTTTAGTTGTAAATTTAAAATATGGAAATTGTTAGTCTTGTTTTGTTATTTTTTTCAGATCTGGATTTTGGGTTTCTATTGGTTATTTAAATATGATTAATTCAGTTAAATCATTCCAACACGTTCTATTTGATACCCAGGTACATGTTCTAGCTCGTGGGACTGAGAAAGCCCTTGGGGCCTTATTACAGACCGGGTCGGGCACCGGGTCGGATGGGAACCCATCTTGGTTTGTGACTGGACGTATGACATTGGAATGTAATTTAAATGAAATCAGGGGGAATGAAGTTATATGATACCATTATTGATATATAAATTCATTCTCACTATAATATTACATCATGTACATATTTTTTGATAGAGACTTGGAGAGATTATTGACAGTTGACATGGGATAAGAAACAAGTATGTTTCATTGTTTATTCATCTTGGTTTTAATATGATTCTTCCGCCTTAGAATAATAGTTTTAGGAAATAAACTTATGAATATAATTATATTCACTGAATTAATTCTATAAATTGTTTTTATACATTTTCAAACTTAAGTTAGTGATCAGGATGGAAATTACTATCTCATGATGTGGAGTTCAGCTAGTATTTCTGTTTTTTTTCTTAGGAGGGGTGTTTGTTATTTACTATGTAGACATTATATTTGTTTATATAGAATTATATGCATATTATATCATTATTAGGATAATGTTTTGTTTCATTTTTATGGGTTTGGTCTTTATTGGTGGGTGTTTTATTATTCTTAGTATTATAAATGGTAATGCCTCCCATATTATATATTTTATATCCTCGGTGCTGGTCACCAATCCTTGGCCTATTGAATGTAGGATTTAGGGGCCAATCCCATCACAATTTTTGACCCAAGTGGGGTTCTATAAGGGATGGTTCATGACATGTATCCTAGTATATATATTTGGCGTGTCATCTAATATTACTCAAAAAACATATATTCTTTGTTTTCTAGTAATCTTTTTTTATTGGGATAAAATGATCACCCCAAAATATTATCATACTTTTTTTAATTAAAACATATATTTATAAAAATTATCTGAACTCAAATAAATGAATAGAAAATGAAACATACTATTCAGTTCAATCATAAAAAACATCAAAAAATATGTTTTTTATAAAATATTTTTTTTCCACAACCATACTTTTATATATAAAAGTGTATTTATATATTATTTATTTTTTTATAAAAAGGGAAATCTTTTTAATTTTAATCATATTTATTTAAAATATGTATTGTTTAAAAAAAATCATAAATTCTTTACTAGACCTATACAATAGATTCTCCTCTCAGTATAGTCCTCCCCTTACTAAAGTAGGTACTAGGAATTGAGTCATGAATGTGCTCCACAAGATGACTAGATAAAAGTGTTTTCCCCCATCCCACCATTCATTTTATGTTGGGTTAAATATCATAACATGAGATTATGATGTCAAAGACTAAATAATGGGATTCACACACCTGAATTTCATCCCTGAACATCTAAATCTTTACAACCGAACACACTCGGATGAGTAGAATATTTTTTTAAATGATATTATATATAATAAAAACATATGTTTTAATTATTTATTTGATATCTATTAAATCTTTGACCCCTATTATAAAATCTAAATTGTGTATATATTAAATTTATTTTGAAATTGACCAATACTATAAAAATCACACCAATAAAATTGTTAAGGTAATTTATAAATGAGAATATCATGATTTGTATTCCGATTTTTTTTCATGTCAAACAATTGATAATTCATTTTTTGCTTAATTTATCATTGGTTTTTTATTGTGAAATAAGGAATATTATGCCCAAATATTTTATTCTGAATGATTTTAGGATGAATTGTGTGTTGGAAATGATTGGGAGAACTTTGGAACAAAAGAAAGAAATTTCAATGGAACAACGATGTGGTGTTCTCTAGACTATTCCATGGGGATGTCATGTGAAGTACCATGAGGAGTTTCAAGGATTTTATTCAATTTTGGATCTGATATTATTATAAAATTATTTAAAATTAAAACCATGATGACTATTATTCTATAGTTTAATTTGTGGAATATTTCATACTAGGAAGACTAAAAGGAAAACACATGAACCCACATGTGGAGTGAGGAACCCATTCTCAGTCAAGTTTCATGACTTTTATAATGTTGTGGAAATGATGTAAAATTCATTTTCAAAATCTAGAGATATTAAATTTGAGGATAGTGATTTCTAATTGTCTCCCAATTTTTATATTATAAATATTTTATAAATTCAATGATTTTTGGGAGATATCTTCAAACATGATGTGGAGTTAACTATGGTACAATATATATATATATATATATATTTAATTTACTATTTTAGACATTAAATTGCACAAATAATATCATTTTTTCATAGATATGACCATAGTAGCATTAGAATAGTACATTTTTTTAGTTCCCTTAATTATATAGATTAGGTCTTTTTTAGACAACTTTTCAGGTTGTTGTTCAATTTCCTTAAATTTTATTGAGACTTTTTAAGCTTTTTTACATTTCTGAGACCTTTTATTCAAATCAATAACCTCGATTAGTAAGTAAGATTTATTTCCAATTTTTATTAGTTATTATTCCATTTTTTTCATTATTATGACATTATTTCATTATTACACTTAGTTATTATGATTAATCGTTTATTCATGGATAAATATTCTTTAATAATGTGTTCCTAGTTAAATAAGGAGTAATGAATCAAGATTATAAGTATGAGTACCTAATTTATTGTTGACTTCATTCTTGAAAATATTGATTTCATTAGGAATCACATTGAGACTTATGTTTATATTTCATTCATTATTAAAAAAAGTTACAAATTTTTTGAAAAGAGAGGATATGTAAAGTGGTAGGAATAATATTTGAGTAATAGATTGATTCATCCTTTAATTTCTAATGTTTTACTTCATGTATTTAATTTTTTGTTTTTATTTTACTAAAATATTTAAATTGGATTAGGTTGAAAAAATGGATTTGATCATAAATAACATAATTAAACGTGGAAAAGTTATCATCTAATGAATTGAAATGAATTATGAATAAAGTAGATAAGAACTTTCTTGAAAACACTCATTTGAAATATTTTCTTTACCTATTAATTTATTTGATTGTTTTTAGAATCATAGATTTTAGTTTTTGTTACTCTGATCCTTTTTATTATTAGCATATTTGGGTAAAAAATAATCCATAAACCTACTCATGAACTTTATTTTTGTCCTTGTGGGAAATATCCCAGACTAACACTATTATATTCCCTAGTAGTTTTGTTAAGGATAAAGCACACATATGTTTTTAACTTTGATAAACTATTATAAATAATGAAACTCGTATATTGGTATTGTTTTTATCACCACTGCTATGGAATATAGTGAAAGTTAGAGTATAAAACTCTTTTTTATGATCCCAACACTATTTTAACCCTATTTATTTTTTATTTATATTTCCATTACATGGGTGAGTTTTGTTGTTTGAGTATTTCAGGGAATTTAATTTCATGAGAAGGATACATGTTAGTAGATCAATTAGCATTTATTATCCCGAACCATTGTATTTTAACCTTGAGACTTAGAGATTCATTTTTTACTATTGAGAATCAAATATAAAAGGATATAATTTACCGATTTCACCTGATGATATTATTGGAAATTTTACCCATGAGGAACATCAATATGAATCGTAATAACTTTTTCACACTTATTATTAACCATTATATACAATGTTTTGATGTGAAAGAATTGTTTTCTTACAAATGTATTTACATTATATGTGTGATATTATGTTTAATAAATAATTTAAGAGTTTTTAAATACGAATTTATACTGAAATTATTTTTATTGATGTTTATATGATAAATTCTAGAAGTTAAAAATCATCCAATATTGTTTAGTTATTCATATATAGGTAATAAAATTTAGAAATTAATATTAAATTATGGCTTTGTAGTACTGAAAAACTATATATAGATATTAGTAATAATTATATATTTCCTGAAAAATATAGTTTATTATTATGAAAAGGTAACCAATGAAGAAAAATATGTTACATGAAATTATTTATTCATATGAGATATATTTATGGTTCTATTTATTAATACATAACTGATATAATGAAAATTAAATTCTCTTACCTATATAGTTCAATTTAGAAGTTATTCTTAAATTATGAATAGATTATTATTATAATAAATTATAAACTCATTCATTCACATGTATAATCCATAAAAAGTTATTTATTATTTCCCATATTATATATTCTATGTTTTATATTTTTTGTATACTTAAATTATTATTATTTATATGTGGTTCAAATATAATGAAAATTTCATGGTTATTTTTGTTGTTGATTAATTGAAAAATATTTCTAAAATTTGAAATGGTCTATTAATAAAGTTAGGGACCTTTGGAGAGGCTCAACTAAGTTTATATGAATTTTTTTATACAATGATGTAGTAATATTATCAATTAGTAGGTTGAATTAGTTCAATGAGAAGATCAAGGAAACCTTTAACTTGATTGAATTTGAATTATTAATTAAATATTGTATTATTATAGTTAAGAAATATAATATTAAACCTTTTAAAAAAATACCAAATTCACTTATCATTGTTCATACTACTAAAAAAATTCATTTATGATTCAAATTATAAATTGTTTCTTAATATTGTATTGTATGATTTACTACTACAAGAATGAATGAAAGGAAAGAAGATAGTCTTGTTGATGTTGTGTGTTTATGAAATATTTTTAAATGATCTTGGATCTCTTCATAAATACTACCAATGAAAATATTTTATTGAGTATGTTCATATTTTATCCTTCATTGTTATAAACAATTGTGTTCTACTAATGTTAATAATCATTTAAATATTTCTATATTTATGGATTTCAAACTTTATATAGTAAGCGTTGTTGAAAGTCTGATGGAGAGTTTTTGTTGTAAATATCTCATTAAAATATCAACCCATTGTAAATTCAAATTGTTAGCTACAATAAATTGAATGTGAAAATCCCTAATAAAATGATCACAATAAATTAATAACCAACATTGGGTGTTGGTGGTGTAGATTAAGGGATTATCTAAGAGACCTTGAACCACAACAAAAAACAGTAAATTCATTTTTCATTAAATTATTTTCATTTTAATAAACAAATTATTTAAGAATGAATGATAATAAATAAATATTTAAAAGGTGAAATTAAATTTTATGAATTATGAAAATAAAAAATGCAATTCACATCATCTTGAGTCACTGTAATTAAGATAACTTCGTAAAAACTTGGTACGGGTGATTAGATTTTGAGTTCTTTATGTCGGTTTGCTGAATACCTTAGGATATATTTTTTACTGCAATAATAGATGATATCAATGAATGTATGTTTATGGATAGAGAATATTAATTAAATTATGATAACCATGGTTTATATAAAATAGTGATGAAAATGTGTCCTAGTTTTTTGGGTTTGAAATTTTATTTGAAAGAAATGAAGACTTATGAAAAGTACTTCTAATAAACCTAAGATTTATACCACCAAATAAAAGGATGAATATGATCTTGATTCAATATCTACAAATGCTATTATATGTGGATTGTGCCCAGATGAATTTAATAAAATTTCTCAATGTGAAATTTCTTATTATATGTTAGAATGTATTTTTGTTGATTCAAAAAAAAGTAAGAAAAATGTTTTAAAAAATGATAAAATAATATTTTATAATTTCATGTTGTTTGATAGAGAAATAATTACTCAAATTAAGGGAAGGTGTAGGTAAATGTACAAAAGTTTTTCTTCTTTGGGAGTTATTGTACAAGAATCTGATCAATCTTTAATTGTCTTTAGATCTTTACTTACATGATTGAGCAATATTTTAGCTGTACAAAGATTTTATAATCTGATTAAAATTTTGAAAATGAAAAATCTAATTTTTATGATAATGATATATGATTAAATAATGCATGCTGAGTTAAATTATCATTAAATCATTAATAAGGATAGTTATTCTCTTAAGGATACAACTTTAAAATATGAGAAAATAGAGAAATATATATTTTACAACTATTATAATGAATAAACATTCTATATATCTAAATCTAGTGACTATATTTATTAATTGGAAACATGATATAAATTTTTTTATAAGATGATAGTTGGATCTAGAAGGATTTTTAATAAATTCAAGGGGAATCATAGAAATTTTAAATAAATCATATGTTATGAGTATAAAATATTATACATATGAATCCTGATTCCCCATAACTAAAATAAAATAAGAAAAATGAAAGGAAATATCAGAAAATATCAGGTTATAAGTAGTAGAAAAAATATAAATGAAAGTTACATGGGGTGATTATGAATATTCTCGTAATATATCTAATTTGGATTCTGAAGTTGAGAAGAAGCATTAATAATTCCTCATGTGTTTTGTGGATCTGAATAAATAGTTTTACTCATTTTGTTAAATTATTCTTAAAAATGATGTTTTTTATTTCTATGATCTCAATTAATAATATTCCACTCATGAGGATAACTAGGATTCCTTAATAAAAGAACAAAAATTATTATAAAATATTTTTATTAGATTGTTTCTAAAAAATCTCTTTTATAATATTCTTTTAGAAATAAAATATGAATTTGATAGATTTGGAACTCATTCTACTATGTATGCTATTAAAATAATAGATTTATTATCTAAAATCTATACTTTATTGTTGGATAATATTTAGTTTACATAGTGGATAAATACCTCAAAGTATTTCTTGGTTTTTAGAAGTAGGTTAATAAAAATAAATGGATTGGAGGTAATGGTTAAAATCAAAATCTTCATAGGAATTATTTTACTCTTCCTTAGAGTTTAAAAATAATTTATATAATTATTTCCTCTCTATATTATTGCTTTAAATTATGATTATGATTTCAGTTTAATATTCCCTTAGTTTTATGGTGTTAAGTGTGATTTTATTTCTAATTATTTTACCATTAATAAGGTTGGAAATTTATCTCATGATAATAATATTTAGTTTCCTAAATCTTTGATTACTAACTCATCTGGACCAAACAATTCATGGATACAAAAATATCATTTGTTTTTTGAATTTTTTTAGAGAAGGTGTCATTAAAATAAAAATGTAAAACGATATTTGGACAATGGATATTAAAGATATATGAGTAGAGGTTTTTATATTTTCATTCTATCAATGATTTATGGTGTCCATATAAATTTTAGAGTTTCTTGAAGGATATACTTTTTTTTTTCAAAAATATGATTTTTTTTATTGGTAATGATAATGCACTTAGGTTTAAAGAACCTAAAACTAAAAATTCTTATACTTTATATATCAAATCAATGTATAGATAAAAATATAATTTATTTGAATTATAAAATTAATTAATTCTAGATTTGGAAAAGAAGAGTTATACATAGTAATATTTATTATCTGAGATAGTTCTTAATAAGTTTATGTTTTTTAAATTTTCTATTTAAAATTGAATGAAAAGAGATTATGTGAATCATGTTAAATGATAATGAAAAAAAATATTTTAAATTAGCGAATTAATTTTATAATTTTAATCCATTAAAACATGTCAACATCAATTTTTTGTACTAGCTATAACTTCAGGACTTGGTAGAAATTATTTTTCTTTTTTATACTAGTTTATGATTTTAATGATTCTATTGGAATATTGTTTTGAGGCCAAAAGTTGAATCTTTTGATGTCTTCAAGAATTTCTGAAACTAATTTAGAATGAAATAATGCCTATATTTTTTAATATATAACAATAGATAGGAATTTTAATGTAATTAGTTTAACTTAATTGGTTAAAATTAGTGTATTAAACACCAATTTTCCTTTTATAACACCTCAATAAAATCGTGTAGTTGAAAGGAGAAATATTAATTTGAAAGAAAATTCTAGAACAATGTTATGTGATTATAGATTACCAAGTAATTTTTGGGATGAAGATATTAACATAACCTGCTACGTCATAAACCTAGTTCTAATAAGGATTATTATGAAAAAAACCTTATAAGTTAGAGAATGTATGAAAACCAACTATTGGATACTTTAATTTTTTTGGACATAAGTTATACTTATTAAATGAAAAGGTTAATCTTGGTAAATATGATCTAAAGTATGATTAAGGAATCATTCATGGATATTCTATTACTTCTAAATATTTTATATTTTTTAACAAAAATGTCATGAATATTTTAACAATTAATTAATGTGATGAATGAGGAAATTTATTCTGTTATTCATAAGAAAAAATACATTGATAACCTTTATTATTATTTTAAGAACACGAGACTCGATACTCCTATAAACATGAGAAGGGCTGATGGTGAGGAATATGTTTATATAGAATCTAGTCCTAAATAGTTAGAAACTAATGAGACTAAGAGTGTACTACCTATAAATTATATAACCTTAAAAGAATATTGTTGGCGGCCAAATTTGGGAAGAATAAGAACAAGAGGAGAGCCTCAGGGGCTGCCTCGCGAAGACCATTCACGAAGCCTCCATGGCCTCGCAGCCGCTGCAGAGCACCAAGTCGAGACTCTCCATAAACCAGTTTTATGTTCGTGATCCCACCGTGTAGCAAGGAGGCGGGATGCTCCGCGAGCTGATTTGACGTTCGCGAGTCCACCGTGGAGCAAAGAGGTGGGATGCTCCGCGAGCCCCCTTTGACATTCGCAGCCCATTGTGGAGCAACCTCCATATTCATAAAAAGAAGTGCTGCTTCACAATGCCTCTTGGCTATAAATACTGGGCTCCTCTCAAGCCCAAAGTATATATCATCCAACCTTTCACCTTCTTAGCTCTCTAATAGCGAAGCACTTTCTGGTCGGTGAACCATGAGTTTCTCAAGGTACTTTTGCATCGCAAAGGGCCTCCCACTTTTCTTTAATTCAACCCCTCTTTCGAGAGGGATGCCTATCGGGGAGCCCACAGGACTCCACGATGGAAGGGGATCCCCAAGGGGACTCGGGTCATCGCAGAGCACTTATGCTTCATGAAGCACCCTCCATGCACATGTGACCTTCATACTAAGGTAGGGTCACTATTCTTCGTGAGGCACATTGCTTCACGATCCCATGATTTGTGAGGCACTCTTGCTTCACGAGGAATTGCTTTGCGAATTTACTTCCACTATGCGAAGCACATCCCATATGCACATGTTCCCTATACCTAGGCTAGGTCACTTCACTTCTCAAGGAATACCCCTTTGTGAATCCCCTCCACTACATGGAGAATCAGAGATTCATAAGGATTCTTCCTATGAACTCCTTTTCTCCACAACTCCTTTTCCCGTGTGACCCTCCAGGTTTGCACGAAGTAACTTTAAATTCCCTTGGGAAGTACTTCTTGTTGTCCTACTTTGCCTAATGCTTCTTCACAAAGGCACACTAATAAATATTTATTCTTCACATAGCCATGCTAACATGGACCCCTAATGGGATCACCTCACAACACAACCCAGTCATGGCGTTGTCAGTGCCTTCCCTTCACCAAGATGTAAAGGGTACTTGTTATGTATGTCCTAGGGGTGCAGAGTGGACCCACCTCGTCCGAGCTGCAGGACATTAAAATACCAAGCACCATCATCCTCAGCACATGAACATAAACTGTGGCCTCACCCCATGCACTCTATGTGGGGCTCCCTAGCTCGGATATTCTTTACGCCCGCTCGACTACAAGGGAGTGAAATATTCCTCACGTGGAATGAGATCCTCTTTGTTGGAGCGGTGCCTATCCACGGGGAAGGGAAACCATCTTGGTGTAATCCCCTAGCCTTTCTTGTAGGAGGTAACACCCCTTCTCATAATTTCTTTTCTCGTGCCAAAGTCCCGCAAAGGGTGGGATGGGCATCAGGACTCTCTTATCTTTTTTATGTGCCGAATCCCTCTCCTTTAGGGATTTGTCACCATCAGGCCTCCACCCTGGACTAAGTCCCATCTCTGTCTCCCTAGGCTTCAAACCACACATAATCCCCAGTTTCTTCATTGGGCCGCTAATCATGTGTAAGCCCCATTTCACTTCCCACGGATTCCCCTTTAACTACGTGATCGCCAGGTCTCTACTACCTCTTGTTTCACCCACCGAGCATGACTCACGTGGGCTTAGAGTAAGCATCGACCATGAAAACCACTCTGGTCCTCCTAGAGTATAATTCCAACATTCCACCTAAAATACATGGACTTCTATCCTTACTAAGGTAAGGTACGTAGGAAGCCTCCTTGATGTTCAATCCCAACAACCATTGGTTCGGACCACCTTCGAATAGGTTCCATCCTCATTCTGAAATACATGGAATTTTATCCCTCCCAAGGTAGGGTATGAAGGAAGCCTCTTGAAGGTTCATCCCACCATCCACCTGGACCACTGGTCCTCATTCACGCTAGGTTCACTGACCCCCACCCGAACTACGTGAACTTTGATCCTTTCCAAGGCGAGGTACGTAAGATTCCTGCATGAGGTTGAGGCCCACTATCCCTTATTTTCAACCATATCCACATTGGTTCCCACCCCAACACCTTCTTGGTTCTGAATACATCACATCGGTTCACCAATGCCCCATACGAACTACGTGGACTTTTATCCTTACCATGGTAAGGTACGTAAGAATCCTCCATGATGTTCAAGATCACCATCCATATGGACCTAGGTCCTCATTCATGTCAGTTCACCAACCCCCATACGAACTACATGGACTTTGATCCTTAACAAGGTTAGGTACATAGGAAGCCTCCATGGGGTTCAATCCCACCATCCATCTAGACCCCAGGCCCTCATTCATGTTGGTTCACTGGCCCCCATTCTGAACTATGAGGTCTTTGATCCTTGCCAAGGTAAGGTACGTTGGAAGCCTCCCATAGGTTTAAGCCCAACAACCATTGGTCCTTACTCCCTTCACATCGGTTACACACCCACATCCGAACTAAGTTAACTTTGATTCTTTCCAATGATAGGTAGGTAGGAAGCCTCACAAATTTTCAAGACCAACAACAATTGGTCCCTACCATCTTCACTTTGGTGCTCTAATGCACCCTTTTGAACTACGTGGACTTTGATCCATGCCAAGACAAGGTACATAGGATGCCTCCATGAGTTCCAATCCCAAAACCATCCATTAGTCCCTACCCTTTCACATCGCTTCACCCCCCATACTACATGACATTAAACTGTAAGCTACATCCAATGGTAAGTCATTATACATAATCAATGGAAAGTCGTTGTTCCCCATCTGACGGTAAGACGTCATTCATCCCAAAACAACGGTAAGCCATTGTGTCTCCCAATCAGCGGTAAGTTGTTGTACCCTATTCAACGGTAATCCATTATAGTCCCCTTTGTTGGGACCCACATCTCTGGTACATCCGAGTGGCGTCAGACCAACTCGGGTTGCTAACCACATGTAATCCCCAACATATTTTCGGGTCATTGGCATAGGCACACACCCCGATTCAATGCCCTAATCCCAAACTATGTGGACTTTGATTCCCTCCCACAGGGATATGTAGGAATTCTCTTCAAGGATCAAGCCCAATATCTCCATAGTCCACACAATGGTTCCATCTCATTCACTACCCACTTCATTCATGCAACATCATCCACCTTGAATCTTACCCGGGCCACCACATCCCAGTGAGATCATGTCAACTCACACCCCAACATCAGTATAACCTCCAAGATTTACACCCGTCTGATCCACTCTAGTCAGTGTTCTGATCAGTCAGATCCATCTCTGCTAGATGTTAAATCTGCGGCATACCCTGGTTTAAACATGGGAAGGTGGGGAAAACCTCAGAGACATACCTAGGGCATATGATTCCTCACATGCGACATGGGATTCCTTGGGCTTCTGCGCCCTCGAGAATCCCTATAATAAGTGACAGAAGACTGACACACCAATGTTCCAGCATCCAGACATGCGAGTGATTCCCTACATGACTACTCCCCCGACTGAATATTGCTTCCCTGACTTTACCCTTTGGAATTTCCTAACAAAAGCAGTGTAATTAACCAATGTCCATGAAGATGTTACAGTGCGAAGAGTTTCACAAACAACATATTAATCTATGAGGGAGACTCGGACTAGGTAATGAGTTCTGAGGAGGAATCCACGGAAGGAGAAACCAATATCCCATCATCCCATTTCGATCAAATAGAATACATCCTTGAATAAGTGACGGATTCCACCCACCTTTGGAAAGTGGGAATGTAGGGTAACTCACAACTCCATGTCCTCCTCAACAGATGGATGCTCACGTCACGGAGAAAGCATCAAAAACATAAATGATGAACCCCATGTGATGTTGGTCACCTCAATATGTATATTAATAGATTTAGAGGCATCATTGGATTAGCGTGTCACCAGATCAAGTTATCCGGCATCGGGTCCCACCAAGTAAATAGTGGTCCTTGCATGAAACTCACCAGAAGTTGGGGCAGTTAGAATGTTGGACATCCTGATCTGCGACGTTGTCATCACGAATCCCTCTTACCAGTCATGGAAGATAGAATGTCACTGGGGAACTAGTCGTAGATTCCTTTTTCTTTCAGCACCAATGAGTTAATCTACCTAACTTCAGTAACCAAGCTCCTGCACCCGGAACTCGATCACCGCCCACCCACAGATGCAAGGTTAGGGGTCATACTAGCGTGACGGCCCCACGTAGCTCCACCTATTCTATGATGGTCTCAACGGCCATGACCACTAGGCACCCATGCCCCATCTCCGCATCAGAATTCTTCCAACGACGGGTGATCAATGACCTCTTCCATCGGTACGAGGAGGAGGGGATCATTCCTATGCGATATATGGACCTCCGGGATCTGGGGGAATTAGTGCCTCATCGCCACTGTCTCCCACAATGGTTGTGTAGGGAGTAACTGCTCCCCACGCTCACATATAATCCTTTCGGGAGCTTTTCCTTGGAATCCCTTGATGACTCCCTCCCCTACGCAGACGAGGTAGGGGATGTCCGGGCCAGGCTGGTCAGGGTCCCATTCCAGGGGTTCCCAACCAAGGATCCCCCAAGGCCATGCCAGTGCCACCACCCCAACTTAGAGGCTGAGGATAAGGTAATCCATGTTCTTGCACCGTCGACCCCTATCAGTCTGACCCAATGCCATCATCGGGTGAAGGCTGAAGAGGACGCCCGCCAAGGGTCATCGACATCAAAAACTACTATGGACCTCACCACCACTGACACATATCATCCCCTATGTATGACGAGGAGGGGAATTCATTACCTGGCCTAGATTGAGGCCCTAACCACTCCAAAAGAATGCTGGGTCGACTCTCATGGTCACCGGTGCAGGTGGTACCCGTTGCGGGCCAACCCGCGGCAGCAACGTTCAGTACGGAGGTCCTCCCTATACCACCACCATCGAGAACGTGGGTTTTACTCTCTCCCAAGCTAGGTTTGGAGGCCCATATCAGGTCACTGCCAACCTGAGTGAGGGCCTCCCCTATGGCGGCGACACTCAGTACGGGAGTCTCTCCCGCACTCATTACTCCGGGTATGCAGTTCCTCCGCCCACTACGGGCTGCATGTATGGATATGTTGCACTCTCAGTCAACCTCCAACCTGGGGGGACTTCCCATGTTCTCACAACTACTGGTGAAGGTCCTTCTCTCCTCACTGATCGGAGAAGAGAAGGTCAGCCTCGCTTTATCAACCTGCAACATGGAGGTCCTACCTGTGTTCACCTCAACCAGTACGAGGACCCTCCTCACACTGATGGGGCCCGGGAAAACAAGAATGGATGTTCTACTCATGCCCCCACCAGCTTGGGTGGAGGTCCTACCAACTCCATCACATCCCATAGAGATTCTCTCCACACATTGGTCTTCGGACACGGAGGTCCTACTCATGTTCCATTTGATATCTGCTCAAGTGCTCCTCGCCCCATGGATTACTCAGGTGGGAGCCCTCTCCATCCTAGTACCAGCATGGTTGAGGGTTTTCATTATACTAGAAATCCACCTTATTTATAAGAGCCATTCAGGGGTAGGAGATAAGGCCATCACTGCCATAAGAAGAATTCTAGGAAGGTACAGACAGAGATTAAACCATTCCAATTCTCATATTCTGAAGCGGAGTATGACTCAGTGATAGAACCCTCCCCTCGGTCCTCCATGTCAAGGGTTGGGGTAGTAACGAGGTGAATTAGCCTCATCCTCCCAGAATATGAAGTCCACCGGATCCCTGCCTCCCTCTGTAGATACATCTAGGAGGATGAAAATTTTGCGTCTCCACAAGGTCTGGTCATGCAATCGCCACCATCATTACTAGGGGCTCCCTCCACCTCAACCATAGATTGTGGAGAACTATTTTGGGGGTCAATGGTAGATAATATGCAGTAGGGATCACCGCCAATATCTATAGTCGTAGTACCAGAAATCCTGGTCGTCAGCCCGTCTTATTGCGACATAGCGCCCAGGTCCCTACACTCTTTAATGGATAGTCCAAGATGTGGTGGCTTGTCGGCCCACTCCTTGTATTCTCCACCAACCATCTTGCCGGTCCAACGGTTTTCCTCAGTATCGTTTCTAGTTCCTCAGCCACCCCCAGTTGATGAATGGTACAATCAAGGGCCAGACCCTGAATCCGAGTCAAGGAGATTATGGGATATTCTCATAGTGAACCACTTACCTAAGGTGTTTTGGCTGGTTGCAGCACAAAATTTCAGTGCGCAAGAATCCATCGCCCAAGAAGAAGTTGAGTGTTTACGTCAAAACCTCTGGGAGACACACTTCTGCCTTCATCACCAGTGAGTGGCTTATCCAAAGAGGCAAGTGTATTTCAAGAACATTGGAATGAAATTTCGTCTGGTTGATCTGGCCACACTCCCCATGGTTTAGCGCCCCGAGTCACTAGGCCATCGTAGATCCCTCCAACAATAATGCATCCAGAGTTTAAAGGTACTCTGCAATATTATCATGCAGGCTTCCCCTCACGTGCATATCCATAGAAGGGGGTAGTATGTTGCCCTTCTCTTTAGTCATATTTGACGTCATCCCAATTCACTAGGTGATATCGAGGACATTCCCCCAGGAAGAGTCACGGTCAACATGACCGACCTACCGGATGGGGATAATGATATTGAGCTTTTTGATTGGGATCTACCCCCTGAGGGTGTGCCACCACTTCTAGACCCTTCGAGAAGATTTACTCACCAGTATAGGAATCTGCTAGGTCTCCATGTGCCCACTAGGGCACTAGTTCTGAACCAGAATCTCAGTAAGGGTAAAGACCACCTCAGAACTGCCAAACACTCCGACCCGTCTGCCTTAGTGCATAAAACGGAGGAAGACCCAAAAAAAGGTCTCGTTGCGTCAACAGCTCGGGGAGAAAAAATGGATAGTGGATAAACTCCTCGTTGAACGCATTGTGGAACAACGTCTAGATTACGGAAATCCACGACCAATACAGAAGGGGCATACACAACTTCCCTTTGGTGAGTTGCCTCTGGTTGACCCCAATCATCCTTCCCGTGGTAATTGGGTAGAGGCCAGAACTCATGCAAGAGGGCACACTCCACCCGAGTGGCATTACAACCCTCAGGACCGAGCTCAGGTTCCCCCAGATGCTACGTAGGTCACCCTACTTTCCGCTCCATGAGCCTCTAGGACTGATTATCGTATTGATGAACCTACCAATTCACTGGTTTTCAAGGATCCCCGTCAAGACAGGGACCCCCGGCCAGATGATCCAATGGAGGCACTCATCGCCCACCTTGAGGCATTGGAAATGCGACAGTTGGCACTTCTACCTAATGGAAATCCATATCCGACTTGGGTGGATAATATGCTAGCACCCTTGGGTTTTGAAAATCCCACTCTCTCCCTCTTTAATGGGACGAGTCACCCCCCCCCCCCCCCGCATCATCTAGTACACTTTATTTCAAGGTGTGGACCCATGTTAGGGATTCCATTGTAGCAAGAAGCCACTATGCTCTGGTGTTTTATAAAAACATTAGAAGGGCCTGCATTCGTCTTGTATAGCCAACACCCCATCATATCAATAGTGGGATGTCAGGATCTTCACAGGAATTTTCTATACGAGTTCATCTCCACCACATAGAAGACAAGTATCACATACCTCTTAAAGTGCAAGAAGAGTCATGATGTGCATGTCACAGACTTTTTCTCCTAATGGAAGGGGCTCACGTATTCCCTTGAAATTCCACTGAATCAAGAGAAACTACTGACGATGTGTGTGGGGAACGTCAAGACGGAACTGGTCCCCTCTCTGATCACCCAGAAATACCCTAGAGGATTCTGAGACATCTCTAATAAGGCCCAGCGCCTGGAAGAAGCCCTACAATAGGCCAGTCAGGCATGTCTGTTGCCTCTCACAATTCTCACAAGCAGGGCCGTTAGAGTCGAGCCCACCATGGTGGCCCAAATAGAGTCCCCCCGAACAATTGGAATTACTACCAGTGGAGGCACCTCTGCATCCTAATAGAGTCTCTTCACAGCAGGCGCAGCCTCCACCCCAGTAACGTCCACCTCAAAATCGACAGGCACCCCCACATAACGCATAGCTACAACCTAGGTGGGATAATCAGGCTCCGCCTCCTCGACAAGCTCCTCCATCCCCTCACTAGAACCAGGCTCCCAGGAGCCCCTTTCTAGATAGAAGAAACTTGACCTACTCATTCAATGAGAATCAGGTTCCCAGTTATTTCTGAAGTGATTTGGAATAGGGGATTGTATGTTTACCTGAATGCAGAAGGCCGGAAGAGGCGAACCTCACTGATCGACCCAACTACTTCCCTTATCACCGGATTTTGGGGCACACCCTCAAGCAGTGCTCTGTGTTCAAGTAATGGATCCAAGACTAGGTTGACAAAAACATAGTCAGGTTGGGCCCAACCCCCGGAACAAGTAGCATGTGTACTTGTAAAACCCAGTAGTGGTAGTCATAGAGAAGGTGAGTGGCAGCAAGTCCCAAGCCGCAGGTCCCATATGTTCATTGACTGGATGGCCCGCAAGGTGGTCGCCCGTGCCCATGGTATTATCCGTGAATGAATAGGTTGACCTGAGCCTTCATTAGTCGATGTGTCTACCAGAAACACAACTTTTTCATCATTGTATTGGCCATCCTCTTCCCAGAAGGGCAAGCATCGACAGCGTAAGGGAAAATAACATGCCACACCAATGCCATCGTCATCTCGTGCTCTAAGAGACTTCATGCCCACAGAGATGGAGATTCCTCCCAGAATTCATCCAGTAGTAGAGGATTCTTTATGTGACAGTCAAGGGTATACTTCAGTTAACACTGTGGAGATGTTAAACCCTTACATGACTCCCAATGACGGGTCACACCAGACGGATCTCCCTAACGTCCCCAACAGACACCAGCATCGGTGGTGCCATAGCTATATGGGTCGTCGAGGCACATTGGTTGGCACTTAAACCTAGGCCTTGCATGCCACTGAAACCAGAAAGAAGGCCCAGCATAGAACAAAGTGCACACATCCTCCTCATCTGATGCCATTAGCCCTGTCTTTGCCACCATTTGTGCTACTGGATCAGGCAGAACAACCCAGACCTCTTCGTGATCAACCATGTTCTACTATAGATCGGTCTCAGTCAGATGGCCCCCATTTTGTAGTCACTCTTCATGCATCTACTAGTGAACAATGGGACATTCCTAGCACCAGTTAGCTGCCAGATTAGCCGGCGGGCCCCTCCATACCTCATGTCACAGAGAGACCTCCTACAAGCAGAATCTCATGCATGGAACGGAAGTATGATGTTCTCAAACATCTTGCCAGCATTCCAGAAAGGCTCTCCATCCTCAAGGCCATTTTCCTATCGCTAGAAATGAGTGACGCCCTCACTGAGGCTCTAAAAATCCCCCTCTAGTTTGAGACGGAGGTAGCATCTGCAGAGGCCTTTTGTGCTGAGGTGGTCGAGAATGCTGAATTTCACGCCATTATGTCCTTCTCCAGAGAAGATGAGGGTTCTCCCATATTGGGGCACATTCTTCCACTATACATCACTTTCCATTTTAATGTCATGGAGATCTGTCACAGCCTCTTCGACATGGTCTCTGGTATCAACTTTATCCTGACACTGACACTTCATAATATGGGACTATCCGAGGATGATCTGACTCCATTTGACTTGAAAATCAAAGTGTATAATAGGATAGAATAGACACTGGTCAGAAATATCTGCATAAAACCCCAGTTTGGTGGTCTAGTAGTTAGCACCGAGTTCATGGTTGTTTCGAAGGACACTGCTTAAAATGCACTGATGGGCAGGCCATGGCTCCACCTGCACGCGGTGGTCCCTTAGTCCTATTACCAGTGCCTCAAGTACTCCCTTAATGGTCGAGTGGGCATACTCTAAATTGACGCGTCTACTTTTCCCTCTTGTAAATCCCCCTACCTAGATGCCGACTATTACAAGAGCAAGTACAAACAGATTCAGGCCAGTGAGGTTGAGCCCATTGTGGTTGCGACCAACCACTAAGTAGGCCTGAATAATGCCAACGTCTTCTCGATCCATCAATTGGAGGCCACGACCTCTGATATGGGCTAATGTTTTTTTCTTTAGTACTAGGGGGAACCACATTCCTATTTCCAAGTGACTTCATAAGATCACCTCATATTCTTACACAAATCAGGCCTTGGTGATCCCGAAGCCCTTACTCCTATAAGGTATCAGGATCTCCGCCCCATGGAAATGACAATACGTCATAATTTCTTGTTTCACCAGGCTATAATTAACCGGATCAATATGACACACCAATATTTCTTTAATATTATCAAGTGTGGCCCCTTGGACCAAAGACCAAATGGGATCAGATCGACAACCTTCATTGCTATGGTTTCAGCAGCACATGAATCTCCAGATGCGGTGACTACTGCCGCTCAGGTGGGTACCAGCCACTCACTGGGATCTTTCAACTCAAAGGAATCTCCTCCTGCCAAAAATTCCTCCTCCATACATGAAGAAGAGGATTTAGAAGATTCTTCCCTACCTTTGAAGATAGAATTTCTTCCACGGTCAATGAATTAGTTTAGGTAAACCTCAGTAGCGATGGGGATATGAAACCTACATTAATCAGTGCCACCATACCCCTTGAGGAGCAACAAAAATATAAAGACATCCTAAAAAAACATCATGATTTATTTTCCTAGGGTTATGATGAGATTCCAAGACTAGATCCTTAGGTATCCATCCGCCACTTCGTTCTCTCGACAAATCATCATGGGTTCAACCAGCCTCCCAGGAAGATGCACCCTTTTCATGGTGTCGTGGTCAAGGCTGAAGTTGATAAGCTCATTAGAGACAATTTCATTAAGGAGGTCTGGTACCCCAAGTGGTAAGCCAAAATAGTGACAGTCATGAAAAAGAACAGGCATATTAGTTTCCACATCGAATTTCAGGATATCAACCGTCTGTGTCCGAAGGATGACTTTCCCCTTCCTGTGACGAAATTGTTGATCGATGCTATGGATGGGTTCCAAGCCCTCTCTTTCATGGATGGGTACTTAGGGTATAACCAAATCTGAATGGCCCCCAAGGAATAGGATTCTATAGCCTTTCGGGCACCACAAGGTACTTACTTTTACCAAGTCATGCCCTTCGGCCTAAAGAATGCAGATGCCACCTACCAGTGGGATATGCATCACATATTTAAGATGATCCTCAGAACACTAGTGGAATGCTATGTGGACGATATGGTGGTCAAATCTCTCTAGTTCTAGGACCATATGAATGATCTTGATAATTTTCTCGGCTTCCTCCATTCTCGCCACCTGAAGATGAACCCTTTGAAGTGTGCCTTTGGGGTCACCTCTGGGAAGTTCATCAACTTCATTGTCTGATACATGGGTATCGAGATCGACCTAGAGAACATCAATTCCATCAGCCAGATGTCTCCCTCGAGTAATATTCAGTAACTTTGGGGCTTACAAGGACACTTAGTCTACATATGCCGATTCATTGCGAATTTGGATGGAAAGTGTAAGCCCTTTTCTTGGATCATGAATAAATTCATTGTTTATCAGTGGGATGAAGAATGTCAGACTACATTTGAAAAAATCAAGAAATATCTGATACACCCTCCGGTCTTGATGCCATCCATTTTCGGAAAACCACTGGTACTTTATGTGACCTCCTTGGAACGATCTCCTGGTGACCTTCTTTCCCAGACGAATAATGAGGGAACTGAAAATAGCCTCTACTATCTCAGCCAAACGGTCCTCGATATGGAAGCCAAATACTCCCATATCGAGAAAAGCTGTCTTTTACTTGTATTCACAGTACATAAATTGATACATTATCTTTAGCACCATTATGTATAGCTGGTGTCCCAAGTAGACCCACTGAAGTACATCCTGAGCCGCCCCATTCTGATAGGCCTCCTTGCATAGTGGGTAGTAATTATCCAGCATTTCGACAACAAGTTTGTCCCTTAGAAGGCCATCAAGGGGAAAGCATTGGATGATTTCCTTGTTGCCCATCTGGATCTCACGGACCAGCCTCTGGACCATGATTTTTCTGATCAGGCAATCCTCTCAGTTGACCAAAACATCCCGTGTTGGAAAATTCACTTCGATGGTGCTTCCCGGAGCCCCACCAGTAGAAGAATCAATGACCCAAGACTCAACAGAGTAGCCCTAGGTATCATCTTCATTACCCCATCACAAGAAATTTTTTCATATTCATTACTGTTATCAGAGGGCTACACCAAAAATGGGGCAGAGTACTAAGCTCTCATAACTGGTCTCAAGCTAGGCCTCGAGATTGATGTGCCGCATTTTCATGTGAAAGGGGACTCCCAAATAGTCATCAGGCAGATCAATGGTGACTATGTCATTAGAAATCCAGAGCTCATACCATTGTTGTAACACACTCCCTAGCTAATGTTCCAGTTCCCTTCTCAGCCAGAGGTTACCCATATCCCTCATTCACAGAATGGTAGAGCATATTCCTTAGCCAATTTAGCAACATCACTTGCAGAGATCATGTTGGATGATCTGATTATCCATGTGGCACACTAGAGATTTGTTCCTCCCATCACTCCGGATGATGATGATAGCTTGTAAGTAATCCACCTTACCACCAGTTCCTCCACGTCAAGACCCCCATGTCCCTCGTATGTAGTGATTGAAGTGACTCCCGATTGGAGAATAACCATGGTTGAATACCTACAGTACGGTAATCTCCAGGCATATCGGGCTGAGCACGAGTGAATCTGACACCACGTGCTACAGTTTACCCTCCAAATTGGTCTCAGTCTTGATCAGATCCTCTACAAGCATGGGTTCGATGGTGTTCTCCTCCATTTCATCAAAAGAGTCGAGATTTCTCAGGTCATGCTTGAGGTACATGCCGGTTCCTACGGTTCTCATCAGATCGGGGAGAAACTATCTCACCAGATCCGGAGACTGGGGTTTTTTGGCCCTCCATGACCCATGACTGCATAGAGTTCACCAAAAGGTTTCATGCATTTCATGTTCATGAAAACCTTGTGCATCGGACACCAAAGCCTCTCCATACTACCAAGTACTCTTGGCCCTTTTCAGTCTAGGGGCTTGATGTCGTGGGACTATATCTTCCGGTGACAGCTCTCTAGTGTCGGTTCATTCTGACCACTACAGATTGTTTTTCCAAGTGGGAAAAGGTAGTTCCACTCAAGGCGGTCAAGGACCGTTCCATCCTTAACTTTGTGAGCTCCAACATTATCTTCTGATTTAGAGTCCCTCAAGCCATCCTCATCGATAATGGTACCAACTTATGGGCGGCTGAGTTGAAGAGGTTGTACGCCAAGTATAATATCCTTTCTTGACATACTTCTCACTAAAACGTGCAAGAAAATCGGCAGATCGAGGAATTCAACAAGACACTCTCTATCATTTTGTAGAAAATGGTTGCTCAGAATAGAAAGAGTTGGTCAGAAAATCTCCTCAATGCCCTCTGGGATTATCAGATGACAACTCGCAATTCCACACAGGTGACCCCCATATTCCCTGGTGTATGGAATAGAGGTAGTCCTGCCAATCGAGATTTGGTTTCTCTCATTACGCACAATGGTCTCTGATTAGAAGGCTCATTTTCCCCTGCTATATGTTCAAGATGTGGTCTCCCTCAGGTGGCACTAGATTTTAGACCCTTATATGATGGGTAGAACCTAGTTCTACTCCTTGTTTTCCACACATAGCATTTCTCACATGGGCTTAGGAGTTGTGACGAGGCAGGACCTGCATAAGAGGTTGTATGGCAACGGCTGGCCGAGACGCCCAATCTCAGGTCCCTTGACCCCTTCGGATGCTTGGATCAAGTTCTCATTTGGGATAGCATGGTGTGGTATAAATTCATGTCCTTGTTTATGTCAGGCTATTTCGCCTCACCACACACATCCCCATGAGACATTCCTTCTTCACATTATGTTTTTTCCACAAGCACAGGCCCCGCCATGCTTTGTGCGACCCATCATTCGGGTCTCCATCATTACTCGCATCCAAAAGGACCCCCGACTGGCACAGATGCTCAGCCCAAGGGCCCTCCTACCACTTCAAGCCCACATCCTCAAGGATTTCAAGCAACAAATTGATACAAGTCTCATTTTGTGAATACTTTCAATGGTAGACACTCAATAGTTTTCCCCAACCTCCAGTCACACAAGGATGGATACTATGTTTTGAGTATGGTCAATAGTTTTCCTCTATCAGTCCGAGATCTATGACCTTAATCTAAGATCATTATCTTCCTAACTGCAAGATGTTAAACTGCAATCTAGCTGTGAAATTCTGTCTGTGGCCCAATCTCAGGACCCTCAGAATTATCGGACCCCTGACCCAAGTTCTCACTTAGGATTGTATGGTGTGGTTTGGGATTATTTCCTCATTCATGTTGGGTTACTCGTCGTACCATACACATACTTTTTTGGGTTATCTTACCCATTTTCATCCTTGCTGCATGACAATAAACTGCACATTACCCTTCTCTAGAACTACGTGTGGCTTGAGTCCCATCCTTATGGGATATGTAGGACCGCCCAAACATCTAGTCTTTATGTCCAGCCACATCTCTTAGAAATCTACCTATCATCTTGGCCCCTTGTCCTGCATTCCCCCAGGAAGAGGGGTATATGGTGTGGTATGGTCTTACTCCCTCATTCACATCGGATTTGTAACAACCATTCCATGTACCGCTTTCTCCTAAGAGTTCTCCATCCCCTTGTTCTATACTCATCATTTCAAATCAGATGCTCTCAAGTTGAGCCCCTTGATCCTCTTTGGTGATTCTCCAATGTGCCAAAGAGTACTCTAGTTCAGCACCTAGAGTGTCAGGTTTTACCTAGACATGCTTTCACCCATTTTTCAAGCTTCGTGTTCCCCTTGATTAGGGCTTCCATAACCTTTCACATCTGAAGGGACCCCCAAAATGGCACGGATGCTCGGACCAAGGGACCTCCTAACATTAATGGCCAACATCCTCAATGGTTTTGAACAAAAAAATTGATTCAAGTCCCATGTTGCGAATATGGTCAGTGGTCAATGCTCATTTGTTGTTACCATTTCTAGTCACACGATATAGATACTGTGTTTCAAACACGGTCAACAGTTATTCTCCATCGTCATACCAACCCCATTAAACCCAAAATGTCGGTTACATGATTCACATAATCCCCCCCATCATTTCTAAAGTGGAGTTTCACACTCTTTGTATTATCCCTCAGTGCACACTTGCACGTTAGGAGGACAAAGCAACAATAAGAAATTATTCAGGGCTCTGCACCGATTTCCCATTCGCATGTATTCCACATATTTGAAATACCTTATCTGCCCTTGTTTCCTACACCGAGTTCGACTCACGTATGCTTAGGGATTTGATCAAAGTCTTCACTTACATGGAATGGTCCTGCTTCTCCTTGGTTCGAGCTCTAAGACCTTAAACCATGATCACTTTTAGAACTACGTACAAATTTATTCTCATTCTCATGGGATACATAGGAATGCAATGAAATCTCATCTTTGGGTCCAACACAATTGAGAGGTAGTCTCTCCTAATTTCTACCCCCTAACATTTTCTGAACCCTAGGCCCGAGGTATATTTCTTGGAATTGCGCGCGGTGTGTAATGGGATTATGTCATAATTCACGTTTGTTATGCTTTATCGCACTGTGCACATTCCCTCTTGAACCTCATATCTCTTGTATAACATGACTTTAAACTATTATTTCTATAATGAACGAAGTTAAAGTGCATGGTTGGTCCCATCACATGACCTTAAACTGTGACAGTATCATGATGGCTGCCCGATGAAAAATGGAACTACGTTGTGGAGTCCTAGCTCAAGGAACATCATGTTGGGTACCAGTAAAACACCATACTATTTGTCAAATCTTTCATTCGGATTGATTCTTGTGGCGAAGCCTGGACTTGCCATTTTGGGTCCATCACTTAAAAAAAATATATATATATACCCATTAACCCTAAAGGACAAACAAGACCTATCAAATACTGCTTCTTTTGGTGCGAGGGCCAGACCTACAAACCCATTTTTTATCTCTGGCACTGGTACCTTACCGTTCCATCCCTAGAACTATGTTCTGATTGATTCTCATTCTCATGAGATGCTTAGGAACACCCGGGAACTTCGCCTAAGGCCCAACCTAACTTTTTTTTTGGGTCTTATGACCTAAACACATCCCCAATGAGAACAAGGTGATGCGGACCCCAGGTCCTCATTCATGTTGGGTTTCACAAATACCTCACCATGCGTCTCTTGCATTCCTTACCAATACATGGTCTGTCTTGGGCCCAACCCAATTTTCAACATTGGTCCCATGACCTAAAAACACTTCAGCTAGGGATGTGTGGTGTGTTGTGGACTCCTTATGTCCTTATCCACATCGAGTTTATAGAAACCATATCATGTTCTACCCCTTTAGGATACCCCATGATAATCATGGGATGCGTCGGTTTTCTTACTAGAGAGGATTCCTCTTACAAGCGTTGGTCTCTTACCATGCTATCTTCAAGAACTACGTTGAGCTTGATTCTCATTCTGAGTAATGCCACGTGATTCAAACTTGGTCAGAGGTCATCCCTCACCTGTTATCCCCATTTCAGGCTAACACAATAATGATAATATGTTTAGAACATGGTAAATAGTTATCCTTTATTGTCACTCCATCCCCACAGTGTTCTGAATTAGGGGTATCGTAATTCACTCTTTCCACATCCTTATATTCAGATGGATTTCCAACGCCCCTGGTGTTACCCCGCTCATGCGCTAGAGCACATTAAGAAAATGGAAATTCGATTGGTCTGAGGTCTTCCTCTTCCATTCTTTCCTCGTCCCATTCTTCCCAGAAATCTGGATTGGTTTTCCAAACCCCCACATGTTCGGAGCTTGGATTGTACTCTTATATTTGGGTAATTTAATAAGGTATTTCATCCCCTATTTCTCACACTAGGCCCAACCAACGTGAGCTTAATGATTGGTCACTGGAAGCTCTATGAATATAATAAGAAAACAATAAACCAGCACGAATAACAGAATTCATGCATGCAGCCTACATAATATGATCAAAGTATGAAAGTAAGTTCAAAGGGTACATACATCACATCACATGAGGATCGACCACTCCCATGGACGGGTTGACCCCGTCAAAAGAGAATTTTAGCTCCACTACCCTATGGATTGTGACATCCAGAATTTTATGCCCCCAGTTCAGCTCTCGGTTCTCCTCGAAAGTGATGGGGCATAGTTCTTCAGCCACAATTTGGGCCCACTCTGCGTTAGTCTGGATAATGGTCATTTCTTCAGAGGATTTATTCAACTTCTCTTCGGCCTTTTTTATCTGGGCCTTCAATCGCAATACTAGATATGATTTCATGTTGAGGGAGGTTGAATGCTCATCTTCTCAGACATGTAGCTATTGAACCTCGTTTTCAGCCTCCTAGAGCCTCTTGATGTTCACCGCTTTCCTCCGCTGCTAGCCCACACTGAGGCCATGATCATACTCCCAAATCTTCCCCACCATAAGATCTCGAACAAGAATGTGGGGACGTTGGGCATCCACTCCCCCAGTGTAATGTTCACGCAATCATGAGAGAAGTATATCCATCTCATCTAGTCATTTTTTTGGAGGTTTCATAGATAAAGTGCTTGATCATCTTCCATGACCAGCGAAGAACTATCTTGCTATCCATTTCATCAAACGTCATCTCATCCTGATCTACGGGGTTGGCAGGCTCATATGTGGGGAAATACCCCAGGAATTTGGTAGCAGGATCCTCATCTAGTGTTCGATCAGGCATGGAGGGACCTGGGCTATCTGATCGATCCTCATCGTCAGATCCCACATGGATAATCTCATGTTAAGCCCGGCTGAAACTCCCACCAGTGATCGGGAGCGCCACAGTTCGATCAGTCTGGATATCCGCCTCCACAATCGCTGGAATTCCCCTAGGAAAATCACAACTAGGAGTACCAAATGACCTCTCTAAGGAAACACACACCATTTGAAGAACTGTGCATACCAAAAAGGGGGGCATTAACATCAGTTAACATAGTCAATGGGTGAAAATCACGAATTTGGTAGAGGATAATTACAGAGATCGACTTCCTGGTCTCGTTCTTGGGTCGATGCCACTGGGACCCTAAGGCATGACCCTCCATATATTGTCAGAAGGTCTGGAAACTCTAGAGCTAGCTTAGATGTTCTGGCCCTGCCAAACGCAGTGATCTCCATAGCAGCGGGCATGGATCCTGAAGGCCCTGCATCTGCATTCACTGAGGGACGAGAATGGGATCTATGTATTAGACCCACCTACACAATTCAAATATTAGTAAGGTTCCATAATGAACTGGAAGCAGAAATTGAAGAAGGTGTTTGGTATTTTTACCTCAAGGGCCTCTGAAAATTCTTCAAGGTCTGAGTCTTGATCCCCAACTTCTCCCTCCTCCAATGGGTTCCCTCTACCAGCCTCGTCCCCCTAGGAGGACCCGTTCAATTCCTCCAATAGAGGGAATTGTTCCCTCAAATCTGCAGCTAAAAAGTGTGGAGGGACCGTATGATCCAACAACACCTTGACCCAGTCTTTAATTGGAAATGGGGTACCTCAGGAGTGCACGAAGTCCTTCAACTATGTCAGGTATTGTTCCACTTATACCTGGGACACTACAAATCCATCCCTTACAGGACCTATCCCCAACAAATCCACCCCGAAATGGTTCAGGTGTTGCCACATCTTGGATGGGTTGAGGAATTTCCTGTTAACTTCCCAGATGTCCTAGGCCTCCGAGAAGACAGCAGTATCTAAAATATCTATGTGGCGTAACCACTTCCCCGGATCCTGAGTAGATATTCAACGAAATCATTTATGTGGCCTCCCCTCTCGATGATGATGTTCTTCTTAGACCACCGGGTCTGCTGCCATTGCTATGTCCACTGCAACTTGTGTGGGCCTCACAACCATTGCATCCCTACCACCATGGGATGTTCTTTCTATCTTTCGGCCCCAGCCATGAGGTTGGGAATGAACACCATCATAGACCCGAATGGCTGGTTGTTTCAGCATCTCCCCCAGGTAGGTTGCCTCCCAGATTTGGGAATACTACTTTACCAACCTAAAGATAGTGGTAGGAAGAGGAAACTCATTTCGCATCTTCTTATCTTCTCATGTGAAGATGAGCCACACCTACCTCATCAAACACGAGTGCTCCTTGTTGTGCACCCCTAAATAGACCTGCGGGGTCAGTCACTGCATACACCGAAATGTCCAGGAAAATCAGTGCGGGGTGTACGGATCACAGAGGGGCGCATGGACCACTCTTTCCACCAGGACTCCACCTCAAAAGGCTAAGATATAGGATCAGTGCTCTTTTGTTCCCTATACATCGTCAGTGAATACACCTATTGGATGTGGAAACAGGTGAAAGTTAAACTCCTCTACCTTCCACACCCGTCTTAGTACCAATGGCATGGTCAGCTTATCCGAAAAGATTCTTGCAGTGTTCAGGATGGATGGGCAGAATTTTTTCCCTCAGGGGAGATGGGGTTTGGATATTCATATAGCCCCCTGGAGTGTGCCGCTATCCACCCATACAGGAGGTAGAATGGCCCGCATATCCTCTGTGGCCTATTCCCCTCACTGATGTGCAACAATATTTTGTACAGTTTGGAAAGCATTGGGATGCCAAGGTTGATCCATCCTCATTTATCCAACATGGATGCCATGATAAATGTTCTTGGTTTCATGCCCATGTTGGTATCCTTCACCGGTAGGATCCAACCACATATGAGAGCTGCAATAAATGTGACCAACCAGACTATCGATTACCGCTCAGTGCTGACATTGAATCCCCACATCTTCCACTAACTGTCCTCTAAGAGATGCAGCACAAGTGCTCCTTGACCTGCTGATCCCCCTTTGGGAAAGTCTAGGGACTCACCGGAAACTTACTTTCTACCAGGAAGTTTAGAAACAGATTGAACCACCATCTGAAGTGGATGTCCCTCACCACTTCCTTTTCATCCCCCGACACTAACTCAATTAACGCCATCACCAGTGGTGTAACTTTCTCTAGATCCTCCCACACACCCATAATAGGTAATAATTCATCATACATCACTCCTAGTATCGGGACCCCCATGATCATATGTGAATCCCACAAACTAATGTTGACCTCCCCGTGGTGTAGGTGAAAGGTAGTGGTCCTCAGTGAACACCTTCTCAATAACACTGGGATCAGTTGTTTCAGTTGATATATGTGTAATTGGGAGGATGAAGCTGCCTCATATAGGCCCGATCTCCTCAGCTCTTCCCCAAACTCTTCACCCGAGGCACCTACCCAGTAGGCCCATGACCAGTCATTTGTGAAGTTTTCGCCCTGGAATAGGTCCCATTCCTTGGACCACCCCTTCCTTGGGTTCCTCAAAGATGCCTTAAAGATCGTCTGGTATAGATTGGGGATGTCTCTGGCTACAATTTATTCCCATCAAAATTGTTCAGGTGATTGTATAGGCAATCACCATTGATGGGCATGAAGTCCTCCTGGGCATGGCCGTTAGCCTCCCTGAACCACCGCCACTGGCATAATGTGCTCTTGAACAGGTAAGATGGATCATCCCTACTTCTTTCAGGGATGAAGATGTCATCCCTCTACCCAGATCCATATAGAAGAAGCCTCTTACACAGTGGGTAGTTCCTTTAGATTTCTGACAGCAACTTCACCAATGAATCATGATCAGAGTGGCTTCATACCAACTCCCCTAAACCCAAACTGTTCTCCATCTGATCCCTACGGGCAACATCCACATGGACTCCCATGATAGAATCCTAGTTATCCATTCAGTTTTTGAGTTTGGGGGTTCTTAATTTTTTGTTCACGAAGCTCTTTCGTGGAGAAAGTTCACGGAGCTCATTCGCGAAGCATGTTGGCAGAGCCCTACCCCGTCCTTCAAACATGAGTCACAAAGCTCTCTGACGCATAGTCAAAGACTCATTGTGCTCAATGAAGAAAAAGGCCCGATTTGCGGAGAGAAACGTGTAGTAAAAAGAGATTAGTGAATCGAGAGTTCTAAAATCAAAAAACGAGGAGAAGAGAAACGACAAAAGAAAGTTCAGATCCCCTATTTATAGGTGAGGGCCTCTAGAACTTCGTGAAGCTTCCAAAACACGGAGAGCTTCACGGTGTGCTCAGCCAATCCATCACCCCTCCTCTCTACGAACCTCCTTCGCGAGCCAGCTTCACGAATGGTGAGGGATTTTTGTGATGAACCATCAAACTTTGACCCTTGGTTTCTCCGCGGCACCAAGTCTAAGGGGGGGGGGCATTTGTTGGTGCCATAATTTGAAAAGAATATGAAGAAGAGGAAATCCTCAGAGACTGCCTCCAGAAGTCTATTCATGGAGCCCCCATGGCCCTGCGGCCGCCGCAGAGCACCGAGGCAAGACACTTCGCGAACCGGTTTGACGTTCGCGAGCCCTCCGCGGATCAAGGAGGTGGGATACTCCACGAGCTGATTTGACATTCACGAGTCCGCCACTAAGAAATGATGTGGGATGCTTCGTTAGCACCCTTATACTTTCGTGACCCAATGCGGAGCAACCTCCATCTTTGCGCCGAGAGAGCTCTGATTTGTGGCACCTCTTGCCTATAAATATTGGGTTCCCCTCGAGCCCAAAGGATGGATCATCCAAACTTTCACCTTCTTAGCTCTCAAATCAAGAATCACTTTCTGCTCTACAGACCATGAGCTGGTCAAGGTACTTTTTCATCACAAAGGGCCTCCCACTTTGATTTAATTCAACCCCTATTCCGAGAAGGATGCCTTTCACGGAGCCCACGATCCTCCACAAAGGAAGCGGATCCCCAAGGAGACTCGGGTCTTTGTAGATCACTTATTCTTCACGAAGCACCCTCCATTCACAGGTGACCACATGCTAAGGTTAGGTCACTCTGCTTTGCGAGTCACATTGCTTCACAATCCCAGGCTTTGTGAGGCACCCTTGCTTCACAAAGCATTGCTCCGAGAATGCCTTTCCACATTGCGAAGAACATCCCATATTCACCTATTCACTAATCGTAGGCTTGGCCACTTCAATTTGAAAGAAATACCCCTTTTTGAAGCCCCTTCACTACATGGATCACCAGAGATTCACAAGGATTCTACCTATGAACTCCTTTGCTCCTCAGCTCCTTTTCTTGTGTGACCCTCCAGGTTTGTATGAAGTAACTTCAAAGTCCCTTGGGTGGTACTTCCTATTGAGTTTCTTCACATAATGCTTCTTTTCATAGCCACACTATTGGATATTTCTTCTTTGCATAGCCACGATAGTGTAGACCCCCAATGGGATCACCTCACAACACCCCCCAGTCATGGCATTGTCGGTGCCTTCCATTCACCAAGGTGTAAAGAGTACCAGTTATGTAAGTTTTAGGGGTGCGGATTGAACCCACCTCATCTGAGCTACAAGACGTTAAATTGCCAAGCACCATCATCTTCAGCAAATGACATTAAATTATGGCCTCACCCAATAAACTCTATGCAGGGTGCCCCAGCTCGGACATTCTTTACGCCCGCTCTTCTCCACAGGAGTGAAATCTTCCTCACATGGAATGAAATCCTCCCTGATGGAGCGGTGCCTGTCTGTTGGGAAGGGAAACCATATTGGTGTAACCCTCTGGCCTTTCTTGTAAGAGGAAACACCGCTACTCTTCCTTTATTTTTCAGTGCCAAAGGCCAGAAAAGGGTGGGATGGGCATCAGGACTCTCTTATCTTTTTTTCATCCTGAATCACTCTCCCTCTGGGAATTGTCACCATCAATCCTCCACCTTGAAGTATGTCCTAATCTTCGTCTCCTTGGGCTGACAACCATGTATAAGCCCTTTTTTCCTTATTGGGTCGCTAATCACGCGTAAGCCCCATTTCACTTCCCATGGATGCACCTTTCGCGACGTGATTGTCAGGTCTCTATTGTCTCTTGTTTCTCACACCGAGCATGACTCACGTGGGCTTAGAGTAAGCATCGACCATGACATCCTCTCTAGGACACCTAGAGTATAATCCCCACACCCCACCTAAAATACATGGACTTTGATCCTTGATAAGATAAGGTATATAGGAATCCTTCCTAAGGTTCAAGGCCAACAACCATAGGTTCCGACCACCTTCATGTCAGTTCCATCCTCATTTTGAATTACGTAGACTATGATCCCTACCAAGGCAAGGTAAGTAGGAAGCCTCTCGGACGTTCAATCCCACCATCCACCTAGACCCTAGGACCTCATTCATTCCAGGATCACTAACCCCCACCCGAACTATATAGACATTGATCCTTGACAAGGCGAGGTACGTAGGACGCCTCCATGAGGTTCAATCCCACCATCCATTGGTTCCAACCGTATCCACATCGGTTCCCACCCCAACACCATATTGGTCTCGACTACTTCACATCGGTTCACCAATTCCCCATACAAACTATATGTACTATGATCCTTACCAAGGTAAGGTACGTAGGAAGCCTCCATGAGGTTCAAGACCACCATCTATCTGGACCCCAGGTCCTCATTCACTTCGGTTCACCTACCCCCATACAAACTATGTGGACTTTGATCCTTACCAAGGTAAGAAACATAGGAAGCCTCCATGAGGTTCAATCCCACCATCCATATGGACCCCATGTACTCATTCACGTTGGTTCACTAACCCCTATTCTGAACTACGATGACTTTGATCCTTGCCAAGCCAAGGTACGTAGGAAGCCTCCCATAGGTTTAAGCCCAACAACCATTGGTTCCAACTCCCTTCACGTAGGTTCCACACCCTCTTCCAAACTATGTAGACTTTGATCCTTGCCAAGGAAAGGTATGTAGGAAGCCTCTCAAAGGGTCAGGCCCAACAATAATTTTCCCCACCATCTTCACATCGGTGCACCAATGCCCCCTTTTGAACTACATGGACTTTGATCCTTGCCAAGACAAGGTACGTAGGATGCCTCCATGAGGTCCAAGCCCAACAAAATCCATTGGTCCCGACCATTTCATGTCGGTTCACCCCCATCCTACACGATGTTAAACTGTAAGCTCCAGCCAGCGGTATCTCGTTATACATAATCAGTGGAAATTCGTTGTTCCCCATCCGACGGTAAGCTGTCGTGCATCCCAAAATAGTGGTAAGCTGTTGTGTATCCCAATCAGCGGTAATTAATTGTACCATATGAATAGGTAGGCCATTTTAGTCCCCTTTTTTGGGACCCAGATCTCTAGTCCATCCCAGTGGCGTCAGACCAACTCTGGCTGCTAACCACACGTATGCCCGAACATTTTGTTGGGTCATTGTCCGATGCGCACAACCCGATTATATTCCCTCATCCCGAACTACACGGTCTTTTATTCCCTTCCACGTGGATACATAGGAAGTCTCTTAGAGGCTCAATACCAACATCACCATCATCCTCATGGTGGTTCCATCTCATTCACCACCCACATCATTCACGCTCCACCATGCACCTTGACTCATACCCAGGCGGCCACATCCCGGTGAGATCATGTCAACTCACCCCCCAACGTCAGTGTACCCTCCAAGAGTCACACCCGTCTGATCCACTCTATTAAGTGCTCTGATCAGTCTGATCTGTCTTCGGTAGACATTAAATCTATGACATACCCTGTGTTAATCATGGGAAGCTGAGGACAACCTCATAGACATGCCTAGGGAATATGATTCCTTGAATGTGATGCGGGATGCCTTGGAATTCCGAACCCTCGAGAAGATCTATAATAAGGGACAGAAGAAAAATGCGCCAACGTTCCAGTGTCCAGACATGCTTGTTATGCCCAACGCGACTACTCCCCTGATTGAAAGTTGCTTCCCTGATATGACCCTTTGGAATTTCCTGACAGAATCAGTGTAATTAACCAGAATCCATGAAGATGTGGCACTAGGATGATTTTCACGAACAACATCTTAATCTATGAGGGAGACCCGAACTAGGAAACGAGCTCCAAAGTGGAATCCACAGAAGGATAAATTGACATCTCATCATCCCGTTTCGATAAAGGAGAATATGTACCTGAATAAGCAATGGATGCCACCTACCTTTGGAAAGCGGGAATGTGGGGCAACATACAGATGTGCAGCCTCCTCAATAGACAGATGCACGCGCCTCGACGAATGCGTCAGAAACCAGTAACTTTTAGATTATTTGATTCATGGTTTAGATGAATGTGTTAGGTTTATAAGATGTAATGTAAATATAGTTGAGTTACATTACTTAATCTCATATCATGAACCTAGTCCTATATAAGAATTCTTGAATGAATAAAGTATGATTTTAACTATGTAAAAAGTGTTGGACCAGTTTCTATGAAATAAGTCTTGAAAATTAGCTGATAAACCCTTTGATTAACCTATTATAGGAACCAAATGGGAGTGTAGGAATAAGAAATATAATCATGGTAGTGAGTAGGAATAAAGAAATATTAGTGGAGGAAGTTTATAATCAAGAGGATGGACTGGATATTAAGAAAAAAATTTCATCAATTGATTAATTAGATTCTTTTAGAATTATCCTTACTCATACATCTCATATATATGAAAATATTTTTTAGATTGTTGTTAAGTATAATTTTTAAAATGTTTTTATTGTGGAGTATTATTTATATTGTATAACTTCCTTTTTAAGATCCACATTTTCTAAAATCTATTTTCAAACATACAATTTATTTATATGGTTTTAAAAATAAGACAGAGCTTAGTGTAATAGAAATAAATATTTTCTTTTAAAAAATGTGTTTTCTATAGGAAGGGAAAACCCAACATTGAAAAAATAATTTATAGATACTTTTCTAGTTTCAATATATATTAATGATTTTATTTATTGGTCAATAAACCAAACGGTGTGTGAAATATTCATTAATCTAATTAATAAAGAGTTTGAAATGATAATTATGAGAGAGTTACACATTTCAATCAATTTTTAAATCTTTTATAATGACATTGGGAATGTCTAAAATCAAATAAATTATTAATGAGATTTTCTAAAAAAAATTGGACTTGAAAATAGTAAATCATATGATACTCTTATAAGTTCAAAATTTTATCTTTCTAAGAATGAAGAAGGAAAACAAGTATACCACTAAGATAAATAGAGGAATAATTATGATTTTGTTATATATTACTATTAATAGATGATGTGTCATGTTTTATGATATCCTTTTTATTATATTTCACGATAATACCAAGGAATCTCTTATGAACACTTTTAACATGATTTCTATGTTTTTTAATGGTTAGGTTCATTGTATTTTATTATTTCGTAAAACCTCAAGACTTGATTTGTTTTCATATTATGATACTGGCTTTGGAGGTTATATATTAGATTGAAAAATTTCCTAATGAACCTAACATTTTTTCACAAAATCATTAAATTGTTAGTTTAGTAAAATACAACTCTTTATTGTGATATCTATTAATGAATATTAAAATTCTACAACTGATATTTTTTTTGATCATGTTTTTGGATGAAACACACTTTAAAGGAATATAGATTTAATCTTCGACATTTTCTTATTAAATCCGAAAACACTATGACTATTAACATTTATAAAAATCTTATAATCTATTATGAATCCAAGAATATTTTTATATAACATAATTTCATAAGGGATACATAAAAAGAGATATTTATGTTGAGTTTATTAACACTGAACATCAGTTAGAAGATATTTTCCCAAATCCTATTATTTTTAATCAATTTTATTTTATTAATATAGAAATGATTTAATTTTTGTTTAAATAAACTTATGTTCTTTATGTCCTGTTTTTGATGTTTTTAATTTTTATATGTTTTTAAGTTTTATGTAATCCTTAGAACCCAAAAATTATATGTTGTGAACTTTTTCCATAGTGGCCATAATATGAATCTCATTAAAAAGAATTTAGTTGAGTTGAAGATGATGGAGTGTCATAGTTAATGAAGAAGAAACAAATGGCATATCCATGTGATGAATCATTACTAACACATTGAGTAATGATGTTCCTTAAAAAAAATTTCCCAATCCATTTGTGTGGTGGTGAGATCCTCTCACTTGTATTAGGCCATGGATTTTATCAATTATTAGAAAAAAATTAATTCAATTCTTTAGATATATTTTGAAATCCTTTATGGATATATTTTGGATTTTGAAAAAACCCACTATGGATAAAATCAATAACCAACCATATATCTCATTTCACATGAATCATTTTGACAGCTCACAGTGCCAAAATAGTCTTTTGGATCATATATTATGGTTGTAAAAAAGTTAAGATTTTATGATGAATTTTCACCAAAGTTCATTCCTACACATATCCCAGTGTGAACCCTGATGGCCCACACCAAGTCATGTTCCCATACCAATATGTACCCTAATGTCCCACACCCAAGATCAAGTTCCCTACGCTGCACACCCAACCTCATAGCCAATCGTGTGCACCCAATTTCACACCTAGCCTCACATGAACCTAGATGGACTATGCCATGCCTCATACCCCAACACATGCATACTTAGTCATTAACATTTTTTCACATTTTTAGATCCATTACTAGGAACACAAAGGGTTTAAAGACTATTATCACCCATACGCAGTCACCCAGGTTGGGGGTTTTCTATAAAGGGACCCTATCACCTCTCATTATGACACAGAATTCAAATGAAAAGAACATGAGAACATGGCTTATAATCTTACATGCCCAAGGCTCCTTGTAATCATATTGACGGTTTATTAACTGAGAACCTAAGGTAAAGTTATAGATCTACTCCCAAGTGTCCCATAGGGTTCCTATTAACCCAGGAATCAATGCTACACCCAAACACACCTAGGCTACCTTAATTGTGTGCCTATTCACCTAGACCTCAGAGCCACACCCAGTTGTGCCATGGATACCATTATAGGGTATCTATTTTCCAAGGTGTTTCTACCATGACCATGCTTCCTTTATTAAAGTTGTTCCCATCCCTTATGTGTTATCTCAATGCCCACTCACCTAGGCCACCAACTTGGGCACCCACTGGTCCATATCTTTTTCTTGTTTGCCACTTCTCCAATGTCACCTACTTGGAGGCCTACTAGTTTAGGAAATCTACCTAGGAACCACTTCACTATGTTCATCCACTTGAGTTACCATTGGTCCCTACAATAGGTTACCTTCTCCCACACCTGATTTTGCGTTCATAATGGGCTATAAATGTGGTCCCATGAAAAATTGGGGGTCACACAGTGAACTTTTTCATCCTATATCAAACATCATTCGGATCCTAATGCCTACAACCCTCCACCATGATCCCAATAATAAATTGAGTTGATATACATCTATTAGTTTCCTCTTATTCCATGAGTAAATATAATCCTCTTATTTTTTTGATATTCATTCATTCTTGATTATCCTCTTGGATTTCTCAAATTCCATGAGTCTAGATATTACTCTGGGTTCCTAAAAATACCTTGAGTTGAGATAATTATATTGATTCATTAAAATTAAATCACATAAATAATATCTCACCTTAAAATCTGAAATGGATTCATCAGCATAAGTTCCCTACCAAACCATTGTTGGGTCTATTTCACCCAGAATTCCATTCTGTATGAATTAAAACTGATTGAAAGTGGTCATGGATACACTACCTTAATAGAAACCTCTATGGTACTTATTACATGAATTTAAAAGGTATGACATGATTTATTAAACGAAACCAAACTACATGGGTTATGATCCCCCTCAATGAAATATATAATAATCCATTATCATCATCCTAATAACATTTCTACATCTCCGCCCACCTCTATTCACTAGATCCCAACAACTCCTTGGATGAAAATAAATTTCTATGTTTCTAACTGTTTAGTAACTATATACTTGGATAAAATGAGAGACAATATATTTACCATGTACAATGGCCTATTAAATTATTGTTTTTTGTTTTTTAATTTCACCAAAGTGGAACCAATATTATTACTTGAAATAATTTTATGAGCACTAACTAAATATATAAGAGAACCATGAACTATGAAACAAGACTCTTTGTGCGATGGGAAAACCATCCATCCTCTCATCCAATAAATGTTTCTATCATCAATAACCTAGGTGATTGAGAGGATATATTCCATTAGAAATAAAGAGAGTCACATGAGACCCAAAATGACAAAAATGGTCCCATAATAACGTAATTCATTGGGAATAAAATTGCGAATCAAGTGTAAAATCTCTTACTCAAGATATAAGTTGATTGAACACGCATTCATATTGGTGATATTGTACTTATGATATTCTTATTCTCATTAATAATTTAAATAGAATCCTCTTTGACCATACTATGAGGGAATAATATCCCTTACTAGAATGGGGTTAAACACATATTAAGAAGGGCTTCCATGAACCCTCAACTAATGGAACTTTAATCCTATTCCACTTTCCATGGTAGAACTACCATAACACCGAGGCACCATCACATGTAGTCAGCTACCCATCACTTACACTTATATATGGTGAATTAAAGGGCTTAAAGGTACCTCCATGAAAGGATAAATACAACCTTGGAAATATATTGTGCTCATTTGGAGGGGATAAAACCAAAATGAAAACAACATGAAAATAAATTAGGTGTGGGTAGGCTACCCCCATCTCAACATCAAACCTATTTAGTGGTATCTAATTAGATAAAGATAATTCCTACATTCCATACATGGAAGATGTTGATGTGGAAATATAATATAAAAATATTATTACACTAAATCCACCAAGTATGGCTCTGACTATTCAAGGAAACCATCACTATCATTTTATATATCCAATTCTATAGGATGTTCCAGAGGGAGTTATGCTAGCCCTAGTATTATGGACTGGGAAACCTAAAAGGGGATAATAATGGAGGAATAAAAACACATTACCTAGAAATTAGGTATATGTCATTATGTTTTCCAAAATCCTTAGGTCCCATCATTATATTCAGACAATGTCCCATAGGGAATTCAGGATCACCATTAGTTAGATGTCTCATACTATTTCAAAGATAGTGTTGGAAACTGATTCAGTAGAACCCTCACTAATGATAGAGAACATTAACCCATATATAGGTCCTATTAGTGGTCTCCTACTACACCCAATGCCTAATATAATATGAACTCATAAATCCTAGAAAAGTAAAATTACATTCACAATCTTTTAGGGGGAACCCCCACCTATATGGATTGATGAATTTTACCAACTTTTTTATCTCCAATATTATCCATTAGTATGAAATATACCAATATTATGGATATAACTCATCCAAGGAATTATATATCTCCTACTATAGGATTTACATCTGTAAATCTCATCACTGTTGAACCAACTAATTTTGTATAATGTGATACTATCAAAGAACATGATATTGAGTAGACATATGTAGATAATTACATTTATATATAGGTATGTGAAGAAGTATTTTATACCGGATATAAAAAACAATTATTTTAGACCTCCATTGAATATTCCACTAAGGACCACTCAATGGTGTAGTACCAATGAAAAATTAAAATTCATGGTCACAACTAAATCCCAAATACCACCCAAAGATAGAAAGACAATCTTAAGTGTGGTGTAAATTTCTCAGTTAAATTATAGAATAGAGAATATTTGGTAGACCAATAATAAATTTCATAGGGGAAAAATACCTAATGAATATGATCCTCAGGACAAATTCACCGTGCCTCCTTAAAATTAACCTCTTCAATGGTAAGGGACTTCTCAACCCACAAAGGTAGTATTAAGTAACCTCATCAATTTGAGATCATATTTGTTGGAATCCTCATGTATTAATCATGTTTTAATGATCACAAATCTCAATCATAATTTCACATCTTGTTAATAATAAAAAATCTCATTATGATTTACCAATCTTAATAACAATTACAAATCTTGTTCATAATCAAAAATCTAATTATGATTTACCAATCTTAATAATAATTACAAATCTTATTCATACTCACAAATCTCATTATGATTTACCAATCTTAATAATAATTACACATCTTATCATTAGTCACAAATCTCACATATCTTATTACTCATGAGTATTTATGTTTCAAGTTATCTTATACTGCATAATGGTTAAGCTCAATCCATTTTATCCACATTACTGCTTAAGTTTGAACACAATTATTTGCCTAAGTAAAAGACATCATGAAGCTTGACGTAGTAAGTCTGAAACTGTGAGAAAGAAACATACACCGTGAATAGAAACACTAAAAGCAGACACCGTGAAGCCTAAGTCTCAGACACCGTGACCACGAGACACCATGACCACGAGACACTATGACCACGAGACACCGTGACCACGAGACACTATGACCACGAGACACCGTGACCACGAGACACCGTGACGCAGACACCGTGAGCGACGTACTGTGAAGAACATACCTTGAAGAACATACCGTGAATAACATACCGTGAAGAGAATACTGTGAAGAACATACCGTGAAGGACACACCGTGACACAAAGACACCGTGAAGAACACACAGTGAAGTACGTACCATGAAGGAGACACCATTTTCATAACCACTGTGACACCATTTCTTAACCTTTTTTCAATATTATTTAAATATTGCTAACAGTCACATTTGATGTTTTTAATGAAATAAATGATATTTAATGATAGTTGTTGGCATGTCTGGAAACCGTACCTCATAACTATGAGAAGTTAATCCTTTTTATTGTATGAGCTCATGGAATATAAGGAATATTGAGCCGCAGTACAGATGAATGTGCAAGCCCAAGAAAATAGAACATATACGCGACAAGAAAAACACGAGAGTGCACTGTACTGAACAGAAGAGAAATACTAAACACAACTGAAGAAGAAATTAAACGATCTTCAAAGAACACTCATGCATGAAATCCAACTCAACTGAATATCACACGGAGAATCAAGAGAACATATTCACACATGAAATACACCAAGCTGAACCAAGACACTCTGTTTTTCAACAAGAAACCCAGAGAAGGACTCAGAAGCATTTCTGCTAAATCCAATGAGTCCAGAGCTGCACTGCCAATCACTAGATCTTTTTTAAACTCATTCATACTTACTCTTAGTGATTTTTTAATTTACATTCAAGCAGTGTGTGTACCTGTTTATTTTACACGCACACTGTCTCTTGTGCAGAACTGGAGGATACTAAATCCTCATTCCAAACTTTCTACACCTTCTTGTGTCCCACTAAGGATAGTGGTAGAGGTCAAGTAGGACCTGGACAGCCTATGGGATGTTGTCTTTGCTTTCCCACAAAGAACAGTGGTAGAGGTCTAAGTACCTGCACAGTTTGTAAATTATTTTTAACCCCAAGACAGGGTGTGGATCATATTTAGGTAAATTTTTTGAGAGGACTAAGTATCGGCTTGAGACTGAACCTCTTGGTTATATCTATTGTGCATTTTATTTAAAGTTTAAAGTATACAATATCTAATTTATATTCCGCTGATGTTACATTGAAATACACAACTATTTTAAAGTTACTTTGATTGTTAATTTAGAAAGTGTTTGTATGTTGTGTAAAGTATTAGGTTAGATTCAAAAGTTAATTAATCTTCTGATTAGATTAAGTGATAACTAATCAGTCTTTGAGAACCTAACTGACCCTTTACTAAAATACAAATTCACTATAGATTATCTTGTAATTCAATTTGGGGGATTTTAATAGAAATATTTTTAAACATAAATTTTAATTGGAACTCAATTCACCCCCCTCTTGAGTATCCACTCCGACCAACATTTGGTATCAGAGGTTGTTTTTGTTTTTTTCCAAATTTTCAAAAATATTATATTTTTCAACTATGATTTTAGTTGCATCTTTAAAGATCTTAAATTTCTATTAATTCTAAATTTTATCTCTTTAAGTTTATTTTCTAAAATCTAGCTATGGATAATAGACTAGAGGGTGCTGCTACCAACATGACACCTTTCTATAATGGTACAAATTATGCCCAGTGAAAACTGAAAATGAAAATTCATTTGTAAAGTATGGGTTTTGATATCTGGACTGCTATAGAGACTCAATATAAAATTCCAGAAACTAAAATAACAACTTGGGATGAACCTACAAAGGATGCTTACAATAATAATTATAAAGCTATGAATGCTTTATAATGTGCTTTAAGAGATGTGGAATTTAATAGAATATCTGCTTGTAAAACTGCTTATGAAATTTGGGACACCTTGGGTGTTTCTCATGAAGGAACAAACAATGTTAAATAAATGAGATTAAATACTTATACTATTAAATATGATAATTTTAAAATGAAGACTGATGAACATATCTCTAACATGTATCTCAGGTTTAATGAGATTCTCAAAACTATGAGCTCACTTGGAAAGGCTGTTCCAGCAATGGAACAAATCATGAGAATATTGAGATGTCTACCGAACCAATGGAGAGGCACTTATGTTTCAATCAGAGAGTCATGTGGCATTGGCGCTCTGCCTGTTAAAGAGATTATTGGTAAGCTTATGATGTATGAGGATGAACTGAAGGTGAACAAAGATGAAGATGATTAACTTAAAAGGAAGTTAGTGGAATTTAAGTCTACTGCTTCAAAGAGAAAGGACAAGAAGAAAACTCACATAACTACTAAAATCACAACAAGTGAAAGTTCAGAATCAGATAGTGATGTAGAAATGGCTCAGAAAGCCAGGAGATTTAATAAATTCCATAGGAATAAGAAATTCTTCAGAAAATCAAACTACAAAGGTAAATATGAAAACAAAGTACACTGGAAGAAAGATTGGAAGAAAGCTAAGAAGATTGATGTGGTTGTTTTCTATGAATGCAAGAGAAAAGGTCACATTAAAGAAGACTACCCAAAATTGATGTTCAAGAAGAAACATGACTTCAAGGATAGTAAGTACAAGAAAGAAATGAAAGCAACTTGGGGTGATTCTGAAGACAGAACAAGTGAATCTGATGTTTCTGATTCAGAAAATAATTGTACAAACATGTGTTTCATGACCAATACTTCTGAGGTACATGTTTCCCCTATGCAGAATGATTATTATTCTAGAACTAATTCTGATTCTAAATCTAAAAACATGTCTAGTGAGGAACTATTTGAATATTGTAACATGCTAGAAGAAACATGTAATGAACTTAAGGACAAATATATGTCATTGAAGAAACAACATGCTCTCACTTCCAATGTTAAATTTTCCCTTCATATAGAAAAAGAAAATAATGATCAACTGTTAAAAGAAAATACTGAACTAAAAATGTCTAATGGGAAACTTAAAAAGGATTAAGAGAAATTTACAAAGGGAAAAGATACAATTACTCAAATATTAGTTAAACAAGTGTCCCCAAAGTATAATACTAATTTGAGATACCAGCAAGAAAAAGACAGTTTACCAAAAATAGATTTATTTCTAAATCTGGACAAAATTATGCTAGTTCCAGTTCTGGAAATTCATATGCTTCAACTAGTTACTCAAATAGTTATAGATAAAATTGAGTTTATCTTTCAAAATCTGTTGAATCTAATGATTATATGAGACCCATAAGACAAATTTGGGTACCTAAAGCTTTGCTTACTAAACTGTCTGGACCCAAGAGAATATGGGTACCAAAATCATTCTCTGTTTAAAACTATTTTGTAGGAAACCTATTTGAAGAGTTCCCATAAGAAGATATGGTACTTGAACAGTGGATGTTAAAGGCATATTTTTGGGGATTATTCATGCTTCAGGATCTTAATAAAGTTTGATGGAGGCCATGTCACCTTTAGTGATAATTCTAAAGGAAAGATCGTCGGCCTAGGCCAAATTGGTAACACTAAGTCAGTTTTAATTTCTAAAGTTTTATTTGATGATGGACTTAAATATAATCTGTTATGTATTTCTCAGTTATGTGATGATGGATTTAATGTTATGTTTGAAAATGGTTCTTGTAATGTTTTTAATTCTAAGAAGGTTTTAGTATTTTCTGCTTTGAGAAATGAAAATATTTATGCATTTAATTTGATTTCTTTAGCTAAACAAAACATTACTTGTTTACATGATTTTTATAAATAATCTTGGATTTGGAATAGAAGATTAGGACACTATAATATACATTCACTTAGAAAAATGACTAGGAAGAACTTAGTTAGAGACTTACCCAAACTTGAGTTTCCAAATGACAAAGTTTGTAATCCCTGTCAAAAGGGAAAGCAACACAAAATCTATTTCAAACCAAGGAAAGTAGTGTCAACTTCTAAACCTCTCAAGTTGGTTCACATGTACTTGTTTGGAGCTTCTAGAGTTTCTAGTTTTAATGGGAAGCACTGTGTATATGTCTTAGTAGATGACTTTTCTAGATATACTTGGGTATACTTCTTAGCTCACAAAAGTGAAGCTTGTTCTTACTTTTTTAAATACTCTAAGTTTGTAGAAAACCTTAGTGGACATAAGATTAAGACCCTGAGAAGTGATCATGGCCGTGAGTTTAAAAATCATGAGTTTGACTCCTTTTTCTCACAAAATGGATATACTAACAATTTCTCCACCCCTAGGACACCTCAGCAGAATGGTGTAGTAGAAAGAAGAAATAGAACCCTTCAAAAAATTTCTAGAACTATTTTTAATGAGTATGACCTACCTATTTACTTTTGGGCTGAAGCTATAAATACAACATGTTATATTATCAATAGAGTCCTAGTCAAACCTGTTCTCAAAAAGACCCCTTATGAATTGTGGAACAATAGGAAACCTAAATTTAGCTACTTTAGAGTCTTTGGTTGCAAAGTCTTTATTCTTAATACCAAGGATAATCTGGGAAAATTTGCATCTAAAAGTGATGAAGTAATATTTTTAGGATATTCTATAACTAGAAAAGCCTATAGAGTTTTCAATAAGAGAACCAAGTGTGTGAAAGAATCTGTTCACATCAAATTTGATGAAACTGATCCACATGAACCTAAGTTATCTCTTGAAAATATTTAAGAAGATTTGTCTGTTCTGAACCTTATTGAAAAATTCAATGAACCTGCTGTAAAGACAATCAGTTCTGGAAATATTTCAGAATCTGCTCCTGATGAACCCGAACCAAGAGAAGAACCTGAAATTTCTAGTCCTACCTTTACTAGATGAACTATGATTCTAAAGAATCATCCTCTAGATGCTGTTGTAGGAAATCTGGATAGAGGAACACATACTAGAGCTTCTCTTAGAAATCAGGATGAACATCAAGCCTTCTTTTCATAGATTTAACCTAAAAACATTGATGATGCTATTAATGATGAATGTTGGGTAATTTCTATGCTAGAAGAACATAATCAGTTTGAATGAAATAATGTTTGGAAACTAGAAGAAAGACCCAAGGACACTTTTGTCATAGGCACTAAATGGGTGTTTAGAAATAAACTAGATGAAGATGGAAACATAGTTAAAAACAAGGATAGGTTAGCTACACAAGGCTATAGTCAAGAAGAAGGAATTGACTATGAGGAGACTTTTTCTCCAGTAGCAAGACTTAAATCCATTAGAATTAAACTTACTTATGTTGCACATCTGAATTTCAAACTATATCAAATGGATGTCAATAGTGCATTCTTAAATGGGTATATAGCTGAGGGTGTTCTTGTTGAACAACCCCCTGGATTTACAGACCCTCATTTTCCAAATCATATTTTCAAATTATCAAAATATTTATATGGTTTAAAGCAAGCTCCAAGAGGTTCGTATGATAGATTAAGTACTTTTATAATTTCCAAAAGTTTTACAAAAGGAATAGTTGATCCTACTTTCTTAATAAAACAAATTTCTAAAGATGTTTTAGTTGTTCAAATTTATGTAGATGATATTATTTTGGGATCTTCAAACAATTCATTATGTGTTGATTTTTCTAAAATGATTCAAACATAATTTGAAATGAGTTTAATGGGTGAACTAAAATTCTTTCTTGGATTTCAAATCTTTCAAAATAAGGATGGAATTATTTTGGCCCAAATTAAATATACTAGAGATCATCTAGAATGTTTTGGATTGGATAGAACAAAAAATAGTGACACTCCCATGAGTACCACCTGTAAGTTGGATCTTGATGAAGATGGTAAATCGGTTGATCAAACCACTTATAGAGGAATGATTGGAAGTCTAATCTACTTAACTGCTAGCCGTCCTGACATTATTTTTGGTGTATGTATTTGTGATTGTTTTCAAGAAAACCCTAAGGCATCACATTTAAATTCTCTAAAGAGAATTTTCAAATATCTCTACCATACACCAAATTGAGGGCTGTTTTATCCAAAAGGACAATCATTTGAACTAGTTAGTTATTCTGATACTAATTTTTATGGATGTAAGCTAGATAGAAAAAGAACCTCTGGAACATGTCACCTTTTAGGCAAGTCACTAATATCATGGCGTAGTAAGAAACAAAATTCGGTTGCATTATCTACTATAGAAGCTGAATACATAGCTGCTGGAAGTTGCTATGCACAAATTTTTTGGATAAAACACACTTTACTAGATTATGGATATCAATTCAGACATGTCCCAATAAATTGTGACAACACAAGTTCTATTAACATTTCAAAAAATCCTGTTTCATATTCTAGGACAAAACATATTGATATAAGACATCACTTTTTGAGGGATCATTATCAAAAAGGTGATATCACTTTGGAATTCATTGGTACTGAATATCAACTTACTGATATATTCACTAAACCATTAAATTCTGAGAGATTATATTACATCATACATGATCTTGGCATGATCAATCAGAAATAGATATCTTACTGGTCTTAATGTTTAATATTTTCCTATAAACTACTTTACTATTTCATGCTCATTGTTTCTTGGTTACTGTCTCATGTTTATAGTCTCACAGTTAACACTATGTGTTTACGGTCTGTCACTTTCTCACCGTGACCAAACTGAACACTCACTGTCTCACCATAATGACCACTCACTGTCTCACCGTGAAGATTATTTATGTATTTATTTTAACCCATATCGTGGTAATTTTTTTTCATTACTATTTCCTTTCCATCATTTTTATTTCTGGGACATTTGACATTCTCAAAGGATAAAACATAAGGGTTTCCCTCGATTTCTTACCCGAGCTCTCTCCTGAACCTTCTAAACCCTGAAAACCTTCTCTTCTTCTATCTCGCCTGAACCATCAGTGGATTCCAAGGATGAAGCGTCCATCTTCACCCTCATCTGATAAGTTCCATTCTAAGAAACAGAAGAGGACACTGAAGCTTGCACCCAAAGGACCCCTAAATCCTAACCTAGTAAGCCATACTGTTTCTCCTGAAAAGGAAATCTTCCCTGAGTGGCTTTTGACCAGAAAGTTTTTAGTGCTGAAAGTATTAATAGAATAAGGATGGATCAAATGGTTCTTGAGGAAGGACAGACCAATTTACCCGAGGTTGGTTGCACAGTTCTATCAGTTTGTAAAGTTTTCCTTCGATGTTGGAGAAAATTTTATGGTGACAAGTTGGATCAATGGTAAAGAATGCTCTCTCTCTTAGAGGATAAGGGATTCATGCCTAAGGATTCCTCATGAAGGGATTTGTGATGATCACCAAAGAGACCCTCCTCCTACAACCGACATCTTTGACCTAGAGAATGCCTTGGAAATTATAACCGGAAATCACACCAATAGAAGGGACACAACAGCTGAATTGGATGGGGAGACAAGGTTTCCATTTAAGTTTGTTCAGAATTTGATTAGCCCAAGGAAAGGAGACTTTGCTGTTTTGAAATTTTAGGATGTCTTTATGATTCATCTGATGAAGAATGGTCATAAGATAAATCTGTACAAATATATCATTCACCACATGTGTGAATTGATTAAGGTCACTTCCAAATCCACTTCCCTGTTTTACTTAAGGATGATTTCGGCTATGTTAGTTTCTAAGGGAGTAGTTGGACCAAATGAAGAAAAGATTGTGGATTTTGAGTATTGTTTATCCAAGTCTACCATCAGAAGGATGAAGATAAACCAGAACCCCTGGAAGAAGCAATGGGTTGAAGATAATGAAAAGGTTTCGGAAAAGTTCAATCCTGTGGATTATCCGACAAGGCCTAAAAACATTACTGATCCTGGTTTGGAACCAGATGAAGCGGTTGAGTATCCAAAAGAGGAAGAATTAGAGGAAGAGGTAGCTAGAGTACCTCATAGAGAAGAGGCTGAAATACCTCACGAGGAGGCAGCTCCTGTTGAGGGAGAAAGGACTGATGTTCCTCCTGAAGTTTCAATAGAAGAGCTTGTTGTTGAAAAGGAAAGGACTGTTGGTCCTTCTGTTGTGCTTGAAGAAGAAGTGCCTTCTACCCTTGTTAATTAGGAAACCGAATCTGAAGCTACATGAGAGTTATTTATTTCTGAATCTGAGCAGCAAGCCATGGAAGAGACAGATCCTATTGAAGAATAAATCCCTACTTCAAATGAAGCAAGTCTTGAAGCTCTATCTGAGGAACATTCTATTCCTGAGTACATACCCTCTTCTAAAGAGAGGATGAAAATTACCTTTTAGATGGAAAGGAAAGAAATGGCTGAAGAGATTAGAGATGATCCTGTGGATCTTAACCCAATTCTTGAGCCTCAAGAATCTAAAATGGAAGCTCATTTTGAGGGGGAGGAACCTCAAAATCTTGAGATTGATGAATCTGAATCTGGTGGTATAACTCCTCCCACTGAGTCATACTCTGTGTATACTTGGATTGAATTCACCAGTTTTTATGATGTGAGTGAATCACATCAAGTGACTTCATATGGAATTGATCTTTCTTCTCTATTTCAATTGATGTCAGTCACACTCCTTGAACCTCATCCTCAACCTGAACCTGAATCTGAAACTGACTTTGAACCGCAAAAAAACCCTGAACCTGCCCATGGACCACTCTCTTCACCTGAATCCTTACCTGGTCAGCAATCTTTTGTAAGTCAGGACAATTTGAAAAGATATGGAGAGACAATCTTAGCTGGAGTGGAGAAGATCTTGTCCTCTCAACCTCATCTTGTGACTCAACTAAATTAGGAATATGCCTCAATTCTTTTGGAAAATATTATTCTGCATATTCAACCTAGGATGATCCATGAAATTCAAGAGGTAAGGGTTGAAAATAAATTTATTTGTGCTGATGTTGCTACCTTGAAAATTATGGTAACAGACATGCAGAAAGAACTGTCTTCAAGATCAGAGCATGCTCCTTCTCCTGCACCTGTTGTTACTTCTCCTGAACCTACTGTTTCTAGCATTTATCGAGATATCGTATCTCAGGTTCATCCATAACTTCTATCTTTTGATGAAAATATTGGAGAAAGGCACACTCAGATGTTGCACTAAATGAGAGATCTAGTGGAGAGCTTGAATAAGCTTATAGATGAATACACTGGCTGTCTTCAAACGGTATTGAAATAGCCGAAATCTCTAACCGAAGCTGTCAAGGCTTCTCCTTCCTCTAGTCAGACCTCCACAACTTATTTGGAGGATTCTCTACGCAGATCTATAATCAAGGAAAAAATTCATAATGCCATCACTAGTTTTGATTTTTCTCCTCTATCTGAAGTTGCAAAGAATAGTGATAGAGCACTTGAATTGGTTCAAATTCATTCAAATATTTCCAATGATGCTCAATATGAGATCACTAAGAAGATAGATTTCTATCTCACCGAGATTTTCTCCAAATCTGATTTGTCAAATCACTTTAATTATCTTGGGGAAAATTTGAAGATACCTCATATGACTCAGGATTTCAAAACTCAAGTTCAGAAGCTCATTGAGTTCACCAGATTGTTGGACAAATACATGGAGAGTAAAGATGATTTTGAAAAGGCTATTCAATATGGAGGAGAAATTATAACAGACTCTATCAACCTTCTGAAGCCCTATCTGCATGTCCAAAGTACTGCAATAGTTTCTCTAGCGGCTACCCCTCTTAGACCCAGACTACCTTCCTTAGCCTCCACTACCATGCCAGTTCATAAAGCTCTCACTCAGATTAGGCCAGTCATTCTTGATCAGCCACAGACCAGATCTTCTACAACTCCATCTTTGGCTCCCTCTATCTTTGAAGGTATACCTTTACCTTATTTTTCTACCACCTCTATGCCTTCTTCCACATCAGCAACTGATAAAGGAAAAGAGAAGGCCAATCCTTGAAGAATCCCAATGATTACTTTCATTTTGATGGGGATGTCTTTGATTGTTTATTGTTTGTATTTCTACTGTGCTGTATTTCGGACATTTTTAATTCAATATGAACTATTTTCCCTCTCTTTGTTTACCTTTTTGATAATCCTAAAAGGGGGAGAAAAAGTATTCTAAGAAATATGTTATTCTAGAATATGTTATTCTATATGTCACTTTCTCTGCCATTACATTTAATTTACACTTTACCTATACATGATTTGTGATCATCAAAAAGGGGGAGATTGTTGGACTCATCATGTATTAATAATGTTTTAATGATCACAAATCTCAATCATAATTTCAAATCATGTTAATTATCACAAATATCATTATGATTTACCAATCTTAATAATAATTACAAATCTTGTTCATAATCACAAATCTCATTATTATTTACCAATCTAAATAATAATTACAAATCTTATTCATACTCACAAATCTCATTATGATTTACCAATCTTAATAATAATTACACATCTTATCATTAGTCACAAATCTCACATATCTTATTACTCATGTGTATTTATGTTTCAAGTTATCTTATACTGCATAATGGTTAAGATAAATCCATTTTATTCACATTACTGCTTAAGTTTGAACACGGTTATTTTCCTAAGTACAAGACATGGTGAAGCTTGACACAGTAAGTTAGACACTGTGAGCAAGAAGCAAACATTGTGAACAGAAACACTGAAAGCAGACACCGTGAATCCTAAGTCTCAGACACCGTGACCACGAGACACCGTGACCAGGAGACACCATGACCACGAGACACCATGACCACGAGACACCGTGATGCAGACACCATGAGCGACATATTGTGAATAATATACCGTGAAGAATATACTGTGAAGAACATACCATGAAGAGCATACCATGAAGAACATACCGTGAAGGACACACCATGACACGGAGACACCATGAAGAACACACAGTGAAGGACGTACCATGAAGGAGACACCATTTTCAAAACCACTATGACACTGTTTCTTAACCTTTTTGTCAATATTATTTAAATATTGCTAATGATCACATTTGATGTTTTTAATGAAATTAATGATATTTAATGACAGTTGATGGCATGTCAGGAAACTGTACCTCGTACCTATAATAAGGTAATCATTCCTATTGCTGGAGCTCGTGGAATATAAGGAAGATTGAGCCATAGTACAGATGAATGTGCAAGACAAGAAAGAATAACATATACACGACAAGAAAAACACAAGAGTGCATTGTACTAAACAGAAGAGAAATCATGAGCACAACTGAAGAACACGTTTCAAGATCTTTAAAGAACTCTCATGCGTGCAATCCAACTCAACTGAAGAACACACGAAGAATCAATAGAACATATTCACACATGAAATACACCAAGCTGAACCACAATACACTTTTATTCAACAGAAAACCCAGAGAAGGACTCAGATTCATTTATACTGAATCCAACGAGTTCAGAGCTGCACTGCCAACCACTAGAGATTTTATAAACTCATTCATACTTACTCTTAGTGATTCCTTAATTTACTTTCAAGTAATGTGTGTAACCTATTTATTTTACACACACACTATCTTTTGTGCTCAACTGGAGGATACTAAATCCTTATTCCAAACTTTCTACACCTTCTTTTGTCCCACTAAGGATAGTGGTAGAGGTAAAGTAGGACCTGGATAGCCTGTGGGTTTTTGTCTTTGTTTTCCCATGAAGAACAGTGGTAGAGGTCTGATTACCTGGACAGTTTGTAAACTATTGTTAACCCCGATCCAGGGTGTGGATCAAATTTATATAAATTGTTTGAGAGGACTAAGTCTCGGCATGAGAATGAACCTCTTGGTTATATCTTCTGTGCATTTTAGTTTAAGTTTAAATTATACAATATCTAATTTATATTCTGCTTCTGTTACGTTTAAATACACAACTATTTTAAAGTTACTTTGATAGTTAATCTAGAAAGTGTTTGTATGTTGGGTAAAGTATTAGGTTAGATTCAAAAGTTAATTAATATTCTGATTAGATTAACTGAGAACTAATCAATCTTTGAGAACCTAACTGACCCTTTACTATAATACAAATTCACTATAGATTATCTTGTAATTCAATTTGGGGGTTTTTAATAGAAATATTTTTAAACAGAAATTTTAATTAGAACTCAATTCACCCCCCTCTTGAGTATCCACTCTGACCAACAATATCACCCAACCAATTTGACAACTACACTAGTTTATTTATTTACAGTTACCTCTACTAGGGAAAATCCAATTTTCTACTTTAAAAATTCATCCAAGGATACATTAGGTGAGTCATTAATAATCATTTTAAAGAATTTAGCAATACCATGCCTTGATAGATATTCTGACTCATGTGTCAACTAAAGAGACAATATCCAAGGAATTACGGAATGAACATTCCACTTGGATGGAGTTTGTGGAAGGATAAAGAGGATAGATACAAATATAAAGAATTATATATCCCATGTAAGTGGATTTGAATCCCAAATTTACCGAAATAGAGGAATCCCAATTTCACTAATTTTTCTTCTTGGTGTGACCCATTTTTTGGAACCCAAAAATAATAAGTAGCTTCCAAACGTAGATGATTCATGTATAAAATAGAGGAATATTCATTTTTTTGTTATAATAACCTTATATATGTGTCTGTTGTAAGTTGATAAGATCATCATCAGTAATTATTCTACTAATTATGCTCTATATTGATGAAAAAACCCTTCCTTGACCTCTCTAATTTCACATAGAGAGAGAAAATGAGAGTCATAGTATTCATTGATATATTTAAGGGTATAGAATATTCCATGGAAATAAATCATCCCTGGTAATAATAACTAGATATTTATATGGAGAACCTAAATGATGAGTTATTAACCACTCACATCCCCTACAATTCTCTAATGGATTCTAATAGTTTGAAACTATAGAGCTATAGTTAGTGGATGAATTTTTATGATCAAAGGAAATATATAATTAGGCACCATTAACATTCATTAGGATGTTAGGGATAGAAGAAACAACTATTTTCACCCTTAGGAAGAAAATGATGATGTATTGTAACTTTGAAAGTATGAATAATAGTGTTTTTTCCCTTCCATAATGATTAGGTTCTAGGGTTCTTCATGTATACCCTAGAAAAAAACCAAACCACATTTCGAAAAATAAATAATCCAAATAAACCAGGGTAGAATAATAACTCAAATTATTTCCCTAACCATCATATATTGGGTTACATGATCTAAGAATAATTAAACCTCAAAACTGTACTCCAAATGATAGTCTATGATGGTAAAGTATCACTAGGTAGTCCCAAGGAACATGTGACATGTGTGTTGACCATTATCCCCAAAGAAATAGAAGATTGGGAAAATGTCTCATTTTGGAATATAAAAATTCTTTAAGACATTTTGATCTAGAATATAGTGAATCATTTACATTACATCACCAGTTTATAACTAAAATAACCAGAAACATCTTAAGACCTACACTCCCAAATTGGGTTTTAAATCTTGTTATATATATATATTTTAAATAAATGTAACTGAAAAAATACATTTTGGATTTTTTTTTCATTTTCTATTATGGATGATTAGTAAAATAGTTTCAATATATAATAGTTATACAAATTATCTACATATAAGTTTTCATTATTAATTGATATAGATCCTTATTTTAAATAAAAATTATCAACTTTTCTTCTCATCACTAATCCTGTGATTTTTTAAAAAAGTAATGTAAGAACAAAAATTTAATATTAAGGTGTTTTTAAAATAGTTTTGAGATTATTATTATAATTATTATTTTAATAAATAATCTTATAAATCTTTTATATGAAATAATAAACACCTGATATAAATAAAGTTTCTTCAAATATCAAACAAAGGGTTTCAATAAAAATCCATAAGAAATTCTGTTTCAAAATTTATAATAATACATACCACTTTTAAAACATATTTCATTTCAAAATATAATATTCTTTTAAATAAAATTGGATTTATCCTTGAAAAAAGTAAATAATTTACTTTGAATATAATATCTCTTTATGAATTATAATGTAACATGGAAAAATTAAGAAAACAAAGAGGCCACTACTTGTATTGAAAAGATCACCTTGTGGAAAACTTTTCTGTGGGATCTCTTCCCATTCATCGACTTAAAAATCATTAAAAAGTGGTAAATTTTTAATAAAACATTTTTTAAGACTTTCATTTCTAATTTAAAATCAATTAAAATATTTTTTTAAAATACATAAACTATTTTCAAATTGAAAAATAATGTTACGTCTCATAAACATTATCAAGTTCTACCTTTAAGAAAGTACCATTTATTCATAGAGATATGTAGAAATATATAATTTATAAAAAATACATTCAAATGATTCCTATAAATGATGAAATAAACTTATACAAATGTTTTTCATAAAATAATGGAATTTCATTGATTACTATAGAGTGTTTTGATACCTATAATCTTGAATGAAATTTAAGAAAATGAAATTACACTTTATTTGAAAAAAAAAATCTTTATTAATTTAAAGTTAACCTTGAATTCAGAAAAGAAAGATTTAATTTTTTGAAACATGTAAAATTTTAAAATGGGATTTTTTAAAAAATAATTGAAATAAAATCCTTAAATTACACTATTATGCAAGGAGGGTTTAAATGAAATAAATTTCCCTTACAATAAGGGTATTAAAATAAATAAATAAAAGTTCAAGAGACCAATTTTCTTACATATGTGTGGGATTAAAAAGCTTTTTTTTATTAAAAACCATTTTATTACCTTACATATGGTTTTTTAAACAAGATTTTATCAAAAATAATTTTCATTTACAATAAGGATTTCAAAAAAATAAATGATTATTTTATGAAATTAGTTTCCCTTACCTAAAATATGAAAACTAAATCAAACTTAGGAAGTGATATTCTCCACTTACAATGATTGGAAATGAAGGAATGCAATAAAATAAACAATAAACTTGGGTAGTATGAGTGTGGGTTCATAATGGGTGAAGACATTGTCTATATATTTATCTATATGTGGAATATAAAAATTTATTTTAATATTTCTAAATTTTTTTACCTAGAAAATTTAAAATATTCCCACCTAAAATAATCCCCAATGAATTTTTGTATCTTGATACTATTATAAAATCCTATCCTATATCATAGAAAAGGGTTGGGTTTTTTCCAATTTTTTGATAAGTCTGAAATGGTGGTGACTTATGCAATTCATAAGAATCTTTATATGATATGAACTTATATACCAACCTGATTCACAACTGGTTTGAAAAACCAATACACACACACACACACACATTTTAAACAATGAAAATAATTCCATTTATGAGGGTCAATGTTTTGGGATACCCAAATGATATGAAAAAATATATATTTATATAATACAAGTGGTTGTAACCATTGAAAACCCGAGGAATAAGAGGATGAGGAAATATAAATTTAAATCTGCTTGCATGTGCATATCAACAAAGAAATAAATTGAATTGATATAGTTATATATTTATAGATTTTTTTTACTATTTTCATTGAGTGAAACTGAGCCAGTCCCCCTCTATCTAGTGGGGTAGGGTCCTTTGATTTCAAATAAGAGAGTGATCTCTTCTTTCCTTCCATTTTCTAACCCTTATCTCCTTACACCATTTCCTCAAGCCTCGCTATTCCCAAAAGTTCTATATTTTTTCGATGGATTCCCTAACCTCCAAATTTCGTTCTCAGAGTTTAACGAAACCATAAAACTCTTAATGATTACTCTAATTTCTCAGTTTAAGCAGAGTCATCTGTTGGTTGATTTGTTTGATATGTATGTGTTCAAATGATGGGATTTTCAATATAGGTCGATAGTTGGTATCATAAACAACCACATATTATGATACATTATTCATCAGGGGGATAATTAATCAAAGCCTACTCAAGTTCCCCCCATAGCTTCAATGGATCTCAGTTATTCCTCTTTAGATGGTCTTTCAAATTTCACATGAAATGAGATTATCCTACAATGGTTATTTAGGCGAGTTTTACTAATATACCCTTACCATTTCAAAACCCCTCAGTTATTAGGCTACATGGGAATCTTATTGGTAGATACTTGTTCTTGGATACCAACTATGAGAAGATCTTTCATCCTGTTAACCGACATGTCTATGTGGAAGCAGATGTTTCCAGAGTTCAATTTGTTTATGATTGGATTATAGTCAGTGAGGAGTACTGGTGCAAACAACATGTGTTCTATAAATAATAGACTGATTTATATTCTATCTATAAGCATTTGGGACACTTGATTCCTAACTGTAAATGAGGGTCTTAGCATCCCTCAGAGCATATGGGTAAGGGAAGTGGTAAGTAACTAAAGGTTTGTGTTCATGGATTCTTATTTGAATTGATTCCAATGAGTGTGGAGTGTTGTTTATAGGTATTGAATCAACTAGTGACCAATTTCTTCAATAGATTGTGGAAAGATCTGGGTGGTCTTTAGTCTCTGATTCCTACTACTTTGGGGAAAGACGGGTATGTGGAGGAGGATTGACCTTCCAGTGCCTCAAATGCTGATTATATGTGTTTACGTGCTGTGGTGATTCAGGGTGATGAATCGGTGTCAGGTGATGGAACTATAAGAGTTTCTGTTAGGTTGAAGCATAATCTAGAATTTTGGAATTATAAATATTGTGTAGTGATTCCAGTTTATGCAGAGGCCTTGGGTGAGGGCATTATCGGAGCTTCTGTTTCTAATGCCAATGTGGAAGTTCAATTGGATGTTGAGGGAGTTCTTATGACTCTTGTTGATGGTTCTTATACGTATGAGGTCTGGTCAGGGGAAGGTACCACTATTGGAGGATATCTTGAGACCCCTGAGGATCGAATTAGATTAATTCCTAGAAGGGAAGTGTTTGATATTGAGCTAGGAAACTAATTTTATGGATTTCCTAATGGATATCTTGTATAGTTTGTTAAAACTAATCAGAGAAGACACACTAGGGATGAGTATAAGGCCCCAGGGAATGTGATTATTGATGGGTACAAGAGCGGAATCCATAAAGAGCGCAATATTTACTCATATTTTATACCTCCCATGGAGACCCATTTGATGATAAAATTAAATTCCAATAAAATGAAAATTTATGTTCTTGATAAACCCTTATAATTAATTATGAGTTCAGATAAGGAAATAATTGAATATGTTTTGTTTCTTATCACTACTGAAGAAGAAGATGTTAGAGCGATGGGGAGTTCATTGAGGATAAATTTGACTGGGGAGTAGTATAAATGGATCGACAGGTAGGACTTGATTTTAGTGGGGGGATTTAACAATGGGAAGATCATCATTGGGGAGTACATTCAAACTTGGTACAAACTGATGTTTATATTTAAGGATCTCTTAATTGATGAACCAGACACTGAGGAATGCAATATCTCTTGGAAATTATTTAGGGAGCTAAAATCTGGTCATCTTAATTTTTCTTTTAATGGTTTAGTTATTTCTTTTTGTGTCTGAACACTTGGTTTATCATTTTTACCTAAAAAGTTTTTGAATAATAAAAATTTAATTTTCATTTAGTGAATGATATGTGTCTTATTAGTATAGGCCAAGGGGCCTTCACATTTAAGGTTTCTACATTTTTTAATTCAAGGACTATGATCCAATTATAGAAGGAAAACAATTGTGGGAGAATAAAGCAACATCAATTTGGGCCATTCACAGTTCGAGAAGGCCTATAAAAAGGTGATATCTTGCATCCGAAAGAGAAGAAGAAAATGATGGGGGATGGTAGGTTTCATGGGAGGATAAATATTAAGGCTCGATAGATTGGGCATATGAAATAAATTTGATTGAACAACTAAGATATAAGTGTAATTTTCAAAATGGGAAAATAGTTCCAGTGTTTCTTAAATACACCTCAGAAATCTTCTTGGTCTAGTGCTCACATTTATTAGATGAGCCCGTAAGGGGAACCGCGTCCGGCTAGGGTTCGCTCGCGCCGCCTCCCTCATCCCGGAGCTGTGCGTCTTCTTCCCTGGTTCGGAGATTTGAGGTGGGATTTCTTTTCGGCTCGGCCCTGCATCGACTCTTCTTGCGTGCACTGGGGTCTTCGCGACTCGGAGTTGATTCTACGCCGGAGTCCTTGGCCTGACGGTACGGAATATTCACTTCGGCCTCTGATCTGGGTGTTTGGAGGTCGGGCGTTGCTTTCTTGGTGATCTCGGATGGCGGCGCTGGGCTTTTTCCTTGGTTCGTGCTGATGAAGGCGACGTCGGGAGGTGGATTTTCTGGTCATGTTCATTTCTCTTCACTGGAGTCGACGAGGATGGTTTGTACCGACAATGGAGGGGTCGGGTCCTACTCCGGTGTCCTTTCTGATGTTTCTTGCAGGGTATGCGGTGGTTCTGTCGACGGCTCTGCCGCTTTCCCTGGTGAATGGTGGCGCGTGGCAATCCGGTCTTGTCCGTCGTCCTCTCCGACGACCTGCACGGCGGATGGTGCGTGTTGATGTGATCTCCTTCTCTGTGTCGGTGGATGAACGCCGGTGAAGCTCGCCGACGGTTCGGATAGGTTTCTCCGGTCTCCTCGCATGGTTTCGAGGCGGGGCGCGGTTCGAGGTGCTGCAGGTTTCAAGGGTGCGTGATTCGAGGCGGTGACGTGGGTTCGTGGAACAAGGGGATGAGCTGGCTGATGGGGTGAAGTTCGAGGCCCGGTTTCCTTTTGATGTTTTAAATTTTGTATGTTGGTTTGGGTGCTGCTGGTTTGGTTTGCGCATTTTCTGCACTTTTCTTTATTTTAATAAATAGTCAGGGGCTCGCCTCTGACCACCTTCCTTGCTAGTGCTCACATTTATTATAACCACTTCCTTAGAAACCCAGTTTTAAGTGGCCTGAGGTTTTCTCCCACACACAAACTACACCCATGGTCTTCACATTCCATGCTAACCTAGACTAACCCACCTTCCCACATCCGGCACACACCCTGTGGGTTTTTGAAACCACCCCACTTACACAATTCCTCCATACGGTCTAGCCTAGCAGGCTCCCATTTACAGTTGGGGTTTCTCCTACAAAGCATGACTAGACTGGCCTAGTGTAGCTTGTGTGGTTGGCCATGTTTTTTTAATACTTAAATTATGAATTAATTTTCCTTAAAATGAATAATAGTAAATATATTTAAAATTCATACTATATTTACATAATATTATATTTCTATAATTCATTCTATAATTATTTTATAAATATAAATAAAACTATTTTTACTTTACAAATTTATTTAGTATATTAAATTATCATTTTTTGTATGTTAATGTTTCATTAATATTTTACTAACTATAGATTTTATATTATTTTACATATAATAATTTCAATTTTTTAACAATTTTTTTAAAATTCACATATATTTGTTACAAAAATATTATTAGATACTTTTTTACATAAAAAATATGAAAATTACTTGAAAAAAATTACTTATAGGTATCATTTATTAAATAATTTCAAAAAGTACTATTATTTACCTTTATAAAAAATAATTTCGATTTTGTATAATCTTATATTTTTTAAAATTTTGAGTAAATGTAGACAGATTTTTCTTCTAGGTATATTAATTTTTTTTAAATATATATCTTTTAAAGATAAAATAAATAAATTAACATATTAATATAATTTTATTAAAAGAAAATTTATACTCTTCAATAAAAATAATATTTAATGGAAAATAATACATTTTTTATAATTTAAATATTAACTTATAACCAAAACATATATTGATTAATTAAAATAATTTAGTTTCATAAAATATTCTTTATATTAAAATATATTTTAGTTTGTTTTAATTATGAAACAATCTATTTAGTAAACATTTATTAAAACAAAAAAAATCTTGTATTCTTGGGATCTTACAAAATGATTCGTGACCCTAAGACCCTCTACAATATTGAGTGAGACACATTTTAATTCTATACCCCCCAATATCTGACACAATTAATGGAGGTGATACAAAATGAAAGAGGGACCCTGAATGATTCCATCACAAGTCCAAACTCTCATGGACTTGATATACCCATAATTATAATAATGGGTACCATCCCACCAAATGAGACCATGATAGCCATCCAACCAATGAGATCCTATTCAAAGGAGGAACAGAAATGGGTAGCTTCTCACCAAATGAAATACTCTTCTAATGTGCAGAACCTATTTGTCTCAGACAATGATATTCAAGTGTGAAAAAATCAAATTTTGAATGAATAATATTATGAAATGGGGGCCTATGTTTCTATAAACATGGTATCATTTGTGTATAAATAATATTTACCTTTTTTGGATGACTATACTATTTATGGAGATGTTCCTACACTTATACAATCATTCAAGGATTAATTTTTCCCCATCGTCTAATCCTAAAATTGGTAAATAATAGATTGTTTATATAGAAACTACCTCTAAATAGGTCATCATTAACCATATTGATGCCTTGGAATGAAAAATTCATAGAGAATGAACCTAATATCAAATGAAGATCTAATTTATAAATTCCCTCAAATGGTCTTCCATTATCTACCACGTGTTATAACTCGATGAAATGAATGGGAATCTTCTGTATCATACTCATCAACCAACTGGAGATTTCAGAAGAATCACTATTGAAGAAATTATTACCAAGTTTTAGTGATAAAATAAAAATATATAGAATTAAAGTATATTTTTACATAAGTAAATAATCCCCCTTCATGATAATTTCTGGTCTAGATCTCTATATTCACTTGTTTTATCAATTCATGATCAGACCATTGGAATGAACACAACCTAGGTGGGTAATTAGGTATTATTTCTCCATGAAAAAATTCAAATATCCTACCATAGATATCCTATATGTAGTGAAGCACCACAACCCACAAGTATGTGGGAATTTTTATATTATTCATACTTCATAGGATGTATTATCTATATCATTTTACCTCTATGATCACAACATATTCTCAAAGACAGTTTGAGTTCACTAGTCTTGAGGTGACGTAATTTATTTTATAGTCATCAATAACTTCATCATTTCCCCCACTAATTGATCGATGGTAAGATAATATCACCCAAATCCAGAATTCAACCATGTTCCCATACTAATTAAGAAATATGTTCCAGGAATTATAAAAAAAATCAATATAGAGGGGAAAATAAAACATGGAATATATATTCTAGCCAGAGATTATTTCAGAATATTTCACCATTTCCATGGAAAATAATTTCACCATGATCCCAAGGAACCATAGACCTATGGTGGTCAATTTTAGTGGTCATGCCAGTAACTTCCCAACCATCTAATTTATGGTTTATAATAAATAAGTGATTTGTCATTATGGATTGAGTTCAAAAGAAAATTGATGAGGGGATAATGTGCTCGTTGATTCCCATGTATCCTCCTCATCTAGGTGAACACCTAGAGAATAACAAATAATGTGTACATAAAAATTTGGGTCACTTATATCTCAATGATATATGAAAAAGGTTATATTAATTTATCCTTGATCAATTAGCTGAACACTTAATATATTTGTTTGATATTTTTTTATGATGTAGGGGTTCAGATACATGAGTAGGAAGTTACCAAAGATCATCCCAATTATTGTCCCTTACACCAATGTTTAGGACATATGATTGAGGAATCCTCTATCTTTATGGATTCACTCCAAAATAAGATAGATAAAGTATTAATATAGTTGGAGGATACTGAGACACATGTAATATTCAAGTGATTAATTCACATTCCAATTGAGAAGTGTCTTATTGAATGAATCAAATAGGATTAATGAATCCCTTTCTATATGAATCTAAACTGAAAAATAATACTTTATTTAAAGACCTCAAATTTACAACAAAATGAATCTAATAAAATATTTTAAATTATGAAGTGAATGTTCTATCCCTTATGACCTTAAACTATTTACAGTGGAAATGTTATATTTTACCTTAAACTATGTTCCTCCATTTGCGTAAGGAATCATTCGGCAAAGGCCCATCCTATTTTCTATGGGAGAGTTAAAATGTATGTTGAAATAAAATTTTTTCCAATAAAGAAGAAAATTTACATAACAAATTACCAATATTCCCCCATTATATCTTGAGACCTCACTTCATTTTGTGTGGCATTTAATTTACCCTCCTATTATATTCGAATCTATTCCTTTTTCCTTAATTTCCTTCCCAAAAAATGATGGTATAAATATAGAGTATTCCAAAACATTTTTTAACATATCCTACTCCACCCAACCTTCTTTATACCATTTATTTCTAAATACCATAAAAATATGTTAGAAGAGATTCACCTCTTGGTAAAGTCAAAATCCTTGAGTCAAGATAGTTCTCTTGGAATCCCCCAACCATGAGTCATGATTCCCTTATAGGTTTCAATTACCAATGAAATTTGTAATGGGTTCATTAACTCATCCAAATATACTCCCTATAAAAAATGGTGATCAAAACAGTTTTTTTGATCCACTAAGTAACCCCTAGGGAATGTTTCTTACCCCAGAAGAGAGTCTCCCAAAATCTATGCACTATTTTCGAATGGTGAAATAATGGTTTCTCTACTATTAATAGACAAAATGTTCAGACTATTAATCTTTCAATTACCACTAATTCAAAAATTTAAGGAGTAAATATAATTTATCTATACCTCCAATGTTTAGGAAGATATTAAATATCTCAAAAAAATCCATTATAAATCACAAAAACAAAAGAAGAGGCTCTAATTTAAGTGGGAAGAGTATAGGTGACACTTTTGTTAGACATTCATAAAAATAGTGTACAAGAATAAATGATCCTTAACAAAATAACCTTAACAATATATCATTTAGTCCATACCAAATGACCATAAACTATATAGTACATAGTTTATCTCAGTTGAAATTAAACTATTTAGAGAGTTCTATCTCATATGACGTTAAAATCCTTATAGTGGTTTATTCCATGTGACCTAAAATTGTAAAGTACCCCCTTATATAAGTGATCAATCTATATGATAGTTGAATTTCTTCAATCTTTTTTGGCAATGCCTATATCTTCCTTCCCTCATGGTATGGTTTACTTAACCCTTATAAAATATTACCTATATTATAACTATGTGTGGCTTGGTTCCTATTACCATGGGATGCATAGTGATGTTTGAATATACTACACTAAATCTCGAAATCTATTTGATTTACATTACTAATTATACCCTAGTGATGTGAAATTTACTAATTAATGTTGGGTTTCATCCTTCCCCCACTCCCTAAATAACTCATACAATCCCCCACTTCTCTGTTACGAATCAAAAATATTTTTATAGAGGCCCCAGTCATAGAACTATGAATGGATTGATTCATATTATTATAGGATATATTGTTAAATAATGATATCTTATCTTCATAAAAATAATAAAATATCCTTCCCATATAATTCTATACTCAAGCCATGTGTATTAGATTTAAAATTTATGTTAGTTTTCCTTTAATGACCCTATACTAGGTTAAAACCATCATATATCAAGAACTATATGTGGAGTTATTTTTATTTTAATTGGGTGTGCAGTGCATTCTAGATATCATATTTTGGTACCGACCAGAAATTTTCATCCTAGTCAATATTTATTTACACCCTACAGTTGTTATCCTACTGATTCACATTGGATCTGGCATCTTACCCCCTCAATAGGGAACCTATTCATCTTAATCTATTATATCATTTGTATGATATATATATAGATATATAACCTCAAGGAACATAACTTAGTCTATGTTTTATGAGAAATACCTTGGTACAAGTTGCATGGCCTTAAATTTCATGCACTTTTTTACCCATAGATTCTTGTATTGGTGTTGAGCTCATAATTCATGTTAAAATAATTTTCACCTTACCGCCGAACATGAAACCTCAATTTTAGTTGAAGGTATATATCCTTAAATATTTTCCTCCCGCAATCTTAGAATAAATACCCTAAAAATTAATAATGTTTTCTCCCATTTAAGGTTTCCAACATTGGTGTGGGATGAATCATTTATATTGGGTTATCTCTTTCCTTTTAGCCAGGCTTCATGGCCAATAATGGGTTCATCATTCATGATGGTTTAATTTTCTTCCTTTTTCACTGGACCTGACATCATGAATTTGGTCATGGATTTTTGAACAAAAATATAATCCAATTTTTTTTTCAAATTAACGTGACATTAAACTCTAATAACATTTCATATTATCAGTACAAATAGAAATTTTTGGCACCCTGATCTTGGTCTGAATTCTAGGACCTTAAACTATAAATAAAAAGAGACTCAAATACTTTTTAGATTTAATTCATATTAAGGTTTTCCATATATAATTCCAAGTCTTTTTTTATTATCCATCCATTTTGTAAGTTTTGAATAAGATAGAATATAAAAAAATATAATTAAATAGGAACAATGGCTTATTAGGTTGAAAATCCATAAAGGGAATCTAGATAAAACAATATTTACTTCATATGCCTTCCCTTTAATTTCTTAGGAAAATTTTATAGAACAAATGAAAAATGTAGAAAATTTTTGGGGACCAATACTTATCCCTATATAAGGTCACGATATATTCAAAGGACTTACTGGTCAAAGAAAAAATTAATGAAAACCCTTCTCACCCATATATGTAAACTCAAACTATGTCATGGGTACACCATAATTTGTGAAAAGGCCCACCCTTTCAAATGATCATATTATTAGAACCTAAATTCTCTAAGAGGTATGAAATATTTTAATTTCCATTTTATTATCATTTAACTCATTATGGGAGTGCCTAGTGGGGTTAATTGGGGAAATGGGGGTGTTTAGGGCTTGTAAGGAGCATGGATCCTGAGATTTTGAAGGAGAAAGCTAGGCCACAAATTTATTAGAAACCACGCCACTCATTATATGTAGTTAGATCAAACCATGCAGGGTGATCTAGAGAACTGTGCAGGGCTGAACAGTTTGATGAAACCATAAAACATAGGCCAAACACTCATGCACTTTATACATAATTTTCAATAGAGGTAAAACACATAGTCGGTGCACAATTTGTCTAATTTCACACCATGACCATCCAATGTGTGTCTTTGAGAAGATCTTGAGCACAATTAGTGAACATTTTGGCCTGCCATTTGGATAAATCAAACAACCCATTTATGTTGGGTAAAAGTATAGTTTTTCCTTACTATGTTAAATGGAATTTTCTCCCCTTTCTCCCCTCATTTCCCATGCATAGGGGGTCAGCTACATGGAGCTATCCTACCCCAGTTAATCAAGTCTTTGATGAAACTTATTCCTCTTTACTCCGAATTTCTTTATGGAATTATCATTGAATAACTATTGGTTATCTATCTATTTTTTCTAGATCATTTGATTTATTGTCTTCCATTAAATGGATTTATTTCGGGGCAATCTCATATGCCATATTTTCAGGTCATTTGTATTTTTGTTTGATTTATTTCATTATAAACCGAATTAGATTCCAATAATGGATGAGGAGTTGACTAACAAGATGAGGTGGGTGATCTCATACATTTCCATTAATGTTTCAGTGTTTATATATATTCCATTGTGTTCCATACTAGAATTTATGGGTGACACATATTAAAGGAAAATATTTTTTAATTAAATGGATAGGCTTGACCTATATGCCTTACAAGACATATTTTTAAATAATTAAAGGATAATGACCTTGAATTTTACCATGTATATGGGTGTGTTTCTAAAATGGATGAAACCACCATGAGTGACTGGTGACACTCCATTCTGTCAAAGAGTCTAAAAAATTCCCAAGGGAAATACTTTTGAAAAATGAGGTGAAAAACACAATGAAAGTCAATATTTTCAAAAGTATGATCTTTGTATCGCCCTAGTTAGACCAAGGGGTCGTCAACATTTAGCCTACTTGTGTGCCTCTATTTGTCAGACATCATACTTTCATGCCCAATTTAATTTTTCCTAGGGTCTGGTTTTTTCCTATAAATAGACCCTTGGGGTCTTTATTTGTATGGACTAATTTCCCTAAATCCCAATTACTGCTCTGGTCACCCTACTGCTACGCCCAAGTATTCTGAAATTTTAAAGGTAGTTCTTTAACACCTAGAGTAGAGGATTTAATAAAGTATCATAGGGCATATGTCCTTTTAGAGTTTGAAATCCATAACACTTGCGCTCCAAAAGTGCCCAACATCCCTAAATCAGAAACACTTGCGGGCCACCTATTCCTTTCATAGGAACCTGAGCGTCCCACTTTAAGGAATACCTGTGAATAGTCTTGAAGGCTTGAGTAAATTCTTGTCCAGGTATTAATAAACATGTTTTTCATCACTTAAGTGAAAAACAGGTCTCCCAAGCCTACATGCATTCCCATACATGCATGCTAGTACCTACTTGGGAACCCCTATTTGATTCATCTACTCTCTTTAGTCTACAAGCCATCAAGCCCTCCTCAAATCCATTCATGGAAAGGATTATTCTTCATTGGATCCCTTATTTTAAAGGGATTTTGTTGATACTACAACTAAAACCTCTGGACTTATCAAGCCTTTGAGAAATACACATCAACGTGTCTTCTATTTGGGATTATATATCAGCATTCTTATGTTTCCCATATTTGTTCCACGATTGGGTTAGGAATCATAAAGCGTCTGTGGGTTTTTATAACCACGATCACATGGACAATTCTCCTAGGAACAATGTTAGGAAGTTACCGGTTTGGAGGGGGATTTGGTTCCTGACCTCTCCCTTCTCAATGACCCAGAACCTCAGGTCTTTAATAGGGATGGTATGGTTAACAACTGTTTTTCCATTCAAGTAAAGAAAAAGTATTCCTTCCCTACCATTATTAATTTTAGGTAATCCATCCTAGTTTAATCCCCTAACCATCTTTCCTCTATCCTTTTCTTGGAATCATGTCCAATGTAAAGAGAACATAGAGAGGGCTTATTGCCTCACCCTCTTCCCAGGTCGCCTCGACCTCGTCCACCCTGGCCGTCATAGGTGCAACCTATTCCACTAATAGAGGAGGAAAAGTGTGGGTGCCTTTGTTGAATATTTAACATCTTCTTGTTTCTCACACTGAGCATGAATCATGTGGGCTTAGATATTTTTCATGGTCACAACATTTGCACAACTTTTTAACTACGAGAACTTTGATTCCTATTCAAATTAGGATACATATGAAGCCGCTTAAGGGCTCGAGATCATTAGATATCCTCTTTAATAATCTAACCATAATTCCCATAATCTTGGAATCATCATTAGGAATAATCCCTAAATTAAACCCAAAATCATCAAGGCATCCTTTTCAGGAAGTAAGCCAGAATTCATTACTCTCAAAGGACTATACTCTCTTATGAGACATATCGAACTATGTGGGAATTGATTCCCATCCAAATGGGAAATGTAGGAATCCTCCTTGAGGTTAAAACCGAACAATTCAAATAAACCATGTTCTCTTTGGGCCATATTCCCAACATGGTCTAATCTTACTTGGAAACCCACATCCTTTCCAAGTTTCTTGGGTTACTTCAGCATAATTCTGTCACCAAACTTTGACTAAGAACTTTTCGCTCTGATGTCCTTACCACATGACATAAAACATTATGTCTAGGCCCTTATCACATGACCTAAAAAGGTATGATGTTTCCCATTTAGAAGCACTAGACTATGACGGTTCTGATTCCTTTCACAAGGATATGTTAGTAGCCCATTTTATGGGTATGATACCAATATCAAAACAAAACTTCATCTCCCTAGATGACAATAAATTCTAGAGTTCCCCACTGAGTGGTTTAAAGACCAGTATCATCATAATGATGATTAAAATAATCTCTATATAGAATATGAGATGATAACATTGATGGAAAACCTCGAATACATACATATATCATTATTAATGAAGAACCTCTAATACATAAAAATGATTCTAAATTTTACACATATTAATAAGTTATTGAAAATTACTAGTAAAACATATGTTAAACATGGTAAATTAATAAGGATTCGTGAAAATATATTAAATTTATAAAGAGAGTCACGAAGTAGACAATAATTCCCCAAAAAATGGTGTGATGAGTGCGACCTCCCATCCTCTTGACCAATGGAAATTCTTACCTATCATAAAATTCAAACATAACAAACCCATTCCTTTAGAAAGAAAATACATTTTGGATAAAGAACTGTTGGGTGTTTCTGGTTCCATGAAGAAATCCAATGGAATTTTCCAAGAAGTAGTAATTCATAAAACTAGAACACACTTTTCAAGGAACTACGAAACAAAAATGGTGAACCCGACATGAATTCTTAACCAAGTTAATAATGTTACCCACTAATCAGGCCCCTATCAATAGATAAAGGAAGTCTAGAAAAAACAATCAATCTTGCATATATCCATCTAAAATATTTATCTTTAATGGAGTTTATTATTATCATAGTTTTTTTCTCAAAACTTCCTTCAGTCCAAAACTGATTTCTTCAAGACGACATCTGTGAAATTCTCAACCACTGCTCAGGCTAGATCCTCTTCCATTGGAAGGATGTTATCACCCACCCAGCAACTTCAAGGTTGGGTATCCGATGTTCTGGTAAAGGAGTATCATCATCATGGTACAATCCCAACATTAGAGGCTGCCCGATATGCTCTCCAGGTTAATAACAATCCTAGAATATCTGACCAACGATGACCAATGATCAAGAAGGAGATGGTTCCATCCAACATCTTCAACCATTTAAGGTCTTTATATCTAGAACTCAATAACCAATCCCTTCCGTACTATAGATAGGTGGATCAAGAGGTCACTTAGGGTATCAATCCAAAAATGCATGGGTTCTTCCTGAGGACTCCTACCAACAATTGCTGCTAGCAAAATCACACGGTAGTGAACCCCCGACAAAATATGGGTGTTTCCTCTATACATTTGTCCTAAGTCCTTTAGACCTGGGAGTACAAGATGAACCACCAAGGAAAACGTTCGGTCAATTGGGATTAGTTTCTTACCTTTTACCCCTCTGAAGAAGTCCATCATCCTAACTTGGTGGAAAAAAATGAGTGGGCACATACACCCGTCCGTCCAAATTTTGCTGCCCAGTAGACTCAACTAGAAGAAACCCACCAATACTGCCAGGAAAATCTAGTGGAGTACCATTAATAGGCACATACACCTATTTAAAAATTATCATCCAGTCAGCAGACTTGTCTGACTAAATTTAATGAAGCCCGCCAATCCAATGTGGTGGAAACTGGTAAACAGGAACATACACCTACTTACAATCAATAATTCTAACAGTAGTCTCGTCATCCAGTATTTAGGTAAATTTTTCAATCATGCATGATGGAAAACAACTAGCAGACACATACACCAACTATAATTCATAAAGCCTGCCAAAAATATCGTTTGGTGGCACCTGGAGAAGTCAGTTAGAAATCTCTGATGACAAATCTGGGGCAGACCCAACTCTCTTCCCCCATACATGGGAACTTTCAATACCCATTAATAGGAAAATGAGGACAGGAGTGGGAACATACACCTACTCTAGATATGTAAAGGGCATATATTCACGTTCCGACCACTGAAGTCACCAAACATATCTAATCAATGGTGAAAGGGAAAACACAAATCTCTTCCCATATTCTAGAAGCATGCTAGAATATTATAACAACTACTTCAGCCGTACCAGGGGAACAGACACATAAATCTATCCCAACACCTTGGATGACACATCGGAAGGCCATCCTAGAGGAGATACACAACTCTGTTCTAGTCTAGGAGGTTCATGGGGAATACTCCCCCATAATATACAAACAACAAGATTAGGAACATACACACATTCCAATTGAAGGTAATCAGTCTATTTTGGTGACCACTCCAAGGTAGGCACATACACCTGCCCATGATAACCACTTCCCCCAAAAAAGTGTCCCCAACTAAGTGTAAGAGAGCATCCTTGATGAAATCTCACCATACACGATTAGAAAATCAAGATTCAAGCTGTAATCTGACTCCTCTTAATGTTGGAGTTCTTAAAGCCCTTAGACATTTATCTATTTCAACTCAAGATCTGACCCTCTCATTACCAAATTATGGGGGTGTTTGCAATAATTATGATGTTCTCCATCGTAAACTTCATCGTTAAGGATTTCTTTATAAAAAATCGGTCAATCCAGATAGCCTATCTCTAGATGAGATCCACAAAAACACTCCATGTGGCCAGAAGACCACGGAGAAAGAGGATTTATCCCTTTTTGTAATCCAACATGGTGATCTTCTCCATGATGGCATTCACTGTGAAAGTTCTCTCTATATTAGTTTTTCGGATTCTAAAAATAATTCTATAATTGACAATGTATTATTGATAAATCCCTTTTATCCTTAGGAACTTTCCAATATATGTCCATTAATGTCTAATTCCTTATCATTAACAGGTAAAATAATTTCTCAAATAGAAGATATCTTAAGTGAATGGTTATTATTCGACCCTCACTTGGGTCACTTTTCTTCTAATACATTATAAAGAAATGATTGATTCCATTGTTTTTAATAAAACAATCATGAAGCACCCACTTTGGTCGGACCAAGGGGAGAAACCTCTAGTGAACGATGATGAAGATATGTTAAACATGAGAATGAAATTGGCTAAAGGTGAAATACCAGTCATGTTCTAGCCTTTGGAAAATTATCAATATAACATTCCATAATTGATTGCAGAAGATTGAATTCATGATATCTGCCTGAACTTATGGAGGACTATTTTTCATTTTAAAAACAATGTATTATGATATGATGAATATCAAAATCATGTAAAGGTAATAGAAGGGTTTAAATGCAAAATTGACTTATCATCTCTCTCAGATTCCTATCATTCAAAGGTTGAAAAGCAACAAAGAACCCTTTATCATGAACAACTCAATTCACTAAAGAGGCTACGCTAGTTAATTTCTGATTCCATATATGGTGTTCGTATTAGAGGATGTGCTGAACATGGAGAATTTCATTTCACTACACTCCAGAATTATCAAAGACCGCCAAAATTTTCCTTACGCAATCTTATTTCCAAAGGTCAGCTAAAATCATTAGATTTTGTATATAATCAAATGTATTATCAAGAATAGGCCTCAAATAGCTCTCATCAGAGTCAGTCCCAAAGAAAAAAAGTTATTGAGTTACTTTTTCATCAAGCATCTAAAAATATTTTGCAGTCCTCTCACTTAGAGGGTGTAAGCCATTAGATAATGAAAATGTCTGAAATAGAACAAAGATCTTTCAAAACAGGTGATTTGATTAGTTGTCGAATAATTCACCCATCTAATGTTCGAACCAAAATTCACAAAATTAGAAGAGCATATACGAAAATCTCATCCATATAAGTTTAAGAGACACCCCGACTTGTTGGGTTGGGGGATTTTTTAATTCAACCATAAAATTAATTAAACAATGTTCAAAGGTTTGAAGAAAAAGAACATGAACATTCCCATCTTGTAGGACTGGGGGATTTTTCAAATCTACAATCCCCTCCTCCACGGAAGTCTATTTTATAACGATTAGGGATGAAGCCACAAAGAGAGTGCACAACTAAACTATACATAGATTCCCTTTGGGTGATTGTTTATCAAACAGCTCCTGGGAATCCATTATATAAGAGATAAGAGTCTCATGGATGATACAGAAGGAGACAATATTACAAAGATACTAACAAAATGTCATCAATACAATATTCTTTAGTGAATGTTATTAACACTATTTTAGAAGATCCTCCAAAAAGTAAGTCTAGTTCCGGGAAATCAGAAGATGGTATTATTATCCATAATATGGTACACACTGAAGAAATTGAAGAAGGTGTGTGTACCGAAAATCAGAGGCTTACCCAAAATCTTGGTATGCCTTCAAATAAAGACCTTCTACCCCTCCGAAAGGAATCTAACAAGGGTAAAGGTAAAAGTCAGATTGCATGTCACTTTTACACTAGAGGAGGTAAATATATTTAACTTAAAGAGATATTTGAATGACAATAAGAGGACATAAAAGAGTTGAAAATACTCAATAAAGAGTTACTTCGAAGTAGAATTTCTGCTAGGCATACTCCCCTAGTAGATCCTTAACTTGCACATCCAGTAGAAGTTCCCCAGTAAAAAGGATTTTTGGAAACTATAGATGAGGATAATGAATTACCTCCATTGGTTACATAGCCATGACAAGATAAAACAAATCCTTATATGCATGTTCCCATGGGTTATCCAAGGAAAATATCACCACCACCACCAGTGGTTTTTCTGGTCATTTCACTAGTTCAAGCTCCAACTTCTATACCTGTATAGGTCCCAGATCATCCAAAAATTCCCCAAGTGCTTATGAACACAATTGAGGAATTAACAACTCTATTGGAATCCATGAAAGAATGGTGTGTTCCATTTCAGTCGGAAAATAAATCTTACCCCAAATGGGTGGATCTGATCCCTCCCCCACCAAATTTTGTGAATACCACATTCCCCTTCTATAATGGTTGAAGAGATCCAGAACAACACATAACACATTTTTTTTATCATTATTATCCCATTATGGGAACTCCCCCAAATCAAGAAGTAGTAATGCATAGGAGTTTTGTGCAGTCATTAAAAGGACCAGTTTTTGTATAGTATACAAGTTTGCAATATCGATCAATTACTGGATGGGAATATCTCCATCTGAAATTCCATCTTCAATTCCAATCAATGATACCTAAGATAACAATTTTAGATCTTACAAATTTCAATCAAAATGGAATATGAAAGAGTTTCGGATTTCATTGGTTGATGGAAAGGATTAACGTATTCCTTAAATCTGGAACTCCCTCAGGAAGAGTTGCTGCCAATTTGTGTGGAAAATATGCATGATGAGTTACACAAACCATGAATCCCTATGAAATACACATGAGAGTTTCGAGACCATGCTTCAATTTATCAACAGATAGAATATTCCATTATGTAAAATAAAGCTAAAACTCGTGTAATTACCTCATCTCTAGGAAGGAGAACATGGAAAGCAGAGAATGCTACAGTCACACTCAATCAATCACCTGTACCTGCTTCCAATTCAAAAGTTTCATCATATCGAAGGGATTATCCTCCTAAGCATCACCTGCAACATCCGCCTTGTCAAGATAATCAAAGAGATCAAAGGAAGAAACAGTTTGGGGTGTTATAGAAAATTTTTTATTCATTTCGGAATGAATAGGTTCCCAGTTACTTTATCTCTGCTCTTGAAAAAAAATTGGTTCAGTTTCCATGGAAGAATAAACCAAACAAAGAAGGAGATGAAGATCTTCTGAATTATTGCCCCTTTTAGCAGATGTTGGGGCATCCCATTCAAGAGTTTTTTGTTTTAATGGACCTCCAAAAAAATGATAGACTCTAGAAAAGTGAAACAAAAAAGTTTTTCTGCTCAAGTAGCATGCGTTACTGCTACTAATCCAGAAGAAGAAAGTGAATGGAAGGAAGTTAAAAATAAAAAATGCACAGAAATATGATTATTGGATGATCAGGAAAATGATCAACCAAACTCATGTTATTTTAAGAACACATATGAATCAACTAATTGTGTCTTCTGATAATTCTACCACAGCAAAACAAACTTCATTAAAAGGTCAATCCTCAAAGAAGAAGTGTGATTATAATGGTAGTGATTATTCAGAAGAAGATGATATCTTGTCAAGACCAAAGTTTTCCTTGCATCTGGAAGTTTTCATGCCATTTGTTTCAAATGCACGGGCACCGCACTGCCAAACGGACCAATCATAAATAACCTTTCAAGAAGAATCACCATCAGATGAAGAATTTATCTTTGGTTCTGTTAACTTTATCCACTTAATGGATCCCTATGACGATGGTGATTCTGATTATATTGAGCTTGAGTTCCATGTACCTAATTAGGGAACCAGAGGAAGAGTCCAAGTTCAAGTATACATGGGAAGACGTGGGTATTCTCGAAGCCACTATTTTAACTCTACCCCTGCTTAAACTGTATATGTGGTAGAAACTCATGGAAGATCCCCTCAACGGGATAAACAAGAATATGGAAATTCTTTCACTCATGACAGATTCAGTCCTGATATAATTATTTTGGAGGATCGATTAGAGGTTACACCATCATCCTCTTAGAAATTAGATAGACCTAGTTAGTCTAATCTACCAAATATAGAAGTATTTCTAGTTTATAATATAACACAGAGTACACATACATCAAAAGTGTCAGATTCCAAGGCTCCTGCTAAACCGAAACTCTATGCTTCGAAACATAGTCCTCTGGACCAAAAGCATGATCTTTTGAAACATTTGGTCAAAGTACCGGCCAATTTTTCAATTTTGGATGCCCTGAATCTATCAAAATATCTTCGAGAATCACTTATTTGGGATTCTTCATGTCCTCAAGAGTTTGAAACTGAAGTTGATGTTTCTGAGGTTTACCATATTGAGAATGATCCTACAGAATCTCATGCAGTTATATTTTTTATGGATGAAGATGAAGATGATATTGTACATGGACATATCAGGCCCTTGTATCTATCTGGAAGGATCAATGACATAGGAATATGATGATCCTTCATTGATAATGGATCAAGAGTCAATCTCATTCCAATTAATACACTTTTTCGATTGGGTCTCACCAAATAAGATTTATCTCCTTCAAATTTAATGTTTCAAGGATATGAAATGAATTATAAAGAAACTTTTTGTGATATTATACACAGAACTCAGTTTTGAGATCTTGTGTCTAATTCATATTTTATGGTTGTTTGTCAGGACTCTTCATTTAACATTCTGCTTGGTAGACCTTGTCTACATCAACATGTAGCCATACCTTAGTCACACCACCAATGTCTCAATTATTGTTTCAATGGTCAAATTGAAACATTGTATTGTAAAAAGGATCCATTCAAAACATGTGAATCTCAATACATTGAGGTGTATTTTTATCACACGAAGTGAATGAGGTATATGATTAATAGGTAACTAGAATCAATGATTCAAATGGTCTGGAAAAGATCCCAGTAAATCCATTAAAACATTTGAGTATAGATGATGTGTTTCCTATCAAATAGATTGAAAGGATAAACCCAAATCTGAACACTCATACAGTGACTTCAACAATGTCAATTGAATCAATCAAGCATAATAACATTGGAGAAATTGTTGTTTCACCAAGAAGAAGTGAAAGCTTAAACAGAGATGTCTTCATTCCCTCCATTGAACTTCAGCAAGTCTCTACTTCATCAATCATACTAGAAGAATTTGTAGAAATACTATATGAAGACAAGGATGTTGATTCCCAATACATCATATTCTATTTATTACCTCATGAAGACCCTTCATCACTAGTAGGTTCAGAAATGATGGAATCTTTTTTAGGATGTTCAAATACTGACTCCTCCCATAACTATAGAAGTTTTGTCTCTTCATCTACTATGCAGGTAGAAATTGATGAAGTAATGCATAATGAATAAGAAGAGGAAGATCTTATAAATGCTCCTTCAACATTTGTGGACTGTGTCTCTACCATTGAGGATGATCTCAAAGAAATAAATCCAGGTACATAATAATATCCACGCCCCAATCTAATTAGTGTGACCATGAATCTTGAAGAGAAAGAAGTGTATACTTCATTTCTATAGAAACATCAAGATATATTTTCTTGGAATTATAGATAAATTACAGGACTTTATCTCAATGTAGATACTAATCATTTGGGTTTGCTAGAAGAACATTGAGGATTCATGCGGGTAGGAAGAAGAACACACCCAAATCATGCCTCTAAAATTGAAGCTAAATTTGATAAGTGTATAAAGGATAACTTTGTTAGGGAGGTTCAATATCACAAATTGTGGGCCAACATTGTACTAGTGAAGAATAAGAATGGTATAATCAATGTTTTCATTGATTTTATACATCATAACTGGCATTGTCCTAAAGATGAATTTTCAGTTCCGATCAGAGAGATTTTAATTGATGCAACAACTATCTATGAATCTCTTTCCTTTATGGATGGTTACTCTAGGTATAATCAAATCCACATAGCCACAGAGGATGAAGAATATACCGCCTTCAGATCCCCTCAATGTGTGGTTTTCTATCAGTTAATTCCCTTTGTCTTAAAGAATGTAGGTGAAACATATCAAGGTTCCATGCACCATATCTTCAAACTCTTCTTAGGGAAATTTGTTGAATGTTATGTGCATGATCTGTTGGTTAAATCTAGAAAATGTTCCAATCACTTGTATGATCTAGAGAACATATTTAATAAACTTTGGCAACACAATTTGAAGATGAACCCCTTGAAATGTGCTTTCAGGGTAACTTCAAGGTTGTTCCTCGACTTCGTTATATGCCATTGTGGTATCGAATTTGGTCCTATGAAAACTAAACCAATCCTTATCATGTCACCTCTTAGATATTTGAATGAATTAATAGGCTTCCATAGACACTTGACCTATATTTGGCTCTTCGGCACCAATTTGTCAGGAAATTTTTTTCCCTTCACCAGATTAATGAGAAAGGGAGTCAACTATCAATGGAATTAATACTGCCAAGAATCATTTGATACCCTCAAGAAATATCTCTTGAGTCCACTGGTATTAATTTCACATGTAGAAGAAATAACACATATTCTCTATGTGACGAAATACATCATAACTCATGTCTATCATGAAGCCAATCTCCTTGTTGATAGCCTTGCTAATATAGGGATTTCTTCACACTCTCGAACTCACGTTTTCAACATCACAGGTGATCTGCTCAGTATATTTCAAGGAGATAAATGTAAATTTACTAACATTAGGCTTTTGTAAGTTTCTTCTTTTCTTTTCTCGTTAATAAAGCTTTGCTGCATTCTCTTTTAAAAAAAACTGGGTGCCTTCCTCACCCAGATGAACGATGATGGGAAGGAAAATAGCCTTTACTATCTCAGTCAAACTATACTTCATGTAGAAACTCAGTATTCAAGTATTGAAAAGTGTTGCATGGCCTTAATATTTGCAGTTCAAAAATTGAGGCACTACCTGCAACATCATGAGACCCAATTTGTGTCTCGCTATAACCCACTCAAATTTATCCTCAACCGTCTTATGCTTACAGGGTGTTTGGCATGATGAGCAGTTATTTTTCAATAGTTTGGTATCCAGTTTGTTCCTTAGAAGGAAATAACGGGCCAAGATCTGGCCGACTTCCTTGTTGAACACCCATCTGTGGAAGATACATCATTGAATACTGAACTTCCCGGTGAAGAGGTTTCTCTATTCAAGATAATTCCCAAACATGGGAAATATAATTTGATGGTGCCTTTAGAAGTCCAACATGTAAGAGAATTGAAAAATCTAAACTCAATAAATTTGGGTTAGTAATTGTACTTACCTCCCCAGAAAAGGCAGTGTTATCTTATTCCTTCTTGTTTTCAAAAGGCGATACCAATAATGGAGCAGAAATACAAGCTCTCATCACAAGATTGGAATTGGTACTTCGGGTACAAGTTAATAACATGAAAGTAAAAGTTATTTTGGAGTTTCTAATCAAACAAATCAATGGGGATTATTCCATCAGAAAAGAAGAATTAATCCCTTTGTGTGATTATGTTAGAGGGTTAATGGATGAATTTCCCTCAGAGACGACATTGTCTTATGTCCAGCGATAACAAAATGTACAAGATGATGCAATGGATAATGTAGCTACAGCCTTGGTAGATCCAAATTGGGATAAGACAGTCATCAGTATAGCCCATCGTCATGTGGTCTCACCTTTCATTCAAACTAGAATGGAGGAAATTAATTAAAATTAGCCCTATTACTGATCCATATGGTCATACCATGGTATGTAGAACACCCATCATGGAATACCTTCAAAATGGAGTACTTCCGCCAGATAGGGATGAAAAAGAACATATACGACGATGAGTGGCCAATTTTACTCTTTATGATAGTACAGATCACTAGAAGATCCTCTAAAAATGAGGCTTTGAGGGAATCCTTTTTAGGTTTATTGATGGAGAAGAAGGTGAATCTATCATGAAAGAAGTATATTCAAAATATTATGGTGCCCACCTGTCTGGGAATAATACATCTAATCAAATCTTAAGGCTTGGATACTTTTGGCCTTCAATGACACAGGAAAGCATAGATTTCACTATGAAATGTCATCCCTACCATATTCATACCAACATCATTCATCAACACCCAGAGTTATTACAGACAACTAAATACTCCTGTCCATTTTCCACATGGGGAATGGATGTAGTAGGGCTTTATCCTCAAGGTACGGCTAAGCAGCTCAAGTATATTCTTACTACTACTGAATTCTTCTCATAATGGGTTGAGGCAATTCCTCTCAAAGAAATCAGAGCCAAAAGCATTGTTTGTTTTGTTATAACTATCATCATCACCAGATTTTGTGTCTGTCATACTATATTGACGGACAATGGAACCAATTGATTTTCTGTTGAGGTAAAGAAGTTATATCAGGAGCACAATATCAAATCCAACCATTTATCTTGATATCATGCAGTAGCCAATAGATAGATAGATGACCTCAATAATTCCCTATCAAATACACTCCAGAAGATGGTAGATAAAGATAAGAAATCTTGTCCGGATAAACATTTTCATGATTTATGGGCTTATTGGACTACTACCCATACTACCACCCAGGAAACCCCTTATTCATTGGTATACAAAATAGAAGCAGTTTTTCCAATTGAAATTAAATTTCCTTCACTCAGAGTTACAATCTATGATCAGTTGTCTATATATGTGAAGTCTTAGAAATGGTTTGATGAGCCGGAATGACTAGACAAAAAAATTGCATACATGGTATCATTTAGAATTCTATCAGAATAGAATAACATGATCTTTTAATAAGAAAGCTCACCTCTAGTCATTTCTTCAAGGAAAATTGGTATTGGTCCTCTGGATCACTGATACCAGGAAAGAAACCTCCAAAGCAAGAGAAATAGTGGGAAGGACTTTATTTCATGCATAAGGTCCACATGGATGGAGCTTATGTCTTTATCTCAATGGATGGAGAGCGTATTTCAAATCCAACCAATGCGATATTCTTGAAGAAATACTTTTTGTAATTGCACACTAACTTCCTCGATGCATGACTCTAAAATGCACAACACAAGGTCCTAGTCACAATACATTAAACTGCATAACAATCATAAGCTTACATGTTCCACGATGATAAAATACGTAGTATATTTATCCTTATCACACAACGTTAAACTGCATGACATCATTTTTCCTTATTACACGACATTAAAATGTACAACTTAACATCTTCTTTACTTGACATTAGGAGATTCCATATGAAAGAATCATTGATATCATTGTTACTCGTTAGTGGAACTTGAGTCTTTTTCTTCCCTATGATTGAATCAGATCTACATAGGGACCTCATTCAAGAACTACGTGTGGAATTATTCTCATTTATTTGAGATACGTAGAGACGCTTGGATCGCCAATCGTGGGCCCAGCCGCAATCACAAATTTTTTATTTCCTTTTCTCCTCCTGTATATGAATCATATTCTATATATAGTGTTCTCTTAAGATACATTGTCTGATCTTTATACCATTTTGTGTCTTAAGATTAACTGTTCTTCTAGAACATGTCAAAAGTCTCTATCTCCCATATCAAACTCAATTGGTGTGGGAAATGAATGTTTATATAAATATGTAGGTCTTGATTCTCATCTATATGATATATGTAGAGACACCCATATCTCCAATCTTGGGCCCAACCATGATAAAAAAAATAAACCCCCGTTTGTTCCTTATTTAAGAATCAAACATGCATAGGAATGTTTAAAGAACAACGTATGACATGATTCGTTCCCAAAACAAGACACTTAGTGACACTTGGATTTTATCTATTAGTTTAGTTACAATATGTCTTTCTTTTCACATCAGTTCAACTTCTTCCTTACCACATGATGTTAAAATCCATAGAAATATAAGAAATACAGTTGTCTTGATTCTTGCCTCCAACAAGATACGTAGTGAACCTGGGTCCTATGCCTTGGCTAATACATCACTTAATCATAATACCCCAATTCTTCACTTGTGTCACCTTTTGTGTGATATAAGAAACCCTTAATGCTCCATTTTTCTCACACCAAGCATAGCCCACGTGGGATTAGGAATTGGATAAAAGGATTCCCTATATAAATAAGATGTCTCAATTTCTTATGGGGTTATCAATATCCTCACAGCATGAATTAAAACTACACAGTAAAATGTCCTCACTTCATGACATTAAACTACACAACATAATATTGATTCAAAGGAAACAAATAAAATCACCATTTTTTACATATGAATCAAATCTATATTAAGGACTTCAAACTCATCGCCAATATTGAGTCAAATATTTCTCATGTTTATTGAGCATAATCCCTTTCCATATTTCACACTTTTATTATTTAATATTTTCATATATTTATAATATTTCTTACAGTTTCTTTTGATAAAGTATCTAATATTTGAGAACTCTTTTGCTTTACTATGATGTACGTGTCCTTGGGTGGGCTTGAATAAGTTTCCTACATAACAGCCATGTCGGTCAAAGGATGCCATTATTTAGAAATGCTACATATTACCCAATTTTACCTGAACAATATAGCCCCAATAATGGGTTTTTCAAATGATGGTAATCTCATTCTTTGTTATAGTGTCTTTGTCCCCTTCAAACTTGGATGACAATATATAAGAATCTGTATTTTAAAACAGTAATTCATTTGTATTTTTCTCATTATCATTCTCTCGATCTGAAAGTCTTTAAGACCGTGGTTTAGAAATCTATCTCTTCATGTGTTCAAAGAAATATTAAATAACCCTGGATCACTTGACCACATATCATATACCGTTTCCATTTCTGGTCCTAGTTGTATGACCTAAAACTATAGAAACTATACCTCCAACGTTTGGGTCAGACCTTCGTAGAAATCCTATTATTTTTTTTTCTTTGTAAATCATTATTGTAAATACCCTATCCATTTTCAAGTACCTTTCTTCATAAACCAAACTCTATGATTTCTAAAATATGAATCTCTATAAACATTATTTTTAATTTAGAAATAGATTGTCAAACTTTTGATATCTCTTTTGCTTGACTATGCAGTACATTCCCTTAGGTGGCCTTGCATAAGTTGCCAACATAATAGGTCTGTCAGTCAAAAGATTCCATTATTTTGCTTTGCAGCATATTCCCCAGTTGGCCCTGCATAATACATCCCCCATAACGGGTTTTTCAAATAATGGTAACTTCATTCTTGGAAAAGACTTACTCTAATGTTTTTATCCCTTTTATTATTTCATTCCTCAGTTCCAGAAATTCCCAAATCATAGTTTTCAATTTTCCCTTCCATACATGAATATGGTAATATGTTTCCAAAAAAAATTGTCAAGAAATTGGGAGAGTCTCATAATTTTTTTCAATGTTAATGACCATAAATTAATGCCACACAATTTCCTCAATTCATGACTTAAAACTGCACAGTACAATGTTCTTACTACATGACTTAAAACTGCACAGTACAATGTCCTCACTACATGACTTAAAACTGTACAGTTTGATATTAAAAACTCCCCTTTCTACTAAATTTTAAACATTAATTATACACAAAATTTTTATAGAAATGGTTTTCCAATTCATGACATATGTCAGTATAGATAACACTTTATTCTCAAAATTCATTTTTTGGGAAAAACTACCCATTATGGTCTTGAGTCACCCAAATCTTATTTTTCCCTTGTCTATCAACAGTAAAATTTTAAATTCGTAAGATAACTTTTTTCTAACTATATAGTACGTTCCCTTAGGTTTCCTTGAATATGTTTCCTACATAACAGGCCTATCAGTCAAAAGATGATACTATTTGACTATGCAGCATATGCCCTAGTTGGCGCTACATAACAAAATTCCCATAACAGATTTGTCAAATAATGGTAACTTCATTATTGAAAGATACTTCCCTTATGTTTATAGAAGTTTATGATTTGGTGACCATAAAATCATGGAACAATATTCCACTGGAAAATATTTAAAAGAATATTTGAGAAATTCTTAGAAATTGAATCTTGTTTGGGATCTAATTTCAAAATTTATGGTCAAAGCTATTTCGAACTTAAACATTATCCCTTTATAGTCCAACATGAATGACTCTAAATTTCCAACAACAAGATATGTGGTACTCACCAGATTGGGAACCCTCCAAGGGATCTCTGAACAAAAGTCGAGTCCCAGATCAATAAATTTACATTTTGTATAATTTAGGTAATATTGAGAAATAAAAAGGTAAAAGACAAAAAATTTGTGGGGTTTTTTGTATAACCCAAGAAAAAATTAAACTACGCTTACTAGGGCCATTAGATTAGGTAAAAACAAAGAAGTTAGAAGGAATGAAAACACAGATGATTGAGGATGAAATTTTTTTCATTTATGAAAAAAAATTCACAAAGAAGCATCCACAAATTGATGTATCTCTTTTGTTAGAAATAAAAAAAATGTATTATACTTAACTTCTCATCTATTTAACAACTTATTGAGCCCCATCAGCTACCCGTTGAAGTTTTTTTAGCCATCCAACTTCATTCCCTTCAGCATGACAAAGTTCTTATTTAGTATCTACAAGGGATTTTTCACCATCCTTATGGACTTATCCTAATTAGTTATGAAGTTGGTCTAGCTCCCATGTGATGATATCAAATTCATGTTCAAGATGCAACTGCTTAATAGTCTTTTCTTTAATATTATACTTTAGTTCCTTCAACTTTGCAGTATGATTAGCTTCATCATGGGACAACCCTACTCAGAATTCTTTATTTTTGATCAATAGTTAATTCTTCTTCAAGTCTTGACTATGCTTCTTCTCTTGCTCCCTCTTTCGGATAATCTTTGTTACTGCACTATGAATTTTTCATTACTCAAAACCGCCAAATCCCACCATGATAAACATAGATGAAAGTCATGGAATTCCTGGAGGTAGTTCCTAAAGGGTTATTTCAGATACTATCTTCCATATATTTTTCCATTATTTTTGACGTGCAAGATGAATGGCCATTTACAGTTCGCAATCTGATTCAAAGTCACTGTCATAAAGAGATACATATTCTTTGATTAATGCACTTAAAGGTGTGCCATGTGCTGCTCCTTCCTTAACAATAGCTACTTCACCTTTTAATACTATTTGAGCTGAGTAGAGGCTTCACCTTCGGACCTATCCATCGACGTTGAAAGCCCAATAGGGTCAATTATGAATTATGTTAATGGTTAGTTTCATGGGATAAAAAAAGTGAGTAAAATCACAATTTTTAGTATCTATTACTTAACATTTGGTCAGAAAGTTGAGAAGTCTCCTCCCCAATATTTTCAGTTTCAACAGTTTGGTTTGATGTCTCTGGGTGGGGAATGCTCTCTTTAATTATCTCAAGATCCTCAGAATAAATCTCAGGAAGATCTATTTTCTCAAGATTCACCTGAGCTAATGTCTCTACAATGATAGTATTGATATCAATATCAATAATTCCTTCAAGTATCATCACAACAGCAGTTTCTTTAGATAGAACTGCATATTTCAACCGACCATGGTTAGAAATTTAATCATAAGAAGATTAATAGGATGAATAATGAAAAATCATGTCCAATTGATTCTATAAATGGAAGTTCAAAATATTATAAAGCATTTGGTATATTAAAATGTTCTAATAATTCTTCAAAAGACATGATATGGTTCATCATATCATCTAATGATATCCCAGATCCCAGGTTAGTCTCACCCATGGGAGCACTTGGCGTGTTTACTTCACAACCTTCCTTCGACAACCATTGACCTCGAATAACTTCCTTAGCAACAGCTGGGGGGTTAGCGTCAGTTGTTTCCAGATTTTCTGGTGCATATGATGAAAATAAAGTACCACATTATAGAAGAAAATTGTTGTTACATTTGATTTACCATAAAGAATTTTTGATTTACTGGAGGATTCTTCTCTTATGATAGTAGGATCATGAGTATTTCTAGGAGCAGGTACTGGTTCCTTTTACCTCAATTCATCTTTATGAACCACCGGGTTAGCAGGAATTTGTGCTTATTCAGTATCACCCTCCATGGTTCCTTGAAGCTTATCAGTATTCTCTTTTTAAGGAATAAATAAAAGAATCCTCTTCATTTATAAGAAGTTTAAACACTTTTTCAGGAATAAAGGCTAAAATTCATGATTATCATGAATTCATACCACTATTAAGAAAGAATTTAACCATGGATTTATTTATTTGATTATTTTGTTTCTTTGCCTTCATAGGAGGAATTGCATCATCATCTCTAAATGCAGGTATTAGAAACGGAAATACCCTTTCTATCTCATCCTCTATGGCCTGTTGGCCTAGAGATATTTCAACAGATTCACAGGGTGATCTAGTAGATTTAAGAGAAGTTCCACCAGGGCTATATCATGGTGATAGAACTTCAGCTAATTTTCTTTTAACCATCTTCTTGTTAAAAATGATATTTTCCCTGAGTAACAACACTTTGACTAAATTAAAATTTCAAAGAAGATGAGAATGTGAGAAAAAGGAAACTTATATCTTTTGGATCCACAAAATCACACCATTCTTCATTTAATGAAGAACCAACCCCTTCAGTGGTACCAAAATTTATCATTTTATTCACTATATTTATGGTGGGAATTGATTCATAGGTTATATATATGAGCATCTCCAGCTCTTGGATGTAATTTCTCACTTCATTGGTATTGTCCTTAAAGAAGATATCTCAGGAGTCCTATAGATCCCCTATTCCAGGAATATGAAACCATTCACACAGATCCATCCAAGAGGTTCAACATCACAATATAAACCGTTACATGTTTGAATATCCTATAGTCATAAATATTCATATTACACGGTAGAGGGTTGTGAAGAGGATCTTGTAGCCTTGGATTTAAGTTTCATCCCAACTCCCACAGTCACAGATTGGGGATGAGAGAATGGGACTTGTCACTCTTTGTAATGATGGTGACTAGATCGCCTTGGTACTGATTTAGTTTGGATTTATAGGGTGGCTCTCTTAACTCTAGAAGGTGGATTATATATAGCATGAGGTCGCTTCGGTGAATTTGGTGCCTCATCACCTCCACCCTATAACTTTAACGATTTGGCCCCTGATGATGAAAAATTATCTTACATATGAAGTGATTCACTCCTGCTACATCTATTTACAACTACTCAAGGGAAAAAATGGTTTAATGCCCTTTTAGGGTAAGATACAACCCAGTTTTTGGCATACCAAACAGTCAATCTGCCTACTGCATCAACCTCAGTAAATTAAATATTTCCCCAATCATCTCAACAGATGTCAGCAACCATAATTGTTGGGAAACCATCAGATATTTCTCCAATCTAACATGCATGTGGGGGGGATACAATAATTTTTTTGTAGAAATTCTAATTGATGTGAAAATATATAAAGAGAATAGGCCTCATGTAACACCCTGAGCTTCCACGATACGCTTCTCTTTCAATAACGCAATAGCTTGCATTGTACGCAAGTTCGAGACTCTAACACACCGCGACCAATCAAAATAGCCATTATGAATAGTAATACTAACTTTTTGAAATTATATATATTTTATATTTCAAAATGGAATTTATTTTTGGATTCGGAATATCGAAATTATCCTATTTTGATTTTTTGGTATTTTCCTGAGAACTTCCAATTTTTTGTGAATAGTGAAAAATACTTAAAAACAACTTTTTAATCAAAATCATTTATAGTGATAAATTATACTATTGAGTGGTTTTAAAGTATAATTATAATATATTTTTACCATTTTATCCAATGGTGGTCGTTAGAATTAATTTCACTTTGAAATTGGACATAAACAATTGTCAATCTTTTTATATATATTGTTTCTTAAAAACACGCTATTTTTTGTGATAGCGGGAATTAATTATAAAATTAATTAATTCAACTTATATGTTTGGAATTTTTTAAAATAGACATCATTTTTGAATTCGGAATATCAATTATAGCTTAGGGTGAAATTTTGGCATTGTTCTGAAAAACGTCAATTTTTGATGAATAGTGAAACCACTAAGTGGTAGTAAAAAAACTGATTTTTCGTTTCAATGAGACATTACCACTTATGTGATTTGATTTTCAAAAATATGACATACATGGTTGTCATTAGGAAGTAAAATGTGGTTCAATGGGATTAAAATAATTTTTTGGTGAATAGTAACTTCTAAGTTTTATTAATCGTGATTAAAGGTAATTAGTGAAATTTAAGGTAAAAATGATATTATAAAAATATGAAAATATCATGAAACTTGTCCTACACTTATTTGATGAGTCATGTCCAACCAATAAAATCCATGGGTCAACTTGGGGACCCCATGGAGCCACTTCGGTAATAAAATGACATTAATAACGTTTTATTTAAAGTAAAAATAAAATTGTCACAAACATGTGTTGTTTTACTAAAAAAATTATTACATGGGGTTATATAAGTTAAATTTTCTACTATAAATATTAATTGGATATATAAAAAGATTTCCTACGTCATTATATTTTTTTTATAATTTTTATACATTAAATAAATTAAATTGTTTATGACACAATGATGATGCATCAATTACCTCATTAATTAAAGATTTAAATAAAATGAAAATATAATGTAAAATCTAAGACTTACACTTGTAAAAAACATATTGGATGAGTAGCTTTCGAACCCTTATCACCTTATCCTCGAAATATATCATTGTGGGACCTGTAAAATCCGAACAGCATTTCATAATAATGTAATATTTCATGACTTTCCAAGACTGCCCCTCCTCTCCTCTAATAAAAGGCCCCCACCTCAACCACCTTATTCACACCATCAAAGCCATTTGTCTCGGCCAAAATCTGCCCAAATACTCTCTCAACTTCCCTCTCTTACTCCTATAAGCCTCACTTTGGGCAGAAGTCTTCCCAAGGAAGCCTTTGGCTCAAATCAAAAAGAGTTAACCGATTTTAAGGTAATGTCTTCTCTAATGTCCTTTTGTTTTATTTTGCTTCTCCAACCCCATAAACTCTTTTTTTTTATTTATTTTGTAACAAAACAAGTATATTAAATATACTATGATGTTTTTATGAGAATTATTTTATTTACACTTACACACCCCTTCGTCTAATGGTTAAAGAACATACTGTTTCTGTGGTTCGCGAATTTCTGCCTCACGAAAAAGGATTGTTCAATCTTCTTTTAACACCTCTCATGGTGTCCATTAAGATGTCACTATATTTATATATGATATATATTATGTTTATTTTTTCTTTATGCTTTTTTATTTATCATTTATGGCATACCTTTATGATTTCCATTATGGGTAAACACGATAATTTCATTTTAGGAAGTGCGGACTACCGCCCCCTCAATGTGATTTGAATCATTAATGCCATATGTGGGATTTATAAAGGATGGAGTAAATGATATTATATATGATATTATAATGGAATTATAATATACCTTTATATCATTATCATTTCATTCCATTAAATATGAAATAGAAATGAAAGTAGTGTTCATGCGTATGTACGACTTACCGTCTCCATGAAAGGTGCATTTCATTGCTTACCTCTAAATGTTACGTAATATTATGAATGCATTTATATAATGTATATATATGATATGTATTATATCTACATCATGAATTTAATTCTGGAGATAATTGATATTCTACCACATAAACAAATTTTAATTATAAGAAGTTTATTGTTAACTCAAGTACCAAAGATCGACAAAACGACCTTTATTAACTTAAATGACTACATAATTTTCGTAACATTGTAATAAGTGATATAAAAGGGATAATTAACTTGAAAAAGTATCTTAAGCAAGTATATATTAAATCTAGTTTATTATTCAGGAGATTAAAGAATGGTCGAGTGAAGTCAGACACGTGGTAAGGGAACTTCTTAACCCAATTTCTATTCTTTGGGTTAATCTCCGACTTTCAAATTATGTCATGATATTATTATGTCCTATCTTGTATTTGTACTTTCATTATGTGTAATTATAGTTAATACACATAATATTACTATTTTATTTAAAAATATTGATCTTTTTAAGGGATTTCGTCTTAATCTCCTTTCATTGAGGTAAATTTTGTTTTATACACAACTTTATTTTATACAGTGTATAAAACCCATTGACTTTTACGTTTATTCAATGGGTTTTATTTTATAATTATGCAATTTTAAAATGATTTAAAAAAATAGATATTTCTCTCAAATATATGATAATCCAGTGCAAATGTATACGTATTTAACGCAAGCTTAAAAAGGTTTTCAGAAAACCCGACTCTCGAATGTGGTAGACAGGAAGGGATTGGGAGTGGACCCATCATGGCCTGTAATTAGTCAAGCAGTCTCAAGATTAGTTATTTTTTTCAGAAGCTTTCATAATGTTTTCAGAAAAACACTGGAGTATATTTGATCAATTTTAAATGTAAGTATCTCCTATAAATTGCATCGGTAGGTCTCAATAGACAAACTAGTGTCTTGGCACGAGGCCTTGACAAAATCTAATTTGTAGTCTTAGCACGAGGCCCTGGCTACATGGTTACGATAGTCTGGCATTATGTATTCCATCATTATGAAAGTGGTTATTGATATTGCATGTGATTATTATACTAGTATAATATCCATGTGAATAAGTAAATGGCATTATTTTATTTTATTTTTGCCATATTATGCTGAAGTTCAAGTTTAAAAGGCTTTTGTTTTAGTTATACATTGCCTTAAATTTCAATGTTTATTTATGAAAGCTTCTGCTATATTGTTATCCTTACTGAGCATCTAAGATCACCCCTTCCAAAGTTTTAATTTCTCTAGGATGTGAAGAAGTATTTTAAGAATGACCTTCTGGGATAGTATGAGGGTATATGAAGACAAGATGTTGTGGTAGTCTTGTTTTAATTTATGATGTAATGTAAGACTTATGATTGTATCTAGTGTTTCCAAGGCCACTAAACTAATCGGTCTTTCGAGACATGATCTTTTGTGATCATGCCAATGTTACGCAATAATGCACCGACTCTGGGTAACTGGGGTCGGGGCGTTACAGTTGGTATCAGAGGCAGTTTAGTACTAACCTTGGAAGCTAGATTTAGATAAACTCTGATTAGATCACATAGACCTAAGATAAAATTTGAGGATTAGTATAGAAGAACCTCCTAGAATTTTGGTATTATAGATATTTTGTGAGTTTTCCGATCAATACATCCCTGTCTGGATAGGACCAGGTAGAGGCGGCTCTGGCATAGATGTACCTAGGGGTAAAACCCGAAAACATCCCTTTGATCTAGACTCGAACGGGAACTGGTGCACGACAATGGGACTTGCTGCACTCTTGGTTACGACACTCCCGGGGTATATGCTTAGGATAATTCTCATTTTTTTAGAAACCATTATGAAGGTTTTATGAGTATATACTTCCTCAAAGAAAACATTTATTACGATTATGGATTATATCCATAAACCGTTCAATTTAAATTAAGTATTTTACAAGTTTGGAATTATTCATTGAAATTCATAAACTAACCTAGTTTATGCCACTGTATAGAAATGGTGCCCAGTAGAAGGAATGTGAACTCCATCAATACGTATGATCCAAAGAGTAAGAAGGATTATATCTTTCACGGTATTAAGCCAACATTTAGAAGGGAAATAGTCTTCCATGTGTTCTCAACATATAAAGAAATAGTATCATGTGTTAATAAGATAAGAAAATAATTCTTTGAGTCTTATGGCTTTGAAGGGAAGAAAGAGAAGAAAAGGATGGAAGAGAGAATGATGGATAAAGGGGTGAGGGAAAAGAAGATTTTTTCAATATGTGATAACTGTGGGAAGAAACACCTTGGAACTTGCCTGAAGGGAATGTGATTTTGTTATAAGTGTGGAGAAAAAGGACACCATGTGCGTGACTACAAGGGTAAGAAAAAGGTTTCAAATGTACAATGCTTCATCTGCAAGGAGTGGGGACACTACGCAAACCAATGTCCAAATCATCATAGTATGCCCAAAATTATGTTATTGGATAATAATCAAGTTATGATACTACCACAGATGAGGAGTAATGATTAGAGTTCTTATGTTGTTATTAAAGAATTTTGTCATTTGAGTGTTGTATGAATGATGTACTGGTTATAATAATTATGGAGTATATAAGGATTGTACTGCAGTACTATTTCATCCAGGACTTGAGATTGTGTGGAACCAAGAAAAGTGACTCCACAACAGGTTAAATTTTTGGAAAATATATGGTTGAGAGAAAGATAAACCATAATATGGTTTTGATACCGAGATAGTGATTTTGGAATAATATATGATTGATTTGGATAAATTATATTGGATATTCTTAACTTCTTTGAAACTGATTAATGATTTGTATACATTTTTGGATAGAAGGAGTATATCTAGTATTCTATAAGGAATAAGGGATCATGAATGTAATAAATAAGGATTTATATTAATTCAAGATGTTGCAGTGTTTTAAAAGAATACATGATGAAGGTGTTCACATGTTGTTACGTGGAAAAAAGGATCTTCATTATGTTTACCTTCCTTATAAAATTTGGACTGTGAGTTGGACAGAAGTATTTTGGATAACTATAAAGGTTGGAATGGATTAAGTTGAACCTTGGATATTATTGTTTAAGGTTAAAACATTTCTGAATATTATTTTTGGAATATTATAATACTATAGTTTTGGGAAAAGGACAACCTGCAGGTTGGGGAATAACCCATCGCGTCGGACAAAGCTGCAGGAATCGAACCCACAACCATAGTGAGACAGGCCTTCATTACCTACCACTTGCCTACAAGAAGTCCCTGGTTATTACAAAATAGTTTTCCTAATCTAAATGGTTTTTGTTAATATTTAGAACCTTGCACGATTAGGATAAATATAATATTTTTGAGTTCTATTATCTTTTTGAGGGAAAGATGAATTTGTTGTAGAAATTAGTTGATGGTTGAAACTCTACTTTTCAAATATATATATATATATATATATATATATACCCCTCTCTTATTCTATGAAGAAATTAATTCTTAAACATTATTAAAGGGATATTAAAAAAATATGTTATCCTAATACCTTATGTTTTTTTGAACTGATGATATTTTAAATCACCATAGATTGAAGGCTTTGAGGCCCTCAATTTTACAATTGTTTGTGATTGATGACCTCAATCAATCCCTACAAATATTTATGCTTTTCCTCCAATTATATGTCTCTAATTTCCACCAATGTTCTCATTATCGAGAGCATAATTTGGTGGTGACTTATTCATTTCCCTTTCCCTCTTATTGAGGCTAAATTTTGTTAACCTTATTTTAGATGTGGGTTTTACACAAAGTTATTTTATATTTTTAACATTTTATTTTCAAAGAAAAATTTCAAATTATGAGGACACAATTTATTGAATGAGGGGAGAATGTAACACCCCGAGCATCCACGATACACTTCTCTTTCAATAATGCAATAGCGTGCATTGTACGCAAGTTCGAGACTCTAACACACAACGACCAATCAAAATAACCATTATGAATATTAATACCCACTTTTTGAAATTATATATATTTTATATTTCAAAATGGACTTCATTTTTGTATTCAGAATATCGAAATTATCCTATGTTGAATTTTTGGTAGTTTTCTGAGAACTTCCAATTTTTTATGAATAGTGAAAAATACTTAAAAACAACTTTTTTAATCAAAATAATTTATAGTGATAAATTATAATTTTGAGTGGTTTTAAAGTATAATTAGAATATATTTTTACCATTTTATCCAAAGGTGGTTGTTAGAATTAATTTCACTTTCAAATTGGACATAAACAATTGTCAATCTTTTGATATATATTGTTTCTTAAAAACACGCTATTTGTTCTGATAGAGGGAATTAATTATATAATTAGTTAATGCAACTTATATGTTTGGAATTTTGTAAAATTTACATAATTTTTTAATTTGGAATATCAATTATAGCTTAGGGTCAAATTTTGGCATTGTTCTGAAAAACTTCAATTTTTGATGAATAGTGAAACCACTAAGTGGTAGTTAAAAAACTGATTTTTCGTTTAAATGAGACATTACCACTTATGTGATTTTATTTTCAAAAATCCAACTTACATGTTTTTTATTAGGAAGTAAAATTTGGTTCAATGGGATTAAAATAATTTTTTGGTGAATAGTAACTTTTAAGTTTTATTAATCGCGATTAAAGGTAATAAGTGAAATTTAAGGTAAAAATGATATTATAAAAATATGAAAATATCTTGACACTTGTCCTACAATTATTGGATGAGTGATTGATGACCAAGACAATTCCTGGGTCAACTTGGGGACCCCATGGATCCACTTGGGTAAGAAAATGACATTAATAACTTTTTATTTAATGTAAAAATAAAATTGTCACAAACATGTGTTGTTTTACTAAAACAATTATTACATGAGGTTATATAAGTTAAATTTTTGACTATAAATATTCATTGGAAATCTAAAAATATTTCCTACATCATTATATTTTTTTATAATTTTTATACATTAAATAAATTAATTTTTTTATGACACAATGATGATGCAGCGATTACCTCATTAATTAACGATTTAAATACAATGAAAAGATAATGTAAAATATAAGACTTACACTTGTCAAAAACATATTGGATGAGTATATTTCGAACCCTTATCACCTTATCCTCGAACTATATCATTTTGGGACCTCTAAAATCTGAAAAAAGTTTCATAATAATGTAATATTTCATGACTTTCCAAGACTAGCCCTCCTCTCCTCTTATAAAAGGCCCCCACCTCTACCACATTATTCACACAATAAAAGCCATTTGGCCCGGCAAAACTCTACCCAAATACTCTCTCAACTTCCCTCTCTTACTCCTAGAAGCCTCACTTTGGTCAGAAGTCTTCCCAAGGAAGCCTTTGGCTAAAATAAAAAAGAGTTACCCGATTTTAAGGTAATGTCTTCTCTAATGTCCTTTTGTTTTATTTTGCTTCTCCAACCCCATAAACTCTTTTTATTTATTTATTTTGTAACAAAACCAGTTTATTAAATATACTAATATGTTTTTATGAGAAGGATTTTATTTAAACTTACACACACCTTCGTCTAATAGTTAAAGAACATACTGTTTCTGTGGTTGGCGAATTTCTGCCTCACGAAATGATGATTGTTAAATCTTCTTTTAACACCTCTCATGGTGTCCATTAAGATGTCACTATATTTATATATGATATATATTATGTTTATGTTTTCATTATTCTTCTTTATTTCTCATTTATGGCATACCTTTATGATTTCCATTATGGGTAAACACGATAACTTCATTTTAGGAAGTGCGGACTACCGCCCCCTCAAAGTGATTTGAATCGTTAATGCCATATGTGGGATGTATAAAGGATGGAGTAAATGATATATATATTATATTATACTGTAATTATAATATAACTTTATATCATTATGATTTCATTCCATTAAATATGAAATAGAAATGAAAGTAGCGTTCATGCGTACGTACGGCTTACCGTCTCCATGAATGGTGCATTTCATTTCTTACCTCTAAATGTTATGTAATATTATGAATGAATGTATATACTAGATATATATGATATATATGATATATACATAATGAATATAATTCTATAGATAATTTATATTCTACCACATATAAAACTTGTAATTATAAGAAGTTTATTGTTGACTCAAGTACCAAAATCGACAAAACGACCTTTATTAACTGAAATGACTACATAATTTTTGTAACATTGTAATAAGTGATATATAAGGGATAATGAACTTGAAGAAGGATCTTAATCAAGTAGAGATTAACTCTAGTTTATTATTCAGGAGATTAAAGAACGGTCGAGTGAAGTCGGACATGAGGTAAGGGAACTTCTTAACCAAATTTATGTTCTTTGGGTTAATCTCATACTTTCAAATTATGTCATGATATTATTATGTCCTATCTTGTATTTGTAATTTCATTATGTGTACTTATAGTTAATACACATAATAGATCTATTTTATTTAAAAATAATGATCTTTGTAAGGGAGTTCGTCTCAATCTCCTTTCATTGAGGCAAATTTTGTTTTATACACAACTTTCTTTTATACAGTGTATAAACCCCTTTGAATTTTATGTTTATTCAAAAGGTTTTATTTTATAATTATGTGATTTTTAAATGATTTAAAAAAAGATATATTTCTCTCAAATATATGAAAATCCAGTGCAAATGTATACGTATTTAACGCAAGGTTAAAAATGTTTTCAGAAAACCCGACTCTCGAGTGTGGTAGACAGGAAGGGATTGGGAGTGGAACTATCATGGCCTGTAATTAGTCAAGCAGTATCAGAATTAGTTATTTTGTTTTCAGAATCTTTCATAATGTTTTCAGAAAAACACTGGAGTATATTTGATCAATTTTAAACGTTTGTATCTCCTAAAAAATTGCATCGGCAGGTCTCATGAGACAAACTAGTGTCTTGGCACGAGGCCTTGACAAAATATAATTTGTAGTCTTAGAAATTGGCCTTGGCTACACGGTTATGATAGTCTGGAATTATGCATTCCATCATTATGAAAGTGGTTATTGATATTGCATGTGATTATTCGACTAGTAGAATATCCATGTGAATAAGTAAATGGCATTATTTCATTTTATTTTTTCCATATTATGCTGAAGTTCAAGTTTAAAAATCATTTGTTTTAGTTATACATTGCCTTAAATGTTAATGTTTATTTATGAAAGCTTCCACTATATTGTTATCCTTACTGAGCATCTGAGCTCACCCCTTCCAATGTTTTAATTTCTCTAGGATGTGAAGAAGTATTTTAAGAATGACCTGCAGGGATAGTATGAGGGGATATGAAGACAAGATGTTGTTGTAGTCTTGTTTTACTTTATAATGTAATCTAAGACTTATGATTGTATCTAGTGTTTCCAAGGCTACTAAACTAATCAGTCTTTCGAGACTTGGTCCTTTGTGATCATGCCAATGTTACACAATAATTCACCGACTCTGGGTAACTGGGGTCGGGGTGTTACACCTCACATATGATTTCTCCATCAATCCTGGTGGCCAATATTCCACCTTTCAAGCTAACATGTATTCCCTTAGCTCTAAACTGACCATCCCATCATCAAAGGATCACCATGTATGCAGATTCCCATAATGAATGAAATATTTTTTTTTTAAAAATACTCAACCAATCCTTGATATCATAAGAAATCAGAGACAAGGGTGAGATACCATAGAAAGCCTGAACAGATGGTTGGAATGATCTTCCAGAGACCTATACCCCAGTTTGTGCAGAATAAGTTCTTATGTGAGTAGTGATCCATCTTCATTAGAACTGGAATGGTCCCGTTATTCTAAAAGGAGACTTCCCTCTGTAAATATGCAGTTATCTCCTATGAATATTTTGCAAAACATGAGTGGTCAACCCTATCATCCTTCTATCATCTATATTGGTGGTAATAAAAAAAGAGTTCATGGCCTTACACCTCCTTTGGAATCTCAAACTGGTAACAATTACATGCTGAGCCACATGGTTAGGAAAACTGCAAAACACATCTTCATAAGAATTTTGGGATTGACTTCATATTCCCACTTGTCAAAATCCAATTTCTCTAATGTCAGCCAAAAAAATTTAGGTGTACCAATTTTCTCTACCTTGGGATAGCTGGTCAGACGAGTGTATGTGGGACCCTTTTCCTTCTTATTTATTAGGAATATTTCAATCCATTCCTCTGGATGAATATCCCTTCTTGTGTGGGACTTCGTGGTGGTCTCGTTATTGATTTTATTAAATATTTTCACAACTCACAAACCAAATTTGGTATCTTCTCTAAGTCATTCTATGTCACCATGGGAAGAATAAACTCATCGTACCTATCTCTAAGGATTGGAGCTCTAGAAATCTTATAGACATACCAAAATCTAATTCCTACATCTCCATGTGTTAAATGAAAGGAGTTAGTTTCAAGGATCCATTGGATTAGTAACTATAAAAGAAATCATCATTCATGCACACATAGGTTTGTCCGACCCACATAGCCTCATAAATACCAACACCTTTTATGTCTTCTATTAATTATGAACATGTCTTGTCCACCCAGTATGCCCACATCCATGCAGGTTTTACACCTCCTCTAGGGCAGAAATCCCAAATCTTCTTTCAGCCATTGCATTGATCCATCTAAAAATTTAAAAATATGGATGAATAATAGTGTGGATGAAGCTCGGGTGTGTGTGGTTTCAAATCTAGAGCACATGGGTTGTGATGCATGATGTGATATATTTTTTTAGTCCTAGCATTATAAAATGTCCCTGTAACAAAAACATTTGCAGATGAAAGGTTGGTATAATCATGGAACCAAGAAAGTGGGAAATAGTTCTGTGGGTCAGGGATATTGACTTCTTTAAGATGGAAACAGTTATAGAGAGGCAAATAAGAGCTTTGGTGAAAGTTGAATTGATATTTCTCCAAAAATATTTCCATGTCTATAAGTGTGGTGTCACAGACATCACAGTAGTCATGACCAAAAACATTCAACATGTCATCAGTCCTCTTACTGGACAGTTCATCAGTGGTCTTGATTCCTTTGGGATCCATTAAACCTGCATAAAGATAAAAAAAATCATCTTTAAGTAAGTTCATTTTTGACATTTTGACAAAATATTTGAAAAAAAGATAAAGTAATTAAGGTGCACAAGTCTAAAAGTTGGTGTGCAAGTGTGGTGCCCTATTTTTAGCTCGCTAGTAAAAACAAATGGTAGAAGTGCCACTCAATAGAAGTGTCTATGTGAGAAATAGATTTCATGCTGAGAGCTTAAATTCCAGAATTCAGGGGAATTTTTGGGGAAGTAAAGCCATTATATATAAGAAATGAAAGTCACCATGCACGCCAGAATCCAATGCACTACCAAATTGCTCAACCAGTTTCCTTGCATTATTAAAACTTGCATGCCCCAATACCCTCTTTTCTTCATTCATTACTTTACCTCAGAATAGGATCCTATTTTCATTCCAGATTCAATTCTAAGGGGGGGGGGGGATTTTGTTGACACTCTACTCTATCAAAGACTCTAGAAAATTAAAAATAGAAATAATTTATAAAAAAGAGTAGAAAACACATAAAGAAAATCATGATTTTTAAGGTATGAGCTCTGGATCACCCTAGTTAGACCAAGAGGTCGTCAGTGCGAAGCCTACTTGTGCACCCCTAACTGGCATGTAGCCTACTTGCACACCAAATTTCATTTCTCCTAGGGTCTTGTTTTTTCCTATAAATAGACCCTTGGGGCCTTCATTTGTATGGATTAATTTTCCTGAAGCCCAATTGCTTCTCTAATCTCCCTAGTGCTTTTCCCAAGTCGTCTAAAACATTCAAGGTAGTTATTTAACACTTAGAGTGGAGGATTTGAAGGAGATACATAGGACTTAAGTCCTTTTATTGTTTTAAATCCATAACACTTGCGCGCCTAAATCACCCAACCTCACTAAATAAGAAACACTTGTGTGCCACCTTTTCCTTTTACAGGAACTTGAGTGCCCCAATTCTAGGAAAACCTATGAATACTCTTGAAGTCTTGAGTAAAGACTCTCCCAAGTATTAACATGTAGTTTGTTCATCGATTAAGTGAACAAAAGGTCACCCAAGCCTACTTGCATGCCAGTACCTACTTGGGTTCCCCTCTTTGATTCACTTACCCTCTTCATTCTATAAGCCATCAAGACCTCCTCAAAGCCATTCATGGAAGAGCTTCTTCTTCATTGGATCCCTTGACTGAAAGTGATTATGTTGATACCTTCACCAAAACCTCCTGACTTATCAAATATTTGGGAACGACACATTATTGTTTCTCCTATTTGGTTTTGTATATCTGTAGTAAGAGGTTCCCCACATTTGTTTCACAATCGGGTTTGGATTCATGAAGTGTCTGTGGGTTTGTGATTCTATAGTAATATAGAACTTTCTCCCATGGAAATTGTTGTGATGTTCCTAGTTTTTAGGAGGGTTTGGGTCCTGACCTCTCTCTTCTCAAATACTCGGAACCTTAGGTCTCTGATAGGGAAGTTACGGTTCACAATTTATTTTTCCATTGAAGGAAAGGAAAAGTCTCCCTCCCCTACCAAGATCAATTTTAGGGCATCCATCCTTATGTAAGCCCATAACTTTAAATCCTCCTTCATTTCATTAGAGCCTTGTCCAATGTAAAGAGAACGGATGGAGGGTTCTTCGCCTCACCCTCTTCCTAGGTCTCCTCAACCTCGTCCACCCTAGCTACCATTGGTGCACCCTCTTCCACCAGAAGAGGAGGAAAAGTGTTAGTTCCTTTTTTGAATCTTTAATAGACTGTTTTTTCTCACACTTAGCATGAATCACGTGATCTTAGAGATTTTTCATGGTCAAAATTTTTTCGAAACTTCTGAACTAGGATAACTTTTATTCCTTTTCAAATCAGTATATGTAGGAAGCCTTCTCAGGTCCTGATCTCATTGGATATCCTCTCTAGGAATCCAACCCTAATACCCATTATCTAGGCATCCTCCTTAGGAATAAGCCCCAAATTAAACCCCCAAATCATCAAATCATCCTTTTTAGTAAGTAAGCCCAAAATCATTTCTCTCAAAGGACAATACTATCCTATGAGACTTATTGAACTATGTGGGCTTTGATTTCTATCCAAATGGGTTACGTAGGAATCCTCATTGAGGCTCAAACCCAACACTTAAAATCAAACCTATTCTCCTTGGGCCATATTGACTATAGGGTCAAATCTAACTTGGAAATCCACATCCTTTCCAAGTTCCCTAGGATGCTTCAGCATAAGTCCCACACCAAACTTTTACTAAGCACCTTTCGTTCATATTTCCTTACCACATGACATAAAACTATACGCCTAGGTCCTTATCACATGACCTAAAATGGTATGATGCTTCCCATTAAGTGGACCCTAACTACGAGGGTTCTGATTCCTTTCCTAGGGATATATAGGTAAACCATTTATGGGTACGATCCCAATATCAAAACAAACCTTCGTCTCCCTGTACGAAAATGAATTCTAAAGTGCCCCCACTGAGTGTATTAAAAACCAGTATCATCATAACGATGATTAAAAGAATATTTAAATAACATATGAGAGGATAACATTGATGGAGAACCTCTAATACATATGGATATATCCACTAATAAAGACCCTTGAATACATAATGATGAATCTATATTTTACACATGTTAATATGTGATTGGAAATTCTAAGGGAAACATATGTTAAACTTGGTAAATTAATAAGGATTCATGAAAATATCTTAAATTTATAAAGAGAATCCCAGAGTAGACAATAATTCCCCCCAAAAGGATGTTATGAGCCCAACCTCCCATCCTCTTGACCAATGAAAATTAATAAGTATTGTAAAATTCAAAATTAATGAACTCTTGCCTTGGAAAGTAGGTCCCTTTTGGATAATGAACTGTTGGGTGTTTCTGGTTCCATGAATAAATCCAATGGAACCACCTAGAAGCAGTGATTCTTAAAACTAGAACACACATTTCAAGGAACTATGAAACAATGACCTATAATTTTTTTTCAAAATATTTAGGAGTGTTCTTTACTTATATCTTTGAGATATTAAATTAAATTTATAATACATATAATTTTAATAAAATTAAGAGATGTAATGAAAGACTATGTCCCTAGTATTTGGACCTTCTTTCTTTCTCTCTTAGGCTTGTGTTGTTTTATATAAATGAAATGTCCAATTAGAAATTAATGGGTGGATTCATGTGACACTAGGCATTCTAATCCTAGAAATTTATTTATGAAACATTTTTAGGTAATGTAAAATTATTATATAAAATGTGATGTCCAATTTAATTAAAAGTTAAATTTAATGGTAAAGTTAGTCTTTGGTCCCATGACCACAAACATTTTCATGTTGAGAGTGGGAGATGTATTATGATTCAAAATGAAATAAATTGACACATTAGGCTTATTAAATTAAATGTTTTAAAAAGATTCATTATGTGTCTTGGGTGACTCATTAGTTATCAAAAGAACGCCATGGAAAAAATTTGGCCATGAACATATTCTAAAGAGTAGCTAATCCATGTATAATGAAAATAAAAATTACCTGGGATGTGAAATATTGTTCTGAATTGTTCTTATTATGGTTGATATGACCATTTTATTTGGTTATTCACTTGATGTTGTATATTTCTTATGATTATTTATTTTTACCCTTGTCCTGATATGGAAAAGATGTATTGCATAATGCAACATTTTAGGAACTTGAGGATTTAGAAGCCATGCATAAGATATTACATGTTTATATTACTGTGTGCATTTATCGTAGCATGTTTTGGTGCCTTGATTTCTATGACCAAGAAATTTTACTATAATTTCATGTATGGACTGATAAACAATGGGTTTAAACTAAAAAGATTCCAACAGAAATTTATATGTTGTATGAGAATTTATAAATTTGGAAAGGCAACCCCTCCAATTGAACCTTGAAATATATATATATATATATATATATATATATATAATTAATTTGAATTGAATTATAAAATTATTTGTCACCATTAAATGGTGATGAAAATTGAAAATTAAATGGTGTTTTCATCAGTATATTTCAATTGTCACTCTATATACAGGGGACTTTTATTTATGGAAGAGAAATTGACCTAGAAATGACCTTAGTAGTGGGAAGAAAGAATATATATTTCTTTTATTAAGATGTGTGCCTCACCTAGGCCTAGATTTAAGATCCACCAGAGGGTTGTGACTTTTATATAGAAAGTATTTGTACATATTTAATTCTTGAACATGTGGATTATTCATTAATAACATCCTATATATAGTGTGAGTTTGGAATTTTAGGTTTATTCCACTATGATGTCCTCAAGTTTTATGCCCAGAGTGTGGAAATGATCGTGCTTTGTATGTGGTGGGACCTGGTTCACTAATATAGCCTCATTTAGTGACACTTGTGGAACCTATAATTATACCTAATATGGGCATCGATGCCCAATATTGGGAGGGTTTCTTATGCTTTATACAGACTATTTAGGGAGCCTTATGACATATCCCAACTACGGAAGAGCGGATGTGTGAGTTTCAATAGTATCATCCACACATGTTTTTTGAGGATGTTAGACCAAAACCTGGAGAGTTGTGGAAAAAGGCCATGCTGTCAATTTTCGAGCATCTTGAGGAAAATCCCGAGAGGAGAGTGAAACTCGCTATTTATATGCTAAAATATTTTTCCAAGAGATGGTGGGATGTAATTACCCAGATGGATCATCATTCCGATATGAATTGGTGTGATTTTATGGCCTTATATGTCTATTTCTATCCAAATACATTGAGAGATTATAGATGCATATTGTTTATGAACATGGAGTGTGGAACAATATCAATAATGGAAAATTCTACCAATTTTATGGATATTTAGCATTTCACACCTATTCTATTTGGTGATGAGTTATCTAATGATAGGATATTTGAGGATGGGTTTAGATATTAAATTTAATCAAATGTAAATGTATTTTGGATTATGACTATATCAGGAATAATGAATAAAGTGATTACCATGGACCATAACATGAGATAGGTTGGGGGTGTGAGATTGGGTGGTTCAACACCTAGATCTGGAAATACATTAACTAATAGTAGTACGTGTAATTTGGTGCTTCCACATGGTGATAGTAGTATGCAGAGTGTGTACTCTAGTAGCCAGGTGAGATTCCATCAATGTAGTAGAATGGGATATATGAAATCTCTGTGTATTGGGGACCCAATGAAGTGTTGATCTTGTAACAAGATAATCCATCATCAATATTTTGTAGATATTTTCCACTAGTAGTGAGTGAGAGAAGTTTTTCACTATCTATAAATTTAGGAGTGGGGTTATAATCTTCACATTAGGTAGAGAGTTGGAGTGTGGCTAGCCAATCAGGCTGAGGTTGTTTTCATGGTTGAGGGAGTAATACACTAGATTTATAGTGCCAAAATAGGAGGCATGCTCAGGGTATCTAGGTTATATCATAGAGCTATGAATTAGGGTAGTTGTAGGTAGTGAAACTAATAACTTAGGAGTAGATTTAATGACCATCTATGGTGATAGGTATAATTATGAGAGCCTCTATGTTAGTATCACCACTTTTTGATATAGGTTCTTCTCATTGCTTCATATCTATGATTTTTGTGGAGATCCTTGGGCTTGATGTTTATTTTTTATATGGAATTATTAAACTTGATATTCCATTTGTAATTATACTGGAGAGTGTACACCAGTTTAGGGAGTGTACCCTCAATATTAGTGGGTGTCGCTTTGTATGGGACCACTTTGTCCTTGAGATGGCATGGTTTGACATCATACCCAAGAAATACTGACTTGTTCCCTACAATTCTTATGTTGATTTATTTCACCAAATGGTGACTTTTACATCACTTGATGGTAGGGTATTTATCTACAAGGGTGAATGGGATGTCCATGTGAGATGAGATGGACCATAGAATCATGGGCTGAGTAGGGTGATAACCCATATTGGAATCTTATATTTGGATAATCAGGTAATAAGTTAGGAATATTTCACTCTAGTTATAGATTGTTTCAGGTAAATTTCCCCAAAAAACATTTCAAGACTACATCCTAAGGGAGAGACAGATTTTTTTCCATTTAGATAATTCTAGGTTCTCCACCACTATCTTTTCCTCTGTACAAGATATCTAATAATAAATTGTAGTAACTCAAGAGGTAGTTAGAGTATTTGGAAGATAATGGTTTATATGATCTAGTTCCTCACCATGGGGTTCACCGGTCCTTCATTCCATGAAGATAGATGAAAACCATATGATTTTCATGGATTACCATCAATTAAACCCACTTAGAATTAAGAACCAATATATATTTCCTCATATAGATGATTTCATTGACTAGATCTATAGATAAAGTGTTTTCTCTAAGATCGATCTAATAATGGTTTATCATTAGGTGCATGTTAGACAATTAAATATACAACATACAACATTCCATTAGTAGTTATTCATTGTACATGTAAATTTTATATGTCTTTCGGTATCAAGAACAGACTATCAATTTTCAGGTCACTGATGAACTGGGTTTCCATCAATATATGGATTCATTTTTTGCTTTTATTCATTGAAGATATGTTGTTGTATTCTCACACTTGAAATAACCATTCCAACCATTTTAAAATCAAATTGGATACACAAATAGAGCATCATATATATTCCAATATCACAATGTACAACTTTTGGATAGACAAAATTCACTTCTTGGGTCATATTATCTTAGAGAAAGTAGAACCAGTTGACCTAGAGATTGTGAGAGTTGTAGTTTCATGGGAAAATCCCTAGAATTTGTTTTATATAAATAGATTTCTTGAGCCACATAGTTAACAGAAGAACATAATATATGAAATTTTATGCCTAGAATCCATTTTATGGCCTTTACTAGGAAGGGTGTGATGTTTAGATGGTTATAAAACTACGAGATAACCATTCAGGAGAAGAAAATGAGACTAAATTTAGTGCCAATCCATATTCTCCTAGACCCAGGAAGAAAAAAAATAAGTTTTATTGGTATTCATTTGAAATAAGGTTAATTTTAGTTTTTATGAAGGAGGACTGAGTTATAGTATACATTCCTCCTCAGTTGATTCCACATGTGTGGAACTACCTGACACATGATCTCAAGTTATCTGTTCTTGTTCATGCCTTATTCTGTTAGAGGAATTGTCAGATGGGAGAGAATAATTTCACTGTATACAGACCACAAAATCCTCAATTAAATATTTAAAGGGCTTGAATTGAATCTCTGAAAATGAAGGTGGGATGAAATACCTAAATATTATACGTTAAATGTGAATTAAATGACCATAATGGGCAATTAAGTTGTTGATTATTTGATTAAGAGGAAACATAAAAAGATTGGTTTGGATTCTAGTAGCGAGTGGAAGCTTATTGTCCCATTTTTTGAGATTAATTTTGTGGTTTAGAGCCATCTTGGATAGTATTTCCATGAATCACTAATAGTTACCTATTAACTTCTAAGATCATGAATATAAGGAATCTATTAGATTCTAAGGTCTTTGTCCTATGAGAGTGTATTTCTAGAGATGACCCACCTCCTAGTTGGGTTATTTATGAAAATGATATCTTCTACATTCATGAAAGCATATGAGTTCTTATAGATGTCTTAGAGGAGTTTATGGGAGAGTCACATGACTCTATATGGAATGTAAATCCTGATCTTACTAAGACATATCTTGAATGAAAACACCAATAAAGGTGGTTGGGATGAAAAGAGATATTTAAGGGGTTGTTATATGGTGTTCCATCTATTAATAGGTGATGGTAGAACTCCAGTGACTAGATGGTATTTTATAGTCGTTGCATATTCCTAAGTGGAAATGAGATGGTGTCACCATGGATTTCAAAATGGGATTTCCTATATCACCATGGAGAAGTGTTTTCTTATGGGTGATTGTGGACAAGTTTACAAAGGTCATGTATTTCATGCATATTTAAGAGAATTGTTTAGTTGTTGATCTTAGGAGGCTCCCCATCCATGAGATCATACACCTCCATGGGGTTCTACATTTTATCATATAAAATAGTGATTATCATTTCATATCTTGGTTTTATTAGGGGTTGGTGAGAGAACTAGGTTCACATATAGTGTCAATCAAAAATATCACCCATAGAACGATGGTCATTATTAACATACAATATAGGTTTTGGAGGATATTCTCTAAGAATGCATCCTTGAATTTGGAGGTTCTTAGGATAAAAACATACATATTACCAAGATTTCTTATAATAATAAATTCTAGGAGAAAATATATATGTATTCTTATGAGGACCTATATGGAAGGATAGAGGTAGGTGAGGTATCCCTAATTGGTCATCATATCATTTTGGAGAATTTGGAGTAGGTTCAACTTATTCGGATGCAAATATCTATTACTCAATCTTGGAAAAAAAACATAGGCCAGTCATTTTCGTCGACTACTAGTTTTCAAAGTGGGGAATCAGGTTTTTTTTTGTGAGTTTCACATAGATTGGAGAATATAAAAATTCAGAAAAAAGGTATGATATCTTCTCAACACAATGAGACATTTGAGAATCTAGAGGGAGTTGGGAAGATACAATATAAGTTGTAGTTATCTTAGATATATCATAGCATGCACGATGTCTTACGCATATCTCATCTTCACTGATGTCATTTAGATTCATCACATATTCTTCAACCCAATGATATTGATGCATCCTCTAAAGAGAATACAATCCATATTTTTTATAATGGAATAGAGGTTATTTGATGCCATTCAATTTCCTTGGTATGAGTGTTGTAGAAACATAACCTTTTACAAGACAATACTTGGGAATGGGAGGTTGGCATACATGCACAGGGGATCATGTTATTCTCTAATGATGATTTAAAACCCTTGGAAGCAAAATTCATGGAGAAATTTCATTAATGGGGGAATATTTTAATATCCTAACTTCTCTAAAAGGTTAAGAACCTTTTAATTTCCATTTAATTCTTAAATATAATCCTTATAGGAGTTCCTAATGGGGTTATAGAGGGAACAAGGGTGTTCGAGTCTTTTACGTATCCTAGATCCTGATATTTGTGAGGAGACAGTTGGGCCACATAATTTATAGAAACCATGTATAGAAATCCACATGTTTAGATAATACCATTCTTGGAGATCCAGTGCACTCTTCAAGGTCACATGATTTTATGAAACAGTGAAAACCAAGCCACATACACATGAATTTTATACTAAATTGTTAATAGAGGGAAAGTGCATAGTCATTACGTGGTTTGTCCAACTTTTCACCATGACTATTTGAGGGGTTTATTTGGGCAGAGTTGGGTCCATGGTTGGTGTACTCTTTGGCCAATTGTGTGGCCAGAACATGCAACACATTGAATTTGGGTAAAAATATAGTTTTTCCATCACTCCATTTCACGGAATTTGTTCTCATCTCTCCCCTCATTTCCCATGCATATAGGGCTAGCCACTTGGAGCTCTCCTTATCAACTTAAACAATGATTTGATGGAACTTTTCCCTCTAGACTTTGAATCACTCATCATCATTCACAATATATTGAAATTGGTTTTCTCTATATTCCTCTTATGATTTCTATAATTTTTCTTCCTCTCAATAAAGTTATCTTGGTGTGACCTCATATGCACCATTTTTGGTATTTTTTATTTTTTATAAATTTCATCAATTGTATCCTGATTAGAGGCCAACAAATAATGAGTATTCTACTACCAAGACAAGGTAGTTAGTCTCATGATTTTCCCTTAAAGTTTTTTTGTTTATATATATAACGTTTTTTTGCATGCAAGATTTTTTGGGAGATGATTCTTAATGGAATTTTTTATAAAAAAAATTAATAGGATTTACCTATATAAATTATGAGTCTTGTTTATAAATATTTAAAGGATAAAGACCTTTAATTTTACCACCCATTTGGTTTTGTTTCAAAAATGGATGTAACCACCATAGGTGGAATATTAATTATTTTAGCGTTTTGAGGTGTGTTGTTTACCCATTTCCTTCAAATGTTAAATGAAATGTTTAATATATAAAATTTGTATTAAATAGAGGGAATGGAGGACCATATACCAAGGCCTTTATCCTTATTTCTTGACTATTGAGGATCGAATTGTTTTATATAATTGAAATGACCCATTAAATATGAACGTGAGGATTCCTATGATTCTAGGCCTTCTAATCCTCAGAAATTATTTATGACACCATCTTAGTGGAGGTAAACTTATTTAATAAAAGGTTATTACTAGTTGAATTAAAGGTGAATGTAAATGCATTAGTTATTCATTAGGCCCATGATCACTCATATTACTGTATCTAGAGTGAGATACAAGTTTTAATTCGAAACACCTTAAATAGAATCATCAAGATTATTAAAGTAAATGTTCATAAATGATTTATTATTTCCCTTGGGGAACACATGGGTTCTCATATGAAATCCATGGATATAATCATTTGGAAACTAGATTACATATGCCACAAGTGATAATTGGACTCTGTATTTGGACTTCCAAGGACAAACTCAGAGGGATTTTTGTTATTATTCCTCATGTGAAATTTATACTCCCTATGTGTACTGCCAAAGATGAGCTCAAAGAGATAATTACAATGCACTCTAGGGGAGGCACTTAGACACCCACTATATACTGTCGAGGATAGACTCAGAGGGTGGTCAATTTATACAACACATGGAGAAATACTAGGATTCTTATTTTGAATTCCTAGGATTATATTTTAAGGTGATGTGATCATATATTCATGGGGAGATACATGGGTTCTAAGTTAGGAATGAAATGTATGGACCCAGGTTTCTTTTAAAATGTTAAATGAAATGATTATAAAATATGTCTTCCAATCCAAAGTACAAGATCAGATTCAGTCAGAGACTTATTTATTTTTGAGTGAATTATTATACAAATCTTGATGAGATATTATTCATGAGGACACTTGTGGTGTGACCCAAGTCATGAGTTCTTCATATAAATTAAAACATGACTGACTATTTAATCAGAGACATTCCAGCTAAGTCCGAAGTAGGTTGTAGAGGATGGGTGTTCCATGGGAACCCAAACCTATGTTGGTTATTTATTTATAACACTTAATTTTTAGAATTTATTATTACCTTCAAAATATTATATGTATTCACATACTAGTTTGAATTAGACACCATTGGTGGTGGGATACTGAGTATATATCACACCCTATTCGGGCCACCATTGGGTACCCAGATAAACTTCATGGATACAATTAGGTAAAAAGGAAAGTGACCTGATTTGATTGCTTAATTACCATTCTAGGATGGAGTGTGGGGAAGAGGACCGAGCCTATGATCGAGATCCTACTAGAGATAATATTGTATATTTTGTTTTTTTTGTATATCATGTTGTATATTCTTGTTCCCATGACCCCCTGTATTTCAATTTATATATCGTGCCATGATTATCATTTTTTATATGAAATTGATAAACATGATTACTTTGTTATTTATATGATGGATTTTATTAACGCATTTATACGTTTACCATTTATGATTCCAATATTGATTGATATGTATATACGAGTGTTCTACACTCTAATCAAGAGGGTATAGTCTTCCCACTGTTCTACCATGGACCCTAATTACTAGTTGACAGCCTCTAGTATACTTGGAGGAACACATGAAGTCATGTGCCCAATCGAGTTTAGTTACTATTTATCGAACTAGTCTTAGTACATCAAACATGTAATCAAGAAATTTCATGTTATATCTTTTCACCCTAAGAATTCATATGCATGATGGTGTAACCATTAGGGTGACCAACCATTCATGAAATTATTTTTCTCAATCAAGCTACTTCATATCCTTGATGTCAGAGTCAACACCAACAAAAAATGATGAGTTGGTATTCTCTTCTATGAAAAGTAAAAATACATGACTTGAGATCCCCATCACTGAAACCCAAATCATTGATTATAGATTCACCTCTTAACATATTTAATTTCTTGAGAAAATCCTCTTGGATACCCATTTTCAAAAAAAAGTATTAACAAAGTTATTAAATTATCTAAATAAAAATCAATCTAAATGGTGTATATCATAATGTCTTGAGAGCCACTTAGTAACCAACCACTAGGGAATTTTTTTAGTAGTGGTGGAAGTGACCCCCCTAACACCATGACCTATTTTTGGATGTTGTGAGTATAGTCCTTACATTATGATTTGTCAACCTATTATAACACTTTATCATCTCCCACCAACATAGACATTCTTATGTTATAATTTTTGATTTCCAAAACCAAATTACTAAAGTGGATTCAAATACCCTCGATGTTACACATTTTCCCATTATACCCATTTTTAAATAAAGATTATGAAATCCTACTTATTTATCATTTCAAAACTAAGAATTCATTTTCTTTAAAGAACATAATTCATTGAATTTAGATTCTTATCTTGGAATCCCATATGACGTGTATTGAGATACACATATTTACAATTTCAATACACTCAGATGAGATCCTCCACATAGAAAATCCAAATCCATTATTTGATATTTTCCTCTATGAAAAGTAACAATGGATGCATGGTCCTCATTATATGAACCTAAACCACATGAAATAATGATTTATCTTATAATAAATTAAATTTATTAGAGTGTAACATTCAATGTGACCTAATCCCCTAATATAAGATCCATATCATTATAAGAGTTCATAGTGTATGAATTTACTAGTTCGCATCTGGTATCCTTTAATAAATCTAAACTAGGATAGAACTGTTTTATTTTATTCTTCACATGATCTTAATCTGCATAAATACCTCATATTTAGGACCACATGGGAATTGATGCCTATTTTTAGAGAATAATTAAGGACATCCAAACCACTTATCCTATGACCAATCATAATACATCACCATCACCCAATACTTGGTTATTAAATCTTTACCAATTAATGTCAAGATTAAGTCTTCCATTTATCATCATAGAAGATATTGATTATATTAAATATCCACTATGTATTAGTGAGATCTACATAGAGACTCTCTTATAATAACTATATATGGCATGATTATTATTCTCACATGATACATAGTGATATATGGATTACATGACTGAAATCACTTATCATTTTCCCAACCAAAGGGCCACGTGATCTCATAGGAATCACCACATAATAAAATGTTAATTGACTAGTCATGAGGACCTAAATTATACGCTCAGTTTCACAACCTAACCATCCTCAGGACATGAACCTGGTCCACTAATTCCATGGGTATCCTATAATACATTGGGTTCCTACCCATGACACCTCATGCTATTCCCCACTATGGCCACTTATTTGACTAATGAATATACCCATAGGCCAACAGAAGTTATTTCCTATATTTATATGATAAGTAGTAAAATCCAAACAACTAATACTCGGACCAACTGTAATACCTCATTTTCACTCTATCCTTGGTGTTGAATCATTTTCCAATTAATTTCATATTACATTCTTTCACTACCACCAAAGAAGTTATCCATTCTATTACATCATTACCTATCTTTGAGTGAGATGTACATAAACATTACCTTAAAAAAACTACATGTAGCTTGATTTTTATTCTCACTGGATACATAGTGATATCTTGATGCGCTGACTGAAACCACTCATCAGTGACTCAACCATATGGGTATATAATATCTGGGGAATCTCCACATAATTCAACATTTTCAGACTAGTGGTGAGGTCCTTAATCCTACAATGGGTGTCACAAAGCGACAAACCTTGGGCCATGAACCAGGTAAACTGACCCCATGGGTCTCTTGTAATACCTTTTTTTCCTTCCTAGAACACCACATGATATTACCCACCGGGGCCACCTATTAGACTAATGACTTTCCCTATAGGTCAGCACATGTTCTTTCCAGTGTGATTTTTCCTCATGCACACACGCCACATGAACAATATCTAGAGGTCACCCATTCTGATCGCTACTCTAGGACAAGAATAACTAATAATGGAGTTCTAATTAGGTATGCTCCAAAAAATAAATGTGCACTTTATTGACAAGGGTAGTTACATTTAGTCTATTAAGTGTCACTTTCCAAGTGTGTTACACTCTCCAACCCATTAATGCACAACATCCACATTGAGGACCCCACAAATAAAACCTAGGAAGTACCTATGCACTTTATGTTGGGTATTGGAATTGATTCTATTGTTTACAACCTGACCTACCTCATGTCATGAACCTAGTAAACTAACAACTTGTGTCTCCTGTAATACCTTGGCTGCCTACCCAGAACACCGTAGGCTATTACCCACCAGGGTCACTGAATGTGTTTTCCTGACACATCAAACTGACATTGTTTTTAAATTTTACTTATAGTATAGTGTAGACCCTAGGTTGTCTCTCAAGGGTCATTGGATATTTAAAGTTTGTATTTTAATAAATATTACTTAAAGTGGGGTGGTTTTGAAAACATTTTTGAAAAATAAAATGGATTAATTAAAGATTATAATAGTTGATAAATAATGGGTGTGTTTTAATAATTATAAGGGAATGATATCATTTTCTTGTTTTCTACACAACTTGTTTAGTTCATTTTTTTGAACAGTACACATTGTTTAATGGAATTATTTGGTTGAGGGTAATAAAGATCTCAATTCCCCTCACGCCCTTTAAACTGATGCCTAAATAACCAACCTATAACATAAAGATCATTTTGTCAAGGTTTGGATATCATGAAAGGAAAAAGGCCTACCAAATAATACTAAAATATTATGTTTGTGTGGGAGAAATATGATTCTTGTGTTTTCCAATCAGAAAAAACTAATATTCCCAATTAAATCTAAACCTAGTCAGTATTGAAATGAAAGGTGTTACACATAAGTGTACCAAATAAATGAATTTAAAGGAGTATAATGTTAATATAACACTTAAATGAAGTGTTTCAAACAAAAATTACTCTAAAACAAAAATTGAAAAAGTTCTTGAACACCCTTTACAAAATGTGTACCTCTTTTGAAATGATCGTCCCCCATTTAGCTCACCATCAAGAGGAGGAGGAGGCTCGGGTGGAACTTTATCTTAATCTGTGATCCCCCTACGAGGATATGGTACTCTATAACTTCTTGTATGAGGAGATTAATCATTTTGGTATCCAAAATGGATGATATCTTATGATATTTCGAACATACAAAGGGGGTTACCATGGTACAAATTTATAGGCAAAGTGAAAGGTGTTTTGGGGAACACAAATTTTTTTAAACCAATTGGTTCACGTTAATTAACATCCAGACTATATTATATTTCTTTCGAGAAAAATAAAAAGCTTCTTCCACACCTCATTAATATCTCCACTAAAATTTGGCATCATTTGGAGATCTAAAGCTCAAGATTTGGATGAATCATAGAACGCCACTTTTGACTTTATGCAGATTTAGTGCCTTAGAAAGATCAGTTTGATTGAGCCCTTTAATTAATGAATTTAGATTTCGTGTCTTCAATAGAGCTATAGATAAATGAAATTTGGATCATATAATAAAATATTAGACCAATTTAACACGCATATTAACCGTAGTGTCCACTTAAGTCCACTAGTCTTCTCAGAATATTTCACATTTTGGCCTATTTTTCTTTAAATTCATCTTGGGCCCTCCAAATCAGCTACACCTACAATGAAATCTTCCAAACATGTGAAATTTACCTTTTTAAAATTTATTAACAAAAAATAATATAACAAAACATGAAGTGAAAATTTTCATGAAATTTGGAATTTATAATAAAAAATAGTTTAATTTAGTGATGTAAGGGTGAAAATGAAAAGTGAATTACTTCACAAGCACACCCACATACATGAAATTTTTTACACCTCAAAAAAGTCACATTTACCGAAATTATGCATGGAGATACACATAACTTCATGAATATTTATAATTGAATATTTTTTCCTCATAACAATGTTATCAAATATAAAATAACACCATGGAGTTATTCTCAATGATAATGGAAACATATGTATCATGGATTGTATCATAACTAATTTCTAACAGATGCATGATACCAATATGAGAAAATAATTAAAAATATAACCATGTCACTAATTCTCCACGTGTTTGTGTAAAAATCATTTCATTTTATTCTTTCCACTTTCTATCCAATAAATATAAGTTATTTCAATAATATTTCTTATTAAATGATTATGTCAGTAGAACCAGCCCTACATCCTTTGAAATCAAATTTTAAGACCCACTCACTTAATCATTCCCAAATGTAAAAACATGAGCTACCAACCAAGATATACCAATATTTAATACATTTTATCACTCCCGTCATTTATTTTTATTGTTTTTTTTTCAAAAGATGAACTTTGAAAAATATCACACTCATCACTCAACCTTTGTTTGATCTCCTCATGACACTAATTTTAATAATTATAAAATGATAAAAGGCTGAGGAATAGTGGTTTTTTGATATCCCATGAAACAACCCATTTTTTATGTTATTGTTATTGTTATTTTTTTTATGTTATGTTTTTTTAGGGAATAGAATAGTCAGATAATAGTTACACACACATAGGTCAATCCAATATAGTAATGAACTAGAATGGATAATAAACAAATGTATTGAAAAATAATTATTGAATGTAGATAAAAATTTATCTAAATTATATTGAACTTATATTAAGTAAGAAATAATAACATCATGGTTATCTTCAAATGATGAATCGAGATATTTAGTGACATAATTTTCCCATAAACTACCTACATAAAGGGTATCATTCTTCAAAATGGTTTCAAAATGATTCAACCATTTATATAATCGAAAAATAGAAAATTCACTAGAAAAATGTAACATATCAATGTTAAATTCTTTCCAAAACTCACATCATATTAGTGTTGTTTTAAAACAACATGAAATAGGTAAATTACTCATGCATTTACAATAATTTCATGATTAAGTGGGCATCAGTTTCCATGATTTAGTGGGTATCATTTTCCATGACTATGTGGGAATCATTTTCCATGATTAATTGGGAATAATTAATGAATATTTCAGTGTAAACACGAGTGGAGAAAAAAGGGGGGAACCAAAAATACTATTCCACAAGGAAAAAAGAAAAAGAAAAATGAAGCTGAAAATTCCTAACTAACCGATGGATATATCCATCCCCAAACCTATATCATGTAGTTTCCTCACTTTAATAAAATTCAATGTGAAAGGAATGATAAAACCCGGTGGGTTCGTTGATAGGATTCTTATTGAACATTGAATTCCTCTATCGGGGACTTCTTAATGGATTTATGAATGTGCTTTAGATACTTCCCATTGATAGTGAAGTTTTATTTTATTTATTTATTTTGAACCTGAAAAAATCTAAATGGATAGAAATTACTAATATTGTATAGGAAAAAATAGTGGGAAAAAAGTTTACCTAGGTGAAACATCATCCTTTTATTGAAAAAAAGGACCTTCTTCCCTATGTGTAATTAATGATGAAGGATGAGATAGTCCTGGGCGGCCTTGGTTCATTCCTTATAGATCTGGGAGTTCTCAAGAGAATCACTATGCATTTCCTCTAGCCCATATATCTACTTACTCCTTCGGAACCCGCACCAGAAATATTATAATTGCATTGTTTAATGGCCCAGTATGCCTGGTTCTCTATCTCAACTAGGAGGTGAAAAATCTTTCTAAACACAAGCCGATAGGGTGAAATTCCAAAGGGAGTTTTAAAGGATGTATGGTAAGTCCATAATGAATCATCGAGTATAAGACTCCAATCTTTTCTATTGTGTTGAATCATTTTTTAAGAATCTATTTTACCTCTATGTTAGACACCTCATCTTAACTATTGGTTTGTGGTTGATTTTCCGTAGACACTCAATTTCTGACCTCATACCGATGCAAAAGTGATTGCATTTTTCGGTTGTAGAAATGATAACACTGGTCATTGATGATGAAACTAGGTAATCCAGTCCTATAGAAAATTTTGTTCTTAAAAAATTCAACATCTTTTTTGGAATCAACAATCCTTGTGGCTCATATGTCTACCCATTTGACATGTAACCAAGTACCAAAATAATGTTAAATTTTCCAAAGAAATTGGGAAATTCCCCCATAAAGTCAATACCCCAAACAAAAAAAATATTAAGGAATATCAATGTTTGATGTATAATTTCATTTCATTTATACACACGCACCATTACTTGATAGAGAGGAAGAGCTTTATTGAAATCATGGTCATCTCAAAATAATGTTGGAAAAAAGAGTCTGAAAATGATGACCTTGTGTGTAGTCTATTGGGGAACAACATTTCCCCCATAATAAAGAGTGTGATAAACCTATGTAAAGATTGAAACTTGATATTAGGAACATAACTTATAATTACATGGTAACTACATGTGAGCCAAAGGTATGGGTAATCCAAAATATACCAATGGGACTCATGTTTTATATGATCCATTTGGTTTTTGTTGAAATTATATTGAATGAAAGATGCTACCAAATATTTTACAATTTCATTATAACAAGGAATAACATCTTCTACTCAGTATAATAACTCATCAAGAAACATTTCATTTGTTGGAATACAAGGAGATGAGTCAATATATTGGAATGGTAAGATCATATTGATATGGTTCACCACCACATTTATTGCTTCTTTTTAACCATAATTTATAGATTAAATACTTGAGTAGGAGCATCCAAAGAATGAGACATGGTTTGGATTCTTATTTCGTATGGAGATATGTGAGGTCTATATGGTCTATAAACACAATTAATTTATGCCCTAAGATGTATGACCAATTTTAACCAAGGAAAACACAATGGAAAGTAATTCATTTTCAGTTATAGTATAGTTTTCTTGGGTATGGTCCAATGTATGTGAGGCATTGGAAATAACATTTGGATCTCAATCAACATATTGTGATAGGACAACTGCAACTGCAATGTTAGAGGAATCACACAAGAGATAAAATTGTAAATACCAAACAAGTGGTTATATTACTATGGGTTATCTAATACTCCATTTCAATTTGATAAAATATTCCTCAAATTATTTATCAAAAATAAATTCCTTTTATTTTTGGAGAAAGCGGGAGAGGGGGAGTGTAATTTTACTAATGTCACAAATGAAATGATGATAAAATCAAGTATGAACTGATAAATACCACAAATAACATTAATTTTTGGGGAATATTTGGGAAGAAATGACATCCACTTTTGATTTATCTACCTGGATACCATCCCTATATAAGACATGTTCAAGTATTATACCTTATACGACCATGAATTAGAATTTGTCATAATTTAATACAGTATTATTTTAAACATAGAAATGTATGAAAAAACCAAGACTACTCAAACTTCCATCAAAAGAGGATCCATAAATAGTGTAAACATCCATGAATACTTCTATTAAATCCCATAAACAATCTGAAAAAATACTAACCAAGAATCACTGGAAAGTAACCAAAGCATTGCATAGATTAAATAACATCCTCATATATGGAAATTTTCTAGAGGGTAAAGTGAAGTTTGTCTCTTCTTGATCCTCAGAGGAAATATAGATCTAAAATAATATGATATATCCGTTAATAAAATATTAAAGTGACCTCCCTTATAGCCTCTGTATCATATGGTCAATGAGTAGTAATGGGAAATGGACCTTCCTAGTATGTTGGTTTAGTTGAAGGCAATCTGTACAGACACGCCATCTATGTTACACATGTGATAGAACCAATTCATTATTCTCATTTTAATTATAGTTAGACTAATTTTATTTGGAACTACCTAGACTAGAATGACCCATTGGCTATCAAATATGGGGTAAATGATTCTAGAAGGCAACAATTTTTTCCCTCCTTTTGAAAAACATCTTGGATGTTAGGGTTCAATCAAAATTATTCAGGCATCACTAGTTTATCCCTATCATTTAACAATATTTGAAGTGTGAAAATTTATGGGACAATAATAAGAATGTCAGTAGGTTTCCATCCCACTTCTTGTTTATACTCCCTCAAAAGGTAAATCAGGTTAAATTCATTCTCTAGAGGGAGTGAACAAGAAATGATGATTGGTATCTTGTTTCCATTATCGAGATATAAATATTTCAATATTTTAGGCAGTTTATTAAGTTCCCATTCAGTTGGATTTTGGATTGATGTGAGAAAATGTAAAAGTGATGGGTCCCTAATATCATCAAACTTCTTAGTGGTCACAATATTAGATGATGAATGAGATTTTATAGGATTATCAGTATCATTGATTGTCATTGCATCCTCAATGATCAAGAAATAATCAATTAACAAACATGAACGACATTTTTTTAGACTACTACAACATTCAATGAATGATTTATTACCTAGATTTTATATCAAAGATTAAAACTCAAAAAGGGTATTAGGGGAAATAAAAGATGTTTTTTCAGGGTAAGGGAGTACATCAAAGGAATTAACTAAAAGCGAGGAATGATTTTTTGAGGGGTTCTTCATAGCCACAAGGATGTTGAAGTGGGATATATATCCACGAAACTCTATTGAAAACTTACCATTAAGGACATTAATTATAGTTTTGATACAGATCAATAAAATTATCCCAAATATAATTGGGGCATGTCCATTAATCCTATCATCTTATAATTTAGGCACTTAAAAATGTGCAGGTAAAATTAAAAATTTCACCCTCACAAGAACATCCTCTAACACATCAATGGAGTTTTCTGTACTCATTTTTTCTAGTTCGACAAAAATTCTTGTGGGATTTAATTCTCTGAGCATCATTGAATAGAAAATGGAGTGAGGCATTACAGTTATCGAAGAACCTAAATCATTTATAACATTGGAAATGAAATAAACCCCTATAGTGCATAGAATCAAAAATGTTCTAGGATCATTTCATTTGGTAGGAGGTGATGGATATATTAATACTAAGACATTCCTCCCCAACATCACATTTTCATCACCATGAAGTTGCCTTCAATGTGTACACATTATCTTATCATCTAATTCTCTTTGTGAGATTATTAAAGGGAATTTTTACCTAGTTTTTTTGAAAGTTCATATGATTTATTTATCATGTTCAGTTTCTTTTTGTTTCCTTGTTTGGGTGGTACATTAGGTAAATAAAAGATGAATGATTGTTTTAGTGTGTTGTCAATTGGAACTCTATTTCCTTCGGCAGTATTTTTTTTTGTACAATATTTTTCTTATCTTGGACTATTTTTAGTGGTTGGGATGGTAGTTTCCTCAAGAGGGGATAATGGAAATGGAGGGTTCATTTGGACTTTATGTTTTGTTCCACTATGAAGGGTAATGGCACTAAAATTTCCCTTATCACAAGGTTAGACTAGTGGTTGAGAAGGTAATTTACCTGACCTATGAATTTTAGTTATGGAATAACAGAAAACCAAAGGTTAATTACTTTAGAGTTTTTTGTTGCAATGTATTTATTCTTAAAAAAAGTATAATTTGGACAAATTTTCTTTCAAGAGAGATGAAGGAATTTTCTTTAGGTATTAAACTTCTAGTAAATCCTATAGAGTGTTTAACAAAAAGACCATAATAATGGATGAATCTATTCATATAATTTTTGATGAAACCATTCCTAATGAAACTAAGACTATCATAGAAGTCCTTGAGGATTTCATCATTGAATATCAATTCCAAAACATATAAAAGATCTATTAAACGAGGATACAAAATAGTCAAAGAACTATCTGGACCTGAATCAGAATAAAATATTGAGTCTTCCAGTCCCTCTTCTCAAAGACCAATTAGCACTCATAAACACCAACCTTTAGATGTAGTAATAGGAAACTAAAACAAAGGTACAAAAACTAAATAGTCTCTCAGAATTTAAATTAAATATCAAGCCTTCTTGTAACATATTGAACCTAATAAAATCAATAACTCCATTAACGATTAATTCTATGTAATATTTATGCAATAATAACTTAATAATATTAAATCAAATAATGTTGGTAACATATTTATGGACCTAAATATACCCAAACTATTGGGACTAAGTGGTGTTTATAAAAAAGGGTGATGAATCTATAAATATTGTAAGAAATAAATCTAGATTAGTTACACAAGTTTATAATAAATAATAAGGTATTAATTATTAAGGGAATGTTTCACTTGTAGAAATAAACGAATCCATTAGGATATTTCATTTCCATGAAGCACATCTGAACATCAAATAGTATTAAATAGATGTTAAAAGTTCCCTCGTAAATATGGTTATAATTGAGGATGTTTTTATTGAACAACCCACAAGATTTCGAAGCCCTCATTTTACAAATAATGTTTTTAAACATCCAAAATATTTGTGTGATTCAAAACAAGCTCCTAGGTCTTGGTATGACAGGATTACCTCCTCCCTTATTTGGAAATTTTTTTCAAATGGTATAGCTGATCCAACCCTCTTTATAAATAGAATTTTAAAAGATGTTTTTATAGTTAAAATTTATGTATATGATATTATTTTTTGATCTACTAAAGATTCCATATGATCTAATTTTTCAAGGGTGATTAAAAATGAATTTGAAATGAGTCTGATTAGGGAACTCAAATTATTTCATGGATTTTAGATCTTTTAAAGTAAATAAAAAATTATTTTAAATTAGAGCAAGTATACTAAAGATCTGTTAAAAAAATATCTAGAAAGCACCAAAAGTAGTGATAATCCCATGAGTACCACATTTTATATAGACCTTGATGAAACTAAGAAATCATTAGATCAAACTAGTTATAGAGGTATGATTTTCATTCTTCTCTACATGACTGCTAGTTAGAAAAATATTATGTTTAGTGTAAGTATGTGTGCTCGCTTTCAAGAAAATATAGAATAATAACAATTATTAGATGTCAAAATAATTTTTAAATACCTCAATTATACAACCAATTTAGTATTGTTCTACCCAAAAGAAATTATTTTGATTTAGTTTGTTATTCAGATGCTAATATTGGTGGTTTCATGTAATATAGAAAAAGAACATCAGAAACATGCCACATTTTAGGAAAATCTATAGTATCATGGTGTAGTAAGAAGAAAAGTTCTATTGAACTATCCACTATTGTAGCTGAATACATAGATGTAGTCAGTTGTTGTGCAAAAATATTGTGGATGAATCATAGTTTACTAAACATTGGATACCAATTTAGACAGGTACCTGTTAATTGTGATAACACAAGTTCAATAAAAATTTACAAAAAAACTTGTATCACATTCCATAATAAAATATATTGATGTAAAACATCACTTTTTGACAGATCATGATCAAAATGGTGATAAAATTTTAGAATTTATTAGAACTGAATATCAACTAACTGACATATTCATGAAGGATTTTAATTATGAAAGATTAATCAACATTAAACATTAACTATAAATGATAAATTTTGGTTGATGAATCATCGTTGATGAGTAACCATTGTTGAGTTACCATTAATGAGTCACAATTGATGATTCAAAATTTATGTGTCACCATTGATGAGTCACCGTTGATGAGTCATTAGTGATAAGTCACCATTGATGAGTCACCATTAAATGTGTCACCATTTATTTTTTATGTTATTGTTATTTTTCTGTAATGATTAAATATATATTATCTTAATTTTATTATTATTCTTTTAGAATACATAAATGATAATAAAATATGGATTAAAAAAAACTGATTCACTTCTTCTATCCCTGGAAATCCTGATCCCTTGCCTTTCTGATGAACCAACCTTCCCTCTTCCTTGCTCCTTCTCAAATCGTCAACCGGTTCAAATGGCCTGTATGAATTGATTCACAAGGTCAAATCCAGAATATATGAGACCTTATATGAGAGGATGTGTATACAGAAGAAGTTTACTCGTAGTTTTAGTAAACTAAAATTTGAAGGACTGTGTGGTCGAAGCCAAAAAAGAGTTTGTTGATCAGTAGCTTCCAACAAGAAATATTCTCATGTTAATGTTAATAAAAAAAAGGGTGGATGGATTGGTTTACCTAAAATCATAGAGTGTATTATTCAATGATAACTTATGAATTTTATCAGAATGCTCAATTTTATTTCTGGAATAAGGATGATAGATTTCAAAGTAGAATAGATGGAGAAGATATCTCATTCTATTTAAAATAATGGGTGAAAATTTTAAAGATTCCTCAAATAAGGGTATATGATTATTTATAATGGATTATACATAATGAATCATTAAAGGAGGCTCTACTAAAACTAATAGGGGATTGATCCATGATGTGACCAATATATATAGATCTTGATGGTCAGTACATGCTACTATTTATATTTTAACAACATGTTTTATGTCCCAAGAAATGGGACTTCAACACATTGATGTTTAAAGATGTTTATTTCCTGTATATGAAAATGAAAGGGAAAATAATAAATATTTGTAGATTTTGGATGTTTTGTATGAATGATATGTGCATGAAGTCCTCCAGATCAAGCTTCCTCATTTATCCCAAAATGATATATGCCATTCTTGATGCCAAGGTTCATTTCAAACCTAAAGAAGAAGCTGGGGATAAAATGGGTGGTTTTTGTCTGTCAAAGTCAATAGTAAAAAGTGTTAATGTAAGTTGGAATCCATAAAAGGGATGTTTGTTCTAATATAATGAAAATATTTATGATTATTCTAATCCTATTGATCACCCAACTAGACTAATGTACATGGTGAATCTTATTCTTGAAACTGATGAGATTCCTGAATATTTTGTCACACATGTTGTAGTAAAAAGGGGTGAAGAAGATGAAGTTTTTTCAGTTGAGTAAGGGAGTGATCCAGCGATAATAATATATCCACCAAGAGTATCCTGTAAATTATCAGTTCTATAGGCTCTCTACCTTTTAGATAAAAACTCTTATATGATCATGTTAATGAAGAAGATGCTGATGTTTTTGATGAATGTTTGTACAAATATTCTGCCTCTAAGACCTCAAGCAAGGAGAGTAATGGTGAAGGAAATGATATTGTTGTTAAAAGAGTATATTAAGAGATTACGTAACCTGATAAACTGAATGAATGTTCAAGTAAAGATGATAAGGTCAAAGATGATGAAGCTTATGGTGAGATTCCTGATGGTGGAAATGATGGAAGTGGTCCTAATCACTGAGTTAATAAAGAAAAATGAGGTTGTTATAATGATGAGGGCATTGAAAATAATGATTCTGATCCTACCCAAGAAATAGTTCTTTCAAAGGATAAAGAAGATACAAGTGTGGGGGAGAAAACTCCCAATCCTGATGATCTGTTGGTTGAGATGGCTCAGCTGGATTCAATAGAAAACTTCGAAACAGATCAACTATAATGGAACCAACTATAACGGAGGGGTAGTTTACTACCTTTCCAGTTACATAGTCGGTGGATCATACTCAATAGACAGATCTTGTTCCCTCCACAATTGAAATATTTTAAATTTCTCAATTTCCTAGAGACACTCCAATTCATCCATATATCAAACATTCAATTATCTCTTTTTAAGAATGGGAGAAATATAAAAGTTTTATAAAACATGGGGTTACATATAGTGATTCAGATTATGACTCAAAAATCATAAGAGAAGGATTTTTAGTGAATCATATAGATACAGATGGATATTTTCAATCTTCTATTCACATGGACTTAGACAGACCAACTCAGGATGCAATATCACATGAGGAAGGAAACGTTCTTATTTCTCAATTATTGTTGCCTCTTGATGTTATTACCAGAGCAGATTTGGTTTCTTTACTGAAGAATGTTCATTCAGATATGGATATTTTGAGAAAAAATATTAAACTCATACTTTTCTAATGTCTTGAAAAATCAATCATCTCCTACTTCAGGCATAAATGAACACTATGTTATATATTTGGTGGAGTTAGTGATATATCATATCCAACCATGAGTTAGACCCCATATCTAGGAAATGGAAGTAGAAAATAGAATATTGGCCTCTGATGTAGTAAGTATGAAGTATAGGGTAGTCGATCATCTTTTTCTGAATTCTTGAGTTCCACTACTCATTAGTTGAATAGTTTTTCTACTATTGCCTCTACATATTTTGTTTCTCCTCCTACTGTAGTTCAGTTAGATGGAGATTTATTTCAATAGTTGTTTCAAGAAGAAATAAGAAATTATATGGGAGATGTCACTACTAATGAAGAACAAATTATGCATATACACCTTTATGGTAAACATATTCTTCAGTTCTTAAGGGTGTATGCTGGGGATCATAGACAGTACAAGGAATTGATCAAAAATTCTATTAAATATTATTTATCAAAGATATACACTATGAAAGACATGTCTAATAATTTTAAATTTTTTTCTAGGAATTTTAAGATCCCTCCAATTCTAAGAGACTTCAAAGAATAGTTGATTTAGTTAAAATTTCTCAAAACAACTCTTCAGATATTTATAGATGAAATTGAATATTTATTTAATGCAATGGAAAGGGCTGGTTCCATAATTATGGACTTCATAATTCTTTTAAAACCTTATCTCTATTTCCATCAGACAACTGTTATTTCCATAGAAGCAATCCTGGATTCACTAAATTTTTCAACCATAGCCCCAGGGATAGTTCAGTTCAAGCCTTCTTTAACCTCTCAACCAACTAGTCTTATGCCTCCACCACTGCAGGCTCTGAGTTTGTCAATAATTTAAGCTATAAGATGAATCTGAATAGTTCTCCTTATCAAACCCTCTTCTTCTAGTACCACTTTACCCTCTATCAAAACTTATTCTCTAACATATACCTCAATAATCTCTTCCAAGGATAGCAACATAGACAAGGACAAAGAAACTGGAAAGGATAAATATGATCATAAACCATTCTCTACATTGTGAATATTTTTTGTGATATGTCTTTGATAGGGATCCCATACTTTCTTTCTTTAAAATTTATGTTATTTGATAGCTTTATTTGAAATTAGTTAATGCAATTACTTTGTGTTTTTTAATGTTTCCAGTTTTTATTCACCTTATATATCTTTTGATAATCTCAAAGGGGGAGATAATTAGTAATTTAGTCATAAGATGATTATTTGTTAACAAACTTCTATCTCTAATAGTTTTTATTACTTATTTTGTCCATATTTTATAAAATTTCATGTTTTGTGATCATCAAAAAAGGGAGAATGTTGGAACATCCTTGGATGGAGTGTGTTTTACACATCTTTTTTTAATGATCACAAAACATGATTCATTTATTACTAATGTTACATATGTTTAATTATAGCATTTTATATGGAAATATTACTTCTATAATATTTCTATTAAGAGTTATGGTAAGACAACATTGGGTATGAGTCAGCATTATCACCAGGATAAGCTACTACCGGACTCAAGTCACTGTTACTGCCAGGATGAGTTACCACCAAACTCAAGTAACCATTACCTCTAAGATGAGGGACCATTGGAAGCATGTCACTACTACCGCCAAGGGAGTTACCACCATAATCCGAGTCACCATCAAATATCTTGTTATCATTGTCGTTTGAGATCTTTGGTGTAAACGACTCAATGGATATATGACAAAGTCTTTAATACTTAGTAAAATCTGATCCCATGAATATGGATCTCCTTAAACATCCTCTCTTATTTATTTTTGAATAATATCTCTCTTAGGATAAAGAATACTTTTACAGATGGAACAATTACTAACAATTGAGAAAATGGTGGGTTCAAAATTTATATACCCTCTCAAACATACTGATTTACATTATGTGAAGAACAATTATAAAGAATTATTTAATCCTTTATAGATATTTATTGAGATAATATCCAGATATCAAATAAAGCATTCATGCAGATATCAACAAACCTCTAGTTAACATAAACTTTCCTGAACAAAGAACAGACTCGTCATCATTGATGATCTGAGGATTACAAACATACAAAACATATTAGACTAAGTTTTTTAAAAAAAATCTATCTTTTTTACTTTTGATAAGTGTGTTTATTTTTATAAAACACATATTATATCCTACATATTCATAGAGAATACTTTTTATTCTCTTCTTCCTCAATCTATTCCCCACTATGTCTATGGTAGAGGTCCATGTGTGAATTTTGATTTTAGTTTAACCCAAATTTAATTGTGGAAGTGGATTTTAGCCTAGAAATATTGTAGATGTTGTATGTATACCTAATCTAGGTTCTCTATTTGTTTGATTATATTTATGATCTACTTAGCAATAGGTGATTTCCTTATGGATGGGATTAGGTCTCACCTTGAGACTAAACCTCTTGTTTATTCTATTGTGTTTCTTTATTGTTTCTTTGTTTATATTCTAGATATCTTATTTTTTATGATAATTAATCTTTATTTGTATTTTTATATTTTTTTCTAAGTAAATGTATTATAAAATTAAAAGGTATTTCTAAATAATACTTTTACTGAGAACTAATCATTCAATAAGAAACATTTTAAAAGGATAGATCTTATATCGATCTACTATTTTTATTAATTATACAATTTATTTTATTCATGGGTATTTTAAATTAATCTATTAAATTACTAGTGCTCTTTTTAGTAGTTTTAGTCCTACTTAACCACTACATTTGTCTTCATCCCTCCTGATCATTTAAGGGCTTATTTAGAGTTTTGTAAAGCTTTTGGTGTGGGTTTTGGATGTGTGTTGATGAAGGATGATCATGTGGTGGCCAATGAATTATAGAGGCTATTCCTACATAAATAGAATTACCCAAAACCTGACCTAGAATTATTAGAAGTTATTCACATGCTAAATTAGTATAAAAAATCTATTCAGGGAGAGATTTATAGTATATTGGTATCAAGAAAATCTGATGTAAATTTTCACCTATATTTACCTAATACTTATACAATGATGATGGGTGGAATATCTTCAGAATTTTGGTTTCAGGATTTCATATACATATTGGATGGGAAATTTGGATACCGATTCATTGATTAGGAAAATTCTAGTGCTGGAAGTTTAGGAATCATCAGATGAGCGGGGCCTAATGATTTTTTTCTAATTTGGGTCTATAAGTGAATGAGTATGTTGAGATGGTGTACTTGACTAGTGTGTAAACTATACCCCTCCCATCTATCAGGTTAAGGTTGAGAATTTATCTAAATCTGAGTTCCATCAGATTGGATATTATTTAAATAATGGGGACACCTCATGGGATTCATCTCTATCTCTAAAATATTCTCTCCTTACTATGGGAAGGCACAGTGTTCTATTGATCCTGAAGAAGGGAGTGATTCATGCGGGACAACATTCTAGTTGTTCAATTCTCCATGGGGAAAACAAGATGTTTTATACATTGATATGATAGTATTGATTTCCCGGTATGATATGGGTAGTGGTAAAAGTTTTTTCAGATGTTTTACCTTCCAGGGGATCAAAGTATAGATTCATAGGTTAGTAATGTTGTTTTAGCAACTTTTTTATTCTCGTGTGGAAATAGAGTGAGATATTGTTGGATTTCATTTTTGGGAAACCTTTTACTATGAGTGGGAGGGATTCCATATGGGTGATTGGATATCATTTAATGAAATCAACCCACTTTCTTATCATCAATGATTTGATGATGGTAGTGGATCTTGGACACATATATGTTCGAGAGGTTTTTCATATTAAATAAGTCACTGTAATGATATTTTTATACCAGGATACCCATTTCAATCCATGGTTCTAGAAGGGACTCCAAGAGTTGTTGGTAATATTTCTTAAATTGATAACTATATATCGCATGTAGACATATGTTTAGTTTGAGAGGACCATCCATAATATCAAGGATATGTTGCAAGTGTTCATTTTTTATTTTGTGGGTTCATGGGAAGGACACATACCATTATAAAAATTTTCTTATAATAATAACTATCAACACATGATATGGATGGCCCTGTATGAGGCATTGTATAATGTCAATTCCAATCATCATTGTGTTGTTCCAAGGTGGGAGAGATTTCCTTTTTAGGACTAAGACTCATTTAAGATATTATTGAGATTATAATGATGATTCAGTAATGGTTAGAGAAAAATAAAAGTCACCAAAATTTGTACACCGACCGTTATCATTGTTCATTGGAGTTTCATGTGGGTTATCTATTGTTTCTTCAGGACTCTATTTTTCTAGGAAATTATCATTTGGAAAATCAAGGAATGTTTATTCCACAATTTTCTAGGCTCTTTCATGTTGTGAAGCATCTTGGGATGGTTTCCTATTAGCTATATTCTCCATTGAACATGGCATCAATCCATTAGGTCCTTCACATTTCCAAGTTGGAGGGATACCATATGGACCTATCTCATGTGTTATAGTGAGAATATTTGGAGGATGATCCTAATGCCACCTCTGTGGAGTAGCATGTACATATCATGAATCATCAAAATAAGGTGCTTCGTGGTAGGTTTATCATATGGGTTCATGTGTATTTTCAGCAAAGAGGAGATATGAAAGATAAATCGGACTGGTAATCTTAGGTGAGTGAGTAGTGGACACACCTAATTTATTCATCAGATTCTCAGGGACTTTCTATGAGAATAAAGCGGTATTGTGGGCATTTTGTGACTCCCATTAGATCACTAGAACATTCCATTTCTAGTTTTGTTTATATTTATATTGGACTTAGTATTTCTTGGTGCCAATGGTTGAGAATTAGGGTTTTGGGTAAGGCATCCTAAGGAATATGATTTGATCATGGTTTACCAAAATCATATGACCTCTAAGTCATAATAGTGAAAGGGTGTTTTATGGTATATAGAGGGATCTACATGGTTTGGTAACAGTTTTCTAAATAATGGGAGGGGAACTGTGTGGCCTATCCTAGAGGTGGCAATATCCCAACATGGATTGAGCATAGTGTTCCCAAAATATGCATGGTTCGATGGGAAACTGTGTAGCCTATCCCTAAGGAGACATTAACTCCTATTTTCTTGGTGCATGTTTTTCCAAACAATGCATCTAGACAACAAAATTTTTCCAACACATGAAAAATGTGACCTTTTAATTTTACCCTATAAAGGTTTATCAATTTTGAACCTAATTTTCAACTCCACATATCTGTAACCCATTTCTTTAGCATAGAAGTTTCTCCCCTCTCTATGATGGTGGATTTATGTTGGATCCAAGGTCTTTTTTTCAAGGTAATTGGATTTCTTCTTGATATCTTATTTCATTCCCCTTCATTATTATGATTCTTCTATTTTTAGGGAGACGTGTAATCCTAAAAGGGGTGTCGGCTGAATCTAGGTTGTGTCATAGGTTTTTTTATTTTTCATATGGATTAGTTATGTGAGGAATTTGTCCACCTCTTTCTGGTGGTTATCTTCAGAGGTGAAAATCTATAGACCAAATCCAAGGAAGGTATCTCTATTTAAGGGTGTTTTCCTTACATGAACATTATTATTTCTAATATCATTGGGTATGAGTTTCTTAAAATTCCATTTAAATGTTTTATTATTTTTATGTATTCCATGTTTTATGTGATTCATCGATTGGACTGGTAATTTTTAATTTAAAAATGTCATTTTTCCAAAATTTAGTGCCTTTCATACACTCCATGCCATTGATAAAATGGATCAAAGAAGTTTTACGGTTTCAAATATATTTATTAAAAGGGTTGGTAAGTGGTTTTACCTTGTTGATGGTATTTCGATAAAATGGTGATATATTTTTGTGAAATTATCTTGTGGAATGGATTAGTCATATATGACCTTTTTTTTATTGTACGGAATGGATTAACACATGGGATAATCTAGGTGTGAGTGAGGGTTGTATGCGGGGCCAAGACATCAGGTAGGGGGACAGTGAGAACCTCTACTTGTTTTCCAAGGGAATGTTAGATCCTTCGGGTAGGATGACTTTAAGAGATTCCATTGTTTGTCGAGGGGCTATGATATCCCAGAGAGTTTGGGATAAAGGAACATTGTGGGAGCTTATACATTGCTTTGGTGGATAACATGATTTATTTAGAATCACTCACATTATAAACTTATGGTTAGTTCCCTAAGATAACTTACTCATGTCAGGTTGATATTTTTTTTGATTTATGCATTTTATTAGTGAAATTATGGATGTGATGAGTTATGTTATGCCTATTCTTGTTCATTGATTATAGGATGATGTTTAGGCTCTCCTTTTCTATGATTTGTTATGATATTTGGAGCATGTTATGCATTAACGACCATGTGTGTATATTTGAGGAAAGATAATTTTTTTGGAAGATAAGATTTATTTGTAATGGAAAAACAATAGTATTTTAAAGGGTTCATTGAATCTAAAATGGTTTCAAAAGAGGATTACCATTGAAATGGGATTTTCAAACTGGTTAAATGGTTTTCATTGGTAAAATCATTAAATATATTCATAGAGGTATCCTACTGGTCTATGTACCACACACTCTACATATGCCTTTGGGAATATGTAAACTTTTTTTGTAGGATATAGGTGAAGTAAATGGAACCATGTGCTTCGGTGGCTTATACTAATTAATGATGTCCATGGTTTTCTGGAGGAGATGTAGTCTCATAAACCGAGCTCACATGGAGTCTCAGATGGTATTTTTGTCTACATTAGGAAGAGTTTTTATACCTTTTGTCTTTATTCCCCACTTTATTTTTTTTATTTCTAACTCAAGATTCCATTTATAAGGACTTTTATGGAAATAGTTGTATCTTTGTTGTTTTTTATGGTAAATTCTTCCCAGATGAGGAGTTTCTATGGATGTTTTATTATATAGGTTGACATTGATTATATTTGTGTGCTTGTACCATTCCATGGATGGGTTATGCCGATTTATCATGATAAAAACAGTTCACATGAGATTGTTGGTTCAGCCCGGTGATTTTCACCATCCCATGGGGATCAGTAACGCACTTCGGGCAGTGTGATAGGTCGGATCTGGTCAGAACAAGATGGTTTATTATAGTATATATACATCAAAAACCCATTTAATTTGGCCAATTGATTTATCTCATGAGACCTGCCAATGTATCGAGGGGATATCTATAATTGGGCCCCACAAGTCACTTCATGTCTAACACATTCAACATATTTTCAATGATCAATTAAAGTCAGAAAATATTTTCATTTTATATAAATATTCATAGTGATAAAAGAGTAAATATTTATCAATATTTTCACAATCTATCAAATAAATTTTATTGAAAACAGTGTATATAGAAATGGTATATGGATTAGGAAATAATCAAATATATTATTCAAATAATGTTTATATTTAGGTGAAATGTAATGTCCAATGATCATAATAAAGTGAATTATTCAAGATAAATTTAACAACCAAAAAATTAATGAGAGATAATAATTATTGTTTAATAAATTCATGTATTTGGAGAATAAAATAAAATAAAAGTGAATAATTAAAATAATATTTCCTTAAATAGTATTTTTTGAAAAATAAATGAAAACTTGTAGAAGAAGATAAATATCTAAAAATAGTTGTGATGGCGTGAAAGTCTATTAATTCCATAAACATTAAAATAAAACATTCCTTTAAAATTTTTAATTTTTTTAAATGCCCCTTTTGGGGAAAAAAATTTGAAATATTCCTTTCAATCCATTTAAAAAGTCAAATATAACCTAGAATATCTTTAATAAATAATTTTATTAATAAAAAGTACTTTTGTAAAATAATATTTAAATATACTAACTTGGAAGAAATGTATACCCAACCAAAAAGAGAAATAATATCATATTTTTATTTAAACATTACACTTGAAAGAGTAATTTTCATTGAATTGTTAATCATCATGAAAAAAATATATTCATGGTAAATATTTAAAATTGGAAGTATACACACTACAAAAAGTAAAAAAGAGAATAATAGAAAATATGTCTCAATAAAGTGGAAATTGAGATGAAATCCCTTACCTCATGCTTCCGATTAGTTAATCATGATTTAAACTCCTGTATAATGGTTTTAAATAATTTAGTGATTTAAACCAGAACCAGAACTATAATCATATTTATAATATCATAAATGATCCTCTTATAACATTATATTAAATTCTCATGAATAATATATCATTATTACTGTTGTTTTTGGTGTTTTACTGTTTCATTTTCTCATGCATGTTTTTTCAAAGAACTTTAGGTTATTATTAATTGGTTATAGTTACATCATTTACATTATTTTATTAATGTAATAAATATCATATTTATACATCATATATATTTTTAGAACCATTCGTAAGATATGGAAATGAAAAATGAATCACATCACTTTGTGGATATGGTTGGTCGTACATACGAACAAGAAACATCGTCATTTCAATAATGGGAAAAGGGTAAGGAATTATATAATATATAAATATTAAATATTAAATATCATGTTGTAATTATCATATATATTTATTGCTTCCATCATTATGACTACCCAAGTGAGTCGATGATGGAAAACAAATGACATTGGTTCACGAGACGATAGTCCACCATACACACAGGAAATGGTTTTGTTTCCCATTTGTTGGAGAAGGATATGGATACATATTAGGAAATTAACATAATAAAATCTCATTATATGGGAGATAATAGTGTTATTATATTTTAATTTTTATAATATAACTATATTTTGTGAAATAATAAGTAAATTCAAAGAGTATTGTTTAGATGATTACCTTCTCTTAGAGATACCTCATTTTTTATCTCATCTTAAGGTATTTATTTTTGATATTTTGGGATGAAAATAAACTCTAGAAAATTTTTTAGGATGTTGCGTATAGGTTTTTTAGGGTTAGATTGACATATATTGCTCAATGTGATGTAAAGAAGAAAGGGTATGGGTGTCCTTTTATAAGTGGAGGAGAGGACACATTTGAAAATTTAAAAAAAAATTATATTAATGACTTAGTTAAGGAAAATGGATAGACAATGGACCATATATAAATATTAGATGCTATATGGTTAATATATGTCCAAAAAATTGAATTTTATGAATTTTTCAGTCATTTTAACCCTTATCACAATAGTTTAACCCCTAGTAAACCTTTTTTAAACATAACCAGTGTGATAAATTTATACTATTTTTTCCATTCATTGAAGAAAAAATGAAAGTGAACTCATTAAATTTTTTGGAAAAGATGATTTAAGATATTTAATGAATTTTATCAACCATAAACCATAGAATTGGAAAATTTTATTTCTATGTTAAACCCGTAAAAAGTGATGAAAGATGATATTTTACAAAAAAGACTTTTTAAGAATAAAAATATTTTTTATAGAAAATTAAATTATAAAATTCATTAGAAATTCCATAATTAGATTATTAATAATATAATTGAACAAATTTTCCTTTGAATCATTTTTAAAATAAAATGGAAAATTTTAATATCTAGAAATGAAAACTATTTTTTAATAAAAATTAATATTTTTCACTATTTACTAAAAAGTAAACCTTTTCTGAAAAATAATACAAATAACCCTAATTTGTTTTGATATGATGATTTAAAAAATTAATGTAATCATATCAAACATACTTTATAAAATTGGAAAAATTAATTATATTATTTTTTAAAAAATAATTAAAAATATTTTTTGAAGAAAGAATATTTTTTGACGAATAAAAGTTTATTAGAATTATTTAAGTGTATATATCTTAAGAATTAATCAATAAATTTTTATTGAATATCAACTTAATATATATTTTATATTTTAGTTATTTTTATACATACATTCTAATTCAACGGGTTGGTTATAATGGTCATATTTAAATAATAATATTTCATGGTTCGTTTATTCTTGGTGTTGTGTGTTGGATACTCTGTCATATATAATGTTCCTTTAAAATATTAGAATATTACATTATTCCCTCCTAAAATAATTTCATCCTCAAATTTTTAATGGATATTACCATCCAAACAAATGAAGGAGGTTTTTTATCACAACATTCTTAGGTTTTCATGTTTCTTCCTCTAATTTATTATATTTGTAAAGTACGTTTTCCATTCGAGTCGCCTATTCCCTTAATAGAAGCTAAATAGTTTCAAGAATATGGATAGTCTCTTCATAGTATGATATATATATATCCCATTTTATTTCCTCAAAGGTGTGAAAATTCATTTTGTATTGCATATAATTACTTAACAAATAAATATAGAACACATCATGTACTTTGGTAAGGCTTGGTGGTATTTCAGATTGTTAATAAAAAACTCCAATTACATAAATAATTTAAAACTATATGATGAACTTGGGGCCTAGTTTCCATTTCTAACTAAACCTTATTATACACTTACATGGAGATATTTTCCAAAAAACATGGTCTCCCTCTTGAAATTTGAAATCATTCCTCTAATTATCATCAAAAAAAAAATTCGGCTTTGATATGATTTAATATGGTTTGTAATAGTCATTACATTTATCATTTTCTCCTCAAAACATTCTAGACATATAATTTTTTTTCACCAACTTCAACCGAACAAGATAGATTATGAAATCTCATACCATATAATTCTTCTTACATAGCAATTTGAAAAATAAAATGGAAGATATTTTTATAGGAAAACTCAAAAAAAAGTAAATTATAATAACACATACCTTCAAAGTCAAGTGATAATGATCTCAACATGTCTTATAATTTTTTAGTACTCCTTTAAAACTATCAATCAGTTAGCATATGGTAATCCATGCTCAAATAAATATTGGTTTCATGATATTTTTGAATAATATTTTATAATATTTATGTAAATTGGGGATCCTTATAAGAAAAAATTTAAATATGTGCACTATAAAGTCTTACAACATCATTAATATTGAGTCATGAAAGTTACTCAAGAGGTAAATATTCTCTTATTGTAAGGATATGTGTATATTTAGTACGGCTATTTGCAATAACTCGTATTGCATTAGTCATTCTAATAGTATTCGGTAATCTAGTGAAATATCCCATAAATATTTCATCCCATTTATACATAGGGATAGGTTGAGGTTTCATAACACCTTTAGGATGTTCCATCTCATCCTTCACCCACTAACAGACCAGTAATCTTAATATATAATAAGCTATTTCTTACTTAATATTAACCTAAACAAAATACTCTTTCATATCCCTATACATGTTGGTGAAACCAAGGTGTATTGAGAAATTTGATATATGAGCATGAACCAAGAATTACCTTCCAAGATTAGGTATATATGGAACAAATAACAACTTTCAAAATTTTATAATTCCAACTTCATATAAAAAAATCTATCATTTTTTACATCATTTAAAGATTTAATTTTATTTTGAAAATTCGCATCATCTGGATGAATTTTTTTATATTTTATAATAAATACTTTTTACTAGTAATTCGGGTAATGAGTGATGTTTCCCCTAATTCATAATTTCCATATATATATTTAATGAATCCATTAACATAGGATACCTTTCAATCCTCATTTTGGGCAGAACTATATGATCTTTTCAACTCAATTCTTCCACTACCTTCTTTTCATTCCATGGACGATAGTGTATCAAGAAATAATAATCCTTTAGTGTCCTGATCCATTTTTTCTCTCATGCTGAGTTCTTTATGGTAAATTAAATGTTTCATACTCTTATTATATATGTATAACTCATAGATTTCTCCATAGAGATAATTTATCTATATCTTCTAAGATACAATTATGATTGATAACTCATGATAATGAGTTAGATAGTTTTTTTCATGAGTTTTAAACTATCTAGATTCATATGGAATAAATTTAACATTTTTTATTTGAACAAAACCAATACCCTACTTGGATGCATTGCTATATTTTAAAAATCCATTCATTCCTGATAGTAAATTCAATATCATAGCATTGACTAATAGCATATTCAATTATTAAAAAAAACTATTTACATTCCTTTTCCATATAAAAATAACCCCTTTACATGTAATCATGGTTAACGGGTTATCTAATGAGGATCGTTTTTTGAAAAATCATCGATAGTAACCTGAAAATCCAATGAAACTATGTACCTCAATTATGTTCATTGGTATAGGCCATTATTGGACTAGATGTTTTTCATATGATAAACTGAGATTATTTTCTTGGAGAAAATATGGCCATGAAATTAATCTTTATGAATCCATATCTCACGCTTTCTTAATTTTCCATATAACACTTTTCTTCTATGAGTACCAAGAATGATCTGGAAGGGATTATCATGGTCCACATAACTTTGAAAATAATCAAGATATCACCAGTAAATACTATAATAAAATCATAAAGATATTACATGAACTCTTTATTCATTGGATCTATAAAAATAGAGGGTGTATTAGTCAATCCAAATTGAAATATTGTAAATTCATATTATTCATACCTCATTTGTAATACAATCATCAAAAAATATTCCTCTTTTAATCACAATTGATGAAATCCATAATAATGTTCAATCCTATGAAAATATTTATCTATATGAATTTTATCAAATAAGTAATCAAATATAAAAATAAGATACAATTTCATTATCATGATTGAATTCATTTCCCTATAATCAATGCAAAACCTCATGGATATATCTTTTTTTAATGAAAATTATAGGGGCTCCCCAAGGTGAGATGTTAAGGAATATACACCTGTTATTATAGATGTTGTTATTTGTTTCTTCAAGTACACTAATTCTACAGTGTCCATTATATAGAGAGTATTTGATATAGGTATTGCATCATGGATTAAATAAATGGAATACATAACTTCATGCACTAGTGGATGATTGGGTAATTCCTCGTTAAATACCCTTATATATTCCGATACAATAAGTACAACCTAAATTTTAAGATTACCTTTTACATCATTATATTTTTTTTCGCTTCTTCCCAATGAATCTCATTGATAAAATCAACTGGGGGTGGATATTGAAATGAATCTGATGGCGATGTCTTTACAATACAGATAAGGAATTCTATATCGTTATTAGAAATTGAAATTTTCATATCTTTGTAATAATTTTTTTGAAACATATTTGGAATGATAGTACATAAAAAGGATTATATCAAAATAAAAAACATATTTATAATAATAAAGTCATCAAATAGAACATGTTCATATATAATAATATGAATTGAATTACAAATCCTTTCTTTAGTGAGACTTCCATTAGGTTCATTTACCGACTACTCCCATCTTAAGGTGGTTGGGAAATATCTAATTTTCATGGAAAATATAAGATATAAAAGACTGTGAGGTTATAGAATAAAATAAATAATTTTCTATATTTTATTAAATGATTAAAGTACCCACCAAAACATCTTTAGTAACTTCCACCTCAATTGTAGTGATCATGTGTGTCTGGCTCTCTCCCCTTATCCTCTTATGTGGTAAGTTCTCCTGATAATTAGGAAATTGTTTTTAATAATACCCCATTTAATTATATTTGAAACACTAGATAATAGTGATCTCATTATTTCCAATACATTAATTAGTCATATGACCCTTATCTCTGCACTTATAACAAACTTATTTTCCCTTAAATCATTTTCTAGGATGTTTCTTTCATAAATTTTCACATGATGAAAATTTATTCATCATAATTTATTCATTGATTCATTACATTTTCATGGTATTTATAAGAACTATTATTTTATCTATTTCTATTGAATATATAGAATCAATAAAATTTATTCTCTATTTTGGTAGAACATAATACTATTTTACCATATGGTGAAAAAGTTTGAGAAACTAGTACCGTTCAGAGAAATGGATTATTCCCTTTAAAGAAATAGTAATTGTAAATTTCTAAATTTGATGTGACATCTATAGAATAGCTAGATAGTATTTTAAATCTATCCACAGAGTCCATAAAACAATACTCTACCTTTTTTTAAGATGAGGAACTTCCTCTTCTTTTTAATTTATTTTTCATGATGGGAATACTTGTAGAAGAATTTCTCATTAAAAGATCTCAATTCCAGGAGATATATTTCGTATTCCTCGATAGTATTCTAAAATAACCCCCACTATTTATCAACTTCACCTTTGAGACAATATACTACTAATAAAAACATTTCCCTTTCATCTCCTCCCAAATCAAGAAATATATTATTAGGAGACTTACTACATTGTTTATTTAACATGGGATTGGTAGTTCAATTAAAATATAGAGGAATTTGTCAAATGAAATGATACATTAAAGGTGTTTCATTCCATGGAACACCATTTTCATATATATTTTCAATGTTATTTTTCATAACCTAGGTAAATTTTCCTTATATGGCCATAATTTGTTGAAGTCCAACACTAGTTGTGTTGGCTTTCTACATTGAGAAATTTCAACATTGGATATGATTATTAATACCATTGTTTCTTATATGTTCCATTTAGAAAAATGTCATATACCGTATTTTATCATATCATTATTAATCACAAATATAATTCTAAATCTGATGTACTAATTAACATAAATTAAAATTTTATTCCATTTTAATCTCAGATTTATAAACATGGTTTCTTTGGGAATAATAATAAATCATAAAAATAGTTTTACATCCTTCATAATGGTTTGTAAAGAATATGTTAATTAACTAAATCATATCCCTTAAGAGTGTCAAACCAGGTGTATAGTAATGTCACACACACCGTGAACTATACTGATGGTCCTAATATTCTCGACCAACTATTTTTAGGGTTATTACCCCTATATTCATGTGTACCCATACCACATCAATTTGTAGTATTGATACATGGATACATTTCATTGAAAATAAAATAATATCTATATTAATAAAAATTTCATGATATTATCCTTCATTTAGATATATATTTAATTTATATCATAGAGTTATGTTCCCTAATATATGTTATCCTAATTATAGTTCTTAAAGTTTATACTAAAAGTCCACTAATACCAACTATAACAACCCCAACTCCAGTAAGCTAGAGTCATTGTCTTTTTATTATATTGACATAGATAAAATTGATCTACTCTCAAAGGTAATATACGTTTAGTAGTCTTGTAAAAGTAGATACATACATGATACCAATTTCTATTTGGGAATAAAATATATAACATATTAATAAAAAACATTCAGAATACTTAAACTCATTAAAAGAATTATTATTCATATCAAGGGGAGAGGAAAAAATATAAGGGTGGGACTAAATTCTTAGTAAGAGTTATGAATAACAAAATATATAATGATCAAGTAAGGTATAATTTATATGGAATGATAAATAACTGAAAATAGATTCCATTTAATCAATAACTTTATCACGAAATGATTCTATGGATAATATTAAGGTAGTAATATCATGGATAATAATAACTAAATTATTAAAGAAGAAAATGCATAATATTGGATTTCATGATCTTATGAATCATGATATCTATACTAACATGACCATACACTATGATAGTTTAATTTCTTGGTAGGTATACACCAAAAACCCATTTAATTTAGCCAACTAATTTGAATCATGAGACATGTTGATGCCTCAAGGGGATATCTATAACTAGGCCACACCCATCACTGCATGTCCAATTTATTCCTCATATATTTAATAATAAATTAAATTAATAAAAAATATTACTTATAAATAAATACCTATATTAAGTAAAGAATACAAATTTATCACGATTTCCCAATAAAAAAATAAATTTTATAGTGAAAAACCATATATAAATATTGTATACGGTTTAGATAATATTCATATTCATGATGTAGAGAATATGGATTTTTAAGCTAAATTTAATGTACTATGATCATAATAATTTTAATGTTTCAAGATAAATTTAACAACCCCAAAATTAATGAAACATGATATATATTTTTGGAAAAATTCATGTATTTCATAGAATCAAAGAAAATAGTTTTGAAACATTAAAATAAAATTTCATAAAGTAGTTTTATTTTAAAAGTAATTTGGAACTTTTATAATAATAAAAAGGCCATAAAATGGTCTTGACGGTGGAAAATTATGTTTATATCATATATGCTAAAACAATGTATTAATTTTGACTTAAAAAAGTTAAAAATATATAAATTTTCTGGTAAAACATCTGAACGATTCATTTCAAAACATGTAAAAAGCCAAATAAAACAGAAAATTTCCTTAAAAATTTATTTGATTAATAAATATCACTTTTTTAAAATAATCTTGAAAAATATTGACAAGGAAAAAAAATATACTATATCAAAAAGAGATAAAAAATATTATTTTATTTTAAAAATTCCTCTTGAAAGAGTAACATGATTTGAATTATTAATCCTCATGAATTCATAAATATTCTTGTTAATACTTATGAGACCCAATATATACACCAAAAAGTAAAAAGTTTCATAATACCAAATATGTCTCACTAAAGTGTAAATTGAGATGAAATCCATTACTTCACACTTCAATTTAATTGATCATGTTTTAACCTATGGTATAATGGTTTTAAATAAGTTTTTGATTTATACTAGAACAATAACCATATTTATAATATCGTATATGATCCTCTTATAACATCTTTGTAAAGACCCAGTTTTTCCATGTAAATTATTTAAATTACATTAAATTATTACGAGTCTGCAAAAATTGACGGCGTGTGATTTCGAGTCCTGGTGTGCCGAGAATGAATTTATGAACTTTTTTTATGGTAAATTCAGTAAATGCGAGGGTGAAGTTTTCTATATTTTGAACCGGTTCTCATATTAAAAATTTGAGGGCACCGTTGAATTTGCAGCGCTGGGATTCGCTTAAGAGATGCTTCAATTCGATCGTAGTTGGTCGGGAGAAAAATATTGTTTTGGGAAATTTAAAATAATAATAAAATAACAATTCTATTTATTTCTTTTTTTTCCTTTCCTCTAACGGACAAGAAGCAGTGGTGGGACCGACGACATGTCAATCCATTAAATGGATTGAATCCTCAATATTTGTAATAGCACCACTGGAATTTGGTAGGTTCATTAATTAAATGAACCTAATAAATTCCCAACAGCGTTACCCACCTCTTCCCCCTCTTATTTATATGGATATTGGGGAGGGGTAATAGCACGACTTCACCAAGTGATGATGTACTGGTAAAGTACTATAGTGCCAACCACTTGGAGGACAGGACTAGTTCTAGTGAGTGGTGATGAGCGCAACCAAATTACGAATGGAGAATGTTGAATTTTCCTCAAATGCAGACATTGCCCAACGATATTTAGGTAGGGTTTATTTCTTGTCTAATTTCAAGATTTGTTGAGTCATTATACTACCCTCTTGCTATCATGTTAATGTGGTGGGCGCAGGCCAAACAAACAAGGCCCATACCCTCCGCCTTTTGTTTAAATTTTACGTGTTCTTCACGAAAAAATTTATTTGGGTTACACGAAACCAAGAACGGTGGGGTTAGTGACAAAGAGGGAATCCCGGGGAGCCCGTTGGTACATTCGGATAGAAATACGGGCCACCAGATCTCACCCGGTCACCCGTGGAAGACGGTCGGCGTGGAATCGGTACAACAGCTCCGGTGACTGGTGCCGGTGGGTGACGACGGTGGCCAGAAATGGCCGGCTATGAAGGAAGTGGTAGCGCATCGTCGCACACCCCCAGAAAAGGGGGCCGCAGTGTATAGTGGCGGCCGGCACTGGCTGGCCATGGGCAGAGGTGAGCGGCGTGCCATCATGTGCAACTGAGGATGGCCGCAGGTTGGATGTCGTGGTGGAGGGGTGAGACCCTCTCCCTGTGGGTCCCCAGGTGACCTGGTGGTGCCCCGTGGTGCTACCCCTCTATTTTCAGAATGGGGGGAGATGCCCCCCATGTGCCAGCTAGGATGGGTCCCACTTCAGTGGGCCATGCCTCCAACGGGCTGCGCCCCTCTGCAGGCCGGTCCGTGCAATCCCAGTGGGCCGCACCTTCCACGGGTCGGGTCGTGCGCGCATAGTGGGTTGCACCCCTCTATGGGTCAGGCCATGCCAGCCCAGTGAGACGCACCGCCCTGGCGGGCTGGGCCAGTCCGTGACCCAGCGGGCTGAGCCCGCTGCGGCCCAGCCCATACCGGTTTAGGCCAGGCTGGGTCAGACTAGACCGGGTTGGGTCGACCCATACCGGGGTTGGTTCGACCCAGACCGGATTGGGCCGGGTCAGACCGGACCCAGACCATTCCAGTCCCAGTTTCTCTAAAATATCTATAACTTGTTAACCAGACATCCGTTTGACGAAATTTCTATGGTCTTGGGATCCTTGGAGCAATCCAGTCTTTTTGGTATACTCCGCTTGAGTTTTGGAGAATGTTGGAGTAAGTTCGGGTTGAATCAAACCCAAATCCAACCTAACCCTCAGTACTAAAATGCTTATAAGTCATAGAATAGGTGTCCACATTGGAACCCTTACGACATCGCGGTTATTTGGGATACTTCTTCATCGAACTTTGTGGTGGTTGAGGTACAACTAATGGATTGAGGAGCAGATCCTCCCCAAATCAAGCATTCTTAGTACAGGAATCTCGTGGCTAGATGTAACTTGAATAAATAACATCTATCCTATGTGGTTCAACATCTATTGATCATGTGTGGGTCATCGCTTAAAGATCCTTTGTGGGTTAGTATCTATTGATCCTTTAGGAGTCAGTGCCTAGAGATCTTGTGTGGGTCAGCATCTATAGATCCTATGTGGGTCCACATCATAGCCTCTTTACAGAATAAGATGATCTAGATTTACGAATAATCATTTGTACTTATTTACTTAAGTTATATACCCATTGTGAGCTAAGTCTTTTACCATGGTGGTGTGACCTTTGTGGTGTTACCTTTCTGGTAATTTTATCTTCATGGTGTTAACATTGTGATAATTTTACCTTCTTGGTCTTAACTTTGTGTTATTCTTCTCTCATGGATCAGTTGTGAAAATTGCTTAAAATTTGGATCCTTATGTTTCTTCATGAATTATACATGTATCTTTTGATAACTTATGTGTATGAATGGACATATACTTAATTAGAGTTGATGACTGCTTCGTGCTTTGCAATTGAGGTCTTGTTGTGTGGTTTATCCTTTGTGGAACTCTGGGACACCTTCTGAAGTCTCAGGGTCCCTACTAAGTATTTTTACACTCACCCCTTCATGGGATACACCCGCACCCTATTGTGTCATGTACAGATGACAGACATCGTTGATCGAGGCTGAGGGAGCCAGGATTGGATGGTTCTCAGAGATGGACCATTTGATGTGATGTGCCGTAGTGACTACTGATCATGAGTTGTACCTACCCTTCAAGTAGGATCCTCAGTGGACAATCCTAGAGTTGTTTTCTCTTTTCAGTTGTACTTATACTTTTTAGTTGTACTTGTACTTTTCATTTGAGATTTTATTCTAGCCCCTTTACTTTCAGTACACTTTTTATTAGAGTAGTTTACTTCATGGTTTCTTATTGATTTTGTTCTTAGATTTTGTGTTTGTACAGGTTTAAAGGCAATGCATTCCCGTTATAAGGATACCGTGTTCTGGTGCTAGTCTCCAGCCCCCAGCCTATGGAAGGCGGGCTTGGGGTAGTCACCGCATGGGCCTCGAGGGATGGGTAGTGACAAAGTGGTATCAAAGGAGACAGTTCTACTGAAGAGCTAGAACTCTTATCTTTTCAATGTGGAAATAGTGTTAAGTGTTATGAGTGCGGTTTTTAGTTTGGGGAATCTAGTGTTGGTGTGGTGACCAATGTATCCATACACTAGGACCTTGAATTCTGATTTCTGACTCAGTGCACGAGAACACTGATGGAGTGTGTTTATGAAAATTTTTCTTATGATCTCTTTGAGTTATCTCACTAGGTATAACTTATTGATCATGGGGAATCTATCTTCTTTTAGGATGCCACCACAATGATTTCCAGCCCGGGTTCTCAAGAGAGTACACAATGATAGGCCACCGAGCGATGATGCTTCGGTACAGGGCCCTCTTACAGCGATAGTACCATCGAGTGGTGCACCAGTAGCACCACCACACATTTTAAAATAGATGCCACCATCCCCACCAATAGAGGGTGAAAACCAAATGAGCGTGTTGCACGAGCTTTAACACTAGAGGCCTTCAAGGTTTCGAGGTGAGATGGATCCGAAGGCGGTTGAGGACTGGCTGGAGGCTGTGGCCAGATATTTTCACTTAGTTGGGACACCAGCTGATCAGATAGTGATCCTACCTGCCAGTCTCTTCAAGGGAGTAGCTGGGATATGGTGGAGTCTAACACTCCAGATACATGATGAGGCGACCCTTTCCTAGGTGGAATTCAAGGGCCTTTCCAGGGGAAAAGTTCGCCCCAACGACCCTACGCTCAGTGTGTATACAAGAGTTGTTGTACTTATAGTAGGGCAGCATGTCTGTGTCCCAGTACATAGAGATGTTTACTGATCTCTCCCTCTACTCCACAAAAATGGTACATGAACCATTCTTTAGGACCCATACCTTTGAGTAGGGTCTCCGATGGGAGATCAGAGCATCGATGATTTCACTTAGCATTCTGACGCAGGATGGGGTGGTAGAGAGAGCACTTTTGGTGCAGAGCTTCTTAGCTGATTAGGCTCTGACATCGAGATCCACCACCGGACATCAGGTAGCAGAGTCATCCTTATGAAGCAGTAGATGGTTGATGCAGGGGACCAAGTGGGCTAGAACTTCTAGTAGATGACCTCCAAATACATGGTCAGTGGTGTGGGGCTCACGAGATAGAGGAGGAAAGATGAGGAGCAGGTAGTGCTACTCATTCGGAAGGCGGGGTCACATGGCGCATGACTACCCAACCCATTGTATTTACAACCCGCAAATGGTTGATGAACTACCGAGGTAGAGGCATATATTTGATCGGGGAGGTCCGCAGGAAACATGCAGATGTAGAAGAGGAGCTGGTCATGCAACAGGTGGTGGATGAAAATTTGAGGTTCTACCCCCAGCACCTCTAGGTGGTCCACCCCGACCACAGGGAGAAGGTGGAAAGGGACGAACTCAAGTCCAGGAAGCTGATACCTATGACCATGGTGCTCTGAAGATGATTATATGTACGATCTATGTCTACTCCACCTTAGATGTAGTACTTATAGACACAGGTTCTAGTCACTCTTATATTTCCATGACCCTCTTTGTGAGCTCAGAGATTCCAGTGGATTCGTTTTCTCAATCCTTATGGATAGAGACTCCTACAGGAGGGGATTCGATGATTACACATTGGTTTTGGCAGTGGGAGGTTACCCTAGGAGGTGAGAGATTTGGCTGTTATATTCTAGTAGTGGCGTCGAGGCCTTACGACATTATCTTGTGTATGGACTAGTTATCCATAGTCTATGCTCAGATTGATTATATTAATAAAAAAAGCATGGTTCATCCACAAGGATGGGACCAATTTTTCCATCACTAGTGATAAGGGAACCTTTGTGGCACATGATGGACTTACCCGGAAGAGGGTGTAACTGATCACACATGAGTTCGCTGGCCTTTACCTTAGATCAGTTGATGTTGAGAGTCTGAGAAATTCTGTAGTGGTGGACCAGTATGCTGATGTCTTTCATGATAATGTTCTGAGACTACCTCCTCATAGAGAGGTGGACATTTACATTGACCTATACCATAGGATGACACCGATATCTACACCAGCATATCGGATGGCTCCTGTGGAGCTTCGTGAGTTATGGGTATAGCTAGAGGACTTGCAGAGGAAGGGGTTCATAAGGCCCAATGTTTCTCCATGGGCAGCCCTGTTTTTGTTCACCAAGAAGGAATATGGGTGTTTGAGACTCTGTGTGGAATATTGGTGCCTGAACCAAGTGACCACGAAGAACAAGTATCCACTTATGAGGATTGATGATATTTTTGATCAGCTGAAGGGAGCTCATTGGTTTTCAAAGATAGACCTCAGATCAGGCTATCATCACCTCAGGGTATGAGATGAGGATGTGTAGAATATGGCCATTATGAGTTCTTGGTTATCCCATTCGGCATGACCAACGCCCCAGCAAATTTCATGGGACTCATGAACATGATCTTCCATCTATACCTCGATCGCTTCATGGTGGTCTTCATTTATGACATCTTGGTGTACTTGGAATCAGAGGAGGAGCATTCCTATCATCTACAGATAGTTTTGGATACACTCCGAGAGAACCAGATTTATGGTAAGCCCTCGAAGTTCCAGTTTTGGATACGGTAGGTCCACTTTTTGGGACACATTATCTCAAAGGCTAGAGTTGCAGTTGATTAAGAGATTGATATTTGAGGTAGGATAGAGTTCGAGGGTTCATCTATTTCAAATGGTGTTGACTATGATGATTTACCCCCATGTTTGGGTGGGTAAAATAGTATTACACCCACCATCCATTAATCTCGGATTATTGGATCTAAATGGATTCGAAAAAACACTAAGACATCTATATGATCCATGTGGGATAGTTGGAGTGCTCTCCCATGGTTCTCAGTGGAATATATGTCTTCTAAGGGGATGTGATTATTATATTGGATTCGATAATGACTGAACAGTAACTTATGACCTCACCTTTTTTATCCTTGGTCTTTTCCTTCCCCCATCGTGTATGGGGAACCAATGTTCATATATAAACTCATCATCACTGAATGGTTCTGTCAAGTGGATAATGGAAACAAAGATGAAAATGAGTTCATCATTGGATGAGAGTTCCATTTTGTGTAATGATATTTATTCTCTATATGATTTGGGAAATAATCCTAAAAGAGTTAGATCTAGTGTTGGGGTCATATAAGAATCTTATTCTTATACCTTTTTTTTCTTCTTCTAATTATGAAAACCTCTAATTGGTAGATTTAATGACATCACCTTAGGTTCTAGAATAATAAACGGTTCAAAAATATACATGATACGAGTGGAATGATCTTGGTAAAATCTCTCTCAAGTCATCCAGTTATCGATATTATGTTCACACCAGGTTGGTACTTCATTACACTCATTGTCTTCTTCTAGTTGGGTGGTGGTCACACATGTCACTTACATCAAGAAATCTCCAAGTATAACTAGATTAGAGTAAACCATACCCTACAATATGTCCTTGATGATAATTAAGACTTGGATTGTGTGTCCCAGACTCCTATGAAAAGGGAATTAGTTGGGAGATCATTAAATCTTACCCCATTGGGTTTCATAGTCTCAAGAAGTGTAAAAAGGTTTTCTTTAGTGGCTACAAAGAAAAAACTCATAACTTTTTCATTTCGGAAGGAATGTATTTTGTTATACATTTCCTAAAATAATGGGTCACCCTGATATAACATTTCATCTAGTAGAGGGTGGTTTTTCTGTAGTTGTAACTCGGTAGGAGGTACTGGGTCTGTCCGTCCCTACTTGGGTGTTCAGGAAGGTACCATTAATAAATTGATTATGATGTTAGCACATCAATCTTTTCTACACCTATTTCCTTACACTATGGGGATGAGATGGGGTTTTACCCTTGTTTTCCAAATGGTATATTTTAGATGTCTCTCCATTTATGTGAACTCTCTTAATCCACTTAGGTATTTAATCAAGACCAAAGGTTTCTACAACTCGTCATAAAGGTTCTTAGCACAATGTTCTAGAAATTTCTACTGTGAGAGTGGGATTCTTAGTGAGTATGTTAGTTATTTTTGTATCATGATAAAGTTTTAGTATCTCTCATTTTAACACTAATTTTAATTTCTAAGGTAAAATATAATCAGTTTACCTCATGTGAAGATAAATTGATCGAGAAACTAATTGTGAAGTTCTTTTTAGTCGGTGATGGAACCTGATAAGAGGATGCTATAAGAAGTGACTGCTTGAACTATGAGAGTTTTTACAAAACCTATTAGTTTTTCTACTTATTTATGGTCTCTAGGGCCCATCATAGGGACACATTAGGACACAAAGTGAATGAGATACTATTTTGGACCCCATGCGATGTCTAAGGTTGAAAAGATAGGCTTTTCGAAATTAGGTGGGGTAAAATTTCATCCACCCATTTTGGGTATGACTTATTTTTTGGATTTATAGGGCGCATAACCCCTCCCTTGCTTCCATCTAATTATCTCGAGACTTGAAATGTTTTAGGAGTTTTATATGCACCTCCATCTATGATATCCCTTGAGAATGGGAAATGGGTAACATTTTATGTGGTTTCTCTATTTTTTTACAATTGGATGATCTTCAATTCGTTTGGGTGTGGGGGGGGGAAGATGGTCACAATAAGGAGGGGGAATTTTCTATAATGGTGGAAAGTTATTTTATTCTACAAATTTGATATTTATGAAAATCGTTTATCTAATTCCAAATCAATAATTTTTCTCATATTCAACCATCATAGGTAGATTATGTCCCTTATGATGGGTCAGAGGAGGGATATTCATTTCTACATGAAGGTGGTACCCTATGGGAATATTTCCCCTACGTAATTACTCTCTGATCCATATGAGGTTTTTATTTCCATCACATACTATACTAACCATTCTACTATAGAGGGTACTTCAAAAATTATAGGTGATGAGTGAGATATAGATAAACCATTCTATTTTTTCTTGTAAGAATGTGGTAAATGAGGTGGAAACTCATAATTTATAGGTTCAAAGTTCATGTCCCCCCTATGATTTCATATATTTGAATCATTGGTTAGTGCATCGGCATCACATTCCTCTTCATCTAATGTATCGACAGTAGTCCCCTCAATGTTCATGCATCAGTCTATATCGTCTGTGAGGTTCATGTTGATGATGTTCATTGAGGCATACTATGTGAAACTAGTCACCCCATCACTCTCTAGGAAATAAGGAAGTTCTATAATAGTTGATCCTCCAATGAAGGTTATATCAGGGTTTCCCGTCTATCCCCTTATCGTTTTGGGTCTTCATGTGATAAAAACCTTATAAGAATTTATTTTTTTCTAGATACTCCCTTGGTTCTAGTATTTAAATAGTGAAATTGAGTGATTTCATGATTTTACTAACCTAGAGGACCCTAAATGTCAATGGTATGTCATTTTTTGAGGGAATTACTAGGGTGTTGGTCATTTGAAGTCACTAAAAACATGGAGAAATAGATATACTTTGGGGGTTATGATAAAAACTCTCCTATCCGTATAGGATTAGGTAGATTTAGTGTTATGGTCATCATATCCTAATCTAGTTCTCAAAGATTTGATGAACCTTAGGATGGTAGTTCAGACAATAATGCCCCTCGTACTATGTTATGGGGTTGATTTGGATCCACCGATGATTTGTTTAGGAACCTTTTGGGATTTGATGTTGGTTGTGGTAGAGGTGGAGGTAAAAATTCCCCCATCCATATGGTCTATGGTTTCTCCAAGATGCATATCATAGTGGTTTCCATTGCGGTCTTTCTAATTTTGGGTAGTTTTACTCATGGATGGGGTGGGTACTGTGTCTTCTAGTAATGTGTGTCACTTTTTATGTAGATATGAAAATCATTATGAGACTCTTACATTCATGTTTGAGATCGGTCCCCATATATTTGAGAGGCCTAACTTGGGATCATGTTAGTGATCCTCTCCATCCCCACTTGATGATTTTTCATTTTCATAATGGGGGAGAATTGTTGGATTGACCAAATCGATCATGTCTTATTTGGTTATGTGATCTCTCAAGTAACTACAAAAATGTATAATGTCAATCCTAGTGAACTCTATTTTCTTAATTATGGAGAGAAGTATAATGCATAGTACTAACTACATCCTCAGAAATGGACATCTTATGGGGATCTAGTGATTAGTCTCCATACGATCATAATGTTGTGGTGATAGGAATGTTGTAGGATTTCACTGTGCCTTTATAAAAATGGGTCTTAGTCCATGGAGAAAGATACCAGTTCTATCTGACAATAGAGTGTGCTTATGCCCTAGAGGTGACCATTGTATCCCTAATAATAGAGGTTCCTATATTTTAAATATTGGAGGGACTCCCACATGTTTGGGTGAAATTAAGTCACGTACTTCTCCTTTAGATCATATGAAAAATCATAATTGGAGGTAGAGATAGTCTAGAACATGATTAGAAGGTTTTTTGTTGGAATCATTCCATATATACATAAAAACATCTTTTTCAATAGAGGCATATTCCTATACCCAGTCAGACCATAGGGGTTGATCCAATAGGCCAACTGCTGACATAGGTTATGTGTGGCTGGTGATTTTTGGGGCACTATATATTATTTACCTTAGAGTTTTCTAACCACTTTATAATAATGTTTTCCTAACAAGGAGAGGATTCCTTAGTCAGATTAAGATATCACTATGATTAGGTCATCCACATTGGATGCCAGGGTTAGTATCATTACAATCTGTCTCTATACTAGAATGAGAAGGACTATCATGGTAGTTATCACCTTCTATATTGGTAAAAGAATTTTTGGAACCTTTATGCACTACTGATATACATTATATAGACTCAAGGACACTATAATAGAGCATGGTATAAATATGAGCCTCATCCTATGCCATGAATAGAATATTCTTACATTCCATTTTTGGTTGAGTAGTAATATGAGCTTACAATTTGGGGGTCACTAGAGAATTCTAATAACCATCTATTGTTATGTGGATATGAGACCACTACAAGGATATGATAAATTATGATGGTGAGATTCTATAATAATGGTGAGTATATGAGATGGCCTTTGGGTGGTTTCTAAAATATGTTGGTTATCCCTAGTCAAATATGTGGTTATTAGCCCGATTCACTTATACATTCCCCATTAGAATATTCTCATATACCTTTAAAACAAAATTAGGAATATGTTCAATCTATTATATAATATTTTAAGGATACTATCATAGTATTTCATTAGTGGGAGATGGAATATGAACCTGTTTCATGGAGGTTGTAGGAATATATTGAGTATATTTATTGTTTGTAATATGAGCATTCCCTGAGATGATCTCCAAACTAGGTTGATGAACCATGTCAGAACGGGGGTATGAGACTGGTTTTATGAAACTCCCTTTATTGGAATATACTGGTAATCCTCATGCATTGGTGAAAAAATATTTTATTTATCTAGTGTATCCATAAGTTAATATTGTAAATGCTCTCATGATGCTTTGGTTGCTGGGATATTAATATGTGTTTATCCTTGTATCATTTTTGGAATGTGCCAATAAAGATCATCCATCACTTCTCGAATGTATAAAGTCTTCTGAAGGGTTTTTTCAGGAACATATACCTATAAGTTCTCAATTAATAGGAAATAATAGAAGATGTATTTGATTGATGTGGTGATATATTACCACCCATATCCTCATTTTCCCATTGGAATATTCCAATGGGCTTCACTCAAGGGGTCTATGATATGGTCATTCTCAATACTTCTGGTTGGGATATGTTGTAATAAATGGCCAAGGAGAGAAGGTATGTGAGCCTAATCACAAGATTCCATCAGAATATACCTGAGAGATACATAATTATAGGTGGGGATATAAGACTTCCCTCTTTGGAATTCATTTTATCACGTCTATTGATATATCCTTGGAGCCTAGACATGAGTGCAATGGGTATAAAACTATATGATAGTTCCTTCAGTAGTCGACTGAGAGGCCTTAGTGGGATGGTGCTGATAGTGGTGGTTGACAAGATCCTTCTCAGGTAGCTCCTGAATTGGGATGGAACTACAGTTTACTCCATAATCCACCTTAATAAGGTGATTAAGGTGTTTACTTTCATACTTTAGATATAGAAATCTAAAGAGGATAATATTGGTGACAATTATCACTGATTTCATCATAGCCTTCCTTGATTGAGGTGGTCTTGTGTGTTTCATTTCCTAAATAACCATGTGTGTACCCCAAGGGGTTGAAATTTTACCATGTAATTGGTTTCCCCCTAAAATCATGTTTTCAACCTGGTGCTGAAGGCATTGGGTGGATGATGTTTTTTTTTCAATATATAGATGTATTCGTTGCAACTGAGGTTCCATAATTCTTTCATGGCGATTCCATGATTTTTGGATTGAAGTCAACATTGTGAGAATAGTATCTATAGTCAAAAGGAAAATAATAAACACGGTCACCAATAAGTGAATCTTCGCATTTGAGAAATATTCTCAATAATCTTGTCATAGGTAACAAAATCAATTATTCTATATTTTTCAGTTTGACCATTTTTCTGTGTGGAATATGAATAATGAAATGAAAAGTTACATGGGAATCCCAATTACATTTAACTATTATAATATTCATGTTGGTTTCACCATTTGTTTCATAGTATTTGAAAAAAACTAGACCAACAAAGAGAAACTTTTTTTTATTGAAAAAATCATATCAATATCACCATTTTTGTTTCCTGAAATCATGTGTGTCTAGCGTTCTAATTAGATTCATATCGGGTTCACCATTTTTATTTAAAACTAGATCTATATGGATCAACAATTGACTGTGATCATCTTAGTGTGTAATAAAAATCACTCATGTTCCTATGGTTTATCTGTGTAAATTCTTAATGACTCCCATATCTGTAACGAGCTACGAGCCAGGATTCCAAATGTAGTTGGTCACTGGGGTATAAAACTAACGAAACTTATGAACTAACATTGGTCGACAGGATGGGAGGTCAGGATCATCACACTATTTTTTGGGGAAATATATCCTACTCTAGGACTCTATTATATATTTAATAAATTATCATGAATCATTTCTAAATCCTAGTATGAGACTAGTTACTCAAAGAAAATGATTGTGTCCCAAATTCACTGATATGAGTCATCATGCATTGGGGGAAGGCATCCTATTAGTGAAACTATTTTTATATATCCAAGTTTTTCTATATTTTTTCACATTATAACTTATAGATAATTTTTTTAGGTATTACTATTTTCCAATGTCATATTAACGATAACACTAGAGTTTATTTCATTACAAATAAGTGTTTAGTGTTTCAGACATTGTATTTAACCTCAAAGATGTGTCTTTTGTATCCTATAAGAATAAAAATCAAAACACATATAGTTTGTATAGGTCCACAGAGTATATTTTAATTTCATGTGACATAGTTGTAAGTCATGAAATTTGATCATATGATATAGCGCTTGGGCCATAGGAAAGAGTCCTAAGTATACTATTTATATTAGTAATTGGAGTCCTTGTGGTTTAGTTATATGGGTGGTTTTCCTAAGATGTTTCATTGGGAACATATGACCCTATGAAGTTAGAGGAGATAAAATAAATCTTACATATGAAAGGGGGACATATTGGGGCATTAAAAACATGTTGATGACACAACCATAGCCTATCTCTTAGCCCATTCGAGTCATGTTCGGTGTGAGAAAATGGAGACAAAATAATATTAGGCACATCATATGATAGAATAAGATTGAATTTGGGTGTGGCTTATACACTCATGTAACCCTAATGTTTGAGAGGGTATTACACACTATGATTTCATTGATGTTTGATAAGTTCTTACACACCGAGAACTCCCTAATGGAATATGATTATAATCATTTTAAAGGATAGGGTTCCCCAATAGAAGACCTGATACTTATTTTTTGATAAACGTCTCATGACGTAGGAAGGAATCCTATGTATCTATATTTGAAAAGAAATTATAGTCCTTATAGTCTATAGTCTTATCCCACTAATGAGTAGGAATCAATCATTACATCTAAAGGGATAATTTTTAGTGGGTCTGAAAGTAGTAGGGGATTATACCAAAATGGATGCTCATTTTTGGAGGCATTTGAATCTTGATATTGATATGATCAACACAAATATCTAACAACACATGAGTATTTCTTATTGTGAGAAACAAGAGGCATTAATAAATCAAACACATCATGATAGATACAAGATCATATTTTTACAGGTCATACACAATGAGGATTCCCTTTAAGAAAGGTGATTACAGGCCTCATATAGAATATAGATCCATGATAATTGTGACAATGGATATAAAAGGGATGTTATGATTTTATGGACTCATGGTATTTGTGAGAGAATTATGGGGATCAAACCTCAATAAAGATGTCTTATATATCCTTATTATAACAGGAATCAAATCCATCATAGTGTATAAATCCTTTTCCCACTGATGGTAAAGGAAATATGGTTGGGATTATTGATATATTATACCTATGAGTTAGAGAGTGTTAGAGTATATTTAATGTAATACAAACTTTATGGGAGGGGAAGGGATAAGTATAGCATTAGTTACCCTTCTAGTGGGGTCATGTGGTCATGTGGGTGTCATGCAGTCTTATTATCCATGTTCTGGATGTGTGGTCATGAACTTTGTGTGACTCCTTTAGCATCATGCACTTCATGTGATCCATTTGGAATCAGGTTCTTCACATGTTCTCATTGGATTCATGCACTTTTTGTGAGCTCTGTGGAGTCACATTTAGGGGCAAGGGTGTGAGGGTATGCTCCTCACATAGGGTATGTGATGACATAAAATTGGATTCATCATATGTTTTACGTGTTGGGAATGTGATCTAGTGATTCGTATGATCCATTATGGGTCAAAAGATCATTCTAGGATATGAGGGACATAAAATCGTGTGACTGATAGGGAGAAAAGTGGCTACACATCTTAGTCACATGATCAATAATCCATCTCTTGATTATAGGCATGTCACATGGTCAATATTCCATCTCATGATTACATGACTACAACATGATCAAGGGGTTGTCTCATGATCTAACCTCGCCTGACTCATTTTTATACTATTTTCTTTAAGTTACTCACTGATCCTTGTTAGTTGGTGATTTTTGTGATCATGTGATCACATCACTCTAAAATTTTATATCTCATGTCCCTTATTTTTGTGTGTGTTAGGGGGGTTATAGGAATCACCTCTCCTATATATACAACACTTTCTATGGTATAAATTCCACATACCTCAGATTCAGTCAGAATACCTGACCCATATGTTGGAAACATCTCATTCACTTTTATGGATCTAGCTACACATCAATTGTGACGTCCTCCTATCACTGTGTAATAAACGATGACTATGTGATCAGTACTGGATTACTAGCCTCCATAAACCCATGAAAAGTATGATTTCATTTTCATAATTAAGGGATTATGGAAAGGGGTTTGATTTTCATGTCATTTTCATGTGTGGGAATAACCTTATGTTCAATACGGGCATGTACAAAAAAAATTGTGTGATCTGGACGACATGTCGAAGGGACATAATTTGATCAGGATGACATTTCTAAATTCCTTTGTGTAATAAGGATGACATTTCCATGGGACTTCACAAGATTATGATTTCTTTTCTAAGGGATTTTACATTATTATCCTGACATGATCAATGGAATTCACATGACAAGGCTGATTTTTACAAGGCCTTTTCCGGACTAGGAAGACATGTTGAAGGGATTTCTAATAATCAAACTAACATGTAAATGGTCCTTTACATGATGAGGAAGATATTTCAATTGTATTTCAGATGATCAATGAATTGATCACATGAACTATGTAAGCCATTCTCTTAAATAACACCATGTCTTCCATTACATAGGGATTTCATCATTCATAGATTCCATCACATGAATCCCATTGTGTTTTCCGTCATTCCTCTATCAGGGATCATGTGATCAAATAAATATGTCAAATGTATTTCATTTGATCAATGACTGGACCATGCAAACTATGTAAACCCTTCACATAAGGAATGATTTTTATTCCATCAGATAATGGTCATGTTATTTTGATCCTTCATAGCATGAAACCCATGTTGTGTTTTCATCGGTTTTCCATTAGGGCATTGCACGATCAAGAGGACATTTCTAAGGGCATTTTCATGACCAGTATAACATGTTTAAGGTTATTTTTATGATAAATGAACTGATCATCTGAACCATGTAATCCCTTCACATGAAAAATATTATAACGTCCATAAAATAAGGAACCCATCATTTTCATGACTATTCACATGAATCCAATAAATATTCTCCATCAGGCCATCACATGATCAAAAGGACATGTCCAACGACCATCACATGATCAATGAACTGATAACACAAACTACATAATCCATTCACAAGTACCAATTTTAATGGAATTCATCAAATGTATCAAAGGGGTTTCATGTGAATAGTAAAACATGTACGGGGACCTCCGTGCTGTCAGGATGACATGTTGAAGGGACATTAAATGATCAATGAACTGATCTGTGAACCATTTAATCTGTTCTCATGACTCAATTGTCATGGTTTCAATCACATAGCCTCATGGGGGAGTTTCATGATGATTCATGGATCATGCATCAGTTTTTACCCTTATCACTGACAAACCTCTCCAATTTTTCTCTTCAAATCATATGATTCTTTAAGGGTTATGAGATCATGTGTCTTATTGAGGTTTATGTGATTGCATAACCTATGTGGTTGAACCTATTTTATTTTTTCTTCTTCAATATTATCTTTTTCCAAGATAATTTTAGTGATTCAGGTATTTTCAACTCAAATTTTTCTAATTCTCATTGGGTGGGCATCAACATGACATGAGAGAATATTCAAAAGATGGGATTCGATAAAAATTTGCTAGGATGTGTAGAGATTAGCATATCATATTATCAATATGGATATTCCACTCATTGACATGTCATAATGGGGGTATATTTGTTGATCCATATCAAGTGTGTTTAATGTTTAGTCAAGAAGATGGTTTTTTTATATTCGAATATACTCATTACCTATAGATGGGAATGGTTTTAATGGATTCAAACACTTATGAAATAAAGTCGTTTTATGTAAAAAAGAATACTCAAGAAGGGTTTCAACACCCTAATAGTTACAACACCATGTATGGAACACACGATCAGGGTAATGACATATGATATGTCCCTTATATAACTTTTAAAAGATCTAGTGGGTCTAGAAAGCATGGATTAAAATTTAGTAAGGCCAAATGGTGGGACCTATTAGCTTTGTTACTTTTATATTTGTGTCCAGATGTTTTTCCTACACCATTATAATGAGAGGCCTAACAGTAATGTAAATGATATTAATTAGGATTCCCTTTATGGGTTTTCATCATTAGAGGTATTATGTATTTTTCACCAAAATTTTATGGCATTGGGTTTTGGACTAAAGATGGATAGATTTTATGTTTATATCACTTTGGCACAAAAGTTATATGTTTTAGGTCATGCAAAGTTTACCAAATAGAGAGATAGGTTATATAGAAATAACTTCGAAATACCAATCATGGATGAGGACACAATGATAATACAAACTCTCCCATAGAAGGTTCATATAGTTTATGGTCATGATTATAAAACAAAAGGTGTTGATAAAGTCCATCTCATAGTAGAGGAAAAGTTGAACTATCATGAATGGAGTTTCCTGATGCCACTATAGACCCTCTTAAAGTGGTGTGAAAATTTTACAACTATGATGTGTGGATCATATTAGTGATAATAATAACATAAATAGGGATTCAATACAATGAATGTATAGAAATCCTTCAAAAATATGAGAGGATAAGTCATAAATCACAAAATGAGTTTCATGGATCTAGATAAGTAACATAAAACATGTACATAAGGTATGAATTCAATCCATATTCAAAATAAAAGATCCATTTATATGCTATGAGGGTGTACATTTATTATAGGATCCACCCCTTAGGATTAAGATTCATCATGTTGACATTCCAGATCTGGGGAAAATATATAGATACATATTAGGTGAATATATTCATACTCAAAAATAAGTTTCCATTTCATTCAAATATGCTCATTACTAATAGCTATGAAATTATTATATTGATCTGATACACTTTAGGACCAACATGAGATTTATGAAAAAGGTTTTTATGGAAGGGTGATGAAGTAATTTTGGATTTTATATTCCCATGACTAGGAAATTATAATTTCATTGAAAGTAATTTAAAATGATTATGACTCATGGATAGATCCGGAATAAGTAATTCATACACCATGACATATCTGAAGATAATAGTAAAAATCCATACATAGTTCATATATCATAGTTAATTCTCTAATCATTAAGATATAACATTGAGATAGGGGCATTATATCCTAATTCTTGTTTAGAGAACAACCCATCATCGTGAACCCTTACAAGTATTTAGATCTCATATATGGAATATTGATTGTCAAAAAAACCAATCTATATTGTTTAGGATCATTTAGGGGATACTATATGATGTGAAGTCTAAAGTCAAGTGGCTAGGACTAAGATTTTAAATAGTTTAGGTTTACATGAAAATGACCTTGTATGGGGGTATCATAGATATAGATCATGTGAAAAATTATATGGTTTCTCCTCTATGATGTACTAGTGTAGGGAAACCCAATTTTAGTGGAGGGGTCCAAACAAAAAGACATAGTACATATTTAATTGAGATTTGCAGTTGGGCCTATAATACAAAACTATTGATCAACTATATATCATTTTAGGATAAAAATAAATCTATACATAGTTATTAATTTTCCTAGTGTAATAGGCCATTGGGAATGACCCGATATGGATAAAGAGTTCTCCAACAATAGGAAAAGTTATTTTTTTGGTATTATTCTTTCATAGTATAGGTTTGAAATATAATATTCACTATAATTTACTATATTTGTTTTTGAAAAATACATAAGATAAGAGAATTTGGGATGGTAGAATTTGTGTCTAGGACATATATATAGGATCTAGTCATCAATATATATCTTAGTAGAATAGGAATCAATCCACACGTAGTTCTTATATCGGGTTACCTATGTAGATCAATCTCTTACAATAAGGGGAGAATTTTTATCATAGGATTACAAATTAATAACTCTATTAAAAAGATACATATGTAGATATGTGTCATACATTTGATAGGGGGAAATTTTAATAATACATTTCAACGATGAATCTATCCTAGGAGTCTCTACATGAATTAGATTATATGTCAGATAAAGAATTTTATTGAGATAAAAATAGTTCTAGAGAGGCCTCTTCCACACAGTCTTGATTCAAGTTCAATGAAATAAAATTGAGCCTCACCTTATTGAATTGCCACTGAGAATTGTTTTTTCATTAATTCTCAAACATTATGGTTAAGAAGGAGAGAATTTTCCTTATTGGAATGTATGGATAGTCCTTGGATAAGGGATCTGTGCATCAATTAATATCCTATGATGACATGAATAAAATGAAACATAGTTTATTGTGAGAAATTTCCCTTATAAAATGATATCATAAGAAAGCAAAAGTTAATTTCCTATCATATGTTAAGTGAATGATGACTTTTTGGTTAAACAACGTAGTGATGACCATTGAATCCCCAAGGGGTTGTGAGAAAACCCTTTTGTAGACCAATAACTTACATATAGAGAGGGAAATGTTTCTATTTATTCATGGATGAGACTAGAATAAAGGATGCATGCATCACAAAATAAACGTAAGTAAAATAAAAATATATCCACATGTAGTTCTTAGGGATAATGTACTCATATGGATTGAGGTCATATATTAATACAGGGGGAATTGATATCCCTGGGCATGGGTAGTTTTTATGGTAATGACTCATAAACAAGTTTTTTATATTATATAGGGGATTGGGCCAAGATAATAAGACAATTTGAGCAGTTTTAGGTAATTAAAGGTGGACCACATTATTCCATATTTTTGGTCTTGGTGCTCAATGTCATGCTAAATGGAATTATTGACCATGACCTTTAAGAATATGTGAGTAATTATTGGTGTGAGAAATTAAATGAAACTAGAATATTACTCATATCACACTAGAGTGCATGAAATATAAATTTTCAACACACACTATATAGTTTTTCATTCATAGTGAGGGAGTTGACATGATGTGTAACATCATACAACTAAGATGTTTACCACGCTGGTTAACATCAATAGTAAGTAAATTCCAAGAAGTTTCATGTTAAAGTACTCGGGTATTATAATATTTATTTTATTGTATTACAATTGGGATTTTCACTAAAAATTTTGTCATCATGGGTTAGGGATGTCATGTTTTTTAGTGCAAAGTTTTTCATCTAGGACTTGTTCCATGTAGTCTATTGTCATGTGATAGAGAAAAAATAAGAAATTATGTGAATATTATGCTATATATTTATTCTACTTCCATGTATTGTTTTATGGAATAATTAATTATATATCTATTGTGATCAATGAATATTATTCATTGAAGTAAGTCATGTGTATTTTATAAGGTCTTTACCAATTCATTTCAAGATTTTGGAGGCTTATTCCCTAGTATAATCGGAGATAAAATAACCAATACCATCTCTACCTAGAGTAATAATCAGGAAAAAAATCATATTAAAATATTTTATAATATATTTTGATATTATTCCATGTTTTTTTTGGGTGCAGAACCTTTTCTCAATTAGTTATTCCAAATCATCCAGCTTATTTTGAGATTTTTCATCACCAGATAGATAGTTGTAGATAGAAATGAATAGTGAGGGAAGATGGACCATGAAGGAAAGGACTATAATTGTCCTATATAATATAGAATACGGAGTCACTTGTGTATCCATATGGGTTTTTGGTGAGATAATTCGACAAAAAATAAATGATTTTATCATTCCATGATTGTTTTTCTTTTTTCCACCATATTCAGAATATTGTTTTAAAGAGTCTTGTTGAAACAATAAATATATCCATTTTCACTCCATTGTATCAAGATGAGTAGTTATAAAATAATTACATATTTTTGATAATTACTTTAAACTCTAATGTGAAGAATATGGTTCCATTTTCTATCAATATTGTGGGGAAGACAAAAATATGGTAATAATATTTGTCTTCATGATGATGGTGACAACCTTTGAACTGACTTCTTTGATGGAGATATCCACATATCACTTGGAGAAGAAGCCATGGGTTGTAAGGATTTACATGAACTGGTTGGATATTGTTGGGTTTTATGGCCACATGAAATTTATTTCCCAAAATAAAACTAGGAAAGAATATTTAGTGTTATGTAGAAACTCTAGGGGTTAATATATGAAATTGGCATGTATTTGGTAAGCATGAAATTTTCTAGTGAAATCCCTGCAACCCTATGTGATTGATGACCAAAATTATCCATTTTTTATCTAATGGAAGATATTTATCCCAAATTAATGTGAATTTCATGTTAAAATATGAACTTCATTCATAATAATGGGGGTATCTTCTCCTTCAATCATTCTAAGGAGGAATCCATCAGGGATGTTTTTATAAAAAATGTCTAGTTGTATGGGTCATCATTAAGAACTAAGTTACTAACTAACTATCAATCCTATTATTTATTTTCTTGATCTGATGGAATAATTGCACTTTCTATGTATTACAATATAGGGGGTATCCATCCAATGGTGACATCGTTTATTATGGTATTTTTCACATATTTTAGGAGTGATTTCGATCTCATTGATCTATTCTACATCACTTCTAATGAACAGGGTCACCACCCAATAGTGAGAAATGCTGATAACTTTCTCATATTAATTTAGATCTTCCAAAGATGGGGGAGTATTATAATACACACCTAATTTAGGTTTTTTGAATGATGAACATTAGATAATATTGAATCATATGAAAATTATTACATTATCCCTTACACATAATCGAGAAATGGAATTAATTCCTCTTTCTTAATGGATTATTCACCATTAATCCTTCTGATTTCTAACTTTGTATCTCCCTTAAAATTAGTCTATAAACTAGTTCCTATAGATACAATTCCAACCCTATAATGAGTACTTTATATTTTTCTTCATTACTACTCTAGCCTTCTAAAAATAGGATGGAATAGGGAAAAATGTGTTCACCATAGAGACGAGATAAATTACTAAATTGAATATATTGAGTTTTGGGTTTCCATAATTATTCTTATTGTACTTTTGGAAGCACCAAAAAGTACATTTCACATGTATAGGGAGTTCCATAAATGGATAATACATCCTCATAAAGTAATTTTTTATCCACTAGTGTGATTTTTGAAGTGTGATATACTGTGAGAATGTATTCTGATCCCTTCCATTTATCTTTTTTATATGGTACAAGTTGGATATAAAATAAATGTAGGATAACCACTAACTATGCATTCCTTTGAGTCGACATGAGATGGCTAAAGATGTATTTGAGCATGTCAAATATAAGAAATAAAATACACCTCATGATACTATAGGTAGTGTCTCAATTTCTGAATTATGAAGATCAAAGCAATCCAATTATTCTTCATGTCAGAATATTGATTCTTTGTGTCTTGCCTGATTATAGTGAGATAATGAATACCATTTTCTTTTAAAATACTATTATCCTATTTGAGAAAGGAACTAAGTAATCATTCCAAATCCAAAATAGATGGAATAAGTTTCTTTTCATCAATAAGTGACATACATTTAAGTGGCCCTCATAGATACTACTTGATATTGTCGAAATATTCTTAACAAAATCCCCCCCACTGATAGGTGGATACGTTCTTAATGATCATAGTACAGGTTAGGAACTTTCCTAAATGTTTTTTCTATGTGGCGTGTAATGTAGGTGAGGAATACTTGAATATCTATCGACTCATTAATATTTTGAGAAAATAAAATTTTATGGTTCACATTGGTCTTCTTCGGTTAGACCGTGATTCTACAAGGGAATACTATGAATCTGAGAAATTTACCTGATTTTATCCATAAATAAAACTTTATTGATTCATTTTGGGATGTGTTTCTAGATTTTTTAAAATTTATCTCAATGTATTCTATAGAATCATAATTATAATTGTATATTTATATAAAATCATTAACATATTACTCCATGGTAATCCATTGAGAGGGATTGAATTTATTGTTCATGAAACATTGATATGTGGTGTTGGTGGTCTCATCAGGACCATGAAAAAGAATTTTTGTATAATCTCATTTGAATACATCCCGATATTTTCTAACAAATTTATGTATGTCTCTTTTTCTTCGAGAGATATTGTGCAACTGATCAAGGTTGGTTGACATTTTTACTCTGAACCTTGATTAACCTATCTGAGTTCATCAATGGTGGTGGATACACCTTCCTCCAACACTAGAGTGGAATCTATGAAATATTATTTCTCTTATTCTATAACATAAATACTAATTAAATTTGGTTACAAATGAGTTTTCTTAGTTCCAGGAAGAAATGTAGGAGAATTTATATCCTCTATAGATGATAGAGAGGAATCTCCATGTCCTGATAGTGATGATGTAAGATAATTTTGTTAGGGAGATTGTAAATAAGCTCTCCATCATTATTTTAATCTCTATATTCAGTTGAACTAGGAAATGGAAGGACATTTTCTGGGTCATAATAAAATGTAAGGGGATTTTTATCTTCTTTAAATAATAATATATCATCTCTAGACTCTGAAAGTATAAATGTGTGGGCATTATCATTGAAATATTTTTAGATATTCTCTCTTTATTCTCCACTATTACCTTGGGAAAAAATAGGTGTTGATATCCTAAAATTTAGGATATTACACATAATGATTTTCTATTTGTTTTGATTATGTGAGGGAATTTTCTTATTCAGACGATGTTAAAATGGTCTCCACAGGTCTAGGAGTCAAAGGAGAGAAGTTTTCATATGGGTAATCATCACTATTGCTGGGACCAAATCCTTATTTAGAACAACCTGATTCAGTCGATGTGACTTATATCATGAAAATGGAAGAAAAAGTTCCCAAACCCTGTTCCTTCATTCTTATACTAGGATTAATATCTAGTTAGTCAAATAGTCTTGGTTGTGTAGAATAGAATCATTGATAAGTCCGAAAAACCATCCAATAGAGATTTCATAGAACAGGATTGATTTTCATAGTTGTTATGACATTATATATATCTATATATATATATATAAGTCAGGTGTTCTAGGGTGGGTTTTTAATAACCATAATATGAAAAAGGATATAAGATGATTCATCCTCTCAAAAAAGGTTCATATAAATTAATGTATCCCCATATTTTAAGATATTTCTTCAATTGGATTTAGGGGAAATATATAGTTTTCCTTGAGTCACGAAACATGCGTACAAGGGACATTTTATGACTATTTGGTGTGGTGATGCAAAAAAAATTATCTTCCACTTGTATTTTTTCTTCCATTGGATAGAATCCTATATCTATGTCTTGAGACTATTGGAATTGAAAGGGGTGTTTTCTCCATGTATCACTATAGTATGTCCATAAATAGATTACATAAGAAAATATTTTTATAATGAAGTCATTGTATCTTGGGAATGGAACCATGTTCTTCCTAACAATGGATTTAAAGAAGTGATATTATAAACAAATATAAACTAAAACTTAGAGAAATGGTCTACAAACTGGGAATTGAGGTTGATTCTTCAAAGTGTATTTTCCTTAATTTTTCAATTCCATTGAATTTTTTGGATATAAGGATAGAAATCAGAAACTCTATAGCCCAATCATTGGAGTATTTCAACCAGTATGAGGTTTCATATGAATCCATTGTCTATAAGAGATCAATGAATATCAATATCATCTAACTATCAAGATATATAAAAGGGATTGATGTGTCCTTATATAGTGGCATCTCTATCTTACTATGTGAATGAGATTCCTGCATAACACTAAATGGGTTCAACATTCCCATGATATAATTAACCTACAATGACCTTAGATTAAAACTCTTAAGTCTTAATGAGATTCTTAATAAATGATTAGTTATTATCATTTATAAGATAAAGGTAGTTGATGATTGAATGTTTGTACATAGCCATAGCTATCTATTTCATAATTTCATTTTTCTAAGATAAAGGCTTTCACTTACCAACATGAGGTTGCACCACATTTTTAGGTTTGGGAGATGAAGCCACTATTCTTACAAAAATTTACCCGAGGGTAGATGGGGTCACTTGAAACATAGAAGGGGTTGTTGAATCCTCATAGACCTAAGAAGAACCTACCTACACTCATTATGTTTATTTTTTTTTTGATATGACGTGGTTAAATTTGATTTTATTTTATATAGGTTAAATTATCACTTATAGAACTAACTGAATTCAATTTATGAAACTGGATTGATCCTAAGTTATTGTTAGGGGTGGATTGGATGAATATATTTTTAGATTATATTGATTTCATTTACTCAAGAGGTTTTTTTTCAATGAAATAAATATAACCTCCTAAATTACTAGTTTAACACATTAAAAAACATATGATAATCACTGATACACTTATAAGAACATTTTCACATGCACTCCAAGATAAAGGACCTTATTAACACATTTAATCTGTGAAAAAAACAACAATAATGAAGAGGAAAAAAAGAAAATAATCTCATGAAAATAAAAAATAAAATAAATTATTAAACCTTTAGAGATTAATAAATAAAATCCAATATATCCCCTTGAAACTCCCTTAGGTAAACCCATAAGATGGTTATCCTTTCCATGATGCAATTCATTCAATTTAAGACATATATTGACTCATTCATGTAGAATTAAAGAAGTCAAAATAATGAAATAATGATAAATCCACCATAGTGTGATGAATTTAACAAAATATTAAGTTAATAGATTCACACCATGAGGAAATGGTATCAATTTGATATTAATAATAACAAAATAAGAGAATATTAAGAACTTTTATTAATAAACATACGTGATTCGAACAACATACTTGTAAAAAGAAAATGCATGAATACAACACCAAAACATAAAATTACAGTTGAAATAAACACCACTTCCTCCCAGATACTCCAACACAAATGGAATAAATAGGAATTTAATAAGACTTGGGTTCATCTACCAATTTTATAAGTATTCCATCTTCATAATGGTAGTCCTTGGATGGTGGAAACTTTTTGAAATGTGGACTTTCCCCCCTTGACCTGTAATGGGTGTCATCTTAAATTCCTTTGACATTTGTTTCCAAAAAAGGTTATGTATGGATTAATATTAGTTTTCCATGGAAGAAAGAATTTAATAGCAATATTTCCCCTATCATCTTGTATAATATAATCCAAATTGGATTTTTTTTTTTTGGATATATGACTAAAATGGTGGGATATCATTCTAGGCTATAGAATCTTCCCTAAAATTTCACCATCAACATGAGTTTTCTTGACATCACATAAAAAATCCTAATTATCTATTGTCATAGTTTAATAAAATGTTAGAAAAAAATTCCTATATCTATACTTAGAATTTTAGCTTCATTAGGCTTGAATATGGGCCTCTACAATCATTGTATTGGGATACTTTCTAGTTCTCTTCAACCGAAACATTATGGGTAAAATATCCAAAATTATTGTCTTCCAATATTAATCTCCAAGACCTCTAAAAGTATTAATTATTACTAAAGTAATTTGAGACCAGGTAATAAAATATTAAAAAACCTCAATAATAATGGGTTATTTGCAATGTGTCTCAAAATATACCAAGTAATAGTGCACTTTAAAAAAATTACAATCATGATGTGAAATAATTATCAAATTATAAAATTCACTAAAAAGGAGTTTAATAATAAGAATCGCATGAATATTATAATATATACAATGAATATTAGCCTCCTTTAGTGGCTAATCACACCCACCAACTTGAGTTTTTTTATTCCAAAGAAAAATTATCTAAAAACTATAAAATTTAATTCCATTTTCCAAAAACATTATTGATATACAATGCCCACTAAAATTAATTATGCTAAAAAATATTGAAACCTATCAAAATCGTTTAACAAAATATTGATTCACAAGAATATCACAAGAATAATCCTATTACGTTTTTCAAATTCATGACCTCATTTCAACTAATTTATTTAATCATGATGATGTGTTGTGTACCAAAATTGACATGGTGGTATATTTTTATTTAATGGGGAAAATATTAAATCACTACTATTAAAGACATTTAAACCTTTTGATTAAAATTTATGATTGATTTTGTGTTTGTTATTGATGTTTTTCCAAATTAATTTAAATTTCACTCAATCAAGTCAAAACCAATGGAGATAATTTACTAATGACTACAAGGATCAAAGGCATTAGTGATATACATAGAAATCTTCTTGAGTTAACTCAATAAAAAAATAAAAATAACCAAAAATTGGGATAAGATTCCCAACTATAGTACACACAACTTTGGAGTCATGATCCCCACCAAGATCCCAAATCCACGCATTAGGTCAATCCATTCTTCTACATGCAATTTTATTATTCTTTTTTATTTTTATTTTTTTATTTAAATATTCATGTTAAAATTAAAATGATCATCGAACATATTCTTTTTTATTTTAGGACCCCCATAATTCAATGTAATACCCCACAATACAAAAGATGTGCATTGTGACATCTTTTTATTAAATGTATAATGATATAACGGTGAAAACCCATATTTACACACATTCAATAATATATACTCATTAATATAAATATGTATTAGAAAAAAACCAAATCATGTATAATAATTTGACACCTGATTTCAATGTTTTCAATGTATATTATCATGTTCAAAGATAATGAATTTTTTCCTTCCATTTATCAACAAAAAAAATATTTAACACAGGAAAAAAATCCCATTTTTTTCGACCCCCAACTCAGAATAACACTATCCCCAATGTTTAGAGAAATGATAATTCAGAAGGGGGTAGAACCTGAGAAGAATATTTCTAAAATAGAATTGAGAATAAAAACACATGGAATAATGATATATGGTGGTCGAAGTTTGAGGTTCATATTCCTCGTGATTACTATTTTTATTTCCATGTCACTCATAGACACCCCATAGTGGATGGTATAATTTCGTTCAATTACTAATTTATGGTTACTTCCCTAAAATAAACTTTGACCTTAACAAACCATATTTATTTTAATACACAAAATATTATTACCAGATGAAATTAAACAATATATATATATATATGTTCAAATATTCAAATAAAATTACATATACAATGAAAATAAAATATTTAAGCACTAAATTCAAAAGGTTGGTGGAAGGATCACTCCACAATCCCAATCTGTAATGGGCTTGTGCCCTGTGGCTTCACCGGTCATGACATGGTTTTCCCATAGCCTACGATGTTGCATTTTGAAAAAAAATATTGTTTTAAATATATTTATAGTTATTTATTTTGTTTTGTAAACCTAAAAACCCAAAAACAATTATTACAATGAAGAGATAAAATTAATGGAAGAAAAATAAAATAAAATGAAGGAAATGCCAAGAAGGAAATAAAAAAAGATTTTTTTTATAATTTTTTGTAAAACACAAATACAAACAAATAATATAAAATAAAATAATATAAAATTCATGGTGATGCTAGGTTTACACTTAAAATTATCTTAGTTTAACATCATTTTCTTGACATGAACCCTCAGACTTACCCAATTCCAACTTCCAACTTTTTAAGGCATAGTTTTTTCAATAGTTATAGTAGATTGAGATTAATTATTTGTTTGAATTTTTATTCATGTATAAACCAATATTCAATAAGGAGTGTAAAATTACATGGAATATCTGAAATGATTTATCCAGATTCTTTTGTAGTCTTTTATAATTCATCAATGTCCATTCCTCTTTTATTTCTATCAAGATAAGAAAAAATGAAAACTGTAAGGTTTTAGATATCTCAAATGAATGAAAAATTAAGAGATGATGGAAAGTAAATATGTTGAAGTTAGGATACGATAACAAATTCCCACATTAGATGGGGAATTGAATGAAAATCAGTTTCCTTTTCAAAATTTATCCACATAATTGGTTCCTTTTTAACAGAAGATTTATCCACCAAATTAGACAGATTTGTTTCAGGAATAGTTATAGACTATATGTTTTCAATATCTGTAAATTTTTTCTTGAGTAGAGATCCTAAAAAATATTTATGGGAACTATCCAAAAGGGATTGAATCCATGGATAAATGTTTCCCTCATGTGAATATAAGTAATTTACTTCCCCCTTTTTTAAAACACTCATTAACATTTCCCTCAGGTTCCTCAAGTTGACATTCAAAATTCCCTAACCAATTTAGCTCATTTTCTATCTTTGATTTATCATATTCTAAATTTGGTTCATTAATATTGTTCATTTATTTTGAATCCTATTATTGTTTTAGAATCAATGGTTGATTTTTTTATTAGTTTTACAACTCTTATAAATAGTTACAACTTGGTGTTGTTCATGAGAGGTTTGTGTGTAACAATACTCATCAATCAATTTTGAGGAAGGGAAATCCTAAGTGTGAATACACTCCACAGACATTTCAAATACTTGTAGTTGTACTATCAAAGATGAAACATCAGAATTCATTCTCTCCATTGTTTGATATAATTTATCATGCAATTGTTCTTGATTAGACTAGAAAAAGGGTCGAGAAAAATGGTTTATTCTATAAGGATAATTAAGTTGTTCTAATTTGATATGTGGATTTTCATATCAAATTTATATGAATTGAAACACATTATAGGTTGGAATGTGTTGTAAACAATATTATTTAAAACATTTTGCTTGATTCGGTGGTTGATTACCCCACCAATAAAATATAGGATGTTCATTATACACCACACTTGGTGTTGGGTTGTCAAAGTAGGGAAAATTTTACCGTGTTTGGATTTGGTCAAAATAGATTCCCATATGAGTGAAATTGGTGACATGAAAAAAGAAATTGGGTGAGAAAAGGATTATGTTTTCTACGATAACCTACTTAGTTCCCAAAAAATGTTCCAAACTTTGGTATTGCCCATATTTACCCTTAAGTCGAAGCTGTCACATGAAAAACAGAAGGGGTTGTAAAATCATATGAGCCCTAAGAGGAACCTAGAAACACTAATTATATGGATTTTTTTGGCTATGAAGTGGAAAAATTTTGTTTAATTTTAGATGGTTAAAGTTAACACCAGGATACCGAATAGAATTCAATTCATGGAAATGGATTAATCCTAAGTTATTTTTCAGGATGGATTGGGTTAATTTATTTTTAGATTATTTTAATTTCATTAACTCGAGAGGAATTAATTCAATGAAATAAATATAACATCACCACTTAATATTTTAAAACCTTAAAAAACACATTCTAATCACCTATAAACTTATGGGATTGTTTAAAACCCCACCAAGGTGAAGAAAATTATTATCAAAAAAAATTGAGGTGAAAAAAAATCAATAAGGAAGAGGAAGAAAGAAAATCATCTCTTGAAATTATAAAATAAAATAAATTAATAAACCTTTGGAGATAAAGAAGTAACATCTAATAAAGACCCATTAAAATAATCTAGACCAAAACATAAGGGGTTTATCCCTCCATTTATGAAATTAATTAAAAGTAATCCAAATGTTGACTCATCAAAGTAGAATTGATGAAGGGAAAACAATAAAATAACAATCACCCCCACTGTTCAGTGAAGAACTTTAAAAATGTTGATGTTAATAGATTACCTAGATAAATAACTGGTATAAAAGAATATGAATAAGAACATAATAATTGAATATAATGAACTTTTATTAATATTTATTTTTTATTTTAACAACTTACATGTAAAAACCAAATGTGTAAATACAAAATGACAACATAAAATTACAATTGAAACAAACTAAACTTCCTTCGAAATCCACCAGTAACGCTACATTAGATTTTAATTTTTTGAAGCCTTGGTTTTATTGCCCAGTATTATAAGTATTTTCATTTGATTATAGTTGTACTAGGGTGGTTTAGTTATTGTAGAATGTGGACTTTTCCACCCATAACCCAAAATAGTATCATTATTTCATGCCTCCAACATATATGTCCAAACTGGATTCCAGATGGAAAATGTTTTGTGGTCCATAGAAAATAAATTGAATCCCAATATATTCCATATGATCCAAAAAAAATTTATCCCAAATTTATGTCTTTTCCTAGAAATTTGACCAAAATGGTGGGATATCATTTTAGATCATAGAATTTGTCCTATAATTTCATCATCAACATGGGACTTCGGGATATCACTTCAAAAATCCTAATTTTATATGTGAATGGTTTAATGGAATGTAATAAATGTTTTTATATATCTCTGTATAAAATTTTAGATTCATTGAGATTGAATCACGACCTCTACAATCAATGTATTAGGCTCATTTATTGTTCACATCGCCCAAAATATTCTGGGTTGAATTTCCCAAATGGAGGTCTTCCAATGTGAATCTCTAAGTGCTCCCAAAGGATGAATTTTTCCTGGTGGAATGGACGAACAGATAATAAAATATTAAATACAAATCAATACAAATGTATGATTTACAATGTGTCTCAAAATTTACCAATTAATAGATCAATTTATGAAAAAAAATACAATCATCATGTGAAATAATGATCAAATTATAAAATACACTAAATTGGTGTTATGAATATATAATCACATGAATTTTATAATATTTACAACGAATATGAGCCTTTTTTAGTGGATAATCAGACCCAAGAATTTATTTTTTCTAGTCCTGAAAATATTGTTTCTCAAAAATATGGAATTAAATTCCCTTGTCAAAAAACATTTTAATATTCAATGCTAACTAAAATAAAACATGACAAAAAATCATGAACACTATAAAAATAAATTAAAAAAATATAGGTTCACAATAATATCCCAAGCCTAATAACATTATTTTATACAAATTCATTTCCATATTTCATCCAATTTCAATTTAGTATGATAATGTTTTGTGCATCACAATAGCTTCAGGGTTCATTTTTATTCAAGGGGAGAAATATGGAAGCATTGGGTAGAATGAAATTGTATCCTTAAGATGAGTATTAATTTTGTGTGTGTTTTTTTGTTTTTTGAGTAAAATTTTCCATGGTTAATGAAATTTCACTCAATATAGCCAACCTTGATAGTGAGACTATTCCGATGACTCTGTGGATGTAAGACCTTAGTGAACCAAGTAATGCTCACCTACTGAGGCATCATGTTGAGTAAAATCAATCAAAAAATTAAAATTACCAAAAATAGAGATATAATTCCCAACTCTATGCTAGAAAACAACAGATTCATGATCCCCAATTTCCAAAATCCACACATTAGTTCAATCCATTTCTCAATGTTAAATTTTATTATTATTTTTAGATTTTTTATTGTTTTTTTGAATACTAATGTTAAAGTTAAAATGATCATTAAATATGTAATCTCTATTATGGGTCTCTAATAAATAAAATTAATACCCCAATATATGAAGGGAATGAATTGTCTATTTTTTATTAAATGGATAAATATATAAATAGTGAAAAATCACATTATAAAACCACACTTTCCAAAATCAGGACTCATGAACTTAAACATGGATTAAAATTAGAATCACAACATGAAAAATTATTTGATATTATTTTTTTATTGTAAAATAAAAGAAAATTTAAAAGGGGTAGAGGTAGAAAAGAGGAGTTATAAAAGGAAATTAAAAATAAAAAAATACATGGATCAAAGTCACCTGATGTTTGTAGTTTTCAGTTCATGTTGCTCTAGATTACTCTTTTGATCTCCATGTCACTTAAAGATGCCCCATAGTGGATGGTATAATGTTGTGGAATTTTTGGATTAAGGTGATCTCCCAGAAATAATCTTTTACCTTAGAAAACCCTACTTATATTAGATACTAAATACTATTATTAAGAATAATTAATAAAAAATTATATATATATATATATTGTCAAATAAAAGTATATATACACATAAAATAGAATATTGAAGAACTATAGCGTTTAGGACAGTGGAAGGTGCAGTCCACTTTATCCTTTTAGTCATATGTTTAATCCCATTACTTGGCTTTTCATGACAAGGTTTTCCCTATGACTTACTGTGTGCCCTTTTGAAAAAAATTTATTATTTTTTAAATATATTTTTAATAATTAATTTTTTTTATAAAACTTCAAACACACAAAATAAAATAAAATAAAATAATTAGGATATAGATGAGATAAAAATTAAAGACAAAAAGATAGAAATAAAACCAAGGAAAAGAGAAGTATGAAAGAAAAAAATAATGATTTTAATAAATTTTTATAAAAAAAATAAATAAAAAGTAAAATAAAATTCAGGGTGATGTGGCGGTACTTCCCATAAATAACTTAATAGAAAATCATTATATTGACTTGGACTTCCAACACACCCAATATAAATATTAAACATTTTAAAGACCACACTTTTAACCTCTTCTTCTAGATTGAGATAGATTATTTTCATTAAATTTGTTTCATGGAAAAACCTATATTCTATAATGAGTGGAAAGATACAAGGAATATTAGAAATTATTGATCTATTTTATTCTATATTACTGTATAAGAAATCAAGAATCATTCCCCTTTTATTAGTATCAAGAGAAGAAATCATGAAAATTGGATGATTTCAAACATCTCCAATGAATTAAAACATCAAGGAGGATGGAATGGACATATGTTAAAGTTTGGATTGGATAAAAAATTCCTAGGTTGTTTGGGATATAGAATCAAACTCGGTTTTATTTTAAATTTTTTTTAATAGAATTGGTTTCTTTTGAATAGAAGAATCAACCAACAAATTGGAATGATTGGTGTTAGTAATGGGTATGGAATTGATGTTTTTGATTTCTTTAAAGGACCCATTATGTGTATATCCTGAAACATATTTACTGGAACCATTGAAAATATATTCAATCCATGGATACAATTTTACCTCATGTTAATTATAAAAATTCCTTTGATTAAAACACACATTTATTGTTCCCTCAGGTCCCTTATATTGATTTTCAACATTCCATAACCAATTCACCTCATTTTCTATCTCAGATTTCTAAGATTATAAAGTTGGTTATTTAGTAATTTTAGGTGATTTTAAAGAATTTGATGTTTTGGGAATCAATGGATTAGTTTTCTCCTTAATTTTCCATTCATGGAAATAGTCAAAACATGGTTCTGTTCATGAGAGGTCTATGTGTAAGATGATTCTTCTATCAATATTGAGGAAGGGAAAGACTGAGTGGGAATGGGATCTATAACCATTTCAATTAATTTTAGTTTTACTCGCATGGATGATACCTCATAATCCCGTCTATCCATTTGTTCACACAATTTCTTGTGTAAAGGTAGTTGATATAGATGGAAAAGGTGTTGAGCCAGAATGTTTATTTTATGATGATAATTAGGTTCTTGGAATTGGATAAGAGTGTTTTCATATTAGAATTGCATTAATTAACACCAATTATAGGGTGTAATGTTTTATGGTGTATAAAATTTCAGACATTGTGGTTTATTGGGATGTTAATTATCCCACCAATAGAATCTATGATGTTCATTGTACACCACACTTGGTACGGGGTACACAAAGTATGGAGAAGTTTCCCATTTCTGGATTTTGTAGAAATGGATTCCTATTGAAGTTAAATTGGGGGTAGAAACTTATAATTGCGGTGATAAAAGGAATATAGTGTATAGGAAAACTTAATTAGGTCCCCATCAATGGAAAAAAATTGTTCTCACCCAAATTTACAGCAGGTGGATGCAATCTCTTACAACACAACATGGGTTTTTGAATACTCAAAGACCTATGAAGAACCTACAATCACTTGTTCTATGGATTTTTCTTTCCATGAAGTGTTCAGCTATGGTTTGACTTCATATGGGTAAAATTAACACTAAGTGACATAAGTGAACTCAATTTATGAAAATGGGTTGATCCTATGATATTTCTAGTTGTGGATCATTGGATTTTTTAGGTTGCTTCTATTTCATTAACTAGAGGGAGATTCATTGAATGAAAAAAGGAAAACCTCATACATTACATGTTTAAAACCTTCATAGAAACATTATAATTACCTATACACTTAGAGGTTCATTTTCTAAGCACTCCTAGGTAAATGATTGTATTATCACATAGAAAGTGTGGTGAAAACATTCAATGACAAAGAGGAAGAAAGAAAATACTCTCATAAAATATAAAATAATAGAAATGATTAAACCATTATATATAAGAAAAATATCATTACATATATCCACATTAACCTCTCATGGATTAATATATAATAGGGGTGGCTTTCCACTGATTTAATGCTTCCAAATAATACATAAGTTGACTCATCGAAGTAGAATTGAAGAAGTAAAAACAATGAAATAACAATCACTCCATAATTGTGTGAAGAATTTCATGAAATGTTATATGAATAAATTCACTACATAAGTAATTATTATCAGAATTATATTAAGAAGTATAGAATAATATAATTTGAAGAACTTTTATTATGAAATATTGGTTATTTATACAAATTACATATAAAAAAAAGACACGCGAATAAAAAACAACAACATTATAATACAACTGGAATAAACACCAACTCATCCAAAATACTATAAAAAATCCCTTAAATATGAATGTTTTAATCATTAGGTTGATCCCCCAATAGTAAAAGTATTCCCACTTGATTATGGTCATCCTAGTGTAGTGGAATGTATTTTTAATGTGGACTTTTCCACCCTTGAACCGAAATGGGATTCATCTTGGATGCCTCCAATAGGACTATCTAGAATTTAATCTATATGGTTGAATTTTAGTGTTCCATAGAAGAAATAATTTATTCTTAAGATGTACCTTAACATACTATAATTTTTTATGATTAATTGGATGTTTTGTTTTAGATATATGACTAAAACAGGGGGATGTCACTATGGGCCATATAATCTAGCCTATGATTTCTTTTTAACTTGGGTTGCATGGAAATTAGTTTAAAAATCCAAATTATCACTGTCCAAAATTTAATAAAATGTTAAAAATTATTCACTCTATATCAAGTTAAATCTTTAGAATAATTATGCTTCAATAATGCCTTATACCATCATTTTATTATGCTGATATCCAATTCACTTCACCCACAATTTGCTGGGTTGACTCTCTGAAATGGTGGCCTTTCAATGTGAATCTCCAAGTTCTCTAAAAGGATGAATTTTTACCAATGGTATGGTAAACATTATAATGAAATATTAAATACAAATCAACACCAATGGGTAATTTATGATGTGTCTCAAAATGTATCATGTAATAGTGTAACTTAAGAAAGAATTAAAATCCTGATGTGAAATAATGTCCAAATTGAAAAATTAACTCAAATGGTTTTTATGAATAACGAAGGACCTGAATATTATAATATAAAAAATGAATATTAGCCTCTTTTAATGGATAATCAGTCATGGGTTCTCATGATAATTTTCCATGGTTAAGGAAGGAGGGAATATTTTCTATCTATAGGTTAGGTTGAGTCAACATCCCCACTTTTGATATAGATTATAAATATTATTATTTTCCGATAATTCCTTGGGTATGATATATCTTAAATAAAACCTGGATGATTTTTCAGAATATTGGTGCTTCAGTTGAGCCTAATGAGGTTCCTATCAATGGGTTTTTGTAGAATATGTGGACTCAGAATAGATGTGACCATGATGACTTGATCCATATAAACCTCATATTCCTTAACCTAATCTTCATTGAAGACCTCTTCCACATTATACTTGGTTTTTAGAGTAGAATTTAGGATCATGAAAATATTATTTTTCAAAGAAGGGATCTTTCAAATTTATAACATTGATAAAGTCATATAGGGATTCCTCTTCCTCATCTGATGAGATTTCAATTTGATGGATCAGTGTATATTATATCATTTGTCTAGGTTTCCCATCCTCCTAGTTTAAGGGAATAAATTTTGAGAGGGTTAGAAACAAATAAGTCCTCAAAACCTGTTCCAATTATCCAAAATCAACCATCTAATGTTGGGTTTTTAGGTTCAAAAAAGACTTAATCTTAGGGGACCGTGGTTATAAATAAGACAGCTCAGTTGGTAAAGATAGAGTTGGGGTCACAACTGATATATTTAGCTATGAACCAAGGATAAAATGCACTAATTTGAATTTATTTCTAGAAATCATATCAAAAACTATTTTCACATATTTTTAGAACTTCATTCCATTACCCATCTTGTTCTGGTAATAAGGGAGAAAAAATCCACTAATGATTGTATATTCCTCAACCTCGCCTTCTTAGAACCCACCATATTTTAGAGGATGTATTTAAAAATGAATCATTCCAGGATTGTATGACACAAAATCCAGTGTAAGGGGATATAATTCAACTATTCATTAAGGAAACATTTATCAGGATTCCTGGGATCTGGCGTATTTTGAAAACTTTTCCCTATCTCTAATGAAGTAACCAAAAACCTGATCATTTATTAAAGAATATACATTATACTAATGATCATCATATTTCATTAAACTCTACTAATTTCTCACTTCCATAAAAGGACACTTCTTGTACTATTATTTTTCAGGAGGAGGAAACAGATGATATTTCATGGGTTTTTGTGTTGGAATAGGCACTAGATATTTCTTAAGAATAAAAAGTACTCTTTCCACTTTACCAGTCCTCTATTCTAGAGCTAATTCCACTAGATATGGGGTTTTATTAGTCTACTGAATGGAATCATCCACCCTCTATATGACTAAGTATCTTAAAAAATATCAACATGCATATTTTAAAATAATGAGTGGTCTTTCAAAATCAAAACAAATATTTTCTAAATAGATTTATAGAAACTATTCATCAGGGATATGTAATTTCAAGGTTCTGGTCAAACCCTACCACCAGATAATAAATGGATATATCCTCTATTTTTTCATGTTATTTTAATTTTATAGGCTTATAGACATTTTATTAGTAAATATTGAGATGTATTTTTAAGTAAAGATATGATTGATGTCTTCCTATCTTATGACTGATCTAGCTGAAAGATTATTTTAAGTAACAAAAAATGGTCTGCATCGGGTATAAAAATGCATCTAAGCTCACCATTAACATTATAAATTAGGGTTAAAAGAATTTTACCACAGTAATATACAAATAATTTTAAAAAACATTGGGTCTCTAGTTCCTTTTAAGGTTTAATCCTTTTTATTTTTGATGCTATTTAGAGGAGGATTTGGTTCCACCCATCCAAGGTCAATATTTATTTATGGTTTCACTAGGGCATTCCACCCTTCTTTAACTTACATTTTTTCTCCAATAGAATTAGTGGAGTCCATAACTTTTGGAGAGGAGGTTTTCTATCTATAAACTTGTGTAGAGGAAATATGTTGATCTTAATATTGATGGCTTTATCATGTATGCTATTGATATGTGGTATCAATCAGTTTGGGGTAACTTTTCTAAAGTGTGTATGGTTTCCTCCATAGTAGAGAAAAATCCAAATATTCCATTTCCAATGAGTCTAGTTAGATTGGATGTTTGAATCCTGAGTTGGCTAGATAGCTAGATTATACCATCATGGATAGAGAATACTCTCTATGTTGAGTGATATTTACTATAGGATAAAGATGAGTATTAGATTGAGAGTTGTACATAAGGGTTATATTATCCATCAGTAGTTCATCATTGATTCACTTTTACTCATTTATATTTACATTATATTGATAATGTCGATCTTTTATTGTAATAGGTTTAAATTATTCACATAATTTGTGGAATTATTAACACCCTTCCCATTTTATTTAGTTGAATCCTACTAAAGCGGTGGAAATAGAGCATCCTATAGAGACCCTAAATTTTTGGTTTTCCTATTTTGTGAGTGAACATTCCCCTTTCATGTATCTCATCATAGACTGTATATTGGCCATCGACATCCAAATTATGCTTTTCAATGTTGGAGTAATTCTGGAAATCATTTTTGAGTCTAATGTTAATGGAATTATCTAATGCATAGTACGATGATGGAGTCAGGTACTCATCAGAAGGATATAGGTGTTGATTCCCTACTGAATATCCATTAAGAGGTATGCTAAAAATCACCATGGCCTTTTCTTTCATAGAAGATCATTCAAATTTATATGCATTTCAATGACTTTTCTTCTCATTTTGATCCTCCCATAGGACTAATTTATGTGTAGTAATCTTGAGAGAGTCACTAGAAATATTTATCAATTACATCCCCAATGATATTTCCAGGTCCCATGGTGAGATAATCCATGAATGTATCTTATGTGATTGGTATCCCGACCTAGATGAAACCAACCTAAATGAAAAGGGAGGATTTTGTGATAAAAAATCTACTAACCCTACAACATGGGGTTAATCTAGTTCAACTATCATGAAATCCTGAACCCCATGAGGTTTTGATGACCCTCGGAGCAGTGAAAGCAATAAAAATTACACAAGACTTTTATTATAAGGTTTCACTTGTATCTCTTATATTGTGTGCACTAATCATATCCTTAAAAATTCATGTTTTTATACAAGGATGGGTTGGGAGAATTTCATGTTTTTAATAGGTGGTACTTTCTATTAAGGGTAGTGTCTCAGTTGAAGATTTGGATTTTTTTTAAATGAGAAGCCCAGTCAACCTTCTCAAAGGCATAATTCAATAGATTTTTTATAGCTCATTCCTGATGAGTTTTCCATTTTTGGTATTCAAATTTAAATCATGAATCTATTAGATTTTACAATGAGAATATGAGGATCAAAATCATGGAAGTTAGCCTAGGGTGATAAAATTGCATGAATTTATTGACGACAATAACTATTGACATGGGATCATAGTGAAATTTAGCACACCATGTTCTCTCAACCCTATAATATTAACATCTAATGGTTTTTCAGTGAAAAATTAATATAGAATCCTAAAATTATTAAGGCATGCATTTTATAAATCTCAAGGATTGTTTTCCAGTTCATTATATCATTAAACTGAAAGGGAGACTATGCTAATCTAATATAAATGTTATTCTTTTTACATAATTTATATTTAGATTCCAAGTAAGGTATAGATTCTTTCCTTCAAATGATAAAGATTCATCAATATATTATTATGGTGATGATGTATTTCTGTCACTATCAAATTAATTGGAATTTCATATTGAGGAGTTCCACGGGTCTAAAAAATTGTCAATATTTTTTTCCCAAATATTGTTTCATCATCAAAGAATTATCTTCATCTTTTATGAGGTATTACTCTACCTAATCTGACATGAGTGGTAATTTCATAGATACGATACCATGGGAGGTAAGGCCAATTGTAATATTATCTACCATATTAGAAGCTATGTGATATAAAGGTTGTATCGAAATTGAAAGCTAACCTAGGATTTCAAATATTTGAGAAATGATATTTCTTATTATATATTGGGATATTTTTATTGAGGGGCTCAATATCTTGAGTGCCTCGTGATATGAGGGAATTATTAAGGCTACCTTTGAAAGTGGACACCTTCTTGTCAAAATAAGATATCATTATGTGTGAGGACCAATACTGAGAATGTCATAATGGGTTGGAATACTATCATGGATCAATTTTCACATGTAGAGAAAATTAATGTGACATATGCATTGGGGAGGACCCTCAGAGTTAATAATGGAAATGTGAGGACCATATTACCATGAAAACATTCATTCGTGATGAGTAATTCTATTTCTTTCACCATGAAAAGAGTTCCCATAATAGATCATGATATTTCTATTTGGAGGACCGTTATTGAAGGTACACTAGGGAGGAACTCTAGAGCTACTGGTAGAAATATTTTGAGGAGTACCTTCACAAATGCCACATATTACCCTATCTTATGATGATTTAAAAGATTCTTGGGCAATTATTGAATGATGATTGAGGTCCTAAAGAGAACCAATATTTACCTTCAAAGAGAAATGGTCTTTCACATGATAACTATACTACCCTAAGAGAAACTTATTATTTGATGTTCACCATTGGGTAGACGGTTAATGTATTATACACAAAACCTTTATATGTGTGAGTATTATAGGTGAATACCATGTTTTTATAATAATATATTGATGGGATTATTTAGAATGATCAGAAATGTGGACCTAAATAATGTTCACTATTAGAATGTGTTGGAAACATTCCACACACTAAACAGGAGTAGGAATATGCACTATTTCCTGAGTGATTATTTGAATATTCCATCACTACTTGTATAATTGGATGAAATATGTTCCTACAATGATGTTAATTTTGTAATGAGCTGATGATATACTATTTTAATGAGAATATAGGTTTGATCCTATTATAAATTATTCATTATGATGTATCAATGACCCTCCTAAATGTGAGTAGGAATGTGTGTCTACTCTTGAGTAGATCCTGAAATATTTTGTGGTGCTTCTCTGATGGAGGGGGTGGGAATATATTCACACCCTTGATGGTCATCCAGATGTGTTAGAAACCATATTATTCTAAAAATTCTTGGATATATTATTTTTTTATCTGAGAAGGAATTATTCTTTCCCATCTATCACCGCCAAATGTTATTGCTGAGATTTTATAGAGGCAATGGGAATATGTTTTATTTCTTAGTGGGTATGGGTATATGAGACCACTCATATCATTTAGTTTCCATCAAGATATGCTCATGCACATGATATATGGGGTCATAATATGTAATTTTTCCTATTTTTTGTTAGGATATACCAACATTCATCCAAAAACATCTCCATAGTGTATGGAAGACTTGATAAGAACAAACTATAATGTGGTACTACTCTTCATTTACCACCATGGGATACTGGTGAGACTCTTCAGTGGAAGCTATGATATTAGTCCGCTCCTTATGGTTAGAAGAATGACTCACCAAGTGAGATCCTTTGGAATATCGAGTCTGGGTGACTATATTTGGGACTCATGAGGTGGAGTCCTCAACTGGCTAATACGAGAATTATTCCTCATGAAGTTGGAGATGACAACTGTTGGTAGGATACCTCTTATGAAACTGATGTGTGGAGGTGAGATTGTGTTCAACCTCCTGATCCACCACCCTAAGATACGGGAGGAACATGTTTCTATGTTCTAGGGAGAGGCTCCAAAATGGTTCAATGTGGAAACATGTTCCAACTTATCCTTTTGGATCCATCACTAGGTGTACAGTCATTTATAAATCATGTTAACGAGAGATTATCAAACAACCTCCATGGTCAGAATGGAATTATTGATTTTGTGCTCCCATACCAACACATCTGTTACCCACTATTAGTGAAGTTTCATTGGTGATTTTGTTTCTAATTTATGAGGCCCCATATTTAGAAATATTTGATGCATATGACTATCATCGAGGTTTTCCATGAGTTTGGATTGAAGGGTGTTCTTGATTCCGAATTCGGTAAAATGAATAACAATCATATCCAAGAAGATCAGTAAATTATTCATAATAGATAAGTAGAATATTCTACCCTTCACATTCATAGTTAATTTTTTTATCTTAATTCACATTTTTTTTCTATGTAATAAGTGAGAAAAGGTCCTAGTGTTCAATTCTGAATGGGTGGAATAGTTGAATAATTTACTTCAGGTTCACCATTTCTGTTTTGATCAGTTTTTGATGATCTCTTTTTCTTGGAATCAGAAAAACATAAGTATATTCTATGTCCATAGTGGTTTGAGTTGAACATTAATCTAAACCTAATTTCGAAATAAAATGGGTCACCATATTGGTTTTACTAGATATTTTTCAAAATGAACATTGTTTGAGAAAGTGGGAGGTTGGGCACATCACACCATTTTAAGGGATTCTTTCCTAATCCTGGAATCTTTTATAGATTTTATACATATTTCTTGGATCCTTCCCAAATCCCTATTTGAGAATAGTTACCCATGTTCCTTTAGTTTATAGTTAACATGAATTATTTTGAATTTCTATATGTGTTATAGGGTCTCCATAATTCTTTTTTTAGTAGTGATGCTTTAGTTTTGGAATTATATGGTTTAAAGCCACATAGCTAGGCACTATAGAATTTATCTATATCCAAGGAACTAATATATATTTTTGGTTTCAGTATTAGGCCCATGAAAAGGGATTCTTATATTTCCCTATGAAGGGAATCAGAACCCATGTAGTTTCTTTCCACTTAATAGTTCACCTCATGCCTTTTAAGGCCATGTGAAAAGGGATGATTCATGAATTTTAACATTACGTAGTAAGGGAATATAGGTAAAATGTGCATATATTTTGTTGGTGTGGATATGAAAAATGAGAATGAATTTTTTGGCTGACCTAAAATGGAATATAACCTAATGAGGTTGGATATGTTGATCAACTGAAATAAATATAGCACTCTGGGTGGCAGATTGTCTCTTTCGTAAAATGTCCCATGAGAAGAATATGGTGTTAACCTAGAGGGAGTATGGGCCTTCAGGTGGCGATATGATGGAATCAGAAATATTTTCCAATTGTATGATGGTCCATAGGTAATATGTACCTAATGTATGGGAGTGAAGTCTCATAGGTTATATGGTCCAATGAGAGAGGTTTTTTAGGCTCATTGTTACATCGCTGGGAGATGGAAGGGAATATCCGGTCTGATGAGGAATATAACACAATGAGTATGGAAATGGGGAGTTGATGATGTTGGGATTGAAACTCAAAGATCTACCTTATTTATCCCTTCAAAATAGGAATAAAACTCCACATCATTTAAGGTACTAATTTTATGTTCTTGTGGTAGGACCATTCCATACAATTTAATGTCACATGGAAAGGATATTTTCATGATTTTTTTTATCTTTTGACAGGGATGTTATATATGAAGTGTAGCATCATGATGTTTGGATATCTCTACCATGAAATTCATGAAAAAAAATAATTGATAATATTTTACACATATTGGGATTCCCAAGATTTCCTAACATAATAAGTGACTTAGGTGAAGGCATAGAGAATTTGGGCTTAATCATAGAAGATTTCCCAAGTAGAGAAATATTAATTATGGTAATGGAATAAGACACATAGATCTATAATCATATTTGTGTTAGGATCTATGTGAGATAAAAGAGATAAATTAATATTAAGATCATTCTATGTTAGTGAACAATTATATTTGAATGGGGATTACACACTAAGGCTTCCCTTTTTGAATATCAATGGATCATTAATGGTATGACCAATGAGAACCATCATGGTTATTAAACATGGAGAGGAATCCCTTCCTCCAGTATTCCTTTCTATTAATAGGAATAATGGGATATGGATGTAGGGGGAGTATGGAATTTTGTAAGAGAGGCTAGGGGAATACAATAAGAGGAATTCCCTAAAGGGAATATAGAAAATTAAGGATGATATGTTGGGGATTATTAATTTGGGATACCCAACTTGATATGAAATGGATCATTGATTGGAGAATAAATACATAACATGTCTTTGAGATTACACTGTAATGAATTTATGATAAGTAAACATGTTAGAAATGGATTCTAAGATTGGGCTTCCCACATGTTTTCTATCTCTCCAGGATAAATAATTAGAGCCTCGTATTATCAATGAAATATATAGTGGAAGGGATTTGAACTGGTTCACATGTCCTAGTCATGTATTTACCATTACCTTTTTATGGTTTCTTTATAAAACGTTGACCATAGGTTGATTAGATACTTAGTAAAAAAAGTTATCAGTGGATGGAGGGGTTCAAAATCAAATAAAGAAGTCAAAGTACAAGGATATAATGAAACTAGGTCCATCAAAAGTGGTTGGTGTTTGATAATAGGATCTATACAATGTGTTATATTCTCACTAGGAGAGGCCATCCCATGTTGAAGATGCATGCTTGGAGAGGTCATACTGCATGGTAGATACAGGTGGACTATGTCCATATGGGGACCTCATGAAGTTGGTGAACCCACTTGGAGAGTCAATGTTGGAGCGTTGACTCATGCTGTAGGAATGAAAATGGGCTTGGTGTTCATAGTGAGAATGTGTGGGAGATCCACCCACATGGTTGTATGTTTAGTAAGAATAATGCACTTGGTAGGTGCATGAGATTCATGATCCCATGTGGCAGTACCATGAAAAAAATAATTCACATGCATTATGTTCATATATTAGAATTTTCATATGGAGTCATTAAAGAATTTAGGGGTACATATGAGTTTCTCTGGGGAATATTTTTTCTCTCCTCCCTTTATTCATCATTCCTTATTTCTTAGTGTGACAACCTTGGGAATTTATAGGAAACCTCATGTAACAATTTTCCTAAAAATGTTTCTGTGCAGTAAGGAGGTGTGTGACCATATAGTACCATCCACCATTGAGTTCCATTAATGATGTGAAATCATGTGATAACTATATGCTATAGTTTCTACTAACACGACATGAAACTATTAAGGTGAACATTTTAGGACTCTTAAGTTTAATGGTGACCACATGATTCATGAGCAGCTACCGAGTGGGTCTATCTTGCAACTACACACGGGCTTGGTGGTTGTGTGGTTCCTCAATGATATCATGGTTTTGGGAAGACCATGTGGATAATTATTAGAAAAAGAGTGAGTATTCCATCATCGTGATGTTTATGAGGTCATAAATAACACCTTATGTAGGTCATCACAAGGTTTATAGGTGCAACACCCCTTAAATTATGAGTCATGTTACTGTTTATTTTTCTTATAGATGCTCTTGAATGAGTTCTTTTTTTAGTGATAGAGGCCTTAAAGAAGGATCATAAGGGATTTAAAATGGGCCAAAAAGGACCTGTATGTCACGACCCGTCCTCGGGCCCGTGCCGTGACTACCTCAAGCCCGCCTTCCATAGGCCAGGGGCTAGCGACTAGCACCAAAGGCGTAAATTCCGATAACTGGGAAGGCATTTCCTTATAAAAGTAAACAAAACACCACAGAGTACAAGAAGAAACAAAACACTAAGTACAAAGGCAAGTGATGAAAAGTAAATGGGCCAGAATACAAACCCAAAAGAAAGTACAACTACAACTGAACAAGTACAACAGAAAAGATAACAGCTGGAAGGACGGAAGCGGCTCCTGGGTCATCCTCCTCGGATCCTACCTGAAGGGTAGGTACAGATGGCGCAGCTCCTGGTCATCCACCACGGATCCTACCTGAAGGGTAGGTATAGACAGCCTCTTCCACGCTCTCATCCGTCAACCTCCTCCGTGTGTCGTCTCGTCGTGTAGTCCACCTCCGGGTACCGTCCAGTCCTCGAACACTCGGCCTCCATCAGCACTGCCCGTCATCTGCAACCAACACAACGAGGTGCGGGCATAGCCCGTACAGGGGTGAGTATAACGATACTCAGTAGGGACCCCAAGACCCTCAAGGTCTCACTAAACCAACAAGGATAACCCCAAAGAAGATCTCAACAGATAACCTCTACTTAGGTATATACCCATACATATACCTAAGTTATCAAGTAACCCATCTCAATCATGAGGAAACACAAGGATTGTGAAATCAACGGATAACCACTACCCAGGTATATTCCCATACATATACCTAAGTTATCAAGTGACCCATCTCAATCATGAGGTAAACACAAAGGTCAAAAGATTCATCTCAAACCAGGATTTTCATTATCGAAACCGTAACTGCTGAAGAGCTCCGTCTTTGGAGTGTACAGTGGTCCTGTCACGTCTCCGAGGTACTTCTCACTATCCTAAGACTGATGAGGTACTCCTCCTGTCGAGTACCGCGGGTCAGCCACCCAAACACAGTAGTGCTTCCCGCCGAGGTATGTCACCCAAACACAGTAGTGCACACCCCCTAATAGCCTGCTGAGGTACTCTCCGGACGAGTACCGCGGGTCTGCACTATCACACAGGTATTGCTCCGTCCTCCATGGGTCTGCACCTCACAAAGTTGTGCTCCGTCCACTGGGCTAGTCGATTCACTCCATGTCGAGTCGGTCAAGCAGTCGTCAGGTCTCAGTCGGCTACACGGTCTCCATACTCCGCACGCTCGTCTCTGGGAGGGTCCGCACCATGAGCTACAGGTCGATACTCCAAGTATCACAAAGTCCCACGAAAAAGTATCTCAAATGACCGCCTCGTCATAGGGGTCTCAACGCAACAGACGGCGCGTCAATTGGATGTCCGGTCTGTGAGTTACTAGCCTTTTCATCCCAGGGGCCCGGTTGGTTTCGTGTGCGAACCAACCCGGCTGTATCTCAACTGTACCCCGAACTCTCATAGGGTATTCTCATAGGGATCGTTTCTCAACGTGATCACCAACTCCACTGACGGTTCGTCAAACGGGCGTCTGGTCTGAAAGATATCAGCTTTTCCGTTCTAGGGGCCCGGTTGGATTTCGGGTACAATCCAACCCGGCCACTATCCAACTGCATCCAAAACTCGGGAGAAGTATGCCAAAAGTTTTGTCTCATCAAGATGAATTCAACGAGACAGACGGCGCATCAATCGGACGCCCGGTCTATGAGTTATTGGCTTTTTCATTCTAGGGGCCCGGTTGGTTTCGTGAGTGAACCAACCCGACCGCACTCCGATGGCATCCAAAACTCGAGCAGAGTAAGCCAAAAGATCCTTCTCACTTAGAGGAATCCATCAAAGTCGATGTCACGTCAATCGAACGTTCGGTGCTAAAGATTTAAGCGTTTCCGCTCCGTGGGCCCGGTTGGTTTCGTGTACGAACCAACCCAGCCGAACCCAAAGTTCTCCGAAACCTTGAGTGTAATATACCAAAACGACCGTCTCGATCCAAGGATCGTGTTTCCGCTGATGGCGCATCAATCGGAGGTCAACAACTCAAGATATGGGCATTTTACCGAAAGTGGTCCGAAAACGGGGGGGTCTGGGTCCGGGCCGACCCGGCCCAACCCCCCCTGGGTCGGCCCGAACCGGGTCCGACCCGGCTGGGCCTGGCCCGGCCCGGCCGGCCGCGGCTCGGCCAGCGCGGCCGCGCGGACACCGCAGGCGGGGTGCGTGGTTCCCCCGCCCTTCGCCGCTAATTGAGGTTGGCGGGTCGCCGCCGGCCGCCTCTCTTCCGGCGGCATGCCTCCGCCGCCGGTCGATGGCGCCGCCGCCTTTCGCGGACCACCAGACGCGCTCCGGTGGTCCGTTTCTCATGCCGTCTTCGGCTATGGTCCTCCCAGGACCCGACCTTCACTGCGGAGGCCTCGAAATTACCTTGCGGCCTCGTTTGTCGTCGCCCGTCAATCCGCATGTCAAAAACAAAACACGTCGTCTTCGTAGTTCTCTGGCACGGCGCGTTGGCGCCGCACCCCTTCGCCGCGGCCCGACTCCGTCCGCGGATGTCTTCGGGTTTCTTCGACGTGGCACGACGGCATCGCGTCCTTGTTCTTCTTTTCACAGCGCGGCGTGACGGCACCGCGCATTTTCTTGTCGCATGATTCCGCGTGGTGCGACGGCACCACGCCTTTCCCGTTTCAATCCACAAGGAACCAACATGAAAAAAGGAGGAGGGTCGGCCGTGTTTGTGCGGTCCGGCCCCCTCGCGTTATTCGATAACAATTGGTTTTAAAATCCAGGAATATCGTCAAGTTGGTATTCACGAACAAAATAAATAAAATTAAACCCCTACATCGATCCACATGTATGAACGATCCACAGATCAACCCGGAATTGGTTGGTCCGCGCTCGTCGTTCTTTTCTCAAAAGATAAGAGAATACCAAAATAAAAACCCAACTCGCAACATAATCTTCGCGAATCAAATTAATGTCTATTTGATCCGTGTTCTTTGATTTAGAAGGAAGTAGCATGGGGTTCATTAATATTTCATAAACAATTTCCTACCTTGGTTTCAAGAGCGGAGCTTGATCATAGGTTCGTCGAAGAGAAAACGTCGTCGTATAACCGTCGCGGAAAGAGACGTCGCATCGCGGATTGGTGTCGCGGAGTCGGTCTTCGAGGACTCGGTGTTCTTCGATGGAGTTCGATGTGTTCTTCGCGTTCCTCGTGTTCTTCATCGGAGAGGATGAATAACTCTAGATTTCCTTATCTTTTCTCCCCAAAACCACCCAAGCAACAGAGATTCTAACCCATAAAATAAGTTCCTAACTTATTTTATTAACACAACAAAACCTTTGAATTTCAAGAGTTTAAAATTTGAATAACCACACTTAACTCACTCCATTAATAACTTAAGTTATCTTAATTTATGGTGAGTTGAGAGGAGTTGAAGAGTTGAAGAATATGAAGAGGTGGGGTTCGTGTGGGCCCCACCTCCTTCATAACCTACAAAGGGAAGTTGGGTAGTTACCCAACTTCCTCCCAAAGGATAAAAACACTTAGAGAAAAATAAAAATTGTTGTTAAATTTTTATTTTTAACTTCCACAATTTTTTATCAACTTCTCTCGTGTAAACGCAACTCCGGAACAGAAGTTCCTAAGAAATTACCGGCGTTACGGTTCCATCGGTGCCCTCGGAATTCGATTCCGAGCACTGGTTCAAAAGATAGGAATTCCCGCTTGTTAGTTCACTGAACGTACCCAAGACAAACTTTAGAAAATGATTCCGGGCACACCGGGCCTCAGAATCAGGCGCCGTCAGAAACTGCGTTCTTGTAAAATTCCAAAGAAAACTAAGAAAAAATTTCCCTTGAATTTTACGGATCTTTACATTACTCCCACATCATGTCTTTACGTCCTCGTAAAGCTACAACACAAAGCAGGGATACAAAAACGGTACAGAGCACGCATCTGAGCCTTCCGCTCCCATGTGTTCACCTGGAGGTTCCCAAACTGCCAAAGAAAGTGCACCCGAGGAATCGATCATCCTCGTAGGATATTCTCCTGTCGATTCTTGATCCCAACAGGAACCTTCGTGGAAGTAACCCCATCTCCATCATCCTGCTCCTCAAGGTCGATGATATGCGAAGGGTCGAGCATGTATCTCCTCTGTTGAGATACGTGGAAGTTGTCGTGCACCTAGTGCAACTGAGGTGGATGGTTCAAGCGGTAAACCACCCCACCTACCCAGCTGAGGACCTAGAAAGGTCTGTTGAACCTCGGAGATAACTTCCCGCCTTGGCCACATCTCCGTAAACCTTGTTGAGGTGAGACCCGTATAAGGACGTGATCGTCATCCTCAAACTCCAGAGGTCTCCATTTTCTGGTAGAACTGAAACTCAAAAGACTGATGCCATGAGGGTATGGTTGACCGACTCAAGAGTGATCGGTCGCACCCTCCTGTGAAAGAGTTTATCTCGTGCTGCCTAGGGTTTTCCTTTTCACCGACCAAGGAAAACCCATCCTGATGTTTGCCTAAAACCGTCAATTTCAGTATGAACAGTTATTTCCCATTCCATACTTAAACTAACGTCATAAGGCCTCGACGCTGCCACTATGATATTCCAACTGAAACTCTCACCTCGAGGTTCTGACCACACCGTCATGTAAGTGTGATTATCTTGTCTCCTCCCAAGGTATCTCCAGACGTCATGGTCAGGTCCACAGCTTACCGGAAACTCTAGGTCTGGAACAAGATTTTTGAAAGAAAGGAATGATTCATATCGACGTCTGTTACTACAACAGCTAGTAGTGGACACAGATTATCCCTTGAATCATTTTTAGAGCCATTGGGTCGCACTCCTTGACCGCACGCAGCCGCACTCTTCCACCGCCCTCCAGCTCCCTGAGCCTGGCGGGGATTACTAAGGCGGGTGGTTGTAGCATGTTAAGATGTAAACCACCTCATACTGCTCTCCTAGATCTGCCTCCACGTCTGCTGCTTTGCAGACTCGTCTCTCCTTAAAGCTTCCTCTTCTTTAAACATTTAACACGCTCGAGTCCCTAAGACTGGAGTGGGTTTTCTGTTTCTTACTGCACCGTGCAGTCTTCATCCGCTCCTGGATGATCTGCACCTTCTTTGCCTACGATCTGAAGAGCTGCCAAAATTTCTCCTTTGCCAAAAAGATAAACTCGGTCTCATCCCCTGGATGAACCATGCCCATTGCCTAATACAGTCAATCCTAACATGAATGATGTATTCATTCCATGGATGACGTCGTAAGGCCTCGACGTAACTACCAAGAGATCCAACTGTCACTCTCACCTCCAAGGGTCGAGTCACACTGTTGGCATCAGTGTGAGGTCACTAGGTCTCCTCCAGTAGAAATCTCGAAAGTGAGGGTCAAGTCAACAGTTTTAACCGGGACCACTCAGTATCAACCAAACAAAAGGACAGGAAAGAAAACAAAGATAAGTGTCTTTTTATTATTGCATCTCTTAGTAAAAAGACATGAATACAATAGAAACATGGAACTAGAAGTACAAGGGACGTATCCACTAGTTCCTCTCCTGTACACCTGCTCTCGGAGATCTACTGCCTTGTCCACTGCTCGGCTGTTGCTCAAGCACTCGCCGCTGCTTCTGCCTCGGTGGCTCCTCCAAAGCCTGCGGATCAACTGTATGAGGATTCGGACAATCACGAGCCAGGTGACCCTTTCTGCCACATGAGTAACACAGCCTGCTTCTGGCACTCCTAGCTCTATTCCCACCCCGGGTGCCCCGCACCACCGGTCCTAAAACCTGAGATCGTCCAACTGCTGGTCTGGTCCTCCTGGACCTCTGCATCATCTGTCTACTGCCCACAGATGACTCGGAAACTAATCGAAAACCCTGCGGAAAAGGCAGAAGCTCCTGTACACGCTCGGGGTGTAGAGCTACTGGCACAAACTTTACCCTGAAGAAGGTCTTCGAAGTCTTCCCATGCGAAGGTCATCCCTTCGCAAAACTAGAACAAGTGGCTCCACCACCTGCCTGTTGCTGCCTGAAGAAGGCTGGCAGCAAAGATCACCATGAGGTCTGTCAGCGTCCCCACTAGCCTGAAGACTCTCACCACAGCCTCCAGCCAATCCTCAGCCACCTACGGGTCCGTCTCTCCCCGGAACCTGGGTGGCCTCTGGCGCTGGAACTCGTGCAGCGCACTCAAGTAGCGTGCATTGCCTAATGCTGGGGCTGGTGGCATCGGTGGCCCAACGTATGGTAGTACTGCTGGTGCCTCTGCTGGTACCTCAACTGCTAGAGGGCCCTGTACCGAAGCCTCATCGCTCGATAGGCTGTCAGCACGCACATCCCTCCGGGCTCTAGCTGGTCGTCCGTGAAAAGGCATCCTAAAAGAAACATTGTAACACGGTCAAACGATTATACCTGGTGAGCTGACCTGGTTTGAGATGACATTTAAAAACTTCTGGAAACACACACGCAATCAGTGTTTTCGTGCACAAAGTCGGAAATCAGTTGTTAGGGTCCTGGTGTACGGATACGTCGGCCGCCCGCACCAACACTGGACTCCCTGAACTGAAAACCACACTCGGTACTCTTAACACTATTGCTTCACAGGAAGAAAATATCAGAGTTATAAGTTCTGCGGTAGAACCGACTCCTCTGATTCCAATTTTCACGACCCATCCTTGGGCCCGTGCCATGACTACCCCAAGCCCGCCTTCCATAGGCCAGGGGCTGGCGACTAGCACCAAAGGCGTAAACCCCGATAACTGGGAAGGAATTTCCTTATAAAAGTAAACAAAACACCACAGAGTACAAGCGGAAGAAAAACACTAAGTACAAAGGAAAGTGCTGAAAAGTAAATGGGCCAGAATACAAACCCAAAAGAAATTACAACTACAACTGAACAAGTAAAACAGAAAAGATAACAGCTGGAAGGACGGAAGTGGCTCCTGGGTTGTCCTCCTCGGATCCTACCTTAAGGGTAGGTACAGATGGCGCAGCTCCTAGTCGTCCACCACGGATCCTACCTGAAGGGTAGGTACAAATAGACTCTTCCACGCTCTCGTCTGTCAACCTCCTCCGTGTGTCGTCTCGTCGTGTAGTCCACCTCCGGGTACTGACTCGTCGTGTAGTCCACCTCCGGGTACCGTCCAGTCCTCGAACACTCGGCCTCCGTCAGCACTGTTTGCCGTCTGCAACCAACAAAACGAGGTGCAGGCATAGCCCGTGCAGGGGTGAGTATAACGATACTCATTAGGGACCCCAAGACCCTCAAAGTATCACTAAACCAACAAGGATAACCACAAAGAAGATCTTAATAGATAACCTCTACTTAGGTATATGCCCATACATATACCTAAGTTATCAAGTAACCCATCTCAATCATGAAGAAACACAAGGATTGTGAAATCAACGGATAACCACTACCCAGGTATATGCCCATACATATACCTAAGTTATCAAGTGACCCATCTCAATCATGAGGTAAACACAAAGGTCAAAAGATTCATCTCAAACCAGGATTTTCATTATCGAAACCGTAACTGCTGAAGAGCTCCGTCTCTGGAGTGTACAGTGGTCCTGTCACGACTTCGAGGTACTGCTCACTAACCTAAGACTGCTGAGGTACTCCTCCTGTTGAGTACCGCGGGTCAGCCACCAAAACACAGTAGTGCTTCCCGCCGAGGTATGTCACCCAAACACAGTAGTGCACACCCCCTAGTAGCCTGCTGAGGTACTCTCCGGACGAGTACCACGGGTCTGCACTGTCACACAGGTAGTGCTCCATCAGCCATGGGTCTGCACCTCACAAAGTAGTGCTCCGTCCACTGGGCTAGTCGACTCACTCCAAGTTGAGTCGGTCAAGCAGTCGTCAGGTCTCAGTCGGCTACACGGTCTCCGTACTCCGCACGCTCGTCTCTGGGAGGGTCCGCACCACGAGCTACAGGTCGATACTCCAAGTATCCTAAAGTCCCACTAAGAAGTATCTCAAAGGACCACCTCATCATATGGTTCTCAACGCGACAGACGGCACGTCAATCAGACACTCGGTCTGTGAGTTACTAGCCTTTTCGTCCTAGGGGCCCAGTTGGTTTCGTGTGCGAACCAACCCGGCCGTATCTCAACTGTACCCCTAACTCTCATAGGATATGCTCATAGGGACCGTTTCTCAACGTGATCACCAATGCCACTAATGGTTCGTCAAATGGACGTCCGGTCTGAAAGATATCAGATTTTCCGTTCTAGGGGCCCGGTTGGATTTCGGGTACAATCCAACCCGGCCACTATCCAACAGCATCCAAAACTCGGGCGAAGTATTCCAAAAGTTCCGTCTCGTCAAGATGAATTCAACGAGAGAGACAGCACGTCAATCGGACGCCCAGTCTATGAGTTATTTCCTTTTTCATTCCAGGGGCCCGGTTGGTTTCGTGAGCGAACCAACCCGACCGCACTCCGACGGCATCCAAACCTCGAGCGGAGTAAGCCAAAAGATCCGTCTCACTTAGAGTAATCCATCAAAGTCGATGGCACATCAATCGGACATCCGGTGCTAAAGATATAAGCGTTTCCGCTCCGTGGGCCCGGTTAGTTTCGTGTACGAACCAACCCGGCCGAACCCAAAGTTATCCAAATCCTTGAGTGTAATATACCGAAACGACCGTCTCGACCCAAGGATCGCGTTGCCGCTAACGTCGCGTCAATCAGAGTTCTACAACTCAAGATATGGGCATTTGACCGAAAGTGGTCCGAAAACGGGGGGTCTGGGTCCGGGCCGACCCGGCCCGACCCCCCTGGGTCGGCCCGAACCGGGTCCGACCCGGCTGGGCCCGGCCGGCGCGGTCTGGCCCGACCGGCCGGCCGCGGCTCGGCCAGTGCGTCCGCGTGGACACCGCGGGCGGGGTGCGTGGTTCCCCCGCCCTTCGCCGCTAATTGAGGCCGGCGGGTCGCCACCGGCCGCCTCTCTTCCGGCGGTGCGGCTCCGCCGCCGCCGCCTTCCGCGGACCGCCGGACGTGCTCCGGTGGTCCGTTTCTCCTGCCATCTTCTCCTATGGTCCTCCCGGGACACGACTTTCACTACGGAGGCCTCAAAATTACCTTGCATCCTCGTTTGTCGTATCCCGTCAATCGGCACGTCAAAAACGAAACGCGTCATCTTCATGGTTCTCCGGCGCGGCGCGTTGGCGCCGCGCCACTTCGCCGTGGCCTGACTCCGTCCGCGGATGTCTTCGGGTTTCTTCGACGCTGCGCGACGGCATCGCGTCCTTGATCTTCTTTTCACGGCGCGGCGCGACGGCACCGCGCATTTTCTTGTCACATGATTCCGCGTGGTACGACGGCACCACGCCTTTCCCGTTTCAATCCACAAGGAACCAACATGAAAAAAAGGAGGAGGGTCGGCCGTGTTTGTGCGGTCCGGCCCCCTCGCATTATTCGATAACAATTGGTTTTAAAATCCACGAAGATCGTCAAGTTGGTATTCACGAACAAAATAAATAAAATTAAACCCCTACATTGATCCACATGTACGAACGATCCACGGATCAACCCGGAATTGGTTGGTCCGCGCTCATCATTCCTTTCTCAAAAGATAAAAGAATACCAAAATAAAAACCCAACTTGCAACATAATCTTCACGAATCAAATTAATGTTTATTTGATCCGCGTTCTTTGATTTAGAAGGAAGTAGCATGGGGTTCATTAATATTTCATAAACAATTCCCTACCTTGGTTTCAAGAGCAGAGCTTGATCGTAGGTTCGTCGAAGAGAAAACGTCGCGGTATAACCGTCGCGGAAAGAGACGTAGTGTCGCGGATCGGTGTCGCAGAGTCGGTCTTCAAGGATTCACCGTTCTTCGACAGAGTTCGATGCGTTCTTCGCGTTCCTCGTGTTCTTCGTCGGATAGGATGAAGAACTCTAGCTTTCCTTAGCTTTTCTCCCCAAAACCACCCAAGCAACAAAGGTTCTAACCCATAAAATAAGTTCCTAACTTATTTTATTAACACAAAAAAACCTTTGAATTTCAAGAGTTTAAAATTTGAATAACCACACTTAACTCACTCCATTAATAACTTAAGTTATCTTAATTTATGGTGAGTTGAGAGGAGTTGAAGAGTTGAATAATATGAAGGGGTGGGGTTCGTGTGGGCCCCACCTCCTTCATAACCTACAAAGGGAAGTTGGGTAGTTACCCAACTTCCTCCCAAAGGATAAAAACACTTAGAGAAAAATAAAAACTGTTGTTAAATTTTTATTTTTAACTTCCACAATTTTTTATCAACTTCTCTCGTGTAAACGCAACTCCAGAACAGGAGTTCCTATGCAATTACCAGCGTTACGGTTCCATCGGTGCCCTCGGAATTCGATTCCAAGCACCGGTTCAAAAGATAGGAATTCCCAGTCGTTAGTTCACTGAACGTACCTAAGCCAAACTTCGGAAAATGATTCCGGGCACACCGGGCCTCGGAATCAGGTGCCGTCAAAAACTGTGTTCTTGTAAAATTGCAAAGAAAATTAAGAAATATTTTCCCTTGAATTTTACAGATCTTTACACTGTAGATTTTTTAAAAGTAGTAGGGGCCACTGACTAGCTATTGATGTTCCACCAGCTAGCTGATGACCCAACCAGAATCCCTATGTTGTTTTTGCGGGCACTAACTAACAATTGGGCTAATGTATATTTTTTAATGGAGTGAAAGGTGGTAATTTTCTCCATATAACACCATTTTTATCATCCCATATTATACCCCCACACCCATTCTAAAAAATCCCCTTAGAAATATCAAATGATGGGTTTGGACACCTCTTCCTCATTTCTTTGGAATTTGAAGCATCAGTTATGGGTAGATCCAATATGTAAGACTAATTCTGTATTAACTTAAAATCACCTATTCTCTTTGGTTCTAATATCTAGAACCCAGATTTTAAGAACATAATGTTGATTTATCAAAATATACACATTAGTATTGAATTGGCCAGTGGCTCTTATTTTTTCTGTATAAGTATTTAGGTAGGAAGTATCTATAATGCTGAAACATTTATATGAAATCGTATTCCATGGGATGGATGTTCCTATGTGTGTAGATATGAGAGACCACTACTTTTGGTGTCAGAATTATTGGGTGACATGTGTATTATTGCAGTATGATCCTCATAGGTGGAGTGTTGCATGTGAACCTTGGAATCAATGAAAATATTCTATGCATTGGGAAATTTCATATGGCTATCTGCATTGGATTTTGGGTTTGTGATGAGAATTTCAGTCTCTGTTGTGGCTAGATTTTCTATGTTAGCTGATTTTGTAGTATAATTACTAATTCCTATTTAGCTCATACCTTGAAATCGACTAGTGGGAGCCTTTAATGGGAATATACACTAGGGATGTCTTCTTAGTTAAAAATGATTGAAACATTCCATTTTGTTATAGAAAGGTCTTGTAGGACCTCTATGTTTGGTCAAGGGGTATAGGTAGTGGTTCCTCTTTATTGTATGCCTTAGAAGTGAAAAAGGATAGCCTCATATATGGGGTATAAGTAGGGATATCTTCTTGTTTGTTTACTATTGAAATGTGAAGAGTGGTGTTGGGTAAGACTAAAATGGATTCGGTAAGTGATGTAGAGGATTGGGTTATGTTTTATCTTTCTTTAAAATATTTTTTTGATGCAATTTAGTGTTTTGGATCTTGAGATGACATGAGTTTTCATGAGTGTCACAAATTAGATTGATATGATACATGTGAAAAAATATTGTCAAGATTGTCTAGACTGTCAGTTAGGATGACCTTTGTGGTTGATATTTTAGGCTACGGTGTTATTGTGCAGTGGGTTTTGTACATGTGATAGTTTTTTATGTTCTCTGATGGTGTCGTTATTTCATCAGGTTTTCAAAATTTATAAATTTATAAAAACCTGACTATACTAATAAATAATACATAGAATAATAACAAGACAAGGTTGATCCAATGAGGTAAAGATGCATAAATATTCAATCATTTTGAAGTTTTAATAACAATTTAACTAAAACTAAATTAACTAAACTTATTGATAGGTGTCTTGGAATAACTCAAAAATAAATAAAAATGATGAAGGGAAGCAAGTTAATATCAAGGATGGGTTTTCATAAAATTTATTGACCATGAGATTTCTTTGGGTACCTATCCTATCCTCTTATAATTATCTAGAACTATCTAAATTAGTTGGATATTCTTTAATGGATTCCTAAAAAACATATATATATATATATGTTGTCTTATTTGGAGACAAAAGGATAATTTATGGTTGGATATTTCTTTTCTCACATACCTTTATGTCATTGAGGTTTATCTTCCAAATGTAATCACATTAAAATTTTATTTATGTGATATGATTGATTTATATATAACCTGATATTAATTTAAAAATAGAGCTACTCATCCCCTTTAATCATCTCTCTTATCCCTTGAATTGTTAATTATCCATGATTAATCTCCCAATTAATATGGAAGAATTTTATGGATTTGAGGGATATGAAGATAATTTTAGTTCTATAACAAAGTGTTGTGTAGAAATGAGGAAACATGAAAATCACTCTCTTAATGACATATGATGTTCTATTACACAAGAAAAAGAAAATTAGAAAAATAAATTGTAATTGTATTGTAACCTAGTTTGATGAAAATCTATCTCCTCTACTCTCACTTCAGATACCAGATCAATATCTCCTAGTTTCCTCATATGTTAGAAGTGGATCCTCATTTAGTTAGTGTGGCAATGTGCTCTGGGCCATCTCAGTCAAGACTTCCCCCCATAATTCCTCTTATGTATTTATATGGAATTACATCTCTTTGACTTGTAAATATATGTATCTCTCTAATGTATCTTTTGTTCATTGACTTTGTGTTCCCCTTTTTCTCTATATTATCAAGTGGTGTTTACATCCTTAGAACTAGTAAGTATTTGAATTATCCTCAGATAAATAATGGATCTCTAGATAGCCCTTATTTTAAGTTAGTGTTTTGACTCATTCTTAGTTGGCAAGGCCTCCAATCATGCATCATTTTTAAATGATCCCTGATTCTAGCTTGTATCTCATAAGATACCCAAAAATATCTGGTATTTGAAAAACATGGGAAGCTACATAACCATACCACATAGAGGTTATCCTTGTGGTAAATCCATTTAGACCATGTATGGATCATCGTGAAACACTTATAGTGACAACATACACTACTATAAAACAGCCCTTTAAAAGTACTGGCCTTTATCAACGCCAAATAAAAGCAGGGATAATGTTAGCTTTTGTTAGCACTAAATTAAGTGCACATAAAGTGTAACTTTTCTTAATGCATTTTTTCTAGCTCTGATAAAAGGCACCCATTATTAGCGCATTTTTATAGCACTGATAAAAGGAACCCTTTATTAGTGCACTTTTTTAACGTTGAAAGGGTTTCATTTATTAGTGCTTATCATGGCATTATGTTTAGTGCTGATAAAGGTAAACCTTTATCAGTACTTTTTTAGCATGAATAAAGGAATCCTTTATCATTCTTTTTAGTTTTGATAAATTAATGAATGAAATTAAATAAATAAAAAATAAAAAATATATTATTAATATAATTTTAAAAATTTATTAAATATATAATTATTGATAATGATAAAAAAAATAGTATATATTAAATTTATAGATCTATATGAATGTATATAAGTATTATTTATATAATAAAAAATAATATTTATGATTTAAATTAATGAAATAGTAATATATTAAGTGAATATTGGTTTATAATTAAAAATTAATATGAATTAAAAATAATGACTAATTTCAACGAGTAATGGGAAAAATTGAATTTCATTTTATTTTTCAATTTAACATAGATCAGTCGTATGTATTATAATGATTTCATATATATATATATATAATTAATGCATTTTTAAATAAATACACACTCAAATATTTTTTTGGGAACTTAAATGATTTATATTATTTATTTTATATATTTTTATTTACTATGTTTTAATATTTTCAATATGTATTCAGATTTATTTAAATATATATCCATTTTAAATGATTTATATTAGTCAAACTTATACAAATTTGTAATATTATATTCATTTTTAATTAATCAATTTTATTCATTTTTAACATGCATGCACTTAAGATTAAATATTCATTAATAATGTTAAAAACGCATTTTTAAAATAATATTTTTAAATGATAATATTTAGAAATGTATATTTACTATTTTTATACATAAATAATTATAATTTAATAAATTATATTTTACTATAAATTATTTATATAATTATAAATAAATAATTACAAAATCATAATGAGTTTATTTAAATAATGAATATATTTACTATATATATATAATTATATATATATGTGTGTGTGTGTGTGTGTGTGTGTGTATAAATATTATTCTTTAAAAAAGTATTTATATAATTATAAATAATTAATTATATGTTCAATGAATTAAGAAATTATTATTTTACAAAAGGTATTATTATAAGTATTATAATTATATATAATATTTATACTTTTTTAAGGTATTATTTTTGGTAAAAATTTATTATAAGTATTTATCAGTGCTTTTTAGCACTGATAAAAATCAATATTTATCAGCATAAAAAAACACTAATAAAGATTCATTTTATTTTCACTTATTCACTTAGCACTTCTAAAAAATATCATTATCAGCGCTTTGTTTGGAAACATTGATAAAAGTGTCCCATTATATTTTAAGAACAATAACCATCACAATCCTATTTGTGATATATGAAGCTCTCCACAAAAGATACCTACTGCCGATGCTCCTCATTGTCAAATCCAAACTTGATTCTAGGATAGAATCAAGGCTCTGACCATTCCATGGCTTGAATCCATGGCTCGGGTGATTCAAAGGTGAAAAAAAACCAAGGCTCGAATGAAATGAAATTTTTTATATATATCTAATTTCCCTTGGTTATCTTATGAACCTTGTCATTACACATTTGTGTATCCTAACATGACCAGTTTCACATTCCTATAATAAAACAACCCCAAATTAATTTTTTTAGATATATTGATGTATCATCTTCTTGAATAGCATGCACCCTCTCCTTTGAACAAAATTGGAACTATGCGACTTGAATTATATCAAACCCAATGTTGGTTCATGTTGTTGTGAGGTATAATAGGCTCTTAATACCTATATTCAAGGACATCTACCTCATTAAAATTGTCAAATTTTGATAAATTCATCCATATAGAGGTCGTTGTTGTCATTTTTTTGGAATATTTTATTTCAAATCACTTGGGAACCCATTTTTCATATTTTAATTGAGAAATTAATGTTCTATTAATTCTTTGATTCACCTGCAAACTAAAAAAAATGTTTCACCAATCATAGACATCTCGATATCATTCCCCATATGATCCACAAAAAAACTGGATTGTGTTTTTTTCAATCCTCAAATCATATATGTTTGACATATATGAGTACTAACATCCATTTATCATTAACCTTCTTTATATAGAGGGATTAATCAACTATACCTCACTAAAACCCAAGATTTCTTAAGTATTGATCCAACTTTAAATACCAAGTCCTCGGTGATTTATTTATATTATAAAAATAAATATTTAACTATCATAACTTTATCTCATTTCCATCCAAAATAAACCCATCAATATTCTCAATTCATACATCCCCCTTAAAAAATATTTTAGGTAACATCGATTTGAAATCCATTAGGTATACTTTTAATTTAATTTGCTCAAAAATAGAAAAAAAGATTAAAATATTTTCCAACCAGGATATGGGAGTAAATTTATCATAAATAAAAAAAAATTGATCTTGGAGTTAACCTTGAACATTATTCATTATTTATTTTGAGCCACTTTTTCATAGACAATGAGTATATTTCGAAACACCCACATGGTTTTAAAAACATTTCTATCTTCTGGCCTTTGAATAATTTCCCATGTCACAGTGTTCCTATTCAGATCAATATCATCATGCACGTATTTCATCCAATTATCATCTTTGTCATCCTCTCCAAATGTTTTTTGTCTCTATTTGGGAAAAAATAGGTATTTTTAGGAGTCTTACTCTTTAATTTTTTCACTAAAATGTTCTGATCACCAATCAAATTTTATTCATTGATTTCAGCCTTTCATGTATTTCTTTCAGTTGATAAAAATATAGCCATCTTTGTAATGATAACCCACTCATTAAGACTTCTTAAAAATCAAGTAATTTCTTTCATCGCGCATCTAATAAAAACTATGCATGTTTTACATTAATCCATCTAAAAAATATCATTATTCAACATTTCTTTTTGGTTCCACCCTTACGAATCTTTCCTTACCAACCATGTAATTCTCACAAATGGGAGGAATTACCCAATTTTAGAGAACATAATGGAGTAAAACTGTCATCCTCATTAGTTTCATCTCTCAAAAAGTTATTATTAAATTTTTTTTCTTTGGAACCATCCCTCGTCTCCTTTTTATTTCTTGTACTACTCTTAGAATTATTCATCATATGGATGAATACTACTTTGAGTATTTCAAGAAACATAGGTGCATTTTCACAAGTGATTTAGGATGAGTTACAAACAATAAAATTCAATGCTAACTATTTATAAGATGATTTGATGAGGATTAAAATTTTCCATAACTTTCACATTTGGATTAATTCATAGGATCACAACTTCTATAGTGGAGTTATTATTTTCTTAAATTCAAATATCCATTTTCTTCAAATTATACTGAAATTATTTGAAACAATTAAATGTTTAGTTTCCTGTATTAGAAATCTCTATAACTTTCACCATTTATAATGAATATCTTATGTGTATATATTTAATTATTGTACAAAATGAATATTTTATGAACCAAATATGATATCTTTATTTTCTATTAGATGATTCAAAGATTCCATACAATGTATCTTATTTTCTTCTTATCCACCTCACTCGTTGCTTAATTGTTTAGAGGGATCTATTTTCATTTTTTATCATCATTCGTCCATTACTGTTGTCATATCCCTATGGTCAACAATATTTTCATAGTAAAATCATTATTCATTGAATTAATGCATTAATTCATATTAATGTTTAGTTTATATCCCTTTACTATTACACATGTAATAAATGTTTTCATGTATAGGTATATTATTTTGTTTGAGTTGGGGTGGTTTGTTTGAACCTACCCAACCTCATAAGGGATTGGACTTTGAACCTAAAACAGTGATAATTACAATACAGAAATGTATCAATAATTCATAAAACCACTAGGAAAAGCTGAATTAATGCTACTTATTTAAATAATTTTTTCATCATTTTTTCTACTATTTGTAAGTTAATTTCCTTATCATTTTTATCTAATGATTATTTAGTTTTTTTCACAGATCTTTTGGGAACACTTATTTGTCTTTAAATCATCTTCAATAAGCCACAAAAAAGAATAAAATGATTATTTCTATCAATTTTTTCATGTTTTTCATTTTCATTACCTTTATTTGTTGATCTTCCAATACTTCATATTGATTCGACATTGTTATATTAAAATACATTTTTGTTGTTGAATACTAGAAGAGTGGAGGAATTTTGTATGCCCATTGTGGTGACTTCTCATGATATAATAGGTGCATGGGCTTCCGCTACTCTTATGTCTTTAAATAACGAGAAATTCTTTTGGCTAATAACATCAAGTCAATATATATGCGTTTCTGGTATTTTCACATTAGAAATAATAAAAATGTGGTAACATTGAAAATTAGTAATTTTTTGAGACTTTGAGATGCGTAGGAATCAGTCGCACCTTAATTCGACACACAGTGTGACTGGTATGACCCCAAGTTCATTTTTATTTAAAATTGACATTAATTTTAGTAAAAAGGAGAACTGACATACTCAATATTGATTAAAAATGTTAATATATGTTTTGATACATTAGTAAAAATCCATAAGGCATTTGGGATGTGTATGAGCCAACCTCACCTCAATTCGATGCATGGTGTGACTGTTATGAATCAAGGTGTCCGTTATCAGATTAAAATCAACAGTTAATCAACAAAATGGAAATCACTGAAAACAAAGAAAACACACTCATATTTTTTGGATAATTTAATATATTCATTCATATATAAATTTTAATGTGTAAAAATCAGTTTCACATCAAACCAACTCTCTATGTGATCGGTATGGGTCAAAGTGTGTGTTTCCAGTTTAAAATGACCATTTATTAAAAAAATAACTAACCGAATCAAAACTAAGAAAATTAATTCAGAATTTTTTAATAATTTATTAAAAGTATCCATAATTTATTTTCGATTTTTATGAGTCAGCCACACCTCAATCTAATATATTATGTGACCGGTATGTCTCCAAAAGCATCTTGTTATTTGAAAATAACATCAATTTGAGTAAAAAGCACAGTTAACCATTTTAAAACTAAGAAAACACAATAATGTTGTTTTGATACTTTAGGGAGATGATATATAATTCATTTATTTATATGTTATAATAAAAAATACCTAAATCTGATACATGATGTGCCCGATATGACTCAATGTGTCCATTAACAGTTTAAAATCGATGGTTTAGTTAAAAAATGCCAATCCTTGAAAATAAATAAAATGCAATCTAATTTCTTGATAATTTATTACATTGATTGATAATTAATTTTTGATGTGTTGGAATCAATCTCACATAAAATACATACACAATGTGCTCAATATGAGTCAAAGTACATGTTTTCAGTATAAAATGACATTTTATTAAAAAAGACAAGTGACATACTCAAAACTAAGTAAACACATTTTTATTTTCTTGATACCATAAAGAAAACGATCCATAATCCATTTTGGATATGTGGTAATTTTCCTCACCTGAATCGGATGTGTGGTGTGACTGATATGACTCAATTTGCATCTTTTTGTTTAAAATTGATATCAAATTTAGTGAAAAAGGAAAACTGACCTACTCAAAATCATGAAAACTCATTAATTTTGTTTTGATGCTTTAATAAAACAATAATTATTAATTTTTTTATGTGTAGGATTTATCCTCACCTCAATCCAATGCATTATGTGTTCAGTATGACTCAATGTGTCTGTTATCAGTTCAAAATTGACATTTTACTTCAAAAAGAGTCACTCATTGAAAACAAGAGAACAACCTTGAATAGTATTTATAATTTAGTACAATGATTCATAAGTCATTTTTATTTTTTAGTAATTGGTATCACATCAAATAGACACACTAGGTGGCTAGTATGAGTCAAAGTGTGTGTTTCCAGTTTAAAATGATATTTTAGTAAAAAAACAAGAGACATACTCAAAAACAAGAAAACACATTCAGAATGTTTTTATACTATAGGAAAATAATCCATAATAAATTTGAGACATGTAAGAATCATCCAAACCTCAATCCAATGTATTATACAGCTATTATGACTCTATGTGAGTCTTTTCAATATATAAGTTTCATTTTAGTTGAAAAAATTCATCACATCCCCAAAATCGAGCAAACGAGCCTAGATTTTTTTCTCATCATTATATATATTATTTCATAATTAATTCCCATATAATTTTTATCTTATACTCATTTAGTGAATTTTCAACGATATAATTCTTGAATAAAAACAATAAATGGTGTCACATGCAAGAATCAACTACAACTCAATCTGATACACATAGTTCTTTGTATGACTCAATGTTTAGTTTAAAATTAACACTTTTTATAAATTTATTTCATTATACTATTACTAGAATAATAATTTTTTTCTTATTCTTTTGTTTTTTTATTGATCAGGGGTTAGGATCAAAAGACAGAGGAATACTTCTATTTTTGAATGTATGTAATAAGTTGTACTTATGAAATTTAATAAACCAATGTTTGTAATGTATATAATATAGTGTTTTTTCTTGTATTTGTGTTGTAGATTTTATTTCATTTAAATTCTGTATTCGTACTTAATTTTTCTGATTTCATGGTGTTTTTGGTGTGGTAGTGTGATTTTGTAGCACATTGTACTAGTGTTGTAGTGTGTTGTGACAAAATAATCTAGTATTTATCTTTATTAGTTCATATAGAATCATGGATAAAATGGTTCTTTATCAGTGCTTCTATAAGAGATGATAATGGACCCCTATATAATCTATTTTAAAAGAATTGACAAAGGATCCATTTATCATAACTTTCTTAGCACAAATAAAATACTAGGACTTTTAATCTTTCTTTAGTAGTCAATGCTTCTATAGAGATGATAATGGAAATTTTTAGTGCTATTAACAACCTGTTTTTTAGTAGTGGTAGTGGAATATTCATTCTATTTTCTCTTGAAAAAATTGTTCTACCAAAAACACACTCTCCACATCATAATGGTGGTCGCATTTCATAACAACCTCTTTTTCTATGATCCCCATGCCACTACACTGCAGGGGAGAATCCTTTAGTGTATATTTCTTCAAAAATTCTTGGGTGTACCTTATCCTCTTATGCATGGTTTGTTCTTATATAAATGCTTAATGGTGGTTGCCTCAATATTTGGAGGCAATATATGGAAATCTTGGACCTCTAAAGTCTCTATTGGATTAAACTTAAGATTCCCTAGTGAAAGACATGGTAGTTATCTGGAATTCTTTAGTGTAGTGACAACGGGTGGCGATATGGATGAAATAAACATGAATGATGACGTGGATAGAGGGGATAATAGATGTTTTTTATGTGAAAAGTGACCGAGATCACACACACATCCCACATTGAAAGAGTGGATGTATGGCCACCAGATAAGAAGTATGTCCACCATAACATCCTAAAATGAAGCCATATTAGTGAGAGAGGATGCCTACTATCGTAGTGCACTACTTTACACCAATGAGGCTCTCATCCTACTTCCACACAAAGTTTCCTCATGCATTGTCTCTCTCTTTTACATTCATTCTCCTAATCCTATTCCAACCCACATAGGTGTTCCTCATATATGACTCTCATGCGGGACTTACAAAGGCTAGGCTTGGCCATAATTCCCTCTTGGGACTACTAAGTGTCTTTCTCACCTTATTTGAGGGCCAAGTGGGATGCCCATTCTTTTAACAAACACTCATTATCTATATTCTTCCAACCTAAAAAATTACACAAAAAAATACTAATATGAATAAAAAATGATAAATATTTTATTTTAATTATTTTTTCACTTTTTTTAAAAATCCATTAAAAATGTAAATACCCAAATATTATTATACTAAATTAAATCATTGGAATTAATTAATATAAAAATGACACTGCTAAATTAAAATTCAAAATTTTTTGTTCAAAAAATAATCACATGAAAATCTCGAAATCGTATAACATGAATATCTTTAAGTGTATATCACTATAATGAATTAAAAAGGAAAATACATTGTAAAAATATTCAAAATTAAAAACTAATGAATCAAAAGAAATTTTCAATGGGAAAAAGAAATTTTAAGGGTCACGTATTAAAAATTATTTTAACTCGTCAATAAAAAAAATGAATTTGAAATTACTAAATAAAAAATTATGTATATTTTCATTTCATCCATTAAATACTTTTAATTAATCATTATTAACATTGAAATTTTTAATTTAAATTCAAAATTTCTTATTCTTTCATTACCCTAGGTAAATATAAATGTGATGTTTTCATCATAACTTGAGCACATACACCAAACATAAGAATTTGAAAATGATGTTGTTTCTCTACAGAGTGGATAAAAATATCACTAAAAATCAAAGGACATAAAATATGGATCAAATTATTTTGAGTCTTATAGAATGGTATTAATTTGATGAATAAAATAAAATCTAGAAAATTAGGCTTATCTCTAAGTATTAAGCATGATAATCACGGTGAACTCAATGAAATATTCATCTTTAAAACATGACATCTTCCCGAACATCCCAATCACACGATAAGTCCATTAATAATGATATCATAATTAATGATTTAACCCTATATTTTTTTTCATTTTTTTAGTCTTTTAAATTTTTTTTGAAACATGAGGTAGGAAAAGTATCACATCCATCACTCAAACACAAATGAAAAAAATCATTGGTCAAGTTTTGGTGATTTTTGGACCTTTATAACTCACCGCAAATTTTATTTATTGATTGATTTTCATTATTTCTAGAGGTGTGAACAATAAATACATTGAAAAATTACAAGAACCTTATCTAAAAACCCAATGATACAACCAATACACAATCTCACAAGTAAGAATATACATTTTTTCCATGAAATCAATTTTCCACAAACTTGACTTGGAACATCATGAAAAACATTAGAGTGTGGATAAGAATGGATAAATAATATTTAAAGGTGGATAATCTTAAAAAATTCCATTTATGGTGTCTAAGGGTAAAAGGACGTTGAGTTTAAGGTAGGATTCAAGGATAATGGAAAAATCAAATAAAAATACCTCAATCATTTTTTATGTGAATTGGTAAAATCGTCATTTTGATAAGATCAAATTCAAATCGAATTAGGATACATTCCCCATGTTTTATCAAGAAATTTATGAATAAAGATCATAAATATTAGTCTTAGAAATCTCTTAGGAAACATAGAATATAATTTTAGCTAGTCACTCAGGGAATGTTTCAAAATAAAAAATAAATTTATAAGAATGTTCTTAAATTTAAAGCATTATAAATGGGAGATAAATTTTATCAAAGTGTGACTATAATGAAAAATCATGAATTATTGATTTCAAGTACATTTTATTCACTCTACTAATCCATTATTCCCATTTCAATCATCCAATTTCATCAACATTAAAATTAAAACATGGAATAATGGTGTCCCTAATAATCCTATATATTATAGGTCAGAAGTGAAACAATAATCTAAGTGTACAAATTCATATTTTCTCATTAAACACTAGATATATTTCAGAAACTAGATGAGTAACAGTGAATAATGAAAATTTAAGCAAACACCCTTTTCATTTCTGAAGTCTTTATCTTTTATTTTATACTACAATATAGACTTGTTCCTAAGAGAATGATGGACATGGAAATTAAGAAAAATAGTAAATATGAAGGACTATAGAAATTAAAATTCATAAATAATGTGAGGGAGGTTTTCTATATTCTCTAATGAAAAGTCCAAAACTAAGATAGAAAATAAATAAAAACATAGGTTTCCACCCAAAAAGTTATTTTATTGAGGTCATTAACATCAAAAAAACATCTTCAATCATATAATATGAGAATTTTATAGAGCCCATCATCTATTATTGAACCAATTTTTCTTTCTTCAATGTTTGGTGTAGCTATTTTACTATTACTCCTTGAAATCTATTCTTCTGGTTGTTGACTAAAGTAATAATTAGAGAACAACAAAAATGTTTAGAGAAACAGCTAATGGGTTGTCCAAACCTTTTACCAATCCTCTTTTTCATATTTTAGTAAATATTAAACACCAAATTTAGTAATTAACATCACAAATTCAGTAGACATTTATTCTTTTTCATCATCATGGGCATGCTCATCCATAAGCTCTATGGTGAAATTATAAATTTCATTACCTGAAACACTTCCCCTCTATTTGATCTACAATTTTAGTATTTTAGGGTTCTTCTTATTTCTCTTATACCACCTCCTTATCAATTAAGTAGATGAATTCCAAGGGAAATATAGAATATTCATCAGAAAAGAGACTTAACTAGGATTTGGATTAAATTTCTATTTTTATCAAACTGGATCATAAATTGGGAAACCCCCTTGGTTACATCTTTCAATTACTTATCTCATTTATCCATGTTTTCACGATTGACCATATTTTTTTTTAACTCATCTTCAATTCATTAAACTGATTTTTCCATATTCGGTTGTAGTTGTGGTTCACATAAATTTTTTTGATTCTCATATCCATAGCTTTTAATCATCCTATTTAATAATACAATTTACTATTAATGGATCGAATCCATGATTTCCTTTTAGATGTTGTATATAATTATTCATGTTTCTAAGATCACAATTAAAAACAACCATCACATAAAATGAAAAAAACATAATCTAAAATTAAAAACAAAAAAAATAGTGAAATTGGTTTATCTAGCTATTGAATTTATAAATGAACATGCAATGGAAACGGGTCCAAAAACACGATGTGCATAGTCAATGTTTTTGTTCATCCAGTATGTCATAGTTTTCAAAATTATAAAAACCAAATTATACTAACTAATAGGACATAGAACAGTGATGTGATGAGATAAATCACATGTGGAAAGGCCTATAAATGATCAATAGTGATGATGTTTTTGTCACGATTTAATTGAAACTAATTAACTAATATACTTGAGAGGTGGGGTGGACCGACTCAAAAAGAATAAAAAATTATAATGGGATGTGGGTTGATATATAGGAAAAAAAATTCAAAAAAAATTATTAACTATTAGATTTTATGGGAAATATATCCTATACTCTTAACATTGGATAGAACTATCTAAATCTATAGTATACTCATTCAAGGTTTCACAACCAATATAGGTTAATGACGGATTACCTCGATATGGATAGAGAAGTTAGTTTTGCCCTTCTCTTTCCCACATCTCATTATAACATTGATGTTTTACCATAAATTTCAACACTTTTCCTATAAATTTAGGGGATATGATTTAAGATATGTTAAACATGATATTAATTAAAAAATAGAGGTACTAATCCCATTTAATCAACTCAAATCTCCCTCAAATTCTTAATTATCTATGATTAACCTCTCAATTATTAAGTAATAATATAATGTATTTGAGGGAAAGGAATAGAATGTCAGTTATAACATCCTGTTACCAATTTCTTAGGTACCTCATTGAACTCATCATGGATTTCCCCTAATTTATATTTGTAAGACACCTGTGATGGTGATGTCATCAATTTGTTGGACTCTCAGAATTAACCGGTGATTTTTGTAGTCTAAAAGTGGATTTCACACCATTTAACTAGGTTACACACTGTGTGACTGTTTCTAGGATCAATCTGGTAAAAGGGATTCACACTGTGAAAATTTACACATCATGAAGTGTTGTTTCACATAGTGAGTTTGTTAAATTTCATATTATTAATATAGAGAGACGTATTTCTCAACAAACAATAACACTATGGATTTCAAAGTGTTTTAAGGGGTTAAACATCATGTAATTCCCCAAGTAGGGATGTTTTAGAGTGCTGAATGGGATTGGGAATCCCATTTGGATGCCTCTTTTACCTTGGATCTCAAACTAAAGTTCTTCACTGATGATTTTTAAAGACATCATTCCTTCCTGATCAATTCATTTGGCATTTGATCTTCGGTGAGACTAGGGTGAATCTCTCCGAAGTTCTATTTCTAATTCTTCATTTCTATTGCTATTGGTGGCACCCTTGTTTTGTGTTATTGGATCCATTGTTCTAAATTGGTGCTTTCTCATTGTCTTCTTCCAAGATACATTGTGCGATATCCTTTTCGGGGTTCATTACTTTTTCTAATATGGTGAAAAAAGTATTTTTTCTTGAGGTATTTGGTTTATTCATCTCCACTGACACGTTTTTCTTAATTTTATCAAATTATAATATGTTTGGATTGGATTCTGGGGTCTCTTTTGGTGTTGTTGGCCTTTATTGATTGTGGATCCCATTAAGGGTGTATGTGACCCAAGTATTGAGGTTAGTGGTTATTTCTATATCCTATGATGATGAACCTTGTTATTGTTACATTAAAAATTTATTTATGTATAAAATTTGGAAGATTTTTTTGTGTGTGTTGAAAATATTTTGAAAAGAAAATGGTTTTTCTATAGTTATTGAAAAACGGAATGAAAATTGGGGTTTTTAAAGCATTGAAATGATATTTTGAAATGGTTCGGAAATGGTTTCCAATGAATTGAAATGGAATTATAAAAAAGAAAAACATTGGTTTCCTTAGGTACTTAGGTGGGAGGTTTATCCTAAGGCCATCATCCATTGTTTTTTTATTATAAAGGGGTTTTTCTCATGGGTCTTCCTTCTGTTTCCTAGGCCCATTTTTCTAGGGGACCAAAATTGGCATGGGGGTTACTTCTAGGGTATTCCTCTTCTCCCTAGGCCTATATTCTATGATCAATAATTGTGAACTTAATTGATTGTGGTATGAGTAGTCTATAACCTGATCTATAGTATTCCTTGGGGTTGTGATATATGTGTTTCTGTTTTGTATTTCATGTGTTTTTGAGTTAGACTTGCACATGAGCCTCAACCCAGTTAGTGAGGACTCCTTAAGTGCATCCAGGAGACCCGGGATCAAATCCAGGAGAAGGATAATTTCTGGTATTATATAAGTACTGTAGCAGTACTGTAGGAGGACTATAGCAGGAACTGTGCAGAACTGTAGCAAGAACTGTGTAGAACTGTAGCAGGAACTGTGAAGAACTGTAGCAGGTATTATAGTAGGTATTATAGCGGTAACTATGCAGGAACTGTTTGGCACTGTAGCAGTTGAAATATTCTCCCGTTTGGGCCTTCAGGCCACCGATTTGGTCCCCAAGTCCTTTAAGGCCTTCGGGCCACCCAGGCCTTGAGGTCAGTAAGGCCTTCAGGCCACCTCAAGTCCTTCGGGCCACCTTCAGTGAAAATGCAAACCAGAAAACCTACAAGGAACAAACTTCAGAAGGAGGAGGAGCAAGGAGCATTCACCATAGCAGAAGCTAAACAGATTGCATGAATGAGAGGGTATGTCACCTTCCATCTGGACAAATCCTGTGCATGCACCGAAAAGCCTAGCCGAACAGCCATGCGAAGTCGGAGAGATGATTTCATGAGGAAGATGCTGGGTAGGAGCACTTCCAAGTAGTTAGTATGGGTTGTATGTAATATTTGAATCCTATGGGAAATAAATTCCTCTAAGGCCTATAGGATATGTAATACTTACGCCTACGGGCCTTGTAAGGGTTCCACCTCACCCCTTGAAAGGTGGATTATCAAAATCAATAAAAAATGAAGGCCTTCGGGACATTGGAGGAGTTAGCCTTGATATGCATGTTTATAATTGGGAATAATAAAATGGAAAACCTTCTTCAAAATTGATTTACCTAATTATATTTAGAATTGGGAAAAATGGAAATGTTTATTATGTTTTCTATTAATATTTTTTACTACTTATGATGTTATTTTTTATATAAAATGACTATCTAAGAATTTATTCTATACAGACTTTTTATGGAAGACTTGGGTGGGATCCTACTAAGCCTGTTAGCTCACACGTTGCGCACCTCTTAGGTGGTGCATAGACATTTGTATGTCTTCTGGTGTAAGGAAAGGCATGGAATAATAATGAGGTGTTGAGGTTTCATGTCAGCTATGTTGGGGAGATGGTGGAATTTCATCCATGCCATAACTTGGAGTAGCTGTATGGTTTTGGTCCTTTGTAGTTGGACTTTTGTTTTTATTTTTGGATACTTCTTTCATTTTATTACACTATCCTCTAACAGTTATGAAATATATTTTATTAGTCTTCTAAAGTTCTTTCTTGTTTATTATATATATATATCATGTGTTTGTTCAAGTTGGTAAAAAAGTTTCCCTTTGTTTTTTTGTTCAATGCATGGGTTTTTGTAGCCAACCCATGGGGATTGAGAATACCCTTCAGGTATCTAGAGGATTATTTTGGGTTCCATGTTGGAGGGTAACCTAGTTTCGTTCAGTACAAAATTTTGTCAAAGGATTTATTTCCTCAAGATCCCTTTTCTTGGGACATCTGTTAGACTAGAGAGAGGATTGTTAGAACATGAGAGGTTTTTTTCGTTATGTTCCTGTCAAACTCTCAACGTGATAGGACTCAAATTTCCATTAGATGATGGGATATGTGTCTCTACTATTGGTTTATTAATCTTAATTTTTTATTGTGGGTTTTATAGTTTGAACTGGGATTTTTTCTATTGTTTGATCATTCTTATGTTTCACTGTGCAACAATATCCCTCATAATTATCTTCAAAGAGTTACATAGGAGGCTGAAGTTGATGCTCCTCAAGGGAATCCTTTGATAGACTAGAATCTCATTGAGACGGTAGTATAAGAAGTTTATGTTGTTGATTAGGATGTACCACTAGTTCATAACATTGTTGTTGAGGTACAACCTGGAGTTGGAGGATATAGAGATCGATCATGGGTATTCATTCGTGAGAATCCACTATCCTTTTAAGGAATGATTGAACCTCAAGAGGAAAAGGATTGGCGGGATAGGATTGATCCAATCTTCAAATTTGTGGAAACACCTAATAATATTGGGGTAAATTGTTTCGTGTTTAGAATCTAGGGGTCTGGTGAAAAATGTTGGGATTCTATGTTCTAGGAAGACAGACATATAGATTTGGATTAAAAGGATTTCAAAACCGTTTTCATCCATCAGTATTTTTTCAGAGTCTATGATGTTGTAAAAATACATACTGTTCTTGTATTTTTAACAGGGATAGAATTTGGTGTCGGTTTACACCAATCAGTTTACTGGTCTTTGCCATTTTTTCTCCAGACATAGTGATGAATGACCAGATAAAGACTCATAAGTACATGTAGGTATTGTGATTGGATATCTAATTGTAAGTGTTCATATTGATATTTTCTACCTATGAAGAATTGGTAGAAAGAGATTTGATTTTAGATATGAATTTGGTAGGCAATGTTGTCTTTTCCGCATCTTCTCTTCCATCGGGTGGAAGCTTCAGTGGCATGCATGGGAAGAAGATGAAGTGGAAAGTTCATCATAGAAGTCATGGAGGTGTGTCTCAGTATTGAGCCTATAAATTTATATGAGTGTGGAAACATCAGACATACCATAAATTATTTTCTTATTCCCATGAAGAGATGCTAAAACTATGGGCATGTCGGTCACTTACAATGCTATTGTTAGGCTCTAAATAGACCTAATTATAGTTAGGTTTTATCAGCCCCAAAGTCTACTATGGTACAATCATAAGATTCATGAACTATAGGTATCCAACCACAGGCCTCAGGAGTGAAGCACTTTCATGCAGTTGGTGAGTGTCCAGTGGAAGTTGATACAAGTACCACAATAGTGAGAGGTACTATCCTTATTTAATCTTCAAAAGAAATTTCATTATTGGATACCAGTGACCCCAACCCATTTATATCTACATGTTTTGGGGATGTTATTAAACATCTAACCGAACTTATTACCTTTTAAATGGAGTTAGTGAAACATTTGGTAAGAGAAGAGAGAAGGCGTTAAGGTGTTCTCCTTTATTATTAAAAATAGCTGATACGAAGTTGGTCGGGGATTTTATCATTCTAGATCTTGATCAGTTTTACATCATCATCATTACAGACTGCCTTTTCTCTCATTGAGATGAAGTTAATAGTTATCATCGATGTGTTTCAATATTTTTGAGGATGGAAGCTCTCATGTGTTTCAGGGAGAGTGGGACCTAAGGTCTGGTCATGAAGGACCTTCCCACATAGAGCTCGTGAGATTGTTGACTTCTGCTATGATTGAACCTGATTATTGTTCTTCTAATTTTGATATTCCCATTGTTGTTTGGGACATTTCTAACATGTTCCCAGATGAATTATCTTGTATTCTTCCATATATGGAGGTAGAGTTTAGGATTGACCTAGTGCTAGTAATGAAAACGATATTGATACCTTCTTATAATATGGAACCAGTAGAGCTGATGGAGATCAATATTTATTTGGATGACCTATTGGAAAAGGGTTTGTTCACCCTTTTGTTTCATCTTGGGAATCCCTAATACTGTTTTCCAAGAAGGTATATTTTTCACTTAAGTTGTGTACTAGCTATCAGTTGTTGAACCAAGTGACGATTAAGAAAAAATATCATTTTCCTCATGTGTATGATGTTATTGATCAATTAAATGGGGGAAATTTGTTATTAAATTATTGATCTTTGGTCATGTTATCATTATCTTAGAGTTCAAGAGTCTGATATACTAAGATAACTTTTAAGAGAATGTATGAACATTATGAATATTTTTTGATGCATTTGGGTTTGAATAATGATTGAAAAGTTTTTATGGATTTATTGAATTGAATATTCCATAAGTATCTTGACACAATTGTTGTAGTATTCATGGATGATATTATGGTTTATTCAAAATTTGAACGTGACCACAAGCACAATCAATGTATGGATTTGTAAATTTTGAGAAGTCACTATTTGTATGGAAAGCTTTCAAAATGATTTTTCTAGGTTCAGGAAGTGTAGTTCTTTAAGAAAAATATTTTTGAACACGGCTTATCAGTTTATCCTGAGAAGGTGAAAACGTTTTGATCTTGGGAAGAACCATAAAATTACTTAGATATATGAAGATTTCTTGGTGTTTCTAGATACTACTGATGTTTTGTTAAGGATTTATCTATGTTGTTGTCACCTTTGATTGGTCTTAGTAGGAAAGAGTTGAAATTCACATGGGATGGAAAGTGTCAAAATTCCTTTGATGAACTGAAAGGACTTCTAACATCGGCTAGTAAGGGATACAAGGTGTTTTTTTAGGCTTCTCATGCTAGTTTTGGATGCACAGTTATGCAGGATGGCCATGTGGTAGCTTATGGATCATATCATCTTTGACCGCATGAGAAGAATTACTCCACACCTGATTTAGAGCTTCCGGCAGTTATGCATGCACTCAAATGTTGTAGACACTATATTTTTTGGGAGATGTTTTTGATCATTTCTGATCATAAGAGTTTGAGTTATATATTTTATCAAAAAGACTTGAATATTAGATATAGATGATGGGTAGAATTCCTTTAGATGTTTGACTTCTATATCACCTACATCTAGGGGATATGAAATTTAATTATAGATACCTTTATCTAGAAAGAACCTTTATAGGGTATTTTGGAATTGAAGGAGTGGTAACTTATGAGGATTTTCACCAAGTATCATTAGGATTATTAGGAGGATGTTTTGGGTATGGTTCTGATTAGTGTTCAGTTATCATCATCTCTTCTGAAGTATATTTTGTTGGGTCTTCATCAAGATGATGATTTTAGTGAAATAAAAAAAGCCTTTATGGTGAGGATACTATTTCAGGTTAGTCTCTCTCTTCAGATGGAATACTCCACATTGGTAAGTATTTCATCATCCCATAATATGTGAGGAGTTCAATCTTGTTTAAATGTCACAAATCTTTATAGGATGTGAATCCAATAACTTTGAAGATGTATTATGACATGTAGCGATGATTCTCGTGGTTGGGTATGAAGCAGGACATTACAGATTATGTGTATCGTTGTTACACCTGCCAACAGATAACAATAGAGTACTTTAAACTTTTTGGTTTACTTCAGCCTCTTCTGGTGAATGTTTGGAAATGGTATGAGGTATCTATGGATTTTGGTGTCAGATTACCATAGACACCTCAAGGTCACATGGTAGTCCTTCTGATGTTGTTTCGTATAGGGAACCTAGTTTTTCCTCGAGGTTATTGAAAAGTATCCAAGAGGTAATGGGAACTTAGTTTAAGTTTAGTACAACATACCATCCATTAATAGACGGTCAGATGGAGCATGTAATTCATATCTTTGATGATATTCTCTATTCTGATTTCTTGGATTTTAGTGGATCATTGGATAGCCATATGGGAAAGGTTGAGTTTGTTTACAAAAATGGTTTTTAGTAATCCATATAAATGAACCCATTTGAGGAATTATATGGTTTCCCATGCAGATCACCTCTTTTTTGGGATGATGTGGGAAAAGTGTCTTTAGTTTTTATAATTCTGTTTTTGGAAATGTTCGTGAAGATTTGTGATGTGAACTAGTGTTTGGTTATATCCCAGAGTCGATAGAAATTATATGTGGATCAGTAACGTCGACCTTTGGATCATTTTGTTGGTGACTGGTTTTTCTTTAATGTTCTACTCTGTTGGGTCATAGTCAGCTTGGAGGATAGGGAAAATCGGATCTAATATATGTTGGAATGTGTGAGGTCACTAAGTGGCTCAGGTAGGTCGTATAATGGTTAGCATCACTAGTTTAGTTGATATATATTTATGATGTTCTCCATATGTCTCATATCAGGGAATATCATCATGATCCCATTTGTGTTCTGATTTTGGGAGAAATTGGGTTAGAACTAGATGATTTTGTTCTATAGAAACCATTTGATATCGTTGAATCTCAAGAGAAAAACTTTCATGGGATGTCAAATCCATTGGTTAGAGTATTATGGCAACAAGGATTAGATTCTCATGAGACTTAGGAATGTGAAATGTTAACGAGGGAGGAGTGGTCTCATCTTTTTCTAGGGATTACAACATCCCCATGACATTCTAGGGACGTAATGTCTTTATAGTGGGGAGTTTGTAAAATATCACTATCTATTTTTTAGGTATGTATTTAATCATTTTGCAGGTTTCCCCTCTTTGAGATTTGGAAGAGACTTCTGATGTTGATGTTAGATATTTGTTGGACTCTCATCATTAACCAACAATTTCTGTAGGTCGAAGGAGGATTTCACAGCGTGTAATGGTTCCTGGGAACAAGCCATGAAGAGGGATTCATGTTGTGAAAGTTTAAATGTCATGAAGTTTTGTATCACATAGTGATTTATTTAAATAATGGATTATTAATCTAAGTCGATGGATTTCTCAGTGTACTTGAACACTATGGATTTCATGGCATGTAAAGGGGTTACATGTCATTTAATTCCTTGAGTAGGGACATTTTAGACCATCGTACAGGATTGGGATGTGGTTTCACCTTTTCCCTTTTCTATAGAACCAAAGTTATTCCCAAATGATTTCCAGAGACACCATTGCTTCCCAATCGATTTTGTCAGTGTTTGATCTTTGGTGCGATTGTGGTGTGTCTCTCCAAGTAAGTGATCAATCTGTTTCTTCATTACTGTTGATCGCGGTGGAACCTTATGTTTTCGTTATCATATCTGTTGGTATATGTTGGTTATTTATCCTTTTCTTCTTCCAAGATCTATTGTGTGATCTCTTTTCTGAATTCCATTCCTTTGTCAGTTGTGGGGTGATAGTCATTCGTTCTCAAGGGATGTGGTTTCCTCTTCTCCATCGACCACTTTTTTCACAATTTAATCAAATATAAATATGTTTGGATTGGATTATAGTGTATCTGTTGTTTTTTTTGGGTTTTGTATATTTTGGATCTTTTTTTGAGAATGTGAAACCCAATCATTGAAGTAGGTGATTCCATCTCTAGCCTATCTTGATGAACCCTATTATTCCTGGTTTACAAATTGATTTATGTATAGAATTGGCATGGTTGTTTTTTGTGTGTTGAAATGAGCTTTTAAAGAAAATGGTTTTCCCTAGTTATTGATAAATTTAATGAAAAGGTTTATTTTTGAAGCATTGAAATGAAATTGTGAAATGGTTTTCAAAGCATTCAAATGGAATTATGAAAATTAGAACATGGGTTTCCTTGGGAACTTAAGTAGAAGGTTTAGCTTGAGGCCATTTTTCATTATGTTATGATTATCAAGGGGGGTTTCTCATGGGTATTTCCTTGGTTTCTTAGGCCTATTGTTCTAGGGGATGATATTGAAATTAGGTGGGTACTCATGGGGTATTCCTCTACATCCTAGTCCTGTGTTATAGGATCAAATTTTAGGTAAATAATTGATTGTGGTATGAGTAGTCTACGACCTATCTTGTAGTTTTCCATGGTGTTGTGATACCTTTTTTCTATTTTGATTTTCTTGTCTTTCTGAGTTAGCCTTGATGTGAATGTTTATGTATGTGAAAAATGATATGAAAAATGTGCTTTTAAATTGATATAGATACTTTTGTTTAGAACTGTGAATAGGGGAAATGTTTTCCATTTTTTTATAAAACTACTTCACTACTATTCTTGTCATGTTTTATATAAAATTATCATACAAGAATTTATTATATAGATACTTGCTATGGAACACCTAGGTGGGATCCTATTGGGCTTGTTAGCTCATATAGTGCGCACCACTTTAGTGATGTGTAGAACATTTTATGTATTTCAGAGTAGGGAAAGTCAAGGTGTCATAGTAAGGTGGTTAGGTTTCTTTTTATCTGATTTGGGTAGTTGGTGGTGAGATGGTGGGAGTCCATCCATGAAATAACTTGTAGAAGCTACTTGGTTTTGGTCCTTTATAGTTGGACTTGTACTTTTGAGTTTTGGCTACTTCTTTTAGTTGTTGTTTTACACTTCCCTCTTACATTTATGCCATATATTTTATTAATCTTCTATTTTTCCTTCCTGTTTTGTTATTATATACTGCATGCATTTTTTTCAGTTAGGGATAAATCATTCCCTCTTGTTTTTTGTTTAATGCACTGGTTCTTGTCAGCATCCCGTGGCTATCTTGAACACCCTTTGGGTATGTGGCATATTGGGTCAGGTGCTAGGTTTGAGGGTAGAAAAGCTTGATTCATTTAATTAGTTATAATAAAAAGTCATATTTAAAAATGAAAACACATGAAAAGCACTCTTGAACTGGAATATTAATTTTGATTACATAATGAAAAGAAAAAAATTGAAAAAGAAAGAAAATCCTAATTATATAGTATCATGGTTGATGATGATTCTTCTCCTCCACTCTTTCATTAAAAGATAGGTTGATATCTCTTAGTTTCCTCTTATGTTAGATGTGAAACCTCCTACAGTTAGTGTGGAAATGTTCTCTTAGTCCTCTCAATTTCATTTCCCACCCATCATTCCTCTTCTATATTTATAGATACATGTATCACTTTGAATTATTCATATCTATATCACTACACTATATATTTTCACCTAAGGATTATTATTTTCTTTTTCCCTCTCTTATCAAGTCGATTTTTTTCTTCTTTTAACCTTGGATCATTGGTGGTTGGATTAATCTCCATTGTTTTATGTTATTTGTTGACTTCTTCCCAATATATGATGCATTTACATGTGAATAATTTTTAAAATAAACCCTTGGGTAGATTTTATCTCATGCGATTCATGAACATATTAGGTATTTTAAAATTTATAAAATGCTAAAACACTAAGACATGAAACTTAACCTTGAGAAAAAATCATGAAATCCATGAATGTCTCCCTATGTAATGCTTCTGGTGATGGAATAATGAATTTTTTTATTTTCTCTCTTTAAACCATTATTCTTCTAGAAAAACACCATATTTATCATAGTGGAGGTCCTATGATGCAACATCTTATAGTTTGGTCTCCCCGTGCCATTATTTCACAAGGGTGAATCCTATGGTGTAGAGTTCCTAAAAAATGAAAGCAGGATCCTCCCCCTTTTGTGAACGGGTTCTTCTCCTATAATGGTTACATGGTGGTCTCCTCAATCTTTGGTGCTGTTTTGTGGTGATATTGATCCTCAAAAGTTATTATTGGATCAAACCCGAGCTTCTTTAGTGGCATCCATAGTGGTTCTATTGAAATTTGTAGCATAATGAGAATGGGAAGTGGTGTGGATGAAATAAATGAGGACGATGATGTACATTGTGGGGTGAAACTGTGTCATTTTTGTAAGTGCATTGTTCCCTGAATCATGTGAACACATCCCTTCAAAATGAGAGGATTAATGACCAACACATAAAAAGTGTTTCCACCACACCATCCAAAAAATGAATCTGGAATGATTTCAGACGATTCCAACTATTTTTGTATGCCTCCGCATGTCTATGAGACTCTCCTCTTATGCCACACAAATCTTCCCCATGCGCTAGTGCACTTCTGTGGATCTTTGTGCTTTCACTTGATCCAACCTTCATAAGGTTTCCTCCTCTAAACCATCAATGTTGTCCTTCCGGAGGTTGGGATTACTAGTGTCCCCTCTTGGGCCAACTACGTATCATGTATGACTTTGGTTGAGGGCAAGATGTGCTCACCAATTTTTTAGCTAACACCCCCTATCTTCTTCCAACCAACAAATGACACACAAAAAATACTAATAAAAATAAAAATAAGATACATATAGTAATTTAATTATTTTAATTTCATTTTTTAAAAATTTCATTTAAAATAAAAATAATGAAAAATAATTATTATAAATTTAAACATGTTTATTAATTATTTAATAAAATAACATTAATGAATTAAAATAATAAAAATGTATGTGTAAAATGAACTCGTCACTTGAACATATGATTGTATATAGCCTCCATAGAACCCATGGGAATAGGAAATTATTCTTATAACTGAGCCCCACCCCAAGTTATAGGGTAGTGGTTTTAGGTAATGGCTTCTACTTGAGTGAGAAGTCCTGTATAACCATGTCCCATGTGAGAGGTCATAGGTTAACGGATAATAGAGGATCGTGCCCTGAAAAGGGTATCAGGTTGTGGTGACTTGATTGAACATTTGAGAACATGGGTTGGGTTTGGGTGCATGATGAGTTTGTGAGTTTTGGGGGAGGCATGTGCCTTGGTTTTAGTGTTCTACCATGGTACTGACATACATTCTTCTCATAGTGAGCTACATAAGGTAGGGTAGGGGTTCATAGTAGTCTATTTTGGACACGATCTAACAATGGGTTGTATATTTATTGTTTCATTTGTTTTCCATCATCACATACAATTTTATATAAAATTGAGTATTTATTTAGTGGATGCATTTTTTGGAGTCCTGTTTGGTTTTTACTCGCACCCTTCATGGGTATAATGCTACATTTTTAGCTTTTATTTTCAAGGAACTTGGGTGTGGGAACATGCTCTACTAAGGGATGATGTATAGGAGGAGTATGTTGGATGAGGTGATGTGAATATAATATCTATAATCAGTTGTGGATGTGCATATTTTTATATTGTGCCTTTATTTATTATATATTAATCATCTTCATGGGGGATCTAATTATTAGTTATTGTATTACATTTGTTATAACATGGGATTCGATTGTTTATCACTTATGTATCATGTTTTTTCCATTGAATTTGATTATTTATTCTTTCTTTATACTATGACTGGTATCTATTGTAGAGAGAATATTCTGCACATATTTCATAGTAACTAGCCTCTAGTAAATGACCTCTTTCATATGGGGAGGTTAGCATGGGGCCTATGTGTTTTCCCATCACCCTGGGCTGGGTGATCTGGGATTTGGTGTTATAAAGATGAATTCTAGATTTTACTTTTGTAATATTATTTGGGACTTGGTAGAAAAGAGATAATGCAATATTAAGACAAGGTATGAAACTTGTTACTACGAGTAGCTAACCCATGTACAAGAGAATTCCTTGTTACTAGGAGTGGGAATTCTATTCTGGTTTTTATTGTTACTCTTGACAGATTCCACCTCAAGTGATGCACTTGATTTTTTGTATAATGATAAATCAGATTTTCTCTTACCACAATTGGGAAGTGGAGGTGAGTTCATGAATTCTAGATTATAACATAGGTTGACATGTCATGCACTTATTTTTCTATGATTTATAGAGGATTAAATAAATTAAATCCCATTAATAATATATTCATTTTTCTTCAAATACATTTTCAGTGATATTTCATATTTTTCAAGATCATGTGTTGAATTTGATTTCATGATTGTGAGTAAAATATAGAAATTAATGATATGTATTATAGCCTTGAGTAGAAATGTAATTATTTTGTGTATTCCCACCTTTTTTCATACATCTATTGTATAAAACATGAAAATGTTTTGGAAAATGGAAAATTCACTTCACATAAATTTATTAAATATTTTTTAAAGGTTTATTCGTGAGTGAATTTTTGAATGTTGAGTGTTTTTAAAATGATTTCAATGACTCATTTTAAAGAGAACCAGGATTTCAAAAATTTATTTCTCCCCATTTGGGCTGTAAAACTGGGTAAAGTGCATGATTTTTTTATTATTGTATCAAATGTGAAAAATGGTTGGTTTTTATCTTGTGGTTTCTGTAAAGATAATGAATTTTATCATTGGAAATTCCATTCTTAAAACAATGTATTATACTCTAAACCACATTAAATCATGTAGATAACCCAATCAAAACATTATAAATGAATAATTAATGAAATAAGAGGTATTTCAAGAATTTTAGGAACCTATACCGATAAAATAATAATATAACCATTGGAATAGTAATATGACCCTTAGGAATAGTAATTCGACCAATAGAATAGTAACCTCACCCATGAAAGTATAAATAAAATTTAGGTATCTTATGAATGACAAAAATGACGTATTTATTTCACATAATAATAAAATAAATGTTTTTAAAATGAAGAATTGATTATTGATATTTTTTAAGTAATAAATATTTAATTATAAGTTTAATATTAATTTAATTATTTAGAATAATTTATTTCGAATAAATTATTCAAAACTTAATTATTAATTATCTTATAATTATATAATAATTTTATGAGACCATAATTAGTTTTTAAAAATGTCATAAAATGAGTTAAAATTTTTAAATTGGTATTTTTTGAATAAATGATGAATTTAATAAAAAAATTAATTTCACATAATTAGCAAATTATTTCCATAAAATAGAGTCCATTTTTAATTCTACATGTCAAAAAATGGATATAGTGGACTTTTGGGATTTTTCTAATACGGTTGATTTTTATTTGTGAATAGTGAAATACGATAATTTACAATATCTATACATTATAAGTTAAATACACTATTCCTTGAGTAATAGATGATGTAAGAAACATAATATTGAACTACCCATAAATATTTTATTATATTTAGTTAAAATTCTAAAACAATTCATATTATGGAGATAAAATAATAAACTAATGAATAACATAATGTTAAAACACCCCTCTCCTCCACTATAAATACCACCACTCACCACCTCTTCTACTCACACCTTTTAAGACATTAACCTTATCAAATTTCTACAAAATAATCTTTTGAAGCCTCTCCCCATAGTCCAGGATCCTTTGGTTTCATTAAAATAATAAAACCTTTTCCCTAAGGAGGTTCTCAAGGTGGATACAATAAAGAGGTAAAATCCACATTCCTTTTATTTTAATTTCATTTCATGTGTTTTTCATTTATTTTTCTCTCCTCACCTATGCTCATCCAAGTGGCATGATAACTATAATATATTATTAGTTTTTAAAAATGTCATAAAATGAGTTAAAATTTTTAAATTGGTATTTTTTGAATAAATGATGAATTTAATAAAAAATTTAATTTCACATAATTAGAAAATTATTTCCATAAAATAGAGTCCATTTTTAATTCTACATGTCAAAAAATGGATATAGTGGACTTTTGGGATTTTTCTAATACGGTTGATTTTTATTTGCGAATAGTGAAATACGATAATTTACAATATCTATACATTATAAGTTAAATACACTATTCCTTGAGTAATAGATGATGTAAGAAACATAATATTGAACTACCCATAAATATTTTATTATATTTAGTTAAAATTCTAAAACAATTCATATTATGGAGATAAAATAATAAACTAATGAATAACATAATGTTAAAACACCCCTCTCCTCCACTATAAATACCACCACTCACCACCTCTTCTACTCACACCTTTGAAGACATTAACCTTATCCAATTTCTACAAAATAATCTTTTGAAGCCTCTCCCCATATTCCAGGATACTTTGGTTTCATTAAAATAATAAAACCTTTTCCCTAAGGAGGTTCTCAAGGTGGATATAGTAAAGAGGTAAAATCCACATTCCTTTTCTTTTAATTTCATTTCATGTGTTTTTCATTTATTTTTCTCTCCTCACCTATGCTCATCCAAGTGGCATGATAACTATAATATATTATATATACTTGAATTTTATTATTTTAATGTAATATCATTCATCAAATCCCTTATACTCTCCCTTTTATGTTAAAAACGAAAACATTGTCTGTGAGGTGTTAATTTATCGCCTTCAAGAACGAAAAATTTTCATTTTATTTTATGGTCTTCAAGGATGGTATTAAATCCATTATAATGGCTGAAACATATTGTAAAATAAATTTTACAAAATATATTATGTTTTATAATTAATATATATAGATTATATTAAATAATAAAATAATATGAGTTTGTTGTGAGTGAAAACTGGCCAAAATAATACAAAACATTATGACTAACGTCTTATCTAATGATTAATCCTCACCACAAATAAAAAATTGGATTATACAAACATTTAATTTCATGGATTTTCATTAATATCATATAAATTCAATTTTGGATATCTATTCACATTTTACATGAACTTCCATACTCTTATACAAGAAAACTGATCATGAAAACCAAGAAAATGAACATTTCTAAATGGTGAAATTCAAAATTATATCCCATAAAAAATGCAATAAATGTACTTAATAACCTCTAATAAATAAAATAAATGCTGAATTGGTTTTTTAACTATTATTTAATGAATCTAATTATATTATTCATCACATTAGTTACAAGTGCAGAATCATTTCGTATATAAGGTAAGGGAATCTTTCCAAACCTCCATCTTTTCATTCAAGTTAAGATTTATCCCTCGATACCCCAATGTAATATTTTTCTTTTTTTAAATTACATAAATCTAGTATATATTTTCAAAATTCATGTATATAGATAATATCATCCTTCTTTTATGGGGAAATATATGTTTTAAAAAGCTTCCCTTCTCAATTATCCCTGATAAGAAAAATAGATTCAATGGAACTTCCCAATTTCTTACCCATTTTCAAGTTCTCTCCATAATCTGATTTAAGCCACCATTATTTTTATAAAATAACTTATTTTATCACAAGAAAACTATCATGGTTCTTTTTTGGTTTTATATAAACAATTATTCCCTACCAGTTTTAAAGAATCATTAATATTTCCCTTAAACTGCACTAAAATGTTTAATTTCTAAAGTTTATAAAACACTATTTTACATGTATTCACTTCAATTTTACATAAATTATAATAATATATGTATATTTTTTCTTATTAATGTTATGTATGATTTAAATCCTTTCTTTCATTGACACCATTATGATATCCATTTCTGTTATGTCTTTTGACATGATTATGATACCCAATTCATTCCATGGATAACCCTTATATTTCTATTTGATTCATTTTGTATGATTCTTTATGTGGAACACATATTCTGTGGGAGGTTCTTCCCTAGAACCAACTTCTATGCACTTTATTATAACTTATATTAATGTTTTTTGAATATTAATAAATTCCTTATCACATCATGATTATTCTTCTATGTGATATTGTATGTGATAATGACCCAAGAGTAGTTTTCATACTAAAAGGTTATACAAGTTCCCTACTATTATGAGAACACAGAAGTGCTATGACACTATTCATGAATATATGTTCTATTGATGAATGATTTCATTTAAAGGGGTGCAAATGATACAAGCTATTAGGGGTGGAGACTCATAGGATTTTGCGGCACCTTCTCATGGTGTACACCCTTGGTAATAACCAGTAAGATATTCTGAGAATGGTACCCCATAGTAGGAAATCCACATTTATAAGTGTCATTTGATCTTCCTATATGCGGATGTGTGTATTGGTCCTTAGATTTTATGATGATTATTAATTGATATTATGAGTCGTTTACATTGATGTATTGATGAAAACCATGACGAAAAATGCTTGTGGTGAGGTAGAAATCATTGGGTATTTCACGAGTAATATTTCATTAACGAATAATGAAAGAAAGGATTTATCCCCTCTTTTAATTATTGGAAGTCAATATCTCAATTCCATTGATGGAAATGATATAGCATAAAAAAATCCATGTCCATGTGTTCAATAGGAATGATCTATATCAAGAATGTCAAAAGAATAGATATCAAACACATATGTTGATGGCACTAGCATGCAACCTACTAAATTATAAATATTGTGATAAAGGGATTATATTAAACAATAATCATTCGTATGAGGTTTCATGTCATTTCGGAAATAAATTCTTTCTCTATGGGTATCTTTGTGTGTTTTTAGATGCAAACCTTGGACTTTAGGTAGGTTTGCCTTATGCCATTGAGGAAGAGGCCTAAAGGGTGACACAGTTAGTATATCCAGAATCCCAATTAAATTATTTATTATTTCACAACTTGAATATATATTATTTCTAGTAATGGTTTAATAATAATTTATGTTTTCTAGATCACATTTATTTCATCACTATTTATTTGAGATAATATATTATGGGTATAATAATTAATAAATATTTGTTTTCTATTTTTTGAATATAATATTTATTTATTTATCAGTGAATAATGCAGTGATATTTATTTAATAAATAAGTAAATATTATTCAAGGACCGATAATCATTAAGGAGGATTGGAGGAACGAGTTTATAGGTCCAGTGAGAAATAGTAATATTAAATATTATTTGATTAAATAATATTTAATTATAACTCTTAAGTTAAGTACATGTCAGGAAATCATAATATTTTTATTATTATTTTACAAGGGGATTCCACTTGGATTAAAAAAATAGTTAAGGCATTGGGGTATATTATTTTATTATTACCCTAGTGAAATAAATGTCTGGTTATATTATTCTTTTATCTGCGAAGGGTAGTCCAAGTGACGCCAATATGTATTTTGCACTACATTTTGGAGAAAACCTAAATATCCTAGAGAGTTATTCACTCTCCATGAATTCTCTCAAGAATGAGAATGATCCCCCTCGACTAGATCATGGAGAATTCATTGGAAGTGGTTCTCAATGCATTCGAAGGAAGATGACGCTAGTGTAAGGATCTTCCATGCTAGCACCCAGGGATTCCTTTGGCGATGTATAGAGATTAATGGATCACATGCAGATCAAAACTAGAGGATATCTAGAATTGATCTCTATAATGAAATTATGATACACTTTCAGATCTGTGGTCGTACACATCAATGAAGAAATAATCACATTGGAGGTAATTCTATTTAATTAAATTAATTATAAAAATAATAATGATCTCCTCTCTCTCAGTTCTAGGTTTTTATCCTTTGTCTTATTTCTTTGATTCAATTCCATGGATCACAATATTCATCGTCACATAGATCATGTATATTTAACTAAATATGGGAAAACAAAAGTTTGGAAGCACCCCACCCATGCTTCCATTTCACCTCAAATCTACATATTCATGAAAATGTTATGATGGGTGTACCCAGATAGTGCTCCAATGAGTTGGGTAATGTTTAGTCTCATGAGTCATCATGTTGGGATAGGGAGTGAACCCTATTCCTTTATTGAAATTTGTTCACTATGTCTTGTTAACAAGCCCTGACTCATGTTTATGTCATGTTATATGATATTTTCCACATTCCTATAATTTCATGGTTATATGATCCCATGTAATACATCGTATAATTCCTTATTTTATTCATGTGACGTGATTTTTATGTTATCATGTTATCTCTTCTAACTCGTGTGCCATGTTTATTCCTATTCTTATTCCCTTACTGGGATTTTTAGATCATCCCTTCTTTCCATGTATTCCCCATGTTATCCTATGAATATATAAGGAATCAAAGGGAGGTAGGATATCACTATCCTTATTAAATAAAATATTTTCTTATTTTTGTTTCAAGATGTTTAATTATGTAGGTAATCTTCAAAATAAACTAGAATTTATGATCCCTTGTTATATTTAACGGTTAATTATGCTTAAAATCATTTAATAATATGTGTAAAAGTCTAAGGCCACTATAGTTAGTATCAGAGAAAGGTATAGTTATTTTGGAGATTATGAATAGAGAAACTTTAATAAGTACCCTAGGGATAATTCTATCACCATGCATAACATTGATTGAAACATAGGGAATCATGTGATATAATAAACTTTTCATTTTCATGTTAATCCTTCTATGTTAAATGATTTATTTTTAATTATTATTAGCTAAGTATTCAAGAACCCTAATTATACTTTCTTTTTCTTATTTAATTGATTGAAATAGAAGAATACATTCCAACAATCAATGTGATATTCAATGTGATGATTTCCAAAATGATATTCCAAATATGATGGGAGCGGGTGCTCAAAACTACATTATAATACTTACTAAACTGGCTCAAGTTATGAATGATAACTTGAATAATGTGGAATTCCCTCCTTCTCTTAATTAAGATAAAGTTGTCGATGGATTCTTCCTACTAAAATGGAATCCCATATTTAGTGGATCTTACGAACCCCCTCTTTAAGAACAAAAGATTAACTCTATTGAGAAAAAATTCTCTATCCTCATGTGCTCAGAAGAAGAGAAAATTTTGTTCGTCGTCTATTGTTTTGATGGGGAAGCTGATTAGTGGTGGACATTGATAAAGAACATGAATTACCGAGAGGATATTGATTACATGGATTGAGAATATTTCAAGAATATATTTTTCAATGAATATTTTCCCCGAACCCTTCGTATTTATATGGAAAGTGAGTTTCTAGGGCTGATGAAAAAGGAATATGATTTTATCAAGGTGTATGAAAAAAACATCACAAGGATTGGAAGATACACCTACGACTTTTTCATGAACACCAAAATCAAGGTGTATCAATTCTTTAGTGGGCTAAAGCTGGGTCTATGAAAAGGGTATTGGAAATTAGAGACTTCAACAGTTATGAAGATATTTTTCGTTGTTCCCTTAAAGATGAAATGGGGATCAAAGACTCTAAGTGGTCTTATGGGCCTGGTGAAAAAAAGAGGAAAATAGAGTTTAATATGGTTGGATCAACAGATAAATTCTATAATGGAAATAACAACTAATATACCACTTGTCAAAATTGTCGAAAGAAGAATCCAAAAAACTACATAAAGGGAACCAAAAGATGTTTCAAATGTGGAAGATAAATGCATATGGAAAATAACTGCATAATAGATATGAAGAATCCCATTAATGTGGAAGAAGAAAGGAAGGTTCATATCAACATTGAGCCTATAGTGTATTGTTTAAACTGCACAGAACATGACCATTAAGTAATCCATTTCCCTAATACAAGGGTTGTTGGAGAAAATCCACAATAAAAAACTCCAAGATAGAAATTAAGGGAATATTCTATCTCTACTGATGAGGGGGAGACTATGAATGATGTGGTGGCATGTACATAAGTCATTCATTCTATAATATAAAATATACTGTTTAATCCTAGTTCTAGGAATTCTTTCATATCATGGACGTTTTGTTTAACTAATCAAATTCCACCTCATAATACATAGGTTGAGTTATCTATGAGAATATAAAATGGAGAAATTATTGCATCCAAAGTTTATAACTCCTCCCTCATTAATGTTTTTGAATTGAACCTCCCAAAAAATCTTCTCTCATTTCCTTTGCTGGAGTTTGATTCTATATTGGTCATGGATTGTATATCTACATATAAAGTGAACATCGACTATCAAGAAAGTTATATCACTCTACACATCCTGAGGCATGCTCCAATTTTGTACAAGTCTATGGAGGAATCTAAATCTTCTTCCAAATAAATATCTCAATTTTGGATATTGATGCCTTATGAGAAAGAATATATCTCTCAAATGATTAGGACAACATAGAGAATCATGCTCGATGAAGTGCTCATCATGAGGGATTACACTAATGTATTCCTAGAAGAATTTCATGGTCGTTTACTTGATTGGATGGTTGAGTTCTTAATTGAAGTTATTTAGGGATCTATTCCTATATGAAATAGATATTATAATCACTATTGTGATGGAAGAACTAAAGAAGAATTTATAGGAGAATTTGGACAAGGGTTTTATATGCCTGAGGGATTCACCATAGGGTGTGATAGTCCTCTTCATCATAAAGAAGGATAGGCCATTGTGTCTATATATTGAATACTCTGATCTCAAAAAACCAAAATAAAGAACAAGTATCCCCTTCCACATATATATGACTTGATTGATCAGCTACATGGGGCATGTTATTTCTCTAAGGTGGAACTTCAGTCTTGATATCACCAATTAATGGTGACAAAAGAAGATATTCCCAAAACGTTATTTCTAATGTAGAATGGGAACTTTGAGTTCATAGTGATGACCTTCAGACTCACTAATTCTCCGAAAAATTTCATGGACTTAATGAATAGTGTATTTAGATATTTCCTCGATAAATTTGTGGTATATTTTATTCATTGATATTCTGATTTACTCTAACAATAAGGAGGAACACGAGTAATATTTTAATAATGTGATAAATATATTTTTAATGGAGAGAATATGTGAAAAGTACTAAAAATGTGATTTCTTGGTGTAGTAACTATCATTCACGGGTCATATTATCACCGAAAAAAGAAATATCTATGGACTCGTTCAAGTTCAAGGAAATCAAGGAGTGGCCCAGGCCAACATCAATAATGGAGATCTATAGTTTCCTTAATCTAGATGGGTATTACCGATGAGTTTTTAAGAACTTATCCGGATTTTCAAACCCAATAACCAAGATGAATCATAAGGGAGTAATGTTTTTCTGGACAAGAGAATGTGAAGATAGCTTCAAAGAGTTGAAAAGGAGGATTATCACTACACTAGTACTTTATCTTACAACAAGTGGGGAAATGATTGTGTTGAAAAATGATTATTTGAAGAAGGGATTAGGATGTGTACTAATGAAAATTTTTAAAAATATAGACTACACTTCATGGTAGTTGAAAATTAACGATCAAAACTTTCCCACACATGATTTGGAGTTAGAAGCTATGATCTTTTTATTGAAAATTTGGAAGAATTATCTATATGGAGAAAAGTGTGAGATATATACTAATGATAAGAGACTCAAATATATATTCACATATATTAAGATTAATATGAATCAATGAATATGGTTATATATCATCATGGTTTGTGAAAACTCCATCCACTACCATCTTAGTAAAGAAAATAAGGTGGTAGATTCTCTAAGTTGAAAGGATCCTATATCATTATCAATGATGAGAATTAAAAAGGATCCTATCTTTATAGACTTGAAAAGTATCAACTCAAGAATAATTAGGGAAGGGATATCCTCAATTATTTCTCAAATGATTTATCAACCATCCATTATGGATAAAATAAAGGATAATCAAATAAGTGATGAGAAAATTAAGAAGAAGGTGGAATACATGAGGAAATGGAAATAATCACTCAAAATAGATGAGGAAGGAGTCAAGATATTTGGGTCATGAATATGTTTATCATCTAATCCATAGATAAAGAAAGTATTTCTGATTGATTCACATAGATCAAGCTTCTCTATTCACTCAGGGATCCCAAAGATGTATTGACATCTCTAAGAGCACTATGTGTGGAAAAATAATGAAAATGGAGATCATTGAATGTACTTTAAAGTTACTGATATGTCAACAAGTGAAGGATGAAAGGAAAATGTATAAAGGTATGTTACGACCATTAACCATAACAACATGGAAGTGGGAAATCAACTCCATGTACATTTTCATTGGACTTCCAAATACATCAAGAGGAAACAATGGTATATGGGTTTTTGTGGATTGTCTCAAAGATATAGATCACTTTATCACAATTTGAGAGGACTTATCACAGGAGAAACTTTCATGGATATATATTAGAGAAGTGTTAAGGCTTCATGGAGTACCAGTATTGATTGAGTCCAATCAAGATCCGATATTCACCTCCATGTTCTATAAAAGTTTCCCACATTCTCAAAACACTAAGATGAACTTTAGTATATCTTATCAACCTAAAACTGATGGACAATATGAAGGGGCCATATAGACATTGGATGAAATTTTTGAGATCATGTTTTATGGAATTAAAAAGATTATGGGACCAACATATACCTTTGGTCATGTTATCCTACACTAATACTTTCCACTCAGGCATCCAAAGATATCCATATGAATCAATTTATGGGAAAAGATGCAGAATAATCACATGCTAAGATGAAGTCGGCGAATGTATGTTTCTAGGAAATAAAATGGTCAATGAAATGGAAGAAAATGTTATAACTATTTAGCATCATATCAAAGTATCCCAAATTTTACATAAGTACTATGCAAACAATTTTTAATGGGACCTGGACATTAAGGTTGGAGACATGGTGTTCCTCCACATATCTCCAAAGAAAAGCATTATGAGATTTGAGAACAAAGGAAATTGAGTCTCAAGTACATCAGACCCATCAAGATCCTTTATCATGTCATAGTTGTAGCCTATTTAATTTAACTTCCACCCACCATGTCTCAAGTACATGATGTATTCGTTTATCACTCTAGAATAAGTACATAACAGATCCTTCACATGTACTGAATACAAAGGGGGTACAGTTTGAAAATGATCTTTGTTATAAGGTGCAGAAGGAGAAGATCTTGGATAACATAAATAATTTTCTATGCAACAGGGCCACTCAATTGGTTTATGGACTATGGAAGAACCATAAGTACAAAGAGGCAACATGGGAATAGGATGAAGTGATGAAGGAGAAGTACCCTCACATGTTTCCAACTTTGTATATAAAATGAAATTTCAAGTGTGGAATTTCTAAATGGGGGAAGAATGTATTGACCCTGAATTATATCAATATAAATTCCCTTCTTATAATTCAGTATTATAGTATAAATCACATAAAATTACATATAGAACACAATAAATATTTTATAAATGAATAATGAATGAAATAAGATGTGTTTTTAGAAGTTAAGGAACCTATAACGATGAAATAGTAACTTGACATTTGGAATAGTAATATGGCCCTTAGGAATAGTAATTCGACCAATATATATTTACCACACATATGAAAGTATAAATAAAATCCTAGTATCTTATGGATGAAAATATGGTGTATTTATTTCATGCCATAAGTAAATAAAATTTTTAAAATTGAAAATTTAAGTGTTGGTATTTTTTTACGTTGTGACTATTTAATTTAAATGTTATGATTATTTTATTAATTAAAAAGAAAAAGAATTTTGAAAAAATGTAATGATAAATTAATATTTTATTATATTATAATTATAAGATAATTTTATGGGACCTTAATTAATTTTTCAAAATGTCATAAAATCAATTCTAATTTTAAAATTGGTTTTTTTATAAAATATTATTTTAATCAAAATTTTAAATTCTCATATTGAGGGAATTATTTTCATAAAATGGATTCAATTTTTGATTTCTAAATTTTGAAGAAAAAATTGGGGTGAATTTTTGGGACTTTTTTAAAAAGGTTGAATTTCTGTGAATAGTGAAATACGGTAATTTATAGTATATATACACTATAAGTTAGAGATACTATTCCTTTAGTCATCTCTGATGTAAGAAACATTATCTCAAAATCTGGTTCATTATTTTCATATATTTATTGACAATTCTAAAATTATTCACAGTTTTTAGGAAAAAAAATTAAACTAATGAAGAAAATAATGTAAAAACACCCCTATCCTCCATTATGAACTACACCTCACCACCTATTCTCCTCACACATTTCAAGATTTGATCCGTAACCAAGTTCTACCCATTAATATTCCCAATAATATTCCCCATGTATAGAATCGATTAGTCTCATCAAAAGACCATAACCATTTTCTTATGTAGGTTCTCGTGGAGGATAAAATCAAGAGGTAAAATCCTCATTCCTCTTCTTTTTATTTATTTTCATGTTATTTTATTTTATTATTTTGTCCTCACCTCCCATAAAAAAAGTGGAATGATAACCCCTATATCTTATATATAATATAATTTTATTATGTTAATGTAATATTCTTTATCAAATCCCTTCTCTTCTCCCTTTTATTCTAATAATGAAAGCAACATCCATGAGGTTTTAATTTATCACCTCCAAGGACGAAAAATTTTCATTTTCCATTATCAACTTCAAGGATATTCTTAAAACAGTTATAATTGTTGAAAATTATTTTAAAATTCATTTTATTACCTTTTTAGGCTCTAGAACTATCATATAAAAATACTATTAAATAATAAAACAAAATAAGTCCATTGTGAGCATAAACCACCAAAAATAATCCAAATGATTATCACTAACATCTTACCTAATGATTCATTCTCACATTAAAAAAATTAATAAGATAACCATTTAATCCTTAGGATTTTCTTTAATAAAATATAACTTCAATTTTGGATATCTATTCCCATTTTACTTGAACATTCATACTCTTAGACAAGCAAACAGATCATGAAAACTAAGAAAACGAACACTCTAGAACAATGAAATTAAACACTATAACCCATAAAAAAGCCATAAATTATCTTAATGAACTCTAATTAATCTATTACATATAGAATATATTATATACTTGTTAATTAATGAATATAACTTTATTATTCAAAACATTAAGTATATGTGAAGAACCATTTCATACATATGGTAGGATATTCTTTCTGAACCTCTATTTTTATTTCAAGTTAATATTTATCCCTCTTTACACCAATTTAATTATTCTTAAAAAATTTACCTACTGACTTTACATCATTTTTATATTTTTTAAACTCATATATCCAGATAATATCATCCTTCTATGATGGAGAAATACATGTTTTTAAAAAGTTCCATTCTCAATTCTTCCTTGTAAGAAAATTCGAATCAAGGGAAATTGGTAATTTCGTATCTATTTTAATGTACTCTCCATAATCGGATTTAAAACACAATTATTTTTCTCAAATTACACATATTATGATGAAAAACTATCTTTTCTCATTTCATTTTTATAAAAACAATCATGTCATGTTCATTTAAAAGAATATTTAATATTTTTATTACACCGTGCTGAAAGTTTTATTTCTAATGATTCATAAACACTAATTTTAAATTTATTGACTTAATTTTGACATAAATTATTATGATATATGGTTATTTATACTAATTAATGTCAATGTATGATTTAAATCATTTTTGTTAGGACACCATTATGATATTCCCTAATTTTATGCATTTTGTCATGATTATGATACCCAATTATTTCCATGGGTAACCATTATTTTATAGTTTATTTCTTATGTATGATACTAAATGTGGAATATATATTTTGGAACATGTTATAAATGGTGTTCCTAGATTGTGAGGTGATGTATTGGGTATTTTTTTGTCTCATGATATGTCATGTTGGGATAGAGAGGGAACTAGATTCCTTTACATGAATTTATCCACCATGTCTTGAAAGTTATCCTTTACTCATGTTTATGACATGTTATTTGTTTTCAAAACATTCATATTATGAAATGGTTATATGTTACCAGGTTATACATGCTATTCTTTGTTATTTTATTCATGTTCTATGCCTTTTCATTGTCAAGTTATTTCATCTAACCCAAGTTCAATGTTTTTTTTATTCTTATTCCCTTACTAGGCTTCATAGCTCATCCCTTTTGTTCATGTATTCCTTAGGTTATTATATGCAGATATAAGGGATAAAAGCGAGTTAGGAGGCTATTAGAAAGATTAAAGGATTTTTTTTATTTTGGTGTCATGATGCTTAATTATTCACTGAATATTCCTAGGAAACTAGAATTTACAATCCATGGTTGTATTTCATGGTTAAATATGCATAAAATAATGTAACAATATGTGTAAAAGGATAGGGTTTCAATAGTATCAAATCAAAGGTGATATTTATTTGAACATTTTTTTAGACGATCTGAAATTGTTTCCCAAATGTTTTTCTTTAAAAAATGTGGTATGGAAAAGTATTTCAAAAGTGTTTAAATGATTTATCTCTCCAATCTTGTATTTTACTAAGGCCCTTCTTGAAATTTTAAACTAGGTTTTTAAAATATTCTTTTGAGTCCATTTTGGGTCCTTTTGGCATGGATGTGGTTGACTAGTTTGTCTTGGAGACTTTGTTAGTGATATACCCTTGAATATTTTGGTTTGTCTTGTGATGTTGTCGTTTGATGGTAGTGTGTCTCTTTATAGAGTGAGTTGAGTGTGGTTTTAGATGAAATATGGTTGTTTGGGCCCTTCACCTATACATGAACCCTCAGGTTATTAGTCTACTATGTATCTATTTTTGGTGGGGCCCTATGAGTATGATGGTTTAAAGTGTGTTATTTCCCTTATATATTAAAATTTTTCTCTAGGTGTGAGATTTAGTATAGTTGTAGTGCAGAAAAATGGTTTTTCTTTTCAACCATTAGATCTATATTAGTTAGTGGGGTGATCATGATTCATTGGGTTTGTAAGACATGAAATTAGGTTTTTATCCCTGCCTTGTGTGGTGGGTGAGTGGGAAATTTGGATTTCAAGGTGAGTGGAAGTGAAGAAGGTATATTGTGGAAAAATTATGGGGTGATTATCTTTTTGTTTTGGTCTAGGAATGTGGCACGTATTTGGTTATTTAGAGACATGGAAGCATATTGTGAGTAATTTTGGGAATATTTAATCATACAGAAGTTGAGGTAATGTTGCATGTGGTTTTTCAAGATGTGAACCAAGAGTTCATGTCATTAATGGACTCCTTCATAGGTTATTATGTGGGTTGTATAGGGTAAGGTGGATTCATAAATTATATTTTTGGTTTAGAAGATAATTTTTTTCCTTGGAGATGGATGAATCCATTGTTGTTCCTTAGAGGGGTAGAGATAATGTGAGGCATACTGTTATTTAAGTGAAAAAAGTGGGAGTGAAATTCTTGGATAAATATGCAGAAATTTCTATAAGGATTTGGGTTTTAAGGGTCACAGAACCTCGTGTTTTATAAGTTTTATTTGAAAATGTACTTCAAGTGAGTACTTGGTTTTGATTTGTGATGCTAGTGTGATGATAATTCAAAAGCATTGTGCATGGTAGGAAGAGCCTCTAATGAGTAGTGTATTTGTGAAATACCATGTTTGTATTTTTTTAATGAATCTATGGACCTCTCTTTGGTGTTTTCGTGTATATGGGGTGGTGGCGTGATCTGAGGGTGAGTCGTACCAATGATGAATTAGTTATTTTCAGTGTAGTGTGGTGATTATGTGTGCTGGTTAATTAGAAAACCATAGAGTTGACACAATAGTTGGGCTTATGATTCAGTGTAGGTGTTGAGAATTTTTACAATTCCATGAATGATAACTCATCATGGTTGGGAGATGATAGTACATTGGTGGGTTATTCCAAGTGACTTTGGGAATTGTTAACCACGGAAGATCCAAATTTTTATTATTTTGTAGGGATGGTTGCGGCATGGAATGGACTATAACAAGAACATTATTAGAGATGTGGTTGATGTTGTTTGGTGATCAAACTAGGGTTTTTTAGGATGTTTTTGTGTCCATGATTGGTGTGGATATGTATAGAAGAAGTTTGTAAACCTTATAAAAATGTATAGAGATCATCATCAAGATATGAGATGCCAAATGTTTCTTGGAGAAAGATTCATGTCCCCCAGTGTTTGAATTTCCATTAACTGTGAGTGGTGGTTGTTATTATACAGGTGTAGGTTGTCAGTGAGTTTGGATGCTGATGGGTTTTTTAAAGGAATGGTGAGGTGGTATATCAGTATTGTGGTTTGGGGAATCTATAGATACATTCCTTGAGGTGGAATCCATTAATATTAAATGGAGATGAACTTGTTTGAGAAGGTCAGAATGCTCATGTGTGTCAGTTTTTAGATGGAATGAGGTGGTTTCATGATGGTGAATTGGATGAAATGGATGTTACTTAGTTCTCGTCAATACAAAAATTTTGGTGAACCCAACCTGTGGATAGAGGATGGTTTTAAATGCACAGTTGGATGGATGAACAAATTTCTTCAATGAATGACATGTTTCCACATGAAAGTTCTGATATGAGGTAACCAGGTTTGAGATGGTGACACATATATATGGGGAAATTGAGGGGCTATTAGACAGGCCTCAGGTGAATTTTCATGAGATTTTAAGGTTTTTAATTGGTTGAAACATGAATCTCCATTCTTTTTAGGGGATGACTTGTGTAATGAAACCCAAATTTGTTCCATTTTTAGTGTCATAGTTTGAATAAGTGATAAATGATAGAACCATGGATCATAGGTTCAAGTGGGACCCAATGTAGGGGTTGTTAGTTGTAATTATTATTCCTAGGATTGTGGTTCTTTTGAAGATTTTCTAGTACAAATTTTTTGAATGAAACAAGGGAAAAACTATGGGAAAAGATAGTGCCTCTTGTTTACTATTGAGATCTCATGGACATCTACGGGAGTGAACCGGTTTGTGAAGTGGATGTTTGGGCCTAGGGGTTGGTTATTTTGACAAAGAGGATAAGTTATTATAGATATATATTTATATATACTTCTCAAGGATGATAATCCATTAGGGTGGGTTTCTCTAACACCCTTAGAACTTTAAATTGTGTTAATATTTTTATTTTGTCCAAGATGTCCATGAATATGTTCGTTTTTAGTTGAAACAGGCACTATAGGAGTCTCATAACTAATGTAGAGATGTCCAAGAGGGATCGTCAACTTTTTGAAAAGCCTTATGGGACAATGGATAGCCTATGATGTTCCATCGGCCAACCAATGGCTAAACTAGAATCCCTCAATTTCTTCTGGGCATACCAACTTGACAATGGGGTTCTGGGTGATATTTTGAATGGAGTGAAAGGGAGTAATTTCCCTCTTAGACCCCATTTTGCCCTCCCATATTCTCCCCAGACTCTCATTCGAACCAAGAACCTTGGATCTCCTATTTTTATGATTTTTTCTCTATCTCTTTCATTTGTGGGTGTATAAAGCACTATCAGTTGTGGTGGGTGCTTACGGGTGAGTCAAATTTCATAATATATTTAAATACACTTTTATAATTGTTTCTTATTTATATAACCCCATTCTAATTAATTTAGGGTTGAATTCTAGGAATCTGTGCATCATGATCAATTTGGGTATTTCCATTTGGTTTCTGTTAGGCTTGAGGTAGTAATTTCTTACCATGTTACAATAGTTATTTGAAATTGTATACCTTAGCGTTCATGTGCATATTTACATAGCCATAGGAGGCGTCTACCTCTGGTTTTATCATTATCAGTTGAGGTTATTATTATTTTATTATGCTCTTTAGAGGGGGAGTTAAATGTATGAATATTGGAAATGACATAAGTAATCTTTTCATTTGGAATGTGTGTAGGGATGTCCACATTGGTTTTTGGGTTCTATATGATATGTTCATGATTAGTTCAAGATAGTGTGGTTGAGGTAGATATAACAGGGGTTTGGGTAATGATTACTATTAAGTGTACACCTTAGTATAAATTAATGGGAGAATTGAATAGTATATTTGTCTATAGTGTTCAAATTAGGAAAAAAGGATAGGAAGGTAGCGTTTTTGTCAAAAAAAAAAGGCTTGGATGACCTTTGTATTTGGAAGAGTGGTTGATGAGATGAATCAAATTAAATATATAACTTGGATGTGATGTGTGATAGCCTTATATGGTGGGTAATGGAAGGGTTGTACACTAATGTGTTTTATCATGGAAAGTGTTTGGTTATCTTAGGTTAAGCTAGAATGGATAAGGTAAGTGACGTAGAATCTTAGGTGGTGTGTTCCATTTATCCTCTGGAGTTTTTATGTAATTTTTTGGTTTCAATCATGATATCTAATTGTTTTTCAATGATTTTCATAGTTTAGATTTATATGATACAAGAGGAAAACAATGATTGAGATGGTTCAGTCCAGCTTTTAGGATGGTAATCATAAGTGAGACATTGGTGTAGGGTATGGTTATCCTATGGGTTTTGTGCATGTGATATTTATTATTATGACCATATGTATCCACCCTAAAAACTGTGGTGATGGGAAAATGTTCTTTTATCTGGAACCTACCCTAAGTGATAGAGAAGTTGTTACCGAAGGGTACATTTCCTTGAGAGAGAAGTTCTGATAGACCATGTCCTGAGTGAGAGGGCGTGGGTTGGCATATGACAGAGGACTATACCATAATAGGTGTATTGGATTAGGGAGACATGATTGACCTCATTAGTACATTGGATGGGTTGGGGTTATTGATGAGTCCATGACCTATGAGACAAGCCTGAGCCATGGGTTGTGTTTGCTACTATGGTACTGACAGATTTTCTTCCAGTTGTGTGTCGAAGTTGGAAGGGATAAGGCTTAGGGTGGTCTAGTTAGCACGAGGTCACCCAATGGGTTGAATATTTATTAATTTATTTTTTTTTCTATAATTTCATATAAATTTTATATCCTACTAATTTTATGAAAAGGAAACATTGGTGGTATCCATCTAAGTTGATACATACACCCTACACTGGAATCTCAGTATACGTGAAAACTTTTCTTATAACAAAATTAAGTGCGGGAAATGGCTCTACAAGAGCCAATTTATAGGAGTAGAAGGTTGTATGAGGTTATTACATGATATAAATAAGGATCACTTGTGGATATGCCTCTTTTTTATTTTGACAGTTGTTTATTATAAATTCATCTTTTATATATGGGGATCTTATGACTGGGTATTGTAATGAATCTTTTACAGAATAGTCTATGATTGTTTATTTCTTTTGAATTTTATTTATAATGTTGAATATAATTATTAATTGAATTATTCCATACTGTGATTTCTATTTTTTCCTTAGGTTTTAGTCTCCCCACATTGCTACTTGGCCATATCCACTAGTCAACAACCTCTTCCATATGAAGAGGCATAAATGAGGCATATATGGAGTCCCATCATCCAAGGAAGGGTAATCTATCCTAGGGAAATTATATAGTATAAACACCTATGTAGGGAAATATACCTTGATAATATTTCCTTAAATAATTTAAAAATAGTTCCCTTAGCTTTGTTAGGATATATTTTTATTTTACAAATTTAAAAAATATAGAAAATAATCCATATATGAATGCAGTCAATAAAAATATCAACTCTATTTGAAATCAAATTATATATTGATTTTTTTAAAAACAAAGTGGTAAAAAAACTAATTCTTGTAAACATGAATATTCAGTAAGTATGAAATACTATTTAGGATGATTTCCTAGAAGAATGAAACATATATAAGGATGATTTTCCATAAGCATCAAATATCCTTAGGGATTATTTATTATAAGCATAAAATATTACTGAATATGATTTCTATTAATCATGAAATATCCTCAAGTATGGTTACTTATAAGGGTCATTTTTTTATAAGGTTCAATTGCAACTACTAGAATGAAAATCCCATAGGGATAGTTTCATCCATAAGGGCCATTTTACAATTTTTATAAACATGATTTTATTATTTTCAAAAAAAAATTAGGAACTTAATACGTTCGAATATAACTATAAAAACTAAACACTGAATACTAAAATAATAAATAATATGTGATTTTACTATAAAATGAGAAATAATAATTGTCCAATTTAAAAATGAGTGATATTTGCAATATTCAAAAGAAAAAACATTAATCAATAATAAAATTTTATATATCAATCAAGCTTAGTGTTATCACTAAAAATATCCTCATTTTTATAAAATAAAAAATTTAACAGAATTTTGAAAATATTACAAAAAATTATCACCAATTTAAAAATTTATTAAAAATTTTAGCAAAATATAACAATTCTTTTAAAAATTATCATTCCATGAAATCATATTATTATGAAATAAGTTAAAAATAATAAAACTGATTAGATATTTTTCTTAAAATTAAACATATACTATTATAATTATATAAAATTTAATCTCCCTATTAAAATAATCATAATAATAATTAATATAGTTAGTAAAATGAAGATAAAAAATCATGAAACAACTGTTTAATCTATTCTGGAATACATATAACTCAAAAAATTCCAAATAGTAAGAAATAAAAAACTATTTAAACTCTAAAACAAATAATCCATATAAAGGTATGTATAAAAACTATAAAAATATAAAATCTCTATATAAATCACTAAAAAACTCAAATACATTAAATTTTTCCATGAGAAAAAATTCAGACAATCGGTACATTAAATCAACTAGTAAAAATAATCAATGATAAACATTTATATCTCTAGGTATTTAATAAAAATATCCTTTTTACATATTTCAAATTATATTTTTTGTTATTGACTATGAAAAATGAATTTTAATTTTGAAATAGTATAAGTATTATCATAGAATATATGAATTTTATCCAAATAAATATCTAAATTAATTAAAAAAAATATCCATAAAATTTGATGAAAAAAAATAATAGTATTAATATAACATAACCTTAGTGTTGGATAATTCTACTCATGATTAATTCATAGAAATACATGAAAATAAATTTTTACAATGAAAATGACACACACCTAATTATATTATTCAATCAAGCCTACAACCTCAAAAATCATAATCAGAATAAAATGTAAAATAAAAATGTTCTGATTTCAATAGAGTAAACCAGTATTAACACTTCCATTGAAATTTCTAATTATCATTTTAACAACTTTTAAATGGATTTAATTAGGATTATAAATAATTTTATCACTCATACAGAACAAAAACTTTATATCTGGTCTTGATACAATTAAATATTACAAACTTCCTATCTTGACTCAAATGGTTAATTATATATAGGTTTTCTAAATTCATCAAAATCAAATTTTGAATTAGTACTCATAAGGGTCCCAAACAACTTATAATAATTAATATTAATCATTTTAAATATTTATATAGAACACATCGTTTTTTTTAAAATATACTACCTCCCCTTTGAGGAATTTTAAGAATAAGAAATATTTTAATTCTCCCATTAAGATCATATCAAATTTAGTAGTCATCTTCCTATAGCATTCATTATATAAACAATAACATGAAGGACCAAAAAAATTCATCAACATATACCTGAAAAATTAAAATTATTGAGTGAATGACTTAATTAATTATTCATTTTATAAATCACAATACACTTTATAATAAAAGTTATTTCACATATGCTTTTATTTAAGTACTTATGTTTTTGTAGAATGAAATTATAGAAACAAAAATAAATAAACTCCAAACTGACTTATAAAATTATAATGAAATGATGTTCCAATATCATATTACATCTATCAGATTTATAAAGCACCATATTGTTGTTGAACAATCTAATTAGTAGAAACAAAAGGAGGCTAAGTCTATCAAAATATGACATGAAATTTTTTATCAATGAAGTTACAACTGATCCTGATTTTTTTGGAATTTGACCTTTTTAGTTTTTTTGAAGCGACCATACCCTAGAAATACTGTAGAAAGTTTCTACTACCATTACATTGACATAAGATACATGTAAATCACAACCTAAAGGACCTAAAAGTTTAGTAGTATTAGAAAATCAGACACATATATGATTCTTGTATTATAAATCAGTACACTAATTATAAAATAATTTTTTCTTTTGAGGATAACTTTATTCCATCTAGTACATCCCCACTAATCTTTCATAGTATACTTCTTGGGGTATTTAGTAAAGAAAAAAATAAGGGTGAGCTCAAATGCTCAGTATGTGTAAAGTATAGCGGAATCAATATTGAATCAATGATAATAATAATCATGGAATGGTCTATAACAGAAAACACATACCATGTAATCAACAAATTGAGAAGGAAGTCCATAAACAATATGTCAAGGTAATAACTGGAAACACATTCCATTAAAATAACTAGATAAGGAAAAATAAATATATCAATGTAATAAACTGAAACATATTCCATTTAATTAGTGAACTAAAAATGAAATGCATCCATAGATATGTTGACTCAAAATGTCATCAATAAATAAATAGTTAATAAAAATAAATTCAATGCTTAATTATTATATGTCATGCATCTAGAATATGAACCACTACTATCAAGACCTTTCATAGGATGGTTTAATTTTATGGGTAGAAACCCATCAATTCTACTTGGAAACAAACATGATGGGTTTTTCCTAACTAATTTCATCTCATGTGAATATTGAGGATTCTTGGGGCTTTCATTATCCAGCCCCAACCCATAGGGCTTCCTTAAGTGGTCCCCAACTCACTTCTTTCATGTCCCACTCATTATTCATATCGAATAAATGATATGCCTTATTAAATATCTATATTGAATAAAGGATATAGATTTATTAATATTTCCTCATATAATTATATATATTTCAAATTTAACACCATATGAAAAATTTTATATGGTTTTGGAGACGAATATATCCATGATAAATGGTATGGATAATTAGGGGAAATCTAATGTTCAGTGCTCATATTATTATTTCAAGGGGAATAAAAAAAAATAAATGAATTGAATGTGAATACTATCCTTGGAAAAATAAATCATAAACCATCTAGAGGAAGAAAAAGGATGGTATTAATACAAAATATCACAAGTGGAGTAAACAAAAGGAATTTTTTCATTTATGAATAAAAATACAATAAAAAGTTCATTTCAATACATTCTTGAGAAAAAATTCTTTTATTTTCTAAAAACTATTGGGAAAAATTTTCTTTGAAAATTACTTTTTAAAAACATTTAATGAACAAATAAACCTTTTAAACATGTAAAGTAATCTCTAAAGAAATGACAGTGGGAAAATCTATACATTTCATACAATGTAAAAAGAAAATTACTTCTGAATGGTAAAAAAGTTTGAAAAATGTCTTGGTTAGTAAGTGACAATAAGATTACTTTGAAAAAAATGTTAAAAGAAAAAAAAGGAAAATTTATTTGCTAAATAATTTTGAAAACGTTAAAAAAAGTTGAAAACATTTTCATAAAACATGGTTTTTAGAAGAAAATATGTACTCTGAATAAAGAGAGAAATGAATTATGGTTTTCTTAAAAAAAATTGTAAAACATTTTTAGTGCCAATGAATGGAAAAATGGAACTAATACTAGAAAAGGTCATGAACAAATAGAGGAAAGGAAAATTAACAGTTTTATTGAAAAATTATCGTATAATTTCCTCAAATAAAAATATCTTTGGCATATCATTATAATTATTCTATTGGTAAATAATATTTAAACATTCCAAAGTGTCCCATAAAACATTGAAACATTTTAAATTATAATTCTAATAAGGGAATAACATTATATGATAGTTTTAAATACCATTAATATAAAAGTATTAATGATATAATATATCACAAGTGGTAGTAGATACACCACACAAAATAAGTAAGTGGTGAATATGACATTAATCTTACATATGTAAAAAGGAGAAATGAAAATCCCTTACCTTTATTTTGATTTGTCTAATGTGTCCTCATATTCATGAATAATAATATTATGATAATTAATTAATTTCTTTAGAACATTTTTCATTTTTATCATTACTTTTATTCCACATATTACCATGTTTTATATAATTACTTAAACAATTTAGTTTTCATCTTATGTTTTGACCAAATGTAGTTTATGTGTTAAACGTACTTTAGTAGGTCAAATATGGTAAAATGAATCATTAAATAACATATCCATAATAATAATAATAATAATATCATATTTATACATCAATTATACTTTTAAAACCAATCATTAAATATGGTTATGAAAAACAAATCAATGTTACAATCATAGAGACGGTAGGTTGTACGTACACATAAAAAACATTCCCTCTTTTCAATTACCGTTTTTCAATTACCATTAAGGAAAGAAGGTAAGTAACCGTAATCATTACAAAATGACAATTATATAATAAATAAAATATTATTTAAACATATATAATTACCTATAAAATTCTTTTGATGTAAAAGGAATCAAGTTGTGTCGAGGAGGTGGTAGTCCACACGTCCATGAATGACGTTATAACTTGTTAAGTGTGTGAAAGTGTAAAAAATGATATATTATAATTATATAAAGGTAATTATTTAATTAATATCATATATAATTTCTGTATATAAAATATTTTTATTTAATACCATCCATTATACATTCCATGTGTTGCGTGAATGGATCACATCGCTTTGAGGAGGTGGTATTCCACACTTCCACAAATGATTTTATCATAAATACACAAAAGGGTAATTATAATGGTATTTGTTATAAAATAATTATATAAAAATAAAAAAATGAAAAATATAATATATAAAATATTTAAACATAGTGCCTATCATAATTCCCATCCATTAAAGTTGGTAATGGAAAAAACAATAAATATTTCGTGAGGTGGTAGTACACCGTACGCATAAAAAGTGTGTTAATTTTACATTAGATAAGAGTGTGTGTAATTTTAGGTTTAGCGCTTATCATAATTATATATATGTATATTCTGGATGCTTATTTTTTATATAATCATTGAATAAGAAGATTTGAGGGAGTCGGGAATGCAAATAAAACTATAGAGCATGAGTAAAGATGTTACCTATTCATTGGGTAACAATTTTTGGTTTGTAAAGGGATTCATTGGATGGATATAATCCAAAAGTTATTCATATATGAATATAAGAGGGATTTAAGGAGATATTTAGGTAATTCATGGTGGAGCTTAAGTGTCTTGAGGGGTGCGAGGAAGTGGGAGGAGAGTAGTCCTTTTATAGTAGAAGAGGAGTGGAACTCTTGTAAATTTCGGAAAAGGGAACTCCACCCACATTTTTCCCATTGAGAGAGGATCCCATAATGGACCCAATTATATAAAAGTTAGGATAGTGTCTAAATATTGACAGTTAATTGATTTTGGACAAGTTTCTAGGTCATTTTTCCTATATGATCAAGGTTTAGTCTTTTGTTAAGCTTAATTTCACCTTTACCATTGTAATTAATTTTAATTACTTTCAATAATATTACTGATCAAAAACTAAATTTTCCATATTCTAAATTAGAAATTATTATGATTCTAAATTTTGAATCCATTTTTTCAAATAATATTCCTAGAAGTGGGAGAAATTAATTTAAAATTAGTCTCGTAGACTACACAATAATGCAGGTTTTTAAAGTAAAAATGTTCAAAATGTTGCTAAGTTTTTATACCCAATTTCAAAGTGAAATAGATTATAATGACCTAAATTAAATTAATTGAAAAATAACGGATATAATTAAACATTAATAACAAATTAAAATATCATTTAACATAATAAATACGTTATAAAAAATAATTTTTGAATTAAAATTTAGTATTTTTCACTATTCATTAAAAAACGAAACATAATAGAAAAATACCAAAAATTAGCCCTAAGATAATTTTTAAATTTCCATATTAAATATGACATTTATTTTGATATTTGATATTTATAAAAATTATAAAAATTTGATTTAAAATAGGTTCTTCATTTAAAGGCAGTAAAAGTGCCTTCAAAAAAATATTGAATGTTATGCAAAATATTGGGTTTGTTCTTATGTAGTTATTATCAAATATATAGGATGAATATAAAAAATATTTTAGGGAATATATAATTTATATATTAAATTAATTTCACTCCATTATATTAATTAAATTAATTGTTTAGTATAAAATAGCATTGTGAGCATAAAAATAATTTTTTCTAAAAAAATCCATTTATATTCAATTAGTTCTTATATTCAGTTATAATTAATTTTTATCAAATGAATTCATTTTATATTTGTTTGAAAAATATATTTTCATATTTTTGTTAATAATATTCATAAACATTAATTTAATGGCTATGTTATGTCTTAATATATTAAATAATATTTTAATAATATATTGTTGATCGGTAAAACTCAGTCTTGTGTGTAATGTATGATATTCATGAAAGTCGTTTTTCATGTGACACAAGATAAAAAAAATTGCATGAATTTAAATCTATAAAATATTTTGATTATATTTAAAATAATAAATATATATTAAATTAATGTGATATTGTATTCCTTTACGCACTTGGTGTTGTGTTTAATACTAGATATGAAATACAATGTTCCTACTTTTGATTTTCATTGTATTACATTCTACCCACCATATTTAAATTTTTTCCTCACATTATAAAATCTATATTGGTAATATATTTTTTGATATTCCCTATGATGAAATCCCACACCGTGAGAAGGGTTTGTAAAACATCCTCTAGAAAATAAAGAATGATAAGTATAAAGGTCACATAGACTAACATATAACTATGTCTCTTAGTTGGAGAACATTAGTAGAAATTATATATAAATACATGGAGGAAAAAAAATATTTTTAGGGATTGATTGAGGTAGTCAATCATAAATAATTAAATGATCAATGGAACATTGAGGGCCAAAAATCCAAAAATCCTTTATGGTTTAGAAGACCCTTAGTTCAACAAAAATTAAAGTATTAGGACAAAATTTTATTTTTATGTCATTTTCCTAATGTTGGGTAATTATTTTAATTCCTAATAATATAATGATATATACATAATTGTTATATTTCTATAAAAACAATTTCATCCATTGGTTTAGCTTCAATCAGTTTTCAAATTCATCCAAAAATTAATTTTGATGCATATAACACTAAAACAAATTTACAAGGGATCTTAAGGCCCATAAAAGAGTCAAAGGTCTATCTATTTGTCTCAAACTATTTCTCAAAACTAATATGGTAAGGAAATTAATATCTAAAACTAAAAAGTAAATCTAATATTTTAAAATTAATGTTTATTCATAAAATTTTTAAACTAAAAAAATGATATATTAGCCAGGAAATCAGGTAGGCCGGGGTGGGAGAAAAACCTTTTTCATCCTGTAGTCATGGTTTCATGAACCGTGGACTTAACATACTTTATTGGTTGTCACCCAGTATACATGTTTTCCTTTTCTAAAACCATCTTAATATAATATATAAAATAAATTTGATGTATATCCATTAAATAAGGTTAATCACTAAAAAATTTTAAAAGTGTTTTTTAGCACAACACCAATATATAAATACTTCATCCATATATTTTTCACATAGGCCCTTCCATGGTCTAGATTTTATCCTCTATAAGAGGGAACTAACTTAAGTAATTTACAGGTTCCCCACATTTGCGGAAACAAACTATAAAAGGATCTTTAGGGTGTGTTTTACATCCATTCATCAAAATATATATTTTTTTCACCAGCACTTCTTTTATTTATGCCCTTATTTCCAACATCATCATTATCATCATGTGAATTTTTATTCAAATAAAATTGGACAAAAGAACACAAAGAATCACAAATCAGCCCCCTGACCCCTACCCCTGAAGTCGAGATTCAAGGAGTTCTAAAAATCTAGAGATCTGGGGAATCCCCTCTTATCAAGTTAACCCACTTAGGTTTCAAGCTAGAAATAGTATGAAAGCATACATCCTATGGCCCCTAAATGACATGATATTCCAGGTGGTCAGCATCCTTGTTTCCCTCCCTCCATGTGTGAACCGCTTTGATGTTTCTGGAAAGTATACATCAAAAATTATGATGAAATAGGTGATAGACTAAGGATAGATTCCATGGTCAAGTAGGGACTTTTGAACCAGTGATGAGTCAGTTTCCACTTCCGTGATTATTATATTTCTCTGGATGTATAATAAGATCTTGTAAAATAGAACTAGGGCCTCAGCCTCTAAGGATTTCTATGACCCAGTCTCATACTAAAGGCCATGTACACCGACCCACTGTTGTCGCGCACTACCCCCCTCCTCTCATTATACCCTAAGCTCATAAACTATAGCTTTTGAGTTTTATCCCTCTAACTAGATGGTTCCAATGAACCTAGTTTACCTTAGTCCCAATGGACATGGGCACCTCTAGAGCCCTTACTTGAAACCGCATGAGAAAACTCCATAATTCTCTCCTTTTGTGAGTTTAAGAGTTTCGTAATGTATATGTTATTAATAATATTTTGGGAACATGATTTGGAATAAACATGATATATTTCACTCCTATAAACCCCTCATTTTGTTTCACATTATCACCACATCTTCCATCATGTTCAATGTTAACTTGACTTCTTCGGGTTCTATCCATCGACTAAAACCTAAAATCATAGTGTGAATGACAACAATCATAGTGAGAAAAGAATATGATCATTTATAGGATATCTAAATCATTAAAAATTATTTTTAATCTAAAACACCTCATGTTTAACCTATGTTATTCCTTATCAAAATCCTTAATAATGGATTGTAAAGAAAATGTGAATTTTCCTAAACATATCCCCCAATACAATCAAACTAGGTGCACAGTAAGACCTATTGTCGTGTACCAGGTTATTTCAAGTTTGGCCCAACACACCTTATATGAGATTTTAATCCCAAGTACATCTGTACCAGAACCACATCAACTTGTAGTTTTCAAATAGGGCTGTATTTCTCGGAATACCACATAATATCTACCTTAACAAAATTCTATGATGTTCTTCTATACTTATCCTCAAATTATACCTCAGGTTTATGATATATAATATATATTTTCCTAAATCTAGTTTCCAAGGTTGTTACTAAACATTCTCTGATACCAACTATAGTTACCTGGCCCCATAAATCCAAGTGTCGGTGTCTACTACCATTACATTGGCATAAGATACAAGTAAACCGCATCTCATAAGACTGAAAGATTTAGTATTCTTAGTAAACTAGATATATAAATGAGTCTTGTATTAGAAATTAATACACTAATTACTAAATAATTTTCACTTTCTAGGATCACTTTATTCGATCTAGTATACCAATGATTATCATTCATAGTATGCTTCTTGGATTCTTGGGGAAAGGAAAGAAAATAAGGGTGAGATGAAATACTCAATATGGTTAAGGTATAGCAGAATAAATAATTAATCAATTAGAATAATAAATATGTCATGGAAAATAAAAGAAACCACATACCATGTAATAAAAAAAAACTATGAAGAAATTTCATAATCAATATAGAAAGTTGATAACAATAAAAAAATTCTATTCAAATAGATAGATAAGGAAAAATCATCATGGAAAGTTAATAAACTAACACACATGAAATTTAATCAATGAACTAAAAATGAAGTGCATCAATAGATATATCAGTCCAAAATCACATGGATAAATAACTACTAAATCAAAATGATGGTAATACTTACTTATTGGACAACATGTATCTGGAACATGAACAACTACCATCAATAACATTCTCAAGATGGTTTAAGTCCATGGGTAGAAACCCATATATTCTACTTTAAAACAAACAGGAAGTGTTTTTTCCGACTAATTTACTCTCATGATCATATAGATACATCGTGAGGTTTTAATTAACTGGTCCCCTTATTCTAAGGCTTGCCATAAATGGTTCCCAACCCTTATCTTTCATGTCACAATCTTTCTTCATATTGAATAAAAAATATACCTTATCAAGTACATGTATTTAATAAAGGATAAAAAATATCAATATTTCCCTAAATAATATAATACCTTTAATAGTAAACACCACATGAAAAATGGTATACGGTTTAGGCAATTAACATATCCATGATAAATGATATAGATAATTAGGGGAAATTCAATGTTTAGTGAACATTTGAATATTTAAAGGGGAATACCAAAAATTAATCGAGGAAAGGAAAGTGAATAATATCATTGGCCAAATAAATCATAAACCATGTAGAGGAAGAAAAATTATGGTATCAATACAATATACTCCAAGTGGAGTAATAATAAAGGGTTGTTATCATTGATGAATAAAAATACAATAAAAATATCTTTCAAAAAATTTCTTGAGATAATTGTCCTTTTATTTTGAAAACCATTAGAAATACTATTCTTTGAAAATCATGTATGAAAATATTTTCTATACAATGTATCATTTTAACAATTAAAACTAAGATTCAATTAAATGGAGATGGGTAAATCTATACACATCGTATAAGGTAAGAAGAACTTTCAGTTTTCAAGGTAAATGGTTTAGAAAAGTGACTTGTTCAGAGAGTGACAAGAAGATTAATTTGAAAACATTTCTAAAACTAAAAAATGGTAAAACATAAATTACTAAATAATTTATAAGAGGATAAAAAATTTGAAAATATTTTAACCAAACATGGTTTTTCAAAGAAAATAGGTTTTTCGACTAAAGAGAGAAATGAATTTGGGTTTTATTTAAAACATTTTATAAAACATTTTGAGTACCAAAGAGTTGAAAAATGGTACTAATACTTTAAAATTTTCATAAATAACTATAGCAGAGTAAAAGTTAAGGTTTTTATTGAATAATATCCATATAATTTCTTTGAATGGAAGTATATTTGAATGATAATTAAAATTATTCTTGAGGTAAATAATCTTAAAACATTAAACAGTGTCTCAGAACACTTTGAACGATTTTCAATCCTAAGCCTCATGATGAAATAAAATTAAATGAAATTATTAAATTCCATTAAGATAGAAGTATTAATGAAAAAATATAAAAAAAGTTTTAGTAGATACACCACACAAAAGATGTAAGTAGTGAATATGACATTTATCTCATAGATGTAAAAAGTAAGATAAAAATCTCTTTCATTGAGTCCAATTTGTCTCGTGTTTCATTATATTCATGAATAATAAACATATGTTAATTATTTAGATTATTAATAACCTTTTTATTATTTATCATTACTTTTATTTTACTTATTACATTTTTTATACAAATACTTATACAATTATGTTTATTTCGGGTGTTTTGATAAAATTCTTTTTATGTGTCAAAATCAACATTGGTATGTCAAATATTGTCAAATGGGTCATTAAATAACATATAAAAATAATAGTCATGATATATTTATAATATTTATACATAAAATATACTTTTAAAACTCATCATTAAATATGGTTATGAAAAATGAACTGATATTACAATCTTGGAGATGGTAGGTTGTACGTACACATGAGTAACAATACCAATTTTCAATGATCATTACGAAAATAAGGTAAATAACATTAATAATTATATAATTATCATTATTACATAAATAACATATTATTTAATCATATATAATTATATATATAATTCATGTGAGGTAAAAATAATCTCATCGGGTCGAAGAGGTGGTAGTACACACGTCTATGAACGACATTGTAACTTTTTAAATGTGTGAAAGGGTAATAAATAAATTGATACATTATATCTCAGGAATGGTAATTATATCCTAGATATAATATATATGTTTTCTATGTCAAATATTGTTAATTAAAACTATCAATTATTAATTCCATGTATAGTGTGAATGGATCACATCACTTTGAGGAGACAGTTGGCCACGCTTCCACAAACTATGTTATTGTATTACCAAAAAATAGAAAGTATATGGGTATTTTTTATAAAATAAATAATAAATAACATATATATAACATATATAAATAGATTTTACAACGTAATTACCAACCATGAAATGTTTTAAAGGAAAAAACCAAACAATCATCATTTTGTGAGGCAGTAGTTCCCTGTACATGTAAACAATATGTTCGTCACCCATTAGATGGAAGTGTGTATTAGTGTAGGAAAAACCATATCCAAAAAAAATAGTATATTTATGAAATTTTTTTGATATATAATCATGAAATAATGGGATTTTTGGGGGTGGATAATGCAAATAAAACTAATGAACTTGAGGATAGATGTTACCTCTTCTTAGGGTAACTCATTTTGGTTTGCACCAAAGGGATTCCTTCGATGGATTTATGTCTAAAGGAAGGATTATAGGATGAGGGGAAGGATTATTAGGACATATTGGGGAAGATAATGGTCAATACAATGTTTCTTGAGAGGTTTGAGGAATTGGGAGGAGAGGAGGCCTTTTATAGTGGGGGAGGAGTGGCATTCTTTTAAATTTTGGAAAAGGTAATTCCACCCAAGTTTTTTCCAAGGATAGTGGATATAATAATGGAAACAATTATTGAACATTGAGAATAGGGACGAAATATAGATATTCAATAGATTTTGGACAACTGCATAGGTCATTTTAGCCATTAATTTTAAGGTTTAGTCCCTTATTAATCTTTATTTCACCTCAATCATTGTAGAAAATTTTAATAACTTTCATTAATATTTTTGGCCAAAAACTATGTTTTCATTATTAGAAATTATATATTATTATAATTCCCTATATGGTATCCATTTTTTCATATCCCAATCACATAATTGGTAGAAATTAATTTAAAATTAATCCTTCATACGGAACGAAAATGATGGGTTTTAAAGTAAAAACATACAAAGGTTTGATATATTTCAATACCCAATATCAATGTAAAATTGATTTCAATGACATAAATTGGATTAATTTATAAATAATTGATATTATTTTACTTTAAAACAAAATTAAAATATAATTTAACCCTATTAAAAAATTAGATGAAAAAACAGTTTCGAATTAAAATTCAGTATTTTTCACTATTCTTTTAAAAATGAAACTTCATAGAAAAATAAAAAAAATCACACTAAGGTAATTTTTATGTTTCAATTTAAAATATTATATTTTTTTTACATATAATATCTATAAATGTTTTTAATTTTTTTTAAGATAGGTTCATCGTTAAAAGGCAGTAAAAGTGCCTTTATAAAAATATTGATTTTTATACGGAATATTATGTTCATTCATATATTATGCTAATCAAATCTATTTCATGAATATTAAAAATATTTTAATGAATATAATATATATATATATATATATTAAATTAATATCAATAACTAGTTATAATTAATTTAATTTATTAGGATAAATAGATTTGTGAGCATAAAAATATTTTTTTAATAAAATATTCTCTTTATATTCAATTGAATCATATATTCATTTATAATTAATTTGTATCAAATAAATTAAATATATATTTTTGTGAATCGTATATTTTCATATGGTATCTAATAATATTCATAAAATCTAATTTAACAGTTAGGTTAAGTCTTATTATATTAAATAATAATATTTTAATAATATACTATTGTTCAGTAAAACTCAATGTTGTGTGTAATGTAAGCTTTAAAATAAAGTGGTTTTTTCATGATATGAAAGATAACTCAATTTCACATGAATTTCAAGATATAAAATATATTTAATTTATTCAAAATAGTAAATATACTATAAATTCCCATGATATTATATTCCTTTACGCGCTTGTGTTGTGTTTCATACACGGTATCAAATACAATGTTCCTACAATAGATTTTTTTTATGGTGTTATACTTTATAAAAATGTATTATATAAATTTAGATTCACCTTTATCATTAGATTTATGAAATTAGAATAATCTGTTATTTTAAAAAAATATTTTTATACTTTTATATTTCTTTTTTGTGAGATCACTTTAGATAATTGTGATATTCTATTTTTGTGTTTCTATTAAGATCTACCACTCTGTCAATTGTAATGATCCAAGTATTTCCATTTTAAAATTCATTCTGTAGGTCCTAAATTATTTAGGCCTTCTAAGAATCCAAATAAAGAAATAACACTTTTCTTTATTGAGGGATTACATGGAGGGGAAATCAGAGATATTGTACTTCTAGTGCATGGAAGTTGAGTTGTTACTGATAGGTAGAGTCGAGGGATTCATGGGATAGAAAGATAGACATTTTCATAGGTATGAAATTGAGGATACCATAAATGTTTTTTAAAGTTGGGGATATTTCTGATAAGGTATATAGGTCTACCCTTCACTTTAGTTTAAATGTATAGATTTAATCATTATCTTTTTAAAGGATTTTTTGGTTTTCTACCTAATAATCTACATTTTTTCATAAGCATCAGCTGTATTATTTCTTATGTTTCAATTATTATAATTAAGTTTTTTAACAATTTATACAACATTTACTTTTTCATTGATAATAAAATAATTTTTATAACTTTATTTACTTTATACAGATTGTATTTAAATATAGTATAAAATACTATTAGCCTGATCTTTGACTTAATTAGTATTTCTAAAATAAGAACAATGTTAAATCAATTCATTATTTTGAAAAATGATAAATTTAACACTTTAAGAGGATGAAAATTGTATATTTATTTGTAATGTACAATTAAAAACCTCTTTTATTTTGATTCACATCATACATTGGTCCAACATTAGCTGAAGCCTTATCTTGGTAATGTCATATGATTCAAGGCCACTATAATTTTTTAACTTTAACTATTCATTATTGGGAAGGAAATTTTAGGGATCTACCAAAACTAATTTTAATTAAACAAAATTTTGTGATCATTTTCAGTTGGTAAGGAAATATAATTTATTTTGTAAATCTAAAAGTGAAATCTCAACAACTGAAGCATTAATGTTAGTGAAAATGGATCTGTTTGGTCTTACACAAAGTATAGTTATAGAGTAAAATTATATATATACTTTTTGGTTGATGATTACACTAGATTTATATGGGTTTATTTTCCAAAAAAAATATAACACTTTAATAATTTTATGGTATTTCATTATTATTGGATAAGGTCTATTTTAGAAGTTCTCAATTTGTGTGGAAGGAACCATATTTAAACCTTAGTTGAATTTCCAACATAACTTCTAGTAAATTTATTTAAATGGATTTTAAAAAAATATGATGAAAATTGAATCATTATTATATTAAAGAAATAATTTTTTGTATAGGTTATCTGCAAGAATAAGGAAAAGATTATGGTGAAATTATTGTATCAGTATCAAGGAGAAAATCAATGAGGATCCTATTATCCATTTTAGATTTTCTAAATTCATCTTTATTTCAAATTGATGTGAAATGTGTTATCCATAAATAATAGGTTTAATAGAAAATTTATGTTGAAGAAACTCATGGTTTTAATGATACTAAATTGAAAGACAATGTATTTAAACAAACTAAAAATATCCTTTGACTCAAAAAAATCCCTAAGAGTTTGATATAAACAACTTTCTAGATATTCTACTCAAAATATTTCTTTAAATTAAGTGTTGATCCAACCATTTTTATAAAAATAATTCTCAAAAATGAAATTGTATTTAAAATTTATTTTTATGACATTATTTTTGTTTCTACTCATAAATATATTTCTAAAATATTTTATGAACATTAAAAAAATAGATTGAAATAAGAATGAAGGGAGAACTTAACTTTTTCATTAGTTTTCATATTTTATAAAATCTATAGTGGAATATATTAACTAAATAAAAATATATTAAATATTTACTAAAAAATTATATTTGAGAATGCATCATAAATAATTATACCCATTGCATCTTCTATCAAACTTGTACTTGATGAAACTGATGAATCAGTAGATCAAAAAACTTTAGAAGTATGATCATAATTTTAATATATCTTACTAAAATTCTAATCGACACAATTTTTTTTATTATATTTGTGATTTTTTATTCGGGTTTTCATGGAGTATATTGTGTTTTGTTTGTGGGATACCATTTACACTTTTCCTAGTAACTCCCTAATTTTTCCCCTTCTATAGTAGGGTACTAACCAGCTTCCCAAGGGCCGACAGTCATCAAAGTTTTTAGGCCCAATTACTCTTTTGGACTTGAATTGGTTGAGAGAATGGGAGGTTTGCCTCATCACACCCTTTTAGTGGGAATTATTTCTTACTATGAGACTCACATATAGATTTACGATATGTTCATGGAATCTCTTCTTAATCATGATATGAGATTAGTTACCCTGAGAAGATAGTTCATTGGTTAATTCTCTCATTAGAAAATTAGAATGTTGTCTCATTGATAAACTGAGGGGTTTGAAGTCTCATCAATGAATCCGTCTGTATGTATTCTACATTCTTCATCCATTTCCCTAATGAAGAATAAATGCTTCATGTGCTAAATTTTCTTGACCAAATTCATTGGAATGTGTTGCCACGTGAGGAGGCAGTTAATATTTCAAGGAGGGGATAGATACATTATGAGGTGTCTTACATATCCTATTTATTGAAGGAATAAAAACCTACATAGTTCTTTGATCCTATCAAATTTAGAGTCATTCAGAGAGGACATAGGTGCGGGTACTAAGACACAAAATATTTGAGCATGGGTCTCAAATAGACGTTCTACGTACCATATTTATTGTAGGAATCATATTCATAATAGTTCAATCATGCCCATGGGTTTGGCCCTAATGAATATGCCCTTAAATGAGGGTTGTTCACTCATAATGCCTAATGAGGTGTTCATCACATCTCCCTAAGCCCAAGTGATCTATGCTCGATGTGAGAAACAAGGGGAATAGATGATTAGCCATATGGAATATAGGTATGGGACTTGTGTATCGGTATATTCCTTGAGGTGTTTGTTGTAGAGGTCAATCATTTAGAAGGCGTCCTACATATCCTGAGTATGGAATGAATCAGAGTAATTATAGTTTGGCTTAATTTTCAATTCGGTGATAGATGAGGTAGATGACCGCACTCGGGGGGATATTATGGATACCCTCGAGGATCTAATAATGCCAAGGGATTATTCATTATTGGTTAGGGAATATTATATTATTTCATTTGATAGGGATTACACTCTAATCCATCCCTTTCAAATATAGGTTTATAACACATATGACATAATCAGTTTGATTCACTAAGCCCATGTCAGCAATGATCATTGTGAGAAAAAAGGGTTTGAAAATGATTGATGTAATTTATTTGAATGAATGGATTTAAATATTGGGATCGCCCAAGATGATTCATTATGGAACTCGGACCTCAAATAAAGGTGGCCAACATATCCTGAATATGGTAGGAATCATCATTTTCGTAGTTCCCTTTATTGGGCTTGACATAATGAGATTGCCATGTCGGTCGGGGCTTATACTCTAAGACTGGCTATTTATTTGGGGATTACATTCCAAGGATAGATGAAACTGTCAAATCCTGGAATTCTGTTGTGACCTTTCCTACTTGTCTAGAGGGTATCACGTGAACTAGTTGACTTTTTCAGAGGATGTCACAAGATCTGGATGGCTTCCCATAGAGGCCATCACATGTATTATCTCACATGTCCCGGGGATTTCACACATCCTGGAAGACATGTCCCGAGGATGTTGCATATCCTGTATGAAATCCTCAATGAGTTTCGTGAGCCCTGGATAATATGACAGGGAGGCATTACGAGTCCAGGTTGACTCATACAGAGGGCATCTTAAGATCCCATTGATATGTATTGGTGCCCTCATGAGTCCTGGATGACATTCCCATTGGGTTTTGCGAGTATTTATTGATGTGTCCAAATGATATCATGTGTCTCGGCTAACATGCCTAGAGGACATCAAAAGTCTCAATTGATATTCCCTGAGGGCGTCGCGAGTCCTAGCTGACATGAGTAGGCTCCATTATATGAATCAAGTGACATATCCGAAGGACATTTCGAGTATTGGGAAAAAATTCCATATGGAATTCCGTGGTACTATGGTGACACATTTACAAGGGTCACATGAATTTTTTAGGATATTTTCAGAGGTCTGTGTGACCAAAGAAGGATGTCGGAGGGGCATCGTAGGATCTGGGTGACATGTTCTGGTGATATCGTGTGTCTTTACAAGGATCATGAAAAGCGTCTGTGGGTTAATAGACATGTCCTAGAATGATCCTTTCACCTAATGTCTTTGTTCTTTCGTTTGTCTCGCAGTTGAATTAGTTTTATTCAATGTTAGTTTATTTTGAGTCTTGCATGATCTAGTAGGAATGTAGGGTATCCTTTACACAGCATACCAGAGATCCTTCACATGATATATGAATGATCATGTGATGTGCCTACATCAATCACATGAATACGTTGGACTCTCACCGGTGTATTACCTGATGGAAAAATGGTCGATTGAATGATTGGTTTCTCCGAGAAGTCTATTCGAGGGTAGTTGGTGGTCGTGTTAGTGGTCTTAGATGAAGGGTTTATTTTTCCTACAGGGGTGGGGAATTTATAGGCCTCGCCACCCTGGTTGTTCACTGGTTTTTGTGATGTATCTGATGCAAATTTAGGCTAGAGTCAATGAGGTGGGTGGGCGTTATGCGACTTCTCAAGTCTTTGTTGTGGGTTGTTCCGAGCATGCCACATGATATTTAGCGATCATGCGTCTCTTCCTTAAATGCCTTCTTCATTGGATTATTTACGATTAGTGGAGACTTTTTTGATCATGCAAGTATTCAAAGGACATTTCATCATTTTCTATAGACATGTTTAAGGGCCTTATTGAGTCTTGATGACTTGATTGGGAAATTTTTTGCGAAGCAAGAGAGGCATATCAGGAGGTCTCGCAATGCCATGATGTGGATGTCCTGGGAACATTGTGAGTCGTTCAGTGACCAATAGTACCTCTCACCTCCTCCCATTTATGTAACCTTTGATCTATGTTTAAATGGTCTTGGGGTATGTGACTTTTCATGAGTAATGTCATGGATATTTACTTGATTTTTTATGATGCCTCGCATGAAAAATATGGGTCTTGTGAGGTTGTGTCACCATTGTTGCATAGAGACCTATCTGTCTGTCCTTGGAAAACAAAGGGGAATCCCAGAGTTGTCTAGACATACCAGAGGACTTCTGTGTGCTGAGTTTGACACTCCAAAGGGCTTCCGTGAGATGAGGTGGACATGTCGCTGAGGTCTCATGATGTCCTGTGATTTTCAAGGGTGTGTTACAAGAATTTCAATGACCGCTAGTGCTGTCACATCCTCTCATTTATCCCCTTTGTATCATTTCACAATGGTTGAGAGGTCATCCATGATTTATTGGATATTATTAATGGAATTTATACTTCTCAACGATGATATAGAACAAGAGCCTTTCGACCATTGGGTATCTCTTCCTTTGGAAAGTATTTCCCATTTTTCTTGGGTAAATTCAGATGGTTTTTCCAGAACGTTCCAATGAAAAAACAAGCTGCCTAGGGGGTGCTTATTTGGTCATATAGAGAGCTTTCATAAGAGTAGGAAATTCCATTAATGGGAGATCCGCAAAACTTATTGCAAGGTATGCACTACTCAAGGGGCTTCATGTAACCTTTAAGTGGTCACATGATCACAAGTCCTTTAAAAAGTCTTGTGATCCGCAAGTCTTCCATTGTAACCTTTCTTACTTGTCTAGAGGGCATCACATGAAATAGTTGACTTTTTCAGAGGATGTCATAATGTCTGGATGGTTTCCCACAGAGGCCATCACATGTCTTAGATCACATGTCCCGAGGATGTCTCACATTCTGGTAGACATGTCTAGGGGATGTTTCATATCCTGTATGAAATCCTCAAAGAGTATCGCGAGCCCTAGCTAATATGTCAGGGAGCCATCACGAGTCCGGGTTGACTCATACAGAGGACATCGCAAGAGCCCATTGATATGTATTGGTTCCCTCATGAGTTTTGGATGACATTACCATAGGGTTTCGCGAGTGTTTATTGATGTGTCCGGATGCTATCGTGTGTCTTGGCTAACATTTCTAGAGGACATCATGAGTCTCAATTGATATTCCCTGAGGGCGTCGCAAGTCATTGCTGACATGACTAGGCTCCGTTATATGAATCAAGTGACATATCCGAAGGACATTTCGAGGCTTGGGAAAAAATTCCACATGGAATTCCATGGTACTATGGTGACACATTTACAAGGGTCGCATGACTTTTATAGGATATTTTCAGGGGTTTGTGTGACCTAAGAAGGATGTCGAAGGGGCGTCGTAGGATCTGGGTTACATGTTCTAGTGTTATCGTGTGTCTTTAAAAGGATCATGAAAGCATATGTGGGTTAATGGACGTGTCCTAGCATGATCCTTTCACGTAATGTCTTTGTTCTTTCATTTGTCTCGCAGATGACTTGGTTTTATTTAGGGTTAGTTTATTTTGAGTCTTGCATGATCTAGTAGGAATGTATGGTATCCTTTACATAGCATAGAGGAGATTCTTCACATGATATATGAATGATCATGTGATGTGCCTACATCAATCACATGAATACTTTGGCTTCTATCCGGTGTATTACCTGATGTAACGATGGTCTATTGAATGATTGGTTTCTTCGAGAAGTCCATTCGATGGTTATTGGAGGTCGTGTTAGTGGTCTTAGATGAAGGGTTCGTTTTTCCTACAGGGGTGGGGGATTTATAGGCCTCACCACCCCAGATTCTCACTGGTTTGTGTGACGTATCTGATGCGAATCTAGGCTAGAGTCGACGAGGTGGGTGGGTGCCATGCGACTTCTCAAGTCTTTGTTGTGGGTTGTTTCGAGCGTGTCACATGATATTTAGCGATCATGTGTCTCTTCCTTCAACGCCTATTTCATTGGATTATTTACGATTAGTGGAGACTTGTTTGATCATGCAAGTATTCAAAGGACATTTCGTCATTTCTTATAGACATGATTGAGGCCCTTATTGAGTCTTGATGACTTGCTTGGGAAATTTATGTAAAGCAAGAGAGGCATCTCAGGAGGTCCCTCAATTCCATGATGTGGATGTCCTAGGAACATTGTTAGTCATTAAGCGACCAATAGTACCTCTCACCTCTTCCCCTTTATGTCCCCTTGATCTATTTTTAAAAGGTCTTGGGGTATGTGACTTTTCATGAGTAATGTCAAGGATATTTACTTGATTTTTTTTATGATTCCTCACATGAAAAATATGGGTCTTGTGAGGTTGTGTCAGCATTGTTGCATAGAGATCTATTTGTCTATCCATGGAAGACAAAGGGGAATCCCAGAGTTGTCTAGACATACCATAGGAATTCCTTGTGGTGAGAATGACACGCCGAAGGGCTTCCACAAGAGTAGGTGGACATGTCGCTGAGGTCTCATGATGTCCTATGATTTTCAAGGGTGTGTTACATGAATTTCAACGGCCGATAGTGCTCTTGCATCCCCTCATTTATCCACTTTGTATTATTTTACAAAGGTTGCGAGGTCAGCCATGATTTATTGGATATTATTAATGGAATTTATACTTATCAACGATGATTTGGAACAAGAGCCTTTTGATCATTGGGTGTCTCTTACTTTGGATAGTATTTCCCAATATTCTTGGGAAAATTCAGATGGTTTTTCTGGAATGTTCCAATGAAAAAAGCTTCCTAGGGGTGCTTATTTGGTTATATGGGGAGGTTTTGTATGTGTAGGGAAGTCCGTTGAGGGGAGCTCCGCAAAACTTGTTGCAAGGTATGCGCTACTCATGGGGATTCACGTAACCTTTAAATGGTCACACGATCACAATTACTTTGAAAAGTATTGTGGTCCGCAAGTCTTCTGTTGTGACCTTTCCTACTATTCTAGAGGGTATCATGTGAACTAGTTGACTTTTTCAGAGGATGTCACAAGATCTGGATGGTTTCCCACAGAGGCCATCACATGTCTTAGCTCACATGTCTTGGGAATGTCACACATCCTGGCAGACATGTCCAGGGGATGTTGCATATCCTGTATGAAATCCTCAAAGAGTATCGCGAGCCCTGGCTAATATGCTAGGGAGGCATCACGGGTCCGGGTTGACTCATACAGTGGACATCACAGGAGCCCATTGATATGTATTGGTTCCATCATGAGTCTTGGATGACAGTCCCATAGGGTTTACAGTGTTAATTGATGTGTCGAGTTTTTATCGCGTGTCTCGGCTAACATGCCTAGAGGGCATCATGAATCTCAATTGATATTCCCTGAGGGCATCGCGAGTCCTGGATGACGTGTGTAGGCTCCGTTATATGAATCAACTGACATATCTGAAGGACGTTTTGAGTCTTGGGAAAAAAGTCCATATGGAATTCTATGGTACTATGGTGACACATTTACAAGGGTCCCATGACTTTTCTAGGATATTTTCAGGGGTTTGTGTGACCCAAGAAGGATGCCGGAGGGGCATCGTAGGATCTGGGCGACATGTTCTGGTGTTATCGTGTGTCTTTACAAGGATCATGAAAAGCGTATGTTGGTTAATGGACGTGTCCTAGCAGGATCCTTTCACCTAATTTCTTTGTTCTTTCGTTTGCCTCGCAGATGACATATTTTTATACAGTGTTCATTTATTTTGAGTCTTGCATGATCTAGTAGGAATGTAGGGTATCCTTTACATAGCATACCATAGATCCTTCACGTGATATATCAATGATCATGTGATATGCCTACATCAATCACATGAATACTTTGGCTTCTTTCCGGAGTATTACCTGACTGAACGATGGTTGATTGAATGATTTGTTTCTCCGAGAAGTCCATTCGAGGGTAGTTGGTGGTCGTGATAGTGGTATTTGATGAAGGGTTCATTTTTTCTACAGGGGTGGGGTATTTATAGGCCTCGCCACCCCAGATGTTCACTGGTTTGTGTGATGTATCTGATGTGAATCTAGGCTAGAGTCGACGAGGTGGGTGGGTTCCATGCGACTTCTAAATTCTTTGTTGTGGGTTGCTCCGAGCGTGTAACATGATATTTAGCGATCATGCATCTCTTCCTTCAACGCCTTCTTCATTGGATTATTTACGATTAGTGGAGACTTGTTTGATCATGCAAGTATTTAAAGGACATTTCATCATTTCTTATAGACATGTTTGAGGGCCTTATTGAGTCTTGATGACTTTCTTGGTAAATTTTTGCGAAGCAAGAGAGGCATCTCAGGAGGTCTCTCAATACCATGATGTGGATGTCCTAGGAACATTGTGAGTCGTTCAGCGACCAATAGTACCTCTCACCTCCTCCCCTTTATGTCCCATTTGATCTATTTTTAAAAGGTCTTGGGGTATGTGACTTGTCATGAGTAATGTCAAGGATATTTACCTGATTTTTTTATGATGCCTCACATGACAAATATGGGTCTTTTGAGTTGTCTTAGCATTGTTGCATAGAGATCTGTCTGTCTGTCCTTCGAAAACAAAGGGGAATCCCAGAGTTGTCTAGAAATACCAGAGGACATCTGTGCGGTGAGGTTGACACGCCGATGGGATTCCGCGAGATGAGGTGGACATGTCACTGAGGTCTCACGATGTCCTTTGATTTTCAAGGGTGTGTTACATGAATTTCAACGGCCGCTAGTGCTCTCGCATCCTCTCATTTATCCCCTTTGTATCATTTTACAAAGGTTGAGAGGTCATCCATGATTTATTGGATATTATTAATAGAATTTATACTTCTCAACGATGATATGGAACACGAGCCTTTCTACCATTGGGTGTCTCTTCCTTTGGATAGTATTTCCCATTATTCTTGGGGAAATTCGGATGGTTTTTCCGGAACCTTCCAATGAAAAAACAAGCTGCCTAGGGGGCGCTTATTTGGTCATCTGGAGAGCTTTCATAAGAGTAGGGAAGTCCGTTGAGGGGAGCTCTGCAAAACTTTTTGCAAGGTATGCGCTACTCATGGGGCTTCATGTAACCTTTATGTGGTCCCACGATCACAAGTTCTTTGAAAAGTCTTGTGATCCACAAGTCTCAATGCCTTTTCTTTTATGGGGATGGTAATACCCGTATTCAGATATTTCTTCCTTTGTGCTCAGATATTTCTTCCTTGCTTTTTCTAATGTTTATTTTGTGGGGGTCAACAAATCCCCCCCCAGGAGCGATGTCTGCGAGGAAAAGGAGGAAGACTAATGCCCACCTAAGTTTATAGTGGCATTGTGAACCATTTTCCTTGGTGAAATTTGGTATACTAACACTTTGTTTGGTGAAATTTTAGTAAAAGAAAAGAAATGATTTGATGGTTTATAAAAGAAAAGAAATGGAAAGAAATGATTGTGATTTCTCTCCTTGTGTTTGGATTAATAACTTAGTAAATGAATAGAAATGATTTAGATTTCTCTCCATCATGTTTGGTGACTATTTTTAAAAGAAAAGAAAAGAAATGGTTTTGATGCAAATGACACAAATAACCTTTGTTAAAAAATAACACATACACACAGAATTAAAGGACATTCTTTCCCAAGATAAAAAACAACCATATATTAGATCCCTATAGACACCACACCTACCACCATGTTTGTCCAATATCAACAATTTACGTTAAATGACACAAATAACCTTTAAAAAAAATGCATCTTTATTACCTTTTTAATGAAAAATCAAAACACGTTAATTTTGATTCTAATCATTTGTTATCTTTCATATCATCAAAATTAGGTAAACATTAAACCACAAACATATATTAATACAAATTTTAAAATTTTAAAAAATTAATTAAAGATAATCAAAAATATTTTTACAATTTATTAATTAAATGTAATCAAAATTATTAATTCAAAATAATTATTAATTCAAAATAATTACTAATTCAAAACATTTTATTAATTCAAAATTATTAATTCAAAAATATTTATTAATTCAAAATTATTTATAAATTATTTATATAAACAATTAATTCAAGATAATTAAAATTATTTATAATTAAAATTATCTATAATCATAATTATTTATAATCAAACTTATCTATAATCAAAACTATTTATAAATTATTTATGATTATTCATATACACATAATTAGTTATAATCAAAAATATTTATATGCACATTATCAAAATTATTTATATTTGATTGTTATTATTAAAAAAAGTTGGGTACAAACGTCAATTGGCATCTCACGCATGCTATAAGGAAAATCCACAAACAAACGGTCTGGGGACTCGATCCTTTGACCAACGCCCCCGAACAATATTTTTATGGGTAAAATATTTTGTTTATTCCTACAGGAAAATTAATAATATTGTTTGATTCAGGAAAATATTTTGTTTTCCCCATAAAAAATATTGTTTGTTGTTATTATTAATAATTAAAATTATTTTCATTTATATAAATATTAAGAGGGAAGGGTTTTGAAGAAATTTAACATTGTTTATATAAACATATAGGGATAATATTGTAAATTTAAAATACATCTCAATCCTAGGCATCATTTCCGTCGGAATCATCCCAATTTTGGGATGATTCCAAAGAGAGGGTCGCAGAGAAACGTTTCTCTCTGGGTTTTGTCTTACCAAATGATCTAAATAAATTTCTCTCTTTTGTTCCCTATTCTCCCCTACCAAATGAGGGCGAAGTGATGATTTTTATTCTCTGAGGTCCTATAAATAGGGGTGTGGAGAGAGATTCACTCCACCGGTCATCCCTCCACCAGAGCACGCTCGCTATTCGCTTCTTCCGAGTGCCTCCATCGCGAGATCATTTTGTGAACCCTAATCAAGAGCCTCATTCTCAAATATGTGCTGTGAGTTTGACTTGCCAAAACTCTTCTGCATTGGAAAATTCTAGGACCTCTACTACGAATGTTGTGACTGTCTTGAGGGCTTCATGAGATCTGTTGGTCTGCTCGCTTGATGGTTCTCGAATTGCGTGACCATGTTTAGGTCATGTGATCGTGTGTCTCAGAGGGAGTCATGTGGCTATTTGCGGGGGTTATGCGACCCGCGTATCATCTGGAGGTTAGGCGATCCACGGCTCCCTCATGAGGTTTATGGACCCTTTGCCGGATCATGTGATGCACCTGATGTTGCTGGTCTTTATATCATGTTTTGGCGATGTTTTATTTTATTCACCAAACATGTGCCACTTAAATATTTTTTGATGGCTCCTGGTTCTCATCGAAATCCCCTCTGTTGCAGCCAATCAATGGACCCTAATTCCAGGAATCAAGATTTTGAACCTCACTATAGTGTGAATATTTCTAATGAGATTCTAAAGGGTTTTCTCTCACTCAGGATTCAAGAATACCCTTTGTCTCAACAACTCCCTCTATATGGGTTTGTCTTGCTAGATGATGCTTCCATTACTCATCCAAATTCTAATCTGTCGTCTTGATGGGTGTCTGATACTCCTCATTGGGTAGAGACATTGATTACCGAGGATGAAAAACTAGTCTTAGCTCAATCCTAATGTCCAGCTTATTAACTCTCCCCTGAATCCGGAAGGTTGTGAATTCACCCAACAAACCATTACTCAGAGTTATTTGAGCATACTTTCCTCTTGAATAGGTGCTTCCGACGGTGGATGGTACTCCAAGTAGGATTTCCATCCGAGTGGAAACTTCTCCGACTAGTGGTCATAGCCATTTTTGGTGAGGAAAAGATGTTTGGATTCACTGATGATTTGTACAGGGTTCATCTATATAAGGCTGTGTGGATCTCCCAATTCCTCATCTACCTCCATCCCGTCCTTCTCTAGGAAATTATTAGTTTCTGGTGTTCCGGGACTAAGAGATTATATCTCTCACATTGCTAGCTGGGTATCATCCTATGGTATATTCATCAACTACGTTCTATTCCCCATCTGGCAGAGATTTATGATGAATTCTTCCGTGTTGTGGATTTTTGGGTTGATCACCTCAAGCCCCTGGTCTTGGCACAAGATTTGATTATTATCACTAAGAAGCATTTAAAGAAAGAACTCACGGTTCAATCAATCATTCCTTTCACATACTAGATTAATATCTTTCTGTGTGGCAGCGGGGCTAGGACCAATGTTATTCATCCCCATCGATTCCCTTATCAATAGGTTCGTGAATGCACTGGATTTTATTGGGCCATTTTGGAAGCTGGGGACTATTCTTCATGGGGTTATCCGGTTAACCTAGAGGTCCCCTCCGATCTCATGTTGTTAGGATCTCTAGCCATGTACTTTAACGGGTTGATATTCCCTACTAGGGACATGCATTCACGAATCTGTGTCTGCACTTTGATGATGGCGGAACAGCTTGTGGATGGGCATCCCCTTAACATGGCAGTACCAGTCCTTGCACATCATTATCAGATTTTGGTCCATATCCAATAGGGCAACAGTCCCTACAGGATGAGTGGTCATCTTTAGTTACTGTTTGGATATGGGGGAGTACTTCCATTTTTATGAGTATTATAACGTCTCTAAGAGCCCAGAGGCCTCATCCCATCCTATATTGATGAACATCTATGGAGTTGGGGATATGTCCTTAAGCAATGCTGAGGTTGAAGGTGTACTGTTCCAGTTGGAAATCATTGATTTCACTACCTTCTGTGAACCGGTTTGTCTAATTATTGATGATGGCAGTGGTTCCCTCAATGAAAGATCTTATATGATCTCCCTTCAGTATGGGGTTCTTTATGCCTAGGTGGATGAGATGGTTATCTGCGAGCCATTCACATCGTATCGATTTGCTCGACAATTTGGCTGTGTATGGAGGGTTTATCCCATCCCTTTGGTTAGCGTCCAAGGGGAACAACACCTTCGAATCATTTGTCAGTTCTGGAAGATTCATAGGAAGACATTGGGGTTTAGATTATACTTCCACATTTCTATGATTCTTCTTTTATTACCCAGGATTATCCCCAAGCTTGGGTAGCATCCTATCCCAATGGTTTGTTTGGCCAGTTGGTTCGTCACGTCGATAAGACTTTCACGTTGCAAACTCCTTGGCCCATGGACTTGATGGATCTGATAGAAGACCCAGCAGATGTTTCAAGGAAGCGGCCCCGCTCTGATGACAGTCCCTTAGACAACGGATCATATTATATTGAAGAGATTATTCCTCCAGGACAAACTGTGGATGATACGCCTGCTACAAAAGGAGCTTATAGACAAGCTATAGATGATGCCCCTATTAATGGGAGAACTAATGAATGAGCTACAGATGATACGACTGTTAAGGGAATAGTTTATGGGACCTCCTCTCCTATTTTTGAATTGATCCGGCTAATTAATGCTCCATCCGTCCCGCCTACTATATCAGTTGCAGGCGCTTAGGAGAGACGTAGGCTAACCTGGATGATGCTCCTCTTTCCAGGCAGATGAGGGAGGTTTCAGAGGTGTTTGAGCATGGTCATTGGCTCATAATAGAATTACAATCCCATATGGATGTATGGACAGTGTAAAAATGGAGGTACGAGGAGATTATTGCTGGTCTTAAGGCCGATCTTTCGACATCTTACTCTTCATTGGAATCTTCTCAAAAGAGGGTTGCAGATTTGACTATCATGGTCGAGACTCTTCATCCTTGTGTGGAAGCAAAAGAAGCGGGGAGAGCGGCTCCACGGTTTTATTTCGAAGCCTCTTGTCATAGTTTGACCGACCTTGCTAGTGTAGCTGATTGGCTATAATCATAGTTTGACTTCTGTAATGCATCTCATTTTCGATCATACATTCATGGGAGAGGCTCTTGTATGTGGAGATACCTCCTTTATGAACATTTATCTGATATCATTCAGTTTTTGATCATTCCTAACGTGCATGAAACTTTTCTACTCCCATATTATGAGAATCACCATTGCTACCCATGATTTTCATATCATCAAGTAAACCTGAATGCCTGGATCTGGAGAACTGTTTCAAGAAACGCTCGTGAATTCCAACTAACATGGAGTCCCCTACTGATAAATCGATTCCAATTATCTTGTAGGATGTATGCCCCTAGGGGATAATTCTCTATTATTATCCAAGTGCTAATAGGATGGATGAGCAAAGCTTTCTTTCAAGGCTATATAACAGGCGTTTCAAGCTTCAGGTTGAACTGTTTTCATGCTTTAGTTTATGGTCATTTAACTCAGACCTAATATTATTGTTGTTTAAGGTCATTTAGCATAGAAATCATATTCCCTTAGTTTAAGGTCATTTATCACTGACCTAATTCTACATTAGATTGAATTCTTTTAGCACGGACCTAATATTTCATTAGATTGAGGAGTTTTATCTCCGACCAAATATTTCATTAGTTTATGTCCATTTAGCTTGGAGCTAATATTGCATTAGTTTAAGATCTTTTATCATGGACCTAATATTGCTTTAGTTTAATGTATTTTAGCTCAGACCTCATATTAATCAGGGGACATAGTGTAGACTTGCATGGGATGAACTAAAACACACCGAGATGCTTGATTTTGTCATGGTATTGCAGAGGCTCACAAGGATCAGAAAGCCCTTTCATTGAGAGATACTCATTTGGTTGAAGACCATAGGCGCGTATACTGGAACTATAGGCATGCACGCATTGTCAAGAAAAGGGTCATTGAAATTGGGTATCTTTTATAGTGGCTATGGTGGAGTTATGGTGGTGATATCGATGAAGGCAAGATTCTAGGGAAGTAAGGACTTCCTGGGTAATTGGAGTGTTGGTGATGTAAATCATAACCTAAAATTTTGAGTCTATGAATATGAGATGGTGCAAACATGTCGGGTTTGTCTCATGACATTCTAAGATACCAGGTTCCACTACGGTGTTAGTAGGGATCACAACGATTGAGGCTCATTTCCAACAAGGAGAAGATGATTTTATTTGGTGGGTTGAAGCCCTTATACATTGGTTGTATGCCTAGAGAAATTTGATCTCCACACCTCTTTGAAGGCCATGAAAGGTTTTGGGAGACTGAATCACCCAGATGATGAATTTGGGCATAGAGAGAAGGCTATCCAGGAAGGGTTCTGGCACACCATGACAATTAGATCTTAATCATAAAACACATGACCTTCGGCCTGTGGTTTCAAATCACGAGGTGTGGGCTATCAAAGTCTAGGGAATGTAGTGTTGTAATCCATCCATGATAAAGGGCATGAAACACAGTGACATAATGTTGAGGATATCGAATCTCCATGCATAGATTGGTACATGGATTGTAAATCATGACCCAGAGGGCTCGAGTCAGGAGGATGATATGGGGAATTCATACATGGAGTGTTTCAGACATGCTGAGCTGTTGAGTACTGTCGTGATGATGGCAGGGCTAACAAGGATTGGAATGTCGTTTTTAGAGTGACATGTTTTGTTGACGGCTATAGGGGCATATGGTGGAGCTATATGCATGTGTGCATAGCCAAGAAAAGGGACCTTAAATTAGGATATCTTTTCCAAAGGGTATGAATGGTTTTGGTGATTTGAGACACTTTAGATCATGAAGTAGGATTTAAGGGAAATGTAAGTTCCAGGGAGGGTTCGAGCACCGTAAAAGTTATGCCATCACCAAACGAACGTATTCTCGTAGCGATGAGATGTGACAACCCATTACTCTAACATTTCCTGGACCAAGGGTCCCAGCGAGCATCACATGTATTTTTCTAGGGTTATTGTGTAGACCCTATGAGCTTTATGCCTTATTCAGTCATGCCCTAGTTTTTTCATAAGCTATGTGGATGAAGAGTTTAGCGATCAAAAACTTGACTTTTTCTCAGGCTGCCCTTTTTGGGTTTTTAACCTCACATATTTTTAGTCTTTTTCACTAGTAGATTAATGTATTATGATTTGGACTATCATAGGATAAATTTTAAGGTCATATAGCTATGACCAAGGTGTGAGCAGTTTAATGTCATGACACTTATGGACATAATATTGGAGATGTTACACAAGAGCCTAATTATGATAGCCAGGGTCAATATTTCCCTATGATTCTTCTGAGCAGGAGATGGGGATATTGTAAATAATATATCGAGGTTCTCGGGTAATTGGTAGTGATATGGGACCACCAAATTTGGAGTAATTTAGGCTGAGGTGTTGTGTGCTTCCATAATGATGATGTCAGGGATCACAAGGATTTGAATGTCATTTTTCTAAGTAACGCATTTGGTTGATGACTATAGGAACATATGTAGGATCCATGGGCATGTATGCATAGTCCGAAAAGGGTTCCTTATAGCCAGATATCCCTTCAAATGTGCATGGATGATTTTGGTGATCCGAGACATCCGAGGCATGAAGTGATGATTATGGGTTGGGGATTCTCTAGAAGATGGTGGAAGCATTCCATTATCTGATCGGATGAGTTAGGCTCTTGTGGCCCTTTAATAAGGAGGGTTGATGAATGATGATCTACCTAGTTTAACGTAATGTAGTGGGGATATGCCTTCGTGTAGTTTAACGTCATGTGATATTAACGTTCTTCCATGTTGTTTAATGTCATGCAATAAAGACATGCTTCCATGCAGTTTATTTTCATGTTGTAAGGATGTTCTTCCATGCATTTTAACATCATGTGGTAAGGACATTCTTCCATGTAGTTTATTGTCATTTGGCATGGACATGATTCCATGCAGTTTATTGTCATGCGGTAAGGATGTGAGAACTGACTTGAAAGTGAGGGAATGTCATTACTGGGCCCAAATATTTAGACTTTGGCATTTTTACATTTCTCGTGTCAATAATAATCAAGGCATACGTAGATCTCGAAATAACATGTAGTTTAGCATCATGCGGGGAGGATGTATGTGAATTGACATGAATGCATTGGGATGTTGCGGTTGGGCCCAAAGATTGAGACATGGGTGTCACTACATATCTCATGAGGGTAAGAATCATTCCACACATAGTTCTAAAGGAGAAAATACTCTAGGTAGGTATATACCATATGTAGAGGTGGGAATTATTTCCATTGACCACTGCAGATGGGCCCCGTATTGGAGATTTATGCATCACTACAAATCCTATAATGTCATGAATCATGATACATGTAGTTATAGATTTTCCATGAAGTTTAACATCATGCGGTGAGGACGAAGGTTAACCGATTGGAATTGATGGGGACATTGTGGGTTTTCCCTAGAGTGGAGTATTGGGCGTCACTACGTATCTCATGAGGATGAGAATCAAACCACACATAGTTATTGAAGAACCATGAAGTTTAACGTCATATAACAAGGACATTAACTATACAGTTTAACATCATGTGAAAAGGATTCATGGTATGCCTTTTAACGTCAATCATTTAGGACCGTAATGGACCTGTTGTGTACATTTGTTCCTTCCCTGTGAGGTTAAGTCCTAACCGTAATTCCTAAGCTCACGTAAGCTATGCTCGGTATGAGAAACAAGGAACAATGAGGGTTTTCCTTCAATGTATAGGTAGAAGGGGACATGATAATGGTATTTTGTATCATGTAGTGGCTGGAACAAGATATAGGATTGAGGCGTCTTTATTTATCTCATTGGAAATGAGAATCAAGCCATACATAGTTCTAGAAGAACCATACAGTTTAACTTCATACGGCAAGGATATGAGTGATTCAGCAAGAAATAGATAAGAACATCACAGATCTATGTTGTTTTAATGTCTTATTGTAAGGACTAAATATGTTGTGCAATTTAATGTCTTTCTTACAAGACAAAAGACGTCGTGCATTTTAACGTCTTGTTTTCGAAAAAAAAAACACCATTTAGTTTAACGTCTTACTGCTAGGACGAAAGACATTGTGCAGTTTAATGTCTTACTTCCATGATGAATTTGAACAGTTTAATGTCATGTAACTTGGATGATCAATGAAACATAAACCGAGGTGGATTCCCTGGTGATGACAACTATGCAAATTATTTCTTGAGAAATCATACATTGGTGGGCGATGTGGCATGATTTCCATCAATTGTGGCCAACAGGTATGCCCTGTTGTTGTAGAAATCATGTATGATGTAAGGTCCCTTCCATTTGGGTTCCATCTTTGGAATATTCTTTCCATGTAACATTGGGGTTAAGAGGACTAATACCAATTCCCCTTTGATGAATGAGCGGTGGAGAACCCTTTTATTGATGGCTTGTGTAATCTGATTCTGGTGGTCCTCGAGGTTGTACTGTGTGCACAACCAGTTCTTGTCAAGCTGTTCCAATTAATCTGGCTACTTTTGTGACTGCTCATCATCTGAGAGTTTCCCATAGATGGCTACTCAGAGCGAGGGAAATTGGACTTCCATGGGAAAAATACCTCGGTTCCTAACACCAGTGAGTATGGCATTGCTCGTGCAGTTGTATGCATGGTAGTATGGTAGGACTATAAAACATGGAGAAGTTTGTATTTCCAAGATTACTTATCCCTTTTCACCATATTCTTGAGTATATTTTATAGAGTCTTATTGAAGGCCTCTATCTTTCCATTTTCCATTGCATGGTAGCGGGATGAGTGGTTGGATTCGATGTTGTACTCCTGTTATAGCTTCTTCAATTCTGTAGACTAGAAGTTGGTGCTTTTGTCCATCAATATTGTGTGTGGTACCCCAAACCTGGTGGTGATATTTTTTTTGCAAAGCTAATAATGTTCTTCATCCCGACTTACTTGATAGGTATGGAAGCACCCCATTTAAAAAAAAGTCATGTAGCAGTAAGGATGTACACAAACTTCTTAGTTGTGGCTGGGGGATATGGACCCACAACATCCATCCCCCACACTGCAAATAGCCAGAAATATTTAGTCATCTGTAGCAATTCTAGTGGTTTCTAGATGAAGTTAAAATGGATTTGACATGCATGACATTTCATGGTGAATTCCCAGAAGTCCTATATCATGGTTGTCAAGTAATATCCTAACCTCCTGATATGGTGGGAGATTCTATTTGGAGATTGATGGGCACCATAAGATCCCACATGGACTTCCTCCATGAAAGTAAATATCACTCATTCTACTATGCATCTATGGAGGATCCCATCAAATCCACACCTATAAATGGTTTTTGTCTCATTCAGGCCATCCTGTAGGGTAAATTTTGATGCACAACGCTGAATCTGTTCTCTTTTGGCTCTATTCATTGGGAGAGTTCCATTTTGAAAATAGCTGATTATGGGTTCCATCCATCTATGGTTGACCATTGGTGTATCACACTATGGGATGGTATTATCCTGATTAATCTCTCTTATATCATAGACTAGGATTATTGAGACAATTCTCTGATGTGTGATATGGAAGATCACTTCCTCCTAATCAGGGTCGGCCAAGATGGTGGCTGCATTGGCTAGTGCATCAGCGTGAGCATTCTGTGATCGGGGAACATGATGAAACATGTGATTGAAATGGAATTCCACCATTAGTCCATTGACATAGCCCACGAGAGGGGCTAATTACTCCTTAATGATATATTTTCCATAGACCATCATTATCACTAACTCTTAATCCCCTTTGATATTCAGGTATTCTATTTGCAGCTGTAGGGCTAGTCCCAAGCTCGTGATGAGGGATTCTTATTATCCCTCATTGTTTGTGCATGTCACTACCCGTCCTCGAGGCCCGTGCCGTGACTACCCCAAGCCCGCCTTCCATAGGCCAGGGGCTGGCGACTAGCACCAAAGCGTAAATCCCGGTAAAAAGGGAAGGCATTGCCTTTGTAAAGTAAACAAACACCACATAGTAAGCAAGCGGAAAAAGTAAACACTAAGTAAAAACAGAGTACAACTGTAAGTGCGGAAAGTAAGTGAGCCAGTATACAAACCCAAACTGAAAGTAAAGTACAACTCGAAAGGGAAAACAACAACTGAAAAGTAAAAGCCGCTACGCCGAGCTGTCCACTGGAAATCCCACCTGAAGGGTGGGTACAGATAGCTCCACTGCTCCTCGGGTCCCGCCGTCCGCTCCGAGTATGTCCCGCCCAGTGGTCCACCTCCAGGTACCGTCCTGCTCTGCAAGCCTCAACCACGATCAACGTTGTCCGTCGTCTGCAACCAACACAACGTAGTGCGGGCATAGCCCGTGCAGGGGTGAGTATAAGCTACTCAGTAGGGACCCCGAGACCCCCGAAGGTCTCCCAAAATCCACAAAGGATAAACCACAAAGGAAAGATACAATCACGAAGTAACAACTGACACTGCTTAGGTATATGCCCATACATATATCTAAGTCATCAATTTCAATACGCTCCAACCTCCGAGCCCAAGTACAACCCAGTCCACACAGGAAAGTATACGTATTCCACACAGGAAAGCAAAACGTAATCCACAGAGGATAGCACAACACAATCCACACAGGAAAGCAAACAAGATTCAGCTCACACATGTATACTTCTTCGAAAGAGGATAGAGATGATCACTGATCCATCTAAGTCGTCGGACCCACAAAGGATCGATAGGTACTAACCCCCACAATGACCCACACATGATCGGTAGGAAACTAACCCCCGCAAAGACCCACACAGGATCGGACCCACACAAGATCGGTAGCACTGATCCACATAGGATCACTGAGTGTTGTAGTCGTCGCCGTCGAATCCACTGAGGATCTCTGTACAGTCGTCGTCGTCATCACAGTAGCAGTCGCAGCCAGCTCTAGGGTTCCCGCACACAGCAAGCTCGTTCGGGAGTGTCCGTTCCACGAACCGAGAGGCTGATACATCAACTGACACATAGTCCAGAGTTGATGTATCCAAAAGTTCCGTATCGTCAACAAGAACTCAACGTCGCAGACGACGCGTCAATCGGACGCCCGGTCTGAGAGTTATTGGCTTTTTCGTCCCAGGGCCCCGGTTGGTTTTTAAGGCAAAACCAACCGACCGTACTCCACCTGCGTCCAAACCTCGGGCGGAGTATGCCAAAAGATCTGTCTCACTAAAAGGAAAACAACAAAGTTGACGACACGTCAATCGGACGTCCGTAGCTCAAGATATGAGCGTTTCTACTCCGAGGGCCCAGTTGGTTTCGTGTATGAACCAACCCGGACGAACTCAAAGTATTCCGAAACCTTAAGTGCGATATACCGAAACGACCGTCTCGTTCCAAGGATCGTGTCTCCGCTGACGGCGCGTCGATCGGAGGTCCGTAGCCCGAGTTATGGGCAATTGAACCCAAACGGTCCGAAAACGGGGGTTTCGGGCCCGGACCGACCCGGCCCGGGACCCCCCGGTCGGCCCGAACCGGGTCGACCTGCCCCCGGTCCGGTTCGGCCCGGCTCGGAACGGCCCGGCCCGGCTGGGTACAGCGCGCCCAGCGCGCTGCCAGCTCGGCCGAAGGCCGAGCCGTTGGCAGGGGGGCGCCTGCCCCCCTTGTGTAACTGCGGCCCCCCATTTATGGGGGCTGTTTGATGTCCGAACGGGGGAATTAATTCCCCCGGCTCCTCTCTGTCCCACCGGCCCGACCTGGCCGGCCGGTTCCTGCTCAACGGGACCGGCGATGGTCGGTCCCCTTCTAGCTCCGACGCCGGCGGCCCGGTCCGGCCGCCGGTCACCTTGCTCCGCCGCGGCCCCGGAACCGGCTGCGGTATATTGGGGTGTCTCCGACGCGGCGCGATGGAGTCGCGTCCTTGGATTAATTCGCGGCGCGGCGCGACGGCGTCGCGTCCTTGATCTTCTTTCCACGGCGCGGCGCGACGGCGCCGTGCATTTCCTTTCGCTTGATTCCGCGTGGTGCGATGACACCACGCCTTCCCGTACCAAACCACAAAGGAATCAACATGAAATAAGGAGGAGGGTTGACCGTGTTTGTGCAGTCCTGCCCCCTCGCGTTATTCGATAACAATTGGTTTTAATCCACGAAGATCGTCAAGTTGGTATTCACGAACAAAATAAATAAATAAAACCCCTACCTCGGTTTCAAGAACGGTGCACGTCAACGAGCCGCGGAAGACGAGCGTCGCGGAGGTCGGGCGTTGCGGAAAACGAACATCGATTCTGTTGTCGTCGAGGTGCGTCCGATGAGGAAACGTCGCGGAAGAGACGATGCAGAAGAAGAACGTCGTGGAAGGAGACGTCGCGTCGCGGGTCGGTGTCGCGTAAGACGGTCTCCGAGGGCTCGGCGCTCCACGTCGAAGATCGTTCATTCTTCGCGTTCTTCGTCAAAGGAAAAAGAAGAACTTAAGGCTTCCTTAGCTTTTTTTCTCTCCAAAAGCTCTCAAAAAACTAAACACCAACCCAAATAAAATAAGTTCTAAACTTATTTTATTAACACAACAAAGCTTTTGAAATTCAAGAGTTTGAATTTCAAAAACTTACATTTAACTCACCACATTAAAACCATAAGTTTAATAAACTTAAGTTATCAACATTAAAGCGGGAGTTGAGGGGGGTTTAGAGGATATGAAGGGGTGAGGTTCGCGTGGGCCCCACCACCCTCATAACCTCCCAAGGGAGGTTGGGTGGTTACCCAACTTCCATCAAGAACTAAACACTTAGAGTAAAAATAATAAAAATTGTAGAATAATTATAAAATAAACTTCCACAATTTTTATCATCCACTCTCGTGAAAACGCAACTCCGGAACAGGTGTTCCTAGGCAATTACCGGCGCTGCGGTTCCATCGGTGCCCTCGGAATTCGATTCCGGGCACCGGTTCAAAAGTTAGAAATTCTCGCTCGTTCGTTCACTGAACGTACCGGAGCTAAACTTAGGATAGAAATTCCGGGCACTCCGGGTCTCGGAATTAGGTGCCGTCTGAAACTGCGCTCTTGTAAAATCCCAAAGAAAATTAAGAAAAAAATTTCCCTTGAATTTTACGGGTCTTTACAGTGCAACCTTCAGATAGTGAGAAGGCATGATTTACCTGTCTGGAAAGATGAATAAAATCCCCAGACCAACCTGGTTGAGCTTCGAGTTATCCATTCTTGATTTGATAGGACATCAAGAGTAACCATCAAAATACATCTCCCATGTACGGGGAGTGTCATGCACATAGAAGACTTCTTCATCTAGGATCTCTGTATCTTCTGGCATATTTGTTATGGTAGGATGTGATTCGAGGAAAGCAGCTAGGGCTTATCCTTTCACTGAATTCTATGACACAAATTGAATGTCATATTGCTAAAGAATGACTACTCATCGGGCGAAGCACCAAGTTAACATTAGGCAGCCAAGGATATACTTGAGCAGATTGATACGAGAGACCAATTGGACTTCATGGTGATACAAGTAATGCCTATGATTTTTCACTGTGAATATAAGCACAAGGGAGTTCTTCATAACGTTAGAGTATTGGTCTCAGTACCTAGCATAGTCTGGTTGAGGTAATAGAGACTATTCTCACTTATTTCATCATTATTTTGGGAGAGGAGAACACCCAATGAGCATTCCATGGTGGCTACATATAAGAAGATTGACCTCCCATACACTAGGGGCATCCGGACCAGTGGGTGAAGTAGATATTTCTTGAATCCTTCAAAGGATTTTTTGAAATCATCATCCCATTGATAGGCCATTCCCTTGTTTATTAGCCATGTAATGGGGAGAGATTTTACATCCAGGTTGAAAATGAACTGTCGAATGTAAGAAAGGTTCCCTTGGAGCTGCCTAAATTCTTTGAGATTCATGGGGGTGACATTTCTAGGATATCACTATTCTTTTTTGGGTCGACTTTGATGTCGCGATTTCCTACCAAAAATCCATGGAATTTTTCTGACGTTACCCCAAAATCAAATTTCAGTTGAATCATTTTTAGACTGTTCTGTCACGGTTTGTTGAAAACTAATTGATGGTCCACAAAGTGATCACATCATCAACAGGATTTAACCATGAGGTCATTGACGTAACATTCAGCCATCATTCAAAAAATGGATTATAGATATGATGCATCGAGTGTTGATATTTGGCACCAATATTTGTTAAACAAAAGGGAGTGACCTGATAGCAAAAGATCCCATGAGTCGCTCTAAAGGCAATAGATTCTTCATCCTTGGTGGCCATTTTTATCTGATTCTACCCCGAGTACCCATCCATGAAAGAGTGGTCTTAGAACCCAATGGTTGCATCAATCATGATTTTTCTGATCGACAATGGGAAGTCATCATTTGTTAAATGTTGATTAAGGTATCTGAAACCAATGTAGACCCCAATTAGCCTGACAGGGATGATGTTGGCATGCCATATCGGGTGTTTCACTTCCTGTACAAAGTTGGATTCAATCAACTTTTCGACCTCTACCTTTATGTTGGTGGAATGAGATAGATGTGTCCTCCTAGATACCTACTAGAATCCTTGATGTTCCTATGGTAGCCCGAGATGGTTTGTAGCCAAATCTGGGTTCAGTCTGGGAATTTCATTATAATTACACGTGAACACATATTGGTTTTGATTCAGAAATGTGATGTAGATCTTTTGATCATAGAGGGGTATGGTGTCACTAATCAGTGTAGGTTGGAGGTCTTCTTTTGTTTCTATATTTATCTACCTGAGTTCATCGATGGTGGTGGAGACACCTTCATCGAATTTTGGCGGGGCGTCCTTGAGATCAGCCTCATCTTCATCCATCTCTGAGTCTATGGAGGCATATGGAGATAGGAATATGGGGGGATCTCTTTTAGTATTAGGGTGAGGGAGGCTGTTAGAAGAGACATTATCATTACCTTTTATCCGAGACATTGTAGAGGGATATAGTAGCAGATGGTCTTTGATGCTATCATTGGGGACAGGAGGGGCTTGGATCTCTGGGAGTATGTATGTGACCTTGACTAGATTTATGGGAAGTACATAGTAACCATCTAGCATACTCCATCAATTCACAGGGGTGGTCCAAAATTCACTGGGAGTGAAAACCTGTATATCATCATCCATTATTGGTCATTTTCCTCCCTTTTTATAGAAATATGCTTCAGTATATGTGGCCCCACATGTCCCTAAAGAAGAACTATCACCTTGTAGTATGCCGACCTTTCCATTAATAGGATAATTCAGACACAAATGGAATGTTGAAGGTATATCAATGTGGGTATGAATCCAGGGCCTTCTGCGTAGGACATTATTTGTTGTGTCTTACTGGATTAGCATAAAATCGGCATCAGATGTAAGATCCCCAAACTGGACTTCGAGATTGATCTTCCCGAGAGAAATTTGTGCCTACTTATCATAATCATGGACATTTATCTATGTGGGAGATAGATTCCCTTTTCCATATCCCAAACATCATAGGGTTTAGAAATGTACAAGATTGATCCCAGAACCATTACTGATTAGGTCCATTTAAACATTGACATTATTGAGTCAGTTTGAGATGTATAGAGACGTGATGTTCCCATGAAGGTCCTCTTCCTGATATTGATCAGTGAATGAGATGGTGACGTTACATTCTGATTCCATGGTCTCCACTCGATAGACCTCGGCTACAACGACTTCCGTCTCAAAATCTTGTGGGCTCTGGAGGGCTTCAACATGTGCCTCCAAGGGTTCTTTTGAATGATGTAGCACATCAAGGACTGAGAGCTTGGCTAGTACTACCGACAGTTATTTTATAACATCATACTTTTGTTCCAGTGGTCGACACTTCCTGATGTGGGGTTTCTCTTGGGCCTACAGATGAGGAGCTGAGGGATTTGTGGTGGAAGAACCTAGTGCTTACTCTAGTGTCATGGGAAAATCATCTACTGGTGGTGTCGGCCATCCGTAATTCCCCTTTATCTGGGATAATCAGGAAAAACCCTTGTTAGGCGGTCATATATGAAAATCGGGTGAGGAAAAATATATGAGGGTTCTGGGACACCTCTCAGACCTTGCTGGGATTTATCGAGTTCTTTCCAATGAGTCACATCTACATATACATTCTCTTTAGGGATATGGCCGGAGTATTGATTTTGTTCATGTCCGTGGTATCCCTTTTATCCTCAGCTTCGACGCATGTGGCCGATCATTCCCTAGTTATTCATGGGAAACTCATGATCTAAGGGAGACTCAATGTTAGATAAGGGGTCTGAAAAATGTATTCCATTGATAGATCATAATATGAGTTCTTTATCCAATGAGGATTCTTTTGGTGGGGCGGTGCCTATGTTGCAGATTTCACATGGAAGAAGTTAGAAAGTGTAAATGTGTTCTTTGGAGGAGAATGTGACTCTTTATATTCTATTTCCACCTGCATCCGGTGGTCACACCCACCTTTGGGATGTATATCTAACATCTCCTTATTGGGAGGTGGAACTATTTTGGTTCTACACAAGTGTTCTATCCGAGTGGGGTGGGCTCGATAGACTATCTCTCGAGTCATCCAGTTGTCAAATTTTTATGCATTTATTGGTGGGAATTTCTACCAATCATATTCTTCGTTCAGTTGAACCATGGTTAGGCAAGCCACATGTTCCAGGTAGTTATCTAACACAACTTGTTTGGAGTCAATCATTCCTTGGATGATGTATTTGAAGATGAAGAAGTTCTGGATGTTATCACCCATCCTTATACGGAAAGGGCAGTAATCGGGGCAGTTAGTGAGTTTGACTTCATCGGGCTTGCTTGGTTGCGGAAATGTGGCCAGGTTATGGTCAATGGCTTCCAAGAAATAACCAGGAACATGTCCATTCTGGAAGGAGTACAACTTATTCATCTGTTCTACAAATCATCGGTGACCCTGATTTCTCTGTGATTCTAGACAGGGCGATTATATGGTTTTCAATTCACGATAGGAGGTCCTAGTAGTTCGGGTCCTGCCTAGGTGTTTGGTCAAGAATCACTACCAGCATGAGAGTGATAACCGTAGATTCTGCTTTTTCATGCCATTTTCCCTATGTTGCGAGCGTGAATTGAGTTTTAGGTCGAGTCCACTAAATAGCTTCTTCCAAGTATTGGGATTTTTCAAAAAACTCAGGGAATCCACCTGGATATTTAATTAGAATTAGAGGCATCTACAACTCATCACTATGATTCACAGTACAAAGTTACAACATTTTCTCTTGCAAGAGAGGGATATTGAGTGAATATGTTAGACCCTTGCACAATGATATGGAGTTGGACACCATCTCTTTATTGCATTGTTAATGGTTTTTCATGTCAACTGTCATTGTCTTCATTAGTGTATAACTGAACTGATAATGGAATTGATGAAAAATGTCTTCCCATACCGAAACAGATCCTGCTGGGAGACTGTCCTACCAAATGAATGCAAGCCCTGTTAGAGTCTGCTGAAAACACCACATCTTTGTTCCTTCCTATTGATCTCGGGGGACCACCATCAGCCCACATCGGGACAAGAAGTGTGTGAGATGTTGATCTGGGTCACCTGAACCATCAAAGTTAGATAAGGTATGACTTTCAAAATTGGGTGGAGGTAGAGTGTCATCCACCCAATCGGGATATGGCTTACTCTCAGGCTTCATAGGCACACGTCTCCCTTCCATGACTTCCATTTGAGTTGTTAGGGACTCGATGACCTTAAGGGGCTTTAAGGGAACCATTTACTGATCAGTCTCTTACCCATAGAGAGATGTTGGGGGTTGATGAGGTGTCCCCAATTTTATATCCTGATGATCTTCGATTCTTCCTTGGAACAAATGGTTATCATGGTGAGGGAGAGGCTATTGCTGTAATTGAAGGAAGTCACGATCATTTACAACATCCTCATTTATGTGGAATGGTTTACTAGACCTGGAGAGAACCTAATAATCATATTTATCCCTTATGGGGGGATTAGCTATGAGAGGGAGAACATTCATCTCTTCCTGAAGATGATACCCCATGGGAATATTGGCTCTGAGTTGCTCCTCATTGAGTTGTCAGAGAGCTTGTATCTAGATCTAATATTGTGACAACTATTTCTTTGGGTAAAGAACCTCGTGTCTTCTTAGAAGTGATAGGGATGTAGTTGTTCCCTTCCCCTTGGTATTGTTCCATCATGGGGGAAGAAGCTCATTATTTGAAGGTGTCATGTTTTGGATTCGTCTTTGGTTCCTGGTGCATGTAGTCTCATTTGGTACATCCATTTGAGCATCATGCAAAGGAATGTTTTCTATATTGTGACCCACTACACTTGTGTTTTGATCGATATCTTCCATGTTGATTGTGACTACATTTACAGAGGCATATTGAGAAAAGGTGTTTTTGACATTACTCTCGACACAATAGGCCAATTCTGCACTATCCTCATTAGGGTTATTATTTGAAACCTTGGTTATATTGGGCTATTTTGGTTTACGACCTTGGTGGGGTCTGATTGTATTCTCCTTACGTTCCTCCCATTTTTTCTATAAACATTGACTCTGACGGAGTTTTTCTTCACAATTGCCGAATGAGCCCCGACCAAAAGAGGTTCTTCTTGTGGTGGAAGGGGCTGGTGGAGTGCAAGTCATTGATTGATTCCTCCCAGCATAGAGAAAACTGATTCCATCTATGGCGGGGGTCATTCAGGGCTGTAGTTGGCAGTGATTGATCCAATTATTGGGGATCTAATGGCTGCGGTCAGGGATTTGATGTCTCTTGGGGTGGATATGATGGTATAAATGCCCCCAGCCCAGTAGGGTGGGGTTGTTATTGAATCACTAATGATGTCTCCAGGGTCTTCTCAGGGGAAAACCTGGAGAGAGTGATTTTGATATAATTTCCCCCATCCCAATGAGCTGGGGATCGCTTGCTGCTGCTGCTGATGTATCCCAAATCCTCTCAGGAATTGACAATCTGATATGTGGATGCGGTGGAAGATATTCCCCTAGCCGGATGGGCTAGGTCTTCTCCTATATGGTTGATACTATAATTACAATCGCGACCCTCTTGATGTGGCATAGTTGTGCTCGCGTAGGAGCTAGGTGCAATGTCGACCCATGATGATAAATGCTTCCTATAGGAAGTTTTCCGGGAGATTAAAACTTTAGTTTCTGTGTTTCAAATGAATTTATATTATTTTAAGTGGCCTAATTTTAAGTCCTAATGGTTATCCTCCCTCTCCGTCCACAATGTCTGGGAACTGTTAGAGCGGACACATTCTGTTACAGTGACTAGCTGGCCAGAGTGTTACTCGATCCCTTGATATTCCCAGACTCTATTATATTTTAGGATGCCACATCTAATGGGATCTACTATTCCAAGGGATAAAAAAAGTATAACACTACATATTTTTACCATCCTTGAATAAAAATGCATGACGTGTCTTTAGAGATTAGCTACTGAAGTGTCATGATGTAATGGCAGCAAGTGTGTTGCAAAATTGCCATATGCTTTTCTGGTTTTGGGTCCCAGTTCTTGTAGATTGATTCCAAGCCTAGCTGCTAATAGAGAATATTGATTGTATGAAGGGGACACTCATATCCTAGATATGGGAGATGTTAAACCCTCGGTTTTTGATGAGTAGCTCATATATTATTGGTGTAGATGAGGTATGCACTCCTTTTATAGCTCTTCTGGGATCTCATAGTCAGCAGTAGTGAGGAGCCAGAACCTGATGGGGAGTTTTTTTCTGGATAACTCTCTCTATATGTCTATGTCATCCTCATCCTCACTAGACTTATATGCCTCTATCTGCTCAGACCATAGAATATGGCTCTGATGATCACCTCTTGATGGGATTGTGGTGCAGCTGGAAGTAGATGGGGAACCATATATAATTTCGATGATTCAAGCACTTCCATATATAAAGATTTCAATGTTTTGAACACCTGTCTTTACTGAGGTGTTTGGGAAATGTGAGGATTTCATTGTCCGTGTGAGATATCTCCATGGGGAGGTTGACTATAGTGGATGTCAAGAGTAGTGTCCATGCGATCCATATCCACGCTACCATGAGGAGATCTATTGTGTTAATGAATTCTATCTTCTTCCACTTCAATAGAATAGTCATTTAACCCATGTGGTGTTGACAATGTGTCCCGAACAACCTCAAGGACACTGTTTTTGAGAAGATTAGGAGTGTGGGACATGTTCTGTGTCATGGTCAGAATATGCCAACCTTCATTTCAGAGTTGTGCAGGTGTATGCACCTTCTATATTATAGTTTGAAAAAAATTGTATATAGCCATCTTGTGATGCAGGAGTGTGATCTTGTAGTGGATAAGGTGATAGAATATGTTGATGAGTTGTCTCGTTGTTGAAAGGAATATGAACATGTCTCAAGTTGTGTGATGCTCAAACTTGGTGGGCCTTGATTGTATTAGTAATATGATCATAGAATGAATATGAATTCCCCATCAAAATATGATGACATAACTCCAAAATGGGAGGAAGTAATATGAACCTTCCCCTGTGTTTCTTTGGAATGATACTGGCAAGTTGTTCATCGACAGAAGCAGGAATATGCACCCGACTTTTGTGATCTACCGGAATATGCCAGGCATATTCACTGATAGGAATGTCAGCCTGTCCTAAGGCTTGTTCCATTCCCACTTGGTTAGCTCGGGCTATAACGGGGTTATGTTCCCAATCATGGGCCTTTAGAGTATGCCATTGGACTTCTTTGATAGGATTATGATCCTATCCTGAGGTATGATCCCCTCTCACATGGTGAGCCCCAACCATAATGGGAATATGAGCCCGGTCCTAGGCCTTTGGAATTTTCCACCAAACTTCTTTGATAGGCATGTACCCTTGTCCTGAGGCATGTACCACTCTCACACAGTGAAATCAAGTTAGAATGGGATTATGAACCTGGTCTGATGCCTCACCCTTCATTTTAATATGTTGATAATCCTCCCGGGTAGGAGAAAGAGTGTGTGCTTGCTTCAGTACAACCACTTGTTCATGATGATCAGAGTGTTGATATGTACTAGCTATAGGAATAGGAGTATGAGCATATCCCTTCATCTTCAATAGTGTCAGAATTTGCTGGAAGATTTCTTTAGTTGTTGCTAAAATATATTGGCATTTTAACAAAGTGTGGCAGGAATATAAACCTGTATGTTTTCCATCTCCATTATGTACTTGCACATGTCTTCAATTGAAGTAGGGAAATGAACCCACTTTAGTCCTCCATGTGCCACTAGAGTATGATGATGGGCTTCGTGCACGAGGGTACGAATATGTGGATCCTCCATGCTTGCCGTGGGAATATGTTGATAGACCTTTTTATAGAAAGAAGTGATATGATCTAGTTGGCTGGTACCTACCTGAGTATGCATGCATTCATCATCGGTAGGAGTGGTCATATGATCCCTCCCAAGGGTATCTAGTTCCTTCCTTCCCTGAGGATCCTTCCATATTGACCATGCAAGCGTTTCAGAGATGGCATTGTGTCGGTTATTTCCCTCAGCAGGAGATTGATAGATACCAACAGGATGATGCTAGAGATGATGGTTAACAAGAGCCCTCCTTGGCGGATACTAAACCAGAAGGGAGTCGTATTTGGCTTCCTCATCCAACTTCATCACATATGGAAAATGGCGGTTATCTCACTCTGTGGATAAGCTCCCAAAGCTATTAGTTATAGAAACAAGGGCTACTGGCTTAGATGAAGCCTTTCTGAGGTGATGCGAACTCGCTAGTCATCGTTCCTGGAGAACATCACATGGAGGATCCATAGCCGGGATGGTACCATATCAGTGGTACTCCTGAACCATCTTATTCTACACCTATCTTTGGAGACGTTGTGTAGGTGATATTACACTGCAACCCATAGAGGTTTCAGTCATGGATGATTTTCTAGAATGAGTGCTAGATGATGATGACATTTCCTCGAATCGAGCTGTTGAAGTAGTATCTACAATTACGCAGATGATAGGGAGCAAGGTTACCGATCAGTGTAGTATTGTAGGAATATTATGCTAAATTGGATATTCATGGTTAACTCATTTGTTCTTTTATTCTTGTTTTTTCAATTTCACTCATTTGGACTTGTCAATATGAGGATAGACATATGAGAACCCTGGTTACAAAGGATCAATCAAAATATTATTGTAGTATTATTGCTTTGTTTGTATAGGGTTTGGAAAACAATGTGGCCTGAAACATTATAACCCAAACATTTTGTCATTGGAGAGATTCACGTCATGTTCACCATTTTTATTTTCATATTGGAGCAAATGAAATGGTCCGGAAGGTGATAATAAATCATATTTTCATTAGAGAGATTCACATCAGATTCACCATTTTTGTTTCTTCAGGTTTTTGTGGTGTGCAATGGGGTTCGCTTGTTGGATACCACTGTCACTTTTCCCAGAAACTCAAAATGGTTCCCCCATATATAGCTAGGTAAAGACCTTATTTCCAAAGGCCAGTGGTCATCTAAGTTTTTAGGCCCAATGACTCTTGGGGACTACTGTTGGTCAAGAGGATTAGAGGTCGGGCTCATCACATTCTTTTTGGGGCAATTATTTCATACTCTCAGACTCCCTTATTGATTTACGATACGTTCGTGAAGTCTCTTCCTAATCCCAATACGGGACCAGATACCCTGAAAATATGGTTCATTGGTTAATTCTATCATTTGAAAATGTGAAGGGAGCCTCATTAATGAACTGAGGGGGGTGGGGTTGAAATGCGCGGCTGATTGTCGCCTATCAAATGGTCAAAGTTCTGGTGCTCTTCTAATGTGTATAGCAGCACTCGAGTCGAATCCTTGGCAATGATACTTTGAAATAGTCGTTTGTTTTTAGTTGATTGTATTCTGATTGGGGGAGTTTTTTTGCAGAGCTTAATTGAAATGACTAATTGATTATGATTGATTTAACAAATTGATAGTGATTGGGGTGAGTTCATCATTAGGTTAGTTAATCTTGTGATATCCTTGAGCTTTTCTTTATATTGCATTCAAATTAACACCCATATCACATGTTGACGTTGATTTAAATTCCCAAGTGTTAAGGCTTTAATCCAAGCCTTAACTAAATTAGGGATCTAATCATGACCATATCGTGTTTATGGTAGTGTATTTATGGTTCCAATAATCCATGGAAACCACACGTTAAACAAAACAAATCATTAATCCATGACATTCTAAGTCCAACATACACAATGTTAATTCAACGAATACTCATCGAGCGAAATCTCTCAATCACTTAACATACCTAAATTAAAACTCACCCCAATGAGAGAGTTACTCCGCCATTAAGATGGTTATTAATCTGGTAATATATGTTTATGGTGATGAATCATAAAGAGAAGAAAAATAAAGATACAAGATAAGAGTAGTGAACCGAACACACACACAAACGATGAAGAAAATTAAAAACGGATTTTCGAATGAATGAGGAAGCAAAAGAAGGGAAGGGGATTCAAATGTATTTAAACTATTTTAAGAACATTAATATTAAACTACAGAAGGTGGAGGACAATAAGAGATATTGAAGAAGAAACTTGCATTAAAACAGAATTACAAAAGAAAGGAATTACAAAATTACAACAACCAATAACATTAAAGTAATTGAAAACAAAGAGAGGAGGAAAGGTCTCTCAAGTGAAAACTTTAGTATGGAAGGTCCTCCCAAGCCTTTGGAAAATCTTTGGTCGTGCCAATATGATCTCCTCTCTTCTGAAATTCCAACCCCTTTCAAGGAGAGAAGGGGAGAGTATTTATATCCCAAGGAGTGGACTGTTTGCATTCCCAATCTGTGCCTCCACTTGCATCACCACGTTGGCTATTCAGAAAGCTGAATCTCGAGTACTATCCTTCTTCCAAGTTGTAGATAATAACGTTGGACGACCTCTCTAAAAATTTGGAGTCATTTGGACCTATGTAGCCATCGTTATGGTCGGATGATTAAACAAATTTAATCTGTCCATTTCAATCCAATGTTTTTGATGTCCAAAATGTGAAAGGGTTTTTGAATAGGAATATCCCTTAAAAATCAAATGATGTATTCAACATAGCCGGCCACCTATATCTTCTATTTCACACTGAAAAATCTCAGCTTGATTTGATGCATACATCATGAGATATGTCATGAATACTATACTGATTGTATTTCTCGACCAGAATGGTGGCATGGAATTCAAAGCTTCATTTGGGCCTCTTGTTCTTAGATTTGGGCCATGTAATTTTTTCCCATGATTAGTTTTGATAATCACGAAGAAATGGTAGAGTTTCATGAAATTTGGGATTCGGGATTTAGACCAGGAACACAATCATCATGGCTGGTCCAGTTTCTCCACAAATTCTGTAGGTCATCTTGTGTGATAAATGTGATCCTTTAAATGGCAGAATTGGCCCAAGATCCCTTCTAATGAAATGTTTTATATTTCATTAGGAATCATAAAAAATAATAACCACACAATTTGGATCAGTAGGGTGATATTTATAAATAGAATAGTAAACTGACTCGATTGGACTACTTCTAAAAATGCTCAAAAATTATACTTAATATTAAAACATTAATATTTCACACAAATTATGCACATTTCATATAAATTCAGTAAAGGGAGTATATAATAAGTCATGAAAATATTAATAACATAAACTCACCCACAATTAGTTTTGCATATGTCCTCATGTGCAACAAATATAAAAATATAACAAAAATCATTTTCACTCACCAACAAATATTAAAATTTTGTTTTCTCCAATCTGGGGAGGTTTAGACTATTTCACTCATCCATTTTGAATTCCACCACAAGTTGTTACCGAAAAAATGTTCCAAAACTAATTCATTTTTTTCATGCTCAAATTTAGAAATGGAAAATGTGGACACTCAAAACTCACACCTCTCAAGATGATAAAATTTATTTGTGGAGGTTCACTGTTTCACCAACCAAAAGTGAAAATCTTAGAGTTTGAAAGATATATCAGCTTCAAATACCTATCCAAAGTGAACAAGAATCAAGAGGTCTTTTTAAGGGTTTTTTTTGTGGCTATGGGATTGTAGGAATATAATGTTCAAGAGAGAGAAGAAGATGGTTAAAACACCAACATAGAAAAAGCAATGCACATTTTTTTGAAATAAAACATGGAAGGAAATGAAAACACACATTTACAAGGGATTGGTTGTGTGAAGAAAGACACAATAGAGGAAGAAAATATAAAGGTAATGAGAAGATGGAATATTTACAAAACACAAAACTTCTCCCAATAAGAATGTAATGCAAGTGTTCTTTTTTTTATTTTCCATTTTTTTCATTGTTTTTTTGAAAGTTGACCTTGAAACAGATCTCACACTCATATCCCAACCCATGATTGATCTCCTCACGACACTAATTGTAATAGTTATAATAAGATCAAATGTTGAGTCAGAGTGATTTTTCACCCACCTAAGACACAACCCATTTTTTCAATTTTTTTTTGATTTTTTTTATCATTTTTGATTTTTTGAACACTTGTCAATAACATTTACAAAATTACATAAATGGGAGTACATTACATTCCCCAAAACACACTGAATGAAAACCTCTCCCCCACACTGAAATGGATGCTTTCCCTCAAGCATATGATAACTCGGTGAAATCAACAAAGGGTACCCAAAATGAAATCCATCCCCCCCCACAATTAAATTTAAAAAAAAAATTATGCAATGAAAATCCATGTAACGACCCAATCTTTTTGAGTAGTATATTAACTTATTCTTAATGATTTAATAAGATGTTAATGGTTAATGGTGAAAGAGGAGTCGATGGCTTCATCCAGTAGACTCGACCCTTATGAATCCCACTTATCAGAGCTTGGGAAGGAGGTAGCATCTGTGGGCTTCGCTTTGGACCAAGCCCAAGCCGAACTACAGTGTGTCAAGCTTGAACGGAAACGCCTGCAGGAGAAGTTCAAGTTAGTAGAGATTACTACTAGGGCAATGTTATCTGAGCCTCCCTCAGATTCTCTCACCATAGCACACCTTACACTTAGGTCTTATGCCGGTGTTATAAGGGGCTATGTGATGAGACCCTAACTTCCTTGTGTAATCCTTTCGAGTGAATAAATTGAGATTTCCTCCTTTAGTGATGTTTGTGAAATTTCAAATGTCTAGATAATTTTAGAATGTATTTTATTGATGAATTTTGAAAAAAGGATATTTTAAAATATTTATGTAAACCCTAAATAACTAATGATGTGAAATGATTTTCAAAAAATGGTCTTCTACAAAAGTGTTCAGTAAGGAATTTGGAGTCTAATAAGATTAACTTAATTTTTGATGAATAGTAAATTATGAATAGTGATTTTACGCTTAGGATTAGTAATGTGACCAAATTGATTAGTAATTTCACTCAAATAAAGTTTTAATATAATTTAGACACCTAGATTAAGTACTGTGATTCAATAAAATGGGTAAATAACGGTTTCATAAATTATTAGTCAAGTATTAGTTTTTTTCGGATGAATAGTGTTTTTTAATTAAAAATTTAATTAAAAATAATTAGAAAATTATTTTTATAAAAAGGACTTTATTTTTGAACTCAGAGCATCGATATTATGTTAAGGTAATTTTTGGGGATTTTTCTGAAAAAAATGAATTTTTGATGAATAGTGTTTTTATTTAAAAATTAATTTAAAAATATTTAGAAAATTATTTTTATAAAATGGATTTCATTTTTGAAATCAGAGCATTGATATTTGATTAAGGTGAAATTTTGAGATTATTCTGAGAAAGTTGAATTTTCGATGAATAGTGAAAATATAGTTTTTAAGTTACGGGTGTTTAATGACATCATTAAATGATGTATTAAGTATATATTCAATATGGTCGAATTATGAATAGTAAGATAGGGTGTGAGGTGTCCCAAGTGGCCAATACCATGGGCAAATACCATGGGCAAGCCCATGGTTTTGCCAAAACCACTAGTGAGGTGTCCCTTGGCCATTAATGCCTTGTCCCCTCACTTTCCCTATAAATACCCACCCTTTCCTCCTTTAGTTTCCACTCCCAACTCTCCCCCAACGAAGTTCTGGTCTCCTTACCTCCCAAGGAGTCCTCCCAAGGTGCCCCCAAGCCCTCAAGGTCCAAAACTTTGAGTTTCAAGAGTCACGTTTTAAGGTAAGGGATCCGACCCCTCTCTTTCTTTTAATGTAATCTTTTTTATGTCATTACTTTTATGCTCCATGTTCTTATGCGAGAGGATGTTATTTTATATTCCTCTTACTACCCCTTTCATGTTTATATGATGAGAGATCCCCTCTTACTCTCATCATTTCGTTTTATGAAAGTTTAAGTGACGCCGTTAGGCTGCCGAATGTTTAAGTGATTCTTTCACCCTTCTCATTTTTCAAGTTCGATTTTCATGTCAAATCTTTCAAGTTCCTTTTTAATATGTTGGGGTATGATCTCTATATCTATCATACTGATCTCTTATGATCATATGATGAGAGACCCTATTTGATCTGTTCAATTCATTTTTGTTGAAGTTTAAGTGACGCCGTTAGGCTGCCGAATTTTCATAAGAGAAATCAAATTTTTGTCTTCCTTCCATTTTTTCATTTCAAATGGTATGGCCTTAAAATTGCATCACCATGTCCATATATACTTCTTATTCTGTCCCTCTACTGTTTTATGGGTCAATTATGATTGTTTGACCCATGTCCCCTCTCTTTTCAAAGTTTTCTAAAACCGTGTAACATAGCCGTTATGCTGCAGAATTTTTGTCTCAAAATGCCTCTCTTTTCTCAAAATTATTTTATGTTATAAAGTGAATACTCAAAGCTCCTATTTCTAAAGGGGTATTCACATATATATAAAAATGTTCTATTTTAAATTCTGGGATTTACATACATGATACCCTCTTTCCCTTTCCGTGGGTTTAAAGTAACGTAAAGATCATGTCTTTAAAGCAGTTTTTAAAACGTTATGATTATGAAATGAAACCCATTTATTTTATGCTATATGGGTTATTTATGAAATGTTTGATGATGATATATGTGGCTCACATGAAAATAAAGGCAAATTTAAGGGTGCGCCCTGATAGCGCTCCAATGCATTGGGTAAAGACTTAATCTCTAGAGATGACCATTTTAACGATGCCTTGGTGAATAACCATGGTAATTTTTAACGACACTTTGGGGATGGACCTTGGTGAAACGAAACGATTATCAATATTAAATGTTGCAGCCACATCTTCAAGTTATAAAAAATGTTATTTTTATTATGATGTATCTCATGATTTATTTCTCATGCCTTAAAGTTCTTTTCATGTCCTTGGTGAAGTATCTCAAGTTCACATGTAAAATGTTTCTCTTGTTTCCCTTACTGGGCCTTCTGCTCACCCTTTCTTTTGATATATGTCCCCAGGTTATGAGATGCATAATGAACACAGGATGAACTAAAGGAGAAGCCTTTCAAGTGTTTAAGAAGAATGTTTTATGTTTTTTTTATGTATTATGATCCTTGTTTCCAAGACACTAAACCTTAACGATCCTCAGTTTTGTTTAATGTAATGAAAGTTTATGTTATAAAAAGACGGGATGCTATAGTTGGTATCAAAGGATGGTTTAGTTATTTGTGGAAATTAGGATATAAAAACTTTAGGAAGAACCCTATAGAAAAGTTTAAATATAGGAAAACTTCATGGTATTTTGGTAAGTATTGAGTAAGTGGTTTATCAAACAAATACATCCCTGTCTGGATACGAGCAGGTAGAGGCGGCTCTGGCACAGATGTACATAGGGGTAAAACCCGAAAACACCGCTTTGAGATAGACTCGAACGGGAAGTGGTGCACGATAACGGGCCTTGCTGCACTCTTGGTTACGACACTCCCGGGGGATATGTTTGGTTAATCACAAGATTTTTATGAATCATTATGAAGGAATTATAGAAAAGTGTAATTGTCTAAGCATGAAGTCTTAGTTAAAAGATTCATAAATGAAATAAGTTTCTTACTAAGGTTTTATTCTTTTAGAAGATGGCGGGCAATAGGAGGAACCGTGCCGATGGTGACCGCAAAGCACCATGTGCTGACGGCCCTCCGATGGAAGCCGGAATGGAAACATTCATGCGAATGATGAACCAACTGACTCAAGTTATGAGTAATAACTTGAATCAAGCCGAGAGGCCGACCTCACCACGAAGGGAACAACACTCTGTCGAGTCCTTCATGCGTCAACGACCGCCAACATTCAGTGGATCTACTGACCCATTGGTTGCGGAACAATGGATAAGCTCCATTGAAAAGATCTTTTCTGTACTTCATTGTTCGTAACAAGAAAAAGTCACCCTTGCTATTTACTGCCTAGAGGGAGAAGCTGATCAGTGGTGGTCACTGATCAAAAACACGAAGCCACGAGGAGAGATAGAAGCTATGGAGTGGGAAAAATTTCGGGGAATTTTCCTTAACAAGTATTTCCCTCGTTCCATGAGAACGAGAATGGAGAAAGAGTTTCTCGAGCTGAAGCAGAAGGAGAACGAATCTTTCGGAAGCTACGAGATGAACTTCACAAGGCTTTCCCGTTATACCTCAAGCTTTGTCATGGACCCTAATGGGAAGGTTGATAGATTCTTTGGCGGACTACGACCTCATCTGCGGAAGAATCTAGCCAACAGGGACTATGATAGCTATGAAGAAATAGTTCGAAGTGCTATGAAAGTCGAGCTGGAGTTTGGTGAGACACAGTGGTCTCATAAACCAAATGAAAAGAAGAGATCGTTGGAGCCCAGTTTAGGGAAGTCTTTTGATCAGGGAAGAGGTGGAAAGCAAATGCAACTTACCACATGCAATAAATGTGGGAAGAATCATCTGGGGAACTGCTTGAACGGAAGTGGAAAGTACTACAAGTGTGGAAGAGGAGGCCATATTGCTCGGAATTGTCATAGTGAGGTGAAGCCTCAGCTTCCCAAAACTAACGACAGAGGAAAGATGGTTCTGGCCCTACCCGAAGTCACATGCTTCAAGTGTGGACAGCTTGGGCACTTTGCTAACCAATGTCCAAATCCGAGGGTGGTGGAGGGGAATCACCACCAACCTCAGCAGAGGCCAAGAGAGCAAGGTCGTGCTTTCGCTATCACAATAGCTGAAGTTGAAGTCCCGAACGATGTGGTAGCAGGTACTCTTGTTGTCCTCTCAAAACTAGCAAGTACTTTATTTGATTCTGGTTCTACGCATTCCTTTATTTCCTCCAAGTTTGCATGGAATATAGAATCAATCCCCGAACTGCTAGAGGTAGAGTTGTCTGTCAAGACTCCAAGTGGGATTATCCTTGCATCAACAGTATTTAGAGACTCTAGTGTTTACTTTGGTGAGCACAATCTTATCGCAAATCTAGTAGTCATTCCCATGATGGAATTCGACATTATACTAGGGATGGACTGGCTCTCAAAGTATAATGCTAAGATCAAATGCAGAAGTAAGGAAATCTCAGTAGTATTGAATGAACGACCTACAGTTATCTTCCAAGGAGAGATATCCCGAACTGATCCCTATCTAGAAGCACCTCCTATAGCTTTCTTTATGGAGTTAATCGGTGATGATGAAGAAGGAAAAGGGAGCATACAATTAGAAGATGTTCCGATTGTTCAGGAATACATGGATGTATTTCCTGAGGAGTTACCTGGACCTCCACCAGAAAGAGAGGTAGAGTTCTCCATTGAACTCGTACCTGGGTCTCAACTGATATCAAAGACTCCGTATAGAATGGCAAATATGGAGCTAGAAGAGTTAAAGAAACAACTCCAAGACTTGTTGGAGAAGGGGTTTATCCGACCGAGTGTGTCTCCTTGGGGAGCACCAGTTCTCTTTGTGATGAAGAAGGATGGATCAGTGCGGCTATGCATCGATTATAGAGAACTGAACGGGATCACAGTGAAGAACATATATCCTCTTCCAAGAATTGATGATTTATTTGACCAACTTCGTGGGGCTCAATTCTTCTCTAAGATTGACCTTCGATCTGGTTATCATCAACTGAGGGTGAAGAAGGAAGATATTCCAAAGACTGCCTTCCGATCAAGATATGGGCATTATGAGTTTACTGTTATGCCCTTCGGCTTGACTAATGCTCCTGCTATTTTCATGGATTTGATGAATAGAGTCTTTAAGGACTACCTTGATAACTTTGTGGTAGTTTTTATTGATGATATTTTGATATATTCAAAAAGTCGTGAGGAGCATGAAGATCATCTAAGGGTTATATTGAAAACTCTGCGGAAGGAGAGGCTCTTTGGGAAGTTCAGCAAGTGTGAGTTTTGGTTACAACAGGTGGCTTTCTTGGGGCACATCGTAACCAATGAAGGAATCTCGGTTGACCCTGCAAAGACAATGGTTGTGGAGGAGTGGCCTCAACCCACAACAGTAACTGAGATTCTTAGTTTCCTTGGTTTAGCGGGATATTATAGGAGGTTTGTGAAAAAATTTTCACGGCTTTCTAATCCACTAACCAAGTTGACTCGAAAAGGGGTTAAGTTTATCTGGACAAAGGAATGCGAGGAAAGTTTCCAAGAGCTGAAGAAGAGATTGGTTACTGCACCTGTGTTAACACTACCCTCTATCGGAGAAGGATTCTTTATTTTTAGTGATGCATCTCTGAAAGGGCTTGGGTGCGTCCTCATGCAAAATGACAAGGTAATTGCTTATGCATCTCGACAGTTGAAGATTCATGAGCAGAATTATCCTACGCATGATCTAGAGCTGGCGGCAGTTGTTTTTGCTCTAAAGATATGGAGGCACTATCTTTATAGGAAGAAATGTGATATATACACTGACCACCAAAGTCTAAAGTATATTTTCACACAAAAATAATTGAACATGAGACAAAGGAGATGGTTGGAGCTTATTAAAGACTATGATTGTTCAATTCATTATCACCCGAGAAGAGCAAACAAAGTCGCGGATGCATTAAGCAGGAAAGATCCTGTTGTTTTGGCAACAATGAGGATCTTAGGAGATCCCTTGATTAAAGATCTAGTAAAACTGGACATGGGAATTATAAGGAAAGGGAGATCATCAACCCTATCCCAAATGATTTCTCAACCTTCATTACTAGAGAAGATCAAGAAGGCTCAAAAAGAAGATCCTTTGCTGCAGGAGAAGTTGGAGGCTGTAAAAGATGGGAAGTTCCCTGATTTCAATATTGATCAAGAAGGTGTATTGAAATTTTGTACAAGACTATGTGTCCCATCTATTCCGGAGATAAAGAAAGAACTGATGGATGAAGCTCATAGCTCTACTTTCTCTATACATCCGGGAAGCACTAAGATGTATAGAGACCTTCGTGATCATTATTGGTGGGATAACATGAAGAGGGAGATTGCTGATTACACTACAAGGTGCCTGGTGTGTCAGCAAGTAAAGGCAGAAAGACAACTTCCTAAGGGTGTATTACAACCACTACCCATACCAGTATGGAAGTGGGATAATTTCACTATGGACTTTGTAACTGGTCTCCCGAAAACATCCAAAGGAAACAATGCGATATGGGTTATTGTGGACCGTCTCACCAAGACAGCCCATTTTATCTCTATTCGGGAAGATTTCTCTCTGGATCAGCTTGTCAAGATATACGTGAAGGAAGTGGTAAGGCTGCATGGGGTACCACTATCCATCGTATCTGATCGTGACCCAAGATTCACATCAAAATTCTGGAGAAGTCTTCAACATGCTCTGAATACTGAATTGAATTTTAGTACGGCCTATCATCCTCAAACTGATGGCCAATCTGAAAGGACTATTCAGACACTCGAAGAAATGTTGAGATTATGCTCAATGGAATTTAAAGGTGGATGGGATCAACACCTCCCATTAGTGGAGTTCTCCTATAACAACAGCTTCCATTCGAGTATTCAGATGGCACCCTATGAAGCTCTATATGGAAAGCGGTGTAGAACTCCTACTTGTTGGGATGAAACTGGTGAGAGGAAGCTTCTTGGGCCTGATCTCGTGCAAGAGATGACGGAACAGGTTCATGCCATCCAACAACACATAAAGGCTACTCAGAGTCGGCAGAAGAGCTATGCTGACAATCGTCGAAGGGACTTGGAGTTTGGTGTTGGTGAAAAAGTCTTCCTTCGAATTTCTCCATGGAAGAGAGTCATGCGGTTTGGGAAGAAAGGGAAGCTCAGCCCTAGGTACATTGGCCCCTATGAAATCCTTGATCGCATAGGAGCAGTGGCCTATCATCTAGCACTTCCACCGAACCTAGCTCAAGTTCATGATGTATTCCATGTATCTCTCTTGAGGAAGTACATACCCGACCCTTCGCATGTACTGAACCCAGAGGTGGTACAACTGGAATATGACCTCTCTTACGAGGAGCAGCCAGTGGAGATCTTGGACCGTAGAGACAAGGTCCTACGAAACAAGACTACCCACCTTGTGAAAGTGTTGTGGAGGAATCATAAATATGAAGAAGCGACTTGGGAGCCGGAGGAAACAATGAAGCAAAAGTACCCTCACCTTTTCGACTAGGCCTCAAGTATAAATTTTGGGGACGAAATTTCTTAAGGGGGGAAGAATGTAACGACCCAATCTTTTTGAGTAGTATATTAACTTACTCTTAATGATTTAATAAGATGTTAATGGTTAATGAAGAAAGAGGAGTCGATGGCTTCATCCAGTAGACTCGACCCTTATGAAGCCCACTTATCAGAGCTTGGGAAGGAGGTAGCATCCGTGGGCTTCGCTTTGGACCAAGCCCAAGCCGAACTCCAGCGTGTCAAGCTTGAACGGAAACGCCTGCGGGAGAAGTTCAAGTTAGTAGAGATTACTACTAGGGCAATGTTATCTGAGCCTCCCTCAGATTCTCTCACCATAGCACACCTTACACGTAGGTCTTATGCCGGTGTTATAAGGGGCTATGTGACGAGACCCTAGTTTCCTTGTGTAATCCTTTCGAGTGAATAAATTGAGATTTCTTCCTTTAGTGATGTTTGTGAAATTTCAAATGTCTAGATAATTTTAGAATGTATTTTATTGATGAATTTTGAAAAAGGGATATTTTAAAATATTTATGTAAACCCTAAATAACTAATGATGTGAAATGATTTTCAAAAAATGGTCTTCTACAAAAGTGTTCAGTAAGGAATTTGGAGTCTAATAAGATTAACTTAATTTTTGATGAATAGTAAATTATGAATAGTGATTTTATGCTTAGGATTAGTAATGTGACCAAATGGATTAGTAATTTCACTCAAATAAAGTTTTAATATAATTTAGACACCTAGATTAAGTAATGTGATTCAATAAAATGGGTAAATAACGGTTTCATAAATTATTAGTCAAGTATTAGTTTTTTTCGGATGAATAGTGTTTCTTAATTAAAAATTTAATTAAAAATAATTAGAAAATTATTTTTATAAAAAGGACTTTATTTTTGAACTCAGAGCATCGATATTATGTTAAGGTAATTTTTGGGGATTTTTCTGAAAAAAATGAATTTTCGATGAATAGTGTTTTTATTTAAAAATTAAATTAAAAATATTTAGAAAATTATTTTTATAAAATGGATTTCATTTTTGAAATCAGAGCATTGATATTTTGTTAAGGTGAAATTTTCAGATTATTCTGAGAAAGTTGAATTTTCGATGAATAGTGAAAATATAGTTTTTAAGTTACGGGTGTTTAATGACATCATTAAATGATGTATTAAGTATATATTCAATATGGTCGAATTATGAATAGTAAGATAGGGTGTGAGGTTTCCCAAGTGGCCAATACCATGGGCAAATACCATGGGCAAGCCCATGGTTTTTCCAAAACCACTAGTGAGGTGTCCCTTGGCCATTAATGCCTTGTCCCCTCACTTTCCCTATAAATACCCACCCTTTCCTCCTTTAGTTTCCACTCCCAACTCTCCCCCAACGAAGTTCTGGTCTCCTTACCTCCCAAGGAGTCCTCCCAAGGTGCCCCCAAGCCCTCAAGGTCCAAAACTTTGAGTTTCAAGAGTCACGTTTTAAGGTAAGGGATCCGACCCCTCTCTTTCTTTTAATGTGATCTCTTTTATGTCATTCCTTTTATGCTCAATGTTCTTATGTGAGAGGATGTTATTTTATATTCCTCTTACTTCCACTTTCATGTTTATATGATGAGAGATCCCCTCTTACTCTCATCATTTCGTTTTATGAAAGTTTAAGTGACGCGGTTAGGCTGCCGAATGTTTAAGTGATTCTTTCACCCTTCTCATTTTTCAAGTTCGATTTTCATGTCAAATCTTTCAAGTTCCTTTTTAATATGTTGGGGTATGATCTCTATATCTATCATACGGATCTCTTATGATCATATAATGAGAGACCCTATTTGATCTGTTCAATTCATTTTTGTTGAAGTTTAAGTGACGCCGTTAGGCTGCCGAATTTTCATAAGAGAAATCAAATTTTTGTCTTCCTTCCATGTTTTTCATTTCAAATGGTATGACCTTAAAATTGCATCACCATGTCCATATATACTTATTATTCTGTACCTCTACTGTTTTATGGGTCAAATTTGATTGTTCGACCCATGTCCCCTCTCTTTTCAAAGTTTTCTAAAACCGTGTAACATAGCCGTTATGCTGCATAATTTTCGTCTCAAAATGCCTCTCTTTTCTCAAAATTATTTTATGTTATAAAGTGAATACTCAAAAGCTCTTATTTCTAAAGGGGTATTCACATATATATAAAAATGTTCTATTTTAAATTCTGGGATTTACATACATGATACCCTCTTTCCCTTTCTGTGGGTTTAAAGTAACGTAAAGATCATGTCTTTAAAGCAGTTTTTAAAACGTTATGATTATGAAATGAAACCCATTTATTTTATGCTATATGGGTTATTTATGAAATTTTTGATGATGATATATGTGGGTCACATGAAAATAAAGGCAAATTTAAGGGTGCACCCTGATAGCGCTCCAATGCATTGGGTAAAGACTTAATCTCTAGAGATGACCATTTTAACGACGCCTTGGTGAATAACCTTGGTAATTTTTAACGACACCTTGGGGATGGACCTTGGTGAAACGAAACGATTGTCAATATTAAATGTTGCAGCCACATCTTCAAGTTATGAAAAATGTTATTTTTATTATGATGTATCTCATGATTTATTTCTCATGCCTTAAAGTTCTTTTTATGTCCTTGGTGAAGTATCTCAAGTTCACATGTAAAATGTTTCTCTTGTTTCCCTTACTGGGCCTTCTGCTCACCCTTTCTTTTGATGTATGTCCCCAGGTTATGAGATGCATAATGAACATAGGATGAACTAAAGGAGAAGCCTTTCAAGTGTTTAAGAAGAATGTTTTATGTTTTTTTTATGTATTATGATCCTTGTTTCCAAGACACTAAACCTTAACGATCCTCAGTTTTGTGTAATGTAATGAAAGTTTATGTTATAAAAAGACAGGATGCTATAATCCATGTTGATATTGGGTGGGAAAAGGTATTTGGATTGTAATGTGGCTATCAAAGAAAAGGTTTTCATAGGCTCGAAGGGGATTTCAAAAGGAGGATTAATGTAAGGGAAATAGGAGGCTATTTGGCTATTATAATTCTCATGTGGTTCAGAAAAATGCCTCTATCATATTAATGCACACTAAAGTAGGAAATTCAGCTTGAAGGTCCACAAACTCAAGACTCACAAATGGGGGTGAAAACACACATTTTGAAAATATGGCCATAAGTGGCCTTGGCATGAAAGAAAATGATGTTCTTCACGGTTTGGGAAAATCATTTTCCAAATCAAAAATTGAGCATTCAAAATTTGTTAATTTTGACACAAAATTATTTATCCAAAGTCATGATGAAAATGCAAAATTTTTGAGATGAAACCATGTCTTTTGACTTCCCAAAATGGTTAGAAAAAATTTGAAAATTGGAAGGTGAGTAATCATGACTCATGAGTTTTTTGTATTTTTTTAAGGGATTGTTTTTTTTGTTTTTTTTAGGTTTTTGTTTTTGTTTTTTATAAAGATACACCCACACAAAAGAAAAAGTGAAAAATAAAGGTTTTTATAAAGAGAGTGGTAAAAAAATGAAAGAGAGAGGAAGAAGAAGAAAGAGGTAGAGAGAGAGTTTAAGGGAAAGAGGTGCCCCCTGGTTTGGATTTGGCGGGTTTCCATCTCCATCTAGTGGTAGGTTGACTACAGAAGGTGGGGATTCAATGTAAGTTGATGTGGATCCAGGATTGTGCGTCCTCTTGTGGTGATGTTTTAACCGATGTCCATTAACCGTGACTGTCCTTTTGGAAGAGGGGTCTTGGACTTGCACTACACCAAATGGGTAAAAATTAGTAATAATAAAAGGACTTTCCCAATGTGAATTAAGCATACCTGGGTGAAGCCTAAATTTAGAATTGAAGAGAATTACCTTTTCACCTTCATGAAATACCTTTCTCAAGTTGTGTTTATCATGGAGTGCCTTGGATTTTTCCTTGTAGAGATTAGAATTCTCATAAGAATCAAGTTGAAGCTCCTCTAGTTCATCCAATTACAACAGTCTTTCTTCATCAGATTTTTCACAATCAAAATTATAGGTTTTCACAGCCCAAAAAGACTTATGTTGGATTTCAATTGGTAGATGACATGCTTTACCAAAAACTAGCCTAAAAGGAGACATCATAATGGGTGTTTAATAGGCAGTTCGATAAGACCAAAGTGGTTCACCAAATTTGTGTGGAGATGGACACCTCTCGACGACCATTTTATTATGTGTGGATTACCATAGGGGAAGAGTACAGGTGTAGACAACAGGTGATTTACGAGAACTGGACGGGTTCCTGTTCTTCTTGCCACCGCTTGGGACATGAAGTGGAGTTTTGCCGTAGGAATGGAGCTTTGAAGGACCGGCTACATGTTACCAGTAGAAGAGATGGAGAGGATAGGAGAAGACTAGCAGATTTGGCTCTGAGGGTGGGATGTGAGCAGAAGGAGCCTGGTCCTGTAGGCGAAGAGGAGGGTCCCCAATCTGCAGGAGTGGACAGTCTGCTAGGTAAGGCCACCAAGGCGGCTATTGAGGAGATTCTTGCCCCAGTTGTTGAGGAGATGGATATAGAAGGGGTAGATTTGGTTACCCAGGCACTGGTGGTGGATGGGCCGGTGGTTGAGGTCAGTAGGGTGCTGGAAGAGGACAACCAAGGTGCTAAGTATTCGGTGGATTGGATGCTTGCTGGAGGGGGATCTGATTTGGTTCAGGCTGTGGGGGATGCGAGTACCTGTCCTATCCTGCAGGTTCCCTGTACATAACGGGCTAGAGGTTTGGATCCAATGGCCAAGCCTTTTGTTTCTTTATCCAACAGGTTTGAATGCCTTGGTAATGGTTATGTTGAACCGGTTTTGAATAGTGTTTCCAGAGGTGGGGAGGAGGGTATGAAACCAACAAGAAAGGAGACTTCTATCGGGAATCAGGGTCAAGAGGAGGCCGCCAAGGAGTTATGCATGGATGGAAGTAATACTTCGCCCAATAGAAGGAGGGGCAAGAGCAGGAGCAATGATAATAAAGGGAATGCGGCCTTATCCAGTGCTGTGGAAAAGGCTCTGAATGAAGATGGACGTCTCCCTTTAGTGGAAATCAGCAATACAGATCAGAGGCTGGATAATTGTGAATGCCCAGTTTCTGTTTGGAGGGAGAAACATAGTATAGGAGAGGAGAACTCTGGGGGAGGAACGAGAATTGTGAGGGATCGGGCTGGGATTTCATTCAGTGATATTGTCAAGAGAGGAACTCTGAAGATGGATACAAGTGGCGGGCCTATGCCTACTCAAAAAAGAAGGGTGCAGAAGGATTACTCTCATCTCTCGCCGCCGTTGAGGACTAGATCAGATTCTAAGTGGAGTGGGAAGGTGGTGATTGCTTTGAAGAAGGGATGAGTGGCCTTCGATGCATCACCTGAAGGGCATGTTCTAGAGAAGCTTAGATGTAGGGTTCAACGTGCAAACTATTGGAGGAACCCAGAGTGGGAGTCGGCTACGGGTGAGGAGGAATCATGCATGGGTTTTGGAGACGATTATGGCTATTATGATGTGTAATGTTGTGTTGTTATGGTTTGTTTATGTTTTGTATTTGTATGCAGGTTGTACGTTGGGGTACCGGTCCCCTTTAACCCGACTTTAGAAAATGAAAAAAAATGATTTGCAGTAAGCACTCTTTTCACTTCTCTATTAGAAAGTTCAGCCATGCCATTTTTTTGGGGGTGATATGCAGTTGAAGTTTTATGTACAACCCTATTATTTTTCACAAGAGATTCCTTGGTTTTATTATGAAAATGGGTTCCTAAGTCACTTATCAAGCCACAAGGTGTGCCAAATCTATAGAATATGAGTGTCTTTAGGAACTCACTAATAGTATATGAATCATCCATTCTAGTGGGTTTGGCCTCAACCCACCTAGAAACATAATCAACCGCAAGAAGAATGTATGAAAATCCATTGGAAGGGGGGAATGGTCCCATGAAATTGATACCCCAAACATCAAAGATCTCACAGAAAATTAAAGTCTTTTGGGGCATTTCATTTCTCTTGGAAATTGTGCCAAACTTTTGGCAAGTGGGACATGATTGACAAAACTCATGTGAGTCCTTGAAGAGGTAAGGCTAGAAGAATCCAGAGTCTAGGACCTTTCGGGAGGTCCATTGTGGTCCAAAGTGGCCACCACTAGGCATTGAGTGACAGAATTCTAAAATAGAGGAATGTTCATATTTATCAATACATCTACTAATTACCACGTCTGCCCCAGTTTTCCAAAGATTATTTTCTTCCCAAAAATAGTGTTTTGAATCACTTTTTAACTTCATTTTCTGTTCTTTTGAAAAAATTTCAAGAAAAACACCAGAAACCAAGTAATTTACAACTGGGTCATACCATGGTAACTTTGGAGTGAGAGATGAAAGGTTCTCAGTGGGGAATTCAAGATCGATGATTTCAGAATGAGAAGAATTAGAAATTCTACTCAAGTGATCAGCCACATAGTTTTCTTTTCTTGTTCTATCTTTTATTTCAAGTTCAAACTCTTAGAGCATTAGGATCCATCTTATTAGCCTCGGTTCGGAATCAATTTTCTTGAGTAAGAACTTTATAGAAGAATGGTCTGTGAAGATGATGATTTTGGCACCTAAGAGATAGGGCCAGAATTTATCTAAGGAAAAAACCAATGCTAAAAGTTCCTTTTCAGTGACAGTGTAGTGATATTGAGTTTCAGCCATTGTTTTTGAGGCATAATAGATGACATGAGGAATTATTTCTCTTCTTTGACCAAGAACAACCCTAAAAGCTCTATCAGAAGCATCACACATCAATTCAAAGGGTAAGGACCAATCTGGGGGTTGGATTATCGGGGCAGATGTGAGAGCAGTTTTGAGTTCAATGAAGGATCTCTTAAAAAACTCATCGAAATGGAAAGTGACATCATTTTGGAGTAACCGAGTGAGTGGGAGGGCAATCCTACTGAAGTTATGGATGAATCTCCGATAAAAACTGTCATGACCAAGTAATGAACGAATGTCTCGAATAGAAGTGGGTTGAGGAAGTGATTGGATCACTTCAATTTTGGTAGGATTAACTTCAATACCGTCTTTTGAAACTATGTTCCCTAGAAAAATCCCATTTGCAACCATGAAGTGACATTTTTCAAAATTTAACACAAGGTTACACTTGACACACTCATGAAGGACTATAGAGAGTGAATGCAAGCACGAATCAAATGAATCACCATAAATGGTGAAGTCATCCATGAAGACTTCCACGCAGTGTTCAATGAATTCTGAAAAGATACTTTTCATACACCTCTGGAATGTTGCAGGAGCATTACAAAGGCCAAAAGGCATTCTTCTATATGCATATGTTCCAAAGGGGCATGTGAAAGTAGTCTTTTCTTGGTCCTGAGGTGCGATTGGGATTTGGAAGTATCCAATGTTTCCATCAAGAAAGCAATATTATGACTTTCCAGTTAATCGTTCTAGCATTTGATCAAGGAATGGAAGAGGATAATTATCTTTTCTTGTTTCATCATGCAATTTCCTATAGTCGATGCACACACACCATTTGTTTTTCACTCAAGTTGTGACTACCTCACCATGTTCATTTGTGACAATAGTTATCCCACCCTTCTTAGGTACAAATTGAATTGGACTAACCCATTCACTATCAAAAATTGGGTAGATAATACCATCTTGAAGAAGCTTGGTGATCTCTTCCCTAATTACCTCAAGTTTGAGTGGATTGAGTCTTCTTTGTGGTTGTCTAATTAGTTTGGATGACTCCTCAAGATGGATGTGATGCATGCAAAGAGCATGGTTGATTCCTTGTATGACATATAGGGTCCACCCTAAGGCCTTTTTGTTTTCCTCTAACACTTGAACAGGTTTGGACTCCTCTGTTTTGGTAAGTGAAGAAGAGATAATGACATGATAAGAGTGATCATGGAAAAGGAATGCATATTTTAGGTGATTAAGAAGAGTTTTTAGATCAGTCTCATCTCTCATTTGTGGGTTAGACATCTCAGGAATGGATGAAGAGACTTCAGTTTCTTCAAATTCATTTTCCTTAATATTGTCCAAGGTGGAGCAGTAGAGATCAGAGTTGATGTGGGATTCAAGAGAGTTTTTAAGATCCTCTAGATTGATAGAGTCTATGAATGAAAGGTCCATATCAACTTCACCATTTATGACTTTGTTAACCACGGTGCAGATTTTAGAAGATCCTTTGTCATTAGAACATGAAGAACATGGTGGATTGGGGTTTGATTGACTCTTAGAATTTTCCACAAAAGCATGGATTGAGAATGCAGAGTGATCCTCAAATGGGTATCGCATGGCTTGGAAAATGTTGAATTTGACGAGTTGGTCACCGAATTCCATGGATAAGATGCCTAAATGGACATCAATATTGGTTATCATAGTCATGAGGAATGGTCTTCCTAGAATTAGGGGAGATCTAGAAGAGTTCATCTCGCCTTCCATGTCAAGGACATAGAAATCAGCAGGGAAGATAATATCATTGTCTCGGACAAGGACATCCTTAATTATTCCCTCCAGACTATAAGTGCTTCGATTGGCTAACGGAATGACAACACCTGCTGGGTGTAAGGGACCTAGACCAAGGTTGGAGAATATGGATTTGGGAATGACATTAATTGGGGCTCCTAGGTCTATGAGTGCATCATCAAAGTTGGAACTTCCAATTTGGAATGGAACCATAAAGGTACCTGGATCTTTGCACTTAATGGGTATGACTTGCTGGGTGGAAACATTTTCAAAGGTTCTAAGTTGCCTCTTGTGGGTAAAAAATTCCTTAATAAACTTGTCATATTTAGGAATTTGTTTGATGGCATCTAAGAGAGGAATGTTGACATCAACATGTCTAAACATGTCGAGCATTTCAGGATCAGGTTCAAAGGACTTCCTTGGTTTAGAAATAGCTTGAGGAAAAGGAATTGGATTCCTAAGTGAAATGGAAGGAGGTGATGGAATGGATTTGGATTCCTTTTCAAGTTTATTTTTCTTTTCATTTTCTAGGTCAACATTCAAAGGATGTTTGGAGGACTTATCTTGAGGCACAAAAATTTTCTTTCCCGATCTAAGTGCAATTTCACTTACATTACCCTTGGGGTTGGGTAATGGTTGAGTTGGGAGTTGGGAAGAATTGGATGGTAGTTGCTGTCTAAGGTGAGATGCAAGTTGACCAATTTGGGTTTCAATGTTCTTGAGACTAGAACGGGTGAAGGAGGAAAGATCTTTAAGAATAATTTCCCATGGTTGCTTGGAAGAAGAGGCTTGTCCCGGATTGGGATTACCTGTATTTTGGTTCTTGGGAAATCGATTTTATTGGTCTAGGAATTGGGAATGCTCAATGGGATAGTGGAATCCAGGAGGAGGATTATTCCTTTGAGGTTGAGTAAGAAAAGGATAAGGTTGTTGGAAGTTACCAACACCTTGACTGTAATGAAACTGGTTTGGGTTTTGAGGAGGGAATTGATGAGGATGAGATATGGGATTACTATACCTATGGCCTTGGTTATAGGAAGAAGAGAAGGGCTCAGAGTGAGGTTGGTTGAAGTTTCTAACAAACTGACCTGATAGTTGAGGATTGGTGTTCTGCTGAGCATATGCTACATTGAGCTCCATTGGTCCAGATGAATCAGATTGATCCTATTGAAGTTGTGGACATGTGTCAGTTTGATGAGATGAAGAGTTGCAGATTCCATAGTTTTTGACAGGTCCAGGAAACATTGATTATGGAGAAGACGAGGTTGGGGATTTGGTAGCCACAGCTAGTTGTCGCATAAGACCTGTAAGTTCACTCATCCACTCGGTCATCTTGTTCGGCTCAATTATTTGATTATCTTGGGCTTGTTTGACTTGAGCATGTGATCGAGTATGGAATTTTTGTGTGTTTTTAGCCATGTTACTTATGAGATCTCTTGCTGCTGCAGGAGTTTTATCAACAAGAGCACCACCACTTGCGGCTTCTATGATAGTTCTCTCCATAGACAATAACCCCTCATAGAAGTATTGGATCAAGATTTGATCGGGAATTTGGTGATGTGGGCAGGTTGCAAATATTTTTTTGAATCTCTACCAGTACTCATGGAGTGATTCACTTGGGAACTGACAGATACCACTTATTTCCTTTCGGATAGAAGCAGCACGAGAAGCAGGAAAAAATTTCTCTAAGAAGAGTCACCTCATGTCATTCCATGTGGTTATGGAACCCGGAGGAAGGTAGTAGAGCCAGTGTCAGAAAGGGAGAAAGGGAATGCTCGAAGTTTTATTTGTTCCTCAGAAACCCCTTGAGGCTTCATGGTAGAGCACACCACTTGGAACTCTTTAAGGTGGAGATGTGGATCCTCACCGGCTAGCCCGTGGAAATGAGGGAGCAGATGAATCAAACCCGATTTGAGTTTGAAATCAGCCTCTATATTTGGATATTGAATACCAAGGGGTTAGTAATTCATATCAGGGGCAGCAAGTTCTTTAAGTTTTTGTTCTCTAGGATTGGCCATATCTAATTCAATTGGTTGGACAAGGACCGGTTATTGAGTTATTTGATTATCTCTTATGTTCCTCCTAAGTTGGCAAAGTGTTCACTCAATTTTAGGGTCAAACAAATCCAAGGGACTTTTTGGAAGGCTACAAGGTATTCAGAGAGATTTTGGAAGAAAGAGGAAGATGGGTTTTTCTTTGTATTTTTTCAGTTTATGATATTTATGAGAAGACAGGTTTTTCTTTGTGTTGTTTTTTCATTTTTTTTAAATTTTGTTTTTTTCTTTTTTTACAATAACCAGAAAGTAATGACTACTTAAAGAACCATCCCCAGGAACGACGCCATTTGAAACGCATGTCCGATTGTCACCTATCGACCATTCAAAGTTCTGGTGCTCTGCTAATGTGTATAGCAGCACTCGGGTCGAATCCTCGGTGATGATACTTTGAAATAGTCGTTTGTTTTTAGTTGATTGTATTTTAATTGGGGTTTTTTATAGAGATTAATTAAAATGACTAATTTATTATGATTGATTTAAAAAATTGATAATGATTGGTGTGAGTTCATCATTAGGTTAGTTAATCTTGTGATATCCTTGAGCTTTTCTTTATATTGCATTTAAATTAACACCCATGTCACAAGTTGACGTTGATTTGAATTCCCAAGTGTTAAGGCTTTAATCCAAGCCTGAACATAACTTAGGGTTCTAATCTTGATCATATCTTGTTTATGGTAGTGTATTTATGGTTCCAATAATCCATGTAAACCACATGTTAAACAAAACAAGTCATTAATCCATGACATTCTAAGTCCAACATACACAATGTTAATTCAACGAATACTCATCGAGCGAAAGCTATCAATCGCTTAAAATACCTAAATTAAAACTCACCCAATGAGAGTTTTACTCAGCCATTAAGATTATTATTAATCTGGTAATATATGATTATGGTGATGAATTATAAAGAGAATAAAAAGAAAGTGACAAGATAAGAGTAGTGCACCGAACACACACAAAAACGATGAAGAAAATTAAAAATAGATTTTTGATTAAATGAGGAAGCAAAATAAGGGAAGGGGATTCAACTGTATTTAAACTATTTTAAGAAAATTAATATTAAACTACAGATGGTGGAGGATAATAAGAGATATTGAAGAAGAAACTTTCATTAAAACAGAATTACAAAAGAAAGGACTTACAAAATTACAACAATGAATAACACGAAAGTAAGTGAAAACAAAGAGAGGATGAAAGGTCTTTCAAGTGAAAACATGAGTGTTTACGGTCCTCCCAAGCCTTTGGAAAAGCTTTGGTCATTCCAATATTATCTCCTATCTTCTGAAATGCCAACCCCTTTCAAGGAGATAAGGGGAGAGTATATATAGCCCAAGGAGTGGACTGTTTGCATTCCCAATCTGTCCCTCCAATTTCATCGCCAAGTTGGCTATTCAGACAGCCGAATCTAGAGAAATCTACTTCTTCATAGTTGTATATAATAATGTTGGCTGACCTCTCTCAAAATATGGAGTCATTTAAATCTATGTAGCCAATGTTATTGCTGGTTGATTAAACAAATTTAATCTGTCCATTTCAATCCAATCTTTCTGATGTCTAAAATGTGAAAGGTTTTTTGAATAAGAAGATGCCTTCAAAACTGAATGATGTCTTTAAAAAATTCTTCCACCAATATATTCTCTTTCACACTGAAAAATCTCAGCTGATTTGATGCTTACATCATGAGATATGTCATGAATACTATACCGATTTTATTTCTCAGCCAAAATGGTGGGCTGGAATTCAAAGATTCATTTGGGCCCCTAGTTCTTAGATTTGGGACCTTAAATTTTTACCCATGATTCTTTTGGATAATCAATAAGAAATGGTAGAGTTGCATGAAATTTGGGCTTCATGATTTATACCAGGAACTCAATCATCATGGATGGTCTAGTTTCTTCACAAATTCTGTAGGTCATCTTGTATGGTAAATGTGATCCTTCAAATGGAAGAATTGGCCCATGATCTCTGCTAATGAAATGTTTTATATTGTATTAAGAATCCTAAAAAACAATAACCACACAATTTGGATCAGTAGGGTGAGAGTTATAAATAAAATAGTAAACTGACTCAATTGGACTACTTCTAAAAATGCTCAAAAATTATACTTTATATTAAAACATTAATATTTCATAAAAATTATGCACATTTCATATAAATTCTATAAAGGGAGTATATAATAAGTCATGAAAATATTAATAACATCAGGGGTCTCATCAGTGAATCCATATGTATGTATTTAAGGTTCTTCATCCATTTTCCTAATGCCGAATAGATACTTTATGAGCTGAAGAAGCATGAAAAAATGCTTCAAAATATACTACCACGTGAGGAAGTCGTTAATATTTTTAATAGGGGATTGATCCATTACGAGTAATCATACGTATCCTGGTTATTGTTGGAATCAAAACCCACTTAGTTCATTGATCATGTGTAGGTTTATCATCATGTAGAGAGGACATGTATGAGGGTACTGAGACACCGAATATTTGAGACTGGGTCTCAAAGAGACATCCTACGTCTCCTGGTTATGGAAGTAATTTGAGTCACTGTAGTTCAATCACACCCATGGTACTGAACCCAAGGCATAAGCCCTTATATGATGGGCATTCATTCATGAAGTCTAATGACATGTTAATCAAATCTCCCTAAGCTCATGTGATCTATGATCAATGTGAGAAACAATGGGAATAAAGTATCAAACTTTTTTGCTTATAGGTGTGGGACTTGTGTATTGAGATATTAATTGGGGTGTTTGGTATAGAGCTCGATCCTTGAGAAGGCATCCTACGTATAATGAGTATGTCATGAATCAAAGTCATCATAGTTCACCTTATTTATCTGTCTGCTGATGGATGTGGTAGATGACTGCACTCAGGGGATATTATGGTCACCCTAAAGGATCCAAAAATTATAGGTTATTATTACCTATTATTTGGGGGAGTATTATATGATTTTTTTGTTAGGTATTACACTCTAAGTTCACCCTTACAACTTCGGGTTTATAGCGCAGATGAAATAATTAGTGTGATTCCCTATGCCCATGTGAGCTATGATAGTTGTGAGAAACAACGATTAGAAAATGATTGATGTAATTTCGTTGGATGAGGGGCTTTAAATATTGGTATTAACCTAGATACTTCATTGTGGATCTCAGACCCCAAGGAGAGGTGGACTACGTATCCCAAATGTGGTAGGAATCAAAGTTTTCATAGTTTTCTTTATCAGGACTTGCATACTGAGGACTCCCTATTGGATTGGTCTTATACCCTAAGTTTCTATTTTATCTGGGATTATATGCCAAGGATGGATGATATTGTCAAATCTTGGGATGCCCTTGTGACCTAGCCTACTTATCTAGAGGTTATCGCAAGAACGGGTTGACTTGTCCTGAGGATGTCGTATGATCTAGATGTCTTCCTCCATAGGCTATTTCATGTGCTAGAGGAAATATCTAGGGGATGTCATTTGTTCTGGATGAAATTTATAGGGGATGTCACATGTCCTAGCTAACATCCCCAAATGGTATCATGAGCCTCGACTAATATGACTGGGATGCGTCGGGTGTCCTGGTTGGCTTGTCCATAGGATGTCATTAGAGCAAATTGATATGTCTTGGTCCTCTTGTGTGTCTGAGTTGACATGCTGAGAGAGTGGCACAAATTTTTATTGATGTCTCCTAATTCTCTCACGATTCTCAATATACATCCCCAGAGGGCGTTTCGAGTCATGAATGATATGCCCTGAGGGTGTCGTGAGTCCTGGCTGATGTGAGTAGGCACTGTTATATGAGTTTGGCGATGTAACTGTAGGAAGTCACATGGATTGGGTGACATGTCCATGGGGACTTCCATGGGAATTTGGAAACACATCCAGGAGGTTTGCGTGACTTTTCCTAGACATGTTCAGGGAGGTTTGTATGACCCAAGTAGCATGCCAGAGGAGCATCGTGAGATCTAGGCGACCCATCCTGCTGCCATCGTGTGTCTTTAGGAGGTTCACGCGAAGTTTATGTGGGTCAAAGAATGTGTCCTGGAACGATATTTACACCTGAAGTCTTTGTTCATTAATTTTCCTCACAGTTGACTTGGTTTTATTCAGCATTAGTTTATTTTGAGTCTCGCATGATCCAATAGGCATACAGGGTAACCTTCACACAACTTCCTAGAGATCCTTCACATGATTTATGGATGATCACATGAAGTATCTAAGTCTATCACATGACTAATCCGGATGATCTCTAGTGTATTACCTATTGGGAGGTTGGTGGATAGCATGATCGGTTTCTCCGTGAAGTTCGTTTGAGGGTAGATGGTGGTTGCGGTAAAGGTCATAGATGAAGGGTTCATTCTTTATACTAGGTTGGGGGATTTATTGGCCTCACCACCCCATATGTTCATCAGTTTGTCTAGTGTATCTGGCATGGATCTAGGTAGGAGTTAGCGAGGTGGACTGGAGATACTCGGCTTCACGAGTCTTTGTTGTGGGTTGTTCCGAGTGCGCCGCCTAATTTTCAGTGATCATGAGTCTCTTTCATCAATGCTTTCTTTATCGGATTATTTCTGATTATTGAAGAATTTTTTATCATTTGAGTATGATAAATGACATTTCATATTCTCTTATAGACATGTCTGAGTTCCTTCACATGTCTTGATTCCTTTCCTGGGACATTTTAATGAGGCAAGGGTGGCTTGTCAGGAGGTATTGAGATTCCTTTCTACATGCATCCTGGCTTCATTTCCTATCATTCAGATACCGTGAGTACCTCTCACCTCATTCCCATTATCTCTACTTTGCTCTATTTTACAAAGGCCCTGGGGTATGCGACTTTTCATGAGTAATGTTAAGAATATTTACTTGATTTTGTTCGATGCCTTGTGTGACAACTATGGGTCTTATGAGGGTGTGTGAGCATTGTTGCATACAAATCTATCTGTCTGTCCTTGGTGCGCTGAAGGGGAAGAACATAGTTGTTTGGAAATACTCGATAACTCCCATTCAGCAAGGATGACGCACCAAATTGATTTCATGAGAAAAGGCAGACAAGTCGTCGAGGTCTCGCAGTGTCTTCTGTTTCACCATGGGTGCATCGCATGTCTATTAGTGACCGTGGGTGCCCTCACCTCATATCTTTTTTCCCATTTGATTAATTTTATAAAGGATCATAGGTTAGGTGGGATTTTTTGTACATTATCAATGGAATTTATCCTTCCCAACGATGATATGGTGCATGAACCTTTCAAAAAATTGGGGTATCTTCCTTCGGATAGTATTTCTTCTTATTATTGGTGAAATTTGAATGGTTTGTTAGGAACATGACCATGACAAACACGTGGCCTAGGGGAACATATTTTGTGATATTGAGTTCCTTAATAAGTGCATTTAATTCCATTTAGGGGAGATCCATAGGGATTATTGCAAGGTATGCACTACTCATGGGGCCTAGCATGACCTTGAAGTGGTCACACGATCTCAAGTCCTTTGGATGGTCAGGCGATCTACAAGTCTCTGTCCCTTTTCCTTTGTGGGGAAGGTAATACCCTTATTCAGATATTTCGTCCTTTGTGATTTCATTAATGTTTATTTGGCGAGCATCAACAATGATTAGTATTTCAATCTAATCCAAAAAAATCTCATTTGGATGTGGTAAAACATAATTTTAGATGCCTTAAATGTACTTCTAGACTTAGATTATTCTATTCCTTCATAAATGATTTTTTTTCTAAAAAACAAAACTGTATACTAAATTCAATGGATCTAGATTAAATATAACATCTACTTGCAAAACATTTCACTTCTTAGGGTAAGTTTTTGTTTCTTGGCCTAGTAGGAAACAACATTTTATAGCACTTTCCACTATTCAACTGGAATAAATAGAAGTTGGCGGTTTTTGTAATCAAGTGTTGTGGATGAAAAAAAGCGTGGATTTTTTTTGATTTTTACTCAAACTCCGATTATTTATGATAATAATAGTTCCATTTTCTTATCTATAAACCCAACACATCACTCACGATATTTGAACATAGATGTAAAAAATGATTTCCTTAGAGATCACACACAAAAATGAGATATTAGTGTTGATGTTATCAGATTGAATAATTATATTACATATATTTTTATAAATCATCTTACTTCCAATAGAGCTGAATTCCTGAAACAGAAGTTAGTAATGATCAACCATAAGTAGTATGAAATCACTGCCATGTAATATATATCTCCTTATATTAAAATCTCCTAAAACAATTAGGATAAAATTTTCAAATTTATCTGAATTGAAAATTTATCACTTTAATCAACACTAGGTTTTCAAAATTAATATAAATATCAAATAAAATTTTAATTTTAAAACCTTTATATTTATCAATCTTTAAATTTCTATATCTATCTAATTTTTATATCTTATCTTATTTTTAAATTCGATTTTTTTTAAATTATAGTTTATTATATTCTATAAAGATTTTTATTTATATTTTATTTTTCATGAATAATATTTTAAAGTAGAAAATCATCCATTATTTATAAGAGAAATATTCATGGATATTTAATCTTATAAACTATTTATTTTACCATCTCCTTGAAATTAATGTTTAATTTTGGGGCATACATTAAAATTTTGTTCATAAATGTTTTATTGTTACTTTTTATAGGGAAGTTGTTTGTACTTTTCTTATAGATAACTCTTTATTTCCAATTTAATGAATTTAAAATTTTATATCTTAAAAGAAACTATACGACATATGTTTTGGGCTATCATTCTCAGTGTAACTCTTTGAGAACTTGTCATACTTCAAAGGACATCTTATTGGATGAAAGTTATCATAAATTCCTTTCTATTGAGTAAAATATTAATATTTTCTCATATCTAGTTAATCTATCATTAGTTTTATATGGAAATTTATCTTATTAATTGTATCTTTATAGGAGATTATCTAATTAAATTGAAAAGTTATTCCATAAATCATAATGTTTTCCTTGGCATAATAGTAAGAGCATCAAATGATACCAATGGTTCCTCTAAAATTATTAGTGAAGAAGGTTATGTTAAAAGTCTAATAATGGAGAATCATGTTTTTTTATAAGTATATTCCTGATAAGACATATAACACCGATAGAGAAAGTGATGTTCAACCTAAAAATTAATATATAAAAAGATATTTTCATATAGGAAGACATGAAGGAAATTGAATTTATGTAGGAAAATTTGATCACATGAACCATGCTAAATGGATTTATTTCAAAGATATGAACAGATGTATAATATTTAAAGGTAGCCCAAGAATTTTATTAGACAATTCTAATTTTAATTAAATCTCATATTTTTTTATTGTATTTTCTTCTGCCTATATATTTCTTCATAAAAATCCGTTGGAGAGATTTAATAAAATTTAGTTTCCTTGTTATTTTTTTGTATTTCTTAATTATTTAAAAAGAAAAGAACATGTGAAAGTATTGTAATTATCTGATTATATAAAATACCATATTTAAAAAATGATATTATTGGGTAGATTACATTTATTTTCACTAATGATCATTGGTCATTATTTATATCAAAAAAGGGCTAAATTATATATCAAGATTACTAAAATAATCTTTCATTTTAAATTCAATTTCTTATCACATTTTCTTTTATGTTTTATGATTCCCAAAAAAGGGGAAGATTTTTGAGCCTTTGAATTACTTATTTACTTATTTTTGAAATAAAAATACACATCATAAGGAAAATAATATTCTAAAAGATCTTTTTACGTTTTTATTTATTTTCAAAATGAACTTATGGTAAATGAAATAATTGACCTCCAAAATTATTAATTATAATATAGTAATCTAACATTCTAACATTAGATTACTTCCATCAGATCTAGAAAGCACTATAGCGGTGTATGGAAAACTAATCAGTAGATACAAAAATATTCTATGTTCATTGAAATATGAATAGTTTGATACCACTAATGTAGTTACAACTAATCTTGAGTTGTTTTGGAATTTTACCATTGATGTTTGTTACAACATTTCCTATAAATTGAGTATCACCTAGAGCATTTGAGTTATAAATTTTAATAAATTGAGCATTCTTAATTCTGTTATTATCTTAATGATTTGAAATTAATTTTTATTGAAAGCACTTTTAATTAGTGTAATATTTTATTTCTTGGTTTTTTAGATAAGATATACCATTACATGTGGTTTTCCATGCAAATATAGTAATATATATATTGTAATAATTTGTTTACTAATATAGTATGATAGATGGATTTCAAGGATAGAAGGATAGAAATATTGATAATATGATCAGGGGATTCTATGGCTAGGAATAAAGAGCAATTATATATCTAGTGTGTGGAAGTTGAGTTGGTGCAAATAGTTATCGTCAAGGGGTTTTTTTGGATTATAATACATACCTTCTGATAGGTATAAAACCAACGATACCTTGTGAAAGGTTTAAATTCATAGGTACCTCAGATCAGGTCTAGAGACATTCCTTTCAATTTGGATTAAATGTTAATTTTTAATAAATATAATTTTAAATTATTATTTGGGTTTCTAACTAATACATGATGTTCTATTCTTAAACATCAGTTGTACTATTTCATGAATATTAGATTCTGTACTTTAGTTAGTTCAAAAGTTCCAATGATTTTACTTTTCCATCAATAATAAAAAATAATTTTCACTTTATTCCTATTGTGAAAAATTTATTTCAATATACTATATAATACTGTTATTCTAATATTTGAATTAATAATTATTTACCAAACTACATCATTCTTTGATCTAATAATTATTTTGAGAAATTGGTAAATTTAATACCTAAAGAGGAAAAAATCGTATGTTTATTTTAATGTTATAATTTAGCCCCTATTTTATTTTTTTCTATCACACCTCGAGAAAATAAATTAGATATAAAACATTATTAATAATCAAATTTAGTTAAGATTTTACTTTAATAAAATCAGTACTAAACAAGACCCAATATTGTTTATCTTTCAAAGTTATCAGAGATTTATTAATATAATATAATTCTTCTGATATACTAAAAACATGATTAATAAATTTATCATGCTAAAAAACATTTTTTTATTTTAAATACACTTAATTATAAATTAAACCATTAAAATGAACTTTTATTATCCATTTGAAATAATTTATAATTTTGAAGATAATAGAAATCAAAGAAAATAATAATAAATTATTTACCAGAAATTAGGGAAAAAATCTTTAGAACACATTCCTTCTTCCTGATGAAATCTTTGATAAATCAGTCTAGATTAATTTTTAACTATAAGGCCACACTAATATAATTATTTTCAAAAATATATTTAGTTATTATAATCTCTTTATCTTTTAGAAGTTAAACCAGATTCAAAACGTTATTTATTTCATATTGATTCAGTTCATAATTCATATTAATAATCCAATTAGGACAATTCAAGGATTCATCAATATTATTAGGTAAAAAACAACCACAATAATAAAATTAACACGAAATTTCAAAACTTTTTTTCATATATTAACTCTAGATTCAAAATTTCAAATTTAATTTTTTAAATAAAAATCTCTATAAGAACTCTAATTTATATGATTAGATTGAGAATGATTATCCTCCACCTCAACTAATGAATTAATATTATTAGATTCACATTTACCAAGATTAAATTTTTTGAATAATAATTTAGTTTTCTAAAAACCTGATTTGTAACTATCTTTATTTTAATGAAATTTTAAATGCATAGATTCTTCAACTATTATAGATATCTTATTTTATACTCAATATGATTTATAATTATTATAATATCCTAAAAATATAACTTCATCAATTTTTTCATCAAATTTATCAAATTTATCCTTTGTATCTCAAATAAAATCATTGCATCCAACCATTCTAAAATGACCAATATTGGGTTAAATTTCTTTAAATAAATTCTGGGAATTTATTTGTAACAATAATCCAATAAAAACTCTAATTGATATAAAATTAATAGTATTAACTGATTAATCCATAAAGAATTTTTTTTTGACTGAATTCAATAGGAATTTTTATATCCATTTATACGACATTAACACATTTCCACTCGATAAATCCATGTTTTAGTAATTTTATAGGAGAGGAAAAATAATGAAGATATTTGTTACCGTTACAAAATTTCTCAAATTTCAGATCAAAATACATATGTTCTTTTTTATTTCTAAATGAAATTATCAAATGATTTTTTTATTTTCATATAGCTTAAAAAATATACAAACTTGGATTAAAATTTTCTTATATGAGTTGAAATATATGTTCATGTAAACCTACTATAATTGTAAACAATTGAAAAAACATACTTCTTAACAACTAGACAAGAAGTTTTAATTTGACCAAACAAATAAATATGTTATCGATTTTTAAATCTTAATCTATTAACATTACAAATAGATTTGAATGTTTATGTATGTTTCTACTCATTAAGAAAATAATCATAAAAATAATTAATATCTTTTATATTAGGTAATTCTAGAACCTTTCTAAGATTGATCAGTATATATAGTTAACAAAAATTAAATTTTCATTGAATTTTATGCTAAAGGAAATCATCTATTTCTATATCATTAAGAAACATAACATTATGTTAAGTTAGTTTATAAAAATTAAATGCATATATATTATATTTTTGGTTTTCATAAAATAGAGAATAATTATCTTTAAGAATTAAAAACTTATTATCTTCAAACCTAACACTAATTCCATCATAAAAAAATGTGATATACTATTAAGATATGTTTAAGACGACTGACATACGGTAGCCTTAAAAAATTATATAAGATTTAAATATACCAAATTATATAAAACTTCTCACCTTAACATATAAATTTTCTTTTATTGTAGTAGATCCTGAATCTCATTTATTAGAAGTTAAAAATTAGATGGGTACCTAGTCCTACATCTGGAGAAGTTGTTGTCCATGTATCATGTGTCCATGAGACACATCAGGTTGATTTGTTAAAAAATAGTTGAATTAGAAAATGTTATTGGTACCCATTCTATCTTTGGTCCAATAAAATTAAAAATAAATTCTTAGGTAGCTATATAGACCAAAGACATTTATTACCTAATGATTGAGTAAATATTAATGAATATTTATTTCCATACCAATCATTAAATTACATCTAAAGCATGTAATAGTGGAAAAAATCATTTAGTGTTTTTTACAAATTAAATCTAGTATAAATCATATATTTTAAAATTATATACAAAACCTATTTTATCTTTACTAGTTTTATTAAAAGTTATCATCTTGCCAATGTTTTCTATACCTTGAACAAAAATAGAGAGGGTTTATTTTAAATTAGAAAATCACTTCTTAAGATTCTCAGTCTCATTTTTAGTTTCTTATAATTCCTTACATACATTCATATTTGTGAAGTATGTTGTATTTCTTAAGATTTTATTTTCATTTTTCAGTTTCCTACAATACTTCTCAATTTGATTTATATCATCAAATAAATGTTAAAATTTATTTTCTTCCCCTTCATTATTCATAGAAGAAAAATATTTGGTCTTTTCATTCCCTCTAGACCACATGTATGTTTTAGTTTGAGCCTAAGTCACACCCTTTTGTGGATTTAGAAGTATTTGGGGGTTGAAGTTCAAAATATCATCTTTCTAGGTGAAACAAATCAAGAATCGGGTTTCAAAAACATGATTAGTCAAACAGGGTAGTAACAATGAACATTGGGTATTTTGTTTATAAACGATTACACATAGTTTAATCATGGTTTTTCAAACCATGTTAGTCATAGGGTAAACTATGTAGGTGTTAAGGAGGTTTTGTAGGGGTTTCATATAGCTTGAGCATAGTTTGTCAATCCATGTGGCTAAACTGCATAAAGTTTTAAACCACTATTTTCCAAAAGACATAGTCCAAACATTGTTGGAAAATGGTTAAGGATAACAATTAATTATTCTCAATAAGAACATTTAGTATGGATGTCGAAGGACAATAGCTATGCATTATTGGAATTTAGTTTATGAAATAGTATATCCTAACCATGTTTTTGGATATGAGCGTCTAAAGAGTTATAAATTTCACATTTTACTAGGTTTATTTTTATATATAGTCACCCCCTAATCCCTCTTATGATTCATCTAAACTTCCCCCAACACTCCATAGGTTTCTACCCTTAGTTTATTTATGATCTACCTTTCTAATGATTTATCTCTTCAATGTATGGTTCATTTTTATCCAATTTACCCTATTATATTTATATAATTTTTTATATCTTCCCCCCTGATCTCATTGGAACCTGATTGAGTGATGATTTATTAATCTAATGTGTTTTATGGATATATTTTTTTATTTTTTATATGGATTTAGTCTTGTGAAGATGAGATTCATTAGTTTTCAATATCCATTATCGAAGCGAACACCTTTCTATCTATTGAAAAGATATGTGTCTCTATAAGATGGTTATAAAATATGAATTAATTTATGTTAGTGTATAATTAATTTGGTTTGTTTATAAAATCAATTTATTGATTGAATATAGAGATAAAAAGGGGTTTTAAAGGGTGTTTTACTTAAAATTAAATTTACATATTTCACATGTTTGATGAAATTTCTAAATGATAATTTTGACTCAAAAAGGATTTTCAATCATGGAAACTATGAATATTTTTTATTAAAATCTTTTATAAATTGTCATCATGCATTATTTAATGATTTTTGGAAACATAACACAATGTTAACCTTTGGTTTGTTGGGTATGGACATTAGTAAACCATAGTGAGTGTGACACCACCAGGGGATATATTATTGATATCAGTAGATTGCGGTAGGAATAAATTTTAGTAGGTTCACATTATACTAACTTTAGGTCCCTTTAAATGACTATTTACATATTTTCATCAGATAGAGATCATTATATTCTTGTTTCTATACATATTATTATTATTACTTGTTTTATTTATCACATGTTTATTATCTAGTTTTTCTTAGGATAATTCTATTTAAAATATTATCAATCATTCCCTTGTCATATTCTTGGTTATTGTGCATATTAAATTTATTAAAATTATCCAAAGGATATTTTACAAAATGGTCAAAAAACTAAATTATTTAAAAAATAGTCTCGTTTAAAATCTATAGCAATCATAATATGGTGGTATAGCTCATGTAGATTCATTAGGAGTAATCATCTGGGATTTTTTCTCTCACCCAACATTTTTCCTTTGGGTGGTTATTATAATTGTTTTTCCAGAATGAGGTAAAGGTAATGGCATCATGTAGTTCACTAAATTACACATATTTTGATTTCCTTATTTGTTAGATGGGTTGGTGGTGAAACCAGGTCACATGGAGACACTTCTATTTTGGATTCCAACCCAGTTTTTCCTTGATTTTATTTTTTTGGCTCATGGATGTGTTTACCTTTCCTTCACATGTACTATATTTATCTCTCTATTTTTGGTTACTCATGAGACATGTTTAGATTTTTTTATATCTATATCATGTGGAAATTCATCTTAGGTGACATGTTATGTTGACCAAGGTTGGTTTTTTACAAAATAGAAGCAGTTACAACACCCATCCAAAAGTGTTATAACACTTCAAGGGTTTGGTTTAGGGACTTTAGTAGATAAGATTTATGAACAACAAAATTGTGGTTGAATGCATTGAATCTTTCCTAGAAAACTCAATTCCATATCTCAACTCGAGTTATAATGAGTGTTAAGGGAATCAATATCATGATTGATCTTGGGTTTTTAGTCCATTTAAATGAAAATGATATATATTTTATTTAGATGAAACCTTTACTTTTTTATGTTTTGTTTTTCATTATGTGAATATGTGGTTTATTTTAATTATAGTAGTTTAAAAAAATTATTGGGGATTCTTGAAGTTTATATTTTGATTTTGGAATTACTCTTAAGTTAACTAGATATTGTATTTTGTATTTGTTAGAAGATGAATCAAATAATAGATATCTCAAATATATGAAAGTAATAAATGAGATAATTTCTATAGGTTAATCCTCTAGTAAACCCTCTAGTAGTGGAATATGTTTTCTATACTATTCAAACTCTAGGTCAAAAGGGTATTAAAAAACAAGGAAGAATGATGGATCATGGATCAAAATTTACTAGGAAGATTCCTCTGATATTCCATAGTGACAAGGTACCCCAATAATCATAATAGTGGTTTAAGTGGATTGATAAGATCTTTAACTTTATAAAAACTCTAAAAGAATATAAATTGGATTTATAATTTACATGTTGGATGGACTGGGAAGAAAATGGTGGGAATTCATAATGTAGCTAAGTTTCATGAGGACCATAGCTGGACTAATTTTTTACAAAATTAAAACTAATTTTTTTTATCCTGAATCCTTTTTAGTGAAAAATAGCTATGAATTTATAACCATATATTAGGGTAGTGTTTTGTTTCAGAGTATGCCAACCATTTTTCTAATTTGGTTCACCTAGGACCCGATCTTATTACGAATGACTACTATAAAGATAGCAGTTTTGAGATGGGTATGAGGGTTCATAATCGACTTATATTAATTCTCTTATCCCTCTTAACTTTTTTAGGGGTGGCTAAAAACAATCTATGGCTGAGGAATACATAACTGGTAAGATGGGTTGGGTTAGAGATTCAGTTGCTGGAGGTAGTAGCTAGAGTGTGTTAGATGGCCATAAAAGAATGTGCATGGGTAATATGTTTACATTGGGGCTAGTTTAAGGGTATTATTTAGTTAATATAATTTTCTATTAGTTGAGGAGGGATATTAATAGAAATACCTATTGTATGGAAGCACCCGTGACTTTTCATCACCTCTGACAATTAAGACATATTTAGTGTTTTTTTGGGGAAATGACACAAGTTAGTATGAATTTATCAATTATCACCAAGGGTTCACATATTATTTTTTTAGAATCAATGGGTAGTTGATATCTTACTATTTTAAATGGGTATACTCAAACAATAAATAATTCTCATGGTAGATTAGAGGCTAGAACTTTTAATCTAGTTGAGTTTTCACCGGAAGAATCTAAGGTAGGTCTGACTACAATTATAGGTATGGGATTTATTTTATCCTCTATTATAATAACTTTATTTGAAACAAGTGAAACTCATTATTATATATAATCAATGATAATAAACTTATTTGGATTGGTCTTGTAACTTATTCCATTAATTTTGGACCTTTCCACTCCCTTGGGAAAGAGGTTAGAACAAAGTTTTAAATTTCACGCATGTCAAGTGACAATTATCGACTATAAAGTTGTCTGGGATTTCCTAGTTCATGAATTGGAGATCTTTAGCCTTATAATTAGAATGTATTTAGTGACCAATGTTATCTCCCATATTGAATATTTTCATAGATGATTTCAATTTTATTCTTATGATGGAGTCTCTAACATATTCCAATGTGAAAGGGAATCTAGATCAAGGAGAGCATGGCATTCTTGTGATTAATCTAGAGTGATCTAATGAAAATTATCAGAGATTTTTCTTAACTTGTTGATCAATATTTGAGCATTCCACATCCAAAAGTGGTTAGTACATACCCTGAGATAATTCCTGATGATATTTTGGGATTCCCACAATGGAGAGATTTCTATTTCACTACTAATCTACTCCATATGATAGAAAATATTTCTATGGAATCATAGAATATGGAACCTACAGAATTAAAGGAAAAAAGTTTTATCTTGAAGATTATGATATAAATTCATTTATCCATCCTATCATTTCACCTAGGTATTTTACTATTTTCATTACCAAGAAGGTAGAATAGAACCTTATAATTTTTGTAAATTACCAAAATTTAAATCAACCATTTAGAATAAATATTCCTCACCCATATTTTATTATCTTTTTCATCAACTCAGAGGATACTGATGGTTTTCATTGATTATATTGTTATTTGGGTACCTCCAGTGGATAGTATTAGAAAAATATATTACCAAGGAATCATTTAGGAGTAGGTATGTGAATTTTGAGTTTTTGATTATGCTAGTCAGCCTCACTAACTCCTAAGGTATTATTAGCATTGATGAAACTAATATTTCATCATTTAGTAGACTATTTGTTTTGATTTTTTTGTGGATGATATAATATTATACTCAAATTCAAATAAGGAACATATAAATAATTTGAAAAACATTTTAAAATATTGAAAGAACATTACTTGTACAAGGAGATTTCAATGTGTGACATCTAGATCTTAGAATTGATATTTATGGGACATTTAGTATGTGAGTAGGGAATGATGGGGTATCTATAAATATTCATGTTGTAATGTCATGGGATTTCCCCAAAAATGAGTTTGAGATTTGATGTTTCTTAGAACTATCTAGGTATTACTGATAGTTTGTTCTATATTTCCACAATATTACATCTAAATTGATAGAATTATCATATAAAAGTATTATTTTTGAATAGAATGATAAATTTAAGAAGTATTTTTAAGGACTGAATGTGATGTTGATTTCAGAACCATTTCTTATTCTTATGGAATTGGGATTGTCCTATGACATCTTTTGTGATTCCACATGTTTGGGTTTGGGGTGTGTCTTGACATAGGAAAAAACGGTGGTGGAAAATTTGTCTTAGACTTTAAATCCTTATGATAAGAACTGTCCCACTCATGATCTTGAACCATTTTTATGATGCACTCTATCAAAACATAGAACCACTATATATTTGGGGAACTCTTTAAAGTATTTTTTGATCATAAGATCCTGAAGTATATTTTTACTCAACCAGATATAAACTTGTAACTAAGATTATAGGTTGAGTATATTTATATTTTTGAATTTTTTGTTTTATATAGATAGGAAAAGGAAACGTGGTCACTGACATGTTATAGGGACAAAAAAAATTTATACATAAATATTACATCTTATTATATGAATACTCAATACATAACGTTACGATTCACAAAAAAATATTATAGGTATAGTATATTTAGAAACATTAATAAATAATAAACTAGATTATAAGGGAGCTACATCATCTCACACTAAGATATTTATAACTGTCTCCCTTATACGAAATATAATATATAATAACTTTCTTCGTAACCTGGGGAAAGGAAACATGAGAATGGGTGAGCTGTGATGCTCGATAAGTGTAAACAAGGGAGATATCAATGATCACATAAGCATAACATGGGAATTTGGGTATGAAAATAAGAGCTCAAAATTTTAAAACCACACCCTTTATATCATATATACTAATATTGTGTCATGTAATAAATCTTGGAACTTCATCTGATATGAATAATAAAGGAATCAAAGATCATGATCTAGGAGAGAATAAAATTGGAAGAAGACATGAACTTGTGTCATAAACATAAGCACATAAAATAATTTCCTTATTATTCAAGGATTAATATTGATACTATCACATTGGATTGGGTTCACTCCCCAAACCATCATAATAGTCAAGGTTAACTCCCAATAAAAAAATAATGGACAATGTCCCTTACTAAAGAGGGTTCACTCCCCATTCTAGTAATATTTATCTCATGTGATATTAATTTTTTTACCAATTCATTGGATGGATATATAATTATGTTCCCACTAATCACATAATGAAAATAATAATATAATGGTCTTCTTATGAATTTCATCATAACATAACCCAGGTAAAAGAAAAAGGTTTTATAAACCTTTCATCAATAAATCATAACATAATCCATGGAAATTGAATAGGTTTCCTAATGATAAACTATCTAGAAATATAATACAAATGATATTCCTAGATCATATAAATAGTAAATCATATGAAACATTGAGGGTTGTTGTCATTTATGAATGAAATAATAAAAAGGTCATTAGAAAATTTATTGAGGAAAATTTACTTTCCATTTTGAAATTAATTCATTAAAATATTAAAACTTACAAAATATTATGGAAAATAATTTCTTTAAAAATAACTTTGTAAAAATGTAAAGGAAGATTCAGAACAATGTGTATTCATGATGGTGGTACATTCTATTCATGGTATATGAGTTAAAATAAAAGACCCCTTTCATACCTTTGTAAATGGTAAAAAGTACCTCGTTTGGAAAAAGACAAGGAAATTCCATTTAATTTTTTCAATAAAGTTAATATTTGAAAAAAATGACTTTAAAAATTAATTTTTTATCATTATAATTATTTAATGAAAATATTTTTAATTAAGAAAAATTATTTTTGAGCCAATAGAAAAATAAAGTCGGTCATCCATAAAAACAAACTTTAGGTTTATTGATTACCTAATGTGAATAATAATTAAAGGAAAAAATTTATTCTCTACAAATAAGAATAAGGGAATAAAATTCAAGAGATTTATAAGTGGTAGATCATAATGTTTCTTCATTGAAAACTTAATCATAAACAATACCAATTAATAACGAGTTTGTAATATAAAACCCTTACCTTGAGTTCTACATGATTTGAAAGAGATGTATAATATTTTATTATAAATATATATTTATTATAAAAATATTTTATAAATATAACCATATATATCATACTATATATGTTTTACTTATAACCTTTTATAACCTATTTATTAACAATTCATTATTAAAATCACTATTCTGGGTGATAAATGATTCACTTTGCAGGAATGTTTTGGTTTTTAGTTTTATCCCTCATACTTAGATCATCATTCGATAATATCCATAATTTAAATCATCGTATAAATATCATATATGTTCATCATGTACTTATTTTTAGTTATCCAAAAATCATATAAATAGAGAAATGAATTACACTGTTAATGGAAACGGCAAGCCGTACGTACACATGAACACTATTTTCATTTTTAATGGATGAAATTAATTAAAGGTAAATAATAATTCAAAATTTAAACAATAATTATTATACAATATAAATTCGGTATATTAATAAAATCCATCATCATTACCATCCAAGTAAAATAGAAATGGAAAACAAAACACATCGCTTCGTATAGGTGATAGTCTATACGTACAAAAGAGCGACATTATCATATCCCAATGAATTGGAAGTTAAGGTTAATATGAAATTTTTATTAAATAATAATAATTATTTCAAAAATATAATATATAAATATTAGAAACATCATAATACCCACCCATTAAATATATTGATGAAAAATCTATGGTATCACAACATGGAGACGGTGAGCAATATATACGAATGGGCGATAATTTCACTTCCCAATTGATGGGAATGAGGGTGGATAATGGTGGTTTAAAAATCATAATAAAATTTAATTACATTTATGATACATAATTTATTATTTTATTCTAAATACAAAAAATTTAGAACATGTTAATAAAGAAATAAAAAAGAAAGAGATCGATTAAGGCAATTACTACTTCTTTGAATTAACTCCTTTAGATCCCCTCTTAAGGATCCTAGGGTTGGTATTTTCAGAATAAAATATCCTCCATAATGTATATAAGAATTTTTAAAATATAATTTGAAAGATCATGGTCAAGATAAATGGATCAATGTGTTTTAAAGAAGAGATATGGGGGTTTTCCTTTTATAAGGGAGGGAGAGGAAACACTTGGAATTTCGTAAAAGATTAAAATACAGTAAAGAAATTATCAAGAATAATTATTAAAAATGGTTAGATATTAAAATATAAAGTAGTATTTGGTTTAAATACTATCAAAAAATAAAAAATATATGGGTTTAATTGATGTTTTAATCCTTATATTTTGGTTTCACCCCATAACTGACCAATTTTAACCTTAACCATGGTAAAATAATTTACAATCTAAAAGGGTTATAATTTCACATATATTTTCCAAATTGGATCATAAATTGAAAATTTATTAAATTCATTCCACATATTATTCACCATTTCCACATTCATGCTTGTTATGATTTGTAAATAATTTAATAAAAAATCATTTTTCATCAAATATAATTAATATCATTTTTTACACTACTCATTTATTTGAATTTGAAAACACCAAGACGAGGTTTTAATTAGAATATATTACTTTAACAAATCAATAATATCTCATAATTATCTATATTTTTTCTGGAAAACTCTAACACAATCATATTATAGTTTTTTTAATATTTTCAAAATCATTTATTTTATTGTTCAATTAATTGAAAGAATATTGTGTCGACGTTGTGCAAGAATTTAATGTAATTATATAATTATGAAATATTATAATTAAATTAACATGATGAAAATAATTTCATTATTCTGATAATAACATTTAAATTTTTCACATATTTGTTTCACTATGTGAAAACATAATAGATAGGTAAAAGTAACTAAAAGAAATTAACATATTTTAATAGAAATTTATCAAAAAATAATATATTTGTTGGTAAAAATGAGTAATTACAATAGTAGTTAGGTTTTATTGGTATTAATTTAAAATAACAACAATTGTTTTTACTAATGAATATATATACTTGTATTAATATTTTAACACAAAAATCCTTTTCCAATAGTTAAATCTATTGATTTATCATATTAATGCCAATATTTTTTTTACCAACACTTCAATATATTATAAAAAATAACTTTTAAAATTTTTTTGGTTATCATCAATAAAATCTATTAAAATAAAACATTTAATGATAATAACACATTAAGGCAAACCAAATTTTTTATATAGATTATTGTTTTTACAACCAAAGTCAATATTCAGTTTTAGAGGTTTTATTAACAATATCTCATTCACACTATTTATATTTTCAAAAAAAAAAATCATTTAATAAAAATTAAAATAATTTTTATAAAAATATTAAATCCTTACGATATTTGAATTTAATAAACATAATAAATCAAAACTTGATAATAAAAAAAAGTAAAAATAATTGAGATATAAGTAATTAATAATTGATATTCACATGTTGAAAATTTATTTTATATTATAAAATAATAATATTAATTCCATGTACCAACAATTTTTTTACCAACATATATTTATGTTGATATTATTTTTTATACTAAGAGACCTTTTACTGGCAATAAAATATGTTTCATTGTCATAGTAATAGTAAAATTTTCTTTACAAACAAATGAATATATTATTATTAATTTGAATTTCTAATAATTATTTCCCATTTTAAAAACATATAACAATAAAATATTTAACAATAATTATTATTTTACCAAATCGAAAATATCTATTAAAAATTTTATATCAAAGTATTATTTTTTCAATAAAAAACATTTATATATATTGAATTAAAATTTGAATAATTCAATAATATTTATTTTTTAGAAAAATATGTTATATATATATTATAAATATTTTTATTCTTGATAAATATCATCGGAGGTTCAAAAATTCTTCCTAAATCCCTAATCCCAAACAGCCATTACCGTATTCCATCCCCCTACATCCACCACCATCATCTTCTGAACCCTCTCCCAAATCCTCAACCACTAGGGAATGAGCACTATTCACCATGATCTGGCACCCATATCCTTGAATGATAAAAATTTGATGACAACAGTGATTGATTGTCTCTAGACCATATTATCAGGATGGAAAATGCTAGATTCATTTGACAATGAGATGATCAAGGATGGCACCAGTCCAAATCCTTCATTGCAGCCACGATGATGTTGTAGAGAAGTGATATTAAGGATAATAAAGTTCCAATGAATAACCATGAAGGAAAGCTACCAGTCGAGGGATGTAGTTTGGGTCATGGACAGATCTGGGTGCACCCTACCCCCCACATGGGAGATATGGTATCACCAGTGGAACATAAATGAATAAGAAGGACCACGAACTTTAACACTTCATACAGGGCCATGGTAGGAGACCCAATGCATGGATGGGGCCTAAGGATGAGAATCAAAGAACATGGATGTGATGACTATATCATATGTCAACTCAACTCTAAGGTGGAATCACCACTTATTGAAGTAGGAAATCCAGTTATTGAAGCCGAGATAAAGAACCAGAAAAGAAAAGAGTTATCATATTTCAATTCACACACCTTTTTTGTATATATTTTTTTTAAATTGCATTACATTTGTAATTTTTTTGGTTTTCTATTTATTACTTTTATTGTGGTGTTTTTTTTAGATTCTAGTGATGAATTATATCCTTGGGACTGCTTTTATAAAATGGAGGAACATGATGAAAATATTCCTACTGCCAATAAAAGTGTTTTTATTATTTTGTGAGTAAGATCACTTTCTGTGTATTTGAGTGTTATTTATACCTTTTTGAGTATATATTTATTTTTTCCTTTGCGAGTATACATGCTTCAATGTTCACAATGTAAGTGTTCTAAAATAAAATAGATACATTTGTGTTCTATCATCACTGAGTTTATTATTCACTTCTTGATTTTATTATAAACTATCTGATTTTATGTATCAATACCTTTTTACTCGCATTCCTGGTCCCAAGATAGTCCAACAATAGAGATGGTATATTTAACATTATTTTATGATGTTGAATTGATGGTTTAATTGATGGTATTTGATGCAGTGATTCTTCACTACCATCTTCATCTTTGTTGAGACTCTAAGTGAAGCCTATGATTTCACTCATGGAACATGACTATGATCTCTATTAATTATATAATGGATTTGAAACATCATAAGTAGTGAGAAACATCAATACGATTATTTACATGATAGGTGACTAAGCTTAGTATCCACTAATGTCAATAAAATCATATGACCATTTATTTTCATACAAGGGATTCCTAGGATAGAAGAAACTATGAATCTCTACGATATTATTTATTTTTTCAAGTGTGGATACTATATTTATTTGAAATAGTGATCTTGTATGATTATTTTGTATAAATCAAACATATTTTGATTTTAAACATGGAAATTTTTATGGTATTTTCTGATAAAAAATTTGTCGTTGTGCATTTTAGTTGGTATCTACACATGCTTTACTAGAATTATGAACTATCTTATATGCATGGAAAAAGTCAAACCCCACATGAGGATTATGTAAGAAATGAATTTCTAGGAAGTTTAGTCAAAGATCAGAAGGGAACTGATGTATATTATGCTCAAGGGGGAAGGATCTGCATGAATTCCAGGAAATATTTTGGTACTAGAAAAGTAATACCACAGGCTAAGGCTTGAAAAACCTGTGATGAATCATCTTGACATGAAGGTGGCTGGTATGAATTAAGGTGTAGGCATATTGAGGTTGGAATAAAAAATATATCATGTGAAAAACTGATCAAACTCGTTCAATCTTATAAAGTGGTAGAAAATGAAGCTACATGTGCTTATTTTACTTAATTATTATTAAATGTGTTTTTTAATAGGTGAATATATATTTTCTATAGGGAAAATGATTTTATATGTTTTTATGTGATTTTTTCAGGGAATTAAAGTGAATTTCTAGATGGTGTATCATAATTTATAGGAGGAGGGCCTTCAAAAAATAGGGTTTTGGTTGATTTATTCTGCAATCCAGAGTAGATGAGGAGTCATGTCGGGGAGCTCGTTTCTCATGTCTGATCCCTTCAGGTTTCACAATAAATTTGTATCATCAAATCATCTATTTCATGAAGGTATAATATTATGGTTGTTGGGTTCTCTAGATTTAATTTCTTATGGTCGTTTTTTCCACTAGATAGTCAATCCACTTATTGTGGTCACATGATGATATTTTTATATCATGTGTTATTATTTTTATATCGTGTGTTTAAATGGAAATTTTTTGCTAATTGTTGGGTTTTTTTGATCAGAATGTTGGTCATGGTAGTGCATGTATAAAGTGGAGGGGAGTAGGGATAGGTGATGCCTCAAGAATAGAAGGGTGGTCCAATACAATCATAAGGATAATGGAGAGGTTTTTCATAGCCCAATCCACTATATAAGATGACATCTCATGTGAAGTGATGGGTATTCCATGACATTGATATACAATGTTAGCAAGAAACAGACTGTAGAGAAAGTTTCATTGAATTCCATTTAGAGTCTCTTCATGTTTAAACCAATTTGTAATATGTTTCTTGGTGATTATTGTTTTTCATAAAGTCTGAACATGTCTTTAAATTAAACTTGAACATATTTTTTTCAAATAAAGTCTCAATTTTTTCGTGCTTTATATAATCTAATTTTGTAATTATTATGTATATATAAATAAAATTTGATAATATATTATATAAAATTATATTAGTATATATAATATAAAATTTTTACAAAAATATATTGGAATATCTACATTTAAAATATAATTTACAAACAAATATTAATTGTTGGTGTTATTTAAAAATGATAATAATATTACCAATTGATATATTTGTCGTGTTAATTTTTTGTTAAAACTTTCGACCAACATTTATATTATCTGTTGGTATTATTATAATTGAAACAATGTCATTTTCTCTCACAAAAAAATTTACTGATTGATTTTTTACCAAAAATGCTGTGATAGGGACATATATGTTGGTAAAAGGATTTTACAACAAAAAATAATCTTTTACCAATAGATATTCCCCTGTTAAAAAAAGTGAAATATTTTTTAGTGTAATAAGATGATATTTTTTATTTTTTATTTTTAATATTATATAGGTCATTTTCTTAGAAAATATTCCTTTATTAATTATATTTTGATAAAAACATGACACCGGTCATTGTATCTTCATTAAATAAGAATTAATATGAAAAATGGTGACCTTATCATTTAGTTTCAACCTAAGTTAATCATATTTACCATTTACCGAGGTGATAAATTTTAGCATAGTTAATATTCATAATGCCTAAAGATAAAATGGACCTATTTACTGAATTTGGAACTAATGATTCCTAATATAGAATCCATTTTTTACCATTCAATTTCTATAAGTGGTACAAATCCCTCTTAAAAATGCACAAAACACGTGAAAACCCATGTTTTTTTACTAAAATACATTTTTCAACATAAAACTTATTTTATTCTAATCTAACATGTAACGCCCTGAACCCAAAATCTAGGAACCGGTGCATTATTTTAATAGATTGGTAGGATTAAAAGGAATCATTTCCTAAAGGACCGATTAGTTTAGTAGTCTTGGAAACAAGATACATACATAAGTTCAACATTACATCTTGAAAAGAAACACAACACTAAATAATTCCATTAGAAACATCCAAGCTTCCTAGATTATGACTGCAAGTCACTCATAAATAACTTCTTCACATCATGGGAAAATGAAAAATAAGAAAGGGCTGAGCTCAAATGCTCAGTAAGAGTAATAAATACAGTAGAATATAACATAAACATTAAGCATGGTGAATAATTAAAAACACATGCCTTTACAAATAATTAACATGAACACTTTATGGAAGGAATATGAGATGAGTAAATACAGCCACAATAAAACATAGTCATGGGTATTCTACTAGTTGAATAGCCACATGAAATATCAATAGATAATCTCATAATGATTGAATGAATAATGTCGGACATCATAACAACATAGTCAAGGCCTCATGCTAAGACTACAAATAAGATTTTTTCAAGGCCTTGTTCTAAGACGCTAGTTTGTCTAATGAGACCTACCGATGCATCGAGGAGCTATAGTGGGCTCCACCCATCACATAATAAGTCCAATTCATTCCTCATATGAAATGTTTTAAACATAACATAAACATTCATATTAAACTACCATATGAAATGTCCATACTTTAACCTTAATCCATGAATGGTATAAAAATAAAACATCCACATCCAAACATAACTCATTAAATACAATATGGAAGATTTTATTATAATAAATCAACCTCAATCGAGAATAATGAAGTATATTGACATAGATAAAAATAATCATCAAAACTATTTTGGAGAAGTATCCCCCTTTTTCTTGAAAACATACAAAAGTACTACTATTTATCAAGAAGCTGTTTAAAATAGATTTTTGAATCAAAGTATCCCATAACACTTTGAAACTTTTAAAAGTAAATTTAATTTTAAAAAAATAATTTCCATATAAATAAATCCTTAAAACCATTGTTTAAACATGGAAAATAATGAGAAAGATTTAGAAGAATAAAATTTTAAAACATATAAAATTTTATTTTAGCTAGAGTTCCTAACCAAATGAGAGACGCTTGAATATAAATAATCGAGGTAATAAAAACTTAATAATATAATGAGAATTAAGGTATTAATGATATATTATGTCAAATTACAGTATATATACCAAATAAAAGTGAATTTTCACATAACAACAAAGAAGTCTCAATGGAATGTAAGTTGAGGTGAAATCCCTTGTAAGGACTGTATCCTTAGATTGAGGATAAATTAATGACATGATTATGTGTGGAAAATATAAATACACTAAATATGATTGGATATTCAGTGTAAAACAATCATAGTACATTCACACATATTCTGGTAACAACAACACCAATGACTTGGATGTTTAACCCAATTAATGAAAATTGAGTTAATATTACTCTAATCAAGTTCATATCGATGACTTGAGAATTTATCAATGCAGTGATTATGTGTATCAAAAGTATATCCACAAAAAGGGAGTGGAAATTAATATATAAATAATAAATAGTGATTCCACAGATAATCATGGAGTAAAAAAAATAATCAATGAAGCATCTGTAAAGCCCGATGAGTGGAAATTGAAATTGGAAATTCCCCTACCAATTTGGTAACTCACAAAACATACACCCCATGAAAAAGGATCATAAAATTAAGATTTAAATACCGATAAATTAATGTATATTACACCAATAATACAATCATGGGTAGTACATACACCACATAATAGGAAATAATGGCTAATATAGCATGAATCTCATAAGAATAAAAAGTGAGATGAAAAACCCTTATCACGTTGTAATCAATTGATTCATTTTAAAAAAAGTTAATAAACATGATATTAATCACAGAATACCATGAATGTAAATAGAATCATGATAATATATATCAAATGGTAGTATAAAATACACCACATGAAATAAATACATGGCGAACAATGGAAATCTCACGGAATTAAAAGTGAGATAAGAAACCCCTTACCTCAAGTCCGACTTGTCTTGTATGTTCCTTGTTATTCCTGAATAATAAACATAATTTAATTTATACATGATTAAGAAATTTTTTCAACTTTATTAATACTTTTATATCACTTATTACCTTTCTATAATAATTAGTTAATTATTTGAGTTCATATCGGATATTTTATCGATGTTCAGAACTTGAGTAAAAAATTAACTTGTTATAATTACAATTTGTCCATGTGGTATAAAGTCCAGTATCTCCATAATGATATAAATGATTTAGATAAAATATACATATTATATATCCAATATATATATGTATTTATAATAGTACATAACATTTGAAGATAAGAATGAAATGCACCGTTCATGGAGACGGTAAGCCGTACGTACTCATGAACGCTACTTTCATTTCTATTTTGTATTTTAATTGAATTAAAACATAATGATAAATTGGTATATTATAATTAAAGTATAATATCATATATAATATAATTAACTACATCATTTATACGTCCCACATAATTCATTAACGAGTCATATCACTTTGAGGGGGTGGTAGTCCGCACTTCGTCAAATGAAGTTATCGCGTTTACCCATAATGGAAATCATAAAGGTATGCTATAAATGGAAAATAAAGAAGCATAAAGAAAACATAAACATAATATATATCATATATAAATAATGTTCCATCTTAATGGACACTGTGAGAGTCGGTATAAGATAATTGAACAATCATTGTTTCGTGAAGCGTTAGTTTTCCATCCATAGAAACAGTGTGTTCATTACCCATTAGATGGAGGTGTGTGTAAGTGTAGTTCGAATACATATCATAAAAAAAGCCCAGTATATTTAGGATACTGGTGTTGTTATAAAATAAATTAATAAAAAGAGTTTAGGGGTTGGAGAAGTAAAATAAATGAAAAGAAGTTAAGAGAAACCATTACCTTTAATTTGGGTAACTCTCTTTGGTATAAACCAAAAGGACTTCTTAATGTGAATTCTACCTAAGGTAATGCTTCTAGGTGGAATAGAGGGATCTGGAGAGATTATTTGGGTAGAGGTTTTAATATCCAAGGGGTTTGAGAGGTGTGAGTAATGGGTTAGAAGTGATGCCCTTTTATAAGGGAGAGGAGGGGCTCTTTAGGAATGTTTGAAAATGTTATTTTATTATAAATTTATCATCGGTTTCAAAAGGTCAAAACACATTAAATCCTAAGATAAGATAACTCATGTTCGAAATAAAATCATCCAATAAGAATTGGAGAGGTTTTGGATATTGTTTTAATATTATTAATCATATTTATTTAAATCATTTATTAATGAGGTGAATACTGCATCATTATTGTGTCATAAATAATTTAATTTATTTGATGTCTAAAAATTATAAAAAATTCCACAGTGTAGGAAATATTTTAAACTTCCAATTAATTTTTAAAGTCGAAAAGTGGACTTATATAACCCCATGTAAAAATTTATATACTAAAAGTTATTTGTTAATGTCTTTTTTGTCTTTAATTTATGTTAATTAAAATAAAGTGTCATTATCACTCTTAAGTGTCTCCATGGGGTACCAAAATCAACCCAAGGATTACCATTTTTGACAATTACTCATCAAATAAGGTTAGGAAAAGTGTTAAAGTAAATCTGTATTATTATAATATTCTTTTTACCTTAAATTACCCAATTTACCTTTAACTGCGGTAAATAAAAGTCAAAAGTTACCATTCACCAAAAAATATTTTAATCTCATTGAACCACATTTTACTTATTAATAACAACCATGTTTTCCATATTTTATAAAAACAATTCAAAAAAGTGGTAAAAATTCATTTAAATGAGAAAATCAGTTTTTAACTACTACTAAGTGGTTTTACTATTCATCAAAAATTGAAGTTTTTCAGAAAAATAGCAATAATTCAGCCTATGATATATTTGATATTCCGAATTCAAAAATGATGTCTATTTTACCAAATTAAAATCATATAAGTTGCATTAATTAATTTAAAATTAATTTCCGTTGTCAAAACAAATAGAATCTTTTTAAGAAACAATAACTATCAAAAGATTGACACTTGTTTATTTATAATTTCAAAGTGAAATTAATTCCAATGACCAACATTGGATTAAATGGTAAAAATTTAATATTATTATAATTACCAACCATTCAAATGTATAATTGAACACTATAAATTATTTTTATTAAAAAAGTTGTTTTCAATTAAAATTTAGTATTTTTCACTATTCACCCAAATATGAAAGTTATCAGAAAAACACCAAAAATTTATCAAAACTAAATTTTTATGTCCTAATTCTAAATAAGAAGTTTATTTTATCAAATTGAATATATAAAAGTGTCAAGTATTGGATTTAAAAAGGTTTCTCCATTGAAAGGCGGTAACATTGCATTTTTTGAAAAATACATCCTTTATCTAAAAAAATGAATTTGTTCTTATATTTTGACCAAGAAACACATAATATGGATGTTAAAATTATATGGAATATATAAAATTCAAAATTTTGTTAATAATATTCATAACTGCTTTTGAATGGCTAGTTTGGTCAGTCATGGTGCGCTCGAACTCAGTTTTTAGTGAGGTGCAAGATATTGAATTACTTTAAAGAGATAATGTACTATGAAACCTTGGGGTGTTACATTATCCCCACTTTCAATAAATTGAGTCCTTGTAATTTAAGCTCGGGTTTTAAAACATGGGTTTTAACATTTCAAAATATCTTAGTTGAAATCCCACATCGAAAATGGATTAATGAGGCCTCTATTTGAAAATAAATTAAGGTAAGTATGAAGGTTACCGAACATAAAACATACTAGGGTTCCATGTAAAAAAATATGGATATGGAAGTGAAAAATAATCATCATGTTTTGATAGAGAGTGATCGATAATATTATTAGGAGAAAGTTAATGATCTGAAATCCATAAACAAGTAATGGGTTGAAAGATCTTTGAATACCCAGTAGGAAAAGTAAACAAACAACATTTTTGTTTCAAGTTCCTTTTCATAATTTTGATGAATTTATTTATGAGATTTACTAAGAGTATAAGGAGATATACTTACTTTACAATTAGAGTTTCATCCATTAATAAATTTCTATCGCAAAATCATCTTTTCTCCAAATGATGAGTATTCAAGATGACTTGGTTACACCGAAAGTGCTACAATCAACTTATAGAGAATCACATAATCCACAAAGGATGAACTACATATTTACATTATCATTAAACATAAACCAATACCAAAATGGTTATTACATGATCATATGATCCCCAAAAAGGTCAATCCTTTATAGAAAGAAATGCTACTCTTAATCTCCAAAATTTAAACAAACAATGCCCAAAGTTCAACAAATACCCTTCAATGAACAATTGTCCTTAAAATCCATTAATATAATCCGAACTAAGATTAAAGCCCAAAACTCAGGAGAATTTGATTACATAGTCTTCCACGTTAAATTGTATCTCCAAATAACATAGACTACTCTTAATGTCACATACTTAAAAGTAATTAACCTAATCACATATTCTCTATGATATGTTAACCATGTCAATAAATAACCCAAATATCTATAAATCCAAAATAAAAACATTGAAAAATATACACCATTACTCCTCAAATGAAATACCATAGTATAATAATTTCCTTAGGAATATAGTGTTCCCAATAGAGAGAACGTCTTCCAAAATAACATTTATCACTTAATCACCAAATCATTTTCCTAAACTAAGGATATCCATTTGATAAGACATAATTTCAAAAACCAAATTATTATTGATCAATAAAATCATTTAACTAAAAATAATTTGCCACACTAACCAGTAACTTCATGTATTCTAGTGGTAGGTGATAAATCCCAATCGCACACTGGTTGTGGGTTCGATTCCCGTAGATTTGTCCGACACGACGGGTTGTCACACGGTCTGCGTGTTGTCCTCTTTCAAAAACTATATTTTATAACGTTCCCAAATTGAGTTAAATTCCTCAAAATAACTATAACATAATTTCACCACAAGCGTTATCTCATTCCTCCCATTTTCATCCACAAATTTAATAACTTTTAGTTTCCTCAAATTCAAGGATCACATAAACCCAAATGGTTATTTATAACTTTATCAACAATAGAAAAGACAATTATTCCTAAAATAGAATTTTCACATAACAAACTGAAGGGTTACACATACAAGAGAAAAGTATTCCAAAGTAATCCCATAAAAAAAGAGCACTAATACTTTTAAACATTTCACCATCCATTTATTTCTACATAGGTTCTTCCTTGACCAAGAGGTTATCCTATAGAATAGGGCATTCACTCGGGTAATATTTAGGTCCCCTACATTTATGGAAAATGACTATAAATGGATTCTTGGGATTATTTTTATTTTCTTCCATAGTACTATTCATTTTTCCTCAGCAATTATTTACATTATGTCCTTTACCACATGTAAATCATTTCTTTTTCTATTGAGACACCTCCATAGGTGTCTCCATCCACATTTAATGCATGATGGAAATTGATCTTTCTTTTCTCCATGGTCTCCACTGCTAGAGCTCTTATCATTCACTGCCTTTCTCTTCTTTGTTGAGTCCAGGAGTTGATTAATATATATGTTGTTGATCATATTTTTTGAAAACGTATTCGGCATAAACACAATATATTTTACTCCTATAAACATTCCATTTTGTTGCTCATTTCCACCGTCGTGCCCACCTTGGACATCATGTTCAATGTTACTATGAATTTCTTGTAATCCATCCATTGACTAACACAATAAAGCATTGTGTTAGTCAAAAAATCATTTATAGAATATCATTACACCTTATTTTCAATCTAAAACACCCTAGGATTAACCAAGGTTATTTAATCTCATCTTATATTAAAATCCTTCAAATCAGTTTGTAAAGAAAATGTGAATTATTCTAAGAATATCCCTAGGGAGTGTTGTAACCAGAAGTGTATCAAGGCCTATTGTCATGTACCAAGATATCCTGAGTCAAGCTCTAAACTCCTTGTCGGATTATTCACTCCTAGGTACATCTGTTCTAGAGACGCCTCTACCTGCTCGTATCCAGATACAGATGTATTGCTTTGAAAACCTAAATAATATTTAAATTACCAATTTTTTTGGATGTTCTTCTATAATATTACTCAATTTCTATCTTAGTCTATTGTTTTTTAATCATATTTTTTCTAAATCTAGCTTCCAAGGTTTGTTATAAACTTCCTCTGATACCAACTGTAATGCCCCGATTCCAAAATCCAGAAGCCGGGGCATTATTTTAATACATTAGAATGATTACAAGGAATCATGTCCAGAAGGACTAATCAATTTATTAGTCTTGGAAACAAGATACATACATTATTTCCTCATTACATCTTGAAAAGAAAAACAGCACCAAATCATTCCATTAGAAACATACAAGATTCCTAGATTATGACTGCATGTCACTCATAACTAACTTCTTCAGATCCTGGGAAAATGAAACATAAGAAATTGGTGAGCTCAAATGATCAGTAAGACTAAGCAATACAACGGAAGATAACATAAACATTAGGTACGATGAATAATTGAAAACACATGTCTTTAAAAATAATTAACATGAACACATTATGGCAAGAATATGAGCTGAGTAAATAATGCCACAATAAAAAATAGTCTTGGGTATTATACTAGTCGAATAACCACATGAAACATCAATATATAATATCATAATGATGGAATGCATAATTTCAGACATCATAACCACATAGTCCAGGCCCCGTGCCAAGACTAAAAATTATATTTTTTCAAGGCCTTGTGCCAAGACACTAGTTTGTGTCATAAGACATAACGATGCATCATGGAGCTATAGAGGGATCCACTTGTCACTTAATAAGTCCAATTCATTCCACATATGAAAAGGTTTAAACATAACATAAACATTCGTATTAAACTAGCATAATAAATGTCAATACTTTAACCATAAACCATGAATGGTATAAAAATAGCACATCCACAGTCAAACATAAATCATTCAATACAATATGGAATATTGTATTCTAATAAATTAACCTCAATCAAGAATAATTAAGGATATTGACATAGATGAAAATAATCATCAAAAATATTTGAGAGAAGTATCCCCCTTTTTTCATGAAAGCATTCAAAAGTATTACTATTTATCAAGAAAATGTTTACTATAGATTTTTGAATCAAAGGGTCCCATACCACTTTGAAACTTTTAAAAGTAATTTTAATTTTAAAACATTATTGTCCATATAAATAAATCCTTAAAACCATTTTTAAAACATGGACAATAATGATAAAGATTTAGAAGAATAAAATTTTAAAACATTTAGAATTATATTTTAGTTAGAGTTCCTAACCAAATGAGATACGCTTTAATAAAAATAATTTTGTTAATAAAAACATAATAATATCATGAGAATAATGGGATTCATGATATATTATTTCAAATTACATTATATAGACCAAATAAAAGTGAATTGACGCATAACAACAAAGAAGTCTCAATGGAATGTAAGTTGAGGTGAAATACCTTATAAAGACTGTATCCTTAGGTTAAGGATAAATAAATGACATAATTATGTGTGAAAAATATAAATACACTAAATATGATTAGATATTCAGTGTAAAACAATCAAAGTAAATTCAAACATATTCTTGTAACAACAACAACAGTGACATGTATATTAAACTCAATGAATGAAAATTGAGTTAAGATTACTCTTATCATGTTCATATCGATGACTTGAGAATTCATAGATGGAGTGATTATGTGTATAAAAATTATATACAAACAAAGGGAAGTGGAAATTAAATCATAAATAATAAATAGTGATTCCACACATAATCATGGAGTAAACAATTAATCAATGAAGTGTGCGTAAAGCCCAATGAGTGGAAATTGAAATTGGAAATTCCCTTACCAATTTGGTAACTAACGAAACATACACCCCATGAAAGAAGGATCATAAAATTAAGATGTAAATACTGATAAATTAATGTATATTATACCAAGAATAAAATCATGGGTAGTACATACACCACATAAAAGGAAATAGTGGCTAATATAGCATGAATCTCACGAGAATAAAAAGTGAGATGAAAAACCCTTATCACGTTTTAATCAATTGAGTTGTTTGAAAAAAAGTTCATAACCACGAAATTAATCTCAAAATACCATGAATTTAAAGATAATCATTATAATATATATCAAATAGTATTATACAATACACCACATGCAATAAATATGTGGCAAACAATGGAAATATCACGTAATTAAAAGTGAGATAAGAAACCCCTTACCACAAGTCCGACTTGTCTGGTATGTTCCTTGTTCTTCCTGAATAACATACTTAAGTTAATTTATACTTTATTGAGAACATTTTTCACATTTATTATTCATTTAATATCACTTATTACCTTGCTATAACAATTAGTTAATTATTTGAGTTAACATTGGATATGTTATCGATGTTCAGAACTTGAGTCAAAAATGAACTTGTTATAATTACAATTTCTCCATGTAGTCAAAATTCCATTATCTACAGATTGATATTCATGAATTAGATATCATATAAATATTATATATCCAGTATAAATATGTATTTATAATAGTACATAATATTTGAAGATAATAAATGAAATGCACCATTCATGGAGACGGTAAGTCGTATGTACGCATGAACGCTACTTTCATTTATATTTTGTATTTTAATGGAATTAAAACATAATGATACATAGTTATATTATAATTATAGTATAATATAATATATAACATAATTAACTCTATCATATATATGTCCCACATAATGCATTAACGAGTCATATCACTTTGAGGAGGCGGTAGTCCGCAATTCCTCAAATGAAGTTATCACGTTTAACCATAATGGAAACCATAAAGGTATGATATAAATGGAAAATACAGAAGAATAAAGAAAAAATAAACATAATATATATCATATATAAATACAGTTCCATATTAATGTCCACCATGAGAGGTGGTAGGAGATAATTTAACAATAATTGTGTTGTATGGCGTTAGTTTTCCATCCACAGAAACAGTGTGTTCTTTACCCATTAGATGGAGGTGTGTGTAAGTGTAGTTCGAATACATATCATAAAAATATAATATTATAATGGGTATAATGGTTTTGTTATAAAAGAAAGGAATAAAAAGATTTTATGGGTTGGAGAAGTAAAATAAAAGAAAAGAAGTTAAGAGAAACCATTACCTTTAATTTGGGTAACTCCCTTTGGTATGAACCAAAAGGACTTCTTAAAGTGACTTATGCCTATGGTAAGGATTTTAGGTGGATTATAGGGATATTGATAGATTATTTGGTAAGAGTTTGGATGATCCAAGGGGCTTGAGAGGTGTGAGTAATTTGTTAAAAGTGGTGCCCTTTTATAAGGGAGAGGAGGGTCTCTTTAAGAAAGTTTAAAAATGTTATTTTATTATAAACTTATCATCGATTTAAGAAGGTCCAAAACAAATTAAATTATATTATAAGATGACTCATGTTAGAAATAATATCATCAAATATGAATTGGATAGGTTTTGGATATTTTATTAATATTAATAATCTTATTTATTTAAGTCATTTATTAATGAGGAGAATACTGCATCATTATTTTGTCATATATAATTTAATTTATTTGATGTTTAAAAATTATAAAAACTACCATAATGTAGGAAATTGTTTTATCTTTCTAATGAATATTTATAGTCTAAAATATGACATATATAACCCCATGTAAAAGTTTATATACTAAAAGATATTTGTTAATGTCATTTTTGTCTTTACTTTAAGTTAATTAAAATAAAATGTCATTGTCACTCTTAAGTGGCTCCATGGGGTCCCCAAATCGACCCAATGTTTCCCATGGTATGACATGACTCATCCAAGAAGGTTAGGACAAGTTTTAAGGTAATTTTGTATTATTATAATAATTTTTTTACCTTGAATTACCCTATATACCTTTAACCACGGTAAATAAAAGTCCAAAGTTACTATTCACCAAAAATTATTTTCATCTTATTGAACCACATTTTAATTAATAATAACAACCATGTATGTTATATCTCCAAAATAAAATTCCCAAAAGCGATAAAATTTCATTTAAATGGAAATGTCAATTTTTTAACTACTACGAAGTGGTTTTACTATTCATCAAAAATTAAAGTTTTTCAGAAAAATACCAAAAATTCAGCCTATGCTATATTTGATATTCCGAATTCAAAAATGATGTCTATTTTAAAAAATTCAAAACATATAAGTTGTATTAATTAATTTAAAATTAATTCCATTTGTTAAAACAAATAGCGCCTTTTTATGAAACAATAACTATCAAAAGATTGGCATTTGTTTATGTATAATTTCAAGGTGAATTTAATTAAAATGACAAACATTGGATTAAATGGTAAAAATATAATCTAGTTATACTTCCAAACCATTCAAATTTATAATTTGACACTAAAAATTGTTTTTATTAAAAAAGTTGTTTTCAATTAAAATTTAGTATTTTTCACTACTCACCCAAATATGAAAGTTATCAAAAAAAACACCAAAAATATATCAAAAAGAAATTATTATGTCCAAATTATAAATAATAAGTTTATTTTGATAAATTTAATATATAAAAGTGTGAAATATTGGATTTAAAAAGGGTTTACCATTAAAAGGTGATAAAATTGCATTTTTTGAAAAATACTTCCTTTATCTGAAAAAATGAATATGTTCTTATATTATGTCTAAGAATGACTTAATAGGGATGATAAAATTATATGAAATATATAAAATTTAAAATTAAGCTAATATTATTCATAACTGCTTTTGAACAGCTACTTTGGTAAGTCGTCGTGCGCTCGAACTCGGTGTTGTGTGAGGTGCAAGCTATTGAATTACTTTAAAGAGATAATGTACTATGAAACCTTGGGGTGTTAAATCACACCTAAAAAAATTTAATGAATTTTAAACCATTTTATTTAACATATAATATATAATTATTATTTAAACCATTCACCAATAGTGACTAATTATATTTTTTATGATAAAAACACTTTGTGAGCATAAAAACAAGTTTTTATAAAAAACATTTTTTCCGTTAAAATGAATTTTATTTTATTTTATAATCAATTTTTACCAATTAAATAATTTTTTAAATATTTAGACTATATTTTTTTATATTTAAGTTACCCATTTTTATACCTTCTAATCCAACAGCTAGGTGATAGCTGTCATGTTAAATAAAAATTTACAATAGTATATCGAGGTTCTTTTAAACCTGTCGTCACATGTATCATATGTTATTAAAGAAATAAATTTATTTTAAGATAACATGTCATAAAATATCAGGGTTTTACACCTATTGATAATTATGTTAATGACCTAATCCTTGGTTGAATTAGTGGAAGTGTGGTATTGGATGAGTTTTTTTGGTTGAGATTAGATTAGAGGTGGAAGAAGAAGGAGGGAAGGTGTACTTAGCTTATGCGAAGGATAACTCATCCTTTTTTCATTGTATTCAGATAAAATAGGCTGTAGACATTGTTGTATGGAATTATTAAAAATTATTTATGTTTGGGTAGGGCTAATGGTGATTGGTCTTTTTCTCCCCATAATGCCTTGTGTTTTTTAGGCAAATTGGTTTGGCCAGTAACTTTGATGAATGAGTCGATGGATAGTTGGCATCAGAATTCTTAATCCATTCTCCATTGGAATTATAAGGTACATCAAAATCTTATATGTGAGTATCAATGGTTGGGGATGAGGTGTTTAGTTGTCAGTTTTGTGTAATGATTTTTTGCTTTTCAGAATATAAATGCATAACACTAGTAACCTAACATTTTACTACAGAATTTACCCATTTTGATTTGGAAATTGAATGATATTTCCATGGAATCTTCATGGGATTACATTGAACACCTCACATGAAGGATGAAGTTTGATTATTCATTTATCGACTTGGTAAATTTCTTTGTTTCCTTCATATTATAAAGACAATGAAGGTGGAGGATCTTGGTCACTTTTATGTCTAACCAATTGTGAAACATCATGGTGCCCATTATGAAATAATTTATGATAGGTGTAGGTTCCAAACGTAGAAGATGTTCCTTTTCATTGAATAACTATTAAGGTATTTGAAATATTTCATGGACCATTCACCAATTGTGAAATATATAAACATAAAGAATAATTATACTTTTCCATTGAATATTGACATAGAAATACTAGAGAAAAGAGAGGATATTTTTTAGGATTAATTTATAATAAATTTAAATAGATTGTAAGAAAGAATAAATATTTTAATAATATTTCTTAAATTTTGTTATTTATTGACTAAAACCCTTTTTTCTATTGTCATTGCATCGGTAGGACCCAATGTAGATCCCCTTGTGCATTGATCCACACCAGATCCTTTGATCTCCGAATGACACTGATGGATTTTTGTGTGCTTCTATGGTGGGTCTATCATCTTGTGTTTTTCATCAAGCTCACTTAATGTTCCATTAATATTGATTGAATATATATTATTCATCCCATTCATGGGATTATGATAGGAGGAAATGTTTTTAGAGAATTCTGTTGTGCAAGATGATTCTCAATTGTTAATTAACTTTACATAATAAATATAACAATCCATTTATAATGTTAGGGTTATGGTTAAAAAATTATTTAATTTTAAAATGACCCTTAAATAATATAATAAACCTTATCTTAGCCCATAAAACATAATAATAATACTATTTTTATTTTATAGTCTGTGATTACTGGTACAATGAAAAATACTATTTTTCCATCTTGAAAGTTAATATTTATCACTGGACACCATATTGTTCCACTTGACCTCCTCAATATTTATTTAATACTGATATACATATTTTTAATTGAATATTTATTCACAAATAAATATTCATTTCATATTGTTGAGAATAAATATTTATTAAATATTTAATAAATAAAAGAAATTCTATTTAGAATCTGATGAGTTAATATTTATTAAATATTCATGTAATTAAATAAATTATTTATTAATGAATATATAATTATGTATTACCTTGTGAGTAATATTACCAATCGATAACATTTGAATGATATTATTCATTAATTTTGAGAATAATATTTATTTGAATTTTAAAATTTAGATAAAATTTAATTGAGATCATCTGAAACACTTAGTGTGTGACCCTCTAGGATACTTTCAGATTGGTACTAGGTTGGTTTGCCTAAATACAAGATTATTGACTAGAAATGGGTGAAGGTACCAAATATAAATAAGTTCATGTTGAAATGTAGACAACTATATATGAAAACATAATTTTTAATATTATCCCTTTGTCATAATATCTCATCATGCATGTTACACACATGCATCATCAACCTATGTCCCCTGATACATATTTACTTTACTACCTGATACAGGCTTATAATTACACCATGGTCATGGAATTTAAGTAGTGGATATATTTAAATAAATGGAATGTGATATCATCTTCTATAAATATGGAAGAGAAAAATTCTTCCTCAACATATTAATTAACAACTTATCACTCATAACTCACCCAATGTATCTAGCTTCACCATGAACTACATCGTTATGGATTCCGAAATACATAAAAGTATGTGATTGAAGGCATGAGTTGATAATAATCTTAAAGTCTATGGAACATTTCACATGCTCACAGATTTGAATATATGATTATATATATACATATGAAGAATGCATATATGAATTTCTATTCTATTGATCTTACATTTGAGAATTTACCAAGTGAAAAAATTATGATAAAAAACCTCATCTATATACAATTACTCACACCGTACAATTAAATTACTATTTACACCTATCATAGAATGTTTTCCGACCATAAAACTAATATTTAAGAGATATCGTCATAAAATCTCAAGGTTCACATCATAGAGGGGAACTTCTAAAACCTATTTTGATGTGACAGATACCATAAGACATTATAAAATTAATTTTATGCATAATAAAACTAAATATATGATAAGACATTTAAAATAATATTAACTTATTTGATTATGCATTAAACATAATGTATAACGTAATCATTTATGGGGAACCAAATCCGATAGAATCTAACATGAACTAGCGTGAACTGCCCATCACTGGTTAGTTATTAGATATCAAACATGATTATGCTAAGTATGGAGATAACCAGCTGGTCTATCATGATTTCATGACTAGTGTATTTAAATAGATATTTCCATGTGTAAAATATTATTTCTTCGACATTATTATCTTCAGAAAATCCCTGAAGTTGTGATATAATCGAGTATCAACATTTTTTCCCATGTTTGAATCCAAACTAATCACATAGTCAATGATTATCATAATAATTATAAAATCTTCTATTTTGGTATAACCAAAATTGGAACAGGATGTTGTAAATCTGATCAATAAGGTATATTAGAAGATACAATGTAATCAGAAATTGTAGATATGGATACCACTTGCTGTAATATTTTTTCTCTTTATATTATTGTATCATTTTCTATGAAACAATAACAAATTGATGTAAGTAAAGATAATTTCCAATGAACTTAATCATTAATGGTCACAAAAAATCCATGGTACCCTAGTAACCTAAAAACCGATCTGGTCCTGACATATCCCGAAGGGTGTTCCTGATCCCTATTGGTCGGAGACTAGCACTTGGAATCATATAAAATGTAATTGGGAATGATTTTGTCATTAATAATGAAGAAGGAAAAGAAACATGATAGTATGCATATGAAAATAAACTCCACTGGGAGTAATGTACTAGTAGTCAAATATGAATAATCAAGCCCATGTACTAAAACTAAGTACCAGAAAATATGAAAACTACCCAAGTCCTAACACAGAAACCACTCACCACGTGCATGGTTAAACTAATAGAACCACCTCCAAGTGATCCCTTTCCATTTATCAAACCTAAAAGGAGATAATCTAAAATCACCAGAAGGTACACGTAGGGTGTGATCCAAATCCCAATAAGATTTCACCAAAATATTCCATAACGGATGCCAATAATAAATTAAACATTAATGTGAATTCATTTTTCAAATAAACTAGTCTCTCATTTCAAAAAAATATTTAAAAAATCATGCTTTACAATTCAAAACATATATATACATTAGAAATTCATATTTCACGTTTCAAATGAAGAAATTTAACTTTAATAAAAAGGAGCTTGACACTAATGGCACCTTTCACAGATAGATTAAATAAAAGTTTTTATATAAAATAGTATATATAAATTGACAAGGTATGTAAAACAGTTTACAACAGTGGTATATAAATATACATATGTTTAAAATTTAAACAAGTGAGAATCATGGTCATATGCCAGATAGTTATAATAGATCTAGGCTATATTAACCAGACAAAATCAAATAAAAAATATGTATATATTCTCTAATGGGCCTAAGGAAAAGGGTACTCATAACCATCACATAAGGAATGTGATGTGATGATATAAAGTTTTAAAACATTGAAGTTGAAGAGTGAGGTCCAAATAACACACTAACTACCTAAGTCTTGTATGTGATCAAATAAAAAACAATGATGTACACATTATTTTAAGACTACTTAAAATAGAATTAAATACCATTCTCCATTTCAAATATGCCATTTTTTATTTTAATGACCAAAATTGTATTTTAATCAAAATCATGCATTTTCACAAACATGAAACCCTAAGGTTTCCATCAAACCATTTTTACGACATTTTCACAAAAAAGGATTTGAAATAAATTCACCCATTAATTTCAAAATCCAATTTCATAATTAAATTAAAAAAATTAATTTTCAAAAAATTCCATAAATTTCATAACAAACCCCCAATTCAATGGAATTGAGATTTTTCACAAATTTTCTATTAAATAATTTTCCCCAAATAAATTCACCAATTTAATTGAAACAATTTCCATCAACTCTATAATTTAAATTAAAAAATATTTAAATCTCACAAAATTTCATAAACACATCCAAATTCAATGGAAGGGGGGGGGGGTTTAATTTCATGCAAAAACCCGCATTTTTCATCAATACCCAAATTCAATGAATTTGGTTTTTCCAACAAAAAAATTGAAAAATATTTAATCCAAAACAAAACAATTAAATTTAATTAAAACAAATAAAATTAAACTATTAAATTTAGGGTTAAGATAATTTCATATTCGTGATGAAACCACCTACCTCAGAGTCGTTAAATCTCGAACCGTTAGAACCTAATTAGGATTTTCTAAGGATTATCGAATACAACAGAATTGAGGGAAATTAGGTTAAAATATAGGTTTATAATCCCAAAATATTTGTTATTATATCCATAAACAAACACATGGATATATGGAACCATAAGGAGGAAGATAAAGACCATGATATATCAAGAACAAGAGGAGAAAACTAACCAGCAACAGATCAATTATTGTTTATCTTTCTTTGGATAACTTCCAGATGGAATATATTGGCCAAGAACCCATCTTGGAAGCTCTAAAAAAGGTAGAATCCAGTTTGAGGCTATATCAGACCATTGGGGGCCTAAAATAGTGGTTTAGAAAATTTTAATAAAATCTTGGATCAATTAAAATCTCATAAGCACAGTTTCCTAGGCACACCCTCACGGTTAAACCAAATCGGGTGGTCTGTCCATGCAACTATTTTAAATGGGATTAATAGTTTCAACTAAGATGGAACATGGCTTGAAAAAATATGTTCCAACCATGAAAAATAGCACTTCATTGGGTTGCACGGTTTTCTCCAATAGGGTGTACAATTTGGGAAAATTGTGTGCCAACCATGCAATAGCCCATAATTTCCAAAACACTAAAAAAATATAACCGGAAGGAACACCAAAAAAAATCCAAGACTAATTTAAAGAGGGGTTTAATAGTACATGAAAATAGTAATAGTGTAAGAACCCAACCCCAGTTTCCTAGAGACGGTGCCTTATTGGTTTCATTGGAATACACACAAGTAATACGCATCCCAAAGGACCAAGTAGTTTAGTATTATTGGAAACAAGATACATACAAAAGTTCATCATTACAAATTGAAATGAAAAACAACATATAAATTCCGTAGACAAATTCCGTAACTCCTAGGTTATTTCAGCATGTCAGTCATAATATAATTATTCTTGCCCTGTGAAAATGAAACATAATAAAAGGGTGATCTCAAAATATTAGTAAGGGTACGAAATACAGTGGAAGATAACATAAACATTAGACATGGTGAATAATTGAAAACACATGCCTTTAGAAATAAACTTGAACATAATATGAATGAAATACGAGCTAAGTAAATATTTCCATAACATAACAAAATCATGGGAATTCTACTAGTCGAATAACCACATGAACCATCAATACTATATTCATAATGAGGGAATGCATAATGCGTGACAAAATATCCATATCGTCAAGGCCTCGTGCCAAGACCATAAATAATCATTTTGTCAAGGCCTTGTGCCAAGACCGTAGTTTGTATCATGAGACCTACTGATGCACTGAGGGGCTATAGCGAGCCCCACCTGACGATTACTATATCCAATGCATTCCTCATATGAACAGGGATAAAAATAAACAACATACACATTAATATATTAAATGTAAATAGCTTTCCCCAAACATTAAGCCAAAACACTGACCATTCAAAGTAAACTGATGAATGGTATAACGATAGCACATAAATATCCATTATAATCATAAACTATAAAATTGAATATGGTAGATTATAACATGTAATATTAATCCCAATAATACATAATAATCAACAAGAGTTTTGAAATAGATGAAGATACTCTTATAAAATATTCTAGTAAATCTTGAGATAAATACTCTTTTACTTTAACGAGAAGAGTTCTTTTGGAAAAAATATTTGTATAAAACCGGAATTTAATTAATATAGTATTTTCATAATCAAATGATAGATTGAATAAATATAATTTTTTCCAAAAAATGATTATAGATAACCCCTTAAAATAGGAGAGAATTAGAGAAATTCCCTTGGATCGGGCTTGTATTTCAGAAACAATTTCAAAGCTCCTTTTAAAACATCTAACTAACCATAAAATAAAGAAGGATTCTGATTTTTTTAAATATATAGAACACACACACATAATTTATGATAATAATACATAATAATTTCATTGGGGGTAATTTAGACAATGAAAATAACCCAAATGGAAATGGAAGTTTGGGTGAAAAAACCCTTACCTTAAGTACGAATGTGTTCCCCTCTTGAACATAGGGTCCTAGAATATGAAATTTTACATATCAATAACTTATTTCAGAACCTAATAGACATGTATTTAGTTTATCATAATTATTTTTAGTTCATTTATGTTTTTATTTATTATATTGAATTCTGTCGTTCTGGAGTGTTTGTTTTCTTGATTTTCATAATCGGTTTAACTGTTTTTAAGAAATGAAGTTCATGTAGAATAGTTGTAAATATCTAGAATTGAAATTTCATATTATTTATGAACTTCCAGAATTGTTAATGGTCATTTATATCATTTTCTTACATGGAATTATGATGAATCATTAGATGACAACCACTTCGATTATTTGGTGGTATTTGGATTATTATGAACTAGTTTTGTCATATGAATTAATAATATGTACATATACTGGTTTATGAATATTAATTAGGTTATGATACATGTATTATAGTCTGGTTCAACCATAAAAATGGTTTCATGACTGGTAATGAAGGATAAATTTAAGAATGAAACTTCGTCATCCATGAAGGTTATAAATTGGAACCTCATGGACGTTGATTTCATTTATAAAAATAAAAGGGAGGGAGTGTGAATATTGATGATGGTTCTTCCATTCACATGATATTATTCCAATATATAAATTATACTATAGTTTATCATGATCATTTGGATAGAGGATGTGAGGAGAGAAAAAGAAAAGAGATGATCTTGAAATTAATAGAAAAGATGAGAGATCCCTTATGAAAATTCAGCAGCCTAACATCGTCGCTTAAAATTTCATAAAATGAAATGATGAGAGAAAAGGGTAAATAATCATATTGAAATAAAATTTATGGTAAGAATAATACATAAAATCAAACCCCAACATATTATAATGGAAATTCAAAGAGATAACATAAAATAAGTGTCGACTAAAAGAGGAGGGTGAAGGATTCCCTTACCTTGTAGAGTAACTCCTAGAACATGAAGGATAGGACCTTGGGGGATTAAGGACACCTTGAGAGGACTCTTAGAGAGGTAAAAGCACTAGATCATCTAGGATGAGTGATTTTTAATGAAATAAAACGAATGGATGAGTGGGAATTTATAGAAAAATAGAGGGAGTTTTTTAATAATTTCAAAGGGACACCTCATTAGTGGTTTTTGCCAAACCATGAGCTTTCCCATGGTATTTTACCATGGTTTTAGCCACTTGGGATACATCAGGTAATAGGTTATTGTAAAAAAGTATACCAGACTTTTATTTTAATTATTATGTCATTATGATGTCATTAAACTACCAAAAACTCAAAAATGTATTTTTTACTATTCATAAAAATTCAAGTATTTTAGTAAAATCCAATAAAATCACCCTGACCATTTTTCGATGTGTAGAATTGAAAAATGAAATCCATTTTTTAAAAATAATTTTCTAAATATTATTAATTTAATTTTTAAATAAAACCATAGTTAATTTGAAAAATAATAATTTTAAGGTATAATTAGTTTTCTATCACATTAAAAAATCAATTAAGATCTCATTATCTTATTACCTTATGAAAATAAAATAATATTATTATTTACTATTCATAAATTTCATATTACTATTCATAATGGTATGTTACTATTCACTAAAAATCAAGTTCTTCTAATAGACTGCAAATGACTTACTGGTCACAACTCTAGATGACCGTTATTCGAAATTCCAAACACAGTAGAGACAAAGTTGTGTTTAATGGATAGAATATAAAATGAATTCAATATTTATTCTAAAAATATTGGGGTGTTACATTCTACCCTACTTAAAAAAATGTCATCCTTGAAATTTCATTTTACAATCTAGGCCAAAACATGTGGGGGTACTTTTCCTTCATTGCTCCTTCCAATTCCCATGTTGCCTCTTCATACTTATGGTTTCTCCATAGTACCTTGACCAGATGAGCAGTCGTGTTGCGTAGATCTTTGTCTCTTCAATCCAAGATTCTCACTGGCTTCTCCTCATAGGAAATATCATCCTCCAACTATACCACCTCTGAAGAGAGTACATGCGAAGGGTCTGGTATGTACTTCCTTAAGTGGGATACATGAAATACATCATGTACTTTAGACATGGTAGGTGTAAGTTTCAGTCGATAGGCCCCAGCTCCGACTCGATCAAGGATCTCAAAGGGGCCGATATACCTGGGACTTAGCTTTCCATTCATCCCAAACCTCACAACCTTATTCCATGGAGATATGGGTAGAAATACTATGTCTCTAACTTTGAATTCAAGGTCTCGTCGACGGTTATCCGCATAACTCTTCTGTCGACTTTGGGATTCCTTGAGATGTTGTTGTATGGCTTTCACCTTCTCTACCATTTCTTCAACCATTTCAGGTCCTAGCAGCTTACGCTCACCGACTTCATCCCAACATGCTAGTGTTCTTCACCTTTTCCCATAAATGGATTCATATAGTGCCAGTCAGATTCTCAAATGGAAGCTGTTGTTGTAGAAGAATTAAACTAGTGGAAGATGTTGGTCCCATACCCCTTTGAATTCCATAGAACATGCTCTCAACTTGTCTTCCAGTGTCTGAATAGTCTGCTCCGATTGGCCATCAGTTTGAGGATGATAGGCCGTACTGAAGTTCAGTTTAGTGTTTAGAGCATGTTAGAGACTTTTCCAGAACATTGAGGTGAATCTAGGATCACATTCAGATATAATAGATAGTGGTACTCCATACATCTTTACCAATTATTTGATGTAAATCCATGAAAGTTTATTAAATGAGAAGTCCTATCGAATTGTAATGAAGTGATATTTCTTTGTAAGACGATCCACAATGACCCATATAGAATTGTTTCCTCTGGATTTCCTTAGAAGTCCAGTAAAAAAGTCCATGGTAATGTTCTCCCACTTCCATGTTGGTATGGGTAGTGGTTGCATCATCCCCTTACACTATTTCCTCTCAGACTTCACTTGTTGACATACCAGGCACATTGATGTATATTCAGCAATATCACTTTTCATATTGTCCCACCAAAAGTTTTCTCAGAGATCTCAATACATCTTTGTACTACCAGGGTGTATAGAGAAACTAGAGTTATGTGCATCATCCAATAGTTCCCTCTTTAGCTCAGTAATAGAGGGAACACAAAGCCTCTTCCTGAATTTCAAAATTCCCCCCTCACATACGAAGTCAGTCAACTTCCCATCATTTACAACATTAATTTTCTTTTGAAATCCTCATCATCAGCCTGAGAACTTTTTATCCTCTCTAGTAAAGAAGGTTTGGAAACTATCTAAAAAAGTAGTGATGTGTTACCTTCCTTGATAATTCCCATATCCATATTTACTAGATCCATGAAAAAAGGATCTCTTTCAACTCTCATCTTTTTTAGAACTCCGTGATCCTTTCTGCTCAAAGCATCTTCTACCTTATTTTCCTTCCCCTAGTGGTAGTGTGTTGTGAAATAATAGTCTTTGAGTATCTCAATCCATATCCTTTGTCTAATGTTGAATTCTTTCAGTGAGAATATATATTTCAAACTCTTATGATATGTATATATCTCACATTTTTTGCCATAGAGGTAATGTATCCAAATATTCAGTGAAAATATTACCACTACTAACTGAAGATCATGAGTTTGATAGTTTTGTTCATGAATTTTTAGCTGTCTATATTCATAGGCAATCACTCGATCATTCTGTATAAGGACTCAACCAAGTCCTTTCATTGATGCATCACTATAGATAAAAAACCCACAATTCTCCGATGGTAGGGTTAGGATTGAAGTGTTCACTAACCTCCTATTCAATTCTTCAAAAAATTCTTCACATTCATTTGTCTATATGAACTTAACCCCTTTTCGTGTGAGCTTGGTTTTTGGGTTGGCTAAACGAGTGAAGTTCTGAACGAAACGCTGATAATAACATGCTAAAGTAATAAAACTACGTACCTCTATTACGTTCATTGGAATAGGACATTCTTGCACAGCCTTTGTCTTCGCATGATCTATAGATATTCCATCCTTAGAGACAATGTTTCCTATAAAGGAAACTGATTGGAGCCAAAAATCACACTTGCTAAACTTCCCATATAATTTATTTCCTTTAAGTGTCTTCAGAATAGTGCGCATGTGATTTTCATGATCTTCATAGATTTTAGAGTATACCAGGATATCATCAATAAACACCACTACAAAGTCATCGAGATAATTCTTGAAAACACTCTTCATTAGATCCATGAATACAAATGGTTCATTAGTTAGTACAAAAGCCATTACTGTAAACTCATAATGCCCATACCTGGTTTGAAATACTGTTTTTGGAATGTCTTCCTTCCTCACAAGAAACTGATGATATCCAGATCGAAGATCAATCTTAGAAAAATATTGGGCTCCATGAAGGTGATCAAATAAATCATCAATTCGTGGCATAAGATACTTATTATTTATTGTAATAGCATTGATTTCTATATAATCAATGCATAGCCTTAGGGATCCATCTTTCTTCTTGACCAAGAGGACAGGGGATCCCCATGGAGAAATGCTTGGGAGAATAAATCCTTTATCACTCAATTACTCTAGTTGTTTCTTTAGATACACTAACTCCATAGTGGCCATTCTATAAGCAGTCTTTGTTATGGGCCTTGAACCAGGAATTACGTCAATGAAATACTCAATTTCCCGCTCTGGAGGATGTCCAGGTAAATCCTTTGGAAAGGCGTCAACATATTCTTTCACAATAAGTACATCCTCTATCTGTACATTTTTATCCTCACCCATATTTATTTCATTCCCTTCCTCCCCAATAATTGAATTTAGTATAGCTAATGGGGGTGGATCTAGATGAGAATCACATGGTGATGTTTCTTCTCTAAAAATAAGGGATTCTACACCATTCTTGAAAATTGTAACTTTCTTCTTCTTGAAACAGATCTTTGCATCATAATTTTATAGCCAATAAATACAAAGAATTATATCATATTCAACCATTGGTACGATGATAAGGTTAGAAACTAAAGCACGTTTATGTGTCATAAGGGGGACTAATCGACACACCTTTGTTACAATGATACATCTACTAGGAGTTTTTACTGACAACTCATTTATTAAATCAAATTGGATAGATCTAATTTTATTGGAAAATTGGGAAGATATAAATGAATGAGATGATCCAAAATCAAATAAAATATTGGCAAAGTTGGATGAAACAATCAATATACCTGCCACCACTTCGTTAGGAACTTCAATCTCCACAGTTGTGACCGCATAAGCTTGCCCTTTCTCCCTTGGACTTCTTTGGGGAACATTTCCTTAACACTTAGGAAATTCATGTGCATAATGTCCCATATCCCTAAAATTGTAGCATTGAACATTGGTAGATTATTTCTTCCCCTTAAAATCCTGATATAGGTGGCCTTTTTCTCTGCACTTGAAACATACTCCCATTCCCTTCAGGCAAGTGCCAGGGTGTTTCTTCCCACAATTACTACATGATGGAAATTCAACTCTTCCCTTATTCCCAATTTCCTTTTTTTATTTTCCTAGAGTTTTCAACAAATATATTCTTCTCTTACTTTCTTTTAAAGTCATAAGACTTAGAGAATTCATTTTCTATCTTGATAGAACTTGAGACTAAATCATCACATGATTAGAATCTTTGGGATACTAGATCCCTTCAGAGGAATGTTTTTAAACCATTAAAGAATAGATCAATTTTTCCCCTTGGATTACGTATGTAGTCCGCAACATTCCTTCCCAGACTTGTAAAGTTTACTTCATACTTGCAAACATTTTCATCCTCCTTCTTCCTCATATTCAAGAATTTCCTCTCCATATCTGATCGCTGTTCACGAGGGAAGTATTTTTCTAAGAATATTTCCTTAAAATACCTCCATTACATCTCTTATATTTCTTCTTCCTCCTTTGTGTTTTGGATTAAAGGCCACCACTGATCCGCATCACCCATTAGATGATAAACTTATATGACAACCTTCTCTCTTTCGTTACATCCCAAATCAAGAAATATCTTCTCAAGGGAACATATCCACTGCTCTGCTACAGACGGGTTTGTAGTCCAATTGAATGATGGAGGTTGTTGTTGCATAAAGAGGTCTAACATAGATCCTCCACATGGTGGAACTATATGCTCTATACGAGTAAGGTTATTATTCATATACTGAGTATGTTGTCCCGGTATAGTTATGAGTTGCTCAGCCCCACAACCAACATCATTATATTGCATTGGAGGAAAATCCCTATAGGGGACATGTTCATTCATGCGTTTTCCATTCCTTCCACTAAAAACCATCTCTAGATAATGGAATACACTAGATTAGGTTATTAATCATAATGAATAATCTTAACATAACAAAATACTTAGCCAAAATTGAGCTACACATGGCTAATCCCATATTCACAAAAATGGTTTCATTGAAGAAAATTTTACATTTCAATCCTTCATAATGGCTTGTAAAAAAAATATGAATTATCCTAAGCATATCCATCAAGAGTTTGTAACCAAGAGTGCAACAAGACCTGTTGTCGTGCACCAGTTCCCATTAGAGTCTAGCTCAATGTGGTTTTTTCAGGTTTTACCCCTAGATATATCTGTGCCAGAGACGCCTCTACCTGCTCGTATCCATACATGGATGTATTTCTTGAAATATCCACATAATCTATTCCTTACCAAAATACCAAGATGTTATTGTATGTATATCCTCAAAGACTAACTTAGGGACTCTTCCCTAATTCCACATTTTCTAAATCTAGTTTCCAAGTATTCTACTAAAATTCCTCTGATAATAACTGTAAGGACCTGACCCCAGTTGCCCAGATCTGGTGCCTTATTGGTTTCATTAGCATAAAAACAAGGAATAAGCATTCTAATGGACAGAGTATTTTAGTATTATTGGATACAAGATACATACATAAGTTCATCATTAAAACTTGAAATGAAAAACCACATAGAAATTGTTTAGACAACTTCCATAACTCTAAGGTTATTTTAATATGTCATTCATAATAAAATTATTCTTTCCCTATGGAAATTAAACATAATAAAAAGGTGAGATCAAACTCTCATTAAGGGTAAGAAATATAGTGGAAGATAACATAATCATTAGACATTGTGAATAATTGAAGACACATGCCTTTATAAATAAACTTGAACATAATATGGAAGAAATATGAGCTGAGTAAATATTTCCATAACATAACATAATCATCGGTATTCTACTAGTCAAATAACCACATGAAACACCAATACTATATTCAAAATGAGGGAATTCATAATGTGGGATAACATATCCATACTGTCAAGGCCTAGTATAAATAATCATTTTGTCAAGGCCTTGTGCCAAGAACATAGTTTGTCCCATGAGACCTACCGATGCACTGAGGGGATATAGAGGGCCCCACCCAACACTTACTATATCCAATGCATTCCTCATATGAATAGGGATATACATAAACAACATACACATTAATATATTAAATGTAAATAGCTTTCCCTAAACATTAAGATAAAACACTAACCATTCGATGTAAACTGATGAATGGCTTAAAGAAAGAACATCAATTGAAAAAATAATCATAAAAAATTAAATTGAATATGGTAGATGATAACATGGAATAATATTCCTAATAATACATAAGAATCAATAAGAGTTTTGAAATAGATGAAGATACTCTGATAAAATCTTCGAGTAATGCTTTAGATAAATACTCTTTTTCTCTGAAGAGAAGAGTTCTTTTGGAAAAAATATTTGTATAAAACCAGAAGTGAAGTAAGATATTATTTTCATAATAAAATGATTGATATTATAAATATAATGGTTTCCAAAAACAGATTATAGAGTTCCCATTAAAATAGGTAAGAAATAGAGAAATTCCCTTGGATCCGGCTTGTATTTCAGAAACATGAAAGCTCCTTTTAAAACATGTAACTAACCATAAAATAAAGAAAGATTATTGTTTGTTTACATATGTAGAATAATAAAATAGAATTTATGAAAATAATACATAAGAATTTCATTGAGGTAATTTAGACAATGAAAATAACCCGAATGGAAATGGAAGTTCGGGTGGAAAAAACCCTTACCTTAAGTCCGAATGTGTTCCCCTATTGAACATAAGGTTCTGGAATATGAAATTATACATATCAATAACTTATTTCATAAACTAATAGAAATGTATTTATTTTATCATAATTATGTTTAGTTCATTTATGTTATTATTTATTATATTGAATTCTGTCATCCTAGAGTGTTTATTTTCTTGATTTTCATAATCAGTTTACTTGTTTTTAAGTAATAAAGTTCATGTGGAATGGTTGTAAATCTCCAGAATTGAAATTACATATTATTTATGAAGGTCTAGAATTGTTAATGCTCATTTTAATCATTTTTATACATGTAATTAGGATGAATCAATAGATGACAACCACTTCAATTATTTGGCGGTATTTAGATTATTATGAACTAGTTTCGTCATATGATTTAATAATATGTATATATACTAGTTCCTGAATATTAATGTGGTTATTATATATGTATTATAGTCTGGTTCAACCAAAAAAATGGTTTCATGACCAGTAATGAAGGAAAATTGAAGAACAAACTCCGTCATCCACAAAGGTTATAAATTGGAACCTCATGGACGTTGATTTTGTTTATTGAAATAAAAGAGAGGGAGTAAGAATATTGATGATGGTTCTTCCATTCACATGATATTATTCCAGTATATAGATGATACTAGAGTTTATCATGTTCATTTGAACAGAGGATGTGAGAAGAGAAAAAGAAAAGAGATGATCTTGAAAATAAGAGAAAAGGTGAGAGATCCCTTATGAAAATTCAGAGCCTAACAACGTCTGTTAAATTTTCATAAAATAAAATGATGAGACCAAAATGGAACCTAATCATATTAACATCAATAGGATAGTAATAAAAATTCAAAGAGATAACAAAAAATAAGTGTCGACTAAAAGAGGAGGGTGAAGGATTCCCTTACCTTGTAGAGTAACTCCTAGAACATGAAGGTTGGGACCTTGGGGGATTATGGACAACTTGGGATGGCTCCTAGAGATATAAAAACACCAGATATTTTAGGATGAAAGATTTGGAATGAAAGAAAATGAATGGATGAGTGGGTATTTATAGAAAAAGAGAGGGAGTTTTTTAATAATTTCAAAGGGACACCTCATTAGTGGTTTTTTTCCAAAAAATGGGCTTGACCATGGTATTTTCCCATGGTTTTAGCCACTTGGGACACCTCATGTCATATGTTACTGTACCCAAGTCGTCCAGCCTTCTATTTTAATTATTATGTCTTTATGATGTCATTAAACTACCGAAACTCAAAACTTTATTTTTTTACTATTAAAAAAAATATAGTATTTTAAAAAAATCCCAAAAATTCACCCCTACCATTTTTCAATGTTTATAATTGAAAAATGAAATCCATTTTACAAAAATAAATTTCTAAATATTTTTAATTTAATTTTTAAATAAAATCATAGTTAATTTGAAAAATAATAATTTTAAGGTATAATTAGTTTTATATCACATTGAAAAATAAATTAAGATCTCATTATCTTATTATCTTAAGAAAATAAAATAATATCATTATTTACCATTCATATGGGTCATATTACGATTCATATTACTATTCATAATGGTATGTTACGATTCACCAAAAATCAAGTTTGTTCTAACAGACTCCAAATGACTTCCTGGTCACAACTCTAGATGACCGTTATTCAAACTTACAAACACAGTAGAGGCAAATATGTGTTTAATGGATAGATTATAAAATGTATTCAATATTTATTTTCATAATCTTGGGGTGTTACAAATAGGATTTTATATCCTCCCCACTATAGAAACATTTTATCCCCATTAATCCTATAAAGAAGATTCCATGCCAAAAATATGGGGTGAATCCTCTCTCACCATTTCCTCCCTCTCCCATGTCTCATGAATATCATAATCATTCTACCATAGGACTCAAACCAATGGTATCGTAATCTAAAAAAGTACCTTAGTTTTAGAATCAACTATTCCGACTTACTGTTCTGTCATGGATAAATAATATTGGCACTTCTAGATCATTCCATCTCAGAATATGAGATGGAGTAGATGAAAAATTTTGAACCTAAGATACATGAAATTCTTTATCTATTGATGTCGGCTTCGGTGGTTGTTACAAATTTCATAAAACCATACCCATATTCTGAAAAAGCACAAAAGTTACCACATAATGAGTATAAAGCTTCCCATACCTCTCAAGTCATCGATGACCCAACTGGGGTGAAACTTTCAATAACACCTAGTAACCAACCAAAAATTCCAATGACCAGCAACATCAATCTTTATAAGATTTATATCATCTCTTTTCCATAAACATTCCTTGAAAAATTAACTGAATCATTTGTTTTCATCTCATGGACAAAGCTTAGTCTATCCAAGGCACTTTCACTATTGACCGACCAACATTATGGATATTTACAAGGCCTTTAATACAAGGTATCAAAAGAAACCAAGGACAAGTAACTACTATTATAAGAAATATAAACCAGTCACAAGGGAACATCCTAAGATCCACTGAAGTCGAGAACAAAAACACGAAGAATATCATCAAGAATCTATAATTCTCCTTCTGTTAGGCTATCCTACTACGAATGGAATGTCATACTCAAATGAATGTGAGGTCCCAGTTCCTCCTAAAGTCCTCTCTAGAAAAGATAAGTGAATAGAGGATTCATATTAGAGACTATAGTAGATAGAACTACACACAAATGAATAATATCTTTCACATAGAAAATTCCCAACTTCTCAAATTTGGTTATTTCATGAATGGATAAAAAGTGAGAAAATTTCATCAAACTATCGATTAAAACCCATATTGATTTCATCTTTCTCTGGGTATGTGACATCCCAACAAAACATTACATTGAGATCTCATCCCACTTACAACTAGAAACTAGAACTAGCTGAAGAAAACCTGAAGGTTTATGGTGCTCGATGTTCACCGGTTGGAATATATAATAGCATGAGACAAAATAAGAAATGAACTTTCTCATACCTGGCCGCCATAACTATTTTCACATTCTGTAGAACATATTTGTGGATTTTGGGGTCAGTTCCAACTATGAATTATGAAAATACCTCATAAAATCATTCCTTACCAAAGATGGTTTCAAAAAATAATTCTGATATGATAAAATTCCCTCTTTGGAGAACAACCAATGGGAAAATGTCTCCTTGACAAAAAGAGATTATCTAATACTACATAACATATCATCTAGTTGTTGATCCTAAAAAATAAATTTGGGAAGAGGAGATGTCAACTGAACACTATCAAAGGAAACTATGTCCCCTGATTCCTAGACTCCAATATGAAACTATGAAAATAGACCCATCAAGTTCCACTCTACCAATGATTCATTCAATTCTTATGTCATAAGTTTCCTACTAAAATCGTATTCAATGACATTCTATTTCCTGAGGATATAGGTGATGTATAAGTCAAAAGACTGTAGGTATTCCACCCAACACCTCTGATGGAGAATCAAATATTTTTGGGAGAATATATGACTCCATATTTTGTTGTCATAATACACATTAATCATTTCTTTGTAAAGGTAATGACTCCAAATTTTAAGCATGTGCATAAAAACTTCAAGTTCAAGGTCGTGGGTCTGATAATTCTTCTCACGAGTCCAAAGATGATGAAAGACATAAGAAATGACAAGTTCACCTTGTATGAGAATACAACCCAAGCCTAATCCTAATGTATCACAGAAGACCACATAGACCTATTCGTCCTTCAGAAGAATCAACTCCGGTTCATTTTTCGAAAGACATTTCAGTACAACAAAACATTTCTGATATTTTTCATCCCAATATGACATTAATCCCTTCAGAGTTAGTATAGTAATCAGAGAATTTAACATTGATAATTCCTTCGTGAACAAATTATAATATCTGGATAATTTTAGGAATCATAAAATCTTAAAGAACATTTGTGGTTTCAACCAAGTCATAACAACCCTTGACTTCTCAGGGTCACTTGATATTCATTTTTCTGACACCATGATTCCTAATAAATTCAATTCCAGAATCTAGAATTCACATTTATAAAGCATGACATAAATTTGGTGATTTCTCACATACTCAGAAATATTCTCATATGATGCACATGATACTCCTCGAACATAGAGTAAATGAAGATGTCATAAAAAAAATACTAACATGAATGTATCAAGATACTCATGTAAAATTCTATTCATTAATGCTATAATGGCTGAATGGGAATTGGTTATACCAAAGGGAATAACAAGGTACTCATAATAAACATAGCTTCTCCAAAATGAGGTTTTCTAAATGTTAGATTCTTTTATCCTCAACAAATAGTAACTAGATTATAAATCAATCGTCAAGAACCACATCTCCCCCTTTAACTAACAAAACATGTCGTCAACCAATGGCAATAGATATTTCTTCATTACCACCACTCTATTGATCTTTCTGTAATAAAAACATTGGTGAATTAAAAAATAAAAATTCTTAGAAAAACGTACTTGCACCACCCAATGTGACACACTAGGTGTATAAAACATTCCTCAAGATTATATTCTAACAAATACTTCATCACTTTCATTTTAGCTGGTTCAAGGGGATAAGATGGAATAAAAACTGGTTGAGTATTAGGCATTAATTCAATAGAAAATTGAACTTCCCTTACTAGTGGAAAATAAGAGAAGTCTAATGGAAAGACATCATGAAACTCGACGACCAATGGAGGGAGACTAATGCCTAAATATTCCCACTCCAAATAAAAGGAGAATACTAGTATTACTTTCCCCAACTCAGGATAAGAAGGGTCAGCTCTGCTCGACCATGGGTCTCATTCTCCTTGAAATGAATTGCACACACTACTAGGTGTAGTAGAGGAGACCCATAAAAGATATAAATAAATTCAAGAATTATTATCAACGATCCAATCCATATAAAAAATTACATTAAGAGGTTTCACATTGAGAAATAGAAAATTGCAAGAAAGATCAAAATTTGATAGAGAGAAAACAAAAGCGGGACTACGGAGACCCTACTCTCTCTTCATACCAAGTGGTGTAGTAATATACATTTTAGAATATAAAATCTACATATAAACATTAAGAATATTCAAAATACAGGTTGAAATAAAATAATGAGATGGAATAGTATCAAATAGAGCAATCACTAATGACAAAGCTATAATAATTGTACCTATCATGATCATTGGACCCATATCAGCTTCCTATGGAGTCTCTTATACAGTGTGAATTATATTCACTATAGATTCCAGTGGATGGAACCCTTTTATATGTGAAGCATTCTATTTCCCGATAGTTTTAAGAGGATCTCATAATCCTATTCCACTATGCATAGTGGAATAAATATGGAATAATATTTGAAATTTCCTTGAATGTCCACTAGAGCCACAGTTTGTGGGTTCCTTAATGAAAACCCTCTTTTATTTTCATTCATCCCACACTAGTAGCAAACTAAAGGATATATTCTAGGCACTGCAAGATGTTTATAGTGAACATGATGTTGGAAAATAATGCATGAATCATCATGCTACCACTTTACCTTTAATGAACTAATGTTTCCACTAGGAGATAAAAATCCTCTGATAACCCTAACTTTCTGGCCAAGTCCATTGCAACCATAAGCATTCTATCTAGTATATCATTATAAGAAGAAATATTATACAAGAAAACATGAGAAGAAATATATTGATGAATTCCCAACTCAAACCTTTGAGCCATCATGTTCTCATTCAACACAATATCTCGTGCAAAATGCCTGAGATCGGAAATATTGTTTCTATACTCTATCATGATCTTGTCAGCATGATCATTTTTTAATACCTCTATAGACATGGCCATCAACATTGACTATAGATATAATTGGTTTCTGAAAATAAATTTTATGAATTTACACTCTAATCCCGTGTGCTTCTTATCTATAACCAGATTGTCCTATCATCATCTACTTGGTCCTTCCATCACTAAGGTGGAAACATTTACCTTGGTTTCATTAGATGTGTGCAAGAACAGAATAACAATCCATTATTCTCAACCACTACTCAAACTATTGAAATTAATTTTATCCTTTGAATGATTATTGCTTATGGAGAAGGAACTCTTGAGAACTAATCTTGAGAATGTTTCAATGAGGTTCCATATATGGAGCCTGAACAGGTACTGGAGGTGGTGCATGTCCCAAATCATGAACAATGGGAAGGATCAGATTTACCAGATCTGGCTATACAAGAGGATTTAATATCTGAGATTCAACAACAAACTCCTCTTGGTTCTGATTCCCACACCTTCTTAGAGGCATGTTGCTACAGAACATTAATAGGAAATAAGGAAGACATCAGATTTATACTCAACTAGGCAATAGAAAAATTATTCCCAACAGATAGAAAACCAAGATTTAGGTTTCAAGACATTAAAATAAATATAGGTATGAAACTATAACTAATACACAAGATGAATTTCCCTAACTACCCATGGAGACTTATAGTTCATTTCAGTGAGAGTGGGACAACCACTCAATCGCATATACCTCCTAATTCCCAACAAAACATCAAAAATTTATACTGACTTAATGATAAGAAGATCAACCTCAAGCTATGATATCCCTTTTTCAAAAAATAGCCTGGGTACCCTGGTTACACGATAACTGAGCTATCCGTAACATATCCTGAAGGGCATTCCTGATCCCCAAGGGTTGGAGGTTATCACTTATCATCATACAAAATGTTAGTGGGAATGAATCTTCGACTAACAATGCTGAAGAAAATAAAATAGGAAAATATGAATATAAAAAACTCTACTAAGAGTAATGTACTAGAAGTATAATAGGGATAAAAATTCCCAAATAATACAAAAAAGTTCCCAAAATTGTAATACAACCCATGTCCCAACTCAGACGCAACTCACTATGTCCATGATTCAACAGCTAGAAGCACCTCCAAGTGATCCCTTTCCATTTATCAGACCTAGAAGTAGATAACCCAAAAACACTTTATGGAATAAGTAGTATGTGAGCCAAATCCCAGTAGGGTTTCACCAAAATATTCGCTAAAAGATAACCATATTAAATTAACCAAGAAAGTGCATTCAATTTTTAAATCAATAGGTTTGGAATTTAAAAATAATATTTAAATAAATCATGATTTACAATTAAAAATATGAAAAAACATTTGAGATTCACGATTCACATTTCAAATGATGGAAATACATTTCAAATGAGGGATTTTACCTTTAATCAATGGGTTCTTTACACAAAATGAGTTTTCAAAAATGGCTTGAATAAACACTTTTATGTAAGAAAATTTATATAAATTCACAATCCATGTAAAAACGTTTGTAACAATGCCATTTATATATGTTTGAAATACAAACAAGTGACCAACATCGTCAAATTCCAAATAGAAAAGATAGTTCTAGGATATCGGGACCCATCACTATGAAATGGAAAATATTTACATATGTCCCTTCAGACTAAGGCAAAGGGGATTCATCACCATCACCTAAGATATGCGATGTGATGATATGTAGTTTTATAACATTGTACATCATAAAGTTCCATCCAAATAACTCACTAACTACCTAAGGATTTCATATTTTCAAGTAAAAAAATAATGAGAAATTTATTTTATGACTCCTTAAAATATAATTAAATACCATTCTCCAATTAAAATATGCCAATTTTTTATTTAAAATACATAACAAGATTTTAATAAAAACATGACTTTTTACAAAGATGAAACCCTAAGGTTTCCTTCAATACCTTAAAGCCACTTTCGAAAATAGGGATTTGAAATCAATTAACCATTTAGTTTCAAAATCCAATTTTATAATTAAATTTAACAATTTAATTTTCAAACAATTACATCAATTTCATAACAAACCCCCAATTAAATGTAATTTGGGTATTCCAAAAATTTCCCATCAAATAAGTTTCCCTAATTAAATGCAATAATTTTATTGAATTAATTTTCATAAAATACATAATTTAAATTAAAAAATTTCAATCTCACAAATTTCCATAAACACACAACAATTCAATGGAATTGGGTGGTATTTTCGATTTCATGCCAAAAACCAATTTTTCATCAAAACCCACAATTCAATGGAAATGGGTTTTCCAAAAAAAATAGGCAGACATTTAATCCAAAACCAAAAAAATTATTTTAATTAAAAAAATTGATATTAAACTAAGAAATTTTGGGATAAGATAATTTAGTCAACAAACAGGAACCACCTACCTCAGAGACGCTATATCTCGAAGTGTCAAACCCTAATCAGGATTTGCTGAGGAAGAATGAAAAAAATGGAATACATCGAAATGAGGATCAAATATATGTATATGAAACCAAAACAATGGGTAATAGATACCCAAATTAACACAATAATACATGGAACTCTAAGGAGGAAGTGAGAGACCATGAGAGATCAAGAACGGGAGAAACAAGCTAGCTAGAAGATGATCGACCATTATTCACCTTTCTTAGAATCTCTTTCAGGAGGGATCTGAGCTGCCAATAATCCTTCTTCAAAGCTATAAGGAAGGGAGAGACTAGTTTGAGGTCGTACTAATCCATCAGGGTCTGAAAAAATGGGTTAGGAAAATTTTAATAAAATTTAGAACGACTTAAAATCCTGTAGGCATGGTTTCTTGGGAAGACCCGCATAGTTAGAAAAAACTATGAAGCCTATCCATACACTTTTTTAAATGTGAAACCATGTTTCTGATAAGAGGGTGCATGAGATGACTAACTGTGCACCAATCGTGAAAAAATCCCACTTCCTTGAATTCCATTGTTTTCTCTAATAGGACGCACCGTTTGGGAAAACTTTTCACAAACTGTGCACTTGCCCAGAATTTCCCAAACTCTTTAAATCTTAACCCAATGAAATCACAAATAAAAACAAATAAAATCATGCTAAAAATAATGTTTTAAGAATACTGAAAATAGTAACATTATGCTACACTAATATTCTCATTTCTCTAGACACTAAGAGCTCATCCAGCTCCAATTTTCAAACTACAGTTGGCTAGTTCTACCAAAAAGTCTATGTAGTTACATTTGATCGATTAAATATTTACCTAATGTAATTATAAATCATTAATATCAAGCCCAGTATATATCATGGGATATGTGATAAATTCCTACCATTTCATCTTTTGATATTTTCATCACAACAAACTCTTCTGAGGCTAATGAATGTTCTATTGGAAGGATTATATATCAATAACAATTTAGTCTTAAACTATTTAAAATTTTATTTTTCAATTCATTGTTAATGTATTTATTATGAATATATTTAACAATACCATGGATATATTTTCTATAGCTTGTTCCCTAGAACATGATTTCATCATTAATCCATACTTGGATAAATTTCATTCCATTTTCTTAAAAAACTGGGAAGTCATAACATTTATTGTACATATTTTATCAACAAATCAATCATGAAAACTTATAGTTATCCTACTAACTACTTACAGACACATGTCACTCATTCATTTCCAAATGAATAATCTTTGATCACTATGAATGATTTATTCAAAAATAAACTTATGTAATCTTTATATCTCATTGGACTTTATTGATATCACTGACCATTTCTAGTTATGAACTCTAGATACATAATATAGTCTCCCCTTTCGTTGGTTCATAAAGATATATTACACAAGGATTACTCTAAATGGGTGGCCTTGAATATCAATATCCAAATTTTATAACCATCGAATTATTATTTTTCAAGTTGAATTCTAAAGTATTTTAGTAAAGATGATAGGTTTTGAGGTTATTTTAGACTACACATTTCAAAAATCAATAAATATATATTTGTACCATCTTATAATATCCAATTCCTATTTCTATTTAATACTCATTAGTATTTTCAAGTCTTAGAAACATTCAAAATATAGATTCCTTGAACCATGATATATGGAATCCATTACATTAATGTATTAATCCTTTTCAACCTTATAATGTTTACATTTATTTATTATTTTTAGGAATATTTATTATATAAGTATAATATATGTATGACCCACTATAGTGAACATAAAAAAATTCTTTGGTATTCAATTTGTTTGTAGTATTTTTCTATCGAACTACTCCTTCAACTATGCTCAATTATTTCCAGTATTCATATGCCAACCCATGTGTATCCATATAATTAACCTATTAACGTTATATCTTTACCCACATTCACTAAGATGGTTGGATTCCATTAAGGATATATATATGTTAATTAATAAAAATTAATATCCTTAGTGATTACAAGTTTATTAATTCATATGCACCTTAATGTTTGATGTTCATTTGGAGAAAAATAAATTTTTATCAAATGGTTAATAAAAACAAATGTTATATTCCATATAGATTCTAATCATAACAACATAGATATGATATGCACTAGATAAAATAGTTTCCACATGGATTTTTTTCTACTTCTGTTTACAATACATGCCTTAGAATAAATAATTGAATTTTTTTAATATATATAAGACTCATTAATGATATTTGTTTTAATAATATCATGAAATTTATGTATATAATGAAATGTGAGTTTTTGACTACCTATACACCACATGTATGATTAGTGATTTCTTAGAAGAGATGTTCTCTCACAAGGAACCTCAAAGATTCCTAAATATTTACCAAGTGCACTCATTTACTTCATTAAGAGTTTCTAAAATTTATTAATGTAATCTCATTAGGTATATAAAGTTACCTTTATCTTTAGAATGGTTCACATGTCCATGTTGATCTAACAATAAATGATTTGTGACACACTTATATTTTTAAAGGACTCTTTTTCTAAAACATGATAAGTAGATACTAAAACACTTTTATGGAAGAAAAAAGTCAACTATATTTAATTTTATTTAAAAATGGATTATCATTCCACAATTATGAAAAAAAATTATAATTTATATTCACCATTAATTATGATGGATATATTTTATTCAAGGGTTGCTCAATAATTATTTTAGTATTGATGTAGTATAATAACATTTATTCTAAATGTGAAATAATTTCTTCATTGTGTGTAGTTGGACACTGAGATTGTAGCGCCCCGACCTTCAAAGCTTGGAATCAATGCATTATTAAATTACATTTTCATTACTATAAGGAATCAAATCCTAATGGACAGTTTAGTTTAACAACATTGGAAAATCCTAATCACATACATTATACCCATAATACATTGGGAAACATGAAATACAAACATGATACATAATAAAATGAAATAAACTATGTCCTTGAGTGATTATTCAAATATTTTTTATTCATAACCTGGGGAAGGAAACATAATAAGGGTGAGATCAAATTCTCAGTAAGGTTAAATACAATGGAAGCAATAATGAAAAAATCAATATGTAATGGTAAATAACAGAATAAAATTTCCTTTCATAAAACTTGATAATGTATAATCTATATGGAAACATTGGAAACTAAAAACACATTCCATTAATTATAAAACTAAAAATAAAATAAATCCATAGATATGTTGATGAAAAATGTCACGGATAAATAATAAGTAAAAAAATATGAATGAGGATTCTTAATTGTTGGATTCCATGTTTCCTTAGTACATGGAACTCGTACTATCAAGACCTTTAATAACATGGTTTAGCTATCAGGTCAAACCCATCAATTTTGGCCAACTATTTTGTCATAAGAGACTACTGATGCATCGATTTTCTTTAATTAACTGGTCCCCAACCCATATCGTACCAGTCTATGCTACATGGAAACAAACACAAATGTTTTTTCAACAATTGATTTGTCCCATGAGACTGTCAATCCATCGAGAGGATTTCATTAACCGGTCCCCAACCCGTAGGGAGTTCCTTAAATGCTCCCCACCCCATGTCTACCAGTAAAAAGAATTACTCAAATTTAATAATAAAATAAAAAATATTACTTATCAAATATCCATATTGAATAAAGAATAACGATTTATAAATAATAACTAAAATTAGGATAAGTAACAACAAGGGCGGTTGACATAAAAACAATCATGAGGAAAAATAATCACTAAACATTCCAAAGTGTCACATAACACTCTAAATTTTTTAAATAATAATTACCCATGAATTAAATGAAACATATAATATTATTAGAGAAACTAGATTCATGATATAACTAGTCAAAAGCTGTATATACACCATATAAAAGTGACTAGGTGCATAATCAAAAATAGCTCTTAATGGAATTTAAACTGAGATGGAAACCCTTACATAAGAATCGAAAGAAACAAAATTAATAATAATAAAATGAAACAAATAAATACCATGATGATAAATTAATTCATTATTTAATATATCAAAATGGTATGTAGGAACACCACACAAAAGTATTATGTTGTGAATATGACATTTATCTCATTGATGTAAAAAGTGAGATGGAAATATATTACCATATAATTACTTTTATTGGTGGTTTTTGGACTCCTTTATAGTGGTTTAAATATGTTACTAACTAATACCAGAACTAAAATAATTTTAACAATAACATAAATCAACTTCTTATGATATTTTATTACCCGTTTGTCAGTACTCTAACATTATTTTAACTATTTCAACCGTTAATTGCCTAGTTTTCTAAAGTATGTTTTGACTTTTGATTTGTTGTTTACATTAATTATATCACTATTTAATCATCTCAAGAATTTAATCCATGACTAAATTATCTTATACATTCTATACATATGCATTTATAATATGCCATAATATATGGATATTATAAATGATGGGCACCGTTCATGGAGATGGTCAGCCATACGTATGCATGAACGCTATTTTCATTTATTTGTTGTATTAAAAGAATTAAAACTAAATTATAAATATGTATATTATAATTAAAATATAATATATAAGTTATATGTGTCACATAGATTTAAAAAATCATCCTCTATACGTTTTATGTATGGAATGAAAGAGTTAAATTGCTTTGAGGGGGTGATAGTCCACACTTTCTCAAACATAATTATCATATTTACACTACTTGGAAAGAATAAAATAATGTTATAAATAAAAAATAAAGGATAATAAGACATTTAAAATAAGATATATATCATATATAATTATAATTTCCATCATAATGGCCATCATGAGAGGTGGTAGGGAAAAATTGAACAATCATCTTTTCGTGAGGGAGTAGTTATTCTTACATAGAAACTGTATGTTTGTTACCCATTAGATGGAGGTGAGTGTATGTTTAGGTAAAGCCCTTAGCATAAAAACATCCTAGTATATTGATGATTTTTTTAATCATTGAATAAGAAGAGTATATAGAGTGGAGAATGAAAATGAAATTTGAAAGCATGAGAGAAGGCTTTACCTCTTATTCAAGTAAAATCTTTTTGTTTGTACCAACATCTTCAATAGATTTATTCATAACATTAGTGAGGATTCTAAGTAGAGGGGAGGGATGTTAAAAGACCATTAGGACAGAGTTTGGATGATTTAATGTGGACTGAAAGGTGTGAGTAAGGGGTAGAGTGCTTGGAATTTTATAGTAGAGGGTGGAGTGTCACTTTTGTAAATACCAAAAGGTATTCATTAATGGGTGGTCCAACTTACCTAAAGTGACACAAAAATGAAAACATAACTGATTAAATGGGAATAATCGTAGATTAAAACCTCCTACACAAAAAATATGTGCATTTTAATTATTTGGTTCCTTAACATATAAGATTCCCCAATTTTACCATTTTTGTTTTTATTAAAGAATATAATTTTCCCATATATTTTATTTGACAATTAAGACTAAAATAATGTGAGATTTGTTAGAAAAAATATATCACTGAATTATTTATATTATATCTAAGTTATAAAATAAAATTTCTATGTGTTTTTTAAATTAATTTTACAATAAGTGCATGTGACATGCCAAAATGCTGCTTGAACTTAGACCGTGTTAACAATGTTACATTATACTGGTCAATATGTTAATTATAATAGATTAATTGGTCCATTAATATAATGTATTTAATGTTTTTTAACACTTTCAAATAACCTGGTAGAATATAGAATATTTATTAATTTTAAATCATTTAATAAAATTTATTTATTGTAAAATAATAATAATGCCAATTTTGACATTATTTATTTAATGTTACTTTTAAAATATAAATATTTTATTGTAATTATAATATATTAGGTTTAAATGTGTGTATCATGATATATTCATGTATAAAGATAAATAAATTCAATAATTCATTCAATTAACTTCACTTTGAAAATTTATAGTATCATTTATTTTAGTTATGTCACGACCCATCTGCTGGGCCCCATGTCGTGACTACCCCCAGCCCGCCTTCCATAGGATAGGGGCTGGTGACTAGAACCAGAAAGGTGTATCCCTACAACGGGAATGTGTTTCCTTTTAACATTAATAGACACACAATACAAGAACACAGCTAGAAGAAACCACGAAGACTAGAACACAACAAAATGAAACCACAAAGTAAAATGTTGTAGTAAAGGAGTGCTGAAGGTAAAGGGGTTGGAAATACAAGCCCAAATGTAAAGTAAAAGTACAACTGAAAGGTACAAAAAAGCTCTTGGATCATTCATTGAGATCCTACATGAAGGGTAGGTACAGATCGTCTTCACAACACTCCACGTCATCCCGTCTCATCTGTGTACCACCTCTTCCTTGCTCCCTCAAGACTCAACATTGCTGCTCGTCGTCTGCACAAGACAAAACAAGGTGCGGGTGGATCCCGTGCTAAGGTGAGTATAACGATACTCAGTAGGGACCTCGAGACCCCTGTAGGTCTCCTAGAGTTCCACAAAGGAAAAACCAAAAATCAATACATCAACTCTACTATGGTATATGCCCATACATATACCTACGTTATCAATATATACTCATCTCATAAATGAGGTAAGGATACCATATTGGTAACACCACGAAGGTAGAAGTACCAAACAGGTAACACCATGAAGATAGAAGTACCACATAGGTAACACCATAAAGATAGAAGTACCACACAGGAAGCACCATGAAGACTGCCCTACGAAGGTAGAAGTTCCACACAGGTAACACCACGAAGATAGAAGTACCACACAGGTAACACCCCGAAGATACACCATGAATGAAGATGTACCAAAAATTTAACACCACAAAGATAGAAGTACCACACAGGTAACACCACGAAGATACACCAAAAAGGTAGAAGTACCACACTGGTAACACCATGGATATTGAAGTACCACATAGGTAACACCACGTAAATACACCACGAAGGTAGAAGTACCACACAAGTAACACCACAAAGATAGAAGTACCATAGAGGTAACACAACGAAGATACACCAAGAAGGTAGAAGTACCACATAGGTAACACCACGAAGATAGAAGTACCACATTGATAACACTACAAAGGTAGGTACCATACAGGTAGCACCACAAAGATAACACCACAAAGTTAAAAGACTCAGGTCACAATCTGGTATAACTTAAGTACAGAAGTACAAATGATTATTCGTAAGCTAGATCATCTTACTCTGTTAAAAGGCACTACTGCTGACCCACACAGGATCTATAGGTAAAACCCCCGCTAACACACATAGGATCTAACCCACACAGTATTTGACCCACACAGGATGGGTATGCACTGACCCACACAGGATCTCTGAGCACTGACCCACACAAGATCTAACTGACACATGATCGGTATATGCTGACCCACTTAGGATCAATGTTCCTTTTCACGTTATAACCAGTCACAGGATTCCTTGCACCCGGTGCACTCGAATTCCGTAGGGACTTCTCCTCGAGATATCGGCAATACCAAAATAATCACTAAACTCTACCATAGAGGAACCCAAAGGACTGCCATGTCATAAGGGTTCCAACGCGATAGACGATGCGTCAATCGGACGTCCGGTCTCTAAGTTATAAGTGTTTTAGTTCCGAGGGCTTGGTTGGATTCAAGTTAGATCCAACCCGTACATACTCTAACTATCTCCAAATCTCTTGTAGAGTATACCATAATGACCTTCTAGATCCAAGGATCCCAGCGCCATAGATGGTTCTTCAAATGGACGTCCGATTTTCAAGATATGGCCCTTTAAGTGTTTTTGGGTCCAGTTGGGCCCAGGTCTGGCTCGACCCAACCCGACCTGGTTCGGGTCTGACCTGGTCAGGCTGGGCCGTGGATGGCTTAGCTTGCTGTGGGGAGGTCCTTTCCAACCTTTAAGGGGGGTGGCCTGGCGCACTAGGTGCGGCCCGACCAGCAAGGGGAGCGGCCCGCTAGCGCGCGGCCTACTCGTGCATGACCCACTGGAACGCAGCCTGCTGGCACGCTGCCCGCTGGGTAGGCAGCCTGCTTGGCAGGCGGACCGACCGCATGAGGCGTGACCCAGAGGGGGGTGTGGACCACTGTTCGCCTAATCTGGTAGGGGGGGGGGGGGGGTCCCTTGGTATTCCGAACGGCCTGGAGGCCGCTCGGCTTGTGAAACGGTGGTGCCACGTGGGCGCCACCTAGTTGCCACAGAACCCACACAATGGGATCCTCCTCCTCCATAGCTTCAGCTACAACCTCTTTCCCACCGGCGGCATGCTGGTCGTGCCTCCCTTCCCTTCCGCGGCTGACCGATGTGTCATCCACCTTCTCCTTCCGCCGCGACTGACGAGCCACGACCCCTTGCTCACCAGTGGCGCACGATGGCATGCCACATCTCCTCTGCGGATGGCCAGTGTCGGGTGTTCGCTGACCACTACAGCTTAGTGTCACGGCCTCCTCTTGTGGCGTGTGATGACGCGCCTCCCCATCATAGTCCGTTAGTGCTGCCGCGCTGGTGATTTTCCATGGATAATGCAAGGGTATCAAGGTAGCGGAGGGTCTGGGTCGGGTTTGTTAGGCCCAACCCCTCTGCACTAGCTTGTAATCACTAGGGAGGATTTAAATGGTTCAATAAATTCAATTGAATTAAACAAAAAAACAAACCCCAGCCTAGTAAATTTGTTGGATAACATCTGCGCTTGAAGGTGGGTCTGTGTTCTTTATTCACACAAAAGGATTCCAACAACGCCGCACGTATGTCGTCCCTCGGTTTGTGGTTCAGTTTCACCTGTCACCTCCCACTGGAACCAACTCTGTCCTACAAGGGTTTGGTGTCTCGGCACGTGGTCAGCACTTCGTTGCTTGTCGAAGCAGTGTCGATACCTCCCCCAATCTCCATATAAATAAGAGAGGGGGAGGGAAAGAAACACTCGTAGAAATTAATGGGGCTCATTAATTAGAAACCTTCCTAATTCCCCAACAATGCTGTTACTTAGGATTGAAAGGGAAATCCATTTATTGTCTTGAAACGTCACCGGTCCCACTTTGTCTCTTGTCCATTGGAGGAAAATAAATAAAATAAAATAATAAAGTTATTTTATCTATTCTTTTAAAAAGTCCCAATATCTATATTTTTCTCCCGACCTACTATAGTTGAAGTGAAGCCTCCCTTAAGCGAATCCCGGCGCTTCGAATTCAATGGTACCCTCATATTTTTAATCCAAGAACTGGTTAAAAAGTTATAAAATTCCACCCACGCATTTACTGAGCGTACCTAAAAAAATTTCATAAAATTAATAATAGTCACCCTCGACTAGCACCGGTTGAGGTTAGGCTCTATCTAAGGAGAACACGCCCTCACGATCTCAACAACACTCTCAGATTTTCAATCTGAGTTACCGTTTACCTTTTATGGATTTTACAATAAAATAATTGTCACTTAATTATTTTATTTACGGCCAAAAACTACTTTCACTGGTGGCCCACACCGGACAAAGTTAGTATTATCATAAGGAAAGAATACCCTCACGAGTTCAGCAGTGGTCTCCGATTTTTAATTCGAGCCACCATTTGTGAGTTATAAGAATTTTAAAAATAAAATATCATTATTTAATTATTTTATTTACGGTTATTTCATATTCGGGTTTTCGCACCGAAGGCCTGCAACGACTAAACTTTAGTTGCGCCTAGGGTAAAACAGCTATCCTGAAGGTTCCCCTGCTGCTAGAGAATTTGAACTAGAGGTATTGATCTCTCATGAAGGACTCACTCCTGTTGATCCTCAATATTCACTGGAACCTCCATAAACGTCACCCCATCATCAAAGTCTAGCTCACTGTGGTCAATGAAGTGCGATGGATCATGCACGCATCTCCTCAGCTGTGACACATGGAAACAATTACGCACCTGGTGCATCTGTGGAAAATAGATAGGTGGTACGCCACCTCGCCCACTCTACTGAGAATCTAGAAGGGTTTGATGAACCTCAGAGTTAGCTTTCCACCATGGCCAAACCTCTACAATCCTCGTCGAGGTGAGACCTATAGGAAGACATGGTCTCCCTCCTCAAAATCTAAGGATCTCCATCCTCTATTGGGATACGACTTCTTCCATCTCTGTGCAATCTCCACTTGCTGACAAGTGAGGCATCGTCGTATAAACTATTCCACTAAATTATTTATCTTTGTCCATCAGTACTGACACCAAAGGTCCTAGTACATCTTCACCAATCTAGGATATACCGTTAAAGGGGATGTATGGATCTCCCTCAACACCTCCTCCCGAAGTGTCACTAGTACCATGGTGCATCCTATGAAGAGGATGACGTGCTCCCCACCTTCACAAAATCTTCCAGAAGACCGTCCTGAGGATATTTGAGCACATCAGGCATCACAGTCAACATGCCAATCTGTGATCCCCAAATTTACTGAAGAATTGGCGGAGTGATAGTCATATACTTGAGGTAAGATTCTCCATCTTTATCCATGAAGGATATCCACAATGCGACTAGCTGCTCCAATTCCTCATTCAGTAGCTGTAGACCAGGCCTCCTCCTGAGTGGGTATACTACCAAGTTCCCCTTCCCAAGAGTATAGACTATCTCAAAGTCGTAGTCCCATAGGAAATCTAGCCATCATCGTTGTCTCAAGTTCAGGTCCTTCTATGGTATGTTATACTTGAGACTCTTACGATCAGAGTAAAAAGTAAATCATTCACCCATCAGGTAGTGCCGCCACATCTTCAGCCTAAAGACCACTACTGATAACTCCATGTCATGTGTAGCATAGTTCAACTTTTCAGTCTCTACCTTATCTCCTGAAATCTCCATTGACACTTCCCCATCCACAGGAAAGGCTACCCTTTCTTCTTCAAAGCTGACAGGGGTGCCACTGCCCTAGAGAAGTTTGGTTCTAAACTTTGGTATTACCCAGAAAAAGTAGAATCCCCCTTCCCTTTGAGGAGGTAATCCTAGAGAAATATTTTGAAAAGTTTTCCCCACACTCTTCCACTCCTGTAGGGAACTTTAAACTCAAAACTCCCACATCCACAAGGGTAAGGCTGGCCAACTCAAGAGTGACCAGATGCAACCTCTTATGTATGTGTTTATCCCATGCTGACTTGATTTCCTTTTTCACCGACCATGGAAAAACCCCTTACAATGTTGTAGATAAAAAACAATCTTTTTTCCTAATACATTCATTCTTATTATGAACTTTGGATGTCCATTCCATACCCAAACTCTCATCGTAAGGCATCGATGCTGCCACCAAGAGGTTCCAACCAAAACTCTCCCCTTAAGGGTCAGATCACACCATTTGAATAATTGTGATTGTCAAGTCTCCTCCGAAAGGTATATTTAGATGTAAGGGTCAAGTCCATGGTTTAACCAGAAACTCTTGTTCTTGAACAAGATTTGTGGTAAGAAGCATTGATTGGTACCTATGTCTATTAATACGATAAATAGTAGCAGACATAGACCGTACCTTGATTCATTCCTGGAGCCCTTGTGTCACACTTCTTAACTGAATTCAGCTACTCCCTTCCCCTATCCTCCAGCTCCCTAATCCTGGTGGGGACCACATTGGGGTGGTGATTGTAACATGTAGAAATGTATACCACCTCATGATGCTCTCCTAGCTCCACTTCCCTTTGATATAGGCTTTCTCTGTGCTTTTTCATTTAAGGGATTGTACCAACAATCTAGTGCACAATGCCCAAATCTATTGTATCACCAACATTGACACACAAATCTTGTCTTCTTGATATCTTCTATATAAGGTTTTTGGCCTTCTTCTTAATGTGTCAAGATCTATTTGGGGAACTATATTGTAGCTTCTTATTTCCATCCACCATATCCATGGTGGTAGTTTTATTCTCCTTACCTTTACTCACCCGTACTTGTTTATAATTTCTCCTCCAGCCTATACTTTTTGTAGAAATATATTTAGAAACAATAGTACAAGTTGGTATGGATGGTACCTTCACTTTCTTAGCTACTTGCGATAGATCAATGAGTGAAGTCATGTTATTCTTATCACATGTTGGATTTATTTTTATAGTATAATATACCAGCGATCATTGAGTACCAGCAGTAATTGTTTCATTCTTTTGTGAAGTCTCAATATGTGTCTTCTCAAGATTGGTCAACTGAGCATCCAATTCTAGACATTTATTATTGAGAATGACCTTCTCATCTTCCATCATAGTCATCTTTTAATCATAAGCCTTGTTCATTTTAACAACTTCTTCCTCATGCAACATCATTATATTCTGAATCAAAGAGTCATGTTCCTTGTTCTTCTTGGATATCCCATACAATTGTAGACCCTTGACATCAGTTCAATTTTTGAGTTTCCCTTCAAGCACATAGATTTTTTCTTCAAGATCCTTTCTGACTCTCTCTTCCTCTATAACATCTTTGAGACATTTTTATGTATTTATTTCAAGTTTCCTATTTTTTTATTCAAAGGATTAAATCTTTGTAGAGAGCTTATAACATCATTATATTTTCTTTACTAAGCCTGCCTCCACAGAATCCTATTATTTTCTTAAATGGGTGATTTCCTCCTGCATAATTTGAAATATTGTACAAATACTAAAGAATTTATCTTTAGAGATATCATAAAGGTATTTTTCTAGTCTATCAATTTCATCTAAGTATGATGATTGATAAAGGGTGAAAACACATACCTTCAGATCTCCCTGATCTTTTCTTTCCAGGATTGAAACATCATCATTTTCCAAATGGCATGGAGAACCAGATACTACCACTTATTTAGATAAGAGGGACTTCTTCAACTGTATCATATATTTATTTTTCCTGTTATTCATGGTCTTACTTGGTATATTATTATTCTCAGAGGTAACTAAACATTAATCAAGACTGATCTTCATTGTTGACTAAGGAAATAAAAATAAAATCCTCTTCTAAATAGAATTACTGAAGAGTATCCAACATACGAAAACCTGAATTTGATACCAATTGAGGGACCCTAGACCATGCTGAGGGGGGTGTAGGGGGTGAATCATGGTTTCAAGTTTTTCTCTTCTTTACTGTATCTTGTTCCCACATTGGTAGGAACTTGTTTAAACCTATATGATGGATATGTGTAGTAATTAAAACATTAACATGTAGTAAGACAAAACAAAACATTTTTAATTGGTTCACTACTAAGGGATATGTCCAAGGAGAATACATCGACTGGTTGGAGATCATTCCAAATTCCACTAATCATCACTGGTTGTGGTCTACAAAGGTTCGAGCATAGTCACTTTGTCCTAGGTACACTACCTTTACAAAGGTTTAGGGATATTCTACTGCTTCCCTTGGATCACTTCCATTGACCCCCATGGCTCACTGCCTTGAGTGAGGTCTCACTTAGTTTATGGACTAAAAGGTCAATTCAATATATTGGAATGAAAAGTATTTGTCTCTATTCTGCACGAGACACTATTTGCATCGAAGTCCCAAATTGACCATCTTTTATATTCAATTTTCTCTTTTAGTGCAATTATTGAATGCACTAGAACTTATTCCTTTTTTTCCACTAGAATCACAAACTCCCTTTATAATGTTTTTGTTTTCATGAACTGTCCCTGATTCTGTAGATTGTACCTGGTCTACGTACTATGCCTGCTCAACATACCACGCCTGCTCAGCAAACTACGCCTGGTCTCCGTACCGTGCCTGATCTGAATACCACCCCTACTTAGTGTACCAAACCATCTCCACAAACCGCCATTGCTATGCATACCACCTCTGCTCCACGTATTGCCTCTTCTCTGCATACCATGACTACTCCGCACACCGCACCTGCTCCGCGCACCACACCTTCTTCGTGCACAGTGCCTGCTCGATGCACCTCCTTCACGTACTGCCTCCCCAGACGGCCTCTGCGTACTGCCTCTGCATACCACCTTTGCGTACCGGCTTCGCATACCACCTCAGTGTACCCCCTTGGCATACTGTTTCATCCTTCCACAGACTTCTTAAAATTTTGTGAATTATTTTGTCTCCTGCATACCACTTTTTATTATGCAAAATTTCTTCTGCAGAATACTCTTTCCAATTTTGCGAACCATTTCATCTTTTGCATACCACTTCGTCCTATGTAGAATCTCTCCTGCGTACCATTTTCATACTTAGCCAAGTTCTTGCACAATGATGATATTTTCTTATCAAATTCACTCACTATTAATTATGGTATTATCACTCATTATATAGGAAAATAACTACAAAAATTTCGCTAATCCGTTTTACCCAAATTTTCAATGTGGGAAAAACTTCACCACATACTGAACTCCATCCACATACGGTAATCCTTTACCACGTACTGCGACCCTCCAGTGAACTGAGAACCTTCACCGCTTACAGTGTGTCTGCTAGTCCATGTACTACATCTCTTCCACCAACGACAATCCATTCTGCATACCGCAACTCCTTCCATGACGAACCATTTTCAGTACCGTGACCCGTTCTGCAAACCGTTCCACATACCTTTCTCAGTACATGGTACGTAGTCGTGAACTGTTCCCAAACATGGTACACAGTCTTTTCTCTATGGAACGTGGTTTTCTTCCTTTACTAACTTCCTTCACTGTTCCACATCTCATTCACTCCTATTAAAATGTCCTTCCATTTCCAAAAACAAAATCCTGATTTTGAGGTCCAATAACTTGAAAAACACTGGGTAACAACACCACCTTAAATATCTGCTTTGGTAAGGACACCCATTCTAATTAATTGTCATCTTTCTTCTTCAACAATCATCTACTTTCATCACAAACCTTATCTTTCATGATATATAGTCTTTGATAAATCACCTTTAACATCGTCAGATTTGTCCAGGGAAAGTACTATAACTTCTATGTCTTCTAGTAACATCATCCTTTCCAGTCAACACTGAATATGACCAGCGTTATCTTCTCAGCATTATATGATCATTATTAAATATTCAAATCTCTACATGATCCCTCATGAAATGATTCATGTCTCTTAAGGTAGGCTCTTGCATGGTCTCTTTGAATGGTGAGATGTTGCATGATCACTTTATAACTTGAATCCCTTCAGCACTCTCTAAGATGGTTTCATTGTTGTAGACAATGTATCACCTAAGATACATGTACATTGAACTTAAGATCGGTTCAACAATCATCTAAATTTATCACTCTCAATAACTTGGGAGTTCTTCTTCATCTCCTTCTTCGTTTTGATCTTCATTGACAACTCTTGACAAAAAATACAACCTAATACACAAAGTGTTCCCAACAACCTATAGGTCCTGAGGCACAAGAACTTAAAATTTTATGGCCCAACATCCTAGAGGCACATGACTTACACTTTGATGGCCCGAAAACCCTATGGTTAGAAATCCCTTTATTTCTTGGCCCATAGGCCTATTTTTTAACCAAATTCCCTTCACTAAAAAGTAATGTTAATGTACCCTCAACTACTGTAGTACCTATCACAACTACAGTTCCTACTACCCTACCTACCCATGCTATAGTGTGGCCACTACTACACTTCCACCACTACTATAGTACTACTATAGTAGTGCTAAAATCCCCTATGAAAAATCACCCAAATCTTGGGGGTCATTGGGACTTCAACCCCTGGCCTCTTGGATTCCAAATAAGGGGTGACCCACTCAAGAACCACATCATTACTGAATTAATTTTTAATATATAAAAACACTTATGTTAATTAATATTTTTATATACATATCAATAATTAAAAAATATATAAATATTTATAATATTAGTATTATACATAAAAAATATTAATAATTATAAATTTTATTTAAATAGTATTAGTTATATTTTCAAAAATATTATTAATTATATAAATGAATAATTATTTTCCACTAATTAAAAATATCGAGTTGTATTTATAAATAATAAATATTTTATTGTATTTAAATATAATAATTTTTCAATAAATTTTACTCATTAAAATAAATATTAAATTTACTATAAATTGTATTTTAAAAAAATCAATTCATTAGTTTTTATATTTACAGTATAACATTTAAAAAAGCTATAAATTGCATCTAAATATATATAATTATTATTTAGATGCATATATATATATATATATATAATAAAAAAATCAATATAACATTAATAATTAGTATTATAAATTATTACATACATATATATATAATAATTTTAATAATATTTAAATATGAAAAGTCTCAATATAGAAAATTTGTTTCAATTAAAATTCAAATTTTTTAATCATTTAATTAAATTAAAGATATTATTTTCATTGTAGTATAAATTTATGATTATAATTATATTTATTATCACTATAATATATATATACATATACATATATATTATTATCTAGACCCAAATATTTGTGATTGAGTGTATGTATATGCATATATATATATATACACACTATAATGAGATATGTCAAATTGAAAAACCAAAAATCTCCATATATATATATATTATATAATTATTAATTTAAAATTTTATAAAAAAAATTATAAGTGTTAGGATTAGTGCTCATAAATGTTACTTTAATTAGCGCTAAACCAAGTGCTAATAAATGTTACGTTTTAACATCATTAACTAAAGTGCTGATAAATGTAAATTTTTATCACTGCTCATTTTTAACACTTGTAAATGTTTATATTTTTCAACACTTTCTAAAAGTGTAGATAAAAGATAGTAATTTATTTCACCAATTTTGTAGTATTTTAAGGTCATTTCCCAATCTATATAGTTACTATGTACTGCTTTATAAATTATTATAATTCCTCAAACACTATCCCTATTTCACTACTAAGTACATCCTTCCATATACATACTATTTTTCTATAGTGGTAATGCAACATGCATTATAAATATGTCACTGGTCATGATATATATGTTCTACACCATTATGTTCACAGCTAACATATTTCATGGGGCGATGACCATATAATGTGTTATGAGATGTATCCAAATAATTATAATATTAGTTACTTCATTAAAAAAAATCATTTATCCATCAGATTGCATAAAAAATACATTCTAATAGCCTCCAAGTATTTATAAAGAATATTTTCAACTTTAATAAATTCAACACTCTATAATAACCAACCATCCCCTTGTGTTTCATATGACATTCCCCTTGTTGTATTAAGTTATTGGTTACTTCAAGTGGTATTGCAATAGTTTTGGTTCCCATATTTGGATCCATTGAAAATTTTATCCAAATTTTATTTTGAGTATTAGTTATTGTAGTTATTTTCATAATATCAACCATAGTGAATTTATATTTTGTTAAAAATAATTTTATTACTTCCTTCTATGGAAAATATCATCATAATTTGAATGAAAATGTTTTTCCTTGTTTATTGTTTTTTGGAATAAATATTACTTATTTTGTTCTAATATGATTTTCACTTATTTATAAAGATGAAGTCTTATATCTGTGAATAAAATGATTTTTTAAAATGATGAAGAGGAAATAAATTCATTATTATATTCTTATATTTTTTAATGGTGGAGGTATTTTTGTTAATGAATAGATAGGATATATATGACAAATAATAAAATATTTAGGAAAACAATAATAATGTATATGATAAAATGTTCCAATAATGGTGGGATAATTTAAAATATATAATCATGCACAATGATGATATTATAGATTATTTATTCACAATAATAAATGAAATAGTAAGTTTCACTAGAAGATATAGTGAAAAAAATTAATATTCCATCATGGAAAATAATATATTGAGTGTTTTACCTAATAGTTTTGATGTTATGATTTTAACACATGAAGATAGTATTTAGATAGGTTTCTTCTTGATGATATCTAAATTATTATCATTGGATAAAAATAAAGAACATATCATGTTTATATAATATAAAATAAATGAGGGGAAGATAAATTGCATTCAAATAAATAAGTAATATGAAGTTTTAAGGGATAGAATATGTTCCTCATAATAATTTTGAATAATAATAAAAAAAGTTAAAATTGATGAATATATTATATCTCTAGTAACAAGAAAATAAATTGGAAAAATTAAAGTATATAATAAAATAATTGTTTAAATTTTTTAAATTTAGTATAATGGGGAAATTTTTGAATGGAAGTCCTAAATATTTTATTGAAACATATGAGGAATATCAAGAAGATAATATTCCTAAAATAAGACAAATCAACAGGAAGTTGGAATTCAAAAAGTTAAATATGGTGGTTAATAAAAATAACTTTTTAAATAATAAAAGTAAAATTATAATAAGTAAATAATATAGTTAAGAGTAAAATAACTAGTAAATAAAATATTATGGATATTGTAATATCTTGAGACTCGCACTCCCGAATCCTGTGTTAAAAACCTAAAAAATTATATTTCTAGCTTCGATTATTATAAATATGACCAATTTTTTCCAATCATAAACATACAAAAAAAACTATTGGATCACATATATACCCAAGGAAATTTTAGGTTTAGTGTTTTATAGAATTAGGAAAAACTCTTAATAACATGGGTTCATAAACAACTGGTTTAACAAGATCAACATTATCTCCTAATATAGAAATATTTTCATATTCCATGTTAAGTCTTAAACATATCTCATAAAATTTCTCAAATATAAAAACTTTATAAAAAAACATTTAGTGTCATTATTCATAGTATGATAAAATTAAATATAAGAAAGGGTGATCTCAGATACTTAGTAAGAATAAGCATGAGTGATATCAATCGATGATCATATGAAATCATATGATAATCATAAGGGTATATGATCACAAAAATGACTTAAAATCATCATACACAATCTAAAAAATATAATAAACATGATCTATGTTATAAAACATTATCATTTTAAGGTAAATGAATCATAATAATGATAAATAATCATAACTCAATCATGAACCATATGTTCATGTCATGAATGTGTGTGGAACCATCATAAGTATAGAAACCATTTGATATGTAAAGTTTAACTACCAAGACAATTGGATCACGCATCAATAAATGTTTTTTTATTTTAAGAACATTGACTTATTTTAAATAACAAATCAATCACTTTGACATTTTTCTCATAATAAGTCAAGCACTTTTACTTTTTTTCCCATAACGGATCAAGCACTTTGACTTGTTTCCCATAACTATATCATGAGAAATAATACTTTACCTAATTAATTGGAGGGAGATATAGTTAACATAAATAACATAATTAAATCCAAATATATGTGTTTCAAAATATCATAAAACATTTATCATATTAGAACCCATGAAAATAAATGGGTTTTATAATCATTACAACAAAGCATAACCCAAGGAAAAGAAATGAGTTTCATAATCATTTTTCATCATAATAATAATCCATCTAGAGAAAGAATAAGGATGGTATCCTTGGATAATAATCCAAGTAAATCATAAGTATAATCAAGGTATTTTGTCTTTTATAAATAGATATACCACTAAAATATCATTAATAAAGTTTTGAGGAAAATATCCCTTGAAATATCAAAATCACATTTTAAAATATAAAAAACACACACGTAATAAAGAAAAGATTTGGTTTAAAATGAAACTTATAAAATTATATAGAAATTTTCAAATAATTGAGTCATAATAATGGTAGGAAACCCTCCCATGTTTTATAAGTTAAAAAAACATTCATTTGATATTTTTTTGGAAAATTAAAAAAGTACCTTGCTTGGAAAATAATAAAAATATTTTTTCAAAATTTTTTAGAAAAAATAAAACATTGGTAAAAATAATTTTAAAAAATTATAGGGAAATATTAATAAAATAATTTATTTTTTTATAAAACATGGATACTTTATACAATTTTTCCCTAATGGAGACTTAAACATAAAAAAATCCTGAATAATTATGCGATTTTCAAACAAATCCTTACCACAATGGTAACATTTTAATAATAAGACCCATGAAAGAAAGGAATTTATATGTATGAATATATATAATAATTTACATTCTAAAATTCCTAAAATAAATTCACGGTAAGTATATACACCACACCAAAGAAACAATTATTTGTTTAAGGCATGTGTCCCACAGAAAATAAAATTGTGATGAAAATCTATTACCTTGAGTCTGACTCATCACGTATGTTCTTTATCTTCCTGAATAATAAAATTAGGTTAATTATTTACTTTATTAAGAAACTTTTTAAATTTTATTATTCCTTTTATATCAAATATTACTATGTTTTAATAATTAAATAATCAATTATGTTCACATCAGTGTTTTTAGTGATATTTGGTACATATGTCCAAAATGACTTCAGTAGGTTGACTGCAGTCTAAGAGGTAATTATTCCATCATATAAAAAATAATAATTAAAAAATAATTATCATTTTTATACAAAATTTATAATTCCAAATCAAAAAATTAAATATGGCAATGAAAAATGAACTATTTTACAATCATGGAGAGAGTATGCCATACGTATGCATGAGTAACGTTTCTATTTTTCAATGATCATTATGGGAAAAAGTTAAGTATTATTTTATATTTCCATAATGATCATGATATAATATATGTAATTTTAATTATATATATATATATATCATCTAAGTGATGTGGTGATGAGAAATGAATCACATCGCTTCATGGTGGTGGTGGTTCACACGTACACACAAACGATGTTATCATTTTTAGTGAATGGAATGGTAATAAGGTAAATGGTAGATTATATTTATTGAATTATAAATATATAATTAAAATAATATATAAAATTAAATTACATCATTATAACCAGTCATGGGTGATGGTGATGGAAATAAAATTACATTAGTTCGTGAGGTGGTAGTCCACCGTACACACAAATAATGAATTCATTTCCAGTTTGATGGATGTTTGAGATGTATATAGGTTATTACATTAACTTAATAAAATATCAATATATATTGGATAATGATGTTATTAATTTTTATTTGTTTAAGAATATTTTTAAGATGTGTAAGAATAAATAAAATAGAAACACTCTTAAAAATGACACATCTTCTTTGGACGACCTCCTTTTCTTATCACCTTAAGACCATCAAGTTTAGTATTATGGACAAAACAAGACCTATAGAATGAGGGTATTTATTCTAGAAATAGATTTTTACTATTATTGGACAATAAAAATGTGTTATTTAGTGTGATTTAATGAGAATACTAGGTGACATTTTATAAGAGAGGGGAGGGGCAGTCATAGAATATCTCACAATATTAAATTAATATAAATTAATATTCAATTAAAAATGGATCAAAAATAATTTTTTTATAGTATAAGATGATTATGGGTATAAAAAATATAATTCAATAATTTCTTGATATTTTTAGGTCACATTATTACCCTTATCATTCAGTTTTAATCCTCATAGACACTTTTTAAACATACCATGAAAATAATTATTTTTACTCTTTCAGGGTCAATATAGTTAATATAAATGGACAAAAGGCACATAAATGGACAATTTATGTTATTATATAAAATTTCATAATCACATATACAATTATAATATTTTTTTTTTAAAATTTTATATCATTTAATAAAATATTATTTATTTTAAAATATCAATAATGTCAATTTTTAGAACTATTCATTACTTTAGCTGTAATAATATAATTTTATCACCTATAATTCGCACATGTTATTTTAATACATGTCTATAATTTTAGGTTGATCTATAAAATATATTTATTTATTTAATTATCTCATATTATAATACTTTTAATATTATTAATGTCATTTATTTAATTTTTCCATTAATTAAGTAATAATTATGTTAGCGTTGTGAAAGAATTTAAGGAAATTATATATACAATAAAAATTAAAAATTAATTACTATGATGAATATAAATACATTATCTTTCAAAATAGTATTTATAGTCAAACATATCATCTGGATAACAATTATTAAAAATATTATAGTTATTTAAAATAAGAGTGTGGCGTGTTTGACTTTTTTTGAAATAAAATACTATAAAGGTCACAATATCATCCAAATACAATATAACCTAATATTAGATGAATATGGATGAAATGGAATCATATAATAAAATTAAGGCAAGTTTTTGGGGTCATTTTATAATACTTATCATTTTATTTTTAACATTAATTACCCGAATTACCCTTTACTATGGTAGAAAAAATTACTAAGGTTATTATTCATATTGAAAAAAAATATAAGGAAAATATTTATTGAATTTGGACCCCTTGATTCCAAGTATTACTTTTTTTCAAAATTTAATATACATAATTGAAAGTTTTTTAATTTAAAATTAAATTAGAAAAACGCGATAAAAAACAATTTATCGGAAAAATGCCCCTTTTAAAATATAAAATATTTTTATGCTAAATTCAAGTATAAATTTTTTTTCAAAAACAATAATTTAGTTATTAAAAATAAAAATTAACTAATTAAATTTTAATACTAATCCCTAAAATAAATTTACTTTATAAATATGTTAAAATAGAAATACAATTTTTAATAAAAATCAATATTTTTAACTATTCATTGAAAACTCTATATTTTTAAAAAAATATAAAAAATTAATTATAAGATTATTTTGAAATTATAAATTCAAAAATAAAATTCACTCTGTAAAATATATTTTTCTATAAATTCAAAATTATTTATAATATCCACTCATAAAAATGAAGAAAACTCATTTTTGAAGAAAACATATTTTTTAAAGAATAAAATGAGTTTATTAAAAATTGTCTTATTATTTTATAGAAGTTTTTCATTAAATTTATATTGAGTTGGACGTTTATATTTATTTCTAAATCATTTAATCCTATTTTTAACTTCTAATTTAACGACTAGGTTATAAGGTTCACATTTAAATAATAACATTTCATTGTTTGTTTAAGCTCAATGTTGTGTATATTGTACATTATAGACTTTATTTTTAAAATATCAGGATATTACATTCTCCATACATAATATTTAATAAATTGCATCCTTAAAATTTGAAAATGGTATCAGTATCCAAGGTTTTACTTTTTAAAATACCTTTATTGAAATCTCACATCATAAAAAGGGTCAATAAAATATACACTTGAAAAGATATAATGAGAAGTATGAAGGTCATATCGAGTAACACATACTTATTTTCCATGTAGGAAAACATTAATGGAAAGTGAAAACATGGTTATTAAAGAGAAAACTAACTCTAAAGGAATGATAGAGAGTGATAGAGCACATAATCCTGATAAATTTAACCATAATAATATTGTAACTATGTGATGGGATTAAAGGCCATTAATTTCATGGTAGAAGAAGTAAACAGATAACGTTGTTATTTTAGGAAATTTTTCCTAGAGATGAGGAATTTCTTTACTTCTTAGTCTAAGAAGGAAATATACCTACTTTACAAGTATAGTTTCATCCTTTAAAAAATTTCCACCACAATATCTTCTTTTTCTCCAAACAATGATTATTTATAATGAATTTGTTTATAAATGAAGCACTAAAATCAACTTCTAATGGATATCATAATCCAAAAAAAAGAATAAAAATTTATTCCTTCTATATTTAGGTATTAACGAAAACTAAAATGGTTACCACTTGATAATATGATTCCCCAAAAGAATAAACCTTCATATGTGTAAAACTATATTAATCTCCAAAATTCATCGGTAATACCCAAATATCAACATAGATTATTCAATAAATACTTATCCCTAAAATTCATTAAAATAATCTTGATGAATATTGAAACCCAAAAATCGTAATGATTTGATCACATATTCTTTCAAGATTAATTTAGTATTTATTTCCCAAAATGGACATTCCTTAAACATATAATCTCCAAGATACATTAACCATTCCCATAAACAACCTGAATCACCATAAATCCAAAATAAAATCATATATTCCTCTAAATGAAAAATCAACCTTTGTTTATAAAATAAAATTATAAAATATTCTATTTACACAAATAATATAGGTTTCCCAAAATAGTGAACCTATTCTAAAATAACATTAATTGATTAACACCAATACAATTTCCAATCCTTTGGTTATCTATATGATAAAAAAATGTTTCCATAATGAACTTATATTTTTTATTTTTGATAGTAAAAATAATGGAAAATAATTTCATAAAAACCAGAACATCATGTAGGTCAGTGGTAGGACATACAACATAGTCTCCCTTCGGTTGTGGGTTGATGCCTGAATGCGACAGGTTGTCACCCGACCCACAATTTTCCTTTTTTTTCGTGAAATATATTAATAAAATATTTATAAAATTACTAGAGGTTTGAAATAAATCCTAAAAAATAATCTTAATTTGTCTAAATTTAAATACAAAAATTAAATTCAATGTTTATATCATACCTCTCATTTTTCATCCAAAGAATATAATAACCCATACATACCTCAAAATAAAATATCATATAAACCCTAAAGCTTAAAAATAACAATAAAACTTATGTCCAAAATAATTAAATGAATTAATCCTCAAATAAAACTTCATGTTAAACATAAGGGTGACATATCCATATCCCAAAATATCATTAGCCTCTTTAAATTTTCATCTCTAAGACTCAGAACTTATAGTCAACCTGAACCATATATACCCATAATGGTATCCAAAACTCTTAAAGTAATTTCTCATGAAAAAATACTAATGTCCAATGTTGTTTAAAACCTAATCTAATACCAATTGTAATATCCCAAGACCCACAATCCCTAATTCGGTTCTAAAAATATAAACATTAAATTTCTAGCTTTGATACTGATAAATGTGACCCAATTCTTCCCATCGAAAACATACAACGTCAAAAGGAAGGATTGGATCACTTAAATACCCAAGGAAATTTTAGGTTTAGAGTTTTAGAGAATTAAGAAAAAATGTTAACAACTTGGGATCATGAATAACTAGTTCATAAATATAAGAATCATATCCCACTATTAACAACTTTTCATATTCCAAGTTAATGCATCACATCTCCCATAAAATTCCTCACATATGAAACCATTATAAACAAAAATCATTTATCATAATTCATTATAAATTGGGAAAATAAAACATAATAAAGGGTGATATCAAATGATTAGTAAGGGTGCGTATGATACATATCAATCGATGGTTATATGAAATCATAATATAATTATAAGGTTATAATATCATGAACATAACTTAAAAAATTTATACCCAATATGAAAAATATCATAAACAAGAGTTATGTTATAAAGCATTATCATTTCCAAAGACATGGATCATAAGAATGTGAAATCCTCATAACTCAATCATGAACCATAAGTTCATGTCATAAATGTGTGTGGAACCATCATAAATATAGAAACCATTTCATGTGTTAAGTTTAACTACCAATACCATTGGATCTATCATAAACACCTTTTTCCCATTGTCGATCAAGTACATCAACTTGTTACCCAGAATTGATAAACCACTTCAACCTGTTTCCCATAACTATCTTGTGAGTTATAATACTTTACCCATTTAATTGGAGTAGGATATACACCCCAACCATAACATAATGAATATCATAAATATGTGTGCCATAAGATCATAAAAAATTTATCATATTAGAACCCATGAAAAGAATGAGTTTAATAAGCATTTCATAATAACATAACCCACGAAAAGAAATGATTTTCATAAACATTTCTCATCATAATCATAATCCGTCTAGATAAATAATATGGATTATATTCTTGGATAATGAAAACAAAACATGAAATAAAGTAATAATTTTCTTTTAAAATAACCATGTAATGTTATAAAGAAATATTCAAATAATTGAGGTTTCATGACGGTAGTAAAATCCACTCATGTTTTATAAGTTAAAAAACAATCATTCCATATTTTTTTCCAGAAAATCCATGAAGTACATCGTTTAAAAAATGAAAAAAATATTACATTCAAACCATTTTTAAAAAAATTCAAATATGATTAATAATTATTTTAAGAAATCTTAGGGAAATATTAAAAAATTTATTTTTTATAAAACATGGACATGGAAGAGAAATATTCCCTAGTGGAGACATAGACATAAACAAACCTGAATAATGTTGATATTTTCAAATAAAACCTTATGACTTTGGTAACTCTTAAATAATAAGAACCATTAAATAAAGAACTTAATATGGATATATATATCCCATAATTTATATGATAAGAATCATAAAATACATTCATGTGTAGTATAAACATCACACAAAATAAACAAGTAGTGTATTAGGAATGTGTCACAGAAAAATAAAAGTGAGATGAAAATCTCTTACCTTGAGTCTGAATCTTAATGAAAATTATTTATAATCTTAAATAATAATCATAGGTTAATTATTTACTTTATGAATATAATTTTTAACATTTATTATTCTTTTATCCCACTTCTTACCAGGTTATAACAATTACATAATCATTTATGTTCATGCCAGATGTTTTAGTGATATTTGGCACATGAGTCCAAAATGAATTCAGTATGTTATATATGGTCAAAGTGTTTATTATTAAATCATATATATAATAATAATAAATTTATAATTATCATTTTTATACATAAATTATAATTTTAAATCCAACTATTAAATAAAGTTATGAAAAAATGTACTATAGTACAACCACGAAGATTGTAGGTCGTACATACGCATGAGTAACGTTCCCATTTTTTAACTATCATTATGGAAATAAGGTAAGTATTATTTTTTCCTTTTATAAGGACCATGGTATAATATATATCATACTAAATCTTTAAATATACTTATATATATGTCATTCATGTGATGTGGTTATGAAAAATGAATCACATCACTTCGTAGAGTTCGTAGTCCACACATACACACGAACGACGTTCTAATTTTCAGTGCATGGAATAGTGAGATGTAAAATGATATATTATATTTTTAGATTGATTAATAATTCATTAATATAATATATAATCATTAATTACATCATTATAACTAGTCATGATACATGGTCATGGAAAAAGATTTACATTGGTTCACAAGGCAGTAGTCAGGATACTATTTCCTCTGGAATTGGGATGACCTCGTTGATTTAAGGTTAAAACATTCCAATCGGTTTCTAACGAGTTAGTTCGTAGAACCAGAAATATCCAATGATTCCATATCCATTTGGACATACTTTCCAAAGTTAGGTGCTCATTAGTTGTGGACTGATGAGGCTTAGGAATTTGCATTGGTCGAGAGGATGGGAGGTCGGACTCATCACACCTTTTTTAGGGGAATTATTGTCTACTCCGGGACTCTCTTTATAGATTTAAGTTATGTTCATGAATCCTTATTACATTACCAAGTATAAAATGATCTTTCCTTTAGATCTAACAATCAATGATTGAATATGTAGGAAATTTTGAGAATATTTTATATGTATTTGAGGTTCTTCATCAATAGAGAATCATCTTTATTTGTTAGAGATTCTTATTCAATGGTATACTTCAATACATAAAAGTCTCTTGGTCATTATGATGACCATACTGGTTTGAAATCCACTCAGTGGGGCACTTGAAGTTTATTTTCATTCAGAAGGACATGGATTATTTTAGAGTTGGGATCGAACCCACAGATGGGCTACCTACGTATCCTTCTTTTAGAAAAGGAATCAGAACCCACGTAGTTCAAGTAAGGGAGTATAATGTTTATGATTGATGTCTCAAATAAAGATGTCATAATTACTTTTACACTCTAAGCTCACGTGAGTCATGCTCGGTGTGAGAAACAAGAGGTATTGGTAAAACTAGAAAATTGTTCCATGAAAGATGCAATCATAAGAAATGATGTGGGGATTATGTTATGTATGACTGCCCAAACAGATTAATATTAAGATTTACTTCAGAAAAGAAATCCAGGAACAGGGCCCATAAAGGTATATGTACATTATGAAGACTTGAATACTCTAATCATCCCAAGTTAGGAGGGGATTTATGATTGGGTTTTACTCCAAAGAAGGAAGCCCAGATCAAAAAGTAGATTAATACTGGTTAAGAGAAATTTAAGACTGGGGCTTACTCCTAAGGAGGAGGCCCAGGTTAAAGGGATTTGAAAACTGGGGCTTACTCTTGAAGAGGAGGCCTGGGTTAATAGAATTTTAAAATTAAGGGATTTGGGGCTTACTCCTAAAGAGGATGCCCACATTTGTAGATTTGAAACTGGGGTTTATTCCTGAAAAGGAAGCCCAGGTTAAAGGAATTATGGTTAGGGCTTACTCCTGAGGAGGATGCCCAAATCAGGGGACTTGGGGCTTACTCCTGAAGAGGATTCCCAATTAAGAGAACTTGGACTGGGGCTTACTCCTGAAGAGGATGCCCAGTTAAGGGAAATTATGACTGAGGATTACTCCTGAAAAGGAGGCCCATGAATAGGGTTCTCTCATCTTAAAGGATGAAGTTTAATGAATGAAATATATAACTTTAGTGACATAAAGATGTGTAAATCACTAGGTTTTGAGAGATGTTCCACGGAATTCCTTTCAGATAAGGAACTAAATCAAGAAAACATGCCATAAATGGCTTTGAATAGTGTCTTGAAGACTGAATTTTGAATAGGAAAGGTGGAATGGCATAAGAGAGGTGAAATGGGTAGGAAGGGCACCCAAAAATAGAAGGGTGCGCAAGTCCTGGGGGGTCATGCAAGTACTGCATGGGTGCGCAAGTCTTGGTCACGCAAGTATACTTGCGCGACACCTATATACTTGGGCGATGGTTAACCAGTAGGGTAATACTTGGGCGATCCTTGACCAAAGCCTTTTGAATTATCCCTAAGTACTTCCAAAAGAGTGGCGCACAAGTTTCAATGAGTAGGTAAGGAGGCGTACAAGTGTGTCCATTTCCCTTAAGGGTAAAACACTTAGGCGCGCAATTGTTAGTGAATTATAACACATATACCTTATTCCTCTTGTTTAGACCTTCCATTCTAGGTAAAGAATTACCTTAGAAGTGTTCGGAAGACTTGAAGAAGAGACTTGGGCGTTCAGAGCTCTGTATCTGAATTCTGGAAAAAATATCCTCCAAAATTGGGGGCCCACCGGGGGTATTTATAGGCTGGAGAAGACCCTGAGCGATTTTCAAAGAGGGCGCGCATGTGACCTGCATGACCATTTGGGCGTCGTGCAAGTATACTTGCGCGACCATGCTGGAACTTGTGCGACCTATGGGAAATGTTCTCCTTATTCATCCCTTTCTCTTTTTTTTATGTTTATTCAAAGGATGAACATTATTTGTTTGAGGTATTTCCCTTTTCATTTTGTTTAGACTCTGTGACGAAAAAGGAGTGTCAACAAAAGTCCCCCCACAGAGTTAGATCCAAAAAGGAATGAGGATTTGACTCTGAGGAAAATGAGAAACAAAAGGAAATTAGGGCACGCAGGGTATGGCATGAAAATGGGCTTCAGGCATGCCAGGTATGGCGCACAACTGGGATTTGGGCGTGCAATGTATGGAACGTAGGGGTACGACCTCGTCTATAAATAGATGGCCTCACTTTGCGCAAAGCACCCGACTCTCGATTGTTTTTTTCTCTTAGCGTGCAAGTGGACTCCCAGATTTTGCTCGTCCGCACTTCTTGTTTCTTGTGTCGTGCTTCTGTTAAGGTATTTGGACTTGCGCGGTGATACATGTGCGCCCAATACTTGCGCAACCTAAGGAGACTTGCGCGCCAACTGTGGGACTTGCACGACTAAATGCCTTAGCCAATTTTTCAAATTACTTTACAAATTTTATGAAAAAATTAACTTACTTTAAGAGTTAATTATTCAACTTTTGTGCAGATCCAATGGATCCCAAGAGAATCAGAACGACTGATGAACTGGAAAGCAAAATAATTGATGATATAATGGACATCGTTGGCCATGATTACTATTCCACCTGTGAAAGTACTCTCCCAGAATTTTCCAAGTACTTGAAGAAGAATCATATTAATTTCCCGGACAAGATCTATCTGCCTCTTTATGGCCATGGTCATCTGCAAGATGTCAATATTCCAGAAGCAAAGAACTATCTCCCGCATTCCTAGTTTCAGTCATATACCAACTTTTCTTCAGCAAATGTCTCAATCACTGGAACGTTTTCCAATTCTAGAATAGTAAAGAAAGCCTATATAATGCATCATATCTCATGTGCACCAAATCTGAAACCTCACAAACCTGAGCTGCAACCACATTTTTATCCCTCAATCTTTCAAAATTCTCAGATGGATCAATCCAAAGGTTGGAAAGAGAAATGAGAATTCCGTTCTGGAGGAGGGGTGAAGCCAACTTGGATGTGGGTTTATTGGGTGCGACAAACTTGTGAAGAGTTTGTCGAGGATCTGAAAGGAGCTGCAATTTATGAAGTTGTCTAGGCTGGGCAGACGTATGTTTATAGGAATGATAATTTTGCACCGGAGTTGCTTAGCTGCTGGATCCCAGAAACTAATTCTTTCCATCTGACCCATGGATAAGTAGGCATTAGTTTGTGGGATGTCTAAAAGATTTCAGGGGTTTCAATTTTGGGTGATATGTATGACGAATTCATCCCTCCAAAGGCAACCTTGAATGATCTGGAGAAGACTCCGGATTTGGTTCTAGAGTTATTTAAGATTTATCATAAGCTCAAAATTTAAAAGACTTAAAAGACTCATTCTAGAAGGGATATTCATCCAGAGGAATGGATGGATGTGTTTCTCAAGAAGAAGAGGGAAAAGGGGCCCACCTGTACTCGTCCTACTAGCTGCCCTAGAGAGGATAAGAGAGGTGCTCCTGGCACATTCTGGCTGACTCTGGAAGTAGGAGAGTTTGAGAAATGGTGGTATGGAGTGAATCATAAAATCCCGGAGAAGAACCGTCTGGAAGGATTTTTAGCCTTATGGATCAGTGTCTATCTTTTTCCTGTCAGAGATTCGAAGGGAGGCGTCAAGACAGGGACCTTCGTTATTGCAGCCAAGTTGGATGAGACGAAGATGGTGGGGTTGGCTACCCCAGTTTTGGCAAAGATTCACAGGAGCTTACTGCATGTCTATATGGGTAACTCTCCTTTGAGATTAGTGGGACCATTCCAAGTTTTATGGGGATGAATAACCACTCACTTCTAGACATATGCTGTTCAGAACAGAATAAAGATTCCTAGAATTTCTTTTAGGCCGTCTATTCAGGACCTCTCTAGATTTTTTCCTTTTTCCCTCAATGCCTATGATATTAGGCCAAGGCTGGGTATGAATAAGGAATTCCACTTCTTTCCCTATGGAAATCCGCCGACATGGCGATTTTTTGACGATGGATCAGCCATCTTGGAATAAAGGTCTTAATGCTGGCCTACAGAGATGGTGTACTGGTCACCAGAATTGATGGGGAAATTATATGTGAGGCCTATTCTCCATATCGATTTGCACGCCAATTCAAGTGTCTGTAGAAAACTGTTGTATTTCCTACAGTACACGTCAGGTCAGAGCATCATCCAATGGTTTCCCGATAACTATGGTTGCTAATGGCTATGAAAAGGACTGGGGCAGTTTTTTACTTACCAGATGCTGAAGCGATAAGCAATTTAGCCATATGGTATGCTGAAAACTGGGTAGCGTCATATCCTGAGGCAATATTGAATAAAACTATTTATCGGGTGGGGAAGAAGAAGAGAATCATTGAGAAAGAAACAATTCGGGTGGCATGTGATTCTTCCACTCCTGAAGCTAGTTCACCGAGTTCTTCAACCAAGGCTGATTCATCAAATTCTCAGGAGGTACAACATGTGTCAAAGCAACCACGTGCCATATATAATCCTCCTGTCAGAATCAAGAGAGCCACTCCATCAACTCCTGGTGAGTTACTTTATTGAGGAAATTTAATTTCTAGTAACTTAATAGAGTAATAAGTTTTCATTCTCTTTTTATAGTTGTAGGAGGTAGAAAGAAATTAAAATCCAAGGTTGTAGGACCCTCTTCACAGCCTTCTAGTACACCTGCATATCTATGACCAGAGGCCATCCAGACATGGCGGGATGTATACTGTGATACTAAAACTATCTGGCTGGAGCTATGTGAAGGGCTACATCTTCCTGGAATAGGGACTGTTCAGGCTCCTGCAAATATTCATTTCAAGGATAACCCTGATGAAGTAAGAGCCTATGTCAAATATTTGAGGACCTATATACATGCCACTGATGATTCTATCCCTATCACCAAGCAGGTGAAGGATATGATGGATCACAGCGCCACTAATGAGGAGTGACATGAGTACGTGGATCCTGAAGATGTAAGTTTTCTTTCCTTATTTTCTTTGCAACTTGATTTCAGTTGAAGATTTTTTAATCAAGGAAATTATTTTCTTCATCACACATCTTGCAAAGAAAGGAACTAATGAGGTTCCTTCACCACAGTATAGCCTTGGTGGTACTGCCATCGGGGCTGCTGCTGAATCTGCTCGCGAGTCGGGCGAGATATCTCCAGGCCAGCAGGCCGTGACTGAGGAGTTGGACATGGCATTCCATTCGCCAATTCAAGTGCCTATAAGGGAGACTACTGACACTCTCAAAAATCCAAAGAGACAAAGGCATCGATGGAAGAAGTCCACAACTAAACGCTTCATTAGTAGTGTTAAGTCATTTGCATAATCATGAGTCTTAAATCATGAAAAAGATTGCTCATTTTCCTTGGGATTGCAGGGGATTCTTCAATTTTACCTCTGAGGGAGAGGAATGATCCTCCTTTGATGACCATGGAGGGTGTTGTGGAATAGTCACAAATTCAGGCTGACTTGGATGCTCCTGGAGAAGAGCCAACATCTGTTCCCAGTATCCGTCCTTCTACTGTTGCAAGTAGAGAAGAACCTGATTCTGGTAATTTAAAAATTCTTCATACAATGCTTCAATAAATGTTGAATGAAAACATCAACTAACTTCCGTTCTGTGATATTTTAGGTATAACACCTGCACCAGAATCATTGGCGGCCACGACAACTGAATCTTCCATCCTTCTTGAAGAAGTTGTCCAGGGTCAGGGGCCGCAGAATGAGGGTCACCAAGAAGACACATCAAATGCTCCTACTGGTGAGACTAACCATGATTCTAAAATATCATTGGATGAAATGATGAATCTTGGAATGTCTTTCGAATTTTTTTTGATCATCCTAAGTTTTCATTTGATTTAGAAGATCTTGGGCGTGAGTGTTATCCTTCATCCGGTAAATTTTATTATAATTTACACTTCTAATCATGACTGAAAATAATATTCAGTTCTATCCAAAGAAGCTTCTGAACTTCCAATTCCTGAAGAGGGTGTGGACATTGATGTCAACCCTACTATTGAAGAAACATTTTCTCAAGTGTAGCTAAACCCAGTAAACCCTCCTTAGACCCATCTTGAAGATCATGTTGAAACTGGGAAAGATGGGGAGGAGTCTTCTCAAGCTATTGATCTACTGTTAGGTAATGATTGTACTGAGTTTTCAAGATAGACAACCAACTTCCATTGTTTTATGAAACTAACTATACTTTTAATTGATCAAACAGGGCCACCAACTTCAATGGATAGATCTGGAGGTGAAGTCTCAACTTCCTCCCAAACAGTAGTAGAAGGTGAACCAACTAGGTTCAGGGGGGAAGGAGCAGAACAAGGAACTTCCTTAAGTGCATTAATCCTAGATTACATGTCCCCCTGTGATGATGATGTCGAATCAGACCCAGAGGTTCTTAAGGCACTCAACTTTTCATGATGCAAGGCATGGAACAAAATATGGAAAATCATATCTGAAGTGCCTCTTGAAGAGCTGTCATCAAAGATTTCCTTATTTTCATCCCTGTTCGTCATGCTAGGACTTGGTAGTTTTGGATATCAAGAGATACATACCGCGGTGAAACAGGTCATCTTAAGAAGGGAGAAGGAGAAAAAGTGTCGTGAAGATTTGACCAGGGTGAAGTTGTCAATCAATATCAGCGAATTTGAGGCTGCAGTATCCCGAGCTGAGGCTGATTATGTTTCCAAGATGAAGGAGCTGAAGCATAAGATCAAAGATAAATTTGTCCAGCAGATGCACCTTCAGCAACAGTTAGATGCTGTTACTGGGGAACTTTACCAACTCAATAATTCACTGTAGGGAGCTCAAACGAATGATATGAAATCCATCTCAGATGCCAAGAAATCACTCCATCAGGATGAAAAGAGTGAAGTTGGTCGGGTGCATGAGCTTCAAGTAGCTGGCGATGAAGCTCGGGATGTTGTTCATCAAGTGAAGACTTATGTTGAAAGCCTCTTGTAATTTCCTGGAAAAGAGAAGAGACTCCAATATGTGGACGTCTTTCTAATCTCTTGTACACCAAATGAAAATCTTTTAATCCACAATCATTTGTGCATGCATTTTCCTTTTCTACCTGATTTAAATTTTTACCAAAGCCAATGGGCCTAGTAAGCATAGTTTTATTTTTACTTGGATTATTATAAATAACCCTACAAACTTTGAATCTTTTAATTTCTCAATATTACCTAAATCATACAAAATGTATGTTTAGTGAGCTTGAAGTTGACTTTTATTCAGAGTTCCCTTGTCTTTTGTGGGTAGTTTAAAGTCATGCACATTGGACATAAAAAGGATAATGTTTAAGGTCGAAATAGCTTTGACCAAATGGGTTAAAATTGACTCAATTCCTTGACAACTTATCTGAAAACATTTTACCACACTCAAGTATGAAGGAAAACATGTAAACTATGACTTAAGAAATTTTGAATCTGAGGAATGATATGAAAAAGGGCTAAAAGGCATTAGAAGAAGTAGTTCCCAAGAATGAAGTTACCATTATTTAACAAACCCGTTAGGGGGTTGAATTATGCAGGGCCGCTAAAAGGCATTGGCTGCATAGTCAAATAATAGTATCTTTTGACTGACAGGTCCATTATGTAGACTACTTATGCAAGGCCTCCTAAGGGAACGTACAACATAGTCAAGCAAAAGAACTCTCAGAAATTTACTTTCCTAGTGCTATAAAGCCAGTGAAAGTTTATGGAGATTCAAATTTTCCAAATCATAGAGTTTTCTGTATGGAGAGAAGTACTTGAATATGGAGAAGATATTTCCAAACAAGATTATCCAAGAACTAGATGAATATCACTCCTACGAAGGTCTGACCCAAATGTAGGGAAGAGAAATATAAACCATAGACTTGAATACTTTCAGATCATGAAAAAGGACATGAAACAAATATGTTAAGGATGGTTATTGTTTGTGGATCCTTGCATATTTTTGATAAGACCAATAAGGAAAAAAGAGGTTTTCTTCCCAATAATGAAGTTACCATTATTTAACAAACCCGTTAGGGGGTTGAATTATGCAGGGCCGCCTAAGGGCATTGGTTTCATAGTCAAATAGTAATATCTTTTGGTTGATAGTTCTGTTATGTAGACTGTTTATGCAAGGCCACCTAAGGGGACATGCTGCATAGTTAGGAAAAAGAACTCTAAAAAATTGGACATTTTTGTGACTAGAAGTCGAGAAAAAGAGGATTATGGATATCTGGAGGTATTTAAGGTTAGGATCATGATACATAAAAATGGTTATTGTTCAATGTATGTAAAGATACATAGATCAATGCTAATCATAATCACATTGTGGCTGGGTCTTGAATTGAAATATTAGACTTCACTACGTATCCCATAAGGATGGGAATCAAGCCATACGTAGTTCTTGAAATATAGTTTAATGTCGTGTGGGACTAGAGTATGTGAGATCTTAGTTTAGGGTCATAGAGCTCGAACCATTATAAGAAATACACAGTGTGTGTTTTCATGGGGAATTTTTAGCCAAGGGACTGAAAGTGGAATTTGGGGTTAGGCCCAAAGACTTGGGGCTTTATTTGAGGGACACTCGAACGTTCCTATGTATCCCATAAGGATGGGAATCAAGCCCACATAGTTCTAGAAATACCTTCTATACAAATTTGGTTCGTACATGTGAAGGGTGAAAGGGGACTTTAGTGCAATGATGGTTTAACCCAAGATAAAAGGTTTAGGTATTTACATGTATGCACATAATTTTTTTTGAATATAACATGATTGAAAATCAATGTAAATAATTATTCCCTATCAGGTGAGGGTATCAAAGAATATTGTAGTTTATTGTCATACAGGACAAAAGTGTTGTACAGTTTAACGTTGTATAGCAAGGACGAAAGTGAACCAATGTAAAGATATTGATTCTGGGAGCGATTTCACCTATCAACATCATATGAGATAAAGGTGAACCGATGTGAAGAGATTGGTTTTGTGCTTGAACCTTGGGAGGTTGCCTACATACACAGCCTGGAAGGCAAGGATCAAAGTCCGCATAGTACAATTAAAGAATGAATTAGTGATCAAGTTGTTTTTGGGGACAACGACCTAAAAAATGATGTTGGGACTTACACATGGTTAGAATCCCAAAGAGGGTGTTATGGTTGAAATTTTCTCTAAGCTCACATGAGTCATACTCGGTGTGAGAAACAAGAGGTAACAACAACCTTAACGATGCACAATTTAATGTCATGTAGGAAAAATGAAGGGAATATGCAGTTTAAAGTCTTGCAGTTAGAACTATTGGTGCTGCATAGTTTAGTGTCATGTAGTAGGGAAAAAATACAGTTTAACATCACGTAGGACTTTTTAAGGAATTTCTATACAGTTTAGCGTCATGTAGTTAGGACGATGGGGACAATATAGTTTAATGTCATGTTGGACAAAAAGAGGACTGTGCAGTTTAATGTCATGCAATAAGGACAAAATAGGACACATTTTAACATTATGTTGGATGTATTAGGGAATTTTTCACTGTTTAACATCATGTTGGATGAAAAAAAGGACTATATAGTTTAGCGTCATGTTGAACGAAAGTGTGAATAGTTTAAGGTCATATGCATGGACCGTTGGTTATGCAGTTTAACGTCATGTTGGACATAAGTTCCAATAGTTTAAAGTCATATGCATGGAACCTGGATGGTGTAGTTTAACGTCGTGCTGAACGTAAGGGAAATGAAAATAGTTTAAGGTCATATGCATGGACCGTTGATGATGTATTTTGTGTTTATAAAAAATACTTCTTCAGAAATCTGGCATTGGTTGTAGTAATGATGAGTTCTCCATCCATTGAGATTAAAGAATAAGCTCCATTGGAATAGACCTTATGTATTGAATAAGGTCCTTCCCACATTGGTTCAAGCTTGGGAGGTTTCTTTCCTGGTATCATTGGAGTTCTGAGAACTAATACCAATTCTCCCTGAACGAATGAATGAAGATGAACTTTTTTGTTGAAAGCTCATGCTATTCGATTCTGATAGACTTCCAAGTGGTGCAGGGTGCATAATCTTTTCTCATCTAACCATTCCAATTCATCCAATCTCTTTTTAGATTGTTCATCTATGGATGACGGATCAAAAATAGCTACTCTGAGCGAGGGTAATTGAACCTCAATCGGCAAGACTGCTTCCGTTCCATATACCAATGAATATGGAGTTGACCGCATTGCAGTGTGGGTGGTAGTTCGATAAGACCATAAAGCATGAAAGAGTTTATCAGGCCATGACCTCTTATCTTTATCCATCATCTTTTGAAGTATATTTGACAGAGTCTTGTTGAAGTCTTCTATCTGGCCATTGGCCGCTACATGATACCGAGATGAATTATTGGATTTGATGTTGTATTCTTGATACAACTTCTTCACCTAGGATGAACAAAAGTTGGTGCCATTGTCCATCAATATGGTATGAGGGACACCAAATCTGGTAATGATGTTAGACTTGATGAAGATAATAATGCATTTATAACTGACTTATTTAAGAGGTATTTCCTCTTCCCATTTGGAAAAGAATTCAGTAGTAGTAAGAATATACTTAAACTGCTTGGCCGTAGCTGAAGGGTAAGGTCCCACCACATCCATTCCCCATGTGGAAAATGTTCACGAGTATTTAGCTGTATGAAGCAACTCTGGAGGTTGATGAATGAAGTTGGCATGTACTTGGCATGAATGACACTTCTTTGTGAAATCAACACAATCTTGTATCATTGAAGTCCAAAAGTATCCAAGCCTTCGAATATGATCAGACAGTCTATGTCCAGACTGGTGGGCACCACAGACTCCTGCATGCACTTCTTTCATGACAACCATTGTCTCTTCACCATCAATGCATCTGAAGAGAACTCCATCAAAAAAATGCTTGTAGAGAATTTTCTCTAGGTGATCTTGGCTATCATAAAGAGTAAAATTGACCACACATCGCCAGATTTGTTCTTTCCCGGCTCTATCAGGTGGAAGTGTTCCATTTTGAAGGTATTCCCTGATAGGTGTCATCCATCCTGTAGTATGACCATATGGTTCATGAATGGGACTAATTTCATTGATCTCTTCTGTTCTGGTTTGAACATAAGGTGAAATTGTACGATGGTGGGAAATACTGATGGTTGTTTTGTCCCGATTTGGATCTTCCAGAGCTGTGTCTATATTAGCCAGTGCATCAGCTTGAGCATTTTGTGATTGTGGGACATAAGAAAATGTTAGTTCCATAGGAAATTAAACCATTAACTCTCTGACATAATCATACAAAGGGATAAATTCTTCTTTTCTGATTGAATAATCCCCATTGACTTGTTTGATTACCAGGTCTGAATCACCTTTCACCCTTAAGTGATTCACTTCTGCTTGAAGCACCAACTCTAATCCTACGATGAGGGCCTAGTATTATACTTCATTATTGGTACCACCTTCCCACAATAATAAGGAATAAGGTAACACTGCCTTTTCCGGTGAAATAAGAATAACTCCTAATCCAACCTTGTTGAATTTAGGATCTTCCATTTTCTTCCATGTTGGACTTCTGGAAGCACCATCAAAATACATTTCCCATAACTGAGAACTATCCTGAATAGAGAAGACTTCCTCATCAGGGAGTTCAATATCTGAATATGTATCTTCTACTGAAGGATTCTAAGCAAGGAAATCAGCCAGAGCTTAGCCCTTTATTGCCTTTTGAGACACATACTGAATGTCGAACTACTGCAAAATAACTTCCCACCTTGCCAGACATCCTGAAAGAATTGGATGACTAAGGATGAATTTGAGCGGGTTATTTCAAGATACCAATTGTACCTCATGATGTTGCAGGTAGTGTCTCAATTTCTGAACTGCAAAGATTAATTCTAGTCAGCACTTCTCAATACTTGAATATCAGGTTTCTGCTTCAAGCATAGTCTGACTGAGATAGTAGAGGTTGTTTTCATTCCCAAAATCATTATTATGAGAAATAAAGGCACCCAATGATTTCTCTAGAGCTGTCACATAGAGGATAAGTGGTCTTACTTCAATAGGTGGCATTAATACCGGTGGACTCAAGAGATACTTCTTGAGAATATTGAATGCCTCTTGACATTCTTCAGTCCACTGGTAAGTGACTCCTTTCTTCATCAATTTGGTGAAGAGTAAACTTTTTCCCACCAAATTGGAGATGAAACGACGAATATAGGCTAAGTGTCCTTGAAGTCCTCTTAATTATTTCAAATTTCGAGGAGGTGACATACCAAGGATTGACTTGGTCTTTTCAGGATCGACTTCAATACCACACTGGCGTACAAAAAAGCCGGGAAAGTTTCCTGAGGTTACCCCAAAAGCACATTTTATGGGGTTCATATTCAAATTATATTGTCGAAGCTTGCGGAATATAACTTCCAAATCATCCAAGTGATTATAACATTATTTGGGTTTGACCACCAAATCATCCACATAACATAAAAAAAACTTCCCTAAAAAAAGGTTGAAGATACGATGCATGGCATGTTGATATGTTGCACCTGCATTCTTTAATCCAAAGGGAATTACACGATAGAAAAACACACCCTGAGGGGCTCTGAATACTGTAGATTCTTCATCTTCTGGAGCCATTCAGATTTGATTATACCCAGAATATCCATCCATGAAGGAAAGTGCTTCATATCCAGTTGTTGCATTGATTAAAAGTTCTGTGATCGGAACTGGAAAATCATCCTTAGGACAATGCCAATTAAGATCTCTAAAATCAATGAAAACTCTAATTTGTCCATTCTTATTTTTCCCAGTGACAATATTAGCTAACCACTTAGGATATTGAACTTCTCTGAAGAATTTATCTTTGATAAGATTATCCACTTCAACTTCAATTTTGGAAGCATAAGTTGGGTGTGTTCTTCTTGCGGCTTGCTTAAATCCTCAATGTTCTTCTGGTAAACCCAAATGATGAGTAGAAACATCAGGATCAAGCCCAAGAATCTCTGTATAGTTCCAAGAAAATATTTCTCAATTTTTCTTTAAAAAGGAAATATACATCTCTTGTTCTTCAAGAGTCATGGCCGCACTGATTAAAGTAGAGTGTTGATCTTCGTTTGTACCCAGATTGATTTCTCTGAGTTCATCCATAGTGGTAGAGATACCCTCTTCAAATGATGGAGGAGCATCTCTGAGATCTTCCTCTTCTTCTTCAACATGTGTTACTTTTTCTATTTCTACTTGCATAGTAGATGATGAAGCAGAATTTACATGATCAGAAGAGATGTTAAAATTTGAACATCTTGAAGAAGAAGTTTCCATTTCTGACCCAATTGATGACGAAGGGTCTTCCTTGGGTAATAAAGAGAATATGATGGATTGATAATCAACATCATCATTCACCTCTGGTATTGCTATAACTTCTTCTAGACTGGTTGGCGAAGTATAGACTTGCTTTATTTCAGTAGATGAAATGAAGACATCTCCATTTGAGCTTTCTTCATTGCCTGGTGGATCACCAATTTCTCCCATGTTGTCTGGCTCGATTGCCGTAATTGACATTATGGATCTTTCCATAAGAGTATTTTGATTTGGGTCTATCCAGTTAATTTGACTGATAGGCAACACATAATCTGTACTCACATGCGCAAATGGATTTACTGGAATCTTTTCCAAACTATACAGAGCATTAACTTTGGTAATCTCCTTTGTTGTGGATTCCTCATTTCCCTTCATGTGGTAGAATTCCGCCTCAATGTATTGAGAGTCACATGTCCTAAACGGGTCCTTATCACCATATAATGTCCCAACTTGACCATAGAAACAATACTTGAGACATTGATGGTATGATGAATGGATAGCCACATGTTGATTTATCCAGGGTCTTCCAAACAAGATGTTGAAGACTGAGTCTTGATCAACAACCATGAAATCTGAATTGGATACAAGATCTCCAAACTAAGTTCTGAGTGTAATCTCTCCTAGTGGTTCTTGTTCATTTTTATCATATCCTTGTAACATAATAGTTAAAGGAGATAAATCAGATTCCATGAGGCCCAATCAACGAAGTATACGAGTGGGCATGAGGTTGACTCCTGAACCATTATCAATGAAATCTCTTCGGATGTCTACTCCATTGACCTTTCCAGATAAGTACAAAGGTCTAATATTTCCATGCACAACATCATCTTCATCTTCATCAGTAAAAGATATTACTGCATGACATTCTTCAAAATTATTCTCTACATGGTAGACTTCAGCTGCAACAATTTCAGTCTCAAACTTCTGAGGACTTGACAAAGCCTCGATGAGTGCCTCCCAAAGACCTATTGAAAAATTCAAAGCATCCAGAATTGATAACTTAGCCGGTACTTGGGCCAGGTGTTTCAATATATCATACTTTTGATCCAAAGGTCTGCGTTTCCCAACAGGAACATGTGGTTTAGCAGGTGCCTTGGAAGTTGATGCTTTGGAAGTTGATGCATCTTGTATCGGTATAGGAGTTGGAAATATTCCTGGCTTTGGAAGATTAGATTGATTAGAGCCATTTACTTGTTGAGAGGAAGAAGATGGAAGCTTCAACCAATATTCCAAAATAATTGTGCCAGGACTGAGTCTACCTTGTGTGGAAGAACTTTCTTGTTCTTGTTGAGCTTGCTGAAGGGCTCTGCCACAGGTTTCTGCTGTATACACAGTTCTAGTAGGGGTAGAATTAGAATAGTGGCCTCTGAAAGATCCACGTCTTCCCCTGTATCCTGAGCCTCTGGAACTTCCTCTGATTCCTCTATTTTATATAGGGAACTCAGGCTCATCAAAATCGAAACTACGACTGGCATATGGATATGTTAATTGAATCATATTAACAGAACCGGATATCAACTCTTCATCCGATGAAGACTCTGCCTGATTAGCCTATTTAGGCTATGCCGTTTGGTGGGGTGGTTTCTGTTGCTTTGAAGTAGATGGCATAAAATCTACCAAAGTCAAAGACAACTTAGGCTTTGAAACATACTCATCTTCTTCTGATTGTTCCTCTTTCTTGGAATTATGCCTCCCTTTTGAGGATTTGCCCTCTGAAGAGGATTTTGTTGTGGAATCCATAGCAGAAGACACAATTGGTTTCTTCAATTGTCTTCGCAAAATGGAATGAGTTCGGTTGATCGTTTTCCTAACCATCCAATCATCATATTTCTACGCATTTTTTCTTTTGACTTCTTGCCACTCGCCTTCCTCCACTGGAAATGTAGCAGTAACACATGCTACCTGAGCTAAAGAACCTTTCAGTTTGAATTGTCCCAAATCGACCATTTTTTGCAGGAGTTCCTTGAAAACAAAACACACCTAAATGGGATGCCCCAAAATTTGATGAAACGAGAAATAGTTGGGATGGTCTTCATCTCCTTCCTTGTTTTGCCTCTTGGGCCTTGGTAATTGAACCAAATTATTTTCCAGAGCTGAAATAAAATAACCAGGAACTTTTTCATTTCGGAAAGAGTAAACTTTGCTTTTCAAATCCTCAAATTGTTTTCATTATTGATATCTTCGATCATATTGATGAAACGACCTCTGTTGTTGGCTCTCAGGAGGTGGAGCCCTTTGAGAAGATGAAGGTTTTGAAGTAGAAGCAAGTACAGGTTCTTATTTAAGAATAACTGTAGCAGTTTCTGCTTTAACCATTCTCCTTCTTGGAGCTGATGGAATTATACGAGCTTTATCCTCAGTCTTTATAAGATAATCTTCAATCTGTTGAGAGATTCAAGTAAGGTCTCGAAACCCTCCTGTGTATTTCATAGGGATTAGTAGTGTGCGCAATTTTTCACGTAGATTTTCCACATATAATGGCAACATTTTTCTTGAGGGAGTGCTAAGCTTAGGAAATATGTTAATCCTTTCCAGCGAGCAATGAAATATGAAACCCTTTCATTATCCCTTTTTTTATAGTTTGTAAGATCAAAAAATGTTGTATTTGGCAACGTTGAACTGACTTGAAGAAGAAATTGTTGACGAAGATCCTCCCACCTGATAATTGACCGATATTGCAAGCTTGTGTACCAAACAAAAGCTGGTCCTTGAAAGGTTCGCACGAAGCATCTGAGGTTCACTACTTCTTGTTGTTCCGAAGTTCCCATCATAGGATCGCAACAAGACATGTAATGCATCAAATGCTATTCAAGATCGCCTGATCCATTGAAAATAGGGAATACAGGGTTCCCAAAACTTGATGAGGGAGGGATTGAATCTACCCATTCAAGGTAAGCTCTCTTTTCTGGTTGAACCTGTGCACGCTTCCCTTAAATAGTATCTAACCGAGCTGTTAATGAATCAATGGTATTTATTAACTTTTGATAAACATCCGTTTGAACTTGGACTTGGGAAGGTTCAATAATTGGAGTCTGGATATGTATGGTGGCTGGTACTACAACTGATGGTAGCACCACCGATTGTTGTTGCACTTAACCCATAAGATTATACCTGTGAGGGTGTACTGATAGAGGAGGATATTCTTGATCCATCTTAGTAACTGCAAAAAACTCCCTTGGCTGACTGAATCCATCACGCTTAGGAGGAAGACTATCCTGAAGTAGTTCTGCATTCATCCTCCTTAACTTCTACATTTCTTCCTCTTGTTGTGAAAATATTTTCTCTAGTGAGAGTGATTGTCCTTCTCCAGAGGAAGGATATGTAACCTAATTCTTTCCACTCCCTTTGTTGGATCCCTTTCGGAGAGGGGGAAGTGGGTTATTTGAAGGAATACCCAGATTCTGGGTAAACCATTGACTTCGTGTACGCACACCTTCTTCATTTGTGTCTATGCGTACAAAATCTTGAGCATGAACCTCTTCATCTGAGTCCCCTGAGTGAACCTCATCAGGTGGATCTACAAAAACAGAGTTTATGACATTTATTGATGCATAATGCATTGCATCCCTTATATCGTCATTTCTGCGATATTGTCTTCTTCCATGTCCTTGATGAGACATTTCCTTTTGTTGATTTGATTCCTCAGGAACTTCTTGATGAACTGAAATTTGGAGGGAATCTCCTGATAATTTGGCTCCTCATTCCTCTTGAGGCTTCTTACCCAATCGAGAGAAGACTGAATTTATCTAAGGGAGGGATTGAGGATTTGAAAAAGTCCCCAGTCCGGTGGACTGGGGCTGTTCCTGCTGTCTTTGCTCAACTCCTCGAATTCTATTTGTTGATTCTTAGGGTTGGTTTAAAAGAGTCCCCAGTCTGGCAAGCTGGGGTGGTTCTTGAAATGCTATATATGAGACTTTTTGAAATCTCTCCTGATCTTGTGGACCTTAGTCCAGAAATTAGCTGGATGCATCAACCTACATCCACTTTTATCACCTGACTCAAAAGACCATTGAATGATTTCTGACACTTCTGTCACTTGGTGATGTGCTTGCTCCAAACGAGAGGCCTGTTCAATATTCTCATTTTCTTGATGCAGGAGTAATTCAACAACTTGTTCTCTGTATTCTTGATTTTGAGAAGAAATAGTTGAGGTCTATTCTTGGTCAAGATTTGGTTACAAACAAAACCCATTGACTGTGGCCAGCCATGAGACCATTTTCAGCGGGCTTTGCTGACTGGAGAGCACAGTGAAATATAGTGCTCCATGAACACCCCATCCTCTGATATGAATACCAGATGGGGCATTGGTAATTAACTGACACAATCTTCTTAGTGCGCCAAGGCATGAACGTTGAAGGGCTCTCTGCTGTGTTTCAGCCTTCGGATATCGAGAGACTGATAGAGATTCCAAATCAATCTGATGTTGTAACCCTTCTATTATCTTAACATGATTTTCATATTCATCATAAGATAATACTTTCTTTTTCAACTGAAAAAGAGTTTTCCATATGTTGAGACGAATATCATGAATTCCATCTTCCGTCAACATTTCTGGAATGTCATACTGAGATTCAGCCAGAGGCCAAAACATAACTGTCACTTCACCTTTTTCCAGTTGTTTTCTCATATTCAGCACTTCCTCTTTATCATTCAATGATGATTCTTCTACCTGATTTGACCAGAGTTGGTGCTTCCTTATTGTTTCATCAGATTCAAAAATATTGGTAGAGAAATCACTGATCAAATTGGAAGATGAATGGCCTAGGGGTGGTTCGGAGAATGACCTACACCCCAGGCTATCTTCTGATTGATAAAGTATTTCACTTGCTGATGGTAAAGCATCAGACATGACTGGATTTACTTTTGAAAGTGCCTCAAGATAAGAGGGCTTTCTCGTCACTACATTGTCTTCTGAAGAATTTTCCAGACAATGAGAATTACTACTGCGGAGAGGGCTTTCACAGATAAATTCATCATCATGGGGAGGACCACCATGGTGGGTTACAACAAAAGATGAAACTTTTTTCTCCTTTATCTTCTGACCACACAGAGGGTTCTTGTGGCTCTCATATGAAGATGAAACTTCAAGATCGACCGAATTGTCACGAAGCAAGCCTTCATGAGGAAGTGTCTGGTGCAGACCTTCAGAATTAATGTTCCCACTATTGGGAAATGAGAGAGTAGAATCTTGAGTTGCAACAGATAGTTGTCTGAGTGCATCAAGAACTCCATCATCGAGTAAGGCCTTGTTACAGATTGGCCCTTTATTTCTTGACTGTGCTAGGTGGGTCTTCTTCTTAATTGCCTTCTTACTCAATTTGGCAGGTGTGTGTGCCTTCTCAGGAGAAATGACCAGGATAGGCTGATTATCTCCGCTCAAATCAGGCGTATGTTCCTGACTGGGTTGTCCATATGATATGGGGGAGTACACCCCACAACCTTCTTGGACTGGAACATATGTGTGTTTCTATTCTGGAGTGAACTATTGATGTGTCAGTCCACTAGTAGGGATAGATTTATGTGTCTTTCCCTGAGATGCTGCTAAAGCTATTATAATATCCTAGCAGACATCCAGAATATGAGGAGGGATTTTCTTCTGCTCTTTCACCATTGATAGAATATTATTGGTGAATTCAGCTGCCAGAACGGGGATATACATCTATTCTATGCTTGGATTAGGTGTGTGTTCCTACTCATGTCCTCCTTTTCCTATCAATGAATCATGACAGTACTCAAGTGTGGGGTCAGAGAGTTGAGTCTGCCTCTTGTTTGTCGCCGGAACATTTCGATTGTATTCTCCTGGTGCTACCAAATGAGACTATTGGTAGGATTGATCAATACTAGTAGGTGTATGTGCCATATTATTGAACTCTTCAGAACGTGGTTGAAGAACTTCCTTCAACATTGACAGACGAGGCTTCTGGCAGGATGGATGAGTGTAAGCAGGTGTATGTGCCTGTTTACCAGTGGTCAACACATTGGGTTGGCGGGATCCATCATATGTAGTCAGACGAGCCTTCTGACTAGCTGATGATTTATAAACAAGTGTATGTTCCTGTCTATAATACTCTGCCGGAATTGCCTGGCAGGATTGGCACGCTGCTGCCAGACGAGTCTGCTGGACAACGGAATTAAAACGGACGGGTGTATGTGCCCGCTCGTTGCTTGCCACCAAGTTAGGTTGGTGGAATTCTCCGGAGATATAAGAGATGAGAACCTTTTCAATGTTGACCAGATTTTGCCTCGGGTGATTCGTCTTGCCTTCTCAGGTTCGAGGAACCTAAGCCAAACGCCTGGATTCGATACCCTCATCATGTTGAGGGCGCACTGCCACACGATTCTGGCGGTGATTGTTGATGGGATCCCTCGGGAAGGACTCCTGTCTCCTTGAATTGAGGCCTTGAGGGACCTTAGCATTCACCTCCTCAGAATATGGGAGTGAATGGTGATTGCGTTTTGGGGAAAATGACCTGAAACGGTTGGAGACGGTGGTTATAACCGCCTACTTCTTGATCACTGGCTGTCGCTGTCCGGACGACCAGGTTGAATTATTGACTTGGAGGGCTTGTCAAGCGGCCTCCAGAGTCGGAATAGTACCATTTTGACGGTACTCCTTAACCAGCGCATTTTATACCTAGTGTTGAAGACGCTGAGTAGGTGATGTCGCCCTCAGAGCGGACAACGATCCAGCAGGAGTAGCAGTAGTGGCATTCGCATCAGAGTTTTTCACAACAGAGGTATTCATAGATGTGAACTTAAAAGAATCCATTTTGGAAATGTAGAAGATCTTGGAAAAGAGTTCCTGTTTGATATAACCGACATAATCAAGATAAGTCCGACCACTACATCTTTTGGATGAAAAAATATGTTATTTATTGTCTTGTTGGCCCTCTCATTGAGTTTAAATAGGGGCCTAACAAATAATCAAAGCATCATTTTAACTTGGTTAATGATTCACGTCGGGTTCACCATTTTTTGTTTCCTCTGGAATTGGGGATGACCTCATTGATTTAAGGTTCAAACATTTAAATCGTTTTATAACGGGTTTGTTCGTAGAACCGAAAACATCCAATGATTCCATATCTATTTCGACCTACTTTCCAAAGGTAGGTTCTCATTAGTTGTGGACCGATGAGGCTTAGGAATTTTCATTGGTTGAGAGGATGGGAGGTCGGACTCATCAAAACTTTTTGAGGGGAATTATTGTCTACTCCGGGAATCTCTTTATAGATTTATGTTATGTTCGTGAATCCTTATTACATTACCAAGTATAAAATGAGTTTTCCTTGAGATCTGACAATCAATGATTAAATATGTAGGAATTTTAGAGAATATTTTATATATATTCGAGGTTCTTCATCGATATAGAATCATCTGTATTTGTTAGAGATTATTAGTCAATGGTATCCTTCAATACATAAAAGCCTCTTGGTCATTATGATGACCATACTGGTTTTAAATCCACTCAGTGGGGCACTTAAAGTTTATTGTCATTCAGAAGGACATGGATTATTTTAGAGTTGGGATTTAACCTGCAGATGGGCTACCTATATATCCTTCATTTAGAAAAGAAATCATAACCCACGTAGTTCGAGTAATGGAGTATGATGTTTATGACTGATGGATCAAAGAAAGATGTCATAATTACTTTTACACTCTAAGATCACGTGAGTCATGCTCGGTGTGAGAAACAAGATGTATTGGTAAAACCAGACAATTGTGCCATGAAATATGCAATCATAAGAGATGATATGGGGCTTATGTTATGTATGACTGCCCAAACCGATGAAGATTAAGATTTACTTTAGGGAAGAAATCCAGGAACAGGGTCCATAAAGGTATATGTACTTTATGGATATTTGAATATGCTAATCAACCCAAGTTAGGAGGGGACTTATGATTGGGATTTACTCATGAGAAGGAAGCCCATATCAAAAAGTAGATTAAGATTGGTTAAGAGAAATTTAAGACTAGGGATTACTCCAAAGGAGGTGGCCCAGGTTAAAGGGATTTGAAAACTGGGGCTTACTCTTCAAGAGGAGGCCCAGGTTAAGAGAATTTTAAAATTAAGGGATTTGAGGCTTACTCCTAAAGAGGATGCCCACATTTGTAGATTTGAAACCGGGGTTTATTCTAGAAAAGGAATCCCAGGTTAAAGGAATTATGGTTGGGGCTTACTCCTGAGTAGAATGCCCAAATTAGGGGACTTGGGGCATACTCCTGAAGAGGATGCCCAATTAAGAGAACTTGGACTGGGGCTTACTCCTAAAGAGGATTCCCAATTAGGGGAAATTATGACTTGGGCTTACTCCTAAAAAGGAGGCCCATGAATAGGGTTCTCTCATCTTAAAGGATGAGGTCGAATGAATGAAATCTCTAACTTTAGTGACATAATGATGTGTAAATCACTAAGTTTTGAGAGATGTTCCACGGAATTCTTTTCAGATAAGGAATTCAATCAAGAAAAAATGCCATAAATGGATTTGAAGAGTGTCTTGAAGACTGAATTTTGAATAGGAAAGGTGGAATGGCATAAGAGAGGTGAAATGGGCAGGAAGGGCACCCAAAAATAGAAGGGCGCGCAAGTCCTGGGGGGTCTCGCAAGTACTACATGGGCACGCAAGTCTTGGTCACACAAGTATACTTGCACGACACCTATATACTTGGGCAATGGTTAACCAGTAGGGTAATACTTGGGCGATCCTTGACCAAAGCCTTTAGAATTATCCCGAGGTACTTCTAGAAGAGTGGCGCACGATTTTCAATGAGTAGGTAAGGAGTCGTGCAAGTGTGTCCATTTCCCTTAAGGGTAAAACACATAGGCACGCAAGTGTTAGTTAATTCTATCACTTAGACCTTATTCCTCTTGTATATTCCTTCCATTCTAGGTAAAGAATTACCTTAGAATTGTTCGGAAGACTTGATGAATAGACTTGGGCATTCAGATCTCTATATCCAAATTCTAGAAAAAATATCCTCCGAAATGGGGGGCCCACTGGGGGTATTTATAGGCTGGAGAAGACCTTGGGCGATTTTCAAAGAGGGTGCGCAAGTCACCTGCACAACCATTTGGGCAGCGTGCAAGTATACTTGTGCGAACATGCTGGAACTTGTGCGACCTATGGGAAATGTTCTGCTTGTTCATCACTTTATCTTTTTTTGATGTTTATTCAAAGGATGAATCTTCTTTGTTTGAGGTATTTCCCTTTTCATTTCGTTTAGGCTCTATGACGAAAAAGGAGCGCCAAGACATACACATGAAAGATGAATTCCTTTCCCATTTGATGGATGTTGTAGACAGATATAGGTTATTCCATTAATGTAATAAAAAATAAAAATATTTGTGATATTGGTGTTGTTATTATATTTTGGTTTAAGAATATTTTAAGGAAGTTTAATAATAAATAAAACAGAAACACTCGATTAAAAACTATACTTCATCTTCAGACAACCTCATATTCTTATCACCCTAATACCACTAAGGTTGTCATTATACCTAAAAAGTGACCTCTATAATGAGGGAATGGATTATAAGAAATTATATTTTTAGGTAATGGACAAACCTAATTGATATTTAAGTGTGAAGTAATAAAAAGAATAGGTTCCCTTTTATAAGAGAGTGGAGGGGAACTCATGGAATTTCTAAAAATATTAAATTAATGCAAATTAATATTCAATTTGAAATGGATCATGTGACATCCCAACCTAGGATCCACTAAACATTTCCCTGATCTGGTTGTCCACATGCCCTCAAGTGTGCCTCCCCATATGCCAGAGGGTTCTGACAAGCAGTGAGGGTCTGGTAAGTCAGTCATGGGGAGTCTATACCCTATTTTGTCATAATAAAACACAAGTGAAAAAAAACAACAATAACCAAGTACAGAAGCATATATAAATAACCAAAATAAAATCTATGTCATATAATAACCAAATCATGAAAATAAAATACTCAATTGAAAAGAAAAACAATATATGCCAATGAAAATGTCAAGTGTCTACATTGCAACTGAAAGTGAAGACACAACGAATTCCAAACGGATCCCGAATCACATATGGTTCCTTCTCCCATGCTTTAATCCTAAACTGAAATCTATCCCAGGATATTTATCTTATCATTTCCTGCAATAAAAAAATATTCTTGGGTTCCGATTAGGCGGCCCGAATAGGGTGTGAGTACAACTCAGTAGGCCACCACAAACAGTGTCTAAAATGAGTCCAATCAAATGATAGTGCATGCAGTTTTATGAAGAAAAAATACAATGCATAATTTAAACAGTTATTACATTGTAATTTAATCTTTAATCAACACATTGGGCCAATTCAATTCATGTTTGCCATTAGAATCATCATTCATTATTATCATTCATTTGATGAAGTTCATCATAACTAGTACCCAAATCTCAGTTGAAACATAATTCATTTGGTGTAGGTCATCATGCCTAGAACCAAAAATCTCGTTGAGTATAGGTCGTCATTCATATCACTTCAATTCATATTCAGTGTAGGTCGTCATGCCTAGCACCCCATAATCTCAAGCTTGGATAACAATTGGGGAGGAGCACCATGTCCAAGTCCCAACTTCTAATCGGTCTAGGATTCCATGCCTAGAACCACAAAAGCTCAACCATTTAATCATTCTTTAGTTCATAAGAATTTTCCACACTATTAATTTACTAATCCGATGATTAGTTAAAAATTTAAAAGGCCGTTAATTAATTCAACAATTAATTAAACACATAACCTGTTAATTAATTCATCAATTAATTAATCAATCAATACCATTCTCATTCCATAATTAATTATTCACAATTAATTATCCATTTTACACCTCGACTTTCCATAATTAATTTTCACAATTAATTATCTTTTATCAACATCATGAAATATAACTAATTCTCCCAATTAAATATCTTTTGTCAATATCATGTCACATAATTAATTTTTACAATCAATTATCTTACAAAGCCAATCATCATTTCATAATTAATTCCCCCCAATTAATTATCTTTTCACATTTAATTAAATATCTCAATTAAAACATCAAATCTCCAAAATATCTATTTGGGAAACCCCCCGCCATTTCTTCCGTGATTAAATTATCAATTAAATCACTAAGGGAACTCAATTCAATTCCACATTCCTAATTACTCCAATTTAGGAAAACAATCATCAAGTGAATCTAGAAATCATAAACTCACATTCAAATATCATAAAACATGACTATATGAGTTCAATTTAGACCACTGACCTTGTTTTATTGATGGAAGTTATCCTAACATAAATCCCCGAAATCCGATCAGCACAACATCTTTGATCAAGCTCCGAATCTAAATCCCAAAACCAAAATTAAGATCAAAGGAATCAAGATCTTGCAAAACTAGATCTGGATCCAAAATCATAGATCTATATCTCAACTCATATGTTTAGATCTATGAAAACAATGAAGATCCTCTGTGAAAGTATTTTAGAAAGATAGAGGAATGAACAGGAGAAGAAATGGGATGAAATCCACTTACTGGGAGGATAGAGGATCTTCAATACAGGTTTTCGATCTTGAAGAATGGTGTTTGGATCACCTTAGAATACCTCTGGAAGGATTTGAGAACACCTAGAATTTTTCAATCCCAAGTTAAGGTCGAAAAATGGGAGTCTCAGAGGGTTCAGGTGGTTTTAATAAGGATTTTCGGATATTAAAAACTGCACGCATGGTTTCCTAGGAATATGTGTATGGTTAGTCAAACCGTGCACCAACCATACAGACCTCTTTATCCAGGTTTGCACGGTTTGTATGGTTTTTCCGCACAAATTTTCAAACCGTGCGCAAACCATGCACAACCCACTGTCCATTATTTTTAATTAAAATTTCACCCAAACACACCCCAAGACACTACTCCAAATCAAAGGTACTTAAAACCATTAAAAAGTACCTAAAAATGTGCTTGAGATGACTCCTAGAAAGGTTGAGATCTTACAATCTCCCCACCTTATAACAGCTCATCCTCGAGCTGCATTCTTGAACTTCTCTAAGAGTCCAAGCCAAAAAGATTGGGACATTGAGCCCTCATGTTTTATTCATGTTCCCAAGTTTCCTGTTGAACATTTCCATGTCGCCATAACACATGAACTAATGGCATAGTCTTTCACCGTAACACTTTCCCACTAAGACCCATCACACATATCAAATGCTCCTCAAAGTATGAATCTATCTCGAGATCAACCTCTTCCACATCAATCACATGAGAAGGGTTAGGGTGATATATCTGTAGTTGTGATACATGAAAACAAATCATGTATTGTGCTAAACTTCTTTGGAAGTGCTAATCGTTATGCCATTGACCCGATTCTCTCATGTACCTCGAACGGTCCTACAAACCTAGGTGCCAACTTCCCCTGTCTCTATATCCTGTGGTGACCCAATCTAGGTGACACTAAAAGGAATACACTATCACCCTCTGTAAACTCTAGGGGTCATCACTGTCTATCAGCCTATGAATTCTATCTACTCTAAGCTATATCCACATGTTTCTGAATCAACTACACCCACTCTGATTTCTCCTGAATGAGACTCAGTCCCAACAGCTCTGACTCACCTACCTCTAACCAACATAGCGGTGATCTACAAGGTCTACCATAAAGTGCCTCATATGGTTCCATCTGAATAGTCTCCTGATAACTGTTGTTAAAGGTGAACTCCACTAAAGTCAAGTGCTTATCCCATGAACCACCAAAGTCAAGAACACATGCTCGCAGCATATCCTCCAACACCTGTATGGTACACTCCGACTGCCCATCTATCTATGTGTATAAGGCTATACTTAACAGATCCTATGCACCAAGTGCCTTCAATAAGCCCTGCCAGAAGCATGAAGTAAATCACGAATCATGATATGAAAGTATAGTCCACGACACTCCATGCAAATGAACTATCTCTTTCACGTATAGTTCTCCTAACTACTCTACTATAAAGGTTTCCTCAATAGGAAAGTAGTGTGCTACCTTCGTTAGTCGATCGACAATGACCCAAATAACATCATTCTACCTAAGAGTCTTTGGAAGTACTACCACAAAATCCATAGTCACATCATCCCACTTCCATTTCGGAATAGGTAATGGCTGCAACAGGCCTCCAGGTCGTTGATGCTCTGCTTTCACCTACTGATAGGTGAAACATCTTGTTACAAACCCTACTATCTCCTTTTTTATCCCTGGCCACAAAAACTGTCATTGAATGTCACGATACATTTTTTTCACCCTAGGATGTACCGCCCACCTTGAAGCATGAAATTATCACATGAGTTCCTCTCTCATACTCGTAGGGACAAGAAGCTTTTTTTAACATAGATGATCTCATCCTCATATATTTTCCACTATGAAGGTTTCTCCCCACCTTCAAGGATTTCCCTCAAGGTTAAACACTCCGGATCCTCGTACTCCTGGTCCCTGATCCATCTCAAGAGTGTCAAATCCATTGCTATAGAAACCAGAGTCATCCTCTCCTGACTCTACTAAACTACCACATGCATTTCCACTAGCAAAGTCACCATCTTCCACTCTTCACTCAACTCATGTACTAACTGAGTTTGAGTTTTTTTCTCAAGGCATCAGCCACACTATTCTCCTTCCCGGGTGTGTATTCCAGTTCAAAATCAAAGGACTTCATATACTATAACCATATTCACTACCAAATATTCAAGTCGCGCTGTGAAAAGGTATACATGAAGATTTTGTGATCCGTAAAAACTATAAAATTTTCACCCAAAAGATAGTGTCACCAACACTTAAGAGCATAAGCCACTGATGCCAACTTGAGGTCATGCATAGGGTAATTCCGTTCATGTGGACTTAGCTTCCTATACCCATAAGCAACAACTCTACCACCTTGCATCAACACAGCTCTGATTCCAACCCCTGAAGCATCACAATACACCGTGTACTCCTCATGTGACTCAGGTAAGATCAAAATTGGTTCCGAAGTCAAGTGCTTATTCAAATACTAGAAATCATTCTTACATTCTTATGTCCAAACAAAACTTATCCATTTCTTTATCAAACCAATAAGCGGTTATTTCAAATGGGAAAAGTCTTGGATGAACCTCCTACAATAAACAACTAATCCCAAAAAGCTTCTAATATCAAAAACATTCTTGGGATGCTCCCAAGAAATCACTTACTACACTTTTTCTCGATCAAATGCCACACCTTCTTCTGAGATTATGTTCCCCAAAAAGTGTACCCTATCAATCCTAAGATAAAATTTAGATATATTGGAATATAGAATATGATCTCTCAGTATACCTAGGAAGATATCATGATGTTTAACATGATCGTCATGAGTCTTAGAGTACACTAAGATGTTGTCCACAAATACCACCACAAACTGATCTAAGTAAATATGAAATATCCTGTTCATCAAGTCCATAAACACTGCTGGATAATTAGTCAACTCAAACAGCATTAAAAAAACTCATAAATATCATACCTACTTCTAAAAGAAGTTCTTGGTATATTAGAGGTCCAAACTCTCACCTAATGATACCCTGATCTCATATCGATCTTTGAGAACACATTAGCCCCCTTCAGCTTGTCAAACAGATCATCGATACATAGAATATGATATCTATTCTTTAAATTAATTTTATTCAACTTCCAGTAATAGACACACAAGCATAGACTCCCATCGACCTTCTTTGCAAACAAAATAGGTGATCCCCAAGGCGATGTACTTTGACAGATAAAACCTTTACCCTACAACTCTTCCAACTACATTTTGTGCTCTTGAAGATCAGTCAGTGCCATTATGTAAGGTGGATTAAATACCGGATCAGCCCCTAGAATGAGCTCAATAGTGAATTATACATCTCTCTCAGTTGACAACCCTAAAAAGACTTCAGCAAAGATATCTTAAAATAGTTCTACTACTGGTGGAAGGAAGTCTTCTCTACCACTACCATAATCTGGAAAAAGAATAGAAACATGGGATGTGATCTCTCCCAGTTTCTGAGTAATTGGACCAAATATTCTTGCATGGATATCCCATTATCCAAGGTGAACATACTGGTCACCCTTAGGAGATAGAAAGGTCACTCTCATGCGGTAACAATCTATGTGGGATCGATTTGTGATTAGCTACTCCATACCCATAATCAGGTCAAAGCCCGTTATGTCGAGGACAAAGATATCCCAAATGAAACGGCTCTTTACAATTTCTAGAGAAAATCCAATGCATAAATAGATATCCCTAGTCCGTGTTCCAAATGGTGTATCGATATTCATCATCCATATTACAGACTCCACCTCTAGGCTCAAGCCAATAACAAGGTTTGTAGGTATAAAGGAATGAGAGGAACTGATATCAAACAAGGTAGTAGCTAAAGTAGAAGAAACTAGAATAGTACCTATCATTGTCAATGGACCAACCTCACTCACCATAAGTGTAGGTTTCACTTCATGTAACTATCCTGCCCCTCTTTCCCATGGTGTCGTCTGACTCCCCTGAGTAGCACCACTCTGCTAGTATGGGCGCTCATACCCTGAATCACCACAACCACTTCCTCTACCTCCTATACCATTAGAAATCTAGCTTCCAGACCTATATGATGTAGAATACCCCCTTCCCACACTCTGAATCTGTGTATCTCTTCCCTCATCACCGGCCTACCACTGCTTCCGATAAAACTTCTATAGGTGTCCCATACTACCACAAAACCATCACTCAACTGGTGGTCTAGGAAAAAGTGTACGATAGTGTCCCAGCCTACCCCACTGGTGTAAAAGCACAAGGGAATGATCATATGCAACTGTTCCTCCTGACTTTCCACCTTGCTTTCTACTATACTAACTAAGATTCTTGTGATGATGCTTCCTACTCTCAAAAGACACAATACTTGATCTTCTAGCTACCTGTCTAGTACTGGAAGCCTCGTTTAGGCTTCCCTCTAAAATGAGAGCCATATTAACCACTTATGAGAATTTATTTTGCCTAAATATATTCACCTGGGACTTAATTTCACACTTAAGTCCATCCTGAAATTGTTTTGCCGAAGATGCCTCTTCTTCCGACAAAGGTGGAGCAAAATGATATAAATATGTGAAACGTTCAGTGTAATCTATTATGGACATTCTTCCTTATGTCAGATTCATAAACTCGGAATCCTTCTCTTACCTCAGTGTGTTTGGATAGAAGTGTTTCAAGAACTTCTCCAAAAATTCCTTCCATAACAGATCATCAGTCTGTCCAGATCATACCTAAATGTCCCACCAGTGTTTCGTTGAATCCTATAGAATATAATCATCCAACTTGACCCTCGTCTCAAAAGGAGTCTCCAAATTGTCAAGTATTGTCTCTATTGATTCAATATAGAATTAATCTCCCTTAGGTCGACCCTCTCCAGTGAAAGTAGGAGGGTGATGCAGCTGAAACTCCCTTGTCAACTCGGACATGATTTTCTAAACCCGTCCTAGGTCTCACTCCATGAATTTCATGAAACGAGAAAATTTCCCTCCAAACTGCTCTCTTTCTTCCTCATCTTGCACCAATGGTGCCTCAAGCTCCCTATATGGAAGTTTGTTTCGACTATAACCCTTGGTCTCTCCCTCAACAAGTGTCATAGAGGCATATCTCTATAAATAAAAACACACATCTTAGGTCTCATAACACAACCTTATAACATTTACGTAATATGAGAAACTAACACAACAAGTTTCAACAAGTCCCTTTCTCCTTTTTCTCACCACACGGTAAACACTGACGCCTTATCACTAGAATTAACCATTCTACTCCTAGGTCTTGGTTAACAATGGGTATATTTATTCTCATTAATTAATGAAACCATTAATTAATCACATTATTTGAAATTAATTAATTCAACAATTAATTAATTTCGCATACCCATTTCATCAATTAGGGTTCTCATTAGACACCCATTTATTCTCAATTTTCATCATTGTTTCAATCTCACATCAAGGAAAAATAGTTCAAGTTCAAAAACTTACCCATAAACCAATTTCCCGTGAGTGCCTATAATGATGCATGTCACAACAACCCTGAGTGCCTAGAATGATGCATGCAGACTCAACTATTGTGCCTCTTTAGGCCAAGAATAAAAATTCAACTATTTTCAAAATAAATTTCACATCACATTACAAGTTCTTCACCCAAGGTGAAATAATATACAACTGTAACAAAAAATAAAAATCACAACAATCTGACCCTGAGTACTCGTATTTTTCCCCGTACATGGGTTTGAAACTCCCATGCATGAGCTCATTACCAAGCCTCGACTCTTCCTAGTATCCTGTCTACCTTTTCCCAAAATTGTAAGACAAAAGAAGAATAAAGAAAAGAAAACTTCTCTGATACCACTTTGTGACATCCCGAATTGAGGGCCACTGAACGGTGCCCCGATCCGGTTGTCCACATTCCCTCAAACACACCTCCCCATTAGCCAGAGGGTGTTGTCTAGTAGTGAGGGTCTGGTAAGTTAGTCTTGGGGTGTCTATACCATCTTAATTTTCAGAATAAAACACCAGTAGAAGAAAATAACAATAACCAAGTGCAGAAGCGTATATAAATAACCAGAAAAAATCCATGTCATTTGATAACCAAATCATGAAAATAAAATACTCAAATAAAAGGTAAAACAAGATATTCTAATGCAAATGTCAAGTGTCTACATTGCAACGAAAAGTAAAGACACAAAGACTTCCAAACAGATCCCAAATCACGTCCCTTTCCCTATCCCATGCTCCAATTCCAAATTGAAACCTATCCTAGGGCCTTTCCCTTATCATGCCCTATAATAACAAAATCTTCTCAGGTACCGATCAGGAGGCCCAAATAGGGTGTGAGTAAAACTCTGTAGGCCACCACCAACAATGTCTAAAATGAGTCCAGTAAAAAGACTGTGCATGTGGTTTTATGAAGCAATAAATACAATGAATAATTTAAATAGTTATCACATTGTAATTTAATCTTTAATCAACACATTAGTCCAATTAAATTCATGTTTAACATTTGAATCATTATTCATTTGGTGTAGGTCTTCATTCCTAGAAGCACAAATCTCATTGAGTGTAGGTTTTCATGCCTCGAAATCCAATTCTCATTCAGTGTAGGTCGTCATGCCTAGCACCCCATAATCTCAAGATTAGACAACTATTGGAGAGGATTTCTATGTTCAAGTCCCAACTTCTAATAGTCTAGGACGCCATACCTATAACCACAAAATCTCATACATTTAATCATTATTTAAGTCATAATAATTTTCCACATTATTCATTTACTAATCCAATGATTAGTTAAACATTTCAAATGCCATTAGTAAATTCAACAATTAACTAAGCACATAACCCATTAATTAATTCATCAATTAATTAAACAATCAATACCACTCTAATTCCATAATTAATTCCTCACAATTAATTATCCATTTTATATCTCATTTTCCATAATTAATTCCCATAATTTTTTATCTTCGATCAGCATCATGAAATATAACTAATTATCCCAATTAATTATCTTTTTTCAACATCATGGAACATAATTAATTCTCACAATCAATTATCTTAAAAAGAAAACCATAATTTCATAATTAATTTCCCCCAATGAATTATCTTTTCAAATTCAATTAAATATCTCTATTACAACATCAAATCTCCAAAATATATATTTGTGAAACCCTCTATCATTTGTTCTGCGATTCAATTATCAATTAAATCACCAAGGGAACTCAATTCAATTCCACATTACGAATTACTTTAATTTAGAAAAATAATCAACAAGTGAATATAGAAATCATAAACTCACATTCACATATCATAAAACATGGCTATGGGAGTTTGATTTAGACCACCTACCTTGGTTTATTGATGGAAGTTAGCCCAACGGAAATCCAAAAAATCCGAGTGGAAAAACGTTGTTAATCAAGCTCCAGATCTAAATCCCCAAAACAAAATTAAGATTAAAGCCATCAAGATCTTGAAAAAATAGATCTAGATCCACAATCTAAGATCCAGATCGCAACTCATAGGTTTAAATCTATGAAAATAGTGAAGATCCTCCATGAAATGATTTTGGAAAGATAATGGAAAGAATGGGTGAAGTAATGAGATGAAATCCACTTACTGGGAGGAGAGAGGATCTTCAATCCAGATTCTCGATCTCGAAGAACAGTGTTTGGATCACCTTTGAATCTCTCTGGAAGGCTTTGGGAACACCTAGAATTTGTAAAGCCCGACCCAAGGTTGAAATATGGGAGTCACAGGGGGTTTAAGTGGTTTTAAAAAGGATTTTTGGATATTAAAAAATGCATGCATATTTTCCTGGGCAGAGGTGCACTGTTAGTCAAACTGTGTGCCAACCGTGCGAACCTCTCTGTCCAGGTTTTCACGGTTGGCACTGTTTGGCCGCACGGTTTTTCAAACCCTGCGCAAACCATGCACAACCCATTGTCAATTATGTTTCCTTAAAAATTCACTAAAACGCACCCCAATACACTACTCCAAATTAAAGGTACTTAAAACATCAAAAAGTGCCTAAAAATGTGTCTGAGATGACTCGTGGAAAAGATGAGATCTTATAATCTCCCCACCTTATAACAACTCATCCTTAAGCCGCACTCTTGAACTTATCTAAGATTATAAGCCAAAAAGGTTGGGCCATTGATCCCTCATGTCTACTTCCCATTTCCAAGTTTCCTCTTGAACATTTACATGTTTCCATATTACATGAACTAACAACAGAGTCTTTCCCTGTAACACTTTGTCACTACAACCCATCACACGTATCTAATACTCCTCAAAGGATGCATCTATCTCGAGATGAACCTCTTCTACATCAATCACATGAGAAGGGTAAGGGTGATACCTCCATAGTTTTGATACATGGAAAACATCCTGTATTATGATAAACTTATGTGGAATTTCTAATCGGTACACCACCATCCCGATTCTCCCATACACCTCGAACGGTCCTACAAACCTAGGCACCAACTTGCCTTGTCTCCATATCCTGTGGTGACCCAACTTAGGTGACACCCAAAGGAATACAATATCACCCTCTGTAAACTCTAGGGGTAGTCTCCATCTATCAGCATATGACTTCTATCTACTCTGATCCATATCCATACATTTCTGAATCAACTGCACCCGCTCCGATGTATCCTGAACAAGACTCGATCCCAACAGCTCTGACTCACCTGACTCTAACCAACATACAAGTGATCTACAAGGTCAACCATAAAGAACCTCATATGGTTCCATCTGTATAGTCTCCTGATAACTATTATTATAGGCAAACTCCACCAAATCCAAGTAATTCTCCCAAGAACCACCAAAGTCAAGCACACGTGCTTGCAACATATCCTCCAACACCTGTATGGTACACTCCGACTAGCCATCTGTATGTGGGTGGAAGGTCGTACTTAACAGAACCTATGTACCAAGTACCTTCTATAAGCCCTACCAGAAGCATGAAGTAAAGCATGAATCACGATATGAAACTATAGTCTACAGAACCCCATGCAAACGAACTATATCTTTCAAGTACGGTTCTTCCAACTACTCTACTGTAAAGGTTTTATTAATAGGAAAGAAGTGTGCTACCTTCATTAGTCGATCCACAATGACCCAAATAGCATCATTCTTCTTAATAGAATTTGGATTTCCAACCATAAAATCCATAGTCACATCATCCCACTTCCATTCCGGAATAGGTAATAGCTGCAATAGGCCTCCAGGCCATTGATGCTCTGCTTTCACCTGCTAATGGATGAAACATATTTTTATGAACCCTGCTATCTCATTTTTCATGCCTGGCCCCCAAAACTGTCGTTGAAGGTCATGGTACATTGTTTTCACCCTAGGATGTACCAACCACCTCGAAGCATGGAATTCTCACATGAGTTCCTCTCGCATACTCATAGGCACAACAACCCGATTTTTCACATAGATGATCTCATCCTCATCTATTTTCCAGTCTGAAGGTTTCTCCCCACCTTCAAGGCTTTTCCTCAAGCATAAACACTCTGGATCCTTGTACTGCCTATCCCTAAGCTGTCTCAAGAGTGTAGACTCCACTGCTACAAAAACCAGATTCATCCTCTCCTGTCTCTCATGAACTACCTCATGCATTTTCGCTAGCAAATTCATCATCGTCCACTCTTCACTTGACTCATGTACGAACTGAGTCTGAGTTTTTCTGCTCAAGGAATTAGACAAAATATTCCCCTTCCTAGGTGTATATTCCAGTTCAAAATCAAAGGACTGCATATACTCTACACATCTTCACTTCCAAAGATTCTAATCGCGATGTGAAAAAAAAATACTTCAAGATTTTGTGATCCATAAAAACTATAAAATTTTCACCCAAAATATAGTGTCTCCAACAAGAGCATAAAACACTACTTCCAACTCGAGGTCATGCGTAGGGTAATTATGTTAATGTGGCCTTAGCTTCCTAGACCCATAAGCATTGAATCTACCCCCTTGCATTAAAAAAGCTCTGAGTCCAACCCCAAAATCGTCACAATACACAGTGTAATCCTCATCTGACTCTGGTAAGATCAAAATTGTTGTCGAAGTCAAGCGCTTCTTCAAATCCTAGAAATCATTCTTGCATGATTTTTTCCAGACAAACTTTATCCCTTTCTTTATCAAACTATTAAGCGATGTAGTAAAATTGGAAAAGTCCTAGATGAACCTCCTATAATAACCAGCTAATCCCAAAAATCTTCGAATATAAAAAACATTCTTGGGATGCTCCCAAGAAATCACTGTTTACACTTTTTCTCGGTCGACTTCCAAACCTTATTCCAAGATGATGTTCCCCAAAAAATGTACCATGTCAATCCCAAACTAACATTTAAATATCTTGACAGATAGTCAATGATCTCTTAGTGTACCTAGGATTATTCCTAGATGTTGAGCATGATCGTCATTAGTCTTAGAGTACACTAAGATGTTGTCCACAAACACCACCACAAACTTATCTAAGTAGGGATGAAAGATCCAATTCATCAAGGCCATAAACACTATTGGAGAATTAGTCAACCCAAATGACATTGCAACAAACTCATAAAGGCCATACCTACTCCTAAAATTAGTTCTTGGTATATCATAAGTCCAAACTCTCACCTAATGATACCCAGATCTCAGATCGATCTTTGAGAACACACTAGCCCTCTTCAGCTGGTAAAAAAGATGATCGATATGTGGAAGAGGATATCGGTTCTTTACTATAATTTTAATCAACTTCCAATAATCGACACACAAGCGTAGACTACCATTGTCCTTATTTTCAAACAAAATAGGTGATACCCAAGGCGATGTACTTGGATGGATAAACCCTTTATCCTCCAACTCTTCTAACTACATTTTGAGCTCTTGAAGCTTAGTTGGTGCCATTCTGTAAGGTTAAATAGATACTAGCCCAGCCCCCAACTTGAGATCAATAGTTAATTACACATCTCTCTCAGGTGACAACCCTGAAAAGTCTTCAAGAAAGACATCCAAAAATAGTTCTACTACTGGTAGAAGGAAGCCTTCCCTACCACTCCCATCATCCACCAAAAAACTAGAAACATGGGTTGTGAGCTCTCCCAATTTCTAAGTAATTGGCCCAGCTCTGGCTACATGGATATCCCATTCTCCATGGTGAACATACTGGTCACCCTCAAGAGATAGAAAGGTCACTCTCTTGCAGTAACAATCTATGTGGGCTCGGTATGTGACTAGACAGACCATACACATAATTAGGTCAAAGCCTGTTATGTTGAGAACATAGATATCCAAATGGAAACAATACTCTCCAATATCTAGAGAACATCCCTTGCATAAAAAGATATCCCTAGTCTGTGTTCCCAACGATGTTTCAGTATTCATCATCACTATTAAAGACTCCACATCCATTCTCAAGCTAATAACATGGTTTGTAGATATAAAGTAATGAGAGGCACCAGTATCAAACAAGGAAGTAGATAATGTAGAAACAACTAGAATAGTACCTCTCACTATCGATGGACCAGCCTCGCTCTCCACAAGTGTAGGAAGCACTTCATGTAACTATCCTACCCCTCTTCCCTATGGTGTTTTCTAACTCCTCTGAGTAGCACCACTCTGCTGGTATGGGAGATCATACACTGAAGCACCACACCTACTTCCTCTAACACCTCTACCAGTAGAACTCCAAATACCAGACCTATATAGTGTAGAATACCCCCTTCCCACACTTTGACTCTGTGCAGCTGCTCCCTCAGCACCAGCCTGCCTCTGCTTCCTGTAAAACTTCTACATGTGTACCATATTTCCACAAAATCAGCACTCCCCCGGTGGTCTAGGAAAATGTGTATGATAGTTTCCCTACCTACTGCACTGGTGGAAAAGCATATGGGAAAGATCATGTGAAACTGTTCCTCCGGACTGTCCACCTTGATTTCCACTGTCCTGACTAAGATTCTTGTAACGATGCTTCCTGCTCACAAAAGACACACTCCCTGATTTTCCAGCTACCTGTCCAGTACTAGAAGCCTCCTTCTGGTTCCCCTCTAAAATAAGAGCCTGATTAACCACTTCTGAGAATTTATTTTTCCTAAATATATCCACTTGGGACTTAATTTCACACTTAAGTTCGTCCTGATTTTTTTTTGCTGAAGATGCCTCATCTATCGCCAAAGATAATGAAAAATTCTATAAATCTGTGAAATGTTAATTGTACTCCATTATGAACATGATTCCTTGTGCTATATGCATAAACTCTGAAGCCTTTTATTGCCTCAGCGTATCTAGATAGAAGTGTTCCAAGAACTACTCCAAAAATTCCTTCCATAACATATCATTAGTCTCTCTAGATCGTACCTGAATGTACCACTAGAATTTCACTAAACCCTACAACATATAAGTATCCAACATGACCATCTTCTTAGCCGGAGTCTCCAAATGGTCAAATATTGTCTCTATGGATTGAATATTGAATTCATCCCCCTTAGGCCCACCCTCTCTAGTGAAAGTATGAGGGTGCTACAATTAAAACTCCCTTGTCTACTTCGACATGATTTTCTGAACCTCTCATGGGTCTCCCTCCATGAATCACATGAAAAAAGAAAATATCTCTTGGAATTTCTCTCTTTCTTCCTCATCATGCACCAATGGTGCCTCAAGATCCCTGTCTGGAAGTTCATTCTGGGATATAACCCTTTGTCTTTCCCTCAACAAGCATTGTGGAGGCATATCTATAAAAATCCAGACACATATATTATGTCTCATAACACAACCTTATAACATTTACGTAAGATGAGAAACTAACACAACAGGTTTCAACAAGTCCCTTTCCCCTTTTTTCTCTCCACACAGTCATCACTGAGGCCTTCTCACTACCTTTAACTATTATACTCCTAGGTCTTGGTTAACAATGGGTATATTTATTCTCATTAATTAATTCAACCATTAATTAATCACATTATTTAAAATTAATTAATTCAATAATTAATTAATTTCTTATACTCATTTCATTAATTAAGGTTCTCATTATAAATCCATTTATTCTCATTTTCATCATTATTTCAATCTCACATCAAGGAAAAATAGTTCAAGTTCAAAAACTTACCCATAACCCATTTTACCATGTGTTTCTAGAATGATGCATGTCACAACAACCTTGAGTGCCTAGAATGATGCATGAAGACTCAACTATTGTGCCCCTTTAGGCCACAAATCCAAATTAAAAAATTTTAAAAACAAAAATCACATCACACCACAAGTGCATCACCCAAGGATAAATAATATACAACTGTAACAACAACAAAAAATCACAATAATCCCACCCTGAGTACTCAGATTTTCCACCATACATGGGTTTGAAAATCCCATTCACAAGCTCATTACCAAGCCTTGACTCTTCCTAGTATGTTATCTAAATTTTCCCAAAATAGTAAGAAAAAATAAGAATATAGAAAAGAAAACTCCTCTAATACCACTTTGTGACATCCTGACCTGAGAGCCACTGAATGGTGCCCTGAGCCGGTTAGACACATTCCCTCAATCACACCTCCCCATATGCCAGAGGGTGCTGAATAACAGCGAGGGTCTGGTAAGTCAGTCTTGGGGAGTCTATACCCTCTTTTTTCAAAATAAAACACCAATAGAAGAAAATAATAATAAACAAGTGCGGAAGAATATATAAATAACCAGAACAAATCCATGTCATATGATAACCAAATCATGAAAATAAAATACTCAATTGAAAGGTAAAACAAGCTATGCTAATGAAAATGTCAAGTGTCTACATTACAACTGAATGTAAAGACACAACGACTCTCAAACGGATCCCGAATCATGTCCAGTTCCCTCTCCCATACTCCAATCCCAAGATGAAACCTATCCCAGATCCTTGCCCTTATCATGTAATGTAATAACAAAATCTTCTCGGGTGTCGATCAGCCGACCCGAATAGTGTGTCAGTACAACTCAGTAGGCCACCACCAACAGTGTCCCAAATGAGTCCAGTAAAAAGAGAGTGCATGTGGTTTTATGAAGAAATAAATACAATGAATAATTTAAACAGTTATCACATTTTCATTTAATCATTAATCAACACATTAGTCTAATTCAATTCATGTTTCCCATTTGAATTATCAGTCATTATTATCATTCATTTGGTGTAGGTCATCATGCCAAGCACCCAAATCTCAATTGAAACATCATTAATTATTATCATTCATTTGGTGTAGGTCATCATACCTATCACCACAAATCTCATTGAGTGTAGGTCGTCATGCCTAGCACTCCAATTCTCATTTGGTGTAGGTCGTCATGCCTAGAACCCCATAACTATTGGGGGGGAATGCCATGTCCAAGTCCCAACATCTAATGGTCTAAGATGCCATGCCTAGCACCACAAAATCTCATCCATTTAATCATTATTTAAGTCAAAATAATTTTCCAAATTATTTATTTACTAATCCAATTATTAGTTAAACATTTCAAAGGCCATTTGTAAATTCAACAATTAACTAAGCACATAACCTGTTAATTAAGTCATCAATTAATTAATCAATAAATACCATTATAATTCCATAATTAATTCTTCACAATTAATTATCCATTTCACATCCAAACTTTCCATAATTAATTCTAACAATTAATTATCTTTTATCAACATCATGACATATAACTAATTCTCCCAATTAATTACCTTTGTTCAACATCAAGGCACATAATTAATTCTCACAATCAATTATCTTACAAAGCCAAGAATCATATCATAATTAATTCCCCCCAATTAATTATCTTTTCACATTTAATTAAATATCTCAATTACAACATCAAATTTTCAAAAGATCTATTTGGGAAACCCCCTATCATTTGTTCTGTGATTCAATTATTAATTAAATCACAAAGGAAACTCAATTCAATTCCACATTCTTAATTACTCCAATTTAGGAAAACAATAATCAAGTGAATATATCAATAATAAACTCACATTCACATATCATAAAACAAAACTATGGGAGTTTAATTTAGACCATATACCTCAGTTTATTGAAGGAAGTTAGCCCAACAGAAATCCCCAAAATCTGAGCAGCACAACATCATCGATCAAGCTCAAGATCTAAATCTCCAACCAAAATTAAGATCAAAGGCATAAAGAACTTGCAAAACTATATCTAGATCCACAATCCTTGATCTATATCTCAACTCATAGGTTTAGATCTATGAAAATGGTTAATATCCTCCTTGAAATGATTTTGGAAAGATAGAGGAAATAAATGGAGAAGAAAAAAGATGAAATACACTTACTGGGAGGATAGAGACTCTTCGATTAAGGTTTTTAATCTCGAAGATCGGTGTTTGGATCGACTTATAATCCCTTCGGAAGGCTTTGGGAACACCTAGAATTTGTCAATCCTGATCCAAGGTCAAAATATGGGAGTCTAGAGGGGCTTGGGTGGTTTTAAAAAATATTATCAGATATTAAAAACCACACACACAGTTTCTTTGGCAAAGGCGCATAGTTAGTCAAACCGTGCACTAATATTGTGAACCTCTCTCCACAAGTTTTCATGGTTGGCATGGTTTGGCTGCACGAGTTTCCATACTGTGTGCAAAACATATAGACTCCTCTATCGAGTTTTGCACACTTGGAATGGTTTGGTTGCACAATTTTTCAATCTGTGCACAAACCATGCACAACCCACTATCCATTAATTTACCATAAAAATTCACCCAAATGCACCCTAAGTCACCACTCCAAATCAAAGGTTCTTAAAAACATCAAAAAGGTACCTGAAAACGTGCCCGAGATGAATTCTAAAAAGTTAGGGATCTTACAACTCAAAACATATTTATTTATAATATAAGATGTTTATGGGTATAAATACTCTCATGAAATAATTTTTGGGCAAGTTTAGGTTACATTTTTACCCTTATCATTTGGTTTTAACCCCTCATTCTCCCTTTTAAAACATAACGTGGAAAATATGATTTTTACTCTTTGAGGGTAAATATAGTTACAATAAATGGAAAAAGGATTATAAATGGGCCATTGATTATATTATAAACCATATCATAATAAATTTTACAAATATAAGAATTTTATGAATTTTTTTACATTAAGAAAATATTATTTATTTTAAAATTTCAATAATTTCAATTTTTAGATCTATTCATTACTTTCACTTTAATAATATCATGACAACACTAATACTTAGAATAAATTATTTTAATACATACTAAAAATTTCAAGGTATTTTATAATTTATTATACATTAATTATCTCAAACTGTAATACAATTCATGTTATTAATATTATTTATTTCATTTTTCCATTAATTAAATAATTATTGTCTTAGCATTGTGAAAGCATTTAAATTATTTATTTATTCACTAAAAAATTAAAATTATTGATATAAATATTATATATTTTAAAATAATATTTATAGTTTAACATATCATATATAAAACATCATATTAAAAATATTATAGTTATTAAAAAGAAGAGTGTGACATGTTTTACGTTTTTGAAATTAAAATAATATAAAGATCATAATCTCATCCAAATTTAATAAAACAATGATATGGAATAATATTGATGTAATTCACTCATATAATAAATTTAATTCATCTTTGGGGTCATTTTATAATCCTTATCTTTTTTTAACTTTGATTCCTCGATTTAACCTTTACCATGGAAACAAAAAATATTAAGGTTACTACTCATATTGAACAAAAATAAAAGGGATCTATTTACCAAATTTGGACATCATGATTCCAAATATGGAATAAATTTTTAAAAATTCAAAACGCATAAGTGGAAGGATTTAAGTTAAAATTAAACTGGAAAACACGATAAAAATAGTTTCTTAGAAAAATGATATTTTAAAATATAAAATATTTTTATGCTAAATTAAAGTATATGAACCATTTAAAAATCCATACTTGAATTATTTTAAATAAAATGGAACTAAGGAAATTTTAATAATAATGCAAAATATAATATGACTTTGTAAATACTCTAAAAGAATAATATAATTTTAAAAAAATTAGTATTTTTACTATCATTGAGAAGAAAATAGTTTCATAAAATTATAAAAAAATAATTTCAAGATAATTTGACCTAATAAATTCAAAAATTAAATTAATTTTTTCAAATAAATTTTAAAGAAATTATAAAAATTAATTATCATATTCACTCATAAAAAGGAAAAAAACACATTTTTGAAGAAAAGATATTTTTTGATGAATAAAATGACTTTACTAAAAATTGTTTGATTATTTTATATGATTTTTTCAACACATATATATTTAGTTATATCTTTTATATTTATTTTATAAATCATTTAGTCCTATTAAGACCCACAAATTTAATATCTAGGTTATAATGGTCACATTTAAATAATAACATTTCACTGTTCATTTAAGCTTGGTGTTTCATATCTTGCATTATATAGTATTTGTTTTTAAAATCTCATGATATAATAGAGATGATATTTTTAAAATAATACATTGAATATTTATGATTCATTTTAAAAAAAAATGGATTTAAGAATTCAAGAGATCAATGAATCATATAAAATTTATATGTTAAAAAAAATTATAGGATTTTATTGATCATAATTGTAAATTCAAAGATGATATTAAAAATACCAATAAATATATTTAAAAATACTAGAGTAGTAAATTGGGGTTTTGGGGAAAGAAGTTGAAATTATAGTTGAAATTAAAATTTTAAATATTTATGTTTTTTAACCAAGGAAAATATGAGAAGAGAATAAATTTTATGTTATTTAAATGAAGGATGAATCAAAAGAGGAGTAATAAAAGCATTTAAAGATTGAAAATACTTTAAAGAAATAAATAATTATTTTAATAAAGTTACGGAAATTAAAGTCACATTGTCATATTTTTCTATGAATAAAATTAATTTCCCCATGATTCCTGATGACTGAATTAGTTATAAAAGACCTCATAATATATTCAAAAATGTTCAAGGTATTTTGAATGATGGATCATTATTAAATCACAAGTACATTGAGGTAAAATTTATTATATAATATTCTAAAAATACCAAAATTCTTTTCACAAACAAGGATTTTTAAAGTTATTTTCAAGAAAAATATAGGTAGATAAACATAGAGATAAACCAATATCAATATCAAATAATATTATAAATATTTAAAATAATAATATATAATTAAAACAAAAGAATAATGTTACTGTTAATTTATTTTAATAGAAATGCATTATCGTAAAAAACAAATTCTAGAAAATAAAATTTATATTTAATTATTATTGTTGGTGTTGTAGATTTTATGGTAATAATGACTATATATTATAGTATAACACTTAATTTTAAATAATAAATAAAAGTAAAAACTTTGGGGGTGATAGTATCATTAGAGATGATATGGTATAAGAGATGTGGAATCCAGAAATAAAGAAAAAATCAACTATCAAAATCCAAAATATATTTGATTTCCTTAAAGAAATATAAATAATATGTGATAATATTGATCACCATAATAAATATTTTCTCAGTATTCTCCCTATAAAATTGAAATAATCAAATTTTTACAAATTCAATCCAAGAGAGATAAAATTTTAAATTTTAATGGTTATATTTTTTTTAAAATCTTCAAAAAAGGATAAGTCATGGATTCTTAATAGTAGTTATTCATCACGCAATAAAAGAGATATGAAAATCTTAAAGAACATATAGAATAATATTTGTGGATTAATCTATATTGACAATTATATTTCATTAAAAATCAGAGTATTTACCACCGAGGGTGTATAAAATGTAGGGTTGGTTCGATCATATTTTTAATTCTCTCTGAACCATATTAGACAGGTGAAAAAATTGAAAGACCCAATATTCAACTATAGTAATGTCAGTGTTATTTATTCAAGGGTGGTAAAAAATGTTATAAAAAATATAAAATAAATATTAAAATATATTAATAAATGAAAATTTATTAGAAACATATGTCTATGAATAGAATTGAGTTTTACTAGAAGATGGTTTTTCCAATTTTAAGATCCAAATGTTTAATTTTAAAATTTACTAATATTTTATATAGTATTTAAATTAAATATATATTTAAAATTATTATTAGAAAATGGATTGAATTTTAGAATCAACATATTAAAATTTCCTTACGGTGATTTTTTGGGATTTTCTTTGAATAGTAAAAAATTATAGTTTTTATGCATACCGTGATTTTTATGACATCATTATGATGTATGTATGACATAAAAGTTTATGAAAAATTTTATTCAACCAAAAAAATCATTAAAATTTAGATTTTTTTTTAAAATATTCTTTTTGAATTAAGAAACTTATATCTGGATTTTTCTAAACTAAATTACATTTTATACTAATAATTTTTTTATTTTCATTAAATGGGGTGGTTGAAAGGTTCCATTCAGATTTATATTTATTTAAGTGTAATATAGAAATATTTTTTCAATAATAATCCATCTAATTTTGAAGGAATCAATTTTATTTAATTGTGTTAAGACAAAATAAAAAAAATCAATATTTTACCCTAAAACCCCCTTCCTTATGTATAAATAACCCATGATTATCCCATTCCTCTACAATCAATATACATTAAGTACAAATTAACTCTCATTATCCCTCTCAATATTTTCTCTAAGTAGGTTCTAAGTTTTTAAAGAGTCCCTTTATATCTTTCAGAACCTACATTGCAAGTAAGGGTTTTTAATCCTCCACTTTGTTTTTTAATTGAAATTATTTTATTAAAATATATTTTAAAATAAATTTTTATATAACAACATGATTTTAAATCTATGTTATTATCATAAATTTGAAATATTTTTAATGAGATATTACTTTCACCCTATAATTATATTATTTTCCTAAGTCATTGCTACGTTGAAGTAAGGTTTCCTAACCTCTTCTCTACCTATATTTTTGCGACCCTTTCTAATTTATTTTCATTTCCATAATAAATGATACTATAAACCATTATTATAAATTTACTAATTAATTATAAATGATATATTATCATTTATACTCATTATACAACCTTCATAAAGTGTTATAATTCTCAAACATTGTTATTGCCATAAAACATCCGAAATTTTTGGTAAAGTAAATTAGTGTATTATTTCATAACAATTCCATCCTCATACGGATACAAACAAGTTCATATAGGTTATAGATTATATATTCCTAGGGGTAATAACCCTAAAATAGGTTTGTTGGTTATTGAGTTATCATTACTCGGTGCACAACTAATATGCCTAATTGAAAACCTTGTTAGACACTCATGGGGAATTTTATTTGGATGATTCAAGAGCTCTTTAAAAACAATAATAAAGGATGATTTTTTCTTCATATTCCTACACCATGAAGGTACTATTCACTACTAAATTTTTATAATTCCTTTAAAAAGTGTAAATTTTATTACTTTGTGAATATCCAATTATTTAAATGTTTATTAAAGGATGTTAACAAAGATAGTCATATTATTACCTTAACTTAGGAAATATTGACATTTTTTGTCCTTTTTCCCATATAGAAAAATATTGATTACTTAGACATTAATTTAGAAGATTTTCCTTGGGGAGATTATGGAATTAGTTTTTTATCAATTCTCTTCATATGATAGATGTAATAGACTTATTTTGTGATGAGTGGGTCCCATAACTATATAACCCTTTTACGCATCAATATGTATCATGAGACAATTTAGTTAGAAATTTATTATCATACTTACATATTTATGTATGATGACTTGGAATGGGTCCATGAAAATATGTTTACAATGTCTAAAATTATGAATCCCATCACTATTAGATCAGTTATTTTTATCATGGATGGATTTAAATGCATATACTATTTTTATGTGATTTTTTATTTGTGACATAATGTGGATTAAATGATTATGTACGATATCTTGTACATTATGATACTTATTAATGAGAACCTAAGTTCACCCCATTGTATTTTAATCTATTTAACAGGAATCCAAGAGGATTACTGAATGTGGTATATGGACATCTAAGGATAAATAATTAAGTTTTGTTATTTTCATATGATGTATCTTCATTTTATAATCAAATAGAATGTAAATTTAAATATTTAGTTTCCAAAGACTACAAAATGATTAGATCCTATGGTATATGTATTTTCTAACAATATAATATAATAACCACTCGTTATGAGTGACTAGAGTCAAGGTGTTATAGTTTTAAATTTTGTTTGGTAGAATCCTTAGGAAATAGATTTTGAAGAACATAATTACAGAATATAACTATATAACAAAAAAATGAATGTGCTAAAAAAATTTATAGATTAAAGGAAATTAATTTACATGAATAATAATTATATACTATTATTTTAATTCATAGTTTTATTCATGGAGTTTTTAAATAATTTCCATTATATAGAAATGGAACTTAACAGAAGGTACAAAAAGCATGTCAAAACCCATAACCAATTCAGGTAATTACCTCTTAAAATAACCAATAAGGCTAGTATTTGACAAGATAAGATTTTAAATCTATTAGAAGAGTTAAATTAGGGTATATAAAATATCCTAACCCATTGGAACAACTTGTAACACCACCAAATAGGGTAATAATGTTTTATTTCTTCATACTATAGAAACCTCTATCTTTTAATGAAACGAATAATCCATTAGTGGTAAATGAATTGATAAAGTTATAAGAAAATATATTACTAGCTTTGATATATAGTTATAGGGATATGTTTATCATATATTTTTACCAATTAATGGGATATGTTGATCAATTATGGTCTTTGATTCAAAACACCAAAAGTGTGGAAGAAATATGAAAATAGAGTGGAATGATTCTAAAGTGATATTCCTAGAAATATATTTTCCTATAGAAAAAAGATATATAATGGAAAAGAAAATTTATAAATTTTAGATAGGTAGAAGAGGAAGATGTTACTAAATATGTGGATAACATTACAAGGTTATAAGGACATGCTATGAATTGGGTTTGTAAGCCTAAAAGTAAGACTGATGGATTCTTGTAAGAATCAATGATAAGTATTATAATGTTATTGGTATCTTAATTTTTTTTCATATTATATGGATATTGTGACAAGAAAAATCATGATGGGGAAGGTTTTCTCTATGTCTTATACTTTTAAAGGGAAACAAGAGAAGAAGATGGTGGTTAAAAATCATTGCAGAAATCTTATTGAAATAAATGTATATTTATCTATCTCTATTAAACTTAGAGGTGGGTATTTAGTTGTAAGGTTTTTTATACCAATGGATTAATTTGAAATAATCCTACGTGTATATTATCTCTCAATGTTTAATGGATGAATTTATTTTTGAGAGTAGTAGATTACAATCTATGAGGATAAAATATTGTTTTCAAAGAGGGACCTGATTTCATAATTCATAGTTAGAACCACCACTCGTATATCATCTTAATGAAATTATAGAAAAATAAGGATCAAATAATGAAAATTATATCATTAGAATATATGATATATCTATTTTGAGGGATTATATTTATGTATTCCCTGAGGAATTATGTGGATATCACCCGATCATGGCATTGAATTCTAAATTGATCTTATTCCAAATAAAAATCCTATAAGCCTACCTATATAATAACTCTCGTGGAACTGTTGGAATTAAAGAAGACATTACAAGTATTTTATGTTAAGGGAATCACTCACTATAGTGTTTCAAATTGGGGTTACTTTTCTTTTTTTTTTAAGAAAAAGGATTGGTCTATGAGGTTATGAATTGACTATAAAAAAAATTGATTACTATAAATAAAAAATATTTGTTACCTAGTATTGATGATTTGTTTGATCAACTGAAATGGGATCAATACTTATCAATTATTGATGTATGATATAGTTTTAATTAATTAAAATTCATGAAGAATACTATACCAAAGAATTATTTTTTTAAAAGGTATGGATATTATGAGTTCAAGGTAATTGTATTAACCTAGAATTTTATTATTGGAAATTAACTTCTTATAATTATATAATATATTATAATTAAATTAAAATAAAATATATAAACACAATAAAAACATTATAAATGATAAATAAATGAAATAAGTCGTATTTATAGAAATTAAGGAACCTATACCCATGGAATAGTAACCTGACTGTTTGAATAGTAAAATAACCATTTAGAATAGTAATCTCCCCAATAAAAGAGTAACCTCACCTTTGAAAGTATAAATAAAATTTTATTATCTTATGAATTAAAATAATATATATATATATATATATATCATGAAAGAAGTAAATAAATGTTTTAAAAAAGATAAATTAAGTATTGATATTGTTGTGAAACGTAAATGTTTATTTACAATTTTATAATTAATATAATGACTTAGAAGAAAATTTATTTTCATAAAATATATTCATAAATTAATATTTTATTGTTTTATTATTATAATATAATTTTATGAGAACATAATTAATTTATCAATGTTTCATAAAATTAGTTATATTCTTAAAATCAGTATTTTTTGAGTAAATAATGATTTTATTTAAAGAATTAAATTTATCATATTTAGAAAATTATTTTCATAAAATGGAGTCCTTTGTTTAATTATAAACATCTAAAAATTATTGGGGTAATTTTTTTGGGATTTTTATAAAATAGCTGATTTTTTGGAGAATAGTGAAATACAATAATTTAAGGTATTTATCTTTTTAGACAAATATGTGAATGTTTTAGTCATGAATGATGTATAGATGAGGAAATAACCAATTAGTTCAAACTCACATGCACTAGTTATGGTAGGTATTCATAATAATCAACACTATTGATTATATTGAACAAAAATAATAATAAAATGAATAAAATAATAATAAACACCCCTCTCCTCCCCTGTAAATACCATCCCTCACCAATTGTTCTCTTAACACCTTCTAAGAATTGTATTTATCTTATATTCTACCCAATTAATATCCTGAACTACTTATCCAAATTCTATCCTTACTGGTCTCACCAAAAGACCATTTCCAAATACCTTAAGGAGGTTCTCAAGGAGATGTCACTCAAGAGGTAAAATCCTCTCATGAGACGTCATATTGGTAGGGGGAGTAAACCTGATTTCTTTATGGGAATTTGAACTCCATGTACAATAGTCTTGATGGTTAGTCTTGACTCATTATTATGTCATGTAGTATATTTTTACTTCATTTCTATGATTCCTCGATTGTATTATTCCATGTTATATGTGCTATGACTCCATATGATTATTCACATTCCTAGAATTTTTATATCATAATTTTCTACCTTCTAACCCATGAGATATGATTTATTCCCTTGTTTATTCCCTTACTAAGCTTTTTAGCTCATACCTTAGTTCATGTATTCCCCAGTTTATCCTATGAAGATATAAGAGCTCAAAGGATGTTAAGGGATCATTATGGAGGTTAAATAAAATATGTCTTTATTTTAGTTTTAGGCTTACTACTTATGTACCTTATCTTATAATGACACAAAAATTTATAATCCTTGGTTTTTATTGGATGGATAATTATTCTTAAAACCATGTAATAATATGTGTAAAAGTCTAGGGTCATTATAGTAATTCCCCTTGGGATAACAAATTCACCCATAGTTTTCATGGATTTATGGAATAGAGTATTTAATGATCATATTGACAAATTGGTTATAGTTTTTATTGATAATATCTTGATACAATCTTGGAGATATGGAGAGAATGAAGAACATTTGTGTATTATTCATGACATATTAAGAAAAAATTATATATATGGGGAATTCATTATGTGATAGTTTTTTATATAACAAATTCCCTTTCATAGTCATATTGGCTCCAAATATGGAATATTGGTGAACCCTATAAAGACAAAGTTATTTAAATAATAGTCCACATGGAAAAATATAACTATGATATATAGTTTCCTTAGTTTATCATGTTATAATAAGATATTTTTTAAAAAGTTTTCCCAATTAAACCAATTAATTAACTTTTTTAACACATAATTGTTTCAAATTCACAAGGTCAAATGAATAGGAATAAAGCATTGGGTTATTAAAGAAGAGATTAATGAATTCACGAGTATTGAATTTACCATATAGAATGAAAGGGTTTTTTATATATAGTTATGCATCAAATAATGGGATAAGGTGTGTCCTTATATAATATGATAGAGTATTTAATTATGAGTCAAGTAAATTATAGAACCATTATAAAAACAATGCAACATATGATATTGAGTTGGAAACAATTGTATTTACATTGGAAATATAGAGGCATTATATTTACGGAAAGAATTTAATATATATACTGGTAACAAAATTCTAAATTATATATTCATCAAAAATATCTCAACATGATATAGATAAAATTGATGGAACTAATTAAGGACTATAAATATAAAATACACCACCCCCTTGGAATGAAAAAAGGGGAAGGATGAGTTGATTTAGAAGGGTCATGGTGTCGTATCTATGATGATGATATAGAAGGATATTTTATTCATGGGTTTGGAAACGTTAGATATTGAAATTACTAGAGAAGGGGTAAAAATTCCTATTTGATTTAATTACCTAAAAATAATTACTAGAGAAGAAAAAAAAAGTCTCAACAAGATGACAAAGGTTTACAAAAGGATGATAAAAACCAAGTGATATTGGGAGATTGAAAGAATTCAGCTATAAAGATTGTATGTTGATGTTTGGAAAGAGACTATGTATACCCTTTATACTTGATCCGAGCATGATATTATTGTTTGAAGCTCATGAATTGAAAATCTGAATACAACCTTGTATCACTATGATGCACATGGATCCATGGGATCACTTCTTCTTGTAAAACATGAATTGGGAAATTTTGGACAACGTGTCAAGATGCATGACATGCCAATATGTAAATGCTGAGAGAAAACTCATAACGGTTATGATGCAACCAATCCCTATACCCATGTATAAGTTAGATAATATCATGATGGAATTTTTAACTAGAATACTTAATATTTCTAAGAGTAATGTTTTATATTGGGAATCATGGTTCACCTTACCAAGTCTTCATATTTCCTAACTATAAGGTATGATCTACCCCTATATTGACTTGTATAGATCTAAATGAAGTTGTGAGACTTCACAGTCCACCTTTATCAATTATATCTAATCATTTTCAATATTTTACATCAAAATTTTAGATATGTATTCAAAAGGCCTTGAAACATTAGGATTCACATGAGCACCACTTACCATCATTAAATTGATGGGAAATCTAAAAGGACCATACAAACCATAGGGGATATATTGAGGTTAGGATCACTTAACATCCAAGGTATATTGAAACAATACCGACCTATTTTATAATTTTAGTACAATAATACCTTCCATTTTCATATAAAAGTTTCACCTTACAAGGACCTATATATGAAAATATGGCATACTTTTACATGATGGGATAAATTTAGGGAAGGGAGGATAATTGGTAAATAATTATTCAAGAAAATAATTGAGAATGTGAAAGTTATATTGAATCATATAAAGATATCTAAAATAATATAGAAAATCATTTTTGATAATTGAACAATGGAATTAGAATTCCAAGTAGAAGATCATTTATTCTTGAAAGAATCACCATGGAAGGGGTATATAAGGTTTGGTAAGAAGGGTAAGCTAATTTGAAGGTACATTAGACCTATTTAAAATTTAGTAACAATTTTTTTTGTGATTATTATTTGGATTTTCCATTTAGTATATGTAAATTTAATGGATTCATTAATGTATTAATGTTTAAGAAGTAAATTTTAGACCTAATTATTATACTCTCCATTGAGGAAATAGAGATTAAACAAGATCTTTCATAAAATTAAAATCCTATCTTGATTCATGACACTAGAGAGAAAGTGATACAAAATCATAGGATTCTACTGGTGGAAGTTCTTTGTAGGAATCACAATATAGAGGAAGTGACATGGTAGCCTAAGAAAGAAATGAGTAATAATTATCCTTTTCTATTTGTGGATTTATTTGAACCCACAAGTTTCACGGATGAAATTATTTAAGGGGGATAGATTATGCCCCAAGATTAAACTGTTCTAACATAACTGTTATTTATTCATGGGTCCTTTAAAATGAGTTAAATATTTTGAAAAATAAATATTAAAAATGTATTGGTCAATGAATTTTAATTTCACACATATTTCATTTAATAAAAATGAGATTTACTAGATAATGAGTTTTTAAATTTTATGCACCAAATGCATAATTGTTGAAATACACAAGTTTTATTATTTAATTATTAAATTTCACATATATAGATAAAAATTTTCATAAAAAAGGTTTCAAATTTGAAATCATATTTTTGAATGTTTTTGGGTAACTTTTTAGGATTTTTTAAAGAAGATGGTTTCTTTGGTGAATAGTAAAAAATATAATTTTAATGGATACCATAATTTTTATCATTTCATTATGATGGTAGAATGACTTAAAAATTAATGAAACCAATATTTTGAAAAAGTACTTAAATAAAAAATTTAAAATTATTAACTTGATTTTCAAAAACTTATATCTCACATTTTGGAACTTAAATTATAATTTTCCCTAAAAAACTATTTTTGGTTATTTGACTTTAATAGAGGGTTGGGACATATCATTAGGATTTAGATTTATTTATGTTTCAACTAAACCTATTTCTTTGAAAATAATCTAAATAATTATTTGGGAATCAATTCTATTAAAAAATGGTTGGCTTAAATAAAAAAATAATAAATATTTTAACCCAAAAAGTACCCCGCCTTAAGTATAAATACCGATCCATTCTATAGTTCTCCTCTACTCCAAAAATATTAATAAATAATTCCTTCTAATTATACCTCTCAAGGGTCTCTCCAATATGGTTTTATGGTTCTATATAGGCCATCTCTAGCTTTAAGAATCTACCTTGTAAATAAGGGTTTCTGATCCTCCTCTTTCCTTTTCAATTAAAATTATTCTGTTATTATTTATCTTAAACTAATGATTAATATGAAACCATAAATTAAATTACATGGTATTATAATCCATTCAATATGTTTTCAATAAAATGGTACATAATCACCTTCATTATTGGATTTTCCCAACCAATTACTATGTCGAATTAAGGGTTCTTTATAGTGACCCATGCTTTTCAAACATTATAATCACATAACATTTTCAGAATACTTAAAACATTGTAAAAACAGATTCCCAAAGATAGTACTAGTCTAGTGCATTTGGAAACATGGAAACATAAACCCTAGTACATAAGTGAGATACATTATGTCCCACTAGGTTCTTCTTGACTAGAACCCTTGTTATAAACATCAATCATAATAAATATCATCATAAAATGGAGAAGTAAACATAAAAAGGTGTAAGATCGGATGTTCAGTAAGGGTAAAAAAGGGATACATGTGAGCATAAACATGAGTATAAGGGTATGAGATTGTGATCATGAAAATAGAAGATCATACCCTGCATATCAAAGATCATAAACAGAAATCATGGAATAATGATCGGCAGTTCATAAGACGTTAATAATAATTAAATAAATAACACAATCCATGAATGGATAAAATAGATATAAAACATGTAATTTTGAAAGAAACATAAGTATATACAATGATTTCCATTGCAGTTAAGGCATTTATACTGAGACCATATTAGTAGACAAAGTCCTTTACTGAACTAGATACCCCCCCATCTCAGCCTTGTATTACTAAACTGGGTACACCCCCCATTTCAGCCTAGGATTACTGAACAGAGTTCATTTCCAATTCCATCCATGTCCATATAATGAGATATAACTATTTACCCAATGAATTATAGGGATATAATGGTACCACCCATCACATAGTGAAATCATGCATACATGTTCTGCAGGATCATAAATAACCAAATCATAACCCATGAAATGAAATGGGTATTTTAAAAAGGTAAACATATCATAACCTATGGAAAATGATAGATGTTTCATAATCATTTCATTAAAATCATAACCCGGGAAAGAGAAAAAGATTTAGTCATTATATAACTCATGAAAGTGAAATGTATTTCATAAAAATATAATTTATGGGAGAGAAATGGTTTTCATCAATATAATGATATTAATCATAACCCATTCATAGAAGGGATATAAATGGAAACTTTTGATCATTTCCTAGAATGGAATGAGTAACATCAATAGATTTCATGTTAGATGGAAAATAATTTTTTAATATCTTTCAAAAAAATTTCTTGAGGAAAAAATCCTTTCTTTTTGAAAAAAGATTTTTAATAAATAAAACAATTTAAAAATCATTCTTTTAGAAAATAACTTGAAAATTTATGAATAAGAATTGAAATCATTTTGAAAACCTTTTACCTTGAAAACTTATATAGTAGGATTAAAAAAAATTTAAATCATTTTTCTTTGAAAGAACTTTGAAAAATTATAAATAAATCTTAAAAATGTTTTAAAAAACCTTTTACCTGAAAACATTTGAAAGAAGCTTAAAAACGATTTAAAAACTAGTTATTTGAAAATACTTTGAAAACTTGTAAATAATGCTTGAAATTTTTTTGAAAAACATTTTCCTTTAAAATTAATTTTAAAAACATTTTCTTAAATATTACCCTTTTAGAAATGCAAAGGAAGCTTCAAATAAACGATGGAGGGTAAATTCGTAAATCTTGTACAAGGTAAAAAGAACATTCTTTTTGAATGTTAAAGATATTAGAAAAATTCCTTACTCATAAAGATACAATAAGAATAATTTTAAGAGATTGGGAAGATATTAAAAGGGTAATAAAGTATTTTAAATATTATAGGATAATGGTATAATATTCTTGGAAACCCTTTTTTGAAAACATGTTTTGAATGAACATAGATTTCCAACCGAAGAGAGGGTTAAGTTGGGCTTTATTATAACAAATTTATTACATATCTTATGTACAAAATAGTAAAAAATTGTACCAATACATTAATATATAATTAATAACCTTAGGAGAATAAAATTCATGAATTTATTGAGATATGGGTTATAATATTTCATCAAAGGAAGCATAAAAATAAACAATCTTGAAAAGTGATGTGATTCTTCCAATAAAATCTTATCACTTGGTAACTTGGGATCATACTACCCATGTAAGAAAATGAAATTAATTGAATCATATAATATCATTAAAAAATATATATATTTTATATATCATGTAAAATTGAAGTATATACACCTCCAAATGAATTTTGGCGCATAACAGTACATGAGTCTCAAAGATGGAAAATTAAGACAAAACTATATTACCGATTTGGTAAATTTTGAAAATTAAACCCCATGAAATAAATTTCATAGAATGGATATGTAAATAGACATAAATTTAACTTTAATAATCATTAAATTCATACATCTTAGTTATACACACCAGACAAAAGGAATGGGTGGTGAATAAATCATGTGTCTCACAGAAATAAAAAGTGAGAAGAAATCCCCTTATCTTGTATCTTGACTCTCGTCGTACTCATTCAAAACACATGTATAATATATATAAATTTATTATAAATATTTTTCAGAACCATATTATTATATATAATACCATATATGGTTTGATTGTGACCTTATATTACCCTCTTTTTAACAATCATATGTTAAGGTTTCACTTTAGGTAATATTCGCTTATTCTTCACATGTGTCTTAATTTGTTAAATATTTGGTCTTTATACTTATATAATGATTTAAAGAATTTAAAACATGATATAAATATAATTTATATAAATTAATTTTTTATTATAATAATCTATAGAATACATAATTCTTAAACAGATTACACTATTCCGGGAGACGGTAGGCCGTACGTACACATGAATGCTATTTCTATTTAATTGTCATGTTGAAAGAAAGAATGTAAAAATAAATATATGTATATATGTATATATATCATTATTAAATCATATTTATGATATAATATATATCATATATATTTACTTAATGCATCCTTAACTCATTTCATGTAGTGTATGAACAGATCATATCGTTTTGAGAGGCAGTAGTCTACAATTCCTCATACGAAATTATCGTATTAAAAAAAATGGAAAGTAAAAAGATATATGTTTTAAAGTAGAATATATAAGAATGAATAAATAATATATATAATATATGAAATATATAAATACATTTTCATCATAATTTCACCATGAGAGGCGGTAAAGGAAAATTGAAAAATCATCATTTAGTGAGGCGGTAGTTCGTTGTACACGTAAACAGTATGTTTGTTACCCATTAGATGAAGGTGTGTGAAAGTGTAGGTAAAATATTTAGCATAATAATATTATATTGTATTTAGTATTATTTTTTTTCTCTACAATCATGGAATAAAGGGAGTGGATGGGATGGAGAATGAAAATAAAAAAAGAGCTTGAGAGAAGATGTTACATCTTAATCAGGTAACTCCTTTTGGTTTTTCCCAAAATGATCTCTTGGATTACCTTATACCCAATGTAAGGCTTATAGGAGTAATGGAATGATTTTGGGAGATTATTTTAGTAGATTTTGGATGATCCAAGAGGCTTGATTGGTGTGAGGAAGTGGGAGGAGAGGTAGCTTTTTTATAGTGGAGGTGGAGTGATACTCTTGTAAATATTTGAAGAGAGAATTACACCAACGTTTTTCATGTAGAAATTGGATCAAATAATGAACAAAATTAGATAAAAGGTAGGATAGGGTCAAAATATTTCTATACAATGTCTCTTTTATAGGTTTCTAGGTTTTTTGGGTTTTAAATTTAAATTTTAGTCCTTAGTTAAGCTTAATGTTCCTTAATCGATGTAATTAATGTTAATTACATTCACTAATATTTTTGGTCAAAAACTAAGTTGAATTTATTATAAATTAAATATTTTACTTATTCTAAATATGTAATACACATTTTAAAATTCCTATCATAGAAGTGGTAGAAATTAATTTTAAATTAATCTCTTAGTTGGGTCTACAATGAGGGTTTTTAAAGTAAAAACATTCAAAAGTTTGCCAAGTTTTTATATCCAATTTTAATGTGAAATTTCTCTAAATGACCTAAATTTTATTAATTTATAAAATTATTTTCTAATTAAACTTCGAAACCAATTTAATATAAAATTTAACCTTATAAATAATTTCTATGAAAAAGAAATTTTGAACTAAAATACAGTATTTTTAACTATTTATTAAAAAAACAAAACCTTACAAAAAAATACCAAAAATTATCATAGATTAATTTTTATGTTTATCTTTAAATATTTAAGTTTATTTTTACATATTAAATATAAAAAATCGGATTTAAAGGTTCTCCATTAAAAGGTTGTAAAACTACCTTTATAAAATATATATTTTTTTATGCATAAAATTGGGTTTATTCTTACCTTATGTTTATCAAATCTATTAGATGAGTATCACAAATATTGGATTTAAAATAATATATATATATATATATATATATATTACATTAATATCACTCAGGATTTGTATTTAATTTAATTTATTAGGGTAAAACATCTTTTTGACCATAATAATATTTCTTTTTATATTTAATCGAGTTTCATATTCATTTATAATAAATTGGTAACCTATGGATTCATATTTTATTTTTATAAACCAAATATTTTCATAAATTAATAAATAATATTCATAACCTATAATTTAAAGGCTAGTTTATATATTATTATATTAAATAATTACATTTTAATATATATATTTTTCGATAAAACTTAGTCTTGCATGTTACGCTAGCCATTGATGAATGTCATTGTTGAGTGTAACACAATCTATCCTTAGTGTTCTATATAGAGAAAGCTAAAATTTATTTTGACTCTACTTCATGATTTACTTGGTGCTGCATATAACACAAGCTATGCATAGTGTTTTAATATAAAATAAATTATTTTCAGTGTTGCGTGAAATGAAAAATATCAAAAAGGTTGAATTAATGCAATAAAAATAATTTAAAAAATTTGAAGGTGTTGCATTCTACCCACATTAAAATTATTTTTTCCCTAAAAATTCATTTTGGATATTTATGGTTTATTACTTGAAATTTTAATTCATAGAAACCCGCATCGTAAAAATGAATACTAAAACTTCTGATAAATGGGAAGGTTGGGACCATAATAGTTACCCAAAATAATATATATATGGGTTTCATCATAAGATATCATATGTTGGGATTGAAGATTAGAAATGGAGGAAAATCATGAATATTTATAGGGAGTGATTTAGGTCATCAATCGAAAATAATTTAATGACCAAATAAAATTTGAAGTCCTCAAATTCATAAATCTATAATGATTTATAAGTCCATTGGTTCAAAAAAAATTTAAGGTATTATGACAATGTTTTTGGAATATTATCCTATATTTGAGTAATTAGTCTATTGACCAATAATATATGGAAATATACTTACATGATATGTTTCTTTAAATGAAATTTCATTCTTTGGTTGTAATTTTATCTATTTTTAATTCATCCATTGCATCAATAAATGGATGTCTAGAAATTAACTTTGATTCCCGAATCACTAAAAATACACTTTTAGCAGATCCTAAGGCCCGAAAAAGAGTAAAAAGTGCAACTATTTATCTCTAAAAAATCTTCAAAATAAATATGGTTAATACATTAATCTTTAAATAGAGAAAGTAACTCTAATAGTTCATCATTAATAATTATTGAACAAATATAATTACACATTAACCTGGAGATCGTGTAGGCCAGTGGTATGCATGAATCTTTTATTGTCCTTCGGTTATGGGTTCATGACCCACAACCTTGCTAGATATGATTATTTGTCACCCAACATACATGATGTCATTTTCTAAAACCACACTAATATATTTTCTAAAATAATTATGATGGACATCCTTGAAATAAATTTAACCACTAAATAACCTTTTAACGAAGGTTTTCAAAACAATCTCAATACATAAAGACTTCCTCTGAATTTTAAATTAAAATTTTCAAGAGTGGTTGACCTTATAATCCTTCTGAAATATGGAAACCCAAATCTTTAGAAAGAAAGTCATGAAATAAACTTAGCATTGATCCCCCATATATCACAAATTACTACTTTTTTGTTACATTCCAAACATATGAATACCCTTTTCTTTTAATTACTTGAAGCATAGTAATAACCTTAATTACAATAAATCCTTTTAGAAAACATGAATTATTCATTATTCCAATGTATATTGGATCTATTCCTTAAATCAAAAAATGTTTTAAACTATATCAATGATATATAACCCACCTGTCAATAAGTCCTTACTTAGTTCCAAAGAAATCAGTGCCGTCCAATTTACTTTTTCTTAACAACATTATCTTAACATAAATAACATATTAAGGGTTACGTTACCTTAGTAAAAATATCACCTAGTAATTAAATCACTTCACCATTCCATAAAAATAAAATTTTAAATACTGAGAAAAAAAACATAAGTAGAACAATCCTTTTATATTTCATCATTCATATAACATAGTTTTTGATTCCAAACACATAAAACATTAATTATTCCACTTTATACATAATTCATTAATAGGGTTACCTCATCCTATTACACTATACCTCTTTCCTTTCACATTTCATTGGTAGTATCTTCATCATTAGCAATGTAACCATTACTCATACCACTTTACAAGTTCCCTTTAAGATATTTCATCCTAGTATATTTAGTTTCATAATGACTGTTTACTCAACACTTAAAACACTTAAACTTCGATGATATCTTAGTGATTCCAATATTCTCATCCATTTCATTAACCGAAATCTCATTTTTCTCTTACAGTCACTTTCTTTGTGTCCTTATTTTCAACAATAAAAAACAATTCTTGTTCTTTTAAGACATTCACTTAGGTGATTATTTCTACATTCTTAGAACAAAGTAAAACAAATCTTCTATCCTTTGTGGTCTCCACTACCAAAAATCTTAGTGAACTCTTTTTTCTCTACTTGGTGAGTCCGAGAGTTGGTTAAGGTAAAAGTTGTTAATAATGTTCCATGAAAACTGATTAGGGGTGATCATAACATCTTTCAATCCATTGATCATCACACTTGACTACTCACTGGTAAATCTTCCATCACATTCAATATTAATCTAGTTCCATCTGATTCCCTCAGTTCGCTAAAACTAGAAGCATAACATGAGCATTAATTATCATATAATAATACCACATAATCCTGAAAAGAAATAATTATAGGATTTATAAATCATAGAACATTCCTTAATCAACGACACCCTAGGTTCATCCTAGGTTAATCATATCCAACTTATATTTAAATCCACTATGATGGTTCATGAAGAGTTTTTGGATTCCCAAAGATTATTCCACTGGAGTGTGAAACAAGGTGTGAATCAAGGCCCATTTTCATGTACCAGATTACCCTAAGTCAGGATTGAAATATCTTATCAGAGTTGTTACCCCAAGGTACAACTGTTCTAAAGCCACATCCACACGTAGAATCAAGACTGGGATGTATTTCTAGAAAACCACTCACTCTATCCCATACAAAAAAAAATCTAGGACATTTTCCTAAATGTTAACTAATCCTTATACTTATCCTTAGATACATACCTAGACATATACTTAGTAGTATTCTTAGGGATATCAATAAATATTTCTTATCCTAGTTTCGAAAGGTTAACTAAATCATCACTCTGATACCAACTACAATGACCCATGATTTTCAAACATTAACATTACATAACATTTTCAGAATACATAAAATATTATACAAATAGGCACCCAAATACCATACTAGTCTAGTGCATTTGGAAATATGGAAACATAAAAAATGGTACTTAAGTGATCTACATTATCTCCCACTAGGTTCTTCTTGACTAGAACCCTTCTTAGACTCATCAAACATAATACATATCTTCATAACCTGGGGAAGGAAACATAAAAATGGGTGAGCTCAAATGATTAGTAAGGGTAAAAAATGAATAAATGTGATCATAAACATGAGAATAGGGGTATGATAACCTGATCATGAAAATAGAAGACCATACCATGCATATCAAAGATTATAAATAGGAATCATGGCATAAAGATTGGTATTTCATAACACATAAATCATAAATAAATAAGGAACATAATCCATGAAATGATAACATTGTAATAAAATGTGGAATTTTGGAAGATATATAGGCATATATAATGATTTCCATAGTATTCAAGGCATTACTATTGAGACTACCTTAGTGGAAATTGTTATTTACTAAACCAAGTACACCCCTATTCCAGCCCTGTATTACTGAATTAGGTTTACCCCTATTCCAACCCAGTATTACTAAATCGAGTTCATTTCTCGTTCCAGCCACGTATATTTCATGATATATAAATATTTACCAAATTTATTTGAGATAGATATAAGTCCTACCCATCTCATAGTTAAATCATACAAACATGTGCCATGATATCATAAATAATCATATCATCACCCATGAAATGAAATGGGTATTATAAATAAGTAAACATATCATAACCTATGGAAAAAATATAGGTTTCATAATAATTTCATCAAAAGAATAACCTGTGAAGGAGAAACCAATTTCATAAACATATAACCCATGAAATAGAAAATGATTTCCTAAATATAAAACCCATGGAAGAGAAATGGGATTAATAAATACCAAGACATTAAGCATAACCCATTCATAGAAAGGATATGAATGGAACCTTTAGATCATATCCTAGAAGGGAATGAGTAACATCAAAAAAATTACATTTTATATAGAAAATAATTTTTAAATATCTTTCAAAAAAATTTCTTGTGAAAAATATCATTTCTTCTTTGAAAAGGGATTTTTAATACATAAAACCATTTAAAAATAATTTTTTAGAAAATACCATGAAAACTTATAAAGATGACTTAAAATCATTTTGAAAACCCTTTTCCTTTAAAACATATAAAATAAGATTCCAAAAATTTTAAAAACTTTTTTATTTGAAAACACTTAGAAAATTTATAAAGAAATCTTGAAAATGTTTTGAAAATATTTTCACTTTAAAATATATGAAAGAAGCTCGGAAATGTTTTAAAAACCATTTCTTTGAAAATAGTTTTAAAACAAGTAAATAAGGATTGAAAACATTTTGAAAATAGTTTTCATTGAAAATTAATTTTAAAAATGTTTTCTTAAAGATTAAACTTTAAAAAATTTAAAGAAATATTTGAAGAAATGATGGGTGGTAAATCCATACATGTCGTATGAGGTAAAAAAAATCCCTTTTCAAGGTAAAAAAGATAAAAAAAATTACATGTTTGGAGAGAGACAAGAAGATTCATTTTAAGATATTTGGAAAAGACAAAAATTATAAAAATTTCTTTTAGTTATTATTGGAGAATGGTATAATATTCTTGGAAAAACTTTTTAGAAAACATGTTTTGAAGGAAGATAGACTTTCCGACTGAAGAGAGGGTAAAGTTGGGATTTCATAAAAACACTTTTTTAACTATATTATGTAACAAAGAGTATAAAATGATACCAATATAGTAATATATAATGAATAACCATAGGATATGAAAATACATGAATTTATTGTGATATGGGTTATAATTTTTCCTCAAAGGAAGTTTAAACATAAATAATCTTGAAAAGTGATGATATTGGTTTCATAAACTCTTATCACATGGTAACTTGGGATCATACTATCCATATAAGAAAAGAAAACTAAATGAAGCATAAAATATCATTAAAATATGGAGATTCATTATATACCATGTAAAATGTAATTACATACACCTAAAAATAATTTTTGGCGCATAAAAAAACATGATTCTCGAAGAAGGAAAATTGAGACAAAAACTATTTTACCAATTTGGAAACTTTTGAAACTTAAACTAAATTAAATATTTCATAAATAATGGAAATGTAAATAACCATAATTTTAAATATAATAATCATTGGATACATCCATGGGTAGTATAAAAACCATACAAAATGAATGGGTGGTGAATAAAGCATGTATCTCACAGAAATAAAAAGTGAGATGAAATCCCCTTACCTTGTATCTTTAATATCATTGCACTCATTAAAAATACATGTATAATAAATATAAATTTATTATATATAGTTTAAAGAACCATATTATTATATATAATACCATATATTGTTTTATTATGACCTTATATTACTCTCTTGTTAACAATCATATGTTAAGGTTTCATTTCGGGTAATATTCGTTTGTTCTTATCATATGTCTTAATTTGTTAAATCTTTGGTCCCTATATATATATCACAATTTCTAGAATTTAAACCATGATATAAATATATTTTATATAAATTATATTTTTATAATAATAATCTATATAATATATAAGTATGAAATGGATTATAATGTTAAGGAGAAGGTAGGTCGTACGTACGCATGAACGCTATTTCCATTAAATTATCACATTGAAAGAAAGAAAGTAAAAATTAATATATATATATATATATATATTAGCACATATATATATAATTGTTAAATTAGCTTTATAATATAATATATATCATACATATTCACTAAATCCATCCTTAATGTATTCTATGTAGTGTATAAATAAATCATATCATTTTGAGGGGTTGGTATTCTACACTTCCTTAAATGAAATTATCATATGAACACAAAATGGAAAGTAAAAGGATATGTGTTTTAAAGAGGAATAAAAAAGATTAAATACATAATAAATATAATATATGAAATATAAAAATATATTTTCCATCATAATTTCTACCATGAATGGCGGTAAAGGAAAATTGAATAATCATCGTTTAGTGAGGCAGTAGTTCGTCGTACACGTAAAAAGTTTGTTGATTACCCATTATATGGATGTGTGTGTAAGATTATGTAGAAAATTTATCATAAAAAATCATTTTATATTTTGGATTCTTGTTTTTTATATAATAATGTAATAAAAAGAGTGGAGAGGGTGGATAATGAAAATAAAAGAAAGGAGCTTGAGAGAAAACGTTACATGTTAATCATTAAACTCCTTTTAGTTTATACCAAAAGGCTTCCTTGGAATTCCTTATACACAAGTTAAGACTTCTAGGAATAAGGGAGGGATTTTATGAGATTAGTTGAGAATATTTTGGGTGATACAAGTTTCTTGAGATGTGTGAGGAAGTGGGAGGAGAGGAGGCCATTTTATATTAGAGGAGGAGTGACACTCTTATAAATATTTGAAGAGAGAATTATATCCACGTTTTTCATGTTAAAAGTGGATCCAATAATGGAACAAAGTCCAGAAAATAGAGTATAGGTTATAAATATGTCTATCCAAATGATTTTGGACAAGTTTCTAGGTCATTTTGGGTCTTAGATATAAAAGTTTTTCCTTAGTTAATCTTAATTTTCCATAATCGATGTAATTAATTTTAGTTACATTCATTAATATTTTTGGTCAAAAACTAGGTTGACTTTAATATAAATTATAAATTATTCTAATTAAAAATATATAATCCATTTTTTTAAATTCTGATCATAGAAGTGTTATAAATTAATTTAAAATTAATCCCACAATCGGGTCGACAATGCGGGAGTTTAAAGTAAAAATTTTCAAAAGTTTTCTAAGTTTTTATATCAAATATCAATGTGAAATTGATCTCAATGACCTAAATTTTATTAACTGATAATTTTTTTTATCAAATTATACTTTTAAACCAACATAAAATATAATTTAACCTTATAAATAAATTCGATGAAAAAGTAGTTTTGAACTAAAATACAATATTTTTTTCTATTCATTAAAAAATAAAACCTTACAGAAAAATACCAAACAGTTATCCTATATTAATTTTTTTATCATTAAAATATGAATTTTATTTTGAAATATTAAATCTATAAAAGTTATAAAAATTGTATTTAAAAAGGGCTCACATCTAAAAGGTGGTAAAACTACCTTTATAAAAAATATAGGTTTTTATGCATAAAATTGGGTTTGTTCTTACCTTATAACTACCAAATATATTAGATGAATATCAAAAATATTTTTTTGAATATATAACATATATATTACATCAATTACACTAATTAATTTCCTTTAATTTAATTTATTAGTGTAAAGCATCTTTGTGACCATAATAATATTTCCTTTTATATTTAATCGATTTTCATATTCATTTCTAATAAATTGGTAACATATAAATTCATATTATATTTTTATGGAACATATATTTTAATAAATTAAAAAATATTATTCATGAAATTTAATTTAAAGTATAGTTTTTATCTTATTATATTAAATTATAACATTTTAATATATTATTGTTCGGTAAAACATGGTCATGTGCATTACGTAATCCATCGAGGAAAGTCAATGTTGTGTGTAACACAAGAAAACCTCAGTGTTCAATGTAGATTAAGAAAAAAATTATTTTTCGTGTAGTGAATGATTAATATGGTGTTGAATATAACGTAAGACAAACATAGTGTTTTAATATAAAATAAACTATTTTCAGTGTTGCGTGAAATGAGAAATATCAAAAAGGTTAAATTAATTCAAAAAAATCACAAAATCTTAGGGTGTTACATTCTTAACTTCTTTTCTCCCTCTGTTTTTACAACCCTTTGTGATTAATTCTAATTTCAATAAGAAATTTTATTATTATTCATTATTATAAATTCCATAATGAATTATTATTGAGATATCAACATTCCCTCCCATTGTACTACCTTCATAAGCTATTAAACTGCACAAACACCATCATAGCCATGAAACATCCTAAACTTTTGATAAAGTAGAAAGTGTGTGATTTCCTAGTAATGAAATCACTATCTAGATACAAATAATTGGATATAGGATATGGAAAATATATAATAAAGTGAAATAACCCTAAAAAAGGTTGGTTAGTTGTTAACTCAGTCTTCACTCGCTGCACCACTAAAGGGTCTAACTACACACTTGGTCTGAAAATCATGAGAGTTATTCTTTAGATGATTCATGATCTATTTAAAACCCAAAATTAATGATTAATTTATATTTATAACCATACACCATGAGCTTACACTTCAATAATACCTTGTTATCATTTCTACGAAAATATTACTTTCTATTACAGTGTGAATATCCTATTATTTATAATTGGAGTGAGGGATATTATCTATGATTTCAATATTATTCCATTCAATATGGAATTATTAATATTCAATTTATCAATTTTCTTTTATGGAAATCCATTTATTACTTATCCATCACTATGTATAATATTCCATAGGAAATATTACAGTATATATTTTTTATCCATTCCCTTTATATAGGGGATGCATTTGACTTATTATATGAAGGGTGGGGATTATAATTACATATATATTTTATTCATCAGCTAGTATCACCATACAAATTTGTTTTTCATTTGTTATAATCCTTACCCATTTTTGTATGATGATTTATAAAAAGACCTTAATGATATATTTATGATGTTTAGTATTATGTACAGGGTGATTCAAATCCATTTGACTAGTTGGGGAACGTGTGGAACGCTCTGAGAATGGCGAGGCCCCCCAGTGGGAGGTGAACGTTACCCTTACACGCGTTTTTCCCATGGGGTATTAGCTGAGTGTTACCCGATGGTTGTACCCCTCTCTCTCCATGGGAAATGGCCCATGATCGATTCCCGCCAGACTCAGACGCTGTGCATATTATCCACAGGGTGATTCAACTCCATTTTCCTAGCCAGGGAACGTGCGGCGCACTCTGGGCATGGCGGGGCCCCCCAGTGGGAGGCGAGTGTTACCCTTACACATGTTTTTCCCATGGGGTGTTATCCGCGTGGTGCCCGCTAGTTTTTCCCCTCGGTCTTCGTGGGAACTGGCCCAGGATCGAGTCCCTCTAGACTCAGACACTGTACAAATTTCCACAGGGCAATTCAAAGCCATTTTCTTATATGAGGAACGTGTATCACGCTCTGGGCATTTTGGGCCCCACTAGTGGGAGGCGGGAGTTACCCTTACACACGTTTTTTTGCATCGAGTGTTAGCCAAGTGGTACCCGCTAGTTGTACCCCTCACTCTCCATGGGAACTGCCCAGGCTTGAGTCTCGCCAGACTAAAACATTGTGCATATTATGCACAGGGCAATTCAAAGCCATTTACCTAGCCGGGGAATGTGCAGCACGGTCTGGTCATGGCGGGCCCCCTAGTAGGAGGCGAGTGTTACCCTTACCCACGGTTTTCCCATGGGGTGTTAGCCAAGTGGTACCCGCTGGTCGTTCCCCTCGCTCTCTGTGGGAACTGGCCTAGGATCGAGTCCCACCAGACTCAGACACGGTGCATATAATGCACAGGGTTATTCAAAGTCATTTGCATATCCAGGTAATGTGCAGCGCGGTCTGGGCATGGTGGGGCCCTCCGGTGGGAGGAGAGTGTTACCCTTACACACATTTTGTAGTTGGGGTTTGGATTAGTGGTAAGAACCCCATAATGCTACATAAAAAATCGGGGTTCAAAACCTATTGGGTGCAGGTACTGTAGCAGCACTGTAGCAGTATTGCGGTAGCATAGATAGTGTAGCAATGAAAGGTACTGTAGTGGTAGAAGAACACTGTAAAAGTGGTTGGTATTGTGCGGGTACTATAGCAGGTATGTACTATTGTAGTACTATTCACAGAATGGGCTTTGGGCCAAAAACTGGGCCTACATGCCATGTAATGGGCCACATTCCCACTGGGCCTTCAAAATATGTAATGGGTCTCCCTCTACTCAATTAAAAGATGTCTTTGCTTTTCTTTAATAATAAAATGAGGCTTCAGTCCCAACCTTTAAAAAAATACATCCCATTACTATGAGATTAGTTATTCTTATCATGTATTGATTTACTTGGATATATTATTGGATATAGAATTTATTTATTCCTAACATGATATGGATTTTATCCTTATGTCTCATAGTTCATTCTCTATTCTACCCCTTACTGAGTATCTGATCTCACCACTTCTTATTTTATTCCATTTATTAGGAAACTAAGAGGGTCACTATATGTGATAAATTAAAATTTAAGGAGAAATAATAAAATTATCATATTTTTATATGATGTATCTTAAATTTTCAATTTAATGTAATATATAAATATTTATCTAGTTTTTTATAAGTTCAAACTATTGTGTATTCTGATCTATGTATTTTGTAACAATGTTATAAAGTAATTAATGGATTTGGGTTACTTGAGTTGGGGTATTACAATTTAACCCCCCTTCGAATCAAAAATATATTGTTCATTAATAATCATAAAATAGAGGTTTGAGGTGGTTTAAAGGGTGGGTCAGCTCGGGTTGGACAAATGTCAAAATAATCTATTTAGGTTCATAAAATTTAAAATATATATAACAGAACATCATCAAATGTAATCATTTTTTACATAACATGCAATTAAATTCTCATTTTTTTATATTACCAACCCAAAATCTAATCTATCCACTAATGAAGAATAGTCATGTAAAAAATTAGTTATTGAAAGTTAAATTTCATAAAAGAGTAAAAAATTATCATGTAAAAACCTTTTACACCTTAGATATGTGGTTAGGTCAAATAAACTAAAATAATCACCCCATCCCACCACAACTCATTGAAAAACACTGACCAACAATTCCTATTTTGGATTTTTAGTTTCCCAATTTCATGAGTGGGTCAAATTGTGCTTTATTGGGTTTTCAATTTTATGGTTTTCATAAACAACCCTAATTGGATCAATTGGAAGTAAATATATGAAATTGAAACCAATAAGTGTTATTTACTAATGGGATGAAGCAATATATTTTGAATGTAAGATAAATAACTGATCTTGAAAATGAATTCATCTTTGAAAAGAATAGATGCCCCATTAAGAGCCTAAATAATGGATAGGTTTTCAATAAATATAAGAGAGTAGCTGATATTTTATTTCAAATTGGTATTATAGAGAATACTGGTTATTTCAAGGATAAAGATAGAAATAAATTATGGAATAGTATAATTATTCATCTTAGTCAAGGGAGTATAAGAAATAATATTAAAGAATATATTTTTGAGAAATCATCCTAAACTAAAAAGGGAGATATATATAATCTACAAAACATGTTAAAAGAAGAATACGACTTAGGTAATCCATAAAATACTAGAAATTAAAACCAAAAGGCTATTATAATTCATTCATTAAAATATGTGTGGTCTTATGAGGCATGAATTTATAAAAGAAGACTATTATTTCATTTCATTCATTGATGAATATACATGACTAAAAAGATTGATTCTTATAAAATAATTGTTTTGTACTCTAGAATAATACAAAACGTTTTGAAGAGTTTTTGAAAAGAAACAGGTTCTACCAATAATGAAATTGAGATCAGATAATGCCAGTGAGTACACCTTGAATTATTTAAAACAATATATATTGAAAAATAATAAATTAAATATGAATACAGTGCACTATACACTCCTCAATATAATAGAGTTTCTAGGAGAAATAATATATGTTTTGTTGAAATGGGAATAATCCTACTAGCCAAATACAGATTTTAAAAAAACTATGAGGGGAGTATCTTCTTATATTAAAATTCATAATAGGTGTTTATTGAGTTAAAATTATAATAAATTTATCCTTTAGACATCGTAAAAAACCAATTACACAAATTTTTTTGAATTTTTTTGTTTACCTATTTAATTAATGCCACTGATCAAAATTTGGAAAAATTTAATGAAATAAATTAGAAATAAATAATTATAGGATATTTATTCTATGAATGATTCTATAAATTTCATAAAAATTGACTGCACAAAGTGTTTATTTTTTAGTGTGTAGATTATTGAAAATAATAACTTAGTGAGTGTAATAAATATTGAATAGGATAGAAATTTAGAATAAAATGAAATCCATAATTCTAATAATATTTCATAAAATGATTTTTAAAATGAATAGATTACTTGATATATTGATTATTTTTATAACATTAGTGAATATTTGGAAAATAAATGATGGAAAACGATTTTTTAAGTCTAAATAAACATATAGAATCTAGATACATTATTGGTGACTGAAATACACTAATTTAATACAAAAGGGGATTGGGAATAATCATTCTTACAAATATTTTTATTGGGTCCTGGTCTGAGAGCGATATTCTGGTTAATTGTTTGGGTCTCTTAAATTTAAATTTCTATAATTACTCTGGGTAGCACCAAATAGAGACAAGTTCAACTTCACCATGGATTTATTGATTCAAGTTAGTAGAAGTAATATAATGAAAGTTGTAGTGAAAATACTAGTGCTTGATTATGGGAATAAGAAATGAAGATCATGTTAGCAAATGAAATTTTGGACAAAAAACATTCTGAAATAAATATGTTCTCGATGAAGTGGTAAATTCAGAAAAAAAAAGTTTCTAGAAAAAGGTGGAAAGCGTAGGGACACAAAAAAATTTCATAGGATTTATTAAAAGTATATGTAATGTTAAACCTGCAGTGTTTCATGATGCCATTTATATTCAATAAAATGAAAAATTAAGGTAGTATATTCCTTTTATTTCATGGAGTTATGACCATAAATATCATATACAATGAATTTTGGAATGTAGTGTAATTGGATGCTACCAAGTGGCTAGTGTAGAGATTCCCTAAAAACAATACCTTAAGGACACATGTTCTTTTTGTGATAAAAATGTTGTAGCCAAGTATCTATGTGATCAAATATTAATATTAAAGGTCAAAAGGTTAGATTCCAAATGGGTGGTAGACATAAAGGAGGAAGAGGGTGGGATACCATCCAATCCCATGGGGGGTTTATCTTATAGATCTTGTTAAACCCCCTCTAGCTCCACTACTTGGTAAAAAATAATCTAGAAGTATCTATATTGGGCTGACCAAGTTGAGGAGTCTCTAACAGAAGAACATAAGAATATGTTTCTCATAAGAAGAAAATTTTACAAGGATGACATACCTATTATGTTTTGTACCTCAACCACTTCTATGTTTGATATACCAATGGAATTGTTAGAAGAATGTATACATAACAGCCACCTAAATCTTTGTAATAATATCTACCACTTGATAATAAAAATTATTGTCTTATGATGGGTATGTAGACCATGTTAAAAAATTAGGAGAGATTCACTATCAAATCATCCTGGAAGCCCTTCCATCTACACCATGACCACAATCAAAAATGTGGATGACATATATCCAAATGACTTTCCTCAGTTCACTACATAAGTTGCATCATCTCATCACTGATTCATCGCATGATGTTCACATTCCGGGATGGGGGGATCATGGTGCTTTGCATTTCACCCCATACCCCGTTCAATATATCCCAATGGAAATGGAATACTGTAATTTCATTATACCAAAGAGTCTATAAAACAAACCCATGATCAGTAAAGTTGGAACACTCCACAATAATCGTCCTTGAGTAAGTCTTAAAATCATCAATCATAAATAGAGAAAGTCATCGAAATTCCCCTAAACCAAGAAACTGAGATGATTGAGTAGGATTCTCACTTAAGGGAATCCAATCATCAAGCATTTCTAATGTCTTTTTATGTAAGTAGTTCACTTGAAAAATTGGCATCATATCTGACATAGACTCAACTAGGGATGCGTGAGATCAAGAGAGAAGAAATAGTAGCAGAAACTACCATAGTACATGATTATCCCTTGACCATAGGTATAGGGGTAGTTTCAACACAAAATTCCCCTATAAGATAAGAAAATATGGGCTAAGGCATGACCCCTACAGAATAGAAGAAATCCCAGCCCACAGGGCTAGGGAAATTCTTATGTTAACCACCCCCTTGATGGGAATCTTCCTTTTCCCATTTAGGGATGATATCAAGGATGGATATCTCCCATTCCATCCCATCTCGTGATTCATTCACTCCAGAAGGGATGCCAATGACCATCCTATATAAAGGCTCCCTTCAAGTCACTCTTCATCAAGAAGCCTGAAGAGGATCCAAGAAAGGAAGGGAGAGGTCATACAAATAATTCAATTGAACCCCCTATTATTTAGCTTCTAGTACGATGACCATAGTTCATTATGAATCAGCAAACTTCATGTATTTCAATCATACATACCACACCAAAAATGATGCAAATGAAGAAAATACAAGAGAATATGGTTCAATCTTAGAGGAGGTCCACATTGAGCCTAAAGGAGTCCATATAAGGAACCAAAGCGCTTAACTAAATTTTGGCACTCTCTCATCCAATCCCCCATTACCTCCTTTTTTAATTTCTAATAAAGAGAAGAATAAAATGCTGGTCACACCCAACCTACCTCACTCTCATAATGAAAATGATCTTCCTACACTCGAAGAAATATTCACTCAAAAGGAAGAGGAAATGAAATAATTATGTTGAATAATTGCAGAGTTACTATGAGAAAGCATTTCTATTGAATATTATCCCTAGACTGAGCCCCAATATACACATCCAACAAGTGTACTTTATCAACAAGGGTTTACCACAACAGATGAAACAAGTTTGGGACAACTATCTAGCTTGGAGTTGGTACCATTTATTCTACTTGACTCAGTCATTGGTATATATCAATATTTACCTCCATTAAGAAGAAAAATTGAATAGGTCTAGGTAAATCATCACAAGATTTCCTTGATCGGATATACTTCTCAAATAATGGAAGAATCAGATCATCAAATCTAGTCCCTTACTACACTATTACATGATCAGGTTTAATATGACACACACCAATGGATCATTAATTCCAATAATGCATTGGTAGCTCGATTGGAATCCGTGGAGGAATGACATGCACTAGTACAACTAAAATGGAATCCTTACCCTAAGTGGTTGAGTGAAACCCCTCGACCACCAAATTTTTGGAGTCCTGTGTTTCCAACATCAAATGGATTAGGTGATACAAAACAAAATCATACCCACTATACCTCCCATTGTGATCCTATGTGGGGAAAACAAGAGTAACTAGAAGTAATGAAACTCAAATGCTTCGTGCACACTCTGCAAGGGCCAGCCTTCGTATGTTGTTCCAATTTTCCAACTCATTCGATCATGGGATGGGAATACCTCCTTCGATAATTACTCTTGCAATTCAACTCAACATTGTAGAAGACAATATTCAGTGACCTCTCAAACTGAAAATAGTGGGATAATGAGAGAGTCTCAGACTTCATTTCCAAATGAAAAGGGTTGACCTATTCCTTGAACCAGCTTCCTCCCCTAGAAGAACTACTTTCTAGGTGCATCGATAACCTTTATGATAAGTTATGAACTATGCTAATCCCAGTGAAATATACGAGTGGGTTCCAAGATTTCTCCACAATCAACCAAATAATGAAATAATATATATAGAATACTATTCTCAACTCTTGGATAATCCCACCAGTCCCAAGGAAAAGATAATGAATGGAAAACAGCGACATTAGTTACGCTTAAGCCCACCTCTTTACCCCTTACATCTCTAAAAACTATAACATATCATGCATCACCCCCGGAATGAAAACAACAGCCCCAACTCAATAGGATGAGTAGAGGGGACCTGGGATAAATTAATTCCTGGAACAAAGAAATAAAGTATACTCATTATAAGATGATCAAGTCAGTGGTTATTTTATGGCCTACATGAACCATGATTTACTCTATCTACCAGAGCCGGTGAGGCATGTCTCAATGACCAGAAAAAATATTTCCCCTTTACTAGTTATTATGACACACAATTTAGAAGTGTTTCATATTCAAAGACCTCCTGTAACAAATAATATATTCTAGGAAAGTGAAATTGGTACTACCACCAACACACGTGGTGTATGTTTATACAACTACCCTTTATGAAGGAGGTGAATGGAAATAAGTGGTTAGAAAAAGGTAATAGAAGTTAGATAGTTGGATGACTAAAAAAATAACTAAGATCATGGTATCCTCTATGAACAGTTGAAAAAAATGACTTCATCCCCAACCGTCTCTACTACAACCCAGCCAATGTCATTGGCCCCACAATACTCTAGAGGTCAATCATCAATAAATAAATCTGACCGGAAAGGAAAGGAAGAAGTGTAAGATAATTAACCTACATCCAGGCCAAAATAAGATCTGACCCTCTCAAATTTTATGGAAATAGATTTTAAAATATGGGCACCAACCCCGCAAAATGACATCGCCAGAAAATGGTCAGCTGGGAAAATTCCTCATCAGATGAGGAGTTGATCATGAGTTCAATTAATGTCATTTACTTAATGGATCCCTTATCTAATGGTGAGTATTGATATGATACAGAGTTTTCCACACCTGACTGGGGAACCATTGGAAGAGGTCATAGGATATGAGGATATAGGTGAAAACATAACTATGATAGAAATCATTATTCTTTTCATACCCCTACTAGGATGGTTAATGTTGTAAAAACATGTGAAAGAGGCCTTCAACAGGCAAAAAATGAACAATAATATCTCTCTGCATCTGTTAGAATCCACTATAACCCAATTATTCTGGAATATCTATCAAACGATGGACAAGTTTTATATTTTCCTCGATGGGTAGGTAAACCTACCCAACCCAATCCACCAAGGATAGGATCACCTCCAACTCCTTTCTTGAGGGCCGATCCATCCACATTAAATACTCATGAATCTAAAGAACTTATGATAGAGAATCCTAAACCTAGGAAGTATTGAATGTTAGAACAAAAGTATGAAATCTTGAAGCAACTAGCTTTGGTACTATCCAAACCATCAATATTGGATTCCCAAAGATTGTCAAAAGACCTAAGGGAAGCACTCATTGAAGCTTTGCTAAGCCCCCATGAGTTTGATACCAAAGTGGCCACTTCCAAGGTTTATTGGAAAGAGACATATACTACAGAACACCATGTGGTTATTTTATTCATAGATCAAGATGAAGAAACCATTACACAGGGACACATAAAACCCTTATATGTGTTCGTTAGGATAAATTGTGTCGATTTATGAAAAGTATTCAATGATAATGGCTCTAGAGTTAATATCATCTCAGTGTGAACACTTAATCATCTAGGCTGCAATGTGGATAACCTTAAATATTATTCCATAACCCTATTAGGATATGAAAAAAGTGATTAAAATCCTTGGACCAAATGAATCTCAAAACATGATTTGGAGACCTTGTAAATGACCCAACATTTTTGAGGGTTCAACAAAACACAACCTTCAAAGTCCTTCTAGGAAGGACCAATTAGAATTAACACATGGTAATTACCTCATCATACCATTAATGAATCAAATAATGTATTAATGGGTAACATAGGACGTTTTAAACTGATAAGGACCCATTTTAATCCCATGAATAACATTATATCAATGCAGAATTGTATCAAGGGAAAGGGAAGAAACCCCTAGTTAATTGTGTTGATTGTGTCACTACCCCGAGGAGTCTGGAAATGATACCCATCAACCCCTTTAATAACATTGATGAAGAATGTAGTTACTGATCAATTATATCAATAATTTTGGTCTAAAATCGGATGCACATTCATAATTCTTCATGGTTTCATCCATGGACACTTAGTCTAGCAGTGCTGAGATATTTTGGGATTCCCTAAATAGTGGTCAAAGCTCGGGTGAAAGAAAATTAAATCCATCCATTGAACTCTAGGAAATCCTGGCCTCACTAGTTTAGGAAAAATTGGTTGTTTCTTTACTCAAAGTGATTGACGACACTCCTCCATCACCCAATTTTTCCTATGCATAGTTTTAAAGAGATCCCTTGCTGTCATTGAAATCAGAGGAGGTCTCTCCATCTTTCAAACATCAAGGCATTGTCCCCTCACCTAAATCTAGAGAACACATTCAAAGTCTGTCTTGATTTTCTAGATGAACAAGAAGAGGATAAAAAAGAGGAAGAAAAAGACTAGGATCAAGACCTTAGGGATTCCCCTCTACTATTTGAGGATGGTGTCTATACCACCATCGATGAAATCAATGAAAAAAATCTCAGTACTGAACAAGATCCACTGCCCATATTGATTAGTGCGGTCATTTCCCTCAAAGAATAAGAGGTATACAACTACTTCTTAAGGCACTAACAAGATGTATTCACTTGGAACTACACAAAGATTCTATCCCTCAATCCCAAGGTTTAAACTCACCATCTTATCCTTATAGGGTATCATCAAGGCTATAAACAAGTCGCCAAGAAGAGGAACCAAACACATGATGCGAAAATAGAGTCTCAAGTGTACAATCCTATCAAATAAAACATCATTATAGAGGTATAATATCTCATATGGCTGGACATTATTGTCCTTGTTAAGTAAACAATGAACAAAATAGTGTCAACATCTATTTCATGGATCTCAACCAGCACTGTACAAAGGATGATATCCCAACCCGATCACAAAACATATGATCGATGCGATGGATGAATATCAGGATCTCTCCTTCATGGATGGCTGTTCTGGATAAAACCTAATTCAAATTTACAAAAAATATGAAGTGGAAACAACATTCAAGGATCATGAGGAAGTGTTTTTATATCAGGTAAAGCCCTTTGGTCTAATGAATGTCAGCACTACATATCAACATACCATGCATTGCATATTCAACACTTACTGGAAGAGTTTTTCAAATGCTATGTTGATGACCTGGGGGTTAAATCATCATAATGCTCAGACCACCTAGAAGACCTTGAAACCATCTTTAAAAATCTGTGACAGAACAACCTAAAAATAAACCCCTTGAAATTTTCTTTCAACATTAACTCAGTGAAATTTATTAGCTTCATTCTATGCAATTATGTAATTGAATTTGACCTAGAGAGGACAAATTCCATCCTTGAAATGTTACCCCTCACAAAATCATAGAGTTGAGAGTACATCTAGGACACTTGGACAAAATTAGTCTCTTTATAGCTAACTTGTCAAGAAAAAGTTTTCCCTTTACCAGGTTGATGAAGAAAGGGGTTACATATAAGCGGACTAATGATTTTTGGGAAGCATTCAACAATATCAAGAAGTATCTTTTAATAACACTGGTTCGAATGTTTCCTATCAAATTAATACCACTTATACTACATGTGAAGGCCTAATAGAAATCACTAGGTGCTTCCTCATGCAGAAGAATGATTCCAGAATTGAAAATAGACTTTATTATCTCAACTGAACCATGATTGATGTTGATAATCGTTATTAAAATATCGAGAATAGGTGCCTGGAACTAATATTTGTGGTTGAGAAATATAGGTACCACCTACAACATCACAGGGTCCATTTGGTCTCTTTTAGAAACCCTCTTAAATACATATTCAACCTTTAATGTTGATCGGACGTCTATAATGGTGGGAGGTAATTTTAAAGAAATTTTAATTTCAATTCATTCCTTGCAAGGAAATCAAATTCCAAAAATTGGAGGACTTTCTGGCATATAACCCCTTAAAATAAATGAATCCATTAGACATTGAACTACACGATGAAGATGTTTTTCTATTAAAGAAGATTACTAGATACGGGAAATGCACTTCGACTGTACATCTAGGTGTCTGATAGGAAAAATGATGGAAGACCCCAATATTAACCATGTGGGTTTGTGAGTCATAATCATATCTCTAGAAAAGGTAGTTCTGCTATACTAATTCCTATTATCAGATGGGTGAACGAACAATGAATCAGAATATCGATCTCTCATTTTAGTGATAAAGATGGGACTTCAAGTACAAGTAAAACACTTGAATATAAAATTTGATTCTAAGTTTTTCATGAAGAAGGTTAATAGTGATTATTCTATCAAGAAAGAAAAGATAATATCTATGCTAAATCATATCTAGGGGATAATGGAGAAATTACCTCTGGAACCAACATTATCTCATGTTCCATAGTCACAAAATACCCAGAGAGATGATATAGAAAATGAAGCCACAACCTTGGCTGATCCTGACTGAGTTGAAAAAGTCATATACATTTCTCCCCATCAGATATTATCACCATTCATTTAGGCCAACACAAAAGAAATAAATGATATTAGACTTGTCCTTACACCATATAGTCCTACCACCAGTTGGATGACACCCATTGTGGACTACCATCAAAAGGGAGATGTACCATCAGATAGAGCTAGGAGGGATTCGATATGAAGATGATAAATCAACATTTTTATGTATGATAGAAAAATTCAGCAAAATGACATCTATAAGAGGAGCCTTGATAGGGTCCTTCTTAGATGCATCAACGGACAAGAGTCTACCGCTATCATGAATGAAGTACACAATAGGTCCTGCAGTGCTCACCACTTTGGGTCTATGATTTCAGACCAAATTTGAAGGATGGGATACTAATGGCCCATTGTAACATAGGACTATACTAAGTTCACCAAAAAGTGTAATTTCGGCTAGGTTCATGCCAAATTTATCCACCAAACCCCTGGAGTTACTTTACATGGCCATGTATTCCAATATATTCTCCATATATGGAATGGATGTGATGGGACCATATCCTCCTACCACAGACAAAAAAATCAACTATATTCTCATGGAAACTGTCTTCTTTTCAAAATGGTAAGAATTCGTTCCCCTCAAATATGTAGGGGAAAAGAACATTGTCAACTTTGAGAAATCTTATATGATCAAAAAATTTGATGTCACTCATAGAATACTCATGGAAAATGGAACTAATTTATTCTATGATAAGTTGGATAAGATATATCAGTATTTTTTTTATTAGGTTTAACTCTTCATCCTGATACCATTCGTCGAGTAACAGGCAGATAGAGGCAATCAATAACACCCTATCCAACATACTCCAAAAGATGGTTGATAAGGATAAGAAATCGTGGATGGAAATGATCATCCATGTTTTGTGGGCTTACCAGACTACAACCCACACTACCACAAGGAGACCCCATAATCATTATTGTATGTTACAAAGGTGGTCGTATCCATTGAAGTTCAGTTACCCTCACTCCGCATTGCCATATTTCACTATCCATAGATGAGAAATCCCATAAATGGTTGGATGAATTGGAGTGACTTGACGAAAGGATATTTCATACACTACACCATTCAGTGGTTAAATTGAATCATATTGTTTTAGGTATCAACAAAAAAGGTTTGACTCTAGTCTTTTCTCAAAGGGGAAATCATGTAGGTTCTCATAAATATGACGATACCCAAAAAGAAGCCTCCAATGATGGAGATGAAATGGGAAGAAACTTATGCCAAACATGGAGTATACCCCAATAGAGCATATTCCATGATCTCGATAGATGGAAAAATCACAATGTATCCTACTAATGCATGGTTATTGATGAAATATTTCATATAGAAAAATGAAAATTCATCTTGACTGCATGATAATAAACTACATGGAACCTTAAATCCTGATCACATGATGTTAAATTTCATGGTTAATCATCCAAGTTACATGAAGTTAAATTGTGTAACAACCACTATAATTACCCCATGGCATTAAACTGCTTGAGAATAATCTTTCTAAACAATGATTCACCACATTCGAGCTATATCTATTTTGGAGAATAATGAAATTCCCCTAACCCTGCATGAGAGTCAGATCCATGTAAGGAGCCTATGTTCTAGAACTATGTACAACTTGATTTATACCCACATAGGATACGTAGTGACACCCAAAATTTTCATCTTGGTCCAGAAACCCAAAGAAAAATTTCTCCTTCCCTGTGTAATGTCCAAACATATGTATGGATCTTTCATTCAGAACTATGTATGGATTGATTCCTTTGAACATAGGATACATAGTGACACATAGACATCCCATGTCAAGTTTATCAAAAAAATATCCCTATATCAAAGGATTTATTTCCTAGAGAGACTTTGGCATCAGATCCACTTTTTAGGTAAGTAATGTGTTTCTCACTGGTTTGAAAAATCATCCTTCCCACAGCTATATGACCCTCATCATGATTGCATAAGGTTAAATTGTAGGATACATTGTATGTTTCTCAATACAATAAAATTCAAAACCTAATAATGTTCTAATCTGAGATAATATCTCCCTTGGTATTTTTCGCCTACTAATCTAGATTTAGGAACTATGTATAACTTGATTCCTATCCATACAGGATGCGTAACAAGTCCTGGATTTTACATCCTAGACCAGCCACCCCAAAAGTGAAAATTCCCCCTCCCTTTATATGGTGTAGACCAACCCAGATAGATTTCTATCAAAACTATGTAAATATTGATTCCTATTCACACGAGATATATAATGATTCCTAGATCTCTAATCCTGAGCCCAGTCATAATAAAAAAATTATTATATATTCCCCTGCCTTGCACATAGACCTGACCTATGCTAGGAGTATTCCTATAATGAAAAAAATGTGTCTTAATTATCATTATATGGGATATGGAGTTATATCTGAATCCTATGTCCTTGGATCAGCCAATAAATACATAAAATTCCCCCCTCCTTGGAATAAAAACTAGGTAAATAAAGGGAATCCCAAACATGACCTATTTTCAGGACTTCCTAAAGAATAAATTTGTTCCACTCTCTAAGTATGGACCTAACTTATACAAGGATCCTACCCATTAAAAACTACATATGGATTGATTCTTATTTATATAGGATATATAGTGATGCCCAAATCCCAATCCCGAGTCTAGCCATAGCAGAAATAAAATAAATATAATGATTCCCTCCTTCATGAGGGTAAGTCCAATATATGTAGGGAACCCTTTTCAAGAATGATTTATGGATTGAATCCTATCATCATAAGAAATGCAGTATCACTAGGATATTCATTTTGGTATGAACACCCCAAATTATAAATTTTTATATCCTTGGTTACTTCATCTCTGTGTGGTGGATTAAACCTTTGTCACACTATGTTTCTCACATCGAGCACAACCCATGTGGGCATAGGAATTTCAATAGGGGATTACCTAAATAACCAATTAAAATAAATCCACCATAATTGGTCTTGGTGAATTCATAAATGCATTTCATTAAACTCCATAGTACACCAAGAACTATGCGTGAATTGATTTCCATCCTATTGGATACGTAGTGACGTTAAAACTCAGTGTCTTTGACCGAGACACAAAATATGGGAGAAATTCCCCTTGTGCATAGACCATACCTAAAAAGATGATTCCCATTTAGAAATATGTTTGGATTGTTTTCGTTTTTCATAGGATATATAGTGACACCAAAATGTTCAACCTTGGGTCCATCCACAACAAAATTATCTCCTTGGAAATGGGTTCGAACTGCACAGGGAACCTCAAGATTTTTTTTCTTACTTTCCCCAATCTCCTGTAGGAAAAAAGTATTAATTAAATAGGTCCCATGTTTGGGTTCCTCATTCAGGGATCCATCAATGAAATAGAAGTGCCCCTATGTATGAGTCAGATCTATGTAGAGAAATTTCAAACTCCATGCCCAAGAGAGGTATGAATGTTTCTTATGTGTCTATACACATCCCATCGATTCATCAATCTTTGTGCCTCAAGAAATTTTAGATTCTCATAAACATCCTCATCCACCAAAAGTGGAGAGACAATGTCTTGAGGAAACATTTTTCTAACTATGCAAAATATTCCCTTATTGGCTCTACATAAGTTTCCCATAAAAAGGCTTGTTAGCCAAAGGAAAATTCCTCCAAATGAGAGTCTTTTAATATCTTCACACGCACCAATGGATTTCATCCCCATGTCATTTCTCTTGATATAAGAATCCTTGAGATCATGGTTTACACTTTCTATCCCGTCATATCTTGGGCATGTTAGAACATACTAACACGAATAGTTTCCAGTAACTCATTATTTTTTGATGCACGTTCCTAGATGTATGATCTTAAACTATATAGCCCCATGTCATCCTCACCACATGAAATTAAACTGTACAACCAACATCTTAATCATCATGACAATAAACCACATGATAATGAGAACTATATCTGGCTTGATTCATATTATCCTAGGATACATAGTGACACACAAATTTTTAGTCTTAGGTCCAGCCATAGCACAAATTATAAATTCCCTTTTCCTATGCATGGGTATGTACTTCATTGGGAAAACTTTAATAAACTATATTCGGCTTGACTTCTATTACCACATGATACACAGTGTCTTTCAAACCTCATATCTCAGGTCCAGCCGTATTGTACAAATGTCACCCTCTTTTTATGAGTATGGGTCAAATCTTCATAGTAATTTTTCATAAATGAAAAATAAAATTTACCCCACCCTCATATGTATAAACTAGATCTACATAGGAGGGTTCAATATGTGCCTCACTAGATTTGTGAGCTCACATTATAAGGAAATTCCTCCTTTCCTGCATAAGAGTTTTGATGGAGGTGTGAGGAAACCCAATAACTATGTATTGATTGATCCCTTACAAAGTATGGTTTGTAGTGACACCCAAATACCCATTATGGGTCCAACCTCAACAAAATTAAATGCTTCCCTTTCCTTGTACATGGGTTATACCTGCACAGGGAACTCCATAAGAACTATGTAGGGTCTGATTCTCATTTCAACAAGATACATAGTGATTCCTTGATCCTATATCTCAGCCCGTCCAAAACAAAAAATTACCCAACACTCATATGCGTGAACAAGATCTACATGGGAGAGTCTAATATCAGACTCACCCCATTTATGATCTCATACCCAATGGAAGCTACCTATTTACAATACAAAGTTTTGATTGGAGTGTGGGGGAAGATTCCATAACTTTGTGTGTATTCATTCATGCCCTTACTGGATACATATTGACACAATAGTCTTCATCCTTGTGTTTAGTCACAATCTCAAAAAAAAATTAAATTCCCCTTCTATGCGCACAGGTCATACCTGCATGGGTAACCTTCCTATACTTATAGAATAAAAACATTTATACTCATTATTAGAATACCACAACATAATATACTTCTTTAATATTAATTAACTTTCCTTTCACATACTAGAGTATGTGTCTAGAAAGTTCCAAATACCCATATCCCTCCTTGGATATTGGAAATGGAGGGTTAGTTTCCCAAGGAATCCTTTTTTTCCTATGAATAATATGACCCAGCTGGCTCTGTAGAAGTTTCCCACAAATGGCCTCTCAACCAAAGGCAAGTTATTCCTTAGGAGAGGGTTTTACAACTTCCATATGATCCAATGTCTTCTATACCCCATATCATTCATCAAATTATGAATCCCCAAATTATAAATTACAACCTTCCCACTTCATGATTGGAGACGATATGACATTTGTGAATAAATAACCATGAAAGGGGAAAATCATTAATTCCTTACTCCAAGTGGTGTAACCCTATGTTTGAATCCCTAAAAATCCTAGTTGTAATACTTTAAACTCAACCACCCATGTACTGGTTACACAACATTAAACTATACTATTCTACAACCCTCATTTACACAAACTATATATGTGTGGGAGTGATTTCTCATTCATGATAAAAGATGATACAGATTCTCATTCCATTTTTAGACACCACTCATTTGAAAAGACACTCCTTGTGGTCTTAAGAAATCTAAATTAACATCAAATTTATTTTCCATTGGAAATGAAGGGCCAATGTCCTGAGGACACCTTTACTTGACTATGCACAATATTCCCCAGTTGGTTCTGCATATGTTTCTCTAAAAAAAGGCCTCTCAACCAAAGGAAAATTTTTCCCCATGAGAGGCTTTCCCAACCTCTATACTTCCCTAGAAACACCATTTTTGGAACCATTTTTATGGTTAATATCTCATAATTTTCCCCATATCATGTTTTGGATTCATAAATCATAAAACTAGGGTCAAGAAAAATCCCTCATTAATGTATGAAAATATGAGTACATTCTCATATAATAAACCATATTGGGTCCCTCTCCCTGTAATTCATGGTAAAATATATTAAAACTAAAACATATATAATTTTATTCTATATTTAAAGACACAAATCATCCCATGAAAAGAGCCCTAAAACTCACCAGGCTGAAAACCCACAAAGGGAACCCTGGACAAATGTTGAGTACTAGCTCTCTAGACAAATGCTTCAAATTGTTTAGGGAAAATTGAGAATTAAAAAATAATATATAGAAAAGAGACACAAATATTCATAGTATTAAACACCACAATGGGTGTCCTATGAAAAAGTTATATCATTCCCACTAAGCCCGCACCAAATTTGGTTAGGCAAAAAAATATGGTGGCAATAGAAAAGGGAAAAATCTTATATGGTTTTCCATGTAACCCTAGAAATAGTAAAACTATTCTCAATGAGTCCCTTGGAAAATTAAAAAATTAGGGAATTATCTAATCTTTAAGTTCAAAACAGGACTGATTTATACATCAGAATAGCCTCCTCTTCATTCTTATCAGAACCCATTTTGATGGGGGTATTTGTGGGGTCCAGAAAATTCAGAAAAAATGATTAATATATGTCTATTAATTTGGAAATAGAAAAATATGAATTCATAATAATAGTTTTATGAAGATGGTTTGGAAGGTCAAACCACGAATCACATATCAATCCAGAGACCACCGCTTCTCATGTTGTTCCTCCGCACCACGAAGCACTTGCGAAAAAAAAGCTTCAAGGAATGGGGCAGAGCTGGAAATCCGAAAAATGAAGGAATGTAATTTACAAGATGAGGTGGTGATTTCTGTCCTCAAAAATGAATATTCCCCCATGGACTAAATCCCTTGTGGGGAAAGGTAGTATTGATGGCTCCCACAAATAAGACAAAGTCTTTTTTGTGGAGAGGCGATAGTATTTGGCCTCATGAAGGGTTTCATTCCGCTGCTAACTAAGTTCTCCAGGGCTTCTAGAAAAAATACCCTACGACCTTCCTTAGACCACCGGCCATGCCAGTATAAGGTACCTCTGTTATTGTATAATTAGAAAAAATGGGGACTAAGACAAGGACACATGGACTGACACATGAGATCTAAAGGAAATTATCAATGAGGCACTATATAAACCAAATTCCCTCTGTCGATTCTTAGTAGGTAAAATATTCCTCATAATAATAAGAATGAATTCATATTTTACCTAGAAATATGTGATCCTAAAAACCCTCTTTAAATATCATTTGGGGGGGGTATAAAACCAATTACCTCTCTATGGAAAAACATCCCACATAAAAAAATTCTTTATAGAAAAAACCCTACCCTGTGTAGAAAAACAAAACGTGGGTGGAACTCATCCCCACATAGCCATTGGAATGTTGGTAGAACATGGAATGATGAAGAATCACACTACATAGGCAGAATCTAGGTGTATATATCACAACTCTATCTAAATAGTCCCCTCTCCTATGGAGTAATGCGCTATGCAGAGGGAACCCCTTCTTTCGTATGAACCTGCTATGCCGAATAGGGGATCCTAGGGTGTTTTGTTATCAAACTCCCATACTCCTACTCTATCATGTCATAAACCCCCCATGTTAGACCCTCTTTTAACCATTCCAATGCAATTAGGCCAAGGCCACTTCAAAATCCACTAGACAAGTATGATGAACTCATTGGTTGCAACAGTGTCTACTTTTAGGTTTACATACCCTTGGTAAGAAGAGTCACATGTTTAACCTTCTCAACAAAGAATACCCTTAGAATGTATTCAAGTTTAAATTACCACGGTTATGAGGGTTACAACCTTGGGATGATCATGTGAACCTCCCTATTCTAGGTACTGAGAAGAACTTTTGGCCTTTCCCTTTGATGAGGGCCAATTATGGACATTCCTCTCCCTCCCAGAACATATTTTAGGGCACTCCTCCTAAGGTAATACCTTGGTCTTTCTTATAGCAGGCTGCATTTTTTCTCCTCTACTCCTCAGAATGAGACATATATGGATGGATCACCTGATGTGACTATCTCGGTTACCAAAATAAAAGAGGCGATGAGTAGAAACTCAAAGTCACATCCCTCTCCCTTTGGTCTTTGTCTCCTTCCGTCAGCGAACAGAGAGGGTTGTGCGATCTTTAGATCTTCTTATTCTTCATGATTCTCACAGCTATCATGACCCATGTGGTCTTATAGGTTAATGGATATCATGACATCCATATGATCCAAAACATAAAATGGGCCTTCCCTATATATGTAATCCCCAACCAAAAATTAAATGGGTCGCTTCTACATGTAATTCCAAACCATATAATGTCTATCAAAATAGGAATATCACATGTGTAAGACCCATATCAACCCCAAAAAAGATCAATCCTCTTGTGATGAGCCTCATATATAGTGTATGCCCCAATAATACCACCTTTAAGGGGATGCTTCCACGTGTACGCTCCAACATACCAAACTATGTTGGCTTTGATTCCCAACTTACTTTGATACCTTGGAAGCCTCTATAAAGTCCAAACCCAACATGAAAATACACAAGTATTGGGACATGTCCCCTATAAGATCATTCCCTCAGCTATGAGACCACATCTCTCTCAGGCCCCTTGAGCTGCCTCAGTCTAATCCCTACATCATAACTTTACTATAAACCTTCCTCCATTGTATCAATGTTGCACAACATTAAACTATGTGGTTGGGTCCTCTTCACATGAACTAAAAAGGTAATGTGTCCTTTTAAGCGACACCGAACTACGTGAGTTTTGATTACTCTCATTATGATATAAATTAATCCCATCTTATGGGATTGATCAAGTCATAAATATAATTTCTTTCCCCCTTGTATAACTATAATCTCCCAAGATCCCTTCCATGGAGCTTAAAACTAGTTTCGTCCCAACAAACAACCAGGGAATCCCTGATATTTTCATAAAAGGTTAACATTGATGAAAAAACTTGGATAAATATAGGTATCTCTATTGATGGAGAACCTCAGATACATACAAATGATTCCAAACCCATGAATTTTAATGATTGGTTGTTACCTCAGGGTAATCCATAATGTACACATTTTGGAATGAACTAAGTATTTGTGAACTTGGCTTAAATCTATAAGGGAGTCTCAAAACAAGATATAGTTCCCTCAAAAAGGGTATTATGAGCCCAACCTCTCATCCTATCAACCAATGTGAGTTATTATGTGTCACTGGCTAAGTTATCTAGTAAACACCTACCTTTAAAATATAGGTCCATGAAACCTGGATATAGAGCCATTAGGTGTTTTCGACTCCAAGAACAAAACATGTTGGAGACCGTTCAAAAGTGTTAATCCTGACATGAATGATTATATGAAATTTAGCCCCCTACAATCAGTCGTCGGATAAAAATGCGATTCTAAGAGAAACAGTTGTCAAGGATCATTGCTAATACTATCATAGTGCAATGGGTTCACACCCTAAACCATCATATTCATCAAGGATCACTTCAAGACTATCATAGATGATAAATTCCCTGAATGAACTAGCTTCACTTCCCATTATTGTCCTATTTATCTCATAAGATATCAACCATTACGAAATGCATTACAGGGAGGTATATGTCCCACCAATCCTTAGTTATAAAATTACCACCATACTTAGTTATAACGTAACCACCGTCCATGGTTATAAGGTAACTGTCATCCTTGGTTATAACATAAACACCATCACATAATTAAAAACATAAATGTGAATGCCACAAGTTCATAAAATATTCATCATATCAGAATCCATGAAATGAAATGAGTTTCATAAAGAGTTCATCGTTGCATAACTCTTGGAAAAGAAATATGTTTCATAAACATTTCAACAATTCATCATAACATAACCCATGAAAAATAAATGGGATTCAAAATATCACATAAAAATTAACAATCCATAGAAATTGTTTTAATTTTATCATTTGATAATATACCTATTAAATAATTATTAACATCAAAGTTTGTTATCATATATGAAAATTCCTTTCAAATATCACTGAAATATTTCGTGTGGAAAATAAAATTTTTACTTTGAAAATAACTTTTAAAATACACATATTTCCAAAATATTTTAGAAAAACATTTTCATTGAAATGAATCTTGTAATATTTTAATGGAATCTTTAAAATAATAAGTAATCGTTATGGTGGGAAATTTTGTTCATGTCTTATAATTTAAAAATAAATTATTCCTTTCACATTTTTGTTAAAAACTCAAAAAGTACCCAGTTCTAGGAATGATGAGAGGATTACTGTTAAACAAGTTTTTAAAAAATTTAAGATGGGTAAAAATGACATTAAAAATTTATAGGGGAATAGTAAAAAACATTCATTAAAACATTTTTAAGAAACATGGATATTGAAGAAAAATATTTTTTGATAAAAGAGAGACGTTCATTTGATTTTCCATAAAAACACATTTTTGGTATCATGAGAAATTTATATGAGTAAAATAAAAGGAAAAAAAGTATTATAAAAAATAACCATAGTAGAATAAAACTAATTAGATTCTTGAGTGGTGGGTCATTATATTTAATCATTGGAAACATAATCATAAATAATCCAGATAAATAATGAGATTGTAAAATAAAACCCTTACCACTTTAGTTACTTTTAAATCATAAGATACATAAAATAAATATACTTAGAAAGATATGTATATCCTATTATTTTAATGATAATAATAATAAAATACATTTATGGGATGTATAAAAAGAACACAAAATAAATAATCCTTGTTTAAGGCATGTGTCCCATGGAAATAAAAGTGAGATGAAAATCCCTTACTTTAGGTTTGGCCTGCTTCATACACATTGGAACCTCCTATATAACAAATAGTGGTTTATTATAAATATATTAAATAAACATACTAGTTTATATAATACCATACATGATTTACTTATGACATTTTATCACCCATTTGTTAATAATTCATTATTAAAATCACTATTAAGGGTGAAATCAGTTTTGTGTTTCACGTATGTTTTCGTTTGGTAGTTTTGGACCTTGTGTTATGATCATGGTTCCATAAAATCTAAAATTTCAATCATGATAAAAAATTTAATAATTTTTAATTATAGAAAATTTTAATTTAATTCATAAAAGTAGAGATAGTACAATGAACTACACAGTTCATGGAGACGGTAGGTCATACATATGCATTAATGTTGTTTTCATTTTTCAATGGATGGAAAAAATAAATTTAATTACTAAATATATATTAAAAATAATTATTATAATATATATATATATATATATTATATATTAATTACATATATACTTATTATAATATAAATATGTATGAAATGAAAAAAATAACATCGCTTCATGGAGGTGGTAGTCAAAATTTACGCACGATTGATGTTATCATTTTCCAACAGTTTTGAAGGTAAGTAAGTATATATTAAATTATCATTAAAAAATTATATTTTTTTATATGTATCATATATAAATATTAAACCCATAATAATATCCATTCATAAAATATGGTGATGAGAAATGAATCGTATCGCTACATGGAGACAGAAAGTCATACGTACACACAAGCAATATAATGGTGGTTTAAAAATTATAATAACATCTAAGTATATTTAGAATACTTATTTTAATTTTTTTATGAAGAATATAAAAATTTATAGTAGGTAATAGAATAATTAAAAATAAACTGACTGTTTATGGCGATTACCACTTTTTTTAAATAACTCATTTATATCTCATATTAAGGGATTTAAGGTTGGTATTTTGGAAATAATTGAACCAATATAATTTTTATAAGTTAGTGGAGAAGATAAATTGGAAAAAAAACATTCTACAAGGATAAAAACTGTGTGAAGAAGATAAAGGAGGGTTTCCCTTTTATAATTGAGGGAACAATAACTCCTGGAATTTTATAAGACATTAAATTAATATAAATTAATTTTAATTTTAAAATAGTTCAAAACTGAGAAAATTAAAATATAATATAATAAAGAGTTGATATACTCTCATAAAGTAAAATTTGGACAATTTTAAATCATGATTCTACCCTAATCTTTTTTAACCCTTTATTAGCCCTTTTGAAAATTACCATAATATTCAAGTTTTATAATGTTTAAGGGTTAATAATTTTACTATAAAGTGAAAAAAGACTACAAAATGGGCCATAATTGATGTTTAAAGCCTTATCCTAATACTTTGTCTAAATACAATTTTTTTATTAATTTTATACCATTTAATAAAATATTATTTATTATAAAATATTATTAATGTAATTTATAACACTATTCATTTAATATGACTCTAATGCATCAATAAAAAGGTGGAATTAAAATATAATACCTTCAAAAACCCTAATATGTCATATAGGTCTACAAAATTTGTGTCACAAATTTAATCACTCAAATTATAGGACTTTTAATATTTTTAAAATCCTTTTATATTTTTTTATTAATTGAAGAAATAATGCATCAGTGATGCATATGAATTTTAGGTCCTTATATAATTATTTAAAATTAATATATATATATATATCATGAAAATAATTCTATAAAACTCAAAATAGAATCTTTTATTTATTCATAACTTTCCTTTTTTCATTATGTGGAAACATAATAGATATTTATAACCTAAAGAGTAAAATTTTATAAAAAAATTATTTAAATATTATGTTAGGAATTTCTATAGAGAAGTGTCCATTAAATAACTAAATTTTGAGAATAAGGTGATAAGTATTGCATTAAATCCATTAAATTGTAATTTGGATGAAGATGTATGGTCTTATAACTTAATTTTGACCTAGATTAACGCGATGTACAATTTAATGATGTGATAAATTTTACCATGGTTACTGTTCATATTGACAAAAAAAGACCTATTAAAAAAATCTGGAACTCATGATTACAAATATGGAATCCATGTTATAAAATTAAACACCTATAATTTTTAGAAATTTGTTTTAAAATAAGAGGGTAACACGCAATGAAGACAATCTTTTTTTTAAAAAAATTAAGTATTAAACTAGATTTTATTCATTTTCCATAACTAGACCAAATCTTAGATGAATGTTAAAAAATATGATTAAATATAAAATATATAAATTTCATTAAAATAATAAACAAAAGTGATTTACATAATTTATTAAGATAAAACATGTTTGTGAGCATAAAATAGTTTTCTAGAAAAATATCACTTTAAATTTGAAAAGATTTTATTTTTATATCTAATCAATTAGTAACTAAGGTATTTTTTTTATAAAAATATAAACCATAAATATTTCATAATTTTGTTATTAATATTCATACCCTCTTTTACAATGGCTCGACGGTAACTATATCTTAAAAATATTTAAATAATATATTGTGGTTTGTTAAAACTCGGTATTGTGTGTAAAACAAGCTATCAAAGAAAATAAATTTATTTGAAAAACATATTTACTAAAATACTGGGGTGTTATAATTTATATTGAATTTTGTGTATAGTGTTGAGAAGAAGTTCCTTGTAACTCAAGCTGGGATGTGTTTCTAGAAGTAGGGTCCCTTGTAACTTAGTTTCTTTCATCATTAATGAAGAAGTACAGTGTTCCCCCATAGAGTTAGAAAAATGTAAATACCAATGTAATTTCATTTTGTTGTGTGTGGTCTACTTATGTAGTATATTTTTTCTTGTTTTATTATTGAATTATAAGATGTTTTCAAAGACAATAACTTTACTAGAATCTTAAGAAGGGAATATCAACTTGGTGGAAAGGGTTTATGGCCTTCCAAATACAATAAATTGACTCTATCGGCAGATGTCATGGTGTATCAGACACCTATGTGCACCTTGTTCCATAGGTTTAGGAATGGATAATAAAATAATGGTTTAAGAAAGATGGTGGGTTATGATTCACAAGTTCTGGACCATGGAAGTGGTATAGGATGCTTGGATTTTAGATGTTGTAAACAATAATCAAAATTCAAAAAATGGTATCCAGAGTTGTTATATTTTTATGTTCTGGTTATCTATTCCACAAAACCTTTATGAAAATTTGATCCAAATTTCATTTAAGAGGGAATTCTAAGTAATGATAGAGTAAATTCCATAAATAACGATATGGATCAGACTAAGTAAAATGCTACTTGGGATCATTTACCTTGACTAAATTGGAATAATATCATTTAAAATAATTTTATACTCATGAATAAATTTAATGTGAATAATGAAATTATAAAAAAGAAAAAAATTGGTAGGAAATTTATATTTTCAAGTTGATTATGTTGAAGTTAATGAAATATTTTATGATTTTTCAATAGTTAAGGCTATAATAATTTTTTTTAAATTATATTGAAGGAAATAAAAGTTTATCTAATTCATATTAAATCATTATTTAATAAATGGTGAGATATAATAATAAGTTTACATAAAAACCCATGGGTATCATCCTTTATGATGATGTACCATAGATATACATGTTAATTATGGATCTACGTAGATTAAAATAAACACCAAGGTGTTAGGATGGTATAAGGCTGAGTATGATATACACTACTATACCAAATGTAGGATCTAAATATAATGATATTCACAGATACAAGAGGGGGGGTTAATTGTACTTAAAAATTCCCTTAGGAAATTTTGGATAACCAAAATTCACAACACCTCTAAGTTCTCAGGACTTGCTTGATTCCAGAAATGTGATTCCGGAAATGAAACTTGAAAAAGTTTACACCAGCTAAGATTCTAACTTAAAGCGTATAGAATCTAACTAAATCAGAGTACAAGTAAGGAAGTATAAGAAAGTTATACTTTCCTTAGAAATACAAAATACAGCGGAAAAGACAAGTAGTAACACTACAAGTAACAAACAATAACTCTTTTAACTCAAAGAGAAGGGTATCCAACAACCTTGGATAAAGGTCCCTTGATTTATACTTTCAAGAAAGTCTATCTTACCCACACCAGGGTAAGCCCTCGATATGAATATTGGAGTCTGTCTTGCTATCCCTGCAATACCTCAACTATCAGGTAGTCGACACCTCTGTCTTCCTCAGCAAGGAAGCCCTCAAATTCAAGGTGTTGGAACCTCTGTATGCCTATCCCTTGAATCCCTCTATTTTAATCAGCAACAATCGGAGTCGCACGAAGCAAGTCTGCACGAGGCAATGTTTGAATAAGCTCTTCAAACTTTCTGCATGAAGCTCTAAGAGTTGATAAGAGCCTCTCTCTCTACAAATCACTTCAAGAAATTCTGATCACAAAAATTCCAAAAGTCTCGAACACTTTCAAATGAGCTCTTATTTATAGGTGAAGCTCCAATGGTCATCTCCCTCCTCCAACGGTAATATTTTTCCTTGAATTTCGGAGGGACCTATACACGTGTCACTCAAACAATGGTTAGTTAGTAACTTAAATCAAAAAATCATTTTGTAATGAAATAAGTATAATCATAAGTAAAAATGAAGTTCAAAATTTAAGAAAATAAAAGTTCGGAGTGTAAGCAAAAATAAATTTCGGAATATAACCAAAAATGGAATTCGGAATCTATAATAAAGAAATATTTGGATTCTGTTTTGTAGGAATTCAGAACCTAAATTCTGTAGAAATCTAGAGTCTAAATATCTAAGGAAATTTGGAGTCTGGTTTTACTAGATTTTAGAATCTGAACTTACAGAGTTCAGAGTCGAACTTAGTCGGATTTCGTAGTCGAACTCATATAAGTTCGGAGTTGAACTTAGTTGGAGTTCATAGTCGAACTAAGTAGAAGTTCGGAGTTGAACTCATATAAGTTCGTATCCATAATTCAGAGTGGAACTTTATGAGAGTTCGTATCCATAATTTGGAGTGGAACTTTATTATAGTTCGTATCCAAAATTCAGAGTGGAACCTCATTAGAGTTCGTATCCAGAATTCAGAATGGAACTTTATTATAGTTCGTATCCAGAGTTCAGAGTATAACTTCATTAGAGTTCGTATCCATAATTCGGAATGGAACTTCATTAGAGTTCGTATCCAGAATTCGTATCCTAAAAACAGAATGCTTCATATCTAAGTATTATATTATTCTGAGGTTTTATATACGAATCTGATTTTTATACTTAGGAAAAATATTGATATGAATAAGGAAATCTAGTTAAGGGTAAATTTCCTTAAGGAAGGATATTTTCACTATAGAAGTAAAATATAGATTTGCTTAAGTATAAGGTGTTTGTGATTTTCAAAACAAGAAGGAATGGAAAAGTCATAAGGAAAACCTTATTGACTCAACAATCTCCCCCTTTTTGGAATGAACAACAACCTTCTGAAAAAGAATAAAAGAACTTAGAAAACTTTCTAGGCTTTGAAATTAAAGCTTATCCCCCTTTGTTTATGGATGATGGTGAATACAACTAACTCCCCCTTAGGCTTTGGAACTCTAAGGATTATATTCTGGATTTCTGAAATGGAATTTTCATTATCATGGGAATGAAAAACTTCATAATGAAAAACTCCCCCTTACATAAGGATAGTTCTTAGCTTAGAAATTTTTCTTCTCCCTTTTTTATTTTTCCTTCTCACTCTTTTGAGTAGTTCTTTTTCCTTCTCCCCCTTTGTGATTTTCAAAAACAATTTAAGGGAATAGAAAATAGATAAAGTACCTGAAACATTAGTACATAACAACACAAGATACAACCAAGAAATGATTTCATTAGAGTTAAATTTTTTTTACAAGGACAGACATTACAACAAAAAATAGGATTTTCCTATTTGTCTTCCTTGTCCTTAGGGATTAACTTCTTCAAAAAGGTTTTTAACTTCTTAAAGTTTTTTTGATCTTCCTCAGCGTCCTTCTCCAAAGATGTGATCCTTTCTTGTTGATATTTCAAGACCTCTTCCTGAGACTTCATGGACACTTCCTGCATCTTCAGTAATTCATCCTGCTTTACAAGATTTTCTTTAAACTCAATCCGGAAATCTCTTTCCCATTTCCAGTTTTGAGAAACCGATTTAAGCTTCCCATTCAGATCCCTGACCTGTCGATTCTGAGAATTTTTCTCAAGAGTCAGCTTATCCTGAAGATTCTTTATCTTGGTATCCTTGGTTTCAAAAGCATCTTTAACATAATTCTAAAAATGATCAAACTCAGTCATGCAATCATCAACTTTATTTGACCATAGAGCGATTTTGCTGCATGATTTTCTGTGAACATCATAATTGATAAGGAAATTTCTATGCTCTTCTTCAATATTCACACACTTATCCATCACCATGGATAAGGATTCTGACTTCTGATTTAGGATATGTTGAAGCATCTGGCATATGGAGTCTATGGTGGGAAATACCGGAATGGTGTCCACCAATTTCTTCAAAGACTCAACAACAAAGTCATGACCTAGTGCTGATGATTCCAAATTAGACACCTTGCTTGGGGATTGTTCTTCTTCAATTTCCACCAACATCCTTCTAGAAGAACCACCAACATCCTTCTTCCTAATGATATCTTTTTTTGGGGTGTCCATAATCACTTAATTCCCCTTATTAACTTTCGGAACTACCTCATCATTAGATTCTTCCTCGCTATCAGATACTTGAACAATCTTATCTTCATCTGTTTTCTCCTTCTCTACTCCTTCAAGAAAGTGCTTCTCATAGATTTCCTCCTCATATAATTCATTTTCTTTCTCTTCTTCCTTATCATCATATTTCTTATCATCGTTCTCATTTCCCTTTCCCAGAGTGAAAATTTATGAGGATTCATCCTTTTCTTGATAATTCTCAACTTGTTTAATCAAGTCATCTAGATCACCACTTCCTTCTTCTACTACTACTTCTTCCTATAATTCCTATTCTACTTCTATTTCTTCAACAAATTCTTCCTCTACTTCTTTACCAGGTCCTTTATCTACTCCTTCAACAACCTCTTTCCCTTTAGACTTTTTTCTAAGTGGAGTAATTCTTTCAGGGGGTCTCCGATAATGGTTGGACATCAAAGGATTCTGAAACGAGAATGTTCTTAGAAGCTGCTTCTATATCCCTCAACAAAGATTATAAAACCTCAACTTCAGACATCTTCTTCTTCATCTTTTTCTATTTTTATACCTTCTCAAGGTATTCAGCCATTTTTTTCCTTAAGGATTTAGCTTCAGCCGGGTCCAATCCGAATTGAGGGTCCCCTTCCTTCCTCTTATCCTTATTTTACCTCCACTTAGCAACAACATCATCTGGATATCCTTTCTGTTTCTTTGGCTTGGGAGGTTCGGATTGGGTTTCCTTAGCTTTGGGGTTCTTGTCTTCAGCCACCACTTATTTCAATTTTCTCCTCTTACCAACCTACTTCACTTGCTCAACATTCTCCACATTTTCCAAAGCGGCTTCTGCCTCATCCTTTGTAAGATTGTAAAACATACTTTATTATTTTGAAAAAACGTCTTTCATCCTCTTTAAAGTGTCACTACATATCAGCATCACCTTATAAATTCTCAGCTTGGAGGTGCAAGCAACCTTGAATGAATCAAGACAGTGAATAATAATCTTGGAGATAAGAGCAGGATATATAATAATTTGAGCCTTCAAAGTGCCATTCTTGATATTCTGAACTGTAATAAGAACATGCCTCATCAAATTGATCTTTCTTAGATTTACCAAAAAATATAAGATGTAGATATCACTTTTCTTTAGGTTATATTTATCTCCTCTTCTCGGAACAAAAAACCCTTGAACCCATAACTGGAGAATCCGGTTGTTGGTGGAGAGATGAGAAATCTTTGCTGTTTTAACATCTTTGAGTCCAAGGAATTTCATTGCCTCCACTTTGCTAAAACTTCCTTGCACATCCGGTAGCTTATGTGAACAAAATTATGCTTCACCATCGAATGATAAGCCTACCAAGTTTTCATCCTTGGAGAAAGAGAGATTGTAAGTCTTACCATAAGACTTGAAAGAAAATTTGTCTCTGCCAACTTCTTCATAGAAGGAAATAGACTCATAAAATTCTATAAGCAGATCCAAATAAAAAATATCCTTACCCCATGGTTTTGATACATATAAGTCTTCCCAACCATTGAGTTTGATATTATTTATTATTAGAGAATCATACTCACTGAAGAAATTTGGATGGAATAACCTTTCCCTGTAGACTAAACATTTTGAGATTGGCTTCATAGAAGAAATATCTTGGGAAGTGGCTTCTATAGACATTCAGAATGGAGGAGCACTGAAAGATTCAGAATGGGATTCAAGAACAGAGGCAGGGCTTCGACACGTGAGAGCTTTAAAAACGATGTGGGACATAAATAAGGGTGCCCTTTATATAGACGATGGAGCAGAACATTGAACTTCTAAAACAAATCTAACAGTTGAAAAATTCTCTGATATGATCTGATGGTTGAAAACACACTGGCAAGGAAAACTTGAATCCGATCTTTTGAGGTTTTAACAAAAACATTCATATTTAAGAAGAAATTAATCTGAGTAAAAGAAACTACCAGCAACTAAAAATTCCTACGAAATCTTGAGTAAGGAAGTCATACCTTTCGGATTGGCTAGGAAGTTTATTCATAATTGGTAATATTCTTCTTGAATAAAATTTAACTACGAAAAACTGACAACAAAAAACTCATTACAAAAAAATCATTATGAAAAAAAAAACATAAAGTTGAAAAACTTATTACAAAAGCTTTGAGTACGAAAACTCTAGTACGAAAAGTATGAGTACGAAAATTCCCATTACGAAACTTCTCACTACGAAAATTTCCATTACAAAAATTTCCAGTACAAAAAATTCATTACGAAAATTCTCAGTACAAAAACTTCATTACAAAAATTCTCAGTATGAAAACTTCATTACGAAAATTCTCAGTACAAAAACTTCATTACGAAAATTCTCAGTACAAAAATTATAAGATCTAAAGAATTCCATTACAAAGACTTCAGTTTCAAAACTTTCATTAAAAAAATTTCATTTTCGAGAATTTCCATTACGAAAAATATTCAGTTCTGAAAATTTACATTATGAAAATTCCTATAAGGAAGATTTTCACTATGAAATTATTTTAAAAAACTTAATTATGAAAAATATGAAAAAAATCATTACGAAAATTATGAAATTTTTTGAATAAAAGATGTACTCCCCCTATGAAAGGAAGTTTATTACTGTAAGGAGAATGGTTCAACAAAAATTTAATGAAGGAAGATTACCTCATGGTTATCATTCCTAACTTCTGTTTAATGTATTCAAATCTATCAGAGGGTAAGGATTTTGAGAAAATGTCAGCAAGTTGATCTTGCGTTCCGATAAACTGAAGAATGATATCTTCTTTTTTGTGTGATCCCTAAGAAAGTGATGCCTAATATCTATGTGCTTTGAACGAGAGTGATGTGCAGGGTTTTTACTAAGGACAATGGAACTTGTATTATCAAACAAAATTTGAGTCTTAGTAAAACTCAAGCCATAGTCTGTGAGTGTGTGTTGTATCCATAACACTTGAGCACAACAACTTCCAACTGCTACATATTTAGCTTCAGCAGTGGAGAGTGCTATAGAATGTTTCTTCTTACAAGACCAAGAAACTAATGAGTCTCCTAAGAAATGACAAGTTCCGGATGTACTCTTTCTATCCATTCTACATCCACCAAAGTCATCATCTGAAAAACATTTTATGATAAAATCATTTCCATAAGTATAAAATAGTCCTAGATCCATGGTTCCCTTTAAGTAGAAAAAAATTATTTTCACTGCCTTTAAATGAGATTCCTTAGGATTGGATTGATATCTTGTACATAAGAATACTGAGAACATCAAGTCTGGTCGACTAGCAGTCAAGTAAAGTAGACTTCCTATCATACCTCTAAAAGATGTTTGATCTACTGGTTTCCCAGCTTCATCAAGATAAAGTGTGTTTGAGGTATCAATAGGAGTACTTATACTCTTAGTGTTGTCATATCCATACTTTTTAAGAATATCTTTAATATACTTATGTTGGGATATGTAGATTCCTTCTGGTTTTTGAGAAATTTGAAAACCATCGAAATTTTTTTAAGTCACCCATCATACTCATTTCAAACTGAGATTTCATTAGATCCACAGAGGAATCAGTTAAAGATTACTGAGTTGAACCAAATATAATGTCATCAACAGAAATTTGAACAATCAAAAAAATTTTCTATCTTTATTTATAAAAAGGGTTGGATCTGCATTTTCCTTAACATAGTTATTTTGAAGCAAAAAAACTATAATTCTATCATACCAAGCTCGTCGGGCTTGTTTAAGTACACACAATGCTTTGGTAAGTCTAAAAACATGATCAGGATGTTTTTTATCTTCAAAACCAGGAGGTTGTTCAACAAAAACTTCCTCTTGAACCTAACTGTTAAGAAAAGCACATTTTACATCCATTTGAAAAATCTTAAAATTTAAGAATGCTGCAAAGGAAAGTAAAATACAAATAGATTCAAGTCTAGCTACTGGAGAATAGGTTTCTTTATAGTCTATTCCTTCTTGTTGATTATAGCCTTTAGAAACCAATCTAGATTTATTTATAACAATGACTCCATTATCATCACACTTATTTCTAAAGACCCATTTTACTCCAATAATAGAAGTATCCTTAGGTCTTTTAACCAAGGTCCATACTTTATTCCTTTTTAATTCATTTAGTTCATCTTTCATTACTTTAATCCAATCATCATCACCTAAAGCTTCATCAGTGATTTTTAGTTCCAATTGGGAAAGGAATGCTAGATGTTCTATTTCATTTCATAAGGAACTTCTAGTCCTTACGGGTTGATTCACATCACCAATGATGCTATCATTGGGATGATTCTTAAGAAATGACTGATTTGGGTTTTGTAAAACTTGTTCATCAATATAGGGTAGTAAATCTTCTGGGGTAAATGTTTCAGAAGCATCTTCTTGAACATTTTCCTTATCAGAAGGGTTTTCTATCAAAGGTTGACAATCAGTTTTTGAAAACACATCCGAGGATGTTGGTTGGGGTTGTTTTAAAATAAAAGGATCAGTTTCATCAAATTTGACATGTACTGTTTCTTCAATAGTACAAGTGTTTTTGTTGAAAACCCTATAAGCCTTAGAAGTTGTGGAGTAGTCTAAGAAAATTACTTCATCAGATTTTGGTGCAAATTTGTGTAAGTTATCTTTAGTATTCAGAATGAATACCTTGAAACCAAAAACCTTAAAGTAGGAAAGTTTAGGTTTTCTAGCATTCCATAACTCAAAAAAAGTTTTATTAAGAAAATGTCTAATAAAAACTCGATTTATAGTATAACAAGCAGTACTTAAAACTTCAGCCCAAAAATTTTTGGCTACAGAATACTCACTCAACATGGTTCTAGTTATCTCTTGAATAATTCTATTTATTCTATCAACAACACCATTTTTTTGAGGTGTTCTGGGTGCTGAGAATATGTGAGTAATAGCTTTTTTACTACAAAAAGTTTCAAAATCAGAATTTTGAAATTCTCCTCCATGATCACTATGAATATTTTTCAATGGAAGGTTTTTCTCATTTTTAACATGGGATCTAAAACTTTTGAAATAAGAAAAAGCTTTAGATTTATTTTCTAGAAAATAGACCCACGTAAATCTAGTGTAATCATCAACTATGAAAAATACATAGTACTTTCCCCCAATGCTTCCAGTTTGTGTTGCACCAAAAAGATCCATGTTCACTAACTGTAATGCATCAGTTGTTGATAATTTATCGATTGATTTAAAAATCGATTTATGTTTCTTGACATATTGACAAGGGTCACAAAATTTTGAAGTATCAAATCTAATCTCCGGTAGATCCTTAACTAAACCTTTCTTAGAAAGTTTGCATAAGTTCCTAAGATTATAGTGTCCTAACCTTCTATGACATAACCAAGAATGATCTTCCATTGCAATAATGCAAGGAAAGTCTTGGATCCTAAGGTCTTCTAAGTTTAGTGTGTAAACATTCTCTTTCCTGTTGGCAAAAATAATAAACTCTTCCTTGGAATTGTGTACTAATCACTTATCATTCCTAAAATTCAGAAGGTAGCCTTTATCACATAATTGACTTATGCTGATGAGGTTGTGCTTAAGACCCTTAATAAACAAAACATTTGAAATCAAAGTTTTTCCAAGAAGAAAAATGTTACCTATACCAATAATTTCTCCCTGAGCATTATCTCCGAAAGTTACTTTTCCTCCTTTCGTTTTGATAATCTCTTAAAAATAGATTTTGTTACCAGTCATATGCTGGGAACATCCACTATCCATGTACCAAGTATTGTTGTTAGTAATTTTCCTATTTTCTTGAAAATAAGAAAGGGTTAGGTTTTAGGAATCCAGACTTGCTTGGATCCGGAATTGTTAGATAACAAAATTTTGGGTACCCACATTTGTTTAGAAAAATAAGCCTTTTGAAATCCTAAAGATTGAGTTTTTTTTAATGAAAAGTTCTTTTCCCAGTGACCACCACATTGAAACTTTTTGAAAAATGGGGCAGTTTGAGGAACAAAGTATTTCTTACTAAAAACTGGTTTAGAACTAGTGTAACCAAAACTAGAAGTATTCCTTCGAGGTCGAATTTGTGAATACATTTTATCAAAATTTTCCTTACCAAGGGTAAAGTTTGATAAAAACTTCCTCAAGGAAAATATTTCAGATTTGAGTTTGATAACTAAGTTCTTATCTTAAAAAATATTTGATTTTGATCTAGAGTTAGGCTCGAAAACATTTTTCTTAGAAATTACTTTTTCAAGATCATTAGAATGTTTATTCTTCTGAGAATTTACTTCCTCAAGATTTTTTTGAAATTATTTCAAAATCAATATTTTTCTTATCAAGATATTTAGAAAGATCTGATATTTCCTTATTAAGAATATCATTCGTAGAATTTTCCTTATCAATCTTTTTCATGAGTTTTGAGTTCTCAATCTCAAGTAGTTCAGCAAACCTAGAAACGTCTTCATAGGTGGGTAAAGTATTTTCTTCATCAGAAGAAGATTCTTCATCAGAAGAGTTATAATATTTACTATCATTAGCATTTAGTGAAAAATTGGTCATGGATTCAACATTTTGTACCTTATCCATAATGAAATGATTATCAATGGGTAGTCTAGATATAAGACCAAGATTCTTCTATCCATAAGATTCATAATCAGAAGATTCATCTGAAGAGTCACCACCACTGAAACTCCAGGTGTTATTAGCTTTCAAAACATTCTTAGCTTTAGAATTGTAATACTTTTTTATGTTCCTTTCAGAATGCCTCTCTTTTATTTCTTTTCTTTTGAGCATAGGGCAATCAGGTCTTATGTGTCCATCTCTCTTACATTCATAGCATGTGACATCTGAATCTTTCTTATCTTTCCTTTCCTTCTTCTTATACTTGGATTGGAAATTTCTCTGTCCAGCTATCTTGTTCATCCTTCGAGCAAGATTAGCTAACTCATTTTCTAAGATTTCACTCTCACTAGATTTGGATTGGATAATAACCTTCTTAGATTTGTATCTAGTAATTCTCTCAGGAGTCTTAGCTTTCATGTGATTTGAAGTTGTAGTAAAAGAAACACTACCATTCCCATTTGTCTTCTTTATGTTGTCTTCATATCTCTTCATTCTTGTCTCATGTTGAAGAAGAGTTCGAAATAGTTCATCAAGAGAAATTTGAGTAACCTTTCTATTTTCATCGATAGCAGTTCTCTTTGATTCCCACTAATTGGGCATAATATCTATGATCTTGTCAACAAGGGCTTCATCATCTAGACCTTTCTCTCCCATAGATTTTAAGTTGTTTACGATAGTCATGAATCATTGTTTCACCTTACAAATTGGCCCTCCATAAGGAAAATTAAAACCATGATACTCAGCTCTGAGCATGGCTCTTCTAGTATCAATCACTTTAGAAGTACCAACATGTGTAACTTCAAGTTTCTTCCATATAAAATTAGTTGTTTCACAAGAAGAGATTTGGATATATATGTTCCTAGTAATTGAATATAGCAAAGTATTGTGTACCTTATAGTTGAGTTGGTATTCATGATTTTCTTGATTAGTAAAAGCACTTACTTCCTTATCATGAATTTTATATCCACCAGTAATCATGAAAAAGTTATCAACCCCAGTATTGATAATGAAATTCTTCATACAATCTATCCAATATTTATAATCATTACCATCAAAGATCGGTGGTCTAGTAGGATTTAAGTTGTCAATAGAACCAACAGTTAAACCTTCAATTCTTAAGAAAACTTTGGAAAAAAAACTTGTTAGTAGTACGAGTCTGTAAACAAGAGAAAATTTTCTAAGCAAGAACAATTTTATCTCTAAGCAATGAGTGAATCCGAACTATGATTCCGAAAAGTAGATTCTGAAAATATGAATCCAATAATTTCCTTCTAAATCTAATTGTTAGATTAGTTCATATTGAACCAAATGCTCTGATACCAATTGTTAGGATGGTATAAAGCTGAGTATGATATACTCTACTATTACAAACATAGGATCGAAATATAATGAGATTATCAGATACAAGAGGGGGGGGGGTGAATTGTACTTAAAAATTCCCTTAAGAAATTTTGGATAACCAAAATTCACAACACCTCTATGTTCTAAGGACTATCTTGATTCCGGAAATGTGATTCAAGAAATGAAACTTAACAAAGTTTACACCAGCTAAAATTCTACCTTAAATCGTATAGAATCTAACTAAACCAGAGTAAAAGTATGGAAGTATAATAAAGTTATAAATTCCTTATCAATACAAAATACAACATAAAATACATGTAGTAAAACTACAAGTAACAAACAATAACTCTTTTAACCCAAAGAGAAGGGTATCCAACAACCTTGGATAAAGGTCGCTTGATTTATACTTTCAAGAAATTATATCTTACCCACACCAGGGTAAGCCCTCGATACGAAGATTGGATTCTGTCTTGCTATCCCCACAAGCCCTCAACTATCAGGTAGTCAGCACCTCTTTCTTCCTCAGCAAGGAAGCCCTAAAATTCAAGGTGTTGGAACCAATGTCTTCCTATCCCTGAAAGCCCTCGATTGTAATCAGCAACAATCAGAGTTGCACGAAGCAAGTATGCACAAGGAAAAGTTTGAACAAGTTGTTCAAACTTTCTGCATGAATCTTTGAGAGTTGATAAGAGACTCTCTCTCTAGAAATCACTTCAAGAAATTATGATCACCAAAATTCCAAAAGTCTCGAACACTTTCAAATGAGCTTCTATTTATAGGTGAAGCCCCAACGGTTGGATCCCTCATCCAATAGTCATATTTTTCATTGAATTTCGGAGGGACCTGTACACATGTCACTCAAACAAAGGTTAGTTAGTAACTGAAATCACGAAATCATTTTGTAATGAAACAAGTATAAGCATAAGTAAAACTGATGTTCGGAATGTAATCAAATAAAAGTTCGGAGTGTAAGCAAAAATAAATTTCAGAGTCTAACCAAAAATGGAATTCAGAGTCTATAATAAAGAGATATTCAGATTCTGTTTTGTAGGAATTCGAAACCTGAATTATGTAGAAATCCGGAGTCTGAATTTCTAAGGAAATTCAGAGTATGGTTTTACTAGAATTCAAAATCTGAACTTACAGATTTCAGAGTTGAACTTAGTAAGAGTTCAGAGTCGAACTCATATAAGTTCGGAGTCAAACTTAGTAGGATTTCAGAGTCGAACTAAGTAGACGTTCAGAGTCGAACTCATATAATTTCGTATCCATAATTTGGAGTGGAACTTTATAAGAGTTTGTATCCAGAATTTGTAGTGGAAATTTATTATAGTTCGTATCCAAAATTCAGAGTGGAACTTCATTAGATTTTGTATCCAGAATTCGGAATGAAACTTTATTATAGTTTGTATCCAGAATTTGGAGTAGAACTTCATTAGAGTTCGTATCCAGAATTCGGAATGGAACTTCATTAGAGTTCGTATCCAGAATTCGGATCCAAAAAACAGAATGCTTCATATCTAAGTAATATATGATTCTGAGGTTTTAGATATGAATCCGATTTTTATACTTAGGAAAAATATTGATTTGAATAATGAAATCTAGGTAAGGGTAAATTTCCTTAAAGAAGGAGATTTTCCTTAGAGAAGTAAAATATATATTTTCTTAAGTATAAGTTGTTTGTGATTTTCAAAACAAGAAGGAATAGAAAAGTCATAAAGAAAACCTTATTGACTCAACACAAGGGTCTGGTATTCTATGTTTCAAAACAATTTGGAAAATAAATCATGATAAAAAAAGTGGAAAAAATATATATCTGAAATAGATTGAAAAGAATTATCTCATTATAATTTTTTATGTTGTTATCATAATTTTTAAAGGATACATGGATTTAATACGTGATAATATTTTGTCATGAACGTGAAAAGTATACTAATTAAAACAATTTGATAAATATGAGAGAAAAATAATGAATTGATTATAAAAATTGGTGTAAAATAAATCAATTAAAAATATTTATATATTTCAAGAATAATATCCACCTTAATAAAAAGGTAGAATAATTTCATTTTTTTAAGAAGAAAAAATTATATAAGAAAATAATAATAGTGACACCTTATCTCGAACTAAGATCATAAGGAAATAAAATTTGTTATAGTACCCTTTATTATTATAGTACCCAAATTTGAAAAGTGTCCCATGGTTCTATATTACCACACATTGGTGGATTTGGATAGTTTTTATATATTTTTCATGCTTGATAAAGTTCCATAAGACCCATAGTGATCTCACTATAGAGTATTATCAAATAATTAAATTGGACCAATATTTAATATGATCATTTAGTAATTATCCTAACTCTATCTAACTAATTAGGCTTTGTAAATCGATTAATATAGCACTTTTAGATTTATAGAGATACTAATATCCTTATATAATTATTATAGTTCATAAAAAAATTGTTCTACCACTTAGAAATGATTCATAATTGAAGATTGACATAGGCACAATGGTTATTTAACTTCCCAATAACAATTATCTTTGTCAGCATATCATTTGGATTATTTATTCCTTGGATATTTTTTAGTGTATGTAGGTTATCCTTTATCATACTATTGATGAAGTATTACTTTAGATAAATATTCTTCTTCTATTATTTTTGGACCAAGTTGAATGTATTCAACCTGATCAGGGGTGAATCAGGATTCACATCAAATTAAAACTTTTCTTTATCCAAGTCACTTGTCTATATGGATATTACTCCTTTATGGAAGGAACCTGTTCAATATATATACATCCCAATGGAATCTTAACCAAATAATTCAACATGTATAAATAAATGTGAATCATACACAAGTCATAAAAATATTACTTGGTTCATAGTTATGGGAAAATTCATAGACCATATGCATGGCGATGTGTCGGTGTACGAGAATCCACTATACTCATTTTTATGGACATGCATTTCTGGTTGTAGTCACTACACACTAAGTCCCACTAATTTTAAAATGATTTATGAAATATGGAATGTAAATCCATGATCTAATCCCTTTCCTTCTCCTCCATAAACTACTTTTAAGAAGGAAAAGAAAATTTTTAAACATGAGTGTATCTTTATTATAAACATGTATAATTCAGTCTCCCTGTGTTATAAATCAAGAATTGATGCTCTATTGAAATAGAAATTTATTTCACTCTTATTATTTAAATATGAATGTGGGTAACCACGTAATGTGAGTATTAACTCTTTATCATCCTAAAAAAAATAAAAAAGTGACAAACTTGACCATATGAATAATAATTCAGCAAGGTGAATTATTCTTATTTCATCATGCATTTACCTTTCTATCATTATTTTTCCTTTTTTTCAGAACATCATTCATTGTTTATAGTTTTTATAAAAAACCATTTAGTAAATAATATATCATAATATATCATTTCACAACATCATTTACCATTCCATTAAAAAGAACATTAATAATTTCATAATTCCTAATTTCTTTTCAAGACTAACATTTTTTTCCTTACTGTTTTATTTATTAAAGAACCTGTCCATGTTATGACCATCACACTATCTTAGTTTACCACCTACTTAGAATTAATTTACTATTTCAATTGAAAATTATTATTTTGAGTTTCCAGTAATAGAACATTTAAATTTAAACTCATTCGAACACATGATAAGTCAGCATGAACGCACATTACACACACTTCAAAATGACATTAGAAGTATTCTTACTGATGAGATAAATTTAGTGAAAACCCAATGAATGAGAAAATAATGCACATATTATTCATATTTATGTTTTAATATTTATATTTTTGATGTTATATTTACAAATTTTCTGTATATGGGTGAAACAGGATCATGAAAATGAAGACGGGAAAGGTTTGTATCTAGAAACCAATATATCTTATAACTGAATAAGGGAGCATATACAAATAGTTAATATTTATAGTATATTTCTATTATGATATAAAATGTGAATATCCAAATCTTACCTAAGGTTGTGAGGTTGATATCATAAAATAAATTATTTTTTTAGACTGTTAGTAACCATCATTAGAGATTCATATTTATCGATGGCATTCAACTATTTTCTAAAATTTATGAGAATTATGTGAAACGTATCAATATTTTTTTAGTAGTTTTACATTTATGGTATGGAAAAAAATATTAAATATTATGAATAACCTTGAAAATCTATTTTATGAAAAAGGTTATATTTTTGGATAAATATTGAAAAACACTTGATCGAGGTATGAACCACTCTTAGGTTTAATAAATTCTTGATGTTGATAAATAAATGATTGATTAATTTGGAGAAAAGTGGGATAGATAGTGTTAATATCCTTGTAAATGATTATTTATTTTAAATATAAATCAATTAATGATATTTTTGTTAATTTTTATCTATTTTTTGGATTATGATATATATTGACTAGAGTGTGACCATATGAACTGGTGGTTAATTCCATTTGATGGTCAATGATAGAGTTTTTTTTGTGATGAAAATATAACTTCACTATAGTTTGTTGGCTTTGAGATTCAAATGGTTTTGGGAATGGCATGTTTGGAAAAATACAAGATTAGGGTGTATATATAATTTGGTATATGATTTTATGAGTGGATAAAGTTGTTTTAAGAAACATAAATAACGTCATATAGCCTAAGAGAGTATGGTGGATTTCATATTAGAGGTTATACCCTAAAAGATAAATATGTTAATAATAACCTCACCTAATTTATTGAATGAGTAATAATTCAAATTGTGAGAATGAAATATATTTAAGGGGGGATATAACACCCAATATCTTAATATATGATTAAATTTAAATAATTCAATGTGTTCGATAGATTTCACCACATGCAACACTGAATATAAAGAAAAATGCAATATATTTTTGATAAAATATAAATATTTATGTATGGACATTTAAATATAGCTATTAAATTAGAATGAATTAATAGTTATAAGTTATTTATGAAATAAATGTATAATAGAAATAAATGGTACTTTTAATATGAATGAAATTCAATTAGTTTACATAAAATGATAGATAATATAATTTATTATCACGAAATTTATTTTTCAAAACAAACCTCTAATGTGGTATGAAATTATATTTCAAGAAAAAATTGATTGTTGGTGATAACTTAAGTTTGATATTAAAAATTGTTTAACAATTTAGTTGTTAAAGATTTTAAATTTGAATAATAATAGTTAATATTTAAAAAACTTATTTTCCAATAAAAATGGTTTGTAATGATATTTTATGATTTTAATAAAAAATGGAATTAATAAATTGTAGAAATTTAATTTTACAAGATGGAAACTATTTTTCTATTTAGAATGTCACTATTACCTTAAGATATGATTTTGTGTTTTTTCCAAAAAGATTTATTTTTTTACAAATAATATGGTTTTCTGGAAATTATAATTTTTATGGTTTTATCATAATGTAAGTGTATCCTAGAATATTTAAAAAGGATTTTAAGTAATAAAATATGAATTTAGGTATATATCATGAACATGAAAATATTATTTGAACTTATAGAACCTATAATAATCATTTTGAAAACTAAAAAATAATGTTACTTTAATAAATAAATGTTTTTGGTCTTATTTTAATCAAGTATTTTCAATGTAATTTTTGGTATTGGATTTCCATGAAATCCTCATACATTTTATTTTTTAAAATAGAAAATTTTCTATCATGTGTATTGATAATTTTAATAACTACGTATTACACGTATATTTTAAACTTAAAAAATACCTTTTTCAAAAAAATATTTTTGCATGTGATGTGATCTACTGTTAAAATTAACTTTTCAAAAATTATAAATTTTATTGATAAATTGATTTAATATATTAAAAAAAATAATATTAAAATTAGGTAAGGGTTAAATGTTAATTTTTTCATTAATAATAATTATTGATGTAGAAAATTAATTTCTAAGGTAAATGTAAATTGGGGGAAAAGTTTAAAAGTTAAAAAAAATCCATAAAACAACCAAAGTTGTCTCCCAAATGAGAGATTCAAGTGACTTTCAACCCTAAATAACTTTTCACCTAAGAATCCATTTTTTTATTTTTTCCAAGAAGACACTTTTTGGTTTAAGTGGGAACCATACAAGCACCTCCAAAAATCATCTGCACATACCCCACAATAAACATTCATTAACAAAATTCCGAATTCAAAATTGAACTTCATTGTAGACCAGGAACCACCACTGTTGCCTTCCAAGATCCAAAAAATTCAAATTTTAAAACACAAGCAATCATCCCCCATCTTGGTAATCGAAGCACCTCAAAATAGGTGTCTTATTCGAGTCACATGCCTAGCACAATAACAGCCCAGTACGCACCATGCGCAATCACCTCGGGATGTGCATCACGTCACACCGAAGTCCCATTATTGTATCAAGCCAAATTTCTAGTGAGATTCAACCTAAGTCCTCCATCTCTATAGAAATAAGTAAATCATCTCCTCCATTCTTGAAACATGAAACATCACACCATCAGTAACTGATATTGTCGATTCCCTACACTAGTATAGTGGCGACATCACAGGCATAACACCACTATTGTCATCCTTGTCAGAACACCAAACTTGACACAACATATTCATTGCATGAATAGGCCTGAAAAAAAAATCCTACCATATGAATAAGGTAAAAACATCACAAAACAAACCTCAAACATAACCATCACTATATAAGAAACAAGTAAATCTTCATCAAAACCAAGATAAATAAGTCACATGAGAAGCATCGGCCACTTCCATATCCCACCTTCCAAAACCTTTGAAGAACCACCACTCGAGCTCTAACTTGGAGATTAGAAAAGGGAATTAGGATCATGGTGGGGATAATATAATCCAATACCTCCAAGAGACGGTATCTCACCTAAACTAAATTTGGAATCCAAAAATAAGATCATTCTGACACAGGAGAGCCATAAAAACCCTCTTCCGCCACTCCGCTTATCCCAAAACCACTAAGTAATCATCACTATAGATCCAACCTAGATAAGAGTGGTGAAACATGAGGTTATAGAGGGGATGAATTGATCAGGGATTTTTGTAATCACCATCATCGAGATCTGTAAGAAAAGAACCAATATCAACTACTTATATTTACTTCTTGGTTATCTTCATTAAGATTTATTCTATAAACACTAACATAATGAAATAATAATATTTTATATATTTTAATGTTACTTTAATAAGGGTGTTATCATTGTATATCCATTTATCCCCTCCATTAAAAAATGAAATCATTATTTGTGTATACGTGTAGACTACCACCACATCAAGTAATAAAAGATGTTTTTCATCACCTCCTATAACTGATGGTCTGTAGAATTTTTTAACAAGGAAATATGATTTTTATAAAATAACTAAGGTTATATTTTTAAAAATTAGTGAAACTATTAATGATATTATAAAATAAATAATAATCATTAATTTAATCATTTAAAATATGCATGTTAAAGAGAAAATCATTTATTAAAATTATGAAATATTATTATACGCATAAATTATTCTTCTAAATCCTTTATATTTATTATATAAAACAATTATTATTATTATTATTTAAGATCATTATGATTATCTTATAATGATATTACACAAAAACCACTTCACAATCATTCATTAAATTAGGGTATGTTCATTTTGGTTTGATTTAACAAACTACTTGAACAATAGTTTAAATTTATATCATGAATGTCTATTGAAATATTATTAATGGAATAATATAATATAAATTTAAAAATAATTGTCATTATTATTTTGATTCAGAAGATGATATCAGTATTTAATTCCTCAATTAAAAAAGAACCCTTCGATCATCAAGAATCACTAAAACATGTTTGTTATCGATTTCAACTTCAAGGACAGTGACTAAAATACTCATGAAAGTAATTTGAAACATTATAAAAAATTATAAAGAATATTTAATGGTAAATTTAATGATATATTAATGATTAAATTTAGAAAAATAATGAACACATATAAAGTTATTATGAAAAAAGTACAGCCAACCAAAACTATAAACACGTGATGTGGAAAATCAGTAGAATTCAAAGAGATAATGACTATTTATGGAGAGTATAAATGAAAATAATTATGATTTAAGTTATGATTAAATTTATTGTGATATATATATATATATTGTTGATACATGGATTAAATGTATTTTTTTTCAAATTCAGGACACAAGTTAATTATTTTCATCTAAAATTCCCTTCTTTAAGATATTTTTGGTATTACACAACTAAATTTCAATTATGCGCTGTATGTAATTACAATTTGAGATATCATTTCAAAAATTATATTTTAATCATGCTATGTTATGATTAATTACAAGAACTCTATTTCAATGTGTTTTAATTAAAATGTTACTCAATATGAATGTGTTTCTTGGTCTTAATTCAAGTTCTTTAAGACATATTGCATGTTGTGCACCATATTATATTTTTATGGTGTTTTATTTACATATTATCCGATGAGTATTCTGTGAATTATTTACATGTATTTTATGGGATTAAATATACAATTAATGTAACCGAATTCATGTTCATATTAATTTAGTTTTTTCCTTGTTTTAAAGTTTCTTAGTAACTCATCTTTCATTCATTGAGTTTTAATCATTATCACGAACTTATTTTAAATAAGTTGGGTATATTCTATCCTTTGATGGTATTATGTTGTCTTATCTCATTGTTATCTTTCAATATACACTCATTATAAATAAACAATTTTTCAAATATTTCTCACTATTTAGGTTATGCTTTTTTCAACCAGTCACCTTCTTTCTCTGGATAAATTATGATCATGTTATTCCAGTATTTACTTAGTTGTATAATAATTTATCTATAGTGTGTAAAAATCAGATATTATATAATTAATATTGGATTATGTTCACCTAAAAAAATTATTCTATTTATATGGGATAAGTATCAACATTTAATATGTTTTTAATCCAATATAGATGATTATTTTCAAGTTGACTATGTGTTTCCTAACCACCCTACTTCTTCATCTAGATGTGTTATGATAATTTTATCCATTTTATTAAAATAGGATAATTATTATCATTGTGTATATTTTTTATCCAATATAGATTATTTTTTGAATGTTTACTATTTATTTCTTAACCATCCACCTTATTCCCTTAGTCAGGTTATGATCATGGTATCCCTTTTATTTACATGGGGATGAGTATGGGTGTTTCTTAAGTTGTTATAACAAAATGGATTATTATTGGAAAATTTTATTATGAGTAGTTTATTAATTTCCTCACAAGATGAATTTACTGAACTAAAATATGTGATAGTTGCGGAAAGCATTATATAGCCCCTCAATGCAAAGGTCACTCACATGAGAAAAATATATTTGGGTATTTTAGTGCATGCCTGATATGAACAATATATTTCTTTTATGGTAAGTTAATGATGTCGAATATAATAATATATTAGAATATGGTATACAATTAATGTTTAAAATTATGTATTTCATCATTAAGGAACTAGTTATTAATATCCAAGTGATATATTTATTTTCATTTCAATCCATGGATATATTATGCTCTCATTTTCTATTGATTATGGAATTTTGATTCTCAATTATTCTTCCCATAATATTTATGTCATGTATTTTCCATGATTTTATCAGTTGTATGTTTTCCCTTAATGAGAATTTACTCTCAACCCTATTTATGTTTCTGTTTCCCTAGGATATGAAGAAAAGTATTGAACGTGATATTCCTAATTGTATATAATGTGTGGAGAATTTTTGGAGATATTGAATACATATTATAGTTTCATATAACGTGAAAAGATATCAACTAGATGAGAAGGACATCAGCTTGTTAGTTTATGCTTCTTTTATTTTTCAAAATCTATAAACCTAAATAGATTATTGGGGTCAGATAGATTCAATAATAATTATTAATTTTTCAATTAATCATGTATATATTTAGTCATTTAAACTTCTTATCAAAGTGGGTATACAAATGAGGTGATTATGGTACTTGATCTGGGAGTGCAAATTTGGGGTATTGCATTTGGTATCAGTGGAATGTTTTATAAATATTTAGATATTATAATATATTTTGAGGATAATTTAATTTTTAATAAGTTAAGATTGATCATAATAGATAAACCATTATAAAAGATTAATATTTATTGCTAAATAAATAATTGACATTTTATTTGATGATTAGGATGACAATGCCTTAGTGAAAACACTAAGAATATGTTTATGTATTGGATAAAATCCTTGTAGAACCCTTAATTTGATGTATTCTATCTCTTTATGCACATTATTCTTCATTTGGAGTCATGGGATAATTTTACTTAATGTTTTAAGTGGAGTAAGAGGAAAAGAACATGGAGTATGGAAATTTGAATTTTATATTGGAAACATTCATCTCATTAAAGGGATTCATGTAATGAGTTGTTCGGGGTAGATGTACTAAAAAATTTCATAACATCAGTGGTCTTTTCAAGTCTATATTGGATGTTAAAACCATTCACATCATGAAATCGATTTCTCTTGAAAATAAAATCAATGTGTCATGTGAATTTTGGTATAAGTGCCCTCTCAATGAATTCACAACATGAATTCATAATTTAAATCATGAGTACCATGTGACCAATAAGATTTACCCATATTTTAGGTGTATTATTTCTAATTTATCCTCCTTTATTTTTCCTCTTGAATTTCAAGGTTACCCTATATGTTTTTAGGTGAACATTGACATCTGGGATTCATTAGAGATGAATCTTTGAGATTTTCTGTGTGGAATAAAATGTTAGGATCTCTCCTTTTTTCACATCTCTAATCTTATTAAGTTGTCTCATATGGAACCATAAATCGATTTGTAAGACTATATCTATTTTTTGGAATCCTTTTGACAAGATTTTTTTGGGTTTTGTAAAGGGTATGGGATAAAGAGGTGGATATATGGAATATTCTTAGATCCTTTATGAAAACATAATTGAGGAAGGTGGATTATCTCCCAATATAACCTCCTTAATATTGTTGTCTTGAATATTAATAAATTCTTATTATTCTTTTATTGAAAATATATTGAGAAATTTATGTGGAAAAACCCCTTTGTTGATGTGACCTCAAAATGATAGTTTTGAAATATGTTTATGAGATATTTTAATTAAATGTGTTTCAAAGGGGTTGGATTTCAAAAGAAATATATTGTGTTGAAAAAATTATATATATATTTTGGTATTGGTATACATGGAGTAGTCTATTCATATTTCATTGTAGGAGGCCTTTTTGAAACATACTTGGTTCTCATTACTGGATGAAAATTAACAAGGGGATATCACCTTGTGATGACTTGGTGAAAGATGGATTGTCACTCGAGAGTTTTGGGATTTTCATTCAGCATGCATGTGTGTATGTTTATAGAATATATATTTGTTATACTAATATTAATGTAAAAGATAAATTTAATGGATTGATTTGGTAAATTTTCTTTCATTAATTTTTTTCCTTTGATATACTATTTTTATATTATTACCCTATATTTTATATAAAATGTGATAACTTGTTCTTATTCAAGTGGTATGTGTTAGGAAGTATTTAAGGAAACCCTATTGAGTGATATACTCACAACATGATTGATAACATTACTATGTTTTCAGATGTCATCTATAAAGATACATGTAAGGGTCATGTTTTATAATTCTCTAGTAGTGATCCTTGATGTCATTGTTTGGTTTCAAAAGCTGGAGTTGGGGAGTGTCTGCATCTTTTACTCAGATAGTGCCACTTTGGTTCCAATGCCTTTCTATATGGATTCCTAGACTTTACCTTTTAATTTGTTTTGTACTATAATATTGTTCTTGTATTGTTATTTCATCAATTTATATGTTTTATTCTCATGCATAATTTATTTTTTCATAGATGTTGTATATTTATTGATATGTTGTATGGTTTATTAAGAAAAATTATCCCCTAAAATTATCTTAATGCTTTGAAATTTATTTCCAACTTTTTATGTCCTGGTGATGTAACCTAATGTTTTATCATTTTTACTCTTTTGAAGATAATGAGTTAAGGATATCTATTACAAATGGGATCAGTTTTTTACGATCCTTGAGTTGGGTTTTTAACAAGAAGACAAGAGTATCAAAACATGAAATGTGTAGCTTGAAAATACGAAGATAACCTTGGTATAAACCTTCTAGTTATGAGGGCGTCTGGATACAAATTTTTTCTAAAAAAATTATAATACTTTTTTTATCTCATCGTCATGGGTTTAGTAGACGAGTGTTTCATTTCATGTTTAAGTACAAAGACTTCCCAATAATATTACATTGGTCAACTATTCTACAAATGATTTTTTAAAATAGTTGAAATGAATAATTTTATAAATGATGGTTGAATTAGTAATTTCACATGGTAATGATAATTTTTATAATGTTTTCTAATTTATTTAAGCCTTATTTTGTTGAGAGAAATTTTTTAAATGGTGTATTTTTTTACTGATAGAAAATTGGATGAGGAACTTGCTATAAATATTAATAGGAGGAAGCTACTGAAAAAGTGGTTGTACCTGTTCCAGAAGATAACAAAAAACTTGTGCAGAGCATTGTCCAAGCATTTCATGATGTTGATAGAGGAAATAGAAATGATGAACTGAGACTGGTATAAAATTCAATATAGTTTTAGAAAAAAAATCCACCTATTTATCAAAGGGATTCAGAACCTGAAAAAGCAGAGATGTGTGTCATCCAAATGAATAGAATATTTCATTTTCTTGGTATGCAATAAGATCTATTGTTTATGTTAGAAACATATATTTTTTATGTTATTTCATGTAAAGTATGGATTTATCTATCCAGGTTAATCTAACCAAGGTCTTATGTGGGAAGATTTTGAGAAGTGTTTCAACAATAAATTCCACCCACGCACATTCAAAATTTCAAGAATAATAGATTTAATTATCTTGATGAAATAAAACCTCTATTTGAAAGAGTATCTGGCTAGTTCAATGAACATAGTTCATTTCTTCTTGGAATTATTTTCTAATTCATCCTTTAAGGAGTGTATATTTTATTCCTAGTTACAACCAAATATTTGATCCAATATTGGTGTTCTCTATATTTCAGACTATACGAAGATGGTTAATAGGTAAATAGTGGTCGAGAGGGATCTTGTTGGGAATCCTGCAGGAGTTAGTTTGTTTGTTAACATAGAGACACGTTTCAATTATAGTACTGGAAATAAGAGAAGTAGATATATATACTATCATGGACTTGGTGCACCTTACAATCAAACAACATAATAAATTAATTTTATTACAAAATCTGATACAAAATTAGGTTATTTTTAGTGTAGTTAGTTAACACACAAAAATAGAGAATGTACTTTACTACTATGGAATTTCCACAATTATATAAAGATATTCCATATTGAAAAAATTTGTATTAAACTTCAAATATCACCAAGTGTAATAGGCTAAACTCAACCTTAGATTTTACATTCTCAGATGGAATAGTCCCATTAGACTAGTTCTTGTACATAAACATAGTTGAATCAAGAAGTTTCTGGGAAAAATTTGGTTTTTTAGTCAACACAATAGTAGAGAAATAAGAGCTATCCCATAACAGTTGAGTGGTGGTTATATGGAGCATAATAGGCAATTATGGGTGAAAAACTAGGTCCCTCTTTGGTGTTAGGTACAATTCTTCTGATCTTCACTCTTATAGATGTCTTGTATGATACTAGCACATTGTATTTATTCATTGCTTCTTATATGGTTAAACAATTAATAAGACATGTGGCAGTGATGCATCATGTCATGAGTATCAAGACACCCATTGGACCAAAAGAGTGAAGAGGTTATAAATTCCCATCATATTTCATTACCATTTTGGTAGTTTGGTTTCTCTTGGTGTTTACAGACCTATAGATAGTTGTTCTTTTATTTAGTCTTTGGTTTGGTTTTGGTGTTTGTATTTAAATCCCCTATCAACTTCTACACATGAAAGATAATGTTTACATTTCTGGATGGAGTCCATATATATTTTCAAGGATATTTGGATATCAATTTTGGAAGAAAAGGACCATTATTGATAGTTGAATAAACCATTTCTAGCAAGATATAAATAATTAACTTGAGTCATATTGATGAAATAGTGAATGAGACTCTTCCTGAAGTAGTGGAATGGTGCTTATATGTCTTTCTAATTGATTTTTCTGGGTTACCAACTGAAATAGAAATCAAAATTACTATCAAACATCTACTAGGAACAAGTCCTATTTCACTACCATCTTGCATAATAGCCCCGACTGAGTTATGGAAAAAATGATTTATACTAGAAGTGTTCGAAATTAAAGGTTTTATTGGACCCAATACATCACGTTGGATTGAATCAATTTTATTAGTAAAGAAAGTATATGTAACTCTATTCTTGTGCGTTTATTATAGTAAATTGAATCATGTAATGATTAAAAATCATTATTTACTTCCTTGAATAGATGATCTGTTTGATCAATTAAATGGATCCAGGTGGTTCTCTAAAATTGATCTACGCTCAGGATATCAACAACTTAGAGTTAGAAGAGGGGATATTCTTATGACATCATTTTAGAGTTCTATGTCCACTATCAATACGTCATCTTTCCTTTTTGTCTGATGAAAGAAGCAATAGTATTTATGGATTTGATGAACCATATCTTCCACAGTCCCTCGACTCATTTTTTGTGATATTTTTAATGATATTTTGTTATAATCTAGAAATAGGATTGACCACAAGGATAACTTAGAAATCATAATAAGTATATTATGGGAATATGATTTATATTTTATTTTATCTAAGTAAAAATTAAAGACATAATAAGTTCACTTCCTCAGGCACATCATTTCTAAAGAATGAATATTAGTTAACCCTGTAAATATAGAATTAGTTGTCTTGTGGAAGGCTCCAAAGAATTTTTTATAGGTACACTATTTTCTAGGATTATAAGGCAATTATCACCACTTTGTTCTTAATTTCTCAAGACTTACTTCTCCCATCAAATAACTAACATGGAATGGTGTTTCATTTATATTGAATAACGAATGGTACATATTATTTCTGTAACTTAAATATTATCTCACCTTAGCACCCATCCTAATATTTCCACCACCAATTAATACCTATGTGGTAGATTTTGAGGCTTCTGGATGTGTTTTTGTTTTTTCTCATGTATAATGATACCATTTTGTGGCTTATGGTTTGATGAATTTTTTAGTGCATGAGAAGAATTATCCTATTCATGACCCAAAATTAGTATTAGTTATTTATTCCTTAAGTACTTGGAATCATTACCTATTTGGTAAATTTCTTACTATTTTCTCTAACTATAAGAGTTTGAAATATATATTTTCTCAGTGATACTTGAATGTGAGTAAACAAAGATGGATGGAGTACCTCTAGATGTTCGATTTTGACATGGTATACAAACCATGTAAATTAGATTCAATAGAATATTCTTTAAGTCAACAAACATACTTGGAAGTGAACTAAGAAGATCTTGGTAAATGTAATTTGATGATCATGATCTCTTGAATTCATTTATATTGTGCAACATAGTGTAAAAACAAAGTTTTATTTCTAGTAAGTCTTGTTTTTGACATGATAAATTTGGTAAAACAATATCAGATAGAAGTTTATGATTTTATGATTTTTAGGTCAATTATAAATGTTGGGTTGGATTCTAATGATTTTACATGAGATGAAAACTCTTTGTTATGATTTCAAAGTCCAATTTTAGTTCCTCAGTCTCCTCATAAAAAACTTCTTTCAGTATATGACCATTCAAAATGGCCAACTCATCCAGGTATTTAGAAAATGTAAAAGGTAATGAAAGAACATTTCTTGTGGGAAGGTATGAAATGAAACACTTAATAATATGTGATAAAATTTCTTACTTTTCATTAAGTAAAGTATAAAGATAAAATATCATATGGTATTCAACAATCTATTATTATAAATATATTTAGGTGGGAGTAAATTGTTATGGGTTTTTTCATAGGCCTACCGAGAAAATTTTAAAAACATGATGTTATATGGATAATAGTGTATTGATGTACAATGTTGGAAGACTTTATCTATATTAGAGAATCTATCACAGTAGAGGAATTGTAAAAAAAATTATATAAAAAAATTGTTCAGGTGACATGGAATCCCATATTTTCTTATATCTGATAGAGAACCCCGTTTCACTTCTCATTTTTTAGATTGTTAAAATAGGATCTTGGAATTAAATTGACTATGAGAACAATATTTTATCCATATATGGATAGAAATTTAAAACACATTATTCAAACATTGGAAGATATTCTTAGATATTTATTTTTTTTATTTGGTGGTTCATGGGAGAATCATATCCCCTTTGTTAAACTCTCTTGTAAAAATAGTTATAAAGTGGCAATATAGATGACACTGTTTTAGGTGTTGTATGTTCATCATTTTAATTCTCCATTACATTAGGTGGCAGTGGGAGAGAAATATTTTATTTGACCAAGTCTTGTCTATGAGACTATGAATAAATTATAAATAATCCAAAATAGGATTTCTATAGAACAAAGAATAATAAAATCACTTATAGATAATCATTATCTACCGTTATCTTTTGATGTTAGAGACCTTGTTTTCTTGAATGTGTCAAAAAGACATAGTAATTGATTTTTTTTAAAAATAAATGTTAGTGTGCTTATATATGGGACCATTTGAAGTTATAGAATAGATTTGGAATGTTTCATACTAGTTATAAATACCAAAGAGATTGAGTGATATTCCAAACATGTTCCATGTTTCTAAACTGGAGAAGTATCATCCCAATCCTTGGCATGTGATTAGTTTGTATCATGTTACTCTTAATCTGGATGTAAATTTTTACATGATCTATTTTGGGTTTTGGATAGATAGAAAATACCCTTCTAGGGAGATATATTTCCTTGGTGAAAGTATTATGGAAGCATGTTCAGGTTCAGAAAGAAACTATGGAATGTGAAAAGTCTATGTAAGATTAATAAAATGCCTTTTTAAGGAAAATTTTGATATCTACCTTTCCATGGATGGAAATAAAAATGGTGAGGAGAATTAAAAACCCCTAGTTTGAGGTACTAAATCTATTTATATGATTTCTTCTATATTTGGAGTCATGGAATACATTAACTACAAGTTCTCAATGGTGTAAGATGAGGAGATCTTGGACTCTGTCTTTTGAAAACATCAACCAGAAATATTCATATTGTGAAAGTGTTTCATTTTATGATTTTTTTGGGTAGATACCATGAAAAATTTCACATCATTAATGTCTTATCTAGTTCATTTTATGATGTGAAAACTAATTATTTCATGAAATCAGTTTCTATGGAAAAAAACCAAAGAGGCATGAATATCAGCATCAGTGTCCCATTTCTGAATTCACATTGTGAAATCATAATTCACATCATTAATAGAATAGACCTAGAAATATTTTCCCATCCCATGGGTGAAAAATTTATCATTCAAACCTCTCTATTTTTCTATTGACATCCTGGGTTTCCCTTGGTGTTTTCCACTAAACATCCAAATTGGACTCAATTGGGAATGAATCTTTGTGATGTTGTTTTTTGAATAAAAGGTTATGATCACCCATTTATTTCATTTCATAAATATTCTTGGGTTGTATCTTGTTGAACCATATATTAGTGTGTAAGAATAGATATTTGGGATTGGAATCATGTTGATGAGATCATTGTTTATTTTTTTAAAAGTGAATGAGAAGAATAGGTTGATCTATGGAAAATTGTTAGATGATCTTTGAAAATGTAATTGAGATAGGTGGGTTCTCTACCAATCTACCATTATAGAACTTATTGGCATGAATTTGATAAATTATTCTTGTGGTTTGGTTGAAAATATCTTGAGTATTTTCTGTGGAAAATCCCTTTTTTATTGTGATTTCATAAGGGTGGTTTTGAAATATTCTCATGAGATTTTTTAATTAAATATTTTTCAAAGGGTTTTTAAAATAAATGTTCTATGTTAAAAACTATTTGATATAGATGATTATCTTTTCATAGATGATTTAATGTATTCATAATGACTTGTATGAGGCCTTTTTGAAACAAACTTGGGGTTTGGTTCCAACTCTAAAGTCACAATGGCATATCACCTAGTGAAAACATAGTGAAAGATAGATTAAAACACAAAAGTATTGGTATTTTCATTCATAATGAATGTGTGTGTGGTTATAGAACATGGATTGGGTATTCCAATTGTAATGTGAAAGATATAGTGTAAGGATTTATTTTATTAAAAGTTTTTCTTTAACTATCTTCATTTTATAAAATATTTTTATATTCTCACCCTCTTTTTATATAAAATGTGTTAACTTGTTCTTTTCCTAGTGGGGGAATTATTTTGGGAAATCATACTTAGTGATATATGCATCCCCTAATAGGAAACTTGAGTTTGTTTATATAAGTTTTCCATCGAGATATAGGGAAGGGACATGTTTTGTACTTTTCTAGCGGTGATCCTTGACATCATGGTTTGGTTTTTGAAGTTAGATATGGGGATCATCTTCATCTTTGTCTATGATGGTACCACATTGGTGAAATGCCTTTCTATTTGGATTTTTATCCTTGTATCATTGTTTATTTAACTACTGTACTCTAATATGGTTCTTGTTCCAGTATATCATCAAGTTATATGGATTATTCTCATATATCATTTAATTTGTCTTATTTTTTTTCTTGATAGGGTTTTTAAATTCGTAGGGAAGATCACCTCCCAACATTCTCTTAAGACCATATCATGTATTATTATCCATTGGTGTCTTTGGGATTCCACCTAATGTTTGTATCATTTTTCTTCTTCTCATGACAATGAGTATGGTTGGGGTGTTACAATCCTGATGTTTTGGTAAGGTTTATATTATGTGGTTTTCCCAATAATTACATATCTATTTTGATACTGGAATGTGGATTAAATTGTAGCATGGATGCACCTATTTAGGGGTGTCCATGGGTTAGGTGAGGTTGGGTTTGAGGGTTTTTTGGACCCGACCAAACCAAAATAGGTAGGGTCAGGTCATATGTGTTTTTTGTTTCGGTACTAACCCTAACCAACCCATCTCACATCCGGTTGGGTCAGTTGGGTTATGTAAAAAAATGGTCACCACCCATGATTATCCCACACACCTCCTTCCCATTCTCCTTGTGCGACTTTATCTATTCTTCATGGCTATCCAGGGTATGATGGGTGATCTCCTTCATGTTAGGCTAGTAGTAAATCGTGATCTCCTTCATCTCATCGAAGTGCTTTTCCAGATCCGTGATCTCCTGACATTTTCATCTCAAGCGACTACTAGTGACAATTTCATCTCAGGCTGCCACTGCCAAAATTTTCATCTTAGTTCAGTTGTGATATCCTTCATCAGAACTCTTGATCGGTTTCAAGAGGAGAAGCTATGTCAGATCTCGATTTTCCAGCTTCATCAGTGCTGGTTCAGCTGGATTCATCAGGGAGGAGGTGTGCATCGATGAATCTCCTCTGGTAAAGTGGTGCTTTATTTTCTCCTCTTGTGAACTCAGGAATATGTCGATGTTTGATTTGGGATTTCAACTAGTGACATAGGGAAAAATTTCTTTGTTCACAGGATTCAGTGCTTGGTCTTTCTCACCACACTAGGATGACCTTGCTGATGAATTGACCCAAAAAGGTGGCGGTTGGCAGCAAGATTGGTAGTGGGTGTGAGATGCTCATTTATCCCTTCTGTAGGTTCTCTGTGGTGGATCTGGGGTCATGAATGTCATTTGTATTGGAGACAGAGGTGGAGGTGAAGGCGGCATGTGGGTCAACGACGGTCGCACCATGCGACGGAGGTAGTGGAGGATGGATAGTGAGGGAGAGGCAATGCACTGCAGGGAGGGATGGAAGGGGGATGACAAGAAGAGTAGTGATGATGAAAACTAGTGGTGAGCGAGGCGACACATGGGTCCATGGGATGTGCATGTTGATTTAGTGTCGGGTTGGTTGGCCAGGTCAGGTAATTTATCTCCCAACTCATGACACGACCCAACTCGACCACGGGTCAACCCGAAACAACCCAACCTATTTACATGAAACCTTGAACCCATCCCAACCCGGTCAGGTTGAGTTCGGTTGGTTCGGGTTTGGAAACCGCTGCACCTATGGTTAATCATCCCAAAATGGGTTAGTTGAGTATTTCCTCAATCATCACTTTGATGCATGATGAATGGGCCTAAGACTTCACACATAGATAGACATTACAAAGGGATATTGTTTTTTTAATTAAATTATATTTAAAATTCATTGTGAACAATTAAATAGTGATAATAACAAGTTAGGTTAGAAAAACTAATAGAAAAATGATTACGGATAAACATTGATTAAATAAATAGGTTTATAGGTTTATCTAAAGATATCTTTTATTAAAAAATAAATTTTCTCTAAGGGAAAACATATTTCGATTGATTTTTTAAAATTCATATTTTTGTTTTATCATAGAAATTTTATTTTATGTATTTGGTTAAATATAGATAATGAAAATTAATATGAGAAACATTTTCATCTAGAAAGAAATTCTAGCTGAATAAGGGAGCATATATAAATTGTTAAGAATTTAATTATATGAATATAATGTTAGGAAATGTGAGTTTCCTAGTCTTAACTAATGTAGTGAGGTATATATCATAATAAAAATTAATTCTTGATACCCTTAGCTAATTTCGTTAGAGATTTATATTTATCGATGACATTCAAGTATTCTATAAAATTTACCAGGATTATGTAAAGTATCTAAGGATTATTCTTAAATAATTTTTCTTTAAAAGTATGGAAACCTATAATAAATGATATTATTAACCTTGTAAAGTGATTTTAGGATAAGGTTGTATTTTTGGGGTTAACTATTGAACAAATAATGATGGACGTATGAATAACTCTTTATTTTTAATACATTCTTGATGTTGAGGTAATAAAAAGTTGATTGATTTTGATAAAAGAGAGTTTGATAGTGTTGAAATCCATACAATTGATTATTGAAATAAAGAAAAATAAATTCATGATATTTTTGGAAATTTTTATCTATTTTTTGGGATTATGATATATATTGACTTGGGTGTGCCCTTATGAACTAGTATTTAATACCATTTTTTGGTTAAATATAGAGTTAAGTTTTAGGATGAATATATAACTTCACTATGTTTTATTGACTAAGAGATTAAAATGGTTTTGTAAAAGGTATGTTATAGAGAATATATGATTAGGGTGTATAAATACTTTGGTATTTGATTGTATGAATGGATATAATTGTCAAATAAATATAAATAAGTTTATATAGCCTAATAGAGTTTGGTAGATGTTATATTAGAGGTTGTACCTAAAATGATAAATATGTTACTAATAACCTAACCTAATTTTATCAATGAGTAATAATAAAAATTGATATGGTGTAATTTTATTAGGGGGGATGTAACACCCAAAGATCTTAATAATTGATTACCTTTAAATTTGTTAATATAATTGATATCTTGCACCACATGCAACATCGAACATAAAAAACCACAATATACTAAGACAAAATATAAATATTTAAGTATTATTGTTAAAAACAAGAAATTAAACTATTGAAATAGAATAGGAGTAACCACTATAGGAAATTTATGTATGAACAAACTAATGGATACTTTTAATATTAATGAAATACAATTAGTTTACCTAAAATGAAAAATGAGATCATTTATTGTTTTGAAAAGTTTTTTCTAAAAAAATTATTTTTATGTGATATGTATTTCATTTTCAAAAAATATATAATTAATAATTATAGATTATATTTGATAATAATAATTGTACCAATTTAGTTGTTAAATGATATGAAACAACTATGAAATAGTTAATATTTGAAAATTGTATTTTTCAAAAAAATGAGTTTTCATTATTTTTATTATTTTATTTAGAAATTGAATTTATAAATTTTAGAGTTTGAATTTTATAATATTAAAATAATTTTTTTATTTAAACTAAAAATATTATATTAATTTAAAAAAATTTATTTTTTCCTAAAAGGATTGATTTTTAGTTGAAAATTATGTTTTTTTAGATATTATAATTTTTATGAATTTATCATTATATAACCATAACCTGGATGATTAAAAACCCTTTAGCTAATTAAATATGAATATTTGGAATAAAATTTCTACATAAAAATATTTTTTGAACTTATAAAACCAATGGAAAATATTTATAGAACTAAATTAAATTGTTACGTTAGTAAAAACTGTTTTGGTCATTCTTTAAATGAAGTATTTTCTAGGTGAGATTCAATTTGGTCTCACCATAAAATACTAGTACATTTTTTTAAATAAATTTTTTTCATGAGGAATGATAGTATTAATTATTATATCTTACACATAAATTTGAACCTTAAAACATGCTTTCTTTAAAACTTGTTTTTATGTGTAATGTGCAGTAATCATAAAATTATCCTTTTAAACCTTGTAAATTTTATTTAATAAAGTGATTTAAAAAATTTTAAACCAAAAGAATCAAATTTTTTAAAGTTTTTAATGAAAATTGTTTCATTAATATTAACTACAGTTGTTAAAAATTAATTACTAAGGAAAAAGGTAAATTAGGGTAATAGTAAAAAAGCTAAAAGGGAGGGAAAGAAAACACTCAAATTTGTCTCCATAATGAGTGGTTTGGGTGAGTTTCAAACCAAACTCACTTTAACCTCATATTTTTTCCATTTTTGTTCAATTAAACTTGGAATAATAACCTCACCTTATTGAATATGATAACTGTGCTTCCAAATTGACATACTTTTCATTCTAAAAAAGGTAACACTTCCTCCACTTTAAGACTGAACTTTAATTAGAATTTATACATGAAACTCTTCCAATATTCTCCTCCCATAACCATATACCACATTAAAAAACCTATGACCGCCATTAATTTTCATATGGTCCTCATTTCTATGGAGACTCTTATGTAAAATTCATGTCCTTGATGTAAGTATTCTCAACTGCATAGATTTTCTTCTTGATTATCATCATTAAAACTTATTCTAGACCCAATAATATAATGGTATTAGTATCATTTAGATAATATATTGTTACTATAATAATTTTATTATCATTTAATATTCATCTACCCCCTCTATTAAGAAAAATTATTTCATTATTTGTGCATACGTGTGAATTATCGCCCCCATATGAAACAAAATTATTTTTTCATCACCATATTTAATTGATGGTTCCTAGAAAAATTTAATAATAAATTTTTTTTATAAGATATCATTAATGTTATATTATGAATAATTGTAGATCTTTTTAAATATATCATCAAATAAATGATTGTCATTAATTCAATCATTAAAAAATCATACTAAGTGTATATTTTTCTATAAAAATAAAAAATATTATTATATCCATTACATATTCTTATAAATCCTTTATAATTATAGTATATCAAAAAAATAAAATAAAATCATTATTATTCAATTATAATGATAATACTACAAAACCACCTCATAATCATTCATTAAATTAGTTTATGATGAGTCTATTATGGGGGGTTCATCTCTATTAAATGGAGAGTTTATCCCTCCAGAAGATTTCCCTTGAAAATGAAATGTAGTGAATCATGTTCTAAATGATGAAATTCTTGGAAACATAAAGTTATTTTCTGCATGTGGTTCCAAATCTCGAAAACATAAATAGGGGTTTCTATATGGTTCTAATAGAGAGGTTTCATTAGTTAAGGAGGATATGGTTCCAAATATATATAAGGTTGTTAGGTTCATGACCTCATTCATGGGGGTTCTCAAAGTACGGGCCAATTGTGAAGATGATGGTGGCATGGATAATCATTTTTTCATGATGGACTCAACCATTTGTGTTTATATAACCCTATTAGAGGTGAAAGGGGTAAGTTACTTGATATATATTTGGGGAAAATATTTTTATGGTGGTGAAGGGAACAAAAGGGTGTGTATACGACGACTTGAGGTGGGGCAGGTGTCTGATCGAGGTGACAACTGATGGAGATTTGAGGTGTGGTTGTTATGATGAACAGATCTAGGATGGACCTCTTTAAGATGTGTGAATGATGACCTCAGAATCCCACTGGATGATGTGGATGTATTTAGTGGTAATCCATCGAAGGTGTGATCTCATGATGTGGGGCTGGAAGGTGATGATTATGGCAAGATGTGAGGACGGTGGTCAGATGTTGGCAGAATTTTTCCAAGATCATGGGATCCCTATGGTAGAGCAGTCAGACATGAATCTTTGACAAGGAGGATAGGACTACAGGATAAAGTTGATGGTTTATAAATTTATTTGGTTGAATATGGTATTGTTGTGGCCGACGATTACCTTTTGTGGCATTGCTATTATGGGACCCAAGCGGTGACATTTTTGGGACGAGGCTGGTCATAAGCTGGTGACACTATTTCTTTTAAAGCCTGACCACAATGTGATTGATGTTGGGTTCCGATGGTGGTCCTATAAGGTGATGGTGATGACCATGTGCAAGACACGGATGGGGTGTTGACCTCGGAATGCGGGGCAGGGGATGACCTTGGGAGTTGCAATTATAAGGCCCCATCCTTAAACATTACATAATCTTTAGTTATGTCAATAATTTTACATTTAATCACATTGAGGATTTTTTTAGTTTTATAGATTTATATAATTAGGTCCTAAATCATACATAAAAACATAAATATTTCAAGTAGACACTTCTAATAAGTATCATTTTCTCATAAAATAGAAACTTTTTAAAAAGAAGCATGATTCACTTCATGTTTAAAGAGGATGACTTTTTCTTGATCCCATCCTTGACTGTATTCTTATTTATTTCCTATGAAATAAATTTCAAAACTTTGGATGAGCATAAAAATCTCAATAATGGATACATAATGAAGGAAAACTATTAGTCTTGAAAAAACATGTAAACCATGAATACTTTATCATAAAGTAATAATTTTCACCTTTAAAAAGTAGTAAAAACACTTCACTAAATATAAGATCACAACTTACCCTTTTTGTAACAAAAATATTACCATAAATCCCATAGAAATAAACATATAAAATATAAAGGAAACATGAGACATAAACACAATTAAATGGAATAACCATACGTCCAACTTACACACATATCACTAAATGGAATAGCCATGCAGCCGACTACCATACCTAATGCATTGGTGGTTATAACGTAACCACCCATCCTTGGATTATCACAGATCCACTCAACTTTTCTTTATCACATAACCACCCATATTTGGTTTATCATATAACCACCCATATTTGGTTTATCATGTAATCACCTGTCAAATTTCCAAGAACCATTATAAAATAATAATGCATACAAGATTGCAATTATCAACATTTCATTCATAAAATTTCATTTTCAATCATGATAAATCATTTCAAGATATTTAAATAGTAAATCCACATTCAAAAACATCTTCAATACCAAAACACCCAAAAAGGTAATAAGGTATTTCTTTTCCTTTTAAAAGTATTAAGGCTTATATAAGAATCCAAAATATAAAATAACGGTTACGGCGGCGGAGAAGTCCTTGTCACCACATACTTTAAAAACATTCCTTTTATCATTTAGTAAAATTATTGATATAAAAAATATTACCTTTGAATTAAAATTTAAAGGGGTTTATTATACACCATATAAAATAAGGTGGTGTATATTATCAAAATATGCCTCAATGAAAGTAGATTGAGATAAAGTCTGTTTCCTTGTGTCTGAATCATCACGTATAACCGTTATATTTTTGAATAATAAGCATAGATTAATTTATACATGATTTAAAAACATTTTCAAGTTTATTATTCCTTTTATATCACTTATTACCATGTTATAAAAATTACATAATTATTTAAGATCATATCGGACATTTTGTCGATATTCGATACATGAGTCGAAAATGAACTTGTTTTGATGTAAATTGTCCATGTAGTCAAAATTACTTCATATCCAGACTATTATTCATGATTAAAATATCATATATATACAGTATATATGTATTTATAATATTCATAATATTTGGAGATAAGAAATTAAATGCATCATTCATGAAGACGGTAGGTCGTACATACGCATGAACGCTACTTTTATTTCTTTTTCATATTAAAAGAATAACAATCAAATGATATAAATTTATATTATAATATTATTATTATATTTATGTCATTTATGTCTCATAGGTTTAATAAAACCATCCATTATACATTCCATTTATAATGGGAACAAGTAACATCGCTTTGAGAGGGTGGTAGTCCACAATTCCTCAAACAAAATTATCGTCTTCACACAACATGGAAAGAATAAAGGAATGTTCTAAATAAAAATTATATAATCATAGAAACAATATAAATATAATATATATCATATATAATTACTTTAAAATCTTAATTTCCACCATGATATGTGGTAGGATAAAATTGAACAATTTTCGTTTCGTGAGGCAGTAGTTCTCCTTACACAGAAACAATATTTTCTATATTTATTAGATGGAGGTGTGAGAAAGTGTAGGTCAAAATATTAGCATAAAAATATCCTAATATATTTATGATACTGGTTTTTCTATAAAATAATGGAATAAAGAGAGGTTAGGAGAATTTAGAAGGAAAATAAATGAAAGGAGTTTGAGAGAAGATGTTACCTTTAAATCAGGTAACTCCTTTTGATTTGAGACAAAATGCTTCCTTGAGTTTTCCTATGCCAAAGGTAAAGACTATAAGAGTAAGGGAGGGATTTTGAGAGCTTATTTTAGTAGAATTTCGGTGATCCAAGGGACTTGATAAGTGAGTAAGTGGGTAGAGGTGTTGGTCTTTGTAAGGAGGAGGAGGGGCACTTTAGGAAAGTCTTGAAATATTATTTTATTATAAATTGATTTTAGAATTATAATAGTTCCAAAGTGATATATTTAAATGCTATGATTATTATGGGTCTAAATCCTCTCAACCAATAGTTTTTATACAAGTTTAGGTCACAAATGTAACCTTATCCTTTGGTTTTAACCCTTATTTAAATAAATTAACTCTTACCATGTCTTCTTGTATTTTTACACTATATGATTAGTATGGTTAATATAGAAATCCAATAAAACCTAAAATGGATCATTAATTACATTTGTAACATTATCTAAGTCGTTTTTCTGAATCTATTATTTTTATGACAATTATATCATTTTAAAAAATAGTACTTGTTTTAAAAACTCATTTTTGTCAATTTTTACACTATTTAGTAATTGATTTTTTTTAAAGTCATAACAACTTCATTAATTCTAAAAAATAATATTTAATCAAATATAAAATGTTATTATAATATATAAAATTCATTAATTTCATAAAAATGTTAAAATTACATTTATTATAATATTTATAATACCATTTATTCGAATCATTTATTAATAAGGTAATCACTACATCATCATTGCTTCATAAATAATTTTTTTAATTTCTAAAAATTAAAAATAAAATACCATGATGTAGGAAATATTTTTAGATTTATAATGACTATTTATTTTTAAATATATCTGTTATATAAACCTACCTTAAAATTGTTTTAGTAAAAAGATACATGTTAATGTTATATTTCTCTTTACATTAAATTAATTATTATAACATGTCATTATCACCCCAAAGTGGCTCCATGGGGTCCTAAAATAGACCCAATGATTATCATGGTAGGACATATCTCATAAAATATGATTAGAACATGTGTTAGGGTAGTTTTATATTATTATAATATTATTTCTTATCCTTATTTACCTGATTTACCTTTTAACCATGGTAAATAAAAATAATTACTGAAGTTTTCTATTCATAATTCCAAAAATGAAAGCTACCTATTTAAATGATTTGGACCTTGTGATTCCAAATTTTTAATAAATTTTTCCAAATTCAAAACACAAAAGTTTCATAAATTAATTTAAAATTAATTCCTGTTTTCGAAACCAAAAAACAGGTTTTTAAGAAGTAAAATTGTCAAAATATTGACATGTGTTTATGTCCAATTTCAATGTAAATTTACCTCAAATGACCATAATTAGATTAAATGATAAAAAAATATCCAATTACACTTTAAAAACAATTAAAAGGAAAATATAAATATATAAATAAATTAGATGAAAATGTAGTTTTGAATTAAAATGTAGTATTTTTCATTATTCATTAAAATATAGATTTATCAGAAAAATACCAAAATTTCTATAAAAATAAATTTTTATGTCTTGATTATAAATAAGAAGTTTATTTTTGTAAAATATAATATATAAAAGTGATAAAACTATATTTAAAAAGGGTTCTCCATCAAAAGGTGGTAAAATGATCTTTTAAAAAATATTAGAGTATTTTATGCTTAAAAAGGGATTCATTCTCATTTTAACCCTCTAAAATTTATTGGATAAATGTAAAAAAATTTAAAAAACTTGTGTAATAATATTGTAGTCAGTTCTATTCATTCCTGTCAGTAAAATTTCTAGTCATTAACTACCATTTAAAATAATAATATTATTAATTTATTATTTTTTGGTATAACTCAATGTTGTATGAAACGTAAGATTTCAAAGAAACTCATTATTGCGTGCCAAGTACGCTATCAGAAAAAGTATAACCTTTAATGTAAAATCAATATTTTATTCATAAATATTATTAGATATGAAAATTTATTATTCTATAAATACCTAGGATGTTACATCCTTTCCCCCTTTTGGAAATTTCATCCATGCAATTTTAAAATTTGCTCAGTAACTTCATTAAAAATCCAACATCAGAAAATGAATCAATAAAACTACAAATTTAAAATAATGAAAGAGAAGTAAAAAGGTCACCCAAGATAACACATACTAGTATTCCGTGTAAAAAAACATGGATATAGAAGAAAAACTAACCATCTTGTTCTGATTAAGAGTGATAGAAAATATGATCAGGAGAAAGTTAACAATCAGAAACCCACAAACTTATGATGGGTTAAACGATCTTTGATTTCACAATTGGAAAAGTAAATAGGAAATATTTTTATTTTATGGTTCTTTTCATAAAGTTGAGGAATTTATTTATGATCTTGACTAAGAACATAAGGAAACATACTTACTTATCAAGTAGAATTTTATCCTTTAATAAATTTCTACCACAAACTCATATTTTATCTAAAAAATGAGTATTCAAGATGAATTGGTCACACCTAAAGCACTAGAATAAACTTCAAGATAATCACATAATCCAAAAGAATTAACTATATATTCATTATATCTTTAAACGTTAACCATACAAAAAATTGTTAGTATAAGATAAGATAATTTCCCAAAAATAATAATCATTTATAAAAAAACTAATTTTAATCTCAAATATTCAACAGTAATACCCAAAATCCAACATAGACCATTAAAAAAAATAATTGTCCATATAATTCCTAAAAAATAATCTAAAATATTATTGAAACCCAAAATTTAGAAGGGTTTGATAATATATTCTTCCAAGATAAATTTTAACATTTATCTACAAATAACTTCAACCATTCTTAATGGCTCATATAAAGAATTAATTTCTACATTTATATATTATCTATGATAGGTTAATCATTTCCATAAATAAAACAAATCACCATAATTCCATTATTAAATCATAGATTTCTCAAAAAATAATTCAACCCTTATTCCTCAATAAAATTCCATAGTATTCTATTTAACTTTATCATAAAGAGCTCCTGAAATAGAGAATGTCTTCCAAAATAAAATTTATCTCTTAATCACCAAATCATTTTCCAATACCAAGGATATCCATTTGATAAAACATAAGTTCCCAAAATCAACATATTCTTACACCATCAAATCATTTAACTAAATGGAAAAATCGTACTAACTAGGGACTTCAGGTAGGCTAGTGGTAGGCGATAAATCCTTATTGCACTCCAATTGTGGGTTAGATCCTCACATATTTGTCCGACGCTATGGGTTTTCACCCTTCCTAGGGGTAGTAATTTTTTTAAATCTATATAATTCATATATAATTCCCAAAATGAAATAAAATCTTCAAAAATAACCATAACATATTTTAATCTCAAATTTTATCTCATGTCTTTCATTTTGAATACAAATAATTAATATCTCATAATTACCTCAAAATTAAATGTCAAATAAATGTTATATATTACTTTATTATTAGGTTCCCAAAAGAAAAGATAATTCTTCCTCAAATAACATTTTCACATAAAAAACAACAAGGTTACACATACTAGAAAAATTCTTCCAAAGTAATACCATCATCAAAAGATTATTAATACTTTTAAAAATTTCATCATCCAAAAATCTACCATAACTCTTTAATCCCTTATATGTAGACTTCTTAATCATTCAACATTTTTCATGATACCCTAGCCAAGATTTTCCATCTTATTTATTAATACATATTTCTTACAAATAGAAAACATGAATCATGTCCTAATATTAAATAATTTCAAAACATGAGATAAGAAATAGTCCATACCTTTCATATGTAATTTTTAGTTTCCTCATCTTCAATTTGAAAAGAATTATGTATTTCTAAACATATATTTTAGGGTCCTACTAATCCCATTCCCGAACCTTCTTCATTGGGAATCTATTTGTATAATGTCCATACTCACCACATTTAAAATATTGAATGGATAATTTGGAAAGAACTTCTTTCCCTTTTCTAGAGTCCACTTAACGCTTCCTTTTTCATTGGTAGGATATTTATTTATGACCATGATTTTTGCATCTATAACATCTTCTCATCCCTTTAAAACATTTACCTAGATGTTTATTTCCACATCCATGACACATAGGTTGTTGAATATAATTACCTTTATTATTATTACCTGAACTTCAATAGGGACTCATTTCCTGCATATATGATGCCTTAGAAAAATCTCTAAGGTTCAAGTTGTCAATCATGACTCTAGATAGTTAGTTTAGAATAACCACACGAGTTCTCATTGAAATGCCAATTTCATTTGGTTACTTATTAAGAAAACCACCATAGTTTTGTTCACATCCATTGTTAATTTGGTGCCTACTATATCCAACCATTTACTAAAACCAAAAATGTTATTTTGGGTATATTAGTAAAATCATTATATACTATCATATGAGGAAGATAAACACTAAGATATACTCATCCATGTTATCTAAAACTCATTCAATTTTTCTAAAATAGCTATAAATTTTTCTAATATGATAACCATTATGTTTATATACATATTTTGACTTATACTTAAATAACACTCTAACCTATAAAGTTATCTAAATCGACCTTTGATACCAACTGTAAGGCCCTTGTCTTAAACATTACATAATCTTGAGTTAATTAAATAATTTTACTTTTAATCAGATGGAGGATCTTTTCAGGTTATATCTTTATATAATTAGGTCATAAATCATAAATAACAACTTAAATATTAAAATTTGACACTTCTACACACTATCCAATTTTTTTCATTAAACAAAAACTTTTTTAAAAAGAATCATGGTTTGTTTCATTTTTAAAAAACATAACTTTTCCTTGATCCTATCTTTGACTCTATTCTTATTTAAGTCTCGTGAATAACATATCAAAAATTAGGATGATCATACAATGCTCAGTAATAGATACATAAATAATGAAAACTATTAGTCTTACAAAAACATTTTGTTCATGAATACTTTATCATAAAGTAATACTTTTTACTTTTAAGAAGTATTAAAAACACTTCACTGAATATAATCTCATTTCTTGAACATTTTGTAATCAAAATATTACCATAAATATCAATGAAATCAACATATAATACATAAAGGTAACTTATGACATAAACATACTTAAATGGAATAACCATACGGTCGACTTCCACACATATCACTAAATGAAATAGCCATACGGTCGAATTCCATACCCAATAAATTGCAGGTTATAACAAAACCACCCATACTTAGTTTATCATGGAACCACCCATCTTTGGTATATCATGTAACCACCCTTATTTGGTTTATCACATAAACACCCATATTTTTTTTATCACGTAACCACCTGTAAAATGTCCAAGTACCATTATATAATAATAACACGTAAAAGATTTCAATTATCAACATTTCACTCATAAAATTTCATTTGAAATCACAAGAAATCATTTAAAGATATTAAAATAGTAAATCAACTTTCAAAACCATTTTCAATAACAAAACACCCAAAAGGGAATAAGGTATTTCTTTTCCTTTTAAAAACATTAAGGCTTATAGGGTAATCCTAATATCAAATAACAGTTACAGAGGAGGAGATATCGTTGTCACCGTATACGTTAAAAACATAACTTTTTTTCATTTAGTAATATAATTCATAGAAAAAATATTCTCTTTGAAATAAAAGTTAATGGGGTTTATTATACACCGTATAAAATAAGGTGGTTTATATTATCAAAATATGCCTCAATGAAAGGATATTGAGACAAAGTCCCTCACCTTGAGTCCAACTCATCACGTACAATCGTTATGCTCCTGAATAATAAACTTAGGTTAATTTATAATTTCATGAAAACTATTTTCAAGTTTATTATTCATTTTATATCACTTATTACCAAGTTATTAAAATTATATAATTATTTATGTTCATGTCAAAAAATTTGTCGATATTCGGTACACAAGTTGAAAATGAACTTGTTTTGATGTAAATTTTGCATGTTGTCAAAAGTCCGTAATATCTAGAATATTATCAATGATTTAAATATCATATATATCCAGTGTATATGTATTTATAATATCCATGATATTTTGACATAATAAATGAAATACACCATTCTGTAGGATGGTAGGTTGTACGTACACATGAACGCTACTTTCATTTCTTTTTCACATTAAAAGAATAATAATCAAATGATATAAATGTATATTATAAAAAAGATTATTATATTTATGTCATTTATGTCTCATAGGTTTAATAAAACCATACTTTATACATTCAATGTATAATCGGAATGATTCACATCGCTTTGAGGGGGCGGTAGTCCACACTTCTCAAATGAAATTATCATATTTACACAAAATGGAAAGCATAAGGGTATGTGCTAAATAAAAATTACAGAAGTATAGAGACAATATAAATATAATATATATCATATATAAATACAATTCCATAATAATGGCCACTATTATAGGTGTTATAAGAAAATTTAACAATCATCGTTTTGTGAGGTAATAGTTTGCCGTACACAGAAACAATATGTTCTATATCCATTAGATGGAGGTGTGTGCAAGTGTAGGTTGAACCCTTATCATAAAAAATCCTAGTATATTTAGTATACTGGTGTTTTTATAAATAAATGGAATAAACATAGGTTAGGGGGTCATATAAGGAAAATAAATGGAAGGAGCTTGAGAGAAGACGTTACCACTAAATTGGGTAACTTATATTGATTTGAGCCAAAAGGCTTCCTCGAGTTTCCGTATGCCCAAGGTAAGTATTATAAGAAGAATTTGGGGATGTTGGGATATTATGTGAGCAGAATTTGGGTGATACAAGGGGCTTTATAGGTGTGAGTAAGTGGGTATAGGTGGTGGCCTTTTATAAGAGGGAGGAGGGGTGCTTTAGGAAAGTCTTGAAATATTAGTTTATTAAAAATTTATTTTCGAATTATAATAGTTTCAAAGTTATATATTTAGATTATAATTTGTGGATGGGTATAAATCCTCTCAATTGATAGGTTTTAAACAAGTTTAGGTCACAAATTTTATTTTATCTTTTGGCTTTAACCCTTAGTTAAATAAATTAATTCTTACCATGTCTTCTTGTATTTTTACACTATATGGTTAATATGGTCACTATAAAATTCCAAGAGAATCTCAAGAGGATCCTTAATTAAATTTTTAACATTATATAATTAATTTTTCTTAATGTAATATTTTTACAAATATTATATCATTTAATAAAATATTATTTGTTTTAAAAACTCATTTATGTCAATTTTGACACTATTTAGTAATTAATTTCTGTTAAAGTCATAAAAACTTGATTCATCAAAAAAATACATTAACTAAAATATGAAATGTAATAATCATCAATAAAATTCATGTATGGAATAAAAATTTTCAATTTACATTTATTATAATATTTATAATATCATTTATTTGAACTTTTATTAATAAGGTAATCATTGCATCATCATTGTGTCATAAACAAATTTATTTATTTATTGCCCAAATATTATAAACAAAATACCATGATGTAGGAAATATTTTTATATTTATAATTACTATTTATAGTCAAAAATTTCAATTATATAACCCCACTATAAAATCGTTTTAGTAAAAAGATACATGTTTATGTTATATTTCTCTTTAATTTAAATTAATCAATAACACATGTCATTATCACACACAAGTGGCTCTATAGGGCCCTAAAATCGACCAAAGGATGATAATGGTCAGATATATCTCTTCAAACAGGATCATTATATGTGTTAGGTTAGTTTTATATTATTATAATATTTTTTTAACCTTATTTGCCTGATTTACCCTTTAACCATGGTAAATAAAAATAATTACTGAAGTTACTATTCATAATGTCCAAAAATAAAAGGTACCTAATTAAAAAATTTGGACCTTATTATTCCAAATATGGAATCCATTTTTTCAAATTCAAAATATAGAATTGGAAGAAATTAATTTAAAATTAATTCACATTGTAAAAAACATAAAGCAGGTTTTTAAGAAGTAACAACCATCAAAAGATTGACATGTGTTTATGTTCAATTTCATTGTGAAATTACTTATAATGTCCAAAATTAAATTAAATGATAAAAAAATAATACAATTATACTTTAAAATAAATTAAAAGGACAATATATCTATATAAATAAAATAGATGAAAAAGTATTTTTGAATTAAAATACAGTATTTTTCATTATTAATTAAAATATGGATTTTATTAGAAAAATACCAAAATTTTTACCAAAATAAATTTTGATGTCCCGCTTCTAAATAAGTTTTTTATTTTGATAAATATAACATATAAAAGTGACAAAAACTAAATTTTAAAGGGGTTCTTCATCAAAATGATATAAAATGACATTTTAAAAAATATTTGATTATTTTATGCTTAAAATTGGATTAATTCTCATTTTAAGCCACTAAAATTTATTGGATAAATGTAAAAACATTAAAAAACATGTGTAATCATATTGTAGTTATTTATTTTCATTCCCTCCAATACAACGACTAGGAATTAACTACTATTTAAAATAATAATAATAATAATAATGTATTATTTTTCAGTATAACTCAATGTTGTGTGCAATGTAAGATTTTAGAGTAACCCATTGTTATGTTTCAAGTACGCTATTGAAAAAAGTGTCCCCTTTAACGTAAAATTAATCTCTTGTTCATAAATATTATTAGATATGAAAATGTTCTATTCCATAAATACCTAGGATGTTACAACATTAGTACATACTGACAATAAACTATTTCTTTTTAGGATGTGGTGTATTTTCATATTTCATTAGGGTATTGGATTTGGGAATATGTTCCTTTTATTGTGGGTATTAGGAACATTTTGTTGTGTTCTGGGTGGATATGTTTTTCCATTTTATTTTTTAGTGGTTTTTTTGTGCCACAAATATTTTGTTGCTGTTTTTCTGTACTTTTATTTTCTTTAAGAAATATTTTCACCTAGCTTTCTCAAATCCAAAACAATCCTTGTATATTAAATTAGTGTATGTTTAGGTTTAGATCGGTATTATCAACTATATAAACAATACTATAAATTTGTATCCATTATTACTATGGGAAATTAATTACTATTATAAGATAATATAAATTTCTAAATAATGATTTTATTTTGATTCTAAAGGTGTTATATAAATATTTAATTCATCAATTAATAAAGTTTACATCTATTGTTAAGATTCACTAAGAAATTATTTTTATCGATTTCAAATTCAAGGATAAAGAAAAAAACACTCATTAAAATAATTTAAAATGTATTAAATAATTATAAATCATCCCTAACAATAACATTAATAATCTATTTATTATTAGCTTTTATAAAGAATAAATACGTGAAACACTATTAGGAAACTTATATAAATGATCAAAACTATAAATAATCGATGTGGAAATCAGTTGAATTTATATAGAAAATTATTTTTATGAATATTATAAATCAAAATGGATATGAGAAAGGTTATTAATTATGTGATTATGATAGATATGTTTTTTATTCTATTGGATAAATTATTTTCTTTGAATCTAGGACAAGTGCAAGGGTTTTTATTTCAAATTAATTTCATTGAGACATGTTTGGTTTTATGAACCTAGTTTCAATTATGTGATTTATATACTACCTATTTGAGATACAATATCATGAATTTTATATTAATTATTTTATTTGATGTTTAGTTACAAGACCTCCATTTCAAGGGGTTTTTATTAAAATAATTCTCATATCCTATGGGATTTCATGGTCTCAATTCTGATTCTTTGAGACATTTTATCTATTTTCTACCATGCTTCATTTGTATGTAGGTCTATTGATTTATTATACTAAAAATGTTTTATACCTTATTTCTGTGTATTTCATGTTATATACTAACCATTTCATGTTAATTTATGCAAGTTTCTATTGATTTATTTTCTTTCCAAGTAGTAAATAATCTTGCCTACTAAAATTTTGTTTCATTAAGTTATGAATATAATTTTGAAATAATTTCATTTAATTTCGGAACATTATATCCTTTGATTGTATTTTTTGGTATTCTATCACTTTTTTAGGATATACATTCCTACCATATAAACCCTTTAATAAATATTTCTCACTTCTTGGGTTATCGTCTCTTTCAACAATACAACATCTTTTTATAGACGATTTATGACCATTTTATTCTATTATTGACTTAGCTATATACTCATTGATCTATATAGTTGGAACATCACATTTTTAATTATTATTATTTATTTATTTTCACATATAATGAATTTTATTCTATTCACATTGGTAAAATTATTGGAATTCTTTATGTCATTATTCCAATAAGGATGATTATTAGAATATTGAATATGCATTGATTAACTATCCACCTTCCTCCACATGACTGGTTATGATCATGTTATCCATTTTATTGACATGGGGTAATGAATTGTTATTCTTTGTATTTTTATTCCAATATTAATTATTATTAGTAATTTGACTATGTATTTTTTAACCATCCACTTTTTTCCTTCAGATAGGTTGTTATCATGTTATCCCTTTTATTGACATAGGGAATAGTATTAGTGTTATGTAAGTTGTTATACCAGTAAATATGATTATCAGAATAGTTTATTATTGATTATATATTCATTTTATCACATGATGAATGCATTGTATATAAATATGTGACATGTGAGGCTCTGAATTATATAACCCCTTGATTTATCGGTTAGTCTCATGAAAGAAACATGTTTGGGTATTATAGTGTGTGCCTTACCAAAATAAGATATTTCATTGATGATATGATTATGAAGTCTAAGACCATTACATCTTTGCATATGGTATGGAATTAACTATCTGACATTATGGATTTCATCGTTAAGGTTCCAGTTATTAGTACTTTAATTCCCTGACCATAGTTACATAGAGTTAGTGTATTATTTTATTACATTGTCATGAACACAAGAAATAAAATCTAAAATGATCGATCTATTTATTAGCCTTAGAAAAACTAGATATAAACACAAGTTTTAAATGTCATCATGAAATGAAAAACAAAATAACATATCTTTTGAGAAACATTCATATCCATTAGAATATCCCTACAGGCCAGTCATAATATACTTCTTCGTATCCTGGGGAAAAATGAAACACAAGAAAGGGGTGAGCTCATATTCTCAGTGAGGATAAACAGTATAGAAGAAGCTATAATAAATAAAAAATTGTTTTAAGGAAAGGTATAAAACTAAAACACAATCCTTTTAAACATACTATTAAATTTAATATGGCAAGAATAAATCAAATAATTCTATTTATATATTCTCATGGATATTCTACTAGTAAAATAATCACATGTAATATCAATAACTAATCTCATAATGAGGGAATGCATAATGTCAGACATCATAATCATACCATCAAGTCCCCATGCCAAGACTATAGATAACCATACCGTCAAGGCCTTATTACAAGACACTAGTTTTTCTCATGATACCCATCGATGCATCGAGAGACTATAGAGGGCCCCGCCTACACCTTACTAAGTCCAATGCATTCCTCATATGAAAATGGTGAAACATAACATAAACATTCGTATTAAAACTAGCATACGAAATGTTGATACTTTAACTATAAACCATGAATGGTATATAAATAGCATATAAACAGTTAAACATATCATAAAACATTCAATACAATATTTAATATTTTATCATAATAAATCAACCTCAAATAAGTATAAAATCCAACAAAGGATGATAACATAGATGAAAATTATCTAATAAAATCATTAAAAATTCTTTGAGATAGATACCCCTTTATACTTTGAAATCTTTTAAAACCTACACAATTATAAAATAAAACAATTATTATGAAAATAACCTTATAATATTGTAATGTAAGATTAAAAATATTAAGGAATCGCGACAGAATAAAGAGTTTCTCATGCCATATAAGTTAAAAAATATTCTTCTCGACTTTGTCGAAAAATTCAAAAAAATTACACCATAAGGAAAATGAAAAAAAAGATTCCTTTTATAAAATAGAACATGGGTAAAAATGTATACATATAATTTTAAAATAATAATAATGGTTTGAAATAAATTTTTAAGAAACATGGACATTGATGATAAATATGTCCCAATCAGTTATTATGTAAAAGCAACCCCAGATAATAAAGAGATTGCGAAATTAACCCTTACCTTGTACTTTACTTTAGTTGAGGGTGATTTAAACTACTTTAAAATGGTTAGAGTATTTTATTATATTATACCATAACCATAACCATATTTATGATATCATATATGATCCTCTTATATAATTTTCTTAATAATATTTAAATATTATCATCGTTTCGAGTGTTAACTACTTCGTTTTCTTATACATGTTTTGGTATGTAAGTAAAGTTTATTATGAATAGGATATATTTTATTTATATCCAAAATGATACTAATTCCTTAAATATTATATTTACTCATCATAAAAATTTTATAATCATTATTTATTGGTTAACGTGGAGAATGAATCTCACAACGTCGTGGAGACGATAGACTGTACGTACGCCGGAGCGACAATATCATTCCTTTGATGGTTAAATGGTATAGAATTGTTCGGTATATTAATTAAAAATAATAATTATCATGTTATAATAATTATTTAAATCCATTATATTTGTCATTTGACCCATCCAAATAAGGTATAGTGGAATAATAAATTACACCACATCGTGGATACAATAAGTCGTACGTACACACACATGGTGATATCAGTATTTTTAGGATGGATAAAAAGAGTAATATGGTTTTCACATAATTATAATAACATCTTATCATGTATATGATACTATAGATATTAATTTATTATGTAAACAACATAGTAAGAGGAATTATAATAAGAATGAACTTTGAATTGAATTGGTAAAACAATTACCTCTTCTTCTAGTGTCTCATTTTGATTTGAACAAAAGAACTCCTTAGGTTGGATTTCTTCCCAACATGTGACCTATATGATGAAGTGAGGGAAGTTGGGAGGAGTATTTTTTAGAGTTTTTCTAATTCAAATGGATTTTGTGATGTGAACTAAAGATAAGGAGAAGTACCCTTTTATAAGAGAGGTGAGGGGAACTTTTGGAAGATCTTAAAATATTAATTTATTCTAAATTTATTTTCTCTTTAAAATAGATCAAAAGTAATTTATTTAAAGGATAATATGAGGATGGGTCTAAATCCTCTCAAAAAATTATTTTTGGACATGTTTTGGTCACAAAATTAAACTTATCTTTTTTATTTAACTCATAGTTAAACAGTTTAACTCTTACCGTGTATACATGCCTTTTTTAATATAGGGATAATATAGTTACAATAAATTTGAAAACAAACCCATATAGGATCATTTATTAAATATTTGACATTATACAAGTTATTTGTATGAAATTTATAATTTTATGACTTTTATATCATTTAATAAAATAGTATTTATTTTAAAATATCATTTATGTCAATTTTAATACGATTCAACATTTTCATTTTTTATAATATCAAACTAACATGATAACATGAAACCAATACTTAATATATGTCACTAACATGTATAATGTATCTATAAAATTATTTTATGTCATTAATTAAGTCAAATTACACTTATTTTAATATTTATAATATCATTTATTTGATATTTCTATTAATATAATAATTTCTAAATCACTATTGTGTCATCATTAATGGTAATTATTTAATATCTAAAAATTATAAATTAACTTCTAAGATTTAGATAATTATTTTATATTTATAGATACTATTTATAATTTATTTTGTCTCCTGTATATCACTATATTAAAATTATTATTCTTATAAGAAATGCGAGTGTGACATTTTGTCACAATCATTAACTATAACAATATTCATTTCATATTCATGGAAAAGGGTCCATTAAATGATTAAATTCTGAAAAATAGGTTATAAGGGTATAATTTATTAACCTATTAGTATTTTTAAATGTTCTAGGGTAATTTTATAATATCATTTTTACCTTTAATTTAACAATTTACCCTTAACTGCGGTAATAAAAAAATTAATAAAGTTACTAATTATAATATCCAAATAATAAAAGTAACATATTAACATAATTGGGACCCATTGATTAAAAATATGGAATCTTATTTTCAAATTTTAAAATATATATGTTTTATTTATTAATTTAAAATTAATTTCTGCTGACAAAAAGAAAAAACAGGTTTTTCAGAAGGAAAAATAATCAAAAGATTGTCATGTGTTTATATCTAATTTTAATGTGAAAATAATTAAAATGACCTGAATTATTTAAAATTATAAAAAATTAATCTATTTATAATTTAAACCCAATATAAATGATAATCTATCAATATAAATAAATTAGATGAAAAAGCAGTTTTGAATTAAAATGTAGTATTTTTCCCTATTCATTAAAATATGAAAGTTATCATAAAAACACAAAAAAAATTCCAAACTAAATTTTTATGTCCCGCTTTTAAATAATAAGTTTATTTTTTCAAATTTAATATATAAAATTTTAAAATATTATATTTAATAAGGTTTTATAATTAAAAGGTGGTAAAACTGCATTTTTTTAAAAAAATACTTATTTTTTTCAAAAAATTGAATTTTTTATTATATTGTGTTTTAAGAAAAACATGAGATGAATATTAAAATTAAATGGAATATTTAAATTTTAAAATTTGGTTAATACTATTCATAACTGATTTTAAATGGCTAGTCGTGGCGTACTCGAACTCAGTGTTGCATGCAGTGCATGCTATAGAATTTATTTAAAAGGAGACCTATCGAGGAAGCTTGGGGTGTTAAATTATTCCCTACTTAAAATAATTTATCCTATAAATTTCTAGAATATAATTTCATAAAAATATTTGGGTGGTTCTAACTCCCAATTTCTTTTGGTTCTGACATCACCTCTTCTATTTTATGGTTTCTCCATTGAACTTTTACCAGACGAGTCATTCGATTTCTCAACACTTGTTCTCTAGTATCAAAAATCGTGATAGGATCTTCACAATAAGATAGATCGGGTTCTAGATCTATTTCTTCATAGGTGATTACATGTTTTGGTTCTGGCATGTATTTTCTTAATAGTGATACATGGAACACATTATGAATTTTTGAGAGACATGGAAGCATTTCCAAATTGTACGCTACAACTCTGATTCATTCTATAATTTCAAAAGGACAGATATATCTGGGACTAAATTTACCCTTCTTACTAAATCATATAACAGCCTTCTATAGAGATACTTCAAGAAAATGAGATCTCCCACTAGAAATTTTAAATCCTTCCTTTGATTATCAGCATAGCGCTTTTTCAAACTTTGAGCTATTTTGATATGAGTTTGAATAGTATTTACCTTTTCCATTATTTCCTCAACAAGTTCTGGGCCTAAAAGTTTTCTTTAACTAACATCATCCCAAAAATTTAGTGTATGACATCTCTTTCAATATAACGGTTCATATAGTTCCATCTGAATACTTGAATGGAAGAAATTGTTATAGGAAAATTATACTTGAGGTAAATACTGATCCCACATACCTTTAAAGTCAAGTGAGAAATATCTAAACATTTTTTATAAAGTTTTAATTTTCAGTTTTGATTGTCCATCAGTTTGAAGGTGGTATGCAGTGATCAAACTAAGTTAAGTATCGAAGGATTTTTGAAGGATTTTCCAGAATATTGATGTAAAACGGGGATCATGATCAGAAATAATCGATAGAGGTACATCATTAAGTCTTACAACTTCATTAATATATAGTCTTTCTAAACTTTCAAGTGGTAAATCTTCTCTTATGGTAAGAAAATATGCTTATTTGGTAAAAAATCAACAATAACCCATATCAAATCATTACTTTTGGGAGTCTTTGGTAGCCTCATGACAAATTCCATCACAATATCGTCCTATTTCCATAAAAGTATAGAAAGAGTTTTCATGAATCCTCTAGGATATTGTCTTCCAACCTTCACGTGTTGAAAAACCAAACATCTCAACATATAATCATCAATCTCTCTCTTCATATTGTCCCACCAAAAATGTTCCTTCAAATATCTATAAATCTTAATGATTATAGAGTGTATAGAGAAATTGAATCTATGGGAATCATCCAATAATTCCCTTTTTAGCTCATGTATAGAGGGAAAACAAATCATCTTCCCCAATTTTGATATTCCATCTCCAAATACGAAGTCAATCAATCTCCCATCATTCACAACATTAATTTTCTTTTGATACTCCTCATCATCAGACTAATAAATTTTTATCCTTCCTAGTAAATATGGTTTGGAAACCATTTGAAAAATTAGTGAGGTTTCACCTTCCATGAAAATTCTCATATCCATATTCACCAGATCTATGACCATAGAATCATTTTCAACTGTCATTTTGTTTAGAACTCCATGGTATTTTCACCTTAAAGAATCTACCACCTTATTTTACTTACATGTGTGGTAGTGTATTGTGTAATTGAAATCCTTTAATAGTTCAAGCCATATCCTTTTTCTCATGTTGTGTTATTTGTATGAGAAAATATATTTTAAACTCTTATAATCAGTATATATCTCACATCTTTCACAATAGAGATAGTGTCTCTATATCTTCAGAAAAAATATTACCAATGCTAACTCAAGATCATGAGTTGGATAGTTTGTTTCATGAATTTTTTATTTCCTTGATGCATAAGAAATAACCCTATCATTCTGCATAAGGACACAACCAATTCCTTTCCTTGGTGCATCACTATAAATCATAATCCCATCATTTCTAGATGGTAAATTCAAGATACGAGCACTAAAAAATCTTATCTTCAATTCTTCAAAACATTCTTCACACTCATTTGTCCAAATAAATTTAACCCTTTTACGTGTGAGCTTGGTTAATGGGTTTTCCAATCGGGAATTTTTTTTGATGAAACACCAATAGTAACCTATTAAAATAATAAAAATGTGTACCTAGGTTATACTTTCCAGTGTTGGCCATTCTTGTATTACCTTTATCTTTATAGGATCAATATAGATTCCATCCTTGGAGACAATATGGCCAATAAAAAACAAATCCATGAATCCATAATTCACACTTGTTAAACTTCCCATATATTTTATTTCTTTGAATAGTCTTTATAATAATCCACAAGTGGTTCTCTTAGTCTTTGTAAATTTTAGATTATACCAAGATATCATTAAAAAATATTACAAAAAAATCATCAATATATTCCTTGAACACTCTGTTCATTAGATCTAGGAAAACAGAGGGTGCATTATTTAATCCAAATGGAATTACTATAAATTCATAATGACCATACCTCATTTGAAATAATTTATTTGAAATATATTCATTTTTTACACACAATTGATAATATCCAGGATGAAGGTCAATCTTTAAAAAATATTGATCTCTATGAAGTTGATCAAATAAATCATCAATGTGAGGCATGGGATACTTGTTCTTTATTGTAATAGCATTGATTTTTATATAGTCAATGCATAGACTCATTGATCCATATTTCTTCTTAACAAAAATAACTGGGACTAACCGTGATAAAACACTATGAAAAATAAATCCCTTATTACTTAACTCCACTATTTTTTTATTTTTCTCTACTAATTCAATATTGGCCATTCTATAAGGATTATTTGATATTAGTCATGTAGTAGGGATTAAATCAATAGAAAACTCAACTTCATTCTCTAAGGGGGTATCCAAGTAAATATTTGGGAAAAACATCAAAGTATTCGTTTATAATAGGTACATCCTTAATTTGAATATTTCTTTATTCATCCCTTAATGTTATTTCCTCTTCCTCCCAAATAATCTCATTAATTAATGCTACTGGGGGTGGATTTTGATAAGAATTGGGTTTTAATGTTTCTTCTCTAAAGATAATGGATTCTACATCACCCTTACAAATTTAACTTCCTTATTATTACAATAAATTTTAGTGTCATATTTTGATAGCCAATCCATACCAAGTATTATATAAATTTTAAAAATAGGTATGTTGATAAATTCAGTAGATAGTGCATGTTTATATACCATAATAGGAACTACCTGACACATATTTGTTGCAATGAGACTTCCCTTAGGGGATTTCACTGAAAAATCCCTTGTTAAAGTGAATTGTAAGTATCTAATTTTTAAATAAAACTAGTAATATATAAACCAATGTGAGGATCCAAAATCAAATAATGCTTTACCTAAATTTGAGGAGATGATTATAGTACCTAACAACACATCAATAAGTGTTTCTACCTCAGCAAGTGTGATCGCAAAAGCTTGGTCTTGATCTCTTGGCATTTTCTAGGGCATGTTTATGTGATTCATAGGAAAATAATTTTCAAAATGTCCCCTTTATTTACAATTGTACCATTGAACATTGAAAAATTCTTCCTTCCCCTTGCAATCAAGAGTGTTTTGCCCTTTTTCTCCACACTTGTAACTAACTTATATCCCCTTTAGGAAAGTACTAGGGTATTTCTTCCCATTATTAATGAAGGGTGGAAATTTAAATTTTCCCTTCTTTCCATTACTTCATTTTCTAGAGTGTTCAGTGGACCTCTTATTCTTTTGATTTCCTTTAAAGTCATAAGACTTAGAGAATGCCTTTTCTATCTTGATTTCACATGAAACTATATCTTCGTATGATAAGCAATATTGTGAGACCAATTACCATCAGTGGAATGGTTTTAAACCATCATAGAATTAATCAATCTTACATGTTGGATTATTTATGTAGTTTATATAATTACTTACTAACCTAGTGAAGTTAGCCTCATACTTTTCAATATTCCCATCCTCTTTTTGCCTCAGACTCAGAAATTGTCTTCCTATATCATCTCATTGTTCATGATAAAATTATTTTTCTAGGAAAAGTTGTTTAAACTCACTCCATTCCATATTTTCTACTTATTCATCCTCCTTTGTTTTTTGAATTAATGACCACTATTGATCTACATCTCCCGAGAGACAATAAACTTCCATGATAACTTTTTCCCTTTCTCTACTCCCAAAGCAAGAAATTTTTTCTCTAAGGAACTTATCCATTGCTCAGCTACAAATGGATTTGTAGTCCCATTTAATGTAGTAGGTTGTTGTATCATGAAGTGTTCTAACATTTATCCATCTCATTGTGTATCAGGGTGCTCCATATGGGTAAGGTTATTATTCATAACCTGAGTCAACTATCCCAGCATGGTTATAAGCTGTTCAGCACCAGTTTCAACACCAGATCCACTATCATTATCTTGCATAAGATGGAAATACCTACATGGATTAAGTACATTGATATGATTTACATTCCTTTCACTAGGCACCATTTCAAAATAATTGAATACACTAGATTAGGTTATGAATCATAATACGTAAATCCAAACTAGTAAAATAATAAACATAAATGGAAAAAATTATACACATATAATCCATAATAATAAAAATGGTTTATTTGGGGACATATTTACCCATAAATCTTTCATAATTGTTTGTAAATAAAATAATAACAATCCTAATTATATCCCCTAGGAGTGTCAAACCAGCTGTGCAGTAAGGCCTGTTGCTGTGTACTAGGTTACCCCGAGTCAGGCCCAGAACACCATGTCGACATTTTCACCACTAGGTATATCTGTTCTAGACCCATATCCACTTGTAGTATCCAGATAGAGATTTATTTCTTAGAATACCCACATAATCTCTATTTTACAAAAAATTTATGATGTTCTTATATACTTATTCTCAAATTCTATCTTAGAGTAATGTTCCCTAATAAAAGTTTTTATAAATATAGTTTCCAATGTTTGTACTAGAATTCATTTGATACGAATTAGAATGCATATACCTTAGTTACCCAAAGTCAGTGAATTATTTTATTACATTGGCATGATCACAAGAAATAAAATCCCAAAAGATTGATCAATTTATTATCCTTGAAAAAACTAGATACAAACATAAGTTTTACCTTACATCATGAAATAAAAAACAACATAACATATCTTTTGAGAAACATTCATATCCTTTAAAATATCCCGATAGGTCAGTCATAACATACTTTTTTACATACAGGGGAAAAATTAAACACAAGAAAGGGGTGAACTTGGATTCTAAGTAAGGATAAACAATATATCAAAAGCTATAATAAATAAGAAAAAAGTTTTATGGAAAGGTATAAAACTAAAATACAAGCCTTTTAAACATAATATTAAACATAATATGGTAATAATAAATCAAATAATTCCATTTATATATTCTTATGGATATTATACTAGTCAAATAATCCCATGTAATATCAATAACTAATCTCATAATGAGGGAATGGATAATGTCGAACATCATAATCATATCATCAGGGTCTCATGCCAAGAGCATACGTTACCATAGCATCAAGGCCTTGTTCCAAGACACTAATTCTTCTCATGAGACCTACCGATGCATCGAGGGGATATAGAGAGCTATGTCCGTCACTTACTAAGTCAAATTCCTTCATCATATGAAAATGGTGAAACATAGCATAAAAATTCATAATAAAACTAGCATACGATATGTTGATACTTTAACCACAAACTATTAATGGTATAAAAATAGCACATATGCAGTCAAACATATCATAAAACCTTAAATACATTATTTATGATTGTATCATAACAAATCAACCTCAACTAAGCATAAAATCCAACAAATGATGTTGACATAGATGAAAATAATAAAATAAAATCATTAAAAACACTTTGAGAGATATATCCTTTTTTGCATTGAAATCATATAAATGCCGAAAAATTATAAAATAAAACATTTCTTTATAAAATAACCTTGTAATATTGTAAAGTAAGCTTCCAAATATTATGGAATCATGACATCGATAAGATCTTATCATGCCGTATAAGTTAAAAAACATTCTTCTCATACTTTGTCGAAAAATCCAAAGTACACTGTAAGGAAATGACAAAAATATTCATTTTATAAAATAAAAAATGGGTAAAAATGTATTTATATGACTTTAAAATAATCATAATAATGTTTTGAAACATAGTTTTAAGAAACATGAACAAAGATGATAAATATGTCCTAGTAAATTCTTACGTAAAATCAACCTTGAATGATAAAGAGATTGAAGATTTAACCCTTACCTTTTACTTTACTTTATTATAGGGTGAGTTAACCTACTATAAATGGTTAAATTATGTTATTAAATTATACTATAACCATATCCATATCTATGATATGATATATGATCCTCTAATATTTTTTTGTTAATAAAATTTCAATATTACCATTATTTGGAGTGTTAATTGCTCCGTTTTCTTATATATGTTTTGTTATGTAAGTCATGTTTCTTATGAATCGTATATATTTTATTCATATAAATAATTATAATAAGTCCTTAAATATTATATTTACTTATAATAAAAATTTTATAATCATTATTGAATGGTTAACGTGGAGAATGAATCCCACCACGTCATGGAGACAGTATGTCATACGTACGCACGAGCAAAGGTATCATTCCTTTGATGGTTAAATGGTATGAAATTGGATGGTATATTAATTATAAATAATAATTATCATGTTATATTCATTATTTAAATCAATTATATTTATCATTGTACCTATCCAAATAAAGTAGAGTGGAATAAAAAATTACACCACAGTGTGGAGATGGTAAGTCATATGCACGCACGCATAGAGATATTAGTATTCATAGAATGGATAAAATGAAGAATATGTTAATACCATAATTATAATTACATATCATAATTTATATTATACTTTAGATATTAATTTATTATGTAACAACATAGGAAGAGGAAGTATAAGAAGAAATAACACTGAATTGAATTGGTAAAATAGTTACCTTTTCTTCGAGTGTCACATTTGGATTTGCACAAAAGAACTCATTGGGATGGATTTTTTCCAAGAGTGTGGCCTCAAAGATTAATTTATGGGGGAATGTTTTATGATTATTGGTCATTTTTTGGTCAAGAAAAATGGATTTGGAGGTGTGAATTAAATAGAAGGAAAATATCCCTTTTATAAGAGAGGTTAGGGGCACTTTTAGAAGATCTTAAAATATTAATTTATTATAAATTGATTTTCAATTTCAAATAGATCATAAGTGATTTATTTATTTTATAAGATGAATATGTGTCTAAATAATCTCAAAAAATTATTTTTATACATGTTTAGGTTACAAAATTAACCTTATCTTTTGGATTTTACACTTAGTTAAACAGTTTAACTCCTACCGTGTTTACTTGTCTTTTTATAATATATAGTTAATATTGTTACTATAAAATGAAAAAAGAACCCAAATTGGATAATTTATGAAATATTTGAAATTATAAAATTTATTTGGATGAACCATATATTTTTATGAATTTTATATAATTTAATAAAATAGTATTTATTTTAAAATATCATTTATATCAATTTTCATAATATTCAATATTTTGATTTTTAAAAATATAAAAAACAACATGATAACTTCGAAACAATACTTAAAATATGTAAATAAGATGTCTAAATTTTCTATAAAATTAGTTTATGTCATTAATTAAGTCAAATTATATTTATTTTAATATTTTTAATATAATTTATTTGATACTTCTATTAATAAAATAATTTTTACATCACTATTGTGTCATCATTAATGGAGATTATTTAATATCTAAAAATTATAAATAAATTTATATGGTATATATAACTATTTTATATTTCTTTATAGTATTTATAATCAATTTTATCTCATGTAAATCACTATATGAAAATTATTATGCTTATACGAAATGAGAGTGTGACATTTTGTCACATTCATTAATTATAATAATATTAATGTCATATTAATGGAACATGGTCCATTAAATGATTAAATTTAGAAAAAAATGTGATAATGGTCGAATTTTTTCATCCAATGATATTTTTATAGGTGTTGGGGTAATTTTAAATAATATTTTTACATTAAATTTTTCGATTTACCCTTCACCGCGGTAATAAACAAATTACTAAAGTTACTGTTTGTGATATCTCAAAAAATAAAACTGACATATTAAAATAATTTTGAAACACTTATTCAAAATATGGAATCTATTTTTCAAAATTTAAAACACAGAAGTTACAATAATTAATTTAAAATTAATTACCGTTGACAAAACGAGAAAACAAGTTTTTCAAAAGTAAAAACCATCAAAAGATTGACATGTGTTTATATATAAATATAATGTGAAAATTATTCCAATGAAACATATTATATTAAATGATGAAAAATTAATATAATAATAGTTTAAAACCAATTAAAATTATAATCTATCAATACAAATAAATTATATGAAAAAATAGTTTTGAATTAAAATGCAGTATTTTCACCATTCATTAAAATATGAAAGTTATCAGAAAAACACCAAAAAAATTTCCAAACTAAAATTTTATGTCCTGATTCTAAATAAGATGTTTTTTTCACATTTAATATATAAAAATTTCAAATATTGTATTTCAAAACGATTATCCATTAAAAGGTGGTAAAACTACATCTAAAAAAATTACTTTTTTATTCAAGAAATTGAATTTGTTCTTATATCATGTCTTAAGAAACACATGAGATGAATGTTAAAATTATATGGAATATATAAAATTAAAATTTTCATTAATACTATTCATAGCTACTTTTTAAAGGGCTATCCATGGTATGCTCGAACTCATTGTTTTATGCAATGTATGCTATTAAATTTATTTAAAAGGAGACATACTGAGGAAGCTTGGGGTCTTACAAGATTCCATGTGATCCATCTATTTTCATTTTTATACTTGGATAAATTATTCTCTAAATTTTAAATCATTCTGGAATTATGATTATTATTATTCTTACAATAATATTTATTCCATGTTTATGTCATGATTCACTCAGTTTTATGTTTTACCTTACTCAGAGTCTGATCTCACCACTTCTTATTTTTTCTATTTTTACAAATTATGTAGAAAATTATTACACATGATATTACTAATAGGATAGCTTGTATAAAAGATTTTTGGAATATTTTTAGGATATAATATGTATTAAGTAGTGTCTTATAAAGTGGAAACAAATATACCCTAGATGAGAATGATATGGGTTTCATTAGTTTTTGTTTTGTCCTAATTATCTAAATCTATAAACCTGAAAATAACCTTAGGATATAAGAGATTAAAAAATAATTATAAATTTTGAAACTAAGGATGGATATATCAGGGATTTTACACCTATTATCAAAGATAGTGTGTAAAGTATGTGATTATGGTACCATATCTGAGAGTACATGTCCATGTTGTAATAATTACCACATGGACTAGAATGTACATAATCTCCTAAATTTCAAGAGACCAGTCAAGTGGTGGATCTACACCAAATATATTTTCCCTAATTACTAGATAATATCATTTTAAGAGCTAACTCTCTTTTAACCTATGTATTATTGAAGAAGAAATCAATTAAAATGTAAGAGTTTATTTTCCTTGAAACTCATGAATGTCCAAATACAACTTGGAAAAGAGACCCGTAATTTAAAAATCAAAACTATAATTTTGTACAACATAATTCTAGGTCATCCTATTGTGAACAGCCTCAACCACATTAACTTTTTTTAGAGTATAATACATCTCAAAATTGAAATAATAAATATAATTAACCCATATCCTCTATTAAAGTTCAATTCACATTTGAATATGGTATAATTTACACTATTATGGTCAGTATAATTGTGAAATATCTATCAAAGAAGATAATGGTTCTAAAACCTCAATTCATGAAGTACCACAATTAAATTAAAATCAAGCATCTAGTGGTTTATCTCAATCAATCACAACTTCCTAGACCCAAAGGTGACTACTCTATCATCTTACATCAAAACCACTCCAAAGATGATTCAGAGTATTTCATAATAAAGAGTGAAATATTTACATAGCTCAAGTAAGGTTAAATTCAGGGTTGAATTCAACCTCCCTTTTATCTCCTAAAATTATTACTAATAATCTTAATACCACATGAACTTCACTTGTTTTTTGTTCCGGCCTATCATTGGTACATCTGAATAAGAGAGGTCCTAGATAAACCTCTAATAATATCCATCCAACCCCAATATTCTACATACATAAAAAACATTCATATTTATCTCATATGAAACTACATACTCAACCTTATCATGGTCCACTGATACACCTACCTTAGATATTACATTCCCCATGAAGTACACTCAATAAATACAAAACTAACACTTTGAGATTTTGGCATACATCTTTTCCTCTAAAATTGTACTAAAAAACATCCATATATCGATCATAATCCTCCCTTGACCAATAGTACACCAAAATAAAATATATGAACATGAATAAAAAGGATTCCAAATAAGGATGGAAGCCCGATTCATTTGGTCCCTAATCATCACTCATATGTTCATTAACCCAAACATCATCAAAAAACAGTCATAAAGATTTTACGTACTCTAGAACATAGTATATGTTATATTCGAAGGTCTCACTCTCAACTGATGATAACCTAACCAAAAAATGATCTTAGAAGAGGACATGTAACCTATGAGATTTTCAAATTGGTTATAAGTGTGTGGAATTGGATAATTATTCTTGAGAATCACATGGTTTAGCTTCTAATATCCCACACAAAACCTCAACTAACCATCCTACTTCTCTATGAATTGGACAAGATCACCCCAATGTATCATAATATAATGAATATAACCATTTTTCTCTAAGTACCCAATCTTATCTTTCAACTCTAAATGATCCAGAAAATCCATCCCATAAGGATGAATTAAAAGAGACTTTATATATGGAATAATCTCAATCATAAACTTAATCTCATGTATAAGAATCAAACATGAAAACTCATCTAGAAACACTTTATGAAACTAATCAATAACTAAAGCAAATCCTGTTTCATGCATCTCTCTACCATACAACATTATAATTTCCCCCAAGGATAAAATCCCACTCATATGTTGATGATCATGTCCTACACGATCTATATGCGCATCCAATTCACCCAAATGAACATACTCATCACCCTATAAATATGTAAATGAAAGTTAAAAAAGATAAGAATCAACATATTATTAGCACAAAAAGAGGTAGTCCATCCGAATTATCACATAAAACTCAGTAATTTATAATATAAATAAATCCCATAGGAACTAATAACTACCAACCACTAAAGTACAACCTACACACCTATGAATTCCCTCCCATCATAACCATAAGGGTGTCTCGGTAAATAAAACCACATAAAAATACATCAAAGCTAATATCAAACTTGAAAAAAATGAAAATAAATAAAGTAATGTGATGATATTGTATCAAAAAAACATTGAAAAGGTAGAGGATATTATAATTGTGGATTAAATGGTATACAATCATGTATTCTGATTGACTAGAGTACACTCAATGGAATGAAAATATCAAAAACCCTAGCCCTACACCACTTAAAGACTCCCCTAATCCATATTTCCCTATTTCTTTTGTTTTTCCTAACCTTGGTCACTGAATACTCAACCATGAACTAAATAATCAATGGATCACCAACTACCCACATATTGAGGTATATGAGATCCCATTATGAAACCCTATGTTGGCCTAAATTTCTATCTTTGTCTTCCTGATAGGTGCTTCTACAAAACTATAGTAGGTTCCCCATCCTCCTAGAGAACCTACACTCCATTAAGGGTTCAGTACACTAAGGTCGAGTATAGACTCTCCCAAAACACCAATAGCACTTGATGGAACTACTTCATTATAGTGAAAGAGATAATACACCACTCTATCTAGACTATCAATTACCAACTTAGAACACTTCATTTAAACGATGCTTCATACTATCCAAGGAATCACCACCACTTCCCTTAGGAGGTTCAAGATGAATAACACCTATTCCCTCATTCAAGATACTCTATGATATGAGAAATTGATTTATAATCAATAAAAAGCAAAAAATATTCACATGCACCCAAATATCATACCACAAAACATTCTCAAACTACCGAGATATGGATACCACATATTCAGCTTACATCAATGAGAAATGTAGTAAATCTGTAAAACATGAAAGATACTCCATAATGGATATCCCCGTATTTAAAACCTTGATATTTTATGAAATATTTATTTTAATAAATTTAATTTCTTCGATATATTTCATTACACACAACACTCAGTTTTAATGAACCAAGAAAATTTATTAATATTATTATTTAAAGATGAAAATAAATACCTAGCCATTAAAATTAAAACATTAAATAAAAATAAAAAAATTTTAAATATTGATTAAAATTATTTTATATAAATAAAAAATGTTTTTTAATATTTATTAAAGTATTTATATGTTTTGAAAATACTACTTTCTTGAGATAATGTTATTATTTCATTTTGAAAAAAATATATAAAAGTATTTTTTTTCCAATTTTTGATTTTTTTTAAAAAATAAAATTATTTTTTGAAAAAATCACATCAAAATTTATGTATGGATAAATTTTGTGATTTTTTTTTGAAAATACTTATTTTTCAGTGAATGGTGAAAAATATCGATTTTTGTAAAAAATTGTCATTACACTTTAACAAGTTAAGTAAATTGAAAGACTCCTTATGTTTTGAATATTATTTCAATTTAAATAATATTAATTTATTTATATTTAATCCACTTAATTACTTTGGAATACAAATTTTATTATATTTTAGTATAAGTTTATTTTTGGGTTTAAAAACATAGCTTTTCTAAAAATAGATTTAATGTTCATAGCATTTATCCTTTTTAATTAATTAAAAAACTTAATGAGGAATTATTTAAACGAAATATATAGAAAATATATAAATAAATATTAGTTCAAATTAATATAATGATTATTATTAGTCATATAAATAATATAAAATCATCTTTTTTTGAAAAATACACTTCTTGAAAACCAACATTTTTATTGTGTTTGTGGGCTTAATTTTAAATTATTTATTTCAAATTATTTGAAATGAATTTGGTAAAATGGATTAAATATTTTAAATAGTAATTATTTATAATATATAAAATTTTAAAATTATTTTTTGACCATAATGAATATCTAAAATAGTAAATATAATTACTATGGTTAAGGTTTAAATGGGTTTTCCTGGGGTTAAACTAAAATGATTGAGGTTAAAATAACTTAAAACTGGTCTAAAATTTATTTTTTGTCCATATTTAGAATTTAAAATTTATATTTCTCTATAATGGTCCCAATTTTATCCTTTTATCATCCAAAAAACGTGGTTACACCTTTTTCTTTTCAAAAATTACAAGTGTTCCACTCACCTCAGTTCTCATTATCCACCGACTATTCTCTCCAATTCACATAATAAAATACCTTTTTATCATAAATTAACTAAATAAATACCTTACTAGATTCATTAAACCTTTCCTAGATTCCTTATTTTGGTCATAAATCTGTCCTAAAAATTCTTTTGTCCCTTACATAGGGAGGTTTTCTGAAAAAAGTGTACCATGCTTAACTAGGCATCTTTAATTTATTTCTTCTTAAACCAATTTAAAATATTATTCAATGATGATTATATAATAAAAAAGTATCTAAAATATAATATGATTTTATTATGTTAATTTTATAACCTAAATTCATCTCATCCTTTATCAAATGGGATATGAAATGAATATTTGTGTGTACAATAGACTACCGTCTCACGGATCGATTTTATTGATTTTACATCACCACCTTACAAAGATGGATAAAATGATTGGTTTAATATATATATATATATATATATTATATTTATGATATTATTATATTTTTTTTAATTATTAAACGACATATACCTACTTTATTTCTATTCCATGGGGGATACAATAATGTTGTTCGTGTGTATTGCGAACTACAATCCTGTGAAGCAATGTGATTCATTTTTCCCTAACACTTTACATAAAAGATAATATATGTAAATTTAACTAATATATGTTATATATTAAATCAAAATTATTCTATTAATATATTAAATTATTTACCAAACTTTCATTTCATCCGTCGAGAAAATAGAAACAGTGTTCATGCATTTGTATGGCCTACCGTCTCCATGAAGGATGTATTTCATTTTCTTTCACTAAGTTTATTGATTAGTATAAAAAATATATATACTGAATATATATGATATTTATATCATGGATAGAATTATAGATATTATGGAACCATTATCAAATTAATAGGACCAAAAATACCAAATCAAAATATACATAAAAGACAAAACAATTATTACACGAAACATGATTTTAACATGAAATTATTAACTAAATGGAAATAAATTGGCATAATAAATTTATATATGGTATTATATATATAATTATGGTTCTTTAATTTTTTTATAAAAAAATTATATTTATTATACATGATTTTTTAATGTGTACAAAGGAAGTGGAAACTTAAGGTAATGGTTTTTTTCCTCAGATTGCTTTCTTTGGGACATAAGCTATGTTAAGATACTAACTTATTCTATGAGGGATATATACTGACCATTTGACATGTAAAATAATGAATCTAATTATTTTAATAAAATGAAAAGTTTCATTTGATGTTATTCTCTTATGGGGCCTATGATTCAAAAGATACCAAAGTGGTAACAGTTTTATGTATATCAACCCTGCATTTTTTTACATTAATATTACATCATTTTAATGATAAACAACATAAAAGAATTAAAAAACAGGCTCAAATAGTTTATTTTCATGGTAATACTAATACCATGCATAAAATTTACAAAATAAAGCATAAAAATTTATTTAATTTCTTCTTCACTAGCATCATATTGGCCTTCAGATTCTCCTTAGTACAAGTAATCACCTGAAGATATACATCAAAAAGGGGTGAGATAAAAGCCCAGTAAGAGGATAGTGAAAGACATAAATAAATATAACATGGGGTGATCATAATAATTATTATTATAACATAGTCATAGGGTCTTAAATATGATGGGAAGCATTAATAAAAGGCTTTGAATGTGGCAATATATAAAAACCAAACCTTATGTCTTAGTGGTTAACTACCACACATAGTTGTGAACAGAGATACCATCATGTTCATTCATATTTCACTTTTCTCATGATATACATCACATTACTCAATTAATTATAGAACTATATTATTCTGGGTGAACCTGTAACGTCATAACATTTAATTTGTGCTATATAATTACAAGCACATCTGTCACATCATAACATTTACATTATCATGCACGCCACATAGAACATATATCAATCTTGGATATAAAATAACCAATGGAAGGGAATGGGTTTCATTTAATAAAGAATACATTTATAAAAATTGTTTTCCCAATTGAAATATGGAATAACATACTTGATATATTAATTATCAATCTTGATTGAAGATGAAACAATCTCGAGAAGTAAAAGGGTGTGATATTTTGAAAGAAGAGTTCTTTTAAAAAATTATATTTTTCATAAAATCATGTATAAAATATTTATATCATAGAAAAGTTAATATAATAATTAATATATGATATTTAAGGAATTATCCATACAAAAAATGGGGTGAAAGAGGGAAAACCCAAAGAAAGAGAGTTGGGTTTGAGAATTCCCCTTACCATGTATCTGAATGACTTAGACACTTTCATGTCTTGTATAATCAAATTAGATTCATTAATTAGAAAATATAGAACCTTTTATAGGTTAATTTTATTCATTATAGGTTTATTAAGTTCAATTATTGGCTTTTTATGAGTTAGATTGTTTAATTTCATCATTCGGGAGTGTTCGTTTTCATGCTTTTCATGACCAGTTCACTTGTATACATGAATGGAAGTTCATTTAAAATGTGGATAAATATAAAGAATTATTATTATATGTTATTAATGATATAATATAAGTATAAATGATCTTATAATTAATTTGTTATGGTATTTGGATGAATCATTAGATAAATTTTAACGCCGATCATTAATTTTTGGTGGTTTTTCGATCACAACTAACATGTTTTGTTATATCATTTAGTATTATGTATATAAGTTGGATCCAAAACAAAAAGTGTTTTATAAAATAATATTTACAATATGTTTTAAAACATTTAATGGTTTTATTAATATCCTTGAAGGTTTTTGAGTAAAATGAATGTGCATCACCCACAATGTTTGTAAATTAACACATCACGGGTGACGATTTCATTTTTAGAATAAAAGAGAGAGAGAGAGAGAGAGGTTTTTAATGATAGATATTACATAAATATGAAAAACTTATAGTATATTTAAGGTATTTATCTTTATAATTCTATTTTTATGAGGGTAGGTGAGGAGGGAATAAGAAAAGGAAATGAAATTAAAATAAATGAAAAGACAAATAGAAGATTTTACCTCTCAAATAACTCCTCCATGAGAACCTCCTTAGGGAAAAGGTTTTGGTATTTTTATTAGGAAGATAGATCCTAGACATGGGGAAGGTACTAATTAAGAGTATTGGAAATAATTTTGGGATGTATCAAAGCTTGATAGGTGTGACGAGAAAAGGGGCTGAGGGGTTGTGTTTATAGTGGATGAGAGGGGTGTTTTCTCATTATTATATTCATTAGTTTATTATTTTGGATCATGACATTGAATAGATTAGGAATTACCATAAAAAAATATTAAAATAATTAAGGGAAGTTCTAGATTATTGTTCTTAAATCATTCATGATGTTAACAATAGTGTATATATACCATAAATTACCGTATTTTACTATTCACCAAAAATTTGAGTATATCAGAAAAATCCCACAAATTCACCCTAACCATTTTTTGATGTTTCGAATTCATGAATAAACTACATTTTACGAAAATAATTTTCTAACTATATGTAATTTAATTTTAATTAAAATCATCATTTACTTGGAAATTAAAGATTTTTAAAACTATAACTGATTTTAAAACACTTTGAAAAATTACTTATGGTCTTATAAAATTATCTGAAAATCATAAGACATCAAAATATTAGTTTATGGACACTTTTTATGAAAATAAATTTTCTTTTAAATTATTAAATTACTCATAAAATTGTAATTAAATATTTATGACTTACAAAAATTCCAACACCTAATTAATAATTTTTAAAATAATTTCTTATACTATGTTATAATTATATCATATTTTCACTTATAATATGTCTAAATTTAATTTATACTTTCATGGGTGAGGTCACTATTCTTTGGCTAGTATACTATTCATAAGGGTCATGTTACTATTCCTAAGGTCAACTTAGTATGTCATCAGTATAGGTTCCTTAACATCTAGAAACACTTCTTATTACATTAATTTCTCATTTATAAAGCATTTATTATGGTCTCTAAGTGATTTTAGGTGATTTATACTATATGACATTACTATAAAAAGGGATAAATTCCATTCATAAAAGTTTGGGTCGTCACATTCTTCCCACCTTTTGAAATTTCTCCCTCAAAATTTCGTTTTACATAAATAGGTGAGTGTACTTCTCCTTCACCACCTCCTATGGTTACTAATTTTCTTCCCCATACTTATGGTTCCTCCATAACACTTTGACAAAGTGGGTTTTCTTGTTTCGTAGAACCTTATATCTCTGGTCCAGAATCTTTATTGGCTGATCCTCATCAGAGATATCATCTTCCAGCTATACCACCTCTGAGTTCGGTACATGTGAGGGATATGGTATGCACTTCTTCATGATAGATACATGGAATACATCATGAACTTGAGCCTTATTCAGTGGAAGCGAAATCCAATAGTTAATATTTCCTATGCGATGAAGGATCTCAAAGGGGCCAATGAACCTTGGGCTTAGCTTCCCTTTCTTTCCAAACCACATGCCTCTCTTCCATATTGATATTAAAAGGAAGACTTTATCTCCAATGTTGAACTCCATGTCCCTTCAACGGTTGTCAGTATAACATTGTTACTGACTCTTGGCAGCTTTGATATGTTGATGGATAGATTGAACCATCTATGTCAACTCTTGTACAAGATCAAGTCCAACTAGATTTCTTTTTCTAACTTCATCTGAACATGTTGGAGTTATATATCACTTTCCATACAAACATCATACGGATCCATCTAAATACTTGAGTAGAAGCTATTGTTTTTTGATAACTCAACCATTGAGAGACACTATAAGAAAATAGTGTTTTAGTGGTGGTTTTTAAAACCACCGCTATATTTTTTTGGAACATAAATTTAGCTACGTTTTTTAAAACTGCCCTGAAAAAACAGCTGCTACATTTTTTTTAAAATAAATTTTATAATTTTTTTAAAATATATTTTTAAAAAAATTAATTTTTTTAGCAGCGGTTTTTTTAAAACAGCCGCAAAATGTAAGAATTTTTTTAAAAAACTTTTTAAAAAATATTTATTTATTATTTATTATTTATTATTTATAATCAAATTTAGTTTATTATTAATAATTGAAAATATTTATAATGTGTCAATTAATTAATATTTATATATAATAGTCAATAATATTTTTAAACTGAAAACAAATCTTTAATAAGTAGATAAATAGACTTCGGCATCAAATGACAATAACTTCTTATCCGAGAGTTAACTTCGGCTCCACAACCAGTCAAATCGAAGTTTATCAAATGAGCAAAAACCAAGTGAGATTTAAATCATGTGATAATCAAATGGTTATAAATTTTGATCTAGATTTCTTTTTGGCATGTACCATATATCATATCAAAGATTAGTTCATGATCTTCGATTTGACTAGTTGTGGCATGGAAAAAGGAGTTCCAGATCAGATTTTATTATCATTTCAGTGTTTTAGGGATTTCAGAGGTTCTTAACGCTTTATGATTTATTTATTTATTTAATATCTATTAATTAATTATTTATGTAATTAATTAATATTTATTTTTCAATTATTTATTATTTATATATCAATTTATTTTTTCATAAATTAATTAATTAATTAATTTAATATTTAAAATTTATTTATTTATTTATTATTTAGTTATTTTGTACACATTAATTATTAATTTATTATTAATTTATTATTAATTTATTATTTATTATTAGTTTATCATTCATTCATTATTTATTTATTTATTCTTTATTCATTATTTATTAATTAATTAATTAATTAATTACTAATTAAATATTAATTATTAAATATTCAATATTCAATATTCAATATTTATTGTTAATTATTAATTATTAATTATTAATGAAGAATTATTAATTATTAATTATCAGTTATTAATTATTATTTATTATTTATTATTAATTAATTATTATTTATTTATCTATTTATTATGTATGAATGTATGTATTTATTATTCATTATTTATTATTTATTTCTTAATATTTATTTTTTATTTTTTCTTATTTATTAATTATAAATTTATTTTTAATTTATTAGATATTAATTTATTATTAGTTTATTATTCATTTATTATTTATTTATTTATTTTTTATTTATTATTTGTTGTTTTTTATTAATTAAATATTATTTATTTATTAATTATTTATTAAATATTAAATATTTATTAATTATTTATTAAATATTAAATATTAAATATTAAATATTAAATATTAAATATTAAATATTAATTATTAATTAAGAATTATAAATTTTATAATTATAAATTATTATGAATTATGAATTATTAATTAATTATTATTTATTTATTTATATATTTATTTATTTATATATGTATGTATGTATTTATTATTTATTATTTATTATATATTATATATTATATATTATTTATTATTTATTATTTAATATTTATTAATTTTTTTAATTTACTAAATATTAATTTATTATTAGTTTATTATTCATTTATTATTTATTTATTTATTATTTATTTATTCAATATTAATTATTAATGAATAATTAATTATTTATTTATTAACAATTTATTAATTATTTATAAATTTATAAATATTAATTCTTAATTCTTAATTCTTAATTCTTAATGATCAATTATTAATTATTTGTTATTATTAATTTTTAATTTTTAATTTTTAATTTTTAATTATTAATTATTTACTATTTACTATTTATTATTTATTATTTATAATTTATAATTTATAATTTATAATTTATATTTTATAATTTATAATTTATAATTTATATATTATTTATTTATTTATTTTTATTTCATCTATTGTTTATTAATTTCTTATTAATTTGTTATTTATTTATCATATATTAAATTATTTTTTAATTAATTTATTATTTATACATTACTTATATATTATATGTTACACATTATATATTATATATTATATATTATATATTATCTATTATCTATTATCTATTATGTAATATGTAATATGTAATATGTATTATATATATTCTATTATATAATAGGTAATATATAATATTATCTGTTATAATACATAATACATAATACATAATACATAATACATAATACATAATATATAATATATAATACATACCAGAAAAGCCGTCAGAGGATAACCCTCTGACCATTTATTAAAAAGAGAAAGAAAACCGGTTTAAGGGTTTCCGGTACCCATTACAAAACATCCCCGTGCCATACATATCAAAACAACTTTCAAATTTCAAACTCAAAAAACCATTCAGCTGTCCTCGATCAGCATGCCACAAAACCCAAACCGCTTTCCATTTTTCCTGACCGCGTGTCCCCCTTCATCATTTCCAAGAGCCACCTCAAGACGCGAGCGTGGAAATCGTCACCCACCGCAGATCAAGTCGACGTCGAAATCCCCATCCAGTCGCCAACCAGTCAACATCAGCAACAGTATCTCGGAACTACCACTGTCATCGTCGCCAGGGCACGTCACCGTCGTCACCGGAGCACCATCACCAGAGCACCTCACCATCGTCACCGCCGTCTTCACCTTCCCAACATCCCACCGGTCACCGGAAAAAACCAATCCGACACCGTCATCACCGCCGTCATCACTCAGAAAATCATCCATTCGCAAAACCACAAAAAAAACCACGCAAACCATACAACCACACCGCCACACAGAGAGAAGAACTTCAAATCCAGCAGGGAAAAGACAAAACCCTAAAACGGAAACCCCGCCGCCACCGACTAGATCGACCGCATCAGACTCAACAGAGCCCCCCCTCACTCACCTGAGAAGAGTCGGAGCCCCCAAAACACCGACGCATGAGCGTAGACCTCAAACGTTGAGAAACACCCCAGAGGATGACAGCGAGCTGCATAGAACAGAACCAAAGGCGCTCCGGAGAGTATGCCGTCGACGGAGACCGGTCTTACACCCGTAAATCTGAACCCGAAACCACCGCCGTCCTTAGTGCATCTCCACAGCCAGAGAGGAACCACGAAACGCAAACCAGTAGCAGGAAACCTCCACCAGCCCACCGAGATCAAGAAGGAGCGTCGCGCCCTCCGCCGCGGAGGAGCCTGTGGCGGCGAGAGGGAAACCTAGAGAGATAGCCCCTTACGGGAACATCCTAAGATCTTACACTTCTCATATATAATACATAATATATATTATATATTTTGTATTATGTATTATGTATTATGTATTATGTATTATGTATTATATATTATGTATTATATATTATGTCTTATATATTATATGTTACATATTATCTTTTATATATTATATATTATATATTATATATTATATATTATATATTATATATTATATATTATATATTATTGATTAATCATTATTGATTAATAATTATTGATTAATAATTATTGATTAATAATTATTGATTAATAATTATTGATTAATAATTATTTAGTCTGTATCTATTTGTTATGTATTACTTATTTTTTCAATTAATATATATGTGTATAAGTATATTAAATTCGATTTATTGACCACATGAAAAGTCTCCTGGAGTGGTAAAGTCTTTGGAGAATAAGCAAGAGGCAAGGAGTTCAAATATCACCCAATGCATAATTTCTATATATAGCATGGGCATGTGCATGGACACGGACTTATGAATGGAGATGTGGCATGTCCATGGACATGGACTTATGCATAGAGATGGGCATGAGCATGGTATTAACAAATAAATTAATAAATAAATAAATTATAAAAATATTATAAATAAATTACGAAAATATAAAATAAATAAATAAATAAATAAAATTACTAAATTAATAATATAAAAAATTAAAAAATTAAAAACAAATTAAAAATGATTTAGTGACGGTTTAAACCCCCGCTAACTCGTTCTATGACGGTTTTAAAAAACCGCCGTTAATTATTTCTCGACACACGATTTAGTGGCGGTTTTCCAAAACCATCGTAGAATGATTTAGCGGTGGTTTAAACTACAGCTAAATAAAACTTTTGGCAGTGAGATGTTAATACCATCCACCTTTTAATTCTAATGAGAAGGCTCTTATAATATCTTTGAGTATCTGAATAGTCCTTTTAGATTGGACATCAGTTTGGGGGTTATAAGCTATGCTGAAATTTAATACAGTACTCAATAAATGTTTAAGAATCCTCTAGAATTATAGATATGAACCTGGGATCACGATCAGAGACAATCAATAGTGGAACTCCATGAATTCTCACCACTTCCTTCACATATATCTTTTCAGGTTGTTCAAAAAAGAGATCTTACCAAATAGTGATAAAGTGGGTATTATTGGTGAGTCAGTCCACCCTCATCCATATTACATTATTTCCTTTGGATTTTTTCATGAGACTCGTGAAAAAGTCCATAGTGACATTCTCACATTTCCACATGGGTATAGGCAATCGTTGCGTCATTCATTTATACATATTTCGCTCTACTTTAACTTGTTGACATATCAATAACCTTGAGATATACTCAATAATCTCTTTCTTCATGTTCTCCCACTATAAGTTTTCTCAGATATCACGGTAGATCTTTGTTCTCTCAGGATGGATAGAGAATGTTGAGCTATGCACATTATCCACTAGCTACTTCTTTATCCCAGGTGATGAAGGAGCATAAAGCCTCATTCCAAACCGAATCACACCATCATCATCAGTATGGAACTCTTATAGATTTCTTTTATTTACTACATTCAACTTATTTTCTAACTTCTGATCATCCCTTTTTGCCTCCTTAATCTTCTCTTGGATAGATGGTTGGGAAATCATTTGGGTAAGGTAGGATTTATTCCCAACCATTATGATTTCCAAATCGATCATTTGCATTTTCATAAAGATCGGGACTTTCTCAATCTGTAACATGGATGGAGTAGGAAATTCATTTCTGCTAAGAGAATTAGCTACCATGTTCACCTTTCTGGGATGATAGTGAATATAGAAATCATAGTTTTGATTATCTATAACCATATCCTTTAATGCATGTTGATCTCCTTTTGTTTGAATATATACTTTAGGCTCTTGTGATCGGTATATATGTCACACTTCTCTCCATAGAGGTAGTGTCGCCATATTTTTAAGAAAAAATACATAGCTACTAACTCTAGATCATGCGTCAGGTAGTTTTGCTCATGGATCTTCAATTGTCGTGAGGTGTAGGCTATCACATTTTAATTTTTCATGAGTAAAAAACCCAATAATTTATATGAATCATCATTGTATATCACAAAACTTTGTCCACTATTTGGTAATGTGAGTACAAGTGTAATAATCAACCTTCTTTTTAAGTCATTGGATCTTTCCTTACATTCATCCATCCACACATACATCACCCCTTTCCTCGTAAACTTATTTAGAGGGTTAGGAAATCAGGATAAATTTCTCACAAAACATCGGTAGTACCCATCTAATCCAAGAAAACTGTAACACCCCAAGCTTCCATGGTACGTTTCCCTTTGAATAATACAGTAGCTTGCGCTATACGCAACTTTAAGTTCTAACACACCACGACCAATCAAACTAGCTGTTATGAATAATAATACACACTTTTTGAAAATTTATAAATTTTATTTTTTAAAATGGACTTCATTTTTGGATTTCGAATATCAAAATTATCCTAGGGTGATGTTTTGGTATTTTTCAAAAAACATTAAATTTTTTATGAATAGTAAAAAACACTGCGTTATTGGTTAAAACCAACTTTTTATTTAAATAATTAGTTGTTTAATTTTATTTTATTTTAGGTAAAAATAGATACATAATACTTATATATGTTCAATGTAATTCATTAGAGTCATTTTATAATAATATTATATATATATAATTTTATTGAATTTTTTACCGCCTCTTACCCACCTTCTAGGCGCATTTGAAAATTTGCATAAAACGTAATTTTACCGCTTCTGTGAATTAAATTTCAAAAATATGAGAGACACAGTTGACATCAGTAAATAAAATGTGGTTCAATAAGATGAAACTAATTTTTGATGAATAATAACTTTTGACTTTTATTTACCATGGTTAAAAGCAAATAGGGTGATTAAAGGTAAAAATGATATTATTATTACCCTAACACATGTCTTAATTTTATTGGATAAGTGTATTTATACCAAAATCAACCTGAGGAATAAAATATGATTCTTTTGGTCCACTTGGATTAGATTAGGACATTTTTTATTATTTTATTTAAAGAAGAGTTAAAAGTGTTTAATTCAAATTTTCATAAATAAAATATCTTTAATACAGGGTTATACAAGAGATAAATTCAACTATAAATATTCATTATAAATATAAAAATATTTCCTACATAAAAATATTTTATTTATAATTTTTAGTCATTAAAAAATTAAATTTATTTATGAAACAATGATGATGTAATAATTACCTTATTAATGAAAGATTAAAATAATTGAGATTATAAATATCCAAATAAATGTAAATTGAGACTTCTGATTAATTACACTAATTTTATAGGTTAATATGACATTTTAGAGTTTATTAAATAATTTTTTTCAAATTAATCATACTATTATGACTTTCACAAAAACCAAATACTAAATAGTGACAAAATTGACATAAATGAATTTTTAAAACAAATACTATATTATTAATTGATATAATATTGAAAAAAGATTTATGGTTCTGAAAAAGGACATATATAATGATATATATATTATTAATGAACCCCATGGGGTTTTCTTGGATTTTTATAGTAAGTTTATTAAAAATGTATTATAATAATACAAGAATACATGTTAAAAGTTAAACTAATTAACTAGGAGTTAAATCTAAAATATAAGGTTAATATGGTGACCTAAACCTGTCTAAAACCTATTGGTTGAGTGGTTTTAGACCCATCCCCACCTTAGCCTTTAAATAAATTCCTTTGGATCCATTATAAACTGAATATGATTGTATAATAAACTAATACTTCAAACTTTTCCTAAAGTGACCCACACCTCTCTTATAAAAGGGTACTTCCACTTCTCTCAAAATCACACCACCAAAGCCATTTGCCTCAGCCAAACCCTTCTCAAATATACTCTCAAATACCCTAAATTGAACTTATAGGCCTTAATTTGATCAGAAATCCAACCTAAGGATCCTTTTGATAAAAATAAAAGGAAGCACCAGGAGAAGAGGTAATAATTTCATCACCTCTTTCTCTAAGTTATTTTCTTCTTCTACTTCATATTTCTTTATTGTTTACATACCAAAATAATAAATTTATTACCTTATACATATAGTTATATTTATATAAATATGTTATAACCATATTCATTATTCTATCCATCCTATGAATGAAAAATTCATCAAACGTGCGTACGTACGACTTACCGTCTCCACGTCGTGGTGTAGTTTGTTATTAGAAACTTAATTATTTGTATGAGTATAATTGGTGTAAATAATAAATATAAAATGTTAATTATTTTTTATATATGATATAACATCCAATTACATATTATTTTTTCATCAATAGAATGGTATTATCGCTCGTGCGTACGTACGGATTACCATCTCCACACACGTGACGAGATCCATTCCCTATCATAACCATTAAAGAATAATTTTCAATTTATGATTAAAAATAATGTTTAATAACTTAATATAATTATGGATATTAATAAAATATATCCTATCCATAACAAAAATTACTTAAGTTACAAAACATATAAAGGAAAACGAATCACTTAACACCAAAAATGATAATACTACTATCATTAACAAATAAATATTAGAAGATTATATATGATATCATATTTGTGATTGTGGTTCTTATATAATTTAATAACAATTATTTAACTATTATAAATGATTTTAATGTACCCTTGACCATGGAAAAGTTCAAGGTAAGGGTTAATTTTACAGTCTCTTTATTATCTGAGGTTGTTAATACATAAGTACCAAGTGATACTTCTTTGTCATACACATATGTGTTTCTTAAAAATGTATTTCAAAACATTTTTACTATTTCCTATAATATAGGTTAAAGTAATTTATACTCTTGTTTGAATTTTTATAAAAAAAGTTGAAATTAATATTTCTGTTGTTTTCCAAACAAGGTACTTTATGTCCTTTTCGGCGAATTAAGGTAAGAATGTTTTTTAACTTATACGGCGGGTGCAATTATTTTCCACCATTATAACACCTTTCAAACACCCCTTAAATATTATAAAAATATTTTCAAAATGAATGTTTTATTTTATAATTACACAACTTTTAAATGATTTCAAAATAGAAAGAGATATTTCTTTCAAATAGTTTTGATTTCATCTATGTCAACATCCTTTGATGGATTTTATACTTGTTTGAAGTTAATTTATTATGATAAAATCATCCATATTGTATTGAAGGTTTTGTAATATGTTTGAATATGGATGTGTTATTTTATACCATTCATGGTTTATGGTTAAAGTATTGAAATTTCTTATGCTAGTTTTAATACGAATGTTTATGTTATGTTTCAACCTTTTCACATGTGGAATGCATTGGACTTAGTAAGTGACGGGTGGAACCCACTATAGCTCCTTGATGCATTGGCAGGTCTCCTGATACAAACTAGTGTTTTAGAATAAGGCCTTGATAAAATATTATTTGTAGTATTGGAACGAGGCTTTGAATATGTGGTTATGATGTTCGGAATTATGCAATCCATCATTTTTAAATTGCCTATTGATATTGCATGTGATTATTCAACTAGTAGAATATCCATGTGAATAAGTAAATGGAATTATTTGATTTATATTTTACAAATTATTTTGAAGTTTAAGTTTAAATGGATTATGTTTTAGTCTTATACATTTCATTTAAATGTTTGTGCTTATTTATGATAGTTTCCACTATATTGTTATCCTTACTAAGAATCTGAGATCACCCCTTTCTTATGTTTTATTTTTCACAGGATATGAAGAAGTATTTTATGATTAAACTACAAGAATAGGCTAAGGGATAAGAGTGTGTCAAAAAGGGGACATGATGATATTTTTTTTCTTTATTTGATGATGTAATGTAAAACTAATGTATGTATCTATTACTTATAAGGATACTAAACTGATTAGTCTTTCAGGACATGATTCCTTGCATCATGCCAATGTTATGTAATAATGAACCAACTCTGGGTAACTAGGGTCGGGGCGTTATAGATGGTATCAAAGAAAGTTTAGTAAAAACCTCAGAAGCTAAATTTAGAAAAAAAATCTGATTAGATAACATTACCCTAAGATTGACTTTGAGGATTAGTATAGATGAAATTCCTAGAATTTTGGTAATGTAGAGATTTTGTGTATTTTCTAAGAAATACATCCATGTCTTGATACAAGCCGGTAGAGGCATCTCTAGCATGGATGTACATAGGGGTGAAAACTCTGACAAGGAGTTTTTTGCTTGACCTGGGGTATCTTGGTACACGACAATGAGTATTGTTGCACTCTTGGTTACAATATTCATGGGGGATATGCTTAGGAGTATTCATATTTTCTTTAAAAACCATTATAATGGATTTATGAGTATATACTTACTCAAAGAAAACATTTTTCTGAGTATGGATTATATCCATAAAATATTCAACTTATTTTACGTGTTTTATAAATTTGGAATTATGTATTGTGATTCATAAACTAATCTAGTGTATTCCATTATTTAGAAATGGAACCTAGTGGGAGGAATGGAAACAGTATCAATGCACGTAATCCATGTAGGGACTTCCCTCCTACTCAAGATAATTATAGTGGAGCTAGTGATTCAATTGGTGCTGATCAACTTATCACCACACTGGGACAACTCACTCAGGTTATGAATAATAACCTTACCTGTATGAAGCACCCTGATCCACAATGTGGAGGATCAATGTTAGATTGCTTCATGAGGAAACAACCACCAACATTCAATGGGACTAAAAATTCATTTTTAGCTTAGAAATGGATAAGTTATATAGAGAAAATATTGCATGCTTTGGGGAGTAGTGAAAGGGAAAAAGTTGTCATGGAAGTTTATCGCCTCACAGAAGATGAAGATTAATGGTGTTCATTAATTCAAAACACAAAGGAGGGTGAATAAGTATCAAGTATGGAATAGAGGGAGTTTAAAGAGCTTTTCTTAGAAAAATACTTTCCTTATGACAATCGAGCGGATATGGAAAGACAATTTCTGAGTCTGAGGCAGAATGAGGATGAGAATGTTGCAAAGTATGAGGCTAACTTTACAAGTTTAGAAATGTGTGCTGCTGATTGCATGCGCAAACCAAGGAGTAAGTTTGACTGATTCTTTTATGGGTTAAAACTATTTCTCCATAGATAATTAGTCTCACAATCCTTCTCATCATACAAAGATATAGTCTCATGTGCTATCAAGACTAAAAAGGAATTCTTTAAGTCTTACGACTTTAAAGCAAAGAAATAGAAGAAGAGATATACTGAAAACTTTGAAAATGGAAATAATGGGAAGAATGGAAAAGTTTAATTTACATCCTATAGTAAATGTGGGAAGAAACACCTTGGTACTTTCCTGAAGGGAATGAGAGTCCGTTACAAGTGTGGTGAAAAAGGCCACTAAGCTCAAGTTTTCAAAGGGAAGAAAGAGGTGGTCAAAGTTGAATGATACAATTATAAAGAAATGGGGAATTATGCAAATGAATTTCCTAAGTTCCAAAGAAACTTAACTTAGAAAAGTCTAAGGGAGAAGGGATAATATTATGCGATTACTACTGCTGAGGTTGAAGTTCCGAAGGATGTGGTGGCAAGTAATTTAATGGTTTCCTCATATTTAGCCAATGAGTTATTTGATTATAGATCATCTCATTGTTTCATATCTTCCCAGTTTTTGAAGAAAATTAGATATTTCCAATTTGATTTAACAAAGGAGTTGTTAGTAAAAACTCTTAAGATAAGTATCATTGCAACAAAATTTTGTGATTCAGTTCCCACTAGGGAATATAAATGTTATTTATCTATTGATCTCATCATCATACCCATGATTGAATTTGATATAATCCTCAGTACAGATTGGATTTTGGACCATGATGAGAAAATATATTGTAAGAAGAAGGAGGTTATAATTTTCGATGACGATAATGAGTACCCTATCTTTAGAGAAGAAATGTCACTATCTGATTCTTATCTAGATCCACCCCTAGTAGCTCTACTAAATTCAATTATTGGGGAGGAATATAGTGAAATAACTATGGGTTAGGAATGTAATGTTCAAATTGAGGACATACATATTGTGCAAGAATATGTTGATGTGTTTCCATAGGATTTATCTCGAAATACTCCAGAACAAGAAATTGAGTTTTCCATTGATTTAATTCTTGATTCAAGGCCCATATCGAAGACCCCTTATAGAATGGCCACTGTGGAATTAGTGGAATTAGTGGAACTAAAGAAACAAATAAAGGAATTGAGTAATAAGGGATTTATTCACCCTAGTGTTTCTACATAAGGAGCACATTTCCTTTTTGTTAAGAAGAAAGATGGATCTATGAGGTTTTGCATTGAACATAGGGAGATCAATGCTATAACAATAAAGAACAAGTATCCCCTACCTCGTATTAATTATTTATTTGATAAAATTCATGGAGATAATTATTTTTTAAAGATTGAACTTTGATCTGGATATCATCAGTTGTGTGTGATGAAGGAAGACATTCCGAACACAACATTTCGAACTATGTACGAGCATTACGAGTTTACAGTAATGCCTTTTGGACTGACTAATGCACCCTCTGTTTTCATGGATCTAATGAATAGATTTATCAAGGAATATCTTGATGACTTTAGAGTGGTATTTATTGATTATATCTTGGTATACTAAAAAATCTACGAAGATCATGAAAATCACTTGCACATTATTCTAAAGCCTCTTAAAAGAAATGAATTATATGGGAATTTTAGCAAGTGTGAATTCTGGCTTCCAGAAATTTCTTTTCTTGGATATATTTTCTCTAAGTATGAAATCTCTATTGATACTTTTAAGAGAGGAGAAATACAAGAATTTCCATCACTGGCGAGTATAACTGAGGTATATAGTTTTATTGGTTTAGTAGGTTATTATCGGTATTTTCTCCAGAATTTTTCCATATTGGCTAACCCATTAATCAAGATCACACGTAAAGGGGTTAATTTTTTTTTGGAAAAAAGTGTGTTAAGAATGTTTTGAATAAATGAAGAAAAGATTATTCAATGATCCTATTTTTACTCTACCATCAGGGAATGATGGGTTTTTTATTTATAGTGATGATTCAAAGAAAGGACTTGGTTGTGTACTTATGTAGAATGATAGAGTTATTGCCTATGCATCATGACAGCTAAAAATTCATGAACAAAACGGTCAGACTCATGATCTTGAGTTAGCAGGTGTAATATTTTCTCTAAAGATATGAAGACACTATATCTATGGTGAAAAATGTGAGATATATACTTATCAAAAGAGTTTGAAGTATATTTTATCATAGAAAGAACTCTACATGAGGACAAGGTGATGGCTTTAAATACTCAAAGATTTTGATTTCACTATACACTACCATCCGAGGATATCAAATAAGGTGGAAGATGCTTTGAGAAGAAAGTATCATTGAGTATTTAATAAGATGAGAGTTTAAAGGGATCCTATGTTCATGGATCTAGTAAATATGGATATGGGAATAATCATGGAAGGTGAAACATCGACACTTTTTCAAATGGTTTTCAAACTATCTTTACTAGAAAGGGTAAAAATTTCTCAGGCTGATTATGAGGAGTTTCAAAAGAAAATTAAAGCTTTAAATGATGGTAGATTGAAAGAATTTGTATATGAAGATGGGATTTTGAAATTCTGGAAGAGACTTTGTGTTCCCAATATACCAGATCTAAAAAGGGAACTTTTGGATGATGATCATAGATCCAATTTCTCTATACACCCTGGTAGCACTAAGATGTATAGAGATTTGAAGGAACATTTTTGGTGGGACAACATGAAGAGAGAGATTGCTAATTTTGTGTCAAGATGTATGGTTTGTCAACAGGTGAAGGCTGGAAGACAACATCCTAGAGGAGTCATGAAACCTCTTCTTATACATTAGTGGAAATGGGATGATATTACGATGGACTTTGTAATGGGGCTACCAAAGACTCCTAGAGAGAATGATTCAATATGGGTTATTATTGATCGTCTTACCAAGTCAACACATTTTCTTTCCATAAGAGAAGATTTACCACTTGAATGTTTAGAAAGACTATATATTAATGAAGTTGTGATACTTCATGGAGTACCCCTAATAATTGTTTGTAATTGTGATCCCCGCTTTACATCAAGATTCTAGAAAACTCTTCAGAAGGCCCTAGATACTGAACTTTGTTTGAGCACTGCCTACATCCCTCAAACTCAAAGACAATCAGAACAGACTATTCATACCTTAGAAGACATCGTGAGATCTTTCTCACTTGACTTTCAAGGTACGTGGGATCAATATTTAGCTCTGGTATAATTTTCTCAAAACAATAGATTCCATTCAAGTATTCAGATGGCACCATATGAAGCATTATATGGAAAGAGATGTCGCACACCAATTTTTTGGGATGATGTTGGTGAAAGAAAACATGAATCCCTAGAACATGTTGAGGAAACAATGGAAAAGGTGAAGATTATCCAAACCCACATCAAAGAAGCTCAAAGTAGGCAAAATATTTATGCCGGTAACTAAAGGAATGATGTGTAATTTCAAGTAGGAGATCATGTTTTTCTGAATGTATATCCATGGAGGGGTTTTATACATTTTGATAAGAAGGTTAAATTAAGTCCCAGGTATATCGGACCTTTCAAAATTCTAGAACGAATTGGATTTGTAGCTTACCATTTGGCAATGCCTCAAAGACTCTCCAAAGTCCATGATGTGTTCGACGTATCACTGTTGAGAAAATACATGTCTGACCCAATGCATGTACTCACCTATGAAGAAATAAAACTGGAACCTGATCTGTCATATTGTAAAGTGCCTATCAGGATTTTTGATACTAGAGAACAAGTGTTGAGAAACCGGACGACTTTTCCTGTAAAAGTTCTATGGAGAAACCATAAGTTGGAATAGGCAAAATGGGAAGCTGATGAACATATGATGAAGAACCTCCTAAATCTTTTTATGTAGTAATATTCTAGAAATTTCTAGGAAAAAAATATTTTAGGGAGGGAAGAATGTAACACCCCAAGCTTCCACGGTACGTTTCTTTTTGAATAATACGGTAGCTTACGCTATATGCCACTTCGAGTTCTAACACACCACAACCAATCAAACTAGACGTTATGAATAGTAATACCAACTTTTTGAAATTTTATAAATTTGATTTTTCAAAATGGACTTCATTTTTGGAATCTTAATATCAAAATTAGATTAGGGTGAATTTTTGGTATTTTTCTGAAAACTTTCAATTTTTAATGAATAGTGACAAACACATCGTTATTATTTAAAACTATCTTTGTATTTAAATAATTAGTCATTTTATTTAAATTTATTTTATGTAAAAATAGATACATAATACCTATATATGTTAAATGTAATTCATTAGATTCATTTTATAATAATATTAGATATATAAAATTTTATTGAACTTTTTTCCGTCTTTTACCCACCTTCTAGGCGCATTTCCAAATTTGCATAAAATGTAATTTTACCACTTCTGTGAATTGAATTCAAAAAATAAGAGAGACACAGTTGACATAAATAAGTAAAATTTGGTTAAATAAGATGAAAATAATTTTTGGTAAATAGTAACTTTTGACTTTTATTTACCACGCTTAAAAGTAAATAGGGTGATTAAAGGTAAAATGATATTATTATTAGACTAACACATGTCCTAATTCTATTGGATAAGTGTATTTCGACCAAAATAAACCTTAGGAATAAAATTTTACCCTTTTGGTCCATTTGGATTAGATTAGGACATTTATTATTATTTTATTTAAAGAAGAGTTAAAAGTGTTAAATTCATATTTTCCTAAATAAAATATTTGTATTACAGGGTTATACAAAAGGTAAATTCGACTATAAATATTCATTATAAATATAAAACGATTTCCTACATAATGGTATTTTATTTATTATTTTTATACATTATATAATTAAATTTATTTATGAAACAATGATGATGCAAGAATTACCATATTAATGAATTATTAAAATAATTGATATTATAAATATCCAAATAAATGTAACATGAGACTTATGATGATTTGAAAAAAATTTATAAGTTAATATGACATTTTAGGGTTTATTAAATAAAATTTTTCAAAGTAATCATGCTATTATGACTTTCACAAAAACCAAATACTAAATAGTGTCAAAATTTACAGAAATGAATTTTTTAATAAAATACTATATTATTAATTGATATAATATTTCTAAAAATATAAGGTTTGAAAAAAGGACATATATAATGATATATATATCATTAATGAACCACATGGGGTTCTATTGTATTTTTATAGTAAGTTTATTAACCATTTATTATAATAAAACAAGAATACATTGTAAAAGTTAAACTAATTAACAAAGAGTTAAATATAAAAGATAAGGTTAATATGGTGACCTAAACCTATCTAAAACCTATTGTTTGAGTGGTTCTAGACCCATCCCCACCTTATCCTAAAATAATTTTTTTATCCATTATAAAATGAATATTATTGTATAATAAACTAATATTTCAAGCTTTTCCTAAAGTTACACTCACATCTCTTATAAAAGGGTACTTCCCATTCTCTCAAAATCGCACCTCCAAATCCATTTGGCTCGGCCAACCCCTGATCAAATATCCTTCCAACTATCCTCAATTCAACCTAAAGGCCTTATTTTTATCAAAAATCCAACCTAAGGAGCCTTTTTATCAAATCAAAAGGAAGCACCCAAAGAAGAGGTAATGATTTCATCACCTCTTTCTAAGTTCTTTTTTTCTTCCACTTCATCTTTATTTATTATTTCCATACCGAAATAATAACTCCATTACCTTAAATATTTTGTGATGTTATTTTAAATATGGTACGACCATATTAATTATTTTATCCATCCTATGAATGATAAAGTCACCATACGTGTGTACGTATGGATTACCGTTCCACGTCGTGGTTTAGTTTTTTATTTGACACATAATTATTTGGATGAGTATACTAATGAGTATAATTGGGGTAAATAATAAATATAACATGTTAATTATTCTTTATATATGTTATAACATTAAAAAATATTTCACCATCAATAGAATGGTATTGTCTCTCGTGTGTATGTACGGTTTACCATCTCCACGAACGCGACGAGATTCATTCCCCATTATAACCATTCAAGATTAATTTTAATTTTATGATTAAAATTTTTTTTAAGAAATTAATATTATTATGTATATGAATCAAATACATCCTATCCATAATAAAAATGACTTACGTTACAAAACATATAAATTAAATTGAATCAGTTAACACCCAAAATAGTGATACTACTATCATTAACAAATAGATATTAGAAGATCATATATGATATCATATTTGTGTATGTGGTTCTTGTATAATTTAATAACAATGATTTAACTATTATACATGAGGTTAACATACCCTTGACCAAGGAAAAGTACAAGGTAAGGGTTAATTTTACAATCTATTTATTATTCGAGGTTGTTAATACATAAGTATCTACTGGGACTTCTTTATCATCCACATATGTGTTTCTTACCAATGTATTTCAAAACATTTTTACTATTTTCTATAATATGGGTTAAATTCATTTATACCATTATTTTACTTTTTATAAATTTTTTTGAAATGAATCTTTTTGTAGTTTTCCAAACAAGGTACTTTATGGCATTTTTGATGAATTTAGGTAAGAATGTTTTTTAACTTATATGGCAGGTGCGGTTATTTTCCGCATTTATAACACCTTCAAAGCATACCTTACAAGATTATACGAATATTTTTAAAATGAATGTTTTCTTTTATAATTACGTGACTTTTAAATTATTTCAAAATATAAAGATATATTTCTCTCAAATAGTTTTTATTTCATCTATGTCAATATACTTTGATGGATTTTACACTTGTTTGAAATCGATTTATTATGATACAATCTTCCATATTTTATTGAAGGTTTTGTGATATGTTTGACTGTGGATGTGTTATTTTAATACCATTCATGGTTTATGGTTAAAGTATTGACATTTCGTATGAGAGTATGTTTCAACCATTTCATATGAGGAATGCATTAGACTTAGTAAGTGATGGGTGGAGCCCACTATAGCTCCTCGATGCATCCATAGGTCCCATGATACAAACTAGTGTCTTGGAAGAGCTCCTTGAAAAAATATTATTTGTATTCTTGGCATGAGGCCTTGACTATGTGGTTATAATGTCCGACATTATGCATTCCATCATTATGAAATTGGATATTGATATTGGATGTGATTATTCAACTAGTAGAATATCCGTGTGAATAAGTAAATGTCATTATTTTATTTATATTTTCCATATTATTCTGAAGTGTAAGTTTAAAAGGATTATGTTTTAGTCTTATACATTTCTTTAAAATGTTTATGCTTATTTATGAAATTTTCAGCTATATTGTTATCCTTACTGAGCATCTGAGATCACCCCTTTCTTATGTTTTATTTTTCCCATAATGAAAAAAAGTATTTTATGATTAACTTTCATGAATAGGCTAAGGGATAAGAGTGTGTTCAATGGGGACACAATGATGTTGTTTTTCTTTATTTGATGATGTAAGGTAAAACTTATGTATGTATCTATTACTTCTAAGGCTATTAAACTGTTCGATATTTCGGTACATGATTCCTTGTATCATATCAATGTTATGTAATAATGCACCGACTCTGGGTAACTAGTGTCAGGGCGTTACAAAAACTATTGATTCTTATGACACTAGAGGATCTCAGATATTCCTCAATTACCTTTTCTTTGGAAGGTTCCATATAAATTTCCTCACTTGTGATCATAGGTCCTAAGAATGTGACTAGATCCATCCAAAAGTCACACTTGATAAACTTGATGTACAACTTCTACTTCCTTAATTTCATCAACACAAGACTTAGATATTCTTCATGTTCCTCTTTTCTCTTAGAGTAGATGAGAATATCATCAATAAACACTACCCCAAATTTTTTAAGGTAATGTCTATATAATCTATTCATCAAATCCATGAAGATTTCAGGATAATTTGTAAGTTCAAAGGGTATAAACAAAAACTTATAGTTCCCATACATTGTACAGAAGGAAGTGTTCTAAATATATTCCTTATCCACCTTGAGCTGATGATATCCCGAATGAAGTTCCACATTTGATAAGTATTGATCTCCTCAAAATTGATCGAACAAATCATAAATCCTTGGAAGAGGAGACTTATTCTTTATGATGATCTTGTTATGTTCACAATAATCGATACACAACCACATTTGTCTATCCTTCTTCTTGACAAAGATCACTAGTGTACCCTAAGGAGAATCCCTGGGGAGTATGAACCCTTTGTACAAATTCTCTTACACGCACTTCTTTAACACCTCTAGTTCGATAGGATCTATCCTATAGGGAAACTCTAAGATAAGAGTAGATTTGGGTATGAGTTATATTGATAACTCTACCTCACGATCCAGTGGAAGTCTGTGTAACTCTTCAGAAAAAACATCATTGTATTCCCTCGCGATTTTCATTTCCACTAGGTTGAAAATTTCCTTTGACTCAACAATTTGTGCAAGGTATTATTCTTCATAGGGAATTAGCACCCAAATCGTAGAAGGAATTTATAAATTATATGATTGATCTTACTTTCATTTATAGAGGAGAGAGGGATGGTTTAGAATATGAAAAGATATTTCATTTTCCCAATAGTTTATATGTGATCTATATAAAGATATCCAATATATTCCCATTATAGCATCAAATTCCACCAAGGTAAGTATCCCAATATTCTCTAGAAGAATATTCCCACATATGCCAATAGTAGAAGATTACAACACTTGTGTTGTAATTATTTAACCAATAGATTTTTTTAGTTATATATCTACTTCAATTTTTTGGGGCCTCAATTCAATAGTTCTAGAAATATTTCAATATATAAGGGTATAAATAGAATGAGAAACAAATAAGATATTTTCCATTCTTGAGTGAATAGGAAGTGTACCTTGTATGACTTCATTTTCTTTCTCCACTTCATCTTTAGTGAAGGAATAAGACATAAATTGATCCTTTTTCTTTAGTGGATGATGGAATTGATTACCCTAAAGGATTCAACATTTAGTGAACTAGCATTCATAGTTCCCTCGCTCCATACAGTTAAAGCATTGGACCATGAGTGGTGCTCTCTTTTCCTCCACTACATTTTCCTACATCCTTATGGCGTTTTGAAATTCATGATCTCGGTGGAATTATCTCCCACACTTGAAGCATTTCCCCATCCCATTGAGGTAGTTCCCATTTTGCTTCTTCCCACATTTTTGACATGTGGGTGGTTTAGTTTTCTTTCCACCTTTCTCATTAGATCCTATGGATTGAAACTTAATCATTTTTTTCTTAACACTATAGCCATGTTACCATTAACCAAACTATATCTCAACTTTTAGAGCACATATAACAACTTCTTCATAACTCCCAATGTCTCTAATTTCTAGAGCCTTTCGAAGGTGTGGTTTTAATCCACTAAAGCATCTATCAATTTTTCTATCATTTTTTATAATAAAACCTGAAGCATACCTTTCAAGCCTTGTGAAATTTTCTTCACAGTCCATGCAAGATTATCCTTCCTTTTGATTCATCCCTATAAGTTCTCTCTCCATCTATGTTCAAAACATTTGAGGGAAATACTTGTTAAGAAATATTATCTTAATTTCTTCCCACTCCATCTATTCAATTTTGTCCCTTGGCTTGGTGTTCTTAATAAATTCCCACAATTGTTCGACCTATCTATCTAGAAGATAAACGGCTAGAGTCGCCTTATCCATCTCAGAACAGTGATGTATAGAAAATATGTTCTCCATTGAGTTGACTCACTATTCCATAACTAGTAAATCATAAGACCCACTAAATTTCAGTGGTTTTCAACACATAAAACATTCAATATCCAGTTTCTCCCTTTTAGGTGAAGGTGGATGTTCCACATTATTAAAGTTATTGTTCAAAACCTGAGATAGCTAGGTAATAATCACCATGAAGTTTTGAACTCCACACCTAATGCATTGGGGATGTCATTTGGAAAATCACTGAATTTTCCCTCACACGGTTTCTTGGCCTAGTTTCCCCTGGTTCCCACCATTTTCTAAAATAGAAAAGGTTAGAACAAAACATAAGTGAACAAGTAATGAATAAATAATTTATTCCTTTGTACAATTAATACTAAAAGCCTATCTTATGGGATCCCTATGTTCAGAAAATATTCTTATGTGATTACATATACTTAGTCTCATACTAAGGGTTTTTACTAATGTTCTATAATCCTTTTCAAACCAAACTTTTTAAATCAATACCAAGGGACTAAAATCCAGTAGAATAAAGGCTAATAAACTGAAAATAAATGAAAACTAGGGGAACAAATCACCCAGATATGTCCATGGATGCAGGTAAACTCTATGGAAATCATCTTGTACTGCAATCCTTAGAGAGACCATCATCGATGATTCCACATTCACTAGAGTATTGCACCAATATCAATAAAGACCAAGGGAAAGCAAACATATGGTTATGAAGGGACCCCTAGAGGGGAACCCCGTCATAATGTATCATTTCCATCCATGGAAGGATCACCATAAATGATGGCCACTAGCACTATGGGAGAATAAGACACTATAGAATAGATTTGGATGAACATGATAGCAATGATAACCTGTAAAACACATTGATGTGGGGATTTCATCACCATTGGAGGATAAACTAGAGGAATGTAATGTTGGGGTGTCTTCTTAGAGGATTATGTGGGTGAAGCCTGACATGAAGACTAAATTGCAATCAATAGGATCTGTGTATGGAGATCTATAATTTCTACACAATGGGAGCATAAGAAGAATCCATATACAAAACTGGTCCTTAATTTGAGGAACAAGACTTGATGGAAACACCTCCACTACTACTGAAAAGGAGAATTCCATCAGTAGAGAATAAACAAGGGTATGACCACTAGATCTGAAGACCGTTGTAATGGGAAACATACTGTTGATGATTAGATTGAAAAATGATATTCCCACCACTAAAAGGGAAGCTCGATGAATGGTTCCAATGAGGTTAACTCGTCACTAAAAAATCTGAACCATGGAATTACCAGTATAGGGTCGATGAAGGGGGAAAACATCGGAATAAAACAAGAATATGGAACGAATGAAGTAATATCTAATCACCAGAGGAGTCCAAATTGAGGAAAGATATTCAAAGTAGTATTTGATCCATGAATCTTAAAATAGTGTCACTACCAAATAATTGACAAGAGAAGAATAAGGAGGCCATGTGGACTAGGAGGGGACCTCGCAGAGAAGAGATGAGTGGAAATAAAGAAGGGGTTGAAACCCTGATCAGTGAAAAATGAGTGAACTATTCCAAGTGAATCCAAGATCCCCTAATAAATAAAAGACAACATTAATGTTTTCAAATCCTAATTCAAAAATTAACTAAACCATACTCTAATATAAACTATAGAGACACACTTTTTTATACATTACTATTACATCATTTTAAAGATAAACAACATAAAATACTTACACAACTAGGATCCAAAGGTTTAGTGTCTTGGGAAAACTAGGTCCATACATAACATTTAAAAAATAAAACAAAAAATTATTTAATTCCATCTTATTTAGCTTCATATTGGCCTTCATATTCTCCTTAATACAAGTAATCACATGAAAATATACATAAAAAAGGGGTCAGCTAAAAGCCTAATAAAATGATATAGAAATACATAAATCAATATAACATGGAGAGAGAATAATAATTATCATCATAACATAGAAATAGTATTAGAAACATGAGGGGAAGCATTAAGAAAAGTCTTGGAATGTGGAAATGCAAAAAAAATGAAACTTTATGTCTTAATTGTTAACTACCACACATAGTTTTGAACAATTATAACATCATGTTCATGAATATTTCACTTTTATCACGAGATACATCATATTAACCAATGAATTGGAGAAATATATAATTCTAGGTGCACCTACCACATCATAACATTTACTTTTCACTATATAATTCTGGGTGCATCCATCGCATCATAACATTTACATTATCATGCATGACACATATAACATATATCAATCATGGACATAAAATAAAACATGTAAAGGAATGAGTTCATTTAATAAATCATACATTTATAAAAAATGGGTTTCCAAATGAAATAGGGAATAACATACTTGATATATGAATCACCAATCTTGAGTGAAGATGAAACAATATTGATAAGTAAAACGACCTGATATTTTGAAAGAATATTTATTTTTTAAAACATTGTGTTTATCATAAATTCAAGTAGAAAAAATTTACCCCAAAAAATATAATATAATGTTGAATAAATTATATTTAATGAATTATCCATACTAAAAATGGCGTAAAAGAGGGAAAACCCAAAGAAAGAGAGTTGGGTTCAAGAATTCCCCTTAACTTGTATCTGAATGATTTATTCACTTTAATGTCATATATAATCACATTATATTCATTAATTAACAACTAAATAACCATTTATACATGAATTTGATATATTATGGTTTTATTAAGTTCAATTATGGGCTTTTTGATGAGTTAGAGAGTTCAATTTCATCATTCGAGAGTGTTTGTTTTTATACTTTTCATGATCAGTTCACTTGTATACAAGACTAGAAGTTCATTTAAAATGTAGATAAATATCCAAAATTGTTATTTTATTTTCTTAATTATATCCAAAAATTATAAATGATCTTATAATGAGTTTGTTTATATGGTATGATGATGAATCATTAGACAAAAGTTAACGATGATTGTTAATTTTTGGTAGTTTTTCGATCACAATGAAAATGTTTTTTATCATTCAGTATTATGTATAAAAGCTAGTTCAAAAACATAAATAGGGTTATAAAATATTATTTACAATATTTTTTCAAACATTTAATGTTTTGATTAACATATTTGAATTCATTTATGGAAAATTATAGTGCATCACCCACGATATCGATAAATTGACACATCACAAGCAACAATTTCATTTTTTATAATAAAAGAGATAGATGGAGGATTTTAATTATGGATATTAAATTAACATGATATAATTCTAGTATATTTAGGTTATTATAGTTTATAATTCCATTTTTATGAGGTTAGGTGATGAGGGAATAAGAAATGGAAACAAAATTAAAATAAATTAAAACACAAAGAAGAAGCTGTTACCTCTCAAATCTCTCCTCCTTGAGAAACTCCTTAGGGATGATGTTTGGGTATTTTTATTAGACCAAGAGCTCCTAGAAGTTGGTAACGGGCTAGGAAAGATTATTTGGAAGAATTTAGGCAAGTATAAAATCTTGTGAGGTTGGAGGAGAAGAGGGGGTGAGGGGTGTTATTTATGGTGGAGGAGAAAGGTGTTTTCTCATTATTATATCTATTAGTTTATTATTTTGGATCAAGACCATTAATAGTTTGATAATAATCATAAAAATATTAATATAATAAATGGAATTTCTATATTATGGTTCTTACATCATTAATTATGTTAGGAATATTTTATTTAACCTATAATGTATATATACTGTAAATTACCATATTTTAATATTCATAAAAAATTTGAGTATTTCAGAAAAATCCCAAAAATTCACCCTAATTTTTTTTCAAAGTATATAATTCAAAATTTATCTCCATTTTATGTAAATAATTTTCTAAATATGATTAATTTAATTTTTAATTAAAATATTCATTTACTTGGAAAATACAGATTTTAAAATTATAACTTATTTTATAACACTTTGAAAAATTACTTAAGGTCTCAGAAAATTATCTTAAAATCATAATACATAAAAATATTAATTCATGAAAACATTTTTTGAAAATAAATTTTCTTTTAAATTATTAAATTAATCATAAAATTGTAATTAAGTATTTATGACTTACAAAAATTCCAACAATTAATTAATAATTTTTAAAATATTTACTTACTTATACTATGAAATAATTATATCCTATTTTCACTTATAATATACCAAAATTTTATTTATACATTCATGGGTGAGTTCACTACTCATTTGGACAATTTACTAATCATAAAGGTCATATTAATATTCCTAAGTTCAACTTACTATTTCATCAGTATAGGTTCATTAACTTGTAGAAACACTTATTATTCCATTAATTCCTCATTTATAAAGCTTTTATTATGGTATCTAAGTTATTTTATGTGATTTATACTATATTAAATTACTATAATAAGGGATAAATTCCATTGATAATAGTTTGGGTCGTTACATTATGTTACAATCTCATTAGTTATCAGAATTGTTTACGATTATGCTTTCAATAATGAAATATTATAATATATTTCTCAAGAACATAAAATATGTTATTATCCTCTAGTTATTTAATGAAAATAAAATTTTTCCTTTCATTTCCCTCTCTTTATGTTCTCAGGAGACCAAAATTGTATTTTTAATAATAATCATCTTTATTTCTCTCTTCTGTCGAAATCCCTTTTTCTTCTAGAGCCATGTTTTCAAAAAATGTTTTAAAAAATGTTTTAACATCCCCAAAAGGATTTATTGAAGAATTTTTACCCATGTTTGAAATTATAAAAAATATTTTAAATGGAATCTTTCTGTTTTTTCCAAATATGGTCAATTTGGATTCTATTGAAAATGTGAAAGGAATATTTGTTTTAACATGTATGGTATAAATATAATTTTCCCACCATCATGAGTAATATTTGATTTAAAGATTCCTTTATATGTTTTAAAGGTTATTTTCAAAGAAAATTATTTCCAAAATATTTTATGAATTTGTATTTTTAAAAAGGTGATTTTACAAGAAATTATATTTTCCTCAAAAAACATTCCAAGTGATTTTTCTTTGAAAATAATTTTCCATCTAAAATAAAATCCTTTATTGTTAGATAATAATTACTAGGGATATAATCCAATTACTCCATATTTATTCTTTCTATTGATGGTTTTTTTATGATAAATATTATTATGAAAACCATTTCTATTCCATGGGTTATGCTATGATGAAATAATACATGAAACCCATTTTTATTCATGGGTCTTGATATGACGAATGATTTAAAAAACCAATTTGATTTAATAGTTTCTGATATGATGAATGTTTTATTATCTTGTGGAATCCTTATGTGTGATTTTTATTATGTGATGGGTGGGACCTATTTTTTACTCCAATTCATTGGGTAAAGACTAATATATCATTTGATTAATAGGACTGTAATGGGGATTGAATATAGTTCAATAAGGGACTGTGTCCCCTTTGATAGTCTTGGGAGTGAACCTTGACTAATATGATGGTTTGGGGAGAGAACTCATTCCATTATGAAAGACTTGAAAATAAGCCATGAATACAAATAAATGATTTTTATGATTATGTTTATGACATGATTCTATGTTTTATACCAATGTTATACTATTATGACTCATGTTATTTGAATCCCTTACGATTCATCTCTTACGAACTGCCAATATTTATGTCATGACTCAATATTATGATCTTTGATATGTGGGTATGTTTTTAAAATGGTATTCTCATGTTGTAATACCCTTTTACTCTTATTTTGTTTACATATCTCCCTTTATTACCCATACTGAGTATTTGAGCTCACCCTTTCTTATGTTTCCTTTCCCCAAGTTATGTAGAAATGTATTATGTATGATATGTTTAAGAAGGGTCCATGTTATGAAAAACTTAGTGGGAGATAAAGTAGATCACTTATGGACCAGTTGTTTATGTGTCCAATTTTCCAAAGGCACTATACCTAAAAATTATATTGATTATTGTTATGTTATTTAATGAATATTAATATATTAAGATTCTATATTTATGTATAAAAAGTTTGGGTCTATATAGTTGGTATCACAGTAAGGTTTAGATAAACCTTTGGAACTAGGATGAGAATGTGTTATTGAGAACCCAAATGATATTCCAAAGTATATGATATTATCCTATGTTATAGTAAATAATGGAGTGTAGTATTTCTAGTAATACATCCCTATATGGATACTAAAATTGGAAATAGTTCTAGAATAGATGTAACTATGGCTAATAACTCTAAATAAATGAACATTGTGCTTTACTCGATCGATACATGGTTCACAGCAATGGTCCTTAATTTACACTTGGATTGATACTCCCAAGTTATATACTTTGGTTATTCACATTATCTTTATAAACCATCATGAAGGTTTGAATAATGACCATGAATGAACTATGTTAATACTATGGTGTTATAGATATAAATTAAGGTGTTGTTATTTAGACATGATATAAGTGATTTTTTATGATTATGTGTCTTCTCTCTATGAATATTGTTTCTTACACTATGGTGTTTAGTTTTAGTCAATGGATGGAACCTAAAGGAATTGTGTTAATGTTGAGTATGAAAAAAATGCAATGATTTCCTCCTGAGAAACCAAATGTTATTTGAGCTAGAATGAAAAATATCATTGTTATTCCCATACAACCTTCTCAAAATATGATTCATGCTAAACTTTCAAATGATGAAAAGTGGGAACAATTTTTTATTGATTCATTCATGAGGAAACATACACCTTATTTTAGTGATTCTTCTAATCCACTAGCTACTGAACAATGGATCAGTACCATTGAAAATATATTTTACATTATCTAGTGTTCGGAACATGAAATATTCATTTTGAATATCTATCATTTGGAAGGAGAATAATATAAATGGTGGGATGTTTTCATTAATATTAGTCAAAAAGATGAAATTGACTCTATTGAACTAGATGAGTTTAAGAAAAACAAATTTAATAAGTAAATTCCTTATATTTTTTTCATTAAAATATAGATGGAATTCCTTGATCAAATTCATAAGGATGGTGAATCCATTAGTATCTACAAGGAAAATTTACATAACTTGTGAGGTATACTTCTATAATTATCATCCAACCTGAATTTAAGGTTGATCACTTCATCAATGTATTAAAATATAGTCTCCAGAGATTATTTTCCATAAGGGTCTTCATTATCTATGAGTAAATCATTTCATGTGCAATCAAGGTTGAAATAGAGATTTGGACTACCCATAAATATCATGGTTTTGATAAGAAAAGAATTATAGAATTCAAAGGAAACTCTAAAAACCAGGGAGAAAAGAAGATGATCTTTCTTTCATGCTCAAAGTGTGGAAGGAAACATGGATAAAGTTATATTAAGGTGACTTGTAATTTTTTTAAATGTGGGAGGGAAGTTCATCGATAAATTGATTAAAAAATTTATGGCAAGAAGTTAAGTACTGATATGAATAGAGAGAAATCTCCACAAAATGAACCACACACACTCTAGTGTTTCAAATGCAAGTATCATTGTCTTGATGCCAACTGGTTTAAAAATTCAATGGTCAATTATTATGATGAACATCATTAACCTATTAGTCCAAGGGACAAGGGGAACTCTCACGTGATCGCTATTTATGATGTGGGTTTCGATAATTATGTGGTGAAATTTACACATACAATCCACTATATAACTATTAATGTCTTGTTTGACTCTTGATATATCCATTCCTAAATATCTAAATAGTTTTCTAAGGATATTAAGATTCCACCTGAATTTATATATATATAATTATAAATGAAAACTCTTAATGGTACGATGATTTCAATTCATGTATATGATTCTTCTCTATTTGAAGTTTGTGGAAAAGTGTTTCCTAAAAATCTTTTCATTCATCCTCTGGTGTAATTTGATGTTATGATAGGAATGATTTGAATTTCTTAATATAAATCCCACATAAATTTTCAACGAAGGTAATACATGTTTTATATTCTAAACCAACCTATTATTGTCTATCATTGTGATGATAATTATGATCTTCTAATAGAAATCACGTCTATTTTATGGGTTTTGATTCAAATTAAAAAGGGGGTGTATATTTTAGATAGGTAGGGAGGAACCCATCATCGATGATATTCCTATTTTGTGGGAGTTTTTTGATGTCTTTATAAAATACATTCCTAGTATTACACTAAAACATGAAGTTATATTCTCAATAGAACTCATATCGCGTGCCAAACCTATTTCAAAGACTCCCTAAATAAGGCCTCAATTGAATTGCAGGAATTAAAGAATAATATCCCGAAGAAAATTAAAAAGGGATTCATTCAGACATGTGTGTCACATTGAGGTGCACCTATTCTATTTGTTAAAAAGAAAATGGATTTATTTGACTATGAATTTATTATTAGTTGTTGAACAAGATCACAATCATGATATAGTATCCTCTACCCTATACTAATGAACTATTTTATCAAATGTATGGATCTCAATAATTTACCATGAGGGACATTCATTTTGTATATCTTAAATTGAAGTTCAATAAGGAGGATATACCATAGAAAACATTCTATACAAGATATTGACACTATGAATATATAGTGACACCATTTTTTCATACTAATTTCCCCACTATCTTCATGGATTTAATGAATATAGTCTTTAAATATTACCTTGATCCTTTTGTGGTAGTCTTTATTTATGATGTTCCCATTTATTAAAATATATAATTAGTGAATATTATACCTTTATAATTATAATAAATACCTTAATGAGGTATAGGTTGTATGAAAAAATTAAAAAGTGTGAATGTTGGAAACAAAAAGGTATCTTTTTTGTAATAGATCAACCATGGTTATTAAGATACACAATTTTATAGGTTTATCTTGATATTATAAATGATTTGTGTATAACTTATCATAACAAACTAATCTCGTTATTATGTTAACTCAAATCGGATTGAAGTTCTTCTAGATAGATGAATGTGAAGAAAGTTTCGATGAACTGAATAGAAGAGTAGTCAGTTCACCTATGCTTACATTACTATGTAGTGTAGAAGTATTTGTAATATATAGTGATTTATCAAAGAAGGTATTGTGATGCGTACAAATGCTAAATGACATGGTTATAACTTATTCCTCTTCTCAATTGAATTTTCATCCGAAAACTTACCTAACACATGATTTGGAGTTAGCAGTAGTCATTTTTTCATTAAATATATGTAGGAATTATCTCTATAGAGAAAATTGTGACATATATACCAATAAAAAAATTATATTATATATTCACACTGAAATATTTTAATATGTTCCATAGAATAAGGTTATATGTAATTAATGATTATGATGACTCAAAACATTACCAAACTAGGAAATCGAATAAGTTGGTCTTTGCTTTGACTTGAAAGGATCATGCTATCTTATCCATAATTAGGATCACAAAAATACAACATTTCTATATTCGTAAAGGGTGTATATATAAATCATAAATGAAGTGGAGAAATATCATCTTTCTCAATTTAATTTTCAACAATCTATCCATGTGAATATTAAAGATGTTTATAAGAAATATATAGATCTACAAAGGAAGTTTAGAAATTTTATTGAGTTTAACCTTGATTGTTTTGGAATGATAAGATTTAGGAACCATATATGTGTTTCATGCATACCAGATTTTAAAAAGTATTTGTTAGAGGAATCTCATTATTCTTTATTATCTATCCATCCTATAAGTAAGAAGATGTATTAATATTTTAAAGGTTATTTCTAATGATATGGAATGAACAAAGATATCACATAGTTTTTATCTCGATGATTGGTATTTTAGGAATTTAAGGTTGAGAGACAAAACTCTAATGGTATGTTATATCTATTACTCATACCTGAATGGAAATGGGAAAACATCACCATGTATTTTTTCATTGGACTCCCCAAAAACTCAAAAGGCCAACAGTTATAAACTTCTATTAAAAAAAGAGATAAAAAATAGAAACTTCTATAAGGAAAAAAAGAGATCACTGAGGATGAAAGTGTGAAGTTAGAGGTAATCCCCTTGAACAATCATAGTAAAATAAATATAAAGATAAAAAAAGTTATAAAACACAAAAATTATTTCATTTTGATTACCTTTAAAATTCTATGTATATAGAACTATCATATTAGGATGAATAATGTCACTGCAAGAATGAATGTGGTAGAAAATATTATAAGGAAAATACAAATGATATTTCAAGGAATTGACCAAAATGGATGAATCTGATTCATTTTCAAATAAATGTATGGATATTTCCTTATATATATTAATCTCTTAAAGCATCTCCAGTGCCTCTACGACCACTGAAGCACCCTACTCAATGTAAGTAGAAATGTTTTTGATAATCGAGCATCGAACATCATGAACAAAATAATCTCCATGCATGACCCATTGCACACAATATCCATATAAATTTAATTTATGACCATGAATAGGGGGTTTCCATTTCAGCCAAACACCTGGGGTCCTCTTCCCATAAAAATACACCTCTTTAGATAATCTAGGTGAGATGAGGTAGTGTAGAACTAGAGAAAAATTGAATCTTTACATTTCCACTTAAATAAATTATGTAGATCAAAAAATTTCACCTAATATATTAAATATTAGGTGGAATTAATTGATGAAAAACAACATTTTCATTTCTCAGATGATTCAAAAAAAGTGATAGGAAGAATGGTCCATACCTTAACTTGGGCATCATACCCCACCTATGAACTCTAGGTTTCCTACCACAGACCTCATCCTATGAATGAAATTGGTAAAACTAATAACATGAACCAATATATGAACAACCTAATCACTATTTTATAAGATATTAAAATCAATTTCACATTATGAGTTAGAGTATCACTTTCATTTTGATGAAACAGGGATAACGATACGCTGATAGTTATCACCAGTTGGAATATCACAATTGTGGATTCTCTAATGAATAAAACTGAATTTAATAGAAATATCTTTACACTAGAGTATACTTATATCATGAAAAAAAAGACAATTTCCCAGTTGAGGATGATTTAATTACATATTTATCTAGATCTCCAAAAAATAGATGTTATAGAACACCTCCTTTTTCCCTCATTCAGAACTACATCAATGAATTAAGGATAAGAAAAAACCTAACTAACACTAATGTCCAATGATGGATAGCTTGGAAAGAATAATAAGTAACCCTCCCATTTGTATTTCTATTAAGAAATGTCATTTCACCCAATGATCCATCAAGAATTCTCCTAAATTGGAAGGACAATACTCATAAAATTGTTCCAGAGGTGGGATCCATTATAGTTGTTGACCCAATCAATAGAACACACCTGATATTTCATCTTAATAAAGTTAGACTAAAGATAATCCCCTAATATGTCCTCCCACACTAATTCATCCTACATACATCACATATTATCTTCAATACCATTAAGATTGAATCCCCCTTCTTGAAAAGGTATTTCTAATGTATACCAACATTCCCAATGGTGATTCCATTCTTGATGAGAATACCATATAAAGAAATTGATAAGCCTTTAAATATTTATAATTACTTCTTTTTGAGGTCTACACATAGATAAAACATGCATATGAATGGAAGAAAGAACACTATTAACCAAAGTATTCTTCCACCCAAAGGATAGAAAGTGACATTTCTAATTCTGGATCCTCCACATAACTCTGCACATAATGTTATCATAGTGATGAATTCTAAATATATTGTGAGATAAAAAAGAAACCACATATTCTATTGAGAAGATTTTTATATCCAAATAAATCATATTTGGAATAACCACAGATGCCCTCGAGAAACACTTGTTGGAGATAAGAACTCCAACTTTTTGTGTTGACACTTTGTCCAGATATATTACAATAGTTATAAAGAATCAACTTGAAATTATGAATAGAATTAGAAATTACATTGATTAAAAATAATATATCATATATAATGAAAATATGATAAATACTAGAGAATCCATACCTCCCTTTAAAATGGATAATCAAACCATTTTCAAGACTCTTATTGATATTTCTACTGAGAAAATCCTAGTACAGAATGAAAAGGCTCAGAGAAATAGGGACACCTTGTCTCATGCCTCTTTGAGAATTTAAAGAAACCTAAATTTTTCCCTATAATATAAATAAAGAACTATAGAGATGAAAAGAACCTAAAGAAGAGATCACAAACCCACTCAAAAAAACCTGAGAACTTTGATGATGAAAGACCAATCTATCCTACTATAGTTAATTTCCATGTAAATATTAACCAGCACATTGGTACCAATTACTATTTTTTCAAGATAAAAAATCATTTTCTGAGCAATCCTAATATCTCCCTGAATTCAACTCCCATTAATAAAACCATGTTTTTCCTTTGAAACTTGTTGATGATTATGGTGGGATAACCTTTTGTTATGAATGGTGGGTAACACATTGTAAGAGAAATTTCACATTCTAATGGAATGAAATTTTCCAAATTCATTTGGATGACTGAATTTTTGAATAAGTTCCGAAATGGTATCCAACATAAATCTTTGTAAAGGCCCACCCCTAATATAATCCGGAACAGAACACACATCATCCTCTTTGATAATGGACCAATAAGCACAATAAAAAGAACCTAGAAATCCACCCGGACCTAGGGAGCTCTCTAGATTAAGATACATAATATAATATAAAATCTCATACTCTCCTAAGAGATCACCCAATATTTTATTTCCCAAATCAGAGGTATAATTGAAAGCATTATAAAGGAAAGAGTCAACAATAGTCCAAAACTAAGAAGAACCCTCATTAGCCTACCAAAGGCCAGTCTGAGATTCAGAGAAGTATGACATAGCCAAAAGAACTATAATATAGCATCACTAGTAAAGATACCATCAGGTTGAGATAGGTTAAAACTTTCATTGAACCATTTATCCCTAATACATGAATGGATAAAAGTTGTATTCTTTTCCCAAACCATATGCTAATTTTATTTTGATATCCCTCTGTAAGATTTATTAAGATCAAATAAGAGTTCCTCCAACCTATGTTTCTTAATATAAAATATAATTTCATCCCATTGAATTTTTAACTGTATATTAAGTTTATTAATCTCCTCCTGACGGATCTCCATATCAATGTCCTGATTAGGTAGAAAAATAATCTATGAAAGGATGGTATCCATTATATTTCTAAGATTATTCTTGAAAAAACCCAAGAAAACATTGAATAGAATAATTATAATAAGTTTAAGTCCATTATCTGAAGCCTTACATCTACAACTAATGACTACTATAAAATAAACCCCTTTTTACCACCCTAGAAGAGTGAACATGAAAGAGGAGAGGATAGTGGTTTGATAAAGTCCTTGTTGGGAGAGTGATAGAAGAGCCTAATAAATTAGAGATGGCTTGGAAATTATCTTAACATCTAAGAAGTATACTGCAAATTCAACTACTACCACTTCTATTATTTCACCATGTGTAGGAATCACCTGAATAACCCATGTCCTAGAGCTAATTGGATTCAATAAAGGATTGAAAGTATTGAATCCCATTATCAGGAAAAATTCCCCCTCCTTTCTTTCAGATGAGTCCAAAATAGTATTAAAATATCCTCAAGCTAAGCAAGTAGTTTAACTAGAGTTAAAGGTAGATAGAATCCCAAAACATGTTCCTTTGTACTAGGTCACATTTAGCATAAAAAATAGACATATAATAATATCCCCCTTTTCTAATTACATTAATAGAGATATACTGACTAGAAATATTTATTAAATCCACATTTATTTGATTTTTCCATAAAATCCAAATGTTTCTGTAATCTGGATATCCATGGAAAAAATTACTGAAATACCAACCTCAAGCCATGTCCTTAACGGATTTAGGTTTGAGCTTTAGTTCCAAAATGGCCAACAGAGAAACACTTTTCTTATGTACAGTCTTTAGAATGAATTGTCTCTTATTGAAGGATCTCGGATACCTAGCAGTCCATATAATAGAATATATCATAATGAATAAGAAGTATCAACCTATAGGACTAATCCACTAATGACTATTTTGGTTTTTAAATTTGTTTTAATGATTTTGGGAGGTAGTTTTGGTTTAGTCGACTTAAGGGCACAATGAATAGTGGATAACAGAATAGTACCCTCTCATAAATCTTACAGCATCTATAAATAATTATGATTAGGATTACTCTCCATAGGGAGAGGATAATCATCCATGTCTTTGAGAGTGATGAAAAAAAATAGGTCATAGACTTGGAAACAACAATTGTATAATTCAACACTGAAAGCTCTTATGTTATTACTAGAACTATGGAGGAATCCCCCAGATAATAATTTTTGTCCAAAGTAGGATGATCATCCATGTTAAATCCTTAATAATTCTTTAGATAAGGCACCACTTGAAGGGTAGGGCCTAGAATCAAATCCAAAACATCTAAAGGGTATCATGTCATATAATTTTTAGTCGATCACCTTATAAATTCAACACACTTCATCACTATAAGATACTATTTCTATCTAGGTCAAATTTCCATGATATACATTAATTATATGGTAAGGTTACATAGATTACAATATTCCATTTTTTCTAGTGAGGACCTGAGTTTTACCTTGAAGTTCTAGAAAATTTTATAACAAGCTCTTGATAGAGAGTAGAGTTTTAAAAATTTGTATCACCCTCGGATAAATGGCCTGTTTAGGAGAAAAATTCAAACCCTAGAGGATTTTTTGAGGATTTTTCTCTTTTTATAAAGGTGGTTGGGATCAACATCTTCCACTAGTTGAGTTTTTATACAACAATATCTTTCACTCAAGTATTTAGATGGATCATTATGGATACCTCAATGGAAATAAGTGTAGAGATCCAATGTTTTGGAATTATGTAGGAGAATGAAATGTATTGATACCTGAGATATCTGGATAAATTGAAATTAAGGTTAAATTCATTCAACAACACATAAGGGAAACACAGAGTTAGTAGAAACATTGTGCTGATAATCATCGATGTGATCTACAATATAATATAGGTGACAAAGAGTTCCAAAGAATTTAAACATGGAAGAAGGTAATGAGATTTGTAAGGAATGGAAAAATAATCCCTAGGTATATAGGTCTCCTTGAGATTCATGATCATATCTGTATGGTATCCTTTTAGTTTGTGCTTCCACCAAACCTCTCTCAATTTCATATTGTGTTCCCTATATCTTTCCTAAGGAGGTAAATACTTGTACCTTAAAATTTACTAAATTAATTGGTAATACCATGGGATAATGATAATTATTATATGGAATATATGGTTGAGATTCTGGATTATATAGAGAATATTTTAACAAGAAAGACCACTCACCAGGTCAAATTTTTGTTGCAAAACCACCAGTTTGAAAAAGATATGTGGGAAATTGAGGATATGACGAGGAAGAAGTATCCTCATTTATTTTTATTATATTGATAAATTATGAGGGAGAAATTCATTTCAATGGTGTTATAATTTTACATATTATGGTTTTATTCAATATTTTTTTGAAAAAATTTAATATCTTTTATATCTTATGTTACACGCAACACCGAGTTTTAATGAACCATGAAAAACGAATAATATTATTATTTATATATGGCCATTATTAACTAGAAAATAATCATTGAATAATTAATATGAATAAAAAAATCTTAAATAATATTTTTAATTTTTTTATATAAACAAAACATACTGATAAAAATAACTTAATTTATAGTAAAGCCTTTATATGTTTTGAAAATACTATTTTCTCAAAAAAATGTTTTCATTTAATTTTATAAGCAAAAATAAAGTTAATATTTAAAATTTTAGAAAATTTATTTAAAAAAAAATTGAAAATGGAAAAATTAAAATTTACATAGGTGAAATTTTGTGATTTTTTGAAAAATATTGATTTTTTATAGAATAGTGAAAAATATTGATTTTTGTAAAAATGTTATTTCATTTTAAAAAATTAGTAAATAAAAAGATCCATTGTGTTTTGAAAATTATTTAAATTAACACAGGTATTATTTATTTATACTTAATCAACTTAATTACTTTTTAATCTAAAATATATTGGATTTTAGTATAAATTAATTTTTGGGTTTTAAAAAGGATTTTTATGAATAAATTTTAAATGTTAATAATGTTTCAAATTTTAAATTAATTAAAAAACCCAAACTGAGGAATTATATATATTAAATTTATAGATTATATATCATAATACTTATATTTAAATTCATATAATTATTATTATTAGTCAAAGAGTTAATATAAAATCATTTTTCCTCAAAAATAAACTTCTTGAAAACCCAAATTTGCATTGCTTGTGCGAGTTTAATTTTAAATTAGATGTTTTCAATTATATGAGTTGAATTTGGTAAAATAAAATATATATTTGTAATCATCATGATTTATATTATCTAATAAGGTGAAATTATTTTTTTACCATAATGAATGTTGAAAAAATTAAAATTAATTACTTTGGTTAAGGTGAAAACGAGTTTACCAGGGGCTAAACAAAAATGTTAATGGTAAAAATGAACTCTATAGTTGTATGAAATCTATTTTATGGACATATTTTGATATTATAATGTCTAATTATAGAAAATGGTCTATTTTAGAGTCTTTTTCTATGTGAAAAATGTTGTTACACATTTTCATTTCAGAAATTATATGTGTGCCACTTACCTCACTTATAAAAGGTCACTCTTTATAGAATCCTATTCATAGAGTCAAAGGAATTTTTATTGGAAAAACCCTATCCAAATAACCTCATAAATTCCCTACCAATGACCTATATAATTTAGTTCTATTATAAACAAATTCTATAAAGGATTTGGGTGCTTACCTAAGGAGGTTGTCTGAAGAAGATGTATCATGCTTAACCAAGCATCTTTATTTTATTTTTTATTCCACATACTTAAAATCAGATTAAATTATGATTATATAATATCACCAGCATCTAAAATTTATTTATATGTTATTATGTTAATTTAATAAACTAAATTCATCTACTATTCCATCAAATGACCTATAAAATCATTATTCATGTGTACGGCGGACTACCGCCACGCGGACAGATGGTATTCGTTTTCCATCACCACACTACACAGATAGATAGAATAATGGATTTAAAATTTATATATGATATTTATGATATTATTATACATAATTATTTATTATATCACATATACCTTCTTTCTTTCCATTTTGTGAGGGACATAATAATATTGTTCTTGCATACAATGAGTTTCCGCCTTGCGAAGTGATATAATAATTTTTTTAATAATGCATCACATGGAAGGTAATTATGGTAAATTTAAAGAATATATGAGATATATATGACAAAAAAATATTTAAAAAAATTAATATATTCTTTTCCTTCATTTAGTTACATCTGTCAAGAAAATAGAAACTACATTCATGCATATGTACGACCTACCGCTTCGATGAACGGTGCATTCGTTTTCATTATCTAAATTTATGCATTACTATAAATACATATATAATAAATATATATATGATATTTATATCATGGTTAAATTTATATAGATTATGTAACCATGATCAATGTAGGAGCACCAAAAATACCAAATCAAAACATACATGAAAAACAAACCAGCCTTTTCTGAAATGTGATTTTAACACTGAATTATTAATAAATAGTTAATAAAGGGTCATAATTAATTAACATATGGTATGATATATATTTATGGTATATTTATAATAAAATTATATTTATTATATAGTATATTTGAGCATGTACGAGGGAAGTTAAGATAAAAGGTAAGTGATTTTTGTCTCAAATTACCTTCTTTGGGACATAAGTTTTGTTATGAAACTATATTCTTCTATGCGGTGTATATAATAACACTTCGATAATTTAAATCATGAATATTCATATTTTATGATATTAAAATTTTTATTTGATATTATTCTCTAATGTTTCTTATTCTTCAAAAGATACCATTGGTAAAGGTTTGATATTACAATCTCATTGTTTATCAAGATTGTTAATGAATATGCTTTTGATAATGAAATATTATAATATATATTTCAATAACATCATTAATTTTATTATACTCTAGTAATTTCATGAAATTTTTTGTTTTAATTTCATTTTACTCTATTTATGTACTCAAGAGACCAAAATAACTTTTTTATGAAAAATCATCTTTATTTATCTCTTCTTCCAAAAATCTTTTTTCTTCAATATCCATATTTTCTAAAAATGAATTCAAAAATGGTTTATCATTACCAAAATTATTTATTCATTACTTTTTACACATGTTTTACTTTGTAAATTTTTTTACAAATGGATCTTCGTGTCATTTTCCAAACATGTACCATTTGGATTTAGTAGAAAATGTTAAAGGAATGTTTGTTTTTATGTGTATAACATGAATGAAATTTTCTTACGGTCATAACCATTATTTTACTTGAAGCATCCTTTAAAAAATTCATGTTTATTTTCAAATAAAATTATATTAAAAATATTTTATTTATTTTTAATTTTAAAAAGGTTATTTTGAAAGAAATGATACTTCCCTCATAAAATGTTCGAAGTGTTTTTCCTTTCGAAAAAAATTTCTATATAAGATAACATCATTTGATGTTACATAATCATTATTAGGGATATGATCTTGTGATTCCATATTTATTATTTCTCTAGATTTTTTATGTTTATGATTATAAGATGTTCATGAAACCCATTTATTTTCCATGGGTTATGATATGATGAGATGTTCTATGAAGCCCATTTCTATTCATGGGTTATGATATGATGAAAGATTTATAAAAACCATTTATTTTCATGGGTTCTGATATGATGGATGTTTTATGATATTATGGCACACATATGTATTCTTTTTATTATGTGATGGTTGTAACCTATATCTCCCTCCAATTAATTAGGTAAATATTTCTATTTCATGAAAAAACATGACTAGGATGTGGAGTGAACCATGTTCAATATGGGCCTTTTCCACTATAAAGTATTGGGAATGAACCTTGAATACTGTGATGGTTTGGGGAGTGAGCATACTCCACTATTATTTCTTTTTAAATGAGATGTATCTACAAAGGAATTTATTTTTATATACTTATGTATACACCACAGTTCCATATTTTATGCCATTGTTATGCTCATGTGGATCATGTTCTTTAATTTCCTTCTAATTCATGTCTTATAAATTCCAAATCACTATTCCATGACTCAATATTTTGATATTTGATATATTGGGTATGGTTTAAAAAAAATTATCATGTTCTCATAACCTTATTCTCTTGTTATGTTTATGTATCTACCTTTTTTACCATAATTGGGCATCTGATCTCACCCTTTTATATGTTTCATTTCCTTTTGTTATGAAGAAATATATTAGGTTTGATATTTTTATGAATGGTGATAGTTATAAATAAATTAGTGGGTGATGACATAGATCACTTATGTACAAGTTGTTAATGTTTCCAAGTTTCCAAAGGCACTATACCTAAACAGTCATGACATGGATCATTATGATATGTAATGAATATTCATATATTAATATGTACAATACTGGAATGTGGGTTTTTCCCCACACTTCCATACCAACGGTTTCATGAAACCATTGGTAAAGGATGGTTTAGGGGATCTTTTAACAAAGGTTCCTTAGAACCGTTGGTATAGGTGTGTTTGTGGGAGCTTTTACCAACGGTTTCATGAAACCATTGGTAAAGGATGGTTTAGGGGATCTTTTAACAAAGGTTCCTTAGAACCGTTGGTATAGGTGTGTTTGTGGGAGCTTTTACCAACAGTTCTAATGAACCATTGGTATAGATGTGGTTTCGGGGAGTTTTACCAAAGGTTCAATGAGAACCGTTGGTATAGGTGTGGTTGAGGGGAGATTTTACCAATGGTTCTAAGGAACCGTTGGTATAGGTTTGGCCTGAAAATATATACCAACGGTTTCTAAAAACCGTTGGTAAAACTTTCCCCCAAATTAACAGCAGCCCATCCTCTCCCCCATTCGCGATACAGAACCCTAAACGGGAGCAGTTTGGCGATCTTCGAGCTCATTTGGCTTCCTCTTCATCCATCCCATCCAAGGTTCTGAATCTCCTGCCGAATCTTATCAGACCCATCCTAAATTAGGTATTTTCTTAACTGGTACCTTATTTTTATTGAAAGTTATCTAATATTTTAGTTTTTAGTTTTGATTTTGATGTGTATATGTTTTTGTTTCTGTTTTGATTTAACCTACATGTGATGAGCTTGTATAATCATTAATATGTGTCCAATGGTTCTTTGATCATTGTTTTGTGGAGAATGAATGGCTTTTGACCATCATTAGAAGTATCTTCCAGTGAGACCATTTTATTATAAGGGGAAAGAAGATTATGATCTACAAGGGGGTGATTGAGTTGGTAGACACCAAACATAGTTTGTTCCTTGTGTTCAAGAACCATAAACAGAGTGTTCTAATTAGGTGGTCATCAGTAAAGACGTACGTAAGATTTATAGGTCCTGTTACATGAAGTTGAATATGTGGCGCTATAGTGGTTTTGGATTGTTTGAGGTACTCTTAGTGTATTGTAAACCCTCATTTGTTCCATATTCATTTAAATTGATTTAATATCATTTTTCTACACACACTATTATATCTTCTCAAACTATATTTAGAGTGTATTTTCATTCTTATGGTGTTAAATATTTTAGTAAATGTTGATACTAGCTTATTTTATGTGTTATAGGGGTTTAGACTGATGATAGGGCTGCATGATTATTATGGGGGTATTCTTTTCATATAAATATACCTATACTGTGTCATTAAATGAATCAACTAGTTATATTCCTTACAGATTTTTATCAAATGATTCTGAAGGAGGGTTGTGTAATCATATGGGGATAGAAAAAATATATTTTTTTTTATTGAGTGGGAATTTTAGGTGGGAAGTTGATATGTGGACCACCTAGTTTATGTGATTGTTCATACTTTTATAGAATAGATTAAAGCTATTATGTTGCAGGATACCAAGGTTGTTATGGTTTTTGTTTTTTTTATGAGGTGGTTGTGATGATACCCCTTGACATGATGTTGATATTGAGATAGACCAAAATCATGGTGCTTCTCTAATTTCAATAGCTCTTAGTCTGTTGTAACCAATATTGACACACAAAAATATTTTTATAAATCAAATTTTATTGAACTGTAACCATTAATATGTCACAACGTCAATCATTAAAAAATAATTTCATAAACTATTATGTCATTTCATCTATAAATATAAGGATTAAAGAGACATTATATGGATGGAAAATCATATTCATGAGATCTATGAAGAAAATTGTAGTGTTTATCAACCCAAAAGTCATGGAAAAAAATAATAAAAACCATATAATCTATTAAACTCAATCTTGGGAATGATTCTTTATATGACCCACTACTAATGGTATTTTTAAGGATATTAATCCATATAAAGCAACAAAATAACCTGTAATAGATCAATATTTCCTAATATTTGTTATAGAGAACTTATTCATCTCTATTAAATAATTAAGATTCATTTAGTCCAAAAAATCCATAAAATACCATCTTACATCTATGAAAATATAATTCTATCACCTTATAGACATGTGCCCTATATGATAATTATATTTCCCTAAAAAATTTCATAATACATTTTATATACTCAGAGGGACCATCCCACTCTAAGAACCTACCAAGATTCCAATCCATCCTCATAAGTATTTCCTCATGAAACTCTAGGTGTACAATTTCCATACCTATCACTACCCTTGTTGACAGCCCACCCACCCCACCCCCAGACACCCGCCCACCACCTTGGATAGCCCGTGCCCCCCTGGACAGCCCCCCACCCTTGTTGACAGCCCACCAACCCCACCCCCGGACACCCGCCCACCACCCCCCGGACACCCCCATCCCCCCCGGATGCCCCCACCCCCTTGACACCCCCGACCCCACTGGACAGCTCCTCCACCCCCGTGGATAGCCCGACCACCCCCCTTGGACAGCCCTCCCACCCCCCTGGATAGCCCGCCCACCCCCTGGGACACGCTAGACCCCCTGGACAACCCCTCCACCCCCATGGGCAGCCCGTCCACCCCCGTGGACACCCCGTGCCCCCCGGACAGCCCCACCCACCCCTTGGACACCCTGCTCACCTCCTTGGATTGCCCGCCCACCCCACGGGACTCCCCTACCCCCTTGGACAGCCTGACCACCCCCGCGGACAGCCTTCCCACCTGGACACCCCGACCCCCCTAGAAAGCCCCCACCCCCTAGACACCTCCGACACCCCGGACGGCCCCACTACCCCCCTAGACACCCCGCACCCCCCTGGACACCCCGCACCCCCTTAGACAGTCCCGCCACTCCCCTGATCCTCATCCTGATCTCCCTAAATAAGTTAAAGTATAAAACTCATGTACTCCCAATAATACCCTTAAGGATTATGTATTCCTTGATCCACTTCCAATATCTTACTGGGCCTGAAAATTATTATTTTTATTAAAGAAAACACTTTTTTGGAAAAAGTGAGAAACCAAAAGGTCCCGCAAAACAACCAAACAACCCCGAACAAAAACCGAAAAGAAACATGAACTACCTCATACACACAACAACAACAACCACCATCCCTATGCAGGACACTCAGCAATCCCATGCAAGCATGGTCCCTCCCAATTTTGCCATCTCTCCAAATCATCCATATCCCAAATGTCCTGCAAAGGTTATGGCAGAGTTCTCTAGCCCAACGAGGATGTCCAGACTACACTTCCCAAATCAGATCGGGGGCGAAGCCTCCTAAGAAAAGGAAATTTTACCAAAACATAGACTTATCCTATTATTGTTTTCTTCCCTGTAGAGATTCCAATGCATTAGTCATACCTTAGCCTCAGGATCTTCTCCAATAACATCTTCCAAACGTTTCGCCATTTTTTCCCAAGTGTGGATATATTCTTCTTTGCTGATTTTCCTATCGTTGAAGCCTCTCATTAAGATCAAATCTAGTTTGTCAATCCACTTTGCCTGTTCGTTGTCAACCTCCACTCTTACAGATCTTCCCATCATATCAGCCTCTTCCTGTGGAATGTAGGCATTATAAATTCTGTATCTTATTTTCTTATATACACTGTATTTTTTTGTATTTATAAATATGATTCTCATATAGAGTAATGTGTCATTTATGCTTTTATATAAATTAAACAATTGTCATTTACCTAAATATTATTTTTTATTAAACTTCAATATTATTGAATTGATTTGAAATGACTTATTGCAATTTTTTTACAGAATGGATATAAGTTGGATGTACAAAACTGATCGGATTTCAACCGATTTTCAAAATAATTTGAACAGCTTTCTAGATTTTTCATTTGACAAGGCTTCAGATAATGGTCGCATACACTGCCCATGTTTTAATTGTGTGGGAAGAACTTGGTTGAGTCGTGAAGCAGTTAGTTATCATATAACCAAATATGGTTTCCAAATGATTGGACTGAATTGTAGAGTTTAATATATGATCAGTTTCCATTTATTCGACATCATGCGAAGGAAATTATGTCAATCCAACAAGATTTTGATACAAGCACATATGATGCGTCCAATGAAAATGATTATGTTGATAGGGTGAAAAAATTGAATGATGTTGCGACGACTCTAATATATTGGAAATGTGGTAAAATGAAAAAGTTGGAATTTTTAATCCGATTGTTTCATGGGAAAACTATGCGTGGGATTTCAAATACTACAATTGATTACATTCTTACCTTCTTTAAGGACTAAATTCCAGATGATGCAGATATTCCATCAAACCACTATTTGGAATGGAAGTTAGTTGATGAACTTTGATTATCAAAAAAAAACATGCTTGCCCGAATGATTGTAGCTTATTTTGGGAGGAAACTGCTGAAAGATATGATTGTATCAAATGTGGAACCTCCCGATGGAAGCCAAAAGATGATGTAACACCATCTCGTGTGCCAAAAAAAGTAATGGGTCACTTTCCATTGATCCCCAGATTATAAAACCTTTTCATGTCTAATGAAATATCCGTAAAAATGCGATGTCATGACACTGAGAGAAAAAAGAATAATGAAGAGTTGGTTCACCCAGTAGATGGATTTTCATGGAAGAGAATTGAGGCTCGATATCCTGAATTTGTAGCCGATGTGCATAATGTGAGACTGGGTCTTTCATGTGATGGTTTTAATCCATTTGGGAATATGATTATTTCTCACAACACATGGCCGGTTTTCATACACATTTATAACCTTCCCCCTTGGTTGTGTATGAAAAATCCTTACACTTTCTTGAGTATACTGATATCTGGCCCTTCTGATCCCAACAATTATATAGATGTATACATGAAACCTTTAATAAAAGAGTTGAAACTTCTTTGGGATGTGGGTGTTCCCACCTATGATGCATGTTCGAATGACATAATTCAGATGCGTGCTGCGCTTATGTGGACGATCAATGATTTTCCTGCTTATGCAATGATGTCTGGATGGATCAGAAAAGGAAAATTGTCATGTACTGTTTGTATGAAGAATACTCGATCGAGAAGACTAAAATATTGTCGTAGTTTTAGTTTTATGAGACATCGATGATTCTTTCCAATGAACCATCCATATAGAAAAAATCGTCGAAGATTTGACAATACCATGGAGAATGACGATCCAGCTCAGCGTATGTCTGGAACTGATGTGCTTAATGAATTGAATGATTTCAGTTATTCATTTAGGAAGGGTGTAATGAAGTTTAGAAAGAGGAAAAATGTTTCCAATGATACCTGTTACAATTGGAAGAAGAAGTGTATATTCTTTGAGTTGTCGTATTGGTCAACCAACTTGTTACGTCATTGCTTAGACATAATGAACATTGAAAAGAATATATTTGAAATGTTGCTTTAGATTCTTCTAAATGTAAAGGGGAAGACAAAAGATGATTTACAATCTCGGCGTGACTTGGTAGATTGGGGGATCAGACCAGAATTACATCCTGTCTGTATTAGTGAAAATAAATGGCAAGTTCCATGTGCTTCTTATGTGATGACACCTGCTGAAAAAAATCAATTTCTGGAAGTTCTAGAGACTATTAAAGTTCATGATTACTATTCAAGAAATATATCAACACATATCAACAGAAAAGAGTTGAAGCTTAAATCTTTGAAGACTCATGATTATAATGTCCTTTTGCATGACTTGATTCCAATAACAATCTTTCATCTCTTATCCAATAATGTTAGAGTATCAGTTATTCAGTTGTGATATTTGTTTAGTGATCTTTGTTCTAAGAGTTTGTCCAAATCCTTCTTGCAAAAACTATTGGCAAAGACACCATTAATTTTGTGTGAGTTAGAGAAAATATTCCCTCCATCATTTTTTACATGCATGTTGCATCTGACTGTCCATCTTCTGACTGAAATACTTCTTGGAGGACCCGTTGCTTTTCGTTGGATGTATCCAACAGAAAGAAACATGTGCGCATTGAAATCATATGTTCGGAACAAGAATTATCCCGAAGGTTCTATTGTGAATGGTTACATGGATCAAGAATGTATGGATTTCTGCTCAATGTATTTTGTCTGATCTTACTATCAGAACAAAAAGAAAAATGAGAAATGAAGAAGAATAGTATGGGAAAATTAAACCCAGTTTTCCATCACTTCCTCAGGAAGGAGGAATTTCAGGATCATATACATTGACGACATTAATCCTTGAAGAGGGAGAGATGGCACATTGCACAGTGTTGTTCAATTGTGATTTGTTTGATGAGTATATCAAGTAAGTAAATTGTACATGTATCTCTTATCCTATCTCTTATAATTTTAAATATTTTCTAAACTATTATTATTTTTATCTACAGGGAACATAAATAATTGATGTATAGAAAGAATCGTTCTTTATCTTTGAGAAGGAAAGAGACTTTTCATAGTAAAGGGTTTTCTGCTTGGTTGAAATTGAAGGTAAAAATATTTCTGTAATAACTAAATAAAAATAATATTTAATTAAGTTTACTATTTGTTTATATTTCACGTATCGAGTTTTTCTGTAAACTCTGTTTCTAAGGAAATAAGAGCTTTGTCTTTTGGTCCCAATACCATGGTTCGTGCTTGTAAATCACTTGTGATCAATGGATATAAATTTATTATCACTGAACGAGCAAGAAACATGAGAACACAACATAATGGTGTTAACCTAACTGCCACAACAGACTGTTATGCCAGTTCATCAGATACTAGACCTCGTTCTGAAAATGTTTCTTATTATGGAGTCATGGAGAAAATAATAATTTTGGATTATTACTCACATAGTCGAGTCACGATGATGAAATATCAATGGTTTGATTCAATGACGAGGCAAGTCACCTTTATTGATGAGGATTTCGAGTTATTGACATGACTCACACTCTTGCCACCGATGAACCATATATATTGGCGTCAATGGTGAAACACGTTTTTTATGTCAAAGATCATCTTCATCCTAAATTCGATGTAATTACTAAAGTAAATCCCAGACATGTTTTTTATGATGGTGATGATGAAGTTGACACTATCCCTACTGCAATTGGAAGCAATCCATTTATTACTTATGATGACGCCAATAACTCAATTGTCAGAGTTGATTGTGAACCCAAAGTTGTGGTGGGAAATATATATGATCATATAGTTGTGTTCTCACCTACATGTTTCACCTACATCATTCAGATTGTGTATCCTATTACTTACCTTCAAACCACTATTAATCTTCTGTTTCTTTATGTTTTTTTATCATAATGGTTTTTCTATATTTTGTTTTTGGGTTACACATTAGTTATCTGTTTCTAATTACTTAAATATTTTTTTTCATTGCAGGAAATGACACCCATTGAAGAGAGGCGGCGGAAAAAGATGACAAAAAATAATCATCGCATGGTACATATGGGTGTTCCTCCACTCATCCCTGTTGTGATTATTTTATTTCAAATATAAATATTTCAATAACTTATAATATCATGTGTTTACTTTTGTGTTAAACTTTTTTTCAGGATCCACCCCCTAGGCGAGAGATATCCGACGAGGAGCCTGATATTGCTCTCAGTAGAGAGGCTGGTGGTAGGAGGGGGTGGTGTCAGAGATGGACAATCATCTAGTGGTCCCGGTACTGAGGCTGGTGGTACGAGGGCTCGTGGGGCAAGAGTTAGACGATCGACTACCACATACGTATCTTCTACACCTCATTGTGATCCTGGCGTGTCTTAAGGGACACAAAGGATATTTAGACCTCCGATGTTTACACTACTAGTCGTCCAGAAGTCTATGCCATCATATTTTGCCTCTGGTTCATTATCTCCGAGCTATTATATTCCACCTTCTTCGACTTCTGTTGTGACATCGTATGTGGCTGAGGAGCATACACTAAGGGACACTCCACCTATACAAGATATTCCTTCAGCTTATGCACATCCAGTGACGACCATTGATCCGAATACCATAGGTATATTTATATAACTCTATCAAATTTTTATACCAAAATTTATTTTTATTATAACTTGTACTGATATTATTTTTCTTTAATAACAGATTCATATACAGATAGGAGGCAGGGGAGGGGGCGTACTCGTTTGCGTGCGGTATGGAACCGGTAGACACAATTGATGGTTGAATACACTGTTTATGGACAAATGATTTATAAATATGGGCAGGAATGTCAGGGTTTTTTGCCGATGCTAGCCAAATACTGCGATATCATTCCGGTCATCCCTCCCTCTTAGAGACATCTGCCAAACGAAGTCAAGGATAACACATGGGCACAAATATGGGTAAAAAATCTATTGGATTTAATGTAGTATTTTTTTTGTATTTATATGAACTAATCTATTTGGTTTCAGCTTCGGTTTAACTTCCCTAATGGCAAAGGTGCACGACCAGCGCGTTTAAAAGAGCTAGGAGAGATTTGGAGAGCTTATAAGCATGAGCTGTATGTTGGCTGGTGTGATAGAGTGGGCACGGAGTTAGAGACATTACCTATCATGGATGACTACCCAATAGACAAATATCACCAAATGATTACCCATTGGGCGACTGCCAAATTTAAGGTATTAATCTCATTTGAGGTATTTAAATTAGAATTTTTATATTTTTCATTAATATAATCTTATTTATTATTAAAAATTATTTAGGAATATTATGAAAAAAATAAAAATAAAACATTGATTCAAAGCAATGCCTCCACACTTTGGGGCGCACAACTATGTCAGATCATGAGAGGCAGCTGGTACGATATAGTTGTTTATAATTTTTCTTTAGGACATTCCCTTTTTATTGTTTCCTAGTTAAATTATGTGATTTATTGAATATTGAATATATGGTTATACTTGCACATTATATTGTTTCAATGTCATTACAGAAGCACAAATTAAATATTGAAGGACGTATCCCTCGAGCAAAATTTTTTTTCTCGAGTATAAGAAAAAAAGATGGAACTGCGGTAAATGAACCAACCCAAGAAAATATTATAAGTTTTAATTTTTTTTATTTCAAAGTTTAATATCTATTTTGAAATTTAATAATCTATTAATATTTTTAACATGATGCTTTAGAGGCTCGTGATGCCCTGGAGCCTGACAATTTTGGGCCACACGATCATTTATATCAGGTTTTGGGAGATGAGCACTCTGGTCGAGTACGGTACCGACCTGGTAAGAATATAGTCCCGACGAGGTGTTGGTCCTCTCCAGGTATCCATTCTAGTACCACCAAGTTGGAACAGGTCAAGGAGCATGCAAGAAATTCTGATAAAAGGGTCATAGAGTTGGAATTACAAGTTCAAACAATGGACAAAGAATTTATGAAACTGATGAAAGCTTTATCTTCATCACTTCCACCAGAGGCCAGTGCGGCTTGTCAGACATTTATGTCATCGATGGGTGCACTATCCAATTCACTAGGGGGAATCTCTAGTGGAGATCAAGATGATGACGTTCCTGGTGATGATGAGGATGCTGTAGAGGAAGAGGGAGAGGATGAGGATGAGGAAGAGGGCGAGGATGGGGCCGAGGGCAAGGATGGGGCCGAGGGCGAGGATGGGGCCGAGGGCGAAGATGGGGCTGAGGATGAGGATGAGGCCGATGATGATCATGTGGACGATGACGAGGATGAAGATGAGGACAGAGATGGCGGCGAGGATGAGGCCGATGATGACAGTGGTGATGGTGATGGTGATCAGGGGCAGATTGATCCATTACATTTTTGAATTCTATATAAATCTGTATTTTTGAACCTGATTTTCCACTCTGGGGTTTTCCTCTTCTTCATAGGGACGTTGTTATCACATCTGTTTTTTGCACTTGATTCTTATTGTATGATTAGTCTACTACCTAGACCTTTAGTATTCCTTGGTACTGTGATACCAATTTTTCTATTTTTTATTACTTAGCTTTCTTAGTTAGCCATGCATTTCATGTTTATGCATGTGTAAAATGATATAGAAAATGTGATTTGAAGTAGAAGGCTTTTTGAGTGAAATTGATATGATATTATCTCTAATGAAATTACAATTCCATGGTTATTTTATTCACACCATGACCGATTTTAATGAGGTAATGAGATATATACTGGGAGTGGTACCCAAAAGCCAACAATAGAGGATAAGAACATATACCACTCAATAATGAAGGCGTTTTTTGTGGATGTTTTTTTAAAAATAATAATTATTTTCATGAATCCTAGAATTATAGGAAAGTAAGGTTTCCAAACTATGTTTGAAGGATGATTGAAAGGTGATAAATGAACTCAAACCATCTGAGAATCTTTTTATCCATTTTAAGAGGTCCATGACTATATTCAATACATGATCAATCATTTGTGATGTGTACGAGCCAACCCTTCCTCAATTCGAGGCGCGGTGTGTCCGGCACCACTCAAAGTGTCTCTCTTTTGTTTAAAATGGACATTATTTTAAGTGAAAACAACAACTGGCATACGGAAAACCGAACAAACGCATTCAGATTATATTAAAACTTTAGGACAATTATCCATGGGTCATATGTGATGTTTACGAGTCAACCCCGCCCCAATCCAAGGGCCAGTGTGGCCGATACCACTCAAAGTGTCTTTCTTTTGTTTAAAATGGATGCGCTTTTAATTAAAAAAACGTTATACGAAAAACCAACCCAACACATTCGGACTATGTTGATTCTTTAGAAAAATGATCCATGGGTCATTTTTTACGTGTACGAGTCAACCCAGCCTCAATCCGAGGCGCGGTGTGGCCGACACCACTCAAAGTGTCTCACTTTTCTTTGAAATGGACAACAGTTTAAGTTAAAACAAAAACTGACATACGGAAAACAGACCAAACCCATTCGGATTATATTGATACTTTAGGACATGTATCCATGGGACATTTTTGATGTGTACGAGTCAACCCCGCCTCAATCCGAGGCACAGTGTGGCCGGAACCACTCAAAGTGTCTCACTTTTATTTGAAATGGACAAGATTTTAAGTGAAAACAACAACTGGCATACGGAAAGCTAAACAAATGCATTCGGATTTTGTTGAAACTTTAGGAAAACGATCCATGGGTCATATGTAACGTGTAAGAGTTAACCCCGCCTCAATCTGAGGGCCGTTGTGGCCGGTATCACTCAAAGTGTCTTTCTTTTGATTAAAATGGATGCACTTTTAAGTAAAAAAACGACATACGGATAACCGACCAAAAACATTCAGATTGTTTTGATACTTTAGAAAAACGATCCATGGGTCCTTTTATGATGTGAAAAAGTCAACCCTGCCTCAATCCGAGGTGCGGTGTGGCCGGCACCACTCAAAGTGTCTCACTTTTCTTTGAAATGGACAACAGTTTAAGTTAAAACAACAACTAACATACGAAAAACAAACCAAAAGCATTCCGATTCTGTTGATACTTTAGGAAATGTATCCATGGATGATTTTTGACGTGTAAAAGTCAGCCCCGCCTCAATATGAGGCAGGGTGTGGCCGGTACCACTCAAATTGTCTCACTTTTATTTGAAATGGACATGATTTTAAGTGAAAACAACAACTGGCATACGGAAAACTGACCAAACAAATTCAAATTCTGTTGAAACTTTAGGAGAATGATCCATGGGTCATATGTGACGTGTAAAAGTCAACCCCACCTCAATCCGAAGGCCAGTGTGGCCGGTACCACTCAAAGTGTCTTTCTTTTGTTTAAAATGGATGCACTTTAAGTAAAAAAAACCACATACGGAAAACTGACCAAACACATTTGGATTGTGTTGATACTTTAGAAAAACGATCCATGGGTTATTTTTGATGTGTACGAGTAAACCTCACCTCAATCCGAGGCACGGTGTGGCCAACACCACTCAAAGTGTCTCACTTTTCTTTGAAATGGACAACAGTTTAAGTTAAAACAAAAACTGACATACGGAAAACGGACCAAACGCATTCGGATTCTATTGATACATTAGGACATGTATCCATGGGTCATTTTTGACGTGTACGAGTCCACCCCAACTCAATATGAGGCACAGTGTGGTCGGTACCACTCAAAGTGTCTCACTTTTATTTGAAATGGGCATGATTTTAAGTGAAAACAACAACTGGAATACGCAAAACCGACCAAACACATTCGTATTCTATTGAAACTTTAGGAAAACGATACATGGGTCATATGTGACGTGTAAAAGTCAACCCATCATCAATCTGAGGGCTGGTGTGGCCGATACCACTCAAAGTGTCTTTCTTTTGTTTAAAATGGATGCGCTTTTAAGTAAAAAAACAACATACAAAAAACTGACCAAACACATTAGGATTGTGTTGATACTTTAGAAAAATGATCCATAGCTCATTTGTGATGTGTAAGAGTCAAACCTGCCTTAATACAAGGTGCGGTGTGGCCGACACCACTCAAAGTCTCTCACTTTTATTTTGAAATGGACAACAGTTTAAGTTAAAACAAAAACTGACATACGGAAAACAGACCAAATACATTCAGATTCTGTTGATACTTTAGGAAATGTATACATGGGTCATTTGTGACGTGTAAGAGGCAACCCTGCCTCAATCTGAGGCACAGTGTGGCCGATACCACTCAAAGTGTCTGTCTTTTGTTTAAAATGGATACGCTTTTAAGTAAAAACAACCGGCATACAGAAAACCAACCAAACGCATTTGGATTTTGTTGATACTTTAGGACAACGATATGTGGGTCATTTGTGATGTGTATGAGTCAACCCTGACTCAATGCGAGGCGTAGTGTGGCCGACACCACTCAAAGTGTCTCTCTTTTGTTTAAAATGGATATCATTTTAAGTGAAAACAACAACTGACATACGCAAAACCAACCAAATACATTCGGATTCTATTAAAACTTTAGGAAAACGATCCATGAGTCATTTTTGATGTGTATGAGTCAACCCTGCCTCAATCCGAGGCACGGTGTGGCCAGAACCACTCCAAGTGTCTAACTTTTCTTTGAAATGGACAACAGTTTAAGTAAAAACAACAACTGACATACGGAAAATAGATCAAACACATTCAGATTCTGTTGATAATTTAGGACTATGATCTATAGAACATTTGTGACTTGTACGAGTCAACCCCGCATCAATATGAGGCATGGTGTGTCCAGTACCACTCAAAGTGTCTTTCTTTTGTTTAAAATGGATACTCTTTTAAGTAAAAACAACTGGCATACGGGAAACCAACCTAATGCATTCAGATTGTGTTGATACTTTAGGAAAATGATCCATGGGTCATTTTTGATGTGTACGAGTCAACTCCACCTCAATCCGAGGTGCGGAGTGGATGGAACCAATCAAAGTCTCTCTTTTGTTTCAAAAGGACATCATTTTAAGTTAATACAACTGAAATTTACACTCATCCATGATAGTCGTAAACTATTTTTCATGAGTTGGGTAGTTTCACTCATGGGGTCATAAGTGATGAGTCTCATAAGAAAATACCTTTTCACCATATATTATAAACCATACAACTTCAATGAAAAATTCATCCCAAATAATTACATACCCAAATCTAGGATCACAAAAAAAATGGGATTTGAGCCAATTTAAACTCTTATTCAACTCTAATAGGTATTTCTCAAACTATTCTGCCTATTAGAATTTAATGGGGAGGTGGGGGGGCTGTGCTGGTTGGGGGGTTGTGCATGGGTGAGGTGAATTACTACCGGATGATTGTTATCATATGATGATTGAAATAGAGAATTGTAGTATATGACATGGTTGGAAGAGTTTGATGGTTTTATGTGTTTTTTGGGCTATTTTAGGTTTTTTTTATAATGTTTGAAGTCTGTATGTGGTTTTTGTGATATTTTTTAAGAAGGTGTATAGTGGAGGGGCTACTAGAGGGCTGTTGTGCGGTGTTTTTTTTTATGCAGGTGGTGTATAGTGGAGGGGCTACTGGAGGGCTGTTGTGAAGTGGAGGGCTGATGTGCAGCAATTCTATAAAAACTCAATACCAATGGTTTTATACCATTGGTATAAGAGTTATGGAATTCTGGAAAAAACAATACCAACGGTTTAGAAACATTGGCATAGGAGTTCTGAAAAAACACAATACCAACGGTTTTCAAGCGTTGGTATAATAATTCTCAAAAAATACAATACCAATGGTTTTAAACCGTTGGTATACATTGAGATAAATTTAAAAAAATAATATATACCAACGGTTTCTGAAAACCGTTGGTAAAAATGTTAATAAACATATACAAACAGTTCTCTTGCAACCGTTGGTATATCAATAAATACAGTGGTATATACCAACAGTTTAGATCAAAGCTTTTGTATAAGGATTTCCTCACGGCTTACTAGCCTATGATTTGGAAAACCGTTGGTATATCCTATACCAACAGTTTTACAACCTATACCAACGGTTTAAAACCGTTGGTATAACCTTATTTTCTAGTAGTGGTAATACTTATGTTTGAGGAGTATGGATCTTTACCCCTCTATGTAAGATGCATAAACTCAAAGGAAATTTTCACCCTCTATGTTTTAGGAAAGACATGGGGTTTTAAATCCTTCTATGTCAACTCGACATACTAGTCTACCTAAATTAAAACATCCCACATGTGCTCCATTGGTCTCCTCAATATATAAATAGTCAACTTCTCCATATTATCAGGGGGTATCTAAATGAACAAATATAGTTTGGAGAGACTCCACAAATAACTCGCATGCTTATGGTCCACCCTCAAAACTAAACAAGGATGGGTTCAACAACTAAAACTCTTGAGTTAGGTCAGACATTAACAGGGAAACACAAGGAGTTCCTCTCTCCATATATTACATTAACAATATATCATGAAACTGGTCATTTGAAACTGGACCTTTAACAACAAGAGGCTTTGATCTATCTGTTGGTGAGGCATGCTCACCCTCACCATCATAGAATTCTACCAAATGTCTCTATGGTGGTACATATCTACAATTCCAAATAGAAATATATAAATAAATTAACATAGATCAAACTGTCACATATAATTAAAGGAATAAGTAAGAATAGAATTCCACTACACTATATATCCCATATCATAAGATCTCATAAATTGTGCACTCTACAAAGACCCATATACCCTTATAGGGTTAGAATCAGTATTTACTCATCGAATTCTCATTTAAAATATTATCATTCATTATTTCCCTTTTATTTATGAGGATACTTATATGTGGTTTTATTAAATAAAATTTCTTTTACGTGTTATAATGGAAAACACTTTATAAGTTTCTTATTGAAACATTATTTAACCAGTAAAACCGATTTAATTTTATCAAAATCAATAAGAATAAAAAACCCATTCAAGGAATTATTAAACTAAGATTTTATAATAAATTTTTATGTGAAAACATAATATAAATTGTTTCTGATGCATTAAATAAACAACCTCCATATCATAGGTTCATATATCCAATCATAAGAAAGTTTATAGATGAAATGGGAATCCTAGATTGTTGGAATGATCCACGGATGCACAACCTCATTCTATTCTGGATAAGAGATAAAATACCATAAATCATAAATAAAATTTATGTACACCACATTGGGTGGGAAAAAATCAACTATAAAATTGAAATCCAAAAAATAACATTCCCAGCCTTAGTGATTTGGGGTTTCCTCATTTCCATGTTAGTTACTCCTAGGCACAAGGTCTATACCAGGTCCTAAAAAACATTCATTCTCATACATTTCATTCCCAAATATGATGAAAAAAGGAAAAAGAATGCTTTAAAATAATATTTTCATGTCCTTGGTCCAACTCACTCTCTAGTAACTAGATTGATGGTTCAGCGTAAGATCAAGCACACCTCCCCAAATTCCAAAGGCTATTGAGAATTATAAAGGTTCTATAAGGATATCATGGGGAGATTATACCCTCTCATTAATGTAGGAATCCTAATAGAAGTAATTTAGATAATATATATCCATCTTAATAAATATAAAAATACAATAGGAAAGTGCCAAAAAAAATTACAACAACCACACATGTTTTATCAAATAGACGGAGTACATGTTATAAAAGTTATACAAACCAAAAATGGGATCCCTAATGGGTGGAACAAATATATTAGTACCCATAAGGAAAAAATATACAAAATAAGAAGATTCTCCCCTAAAATTGATCATACATATGACCTGGGCACATATCCCATGCTTCATCCTTTCTATAAAAATCAACCACCAATCATCAATTCCTTTTCATTATCATGTCCTATAACTAAATAGTCTAATTGAGTACCCAAGAAGGCCCGAGAAGGGTGAGAGTATAACTCAGTAGACCCACCAATGGTTTCCCAAAATATTCAGTCCAAAATAAAGTTCATGTAGAAGTTTGATAATATAAGAACTAAAATCATATTAAATAAATAACCATTGTTGATCCCCAGGAACCACGGTGCCACCCAAGACTGATCATACCTTTTTCAAATAGTTTTGTATTTCTAAAGACCCCAACCCTAGTATCCCGGAGCCAGTGTGTCACTTTATCACATTAGAACATATACAAGACAAACATCCCATAAGAACGATCAGTTTAGTGGTTTGAAATCAAGATTACCTATGTGAGCTTTAAATTACAACTTTAACGAAAAAATAACACAAAACCTCCATTGTAAACTCCAAAAAAACCCATAGATTATCCCTAAAAGTAATTCATAATATAAATCTTCACATCATAGAGGGAAATAAAACATAAGAAAGGGGTGATCTTAAACACCCAGTAAGGGTAAAAAAAATATAGAGTAAAAAAACATAATCTTGAGCATAATATAGTAGGAGTAAAAGTTGAGTAAGTAATTCAATATAAATAATCACACAAGAATCAAATTGAACCCCAAATATTCTACTAGTATAATAATCACACAGAATATAAATTACTAGTATCGTAATAAAGGAATTCATAATGTTGAATATCAAAAATATACCGTCAAGGCTTCTATCAATACCCCATACATAAATGGGTAAAAATACGGACTAGTTTGTATCGTGAGACCAACTAATGCATCAAGGAGCTATAGAAGGCTCTTTACATCACTCACTAAGTCCAATTCATTCCTCATATGGAAGTGGTGAAATATAATCAACATATACATTCACATCTAAACTATCATATGAAATGTTAATAACTTCTCCAAACAATAAGCATAATCATAAACCATCCATAAGAATACGGGGATTGGTATCAAGATAGTACATCCTCAATAAAAATAATCATAACCCATTAAATAAATTATGGTATATTGTAACATAATATAGGGTGTTTAAAAAGATTAAAATACTCTAATAAAATCATTGGGTAATTCTTGATAAAAATACCTTTTTTGTAAAGATGATTTATTTGGGAAAATCATTTGTATCTATCATAAAATCATATTTTAACCATGTATATCTCAAAAAATGAATCATATGAACAATAAAATTATGTTTTAGGAATAAATTTTTTCTAAATGTGAAAAGATTTGTTAAGAAACTTTGGAAATGGGCCACTACAGTGTTGTTTAAGGGAAAATATAAAAGAGTCTTTAATGTGGAAAAAGGATTAATTTTTTTACATAAAACCATAATATAGATAAGATAGTTTTCATAAAAAATTATTGATTTAATAAAAATATTAGTGTCTTAAAATAGATTATGGAGTGTACTTTAAAATGGGTGAGAAATTGGTAAGTACCCATTAATGAGGCTTTCTCATCAGGAGGCATTGAAAATGGAACCTTGAAAAACATGTATTTCACAATTAAAGAAATATGAACTAATCTAGATTAATGATTTGGGAACATATACATATAATTTATAAAAAAAATATAAAAATAATTAATAATTACATTTGGTTAAAGAGATATAAAGTGTAACCTGAAGGAATAAATGGAGGTTCGGGGAGAATACCTTACCACTTTGAAAACAGTCGAATTGTATGCCCCATAAAATTAATAGTATTCAAATGAAACATTGAATACCACTAATATTAATATATTCATGATATGAAAAAATAAAATGGAAATATAAATACACCAAATTAAATAAATAGCGGTGAATAAAGTTTGTATCAGTGAAATAAAGATGAGATGATAAAACTCTTACCTTATGTTCGAAAGTGTTCTACACTTGCACATAAAGTCCTAGAGAATTAAATTAGATTCATTAGTAACATAATAAATAACCCTTTAAATATTTATTTTGTATAGTTTAATTTTATTATGTTTTTATGGCCTTTTTGATGAGTTATAATATTCAATTTCATCGTTTAGGAGTGTTCATTTCCTTGATTTTCATGATTGATTCACTTCTATACATGTATGAAAGATCATGTAAAACAAGAATAATTATCCAGAATTAAACTTTAATGTTATTAATGAACATCAAGGATATTTAATGGTATTATATATAATTATTTTCATATATGTAGATGATTCATTAGATAAAGCATCAATGATAACCAAGTAGATTATTTTTTGCGTTTTTTTGATCGTCACAAACTAGTTTTTTATTATAAATTAATATTATTTATATATAATGATTATTGAAAATTAATAAGTTGTAATACATATATTAATGTATGTTCTAACCATAAAAATGGTTTCATGACTATCCTTGAAAGTGGAATTGAAAAATGAAAACTCATCATCCACGAAGGTGGTAAATCAGCACCTCACAAACGACGTTTTCATTTTTAGAATAAAAAAGGGAAGAGAAGAGAATTGACGGTTGATATAATATTAACATAATAAAATTCTAGTATATAAAATATACTATAGTTTTCATGCATTCTTTTATAGAGGAGGTATGGAAAGGATAAGATAAAAATGAAAAATAAAATAAAATGAAAAGAATGAAAGAGGATTTTACCTCTTGAATTCCTCTCCTTGAGAACCTCGATATAGAGCTTAGAAATTGTGTTTTGGTGAGACTAGAAATACCATAACACGTGTAAGAGTTTTGGGAGAGATATTTTGTAGAAAATGGAAAATATTAAAGGATTTGGATGTGTGAGAAGAAGATGTAGTGAGGGGTGGTATTTATAGTGGAGGATGGGGGTGTTTTTTGAATATTTTATTCATTTGGTTATTATTTTAACTCAATACTATGAATAGTTTGAGAATTATCACTAAATATATGAAAATAATGATGGGATTTTTGTGATTATGGTTATTACATCATCCATTACTTAAGGAATAGCATATTTTAACTATAATGTATATATATCGTAAATTACCATATTTCAGTATTCACAAAAATGTAACTATTTTAGAACAATCCCAAAATTTCACGGTATTCATTTTTAAACATGTAGAACTCAAAAATGAACTCTATTTTAGTAAAATAATTTTATAAATATGGAAAATTTAATTTTTAATTAAAATCATCATTTATTGGATAAATATTGATTTTAAAAGTATAAGTTACTTTATGACACTTGGAAAATTTAATTAAGGTCTCATGGAATAATCTTATATAATAAGAAACAAATATTAATTTATGAATATTTTTAAAAAAATAAATAATCTTTTAAATAATTATATTAATTAGAATATTTTAAATAAACATTTACATTTCACAAAAATACCAATAATTAATTTATCATTTTTAACACATTTATTTACTTATTAATTCAAATAAATTCATTATATTTTCATTCATATGATACATAAATTTTATTTATATTTTCATAGGTGAAGTTACTATTCTATTTTTCATATACTATTCCTAGTGGTCGCATTGTTTTTCATAAAAAATGAAGGTTATCAAAAAAATACCAAAAATTCAACCAATGTAAATTTTGATATTACACATTAAAAAATAATGTTTATTTGGTGAAATATAATTTATAAAAGTTTCAAAATTTAGTTTTAAAACAAGTCTAATATTAAATGGTTGTAAAATTTGGTTTTTGAAAAATATAGACTTTTAATGCATAAAATTTGATTCATTATTTTCTTATGCCTATAAAATCATTCTGATAAAAGTCAAGAAATTTGATAAAATATATAATATATAAATTTCATAATTTTTTTTAATACTATTACTTCTCATAAATTTTAATGATAGTTTATAATGGTCATTTTAAGATAATGATATTTACTTGTATATCATTGGTTGTTTAAGCTTGGTGTCGTGTGAAACCTGTGTTGTTGAAGAAATAAAATTTAAAAAGAGATATACCATAAAATATTTGGGAGTTATAGATTTTTTATAACTATAATAACCACTTAGGTGAAACATAACCATCCCTTGAACAGAAATATCAGCTAAGGGAAGTATACCCATCGGTAGAACCAAGATATCCATCTTAGGGAACCCTCCATCCTCGAAATATATAAGCACCACTTAATGGAGAACTTGCCTCCTTGGAACATAAGAAACCAAAATTTGGAAAGTTTCCCTCTTTGTAACCATAAAATAACTCCTAGGGGAAAATAAACCCATCCACAAAAAAAAGATATACCAAAAGGAAACACTATCTCTGGAACAATATGGAAAAACCCTTAGAGGAAGAACCATTTTGGAGCTATATCATTAATGAATTTACAATTTACCATTTACCGATTCATCATGCATTAACCTTTCCATCAGTTTTTTACCATTTTACCAAAACATCATTCATTATTTTAAATTTAAAAAAACACTACTTTACAAAATCACATTTCATAATTTACCATTTCACAACATCATTTACTATATCATTGAAAGCCTATATAATCATTTAAATATTATTAATATATTTTTAAGCCTAACCATTTCTTTTTTATGACTCTATTTATTAAATTGAAGGTTCCAATCTATATCCATGTCATCCACTTAGTTAAGCACCCATTTAGAAGTCATTTACTATTTCAAGGGACCATTATTCTTGTGAATTTCCCAAAATAAAAAATTAAAATTGAAACTTGGTTTAATACTTTGTAATTCTGGATTAATTCATAAAAACATACTTTAAAATGAAACTATAATATAGGGATTGATTTTGGACCATCTACCATGAGATCATAGGAGTCCACTCGATGAATATCAGTCACTTTTTTGAGTTCTAACAAAATAAAATATTAAATCATAAAAAATATCTAAATAATGGAACATAAATCCATAACTAATATAATTCTTAGAAAAAACAAATGAGATTATAGATTAAATTAATAGGATAGTTAGACTCACCACTATATTATCTTAGGATCGAACCATAATTAAAACCACTAAGAACCTAAGGAGATATCATTAAAAATGAAGAAAAAGGGATAAAGGTGTAACACCCAATGTTTTTATGAACCTTTCTTTTCTAAATAAATTAATTTTTTCAATTTATTTTTTTATAAAATACACCATGTTAATCTTTCACCACACACAACACTAGCTTATCTTGGTTTTCATGCAATATACTCAATTTCTATGAAACATCATTTTATTATTATAATTATTTAAATGATAAAATTATAACCTATCCATTATAATGTCAGGTATTAAAAAGATCAATTTAATTATTAAATTATGGTTTGCACATAATTATTTGACCAATTAATTATAAATGAATGTAAACCCCTTTTTATAATATAAGGAAATGTTTTTCTGAGAAATTATTTAAATGTTCACATGTGTGTTTTATAACAACAAACAAAAAAATAATTATTTTTGAATTATATTAATGAAATATATATAATTTATTTAATATAATATTTAACATTCATCTTGTTTGTTTTCAATCCATGATATATGAACAAATCTAATTTTAAATATAATAGGATTATTTTTCTAAAAAAGCAGTTTTAGAACCTTTTGATGGATCACTTATTTTAAATATATTTTTTTGAGACTTTTATAAATTATATTTTATCAAAGAAACTTCTTATTTGAATTAAAGATATGAAAATATACTTTGGCTGAATGTTGGGTATTTTTTTTGAAAATTTTCATGTTTTCATAAATAGTGAAAAATACTGATTTTTAATTGAAAACAATTTTTTCATTGATGTAATTTATCATGTTTAGTTATATAGTTCATTAGTTTAAATTTATAACTAGGTAAAAATTTTATAAATTAATAAAATTTAGGTCATTTAAATTAATTTCACATTGAATATATATATAAGAAACATGTCAATCGTTTGGACGCTTTCACTTTAAAAATCTATTTTCTTGTTTTGTCAACAAGATTAATATTAAAATAATTTTTTAAATTTCTATGTTTTGAATTATGAAAAATGGATTTTATATTTAAAATTATAATTTCCAAATTTATTAAGTAGGTCCCTTTTATTTTTTGACAATATGAATAGCATCTTTTGAAATTTTTATTACCACGGGGGTAAATCATGTAATTAAGGGTGGAAATAATATTATAAATATTATAAAACTATGATAACACTTTACCAAATTTTATTGGATGAAGTTAATTTGAAACATAACATATAAGTATCAAAATTGAATAATATTTTGGACACTTTTCCAGGAAAATGACTTAAATATTATTAAACTCAAAGGGAGTGAAAAATGTCACACTCTTACATTTAATATGTATAAAATTTTTAATATGGGGTTAAATTGAACATATGATTGACTATAAATATTATTCTTAAAGATAAAATTTTTATGTACATTATATATATATTTTAAATATCTATTTAGGAAATAATTATAATAAATAATTACAAAATGATAATGTAGAAATTATTCAATTAATGAAACAATCAATAAAATGATATTATAAATATTAGAATAAATATAATTATACTTAATAAAGGTGATCCTATATTTTTTTTGGTGAATATGAAATGTTAGGGTGCATTAATTAAATTGTTTCTAAGTAATCTTTCATTATTTAGTTTCTTATAGTCAATGTTCTAAATAGCATCAAAATTGACACTTATGTTATTTTATGAAAATAATATTTTTTCAAATTATTTAAAAATAATAAAATAATTAAATAAGTTAAAGAGGTGATATATGGTCTAAAATATCTTAAATTATCAATTTATGGTCCAATTGACACTTTATATATACAACTTATATCATCTTAATATTAAAAACTTTATTATGAAAGTTAAAATTAAAATGGATCAACTAAGGGTTAATCAAAATAACCGTGAATAAAATAACATTAAAACTTGTGTAAAATATATTTTTTCTGATATTAAAACATTATGATATCTTGGATTTGAATCAATGGAAGTTGGAGGTATTTTGGAGTGATATTGATTTTATTATAAATTAATTTCTTGAGAAATTCAAAAAAGTGTGTCATAAATGAGATCTTGTCCTTCTCTTATCTTCACACATCAAAAACTATGTTTTTAAGACAACCTATTTCTAAATATACTCCCTAAATCTCTAAATTCATCCTATAATCCTTACATTTTTCATAAAGCCATCCAAATGAGTTTATTCGTTAAAATCAAAAGTTGATACTCAAAGAAGAGGTAACGTTCATCAAAAAAAATTTTTGTTTTATTTATTCCTTATAACCCTTAAATTATTTTTATTTCATTTTTATATAATAAACCCAATAACCTCAATATACTGGGGTGTTTTTATATCAAGGTTTAGACCTACACTCACACACAATTCCATCCAATGGGTAACAAACTTACCGTTATTGTGTACGGAGAGCTACCACCTCATGTAACGATGTTGTTTGTTTTTCCTTTACCACCTCTCAGGGATTGAAATTATGATAGAAAATATGTTTTATATTATAGATATTATATTTATGATTTCTTTATTCTTCTGTAATTATTATATAAAACATACCATCATGGTTTCTATTTTGTGGAAATATGATAACGTTGTTTATGGATGTGTGGACTACTGCCTCTTCAAAGAAATGTGATTCATTCACACTTTAAGTGGAACTTATTAAGGATGGGTTTAGTGAATTTATATGATATATATTACATAATAATGATACAATAATTATATTATATAAATAAAAATATGTCACTTACTATATTTCTTTCAATACAACAAGAAAATGGAAACATCGTTCATTCATACGTATGTCCTATCATCTCAATGAATGGTGTATTTAATTTTATATATTTTTTAGATTATTATAAATACACATATACTGAATATATATGATATATATGTCATTTTTATCATTCTATAATGAAGAAATTGGGATATTATCATGATTACAAAAACCATAGTGAATCAAAACACTTGTGAAAAACAAAGTGGCTGTTAACTAAAACGTAACTTTGACATGGTATTGTTGATAAAAGGGTAATAAAAGCCACAATTAATTCTCATATGATATAAATTAATTTAATAAAGTTCTATAATAGATTTATGATAAATTTATATTTATTATACAGGTGGTTTTCATGAGTACGATGGGAGTTAAGACATAAGGTAAGATATTTTTGTATCACTTTTATTTCTTTGGGACACATGAATTATAGAATACTCATTTCCTTTATGTGTTGTATATACTTACCATGAATTTTCTTTATGATTATGATTCCTAAAATTTATAAGTATTTTTTTATCCATTTTGTGATCTCTCTTTCATGGGGTTTATAGTTCAAAAGCTACCAAATCGATAAGGTAATTTTGTCTCAATTTTCCTTCTTTGAGACACATATTATATTTTTCACCTATATTCTTTTACAAGGATTATATATTTCACTTTTACATGTGGTACCTTGAATATTATTCTTTTCAAGATATTATATGTTTCATGTAATTTTATTCTCTCTTCGGTCGGAAATCAGTATTTCTTTAAAACAATGTTTTCTAAAAATGTTATAAAGGTGTTTTAAATGATATTTTATGAATTTTCAAGGAAAAGGATTTCAATGATTTTTAAAATGATTTTAAAATTTTCTTTTAAATGTTTGAAAGGCTATATTAAAATAATAAAGTTTTATAAAAATGTTATGATTTAGAAATTATTTTATTTCAAAAATGGAAAGGTTATTTTCGTCAAGAATTATTTCAAATGATATTTTTTAAAACCATTTCCATCTAAGATAAATTTATTTGATGTTACTTATGCTTTAATAGGTTTATGATTCAAGGATATATTCCATATTCATTTAATGGTAGATTTAGGTTTATGAAGAATGATTTATGTTATTATAGGACACATATGTATGGTTTTCATTATGTCATGGCTGAGACCAATATCTACATACAATGCATTTGATAAAGAGTCATATCTCATGAGATGAACATGGATAGAACATGGAGTGAACTTAGTTATGTAATACACTTTTTCTTATAATATGGTATTAGGAGTTATCCTTGACTACTAAGATAGTCATGGGAGTGAAACATGACAACCAAGATGGTGTAGGAAGTGAACACATACTACTAAGATATCCTTGGCAGTGATGCCTTGACTACTAAAGAAATCATTTTATATAATTATGTGTATGCCAAAATTTCATGTCTTATGTTATGATCTAAAAGAATATGTTCTTTGATTCTTTATAAACATCAATGGTTTATTCAATGACATGATATTAAGATCTTTTTTATACAGGATATTATTTTCAAATGTTCTGTTTATATACATAGTCCTTATTATTATGTTATGATGGATCTCTCCCTTGTTTACCCTTACTGATCATCTGAGATCACCCTTTCTTATGCTTCATTTCCCCATGATACGAAGAAAGGTATTAGTTCTGATATGTCAAAAAGTGTTCAAGTTATGAAGAAATATGTAGGGAAATATGTAGATGTGTTATGAATTGGTTGTTTATGTTTCCATGTTTTTCAATGCACTAAAATAGTATGTTATTTGGGCATGTGTTTTTTGTAAATTATTAAATATTCCAAAAAAATGACCTAATTTTAATATATGCTAAGTTGAATCATTATAAAAGGGAGTATTCATCAAATATGACAAATAACATGAGGGGTTGTGAATTTAAAATTCCAAAGGTAATTTTGGGAAACTACATAAAAATTATCAAGTTGGGCAGTCCACATGATTTTATGATATGGTTTTAGAAATCCGTGTTCTAACCATGAATTTTACACTTCATAATGGAACCATTCCCTACAGAGTTTGACCATACATTTATTCCAAACTAGGTTCTAACTAAATAATCCCACCTACAATTTAAAATATATTTTTTATGGTTTACCACAAGTCCCACATATTTTGGGAATCTCTAAAAATGGAAACAGAAGGCATAATCCCCCTCATGCATGATTGGTGCACATTTATAACTAATTGTGCACTAACCATGAAACTGAACATTCAACACCAAAATACAATTTTTCACATCTCCAACTCCTAGAATGCCTCTAAAATTCACCAAAAACAAAAATAATTTTAATTATACATCAAAAGGAAAAAAGGATAAATTTAACTATAATAACAATTCACTTAAAAAGGATCTAGTTTCTAACACATCCATTTTGATTTAAGGATTCATATCAACTCTATTCTTACCAATAATCTAAGATCATAACTTGTGTCTACAAAATTAGTGTATTAAATTTACTCCAAATTAGTAGAGAATATGGTTAAAAATTATTTCCATGAATTCTCATTTCAAAATTTAATCCAATTATAATGTATATTCTATAAAAACACACTTCAAGGAGTGATCCATGTATTACGATGTAACATCCCTAGACTTCACCCTAGTAATGAAGTGACTTACATCTTCACAGTATGGTTCCTAGTCAAAATACATATCTACAGAATTTGGTATAATTTCATTTAATTTTCCTCTATAAATCAAGGTTTGACCTATAAATCTCCTAAAATCATCTCTAATTTTGAACATGTTATGGAATCAAACTTTGTTTCCTGGTGAAATCCACTACATCATTAGTACACCCAAATCTATGAAATTATACCAAAATCACATTCTCCCAGGTGAAAATTATATATTTTAGCATATCCTTTTGTAAAAATTAATCAATTATGAAATGATCCATTCCTTATGGAATGGTTTTTCCATCATATAAAAAAATAATTTCTCATTTTTCTTAAAGCTAGGCATTGTGGTGTAGTAACATCTCATGGTAATTAATTTATTGGATATTTTAATTTTATAAATAAGTTATTTTGTTTTTTCTTAGTGTAATGGGACAACATTTTCAAAGCCACATGGGTTTAATCCAACATATATCCTTTAGGTATCACTAGTAAATCTTAGTTATCATTCAAAAATTTTGAATTATTCCAATGTGAGATCTCATTGTAATATGGTTTAGTATTTCACAGTGTAATACACCGCTATCTATCTAGATTTTTATTATATAATGGAAGAATTATCTTACATGAGTTCTATTTCAATGTGTCCCATAATTTTATGGAAAATTATTTCAATCATCAAATCTAGATAAATCTTATATATCTCCTAATTGTGGTGGGAGTAATATTATTGAGGCATAATCTTCTTTATTCAATAAAATTTTTTCTACCCTTTGTTACATTTCTTTATAAATGATCTTATTTCTTCCACAACCATATTAGGATGAAAAATAATATTGTTATACACATCTTACCATCCATCAATGCTAGTTATATGAACACACTACATCTCATGATACTCTCATCCCATAAGATTGATATATAGAAATATCAGTGTTCCTTTATTGACAACTTCATTAATTTAACTAGATTTTGTCTTCAATGCTTTGTCACCAGATGTGAAATGATAATTCCCAATATCAATGCTATACATGCCATTGTTACAAATATTTGACCAACCCAAATTTGGTTCTCATGTTTATGGTAACCATATTTACTTCTTCATCCATGTAACCAGGTCTTCTTAATTATTTCACATCCTTTTATTTCTAACATGAAATAAAAAATTATCTAATAGTAATTGATAAAAAATATAATTAAACACCTATGGTTGTAGCATTATCCCCTTTATATCTTTCTATCAATTATACAATAAATCTATCTCAATCAGGTCACTATAATTAATATAAATATGTGTATGGATTTATGGTGAATCTTATTCTTTCCATTTAACATTAAGATACAATGGTATAAAATAAATCTACTCCCACTTGAATAGATAAACCATACTCTAAATTTAAAGAGAACAATATCTTCTTTTGTTATGAAATTTATTCATAGTTTTTAGATGAATCCATTAGTATTTAATATCCATTTGAGCTATCAAATTCTAGATACAAATATAACTTATGTAACCTTCATGAGTTCTAATTTTCCCACACGACTCCATGAAACATCATCTTTAAAATATACTTGTTATAGATTCATTTTCCATCTAAAATCAGCCTTCCACTTGTGGGATTTCATCTTTAACTCATGAAATTGTCTTTATGATTATTACCATAAGATGTGTTATCAAGATATTTATAATTATCTTACAACTTTAAAATTTATTCAATGATACCCCATGTTAGATAAATAATTTAATATTTTTAATATTTAGATTCAAACTCTTCATCTTATAGTTGAATTATCTCAAATATTTTGACAAGTTAATTTATCACATGACAATGATCCGTTAACCAATCATTTAATCATACAGATTCAAAACATAGTTTTAGATAAATGAGAAAACATCAATGACATCATGGATATCTATATCACCCACTAACTTCTAAAGATACCTTATAACTTGATCAATTCCCTTTATTAAATATTTTTTTCCTATGATACCATCACACTTACCCAAAACATCAGTAGATAAACCTTAGATCATAAACACTGTGAACCATACCAATTTTCAATTTTTCTTGGTTGATATATAGATAAAAAACAAAGGAATCATTAATTTATTTATAATCAAAATCTTTAAAATATTCAATTTTAGTAAACTTTCCCGAAAATATTCTCTCCAAGCATATATAAATATATTTTTAAGAATATACATTAGATAAAGAGTTCCTCTCTCAAATAATCCATTAATCCACCATAATAATGGATGTGTTTACATGATAAAAATAATATATATCATTAAAAACATATCAAGATCATCAAAACTCTATGTTATTATTGATGCTATTTTTTCTTCATAGGTCATTCTCCTTCATCATTAAGGACACACACGACTTTGAAAATGACCTCATACCATTTTATGATCCCTGAATTCTCCTTGATACTTCATCAAAAATTAAGTTATTAATTTATCATGATTAAATTCTATATCAATCTCTAAGTCACTTATACTTATTCAACGTAGTATACAATTCCAAATTTATCTTTGATATCCATAGTAGTTTCTTGATTCCACTTTTTAATTAAAATTTGTCCTTAATATCATTGGTTCTTACTCTGAAACTACTTTTTCATGTGTTATCCTTGTCATTGAAACATATTATTTTATTATAACCACTCCATGGATCATATCTCTCCCTTAATTCTTCATCACATATGAAAAATATTAGAATAATAACTACATGGGGAGAGGGGTACATCACACACACACTCATGTTCTAAAATGTGGTTAATCGTGGTGAACTAACCATTTGTTTATAACTATATTCCAAGAATTTATAATCAATATCCTTGAAATTAAACTTATAAAAGCATAACTATGGATATTTTAATGAGGATTCTATATCTTCTTTTTTATGGGATTCACCTCCTTTATTTGACTAATCCCACTTTTTTGTGTTTCTTCCTTCAATGCTTAACTATTTCAACCTTCATCATGCTTCCTCCACCATTGGAGGGATATGAAACCAGCCATTACCTCTTTCCTTGTTGTATAATTAATAATACCACTTAGGCATGCTTCATGTTTGTCCTATTTAATATACATTAGGTTATCCTTAGACATGATTACCCATGATGATTCTTTATTAACTTGTAAATCCACCATTTAATCAACATAAGTAGCGCAATTATTCCTTATATTTGATATTTTTTCTTTATTTACATGAAGGTTGTTGTAAATAATCCATAATTGGTTCTTGATGAACCCTAAATTTTAGTCCATCTTCATTTTCTTGTTACCTGGTGGATGTGTTTTTCAAATTAATAGATTCTACTTCAATTCATTAAAGCCTCCCACATAACATATGGTTGGGGGTTCTCATATTGAATCATTCATATTTTGTCATTCTAAAATTCCTTTTACTATGCACATGGTTAGAAAAAATAAATTTTCACTTAATAAATTCTTACCTCATATATCAATTTCATCAAATATGATGTTTTATAAAATTTCATTCCACCTTTGAGCCCTTGGTATTTTTGACACACATGATTTTTACCATGATTCCACAAAAAATATAACTTTATTGCTACCTTATTTTGAGTAATTTCACTTCATGATTTAATAATAAGCCTAGGTTTTATATTTGATTCAATATTCTCTTTTTTTGTGCAATCCACTTATTGATACTTCCATGGGAGTAATAATTTTCTTTTCATTTGATTTTTTTGACCTCTCTTTGAGATCCTTGATTTTTTCATTCATATAATTCAATTGGGTATCTATATCTTTAATCCTTGATCCAAATTAATTCTCAGGTTTTTCTCTCTCTTCAATTTGTGTTCGAAAAGGGATAATACATGATTATTTCTCATTTGTTTCCATTTTTATCTCAAATCATATGCATGTTCCAAAAATATATTACTTTAACCCTTAATATTTCCACCCATCTTCATAATTCCTTTATCATGTTCTACAACCACTTTCCTTAGTTTATATTCTCAATAAAAAATTCTTCTATGAATATATATTCCATCAGATAAATGATTTATAACTGATCTATCTTCTTATAAAATAATTGGATCATGTATTGATTACTACATGTATATTCTTCAAATTGATGACTCCAAACCATTGAAATTTCATTTATGATATAATGATCAACATTAGAATTTATGGGGAAATAGATGTTTCTATATTTGAACGATTCTACTAAAAAATGTTTTACATAGATTTATAAATAAATACAAAATTGATCACCCTGATTGGAGAGTCTATATTCTCGAGATTCTTCTTATTGATTTTCCTTTTGTTCATGTTTTTTAACATAAGAAAATTTTATCCAAATTTTTTTATCTAAAATATAATCATCTCTTGATTCACATTATTCTAATAATGTAGACTCCATGGATCTATTATCTTCCTTAGATATTCTATAATTTATCTCTCTAGGTTTCACCATCCCGAAATAAGTAGCATAATGGATTTTCATCTTTTATACCTCATTAGTCATTGGTCTAACCAAGATCCTTACTATATTTGAATCTCCAATTCATTCACTGTACTTTTTATAGTCAACATCTTGATATATATACTCCAGGACATATTCACCACAATCCTATAGAAACCTTTATATCTCTATTTATTATTTATAAAAGTTATTACCCATAAAAACATGATACAACACACACACACATATATATATATTAAAAAAATTATAAAACAAATTTAGGAGATTGAAATCCTAGTCAGAACCTTTAGGCTCTAATATAACTTGTTGGGACCAAGTTAAATGTATGAAACCTAGGAGTTGGGGGGGGGGGTCAGAGTGCATATCAAATTAAAACATTTATTCTTAAAATAATCGTGTTTTTATGGATATTGGTCTCTAATTGGAAGGAACACATTCAATATATTAACCTTCCAATGGTATCCTCACTGAATCATTCAACACATATATCCAAATGTAAATCATGGACAAGCCATGGAGATTTTATTTGGTTTTCTAATAATGTATAATCCAATAAGAATAAACATATTCATGTGATAGATTACCAAAATCAATTATACTCACTTTTGGAATAAATATTTTTTAGAATGTGGTCACTCCAAATCAAGGAACACTATATTTAAAATGATTTATGAAAGATACACTATCAATATAAGGATTACTCCCTGTTCATATCTTCTATTCACTACATAGGTGAAGGAAATGTAACTTTATAAATGTCAGGTTCTCTTCATAATTATCATGTACAATTAATGATCTATGCAACATAACTCTAAAATTGATTCTATTTTGAAATCCATATTCACTACACTCTTATTCTTAAAGTCCATAAGATTATAACCACTTAATGTTTGGATTGAAACTTTATCTTTCATATTAATAAAATAGTGTAAAAAATTTATAGTTTAAGAATTCTTCAATAAGTTAATTATTATAATTTCACTCTTTCAATAATTGGATGTCATAGTGGAACTCCTTCTTTTCCTTCTTCTCTCTAAGAACCAAATACAAAAGTGAAGCACGTGTATCTAAAATTTGAAACCAGATATTTCAATATGTTTCAAAACACTCTTATATTTTTAGATATAATATAATAAGTAATAAATATGTCTCAAAACCATACACTTTGATCCAAGGATTGGGATAAATTCTATTCTCCTTAATCCTATGTGATCAGGCTATGTATCCATAAAATTATTATGGTCATACTCTTCTATATAATTCAATAATATCATTAAAAATGTGTTCTATATCTTCACCTTTTAAAATTAAAACTAAATATACAAAATATTGTGAAAATAATAACCTTATGACATGATTGTATGCATTACAACTTAATATACATGGAATTAACCCTTATTACCACATGACATAAATCATCATGGAACCGTTCCTAATAAACCACTAGATCTAAAAAATAAAATATAATTTTTTTAAAATTCTTCCAAATATTATGACACGATCTTCTGAATCTCTTTAAATATTCTCTAATCTTAAACGTAGTGCGATGAGGATATTTTCATCATGAAGAGATTCTATACATCATAATTACACCAAGATATTCACCATTCTACAAAAATAATATCCTTTATGGTTTAACCACTATGTTTTGGTGTAATGTTTCTCAACATTTTACTATTTATGGACTGACCCATTCATTGTAGCAGGATTTTTTAAACTTACACCAAAAAGAAATTCACATTGTTATCACAACTAAGAATTGTAGAAAAATCACATCTTATGATATATATACATTATCATTTACTTTAATCTTATTAATCATTCATTATGATCCAATCCTCAGTATCATGGTGCAATAATATTGACACCTCTTGGGTTTAATCTTTTGTATGAAATTTCGGACAGACTGGTTAATCCAACATAGATTTCAAAATATTAAAATTATTCCTATGTAAGATCCATTTATTATATTTTTTTAGTCCTTAATAATTAAATAAACTTCCATCTCACTAGATTTTTATTATGTACCAACTAAATTATTTATTATTCCAAAAGATAATTTTGGAAAATGTTGAGAAATGAAATTTTTATGACCATGGGATGATTTTTTTGACCCAATGGAAGTTTTTGACATCACGAGTTTAAGATTATTTCTATATCACTTTGAATTTTCTTGAAGGGAAGGTTAATTAGGGAGGAGATGAATAGGATATGTTATTTTTGAGACTAATTGGTTTTTAGATGATGTTGTGGGAGTTTGTTGAACAATGGGTTGAAGTGGATGTGATTCTATAGGTTGAGTTTTGTTTTAAATATATAAATTATTTCAAGTATCATATTTATTATGAGGTGAAAATATTTGGAGACTGATTCAAATGATTCTTAAGCTAATTCATATTTTTTATATATCATGAATGGAATTCATGATGAAATCTGTTGCTGGAAGGACTCTCATGCAGTAAATCATGGTATTGTATCATGAAAGCTATTTAAAGAAGAGACCTTCCCTATGAAGTATATTCCACACCATACGGATACTGGGTCTATTTTTTTGTGTCCCTATCTATTTGAAGGACTCCACACCATGATGGTTTGGATATGGAACAACGATCCAACTTTAGGGTAAGGATTGGACCATGTAAGTAAGATCACATTGCAAAGAGGAAAATCCTGATTTTAGTGTCACTAGAATTCTAAATGATACTGCATTGTGATTGATGTACCATGTTTTAATGGATGTTGATATAGGGATCTCATTCCATAGAAGATAAATCATGCCACGCAGCTTAGATGTCAAGAATTTGGGGGGTCTGAAGATTTAGAAAATTCCACAACATAATGAAAAAGACATACCCAAAAGATATTAGTATTATTCTTATGTCATCAGACTTTGTAAGACCTCCACACAATAATTTTTTGTCCACAATGAATTTTCTTTTATTCCATAAAACCTGTTCTTTGTCTTAAATCCCATCCAAAAAGATTTTGGTGTCACTAAATTTTGGAAGACCTCCATGCCACAATGACTTTAACATGCTAAAATTTGGTCATGAAATGGGAATATAATTGGATTATACTATTATTTAATTCCATAAAGGAGGATACCATTCCATGGAGTTTGGTTTTTGGGAATTTATGAGCAACAGTGATGATATAGCCTCATAAATTTTTTGTGGTTATTTTGACCCATATTAACTTCCATTTCGAATTAAATGATGTATATTTTATGGAAGATGATCCAAGGTTTATGTGTAATGAAGAGTATTTTAATTTGAATTCAAAATTAAAATTTTAATTTGAAGAATAAAGTGGACTACTGTGTACAACTATATAATGTTACAGAGTTGAGAAGTCGCGGAAGAAGAGATGGGTGGAGAAAAAAAAAGAATTCTTAGATATGTGATAAATAGAGAATATTATGTGATTATCTAAAGTAGAAAAAATGAAGAATAAGAATAAGAAAACGAAAAATATATATGTGGTTATGTGTATGTGATATGAATACAATGTGAAGAATCAACTTTCTCTTATACAAGTTTGATAGAGAAGTACTACATGCTTTATATTGTTCAAGTAGAGAAGAGGAGGAAGAATTGAGTAACCTTATTGAATAATAGGAAACCTATTTGGTAGAAGAAAATTCAATTTTTACCAACATTTATCATTATAATGTGTGGGATTCACTTTTGTGTGGGATGCACCAAAACATAATCAAGAGACACGTAAATATGAGATTCAAGGTTATACCATACATTTTTATAATCACATGATGATTCAGTTGGGTAGTGTGATATTGGTGGAATATATATCACACCAAGAACTATAATTATAACATTGATAATGGAATCTAGTAGATCAATATGATTCTTTTGTTGGTGTCTATTTGAATGTGTGTAAATAGTAATCAAATCACTCATCCGAAAAGATAGAAAATTATATTTTGTAATAAGTTTCCAAATTAAGAAAGATCATCAATTTACCCCAATCTCACTGATCTCTCAAGGAATATATGGGTGGTTATACCTATAGGCATTTTTTTGATTTTATAAAATAAAACACTTTGGGGAAAAGTGAGAACCAGAAAACAGTGCCACCACGAGGATTCAATGGAAAACCACCAGAACGTATCAGAGTTTTTTTTATACATTTTTCAAAAGAAAAATTTGAAAATACATCTCGGTTAAAAAAAAAAATTATTTTTTCCGCCCAGGGCAAGGCGGCACATGGTGTGCCGCCTTTGCACAAAAATTAACCGCAAAGGCGACACACCAGGTGCCACCTTTGCATAAATATTTTTTAAACAAATGTTTACTTTTTTTTTGTTTTGTTATATATATATATATATATATAACAAAACTTTTCAGCAAAATTTTTCTGCTATTTAATATCCAGCGGTTCTGCCATTACAGCAGCCTGGATTCTAACCGATACCCTCACCCATGACTCCTTTTTATAAGGGGGTTTGCCCTGAAAACAATACTGCATTTCCGATGTGAGATTCTGGTTCTTCTTTTCCTGCATAGTACATTCTTTGTTTCCGATGTGTGATTCTGTTTCAAGTACGCGACTTTGAAAGACTATAAAACATAAACTATAAGACCAATATAAATGAAACATTAAACACTGATTAAACGTATAAGAAATAGTTGAAAACCAAAATAATTTCATAAAAAATGTTGATACAGATTAATTTATAAGCTTTCAAAACCACATACTTGAAACTTAAACATATTTCAAGTACGTGACTTTGAAAGCTTATAAAAGATAAACTAGAAGACCAATACAAATGAAACTTTAAACATTGATTAAACATATAAGAAATAGTTGAAAAAAAATAATTTCATAAAAAATGTTGACCAAAAACAATTTATAAGCTTTCAAAACCATCAACATGAAACTTAAAAATGTTTCAAGTTCCCGACTTTGAAAGACTATAAAACATAAACTATAAGACCAATAAAAATTAAATATTAAACATTAATTAAACATATAAGAAATAGTTGAAAACAACAAAAAATTCCTAAAAAATGTCCATAAAAATTAATTTATAATCTTTTAAAACCGTCTACCTGAACTTAAAAATGTTTCTAGTACGTGAATTTGAAAGACTATAAAACATAAACTTTAAGACCAATATAAATGAAACTTTAAACATTGATTAAATATATAAGAAATAATTGAAAACAAAAAGAATTTAATAAAAAATGTTGATAAAAAAGAATTTATAAGCTTTCAAAACCGTCTAGTTGAAACTTAAAAATGTTTCCAGTGCGTGACCTTGAAAGACTATAATTATATTATTAATTAACTAATTAATTATTATATAATTAATAGTTATATTAATAATTAACTAAATAACTATTATATAAGTAATAATTATTGAGTAATAATTAATAATTAACAATTAACAATTAATAATTTAATGAATAATTATAATTAATATTTATATTACTAATTAACTAATATATAATTCATAATTACTTATTAATAATTATTAATTACTAATTAATAATTATAATGAATATTTATATTACTAATTAACTAATTAATAATTAACAATTAATAATTACTAATTAATTAGTTATAATTATTAATTATATTACTAATTTACTAATTAACTAATTAACTAATTAATAATTAATAATTAATAATTACTAATTAATTACTTATAACTATTAATTATATTACTAATTAACTAAATAATTATTATATATGTAATAATTATATTACTAATTAATTATTATATAATTAATAATAATATTACTAATTAACTAATTAATTATGACATATTTAGTTATTAATAATTATATTTAATTATTATATTACTAATTAACTAATTAACTTTTATATAATTAATAATTATATTACTTATTAACTAATTAATTATTATATAATTAATAGTTATATTAATAATTAACTAAATAATTATTGTATAAGTAATAATTAATAAGTAAAAATTAATAATTAATAAGTAAAAATTAATAATTATAATTGATGAAAAATATTTTATAATAATTATATTACTAATTAACTATTATTTAATTAATAATTATATTACTAATTAACTAATTAATTATTAACTATTCCTTATATGTTTAATAAATGTTTAATGTTTCATTTATGTTGTTCTTATATTTTATGTTTTATAGTCTTTCAAATTCGCGTACTTGAAACATTTTTAAGTTTCAAGTAGACGGTTTTGAAAGATTATAAATTAATTTTTATGGACATTTTTTAGGAAGTTTTTGTTGTTTTAAACTATTTCTTATATGTTTAATCAATGTTTAATGTTTCATTTCTATTGGTCTTATAATTTATGTTTTATAGTCTTTCAAAGTCGGGAACTTGAAACATTCTTAAATTTCACGTTAATGGTTTTGAAAGCTTATAAATTGTTTTTGGTCAACATTTTTTTGGAAATTATTTTTGTTTTCAACTATTTCTTATATGTTTAATCAATGTTTAAAGTTTCATTTGTATTGGTATTATAGTTTATCTTTTATAAGCTTTCAAAGTCACGTACTTGAAATATGTTTAAGTTTCTAGTATGTGGTTTTGAAAGCTTATAAATTAATCTGTATCAACATTTTTTATGAAATTATTTTTGTTTTCAACTATTTCTTATATGTTTAATTAGTGTTTAAAGTTTCATTTATATTGGTCTTATAGTTTATATTTTATAGTCTTTCAAAGTCACGTACTTGAAACAGAATCACACGTCGGAAACGCAGAATGTACTGTGTAGGAAAAGGAGAACCAGAATCCCACATCGGAAATGCAGTATTGTTTTCAGAGCAAACCCCCTTATAAAAGGGAGTCCTGGGTGAGGGTATCAGTCAGAATCCAGACTACTGTAATGGCAGAACCACTGGATATTAAATAGCAGAAAAATTCTGCTGAAAAGTTTTGATATATATATATATATATAAAACAAAACAAAAAAACTAAAAATAATTTTTAAAAAAAAAAATATTTATGCAAATTACACGTGTCATCGTCCCTCGAAGGTATCATGTTGTGACATTACTCTCCGCCCTCCATTGTGTCCACATCGAATCCATCACACATGTCATCGTCCCTCGACCCATCCATGTCACACACCGCGCCGGAAGCCGGAAAGCCAGACTGCTGGGACCCAGAGCACCGTCCCGTCACTATCCAGCAAATTGCACCAAGATAACAGCGGACCAGAGCCAGGGAGAGGGACCGTGTCAGGCCTCGACCTTCCGCCATCCCCTTGCCGGAATCCACCGGAGACGAGTGCCAGAGACAACAACACCATCGGGTCCCGTCCACCTAGCACCAAGAACCTGCAAATCGCCTTGACAGCCATCTCGAGTCGCAACCCCAACGCGCCCTCAACCCGTCATTGCCGGCATCCACGACAATCCACCGTGACAGAAGACAATGAATAGGAACTCAAATCTAAACCGGATCTGCACTGAACAAAACAGGAGTAGAGCAAACACACCAAAAACAAAAAACTGCTAGATCCACGATGGAGGATGACCGATGGGGAGATCTTCATCGACATAACTCCAGAATCACAGATCATCTGAGAGGAGGACTGGTAGGGGAACACCGCCGACTCCAAGCTTTCATGAGGTCGCCTCCTGCGACCGCGTACTAACCCGGAAAGAAGGAGACACCCTTCCGAGTCTGACCCCGGCGAACCAGCCGCCACCCAACAGGAACGAGAAAATGGGATGCGCCATCGGAGAAAAATGGGTGAGGCCATCGTAAGGGTGGGATCGGAGACATGCAAACCAGATTCTTCAGAGGAGGTTGAATGACATTGATCGTCGACAGCCGTGGGGGAGCTCTCTCTCGACGCCCCTTATGGGCTCATTCCATAAATGTCTACCAATACAGTACATGTAATTGAATATTCTGTGGGTGGTTATACATGTGGTATTAGATCTAGGATTCCTTAATTTTTTATTTTATATGTGATTTTCAATTTGCTTCTCTCTGTTTAAAGAATAATTCACTGATTTATATTATCTATAATGGATATTCTAAATTCCGTGAAAAATATGGGAATTCCCACTTTTATGGGAACGGATATCATGTTTGGAATGGAAAAATGATATTATATATTTTATCAATCAATTATGATGTGTTGGAAGCTGCAACGGATGGATTCATCCATTGTGGTAATGGCGCTTCTATGATAGGGACTGATAAAAAGATAGAGATCCAAAAGACATTCCCATTGATGACTTACACAACATTTCTATATCATATGAGTTGTAAAGAGATAATTATTTCAAAAAAAAAGTTTTATGTTGAAAATGAGATTTCCTTTATATCCTTGAATCTAGAGAAGTTAAAGAAGAAGATTATTGTTAAAGATTAATCTTTTAGATCATATTAGGATGATGATGTAGAAGAAAAATTTAATGATTTTAGGTCTCTTATATCTATAAAATTAAAAGGTGGTAAATGAAACAATAAGGTAAATATACTTATAAAGTGCATCAAGTGTGGATATATTGGGAATTGCATAGTAAATTTCCATAAATTGAAAGTTGAAGATGATAGTGGCGAGGAATAAGAAAATTATGGAAGATTATCTAAAAAGAGATCTAAAAATGTTAGAGGTTTCATATAAAGGGATGGTTAATAAGTTTTCTATGAAAAAAAATTCTTATCTAAAGAGTATAAAGATATTCAAGATGAAGAGGAAGTTAAATCTTATAGTGATAAAGGTGGTGAAAAAATGCTTATTGTGGAAGTGAATAATGAAAATGCTTCATGTGAGGAAATAAGTTCTCAAATTGAAGAAGATGAGACTAATACAAAATTCATTTTGAATAGTGAATTGAAAGAATGTCTCTTAATGATTTCCAAACATGAGAAGGAGATAAAATAATTAAAGAAATATGATAGAAATATCAACAACAATGAATCTATATTTATAGAAGAAAATAAAAAAAATCTCAATGAAGTTGAATGGTTATATAATTTTCTTGATGATGGTAAGACTCTTAAAATTAACTTTAAATAAATAATTAACGAAAAACTGAAGGATATTTAATAGGTTCAATAATAACTTCTCAAAACTGAAGAGGAATCGAACACGAGTAGACCTAACTTCCAATGTTCTTATTCATAAGTGGGAGAATGTTAGAAGAAGTGAAAGTCTGTAAAAGACCTATAAAAATCACCACAAAAAATATTGAATAAATATGGACTTTTTTGGAAAAAAGTTAGTTGATAATATGGATGTTAAGTAGATTATGTTTGATATAAGATCATGTGATGCTCCAAAATCTATCAATTCAAAGGAATACTAATATGAATATAATAACATATACAACTGTTTTTTATAAGAATTATAATAATAATTAAAATGTAAAGAAGAAAGAATTGGGAGTTTGTCAAACTTTTGGTTTACAAAAAAGAGTTGTGATTTCTAACTCAAAGATAAAAGAAATACATGAAACAAAATCTCTACAACACGTTGTATACAAAGAAAAGTAGGCATTATATGGATTTTTTTGGTGTTGTGTATGCTTTGAGAATGTAGAACATATGTGTTGGTTTCACTAAAAGAATCATTACATTCTTATGGGTCTTGGGAAATATAGTTTTATGTGGATTCAATCCTTTTAAAAGATGGATATTCAAAAACAGATTCATAATTATGGATAGAAATCATAGAACATATTCAGTGTACATAAAGTAGTTTTTGGAAGATGTGACCAGTATAGTCATAATGAAAATTAATGTCTTGTTCATCTAACCTCATAGAAAAATGTAAGTTACAATACTCAATAGCCATAGAAGAATAATAGAAAAATCAAGGAGAAAGATTTTGTTAATGAAGTTGAACTAAAAGAATCAAAATAGTAATGTACATGGATCATGGATAGTGGATTATAATATCATAATATATGAGATTTAAAACTTCTAAAATTTAATTAAAATTGAAAATAAGGCTCAAGTGATTTTTTAAATGATGGGTTACACAAAATCAAAGGAGTTGGCCTAGCAGCAATTGGGAGGGAAAATTAAAATATTAAAAACACTTTATAAGATAATTGATAGAAAAAAATTATTATGTGTATTATAGTTATTTTATAAATTAAATAATGTTTTTCAAGAGGATGGGTTATTATTAAAAAATCTTGAACCTGGAAGTGTGGTAAAAAGAGTTCATCAAACAAGAGGAAATCTATTTCAAGTGGGTGTTGTAGAAAAATCATGTTATCTTAGCAAGAAAAAAGAGAATGAATTATTGCATCAAAATCTTGGTCATCTTAGTCAAAATAAGAACAATAGGAAAAACATAAGATATAATGTTCATGATTTTACACTATTGTAAAGATAAAAGGACTGTATATTCTTAACATTCCAAAGGGGTAATATTATTAACACTTTACACAAGAAGGTGGAAATTTAATAAACTCGGTCTTTTGAGCTCATTCATTCAGATGTCTATGATCCCATGAGGATACAATCAACCAATGGAGATAATTATTTTATTATTTTCATTGATGATTTCATTGATATTACATTTTTCAGGTTTATGAAACTCAAATTAAAAGCCTTATAAAAATTTAGAAGTTTCTGAATAAGTGTAGAAAAAGAGTGTGGTTTTGTTATTATGGAGATATAGAAAGATAATGAAATTGAGTATAAAAATGTGAAGTTTCATGTTTATTTGTAGAATCATGGTATTCAATGTGAACTCATTATTTTATATACACAAAAATAAAATAGTGTGACTGAATTGATGAACATGTATTTGTCACGACCCGTCCTCAGGGCCCGTGCCGTGACTACCCCAAGCCCGCCTCCCAAAGGCCAGGGGCTGGAGACTAGCACCAAAGACGTAAATCCCGACAAAAAGGGGAAGACATTGCCTTTATAAAGTAAACAAACACCACAGAGTAAGCCAGCAGAAGTAAACACTAAGTAAACTGAGTACAAAAGTAAGTGCGGGAAAGTAAGTGGGCCAGAATACAAACCCAAACTGAAAGTAAAGTACAACTGGAAAGAAAGTACAACAACTGAAAAGTAAAGCAGCAACGTCGTGCCTTCCACTGGAAGTCCCACCTGAAGGGTGGGTACAGATAATCTCCTCAGCTCCTCGGGTCCAGCCGTCCGCTCCGTGTATGTCCCGCCCAATGGTCCACCTCCAGGTACCGACTTGCTCTACAGACCTCAATCATGATCAACGTTGTCCGTCGTCTGCATCCAACACAACGTAGTGCGGGCATAGCCCGTGCATGGGTGAGTATAGGATACTCAGTAGGGTCCCCGAGACCCTCGAAGGTCTCCCATAATCCACAAAGGATAATCCACAATTGAAAGATACAATCACGAAGTAACATCCAACACTACTTAGGTATATGACCATACATATACCTAAGTCATCAATTCCAGTTCGGCTCCAACATCCGAGCCCAAGTTCGATCACATCCACACAGGATATTACAACCCAATCCACACAGGAAAGCACAACCCAATCCACATAGGAAAGCAAGTCAATCATATCGAAGATAATGATTGAAAGTCAAGACTCAGCTCACACATGTATACATCATTTGTAAAGTAAAAGGAGATGATCAGACGTAGTTACTGATTCATCTAGCTGAGACCCACGTAGGATACTAGACCAGCTAAGCTGTCGGACCCACGTAGGATACTACAACAGAGGTCAATACTGTCGGACCCACGTAGGATACAAGTACTGTAGTCGTCACCGCCGAACCCATGAAGGATTCCAGTACGGTTGTCGTCGTCGTCGAACCCACAGAGGATTCCAGCACGATAGTCTTCACCGTCGAACCCACGGAGGATTACAGTATGGTTGTCATCATCATCGAACCCACGGAGGATTCTAGTACGAAAATATTCACCGTCGAACCCACGGAAGATTTCAGTACGGTTGTCATCGTTGTCGAACCCACGAAGGATTCCAGTACGGAAGTCTTCACCGTCGAACCCATGGAGGATTCCAATATGGTCGTCATCGTCGTCGAACCCACAGAGGATTCCAATACGGTTGTCATCGTCATCGAACCCACGGAGGATTCCAGTACGAAAGTCTTCACCGTTGAACCCATGAAGGATTCCAATACGGTTGCCATCATCGTCGCAGCGAGCTCTAGGGTTCCCGCACACAACATGCTCATTTTCGGGAGGGTCCGCTCTACGAGCCAAGGGGTCGCTACATCAACTGACACGTAGTCTGGAGTTGATGTATCCCAAATTTCCGCCTCGTCGATAGGAACTCAACGTGACAGACGACGCGTCAATCAGACGCCCGGTCTGAGAGTTAATGGCTTTTTCGTTCCAGGGGCCCGGTTGGTTTTTAAGTCAAAATCAACCCGAACGTACTCCAACTGCGTCCAAACCTTGAGAGGAGTAATCCAAAAGGTCCATCTCACTAAGAGGAATCCAACAAAGTCGACGGCACGTCAATCGGACGTCCGGAGCTCAAGTTATAAGCGTTTCCGCTCCGAGGGCCCGGTTGGTTTCGTGTTCGAACCAATCCGGCCCTACCCAAAGTTCTCCGAAACCATGAGTGTAGTATACTGAAAAGACCGCCTCGATCCAAGGATCACATCTCAAATGATGGTGCGTCGATCGGAGGTCTGTATCCCATGTTACATGCGTTTTAACGAACCTGTCCGTTTTTAGGGGGTTTTGGGCCCGGACCGACCCGGCCCGGCTGCCGCGACTCGGCCCAGCTGGCGCGGCCCGGCACGGGCACCGCGCACCGCGTGAGCACGGAAGGGGGGAACCACCACCCCATTCAAAAAAAAACGGCGAACCCGCTGGGGGGTCCGCCCAGCTGCGCTGACTGGGGGTCAAACCCCCTGGTCTTTCCGAATCTGGACGACCGTAACGGCCGGCCAGCACACCACGCGGGACCTGTTGGTCCTGCCCTCCAGAGCACCGGCTACTCCGGCCTCCCTCCCTTTCTCTGCCGTGGCCATAGGCCGCGGCCTTGGTTCGTCCGGCGCGGCGCGACGGCGCCGCGCCCCTCCGCCGCAGCCCTGCTCCGACCGCGACCTCCTCATGGTTCTCCGGCACGGCGCGACGGCGCCTCTCCCCTTTGCCGCGACCCGACTCCGGCCTCGGCTTCTTTTGGCCTCAACGGCGCGGTGCGATGGCGCCACGATTCTTCGCCGCGTTCCTCTTTGTTTCCGCGCGGTGCCGTGGCACCGCGCCGCCTTCGTTCGAGCCGCAACGAATTCAACAACAAAGGGGGAGGAGGTTCGGCCGTGTTCAGGCTGTCCGACCTCCTCCCGTTAAATTGATAACAGACGTCTAAATCATTAACGTTGAACGCCCAAATATTCACGAACATAAATATCAAACCCCTACCTTGATGAAGTCGTCAAACGAGGATTGTTGCGGGAAAAGGACGTCGCGGAAGACGGCGTCGCGTAAGACGACATCGCGGAAGACGACGTCACGGAAGACGGCGTCGTATACATCGTCGGTGCACGCCCGATGAAGGATGAGGTGCGTCGTCGTTCTTCGAAGAAGGAGTCTCTCACCGGCTGCGGAGAGGAGAGGAGACGACACGACGATTCCCTTGCGGTGTCGGAGTTCTTCTTCGTAAACTTGGCGTTTTCACGTTCTTTGACGAGGAAGAAGATGTTCTTCAGAGCGCAAGGGTTCTCTCCTTGCTTCCGCACAACGAATCAACCCCCAATAAATTTAGAAATTGTCTTATTTTATTCACACACACGCATTCCATTATTAAATTAGAAATTTAAAAAGATCTCATTCAATTAATTAAATTAATTGAAGAGCCTTTAACAGTCCATTAAATTGGGAGAGTTGACTTGTTAATTAAAAACGGGGGGGGGGGGGGGGGGGTGCAGGTGTGTTACACAATTGAATGCACGAGGGAGGTTTTAAGGAATTTTAAGGGGTGGGGATCATGTGGGGCCCACCTCACTATTATCCTACCAAATGGAGTTAGGATGTAGTGGTACCCACTCCAACATCCACACATAGGTTAAAACTACTTAGAATAAAAAATAAAAATTGTAGCACAAATTTTTATTTCATTCCTTAGTTAACCCATTTTTTTAATAACCTCACCCGAGTAAAAGCAACTCCAAAAAAGGTGTTCCTAAGCAATTACCGCCGCTGCGGTTTTATCGGTGCCTTCAGATTTTGATTCCGAGCACCGATTCAAAAGTTAGAAAAACTCGCTCGTTCGTTCACTGAACGTACCCGAGAAAAACTTTGGAAAATGATTCCGGGCACACCGGGCCTCGGAATCAGGTGCCGTCAGAAACTGCATACTCATAAAATATCAAATAAAATTAAGAAAAAATTTCCTTTGAAATTTAAGGGTCTTTAAATTACTACCACCTCAGGGCTTTACGTCCCCTTAAAGATACATCACAAACTAGGGAAACAAATGAGGGTACTGAAAACACATCTGAGCCTCCCACTCCCAAGTACTCTCCTGAAGGTTCCCATGCTGTCATCTGATGCGCACTAGAGGAATCGACCGCCCACGTAGGACCTGCTTCTGTTGATCCTCGATCTCCACCGAGACCTCCACAAAAGTCGCCCCATTGCCAATGTCCAACTCCCCATGGTCGATGATATGCATCGGGTCGTGCACGTACCTCCTCAGCTGAGATACGTGGAAGACGTCATGCACCCGGTGCAACTGAGGTGGTAGAGCCAGGCGGTAAGCCGCCTCGCCTATCCTGCTGATAATCTTGAATGGTCCGATGAAGCGTGGAGATAACTTGCCGCCTCGGCCAAATCTCCGTAATCCACGTCGAGGTGAGACCCGCAAGAAGACGTAGTCGCCATCCTTGAACTCTAGTGGTCTCCGCCTCCTGTCAGCATAAGACTTCTGTCAGCTCTGAGCTATCCTCATCCGCTCCTGGATGACCTGGACCTTCTCTGGTCCTACAAGAGCTGCTAAGATTTCTTCTTTGCCGATAAGAGAAATCTGGTCTCATCCTCTGGATGAACCACGTTCTTTGCCTAATACAGTCAATCCCGACATGGATGATACTAATCCATACCAAGGATGACGTCGTAAGGCCTCGGCGCTACTACCAATAGATCCAACCGTTACTCTCACCTCCAAGGGTTGAGTCACACTGTCGGCATCAGTTTGTGGTCACTGGGTCTCCTCTAGAAGGTATCTCAAAAGTGAGGGTCAAGTCAACAGTTTTAAACCAGAACCTCTTAGTATCAACTACATAAAAAGGACAGGGAACAAAACGTCACAAGAACAAGTGTCTTTTATTACTACAGCTCACGGTACAAAGACACATAACATCAACAAAGCTAGAAGCAACATGAACAAAAGTCCCCATGTCTTGAGCTAGTCCCGCTCCTGTCCATATGCTTCTGGAGCTTCATGGTCGTAAGCCTCAGCTGTCTGTAGCTGTGCTCTCCCCTGTTCACCCGTTCCCTGCGGTCGGGGTGGTCTTCCTGGTGGTGGTGGTGGTGCCTCAAAGCGTCGCCCACCACCCGCTGCTCGGCCAACTCCTCTGCCTCGTCCGCCTGCTCCTTGCGGACCGCCATGATTGAACCTCTTCCTGGGAGGTTCCTCTACTGCATGCTGCTCATCAGCAGGATGAGTCGGGCAGTCTCAAGCCATGTGACCCTGCCCGCCGCATGCGTAGCACAGACGGCTCCTCATGTATCTGGCTCTCCTTCGTGTGCCCCACACAACCAAATCTGCATCCTGAGATTGTTCGTCTGATGGTCTGGCCCGTTTGGACCTATGCGTCATCTGTCTACTGCCAGCTGCAGAAGACTTTGCTACGGGTCATCCTGCGGAGGGTCCCACCGCTGGTGACTGCTCAACGATAAAACTCTCCACTATAAGGGCTCTCTCCAACACCCCTGCCTGCATCGGAATGTTGATGGAGATCATCGAAGCCCTGATCTCATGCCTCAGTCCCTACTCGAAGGTCCGGGCCCGGAAGAACGGGTCCCATACCATATCTGTGGAGTAGCGTGAGAGATCAGTAAACCTCATCGAGTACTGGGCCACGGTCATTCTGCCCTACCGTAGTTGTAGTAACTCCTGAATGCGCACCGCACGGAGGGTGGATGGGACGAACTCCGAGCGGAAGAGGCTCTCAAAGTCCATACAAAGGAGTGATGCCTTGTCGTGCACCTGGAGCATCAGGCTCCACCATCTGCCTTCTTCCGCGTGTAGGAGACTCGCTGCAAGGATCACCATGAGGTCAGCTGGTGTCCCCACTAACCTGAAAACTCGAACAACAGCCTCCAGCCAATCCTCGGCTGCCTGAGGGTCCGTCTTCCTGCGGAACATGGACGGTCTCTGACGCTGGAACTCGTACAATGCACTAAGGCGGCGTGCACTCTCAATGGCTGAGGCTGGTGGAATCGGTGGCTCGGCGGGTAGAGGTACCACCGGTGCCTCCGCTTAAAAAGGGCCCTGCACCGAGGCCTCGTCGCTCAGTGGGCTGTCGTCTCGTACAATGCTCTGAACCCTAGCTGGATGCCGTCGTGGGGCCATCCTAAAAAGAAACAGATGTGGCACGGTCAAAACAGTATACCTGGTGAGCTGACACAAAGTAATCACAAAGAAAACTTTTGAAACACACATGCAATCAGTGTTTTCGTGCACTGAGTCGGAAATTAGAAGTCAGGGTCCTAGTGTACGAATACGTCAGCCGCCGCACCAACACTGGACTCCCTGGACTGATAACCACACTCAATACACTTAACATTATTGTTTCAGATAGAAGAAAGATCAGAGTCCTGAGTTCTGTGGTAGAACCGAACTCCTATGATACTAATGTGTCACGACCCGTCCTCGGGGACCGTGTCGTGACTACCCCAAGCCCGCCTCCCAAAGGCCAGGGGCTGGAGACTAGCACCAAAGGCGTAAATCCTAACAAAAAGGGGAAGACATTCCCTTTATAAAGTAAACAAACACCACAGAGTAAGCCCATAGAAGTAAACACTAAGTAAACTGAGTAAAAAAGTAAGTGCAGGAAAGTAAGTGGGCCAGAATACAAACCCAAACCGAAAGTAAAGTACAACTGGAAAGAAAGTACACCAACTGAAAAGTAAAGTAGCAACGTCGAGCCGTCCACTGGAAGTCCCACCTGAAGGGTGGGTACAGATAGTCTCCTCAGCTCCTTGGGTCCAGCCGTTCGCTCCGTGTACGTCCCGCCCAGTGGTCCACCTCCAGGTACCGACTTGCTCCACAAGCCTCAATCACGATCAGCGCTATCCATCGTCTGCATCCAAAACAACATAGTGCGGGCATAGCCCGTGTAGGGGTGAGTATACACTACTCAGTAGGGACTCCGAGACCCCCGAAGGTCTCCCAGAATCCACAAAGGATAATCCACAAAGGAAAGATACAATCACGAAGTAACATCCAACACTACTTAGGTATATGCCCATACATATACCTAAGTCATCAATTCCAGTTTGGCTCCAACATCCGAGCCCAAGTTCGATCACGTCCACACAGGATAGTACAACCCAATCCACACAGGAAAGCACAACCCAATCCACATAGGAAAACAAGTCAATCATATCGAAGATAATGATTGAAAGTCAAGACTCAGATCACACAGGTATAAATCATTTGTAAAGCAAAAGGAGATGATCAGATGTAGTTACTGATTCATCTAGCTGGGACCCACGTAGGATACTAGACCGGCTAAGCTTCCGAACCCACGTAGGATACTACAATAGAGGTCAATACTGTCGAACCCACGTAGGATACAATTACTGTAGTCGTCACCGCCGAACCCACAGAGGATTCCAGTACGGTTGTCGTCGTCGTCAAACCCACGGAGGATTCCAAAATGATATTCTTCACCGTCGAACCCACAGAGGATTCAAGTACGGTTTTCCTCATCATCGAACCCACGGAGGATTCCAGTACGAAAGTATTCACTGTCGAACCCACAGAAGATTACATTACAGTTGTCATCATCGTCGAACCCATGGAGGATTCCAGTACGAAAGTCTTCACCGTTGAACCTACAGAGGATTCCAATACGGTTTTCATCGTTGTCGAACCCACAAAGGATTCCAGTACGAAAGTCTTCACCGTCGAACCCACGGAGGATTCCAATACGGTTGTCATCGTCGTCACAACCAGCTCTAGGGTTCCCGCACACAACATGGTTGTTTCCGAGAGGGTCCACTCCATGAGCCAAGGGGTCGATAAATCAACTGACACGTAGTCCGGAGTTGATGTATCCCAAATTTCCGCCTCGTCGATAGGAACTCAACGTGACAGACGACACGTCAATCGGACGCCCGGTCTGAGAGTTAATGGCCTTTTCGTTCCAGGGGCCCGGTTGGTTTATAAGTCAAAACCAACCCGACCGTACTCCAACTGCATCCAAACCTCGAGCGGAGTAATCCAAAAGGTCCGTATCACTAGGAGTAATCCAAAAAAGTCGACGACACGTCAATCGGACGTCCGGAGCTCAAGTTATAAGCGTTTCCTCTCTGAGGGCCCGGTTGGTTCTATGTTCGAACCAACCCGGCCGTACCCAAAGTTCTACGAAACCTTGAGTTTAGTATACCGAAACTACCATCTTGATCCAAGGACCGAATCGCAACAGACGGTGTGTCGATCGGAGGTCTGTAGCCCAAGTTACGGGCATTTTAACGAACCTGTCCGTTTTTAGGGGGTTTTGGCCCCGGACTGACCTGGCCCGAGACCCCCTGGGTCGGCCCGAACCGGGACGACCAGACCTGGGTCTGGGTCTGGCCCACTAGGGTACGGCCCGGCCCAGCTGGCGTGACCCGGCCCAGCCGGCGTGACCCGACCCAGCACGGGCAACACGGCCCGACACGGTTGGCCCAGCCCGATGCGGCAGGTCCAGCCGGCGCGGTAGGTCCAGGACAGCACGGGTTCGACACGCCACGTGAGCGCGGAAGTAGGGGAACCGCCACCCCCTTCGAACTAAATGACGGACCCACTGGGGGGTCCGCCCAGCTGTGCTGACCGGGGGTCAAACCCCCTGGTCTTTCAGGATCTGGCCGGTCGTAACGGCCGGCCATCACACCACACTGGACCTGTTGGTCCCACCCTCTAGAGCACCGGTGGCTCTGGCCGCCCTCCCTTGCTCCGCCACGGCCGAAAGCCACGGCCTTGGTTCTTCCGGCGCGGCGCGATGGCGCCGCGCCCCCTGCCGCGGCCCAACTCCGGCCGCGACTTCTTTCGGCCTCAACGGCGCCGTGCTTCTTCGCCACTTTCCTCTTTGTTTCCACACGGTGCCGTTACACCGCGCCGCCTTTGTTCGAGCCGCAACGAATTCAAGCACAAAGGGGGAGGAGGTTCAACTGTGTTCGGGCAGTCCGACCTCCTCCCGTTAAATTTATTACAGGCGGCTAAATCATTAACGTTGAACACCCAAATATTCACGAACATAAAAATCAAACCCCTACCTCGATGAAGTCTTCGAACGAGGATTGTCTCGGGAAAAGGATGTCACGGAAGACGGCGTCGCATAAGACGACGTCGTGGAAGATGAAGTCGCGGAAGACGGCGTCATATACGTCGTCGTTGCATGCCCGATGAAGGATGCAATGCGTCGTCATTCTTCGAAGATGACGTCTCTCACCGGCTGTGGAGAGGAGAGGAGACGACACGACGATCCCCTTGCGGTGTCAGAGTTCTTCGTTGTAAACTCGGCGTTCTTCGTGTTCTTCGACGAGGAAGAAGATGTTCTTCAGAGCGCAAGGGTTCTCTCCTTGCTTCCGCACAACGAATCAACCCCCAATAAAATAAGACATTGTCTTATTTTATTCACACACATGCATGCCATTATTAAATTTGAAATTTAAAAAGATCCCATTAAATTAATTAAATTAATTGAAGAGCCTTTAATAGTCCATTAAATTGGGAGAGTTGACTTTTCAATTAAAGGGGGGGGGGTGCGGGTTTGTTACACAATTCAATGCACGAGGGAGGTTTTAAGGAATTTGAAGGGGTGGGGCTCGTGTGGGCCCCACCTCACTATTATCTTACCAAATGGAGTTAGGATGTAGTGGGCCCCACACCAACATCCATGCATTGTTTAAAACTACTTATAATAGAAAATAAAAATTGTAGCAAAAATTTTTATTTCATTCCTTAGTTAACCCATTTTTTTAATAACCTCACCCGAGTAAACATAACTCCAGAAAAGGTGTTCCTAAGAAATTACCGGCGATGCGGTTTCATCGGTGCCTTCAGATTTCGATTCCGAGCACCGGTTCAAAAGTTAGAAAAACCCGCTCATTCATTCACTGAACTTACCTGAGCAAAACTTCAGAAAATTATTCCGGGCACACTGTGCCTCGGAATTAGGTCCCGTTAGAAACTGCGTACTCGTAAAATACCAAAGAAAATTAAGAAAAAAATTACTTCTAAATTTACGGGTCTTTACAGTATTTATCAGAGATGGGTCGAACAATTTTGGTTGATCAAGATACTTCTTGATAATTTTAGAGACAATATACTAGTGTAGTGGTTCACATTCAAACCCGGTGTTTACATAGTCTAAACATAGGTATGTAAAAATATGAGATTTATTATTAGAGGTATCTAAGTTTAAAGTATCATTATCTATTTATCATCCCTTGTATAATATATAAGGGTTGGTGTCCTAAGAACCCACTATTTTGTACTTTGACTACATGATATGTTCACTTATTATATATTGTTCATTGTTCTGCATGACTATAATATAATAATGTCCTGGAATATTTGTTGCATTGATAAGGTCATGGAAGATCCCTGCTATGATGAGAACCTTGAAATTCTATAATAGTATTCTTAAATAAAGTTCTACGGTTGGATGACATACTATGATAGGACCAATAGTATACAGACCGTCATGTGTGAGTACTCATAAAAAGACGAGACTCTCTCTCATGGAGTTCACACTTGGTAATATCCAAGATGGGAGATTATTAGAACAGACCCACCAGTAGTAATTCTGCATGTCTTGGTGTCATCAGACATTTCTATCTACGAGCGTGTGTAATGGTCCTTTGACTGGAAGATTATCATTAACTCATGTCATGACTCGCACACTTTGATTTACTGATGAAAACCGTCATGCAGACAGTTGGCGGGAAGTAGGGTATGTTGGGTGCATCACGAGTGACATGTTATTAATGGATAAGTCGAGGAAGGATTTTCCCCTTCTATTTATGGAAGTTTATATCTCGGCCCTTTGATTGAAATAGAACTGTTTCATTAAATGCTATGGCCACGGTGTGAATGACGAGTTTATTTCAGGTAGTCAAAGAATGAAAGATCAAGCATATAGGTTTATGACACTACCATGAAACCTTCTTCATGAGATATTGAGACAAAGGGATTAAATTACACAGTAAGCGTTCGTATGAGGTGATACATCAATGCGGCATCAACTTATTTCTCTTGGGTGCCTTGACCCATTGCTAGACAGTAATCTTGGACTTTAGGCAAGACCTCCTAATGCCAACGAGAAAGAGGCCTAGAAAGTCACACACTAAGTGTATTCAAGTATCTCAAGTAGAATAAAGATTATTCCCGTATGTGGTTTAATAATTATTCAAGGAAGCCTAAATCATTTTAATTTAGGAGGAAGAATAAAATAAAACAAGTACACACCGTGTATCAATGATTACACGCCGTGTAGTTTTATTTTGAAAACAAGTACACACCATGTATTATTAAATGTACACGCCATGTAGTTTTCATTTTGGAAAGGAAATAAATAAATAAAAAAATATATACATGCCGTGTACATTGAATGTACACGCCGTGTAGTTTTCAACGAAAAACAAGTACACGCCATGTAGTTTTTCCAGTCGGGATTTTGAGGAAATATCGTTTTATTAAATGATATTTGTTATAATCAGTGTGGGTGCATGCAAGGAAATAATGACTCAACATGGGGTTTTCAAAAGGGAGTTAATGAAATAAATAAAACGCGTAACACATTTATTTATTGTCATAACTCTACAAACTCAAACCCAATTATAAATATCCTCACAACCCCAACACTTATCCTTACACAAGAGAATCGTTGTGCACAAAAATTCTGGAGAATTATTTCAAGGCCAAAAGAACCTATTCCTCCAAGAATGCTCTCAAGACTGAGAGTGATCCTCTTTCATCGGATCAAGATGATCTAAGGTGGACAACTCAAGTAAAGGTTTCTCCATGATAGCACCAGGAGACTCCTTTGGCGACGTCCCGAGATACGAGGTACATGTGTGGATCACCGCTAGAGGAAGTCTACACTTGGATTCTATGAAGCAACGACAAATCAAATCAGAATGTGATAAAGAACATAAACTAAGAAAGAACACCCACAAAGGTATTTATTTTTAATTTATTAAATTAATTATAATCAACCAGTAACGATCCTTGTTTGTGGTTCCAGGACAAACCTTCTTCTTTTTCTATTTCTGTGATTTGATCCGTGGAGAATGGCGTTTATCGTTGTATTGATCCCAGATTGATCATTATTAATGACAAAAATCCAAGTGGGCACATCCACCCATGCACTTCCGTTGTGCAAGGAACCTTTAAATGGTATCAAAGGGAGGTTACAACATTGATTATAGTTATTTAATTTTCGTTGATAATTTACGCATTTATATTTGATTCAATTCGAAATAAATTGTTCTATAAATCTGAATAAACGAGATTTGTTCTTCCCCCTTCATTTCTCAATTCATATCATAGAAAAGGCCTTTTAATTTTAATTTTGATTAAAATAAAAATGAGGATCTCATCCAGAGGAGCCGCTCTTTCTGTTTGTACAACACGGGAATACATGTCGTGTAATGAAAACTACACGCCGTGTACTTAGGTTCAACGAACCGGTACTAGTCCACTAAACCACACCGTGTGAATTGATTACACCTAAGTATTTAACACCCAATGTTGTCCAGAATTAAATGGCACGTGGGAACCAGAATACACGGCGTGTATGTTTGAGAAACACGTTGTGTAGTCCAATCCGACCCAAGTGAAACCGTGTACAAAGGAGAAGCCGCTTACCACGTACACGGGATCGCCAGACCAGTTAACATGTAACAAGGAAGAACACACCGTGTATGATTTATCTACACGCTGTGTACTCCATAATTTCCAAAGTACAGAGAACACGCCAAATCCCCCAGCGTGTACTTTGGATAAAAGGTGAAAACAAAATACACTCCTTGTAAATATAAACTACATGCCATGTACTTTCCAGAAATTTCACCTGGTTTCCTCCAAAATTACAAAGCCCTGTACATAGAATTTGGATGAGAAGAATCTCAAGGAAATTCAGAAAATAATTTAAGATAAACAATTGATTAATTATATGATCATAATTAATTGAATTCAAGTGCGACTTATCTTAAATAATAGAACAATTAAAAGAATTTGAATTATAAATATGCGTAAATGTTGTTGCATTCTATCGATGATCATGATCTAGAACAAAGACCATTTTTTATGTGTGTTTGGTTTCATTTAAATTTGTTTAATTTAAATTCGTTGGCCTGCGATCCTTCTTCCAATAAAATGTAAGGCATGCATGACCATGGTTTCTTTAATATAAACCCCATGTAATGGAGGATCTCTCAAGCCAGAGGAGACGATTCAAAATTCGAAGCTGATGCGAAACCAACCGAAGAAGATAAAAAGGTGGACAGGTGGGATCTATAATACACGAACAATCAGGTTCAAGGTGTTTTCCCTAGGTCAGGGTTAGCTTATCAAACCACTAGATAAGCTAACCAATAGAAGCTCATGATCATGCCATCTATTTTATTTCGGTTTGATTGCATGGTTTATTTATTATGTATGTGTTGTCGCAATCACATAATTAATGAAATAGACAAGCATTCAAAGATGGATTAAAATAAAAACCGGACTATGTGTAAACATTATCAGAACATGGTTAATCACTTAAGCAAGCATCACTTAATATTAAAAAGCATGTGATAATGCGAAACTACACATAAAAGATTAAAATCCTCCAATACCATATTATGCCAGACTAAGCCTTCCGTTACCTGATTAAGGGCAAGACTCAATAAAACTATGTGTTTGACCAACCCTTGTTAGGAAACTTACTTTTATAAAGGAAGACCTCATGAAAGGTTTAGGGTTGACTTAACTATATTACATCAAGAGAAGTATACCTTGCTAGAATTGATGTAATATTAGAAGAAAGAGTTGATGAAATCCAAGTTAGGATTTCAGGATTGGGGACTCCACTCAACAGATCACGGAACTATAAGCTCACAGTTGGCAAAGACCTGCGTACCTAAATACCTTCAAATAGCTTGACCAACCCTTGTTGGGGTTAAGCGAAGGGGAATATGGATCCTTACCACTAGAATTTAAAATAAACGGGACATTTCGAGTTTAATGGTGAGGGCCATTGGGACTTGATAAAATAGTGGGATAATCAATAAATTCATTTATTACTCATAAAAATGTAATCAAGAAAGTACTGATAAATCTTCTCTTTTAAATTGTAGATTCTAAATGACAAACTCATCAACCACATTTTCACTACGATCAATTATGGATAAATACAATATCCTCACCGACAGTAACTTTCAGGAATGGTTTAGGCACCTTCGGGTTATCCTACGCCATTGAATGAAAATTTTACATGCTGGAGTCCTCACTTCCTGATTCTCCTGCCCCAGGGGCGAGTGATGAAGATTTCGTTGTCTATGATCAACATTTGAGCGATGCACTCGATGTTCAATGTTTGATGCTATCATAAATGTCTAGTGAGATCATGAAGTCTCATGAATACATGGATGCCTATAGCATGCTCGAGTATCTCCGTGGTCTATAACAGGAGAGAGAAAGACAGGAAAGGTTTGAGATCTCCAAGGCTCTATTTTAGATAAAGCTTGGAGAGGGTGCACCAGCTGGGCCTCATATAGTCAAGCTCATTGACTACATTGAGCGCTTGAAGGTTCTGGGGTTTAAAATCCCTGATGAACTGGGTACCGATCTCATTCTTGCATCACTCCCCTAGAGCTTCTCTAACTTTGTTGTAAATTTTAACATGAATAACATTGAGAAATCTCTATCTAATATTATTATCCTTATTCTACAAGTGGACAATGATATGAAGCGTGAAAAGCCTTCTGTACTTATGGTGAATAAAAGGAAAGGGAAGGCGAAGAACTTTAAGCCCAAAGCTTCTTCAAGGCCTTCCATGAATAGAAAGATCAAAGGGGAGGTAAGAGAACATGAGGCTGTTTGTTTCGCATGTGGCAAGAAGGGCCACTGGAGGAAAAACAGCACCTAGCCAAGGAACCAAGGGGAAGCTTCAGGTGTGTTTGTTATCGAATGTAATCTATCCGTTTCTACTAATTGGGTATTAGATACTTCTTATGGTGCTCAAATCTGTATACAAATATAGGAAACATGTAGATTCAAAAAGATTGATCAAGGGGAGGTAGATCTACAAGAAGCCAACGGAGCCAGACTTGCGGCTGTAGCTATCGGGGACTACCACCTCACGTTGCCAACTGGAATGATATTGGTGTTAAAGGGTTGTTATTATGTTCCTTATGTAACCAAAAACATTATTTCAGTATCCAGATTAGATACTGATGGATTCATGTTCATGTTTGGAAGTGGATGTTTCTACTTTTATAAAGATAGCATTTGTTTTGTTAGGGCACATTTATATAACGAACTTTATGTGTTAGACTACAGAAACCAAGTAATGGAAATCTATGACAAAGTAAATTCACATGACTCATACCACACTGAAATCTGGCATCACCGGCTAGGTCATATCAATGAGAAATGTTTTACACAATTACTTCAAGATGGGTATTTAGATTCTTTCGAACTAAAACCACTTGGTGTATGTCATGCGTGTCTACAAGGCAAAATAAACAAAGCCCCATTTAGTGGGAAAGGTGAAAGAGCTAAAGAGCTTCTAGAATTAGTTCACACAGATGTGTGTGGACCATTTCCGGTTGAAGCAAGGGGTGGGTTATCGTACTTCATAACTTTTACTGATGATTTTAGTAGATATGGATATATCCACTTAATGAGGTATAAGTCAGATTCTTTTGATTGGTTCAAAGAATATAAGATTGAAGTTGAGAACCATCTTGGTAAGAAGATTAAGAAATTCCACTCAGACAGAGGAGGGGAATATCTTAATCAGGACTTCATTGATTTCTTATGGGAGTTTGGGATTCTGTCTCAACTCACTCCTCCTTACACACCTCAGTGGAATGGTGTAAGTAAAAGGATGAACCGTACTCTGTTGTACATGGTGAGATCAATGATGAGTCATGCGAGTCTTACATTATCCTTTTGGGGATATGCACTACAAACAGCAGCACACAAACTAAACTAAGTACCAACTAAATCGATTAATGGTATTCCATTCGAGTTATGGAGTGGACGCAAAGCCATGTTAAAGAATTTACATGTGTGCGGTAGCGAAGCATTTGTTAAGGCCTCTTCAGGTAACAAAATTTCACCCCTTGGCACAAAGTGTATCTTTATAGGATATCCCAAGGAAACAAGGGGATATTACCTATACAACCCCTCAGAAAAAAAGGTTACAGTGGAATGACATTCCATATTCCTTGAGAGGGAGCACATCTCCAAAATAGATAGTGGGAGAGAGATATAATTCAATGATGTTGAGGCTCAAGATACACAAGAGTTGGTACAAGAACAGATTCCACAAAGCCCCATGGAAGAACAATCTGTTCCAAAGACACAAGAACTGAATGGATCACGAGAGAGGTGAGAGAACCAGAATGATATGGTTTTCTTGTCACCGAGGATGGTGACTCATTATTAGTTGAAAATGATGATCCTCTTACCTACAAGGAAGCAATTGAAGGCACAGACATTGCCTAGTAGCAATAAGCCATGAATTCTGAAATGGGTTCCATGTACGAAAACCAAGTCTGGATTTTGGTAGATACTCCAGTTGATGTAAATCCTATTGGTAATAAATGGGTATTAAATAAGAAATTGGACATGGAGGGGAAAGTCAGCCCCTATAAGGCACAATTGGTTGCAAAAGGTTTTAGACAGCATCAAGTAATTGACTATGATGAAACCTTTTCACCGGTTGCGATATTGAAATTCATCAAAATCCTATTGGCCAATGCTGCTTACCATGACTTTGATATTTGGAAAATGGATGTCAAAACAACATTCCTTAACAGGAACCTCCAGGAAGATGTCTACATGACACAACCTGAAGGGTTTGTGACTCCAAAGGATGCCAACAAGGTATGCAAGTTGTATAAATCCATTTATGGATTAAAGAAATCATCAAGGTCATGGAACATTCGTTTTGATGAAGCTGTAATGGAATTTGTCTTTGTTAAGAAAGAATGTGAGCCTTGTGTCTACAAAAGGTTTAGTGGAAGTGAAATTGTTTTCCTAATTGTATATGTTGATGACATATTACTAATTGGAAACGAAGTACCTATCTTACAGTCAGTTGAGGCATGGTTGCATAAACGCTTCTCCATGAAAGAATTGGGCGAGACAACATATATTCTTGGGATCATGATCCATCATGATAGATCCAAGAGAATGCTGGGCCTGAGTCAAAGTACATACATTGACAAGATATTGAAGAGATTCAGTATGGAATAGTCCAAGAGGGGATTGTTTCCAGTGTCACATGCCATTCATCTTTCCAAGAAAATGTGTCCTCAGACACATGAGGAAAGAAAGAGAATAGCACGGATCCCTTACGCATCTGAGATTGGTCCAGTCATGTATGCTATGCTATGTATGAGGTTAGATGTTGCTTACACATTAAGTGCGGTAGGCAGATGTCAAGAAGATCCAGGAGACCACCATTGGATGGCTGTCAAGACTATCCTTATGTATCTGAGGCGTACTAAGGATATGTTCCTAGTTTATGGAGGAGATGAGGAACTAGTCATCAGAGGACATGTAGATGCTAGTTTCCAGACTGATCAAGATGAAATGAAGTCACAAACTAGATACATATTCAGTTTGAATGGAGGTGCAGTGAGCTGGAAGTGCTCAAAGCAAAGTGTGGTGGAAAATTCTATAGCGGAGTCTGAGTATATCGCAGCTTCTGAGGCAGTTAAAGAAGCAGTATGGATGCAAGGCTTCGTCCAAGATCTGGATGTAGTACCAAGCAGTAAAGATCACATCACACTCTATTGTGATAATACTGCAATAGTGGCACTTGAAAAAGAGCCAAGGTCACATCAGTGGACAAAGCACATACTTCATAAGTATCATCTCTTGAGGGATTTTTCTTAGAGAGGTGAAGTTGCAGTGAGCAGTATTTCCATGTAAGACAATGTGGTAGACCCCTTGAATAAAGCCTTGACTCAGCAGAAACATTAGTATCATGTGAGGTCTAGCAAACTAAAATTCATAGGTAGTTGGATATAGTCCAAGTAGGAGTTTGTAAGGGTTGGTGTCCTGGGAACAAAATGTTTTGTACTTTGATTACCTGAATGTTCCCTTATTATATATTGTTCATTGTTCTGCATGACTATAATATAATAATGTCATGGAATATTTGTTGCATTGATAAGGTCATGAAAGATTCCTGCTATGACGAGAACCCTGAATTGCTATAACAATATTCCTAAATAAAGTTCTATGGTTGGATGACATACTATGATAGGAAACATAGTATACAGACCGTCATGTGCGAGTACTCGTAAGAAGACGAGACTCTCATGGAGTTCGCACTTGGTAATCTCCAAGATGGGAGATTATGAGAACAGACCTGCCAGTAGAAATTCCGCATGTCTTGGTGTCATTGGACATTTCTATCTACAAGCGTGTGTAATGGTCCTTAGACTGGAAGATTATCATTAACTCATGTCATGACTCGTGCACTTAGATTTACTGATAAAACCCATCACACAGACAGTTGGCGAAAAGTAGGGTACGTTGGGTGCATCACGAGTGACATGTTATTAATGGATAAGTCAAGGAAGGATATGTCCTTTCCATTTATGGAAGTTGATATCTCGTCGCTTTGATTGAAATAGAACTTTCACATTAAATTCCATGGCCATGGTGTGAACGACGAGTTTATTTCAGGTAGTCAAAGAACGAAATATCAAGCATATAGGTTTATGAAACTGCCATGAAACCTGATTGATGAGATATTGGGACAAATGGATTAAATTACACAGTAATAATTCGTATGAGGTGATACGTCAATGTGGCGCCAACTTCTTTCTCTTGGGTGCCTTGACCCGTTGCTAGACAGTAATCTTGGACTTTAGGCAAGACCGCCTAATGCCAATGAGAAAGAGGCCTAGAGGGTCACACACTAAGTGTATTCAAGTATCTCAAGTAGAATAATGATTATTCCCGTACATGTTTTAATAATTATTCAAGGAATCATAAATCGTTTTAATGTTGGAGTAAGAATAATATAAAACAAGTACACGCCGTGTATCAATGATTACACGCCGTGTAGTTTTATTTTGAAAACACATACACTCTGTATATTACTAAATGTACATGACTTGTAGTTTTCATTTTGGAAAGTAAATGAATAAATGAAAACAAGATATACACGCCGTGTACATTAAATGTACATTCCATGTAGTTTTCAATGAAAAACAAGTACACGACGTGTAGTTTTTTCAGTCGGGATTTTGAGGAAATATCGTTTTATTAAATGATATTTATTATAATCAGTGTGGGCGCATGTCAAGGAATTAATGAATCGACATGGGGTTTTCAAAAGGGAGTTAATGAAATACATAAAACGCGTAACACATTTATTTATTATCATAACTCTACAACCTCAAACCCGATTATAAATTTCCTCACAACCCCAACTCTTATCCTTACACAAGAGAATCGTTGTGCACAACAATTCTGGAGAATTCTTTCAAGGATGAAAGAACCTCTTACTCCAAGAACGCTCTCAAGAGTGAGAGAGATCCTCTTTCATCGGATCAAGATGATCTAAGGCGGACAACGCAAGCAAAGGTTTCTCCAAGCTAGCACCCGGAGACTCCTTTGGTGATGTCCCGAGATACGAGGTACACGTATGGATCACCGCTAGAGGAAGTCTACACTTGGCTTCTACGATGAAATGATGAATCACATCATAACTTGATCAAGAACATCAACGAAGAAAGAACACCCAAAAATGTATTTCTTTTCAATTGATTAAATTAATTATAATCAACCTGTAATGATCCTTGTTTGTGGTTCCGGGACAAACCTTCTTCTTTGTCTATTTCTGTGATTTGATCCATGGAGACTGGCATTTATCATCATATTGATCTCGGATTGATCATTATTAATGACAAAAATCCAAGTGGGAACATCCACCCACACACTTCCGCTGTGCCCGGAACCTTCATAATCAAGGTAAATGGTGAATGTACTGGGAAATTTGAGAAAACCGGTGTTGAAGGAATCTTACTAGGATATCCTTAAAATATAAGAGGATATCACTGATACAAAAAATAAGATATAAGGATTATTGATGTTGTTGAAATGGAGATTATGAAACATTAAATGGAAAACGTTTTTCATGGTGAATGTAATTTTTTTAGAGATGATAGTGATGTTTTTGTTAAATAGTCAAAATAATTCTCAATAAATAATTAATGTGTATAGGATGTTCAGGTTGGAGTAGAAAAAGAATCCATTTATATTGATTAGGAGTAACTCAATTATTGTTATCCAAGGTTGAGAAGAAAATTTAAAGTCCAAAAAATCATTGGAGATGGAAGATAGTTGGTTCAAACAAAGAGAACATTAAGGATATAAACTCAAACATATTTTCTTTAACAAGTTAAACCAAGAGGTGTTAAATATGTTATAAAGAATCATAAATTGTTTGATTCTATGAACAATTAATTGGGCCAAATTGAGAGGAATGACACTTAGGAGTTGGTATCAAACCCCAAAGAGAGGAATTTCATCGGGAAAAAGTTTATGTTCTAGAACAAACTTTATGGGAAAGGTTATGTAATGATAAATAAAGTAGGTTTAGTGTGTGAAGTTTATTATCAATATGAATGAGTATATTTTGGTAAAACCCTGGAACTAGTTACAGTACTTGAAACCATAATATTTTTTCTTGTTGATATAGACCAAAAAATACATTATTCTTCAAACGGATGTCATGTATTCATTACTTAATTGTGAGTTGGATGGGGAGATATATAATGAGAAACAAAATGGTTTCTTATAGAGAGAATAATAGATATATGTGTGAAGGTTAAATAAGGATTTGTGCATATTAAAATATGACTTAAGATCTTAGTATTCAAAAGCATGATACCTGTTTAAAAAAATTGATGTTAAAAAAAAGGAACAATTGAAAAAAATATTTATATTAAATATGACGAGGAAGTATCACTTTTTTATTGATTATTTATATGATATAATTTTTATTGGAAATGATTAAAAAAATTTGATGATTGTTTCGAATAAATTAAGGAGTTGTTTGAAATTTTCATGCTTAATGAGGTGAAATATTTTCATAGCCTAAAAAGTTCTCAAGTGAAAGACTATATTTTTATTTTTTAAGAGAAGTATAATAATTAAATTATAAAGAAGTTTGGAAGGGATGATTCAATAGAAATTTTTATAACAATTTTAGCAGGAACCATGTTGTATAAATATGAGTAAGAAAAGGATGTGGATCCAATAGAATTCTAGAAGCTGATTTATAGCCTACTATACCTGATAGCTTCAAGACTAGATATTGTGTATATTGTTACACTTTGTGTCAAAGATCAATTTTCACCTATAGAGTCTTATTTTAGTGTTTCAAATAGGATTCATACTTACATGAGTGGTACAATAGATTTTCGATTAAAATTTGACTATAAATTGATGCTTGATCTGTTTGGATACACATATGTATATTAGGAAGGTTGTGTTGATGATATAAATTCAATATCTGATAGTTTTTTCTTTCTTAGATAAAAGTGTCTTTATTTCCACATTATGAATTAGATTTATTGGAGTTTAAGCACTACTAGGGTGGAGTATACATCTATAAGTTATTTTCTATGGATAAATATGTAGTTAAATGTTTTGAAGGTTGAAGTGAAGCTTCCACATCTCTTAGAATGTGATAATAAATGTTCTATTAATGAATCATAGAATCAAGTTCAAAATTCAATATTAAATCTCATTGATATAAAAAAACATCATCAAGGATTATTTGGAGATAAATTAATTGATGGTGGAATTTATTCCATCTAAGAAAAAAATTATTGACATATTCACCATAACATTGTTAAAGGATGCATTTTAGAGTATGAGGTTGATATTGGTAGTTCAGCCTCACCCGCATCATGGATAAGGTATGTTAGTTCATCCTATCTAATTTTATATTTGGTTATTATTTTATTAGGGGGATAAAATAAAGGACAATAAATTATTTCTTTATATGTATCTTCTTATGTTATTGTTCAAAGGGGGAGAATATATAATGGGGAATTATCCATTGACATGTATTTATCCTAAGGGGAAAATATATTTAAAGAGATTTATTAAAATGGGTAAGTTTTGATTCATCATTCTACATGTTTATGAACTTCCCTAATAGTTTTTTGATGTGCAAGCAAGATTTGTTTTGTTATAGATTTAATGGGTTGATCTATAATGATGATGAAAGATTAAATGTGATGTTGATGGAGATAATGATTTATTAATTATGATTCAATCAATTGTATATTAAGTGGTGTCACTTCATCAATAATGTTTGATATGGTCATGTTTAAAAATATATTACTAACATTTTATGAACAACATGGAATTATTTATTAATTTTTCTTGTTTCTTACATCGAGTTCACTCATGTTGTCTTAAAATTATTGAATAATGTTACATTTAAGTGTTTTTTGAGATTTCTAGTAACTTATGTTCCTTTGAAAATAAAATCCAAAGGGTGGGATTTTGGAGACTAAGAGGTGTTTAGATGATGTTTTGGGGGAGTTTTTTGAAGAAGATTTTTAATTTGATGTGATTATTTTTGTTAGATTATTCTTTTAATACATAAATCATATTCAAACTCAGATATATTGTGAGGTAATGATGTTTGGAGATGAATTCAGTTAATGCATAAGATGATTGAAATTTTTATATATCATGAAAGGAATTCATGATGAAATATGTTGATGGAACGACACTCATAAAACAAAGCATGATGTTGTATCGTGAATGTTGATTGAAGAATAAATATTCACAATGATGAATATACCACATCACAAATAAATAGAGTTAGTATTTGGTGTCCCTATCTATTTAAAGGACTCCATGCCATGAAATTTTGGCAATACCACAATGGTCCAATGTATGAGTATGGTATACACTTCTGAATTATGGTCACATCACAAAGAGGACTTGGTTTATTTTGGTGTTACTAGAATTACGAAGGAGACTATGTCATCATTGATGTACCATGCTATAATGGATGTTGATATGAGACACTAGCACAATTTAATATAAAAACATTCCCCAAAGCTTAGATGTTTTTAATTTATTGAGTCTTGTGATTTTGAGGAATTTATGTTATAATGAATAAGCCATGCCTCAAAGGATATAAGGAATATTTATATGTCACCATACTTTGGATGACCTCCATGTCGAAATGTTTTTCTACATAAAAACCAGTTATGAGCAAGGTGGGTTATGTCGTAAAACTTATTCTATACCAAAAATCCAAGTTAACAGGATTTGCGTTTCACTAGAGTTTACAATACCTCCACACTGTAATAATTGAACCATTCCTTTTGGTGGTTAACAAATTGAAAAGTAACCATTTTTAACCGCTTTTTCATTCCTCAAAGGAGTCTACCATGTAAAAAAATTGGGTTTTTGGGAAGTTTTTATAATCATTTATGACTTGGAATAATCTTTATTTGGTGGTTATTTCAATATATAATATCATTAATTTTGAATTAAATTATGCATTTTTGATAGAATATTTTCCAAGGGATAAATTTAAATAAGAAGACTTTAATTTGAATTTAAAATTCAAATTGAAATTAAAAGAATAACATGGAATACAATGTATAAATATTAAAGGCAATAGAGATGAAAACTTTATTTAGATAAGATTATAGAAGAGAGTAATTTATGTATATTTTCAAAATAGATAATATTCAGTGATTTTACAAATTATAATAATTGAGGATGACGATGAATATCAAAATTTCTTTATATATGTATCATGCATGAAATGTGAAGAAAAAATTGTTCTTGTGTATGTTGAAATTGAATTTCTACATGTTTTCTATTCTATAAGTAGTTAAGAAGAGGAATAACTCAATACACTAAATGACTGATAGGAAGTCTATTTGGTATAAGAAACTTTATTTTTTACCATAATTTATTATTATATTGTTTGGGATGGATTTTTTTTGGGATTCAATAAATTATAGTTAGGATACATGAATGAAAGATAATAAAGGTTATACCCTACTCATATGTTCTCATATATTGATTCTAGTGGTTAGTGTGACACTGGAGGAATCTATATCACACTAAGGACTGGCCTTCTCAGATTAGGAGGTGAACCTTGTAAATTGTTGATCTTATTTATTGGTGTGTGTTTGAAGGTGTGTATCAAAAATCTAAATCACTAATTATAATAGGAAGAAAAGCATGCTTAGTAAGAAATTCAAAAATTATTCAATATCACTAATTACCACCCTCTTAGTGATCTCTCAATGATCTTATATGTGGTTCCACATTTCTTGTGTTTTCTTTTGTTATAAACACAAAAATCATGTTTAAAATCAGTTGTTACATAGTGTTACATTTTTTGTGAAGTTAATTGTAAATTTTTTGAGCGATTAAAAGAATATTTTAAGAGTTTTAATGTTTAAAAGTGGGGTTTTAATCTTTTTGGAGTATATATGACATTACTACACAATTTTTGGCACCCATCGTGTCACTATGTTGTTTTTTTGTATTATTTTATCTTCCCTCGATTGGTTTTGAGTTTTATTGTTTTAAAGTTGGAATTTAATGTTTTTGGAGTCTTTTTTTGAGAGAAATTGTCATCCCACATGGTTTGGAGTAACCATGTGGTGCCCATGTGGATGGATCTTTTATTGTTAGAGATATTATTTATAGAAATTCCAAAATGTTTTTTCAAATCGTACAGAGCTACCTATAAATTATATAGCCTCTTTATCTTAGGAAAAGTATAGAGAATGGTTTCATGTATTTTAGAAAAATACATGGCCAAACTATGTTGATTCTATCTATCTAGGAAGTGTACTACATATGGTTGGTGCATATTTTGGAAAACCATGCGGTCAAACCATATAACCAGTCCAATTGCTTAAATTTTGGGAATTACCAAAAATCCCCTCTTTGAATTTAAGATGTTTCACCCACTGTTCTCACCCATTTTCATAGACCTCCCCTTGATAAACTAAATAGGATCTATAAATTCCTATATACTTGATATGTGGCCTTCCTTTATTTATTTCCAAGTAGTATTGAGGTATTTATTCCCCTAATTATCTCTTCTTCCCCTCCTCTCTTTACACATGGTTTTGGATCCCCCTATGAACCATATATCCCATTTTTCTTATTTCAAGGTTCTGTCTAGATCTAATGGTGTGGATTATGTAATCTTGGGTTTTTATACATCATCTCTATCCCCATAGGTGTGTTCATCACTGAAGGTGAGACATTTCATCTTTGTTTCCACTTCTTCCAAGTAGGTGTTTCTATGAAATAATTTCATATTTTAATTCATAATGTTCTTTTGCTTTATAAATTCCTATTTATTGAATGTATGAATATATTTGACATCCTTTTGATGTTTTAAAAATATTTTGTTGTGTTTTGATCTTGTAATAAATTGTTTTTTTCCTTTAAATTCCATATTTTCATGTTTAAAATGGAATGTTTTCTTGTGAAAATATTTTTTAGAAATGTCATGTGTCTTTCGAAATGGTTTTAAATGAGATGGGTGTATTTTAATATGGTTTTAGTTTTCAATGAATGGATACTATCTTTTAAAGAGATTTTTTTTAATTGAGGTATTAACCTAAAAATGATTTTGAATGGGGTTATTTATTAGATTTCAAATTTTGATTTGAAATACGTGTGTAGTCCCCCACACCTTGTAAAAACTACTTAATGGATACTTTAAAAGGATTTGAGTGAAATGGTAGGCCCTTAGACTTATTTTAGATTTAAAAGTGGGAGACCCTTTTTTAACGGTAGCTTTGTAATGTTTAAATGGTGCATGTGACTTCAATAATTTTCTAAGAAATTCCTAAAGTTGTGTTTTATGAAATATGAAATGGATTGGCTTTATGATCCTTATTTTATGGAAAATTCATGGTTGATGCTTTGGTTTTTAAAGGGTTGATGTGAAAGGAACCCTTTAATTTCCCCTGTTTTGTTTTACCACTTATATGGTTTATTTCTCTGCATTATTCCTTGTGTGGGATGTTTCACACTATGAGATTCTTGTTTCTCCCCTAGTGTAAGAATGTTATTTTTCTGCTATGGGTGCATGTGATGTTTAGAATATTCATTACAGAGTGTTTGGGGGTGAGGGTTATCTTTATCTTATGCCTTGTGTGTTATACTTGTATTGTATATCCTTTCGCCTCACTTCCCTTTTGGTCATGGGAACTTGGGGACTAAGAATAAGATGTATGTATGTTTTTCTAGTTGGTTCACACACCACTAGTTCCCCTCTAGTCATTATAGGCATAAGGTCTAGGAGGGGACTTTCATCATAATTTGTCATTTATGGGATAAATATATAACTTGTTATTTGGAGTTCTACACATGCTGGTAGCTGGTTTATGAGTTCGTATACCCTTATATGGTTATACTATTTAAAATTTAGGGATCCAAGGTAGAGCCCATGAAACATTAAATTGTTTGGATAGTTATTGATATATGGGAGTTTGACATAGTGCTTGTTTGGATCATTTACCATGCTTGTATTATTATGGAATTGTTCCTTGTTTATATTAGTTGTTTGACTTAGGTTAAATGGTGTATTCTTGTTCCTCATGAATCATTCATGTGTGTTGGGTCACTTATTATCAGAAATGAATTTTCAAATATGTTGGGGAAATATATTTTTTAATTTAAAAGGATATTCGGTGTGTTTCTAAAGTGGATTTCAAAATGGGTCTTTTTCTAAGATGGATTCATCTAGTAAACTATTTAAGGGAGACTGTTTTCATTTAAATAAAACAAGTGGGTTGTTTTTAAGAAATGTTAACATGGTTTTGGTTTTAAAATGTCTTAGTCTGGGGTGAATGATTTTAAAGAAAGTGTTTTTTTATTAGTGCAATGATAAAATGTTTGGAAAAGTGATTATGAAATTGATTTGGTTTTCCTTAAGTTATATTTCAAATGGATAATTTCTAGACATATTTTTATAACTATAATTGATGAATTTTCTTATGAAATGAATTTCATAGTTTTGTAAGATTTTGGTGACCTAATGGTATTTTTGACTCATGCTAATATATTTGAAGTTCCATGTTTCAGTTGGAATCAATTTTGATCATCATGGTCGACAAGGGGTGATTTTCATGGGGGTGAGAAACCATAGGTTTCATGGCAGTCATTTTAGGCTTGGATCAAGTTTGTTATTTGGTCATATTTTTAGTTATCATTTTATATGTTATTATTTATTAAATTCTAATTTTTTGGATGATTTTTTCTTTATTGAATTGGGTCAGATCATTTTAATTAGTTATGAACTATTTGGAATGTTCATTTATTTTATCTCTTGTATATATTTATTCCACTGTATCTATCTCTTATTTGGGAGAAGTCATTCTTAGGTGGATTCCTTTTATTCCTAGGAACTAGTTTCTAGAATGTGGGGATTGGGAATTCCCTTCTGGCCATGTGGAAAGTTGAGTCGGGTTCCAGGTTTGTTGGCAACCTGGGTCGATTTTTTATAAAATGGTATTATAGGCCTTTTTTAGTTTTTTGGTAGAGCCTAAGCCTCTTGGTTATCCCTTTTTATTTGGGGATATCCTTTTTCAATATAGGTGAATATTTTTTGTGGTTAATAGGTATATTTAGGGAGAGTCTAGATACCTATTTCTCATCCTGAGCCTCAAACTTCCATGGGAAGTGGGATCCAAATAGTGAATTCAAGTCTATTTTTAATTGTTTCTAATATGAATTGATGTTTTTATCCCTTTTACATGTGTAAGTGATATTGGGGGTTTCTCCATTATTTTTTGGGGTGAAAATGGAGGGTAAATTGAGTATCACGATTTGATCACATTGCTGGGCAAACCGTGTGGTGCCCATTCGATCGAGTCTTCCTCTTTTATAGATTATATTTCCCAATTAGTGAAAGGTTTCCAAGATCATGTGGGAAAATTGTTAAAAAACCTACATCTTCTTGATTATATTTTTTTTGACTCCTCTCAATTTCAGATTTATCCTAAAGTGATTTTCACTTGTTATAGGTGGATTGAGGAGTATGTTTTTTTTCATTTTTAGGATGTTTTAAACTTTATTCTTTGGGTTTTCTTGTAAGAAATTGATTTTGAGAAAAGAAGATTTCAAATAACTTCATGAAAAAAAAGTATATATTTTTTAAAATAAATTTGTAAGGTTTCTTCAAAATGAAAATGAGTTTGATGAGCATGTTTTGGATTCAAGTTTTTCAGAAAAAAATGGAATTTTGAAATAAGTTTTTGTGATAATCCTTGTTTGGGAAGTGTGTTTTCCATTAAGGTTGTTTTGTTTTTATATATTTGGGTTTTCTTTTATTTTAATAATATTCCTTATGGATGTTCATTTCTAAATTTCATTGTGTAAATGGTGATTTTGAACGAAAATGTGTTTTCACGATATGAATAACGCGATCCTTCTTTGATTGACTACTATTTTGGGTTTGAATCCAAGCTCATGGAGTAATCATTTGGTTTATATTTTGAGGCATGAATTTCTATGGTTCATGTATTATATTGTATGTAGTATGCCTCCCAAAATGGTTGAAAGGGTTTCTTCAGTTCCAGTGCCTACCCAGACTCCGTGTGGAGTGGTGGACCTAGAACCTTCCTTAATCTCAAACCTGTCTTCAACTTCATGAATCATCATCCGTCTTTTTTCAGAAGTGATCAGGGGTCATTTTTATCATTGATGTGGTTGGAATATATTGAGGTGACCCTAAATTCTCTTTAGACACTATAATCATCATGGGTATGATATATTGAGAGATTTCACATCAATTTTAGCTATGTTTTGTGGGAGTCCAAAGTACCATCTCACATGTGCGAAAGTGTTTCTTGGGATATCATAATGATGTTGTTTATTCATTGGTTCCTTTATGAGGTTCTAAAAGTGAATAAGGATATTTATATTGTGATCCTTTATTGGGTTGATTGATAAGTTATGGAGTACATCAGTCACTTATTAAATTTGGTCTTCTATACTCCAAATCTAGTCATCAATGTTACTGGGAAATATCATTTCTTCAAAAGTGGTTTTTTCCATGATTTCAGATCAACTATTATTTTTTATAGTCTAAAATAATTTCAAGAGGTTTTCAATGAGTATAATTAGGTTAATGTTAAATAGCATAGTCAACTTGTGGTGTGTGATTCCTTAGTTCCATCTGATATGCAATGGAAGTGTGGTGGTAATAGGGATATCCTAGAGAGTAAGGAGAAGAAGTAGGATAAGCTAGAGCATAGGGTAAAGATTATTTATTTTTGGAAGAGAATATACCTCATGTGCTTCCAGTATGGGGATGTAGGGCATCCCATGACCTCCTATTTGAAGTCTCCTTGAGTTTTCCTTTATTGTGGCCATTTAGTTCATCTTTAGAAGTTATTTAAGGTGGTATTTGGAAAGAGGTCTTGGGTTTTATCCTTTTTTAGATGTGTTGTACTTGGTAAATTTTCTTTGAGGGTTGTAATATTGGTTTTAGAGCTCCAACTATTGTTTTTAGGATCTTTTTAATCATTTAATTTTTTAGGTGTTTATTATAGTTGGATTTTGAGGCCATTATTATGTGTTTCTTCATTCTACTGTGGTTAGATATGAGTGTTATTTTGAAGTGCCTCTCTATTTGGGTGAATTATTATAAGAGGTAATAGTTTAAAACCATTCTAATATTGAACCTTTTAGGTGCTCATTGTATAGACATGAGAGAGGCCTTGGGTGCATGGATGGAGTAACTTGGGTTTTTTCCTTACCAGTTGAGCTTGATATACTAGATGGTGTTTGGATATGGCTTTTCGGATACACCATGTGAGGGTGATCTAGGATTTAACCCTTGGTTATACGCATGTGTTATGACCCAAGTCTAGAGCTCATATTGTTCTCATGATATTTATTTTGGTAATCCATCCTTGGATATTCTTTGGGGTTAAGATTTCATTTTCCATGTGGTTTCTCTATTGTTTAAGGTTTTTTACTTGGTAGTTTTCATTGGTTACACCATGTTAGATTACTTAAAAATGGTTATTACGCCATGTTAGGTCTCTCATGATGCTTATTAATTCTTGTTTTATGATCTCATTTTAGTTGTGCTTCGATATATTTTGAACCTTATGGCTGAGAAGTTTGACATTTTTTTGAGGATTTAAATTTTTTCCTTTATGGTTGAATGATATTGAGTGGTTATTCTAGTTAGGTCCTATTATGATCTTTGTTTTTTGTTGACTTGTATTTCAACCAGGATTTCTGAAGGAAGAAATTGGCATGTTCAGGAGTTTTTGAAAACCCTCTTGTCCCTATTTTTTTATTTTATCTAATCTTGAGTATTTTTGAGTTTATCTAGCTTACAAGATGAAATTTAATGTTTTTAGAGTATTCTAGGATATGAAAGGTTATATTACACTATTAAGAGTAACCATGAGGTTCCCATGTGAATGATTCTGTCATGGATACATGGAGATTTTTAAAAAATTTCGCACAGTTTGAAAAACCATGTGAGAAACCACAGAAACTATGTGGCTACTTTGGCTCAGGAAGAGGCTGGAACATGGTTAGAACATATTTTGGAAAATTATATAGCCAAAAAATTCAGGTTCTATTTGTATAGGTATTGGGATGTGTATTTTTGGAACATAGTTTAGAAATTTGTACATCCAAACTGTGAATCCCTTCAGTGTAGTCGTCATTGAAAGCAACATGTTTTGTCTTGGTTTCCAGTTCTTCCAAGTATAAGATTATATGATATTCTTTCATTTTGTAATTAAAATTGTGATTGATATTTATAAATTATTTTTATTACATTTTTGGATATATTTGATACCCTTTTGTTGTTTTCAAACAATTTTATTGTGTTTTGAGATTCACATAAATGGGGTTTCTATTAAATTTCTTGTTTTCATGTTTAAAATTGAATGTTTTCATATCTTGTAATTTTTTATAATTTTAGTGTGGATTTTGAAATGGTATTAAATGTGTTGGGTGAATTTTAATCTAGTTATAGTTTTTAATGAGTGAAAAATTTGTTTTAAAGATAGTTTTGATTTAAATTTAGGTGCTTAACTCAATATGATTTGGAATGGGGTTCACAAAAGGATTTGAAACGGTGATTTGAAATGATTGTGTAGTTACAACCCCCTCCGAACATAGGAAAATTCCATAATTGATACTTCAAAAAAATTGATGGAAATGATAGGCCTTTGGCATTTCCAAATTTCAAGGAGGTGAACACATGTTTAAGGGTAGATTTTAAATGTTTAAATAGTGTGTGAGACTTCCATTATTTTCTAAGAAAAGAATAAATTCAGGTTTTCTAAACTGTTATTGGGTTTGGAATTATGAGACATATTTTATGGTAAATGATTTTTTGGTACTTTAGATTTTAAATGGTGGATTTGAAAGGAATAATTGGATTTCCCCTTTTTTTGTTTACCCCTTGCGTGGTTTATTTATCTATATTACCCCTTACGTGGGATGTTACTCTCTATGATATTCTTGTTGATCTACTTATTTGGAATGTTATTTTTATTTCATGGGTTCATGCGATATTGGGGATATTCATTATAGTGTTTTTAAGGGGATATGGTTAGCCTTTTCTTATGACTTGTATGTTAGACATGGCTTGTATATCCTTTCACCTCACTTCCCTTTTGGTCATGGGAACCCAATTAGTGTGAGGGTGATTTAATTCTACTACGATAGTTGGTACACATGCTCTTAGTGTCCATCCATTCACGCTAGGAACAAGAGATGGGAGGGATATATCATCCCAATGAGGCTTGTGTGGGATACTTGGATGAATTTTGGTCTGGACTTCTGTGAATTCTGGAAGCTAGTTTGTGAGTTGGTATATACTTATTTGGTTTGATGATTTATATTCTAGGGATCTAGGGTATATTTCATGACACATTCAATGTTTTGGATAATATTTGATATAGTGGAGGTTGATCTAGTTCTTTTTTTCATTATTTCCCCTTCTCTTATTTTTATATCATTGTTCCATGTTTATATTGGTTGTTTTCCTTTAGTTAAATGGTGCATGTTTCTTTGATTTAACCTATATACATGTGTTTGGTTATTTCCTCTAGAAAATGAGTTCTAGAATTTTTTTGGTAAACATATTTCAAATTTAAATGTCTCTTATGTGAGTTTTTAAAGGGGATTAAAAAATGGGAATTTTATTTTAAAGTTATCTTTGTTTAGTGAAATGTTTTAGGGTGACCATTTTCATTTAAATAAAACAAATGGGTTATTAGAAATGATAATGGAGGTTTGGTTCTGAAATAGTTTAAGTCAGAGTGAGTGATTTCAAAGCATCGGTTTTCAGTTCTGAAAAAATGATAAAATGTTTTTGAAAGATGGTTATGGATTTTTTTCTTTCCATAAGTTATATGTGAAAATATTACCTTCCAAATATATATTTTCAGACAAGCATTGATGAATTTCCTTATGAAATGAATTTCATAGTATCGGAAGGTTGTGATGACATATTGGGGATTTTTTCTTACACCTATATATTTTGGGTTCCATTATTTAATTTGACTATATTTTTATCCTCATGACTGACGTGGGTTGTGTTTGGTGGTGGTGAGAAACCTTAGGTTTCATGAAGATTATTTTAGGCTCATCATGAGTTGATTGGTTGTTATTTTATTTTTATTCAGTTTTTTTTCTATTATTCATAGTTTTATTTTCATATTTATGGATGATGTTTTGTGTTTATGAAATTTTTTTGGATCAGTTTTGTTGGTTATGACCTATTAGTAATGTTCATTAATTTCAGTTCTCCTATTTTTATTATTTCACTTTCATTATCTCTAATTTTGTTCAAATCCTACCCAAATGGATTCATGTGATGTCTAGGAATTGGTTTCCTACCCATGGGGACTGAGAATTCCCTTGGTCTTATGGCGGTCCAGGTCAGGTGTTAGGTTTGGTGGAATCATGGTCTAGTTTTGTTGCGCTATGGTTAAATGTAAAACGGGTATGAAACTACTATGGCAAGTGAAATGGTATATTTTCATAGAAACAATGTTTTTTATCTATATTCTAAGATAAATGACCTCAATTCATCCATGTTTAGTGAAGTACATTCCCTAGAAAGTAAAAAAAGGATATCATCATTGAAATGTGTGTTTTAGAATGTATTTTATCTGATAAATTTAACTTTTATAAATAATGAGACTCATAAATTTCATGGTTGAAAACCATAGTGGCTTACATATAATTAATTTCAAGTAAGAGAAAAATGATAGAGACTCATGTATGATTGAACTGGATGAAAATTGGTTTATATATAATTCACCTAATAGAAGTGAAAACATCTAGGATGGTGAAACTATTAGTGAAAATGTTGATTGGTCATCTGGGGAATAAATTATTATCTACCACACTATGGACAAGCTATGATGTCCATGTTAATATGTCAATGAAATCTCAAGGGGAATGTACTTTGGGAATTGAAATTTATTTTTTGATTCATTTATATTTTATAAGGTCCAAAATGGGGATTCTTATGTTATGGAACATGTTGTGGTGTGAGGGGAGAATCAATATTTCAAATAGTGAGGGGAGGACTTGTCATGGAATAAGGAATTTTGAAATTAATTTCAAATTAGTTTAAAAAACATAAACTAAAATGGAATATAACACATGGTGGTAAATTTAATTTCCCATTAAATATTGTTGTATTAATGAGAGGGGGAGGGGTGAATTAGTTATATCTTTTTATTTTATGTTTCCTTATAAAACAAACTTTTCCTCATATTAATGATTTTTTACCTGCTAAAAATAGAAAAAACACACATCCATTGAAACATAAGAATTTATAAGGTTCACTACATAATAAGAGTAGCTAAATCCTTGGTATATTTTGGAAACAATCCAATACCACAAAATGCACTAGAAAACAATACTTTTGTTGAGAATATAATGAGTAGGATATGCCCTTACACTTGTGTTGCACTATGATCAATACAATAGTGTGTGTGCTTCAAATATCACAAAATGATATAAGATATTTTTTTAGAAAACATGTTACATTGCTTCTTGATCAACTTTCAAAAATATGATCCTTCAAAATGACACTTCAATTTCTTACCAAGAAGATGGTAAGAAGTTCCCGAACTTTTTAATAATACTCAGTCTGATTTCCTAGCCCAATTCAAAAGTCTGATCGCTCAATATGGAAATATAGATCTATTAGAATACCATTGAAACAATTCTTGACCACCTATAATCTGAGTCCTAAAATCCTAGTCTAATGATTCAACTCGATATAATGATCATCTAAATATGGTCTTGTCTCTTTTCCTTTCTTCTTCTATACAGAAAACTCCTTCATGAAAACTCAATACCGAAACTTCTTCTTACTAGAATTACATATATTCTCTCTCATCTTTCACAATTGATGCATTTCATTGAATACTTGAACTATTCTACTCCTTTTATAGACATTTCTAAAAAGGTTTTCCCTATTTATGAAATTTCTTAAATATTAAATCTTCCTTACATCCCATATCTTTCTTTGAATTATTTAGTTCCTTTAACTTCCCTTCAATTTTAGATCTCTCTTTGACTTCTTCAACACATCATTCTTCCTAAAACACCTTTAGTCCAAATATGATTCTTGATTCTGATTGGATAATATGATTTCTTCATTACAGTAAAGGCATTTAGTCACTAATATTTCTTGAACCACTTGCAAACGAAATATAACTAATGACATCTCATAGCATTTATCTTTACCAATTGAAAAATTAATATTCCCATTATCATTTCCATATTATGATGAAGATATAATATTTATTCAATATGTTTCTCTATATTAATTGTGAAAAATGTAAAACATATGTCTTCATATTTATATGCTTCGTACCAACTGATAAAAACCATGGAAAAAATTCATGAAACTTCAATCAAGCTTCGTGTCCCCCTTTGAAAACACTTTAGAAAAGTCTTTAAAAAAATCTTCCTCTTATAATCTTTTCTTGAAAAACTTTTTAATGATATTAAAAACATTATTTATCACTTGACTCAATAAAAAATGACCATGAAGATAAATGGTTGATTATATTGTTGATTGATCTCAGTCCAAACAAACTTTTATTATTAATTTGTTCCAATATATCCCAAGATAATTAATCAAAAAATTCTGCTTCAATCAAATTTTCTTATAAATATTCTTATGTTGTCATAAGGATGAAAAAAAGTAATGACTAATCAGTGCCAGAGTAACTCTGATTATTGGTGGCAGATCGAATATGATGGACCGATTCTAGTGGCTTTAACTTCAACAACTTCTTTTCTTTTTCTGATTACGATACCAGTGAACTATCCATATCCAATAACTTAAATATCCTAATATTTATATCATTCATAATTTTATCTGATTGAAAACCGGTATCTTCATTTTCTTCATGTTTTGATCAACATCCTCATGGTTTAAACAAATTTTTATCTGGTGATCTCACACCGATGATCTTGATAGCATAAATAGTTGTCTTTAGAAACTTCCTTTTTCATAAACATCAGCTTGTAATCATGACTACCTTCATGAATTTTATTCTATTGAAATATTGGCATAACATCATATGACTTATAATGTAATGTATTATAAATTCCCATTCCTATAGTAACATCTTCCTTTCCTACCAAACCTGAATACAATTGATAGTTTTTACAATTTATTTCATCAAGATAGCATCAGAAGTTTTACAAATTACTTGTTACTTGTGAGAAATACAAAACAACAACACATAATAATATTTTCATCAGATCCATGATGAATCATATTATCTTCTTCATTACGATTAGAACCTTATTCTAGACCCAAGGTGAGTCTTATGAGTCTTTTCTTCCAAAAAACATATTCCCATTCCAATAGACTTTATTAGGATATGTGAGTGTGAAATCTTAAATACAATTTATGAGTCTGATTTTCAGTCTATTATAATGTGAATCTATTTATCCTATTTAAAAAAAATAAATCACTCTTCCAAAATAAAATTTTTCTTTATTCCAAAAAACTTCTATAAGAAAATTTTCCAAAAAATACCCCCATTTGGATTTCTTTTCAATAAAGATTCATAAATCACTAAACCTTGTAACCAAAAGATATGGATTACTTATCAACAATTATAAGCCTATGTTAGCTAACTCATTTTAGGAAACAATAATTGTTGACATCAAAACTATGTTGTCCAAAAGCGGTGATAATGAAACTTTCTCAACTTTCTTCACATCTTTCTTCTTATTCCACTTTTCTTCTTCCAAATTCCTTAACAAAAAGTTTCCTACAACCACTCCAACAAACAGTTAGAATTTTTCATACACTTACATGCTGAAATCACATATTTCCCACAACCCCACCTTTATACATTCTTCCTTAAAAGGTTTTTTATATATTAAATAGATATATTTATAAAAAATTCCACCTTGAAAACACTATACAATGAAAAAATGAGAGGGGGACAAAAAAATCATACCTAAACCTTGGTGAGAAGGTGGTTGGATTCCCATGTTAAACCTCATTTTGTTAAAATGTTCCTTTGGAAAAGGTTTTTTGAAAATGTTAGTAATTTTTTATGATGTGGGAACATAATCTAGTATAAATTAATTATCATTTGAATTCTATTTGATGAAATGATATTTTATATCATATTTTTTAATGAGAAAGTTTCACCAAATTAATAGTAAGGTTTATTGCACTTTGATTCCCACAAAAAAAGACCAAGGGTAAAATTACTTCAACAAGTAAGTCTTCTAACTGAGTGTTCATCCAAATAAGTTGGGTAGCATCTGGAGTGAAAGAAACATACTCAGTATCATCTAGGATAAGAGTTACTTAATGTTTTTTAGGAAAGATATCACAACTTTTACCCATAAAGAAAACTCTATCATATGTGGATATTCTATCATCAAAATTTCCTAGACAATTGGTATCTGAATAAACAAAAAAGTCAATACTTTTTGAGATATCATACATTATTCCAAAAATTGTCGTGCCTTTGATATATCTTAGAATTATTTTTCCAGAAAGTAAATTTGATTCTTTAGGAGCACTCTAAAATCTTTCACGTAAGGTAACAACATAAATAATGTCAGGTCATGAGGCAGTCCAATATAAAAAACTTTCAATCAGCTTCCAAAACTATTTCTGATCAAATTTTGTTCCTTCTCTATATTAAATCAACTTAGTTCCCACTGAAATTTGTGTGGAAAATAGATTTGAATTTTCTATTGTGAACTTCTTAAGAAGATACCTATAATACTTTTCTTAATAAAGAAAAAATTGTTTCTTATTTTGTAATATTTGTAACCTAAGAAAGTATTTCATTTCTACCAGAAAGGACATATAAAATAACTTTTAAATCTCTTCAGAAAATATTTTACAAGATTCTACATCATTCTTAGAAAATATAAAGTCATAAAAATAAATGATTATGATGAGGGGAAAATCCTCACTTTCCTTGATGTAAATATTGTTATCAACTCTCCCTTTCACTAAACTCATCTTACTTAAGAAAGTATCAAACTTGGAATACTATTCTTTCAGGGATTTTTTTAGATAATACAAGGATTTCAAAATCCTGAATACATGAAATTGATATTTCCCAATAGAAAATACAAAAGGTTTTTCAATGTAGAGATCTTAATCATGAACCCCATTCAAAAAAGAGAACTTCACATCCATTTTAAGATTTTGTAACATCATTGTCCAGTAATAGAAAGAAAGTTTCTGATTCTTTCTAATCATGAAACTGGATAAAAAGTATCATAAAATTTAGCGCCTTTAATATGTGTGTATCCTTTTCATTCTAATATTTCCTTGTTCCATATTACATCATCTTCTTCATTCATCTTATTCCAGAATACCCATTTTGTACCAATAAACTTTTTGTTATCCAACTTGGGTATGAGTACCCAAGTTTTATTTTTTCTATATGATCTAGCTCTTCATTCATTTCCTGAACTCATTTTGGATGGTCAAAGGAGACATTCACATCAGTCAAATTGAATTTTGAATACAAAATAGTGTGTGTAGCAACTTTTGATGTTCTTTTTATTTAAACCTTTTGATGTCAATCAATAATAATTTTCTGAGCCTCCACTTGATTCCTTATACTGGGATGAGTTTTTAGAGTTTCTACCTCATTATTTGAAATAATTGAGTCTAATTCTTCTTATTGAGTATTATTAAAATTGTTTGTATCCTTATTAGAATTGTAAACAAAGAATTCCTTATCCTTCTCAACTTCCTTATCAACACAATTTTATTAAACTTCTTTGACCTTTTCAATAACATTCATATCAACAAAATCAATAATTATTTATGTTTCTTTATTGAAACACATCTATCCCCTTCCTTTTGGAGCATAACTAAGAAAAATTCCATCTTCACCTCTCTCCTCAAACATTCCAAGTTTTCCACTTTTCTTTTTTATGATGTATGGACTCCCAAAAACTCTTAAGGGTTTGAATCTTGTAGTGATGTAATTAAAAGTTTTATATGAAGTCAAATATGATCTTATCCTATAGAAACATCGGTTTTGGATATACAAAGATGTACTCAAGAATTTTCTCCAAAAGTATTGAGGAAGACCTTATTCAAGGAACATAATTCTCCCAATTTCCACCAAACTTCTATTATTTCATTCAGAAACAACATTTTGTTGAGGAGTTTATGGTGAACTAAATTAATTCCAAATTATATGCTTCTCAAGATAAATATAAAATTATTCATTTCTATACTCAATACTATTATCACTTCTCAACTTCTTTACTGAATTATCATATTCCTTCTCATATTTCCTCCTAAGAACATTAATCATTTTAAGATCATATGAATTATATTCCATATATATAAAAAAAGTAATGTGAGTAAAGTCCTCAATCAAAGTGGTTTGTTTTGAAAAAATATCAACTTTATTTTGCACAGAATATGTAATATTTAATTTATGAAAAATAGTGAAACACCAAAATATTCTTCTTGACATATCAAAAATACCACACACACTATCTCTATCAGATAACTTACTCATGTTTCTATGACACATGTGGCCCTACCTTTTTTCAGAACTGATTATCTTCCACCATTCCTAAGTAACAATAATTTTTTATTTCACTAACATGAAATATTTTTTTTTGTATTTTGGCCTCATGTAATTATATTTCCATATTCATCAACCTTCAAAACAAACCCATATTTTTTGAAAATAACTTTGGTGCCTTCATTACAGAGTTGTGTAACACATATCAAGTTTTGTTTCAACCCATAAACATACAAATATTTCATGGAATTCAACTTTTCTTTCCCAATGATGGATGATCCAACACCATTGATTCTTATAGATTCATCATTTCTCAATGTCAACATTAATTCTTGATAGTCTTTAACATTATTCCATAATTTTATGTATCATGTCATTTCAAAATAAAACCTACTATCAAGAATCTAAGGTCATTTTTCTTTTTTAAATTTCAAAGTGTTTTTTTTAAAAAGACTTTTTTATTTCCCTTTTTATTTCTTCATATATGGAATCAGATAATTGTTAAATTTTTTTTTTGTACCAATAAAAAGATGATACAACCTTTTGAAATATTTCCATGCTATTTAAATAATTAACAAATATTTTCCAAAGGTTGGAACCTATTTTCATGTTTTATAACATCCTTCTAAGGTTTCATTCTTCGAGTGGATTGACTCCCCCTAAAACATGTACTTTTAAAATTTATGGAATAGGTTTAATGTTTTTGATTGAACCAACACATACTTGTCATATATCTGAATCCACCACAACACCAACAATATCCATAGAAAGATTATTTTCCACTAAAACGTTCTGATTGATCAGTGTTGTGAGTATTTTTCTCAACAACCTTTTTAATGAAACTTTACTGAACACTAACCTTTAAATTTTGAAATGAAACTTTATTCTTCAACTCATATTGCATTTCAGTCATATCAAAACTAAAATTAATAGAAACCTTTTTGAATTCAGTATTTTTAGAAAATTTTGAATTATCCCCTTTGTTGGTCTTCACCACATAAATAATTTTCTTAGATTTTTTATTCTTGAGAAATTTTTTGAACATTCATAATAACATTTGAAGGTAAATTTTATAGATCATTATAAATTTTATACTTATGAGAACATTCAACAACTTTAGATATATTGTTTTTAAATATTTTACCTCTCTTTTCAGCTTTAAAAAAATGTTAGATAAGATCGAACTCTTATTAATTTTCCTTCATTTTTACTTCTTGATGATCATTACAGTTATTTTATTTCTTAAGATATTTCTTTAAATCATAAATCACATCAATAACTTAACCTTCTAATTAGGAAAACCTTCTTTATTATTTGATGAGGAATTTCCATTTTTCAACTTCATGATTTATTATTCGAGACTCCTAGTCTTACTCATACATTATTTATATTTATATTTAAGATGAAATTATAATTGAGTTTTTCTTCTTCAGAACTACTACTTCTAGATTCTTCATTATTAACTATTGCAATAGATGTATTCACACCATCATTCTCAGTAGATTTTTCAGATTCATCTTAACTATATTATTCTTCATCATCTATAGGTAATAAAATTATCCTTTTAGATTTAGATAATTTTTTTATCTTTACCTCTTTCAAAATATTTATCCTTATCACCGTGTTTATTCTATGACCTCCTTGGCCTTCTTTCTTCTTTGTCACTAACTTATCCTTTGTTTCTTCATGGACAATTAGTCATAAAGTAACCCAAAACTCTACATTCAAAAACATTCATGGGTTGTTTCCGTTATTTTTTACCTATACATCCTCTCACATTTTTAGAAAACAATGAAAAATTTTTATCAAAATTTTTACATACTTCAATTTTGAAGTAAGAGACAACAACATCATCTTATTCAATATCTTTCTTAAACTTTTATTTCTTGGAATATTTGAAAGTCATTTTTCTATCAGATTTTGTTTTTTCCTTCATAAAATGTTCCCATCTCATCTCATATGGGATAAGAGTACTATGAAGATCATCTAGAGATAGAGTTTCAGGACCACTATATTCCAATGAGGATACTTTTTCATCAAACTTATCAGGAAGGGGTCTTAAGATTTTCTAACAATAGTAAAATATTCTAGCATTTCACCAAGACATATTAAATTGTTACCAATGCCATTAAATCTGGTAAAGAAGTCCCTAATATATTCATAATCACCCATATTCATATCTACATACTTCATCATTTATATTTTTATATTTTCCTTCTTGACTTTTTTTATTTCCTTCATAAATGTTTTTTTAACTTATCTCAAGTAACTTTTGCAGTATAAACACATTTAACTCTTAAAAATTCACTTTCAAAAAGTGATGACACTAATGAATTTATATCTCATCCATAATTCTCAAGATTCTTATTATCATTAGGTGTAATAGGAAAATTGTCATCAATTAAAGGAGATAAATCTATTGTATCTTAAAGAACATCATAACAAAGATACAAGAAAATAAGGAATCATTCTATTTTTCTAGATACACTAGTTATTTCCATTAAAGATTACAATCCCCTAACTATTTACACATTTCATATATTCCATCAGAACTTATATTCAATACTTTAACAATGTGTAAATGAAGGGAACCTTCTCACTGATACCACTTGTAATTTCCTAGTCAATATTATTGTGTCACTAAGAGGGGGAGGGGTGAATCAGTGATATAATTTTATTTTATATTTCCATACTTATGAAAAAAACCCTCACCTCCTGTTAAAGATTTCATTCCCAAAAGAAAATAGAATAAAACAATATCCACAGGATCACCAGAATTTACACGTTTCACTAATCCGTAATAGTTGTTACGCCGTTGGTATGGTTTGTAAACAATACAATTCCACAAAATACTCTAAAAAAAACTATTTCATGTATAATACAACAATTAGGATATTCCCTTACAGTCATGCAGAACTATGATCAATACAATAGTGTGTGTTCTTCCAATAAAATGAAATGATATAAGATAATTTTTGTAACAAACATGTTATGGTACTTCTTGATCAACTTTCACAAATATGTTCCTTCAAAATAGTTCTTCACTTTCTTACCCAATAGCTGGTACAAAATTTCTAGGATTTTCAATTACACTCAATGTAATTTCCCAGTATAATTCAGAAGTCTGATTTCTCAATATGGAAATATAGCTTAGTCAGAATACCACTGAATCAATTCTGAACCACTTCTGATCTGATTTCAGAAATCCCAATTCGATAATCTAGCTTAATATGATGATTATATGAATACGATATTGTCTCTTTTTCTCTATTCTTCTTTCCTGAAATAATCCTCAAGAAAACTCAATAGGGAAATATATTCTTACTATAAATTCATAGAATCTATCTACTATTTCATTAGGGAATTAATTCATAGCGTAAACAAGGAATTATCCACCTTTTATAGGCATGCCAAAATGAATTAAGAGGTATTTTAAAAAGATTTTCCCGCTTTACCTAATTTCTAGAATCTTCATTCTTCCTTAAATATGAGATCTTTCTTTGAATTTTTCTACACCATTAATTTCCTTTCAGTTTCATATCTCTCTTTGACTTCTTAAATGATTCATACTTCCTAAAGAACCATCAGTACAAATCGGATTCCTAAATCCAATTGGCCAATATTATTTCTTCATTACTATAAAGTCATTTAGTCACTCTGCTTTTCTTGACCTAATTGAAAACAAATTAGAACTGAAAACATCTCAGAACCTTACTCTTCAACAATTGAAAAACTAATCTACTCATTATGATATATTTATTAATAAGAAGACAACATAATTCTTCAATATGATACTTTATAGTAATTTTGACATATTTAAAACATAGGTCTTCCCATTATGATGCTCCATACCAAATGATAAAAAAAATGGAAAAAAATTTATTGGGACTTCAATAAAGATTCATGTCCCACTTTGACAACACTTTAGAAAGTCTTCAATAAATAATCTTCTTCTTCTTATTTTCTCTTGACCCACTTATTAGAGATATTGAAAACATTATTTATCAATTGACATAATAAACAAATAATTTTGATGATAAATGGTTGACTATACTGTTTATTGATCTCGATCTTAAAAAAAATTTCTTAATCAATTGTGCCAACATCTCCCATGAAAATTATTCATAAAAAACATTTCTAATTCAGGAAAATTTTCTTATAAATCTACCTCTTATGTCATAAGGATTACAAAAGAATGTAATGATTAATCAGTTTTAGAGTAACATACTCTTCCATTATAGTGGATAATTTTAATAATTTCTCTAGTTTAGATAAACCACTTATAAAATTACATCCAGGTGTTAAACACATAACATGTGGTATTCATTTAGTTGTTTACATCACTACTAAGGTCAAAATCCATATACCTCAATAGATAAATCCATTTCTTGAAGAGAATATATATTAATTTTCTTCCATTAAAATACATTAGTATCTGTATCACTCATTTACAAAAATGTTTTCCCAGGTTATTGATCAACCTAATCAAGGATCCTACCTTATGAAAAATGTCTATTTGAGTACCAACCATGACATATATTATCTATAAAATAGATTATGCATAAGTTACATTAACCATGTAATCAACTGCTTTATCTATCTTTATTGTTTGGTGCTTGGAAAAATTAAAATAGTTTTATAAGGGAATAAAAATTATCATTTATCCAATACACAAAACATTATCAAAACCATTCCTTTATAGTTATCTAGTGACACCATAAGGGTTCTATACACATGGTCTGTACTAATTTTCATCCCTAGAATCTTGATATCTTCATTTATATCTTTCATATAAAACTCATCTCCCAACTACCCCTTCATTAGATCAAAAATTTTATTATATGATATTTTATTTAACATTCCATTCATGTAGAAAATCAATATTATGTATTCCTCATCAAATTATTTAGAGTAGTGATATTTTTTCATGTCTCTCCATTTATATACATATTAACTTATAAATAAATAAAATTATTTATTTCATTTCCTAGGTGTCTACTTTAACTCAAACAAAATTTCATATAGTTTTTTTAAAAAGTATTTTTTCCATATTAATGAATCCCTTTACCATTTATAATATATTTCCTACTATAAATCCTTATGATTGAATATTTTATTCATATCAATGTTCTCAAAAGGAAATCCATTAACATAAGTATATAAACATATTCCATAAATTCTTGATATATTTTTTTATATTAAAATATCATTACACCCTCATATTTAGTTATTCAAAAATTTATAATGAATTTTAGAATTTAATATTCAAATCATTTGAAAAAAAATTAATTTTTTTTGATTTTATCCAAATAAAATCACTTATAGTGATAATTGGTCAAGCTAGGCCACCAATGTGTCCTCAGAACAACGCACTACAAACCAACAAATAAAAACCAACAAAACAACCCACATAATCGAGGGACACAAAAAACAACCAAACCCAAACATTTCATAGTAGATAGGATCCGACAGATTTAACCCGTCAGCAATAACTCGTCCCGTTTCCTCCCTGCACAACACTAGCATGACCCATCCCATCGATGAACCACAGACAAATTGAACAACATCATGTTGGGATCTGGGAAGTGAGAGCATCAAACCTGACCACAAAAGAGGGAACCCATGAAAGAATATGATAGATGGGATCCCAAAATGAAGTTGTTGACAAGGATCCAAGAATAGAATGTGCCTCTAGAAATAAGTCAACCACAAGCCATAACCAAAATCCTCCCAGAGCAGAACCACCAACACCGAAGCCACCAAAACTATCCAAAATCACCAAAGAAACCTTTGAACCTAACCAAAGTGTGGCCGTTCATGGAGGTATAAGGAAAAAAGATCATATTAGGATTGTCGATAGGTGGAACCAATCTCGGGAAAGCAAAACCATAACCTCACTAGGATAGAAAACATCGAAGCAGGGGCATGAGAAAACCATAAAGATAAAACCCACCAAGAAAAACTGTCAAATGAGGTGAACGATGGAAACAAATTGGTCGATAGGGCTTCGAACATGGAACTAGGGGAATATTATTCAAAATGGATGAATTAGGTATTTAATCCACTTACATGATATTTCGAGTAGCTTACATGTCTTGATACTAATTAATCATTATTTTTGGGAAATATGGATCTTGGAAGGTGATATTGGATATTATTATTGATAAGACAATAGTTAATGGGTGTATAAATACTTAGAAGGTTAACATGTATTCATATCCCTTGAGAAATATTGATGAAATGATAAATATCATGGCTATGTAAGCATCATTAAGGGGTAACATAGGGTTTAGTCTGCCCATGTGTAATCATCAAACATGATCTAGACAATCCTAGAAAAACCATCACTCCTTTTTAAAAAGTGAATTTCCATCTGTGGCCTTTTTTAACTCTCCACACATGGTAACCCCCCCCACTAAGAGGTCAATTCCCTAAGGTAGAGCCTCAGCCGGGGGAGGAGCCATTTCCAACCGAGATGACAGAGTGTCTGGGAGGGTGATGACCCAATCAACGATGGTTTGTCAAATAAATCCGTCAGCACAGTGGGTTGCGCCTCATTTTTCCTACCCAGTCAAGACCAGGAGACCCGACAAGATGGGTGGATCATGGGGTAGAGGCTCATCCTGAAATCAGACTCCTAGGATTCAAACCCTAAACCTCCCAAATAATTATGTTGTTGTACCACTCACATTCACCACCACTCCACCACTGAAGTGGCTCCAACAAAACCATCACTCTCAACCTATATAGGCATGAATCAAATTTTGATTAAAAATCATCAAAACTATATGTAACCATGATGTTATCCTATATAAGTATCATCGAGAACATTGTAACTTTGTGTAACCATCCTACTAGTCAATGATATAAATGCATTATAATTATATGGCCCAGGGACTTGTCTTTTTGAGGATCACATGTACTCTAAGTCAAGGCTTCAGGCCACCATGTCAACTTATATATAATCAATAGGTAGTTTCCATTTGGATTATTTTTAATGAAATCATATATAAGGAAACATGATAACTGCAAATATATTTTTTAGATATCATATATATTTGAAATGATGAAGAAGAAGTGAAATGATTGAAGAAAATGAAAGATGAATATTTTGAAAGAAGAAATGATCTATGAGGTTTGACCACAACAAAAAAATATTGAAATTAGGGATCTACACAAATAAGATTAGGAAGAAGGGAGATGGGGGTGCGTGGGGAATGATTGAGACTTAACTAATATTTTTGTTTAATAATTTCATTTTATTATTTTTACTATAGTCTTGTAATTCCTTCTTTATCCTCTTTTATATATAATATCTTGCAAATGGAAGGGTGAATACTTAGTGATCAGGTAAGGGACAAATTTCCTTATGTAATGCATGATTACTTATACCTTAATGAGTAAAAATTGTTATTATTAATTTATTATGGTTCTCAAGGATGGTTTGATACTTTTAGTAAAATTGTGCTGAATTCTTGAACATATTAGTCATTTAATACTAAATTTGATAACATGTAATATCTTTCTACCTAATGTATCCTATCTCTAAGGAATTGGATTTATTAAGTGGTGAGTGTCTAGAAATTTCTGACATATGTGTGAAGGTAGTGAGTTACTATCATGTTACATAGGGATAAAAAAACTCAATCAGGTATTGAATTATTAGTTCTTGAGAGGCGTACTATTTTTAATATTTGATACTTTTCACACACAAAGAATGGGGGATGGTCAATTAGTAATCATTGTTAAATCTATCTCCATAAAAAATTTCATTCGAGGGTGTTTGATGAATTAATAGAGGAATCTCTTACATATCAATCAAAAAGAAGATAAGTAAAAGTATTTTATTGACTATTATAACATTATGAATGTAAATAAAACTTTAACCTAATCACATTCTAATCATTCTAATTTTAAAATAATTTTATCATTACATTAATTAATTTTCAAAACCAAACAATTCAAAAACCCTTATTTATTTAACTATTAAGTAATAGGTAATTTTTATCACTCCTTTCAAGAGACGGCCTAGGGTTACCAATACTTTTTCATTTAGCCAAGGAAAAATAAATTTATTTCTCATATCCTTTGATTGGTATAGTGTCAAAGAATTTAATTGTTTTTTGGAAGGTATTTTTTATCCGACCTATAGAGTTTCATGAATAGGTCCTCTAACACTAATATTTAACAGTTACATCATGAAATTGATAGAAATTTTCTAACCAAACTAATAAAATTAAATTTAAAAACTAAAATTTAGGAGATTTCTCTTATAGAATCGTGTGAAACATATAAGGTTCACCTTAATCCAATATCTATGGAAGGTAACCCCAACTAGACCCTGAGAGACCTCTGTATACCAAAATTCACAAATATGAATAATAAAATTTTGATTCTAGAATTACAAAATGAATTTAAATTTAAAAAAACTGATTCAATTACTTACAAAACTTTATGGAATGGTAGGAGAAGATCCAAACATATATGTAATGCAATTCAAAAATAAAATCTATAAATTGAAGCCTCTATGATTGGATGATGAAAAAGTAAAGTTGTAGAAATTCCCTTTCTCATTAGAAGAAGTATCCAGTGAGTGGTTTTACAAGCTACAAACAAGATATGTTTATAAATAGGTGAATCTAAAAATATGTTTCCTATGATAATTTTTTCTACCTATTAGAGAATATAAATAAGAAAAGATATCTATGGAATTATACAATAATCTAGAGAAACTCTATGAGTGTTGGGAGGCATTCAAGAAGTTATCTGTCAGTTTCCCAAATCAAGATATAAAGGAACACCACTTCCTTATATTATTTTAACGAGTCCTTCTGGTGAGTTATAGAAAATTTATTGATGAATATTTTAGAGGATACTTAATTTATATATCACCAACAGAGTCCAAGGGATTGATTGATAAAATTTATCAAAACTCACATCATGTTAGAACTAAAGGTTCATGAATAAGGGGAATTATTGTGGTAACTATTTTTCATTCATCACATTTTATAGAATAAAAATAAAAATAACTAACTAGTTTGGTGAGACAAATGGCTATGAAGAAAACTAGCGAGAAACAAACACTGACCAAGGTTTTTGGTTTATATTCATAACAACATCATTTTATTGATAATGGTGATAAGATATGAGGAATGAATAGTTTTGAAATATCATTTCATCCAATGAAATTCCAATAAAATCTAGTGTAGGTAGATTCTATCCATGTCCAATTTGGATCGGAAATTGTTAGAACCATATAAACCACCTTTACAATGTCATTACAAAAAATATACCCCATTCTAAAAACAAAAACAATTCCAACACCCACCAACCTTTTAACATACTCATAAGTAAACATATACTAAACCTTCTTACCAACATCTACCTTCATTGCACAAAAAACATACACTTTGAACAACCATTAATCAATACACCACCACCTGTATAATAAAAAAGGACCAAAGGCTAAAGTGATAAGGAATGTGATAAGAGAACTGAATGAAGAACTTATCAGTCTAGTATAAATCCCATACAAAATCATAAGAAGACTACTAGATCAATCAACCCAAAAGCCTAAGTTTAATGTGATTATGGTAAATATAATAAGTATAAAAGAGATTCAACCACTATATCTTCCTAAACCTCAGAAAGTCCCACAAAAACATAAAGATAACAAATATATAAATTCAAATAATATTCCTAGAACTCATACCCCAGAAGAATAAAAAAAGTGGAATATGATAATGTTGAGAAAATAAAGAATAGACTAGAAATACCCCTAAAATGTATCAAGGGGGATAAAAAAGACCTACAAATTGCTTTTCATTCAATAATGATCCAATCCTTTTAAATACATGAAGATAAAACTTTAAGGAAAATTTATTGAAACTTTCTAGAGAGTTAAGATCAACATACCACTTCTAGAATCCCTAAAATAAACCCCAAATTATTCCAAATTTCTCAAATAAATTTTAAATAGGAAAATTAGGGTTTATGAAAATGATAGGATCAGTTTTGGAAGAAGTATATTGGCTCTTATCACAACATAATTAACCATCAAATTTCAAGATCTAAGGAAATTTTCTATCCCATGAAAAAAAATTTATATATAACTTTTTCAGATTCCTTTTGTGATTTAGGTGCTTCCATAAATTGCATTACTCATTCAGTTTTCAGTTATTTATTAATGGGATAATTTAATCCTAATAGATTGGTGGTGTAACTTATAAACCGATCCACTATTTTTCTATAAGTCTTGGAATATTTGTTTGTAAGAGCCCAATATCTGATTTTTTTCCAGAATTTTATGTGTTAAAAATGGAAAAAGATAGGATTCCATCACACTTAGAATTCATTTTGGGTAGACAATTCTTAAAAATGGGAAATACCAACATCAATTTATATATAGGAATACTCACTATAGAATTTGGAGGTATCACTATTCATTTTAATATTTATTACTCCATAAGGAACATAGAAGATGGTCATTCACTTTTTACACTATCCCACATTGAAGATGGTTGTCCCATTGAAGTCCCATTTATGTTACATTAATTTTTAGACATATTAAAACACTTAATGATTCAAAATTACATAGATAATAATTCTATATAGAGTTATAGATAATCTATATTTCGAGTGGAGGAAGAAAAAACCGGTGAAATTTTTTATGGATTTGATTATTTTTTTTAATGATGTGGTAGTGTATATGTTATATTTTTTGCATGAATCAAATCTATAAAACTGATAAACCTAAATTTTTATTTATTTTTATTTAAAACAAACACTGAAACTAAAATTAAAACCATTTCCCACTTATCTCACAAAAGTCTACTTAGTGGATGTAGGAATGTTACTAGTCATCATTATTAATTAATTTCCCCATAACTAAGAACACAAATTGACAGAAATTTTTTAATACAATATGCATGAGATATGTTGGGGTATAGGAGATATCCCAGGCATATACACCAAAATATGCACTAATATAATTATTTATGAGAAAATTCCAAACATGTTATGAAACTCCAAAGATATTTGAATGACACCATAATGAAGGTAGTTAAAATAATGATAGATATATTTTTAGAAGCTAACATTATCTTTTCCATTTCAAACTCACAATTGGTTTACCTCATTCATAGTGTTCTAAAAAATAAAGGATTAACCAATATTATGAATGAATAAATGAGTTAATATACAGTAGAATTTAAAATATCTAGAGAGCTTGTATAGATTATAGGATGTTGAAACATGTATCAATTACCCCAAATGATTAAGAAAAGATCACTTTTACAAGTCCTTTAATTACATTTTCCATTTGAACTGTGTAATTCACTAGGTATGTTTCGTAGGTGTATGGTAAACTTTTTTCTATTAAATTTATGAATAAATAGAGATATTATTGGATGATTTTCTATATTCAGGAATTAATTTGATCATTGTTTGAAAAATATAGATACTTTCTTGAAAACATTTATGGAAATGAACTTGGTTTTGAGTTTTGAGAATTTCATTTTGTGGTATAAAGAGTAATAGTCATTGGGCAACTTATTTCAAAAAAACATTCAGTTAGATAAATCAAAAATTAAAGTGGTATTTTTTTCCATATCCTAATTGTGTAAAACATTTTGTATCCCTCCTTGCATATATAGGATATTATAATAGGTTTATCAAGACTTCTATAAGATTTATCTTCCAATATATAGATTTTTAAAATGGTATAATAATGAATTTAGGGAGGATTTATTTGATTTAAATAAAAGATTAATCATACCAATAGTGATTCATCCACTCAACTAGGATAAACCTTTTGATTTACTTTTTTATTTATCCAACCAAGTTGTGAGAATAACTTAGTCTCAAATAATTAAATGAAAAAAATAAATTCATTACATATGCTTCTAAAAATGTTGATGATACCTAGAATAACTAAATAACCACAAAAAAAATAAATTTATAGAAATTGGTTTTATTTGAATAAATTTTGTCCCTATTTTTTGTAGATTAAGTTGTTTCATTTTCTGATCATCTAGTATATAATTATCTGATGAAGAAGAATAAATCCAAGACTAGTCTTGTAAAATTTATGTTTCATCTTTTAGAGTTCAAATTGGTGATTTAATATAATAAATGACGTAATAAATAAGTATTCTATATCCTATTGATGATTCCCATCACTTGTGTAGAAATAATTTTAGATAAAAAACCAGTGAATGAACACATTATTGGAGAATAGATATACTTGATTAAAGGAGTGATAAACTATAATAGTGATATGATTAACTATTTGGTAACCACCTTGGTACCATCTCATTTAAATATTTAAAAATTAATATAATTAAATCTGATTCAAAATTTTATATTTGTCGATATCCTTATCTTTGGAAAGTCTTGAATGATCATGTAATAAGAATATGGTTACCTAAAAGTGAAATACAGTCATTTTTTGTCTCATAGTGGCATGTAAAGGAAACTTTGTACCTCAAAGGGAAAAAATTAAAGATTTAGAATCTATAATTTATTGTCAATACATATTAAATTATAATCATAAATTTTATAAAAAGATTAAAAAATATTAATTTTATACAAACATTTAAAAAAGATATGAAATGTCCAAAAAACCAGTCAATGTTTCTGAAATTTTTTATGTTTGGGGAAAGTACTTTATAGGTCCATTTACCATTTATTTTAGAAACACTTATGTAATTTTATTAGTGTATTATGTTTTGAAATTGTTTTAATTCAAGCAGGAAAAAATTTATGATGCCAATTTTTTTTAGGATAAACATTTGTTTTCAGTTTGGATCTCCATGATCTATCATTAGTGACAAAGGAAATCACTTTTGTAATTAGAGCATAGATTATTTAATGAAGAATCATGGAGTGTATCACATGAAATTCACACCCTAAAATCCATTGAATAATAGGTAATCTGATGTATCCAATACCAAAATCAATGGAATTTTAAAAAAACTATCAAACCAAACTAGAAAGATTAGATCCAATGGTTATAAGACATCCTATGGGATTGTGGGATAGATTATAGGTAACCTATTAATATTAGACCTTATAAACTCATTTATGGAAATAGTTTTCATCTACCTATGGATTTGGAACATAAAGTATATTAGGATATAAGGGAGAGGAATATGGACATGGACAGAGCAAGAAAAGAATGGAAATTGTAGTTGTAAGAACCAGAGGAAATTAAAATTTAAACATTTCAAAATTATATAATTTACAAAAAGGAACATGGGTAGCTCATGATAAGTGTTTTTGAGATGGTTAAGGTAGTGGGAATTGATTTATTTTATATAATTATGAAAATGGGATAAAAAACAATAAGTAGGCATGATAACTTGAATAAAGTATTACCGAAAAGGAAAATCACATTTTTTAGTGTTTAAAGTTTTCAATGGTAATATTTTTGTAGTTAACTTGTTCAGTAATCCAACGATTAAGTGTAGGTGAATTGATATAGTCCATAAATTCATTATATTTTCTTGGTATTTAATTCAATTTATTCCCTTATATTTAGTTACTCATTAAGTTCAAATGATTTTTTTAATTTAAGTGTAAAATCATTTTATTATGTGTATATAGTACAAAATGCTTCAAATGGGTATTTAATACACTTAATTGATCTTTGAAGTAGTTTAAATTGTTTATTACTTATTAGTATTTTGATTAGGAAAACATGGATCCTAGAATGTGACATTGGATGTCACACATGTTAAGAGAGATGTTAAAGGATGTGGTGATTCTTGGAAAAAATTTATTGATTACTATACTCAGAAACTATTGAATAAATGAAAAAGGCTTTAGATACAGAGAAATAATTTGGGGTGGGGGGTGTTGGGATCATTTTTTCCATTCATAAAAATTATAATCTTTCTAGATAATCCCATGTAAAAATAATTATTAAACTATATAATAATTAATTTAGTGTTTTATATCCTTCATCAAAATTATTTGTGACAATGAAGTTACCATATCTAAGAATTATCCTTCACTTTATAACATTGTGTAATCATCAGATCAATCCTAGAAATTTTTTCATAAGAATAATATGGTCTAAGGATATCTCTTCATGAGGATCATAAACACTTCAAGTCGATGATTCCAGATACAATTTCAGTATGAATTAAATCAATAAAAGGTTTCCATGTGGATTATTTTTAATAATTCACATAAAGGGAAACATGCAAACTCAAAATAATATCTTCATATCTCATGGAGAATTGAAACTGTGAAAAATAAGGGAAGTTGCAATAGAAAATAAAATATGAATATTTTAAAATAAGTGATGATCTCAATGGTTAGACCATATCTAAAGAATATGGAAATTGGAGAAATATAAAAGGAGGATGAGGAAAAATAGAGATGAGGGTGTGTGAGGATTTCTCAAGGATTCTATGTTATATATTTTTATTAATTTCATTTTATTTTCTATTTAATTTATTAATTTATTTATTTCTTATTCATACTTTTTCATTATTACACCATTAATGGAGGGTTAAATTATAAGTTACTAAGAAATCAAATAATTTCTTTGTATAATTAATGAGTCCTCATACATTAATGAATATTTTTTGAAGGTGTTAACTCTTTCATTAATTACTACTTTGGTTAATAATATCCAATCTCTATTTTCTCAGCATAGCCTATCTTGAAAGAATTGGTTACATTGAGTGGTGAGTGTCAAGAAATTTTATACACATGTGCAATGGCATTGAGTTACTCTCAAATTACCAAAGAATAATAAAACCTGATAAAGTAATGATTTTTTAGTTTGGGAGTGGTTTATTATTTAGTATCTTCGATACATTTCACATAAAAATGAAGGATATGGTCAAGAATTAATCACTACTAGATCAGAATCAACAACTCCTTCATCCTAGGTTGTTTGAAAACACAATTTAGAAATATTTTAATTATCAATCAACAAGGAGAGAATTGAATGGGAATAGATATCCTTAAAAATAGAAATAAAACTCTAACTTGATCACCTTCTAATAATTATATATTCAAAAATCTTAGTTTCCATGCATTAATTAGTTTTTAAAACCAAAAAAATAAAAATAACCCTATTTCTTTAGCCAATATTTGACAATTAATTTTGAGCACCCCTCTCTAGAGATAACCTAGGGTAACCACTACTACTTAATTTAACCTAGGAAATTTTATTTTATTTTTCCACATCCCATGACAGTTATAGTTTCAAATACATAAAGAAAACTTGAGGGTAGTGATATTCATGATAAGTGAGAAATTAGTTGTGAAATTCACACCTTTCTTCTATTAAAATATTTTCAGTAGTAAAATCTCTTTATATCTCCCCTCTTCGTCATGTTTCTTTGTAGAAAAATATAACCATTTTTTCAATAATTCTTTATTACTTATAGTAATAAAGTGATCTCCTACATCTTGTTAGAATATAATGATTTTATTCAATCTTTTATCACTATAATGACTTACATTTTTTCATTAAAAACATTGGAATGTTTCAAATAACATTTTTGAAGGTAGGTGTTGAGTTAGAATGGGATTATGAGGCCCAAAGAGGCTCAGTATGGATATAATATAAATATTAAATATATTACATCAGATGCATTATTTTTTTCTAAAATAATGGAATAACTTTGGAATTGAGTCTAATATTAAAAAATTAAGACTGCCATTAAATATGAAATGAGATTTTTACTCTAGGCATAATATAATCTGTGTGTGCATTGGGTGTTCAGATTGAGCACCATTTTTGGATGAATAATAATTAAATAAGTTAATATATTTATTTAATTATTTTAATTAAATCCTAAACCTAGTCCTCTCATTATAAAATACATGTTATGGAAAATGTAACAGCACAAAATTCTAAAAGAGTAACATTTATTTGCTGGCGTGTATGAGACACAACACCAAACATTGATAGGAATATAGACTATTAAGAATTTATGATATATTTAACAATTTAAATAATTTTTTATATTATATATATTGTAATACATGCAATACTGAGTTAACTTGCATTATATGCAAGACATCGTTTTTCTGAACAACAATATATTATTAGAATATAATTATAGTATATAACCTAGTCGTTAAATTATTGGTTATGAGTAGTATTAAATGACACATGAAAATATTTGTTTTACACAAATATAAAATTAATTAATTGGTTTCAAATTAATTATAAATTAATATAATAACTAATTGAATTTAAAAATAATATTTTTATAGAAAACTATTTTTATGCTCACAAAGAGGTTTTATCCTAATAAATTAAATTAATTACAATTAGTGAGTGATATTATTGTAATATATATATATATATATTAAATCCCATAAAATATTTTTTATATTTATCAAATATATTTGATAAGCATTAGATAAGAATAAACCCAATATTTCTCGTAAAAATCAATACTTTTATAAAGGTAGTTTTACAGACTTTTAATGGTGAAGCTATTTTAAATCCAATTATTTAAAATTATAAAATTTTTATATATCAAAATAAAATTAAAATTTGAAATATAAACATAAAAAATAGGTTATTATTAATTGTTTGTATTTTTTTAAAATATTTCATTTTTTTGATGAATAATGAAAATACTTATTTTTAATTCAAAACATCGATTTCATCTAATTTATTTATAAGGTCAATTTATATTTTAAATTAGTTTTAAAGTTTAATTGTATCATATTTTTATTAATTAATAAAATTTATTTCATTTGAATCAATTTAATATTGAAATTGGATATAAAAACCTAACAAACGTTTGAACATTTTTACTTTAAAAACCCGCATTGTTATCCTGTCCGTGGGAATAAATTTAATTTAATTTTTTACACTTCTATGATTGGAATTTTTTAAAATGGATTCCACATTGTGAATAATCATAATTTATAATGTATAATAAAATAAACTTAGTTTTTTACCAAAAATATTAGTGAATGTTAGTAAAATTAATTGAAACAATTAATGTGATATTAAGCTTAACAAGGGACTAAACCATAAACATAAGGACAAATATGACCAATAAAGTTATCCAAAATCCATTAGATTCCAATATTTACCACCTATATTAATTTTTATTATAATTTGGTCCATTATTGGAGCCACTTGACATGGGAAAAATGTGGGTGGAATTCCATTTCCAAAAATTTACAAGAGTGTCACTCCTCTTCTACTATAAAAGGCACCCATCCCTCCAACTTACTAACACCTATAAATACATATTGTATTGGTCAATATATTCCCAATTAGATCATAAAAATACCTTACATAATCTTAGACGCCTAATTTTCAGAAAAAAACCCATTCTATGAATCTCTATGGTGCAAAACAAGAGGAGTTACCCAAAGAAAAGGTAGCAAACTTCCTCAAGCTCTGTTGTTTTATTTTCATTATCCACAATCTCTAATATTCTTATTCAATGATTATATAGTAAAAACAGTATTATAAATATACTAATATTTTTTTATATCAATTGTTTTACTAACACTTACACACAATTCTATCTAATGGGTAATGAACATACCATTTAGCTGTACGGTGAACTACATCCTCACAAAACAATGTAGTTCGGTCTTCCATTACCACCTCTCACGGTGTCACTATGATATACAAGATTTTAATATTATATATATATATATATGATATTTGTCATTTATTTATTTATTTTTAATTCCTTTATAAATCATACCTTTATACATTCTATTTTGTTTAAATATGAAAAAATCATTTGTGAAAGTGTGGACCACCACCTTCTCAAAGCGACGTGATTCGTTCACTCTATACATGGAATGCATAAAATATGGATTTAATTTAAAATATGTGTTATAAAAACATATATATTATATTAATCTATAATTACCTTTATGGAAATATAATATATCACTTTCTTTATTATCTTTCTATACACTTAAAAAGTGATAACGTCATTCATAGATGTGTGGACTACCACCTCTGGGACACAATGTGATTCCATTTACATTACAAGCATTATATATACATATAAGTACATATGATTAAATAAAATTTTATTTATGATATAATAATACTTCTGTAAAGATATAATGCAACTTACCGTTTTTCCATAATGATCATTGAAAAAATGGAACGCAATCATGCGTACATACGGCCTACCGTCTCCATGATTGTAAATTTGGTTCATTTTTCATATCCATCTTTCATGATTGATTTTAAAAGTATAATTTATGTATAAATATGATAATTATTTCATGATAATTATTCTATACATGTTTATATAATTAAAATTTTGAGTATAGTTGACCTACTAAATTCATTTTTAACATATAAACTGAATATGGTCAAAACACCCGATGTAGACTTAATTGTTTATACAGTTGTTTGCTGTATTTTAATAAGTAAATTACAAGTAATTATAAACATAATAATGGTTATAAATAAATTTAATAATTAATATAATTTTATTATTCAAGATTACAAGGACACACCTAACTAGTCTGGCTCAAGGTAAGGTATTCTTATCCCACATTTCTTTCTGTGAGGTACACACCATTTTCACCACTAACTTCTTTGTGTGTTGTATCTACTACCCATTTATACATATTATATCATGTATTATTTAATAATATTGGTATTTGTAACATTAATTAGATTTTATTCCTCCATGGTTCATATTATTCAGACGTTTCAAAGTGGTATGGGAAACTTTGGAATGTTTAATGATATTTTACTCAAGAATAATTCTATGCATATTTCAATGGTATTTCCATTCATTGAGGCTTAATTTATTTTTATTAACATAATTTATTATATATGATTTAAATAATTCATCATTTACATTTAATATCATTATTAATTATTTATTCACTATATTTTGAGTTTCATTTTGAATTATTTCATCTAAGGGGCTTAGAATTTAGCTACACCAAGTGGAAAAGAAGTTTGTAACCCAAATTATTTATATGGGTTATATTATTTACCCATTATCATTAATATTATAAAATTATGTGTGTAATAAATATTTATAATATATTGTCAAAATTACACTTGTTTTATGTCGATTTACATTTTACAAACATAATCTATTCATTGATTGATTCTCACATCAAATTTATGGTCTTCTCCCATTTTATTCAGAATTATTTACACCTGAATTTCCATTAGATTAAATTATTTTATCATAATTTAATAAATTCATTAACATTATTCTAAATAGTTTTTTAACTACCTTTTTTAAGTAACAGTGTCATTTTTCACTCTTTGGTAATCGAAATTTTTTAGATTTATTTTATGAAAACTCGACTTCATTTTTCTCTTTAGTTAGAAAAACTGTTTCCATATAAAACTCATATTTTCTAAAAATGTTTTCAAAAATGTTTTTAACCATTAAAAAATTATTTAATAATTAATTTCTACCTTTTTTTGTCTTTTACCAATATTTTTAAGGGAATTATATTTTATCTTTCAATCAAGGATTTTTTCTAACATTTTTACCTTAAAAAAGAACTGTAATTTTTACCTAATATGACATGTATGGATTAAATATCCATCATTTCATTGAATATTACTTTGATAGTTTAAATGGTTAATTTTTTAATTTTTTTTTAAATTATTTTAAAATAAAAATATTTTAAAAAATAATTTCAAAATAAAAATGATATTTTTCTCAAGAATGTGTTTAAAAGATATTTTCATAGTATTTTCATTCATCAACGAAAAAAAATTTATTTTAATTAATGTGAGATATGTTTTATCCATACCATATATATTATTCGTCTAGATGGTTTATAATTTATTTGGCCAAGGATAGTGTTAACATTCCATTCTTTAATTCCTAGTTAGTCCCCTCGAAATAAAAAATTTACTATGATCACTGAAAATTGACTTTCCCCTTTTAGCTGTATCATTTATCATTGATATTATTATTTTTTATACTACATACCGTTTTTACATACTGTGTTTAAGTTGATAGTTATTTTATTATCTTGGTAAATATTAATAAATCCATATTCTTGTAGTTGGGGTTTGGCTTAGTGGTAAGCACCCCGTAATACTACATGAAAAATGGGGGTTCAAAACCCATTGGGCGCAGGTACTGTAGCAGTACTGTAGCGGGTACTGTAGCAGCGGCGGTACTGTAGCAGCGGCGGTACTGTTGATCGGCGGGAACTGTAGCGGCGGCAGGGCACTGTAGCGGCGGTGGTACTGTGCGGTACTGTAGCAGTCGGGGTACTTTTCACAGAATTGGAATTTGGTCAAAAATTTGGGCCTACGGGCTATGTAATGGGCTACAAGCCCACTGGGCCTTCGGGCTATGTAATGGGTCTCCCTCTACCCAGTTAAAAGAGGTCTTTGCTTTGCTTTATTAATAAAAATGAGGCTTCGACCCCAACCTTTTAAAAAAATAAATCCATATTCTTTATTCTATACAAATATTTCTTAAGGCATATTGTTTATTAATTGGATCTATTACTCAATATAAGGAATAATTTGGACATGAAATGATAGGTGGGGCCCTAGAATTTATATAGCCCCTTAATGAATCGACAGGTTCTGATGATAAAAATTAGTTGTGAAAATCAGAATAGTTTAAAATATCTAGAGGATAGGTCTTTACAGTAGAGGTTTTCATGTTCCTAAGACATGGCATCTAATAATTAATAATTTTCTTCATTTTGATTAATTTATTATTTATTAATGATATTTTCTGTTGACATATCTATGGATTGATTTTATTCTCACATTATGGATTAAATGTAATATTTTTTCATTTTCTTACCTTCCCATATTGTTTATGAACATCCTTTTTAGTTATTGACTACATGGAATGTGTTCTCAGTTATTTACATTTTCATATTTATTATTCTAATCTATTTATTATTACTTCCACTGTACTTACCCTTACTAAGTATTTGAGATCACCCTTATTTTTTTTATTTTCCATGGAATACATGATGTGTACTAATAATGACATGTAAGGATTTGCTAGATGGAATAAAGTTATTATCCTCTAATGAAGAAAAATAAATTATGTTTTAATTAGTGTATTAATTTATAAAACAAGATGAATGTATGTATTTGGTTTCCCAAGACTACTAAACTATTTATCCTTTGAGAAGTAATTTACTTTAATCATATGCCAATGTAACAGTAACAAACGCCATCTCTAGGATTACTAGGGTCAGATCACTACAGTTGGTATTAGAGAAAGTTTAGTAGAATACTTGGGAACTAGATTTAGGGAAACAATGATTAGGGAATATAACCATAAGATATAATTTGAGGATAAGTATAGACGAACATCCAAGAATTTTGGTAAGCTTGAGATTATATGGGTCATTCTAGGAATATATACATGTTTAGATATAATAAGTGGATTTGGTTCTAGAATAGATGTACTGAGGTGTAACAACTCTAACAATGTGCATCGAGCCTAACTCAGTGTAACCTGATACATGTGAACGAGCCTTACTACACACCCAGTTGACACTCCTGGGGGATATGCTTAGGATAATTCACATTTTCCTTACAACCCATTATGAATGATTTGAGTAGATAATGATAACGAATTACCTAGGATAATCCCTAGATCATGAAAGGACCTATATGGAAATAAAACTGATGAATTATTTATGTATTGGGTTTGTATTGAAAACCTAAGTTAAAAGTCTATTTAGTGATTAAATTTCAAGGATGTTAATCATATTTTTTTTGAAATTATATTAATATGGTTTTAGAAAAGTATAACCTATATGTTGGGTGACAAACCATAAAATCCAAGAATCCCATGGGGAATGAACCCATGACCGAAAGATGATAAGGGTTTGACTCCAACCACTAACCTACACAATGTCCTTGTCAATATGTCATTGATTTTAGTTGTAATTGTTTTTTGAATAAATGATAATGATAAACCATTTATTTCAATTTCTATATTTAGAGATTAATGTATTAACTATAATAGTTTTGGAAAATAGTTAGAGACAAATAGTTAGACTTGTCACTCTTTTATGGGTCTGATAATCCATTAAAAGTGTATTTTAGTGATTTAGGCATCAATGTTAATTTTTGGATATTCATTTTATAGAGTAAGGGATGAATTTGAATTTGATTAAATCATATGAAAAATATGAATTTTGTTTATGAAATAGAAATATATGAAGTATGTATATTTCCTTATATTAATAGATAGTAAAATAATTACTTAACATTAGGAAAATGAGAAACCAAAAAAATGTTATCCTAATACCTTACTTTTTATTGAATCTATAGTCTTCTAAATAATCGCTTATTTATGTATTTGAGACCCTGAAATTTACATTTATAATTCAATTTTTTGATTTATTACCTCAATAAATCCCAATAAATATTTATATTTTTCCTCCATGTACATATCTCCACTTTCCACTAATGATCTCTCACATAGACACATAGTTATATGTTAGTCCATGTAACCATTGCACTTCCCATTATCTATTTTACAGAGGATGATTTATGAACCCTTTTCATGATGTAATATTTAAACATAGGAAATATCAAAAAAAAAACATAATCGTGTTTAAATTTTTAGTACACAATTTAATTAAGGTGGGGAGAACATAACACCCTAAAAACTCGAAAAGAGTCACATTTATTCGATACCATGTATGACACACAACACTAAATGATGAAAGGAATATAGCCTCTTAATAAATTATGGTATATTTAATATTTTAAATAATTTAATACATTCTATGTATTTCAATACATGCAATACTGGGTTTACTTGTGTTGCACATAAGACCAAGTTTTACCGAACAACAATATATTATTAAAATATTATTATATGATATAACTTAGCCATTAAATTAGATATTATGAGTAGTATTAACTAAAATATGAGGAAATATAGTTTACACAAATATAAAATTAATTCATTGGTTAAAAATTAATTATAAATGATTATAAGAACCAATTGAATATGAAAAGAATATTTTTATAGAAAAATAATTTTAGATTAAAAAACTATTTTATCTTAATAAATTAAATTAATTACAATTAGTGAGTGATATAAATGTAATATATATATATATATTATATAAAATATTTTTTATATTAATCCAATTTATTAGATAAGCATAAGATAAGAATAAATCCAATATTTCTTAAAAATTAATATTTTTATAAAGGCAGTTTTGTAGCCATTTAATGGAAAACCTATTTTAAATCCAATTTTTGGTACTTTTATAAATTTTATATGTCACAATAAACTTCATATTTGAAATATAAACCTAAAAATTAGATAATTATTAATTTTTATTTATTTTAATGAAATATATCACTTTTTGATGAATAGTAAAAAATACAGATTTTTAATTCAAAACTGTTTTTTCATCTAATTTATTTATACATTTAAATTACAATTTAAATTGGTTTTAAAAATTATTTATATCAAATTTTTATAATTTAATTCAATTTTGGTCATTGTAATCAATTTCACATTGAAATTGAACATAAAAACCAAGCAAAGTTTTGAACATTTTTACTCTAAAATCCCGTATTGTCGTCTTGTCTGTGAGATTAAATTTAAATTAATTTCTATCCATTATGTAATTTAAAATTGGAAAAATAGATTCCATATTTATAATATTATTAATATATAATTTCTAATAATGTAAAATTAGTTTTTGACCAAAAATATTTGTGAAAGTAATTATATTCAATTACAATGATTAAGGTGAAATTAAGCTTAATAAAGGACAAAAACTTAAAAATAAGGGCCAAAATGATCTATAAACATGTACAAAATAAATTGGATGACTATATTTATACACTAAAAGAAATTTTCTCCAATTTTTTACATTATTGGAGAAACATTACATGGGAAAAATGTGGGTGTAATTCCCTTTCCAAAAATTTAAAAGTGTCACTCTTCCTCTCCTATAAAAAGGCACTCATCGCTTCCACTTATTGAACCTCTCAATCCACTTTGGATCGACCAATATCTACCCAAATATCTCCTAAAAATACCTCCCATCAACTTATAATCCTCCCTTTGGTCATAAAACCATCCATAAAAGATCACTGGTGCAAACCAAGTTGAGTTACCCAAAGAAGAGGTAACAAACTTTCTCAAGCTCTTTTGTTTTATTTTCATTATCCACCACCTCAACTTTTATTATTCCATGTTTATATAATAAAAATATTATAAATATACTTAATATTTTATATCGTTTTTTAGGCCTTAAATTACACACAAATCCATCTAATCGGTAACGAACGTACTGTTTATGTGTACGGAAAACTACCGCCTCGCAAAATGATGTTTTTCGTTCTTCCTTTAACGCCTCTCATGGCGGGATTTATGATAGAAACACCATTTATATATGATATATATATTATATATGATATATATGATACATATTATTTCATTATTATTCTTTAATTATTTCATAAAACTTACCTTTATTCTTTACATATTTTGTAAATATTATAACATCGTTTGTGGAAGTATGGACAACCACCTCCTCAAAGTGATGGGATTTGTTCAAGCTATACATGGGATTTATAAAATATGGTTTTTAATTAAAAATAAGTGGCATAAAAAACATCTATATGATATTCATGACATAATTAAATTTCTGGAAATATAATATATCATTTTATTTATTACCCTTTTACACACTTAACAAGTGATAACGTCGTTCGTGGATGTGTGGACTACTGCCTCGTTGACATAATGTGATTTGTTTTACTTTACAATAGTTCTATATATATAAGTATATTTGATTAAATAATAGGGTATTTATTATATAATTGTGATTATGTAAATATATAAAGTTACTTACCATGTTTCCATAAATATCATTGAACAATTGGAACGTACTCTTGTGTACATATGACCTACCATCTACATGATTGTAATATTGGTTCATTTTCTATAACCATAATTCTTGATTTGTTTTAAAACTATAATTGATGTATAAATATGAAAATAATTTCATGATTATTATTCTGGATATGTTTATATAATGACCTCTTTGACCATAGTTGACCTACCAAAGTCATTTTGACACAAGACGAATATAGTATAAACACCAAACGTAAAATTAATTATTTAAGTAGTTTCTTACAACATTGTAATAAGTGAAATAAAAATAATGATAAAAATGAAAAAGGTTATGAATAAAGTAAAAAATTAACATAATTTTATTATTTATGAATATAAATACATACATGACAATTCAGAGTCAAGGTATGGGGTTATTGTCTCACTTTTCATTCCCTGAGGCTTACACCATTTTCACCACTTACTTCTTCATCTAGTGTATCTAATTCCCCTTTTGATATATTATATCATGCATTATTTTATATCCATGGTATTTATAATATTCTTTTAATGTTATTAGTTCATGAATCTTTTGATTCAAATGTTTCAAAGTGTTATGGGATACTTTGGAATGTGTACATATATTTTACTCAAGAATAATTTTAATGATCTTTCAATTGTATTTTCATTATATGAGGCATACATTACTATTTTGAACCTAATTTCTTATATATAGTGTACATACTTACACTTTTACATGTAATATCATTATTAATTCTTTGTTCATGAAATTTTTAGTTTTAATTTGAATTATTTCATTTAAGGGGGTTTGAATTAAGCGTTACCATGTGGAAAAGAATTTCATAATCCAATTTATTTATTTGGGTTATATTACTTACTCATTGTTGTTAATATTGTATGATTATGTGTTTAATAATTTTTTTATATCTATTTTTTTTATTTTTACTTGTTCTATTTGTATTTATATTTGATGCACATAATCTATTCGTTGATCGATTATCACATCAACGTTATGGTCTTATCAAGGGTTTACATCATAATCCCATTTTTTCCGGATTATTTATTGTTGAATTTATATTAGAGGAAATTATTTGATAATTGTTTAATAATACCATTAATTTTATAATCCTATGGTTTCTTATGTCCTTTTTCAAGTAATATTAACATTTTCCCACTCTTTGGTAATCAAAATGTTCTAGAAAATGTTTTTAGGAAAACCTGAATTTATTTATCTCTTTAGTTGGAGAACCCATTTTATTCTAAAAGTCGTGTTTTATAAAAGGTTTAAAAAATGTTTTTAACCATTCCAAAATGATTTATTAAATAAATTTTTACCCTTTGGGTCTTTTACCCATTTTTTCAAAAGAATTTTTTTTATCAATTTCCTAAAAAATAATTTTTCTTATATTTTTACCATGAAAAAGGATTGTTGTTTTTTCCTCATACAACATGTATAAATCTACCCATCATCATTTATTTGAATCTTCCTTTTCATGTTTAAAATGTTAATTTTAAATGAAATTTTTTAAAAAGTAATTTTCAATTAAAAGTACTTTCAGAAATGTTTTTACAAATAAAAGGGATTATTTCTTCAATAATGTGTTTGAAATATAATTTAATATTATCTTAATTAATTAATGAAAACAAATGTTTATATTAATCCACCTGGAATATGTTGAATTGATAAAATACTTATTCATCCTCTGGATGGTTTATAATTTATTTGTCCAAGACTAGTATTGACATTCACTTCCTTGATTCCTTGTTAGTCCACTTGAAATATTCAATTTCCTCTGACCACTAAACATTGAATTTAACCTAATTATCCATATCATTTATCATGGATTTTCCCCTAAACCATATACCATTTTAACATATTGTATTTACTTTAAAAATTGTTTGATTATCTGGGGAAATATTGATAAATTTGTATTGTTTATTTAATAGGCATAATTTATAAGCTATATTATTTATTAATTGAATCAACAACTCGATATAAAGAATGATTTGGACATGAAATGATATGTGGGTCCTGGAGTTTATATAGCCCCTCGACGCATTGACAGGTTCTCATGAGAAACATTAGTTGTGAAAATCAGAATAGTTTAAAATATCTAGAGGATAGTTCTTGATAGTGTAGGTGTTCATGTTCCCGATACATGATGTACAATAATTAATCAACACCTTCATTTTGATTCAGTTATTATTTATCCATTATATTTTGCATCGACATATATATGGATGCATTTCATTCTCAACTTATTGATTAAATGGCATGTGTTTTTATCTTCTTATCTTTCCTTATTATTTTTAACATCATTTTTCATTATTGACTACATGGAATGTGTTCCCATTAATTTACCTTTCTATATTGATTATTCTCATTGATTCATTATTTACTCCACTATACTTACCCTTACTAAAAATTTTAGCTCACCCTTATTTTATTTTATTTCCCCGGGAATCCAAGAAGTGTACTAAGAAGTATATGTAAGGATACACTAGATAGAATAAAGTTATTATCATATAAACAAGAAAAAAATATATTTTAATTTTTGTATTAATTGGTAAAATAAGACTCATGTATTTATCTAGTTTACCAAGAATACTAAATGGTTTGGTCCTTTAGGATGCAGTTTACTTGTATCTAATGCTAATATAACGGTAGTAGACACTAGCTCTAGGGTTTTTGGGGCTGGGTTGCTACAGAAAATCCCTAAGCTGATCTATATAACCCTACGGATTGGTAGAGAGTCATCATTATAGGATTCTAAAACAATTAAAGGTGGATCATGGATTGTCAAATAAATTTTCAATCAAAGATTTTGGGTCTCAACAACAAATGTGATGTGTGACCATTCTTCCTCAGGGGTCATTCTAAACCTAAGGTAGGGATTTTTTTCATACTCTGTTTGATTATCCCATGATAAACATGAATAAATTCCACTAATAGATCGTTTGTTGGGGTTCTCATTCTTTGAGGGTGCAGATTTGTCTTCTTGGGATTTTGGGAACTAATTCAATTTTATTTTGGTTCTTCATTCACCATTCTAAAAATAATGAATAAAAAACCCAAAAATGACCAAGGTTCATTACTCTTATTTTTTTATCATTTCTTACCCCTTTCATCACATGTTCATCATTGTTATTCCCTTAGGTTAGCAGCTCAACCAATACTAAGTAATTGATCATTATATGACCATTATTTATTGAAATAGATTGATAGTGTGGGTTCGAGTTCATGATCGATGGGGTGATCATGGTGAAATGATGACAGAGTAATATTGAAGTTGGATTGGGATTGGATTTCATCTCTCCATTTCATGGTTTGGTGTACAGTGATGGCATGGTGCGATGGGATTCGAGTTCATAGAGTATTAGATGGTAGGAATTTGATCACAAAAGACATAAAGTCTCACTCAAACTAAGATCTATGATTTCTAGGGAAACAATTCATGAGATAGATGGTGAAATTTATGAGAAACTTTTACATGAATAACTAGTGTTTCTGGAAAATTTCCCATTACATGGTGTGTACTCAGGATGAACACATATCGTGTAGAACCTGGTGGGGCGGCAAGGGTTTGTGCTTGAAGCAAACTATCACACAACATGTGAACTAGTGATAATGGCTCAGTGTGTACCCCTAGGGATCATGGGAATGAAAATGACCAAGAACACAAGTACAACCATAGTACATAATAATGGTAGTGTACTCAGACATGGAATGCATACTCAAACATGACCAAGTACATAGGCACAACCATTGTACACTGGCACAATTAGATTAAAAAGGAATGGTTGTTGAAAATTATAATGGAAATGGGTAAGTTCATACTTAGTGGGACGTCATGTACTTCCAGTACATGTCGTGTACATTCTCCAGGGTAGGTCGGGTCCCTCCATCCCTACAATGTAGACTAGTTTTAATCGGGTGTGTTCACTTTTTCTATCCCTATGGGGGTATAGTGAGTTAGTACATCCTGAGCATAGGATTATAATCCCCTCTATAGGATCTGTCTCAAATAGAGTTAGATAATCCCTCCGAGAGACTCAAGGTGTGATCCTTTATCATTCCTTCCTCTTCCATGGGTGGGGTTTGTATAATTGTCATAGCTAATATACATAGTAGTATAATCCCTTAAATTGTTGGTTATTCTAGGTAGGATTTGTTACACCTAGATTCCTTGGGTGAGATCCCCTATATGTGTTCTGAGATGTTCTAAGTTCCATAGTACTTCATGGTGATTCCCAACCTGAAAAACCTATTGGATGAGTTACACTAGTGAAAGCGTGGCTCGTGGAGTGAGTTATCCCAAATGATTGATACCTCAAAGTCTTGAGTAGAATCTTATTTCCAGAATTTTGGTTGATACCTTTTTGATAATGGGGTCTATCAGGAGTATATCTGGGTTATTTTTTATTATTTCTATGTCTCAAATCTTAATTGACATAACTTTATGGTGATGAGGTGACTACACTCTTGGTGCCTTGTGTTTTAGTGATTTTATGGTGTCCTAATGGGTATTGTTATATAACCCATGAATGGAATCTTACATCACATGGTTTCTATTATACAGTCAATAAATTTTTTTATGGAACCCTAGGAGGACTAGAAGAATGAAATTCATAGTCAATCTAGATAGACTAGGGTTCAGACCTGTTGTTTCACTTTACTGTAGTCCCCTCCATGGACGGTTGGACTGTTTTATAGTTTTCGACATGCTTATGTTTGGAAGTTTTTTATTTTTATTAATTTTGTCATAATATTATGTGGGATAGACATTATTCATGGATTATTGTATCAATTATTCTTTACCTATCAGTTTTGAATGGGTATTTGTTTATTTTTGTGTATGTAAAGGTACTTTAGGATAAGGCCTCCCAAGGTTGTGATATTCTTACTCGACACTAGTCACCTGCCCCTAGCCTATTGGAGGTGGGATTAAGGTTTCACACTTTGTTTATCATAGGCCAGGTGGGACCCTGTGGGTTGAGTCATGATATAGTGGTATCAGATAGTGTTCATGTTAGGAGTATAGTTTGGAGGTTATCTATATGTAGGGATTGCCTTAGGAACCAGGGAAGTAGTGTTAAATTGTTTCTAGTGTATCACTCAGGCCAGAGACTCTAGTATTGGTATGTAAGCTGAATTATCCTTTCACTGGGACTCTGATAACCTTCTTTTTCACTTAGTACATATAGGAACTGGCTGAAAGGAAAAACATTGGTCCATACCTCATATATAAATGGGTTGTGGTTTCCATGTCCTTATTAAGTCAACACCCTAGATATATTCTTTGGATGTGATTTTTATTGATTATCCTAGGATAAATCCACAATGACAACTAGCTAGGATTCCATATTGGGATCATGAGGATGATCCACCTAGTGATGAGGCTTTGGTGTAATGACTTATATAAGAGGTGGTACCTCTAGGTTTTTTCTAGTCTTTCCACCACTCTTTGAGTAATAGGTGACACTGGTAGTTCCAGTAAGTTATTTTCATAGGCTGAGTTCACTCCATGAGTTTTACAGGTGCTGAACTCCAATGCTTCGTAGTATGAGACGCCTAGGAAGTTGAGGACTGGCTAGTGGTAGTTGCCTTATATTTCCTCCATATGAGGATAACTTGAAATCAAATGGTGGTCCTAGAGGCACATATTTTTCATGTCTATATAAGGTCATGGTGGAGTTTTCTAACTGAAACACATGATGATATGGTTCTATAATAGGTAAATATCGAGAATCTCTTCGGGGAGGAGTTCTATCCAACCATGTTGTGGTTGGTGCATGTACAAGTGCTTTTGTAGCTTCAGTAGGGTACCATGAACATGGAAATTTATTCATCAAGGTTCACCCACCTCTCATGAAACTCTATGGATATGGATCACAATTTTTTATTTCAATAATGCACCTTAATGAGATCATATACAAAAATTTCATATCTATAGTGACATCTCATTGCATTTCTACCAATTATTGAGTGATTTGGTGGTTTAAGGTAGTTAAGAGATTTCTAAAAGAGAATATGTTGATGTTTGGTGTTGGTAGTGGGAAAAAAGGATATGAGACCACTTCATATGGTAGAAAACAAAATACATAGTTATTTGGGTATCTGAAATGATTTTAGAGATGATCTCAATATAGGGGTTCTATAGAATAAGGCTCCCAATATGGTTCTAGTCAGCCACGTGTAAGTCGATGTTTCTCTTGCAATGGTTAGGTACATATCACTCAGGATTGCTTGACCTTTTGTGCATCTTATACAGAGATGGTCGATGGATTTATCAGATAGAGACAATGGTTGGAGTAGGGAGGTCTGCAGGGTGGCATGCAAGGAAGGGGTGCATGGAGAATAACTAGAGGTAGTGGATAGTTTGATCTGTTTCCACCACCACCTATAGGTGGTCAATGTTAGGCTCTAGGAGCTGGTGGGCATGGATGAGGACAGTTGTAGGTAGTGGATCCCTATAAATACCCAAATCTAGCATCCCAACACCAGTAGTTACTTTACTAAGATACAAGCCATTACATCTGAAAGGACCAAATAGTTTAGTAGTCTTGGTAAAATAGATATATACTTGAATTTAACATTACATTTCAAAGCTTGAAATAAAAAAAGTGAAAGTACGATATCCATAGAATCATTCCATGAATCCTTATTCATATAATAGGGAAAGGAAAAAAATAAGGGAGATATCATATTATAATTAAGGGTTACATACAATAGAATCTATCATTAATCGATATGATATAATCAAGGAAAATAAATAAAAACACATTCCATTTAATCAATAACTTAGCACAGAGAATAATACAAAAGAAATAAATAATGATCAAATAATTCCATATAAATAATCACATGATCCTTAAGTTAATCCATGGTTAATATCATTAGATTAGTCTTATAAATAATAATAACTAAATTATCAATGAATGAAATGATTAATATTTGACTTCTTGATCTCAGACATCAGGATATCTATACAGCCAAGACCTTGCACCATGATAGTTTAATCTATTGGTATGTATACACCAAATCCATTTAAATAATGCTAGCTAACTAATTTGTCTCATGAAACTACTGATGAATTGAGGGGTTATCTATATCAGGACCCACACATGATTTCATTTCCAATGGATTCCTCATATAATAAATAATTGATTTAATTCATGAAATATATTCCTTATCAATAAATATTCATTTTTACTAAATAATAAGTATTTATCAAATATTTACTCTGTTAATAAAATAACTTTCATAGTAATAAACTATATATGGAAATTACATATATTTTAAGAAATAATAATATCCATGATAATGAATATGGATATTCAAGGGATATGTAATGTCCAATGATCACAAGAAATTAAAACTTTCAAGGGAAAGTTAATGATAACAAAATTAATCAATAATGCTAATTTCAATGATTTACTTGGTCAAAGTAATCATAAACCATCTAGAGAGAGAATAAGGATGTCATCATTATAACATATCCCCAGTTAATTATAAGTAATATAAAGATTTTTTTGTTATTGATGAATTGAAATAACATAAAAAGATAATTAAAAATATTCTTAAGGAAAATATCATTTTCACTATGAAAATCACTTTTAAAAACAAAAAATTTCATGAATATTAGGAAAATGATTTTATTTTAAAATAAACTTCTAAAATTACAAATTAATATTAAAATCAATTATTGTTCATGATATGTGAAAATTCAATTTATGTAGAGTATGTTAAATCTTAGTTCCTTTTACATTTTTGTTAAAAGACAAAAGGTACCTTGTTTGTAAAATGAAAAAAATATTCCATTAAAACATTTTTTAGAAGCCAATCATGGGAATAAATTTCTTTAAAAAAATACTAGTATAATATTAAAAACATTCTTTAAAACTTTTTTTAGAAAACATGGATTTGGAAAAAAAGCATTTTCAGCTAAAAAGACAAATACTGTTGGATTTTATTAAAAACAATTTATCAACCATTTAAAGTAGAAAATAGAGGTAAATGGTACTATTACATGAAACTATCATCAATAAACAATGGAGAATAAAATTAAAGTGTTTTATTATACAAATATCAAATAATTTACTTCATTAAAAATTCGATCATAAAAATCACGATTAAAATGAGATTTTGAAATAAACCCTTAACACTTCAGTGACATTTGATTCATAACCAACATCAAATAAATAAATTTAAATTAAAGGTTAAATACCATTAATATAAACATATTAATGTTATAAAATATCAAATGAGAATTATATACACATCATAAAAGAATATAGGTGTGTTACATAACATATGTCCCAAAGAAGACAATTTGATATGAGAAACCCTTACAATGATCATAACATTGAGGTGAGAATTAATAAAAAATCAATTATATCTATTAATTTCAAAATAAAAAAAAATAAAGTGTAAATAAAACATAATATAATCAAAATTCATTACACACATAATCTTATAATATCAAAGAAGATGAAGAAGTAATATAATCCAATGAAAAGAAACTAAGTTATGAAATTCTTTACCACTTGGTATCTTTCAAGAAAAATCCCCTTGGATGAAATAATTCAAATTGAAACTTATAATATCATGATTTATGAATTATCCATGATATTACATTTAAAATGGTCAGTATATACACCATAATAAAGATATTATGTTCATAATATTATAGTATGCCTCGATGAATGGAAATTGAGACCAAATCCATAAAATCACATTTCTATTTAGTTGAACACTATTTAAAATTATATATAATGGTTTAAAACATTTTAAAAAACTATAAAAAACACATATATATTTATATTATCATATATGATCCTATTTTAACATTTTCTAACCCGTTCTTTAACAATCTATCATTATTACTTTTGATTTGAGTGTCAATTACCTTATTTTCAAATGTCTGTTTTGTCACAAATGCTAGTTCATGTGAATAGGATATATATACATCATATATAGAATTAAAGTAGTTTTAAAAATATCACATTTACTTATTTTAAACGTTTTAATAACCATTTTGGAATGTTTTATATGTAAAATTAATTGCAACACCTCATGGAGATGATGAGTTGTACGTACGCATGAACGAAAATATCATTTCCTTAGTGGGTTAAAGGGTAATTAATTTTATTATATATTAATTTTAAATTATCAATATCATCTCATATATATCATATATATTAATGTTTTCCACCGCTATGAATTTCCATGTGAGTAAATGATGGAGAACAAATTACAATGGTCCACGAGGCAGTAGTCTACCGTACACATGAGCGATGGATTTGTTTCACATTTGATGGAAGTGGAGATAGAAAAATATTATTAACCCAAAATAATAATATCATATTATATTTTAGATACTGTTTTTATTATATTGTAAGTTTTAGTACATAATTAAAGTTGGTTAAATAAGATATAAAGAGAAAGTGTTTAGTGAAGACAATTACATTCTCATAGAAAAACCTCCTTTGGATCCCTTATTAAGTATCATAGGGTTGGTCTTTTGGGAAGACAATAAGATATCAAATGTGTCTAATTTTTTGATATTTATTTTAGAGGTTCTTTATAAAGAAAAATGGCTTCATAGGTGTTAATAAACTAGGGGAGTTAGTTCCCTTTTCTAATTAATGAGGAGATGTATTTTTGTAAATATCCAAGACTATACATTAATGAGAATCCATCCTCACCCCAAGTGTCTCAAAAATTGATAAATAATGTATTTTATGGAACTTAAGGTCAATTAAGACCTCCAAAATAAAAAATTAACATGTTTTAAACATGTTATTACCTTATCCTCTAAGTTTACTTGCTTTACCATTTTTGTTTTCACCACAGTAATTAGTTTTTTTAACCTATGTAATTTATCCTTTAATACTAATATAAAATGAGACTTATTAGTTAATTTGGACCCAATTATTATTAATATTAAATGAAATTTATCCAATAAAAATTTCATGTATATGTGAAAATAATTTTAATGCAAACACATTTAACGGGAAAACACCATTTTATCCTTAGTCATTATAAATAAATTTTACTGTTATTGTAAATCATTATAACCAGTAATTAAGTTTTAAATAGTATATAATATTAATTATGAATATTAGAAATTTAAAATAAATTTTATTAAATTAAATTATTAGAATTTTTATAATTTAATTTAAAAATTAACCTTTAAATTGTGTCGATAAATGGTATTTCAAGAAATACAATTTTCAATCATAGGATGATATTATATTAACTATATGACCAGTGATCATCATTATGGGGATTTAAATTAATATAATTAGATATATAATCTATAAATTTCATTTGAATCATTCTTTATTAGTGGTTATTTTAATTAATAAAAATTAAGGAACATTAAACATATAAAAACAGTTTTAAGAAAATTAGGTCTTTGCGCCAAAAAATAAACTTATACCAAAATTGGGAATAAATATGATTCAAATAAAATTAATGAATTTAAATTTTAAAAACTAATTCTTCTTTTATTTTGATATCAAATTAAAATCATAATGGAACTATTAAATTACTTAATTTATTGAGAATAAATGATAGTTTTATAAAAAGTAGTATTTTTTACTATTCACTAAAAATCATTATTTTTAGAAAAATACCAAAATTCCACTGTTGAAGCCTATAAAATGAGAATAGGAAAAATTAAAAGGCAATAAATACCTAAATATAGGTATTATTTTCCCCACAAAAACAAAGGAAGAAGAGGATGGTTGAGACCTGCAGATTGCGTGACCAGTTAAAGGACTCACAATCGCATGACCATTTTATGGTCACAAAAAGAATCCATACATAGTGCATAAAAAGTGGTATATCCCACATATCCACCTTCAAAAAATCTTCCTTCTCTTTAAAATTCTCTCTAGATAACCGATGGTCGGGTGGTGACAACCTAATGAGCTCCCCATGCCACATGGTTTGTCATTGGCAAGTGTCTGACAAACCATATGAAATCCTTCGAAAATAAGGATGAATGATATAAAAAAGGGAGAGACCCCCAATGGTCATAGATTGCATGCTCCATATCATCAATAAAAAGAATAAATGTTCTCGATAATATCTAAGTAAACTCACAAGACCACTGAACCTATGTACGATAAAACAATAGAGATAAAGTGGAAGAGGTGAGAGGTGTTCATGGTTGCTGAAAGAAATGTGATGCACCTATAGAGATCTTCAAGACACTACAAGACCTTAGTGACATGCTTGATTCATCTTATGAGAGCCCATTTTCTTTTCATCTATGACACACGAAGTGACTCAGGTGCCTCCAGGAAACCATGCGCTTCCCTTCAGCGCTCAAAGGAAAAACATATAGATTTGTCCATGAAATTCTTATGCACCCTTATATGACCCATATTGGTCACGTGAGGCATCATTAATAAATTGAGTAAAAATAATATACAATACTCATACAAAATCACATAATCCATGACCTTTGTAAAATAAAAAAGGGGATAAACATATAGTAGGAGAGGGGTACTTGTGGTCACTAAAAGACATGTGACGTGACCTCAATGATCCATAAGACATTGTGAGTCCCCGAACACATGTCTGCCTCATCTCATGAAAGCCTTTTGGCTTGTCAGCCTTTCCAAACGGAATTCCTCAGGTATGTTCAGGTAGACTCACACTTCCCCTTTAGTGCTCTAAGGATGAATGAATGGATTTTTCCAATGAAATGATAGTGCACCGCCACATGACCCATATCGGTAACATGATTCATAAAAAATAGAGTAATTGTATTTGAAATTACTAACACCATCTTACCTGACTCTCATCCTTTGTCACATAGCACAAAGTAAATAAAATAAATATGAGGTTAGAGGTACTTGTGCTCATAAAATGCTTGTGACGTGCTAAGGAAGTCCACAACACGATCCTGTGAGACCCCTAGACAAACCATCATTGTCTCATGGAAAGCCCAAGACAAGTTATCAAACATCTCACAGATGCCTTTCAATGGGCACTTAGATCTTGATATGGCCATTGGACATGTCAACATGATGACATGGGAGTCCTTATACATGTCCGAATGATCAAAAAAGTTCCTAGAAATTGATAATAATCCAATAATAGAGGCATTGATCAGTGGGACTTGCAGTCACTGAAAATTAGGTGATGCCCTTGGATTGGTCCATGGTAGAGACCTGTGAAGCCGCATGGAGCCATGCCCCTTCACTGACTACATATTGGACTCGTGATAGATACTCTACAAAAAGTGTCAAACAACTGGGGTGGTGATGCCTTTAAATTCTATGATCCAACATGAAGAAAGTGCTGGACTTTAAACTGGTAGCATGCAGTTTGGACAATTAGACTCAATATGGATGAACCATGTATGATTCAACTCTCGACCTCTGTAGACTTCATAGAGTAACTTATCATGTTATTGGAAATCCTTCTATTAGGTAATACAGTAGTAGACAGCCGGAGAAATCATGCACCATACATAAGGTACTTTTAATGATCATTCATAGATCACATGAAGGGATGTTGGTAAAATGTGTGAAGAACATTCCACATGTCTTAAAAAACACGTAATATTCAATGAAACTAATACTGAATAAATATAAGGCCCTTGAAATACAAGGGTTATAACCAAGATCAAAATTAGAAGAAAAAATCGAAACACATGTTCACTAGCCCTCATGGGCTTTGTGTGAGTCATCCAAAGACAGGTGACAACACCAGGACATGTCGCCTATACCCCACAACTCTATTTCAACATACTATTTGGGACATGAAAAATACTTCTGATATGTCAAATCAAGTCACACGGTTCCCCCATATACACAAATTTGATCTCGTGAAACCATTTGGGTCTATCAACCAAGACTTGCTACATCCTTTAGATACATCTCTTGAGTCATATAACGGTGTTCACTCATATCAGTCAAGTCTCACGATTGTATCATGGCATGAACACTAAGCTCTTGCAACATCCTATGAGAAAAGTTAGCTGAGATCCGTGAATTCCTCTTGACATGATGGCTAGGTCTCGTGACACCCCCTTTGTAGGTCATCTAAGACCAGCGTCACCCTCCAAACATGATGTCCAGGTACGACAATGCCCTCTGGGGATATTAGCCAAGATACACGACATCCTTCGAACCATGCAATATACACTCTTGTGATACACTTCAGATGTGTCAATATAGGTCACACAAGGACACTAGGGGATGTTAGTTGGATCATGTGACACCCCCTTGAACAATTCAACAAGGTCATTGAAGGACACCAGGGCATGTCGGTTGGATCATGAAACACCCCCTTGAACAAGTCAGCTCGGTCATGTGATGGATTTCAGGGCAAGCTAACTAGGTCATGTGACACCCTTTTGCCAAGTAGGACAGGTCACAAGGGCATCCCAGGAGTTGATAATATTATCCATCCTTGGTGTTTAACCCCTGAGAAACAAGGAATCCTTAGCGCGTAAGCCCAGACATAAAGGGAACTATGCCGAATTTGGTTCCTTTCATATTTAGGATACATAGGCTACCTATCCCTAAGGTTCAAGATTCACATTGATTATCCAGGGTGATTCCAACATCTAGGTTCCTTATTCAAATCAATGACATTGATTAATTTTTATCCCTTTTTTCTCACAATGAGAATGGATCATGTGGGCTTAGGTAATTGCAATGACCACGAAATATTCAGTATAAACCTATGAAATGGTATAGGGAAACCATAGCGTGTAATCCCCAATATAAACCGAAATACAATGAATATGATTATGTCTATAACTAGGATACTTAGGAAACCTTACTAATGCCCGAGCTCAAATAAACACCCCTCTTGGTGTAAGTCCTTTTGTGACTCTAACACCTCAGTCATTAGCACCCAATTAGTCCTAGGTTATGATCACTTTATCCCATCCATCAACAGAATGAAAAATTGATTGAACTAAGATGACTCTAATTCCATCCATAACAATGGTACATAGGGAATATCCTTGAGAATCGATCGTAACTATTTGGTGTCTCAGTACCTTCACATATGTTCTCTCCACATGATGCTAAACTAAACGGTATGAATGAGCTATATGGGTTTTGAATCCTGCATTATCCAAGATACATAAGACACCTCATAATGGATTAATCCACTCCTCATAATATTAATAGCCTCCTCACATGGCACAACATTCTAAATCATTTGGTAATATGACTACACCACATAAAGTAAGTATTCACTATTAGGGAAATGGATGAAGATCCTTAGATACGCAAAGATGGATCCACTAATGAGACTCCCTTCTTCATTTAACAAGAGGATTATCCAATGAATAATTTTTTAAGGGTAACCTGTCCTATTTCTGGATTACGAAGAGATTCTCTAAAAGGTCTTAAATCTATAAGAGATCCCATAAGTAAAACATAATTCCCCCAAAAAGGGTGTGATGAGCCTAACCTCATATCCTCTCAAACAATGCAAGTCTCAAAGATTCATTGGACCTAAAAACCCAAATGGCCACCAACCTTTAAGAAGCAGGTCTATACCCATCTACCGATAAGGTAACCATTGGGAGTTTCTGGGAAAATTGAAAATGGTATCTTTATAATAGAAACTCATTTTAGGCCTCCAAAACCTAATAAAAAAAGGAAAACCAAACATGAATCTCTCCAATTAAAAAATGATTGGTTATTATCTGTTGAGGCATTTCGTTTGCTCCACATATGAAAAAAACACTGATTGAACCAACATGAATCTATTGGGCCACTTTGTTTTTCACACACTATACAAAAAAAAAAGTAAGACCACCATGAACCATGATTCTTTTAAATCCAACCTTATGCTAAAAAGTCCATGCAAGAAGAATTTTTTAATTAGGGAATATCAGGAAAATTGTGTTATCCTTGAATATATTATGAAGCACATTATGCCTACGATATTACACTAATTGGTAACCTTTTTTATTTTTGTCTGCATGACTATTGATATTGAAAACATCTCAATTTGAGATAATGTCTTCATCATCCAGTATTCACTCTAGAAAATCATCTGTTGTTGCAACCCCCCCTCTGGTTACAAAGCAATCTCACCTACTCGATATATCCAATGGAAAGTGGAAAATATGATGGTCTAGAAGTACCACCAACATGGTACAATCCGAACCATAGAATCTACCTGTGATATTATCCAGGCATGGAATCCCATGAATCCACATCGCATGATGAAGCCGGTCGCTAATCTAGTATCCCTCGTTGCTACAACAAACTGCTTCGGGAGCTTATCCCCATAGCGCAACAACTGCCACCTTCCATATTTGATGATGGTGGATTAGGAATCCAAATACAGATCCTTTTCAGTTCAGGTGTAGTCGAGGAGGGAACCTATCAATCACTGTTACTAACACCATCCCGACGGTACCCATCAGTCACCTATTGAGGGTATCGTCTAACACACAACTTCCTATGATGCCCATAAACGAGATAAAAGGAAGACTCGTCAAAGGAGGAAGGAATTGAATATCCAGGAGAGTTCTCATATTCCATCTCTTGTCGATGATGTCGGCTGGCATACTCAAGAAGTAACTAGCAAGAAGGATCATACCCCTTATCATTTGGAAGAAGTCTGTGAACATATTCCCAAATCATACAAGGGTAGGCTCATACTCCCAGCCCCATGCATGAATCCCATCAGCATATTCTGATGGAACATCTAGAATAGAAGTTAGACCGTATCCCCACTTCATTCGAAGATATCTACCAACAAATAAAGGATATGGAATTTTTGTGGGATTATATCCATGCACACACTTTGCTAAAATGATAATATATGTTAACAATAGTTGAATAGATCCACCTGCATATCCCAACATTGTTGTAGATAAAGGGATACGAACATAATCCTATCCCTAAAACTAGGGAAACTGTCCTGAACTAGCCCAGGTACCTTGGTAACCCGATAATCGAGCCAGCCTTGACATAGCCTGAAGGGCATTCCCGATCCCCATGGGTCGGCGATTAGGACCTGGCATCACACAACATGCACGAGGGAACGATTTTGCCACAAGAATGTGGAAGCAAAATAAATATGACAGTTTGCAAAACAAAAAGAAACTCCACTGGGAGTATTGTACCAGAATACAAATAGGCATAAAAGCCCAAAGTGCTACAACCCAAGTACTAAAAAATGGGAAAAACTGCCCCAAAGTCCCTAAGGACACAACTCACCAAGACCAAAGATCAACAGATGGATCCACCTCCAAGAGGTCCCTTCCCTTTGCTCGATCCTAGAAAAAGAAAGTCTACAAACACCCAAAGGAAAAATAAGGGTGTGAGCCTAAGCCCAGTAGGATACCACAAAATATTCTGTAACAGATGCCAAATATAGATTATCAAAAGAAAAGCTTTCAATTTTCAAATAAACAGGTTTGTAATTTCAAAAACATATTTTAACAAAACATGCTATACATTTTCAAATGATGGAAAAATCAATTCAAACAATGGTTTTACAATGATGGAATATTTATAAAACAATGTCTTAAATTTTTTTTTATATAAAATAGTTTATATACATTTAACAGGCATGTAAGGCAGTTCAAAATCATTGGCATACATTTATATCTCACATATAAATAAACAAGCGAGCAACATGGTCATCTGCCAAAAGGTACGATAGTATTAACCAGTTACAGGATTCCACACTCTCTATGTGAACTCAGAAAAATGTGTATACACACATCCCTATGACACTGACCAAAGGTTACTCATCACCAACTTGTTGGGGATGTGACCCACCGCAATTATGTTTTATAACATTGTTGTAGTGTAGAGTGCATCCAAATAACTCACTAACTACCTAAGGCTTGAATGCACTCTTACATGAAGGGCGAACGATTTTAAGAATGAATAAAATATGATCAATCCCATTATTCCATTTCAAAAGTGCCAATTTCATTCCATTTAAAACCAAAAAAGGTTTTATTCAAAACAAGGTTTTTTCACAAGATAAAACCAATAGGTTTCTATCAAATCATTTTAATCCATTTTCACCAGTTTGAAATCCATTCAAAACCAATTCCATCATTAAAAAATTTATTTCCACAATTAAATTCAACAGTGTGATTGAAATCATTTCCATAAAATTCACAATTTAAATTCAACAATTTAAATCAAAAAATTTCCATAAACACACCCAATTCAATGAAATTTGGGTTTTCCAAATTTCCATGCCAAAATCCTTTCAAATATCTCGATTTTCTAGAATCGAGTTTTTATCAATGTAATTGAAAGAAATCTTGATCAATTTAAGTTAAATAAAAATTTGAAATAAATCAAGTAAATACAATGATAACAAATTTGGCATGTTGGAATGGAACCACCTACCTCGAAGGTTTTGACCAAAACCACAATGATCGAGAACGCTCAAGAAAACCGGGTTTCGTCTTCAAGTACCCACCTTAGATCTCTTATCCTAGAATGATCAAGACCAAATTGCATCAAATTTTGTACCATACACTTAGATCTACCCATAACGGGCGTGGATCTAAGAAACCAAGAGAATAGGAGAAGTAGATCTAAGTAGATCTAAGAAACCGATCAAGATCTTTGAAGAACGATCACATATCTCAAGAATACGGCTCCGATTCACCAAGAGGAGCCTTTGGATCACCTTTAGAATGATGGAATAACCTTTTATGACCTCAGGACAAGACAAATCCTGAGTTAGGGCCGCTTAGGAGGAAAACAAGGCACTTAGAGGAAAAACCGAGTGAGATCCACAATTTAAGGATCTCATTTAAGTGGTCGCACAGTTTGTTCACACGGTTTGAAAACCGTGTGCTAACCATGCGTTAGCTTCTACCTCGACCAGCCTTCTCGCATGGTTTGGCCACATGGTTAGACAAATCGTGCGCTACCTGTGTGGAAGCTACTGCCTCCAAGACCAACTATGCACGGTTTGGCCGCACGGTTTATACAACCCGTGCGACATCCCCTTTTACCAAAAACAACTTTTAAAGTTCTCCTGACTCTCCCAAGTCACAAATCCAAAATAGAGGTACTTAGAAACATCAAAATTACCTAAAAACCTAACGTGATGTTACAGCCTCCCCACTATAAGATCTTTTTGTCCCCAGAAATCCTATAAAGAAACCTCAACATCAAAAAGATGAGGCCACTGCTCCATCATTAGTGCATCCCTTTCCCACGACTCTTAAGAATAAAAACCATGCTGACAAAGTATACAGACCAGAGGTATTGTTCTCCAAAAAAGTACCTAGATCTCTGAATCAACAACCCTGACTGGTCGTTTAGTAACAAAAAAATATGGTTCAATCTCAAGATCACTCCAGCTCACAACATGAGATGAATCAGACCGATACTTTGGCAGCTGTGATACATGGAACACGTCATGTATCGACGTTAGCTGTGGTGGTAAAGCTAGACGTTAAAAAAACTCTCCCTACAAGACCAAAAACCTCGAAAGGTCCCACAAAACGAGGAGAAAGCCTCCCTTGCCTCACAAGTCATCGATGACCTAATCGTTGTGAAAACTTCAATAACACCTGGTCACCAACTAAGAACTCTAAAGGTTTATGACGACGATCAACATAAGACTTGTACTGACTCTGTGCTGTCAACATTCTCTGTCGAATCAACTGGATCTTAGCTGTCATCTCTTGGACCAAACTCGGTACTACCAAAGAACTTTCACCAATATCCAACCAACATAAAAGATATTTACAAGGAAAACCATACAAAGCCTCAGAAGGAGCCATTTTGATCGCATACTGATAATTTTTGTTATAAGAAAACTCAAATAGCCCCAGATGATCATCCCAAGACCCACTAAAGTCAAGAACACATGCGCGGAGCATATACTCAAGGATCTGAATAGCTCTCTCTGTCTGGCCATCTGACTGTGGATGGTAGGCCGTGCTCAAATAGACCAGAGATCCTAATGCCCCTGAAGGCCTTTCCAAAAGTGAGATGTAAACCGAGGATCCCTATCAGAGACTATTGCAGACAAAACTCCATATGAACAAACAATTTCTTTCACATAGATATTTCCCAACTCCTCAACTTTTGTTGTATCTCGAATAGGTATAAAGTGAGCCGACTTGGTTAGCCTGTCGATCACAACCCATATCACATTCTTCTTCCTCTGGGTTTGAGCTAAACCAACCATAATTTCCAAATAGATTTCATCCCACTTCCATGTAGGGACTGGATGTGGTTGAAGAAAACCTGAAGGTTTCTAGTGCTCGACTTTCACCTGCGGGCATGCATAGCAACGAGATACAAACCAAGAAATGTCTCATCTCATACCTGGCCACAAGAACTATCGCCACATGTCATAGAACATCTTCATGGTTCCTGGGTGTACAACCAACTAAGAGTTATGGAAACCCCCCATCACATCCTTCCTTGTTGCTAACGGCACAACGTAACGATTTCGATAACACAGAACACCATCTTTGGAGAATGACCACTGAGTGTCGGTCTCCCCACAATAAAGAGAGTCCCTAATGCTATGGAATTAATCATCCAGTATTTGTTCCAGAATAATTAACTTGAGGAGAGAAGAAGTAAACTGAACACTGGATAAAGAAACTTCATTCCCCTTCCACTGAACTCCAATATGCAACTGATATAAAAGAGCCACCAAACTCCACTCTTCTAATGATTATTTCATTTCTTGTGATGGAAGTTTCCTGCATAACGCATTTGCAACTACATTCACTTTCCCTGGGGTATAGGAAATTTCAAAGTCGAAAGCTTGCAGGTACTCCACCCAATTCCTTTTGGTGGAGATTCAAATATTTTTTAGAGAAGATATAACTCAACCTCTTGTGGTCTGAATACAAGATAAACCTTTCTCCATAAAGGTAATGTCTCCAACACTTAAGTGCGTGCATTACAACTACAAGTTTAAGTTCATGGGTAGGATAGTTCTTCTCATGAGGCTTAAGCTGACGAGACCCATAGGTAACAACATGAATACCTTGCATAAGGACACATCCCAAACCTGAACACGATGCATCACAGAAGACCACGTAACCTATCCCAGCCTCAGGAAGAGTTAACACTGGTACAATAGTCAAAAGTCGCTTAGGCTCAATAAAATAACTCTGACATTTTTCATTCCAGGAAAACATCACTCTCTTTCGAGTCAGAGTAGTCATTGGAGAATCTAACTTTGAGAAGTCTTTAAAAAACTAGCGATAATATCCTGCTAATCCCAAGAAGCTCTGAATCTCGAAAACATTTCGTGGTTTTTCCCAAGTCATAATAGCCTTCACCTTCTCAGGATCAACTGATATTCTTTGTTCTGACATGACATGTCCCAAAAATTTCACTTCCTGAATCTAGAAATTTCACTTTGAAAGCTTGGCATAAAGTCAGTGATTCCTTAGAAGACTCAGAACTATTCTCAGTTGATGCACATGATCCTTCTCATACATGGAGTAGACAAGAATTTCATCCAAAAAGACTACCACGAAAGTATCTATATACTCACAGAAAACCTTTTTCATCAAAGCCATGAAAACTGCAGGAGCATTTGTTTTGCCGAAGGGCATAACAAGGTACTCATAATGGAAATACCTACTCCTAAAAGCGGTCTTATGAATGTAAGATTCTTTTATCCTCAACTGATGGTAACCATATCGAAGATCAATTTTTGAAAACCACTAATCCCATTTCAATTGATCAAACAAATCATCATTTCATGGTAACATATATTTGTTCTTTATCGTAACTTGATTGAGCTTTCTATAATCAACACATAAGCAAAGAGAACCACCAGCCTTCTTGGTGAAGATAACATGTGCTGCCCAAGGTGACACACTCAGGCATATAATACCTTTCTCAAGAAGATTTTCTAACTAAGACGTTATTTCATTTAGTTCAGCTGGAGCCATTCGGTAAGAGGGAATATAAACTGGTTGAGTACCAGGCATTAAGTCAATAGAAGAATCAACCTCCCTTACTGGTGGAAAACCAGATAAGTCAGAAGAAAACACTTTGGAAAACTCAAGGACGACTGAAGGATGATCACCACACATTGAATCTCTCTCTAGATCAAAATCACACACTGATATAACTTTCCCCAACTCTGGATAAGAGGGTCTAGTTCTTCGTGACCTTGGGTCCCATTCTACTTGAAAAATAAGAGGCACACCACTAGGTGTAGTAGGGTAGACCCATCGAAGATAACGATCGATCCGGGCCTTATTGGCCATGATCCCATCCATCCCAAATATGACTTCAAATTATTTGATGTTGAGAAACAAGAAACTCTAAGCATGATCAACATCTGATAGAGAGAAGACACAAGCAGGACTACAAAGACCCTTCTCTCTCATTATACCAAGTGGTGTAGTAATATCCATCACAAAAGATAAAAGTTCCATAGGTAGATTAAGTAGATTAACAAGTTGGGTTGAAAGAAATGAGTGAGATGCACCAATATCAAAAAGAGTTGTCACTAAAGATGAAGCTATAGTAATGGTACCTCTCACATTTGTAGGACCTGCATCTGCTACCTCTGGAAACTCTTCCACTGCATGAAAAAGCTTCATTCTGGATGTATGTGGCTGGAACCCTTTTGTACGTGATGCATTTGATTGCCACGCAGTTTCTGGAGGTGCTGATGATCCTGTTCCACTATCTGGAGTAGAGAAGTGATGGCAGAATCTTTGCAAGTGCCCAAAACGTCCGTAGGATCTACAGTTCTTGGGTGCCTCAGTACAAACACTCTTAGAATTTCCTAGATTCCCACACTGATAGAAAGTCAAAGAAGCCCCTCTTGGTGCTACCGGAGGTCTGGGATTACTCTATTGCTGAGAAATACCATGAGAAAAGTCATGCTTCCATTTTCCTTTAAAGGAACCCACACTGACACTAGGAGGGAAAAGAACCTCCTTCAACCCTAACTTTCCTGCCAAGTCCATCTCAACCATCATCGCCCTATCTAGCACATCAACATAAGCGGGTAGGTTCTGTAGGAAATCCTGAGAACATATATCTGATTGAAGTCCCAACTCAAATAGTTGAGCCTTCATCCTCTCATTAGATACAATCTCAGGAGAAAACTGTACCAGCTCAGAAAAGCGATTTGAGTACTCAGTCACTGTTTTTTTGGCCTGCTCAAGCTTTAAAAACTCCATAGCCTTGGCCAACACCATTGATTCTTTATAGAACTAGTTAGTGAAAAAAAACCCTAAAGTCTTTCCACTCCAAACCCTCATGTTTCCCAGCCGTCACCATCGTGTGCCACCATCTCCTACTTGGTCCCTCCAGTACGAAGATGGCACACTTCACCTTGATCACATCAGCTGTCTTCAAGAACCCAAATAGGCATTCAGTATTACTCAACCATTCCTCTGCGTGTTGAGGGTCATTGGATCCTTTGAAAACTAGTGGCTTCTGGCATAGGAACTCTTGAGAATGACTTCAGAGAATATCACTATGAGGATCAGTAGATAGAGCCTGAACATGAACTAGAGGTGGTGCCTATCCTAGATCTTGGATAGTGTGAACAATCGCCTCTACCAGACTCGGATCCACAGTAGGACTTGTTTGCTGAGATTCAGCAGAAACCTATTTTTGGATCTGATTTCCACGTCTTCTCGGAGGCATGATGCTACATAGCATAAAAAGACATAGATTAACACCCAAATAAAGTAACAAGGAAAACTATTCTTAAAAAAAGGGATAAAAAGATTTGGATTCCACTCTATACAAATCAAAACAGGGAAAATACTAGAACTATTCCATGAGTCGTATTTCCCTAACCAAACCTCGTGACCTAAGGTTCATTGTGGTGAGAGATGGCCATGCACTCAATCACAAATACCTCACAAGTCCCGACAAGAATACTCAAATGTATACTATCATCAAGGAAAGATGCTTAACCTGCCCTCTGATACCACTTTGTCACAAACCAGCCCCGGTACCGTGGTAACCCAATAACCGAGCTGACCCTGACATAGCCCGAAGGGTGTTACCTATCCCCATGGGTCGACGACTAGTACCTAGCATCACACAACATGCAAGAGGGAAAGATTTTTCCACAAGAATACGGAAGAAAAAAGAAACAAGACAGTATGCAAAACAAAAAGAAACTCCACCAAGAGTATTGTACCAGAATACAAATAGGCATAAAAAGCCCAAAGTACTACAAACCAAGTACTAAAAATGGGAAAAATAGCCCCAATGTCCCTAAGGATACAACTCACCAAGACCAAAGATCAACAGCTGGATCCAACTCTAAGAGGTCCCTTACCTTTTCTCGATCCTGGAAGAAGAAAGTCTACAAACACCCGAAGGAAAAAGTAGGGTGTGAGCCTAAGCCAAGTAGCATACCACCAAAGATTCTGTAACAGATGAAAAATATATATTATCCAAAGAAAATCTTTCAATTTTCAAATAAATAGGTTTGGAATTTCAAAAACATACTTTGAAAAAACATGCTATACATTTTCAAATGATGGAAAAATAAATTCCATAAAAGGTTTTACAATGATGGAATATTTCTAAAACAATTGATTAAGCCAAAAATTTATATAAAACAGTTTATATACATACAGAAGGTATGTAAGGCAGTTTAAAAGCATTGGAATGCATTTATATCTCACATATAAATAAACATGCGAGCAACATGGCCATCTGCCAAAAGGTACGATAGTATTATCCAGTTATAGGATTCCACACTCTCTAATTGAACTCAGAAAAATGTGTATACACATGTCCCTATGAGACTGGACAAAGGAGACTCATCACCAACCCATTGGGGATGTGACCCACTGCAAGTATGTTTTAGAATGTTGTCGTAGCGTAGAGTGTATCCAAATAACTCACTAACTACCTAAGGCTTGCATGCACTCTTAAATGATGGGAAAACTATTTTAAGAGTGATTAAAATATGATCAATCCCATTATTCCATTTCAAAAGTGCCAATTTCATTCCATTTAAAACCAAATCAAGTTTTATTCAAATCATGCCTTTTTCACAAGATAAAACCAATGGGTTTCTATCAAATCATTTTAATCCATTTTCACCAGTTTGAAATCCGTTCAAAACCAATACCATCATTACACAATTTATTTCAAAAATTAAATTCAACAATTTAATTGAAATCATTTCCATCAAATCCACAATTTAAATTCAACAATTTAAATCGACAAATTTCCATAAACACACCCAATTCAATGAAATTAGGGTTTTCCAAATTTCCATACCTAAACCATTTCAAATATCTCGATTTCCTGGAATTGAGTTTTTATCAATTTAATTGAAAGAAAACTGGGGAAATTGAATTTAAATAAAAAATTGAAATAAATCAAGAAAATACAATGATAATATATTTGGAAAGTCGGAACGGAACCACCTACCTTGAAGGTTTTGACCAAAACCACAATGGTCGAGAACGCTCAAGAAAACCGGGTTTCTTATTCAAGAACATGCCTTATATCTCTTCTCCAAGAAATATCAAGAAAAAATCTGATCAAATCTGGTACCACACACTTAGATCTACCCATAACGGGCATAGATCTATGAAACCGAGAGAATAGGAGAAGTAGATCTAAGTAGATCTAAGAAACTGATCAAGAACGATGAAGAACAATCACATACCTCAAGTATCTGGCTTCGATTCACCAAGAGGTGCCCTTGGATCGCCTCAGAAATGATGGAAGAACCTTATATGACTTTAGGAGAAGAAAAATCCCGAGTTAGGGCCGCTTAGGAGGAATAACGAGGCACTTAGAGGCAAAACCGAGTGTGATCCACAATTTAAGGATCTCATTTAAGTGGTCGCACGGTTGACAAACCGTGCATTAGCTTTTGACTCGGCCACCCTTCTCGCACAGTTTGGCTGCATGGTTAGATAAACTGTGTGCTGCCTGTGTGGAAGCTACTGCCTCCAAGACCAACTCTACATGGTTTGGCCGCACAGTTTAGACAACTCGTGCGCCGCCCGTGCGACATCCCCTTTTCCCCAAAAAACTTTTAAGGTTCTCCCAACTCTCCCAATTCACAACTCAAAAACAGAGGTACTTAGAAACATAAAAAGTACCTGAAAACGTAACGTGATGTTACAGAAACTCAACACTTTGATGATTGAGAACAAGTGGTTTTATTGGAGAAAGTTCACATTCTTGCTCCCGAAGAGGAGGATTATCAGCATATTTCGTAATTCCCCGACCCCAGTTACCCAGAGTCGGTGCATTATTACATAACATTGGCATGATCACAAAAGATCATGTCTCAAAAGACCGATTAGTTTAGTAGCCTTGGAATCAATAGATATATTCATAAGTCTTACATTACATCATAAAGTGAAAAAAACTACAACAACATCTTGTCATCATATCCCCTCATACTATCCCTACAGGTAATTCATAAATTACTTCTTCACATCCTGGGAAAAATAAAACATTGAAAGGGGTGAGCTCATATGCTTAGTAAGGATAAAAATATAACAGAAACTTTCATAAATAAGCATAAACATTTAATCCAATGCATAACTAAAAAATAAGCCTTTTAAACATGAACTTCAGTATAATATAGAAAAAATAAAATGAAGTAATGACATTTACTTATTCACATGGATATTCTACTAGTCGAATAATCACATGCAATATCAATAACCACTTTCATAATGTTGGAATGCATAATGCCATACTATCATAACCACATAGTCAAGGCCTTGTGCCAAGACTACAAATAAGATTTTGTCAAGGCCTTGTGCCAAGACACTAGTTTGTCTCATGAGACCTACTGATGTATCGAGGAGCTATAGCGGGCTCCACCCATCAATTATTAAGTCCAATGCATTCCTCATATGAACAGGTTTAAACATAACATAAACATTCATATTAAAACTAGCATACGAAATGTCAATAATTTCTCCATAAAACATGAATGGTATCAAAATAACACATCCACAGTCAAACATATCACAAAAACTTCAATACAATAAGGAAGTTTTTTATCATAATAAATCAACTTCAAATAAGCTTAAAATCCATCAAAGGATGTTGACATAGATGAAATGAAAACTATTTTAGAGAAATATCTCTTTTTTGAAATCATTTAAAAGATACATAATTCTAAAAGAAAACATTTAATTTGAAGATATTATTATAATCCTGTAAGGGAATCTTTTATGATTTTATAATGGTAGAAAATAGCCGCACCCTCCGTATAAGTTAAAAAAAGTCATTCTTACCTTAATTCTGTCGAAAAGGTTAAAAAGGGCCTTGTTTGGAGAACGAAGAAAATATTCCTTTATGAAATTATTATAAAAAGTCAAAAAAGAGAATAAATGAATTTAACCCATTTTCTATTCAATAGTAAAAATGTTTTGAAATACATTTTTACGAAACATGGATGTGGATGATAAAGAGGTCCTAGTAGATAATTAAGTATAAACTACCTCAGATAATGAAGAGACTGTGAAATAAACCCTTACCTTGTACTTTTACTTGGTCGAGGGTATGTTAACCTCCTATATAATGGGGAAATATTTGTTCTTAAATTATACAAGAATCATATACATAAATATGATATCATATATTCTCTTTTAACATTTCTTTGTTAATAATATATTTTTATTATCGTCGTTACGGGTGTTAACTTACTCGTTTTATTTTATATGATTTGCTACATAAGCCATGTTTGTTTCGGATAGGTTGCATATTATTCATATCCAGAATGATATCAAGTCCTTAGACATTATTTTTAATCATAAAATGAGAATTATAAATGAATGAATACGATGGAGAATGAATCTCATCGCGTTCGTGGAGACGGTAGTCCGTACGTACGCACGAGCGAAAATATCATTCTTTTGATATTGAAATAATATATAATTGGATAGTATATCATATATACTGAATCATTATAATTTTATATTTATTATTTACTTACATTACACATCATTATTAATCCCATCCAAATAATAATGTTTTGAATAACATGTACACCACAACGTGGAGACGGTAAGCCGTACGTACACACATATGGTGACATGTCATTCAAAGGATGGATAGAATAATAAATATGGTAGTACCATATTTATAATAACATCACAGTATATATAAGATACTATAGTTATTATTTTATAATGGAAATAACAAATAAAGAAGAAGTTGAAGAAGAAAGGAACTTGAATGAGGGTGGTGAAAACATTACCTCTTTTTTGGGTTCTTCCTTTTGATTTGATCAAAATGTATCCTTAAGTTGGATTTCTGACCAAAGTATGGCCTCTAGCATGAATTTAGGGAAGTTGGGAGGATATTTGGGCAGGGGTTGGCCGAGCCAAATGGCTTTGAAGGTATGAATTAGAGAGAAGGGGGAGTTCCCTTTTATAAGAGGGGTGAGGGGAACCTTATGAAAAGCTAGAAATATTATTTTATAATAAATTCATATTCAGTTTCTAATGGCTCAAAAGTGAATTATTTAAAGTTTAAGGTGGGTATAGGTCGAAAACAACTCAACCAATTGGTTTTAGACAGGTTTGGGACACATTATTAACCTTAACTGTTAGTTTAAACTCTTAGTTAATTAGTTTGACATTTACCATGTCTCTTTGTCTTTTTATATTATATGGTTAATAAACTTACTATAAACTTACAAGAGACCCCAAGTGGTCCATTAATGATACAACTATCATGATATAAGTCCTTGGGCTAAACCTTAGTTTTTTATGAATAGAATATCAATTAATAATATAATATTAGTTTTAAAAACTCTTTAATGTAAATTTTGACACTATTGGGTATTTTGTTTTTAATAAATTTATAAAAGCATTATTACTTCGAAACAAATTTATATAACCAATCATAATATGTCATATTAACCTAGAAAATTATTTTAATTCATAAAAAGTCTCAAATTACATTTATATGGATATTTATAATATCAATTATTTTAATATTTCATTTAATATGTAATTACTGCATCACCATTGTGTCATAAATAAATTAAATTATTTTTAGTCTAAAAATTATAAATAAAATACCATTATGTAGGAAATATTTTTAGATTTATAATTAATATTTACAATCTAATTTATCTTTTGTATAACCCTATATTAAAATGTTTTAGTAATTAAACTTTTATTTTAACTCTTTTAACTATTCTCTGAATTAAATAATAATAAATTTCCTAATCAAATACAAGTGAACCTAAATGATAATATTTTATTCCTAAGGTTTTTTTGGTCGAGATAAACTTTTACAATATAATTAGGACATGTTTTAGGGTAATATTAATATCATTTTTACCCTTAATTTCCCTATTTACTTTTAACCATGGTAAATAAAATTAAAAAGTTACTATTCAACAAAAATGATTTTCATCTCATTGAACCACATTTTACTTACTGATATAAACTGAGTCTCTCTGATTTTTGAAATTCTACTCACATAAGTGGTAAAATTATGTTTTATGTAAATTTGAAAATTCTCCTAGGAGGTGGGTAAAAGATGGTGAAATGTTCTATAAAATTTCTATATATCTAGAATTATTATAAATTGACTCTATTGAATTAAATTGAACTTATATAGGTGTTATGTGTCTATTTTGACCTAAAATAAATTTAAATAAATAATTATTTAAAAAAAATTGGTTTTAAACTATAACTCAATGTTTTTCACTATTCATCAAAAATTGAATGTTTTCAGAACAATACTAAAAATTCACCCTAAGCTAATTTCGATATTCCAAATCCAAAAATGAATTCCATTTTGAAAGATAAAATTTATGAAATTTTAAAAAGTGGGTATTACTATTCATAATGGCTAGTTTGATTGGTCGTGGTGTGTTAGAACTCGAAGTTGCGTACAACACACGCTACTGTATAATTCAAAGAGAAGCATACCATGGAAGTTTGGGGTGTTACATTCTCCCCTCCCTCAAATAATTTTGTCCTCAAAATTTCTAGAATACTACTGCAAGAAAAGAATCGGGTGATTCTTCATCATAAGTTCCTCGGGTTCCCACGTTGCCTCTTCTATTTTACGGTTTATCCATAGAACTTTTACTAGATGAGTTGTCCGGTTTCTCAGCACTTTTTCTCTTGTTTCAAGAATCCTGACGGGCTCTTCACAATAAGACAGATCAGGTTCCAGTTCTAATTCCTCATAACTGAGAACATGCGTTGGGTCAGGCATGTATTTTCTCAATAGTGATAGGTGGAACACATTGTGATCTTTAGAGAGACCTGGTGGCATTGCCAAATGGTAATCTAGAACCCCAATTCGTTCTAGAATTTTGAAAGTTCTAATGTGCCTGGGACTCAATTTACCCTTCTTACCAAAACGTATAACTCCCTTCCATGGAGATACCTTCAAGAAAAAACGATCTCCTACCTAAATTTCCAAATCCTTCCTTCGGTTATCGTCATAGCTCTTCTTCCTAGTTTGTGCTGCTTTGATGTGGGTTTGGATTACCTTCACCTTTTCCATTATTTCCTCTACCAGTTCTAGGCCTACAAGTTTTCTTTCACCAACATCATCCCAACAGGTTGGTGTGCGAAATCTCTTTCTGTATAATGCTTCATATGGTGCCATCTGAATACTTGAATAAAAGCTATTGTTATAGGAAAATTATACCAGAGGTAAATATTGATACCACATACCCTGAATGTCAAGTGAGAAAGATATCAACCTGTCTTTTAAGGTTTTAATAGTTCATTTTGTTTGTCCATCTGTTTGAGGGTGGTAAGCAGTGCTCAAATGAAGTTCAGTATCCAAGGCCCTCTGAATAATTTTCTAGAATTTTGATGTAAAATGGGGATCACGATTAGAAAAAATCTATAGGGGTAATCCATGAAGTCTGACAACTTCATTAATATATAGTCTTGCTAGACGTTCAAGTGGTAAATCCTCCCTTATAGTAAGAAAATGTGCTGACTTGGTAATACAATCAACAATGACCCATATTGCATCGTTCCTTCTAGGATTCTTTGGTAGTCCCATGACAAAGTCCATCATGATATTATCCCATTTCCACTCAGGTATTGGAAGAGGTTGCATGAATCCTCTAGGCTGTTGCCTTCCAGATTTCACTTGTTGACAAACCATACATCTTGACACAAAATCAGAAATCTCCATCTTCATGTTGTCCCACAAAAAATGTTCCTTTAAATCTCTATACATTTTAGTGCTCCTAGGGTGTATAGAGAAATTTCAACTATGATCATCATCCAACAATTCTATTTTTAGATCAGGTATATCTAGAACACAAAGTCTCTTACCAAATTTCAAAATTCCATCTTCATATATGAAGTCACTCAATCTCCCATCATTCACAGCTTTAATCTTCTTTCTAAACTCTTCATCATTGGTCTGAGAACTCTTTATCCTTTCTAGTAAATATGGTTTTTCAACCATTTGAAAAAGTATTGATGTTTCACCTTCAATGGTAATTCGCATATCCATCTTTACTAGATCCATGAAAATAGGATCTCTTTCAATTCACATCTTGTTCAGAAATCCATGATCCTTTCTACTGAAAGCATATGCCACCTTATTTGCCTTACCCAGGTTGTAGTGTATTGTGAAATCATAATCCTTGAGTAGTTCAAACCATCTCCTTTTCCTAATGTGGAGTTCTTTCTGTGAGAAAATATAATTCAAACTCTTGTGATCAGTATATATCTCACATTTTAACCATAGAGATAATATATCAATGTCTTGAAAGCAAAGATTACAGCAGCTAACTCAAGATCATGAGTTGGATAGTTTTTCTCATGAATTTTCAGCTGTCGTGATGCATAGGGAATAAATCTATCATTCTGCATAAGGACACAACCAAGCCCTTTCTTAAATGCATCACTATAAATAATGAACCCATCATTCCCCGATAGTAGAGTCAATATAGGAGCATTGACTAATCTTCTTTTCAGTTATTCAAAACATTCTTTACACTCTTTTGTCCAGACAAATTTAACCCCTTTACGTGTGAGCTTTGTTAATGGGTTAGCCAACCGGGAAAAATTCTAGAAGAAATGTTGATAATAACCTGTTAAACCAATTAAAATGTGTACCTCAGTTATAATCATAGGTCTTGGCCATTTTTAGATTGCTCTTGTCTTAGAAGGATCAACAGAGATTCCATATTTGGAGACAATATGGCCATGAAAATAAATCTTCTGAATCCAGAATTCACACTGGATAAAATTCCCATATAATTCATGTCTTCTAAGAGCCTTTAGGATAATGCACAATTGATTTTAATGATCTTTGTAGCTTTTGGAGTATACCAAGATATCATCAATAAATACAACTACAAAAATATCGATATATTTCATGAAAACTCTATTCATTAGATCCATGAATACAGAGGGTGAATTAGTCAATCCAAAAGGCATTACTGTAAACTCGTAATGCCCGTACCTGGTTTGAAATGCTTTATTTAGAATGTCTTCCTTCTTCACACAAAACTGATGGTATCCAAATTTAAGGTCAATCTTTGAAATGTGTTGAGCTCCATGAATTTTGTCGAATAAATCATCAATGTGGGGTAGGATATACTTGTTCTTTTTTGTTATAGAATTGATCTCCATGTAGTCAATGCACAACGTCATAGATCTATCTTTCTTCTTAACAAAAAGAACAGGGGCTCCCCATGGAGAAACACTAGGGCGAATAAATCCCTTATTACTCAATTCCCCTAGTTGTTTATTTAGTTCAACTAATTCCACAGTGTTCATTCTATAAGGGGTATTTGATATGGACCTTGAACCAGGAATTAAATCAATGGAAAACTCAATTTATCGTTCTGGAGGATGTACAGGTAAATATTCTGGAAGCACATCAACGTATTCTTTCACAACAGGTACATCCTTTATTTGAAAATTATTTCCCTCACCCACAGTTATTTCATTCTCTTCCTCCCAGATAAATGAATTTAGTTGAGCTATTGGGGGTGGATCTAGATAAGAATCATGTGGTGATGATTCCACTCTAAAGATAAGGTGTTCTTTATCATCATCATCAATAATCGTAACCTCCTTCTTCTTACAATAAATATTTGCGTCATAGTATGAAAGCCAATACATACCGAGGATTATATCAAATTCAATCATGGGTATGATGATGAGATCAGAAGATAAATAACATTTATGTGCTCTAATGGGGACTGATTCACAAAACTTTGTTTCAATGATACTTCCCTTAGGAGTTTTGACTGACAACTTCCTTGTTAAATCAAATTGGAAATAGGTAATTTTCTTAGAAAACTGGGAAGATATGAAACAATGAGGTGATCTAGAATCAAATAATGCATTTTCTAAACATGAGGAAACCATTAAATTACCTACCACCATGTCTTTTGGAGTTTCAACTTCAGCAGTAGTGATAGCATAAGCTTTTCCTTGATCCCTTGGCCTTTTATGAGGTAAGTTCCCTTGACTCTTAGAACATTAATTTTCATAATGTCTCATCTCCATGCACATGTAGGATTGAACATCGATAGCTTCTTTCTTCCCCTTTCAATCACGAGCTTGGTGTCCTTTTTCACCACACTTGTAACAGACTCCCATTCCCTTCAACCAAGTACTAGGGTGTTTCTTCCCACATTTACTACTGGATGGATATTCAACTTTTCCCTTCTTCCCCTTATTTCCATTTCCAAAGTGATCGGATGATCTCTTCTTCTCTTGATTTTCTTTAAAGTCGTAAGACATAGAGAATTTATTTTCCATCTTGATATCACACAAGACAATATATTCGTACGATGAGAAGGTTTGTGAGACTAATTCTCGACAGATAAATGGTTTTAACCCATCAAAGAAACAATCAGTCTTACTTCTTGGGTTACGTATATAATCTGCAGCATACCTCGCTAACCTTGTAAAGTTAGCCTCATAATTTACGACATTATCATCCTCCTTTTGTCTCAGACTCAGAAATTTCCTTTCCATATCTGCTTGATGGTCACGAAGAAAGTATTTTTCTAAGAAAATCTCTTTGAACTCCCTCCATTCCATGTTTGATACTTCATCATCTTCCTTTTTGTTTTGAATCAATGACCACCATTGATCAAAATCTCCAGTGAGGCAGTAAACTTCCATGATAACTCTTTCCCTTTGACTACTCCCCAAGGCATGAAATATTTTTTCTAATGAATTTATCCATTGCTCTGAAACTATGGGATTTTTACTCCCATTGAATGTTGGTGATTTTTGTCTCATGAAGCGATCTAACATTGATCCTCCACACTGCGGATCAGAGTGCTCCATACGGGTAAGATTATTATTCATAACCTGTGTGAGTTCTCCCAGTATGGTGATTAGCTGATCAGCACCAGTTGCATCACCAGCTCCCCTATAATTATCTTGAGTAGGAGGGAATTCCCTAGATGGAGTGCGTGCATAGATACAGTTTCCATTCCTTCCACTAGGTTCCATTTCTAAACAATGGCATAAACTAGATTAGTTTATGAATTGAAATACATAATTCCAAACTTTTAAAACACTTAACATAAATTGAACAGTTTATGGATATAATCTATAATCATAAAAAAATGTTTTCTTTGAGGAAGTACATACTCATAAACCTTTCATAATGGTTTGTAAATAAAATGAGAATTATCCTAAGCATATTCCCCAGGAGTGTCGTAACCAAGAGTGAAATAATGCCTGTTGTCATGCACCAATTCCCGTTCGAGTCTAGCTCAAAGTGGTGTTTTGGGGTTTTACCCCTATGTATATCTGTGCCAGAGCCGCCTCTACCTGCTCATATCCAGACATATATGTATTTCTCGGAAAACTCACAAAATCTCTACAATACCAAAATTCTAGGAAGTTCTTATATACTAATCCTCAAAGTCCATCTTAGGTCTATGTGCTCTAATCAGAGTTTATCTAAATCTAGCTTCCAAGGTTTGTACTAAACTTTATCTGATACCAACTCTAACGCCCCGACCCTGGTTACCCAGAGTTGGTACATTATTACATAACATTGGTATGATCACAAAAGATCAAGTCTCGAAAGACAGATTAGTTTAGTAGCCTTAGATCACTAGATATATTTATAAGTCTTACATTACATCATAAAGTTAAAAAAACTATAGAAAAATCTTGTCTTCATATCCCCTCATACTATCCCTATAGGTAATTCATAAAATATTTCTTCAAATCCTGGGAAAAATAAAACACTGAAAGGGGTGAGCTTAGATGCTCAGTAAGGATAACAATATAGCGGAAACTTTCAAAAATAAGCATAAATATTTAAGGAAATGTATACCTAAAACAAAATCGTTTTAAACTTTAACTTCCGCATAATATGGAAAAAATAAAATGAAGTAATGCCATTTACTTATTCACATGTATATTCTACTAGTCGAATAATCACATGCAATATCAATAACCACTTTCATAATGATGGAATTCATAATCCAGACTATCATAACCACATAGTCAAGGCCTTGTGCCAATAATACAAATACAATTTTGTCAAGGCCTTGTTCCAAGACACTAGTTTGTCTCATGAGACCTACCGATGCATCGAGGAGCTATAGCGGCCTCCGCCCATCACTTATTAATTCCAATTCATTCCTCATATGAACAAGTTTAAACATAACATAAAAATTCGTATTAAAACTAGCATATGAAATGTCAATACTTTCTCTATAAACCATGAATGGTATAAAAATAACACATCCACAATCAAACAAATCACAAAACGTTCAATACAATATGGAAGTTTTGTATCATAATAAATAAACTTCAAATAATCTTAAAATCTATCAATGGATGTTGATATAGATGAAATCAAAACTATTTGAGAGAAATATCTCTTTTTTTAAATCATTTAAAAGACACATAATTATAAAAGAAAACATTTACTTTGAAAATATTCTTATAATCTTGTAAGGTAAGCTTAGATGATTTTATAATGGTGGAAAATAGCCACACCCGCTGTATAAGTTAAAAAAAGTCATTCTTAACTTAATTATGTCGAAAAGGTTAAAAAGGACCTTGTTTGGAAAACAACGGAATGATTCCTTTATAAACATATTACAAAAAGTAAAACAAGGGAATAAATGACTTCAACCCATTGTCTATTCAATAGTAAAATTTTTTGAAATACATTTTTGAGAAACATGGATGAGGATGAAAAAGAGGTCATAGTAGATAATTACCTATAAACATCCTCGGATAATGAAGAGATTGTGAAATAAACCCTTACCTAATACATTTCCTTGGTTGAGGGTAGGTTAACCTCCTGTATAATGGTGAAATAGTTGTTATTAAATTATACAAAAATAATATACATCAATATGATATCATATATGATCTTTTAACATTCCTTTGTTAATAATATCTTATTATTATCGTCGTTTTGAGTGTTAACTTACTCATTTTCTTTTATAGGATTTGTACATAAGCCAGGTTTTTTGGATTGGTTGTATCTTATTAATATCCAGATTGATATGAAGTCCTTAAACATGATTTTTAATCATCAAATGAGAATTAGAATTGAATGAATATGATGGAGAATGAATCTCATCGCGTTTGTGGAGACGGTAGTCCGTACGTACGCACGAGTGAAAATATCATTCTTTTGATATTAAATTAATATATAATTGGATATTATATCATATATACTGAATAATTATAATTTTATATTTATTATTTACTTCCATTACACATTATTATCATACTCATCCAAATAATAATGTTTTGAATAACAATTACACAACAACGTGGAGACGGTAAGCTGTACGTACACACGTATGGTGACATGTCATTCAAAGGATGGATAGAATAATAAATATTGTAGTACCATATTTATAATAACATCACAGTATATATAATATACTAGAGTTATTATTTTAGAATGGAAATTACAAAGAAAGAAGAAGTTTAAGAAGAAAGGAACTTGAAAGAGGGTGGTGAAAACATTACCTCTTCTTTGGGTTCTTTATTTTGATTTGATCAAAAGGGCTCCTTAAGTTGGCTTTAAGAACAAAGGATGGACTCTAGGATGAAGTGAGGGAAGTTGGGAGGATATTTGGGCAGGTTTTGGATGAGCCAAATGGCTTTGATGGTATTAATTAGAGAGAAGAGAGAGTGCCCTTTTATAAGAGGGGCGAGGGGCACCTTAGGAAAAGATAGAAATATTATTTTATAATAAATTTATATTTGGTTTCTAATGGCTCAAAAGTTGATTATTTAAAGGCTAAGGCGGGGATAGCTCAAAAACAACTCAACCAATAGGTTTTAGACAGGTTTGGATCACATTATTAACCTTATATTTTAGTTTTAACACTGAGTTAATTAGTTTGACATTTACCATGTCTCTTTGTAGTTTTATATTATATGGTTAATAAACTTACTATAAACTTCCAAGAGACCACCAAGTGGTAAATTAATGATACAAAAATCATGATATATGACCTTTTTCCAAACCTTAGTTTTTTATGAATAGAATATTAATTAATAATATAATATTTATTTTAAAAACTCTTTTATGTCAATTTTGACACTATTGGGTATTTTGTTTTTGATAAATTTATAACAGCATTATTAATTTGAAAAAAATTTATATAAAAAATCCTAATATTTCATATTAACCTAGAAAATTATTGGAATTAAAAAAAAGTCTCAAATTACATTTATTTGGATATTTATAATATCAATTATTTTAATATTTCATTAATTAGGCAATTACTGCATCACCATTGTGTCATAAATAAATTAAATTATTTAATGTCTAAAAATTATAAATAAAATACCATTATGTAGGAAATATTTTTAGCTTTATAATTAATATTTATAATCAAATTTATCTTATGTATAACCCTATATTAAAATGTTGTAGTAATTAAACTTTGATTTTTACTCTTTTTAACTCTTCTTTGAATTAAATAATAATAAATGTTATAATCTAATCCAAGTGGACCTAAATGATAATATTTTATTCCTAAGGTTTTTTTTGGTCGTGATACACTTTTTCAATAGAATTAGGACATGTGTTACGGTAATATTAATATCATTTTTACCCCTAATTACCCTATTTACTTTTAACCGTGGTAAATAAAAGTAAAAAGTTACTATTCACCAAAAATTATTTTCATCTCATTGAACCAAATTTTACTTACTAATATCAACCGTGTCTCTCAGATTTTTGAAATTCCACTCACAGAAGTGGTAAAATTATGTTTTATGTAAATCTGCAAATTCTCTTAGGAGGTTGGTAAAAGACGGTGAAAAGTTCTATAAAATTTTTGTATATCTAAAATTATTATTAATTTACTCCAATTAATTACATTGAACTTATATAGGCATTATGTGTCTATTTTGACCTAAAATAAATTTAAATAAAAAATTATTTAATAAAAAATTCGGTTTTAAACTATAACTCAGTTTTTTTCACTATTCATTAAAAATTGAATGTTTTCAAAAAAATACCAAAAATTCACCCTAAGCTAATTTTCGATATTCCGAATCCAAAAATGAAGTCCATTTTGAAAGATAAAATTTATAAAATTTCATAAAGTGGGTATTACTATTCATAACGGCTAGTTTGATTGGTTGTGGTGTGTTAGATTTCGAAGTTGTGTACAACACATGCTACTGTATTATTCAAAGAGAAGCGCACCGTGGAAGCTTGGGGTGTTACATATTATGATGAAGTGTAAAGAATCATACCCGACTCATACTCATGTTCCAACAACGACTCACCAAGTGAGAGTAGCCCATGCCTCGGGAAAGGGTAACATTCCTGTCAAAAAAGTGTGGCAGCATATTCCAAAGGCTATAGATTGGGATCATATCCCCATTTTGGCAAGGGAAAACCATGTGAGAGGCGAAAAAGTCTTAGGATAGGATCATATTCCTATTGAATAAGTCCATTGGCATACTCAAAAGGCCCAGGATCAGGCATATATCCCCATCTGGGCTGAGGCTAACCAAGTAAGAATGGAACAAGCCTCAGGATAGGTTCATATTCCAATCAATGGATCTACTTGGAATACTTCATTTGATCATGAAAACAAGGATCATATTCCTACCTCCACTAATGAATGAATGCTCCAAAATCATTTATAGGAAATACAGAAGGAGTATTATATTTCTTCTCCCATTTTGGAGTTCTATTAGAATATTTCAATAAGGAATGAATATTTGAACCATGCTCATATTCCTGTTCCAACTGGGGCTCACTAGGTGAGAGAAACACATGACTTGGGGTATGCTCATACTCCTTCCAAGAAAGACCAGCAACATATCCCAAATTCTTAAGGTTTTTCTCTTACTCCCTTCTTGGATGAGGCTCACCAAGTGAGAATGAAACATGTATCAAGATAGGCTCATATCCCTATCAATAATGAGACAACTTATTGGAATATTCCAACAGCTTCTCAGTAGTGGAATCATACTCCCACAACACAAGACAGTTATATACAAGTTCTAGAAACCATCACACAGCAGGCTCATATCCCTGTACAATCAAAAAAGGTAGGTCTTTATATTCCAACCATGACACAGAACATGGTCCATACTCCTAATTTGCTCAATGCTAGTGTGTTTGAGGTTATTCAAGACACATTATCAATGCCACAAGGGTTTGTCGACTCTTCTATCCAAGTGGAAGTAGAATACATTCATTACCATGATAATCCCCCTCGTCGTAGTGTGGAGGTGGATCATAAGGACTATACTCCTAACATACATCAGGGTAAAACTCCCCATGGTGATATCTCACATGGGAAGGGCAATAATCCCTTTTTCCATACAACTCTGTATAAATAGGTGAACCAAACTCTTATGCCTTCATAGAGATATGTGCTCGAAACATCAGTGTCAATGGTATACAATACCCCCATCAACTTCCAGTAACATTCCACTCTCATCCGCAGGTAACCATCAGATCCATATTATATGGTCTGACCAGATGAAGGTGTTTAAGTCTAGTGAGGAGGAGGCATACACCGAAATGTGGATGAGAGATATCCAGAAACATCCTCCCCATAATTCTCTAGCCCCTCACTACTTCTAGCTATGAGATCCTAGATTAGATAGAGAAGAAGTTTATTCCTTTCCTATTCCAAAATATGTGGGATACTCATTAGTGATTGAAGGACCGATATATCATATATACTGGATATGAGTTTCACCATTATACAATCAAGATACTATGTTGTCACCTCAACCTAGCTACTATCTTCATGTCCTAGGATTCAAAAACGGAAAAGCACAACAAAAATATGCAACACGCTTCCACCATTGCATCATGATGCTTCGACAGTTGATCTCTGAACCCACATCATGAATTTTTATTTGAGTATTGGGACAGTATGGAGAATTACACTTTTATGATCTCCTGGAATAGAAAAACCCCTTAGATATGGAATCCTGTAATGTTATAGCCTCCGAAAAAAATCTGGTGACCGAGTAATGCTCAGGCTAGTTAGTCACTATAATATAATCCCCCTTATTCAACACTACCAAGACACTATGGATGGGGAGATAGTATAGCCAAAAATATTTCAAACTATACCCCTCAAGACAATGGGAGGACATAACAATCACAAAGATCAAAGTTATGATCAGCCTGAAAAGTTCCCGTAAGAAATGGTTCTCACCATGGGTTTCCATCGCACCCAACTCTCATGCGAGTACAGCTATTCCGCATCACACAGACCATGGTAGAAGTTCCATAGCATCTTTCTAGAAGAATACTTGGCCCCTTGGTCTAGGAGAATATTTACCACCACCTCCACCACTCAGATTGTCAATTCCTGAGAGGATTAAAGACATATCCATCGAAGGTATAGGTGATCCCAAACCCACTGGGATGGGGGAATTTATATGTCAATCACCATATCCTAGATTATTTTCCCTAAGAGGAACCTAGAGAAAACATCTTTGATTCCAGTTCACCGCACCCCACTGGGATGGGGGAATTTATATAATCATGTCAATCCTGGGAATCAATAAGTCATTGACTAGAGACATTGGATCTTGGTAACAAGACAAATAAATGCCAATTGCATCCCCAAATGACTCCCACACTATAGGGTTGGAGGAAGTTTCATCATCATTATCACCAAATAGAGAATCCTATTTCTCTAGGATGGGAGGGATAAATCAATGATAAGCATCGCACTTATTCCCCCTACCGTAAGACAAACCTCTGTTGGTCGAGGATTGCTTGGAAATGAAAACTAAAAACTCCCTCAAAGTCACTATTCGTAGGCTGATACGGGAGGATCATATGGAAAAGAAAATCACAACCTGTTGGATTTCTAAGCTAAAATGTCCCAATATATTCAAGGGTTAAAATAACAACCCTCATAGAAGATGTGTAGAATCAGCTTGTTGTGTAGAAATCAATGGAAAAACCACCATTCCCCGATATGCCTCTGTGGATGTCTTCACTATCAACATGGAATATGTTGATAAAGAATCAAATGAAGAGGGATGAATCATGGGAAATAAACCCTAGGAGGAGGGCGATCTAGATGCACCAAATGAGGTTGCGTGAACCCGAAACCAAAGAAGGATTCAAAATTTGGCACCACCGAATAATGAGTTTCCAAATCCTCAGAGGAATAATTTAGAATAAAAAGGGAAGGATGTGACTACATCTCAGTCTCCATATGTAGAGGAATAATTATTACAATATCAGAGTAAAATACAACCCCCCAATAAATCAATGAGGATCTACTCAGGGGAAATATTCTGGCTGGGTATCTTTTCCAGCCAAAGATGAATATTCTCCCTCCCATAGATGATCCACGAGAAAGAGAAGAATATAAATATCAGGTTGGCACTGGATCTAGAAAACCATTCCACATAAATTATGAAGATGGAAATGAACATGACTTATCTCTATTGTAACAACAACCTCTCCCTCACTAGGGTAATCATTCAGTCATAGGACAAATCAAGGATTAGTGGGAGATGAAAGTGTGACCACCTCATCTCCCCCACCTGCTCCCTATACAAGGGAGGTGGCTCAAACAACAGTTCCACTGTAGTTACTTAATGAAATTGAATCCCTAGCTACTTGGATGAAATCCATGGAAGAGAGATGCGCTCCTTTGCAGCCTGAAAAAGAATCCATATCCAAAATGGGTGGATGATACCCCGCCTCCACAAAACATAGACAACCCTTCCTTTTCTACCATTGATGGTGTAGGAAACCATGAACACCATCTCAAAGATTTTGTATCCTAATGTGGGTCGATGATGGGACCTCAAGATGAAGAAGAGGTATTAAAACTAAGGTGTTTCATACAGACTCTGACAAGGGAAACATTTTTTTGGTACAACAGTATATCAGTGGGATCTGTTGCAAGATGAGAACACCTTCATCCTCAGTTCCTTTAGAATTTTAGTTCAACACTATGGAAAATTATGATCATCATCTTAACAAACTGCTTGAAACATGAGACTGAGAGGGTGTCTAATTTCATACTAGGGTGGAAAGGTTTAACCTATTATATCATTATCCTCCTCTCATATGAGAAATTGCTAGAACTCTGTGATGAAAATATTAAGGATGAGTTTCCTACACCCCTAATCCCCATTAAATATCTAGGTGGGTTTAGAGGGTTTTCTGAAATAAAGAAATAGATCAAAGAGGATATTAAGAGAACCCAATATAAGTCTCGAATCCTAGCCACAACACACAGTAAAAATATAGGCAAATAAGAAGATATAACGGTCACTCTCAATCCCATGGTGGTGCCCATCCAAGCACCCACGCAAGCTCTGAACTACCCAACACCTCCTACCGAGTGGCGAATACTATAGAATCTACCTCGACCAGAAGTACAGAAAAAGCAGTGTCACCTGGGATTTGAGGAATAGATAAAAAAATTATAAAAATTCTGAAATAAACAATCCCCTAGTTATTTCTTGGCATCCATGGATAATAACCTACTCACACATCTGTAACCTAGTAGTCCTAATAATGTCAACCTCACCTACCATCCCAATTACTACCCTTTCCACAAATGGTTGGGACATAATATCTAGAACTGCTTCATTTTAAATGACTTCCATCAAGGCATGGTCGAATTTGGATAGGTGTAGATAGAAAACTCCCTAGAGTAGGTGTCTTACATAACCATCATTCAATCAGAAGAAGAGGAATGCTGGTAGAATGTTCTGGCCAGGAGAGCGCAAACATTTGACAACTGGATGAATCAAACAACAGTTGATCGAGCTCACACCTATCTAAATTTATAGTTACATAGACTCGTGATATCTCCATCACCCAAGAAGAAGACATCAAATATACCTATCACAAGTGATCATGACCACTAAAAGTAGGAATAGATAGAGGAGTAAGTGTCATATTCTAATCCAAAGCAAGACCTACCTCTTACAGATTTGTTCCCTGCAACATCTACAACATAGGCACGACTCCACCAAACATAATCCTCATCATAAGAAGAGCTCATATTTGGTTATATCAATGTGATAAACTTGAAAAACCCCATCTCCGATGATGAATATACCCCCAGATACGGTCTTCTGTCATATAACTGAGGAACGATAGTCCAAATGCACCGAAGTTGAGGATATAGGGGACAACACTGATGTGGTCAGACTCAATATTCCTATCATATCCCCATGGAGGACATATATATAGCTAAGAATCATAAGAAAGTACCCCATCAAGCTTAAAAGAGGCAAGGAGGTTCCTCATACCCCTACAATGGTTGCCTGAATCCAATTGTATTTCATGACCACTTAGTGGGGGTTTAATCTAATCAACCCAAGAAATAGGGAAGGCCAAAATGACCTGTTCCACTAGAAATAGATACAACTTCAACCTATGAAGAAACACTAGGTCCATCTACCTTATAAACTTCATCTCCTGAACTGCATGCCTAGAAGTAGCCCCATTTTTGGAAGCACCAACCTTTGGAAAAAATTAAAATGTTCTGAAATAACTTATTGTAGTCCCAGACAAGATCTTAATCCTTGATGTTCTCCACCAATAAAAAGAACTTAGGGAGTCACATGTTGAACCCTTTGGAGCCCATGGGAATTTGAGACAAAAGTTACTGCATCTGAGGTCTATCAAGTGGATACTATGTCCTTAGGATGTAATTTCTTCATCTCACTCACTAATAAAGATTAGGAGGAGGCCATCTAAGGGAACATCATATCCTTATATGTTTTAGGAATTCAAAATAATTTCAATATCCAAAGGGTTCTGATTGATACTGAATCTAGGATCAATATCATCCCAGTTTGAACTCTATGAAATTTGGGGTATAGTGAAGGGGACTTATCCCCTACAAAGCTGACTATTCAAGAATATGATAAGCGAGAGAAAATAATTATTAAGAAGATAAAACATTAAGCCCAATTTGGAGAACTCACATCTGACACCGACTTCATGGTTATCCAGTAATACAATGCATATAATGTCCTCTTTGGAAGTCCCTTTCTCCATATCCACTTGGTAGAACCATCAAAATTCCATCAATGTCTAAAGTACCATTAATGGAAAGGTTTTCATACTAAATTGTGACATCACCCCCTTTGAGACTTGTGGATCCACATATACTGAATAATATTTATACAAGAATAGAGGTAAGCAACCAATGGTGGATAAGGATATATAGGTTGTAGCTCCCAATAGATTAGGGACCACCCCTATGAATCCATGGTGCATGCTCGATGGTGACAATTTGCTCCCCATAAACATGGTCGAAGTTACAGATCTAATCCAAGAGGTACAAGCCTCTCATGTCCTTAGTGAAAAAGTAAAAAACAATCAGCTACGATATATCTTTTTAATTACTCAGATAAAAAGGGATAATAATGTCTCTTCCAATAGGTTCCCTCACCTGAGTACTGAAGGAGATGCCCCCATATTTCCATCTTCACCTGAAAATATATCCACAAAATAAAAATGGAAGAGTATGGGGATGATATTAGCAACACCCCTCCAACATTCAAGGAAGGTGTATGCACCACCATAGATGAGATCAAGTAGATAAATCTAGGAATAGAAGAAGACCCACAAACTACTTTGATTAGTTCCTCCATGCCTATTGAATTACAAGATATGTACATTGAATTTCTAAATCATAACCGATACGTGTTTTCTTGGAACTATACAGAAACTACCAAACTAAATCCATATGTTTCTATGCACCATATCGGGCTACCCAATGGGCATCGGGGCTTCAAAAAATCAGTCATGAGGATTCAACCAACTCAAGACTCCAATGTAGAGGTGTATGTTGAGAAATTAATAAAATCCAACATTTTTTGATAAGTAAAATACCTATGATGGATTTCCAACATCGTCCTGGTCAAGAATAAGAATAGACAAATTATGGTTTGGATTGACTTCAGAGACCTTAATCAGCATAGCCAAAAAGATGATTTCCCATTGATGATCACAGAACTCTTGATCGATGAAACTACTAGTTTCTAAGACCTTTCCATTATGGATGGGTACTTGGGGAAGAATCAAATCAAGATGGACCCTAAAGATGAATAATCTATCACCATTAGAGTGTCTCAATGGATCTTATACTATCAGGTCATCTCTTTGGATTAAAGAAAACTGGTTACAAATATTAGTGCACCATGAATCACATCATTAATCCATTCATGGGAAGGATGGTTGAGTGTTATGTCAATGACCTGGTTGTTAAATACCGATAGTGATATAATCACCTCAAAAATATCTTAACAATATTCAACAAGCTATGAAAACATAGTCTAAAGATGAATTCACTAAAGTGTGATTTTTGGGTAACATTAGGCATGTTCCATGTCTTTTTGGTATGCCACCACGACAATGAGGTTGACCTAGATAAGACTAATGATATTTTAGAAATGTCACCCTAGAAATATAAAAGAACTGAGGGGAATATAAGGGAACCTCACCTACATTTGGTGATTCATAGCCAACCTGACTGGAAATTATCTCCCCTTCATCATGTTAACAAAGAAGGGATTATCCTACCAATGGGATGATGAATTTCAAAAATCCTTCAAAATTATCAATTAGTACTTGATGCACCTAGTAGTTTTGATTCCATATATAGAAGGGAGTCCATTCATCTTATATATGGGTTCCATAGAACACTCACTAGGTGCCATCCTAGCATAGAAAAATGATGCAAGAAGTGATAATAGTCTCTAATAACTCATCCATACAAATATAGGTACTAAAAATAGATATTATGTTTTTGAAATGAACTTCCTTGCACTCAACTTTGCGGTGAAAAATCTAAGTCATTACCTGCATCACCATGAAGTCCACCTGGTCTCTTGTATTAACCCACTCAACCACATCCTTGGCTACCATATGTTGACTGGGTGCTTAGCTTGACGGGCAGTCATTCTGTAGAAATATGACATTCAGTTCATATCATATAAGTTGCTGAAAGGACAAGCCCTGATTGATTTCCTCACATCACATCCTACCCTAAAAATTCATTAGAAAAAACCAAGCTCCCAAGTGAAGAGGTCTTATATTCCCATGAAACTCCCCGATCATGGGAGATGTACTTTGATGACACCTCTCGAAGTCCTGTCAACACGATAATGGAAAACCCAAAGCTCAATCAGGTTGGTCTAGGGATTATATTTTTCTCTCAAGACAAAGAATGTTTTTCGTACTCTTTCTCACTATTTTAAGGATGTAAAAATAATGAGGTTGTGTACCAATCCCTCATTTCTTAATTGGAATTGTATATACAGCTGTACATAGCCTAATTAAATATCCAAGGTGACTCAGAATGAGTGATAATGAAGGTCCATGGTGAATATGCCATTAAAAAGGAAGAATTGGCCCCTCTCAATAGCTATGTCAAGGTACTGATGGTAGATTTATCTTTTGATCCCACATTGCATTATGTTCCCTGATTACAGAATGCCCGTGTCGACGCACTGGATAATGCATCTTCCATCCTAGTCAGCCTTAATCAAGAGGAAGTAACCATCTGTATTGCACATCAAAGGATGGTATTATAAATCATGGTATGTGATATAGAAGAGACCAATTAGGTAAACACTACCCCAGAGCATGATGAACCAATGACTGCCCATTGATAGATGGAGCCTATAATTAGTTATCTATGAAATGGAACTCTCCTGATAGACCGTTCCAAAAGGGAATAGATTTGGGGCCATTAGGAATACATCACTCTTTAGGATGTTCCAAATGAGAAAAAAGTACTTTAAAAATGTGGATTTGATAGAATTATCATTTGGTGCATAGTATAATGATAAGTTCTCACCATCATGGAAGAAGTACATAGAGGCTCCTGTGGTGCCCACCAATCTAGAACCAGACTCTCCCACCAAATCAGTATGTTGGTATATTACTATAAAAACATGATATATGACTATGTGGGATTCACTAGTAAATTTCATGCATGCCAGATTCATGAAAACTTCATCCATAAACCCCTATAATTACTACATACAGCTAAATATTCTTGGTCATTTTCTGTTTTGGGAATGGACATTGTAGGGCCATATCCCCCGACCACCATTAAGAAGTTCAAGTACATCCATATTGTTAGTAACTTATTTTACAAATACTTTGAAGAAATACCCCTCAAGGAATTCAGGTTAAAGAATATCCTCAACTTAATGAAGTCCCATATCACCACCATATTCAAAGTCCCTCACACTATACTAATGGACAACAACACCAACTTCTGATCTATGGAGTTTAAGAAGTTATGTCTGAAGTACAACATCACGTCTAATCACTCATACCTCTATCATTAAATGGAAATGGAAAAATAGAGGCCATCAATAAGAATCTTTTGAATATACACTACAACATAGTGATCAACTTTAAGAAGTCTTGTCCAGAGAAACTCCTCCATGATTTTTTGGACTACCATACCACCATGTGTACTACTGCATAGGCAACACCATATTCATTAGTGTATAGAACTAAGGCAGTGTTACCCCTAGAATTCTAGCTGCCCTCACTCTGAATATCCATTTTCGGATATCACTTAGATGATGAACAATTGAAAAAGTGGCAGGATGAGTTGGAACGACTATATGAGAAGAGGTTGTGCACACTACACAATCTAGAAATCCATCCTAATTGGATAGATCAAGCCTTTAATAAAAAGATTCACCTCCATTAATTCTTTCATAGAGATTTGGTGTTGGATATGAGAACCCCAATGATACTAGGAAGGAATCCCCAAAGCAGGAATCCAAATGGAAGGGACCTTACATCATACATAAGGTTCATCACAATCAGGCTTACTCATTGGCCACCATAGATGGGGAACGTATCACACCACCCACCAATGCGATATTTCTCAAGAAATAATTTACATAAGATGTCGACATGGTAATCTACATTTGATTAAGCTCTGTAATTCATTTGTACTATATGAAGTTAAACTATATAGAGCTCATCCTTGTCACATACATTAACTATGCCGATTCCTTAGAACTAAGAATGGATTGATTCTTTTCATCACATTATAGGTAGTGATGCCTGAAATTCTATTCATGTTCCTATACATAGGGTTATTTTCCTTTCACGTTGGTTGATCCAATGTCCTTACCGCATGACATAAAACTACATGGATCCATGATGTCCATCTTCAGTTATGTCAAGCCACTAACGTCCTTTCTGCATGATGTTAAACTACATGGTTCTTTCAGAACTACGTATGGATTGATTCTCATTTCCAATGAGATACAAAGAGACACATCAATCCTATGTCTTGTTCCATCCACTATATGATACAAAATTCCCTTATTGTATCCCCTTCTATCTCTGTATTATAGGGAAACATGTGTCATTCATTCTTTCTCACACCAAGAATAACTCACGTGATCTTTGGAATTATGGAAAGGACTTACCCTCACAAGAAAGGCATAAAGGTACACAATAAGTCTATTGTGGACCTAAATGAAAGACCATAAATGAAATATCAAGACTTATCCTCGCATGACGTTAATCTTCGTGGTCGATTTCCTTACCACATGACGTTAAACTGCATGGTTCTCCAAGAACTATGTGTGGTTTGATTCTCATTCTCATGAGATATGTAGGGACACCCAGACTTCCAATATTGGAAAAAACCAAAATATTCCCATAATTCACATCATTTTACCTCTTTATTCACCGAATGATGTTAAACTGCGAGGAATTTCCATAACTATGTATGTCTTAATTCTCACTTTTAATGAGATACGTAGCGGCGCCTGATAATCTATTCTTGTGACTAGCCAAAACATTTCCATTTATTCACATCATTCAACCTTCATCCTCACCATATGACATTAAACTTTATGGAACATCAAGAACTACATGTATCTTGATTCTCATCCTCATAAGATATGTAGTGATGCCTAGATCTTCGATCCTAGTACTAGCTACAATGGTCAATGGAAATGTTTCCCACCTTTATGTATGATTCAGAACATCATAGAGTATTTAACATTCATGAACTATGTGTGACATTATTCCTACCCTCACATGATATGTAGTGATGCCCTAAGTACCAAATCTTAGTATAATCATAATGAGAAAATATAAATATCCCCCCTCCTTGCGTATGGGCTATACCTACATAGGAGACTTAATTTTGAACTACATGTGGCTTGATTAGTATCCTCCTGAGATACGTAGTGATTCCCAAGTCTCTATATTTGGGCCCAGATGCAACATTTCCACACTTTCACGTCAATTCCGATGTCCTTAACACATGATGTTAAACTGGTTGTATGTATGCCCTTACCCTGTGATGTTAAACTCCATGGAAGTACTTGTTTACCACATGATGTTAAACTATACAATGGCATGTCCCCACTACATGGAAATAAAGTATGTAGAGTATCTCCCATTTTTCATTCTTTATCAAAGGAATACAAGTGACTTACATCGGTCAACTATAATATGGGGTGATTCCATCGACTTTCTACAACACCTCAAATCCATATACCACACTTCATATCTTCAGCGTCTCAGGTTTCCAGCAACCTTCCATGACCCTGGTAAAGGATATCTGGCATTAAGGGTCCATTTATTAACTATGAATACATTCCCATGGCTTCTACATATGTTTCTATGGATATTAACCAAATGTGTCACTCTAGAAAAGGAAATTCTAATCCTTGTGAGTCCTGACACCAATGTGGTAGCACTCAATACCTTAGTGTGTATGAACTACTCCCGTCATGATTTTCCCATATCATTACTTATGACCTGAGATACTCAAGTCATGATTTAAAAATATTTCAACCCCATGCTTTAGAAGATTTTGGAGTGCTCTTGACCCTAGGTATCCTAATTAGGATCTTGTGTCACATCTCCCATTTTAGGTCCATGCAAGTCATGAACCTAAATTCCCTATACATTGGTCAAAGTTGTACGACCTTAAACTCTAGACGATAATAGTCCAAATTAAAAAACCCTAAACTGATAATGAAAGAGACACAAAACTTTTCATGTCAAAAACCTATAAAGGGAGACATGGGAAAAAGTCAAGTCTCCACCTTCTAAAGTCTACATTATCATAGTTTATGAACTATTTAGGGTGAAAAAATATAAGGAATAAATCTAATAGGGTCTATTTTGTAGCCCTAGAAAAGAAAAATCTATGTTTTCTAGACCCACTAGTCTAGGAAAAAGTTAGTTCAATAGTTTTTACATCTCTTCACCATGAGAATATGTTTGTTAGACACTGGCATAACTTGTAGGGTACTCAAAACCTCCTTGTATTTTACACTTTACACCGATCACACTTCCCGAGTTAGGGTGTCTCAAATCACCATAACCTTCCATGGCCCTTAGAAAGGATATCCAACTTTAAGGACCCTCTGCATGACTATCCATACATCCCCATGAATCCTTCATATGCGCCTACATTCTTCAACTAAATGTGTCATAATGAAAACGGATATTTCAAGCAGTGAAATAATCGTGGCGGCCCTCAACACCTCAAAATATCTTATACACTCCCTATATGATTTTTCCATATCATTCTCATAACTCGATCACTATGGGTTGTGATTTAAAATCTATGCACAAAACTATCCAAGCATATTCTATATCCTCAATTTTACGTCACCATGTTTCATACACTTTCTCAAGGATATTCTGTAACACTTCATCCCATATCCTTCAATAGCCCACACATTATTATTCAAAACCACAGAGCATAAGGATCAAGATTTATGATTTAAGAGCTAATTTACCTAGGGTCTCAGAACCTTCCTGGATGGCCTTCTTCCCTTACCCAACTTCACCATTTGGACATTTGAGTCTTTGTAAACCTTTTCTAGCCCACAAAAAGAAGTGGAGATAATATTTGATTTTCCATAATGCTGATGCGTAAGGGCCATGACCCACCAACTAAAGGCATCTACTTCTTACAAGAAATTAGCTTTAATCTTTGTGAGCCTTAGCAACACCATAGTGGAACCTAGCATTTTAGAATGTAATAAGACATACCCAGAATATCTAAACCATCTCATATTCATAGGGATAAACTTTCTGGTAACTATTTACATCATCTATATTCCAAATACCTAGGAAATCCTAGTATCCATAGTATTCCACCCTTATCAATATTATTTCCATAAATCTTCCATATCCCTTGGAAATGATACCCAGCTTCAAGAGACCCTTTTCTTGACTATGCATGTATGCTTATGGATCCTGCATATGTGCCTATGGCTATCAATCAAATACATCACTCTGCAAAAAGGTTCATCATATCCTTGAGAGCCTCAACAACACCATGGTAGAATGCAACACCTCAGAGTGTTTTAAGTCATTTATGGAATTTCTGCACCATATGACAAGATTATATACAAAAGGTCCAATGATAAAAGACCCTAAACTAATGGTAAAGAAGGTATGAGCTAAAATACCCTAAACTAAAGCAATATAAGGTTCAAGATAAAAGACCCTAAACTAAAGTAATATAAGGCCTGAGCTAAAAGACCCTAAACTAGAGCAATAAAAGGTCTAATTTAAGAGACTCTAAAATAAAGTAATAGAATGTCTGAGCTAAAAGGACCTAAACTAAACTATGTGGAAATTATTTAGCCTTTGAAACATTGTGATCCCCAAAAAATGTCCTTAACACAATTTAGATCCTCTAGCCAAATCCTTATCACATTTAGTGAAAATAAAAAACATTCACCCTCCAGGATATATCTCCTACCTGAATGATCCCTTTACAAATCATGTGATCCCATGACAACTGGGACAAATTACCAATGTAGTATCTTGTGTGGGTGGTAATTAAAGAGCATATTCAAAAGGGAATCTGTTATAATTTCAACATTCAATTCCATGTATTCTTTTTCATTCAATATAAAGAAAGGGATGGGTATCAATAGTGATTTCCAAAATGATGGAGTAGCGAGATATTATACACATCACGAGGGGAATAAAGATGGATAGTATTATAGAGAGTTCAAAAAATTCATCCATTCATAGCATGAAAAAGAGGTAGGAGTATCCACGTTTTATAATATCTTTAAATCCTCATAAAAAAATGAGTTTAGTACAAAATACAGGTCATGAAAAAAGACGGTCAGTTGTGCTGGCAAGATCGAAAAGAGTCTAAACAGAGGCATGAATGGATCATTAGAGTTCTGATCTACCTACTTCTAACACTTTTTCCTTAGGACATAGATCTTTGACTAGAGTGGTAAACTCTTCCAACCTCCTCTTAGTAGTGGCCAGTGAGGTTGATTATGCCAAAAGATTAGACATCAAATGTCAAATCATATCCTCGAATCTCCACATCTGCACTGTCCAAGCATCCATCTGAGCTTGCGGTTTAGATAACAACTGACGACCCTATTCCAATGCATCCACCATATCCCTAATTTGCTTATAAAGGGAAGCCTCACACCCAAAATCATGTAGATCCATTTCATTTTTGGCCAATTATCTTCAATTCAAAATGATTTTCTATATAATTTCATAGTAAGGTTGTTGATCAAAGATGTCTTCCCCTAAGTCATGAAATTACTGGTGAAGGTGTTCCCCTTGGTTGAAAAATATTTACAAGGGGGTCTCATTAATCAAGATATTAATGTGTTCCCAGATTATCTTACGATGTGACTGAGCCTCTGTAACCAATGAGATGGGTGTGGGGGAAGGATGGCAAACCATTTGGATGAATTCTAAAATAGGAGAAGAAGCCCCATATTCCCCTATCTCAGAAGCCATATTGTCTATAGCTTGTGATGGAGGAATGATCTCCTCAAAAGAATCTAACACACTTTTAAAATGACCATCATTGGAGTGGGGTCACTTTATTTATTCCTCACCCAAGTCCTCAATCAATTCCATTAATTCCATAGATAAAGGAATTGGTGACACAAAAATCTTATCCACATGACGGACTATCCAACCTAACACACCATTAGGAAAAACCGTTACCCATGCCTGGGCATAATCCTGGGTAAGGAAAGAAGAAGCATCAGTAGGCACGAGTATGATCTCAGCTTCAGTATCTTCACATGATAGTATCTTCCAAAATTGATGTGTGACTCCATGACGTCGTTCCCCTATAATGCTGACCAGAGGAACGAGAGAAAATCTCCGAACATAGCTAAACTATTAAGCGAAACGATATGGTGTGTATGGCTCATAAATGATCAGCTCAACCACCCTAGATATGAGAACCTCATCCCAAATGGAGATCATATAAGATCATTCATCAAGAAAACCACTAACATCATTAATAATCGGACCACCTGGTGCACATAAAGTAGAAAAGTCAAAACTATTAGATTGAAACAATAAAACTTTGACCTTAGTAGGGCTTAAAGACATAGTCCCAAACCTAGTGATGTTCAAAAATTTAGGATAGGATGGGGCATATAGGATCCTAGATGTATTGTAGTAATTGTAACAATGAAAGTGCTCCCATATCCAGCTAAATAGGAACTGGAGAGGAACAATAATTATTTAAGGAGTGTTACCTTATTGGATATGGCCCATCATTCTGTAGAGTCGTACAAGGACTAGTACTTCTATGTTATGGAGCTTCCCTTCTGCAAGTCGTTCCACCATCACCAATGAGAAAACATGAATTCCTCATAGAACATCCCCGGCCGGGAAAAGCCACCAATTTTGGAACATATCTAGAAAACCTACCTACCTAAGGTCTGAAGAAACCTCTGAGTTCACTCAATAGTCCCATAAGGTGTAGTCACTAGCCTCCATAATGGTCCAATATGAGCCACCACTATCAAGAACTTGTTGGGAAGGGCATTGATGGGGATGAATGAAACATGGTCTAATCCCACTTCCATAAAAAATATGGATCCAATCAATGAAAGAAAAAATTGAATGCACCTTCAACTCTCTATTCAATTTCTCCATGATAACAGGAATCTCCCTCACCAAAACCAGGTTCTATAAAGGATCATCCCAGATGTATACAGTAGTATAGAATTCGTCATACATCTCTCCAAGAGGAGTAATCCAACCCAGTTGATGAATATTTCATAAGCTGATTCCCACCTCACCATGAGAAAAATGGACTATGTTGGTACCAAGACACTAATTGATAATCATTTCATAGAGAAGTTTTGGTTAGAGATAAATGATGAATTGAGATATCCACATAGATTCATATGAAAAAACCCTTTATAGATCATTATAAAACTCCAAATAGATTTTCCTCACCCAAAATGGCCATGCCCATTCGTCATAAAAATTGCTGCTCGGATAGAGATCCCTTTTGAAGTACCATACACCACCATAAGTTCCTATAGAATAGGCAAGTATACACAAATATATTTGAGAAATAGGTTACTGGGTGATGTCAAAACTATCTAGACCAATATGATAGTTGGCCAACATATAATACAAACCATGATATCGAGGCATAACCAACCAACCGTCCATAGTAATTATTGTCATAACGTAGTAAAGAGAACCAAACACTCTAGGAGATGGTAGATTACTATCTGGGGGAGGTATAGTGGAATCATCTGGAAATCCAAACTCATATAGAGTGAGTCAATGAGACAAGGGGTAGTCTCAAATCCCAGGTGAGAGGAATCCTTTAGACTCTCAATAGTAGTATGTACATGGTACTGGGGATCATCATTGTGATATCTAGAAATTAGGAATCTTTTATTGTCCAATAGTGAGGGACATTGATGAAAACCAGAATCCATCTGAAAATAAGTATGTGGAACATGTTAGATGAATAAAATGTATATTTTCAAATCATGACATGGGATAATGGAATCAGGTGCATCCCATGACATAGCAAGGGTTTTGAGAACCATGTAAGGATTTTGCAGACTGATGGACCTCTAGAGGACTCATAGGGTGCATAACCCCAACGTGATATCATGAGAACTGTATAACCCCCATAGAGACTCGCAATCACATGGCCTGAATGTGGTCACATGAGTCACAAGTGATCAAACAATTGAGAAAGTGGATCTTGCAAAATCCAAAAAAAACAACCACAATCCTCTTAGACAAAGCCTAATAAATTACTGATGTATAGTATGTGATTGGGTCGGATGAGTTTCTGAGAAAGAAACTATCTAATGAAATAGATCTAACAAAATAAACTCATGGTACAGACTTGTGAATAGGGCTCACGTTTAGGGTTCACAACACGATATTACGATAGTGGTACTCAATGGAGGATAAGGCAAGAGCACTCTAGAGAAGGGGTGTCCAGTGGAATGAATTTCTATCCACCTCTTCCCCCTATATATACGATATTTCGTGGAATACAAAACATCACTTGGTAGACCAAGAGTCACCTAATATGCTGGTTCATGAAACTTCCAAATACATGGGTGGGAATATAGTTTTCCTCAGATTCGAGTCCTCTTCCCCACCGACGTCTCTCCTGAGGGGGGGGAATTTATTGAAACCCACCAAATGAGAATCATAAAAATCTCAAGGGAAGAAATACTTGAATGTGGGTATTATTTTCCCTATAGAAACAAATGAAGAATAGGATGGTGGAGACCCACGAAACACATGACCCGTTAAAGGACTCGTGGTCGCGTGACCATTTCAAGGTCATGTGAGAAATTTTCACATATTGTGTAACCTGTGGTAGATCCCATGGACCCCCCTTCAACAAACCTTCATACTCTTATTAAGGCCCACCAAAAAACCAATGGTCATGTGGTGACAACTGAATGAGATCCTTAGTTCACATGGTTTATCATGAGCAATTGCCTGACAAACAACCTGAAATCCTTTGAAAATAAGGAGGAATTATATCCAAAAGGGAGAGATCCCTGGTGTTCTTAGATCTCATGTGCCATATCATAGATCTAATGAATAAATTTACTTGATAATATCCATGAAAATTTTCAAGACCCCCAATCCATTTTATGATAAAACAAAGTAGATTAATGGGAGTAGGTGAGAGATGTTTGTAGTCATTGAAAGACATGTGATGCGCCCATTGCAACGTGCAAGACATCTCAAGACCCCGATGACATGACTTCTTCATCTCACAAGATCCCTTTTGCTTGTCATCCGCACCACACAAAGCACCTCGATTGCCTCCAAGAAACCATGTGCTTCCCATTGGTACTCTAAGGACAAACAGATAGATTTTACCATGACATGCTTGTGAACCCTCATATGACCCATATTGGTCATGCGAGGCATCATCAAAAAATCAAGTAAAAGTACTAGACATTACTCATACAAAATCGCATAATACCTAACCTTTGTAAAGTAAAACAAATGGGATAAAAGGGAGTAGGTGATTGGTACTATTGGTCACTGAAATATAAGTGATGCACCCCCAATGATCCGCAAGACACTGCGAGTCCCTGGCAATATGTCCTCCTAGTCTCACGAAAGCCTTTTGGCTTGTTAGCCTCACCACATGCAATTACTCATGTATGTCTAGGAAGCCCCGTGATTCCCCTTAGTAATAGTAAGGATGAATGATTGTATTTTTTCAATGAAATTATCATAAACCCCTACAGGACCCATATCATCAACACAAGGAATCACTAAAAAATAGAGTAATTATATTTAACACTACTCATTCCATCTCATATGACTCCCAACCTTTGTCTCATAGAAAAAAATGAAATAAAAGAGGGAGGAGGAGATAAGTAGTCACAGTCGTAAAATTATTTTTATGTTATAAGGAAGTCTATAGTGCAGTCCTGTGAGACCCTAGACAAACCATCCTTGTCTCACGGAAATCCCCAGACAAGTCATCAAACATCTTGTGAATGCCTTTCAATAGGCACTTGATTCTTGTGATGGACCATGGACATGTCAAAAGGATGAAATGGGTGTCCTTAGAAATGTATACGTGATTGGAAAAGTCTCCATTAATTGGTTATAACACAATAATGGAGGCATCGGCGAGAGGGAATCGCAGATGCTAAAAATCAGGTGATTCCCTCAGAGCAATCCATGACAGAGACTTGCGAAGCCACATGGAGACAATCCCCTTCAACGACTCCAGCCTAGACTATAAATAGATACACCGTAGAATGTTATGAACAACTAGGTTGGATATTCCTATGAATTCCCTACTCCAACAAGAATAGAGGGTTGGAATTTGGACTGCTAGAATGCATGTTGGATGGTTAGACTTGAGACAGATGAACCCTGGATGATTCAACTCTTGACCTCTATAGACTTCTTGGAGAAACTGATCATGCGACCGACAAGAATTTTTTCATGTAATACACCAATGGATAGCTAGATAAATCATGTGCTATACATATTTACTTATCATGATCATTCATAGATCACGTGAAGGGATACTGAAAAGACGTGCTAAAAACATACCGCATGTATTCCAGATTAAGCAAGACTCAATGAAACTGATAATGAATAAATCTATGGCCCTTGAAATATAAGGGTTAGAACCAAGATAATAAGTGGGAGACTTAAGAAAAAAAACATTCTTGTTGGCCCTCATGTGCTTCGTGTGAGTCATCCAAATACAAACGATAACACATGACATGTCACCTAGACCTCATGACACTCTTTCAAAGTAGTATTTGGGACACATGAAATAATCTGTACATGTCATAAAAGTCATACGGTTCCCATATAGACACCAATTTGATATCGCTAAACCCTCTAGTTCTATCACCAAAGACTTGTGACATCCTTTAGATACATCACCTGACCGATATATTGATTTTCACTCATATCAGTCAAGTCTCGCAGCTGCATATGGGCATCAAAGCCAAGATCTTATGAAATATTCTGAGCCAAGTTACATGATACCCATGAAGCTCTCCAGACATGATGGCTAGATCTCATGACACACCCTAGGTAGGTCAGATGAGACCTGAAGTTCCCTCTAAACATGATGGTCAGGTCCCACAATGCTCTCCAAGGATGTTATCCAAGATACGTGACATCCTTCGAACCATGTCATGATGACTCTTGAGACACCCACTAGATGTTTCAAGCTAGGTCACACAATGAAACTATGTCATGTCAGCTAGATCCTGTGACACCACCTTGAAAATATCATCTAGGTCATGTGATGACACTAGGGAACATCGGCTGGATAATGTGACACCCCCCTTGAACAGCTAGTTGGGTCATGCTATGGAATTCAGGGCAGGCAAAATTGGTCATGCGACACCCTTTGGTTTTTCAAGACAGGTTACAAGGGAATCCTAAGACTTGATAATATTGTTTCTCCTCAGTGTGTAAGCCTGAGAAATAGGACAACCTCAACGCATAAGCCCCAACATAAAGGGAACAACAACGACTTAGGTTCTTAACATATTTAGGATACAAATGGTACCTCTCCCTAAGGTTCGAGCTCCATATTGATAATCCATGGAAATTATAGCATCTAGGTCCCTTATTCAAAGTATTGACATTGATTACTTGCTATACCCTATTTCTCACAATGAGAATGGATCACATGGGCTTAGGGAATTGTAATGATCATGATATATTCACTATAAACCTACAAAATGTAATAGGGTAGCATAAGTGTGTATGCCCCAGTATAATCAAAAATAAAATGAATCAGATTCCTTCCATAACCAGGATATTTAGGACACCTTCCTAAGGGTCGAGATCAAATAAACACCCCTCTTGGTGTATTCCCTTTTGCGACTTGAACACCTCAACCATCATGACTGAATTAGTCCTAGGAGATGATCACTTTATCTCATCCATCAGTAGACTGAGAATTGTACTAAACTATGATGACTCTGATTCCTCACCTAACTAGGGTACGTATAATGTCTCGTTGAGACTCGATCTCAAATATTTGGTATCTTAATACCCCACACATATGTCCTCTCCACATGACGTTAAACTGTATGGGATTAACGAACTACATGGATTTTTATTCCTGCAATATCCAAGATATTTAGAAATCCTTATAATTTATCAATCCCCTCCTCAGAATATTAATCTCCTCCTCGTGTGGTAGCACATTCTAAAGCATTTGGTCATACGACTACAACACATAAAGAAACTATTCACTGTTAGGGAAATGGATGAAGAACCTTGTATTTGTATAGATAAATACCCTAATGAGACTCCCTTTCTTAGTTTAATGAGAGGATTATCCAATGAATCATTTTATCAGGGTAACCAGTATCATATCAGTATTAGGAAGAGATTCACAAACATATCTTAAATCTAAAAGAGAGTCCTGGTGTAGGAAACAATTCCCCCAAAAGGGTGGGATGAGCCCGACCTCCCATCCTCTCGATCAATGTGAGTCAATGAGAGTCACTGGGATTGAAAATCTAGATGACCTAGCATTTTGAATCATGTCTATACCCGTCTATAGATAGGGAAACCACTGGGAGTTTCTGGGAAAAGTAACAATCGTATCCCGGCGAACAAAACCCATTTCACGCCTGAAAACACTATGAAACATCCTCCCTAAGATAATTTTGAAATACTAATTTCAAAAAGTATATTAATTTTATAAAATTAAATTTCTAAATTTTTTAGAAATTATTTATAATTCTCAAACATAAAATGAAATTTGAAACCCCTGTTGAAGAAAATGTATTTTGAAGCATTAAATGATGACAAAAAAATCGAGTGATTATTTACTATGAATTTATCAATAAATTTTTATTGATTAAAACACACACAAACATTCATATATATATATATATCGTAATTATGTTAATTATATTCATACCTACTAATTCATATTCTATTTTGAAATGGTCTTATTTAAATAATATATTTCACAGGTTTTCTAAGATTATTGTTTCGTGTCGTATACACTATCAAACTCAATGTTCTTATCTAAAAATATTTCGGTGTTACATTATCCCCGCCTTCAATAAACATCATCCTCTTATTTTGAACATGCACTTGAAAAATAAGGGTTTTATATTTGTTAACACCTTTATTGAAAACCCACATCATAAAAACAGTAAATAAAACTTCCTCTTAAAAGAGGGAAAGAGTAATATAATGGTCATCTAGAGTAAAACATAACTATATTTCCAGGTAGGATAAAAATAGTGGGAAGTGAAAATATAGACATAAAATAAAGGAAAAAATAATTATGGAGAGTGATAAAGATAATTGATTAAAATAAATACAATGATAAATAGAAAGTTAAAAACCACAAAAAAATAATTCTATGATGAGTTAAAAGACCATTAATTCATTGGATATGAAGGAAGTAGGATAAATTGTTTCATTCAAGATCTTGTTCTTAGATTTGATTAATTCATTTACCATATAGTTGAATTATAGAAGGAAATATACTAACATTTTGTATTTCTATTTCATAAACACAATTTCATCCTTTGGTTGTGATTTTTTCAATTTTCACTTCATCTCATTATCCAAGAAATGAATATCCAATATGCATTTATTTATACGTGAAGAACTAAAATTAACTTTTGATAGATCATTATATCCATAAAATAATAATAAGATATTCCTAATATATTTTAATATTAACTAAAACTGAAATGGTTACTCTAAGGTATGATAAAAAAATGTATAAATCTTCCTATAATGAAATAATACATTTTAAATCAAAATTTCCACAAAAGGTTCAACATAGATTACTCCATGAATAAATAACACTACATCCCAATTAACCTCAATGTTCTTAGTGTTAAAGTGTGTTTTCACCTTAAAGGTGGTATAATAACTTTTAACATACATCCCCATAAATTAATTTCATTATTCCCAAATAATCTTTTATTTTCAAAATAATGGTTATATATAACTCATCATAATAAAACATCTCCCAAAATTTCATTATTTATCCCAAAGTCATAAAAATTATAAAAATATTTGATCCCATAATATGTTTTCTAAAATTTACTTAATATTTATTCATAAAATCATATAATTAATATTAATTCCATATTAAACACTATATCAAATAATACATTGGTAGGCGCCACACCCTTATCAACCTTCAATTGTGGGATCAATTCATGTGGCCTTGATGGATGTGACAGGTTGTCACCTGAAATACTGGTTTTATTTTTTTTAAAAAATTACTAATATATTTCCTATAATGTTCCCAAATTGTAATAACCCATAATTAACCCAGAATCAATGATAAAGTAAACCTTAAAAGATACCAAAACATTTAAAATTATGTCCACAAAATGTAAAGGTGTTGTTCCTTAAATAAAATTTTCACTAAAATATATACTAAACTAATAGTTATTATTTTTATAAATGTATCCCAAAATATACTTAATATAGAAAAACTCCCATCACATTTAGTGTTACCATCATTCCTCCTTGTTCCAACCATTTACTAAAAACCAAAAAAAATTGTGAGAAAAATAATCTTAATTATGAAAAATAATTTATACAATATTTAAATCATAACACATTATCTTAAAATCATGACACCTTAGTTTTAGCATATGTCATTAATTTTCATCATCTATTAAAATCCATCATGATGGTTCATATTGAAAATTTGAATTATCCTTAGCATAACTCAACGAGTGTCAAACCAGGTGTACAATAAGGATTGTTTTCGTACACCATGTGACAATCATGTCCAATCCCAATGTTCCATTTTCAGAGATATTACTTCTAGGTACAACTATTCCAGAGCCATATCCACTTATAATATCCAAATAGGGATATATTAATTGGAAAACCACATAAAATATACCATACAAAAAATTGAGGTTTTTCTCCTATACCTGACTTATCCTCAAATTCTGTCATATGGTGATATCCACTAATATTTTTTTTCCTTAAATTTAGTTCTGAAGGTATCTAATTAACTTCCTAAAATTCCAACTATAAATACACTAACTATAGAATCCCATATCTAGGGGATACTTTATTACATTGGCATAAAATATAGGTGATCACTTCCTGAAGGATTAAATAGTTTAGTTGTCTTGGTAAACTAGATACACATATGAAGCTCAAATTATATTTGAAAACATGAAATATGGAATAGTGAAAGTAATAAAATTCATCCTTCTACTCATTAAAATATTACTTATTCATATCTTGGTGAAAAGAAAAAAGATAATGGTGAGATAATATGATAAATAATAGTTACATACAGTGGTAAATATCATGAATCATTAAGTCATAATAAATATGTAATGGTAAATAATTGAAAACACATTTCATTCAACAAATAGAAAAAAAAGAATAATATGGTAGAAATAAATAATGATCAAATAATTTCATATAAATAATCACATGATCATGAAGTTAATCCATGAAAAAGATCAATGAATTAATATTATCGATAATAATAAGTGAATTACCAATGAAGGAAATGCGTAATATTTGATGACATGATCACTAACATCATGATATCTGTACCGTGAAGACCTTGTTCTAGGATAGTTTAATCTAAGGGTAGGTATACACCAAACCCATTTAAATTTGGATAACCAACTGATTCATCTCATGAGACTACCAATGCATTTAGGGTCTATCTATATCCATTCCCCACCCATAACTACATTTCTAATTCATTCCTTTTATATCAAATGATCTATTTAATTCATTAACAATATGCCTTCTTAATAAATTTCTATATTAATTAATTAATACAGACTTATCAAGGTTTTCCCCATTCAATAAAATAATGTTCATATTAATTTACCATATATAAAATTGATATAAATTATAATAAATAATCATATGAAGGATAAATAATATGAATATTCAAGGTAAATTTAATAAAAAATGATCATAATCAAGTGAATGTTTTGAGGGGAAGTCAGTGAATACAAAATTAATCAAGAAAGTTAATGTCAATACACTCCATGGAAAAAATGATCATAAACTATTCAAATAAATAATTAAGATTTTATCATTACAAAATATCCCTATTGGATTAAAATTAAAATAATGGGTTTTTGATATTTATGAATAAAAATACCATAAAATTATTATTAATAACATTATTGAGGATAATACCCTTTTCACATTGAAAAAAAAACAATTTTAAAGAAATGTTTCAAAAATATTAGGAAAACCATTTTATTTAAAAAATAACCTTTTTAAACTTGTAATGTGAGCTTCAAATAAATGAGTGGTTATGATTGAGGGAAAATTCTATCCATGCTGAGTATGTTAAAAGAAATATCGCTTTTACATTTTCAATAAAAGTCAAAAAGTACCTTCATTGTAAAGTAAAACGAATATTCCTTTTAATTTTTTTTTTAAAAACTAATCATCGGTAAAAATAAACTCAAAAAATCATAAGAATATATGAAAAACTTTCTTGAAAACATTTTTAGAAAATATGGATTTTGAATAAAAATCATTTAAGACCAAAAAATGATATAAAGTTGGGGTTTCTTAAAAAAAATTATCAAACATTTTAAGTTCAAAAGAATTTGAAATTGTAATATTAATTGAAAATATCATGTACATCCTAAGGATAAGAAAATTAAATTATTTTATTACAAAATAATCAAAATATATTCTTCAATGAAAATTCAAACATTAAAAACCTGATTAAAATGAGAATGTGAAATAAAATCTTACCTCTTTGGTAACATTTGAATCACAACACCCATGAAGAAAATAACATAAAATGAAACATTAAATACAATTAATATAAAGTTATTCATGATATAATATATAAAATTTTAATTAAATACACCTCATAAAAGAATATAGGTGTATAACATAACATAATTCCCAAAGGATACAATTTGAGATGAGAAACCCATACAAAGATCATAACATTGAAGTGAAAATTAATCATTGAAAAAATTATGTGTATAAAATCTAAATACAAATAAAAAACTATAAAAAAAATATAATCAGAAATCATTTCACACATGATATGGTAATATCAAATTCAATGAAGAATTAATGTATCCCAATGAATAGAAATTTAGTTATGAAATTCTATACCACTTGGTAACATTCAAGTAAAATCATCTTGGATGAAATAATAAAAAAAAATACTTAAAATACAATGAATTATGAATTATGAATTATATTAAATTAAAAATTGGGAATATATACACCATACAAAATAAATTAGTTGCAAAACATTACAATATGCCTCAACGAAAGGAAATTAAGACAAAATCAATTACAACTTTTTTTCCCTTTAGTTTAATGTGATTTAACCTCATGTATAATGGTTTTAAACATGTTATTAATTTATTTAATAACATATTAATATTTATAATATCATATATGATCATATTATAACAAATTATCACCCATTCGTTAACAATATTTCATTATTACTATTGATTCTCGTGTAATTTTTCATTTTTTCTTATATGTGTTTTGTTGAAAAAATTCTGGTTCTTGTGAATAGGATATATATCCACCATATCTATAATTATATAAATGTTTTAAATATCATATTTACTCATTATATACCTTTTTACAACAATTCATAAAAATTTTACAAGAAAAATGAATCACATTGCTTCATGGAGACGGTAGGCCAAAAATACGCACGAATGATTATAACATTTCCTTAATGGGTGAAAGGGTTGGTAAGTTGATGATATATTTATTTAAAATCACCCATATAATTTCATATATATATATATATCATATATATTAATTATTTCCACCACTATTAATATCCATGTGATTCAGTGTTGGAAAATAAATTACATCGGTTCACGAGTCAGTAGTCTACCGTACAAACGAGCAATGGATTTCTTTCCCATTTGATGGATGAGCATATAAATAAATATTATTCCATAAAAACAATAAAATATCAGTATATGGGAGATATTGGTTTTATTATATTTGATGTTTTAAGACCTAATTAAAGGTGGTGAAAGAGTAATTAAAAATATATCTTAGAGAAGACACTTACCATTGCTTAGAATAACATCCTTTGGATATCCTATTAAAAACACTAGAGTTGGTATTTTTGGAAGACCAGAAGCCCTAAAATATGTATAAGTATTTTTGGGAGATATATTTGAAGGTTTTTGTCTATAAAAAGTGATTTAGAGGAGTGAATAAGTGAGATAATGGAGTACCCCTTTATAATTGAGGATGTGCGGTATTTTTGTAAATACTGAAAACTATTCAATAATGGAAAGTCACTCCCACCCCATGTGACTAAAAAAACTATAAATAATAGATTTTAGGTAATTTCTGGTCTATAAAAACCTCAAAAATATAAAATAAAAATGTTTTAAACATTTTATTCTCTTATCGTCTAAGTTTACTTAGTTTTAGCATTTTAGTTTTCACCATGATAACTTATTTTTTTAACCTAGGTAATTTATCGATTAAGCATAAAATAAAATGAACATAATTAGATAATTTGGAACCATTTATTCTTAATATTAAATAAAATTAATCAAATAAAAATTCCATTTGTGTGGAAAATTAAATTTAACACAATCACATATAACGCGGAAATCCCCGTTTTAATGTTAATTGCAGTAAATAAATTATACTGTCATTACTAATAATTAGGACCCAAAATAAAGTTTTCATATTATATAATATTAATTATTAAGATTAAAAATATTTATTCTATTTTATTAAATTCAATTCACATAATTGGTATAATTTTATGTAAAAATAAACTCATATACCATGTCGAAAAATGGGTTTTCATTTAATACATTTGTCAAGAAGAAGATGGAATTTCATTAATTATGTTACTAGTGATCATAATTACATGGATTAAAATTAATATATTTTTATATATAATATATATATTTCATTCAAATATTTCATTATTAGTGTATACTTTAATTAATTAAAATGGAGAAGTATTATGTATTTAAAAATAATTTTCAATAAATTGTGTTTTTAAGCCAAAATAAATATGTATACAAAAATAGGGTATGTATATGATTCAAATATAATTAATTATTTCAAATCTAAAAAAAATACTTGTGATAATTTGAAATCAAAATCAATGAATAATGGTGAATTTAAACTACTTAATTTATTGAAAATAAATGGTAATTTTATAAAAAGCGGTATTTTCACTTTTCACTGAAAAATCATTCTTAAAAAAACAAAAAATTGCACTCTAAGAAAATTTTCTATACTAATTTGAAAATTTAAATTTCTTTATAAAATACTATTTCTAGAAGTGTTATAAGCTAATTATAATTCCCAAACATAAAATGTAATATAAAACCATTATTGAAGAAAATGTATTTCAAAGCATAAAAATACTTTACTATGAATTTTAATGATTATTGACAGACCATTTATCATTAAATATGTGTGGATAATGAAATCTCTCTCTATATATTTCATAATTTTGTTAATACTATTCAAATCAGCTAATTCAACTTCTAGGTTATGTAGCTCATATTTAAATAATATATTTTGTTGGCCGTTTAAGCTCGGTGTTGTGTATCATATACACTATCGAACAAAATGTTGTTATTTTAGAATATTGGGTTGTAATAAGTATTATGACCCATGTGATCTAGGGAGGATTATAGGTATGATACGTGTCTTTCATACCTTAGCTACAATACTCATAGACATAGGTGTCATCCACTATATTCTTTACACATATCTAGTTTGAGAAATAGAGATTTCAGTTAATCCCTTGGATTTTACCTTTCTCATAGAGACTCCTACCAGATGTAATTCAATAATCACTCACTTCTACTGATAATTTGATCTAGCTCTTGGAGGAGAGAAATTCTTATTGGGTCTCTTTGTAGTAATGTTGAGGCCTTATGACATCATATTAGGTATGGACTATCTATCCGTAGTTCATGACCAGATTGACTATATTAGGTGGATGATGCGGTGTGTCCACATATATGGGATAATGTTTTCCTTTGTTGGATAGAAGGAAACCCTGTAAGAATTACATGGTTGTCACAACCCGTCCCCTGGGGCTCGTGTCGTGACCACCCCAAGCCCGGTTTCCATAGGCCAGGGGGTTGGCGACTAGAACTGGAAAGGAATATCCCTAAAACAAGAAGAAATTTCCTTTAAACCTGTACAAACACACAAACTAGGTACACAACAAAGTAAACCACATAGTAAAACAATTGAAGTAAAAGTGTGTGCTGAAAGTAAATGGGGTGGAATACGAGCCCAACTGAAAGATACAATACAATAGAAAATAGAAAACATCTCATGAGACCATTCACCAAGGATCCTAACAGAAGGGTAGGTCCAAATAATCTCCAGAACCCTTCATGTCAATCGTCACTGCCATCCACATTCAGGTCCTAGCTCCCTGTGTCTCAGTCAAGGCTGCTCATCGTCTGCACATAACACAAAAATGTGCAGGCAAAGCCCGTGCGAGGGTGAGTATAACAATACCCAATAGGGACCCTGAGGCACCCAAAGGTCTCTCAGAATTATACAAAGGAAAACCACAAATTTTTATCCCAATCAAAAAGCAAAAAGCAAAGGACTCAGCTCAAACCAGGTATAACATAAGTACCAAAGTACATATGATTACTTGTAAAGGTAGATCATCTTATTCTTTCATGGGTTCTTCTGCTGATCCACACAAGATCGCTCACTACTGATCCACACAAGATCGCTAGGTGCTGATCCACACTGGATCTCTAGGTGCTGATCCACACATGATCGCTATTCATTCTTCACGTCTCAGCCAGCCACTTGATTCCCATACATAGTATGCTTGATTCTGGAAGGATCTGCTCCTCAATCCATCAATCGTACTTCAACCAGTATGAAGTCTCATGAACAATTAACCCAATGATCCATCATGTCATTAGGGTTCTAACACAACAGACATTTCCTCAATCAGACGCACCGTCTGAGAGTTATAGGCATTTTAGTGTTGAGGGCATGGTTGGATTCAGGTACAATCCAACGCAGTCATACTCCCACATTCTCCAACATTCATGTGGAGTATTTCAAAAGGACCATCTCGTTCCAAGGATTCCAGCATCGTAGACGGTTCATCAAACGAACATCTGGTTTGCGAGATACGACCTTTTAAGCGTATCTGGGCCGAAATGGGTCTGGTTTTTGTCCGACCCGGGAAAGACCGAACTAGCTGGGCCATGGGGTCTGCCTACTGGGCCGCAGACCAGCCCGACCTGCCTCTACTAGGCACAATCTGCCAGCCGGGCGACCCGCATGGAGGGGGTCGTTCCCCCCTTCCTGAATGGCTTAAAAGTCATTTGGATTTTATGTAATTGGTGGCACCACATGGCACTGCCTCTAATGTCAGCGGGACCTGTGGGGTGCGGTTCCCTTCGATTTCCATCCCGGCTTCGATGTTGCGGAATCCTCACGACGTCGCGTGATAGCACACCACCTTCCTCCAAAACACGGACGACCGAGACCTGGCCACCACGGCTCGATGCCGCGACTCTCCTCCATGGCGCGCGACGGCGCGCCACCTGCTGTTGTCGTGACTGACTAATGTCGGATGCCGCCACGTTGGTTTTGCGCCGATGGATCTTCAGCGGACCACTAGGTAAGCTCGTGTGGTCCGTTTTCCCTTCCAAACGTGCCTACGGACCTCCCGGGTTGTTCCCATCACTGCGTGGCTCTCAGATTTGAATTTCGGTCGAGTTGGAAATTTTTCTCTGAAGAATGAGACAAAAACCAATGTGGAAGAGGGTCTGGGACTTGTTTGTTTGGTCCGCGCCCTCCGCGTTAGCATTTCATCAAGCGGATAATAAAAAAATATATCACAAAGATAAATTTAATCCCATTCAGAACTTTTGTTATTCATCATGCCCTTAAATAACATGGAAAAGAAACGATAACTCTTTATTTAAATATAAACATCCCCTACCTCAAGAATCGTTGGAGGATGTCATGGTCATGGAGGGAGAGGAGTCCTCATTGGAAGAAGTCTCTAGTGTTTGTCAATCCCAGATCATTGTCAGCCAAGCTTCCACTCTCCATCGGTGAATGATGCCACAGAACTTCGCCAGATGTTCCTCACAGTCGTGTCAAAATTCCCAACCTGAGCCTCATTTAAATAGAGGGGGATGGGGAGTAACGCACCGAAAGAATAAATTTAGTGCATTAATGAATGAACCTCTTAACTCTCAATGGCGTGGTTACAAAGAACAAGATTCGAGCCATTAAATGGCTTGAATAACCATCGGTCCCACCACTGCTGCTCTACAGGAGGTAGGAAAAATAAAATAACAATTTTATGCTGTTTAATTATTCTTTAAAAAGACTGAAAAACTAACTTTTCCCCCCGACATACTACAGTCAACGTTAAGCCTCCCTTAAGAAAATCCTTGCACTGTGGATTCAACGATGACCTTGTATTTTTAATCTAATCACCATTTAAAAAGATAGAAAACATCATCTTCATGTTTTCTTAATATACCCTAAAAAAAGTTCAAAAATTAATTCTGGAAACACTGGGCCTCAGAATCACACGTCGTCAATTTTCACAGACTCTTAATAATCCCAAATATTTAAAAAAATAGATGGAATTTTTGGGCCTTTAAAATGGTCCTATACATAAGAGGATTAACCTGATTACTCATCATTTGGCTAGTATTGTTGAAAGTTGGTTGGTTCCCTGAACCCAACTTATATATATACTTTGATTACAATTACATGTATGCAATTTGATATATATATATGTGTGTGTGTGTGTTGGTGTGTGAGTGTGTGTGTGTGTGTTTATCTTACCTAAATAATGTTGATATTTTTATAACCACTAAATTTATATTAATGTCCCTAGATTATATGTCTTATCGAAAGGTTATAGTAGTTCCTAGGCTATAATGAAAACCCATAGATCCCATGATAGTCATTTTAATGTTTTTTCCTATGATAATAAATCATACTGATGGGATACATATGTTGTATGACCATTAGGTGTTGGGGGAACATAAGCATTTAGACTTCTTCTCATGAAGTTAACATTTGGTGATCTATAATAGTTGAAATTATGAGGATATATCCACTAATAGGAACACCACATGTTTCATGTGTCATTGGGTGTTCATTTCTATAGAAAATTGTATCAGTCTCTTGACTTGAGATCATTATTAATGTGCTCTATTTGATCATATACATTGATGAAAGGTAAAAACAATGAAATTGAAATGATAGAGAGGTAGCTTGTGTTGGGTGAATCATTAGGGGTATGGAATTAGTTGAATGATCAAGATAGAGTTTTTGCTTCCGAGTTGAGGAAGTTATATCTCAGGTTTGGTGGATCAGGATGGTAGTACCTTTATAAATATATTTCCATGATAGTTGAAGGTAGGTATGTCTAGTTAGATCAAAAAACAATAATGTAATGATGCACAATGACATAAGTGTGCATCCTACTTCTTGAGATATCATATAAGGATATAATATTACATAGTTTCTATTCGTAGGATGGTTTTCATTGCTATGAAAATTCTATATCTCTTTAGGGGCCTTGATGGGTTTCTAGAATCTGATCATGGTCTTTGAATAATATTTATTGATATCAAGATAAGGGCATAAAGGTTCGCACAAATTTGCATATTCAAGAATTTGTATTATTCTTTTCAATAGGTATATATGACATTGCTGGCCCCACCACGTGGCTCGAGATTGTCCAAGTATTAATGATCATGGAAAAAAATCATTATTATTCGAGTATAAATTAATTGGGTTGAATTTATTTATTAAAAACATTTACAACTGTTTATGTAAATACAACGAATAATATTATATGAATAACTATTATCTTAATATTTAAGGTTCGTTTAATATAAGCGGAAGTTACGAATCGAGTTAATTAATCGGGTTTATCATGTAATATATTTAATATATATTATAAATATATGTTAAAATATAAATAATATTTATGATGTATTTAGTTCATCATAATTATTTTATTTATTAATTATTTAGATGATGTTAAATATATGGGGGTCAGGGAATCCTAACCATGTATTTTAGACATCCAATATATAATTAGAGGAGAATCTCATTCTTGGTAATATTTATCATTTGGAATTGAGAGCTTCTCTCTCCCCCTGAATCATAAAGAGAGAAATGCTCTAACTGAGTGAATGATCCAAGAATACCTTTACTAATCAAAGGCATAGGATCGTGGTGATCGTTTCGGCATTCAAGAAATCATCAGATCTCCACACTAGAACGCAAAACTCAACAAATGACATATGCATGAATTTTTAAAGTGTGTGTAGATGTTATAGAGGAGTTTGAGCTTGGATCCTTCGACCAATGGTCACTCTCATTGTGATAGAGATGATAATGCTTTTATTTGAATGAGGTACTCATTTGTGTTTAATTTTGTTTACTTTGAATAATTCATGCAATATCTCTAGACTATATCGGGGCTCGAATCACCAGAGATAAGGAAGCTTCATCCCTTAGGTGATGAAAAATTTTAAACCTCCAACACATTTGCTTCCGCTGTGTTCCCTGGTACTATCAACTGGTATCTGAGGGTAACCTTTGGTATTCTAATTCAAGAAATATTATTTTTCATTTCATTTAAGTGGAGGTTATTAAATAGGTGCCAATGGATCTGACCGCATATCAATCTGATCTTGGCTAGCCTAGTTACAGACATCGGAAAAAAGATCCAAAACCATGAATTTTTGGATATTAAAATTTTGGATATCAAAATATAAAGAATTTATATTTAATACACATGAACATTTACATGAATCGAAAAATAAATTTATACCAGTGATCCAATTTTATTCCAGCCAAAATCTGTATAGAAACTGGCCACTGACACCTCACTGGCCAGTGAGCAATTTTTTCTAAATCTATTTTGCAATATTTCAGATAAAACAAGAGTTTAAATATAAGTTGTTGAAAAATTTTGGCGGAGAAATGGAGAACAAAAAAAAACACGCACACATTTTAAAAGTTTTGGGTGGTCTCTTTTTAACGATAAACTCCAAAAAATAATCAACTTTCCTGTAGAAGATTTCCTTGACTTGCCGCCTCCCTCCTCCCCAGCCCGCTGCCTAGCCCCACCCTTATTGTTTATTGCTCACAGTGGAACTGCATTCTGCCATACCCTCTGGAAACCACCGATGCCCCCTCGTGACCCGGATCGGGCCATCACACTAATGCCGGTGCCTCCCACATCTATCACGGTCGTCGCCCGTGCAGGACACCGTCGACCATTCCGCACTCACTACTACAAATATGGCATTTATCAGCGCTAGAAAAGAGCATTAACAATGCTAAAAAAGTGCTATTAATCTATGCGAAGATAGGGGGTCCCTTTTATCAGTGACCAGAAAAGCACTGATAAAGGTACCTTTTATCATCGCTAAAAAAGCATTGATAAAAGTCAAATAATTTAAAAAAATTAAAAAAGAATTATATAATGTGGGGGGGGGGCATTTAACAACACTTGAACCCCCATTTATCAGCGCTATGCGGACCCCCACCTCACACTCTCCAGCGTGCTGCCCTTCCTGCGCATACCCCACACGCAGGCACCTCCTTGCTTCCACCCGAACTCGAACCCGCGACCTCCCCCTAGCGCACCTTCACGTTTACCACTATGCCATTTCTTTTTTTTTTCTATTTAATGATATATCTATTTATATATATATATAGTTATATTTATTCATATATTAATATAGATTCATATTAATATGAATATATTTAGTTATATTAATACATATATATTTATTCATATATTAATATATATATATATATTTATTTGTTTATTAATATATATAGTTATATTTATTCATATATTAATATAGATTCATATTAATATAAATTTATTTTGTTATATTAATAAATATATATTTATTCATATATTATTATATATATATTCATTCATATATTCATATATATTTATATTTATTTATATATATATTATTGGTTATAATTTTTTATCCATATATTTATTTGTATATTAATATATATTTATACAATTTGTTTTAAATACAATTATAAAATATTTTTTATGTGTGTTTATAAGTAAATAAGTAAACACATATATACATATATACAAAACACACACACACACACAGACACATATATATATATATTCGAATAAATACATATATATGTGTATTTGAAAATCCATAGAATGTTAAAACGACCATAACTTCTAATCTAGAAGCCCGTTTCAACTCCACAACCAGTCAAATAGAATAAAATGAAACAATATTCGATATTATTTGTGGTAAAGGCCTAACAGACATCTGGATCAGAAGTTATACTTGTTTTAATGTTAACAAATCGGGGTATCCGGACTAAAAACACAGTTTTGAAGGCCTTCTGGGACTTCTTTGGCCTCGAAAAATGTGACATAAGGTTCCCTTTTGTTTCTTAGCACGTAGAGCTCGTCGCAGGCTTTGCTTTGATATGTTTTAGAGCTCAAACAAACACTCGGATCAATAGTTATGGCCGTTTGATGTTTGAGTTACATTTTCAACTTATTTTAGATCTTTTATTAATTGTTTTTGATTTTCCTTGTGTCTTCCAATTGTTATTAAATGATTATTAATCAATGATAATTACCATATTATTAATTAATAATATTTTTTAAAATATTTTAAAGCCATTCTTATTAAATTTGTTATATATTAAATTTAATAGTTTATCTATACTTATCTAAAGCATATTTAAAAAATATATATTATATTTATATCAATATAAATATACTTATATAACAATATTTTTTTTTCATGATTGTTTTTTGAAACACAAAAATTATGAGCGCTTGGAAAAAGCGCTGATAAAGCCCCCCCTTTATCAGCACTACTAAAAAAAGCGCAGATAAATGGGTCCCCTTTAACAACGCTAAAAAAGAGATGATAAAGGGGGGTCCTTTATCAGCGCTAGAAAAAGAACTAATAAAGGGTCACTTTTAACAGTAATTTTTCTAGCATTGTTAAAAGTTCCCCTTTATCAGTGCTTTTTTTAGCGCAGATAAAGGGTGGCACTACGGAAACCCAGTTTTGTGGTAGTGACTGGTCAAGAGGGTCAAGCCCGACAACTCCATCATCTTCTGCGGTGTCTGCCCGCGCCGGAAAGTGCCTACCGTGCCGTCCTGGTCGGGACCACTTGAACCACACCCCCTCCTTTTAAACTGGGTTCCATTCATACAGACCCCCCCTATACGGTGACAAACTCTCCCAATATCTGGTTCCCACGGGCTCCATGGGTCTTTATGGACCCAACCTCCAATAAAATAGGTCGGACTGGGTCTTCTCAACCTGGTACTAGTTACAGAGGGTCTCATTAGTCCAAAACATCTCTACATGGGGTCTGGCATGTTAGAAATGGGCATTTGTTCTTACACCCAAACCCGAAATAGATCTAGATGGTGTTTCAAGGCCCAAGAAAATTTTATATTATCAAAAAACAATTTAATTATTTTTTTTCAAAATACTAATATTTTAATACTTCAAAAAATCTATTTAATTTAAGTAAGAAATTAAAATAATTAATTAATTTAGTTTTTTAAATAAAAATTAAATTATTGGTCGAAGTGAGTGAGAATAAAGTATTGGAATTTTAATAATTCATTTAATTTTTTTTAAATTCCCTTATACATTAGGTTTATTGAAATTTTATTTTATCATGCTTTTATTTTACCTTTTGACTGGTCTTGAGCACTGACAGACATATGTATTTTGAGGTTAATTTATTATATTATTTATTACATTTGTGTGTGATGTTCTTAATATGTAGTTAATTTTATGATGGTCTGTACATTATCTACTTTTCATTCAATATGTATAAGGGCTTACGTGTCAAATTTATCTGCGCGTATTTTTCACTGTCCTAGACCCCCTCATCTTTCTGCGATTATACTGGTACATTTGACGATAATGCTTTCAGGCATGAACCTATCCAATATGAGAAGATACCCCATATGATAAGTGAATGCACTTGATCGGGGGAGAGCTGTGATATGAGTCAGGAATCGACTCAGGTATGATACCCCTAGGCCATGATTGATCCATTAAGGTCAAATGGATCATCCAATTTTTTATTCTCAATACCAGTTAGAAAATTTTATTTACTTTACGTATTGTTTATTATTTTAGGCATGTGCATGTTTACTAAGAGAATACATACAATAAAAAACAAGAAAAAATTCATGAAGATGTTAGGAATGTTTTTTTATAAATGCATGGTCAGTTGCGAGTGTGACAAAGTATAATGATCATATTTAATAGAAATAGATTATATTCATCAAGAAATCTTAAAAACCTCTCAATGAGATATTATGTCATGAATGCCTTTCGTTGTTTACATTTGAACAAAACCAAGTGCATGGTGTGATCATCGGCCATAGTTGAGTGTCTCCTACTATCAAGGAGTTATTATCAAAATAAAGGGTTGACTTAACTAAAGTTCATAGTATATAAGTACCCATGGGAATATTTCTACAACTTTAGATGCAATTCAATGAGAGAGTAAAAGTTATGATTCCGATAAGCATGGACTATACTCAACATATCAAGGATCCGTGATTTAATGCGGTTGGCCAGTCTAGTGCCTACCATGGAATTCTCTTAGTAGTGGTGTAGTCATAGCATGTAAACTATGAGGGATGGTTTCAAGGATCCATTTCACTAGAATACTCATGTTAAAATGTATTCTGATTCTAGTAGTGGGGGCTTTTAAAATTCAAAAAAATAGTGGGACAAATTTAATGATTTAATAATAAATTAATTAACAATGTATAAATCAGTTATCAATAAAAAATACTAACTACCAATGTTTTATATTTTAGATGACCATGACATTATCCTTGAAATCCATATTGGATAAATAAAATATCATGACTGGGCATACCTTCCAAGAGTGGTACAGGTGCTCGTCCAAAGTACTACGCCAAGAGAGGATGATTTATGTGTTGAGTCCTAATTTCATGTTGATCCTTACTATGAAGAAAAGAAGGAGAATAAATACAAGTATAAAAAGAATATAGATGATGCACTAGATGTATAATGAATTATGTTATCATCTATTTCCAGTCAATTGCATAAAATAAATGAGGAAGAAGATGCCTATAATATGCTGACTCATCTCTAGGAATTATATTTGGATAATGAATAGAAAGAAATGTATTAGAATTATAGTGCACTATATAGGTTTAGACTAGCATAAGGGAATCTAGTGGCACCTCATGTACAAAAGATGATTGGGTGTGTTGAGATACTTGAATCCCTTGGGTTCAAACTAAACCAATAACTACCAAAAGATCGTATTCTTGCCTCATTATCATCAAGCTTCTCAAAATTATTTGTTAACTACAATATAAATAACATGAAAATCATTCTCTTGAATATTTTGGATTTAGATCTCTAAACATAAAAGTATATGAAGAATACAAATTATTTAGTCCTAATGGTGAACAAGAGGAGGAATGAAAAGTGTAAGGGGTCTAAGGCTAAGCCCAAGTCAAAGACACCAACACACCATCCTTCAAAAATTAAAAAGTCACAGAGGGAGGTCAATGCGAAGGAGTATATCCTCATTCAATGTGGAATGAAAGGCCATTGGAAGAATAATTTAAGAGCTTGAAGAAAAAGTAAGATGACATTTTAACTCGAGGTATATTTGTCATTGAATGTAATATGTCATTATCTACAAGTTGGGTATTGGATATAGTGTGTGGTTCACAAATTTTTATTCATATAAAAGAATCATGTAGATTCAAGAAGATTGGAAAAGGTGAAGTGGTTATACGAGCTGAAAATGGTGCCAGTCTAGCAACCTTGGAAGTGGGATATTTTCACCTAACATTTCCTAGTGGTTTGGTTCTTTTATTGAATAATTTTTATTATGTACCTTCAGTTACAAAAAACATATTCTCAGAGTCAAGTCAAGAAAACAGGGGATTTTATTCATGTTTGAAAAATGGTCTCTTTTATAAGGATAACATGTGTTATAGTACAGAACATCTCAAAAATTTCTTATATATACTAGAAGTCGAAAAACAAGTAATGGAAATCAATGAAAAAAAACCATAAAACCTGACTCATACCACACCCAATAGTGTAAGATTAGGATTTTCCATGTAAATGAGAACAAATTATAGAAATTATAACAATTATGGTATTTGTACTCAACTGAGTTAAAACCCATGGATGTATGAGATGCCTGTTTATAAGGGAAAATGACCAAAGCACCCTTCTTTAAGAAGGGAGATAGATCAACTGAATTACTGGAATTAATTAATACTGACATATATAGTCCATTTCTAGTAGAGAAAATGGGTGGGTTTTCATACTTAATTTCTTTTATTGATGAAATTAGTAGGTAATTAGATATCTACTTAATTCATTATAAGTTATTTTCCTTTCATATGTTTAAGGAATATCTACGCGAAGTAGAAAAGTAGATTTGTTTGAAGATTAATGACCACCCCTCAGATAAAGGTGGAGATTATCTTAACCATTCATTCATTGAATACTTGAAGGAGTCTAGGATAGTTTTCCAACTCACTCCTCCTTATACAATATAGTAGAATGGAGTTAGTTAAAGGATTAATCATTCCTTATTAGACATGGTCAGATCACTGATGTGTTAGGTAACTCTTCAATTATCCTTTTGGGGATATGAATTTCAGACAGTGGAATATACCCTTAAATGAGTTCCAAATAAATATAATAAAGGCATTATATGTGTTTTTTGGTATGGAAAGAAACTCATATTATCACTCATACATGTATGGTGATGCAATAATTTCTTGAATACCATACCTAGTGACACATTTGCATCCCGAATCATGAAGTGCATCTTTATATGTTATCCTAAAGAGAAAAAATGATATTAACTATATAACCATTCTAATAGAAAAGTGATTGTGGTAGGATAAGAAATATTTATAGAATGAGAACACATTTCCATTACAAATAGTGAGAGAAATATTATCTTAGAAGAAGTTGATGCTTCAGATGCACCTATATTGGTTGGTGAACAATCTCCACAACAGAAATTGGGAGATAAAGAAGTTCCTGAGACACAAGTACTATGTAAGTCCACATTAGAGGTTAGATAACTAGAGTGTTATAGTTTTCTTATAACTGAGTAAAGTGACATGTTACTCTTTGAGGATGATGAACCACTATCAGACATGGAATTAGTATAATGAAAGGATTCTATTAAATGTAAAGATTTCATGCATTCCGAGATGATGTGTATGTATCAAAATCAAATTTGGATTTTGGTGGACACTTTAACTGATGTAAAAATCATTGGGTACAAATGGGTATTCCAGAAAATGATGGACATTGATGGTAATGTCAATACCTATAAGGAAATAACGGTGTCAATGGGTTTCAGGAAACTTCAATGCATAGAATTTGATGAAACCTTCTCACTAGTAGCAATACTAAAATCCTTCAAAATATTACATACAATAGCATCCTTCCATTATTTTGAGATTTGGGAAATGGATGTCAAAACTAATTTTCTAAATGAGAAGTTATTTGAAGAAATTTTTATGACTCAACACAAAGTGTTTATTAATTCAATTAATTCCAACAAAGTGTGAAATATACAGAGATCCATTTATGGGTTGAAGTAGAAAACAAATCATAGAATATTCATTTTGATTAGGACATATGATAATTTGGTTTCATTAAGAATTAAGGCGATCCGTGTGTCTATATTAAGGTTAATGTAAATTCTAACATTTTCCTACTATTATATTTCGATGACATATTAATTATTTAAAATGAAATGCAAGTCTTAGAGTCAGGTAAGACATGGTTAAATTATTGTTTATCCATGAAATAAAAAGGTGTATAATCATATATTCTAGGGATAAAGATCTATTGAGATAGATATCATAGGATACATAGGCTATGTCAATATATATATATATATATTGATAAGGTACATAAAAGGTACAATATTGAATAATCAAAGATAGGGTTGTTTCCAATGTTACAAGGTCTCAATATCTCCAAAACAAATATACCAAAAAACATAAGAGTATATTTAAAGTATTATTAGAATAACTTATTCCATGGTATTGGGATATATCACGTATTCCATGCTATGTTCAAGGTTTTATGTTTCCTCTTCATTAATCATGTTGGGTAGATATCAAGAAAATATAGGAGAGATGCATTGGGAAGATGGAAAACTATCTTGAAGTACATGAGGTGTAATAAGGATATATTCTTGGTTTATAAAGGATATGTATAACCATTAGGGATAATATAAATTGATTCTAGTTTCCATACAGTGTAGAGTGATCTAAAATCAAATTTAGGACAAATATTTTTCTTGAATGGTGGTGTAGTGAGCTGGAGAATCTGAAAGAAACATGTGACCTTTGACTCTATAATAGAATATGAGTATATATCGACATTCACTTCAGCTAAGAATGACGTTTGGATTTAAATATTTATTTTAATATATTGGTGTTGTTCCTATTAGTGTATACAATGTTCTAGTTTATTGTGATAATACTACAATAGTGATTCCTTACAGGGAGCCCAGGTCACACCAGAGGAGAAAGAATATAAATCAGTTGTTTCATCTCTTGATGGATTTTAACTATGGAGTTGAATTCATTGTTATAAAATTAGGCACAACACATAGTGTGGAAGACCCCTTGACTAAATCCATATCCCAGTAGAAGCATGATTCTCATGTGAGAGCAAGTAGTTTGAGACTTCTTAGTGGTTGGCTATAGTGAGAGTGGGAGTGTCGAAAGTGGGTGACATAGACAAACTTATTCATATACATTGATTACCATTACATGTATATAGTTGGTTATATAAATGTTTTTATCCTTCAATAATAGTGTTGATACTTCTGTTTCCACTATATTTATAGTAATTTACTTATATTATGTGTCATGTCGAATGGTTGTAGAAGTTCCTAGGCTATAATGAAAAGATCGAGATACTGTGATAATAATCAAAATGTTATGTCTTATGGTCCAGTTACAACATACTAATAGGAAACATATGATGTGCAATAATAAGGTGTTGGGGGATCATAAGCATTGATACACCGTCCCATGAAGTTCACACATGGTGATCTCGAGCAAATGAGATTATGAGGATAGACTCTTCAATAGGAACACCACATGTTTCAGGTGTCACTGGTTGTTCATATCTATAGACAAGTTTATTGGTATCCTGACTTGATATCATTATCCATATATTATATTTTATTTTATACTTTGAAGCATGTCAAAAACCATGAATGTAACACCCCAATCTTCCGCGATACGCTTCTCTTTGAATAATACAATAGCGTGTGTTGTACGCAACTTTGAGTTCTAACACACCACAACCAATCAAACTAGCCATTATGAATAGTAATACAAACTATTTGAAATTTAATAAATTTTATCGTTAAAAATGGTCTTCATTTTTGTATTTGTAATATCGAAATTATCTTAGGGTGATTTTTTGGTATTTTTCTGAAAAATTTCAATTTTTGATGAATAGTGAAAAACACTGAGTTATAGTTTAATATCGAATTTTTTATTTAAATAATTTTTTATTTTATTTTTATAGATATATAATAGCTATATAAGTTCAATTTAATTCATTGGAGTCAGTTTATAATAATTTTAGATATATAAAAATTTTATTGAACTTTTTACCGTCTTTTACCCACCTCCTAGGAGCATTTGCAAATTTTCATAAAACTTAATTTTACCACTTATGTGAGTTGAATTTCAAAAATATGAGGGACACTGTAACACACCGAGATTTTATGAAGAATATTTTTTTAATTTCGTTGATGTCTTGTATTGTACGCTACACCAAAATTAGCTTGTGCTATACGCGACACCGTATTAGCTTGCAGAATACGCAACACTATTCTTGGCTCGTGTTACACACAATTTCAAGTTCGTTTTGTTGAAATTATTTTACGCAAAATTAAATATAGACTTTGTTTAATTTATAAATGAAATATGTTTTGAATTATGTTATACGAAACACCAAAGGGATATTTCACTACATGCAACCCTGAACTGACTTGCATTACACGCAATCACAACCTTCCTCGATAGTGTGTGTTGTACGCAATACCGGGTTTCACTAAACAATGATATATGGTTATCACGAACTAGAAGTTATGAATATTATTAAATAAATTTTTAATTTTATAACATTATTATTCATCTTACTCATTTTCTAGAACATGGTATGAGAATAAAATAAACTTTTCGAGTAAAATAAGTATTTTTCAAAAAATGCAGTTTTGCCACCTTTTGATGGCGCACCCACATTAAATCTAGATTTTGACATGTTTATAAGTTTAATTTTACAAAATGAAATTATTCTTTGGAATCAGGTTATAAAATTTTACCTTGGATAAATGTTTCATAATATTCTGATAACTTTAATATTTTAATGAATAGTAAAAACAAGCTATATTTTAATTAAAAACAACTTTTTTCATCATAATAATTTATGTTGTTAAATTATAATATTGAATAGTTTTAAAGTATAAATAAAATATATTTTTACCATTTAATATAATTTATGTCATTAGCATTTATTTTACATTGATTTCGTAGGTTAAATCAATTCAATCTTTTGCAATGTTTTAAACAAAAACCCGTTTTCTTTCGACAAAGGGATTAATTTTAATTTAATTTCTGAAACTTCTGTGTATTGAATTTTTAAAAATGGATTCCATATTTGGAATCAGTGGGTCTAAATTATATTAATATTCTACTTTTTATTTTTGAGCATTATGAATAGTAACTATGGTAAATTTTATTTACCACAGTAAAAGGTAAATCGGGTAATTAAGGGTAAATATAATATTATAAAATTACCCAAACACCTGTATTAATATAATTGGATGATTATATTTAGTCCTAAGTCATATTTGGGTCTAAATGGAATCCATTAGAACCCACTTGGAGGTGATTAAGACCTATAGTTTATTTTATTTAAAGGAAAGTGAAATATGTATCACTCAAACTTTAATAATTAAAGTATTTTTAATATAAGGTTATACAGAATATAAATTCGGTTATAAATACTCATTTTAAAGGTAAAATATTTTTATATATCATGGTAATTTATTTGTAATTTTTAAGAGTTATTTAATTACCTTATTAGCTTATAGATTAATGATGCAGAAATTATTTATTTAGTAAACAAATCAATAATATTTTTTTTATTGAAATAGTAATACATATTAAAGGGCTCACAAACCTGACCAAAACTTATTGGTAGTGTATATATACACCATAAGCATCCAATGACCGAATATTTGACCTTTCAGAGTCTTATAAAAGTTATTATTACACTTATATTATTTTATTTTATATGATGTCAAAGTTGTCACCTCCATAATTTAATAAATATAACATTTTAAAATTTGGGTGTTTTAGAAGATAAATCCGAATAAATGTATTATTAAAAAATATATAAGATTTATATTCATTCTAGTATTTTAATTTTAATTGTTATGAAACAAATAAGTATATTTAATAATTATACAGAAATGTTGTAGTAATTCTTTTATTAATAGAAATATCAAATAAATGGTTTTACAAATAGTAAAATAAATATTATATGAACTATTTAATGTTCTACACTAATTTTATAGCATACTATGACATGTTAGAAACCTATTAAATATTTTATTTCGAATATATCCTCTCTGTGTATTTTATTTAAATTCAAATAAATGAATAGTGTCAAAATTGACACTATTGTTATTTTATAAAAATAACATATTATTAAATTGTTTAAAAATCACAAAATATTTAAAAATTATAAATTAAAATTTATATAGTCTAAAATATCATAATGTATCTAATTATGGGTAATTCACAGCACATAAGTAATTATATATAACAATTTATAATTTAGAATCTTATTACCACAAATAAAATTTAATAGATTAAATAAGGATAAATCTAGTTGATAATGTTTAAAATAAATTCCCTACATGTCTAAATTTTAATGGTTGATGAGATTACAAACCTATCTCATCTAATATTTTATTATGAGTCATTTTTGGTGGTTTTTAAGTGGGTTTGGAATTTATTATAAATTAATATTTCTTATAATTCCAAAGGTGCCCCTCTCCTCCCTTATAAAAGGGCACCTCCTCCCTCTCCTCCTCACACCATTTTGAGCCTTGAATCTCAGCCAAAATCTACCCATTTCAATTCCACACTTCCCTATAAAACCTATAGAGGTACTGGGCTTCTCAAAAGACAAACTCTAGTGCCCTAAGTGGAAGTTCAAAGGAGGCACGTTGAGAAAGAGGTAATACAATCTACCGATTCATTCAAGTTTCTTTCTTCATATACTTCGTATTCTTTAGTGGTTTCATTGTGAAGTAATAACATAAATATCCCTCATATACTGATATGTTATTATAAATATGAAACAACCTCATTTCACCTTCTATCCATCCTACAGAAAATGAAATCACCGCGCGTGCTTACGTACGGAATACCGTCTCCACGCCGTGGTGTAATCTGTTTTTCCACCACCACCTTACATGGATGGGTGTAATGGTGTAAAGAATAACTACATATGATTATTATAAAATAATACTGATTCTAATATATTATATCATTCAATCCAATTCCATTCAATAAATATGGGAACAATATCATCGCTCGTGCATACGTACGGATTACCGTCTCCCCGACGCGATGAGATTCATTCTCCATGTTTACCACTCAAGAATGATTATTAAGTATATATAATGAATAATAATGAAATATTTGACATTATAATGCTACTGGATTTATGTATATATATATATATTTCATCTACTTACATCCAGTCAAGTCAATAAGGAAAGGAAAATAGCGTTCATGCGTACGTACGACCTACCGTCTCCATGAACGGTGTGTTTCATTTCATTTATCTGTCTACTATATATATATATATACTGAATATATATGATATATAAATGATTATTTACATTTTGGATGTAATTAAATCATGATATAAGTAATAATAATATCAAGAACAGAAAGTCCAAACATGTACGATAAATGAAACGATTTTACCCACAACGATGCTTTAACATGGATTTACAAAAGAATGGGTAATATAAAGACATAAGTGAACCATATATGATATCATAAAAATAAATATGATTCTGTAATAAGTCAATGACATTATTTAAATCATTATACAGGAGGTTTAGATATGTATAAATCATATCAGACCTAAGGTAAGGGATAATGTTGCAATCTCAATTGTTTTCTATCTGAGATTGCTTATACCTAAGTATTTACTGAGGTTATATTTATCATCCATGACCAAGTTTTATAAAAATGTTTTCATGTATTTTTAAATTCCTTTTTGCCAATTTTTTACTTTTACTACATGGTATGTAAGGAATTCTTTTTTCCATATGAGGTACTTTTTGACTTTTCTGGCAAAAGTACGAGAAAAATGTTTTTTTAACTTATACGACATAACGGATTTTTACGGTTTCATAACACCTTATTTTCATGAAGTTTACTCAACAAGATTTAATTTTTATTTTCAATAAAATACTTTTATTTTAAAATCGCATGTCATTTTGTGAAAAGAAAATGATTTTTAAAAAGAAAGGATATTTTCCTCAAGAATTCTTTTCAAGTGTTTTATCAAAACCATTTTCCATCTAAGATGACATTATTTTAATATGTGTATATTTCAAGTATAATGTCTCTATGGTTTACATGGTTTCACTTTTATTATGATGAAATGATATCCATTTGTTTTATATGGATTATGTTATGATCGGATGATGTTTATGAAACCCATTTTATTATTTGGGTTATGATGAATGATTTATGTTTATGTTGTGGCACAAGTACGAATGATTTCATTATGAGATGGGTGGGACCTAAATCTCCCTCCAATGTATTGGGTAAAGATTTATATATCATGATATAGACATGGATGGTTTGGTAAGTTAATCTGGTTCAGTGTTATAGGACTGAAACGAGGAGTGATCTCGATTTAGAAAGGGACTTTGTCCACTAAGATGGTCTTGGCAGCAATGCCTTGGCTACTATGCAAATCATAACATGTTCTTAATGGTTTCCACGATTACATGTTTTATTCTCATGCTATTTTATCAGGATTAATGTTTATTTATGATCTATGCCTTACGCACTACCATGTTTTATGTCATTCCTCAAGATCTTGATGTTTAAATAATATGTTCATGTATTTAAGTTCAAATGTATATGATTTTTTTTATTTTCTCCATGTTTACCCTTACTAAACCTTTGAGCTCACCATTTTATATGTTTTCTTTTCCCCATAATTTTTTTAAATGTTTTAGGTAAGAAAAAAAAGGGGAAGATCTTTATGGGAGATGTTGAAGATCTATCACCACGATTAGAAGATTGTGTTCCGAGTTTCCAAAGACACTAAACTATTACGGTCCTTGAGTGTTAGTTCTTGTTATCTATTAAGTATTCCGCAAATGTAATGTAATTTCCATGTATGTCATGCTTTAGGTCTCTACAGTTGGTATCAGAGGAAAGGTTTAGTTAACCTTTGGAAACTAGGATGCGAAAATTTTAGTGAGATCCCTAGAGATATTTCTAAGGTATGTTTAGGGATGTCCCTAAGGATAAGTATACGTGTAGGTTATAGTCCTAGAATTATAGTAACGATATTAGAATTAAACCTAAGATGTTAGATATTGAAGGTACTCCCCCTTGATTATGATTTTTTCCTCTCACACTATTCTTTTTGGGTTTTAGAAAATGGCTGGAAATCGGAAGATTCACGATAATGGAGGATATGATGGACAATGGAATGATTTTCTTCATGAGCAACCAAATGAAATTGGATCTGGAAGTCCACATATCCTTATTATGCCAAATCAGAAATCTCATAATATGATCAATAATCTCAACTTGGGTAAGTATCCCGACTCACCTAATAAGAGAAAGATTTAGTTTCATGATGATCATAATGGAATGAAAGTTCAATTCCACTCATTTAAATCATGTGGGAAGAGGAATCAGGGAGAATCTTTCAAAGAAACTGGAAGATACTTTGGGTGTGGAAAAGAAGGAAACAAAGCCAGTAATTGCAAAGGAAAAGGTCTAGTTAACAACATGGACAAGGATAATGGTATTTCTAAGACATCAACAATGGTTAAATGTTTTAAATGTGAAATATGTGGGCATTAAGCAAACCAATTCCCTAAGGGAAAGTCTCATGGAGAGAATCATCATGGCCATATGGGTAGTATTTATATTAATGATGATGAAGAGACTACAAATGATATGTGAGATAAAATAATTTTTGAAGCTAGATCAATGGTTTAAGAAGGTAGTGTAATGATTGTATGTTTATCAAGAATAATGTATGGTACTATGGAATAAATAAATAATTTAAGGATTGTTACACTATTTCCTTTTCTTGAGTTTTGAAAGTATATGATGAATGGTACTGGTAACCATGAAAGGTTATTCAAATATTTTTTGAAGGTAGATGATATGTGCAAAATGAAAGGATAAGGAGATAATGAGTTTTTTGATAGTATTAATTAGCTCAAGACTGGTATAAGGACAAAGTGATATAATGGTTTGAGTATATCTAAATTTTGGGATTTTGGTATGTGGAAAGAGTTAACTTTTGACAGCATTCATGTTTTCAGTAAGGATCAATGGGTATTCATTTTTCCCGAGAATACAAGATTAAGGTATTCACATGTTTGGAATGCGATCAAAAAAGATATATCTTGTGATATATGATGGATAAATGATGGTATTCACGTTCTTGTTATATGACCTTTTTAGTAATAATTCTCTTTATACTATAAGATTAGACATAAGTATTTTCGAAAAGCCTAAAGGTTAAAATGGATTAAGTTGGATATTAGATAGTATTGTTTAAGGATATATCTTTTTGATATTATGATAGTATAGTTTTATAAAAAAGGAAAACCTACAGGACAAGGGACAACCCGTCGCGTCGGACAAGGTTATAGGAATCGAACCCCCAATCAAAGTGTGGCATGCCTTCATTGCATACCACTGGCCTACAGGAAGTCCCTGGTTTGTATAAAGTAGTTTTATTTTATTACATGGTATGATAGATGATGTATATGTCCATTTTTGGAACCATGTACGATTAACCTCACCATAGATGGACTTCTGTATATTTAACATCTTATACTCACCTTTTATTGCGATAGAGACATATGGAATGACCTATCATTCTGTCGCATGATCTTATAATACTTCAAGAATGTCAAATTCAACTTCATATCTTTAAATAATAGATGAAGCGGAAATTGTTCATGGAATGACCAATGATGATTTTACACTGAAATCAAGTAAGTAATTATCCTTATACAAAAAATCATCAACATTAGGGAAATGATCTTGAAAACAAAAAATGTTGTCCTATTACTCTCATATCTTATTAATCTGATGGTACCTTAGATCATCACAAATTTATGGCTTTGTGATTATTGGATTTTTCATAGCCATGTTCTCTACCACTCTCCATCCGAACTTGATGGTTAGATTTCTCTTCCATATCCATATTTTTCACCTATGTTCTCCTATATGGAAACCCAATGATTAGTTAATTTGGGTAAACATTACATTTCATAATTTAGTTTTTAAAGTTATGTTTTGATATTCCTTTTTACGAAGTGGGTTTCTAATAAAGAAACTTTCAAGTAGTAAACCATTTATAACCCCAAAGAATTTCGAGGGAGAAATTCATTTTAAGGGGGGTAGAATGTAACACCCTGAGATTTTATGAAGAATATTCTATTAATTTCGTTGATTTCTTGTGTTTTACACTACACCAAAATTATCTTGTGCTATACGTGAAAACATATTATCTTGCAGTATACATTACACTATTCTTGGCTTATGTTACACACAATTTCAAGTTCATTTTGTAGAAATTATTCTACGCAACATTAAATATAGACATTGTTTAATGTATAAATGAAATAAGTTTTGAATTATGTTATACTCAATACCAAAGGTATATTTTACTACACAGAACCCTGACCTGGCTTGCATTACACGCAATCGCGACCTTCCTCGATAGCGTGTGTTGTACGCAATACCGGGTTTCAATAAACAACGATATATGGTTATCACGAACTAGACGTTATGAATATTATTAACTAAATTTTTAATTTTATAACATTATTATTCATCTTAATAATTTTCTAGAACATGGTATGAGAATAAAATAATTTTTTCGGGTAAAATAAGTATTTTTCAAAAAATGCAGTTTTTCTGCCTTTTGATGGCGCACCCACATTAAATCTAGATTTTTACATGTTTATAAGTTTAATTTTACAAAATAAAATTTTTATTTGGAATCAGGATATAAAATCTTACCTTGGAAAAGAATTTCATACTATTTTGATAACTTTTATATTTTAATGAATAATAAAAACACGCTATATTTTAATTAAAAACAACTTTTTTCATCGTAATACTTTATGTGGTTAAATTATAATATTGAAAGATTTTAAAGTATAAATATAATATATTTTTACTATTTAATATAATGTATGTCATTATCATTGATTTTACATTGATTTCGTAGGTTAAATCAATTCAATCTTTTTCAATGTTTTAAACAAAAATCCGTTTTCTTTCGACAATGAGATTAATTTTAATTTAATTTCTACAACTTCTGTGTAATGAATTTGTAAAAATGGATTACATATTTGGAATCAGTGGGTTCAAATTATATTAATAGTATACTTTTTATTTTTGGGCATTATGAATAGTAACTACGGTAAATTTTATTTACCATAGTAAAAGGTAAATCAGGTAATTAAGGGTAAATATAATATTATAAAACCATCATAACATTTTTCTTAATACAATTGGATGATTTTATTTCGTCCTAAGTCATATTTTTGTTGAAATGGAATCCATTAAAACCCACTTGGAAGTGATTAAGACATTTAGTTTATTTTATTTAAAGGAAAGTGAAATATGTCTCACTCAAACTTTAATAATTAAAGTATTTTTAATATAAGGTTATACAGAATATAAATTCGGTTATAAATTATCCTTTTAAAGGTAAAAGTTTTTTCTTTATCATGGTAATTTATTTGTAATTTTTAAGAGTTATTTAATTACTTTATTAGCTTATAGATTAATGATGAAAAAATTATTTATTTAGTAAAAAAATCAATAATATTATTTTTATTGAAATTTTAATATATATTAAAGGGCTAAAAAACCTGACCAAAACTTATTGGTAGTGTATATATACACCATAATCATCCAAGTACCGAATATTTGTCCTTTTGGAGTCTTATAAAAGTGATTATGACACTTATATTATTTTATTTTATATGATGTCAAAGTTTTCACCTTCATAATTTAATAAATATAACATTTTAAAATTTTAGTTTTTTAGAATATAAATCCGACTAAATTTATTATTATGAATGATATAAGATTTAGCTTCATCCTAGTATTTTATTTTTAATTTTTATGCAACAAATAAGTATATTTAATAATTATAAAAAAATGTTGTAATAATTCTTTTATTAAGAGAAACATCAAATAAATGGTTTTACAAATAGTAAAATAAATATTATATGAACTATTTAATGTTCTCCACTAATTTTATAGATTAATATGACATGTTAGGAACCTATTAAATTTTTAGTTCGAATATATCCTCTGTGTGGATTTTATTTAAATTCAAATAAATGAATAGTTTCAAAATTGAAACTTTTTTTATTTTATAAAAATAACATATTATTAAATTATTTAAAAAACATAAAAAAATTTGAAAATTATAAATTAAAATTTATATAGTCTAAAATGTCATAAATCATCTAATTATGGATAATTCATAGCACATAAGTTATTATTTATAACAATTTAAAATCTAGAATCTTATTACCACAAATAAAATTTAATAGATTAAATAAGGATAAATCTAGTTGATAATGTTTAAAATAAATTCCCTACATGTCTAAATTTTGTTGGTTGATGATCTTACAACCCAATATCATCTAATATTTGAATATGAGTCATTTTTGGAGGTTTTTAAGTGGGTTTGGAATTTATTATAAATTAATATTTCTTATAATTCCAAAGGTGCCCCTCTCCTCCCTTATAAAAGGGAACCTCCTCCCTCTACTCCTAACACCATTTTGAGTCTTTAAGCTCGCCCAAAATCTGCCCATTTCAATTCCCCACTTCCCTAGAAAACTTATTGAGGTACGGTTCTTCTTAAAAGACCAACTCTAGTGCCCTAAGTGGAAGTTCAAAGGAGGCACTTTGAGAAAGAGGTAATACCTTCTACCGATTCATTCAAGGTTCTTTCTTCTTATACTTCATCTTCTTTAGTGGTTTCATTATGAAGTAATAACATCAGTATCCCTCATATACTAATATGTTATTATAAATATGAAACAACCTCATTTCACCTTCTATCCATCCTATGGAAAATGAAATCACCGCACGTGTGTACGTACGGAATACCGTTTCCACGCTGTGGTGTAATCTGTTTTTCCACCACCACCTTACTTGGATGGGTATAATGGTGTAAATAATAACTACATATGATTATTATAACATCATACTGATTCTACGATATTATATCATTCACTCCAATTCCATTCAATAAATATGGGAACGAGATCATCACTCGTGCGTACGTACAGATTACCGTCCCCACGACGCGATGAGATTCATTCTCCATGTTTACCACTCAAGAATGATTATTAAGTATATATAATGAATAAGAATGAAATATATGACATTATAATGATACTGGATTTATGTATATATATATATATATATTTCATCTACTTACTTCCAGTCAAGTCAACAAGGAAAGGAAAACAGCGTTCATGCGTACGTAGGACCTACCGTCTCCATGAACGGTGTGTTTAATTTCATTTATCTATCTACTATATATATATATATATATACTGAATATATATGATATATAAATGATGATTCACATTCTGGATTTAATTAAATCATGATATAAGTAATAATAATATCAAGAACAGCAAGTCCAAACATGTACGATAAATGAAACGATTTTACCCAAAACGATGCTTTAACATGGATTTACAAAAGAATAGGTAATATAAAGACATAAGTGAACCATATATGATATCATAACAATGAATATTATTCTTTAATAAGTCAATGAAATTATTTAAATCATTATACAAGAGGTTTAGATACGTATTAAGCATATCAGACCTAAGGTAAGGGATAATGTTGCAATCTCAATTGTTTTCTATTTGAGATTACTTATACCTAAGTATTTACTGAGGTTATATTTATCATCCATGTCCAAGTTTTATAAAATTGTTTTCATGTATTTTTAAATTCCTTTTTACCCATTTTATGTCTTTTACTACATGGTATGTAAGGAATCTTTTTTCTCCATACAAGGCAGTTTTTGACTTTTCTGGAAAAAGTACGAGAAGAATGTTTTTTAACTAATATGGCATAAACGGATTTTTACGGTTTCATAACACCTTATTTTCATGAAGTTTACTCAACAAGATTTCATGGTTATTTTCAAAAAAATCATTTTATTCTAAAATTGCATGGCATTTTGTGAAAGGAAAAATATTTTTAAAAAGAAAGGATATTTTCCTTAAGAATTCTTTTCAAGTGTTTTATCAAAACCATTTTCCATCTAAGATGAAATTATTTTCATATGTGTATGTTTCAAGTATAATGTCTCTATGATTTACATGGTTTCACTTTTATTATGATGAAATGATATCCATTTGTTTTATATAGATTATTTTATTATGGGAAGATGTTTATGAAACCCATTTTATTCTTTGGGTTATAATGAATGATTTATGTTTATGTTGTGGCACAAGTAAGAATGATTTAATTATGAGATGGGTGGGACCTATATCTCCCTTAAATTCATTGGGTAAAGATTTATATCTCATGAGATATACATGGATAGAAGGGTAAGTTAATCCGGTTCAGCGTTATAGGACTGAAACGAGGAGTGAACTTGATTCAGAAAGAGACTTTGTCCACTAAGATGGTCTTGGCATCAATGCCTGGGATAATATGGAAATCATAACATGTGCTTAATGGTTGACACAATTACATGTTTTATTCTCATGATATTTTATCAAGATTAATTTTTCTTTATGATCTATGCCTTACGCACTACCATGTTTTATGTCATTGCTCAAGATCTTGATGTTTAAATAATATGTTCATGTATTTAAGTTCAAATGTATATGATTTGTTTTCTTTTCTCCATGCTTGCCCTTACTGAGAATTTGAGCTCACCCATTAATATGTTTTCTTTTCCCCTAGATTTAAAGAAAGTTTTTAGGTAAGAAAACAAAAAGGGGAAGATCTTTATAGGAGATGTTGAAGATCTTTCACCATGATTAGAAGATTATGTTTCGAGTTTCCAAAGACACTAAACTATTACGGTCATTGAGTGTAAGTTCTTGTTATGTATTAAGTATTCCGAAAAAGTAATGTAATGTCCATGCATGTCAATATTTGGGTCTCTACAGACACGGTTGATATCAATAAGTAAAATGTGGTTCAATAAGATGAAAATATTTTTTGGTGAATAGTAACTTTTTACATTTCTTTACCACAGTTAAAAGTAACTAGGGTAATTAAGGGTAAAAATGATATTATTATTACCCTAACACATATCCTAATTCTATTGAATAAAAATAATTCGACCAAAAAAAACCTTAGGAATAAAATATGATCCTTTAGGTCCACTTGGATAAGATTAGGACATTTATTATTATTTAATTCAAAGAAGAGTTAAAAGTGTTAAATTCAAGGTTTAATGACTAAACTATTTTTAATATATATTTATACATAAGATAAATTTGACTATAAATATTCATTTGAAATATAAATCGATTTCCTATAAAAAGGTATTTTATTTATATTTTTTTGACCATAAATAATTTAATTTATTTATGAAACAATGATGATGCAGTAATTACCTAATTAATGAAATATTAAAATAATTGATATTATAAATATCCAAATAAATGTAATTTGAGACTTTTTATGAATTAAAATAATTTTATATGTTAATATGACATGTTAGGGTTGGTTAGATGAATTTTTTTAAGTAATAACGCTGTTATGAATTTAGAAAAAACAAAATACCAAATAGTGTCAAAATTGACATAAAATAGTTTTTAAAAAAAATATTATATTATTAATTGATATTCTATTCCTAAAAATATATGGTTCTGAAAAATGACTTATATAATGATAGGTATATCATTAGTGAACCGCTTGGGGTCCTTTTGGTAGTTTATATTAAGTTTATTAACCATATAATATAAAAATACAAAGAGACATGGTAAACGTCAAACTAATTAACTAAGAGTTAAATCAAAAGAAAAGGTTAATATAGTAAACCAGACCTATCTAAAACATATTGGTTGAGTGGTTTTCTACCCATACCCACATTATCCTTTAAATAATTCATTTTGGAGCCATTATAAAGAGAAAACTATTTTATTATAAAATAATATTTCTAGCTTTGCCTAAGGTGCCCCTCCCCCCTCTTATAAAAGGGTACTACCCCTTTCCTCAAATTCACACCTTCAAAGACTTTTGGATTAGCCAAACCCTGCACAAATACCCTCTCCACTGTCCTCCCTTCATCCTAGAGGCATTCCTTTAGTCATAAACCCAACCTTAGGAGTCCATTTGATCAAATCAAATGGAAGAACCTGAAGAATAGGTAAATATCTCACCACCTCTTTCATGTTTTTTATTCTTCCACTTCTTCTTTCCATTTTTTTCCATTATAAAATAATAATTCCAGTATCTTATATATACTTGGATGCTATTATAAATATGGTACAACCATATTCAGTATTCTATCCATCCTTTGAATGACATGTCACCATACGTGTGTATGTACTGCTTACCGTCTCCACGTCGTGGTGTAGTTGTTAATCAATACATTATTATTCAGATTTGTATAATAATGATGTATAAAGGATGTAAATATTAAATATAACATGATAATTATTATGTATATATGATATAACTTCCAATTATATATGATTTTAATATCAAAATAATGATATTGTCGCTCGTGCGTACGTACGGATTGCCGTCTCCACGAACAAGATGAGATTCATTCCCCCTCGTATTCGTTCAAGACTAATTTTCATTTGATGATTAAAAATAATTTTTAAAGACTTAATATCATTATGAATATGAATAAGATAAATCATATCCACAAAAAATATTACTTAGGTAACAAATCATATAAAGGAAAACAAATCAGTTAACACCCAAAATGACGATAATACTAAAATATTATTAACAAAGCAATATTAAAAGATCATATATGATATCATATTAATGTATATGATTCTTGTATAATTTAATAAAAATTATTTCACCATTATATACGAGGTTAATGTACCCTTGACGAAGGAAAAGTACATGGTATGGGTTAATTTCATAATCTCTTCATTTTCCGAGGTTGTTTATACGTAATTATCTTCTGGGACCTCTTTATCATCCTCATCCATGTTTCTTAAAAATGTATTTCAAAACATTTTTAATATTTAATAGAAAATGGGTTAAGACATTTATACCCATATTTGACCTTATAAGTTTTTGAAATGAATCTTTCCGTCGGTTTTCAAACAAGGAACTTTACAACCTTTTCGATAAAATTAAGGAAAGAATAATTTTTTACTTATATGGCAGGTGCAGCTATTTTATACCGTTATAACATCGTTGAAGCTTCCCTTATGAGATTATAAGAATATTTTCAAAAATAAATGTTTTTTTATAATTACATGACTTTAAAATGATTTCAAAATAGAAATAGATATTTCTCTAAAAAGGTTTTGATTTCATCTATGTCAACATCCTTTGATAGATTTTAAGGTTGTTTGAAGTTGATTTATTATGATACAAAACTTCCATATTGTATTGATGGTTTTGTGATATGTTTGACTATGGATGTGTTTTTTTACACCATTCATGGTTTGTGGATAAAGTATTGACATTTTATATGCTAGTTTTAGTACGAATGTTTATGTTATGTTTAAAACTATTAATATGAGAAATGAACTGGACATAGTAAGTGACGGGTGGAGCCCGCTATAGCTCCTTAATGCATCGGTAGGTCTCATGAGACAAACTAGTGTCTTGGAAGAAGGCATTGACAAAATATTATTTTTAGTCTTGGTACAAGGCCTTGACTATGTGGTTATGATGCCTGACATTATGCATTCCATCATTACAAAAGTGACTATTGATATTTCATGTTATTATTCGACTAGTAGAATATCCATGTGAATAAGTAAATTGCATTGTTTTACCTCACCCCTTTCTATGTTTTATTTTTCCTAATATGCGAAGAAGTATTTTATGACTGACCTTCAGGGATAGTCTGAGGGGATATGTGTGTGGTCTATGGAAACAATGTTGTTGTATTTTTTCTTTTTATGATGTAATATAAACCTTAGGAATGTATCTAGTACATCCAAGGATACTAAACTAATTGGTCTTTAGAGACTTGATCTTTTGTGATCATGCCAATGTTATGTAATAATGCACCGAATCTGGGATTCTGGGGTCGGGGCATTACAATTGGTATCAGAGATGTTTAGTACAAACCTTGGAAACTATATTTAGGTAAACTCTAATTAGAGAACATAGCCCTAAGATAGATTTTGACGATTAGTATAGAAGAACTTCCTAGAATTTTGGTATTGTAGAGATTTTTTAAGTTTTCAAAGCAATACATCCCTATCTGGATACGAGCAGGTAGAGGCGGCTCTGGCATAGATGTACCTAGGGGTAAAACCTGAAAACACTGCTTTGAGCTAGACTCGAATGAGAATTGGTGCACGACAAGAGGCCTTTCTGCACTCTTGGTTATGACACTCCCAGGGGATATGGTTAGGATAATTATTATTTTCTTTACAAACCATTATGAAGGTATTATGAGTATATACTTCCTCAAATAAATTTTTTATGATTATGGATTATATGCATAAACTGATCAATTTATGTCAAGTGTTTTACAAGTTCGGAATTATGTACTTCTATTTATAAACTAATCTAGTTTATGCCATTGTTTAGAAATGGCGCCTAGTGGAAGTAATGGAAACTATACCAATTCATGAACTCCATGTAAAGATTTCCCTCATACTCAAGATAATTTTAGTGGAGTTGGTGATGCAACTGGTGCTGATCAGCTAATCACCATACCGGGAAAACTCACTCAGGTTATGAATAATAACCTTACCCATATGGAGCACCCTGATCCACAGTGTGGAGGATCAATGTTAGATCACTTAATGAGGAAAAAAAACCAACATTCAATGGGGGTACAAATCCACTAGTAGCTGAGAAATGGATAAATTCCATAAAGAAAATATTCCATGCCTTAGGGAGTAGCGAAAGGGAAAAAATTTTCATGGCAGTTTACCGCCTCTCGGGAGATGCTGATTAGTGGTGGTCATTGATTTAAATCACAAAGGAAGATGATGAAGTATCAAATATGTAATGGTGGGAGTTTAAATAAATTTTCTTAGAAAAATACTTTCTCATGACCATTGAGTGGATATGGAATGGAAATTTCTGAGTCTGAGGCAAAATGAGGACGAGAATGTCACAATGTATGAAGATAACTTTACAAACTTAGCGAGGCATGCTGAAGATTATATACATAACCCAAGAAGTAAGATTGATCATTTCTTTGACGGGTTAAAACCATTTCTCCATCGAGAATTATTGTTACAATCATTCTTGTCGTACAAAGATGTTGTCTCATGTGCTATCAAGATAGAAAAATAATTTTCTAAGTCTTACGACTTTAAAATAAAGCAAGAGAAGAAGAGATCTACTGAACAATCTTGAAATGGAAATAAGGGGATGAAGCAAAAAGTTGAATATCCATCCTGTAATAAATGTGGGAAGAAACACCCTGGTACTTTCCTAAAGGGAATGAGAGTCTGTTACAAGTGTGGTGAAAAAGGCCACCAAGCTTGTGATTGCAAGGGGAAGAAAGAGTCTGTCGATGTTGAATGATACAATTGTATAGAAAGGGGCATTATGTGAATGAATGTCCTAAGAGTCAGAGGAACTTACCTCAGAAAAGGCCAAGAGATCAAGGCCAAGCTTATGCTATCACTACTGCTTAGGTTGAAGCTCTAAAATATGTAGTGGCAGGTAATTTAATGATTTACTCAAGTTTAGCCAATGATTTATTTGATTCTAGATCTTCACATTGTTTCATATCTTCCCAGTTTTCTAAGAAACTTAGATATTTCCAATTTGATTTAATAAGGGAGTTTTCAGTCAAAACTTTTTAGGCAAGTATCATTGCAAAAATGTTTTGTGAATCATTTCCCATTAAGGATTATAAATGTTATTTATCTGCTGATCTCCTCGTCATAACCATGATTTAATTTGATTTAATTCTTAGTATGAGTTGGCCTTCGGACAATGATGTGAATATTTATTGTAAGAAGATGGAGGTTACAATTTTTGATGATGATAAGGAGTACCTTATTTTTAGATCAGAAACATCACCGCCTAATTATTATTTAGATGCACCACCAATAGATCAACTAAATTAAATTATTGGGGAGGAAGAGAATGAAATAAAATTGGGTGAGGAAAAGAATGTCGAAATAGAGGATGTACCTATTGTACAAGAGTATGTTGATGTATTTCAAGAGGATTTACCTGTACATCCTCCAGAATGATAAATTGAGTTTTCCATTGATTTAATTCCTTGTTCTAAGGCCCATATCGAAGAACACTTATAGAATTAAAACTATGGAATTACTGTAACTAAAGAAACAACTAGAAGAATTTAGTAATAAAGGATTTATTCACCCTAGTGTTTCTCCATGGGGATCCCCTGTCCTTTTTGTTAAGAAGAATGATAGATCTATGAGGTTGTGCATTGACTACGGGGAGATCATTTCTATAAAAATAAAGAACATGTATCCCCTACCTCGCATTGATTATTTATTTGACAAACTTCATGGTGATTAATACTTTTCAAAGATTTACCTTCGATCTGGATATCATCAGTTTTGTGTGAATAAGTAAGACATTCCGAAAACAGCATTTTGAACCTTGTATGAGCATTACGATTTTACAGTAATGCCTTTTGGATTGACTAATGCACCCTCTATCTTCATGGATCTAATGAATAGTGTTTTCAAGGAATACCTTAATGACTTTTTAGTGTTATTTATTGATAAAATCTTTGTATACTCCAAAATCTACGAAGATCATGAAAATCACTTGTGCATTATCCTAAAGACTCTTAGAATAAATAACTTTTGTGGGATGTTCAGCAAGTGTGAATTCTGTCTTCAAGATATTTCTTTTCTTGTCCATATCGTCACTAAGGATGGAATCTCTATTTATCCTTCTAAGACAAGAGAAATCCAAGAATGGACAACACCAATGAGTATAACTATGGTACGCAATTTTATTGGTTTAGCAGGTTATTATCAGTGTTTCATCCAGAATTTTTCCCGATTGGCTAATCCATTAACCAAGCTCACACGTAAAGGGGTGAAATTTGTTTGGACAAAATAATTTTAAGAATGTTTTGAATAATTGAAAGGAATATTAGTCAATGCTGCTATATTTACTCTACCAACAGGTAATGATGGGTTTGTTATTTATAGTGATGCATTAAATAAAGGACTTGGTTGTGTCCTTATGCAGAATGATAGGGTTATTGCCTATGCATCACGATAGCTAAAAATTCCTGAGAAAAACTATCTTACTCATGATCTTGAGTTATCAGTTGTAATATTTTCTTTGAAGATATGGAGACATTATCTCTATGGTGTAAAATGTGAGATTTATACTGATCACAAGAATTTGAAGTATATTTTCTCACAAAAACAACTCAACATGAGGCAAAGGTGATGGATTCAACTACTCAAGGATTATGATTTCACTATACACTACCACCCGGGGAAGGAAAATAAGGTGGCAGATGCTTTGAGCAGAAAGGATCATGGAGTTTTAAAAAATATGAGAGTTGAAAGAGATCCTATTTTCAGGGATCTAGTAAAGATGGATATGGGAATAACCATGGAAGGTGGAACATCAATACTATTTCAAATGGTTGTCAAACCATATTTATTAGAATGGATAAAAATTTCTCAAGCTGATGATGAGGAGTTTCCAAAGAAAATTAAAGCTATCAATAATGGGAGATTGAGTGACTTTTTATATGAAGATGGAATTTTGAAATTTGGGAAGATGCTTTTTGTTCCCGATATACCTGATCTAAAAATAGAATTTTTGGATGATTCTAATAGCTCCAATTTTTCTATACACCATGGGATCACCAAAATTTATTGAGATTTGAAGGAACATTTTTGGTGGGACAACATGAAGAGGGAGATTTCTGATTTTGTGTCAAGATGTATGGTTTGTCAACAAGTGAAAGCTGGAAGGCAATAACGTGGTGGTGTCATGAAACCTCTTCCCATACATGAGTAGTAATGAGATAATATTACAGTGGACTTTGTCATGGGACAAACAAAGACTCCTAGAAGGAATTATGCAATGTGGGTCATTGTTGATCATCTTACCAAGTCAGCACATTTTCTTGCTATAAGAGAAGATTTACCACTTGAACCTCTAGCAAGACTACATATTAATGAGGTTGTGAGACTTCATGGAGTACCCCTTTCAATTGTTTCTGATCGTGATCCACATTTTAAATTAAGGTTCTGGAAAATTATTCAGAAATCCATGGGTACTGAACTTCATTTGAGCACTACCTTCCACCCTCAACCTGATGGAAAATTAGAACATACTATTCAAACCTTAGAAGCCATGTTGAGATCTTTCTCACTTGACTTTCAAGGCATGTGGGATCAATATTTACCTATGGTAGAATTTTCCTATAACAATAGCTTCCATTCAAGTATTCAGATGGAACTATATAAAGCGTTATATGGAAAGAGATGTTTCACACCAACTTGTTGGGATGATGTTATTGAAAGAAAAATCATAGGGCCAAAACTTGTGGAAAAAATGATGTAAAAGGTGAAGGTAATCCAAAAACCACATCAAACCAGCTCAAAGTAGGCAGAAGAGCTATGTCGGCAACTGAAGGAAGAATTTGAAATTTTAGGTAGGAGATCATGTTTTCTTGAAGGTATCTCCATGGAAGGGTGTTATAAGTTTCAGTAAGAAGGGTAAATTGGGTCTCAGGTACATCAGACCTTTCAAAATCCTAGAATGAATTGGGGTTGTAAAGTACCGTTTGACAATGCCTCCAAGTCCTTCCAAAGTTCATGATGTGTTCCATGTATCATTGTTGAGAAAATAAATGCCTGAACCAATGCATGTACTTACCTATGAGTAATTAGAAGTGGAACCCAATCTATCTTACTGTGAAGATCCTATCATGTTTCTTGATACGAGAGAACAAGTGTTGAGAAACCAGATGACTCGTCCGATAAAAGTTCTATGGAGAAACCATAAGATGGAAGAGGCAATGTGGGAACCCGAGAAACTTATGATGAAGAACCACCTGAATCTTTTTACGCAACAATACTCTAGAAAATTCATGGACGAAATTATTTGAAGGAGGGGATAATGTAACACCCCAAGCTTCCACGGTATGCTTCTCTTTGAATAATACAGCAGCGTGTGTTGTACGCAACTTCATGTTCTAAGACACCACAACCAATCAAACTAGCCGTTATGAATTGTAATACCCACTTTTTGAAATTTTATAAATTTTATCTTTCAAAAATGGTCTTCATTTTTGGATTCGGAATATTGAAATTAGTTTATAGTGAATTATTGGTATTTTTATGAAAACATTCAATTTTTGATGAATAGTGAAAAACACTGAGTTATAGTTTAAAATCAAATTTTTTATTTAAATAATTAATTATTTTATTTTTAGAGATAAATAATACCTATATAAGTTCAATGTAAATCATTGGAGTTAGTTTATAATAATTTTAGATATATAAAAATTTTATTTAACTTTTTACCTTCTTTACCCACCTCCTAGGAGTATTTAAAAATTTAAATAAAAATTAATTTTACCGCTTCTGTGAGTTGAATTTCAAAACTCCAAGAGACATGGTTGATATTAGTAAGTAAAATGTGGTTCAATAAGATGGAAATAACTTTTGGTGAATAGTAAATTTTTACTTTTATTTACCACAGTTAAAAGTAAATAGAGTAATTAAGGGTAAAATGATATTATGATTACCCTAACACACGTCCTAATTCTATTGGATAAGTATAATTCGACCAAAAACAACCTTAGGAATAAAATATGATCATTTCGGTCCACTTGGATTAGATTATGACATTTATCAAAGTTTAACAACTAAAACATTTTTAATATAGGGTTATACATAAGATAAATTCGACCATAAATATTCATCATAAAGATAAAAAAAATTCATACATAATGATATTTTATTTATATTTTTTTGACATTAAATAATTTAATTTATTTATGACACAATGATGATGCAGTAATTACCTAACTAAGGAAATATTAAAATAATTGATATTATAAATATCCAAATAAATGTAATTTGAGACTTTTTATTAATTAAAAAAAATTCTAGGTTAATATGACTTGTTCGGTTTGGTTAGATGAATTGTTTTTGAAGTAATAATGCTGTAATGAATTTAGAAAAAACAAAATAGCAAATAGTGTCAAAATTGACATAAAAGTGTTTTTAAAACAAATATTATATTATTAATTGATATTCGATTCCAAAAAATATAAGGTTTGTCCAAATGACTTATATAATGATAGGTATATCATTAGTGAACCACTTGGGGTTCTATTGGTAGTTTATAGAATGTTTATTAACCATATAATATAAAAATACAAAGATACATGGTAAATGTCAAACTAATTAACTACGAGTTAAATCTAAAAGATAAGGTTAATATAGTGACCCAAACCTGTCTAAAACCTATTGGTTGAGTGGTTTTAGACCCCTAAGCACCTTAGCCTTTAAATAAATCATTTTTTAGCCATTTGAAACCTAAAATTATTTTATTATAAAATAATATTTCTAGCTTTTCCTAAGGTGCCCCTCACCACTCTTATAAAAGGGAACCCACCCTTTCCTCAAATTCACACCTTCAAAGCCTTTTGGATTGGCCAAACCCTACCCAAATACCCTATAAACTTTCCTCCGTTCATCCTAGAGGCCTTCATTTAATTATAAAGCCAACATAAGGATACCTTTTGATCAAATCAAAATGAAGAACACGAAGAAGATGTAAATATCTCACCACCTATTTCATGTTTTTTCTTCTTCCACTTCTTCTTTCCATTTTGTTTCCATTATAAAATAATAACTCCAGCATCTTCTATATACTGTGATGTTATTATAAATATGGTACAACCATATTCATTATTCTATCCATCCTTTTAATGACATGTCCCCATATGTGCGTACGTACGACTTACCATCTAAACACCGTGGTGTAGTTGTTACTCAAAACATTATTATTCAAATGGGTATAATAATGATGAATAAATTATTTAAATAACGAATATAACATGATAATTATTAGGTATATATGATATACCATCCAATTATATATGATTTTAATATCAAAAGAATGATATTTTCGCTTGTGCGTACGTACGGATTACAGTCTCCACGAACACGATGAGATTCATTCCCCATCATATCCATTAAAGAAGAATTTTCATTTGATGATTAAAAATAATGTTTAAAGACTTAATATCATTCTGAATATGAATAAGATACATCATATCCACAATAAACATTACTTATGTAACAAATCATATAAAGGAATACAAATCAGTTAACACCCCAAACGATGATAATACTAAAATATTATAAAAAATCAATATTAAAAGATCATATATGATATCATATTAATGTATATGATTATTGTATAATTTAATAAAAATTATTTCACCATTATAAAGGAGGTTAACCTACCCTCGATCAAGGAAAAGTACAAGGCAAGGGTTAATTTGACAATCTCTTCATTATCCGAGGTTGTTTATACGTAATTATCTACTGGGACCTCTTTATAATCCTCATTCATGTTTCTTAAAAATGTATTTCAAAACATTTTTACAATTTAATATAAAATGGTTTAAAGTCATTTATACCCTTATTTTACCTTATATGTTTTTGAAAGGAATCTTACCGTCGTTTTCCAAACAAGGTACTTTTTTTTCCCCAAAAGGAATTTATTAAAAACAAAACGTAGCATTACAAACACGAGGTGTAAAGAGCATACACCAGCAGGGAGAAAACGGGGATCCAAACAAGGTACTTTATGACCTTTTCTACAAAATTAAGGAAAGAATGTTTTTTAACTTATACGGCGGGTGAGACTATTTTTTGCCATTATAACATTGTCGAAGATTCAGTTACGAGATTATAAGAATATTTTCAAAAATAAATATTTTATTTTATAATTACATGACTTTAAAATGATTTCAAAATAGAAAGAGATATTTCTCTAAAATGGTTTTTATTTCATCTATGTCAACATCCTTTGATGGATTTTAAGATTGTATGAAGTTGATTTATTATGATACAAAACTTATATATTTTATTTAAGGTTTTGTGATATGTTTGAAAATGGGTGTGTTATTTTCACACCATTCATGGTTTATAGATAAGTTATTGATATTTCGTATTCTAGTTTTAGTACGAATGTTTATGTTATGTTTAAACCTTTTCATATGAATAATGCATTAGAATTAGTAAGTGAGAGTTGGAGCCCGCTATAGCTAATCGATGCATGAGTAGGTATCATGAGACAAACTAATATATTGGAACAATGTGTTGAAAAAATATTATTTTTAGTCTTGGTACAAGGCCTTGACTATGTGGTTATGAGGTCTGGAATTATGCATTCCATCATTATGAAAGTGGCTATTGATATTTCATTTGATTATTCGACTGGTAGAATATCCATGTGAATAAGTAAATGGAATTATTTGATTTTATCATTGCCATATTATTTTGAAGTTCATGTTTAAAAGACTTTTGTTATAGTCGTACATTTCTTTAAACTTTTATGCTTATTTATGAAAGTTTCCGCTATATTGTTATCTTACTGAGCATCTGAGCTCACCCCTTTCTAAGTTTTAGTTTTCCAAGGATGCGACGAAGTATTTTATGACTGACCTGTAGGGATAGTCTGAGGGGATATGAGTGTGGTCTATGGAAACAATTTTGTTGTAGTTTTTCATTTTATGATGTAATGTAAACCTTATGAATGTATCTAGTAATTCCAAGGCTACTAAACTAATCAGTATTTCAAGATATGATCCTTTGTGATCATGCCAATGTTATGTAATAATGCACCGATGCTGGGCTTCTAGGGTCGGGGCATTACAATGACATCGAATTAATGGTGAGGTATCTCATGTTGGGTGTTTCATTAGGGGCATGACATTGGTTAAATGGTCAAGATTGAATTTGTCACTTATGAGTTGGGGAAGTGATATCTCGTGCTTAGTTGATCAGGATGGTAGTACCTTCAAAAATCCATGACCATGGTAGTCAAAAGAAATTCTATCCATTTAGTTCAATAAACAATAAATTAAAGAAGGGAGATGAAACAAGTTTGAATTCTTCTTTATGATATATTGTATCACAAATATAAATTATTAAATAGTGTGTGTTCTTAGGATGGTTGTCATTTCAATGACTATTCCTTATCACTTTATGGGCCTTAATGGGATTCTAAAAATCCTCTTTTGGTCTATGAAGACAATTCACTACTATCGAGATAAGGGCTTAGAAGGTCACACACAATAACATATTCAATAATCATGCATATCCTGATTATTAGGTATAGAGTACATGGTAGGCCCCACCATGGGGTCAGATAGTTTTACATTTTTTTATCTATCACCAAAAAATAAATAAATTCATTATTATTTGAGTATTTAAAAATTGTGTTAAATTTCTTTATAAAAAGTATTTACAAGTGTTTAAGTAAATACAAGGAATAATATTTTATGAATAAAGATTAATATAATATTCATGGTTTGTTTAAAATTATCTAGAATTACATGTTGACTTAATGAATCTGGTTTATCATATAATATATTGAATATATATTACAAATATGTGATAAAATATACATATATTTATGATAAAACTAGTTTGTCGTAATTTTTTATTAATTACTTATTTAGTATATGTTAAATATACAGGGGTCAGTAAAATCTAATAGGGTTTTTATACATCCAATATATAAGTCAAGGAGAGGCTCATTCCATGTACTATTCATTAGTCAGAATTGAGATCTTCTCTCTCCTCTAAAATACAAGAGAGAGAAATTCTCTATCTGAGTGAAAAATCTAAGAACGCCTTCACAGATTGAAGGCACAAGATTGAGGTGATCGTCACAATGCCATATAAATCGTCACATCTCTGAACTAGCCCCATGAACTCAATGAATGGAATACACATGTAATCTTGAAGAATGTGTAGATGATTTATATGGGTTTGACCTCATATCCTTTCAGTAATGGTTGTCATTGACATGAGACAAATGAGAATACTTTACTTCGAACAAGGTACTCATTATAGTTTAATTTTTTATTCATTGATTAATTCACGTAATATCCTCAAATGGAACTGTGGATCGAATCACTAGAGACGATGAATTTATGTCACTATGGTGATTAAATTTTTTAAATCCCTATCCCACCAACTTCTTCTATGTTACCCAGTGTCATTATGTGTTACCGTTAAAGCAATGGATGCTATGGGATATTAGTTCCCTGTAGTGGTGGCAGAGTACGGGGAATTCATTATTAAGGATGTGTCGGGGTTACATCCACATATAGAGATATAAATATATATATAATTACATCTATAGAATACCCTGATTTAAACACTAGCATATCAGACGGATCCCATAGAGCTTCCCAATCTAAAGATATAGTTGCAGAACTTATAGTGGAAGGGATTTATCAGACCAAATGATTACCCCTAAGTAGCCCCATTTGTTTCTCCAAGATGGAGCATGGGAGTTTGAAGATGTGTGTGGTTTATTGTTTCCTAAACCAAGTGATCTTGAATAATAAGTATCAACCACCAAGATCAAGGTTCTCTTCAATTAGTTGGAAGGTGTGTTATGTGTATCAAAGAATGACCTCAGATCGGGTTATCCCCATCTCTGAGTACGAGATGAGGATATACAAAAGACATAATTCTGATGTCACTATGGTCATTATAAGTACATGGTGATTCCTTTTTTGATGAAGAAATCCCTATAAGTGTAAATGGGAATCATGAATTGGATCTTTCATCCTTTCATAGACTAGTTTGTGGTTGTCTTCATCGGTGACATTATTTTTTATTTGTTTTATGAGAAAGAGCATGCAAGACACTTAAGGATGGTCCAAGACATACTCTAAGGGAAACTTATTTAATGAAATCTTTTGAAGTGTCACTTCCGGATTTGAGAGGTCCATTTTCTAGGATATGTCATCTAAGAAGAGGTAGTAGCAGTGGATCTAGCAATGTTTGAGGCTGTGCTTTCTTAGGATCCACCCAATAGCATGATGGAGTTGTGGAGATTCCTTGGGTTGATAACATATTATAAATGATTAATTCTAGATTTCTACAGGGTATTAAAACATTTGACATCTTTGACCTAAATTTAGAATCCTTTTGTTTGGAAAGAAATGTTCCAGCAAGTTTTCCATGAGTTTTGGTAGAGGTTATCAGGCACCCCTCCTTGAGAATTCTAGAGGTGGGAGTTGAGTATGTAGTGTTTTTTATGCCTTAGGGATAGAGAATGAATATTTCCTTATGCAGATCTAGGATATGATAGATTATGGGTCCTGATTGTTGTGGCCACATGATTAGAATAATGTGACACATGATATAGAGCTAATAGTGGGGGTCTTGTCCTCAAGATGTGACGACACTACCTTATGGGTGAGATGTTTATCATATATTACGACAAAGATAGTATCATGTATATATTTTCATATAATGATCTTAAATTGAGATAGTTTTGATGGATAGAGTTCCTCTATGATTATAACATTGAAAAATTATATACTACTAAGAAGGGTAACATGGTGGTAGATTCTCTCAGTATGAGACCCTATTCACAACTTTTGACTATGGAATTAGAGTTTTTAGCCTCATTTCACTTATTAATTGTATATAATCATGGTGTATCTTACCTCTAGTAGATAGTTATTACCACACCTATTTTACAGATTTTTAGGGAGGATCTGCATGGAGATACTGACTATGATACCATACATGTTTAGATATCCACTAGATGTTCTCCTAATGGATTTTATAAAGGTGGTAAGTATGTTATACTTTTAATAGTATGGATGATGGTACCACTGATGTTGTGTGAGGAGGTTATGATGGAGTTTTATATATCCCCCTTGGAAGTACCACTAGATGTGGCGATGATGTACCTGTACCTTCAACGTCAGTTCTAGTGTCCAGGTATTAATAAGTGTGTAGCAAAGTTTTTCTCTGGATACATCACTTACCAATAGGTGAAGGATGAGCATGAGGGTCCAAAGGGTTTGTCTCAAACCCCTTTGGTTTAAAAGTGGAATTAAGATGGTATATCTATGGATTTTCTAATGGGTAATCCATGATCTTATAAAGGAAAAGTTTAAATATGGGTGATCATTGACCAACTCACCAAGTCTTCAAACTTCCCTTCTATACAAGAATATAATTCTGTAGAGATATTAGGATTCCTTTATATACAGGAGATAGTAAAGCTTCACCGAGTTCCCCTAATGATCATTTTAGAGCATTATACTAACTTAACATCATGATTATAGAGAGGATTACTAGAGGACTTTTGGGAGTCAATTACATTTGATCATGGAGTTTCACCCCCAAACAAATTGCCCAAGTTAGTGGACTATTTAGGATCTAGAGGACATGCTTCGGGATTTCCTATTGAACTTTGGACGTAGTTGGTAGGATCTACTACCCTTTGTGGAGTATTAATACAAAAAAATACCATTTCTCCATTGGTATGGAACCATTTTTTCCTTTTATGGGAGATACTATTGGTCACAACTTTTTTGGATTGATTTAGGTGATTTAGAACTCATGAGCCTAGAGTTGGGGAGATCCATGATAGAGAAGGTATGGTTTATAAATGAGAAGATAAAGACTACCTAGATCCATTATAAGTAACATTCATAATGATTTTGGATTCCTTTTGAGTGTGAGGAGCAAGAGCATGTGTTCCTGAAGTTCTCCCCATGACATGTATTGTGGAGATTTGATCAGGAAAGAAATTTATCCACGAGATTCATTATCCCTTTCCAGATACTACATGGGGTTAGTTAGGTGGAATAACACTTGGCTCTAACACCACAATTAGATTGGGTACACAACATCTACAATGTGTTGTTACAGATAAAGTATGTTTATGACCCATTGCAAGATATCAACTTAGGAAAGCTAGATAGTGGGGATGATGCTACCTTTTCAAAGTTGTCGATGTCTATCAAGGATTGATAAGAGAATATTTTATATGGATGATTTATTCTCTTCATTCAAGTTTAGTAGAAACATGATAATTTTCAAGAGTGCACCTTGGAGTAGGAGACCAAGATGTGATCCCACTACCATCATCTATTAGTGTGGTATTTTTTCTTTCTAGGATTAAAATCCCTAAGGTAGAGAAAATTTAATGACTTTGATTATTTCTTGTAAAACATTGGAATATTTTAAATAATATTTTCAATGGTATACACTAAATCTGGGTAGGATTATAAGGCTCGGAGAGGCCTGGTGTGTATATAATATAAATATTATATATATTATAGAATGGACACATAGTTTTTGAGAAATAATAGAATAACACTAAAACAAATTCTCAGATAAAACATTTGTTATAACCATTAAATATGGAATGGGTGTTTTACCCTAGGCATGGAATAATCATTGTGTGTATTGGGTGTTCATCTTGAGTACCATTGTGGGTTGAATAATAATAAAATAAATTATTAATATATTTAATTTTTTTAATTAATGATAAAACCTAGTCCTCTCATTATAAAATCCATGTTATGGAAAAACCCAATGGTGAGTTTTATAACCATAGGGATTGAGAGAGGATCTTTGGAGGAGGATGCTTGAATGAATAATGATTGATTGATTGTTGGAAATTGGTGTACTAATCAGATCTTGTGGATCTCACCAATGACTATGAAATATTCTTGTACTTCATCTGTGATCAATCGAAACCCAATATTAGGAATTTGTTTTTCATTGGTTTATTCCCCAATTGATTATACCATGATTAGAATGAATAAATTCCACTAATTTATTAACTCATGGGTTGATCGTTCTTTGTGGGTGTGGAATTATCTTATTGGGATTTATGGAATTGATTCTATTTGGTTTTGGTTATTCATTTATCATTCTAACAGAATCAAATTGAGGCCAACCCAAAAAATGGTCAATGTTCATCCCTCCTTTTTTGTGAATTTCTTCCTCTGTTATTTACATTTTTAACACCGTTATACACATTGATCACCGATTTGACCAATAACCGTCAATCAATCATTGTGAGAGTGTACTTTAGTGCAACAAATCAATACTGTGAGTTTGGGATTTCAATCTATAGAGAGATCTAGGTGTGATGATGACATAAAATATTCATAAGTAGATCAGGATCATATCATATATACATGGTTTTTGGTTTGGTGTGAAGTGATGGTGTGGTGCAAAAAGAGTCGATTTCCAGGTGGATCATATGGCTGGAATATGGAAACTGATGATGGAAAGGCTCAGTCAGACTGAGATCCAAAATATCTAGGTGAGATTGGTGGTGGAATCAATGGAGATAGTGGTATGATCAGGTCATGTGAGGAACCAATGGTTCTAAAAAATTACTCATTACAATGTTTTTTCTTAGGGAAAACACATGTTGTGTGAACCCTACTGCGGAAGCTAGTGTTTTCATGCGAATAGAAATATCACATGCAATGTGGTCCCAACCACATGTTGTCTAACCCAGTTATAGAATCTTGGTATGTACCCCTTTGTTACACTAAATAGAACATGACTAGAGACTCAGGCAAGGTTAGAGTGCATAGAAATAACCATATACTAAGATATGACATGGGTACTTTGACATAGCTAGGTAGATGAAAAAAACCAATGTACATAGGCATATCCAGAGTACACAAGCATGGTTGTTGAACATAGGAATTGACACAGGAAGGTCTGATCATAGTGGCACACACTGTGTAGTCTTAGTACACACCATGTACTTTTTATAAGGAGGGTTTAGGCCCTCCATATCTATAGTTTAGAGCAGCGTTAATTGGGTGCAATACCTTGGTATATCCCTATTAGGGTATAATGGGGCATTACACACTGAGCATAGGATTCTAATCCCCTCCTTAAGATTAGTCTTGAATAGAGTTTGAGAACCATTCAAGATGCCTAAGTTGTGATCCTATGTCATTCCTTCTTTTCCCTAAGTGGGGTTTGTGGAATTAGTGTGACAAATGAACAAGATCATATGATCCCCTACTTACAATGTTATTCTAGTTAAGGTTTAAAATAACCTAGAGGTCCTGGGTGAGATCCCAAATCTATGTGTTAGGATATTTCGGGTTCCATTGAGTACTTTATGGAAAATCATGATGGGCATGACCTCTCAGATGAGTGCCATAAGTGACATCATGGCTAGTGGAGTGAGTTATCTCAGATGAGTGACACCTTGAATCCTCAATTAAATCATGTGGTTGGAAGTTTTTTTTGAGACCTCATTCAGGTTCATGTAAATCATGAGTATATTAGGGTAATTTTATTTTATTATTAAATGTTTCATAACTTGGTTTATTTTCGTTCATGGAAATGAGATGAATAACCGTTTTATTCCTTATGTTTAGTGATTTCAAGTTGTCCTACAAGGTATTTCTATTCTTACCCCCACATGCAATCTACCCACTCATGTAATGGATTATTAAAATTATAGGCCTTTTGACGTAGTCCTAGGAGGACTAAGAACACGCAAAGAATATATGAGCTTGGTAGGCCGAGGGTCATACTAGGCGTTGCATTTGACACTAGCACCATCATTCATATCAGATTGCATTACTTTTCAATTTTTGATGTGTTTTTATTTGGTCCTTAATTATTTCTTGTAAATTTGTCATACATTGATGTGGGATTGATGTTATGCATGCATTATGGTATTTGTTTTAATTTAAATTTTAGAATTGTATTGGTATTTTGAGAAGTGTAAATGTCTACCAATACCCAGGCTAAGGCATCCCATGTGTGTGATATGACTATTCAGTGATGGTCACCATCCCTTGGCTTATAAGAGGTCGGATTGGGGTGTCACAGTCAGCTTACCACCAACCAGGTGGTCCTTGGTGTATTGGGTAGTGAAAATCGCTATAGACCACTTATTTCGATCCATTATCAGCATCTATTAATCAAAACGTTTTTTCTACCCATTGATAGTCGATATAAAATAATATATGAATTTTGAATTCCTCTACACAATCCATACTTCCTTGGTAGATCTCTTAAACTATACATGAATAATTTGTTCAATTGGGTTTTTAGTCACATGGTCTAGTACTCCTTTAATATCAAATTAATCCTTCAATCCATATTTTTCACTCCCAAAATAAGTTTCATTTTTATAGAAGTATTTGTTTATGATTACATTATTAAATATCATGCCATGAAATTTAATGATCTTATTGTTCACATTGTAAATTAAGTAGTATGAAAAATTCTTAGTACCCTATACAAAAAGGAAACAAACTTTGGACTTAGCATCAATGTTACCCCTTGAATTGAAATATATATATATACATATACTAAAAAAATAATGATTCTTATAGAATATAGCTTTATATATATACCTAATTAGACTTCCTTAGGTAGATATTCTCTAAGTGGCATGAATAGATCCATACTTATAGTATATAGTACCGTATTTATATCCAATTTCTAGAAGGCCTTAGGTAGCCTCGTGTATAATCTCATACTCCCTATATAATAATTTAATTTCATAATTATCCACTAAACTATAAATAAATATTTTCATTTACATATAATAATTTTCTCCCATCAAATTCCATTCATAAAAGCAAATTTCATAAATTTTATATCATTATAATACCCTTTATTATTGAACCTTGAGTGTTTAAATTTCAACTCATACATATTTATCAATAGAGAATTCCACCTTTGAAGAATAATAAAAACTCTAAGTTTGTTTTACAGAAATTAAACACATACATTCCTCATAGATTGGTTGATAAATGTCACATGATTTGTGATCCACTAAGAGAACATACTGGTGCATGTACCCATACACCTGTGTGTACTATGTCTAAATTTACAAACCTTGTTATCTAGTCTCATTTTATAAAAGACACCTTATTTTTGTTTTAAAATATACTATCTTTATACAAATAAAATAATATTAAATTCTTATTTTTTAGTGTTTTTTCTGTATCCAATACATTCATACCCTTCTCACAAATGATACCTAACATGAAATTATATAATTGTGATTTTCCAAATTAATTTATTATTACTACCATCACAATGTAATTTTATATTATATATAAGAGTGTTTTATTATTCACCCATTCTGTTATTACAATAGAAACATTAATAAATTTTCAAGAATCCCTGGTTAAAGTATTTCTATGGCCTACATCATCATGTTTCTTAGCTAATATAAGATTTATTCTCAATAAAAATATATCACAAGACATATTTCTAAAGAGAAAAATACTAATAATAGTTTTTTTTATAATATATAAGGATTCATTGTCAACAAGATATACCACACCAAAATTTATGAAACAATAATTATCCAATTAACCATTATATGGTGTGGAATAGAAATATAATCCCAATTCTAAAATGTAGTACTCTATTGGTCCATACAAAATCAACAATAAAACATCATATGTACCTTAAAAACTATATTTAATGATTTCTCTAAATTTCCCTTCTGATTCTACCTACACTCCTTTTTCTCATGTCCCTTCTTAATATAGTTACATAATATTGGACCAAGAAATTTTGACTTATCACAGATCCTTCCATTATATTTGTATCTTCCTCCCTGATTTTCTTAAAATGTAGATCATCCCCTTCCATCATTGTTAAACTAAAAACTAGGGAATATATTTGAATATCTTCTATGAATATCATTACTAAGGAATATATTATTCACATAATTCAAATTAATTTTTTTATTCCCAAAACAACTACTCATAACTATCATAGTTTCATACAAACTATTAGGCAATGATGATAATAAAACGAGGGTCCATACCTCATCATCATATGTAATGTCTATTGAGTCCTATTGAATTTTGATTTTGTTAAACTTTCTAGTTTGGTCCTTATTGAATTTTATATCATCTGTATTTAGGTTAAATAATAAACACATAAATCATAACATATAAGATATAGAAGGCTTATTTTATATATTTTTCAATTTCTCTATTAACCTTGTTGTTATCTTCTTTTTTTTAATATCGAACACCATGTTATGATCCAACATTATATGCATTGATCTAGGAGAATTATAATATAATTGATCCCACTCATTCATGTACTTCTAGTATAATTTCATACCTAGAAGTATTTTATGAATCTACTTCTAATAAAGATTATACTTGATTTTAATTCTTAAAATTTAAATCAAAATAATTTAATTGGTTTATATTTACATTTCCTTCATCTATATCCATCATTAAAAATAATAATAATGAACTCAATATTCTAAAATCAAGGTATGATACTGATTTTAATGAGTATGGAATATAAAAAAATTAAAATAGTTATAAATATGTAAAATAATGAGAATAAATTGATTAAGAAAATTGGAAATGAGAGAAATAAATAAAAAAACATAAATTTACATAGTTTAAAAAGAACCCATGTATCCATGAAGATATAGAAGGTTTTCACTATTTCTAAGAATAAAAGTCATATATTAATATAAGAGCATCAAAATTACTACTCCAAATAACCTCATAAATCAATATACAATGCTTGATCACCTTATGTTTCTATAGAATAAATATTTATACAGTAGAATATAGTGACAAAGTACCCTAGAATTTGTGTGTTTCATAATATTTACTACAATGATCATACTTTCTATACTTCCTTAGGACCCCCAGAATCCTTACCATAGAGTTTTATTCATGAAATATTTTATTTTGATGCTCACTATGGGCCACTAATAATTATCCCAACTTCCTCCAACTAATCATACTCCGTAAATCCAATAGTTTCATTATAATTGAAGAAAAAAATTTCAGATTTCCATGCTGAATGAAATAAAACTTTTATTGGGTAAATATATGTAACAACATTAGATTTATATATTTTTTATCTTTATAATTTTTTTTTGCAAAATATTATAATATTTTTGAATGGAATAATAAACAAAAAGTATGTATATGCCCATGGTTGTATTTGTGAAGCCGGTAAAAATTCAAAGGTGGATATTTAAATGTGTATGGATGCGTGATATTTTATTTTTGGTTGATAATGTTTTATGAAGAAATTTAATTATTCATGGAATTGGGAAGTTAATAATCTAATTATATAAATAAAAGGATATTCTATTTGATATTACTCTATCAACTCTATCTACTTGAATGGTGATCAAACATGATGTTACATAACACTCTAATACACACACTATTTAGGATTATCAGATCAGATTTGTCAGATATGAGTTAGATGAAAATAATAAAACTTATGTCAAATGATATAATATTTTTATTTGATTAACATTATATCATTTAATGATGCTTAAGTTGTGTTTTTACAGGGTTAGATATACTATTGAATGATTGTGAAGTCGATAAACCATTTAAATATTCACATAACATATTATTCGGGAAAAAATATGTAACACCCCAAGCTTCCACGATACGCTTCTCTTTGAATAATACAGTAGTGTGTGCTGTATACAACATTGAGTTCTAACACACCACAACCAATCAAACTAGCCGTTATGAATAATAATACCCAATTTTTGAAATTTTATAAATTTTATCTTTCAAAATGGACTTCATTTTTTGATTTGGAATATCGAAATTAGCTTAGGGTGAATTTTTGGTACTTTTCTGAAAAATTTCAAATTTTGATGAATAGTGAAAAACACTGAGTTATAGTTTAAAATTGAATTTTTTATTTAAATAATTTTTTATTTTGTTTTTATAAATAAATAATACCTATATAAGTTCAATTTAATTCATTGGAGTAATTGTATAATTATTTTAGATTTATAAAAAGTTTATTGAAATTTTTACCGTCTTTTACCCACCTCCAAGGAGCATTTGAAAATTTACATAAAACAAAATTTTACCACTTCTGTATGTTGAATTTAAAAAATCTGAGAGACATGGTTGATATTAGTAGTAAAATGTGGTTCAATAAGATGAAAATAATTTTTGGTGAATAGTAACGTTTTACTTTTATTTACCACGATTAAAAGTAATTAGGGAAATTAAGGGTAAAAATGATATTATTAATACCCTAACACATGTCCTAATTCTATTTGATATGTTTAATTCGACCAAAAAAACCTTAGGAATAAAGTATGATCCTTTAGGTCCACTTGGATAAGATTACGACATTTATTATTATTTAATTCAAAGAAGAGTTAAAAGTGTTAAATTCAAAGTTTGATAACTAAACCATTTTTAATATAGGGTAACACATAAGATAAATTATAATATAAATATTAATTATAAAGATAAAAAGATTTTCTAAATAATTCTATTTTATTTATATATTTCTTAATATTAAATAATTTAATTTATTTATGACACAATGATGATGTAGTAATTAACTAATTAATGAAATATTAAAATAATTGATATTATAAATATCCAAATAAATGTAATATGAGAATTTTTATGAATTACACAAATTTTATAGGTTAATATGTCATGTTAGGGTTGGTTATATGAATTTTTTTTGAAGTAATAATGCTGTTATGAATTTAGAAAAAACAAAATACCAAATTGTGTCAAAAATGACATAAAAGAGTTTTTAAAACAAATATTATATTATTAATTGATATTCTATTCATAAAAATATAAGAATATTAAAAATGACTTATATAAGGATAGTTATATCATTAATTAACCAGTTGGTGTTTTTTTGGTAGTTTATAGTAAGTTTATTAACCATATAATATAAAAATACAAAGAGACATGGTAAATGTCAAACTAATTAACTACAAGTTAAATCTAGAAGATAAGGTTAATATAGTGACCCCAACCTGTCTAAAACCTATTGGTTGTGTTTTTTGACCCATAACAACCTTATAATTTATATAATTTATTTTTGTGCCATTAGAAACCGAAAATTATTTTATTATAAAATAATATTTCTATCTTTTCCTAAGGTTCCCCTCACCCCACTTATAAAAGGGAACCCCCTTCCTCAAATTCACACATTCAAAGCCTTTTGGATCGGCCAACCACTTCCCAAATACCCTCTCAACTGTCATACCTTCATCCTAGAGGTGTTCCTTTATTCATAAATCTATCCTAAGGATCCCTTTTGATCAAATCAAAAGGAAGAACCCTGAAGAAGAGGTAAATATCTCACCACCTCTTTCATGTTTTTTCTTCTTCCACTTATTCTTTCCTTGTTATTTCCATTATAAAAAAATAACTCCCGTATCTTCTATATACCATAATTTTATTATAAATATAGTACAATCATATTCATTATTCTATCCATCCTTTGAATGACATGTCACCATACGTGCATACGTACGGCTTACCGTCACCACGTCGTTGTGCAGTTGTTACTGAATACATTATTATTCGGATGGGTATAATAATAATGTATACATGATGAAAATATTAAATATAACATGATAATGATTCTTTATATATGATATAACATCCAATTATATATTATTTTAATATAAAAATAATGATATTGTCGCTCGTGCGTACATATGGATTACCGTCTCCACAAACACGATACAATTCATTCACCATCGTATCCATTCAAGAATAATTTTCATTTGATGATTAAAAATAATTTTTAAAGACTTAATATCATTCTGAATGTGAATAAGATATATCATATCCAAAAAAAACATTACTTACGTAACAAGTCATATAAAATAAAATGAATCAGTTAACACCCGAAACGACGATAATACTAAAATATTGTTAACAAAGAAATATTAAAAGATCATATATGATATCATATTAATTTTTATGATTATTATATAATTTAACAACATTTATTTCACCATTATACAAGATTTTAACCTACCCTCTACAAAAGAAAAGTTCAAGGTAAGGGTTAATTTCACAATCTCTTCATTATTCGAGGTTATTTATACGTAATTATCTATTGGGACCTCTTTATCATCCTCATCCATGTTTTTAAAAATGTATTTCAAATTTTTTTTACTATTTAATAGACAATTGGACAAATTAATTTATACCATTATTTGACATTATAGGATTTTGAAAGGAATATTTCTATCATTTTCCAAACAAGGTACTTTACGACCTTTTTGACAAAATTAAGGAGAGAATGTTTTTTAACTTATACGGAGAGTGCTGCTATTTTTTGCCATTATAACATTGTTTAAGCTTACCTTAAAAGATTATAAGAATATTTTCAAAAATAAATGTTTTCTTTTATAAATATATAACATTAAAATGATTTCAAAATAGAAAGAGCTATTTCTATAAAAAGGTTTTGATTTCATCTATGTCATAATCCTTTGATGGATTTTAGGATTGTTTGATGTTGATTTATTATGATAAAAACATCCATATTCTATTGAAGTCTTTGTGATATGTTTGACCATGGATGTGTTATTTTTACACCATTCAGGGTTTATGGATAAATTATTGACATTTTTTATTCTAGTTTTAGTACGAATGTTTATGTTATGTTTAATCCTTTTCATATGAGGAATGGATATGACTTAGTAAGTGACGGGTTGAGTCCGCTAGAGCTCCTCAATTCTTCGGTATGTATCATGAGACTAACTAGTGTCTTAGTATAAGTATTTGACAAAATATTATTTGTAGTCTTGATATAAATACTTGACTATGTGGTTATGAATTCTGACATAATGCATTCCATCATTATGAAAGTGTAAATAAATATTTCATGTGATTATTCAACTAGTAGAATATCCATGTGAATAAGTAAATGGAATTATTGGATTTTATCTTTTCCATATTATTCTGAAGTTAATGTTTAAAAGGTTTTTGTTCTAGTCTTACATTTCCTTAAATGTTTATGCTTATTTATGAAATTTTCTGCTATATTATTATCAATACTGAGCATATGAGCTCACCCCTTTCTATTTTTTATTTTTCCCAGGATGTGAAAAGTATTTTATGACTGACCTGCAGTGATAGTCTGAGGGGATATGAATGTGGTCTATGGAAACAATGTTGTTGTAGTTTTTCATTTTATGTTGTAATGTAATCTTTATGAATGTATCGAGTACTTCCATGGATACTAAACTAATCAGTATTTCAAGACTTGATCTTTTGTAATCATTCCAATGTTATGTAATAATGCAATGACTCTGGGCTTCTGGGGTTGGGACATTATAGTTGGTATTAGAGGAAGTTTAGTACAATCCTTGGAAACTAGATTTAGGTAAACTCTAATTAGAGCACATAGCCCTAAGATATAATTTGATGATTAGTATAGAAGAACTTCCTAGAATTTTGGTATTGTAGAGATTTTGTGAGTTTTCCAAGAAATAAATCCCTCTCCAGATACAAGCATGTTGAGGCGGCTCTGGAACAGATGTACCAAGGGGTAAAAATGGAAAACAACGCTTTGAGATAGACTCGAACGGGAACTGGTGCACGACAACGGGCCTTGCTGCACTATTGGTTATGACACTCCCAGGGGATATGCTCTGGATAATTCTCATTTTCTTTAAAAACCATTATGAAGGGTTTATGAGTATATACTTCCTTAATTGAAACATTTTTTTTATGATTATAGATTATATCCTTAAACTGTTTAATTTATGTTAAGTGTTTTACATTTTTGGAATTATGTATTTCAATTCATAAACTAATCTAGTTTATGCCATTGTTTAGAAATAGCTCCTAGTGGAAGGAATGGAAACTGTATCAGTACAATCACTCCATGTAGGGATTTACCTCATACACAAGATAATTGTAGTGGAGCTGGTAATAAAACTAGTGCTGATCAGCTAATCACCATACTGGGACAACTCACTCAGGTTATGAATAATAACCTTTCCCGTATGGAGCACTCTAATCCGCAGTGTGGAGGATCAATGTTAGATCACTTCATGATGAAACAACCACAAACATTAAATGGGAGTACAAATCCACTAGTATATGAGAAATCGATAAATTCCTTAGAGAAAATATTCCACACCATGGGGAGTAGCGAAAGGGAGAATGTTTTCATGGCCGTTTACCACCTCAATGGAGATGTGGATCAATGGTGGTCATTGATTCAAAAAACAAATGGAATTTGATAGAAGTATCAAATAAAGAATAGAGGGAGTTTAAAGAAATTTTTTTAGAAAAATACTTTCTTTATGACCATCGAGCAGATATGGAAAGACAATTTTTGAGTCTGAGGCAAAAGGAGGATGAGAATGTCGCAAAGTATGAAGCTAACTTTACAAGGTTAATAAGGCATGTTGCAAATTATATACGTAACCCAAGAATTAATATTGATAATTTCTTTGATAGGGTAAAACCATTTCTCCATAGAGCATTAGTCTCACAATCCTTCTCATCGTACGAAGATATTGTCTAATGTGCTATCAACACAGAAAAAGAATTCTCTAAGTCTTACGACTTTAAAGCAATGAAAGAGAAGAAGAGATATGTTGAAAACTCTGGAAATAGAAATAAGGGGAATAATGGAGATGTTGAATATCCATCCTGCATTAAATGTGGGAATAAACACCCTGGTACTTTCCTGAAGGGAATAAGAGTCTGTTACAAGTGTGGTGAAAAAGGCCACCAAGATCGTGATTGAAAGGGGAAGAAAGAGGCTGTCGATATTGAATGCTACAATTGTAGAGAAAGGGGAAATTATGAGAATAAATGTCCTAATCATTAGGGGAACTTACCTCAGAAAAGGCCAATGTATCAAGTCCAAGATTATGCTATCACTACGGCTGAAGCTGAAGCTCCGAAAGACGTAGTGGAAGGTAATTTAATGGTTTCCTCAAGTTTATCCAATGATTTATTTAATTCGGGATCATCAAATTGTTTCATATCTTCCTAGTTTTCTAAGAAAATTAGATATTTCCAATTTCATTTAACAACGGGATTTGTCAGTCAAAACTCATAAGGGAAGTATCGTTGCAACAAAGTTTTGTGAATCAGTTCCCATTAATCCATATAAATGTTATTTATCTGCTGATCTTATCGTCATACCCATGATTGAATTTGATACAATCCTTGGTATATATTGGCTTTCAGACCATGATGCGAAACTTTATTGTAAGAATAAGGAGGTTACAATTTTTGATGATGATAAGGAGTACCTTATCATTAGTGAAGAAACATCACCACATAATTCTTATCTAGATCTACCCCCAGTAGCTCAACTAAATTCAATTATTTTGGAGGAAGAGAATAAAATAACTATGGGTGAGGAAAAGAATGTTGAAATACAGGATATACCTATTGTGCAAGAGTATGTTGATGTATTTCTAGAGGATTTTCCTGGACATCCTCCAGAACGATAAATTGAGTTTTCTATTGATTTAATTCCTGGTTCAAGGCCCATATAGAAGACCTCTTATAGAATGAACACTATGGAATTATTGGAACTAAAGAAACAACTAGAGGAATTGAGTAATAAGGTATTTATTCTCCCTAGTGTTTCTCCATGGGGAGCCCCTATCCTTTTTGTTAAGAATAAAGATGGATCTACGAGGTTGTGCATTGACTACAGGGAGATCAATGATATAACAATAAAGAACAAGTATCCCCTACCTCACATTGATGATTTATTTGATCAACTTCATGGATCTCAATAATTTTCAAAGATTGAACTTCGATCTGGCTATCATCAGTTGCGTGTGAAGAAGGAAGACATTCAAAAACACCATTTCGAACCAGGTATGGGAATTACGAGTTTACAGTAATGCCTTTTGGATTGACTAATGAAACCTCTATCTTCATGGATGTAATGAATATAGTTTTCATGGAATATCTTGATGACTTTTTAGTGGTATTTATTGTTGATATCTTGGTATACTCCAAAAGCTACTAAGATCATAAAAAGCACCTACACATTATCCTAGAGACTCTAAGAAGAAATGAATTATATGATAAGTTTAGCAAGTGTGAATTCTGGCTTTAAGAGATTTCTTTTCTGGGCCATATCATCTCTAAGGATGGAATCCATGTTAATCCTTATATGAAAAGAGAAATCCAAGAATGGGCAGCACCAATGAGTATAACTGAGGTACACAGTTTTATTAGTTTAACAGGTTATTATCGGCGTTTCATCCAGAATTTTTCCCAATTGGCTAACCCATTAACCAAGCTCACACGTAAAGGGGTAAAATATTTTTGGAAAATCAAATGTGAAGATGGTTTTGATTAATTTAAGATAATATTAGTCAATGATCCTATATTGAATTTACCAACGGGGAATGATGGGTTTGTTATTTATAGTGATTTATCAAAGAAAGGACTTGGTTGTGTCCTTACGCATAATGATATGGTTATTGCCTATGCATCATGAAAGCTAAAAATTAAGGATCAAAACTATCCAACTAATGATCTAGAGTTAGCAGCTATAATATTTTATTTTAATATATGGATACATTATATATATGGTGAAAAAATGTGATATTTATTATGATCAAAATAGTTTGAAGTATATTTCTCACAAAAATAACTCAACATGAGGCAAAGGCGATGGCTTGAAATACTTAAGGATTATGATTTCACTATACAATACCACTTAGGGAAGGAAAATAAGGTGGAAGATGATTTGAACAGAAAGGATCATGGAGTTTTGAACAAGTTGAAAGTTTAAAGAGATCTTATTTTCAGGTATCTAGTAAAGATGGATATGGGAATAACCATGGAAGGTGGAACATCAATACTTTTTCAAATGGTTTCCAAACTATCTTTATTATAAATGATAAAAATTTATCAAGCTGATGATGAGGAGTTTCAAAAGAAGATTAAATCTATGAATAACGACAGATTGAGTGACTTCGTATATGAAGATGGAATTTTGAAATTTGGGAAGAGACTTTGTGTTCCTGATATACCTGATCTAAAAAGAGAATTGTTGGATGATGCTTAAAGTTCCAATTTCTCTATACACCATGGGAGCACCAAAATGTATAGAGATTTGAAGGAACATTTTTGATGGGACAACATGAAGAGGGAGATTTCTGATTTTGTGTCAAGATGTATGGTTTTTCAACAAGTGAAAGCTGGAAGGAAATAGCCTGGAAGAGTCATGAAACCTCTTCCCATACCTGAGTGGAAATGGGATAATATTCCAATGGACTTTTTCATGGTACTACCAAAGAATTCTAGAAGGAACGATGCAATATGGGTCATTATTGATCGTCTTAACAAGTCATCATATTTTCTTGCTATAAGAGAATATTTACCACCTGAATGTCTAGAAATACTATATATTAATGAAGTTTTGGGACTTCATGGAGTACCCCGATCGATTGTTTCTAATCGTGATCCACGTTTTACATCAAGATTATGGAAAAGTCTTCAGAAATCCCTGGATACTGAACTACATTTGAGCACTGCCAAACACCCTCAAAATGATGGACAATCAGAATGGGCTACTCAAACCTTAGAAGACATGTTGAGATCTTTATCACTTGACTTTCAAGGTATGTGGGATAAATGTTTACCTCTGGTAGAATTTTCCTATAAAAATAGCTTCCATTCAAGTATTTATATGGAACCATATGAAGCGTTATATGGAAAGAGATGTCGCACTCCATCTTGCTGGGATGATGTTGGTGAAAGAAAAATTGAGGCCCAAAACATGTGGAGGAAACGATGGAAAAGGTGAAGGTAATCCAAAACCACATTAAAGCAGATCAAAGTAGGTAGAAAAGATATGCCGACAACTGAAGGAAGAATTTGGAATTTCAGGTAGAAGATAATGTTTTATTGAAGGTATCTCCATGGAAGTGTTGTTGCTCCGATGCTTTCGTCGGGGCGCGCGCATTCGTCTGTGGGGAGGACGCACTGCTTGTTACCCCGCATTCCCGCTTTCCAAAGGTGGGCGACATCTGTTCCTTGTTCAGGGACGTCTGCTCCTTGATCGAAACCGGGATGATGGGATGTCAGTTCTTCCTTATGTGGATTCCTCCTCGGAGCTCATCACATAGTCCGAGTCTCCCTCATAGATTTAAGACGGGTTTGTGAAGCTCATTCCCGGTTCCATATCTACATGGACGCCAGTTAATTACGCTGCTTCCGTCAAGACGCTCCAAGGGGTCTTGTCGGGGCAGCAACCTTCAGTGAGGAGAATGGTCACGTTGGGGTGTCGTTGGCATGTCTGTCTTTGGTCCCTCATCACAGGGATTCTCGAGGGCGTGGAAGCCCGAGACATCCCACATCAAACGCGGGGAATGTGTACTATCTGAGGTTTTCCTCAGCTTCCCATGTTTAACACGGGGTATGTTGCGAGTTTAAGGTCTTGTAGAGAAGGGATACAGTTTAACGTCATGAGGGACGAGATACAGTTTAAGGTCATGCGGGATGAGATACAGTTTAACGTCATGCAAGATGAGATACAGTTTAACGTCATGCGGGACGAGATACAGTTTAACGTCATGAGGGACGAGATACAGTTTAACGTCATGCAGGACGAGGGGTTTGGGGCTTACACTCTGAGGCGACCCATGGTGGCCAGGGAACCGACGTGGAGAGGTCGGGACGACTGGGTGGTGGGATTAAACCATGTGGAGGCTTCCTATGTACCATGCGTTAGCACGGATCAAAGTCCACATAGTTCGCTGGGATGGGGCTTACGCTCTGAGGCGGCCCAAGATGGTGCCATGGTTGATGTGCACTCTAAGCCCACGTGAGTCATGCTCGGTGTGAGAAACAAGAGGCAGCAGGGACCGGACGATCACGTCGCAAAAAGGTGCATCCGTGAGAAGCGGAATGGGGCTTACTCGTTGAGAGGCCCAAAGAGGAAACAGGGGCTTATGCGTGGTTAGCAGCCCTTGGTGCCGGGGCTTACTCCAGGGTGGAGGCCTGTGGTGTGACAAAGCACAGTGGGAAAAGGACTCCACTGGCCTTGGCAGGGGGGAAGCACGGAGATGCACGGGTGCAACCATCCGTTTGAAAGGATATGGGCTTACGCTCTGAGGCAGCCCTTCCCCCGTGGATAAATTCCACTCCGTCAAGGAGGATCTCATTCCATGTGAGGAAGAGTCCATCCCCGTGGAGACGAGAGGTGTAAAAAATGTCCGAGCTGGGGGGACCCTGCGTGTGAAGCATGGGGTCAGACCACAGTTTAACGTCATGTGTTAAGGACGAGGTGCTTAGCAGTTTAATGTCCTGCAGCTTGGATGAGCTGGGTTCGCTCCACACACCTAGGGCTTACATGCCCAACGCCCTCTACCCCTTATGGGAGGGAAGGCATCGGCAAGGCCATAGTGAAGGGGGGCCGTATGGCAAACCACCAGGGGGTCCACGTTAGCGTGGCTATGCGAAGAAGAAATAGTCATTAGCCTGCTTATGCGGAGAAGCATAAGGCAATGCAACACACTGGGAAACATGGCCCAAGGGACCTTGAGGTTACTTCGCACGAGCCTGGAAGGTCGTACGGGAAAACAAAGCTTGGCGCGCATGCCCGGCAGGGGAGACATCAGGTGCCGGTGTAGGGGGGCAGCCAAGGGGCATCAAGGTGAGGGGTCTTGGGCTTTGCGTGAAAAAAAGAAGGTTTGCGCGCAAAACACCAGGACGACACGCAATTGGATCAAGGGAATTGCGTGCGGAGATGAAATTACGCGTAGGGTATTGTACGCACGGCAGGTTATTGCATGCATGAGACACGGATTGCGCGCAAGGTTGGAAAACGGTGAAGGGGGAAAATTAAATTAAGCCGGTGGAGTTGCGCGCAAAGGCGAACTCCGGGGCAAGGTTGCACGAAATTAGGGATTACCTGGAAGTCATATTGCGTGCGGGGGGAGCCGAATTGCGCGCACGAGAGTCGGTTCGAATTACGCAACCCCCAAACCTTTTGGGGTCACCTTCTATTTATAGGTGATGTCCGACGCCGAATCCAGGCGGCGCGCGAAAGCTTTCGCACCGACCGCAGCCGTCGCGCAAAAACACTCCGCACAGAACCGGGGCACGCAAAAATTGCGCTCCTCATCGGCTCAATTCCGCGAAACCCGGGGATACTACGTGCGCAGAACAATTTTTCGTGTGGATCCTCCTTTATTTTGCGCACCACATCCCGGGTCTCCGGATCAGGGATCTGATTCCGAATAGGACTTCGCTTCGTCATTTCGAAACTTCCTCCGAGAGTTACAGAATTTTTTCGGTGACAACAAATACCCCTCGTTGGAATTGGATCGGCGAGAGGTCGCAACGATCGGATTCCAAGGGAAACATCGAAATGTCGAAGCGCTGAGTCTCCTTGTTAAGTTGCGTGCAAAATTATGATGGGGTGCGCAAAACTACAGACGCACGCAGAATCCTCTTTCCGCGCGGCGCGGAACCCTGGCCTCGCCTATAAAAAGGGGCCCTGGGTCCCAGATCCGTACTTCTGCTTTTTCCGCGCGATAAGCTCATCACTCTCGTGTGCGAAATCGCTTCCGCGGATGCGCGTAAAAACACTCGCGCCTGTTCGTGATCTTCCATGCTTTGCGTGCCGATTGCGCGCTCATCTCTAGGATTTCTCGCAACTCCTTCAGATTTCGCGCAAAACTCTCCAATTCCGCGCACTGCATCCTGATTTTTCCCAACTCCCGAAAAATTCGAGATGGCTGCAAACCGAGTTGATGAGGGGGAAGCCGCTGCCCATAAGACAGAAATGGCAGCGAACGAGGAGGTTTATGGCGCCAAGGTGATCATCTCCAACAATCTGACCTTGTTCAATCTGCTAACTCCAGCTCAGAAGACGTATCCCTTGTCTGAAAACCTCCCGCTCTGGAATTTTGGCATCCAGGAGGAGGTGCCACTACCGGGCTTCGAGGTGGACATGCCGCGATCTTGGGTGACTCGGGAGGATAGACTTCCTCGCTAGAACATCACCAAAAACGGCCATCCTGCCAGGGAAACCAGACATATAGACGTATATGTCCTGAACCCGAGGACTAGGACCATTACCGGGGACGAGCCTGTGGTAGAGGATCCTCCGGCCCTCTACGCGAGCATGTTCTGTCAGAGCGTCACAGATGATACGAAGGGCTGGCTGAAGGATTGGGACCTGCAGTCCGGGGGAAACTTCACCAGCGAATGGGCCTGGGCGTTCTGGGTCCGCCATACCTGTGACCAGTTCAGGGATGAACTGTGGTATATCAGCCTATTCGAGGCGGTGTGGACATCGTAGTTCCACTTCCACCGCCAGCCTGAACTCGGACCGGAGCTATTCAAACGGTGCTCTCCTAACACCAACACATTCCACCGTTATCATGGGGAAGTCTGCATCAGTCTCTGGGACGTTCACTGCATCGGAGGTATCCCACTGGAGGGTTCCCAATACGACGAGTTCGTTCCTCCAAAGAGCACTTGGGGAGACAGGTCGTGGACGCCTATGCTAACGTGGCACTAGTTGGAGCTGGCCAAAGAGTGGTCGTGGGTCAAGGACCTCCTAAAGGACGTTTCCTTCAAGGGATGGTTCAGCCTGTTCCTCGAGAAGGATCCGGCCGTCAAGATGCCGGGAAGGGGCAAACGGTGCCCAACCGTGACTCAGAGGAGCAGGGATGGGTCATACTGGAGGACCCTGGAGGTAGGGCAATACCAATCATGGGGCTACCGCGTCATTGAGGCGTGGGACCCAAATGTCCGGTATGCCGGGTTCCTTGCTGCCTTCTTGAGCGGGTGGATCCTGCCGGTGCGAGACGCGAGGATGGGCGTCCGCCCAGCAACATTGGTGATGGAGGGCTCCATGGCCACCAACAAATGGTTCAACATGGGCGTCCCCATACTGGCCAAGATATATGCTATCCTGGGGCGCATCTCATGAGGGAGGTCGCCTCGGAGAGTATGTGGTCCCTTCCAGATCTTCCATGGTTGGGTGGCGGCTCATCTCGGTAGGTACACTTTCCCAAACGCAGTCCGTCCTCCAGGCAACGGTCTGCGACCGTCCTTGATAAACATCGCAGGGGTGGCACCGATGACGCTCAATGAGGAGGGCATGAGGATCCGCATTGGCAACCATGCCAACTTCATCTTCAGCCCGTTCCCCACCCCAGTCGGCCATCTAGTGGAAAACGGTCGAGGCTCTTTTGAACAGCAGGAATACTTATAGAGAATTCAGGGCGGGTTGCTCGGGGCTCGGATCGACGGGAAGGTGATCTACGAGCCTTACATACCATCCTGATTTGCCAGGCAGTTCGGGTGCCTCCAACGAATGCCGAAGAAGGTATTCACGACTGTCTGGTAGGAGAAGAATCCATGCGTCCTGCGCCAGATGTGGTTGATGTTTACCACATTCGGCTCTGGCGATGTCGTCACTCTTCCCCCCACCGGGGTCGATGCTGGCCTAGAAACCGAATACGGTGAACACTAGACCATTGCGTACCCTGAGGGGCTATTATGCAAGCGCGCCCAGAAACTCGAGGTTATTCGAGTGGAAACTGGGAGACGGGAAAGAAGGCACGGTGCCGTCGGAAGGGGGGAACCAAGGGCGCGTCAGGCAGCGAGGCCTGCGCAGGCTAGGACTTCGGCAGCAGGAACATCACATGGTGCGTCCACGTCCTCGTTACCCGCAGGAGTGTCACATGAGGCTGCCAGGGAACTGCCCGGGAAGCAGATAAGATACCTGCTCGAACCTTCCCAAGACACAATTCTCTCGGCACTGTGGTCAGCTTGGATGACCCTACGACAATTGCTGAGCATCGAAGCCATTTGGCAGAAGATAATGCAAAACGGGATCCAACTGCCAGAGGTGGGGCTCGTTCGAATTACCGACCGAGTAAACTTCCATCGGCAACATGCTTACCTGACGGCCATGGATGCATACGCACGCCAAAGGGGGCAGCGTGCGGAGCCACCTTTCCTAGTGAAAGTGATGCTCGGCCATAATCAAGATTTGGAAGCGATGCCGCCGGGAGTAGGCGACAGTGACGAGGAGTCGGAGGGGGAGGAGGAAACTGGAGAGGACGAAGGCGAGGGAGAAGACGAAGAAGAAGAGCCCGAAGGTGAGGGTCGCAAGGGGAGACCTACCAAGGGAGTCTCCGAGAGAGCAGTGAGATTTCCGGCTCTGATCTCGACATAACTGAGATTATCGAGGTTTGTCTCTGTCTTCATTCATTTCCCTTATTCATCCATTCTTCTTTCCAACTTCTAACCCACTTCCCCATCCTACTCACGAGCAGTTGAGCGTTGGATGAGCGTCCCCACCAGAGGAGGGAGGAGAGGAACCGGTGGGCCATGATGGGGATCTGACACCCATCATTGAATTAACAAGCGCGTAGGGGTCTCCCCTTACAGTGGCTCCTGCAACGGACGAAACACTGGGGATCGATGCTCTGGATTCCTTTAAGTCTCACACTTCACTACTGGCACTTGGTGGAAAAAGATCCCGTCTGACTAGCGTATTCCTTGCGCAGTGATCTCAACACTGGAGTCACGTCAGGCTGCGGAGCCCGGGACGTCCGCGAGTGGACCAGTGGCGGACATACCACCTCGTTAAGAACATGCTCCCTACACTGAGTCGGCCCCGACAATTGATGAACAGGGGGCGGAGGACATCAGCGGTGCTGTCCCTGAGATGAGGTCGGAAGCTGGTGGAAGCATCATTGCTGCTGGGGTGAGAGAAGAAGGTCGCCCGGACGTCGAGGATTCTATTCCTCATGAAGGCGTCCCTGTGGCGGATCCTACTGCCGATCTACTGGCTGCCTTCCCCATATAACGACCTGCTGACCCCGAGGAGATTGATGACTCATACTCATAGGCAGCCGAGGAGAGCCGGATGACACAACGCAAGGGGTGGAAGTGGATCCAATGCTTCCTCAGATAGCCCCAGTTGGATTGGCTGAGGCGGATGGGATCACTTCAGACCTGGATGCACTTCCTGTGCGCCGGAGGGGCTAACTATCAGCGCTTTCATCTGATGGTCCGTGATTACATGGCCGAGAAGATACGCGAGAGTAGCTGGCGCGATGATATTGGCCAATGCCAGGAAGGATCGGCGAGTGCTCAAGCGCTGCTGAGGGCGGAGCAGGAAGTTCGGCACCTTGAAGGGAAGGCGGAGGAGAAGGAGTCATTAATCGCAACATGCTCTGAGCTTGTGGAGCAACTAACGGCCCAGCTGGATGACGCGCAGGAACAACTGGTGGAGGCGAGTCACCAGATGACCGTACTTCGAACCGAACGGGCGCAGGAACAAGCTAGGGCTAGCGAGCTGCGCTCTGTGGTGGCTGATGAGGAGAGAGTCTTCAAAGAGCGAGAAGCGGTCCTGGAGGCTACCAGCCAAAGGGTAGCAGCGCTGGAAAGATCGCTTCATCATGCTGATCCCTAAGGGCTTTGTTTTTGCCATCTCATGAAATTTCTGCTTGTACTGCTCATCGTCTCAATCCAATATATGGACAAATCCATTAATTTATACCCTTGGTTTAATGCGCTCAACCATAGTTTGGAAACGAATAACAACTCATCCCTAGGCTCCTGTGGGTCGCGCCCAATGCGAGAAGCATAGGATGATCGTGTCATCATCTCGTCCAACTGTGGGGCATTGACCAAGCTTCAGGCATCCGAAATTTGGCCTGGACTTCTAAGGAGACCCCGGGCCGATTGATGTGTCGACTTCTCAATGTGCTCTAACACACGAGCGGGGTGTTGCTGGGGGAATTGAAATCCATCCAAACATAGGGAGATGGAGAGGAAGGGTGAATCACGTTGGCCCAATTCGGATCACAATGGGGCACAACGATGGAGGATAACTGTCAACCATGGAGGAAACACAACATCCATATCATGTTGTCCTGGAATGGGGACAATAAACGAGGGCTGACCGCTGACCATTTTCGCAACATGGGGCCTAACTCAAATATCGTCGGTCAGTTTTCCGGAACATTGGACTAGGACAGTAGGCGGACCATAGGTCTGTCATCCATACTGTTAGGGGGTCCCGTCAAACATGACCAGTCCTCCGGAACGTTGGCCTAGGACAGTAGGTGAACCATTGGTCGAGCATCCATACTGTTAGGGGGTCCCGTCAAACATGAAAGGAAATGAGGATCCGAATAAGGGGGGACGCAAAGCGTGGAAGGTGGAGTGGTGGCTTGTTCGAACAGAGTCCAACACTCCCGAAATTGCGCCACCATGGGGAAGGCACATTAGGCGGACATACCGACCTGATCACGGGTCGTCCCAATTTCCAGGAAGGTCCTCTTTGGCGAGAGAACTGCCGCTTCCCATTATTATCATGGGGCATCCCAAACCTGCTCGGGGTAGATGTCCCAATTACACCACATCCCATGAAGTCGGGCCAAGGGGCCGACAATAAGGAAGGACGGGGTTTAGTAATCCCTGGGGCTGGACCCAAAACAAAATTTCCGGGTGGTCTTACGTATCTCATTAGGATGAGAATCAAGCCACACGTAGTTCTTGAAAGACAGTTTAACATCATGTCGGACGAAATACAGTTTAACGTCATGTGGGACGGGGAACACATCTCATCTGGGGATAAGCATGGCACGACGAGTAACCCGAAGTAAATGAGGACATAATCCCTCACCACATTGCACAATCCCACAAGAGTGAGCGAGTCGTAAAAAGTCAAATAAATGATCTTAGTTTTAGGTCTTATAACTCGGACCAAAGGTCAGAAGGAAACATAAGAGGCACACGGTGGAGTAACTCAAAAACTTGGCGTGAATGGGAATAGGGGGTGTGTACGGCGCAGTGAACAACCCGACGTGAATGAGGGCATAATCCCATATCACACCGCACACACCCCTTAGGAGAGGTTTTAGGTCAAGGGACCGAAAACGAAAGTAGGCTGGGCCCGCGGGGAAGTGCCCCGATCGCTCCTACGTATCTCATAAGGATGAGAATCAAGCCATATGTAGTTCTTGGAGGCGTCTTAGTTTAAGGTCTTATAGCTTGGACCATGAATGGGTTAGGGGAGAAATGGACACATGGAAAGGCAGTTACAAAACCCGACGTGAATAAGGACCTAAGACCTCCTTACTATATGCTCTCTGAGGAAATGCTCGAGTCGAGGGACTAAACACTAAGGTAGGCTGGGCCCGCGGGGAAGTTCCCCGAGCGCTCCTACGTATCTCATAAGGATGAGAATCAGGCCATACGTAGTTCTAGAGCGGTAGCGTCCTAACGGTGCGTAGCCGGGATGATATCATCACCGTTTATGGTCATGTGGTTGGACTAACAACACAGTTTAAGGTCGTATGGTTTGGACCGTCACACAATTTAAGGTCCTATGGTTTGGACCAACAACACAGTTTAAGGTCATATGGTTTGAACCAACAACACAGTTTAAGGTCATATGGTTTGGACCAACAATACAGTTTAAGGTCATATGGTTTGGACCAACAACACAGTTTAAGGTCATATGGTTTGGACCAACAACACAGTTTAAGGTCATATGGTTTGGACCATCACACAGTTTATAGTCATATGGTTTGGAACGCCAACACAGTTTAAGGTCGTATGGTTTGGACCAGCAACACAGTTTAAGGTCGTAAGGTTCAGACCGTCACACAGTTTAAGGTCATATGGTTTGGACCGTCACACAGTTTAAGGTCATATGGTTTATACCATAACATAGTTTAAGGTTGTATGGTTTGGACCAACAACACAGTTTAAGGTCGTATGGTTTGGACCGTCACACAGTTTAAGGTCTTATGGTTTGGACCATCAAACAGTTTATGGTCGTAAGGTTTGGACCATCAATACAGTTTAAGGTCACATGGTTTGGACCGACAACACAGTTTAAGGTCATATGGTTTGGACCAACAACACAGTTTAAGGTCGTAAGGTTTGGACCATCACACAGTTTAAGGTCATATGGTTTGGACCGTCACATAGTTTAAGGTCATAAGGTTTGGACCATCACATAGTTTAAGGTCATATGGTTTGGACCATCAGGGACACGCATGATACAATAAATCATACTTGATGAAAGTGAGGACGTAATCCCATACCATCACCGTGCACAGTTCCGAGAGAGGAGCCTCGGGAAAAAGGGGCCTACGAGGGTTCAACAATCAGGGGGGGCAGGAGATGCTAGATCCCAACTATGCTGGGCCCAAAATGCAATGTCTGGGAGACTCCTCATTCCCCATGGGGATGAGGGTCATGCTGCACGCAACCTGTAGAGAATAGACCCAAGCACATACTCTAGCGCTCAGATCGCGGGAGCCCCAAGAGACACCGTTACGCAGCTTGGTCTGTCTGATGTGCGGGGGTGTACTGAGGGTTAGTACAAGGAGTGTCGAGATTCCACCTTGACACAGTGGGGAAGAACATGACATGAACCATGCCACCAACATTCAAGGCCTGGGGAAACCGACGTGACAACTGAGGATTACTGCTGACCATGTTCGCAACGCAGCATCCTGTCGTGTTAGCCATGGGGACAAACAGATGAGCATCAACCGCTGAAAATGTTCGCAACACGGGATTTGTATCAATTTGTTATCTGAAACCCTCGGGGGTGTTGGCCCATGATGGTAGGAGAGCCCTTGGGGGTGTATCCAGGCCGTTCTTGGGGGTCCCTCCAGGTGTGAAGGATGATGGGGGCCCGAATGAAGGGGAAAATGAATCTTGGAAAGTGGATGGAACTTGCCTAAGTCGAATCTGGCACTCCAAGTCCTAGACCAGAGTACCTTGAGAACATCAGCAGACCACTGGAAAGGGTCCGAGGGCTCAGTCCGAGAGTGGCCAAAAGACGGTGGATCCCCGAGAAAAAGAGGGGGCATAATGCCAAACACCATGGGAACTGGGAGATCGTGGGATCTCCTAAGAGACAGGGCTGGACCTGACATCTAGGTGTTCAGGCAGTCCTACATATCCCATAAGGATGGGAATCAAGCCATAAGTAGTTCTTGAAACACAGTTTAATGTCATGTTGGACGAAATATGGATCTTAGTTTTAGGTCTTAGAACTTGGACCAAGGTGCAGTTTAGGGTCGTGTGGGACCATACTATTTAAGGTAATGCAGGACCATACAGTTTAAGGTCATGCAGGACCAAGGATGCCTAGATGTAGGGAAAAATGCAGTTTAATGTCATAATGGACCGTACAGTTTAAGGTCATGTCGGACCAAGGATGCCTAGATGTAGGAAAAAATGCAGTTTAAGGTAATACTGGACCGTATAGTTTAAGGTCATGTCGGACCAAGGATGCCTATATGTAGGGAAAAATGCAGTTTAAGGTCATACTGGACCGTACAGTTTAAGGTCATGTCGGACCAAGGATGCTTAGATGTAGGGAAAATGCATTTTAAGGTCATAATGGACCATACAGTTTAAGGCCATGTCAGAACAAGGAAGGTTTAGGCAAAGTACTTCTTGAGGAACCTGGTGTTGGTGGGAGGAGTGATACGCTCACCATCCATAGTCACCAGGGAATAAACGCCATTGGGATAGACCTTGTGGACAATAAAAGGCCCCTCCCACTTGGGCTCCAACTTGGGTGGTTTCCTGCTGGGAATCATTGGCGCTCTAAGAGCCAGCACCAAGTCACATTGCAGGAAGGAGCGGAGGCGAACCTTCTTATCGAATGTTCGAGCCATCCTGCTCTGATGCCTTTCCAGGTTATGTAAAGCGCGAAGCCTACTTTCGTCCAACACCTCCAATTAGGCTAGACAGATCTCGGAAACACTATCCGGCGCTTGCTGGTCGAAGACCGCCGTGCAAAATGAGGGCAGCTGGACCTCGATGGGAAGGATGGCCTCAGCTCCGTATACCAGGGAATACGGAGTCACCTGGGTGGAGTTATGAGTCGTCATCCTATAAGCCCAGAGGGAATTAGGGATCTTGTCCGACCAAATTTTCTTGTTCTAACCAACCATTTTTTGCAGAATGTTAGAGAGGGTTTTGTTAAATGCCTCAATCTGTCCATTCGCCTGCGCATGATAGCAGGAGGTGTGGTTAGAGCGAATGTTGTACTTGGTGTACAATTTATTCAGCTCGTCCACTCAGACGATGGTTCCGTTATCCATGAGGATAGCATGAGGTATTCCAAACCGGTAGATGATATTGGAGCTCAAAAAGTTGGCGATAGAACAAACCTTGACTTCCCTGAGCGGGGATGCCTCTTCCCACTTTGAGAAGAAATCCGTAGCGGTTAAGATGAACCAGCACTGGCGGGCCATCACCGGCGGGTAGGGCCCTATGAAATCCAACCCCCAGAATGCAAAGGGCCAAGAATACTTAGTAGTATGGAGAGGCTCTGGTGGCCGATGCACAAAGTTATCATGAACTTGGCACACATGACACCTCTTGGCGTGCTCGATGTAGTCGTGGATCATGGAGGGCCAGAAATATCCCAGCCTCCGAATCTGGTGGGACAACTTCGACCCGGCCTGGTGGGCGCCATAGGAACCAGCGTTCACTTCTTGTAAGACCTGTGGGATCTCGACTCCTTGAAGACAATGGAGGAGAACACCGTCAAACCCGCGCTTGTAAAGGAGCTTCTCTTGGCTGGGACCGCTTTGAAGGGTGAACTGCGGCGCACGACGCCGGATTCATTCCCCCTCTGCTCGGTCCATCGGAAGATTTCCATACCGGAGATATTTGACCAAGTGTGTCCTCCAGTCAGTAACTGTCTCGATCACCACGCCTGAAGCCCCGGGGGGTCCTGACGTAGGGGAACTAGCGGTGAGATGGTTCACTCATGGGGCACAATTGCCCTCTGGGATAACAGGAGCAATGACTCTCCGGTGCACCACGTGGATGATTAGGTCATCCTATTCGGGCTCCGCGAGTGATGCGGCCAGAATGGCCAAAGCATCTGCTGGACTGTTCCGTGACCGGGGAACGTGAATGACATCTGATCGGGAGGGGAACATAGCCATTAGATGGAGGGTGCATTCTAGCAACGACATGAGTTCTGGCTTCCTGACAGCATAGTCACCATTAACCTGCTTGATGACTAGCTCAGAGTCCCCTTTTATATACAGGTGGGGTACGTTAACCTCCAGAGCCAACTCGAGGCCAATGATGAGGGCATGATATTCTGCCTCATTGTTGGTGCAGCCTTCTGACAACAATAATGAATATGTCAGAACGGCTTGCTCCGGGGTGATGAAGACGATACCCAGGCCCACTCTGTTAAGCCTAGGATCATTGATCCTTCTACCGGTAGGGCTTCTAGAGGCGCCGTCAAAGTGCATCTGCCAGCATGGGGTGGCGTGATCGACTGAGAGGATTGCTTCATCAGGAAATCCCAAATCCAGTGGCTGGTCCACAGAGGTTGGGTGGTCAGCTAAGAATTCTTCCAATGCCTGTCTTTTGACGGCCTTCTGAGGTACGAACCTAATGTCGAACTGCTGGAGGATCACCGCACAGCGTGCCAATCGCCCGGTCAACATAGGCCGGCTTAGGATGTATTTCAATGGGTCTTCACGAGAGACCAGCTGTACCTCGTGGTGCTACAAGTAGTGCTGCAATTTCTGTACGGCGAATACGAGCGCCAGGTAGCTCTTCTCGATGGGAGAATATCTAATTTTCACGTCGAGGAGCATGCGGCTGAGGAAGTAGAGGCTATTCTCTGTTCCCTCGTTGTTCTTTTGGGTGAGAAGGGCACCGAGGGATTGCTCCAGGGAGGTCGCGTAAAGGACCAGCGGATTTCCGGGAACGGGTGGCATCATGACCGGAGGTTGAAGCAGATACTGCTTGATTTCCTCAAAAGTGGTCTGACACTCTTTGTCCTACCCATAGGCGGCTCCTTTCTTCATGAGTCGAGAAAAGGGCTTACACTTGCCGACCATATTTTAAATGAATCGGTGTATATAGGCTAAGTGGCCTCGGAGGCCTCGAAGCTCTTGAATATTATTCGGGGGAGGCATCTGACTGATGGCCTTGATCTTCTCGGGGTCGATCTCGATACCTTGATACCTAACAATGATGCCAAGAAACTTTCCGGAGGTGACCCCGAAGGTACCCTTCAACGGGTTCATCTTCAAGTGGCGAGAACGGAGGAAACCAAACACTTTCTCAAGGTCTTTGATATGGTCATGGCGCTGACGAGATTTAACCACCAGGTCATCTACGTAGAACTCCCCCAGTGTCCAGAGGATCGTCTTGAATATGCGGTGCATAGCCCGTTGATAGGTGGCACCCACATTCTTTAGGCCAAAGGGAATAACCCGGTAGCATAAAGTGACCTGGGGGGCCATCAAGGTAGTGAACTCTTCATCCTCAAGGGCCATCCGGATCTGGTTGTACCCAGAGTACGCATCCATGAAGGAGAGGTCTTGAAACCCGGCCGTTGCATCGATCAACAACTCTGTCACGGGAAGGGGAAAGTCATCCTTCGGACAATGGCGATTAAGATCATGGAAGTCGATGTAGAACCTGATCTGCCCGTTCTTCTTCCTGATGGGCACAATGTTGTCTAGCCACCTGGGGTACTGGACTTCCTTGACGAAGTTGTCCTTAATGAGCTTATCAGCTTCGACCTCAACCATGGCACCATGAAAGGGGTGCATTTTTCTGGGAGGCTGCTTGACCCACGATGGTTTGCTGGGAGGCCAAGGTGGTGGACGGCTACCTGGGGATCTAGTCCCGACACCTCGTCATAACTCCAGGAAAACACATCACGGTGCTGGCTGGGGAAGCCTATGTACTGTTGGCACTCCTCGGGAGGCATAGCAGCGCTGACCAATGTGGGTCTCGGGTCCGCCTCGCTACCGAGGTTCACATGTACTAGCTCGTCGACCATGGTGGAGACGCCCTCCTCAAAGGTAGGAGGAGCATCTTCCATGTCTTCTTCTCCGCTTGTGGAAGGATCATCCACGGGGGGAGCTATTTTGGGGCTGCTCGACCTTGATGGGGAGCTGGTACCGGCTTGGGCGGTAGAGGTCGTCACGACGGGAGACTCATGCACCGCGGAGACCATGGCAACGAAGGCGGTTGATCCAATCCCATCTGGCCTTCGGGCCAAGGGGCCATGCTTTACGACATCGAAACAGTGGTGACATTTTGGCTTGAGCCGGTCAATTCCGGCCCGGCGAAATAGACACGTATGATGTACTGCTGTTGCCATGAGCCCAACGTCCAGATATCGTACAGGGGTAGGAGCCTCGGGGATCACCTAGGCCTGGTTGGTGTAAGAGTACGAGGTGATTTCCCGCCGTCGCTTAGACCCAGAAATATGCCTTCCTATGGTACCCGAGACAACAAAGCACTCTCCCATATCGGGAGTCGTGGCCTCCAACCGATGGATTGGGAAGACATATGCGTCATCCAAACCTACCCAGGGATCACTCGTGACAGCGGCGGGCTCAACCTCACCTGCCAGGATTTACTTGTCCTTGCTCTTGTAATAGTCAGCGTCTAGGTAACGAGCTTCACAAGAGGCAAACGGAGACGCATCTCTTTGAAGCATGCCCACTCGACCCTTAAGGGAGTATTTGAGGCACTGATGGTACGATGATGGAACCGCTGCGTGGAGATGGAGCCACGACCTGCACATCAACGCGTTGTAGGCGGTGTCCTGAGAGACAACCATGAATTCGGTATTGGCAATTAAGCCGCTGAACTGGGTCTTCAGACGAATCATGCCGAGTGGAATTTTCTCGGTCCTGTCATACCCCTAGATTCTGAGGTCGGAGGGAGTTAAATCATCCTCGCACAACCCCAGTTTTCACAGTGTCCGAGTTGGGATCAAGTTAATCCCAGAACGGGTGTCGACAAGGCAGTGATAGACTTCCACGCCATTGAACTGGCCAGTGATGTACAGCGGGCGGATGATACCCTGTATGGGAAGGTCTTCATCTTCACCAGAAAATGAGATAACCTCCTGACATTCGACGTCCTCAATCACCTCAGTGTGGAAGGCTTCTGCAGCCGCTACCTCTGTTTCAAACTGGAGGGGGCTCCTTAGAGCCTCGGAGAGCGCCTCACGCATTTCAGACGATAGGCGAAGGGCCTCAAGGATGGAAAGCCTTGCCGGAATTCCGACCAGATTCTTCAGGACATCATACTTTTGCGCCAAACGCGAGCTTCTGCTTACAGGAGGTCGCTCTGCGATTGGGGGCATGACGGGCCCTGCTGGCGGGACTGGTGACTGACTGGTACTAGGAACGTCCCGCTATTCACTAGCTGAGTCCTGGGAGGTGACTGTCGTGCTAGGACCGGAAGGCCATATTCGGCCAGTGGCAGGGCTGGGCTGGTTACGACACGGGCAAGGCGGTTCCGCCCGATCCAGCAACACAAACGGTGGTGGAAGCAAACCTGTTGTCACCAGGTGAGGGAGCCGCGAGTGCTGCTCTCTATACCGGGCTTGCTTCCTTGTCTTGGTAGCGTGAATGACATGAATGGAGGTGACAACTGCTGTGCCTCGACGATTCACGTAGCCACGGCTCCGTCGACATTGGCGATGGATAGGGACATTGGGGAGGTCCACCTGGTGCTCCTTGTCGTCGGGAGTCAAAAAGGGATTTACCAACTCTACGGTGTTAACCAAAGCGTACCCCGGACTTTCACTCGAGGAGTCATCCACTACCGGACGTGGTCTCAGAGGGATCCCCATTTCTGGGGGCATGAAATCGCCAAGCATGCGGGAAGATGACGGCAACGGCAGGGCGTGTTCTTTCTTCTTGCGCCACTGCCTGCTCTTTTGGGAAGAAGTAGGCTGGGACCACGATGCCAAAGAGGAGCTCGCAGACTCCAAGGGCTCTGGCTGACTTAGGCGGGCACGGATGATGCCATAGGCACGGGCGACCGTCCTGCGGGCCATCCAATCATTATACTTCCGGGACCCATGGTCAGAAACCTGTTCCCACCCATCCCTGTTGTCACTACTACCATCTGATCCCACTAAGAAACCTGCCACCAGTGCCGAGGCTGGGCCCAACCTGACTATGTTGTTTTCAATCTGGTCTTGGAGCCAGTCCTTGAACACATAGCATTGATGGATGGTGTGTCCCAGGATCCGGTGATAAGGGCAGTAGTTAGGGTGATCAATGAGACACGCCTCTCCTGGCTTCCGACCCTCAGGCAGTCGCACAATCCTCTGCTCCAAGGCGCTACGGAAATAACTGGGGACCTGGGCCTCACCAAACGAGTAAGTCTGATTCCTTCTGTCTAGAAAGGGGGCTCTTGGGGGATGACCATGACCAGGGGCTAGAGGAGCAGGCCGGGGAGGCGGAGTAGGATTACCTCTCCTAGGTGGTGGAGGTGCGTTACGCGGAGGCGCCTGCCGATTTTGAGGCGATCTCTATTGGGTCGGAGGCTGGGCGCGTGGGGGTGGACCCTTATGAGCCTGCTGAGCTGGCCTCACTGGAAGAAACTCTAGCTATCTGGGGGCCTCTGTCTGGGCCACAACAGTGGGCTCGGCACTGGCGGCTCTCCTTGCAGAGATCACAGGAGGCAGCGGGCGTGCCTGACCAGCCTGTTGCAGGGCTTCTTTGAGGCGCTGAGCCTTGTCCGAGAAGTCCTGAAACCCTCCAGGGTAATTCTGCATGATCAGAGAAGGAACCAAATCCGCCTTGATGTTCCCTACACACATCGTCAGTAATTTCTCTTGAGTCAGTGGCATGTCAAGGGAGTACATGATCCCCTTCCACCGGGCGACGAAGTCCGCAACTCGCTCGTCAGGCCTTTGCTTGCACCTGAAGAGGTCTGCAATGTTTGTCTTCTGGGTTGTGGAACTGAACTGGTAGAGTAATTGCTGGAGAAGGTCCTCCCAGCTAGTCATAGATCCAACAGGGATCTGGCTGTACCAGACGAATGCTGGTCCTTCCAGTGTCTGAACGAAGCACCAGAGCTTGGCAGCCTCCTGCTGCGCCGGAGTCCCTAACATAGGCCCACACCTCAAATTGAAGTGGGACAAGTGTTGTGGTGGGTCTTTGGTCCCATTAAAGGTGGAAAAAGTTGGGTTCCCAAATCCCGGCAGAGCTAGCATGTCATCCACCCATGCTGGGTATGGCTTGCCGTCCGGTGGTATTGCCACCTGCCGAGTTTCCAGGGCCTCCAAGCGGGCGATGAGTACTTCCATCAGATCATCCAGATGCGGATTCCTGTCCTGACGGGGATATCTAACCACAAGCGCGTTTCTAGGCTCTTCGATACGGTAGTCGCGCTCAGCGGCTCGCGGGGCAGCTGGCAGGGCGACTCTCGGGGCAGCGGGAGGAAACCGAGCAGGGTCCCCCAGGTGGTGTCGCTGCTCGGGAGGGTTCAGCGAAACATATCACGCCCTATTGCCATGGGTACCAGTGTCTCCCCTGTCAGTGAACACGAAACGGTCATGGTTTCCCGGGGGGATCTCAGCAAGGGGCAGATGCTCCCGCCCCTGCAATCCTGGTCTAGGGTCACCGTAGTCAGGCCGCCGCTCTGCAATGCGTTCGGCCAAGAGCTCATCAACCAACCTCTTTTGATTAGCTAGCTGTTGGCATAACATGGCCTTCTCGGGATATTCCTCTACCTTCTTCACCGAGGCAGATGGGTCGGCGAGTTTGACAGACCCGACGGGCTCTTTACCCTTGCCGATGTTTCGGCCCAGTGTCAGTGCCTCCGTGGGTACAGGAAGACCTAGGAGGATCCTCTGTTGCGAGTAATCCTCCCAGATGTGTCTAGTAGTGGCCTGTCCTCAGGGGGTGAGTCCCCATAGAGGGGCTCCACAACATTTCCCTCATCTGAAAGGTCAGCCATGTTGACTGCCATTGCCCTTGGCGACGTTCCCTTAGGGCAATCCAGTGGATCGGGCTGTCGGCGGATCGCAAAGAAGAGGAGAGCAGCGTACTGCCCCCATCTGTGGATGTGCGTGTGGGGGGGGGGTGTCTTCCTCAATAACTCTACGGAGTACTTGGAAACTCTGGACGCATTGTTGCTGGAGGGCCTCATGGTGGTCCAGCGACTCGGGGTGTCGAACCGCAGGGAGCGCTGCCAGGTCGACCCGATGACACTACTCACCGATCTCCTCGAGATGCGCTTGCCTCCTGGGATAAGGCGCTAGCTGATGAATAAGGTGGGAGTGAGTCACTCGAAGAATCTGGAAGAAGCATTCAAACTCTCCCAGGGTGAGTGACTCTGTCACATCAACATCCGATTCTGCGACCGGGTAAAACTTTTCAGGGAAGTGGCCCACTGCAAGAACGGTCCAGAAGCTCCACAGTTCCAGTTCTGGTTCTGGACCTTGCCGCCCCTTCTCGTACACCAAGGGTAGTCGGGAAACTGGCAATGGCGCCGAGGCAGGCCGTCGGGCCGGTGGGCTGGCCGGCGGGGAATACGGTAAACAGGCCGATTGGCCGCCGATCCCTGGGTCATCTTCCAGGGGTTGCAGTGCCCTGGCTGCCATGTCGCGATAGGATGGACCGACGAAGGGGCCTCCTGTAATAGCGTCGGTGCTCGCCGAGGGTGTGTCGCCTTGAGACTCTTCCGTCGGTCCCCAGAAAAGTTTCCCACCCTCCCTAACAGGGGCGGGAAGTGCTCCCGAGGAGGCCAATGGAAACTGCGGGCTTGATCCCTGGCGGTATGCCAAGTCCTTGTCCTCCTAGGTATACCTTCGAAGGGAGGAGGGAATCATACAGATCTTGCATTCGAGGAGTACGAGACTGACGCGCCGCGTCCCCATCCCTTCCCTCAACTCGAAGGGTTTGGGGGAAGGTTCCATCTGCGAGTCGTACTCCACCTCGGAATCTGAGAAACGGACTGGCCTAATTTCCGTCCGGACTCCCCTGACATTCCTCCTGCGACGACAACGCCCGACCTTCCTGCCCCTGGGTAACTCCTCAGGGTAAGGACGATTTCCGTCATGGGGTCCCCCGACCACAATAGAGCTAGGGCAGAGGGGACTGAAGGCCGGTGTGCGAGAAGAACCGGGACAGATGTCGAAAGGGACACGGGGAGGACCTCTATGTGATTGAGCGACTGGATACACAACGACTCCATACTCGCGGCCGGTAGTAGGGGGAGTGACCTCATACCCCATGCAGTGGGCGCTGGAAGGAGTCATACCCGAAGCATAGCCGTCGCGAAGAAGCTTTCGACTTTCCAGATCGGTGGCACAGAATGAACCTTCATGGGGAGAGGCACTACCGCAGGTTGGTCCGCAGTGGCCATTGCCAGTGTCCGCGACCAGGAGATTCGACCCAACTTTCCTGCAGGGCGGTCGGGGTTTCGATCCCCTCTCGGTCACGTGGCTGCCCTTGCTCAACGTGTGCGGGGATCTGGTAACAGGAGTCAGCAGTGGCTCGAGCCACAATGGTTGCTGATGTTGATGCCCTAGGACGATAATTCTCTCCCGCTAGCGCCCGACACTGGCGTCGAGTCAGATGGGTCGGAACCGACGGTGCGGGCATGAAGATTTCCTGCTCCTCGGCTCAGGGAGTCGGGCGGCGACGTCGACGCAGCTTGGCGGGGGTTTTTGCTGTTAACCCCTGGGACGGATCACCGATCGCGTGGACCCGGACATCCCCCACCTCTTTGGCGTAGGGGAGGGATATGTCAAGGCGCTGCGGGGATAGGCTCCCGAAGCGGTTGAACGTCGGAGTGGGGAGCGGTGGCTCCCTGCGCGGCCCTTGAGGGCGGCGATGGTGGTGAGGCACAGTCGCCTCTAGATCCAAACGGGCCATTCCCCTGGCGGGGATGATCCTTTCCTCGTCGTACCTACGAACCAGGTCATTGATCACCCTCCGCTGGATGATTTCTGACGGGGAGAGGGGGCGCGAGCACTCGAATGCTGCGGCGATCGAAGTCGGAGCGATCGTGGAATAGGCGGGACCACGTGGGGTATCCGCGTCGGTACTGCCCCTACCCCTGTGCTGGTGGGCAAGTGGCGATCGAGATCCGAATGCAGTGATCTGATTCCTCGGAGCAGGGAGATGAACCCATTAGCATCAACAGGAAAGGAGATCAACAACCAAGGCCCAACATCATTCCGTCTTCCATGGTCGGTGAGAGGGATCCACGCTGACGACGTCGCAGAACGGAGTGGTAAACATCCTGACGGCCTCGACCCCTGTTGGGTTCACGTCCCGGTGAGGGTTACCCGGACCTGGTGACATGATAATCTTCCGACGCCCCGACCACTACCATACCCCGTATTGAGGAGAAGAGCATCACGTTGGGTTCACCATTTTTTTTTCTCCGATGCTTTCGTTGGGGAGCACACATCCCTCTGTGGGGAGGAAACATTGCTTGTTACCCCACTTTCCCGCTTTCCAAAGGTGGGCGGCATCCATTCCTTGTTCAGGGACGTCTGCTCCTTGATCGAAACTGGGATGATGGGATGTCGGTTCTTCCTTCCGTGGATTCCTCCTCGGATCTCATCACCTAGTCTGGGTCTCCCTCATAGATTTAAGACGGGTTCGTGGAGCTCATTCCTGGTGCCATATCTACATGGACGCCAGTCAATTACGCTGCTTCCATCAAGATGCTCCAAGGGGTCTTGTCGGGGCAGCAACCTTCGGTGAGGAGAATGGTCACGTTGGGGTGTCGTTGGCATGTCTGTCTTTGGTCCCTCATCACAGGGCTTCTCGAGGGCACGGAAGCCTGAGGCATCCCACATCAAACATGGGGAATGTGTACTATCTGAGGTTTTCCTCAGCTTCCCATGTTTAACACGGGGTATGTCGCGAGTTTAACGTCTTGCAGAGACGGGATATAGTTTAACGTCATGCAGGACGAGATACAGTTTAACGTCATGCGGGAAGAGATACAGTTTAACGTCATGCGGGAAGAGATATAGTTTAACATCATGTGGGACGAGGGGTTTGGGGCTTACACTCTGAGGCAGCCCATGTTGTTCAGGGAACCGACGTGGAGAGGTCGGGATGACCGGGTGGTGGGCTTGAACCTCGTGGAGGCTTCCTACGTACCGTGCGTTAGCACGGATCAAAGTCCACGTAGTTCGCTGGGATGAGGCTTATGCTCTAAGGCATCCCAAGATGGTTCCATGGTCGATGCGCACTCTAAGCCCATGTTAGTCATGTTCGGTGTGAGAAACAAGAGGCAGCAGGGACCAGACGATCATGTCGCAAAAAGGTGCGTCCGTGAGAAGCGGAATGGGGCTTACGCGTTGAGTGACCCATAGAGGAAACAAGGGCTTATGCGTGGTTAGCAACCCTTGGTGTCGAGGCTTACTCCAGGGTGGAGGCCCATGGTGCAACAAAGCACAGTGGGAAAAGGACTCCACTGGCCTTGGCAGGGGGGAAGAACGGAGATGCACAGGTGCAACCATCCATTTGAAAGGCTAGGGGCTTACGCTCTGGGGCGGCCCTTCCCCCGCGGACAAACGGCACTCCAACAAGGAGGATCTCGTTCCATGTGAGGAATAGTCCATTCCCATGGAGACGAGAGGCGTAAAAAATGTCTGAGCTGGGGGGACCCTACGTACGAAGCACTAGGTCGGACCACAGTTTAACGTCATGTGTTAAGGACGAGGTGCTTAGCAGTTTAACATCCTGAAGCTTGGACGAGGTGGGTTCGATCCACACCCCTAGGGCTTACATGCCCAACGCCCTCTACCCCTTGTGGGGTGGAAGGCATCAGCAAGGCCATAGTGAAGGGGGCCGCAGGGCAAACCACCGGGGGGTCCACGTTAGCATGGCTATGCGAAGAAGAAATAGCCGTTAGCGTGCATATGTGGAGAAGCATAAGGAAAAGCAACGCAATGGGAAACACGGCCCAAGGGACCTTAAGGTTACTTCGCCCGAGCCTGGAAGGACGTACGGGAAAACAACGCATGGCGCGCATGCCCGGCAGGGGAGACATCAGGTGCCGGTTCAGGGGGGCATCAAAGGGGCATCAAGGTGAGGGGTCCTGGGCTTTGCACGCAAAAAGAAGTTTTGCGCGCAAAACACCGGGACGGCGCGCAATTGGAGTAAGGGAACTGCACGCAGAAAGGAAATTACGTGCAGGGTATTGCGCGCACGACAGGGTATTGCGCGCACGAGACACAGATTGCGCGCAAGGTTGGAACTCAGGGAAGGGGCAAAATTCACTTAAGCCGGTGGAGTTGCGCGCAAAGGCGAACTCCGGGGCAAGTTTGCGCGAAATGAGGGATTACCTAGAAGTCATCTTGCACGCGGGGGGAGCCGAATTGTGCACACGAGAGTCACTTCGAATTCCACAACCCCCAAACTATTCGGGGTCACCTTCTATTTATAGGCGACGTCCGACGTGGAATCCAGGCGGCGCTTGAAATCTTTCAGGCCGAGTGCAGCCGGCGCGCAAAAACTCACTGCGCAGAACTGGGGCGCGCAAAGATTGCGCGCCTCATCAGATAAATTCTGCGAAACCCGGGGATACTACGCGTGCATGACAATTTTTCGCACGGATCCTCCTTTATTTCGTGCACCACATCCCGGGCCTCCGGATCGGGGCTTTGATTTCGAATATGACTTCGCTTCGTCATTTCAAAACTTCCTCCGAGAGTTACGGACTTTTTTCGGCGTCAACAAGTGTGTTATACATTTCAGTAAGAATGGTAAATTGAGTCCCAGGTACATCAGGCCTTTCTAAATCCTAGATAGAATTGGGGATTTAGCTAACCGTTGGGAAATGCCGCCAAGTCTCTCCAAAGTTTATGATGTGTTCCAAATATCACTGTTAAGAAAATACATGTCTAACCCAACGCACGTACTCACCTATGAGGAATTAGAACTGGAACCCGATCTGTCTTGTTGCGAAGAGCCTGTCATGGTTCTTGATACGAGAGAACAAGGGCTGAGAAACTAGACGACTCGTCTGGTAAATGTTCTATGGAGAAATCATAAGATGGAAGAGGCAACATGGGAACCTGAGGAACTTATGATGAAGAACCACCTGAATATTTTTACGTAGAAATACTCTAGAAATTTCGATGAAGAAATTATTTGAAGGAGAGGAGAATGTAACACCCCAAACTTCCATGGTACACTTCTCTTTGAATAATACAGTAGCATGTGTTGTACACAATTTCGAGTTCTAACACTACAACCAATCAAACTAGCCATTATGAATAGTAATACCCACTTTTCGAAATTTCATAAATTTTATATTTCAAAATGGACTTCATTTTTGGATTCGGAATATCAAAATTAGCTTAAGTTGATTTTTTAGTATTTTTCTGAAAACTTTCAATTTTTGATGAATAGTGAAAAACACTGAGTTATAGTTTAAAATCAAATTTTTTATTTAAATAATTAATTATTCTATTTTTATATATACATAATACCTATATAAGGTCAATTTAATTCATTGAGTCCAGTTTATAATAATTTTATATTTCTAAAAATTTAATTGAACTTTTTACCGTCTTTTACCCACCTCCTAGGAGTATTTGCAAATTTACATAAAACTTAATTTTACCGCTTCTGTGAGTTGATTTTCAAAACTCTGAGAGACATGGTTGATATAAGTACGTAAAGTTTGGTTCAATAAGATGAAAATATTGTTTTGGTGAATAGTAACTTTTTACTTTTATTTACCACAGTTAAAAGTAAATAGGGTACTTAAGGGTAAAAAGATATTATTATTATCTTAACACATGTCCTAATTCTATTGGATAAGTGTAATTAGACCCAAAAAAACCTTAGTAATAAAATATGATCCTTAGGTCCATTTGGATTAGATTAGGACATTTATTATTATTTAATTCAAAGAAGAGTTAAAATTGTTAAATTCGAAGATTAATAACTAAACCATTTTTAATATAGAGTTCCATATAATATAAATTCGACTATAAGTATTCATTAGAAAGATAACAATATTTCATACCTAATGGTATTTTATTTATATTTTTTGACATTAAATCATTTAGTTTATTTATGACAGAATGACGATGCAGTAATTACCTAATTAATGAAATAATAAAATAATTGATATTATAAATATCCAAATATATGTTATTTGAGACTTTTTATGAATTAAACTAATTTTATAGGTTAATATTACAAATTAGGGTTGGTTAGATGAATTTTTTTCGAAGTAATAATGCTGTTATAAATTTAGCAAAAACAAAATACCAAATAGTGTCAAAATTGACATAAAAGTGTTTTTAAAACAAATATTATATTATTAATTGATATTCTATTCATTAAAATCTAAGGTTATTCAAAATGACTTATATAATGATTTTTATATCATTAATTAACCACTTGGGGTTTTCTTGATAGTTTATAGTATGTTTATTAACCATATAATATTAGAGTACAAAGAGACATGGTAAATGTCAAACTAATTAACTAAGAGTTAAATCTAGAAGATAAGGTTAATATAGTGACCCAAACCAGTCTAAAACCTATTGGTTGAGTTTTTTTAGACCCATAACCACATTAGACTTTAAATAATTCATTTTTGAGCTATTAGAAACAGAAAAGTATTTTATTATAAAATAATATTTATAGCTTTTCCTAAGGTGCCCCCCAACCCTCTTATAAAAGCGCACTCCCCCTTTCCTCAAATTCACACCTTCAAACCCTTTTGGTTCGGCCAAAACCTACTAAAATACCCTCTAAAATTTCCTCCATTCATCATATAGGCCTTCCTTTAATCATAAATCCAATCTAAGGAGCCCTTTTGATCAAATCAAAAGGAAGAACCCGAGGAAGAGGTAAATATCTCACCACCCCTTTCAGGTTTTTTCTTCTTCCACTTCTTCTTTCCATGTTGTTTCTATTATAAAATAATAAGTCCAGTATCTTCTATATAATGTTATGTAATAATAAATATGGTACAATCATATTAATTATTCTAGCCATCCTTTTAATGACATGTCACCATACGTGCGTACGTACGACTTAGCGTCTCCATGTCGTGGTGTAGTTGTTACTCAATACATTATTATTCGTATGGTTATAATAATTATGTATAAATGATGTAAATAATAAATATAACATTATAATGATTATTTATATATGATATAACATCCAATAATATATGATTTTAATATCAAAAGAATGATATTATCACTCGTGCGTATGTACGGATTACCGTCTCCAAGAACACGATGAGATTCATTCCCCATCGTATCCATTCAAGAATAATTTTCATTTGATGATTAAAAATAATGTTTAAATACTTAGTATCATTATGAATATGAATAATATACATCATATCCACAAAAAACATTACTTACGTAACAAATCATATAAAGGAAAATGAATCAGTTAACACCCAAAACGATGATAATACTAAAATATTATTAACAAAGCAATATTAAAAGATCATATATGATATAATATTAATGTATATGATTATTGTATAATTTAAAAACATTTATTTAACAATTATACATGAGTTTAACCTACCCTCAACCATGGAAAAGTACAAGTTAAGGGTTAATTTCACAATCTCTTCATTATCCGAGGTTGTTTATACGTAATTATCTACTAGGACTTCTTTATCATCCGCATCCATGTTTCTTTAAAATGTATTTCAAATTTTTTTACTATTTAATAGAAAATGGGTTAAATTCATTTATACCCTTATTTTACTTTATATTTTTTTGAAATGAATCTTTCCGTCGTTTTCCAAACAAGGGACTTTATGACCTTTTCAACAAAATTAAGGAAATAAGGTTTTTTTAAAATTATACGGTGGGTGAAGCTTTTTTCTGTTGTTATAGCATAATTGAAGCATACCTTTTAATATTATAAGAATATTTTCAAAAATAAATGTTTTATTTTGAAATTACATGACTTTAGAATGATTTCAAAATAGAAAGAGATATTTGTCGAAAAAGGTTTTGATTTCATCTATGCCAACATCCTTTGATGGATTTTAAGCTTGTTTGAAGTTGATTTATTATGATACAAAACTTTCATATTGTATTGAAGGTTTTGTGATATGTTTGAATGTGGATGTGTTATTTTTACACCATTCATGGTTTATGTATAAAGTATTCACATTTCTTATGCTAGTTTTAGTACTAATGTTTATGATATGTTTTAACCTTTTCATATGAGGAATGCATTGGACTTAGTAAGTGACGGGTGGAGCCCCTATAGCTTCTCGATGCATCGGTGGGTCTAATGAGACAAACTAGTGTCTTGGAACAAGGCCTTGAAAAAATATTATTTTCAGTCTTGGTATAAGGCCTTGACTATGTGGTTATGAAGTCTGGAATTATGCATTCTATCATTATGAAAGTGGATATTGATATTTCATGTGATTATTCAACTAGTAGAATATCCATGTGAATAAGTAAATGTAATTATTTGATTTTATCTTTACCATATTATTCTGAAGTTCAAGTTTAAAATACTTTTGTTCTAGTCTTACATTACCTTAAATGTTTATGCTTATTTATGAAAGTTTCCGCAATATTGTTATCCTTACTGAGCATCTAACCTCACCACTTTCTATGTTTTATTTTCCCCAGGATGCGAAGAATTATTTTATGACTGACCTGTAGGGATAGTATGAGGGGATATGAGTGTGGTCTTTGGAAACAATGTTGTTGTAGTTTTTCATTTTATGATGTAATGTAAACCATATGATTTTATATAGTACTTTCAAGGCTACTAAACTCATCGGTCTTTCAAGACTTGATCTTTTGTGATCATGCCAATGTTATGTAATAAAGCACATACTCTGGGCTTCTGGGGTTGGGGTGTTAAAAAATACCTCATGGTAACATTACTGTGTTTTTGGGTTGATTTTGTTTTTTGAAAAAGCAGGTTTCCATGGTCTGTTGGGGAGTTTATAGATATTGTTGAAAAGATATGTATACAAGGATCTAATATAAAGGAATGGATGCTCTAGAGGTGGTACAAAAAGTGTGTATTCAAGGTGGCATCGTTTCCCAGCATTTTCCAAATTTTTGGGTCAAAAAATTAGTGAATGGAGAAAGGTGTTTTGGTAAGGTAAATTTTATACAGGGATGAAGCTGGTATGAAATATTACATGCAGGTGATGTTTTATAAATGTCTCATCAAAATATAGCAATGGAAAATATCATGTGAATGATTATTTTTGCGTGAAAGATGAGTTATTCACACCTATGAAATAAAGATTAAGTGATCTGTGCAAAAGAGGCTTACGCACCCAATGCAACGTCAACTATGGTTTTCTGTTCATAGGGAAATATTGCATGAAAGGTGGTAAGTAGATGAGAAATTTTCATACAGGTTCAACAATGTCTATAAATAAGCAGAAATCCCCCCTTAATTTAGCATCTCAAACCTTAGAGAATCCTTGTCTCTAAATCGCGTATGATTTTCACACTAGAGGAGTTGCATATAAAGAGATACGTGCACAATGAATAGATTTTTCTTATAAGAGGTTGTTCTGAAATAGTGTGTAGAGGTCTATAGGGCTGCACCTAGATTCAAATTTTGTTCTCAATGTATTAAATTTGTGTGGAATATAGAAAAAGGTTGTGAAAAAGATTGAAGATTCTTGTAATTCTTTGGTAAAGAGGTACTGATCAAGTTGATGAATGTGGAATTTAATGATATACTAAATATTGTTTAAATCATACTGATTTAAGAGAAAAATTGGATTCTACTAAAGGATTCGTGAGCAAACATTAGTTGAGAGAGCAGTGAGATTTCAAATTATGATTGGTTGTAAAGCAAGAGGGATAGTGAGTCCACTCTAAACTCTATAAACAATAGTTCACTTTTAGTGGTTTTCGTACATCGACACATTATCATTTCATTCTGCTTGGTTGTAACCCAATGAGGGTGAACCAAGAAATTTTTGTGTGTCTCATGAATGCTTTCATTTTTATTCATACATTGCTATAGGAAGGAGAGAGAAGAGTTTTTTTAACAATGAAACAAGATTGAAAGGGATAGTGGTTTTAACTTATCATACCCTGATTCAACCCCCATAGGGTATTTAACCTAGTTAGGCCTAACAATTGGTATTAGATCCAAAGGTTAATTTCAGTGTTTCTCTTATGGAGGTTTTTAATCATTAAGGTGTTCTAATCTTTGATGGAAGAATTTTTTGATTATGGAAGAATAATATGAAACACTACTTTCAAGTGTTAGGAATTGATGTATTTATAGTGGAGATGCTTGGAATTTCTACCAGTAATTATAGTGGTGCTTTATCAGAGGCTCAAAGAAGAGAATTGAATTCTAATGCCAAAGGAATCAATGATTTAGGGGGATCCTTATCTAATGAAATGTATATAAAGGTGACGTCATTTAAAAAAACATATGATATTTTGTAAAATCTCTTAAATACCTCTGAAGGTTCACAGGTCAGAGAGGCAAATCTTCATTTACTGTGAAACAAGTATGAATATCTAAAAATGCACTCTAATGAGTTTATTGATGCGTTCTTTGACCGGGTAAATATTGTTGTGGGGATATTCATGGTCTTGGAGAAACATTGGAAGAGATAATGATTTTTAGTTCATATTTAGATGGCATCCACAATCATTTAATATGAAAGTTTCCATTATAGAAGATAAATATCCAAAGGAGTTGACACTGGATAGCTCACACAGTACTCTCATTGTATACATGATAAGAAATGAAGATATTGAATCTATGGAAAAAGATAAATCTAGAGAAGTGGAATTCAAGGACATGATGAATATCACCATTGTAGATGGACATGAAGAAGAATATATGGATGACGTGATGTCATTCATTTCCTTAAATATTCAAAGAGTGTAAGGAAAGTTCAAAGGGAAACTCCCAATTTCATGCTTTCAATGCGGAAAAGTTGGAAAACATGCATAAAGTCACCCTAAAAAGTTTCAAGACGATGTGGATGATGATGTTGAAATTCCCATGAAGATTCCTTTAGCCTATGTGAAAGGTAAGAAAACGTTCAAGATAAATTTATTCAAAAAGAAGAATCTTTTTTAACAAGAAAATGAAAGATCTTAAGAATCTGATGTTGAAGAGATGGAGAACTGAAACAATCATGGAGAACATACTATGGTGGAAGTTTTTGGTAGTTCCCAGAAAAAGGAAGAAAGAGACACTGATAAAGAAGAATTTAAAGGAAGAGTTTATTTTCAAGCTGAATTGGAAGCCTCACTTGAAGAGATAGATGTTCATAGAACCAAGATTAATAAATCCAACAATGTGGTTCATGATTCCAAACAATATATACAACTGTAAGAAGAAGAGAGATATGATATAATAGAAGAAATTCTGAATATAAGGACTTCATTTCCAGAGGACTCAGAAATAGTTAGTGGTAAAAAATGTAAAAGTGAAGAATAGAAGAGGTTGATTGATGGTTTGAACAACACAATAAAAGAACAAGTCAAACACATTGAATAAATTATGGAGGAAGTCATCGAGCTATGATGAAAAGTTAAGTATCAAGAAAAACACATGATTTTTGGAACGTTTCCAGGAAAGAAGATCATAAAGGAGATAGAAAAGATAGAAGTGGGGTATAGAGGTCCAGTAGAAAGTAACTAACAATCATGTTCAAATTATAAAGCTATTATTAAGATTGACTGAAAATAAAAATATATGATAATTGATGTTTTACTTAAAGCACCCACTCTGAAATTGAAGGTTGATTTGGGCATTAATCATAGTCTGAAGATTCTGATTACCCAACGTACAACCAGTGGTGTGAAATTGACAAGTAGGAATACACCCTGCATCAGGTGTTATTGCTTGGAAATATGGGACACTAAAAAAATGTGTGTTCCATTGCTAAGAGATATTGAAAGGAAGAAGAAAATACAATGATAAACATATCACAATACTCTATAATATCATTCATGGGTTATTTTTTAGTGTGGAGTTTTTTGACACATAGACAGATATTGTACATCAACCATACAAAGTACTGTGTCGAAGGATAACCAAATTGGTCGCAAGAAGAAACTTAAGGAATCATAAAGTGAGATGAAAATGAAAAATAAATTTGCAGCTATGAAAGATGAAGCTGGTCCATCATACTCTGAGGAAGATGTTGGTCTTAAATCTATACTGAGTATGATGTCAAAGACATGGATCAAAATGAAAAGAGACGAAAAGGAAATGGTTGCAAAAAATTCCATTAAATAATTCTATCATTTTTCTGTATGGATCCTTGATAGTGGACGCACAACCCATATAAAAGGAAATAAGGATATTATTATAGGCATAAAATATTAAAGGTAAGGTGTTGTCAAATTTGTAAATGAGAATGTCCGGAAGATAATTGGCTGGGGAAAATCCATGTTTGGGGTAATGAAATGATATGTAATGATGTATTAGTCAATGAAGGTCTCAGTCACAACTTGATTAGTGCCAATTAACTATGTGTATCTAGGCATGATATAAGATTTACAAAGAATATATGTATCATTGAAGGAAGAGATGGTGCATTTGTTATATAGGGAAAAAGTACAAATGGAAATCTATACCTTGTGAGTTGAGAAGAAGATATGTGCTTTTTATTTAGAGAGGAAGAAAATAGGTTGTGGTATAAAAATCTTGTTGATCTATGCCAACCATATTTAGAAGATCTTGTAAAATGTAGTGAAACTCAAGATCTCCTTATGCTATCACATGATCATACTTATATGAGTGATAATTTTCAAAAAGGAAATATCGTCATAAAGATGTATAAGGTAAAAGGGAACATGACTTTAAAAGTGATTAAGTTGGTTCATGTAGATGTATGTGGACCTATCTCACTAATATCTATTAATGTAAAAAGGGATTAAATTCCATTCATTGATCATTTTAGTAGGATGGAATGTGTATTTTTTATTTCCCAAAAGACCGATGTCTTTATTTGTATAAAAAATATTAGAGAGAATTAAAAATTATTCATGGAAAAAAATTTCTAAAGTTTCATATAGATAATGGTACATAATTTAAAAACATCCAGGTGGAGGGTTATCTTGAGAAATGTGGGATAATGAATCAAGTTTCAACTATGATAAATCCTCAATAAAATAGAGTCGTTGATAGGAGAAATTGGATTATCAACAACAGGGTGAGAACAATTCTTATTGAAAAAGACGTACCAGAGAAATTCTAGAAGGAAGCAGTCTTGACATTGGTCTACATATCTAATAGTGATTTATTGTGTCTGAAGGAAGAAAATTCTCTATATGAGATGTGGTATAGAAATAATACTATATTGAAATACTTTTTAATCATTTGAAGTAAGTGATTTATTATTAATAAAGAGAAACATAAGAAATTTGAGACACATGGAGATGAGGGGATATTCCTTGGATACTCAGGAAAAAGAAAAGCATATAAATTCTTCAATAAGTGGCTGGTAAAAGTTGTTGAAATCCATGATGTCACTATAGTGGAAAATTAAAATATTCTTCAACAATGCAGTGAACAGATACTTGATGAATATGATTCAGAGGTAAGAAACATAGGGGGGGGGGTAGAAGTAGAAAATTATAACTTAAAAGAAGAAATTGGTGATGAGTAGGAAGAGGTAAAAAATATATCTTAGAATAAGTAAATGAGTCTAACTGAGATATTGAGGAAAAATATTATCAGCAACCAGATAGTGCCAGTGTATACAAGAAGGATGAAGACTCTAAAGCAACCAGCATTCTAATCACAGGCAGAGTTGAAATGTTTTTCATAAGTAGATGATGATGAGAATTGGGTTCAGGATATGAGTGATGAGATTGAGAAAATTGAGAAGAATAAAACATGTGATATTGTTTCATGCCCAATATATAATAATTTCACTGGGACTAAATGGTTCTTTCACTACAAGATGAATTAAGATAGTATAGTGACTCAAAACAAAGATCAAAATCTATGAAATAGGTACTACCAGATAGAGTGTATCAATTTTGATGAAATTTTTTAACCTATATAATGTCTAGAGACAATAATATTATTATTGACCATAGTAGAAAAAATAAAGTTCAATTTTTTCTAGATATATGTGAAGTCATAAATTCTAAATGGTGTTCTGGAAGAAGAAATTTATATGGAGTAGCCAGATGGTTTTCTCATTCACGAAGATGAGAACATATTTTTTCAGCTGAAGAAGGCTCTATATGGGTTGAAGAAAGCACCAAGATCATGGTATCAGGGCTAGATCAGTTTTTGAAGAAGCTTGGTTTTCAGTGTGGTGGAGTTTATTACAATCTATATGTCAACCAATATAGTAATTGAAGGTTGATGGTGCTAGTATATATCGATGACATAATCTATGGTGGATCAGATAAAGCTTAGTGTAAGAAATTAGCAGAATTCATGAAAATTGAATTTGAAATGTTAATGATTGGTGAATTATAATTTTTCCTTGGATTATAAGTGACACAAGAAAAGAATGGAACATTCATTTCTCAATATAAATATACCAAGGAGGTTTTGAGAAGATTTGGAGTGGATAATTACAAGGATATGATGTTTCTGGTGGCCACCAAGATGAAACTGTATCAGGATGATGAAGGCAAAGTGGTTAATGTCATAGAATACAAGAATATCATTGGAAAACTACTGTACTTAATAGTGAAACAACCAGATATTGTTTTATCAACTTTTTAAGAAGCAAGATATAAAATTAATCCTAAGTAAAACCACTTAATTTTAGTGAATAAAACAATTTTGTATATCAAGGACACAATGGATTTTGGTTTTCTGTACAATGAAAAATCATAGCAAGGGTTATTGGGATATATAGATATAGAATGGGGAGGTTCAACAGATGATAGAAATTCCAATTCGAGAGGTGCATTCTATCTTAGAGGATTGTGTATTTCTTGGATAACAAATAAAAAATATTTCATTTCATTTAGCACCACATAATATTAATATATTGTGGTTACTCAAGAATAAACATAGTTATTGTGGATGAAGCAACATCTTAATGATATGGGGGTTGAAGTGAAGTATCTGATCAGAATCCATTTGATAATTCAAGTGCTATAAATCATAGAAAAAATGACATCCCTCACTCGAGGAAAAATCATATTGAAATTAAATATAATTTTATAAAGGAGAGGGTGGTTCATGGGCTTGTGAAGTTAGATTATGTTCCTAAAAAACTACATGTTGCATACATTTTGATAAAGGACTTACCTAAAGAAGCATTTGAATGGCACATACTAGCTCCAGGAGTTCATCAGACTCCCTGCAATTGAAAAAGTATGAATGTGGGACCCCCTCTACCTGAGGTATAGTGTAATTTTCCCTAATATGATAATATATGTGCTTTACCCTATTGCAAACCAAAACAAAGTGACATTTAGGGTTTTTGACAAAGAGGGATAGATTGTGGCCATTAAAGGGAAGAAAATGTCTTAATCAAGACATGATAGAAGCTGATAAGGGGAGAAATTATGTAGGTGGAGTGTCAGCATTTTAAAGGTTGCAGGTTTTTGACAAAGCATGCAATGCTTCTATGAAATGATGAGAAATAGTCATTATGAGTAAAAAGTTCATGACTATTAGAGATTAGCATGGAAATCTTTAAGATTCCAAACCATGAGATCCCAAGCAGTGAAGTGAGGGGTGTTTTGAATTTGATGATGCTAAAGGTGATCGATCAAAGGATATATATCATGTGAGATGTGGTCTGTGATGAATGTTGTTGAGTGGTTTTGGAATTTGGTGGTTCATTAATGAACATATCATGTTACTCTTGTTTCTTATGTCGAGCATGGATCATGTGGGATTAGAGTATATGCTGAGTAATTATTTAATCTCTATCCGAATAATAAAAATAAAATATTAGAAAAATATGGAACAATATATAATGATGTATCAAAATTTCAAGAGTTGTCAACAAACCCAAAGGTTGATATTTTTGGGAATAAATCTCTCAATCCAACATTATAATGTTTTTGGGTTGATTGTGTTTGTTGAAAAATCATATTTCCCTATTCAATTGTGAAGTTCTAGAGATATTTCTAACAAGCTATTTTTAAAAATATCCAAGACAAAGGAATTAACTATTTAGATGTAGAAAAAATATGTGTATAAAAGGTGGTCATGTTTCCTAGTGTTTCCAAAATTTTAGGTGAAAAAATTGGAGAATGGAGAAAGGTGTTTTGGAAAAGGAACTTGCATGAAAGGATGGAGGTGCTCTGAAATATTACATACATGTGAAGGTTCAAAAGCATCATATCAAAATATGGAAAAAGAAATAATCACTCGAAATATTTGTTTTTTCATGAAATATGAGTTACATGAACCAATGAAATAAAGATTAAGTGATATGTGAGAAAGAGTCTTACGCGCACAATGAAATTCCAAATATGGTTTTTAGTAGTCAAGAAAATATTTTATGCATGACAGTTAGTAGATTAGAAACTTTCACGCAAGGTCGATATTGTCTACAAGAAGCTACCCACCCCCATCATTTAGAAACTCAAACCTTAGAGAAATATGATGATCTGAATCACGTATGATTTGCAGACAAGAGGAGTTGCACATAAAGAGGTTTTTTCACAAAGCACAAAAGTTACATGAAAGAGGTTATTCTACAATAGTGTGCAGATGTTTCGAGGTCTGAACCTAGAATCGAATGTTATGAAAAAAGTGTTAAAGTTGCGCGCAAGATAGATAAAGGTTGTGTGAAAGGTTAATGCTGCCTAATAATTATGTGGTAATGCTGTATTCATAAAGTGGATGAATGTGGACTTTAATGATATACTAAATGAGGTGTAAATAATATTGATTCAAGAGATCAAAGTTGATTCTTCTAAAGGATTAGTGAGAACACTTTAGTTGAGAGATCAGTAAGATTTTAAATTGTGATTGGTTGTAAAATAGGAGGGAAAGTAAGTCTACTCCAAACTCTATAAATAGTTGTAAACTTTTGGTACATCATCACATTTCCATTTGTATGATCCTTGCATGTAGCCCAGTGAGGGTGAACCATGTAAAATTTATGTTTCTCATTCTTTCTTTCATTTCTATTCAACTCGATCCACTTGAATGGTGATCAAACCTAAGTATACATAACACTCTAATAAAAACACTATTTAGTTTGATCAAATCAAGATTTTTATATGCGAGTTAAATGAAAATAATAAAACATAAGTAATATGATATAATATTTTAATTTTATTAGAATTTTACCATTTAATGATGATTAAGATGTGTTTTTTATAGGGTTAGATATTTTCTTTAATTATTTTGAATTATATAGACAATTTAAATATTCACATAACATATGTTTTCTAAGACTAAATATATTCAAATAATTTGATATAATTTATAAGTTAATGAAAATATTGTTTCGAAAATTATTTTTATAAAACAATATTTTAACCTATAAAAAATTAAATTATTCAAAAAATATTTAAAATATTAATACATGAAAAATGTGGAGATCAGTGAATTTATCTTGATATTGTATATAACAATTTCTTATGACCTCGTTGAAAATTATTTAAAATATAAACCAAACATTTATATATATAATGTGTGTTTAGTTATAAAAATTCAATAATAGAACATTTTCCTAGAGTATAAAATTTATAGTGTGGTCAAAACACTTGTTCATGTATATAACATTTGAGAGTTAGTGGTACATAACATTTATGTTGATCCTAGAAAATATATTCTAATAAAGGGGTATCATGAATTTTTTTATGGAAACCATCTATTATGAACCAATGAATTTTAATGGAAAAGAAAATAAAAAAATCTCAATGACTTTAACATCTATAATTATCTATATAACATTTTATTTGTGAAATAATGTTTATAAGGGACGTTTACAAATCATATAGGAAACACAAATCATGCTCAACTAAATAATATTTTAGGTAGAATATATTAATTAAAAAAATTTATTGACCATAAAAAGAATTACATTTTAAAAAATAGTGTATTTGTTAATGAAATTAAAGGTAGAAAATATTTTATAGAATATATTAATTTTTTTGAAATAAAATTTTGTGTTCTCGCATGGTTTCTTTTTTTTAAGAGTAACAAATTGTAATTTTTGAATATCAATCATCTAGATGAATAGTAAATTGGAATCATTTTTATCATGAATCATTTTTGATGAATATGTTATTAAATGAAATTTATTTTCAAAATATTTATCATTATGATAATATTTTATTATATATCTTGGTTTCCTATATTTTGAAGATTTATAATTTAGTATTTTGATGTAGTAGTTTTGGGGAGAACAAAGGGGTTATCAAATTTTATATTAGGGATTATTTTGGTAGTGCTCAAGTATTTGTTCACATGAAGTTTATTGTGAAATGGATTCTTCTTTGATCTAATGTTAGGGTAATAGATATTTCTTGGAGTTAATTTTTTTTTCAAGGTTGTAGATTTGTATTTATTGAGTCAAATTGATATTTTTTTGTCAAAACCATTATTATGTTTAAGAAAACCTTTCCTTAATTGGTATTTTTGTGGATGAATTTCTTAGTCCTTCTATTTATTTTAAGTACTTCTAGTTTTCCTTTGTATGGTGGTAATTTAATTAGGTTATACATCATATTTTGCATTTGTTTATTGAGGGTGGTGATAGGATTTGGGTTAGTTTAATTCACATGATATTAATTATTTTATATCAAATGATTTTTTATCGAGTGTAAATTATTTTTGTCAAAAAATTATAACAAATTTTCCAAAAAATATGCTGTCAAAATAATATTTGACCAAAATTATAGTTTATTAAAATTAGTATCCTTTAAAGGAACCATAACAACATTGTAACTTAGACCACATCCGTGGTTTGCATTTGGTTATACCATGGAATGGTGAGTGTCACTATGCCACAATACTCTTTATGGAAGCTTATGTGGTAGATGATATAGAATGGCTATTCTTTAATCTTCCACTCTAAGTTTTCATTCTTGGGTGGATCACTATTTTATGATAATTATGAGGAGTTTTAAAATCTTACTTGTTCAATAATAAATTAAATCAATTAATTGAGAATTTATCTAAATATTATAAAGAGTTACATGATTTGATAATTAATTAACACCCTTATTAAAATGATCAATAACTGTGTTTTAAATACGGTCTTTGGGTAACTCTATAAATAGGCTTAATCCACATATGATTCGATTGATATCTAACACAAAAACACCCCAAGTTGATTCTATGCTTAGTAATTCTTCTCTATCACATTTAAAAAATGTTCTAGCATAAAATGGTATTAAAATAGGTACTTCCCAAGTATAAAAATATTTGTATGATCTTTGGATACCAATGGAGGAAGGATCCTTTGATATTCTGCATAGAGACATTAATCAAATTCTTACAAAAGGTTTCAGCATCCCAAATCAATTAGTGTGTGGTAAATTATTCATATTATTATTTATTTATATTCATTCTAAATATATTAATAAATTATAGAATTAATATTGTATTGGGGATTAATTTAATTTCATGTGATTAATAATATTTCCATCCCTCTAAAACCCAATTGTGATATTAGAGAATATCTAACAATGATTGGTTTGATCTTTAAATAAACTATGTAACTAGAAAAATAATTTTCCTAGACACCACAAAATGGTTCATCCAAAATACCCATTTCTTTACATGAAATTCCTACACCATGGTATAATAATTTTGAAAACTGGTAATTTTATTATAAATTTTTTTATACCACACCACATATGAAGAAATATGGTTATTTTAAGTGTTGATATAAAATCATGAAAAACTTATCATCGTAGGAAAACTCCCTATTATATGGTGGTAAAATATCTATGTCATGGTGGCCTTTAGAGTGATGTATCACCAGAATATAGGCCAAGAAAATTTGGGATTATAAAGACCTTACCAAAATGGAATGCCCCATATAAAGGCTCATCAAAATTAAGATGACCAAAATGGATTGAACCTGAAACAACCAAAGGCTAAACCAAAATAAACATTAAAATGGAATCATCACATGGTTTTTCTAGAGGAAAAAATGGAATCCATTTTGTAGTGGTTCAAGCCATTTTTTATAGAATTTTAAAGAAAATATATTATTTTAAATTTCTCAAAAAAAATATACATTAACCTGGGCCTGGAGATCCCCCACCAACTCGGTGTGGGATATAAACCATACTAATTTTTTTGATAGACTTTATATATGTTTAAATTGGATTTACAAGGTTTTATAATTTATAGTGTCTAGAAATTATAAAATATTGTAAAATATATAAGTTTTTATATTTTTTTAAATAGACCATAAATGAAAATGAAAAAAAGATTATATTAAGGCTTTAATTGAAAAATTATTTAATCGATTCCAAAATGATTTTTGGATATTGATGTGATGATTGGTATAAATAAAATTTAATGTAATATATTTATTTTAAGTAAATAATTTACATAAAATATGAAATTTTAATTATTTGATTAAAAAAGTATTCATAAAAAATATCATTATTTGAATTATGAAAGAGTTTATATTAAATATATATAAGTGATTATATTGAAAATTTATTTTGGGTAAATTTTAATTTAAATGTTTATACATTAAAAATTATAGTGTTCATAATTGTTTAATTTATTAATTTTTCATAAATGTCTATCTAATGAATAATATATAAATTTGATAATTTATTTTTTTATTCCCCACTTTATGTATAAATATAATTTTTATATTTTTAATTGTTTTATTATTTAGTTTAAAGTGTTAAACTATTTCTATAAATTGATATACACGCATATAAGGAGTGACATGCTAGGTATGATAACGGATTTAGTTTTATTCTACCGTGATATTGGCTTGTTTGAGGTTAGGAGTTTGAATTAAGAGGTTAATTTTTATTCATACATATTAGGTGTAAGATTCATGTTGTAAAAAAAATATCTATTGATTAATTATCCCTAGGTATAGGGACATTAGTTTGAACTTCTTAGTGGTCAGGAGGATTTTTCATTGTCTAAAAAATGCGGGAGTTGGCTACCAATTACACCAGGCTTAATATTTTTGGGTTTTTTTTTAATTTTATATGATTATAAGAATTTACATGAATGGGTTTAAAATACCTCACCCATGGGATGTTTTTGGATATTTATAAATATAGTTGGATTTTAATTTGGGTTAGTAGCGCAATCTATTAGTTTTGTAAATTGTTAAAAAAACAATATGCTTCGATAATATTGGTTTGGTTGAAGGAATACGATTCTAAACTAAATAATTAAAATAATTCATAAATATAAATGGAATACATGAGATAAGATAAGTAGATTTAATCCCCTTTAAAAATAATAAGCATTAGAATCCTCCTTAGGAAAACACATTTTAGAACCCTAATCATCCAACCAATTAGGCTCACAATGAAGTGGGGTGCCATTAGATTATATTTTGTATAGAAAAAAAGTAATGAGGTTATCCTAAAAGTTGTGTATAGTGTTCTTCTCACATTCATTATGTTACAATGAGTTTTAAAACCCTAATAATTATTATTTATTGGAATGGTAATGAGTTTACCCATATAATGGATTGGTTAAAGAGTTTTCTCCTCAACCATCTAAGAGTAATAAATAATTTTATTTGGATATTTCCATACCCAAATTGTTTAGTGGTGAGGTTCATGAAAAATCATAGTTATTTTATTAGTCAAATATAGATCTTTCCCACTAATTGATATGATGAATTTTAAAATGGTACAACATATTAGTGGAAGCATAGTTAATAATTTTTCTTATTAAATGGTTTCCAAACATGATAATCATCATCTAAAAATTTATGTTTTAGATTAATGGAATCATCATAATTAAATGTTTTATTTTGGCCAATCGGAGAAAACAAATATGTGTAATGAGGGATAATTATTAGACTGCTACTTAAGAATTATTAGTGAATAGCAAGAAAATTCATTGTGTTAAAGTGATAACTTCGTAAGTATGCAACTATTAATGTATCTCCATAGGTGATTCTATATTCTTGTGAGAATCATAGATTAATTCACATTACATTTTAAAGGAATTAGACATAATATGAAAAAAGTAACACTGGTCTCCACCCATATACTCAATGGTATTAAGTGTTCTAATGAATTAGAGAGACTATAGTTTTCCTTTAAAGTCTTATTCTACCTATGTAATTTGTATTCCCAAGAGGATGACATGAGATGTTAAGAAATCAGTGTTTTAGTGATTGTACAAAATGGTAAAATTTAATCGATAAAAAATAATGGATTAAATTAATAGTAAAACTTTGTCATTGAAACTGAATGATGTGTCTGGATGGAAGGGAAATATTTCTATATGTTGGAATAGTTCTGTATGGATGAAGGGGTTTTATATATTCCAAGTAATGTTCAAGAAATGTATTATGATTATAGAAATAAATTCTATGATTTTTAAAGGTATATGATACCAAATTCCTATTTCCAAAGTGATGTAAATATAGAATAATTTAAAATCATGGAACAAAACGATGGATCATGTAGATTTAATTTGAATGATTAGGAAAAGGGTTGTTGAATCATGGTTTCAAGTGAAAATAATTTTATATCATGTTCATATGGATATAAAAAGGGATGTATATATCATTTATATAATATAGTTATGGAAATTAGTTATTATTAAAGAGTTGTTATGAACAAACATGGGACGATGGATTTTAATAAACATGTTTGAAAAGAATATAAGGATATTTTTTTATATTGGAAAAAGTTTTCATATTAGATTTTTGTTAATATATTAGGAATTGATATTCACCAAACATAAATGGTAGGTTTTAATAAATATGGTCTTCTTTTATGAAATTATCTAAACACATATAAAACCATAAATGGTATAGATATGATAATTTATTTGTTAAATATTACCACTAAGAGGAAATAAGTGCTTTCCCAACATAATTGAATTTTTTCCTCCTAATAAGAGATTAGGATGAAAATATAGTCACTAAGAGGCTACATGGAGTATATTTGGGCTTATAGATGTTAAAGGGTTAAAAACCGAATTATCTTTTAGTCAAAATTCAGAGAGAATATCACTTTATATCATATAGGAGTTTTAGAGGTATTAGTAAAGAAAAATATAAACTATTCCAATAGTTACCAAAATTATTTCAAAGAAAATATTTATGGAAAAGTTAAAAGAATGGAAATGATGATGATCTTATAAAGAGTTCTAAGTAGATAATAAATGTCATTAACATCATAAAATTTTATTTTGTGAAGTAAAGGAATTTTAATTCTTGTTTAGAGAGTTGAACATGAAAAATATGAATCCCGAGCCACTACATTATTCAACCTAAGTATTCTTAAATATGTTACTCTCTAAAAGGGATTAGTTAGAATGTTTTACCATTTAATCATATAGAAATTTGGTATGAGTTATATAGTGATATAAGAAGTTTAATAAAACAGAAAAACAAAAAAAACAATTAAATTATTTAGTAGTCTGTCATATATGACATGGTAAAAAACATTTATTTTAAAAAAATGTTTAAGAATTTAAAATGTATCATGTTACACAAAATCAAATCTAAACTTTTTCATTATTTTACATTGGTTTCATATTTTTTTAAGAGAAATTACAATTGAAATCACAATGTATGACTTTAAGTCAACCCTAGGTAATGTTCATTATGTATAATTATAGTTTGTAATGAAATTTTATGTTTAAAATGAGTGAGATTCTTGTATTAATATACAAAATATACCCAAGAGGTATAAAATAGATTTTTTATTCTAGATAAACTACAATGTATATACCACCTGGAGTGTCATGCACTATGTTTTTTGTAAACCTGGAGTATATATTTTATATTAAATCATTATACATATGGTTTGTACGATATCCATTATGATAACCTTCACACATTGATACATTTATCACACAAGAATCTAGGACAATCAAGGGGAGGTTAGTAATGTTGTTTTTCATATCATCATTTAGAGCTCAATAAAGATGGTATTTTGCCTCCCATATAATCAGTATGAAATTTTGGCCCTCAATCAACATAAATTAAGGAAGTTTACAGTTATACCCATATAGTATATATTATTCGACTATCTCTTTGGGTAAGGATAATGTGATTTTCTTAAATACTAAGATGGATAACATGTGAGGTATTAATTATCTCAGTTAATATTTACATGGAGAATTGAGAACATATAAGGATGCTATGTTGGATTTTCATTTTCCATGTCCCATGATCCCATGATGTCTGGGAAAAAAGGATTATATGAGTATTCATACTTTTATATGATGTATCTTTTGAAGGTAGGCATGGAGATACATTTTTAATAGATATCACAAAAAATCCCTTTATATATTGAGTATAATTAATGTTTTTCTAAAGCAAACTCTTCACTTAAAATTATGTATTCATAAATTTAAAATTATTTATAATTATATAAAGGCTCGCATTTTCAAAACTTTTGGTCTTGAGAATGAGTATTGAGTTTATGAAACACTGAGAGAAACCCCGATAGTTTTTATAGTACATTTGGAAGATGTTTGGGATGAATTTTCACACAATTCTATATATGATAATGAATAATGTGAAAATGAATTATACAATTTTAGAAAAGTATATTCAGAAGATATAAAAATAGGTTTTTAATATAGTTTCCAATGTTTTTTATTATGATATGACATTGGGAGAATGTATTATAAGTCTTCAAATCATTTTTCTAAAAGTGAGAGATTATTTGAAATATGCACTAAAGTCACCAACAAAGTGGGATCTAAATTTGGATATACCAAGGAACAATGATTATATCTATGTCATAATACTTATCATGACATTTTATGTGGTATATGATATCACATGAATCTATCATAATATCTTATATTGTGTTTCCATTATCAGTTGGATCATCATATGATCAAGATGAGGTGGAGTTTAAATATCATACATTTTTATTAAAATGTTAAATTAAATAATTTGGAATTGAGTTAGGAATTAAAAAGGGTTGAAATGTTTGATAATTTGAGAAACATATAATTAATATAGTTGATCATTTGAGTTCCAATGAGGGACTTTGGATGGATATATAAACATACACAATCCTAAATGTTTGGGTTAACCTCTAACCAAGAAACCTTTCAAAGTTTTTCTATGATTAAATATTTTTCATTCTCACCATTAAACAAGGTTCTATAAAACCATGGTGCTAAAAAAATATCCTTCCCAATAATTTGGAGATTCATGTTGTAGCACCCCCACCAATTTCATGTAAGTAACCCATTTTTTATGTATTTAAAGTACGTAAAGGGTTTGGAATATGTATTGGAGGGTTTAGAGATGTTTTCAAAAGTTTTTGGGGATTTTAATAACGGTAATGGTTTGAGAATAATTATTAGAAAATGTTAAACACCTCTATGAACCCATGAAAATGGGAATAATGGACCTTGGGTTGGTGAAAAATTTGGTTTAAAGTTTGGCCAAACCATGTAGCGACCTTAGAGTAACCCTAAAAAGTAAAATAGAGGGAGAAAAAAGGTTGTCTCACAGTTTTTCTATCCATGTGATCCAACCATGAGAAATATGATAAGAGGTAGTGTCTTGTGCATAGTTTCCCAAAACATGTTCCTAAAGCGTGAACAGTTAAAAATTAGATCCTTAAAATATGGACATCACTCGATATTTCTCCTAAACAAATATTTTTTTACTTATTTTGACTCAAACTTATTTTTATCTCCTCATTAAGCCTGTGTAGAACTTCCCCTATGATCCTGGAGAGATCCATTGGAAAATAATGGTGCATTGAAGGTCGGGTTTCTTAGTAAGTCTCCATTCTTGGTGGTTTTCCTTAGATATACTCTTCTTCCCTCTCATGAAATCATAGATATTGTCTGTTGTGGATATATCTATGAAAGTTTATTTTAATCACAATGAGACTTGTATGTGGTTATGTTAAGGAACAATATCTATAACGGGTTTTTAGAGATTAAACCCAGTTTTAGTGATTTTGTTGTTCTTCATTTTCACCACAGTTTCTAAGGTGGGTGGATTAACTCTCAACTCTTATTTTTGGATCTAGATGCATTGATTTGAAAATGTTTATATTACTTGATTTTTTTTCTAAAATTGGTGTGAAAAAATGATAGAAATCATCTTTATTTATGGTTTGTGGATTTTTTGAAATTAGTTGTTGTGAAATTTTTTTTGTTATGTGATTTTAAAATTATGTTTTAAAATATGGCTTGATTTTCATTCATGGAAATGGTTTAATAAATAAAATTCAATAAAATGAGGATTTAGTGGAATGTATTGAAATGGTTGGTTTGACATGGTTTTTTGATACATGGTTTAGTTTATGTTCATTCTTTTGATGTGATCCTAAATAAATGGAACATACCATTAGTGTACAAGGAAATGGCCCTTGATAAGGGGTGTGTTCCATAATGAAACAAGAAGATAGGCCACTTAGTGATGACTTAGTGTATGGAAAATAAATTACTCATGAGTATGGAACTATCAATTAATAATGCATGTGTGGGTGCATATATGAATCATGGAATGGGTATACCTACCAAAATGTGAAATGGATTAAATCATTATTTGTTTTTACTCCTTAAAACCTGTTTTTTTGGAAATCTATTTTGGTTTGAAACTACTTGGATTTGATGGAAAATATTGAAATGGTTTAAAATGTTTCATATAAATTGTTTTATATTAATTTTTTAACATGTTTTATCCATGTAGAATGAGTAGGGAGGTCATTTTGGGAAAACCTACAAAGTTTCAATACTCACCCCCAGCTTGGGAACATTGGTTCCTTTAAAAAAATATCTGATCGAGATATATGAAAGGGTAATGTGTCACATTTCTTTAGTGCAACTTCATGATATTTGGGCATGGATTGTGGAGTTGGATCTTGGATCCTATTGGGTGTTGCTGAGTTCATGTCATTGGATTCCTTGAGCTTTGTTGGATTGTTTTTCTGCATTGTATTTTGATTTTGGTCTTGGTTTCCTCTTGGTACTCAGATGTACTTTGGTTTGTTTTTTTACATTGAGCTATATTACATTTTTATTCATCATATAGTTATATTATGGTTTTGTTATACTTGGTTTGGTTGTTTTAGTTTTAAATTTCTAATCATCCCCATCTATTTATAAAGCCATTGGAATTTATTTTAAGACTTTAGTGTCATGGGGATGTCTCCCAATGCCAAGTAACAATTCTTCCTTGACTCATTAAAAGGATGAGGGGTGGGATGCTGCAAATGGTATCAGTCTTGATCCGTCCAAACATCTTTTTGGAAAAAATGTTATCAAAATTTTTATTCCTTGTCTTGAAAGTGGTATTAGTTTTGTCAGCCTGACTTTTATTTTTTGTCAAATGAAATTAGTTTTCAGTCTTGGAGTTTAAAATCATTATAGTTTAGTCTTTATTTTGGATTTTTTAAAGGATTAGGATTGTCAAATAATAAAATTTAGAGCATAAAATGAAACATCAAAACTATTTATACTTATCTTCAAGTAACCACAGAGTTATGTACATAAGTTTTTTGAGACACTTATAAGTGTGTTACCTCATTATCATGGGTTTAGCCAATGAGAAGAGCATGAAATTCATTGATAGAAATGAAATCCCACTAAGAGTGTGTATTTCATTCTGATTAATAATTTATGATTTTGTACAAAATAGTTTCTTTTTGAAAAAGTGATGAAATGTTTTCGAATATTCTATTTTGAAAAGGTGTGGTTGTGGTTTTTTAAAAATGGATTGATTTCTAAAAGAATGGTGCAAGTTTAAAAAAAATAGAAATGGAAAACAATTTAATTTTGGTAAATCCTTGTAGTGAAAGCTTTTATGTGTTAATTTGATATTGTTAAGCCTTAAATTACTAGATAGTGAGAGTAATGGAATTTTTTATTTTTAAAAAATGATAGCCTATAGACATCATAGAAACCAACTAGAATAGGATACTAAGAATATGGTTGTAGTTGAGCCACTGGTGAACCAACAGATGGTTCAGAGTATAGTCCAATTCTTTTAGGTGGTGAATTGAGGGAATATAAGGGATGAACTATAAAAAACCTACTCTTTATTAACATTAATACTTGATTTATTACATAAAATTACACATAATAGAACCCAAAATCTTGGAAAGTCTAATGTCCTTAGTAATTAGGTACATAACATAACATCTGGAACTTGGACACAATAGCATTATTAAAAACTACCTTAACACAGTTAATTGAAAACATCTTTAACATGCTCAAATCACACCTTTGAACAAAAAATTTCATGGGATATCCTAGGGACATATATATAAAATGAGTGAGATATAAAACCTAGTGAGGAAAAAAACATGGCATAAGTGATACATGTTAGACAATAGGCATATCAATGAGGAATAAAAGGAACATGAATAATAAGGCATGATATAACATGATAATTATAACATGGTAAATGTGGAAACAAATCTAAACACTGAATCATAAAAATAGTTCAAGGATAAACCAGAAAGACATCATGGTGGAAAATTTAACACAAAGAAATTAGGTACACCCATATCCTAACATGACGTATCATGATACTAAACATTACCCAATCCATTGAAGCGTTATCTAGGTTCACCCTTCATAATCATTTAATTCCCATGCTTAAGTGTACCACAAACATCATACAACATGGATTCATTTATCATCATAATTTTTTCCATGATCAAGGAATATGGAATAAGTACATGTAATTCCACAATAAATAATTATATTTGAATAAATGTGAATACCCTTGATTGATTAATTGATATAGTATTCACTACAAAATTGTTTTGGTAGGGATAATCACAGTGAAAGTTTCGGCATCATAACAACTTTACATAAAAATTCATAAAAAAAGTTGATGAGAGAGAAAGAGGTCTAAAATTATTTGGATATTAAATGGTATGTAATATGGAAATTGAAAATAATATCCCAAAATTAGAAATATTTATATATAATGCATAAGATAATGAATAAACATGAATAGGGAAAATAATCTTTACAAAATTTCGACATGGTAATGAGTGTACATAAAGTATCATGGGAGGATTAATGAGGGTGAAAGGAAGATATAATCATTTATAAATAAAATTTATAGTAAGGTGAATATGGAATATCATATTCCATCATAAGAAAATGAAAAGTAAAAAACATAACATGAAAGGAGTGCTTGATAAAAGTGGAGAGTTGAAGATCCCTTAAATGAGTGTTTGACTTCAAAAGATTAGGAGGGGCTTCTTAAGATATTTGGGAAACCTTGGGATGACTATATAAAGTATGTGGAAGAGTTAGGACATGATCAAATATGTTTTAGTGAAGAACAATGGGAGATTCTATGGGTTTATATAGGAATATATAGACATTTCTTTATCATTTTGGTTTTGGTTGATACATAATAAAATATCAAAAACCACAAACCATACCATGGTTTTTCCCCAGTTTTCTACCAAAGGGGAGTGTTTTTAATAATTTTAGAAGGAAAAGGGCCGAAATTATTAATATATTACCCGTGGTGATTTAGAGGTGAGTCACACTCTTAAAGAAATGATTTTGAAATCATAAAATATATTACAAGTCTTGGAGGATTCATAATGGATTAACAAAAGGAAATAAAATAAATGTAAAATCAAATTATTTTAAAGGTAAAAAATATATATGGCCATTTATCCATTTTATATTACATTTTAAATCATGTTTGGTTCATTGGGATCTCATAAAACAGAAGTTATATTTATATGGTATTTAATATTTACCCAAAATTCAACTATCTCAAAAAATTATGAAATATTAACCATTGGATAATTTGAACATTCTGATTCAAAAAATAATATTAATTTTATCTAAATAATTTTCTAAATATGTTAATTTTTACTTTTAAAATAATAACCGACATTGACTGAAAATGATAGGTTTTTGACAATAATAGTTTTTGAACCCTTATAAAAATTACCCTTGACATCATAAAAATTATATGATTATTAATATTTACTAAATTTTATTTAATAATAACAATTTCATAAAATATTATTTATTTCAGTAATCCATTAATTCATCCAAAAATATTTCTTAATTGAATTTTAATATTAACCAAAAAAATACTATTTGTGTTTTATTGAATGAAAATAAAAAACATTTATAATGTAATAATAATAGGATAAAAATATATCAATTATTCTATAAAAAATAATATACATAATCATATTAATATTTTATTCTTACATATCCCTTTAATAAAATTGAAAACATCCTAAGTTTAAGGTGCGTGATGATGGAATTTTTATGGGATGGTTTAGTGAACATGGTTTGGGTTGTGATCTCCATGATCTTGAAATTCTACCATAAATGGTTTTGACCATGATTAAGTTGTTGGATCTCATCTTGGAATTGGTCAAGGTAAAATCCTAGAAATTTTATCTCCCTTGAATGCTCTGATAATTGCGCTTCATAGGGTATGATCCCACTGGTTGAGTTCATCACTTCCTTTTTATATGCCATATGGATTTTTTTAAAACCCTATATTTATAAAAATAAGGGAACCACTATTCAACCACTATATTATCTACAATAAATATTATTAATCAATTAAATCCAATGTTAATAATAAGACAAAAAAAATTTCACGTGTTTTCTCTAACCATATTACTTAATAAGAAATTTAATTAAAACAGAAAGTGGAATTTTATTTACACCAGTTGGGGTCATTAAAATATCCCCCCTTAAGAACTTTCACCCTAAAATTTTTCTATTCCCACAGAAAAATATATTACAGAAACTCTGCTTCATCACTTCCTCTAGTTCCCATGTTGCTTCTTCAAACTTATTATTTCTCTACAACACTTTCAACTAGGGGCATTGTCATATTTTAGAGAATATTTTCTGTAAAATATAAAATCTTCACCAATTTATCATCATAGGAAATTTCATTATCTAATAGTACCTCCTATTGATTTAGATAATGTGATGAGTTTGGTATGTACATCCTCAAGAGGGATACATGTAAAACTTCATGTACTTAAGACAGGTTCGGTGTGAGTACTAGTCAACGACCACCGCACCGATACGATCAAGGATATCAAAAGGACCTATTTACCTTAAAAGAATATTTACCCTATTCCCAAATCTCATCAATTTTTTCCATGGAGATATGAGGAGGAATACCATGCCCCTAACATCAAACTCTTGGTATCGTCAATGATTGTTAGTATAGTTTTTCTATCAACTCTGAGCATTATTGATGATCTTTTGATTGGTTTGAACCTTCTCCACCATTTCCTTAACCATTTCAGGACCTAGTAGTTTGTGGTCCACTACTTCAACTCAACATGTATATGTTCTTCACCTCTTCCCATAAAAGGATTTATAGGGATCCATTTGGATGCTCGAGTGGAAACTATTTTTGTTAGATAACTTGACCATAGGAAGATGTTTTTTCCATCCTCCTCTGAAGTAAAATGAGATTTCTCTCAACATATACTCATGTTTATGTATAGTATTATCATATTTTATATCAATTTGAGGTTGATAAGTCATAATGATGTTCATATTAGTGTTTATAAAAATCTGCAGACTTGTCCAAAACATAGAGTTGAATCTTGGATCATGACCATACATAGTTGAAAGTGGTAATCAATGTAGCATCACCACTTCTATGGTGTATATCCATCCAATTTTATCTAGTGAGAAATCCTCTATAATTGAAATGAAGTGTGTAGTATTTTTAATATGATCCACAATAACACATATATCATTGTTTCCTTTGGATGCCTTCAAATGTTCGATGAAAAAGTCCATGGTGATGTTTTCCCATTTACGTGTTGGTAAAAGTAATAGTGGCATCGTAACCTTAAATTTATTCCTTTTAGCCTTCACATTGTGACATACTAGGAACATCGATGTATATTAGAGATCTTATTCTTCATGTTTTCCCACCAATACTACCCCTGGACATCTCGATACATCTTTATGTTTCCTGGGTGAATGGAGACAGTCAAACTATGTTCGTCATCCAATAGTTCCTTATTTAACTTAGGATTTGATGGAACACATAATCTTGAACCAAATATCACAATTCCTTCTTCATTAACATTGAAATATAATGACTTATCTTTTCTTATAGTCTCTATTGTATTCTGAATTCCCAAATCATCTTTTTGAGCATCATTTCACCTTTCAATAAGAGATGGTTGGGAAATAATTTGTGAAAGGATTGATGATTTTCCTTCCATTATGATTCCCACGTCCAACCTATTAAATTCTAAGAAATCTGGAACATTATTAATCCTCATCAATGATAAAATTTTGGGATCCTTTTAACATATAGCATCCACTACTTTATTTTCATTTCCAAGATGGCAGTGAATGGAGTTTTCATAGTCCTTGATCAGCTTTAACCATCTTCACTAGAATATATTAATCTATTTCTATCTAAATATATATTTGAGGCTCTTTTTACCAGTATATATCTCACAATTCAACCCATAGAGATAATTTCACTATATTTTCAATGCAAATATCCTAACTTCCAACTCCAGATCATGTATAGGATAGTTTTTCTCATAAATTTTCATTTTCCTTGAGGCATATGCAATGAATTTGTCATTTTTTATTAACACACATCCTAATCCATTCTTCAAAGCATGGATGAATACTACAAATAGATCTCCACCTCTAGGTAGTGTGAGCCGAGGGGTAGTGATAAGCCTCCCTTATAACTCCTTGGATCTTTCTTCTCATTCATCATTCCAAGAAAACATGACTCCCTTATGAGTTATCTTGGTAAGAGGGTTCGGAAATCATGAGAACTTTCTCACAAATCGGAGATAATACCCATCTAAGCCAAGAAAAAATATATATTTGTAATTAAAGTTGGCCTTAGCCATCCTTATATTATTTTTTTATTTGAAATATCCATAAATATACCATTTCTTATGATGATATGCCCCAAGAATGAGACTTTCTTCAAACAGAACTCACACTTGCTATAAAAGGAATATAGAATATCCTTTCATAATTTCTTTAGCATAGTGTTCAAATTCTCCTCACGATCCTCCCTTATTTTAGAATTTATTAGAATATCATCTATAAATACTACCACAAATTTGTCGACGTAATATTTAATGACTCTATTCATCAAGTCTATGAATATTTTGGAGCATTAGTGAGTCTGAATGGAATCAATATGAACTCATAGTTATCATACCTTATACTACAGTATTATTTAGGATATCTTCATTATTCACCATTACATGATAATATCCCAACCAAAGATCCACCTTGGTGATGCATTTTGTTCCATGTATCTTATCAAAAAAGTCATCAATCCATGACAGATGATACTTTTTTTGTATCGTGATCTTGTTGAGCTCATGATAAATTATGTAAAGGTGCATTGAATCATCCTTCTTCTTGATGAAGAGGAATGTTAAACCCCATGTGGAATCACATGGGTGGATGAACCCTTTATCTAGATGCCTCTATAATTTTTCATTATCTCCTCAAGTTCCACAAAAACCATTCTATATAGAGTATTGGATATTTGTAATGCCCTAGGTATAATTTTGATTGAAAATTCAGCCTCTCTTATAAGAGTAATACTAGGAAATTTATTTGGAAATACATCAATTTATTCCCTCACAATAGGCATTTTTTCATGGATGGTTCATTCTTTAGACTCAATCATTTCAGCTAGATACGCTTGATCATAGGGAAATAATATCCATTATTGAGATATTGGTGAAAAATAATATTCATCCTCCTCCTTGGACTCGTACCGAATTGAGGGTTAATTTTCAAAATAGAGAGTGATTTCATCCTCATGGAAAATTTATGTTGGTTCTATATAGGGAAAGAAAATTAATTCCTAGAATTGCATCAAATTCCATCAAAGGGAGTATGACAAGGTTCATTGGGATATTAATCCAACAAATTATGAATAGGGATGAGTTATATGTTTGGGGTGAAATAATATCCCCATTTCCTATTTTCACCTACATCTCAACTTCCCTAATTCGTGATAGTTTTTGAATAGTTCTACTAACCTTTTTTGATATGAAATAATGCATAAAACCAAAATAAAAAAGTATGTTCAATATTCTTGAATGAATAACTATCATACTTGTCACCACTTTATTATTGGGATTCACTTAAGAAGTAGTGATGAAAAAAGATTACCCTTGGTTCCTTGGAGGTTATTGATTGCCTCCAAAAACCTTTATCTTTGGGCACTGGTTTAAAATGTTCCCTAGATCTCTGTAGCAGTTACAATGAATAATGCACTAAGGGTTGACTGGATAATTCCTTTCCTCCATCGCATTTGTGGGTTTCTCCTGTTGGAAATTATTATCTAGGTGTCCTTCCTTCCAACACCAAAATCATTTATTCACCCCCATTAGGAAATTTTTGGGGTTCTTCTTCCCACACCTTTTGCAAGTGGGATGATGAAATTTCACGAAACCATTAGATTTATCCATCAAACCACTAGCATTAAACTCCACTTTATTCTTCTTATCCCCGGGATATCCTTGGGATTTTCCAATCTGAATTTTAACTTTTAGGGAACATATTAAAATTTCATCATAACTATCAATGTCATATATCTATAGGGATTTTAGTAGACTAGGTTTTATCCTACCAAATAAGCAGTCAACCTTGAATTTGGGTATAACAAAAAAATAGAGGTGTATCTTGAATGTCTTGTGAAGTTTTCCTCGTAAACCATAATAGATTTATCATCTTTTTTTGAGTGAAATGAAATACATTTCCATTTTAATATGGAGAGTGTGGGGAAAATATTTATAGAAAAAACATTTTCTAGAATTCCTTCCACTCCATTTCTTTGATATTTTCCTTAGGCTTCATATTCATGATCAATTTCTACCACTAATAAGATTCATCCTCTATATGATAAACATACTGATGAACCTTATCTTGTTCAAATAATTGAATTATGGAGAAGAAATTTTCAATGGATTTGATCCATTATTCCTTGATTAAGGGAAAAAATGATCCTATGAAAGTTGGAGGCTTTGTCACATGAAGCCCCTGATTATGGCTAGTTATCTCTTGGGGGGGGGTTGGTTCTATTTTATATATAGGATTATATTTAGAACTTGAGTAAGCCTTGAAAATATCATGATAAATTTTACGATTCCTACTCCCATCGGATTGAGCATCCCATTAGGGAAGTCATCACATTTCCCATCGTAATGATTATTTACATGATTTCTCCTATTTCTGGCCATTCAATAGAATAAAAGGAAAATTTAGAATGATTGTCTTAAACAATTAAACACATAAAGGGGAATCCAATGAAATTAAAGAGATAACTTATAAATTACATTTATTACCTTAAAATATGAATTTATAGGCTTCATTATATGTTGTCCATGATCAATTTCTTAGCATATATTCTTATAAGAACCTTTTGTTGGAAATAAGGATGTTCTATGCTAGAAATAGAGTATGGTTGGTTTTTCTCAGTCCTCATGGGAGAATCAAAATGCTTTCAAGGAAAGGGATCATACAATTCTATCAGACAACAATATTAAAGGTGGAATCGTTTCCCAATCTTTTACAAATTTTTGGGTCCAAAAATTGGGGAATAGATAAGAGTGTTTTTGGAAAAGTAAGTTGTGCACTAGATTGAATGACATTTGGAAACTTTCACGCAAGGATTGATTTGGGATTAGTGCATCAAAATATGTCAAAGGAAAAAAGTGCACGCAAAATTTAAATTTGTGAAAAAGATTAGGCTTTGCGGAAGAATCTTACGCACCCAATGAGACATAAAAATGGGTTTTGCATGCTCGGAATGAATCTTATGCACACCGATGAAGACATCTTAGAAACATGCATGTAGAGTAGTCTTGGCCTATAAATAGTTATCTAACCCCATGTAAGACTTAATAATTTTCCAATGAAAATATTTTTTCTCTTCCGTGTGAAAGATTTGTGCACGAAAGAACTTTTGAGGGTTAATTTTTCATGCAAGGTGTTCCTTTAGTCTGAAAAGATCATGAGAACCATTTTTGTAGTTACACAAAAGATAAGGATTGCACAGAATGTAGGGGTTGTTTTAAAGCTATCCTACATGAAAAATCCCAAATATTACACACAAGATCAGGTGTTCGATGCCAGTGTAGTGTTAAAATTATAACATGATTTTGATATATGGTTTGTGTGATCAGTGATTTAAAGTGCATCAATTCAGGACTTCGATGCAAGAAGTGTCTCATGCTGGATAGAGAATAAGACTTAAATGAAAATCTATTGAAGATACCTTCAAGTAAATAAACCGAGTAAAACTTCTCCCATGGTAGTGAGCTAGGGGGATTCGACAAAAGTGTTCCGAGGGACACAATGAGATATCATTGAATTCTTGTAAAGGTAGTGTTCCTAGCACATAGTGACTATGATCAAACTTTTTTATTCTAAAGTTAGTAAAGAATAGTGTATTTGGGTATGACCTACACACAATCAGCGTATGATACTTAGATGTAGCCCATAGTTTTGAACCAAGTAAAAGTGTTGTGTGATCACTTTGTATGTGAATGTTTGATTGGGGATCATATAAATCATACATGTTTAATGAGTTCCTACCAATGTGGGAACAATATCCGTCACATTAAAAGAAAACATTGACACACAGATTAACCCCTCCCCTCTTAGGGTGTCTCAGGGTTCTACACCTTTTGGTTCCCCTAATAATGGTTCATAATGATCTTATGAACTTATCAAATCATATCCCCAAGGAGTTTCAAAAATGGTGTATAATAAATTCCATTTTTACCTACCAGGTTACCCCGAGTTAGGCCCAAATCACCATGTCCGATTTGTTACTCCTAGGTACATCTGTTCCAAAACCACATCCACTTGTAGTATCCATACAGAGATGTATTTGATTGACAAACCACCTAATCTATACTCACAAAAATTTATGAATGTTTTCTTATACATAATTCTACCCATAAGGTTTTCACTAATCCTAATCCAAAAAATAACTAATCTTTTGTTATGATACTAACTATAACAAACATTATCTTTATTACACATTAATAATTGATTTATTACATAAAATTACACTTAATAAAACCCAAAATAACAATATGTCTAGTGTCTTTGGGAATTAGGTATATAACAAAACATATTGAACATGGGATACATCAACGTTATTTTAAACTTCCTTGACATGAATTATTGAAAACTTCTTTAACATGCTCAAAATTCTCCTTCGAACTTAAAATCCCATGAGATAACCTGAGGACATACATAAGTAAGGGGCTATCTATAAATACCAGTAAGGGAATAAACATGGAATAAGTGATACATGTTAGATAATAGTAATATCAATGAGGAATAGAAGAAACATGAATAATAATTCAAGTTATAGAAAGATAATCATAACATGGTAAATGTGGACCAACATAAAATAGTGATTCATAAAGATAGGTCAGGTGAAAACTACAAATACATCATGGAAGAAAACATTCCATAAAGGAATCAGGTACACCCCTGTCCCAACCTGAGATATCAAAATACTAATCATTACCCAATGAATTGGAGTGCTATCTATGTGCACCCATCATAGTCATTTCATTCTTATTCTTAAGTGTGCCACATAGATCATACAACAAGGATTAATTCATCCTCATAATTTATTACATGATAAAGTAATTTGGAATACATACATGTATATCCACAATCAATAAGTATATGAGCATAAATTTGAATACCCTTGATAGAATAATTGTTATACTATTCACCACACAATTGTTTTGGCATGGAAAACTATGGTGAAATTTCGACAGGATAATGACGTTATTTAAAAATTTATAAAAATGGTTGATGAGGGAGCAAAGAGTATCTCATTATTTTTACATCAAATGGGTAGTAATAGGGAAATGTAAAATCATATCCCAACATTATAAATTTGGAAATAGAAGGAATGGGGTAATTAAGAAGCATGAATAGAGAAAAGAATCCTTATGAAATTTCCGTATGGAAACATATGTACATAAAGGATCATTGGAGGATTAATGATAGTGAAAGGATTCTATCATCATTTATAAATCAAATTTATAGTAAGGGGAATGTGGAATATCATATCCCATCATAACCAAATGAAAATTAAATTACATAATATAAAATTAGTGTTTGATAAAAGAGGGGAGTGGAAGATCCCTTACTTGAGTGTGTGACTTAAAAAGCATGATAGGGGCTTATTGATTTCTTATTGTCTCCTTGATAGGACTATAGAGAGGGGAGGGTAGATCATGGACATGCTCTAAGGAGTTTGAGTGAAGAGAAATGTAATGACCTAATGTTTATTCAATTGAAATTCTCTTCTTATAATTATGTCATATAGTATAATCACATGAAATCACAACACAAGGAACTAATAAGTACTATGTGACCATTAAACATTATATTGACGCATCTATGACTTGAATTTCAGAAATTGGACATACACGGTTGCGATCAGTAAGATGTTTGGAGTCTGATAAGACAAACTTAATTTTTAGTGAAAAGTAACTGACCCTTATGAATAGTAATTCTACCGTTATGAATTTTAATACGACCCTTATGAATAGTAAATAATTCGAGTGAATATGTAACCTTACCAATGAAAGTATAAATAATAGGTATCCATCTTATAAGTGACAATATGATATAATTATATCATAATATTGGTATTTTTGTATATTTAATTTCAATTTTAAGATTAACTTAATAATTTAAATGAAAATCTATTTTCATAAAATGTATTCATAAATAACTATTTTTATGGATTATGATTATTTGATAATTTTAAGATACCTAAAATAATTTTCCAAAGTGTTAGAAATGTAGTTTTAATTTTAAAATTTGTATTTATCAAGTAAATTAGGATTTTCATTAAAAAATAAATTTCACATATTTAAAAAATTATTTTCATAAAATGGATTTTTTTTTTGAATTTTACATGTTGAAAAATTATTGTGGGGGATTTTTGGGATTTTTTATGAAATACTAGAATTTTTGGTGAATAGTAAAATACAGTAATTTGTTGTATATATACATTATATGAAAAATACACTATTTATTGAGTCATGGATGATGTAAGCACCTTGGGATAGAACTCACATATACATATTAATATTTCTTTGTCACAAGAATCATTACTATTTCTTGTCTTGAGAGAAATAATAAAATAGTGAACAGAATATTGAGAACCCCCCCTCTGCTCAACTATAAAAACCACCCTTACCCTCTCTCTTCGCTCCTCTAAAGCCTTTTTCCTAATCTAAATTCTTCTCAAATCGATCCCTAAGTTCCTCTCCCATGTAAATAGGTCCTTGGTATATTGAAAATACTAAATACACTTCCTTAAATAGGTTCTCAAAGAAGATATATTCAAGAGGTAAATTCTTGTTTTCATTCTTTTATTTCCTTTCAAGTTCCGTTATTTCCTTTTTATTTCCTTAAGTTATTCCATCCAAATGTTGTGATGACTCAAATAACTTACATGTACTGTAATTTTGTTATGGTAATGTAATAATTCATCATATTACCTCTTTTCCCTTCCATTTATTATAGAAATGAAAATACCATCTGAGTTGTGTTAATTTCTCCAATTCAAGGATGACAAGTTTTCAATTTTTATTACTGTCTTTAATTTTGGTCACGAAAACATTTTTATGGTTGAACCAGAATATAATATATGTATTATGTGTAATTTTAGGTTTTGGATCCTTTTTTACAAATGATATCAAATTACAAATGAAAATGTGTTCGATGTGATCAAAAAGCCGCAAATTAGCCAAAATAGTTATCATTAAGGTTTTATATAACGATTCATCTTCACTAAAAAAATGAATTTTGTAACCAATAAATGTACTGGATGATCACTAATAACCTATAACTCCAATTAGGGATAACCATTCTCATATTACATGTTTATCCTTACATGTATATAAATAAACCAATCAATAAAACCAATGAAACAAACAATGAAATTGAACCTATTAACCCATCAAAATGGTCATGAATGAACTTAATAAAGCTAAAATAAATCAAATAAATAAACAACAGGTTATTTAAATATTCATTAATCAATTTAATTAGGTTATCTAGGACATTAATTTCAAGTGGAGGACACCATCGGACTTAGGGCAAGGGATTCTACCAGAACCTCCATTATTCCTTCAGGTTGATCCATATTCTTTTTACACAAATGAAGTTATATTTTATTTTTATGTACATATTATAAGTGTTGTTTATATGTTCTAAAATCATGTATCAAGATCCATTCATCATTATATTTCTCATATACACATGTTTTTAAGTGGTACCCTTCTCAATTCTTCCCGATAAGCAACCCTATTTTAAGGGAACTTCTCGAATTCTTACCCAATTTCATGTTCACTCTAACATATATTTTAAGCCACAATTGCTTCCATAAATTCAGTATTTTTAATGTGAATACCTTCTTGGTTCACATATGGTTTTATATAAAAGATTATTCAATTTTCTATTTTAAATTATCTTTTTTATTTTCCTTAAAACCCCACTAAAATGATTTAATGAAACAATTTCTTAAATAATCATCTTACATGTTATCACTTATATTTGAAATAAATTACCAGGATATATTATTATTTACCTTATGAATGTCCATGTATGTTTTAATTCATTTCTTTCATGGACACTTGTATGATACACCCATTTATTATTCTTTATAACATGATTATGACACCCATTTCTTTTCATGGGTACCCTTAGGTTTATGTATGATTGATTATGTTACATTATGTATATAAAAAGAATATTAATTAACATGTTATAATTGGTGCACTTAGATTTCACTCTAATAATTGGGTAGAGTTGAATCACAATGGTCTTGGCAGTTAGCCTTGACTCGTGCTACTATGTACAACGGTCTTGGTGGTTAAACTTGACATGTACTCATCTATGTGAAATGAGCCTTGAATCATAGAAAACTCATGTTTTATGTTTCTTCAACATTACTATAAATCCTTGTTTATATGATCACATGTTTAAATTTTATGATTCTATATGTTCCATGTATTTTTATATCATTATGTCATTCCATATAACCTATGTGCCAAAGCTTTATTCTAATGTTTATTCGCTTACTGGGATTTTTAGATCATCCCTTTGTTCATGTTATACCCAAGTTATCTTATGAAGATGTATGATCATTATGGAAGTTAGGGGATATTTATGAATACTAAATAAATAAATGTTTTATTTAGTTCCATGTTTTATGTTTTATGTACCTAGTCTTCCAAGACACTAGACTTTACGATCCTTGGCTTGTAATATGATGCTTTACTATTCTTAAAATCATGTAATGATATGTATAAAAGGCTGGGGTCTCCATAGTTGGTATCAGAGGATGGTCTAGTTATTTTTGGATATTAGGAATAGATCACCATTGTAAGAACCTTAGGTATGAGACTAATTATAAAGAACATCCCTAACATTTGGTAAGTATAGAGTAAGATGTTTATCAAGAAAATATATCCATGTATGGATACGAACAAGTGGATGTGGATCTGGAACATATATATCTAGTGGTAAAACCCAAAATCACCTCTTTGAGCTATACTCTAACAGGAACTGGTGCATGAATACCAGCCTTGCTGCACTCCTGGTTTGACACTCTGAGGGGATATGATTTGGTAAATTAATAAGCTTAGTAAAAACCATTATTAAGGGAACAAAAAAAATAGCCCATAAGAATATATGTTATGTAATAGATCAAGGATGACCTACATTAAAACCTTGGGAATCACAAGTTAGGATATAATTTTACTTTATTATTTTATCCTTTTATGTTTAAAGTTTCTATTTTATGCTTAATAGCTAAGTATTCAAGCCCTCTAATTGTATGTTATTTTTCTTAGTTAATGGAGGGAAATAGGAGAACATGTGCAAACAATCAATATGATAGGGAATGAGATGATTTTCCAAATGATATTCCAAATATGATGGGAATAGGTGCTTAGAACTTCATGAAATACTTGCTCAGCAAGATCATGTTCTGAATAATAACTTGAATCATGTGGAATGACCTCATCCTTAAAATAAATAGCAAGCTGCTGTTTAATCCTTCATGTGGAAAAGGCCTCCCATGTTTAGTTGATATTCTGATCCCATCTTCACAGAAGAGTGGATTAACTCCATTAAAAAGTTATTATCTATCCTTTAGTTCTTAGAAGAAGAAAAATTAATGTTGGAGGTCTAACGTTTTGATGAGGAAGCTGATCAGTGATAGGCACTGATCGAAAATAAGAAGTCCCATGAGAAAATTTATTCCATGGATTATGAGGAATTCAAGAAAATGTTTTTCATTAAATATTTTCCTTGAAACCTCCATCTTAAGACGAAAAGAGAGTTACTTGGATATAAACAGAAAGAATATGAGTCCATCGGGCCATATGAAGAAAACCTCACAAGGCTTGCAAGATACACATATGGATTTATCATGAACATTGAAAGCAAGGTGGATATCTTATTTAGAGAAATAAAGTGAAGTCTACCAAAAGTGTTGGAGATTCATGACTTTGATAGTTGTGAAGAGATTGTCCATTATTCCCTCAAGGTTGAAATTGATATTGGAGACTCTCAATGGCCTCAAGGGCCCAGTGAAAAAAGTGGAAAATGGAGTCTAATATGGGTGGTTCAGAAAATGAATCCCATGTTGGAAAGAAGATCAAACATCCCACGTGTCAAAATGTTTGGAAGAAGCATCCTGGGAAATGTCTAAAGGGGACCAGTAATTGACTCAAATGTGGAAGAATGCGATATATTTCTAATAACTTCCATAGGGATATGAATAATTCCACTAACGTGGAAGAAGAAAGGAAGATTCAGATAAACGCTCAGCCTGTACTCTAGTGTTACAACAGCAAGGAGTATGGGTGCTATGCAAACATCTATCCTAATCCAAGGGTTGTTGGAGGAAATAAAACACAACCTATAAGGTGATAAGGAAAGGAATATGTTATCACTACTGCTTTGGTGGATCTAGAAAAATATGTGGTAATAGGTACACTAGTTTTTCCTTCAATAATAGAAAATGTACTATTAGATTCTGGTTCTACGCATTCTTGCATATCTTTAAAGATTATTAGAACTACTCAAACACCACCTCAAAATTTGGAGGTTGAGTTATCTCTGAAAATAATGGGAAAATTACTGCATTAAAATTATATAACTCCACCCTGGTTAACATTTGTGGACTGAACCCCCCAACAAATCTCATCATACTTCCTTTAGTAGAGTTTGATGTTATCTTGGGCATGGATTATGAATCTCATTTAGAATCATTGTCTCAAGTGTGGATATTATTTCCTTATGATAAATCATATCTAGCTCAAATGATTGAGACATAAAAGATGATACTTGTAACAACCCCTAGATTTAAAAATATATTTAATATTGAATGCATAAAAAACTAATTCTCTAAAAAGCAAAACTTGGTTATAGTCGATCCAATAAACATAATTTTTCCACTTCTGTGATTTGAATTTTGAAAATATGACATACACTGTTGCGTTCAGGATGATTTTTTGGAGGCTGATATAACAAACTTATTTTTTTATGAATAGTAACCTACCCTTATGAATAGTAACTCACCCTTATAAATAGTAACTTTCCCCTTATGAATAGCAATGCACCATTATGAATAGTAACTTGACCCTTATGAATAGTAATATTCCCTTATAAATAGTAACTTGGACCTTATGAATAGTATCATACCGTTATAAATAGTAACTTGACCCTTATAAATAGTAACATAGACTTATGAACAGTAACCTCCCCAATGTAAGTAAAAATATAATTTATGCACCTTATAAATGAGAGTGAATATTTTCAAAATTAATAATTAAGTGTTGGTATTTTTATGTGAAATAAATAAAGAATTATAAATTTATAATTAATAGATTCATGTAAAAGATAATTCATTTTCATTAAATGTATTTATGAATCAATATTTTTTTCTTATGATTATAATTTAGTGCTAAAAATTATTTTCATGACTTATTTATTAATTAATATGTATTATTTATCTTTTTTATTTTTAATTTCTAAATTTAGTGTTATATAACATGAGTATTATCCAAATGTTTGTGCAGTGCTTGTGTAGGGTAAGAGACAAAATAAAAAATTTAAGAGGAAGTATTGTTATGTATAAGTGTGAATATAAATAATAAATTGATTCATAATTTTATTTCGAACCTAATTAATTTATATTTCTTATAGTTTTTTTTAATTTTTATATATGAAATAATTAACATTAATGCTTATGCAACGCCGATGCAACGCTTGTGCAAGCATAAAAAAAATAAAAAAATGTTTTTAATTAAATTTATAAGATTATCAAATGACCAATATTTTGGATAAAAAATTTGATATAATCCTTTTGAGACTATTATAAATATTTTATTTGAATTTGGGAGATTTTAGACCCACATGAATCACTTTAAAGCCTTTATAATATTTTATTTCAAAAGGAAATCAAGTTGTCACATTATAGTTTTTAATTTTAATAATATTGTTATATGATATTTTTAGAGAGTTTTTATTCAAAAAAAGTGTAGTATTTTTAAATCTAATAAAATTAACTTTCTCATGGATTTTTTTAATTTTTAGATAACAAATAAATACCATAATTTCTACCACAAATATGATGCGATATTAATTTAATTAATGAATAAATCAAATAAATGATATTAAAAATAATAAAATAAATATAATTATATATTTTTAATCTAATTCATAGATTACCTATATGAATATGACATTTCTATGATATAATATAACATTTTATTTTATTTTTAATTTTATTTTGACTTGTTTAAAATCATAGGTATGAATAGTTGTTATCTTGAATAACTTGTTTTTTCATGAATAAAATATTTTATTAAATTATTTAAAAATCCAAAAAATATTGAACAAGTTCAAAAAAGATAATATTACTTCTATAATGTAACCCACCTTAAGGTTTAGTTATTTTGGGAGTCTTAAAGGCTATAATATATTTATTATATTTTAATTATTTTTGTGATTCCTAAGTTACCCCTGAACTCACTTATAAATGGAGGTTCCTTCCTTCAAAAAATTCATGAACATAAGCCTTCTTGTGTTGAAAAACTATGAAAAATTATATCATCCTCAACCCTTGACACATTATAGTGCTTATGGTCTCAAAAAAGGCCACTTCCCAGATCCTTAAGGTGGTTTCAAAAGAGAAATATTCAAGAGGTAAGATTTCTTCTTATTCTTTTTTAAATCCTTTCGTACTTATACCTTATACCGACCTATTATCAAATTATTCATGAAAAATATAGTACCTTGTATGTAATGGAGTTTTTTATGATAATTTAATATGACATCATCATCTCTTATTTTCTATCCTTTTATACTATAAATGAGAACACTGTCTGAGATGTGTTAATTATCACATTCAAGGAAGACGAGTTTTCCATTTTCATTACTATCTTCAAGACTGATCATGAAACATTTATAATGGTTCAACCAAATAAAAATATATGAATTTTATCTTATGTAATGTTATTAAATCCTTACACACTAATTATATATAATAATAATACAAAACAAGTTCATTATCCACAAAACTGCCAAGTTAATCCAAGCATTTATCATTAACTTTTATCTAATGAGTCATCATCATGGAATATAACCAAGAAAATTATAAGATCACTTATATATATTTAATGTCACTAATAAAATATAATAACAATTATAGATTTTTAACCACATTTTAAACGAACTTCCATTCATGTATACAAGTAAACCGATCATGAAAACCAAAGAAGAAAATGCTTCCCAAACTATAAAATTGAACCTCTTAAACCCATCAAAAAATACATGAATGGACATAATATGGTTAACATAAATGAATTAAATGTATAGGAGGTTTATGAATTACTAATTAATGAACCCAAATTTTATTATTCATTTCATTAAGATCATGTGGAGAATACCTTCGAACTTAAGGTAAGGGGTTTCTTCATCTCACTTCCATTTTTGTGAGATATTCTGTATTCACTACTATTACTTGTGTATGGTGTTTGTATAATGAAAATTTAAGTTTCATATCATGAATATATATTTTTCCTTATATTAGATGTATCATTTTGAAATTTTTAATTTTGGGGGCATATGATTCAATTTATTACAATATTGTAAGTATTTTCTACCCAAACCTCTATTTTCATTAGGGTTGCTCTTATTCTCTATTCACCTCAATGAAATTCTTATTTATTATTTTGTACTATTCATAAATTCTCTGTTAAATTTCAATATATTTTTACCAATAATAATCCTTCTTTATTTTAATGGGAGTAACACATTTTAAAAGGAACTTTCAAAATTATTTCCAAAATACAAGCATGTTTCAAAGGAATTTCTCAAAATCTTACATATTTTCAAGGGAATTATAAAATCTGTTTTTAGAAAAAATTATATTTATAAAATCACTCATTTGATTATTAAAATCTTATCTTACTTAAATTCTTGTTTTATAGAAATATTTTTTGCAAAATAACTCTTCTTTTCAAAGTAAAATAGTATTTATCTCAAGAATCGCTCGATGATTTTATAAGAGTATCTTCATCTATTTAAATAGTCTTATTGATTTTTATGTATGATATCATCTACCATATTTAATTTAATGGTTTATGATTAGTTTTACTATTGATGTACTTCCCTAAAACCATTCACCAATTTACTCTGAATGGTTAGTGTTTATGCTTAATGTTTGGGGAAAGTTATTTATATTTCATATGTTAGTTTCAATATAAATGTATATGTTGTTTATGTTTGTACCCGCTCATATGAAAAATGAATTGGAATTATTATATGATTGGTGGGGACATCTATATCCCCTAAATGCAACATAAGGTGTCTTCAGATAAATAAATGTGGAATTGGATGAGGCCTTTCCCATTTTAAGATGTGGTTTTAGTCGGGGCCTTAATCATTTTGTGACGTCTTGGCGGAGGCCTTGACTCTATGGTTTAGAATATCCAAAATATGCATTTCCCTTATTTTAAAGCTATAAATTTATTTTTCATGGGGTTATTCAACTAGTAGAATACCCATGATTATGTTTTATTATGGAAATATTTACTCATCTCATATTCCAGCCATATAATGCTCAAGTTAATTTTTAAGGGAACGTGTTTGTAGTTATTCACCATGATAATGTTTATATTTTTGATATCTTATGTTGTTTTTATTACCCTTACCGAGCATCTAAGCTCACCCATTTCTTATGTTTCATTTTTTAGGACATGAATAAATTTATTATGAATGACCTGCAAGGATAAAATTAGAGTTGTGGATGTTCCCAATAGAACATATATGTTATATTTATTTTCAAATTATAATGTTGAACCTATGTATGTATCTGGTTTTCCAAAAATACTAAACTACCCAGTCCTTTGGGATTTGATACCTTGTAATCATGCCAATGTATTAAAATAATGTACAGGGTCCAGGATTCTGGGGTTGGGGCATTACTGTTGGTATCAGAGGAAGTTTATTAGAAAAATTGGAAACAATATTTAGAAAACCTTGATAGGGAAACCCCCTAATATAGTCTATGAGGATAAACATACAAGAACATACTGGAATCTTGGTAATGAATAGATTATGAGTATCTTTCTAGAAATATATCTCTATCTAGATACTACAAGTGGACGTGGTTCTAGAACATATGTACCTAGGAGTGAAAACTCTAACAAGGAGTTTTGTGCTTGACCCAGGGTATCTTGGTACACAACAATGGGCCTTACTGCGTACCAGGTTTGACACTCCTGGGGAATACTCTTAGGATAATTCACATTTTATTTACCCAATATTATGAAGGATTTTCCCCCAATGTAACCAAAGTATATAGTTCCAGGATTTACAATGCATTAATTTATGCTATGTCCTATACCATGTTTAGATTTATAGAGAGTTAATAATTTTATGAGCTAATATATAATATGAAATTGATTAGAAATGGGGCCTAGCAGATGGAATGATAACTCCACCAATGAACGTGATGTGAAGAGTAAGAAGGATCATATCTCTAATGGTCATAATTCATATTGTCAAAGGAATATTGTCTCCCAAGTATCCTAATCACATGAGGAAATAGTATCATGTGTTAAAAAGGTATGTAAATACTTCTCTGAGCCTTATGGATTTTAAGGGAAGAAAATGAGGAAGATTATGGAACAAAAAACGTGGATAAAGGGAAGAAGGTAAAGATGTATTTTCCCACATGTGATAATTGTTGAAGGAAACACATTGGTAAATTCTTGAGAGGAAAAAGAGTTTGCATCATGTGTGGAGATAAAGGCCACCATTCTCATAATTTCAAGACAATTAAAGAATTTTAATACATTCAATGCTTCAACTTTAAGGATATGGGACTCTACACAAATGAATATCCAAAGAGTCATGGAAATATATCTCTAAAAAAGAATGGGGATCAGGGTCAAGCTTATAATTTCACTATGGTTGAAGTAGAATAAATAATGTATTTATATTTTTGGATTAAAGAACAATGTTATGATATTCCTGTTATATGAATTATGAGATATATAAGGATTGTACTGCAGTACTATTTCATTAAGAATTTGCGGTTGTATGATGAATTGTTACAAGGATAAGTAACTCAATAGAAATTTAATATCTTGGGAAAGAATATGGTTAAGGGAAAGACAAGCCTAAATATATTCTTGAAGATTAAGATAATGATGAAGAAATTATTGATTTGGATATGTACTGACTACCTCAAAAAATGATTAATTACTTATTGACAAGTTGTTTATGCTATAATTGATGGATTTTATAACATTTTTGGATATAAGGAATATATCCTATAACATGTGTAAGGATGAATGCATATTTTTAATAATGATTTATGGAAATTTGAGTTATTACCATATTTCAAGAGGACACGTGATGAAGATATTCACATGTTTAGAATGTGAAAATTTAGGGCTTCTTCATGTTGATTAAATTAAAATAAGGTAGTAGATGCATTGAGTATGACAGATCATAGTGTCCTAAAAAAGAAGGATTGTCGAGGACCCTGTGTACATGGATCTACCAAGGATGGATATGGGAATGATTCTTAACTGTTGGATCATGATAATTTAGAAAGTTAAACCATTTATGAAATGGTTTAAGTTGATCATTGTATTTGGATATAGATTTTAATGTCACCACATGATGTAACCTGTTCTAAGAGATGAATTATAGATAGTTCAAGGAACAAAATGTGTAATATTATGTTTATGAAATAAAAACGTATATTTATACACTTATAGAGTGAAATAATTCCTGAAATCTAGGAAAAGTGTCTTAAAAAAATAATTTTGTCCTATTATCACTTTTTTCCATAAATATAGTTTCTGGATTTGTGGTAATTATCTTTCATCTGAGCATGTTCTCTATCACTTTACATCAGAACATTATGGTTTGATTATTCTTCCATGACCATGTAATCCAATTGGAATGCATAGTTTTGTGGTAACCGATGTGTCGCACCCCAAACCGTGCGTTTATTTTATTTTATGATTTCTTTGGTATTAAATTATTTTGCTCTGGTTTGCGGTCAGTTTCAGATCAGATTTTAGAGTCTTCGATAAAAAAAAACAACAAAAAATACTTGGGTTTGGCAACGTTGGACGCGTGGGCGGAGCGCGACGCCGCGCGGCTTCGCCCATGCAATTACGTGGACTGTCGTTAATTTTAATATTATTAAAGATGATATAAATTCATTTATTATTTTTATTTTATTAGTGGTTACTTTTATTATTACTATTATTAAAGTTTGACACAAGTTTCTATTACATAAGTTTTATTAGTATTATTGTTATTAATGAGGTTTATAATAATGATTATTGTTATTAATAATAGTACTAAATTTTTATTATTACAATTAGAATTTATTGAGGCTTTTATAGAGGTATATTAATGCTTTATTTATTTGTTTATTAATTATTATTATTTTTCTTTTCTTTTCATTTATGTTTCATTTTTTTTCTATTATTTTTCCCACCTAACCCTAGAGGCCCACCCCTTTTTATTCTTTTTCTTCTCCCCCGCCGCATCCCTCTTTTCCTCCTACTACCCATCGCTCCCCCCTACTCGGCTTCTTCCCAGCGGGCTGTCCGCACCCCGCCTCACCCAGCTCACCTCTGGCCTGCAGCGCCTCCGCTCCCTTCCAACGGCCTTCGGACCTCCCTCTTCGGTTGTGCTAGCCGAACCACAACGCCCCCCTGCTCCAAGCAGCCGCAGCACCCGGCTCTTCTCCCTCTGTCCGTCGCAACACCTTCCGTCCGACCGAGTCCTCACCAGCGCTGTCCGATCTACCGCGCACCACCTCTGGTCTGGTCGAGTTCCTCACCAGCGTCGTTTGGCCGCCGGCCCTTCCTTCTCCATGCGGTGAACCCTGCTACTCGGCGCCCTCCCTCGTTGCAGCAACCCCTCGCCCACCTGCTCTCTCCCTCTCCCTTGTTTTCCTTTTTTATTTTCTTCCTTCTCCTCCCGTTTTCCCTGCATGCGTTGCACCCTCCAGCTCCCGGCTTCCCCCCAGCGCGTCTCCTCCTTCAGCACACCGCACGGCGCCTTCCCCTGCAGCACCAACCGACCCCCTGTCCGCTTCCTCGGCTCCCCTTTTTGCGCTGCAACCTCCAGCTGCCGGCACCCCCTCGCCACCCTCTTCTCCCGCGCGACCTCCAGCACCCCACACCCTGTCCGCCTCACCTGTCCTGTCCGCAGCAGCACCCGGCGCCTCCCCTGTTTTCTCCTGTGCGACCCAGCCGCCCCAGCCCTCCGGCGTCCTCCCGCATGAGCCGCACCCCCTGCTGCACCCACGATAGACCCACACGAACCCCTTCTTCTTCTTCTTTTCTTCTTCTCTCCTTCCTCTTCTTCTCTTCTTCTTCTTCTTTTTTCTTTCCCCTGTCCGCCGCACGGCACCCCCGCCGCTCGGCCTTCCTCTTCTTCCTCCTCTTCTTCTCTTCTTCTCCTTCCCTTCTTCTTCTTCTTCTCTTCTTCTTCCTCCTCTTCTTCTTCTCTTATTCTCCTTCCCTTCTTCTTCTTCTTCTCTCCTTCTTCCTCTTCTTCTTCTTCTTCTTTTTCTTTCTCCTTCCTCCTGTCCGCCGCGCGCCTCCCCTCCCGGCCAGGTCTCTTTCTTTTTTCCTTTTATTTATTTATTTTGTTTTATCTTATTAATATTATGATTATTAATGTTAATATTATTATTATTATAATTATTATTGTTTTTCATATTATTATTATTATTATTATTATTAATATCATTATTATTATTAATAATAATATTAATAATATTTTGTTATTATTATTATTATTATTATTTTGCTATTATTATTATTATTATTACTATTGTTATTATTACTATTTTTTATTATTATTATTATTACTAATCTTATTATTATTATTAGTATTATTATTATTATTATCTTTATTTTTATTATCATCATCGTACTCTTGTTGATGGTGGGTTTTTATTTGTTGGCTTAGGACTTTTAGGACCCGCGCAGGGTGTTTCCGAGTGAGCGCCATCGCCACGCCTTGTCTCCGAGGTTCCGTTGTTGTCGAGCTTCAGTTCCGAGGTGAGCGTTTCTTCCCAACGCTTGGTTTGGAATGCTCTGGTGAGTTTTCGGATGTGTCTAAGTCCTTGATATTGTCTATGCAGAGTGTTAGACCTTGTCACGTGGTTTCGGACACACGTCGTGTCGTCGCGCCTTGGATCCGAGGTTGTTGTGTCGACGCGCTTGGTTTTGAGGTAGGTCCCCTTTGCACTGCTTTTGAAATTTGAGTTATATTATTTCATGCTGTTTGCGCACCCTAATTGTTTAAAATCAACATTTTATTAATTTTAATAAATATGAGATAATATACGTTAATAAATTTTTAATATAAGATGGTTAATTTTTAAATGGTTATTTAATGTCAAAAGGAGCCGTTTATTTTATACACGACACATGAAACATCCTTTTGACGAGCGGACACCCAATAATGAAAGAATGCCCGTTTGGCTTTTAAACATAATTCACGGAATAGAAAATAGAGTTCTGGTTTAATGAGAAATGATTTCTTTTAAAGCGTGAACAAATGCATTGGTTCGTTTGAGAAATTGCCCGGTTGGCTCTTAAAGTTTATTTGGAAAAGAAAATGGTTTGGTTTGGTTTATAAAAATACTGGCAACCTGTGAAGTAGTGTTTTGTGGGTTCTTCAAATAGTTTTAAACTAGTTTTGGTAGTAATTGTGAACTGTATTAAATGCCCGTTTGGCACTTTATGGAAAGCGATGGAAATGTTTTTATAAAAACCCTCTTAGGATGACTCTCATGCCTTGGTTGCAATTGATTGTTTGGGAGGCCGCGCTTAGAGGCTCCCGGGTACTTGAGTAGTTAAAGGCAAGAGGTTGTCCCATGGAGTGGCTCAGGGAATGCCTGTTGTTCTTTATATATAGATATATCTGATTGGATGCTCGGTTGGCATCGGTTGGATCACCCCCTTTTTTTTCTTAAACACTTGAGACATGGGAATCTGGCATATTGAGAGAATATTCTAAGAACGATTGCTGCACTGGTAGGTTATGGTACTGACCAGTGGCCCATAGTAGGTGGATATATTGGGTTTATTACTATGGGATTTGCCCTCGACCTGCCTGTGAATGGATGGTCGAGCGTTTTGTGCATTTTGATTTCATCGTGACATGTCAATAAGGATGATTTCTCATGTATTGGTGTCTTCTGGTTTATTCTCGATCTCCTAGGTTCACCCATGTCTATTCAACTTTTGTAGCTTTCAGTAATGATTATGATGCTCACATGTATACCTACATTGCCCTTGCTGTGTGTTTTACTTTGTGCATTCTGGTGTATTGTTTTCTTTGGAAAATGGTAAATTGCTTTTGATTAGGTTTCTAAGAAATTGTTTTCAAATAAAAGTATTTAATCCCCTTTGTACAAATTTGAAAAACTTAAACATCACTTTCCCCCTTTCCTGAAATGTCACTGACACTAATGGAATGAACCCAAATTTTGAAATGGCTAAGGGCAATGGTTCGTACTTTGTTTTTAAGTAAAATGCTTAGAAAAACATACTTTTATAAATTGTAGTTCAAACTTGAAATGATGTTTCTTTTATTTTAAAGGTAGTGCATTGGGAATAGATATCGGGCTAGCCTACTGAGTTTTAATACTCACGCCTATAGTTCTTTTCTGTTTTTAGTGTTTGTGCAGGCTATAGCTTGAGTGCGCTCGCCTAGGGCGACGCTTGATCGTTGAGTCGGAGAGCGACCCGCGAGGTCGCACAGAGTTTGTTCGGACGTCGTGTTCGGTTAGTTTGATTCCTGTTTGTTCATGTTTAGTCACTTTGTTTAGTTTACCTTTTTCTGCGCTGCTCTGTTTTATCTTTGCATTCTTATTTATTTATATTGGGCGAAATCGTTCCCACAGTCTCTAATGATGCCCTGGCACTTGTCACCAGCCCGGGAGGATCGGGAATGCCTCTCGGGCCATGTCGCGGACCGGCTCGGGTGACCGGTTCAGGGTCGACCCAGGTTGGTTCGTGACAAAATGGTATCAGAGGCGGTTTTCTCTTAGCAGACCTCACTTTTCAGAGTGCCCTTTGTTATTTGGGATGTCAAGGTAGATGGAGTAGGATTGTCGGGACTTGAGGGGTAGGTGCGAGAAGAGCGTCGCGAACTCTTGCCTGTACCGATCCTCAGGTTTCCATGGGAAGTCCGGTTTAATTGGTTTGTTTGGTTTTTATGGAAATGTTTTGCGATTGGGGTACGACAAATGGAGTTGGGCTAATAGTCCTAAGCCGCATGGCCTGGCAAGCCATGTGGAGCTAGGGGCATGGTCCAAGAAGGCTCTCTGTGTCAGTGACGTGTTTGGCATATGGCCGCCAACCATATGGTCAAGTCGTCTACTGACACTAGTCCCCTGTTTGAGTTGTTTTGGGTTCCCTTTGATTTTTGAAAGTGGTTTGAATAAGAAAAGTTGGTTTTGAAAAAAAAATGGTTGTTTGAAATAACATGTTTGATTTGCAGATTGTTTTAAAAGAAGTGGTATGAATAAATTGTTTTTTTGGAAAATGAAGTTGCTTTGTTTTGGCCTTGGTATTCCGATGAGTACTCACATGCATTTTGGTGTGTTGGAAATGTGGATGGATGTCTGGTATGGTGGATGGATTCCCTGGGTGGCACAGATACATGCATGTGAGTGAGACTCTAAGGGATACCAATGGCGAGGGTTTAAGTTACCAAGATTGTTTTAAATTAAAGATGTTTTCAAAGAGAAAATTTTTGACGTTATGATAACTTGTTTTCTCGGATTTTGAGCTTGTCACCTATGTAGTGTTTGGTTTTGAGGTTGTTATTCATTCGTTGAGTTGGCCTTGATTGGGGTTTTTACTTTTCCTTGTCCAGCGGTTATCCCTTTGAAGCTTCGATGGGTGATCGTAGTGCGGTTGATCAACCTAAGGATTTTATGCTTGAGTTTCGAAAGCTCGATCCACCTCTCTTTTATGGTCAAGAAGAAACTTCTGTGGCAGAGGAGTGGATGCGGAAGATTGAAAGGGACTTTAGCCTCATTGAGTTGCCTGAGTCGTTGAAAGTCAAGTTTGCGACCTTCATGCTTGAAGGTTCACCGTGGGTGTGGTGGAAGTCAGTGTCTCGGGACAAGCCCCGTCAAGAGGTTACTTGGGAGTTTTTCAAGGCCTCGTTCATTCGCTAGTATTTCCCTGAGGAAGATAGGGTGAGAAAAGGGATGGAAATGTGTTGTCTGCAGCAGGGCGACGGATCCGTGTTAGAATATTTCCATCGCTTTGTGGAGCTAGTACCTTATGATTCAGAGTATGCCACAAATGACCCCGTGAAGGCTCGACGCTTCGAGGCGGGTCTCCGCCCTGATCTACAGTCGAAGGTTTCAGAGTCCAACCTAACTTCTTTTGTCAATGTGTCAAGACGAGCTTTTCTTATCGAAGCCGCGATGGCATGAGTGCTCGAAGTAGTTCTCCCTCCTTCGATCCCTATGAGCACTGGTGAAGATTCTGGAAAGGAAATTAGTAAGAAAATGGAAGTGGATGGATCAGGTCGTGGAATCAAGAGGCCTCGAGATCTTTCATCAACCTCTTCGGAGCATGATACTATTGTGTGTTATCAATGTGGGAAGCGGGGTCACAAGAAATCGTCATGCCCAAGCACTCTGAAGCCCTGCCAGCCATGTGGACGCCTGGGTCACCTGTGACGATTCTGTCGGGGTGTTGCAAGGAAGCGTCGCAGAGGAAGTTCTCAGAAGTAATGTGTTGTAGGGTCATTGTTCAAAGTTTCTAGTGTTAGTTTCCTTTCAGTGTAAGTGATCTATTATCGTGGCCTATTCATGGGTGTTGTTTTGGGTTTGAAATGTATGGGAATGTCATGGGTCTTTTGACGAGCCTCGGATTTCAATGCTAGTGTGTTTTTAATTTTAAAATCTTGTCCTTCAATCTGTCAGATCAAAAGATGTATGTATCTCATTGGGATTATCAGAACCTGACTGCGAGGCAGGAGATGCTTCATCCATCAGAGCTCCAGCCAAAAGGTCTCGGAGTGAAGCAGGCGCGTAGTCAGGAACCCCGGGGGGGGGGGGGGGAGGGGAATTTTTAAAGATTCTGGTGAAAGTCGTGCTTCTATCGTCGTGGTAAGATGGTTTTGGTGTTGTTTCTCTGGTTCCGCTGTCGTTGTAGTTTTCCTCTTGTCGCAAAGCGCATGATGGACTTATCCCTCACGTAGTGTCGGGAATCGTACCTCTTGGATGTAAGTTGCTGACCAGTGACTTTTCATGGGCCACTGATGTAAATCAGTTGCAGCCCTGGTTTGGGTCCATCCCGAAGTGATGGGTTGTGAGTAGTCGTACGTCGTAGTTTCAGTGATATGATCCTTGGGCCCACCCTCCCCGCCCATGGGGTTAGGGTTTTAGTTGCGCAAAGTATCCATTTAAGCTTCTATCCCTTTCGGATGAGAGTAAGTGTTTGAAATGTTCTTATTGTACTCTTTCTAGCTCGGGTAAGGCTTGATGCAGGTCCAAATTAGTTTTCTGGTTGGTCGCTAAGAAGTCAGTCCTTTATGGTGGGGAGACCCACCATGAGTCTTTTGGGTTTTCTCTTAAGTCGTTATCAAATGCTAGTCGAGTTCTTATGGTGGGGAGCCGTTCATGCCTTCCCTCTATTGGTGATTTACTTTGGGCAATGAGGTTCAGTCCCGCTGGTAGTCGTTGTGACATCCTTGAGATAAGAGGTTGGACCGTGTCCTGTGAAATCCTTAGGTGTTGATCGATCGACTGGTTAGTGTGGTGGCTTTCCGGGGGCGGAAAGCGTTATGGTGGGGAGAATTGTCGCACCCCAAACCGTGTGATTATTTTATTTTATGATTTCTTTGGTATTAAATTATTTTGCTCTGGTTTGCGGTCAGTTTCAGATCAGATTTTAGAGTCTTCTATAAAAAAAACAACAACAAATACTTGGGTTCGGCAACGTTGGACGCGTGGGCGGAGCGCGACGCCGCGCGGCTTCGCCCATGCAATTACGTGGACTGTCGTTAATTTTAATATTATTAAAGATGATATAAATTAATTTATTATTTTTATTTTATTAGTGGTTACTTTTATTATTACTATTATTAAAGTTTGACACAAGTTTCTATTACATAAGTTTTATTAGTATTATTGTTATTAATGAGGTTTATAATAATGATTATTGTTATTAATAATAGTACTAAATTTTTATTATTACAATTAGAATTTATTGAGGCTTTTATAGAGGTATATTAATGCTTTATTTATTTGTTTATTAATTATTATTATTTTTCTTTTCTTTTCATTTATGTTTCATTTTTTTTCTATTATTTTTCCCACCTAACCCTAGCGGCCCACCGCTTTTTATTCTTTTTCTTCTCCCCCGCCGCATCCCTCTTTTCCTCCTGCTACCCATCGCTCCCCCCTACTCGGCTTCTTCCCAGCGAGCTGTCCGCACCCCGCCTCACCCAGCTCACCTCTGGCCTGCAGCGCCTCCGCTCCCTTCCAACGGCCTTCGGACCTCCCTCTTCGGTTGTGCTAGCCGAACCACAACGCCCCCCTGCTCCAAGCAGCCGCAGCACCCTGCGCTTCTCCCTCTGTCCGTCGCAACACCTTCCGTCCGGCCGAGTCCTCACCAGCGCTGTCCGATCTACCGCGCACCACCTCCGGTCTGGTCGAGTTCCTCACCAGCGTCGTTTGGCCGCCGACCCTTCCTTCTCCACGCGGTGAACCCTGCTACTCGGCGCCCTCCCTCGTTGCAGCAACCCCTCGCCCACCTGCTCTCTCCCTCTCCCTTGTTTTCCTTTTTTATTTTCTTCCTTCTCCTCCCGTTTTCCCTGCATGCGTTGCACCCTCCAGCTCCCGGCTTCCCCCCAGCGCGTCTCCTCCTTCAGCACACCGCACGACGCCTTCCCCTGCAGCACCAACCGACCCCCTGTCCGCTGCCTCGGCTCCCCTTTTTGCGCTGCAACCTCCAGCTGCCGGCACCCCCTCGCCACCCTCTTCTCCCGCGCGACCTCCAGCACCCCAAACCCTGTCCGCCTCACCTGTCCTGTCCGCAGCAGCACCCGGCGCCTCCCCTGTTTTCTCCTGTGCGACCCAGCCGCCCCAGCCCTCCGGAGTCCTCCCGCATGAGCCGCACCCCCTGCTGCACCCACGATAGACCCGCACGAACCCCTTCTTCTTCTTCTTTTCTTCTTCTCTCCTTCCTCTTCTTCTCTTCTTCTTCTTCTTTTTTCTTTCCCCTGTCCGCCGCACGGCACCCCCGCCGCTCGGCCTTCCTCTTCTTCCTCCTCTTCTTCTCTTCTTCTCCTTCCCTTCTTCTTCTTCTTCTCTTCTTCTTCCTCCTCTTCTTCTTCTCTTCTTCTCCTTCCCTTATTCTTCTTCTTCTCTCCTTCTTCCTCTTCTTCTTCTTCTTCTTTTTCTTTCTCCTTCCTCCTGTCCGCCGCGCGACTCCCCTCCCGGCCATGTCTCTTTCTTTTTTCCTTTTATTTATTTATTTTGTTTTATCTTATTAATATTATGATTATTAATGTTAATATTATTATTATTATAATTATTATTGTTTTTCATATTATTATTATTATTATTATTATTAATATCATTATTATTATTATTAATAATATTAATATTATTTTGTTATTATTATTATTATTATTATTTTTCTATTATTATTATTATTATTACTATTGTTATTATTACTATTTTTTTTATTATTATTATTACTAATCTTATTATTATTATTAGTATTATTATTATTATTATTATCTTTATTTTTATTATCATCATCGTACTCTTGTTGATGGTGGGTTTTTATTTGTTGGCTTAGGACTTTTAGGACCCGCGCAGGGTGTTTTCGAGTGAGCGCCATCGCCGCGCCTTGTCTCCGAGGTTCCGTTGTTGTCGCGCTTCAGTTCCGAGGTGAGCGTTTCTTCCCAACGCTTGGTTTGGCATGCTCTGGTGAGTTTTCGGATGTGTCTAAGTCCTTGATATTGTCTATGCAGAGTGTTAGACCTTGTCACGTGGTTTTGGACACACGTCGTGTCATCGCGCCTTGGATCCGAGGTTGTTGTGTCGACGCGCTTGGTTTTGAGGTAGGTCCCCTTTGCACTGCTTTTGAAATTTGAGTTATATTATTCCATGCTGTTTGCGCACCCTAGTTGTTTAAAATCAATATTTTATTAATTTTAATAAATATGAGATAATATACATTAATAAATTTTTAATATAAGATGGTTAATTTTTAAATGGTTATTTAATGTCAAAAGAAGCCGTTTATTTTATACACGACACATGAAACATCCTTTTGACGAGCGGACACCCAATAATGAAAGAATGCCCGTTTGGATTTTAAACATAATTCACGGAATAGAAAATAGAGTTCTGGTTTAATGAGAAATGATTTCTTTTAAAGCGTGAACAAATGCATTGGTTCGTTTGAGAAATTGCCCGGTTGGCTCTTAAAGTTTATTTGGAAAAGAAAATGGTTTGGTTTGGTTTATAAAAATACTGGCAACCTGTGAAGTAGTGTTTTGTGGGTTCTTCAAATAGTTTTAAACTGGTTTTGGTAGTAATTGTGAACTGTATTAAATGCCCATTTGGCACTTTATGGAAAGCGATGGAAATGTTTTTATAAAAACCCTCTTAGGACGACTCTCATGCCTGGGTTGCAATTGATTGTTTGGGAGGCCGCGCTTAGAGGCTCCCGGGTACTTGAGTAGTTAAAGGAAAGAGGTTGTCCCATGGAGTGGCTCGGGGAATGCCTGTTGTTATTTATATATAGATATATCTGATTGGATGCTCGGTTGGCATCGGTTGGCTCACCCCCTTTTTTTTCTTAAACACTTGAGACATGGGAATCTGGCATATTGAGAGAATATTCTAAGAACGATTGCTGCACTGGTAGGTTATGGTACTGACCAGTGGCCCATAGTAGGTGGATATATTGGGTTTATTACTATGGGATTTTCCCTCGACCTGCCTGTGAGTGGATGGTCGAGCGTTTTGTGCGTTTTGATTTCATTGTGACATGTCAATAAGGATGATTTCTCATGTATTGGTGTATTCTAGTTTATTCTCGATCTCCTAGGTTCACCCATGTCTATTCAGCTTTTGTAGCTTGTAGTAATGATTATGATGCTCACATGTATACCTACATTGCCCTTGCTGTGTGTTTTACTTTGTGCATTCTGGTGTATTGTTTTCTTTGGAAAATGGTAAATTGCTTTTGATTAGGTTTCTAAGAAATTGTTTTCAAATAAAAGTATTTAATCCCCTTTTTACAAATTTGAAAAACTTAAACATCACTTTCCCCCTTTCCTGAAATGTCACTGACACTAATGGAATGAACCCAAATTTTGAAATGGCTAAGGGCAATGGTTCGTACTTTGTTTTTAAGTAAAATGCTTAGAAAAACATACTTTTATAAATTGTAGTTCAAACTTGAAATGATGTTTCTTTTATTTTAAAGGTAGTGCATTGGGAATAGATATCGGGATAGCCTACTGAGTTTTAATACTCACGCCTATAGTTCTTTTCTGTTTTTAGTGTTTGTGCAGGCTATAGCTTGAGTGCGCTCGCCTAGGGCGACGCTTGATCGTTGAGTCGGAGAGCGACCCGCGAGGTCGCACAGAGTTTGTTCGGACGTCGTGTTCGGTTAGTTTGATTCCTGTTTGTTCATGTTTAGTCACTTTGTTTAGTTTACCTTTTTCTGCGCTGCTCTGTTTTATCTTTGCATTCTTATTTATTTATATTGGGGAAAATCGTTCCCACAGTCTCTAATGATGCCCTGGCGCTTGTCGCCAGCCCGGGAGGATCGGGAACGCCTCTCGGGCCATGTCGCGGACCGGATCGGGTGACCGGTTCAGGGTCGACCCAGGTTGGTTCGTGACACGATGCATTTACCTTTCCCTCTTATTAAGAGGATATTTTAACCATATGTGGGTTTCCCACAAGGAAATTTTCAAGTATCAACCATTAAACTTCAAAAGATTATTTTAAAATTTTGAGGATGAAATTTTTTTAAGGAGGGGATAATGCAGCACCCCAAGTATTTACAAATAAATTTAATATTGAGTGCATAAAACATTGAGTCTCTACAAAACAAAACTTTGTTATAAGTGATCCAATAAACATAATATTTCCACTTCTGTGATTTGAATTTTGAAAATCAGACATACACGATTGCGTTCAGGGTGATTTTTGGAGTCTGAAAGAAAAAACATAATTTTTATTGAATAGTAATCTAACCTTATGAATAGTAACTTACACTTCCTAACAGTAACTTGCCCCTTATGAATAGTAATGAACCCTTATGAATAGTAACTTGACCCTGATGAATACTATGTACCCTTATGAATATTAACCTCACCAATGTATGTAAAAATAGAATTTATGCAACTTATAAATGAGAGTGAATATTTTAAAAATTAATAATTAAGTGTTAATATTTTCATGAGAAATAAACAATGAATTACAATTTTATAATTAATAGATTAATTTAAAAGATAATTCATTTTCATTAAATGTATTAATGAATCAATATTTTGTTTTATTATGATTATAAGATAATTTTATGAGATCCCAGTTAATTTTTTGAAGTGTCATAAAATTGGTTTAATATAAAATCTATATTTTTTTAGTAAATGATGATTTTAATTAAAAATTAAATTTCTCATATTTAGTAAATTATTTTCTTAAAATGGAGTTCATTTTTGTATTCTACACATCGAAAAATGTTTTAGGTGTTTTTTTTGTGATTTTTATGAAATAGTTTAATTTTTGTTGAATACTAAAAAATACATTTTGTGTATAAAATACGAAATTTTTTGTGGCATCATCATGAAATTATTATGATATAAAAAAATTATTTAAACTTTTTAATAACTAAATATTTATATTATTAGTATAATATTGTACATAATTATTTTAAAACATGAAAAGTATATATTTTTTACGATAAGTTTAAATACCATTTTCATAGTCGACGTAGTTCCTACGCAGCGCTGAAAATCTCTAAATTGGTAATTTATATAATAATTGAGTGCTAAAAATTATTTACATGACTTATTTATTAAATATTATGTATTATTTATCTTTTTTATTTTTAATTTCTAATTTTAGTGTTATATAACACGAGTATTATCCAAATATTTGTGCAATGCATGTGTAGGGAAAGAAAAGACAAAATAACAAATTTAAGAAGATGTCATATTATGTATAAGAGTGAATATAAATAATAAATAAATTTATAATTTTATTTTGAACCTAATTAATTTATCTTTATGATATTATCTTATTTTTAATTTTTATATATGAAATAATTAACGTTAATGCTTATGCAACGCCGATGCAACACTTGTGCAATCATAAGAAAAATAAATAAAATGTTTTTAATTAAAATTATAAGATTATTAAATGACCCATATATTAGATAAAACATTTTATATAATCCTTTTTATACTATTATCTATCATTGATTCGAATTGTGGTCATTTTGGACCCACATTAATCACTTTAAAGTCATTAAATATTTTATTTCAAAAGGAAATCAAGTTGTCACGTTATTGTTTTTAATTTTAATAATATTGTAATATGAGATTTTTATAGAGGTTTTTCTGAAAAGAGTAGTATTTAGAAATATAAATAAATTATATTTCTCAATTAATTTTATTTTTAACAATTATACAACAAATAAATACCATAACGACTTCCGCAAAGATAATACAATATTAATTTAATTAATGAATAAATCAGATAAATGATATTAAAAATAATAAAATAAATATAATTTTATATTTTTATGCTAATTAACTGATTTCATAGATGAATATGACATTTTTATGACATAATATAAAATCATATTCGATTTGTAAACATTTTCTGATGTGTTTAAAGTCAAAGATATGAATAGTTTTTATCTTGAAACAATTGTTTTTCATGAATAATTTTTTTATTAAATTATTTAAAAATTACAATATTATTGAACAAGTTGAAATTATAATATTTATTAGAAAATGTAACCCCATTTAGTTTTAGGCCTTTTAGGAGTCTTAAAACCTATAATATATTTATTATATTTTAATAATTTTGGTGATTCCTAAGTTACCCCTCACCTCACTTATAAAAAGTGGTTCCTTACTTCAAAAATTTCATAACCATAAGCATTATTTTTTGACCATCCTTTTCAAAATTCCATCCTACTAATCTCTTGACACTTTATAGTGCTTCTGTTATAAAAACAATACCACTTCTAAGAGCCTTAAGGTGGTTTCAAAAAAAAAATATTCAAGAGGTAAGATTTCTTCTTCTTCTCTTTTAAATCATTTCTCACTTATACCTTATCCCTATCTATTATAAAATTATTCATGAAAAATCAAGTACCTTGTATGTAATTTAATTTTTTTATGAGAATTTAATATTCCATCATCATCTCTTCTTTTCCATCCTTTTATACTATAAATGAGAACACCATACGAGATGTGATAATTTTCACATTCAAGGAAGATGGGTTTTTAATTTTCATTACTATCTTAAAGACTGGTCATAAAACCTTTATAATTGTTGCAACAGATCATAATATCTGTATTTTATCTTATGTATTGTTCTTTAATACTTAAACACTCATTATATAAAATAATAATACAAAACAAGTTCATTATGCACAAAACCGCCAAGTTAATCCAATCCTTTATCATTAACTTTTATCTAATGAGTCCTCATCATGGAATATAACCAAGATAATTATAAGATAATTTATATCTCTGTAATGTCACTAATAATATATATAAACAATTTTGGATGTTTAACCAAATTTCAAATGAACTTCCCTTCATGAATACAAGTAAATTAATCATGAAAACCAAAGAAGAAAATATTTCCCAAACAATAAATTTGAACCTCTTAAACCCATCAAAAAGTCCATGAATGAAACTATTATGGTTAAAATAAATCAATTAAATGTGTAGGAGGTTATGGAATTATTAATTAATGAACCCAAATTTCATTATTCTGGTCATTAAGATCAATTGGAGAACACCTTCGAACTTAAGGTCAGGGGTTTCTTCAACTCACTTCCATTTTTGTGAGATATTCCATATTCACTACTATTACTTGTGTATAATGTTTTTATACTTCCCACTGATGTTTCATATCATTAATATATTTATTTTCATGATATTTAATGTATCATTTTATGATTACTAATTTTGGGGGGCATACGATTCAATTAATTACAAAGTTGTGAGTATTTTCTACTCGAACCTCCATTTTCATTCGGGTTACTCTTATTATCTATTCACCTAAATGAAATTATTATTTATTCTTATTTACTCCACATAGATTCTATGTGAATGTTCTATATATGTTAACCAATCAGAATCCTTATTTATTTTACGGGGAGTCACATGTTTTAAAAAAAACTTTCAAAATTATTTCCAAAATACCAGCCTGTTTCAAGGGAATATATAAAATTCTTAAATATTTTCAATAGCACTATATAATATGTTTCTATGAATAATTGTCTTTTTTAAATAACTCATTTTATTATGAAAATTTTATCTTACTTAAAATCTGTTTTTATACAAATACTTTTCCAAAAGAACTCCTCTTTTCAAAGTAAAAGAGTATTTATCTCAAGAATTGTTCGATGATTTTATAAAAGTGTCTTAATCTATTTCAAAACTCTTTTTGATTATTATGGATGATATCACACACCATATTTAATTGAATGGTTTATGATTAGGTTGAATATGGATGTTCTATCCTAAAACCATTCACCAATTTAAATTGAATGGTTAGTGTTTATGCTTAATATTCTAGGAAAGTTATTTACATTTCATATGTTAGTTTCAATATGGATGTATATGTTGTTTATGTTTATCCCTGATCATACGAGGAATGTATCAGAATTATTATGTGATTTCTGGTGCCTAATATATCCTCTTGATGCATCACTAGGTCTTATGAGGCAAATATATATGTACTTGGTTGAGGCCTTTCCCGTTTTGAGATATGGTTTTGGTCGAGGCCTTAATCATTTTTAGGCATCTTGGCTGAGGCCTTGACAATAAGTTTTAGAATGTTTGGCATCTGAATTTCCCTCATTATGATGCTAGAAATTAATATTTCATGGGGTTATTCGACTAGTATAATACCCATGGTTATGTTTTATTATGGAAATATTTACTCACCTCATATTCCTACCATATTATGTTCAAGTTTATTTTTGAAGGCATGTGTTTTGAGTTATTCAGCACACCTAATGATTATTTTTATGATATATTCTACTATGTTTCTTACCCTTAATGAGCATCTGAGATCACCCATTTCTTATGTTTCATTTTCTGAGGATATGAAGAAATTTATTATGAATGACCTGCAGGGATAAACTTAGAGCTATGGATGTTCCTAATAAAACTTATATGTTGTATTTATTTTTAAGTTGTAATGTTGAAACTATTTATGTATCTGGTTTTCCATAACTACTAAACTACCCGGTACTTTGGGATTTTATTCCCTATAATCACGCCAATGTATTAAAATAATGCCACATCTCTAGATTCTAGGGTTGGGGTGTTACAATACTTCTCAAAGATATGACCATCGTTAGGGATTACACTAATGTATTCCCTGAAAAATTGTTTGGTCTTCCTCTTGATAAAGAGGTTGAGTTCTCAATTGAACTTATTCCTAGATATCTTCCTATATCAAAGACACCTTATAGAATGTCCATCGTAGATATGGAAGCATTGAAGAAGTAGTTACAGGAGAATCTAGAGAAGGGTTTTATATGCCCGAGTGCTTCACCATGGGGTATGCTAGTAATCTTCATAAAGAGTAAGGATGGATGAATGTGCCTCTATATTGATTATCGTGAGCTCAATAAAATCACTATAAAGACCAAGTATCCCCTAAAATGGATAGATTACATGTTTTATCATCTTAACGGGGCATGTTATTTATCTAAGGTGGATATTTGGTTAGGATATCACTATGTAAAGCTGAGGAAGAAAGATATTAACAAGGATGTCTTTTGAATGAGGTAAGGAAACTATGAGTTCATAGTGATACCCTTTGGAATCACAAATTCTCATGAAATATTCATGTATTTAATGAATAGAGTCTTTAGATATTACCGTGAAAAATTTGTGATAGTCTTTATCGATGGTATTCTGATATACTCCAAGAGTAAGGAGGAACATGAGGAGAATTTGAATACTATGTTCATGAATTTGTGAAGGGAGAAACTTTATTAAAAGTATAGTAAATATGAGTCATGGATGGAGGAATTATCATTCTGGGCCATGTTATCACCAACAAAGGGATATCTATGGACCCTTCCAAGACAAAGGTAATTGAAGAGTGGCCCAAGCCAATATATATAATAGAGATCCTCAACTTTTTGGGTCTATCCATGTATTATCTTCAATTTGTTAAGAAAATTTCATGATTCTCAAACTGAATTAAAAAGCTGATATGGAAGGGGGTGAAGTTTGTCTGGACTTAATAATGTGAGGAAATCTTTATGGACCTCAAAACGTGGCTTATCATTGTGCTATTACTCACACTCCCAATAAGTGGAGAACTCTTTGTGGTGTACAGTGATGCTTCAAATAAGGGATTATGATGTTTTATAATGAAAAATTATAAAGTGATATCCTATGCCTGAAGGAAACTAAAAATACATGAGCAAAACTATCCCACACATGATCTGGAGTTGGTGGTTATGATCTTTATGTTGAAAATCTAGTGGAATTATCTCTATGGGGAGAAGTGTGAGATATATAATGATCACAAGAGTCTGAAATATATATTCCCATATAAAGATCATAATATGAGCCAGTGAATATGGTTACAGATCATCAAGGATTATGATTTCTCAATCCATTACCATCCCGGTAAGGCAAATAAGGTGGAAGATTCTCTAAGTATAAAGGATCCCTCATCTTTATCAATAATGCGAATTGAAAAAGATCTAATATTCATAGATTTTTAGAGTATGTACATGGGAATCATTGAGGGAGGAACATCATCAATACTTTCTCAAATGATTTCGTAACCATCCCTAATGAAGATAATAGATGAATATCAATGAAAAGATGTGGAAATTTTGAAAAGGGTGGAAGCTATTAGAAATGGGAAATCCTCTAAATTTAATATTGATGAGGAAAGAGTTGTAAGATTTGGGTAATGATTATGTATATCATCCGATCTAGATATAAAGAAGTATATTTTTTAATTATGCACATAGCTCAACCTTCTCTATTCACCTAGGGAGAACAAAGATGTATCAGTATCTCTAAGAGAACTTTTAGTGGGATAATATGAAGAAGGATATTTCTGAATATACATCAAAGTACATAATATGTCAACAAGTGAAGGCTGAAAGACTAAAGTATACAGGGATGATGTAACCACTACCCATACCAACATAGAAATGGGAAAACATCACCATGGACTTTGTCACTGGACTTCCAACCAGAGGAAACAATGCAATATGGGTCATTGTGGATCGTCCTACAAATAAATCTCACTTTATCTCAATTCAAGAGGACTTCTCATTGAATCAAATTTCATGGATATATATCAAAGAGGTGGTAAGGATACATGGGTTTCCACTATCTCTTATATCCGATAGAGATCCAATTTTCACCTCAATGTTCCGAAAAAGTCCCTAATATTCTCTAAGAATTGAACTAAACTTTAGTATGACCTATCCTTCTCAAACTGATGGCCAATCTAAGTGAACTATTCATAAACTAGAATACATTTTGAGAGTGTGTTCTATGTACTTAAAAGGAGGATGGGACCAACATCTTCCGCTAGTTGAATTCTTCTATAACAACACTTTTCTCTCCAGCATCTGAATGACACCATATGACACCCTTTATGGGAAAAGGTGTACAACACTATAATGTTGGGATGAAGTAGGTGAGAATAAGCTGCATGGACCTAAAATAGTCAATGAAATGGTGGATAAGGTGAAAACCATTCAACATCACATCAAGGCATCCCAAAGTCGACAAAATAGATATGAAAATAATGGTCACCGAGACCTTGAGTTTAAATTTGGAGACAAGGTATTCCTATGCATATCTCTATAGAAGGATTTCATGAGGTTTGTCAAGAAATGAAAGCTAAGTCCCAGGTATCTCGTCCACTTTGAGATTCTTCATCGTGTCAAAGCTGTGACCTATCAACTAGTTCTTCCACCTACCATGTCTAAAGTACACAATTTCTTCCATGTATCCCCCTTAGATACGTACATACCAGATCCTTCACATGCACTGTCTTCATAGGTGGTACAATTGGAGGATGATCTTTCTTATGAGGAGAAGCTAGTGAAGATCTTGGGTCATAGAGATAAAGTTCTATGCAATAATACTACTCACCTGGTCAAACTGCTATGGCAGATCCATAAGTATGAAGAGGAAACAAGGGAACTAGAGGAGGTAATGAAGGAAAAGTACACCAAGTTGTTTATGGCTTAGAGTGTAAAAAAAATTGAGGGAGAAATTTTATAAGTGGGGAATAATGTAATGATTGAAAGTTTAATCAATGGAAATTATCTTCTTATAATTATGTCATATAGTATAATCACATGAAATCAAAATACAATAAAAAACATAGTACTATGTGACCTTTAAATATAATATTGTCACTTCTATTATTTGAATTTCTAAAATCTAACATACATGATTGTGATCAGTAAGATGTTTGGAGTTCGATAAGACAAACTTAATTTTTAGTGAATAGTAAATTACCCTTATAAATATTAATGTTACCCTTATGAATAGTAATACGAACCTTATTAATAGTAAATATTCATAGTAAATAATTAACCTTACCAATTAAAGTATAAATAAAATTTATCCATCTTATAATTGACAATTTGATATAATTATATCATAGTGTTAGTATTTTTGTATATTTAATTACAATTTTATGATTAATTTAATAAATTTAAATAAAATTTATTATCATAAAATTTATTCATAAATAATTATTTTCATAACCTATGATTACATAATAATTTTAAGTGACCTTAATTAATTTTTCAAAGTGTTAGAAAAGTAGTTTTAAATTAAATATTTCTATTTTTCAAGTAAATAAGGATTTTAAATAAAAATTAAATTTCACATATTTAGAAAAATATTTTCTTAAAATGGACTTCATTTTATAATTCTACACATCAAAAAATTGTTGGGTTTATTTTTTGGGATTTTTTGAAATACTTGAATTTTTGTGAATAATAAAATATGGTAATTTGTTGTATATATACAATATATGTTAAATACACTATTTATTGAGTCATAGATGATATAAGAACCTTGGGTTTGGAATCACATAAAAATATTACTATTTTTTACAATTATCAATACTATTGATATTCATGAGGAAAATAATAAAATAATGAATAAAATATTGAAAACCCCCTCCTCTCCTCCACTATAAAAACCACCCTCACCCCCTCTTCTCTTCACTCCTCTCAAGCCTTATTTCATGTAAAAAATCTGATAAAATCACTCCCTAAGCTCATCTCCCATGTCCATCAGCCATTGGTATCTTGATAAGACCATGTCCTCTCCCTTAAAGCGTTTCACATGGAGGATATATTCAAGAGGTAAATTCCTCTTTTCATTCTTTTATTTCCTTCCAAGTTCCATTCTTTTCTTTTTATTTCCTCACCTCCTTTATTCTGAATTATATGATAACTTCAATACCTCAAAATTACTATAATTTTGTTATTATAATTTAATAATTAATCATAATCCCTCATTTCCCCACCTTTTATACTAGGAATGAAAATACAATCTGAGATGTGTTAATTTCTCACATATAAGGACAACAAGTTTTCAATTTTTTTACCGTCTTCAATTCTGGTCATGAAACCATTTTTATGGTTGAACCAAACTATAATATATATATTATGTATAATTTAAGTTTCTTTAATCTTGTTCAAACATGATATTAATTTATAAATCAAAATGTGTTCGATGTGATAAAAAAACCACCAATTAACCAAAAAAGTTATCATTAAAGTTTTATATAATGATTCATCTTCACTTAAAATAACCAAATGAATTTTATAAACAAGTAATATAATAGATTATCGCCAATAAAATATATCTCCAATTCTAGAAAACCATTCCCATATTACATGTTTATCCTTAACTGTATATAAGTAAACCAATCATGAAAACCAATGAAACAAACAATTAAATCTAACCAGTTAACCCATCAAAAAGGTCATGAATGAACATAATAAGGTTATACTAAATCAATTACATAAATAAGAGGTTCTAGAAATATTAATTAATTAATTTAATTTGGTTATCAAGGACATTAATATAAAGTGAAGGACACCATCATAATTAAGGAATAATGGAGGTTCAGGTAGAATCCCTTACCTTAAGTCTGATAGCGTCCTTCACTTGATCTTAATGTCTTGGATAACCAAATTAAATTCATTAATTAATCATTCTAGAACCTCATATTTATGTAATTGATTTAGTATAACATTATTAAGTTATTTTAACTATAACATCTATTTTAAGCCACCATTGTTTTCATAAATCAATATTTTTATTATGAAAAACTTTTTAGATCACATATGGTTTTATATAAAATATTATTCTGTTTTCTATTTCAAATGCTCTTTCATATTTTCCTAAAAACATCACTAAAATTTTTTAATGATAAAGTTTATTAAATACTCTTCTCACATGATATAAATTATATTTGACATCACATACCAGGATATATGACTATTTTACCATATGAATGTCTATGTATGATTTAATTCCTTTATTTCTTAGACACTTGTATGATACACCCATTTATTATTATTTATGACATGATTATGATACCCATTTCTTTACATGGGTACCATTATATTTATGTATGATTTATTATGTATGATTCTGAATGTGGAAAAAATATTCATGAAGGTTTTATGATGGGTGCGCCTAAATAGTGCTCCAATGCATTTGGTAAAGTTGAGTATCAGGAGATGTTATGTGAAACGGTCTTGGTGGTTAGCCTTGAATTGTGCTACCATGTGCAACGGTATTGGTGTTTTACATTAACTTGTTATATTCTACATGAAACAAGCCACAAATCATGCTAAAGTCATGTTTTATGTTTCTGCCACATTACTATGAATCCATGTTTATATTATCCCATGTATAAATGTTTTCATTCCATATTTTTCATTCCTTTTTATATCATTATAGAATGCCTTCTAACCCATGTTCTAAAGATTTATTCTTATATATATTCCTTTACTGGTATTTTTATCTAACCCCTTTGTTCATGTTATCCCCAAGTTATCCTATAAATATGTATGAGAACAATGGAAGTTAGGGGATCTTTATGAAGACTAAATAAAGAAAATTTATATTTAGTTCCATGTTTTAAGTTTTATGTACCTAGTATTCCAAGAATATAAACTTTACGATCCTCCACTTGTAATATGATGATTTAATATGCTTAAAACCATGTAATGATATGTGTAAAAGGCTAGGATCACTCAATAAAATGGGATATTGGGTGGGTTTATATAGGAAAAGGGAGATATTTTTTCATTATTTTTGTTTTGCATTCTACATAAAAATATATCCAAAACCAAAAACCCTCCTATGGGTTTTCCCATGGTTTCTACCAAAGGGAAGTGGTTTTTTTATTTTATAAGGCCAAGGGTAAAAAATATTAAAATATTACCCTAGGTGATGTGGAGCTGTGTCACACTCTTAAAAAAATTATTTTAAAATCTTAAAATATATTACAAGTATTGTAGGATTCAAAATGGATATAAAAAATAACTTAAATAAAATTAAAATCACATTATGTTAAATGAAAAAATATATTTGGTTATGGATCCTATTTATATTACATTTTACATCACTTTTGGTTCATTATGAGGTCATAAAACACAAATAATATTTATATAGTATTTATTTTTTTACCAAAAATTTGAATGACTCAGAAAACAACGAAAAATTCACCATCAGATAATTTTTATGTTCTGATTCAAAAAATAATATTCATTTTATATAAATATTTTTCTAAATATTTGAGTTTTCACTTTTAAAATAATAACTAACATTTATTGGAAATGATATTTTTGACAATAACACTTTTTTAACCCTTATAAAAATTACATTTGACTTCTTAAAAGTTATATGATCATTTATATTTAATAAAAATTATTTAATAAAAAATTTTATAAAATATTATTTATTTGAAAAATATATTAATTCAAGATAAATATATTTCTTAATTGAATTTGAATATTTACCACAAATACAAGTTGTGTTTTATTTAATAAAAATAAAAATCATTTATAAATTAACAATAATATAATGGAAATATATTAATTATTATATACAAAATAATATGCATAATCATGTTTCTAAGGTTTTTTACATATCCCTTTAATACACCAACAAACTTACAAGGTTCAGGAGGGTGATGGTGGGACTTTCTTGGAGTGATTTGGTGAACATGGTTTGGGCCGTGATCTCAACAATCTTGATCTTCTACCAATAATGATTTCACTCAGGCTTAAGTTGATGGATATCATTTGGGGATTCAACAAGTGAAATGATTAGAAATTCCATCTCCATAATAAGATCCAATAAATTTTATTCATAGGGTACAGTCCTACTGGTTGATGTCATCACTTCCTTTGTCTGTGACAATTGGATTTGTTAAAACTCATTATTTATAATAATCATGTGATTACTATTCAATGACAATATTATCAATAGTAATGATTCTTAAAAGTCAATTAAATATAATTGGAATAATTTTGAAAAATAAGTGCATATGTTTTCTATTACCATATTAATTAATAAGAAATTTAATTAAAACAGAAAAAAGAATTTTATTTATAACAGTTCAGTTCATTACAAGAACCAAGGTAACATGACCATTCTGTTTAGTTTCAGAAGCAATATCCACCAATATTTTAGGGTGATTCCAAACTATAGAAATTATAGGTGGGGATGAATAGGATGAATCGAATCTTCAATTTCTTAAGTGCACCAGTAGAGTTAAAATTCAATTTTGCATTGTATATTTCAGAGTATCTTTCATTAAAATGGTGGGATTTATTAGTTTAGATTAAATTAAACCAATACATTACATGGGAGGATTTTTAAGAATCGTTCAACAAAAAACTATATCCTCATACATTCAAGACTGCATGAATGAAAGGATTTTTCATCTTGAAGAAGGAGATCCTCTTAGTGACAGACTATGAGGCTAAATTTATGAATATAGTCTAATTTTCAATTGATGTTTCCACTAGTGAATCCATGAAGGTTCAATTTTTCATAATTGGGGTTGGGGTAGGAGATTTTATAAAACATTTTCATGCTTTTCATAATGGATTATATAGAGATTTTCAATAGAGGGATGTTGGATAAAAGGGATATCTCAGAATGTATTGGTGGAGGAAGCCTGTTGATTCCGATGTGAAATGGTGGGAACTCTAATTTTGGGAAAAGGAAGAAGAGGGAAACCTATTTCTATGGTAGTGGGAGGACCTAGAATCAGATGAATTGATTAGTGAATATTACTCAAAAAATAAAGAGAAATCCTATATTATTTCAATGTGGTTCATTTGACAACATGAAGTGATATTTTCTGGCACTACCTAGAGCATGCTACAATTACAAACAAACATGGAATCTTTGGTGCTATTGTCATAGGGATCCAAGGTTGGGTGTTTGAGAAAACTATGATGTTTCAAAAACATCATATGATTTGAAGGGAGGAGGGAAGAAAAATACCTCTCATCATTAGAGATGAGATAGCCATGGTGATTCCAATAATACCATGACTCCACCACAATGGCAGTCTCTATAGGGAAATAAAGAACAATGTGAATTGAGTAAGAGGTTATATGGATAGGGGGAGGTGATTATGGATGATCAATATAGAAAATAAATAAGAATAGGTATTATTCTTTTAATTATACCCTTATACAAGCTTGGTTTGATATGGGTGTATCTCATTCATTTATTGATTCTCATACTATTTGTCTTTGGGGTTTAAATGTTGAGATAATGCCTTGTGTTTTGAAACATCAAACTCTTATTGGTCAAAGATAATGTTTATCCATTATTTATAGAAAATTCTTTATAAATTTTGGTGGATAAAATTTCATATGGGATATCTCTGCAATTGAGATGGATTTTTATGTTATAATCATGTGTATGGATTTTTTGACAATGTTTAAGGCTCACATAGATTGCTATACCCGAATTGTTAGTTTCATGACTGATGATGTCATTGAGAATATATTTATAGGAGACTATAATGTAAAGGTGGGTACAACATGATTCTTAGTACCAGCAATTAGAATGGTCTTGTACCAGTTTTTAGCATTGAGGACATCAGTGCAAGATAACAAGAATAACAATTTTACAAATGTTTTTTTATCAATTTATAGTTGTTTTCCTAGATAATTTCATAGGGTTTCCACCCACAAGAGGATTGGAGTTTATGATTTATATCCTTACAAGGACCATTCCTATTTTCCTTCAACAATATTATATAGTAATAATAGAATTAAGGGTATCGAAAGTCCAGTTGCAAGAGATTGAATCCAAAGGGTTCATTCATCCTAACACATCTCTATGGGTAGCACCAGTCTTGTTTGTCAAAAATGTGTATGGAACTCTTCATTTTTTTTGTGTATTATCATAATATTAATCAAATTTAAATAAATAATCAATATCCACTTCCATGAATTGATGACATATTTGATTAATTGAAGGGAGATTAGTGGTTCTCTAAAATTTAATTTTAATTAGGATATCACCAATTGCGAGTTCTAAAGGAGAATATTCCAATGACACATTTTAGGAGTAGATATGTCCATTATGAGGATGTGGTTATGCCTTTCAGTATTATGAATTCACCAGAGGTCTTTGTGGCATTGATGAATCAGATATTTCATTGAGATTTTGATTATTTTGCAGTGGTGTTTATGGATGACATGTTTATGTCATTAAGGACAGGGGATTATCATGAGAAACACTTAGAGAAAATTTTGGTAGTTTTGAAATATCATCATTTGTATAAAAAATTATAAATTTTTAATTTTTGGATACATTAAGTAAGTTTCGTTTTCCATGTTATCACTGAAATAGGTATTTCTGTGGATCCAAAAAATATAGAGGATGTTAACTCTTTGAAATCACCAAAGAGTATATTAGAGATATATAGTTTCCTCGGCTTATATGGTTATTACCAATGTTTTTGTAGAGACCCGAAGCTTATCGTACATGGACATTACATTACTTTTGCGGAAAACTTAGTACATAACAAAAACACACACACAAGGATCATAATAGTTTAGTGTCCTTGGAAACTCGGAACGTAATCTTCTAATCGTGGTGAAAGATCTTCAATATCTCCCATAAAGATATTCCCTTTTTTTACCTAAAACCTTTCTTTATATCCTGGGGAAAAGAAAACATAAAAGGGTGAGCTCAAATGCTCAGTAAGGGTAATCAAAATAAAAAAATCAATCACATCATATTCATAAGAACATAACTTTTGGAAATCTTAACCTGCAAAAGAGAGAATAATTTCATAACATGGGATAAATCATAGTAGTGAAATTAAATCCCAATAAGCATAACCTAAAACATGAAACTTTGGGGCATACACATATAATCATAGAGAATCATTTCTTTTTAGTCATGACTCATTTCCAAGACTATCTTAGTGGACAAAGTCCCTTTCTGAATCGAGTCACCCTCGTTTCAGTCCTGTTTCACTGAACCGGTATAACCTACCATTCCAGCCATGTCTATCTCATGAGATATAAAATCTTTACCCAATTAATTGGAGGGAGATATAGGTCCCACCCATCTTATAATGAATCCTTTCTTATGTGTGCCACATAATCATAAATCATACATCATCGCATAACACATGTAACAAAAATGGGATTCTTGAAACATCATGACATCATAAAACAAACCATATAAGGTAAATGACTTCATAAAAATAATTCCCTCATAACATAATTAAATCAATGTAATAATAGGGATAAAAACAGAACTCTATATTATCTTAGATGGAAAATAATTTTGATAAAACATTTGAACTCCATTCTTGAGGAAAATATCCTTTCTACTTCAAAAACACCTTTCCTTTCTTAAAATGTCATAAAATTCTAAACTAAAAGAAGTTGATTAAAAATAAACTTGAAAACTTGTAAAGGAAGCTTCTTGGAAATAATGTTTTAAAAATCCATTCATGCCGTATAAATTAAAAAAACATTCTTCGTACTTTTGTCGGAAAAGTCAAAAAGTACCTCGTACAAAAAAAACGACAAAAGATTCCTTTCATATTCTTTAATAAAAACTCACCGAACGGGAAAATTGGATTTAAACTATTGTAAGTGGATGGAAACAATATTACATATTGAGGGAACATGGATGTGGATGACAAAATACACCCCAGTAAATGCCAAAGTAAAAACAATCTCAGATAAAAATGAGATTGTGATATTTTCCCTTACCTTAGGTCCGACTTGCTTTGTAAGTGTCCGAACCTCCTGTATAATGATTTAAATCATGTTATTGATTTATTCCAGAATTATATTCATTGTTATTATATCATATATGGTCAACTTATGACTTTATATTACCCGTTCTTTTGTAAATTCATGTTAAAGTAGCGTTTTGGGTAAAATCATCTCATTTGTCGTTCGTGTTTTTAACTTGTAATTATTCATATGATTACTTAGATCATGATTACTTAATTCCAGAATACAAAACATGATTTATATATATATATTCAGAATATACATATATAATAAATCCGTAAATGGAAAGAAATACACCGTTCATGGAGACGGTAGTCCGTACGTACGCATGAACGTTGTTTTTGTTTCCTTATTGAATTGAATGGAATTAAGTAGATGACATACATATAAATATAAATAATTCCAGTATAATTATTAGGTCATATATTTCATTATTACTTATTATATATAATTTATAATCATTCATCAATGGTTAATCATTGAGAATGAATCTCATCGCGTCGTGGAGACGGTAGTCCGTACGTACGCACGAGCGATGATATCGTTCCCATGGTCGTGGAATTGTGTTGAAGTGTATGTATACTATTTCAGTATCAATATCACTTTATAATAATAATATATAGTTACTCATTACACCTTTATACCCATCCAATTAAGGTGGTGGCGGAAAATAGATTACACCACGGCGTGGAGACGGTATTCTGTACTTACGCACGTGCGGTGATTTCCTTTCTCCGTAGGATGGATAGAAGGTTAATTAGAGTTGTTTCATATTTATAATAACATATCAGTATATAATAAATACTGATGTTATTACTTTATCATGAAACAACTAACGAAGAAGAAGTTGAAGAAGAAAGAAATTGAAAAAGATCGGTAATGGATATTACCTCTTTTTGACGCGCCTTTTCTTAGCCTCCACTTAAAGAACTAAGGATGGTCTTTGAAGAAGCCCAGGACCTCTAGGATGATACTAGGGAAGTGGAGAAGGGATTTTGTCAGGGGTTGGCCGATCTTGAAGGCTCAAAGTTGTGTGAGGAAGAGAGGGAGGAGGTGCCCTTTTATAAGGGAGGAGAGGGGCACCTTAGGAATATCTCAAAATATTATTTTATATTAAAGTCAAAATCGGTTTATAATGGTTCCAAAGGGTCTTATTTCGAAGCTAAAGTGGGGATGGGTCGAACTACTATCAACCAATAGGATTTAGACAAGTTTAGGTTATTATTTTAACCTTATCAATTAGATTTAACTTTAAGTTAAATAATTTAACTTTTACCGTGTCTTTTTGTTTTCTTACACTATATGGTTAATACACTTAATATAACATGCCAAACGAACCCCAAATTGTTTATTATTAATATATATATCCTTATATAAGTCATTTGGCCGAACCTTAGTTTTTTAGGAATAAAATAACAATTAATAATATAATATTTGATTTAAAAACTATTTTGTGTCAATTTTGACACTATTTGATATATGATTTTTTTGAAAGTCATAACAGAATTATATGTTCTAACCAAGTTGATTAAATCAACAATAATATATCATAGTAACTTGGAAAATTAGTTTAATTCATAAAAAGTCTTAAATTACATTTATTTTGGTATTTATAATATCAATTATGTCAATATTTCATTAATAAGATAATTACAACATCATCTTTGTGTCATAAATAAATTAAATTATTTGATGTCTAAAAATTACAAATAAAATATCATTATTTAGGAAAGCTTTTTATCTTTCTAATGAATATTTACTATCGAATTTATCTTATGTATAACCCTATATTAAAAATGTTTTAGTAAATAAACATTGATTTTAACTCTTTTAGCTCTTCTTTGAATTAAATAATAATAAATGTCCTAATCTAATCCAAGTGGGCCTAAATGATAATATTTTACACTTAAGGTTGTTTTTGGTCGAGATACACTTGTCCAATAGGATTATGACATGTGTTAGGGTAATATTAAAATCATTTTTACCCTTAATTACCCTATTTACTTTTAACCGTGGTAAATAAAAGTAAAAAGTTACTATTCCCCAAAAATTGTTTTCATCTCATTGAACCACATTTTACTTACTGACATCAATCGTGTCTCTCGGATTTTTGAAATTCCATTCACAGAAGCGGTAAAATTAAGTTTTATGAAAAATTCAGTTTTTTAACTACCACTTAGTAGTTTCACTATTCATCAAAAATTGATGTTTTTCAGAACAATGCCAAAATTTCATCCTAAGATATATTTAATATTCCGAATTCAAAAATGAAGTTTATTTTACCAAATTCATAACATAGAAGTTGCATTAATTAATTTTATAATTAAATCCCGCTGTTAAAACAAATAGCGTGTTTTAAAGAAACAATATCTATCAAAAGATTGACACTTGTTTATGTCTGGTTTAAATGTGAAATTACATCTAATGACCAACATTGTATTAAATTGAAAAAATATATTCTAAATATACTTTAAAACCACTCAAATTAATAATTTATCACTGTTAATTATTTCGATTGAAAAAGTTGTTTTTAATTAAAATTTAGTAATTTTCACTATTCATCAAAATATGAAAGTTATCCGAAAATCACCAAAATTTCACCCTAAGCTAATTTTGATATTACGAATCCAAAAATGAAGTCCATTTTGAAAAATAAAATTTACAAAATTTCAAAAAGTGGTTATTACTATTCATAACGGCTAGTTGTAATAATATTTTAATAGCATATCGTTGTTTAGCGAAACTTGGTGTTGCGTACAACACACGCTATCGTGGAAGGTCGCGATTGCGTGTAATTCAAGCCAGGTCAGAGATGTGTGTTGTGAAAGCTCCTTTTGGTGTAGCATATAACACAAGGCATTAATGAAATTTAAAAGAATATTTTTCATAAAATCTCGGGGTGTTACATTCTACCCCCCTTAAAATGAATTTCGCCCTCGAAATTCGTCGGGGTTATAAATGGTTTACTATTCGAAAGTTTCTTTAATCGAAACCCACATCGTAAAGAGGAATACCAAAACCAATCTTTAAAAACAAAATTATGAAACGTAACGGTTACCCAAATAAACTAATCACTGGGTTTCCACATAGGTGAAAATATGGATATGGAAGAGAAATCTAACCATCATGTTATGATGGAGAGAGGTAGAGAACATGGCTATTGAAAAGCTATCAATAACAAATCCATAAATTTGTGACAATCTAAGGTACCACCTGATTAATCAGATATAAGAGCACTAGGACAACATTTTTGGTTTTCAAGATCGTTTCCCTAAAGTTGAAGAATTTGAATTAGAATAAATACTTACTTTATTTTGGTACAATCTCACTGTTGTTCGTTCCTTGAACAACTTCCACTTCATCTCTTAAATAAATGAAGTTGAATTTGTTATTTGTGAAGTGTTAGTATGACAGGTCATTCCATCTGTCTCAAACAAAAGGTTAGCAAAAGTTATTAAATATACATAAGTCATTCTTTAGTGAGATTAATCATATATGGTTCCTAAAATGGATTTATACTTCATATATCATACCGCTTAATAAAAATAAAACTAGTTTCTACTAAATAGGGACTTCTTATAGGCCAGTGGTAGGTGATAAAGGCCAGTCGCACTTTGGTTGTGGGTTTGATTCCCACGGCCTTGTCCGACGCGATGGGATGTCGCCCGTCTTGCAGGTTGTCCTTTTTCTAAAACTATATTACTGTAAAATCCCATCAATAATATCGAAAAACTTCTATCCTTAAACAATACTATCTTATGTCCAACATAATCCATTCCAATCTTTAGTCTTATCAATAATACTGCAGTCCACTCTCATAATATAGTGAAAACAATTACCAGAGATTTAACACCATCGTTGATCCCCATATATCATAAGATATGTTTTGTTGGTCACATTCTAAACATTCAAAGTCCTTAATCATGTATTCTCTTGAATACCTTAGTGAAAACATGAATGCAGTTAAAAGTTAACACTTTCCACATACCAAAATCCTCAAAATTCTACATACTCAAACCATGATATCACTTAGTCCTTATATCAATCATGAGCTCATGAATACTGTTAAACATTTCATTTTCTCATTTTCCATTCATTATGCGCATAATATCTTATTTCCAAAAATATCTCAATTGCTTTGAATACCACATTAGACCAATACATAAATATTCCAATACTCCATGATACAATATTATTTTGGAATCCCATTACATAAACACTTAATCATTCCACCACATCGTTGTCATATTCAACATCGCCAATAGTGATCGCATGTGACTTCCATTTGTCCTTTGCCTTCAGTGGTTGCTCATGTTGATCATAACTAACCCTTGGATTAGGGCATTTATTAGCATAATGACCCATTTCCTTGCACTTGAAGCATTGAAGTGTTGGTGGTGCGTTCTCTGCAGTGTTTGCTTTATTCACATCATTAGAAACCCTTTTTCTATTACTTCGACACTCAGCTGCTCGATGACCTTCTTTTCCACACTTAAAACATTTTCTAGTCCCTTTAAGACAATCTCCACCATGCTTCTTTCCACAGTTTGTGCACAAGGAAACATTCATCTTCATTTCACCATTATTCTGAGATTTCTCCTTGAACTCCATATTTCGTTTCTTGTCAAAACCATGAGATGGATATGTAACACCAACTTCCATTTCTACTTTGATAGCACAACGCACAATTTCTTCATAGCTACTGAAGTCTCTTATAGCTAATTCCCTTCGAAGACTTGGTTTTAAGCCACTGAAAAATCAATCAACTTTACTTTCAGGTTGGATGATAATGCCAGATGCATACCTTGCAAGTCTTGTAAAATTCTCTTCGTATATACCAACAGATTCATCAACCTTTTGCTTTAGTTCAAGAAACTCCTTCTCCATATTTGTTCGAAGAATACGAGGGAAGTACTTACTGAAAAACAAGTTCTTGAACTCGTCCCATTCCATGGACTCAATTTCATCTCTTGTCCTCGTATTCTTGATAAGATTCCACCATTGATCAGCTTCACCTTCCAAACGATATACTGCTAAGATGACTTTATCATGTTCAGAACATTGAAGAACTGAAAATATCTTTTCAGTGGTACTGATCCATTGTTCAGCAACAAGTGGATCGGAAGTCCCACTGAAAGAAGGTGGACGTTGCCTCATGAAGGACTCAATAGAATACTGTTCCTTTCTCTGATCATTTGGAAGTCCAGAATGATTCATAGCTTGTGTAAGGATAGCAATACGATTTTGCACTCCATCCCCCATAACATTTTTTTGTTCAGGAGGACAATCATTTCATTGTCCATTGCATTGATCAACACGGTTCCTTCGGGTTCCAGCCATCGTCTAAAGCCCAAAAAGAATAGTGTGAGAGACAAAAATCATGCTAGGGAAAACAACATTATAAAGGGGGAGTACCTTCAATATCTAACATCTTAGGTTTAATTCTATGATCGTTAGCATAATTCTAGTACTATAACCTATACGTATACTTAACCTTAGGGACATCCCTAGACATACCTTAGAAATATCTCTAGGGATCTCACTAACATTTTCGCATCCTAGTTTCCAAAGGTTGACTAAACCTTTCCTCTGATACCAACTGTAGAGACCCAAAGCTTATCGTACATGGACATTACATTACTTTTGCGGAATACTTAGTACATAACAAAAACACACACACAAGGATCGTAATAGTTTAGTGTCTTTGGAAACTCGGAACGTAATCTTCTAATCGTGGTGAAGGATCTTCAATATCTCCCATAAAGATATTCCTTTTTTTTACCTAAAACCTTTCTTTATATCCTGGGGAAAAGAAAACATAAAAGGGTGAGTTCAAATGCTCAGTAAGGGTAATCAAAAGAAAAAAATCAATCACATCATATTCATAAGAACATAACTTTTGGAAATCTTAACCTGCAAAAGAGAGCATAATTTCATAACATGGGATAAATCATAGTAGTGAAATGAAATCCCAATAAGCATAACTTAAAACATAAAACTTTGTGTCATACACAAATAATCATGGAGAATCATTTATTTTTAGTCATGACTCATTGCCAAGACTGTCTTAGTGGACAAAGTCCCTTTCTAAATCGAGTCACCCTCGTTTCAGTCCTGTTTCACTGAACCGGTATAACCTACCATTCTAGCCATGTCTATCTCATGAGATATAAAATCTTTACCCAATGCATTGGAGGGAGATATAGGTCCCACCCATCTTATAATGAATCCTTTCTTATGTGTGCCACATAATCATAAATCATACATCATCGCATAACACATGTAACAAAAATGGGATTCTTGAAACATCATGACATCATAAAACAAACCATATAAGGTAAATGACTTCATAAAAATAATTCCCTCATAACATAATCAAATCAATGTAATAATAGGGATAAAAACAGAACTCTATATTATCTTAGATGGAAAATAATTTTGATAAAACATTTGAACTCGATTCTTGAGGAAAATATCCTTTCTACTTCAAAAACACTTTTCCTTTCTTAAAATGTCATAAAATTCTAAACTAAAAGAAGTTGATTATAAATAAACTTGAAAACTTGTAAAGGAAGATTCTTGGAAATAATGTTTTAAAAATCCATTCATGCCGTATAAGTTAAAAAAAACATTCTTCGTACTTTTTTCGGAAAAGTCAAAAAGTACCTCGTACAAAAAAAACGACAAATGATTCCTTTCATATTCTTTAATAAAAACTCACCGAAGGGTAAAATTGGATTTAAACTATTGTAAGTGGATGGAAACAACATTACATATTGAGGGAACATGGATGTGGATGATAAAATACACCCCAGTAAATTCCAAAGTAAAAACAATCTCGGATAAAAATGAGATTGTGATATTTTCCCTTACCTTAGGTCCGACTTGCTTTGTAAGTGTCCGAACCTCCTGTATAATGATTTAAATAATGTTATTGACTTATTCCAGAATTATATTAATTGTTATTATATCATATATGGTCAACTTATGACTTTATATTACCCGTTCTTTTGTAAATTCATGTTAAAGTAGCGTTTTGGGTAAAATCATCTCATTTGTCGTTCGTGTTTTTAACTTGTAATTATTCATATGATTACATAGATAATGATTACTTAATTACAGAATATAAAACATGATTTATATATATATATTCAGAATATACATATATAATAAATCAGTAAATGGAAAGAAATACACCGTTCATGGAGACGATAGTCCGTACGTACGCATGAACGCTGTTTTCGTTTCCTTATTGAATTGAATGGAATTAAGTAGATGACATACATATAAATATAAATAATTCCAGTATCATTATTAGGTCATATATTTCATTAGTAATTATTATATATACTTTATAATCATTCATGAATGGTTAATCATTGAGAATGAATCTCATCGCGTCGTGGAGACGGTAGTCCGTACGTACGCACGAGCGATGATGTCGTTCCCATGGTCGTGGAATTGTGTTGAAGTGTATGTATACTATTTCAGTATCAATATCACTTTATAATAATCATATATATTTACTCATTACACCTTTATACCCATCCAATTAAGGTGGTGGCGGAAAATAGATTACACCACGGCGTGGAGACAGTATTCCGTACGTACGCACGCGCGATGATTTCCTTTTTCCGTAGGATGGATAGAAGGTTAATTAGAGTTGTTTCATATTTATAATAACATATCAGTATATAATAAATACTGATGTTATTACTTTATCATGAAACAACTAATGAAGAAGAAGTTGAAGAAGAAAGAAATTGAAAAAGATCGGTAATGGATATTACCTCTTTTTGACGCACCTTTTCTTAGCCTCCACTTAAAGAACTAAGGATGGTCTTTGAAGAAGACCAGGGCCTCTAGGATGATACTAGGGAAGTGGAGAAGAAATTTTGGCAGGGGTTGGCCGAGCTTGAAGGCCCAAAGTTGTGTGAGGAAGAGAGGGAGGAGGTGCCCTTTTATAAGGGAGGAGAGGGGCACCTTAGGAATATCTCAAAATATTATTTTATATTAAAGTCAAAATCGGTTTATAATGGTTCGAAAGGTTCTTATTTAGAATCTAAAGTGGGGATGGGTCGTAATCATGTCAACCAATAGGATTTAGACAAGTTTAGGCTATTATTTTAACCTTATCAATTAGATTTAACTTTAAGTTGAATAATTTAACTTTTACCGTGTCTTTTTGTTTTCTTACACTATATGGTTAATACACTTACTATAACATGCCAAACGAACCCCAAATTGTTTATTATTAATATATATATCATTATCTAAGTCATTTGGATGAACCTTATATTTTTATGAATAAAATAACAATTAATAATATAATATTTTATTTAAAAACTATTTTGTGTCAATTTTGACACTATTTGATATATGATTTTTGTGAAAGTCATAACAGAATTATATGTTCGAACCAACTTTATTAAAGCAACACTAATATATCATAGTAACTTAGTAAATTAGTTTAATTCATAAAAAGTCTTAAATTACATTTATTTTGGTATTTATAATATCAATTATGTCAATATTTCATTAATAAGATAATTACAGCATCATCTTTGTGTCATAAATAAATTAAATTATTTGATGTCTAAAAATTACAAATAAAATAAAATTATGTAGGAAATAGTTTTATCTTGCTAATTAATATTTACAATCGAATTTATCTTATGTATAACCCTATATTAAAAATTTTTTAGTTAATAAACTTTGATTTTAACTCTTTTAGCTCTTCTTTGAATTAAATAATAATAAATGTCCTAATCTAATCCAAGTGGGCCTAAATGATAATATTTTACACTTAAGGTTGTTTTTGGTCGAGAAACACTTGTCCAATAGGATTAGGACATGTTTTAGGGTAATATTAATATCATTTTTACCCTTAATTACCCTATTTACTTTTAACCGTGGTAAATAAAAGTGAAAAGTTACTATTCACCAAAAATTGTTTTCATCTCATTGAACCACATTTTACTTACTGACATCAATCGTGTCTCTCGGATTTTTGAAATTCCATTCACAGAAGCGGTAAAATTAAGTTTTATGAAAAATTCAGTTTTTTAACTACCACTTAGTAGTTTCACTATTCATCAAAAATTGATGTTTTTCAGAACAATGCCAAAATTTCATCCTAAGCTATATTTCATATTCCGAATTCAAAAATGAAGTCTATTTTACCAAATTCATAACATAGAAGTTGAATTAATTAATTTTATAATTAAATCCCGCTGTTAAAACAAATAGCGTGTTTTTAAGAAACAATATCTATCAAAAGATTGACACTTGTTTATGTCTGGTTTAAATGTGAAATTACATCTAATGACCAACATTTTATTAAATTTTAAAAATATATTCTAAATATACTTTAAAACCACTCAAATTAATAATTTATCACTATTAATTATTTTGATTGAAAAAGTTGTTTTTAATTAAAATTTAGTAATTTTCACTATTCATCAAAATATGAAAGTTATCCAAAAATCACCAAAATTTCACCCTAAGCTAATTTCGATATTATGAATCCAAAAATGAAGTCCATTTTGAAAAATAAAATTTAAAAAATTTCAAAAAGTGGTTATTACTATTCATAACGGCTAGTTTTAATAATATTTTAATAGCATATCGTTGTTTAGAGAAACTTGGTGTTGCGTACAACACACACTATCGTGGAAGGTCGCGATTGCGTGTAATTCAAGCCAGGTCAGATATGTGTGTTGTGAAAGCTCCTTTTGGTGTAGCGTATAACACAAGACATTAATGAAATTTAAAAGAATATTTTTCATAAAATCTCGGGGTGTTACAGTTTTGTTCATGATTTATCCTGAATAGCTTCAATGATGATAGCTTTGGTTTGGAAAAATGTTTCATTACATTGGAATGAGGAATTTCAGAAGAATTTTCCAGAGCTTAAAATTCTCCTCACATTAGCACCGATCTTGATATTTCCAGAATCAAGACAAGGGAACATATTGTATTATGATGCTTTATAATCAGTTTTGAGATGTGTTCTCATATATGGAGACCATTTCATTGCTTATGGATCATGGTAGTTATGGTTTCATTAGAATAAATACCCAGCACATGATTTGGAGTTAGCAGATGTAGGCCATTCATTGAACACTTTCTGTTATTACCTCTTTTGGTGATAAATTCAAGGTGTTTATAAATCATAAGAGAATGAAACACATTTTCTCAAAAAGGGAATTAAATTTGAGAAAAATAAAATGGATGTAGTATAACCAAATATTTGACTTTGAGTTGATGTATACACCAGGTTGAGGAATTTGGGTGGCAGATGCATTATGCATAATTTCATATGTTCTTTTAGAAAAAGAGTCGTTAGATCAGTTGAAACTAATGTCGGTGGTAGCCGACATGAACTTAGATTATGTAAACTAAGGTAGTGTTGTTGTTTTCTTTCAGGTTCATTTTAATCTTGAATTAGTGGACATGGTTAAAGAGGCACAAAAATCTGATTCAGAATGTGTTTTGATGTGGTCAAGATGAGATAATGGGGAGACCATTGAGGAATGGAAGATGTATGGGAGTTCATTTTTTTGGTTTCAAAATCTGATGGTTATACCTTTGTCATATCAAGAAAAACTTATTCATGATTACCACCATTATAGATGGGTTTTTCATAAGGGAATATAGAATATGTATAGGGAATTGAATGTAATGTTTTGGTGGGTTGGCATAAAAGTAAAGGTGGATATGTTTTTTGTGAGACACCTAAAGTGTTAGTAGGTTAAGTCAGAACACAAAAATTTGGTATATTTAATTTGTTATATATTTTTTTGGAAATGGGATCAAATAACCATGGATTGTGTATCATGTATCCCAAGGATGGTTCATAAACATGATTCCATATGGGTTATAGTAGATTGGCTCACAAAAGTTTCCCATTTCGTACTTATTCATGAATCTCAAACGGTGGATGGTTTTTCTAAAATCTATATTTGGGATGTGGTAAAGAGGAATGTCATAATGATTTCGATAGTATTACATAGAGATATGAGGTTTACATCCCATTTCAAGAAATCCATACAGTAAGTCCTTAAAACTCAATTGATGATGAGTACAGTGTATCATCCTCAGATAGATGGAAAATCCAAAATAATGATATAGACATTGGAAGATATGATTTGATCTTGTGTAATGGATTTTGGTGGCTCATGGTAGGAGTAAATTTTCGTGGTGGGATTCTCATATAACAACAATTATGAATCCTCTATACATATGGATCATTTTGAAGCCTTGTGTGGTCATCCTTATAATTCTCCACATTGTTGGTTGGAAATAGGTCAGACATCATTAGTTAGTTCAAGCCTTGTCCAAGAGACAACAGAGAAGATTTAATTGATCATGAGGAGAATGGAGATGGCTCAAATTCATAAATAAACATATGTAGATCATCATTTATGGATGTTTTCATTCAAGGTTAGTGATCATGTGTTCTTGTGAATCACTCAAAGGATTGGAAATCATCTTTTAGGAAGCATAGAATGGTATCTCCTATATACATAGGCCATTTCAAGATACATTAATGGGTTGGTCAGGTGGCATATAAGTTGTATTTTAGACCATTGTTCAGTGTAGTGCATATTGTGTTTCACAAATATCAGTTAAAGAATTATCATCTTGATCCTGAACATGTGATTCGTTGAGATCACATTGACCTAGAGCCTGATACTTTTTTGGTGCATGTGCCAGTGTAGATTGTGGATAGGAAATAGAATTTCTTGTGTGGTAAAATCATCGGTCTAGTGTAGGTTTTTAGAAACAAGGTTAGATTTGGGATGAAACTTTAAAACATGAGAAGGAAATGGTCAAGAAATGGTCTGAACTCTTTTAAGAAAATTCCGAGTTTCTACTTTTTAGGGACTAAAAGGCCAATGGTGGGGAGAATGTAGCACCATAGTTTTCATGTAAGTAACCCATTATTTATGTATTTAATATTTATAATTTTTTTGGTTATATTTTGGAGGGTTTTGTGGATTTTAGGAATGTTTTTATAGATTTTATAGTGGTGTAAGGTTTGAAAATATTTAGTATAAACCGTGCCACACCTCTAGAAACTGTGATAAGTGAAACAATGAACTCTGGTTCGGTGCACAGTTTGGAAAAACCATTCATAAAACCAATATTAAGGGTATAAATTGTAATAGAAGTAAAAACATGGCTGGCACATGTTTTTTCCAACCATGTGAGACAATCATGTGAAGGTTGTTATAAGGAAGTGGAAAGAACATAATTTTCCTGATAATGTGCCAAAACCATGTACGGTTAAAAATTAGATCATTAAATTTTGCATCTCACTTAGGATTTCTTTTAAACCTATCGTCATTCACATATTTCAACCCTAACATGGGTTTCTATCCTTTAAAAGGCTATAACAACCTTCCCCTTCAATCTGAGAGCGATCCATTGGCAAATCTTGGTGCATTGAAGGCCGTATTGCTTGGTAATCCTATTTTAATTGTGGTTTTCCTTAGATATACTCTTCTTCCCTCTCATGGATTCATATATCTAGTTTATTGAGGATATATATATGGAATTTAATTCCAATCAAGATTATATTTGGATGTGTTGATGTTAGGGAACAAGATATAAGGTGGTAGTTTGATGATTTAACCTGGTTTTGTCAAAAACAATTGTTGTTCTTCATTTTTCCATAGTTTTCATGGTAGGTGGCTGCAATATGGACATATCTTGATAGAACTAGAAGGATTTATTTCAAATTGTTTAAATTTCATTATTTTTTTGTGAAATTGGTTTGAGGCATGGTATAAATCCCCTTTAGTGACAGTTGGTGGATTTGTGGAAATTGGTTGGTGTGAAAAGTTCTTTGTTATGTGAATTTAAAATGATGTTTTAAAATATGGCTTGACTTCGATTCATGGAAATGATTTCATCCAAATGTTTTCAATAAAATGTAGGTTTTATTGAAATGTATAAAAATGGTTGGTTTGACATGTTTTTGGTATACACAGGTTGGTGTGAGTTCATGATTTAAACATGACCCTGAAGAAGGGTCTGTACCATTGTGGTACACGGTACGTAACCTAGGATAAGGGGTATTTTAAAAATGGGGAAAAGAAGATTTTCCATGTAATGATGACTTAGTGTATGGATGATAAAACACTAATGAGTATGTAATTTTCACTCAAGAATGATTGTGTCAGTGTGTTTGTGAATCATGGAATGGGTATGCCAAAAAATAATTTGAAATGGTTCAAATAATTATTTGTTTGCATTTCTCGAAACCTATTTCAGTTAGAAATCTATTTTTGTTTAAAAATTCTTGGCTTTCATGGAACCTATTGAAACATTTTAAGGGTTTTTATATAAATTGTTTTATATAAATGTGATAACATTTTCTATCCCAGTGGTATGAGTATGGAAGTCATTTGGATAAAACCTACTGAGTTTCATTACTCACCCACTGCTTTGGAACTTTGGTGAATTTTCATATATCATTTATTAAGACACAAGTAAATGGAAAGTTTCACATTTCTTTAGTGTTTATTTTTGATACTTGTGAATTGATTTTGGATTTGAAGCATGGATCTTATGGGGAGTTGTTGAGTTGGTATCTTTTGAGTCTTTCAGCATTGTTGGATTTCCATTTTGATTTTTATCTTGACATTAGTATTGTTTTCTACTTGATACTCTGATGTATTTTGATTTGGTTTGGTTTGTTACATTATTTTTTATTATGTTTTGTTAATACACCATATACGTATGGTTTAGTTATGGTATAATTGGTTTGTTTTTTATTTTCAAAGGGGAAATCATCCCATGTTTGTTTATGAAGCCCGTGTCATTTATTTCCAAACTTTGGTATCTTTGGGATGTTATCTATGGCCATGAAACAATTCTTCATGGAATCAAGAAAATGAGGTGGAGTGATATTTTAAACATGTAATCCATGGATACCTCTAGAGGAAGTAGTCCTTCATCTGATTCTTAGTGATCTTATCACACCCCAACCCAGTTAATTTGATTTTTATTTTATTTATTTTATAATTTTAATTATTCTATTGACTTTTTAGACGATCCATTTCAAATTTAAAATGTTTTTATGTTTTTTCATAATCACACAGTTAGCACATAGTTGTGAAATAAATTCATAGACCGTGCGAGTGCATATGTCATTTGATAGATCCAAAGTGCACAGTTGGTGCACAATTTCTTTATCCATGTATGATGACCATGTGGTGTGCCCTGGGTCCTCTGATATGAGGTTCATAGTTGGAACATGGTTTGGCCAATCACAAATATAAGTCATGTGTAGTACCGTATCTTTAAAAAAAATTTATTTACCTTTTCCCCGTCTCTATTATCCCTTCTATCGCACCAACCATTCTCCCCTAACCATTTTGGTTGACTCAACAAAGTATGGTTGGTACCTTCACTCAACCAATATCATCTTCTCCTAAATATGTATCAAGGTGGTCTGTTCATGATTCTCATTAAACTCATTAGTATTAAACCTCTCTTCCTGCCTCCGTACTTTATTCTTGAGTGTTCTTTTCTCCCTCACCATTAATTCCTCATGGAAAAATCCTAACACATTTTGGGGTTTTTCTTTTCTCAATTTTCATTTCCTTGGTCTCATGAGGTGTGGCATAAGACCGATTCATGCAACAATCATTATATTTGATAGATTACACTCCATTAATGGTGGGTTTGGATCTCATATTCTATCATTGGATCATTTTAAATTATCTCTTTTGTGATTTTTGAGTTTCTCAAAATCCTCTAGGGAGTTTAGGACCTTTTCTAGGTTGAATAGAACCACCGTTTTGAATGGTGGTGTGTTCCTAGAATTTTTAACATATCTTAGGTATTTAAATTTCAGAACAGAGATTACTTGTATATTTAATTTATTAATTTAGTATCAAGTTTTAATATTGATTATATTTAATGTATATTTGAGTGTAAAATCATGCTTAGCATGATTTTCATTTCAATTCAATGGTTTTATGAAAGTTTTAAGTATGTTAAATTTTGTTTTATATAAACCACACAAACATTTTTTGACTAGAAGCATGGGTTTCCATTTTAAAATTATTATGTTATTTTTCAATGGGTTTTTAGATCATTAATGAGAGTTTAAAACTAATCATATATTTTACATGGCATTTTAAGTGATTCTTGAATTTTCATGTATTAAAGGATTATTTCATGTATTTTTATGATAATTTAAATCATGGTTTTAAATGAAAATATGGTATTAAATTAACATATTTTAATATATATATATATTGGTTTCATAAATATACATATATATATATATACTTAAGTGTAAAATTTACATGGGAATATGCGAATTTGTTAGTGGGATGTATATATATATACATGTAAGTGTATAAGGGTATAGATATGGAAGGGATAATTTTAGTCTTAACTTTTATAGTTTTTTTAGTATTTTAAATGATTTTAAAAAAGTGGATTTTAGTGTGGTTCAAAAACATATCTGAAAGGACAGTTTATCTTTTAAAAAGGTAATCTTGATGCTGATACCTAGTTTTCATGTAAATATCAATGGGTTTTTAGATGTGAGGTCTAAATATGATATTGTTTGTTATTTATTTTGTATTATTATGGTTATTATGGAATTTCCATGTGATATTTCCCTCTACTTATTTTTGGATGTTATAACCATTCAAACTTTATGGGAAAACCTAGTGCTTAGGTTAGTGAACCTAGATAGCATGGGCTCTATTCATACTATTTATACCTATTGAAGTTTATGAATTCCCTCCACTAGAAAACAACATGATGATAAATGTTTCTACTTAATGATTTTATTCCTAATTAGTGATGTTAGTCCTAGGTGTTCTTTATAACTTAGTGAACCAAATGATATTTTTACTATAAAGCACTTTTCAACTATTTCTTATATGAGTTTCTTCTTGCATTATATTGCACTACCTATGATTTATAGTCTTTTAACACTGCCTATGATTTATAGTCTTTTACATTGCCTATGATTAATCAGATAATCTTGTTTGGAAATATCTTGTTTGAGGTGATTCTATTCATGCTTGGACTTATTTCATTTTGTATCCCTTGTCTTTCCTTGTTTGAGAAATTGTTAGTTCTAAGATTTTGGAGACTTAAATGTTTGGTTCATAGTAAATTTTGATTTTTTGATTGATAATTTAATATGGTCCATTTTGTATCAGAGACTCTATATGTTATAGTATTTCCCTTGGGGTGGCCTCTCATTCATTTAGTGTTTCTTGTTAATGGAGTTCTTGTGGTGGGAATAACTTATATACGTCTCAATACTCTTTGTTTTTCCCTTTAGGGTTTTTGATTTCTTGTTTGGGTTCAATGTATAATTCTTGATATTTGGTCATTCATGCTTTCATTGGTTTTTTTCAATTCGAGTGAGTATCAAGACTTGGGTATATCTATGGATGAGTTCTATAGACAATTTCGAATATGATGGGGAGATCACCATGTTTTTTTGATCATGTTATTTTCGATGATTGTCTTTAAGTTCCCTTGTGGATGCTCATTTATGAGACATAGTATTTGAGTAATGAGTTTAGATGTTCATTGGGATATGAATTGAGTTTGAGGGATTGTTTTGTTTTGTTTTTTCTAGCCCCACAGGCCTTGAATCGATGTTCTCAAGGTGTTACACGGTTTATGGAGGCTCAAGTTATATTTAAGAGGTCAAATATTGTTTGTTACTTTATTCTTTTAATCTAGTTAAGGATTTATGGGAGAATAAATAATTATTATGGGGATAAGTTTTTCACTCCAATCAGGTTGATTTCTTTGTTGTTTTATTTAATTATTTATATTTAATTATATTCTCAATTTTTGGGCTGAGATGTTTAAATTTTTTAGTGTTTTGGTGTTTTTTATAGACACATAGTTAGAGAATGGTTTGTAGAAACCTTGCACAGATATTTTGAGTTTTTCTATCATTTGGTAGAGAAAAATATCATAGGCTAGCACATGGTTTCCCTAACCATGAACCCCGATTGTTCTCTGTTTCCCAAAGCCTCTAATAAGAAGTTCAAGGTTAGTGCACACTCAATTATAGGTCTTTATAAAATAGTTTTATCTATTTTTTACCCTCTCCATTATCCCCTATATTGTTTCATAATCTCTTCCCCTCTCTATTTTCATTAAACATGTTAAAGAGGGTCACACCCTCCTCTCCCCTTGGGTCCTAATTCTCTTGCATCAAAGAGTGTTGGTTTTTTCATGATTCTCATTTGGTTATTTAGGGTTATCTCTCCTATACATTCCTCCTTTATTCTTGAATTTTCTATTCTCCCTCACCAATAATCCTTATGGTCAAACCCTATCCCAATTTTAGGGTTTCAACTGCTCAGTTGTTTTCCTAAGGATCATGAGGTGTGGTTTGAGACTAGTTCATGAGTTTTTCATTAAAGGAGATAAATTACACCCCATTAAAGGTAGTTTTTATCACATTATACATATTTAAATTGTCTTAAATTAGGCATTTTATGTTTTTTTGTTTTCTCTTTATCCTCTATAAATCCTAGACCTCATTTTGGTAGTATATCATCACTATTTTAAAATTCAGTGAGTTTCAGGTAGGTTTCCCCTTGTATTATAACTTTAAATTCTAGAACCTTGATTACTTGTATTTATAATATATATTTTTAGTATTAATTGTTAATATTAACTATATTTTAAATATATTTGAAATGAAAATCATTTTTGGCATGATTTTCATTTTAATTAAATTTTTTTCTCAATGTTATAAGCATGTCAATTTTTTTAAAATGAAAAGAGCTTTCATTGTTTGAAACAAAAAACATACATGGACCTTTTAAAAACATTTTATGTGGATTTGAAATGGGGCTTTTGAAATCATTAATGTTAGTTTTAAATTAAAATTTTATTTTAATTAGCATTTCTAGTGATACTTGAAAGGCCATGTATCAATGGATTGTATTAGGTATTTGTAAAGCAATTAAAAAAGTAATTTGAGATTAGAATGTGATATTACAGAAACATATTTTGATATATATATATATATATTTGTGTTCAACATATATTAATTTTTATACACATATATATAGGTGTAAAACTTCACATGGGAATATGTTAATTTGTGCAGCAGGATATATGTGTTTATATGTATACTTGTAATTGTATATGGGTATAACTAGGGAAGGGTGACTTTTAACCATAATCTTGATGCTTGTTATAGTTTTCTAAATGAACTAAAAAATGATGATTTTAGTTTATTTTCTAAAACCTATATTAAAGACCTATTTTTAATTTAAAAAAGGTAAGATTGATGATCGATCTTGGTTTTAAAGTGAATCTAAAAGTGGTTTTAGATATGGGGTCTAAATATTCCATTGATTATTTATTGAATTTTTATTATTATGTTCATTTTATAATTTCCTAGTGATGTTTCGCTCTACTACTATATGGATATTATAACTGGTCAAAATTCATGAGAATCTTCGGTACTTGGGTTGGTGAACATATAGGGGATGGGATCCCTTTCTCATAGTTATACCTAGTGAAGTATGTGCATTCCTTCTATTATCTAGTAACATGATACTATATATTTCAACTAATTGAGAGTATCCATAATTAGTGATTCTAACCCTAGGTTTCCCCAATCCCTTAGTGACTGAGAGGGTTTTTTCCTCTTATTTTCTTTTAAATTATTTATTATATGATATGGTTATTTATTTATTTTATATTTCATATGATTTAGAGTGTTTTTATTATTTCTTGGGCCTCACCTTCTTTAAAATGGTATTTATATATTTTGGAAAATTATTTTTTAAGTTGTTTAAATGGATATTTTATTAAAATAGTCTTAGTTATGATAAATGTTTTGAAAATTATTATTTTTCATTTAGATGAAAGGAAAATTAATGTATATAAATAATTGGCATGTTTATATTGGATTTTATATCAAATGAAAAAAAATAATTTCTTATTTCAAACAAGAATTAAAATAATCTTTAATTTAAATACTGTACATGGGGATTGGTATACCTTTGGAATGCTTATTGAGCATATTCTCACATATATAAACATATTTCAGTTTTAGGTTTTGGCACATTTGGTTCCACTTAGGTGGTGGTGAGTAATTAGTGGATGATTAATTGTATAACCATGATGGGTTATGTTCTTTTATTTATTTATTTTATGTTTTATTTTATCAAATAATCTATTTAATAATTTTTATTATTTATATGGATGACGGGTAGTTATATCTGTGTGAAACGGAAGCAATGGCATATGGAGGTAGCTTTTGAAATTTTTTTCATATATAGGGTTGGGAGACTTGGGGTGATTGGAAAGATTATTATTGATGTTTATGATATTTTTATATTTTAGTAATTTAATTTTATCCTTTTACTAATTTCATTTTTAATGGATGTTCGACATATATATGGGTCATTATTATTTTTTAATTCTTTCTTAATCTCATGTTTTTTAGAGAAATCTCGATCAAATACCTGTGAAAATCCTTAAAAGGACACATCAACTAGTGTAATGTAAATTGTTCTTATCATTTATGTTTAATATTTAGTAAAAACATATAGATAGATTTTGGGATTAATTGGGTTTTAGAGTTTAATTACATTTATTTTAAGATGACTATCATCCCTCTAAAACCTAACAATCAAGACATAATACATGTGGGTTGTAGAACATTCAACCCCAAAAAATTTAGATGAATAAGTATTTAAAAAAATTAAAAATATAGAAAAATATATTTATTGAATATTCATGGGAGATTAATGAATAATTAATATTCATTATTTTTAATTATTCAGTTAAAGATAATGTTGGGGTAATTTTTAAGGCTAAAAACCCAAAAGTATATTATTTTTTTCAAAGATAATAAAATGATATATTTCTAAATCATCCTTAACTCATTTTTAACCAATAATTTCAAATGAAAATGGTTAAAAAAATTAAAACCAAATAATATTCATTAATTTATATTGATTAATTATGATATTTTGTTATATGGAGAGAGATATTTGGATAGAGAGAATAATAATCATTAGAATGATTTACAAGATTCTCAACACAAATCAAAGAAAAAAAACTTCATTTATGGGGATACATCATGAGTATTATTGAAGATTTTCATCATTTTTTATTATTTTAATTCTAATTTAGTGGGAAACATTTGATCTTGGGTTTTTAATTATACATGAATAAATATATTTCAAATAATTTTATTAGGAAATTCTCCTCAATTTAGATTATGTTAGTCATTGAAAGGACATATTCATCGGTTGTATGGGAAATATTTTTAAATATTATATGCTTCTATGATATGGATAAAGCATATGAAATACTTGATTGAATATACATAGAAAAGTCAAGCATTAATCTGGGTTATTTTAATAGATCGATGACTAGTGCTTCTATTATTATGGAACATTGTGGTTCTTAGTCTCATTTATAGGTAAGAGTTTTGGATTATTAAATTGAACCAGAGACCTATGGTAATGAGAACCCCTTTATCACATTATTTTTTATTACCCAAGTATCAATTAGCATAGGTATTCACCCTTAAAATTTACTGTGATCACATTCTCCATTACAAAGGGAGATACAGTTCAGTGTCCACGTCACAATTTTTTGTTGGTGAAATGTTTTTATTCATTACTTTCAGTAGTTATTTTATCAGAGATTTTGATGACCTCCAGAATCGATATTGTAGAAATAATAGATATTTAGTTAATCTAGACAATAGAATTGTATATATTCCTAACTATTGATTCAACTTGAATGCTAAACAAATTGTGGAAGGGATTTGTTTTCAACAGAGTAGTTTCCCCATAGAGTACCTTGAGGATCCACTATCCACATGTAATCTAGATTCATCAATTTGAAAACTTGTTCAATATAATCAAAACATTTATTACTAATTGGGAAGGTTGTCTCCTTTCTTTTGGTGGTAAATTTATTTTTTATTGTAATGTGCTTACCTTGATCCCAGTGAAAATTCTCTGCACGATCATATCACCAAAAAGAATCATCTAAAGCATTTAAAATAAGAAAAATTCAATCATATAGGACTCACTACATGGAATAAGGTACCATTGGGTGAGATAAAATCACTTAAATAAACTACTTAATTAAGGGCGAATCAACCTAAAAAATATGTATGAAACCATATAGGGAATACAAGTTAAACAAAAAACGAGAGATCATTTAAGGTAGGTCATTATGAGTGTAATTAACAAGAAAAAAATATAGATAAAGGTATGGACAACACTCACCAACTAATCACAATGTCTTCTATAACTTAGAATAATGTTAAAAATCAAACATTCACCCTTTTTGAGCACTCAAAATGGATCATTGTAAAGGAGATGAGTTATTTTAGAAGGGAAACTTGTTCGGTACTCCCCTTTATTTTATCCAATTCTTGGTTTTATACAAAACATTTAAATAGAATAGTGATCACCCTAACTCCATAGATAGAGTCAATAATACCAATCAAAAGTAGCTTACCAAATGTATAATATTGGAGGATTGATATAATTTTAATATCTTCACCCTAGATTTACTGGTAATCTTCAGTCTAATTTAGTATGATAATCTCCTTCATTCATAGTCTAATTAAAAAAAATACTATTGGGGTGATATCTCTTGGACGAAATATATACCTATTAAACCCCATTTTTATAGTCTAACATGTTTGACTGAAAACATTACCAATAGAAAATTAATCCAATTGAAAGGGATTCCAGTTAGCTTTTCGATTTCAATTTTATCTTCATTAGGTTTCTGAAATAGAGGAATGAATTTTATTGGGGTGGTGATTGGGAATATTTTATTTTGAATCTCCTTGTATCTTGGTTGAATAACATCCCCAAATTCATATCATTCAATTAATTCCTCAAATAATAGTTTAAATTTGAGATAATTGATAGGATCCATACCAATTTAATATTCAAATTTGGTGATAAGAGTTTGAATTCTAGAATTGGAGATAAGAGTGACCGAATGTTATATATATATATATATATTTTATGATAAAGCCTAATCTACACATGATGGAACATTTTTTTTTGAAATATAAGATATAATATCTTATATCATATATTTTTAAAAAATAAGTGTCTATGGTGGATTTGGATGTGGTAGAGTAGATACATTGGTATTGAATTTTACTTATGGAGAAGTGACCGATATCGAATCAAGATATAGTCCACCACAAGTACACGGTGGATTTCACAATTCCTATGTCATGTGTGAAGTGTCAAGGATGGATAGAGAAGCATCAAAAATATATCTATAATGTGATGGGATACCATTTTTATAGTATGTGTAGATAATAATCGATGATAAATGTAACATCAAAAAAATTCATGTTTGGATAACAATCCCCAAGATAGTGGAATTTCATCGAAATAAGGCTGATGTTTTTATACCAATGGATTGTTGGGAATTGAGTTTTGTCAAAGAAGATATTTAAAGAGATAACGGAGTAATATGGGTGTGTTGTATTCACATAATTTTTTTACATTGTATTTTTAAATAAAGTTATAATAATTTGAATAATTTTAGGATCTCTGATTTTTACTTTATTTCTTGGAGTTTCCCTATGTTTTTTAGTACACTCCATTATAGGTTTTACCATGATAAAAATAGTTGTGTGTTATTTTCCTTTTTTCTTTCATTCATTTATTGGGTTTCTCACAAATCTTTCAAAACTGATGGTCTTCATAAGATCAAGATTCTCCCCCAATAAGTGGTTTCAGATATAATGAGTCTGGCATGAAATTAGTTTTAAGAATTATGAGGAAGAAGTCTGGTTAAGATAGATTCATTGAGTTAGTATGAGGAAGTGGATGCGATGTGGTAGCGACATGATCAATGATGAAACTGTGTATCAAAAATCATTCTGATATGGTTTTCAGGTGGCATGTACTATATATAAACACCATTGGTATAATATATGGTGAGATCATGGTTGAGATATAAAATCTTTATTATGTTTGAAATTTATTTGGGTGATAAAATTGAATATCTAGGTGATGTGATGACTATTTCAGAAAGTGATGATGATATTTTTTGTTCAGAATATATCATTTAGGAGGAGATTTTTATTTTTATGAGAACTCTATATTTGATGGAAATCCGTATTATGGTGGATGTAGATATTGTTGGATCTAGAAATTCTCCATGTAATAGTTGAGATATAGGTATGAAAAATACATCAACATTTGTATCTCTTCTATATGGGAAGGTATTATGTTTTTGTTAGAGTTAATAAAAATCACTATATTTTTTACAATGGTTAATGGTTGGTGCAATTAAAAATGGTTTTTGAGATATTTTTTTATGGGTGATATATCCTTTTATAGGCTAAAGGAGAATATTAGTAGGGTTAATCCCATTCGAGTTTTCAAATTTGGAAATAAGGATTTAAATTTTGAAATTATAGATAAGAAAGAGAGATATTTCAATATCAATTTTTTTACAAGGGATTATCAATACCTAAAGGAACCTTTTTTGATATTTATTATATAATATTTTATAACATTTAAATTATCAAAAAAGGATCCTAAAATGGATTTAAAAGTGGTAGAGAATATATGTGGGAATATAATTCTACTCGTCTAATGGTTCTTGATATTTTTTCAAGATTTAGTTCACCCTGAGTAGAAAGGGGTAGTCATGTTTGTTATAACACGTGTGAAGCATTAGCAATGGCTAGTGAATTAATGATGATAGATCTATGATATAATGGGATACTATGTTTGTGATAGTTTGTGTGACTCATCAGTGATGAAAAAAGAAACACAATAAATGGTGTGTTGAAGTTAAATATACCTTTAGTAGTGGAATTTCGTCTATATTATAAGGACCCATCCATAAAACATTACATTATCTAGTGTCATTAGACTATAATTCCATTTCATTCTTTCCTAAATAACATTTAGGTTTAGTTATTTATAAATTTAGGTCATAATTATTATATAAAAAACCAGAAATTTTGAAGTACAAATATCCACTTAATATCCATTTTTCAGAAATATAGAAATTTTATATTCAAATACAATTTATTTTCATAAAGATTTTTCATTATTCTTAATCATCCATAAACCCTATGAAAAACATTTAAAAATGTGGCATGAGAACAAAATGATTAGTAAGGTACCCCAAAGTATGAAATCTATTAGTCTAGTAAAAAAATTTAAAACCCATAAAAGGTTTATATTTTTCCACATTATTCTTTGAGAATACATAATAAATCATATCTTCCTTTAAAACACACTTCTTTGTTCAAAGAAAATCTTTTAAAATATTGAAAATCATATTTAAATCCTTTTAGGAATATTATATCATTATATTCATAACACATGTAAAAAATTATTGGACCCTAGTTAAATTTATAGGATAACCTCCTTGGTTAACTCCCTCCTTCTTGACTTTGTATACAAGGAATATTACCCAATGTATTTGGGATCTATGCAGGGACCACCCATCATATAAGATTTATCAAGATCACCTATCATATAAACTATATCAGACACACATATTGTATATGTTATATCATTTTTATTCAAATTTATCTATAAATATCAATAACCATATCATTAATAAAACATTTTAATCGTTCACTTTTTAATCATAAAACCCTTGAAAAAATCTTTTTAACCCATATGGAAAAGAATTCTTTATGTTGATATTTCTCTTTCAATTAAAACCCAATTTTCAAAATAAAAACTTCTAGAATAATGGGAATGATGGTTTTTATTTGAATAGATCAAGGAATATTATAAACAAATCCAAACATAAAATCACATCTATTATGGTGGGGAAATTATACGACGTTATATACATTAATATAGAACATTTCTTTTTTTCCTTTTATAAGTAATGTAAACAAATTCCCTATAAAATATGTAAAGAGGTTCCTTTTTGAAAACATTTGAATAAAAGTAAAAAAGAGACGTAAAATTTCATTTATATTTCATTTATTTCCATATAAATACATCCATAAAATAATTTTATGAATATGAACATGGGAAACAATTTTCATACAATAAATTTGTATAAACATTTAAAAGAGGTTTAATGGTAACATTTCCCTTGAATTAGGCTCAAATCATTGTGTAAGTTCATTATATTACTGAATAACAAACTTATTTTAATTAAATAAATTTTTAATAACCTTTTTAATGTTTTTTGTACCATTTATTTTATTTAATACCGTTTTATATTAAATTAATTATGTTTACATCAGTTGTTTTGATGATATTTGGTTGATATGTAAAAAAGGACTTCGGTATGATGAATATGGTTAAAGTGGTCATTTTTATGTAATATCTACAATAATAATCATGAAATCATTATATGTTTTATACATTGATTATTATTTTAAAACCAATTATGAAATATGGTCATGAAAAATAACTTATGCTATAATCATTGAGATGGTAGGTCATATATAGGCCTAAGTAAAATTTCCATTTTTCAACGAACATGAGGGAATAAAGGTATGTGTTATTTTATCGTTGTATAATAATAATTCTATAATAAATATCAAATTATTTCTTTAAGAATACTCAATATGATGTGGTGATGAAAAAATGAATCACATTGCTTTATGGAGGTGGTAATCCACACGTATTCACGGATGACATTATCATTTTTCAATGGATAAAATTGTAAGAATATATATTATATAATATATTTATATAATTAGACTTATGTCATTAATATTTTAAATAAACTTTAAATATATAATTATAATTAGTTATGTTAGGCTGTGATGGAAAAAAAATTAAATTAGTTCGTAAGTAGGTAGTCTATCATACACATGAATGATGGTTTCATTTCCCATTTTCTAGAACAAGAGATGGATAAATTTTATGCCATAAACATAGTAACATCTTAGTATATGGTATATAATGATTTGATTATATCACAATGGTTATAATATCATTGATGGAGGTGGAAGATGAAATAATACTAAAACATTTGGTTAAAAGCTATAACTATTTTTAGCAAAACGTCCTTTTCTTTATACATTATGCCCTCTATAGTTGGAATTATACCCAAATTATGATCTATAGATTGTTGGGAGGTAACTTTGTATGGTATTTGGGTAGGTATTTTTTAAACTAGAGTTCTCAAATGGTGTGAGGAAGAGAGAATAGGTAGTTCCCCTTTATAATTGAGGAGAGGGGAACTCTTCTAATTACATATAATATTAAATTAATATACAATAATTTTCATTTTAAAGTGGTAAAAATTTGATATATTAGAAGTTAGAATTTTTAGGATTGTAAATAATCTCATATAATAAATTTTGGACAAGTTTATAAAATGTTTTCACCCTTATTAATTAGCTTTAAGCCCCCATTAACCTTTTGATGAATATTGTTATATCAATGTTTTTTTCTCATTAGGGTTCAAGAAATTTACTATATAAGTAAATTTGACCATAAGTGGACCATAACTTATATGCATGACCATATCCAATTCACTTCACTAAAAATTATTTTTTTTATAAATTCTAAATCACTGACTAATATATTATTTTACATAATATACCATTATAGTCATTTTGGACACTATTCACATTTTTAGGATTTAATCACAAAAATATAGTAATTCAAACTAAATATGAAATTTTAACACATAAATAATAATATACATTTGTCTAAAAAGTTCATGGGATTGTATAAATTTCCAAAAAATATTACATTTTATTATTTTTAAAGTCTTTTATTTTATTTTTCAACTACTTTCACAATCGATGTGTTAGCATCGAATAATCATTTAAGGAAATTATTTTATCACTAAAAATTAAAAATAAATTACCCTAATAAAAAAATTAATTTATATTTCTTATCACAATTCAAAACTGAATATGACCTCTTTTTATCCATATAATTAAATATTATAAATATTAAAACAAGGAGTGTTAATTTTGTTTTTATGCTTTATTTCTTATTATGGTCATTATCAAAGGAAGGTGGAAATAAGTTAACAAAATAAAAAACTTTTATGATCATGGTAAAAAAACAGTTATCCAATAAAATAAATTCAATTTTTTGTGATATGTTTTGGCCTTATCACATTATTTTTTACCTCAATTACCTGATTTATACTTATTGAGGAGCAAAATATTTATTATGGTTACTAATCAATAAAACCAAAAAAGTGTACTATTTAAATTTTTTTAAGCTAATTATTATGAATATTTAACTCAATTTTCAATTTATAATTTTTAAAAGTGGAAGAAATTCATTTAAGATAAAAACAGAAAACGTAATGAGAAACAGTTTTTAGAGAAACACTTTTTAATCCCAAAAAAGAATGTATTCCAAAATATGGTACTATGATGATAACTATGTAATTAATTAAATTATATTTTCAAAAATAATTTTTTGATTAATTTATGATAAAATGGTAATTTTAAATTAATTTATTTAATGAAAATAAATGATATTTGTACAAAAATTGGAAATTTTCACTATTCATTGAAAAATCAATATTTTTTATAATATCCCAAAATTTTTCTCTAAGAAAATTTTGATATGATTATTTCATAAATATATATCATGTTTTCCAAATAAAAATAAAAAATTTTATAAATTATGTTTAAAATAAAACCTTATAATATAATAAAACAAATTTAATAAAAATAAAACTATTCACTTTTTGATTGAAAAAATCATTAATATTCTTATAATGAATATTAATATATAAAATATAATTCATGAATATTAATAAAGAGAGAAATTTATTTACTATTACATGGGATTTTATATTCCTCACCCTTTTTTGAATTACACCCTCATAATTTTATTTCATTACATAAAAAAGTTTGGATGTTTTTCCTTCAAAGAATTTTTTTATTCCCATGTTACTTCTTCAACGATATGGTTTTTCCACAAAACCTTAACTTGATGAATTACCTTATAATGAAACACTTGGTCTAAATATTCAAGAATATATACTTGTTTTTCGTCATAAAATGTTTTTATTCAAACTAAACTACTTCATTTCTCAAAACATGAGATGCATCTGAGACATATCTTAATAAAAATAAAATATAAAATACATCATGTAACAATGAATAAATTGGAGGTAAGGAAACTCTATAGGAAAATGATCCTGATTTCTCCAGGATCATATATGGTCCAATGAATAGGGTACTTAGCTTCCTTTTTTTCTAAAACAATAACACTTTTCCATGGCGATACTTTAAGAAACTTCGTAACTGCCTACCTTGAAATAAAGATATTTACTATGGTTATCCATATAAATTTTCTTCCTGCTCTAAGTCATAATAATATATTACTGAAAAATATTCACCTTTTAAACCATTTCTTCTACCGAATGTAGTACCAACAACTCCATTACTCCTAATTAAATTCAAAAAACTAGATTCGGATTCCTATTTCAATATAATTCCTCAAATGGTGTCCTCTATATACTAGAATGAAAACTATTATTATAAGAAAACTAAACTGATGAAATATATTGATCTGAAATTCCCCAGTAATCCATTTAATAATCATGAATCATGTATTCCAAGGTATAAATAATTTTCTCACACTATCCATTAGATTGAGGATGAATTGAGGTACAAAAATTTAATTCAGTACCTAATAATTTCTGAATGTCTTTCAAAAAATTAGAAGTAACCTCGGATCACAATCAAATTCATTGGAGAGTGAAACATCATATAATCTAGCTATATCTTTGATATATAGTCTAGAAATATAATATAAAGACATAGTATCTTGAATTTGAAGAAAATCTGTATATTTAGATAGTCAATCAACAATAATTCCAAATTTAATTATTATCTCGATATGTATTTTGTAATCACACCATGAAATGAATGGATATATTTTTCCAATTTCCACTCCATCACTATAATGGAAGAGAAATCCATTTTGGTAATTTTAATTATCCTTTTACTTATTGATAGGTAAATTTTTTTTGGTAAACTATAACATATATTTCTTCATTACATCCTACCAGTAATACTCATGATGGTCTATGTACAAAATAGTACTATAGGGATAAACAAAAAAGGGATAACTTTAAGGTTCAAACAACAATTCCTTTTTAAATTGGGATATATATGGCACCCAAAACATTTTTTGAAATCTATAAACATCTTATTCATTAATGTTAGGTTCTGGTATCTTAACATTATTTCCCGATTCCATCTTTTCTTACAAAACATCATTTTCCTTACGAGTTTTCTCAATTCTATCCAACAAAGAAGACAACACTGAAACCTAAAACAGAATATAGGAATTTCCTTCATACACAATTTCAATGTCATCATTCCTTAAATCATTTAATAATGGATCATGTTTTAAATGTATCGTGGTGAATGATGAATTATCTTTTTTAATCTAAGAATCAACTATTATGTGTTCTTTTCCGGGATGATAATGAATCATATAATTATAATCACTTATAAATTTTATCCATCTTCTTAGCCTCATGTTCTGCTCTCTTTGAGTGAATATATACTTAAAACTATAATGATCAATATATATTTCAAAATTTACTCCACACAAATCATTCATCCATATTTTTAAAGAAAAAACCATTTAAGTTAGTTTTAGATAATGTGTATGATAATTTAGTACATGAGATTTCAATTAATGTAAATCATAACAAATTACCTGATAATTCTATATGAGGACAAAACCATGTCCCTTTAAATAAAAATCAATAAAGATGAAAAATTCACAATTTCTAGAGGGAGGGTCCAAATCCAGAGCATTCCCTGATATTCTTTTCAGTTCCTAGAAAAATAATCAAAATCTTCTATCCAAATAAATTTAAATCCTTTTGAGTTATCTTAGTCGATGGGCTATACAAGTGAGCAAATATTTCAAAAAACTACCATTAGTAACCCACCAATCCAAGAAAAATATTAATCTCTATAATTTTTTTAAATGTGGTCATTCTTCAACCACATTAGTTTTAGTAGGGTCAAAATTTATGCCATATTTAGAAACAACATTCCCAAGGATTAAAATCAACTATAACAAAAATTCACATTTACGTAATTTTACATCTATTTTTTTCATTCAGGGTTTAAAAAACAATAATTAGCTATTTTTAATGATCCCTATTACTTTTATAACATACTAAAATATCATTAATAAACACAACCATAAAAGTATCTAAATAGATAAGGAATACTCTATCAATAAAAACGTGGAATACAACTGATGTATTAGACAACCCAAAGGGAATAACCACAAAATCATAACATCTATATCTATGTTGGAATACCATCTTTGGAACATATTCATCCTTCAACTTCAACTAATGGTACCTTGACATGTCATGACCCAACCTCATAGGTCTTGAGCAGCACCTACCCCAAGCCTACCTGTATAGGCCAGGGGCTAGCGGCCAGTGCTGAAAGGCATATCTTACATGGGAGGTATTGGATAATATACCTGTACACATACACCTGACCATATAAATGTAGAAGTGCAGATGAATAATAATAAAATATATTAGAATCTAGAATATAACCATGCATATGAAAACTTCTAGGGTGTACAAGAGTACGACAATGAAAACTAAAAGTAAAGGAAAAAAATACACACCCAACCAGAATGATGTCCCATCCTAAAAAAAACAGGAAAGTAAAAGTACAGAGATATCCTAGCTTCTGATCTCTATGCTATGACCACTATATACATTCCAATATAATAGGTATCTCTATGCTCTTGTATAGTGACTGCCAAACTATTCATCATCTACAAAATACACGCCATGTTTGGGAAAACCCTATGTAGGGGTCAGTATATGCATACCTAGTAGGACACCCTGAAATTTGAAGGGGGTAAATAAGAGTCAGGATATGAATAGATAGAAAATTGAAAGCTCAACCTAGATTCAGAAAGTACAAATCCAACAACATGGATTCTTATATATATATATATATATATATGATCATACCAAGGAAACCTATACAATAGAGAAGGGGATCTCTATGTCACATCCCAACAAATGAAAAGAGTTCCACCAGCTCCAAAGTTCCATCATCAATGCCTAAAATCTCATGTTTATTCTCAATAGAAAACAACCAAGTCAATCCAAACCTTAACACTATTCCACAGATTCAAGGGGCATAGTCTCTAAGAAGAGGACCCATGCCCTAGTACAACAGGATGATGCCACTCAGCTAAATAGTAGAGTACCCATGCCCAGCCTAGGTAGAGTGTTCCACTCTAGTAGTTGGTAGAGGACTCACGCCCAACCCAATTGGAGGGTTCCAATATATTTGTCTGTAGAGGACTCATGCCCATCCCAACTGGAGGGTTACACTCTAGTAGTCGTGTAACCATACCCTATCACCATAGGAGGGTTCCACTCAGAAAGCTGATAGACAACCCATGCCCTTCCCACCAGGGGTTCCACACTAATAGTCAAGGACCCAAACCATGAAACTGCAGAAGGGTTATAATTAGCGGATTGGTAGAGGAACTATGACCTATATAAATAGGTTGGTTCCACTTGTAATGTAGATAGTGGGATCATGCCCTATCTCGAAAGAGGGTTCCACTCTATAGATAGGTAGAGGACCCATTTCCAGCCCAACTGGAGGGTCCCACTCTAAAGACCCTAGTGATCCTACATGATCACTACTATCATCGAGCATCACTTTAACAATTTTCGTGTCTAGAGAATCTCACATAATATCTCAAAATTCCATTATAGAGGAAACCATTGTGTTTTATGTAGAAACAAACTTAGGATGGGCTACTTAAGGTCCAAAATCTGAGTCCAAATGAAGGACATAAAATAGGTTGAAGTTTCATAAAAAAGAAAGGAGGAGTAAAAACATGTCTGGGGACCCACACGACATGTGGTCCCACTCCATCACTTGGTTATTTCCCTAAAGGTACACAGATATATTCATATGAAGGGATACATGGACTGTATAGTGTTTACACGGTGTGTCCGAGACACCTGGGGTCCTTCCCGGTATCCTAGGTCATGTGCACATATATTGAATGTGTCTGTCAACATTGGAACACACTGTGTTCATAGTCATGCTTTTGTACTCCCAAAGTACACATAAGGTCTCCATAACAAGGTTCACATGGCTTGTGGGGGTTACACATGACATGTGATACTTATAATTTAGTAAAAACCAAGCAGTCGCAACCAAGGCCCTACACGCTATGCGTTCTTTAGACTACACGATGTGTAGCCGCATTTTTTATAGAATATTTTATCTGTGCTAGGTTTATCTATATTTAGCTCATCCTCTATGTATCTTACCTCCAACCCCTAGAAAATAGTGGATCATTCTTCTTTTCACTTTTTTATTCCATTTAGTTGTTGGAAATTTGTATTTTTTGATCCGTATGAAGGCCACACAAACCACCTCGCACCACCATGCCTCTGATCGTCTCCCATCACCTCAGTTATTGATTTGGACCCTTGTATCAATAAATAGATCACCAAAAACACACAAATCATATGATTTCATCATGGATTCGATGTTTTGTTTTTCACACGCAATCCGGTCATGAATAAGGAGGTCTGATTGGGCTTGGTACCACCTAGAAACATTGAGCCATGGCCCTATAGCCCAATGGAAAAGAAAAATGAGAATCATGGGGATAAAATCACAAAAAGTGGTGATTAGTCATTAGAAAAGTTTTCTTATCCAATAAACTCAAACATATATATCCATAGTGAGAAATAAATAAATTAAAAAATTAAATATGTATACAAGAACATGCAATGTCTTGAAATTAGTGAAAATCAGAGAAACAAATGTTACTGATCTGTCAATTTAATCAATAAGGCTGTAATCCAGGAATTTATGAGTCCTTGTTGACGCTCCTTTCGTCACAGAATCTAAAGATCAGAAAAGGGGAATATATGAGCACAAAGTTATTCAACCTTTGAAGAAAACATCAAAAATTGACAAAGGGGTGAACAAGGAAAACTTTGCCCATAGGCCGCGCAAGTTCCTTCATGGTCGCGCAAGTGGACTTGCATGACGCAACTTGGCGCGCAAGTGACTTGCGCGACCTCATTGATAACCGCCCGGTAACCGCCCGGGGTCTTCTCCTGCCTATAAATAGACCCTGTGGGCCCCCCATTCAAGAGGATCTTTTTTCCAGAAACTCGGATTGAAGCTCCCGATTCCCAAGTCTCTTCCCAAAGCTTCCGGAACACTTCTAAGGTAATTTCTTACCTAGAACGGAAGATCTAAAGAGAGGGAGGAAGGCCTAAGTGTTGAAACTCATCAACACTTGCGCGCCTGAGTGTCCAGCCCTTAAGGGAAGTGGTCACACTTGCGCGCCGCCTTACTCCTTCGATAGAACTTGCGCGTCCCTTTTCTGGAAGAACCTAAGAGGATTCTAAAGGCTTTAATAAAGAGTCGCTCAAGTATTTCAATGCTGGTTGACCATCGCGCAAGTACACCACGTGTCGCGCAGGTATACCTGCGCGACCAATACTTGCGCGCCCACGCAGTACTTGCGCACCTTCCAAGACTTTCACGCCCCTTCCTTTTTGGGTGCCTTTCTTGCCCATTTCACCCCTCTTAAGCCATTATACTTCCTTTTCAAGATTCAGTCTTCAAGACACTCTTTAAAGCCATTTATGGCATGATTTCTTGATTTAACTTCCTTATCTGAAAGGAATTCTGTGGAATATCTCTCAAAACCTAGTGATTTAAATATCCTTATGTCACTAAATATGGAGAGTTCATTCATTCAACCTCATCCTTTAAGATGAGAGAATCCTTAACCTGGGTCTCCTTTTCTGGAATAATCCCCAGTCATAAGTCTTCTAATTTGGGCATCCTTTTCAGGAGTAAGCCCCAAACCTTAATCCTTAACCTGGATCTCCTTTTCAGGAATAAGTCCCAGTCATAATTATGGGCTTCCTTTTCAGGAGTAAGCCCCAAGTCCCCTAACCTGGGCCTCCTTTTCAGGAATAAGTCCCAGTCATAATTATGGGCATCCTCTTTAGGAGTAAGCCCCAAGTCCCATAATTTCTCTTTAACCAGTCCTAAATTTCGTTTGATCTGGGATTCCTTCTCAGGAGTAAAACCCAGTTATCAATCCTCTCCTAATTTGGGTTTCCTTTTCAAGAATAAGTCCCAAGTTAGAGTATTCAAATCTCCATGAAGCACATATACCTTTATGGACCCTGTTCCTGGATTTTCTCCCTAAAAGTAAATCCTAAACCTTCATCTATCTGGGCAGTCATACATACATAAGCCCCAAACCATTTCTTATGATTGCATATTTCATGGCACAAATGTCTAATTTTTACCAATACCTCTTGTTTCTCACACCGAGCATGACTCACGTGAGCTTAGAGTGTAAAAGTAATTATGACATCCTTCTTTGAGCCATCAATCATAAATGTCATACTCCCTTACTCGAACTACGTGGGTTCTGATTCCTTTTCCAAAATAAAGGATACGTAGGTAGCCCATGTATGGGTTCGATCCTAACTCTGAAATAATTCATGTCCTTCTGAATGACAATAAACTTCAAGTGCCCCACTGAGTGGCTTTAAAACTAGCCTAGTCATTATAATGACCAAGAGACTTTTATATAAATGTTTTGAAGGATACCATTGACCAAGAATCTCTAAATAAATATAGATGATTCTCTATTGATGAAGAACCTTGAATACATATAAAAGATTCTCTAAATTTCTTACATATTTAATCATTGATTGTTAAACTGAAGGAAAGATCATTTTATACTTGGTAATGTAATAAGGATTCACGAATATAACTTAAATCTATAAAGAGTGTCCCGGAATAGACAATAATTCCCCTCAAAAAGGTGTGATGAGTCCGACCTCCCATCCTCTCGACCAATGAAAATTCCTAAGCCTCATCAGTCCACAAGATAATGAGCGCCTACCTTTGGAAAGTAGGTCCAAATGGATGTGGAATCCTTGGATGTTTCCGGTTCTACGAACAAACCCGCTAGAAACCGATCGGAACGTTTGAATCTCCCATCCAGGAGGTCATCCTCGAATTCCGAGGGAAACAAAAAATGGTGAACCCGACGTGAATCCTTAACCAAGTTAAAATGATGTTTTACCTATTTGTTAAGCCCCTATTTAAAACTCAATAAGAGGGCTAAAAAAAACAATCATTGACATGTGTGCTCATCCAAAGGATGAAGTGGCTGAATTTTATCTTGATTACGTCTGTTATATCAAATAGGCACTCTTTTCCAAGATCTTCTGTATTTCCATAATGGCTGCTCTCAAATTCACATCTGTGAATACTGCTGCTACAAATACCACTGCTGCTATTCCTACTGGATCATCATCCGCTCTGAGGATGGAATCACCTACTCAGCGTCTTCAACGCTGGGTATCAAATGTGCTGGTTAAGGAGTACCGTCAACACGGTACCATCCCAACTTTGGAGGCTGCCCGACAGACCCTCCAAGTGACCAACTCACACAGGTCGTCCAGACAACGACGACCAGTGATCAAGAGGCAGGCGGTGCTGACTACCGTCTCCAACCGTTTCGGGTCGTTATCCCTGGAACGAAATTTCCATTCGCTCCCTTACTCTGAGGAAGTGAATGAGCAGGTCCCTCAGGGCTTTAATTCAAAAAAACAGGAGTCCTTTCCGAGGGATCCCATCAACAATCGCCGCCAGACTCGTGCGGCAGTGCGCCCTCAACATGATGAGGGTACCGACTCCAGGCATTCAGCTCAGGTTCCTCGAACCCGAGTAGGCAAGACGAACTGCCAGAGACGGAATCCGGTTAACCATGGGCAGGTTTTCATCCCTGCCATCTCCGGAGAAGTCCACCAACCTAACTTGGTGGAGAACAACGAGCAGGCACACACACCTGTCCGTTTTAATTCCGTTGTCCAGCAGACTCGTCTGGCAGCATCACGCCAATCCCGCCAGGCAATTCCGGCGGAGTACTATAGGCAGGAACAAACACCTGCTTATACATCTTCAGTTAGTCAGCAGGCTCGCCTGACTACATATGATGGATCTCTTCAACCGCGTTTGGTGAAGTGTAATCAGCAGGCACATACACCTGCTAGTACTAATCAAGCCTACCAACAGTCTCGCTTGGTAGCGCACGAAGAAGTCAGTCGGAAAGCTCCAACGACAAACAGAAGGCAGACTCGACTCTCTGCCTCCACACTTGAGTACTGTCAGGATTCACTGACAGGAAAAGGAGGACAGGATCAGGCACATACACCTACTCCAATCCCGGAATGGACGTATATCCCCGTTCCGGCGGCTGAAGTCACCAAACATATTTTCTCATTGGTGAAAGAGCAGAAGCAAATTCCTGCTCATATTCTGGATGCTTGCCAGGATATCATAACAGCTTCAGCATCATCTCAGGGACAGACACATAAATCTATCACTAGTAGTGGAGTGACACATCAACGATTCACTCCGGAACAGACACACACATCTGTTCCAGTCCAAGATGTTTATGGGGAATACTCCCCCATATCATACGGACAACCAAGTCAGGCACATACACCTGATTTGAGTGGAGATCGTCAGCCTAACCTGACCATATTTCCTGATCAGGCACATACACCTGCTCAGAGTAACCACTTTCGTCAACAAGTGGTTTCCAAAGCGAGTAAGAAGGCATCTAAGAAAAAGATCCGCCCAGCACAGTCAGGAGATCAAAGGCCAATCTGCAACAAGGATTTGCTCGATGCTGGAGTTCTTGAAGCCCTCAGACATTTATCTGTTGGAATTCAAGATTATACTCCCTCAGTTCCCAATAACGGGAACATTAATTCCGAAAGTCTTCAACAGACACATCCTCATGAAGGTTTGCTTCATGAAAATTCGGTCAATCTTGAAGTTTCTTCTTCAGATGAGAGCCACAGGAACCCTCTGTGTGGTCAAAAGACCAAGGAGCAAGAGATATCATCTTTTTCTGTAACCCATTATGGTGGTCCTCCCCATGATGCTGAATTTCACTGTGAAAGTCCTCTCCCCAGTAGTGATTCACATTGCCTGGAAAATACTCCAGTGGACAATGTAGTGCTGAGAATGCCCTCTTATCTTGAGGCACTTTCAAATGCGAAACCAGTCATGTCTGATGCTTTATCGCTAGAAAGTGAAATACTTTCTCAATCAGAAGATAGCCCAGGGTGTAGGTCATTCTCCGAACCACCCCTAAGTCATGCATCTTCTAGTTTTATCAATGATCTCTCTACCAATCTTGTTGAATCCGATGAAGCAACAAGGAAACACCAACTCTGGTCAAAACAGGTAGAAGAATCTTCATTTAATGATAAAGAGGAAATGATGAACATGAGGAAAAAACTGGCGAAAAGTGAAGTACCAGTCATGTTTTGGCCTTTGGCTGACTCCCAGTATGACATTCCAAAGATGTTGACGGAAGATGGAGTCCATGATATTCGTCTCAACATATAGAAAACTCTTTGTCAATTTATGAAGAAGGTATTATCTTATGATGAATATGAAAATCATCTTAAGATAATAGAAGGGCTACAACGTCAGATTGATTTGGAATCTCTATCAGTCTCTCAGTATCCGAAGGCTAAAAAGCAACAGAGAACCCTTCATCGTTCATGCCTTGGCGCATTAAGAAAATTGTGTCAGTTAATTTCCAATGCTCCATCTGGTGTTCATATCAGAGGATGGGGTGTTCACGGAGCACTACATTTCACAGTGCTTTCCAGTCAGCAAAGCCCGCTGAAAATGGTCTCATGTAATGTTATTGCCCATGGCCGGCCACAGTCAATGGGATTTGTTCATAATCAAAATCTTACTCAAGAATAGGCTTCAACTAGTTCCTCTCAAAATCAAGCATATAGAGAACAAGTTGTTAAATTGCTCCTACATCAAGCAGGAGAGAATATTTCACGAGCCTCTCGTATGGAGAAAACACATCATCAAATGACAGAAGTTTCGGAAATCATCCAACGGTCTGTTGAACCAGGTGATAAAAGTGGATACAGGCTAATGCATCCAGCTAATTTCCGAACTATGATTCGCAAGATCAAGAGATATTTTAAGAAGGTCTCAGACATAGCATGTCAAGAGACACCCAAGCTTGTCAGACTGGGGACTCCTTTAACCCAACCCTCAGAGTCAACAAATGGGATTCGAGGAATTGAGCAGAAGCAGCAGGAACATCCCCAGTTCTCGAGACTGGGGACTCTTTCAAATCATCAATCCCCTTCTCAGAGAATATCGGTCTTTTATCGATTGGGGAAGAAGCCCCAAGAGGAATGAAGAGCCAAATTATCAGGAGATTCCCTCCAAGTTATAGCTCATCAAGAAGTTCCTAAAAGATTAAATCAACAAAAGGCAATGTCTCATCAAAGACATGAAAGAAGACAATATCACAGAAATGTTGATAGAAGGGATGCGATTCATTATACATCAATTAATGCCATCAATGTTGTTGTTGCTAATCCACCAGAGGAGACTCACTCAGGGGACTCAGATGAAGAGATTCCTGCTCAAGAAAATGTACACGCCGATACAAATGAAGAAGGTGTGCGTACACGAAGTCAAAGGATTACTCAGAACCTAGGTAATCCACTTCCTTCTCTCCAAAAAGTATCCAACAAAGGGAGGGGAAAGAATCAGGTTACATATCCTTCCTTTGAAGAAGGTCAATCGCTCTCGTTAGAGCAAGGTTTGCACAACAAGAGGAAGAAATGAAAGAATTAAGAAGGTTGAATGCAGAACTACTTCAGAGTAGTCTTCTTCTTAAGAATGCTGAAGTCCGACAGCCGAAGGAATTTGTTGTAACTACTGAGATGGATCAGGAGTATCCTCCTTTATCAGTACACCCTCAGAGGTCTAATCCTACGGGTCAAACGCAACAATGGTTGGCAGTGCTACCATCAGTTGTAGCACCAATCACTATGTCTGTCCAAGCTCCATTCGTTGCACCTACCCAAGACCAAATTCAACCTGATGTTTCTCAAAAGTTAATAACTACTATTGAGTCATTAACAGCTCGGTTAGAAACTATGTAAGGGAAACAGGCGCAAGTTCAACCAGAAAAGAAAGTTTACCCTGAATGGGTAGATTCAATTTCTCCTCTATCTAGTTTTGGAAACCATGTTTTCCCTAATTTCAATGGATCAGGCGACCCTGAACAACATTTGACGCATTACGTGTCTTGTTGTGATCCTATGATGGGAACTCCAGAGTAGCAAGAAGCAGTGAAACTCAGATGCTTCGTGCGAACCTTGAAAGGACCCTCTTTTTTCTGGTATACAAGCATGCAATCCCGGTCAATCATCGGATGGGAGGATCTTCGTCAAAAATTCCTTCTTCAGTTCAGCTCAACTTTGCCAAAAATGACAGTTTTCGATCTTAAAAACTGCAAGCAAAGGGAGAATGAAAGAGTCTCTGATTTCATTTCTCGCTGGAAGGGATTAACGTATTCCCTGAGTTTAGCACTCCCTTAGGAAGAGCTGTTGCCAATCTGTGTGGAAAATTTGCGTGACGAATTACGCACGCCATTGATCCCTGTGAAATACACAGGAGGGTTTCGAGACCTTACTTCAATCGCTCAGAAGATTGAAGATTCCCTTATACAGGCTAAGGTTAAATCTCGTGTAATTCCATCAGCTCCAGGAAGGATAATGGGTAAAGTAGAAACTGCTACAGTTATGCTTAAACAAGCGCCTATACCTATTTCTACTTCAAAACCTTCGTCTTCTCGAAGGGCTCCACCTCCTAAACGACAACAACAAAGGCCGTTTCTTCCAAATGATCAAAGAGATCAATGACGAAAACTATTTGAGGATTTGAAGAGTAAAACATACTCTTTCCGAAGTGAGAAAGTTCCTGGTTACCTCATTTCAGCTCTGGAAAATAATTTGGTTCAATTACCAGTGCCCAAGAGGCCAAACAAGGAAGGAGATGAAGACCATCCCAATTATTGTCCCTTTCATCAAATGTTGGGGCATCCCATCCAGGAGTGTTTTGTCTTTAAAGACCTCCTGCAAAAGATGGTCGACTTGGGACAAGTCAAGTTGAAAGGTTCTTCGACTCAGATAGCATGTGTTACTGCTACAATTCCATAGGAGGAAGGTGAATGGCAAGATGTCAAAAGCAGAAATGCACAGAAATATGATGATTGGATGGTTAGAAAGACAATCAATCGGACTCATGCCATTTTGCGAACACAATTAAAAAAACCAATTGTGTCTTCTACCATGAATATTGTGGTAAAACCCTCTTTTTCAGAGGGAAAGTCCTCAAAGAAATGGTTTGATTCAAAGAAGGAAAAAGAATTAGAAGAAGATGAGTATGTGTCAAAGCCTAAATTGTCTTTGACTCTAGCAGACTTTATGCCATCTACTTCAAAACCACGGGCACCGCCCCATCAAACGGCACAACCTAAACAGGATAGTCAGGCAGAGTCTTTATTAGATGAAGAGTTAATCTTCGGTTCTGTTAATATGATTCAATTAACATATCCGTATTCCAATCATAATTTCAATTTTGATGATCCTGAATTCCTTGTATCAAATAAGGGAATCCGAGGAAGTTCCAGAGGTTCAGGATACAGGGGAAGACGTGGATCTTTCCGAAGCCACTACTCCAATTCTACCCCTGCTAGCATTGTGTATGCAGCAGAAACTCGTGGTAGAGCCCTTCAGCGAGCTCAAAAAGAACAAGCAAGTTCTTCTGCCAATAGTCAACTCAGTCTTGGCACAGTTATTTTAGAAGACTGATTGAAGGTTCTATCTTCTTTATCTTAGCATGTAAATGGATCTAATCAGTCTAATCTTCCAAAACCAAGGATATTGACAACTTCTATCCCAATACAAGATGCATCAGCTTCCAAAGCATCTGCTTCCAAGGTACCTGCTAAACCGCATATTCCTGTTGGGAAACACAGACCTTTAGATCAAAAGAATGATATATTGAAACACTTGGCCCAAGCACCAGCCAAGTTATCAATTTTGGATGCTTTGAATCTGTCAAAAGATCTTCGGGAAGCACTCATCGAAGCATTGTTAAGTCCTCAGGAGTTTGAAGCTGAAATTGCTGCAGCTGAAGTCTATCACATAGAGAATAATCCTGCAGAATGCCATGCAATGATATATTTTACTGATAAAGATGAAGATGATGTTGTGCATGGGCACATAAAACCTTTTTACTTATCTGGAAAAGTCAATGGTGTAGATATCCGAAGAGCTTTCATTGACAATGGTTCAAGAGTCAACCTCATGCCCATTCGTACACTTCGTTGATTGGGCCTCACAGAATCTGATTTATCTCCTTCTACCATGATGTTACAAGGATATGATAAAAATGAACCTGAACCACTGGGCGAAGTTACACTCAGAACTCAGTTTGGAGATCTTGTATCCAATTCGGATTTCATGATTGTTGATCAAGACTCAGATTTCAACGTCTTGCTTGAAAGACCCTGGCTACATCAGCATGCAACTATTCCTTCATCATACCATCAATGCCTCAAATACTGTTTCAATGGTCAAGTTGGAACATTGTATGGTGATAAGACCCCGTTCAATACATGTGAGTCTCAATACATTGAGGCAGAAGTTTATCACATGAAGGGAAGAGAAAAATCTACAATGAAGGAAATTACCAAAGTTAATGCTCCATATGGTTTGGAGAAAATTCCAATAAATCCATTTACACATGTGAGTAAAGATTATGTGTTACCTATCAGTCAAATTGAAAAAATAGGCCCAAATCGAAATACTCTTATGGAAAGATCCATAATGTCAATTATGGCAATTGAGCCAGACAACATGGGAGAAATTGGTAACCTACCAAACAGTGATGAAAGCACAAGTGGTGACGTCTTCATTTCATCTGCTGAAATCCAACAGGTCTATAATTCTCCAATCAGGCCAGAAGAAGTTATAGCAACATCAGAGGTGAATAATGATATCAATTCTCAATCCATCATCTCCTCTTTATTTCCCAAAGAAGGCCCTTTATCATCAATAGGGTCGGAAATGGAAGCTTCTTCTTCAAAATGTGCAAATTTTGACATCTCTTCTGAACATGAAAATTTCGTTTTTTCATCTACTATGCAAGTAGAAACGGAAGAAATCACACATGATAAAGAGGAAGAGGAAGATCTTAGAGATGCTCCTCCAGCATTTGAAGAAGGTATCTCTACCACTGTGGATGAACTCAGAGAAATAACTCTGGGTACAGAGAAAGATCCACGCCCAACTTTAATTAGTGCGTCCATGACCCTTGAAGAGCAAGAAATTTATACTTCTTTTCTAAAGAAAAATAAAGATATTTTTGCTTGGAACTATACAGAAATGCCTGGGCTTGATCCTGATATTGCTACTCATCATTTGGGTTTACCAAAAGAACATCGAGGATTTAAGCAAGCCGCGAGAAGAACACACCCAACTTATGCTTCCAAAATAGAAGCTGAAGTGGATAAGCTGATCAACGCTAACTTCGTCAGAGAAGTTTAGTATCCCAATTGGTTGGATAATATTGTCCCTGTAAAGAAGAAGAATGAACAAATTAGGGTTTTCATCGATTTCAGAGATCTTAATCGGTATTGTCCTAAAGATGATTTCCCAGTTCCGATTACAGAACTCTTAATTGATGCAACCGTTGGCTATGAAGTACTTTCCTTCATGGATGGATATTCCGGATATAATCAGATCCGAATGGCCCTAGAAGATGAGGAATCTACAGCCTTCAGATCCCCTCAAGGTGTGTTTTGTTACCGAGTGATGCCCTTTGGTTTAAAGAATGCAGGTGCAACATACCAACACGCTATGCATTGTATCTTCAAACCTTTCTTAGGGAAGTTTGTTGAATGCTATGTAGACGATTATGTGGTTAAATCCGAACAATGTTCTAATCACTTAGCTTATTTGGAAGTCATATTCCACAACCTTCGACAACATAATTTGAAGATGAACCCCTTAAAATGTGCTTTTGGGGTAATCTTAGGAAAATTCCTCGGCTTTGTTGTACGACATCGTGGTATTGAAGTCGATCCTGAGAAGACCAAATCAATCCTTGGTATGTCACCTCCTCTGAATTTGAAAGAATTAAGAGGACTTCAAGGACACTTAGCCTATATTCGGCGTTTCATCGCCAATTTGGCAGGCAAAAGTTTACCCTTTACCAAATTATTGAAGAAAGGAGTCACTTACTAGTGGACTGAAGAATGTCAAGAAGCGTTTGATGTTCTCAAGAAATACCTCTTGAGTCCACCAGTACTCATGCCACCCGTTGAAGGTAGACCACTTATCCTCTATGTGACAGCTCTAGAGCGATCATTGGGTGCCTCTCTCGCTCAAAATAATGATGTTGGGAATGAAAATAGCCTTTACTATCTCAGTAGAACTATGCTTGAAGCAGAAACCCGGTATTCAAGTATTGAGAAGTGCTGCCTGCCATTAATCTTTGCAGTTCAGAAACTGAGACACTACCTGCAACATCACGAGGTCCAATTGGTATCTCGTAATAATCCGCTCAAATTCATCCTTAGTCGTCCAATGCTTACAGGACGTCTAGAAAGGTGGGCAGTTATTTTGCAGCAGTTCGACATTCAGTATGTATCTCAAAAGGCAATAAAGGGCCAAGCTCTGGCTGATTTCCTGGCTGAACATCCTTCAGTGGAAGACACGTCTTCAGATATTGAACTCCCTGATGAGGAAGTTTTTTCTATTCAAGAGTGTCCTCAAACATGGGAAATGTATTTTGATAGTGCTTCCAGAAGTCCAACAGGGAAGAAAATGGAAAATCCTAAATTCAACAAAGTTGGTTTAGGAATTGTACTCATTTCTCCAGATAAGGAATTGTTACCTTATTCCTTTTTATTGTGGGAAGGTGGTACCAATAATGAAGCTGAATACCAAGATCTTATCACAGGCTTAGAGTTAGAACTTCAAGCACAAGTGAATCACTTAAAGGTGAAAGGTGATTCAGACCTGGTAATCAAACAAGTCAATGGGGATTATTCCATCAGAAAAGAAGAGTTAATACCTTTGAACTATTACGTCAAAAAATTAATGGCGGAATTCCCTTCAGAACCGACATTTTCTTATGTCCCAAGATCAAAAAAAGCTCAAGCTGATGCACTGGCTAATATATCCACAGCTCTAGCAGATCCAAATCGGGACGAGACAACCATCAGTATTGCCCACCATCGTGCAATTTCACCTTATGTTCAAGCCAAAACAGAGGAAATTAATGAAATTAGTCCCATTCCTGAACTGTATGGTCATACTATAGGATGGATGTCACCTATCAGGGAATACCTTCAAAATGGAACACTTCCACCTGATAGAGCCGAGAAAGAACAAATCCGGCGACATGTTGTCAATTTTACTCTTTATGATAGCCCAAACCACCTAGAGAAAATTCTCTACAAACGTGGTTTTGATGGAGTTCTCTTCAGATGCATTGATGGTGAAGAGACAATGGCTGTCATGAAAGAAGTACATGCAGGAGTCTGTGGTGCCCACCAGTCTGGACATAGATTGTCTGATCAAATTCGAAGGCTTGGATACTTTTGGCCTTCAATGATACAAGATTGTGTTGATTTCACAAAGAAGTGTCATTCATGTCAAGTACATTCCAACTTCATTCATCAACCTCCAGAGTTGCTTCATGCAGCTAAATACTCATGGCCATTTTCCACATGGGGAATGGATGTGGTGGGACCTTACCCTTCAGCTACGGCCAAGCAGTTTAAGTACATTCTTACTGCTACTGATTTCTTTTCCAAATGGGCAGAGGTAGTACCTCTCAAAGAAGTCAGTTCTAAATTCATTTTTAGCTTTATAAAGTCTAACATCATTACTAGATTTGGTGTCCCTCATACCATATTGACGGAAAACGACACCAACTTCTGTTCTTCTGAGGTGAAGAAATTGTATCAAGAATACAACATTAAATCCAACCATTCATCTCGGTATCATGCGGCAGCCAATGGCCAAATAGAATCCTTTAACAAGGCTCTTTCAAATATACTGAAAAATATGGTGGATAAAGAAAAGATTTCATGGCCTAATAAACTCTTTCATGCTTTATGGGATTATCGGACTACCACCCGCAATGCAATGCGGTCAACTCCATATTCGTTGGTATATGGAACATAAGCAGTCTTTCCAATTGACGTTCAATTTCCCTCACTCAGAGTAGCCATTTGTGATCAGTTATCTACAGATGAGAAATCCCAAAAGTGATTGAATGAATTGGAACAGTTAGATGAGAAAATATTGTGCACTTTGAACCACTTGGAAATCTATCAGAATCGAATAGCACGAGATTTTAACAAAAAAGTTCCTCTTCGTTCATTCATTCAGGGAGAATTGGTATTAGTTCTCAGAACTCCAATGATACCAGGAAAGAAACCTCCCAAGCTTGAGCCAAAATGGGAAGGACCTTATTCAATACATAGGGTCTACTCCAATGGAGCTTATTCATTAATCTCGATGGATGGAGAACTCATTACTACTCCAACTAATGCCAGATTTTTGAAGAAATATTTTGTATAAAATACAAAGTATTCACAAAATGTCCCCGCAACATGACACTAAACTGTGCAGCACCAGTTCTTCCTTGCTATATGATGTTAAAATATAAATCAATGGTCCAGTATGACCTTAAACTGCAACTTCGTCCTACATGACATTAAACTGTATTATGTCCCCGCAACATGACACTAAACTGTGCGGCACCAGTTCGTCCATGCTATATGACGTTAAACTATACACCAACGGTCCATGCATATGACCCTAAACTATTTGCAAGTCCCTTACGTCCAGCAAGACGTTAAACTGTGATGTCCTAACTACATGACGCTATACTGTATAAAAGTTCCTTACATCCAGCAAGATGTTAAACTGTGACGTCCTAACTACATGACGCTAAACTGTATAAAAGTCCCTTACGTCTAGAAGGACGTTAAACTATATAATCATCAAATGTCCTGTATGACCTTAAAATACACCACCGTCCAGCATGACATTAAACTGCACCATCCACGGTCCATGCATATGACCTTAAACTATTCGCACTTTCGTCCAACATGACGTTAAACTGTGAAAAAAAATCCCCAATGCGTCCAACATGACGTAAATGGTGTGTTATTTTTGTCCTTACTGCATAACATTAAACTGCGCAGTCCCCCTTTTTGTCCAACATGACGTTAAACTGTATTGTCCCCACCGTCCTAACTATATGACGCTAAACTGTACAGAAAGTAATTGATATGTCCTACAGACATTAAACTGTATTATATCCCCGCAACATGACACTAAACTGTGCATCACCAATAGTCCTAACTGCAAGACTTTAAACTGCATAGTCCCTTTATATGTCCTACATAACATTAAACTATGCATCGTTAAGGTTGTTGTTACCTCTTGTTTCTCACATCGAGTATGACTCACGTGAGCTTAGAGAAAACCTCAACCGTAACACTCTCTTTGGGCCGCTAACCATGTATAAGTCCCAACAACATTTTTTTTTATTTTTTATTAGATCTTTGTCCCCAAGAACAACTTGATCATTAATTCATTCTTTAATTGAACTACACGGACTTTGATCCTTTCCCTCCAGGCTGGGTATGTAGGCAACCTCCCAAGGTTCAAGCCCAAAAACAATCTCTTCACATCGGTTCACCACCATCTCATATGATGTTGATTCGTGAAACCGCCCCTAGAATCAATATCTTTACATTGATTCACTTTCGTCCTTGTTATATGACGTTAAACTATGTAACACTTTTGTCCGGTACGACAATAAACTACAATACTCTTTGATTTCCTCATTTGAGAGAGAACTATTATTGACATTGATTTTTCAATCATGTTTCATTTCAAAAGACTACGTGCATACATGGTAATACCTAAACTTTTTATCTCAGGTTAAACCATCATTGCACTAAAGTCCCCTTTCACCCTTCACGTGTACGAACCAAATTTGTTCAAAGGGTAGTTCTATAACTATGTAGGCTTGATTCCCATCTTTATGGGATACGTAGGAACGTTCGAGTATCCCTCGAATCTAGCCCCAAGTCTTTTGGGCCTAACCCCAAATTTCACTTTCAGTCCCTTGGTTGAAAAGTCCTCATGAAAAAACACACTGTGTATTAATTATTATGGTCCGAACTCTATGACCCTAAACTAAGATCTCTCATACTTTCGTCCTGCACGACGTTAAACTGCATTTCAAGAACTACGCATGGCTTGATTCCCATTCTTATGAGATACGTAGTGAAGTCCAAAATTTCAATTCAGGACCCAGCCAGAACATGATTATGGTTATCATTGACCTATGTATCTCCATATACATTGGAAAATACCCATCTTTATGTGTTATAATCCTAACCTTAAATATTTTCAGATCTTCATAACCCTTTTCATGACTTTTAGTCACAAAAATTTCAAACTTCTGAGAATTCTTTTGCCTGACTATGCAGCACATGTCCATAGGTGGCCTTGCATAAACAGTCTACATAACAGACTTGTTAGCCAAAAGATACTATTTTATTTAACTATGCAGCCAATTCCCTTAGGTGGCCCTGCATAATTCAACCCCCTAACGGGTTTGTTGGATAATAGTAACTTCATTCTTGGGAAGAATGCCTCTTTTGTCCTTATTTGTCTTAAATGACGGTATATAGGGATCTGCAAAAAATAGCCATCCTTAACATATTTGTCCCATGTCCTTTTTCATGATCTGAAAGTATTCAAGTCTATGGTTTATACTCTCCATATTCTCTTTCCCTACATTTGGGTCAGACCTTCGTAGGAGTGATATTCATCCAGTTCTTCGATAATCTTGTCTGAAAATATCTTCTCCATATTCAAGTACCTCTTTCCATACAACAAACTCTATACTTTAGAAAATTTGAATCTCCATAAACTTTCACTGGATTTTAGCACTAGGAAAGTAAATTTCTGAGAGTTCTTTTTCCTGACTATGCAGCACGTGCCCATAGGTGGCCTTGCATAAACAGTCCACATAACAGACTTGTCAGCCGAAAGATGCTATTTATTTGACCATGCAGCCAATGCCCTTAGGTGGCTCTGCATAATTCAACCCCCTAACAGGTTTTGTTAAATAATAGTAACTTCATTCTTGGAAACAACTTCTTCTAATTACTTTTAGCTCTTTTTCATATCATTCCTCAGATTCAAATATTCTTAAGCCATAGTTTACATATTTTCTCTCATACTTGAGTATGGTAATATGTTTTCAGATAAATTGTCAAGGAATTGAATAAATTTTAATCCATTTTGGTCAAAGCTATTTCGACCTTAAACATTAGTCCCTTTATGTCCGACACACATGACTTTAAACTGCCCACAAAAGACAAAGGAACTCTGAATAAAAGTCAAGTTCCATCTCACTAAATATACATTTTTGTATGATTTCGGTAATATTGAGAAATTAAAAGGTTCAAAGTTTGTAGGGTTATTTGTAATAATCCTAGTAAAAATCAAACTATGCTTACTAATCCCATTGGCTTAAGTAAATTTGAAGCAGGTAGTGAAAGAAAGCATGTACAAATAAGTGAAAGTGAAAGTGTTTTTCATTGATTCACAAGAGTTAGAAGGACATCCATAGACTGGAGTCTCTTCTCTTTTTCAAGAATTACAAGAGGCTTTCAACATAACACTTCATTTGATTTACGCCATCCCGAGCTTCATCAGCAACCACCTGAAAGTCATTCATTCAACGGATGTTCTTGAGTGCGGTTTGAGAAAATTTTCTGCTGATCAAACAGTGACTCTGTTTCTGTCCAAGAGACTTGGAAGATGGATACATGGATTTGAGAATGGAGCATTGGAAGTAAAAATCCATTTGGAGAGAGTACTCTTTTCAGATATAGCTATAATACCATGTTTGTCTTCTCTCCACCAATCGGCAGTGGAAAACATTTCAGCCCATGGGTTTTCCATTTTCATATCTGCAAGGAAATGGCATGAAAGGAGAACTTGAAAGTTCACACCATTTTTGTTTCTCTTAATGCATAACATAACCAAAATAGAGGAGTAGCAGTGCAGTTGCATCTCAGGTGTATAATTTTTTGCATTTGGGACATTGACTCCTTGCAGATGACCATGACCACACAGAGGCAGATAGATGCTCTGTGGAAAATTAGGATGATATTTCGTCAAGTACTTAGCCAAATCTGGGAGAGTTCTGTTGCAGATATCATAGTAATCATGGCCAATGATGTTCATCATGTCATAAATCCGCTTGCTAGCCAGTTCATCAGCCGTTCCAATTCCCTTGGGAACCACTGAATCTGCACAAAAGATGAATAAACTAACTCTTAAATGGGTTTATTTTTCATAAAATTTGTGAAGAAATTTGAAAAAAATGGCTAAGGCATTAAGGCGCGCAAGTCTAAACATGGCGCGCAAGTATTCTTGTGCCGCGCTAGTTTTTGACGCGCAAGTGTAAACCGCGCAAGTACAAATACCTTTACAATAGTGCGACATCAAGGAAAACATTGGAAAACAGACCAACTTGCGCGACTAAGATAACCTGCGCGACGAGAGCTCGAGAAGTTTGACATCCAGGAATCTAGATGCTTTGTACATAGGTGAGGCCATGTATTTATAGGCCAGGAGGCCTATCTACGCGCCATATACAATGCGCTCAAAGGCTGCGCGACGCAAACTTACGCGCCGCCCTCTCTGCCCTGAAGACTTGCGCGCCCCCTTTTCCTTTGAATGTATTCGATTTCCTCAGAGTCAAATCCTCATTTCTCTCCGGATCCAACTCTAAGGGGGGACTTTTGTTGACGCTCCTTTCGTCACAGAATCTAAATATTGGAAAAGGGGAATATATGAGCACAAAGTGATTCAACCTTTGAAGAAAACATCAAAAATTGACAAAGGGATGAACAAGGAAAACTTTGCCCATAGGCCGCACAAGTTCCTTCATGGTCGCGCAAGTGGACTTGCGCGATGCAACTTGGCGTGCAAGTGACTTGCGCGACCTCGTTGATAACCGCCCGGTAACCGCCCGGGGTCTTCTCCTACCTATAAATAGACCCTGTGGGCCCCCATTCGAGAGGATCTTTTTTCCAGAAACTCGGATTGAAGCTCCGGACGCCCAAGTCTCTTCCCAAAGCTTCCGGAACACTTCTAAGGTAATTTCTTACCTAGAATGGAAGATCTAAAGAGAGGGAGGAAGGCCTAAGTGTTGAAACTCATCAACACTTGCGTGCCTGAGTGGCCATCCCTTAAGGGAAGTGGTCACACTTGCGTGCCGCCTTACTCCTTCGATAGAACTTGCGCGTCCCTTTTCTGGAAGAACCTCAAGAGGATTCCAAAGGCTTTAATAAAGAGTCGCTCAAGTATTTCAATGCTGGTTGACCATCGCGCAAGTACACTATGTGTCGCGCAGGTATACCTGCGTGACCAATACTTGTGCGCCCACACAGTACTTGCGTGCCTTCCAAGACTTGCGCGCCCCTTCCTTTTTGGGTGCCTTTCTTGCCCATTTCACCCCTCTTAAGCCATTATACTTCCTTTTCAAGATTCAGTCTTCAAGACACTCTTCAAAGCCATTTATGGCATGATTTCTTGATTTGACTTCCTTATCTGAAAGGAATTCTGGGGAATATCTCTCAAAACCTAGTGATTTAAATATCCTTATGTCACTAAATATGGAGAGTTCATTCATTCAACCTCATCCTTTAAGATGAGAGAATCCTTAACCTGGGTCTCCTTTTCTGGAATAATCCCCAGTCATAAGTCCTCTAATTTGGGCATCCTTTTCAGGAGTAAGCCCCAAACCTTAATCCTTAACCTGGGTCTCCTTTTCAGGAATAAGTCCCAGTCATATTTATGGGCCTCCTTTTCAGGAGTAAGCCCCAAGTACCCTAACCTGGGCCTCCTTTTCAGGAATAAGTCCCAGTCATAATTATGGGCATCCTCTTTAGGAGTAAGCCCCAAGACCCTTAATTTCTCTCTAACCAGTCCTAATTTTCGTTTGATCTGGGATTCCTTCTCAGGAGTAAAACCCAGTTATCAATCCTCTCCTAATTTGGGTTTCCTTTTTAGGAATAAGTCCCAAGTTAGAGTATTCAAATCTCTATGAAGCACATATACCTTTATGGACCCTGTTCCTGGATTTTCTCCCTAAAAGTAAATCCTAAACCTTCATCTATCTGGGCAGTCATACATACATATGCCCCAAACCATTTCTTATGATTGCATCTTTCATGACATAATTATCTAATTTTTACCAATACCCCTTGTTTCTCACACCGAGCATGACTCACGTGAGCTTAGAGTGTAAAAGTAATTATGACATCCTTCTTTGAGCCATCAATCATAAACGTCATACTCCCTTACTCGAACTACGTGGGTTCTGATTGTTTTTCCAAAACAAAGGATATGTAGGTAGCCCATTTATGGATTCGATCCCAACTCTGAAATAATTCATGTCCTTCTGAATGACAATAAACTTCAAGTGCCCCACTGAGTGGCTTTAAAACCAGCCTAGTCATTATAATGACCAAGAGACTTTTATATAAATGTTTTGAAGGATACCATTGACCAAGAATCTCTAAATAAATATAGATGATTCTCTATTGATGAAGAACCTTGAATACATATAAAAGATTCTCTAAATTTCTTACATATTTAATCATGGATTGTTAAACTGAAGGAAAGCTCATTTTATACTTGGTAATGTAATAAGGATTCACGAACATAACTTAAATCTATAAAGAGAGTCTCGGAATAGACAATAATTCCCCTCAAAAAGGTGTGATGAGTCTGACCTCCCATCCTCTCGACCAATGCAAATTCCTAAGCCTCATCAGTCCACAAGCTAATGAGCACCTACCTTCGGAAAGTAGGTCCAAACGGATGTGGAATCATTGGATGTTTCCGGTTCTACGAACAAATCCGCTAGAAACTGATCAGAACGTTTGAATCTCCCATCCAGGAGGTCATCCTCAAATTCCGAGGGAAACAATCCTACATAGATATTGGATTTATTTTCTTCAAATAACATTCTCTCCAATGATTGAGAGGGGGCGTAGTGTGTGATGCGTCTCGATCTACCTTGATCTGAAGCCTTGTCACCGTCAGATCTCGATTAACCAAAAATGAAGAGGAATAATATCTCTCTATTATCTCAGGTTTTATGCTTCTAACCCCTAGATAATTTATATATCTATTTATTTTGCAACACCTCAATATTTCATAGTAAGGTATATTCGTTAACTTCAATAGCTTGCGCTACACGCAACACCAAGTTCGAGCGCACAATGACTTACCAAACTAGCTATTCAAAAGAGGTTATGAATAATATTTATAGGATTTTGAATTTTATATACTCTATATAATTTTAACTTTTGTATTATGTGTTTCTTAGACATATTATAAGAACAAATTCAAAATTTCAGATAAAAAATACATTTTTGAAAAAAAATCAATTTTACCACCTTTTAATGGAGAACCCTTTTTAAATTCAATATTTGACACTTTTAAATATTCATTTTTACAAAATAAAATTCTTCTTTCGAATCGGCACATCAAATTTACTTTGGATGAAATTTTGGTATTTTTCTAATAATATTCATTTTTTATGAATAGAGAGAAATAATATATTTTAATTCAAAACTACATTTTAATATAATTTATTTATATGGTTAGATTATATAGTAAATTGTTTTTGATGTGAAATTAGATTATATTTTTACACTTTAATCCAATTTTGGTCATTAGAATTAATTTAACTTTGAAATTATACATAAACAAGTGTCAATGTTTTGATAGTTATTGTTTTTTAAAAACACACTATTTGTTTTAACAATAGGAATTAATTTTAAATTAATTAATCCAAATTCTATTTTTTGAATTTGGTAAAATAGAATTCATTTATGAATTTTTAATATCAAATATATCTGAGGCTGATTTTTTTGTATTTTACTTATTAACTTCGATTTTTGATGATTAGTGAATCCACTAAGTAGTAGTTAATAATCCGAATTTTTCATTAAAATGAAATTTTACCGCTTCAATGAATTTAATTTTGAAAATATTAGATACATGGTTGTTATTAGTAAGTAAAATTTGTTTTAATAAGATGAAAATAATTTTTGGTGAATAGTAACTTTTGACTTGTATTTATCACGGTTAAAAGTAAATAAAGAAATTCAAGGTAAAAAGAATATTATAATAAAACAAAATTATATTAACACTTGTTATAACTTTATTTTATGATCCATGGACGACCATTGGAATCCTTGGGTCGATTTGGGGACCCCATGGAGCCAAATAAGATTGATAATGACACTTTATTTTAATTAACTTAAAGTAACAACAAAAATGACAATAACAAATATCTTTTAGTATATCAATTTTTACATGGGGTTATATAAGTCATATTTTAGACTATAAATAATAATTGGAAAGATAAAATGATTTAATACATTATGGTAATTTTTATATAATTTTTATAAATCAAATAAATGAAATTATTTATGACACAATAATGATGTAGTATTTACCTCATTAATAAATGATTTAAATAAATATGATTATTAGTATTCAAATAATATCCAAAACCTGTCCAATTCATATTGGATGATTTTATTTCGACCATGAGTCATCATTTCTTCTACTTTAATTAGTATTGGACTTTTCGAAACTGAATATCACTATATAATAAAATAATATTTGTACACTTTCCTAAAGAGCCCATCATCCCCTTATAAAAGGACACCACTTCTAACCCATTGCACACACCTCTCACGACCCTTGGATCATCCATCCTCTACCAAAATAATCTCTCAAGATCTCCCTATTCCTCGTAGAAGCATTACCTTAGGCAGAAGTCACTTCAAGAAGTCCTTTTGGTTCAAACCAAAGGAAGTTACCAAAATTAAAGGTAACACTTACTCTTAAATTCTTTTGTTTTATTTTGTTTTATTTTACTTATACAACCCCTAAACACTTTTTATTACTTTATTTTATAACAACACCAATATCATTAATATAATAGGATTATGTAATGAGATGGATTCGGACTACACTTACATACACCTCCATCTAATGGGTGAAGAACATACTGTTTCTGTGGATGACAAACTAACGCCCCACTAAATGATGATTGTTCGATTATCTCCTACCACCTCTCATGGTGGCCATTAATATGGAACTATATTTATATATGATATTTATATATTATTTTTATGTTTTCTTTATTATTTTGTATTTTCCATTTATATCATTATTTTATGGTTTCCATTATGGGTAAAACGTGATAATTTCATTTGAGGAAGTGCGGACTACCGCACCCTCAAAAAGATATGACTCGTTAATTCATTATATGGGATGTATAAAGGATGGAATTAATGATATTATATATGATATTATACTGTAATTATAATATACTTATGTATCATTATGTTTTAATTCCAATAAAATAAAAAATAGAAATGAAAGTAGCGTTCATGCATACGTACGACTTGCCGTCTCCATGAACGGTACATTTCATTTCTTATCTCTAAATGCTATGTACTTTTATAATTAGAGAGGTATATATATACTGGATATATAATATATATATTATCTCTAAATCATTTATATCATTCTGGAGATAATGGACTTTTGACCACTTGGAAAAATTGTAATTATAACAAGTTCATTTTGGACTCAAGTTCCGAACATCGATAAAATATCAAATATGAACTCAAATAATTAACTAATTGTTATAGAAAGGTAGTAAGTGATATAAAAGGAATAATAAACTTGAAAATTTTTATTAATCAATTATAAATTAACTTATGTTTACTATTCAGGAAGAACAAAGAACATAGAAGACAAGTCGGACTTCAGGTAAGGGGTTTCTTATCTCACACTTAATTTCGTGAGATTTCTATTGTTCGCCACTTATTAATTGCATGTGGTGTATTATGTACTGCCCATGATTTCATTCTTGGTGTAATATACTTTAATTTATTGGTATTTACATCTTCATTGTATGATCTTTCTTTCATGGGTTTTATGTTTCGTGAGTTACCAAATCAGTAAGGGAATTTCAAATTTCAATTTCCACTCATTGGGCTTTACGTATACTTCATTGATTATTTTACTCCAAGATTATGTGTGGAATCACCATTTGTTATTTATGTAGTAATTTACACTCACTTTTGTGTGTATATAATCTTGATACACATAATCACACCATTGATAATTTCTCAAGTCATTGATATGAACTTGATAAGAGTAATCTTAACTCATTTTCCATTCATTGAGTTAAACATCAAAGTAATTGGTTTTGTTTTTACAAGAATATGTGTGAATGTCCTCTGATTGATTTAAAATTAATATCCAATCATATTGTGTGTATTTATATTTTTCACACATGATTATGTCATTGATTTATCCTTAATCTAGGTATACAGGTTTTATTAGGGACTTTATCTCCATTTACATTCCATTGAGAATTCTTTGTTGTTATGCACCAATTCACTTTTATGTGGTGTATATACTATCCATTGACATAGTATATCATGAAATCATTATTCTCATGGTACTATAAAGTTTTTATTACCTCAATTATTTGTATTCAAGTGGCTCTCTTTTGGTTAGGAACTCTAACTAAGATATCATTTTAAATGTTTTAAAGATTTATTCTTCTAAATATTTGTCATTAATGTACCTGTTTTAAAAAATGGTTTTAAGTATTTATTTATATGGAAATTAATGTTTTCAAATTAAAATTTCTTTTAAAAGTTTGAAATTTGTATGGGACTCTTTGATTCAAAATTCTATTTTAAACGACTTCTTGATAAATAGTGTGCCTTTTAAATGTTTTCAAGAAAAGGGGATATTTCTCTCAAATAGTTTTGATAATTATTTTAATCAATGTAAATATCATTTATTATTCTTGATTGAGGTTAATATATTATAATGTAAACTTTTATATTGTATTTAATGAGTTATGTTTGACTGTGGATGTGCTATTTTTATACCATTAATGGTTTGTGGTTAAAATGTTGACATTTGTGTGCTAGTTTTAATATGACTATTTATGTTATGTTTCAAACTTTTCATATGAGAAATGAATTGGAGCTAGTAAGTGATGGGTGGGCCCACTATTTCTCTTCGATGCATCAGTAGGTCTCATTAGACAAACCAGTGTCTTGGAACAAGGCCTTGACACAATTTTATTTGTAGTCTTGGAACAAGGCCTTGACTATGTGGTTATGATGTCCGACATTATGCATTCCATCATTATGATATTAGATATTGATATTTCATGTGGTTATTCAACTAGTCGAATACCCATGACTATGTTTTATTATGGATTTATTTACTCGGCTCATATTCCTGCCGAAGGTGTTCATGTTTATTATTTGTAAATTCATGTGTTTTCAATTATTCACCATGCCTAATGTTTATGTTATCTTCCAATGTATTACTTACTCTTACTGAGAATTTGAGCACACCCCTTTCTAATGTTTAATTTTCCTAGGATATGAAGAATTAATTTATGAGTGACTTGCAGGAATAATCTTGGAAGCTTGGATGTTTTTAATAAAAATAATTAGTGTTCGTTTTCTTTTCAAGTTGTAGTGTTGAACTTATGTATGTATCTTGTTTCCATGAATACTAAAATGATCAGTCCTTCGGGACTTGATTTCTTGTAATCATGCCAATGTATTAAAATAATGCACCGGCTCCTAGATACTGGGGTCGGGACATTACAGTTTTGTATCAAAGATAGTTTACTACAAACCTTGGAAACTAGATTTAGATAAACTTTGATTAGATCACATTACCCTAAGATAGAATTTGAGGAATAGTATTGAAGAACTTCCTAGAATCTTGATAATGTAGAGATTTTGAGTATTTTCCAAGTAATACATCTTTTACTGGATAAGAGAAGGTAAAGGTGGCTCTGTAAAAGATGTACCTAGGAGTGAAAACTCTAACAAGGAGTTTCGGGCTTGACTCGGGGTATCCTAGTACATGACAACGGGCCTTGCTACACTCTTGGTTATGAAACTCCCGGGGAATATGCTTAGGATGATTTGCATTCTCTTTACAAACCGATTTGAAGGATTTTAATATAAGATGAGAATAAATTACCTTGGTTAATCTTAAGGTGTTTTAAATTAAAAATAAGGAGTCATGATATTCTCTAAGTGATTTTATGACTATTATTACACACACAATGCTTTCTGGTTTTAGTCAATGGATGGATTACAAGAAAGTCATAGTAACTTTTAGCATGATGTACAAGGTTTGAACTATGGTGTAAATGAGCAACAAAATGGAATGTTGACAGGTGTAAAAGATATCGTGTTCATGCCGAATTAGTTTTTAAATAAAATATGATCAACAATATATATATTAACCAACTCCCGAACACAACAAGGAAGAGAAAAGTGGTGAATGATAAGTGCTCTAGTAGTGAAGACCACACAAAAAAGAAAGATCATTTTCCCATATGAAGGAAATGTGGAAGGAGACACCTAGGAAGGTGTCTTAATTGATCAAAGAAATTCTATATGTCTGCGAAAGAGAGACACAAAGTAAATAATTTCCGAGGAAAAATGAAGATTACTATGGAAGAAAATAAAAATGATCTTAAGAATCCATTTAAAGTCATTTACCATAAATGAAAGGGACCTGGAAATTACCCAAATAATTATCTATTCTATAGGATATCCTCTTGGTCAAGGAAGAAGCTATGTTGAAAAAAATGGATGGAGAAATATTTAAAAAGTATTAGTGCTCCTTGTTGATGGGATTACATTGGAAGACTTTTCTCTTATATTTTCAACCCTACAGTTTGTCATGTGAAAATGATATTTGAGGAAGAATTATATTTTATCTTGTGGATATAGTTATAAATAACCATTTGGTTTTATATGATCACTGAGCTTGATAAAATTACATGTTATTAAATTTTGGAATGAAAATGTGAGGTATGAGATAACATTTGTGATGAAATTATGTTATATTTATTTTGACGAATCTATCTCATTTTTGAAAATATTATAAAATTATATAGTTTTTGAAAAAGGACAACACGTAGATCGTGTGACAACCCATCATGTCAGACAATGATGTGGGAATCGAACCCACAACCATAGTGTGATTGGGATTTATCTCCTACCACTGGACTACGTGAAGTCTCTGGTTAGTGAGACTAATTCTTTTTAGTTAAATGATATTATTGATCAATAATAAGTTGATTTGCGATATTATGTCTTATCAAATGGATATCATTAGTATAGGAAAATGATTTGGTGATTACGTGATAAATGTTATTTTGGAAGATGTTCTCTCTATTGGGAATACAATATGCCCAAGGAAAATATAATACTATGGGATTTCATTTTAAGAGTAAAGGTGTTTTTTTACCTATGTTTTTATTGGGGATTTATAGCGATTTGGGTTATTTATGGAAATAATTTACCTATCATTGAAATATGTGATTAGGTTAATTAAATTTATGTATGTGACTTTAAGAGTAGTCAATATTATTTGGAGATACAATTTAACGTGGAAAACTACGTAAGAAAAATCTTCGGAGTTTTGGGTTTCAATATTAGTTTGCATCATATTAAAAGATTTTATGGAAAATTGTTTATTGAATGGTATTTATTGAACTTTGGGTATTGTTGGTTTAATTTTTGAAATTAATATTAGTATTTATTTCTCTAAAGTATTATCCTTTTTTCGGATCATCTGATCTTTTATTAAAAATTTGGGTTTTGGTTAATCTCTAAAGAAAAGGGAAATATATAGTTCATCCACTGTGGATTATTTCATTCTCTATATGTTTATTCTAGTGCTTTAGGAGTGACAAAGTCATCTTTAATACTCATCATTTGAAGTGAAAGATGATTTTGTGGTAATAATTGGATAAAGGGTGAATCTCTAATTGTCAAATATATTTTTGTTTTCTTATTCTATGAATAAATTAATTATTAAACTTTAGGAAAGGGATCTTAAAACAATTTTTTTTATCCTAATGCTTTATGTTTTGTTGAACCAATGATATTCTAAATTGTCATGGATTGATAGCTTTGAGGCCCTAAATTTTACACTTGTTTGTGATTGATCACCTTAATCACTCTCTATATATATTTAAGTTTTCCCTCTAATTATGTGTCTCTAATTTCCACCAATGTTCACCTAATCGTGATCATAATTTATTGGTGACTTCTTCATCTCCTTTTCCATCTTATTAAGACTAAAATTTATTAACCCAATTTCCAATGTGGGTTTTCCATAAAGGTGTTTTTATATTTTTTACCATTTTTTGAAGAAATAATGCAACTTGAGAGGATGAAATTTATTTAAGGAGGGGAGAATGTACCACCCCAATATTTCATAGTATGTTATTTTCATTAAATTCATTATCTTGCGCTACACACAACACTGGGTTCCAGCGCACCACGACTTACCAAACTAGCCGTTCAAAAGCGGGTTTGAATAGTATTAACTGGATTTTAAATTTTATATATTCCATATAATTTTAACATATGTATTATGTGTTTCTTAGAAATATTATAAGAACAAATTCAAAGTTTCAAATAAAAAAAGTATTTTTGAAAAAAAAATCCATTTTACAACATTTTAATGGAGAACCCTTTTTAAATCCAATATTTGACCCTTTTACATATTCATTTTGACAAAATAAAATTATTCTTTAGAATAGGGACATCAAAATTTACTTTGGATGAAATTTTGGTATTTTTCTAATAATATTCATTTTTTTATGAATAGTGAGAAATAATGTATTTTAATTAAAAACTGCCTTTTAATCTAATTTATTTATATGGTTAGATTATATTTTAAATTGTTTTTGAAAGTGAAATTAGATTCTATTATTACCCTTAAATCCAATGCTGGTCATTGGAATTAATTTCACTTTGAAATTATACATAAACATGTGTCAATCTTTTGATTGTTATTGTTTCTTAAAAACACGCTATATGTTTTTACAACGGGAATTAATTTTAAATTAATTAATCCAACTTCTATGTTTTTAATTTAGTAAAATATAAATCATTTTTTAATTCATAATATCAAATATATCTTAGGCTGATTTTTTGGTATTTCTCTAGAAAACGTCAATTTTTGATGAAAAGTGAAACCACTAAGTAGTAGTTCAAAATCAGACGTTTTCATTTAAATGAAAATTTACCGCTTCTGTGAATTGAATTTTTAAAATCCAAGATACATGGTTGTTATTCGTATGTAAAATGTGGTTCAATAATATGAAAATAATTTTTGGTGAATAGTAACTTTTTGACATTTATTTACCACGGTTAAAGGTAAATAGGGTTATTCAAGGTAAAAAGAATATTATAAGAATACAAAATTGCCTTAACACTTGTCCTAACCTTATTGGATTATCCATAGCCGACCATGGGAACCCTTGGGTCAATTTGGTGACCCCATGGATCCACTTAAGAATGATAATGATGATTTATTTTAATTAACTTAAATTAACGAAAAAAATGACGTTAACAAATATCTTTTCGTATATAAATATTTAAATGGGGTTATATAAGTCATCATTTCGAATATAAAAAATAATTAAAAAGATTAAAATATTTACTACATTATGGTAATTTTTATATAATTTTTAGACATCAGATAAATTAAATTATTTATGACACAATAATGATGTACCATTTACCTCATTAATAAATTATTTAAATAAATATGATTATTAATATTAAAATAATATCCAAAACCGGTCCAATTATTATTGGATGATTTTATTTTGACCACGAGCCATCTTATCTTTGAATTTAATTAGTTTTTGACTTTTAGAAACCTAATATCACTATATAATAAATTTATATATTCACCCTCTCCTAAAGAGCCCCTCCTCCCCCTTATAAAATGACACCACTTCTAACCCATTCCACAAACCTATCAAGCCCCTTGGATCATCCAAACCCTACCACAATAATCTCTCAAGATCCCCCTATTCCTCGTAGAAGCCTTACCTTAGGTAGAAGGAACTTCAAGAAGTCCTTTTGGTTCAATCGAATGGAAGGTACCAAAATTAAAGGTAACACTTTCTATTAAATTCTTTTCTTTTCTTTTCTTTTGGTTTAATTCTCCAACCTCCCTGAACACTTTTTATTACATACTACTATAACAAAACTATTATCTTCAATATACTAGGATGTTGTTATGATAAGTGTTCAAACTTCACTTACACACACCTCCATCTAATGGGTGAAGAACATACTATTTCTGTGGATGGAAAACTAACGCCTCACAAAATGATGATTGTTCATTTATCTCCCACCACCTCTCATGGTGTCCATTAAGATGGAAAATTATTTATATATGATATATATATATATATATTATTTTTATGTTTTCATTTTTCTTCATTATCTTCCATTTATATCATTATTTTATGGTTTCCATTATGGGTAAAACGCGATAATTTCATTTGAGGAAGTACGGACTACCGCCCCCTCAAAATGATATGACTCGTTAAGGCCTTATATGGGACGTATAAAGGTTTTAATTAATTATATTATATATGATATTATACTATAATTATAATATACCTATTTATCATTATGTTTTAATTCCTTTAGAATACAAAATAGAAATGAAAGTAGCGTTCATGCGTACGTACGGCTTACCGTCTCCATGAATGGTACAATTAATTTCTTATATCCAAATAGAATGTTTTGTTATCAATAGATATATATATAATGGATAATATATATATATATATATATGATATCTAAATCATTTATATAAATATGGAGATAATGTACTTTTGACCACATGGAAAAATTGTAATTATAACAAGTTCATTTTTGACTCTTGTTCCGAACATCGATAAAATATCAAATATGAACTCAAATAATTAACTAATTGTTATAGCAAGGTATTAAGTGATATAAAAGAAATAATAATCTTGAAAAAATTTATTAATCAAGTAGAAATTAACATAATTTTATTCTTCAGGAAGAACATGGAACATACAAGACAAATCAGACTTGAGATAAGGGGTTTCTTATCTCACACTTAATTTCGTAAGATTTCCACTGTTCGCCACTTATTTATTAAATGTGGTGTATTATGTACTGAACATTATTTAATTCTTGGTTTAATTTACCTTAATTTATGGGTATTTACATCATCATTGTACGATCCTTCTTTCATGGGGTGTATGTTTCGTGAGTTACCAAATTGGTAAGGGAATTTCAAATTTCAATTTCCACTCATTGGGTTTTACGCATACTTCATTGATTATTTTTCTCCAAGATTATGTGTGGAATAAATACTTATTATTTATGTAGTAATTTACACTCAGTTTTGTGTGTATATAATCTTGTTGCACATAATCAATCCATTGATAATTTCTCAAGTCATTGATATGAACTTGATTAGAGTAATATTAACTCAATTTTCATTCATTGAGTTAAACATCCAAGTCATTGGTTTTGTTTTTACAAGAATATGTGTGAATGTTCTGTGATTGATTTAAATTGAATATCCAATAATATTGAGTGTATTTATATTTTTCACACATATTTATGTCATTGATTTATCCTTAATCTAAGGAAACCGTTTTTATAAGGGACATTATGTCAATTTACATTCTATTGAGACTTATTTTTTGTTATGCACCAATTCAATTTTATATGGTGTATATATTGTACGTTGACATAGTATATCATGAAATCCTTTATTCTTGTGATATTATAAAGTTTTGATTACCTCAATTATTTGTATTCAAGTGTGTCTCTTTTGGTTAGGAACTCTAACTAAAATAAAATTTTAAATGTTTTAAAGTTTTGTTCTTCTAAATATTTATCATTAATGTCCCTATTTTAATAAATGGTTTTATGGATTTAATTATTTGGAAATTAATGTTTTCAAATTAATTTTTTTAAAAGTTTCAAAGTGTTATGTGACACTTTGATTCAAAATTCTATTTTAAACGACTTGTTGGTAAATAGCGTGACTTTTAAATGTTTTCAAGAAAAAGGGGATATTTATCTCAAGTAGTTTTAATGATTATTTTCATCTATGTAAATATCCTTCATTATTCTCGATTCAGGTTAATCTATTATAATACAATCTTCCATATTGTATTGAATGAGTTATGTTTGACTATGGATGTGCTATTTTTATACCATTAATGGTTTGTGGTTAAAATGTTGACATTTCGTTTGCTAGTTTTAATAATAATATTTATGTTATGTTTCAAACGTTCCATATGATAAATGCATTGGACTTAGTAAGTGACGGGTGGATCCCGTTATAGCTCCTTGATGCATCAGTAGGTCTCATGAGACAAACTTGTGTCTTGGCACAAGGCCTTGACAAAATCATATTTGTAGACTTGGCACAAGGCCTTGAATTTGTGGTTATTATGTCCGACATTATGAATTCCATCATTATGAGATTATATATTGATATTTCATGTGGTTATTCGACTAGTAGAATACCCATGACTATGTTTTATTATGGAATTATTTTCTCATCTCACATTCCTTCCATAAAGCATTCATGTTTATTATTTGTAAAGTCATGTGTTTTCAATTATTCACTATGCCCAATGTTTATATTATCTTCCACTGTACTTCTTACTCTTACTGAGCATTTGAGATCACCCCTTTCTCATGATTCATTTTTCCCAGGATATAAAGAAGTTAGTTATGAGTGACTTGCAGGAATAATCTTGGAATTTTGGATGTTTTTAATGGAATAAATTAGTGTTGTTTTTATTTTCAAGTTTTAGTGTTGAACTTATGTTTGTATCTTGTTTCCAAGACTACTAAAATTATCGGTCCTTCGGGACTTGATTCCTTCTAATCATGCCAATGTATTAAAATAATGAACCGACTCTTAGATTCTGGGGTCGGGGTGTTACATTTATAAAGGAAAATTCAAATTAATTTAGTAAATAAATAAAATAAATTAACTATTTATCTAACCAATATAACACACTACTAATGCTCACAATATCTGAACACCCTACACCAACCTATTTTAGGTCGTGCCTAGGGTAAACATTTCATTATTGACACAACTATGGTATTATATTTTTGATTCAATATTCATTTTAAAATTTATCAAATTTTATTTATGAAACTGTTTGAATGTAATATAAAATATATTTAATATTTTTATAATATTAATTACTGGCAAACCAGACCTCAAAATATCACTCCATCTTAGAATCTAGTTCAAAAAGTATGTGTAGAAATATTTAAAATCCTTGAAAGGAAAAAATGGGTCTCTATATCATTACCTCATTCAGATTTTTTACCCCCAAAAAGCAAGAACTGTGAAAAAATCTGGGGATATTGAGTTCCCATATGGCTCTCCCACACCATTGAGTTATCCTGCATGCTCCTGTGCTACTACAGTACACAAACAAATGGGATGTTTCATCTATACATGGTCCTCTTACACTGATCCTTGATCTCCATAGGGTCTTGATCCATCGTTGATGTCCATATCAGCCTAATTAATAATGTACATGGGGTCATGCATGTATCTCCTGAACTGTGACATGTGGAAGATGTTGTGAACCCTCTCTAGCTAGGAGGGTAGGAAAATGTGGTAAGAAACCTCTCCAACCCTCTAGAAGATCTCAAACGTCCCAATGAACCCCAAGGATATCTTTCCTCCCTGATCAAATATCCAAAACCCTCTTCACGGGGAGACTCTCAAGAAAATGTGGTCTCCCTACATGAACTCCAAGGTCCTATGAAATCGATCTGTGAAAGATTTATGCCTTATCTGGGCTATCCTCATCTTCTCATGGATGACCTGGACCTTCTCTATCATAGCCTACACCAAATATGAACCCACTAGATATTCCTCATTGATCTCTATCTAGCTCATTGGTGACCTACAAGGTCTCCCATATAGGTCAAAAAAATGTTCCATGCAGATAGTAGTGTGGTAGGTTTTTTTGTATGCAAACACTACTAATGGAAAATGATCACCCCAACTCTGGAAAAAGTCTAACACACAAGACCTCAGTATATCCTCTAACACCAAGAGAGTGTGCTTTGTTTTCCCATCTATCATGGGGTGAAAGGTTGTACTCATCCTCATGGGGTCTTGAATGAATCATGCATTAATCCCCTCAATTGTGATGTGAACTATGCAACATGATTGGATAAAATAGTTAGGGGAACCCCATGAAGTTGAAAAAAATCTAGTATGTACATCTACCCCAAACTCTCCACAAACATATGATCCCTGATAGAAAGGAAGTGCACTAACTTCCTGAGTCAGTAAACTATAACCTAGATGGTGTCGTGGAACTTCATTGTTTGTGGAATCCCGATAACAAAGTCCATGGATATGTCATCACATCTCCCTTCCAGGATCCCGAGGTGATGCAAAGAATCTATAGGAACCTTATGCCCAACCTTCACCATCTGATAGGTGAGGCATTGAGATAGAAAATAATCCTTGGTCCATCTCATGTTATAACACCAAATCTACCACTAAAGGTGTTTATACATTTTTTCTAGACCGATATGTACATCTAAAGGATATATGGGAAACTCCTTCATCACCTCCACAAACATCATTATTGGGAGCACCATCTATCTCTATGGAAAAGGATGAAGAGATTCCCTATTTCAGAATATCAAAATGGTTAAAATCTTATTGATATCTAGTCATGAAATACTTCATAGTCTTTGTCTCATATATGGGACTCTCTCACACACTCAAAAGAAGAGGAATCGACACCATCGAATGAAGAAAAACTTCACCCTCCTACTCAACTAGGGTTTGAAGCAAGGAAGACAACAATTCATAAGCATCCTACCCCAAGGATCTTCCTGTTAAGGGAATATTCTACCATGTTTCCTTTACTAGGAGTATAGACTATCTCAAATTCATATTCCTACATGAACACTATCTAGAACCACTATCCTAAGTTAAATTCTCTATATGTGAAGTCGTACCTGAGAAATTGATGGTCTGAATAAACCATGAAGCACTCTCCCAGAAGATAGTGCCTCTACATCCTTAGGATAAAGTGTACCCCTTCCAGATCTAGGTCATGAACCATGTAGTTCTACTCACGGGGTCTCAGCTTCCTCAACCCATATGTGATAACTGCTTGTTACTACATCAACAAGCAGTTGATCCCAATTTCTAAGGCATCGTAATACACTATGTACTCGATGCCCTTTTATGGTAGTATCAATATTGGAGCACTCATCAGCCTCATCCTCAAATCATCAAAATCCCTATGTAACTACTAATTCTAGGTAATTATCTTCCATATTTCACATTAGGGTGGTCTAAAGGGATGAAATCATAGAGATGTGTGGAAAAACCCCTTGTATTATCCTACCAAGCCATGAAAACTCTTCACCTATAACATGTTCTTGGGTAGATCCCAAGAAACCACTGCATCGACCATCACCGAGTCCACAGCTAAACCATGATTGGAAATGAAAATCCCCAGGAATTGAACCCCGTGAATCCAAAATTGGAACTTTGATAGATTACCATAATGCTGGTGATACAGAAGAGAATCTAGGACCATCCTCATGTTCTATTCATGATCCTCCTATAACATAGTGTATATGAATATTTCATCAATGAAGAAAACCAAAAACCTTTCCATGTATGACAGGAATATATAGTTCATCTAATCTATAAACACATTGGGGGTCTTCATCACACCAAAGGGTGTCACCAAGAACTCATAGTGTCTACAGTGACATAGAAATGACTGATTCATAAATCAGCCTCGCAATCTCTCAACTAGTGGAAACCGAACCAAATATCTATCTTTGAGAACTAGCATACACCTCCCTACTGGTCATATAGGTCATCAATCCTTGATAAAGGGGACTTTTTATTTATCATGGCCTGGTTCAGGTGATGGTAATCCATGAAAAGTCATAAACTCTAGTCTATCTTTTTCATGAACAACACTGGAGCTACCCAGGGGGATACAGTGGTCTTGATGAAACCCTTATCTCAATGGTCCTTAAACTGCAACTTTTTCTCTCCTAGCTCAGTAGGGTCCATCTGATATGCTGTAGAACATATCGGAATGGTATCAGTATGTAGATCTATAAAAAACTCTATCTCATTCCTCTGAGGTAGTCCCAGAACATCCTCAAGGATGATGTCCAAAAAATCCTTTACAAATGAAGGAATATAGTTGCTTGAAGAGACTAATACACCAAGGGATATACTCATAAATTGATGAGTAATTGGATGGATCCACCTGATCACAAAACCCACACTTTCCTTTATGAGATCTTTATCACCCGTAAAGGTTAATCTCATCCCATCAGTGTAATGGCATCTGAATCTTCTACGATGATATTCAAACTGGGCTCAAACTATGGAAAAATATTTGTACCAAATATAATGTCCTAGAGTTCCATTTTTATGACCAAAGTTTCACATGTGAACCTATCTCCAATAATAGACAACTCTCACTTCTGACATATAAAAGATATAAAAGAAGAGTTCCTAATAGGAACCTCATGAAAAATCTATTGGAAAAAATCCTCAACTAGGACCTCTAGCTCTCGCACCCGGAGTATTGAGATGAAGGAATGACTCAAAACTATTTCTAGTAATACGGACTCAATAATATAATAAACATAGATCATACATATTATCATATTATGTGTTTATGGGTCCTAAGAATCCATTTCTTATAGTTTTCTACGACCCCAATTTCCAGCTGCCTGAGATTGACGTGGGCCACCTAGTGGTGGTGGTAGAAGGATCTCATAGCATCTTTCACCACCATTAGATACTCTTCTAGGATCTCCATCTGATCCTATACCATATTTTCTTCCTAGGAGACATCCCTTCCTTTTCATAGGAGATCCTTCGTCATAATGTTGGCTCTGTTGTGGTGGTCCATCAACTATCTGCCTGCGCTCCTCAGTATGTCTGGTTGGGAAGTCACGCTCCATGTGACCTCAACCATCAAAAGAATAGAACCACCCATCTCCAGGTATCCCTATTACTCTGTGCTTCCCCTAACAACATGCTCAAGCCTAATCCTATGAAGATATCATGTACAAAGATCCTATTGACTGACGTTTTTAGCTATTGCAAGCAACTTATATCTATAAAGACTAGGGATAGATCTAGCTATTTGGAATCCCTCAAACAAGAAACACTCTATTATCATCTCCCTCTACAACACCCCAACATTGATGTGAATGTATAGGGGTAACACACTGGTATTGAGATCTCTATTGAGTTCTAGCTCAATCTTTCGGGATTGGAAGTAGCCATATTTATTATGTCATGAATGTATTAAATATGGCCTTTAGACCTTACAACATACTCCACCATTGTCATCCCTATCTGTTTGAGCTCCATGGGATCCTAAATATTAACCGATTGAAAACATGACGGTTAATATTCTTCACAGAACAGATTCTAGAAGTTATCCCATGAGAGTATCGACTCATCATACGTCTAGGTAACGAGACTCCACTAGTACCCAGCTGGTACATGGAAAAGGATAGCTATTAGTGCAACCACCTTATCAGTCAGTTTCCAGATAAGAATAAAGATATAGACCACCAAATATAGCCAATACTCTACTACTTAGGGATCTACCTTGAAATATAACCTTACTTTCCTATAGTGCTGAAACTAATGGGGTGTGCTAAGCATGCACACATAATTAGCCTATCTTACTGGTATGATATTCTGCTCAGGAGGTGAGAGTACTACTTCCTTTCCACCTAGAGGAAGAATCTTGTAGGATGGATCCTAAACTAAGGCCTCATCACTCATCAAATCTTCATCATGATCCAGAACTAGTAACATTTATGGTTGTAGTCATAAAGTCATCATAAAAATTAAATCAAGAAATACCATGATCAGATGAGAATATACATATATAAACAAAAAAATGGGGATCTAACATAAGAAGTACAATCAAAGACTCAATTGTATATGATGTATGAACCATTGATCCCTACAAAAAATTTCTTGGTATTCCCTGTCGACAAGCATGTAGTGAAGGTCCAGTGAAAGGAAATGTTGACCTCTACACCAAAACAAGATACCCTATCCTGAGAGCCACACTAAAGATATATTGACACCACTACCCTAAATACCAACCAAATCGTCATAAGGGGACTACTCCAAACATAGTCCCAAGCATCAAACCAACTTTGATTCCAATCATTCATGACCCGACCCAATAGTGCTCAAGTCAAGACTACACCAATCCTACCTCTATAGGCTAGTTGTTGGAAACGAGCATAGAAAGACATATCTATCATGGGAGGCCATTTACTAATATACCAGTTTACACACCAAACTATCTCAAAGAATATTTATAGATGAATAATAATAAAATGATATAGAATCTAGAATATAACCATGTATATAAAAACATATAGGGTGTACAAGAGTATGATAGAGAAAACTGAATGTAAAGGAAAAAATACACACACAGAAAGAAATATGTCCGAACATAACAATATTGGAAAGTAAATGTGATGGGATATCCTAGCTTCTAATCTACAAGATCTGACCACGACAAGCCGTCTAATGCACCAGGTATCCATCCCTATTCCCCTCTGTAGTCACTGCTGATATGTCAAACATCTAAAAAAGATATGAAACATGTAGGTAAATCCCCTAAAAGGGTGAGTATTTGTGTACCTAATATGATTCCATAATTTCTAAAGGGGGTATTAAGAGACAAGATAGGAATATATAGATAATGGATAGATCAAGTAAAATTAAGTGTGTAAAAAAAATAACATGGATATATTTATATATATATATGTGTGTGTGTGTTCAAACTAAATAATCCCAAATGAGATATAAGGGGATCTAACTCTCACATCCTAGCTTAGAAAATGAGTTCCATCAGTTCCAAATGTCCATCATTGATGCCCAACATCTCATGTGTCTGACCAGCATAAAATATCCATGTTAAGACACAACTCGAAACTCTTCTGAAAAGTCGAGTTGCACAATATATAGATAGTGTACCCATTCAATAATATAGTAGGAGGGTTCCACTCAGGTAAAAAGTATAGTATCCATGCCCATTCTAGATTTAGGGTGCCACTCTAGTAGTCAGTAGAGGAGTCATGCTCATCCCAGCTGGAGGGTTCCACTCTAGTAGTTGGTAGAGGACCCATGCCCATCCCATCTGGAGGGTGTCACTCTAATATTTGAGGAACCATTCCATTATATCCCAAGAGGGTTCCAATTGGAAAAGGTGGTAGAGTAACCATGCTCTTCCATATAGGAGGGTTCCACTCTAGTAGTCGAGGACCCATACCCTGATACCGCAGGAGGGTGCCACTCGGTGGATATGTATAGGACCCAATCCATATACCAATAGGAGGGTAACACTGAGAAATTAGATATATGACCCATACCATGTCCCATATAAGTGTTTCAATCTATATAATAGTAGAGGAACCCAACCCAACTTAGCTAGAGGTGCCACTCTAAAGCCTCTTGTGATCCTTCCTGATCACTGTCATCGTCGAGTGTCGCCTAAATAAGTGTCACACCTAGAGCATCTCACAAATTATTTAAAAAAACTATAGAGGCCACCATCATGTTCTATGTATAAAAAACACTATATATAGGCTACTCAAGGGAAAAAATCCGAGTCCAAATGAAAGAGATATAATAGGTTGAAATTTCCTCAAAAGGAAAGGAGGGGTACATAGAGTGTGGGGGGAACCACATGGAATGTGTTCCCACTCCATCACCTGGTTGTATCCTTTCAAGTACATGGATCACTACCCATATTGGGATACATGGATTGTAGATGGTCAATAAGGTGTTTTTGATCCACTAGGGTTTCTACTCATGCTCCCTGGCTGTGTCTGCCGATCTAGTCTATGTCTATGTACTTTGACACACGAGATGTGTCTAGCCATGCATGTGCCTGTTTAATCCTGAAGTACATGATGGGATACCAAAAAAAGTGTCACAAAACATCTGGGGTCCCACATAGTGTGTGATACTTATAATTCTGTGAACCCCTATCCAACGCATCCAAGGCCCTACACAACGTGTGTTCTTAGGACCACACGACACGTAGTCACATTTTTAAATTAATCATAGATATATGGTAGGGAAATCTAGAACTAGGTCTTCCATTATGGATCTCACCTCTATCCACCCAAAAATGTTGGATCTTGATTGAGTTATTTGTTTTCGTCTATCTGATGGTCGTAAATCACTATTCATTGATCCTAATGAAGGATGTATGGACAACCTAGAACTACCACACCTCTCCTTGTATCTCATCACTTCCACTATGGATTTGGAACCCAAGATCAACAAATAAAATGCATAACTAAAAAATTCTCTTATTTAATCCCCAATTCTATGTTCCATTTGTCACATGTGATTATTTTATGAGTATGGGGGCGCGATTGAGCTCAACCCCACCAAAAAATGTCGAGGCATTTCCACCAAGACCAATAGAAAATAACTATAAGAATAATAGGTAAGATTCAAAAAATAAATTTGAAGAATATTTTCTTAATCATTATTTTCCAACGAACTCAAACAGGGATATTCTGGGTGAGAAACAGTTGAATAAACAAATTTAATATGTACACTGGTGCATACAAAGTCTATCAATTGGCACATAAAAAATAAATGGATAATCATACTCAATAAATTTAATCAATTAGTGCATAATCCAAAATTTAACAGGTCCTACCTAGAGACTATATCACTCTTCATTGAAAAACATTCTTGATAATGATTGAGAGGGGTCTTTGTGTTCACTGTATCTCGATCTGCGTTAATCTAGAGTCTCTTCATCATCGGATCTCAATTATCCAATGGGATAGGGGAATAATTTCTCTCAATTATAAAATGGTTTATGTGGATAACCATAGAAAAATTCCATAGTAGTGTATTTAAATTAAAATTCAAATTGGGTTAATTAAATTAACCATTTAATTATCCAACTTAATATACCACCAAAGGTCACAATATCTAAATGCCCCACACCGACCTATTTTATGTCCCACATAGAATTAAAATTTCATTTTGGTATAAACCATGATATTATATTTCTGATCAGAGATTTTGTTTAATATTTATCTCAATTTCATTATGAAAATTCCGCTCACATAATATAAAATATATTTAATATTTTTAGAAAATAAATTTCAGGCACAATGGGCCTCGGAATAACATGCCATCTTAGTTCCTACCTCATAATATATTTATATATTAATAATTAAAAGTCTTAAAAGTTATAAAATGGGTCTCTACCTAACCTGATATCAATCTTTGTAAAGCACTACACTCCCTAGATATATTCAAAAAAATAATCAATATAAGGTAAAGAATAATTATTCTTAATAGTGATGTAATTCAATCCTTTCTAATAAATGAAAAGTTTCATTGAACTATATTTATTTTTAATAAATAAAATATAATTACCCCACGGTGAAGTTATTTAATGAATGAATCCTTTTTTAGAAACTCATGCAATTTCTTTTTCAATTCCAGATGTTCTACATGATCCATTCAATAATGGGGATTTAAAATTGTCTTAGAATTAGGCACTAAGTAAATATAAAACTAGTCATCTTGATTAGGAATAAGTCTTAGAAAATCATCAGGAAATACATCCATATTTTCATTCACAACTACTACATCATAGATATGAACAATTTGTTTCTTTTCAACAATATGAACTAATTAATATTCATTATCATCCCTAATCAATTTCATAGATTCTTGATGTGTTATCAATGGTAATAAATTGTTGGTTATAAATTTATTATCATTGTATTATATCATAGAATTATAAACTAAAATCTAATCCATACTTTCAATAACATCATAATACACTATGGGAAGTTAAACAAGATTTTTATGAAATATTATCCCACTGATAACAATAGAAAGATTCCTATAAACCTCGATTACATAATACTTCCATGAGGAGATTTCACTAAAAGTTCTATCTTATTTTCAGGACATGATACTCCAAATTTACTTAAAAATTTCATATAAATGAAGGAATTAGATGATCTAGAGTTAAAGAGGGAAATGATATAATTTTAAGAAACAATTAACCTATATTTAACAACTTCATTGGATATCCCAACATAAACTATAGTAGTAGAAAATGATTTTTACACACCATATTTATTTTTATATTGATGATTATAAATTTTAGTAACTAAATTTGTACACATGTTAGAATAATTACCCTACATATTGAAATTAAAACATCTAACAGTTGGTTGGAAATATTTTATCCCATTCTTGGATTGTTCTGGACTATTTTCTTTATAGTCATGAGGCTTATGAAAAACATACCACACTAACAACACTTTCCAGATCCCATAAAACATTCATTGAAATGATTTTTAATATAATTGGAACATTTTTTAGGATTGAGTACATATTTCTTAGTTGACTACTTCCCCTTGATTTTCACCATGACTGATTGTTTTGTCATCATCATGAGCACATATGTGTTAGAAAGCATCATATTGAATTTCTCAACATAATTAAAATAAATCATAATTTTTTAACTCTCATGTGGCTAATTATATTCCTAATATTGGTTTTAATCCTATGTAAAATGTATTAATTTTACTATCAGGGTCCTAAATTAAATTTGCAGCGTACTTGACCAATATTTTAAAATTTTCTTCATTGGAATTTAATAAATCCTGATCCTTTTACCTCAATTAAAACACTTATTTCTTCATTATATTTCAAACAAACTTAAGGAAATATTTCTATATGAAAATAATCTTAATTTTTTTTCATTATATAGAATCAATCTTTTTTCTCTATCTCTAGTATTCTTGAGAAATGATCACCATCAATTAGAATCAACTTAAAAAAGATAAATTTACAGAGTTACCTCTTAACATTATAAGCATCCCATGACTTTAAAAATCTTTTCTAGATTATTGATCCATCATTCAGTTTCAACGGAATATAAGGTTACCCTAAATTTTAGATGTTTTTGATTTATAAAATTCTAATCTATCAACATCTTACTTTGTGGAAAATATGTTTTCCAATTAACATTGATTCCACCACTATTTATATCATGCATCAAATGATCTAGCACTATAACCAGCTACTCAGATACAATTCCATTTTGTTTACTTGGATTGATATTATCCTTTTTATACCTTCATACTTCAGTTTCCATGTTTCCAATGTCGCAAACCATTCTGAACACACATAGATTCGATGAAGCAGAATGATAATATGAAAAAGGTATATCATTTCTACGTAACCATAACATGTATACACTCTAGGGTCTTTAGTTAACATTTTCCAAACATTTAATATTATTTAAACCTTCACTCTAATTCCAACTTTAAAGACTCAACCTTAATACATTACATAATATATTACCTTTAGACTATAATTCCATTTATTTCACTCTCAAAGACATTTTAGGATGATTTTTTAGAGATTTAGGTCATAAAACATATATAAAAAACCCATACATTAACAAATGGACCCTTAGGATCATTATCCAATTTTTTATAATATAAATATTTTAATGTGAAACACATATTCTTTTCTTGAATAATTTTAATGATATTCAATTTGACTTATAATTTTTTCTCACTCATCCTAAAACACTACAAAAAACAAGTAAAAGGAGGGATGGGAACAAAAATGATTAGTATGGAACATAAAAGTTAGAAATATATTAGTCCAAAAAATAACATGAAAACCCATAAAATGTATAATTTCCCACATTATAGCTTGAATTTATAAAATAAATCATATAAATATGGAAAATCACTTTTTTCTCAAAGAAATCCTTTAAACCCTTGAAAAATAAATTTAAACCCTTATAGGAATCTTATAGATTTATATTCATAACCAATGTAAGAAATAGTTAGAGCCCAGTCAAATCCATAGAAAAAACCACCCTAGTTAACTCCATACTTATCCTAATTGACGATTTGAAACATTACCAAATGCATTAGAGAGCTATATCGGGCTCACCAATCTTATATGATTTATCAGGATCGCCCATTGTATAAGTTGTATTAGTATTGCTCATCATATAAGCTATATTGGTCTCACACATTAACATCTACAATGATCAACTACCATATCATGAGATTTTTTTTTAATCTTCACCTTTTCCTTATAAAACCATTTAAAACTCTTTTTAACCCATGCACAAAACACTTTTACATATTGATATATCCCTTTCCTTTAAAATAAAATATTCAATAATAAAATTCCTAGAACAAATAGAAGGAGGTTTTTTCTTTGAAGAAATTATGAACTATTATAAAGGAATAAAAACATAAAATAACTATTAAGGTGGCTAGATAATACATTGACATTTTATATGTTAAAATAGAACATTCATTTTTCATTTTTTAAAGAAATGATTATGTTCCATAAAAATACATAAAAATATTTTTTTTTGAAAACCATTGAAATAAGGTAGAAAATAGGGCATAAAATGACCTTTATAATTCATTTATGTCCACAAAAATACAACTATAAAATAATTTTAAGATTATGGATATGAAAGAAAAATATTTATAAAATAAATTCAAAAAATAAAATTTTAAAACATGGTTTTAAGGTAAAGAATCCATTACTTTGAGTTTGAATCATCATCAACATTATTTTACTTCCTGAATAAAATAAATTATGTTAAATTTTTTACTTTATTAATAACCTTTTTAAACATTATCATTCATTTTATTTTATTTATTTCCATGTTATATTCAATTAATTAAGTTCACGCTAGATGTTTTGATGATATTTAGTCCATATGTCCTAAACGACATTGGTAGGTTGATTATCGTCAAAGAGGTAACTATTACATAATCCCAAAAAATAATAATCATGAAATAATAATCATTTTTATAAATTTATTATACTTTCAAAACAAAACATTAAATATTATAATGAAAAATAAATTATGTTATAATCATGGAGATGGTGGGTTGTATATGCGCATGAGTAATGATTCCATTTTTTCAAAAACATGAGGGAAGGAAGGTAATTATTATTTTATATTTAAAAAATTATTATTATGTCATAAATATCATATTATTTCTCTAAATATTCTTATATAAATCATCCATTTGATGTGGTGATGAAAAATGAATCACATCACTTTATGAAAGTCGTAATCCAAATGTAACCACAAACGACATTATCATTTTTCTATATATAGAAAGATAAGAAAATATATGATATATTATCATTAATGAATAATAATTAGTTCAATAATATCATAAATAATCTAAATACATCGTTATAATCAGATGTGAGAGGTGGTGATGGAAAACAAATTGCATCGATTCACGAGGCAGAAGTCCATCATACACATGAACGATGGTTTATTTTTACTTTTGACATAAGAGGGGATGGATAAAGGTTTTTATATAAACATAATGACATATAATTATATTATATATAATTATGTTTTTAAATTATAATTTTTAGATCATATTTCAATTAGGTATAATAATAAATAAAACTAAAACATTTAGTTAAAAGTTAAACATCCTCTTCAGGAAACCACATTTTTCATTATACCTTAATCCATATAAGTTTAGTATTATTACAAAAATATGATATACAGTACATGGGGATATATTTTATGAAGGAAGTTTTTTATTTATTGGACAAACTAGTGTTCTCAAATGGTTTGAGTAAGAGAGGATAGGAGGTGCCCTTTTATAATTGAGAAGAGATGCACTCTTGGAATTATTTGATGTACTAGATTAATATTAATTAATTTTCATGGACAAGTGGGGAAATTTTATATATTTACAATATTTTATGATAATTTTTTTAAATTATCTCACCTTATAAAATTTGAATAAGTTTAGGTGATTTTATCACACTTATATATTAGTTTTAACCCCTGAATTAACCCTTTTAAGGATTACTGTGATATCAATGTTTTTAAATATTTATGGCTCATGAAAGTTACTTTAAAATAATAATTGAAACATATTTGGACCATGGTTAATATTATTAACCATATACCAATCACTTTACTAAAGATAAAAAATTTATGAATTTTAAATTGTTAAATAATATATTATTTAACGTAATATAACTTTATAATCATTTTAAAGAGTTGTCACATAGTTTGAATTTAATGACCTAAATATAGTAATTAAATTTTAATATAAACATTAAACACAACACTAATATGTTATATTGTTTCTATAAAATTCTTGTTCCATATAAATTTTCCAAAAACACTAATTTTTATGTTTTTAAAATCATTTACTTGATTTTTCTACTACTTGCACAAGAACTCTATTTGTGTTGCATAATAATTTAAGGTACCTATTTCATTACTAACAATTAAAAATAAATTTCCATCATAAAATAAATTCATTGATATTTCAAATAAAAATTTATAACAAAAAATAATCTGTTTTATCATTATGAAAAAATATTATAAATATTAAAAAGGTGACATTTAATATTTATTCATTATTTAAAATAATATAACATTCATTATCAAAGGAAAGTGGAAATATGTTACCAAAATTTTGAAAAGCTAATGGTAATGAATTAAAAAATTAATTCAATAAAACAAATCTAAGAGTTATAAATATTTTTAGGCCTTAACACATTATTTTTAACCTTAATTAACCAATTTACCCTTACTAAGGTGACAAATATTTATAATAGTTACTGTTCATAATTAAAAAAATTAGAAAGAATATATTTAAAAAAATAACCACTTAATTCAAAGTATGAAATAAATTTTTTAAGATACAATATCTATTAGTATAAATTAATTTAAGATAATAAAACAAAATGAAATGAAACATAGTTTTTAGAAAAAATGTGATTTTAATCCAAAAAATGAACGTTTACCAACTTCATGTATCATTATTATTTGTATTTAATTAATTATATTATTTATAATTATTGGATAATTATATTTCTTTATGATAAAATTGGAATTTTAAAATAATTTATCTAATGTAAATAAATTACGATTTTACTAAAATTTTTATTTTCACTATTCACAGAAAATTAATCTTTTCATAAAAATATAAAAAAATTACTGAATAAAATTTTCATAGGATTATTTCAAAAATAAAGTTTAATTTTTCAAAAAAGTTTATAAATTTTGATGTTATGATTTTAAATTACATGTTATAATTTAATAAATTGAACTTAATAAGAATAAAACAATTTCAATTTTCATTAAAAATTCACTTAATATTATTATAATGGATTTAACTATATAAAATATAATTCATTAATATTAATATGGAATGAAATTTATTTAATATTTCCAAGGTTGATATAGATATAATTTTTATGTTTTTTCAGAGACTGATCTTTCTAGCATGGAGTTTTGGTTGAGTTGATTTTCAGAGAGAAGGAGGAGGTGTGTCATAGTGTGGTCTTTACAGATGTGTTTCTAAATTTTATCTGTAATAAAACCTTGAGTATTTAATTTAAATTTTTACTCTTTAATTATTACTATATTTTTTGGATTTTCCTCATTGTTTTTTAATCCTCCGTATTTAAGGGTTCTTCCATATTAATAATATCTATGTTTTATTTTATTTCTATTATTCCTCCATTCTTTCATTGAGTTTTTCCAAAATATTTCACAATGGATGCTCTTCCCAGTATCAGGCTTCTCACCTAATATGGCCTAAATATCATCCCCAAATATGGAGCATTCATTTTTTTCCTCATACAAAAGTTTGAATATGTGACGGTTTCTCTCAACACATGACTAGATCATTGCATTTCACTTATATCAGGTTGGTGGACTATATAGGATAGTGAAAATGATGCTAGATAAACTATTCTAGGACTAAATTATCAAAGTATCAATATAAATATGTACTTAGAGATTAAATAATTAGATAAAAAATTTTAGGGAATCAAAATCTACTCTCACCATCATGTATCTCATGGTAATAACATGGTTGAGAATAACATTGAGGGTAATAGGGGTTAGGCCCACTTGGTAGGATGGTAATTTTGGAATCAAGATATAACCTAAATACCAATGGTGTTTTCTCTAATGTAATTATGTGAGGTGGGTTATTCATGATGGGTGTGGAGAAGTCATACTTGAATTAATTTCATACTATAGGGAGGAATGAGCACTCTAGGTAAAAAGTAGGGCACTTTTTTCCAATCTATTTTTATAAGAATTTTTTTTTCTATCAATAATTCAAAATGAATCAAATATAATTTTCAAATTTATGGACAGTCTTTCTCAAACTCATTTTCTTGTAACCGTAAGAACCCAAATTGTTGTACAATGTATGATCTCTTTGTTTTCAGATTAAATGTTTAATTGTAACCAAATGTGAATATCTATTGAAGTCACGAGTGTATTGGGGGTGATCGAGGATTGTTAGGAGCCCAAAACCCAACCTTTTGGAAGAAACAGGATTCTCACACAGTAAGTGGATGTTGTGTGTGGTAGTTCACATGATTACATCTAACTGTATGATGTGAGGTAGTAGAGCCTACAAACTACATGGTTAGAAAACCTTGTGATTCGGGGTACATGTTCGTGTAAAAATCTACAAAATTTTATCATAGGATTTTCACATGGCGTGCACATGGTTAGTCAAACCATGCACACTAATAGTGTGAGATGCTCCATCTTATAGAAAAGGGTGCATGGTTGGTGAACGGTTTTCCCAAAAATGTTTCCAGCCAGAAACCCTATATTTTTTATGAAATTTCCAAATTTCCTTCATTTACACTTATAATTTTAAACCAATTCTTCATTCTTATTCCACGTTGGATGAAATACCTTGAGAGATCCTCCTTGATGCTAAAAGGTGGATTTTATCCCATTCCATCATATGATATCAGAATTGAGCATTGTCAGTCCCATTAGATCTGCATCAATGAGTTCTAAATTACTTCTATACGTTTTCTCATTCTTCTTGGTATCGGTTTCACAATTTAGGTTCAAGATAATAAGCCGTAATTTTTGATTCTTCATCCATTCTTCATTTTTATTCTGATCTAAGTTAAATCATGATATGATACTAGATGAAAACTCTCCATCAAACCAATGGTAGGTTGTCTATACATTTTCATTTAAGTTTTATTCTTATTTAAGATAGTTTATATTAATCCACCCGTCATACATTCCAACGCAGCCCCGAAATTGAATTAATAAATCAAAATGAACATAATGGGGAAAGGTAGTGATGTCCTTATGTTTCATTGAATTGAAATTAGTTGTTGTTTCCGCAAAAAATGTCACCCATGGGGTGTGGAATATGAATTTTCCATGGTTATGACTTGTTAAACCACCATTGAGAAGAGTTTATTCTTAACTTGTTAAAGGAATATTATTAATAAATTAATTGAATTAAATGAGATTTCCAGGAGAGGGGTTTCCTCTATTTTACATGTGATAACATGTTGATGTTTGATTTAAATTTATTTAATGAATAATTGATAAACTATGATAAATGATTGGGTATAATCATGATAATTATTTTAATATGAATTGACCAATGAGTAGGTAAAATTATGGAGAAGAATAGAAATTGGATGGAATTGGTGAATGATTGTATATGATGCAATGTGTGTGTTATTCCATGGGTCATGGAAATGATAGAGAATTCAATGGACATGTATGTTCCTTAGATTCCAATTCCATGGGATTAATTGGGACTTACCACCCCTTGGATCTAGTTTTTATTAGGCTTACAGTGTACATGGTCGGTCGACATGCTCCTTGGACCCCAACTCAAGCCTAACTAAATTTCCACTGATATTCTCTTGGGACTCAACAAGATGTCTTGGTCCATTATACCTTGGATCCATACTTATGGGTTATAACATGATTTATTATATGGAACAATTATGGGAATTGTGACATGAATGGTTATATAGTGTTGATTTAGTTATTTGATTCACAATTTATTTGGAAAGGTTGTGGTTGACATTATTTGTATGGATCTTCTGTGAGGCCATGTTATTTTATTTTAGTAATGTATATATCTTCTTTGTTATGGGAGCTTCACCCATGTTTTTGTAGGGATCCTTTAGGGGCTCTTTTAGTAGCACTTATTCTGTTTACAAGTTCCATGGGAACATTACCTTGTATATTACTTTACTCTGATATAATGTGCATGTTATTTTACGATATTATATTGAAAAAATTAGATTGTTATAGACCTTTGGGTTGTTACATATTAGGATTGTATCTCACACCGTATTTAGTTTCTCTTTGGTTACCCAAATAGACTATTTGGATGTAGGCAGAGATTGGGGCAAATACCCACAGTTCGATACATGATTTTGTGTCATGTTTAGGAGCAGGGGAGAATGTGGTCGAGATTAATATCATGATGCTATTTAGGGATAACAACTTTTTATCTTTTTGTAATTTTGATTATGTATTGTATTTTATAACTATGTACATTTTCTTTATGCTTTGTAGAGACATGTATCATCATCATATATATACGATCTTACCTCTGGCATAGTTTATATATTCCAATATTATTATTTATCATTTGTATCAATGTTATATGTTCTTCTGCTATTGACTGATATTGCTACTCCACTGTGTTGCAGACTGGTAACGAGGGAATATTATCCCCACAGACACACCCTAGGCCCTCACTGATATTCATCAGCCTCTGGCATTCAAGGAGAAGTGCTTGAGCCCATGTGACCCACTGGCTCGGTGTACTAGGGGGTGTCACTCAATTTAGGATGTTACAAAGTGTTATTATATGAGTTTTTTTTTTCATTTTTGGTTTATTATTTAATGACAATAGATATGGATATAAAGGAATTAGAATTTGTTAATGAGTTCTGTCTTGGCATAGCTAACCAATGTACTATAAAAATATAAATTTCCGTGAATGAAATGATTATTTTCTATATTTTGGATATTACAGTTTATTTGATTTCACCACTGGGTGATGCACATGAATTGTGATGTTATTATTGATGCGATTGATGGTTCTATTTTGTTGTACCGTGATATTATGAGGGTATTCTATCTCATGCATCAATTTCGGAACATATTAGAAATAAAATGAAATGAATTATTCCATTCCATGTAGGACGCAGTTACTTTTTAGATGATGTTGTGATAGGTATCATGATAGATATGTTTTTTGTGACAGAATTCAATACATGGAATTGAGAAACAAGTTTGGTACTGAAAGTGCATGTCATAATCTAAGTAGTTTTTTTTCAGATTAGGCTACATCTAACACCATAAGAAGACAATTTTGGCACATTGAGTCACAGACCATGAGTCTCTTGGAAGAGATGTTTTTATGGTGTGGATTAGGTGGATGCCATATTTTGGTTCAAGAGGAGTATGCGCCATTATGAATTAGAAGTGACGTACTATTTGGTTCAACCATTTAAATGATGGGTGAAACAAATATGAAATTCAAATGGAAAATTGAAATGATGAATATAGAATTCAACATAGACTTGGATTTTGAGTGGGAAAGAGGTAGTGTCTCTAATGACTTTTGCAATCGTTCTTTTTGCAGTCCGGACTTTTGGAGTAGGCTGTGTGATGTGAATTGGCTATTTGAAGGTTTTTGACCTTTCCTATGCTTTTGAATTTGAACATTTATATTTTTACATTCTAAGGCATCTATTTGTAATTATAGAGGCATTTAACCATGAAGTCCTCTATTCGTACACCAGGAGGGTGTTAATGAACACCCTCCAAATGTGGTGGGCATGGGCTACTAATAGATACTTATATAGTGATAGCTGCATAACTAGTAGTTTTTCCAAATAAAGGTGCTCATACATGGTTCCGTGAGGGGTTTTTTCACTTCATGTGGACCTTTCATGGGACAATAAAGCATGCCTTGTCTATGGATGAGTTGATGCATGTTTTACCACAGTAGCGTCCTCCCACATTTTCAAGGGATGGTAGTTCATGGGATTCTAATCTATGGATTAATACTACGCTACCGATCTCCAAGAATCTGGATAAAATTAAAATAGGAGAGTGAATCTCATGACATACATTATACATGTAGTAGAAAAGCACTGGTGGTATGTTTTGAACCATCATGGAAAGCTATGAGATATGCTTTGGGATAATTTAAAATTGAGGTTTTATGATTAATTGTAACCTACGACTCAAAGGTTAGAGTGGGCTAGTGAGTTCATGCATCTATAGAAGGTCACAATGATAATTATGGAGTATATGGAACACTTTAAAATGGTTTTTTTGTGCTGATGTACCATTATGACGAATTATCGAGACTGGGAAAATTCGAGGAAGGTTTCTGACATGTTGTTTGATCTCAAGTCAATGTGTTCAGATTGAACACTATTACAGAGACTGTGAAGTAGGGGGTAATTAATTAGAAGAACCTAAGAGAATAAGGGGAATATGGTAGATAAGTATAGTCTCTTGACCCAATGGTTAAATTTATTTTGGCGGGATGCACTATTTTGAGGATTCCTATGAAATGAGTAACATCCAGGATGCTAGTTTTGGCAATGCAATTTTTTTCATAAATGTAGAAGATAGGGTCACATGAGGAATTAGTGTGACTGTGACCTAGTTAAGTTCCGATCTTGGGATAGAATAGGTCACATGAAATGTTTCTGTTGGAACTTCCCTCCAACTATGAGTGATAGGTGGTTCAGCATTGATACCAGGTTCAAGAGAAGGTTTCTCAAATCCTTATCAAGAGGGGAGATGGAGCAGTACTTTTCAATTAGGTTAAAGTGGTTGTGGTCATGGATGAGGTATTTAGACACCCGTTGTAACTAGACAGAAGGGCAGTCCTACAGTGGGAAGTGAGGTTGTGTCACAGGTCCTCATTTCAGGCTAGATCTAATCTTGCAGCCTACCCCTAAGGAGTAGGGTGTCCGACCATCTACGGTGAGAGATAAGATCTTAATAGCCTCTAATATATATCTTATCTTTTTGATATAGGTGAATCACATAGTTTTATATTCGAACATATTGTGGAAGGACTTTGTCTTGGGATTCAATTTTATGAGGATGTTATGATGACTGAAACTCTATTGAGGATTAGAATGGAGGATGTGCATCAGTGTAGAGAGTTCCCCCTTGAGGTTGGATGGTGTCACATCATCTTGAATCTTTATACCCTCAAGATTATTGGGTTTGACAATATAATCAAGATGGAATGTATTGTTTCTAATCATGCCTCTATTGATTGTTATCACTGAAGGGTGAATTTTACATCCCCACATAGAGAAGGATATATTCAAAAAAGCGAATGGGATGTCTAGGAAATCAGAACTAGACTAGAGCATCATGGCCTAGGTGGGATGAAAACCCATATTGAAAGTTCATATCTGGATGATTAGGGAGCACATCATTTAAACATTCATCCAGTGGTTTATCATTTTATCGATGTTTTCCCAAATGAATTTTATAGTTTACCTCCAAATAGATATGTTTAGTTCTCCATTGAGCTAGTTCTAGGAGATGCATCGATATCCATTCCTCCTTACAAGATGGTTATGATAGAGTTTTAGGATATCAAGAGGAAGCCATAGGACTTGGAGGAAAATGGGTTTATTTTACCCAGTAATTATCTATGTATTTATCTGATCCTTTTTGGAAAAATAAGGATGGAACCCTTATGGTATATTGATTACCAGAAATTGAACCAGTTGATGGTTATGAAATAGTATCACTTGTCATGGATAGATGACATGTTTTATCACCTTTGAGGATATTTAGTATTCCAAAAAATTGATTTGAGGTTAGGATTTCACCAAATACGTGTTTTACATGCATACATATCTCAAAAATATTTTCATGTCAGGTATGGTATATACGTGTAGTTGGTTTTGTTTTTTGGTCATATGAATGCACAAATAGTTTTCATGGAATTAATGAACTATGTTTTCCATCCTTATCTGTATTTTTTATGGTGGTTTTTGAGGATGATATCTTATTGCATTCTAAAAATGGACATGAACATGAAAGACATATTGAGATAATTTTGGATACACTGAGAGAGAATCAGTTATATTCTAATCTTACAAAATTCCATTTCTGGATGGATTAGATTTACTTCCTAGGTTATATTATCTCAAATATATGAGTATCAGTTGACCTAAAGATGGTGAGATATTTGGTTTCTTAAGACCATCCTATAAACTTATTTGAAATATATATTATGTTTGGGATAGATAGATAATACATGTGTTTATACATGACTACTCACATATATAAGTGCCTCTAAAGGACTTGAATAAGAAGGGTATGAATTTTGTATGGTTAGATAATTGTGAGATAGAATTTTAGGAGATGAAAGGGATATTGAAATTAGTTTCATTCTCAATTATTCTAGAGTCGGGTAGAAACTAAATTATGTATTATGATACTTTGTGAATTGATCTCGGAGATATTCATATGATGGGTGATAGAGTCATGGACTATGGGTCATAACAGTTGAGGCCATACAAGAGGAACTACCTGATCCACAATCTTGAGTTAACTTCAATTGTACAAAAATTTCCCTATAGGAGAAATTTCATACTGGGAGAGCATTTTTTGGTGTACATAGAACACAAAACTCATGTATATATTTAAACATCCTCACCTGAATCTGAGGCAGTGAAGGTGGGTTGAGTACATATAGTATTTCAACATTGAGCTTTCCTATATGCCTGAAAAGTTCAATGTTGCTACCACTATACTGAGCCAGAGGACTCAAATATAGGTATTTTAGTTGGCTAATATAGAGTGGAATCTTATGTGTTTGTTCTATGAAATGCACTTGGAGGTTCATGGAAGTCATGGCTATAATTATCATTCATCCGTAGCTGTGATCTCTACCTTGTTGGATACTATAAGGATATGGAAGCTATTAGATATAGAGGACCTAGTCCTATAAGAGAGTGTGGTAGAAAATTAACCACCTCTTGGTTGGACCATAGGCTAGGATTAGTTTCTATGTATCAATGGTCTTATTAGGGTTTTAATATACATACGTGAGGAGATAATGTGGGAGTTTCATGCCTCAGTTTAGGCAGTGCATCCCGATGTCACTAATATGTACCATGACTTGCACCATTAGTGTTAGTGGCCATGTATGAAGTGATAGGTAGATGATTTTTTGAGGAGGTGTTCCACCTTTTTACAAGTGAAGGTAGAAAATCGACGACCAACTGAAATTTTATAGTAGTTACCTATTCCTAAGTTGAAATGGGATGACACTATAAGGTATTTCATTATTGTTTTACCGAGGTCACCTTGAGGTAGCAATAATCTGTGGTTTGTTTTTGATAGGATCAAAAATGTTTCTCACTTTTTCCAATAAAAGAAATATTTAGTGTTGATGAGATTGGGAGGTTATATATTTGTGAGATAGTATGACTTCACAGGTCCATTGATCAATCATTTCAGATAGGGACTCTTAATTTATGACTTGTTTATGGAAGAGTCTGCAGAGGTCATTTCATAAATAGGTTATTCAAAGCACAACATACTACCCTCAGACTGATGGCCAGTTAGAGCATACGATTCAGGTTCTTAATGACATGATACGAGCATGCAACTTGAATTTTGGGGGCTCTTGGGAGAGGCTTATTCCTCTGGTTGAGTTCTCCTACAAAAAAAGTTATCATGAGACTATACATGTGGAACCTTATGTGGATTTTTATGGTTGGACATGTCGATCACCCGTATAATGGTTACAGGTAGGTGAGGCAACTTTATTTGGAACATGTCTCATGTATAAGACTTATGAGCAGATCTAGTTGATCAACAAGATGATGGATACTGTATAGTACTAATATAAATCTTACCCATATCTCCAAGATGATCTCTAGAGTTCTAGGTTATGGATCTAGTATTTTTACGTGTTTCACTGTGTTTGAGAAATTGATGGGCCAGGTGATAGGGTAAGTCTTTACTGCAATATGTCTGGCAATTCGAGATTCTAAAAAGGGTTGAACCTGCAGCCTATTAGATATAGTTACCTCAGAGGTACCAAAACATGCACAAAATCTTCCACATGTATCAGTTGTGTCATTATCATTTAGAGATATCTCATGAAATTCTGCCCTAGGAGGTTGAGTTATAGATAGATGCATCATTTGAGTAGCATCTGATTTGTATCATTGATAGGAGCACATAGGTTATTTGAAGATAGTTTGTTCCTATAGTAAGGGTTATATGTTAGTACAACCATTTACAAGACAAGACATAGAAGTAGTAGGCCGATGTATGTGATCAGTGGATGGAGTTGTTTTCAGATGAATCTTTATTACCCTTGATAGGGATATTTGGGTAAGAATTTATTTAAGGGGGAAGATTATATGAACCTGGATTTTCATTCGAGGTAGATATCCCTTAATTTTTAGATTTAATGATTAATTTTGTGCTAATGTGACTATCGTTTGAGGTCATAGGTGTATTAGGGGTGTCTGAGTCTTGTTCGGAGCCCAAAAACAAACATTTTTGAAGAACAAACCTGTAACATGGTTAGTAGAAAGCATGTGGGGAAAGTCACATGGTTACTTATAATGGTGTGATGATAGGGATTATATTTTTTATAGGATTAATGGTTAAAAAACAGAATGATTTTGGGCATATACTCTCATGACAAACTACAGACTTTTGATAGAGCGATTTAACATGGTTTTGCCCATTTAGTCAAACAGTGTGTATTAAACGTGCATGGTTGCCCATACTACATAATAGGGTGCATGGTTGGTGCACGGTTTGGAAAACTGTTCAGTCAAACCATTTGACCCTATATTCTAGGTGAAATTACCAAACTGACCTCATTTAATTTTATAATTTGAACCTAATTCCCCATTCTTCTTTCATGTTGGAAGAAACACCTTGAGAGATCATCATTGAATCTAAAAGGACGATTTTGATCTCTTTACTTTGTACGATATTAGAATCGATAATCGTTAGTCTCATTGGATCTAGTTTAGTGCGTTATCATTTCATTTTGGGTCATTCCTTATTCTTCTTGCTATTAGTTTCACTATTTAGGTGCAAGATAATATGCCTTAATTTTAGGTTTAGTGTCTATTCTTCATTTTTCATCTTATCTAAGTCAAATCAACAACTAATAATAGAATTTCACTCTACTACTAACCTCAAGTAGGTGGTATATACATTTTTTATATGTTTTGGTGCTTATTTAAGTTAGTTTCTATTATGCCACCCATCTTACTTTTCAGCATGACCCCAAAATTGAATTGATTGATTAAAATGAACACAATGGGACATATTATAAATTCCCTTAGGTTTTTCTGAATTGAGATTGGTGGATGTTTCCCCATCCAAGGCCTCACATGGGGTGTACCTTGTGAATTTACCTTTTTTATTCATTGTAAACCACCCATGGGTTGATTTGATGATTTCCCAGTTATAAGAATATTATTAATAAATTAATTGAATTGAATGAGATATTTAGAGGAGCGGTTTCCTCCATTTTACGTGTGATAATGCAATGACTGAAAAAATGTACTTCTTTTATTTATATATCTCTTTCCTCCTAATAATGTTTTATTAAGTCTTACAATATAAGCACATAGAATGACTTTTTATTTCATGATAACACCATACATCATGCATAAATTTTGACTAGTACAAATATGAAAAACAATGGTATATACACATTAAAAATAGTAAATTCACTTCAACAAACTCTATAGGATTCAAATTCCCTATAAAGATCACTCCTTCCCTAAAAATTTTAAATATGAGAATAAGAGTTAGGGAGAAAATAGACAGTAGCAAAGAATGTGTAAGAAACTTTATAAGAGAATTTGTGAGTAAAAATGAGAGTATGATTGACTATTTATAGAGAAATATAATCATCATCATTTATGTTTTTCAACTAATACATTTGATCAAAATTACGATCATTAGTCAAATCAGTTCGTCTTTACTATTATTCATTACATAGATACTTTCAAATGATCGTCATGATTGTTTAATGATATAATCAAAAAAGTATTATTTTCAACGATTATAAAACACATTCTATTAAAATATGTTTTAGGTGGAAGTATTAAAAATTTTTGATATCATATAATAGTCATAATAAATTATTTCTAAATTATAATATATTTTAATGAATCCCAATGTAATACTTATAATTTTTTGAATATTGATATCCTATTAAGATTTTCATTTTCCTTAAAATAAGGATTTATTTAAAAGATATAATTTTTGATAATAAATTAAAGAATTTTAAATAATATTTATTTTAAAAAAATAGTATGATAAAAAACTTTTATTTAAATATAAATGATAAAATAATTTTATTATGTCATCGGGAATTTATAAGTGTGAGGAATTTTACTATACATTTTCAACCCGCAATTTTTTAAAATAAATAAGGATTTTTTATATTTAAGCTTTAAAATTATCATATTTAGAGAATTATTTTGATAAAGTAAATATCATTTTAGAAATAATCATGTAGAATTTATTTTATGGTAAATTTATGTGAATTGTCTAAAATAATTTATTTTTCTGTGAATATTAAAAATACAGATTGAGGTTTTTGGTTTGTTTAATGACTTCATAATTATATCATAATGATGTAATAATTAATTAATCAAAATATATAACCTAAAATATTTTTTTTATTTATTTAAAGTATTTTAATAAATTTTAAAAAATTTCTAAACCAATAAGTTACTTTCTGAAGCCTAAAGTGGAAAATTTATCATTAGAAACATTATTTTGTGGAAACTTTACTTTTCCATTAGAAAATAAGTAATTTAATATGAGTCTTGTTTATTTTGGGTTAAAATAACATTAAATTTGACCCAAATTTAAAAATACAAGGGAAAAAACTATGGTTAATCCAAGGGTTTTTGATTTTCCACCACCTAGATATCAAAAGCCTATATCTAGAAATTATTAAACAAATCTTCCACTTTTGTTACAAATAGACAAACATTTATCCATTTATATTCACTCATAATCCATACCCTATGATTTTTTGGTGTAATTTACATTCAATTATTCCCTCTATGTTGTCCTCATGCCCCCATGGTTCTACTCCTCATGATTTATGTGTAACTCTTCACGGTAAGGGAATTATCCTTCATTTCTCTTCAATTCAAGAACCTATTTTGTTATATGTATTATAACTGTTAGGATTTATCTTTTTATAATAATTTTGATCATAAAATTTCTGCAAAAATTATATTTTATGAATAAGATAACCTTTTCCCCTCTCATTTAACCCTTTTTATAACCATGTTTTATATCTATTATGCTGTCAAATTTACTTATCAAAATATCACTCTTCCCCACAAGAAATTCTATTTTAATTTCATTATTTCGATACCCAAAAAATTTTTATTTCCCCGTTTATTCACCTATATATAAATATTATTTATTTTATTTGGATATTTATAAAAAATAAACCCACTTTCCCTTTTTTGGGCTAAAACAAATGTAACGATCATGTCTTTATGCACTTTTTTATACCATGATTTTGATATGAAACCCATTATTTAATCTCCATGGGTTATTAATGAAATGATTTATTATGATCTATATGTGCCAGATGAAATTAATACTTATAAAGGGCGAACATGATAGCACATTAATGTATTGGTTAAAGAATTTGATCTCTAGATATAACATGTTATATGATACATTAGTGAATAACCTTAGTAATTATGATTTATTACACCTTGGGGATAGACCTCAATGATATTCATATAATGTTTTATTTTTTTATACAAATTTATATATTAAGGTTCAAATTATTTATTTTATGGTATGCCTTATTTTCATATGAACACTCCTAGTTATATGCCTCTTGCCTACATGATAAGTGTTTCTTTTGTTTATTCCCTTACTGGGATTTATGATCACCCCTTTATTTAATGTATTTCCCCTAGGATATGAGAGGAGGTGAGATTAAATAGGATGGAATAACAAAGGAGTCCCCTAAAATAATTGACTATTAGTTACTTTTATTTTGTTATTAAGTAATTCATGTATTTTGTACCTAATTTAGAAGACCCTAAACCCAAAAGATCTTTTGGATTTGTTAAATATGTATTGTGAAATGAAATCGTAATGTAATAGAAAATACGAGATTCCATAGTTGGTATCAAAGGATTGTTTAGTAATTTGTGTGAAATCGGATTTGAAAACATTAGTATGAACTTTATAGAAAGGTTTAAATATAGGTAAAAATCATCATATTATATTATGTAAGTGGTTTCTGAGCAATGAAATCCCTTTCAAGATATAGACAAGTGTTTGTGGCTCTATAAAAGACGTATATAGGGGTAATACTTGAAAACATCACTTTGAGCTAGACTTGAATGGGAACATGTGAAAGAAAATGGGCCTTTCTACACTCCTAGATTGACAGTCATGGGGGAAATGTTTGGTTAATCACAATATTTTTCTAAACTTTTATGAAGGATATATAGAAAATATAATTGTTGTTAAAGAATGACATATTTAAGCATAATGTTTTAAGAAATAAAATTCTTTTATAATTATATGACACTAGTAGTAACAAATTTCTAATAATATAAAATCAAGAGGATAAAATTTATTTAAGGGGGAAGAATGTAACAACCTTAAAAATCTAGTTCTTTTATTTAATGATCTCTTTCATCCTAATAACTTTTAATTACATTTTACAATATAAGCACGTAGAATGATTTTTTATTTCCCAACAACACCATATATCATGCATAAATTTGTAAAAGTAAATCTATGAATTTTAATGGGATGTGCACATTAAATAATATTATATTCACATCAACAAACTCCATAGGCTTAAAATTATACAAAAATATCATCCCTTCCATAAAAACATAAAATGGAAAATAATCATTAGGAGAAAAATATACAGTAGCAAAGGATTTGTAAGAACCTTTGTAACTGAAGTAGTGAGTAATAATTAGTGTATGATATGATATTTATAGGGAAATATGATCATCATCATTAATGTTTGTCAACTAATACAATTGATAAAATTTATTATATTTTGTCAAATTAGTTGGTCATTACTATTTTTCATTACCTAGATACATTCGTCTGATCATCAGGATTATTTAATGATATAATCAAAACATATTATTTTCAAAGACTATAAAAACATTCTATTAAAATATGTTTTATGAGGACTTATTAAATAAAATTTGATATTTTCTAATATTCATAATAAATTATTTATAAATTTTAATATATTTTAATGAATCCAAATTAAATTTTTATAATGGTATGAATGTTGATTATCCTATTAAATTTTAAATTTTCATTAAAATAATGATTATGTAAAATATATAATTTTTTATAATTAACTAATGTATTATGAATAATATTTTTTAATGAAATTGTTCGATAAAATAATTCTTACTTAAATATAAATTATAAAATAAAATTATTATCTCATTAAAAAATTTTAAGTGTCAGAAGTTTCACAATGCATTTTCCACCAGCTATTTTTTATTAATAAATAAGTATTTTTATATTCAAAAGACAAAATTATCATTTTTAAGAGAACTATTCTGATAAAATAAAAATCATTATTGAAATCATTATGTCGAATATAGGTTATCGAAAAATTATGATAATTTTCTAAAACACTTTATTTACTTGTGAATAGTAAAAATACAGTTCGAGGTTTTTGGTATGTTTAATGAATTCATAATTATGTAATGATGATGTAATAATTAAATAACCACAATCCACCACCTAAAATATGTTATTTTATTAATACCAGTTATTTTAATAGATTTTAAACAATTTCTAGACCTGTAAATTACTTTCCAAAATCTAAAGTGGAAGCTATAACATTAAAAACATTATTTTGGGGGAAATATTACTTTTACATCACAAAAGAAGTAATATAATATGATTCTTGGTTCATGTGGAAAAAAATAATACAAAATATGACCCAAATTTATAAAACCATTGGAAAAAACCATGGGTAGGCCAATAGATTTTCATTTTCCATAACCTAGATTTCTAAGGCCTATATTTAGAAATTATTAAAAAATTCATCCACTATTGCTATAAATACTCAACCATTTAACTATTTAATTTCACTCAAAATCCATCCTCCATGAATTTATGTTGTTATTTCCTCCCAATGAGTCTCGATAAGGTGTCCTAAATCCCCCAAGGTTCCATTCCTCAATATTTAGGAGTAACTATTCAAGGTAAGGGAATTATCTTTTCTTTCTCTTCAATTCAAGAACCACTTTTTGTATATATATTATAATTGTTATTATTTATCATTTTATTATCCTTTTTATAATATCATTACTAATGAAATTATTTTTTATCATTGGGAGACCATTGTCCCCTCTTATGCCTGTTATGTTATCGAATTTACATCTCAAAATACCTCTCTTTTCCTCAAGAAATTATCTTTTATTTTTATTCTATGGATACCCAAAGAATATTCATTTCTATTTTTATTCACCTAGATGTTAAAATTATTAATTTCTTTGGGGGATTTACACATAATAAACCAACTTTCCCTTTTCATTGGCTAAAAATGACATAATAATCATGTATTTAATCTCTTTTTTACCCCATGATTTTGTTATGAAAATAATTCTTTAATATCCATAGGTAATTGATAAAATTATTTATTATGATCTATGTGGATCACATGAAATTATTACATATGAAGGGTTCACCCTGATAGCACTCCATTTCATTAGGTAAATAATTTATTCTCTAGAGATGACATGTTTTATGATTCCTGGGTGAATATCCTTGGTAATTAGGTTTTATGACACCATAAGGATGGACTATGGTGATATGCCTATTAATGTCATGTTTTTATGTTGTAGATATATTTACATATTATGATTCACCTTATTTATTTTATGGTATTCCTCATTTTCATATGATCATGCCTGGTTATTTTCCTCATGATTGCATGTTAAGTGTTTCTTTTCAGTATTCCCTTACTAGGATTTATGATCACTATGGGACTGCTATATCCTGATCCTCTTTGGATGTTTGTTTGGAAAAATTCTTATAGAACATACAACACACAAGGAAACAACTATAGCAGAACTAGCTGACTTACACCGATAGGGAACTGTAGTAATGTGAACTTTGGAACGACTGATGTACTAGGTCAGAGTTTGGAGATAGTAGTAATATGTCTCCATGGACATGTAGCCACTGACTAATAAATCATCTTGGAATTAGGTGGCCTTGTTACTGTAGTAATGTGGACTTCCATCCACCATTCACAGTAGCATAGTAAACATTTCGTGTAGTTGGTGGAATATTTATTTATCTTCTTAATTAGTCCATTTTGGGTTAGGATTTCTATGTTAGAAACTATAAGATCTCATTTTAATTATGCTCTTAAAAATATTGAAATTTATACCTCTCTGTGGATGTAGGGATCATTTCCCGAACCACATAAATCTTTGTTTCTTAAGATCTTCTTTTCATTATTTTGTTTTTCCATTTTTCTCTTTTGTGAAACATTTATTTCTTTGTTGCCCCCAGAGTTTTCCACAACACTCACCCTTTTCATTGATGTATTTTCCCTAGGATATTAGATGGAATAATATGACCTAGGATGTAATGACAAAAGAGCTCCCCAAAATAAATGATTAATGTTTCTTTTTTATGTTATCCTTATGCAATTCATGTAATATGCACCTAATTTCCATGACACTAAACCCAAATGAACTTTTGATTTGATAAATGTGTATTATGAAATGAAAGATATATGTAGTTAAAAAGGTGTGATCCCATAGATAACATATTGATGTTTTATTTAAATCGCATGAATGGTTTATCGAGCAATTTTGATATACGAGTGTGCATACTATTGAGATGTAATTGAATGTGAGTTGACTAATGAATGGGTAAAATCATGTTATGTATTTGAAATTGGATGTAATTGATGAATGATTGTACAGGACGACATGTGTTTGTTATGCCATGTGTCATGTAAATGGTAGATAATTCCATGTACATGTTTAATCCTTGGATTCTAATTCTATGGGATTCTTTAGGATTTTTACCCATTAGATCTGGTTTGTCTTGGGCAAATAGTGGACATGGTTGGCAGACATGCACCATGGACCCCAACTCAAGCATAAGTTATTTTCCACCGAGATTCTCTTAGGACTCATCATGATGCCTTGGTCCACTATACATTGGACCTAGCCTTGTGGGGTCTAAAATGATTTATAATACGGTAATGGCATTCTAATTCTTACATGAATGGTGGTATATCATGGTCATGGTTGTTTGATTCACAGGTTATATGGAAAGGTTGTGGTTGACTTGTTATGTATTGATGTACAACGGGGATGTATTATTTTATTTCATTAATGGTTGTAGATGCCTTATTGTGGTAGCTTGACCAATGTTTTTGCTGGGAGCCTTGAGGGGCTATTTCAGTATCACTTGTTTTGTATACACATTCCATGGGAACTTGACCTTGATAATTTCAACTATTATATAAATTTCACGATGTTTTTTATAATTATATTTCATATCTTGGATTGTTATAGACCTTTAGGTTGTTACCCTCTGGGATTGTATCTACACCTTGTTTGGGCCATTATTGGGAACCTGAAACGACTATTTGGATGCAGGTAGGGACCATGGAAAGTGCACATAATTCTATGATTTATTGTGTGCCATTATTTAGAGCAGAGGAGCATGTGACCATGCTAAGACTCATGATCGTATTCGAGAATAACATGATTTGGCCTTTTTGGTATCCCGATCTTGTAGTGTATTGTACATTTATGTACCTATTTTGGCTGCTTTTTGGAGACATGTATCATCATCGTATATATATGAGGTTACGTTTGGCATAGTTTATATATTCATGTCTTATTATTTAACATTTGTTTGGATGTTATATATGCTTCTGTTATTGACTGATACAGCTACTCCTCTATGTTACACTCTACTAATGAGGGCATAGTCTCCCCACAGGCACATCCTAGTCCCTCTCTTCTATTCGTCAGCCTCTAGAATTTAGGTAGATACAATTGAGGCCATGTGACCCACCATCTTGGAGCATCATGAAGTGGGACTTGGGTAAGGATTTTATAGTTACCTACTTAATTTAATATTTTATACCACTAGTTAGTAAAGATCCTCTGATAATCTATACTTCACAAGAGGGTAGTAGTGTTGTGGATTTCATGGAAGCTAATGGATCTTTCTAACATGACCACACTATTTTTTATACTATTACTTCCCATTCCTCAATGGGAAGGGAACTTTGATTTCATGTTTTTTAATATATTGTTTTAGTTTCAATTGACAATATTAATTATATTTAAATGATATTTGAATTGAAAATCATTCTTTGCATGATTTTACATTCAATTTTAAGGTTTTATTAAATTTAGAAGTATGTCATTGCCCCCATGTTCGGCTAGGGTGGTGAGGGTGGGTTGGGGTTTGGGGCATGATCGATTCCCCGGTCCAGTAGGTTTATTTTCAATTATTTTTGTGTGTGTGGTCTACCATGGGAAGTTGTATGTATATAAATAAATCAAACATGAATTATTTTACAAAATTCCATAAAATTCATTTTAAAATGATTTTTGTGATTTTTCAACAAGTGTTTTGGATATTTAAATTGAGTTTTAAATTAACCTTTTATTTTTCATGGAATTTCAAGTGAAACTTGAAATTCTATGTATGAATGTTTTATTTTAGGAATTTGTAAAGAAATCTAAACCATGGTTTTAAATGAAAATATGAGATTATAGAAAGGTATTCTGTTATATATTGGTTATATACATATACATTTATATACATATATATATATACATAGGTGTAAAAATTTACATGGGAATATGTGAATTTGTGCAGTGGGATATTTGTGCCTAAGTATACACATGTAAGTGTACATGGGTATAACCATTAATAGTTACTTTTAACCTTAATCTTCATTGATTTTTTAGTTTTCTAAATTAATTGAAAAAATGGGTTTTACTGTGGTTTCTAAAATCTATATGAAAGACCCATTTAGATTTTAAAAAGGATAGCTTCACGGTCGAACCGTGTTTTCTTGTGATTCTAAAAGGGGGTTTAGATATAAGGTCTAAATATTCTATTATTTGTTTATTGATCATTTATGATTTTTGTAATTATGGAATTTAATATTATAGTTTCACTCTACTACTATGTGGACATTATAACTATTTCAACTTCATGGGAAGCCTAGGAGCTTGGGTAGGTGACACTAGATGGGAAGGGCTCCCTTTCCACTAACTATACATAGTGAAATATATGAATTCCTTCCACTATCTGGTGATATGATACTAGATATTTTTAGTAATTCAGGATCTACCTAAATAGATATGTTATTCCTAGGTTACCACTATCCTTTAGTTTCCCATATGCTGTTTTCCCATGATGATCATTTAAATTATTTCTTATATGTGATGCTTCTTGCTTTACGTTACACAACCTATGATTTACACTATTTTTATTATTTCATGAGCCTAACCTTCCTTCATTATAATAGTATTTTAATGTTCATTGTAAAATTCATTTCAAATTAGTTTGAATGGTCGTTTTATTAATAACATATTGGGACCAAAATTTGTTTTCAAATTTATTGTTTTCATTTAAATGAAAAGAAACAGAATGTTTATAAATAATTTATATTCTTTATATAGGATTTTATACTAAATGAAATACAAATTTATTTTTAATTATGTATTTCAAAAAATCATAAAAAAAAGATTTTTTATTTTAATGAAAAAATTGGTGGTGTGTTTTACCTTTGGAATGCCTACTCATATTATGCTCATGTCTATCTATATCTTTAAGTATCATGTTTTAGATTTTATTTCCACCCAAGGGACATTGAGGTATTAGTTTATGGTTAATTATATATTAACTAGGAGTTATTTTTTTGTTTTATTTATTTTAGTTTCTCTTCTATTTCATTGGTTGTATAGGTGTTTTTTGCATTCTATGGATGGATTGTCGCTATATATACATGTGGCCTAAGCAGAGGCATCTAGAGGCAGATTTTTCATCTTTTTAATATGTGTGGGAGGGAGAATGGAGGTGACTAGAGGGAATAGTATTTTTGTTTATTATTTTTATCTATTTTACTAGATTCATTTTATCTTGCTTCTTATTTGGTTTATAATGGACGTCTGACATATGGATGGTTCATTCTCATTTTTCCATTGTTTTCATAAACTCTGATTATTCAGTGAAATATTGATCAAAAACCTATGAAAGTATTTGATAGATCAGATATACTTGTGTAATGCACATAATAATAATAATAATAATTTTATATTCATTCAAAACATATAGGTTAAAACTAGGATTAATTTTGTTTTTATTTTACATCTATTTCTTTCAGGATGACTATCATCCCTCTAAAACCCAACAATTGGGACACAACACATGTGGGTCATAGAACATTCAACCCTAAAACATTTGGATGTATAATAATTCTGATTTTTTTAATATATATATATATATATATAACAAATATTAATTGGATATCAATGAATATTTTAAATGGATTATTTTTAAGGGTTTGATTAAATATAAAGTTGATGCAATTGTTAAGGCTAAAAACCAAAAGGAAAATACAATTTACAAAGATAATATACTCAATGAATTTTAGATCATCATTAATTCAATTTTTAAACCAATAATATATATTTACAATGATTAAAAAGATTTATGCAGTGAAAAATGATCATTAATGAATATAGTGTAACTATGGCTGTTGAGTTTTTATAAAGGGGGAGTTATTTGGGTCAATGGAAGAAGAATTATTGGAATGAATTTTTGGATTCTCAATAAAGGTAAAAAAACCAACATCATTAGGATAGAAATCATGAGTTTCATTGAAATATTTCTTCCTTTGGTTATTGTATTTATTATGGTTAAGTGGGAATCCTTTGATCTTGGGTGTTTAGTTATACTTGAATAATTACATTTCAGTTCATGATATTAGAAATATCTCTCTAACTTAGATGATTCCAGTCAATGAAAGGAAAACCTCATCTCCATTATGGGGAAATCATGTAAATCCAATATGATTATTTGATATGGATACATCTTATGAAAAAATTGAATGGAGATATATCATCAAAATTAAGTGTCAATACATGTTTGTTTAATTGTTATGTGACATGTTCTTATGTTTTTAAGGAACACTATTATTCTAAGTCTCATTCATGGGTTGGAATTTTGAATTATTAAAAGGCACTATATACCTACAGTAAAGTGACCCACTTTATCCAAATATTTTTTTTGATTAATCAAGACTCACTCAGCAGAAGTATTCACCATTGAGGTGTTGAGTCAAAGGTCTATTTTTGACTTGTCTATTCCTTTTATTTGGAAATCACAAAATCTTTATCAAATACATTATTAATAATTCTTTTATGGCCCAATAATTTTAAGAAAGAAGTCATATATCGTTTTATCATGCTTTATTTAAGTATTTTATTTCATATTTATTAATTATGATTTTTCACTTTCATATGATAATAATCATACCAATGATATTTACAAGAAATATTTTCTACCCTGATTTATATCGTACACACCAAATATGATTTATAACATACACACTAGATATGGTTTACATATTATACACTATCCAATATCGTATTGACATTATAAATCATACTCACTATCGTAATGAGAATCATCAGACCCATTCAAACTCATTTTATGATGCCCAGAAATATGTATTGTAATGAAAGGATAACCTCTTAATCAAAATGATGTTGTATATTATTTTTCAATATGAATTATAAATTTATGTTATTGGTTAAGTTGTAATATTACCATTGGATTTCCAGGTATCCTAGTCACTCCGAGAGTTTGGGATAAAATACAACCATTGCATCCAAATATTAGCATTGGGACAAAGGCCTATAAATACCAGGTCATTTGAACAAGCTCGAGACTAATGAGATTTTGAGATGTTGTGCGAGAGCTCTGTCAATTTTCAGCTACGTGTGAAAACTTTGAATTGTATAAGTTGTGAACTACTTGTTCCACACACTTGTAACTGTCAAGAGTTTATTCGGATTTGTGAGACACTAATAACTATGGTAAGGATTAATGAATTTCATCGATAAGAAGAAATAAATGATGATCTTTTGTGGATCGAGGAATTCTTTGGATAGGAAGAAAGATAGGCCAATCGCTTCTTGGTCAAGGGAAACCCGAGATAGGCAGACAAAATGAATCCGATATTCATATCAAGGGCTTATCCTAGTGTGGGTAAGGCAATATTTTTGGAAAGTATAAATTAAAAGACCTTTATTATAGGTTATTGGATACCCTTATCTTTGGGTTAAACGAATTGTATTATTTTACTTTTTTTACATTTCCACTACATTGTAATAGAAAGTGATTTTTTTAGGTTTTCATTTTTTATTCTATAATTTGTTTTTTTCAAAAATGGTTTAATTATGATTTTTGTGATTATGATCATTTCAATTACTCAGTATGATTCTATACACTTTATCATAGAATATATACTCTGTTTTACTTTGATTATCTTAATCATTGTGATTAATATTCATAACTCGTTTACTCTGATTATATCATTTCTTATTGTGGATATGATTAACCAATGGAAAATTTTATCAGAATCAATATGATTATGATACTTTTATTAACAGAACTAGGCACAATACGACTATTTGTTTTAGTACATTAAACATTTTATTTGAATTTAATTAGTTTTAACCCTTTTAAACTACGTCCTTTTATATGGATAAAAACAAAAGTTTTCAAACCTATAATTCACCGCCTCTTGTATTTTTCCATCTTCATATACATTGCGATCCAACAATTTGTTTTCAGAATTGGAAAAGGTGGTTTGGTTTCAATAGGAAACCCATGACAAGCTAATTGATTAAAGGAATGAATTCAACAAAATGAAGACAATCATATGAGACCTCATGAATAAGGACAAGGAAAAAGAGAAAGAAAAGAAAATAATTTCTTGAAATCTTTTTCTATTTTTTAAAACATTAATGAAAGACTTTGACATCTACATATTGTTTGATTGAATGTTTTCCATTTTTATTGGATGAATGTTCTCTCAATTATTCTAGATGATAAAATTATTTATCACTCCATATTGTTTCTTTCTCTAACCCCTGTTCAGGTATTAGAAGACTTCCCTATTCATTTTTGTAAATCAAAAAGGTGAAGAATAACATAGAAAGGGGGGTTAGAAGGGTAAAATGTTTTTTATAAGGTGAGAATGTATTATAAAGGGGGAGAAAATTTTCTTAAAGGAGGAGAATATGATCCTTAGGTATTTCTTTATCCTAAGGGGAAGATTAGTCATATTCAACATCATTTTCAGAAGATTTGTTTAAACATAAATGGAGATAAGTGTAAAGTATATACTTCTGAATATGATAGTTCATTAAAATAGTTGGACTCATGTTTTTCAAAGTAATTTTATATTTTAGACGGGTGGTTGGTGTTTTCTAAAACGGGGGAGATTGTTGATTCAAAAGTCACTTTTTGAATTCTCTGTTCCTTTTGTTTTTTAAATCACAAATATTTCTTAAATACTTAAATACTAATTATTTTTTGTCTGAATCATTTTAATATTGAAGTCATAGATCATTTTATCATGATTTCTTTAATACTTTTAATTAAAATTACTTCATTTCAATTTTTTACTTGCATATGATAATAATTCTAACCATGATATTTGCAAGAAATATTTCATACAATGATTATCTTAACTAGCTAATTAATACTTATATTATTCTCAGTGAATATGATTCATAACAAACACACTAGATATAGTTTACTTCATACACACTATCAAATATCGTACCGACATTATAAATAGTACTCACTATCGTAATGAGAATCATCAGACCCATTCAAACTCATTTTATCATACCCATAAATCTGTATCATAATGAAAGGATAACCTCCAAATCAAAACGATGTCATGTATTCTATTTAAATATGAATTATAAAATGATGTTGTTGTTTTAGTTATAAGATGATTGTTGGAGTGTGAGGTCTCCATGTCCCTCCGAGATTTTAGTAGAAAATCTGACCGTTGGAGCCAAATATGACTATTGAGATTAAGGCCTATAAATACTAGGTCATTTGATCAAGCTCAAGACTGAGGAGATTTTGAGACATTGTGTGGGTACTCTATCAATTTGCTGCTATGTGTGAAAACTCTGAAGTGTACAAGTCATGAACTGCTTCTTCCACACACTTGTAACTATCAAGAGATTATTATTCTTTCTTAAATGCTGATCACTGTGATTATGATTGAGGGATTACATGGATAGAAATACAGATGTGCCGATATTTTGTGGATCAAGGACTTTTGTGGATATGAAGACAGAGGTGCTGATTACCTCCTTGATCGAGGGCTTCTCAGGATAGGAAGACAAACTGAATCCGATATTCGTATCGAGGCCTTGCCCTGGGGTGGGTAAGATAGGTTTGTTGGAATGTATAAATCAAGGGAACTTTATCCTTTCTTAATGGATACCATTATCTATGGGTTAAAACAATTATAATCAATTTTCTTTACATTTCTCCTGCATTATAATAGAAATTGAATTGTTTTACATATTTATTTTTCTATTCTATACTCTATTTGTTTTTTGTAACCAATCTGATTAGGATTTTTGTGATTATGATAATTTCAATTACTCAGTATTATTCTATAATCTTAATGATAGAATCATTATTTTGTTTTAATCTGATTATCATAACAACCGTTATTAATAATCATAACTCATTTACTCTGATTACATAATTTCTTATTGTGAATGTGATTTACCTATGGAAAACTTTATCATAATCAATCTGATTAGAATACATTTATTATCGCACCGAGGCCAAGTCCAATTAATTGTTTCAATACATTAAAGGGGTCTTCTAAATTGAATTTGTTTACACCCTTTTAAACTAAGTTCTTTTATAAAGATAAAAATGAATGTTTTTAAACATTTAATTCACCCACTTGCATTTTGTCATCTGCATATACATTGGGATCCAACATGAGGTTCACTCTAATCATATTCTCCCCTCCAAAGGGAGATACAGATTGGTGGGAATATATCCTTTTTTTTATTGGTGACATGGTTTTATTTATTATTGGGAAGATCAATTCGATCAAGGATTTTACGGACATCATGAAATGATATTATAGCAGGAGTGGACAGTTGGTTAATCTGGAAAAAGGTAATGTATATGTTCCAAACTATTGTTTTAACGGGAACCTTAACCAAATTGAGGAAGGCCTTGGTTTTCAAAGGATTAGTTTCCCCTATGGGAAACCCCAACTATCCATCAGTAAAATATAGATTCATCATTTTGATAACATGTTCAATAGAATCAATTACTTTATTACTAATTGGAAAATTCTTCATCTCATTTCATTGGATGATTTACTAACTTTGGCCTGTAGTGTGATTACCTCGATCCCCATACAAATTCTCTACATCATTAGAGTGAAAATATGGAATCATTCGGAGCATTGACAACATGATTAATGGTTTCATATGGGATTCATTTCATGAATTAAGTTGGTATTGAGTGAGCTAAAAAGTTCTTGGAGAAATGGATTGATTATAAATTTATGTGTTTTCAGTTTAAAAATACATATTTGACGTTCTCCATTTTTATCACAATTATCACATGCAAAAAAAATATGGTGGAAATATTTTTCTTAGTAAAATTGATTTACATAATAGATTGTATTTATTTTATTTCTAGTTTTGAGTCTTTGGGAAACTGTATTCAGTAGGCCTATTTCTTTCTGCTCGCACCTGCCATATCCGCAATCCGCCATGGGTGAATTCATGGTCGTTATTTATTATGAGAGTCTACTTGATCTGCACCCTCCAACTTTCTAGCATCACTCAAATGTGATGCTTCATTTATCTTCAATGATCCTCCATGGTTTGTTTGGAAGTTTCAAGTCACTCCATTGTGTCACGGTAATTGATCACCCCAACAGATGTTCCCCCTCGTTCAAATCTGCTTCCACACTAGATCTTCAATCATGGTTATACTCCTATTTCACCTCAGTTAAAACTCTAAACATGGATTATGTATCATATTTGAGGAAACCTTGTTTCTGAGCCTATTGTCTCCCTATTAGTACTTCAAATTCCCCATTCTCGGTGGAGTTTGTGATGATAATCCACCCCTACTAAGATTTATAGCATTGTTTGTAAAGACCCAGATTTTCCATGTAAGTTTTTTCAATTATATAGAATTATTATTAGTTTTCAAAAATTATCGATGTGTGATTCTGTGGCCCGGTGTGCCTGGAATGAATTTCTGAACTTTTTTTTAAGTAAGTTCAGTAAACGCGTGAGCGGTATTTTCTAACTTTTGAACTAATGCTCGGATTAAAAATATAAGGGCACCGTTGAATCTATAGTGCTCAGATTCATTTAAGGAAGGCTTCCCTTTGACTATAGTAGATCAGGAGATAAAGTAAGATTTTCGAAATTTAAAATAATAATAAAATAACTTAGTTAATTTATTTCACTCATTTATTTTCCTCCAATGGACAAGTGAAAGTGGCGGGACCAATGACGTGCCAATCCATTAGATGGGTTGACTCCTCAAATCCTTTGTAACAACGCTGTTGGAATGAGGGAGGTTCCTATTAAATGAACCCCCAATAATTCCATGAGTGTTACTCACCCTCCCCCTCTCCTATTTATATAGATCTTGGGGAAAGGTATTGGCACGACTTCACCAAGCAACGATGTTCTGATAAAGTACCGCGACACCAACCACTTGGAGGACGGGACCGGTTCCGGCAAGCAGTGATGAGTACCAACGAATCACGAACCGAAGAACGACGATTGAGTGGAGTCATTGGAGGCTTGTTGTGGGAATAAAGAATGCCAAATCTTCCTCAAATGTGGACGTTTTCCAATGATCTTGAGGTAGGGATCTATGTTGTTTTAATTTCAAGAGTTTGTTGAATCATTAATTCAATATTTCTATCAATCATACACAGAGGGAGTGGGCCAAATGAACAAGGCTCATACCCTCCACCATTTTGTTGGAATTTAGTGTGTTCTTCGAGAGATTTTTTTTTCAGGTTGAAGAAGCCCCAGTGCAGCGGCCGGTAATGGTCGGCCGTGGTGGAGATAGTGGCGTGCCCTCACACGCCGTCACCGGAGAAGGTCGTGGCTATAGTTGTGGTGGGTGAAGACGGCGGTCGGCTCTGGCCCTCCGCGAAGGAGGTGGCGGTGTGTCGTCTCGCGCCATAAGAGAAGGTGACCACAACATTTTAGCTACGAAGAACGCAATAAATGGACGACCGTAAGAGGAGGCAATGACGCGCCACTGGAGTAGTCACGACTCCGACGGTACAACCACATGATCTGCTCCCTGCAGGTCCAACGACAGATGAGGAGGCTTCACGTGGCACCGCCACTATGGAGGAAACTGAATGGCTACTTGGCCGTTTGGGAAAATTGGGGGACTTCCCCCCCCCCCCACCCCCGTGTCGGCTAGGGCGGGCCCCGCTCTAGGGGGTTGTGCATGCCTAGAGGGCCGCGCCCCCCTGCGGGTTGGGTTTCACCTTTGTGCATCGGGAAACACCCCACCCTATGGGTCGGGCCAGATCATGGCCCAGTGAGTCGGGCCAGCCGCGGCCCAGCCCATCCGGGTCATTCCAACCGGGTCGGACCGGACTCGGACCCACCGAGACCCAGTTTCGCTTAAAGGGCCATAACTTGAAATCTAGGCATCCATTTGATGAACTATCTATGGAAATAGAACCCTTGAAGTGATATGGTCCTTTTGGTATACATTACTTGTGTTTTGGAGAAAGTTGGAGTACAAATGGGTTGGATCGATCCAAAATCCAACCAGGCCCTCGGAACTAAAACATTTATAAGTCACAGACCGAGCGTATGAATAACGCATCGTCTGTTGAATTAGAACCCTTATGACATGGAAGTCCTTTGGGATACTTCATTGTGGACTTCATGGAGGTCGAGTTACAACCGATGTCTTGAGGGGTAGTTCTCCCAAACGTGCTATGAGCGAGAATCCTATGGCTGGAAGTGAGGTTGAGGTTGGAGATAGATCATACTGAGGTTAGTACTAAGCAATCAGGTGTGGGTCAGCACCGATCTTGTGTGGGTCAGATCTTGTGTGGGTCAGTTCTCAGCAATCCTGTGTGGGTCAGCACATACTAATCATGTGTGGGTCATATCCTGTGTGGGTCAGTGGGGGTTAGTACCTATCAATCCTCTGTGGTTCAGACTCCGTATAGTTAGCAGCAGTTCCTATCAACAGAATAAGATGATATAGCTTCTTGACTAATAATATTTAATTCTGTGCTTTACTTATATACCTGGTGTGAGTTGAGTCTTTTAACTTCACGGTGTTACATTCATGGTGTTACATTTGTGATACTTTTATCTTCGTGGTGTTACCTTCATGGTGTTACCTTTATGGTAGTTTTATCTTTGTGGCGTTACCTTCATGGTGTTACCAATGTGGTACTTTTACTAATGTGGTGTTACTTCGTGGTGTTACCTTTGTGGTATTCTTCCTCCGAGGATCAATTGTGCAAATGGATTAAAAGTTGGAGCCTTAAGTTTCCTCATGGATGAGATGAGTATCCTTTGTTAACTAAGGTATATGTATTGGCATATACCAAAGTAGAATTTATGACTGCTTCGTGCTTTGTAATTGAGGTCTTGCTTTGTGGTTTTTTATTTGTGGAACTCTGAGAGACCTTTTGGGGTCTCAGGGTCCCTACTAATTATTTTTATACTCACCCCTACATGGGATACACCCGCACCTTGCTCTGTCTTGTGCAGACAATGAACAACATTGATCAAGGCTGAGGGAGAAAGGACTGGATGGTGCTCAGAGGTGGACCATTTGATGTGACGTGATGGACAGAGTACTGTTCATGAGATGTACCTACCCTTCAAGTAGGATCCTCGGTGGATGATCCCAGAGCTATTTTTATATTTTTAGTTGGGCTTGTATTCCATCCCCATTTCTTTCAGAACACTATTTACTACATCACTTCACTTCGTGGTTGCTTCTAGTTGTTTTTAAGGGATGTATGTTTGTAAAGGTTTAAAGGAAATGCCTTCCCATTTAAAGGATATGCTTTTTCGGTGCTAGTTTCCAGACCCTGGCCTATGGAAGGCGGGCTTGGGGTAGTCACGACATGAGGACCGAGGGACGAGTCGTGACATTGTTCAAGAAACCTATAAGAACAGGTGATGACCTACTTCGAGACATAGAATATCAGGACCTTGTAGATCCCCTGGTGCCTAGACATCTTGATTTGGGGACCAATAGTTGATCTAGAACCCCCCATAACAAATTGAATCTATCCAGGCTTGTAGGTTTTCTAAACCATGAATAAAAATTCAGTTTGTGGGCGGTGTTCTTATCGTGAATATAAGTCCCAAATAGACTGAAGCACATTTATTCTTGTGTTCAATCATTACTAATTTCTTTATTTTATTCATGAAAATATTTCTGGATTTGAATCTAGTATATTTTTAGTTTCCACATTCCAATCCCATCTTAAATCACAACAACCCAATTCTATTTAATAATTGGAATCACTAAAACCATGAATATTATTCAAATTCTAACATCTAAACGAATAAGAATGCATGTCCATTGATCTTGGATATTTCATGGGTTTGAATGAATATCATTGTCCCCAACAAACTAGTATACTAGAATTCAGATAATCATGACTTCAACTAGGTTTGAAATTTAATAATTTTATGGAGCCACATAATTTAATTAATGGTAGACTGAGATGACATCTGTTAACTGCCACAAATTGCGGCAAGGGATGCACCAAGTTTTTTTAGCAAGTGCTGATAAAAGGAGGGTCTCTATCAGTTCTAGCAAAAATCGCTGATAAATATACCCTTTATCAGCGCTAAAAAATCACTGATAAAGGTGTATCCTTTATCAGCACTTTTTTAGAGATGATAAATAGTATATTTATGGGTGCTATTATTAGCGTTGATAATCATTTTAAATCAAAAATATTTTTAATTTATATAAAATTATTATATTTATATTCATAAATAATGATTATTTGTATACACAAATGGTGTAGATGATGGGTTATCAGCCCATGATCCAAAACTTTATTCAAAATAAAATAAAACACCATACAAGATGGAGACAGAATACAAAACTAGTGAAAAGACACTGTTAAAGGGCTCAAACACATTCATAAAATATGCAAACATCATCAATGAGCGCAATGTACACCACCCTTTCCTCGTGGATGTTGTCCTATCCTCCACGTCTTCGGCTGTTTCCATGTTTCATCATTCACCTTTGACTCAGTAGTGTCCTCCGGTGCAATCTTAGTGGATTCAAATAGGATCTCCTTAAATTTGATTTAGAGTCATAAGTTCTCTCAAATTGATCATGGAAGACCTCCCTACCATTGGATCAATTAAGAATGTCAAGCATACTCAAAACATGTTTCCCAAAATCTGGAACATTCATAGGACTAATCACCCCTTTTCCCTGAGGTTCTATAACATCCTGAGAAGTCTCCAATGGAATTACCGCCTTGGACCTGTTTTCCACAACTCCAGCCTTATCCACCTTGTATGGGAGTGAAGAGTCAACCTGTTTCCCATTCCTGTATCTAGAAGCAATTCATTCCCCCCAAAACTCAGTTTCATCTTGCATTTTAGCATCATGTTCTATATCAGACTCATCACATTGATCAGAAGTGGCTTGAATTCCTACTACAATGACATCATAAAAGGAAATAGTAACATTGACATTGTCCTTACCATAGTCACAACCCTCTTTGAATATAGGAAAAGGTGGAGAACTATCCCTCCTCATTGAGATAATTTCAACTAGTGTATCAACACCTGTAGACTTCTGAAATTCCCCTTCTTGCACCCCCCTTGACTAGAAAAAACCACTTGTGTCTAATGCTGGTTAAGCCTATCCTCCATGGAGACAACTACCTATGTCACACTAGGTTTTATTTTATTAAAGGAGCCAAGGTGTTTTTTTTCATTGGTAGAAGAACCGAAAGTCATTTGGATTTTCCTCACTTTCCTATATTCATGAACATCATTCCCCACCAACATGAAAAAATAATAAAATGTTGGGATTGTCTCATATTCAAACTCAACCACAAATTTCTCACCATTGGTGAGAAAAGTGGCACATTCAAGTAGAAAATTATACATGTCCACATCGATCAAAACTATAGTTAAGTAACCAAATATTATATGCACTGTATTCTTATCCGTCTTCATATGGACACCAATGCAGGAAACTAAACCATTAAAAATTAATGGATGCCAAATCACCCAGATTAATCCATGGATTCTCACCCAAATCTGAGCATTGGAATTCTTATGTTGGTATGGGTTAAAATTTAAATCCCATGCTGAAAATAAAAAACTTCCCAGATTAAAAGATAAGAACCCATTGCTCCATGACTTCGATCTATGATTTTTAGATGAGAAATTAAGGTGAAAATAGCCTCAAAAAATAGGTATTATCCCCTAGTCTGAAAAATCACAGATTCGAGAGAGCCTGAGCTTTAGCTCCTCAGTGTTCAATAGCTTATCATCCTTCAAGAGTATTAGCCTCCCAATAAGAGAAACTTTATAGGCCTCAGGTCTTTCCATGAGCACCACAATATATGAAATTATACTAAATCTTCCATCATCAGATTTGGAAATCTGGGAGTCTCACGCATGGGGACCAGACTCCATTAAGGAATCAAGGGCTTCATAGAAAGAAACACACTCTGAACTTGTCAAACCTTTCGCATCGCCAGCCAAACCCTCACCCTGAGGGCCCGACCCCTTAGTCAATGGCGCATCAGGGCACACTGGATCTGATAAGGTCTCACAAGATCTGTCATGATCACCAAGTCCCGTATTAAGGGGATCTGCTTTTAGTGATGACGACACAATCCCCAAAGATACATGTGGTGGAACCAGCGCAACATCACTACTATGAGAAACTTGAGCTAGAAAAACTGTTCTGTCCACGCCCCTCGATTCGACGCCAGTGGGCATTGTGCTCACCCTAGGCGACATCAATAATGGATGATGTAGAGTTTGATATGCAACATATAACCTCCCATTATCTTCCCCAATGGGAGATTTGAGGCCATCAGTTTTAGGGTTTCCCGAATCGGCTCTCCTGTACTCTGCCATCCTCATTCCAAATAATTTTATATATGTTTATTTGTATACATTAAATAAAAAATGAATTTTTATAATGAATGTATATATATATTCATAATTGAAATATATATATACAATAAATTTAATTAAATAATAAATATATTTAGTATGTCTATTAGATTTCTAATATTTATATATTTATAATTATATAATTATAATTATATATAAATAATTTTGAAATATATATATACTTTACAAAAATGTATATTTATATTTATATTTAAATACTTTCTAAATATGTATATTTTTAATTATAATTATAATTATATATATATATATAATATGTTTTCAATGAATTTGGTCAATTAATGTGTGAATATAATTGATGTTTATATGTTATGTATTTATCATGAATGTTCATTTATACATTACACCATCATTTCAATTCATTTTTTCCATATATATGATGAATTGTTTTTTATGATCTATAGTTTACTCGGTGTATATGATTTATTCATGTTCTCATGAAGATATTATGTTCTCATAAATACTTAAAATCATGATAAATATATTTAAATAATAAATATATTTAATATATTTATAATTATAAATATTTAGTTATATGTAAATACTTTTTAAAATATATTTATAATTATAATTATATATAACAATATATATATATATATTTAAATGATTATGAAATTACAATAATATTTTTAAATGAAAAATATATTTATTATATTTATAATTATATACAAATACCTTTTAAATATATTCATTTATAATTATAATTATAAATATATATATATATATATATAAATTTATTTTAATATTTTAAGTGATAAACATGTTCATTATTTCAAATAGGTTCAGGAGACAGGTGGACATGCTTCTAAATATTTATTAAAAAAAGAAAATAACAAAGGAGGAACAGAAGGAAGGGGTCACACAATGAGACATGCCCTCAACCACAAGGTATTACAACTATTTAAACACAGGAGTATCATACGCCTTGTGAGAGTCATCATCATCATCCATAGTCTCCCAATCCGATTAGGTGTTCTTTTTTTTTTTGGAAAAGTGCCAAATATTTCTCCTTAAGCTTCTGTTGCTCCAAGGTGAGTTTGCACCCTCGACCATGACCACGTCCACGACCCCAGTTATAATAAATACTTATATTATATATTTATAAATATATATATTTTTATATATTAATATACTTATACATACATATAAATATATTTTTAATTATATAAAAACATTTATAAAAACATTTATTTATAAATATAAATATAAATACATATAAGTTTAAATTAATAGAAAATTATGATAAATATATTTATAATAATTAAAATTTTGTAAATATATATAATTATAGAAATATATTTATAAATATATTCAAATATTTATATTTATATTTATAAATATATATATATATGTAAATAATTATAAAATTATAATAAATATATTTATTATATTTATAATTAAAATTATAATAAATATTTATTTATTTATAGTCATAAATATAAATATATAATTATATATTTAAATACTGATGAAATTAAAATAAATATATTAATTATAAATATATTTTTTAATAATATCATAATTATTTACACAAATATATATTTATATTTAAATAACTATAAAATTATAAATAGTATATTTATATTAAATATATTAATCATATTTATAATTATAATTAAAAATACATATATATTCATTTATAGTCATAAATATAACTAAATATAAATATATATATTTATATATTTACATACTTGTGATACTAAAATAAATATATTAATTTTATATAATTTTATAATTTCATAATTATTTAAATAAATATATATTATATTTAAATAATCATAAAATTATAAATAAATATATAATTAATATATTTATTTTAGTTTTATAAGTATATATATATATATTTATGAAACATATATTTATTTATAATTATATCAGAACCATGTAGACCATGGAGATGCTCCATGGTCCCTGAAAATTATTATAAAAAGAATGTAATAAGTAAAGAAATGAAGTTTGGGGTAAAAGCAGAAACACACCACTAAAAAAATATATATAAAAAAGCTCATCCCTTTGCCTTACTACCCCATCCAGAAAACCCTCATCGGCCTCTTGGATGCCTTCCCCTTCGTTATTGCATCGGGGTCTACCACGCACCATCTTGATCATCAGTGTGCACGGGTTCACCAACCACATCATCGTTCTGAATTTGAACATCCAAAAGAGTCACAAGAGCATCATAAACTCCTTTATCACCTTCAATTCATTTCTCATTACCCAGAATTCGCTTGGTTGAGGGCTACCCTATATGCATCTCGATGGAGCCAACCTGCTTGAAAGAGGTGTTATACATTGGATATGGTAACTTTTTACCAATCCTTTCCCTGATCTCCTTGTATAATGCATAGAAATATAGAGAGTTAATAGCCTCCAACATGGTGAAGAAGTTATGCTTCACATCAGCATTGTTGGAAGTAACTGCATGAAAGGGAGCCTTGATAGGCAATGTAAGAACAGTGGAAGCATTTTCATGCAACAACGCCTAAACAGAAATCCCAGAATCAGTATTCGCATGTAATTGAGCTGTAATAGGCAAGGGAACTATCACAAGCCTGAGATTAACAGAGTGGTAGCCCCATGCCTTCAATTTAATCTCATTTGAGTGAAAAATAATACGTAAGAAATTCATTCCAAGTGACCTAAAGTTCCAATCTTTGAAACCCTAGATCTGTTGTATATGCTTCCTGAGATCTTCAATTTTCCAGGACCGGTTCCCTTTCGAGCTCAGCTGGGCAATAACTGAGTGTTTAAAGGCATTAATTCGAACTTGAAAAATTCTAGGATTTGCATCAACCACAGTTAGCACACAATTCTATGAGATCATCTTATTTGAATTAGACCCACCATCACAAGATTTAGAAGAAAAACACTTTTCAAAACCCTTTGTCTACAACTCATCCACCCGAATTGGATCTTTCAACATCAGGAACAAGAGGATTTGGTTCCCCATTGATGGTTCTGTAGAAGAAATCATATCATGCTTCAAGCCAGATCCACCAACTACCTTCTTCAAGGGTCTGATAATGATTTCCATGGGGTTGAAACTATCGATTAAGGCTGGATCCATCACAAGCCGAAAACCTAGACACCATTTTGGAAGAAAGACACTCTGTCGACCCCAACTACCCATTTTATTTATAATTATAATTATAAATATAATAAATATATTATTTATAAATATATTTATTATAATTTTATAATTATTTAAATATATATATATATATATTTATTTAAATAATTATGAAATTATAAAAAAATATAATTTATATAATTATTATAGTTTCATAAGTATTTAAATATACATATTCATATATATATTTATTATAAATATATTTATTATAAATTTATAAATATTTAAATATAAATATATATTTATTTAAATAATTATCAAATTATAAAAAATATATAATTAATATATTTATTTTGATTTCATATGTATTTAAATATTTATATAAATTTATTTATATTTATGAATATAATTATAATATATATGTAATAAATATATATTTATTTAATAAGTATTTCATAATTATTTAAATAAATAGAAAATCATAATAAATATATTAATTAAATAAATATATCTAATTAAATTAATATATTTATAAATATTTAAAAATATTTATAAATAAAAAAAATATTTAAAATTAGAATTATAAATAGTACATATATATTTAAATAATTATTAAATTATAATAAATATATTAATTATATATACTTATAAAATTATAAAAGTAATAAATATATTTGTTATAATTTAATATTTATTGAAATAAAAAATAAATATATTGATGATTATAACTATAAATAAATAAATTTTTATTATAACTGTAAATAAATATATATAAATTTATAACTATAAAATTATATTAAATATATTAAAATATTTACAATTATTATTCTAAATAAATATAGATATATTTAAATAATTATAAAATTGAAATATATATATTAAATATATGTAATTATAAATATAATAAATATATTAAATATAAATTAATAATTATAAATAAAAATATTATATATATATATATTTATAGTTATTATTATAAATATATATATATATTAAATATAAGTTTATAAGTATATATATAAATATAGATAATTTTTTATCATTATAGTTTTATCAACCATTTTTATCGCTAAAATGATAGGTCTTTATTAGTGATAAACAAGCACTGATAAAGGCATGTTTTATCAACGCTTTCTTTTTTTAGCACTGATAAATCATCCCTTTATCTGCACTTTTTATCTAGTGCTGATAAAAGGTTTGCCTTATTTTATAAATAAACCCTAACTGTCTCCTCCTTCTCTTGTAGGCCTCAAGCTCTCACGAAAGCCGAACCCTACCACTAACTTCCCCTCCTCCTCCTCCTATACTATCGTCGAATCCTCCTCTTCCTCCACTGCTAGGAATCCATCATTTTCCACTAAGAAGCCCTCCTATGCCTCCACGAATCCCTCCTCCACCATGAACATAACATCCTCTTCTGAACCCCATCTCCTGCAAACCTCACCTCTACCGTGCACTGAACCCCACCTTCACCCTGAACCCTTCCTTTGTCATGAACCCACCTCCTCTATATACCCCACCTTGACTATTGAACCCCACCACTATTGTGAAGCCCTTCTCCTCTGCGAATCCACCTCTACCACGAATCAATCTCTTCAGGTGCTACTACTGGGAGTCTTTTAATTATCCTAGGATCCATGCTTCCAGATCTATGTTGATAGTCTTTTGATTTTTCATTTGGACATTGTTATCTAGTTTTTGGATGTTATCTTTAATGATTTGTTATTTTGATATGTGATGTATTGTGAATATTTGATGTTATACTATGATTGTTCTTATCTTATCATGTTTCTCTTGAAGGTGAAATCATTCCCATGTTTCATTGTATGGAACCCTAGTGATTTTCTCTAACCCATTGAGAATAGGAGAATGTTTCAAGCCTTTTAGTTTCTCTATTCAAGTTACATTTATGGGTTGAACTTGGTTGATCTGTTATAGAGATATACATACCCGATCCTATGAGTTTAAGGAGTTTTAGATAATTTATTTTTACCATTCATGAAATATTTTCATAATTACATAATGGTGGGTTTTAATCGTGCTAACAAGGAGGATTATCATTACTAATTACAAGGGGGATAGAAATTGAAAATGAATGACAATAGTTCATGTAATTATATTCTAGCGGTTTCCAATCAAGGGAATTTTCCTGGGTAAAAAGGATTATTAGGGGAATTCAATACATTCCAAGATAATTTATTATGGAAGATAAAATAAAGGTATAAAAATCCCATATCTCAATGAACTGTATAGTACTACATGGGATGAATTTTTGTCAAACATTAATAGATGCCTCCACCAACCTATTGTGATGTATTACATAAGTACTAGGATAGTTCAGTAATCACACAGACTCTAACTATTGAGGACGAGGGTTGTACTACCTTTTAGGTGATGCCACCACACCCTACTCACCTCTGGTCATGTATAATTTTATTGAAAGCAGGAGGTAAATACAAGAGGGGGATAAAAATTTCACATATATAAAATATGGATGAATAGAATGTCTTACAACTATTAGATAGTTTTACCTTTAAACTCATTAATTCCCACTTAATATAGACAATAAAATTTAAAGGGATGTTTCGAGAGACATGAAAACTGTGAGTCTAGATTGTGACTACAATTAAACACCCCCCATTTAGTGATTTATCTACTATAGCAATTATTTTCATCGATGGCTGGAATTATATTTATGTAGGGTAATTATTAAGTCTATATTGGAGAGTTTGATATAAAAACTAGTTATGTAGGTTCTATATTTATATATACTGATAGAATCATATCCCATTTTACTAGAGTAATTTTTCATTATAGAGGGAAACATCAGTCAGTATGTCCTAGTGTCATTGAAAAGTTACTAGATGTATTTCCCAAGGACTTATCTTGGTTACCACTAAATTTATAGGTTGAGTTTATGATTTAGATCTTACTAGGTGTGGAGCATATATCTATTCCACCATATATGGTGGATCCTGTAGAGCTACGAGAGAAGAAGGATCAATTTAATGAATTTTAGGTGAAGGGGTTCATATGAATGATTATGTCCCATTGAGGTGCCTTAGTTTTTTCTATAAAAATTTGAATACATAATTGAGAATATTTTTGGACTATTAGAGGTTATGCTAAGTGATATAAATGAAATTATATTTACTTATACATATTGGTGGTCTATTTGATAAACATAGAGGTGATAAAGTGTTCTCTAAGATTGATTTGATATCAATATATCATCAGTTTATGGTTAGTTATATTGATATACAACATACCATATTTAGGAGTATGTATGTATTTTAGTGGTATCTAGTGATTTCATTTAGTTTGAAAAAGTCATTGGAAGTGTTCATATATTTTATGAATTGGGTATTCCATCCTTTTTTAGATAATTTTGTAGCCATATTTTTCAATCATATCATCATGTATTACCAGTTGTGGGAGGAACATGCACAATATCTAAAGATAATTTTGAGAAAACATAGGGAGTATCAAATATATTCCATGATCTCAACGTGTATATTTTGGATTGATAATGTAGACTTTATAGGTAAAATGTTATTAGTGTATAGAATATTTTGGATCGTAAGAAGCTTGATGTAATAGTTTATTTTGATAGTCCAAAAAATGTTTTCAAGATCCCAATATTTTTGGGAAATTACATTTATTACTAGAGGGTCAATTGAGATTATTCTTGATTGGAAGCACTATGAAGGCCTTAACTAAGAATGTGATATGGTTCCGTTGAATACATTTTCATGATAGATCCTTCTAGGATCTTAATGGGAGATTGATGAAAACACCAATCTTGACAATAAGTGATCTAAGTAATGAGTATGTCTTTTATTGTGATGTATGAGGAGTCAGGATTTGAATAGTTCTAGTCCATGATGGTCATGTGGTTTCTCATGCATCTAGAAAGTTAAGGACACAAATCAGAAACTTCCCAACTCCTTTCTTGTATTTGGAAATAGTGGTAATTTCCATGAGGTGTTATTGGAATTTTCTGTAGAGTGATATATTTTTTGAATACACAAAAAAGAGTGTTTGAAATATATTTAATCACAAAGTGAAATGAACCATTGATAGCGGAAAAGGTTTCAATACATATAGTCTTTTGATGTCGACCTAATGTATACCATTAAGAAGGGAAATGTTTTTTATAATTTATTGTATTGGAGGGATCAAGATTAGGTGGTACATTATTCAAGCATCATGTGTAATACGATTTCCCACATTGAAGAGATGCAAACTTTTGTTCAAAATTATCATGGAAATGTGAAACTTATGTCTTTATCTATCACTTATTTAATCCTCAGTAGTATTACTAGAGTAAACTATAGGATTCATAATATTTGTTAATGAAGGACATGATAAAACTTTTATAGATTTACATTTTATATAATTTTGGTTATTTTTTATTCATGTATCCTTTATAAAGTGCCTCAATTGGGATTTATGTCTTTATAAAAATTCTTAAGTGTTTCTTTTAAAATTACTCAAGTGTTTTGAAATGTTTCTTAAAAACTTATATGTGTTTAACATACCCTTTTTTGGTTTTAGATATATTTAAAATGATTTAAACACTTGGCATGGACAAAGGTTTTAGGCCAAGTGTTTTTCAACTCAGCTGATTGGATTTCATAAAAGGATGTAAATGTTTTGAAAGCATATGTAATTTTGGTTTCATTTTAATAGGTGGTGTGTGAAGTTTTAAATTAAAATTTGTAAAATATAGAGGTTTGTTACTCATTTTGACTGATTAATATTGTTGGCTTATAAAGTTTCCTTAAATGCTTTAAAAAATGGAATTGGGGTTTTGTGAATGAGTGTTTGTAACTAATTGGTTTATTTTAAAAAAAGAATGTTATTTTAAAGATTATTTTTGGTAAATGGTTGGTTTTTTATTGGGATTTCAACTGTGATTTTATAAATAGTGTTCAAAGGACATCTCAAATGTAGTTTTTCTGTAATATTTTAATTCTGGATTTTTATAGAATTTAGAAAACCATTACATTACATAGGGAAGACAATTATATTGATAATAACACCATGGAAAGGATAAATATATTTCAATAATTTTAAGTATTAGTTTTCATTTAGATTTTATCTAATGATGTAAATCATATAATAGTTTATATGGTTCTTAGCTTGGATTTCATTGATTGTTTATTTCTAGAACAAATGGATGTCATGATTATATTACTTCATGGAGATTAGAAGGAAGATATCTACATAGATCAACTAGATGGTTTCATGCTAACTGAAATAGAATGTTCGATTCTAGTCTCAAATGGAATTTCTTAGACATAAATAGGCACCAATATAGTGTAACTATAATTTTAATGCATTCATGTTAAAATTAATGTTCATGGAATGTAATATAAATAATTTCTACTATATGAAGGTGTATTATGATGGGATTTTTGTCATTTTACTTCTTTATGTGGATGAATTTCTCTTAGTTGGACCAATGAAGGAAATAATGGAAGAGTTGAAGATTGATTTATATAGAATATCCCAATAGAAGGGCCTTGGTTCTAGAAAGTGGATTTAGTGTTAAATATTTAAGGAGCCTTAAAGTATAATTTTTTTTAGCCTTGGTTATTTTTTATATCAACTTTTTTAGTATTTATTTTGTTAAATATTATTATTACCCAATCAAATAGGATAGATATGAATAAATAATGGATTGATTCTAATCACTTGAAAAAGTATTTTGAATATATATTGAAAGAGTTTATCAAGTTTGCAAAAGATCATACATATGACCCTTCTTAATTCCTTTTTCCATGTTTATTCTGTTGTTATTCAAGACAATTTAGTCCATAGGTGTTGGAAGAACACTTAATCTATCACATAATAGACCAAAGTTGTAAATGATTGAATAAGCACAGGGTAAAAGTAAATGTATCTTGTGGATAGGATAAAACTGCATTTTATAGATCATCTGATATGATTACAATTTTGACAATGAAGAAGACTATATAAATGATGTCATTACATATGTGAATGATGATGAATACTATATAGAGGAAATGAAAATGATAGTTTTACATGAATTTTGTGATTGCCCAAAATTGTTTGAGATGTTAAAGAGTTTTGCAATGATGCCATCGTATCATGGTTATACTAAATATACAACATTTTATGTCATAATAAAGCTATATAATCTAGAAATAGGAAACATATGGACCAACACCTGTTTTATGGAATTACATTCCCTCTTGAATGACATGCTCCCAGAAGATAATGAGCTCCCGAGGTGAACATATGACACCAAAAAAATTCTATGCTCGATGGGTATGATCTCTAAAAGAATACATGCCTACCCAAATGAATGTTTTCTATTTATAAAGGACCACAAATCACTTATATAATTCCCAAAGTGTGGTGATTCTCGATACAAGAAAGATGAATATGGTCATATGAAAGTGGTATTGTACTTTGCAATCATTTCAAGGTTTAGGTTCCTATATAGAGGTGAGGAACCTTTATACCAATTGACGTGACACAAAGACACAAAAAATAAATATAAGAAACTACATCACTTGAAATAATATTTTTAATGTAATATAATTGATCATGAGTATCAGGAATTTGGAAAAAATCCAAGAAACCTTCATCTTGAATTATATACAGATGGAGTGAATCTTTTTGGTTTCCAAAACTAGCACTTACAGTACATGGACGATTATGTTGGAAAATTATAACATTCCACCATAGTTATCAATGAATTGAAAATAAATCATGTTATCTATCATATCATAACCAAACTAAACGGGTTATAATATTGACGTTTATTTGGATCCATTGATGAAGGATTTAAAATTATCGTGGGATCAGGTGTTATGTTGTATGATGCTTACAAAAATGAAGATTTCACGTTGAGAGCCATGTTTTATGGGATGATGAATGACATTCCTACAAATGAAATTTTTTCAAGATACAAAATTAAAGGGAATCAATGGTGTCTCATCTATGAACAAGGTACACAGTCAATTAGGTTGAAACATTCATCAAAAACCCTGTTTCTAGGACATCACAAATTTCTACCCCAATGGCATAAGTACCAATCTTGGACAACATCATTTGATAGAAGTTCAGAAGAATATACAACACCATATACACTAAAATGTGATCAACTATTTGAGAAATCAAAATATGTGGACACTACTTTTGGTAAACCATTTTCAAAAAACAGTACGAAAACCAATTGGAAAAAGAGATCAGTTTTTTTGAATTACCATACAAGAATAGTCTTTATGTCAGAAATTTTCTCTATGTTATTCATGTTGAAAAAAATAATGTGATAATGTCATCATAATTTTTCTAAATACACCCAGTAAAACAAAGGATAAAGTTAAGCCTATGTTGAACATGGTTGACTGGGGAATATGAAAAGAGATGGCACTAGTGAAGGGTAAAAAATGAACTTTTGTTCCTCCAGCTGCTTACAGTCTTTCCAAGTAGGAGGGATATCAGTTTTTTAACTTCTTGAATGATGTAAAGATTAAAAAGGGTTGTTCATCAAATATATAGAAATTAATGTTAATGACCAATTTAAAGTTAAAGGTCCAGAAATCACACAAATTCCATGTTTTGATGTAAGAGCTAATACTTATAACTTTATGTTGCATTTTTTACAAGAATTTATATCATATATTAACCAATCTCTGTTTCTTCTTGAAATCTATATGAAAACAATATATATCCATAGAAATTTATTACTATGGAAAGAGAAATATACATCATATTATATGAATAAGAAATGATCTTCCCATCAACATTCTTTCATATGGTATTTTATTTGATGGTTCACTTGGTGATAGAGACTCAACTATGTGGTTTTGTAAACTATAGATGGATGTACCCCATTGAACAGTTTATGAATTTTTTTAAAGGGTATGTAAAAAATAAAATTCAGAAAAATAGTTGTATTATGAAGAGATATATTATCGAGGAAGTTGTTGAATTATGTATCGAATACATGTATGGTGTGAAAGGAATTGGTCTACCAAAATCTCATCACAATGGGTAGGTTGCCGGTGAAGGAATTTCTGGAGGAGATGTTGTTGCAATTAATGTTACAGATCTGGAGCATTCACACCTTTACATTTTGCATAAATTTTTTGAGGTTTCCCCATATGTTGTAATCCCTAAGGAAATTATTAGGAATTTTAATCTATTAAGGGATGAAATATGGATACCAAATAAACATAATAAATAGTTTATAGAATGGTATTGGGACTATATTTTAATGGAATCAGATGAAAATCCAGATTCAATTTAAGAACAACTTCTATGTCTAGCTAGAGGACCAAGTGTGTATGTATTATCTTAAAATGGTAATATAATTAATGGTTATATATTATTTAAAAATGAAAATGATGAACATATTACCATGAAAAATAGTAGAGTTACACTCATGGCTAAAGCGATGCATGATTCTAGTACTAAGGAAAAAAATACAATTTATGTGAATATGTCATATGTTAGCATCATCAAACAAATATGAGAGTTGGATTATATGACATTCAAAGTTCCATTCTCTCAATGCAAGTGGGTCGATAACATGAGTACTATTAAAATAGATTAATTGTTATTCATGAAGTTTGATTTCAGTAAGGAAGGTTACAAATAAGAACCATTTATAATAGAATCACATGCATTACAAGTATTTTATGTTCCAGATCCCACATACTGAAAGTGTTCAATTGTTCTGTTATCGACCAAAACCACTGAAGGGTTAGATGAAAATTCAACTAAGGATGAACCTTTAATTGGGATGGTTTAATAATTTTATAGTGGTCACAATGTAGAAAACATTTTGTTTGTCAGAGGAGGCCAAAATGAAGGGATTTGGATCATTAATAAATGGGTCAAATCCCTTCAACCTTTAAAAAAGAAAAAGAGAGTTCAATAATCATGTTTCATTTTTTTGTAATATAAATCATGTTATGTCATCTTATTATCTAATTTTTGTTGTATTTATGTACTCTAAATTAAAATCTCAACCATTTCAGTAGATATTGACTTATGCACATTCTGGTTATCCCACTCCCATGGAATAATAGGTATCTCAACTTGTTACTGCTCGTAGTGTAGTGGAATGAACTTATTCACGTTTTGGTGCTCCCATTACTAAGGAACAACAGGTTTCTCAACCTGCTATAGCTCCCAGTGCAGAGGTACAATGACCATATGCACATGCCGATGCTACTGCTCCAGATGAACATATTGTTGATGTTCATTATGGCGGAATGATATGAAACAAAGGACTAGTGATGCATAAAAAATATAAGTGTCATAGATTTAGAGTGTTAAAAAATATCATTAAGGTGAAAGTTAAAGGCATAAAATTCAATTTCAGATGGAGTGCACGGGGCCAACATTTTAAACCCAAAAAGTCCATGTTCAAGAGTTACATTGGAATTTTCACTTGAAAATTTATGCTGATTGATGTAGATTAGTGGCACCATGTTGTGCCCAGGCTTAAGACACTAAGGTGGAAAGAAATTATGGTAACATTTTGATATCATTTATTTATTTTACTAGAAAATAAAATAATGAAACATTGAATTACTCTTCATTATCCATTATAGAGTGCATTTATCGTAGATTAATCCCACAAGAGGTGTGTATAAATTCTTGATGGAAGGATTCATAGGGGATTCCACATAGTTCTAAAAAGACATCATCTTAATGATGCTGAAGAGAAAATAAAACCTCACCCACCACTTATCTATGCACACCTGATAATGGAAGAAGCATGGGATGCGTTTACTATCAATTATGAAAATGTGTCTTTTCAGGTACATTGTGGCTAGTAATATGTTTTTTGAAAATATGTGTATTCATAACATTGATTGATTTTTTTTATGAATCAAAAAATGAGTGATCTAAATATGTAATGAGTAGAAAAACTAGCATACCCCTACCGTAAAGTATGGATGGGGTACGATTCATTTAAAAAAAAGTTGGTACCTATTTTAAATCTATCGTAAAAATTTTATATGACATGAAAAAACATCATAATTATGTTCCTCTGTTTATATGTATATTGAAGAATACAAATCCAAATCCACTTCCATCCCATGCCATGTGCTGTAGAAGGAGGCATGTGTAAATAAATATGGGATTATAATAGAAGAAAACACACACAAAAGTATGAGAAACATGTGTAAATATTAAATAATAATTTTGTTTATCTTTAAATCACTATTACATAACAATGATAACTTATTTTAGTATATTTTATATCCAATAAAGTCACAAGAATCAGAAACACCTGTACCAGATTAACACATACTTTTAGTGGCCTTAAAGCGTCCAGAACAATATGGCCACGTCAGAGGTGCGGGTTTTGGGTTGACACCCTGAACATATTTTGAGAAAAATAAATAGGATGCAGATCAAAATGAATTACTAAAATAGACGAGAGAAAGAATATCTACCCATGAAGAAGAATTCCAATAGTAGAGATAGATGATGGAAACTTTATTGGGGGGAGGTAATTAGAAGAATAACCTCAAGAATAGCCATCACAGGGATATTCTCCCCACCCGTTATAAGGATAGAAATTCCCCTCAAAGAGATGTCTTAGCTGATGTAATCAATGTTATAATATTTTTTTCTATGAAATGTGAATTATACAGACACTGATAACTTTCCTATACAGATATTCTATAGGGTGATAATGACTATGATTTATATCTAGCAACATCCAACCATCACTTTGTAGCAAGGGACACAATGTTCAATATGAAAAACAACATACAACACAACATACCACTTTCAACAGGGCATGTTCGAGTGTTGATCAGCATAACCCATGTCACGAGCACCGAGCTACCTAATCCAATTCATGAGGAAGAAATTAATACGGTAAAAATTGTTTTGGAACATTCATCTCATGGCCTTAACATGTTGTAAAAAAACATGCTGATAAAGAGGTATTAATTTATAATTTATTTCTCAAGATAAAACTTTAACAATTAATGAAAAAATTTCTGAACCGATGAATGTTATTACAGACGTAAAAATGGGAAGGGGAATAAAGGAAAGACCAACTAAAAACCATCGAAATAATTAACCAACCAATCAAAAATATCTATGGAAATCACCATTACCTCACCTGTTCTGTATCCAAATTTACTATCATTTAAGGTTCATGTGGATAAAAAGTTAAAATATTGTCGTAATCACATAGATGATTTTGAAGAAAATATATATGGAGAGAAAGATAAACACTTCATTGGTGTTGAGAGTGTAACTTAAATCCTCAAATATGATTGTCTAGGTGGCTTAGTTGTAAATATATACTGAGGTATGTTTTCATGATTTGATTTTCCAAAATATGATATATTGTGTTAATTATGACTAAATACATTTCATATGTTTTGTAGGCGTACATATGAATAACAATTCAAGGGATTTACCCATGAAATAAATTCTTGACTTATTAATCCTCACATAACATCTATAGAACAAACAAAAATAGATGTCAATAAAATGATTAAATAGTGGTAGGTCTGATCAAATCGTTTGAAAGAAAACTTTCAGATGATAGACTATATTTAATACCAACGATGCAGGGGTAAAACTATAAAACATAATCATATCAGATATATTTTCATTTATTTATTTATTTATTATTTTTTTGTGTTTTAAGAAGTATTGGATTCCCATTATGGTAAATTTGGATACTACAAAGATTTATTTCTTGGATATAATGCATGGATGTCCAACAAATTGTCCACACATGATGGAATTTACAAATTTTTAATAAACTAAAAAATCTTTTAAAACTAAAAATCAATTAATATAATTTATATTATATTTTAATGAGGATTATGTTGTGATAGGGTGGTGCATCGATTTCATGAAAAGAAAGGAATAAAGCCAGGGGATAAGGACAAGAAAGAAGACAAGTTCTATGAATGGATAAGTATTAGGGTATATCTAATAATATTTCACTATCCAAACATATAACAAAAAAAATTACTTATTCTCCACAAAGTATCTAAAGTGATTGACACAGACCAATGGAGAATATTATGGTTATTAAGTTTGTAAATTTATGAGAGAGATCTTATTCCATGAACAAAATAGCATCCTAGAAGATGTATTTTTTTAAGATAATTACTATTTTATTAAAAATATTTATTAATCCTTTTTGTATCAATATTTTTTCAATACTACTATAATTTTCAAAAAGACTCATTTTAACAAGAGGATATATATGTTCTTAGAAACGAATGGTCAGCATACATGATGGAAGAATGTACTCAAATAGCATGAAAATGTGACATCCATAGAAGTAATTTATTTTTTCATATTTATGTTTAATTTAATTATTTTTAGTATTAATCAAATAAAAATATTTTTCTTATACAGGAAGATTCCTTTGTTCGAGTCAGGGTGGTTCGTTCAAAGATGCTCATGCTCGTGAGAGATTGGACTTCAAAGATGAAACTGAGAATTCAATAAGAATGTAATGTTTTTAAAAAATAATATTTTCCCCATAATATTAGATATTCTCTAATACATTAACATAATCTAAATTAAATGTTTTACTACTCATGTAGACAATGTCTTTCAAATACATATTCTCCCTCAAAACCTTATCACCCCTGCATTGTCAACATTTATCACCTTCCTTCAAAGGAATTGGAGGGAACATGAATGAAAGTTATAAATGTTGATAATTGAGTGTTTCAATTTATATAAAGAAATAAAAAGGAAAGAAAGAAACATATGATGTGGCCAATATGACTCAAAGTGTGTCTTTTTATTTAAAAATTACATTAATTGAAGTAAAAAACATGTGACATACTAAAAACTAAGAAAATAAATTTGTATTTTTAATAATTTAAGACAATAATCCATGAGTCATTTTTGATTTGTAAGAGCCAACCACAGCTCAATCTAACACACAATGTTACCTGTATTATTTAAAGTGTCTGTTGTCAGTTTAAAATTTACATTTATGTTCAAAACATGTCAGTTACTAAAACCCAAGAAAATGTTATTCGATTATCTTTATAATTTAGGACAAAGATTAATAAGTCATTTTTGACATGTATGAAGCTGTCTCACCACAAAATGATACATGATGCAACCGATATGAATTAAAATGTGTGTTTCCAATTTGAAATAACATTTTATTAAAAAAACAAAACTTGTATAATAAAAACCAAAAAAACACATTGGGATTGACTTTAAATTTTAGGTAAATGATATATTAGTCATTTTTTTATGTATAGGAATTAGCCTCACCTAAATACTACACACGATGTGGAAGGTATAACTCAAAGTGTCTATTTTTATTTAAAATTGGCTTTAACGTAAGTGAAAAAACAAATGACAAACTGAAAACCCAAAAAACTCATTTTTATTGTTTTGATATTTTAGTAAAATGAGATATTAGTGATTTTTGATGTTTAGGAATCACCTTCACCTCAATAATATGCATGGTGTGGCATGTATAACTGAAAGTGTCTATTTTTATTTAAAATTGACATTAATTTAAGTAAAAACAACAAGTGACATTCTAAAAATTGTTAAAACACATTCATATTGTTTTGATACATTAAGAAAATGATACATTAGTCATTTTGACATGTAGGAGTTATTCTCACCTCAGTATGATACGTGTTGTGGCTATTATAACTCAAAGTGTCTCTTTTTATTTAAAATTGACATTAATTTAAGTAAAAACAACAAGTAACATACTGAAAACCAAGAAAAATCATTCAGGTTATTTTTATAATTTAGGATAATGATCCATGAGTCATTTGTGATGTGTAGGAGTCAACCTACCCTTAATCCAACACATAGTGTGACTAGTATGATTAAAAGTGTCAGTTATTAGTTTAAGATTATCATTTTAGTTCAAAACGTGCCACTCACTTAAAACCAAGAAAACACGCTCTTATTGTCATGATAATTTTAGGAAGAAATTTATAAGTCATTTCAGACATGTATGAAGTAGTCTCACACCAAAAAGATGCATGATGTAACCATTATGACTCAATATGCATGTTTCTAGTTTGAAATGACATTTTAGTAAAAAACTAAAACTGGCATACTGAAAACCAATTTAATGTATTCAGGTTGTTTTTATATTTTCGTAAAATGATCCAGTAATCATTTTTTGATGTGTAGGAATCAACCTCACATCAATACAACTCACGGTGTGACCAGTATAACTCAAATTGTCTTTTTTAATTTAAAATTGATATTAATGTAAGTAAAAACAATGAGTGACATTTTGAAAACCAACCAAATGCATTCAAATTGTTTTGATATTTAGGAAAATGATCTATTAGTCATTTTTGATGTGTATGAATCAACCAAACCTCAATAAAATGCATAGTGTAGCTGGTATAACTCAAAGTGTCTCTTTTTATTTAAAATTGACATTAATTTAAGTAAAAACAACCAGTGACAAACTGAAAACCAATAAAATGCATTAGGATTGTTTTGATACTTTACGTCAATGATTCATGAGTCATTTTTGACATCTAGGAGTCAATCACACCTCAATACAAAACATGATGTGATTGGTATGACTAAAAGTGTTCATTATCATATTAAAATAGACATTTCAGTTAAAAAAATGTCACTCACTAAAAACCAAGAAAATGTGCTCTGGTAGACTTGATAATTTAGGAAAATGATTCATAAGTCATTTGAGATGTTTATGTAGAGGTATCATGTCAAACCGATGCACAATGTGACCGGTATGACTCATAATACGTGTATCCAATTTGAAATGTCATTTTATTACAAAAACACAACTGACATATTGAAAAATGAGAAAACACATTTGGATTGTTTTGATACTTTATAAAAATGATACATCAGTAATTTTTGTTAGGTAAGAATCATCAGAACCTCAACCTGATTCACAATGTGACTGATATAACTCCAAATGGTTCATTATTTAAAATTGACATTGATTTTAGCAAAAGAACAAGTGACATTCTCAAAACCGATCAAACACATTCATATTGTTTTGATATTTTAGAAAAAAAATCCATAACTCATTTATGATGTGTAGTAATCAACCCCACCTCAATAGGATGCATGGGGTGATCGGTATAAATCCAATATTGACATTTTATTAGTGTATTATTTTGTATTAAGGTTTAATTTATTTCATTATTGTATTACTAACATAATATTTTTTTCTAATATAGGTATAATCTTTTTCTATAGTATAGATGATTTGTTTGGTAACTGATACCATAGGAGGACATTTTTGAGAGGGGATAATATGTGTCAAAATATGAAATATTAATGTTTTATAATGTTTGTTGGATAATTTTATATTTAATTATATAAAACATTTTTTTGAAATGTCAATAGGAGTGTTTTTTGTATATACCATGGGTGGTCATTTTTGTATTCAAGATGTCAATTAAATGTATATAGCATTGTTTTAAATTATTTCATTGATTGAAATTAACGATTGAATATAGCATTTGAAATTTTAAGGTTTTTCTTTCGAGTGTTTTGTTATATTAAAAGCACATAACAGGCAGTTAGGCCTTTATCAACACTATTTTTTTCTCTAATAAAGGGCCCCTTTATTTGTATTTTTTTAGCATGGATAAAGTACCCCCTTTATCAGCGCTTTTTTAGTTTAGATAGAGAGGACCCCTCTTTCCATCACTGCAATTAACAACACTTTTTAGCATTGTTAAAATCCGATTTTCACGCTGTTAAAGGGAATATGTGTAGTAGTTCTTCTTGTTCATTGGGGGTTATTTAATGCACTCTTTTTCCTAAAGAAATCCATTGTTACTCTTTACGATGATGGATATACCTCTATTTTATACAATTATGTCTCTTCTAATATTATTTTTATGACCCATAGTTATTTTTGTATTTTATTAAGTGATATGATACTCAGAGACTTTTCTTATGAATCTATTAATATTTTTAATGAAACTGTACATGATAACTTCACTTGTTGGAAAAGTTTATAAGAAACAAATCTTTTTACATTTAAAAAGATGTCCAGTGTTTCAATTAAATCCCACATTGATGAATTCAATAAAATCAAGCATGATTTAGTCCATATTAATGTGACTATTTATGAGGAGGATCAAGCCATGATTTATTTAATTTATTTAGATAATTCTCATATAACACTAGTAGGGAAAATTATTTCTAGTTTCGACACTCTAACCCTAAAAGATGTTAAATCTGAATTACTCTATAAGGAATTACATTCTAAAAAATGAGTTAAGGGTGAGGCTGAGGGTCTTTTCAAAAGGGGTGGTCCACAAACCAGGGGTAAGAAGAAAGACTATAGTTAAGAGAAAACAAAAAACCATAAACAACCCATGTTTAGGTGAAATTATAATTGTAGGAAATAAAATTCTACCACTGTGGTAATCCTGGGTACAGTAGACCTGGTTTTATAAAACTAAAAAAAATCCAAAGACTAAAGAACACACTAACCAATCCCTTTTAGTGGATTCTGGTTATGATGGTACTGATGTTTTAAATGTACACATCCATGAACTCACTCATGAGTGGCTCCTAGATTCTAGCTTCTTATTCCATGTGTGCCCCTTTAGGGAGTATTTCTATGATTTGAAATTAATTGTAGGTGGAGATTTTATTTTAGGAAATAATATAATATGTCAAGTCATGGGAAGGGGTTCTATATTAATTTAACTGGATGACCACTCTATCATTAATTTGTAAGATATTGTATGGGTTCTTAACCACCATTGAATCCTGATTTACTTTGGAATTTTGGACCAAAAGGGATTCATTTTTATGTATGAACCATGTTTCCTTAAAATCTTAAAATGTTATAGAAATATCATTAAGGGTTCCATTTTAAAAGTGTAATATAGATTCAATGAGAAGATCCATTCTAGATATTTGGGTTGTCTATATGGATCTAATACTAATAATAATTTATTATGGAATTGGTGTGTGTATGTTACAAGAGTCATGAGGTACTCAATAAAAAAGGGATATTAACTAACATAACACCTAGTAACTTTACTTTTTTTTGGATATTTTGTAATTGGTAAATCTAAGAGTGTTAGTTTAAATAGGTTTGTTTTTAAATCAATTTTACCCTTAGAGTACATTCATTCTAATTTATAGGGACCATTGAGGATTACCTACCATAGTAGAGGATTTTTTTTGTTATATTTATTTTTGAATTCTCTATAATTGTTTGGATTTATATACATAATAAAAAATATAATCTTTTTTAATCCTTGAAAACAAGGAAAATAATTTTTGAAAACTATATAGAAAGAAAATTAAAACCAAGAGAACTAATAATGGATTATAACAACTCTATAATGACATCATTCAGTTCCTCTAATCTAAGGGAATTACAAGGAACTGAGCTATTAGGGAAATTCCCAAACATAATAGGCTTGTTGAATGTATGAACATAATTATCCTTGATCGAGTCTATTTCATAGTTCCTTGAAACATCTGTTATAGATTTAAGAATCACTATTTCCAGGCGGTTTCCATTGGATTTATTCAAGGAATAGAAAACGTCCAACAGTTCTTTATCCAAAGAGGACCTACTTTCCAAAGGTAGGAGTTCATTAAGTTTTGAACTTTATGGTACTTAAGAACGTGCATTGGTCGAGAGGATGGGATGTCGGACTCATCACACCATTTTGGGGGAATTATTGTCTACTTTGGGACTCTCTTTGTAAAATTAAAATATTTTCATGAATCCTTATTAATTCACCATGTATATAATAAGTATCCCTTGGAATTTATAATCACTTATTAACATGTGCAAAACTTTATAATCATCTGTATTTATTCAAGTTTATTCATTATGGAAAATATCTGTATGTATTTGAGGTTTCCCATCAATGGTATCCTCTAATATACTGATTAGAGATTCTTTTAATCATCGTTGTAATGATACTGGTTTTTCAGCCACCCAGTGGGGAACTCAGGAATTTATTGTCATCCAGGGCGATAAAGGTTTATTTTGATCTTGGGATCATGACCATAAAATGGGATACCTACATATCCTTGTGAAAAGAATCAAAACCCTCGTAGTTCGGTGTTTCTTAATAGGACACATCGTACCTTTTAAGGTTATGTGATAAGGACCTCTAAGCAGAAGGTGCTTAGTTGAAACTTAGTGTGGGACTTATGCTGATGGAGCCCAAGGAACATGGAAGGGATATGGGTTTCTAAGTAAGATTGGACCCTATTGGGAATATGTCCCAAAGAGAATTGGTTTGATTTGAAATATTGGGTTTGAACCACAAGGAGGCTTCCTACATACCCCATATGGGTGGGAATCAAAGCCCATGTAGTTCGATAAATCTCATAGGAGAATAGGGTCCTATGAGAGAGATGCAATAGGGATTACTTCCACAAAATGATGCCTTGATGATTTGAGGATTGAATTTGGGGATTATTTCTTAAGGAGGATGCCCAAATTGGGGTAGTTAGGGTTGGATTCCTGATGAGGATATCTAGTGTTCTCAGGCTATGAAAGAGCTTCCTACGTATCCTGATTTGAATAGGAATCAGAGTTCTCATAGTTCCTTCCTATGAGTGTTTGTGGACATGTTGCTACCATCACGTATCTCTAAGATCATGTGAGTCATGCTCGGTGTGAGAAATAAGAGGATGTTAAATATTCAACAATGAAACATCACACTTCCAAATTTTTCCTCCATGCTGATGGAAGAGGGCGCATCGACCGTGGAAGTGGACAAGGTGACGAAAAATTCCACTATTCTATTTACATTGGACAAGGGTCCAATGTAAGGAAGAAGGGGTGAAGCTGAGGGGTTTATACTGGGATGGGCCCCCTGAAATTGGATCTGATAGGGGAGGGAGACTTCTCCTGTTCTTGTGTGGAATGCAAAGTGCAAAGTGTACTTTCTATACCAGAGAACTGTGGCTCCGGGTCGCCTCTTTGAAAAGGGCGAGACCGGTAACCAACCCTCCTTCAAACTGGGAACTTCTTGACACTGTTTCTAGGAGAAAGGTCTATGTGACTATGGATATAAAAACCCACAAACATCTCATGAATCCTATCCTCATTGTGAAACAAATGTGGGAATCCTCTGACTACGGAAATACAAACCCAAATAGGAGACATGCTGATGTGCCTTAAACAAAGGTTTGAGAAGTCAATAGGTTTTTTTGGAGGCTTCAACTTAGCCCCTTTTAGTTAAGGGAACCAAGGAAGGAGATACCCTTCCATGAATGGATTTTAAGAAGGGTACATGAGCTGGTCGCATAGGTACCTCATGCAAGTATGTCACGTAGGTACCCCACGTTGCTGTATCTCACAGGTATGGGGCGCATGTGAACCGTGCAAGTATACCGCATAGTTAAGGCATGTAGATATACCGTGTAGGTAAGGTGCACAGATCGCCCGCACAGATCCGTGAAGCTACTCTGTCATGAAGTGCTTTGGTAGTATTATTGATTTTCCTTTGTACTCTTGGAATCTTGATTTGGGATTTGAAATATCCAGAGGTTGTCTTCATAATATTTTTTGTTACTTTCTAAAGTAGTGTCAACAAAATCCCCCCCTTAGGATTGGATTCAAAATGTACAAAGAGGGTCGAGTCCAGAGGTGAAAGTTGCTGAACAACGCAGGTTTGCCGCGGAGGTATGGCGTGAAGAGGTTCTGTGCAGTTTGGATGCGTAGGTCTTCAGTTTCCTATAAATAGGTCCACCTTTCATGATTTTTTTATTCACCCATGCTTTCTCCATAATTTTGAAGCTCTTGTTGCGTATCTCATTTTCCCAGATCTCATTGTGTTGTGCTCTCACATAACTTCTTTGAAACTTCTTCATGGTAAAATGATTTACACGTTGGAGGTACACCAAAAGACTTCACTGATAGGGTTGCACTATGATACTTGGAGAAGTTTCTACGCGACAGACCTCATCGAAAGACCTATGTGACATGTCTCATCGAGGGACCCATGTGACAGACCTCATCGAAGGACCTACATGAACAATGTCCTTTGCCAATTTTTTTGATTTCCTCTTTAAAATTCTAACCATGATGTTTGGTAATTATTTTGAAGGAAGGAATGACTCATTTGATGACTCATACTGAAGAAGATAAGGCTTTCCAAAAATCAAATGATGATGATCATCATACCAGACTATTATGACATAGTTTAGAGTACTCTTCCTGGGCTATGGAAGGGTCTTATTTCCTACCGACGTGAATATGCACAAAGTTCTTATTTACCCTTGTACAGGCATGGGCTTTTGAAAAATTCTCATGTTCCATCTGTTGAGAATGACTTTCCAAAAAATTGGTTTCTTCAATACTCTAATAGTATCTGCATGAATATTATTGTAAGGGGGGTTCCAATACAAGAAGGAACTGTCCCTATTAGCTGCATCTTTGATAATAGTGGTTGAACTCCTGATATGAAAGATCATGTTGTTGAACCAAGACCATATTGTTATGATTCCACTTTTTAGGCTTCTAAAATAGATAAATCTAATGTTTTGAAATGTGATTGGGACCTTCGTTCTAGAGGGGGTTTAAAACCCAAGTGGATGTAGGAATTCTGGGTACGTTAGACTTGTGAAGAATTCATAAAATAGTTATCAGATGTTCATATCTACGAAGCTATCTGGATGGGGAAAACTTATGTTTACAAAAATGAATTAATTCCTGAATTAATGAGATGATAGAGTCCAAAAACTAATTCTATTCATTTGATGCATGGTGAAGTTGGTATTAGTCTCTAGGAAATTTACTAAATTGATGGAGTTCCAATTATTGGGGACATGTATGATGAATTCACTCCACCTACTACAACATGGGGTAATTCCTCTAGAACACCACCACTAGCTCATGAATTATCTAAGATAGCAAAGAATTTACCTAAGGACAAGAAATATATTCATGATAGAGTGCGGATAGAAGCATTCTTAGAACCAACAACAGAGGAAGTTCTAACCTATGGACGTCCTACTGTTTGTCCTTTTGCAGATAACCGAGGAAGTTCAGGAACATATTGGCCTACCCTGGAAAGAAAAGATTATAAGCACTGAGGATATAAATTCAAAACTGATCTAGATGCCAAATTACTCTTAGTTTCTTTCCATGATATGTGGATAAGTGTTTATTTTCTTCCAGTCCATTAATCCGGAGGTGGTGTAAGATCAATGACTTTCATCATTACAGCTAAATTGGTAGAGGGGAAGTATATTGGGATTTCAACCCCTGTATAAGTAAGAATATACCATCCCCTACTACATTTATACAATGGGAAGGCTCCATTAAGGATTGCAGGTCCATTCCATGTGTTGTGGGGTTGGATTGCAGCACATTTTTCTTCATACTCAATGTTGATTTCAGTCAGATTTCCCAATGGTCGATTCACCCCATTTTTACAAATATTTTCTGGTATTAAGCCTCTGAACATGAGACATGATGAGGTGCTGAAGTTATTGAACGTCTCAGGATAATTCAACTTATTTTCTTTTGGTATCCCACCAACTAGAACATTTATTAATGATGGTAATGAAAAGAATTACGAGATGAGATCTTATATGATGGCATTCAAGGATAGCATATTATCAACCATGATTGATTCTGAAATTATCTGCGAGGCTTATGCCCCCTACAAGTTTTCTCGTCAGTTCAGATGTCTTCAACAATCAAGAAATTTTCCACCCACATATGTCAAACATGAGAAGTACCCAAATGTAGAGTAGCAATTATGGATTCTAACAACTTTAGAGGTATGCAAATTTTTGATTACATTACCTCCACCAGATGCATTGCTTGGATTGGAAGCTGGGTATGCCAAAGTTTGGGTTTCTTCATATCCTTAAGGAGCATTGACAAAAGGAATATATCTAGTGGTGGCTACAATGACTGTTGTATGTGGAAATCATGGTAATAAGTTCAAGTCTAGAGATGATACAAAAGTTTCATAGGTTTCCGAGCCCTCAAAACGTCTTCATAGGAAGTGTATCAGGAAGACCAGGGCTAAAGGACCAAAACCACCAACACCAAGGTGATCTAGTCGCCACCATCAAATAGATATTCCTATTCCATCTGTTGAACTTTCTGAGGAAGAGAGGCATGAAGAAGCTCTCCAATCATAGGGTGTTGAATCTCCTCCATAGTCAACCATACCAAGATTGAATTATGTGCGACCTCCATCCATTCATCATTAGAAGAGTGTAACCCATGATCATAGTGATGCACAATCATTTCTCCTACATGGAATTCAAATTTTAGATATTGGTGACATCAAGGAACCTTCTGATTGCAATGCGTACAATAACTTGGATGAATTATAGAAGTCTATTGAGGATATGGGGACTTTTATATATGAAACTAATGAACAAATCCGAGCCTCTAAACAAATATCTCATATGCTAGACTTAGGAGTCCGGGAAGGGGTAATTATTGAATCTGAGGAAGAGTGGGATATTTTTGTTAATACTGAGAATGTATTTCCATTTTTCTTTTGTCTCAACTCTTCTTTATCATTTATCATCATTAATATTGATGAAAATATATTTATGCATCTTGAATGTCAAGAAGGAATATCTAGACCAATTCTTGAATCACCTCAGTATGGTCTTGTAGGCTCTCCTATCGATGCAAAAAATGATCCTCCCAGGTCGCCAATACATTCTCCCAGAGAAGGAATCATGACTGGGGTAATGGAGACAAATAATACTCAACCATTACCTCATGTTTCCCCTACTAAGAGGAGTGTTTCAATCTCTCCTCGGGATTTTGAACAAAAATGCAAAAGAGCAATGAAATTGATTCGAAGCATTCACTGAAGGAGTAAGTATTTATACAATCCTTTGGGCATAAAACATGCACAATAACTTCTGGTAACTATGTTTTATCCTATTATAGGATATGTGTCTATCTCCTCCCTAAAGGGATTAAAACCTGTTTCTTCAAGACCAAAAAAAGTAGCCCTAGGGGAAACTGAGGTTCACACTGGCGAATCTACAATTTTAGTAGATACATCGTCAAAAGATTCAGCTATACTTTACCCCATCTCTGCTGAGAGAGAGGTAAGTCATGGTAAGATTAAATACATTTTTCAATTGCTTTTGTTAATGGATCCTATAATAATCAATGCATATATTCCAATTGCTTCAGAAGAAAGGAATGAAGATCCAAGGAAATCTAAGACAAATACTGATGTTGACCCAAACCTGGAAAGACAATATGCTGGAATACCAATTGAGGATCCAACAGAAAAAAATGCCAGTGGAGCCAATTTGGGCATCAACCAATGATTGTTTGATACCTTAAATGGTGAGGATTCTGAAACATTTCAGGATGTATACACTAAAATGATGGACACCCTTAATCCAAATATTGATATTCTTGGTTCCATAAAAGATTTTAGGGATTTTAATGTGGAACTGCAAGTGAGAAAGTCCTTATTCTTTCATTTTCCATACATAATTTGTTCATTAACTTGATTATTTACATCAAAGTTCACCTTATGAAGCTTTATCTATAGAAAACGTTGCAAAGGATCTTCAAGAATAAGGTGTTCCACCTTATCAATCTGTTGGGGCTAGAGAAATATCTATAGAGGATCCTTCATCAAGATATGTTCCAGAGCCTTCAAATTTCACAACTGAGCAAATTCAAGGAAATTACCATTCTCAAGAAACACCTTCTCAAAACACTAGAGCTAAGAATGCAGGGGATGAATCCAATCAAGTAGCTGACTTATTATTGGGTAAATATAATCAGCTATCTGAATCATATTTTTTTCCTCCATTTGAAACTAATAATGACCTTGATTTATCATGTAGGGTTATCAGTTCCTAGATCAGAAGATGAATCTTCTACTGTCCCAAGAGAAGTAGAACAAGGCAGCTATTTAAGCGACCTGTTTCCAGAGTACATTTTACCTCATGTCAGTGACTCAGATTCAGACTTAGAGATGCAATATGCTCTTTGTATGGCACATAAGAAGACATGGCGGCATATCTGGAGAATAATTGCTGAAAATCCCTTAGATGAATGGTTGTCCCATTTTTCAAAACTCATATCATTATTCTGTGTATTGGGATTTGGTGGATTTAATTATCATTCAGTCTCTGATGCCATGAAAGAGACTATTCATCAATGGGGGCAGGATCATAAGCTGCGACATGATTTTGAAGAGGCAAAACAATGCATCAATATTGAGAGCTTTCAAGCTGTAGTAATTAAGACGGAGGAAAATCATAATAAGAAATCACTCGATATCAGTCAATAAATCAAGGAGACCACAAAGGGGTTTTTATATCTTCAATAACAATTGGATATTTTCCATAACAAGCTTGAGAAGTTGAATCAGACATTGGGAGAAACCCAATTTGAGGGAATAACTACCATTTCAACTGCTAAGGAAGCACTTCGTCAGGCTGAGGATACTGGAGTCACTAAACTATTTCAACTTCATCAAGCAGATGATAGGGCTTATGAAGCAGTCCAACAAATGAAAATTCATGTTGAGAGTATTCTAAAATATGGCATAGAGGCTCCATTTTGTGGATGAATTTATATTTTTATATGAATGAAAGAAATTTTGTCTTAAATCATAAAAATATTCATTATTGATTTTTATGATTGTAATAGAAAAGGTAAATGATGATAATTATTACTTTATATTAAACAATCATTATTATAATAATAAGAATGAAGAGCTCATAATTTTCTTATTAAGCCGAGGGACCTAATGATCATAATTTGACTTTTTCTAGGGTTATATGGATAAATAATTAGCTAATAAAAACAAATATTTTTATTTCATTTTAAGGGTATTAAATGTTCATTTTTGATCTTATGGGCCTGAGTTAGTGGATTTTAATTTTGAACATTCATTCTCATCATTTGTGCACTTAATTCCAAATATGCACCAATTTAGGCCCAATGTTTCATCTGATTTTAAAGAATGTGATTATCCATATTTTAATTTGATATTTTTGGAAATGTATATAAACGAAAATATGAACATTTTTCATTCAAGTATCAATGGAGTATTCATAAAGGATGATGGGGATATTTGGCGAAGAAAGGAAACAAATCTGGAGAAGGCAGATTGGATATCATCCCACTGACTGGAATGTGGGGCACACAATACATACCCAATGAACCACAAAATTCATATGAGGCTAGAAGACATATAGAGGAACAAATAATTCTTCTAGAGACAGTGCTAATTCGTCCTAAATGGTGGTGATTAATGTGGCCCAAGTTGAAGATTTAATTCTGGGCCAGATTCTGCGTCCTAGAAAAATAGCCCACTATGTAGATCATATCTATCGAAAGGATTATTATTTAGGGCTGAAATTTTACAGGATGTTAGGTAAAATCCGGGGATTCATTTAATTTGTATATATCACACTACAATTAGGCCTTATAGAAGGTCTTTTAGGTGCGTCTTTCTGGTGGATGCAAGTTGGATGCAACTTCGGGGCAAGAAGTGGAAAAGTCTCTCTACATTAAGGTTCCACCCACCTTTCCCCAACACAATTAATTAAAGGCACATGGGATGTTGGGGGCTTGGCCAAGGCTTTATTTGTTTCCTATTTAAGGTAGTAGTGGTGGAGGATTTAGGGATACTGGATCTTTGTTTTGATTGTAATGTCATTATGCCAAATTGTCTTTGTAGCATTTTTCCATCCCATGTAAGTTGTTCGAATCACCTTAGTTTTTAATAAAAGTTATTCTATTATCTTGTTATATTATTATTCATATCACCTTTATACCATTTCCTCAAGGTGTAAAATTTTTCACACCAAACCTTGTGGTTTTTTTCACACAACGGTGGAGTGATCGTTATTTTTGTTGTTTTTACTTCTTCAATTCCACCCTCGTAAGTCTACTTTCCGCTTCCGTTGAGAACATGTCATCAATGGAGGGCTAGAGATTTTATGGTTTGATCCAAGGGAGTAGAAAGGGGCTGGATTTAATGTTATTTCTCACTCTGTAAATGTTATTAATTTCTTTTAATTGAGTTTCATTCATTGAATGATTTTTATTCTTCCTCTTCCTTATTGAATTTATGAACCCCACTTTCATGTTATAATTACATCCTTTACCTTGGAGTGCTCATGAAAATAATCCTACAAGTGTATTGGTGATTAGAATGTGTTGTTAAGTTATTTAATCAGTAATTTATGAGGTTAGTTTGAATTCATTGCATGAATCCTTATCGAGTTAATGAAATTAAAATCGTAAAAAAGGAATTCATTCAATCCACCCCGAGCAATAACCAAGGATCAACTCATTTTCTCATCATTTGAATTCCCATAGATCATTTAGTGCTATTTTAAAACCATCTAAAATCAACCCAAGTTGTCCAATTCATATCCAAAAATCCATCTCTTTTATTGAGTTTATAATGGTTCTTCTTAGGTCTCTGTGGATTCGACAAACCAAGCTACACTGCAAGCGACTGCTTGACCCTTAAAACGTGGGTAAATTTGGGCGACACCAAATTTTGGCACCGTTACCAGGGACCAAGTAAGTTCCTTAGACCAAAAACTTCTTTTCTCACCCCCATTCTTCTATTCTCACCCAATATCTCTTATCTTTCCCTTTTCTAGGTTTTGTTTCATTTGGCGCATGTCCGCCTACACCCGCGATAACTCAAACAGGCTAGTTAGGGTGAAAAGTCATAGGAAAGGGGAGTCAAGTACACCATTGGATCCTAATCTTACTAATACCCCAAAGTTAAAGATTGACTCAATTTCAATGTAGGGTCTTCAAAGAAACCAACTCATAAACCCGGGTGGGAACCAAAATGGGAATCCAAATGAGGCAGCCCGAAATTTGGGGAATGCAGTTGATCAAACCATGAATGACTACCTTACACCTAGCTGGACCAATGCACCCTCTTACATTAGGCATGCTTACCTAGGAGATTCCACTATGTCTTTAAACATCATGTCATAAACCACCTTCCAACCTTCCATGGGATGGGGTCAGATATGCGTTACCTTCATGTCAAAGAGTTCAATGACATTGTTGAAACGATGTGCTCACCACATCAAATTGAGTCAGCTAAGATGAGGCTCTTTCCTTTCTCACTTAAGGAGCAAGAAAATAACTGGTTAAATAATCTGAGACCTTCATCAATCCACACTTGTAACCAACTGCAAAGAGAATTTTACAAAAAATACTTCCCCCATCACAAAACCATTTCACTAAAAAAGAGCATCCAAGACTTTTTTGAAAAAGAGAGAGAGTCATTTTATGAAACATGGGAGAGGTTCAAGGAAACCCTAAACATGGTTCCACACCATGTTTTTTCTATTCCTGAATAAGTAAGAATTTTCTGTGAAGGTTTGGGTCTGGGGAACAAACAATTCATTGACATGATGTGTAACGGGACCTTTAAAAACAAATCCCCAAATGATGCTAACGAGTTTCTAGAAATCCTTGCTGAACAAAACCAAACATTGGGAACATCACCTTATAATGAAAATCCCCAAATAAATGCTAGAATGCATACACTTAGAGAAGATAAATTCCTTAGGGAGAAAATTGCAGCACTATCTAGGAAGGTTGAAGAGATAGACCATTGGAAAATCCATGAAATCCAAACTATAGACCCTGTTTGCATTATCTGTGACAAACATTACCACAAAACAGACAACTACCCAGCCATTTCATCCATCAAGGGTGTTATTTTATGAGGACCACCTGCTGAAGTCAATGCCCTAAACTTTCAAAATCCCCAATACCCAAACACATTCAACCCAAGGTATAATGACCACCCATGCTTCTGATGGAAAGATAACCAATAACCTAGCCAACCACAAGGAACAAACCCCTACCCTACATAAAATTTTCAAAACCATAACCAATTCCAACCAAAAACAGTCCAATACCAACATCCTCCAGTCCAATACCAACAACCAAAGTATCCCCATGGGATAACCCAACCAACACAAGCCCCTTACCAATCTGTCCCTCTCCCAATCCTTGAACAATTGTGTAAACAAATGGGGAGGATGAACTCAGAAGTATCTTCCATGAAACAAGAACTTCAAACCATAAAAACTGAAAAGGGAACCATACCCACATAGGCTATTCCACAACAAACATCAAGGTTAGAGACAAGTTTCACTCAAAAAAATCATGAACAACTAAAGGCTGTGACAGTTTTGAGAAGTAGGAAATCAATTGAGAAACCTGAACAAATAGTTCAAAAACAACCTGAAGATTCAAAATATAATGAAAATTCAAATAAAACACATGAAAAAATTGAAGATACTAATAAGAATGTGAAAGAAACAACTCTTCAAAAAACAACCCCACAACCTGCCCCATTTCCTCAACACATGAGGGGGAAAACCAAGATTGAATTGAGAGAAACATTGAGGGAAATATTCTCACAAGTCAAGTTGAAAATTTCACTCCTCGATGCCATTCAAACCATTCCTACATACTCAAAATACCTGAAGGACCTTTTCACATTTAAAAGAAAATTCTCACATAAGAACCAAGTCCTTTTGGCAGCAAATGTTAGCAGAACAATCCAAGGAACCCTTCCTCCAAAGATGAAAGACCCAGGATGCCCTTACATAAATGTTGAACTAGGAGTGAACAAAGTTGTAAAAGCCTTGTGTGATCTAGGAGCTAGTGTGAACCTCATTCCTTATGCTATGTATTGTCAGTTAGGGCTTGAAGAACTCCAACCCATATCTGTCACTCTTCAACTTGCTGATCGTAGTATTTGAGTTCCAAAGGGGATCTTAAAGGATGTTTTGGTGAATGTTGAAAATTTCATTTACCCAGATGACTTCATTGTTCTAGAAAATCACCCAAGTTTAGGTCCTATGGATAAAAACCCAATCATCCTTGGTCATCCCTTCCTTGAAACAATCAACTCTGTTATCTGAGTCCGAAATGGGAACATGACCATCACCTTTGGAAAAATGAGTCTAGACTTGAACATCTACAATGAAAACTCTCAAATTGGGGATGATGAAGAGATCCATGAGGTTAATTGGATATGTATTGTTGATAGTGAACTCAAGGAAAATCAAGGAATTACCGAAGGATGTTTAATTCAAGAAGATATTGATTTTATTTGTTCACATGAGGGAAATTTTTCTCCTTGTCTTGAATCTCTTTCAGATAGCTCTATTGATGATTCTTTAGAATCACCAATCAATGCTACCATGGGTGAAATCAATAACATCGAGTCCATACCCATTCATGAAACTAATCTAGCTAATTTTTTGGATGAAACTTCTTTCCACAAGGAACCAATTTTGTCAATAAATTTAAACAAATAAATCGAGTTCAATACAAAGTGTCACCCTTTCCTGGAAAGTGATAACCAGTCTAATCTTGAATTTAAGGTTTTAACTTCATCACTCAAGTATGCATTCCTAGGGGACAATAAATCCTTTCCTGTTGTCATTTCTTCCTATCTTGAATCCGATCATGAGAGGATGATTATAGATGCCCTTAGGAGACATAAGAACCCATTTGGTGGACCCTATCTGATATTCCTGGGATTATCCCACTTATTGGGACTCATAGAACTGTTCTAGAATTCGATTCAAAGCCATGTCGTCAACCTCAGCGGCGACTCAATCCTAATCTCATGGAAGTAGTGAGAAAGACCTTTTGAAATTGTTAAAATCTTGTATCATCTATCCTATAGCTAAGAGTGAGTGGGTTAGCCTAATCCATGTGGTTCCAAAGGAGGCTGGAATCACCGTAATAACAAATAATGATGGAGAGATGCTTCCAACAAGGGTTAGTAGTGGATGGAGAGTCTGTATTGACTATAGGAAGATCAACTCTTGTACCAAGAAAGACCATTTCCCCTTGCCCTTTGTAGATCAAGTCCTCGAACGAGTGGAGGGTCATCAATTATACTGCTTCCTAGATGGATTCTCAGGGTATAATCAAATAGAAGTCTCCTTAGAGGATCAAGGAAAAACAACCTCCACTTGTCCATTCAACACTTTTCCCTTCAAGAACATGCCATTTGGGTTATGTAATTCCCCTGATACCTTCCAGCGGTGCATCATGGGAATCTTCTCATACATGGCGGCGAATTGTTTAGAGGTCTTCATGGATGATTTCTCCATATTTGGGGATACTTTTGAGGGATGCCTTCTAAATGTTGAAAAGGTTTTTTCAAGGTGTGAGGGTAAGAATATCATACTATATTGGGAAAAATTCCATTTCATGGAAAGGGAAGGACATGTTCTAGGTCATCTGGTATCTGGTAGAGGGATTGAAGTTGATAAAGCTAATGTTGACATCAATCGTCACCTTCCCTCTCCTAAAACTATTAAGGAACTGAGGTCATTATTAGGACATGCTGGTTTTTATATAAGGTTCATTAGGAATTTCAGCTCTATTTCTCGACCACATTGTGCTCTATTGGTAAAAGATGCCCCATTTTTATGGACATAAAGCTGCGAGGAATCATTATCTACACTCAAGTCAACTCTTATATCTCCACCTATCTTGAAATCTCCAAATTGGAAACTTCCTTTCGAGATCATGTGTGATGCAAGTGACTTCATTGTAGGAGCAGTCTTAGGACAACGGTGTGAGAAAACTCCATGTGTCATTGCTTATGCAATCAAATCATTAAATGGTGCACAAATAAACTACACCACCACTGAGAAAGAGTTGCTTTTTGTTGTATTTTCCTTATAGAAATTCAGGTCTTATATCTTAGGATCACCCATAATTGTCTTCACTAACCATTCATCCCTAAAATACCTTTTTCAAAAACAAGATTACAAGGCTAGGTTGATTAGGTGGGTCCTTCTTCTTCTTCAAGAGTTCGATTTAACCATTAAGGATAAAAAGGGTGTTGAAAATGTTGTAGATGATCACCTCTCTAGGATGTAATTCAAAGACAACTCACACCACCTATTTGTGTCTAATTCATTTCCTGATGAGAACCTCCATTCAGTGAGTGATTGCCCTTAGTATGCTGACATAGCAAACCATTTGGTTATGGGTGACATTCCAAAATTCATGGGGTCCCAAGCTAAGAGGAAATTCCTTTCTGATGTGAAACACTATGTGTTTGATGATCCTTACCACTTCAAGTTCTGTCCTGATCAAATCATCCGGAGATGTGTTCCTGAGTGTGAACAAGAGTTAATTCTAAAATTTTCTCATGGAGAGGCATGTGGAGGCCACTTTTCTACAAAGAAAACCACTACAAAGGTCCTAAAAAGTGGTTTCTACTAGCCAAACCTCACTAAGGATTCTTTCCAATTCTGAAAAATTTGTCCTCAGTGTCATCAATTAGGATCCATTTCCAAAAGGAATCAAATGCCCCCACTCCCATTCTGGTCATTGAAATATTTGATTGTTGGGGAATTGATTTCATGGGACCCTTTCCAAACTCTAAGGGATACCTCTACATCCTCTTAGCTGTTGATTATGTCTCAAGATGTGTTGAAGCCATTCCCAACAAGTCCAATGACCATCATGTTGTGATCTAATTTCTGAAAGAGCATATATTTTCTCGATTTGGAATTCCTAGGGCTATAATCAGTGATCGAAGAACCCATTTCTGTAATCTCCCATTCTGTTCACTCATTTCTAAGTATGGAATTTCTCATAAAGTTTCCACTGTGTACCATCCTCAACCCAATGGTCAAGCTGAGTTAACAAATAGGGAGATTAAGAAAATTCTTGAAAAAACTATCAACCCCTCTAGGAAAGATTGGTCTGAGAAACTCTTGGATGCTCTTTGGGCATATCTTACCGCATTCAAAACCATCCTAGGAATGTCACAATATAGGTTGGTTTATGGAAAAGCATGCAATTTACCTGTTGAAATTGAGCATAAGGTATTTTGGGCAGTCAAAAAAATGAATTTCGACATTTCTTTAGCCGAAGAAAAGAGGAAATTAGATCTTAATGAACTTGAGGAACTTACGATGGAGGCTTCTGAAAATTCAAGGATAAATAAAGCTAGAGTTCAAGCCTAAAAATCTAGTAATATCAAATTCAAACAATTTGAACTGGGAAAACCTGTGCTCTTGTATAGTTCAAAACTTCATTTACACCCAGGAAATTTATGTTCTAGATGGTCAGGTCCATTCATAGTGCATCATGTGTACCCCTATGGGGCAGTAGAGATTCAGGATTCCACAAGTGGTAACATTTTTAAGGTCAATGGTCATAGGTTAAAACCATTCATTGAATCATTCAATAAATAACAAATAGAGGTTGAGTTAACAGAGCCAACCTATGAACTAGGAAAAAAATGATAGATTTAGGATCCATGTTGGTCTAATGACATTAAACAAAAGCGCTGCACGGGAGGCAACCCATGGTTTTCATGTTTCTAATCCTTTTGAATCATCTTCTATTTCCTTTTTCTTCATAATGTTATTAAAAAAATATAGACTGTTGACTTGTTCTTCTTTTATGAGTAAGGATGGGTATGAAAGGGGCGCACCGTATTCATCTGTGTCATGTGGTGTGATCCCTGAGTAATACCTTACCCAAAAATATAACGAAGAAAATATATCATAAGTTTATTTTTATTTTATGTTTTTGTAGGTATTTAAAAAAATAGATTGTTGAACTATTCTTCTTTTATGAGTAAGGATGGGTATGAAATGGGAGCACTGTATTCATCTGTGTCACGAGGTGTGATCCATGAGTAATACCTTACCCAGAAATTTAAGAGAAGACAATTTATCATCAGTTTATGTTATTTGTACGTTTTTTAGGTAAACAAAAATACAAAAAAATATATATATTAAAAAAAATGGCATGTCATAGGTTATTGGGAAAAGCTGGTCACAACCGTCCAAGCCATTGGGAGACAAACTAGAACTGAAGGGAGACAGGGGAATGCATTTTCAACATCAACCACCAAGTGACATCATTCCATAATTTTCATTTTCAATGTCTTCATTGAACTTTTTATCCTTCCCCTTCTATGTTTCAATTCATTAAACACTGGGGACAGTGTTATTCTAAGTTGGGGGAGGGAGATGAAAATGTGTGTAAGGAAAAATGCCATTAATCTTGAACATGATAACACAAATTCCAAACTCTGAAATTGGATATTAAATAATTTTGCATGCCTTGATTCTGATTTTATTGCAAGTTTATGTTCATGTGCATAGATATTGGAAAGTGCGGTTGTCCGATGTGATTTTTCACTGTTATATTTTCATCCATTTAATAAAAAAACACAATGCACATCCTCTAGATTGTGGGGTTTTAGTTTGAGTTCTTGGGGATGCATAATAAATAGCATAGGATTGGCGATCATTTTAATTTTAACATGAGTATTCAAAAAAAAATCAATTGCGTGTAGAGTAATGAATTGACCTAATGTGTGGCTTTCGGCACTTGGGAATCGTGAATCCATAGTTTTCTGGCCCATAGTTGGGAATTTTATCACTATTTGTTGTAATTTGAATTTTTTTATTGAGTTAACTCAAGATGATGCCCAAGTATGTGAGCTTCACTTGGTTTTCTAAGGTCTTTGAGCCTGAGAGTCATTGGCAAAGTCTTGCTACATGGGTTGACTCAATTGAGTTCAATTTCAATTACCCTGGAAAAATTGCAAAAATAAAATCCAAAAAAAACAAGTAAAATAAAAAAATGAGTACTCATATTATTATTAAAATTTTATTTCTCCTAGCGCTTCCATCTTTTCTCCCTCGAATGAAAATGAACCCCCATGTCTATTGTGACACACAACACTTCATCATGCTTAATTGAATTTGGATGAAATATGGCGATTAATTTGAACAAAGGAATGGTATTGGGCTTGAGATATGCATGTGTAAATAGCTTTTATTAAATTATTTTGATGGGTTTCATAATTTTTTTGTATGAGATCTTTGGGTGAGAAATGTTTATTAAAATGTTTTTGGAAAAGGGTATTCGAATTTCATTTTTTGTGAGATATATTTTTCTTGGGACTAGAAAAACTAAAGTTGGGGGTGTGATTAGCTAATAAAAACACATATTTTGATTTCATTTTAAGGGTATTAAGATTTAATTTTTTATCTTATGGGCCTGAGTTAGTGGATTTTAATTCTGAACATCCATTCTCATCATTTGTGCACTTCATGTTTAATATGCACCAATTTAGGCCCAACGTTTCATCTAATTTTAAAGAATGTAATTATACATATTTTAATTTGATATTTGTGGAAATTAATATAAACATATATATGAACATTTTTCATTCAGGGATGAATGGAGGATTCATAAAGGATGATGGTGATATTTGGTGATGAAAGGAAACAAATCTGGAGAAGGCAGATTGGATATCATCCCACTGATGGGAATGTGAGGCCCACAATACAGGCCCTATGATGCCCAAAATGCATGGAAGGCTAGAATATATTTATAGGAGCAAATAAATCTCCTGAAGACAGTGCTAATTCGTCCTAAATGGTGGTGATTAATGCATCCCCAGTTGAAGATTCAATGCTGGGCCATATTCGGAGGCCCAGAAAAACAGCCCACTATTTATATCATATCTATCGAACGGTTTATTATTTAAGGCTGAAATTTTACAAGCTGTTAGGGGACATCCGGTGATTCATTTAAGACTTATAGGGCCCACTCCAAGTCGGCTTTCTAGAAGTTCCTTTCGGTGCATCTTTCCAGTGGATGCAAGCTGGCTGCAACTTCGGGGCAAGAAGTGGAAAAGTCTCTCCACATTAATGTTCCACCCACCTTTCCCCAACACAATTAATTAAAGTCACATGGGATATTAGGGGCTCAGACAAGGATTCATTTTTTTCCTATTTAAGGCAGTAGTGGTGGAGGATTTAGGGATCTTTGAGCTTTGTTTTGATTGTAATGTCATTATGCCAAATTGTCTTTGTAGCATTTTTCCTTCCCATGTAAGTTGTTCGAATCACCTTAGTTTTTAATAAAATCTCTTCTCTTCTCTTGTTCTGTTCTTATTCATATCACCTTGATACCATTTACACATGGTGTGAAATTTTTCACACAAAACCTTGTGGTTTTGTTCACACAACGGTGGAGTGATCGTTATTTTTGTTGTTTTTACTTCTTCAATTCCACCCTTGTAAGTATAATTTCCGCTTCTGTTGAGAACTTTCCATCAATAGAGGGATAGCTATTTTATGGGTTCATCCAAGGGAGTAGAAAGGGGCTGGATTGAATGTTATTTTTCACACTCTAAATGTTATTAATTTCTATTAATTGAGTTTCTTTCATTCAATGATTTTTATTCTTCCTCTTCTTTATTGAATTTATTCACCCCACTTTCATGTGACAATTATATCCTTTACCTTGGAGTGCTCATGAAAATGATCCTACAATTTTATTGGTGATTAGAATGTGTTTTTAAGGTGTTTAATCAGTAACTGATGAGGTCATTTTGAATTCATTTCTTGAATCCTTCTCGAGTTAATGAAATTAAAATCATAAAAAAAGAAATTCATTCAATCTACCCCAAGAAATAACCTAGGATCAACTCATTTTCTCATAATTTTAATTCACATAGATCTTTTAGTGCTCTTTTAAAACCATCGAAAATCAACCCATGATGGCCACTTCATATCCAAAAATCCATCTCTTTTATTGAGTTTTTAAAGGTTCTTCTTAGGTATCTGTGGATTCAACAACCCAAGCTACACTGCAAGTGACCACATAACCCTTAAAACTTGGGTAAATTTCAGCGACACCAATAACCCCACAAATTTTGTATCTTTTGACCTCTTTTTTTATTGCTCAATATTACCTAAATCATAATAGAATTTATGTTTAGTGAGCTAGGACTCGACTTTTGTTTAGATTTCCCTTTGTCGGTTCTCAATATAATGAGTACCGAGTCTTTTGTTACTTGTAGTTTTGAGTCATGCATGTTGGACTGTAAAGGGCTAATATTTAGGGTCGAATAGCTTTGAACAAAAATTTTTAATTAGATTCTAAACAAGAATCAGTGGCTACGAATTGATTTAATATTCTTTAAATATTTCAAGGTGAATCTTGAGTCCTAATTTCTTATGGTCAGTAAATCTAAAACTGGTATCCACATAAGGGGTGTCTTTCCTAGGAATGATGTTACCATTATTTAACAAACCCATTATGGGGGTCGTGTTATGCAGGGTCAACTGGGTCATATGCTGCATAGCCAAATAGTGGTATCTTTTGACTGACAGGCCTGTTATGTATGTTTCTTATGCAAGGATGCCTTAGGGAACGTGCTATAAGGTCAAGAAAAATAGTTCTTTAGGAATTTATCATTTTCTGCCGATAGATTGAGGGAAATATGATTTGGGTGACTTAAGACCACAATAGTTGGTTTGGCAAGGAGATGAATTTTAATAATGAAAAAAAAGATATTTTAGACTAACATAAGTCATGAATATGAAAACCATTTTTATACAAATTTGGTGTTTGAGTAATGGTTAAACATTTATTAGAAAAGGGGGTATTTTTTATATTGTACTGTGCAGTTATAAGTCATTTAATAAGGACATTGGTATTGTCCAGTTTTAAGTCATGCAGTGAGGACATTAGTACTATGTAGTTTTAAGTCTTGTAGTGAGGAAATTGGTTCTATGCAGTTTTAATTCATGTAGTGAGGACATTGGTACTATGTAGTTTTATGTCATGTAGTGAGGAAATTGTGTGTTTTTAATTTAAATTCTTTAGATCTGACCAAAGGTATGGGAAAACTGTCCCAATTTCTTGAAAAGTTCATTGGAAACATACTTTCATATTCAGGTATGGAAGGGAAAACTGTAAACTGTGATTTAATAATTTCTGAAATCGAGGAATGATATGGGAAAAGGGATAAAAGCATTTGAGGAAGTCTTTTCTAAGAACGAGGTTAGAATTACTTGACAAACCCATTATGGGGGCTGTATTATGCAGGGCCAACGAGGGAATATGCTGCATAGCCAAATAGTGGCATCTTTTGACTGGAATGACTGTTATGTAGGCAATTTATGCAAGTCCGCCTAAGGGAACATGCTGCATAGTTCAGAAAAAGAGCTCACGGATGTTTGATGTTCTATTGCAAAAAGTCGATGAAATTTTATAGAGATTTAGATTTTCCAATGCATAGAGTTTGATTTATGGAGAAAGGTACCTGAATATGGTAAGGGTATTTCCAATCAATATATCCAATGAATCAGAGGAACATGACTTTTATGAAGGTCTTACCCAAATGTAAAAGATATGATGTCTGTAGTTTAAGGTCATACAACTAGGACCAGAAATGGAAACAATATATGATACGTCGAAAAGTGAATTCATGGTTATTCCCCAGTGCATCAAACACATGGTGAAGGAAATGTGTAAACCATGGTCTTGAATATTTTTAGATTGTGAGAAAGATAATGGGGAAATTATACATGAATGACTATTTTAAAATACAGATTCTTATATATTTTCAACAAAGATTAAAGGGGAAAAAGATACTATAACTAAGAACGATGTTACCGTAACTTGACAAACCCGTTATGGGGGTTGTATTATGTAGGTCCAACTGGGGCATATGCTGCATAGCCAAATAGTGGAATATTTTGACTAATAAGCCTGTTATGTAGGAAACTTATGCAAGGCCACCTAAGGGCACGTTCTTTATAGTCAGGAAAAAGAGATCTCAGGTATTTGAAATCATGTCACTAGGAACCGTAAAAATGATTATGGGGATCTATAAATATTCAAGATTAAGAATGTGAAATATGGATGAGGGTTTATGTTCAACGTTTATGAGAAATATTTGAATCAATATTGACTATGAGTTTGATGTCCTTTACATAGATATGACTCATATTTATAATGGAGACTTTCATTGTTTCCTTTGAATGAATATAATGATGTTTAGTTTTAATTCATGCAGTGAGGACATTATACAATGCAGTTTTGAGTCATGTAGTAAAGACATTATACTATGCAGTTTTTATTCATGCGGTGAGGACATTATTAACCCTATAAAAAATAAACACATTATGTAAAGAATCCATTTACACAATTCCTAAGCCCACGTTGGATATGCTCGGCGTGAGAAACAAGGAGTAGTAAGGGTTTTGTTTATAATGTAAAGGTGATGCAAATGGAGAATAGGGGTATTAGATTTCCATGCAGATTAAAGTCATGTGGCAAGGACAACAATGAACAGATATGAAAGGAAAGACATATTACAACTGGATTATGGGATAAAACCCACGTGTCACTATATGTCTTTTAGGGGAAAGAATAAAGTCATTCATAGTTCTTAACACATTCCCTATGTAGATTTGATTTTATATAAGAAATAAATGGGTTTTTTATTGTGGTTGGGACCAAGATTGGACAACTAGGAATCTCTACGTATATCAAAATAGATGAGAATCAAGACATACATAGTTCTTTAAACAATCATTCCTCACACTATGTTTGACATGTGGAATTGGGGCTTTTGATACGTTTTAAGATAATGATAAATCTTAAGACATAAAATGGTATAAGGACAAAATCATATATCTTAAGGAAACACTCGATGTAGATCTAATTCATATACAAGAAGTGAAAATAAAATAAGAATTTTTTTTGATTGTGGCTGGGGCCAAAATTGGAGATTTCGGCACCTTTATGTATCTCATTGAAAATCATAATCAATCTATACGTAGTTCTTGAAACAATAATCTCCCTGAAAATCTGACTCCGACATAGGAAAGATAGGGAATCATGTACTATAAAAAAGTAGTGATGACGTCAATGACATTTTCCTATGGAAGCTTCTAACATCAAATAGAGAAAACATTACTTGTACATATGAAGTCATGTATTTTAATTTCCTGTGAAAAGGATGAAGATGCTATACACTTTAACATCATGCAGTGTGGACGCTTATGGTTGTTATGCAGTTTAATGTCTTATATCTAGGACATGGGGGATGTGCAGCTTTAAGTCTTGCAGCAAGGAAATTGTACTATGCAGTTTAATGTCTTGCAGCGAGGACTATTGTGGTTGTTATGTAGTTTTATGTTTTTCAACTAGTACATGGGTTTGTTCAGTTTTAAGTCTTTCCGTGAGGACAATTGTTTATAATTACACAATGTATTTCTTTAAAAAACTCGCATGGGTTGGAGATGAAATGAGCTCTCCATACATTGAGATTAAAGAATAAGCTCCATTTGAATAGACCTTATGTATGGAATAAGGGACTTCCCATTTTGGTTCATGTTTTGGAGGTTTTTTTCCTGGCATCATTGGAGTCCTAAGGACTAATACCAATTCTCCTTGAAGGAATGAATGAAGACAAAATTTCTTATTAAAAGCTTGTGCTGTTTTGTTCTGATAAACTTCTAGATTATGAAAAGTATGCAATCTTTTCTCATATAATCATTCCAACTCATTGAACTGTTTATGAGATCTTTAATCTATAGAAAAATAATCACAGATTGCAACTCTAAGTAAAGGAAATTGTATTTCATTTGGAAAATCTGCTTCACTTCCACACACCAATGAATAAGGAGTTTCATGGGTAGAAGTATGGGTAGTTGTCCGATAAGCCCATAAATAATTAAAAAGTTTATCAGTACATGATTTCTTATCTTTATCCACCATATTCTGGTGTATATTTGATAGGGTTTTGTTAAAATCCTCTATCTGTACATTGGCTGCTGCATGATAGTGAGATGAGTGGTTGGACTTGATATTATGTTCATGACAAATTTTTTTGCTTCAGTAGAATAGAAATTTGTTCCATTTTCCATCAAAATAGTATGAGGGATGCCAAATCTGGTTATTATATTAGTTTTGAAAAAACTAAAAATACGTTTCTCTCTGAATTCCATGAGAGGTATTGCCTCATGCCATTTAGAGAAGAAGTCAGTAGTAGTGATAATGTACTTGTACTGCTTAGCCATGGCTGGAGGATAAGGCTCTACTACATCCATTCCCCATGTGGAAAATGGACAGTAGTATTTAGCTATATGTAGCAACTCTGGGGGTTGATGAATGATGTTGGCATGAACTTGACCAGGATGACATTTTTTAGTGAAATCGGTACAATCCTGTGTCATTGATGGCCAAAAGTATCCAAGACTTCAGATCTGATTAGAGAGTCTGTGCCCAGATTGGTGGGAACCTCAAGCTCTTGAATGTACTTCTTTCATGACAGTTTTGGTCTCTTCTTCATCAATACATCTGACGAGAATTTCATTGAAGCCTCACTTGTAAAGGATATTTTGGTGGTCTGGACTATCATAAAGAGTAAAATTGTCTGCTCAGCACTAGATCTTTCTTTCTCAGCCTTGTTTAGTGGAAGTACCCAATTTTGAAGATATTCCATAGTGTATGTTCTCAATCACGTGGTATGACCATATGGTTTATAAATAGGGAAAATTTCATTAATTTTCTCTATTATGGTTTGACTAAAAGGTAAAACCACACTGTGATGGATTATTCTGGGGAGAACAGTGAAGGAACCCTAATAGAAATGATTGATGCTTTATGGATGTCATCACTTGGTGTGATAAATTTCTAAATTCACATGGTGATTCAAGGACATCGACGTGCATCGAATCGAAGAGGTACTGATATAATGGTTTCTAGGTGATAAATTTTTAAAGGAAGAGGAACTATTCATTTTTTTCGATCTATTTTTTTCTTGGTGGAAGGTTTTTCCAGAATAAACCCTCACAAATTATTTTATGAAAGACTTTGGTAGCTGTTGGATTTATTAGATTTCATATTGGTTTTCTAAAATCTTAGAATTTGGTTTTCATCCACTTCAGAAAATGAATATTATCATCAATGGATGAGATGTTTGTGGTCCTTTTTTGGATGTTCCATGAAAAATTTTAGACCTGTTTATTTTTATTTCCTGGGTTAAGTATATTTTTGAGTCCCACATAATTTTTCTCTTACTTTTATGTATTTACTCTATTTATAAATGAATGATCAAGCCTCTCTTTGAGGTAGGAATTATAATATTCAACATGGTACCAAAGGGATACTTTTGATAATTTTTTACCCGCCCCAATTTTTTTCCCTCCTCTGTTACACCCCATCACCGGCCGCTCCCTACACAACAAGAAACAACCCATGTGCACCATCGTAGGCCCTCTTGTACGACATCCCATGTGTCCCATCACTTCCTCTCTTTTGTGGTGGTTCCTACACTCCAACTCTAGCCACACCATGTGTGAGGGATCCTTTTGATCCCCCTGCATGTCATCCATTCCTGAAGCATCATTCTCTATAAACCAAGATATCCCCTGAAAAAACGTCTCCTCTAACCCACATCACCTCACCTCATTACCCCCCCTTCGGACCATGCCTACCTAGCATGAACTTTCACCCCTAATTTCATCTCCCTTCCAAGGTGCACCATACTGACCCCAATGATATTAACCTTCCATGGGCATGTCCATGAAAGGCTCTCTATCCTGTGATCCATCTTCCAATGGTTCCCCTTTTTTCTCTACACCCCCTACGCAACACCTCAGTGCAACACCTCCAATACAATTAATCTCATCTATTTAACCCACTAGAAGATATCCCCCTCTCCCTTATGGAGTGATCCCACTTTAATCTCTAATTAAATTATGCATTCTTCATGACACATGATTTAGATTCCATGTGATATTCCTACAGACTATGTGATTATCCCACCATGTGACTAGATTATCTCTTCTTCCTTCTAAGGAATGTGGTTCCACATCTATCCATTCATGCTTCATTACTTGATGCACAATTCTTTTCATATTGGTCAGACATTGTAGCATATTTCCTATATCCTTCTTATCATGGAAGATTCCATACCAACCTCTTATATCCTTCATAAGTTTATCACCACATAAAATCACCTTTTTGATGAGTTCCATGATGCAACTAACTTCTCTATCTAGAATATGACATACCTTATATCTCTCATGAGAATGGATATCGACTCACACCTGGTTTCTCCTTCCCCACCACTATCAATTAAGAATTATAAGGTCTAAAAGATTTCTAATAGTAATTTTTTTCATTGAATTTCAATTATATAGAATAATACTTTAAATATGTGACTCATATGGATAAATTTGTCAAAGAAATCTAGGAATCGTTGACCCAAATGTATTCTAAATCGAATAATTTAGGTCGGGTATCAAGTGTTCTTCATATCACTTCCATTATCCACCAGCACCACCTCCTATTCCAGTATATTTCACTAACTGGAATGATCTCTATAATGATTTAATAGATATTTAAAACATTTTAAAAAATCATAGGATTCTTTTTCATAGTGAGGATAGTTCTATCTCTTTATTCTTATTCATGTCCTTGATTTAGAGTACACAACAACTGCCCCAATAATGATGGCCAACACCTCCACTCATTAGATTCCATTGTTCTATCATCACCTTGGAAAATCTCATTAGGTAACTTACACACCTCTTGAAACTATAGATTATACTTCCCTACTAGAAAATGTTCAGGGGTTTTTTAGGTACCCATGGTCATGGGCATGGTGGGGGTCGTAATCGTCCTTTCTATCTATGCAATGTCAATCCTAGTCATCTCATTGATCAGTGTTGGTTTCTTCATGAACTCCAATCTCAGCTACCTCAGTAGGTTCGGAAAGCTATGGTAGATAACTCCAATACATCATATGATATCCCTCATAACTTAGACCTCTCCATGCATGATCTCAAGCATATACACTCTCAAAGAGATAGTTTACTACCTAGTTCCTCTTCGACATCTATTTCTCAAACTAGTCTCCCCACTGCTTATGTAACCTGTCACCCACGTTCTTGGATGCTCGATTCTAGTGCTTTCGATTATCTCACTAGTGATTCTTGTTTTTTAAATACTTATCATCAGTATACTAAAACAACATCCATTATTGTTGTTGAAAAATCTACAATCCCTAATGCGGGATTTGAAACGTGTTCCTTGAATCCTTGTATTCACCTGTCTTCTAGGACACATGTTCCTAGAAGTACTTTTAATCTCCTACCCATACGTAAGCTCACAAAGGGGCTTACAATTTGTTTCTATTTTTACACAATCTTATGTTGTGTTTTAGGAGTGGTTAGTGAACTGGAAGATTCGTAGAGGACATGTTCACAATGGGGAGTACATATTCAGTACTCTAACATCCCTTGCCTGCATGAAAACCGCTTCCCATTCTCTAGATCTAATTTTTACTTGGGATAGACACCTATCTCCACCATAAATCAGAATTATACTCATTTCAGTCTGCACCTTTCTTTTCATTATAAAAAATATAAGTTTAAAAAACATCATTTCATGAGTTATGTTCTTCGTTTGGTAATGCGGGCATCTAAAAATTTTGATTTAGTCCATTCTGATGTACGAGGTCCCTTTACAGTCCCAAATCGGTTAGGGTACCAATATTATGTATCATTTATTGAAGAATTATCTCAAATGACATAAATTCATCTACTTCATGATTGTTTTGCGGTGTTTTCAACTTTCAAGAACATTTAACATGAAATTAACACTTAGTTATCCATGCCAATTAAATGTTTCTACTCAGAAAATAGAGGAGAATATTTGTTCTTTTCTATTCAGTAGTTTCTAAAGAATCACGACATCCTTCATCATATATACTTCCAAGATAAACCTTAGCATAATGTAGTGGGAAAGGATAAACATCATTGTATTCTGGAGACTAATAATTCCCTATTATTTAACATGAAGGTGCTTCTTTATTTTTAGGGAAGATATTCTTATTTCTACATTCCTTATTCTACCCTTTATGGGGATAATCCTTTCTGAGATTTGTTCTCATCTCTCCCTCCTCACCCTCTTCCCCTTCGTGTATTTTGGTGTCTTTTTATGTTCATGACACTCTTACCCACTTATCTAAATTCTATTAAACATCCCTTTGTTGCATATTTCTGGATTATTCTCACACTCAGCATGGATACTAATGTTTCTCTCCAGACTTTTAGAATTATGTCATCTTTTTTTATATCTATTTTATTGAGAAATATCCATTATATCCACCCTCTTCCCCCCCAAGATACCGCTATCAATGAGTTATTTCCACTCACCATGAACACACCCCTACCTCTGTTATCCCACACTGCTAATCACCTAACTGGATCTGTCTATTCTTATCGACCATTGAACACGTCCCCCTTCCAAATCGATAACACTGTCTCCTTAACTTTATCAGACACTCTTTCTTGAGGAACAAAATACTTGCCTATTTTTTTACAAAATTGTACTCTATATTTTCAAAATACTTTTGTATACACAACGTCCTACAAAGGCTTATCTTACCTGGAGGTTATATCTATTCCTCGAATGGTTTTAAAGGATAAATCTCACCTGGTTTTATTCAATAAATATGATATGAATTACAAGCCTTGGATGATAATCACACTTGGGACCTAGTCCCCCTTCCGGTAGGTAAACATGTAGTTGGCAGAAAATGAATCTATACAGTCCGTCTAAATAATGATGGAACTCTTCATTTTTTAAAGCCTGTCTCATGGAAAAGGTCTATAACAAGACATATGGTGTTGAATATTTCAATAAATTCTCTTCGATTTTGAAAATCAAATTTGTTTGCTTATCTATATCTCTTGCAGCTTCTCTTCATTAGCCTCTTCATCAACATGATGTCCATAATTCCATTCTATATGGTTGTCTTGAATAACAAGTATATTTGAAACCTCTCATGGATTACCTTCCTTAGGATATAGATCTCATGTATGTCGGCTTCATTTCTCTCTTTATGGGCTCAAGCAGTCTCCTCGTGCTTGGTTTGGCAGATTCTACACTATAATCACTGTATTTGGTCTATCTCGAAGTATTAAGGACCACATCATTTTCTACCAAAAAACATCCTATAATGCATCTTGTCAATTTTATATGTTGATGATATCATTATTACAGGTAGAGACTAACATGTTATTTTCCTTCTAAAGTTTTATCATCATCAACAATTCCAAACCAAAGACCTCGGTACTTTGACATATTTTCTTGGAATTGGAGTCACCCATTCTCCAACTAGAAACTTTCTTTCCAAATTAAAATATGAATTGGATATCTTGAAGGATAATTGTAGAGACCCGAAGCTTGACGTACATGGACATTACATTAATTTTGTGGAATACTTAGTACATAACAAAAACACACACACAAGGATCGTAATAGTTTAGTGTCTTTGGAAACTCATAACGTAATCTTCTAATATTGGTGAAAGATCTTCAATATCTCCCATGAAGATATTCCCATTTTTTTCTTACCTAAAACCTTTCTTTATATCCTGGGGAAAAGAAAACATAAAAGGGTGAGCTCAAATGCTCAGTAAGGGTAAACAAAAGAAAAATCAATCACTTCATATTCATAAGAACATAACTTTTGGAAATCTTAACCTGCAAAAGAGATCATAATTTCATAACCTGGGATAACTCATGGTAGTGAAATGTATTCACAATAATCATAACATAAAACATTAAACTTTGTGGCATACACACATAATCATAGAGAATCATTTCTTGTTAGTCAAGACTCATTGCCAAGACTATCTTAGTGGACAAAGTCCATTTCTGAATCGAGTGACCCTCGTTTCAGTCCTGTTTCACTGAACCGGTATAACCTATCATTCCAGTCATGTCTATCTCATGAGATATAAAATCTTTACCCAATGCATTGGAGGGAGATATAGGTCCCACCCATCTCATAATGATACCATTCTTATGTGTGCCACAAAATCATAAACCACACATCATAGCATAACCCATGTAATAAAAATGGGATTCTTAAACAACATGACATCATAAAACCATTCATATAAGATAAAGGAATTCATAAACATAATCCCATCACAACATAGTCAAATCAATGTAAAAATATGGATAGAAACATAACCCTTTATTATCTTAGATGGAAAATAATTTTGATAAAACACTTGAAATGAATTCTTGAGGAAAATATCCTTTCTTCTTCAAAATCAATTCCTTTTCACAAAACATCATGCAATTTTAAAAGAAAGAGATTTTATTGAAAATAGTAATGAAATATTTTGGAGGAAGCTTCATGAAAATAAGGCTTTATAAAACCGTAAAAAATCCGTTCGTGCCGTTTATGTTAAAAAAACATTCTTCTCGTACTTTTGTCGGAAAAGTCAAAAAAATACCTCTTACGAAAAACGACAAAAGATTCCTTTCATATATTTTACTAAAAACTCATAGAAGGGTAAAATTGTATTTAAACAATTGTAGGTGGATGGAAATAATGTTACATATTGAGGGAACATGGATGTGGATAATAAAATACATCCCAGTAAATACCAAAGTAAAAACAATCTCGGATAAAAATGAGATTGTGATATTTTCCCTTACCTTAGGTCCGATTTGCTTCGTATGTGTCCGAACCTCCTGTATAATGATTTAAATAATGTCATTGACTTATTACATAATCATATTCATTGTTATGATATCATATATGGTTCACTTATGACTTTATATTACCCGTTCTTTTGTAAATTCCATGTTAAAGAAGCGTTTTGGGTAAAATCGTTTCATTTATTGTAGGTGTTTTGACTTGTTGTTCTTGACATTATTATTACTTATATCATGATTTAATTACTTCCAGAATATAAAATATGATTTATAAATCATATATATTTAGTATATATATATATAATAGATAGATAAATGAAATTAAAAACACCGTTCATGGAGACGGTAGTCCGTACGTACGCATGAACGCTGTTTTCCTTTCATTATTGTCTTGAATGGAAGTAAGTAGATGACATAAAAATATATATATATACATAAATCCAGTATCTTTATAATGTCATATATTTCATTATTATTTTTTATATATACTTTATAATCATTCTTAAATGGTTAAAATGGAGAATGAATCTCATCGCGTCGTGGAGACGGTAGTCCGTACGTACGCACGAGCGATGATATCATTTCCATAATTATTGAATTGAATTGGAGTGGATTATACAATATATCAGAATCAATATGATGTTATAATAACTATGTATAGTTATTCTTTACACCATAATACCCATCCATGTAATGTGTTGGTGGAAAAACAGATTACACCACGACGTGGAGATGGTATTCCGTACGTACGCACGCGCGGTGATTTCATTTTCCGTAGGATGGATAGATGGTTAATTAGGATTATTTTATAATTATAATAACATATCAGTATATTATTGATACTGATGTTATTACTTCATAATTAAACAATCAAAGAAGAAGAAGTGGAAGAAGAAATAAAGGTGAAAGAATTGGTAACGGTAATTACCTCTTCTTTGAAGCGCCTCTTTGAGACCTCCTCTTAGGGCACTAAAATTGGTCTTTGAGGAAGACCAGAACCACTAGAATGTTTCTAGGGAAGTGTAGAAGAGATTTGGGCAGGGGTTGGACGAGCTTGAAGGCTCAAAGTTGTGTGAGGAAGAGAGGGAGGAGATTCCCTTTTATAAGGGAGGAGAGGGGCACCTTTGGAATAACAAAAAAATTATTTTATTATAAAGTCAAGTTCAGTTTTAAATAGCTCCAAATTGATTTATTTCGAGGCTAAGGTGGGTAGGGGTCGAAATACTCTCATCCAATAGAATTTAGATAAGTTTAGGTTCCTATTTTAACCTTATCATTTATATTTAACTTTAAGTTAGATAATTTTACTTTTACCATGTCTTCTTGTTTTCTTACACTATAAGGTTAATAAACATACTATAAGAAGCCAAAAGAACCCCAAGTTGTTTATTATTAATATATATAACCTTATCTAAGTCATTTGGCCGAACCATAGATTTTTAGGAATAAAATAACAATTAATAATATAATATTTGTTTTAAAAAACTATTTTATGTCAATTTTGACACTATTTGGTAATTGATTTTTGTGAAAATCATAACAGAATGATTAGTTCGAAAAAAGTTATTTATATCTATACTAACATGTCATATTAACCTATAAAATTAGTTTAATTGATAAAAAGTCTCAAATTATATTTATTTGGGTATTTATAATATCAATTATTCTAATTTTTCACTATTATGGTAATTACTGCATCATCATTGTGTCATAAATAAATTAAATTATTTAATGTCTAAAAATTATAAATAAACTATCATTATGTAGGAAATCTTATTAGATTTCTAATGAATATTTACAATCGAATTTATCTCATGTATAACCCTATATTATAAATGTTTTAGTAAATAAACTTTGATTTTAACTCTTTTAACTCTTCTTTGAATTAAATAATAATAAATGTCCTAATCTAATCCAAGTGGGCCTAAATGGTCATATTTTATTCCTAAGGTTGTTTTTGGTCGAATTAAACCTGTAAAATAGAATTAGGACATGTGTTAGGGTAATAATAATATCATTTTTACCCTTAATTACCCTATTTAGTTTTAACCGTGGTAAAAAAAGTAAAAAGTTATTATTCACCAAAAATTATTTTCATCTCATTGAACCACATTTTAGTCCTTGATATTAACCGTGTCTCTCAGATTTTTGAAATTCCACTCACAGAAGCGGTAAAATTAAGTTTTATGAAAAATTCAGTTTTTTTAACTACAACTTAGTGGTTTCACTATTCATCAAAAATTGAAAGTTTTCAAGAAAAATACCAAAAATTAGGCCTAAGCTATATTTGATATTATGAAATCAAAAATGATTTATATTTTACCAAATTCAAAACATATCAGTTGCATTAATTAATTTAAAAATTAATTCCCGTCCTCAAAACAAATAGCGTGTTTTTAAGAGATAATAACTATCAAAAGATTGACACTTGTTTATAACTGGTTTAAATGTGAAATTACATCCAATGACCAACATTGTATTAAATTGTAAAAATATATTCTAAATATACTTTAAAACCACTCAAAATAATAATTTATCACTATTAATTATTTCGATTGAAAAAGTTGTTTTTAATTAAAATTTAGTAATTTTCACTATTCATCCAAATATGAAAGTTATCCGAAAATCACCAAAATTTCACCCTAAGCTAATCTCGATATTCCGAATCCAAAAATGAAGTCCATTTTGAAAAATAGAAATTAAAAAATTTCAAAAAGTGGTTATTACTATTCATAACGTCTAGTTTTAATAATATTTTAATAGCATATCGTTGTTTAGCGAAACTTGGTGTTGCGTACAACACACTTTATCGTGGAAGGTCGTGATTGCGTGTAATTAAAGCCAGGTCAAAGATGTGTGTTGTGAAAGCTCCTTTTGGTTTAGCGTATAACACAAGACATTAATGAAATTAAAAAGAATATTTTTCATAAAATCTCGGGGTGTTACATTCTACCCCCCTTAAAATGAATTTCGCCCTCGAAATTCGTCGGGGTTATAAATGGTTTACTATTAGAAAGTTTCTTTAATCGAAACCCACATCGTAAAAAGGAATACCAAAACCAATCTTTAAAAACGAAAGTATGAAATGTAACGGTTACCCAAATAAACTAATCACTGGGTTTCCACATAGGTGAAAATATGGATATGGAAGAGAAATCTAACCATCATGTTCTGATGGAGAGTGGTAGAGAACATGGCTATGGAAAATCCAACAATCACAAATCCATAAATTTGTGACGATCTAAGGTACCATTTGATTAGTCAGATATAAGAGCACTAGGACAACATTTTTTGTTTTCAAGATCGTTTCCCTAAAGATGAAGAATTAGAATTAGAATAAATACTTACTTTATTTTGGTACAATATCACTGTTGTTCGTGCCTTGAACAATTTCCACTTCATCTCTTAAATAAATGAAGTTGAATTTGTTATTCGTGAAGTGTTAGCAGATCATGTGATAGAATGACTGGTCATTCCATCTGTCTCAAACAAAAGGTTAGCAAAAGTTATTAAATATACATAAGTCATTCTATAGTGAGATTAATCATATATAGTTCCTAAAATGGACTTATACTTCATATATCATACTGCTTAATATAATAAAACTAGTTTCTACCAAACAGGGACTTCCTGTAGGCCAGTGGTAGGCGATAAAGGCTAGTCGCACTTTGGTTGTGGGTTCGATTCCCACATCCTTGTCCGACGCGATGGGCTGTCGCCCGTCCTGTAGGTTGTCCTTTTTCTAAAACTACATTACTATAACATTCCATCAATAATATTGAAAATATTCTATCCTTAAACAATACTAAATTATGTCCAACATAATCCATTCTAATCTTTAGGCTTATCCAGAAAACTGCAGTCCACTCTCATAATATAATGAAAACGATTAACAGAGATTTAATACCATCGTTGATCCCCATATATCATAAGATATGTCTTTTTGGTCACATTCCAAACATTCAAAGGCCTTAATCAAGTATTTTCTTGAATACCCATTGGACCTTAGTGAAAACATGTATGCAGTTAAAAGTTAACACCTTCCACAAACCAAAATCCTCAAAATTCTATATACTCAAACCATGATATCACTTAGTCCTTATATCAATCATGAGATCATGAATACTATCAAATATTTCATTTTCTCGTTTTCCCTTCATTATGCGCATATCATCTACATTTCAAAAATATCTGAATAACTTTTCATGGATAGTGGTACCATTAATCATACACTTTCAAAACTCAAGGAAAGACAACAGTGTAACAATCCTTAGATGTCTCTTTATTCCATAGTACCATGAGATTTCTTATACAACATTACACATGATAAACATGTAATCATTCCACTACATTCTTAAACCATTGACCGAGCTTCAATAATTCTTTCATCTCACATATCATTTGTAGTCTCTTCATCATCATCCACATAAATACTACCCATACAACCATACTGATTCTCTTCATGAGACTTTCCCTTAGGGCATTGGTTTGCATAATGCCCGTACATTCCACATTTAAAACATTTAACCATTGTTGATGTCATAACAATACCATTATCCTCATCCCTGGTGTTAACTGAACCTTTTCCTTTGCACTTACTGGCTTTGTGTCCTTCTTTTCCACACCCAAAGCATCTTCCAGTTCCTTTGAAACATTCCCCTTGATGCCTCTTAACACATGATTTACATAGGGGAAATTGAACTTTCTTTCCTCTATGATCATCATGAAACTCCATCTTTCTCTTATTAGCCGAGTCAGGAAACTTACCAAATTTTACTTTATTAATCATATTATGAGATAGCTGATTCGGCATAATAATGATGTTTGGACTTCCAAATCCCATTTCATTTGGTTGCTCATGAAAAATATCAATCCATTGTCCAGCATATCCTCCAGTATCGTGAATCACCTTGTTTCCAGCCATTTTCTAAAACCCAAAAAGAATAGTGTGAGAGGCAAAAATCATGCTAGGGAAAACAACATTATAAAGGGGGAGTATCCTCAATATCTAACTTCTTAGGTTAAATTATAATATCGTTACCATAGTTATAGGACTGTATCCTATACGTATACTTATCCTTAGGGACATCCCTAGACAAACCTTATAAATATCTCTAGGGATCTCACTAAAGTTCTCGCATCCTAGTTTCCAAAGGTTGACTAAACCTTTCCTCTGATACCAACTGTAGAGACCCGAAGCTTGACGTACATGGACATTACATTACTTTTGCGGAATACTTAGTACATAACAAAAACACACACACAAGGATCGTAATAGTTTAGTGTCTTTGGAAACTCGGAACGTAATCTTCTAATCCTGGTGAAAGATCTTCAATATCTCCCATAAAGATCTTCTCTTTTTTTTTTCTTACCTAAAACCTTTATTTAAATCCTGGGGAAAAGAAAACATAAAAGGGTGAGCTCAAATGCTCAGTAAGGGTAAACAAAAGAAAAATCAATCACTTCATATTCATAAGAACATAACTTTTGGAAATCTTAACCTGCAAAAGAGATCATAATTTCATAACCTGGGATAACTCATGGTAGTGAAATGTATTCACAATAATCATAACTTAAAACATTAAACATTGTGTCATACACACATAATCATAGAGAATCATTTCTTGTTAGTCAAGACTCATTGCCAAGACTATCTTAGTGGACAAAGTCCATTTCTGAATCGAGTGACCCTCGTTTCAGTCCTGTTTCACTGAACCGGTATAACCTACCATTCCAGCCATGTCTATCTCATGAGATATAAAATCTTTACCCAATGCATTGGAGGGAGATATAGGTCCCACCCATCTGATAATGATACCATTCTTATGTGTGCCACAAAATCATAAACCATACATCATAGCATAACCCATGTAATAAAAATGGGATTCTTAAACAACATGACATCATAAAACCATTCATATAAGATATAGGAATTCATAAACATAATTCCATCACAACATAGTCAAATCAATGTAAAAATATGGATAGAAACAGAACCCTTTATTATCTTAGATGGAAAATAATTTTGATAAAACACTTGAAATGAATTCTTGAGGAAAATATCCTTTCTTCTTCAAAATCAATTCCTTTTGACAAAACATCATGCAATTTTAAAAGAAAGAGATTTTATTGAAAATAGTAATGAAATATTTTGGAGGAAGCTTCATGAAAATAAGGCTTTATAAAACCGTAAAAAATCCGTTCGTGCCGTTTAAGATAAAAAAACATTCTTCTCGTACTTTTGTCGGAAAAGTCAAAAAAATACCTCGTACGAAAAACGACAAAAGATTCCTTTCATATCTTTTACTAAAAACTCACCGAAGGGTAAAATTGTATTTAAACAATTTTAGGTGGATGGAAATAATGTTACATATTGAGGGAACATGGATGTGGATAATAAAATACATCCCAGTAAATACCAAAGTAAAAACAATCTCGGATAAAAATGAGATTGTGATATTTTCCCTTACCTTAGGTCCGATTTGCTTCGTATGTGTCCGAACCTCCTGTATAATGATTTAAATAATGTCATTGACTTATTACATAATCATATTCATTGTTATGTTATCATATATGGTTCACTTATGGCTTTATATTACCCGTTATTTTGTAAATTCCATGTTAAAGAAGCGTTTTGGGTAAAATCATTTCATTTATTGTAGGTGTTTTGACTTGTTGTTCTTGACATTATTATTACTTATATCATGATTTACTTACTTACAGAATATAAAATATGATTTATATATCATATATATTTAGTATATATATATATATATATAATAGATAGATAAATGAAATGAAAAACACCGTTCATGGAGACGGTAGTCCGTACGTACGCATGAACGCTGTTTTCCTTTCATTATTGTCTTGAATGGAGGTAAGTAGATGACATACATATATATATATACATAAATCCAGTATCTTTATAATGTCATATATTTCATTATTATTTCTTATATATACTTTATAATCATTCTTAAATGGTTAAAATGGAGAATGAATCTCATCGCGTCGTGGAGACGGTAGTCCGTACGTACGCACGAGCGATGATATCATTTCCGTAATTATTGAATTGAATTGGAGTGGATTATACAATATACCAGAATCAATATGATGTTATAATAACTATGTATAGTTATTCTTTACACCATAATACCCATCCATGTAAGGTGTTGGTGGAAAAACATATTACACCACGGCGTGGAGACGGTATTCCGTACGTACGCACGCGCGGTGATTTCATTTTTCGTAGGATGGATAGATGGTAAATTAGGATTGTTTCATAATTATAATAACATATCAGTATATGAGTGATACTGATGTTATTACTTTATAATGAAACAACCTAAGAAGAAGAAGTGGAAGAAGAAATAAAGGTGAAAGAATTGGTAACGGTAATTACCTATTCTTTGAAGCGCCTCTTTGAGACCTCCTCTTAGGGCACTAAAATTGGTCTTTGAGGAATACCAAAACCTCTAGGATGTTTCTAGGGAAGTGTAGAAGATATTTGGGCAGGGGTTGGCCGAGCTTGAATGCTCAAAGTTGTGTGAGGAAGAGAGGGAGGAGATTCCCTTTTATAAGGGAGGAGAGGGGCACCTTTGGAATAACTAAAAATATTATTTTATTATAAAGTCAAGTTCGGTTTTAAATAGCTCCAAATTGATTTATTTCTAGGATAAGGTGGGTAGGGGTCGAAATCCTCCCATCCAATAGAATTTAGACAAGTTTAGGTTCCTATTTTAACCTTATCATTTATATTTAACTTTAAGTTAGATAATTTTACTTTTACCATGTCTTCTTGTTTTCTTACACTATAAGGTTAATAAACTTAATATAAGAAGCCAAACGAACCCCAAGTTGTTTATTATTAATATATATAACCTTATCTAAGTCATTTTGCCGAACCTTAGATTTTTAGGAATAAAATAACAATTAATAATATAATATTTGTTTTAAAAAACTATTTTATGTCAATTTTGACACTATTTGGTAATTGATTTTTGTGAAAATCATAACAGAATGATTAGTTCGAAAAAAGTTAATTAAATCTATACTAACATGTCATAGTAACCTATAAAATTAGTGTAATTGATAAAAAGTCTCAAATTATATTTATTTGGGTATTTATAATATCAATTATTCTAATTTTTCACTATTATGGTAATTACTGCATCATCATTGTGTCATAAATAAAATAAATTATTTAATGTCTAAAAATTATAAATAAAATATCATTATGTAGGAAATCTTATTACCTTTATAATGAATATTTACAATCGAATTTATCTCATGTATAACCCTATATTATAAATGTTTTAGTAAATAAACTTTGATTTTAACTCTTTTAACTCTTCCTTGAATTAAATAATAATAAATGTCCTAATCTAATCCCAGTGGGCCTAAATGGTCATATTTTATTCCTAAGGTTGTTTTTGGTATAATTAAACCTGTAAAATAGAATTAGGACATGTGTTAGGGTAATAATAATATCATTTTTACCCTTAATTACCCTATTTACTTTTAACCGTGGTAAAAAAAAGTAAAAAGTTACTATTCACCAAAAATTATTTTCATCTCATTGAACCACATTTTAGTCATTGATATTAACCGTGTCTCTCAGATTTTCGAAATTCCACTCACAGAAGCGGTAAAATTAAGTTTTATGAAAAATTCAGTTTTTTTAACTACAACTTAGTGGTTTCACTATTCATCAAAAATTGAAAGTTTTCAGAAAAATAACAAAAATTAGGCCTAAGATATATTTGATATTATGAACTCAAAAATGATTTATATTTTACCAAATTCAAAACATATCAGTTGCATTAATTAATTTAAAAATTAATTCCCGTCGTCAAAACAAATAGCGTGTTTTTAAGAGATAATAACTATCAAAAGATTGACACTTGTTTATAACTGGTTTAAATGTGAAATTACATCCAATGACCAACATTTTATTAAATTGTAAAAATATATTCTAAATATACTTTAAAACCACTGAAATTAATAATTTATCACTATTAGTTATTTCGATTGAAAAAGTTATTTTTAATTAAAATTTAGTAATTTTCACTATTCATCAAAATATGAAAGTTATCCGAAAATCACCAAAATTTCACCTTAAGCTAATCTCGATATTCTGAATCCAAAAATGAAGTCCATTTTGAAAAATAGAAATTACAAAATTTCAAAAAGTGGTTATTACTATTCATAATGTCTAGTTTTAATAATATTTTAATAGCATATCGTTGTTTAGCGAAACTTGGTGTTGCGTACAACACACGCTATCGTGGAAGGTCGCGATTGCGTGTAATTAAAGCCAGGTCAAAGATGTGTGTTGTGAAAGCTCCTTTTGGTGTACCGTATAACACAAGAAATTAATGAAATTAAAAAGAATATTTTTCATAAAATCTCGGGGTGTTACAATAATGGATGGCCTCAGGAAACACTACTACAAAACTGGCGTTTAATAGCACTGGTATTTATCAATGTTAGAAAAAAGCGCAGATATATGGCATCTTTAACAACGCTTTATTTTTAGTGCTAGTAAAGGGCACCCTTTATCAATGCTATATATTTAACACTCATAAATGATTCATTTATAAGTTATTTTTTATCAGTGATAAAGGTCCAAATAAATAAAATGAAATAATTAAATAAATAAAAAAAACCAAGTTTATTAAAAAATTACAAATTTTATTAATTAAATAATTATTGATAAAAAATGAATAAATTGATTATACTATATAAAAATAATAAATACTAATAAATAATATGTATTAAATATATCGATATTCAAAATTAAAATTAAATAAATTAAGAATAAAACAAAGTAAATTGGGAAAAATATAAAACATTTTATTAATTAGATGATTATTGACAATGTTAATAAATAGTATATATTAAATATATATATATATATATTAAAGTATATACTTATGATTTATATATTACAAAATATTTATGCACTATATATTTAGTGAATGGTGGTTTATAATTAAAAATTAATATGAATTAAAAATAATGACTAATTGTATAAAGTAATGGACATATAATTGAATGCCGTTTGATTTTTCTATTCAACATAGATCAAATGTGTGTTATATTGATTTCATATATACGTAATTAATGTATTTTTATATACAATTTACACAAACACAACTCATCCATTTTTCAGTATTATTATAGTGTACTTATTTTTAATTTATTCAACTTCACTCATTTTTAACACGCATGCACTTAAAATTAGATATTCATTAATAATGTAAAAAAATATTTATAAAAAATATTTATAAAAAATATATATAAAAATATTTATAAAATAATATTTATAAATAAATATATTTAAAATTGTACATACTAAATTTATAAAAATACATATATTTATAATTATAAATAAATAATTTTTGTTATAATTATTTATATAATTATAAATAGAAAATTATATATATTTAAATTATTATAAATAAATATTTATATATATTTAAATAATCATTAAATTTATAATAAATTTAATTAAATAATGAATATATTTACTATATATATATTTATTAAATATATAAATATATAATTATATATATACATGTAATGATATAAACATTCTTTTTTAAAAATATTTTTATAATTATAAATATATATATTTAAATAATTATAAAATAATAATAAATATATTTGAATATGAAATATATTTACTATATATATATATATATATATATCGATTAATTATATATATAAATATATTTACAATTTTTTTATAATTATAATTATAAATCCTTTATCATTGCTTAAATAATAAGAATTGATAACAAAAATATTAATCCATTCTTTCTTTAGCACTGATAAATATGAGTTTTTTTTGCACTTAAATAATGAGCGCTGATAAAAGGATGATTTTTAAGCGCTTTTATAAAAGCTATGATAAAAGTGTCCCAATATGATTAAAAAAACTAACATGTTTCAAACATGTCTCGATATTAGAAAAAAAACTATTGTGAACCCTTTGTGGGTGCTTCTCATTTTTTTCTCCCCTTTCTCCAACCCTATTTTTCTCCCACATTTTCCTCAATTTCTTCACCCTAAGGTCCCAAATATATTCAATGGTGTTCCAAATGTTTCGTTCTCGACCACAGAGTACGACATGAAATTGGCTATTCTTAATCTCAGCTTGATTTTGTGGTTTAATTAGCATCAACCTTTGGTGGACACATTCGATAGGTTAATCTACGAGTCTTGGGGGTTGAAAGATCGAGTAATGGTAGGCCTACTAGATAAAAGGAACATAATGATTTGGTTCTATTTAGAAGAATATCTAGTAAGGGCTTAGTCCAATGCCCCCATATCTGCAACGACTTCTGGTTCATTCTATTAAGGTCTTCATATGACTTCCATATGAAGCGCAACATTCAAATAACAAAGATTTGGGTTAGGTTCCCCAAGCTCCCTTTACCTATTTAAAATCTAGTGATTATACACACGCCTGGGAATTTCATTGGTAGATATTTATGTTTTGATTATAGAACTCGTTCAGTTTTCCACCCTATTTCTCCTCACATTTTCATAGAAGTTTATGTCTTTTTAGTGCCTAAAAATAATATTTGGATAACATTGGGGGAATAATTTTGATGCAAGCAGGTTGTGTGATTTGAATTGTGGATCAATTTCTATGGTTCTTTTAAGAAAATATGTCATTCTCTATTATTTCTAATATATCATATAGATGTGTATTATTTAGTTATGCCAACTTCTTTATGGACCTAAAAATATCAAGGATGGGTCAATCCATATTTGATGGCTTCCCTAGAATCCTTATGTTTCAACTTCATTTGTTCCAAAAAATATAATGGATGTTATAAAAATCTATATATTAGAAATTATTTTTAGGTATTCATCATTTTAGGTCTATATATAAATTTTAGGTCAATATATAGATTTAACTAATTGTAATATAATTTATACTTAAACAAAAAATAAAATATTGTAAAATCATGATACTTTCAAAAGAATAAAATTAGGTAACTATTTATACATTTTTTTGAAATAATTAAATGTTCCAAAATTTAAATATTTATATTTTATATAAAATTTACCAGAATAATATTTATTTATAATTAGTATAATTTTAAATAAATTAGTAATAGTATTTTTTTATTTTCATTATAAAAAATAGTATTATATATATCGAATAATATATTTTATATTTAAATAAATTTAAATATGATAAATAATATACATATATATATATATTTATATTTATATTAAAATAAAGTTACTAATATAATTCACATATATATATAACATATAAATATAATATTTCGGTAGATTTACTTAATTTGTCTATGTATTGTATAAGGAGTGACCCCCATTTTATAGTTTTTTATAATGGAAGGCGTGGACCCCGTTCAGGTTTTTTTCCTATCGAGGTATGTGTGAACGAAGTACACGCCTCCATCGACCTCTTTTTTCCAATCATATAAAACCCTATAGTTTTTTAATAAAATAAAACCTTTTAAAAAACCATGTTTTATCGAAAAAACATTATAAAACAATCTTCAACTAATTATTTTGTTAATGTTTTATTCAGATCCTTGTGGATAATTTCAAGGATAAAAATGAAAGTAATTCATCATTAACATTTCCTCCATGTAAAATCAAATAAATTAATTTTAGAAAAATAAACTCATCATATGAAATTAAACTATAGCAACCAAAGACCACTGGGCTGTGTAGAAGTCCCATTGCATATTCTGATTCATCCGTCCCCACCCTCTCCATTTGTTTCTCACCCTTCACTCTATCATTTCTCTAGTTGTGTGGAGCTTTTTTCGGTAAGGAGTTGGTGGAAATGGAGGTTTCACATTAATAACTAGTTTCAATGGTGTAATTATCACAAATGATAAACATGTATACTTCTATAGAATACAATTAAGTACAATTTTACAGGTCATCAGTTTCATCTCATGAATAGTTATTATTGAATTTTGAATCCTTCAGACTCATCCCCCATATATTTTTTTGTTTCTTGTACTAATTTGAGGATTAATCATCCCATATATGACTATTACATAGACTATTTCAAGAAACAAAGGTGCATGTCCACAGGAGATGGATAATGTGTGTCAAATAACAAAATTCAATGATAATTATTTAGGAGATGATCCAATGAGGACGAAAATTTAACTTCACTATGTTCTCTAAAGAAGGAAATGTATCCCGTTTGGGAGAATTACACCATTTACACTAGTTATTAACTAGACACCTCCATTTCCACCAATACCTTCTAGAGAAAATATCCACACAACTAAATAAATGATATATTGAAGGGTAGGAATGAAATATAGAGGGTGGAGATGAAATAATCAGAATACACAACTATAGTGCTGCACAGCCCAAGGGTCTTGGGTTTATACAGTGTAATTTCTACTGATGAGTGTATGATAATGAAATTAAATTATTTGACTTTGACTTTGAGATATATTTAATGATATATTACTTTAATTTTTATCCTTGAAATTATCCACAAGCATCCAAATAAAACATTAATAAAATTATTTGTTGATGATATTTTTATAATATTTTTTCAATAAAATATGGTTTTCAATAAGTTTTAGTTTATTTAAAAAATTATAGGGTTTTATATGATTGTAAAATGGCTCTATGGATATTTTTACTTCATTAACACATTTCTAAATGATCAATAAGTCATTTGAGATGTGTAGGAATTTTCTACACCTCCATTTGATGCACAGTGTGATCGTTATGACTCCACACGTTCGTTATCAGTTTAAAATTGATAGTTTAGTTCAAAAAATGTCACTGACTAAATAAATAAAAAGTGGTTGGATTTTATTGATAATATATGACATCAATTCATAATTCATTTTTGACATGGAGGACTCAATATCATGTTAAACGGATACACGGTGTGATCGATATAGTTCACAGTGCGTGTTCCCAGTTTAAAATGACATTTTAGAAAAAAATCAAGTGACATACTCAAAAATAATAAAACACATTACGATTGTTTTTATAATTTATGAAAAAAATCCATAAGTCATTTAAGGTATGTAGGAATCATCTGTAACTCAATCTGATGCACGATGTGACCGATATGACTGCAGGTGTGTCTTTTTAATTAAAAATGACCTCAATTTTAATAAAAAGAAAAACTAACCTACCAAAATTTCAGAAAACACATTCATATTGTTTTGATAATTTAGGGAAATTATCCATAAGTCATTTTTAATGTGTATGAATTTACTACACCTCAATCTAGCACACAGTGTTCCCGGTATGACTCAATGTGTCCATTATCAGTTTAAAATCGACTGTTTAGTTCAAAATTGTCACTCACTAAAAATGAAGCAAACATAGTTGGATTTTATTGATAATTTTTGAAATTTATTCATAAGTCATTTGTGATTTTTAAGAATTAATCTCACATCCAAACGACACATTATGTGATTGGTATGAGTAAAAGTGCGGGTTTCTTGTTTAACATGACATTTTAGTAAAAAAGACACGTGACATACTCAAAAACTAAGAAACACATTAATATTGTTCAGATACATTATAGAAATTTTCCATAATCCATTTGGGACATGTAAAAATTATCCACACCTCAATCCAACGTATGATGTGACCTATAAAACTCAATGTGTGTTTTTTTATTTAAAATTGACATTAAATTTAGTAAAAAGGACAACCCACCTACTCAAAATTGAGAAAACAAGTTTATATTGTTTTGAAACCTTATAAAAATGATCCATATGTCAGTTTTGATGTGTAGGAATCATACTCACCTCAATATAATACATGATGTGTCTGGTTTGACTCAAAGTTTCTGATATGAGTTTAAAATCAACATTTTAGTTCCAAAAGTGTGACTCACTAAAAATCAAGAAAACACACTCAGATTGTCATTATAATTTAGGAAAATGACTTATAAGTAATTTTGGATGTGTATAAATTGATATCACATCAAACTGAAACATGATATGACTGGTATGAGTCAAAGTGTGTGTTTCCAGTTTAAAATAAAATTTTAGTAAAATAGACAAGCGAGGTACTCAAAACCGGGAAAACACATTTGAATTATTTTGATACTTTAGAAAAATTATCCATAAGTCATTTGAGACATGTAAGAATCAGTGTCACCTCAATCTGAAGCACGTTGTGACCGATATGACTCCAAGTACATTTTTTCAATATATAAGTATCATTTTAGTTTAAAATGTGCATCATATTTCCAAAACTGGGAAAATGATCCTAGATTGTTTTCTCTTCATTTAAATTTTTTATTCATGCATTATTTTTATGATTTTGTTGTGTTTTTGGTGATGCATTATGCTTTTGTGGTGTTTTTGGTGATGTGGTGTGTTGTTACAACACACTACACTTGTGTTTTAGTATGCCCCTTTATCAACGCTTTTATAAGTGCTAATAAATGATTCATTTATCAGCACTTATAGAATCTCTTATAAATGTTCCTTTATCATCTCTTATAGAATCTATAATAAAAGACTGGGGCTTTTAACCTCTCTCTAGTATTCAATGCATCTCTAGGTCTGATAAAGGCCATTTTAACGCTGTTAAACGTCAATTTTATAGAAGAAAAACTATCATTGACACTCCATTTGAACCCAGGGAATGGTATTTTCATGGTGCCACAAACCCATATTCTCACCCAGAGAGTTATTTTTGACATAGGTCCAAACTCAATTATCTTACCATGAATTTTTCGGATATTTCCTACTATGTCATATATTTATCCAATTCATGTAACAACCAATTAAATCCCAATGGGATACTGTCCTTCGAATTGTCAAGTACATTTTGAAAGACCCTGCTCATTGTTTTTAGTATTCAAATAACAATCATCTAAATATTGGGGCCTTGATTGTTGCTGACTATGCCGATTGCTTAGATACTTGGAAGTATAATTTTTGGTTTCCTGTTTTCATGGTCGGTAACTCAATCTCATGGAGAAGCAAGAAACAAACATTAATCTCCAGATCCGGTGTGGAATCTGAATACTATGCAATGGCCACAGTCACTACTAAAATACTTTACCGTCATTATCTTATTCATTAAATTGGTTTCCTATCAAAGACTTGAGCTCATATTTGGTGCGATAATTAGGCATCCACGAACACTACATGTAATGCACTCTTCCATGGAGACTTAAAACATATCAAGGTCGACTATCACTCTCTTCTCTAACACCATGTGTAACACCATATAAGTTTTATATATCTTCCAACAGCTCATCATCTCATTGGAATCTTCACTAAAGGATTTTTAGGAGCTTTACGAGACACTCTATGAACCAATCTGGGCATCTACAACATCAGCTACCCAGCTTGAGGGGGTGTGTGTGTAGTCTTCTATTTTTGTGTCTTCTTCCTTTATTTTTTGTGGGACTCTTCTTAGAACTTATGCATGTTCTATCTTAAGGTGGAGTGTTAAACTCAGTTAATTTTATTTCTAGTCTTAAGTAAATTTCTGAGACCCAAATCAATATCCTTCGACATATATTTAATTTCCCCTGTCTAGAAATTAAAGTCTTCACCTCTCTTTGAGTTAAGAATTTTACCATTCTAAAAAAGTATTGAAATAGTCCCTAGATTTCTGTATTTATTTTTAGATTCCCATATATCTTATCTACTTAGGGTTCCCTAGTTTTCTTCTTCAAATTACTTAAAAAATATTTCATAGTTTCGAATGCTAGATTAATTAGAAAACCACTAAAATTAGACTCTACTATTAAAAATATATCTAGACCTTATGTTTCTAATATTTGTGTTGATATGTACATATCTCAACCTTTACTATCCTATATATGGTTTCAGAATGGTGACATTGGATTTTTATAGGAGATTTTATTGGAAAAAATTCGAGTTTATTTCAGTAGATATTTTAAATTGGGACATTTCCCAAAGGTGTGTAGAAGAAGGACATATCCAATACACAACCTTACAAGAAATATTTCAATTTGGGTTGAAAAAGGGGAGTATAAGGGTATGGATACTACTTCCTTTAGACACTGAGGGAATCCTTTTTACAAGTATGTTAATAATATTCTTGTCGGACCTTCTAAGATCCAACATTCTTTTGAATCTTTCTATGGATTTGTGGAAGTTGTTAATAATTTCAAGACTATCAGTGAGGATAAGGAGAATCTTAATAAGCATGATATTCCCACACTTGATATCCCAGGAGTTGGTTAACCCACATAAGAGGAGGACTAAACTGCCCACTCTAATTCTAGTGAATCATTACATGATGTTAATAAGAAATCTTATCTGATTGAATATTCTTACATAAAGTTGAGTGATAATAAAGGTAAAAAATCAATGGTTAACTCAGATAGATTCATTATTATGAATCCTAAGAAGACATGAAAACACATAGAATATTCTAATCTCAATAGAAAAATTATTTCTCAATCTGTATAGGCCTCTTGGAATGAAAAAGAAGATATTCCCTCACATCATGTGATTTCTAGACATATTATTGCATCATATGATGAAGATGATGTAGAATATATAAATAATGATGAATATGTTGAACCTATGGTGATGGATGTATATTAGGTTGATGTTAACTTGTGATATGAACTGAACTCTTGGATTTATGAACAAGATGAAATCGTATTCCAAAAATACATGGATGGTGAACTCAATGCGGAGGTTTACCCTCAAATTACAAATATAAATTTCACTAATATAGGGGATTAATTTAAACTAAATCATAATTTTAACATTAGGGACATTCCATGGAAATGATTATCTCTTATTTCCCATAGTTTAATGATTGATTTCTTGGAATAGTTTACTTTTTTAGGGTGTTTGAATTTGTTTTAGATTTCTATGTTTTGGTCATGATGTTCTTTTTCAATGACATCTTTGATATTTCATATGATGTTTCTTAATGGAGTGTTATGATTTATATAGACATGTATGGATCAATAAAGAAAATATCTCATCATTTTTAATTTGATTTCAATGCTGATATCATGATTCATCACATGGATGTTTCAAATATGAAGTTGATTCCTGAATTCTTAGATACGTGTCTCGTGTTTACCGACCTTCTGCATTGATCCACTCATGTGATGTGTTTTAGTTTTTATAATGTTATTTTTATTTTATGAATTTTATGTTTTCTGTATCCTTTTGATTATTTTTTTAGCATTTTTATCATAGACTATGCTGGAATTTGTATGGATCCATGTAAGGGGTTTTCATTATATTTATGTTGGATGTTATGTTCTCAGAAGATGAATAATCTATAAGGTGATCAACATGATATGTGTATGGTTCCAAAGGTAGCTTTGGATTTTGGATTATAATGAATCTAGAAGATTAGCCTCAATAACATAGACACTGATGACATTTTTAGAGGATGGATTGAAATCATTCTCATGGTTTCTACATTTATGCCAGTTGATACACCTATTTAATTTTGTAGATATATATTTTTGAGTGGATACCTTTTTAATTCAATGATTTCAGGGTGGTTGGAACATTATTTTTTTCATAGGTTCACCAAGAAAGGGATTTGATCCTCCCCCTTGATTTTATGTCATTCTAGTTGCTGAAGAGAGGGATTGGTGTGGAAAATAGTGGTTGTAATACTTTCATAAGGGCTTCAATGATTCAATTTTTGTTCGTTGTGGTGATATAATTAATTATTATACATGTGTTATGATTTTATAGTGATTTAAAATTTTATTTAGGATTTGGAAGACTATATTTTCATTAATAGTGGGATATAAAGTAAAATAATTCTTCCTTGATGGAAATCAGTTCCATTGATGAGTTGGTGGTGGTGAATGTATTTCAATAACTGGAGGATGGCTATAAACCATGCTGATTTATGAATAAAACAATCTATGATGGTTTTTGTTGCTTGATAGATTATTATCAATGTTTAAAATCATTGATATATGGTTGTGTGTCTGATTATTAATGATTTATCTAAATAATTCTTGTTTGGTGGTTTCAAAGAAGACATAACCTTCCTGTTTATATTGATTCTACTCTTAATACTATGTTGGTGAAAACTCATTTCACCATGTGTAAAATTTTTGTTTCTTTTTAATAAATTTTGGGAGGTTTGAGTTAGGTTTCTAACTCAAAATTCATGATTTTCTAGAATATGAACTAAAAAAATAAAAAATATTTTAATATAATAAAAAATAATCAATATAATAGACAAAAAATTATATATAAGATAGAGAAAATGTTGTTTCAAATCCTTTAATTACTTAGAAAACTTAAAAAACAATACGTAAAATCAATTTCTATGATGAGGTCTCAACCCAAATTATGGTTTGTGAATGGAACACATGTATATAGATCACCAACATCTATACTAGGGTTAGTTGTGATAAGATGGAGGATCATGCTCTGGTGTAGGAGTCTAAAATATCTAATGTATTATCTATAAATCATCTAAAGGTTGTGTCATTGAGATGTTCAGAGGTTCACCCAATCAATCACCTACTGTGTAGGTGGAAAGAATTCCCATCAGTTGGGGGAACCATACAACATGTGAAGGGTCAGTCACAAATGATAGAGGTATGGGAAATGAATCCTGCAATGAACATTGATCAACTATACCTAGTGAAAATTATGGATATACTAATAACATAAATGGATCCCATGTATCCTATTGCACATTCTAAATTATCTGAGGTTGGAATTATAGAGGCAAGGGCTCTTCTTATGGAATAATTGAGGCCTAACATGATATATAATGTTGTCTAAATGAACATCATCATCACTTCTCAACAGCACCAGCTACTAGAGAAGGTTCCTATGAAGTAACCTCTTATCCCTAGGTAGGAACATCAACTTCTTGAGGTTGGTGATCAATGATACTATTGTGTAGAACGTAATACACTACCATAATCACCTAAGTTGTGTCATGGTATAGTTCTTGGATAAATACCTCACCATCATCTAAATCAGACATGTTGACAATATGTTGTAGTTTGGTAGGCTATAATGTTATTCAAATTGAATTTAAAGAATATAAAACAAACAAACTATTGTAATGTTATTGACTTCACAGATCCTAAATCCCTCTTATATGTGGTGTATGATATGGTATAGAATTCGGTATATACAGTGGATCATAGTCAAGATTCCATGATAGATGGAATTTCATTATATGCATTCCCTTGTAACAAAATTATGCATGTATGTCTCATTGGTCAAGATACTCTACATGTTGTTTGCACCAGTCAACATCCTGCCTCCTTGTCAACTTCAGTGAATGAAGTGTTACTGACTGTCTGGGTGGAAATAGAATACACTGAACAAATCCAAACAACCACATAAATCTATAAGTCTGGTTCCACTCAACAATATGAATGTGAATGAGAGGCACTACAACCATGGAATCGTGAATCCCATTAGTGTAATATGTGAGAAGACTGTCTAATAGAGATCAATATGGTATCCATGTATTCTAAAATGACATGTAAATTTTTTTAAAATATTTATTCAATAATTTCTAAAAACTATATTATTTTCAAATTGATTTTTCAAAATAAGAATGTATATACTTACATAGGAGGGTAGTAGACCATCCAACATGAGATAGTTTGCACCAAAATTATGTCTCAGAGCTCTAAAAAGACTGTGTGCCTTACTCCACCAATAATGTACAATGTTAAAAGTGATAAATAATAATCAATTAAATATAATAACTCATATAATCATTGGAAAACAATAAAGGCAAATGATCATACCAGTATTCACACGAGGCATCACATGCCACATCTATATGAAGCTACAAACTACAAGGGGTTATGAGAGGGATGTGTTTTCATCCCCACATCTAAATGAGGATGAAACATCCCCCTATATCACTATGATCTAACTAGATTGTCATGTATAATACTCTATATGTGCATGATAAGAACATATATTCCCACCTATATCTCCCATCATGATTGAAGTGCTATAGTATCCCGAAATGCATCATGTGGACATGCATACTAGAGTGGTTAGTGCACAATGTTCCTCTAATGAGCTATAAGATATATGCATGGGCGTGATGAATGACTATCCTCTCATCAACATCAATTAGTAAATGTGTGAAGTTCTTTTCTAGGTAGGTCATTGACATAAAACCATTATCTGTATTAGTATAATTACCTAGAATGTTGAGGTCAATAAATCGGTATAAAATCTCAATCTAGTATCCATGGGTGGGTTTAAAGTCCATAAACCTAGATATGAAGACCAAGAATAATTACCACATTCTTAAGGGTGATGGTCAACTCTACCTTAGATAATTGGAATGTGTGAGTCTCATGTCTTCATCTTTCTATGTGGTAAGCAAGGAGGTGATGGTAAAAAAATGAATAATCAGATACGTTGACACCATAGAAGATAGAATTGTGTAGGTTTGTTATAATAGAAACTGGTGGTAGAACATGATGATAGTGGTGTGATCCACACACCATAATCCATTTAATCTCATTTCCCAATAGAAACTCACGTCAAACATTCGAATAATACACGGTGAGTAGTGTAGTATTCTCCATATCTATGTGTAAAAATGAACTAAATCCTAAGTATAAAATGTAAATATAACATTGTGGTAAAATTAATATTATAACTAGTAGATTTTAGGATATAAAAGATATGTTAATACCCTTTGATCATTATATAGTTGATAGCATGTATTAGTATTTTTTTATCATATAGTTTATTGTACACAATTACATCTGTAATATTCTTAGAATCCCAATTTGATAATTTTTTTCTTAGTCTAGAAACTCCTAATTTTAATGATCACATATCATGTTTCTTATGTTACAAATGAACTTCATATTTTATGATAATAATGTTTTTTTTTCTAAAAAAATAATAAAAATGTATATGTCTCAAAGTTACCATGACGACCTACCACATTATGAAGTTCAACTGGATGTGTAGGTCAGGTGACCATGTAAAAATGACCAAATGTTGAAATATATGTGACTTCATGAACAATCAAGTGACCAAAAATCATAAGAGATTACCATTTTCTATTGATATTCTTCATGCATCCTTTTTAACATATTACAAGTCTTCTAAGATCATAAAATTTATCAGGAGGTATTTTTTAAATCACTGAAACCTAGATCAGAACTTCTAAGGACTTAGGAAAATTCATTATTTGCAGGTAATGCATCATCTCAGATAAGTGTGATAAATCTTTCTAGTAATGATATGGCATTATTTCCTATTATTACCTTCCCTATGACATATTCAACATATAAAAAATTTTCATTTTTGTTGAGCCTAGTCAATCTCATTCTGAATCATTCTAGACATATGTTTCTCCCATGGTCACAATATATTTTTAGTCAGGTATTAATGTCGGGAAATCATTAAGAAATGTAAAATATCAAAACTCCCCAATAGGAATCAATAGTGCACTATAAAAGTTAGATATAGTGGAAAACAGGAATATATTATCATCATACGATTCCCATGATATTTGTACAGAGGAACATACCATAGTAGCATGTGTGCATGGAACCCACAATGCTTGGAAGTTTCCACATTGATAATGCCTCGCATCTAGTAACACCACCAACACTCAACCACTGCTACATATGATGGGGTAACAACACACTATCACTTCAAAAATATTATCTTCAAAGTTGAAAATTTTCCCTTGATAATGGAATTTTAATCAATGTTCTTATCAATATATCTCTTAAAGTTTCATCCATACAGTGGCACCTGATGAATCCCATCAGCATTTTGTTTTCCTTTTTCTAGGAAGTAATTTAATAAATGATAAAATTTCTCCAGAACTGGTATAATTATAGGAATATTAAAAATCCAATTGAAGAATCCATTTATGGACTCCACAATGTTTGTGTTCATGTGTTTTTACCTCTTCCCCTCATCATATCCAAATGTACACTACTCATTTCGAATCATCCTCGTGTAATCATGCACTCCATTATTAGCCCTATGATTTCATTCAAATTTATGCTAAAACATTTACTGATACGGATCATATGATACAATAAAGCCATCATATTACACATAAATTAATTGTATCATTACATTTACATAATGAAAAATAAGAAAGTGGTTGTATACCAAGATTCGTAATATCATTCTTCATAGATTCATCATGAAAAATCATTCACACAATTTGAGAAATGTGACTAATGTTGTATTGATGATGTGAATTTAGGGATTTTCATGTTACATGATCTATATTGATTAACTTATTTATTTCCTAATTATACTGATAAATCAAACATACACCCTTAATATGGGTGAAATGGCTGCTAGTACAAGTTAAAAACCAACTCCATGATTCATAGTTTTCCTTCTCCACTTTGAAAAATGAAAGTAGTGGTGGTGAATGGTTACCATATTGGGTTGCATAAATTATTAATACAGTCATGTATTTCCATATAGAAACATGTTATCTATTTGTATAAAAGGTTTATAGAGATTAAGTGTAGAAATGCGTGGAATGAATGATTGAAACACCCAACAAAATTTAACATTAGATAGATCATGTAAATTTTCTTGAGGCACATGTTAGTTCATATAAAGGTGAAATACATATTGGTGTTCTTGTCTCAATATGGATACAAATTTTGGAAAATCCTAACATGATTCATCCCAATAACTTTACACCTTGAAATTTCCCTTGTATTACACTGTCTATTTTTTTTCTATTAGAAATGTTATAACAAAAATTATGTTGTATCCTCTCTTAAAAAAGGGTTACAAGAACATCTTAGAATGTCCAAATCATCTCTAAAATAATAGATAACACAAATTAAACATCCAATAAGGTATGATAATAATCCAATATTGGCTATAGAAATGTGTGAGATGACTCAATCATAGAAATTCTCCTCCTTCCAAGAGAAATTTCAGGAATCACCCTCAATAAAAATCAACAACCATAATCATGTTTGTCACATCTTTTGAAGTATTTTTTCTGGTTTTACTCTTAAACTAAATATCTATAGTGTCAATAAATATGAAATCTTTTCAATATATTTTTCATTAAATATTTTCTTTTAAAATCCATTTCAACAAATAATGCTTTGTATATTACACCAAATATATCCTCTACAACTCTATAAAACTCAGTTGTAGGTGTGATAATATTTAATTCAAATTTAGGAAAATGTTCTATATCTTCATACCAGTGTGCAAATAATTTTGGGTGATTTATTATGTGTTGAGGTTGATGTAAAACTACTAAATTTCATGAAACCTCCTCCCCAAATTTTTCCACTCCCTCCCCATCATAATTACGGTCTCTATCTATTCCATTTTTAGACACTTTCTCATCATAAAAATGATCTTACAATATACCTTGGTTAATAGTTTGGTTTTCTTATTTCAGATGATAAGGAAGAGTCATATATTATTGTAATAGTCCTTCTTAAATAACTATTGTATGATTATATCGTTATACAATATCATGTTTTTTTGTTGAATATTAGAAACCACCATATATTACTATATAATATCATTATAATATCATTGGTTAAATAAATTTATTACTTTTACCAATATCAAGTCATCAACCAACGTATAAGTTGGATGTCATATCATATCCTGGGATTGGAAATTGATATAGCTAATAGACTAGATATCTAGACCAAGTCTCAAATTTAACCAACTATGGATTATTTTATAAAGATCTCATAGTGTAACATAATCAAGAGTCTTAACCATTTTTTTTGTTTTGTAATATAATGAGCTTCTTGGTTGGTTTGAATAACTTACTCATATATGTAGACATAAGAAAACATTATTTTAGATGTGAAAAATGGTTTTTGGTCAATATTATCATAGTGTAAATAATATTTACAATGAGGAATAATCATGTAGTATTAAACATGGAATAATTGTATAAATCTATCTCATGGTAAAACAATATAATTTTTTGTTCGATAGTTTTTAAATATATTTTGAACCATCTAAAGAATGTCATTTGATTTTTTCAAGCCAGGTGTGTAGTAAGGCCTCTTTGTCTTGCACCATGTGACAATTGAGTCAATGTCGAATGCACTTTTTTGTGGTTATTACCTCTTAGTACAAAAGTGTTGGATCCACATCCACTTTTAGTATGCGTAAAAAAATTTCATAGCTTGGATAACCAAATAATATTTACTTTATCAATACATTAAAATTAATCTTATCTACTTAGTGATGGAACTAATGTTTCATTTTAAAAATATTAATATTCCAAAAGGTATATTCAGTAGTTTATAAAGATAAAGTGAATCATCTAAATAATGTTACCTAGTAGTGTGAAACTAGGTGTGCAAGAAGGTCTTTGTTTCATGTGCCAGATGATGATCAATTCAATTCCCAATTCAACCTTTTCAAAGATATTAAATTTAGGTAAAATTTTGATAGATCCAAATCATTTTGTAGTATCCAGATAGAGATTTCATTGCTCAGATAACCACTCAGTATTTACTTTACCAAAATTTTATAATGTTTTCTTATATCCTAAATGATTTAACAAATGATTTGTTGACTAAATATTAATATTACTAAAGTTATTTTTAGTTGTTTATAAATAAAATGTGAATCTTCTAAAGAATATCCCTCAAGAGTGTCAAACCAGGTGTGCATCAAGGCATATTTGATGTGAACCATGTGGCGATCGATTCAATGCACAGTACATCCTTTCTGGGTTTATTACCCCTAGGTAAAACTATGATCCACCCATATCCAATTATACTATCTAGAAATTTATTTCATTACATTTATAACCAAAAAATCATTACTTTACAAAAAATTTAGAATGTTTCTATATATCCTCATGATGGAACTAATGTTTAATAGTCTAAATTTAATTATTTGTAAAGGTATTTTCAATATATTATAAAAAGAATGTGAATCATATAAAGGATATACCTTGGGAGTTTCAAACCACTTGTTTAGCAAGGCCTCTTTTTCATGCATCAGATGACGATCAACTCAATGCTCAATGCGCCATTTCAGGGTTTTACCCTTATGTGCCACTTTGTCAGAGCCACATCCACTTATAGTATCCATATAAGGAATTAATTTCTCATATAACCACAAAATATTTACATTATTACAAAATTATAATGGATCCATATATCCCCAATGATTTCATTAATGTTTTATAGTTCCAATTTTAATATTCCAAACTATATACTCAGTAGTTTTTAAAGAGATTGTGAATCATCTAAAGAATATTTGATGGGAGTTTCAAACTTGGTGAGAAGAAAGGATGATTTATCATGAACCAAGTGATGATTAATTCAATTACCAATGTTAAATATTTAGGGTTATTACCCCTTGGTACAACTATACCAGAGACACATCCACTTGAAGTATACAGACATGGATTTCATTGCTCGGATAACAACAAAATTTTTAATTTGCTGAAATGTTTAAATGTTTTCTTATATACTGAATGATTAAACTAATATTAAATTGTCCAAATTTTAATATTATTATACAATTATAGATATATATATTAAATAAAATGTGAATAATCTAAATAAGATCTTACAGGAGTGAAAAATCAGGTGTGCAGTTAGGCCTCTTTGTCATGTAGTTAGGCCTCTTTGATCCTTACATAATCCTATGTTGATCTTAATTTAAAAAGTATACAATCATTATAAAATGTTTATTTAATACGTATTTAATTATTAATTAGTCATTATATGGTTATTAGTTAATAATTAGTTAATACTAACTAATCACTCATTAATAATTCATTAATCTTTCTATAATCACACCTTAATCATTAGTTAATATTTTAGAAATTAATAGTTATAAAGTAGTTAGTTTTTAGCAAGTTAATAGTTTATTTATAGTTAATAGTTAAATTTATATATCATAACCATTCAAAAAGGTATGTATTATTTTAAATTTGGTCAAACCCATGTTAATTATTTCTTTTTGGGCTTAGACCTCCATAACCACAACGTTAGGTCATTTGGATTGTTTTGGGGAAGAAAGGACTCATGTGGGCTGGAGATGGCTACCAAAACAATTCCTGAAATGAATTTATCTAGTTAGAAAACATGAAATTTTATTACATGACTTTAGTTAAATGAATAACATGAATCATATTCATCACAAGAATTGGGTTTTTGGAAGGAAAATAGAACCCAAGGAATTCATGACGTCAATTTCATTCATGTCGTGAATATGTTGTTTTACTTTTTTTAGTGGGAAAACCCCTCATTTAACATATTACCTTATTTTATCTAGTATAATTCATATGAATAGATCATCCACTCTATCCTCCTAGTCTTTGAGCTCCTTCCATTATCCAAACTCTGTTTTTATTATCGTTAGTTATGTTGGATGCATATCAATAAATGATTAATTCCACCTCTTACTTTATTATTTTATTCCACCATATTAGGTGAAATTTTAATGCAAGATGATATTCCCTATTTTTATCTTATTTGTCTATTTTATTGATTTATTCCATTCTATCTCGATTTAAGGGACAACATGGATGAAGGGAAGTCTGCCGCCATAAGTTAGGTTTTCTGGTACATATCCCCTAAATTCAAGTCATTTTATAACATGTTTCGTCATTCCACACATCACACTTTCCATGTGTTACCTTAAAATTTAATATTTTCTTTATTCTAAACTATTTTCCATGTTATAAATTTCACCCAAAACTCTTGTTTATGTTCAGGGATTCCCCACCTCCATTAGTGCCACCCCTTAAGGTGAGCTCAGGTGATGTTCTTTATTTATTAAAAGATTATATGAAAAAACCACCTTATAAGTGGTATTGATTGCTACCCAATTGGATAGAAAATTTTAATTATAGGTAAAGAAAGTGTTATGACCACTTCACATTACTTCTCTAGGATTAAGGATATCCCCATTAGTTAAATGTTATATTTAATGAATTTTAAATCAACCCTTGCTTAACGTAAAGCGTGACTGACTACATATAAATATGATTCTTGATCATGGAGTCCCTTCTATTTATGATACTATAAAAATTTAACACACATAAACATGACCCTCAAGTAATGTGTCCCATGTAAATGTGATAACTTCACAAGGAATCACAAATGTAAATGTGATAATAAAGAAAGGAGTCCCAAATAAAAAATTTGTTTACTAAGAAAGGCATCCCATATGAATGTGTTAAGAAGGAAAGGAATTCCAAATTAAAATGCCATAACTGAAAAAAGGTTTCAATTTCAATGTGATAACAGGGCAAGGCATACTAAATGTAAATGTGATAATAGGGAAAGACGTCCCAAATGAAATGTGATAATAGGGAAATGAATCCCAAATGAAATGTGAAAACCGCACAAGGCGCCCCATGTAAATGTGATAATAGGGAAATGTGTCCCTAATGAAATGTGAAAATAAGGAAAGGCTTCCTAAATGAAATGTGATAACATAGAAATGCATCCCATGTAAATGTGATAACTGTGTATAGTGACCCTCGAAATTCTATGGTATTTATACTACTACACATGGATGCGTGAGTTATGACTTAGATTTTGGATAGTAGTAGAATATATATATATATTTATATATATATGGATGTATAATTAATTACCTATATAGACCATATATGTGTATACATATGGTTACCTATTCAAAGATCATTCAGCTTAAGCTGAAGCAGGGATTGTCTTGTTGGTGTCCTTTAGGAACTAGAGCAAACCCATTTACAGTTTTTTTTAATTTTATGTTTCATAGATTATATTATTATACCCTTGTTCCCTTTTTATATATCATATTAGTTAGCATTTTTTTTTGAGATTAATTTGGCTATACCTATTTATTATATCATGATTATTTATTATTCCACTACTGGTTATTTATTACTGCTTCTACTATTTATCATTATTATAAACCATTGTGTTACACTTTGATCCGGAGTGTATAGTATTCCCACCATATCATAATAGAACATCACTACTAGTAGGAATATTATGGCATATGGGGAGGCCTGATTAAGGTAATGTGTCCAACCGGGTTCGGTTAGATAGAATTGAATCAGGTTGGGGACACTGTAAAATGGTATCAATTTTTTTTCCTTTTGTATTAAAATATTGGTATTTTAATGGGGACTAGGAAGGTGTTAGAAATTTTTAATTAGTATGTTCTTCAGAGTAGATAAATCATGTATAGGGGAAATCCAAATTACCTAGTATGGTATATTTCTATTTTGGTTTGTTATTTTCAAAGTTATACTGGTTTCACCGTTGTGTGATGAAAATGTTTTATGGATATATTTTTGTTGATATTGTTATTAAGGACTTCTTTTTTCTTATATTGGTAAAAAACAGGTATCATTTCATTCATCATTATAGTAACTTGATGATTCACATGTAATACACTATTCCATGACTTATTGGTGTATATTATTGTTATCCTTGCCTATAATGTCTTAGATTGTTGTAATTTACTTGATTATTATATATAAAATGTGTGAAAATTTATTCTAAGGATAAAATAATTATATTAATTAAATGGTCCACATTAACCAAAATATATTTTCCCCATATATCTTGATGATGGAACCTTAATTAATCAATTATGTCTGGTTTGACCAAAGGGCCATTGGTTTTATGGGATTAAATGTTAGTTGATTTGACAATATGAATTCAAATTATAATTTATGAAGCATGTACTTCTATAAATTTGGAATGGTATTTAATTAAATCCAATTATTTTACATGTCATGTCACATACTAATACTAGATGTAAGGGTCAGTTTAATGTTACATGACTTACTAATTGCAATTTATAAAGAGTATGAGACTTTATAAGTTAATAAAGGTGAATCATCTCTCTAGAATGTGATATCTATATACATATAAATGAGTACAAAATTTAATGAATAGAAAATAAATAAATGAAATTCTTATCATTAAATAGGGATTCCAATTTTAAAGTAATGGGTGTTTTCTACTATGTCTTGGAATTGACAATCAACATACCAGAACCTATACTTTGTGATGTGAGACTTTGACCCTAACCCAACCTTAGTAATGGGTAGTAAGTAGTTTCTCTTATTTCCATTAGGACTTTTATTATCACCTTGACCTATCTTTAGCAACAAGTAGAGTAGTGTGAATAGTTATATGAAGGCCATGTACATGCCCTTTTCTATTATCTTGATCATATCCATAAATGAATCTTTTATAAGGCTTTCATTTGGAAATTATATAACTACTCTTCCCTAACATCCCAATGTCATGCTCTAGGAGGGTGGTGACAATCATGCCTCGTAGGTGTTGGGCCCTAAGCCACCATAATTACCTCCAGTAGTTCCACTTGATGAAACTCTTATTTTTCTTTATCTAGGCACTATTTTTTAGTTCAGAGAGACTTTAATACGTTTTATGTATTATATGAAAGGAGATCTATGACCAAGTCCTACAATGGAAGAGTTTACTTGAGAATTCCAACAACAACATCTACCAACATATTTAGGGGATGGTGGCCCCCAGGTTGTTGACTCATGGATAAAGGCCATGATTTTAATTTTTGAGCATCTAGAGATGACTCAGGAGACTAGGTTTAAGCATCCAAATTATTTACTTCGTGATTCCTCTTAGTGTTGGTGGAATGTGATTACCTAGGAGATCCGTTATCAAGGTATAGTCTAGTAGGACTTCTACAAAAAATTCTATGATTACTTCTTTCCACATATAACGAGATCAGACCATGCTAGGTAGTTCATGAAACTATATAAGGGTCCTATATCTATGATGGAATATTCAGTTCATTTTACTAAACATCAGTGCTTCAAACCGACTCTTATCGGTGATGAGTTGACAAAAATGAGATGTTACAAGGTAGGTCTTGTATACACCATATGATTGTGGGTGAATGTAATTCGGTAGAATTTTGTTTTTGAGATAGTAAATTATACAATTTTTCCTAAGAGAAATATAAGGGAAGATGATTGTGTGGGATAGGGTGATTCATTACATAGATAGGGGAGTAGTTATTTAAACGGAAGGAAATGTCTATCTGAGTATGTTAATAGGTGTAGTAGCAGTTAGTTGACACCTACTGATAGTTATGTAATGCGACACAAATGCAGAATTCTAGGGATTAAGAAGCCATGATGTCATAGAGATACCATTGAATGTTAAGGTTACAATGGGTTGGTGCATCTTTAGTACTTATGAAGGACAATTCCATCTCTTCCTAATGAGATATGATCCATATCAACCTCACTGTTAGGATCACCAGCACCTCTCTAAGTAGTTAGTTGGATTACTATCGGCTAATCAGGGCGAGGAGGTGGGTTTGGATGAGGTAGTAAAGCTCGAGACATTCAGCACTACCAGAGCTAACCTACTCATGGGTTCTAAGTTCTATCTCATGGTTGGTATTTGTCCATATCTATGCATTAGAGCCTACTCCTGAGGAGCAGAGTGTTAGGCCTTCTATAGTTAGATGTATTATTATAGTAGCCTATACTTTAGTATCTTTTTTATTTGATATAGGAACTTCACACACTTTTTTTCGGTGGAAATTATTGAAATTCTAGGCATGAAGATAGAATACTTCAGTGGGGTGAAGACTTTTAACACACCAATAGGGTTTTGATCGAAATTTCAGTTCTAGGGTAAGTTGTTCCCCCTTGGGATAGATGGTACTTATTCTTATGGAACCCCTTTTCGTCATGATGATTGGATTCTAAATTATACTCAAATTTATTGGTTAGTGTATTATCATGCCCATGTTGATTTATATCACTATAGGGTGTCCTTTACATGACCCTAGGGTGGTACATACATCCATAAGGGTGAATGGAATGTAAAAGCGTGTTGATATAGACTTGAGAATCGAGGTTTTGGAAGAATAATATCATAAATAGATAGTCTCTTTATGAGAGATTTGGGAACACGATGTATAAAATTCAATCCTATAGTGGATTGTTATAAGGAAGACTTCCATGACATATTTTCTAGGTTACCTCTTATGAGAGAATTCAACTTCAATATTGTTATCTTTCTAGGAGTGGGACTAGTTTCCATTACTACTTATAGTATGGAACCTATAGATCTTTAGGAACTCAAATAAGTGGTAAATGAATTTGGGATTTAAGGGTTTTATATGACCTAGTACTCTATTGTGGGGTTCTCCAATCCTGTTTTTCCAAAAAGGAGGATGGTACAATAGGATTTTTCATAGATTTCTTTAAATTGAATTAGCTTATGATAATGAATCAGTATCTCCTATCATGTATTGATGACCTATTAGACTCTATTTAGAGAGTAATGGTTTTCTGTGAGATTTATTTGAGGTCGGGCTACCATCAGGTGCATGTGATATCATCAGACATACCACACATGACATTCTATAGTAGATATGGACTATAAGAGTATTTGGTTATTCCATCAAGAATCAAGAATATGCCAGTGGGTTTCATGGATATGATGAAATGATTTTTTCACTTGTATCATGATTCATTTTTGGCGATCTATGTGGATGATCTCTTGGTGTATTATCATACTGAACACAACCATGCCAAATACAATGAGATCCTGATGAATACGCCGAGAGAGCCCATGTTGTATTCTAAGATCACTAAGTACAACATTTGGATTGATAAGGTTCAATTCCCAGGTCACATTGTCTCAAAGGAAGGAGTGTCTATTGATCTAGAGTAGGTGTGCATTGTGGTTTCCCGAGAGAATCCCAATAATATCATCAACATACATAGTTTCTGGGGGATAGATATCTATTACAAGCATTTAATTCAAGTATTATCATTCCTAGAAGTGCCTCTCATAAGATTGACTAAGAAGGGTGTGAAGTAATTATAGCCTCCAGTCTGAGATGCATCATTTCAAGAGTTTAAAGGGATACTAACTTCAATACTGATCCTGAATCTTCTAGATACATGAAAAATATGTATAGTTTATTGTGATGCATCTGGAATTGGGCTAGGAGAAGTTCTATTGTAGCAAGATCAAGTTGACGCATATGGGTCCCACCAAGTGATACCTCATGAGTATAATTACCCTACACATTCTCTCAAGTATGAATCTATTGTTCATAACTGAAATTGTTGGAGAAATTTTCTATTATGTTAGTGGTTCGATGTTTATACATGCCACAAAAGTCTTAATTACATTTACACACAATGTGATTTGAATACTAGATAGTTAAGGAGGGTAGAATAATTGCATTCATTCAACTTTAATCTCACTTATACACCTAACAAGGGAAACGAAATTGATGAAACCCTGAGCTAGAATACTCATACATAAGATATCTAGGAGGCCGGTTGTGAGTGGCAGTTGATTGCCATGTTTTATGAAATGTACTTGTAGGTTCAGAAGTACCATGGGAAACCTGTTTTTGTAGCATTAGTAGTGAAGTCCTCCCTTCTAGAAAGGATATGTTTGAGATATCTTCCATATCCCTGGGGCCTAATCCTAAGGGTGAGTGTTCCAGGTGAGGATCCACTCCTTGCTGGATCATCAAAGGGGATGAGATCCTGCAATTTCATAGACTTGATTGGGTGCCCACAAACATACGAGAAGAATTTATGTTGGAATCTCATGCCTCTGTTTGGGAATTGGACCCTGGTATTATCAATATGTAAACAGATGTACATTGCTGGTATTGGTCGTTGGGTATGAATTGGAAGATTGTAGGTTTTATCACATGGTGCTCCACCTGACACCAGGTGAATACTAAGCACCAGTGGCCTTCTAGATTTTTATAGCCTCTTTCCATTCCTGAATGGAAATGGGACAACACTACTATGGATTTTTTGATTGGTTTTTCTAGATCCATGAGAGGAAGTGATGTGATATGGGTGATCCTCAACATATTGACCAAGGTCGTGTACTTTCATCGGATTAAGGATACCTTTTTTGAGGGAAATATTGAGAGGATTTACATTCAAGATATTTTATGAATCAATGGTGTTCCCCATTCAATCATATCAGACCAATATGCTTGGTTTAAATCATATTTTTTGAAGGGTTTGTCAAAAAGAACTGGATTCACATGTGCTTCTAAGTACATCATACCACCCTCAAGTCAACAGTCAGTCTAAGTGTAGGATACAGGTGCTAGATGAAATTCTCTAATCATGCATCCATGATATTTGAGTTTCTTTGAAAAAACACATACCTCTCGTCAATTTTTCCTATAATAATAGATTTTTGACAACCATTCAGATTTCTCCCTATGAGTCCCTATACAATTGGTCATTTTATTAAACCCTGTGCTAGTTAGAGGCAAGTGAGGTAGTACTACTGGGACATCATCTCATTCAAGATACCTCATAATAGGGGAATATTATTCAGAATAATATGGATACATCTCAATATTGGTACCAGTATTATACTGATCACCACTTTTGACTTCTAGAGTTCTAGGTGGGACATTAGATATTTCAACGAGCTTCACCAATATTTTTTCATATACATATTTAGAAACAGGGTAAGTTATCACCTCATTACATTATTCCTTTTGAGATCTTAGAGAGAGTTAGGTAGGTAGCTAATTAGTTGGACTTACCTCATAGGTATCGGGCTTCTCAATACTTATTTCATGTATTGCATCTTCCCCATTATCACTCCAACACATATCATCCATTTGATCTTGAGAATATTGAGCATGAGTTAGATGTTTTATTTGTGGTGTATATGATACGTATCAATGATCAAATAATGAAGGCTCCAAGAGAAGGTAAATTCCACTAGTATCAGTGTTGTGGCATCACTGTCATATAAAAGATGTGACCATTGAGAGGGAGTTGTCATAGTATGTGCTAAGTGGCTCGAAATTTTCTTAGATGATGTTTTACTACCCACAAAAGGGAAACTCAATGATGATTTTCTTCAATGAGGGGATGTTGTAACATCTCGACCATTCAGAGAGGTATGCATTGAGACCCTCATTAAGTGTTTATATTTGTTCATAGACACCAATAATAGAACCTTTAGGACAATTATTTTTTTAAAGAAATTTAGATGGTGGGATGGATATGGCTATAGAAACAACTCACAAAATGAATTTCTCAGGTTAGACACCATGAAATTTTATTATAGGATATGAATTCAATGAACATCATGAATCCTATTCATGAAGTAAACTATATTTTTTTGGCAAGAAGAGAGAACCTAGAGCATTCACATCATGAATATGTCAAGACCCTTTTTTAAAAATTAGACAACCCCTCATTTAACATATTCTCTTATTTTCTTTAGTAATATCCACATAAGGATCTCCTCCACCATCTCCACCTAGGCTTTAAGCTACCACCTTTATAAAAAATCTGATATTTTCACCAATAGTTGAATTCGATGTGTATCTATAAGAGATTCATTCCACTTACTTTCTTAGTTTATTCTACCCACTTCTACACAATTTTTGTGTGATCTAATATGCCATATTTTCATGTCATTTGTCTATTTTTCTAACTTCTTCTATTTTAGCTCAATTTAAGGGAAAACAGTGGATGAGGGGTCATTTATCACTATAAGGTGGGTGGTCTAGTACTTTTCTCCTAAATACGGGTTGTTTTTATAATTTTCACTATTGTTGCGCATGCCAAATATTATGTGTATTTCCTTAAAAGTTCATATTTTCCGTATTCTAAATTTTTATCAATGTTATAAATCCCCCACTTTCACTTTTTTATGGTTGGGGGTTCTCCACCTGGACTAGTGACACCCCTTAAGGTGTGGTCAAGTAATGTCCATTAATTATTAAATGAACATATGGCCACATAACCTTCCATGTTGTGTTGATTTCTATCCAATTAGACGGACCATGGTAATTAACTGGAATATGAGTGGTATAACTTCTTCATGTGACTTCCCTAGGATTAAGGATATTCCCATTAGGTAAATGACATATTGAATGAATTGAAATTAAACCATTGGATTATCATTAAGAATGGCCTATCTTATATAAATATGATTCTCGATCATGGAGAACCTTCTATGCGTGACAGTCAAGAATGGTGACCCACATAAACATGCTCTTTGGGGAGGCATCCCATATAAATGTGATAATGACACATCCTAAGTGAAAATGTGATAACTAGGCTAGGTGTCTGAAATGTTAATGTGATAACTGGGAAAGGAATCCCTTATAAATTTGATAACAAGGAATGGAATCCCAAATCAAAATATGATAACCAGACAAGGCATCCCATGTAAATGCAATAACTAGGAAAGGCATCCCAAATGTAAATTTGATAAATGGGAATGGAATCCCAAATGAAGTGTGATAACATGTTAAGGCATCCCAAATGAAATTTGATAACTATGAAAAGTCTCCCATGTAAATTTGATAATACTTCCTGGTGTCCCAAATGAAATGTGATAATAGAAAAATGCATCCAAAATGAAATTTGATAACTAGGAGAGGTGTCCAATGTAAATGTTATAACAGGTCAAGGCATCCCAAATGAAATTTGATAACAGGGAAAGGCATACCAAATGAAATGTGATAACCAGGAAAAGCATTCCATGTAAATGTGATAATTGAGTATGGTGTCCCTTGTCATTCTATGAGATTCATACTACTACACATGGATTTTTAAGTTACACCTTAGGTCCTGAATAATAGTAGTATCCATATACATGGACCTAAACATAATTACATATATAGACCAGATATTTTTGAATCAAAAGTTTTACTATATACACTTTTTATCCTTAGTATTGAAAATCACAATACACATTATTAAGAATGAAATTTTACATACATTACATTTACCATGTATTAGAAAACTGTTTATTCCTATGGATGTAGAAATATTTATAAATTCATAATTATAAACCCTCCACACTATGTTTAGTCCATCGTAATTACTAAAGTCTAATCCATCAGACAGATAGAGTCTTTTCTATCAAACTAACTGATTATAGACCACCAGACTAAATGAGTATGGTCTATCAAACTTATAAATTCATATCTATCAGACTAAACTATTTTGGTTTTTTTGGATTAAATAAAATCTCTTCCCTCAAATAAATTTTATAACCTGATTGTTAGAATTTTGTATCTCATATGGAATATGTTTTACATCAATAAAATGATCCAATAAAAACGATGTTGGATGAATATATAATTGAGAAGATTTAAATATGGATCTCATACTAGGCCATTCCAACCATCTTTTAGAATAAAAAAATATGACCATTTAAGGTGTACCTATAAATAAAGGTCCATTCGAGGAGATGGAAGCTGATTCTTTTGTGACTCATCCCATCTAATATTTTTTATGTTGTAACATCTCATTATTTTATCTTTGTAAACATTGAGAGAGTATTTGTTCTAAGGAATCTGAGTGAAGATTGTAAATTACTTTTAATATTTTTGTAATTTTATTCATGATGTCCGATTGAGGTTTATATCGATGGATTACAAGGGTAGGAAGATGACTAATTCTGATTAGGTTGATTGAGGGATTGTAGGGATAAGAACACATAGCTTATTCGGACCATTTAGATTCAGGTCTTTCTTGCTCCATAAATAAAGACCTTAAAGTTAGGTTTTAAATTATGGATACTAAAAGTCAGAGTTTATTGACCTCATATCTCTTAACGTTAATGAGTATAACACTTTTTTTTTATAATTCTTTAGTAATTAATTCTTAAATTTACTTTATTATTTGATTTTAATTTTATATACAAGTGTAACACCCCAAGGATTTAAAAATAAATTTAATATAGATTTTAATGAATGCAACACTGAGTCTTTGCAAAACAACACTTTGTTATTATAATTATTTAAATGAGATAGTCATAACCTAGATGTTAAACATAGTAATATGAATAGTAATAACTACTATTAAATATTATTTACAATGGTTTCAGATTAATGAAACATTTTTATAATGAAATGTATCATTTATTTTAAAATAAACATAATTTTTGAATTTGGAATGTCAAAATTAATTTAGGGAGAATTTTTAGTATTTTTTAAGTTGTTTCATTTTATTGAATAACAATGAAACAAATACTACATTGTAGTTAAAATGTGTTTTTAATTTAAATAAATACTCAAATATAAATTTATTCTTAATGTCACAAGATATCTATTACACATATATTAATCAAATTTAGATCATTGGAATGTTTTTTATATTAGATATAAACACTTATTAAAATCTTGGACATTCTTTTTACCCGCCTTCTCACCACACCTATACGATTAACATTAAATGTAATTTTTCCACTTCTATGAATTGAATTTTAGAAGTGGACATAAACAGTTATGATTAGTAATATATTTGGAGTCTGTTAGGATCAACTAAAATTTTTGGTGAATAGTATCTTGACCCCTTGGAATTGTAATGCTACCCTTACAAATAGTAATATGAACCTTGTGAATAGTAAATTATCAAAATGAATAGTAACCTAACCCATGAAATTATAACTAAAATTTAGGAATCTCATAAGTTAATGTATGATATAATTATATAACAGTATAAGTAGATGAATATTTTAAAAATTATTATTTACGTGTTGGTATTTTTTTGATTCATAAATATTTAATTTCATTTTTATTATTAATCGAATTATTTAAAAGAAAATTAGTTTTAAAAAAATATTCATAAATCAATATTTTATTGTGTTTTGATTTTAGGATAATTTTATGAGACCTTATTTATTTTTTCAGAGTTTTATAAAATCAGTTTTAAATTTCAAATCTGTATTTTTCGAGTAAATAATGATTTAATTTAAAAATTAAATTTCACATATTTAGATAAATTATTTTGATAAACTAGAGTCCATTTTTTAATTATACACATCTAAAAATGGTTATGGTGAAATTTTTCGATTTTTCTAAAATACATGATTTTTTGGAGAATAGTAAAATACGGTATAAATACATTAGAAGCTAGATACACTATTACTTGATTCATCACTAGTGTAAGCACCAAAATATCGAACTTTAATTCATTATTTAAATATATTTGATGATTATTTTTAAACTATTCATAGTCTTCAGACAAAATAATAAACAAATGAATAAGATATTCAAAAACCACCCATCTCCTCAAGTATAAACACAACCCCTCACCACCTCTTCCCCTAACACCTCTAAGCCTTGAAGCTTGTCAAAATTATGACCAAATAATCTTCCCTTTTCTATCCCCAAATCTAGGAGCACTTTGTCTTTCCAAATACCAAAACCCTTATCCCTAAAGAGGTTCTCAAGGAAGATAATTCAAGAGGTAAATCCTCTTCACTTTTTTGAAATTTAATTTTAATTTATTATTTATGTTCTCCTCACCTATTATGTCAAAATGATCATGATAACTCCAATATCATATAAATAATAGAATTTTATCTTGTAAAGTTAATATCCATTATCAATCTCCTTACTCTCTCTCTTTATTTTAATTTTAAAAAATGAAATCATCGTCCGAGATGTGTCGATTCACAACCTTCGTGGACAACAAACTTTCGTCCTTCAATTTCTCCTTCATGGATAGTCATAAAACCATTTTATGGTTGCAATATATTATAATATATTTATTATATCGTATATATTTTTCTGGAAACTTTATATATTAATTTTATTAATTAATTAAACAAAACAAGTGCGTGATTATCGAAAAAGCGTCAAAATAATCATTGAAATTATCACCAAAATTTTATCTAATGATTAATCCTCATACTATATAAAAAATGATATATATAACCATTTACACTACTATATTTTCATTATTTTCATATAATTTCAAATATATAGAATTATATCCATTTTATATGAACATCATTATATGTATACAAGTAAACTGATAATGAAAACCAAGGAAACGAACGATCCTTACCGATACAATTGCATCTTATTACTAATAGATAAGACCATAAATAAACTTTCTAAAATTATAATTAAAGAAAAAAATTAAAGGAGGTTACGAATTAATTAATTAATGTCTATATTCATATTATTCAGGTCATGAAAATCAAGTGCAGAAAACATTTGGACATAAGGTAGTGGTTTTCCTCATCTCACTTCCATTTTTGTGAGACATTCCTTATTCACAAAAATTTCTTGTGCATAGTGTATGCATAATGCCCATTGATATATCATATCAGGATTACATTTATTTTCATGGTATTCAATGTATCATTTTATTATTATTAATTTTGGGGCATATGATTCGATTCATTACCAAGTGGTAAGGGATTCCACCCAAACCCACATTTCTCATTCTGGTTACTCTTCCTCTACTTTTAATCAGATGTAATGATTATTTATTTTTCTATATTTAATATAAATTCTATGTATATGTTCCAAAATATTATATCCATATATTAAAATATTTCTTTTATAGGGATATACATGTCTTAAAATGGATCCCTTCTCAATTCTTCCAGATAAACAAGCTCGATTCAAGGGAACTTCTTGAATTCTTACACATTTTCAAGTACACTATATAATATGTTTTAAGCCTTAATTATTTTTTTAAAATAAAAATTTTATAATGAACAAATATATTAGTTAATTTTTAGTTTTATGAAAACAAACATGCCTTTCCTCTTTAAAAACTCTTTAATATTTTTCATAAACCGCACTAAAAGTTTTTATTACTAAAGATTCTTCAAAACTATTTTTTCATGATTTCCCTTCAGGGGATCATAAGTTATTCCCAAAATATAATTTAAATTTACTTAAATTTTCTTTTCTAGGACATAAATGTTTAAAATCTTATTTTATGACAAATAAGAATGATTTTCATAATGAAATATCCTTTCCAATGTAAAAAAGGGTTTTTCTCGTCTCACTTTTACTTCTCTGAGATATATGCCTTGTTCACCAATTAATCCTTGTGTGTGTGGTGTATGTGCTGCCATTTAATATATAATATGAAGATTCTTATTATTGTTTTGACATTATAAGTTTCATTTAATGATTCCATCATGTGGATTATGATTTAAATTATTCAAAGTGTTATGGGACACATTGGAATGTTTAATGATTAATTTACTCAACAAATTTTCAATGGTATCTATTTTCAATGGTATCTCCATCTATGTCAACATCCTTTCTAGAACTTGTACATCATTGAGTTTTATCTCTTATGATACCATTTACCAGATATTTTTTAATTTTTTATGATCATTTTGACTATGGATTCTCTATTTGACACCATTCATAGATTATGGTTATATTAATCACATTTCATATGCTATATTTTTAATACAAATTTTTATGTCATTTGAGTTTCACCCTTTTCATATGTGGAATGGATTGGACTTAGTATTTGAGAAGTGGGTCCTACTATAGCCCCTATATGCACCGGTCGGTCACATGAGACCAAATAGATATAGATTTGGCGGAGGCCTTTCTTATTTTCCGATATGGTTTTGGATGAGGCATTAATCATTTTCATATGTATTTTTAAAGGCCTCAACAGTATTTTTTGAATGTCCCTCATTATGAATTCCCTCCTTATGATATTAGTATTTAATTTTCTATGTTATTATTCGGATAGAATAATATCGATGGTTATGTTTTATTCTCCTTTGATTATTTATATAGAATTATTCATTCAGTTTTTTTCTTCCATATTATTCTTGATATTATGTTTTAGTGGAATGATTTATTCACATTTCCTTATTACTTATGATAGCTTATGTTTTATTAATTACCCTTATTGAGAATGTAAACTCTCACTTTCTTATGTTTCCTTTCCCCATGTTTTGAAGAATAAAACTTTCAAGGATTTATTTTCTTACATTTTATTATGTATCATGTTTTATTTTCTTTTCCCAATGTATTAGGGGTAACATGAATGTAATCTAGTCTTCCATGATGTAAAAAATAATCAGTCCTTTAAGATTTGATTCCTTATAATCATATCGATGTAATAAAATAATGTACTGTGTCCAAGCTTCTGGGGTTGTGGTGTTATAGTTGGTATCAAAGGAGTTTTAGCAGCAACCATGGATTCTAGATTTAGAAAACAAAGATTAGGGAACATAACTCTAAGATAGGCTTTGAGTATAATAATTTAAGAACATCCTAGAATTTAGGTAAGGTAGAGATTATGTGGATATTCCTAGAAATAGATCCATATCTGGATACTACAAGAGGATGTGCTTCTGGAACAAATGTACATAGGAGTAACAACTCTTACAAGGTGTCTCGGACCGAACTCGGGGTAACCTAGTACATAGAAAATGAACTTACTATACACCTGGTTTGACACTCTTCATGGATATACATAGGATAATTCATATTTTAATTACAAACCATTATTATGTATTTGAATATATAATAAAAATAAATAACCTAGGTTAATCTTAAGGTGTTTTAGGTTGAAAATATAGTGTCATTATATTCTCTAAATGATTATATGTTTTTTTCTATAACAATTATTATATAGACTATGATTTTAGGTTTTAGACAATGGTTGGAACCCAAAGGAGTCATGTTAACATTTAATATGATAGAAAACGTGGCAGTGATGAGAAACCAAATATGATGTTGATAATAGTGAAAGATATCATGTTCATGACTAATTAGTTTTTTTAAAATATCAATAAAAACATATACCATAACCAACTCCTAAATCCAATAAAGAAGATAAGAATGGAGTTTTATAAGAGATCCACTGGTATAGACCATGGATGAAAGAAAACTCAATTTCTATCATGTATGAAATGTAGAAGGAGACACCCATGAATGTGTCTCAAAGAAATGGATAAATTAATTATTTGTGGGAAAGAAGGATATAACAAAAAACAATTTCCGAGGATAAATGAAGAGTTCAATGAAATAAAATAAAACTGATCCTAATAATCCATTTATAGTTATTTACCTTAAATTTAGGGGACTAGGGAATTACTCGAGCCAATTATATATTATATAAAATAACCTATAGACCATGGAAGGACCTCTATTAAAATAAATATATGATGTATTGAGGTAGTATAGAAAATCCAAGTTAAAATAATGTTTAGTGAATGAACTTATTTTGAGGATGTCTATAATATTTATTTTGGAAGTTAAATGGTTTCAGAAAATACACAAACCGCATGTCAGGTGACAACCCATTTTTTCTAGAAAGGTCTTAGAGTCTGAACCCACAACCGAAGGGTGATACGGGCCCAATGCCTACCACTAGACTAAATGAATTCCTAGTTATCATTCCTTTTTTAGTGAAAACATATAAATAATAAATTATATTTTGATTTTAGGTATTTTTTATCAAATAGATAACTTTGGGATTGGAAAATGATTTGGTGATTAAGTGATTAATGTTATTTTGAATGATGTTTTCAATTTTGGGAATACTATAAGATTTTTATAAATAGAATATTTTGAGGAATAAATGTTGAATTATATTTTGGAGTCAAACATGATTTTATTGTGAAAATATGTTAATCTATGTTATTTATTGAAATGGAATGAATATCATAGAGATTATGTGAAAGGGGGAATTAAATTTTTGGAATAAGGCATTAAGAGTTATCAATGATGTTTGGAATACTATACGAAAAAATTCTTCTAATTTTGGGGTCATGGTCTATAATATTTTGTTTGAAGAATGAGAGTAATTTTCAAAATTATCTACGTTTAACTTTGATTTTTACATTTTAATTTTGGAGATTAACATTGTTTTTCATCATATTAAGTATTATTATTTTTGGGGAATTATCTTATCTTATCCTAAGAATTTTGTATTTATTTAATCCATAATTATAATTTTGTGGGATCTATGATCCTTTGAAGTTTATTTCAATTATTTAGGTGTTGAAGAAATTCATTTTCAACGTTCATTTCGAGGTATAAGGAATAAAGTAAAAATAGATCGAAGAAAATACAAAGGATGGTATTATTTTTATAACATGGAACATGATCAAGTAAGTTTAGTTTCTCATGTTCTTATCTGGATAGTTAAAAAATCACCTAATTCTAGTAAAACCATTTTCTAAAAAAACATTATATGTGTTATTTTCTTTTTGAGAAATCAATGTTCTATTAACCAATCAAAAGATTTATAGTTTTGTGATGGTTAAAATTATAATTACCATGTTACATATCACTCTCCATTGCAACATGATGGCTAGATTATTCTCCCAAGCCTAAATTTTCACTTCACACAAATGTTATCCTATTAGAATTCCTATTTTTTTTTGTGACATCTCCATTTCCCTTCCTATCTTCTTAAGAAGGTATTTTATTAACCCTATTTCTGATGTGGGTTTCCCATAAGGGAATTTTCAAGTATCAACCTTTGGCATTATAAGTGAAATTTTAAGTTGTGAGGATGCAATTTATTGGAGGAGAGAATGTAACACCCCAAGGATTTACAAATAAATTTAATATAGAATGTAATTCATGAAACACTGAGTCTCTACAAAATAACACTTTTTTATTATAATTATTTAAATTATGTCGTTATAACCTAGATGTTAAACAATGTAATAAAAATATTATAAAATTATATTAAAATTTATTTATAATGGTTTGACATAAATGAATCATATTTATAATGAAATTTATAATTTTTGGTAAAAAAACAACAGTTTTTAATTTGGAATGTAAAATTTAATTTTGGTTTAATGTTTTTTATTTTTCTGAGATTTTAATATTTTTGATTAATAGTCAAAAAATACTACATTAAAGTTAAAAATTGTGTTTTTATTTTAACTAATTATTTTAATTTAAACTAATTCTTAATTTCACAATATATCAATTATATATATATTAATCCAATGTAGATCATTGAATTATTTTTTATGTTAGATATAAAAAATTATTGAGCTTTTGAAAGTTCTTTTTACCCATCGTCTCAACACACATCCAGGATTGACATTAAATGATTTTTTTCCCCTTCTATGAATTCAATTTCAAAAAATGGACATACATGGTTGTGATTAGTAATATATTTATAGTGTGATGGAATTAACATAATTTTTTTTGGTGAATAGTAACTTAACCCCTTAGAATAGAAATGCCACCCTAATGAATAAGAATATGAAAATTATGAATAGTAAACTAAGCAAACGAATAGTAACATCACCCATGAAAGAATAAATAAAATTTAGGAATCTCATTAGTGAAAGTATGAAATAATTATATTATAGTATAAGTAAATGAATATTTTAAAAATTATTAATTAAGTGTAAGAATATTTCAGAGCGATAATATTTTACTACATTTTTATAATTAATAAAATTATTTAAAAGAAAATTAATTTTCATAGATGGATTCATAAATTAATATTTTATTGAATTTTTATTGTATGATAATTTAATGAGACCTTAGTTAATTTTCTGTAGTGTTATAAAATTAGTTTTAAATTTAAAATTTGTATTATTCGAGTAAATACCGATTTTATTAAAAAATTAAATTTCATATATTTAGAAAATTATTTTGATAAAATGGAGCCCATTTATTAATTTTACACATCAACAAATGGTTATTGTGATGTTTTTTTATTTTTGTAAAATACTAGATTTATTTGGGAATAGTTAAATATGTTAATTTATGGTATAAATACATTAGAAGCTAAATAAACTATTCCTTGATTCATCAGTGATTTAATCAACATAATCTCTAAGTATCATTAATTATTTCAATATATTTTATAATAATGATCAAAATATTCATAGTCTTGAACCAAAATAATAAACAAATGAATAAAATATTCAAAAATCACCCCTATCCTCCACTATAAATAACACCTCCTCTCCCCACACCTCTAATCCATGAATATTATCATAATTATGCAAAAATCCTCTTACCTAGTATCTCCACAAATCTATGGGATCTTGGTATTTCCAAAAGACAAAAACCCGTTTTCCTAAGGAGGATCTCAAGGAAGATAATTCAAGAGGTAAATCCTCTTCCCTTTTCTTTTAATTTCATTTCAATTTATTTTTGTTTATTTTCCTCACCTCCTCTATCAAAATGACCATGATAAATCTAGTATGTTCTATAAACCATAATTATATAATTTTAATGGAATATCCATTATCAATATCCTTATATTCTGTCTTTATTTTATTTTAAAAAAATGAAATCATCGTCCGAGAGGCGCTGATTCCCAACCTTCATGGATGAATAACATTCATTATTTTATTTCAACTTCAAGGATGGTCATTAAAACATTTTTATGGTTGAAACATATTATAATATATTTATTATATCTTATGTATTTTTCTAGATACATTATATATTCATGGTATAAGTTAATCAAACAAAACTATTGTGTGATTATCAAAAAAGCATCAAAATAATCTAAGCAATTATCACAAAAGTTTTATCTAATGATTCATCGCCGTACCATATAACAAAATGATATATATAACCATTTAAACTTATTTATGTTCATTAATTTCATTTAATTCCAATTATAGAGAATTATACCCTTATTACATGAACATCATTACATGTATACAATTAATCCGATCTGAAAACCAAGGAAATGAATGATCTCGATCAATAAAATGGTATATTATAACTAACCTAAAAGTCCATAAACTAACTTAATAAAATTACAATAAATTATATAAATGTATAGGAGGTTATATATTAATTAATTAATGGATTTATTCTTATTAACTATTTTATTAATATCATATAAAGAACACATTCAAACATAAGGTAAGGATTTTCCTCATCTCACTTCCATGTCTCTAAGACATTCCTTATTCACCACTATTTCTTGTGTATGGTGTATGTGTACTACCCACTGATGTATCATATAATTAATCCATTTATTTTCATGGTATTAAATGTATCATTTTATGATTATTGATTTTCGGTCATATGATTCGATTGATTACCAAGTGGTAAAGAATTCTACCCGAACCCCCATTTTTCCTTCGGGTTACTCTTCCACTACCTTTACACATGTGTAATGCTTCATTATTTTTCTATATTTATTCTCAATTATTATTATATGTTCCCAAATAATATATCCAGATCATATCATCATTCTTTGATAGGCATATACATGATTTAAAATGGTTCCATTGTCAATTCTTCTCGATAAACAAGCTCGATTCAAGGGAACTTATCAAATTATTATCCATTTTCAAGTGCACAATATAATCTATTTTAATCCATTATTATTTTTCTATAATAAATAAATTTATCATGAAAAACTATATTGGTTAATTTTTGGTATTATTAAAATAAACATTCCTTTCCTCTTCAAAATCTCTTTAATATTTTCCTTAATACGCACTAAAATGTTTTATTTCTAAAGCTTCATTAAAACTATTGTTACATGATTTCACTTTAGTGGGAAATTATTTATTTCTCAAAAAATAATTTTAATGTAATAAAATTTTCTTTTTTGTGATATAAATGATTAAAATATTTTTTTTTTACAAATACAAATTATTTTCCAAAATTACTCTCCTTTCCAATGTAAAAAATGGGTTTTGTCGTCTCACTTTTAATTCTATGAGATATATACCTTATTCACCACTTATTACTTGTGTGTGCGGTGTAATGACTACCCTTTGATATATCATATCATGAGTATTATTATTCCAATGAATGATTATGTTTCATTTAATTATTCCTTCATAGGGATTAGGATTTCAATGTTTCAAAGTGGTATGGGACACATTGGAATGTTTAATGATTAATTTTTTCAATCATGTTTCAATGGTATCTCCATATTTATCAACTTCCTTTGTTGAATCTTATACATCACTGACTTTTATCTCTTATGATACCATATAAAATATTTTGTTGAAGGGTTTATGATCAGTTTGACTATGGATATGCAATTTGACACCATTAAGATATTATGGTTGAAGTATTCACATTTTTATGCTACCTTTTCAATTCGAATGATTATGTTATTTAAGTTTCACCCTTTTCATGTGAGGAATTAATTGTACTTATTAAGTGATGGGTAAGGGATACTATATCCCCTAGATGTATTATTATTTCTAATGATACAAAATAGAGAAGTACTTGGCTGAGGCATTTCCCATTTTAAGCTATGGTTTTGGATGAGGCCTTAATAATTTTCAGATATCTTGGTCGAGGCCGCGATGGTATTTTTTAGCTGTACCACATTATGAATTACCTCATAAAAAGATTAGTATTTGATATTCCTTGTGATTATTCAACTGTCATAATATCAATGGTTATGTTTTATTCTCCTATGATTATTTATATGACATTAGTCATTTAATTTTCATTATTGCTATATTATTCTTAAGATTATGTTTTAGTTTCATGAGTTATTCACATTTCCTTATTATTTATAATAGATTCTACTGTATTACTTACCCTTATTGGTCATCTGATCTCACCCCTTTCTCATGATTCATTTTCCCCAGGTTATGAAGAAGAAAACTATGAATAATATTTCAAGGATGTATTTTATATCATTTTACTATGTATCATGTTTTATTTTATTTTCCAAAACTAGTATGGGTAAAATGAATGTAATCTGGTCTTCCAATACTACTAAACTAATTAGTCAATTATGATCTTATTCCTTGTAGTCATTATAAAGTAAAAAAATAATGCACCTGTTTTTGGATTCTGGGGTCGGGGTGTTACAAAATGTAATTATAATTGCACTGTGCATTGTGTTTCAAAGTTTACATTAATAAAATTTGACACCTTAAATAACCTAATGAACATTATTTCCAATATAGTTAATATCATTATCACATGGAAAATTATTCCAATAGATCTTTATAAAGTGGTTTGGGATATTTATTAGTTAAAATTTTTAACTACAATTAACCCCCTCTTTTTTCATTATAAACTCTTAGGATCCAACAATTGGTATTAGAGGAGGTTATACTGCTTGAATTGTTGGTTTTTTACTTTTATTATTTTAAGAAATTTCTTAGTGTTCTAACAAATTTTTATTATAAATCTTTGTTTACATACTCTTAATATACTAATGTGTGTATTTTGTATTTTTTTATAATATATAAGTTTTAAATGTTGTTAAACCTGAAAATTTGAATCCTAAAAGACCATTAATGTTTTATGGTGATCACTATAAATACTAGAGATATAGAATGAAAACTTTTTTTATAAACAATGGAGTTGATAACTTTGTTATCCTAACTAGGAATTAAAAATCCATGAGAATAATGGTTCTATATTTACTAATCAATACAATCTCTAATATCATTTGAAAAACTGAGTAAGGAATACTTCATTGTGTTTAATGATAAGGAATATATGTAGTTAGATATATTCTTATATATTAGATAATAATATTTGGATCCAGTTTGAAGTTACTCATTTTAGAACTTCTAAATTAATTGATCCTAGAATAGAAATGCTATGACAAGATTTTCAAGCTCATAATTTTCTACCTGGGAATCTATTTTGTTGATATACTAGAGATATATAAAAATTGTGAATAGTCTTCAGTATTTTGGTATAAATGATTACTGAAATTATTCCTAGATAATGGGAATACCAAAAAATGAGTTAGGTGATATGATAAGGATAAAAAATTTAACCTTTTATGATTTAATTTGTACTCTCAAGCAGTAAAAGTGTAGATTAAAAACAGATTCTAATCAAATGAATAAAACTAATAGAGGACATTGTTTTTCTTATACATAAAATTTTCCTATTAATGTTTATTAAACCTATAATGTTTCAGTTTCATAAAAAAATAATTTTATAGTTTAAATAAAGAGTATTTCTTCATAACAGTTCAAGAATGAATTTGTAATATTTCTAAGAGGATGAACAAGATTATTGGGTGGAAAAATTTCAAATATAGGTATAAGAAGACTCAAAAAGACATAAATTATAAGAAATATTCTTCTGAAGTAATTTTTTATTAGTGAAGGAAGGATGTACATATAAGACGAGAATGTCCCAACCATAAAAAAACTAATGTACAAAATTGATGAATGGAGTTGCAAGAAATTATATAGAAATGAGAATAATAAAAGTTTTAATGCATCAGACCCTTGGAGTTCAAGTTGCGGTGACAATTCTTCACAATTTTCATCTAAGAGTTATTGTGAATATGATAAGATTAGTTTCTTTTCTGATATTTCAATGAAAAAAAATTTCATTATACCTTAGGTAACTACTAAATACTTAAACAATATTAATTTTAATGAAAATTATCCAGAAATTAATAATGATAATAATTCAACATCATCTGATGAGGAATATTCTTTATTAGAAGAAAATAATAGTGTACCAAGTTATAAAGAACTCTCAATATTTTAATATCTTTTATAATATTTTTTCTAAAATACCAAAAAATGATAATACTGAGGAAAACTTATTAAAGATAACTCAATAATATCCACACATACCACTATGATTTCTAATTTTTATAATGAACTAAAAAATATTATTTTGAGAAAACTCATATTTCTAAATAATTAAAAAAATCCAATATTAGGAAAAATTGTTTATCAAAAGATATAGAAAAATGTAACTCCAGTACATATTATATTAAGGATAAAGAATTTATTATAAAACAAAATTATGAAATGAGAACCCTAAAAATTCTTCTATCAGAGTTTTCTATTGGTGAATAAAACTCTGATAATATGTAAAAAAAATAAAACCTCTAAAGGATGTATGTGTAACATATTTTTTTAAAACTATTATGTTCTAAAAGGTTCACCATTCTAAATGAAATTTCAAAGTGGTGGATACTGTAAAAATAAGTATTATTTAAATAAAGTTCAATCTATAGGTTTTTATAAATCATATTTTTCAAAATAATTAACATATTATCAAAATAAAAAATTATGACATATGTGGATTCCAAAAATATAATTTTTTTAATAATTCTATCTCAAAGTAGGTTTGGGTTCCTAAATACTAATCTTTTTTATTTTAGGAAAACAAGAAGTGAAACGACAATATATAGTACATATATAGTTCTTATGCTAGGTATATGCCTGGGAAAAAATATTTCATTAAGAATATTATCAAAATGGAAGGTGGAAAATTTACCTTTGGTGACAATGCCCAAGGAGAAATTATCGAAATATCTAACATTTTTCTTGTTGTTAATGAATTGATTTTGAATGTTTTATTTTTTTCAAGACATGAACACAACCTTATTATAATAATTCAATTATGTGATGAGGGATATCTTGTGTACTTCTGGAACAATAAATTTATTCAAAAGTTGAATTTATTATTTCCACGAATTGGTATGATAATTTTTAAAACCTTATCTTAGACTACTTTAGGATCCAATATATGCCTTTTATTAGTGCAAGGGAAGACAAATCTTGGTTATAGAATAGATGTTTAGGACACTGTAATGTTATAGCATAAGCTAAAATATCTAAGAAATAACTAGTTAATGATCTACCAACACTTCATTTTTATTCTTCATAATATTGTGATTCTTGAAATTTTAGAAACAAACATTAGTCATGTTCTAAATATATTAGTATAGTCTCAAATTTTGTAGATTTTAACCTTTTCACATTGATTTATTTACTCCTAAAAAACTGGAAGTATTAGTGGAAAATACTATGAATATGTTTTAATTGATGATTTCACTAGATATATATGGTTCTATTTTCTAGAAAAGGAGTCATATACCTTTTTTATTTTTTAAAACTTTTTTATCTTGTGTTAAAAATGAGAAAAATATATCACTAATCACTATCATAGTGGTTATAGTGGAAAACTATAAATTCTAAATTTTATCCATTTTGTAGTAAAGGGGTATAATACATAACTCTTCATCACCTAGAACTCCACAAAAAATGGTGTTGTTGAATGAAGAAATATAATTCTTTAGAAGATTACAAGAACCATTCTTAGTAAATACTTAGTTTCTAAATTTTTTTGGGCTAAAGTAGTTTATAATTCTATTAAAAGTATAAATTGAGTTTTAATGTGTCCTTTAATTAATAAAACACATAATGAGTTGTGGACTAGAAGAAATAAAAAAAATTATTACTTTAATGTTTTTAAATAGAAATTAATCATTCTTAATACTAAAGACAATTTACATAATTTTACCCAAAATCAAAAGAACGAATATTCTTAGTCAATTATACAACTATTAATGATTAAAGAGTTATTAATTAAAACAAACGAACTACTAAGGAAACAATACATGTAAAATTTCTTAATACTAATCCTTTTGTATTCAGAAAATCTCAATCCACTTGTTTATATATTATTTCAAAAACTAATTTTCAAACAAATTTGGAATGTTCTTCTCATGAGAGGACAACTGAAAATTTGTTTTTGAAGTTATACCTCAAGAAATATTTCAACAAGATGTTGACCAACAGAGTTTTATAAACCCAACGAATCAGTTGAATCTTATGAATCGTCTTGGTAACAAAATAATTTTTGATGTAGATCAACCTATTATAACTTAATGTTCCTTAAGAAATGATACTAAACATTTTGAATTTTATCACAATTCGAACCAAAACATTCTCATGAATCTTTAAGTGGGTTAGATTGGATAAAATTTATAAAAGATGAACTAAATAAATTTGAAAGGATTTATGTTTAGAATTTAGTTTAAGGACCTGAAGATACTTCTTTAACTGTTTTGAAATGGGGTTCTCAGAATAAGTGTGACTAAAATGGAATTATAAAAAATAAATCTAGACTTGTTTCAAAAGATTATAATCATCAAGAGGTCATAGACTATGAAGAAACATAAACTTTTGTACAAATACTTCAAACTATTCATATTCTTATAGTGGATGCAGCATTCCATAATTTCAAACATTGAAATGTATGTGAAGTGTAATTTTCATAATGGATATGTAAAAGTTGAATTTTATATAGAAAAACACTTATTTTTTAAAATAAAAAGTCTCTAGACCATCTATTTAAACTTACTAAGACATATTACAAATTTAAACAATCCCCTAGATCCTGATTTGATAGATTAATTGGATTTTTGTTACAATAAATGTTTTTTAAGAGAGTTTCATATCCAAATATTTTTATAAAATAATTTTCTAAAAACTTCATCATCATTCACATTTATTACAATGAAATTATATTTTGTTGAAATCAAAAATATCTTTCAATTTCCATTGTAGTCTTATAAAATCTGAGTTTGAAATGAGCATGATGGGAGAACTAACTTATTTACTTGTTTTTAAAATCTTAAATAAAAAAAATAAAATTATATATATCAACATAAGTATATAAAAAATATTATTAATAAATTATTATATGACAATAATAAATGTATTAGTACTCTTATTGAAACCACAAATACTTCATATATTGTTGAACATGGTAAACTAGTTGATCAAAATATTTTTAGAGGAATGATTAGAGGTATACAATATTTAAAAGCTACTCATACATATTAAATGTTTTTTATGATTTTGTGAAATATAGAAATATATTCCAAAATAGTATCATCTTAATGTAGTAAAATAATTTTTTTTATCATAATGGAACTATAGATCTATGATTATTTTCTTCTTCTGGAAGTCATTTTAAACTAATTTTGTTTTGATTCTAACATTGGTGGATGTAAAATGGATATAAAGGGTAATATTGGAACATTTCATTTATTAGGATAAACATTAGTTACATGTTTTTTTAAGAAACAAAACATAGAAGCACTTTCCACATATGAAGTCGAATATGTGGCAGTTGAAAGTTTTTGTGATCAAGTGTTGTAGATAAAACACACACTCACTATCTAGGGATTGTGTTTTAGTAAAACTCAATTTTTTTTAATAATAATTCATCCCCATATCCCTTATAAACTCTTTTGGTATAATAAATATAAGTATATATATATTTTCCTATTCAGAAATCATCTGGATTAGGCTGAAGCGGGTAGTGTCAGTATGGTGTCTTTTAGGAACCAGAGATGACCCATTTAAAAATTATATTCATTTTTAACTTAATAAAATTCCACATTATTCATTTTATATTCACTTTTCAGATTTTAATAGACACTGTTGGTGGTGTCCTACTAAGTATATCTCACACACCATTCGGGCTAACACTTCGTACTTGAACAGATCACATGGATGCAAGTAGAGACAAATGTAAGTTTCCATCTATTGATGATTGATTGTCTGCATAGGATAGAGCAATAGAGTAGAGGAATGATATTTTTATCATGATTCTAGTTGAGATAGTTATTTTAGATTTTTTTATATTTTAACTTCTTTTATTTTTGTATAGCATGATGTATATTCATATACCCCTATTACTTTTTTTGTATCACATGACCTCACATTATTTTGTGTATGGCATTACTTCCGCTCCACCTGTTTATCTTATTTGGATGATTTATTATTCCATTGCTAGTTAATTATTACTGATTATTATATTTATCATTGTTGTAATCTATTGTGTTATAATATGATCATAAGGGTATACTCTCCCCACAATATCATCATAAAACCTCGCTGCTAGTTGGCAGCCTCTGTCGTATGGGGAGGCACACATGAGGTCAAGTGGCCAACTGAGTTTGATTACGTAATAGTGAACCAAATTAGGGATGTTACATAAATAATAGTTTTTAATATATAATCATTAATTAATTATTGTTTAATCATTTATTAATCATTAGTTCATCATTAGATAATCATTATCTAATCCTCAGTGAATCATTAATTAATCATTAATTAATTATTAGTTGTGAATTACTTAATCCTGAGTTAATAAATACATAATCCTAAATTAATCATTCATTAATCATCATTAATAATTATTAATCATAATTATTCATTAATCAATTAATATTCTCTATGTAGTTAATTTTTAGTTAATTAATAATAAATCATTAATTATTTATTGGTTAATCAATAATTAATCATCAGTTCATCATTAGTTAATCAAAAGTTAATCAATCCATAATCATTTATTAATCATTATTTAGTCACTCGTAAATCATTTTTTTATCATTCGTTAATTAATAGTCATTAAGTAGTATGTTTATCATTAATTAATAGTTAATCATTAAGTAATTTTTGATTAATCATTACTCTATCACTACTTAATCATTTTTTAATTATTATTTAATCATTAATTAATCATTACATAATAATTACATAATCATTACTTAATCATTATGTAATAATTAGTTATTCCAAATTTAGTCTTACCTTTGAAATTTTCTAATCACCCATTGATCATTAGTTAATTAATAGTTATTAAGTAGTCAGTTTATAGTTAATTATTATTGAATTAAATAGTTAATCATCAATTGATTATTAGTGCTCCAATACATTATTTATTTTATTGAAAAGAAACTTTTAAGAAAAGTGTGAACCTACACCACAAAATTCACATGTGAGGATTCAAAATTTAAAATATGAAAGGGAACAATAAACACCACACTATGAACCAAAAACACACACCATGATTTAGGATTCAAATGAGAGCCATCATCACTACCTTACTATGTGATCGTTGACACATCACCTATTAAAAAGTTTAAATGATAGATCAACATCACCTCCTTGAGCCTACCACCTCATGATGCATACCCTGACACAAACCAACCGTTATTGGAACCAACATGCCAAAAACCAAATCACCAGAAATAATTAGTTAATCATTACTATAGGGGGTGTTTGATGAGTGGTAAGCCAAACCCAAATGCATCTGGGTGATTAGGGTTTGATAACCTACCACAACATATTTATGCCCCAACTTATTTGGGGTGATATTTTTTTCTTTAGTCACATGACGTGAGTGTGTTTAATATCCTGTGCTAGTGAGGGGGTGGAATGGGTTGGGGTGACTACTCTCATCAGTGGAAACTAAAATTAATAGATTCTAGAATTGGAAGTGGCCCCATCCTATGAAAATTCTGGTAATGGGGAGGTTCGGTGATTGAGAATGATCCCAACTTACCTTGGAGAGGCTGCATGAATCTACTTTCCATTGTGGCACAAATCTTTGTGTATAAGAATCATCTAATGGCCAAGCACCTCATGTGAATGGGGTTCATGGCCTGGTGAGGGATGGTCATGGATTCATGTAGTGGTGGTGATGGATGGTACTGGCGGTGTCTCCGATGGGGGAAGGGTCTACTATGACTTTGTGTAGTAGTAGTGATAGATGTAGGTGGTGATGGTCTTCGACGATGAGTACTGGTTTATGTGGTCAACTACATCCAGTGGAGAGTAACCACAATAGATTTATCCAATTATTTTAGGTCTTGGGTAATTATATGAAGGGACTTCAGTCCATCAAATGGGGGCCTTTAGGACTAAAAAGAGTAATCCCTTGGTGGGTTATCCCATGCCATCCGACCTATGGGGCTGTGTGGTGTGTGTGTATGCTTCATTGTAATTGTATCCTAATGACTAATATTTATTAGTTAATCATTAGTTCATCATTAGATAATCATTATTTGATCTTATGTTAATCCTAAGTTAATCCCATGTTAATCATTATTTATTCCCATGTTAATCCTTAGTTAATCATTAGTAAATCAAGAATTAATCAATAATTTAACATTAGTTAATCATTATATAATTATTGAATATTTAATATTTATTATGTCGATAATTATTAGTTAATAATTATTTAACTTTTTTTAATCATTAATTATCCTTATATCATTATTAGTAAATGAATAGTAAATCATTATTTAATAATATGTTAATCATTAGTTAATCATTTGATTATCATTTCTTAATCACCCGTTAATCATTTTTTAATTATTAGTTTTTTAATAGTAAATAGTTATTTAATTAATTGTTAATCATTTTTTGACTAATATTTATTCATCATTGGATTAATATTATTTTAATTAATATGTAATTAATTTTTAGTTATTTATTTTTTAATCATAAGTTCATAATTATTACTTCATTAATTAACTATTAATTGATAATTATGTCACTAATATTTAAGAACTCCTAATTCATACTAAATAGTAATAATTTTATAATAATAATTCCATTACTAAGACTAATTATAAAGTAATTACTAAATAGTCATAATTAAATAATAATAATTTAATTAATAACATTAATTATTATTTATAATTTATATCTAATTGACTAAAAAACTAAATAAATAAAATAATTAAAAACTAAAAAACTTAATATATAATAAAATAATTGAATTTAAAATTAATTAGAAAAATACGTTTAAATGATGCTTCACAAATCCTGCACTCTTTTAAATCCACCAAAAAATCACACACAATGGAAAAAAACTAGAAAAATATAGAAAGATATAGTGGGTGTTGCTTAGAGAGAAGGAGACCAACATTGAGTGAAGAGAAGGGGTGGTCGATTTTATAGGGGTGGGTAGAAGGCAATATCACCCAAAATTTCATGACTTTTTATTAGGGGAAATATGTTTTCACCCCAAATGATTTTTTCCTAACAAAAGAAAAATTGTGATTTGTGAATTAATTCGTTTGTCATTTCATCAATTCCAGGAAAATGTGTTAAAGCGGTTGATTCCTTTGCAACTTTGTTTTTTTAAAACAATTACATAGGTTTATTTCCATATTTTTTTCAATAAATTTTTATAAAAAATACTGTGTTAAAAAACATTGTTACTTATTTATTTTGAGAATGAAGATCCCTAGTTACCCAAGATTATTTGATAACCCATACTTGGCATGAGGGTAATAGAGTCATCGATTTTTGTACGGCTAATGGTGCTTGCTAACATAACCCATACTTTTCATACATGTGCGTTGGATATAAACCGTATCCATTCATGAGGTTGGGAAGACCATGCATGAATTTGATAAATATATATATATATATATATATTTACAAATATATAAATATATATATAAGCATATATTTCTTATTATATAAATATATAATTATATAAATATTTATTTATAATTATATACAAAATAAAATATAATTATAATTATAAACAAATAATTATAAAATTATAATAAATATAATTATTATATTTATATATTTATATATTTATATATTTATATATATAATTTTATAAAGATATTTATAATTATATAATTATATATAATTATATTTTTAAATATATTTATTTATAATTTTAATTTTAAATATATATTCAGAATTATATTTATAAATAGATATTAATAATCCTTTAAATATACTTATAATTATATAAATATAAATATAAATATAATTATAAATATATTTATAACATATTTATAAATATATATTTATAATTATATAAGAATGTAAATACTAAAATAGTGATTGGCCTGAATGGTGCTATTTATGACACGTAGGCATTGAACAAATTAGAATTTATATTTCTCATTCTACACTCAGCAATAAAGGCGTAGCACAGTGGCGGTGCGGGGTTCAACCCACAAGGATAGCTAGTAGGCAAGAAACCTAGCAGAAAGAACCTTAGGGTAGGAGTTCTCACAATCTCTCTTAGGTTTGGTTTTATTAAGGATGCATAGCATGGGTTTTATTTCAAATGAAAAAGAGGCGTTCATGGTCCATTCTCGGGCTTGGGAAAAAGATAATCCTAAATCTAGACTAGAATAGACTTATGAATTAGGATGAGAAGAGGAGAACAAGTCACCAATTGTTCTTGGTCCTACAAATTAGACTTACCTAAGATGCAACTATTCTTTGGTCTGGAGACAGTCAACAAACAAGGAGCAGTATGTTTGGCTTCAATTAATAAAATATCATAATCTATCGGTCATAGCTTTCTCAACTCCAACTAAGCCAGGGTCCATCATTTACATCTATCAGAATCAGGGTAGTAAAATAATAAAGAGATAAAAAATTGTTTTTGATCTAATTACTAGCCATTAGGTTATCATGTTTTGATTTAGAAATTAATTATTTTTAAATTCACCCTTACTCTCGACCCATAAACCTAAGCATATTAGTCATGCATGGCGATATTAAATGAAAATAGGGAAGAAAAAAGCATGCTTGACATAAAAAATAAAAAAATAAAATCAATGCAATGCAGGATTGAAACCATATGAATGAAATTAAATACTGACATGAATTTTGAAATAATAAATGAACACGTGGCCATTAAAGTTGAATGAAAATTAGAATTGAAACATGGAATTTGGACAATCACACAATGAAAATGTCTTGGAATGGTAATCAGCAGCAACTGATTGACAAAACTAGAAAAATAATGAAAAATAGATAAGCATTAATGAAAGCAGAAAAGAAATAATGAATGTAAAACTAGTTTTGTATCATCCAACTCCAATATATATCGGGGTTTCTTGAATATTTATAATCTCAACAAGTTCATGATGTGTAAATTATTCAAATCAAGATAGTTCTTTATGTGGCTTCTGTTTTGACATTCATATAACGTGTAACTGGTATGAACGTCTTGTACTTCAGATTCAAAAATGTCTCTAAAGATATTAGATCTCTCAGATTTCATGACTTGAACATTATGTGGGATTTAGGTTTTAAACGTTTCACATAATGAATGATTTTCCCATCTTATGTCATCCTCAACATTCATATTTGAGTAGTTCATGACGTGTAACTTGGAATCACGATCTATCCTTCAGAATTCAAGTTCTCTACTCAAGGAATACACGCCATGTAATTCATATTCATGATGTGTAATGTTGAATTTTCTAATTTCAAGTTTCTTTTAATCTTAGTCTTGGTTTTCTATTCCTTGAAAAAACACATCAAACCACAGTGTATTATCAAATAAATCATGATTAAACATAAATAAATGCATCCAAAATATATATATGAAATCAACATATCAAATCCCCTTACACATGAACAATTTATTATTATCAATAAAAAATAATCTCAACATGGATTCTAAGTCAAACAATTTTTATATAGGAAACATGCATAACATCCAAGAAAATAAAACTATTTTTAGGTGGAATATAATGTCCACTAGAATCACTCATGTATGCCTCATAAGTTCATTATTCAAATTCTTTCATCCATTAATTACAATTTTCAACTATTCCTTAGAATCTATACACACATTTCAATTTACCTCACAATGACTTTCCTCTCATCACTCACGGTAAAATGTCACTAGAGTTATGTTCATAACTTGAATAAATATTCCTACCATATGCTTTAATTGGTTCTAACATCTCTTCTCCATAAACAAATATATAATTAATCATGGTAGCTTCAACAATAAGGTTCAAATAAATCTATGGTTGGAGGTAGGTAGGTAGATAGTAAAAATAACGCTAAAAAAGGAGGGTGAAATTTCAATTATAATACATGATAATTGTGAACTATGTGATATAGAAACTCATCATAGACAAAAATTATGTATCCTTACTCCCAATAGCTCTAATTAGGTCTATAAATATGTCAAGAAAGCTTAAATAATGTTCTATGTTCCATTATATTTTTAATTTTATTTATTTTTTGAAAATCGTTCTTCGGGTAGATCTCACATCTATCACCAAACCACATATGTTCTTTTGTAAGAAACATCGGTCTTGAAATGATGATTTTTTGACCCTACTAAAACACAATCCATTTTTGTAGGAAGAGGGTAAGCATAGAAAATTAAAAAATTAATCATGAACCATTTCATATAAATATGGTGAAAATACAACCATACATCTCTATAGTATCAACATTCCATGTATGGAAGAGATGAAAAATCCCCCACACTCGTTCAAAACAAAATCTTGTATAGTACCAAGAGAGTTTTATGAAGGGATAATAGGCTCAAAATGGATCCATCCTAGAAAGGTTATTCATGGACACTACATGATAAATAATGATATATATACAAGTGGGTCTCATGAAAATCAGCTCATCAAATATTGACTTAATCAATTTAATAGTGTATTCATTCATTCATAGAAACAATAATATTAAAAAGAAATTTATATAGGTTTAAATTCTCCAAGTATCTCTTAAGAAATATTCTCATAAAATAATATGATAATATAGTTCTAGAATCCTTTCAGAAATGGGAGTATATAAAAAACTGGCAATCACTTAGTTAAAAAATCCCATAAAAAGTCAATCAAAAGTAATTGCATGAATCTTGAATTAGAAGTAAATTAAGAAAATCGGCCATCATACTAAAATTATAAACATGAATAATATGTATTTGAAACAATCTCCAACCAAACATTTTCATTTCCTTAAATTCTTGTAATAATATTTCATGTTAAGGAATTATTTCAATGAAAAATGTCACATAGACTATTGGAAATAAGTATAAATCGACATGTATTGAATATAAAGCTTAATAAAGACTCCCCTTACTTAAAATGATACAGTTTCTATGCTATTATGGAAGGATTTGTGGAAGATATATCAATAGAATCATAGATAAAAATTAAAACGAAATTTATAAATTTAATAATAGGGAATTGAGCGCTTGCTGTAGTGAAAGTTGTGCCATGAGGGAAATTGTTGGATGGTGATGGTAAATTGTTCTACCTATAAAATTTTTTAGAAATAAAAGACATTAACTAGATAAATCATCAGTACCTAGGTGTTAATCAATATGTAAGTCAGAAAATGGTTTGGGGAACATAATATGTAGTAGGAGAAAGAAGCTCAGGTAAATTCAGAATCGACTACAATGAAGTGATAGAAAATAAAAACAAAGTTCCTAATGAACTCAACAAAAACATAGAAAATAAAAAATATTGTTTTCCTCCCTTAAATATCTAAAAATTACATTTTCATTAAGAGTAATGTTAAAAAATAATCATATGAATTTTAAAAAAAGGGAACACCATTTATGAAATGGTTTTTGATATTTTTTAATCTTTTTTACATTGACCTAAACAGTTGGTCCTTCACATTGTTGAATTTATATTTCCTCGTATGGGAATACATTGAAAACATTAAATGGGCCCAAAATTGGGAATTCAGCTTCCTAGAGTACTATTCAACCATGAATTAAAAAGTATAACTTTATCCCTTGCTGTAAAGATTGTTCACAGATTATGTTTTTCATTCCACTTCATCATTGTATTTGTTTATAAATATTTTCATTGTAAACTTTTTCCCTTATAATATCATTAAGATCTTCTAATTGAAGCATTCTAACTTCCCTAGATTTTTTGAGAACCCATATTTAGTTTCATAATTATCCAATAATAGCAATGATCTAATTAAACCATCAAGTGAATTGCTTCCAATAAGAAAATATGGAATAGAGTAGTGTTTATGGGTGTCTTATATGTTGGGAAATACACCCAAAGTGAATCAACTAATTTGAGACTCTTGTCCTTTCAATTTGTAGCTAATTTCATTTCGTGAATTTGTTTATTTTCCCTATTAGACAATTCAACTTTCCCACATGTTTTTGGTTGGTAGGGAGTTCCATTGTTATAATAGATTGCATATTTTTTCCTTTCATGAAATTATTTTCAAATTGATTCACTTGATCACTAATGTGTAATTGGGAAAATCCAAAACCCAAATCAAATGTTTTTCCTTAATAATTTCATGACCCCTAAAGCCATTTCATGGGAGGTGGCCTCAACTTCTACCCACATCAAATCATAGTCCATGCCAAACTAGAAGTGAAATTTCCCATGAGAATTTCGGAATGAACCCATAAATCAGATTCCCCATAGTTCAATTATTTTGAATAATAAAATGGGATATTGGATAATTTAATTTCTTTCTCCAATGGTGCCTATTCGCTGGCACCAATCACAGTTTTTCAATAAACTCCTTACATCATGATGGAGTGTGGGCCAATATAGAATTATTTGTAGGATCATCGATATAGTGAATTCATAACCATGATGTCCTCTAGATGGATAAAATTGATACATCTCGAGTATTCTTTAAAATTTATCTTCTAGGATGCAATGTCACATTAAGCCATGAGCATGGAGTTTAAATAGTAGTTGGTCATCCCAATAATAGTGTAAGGTATCAACCAAGAATTTCTTCTCTTACTATTAATAGAAGTGGGGATAATGTTTTCCCATGGGGAGATAATTTTCGATATCATAAAACAACAATTGGGATATTGAATTTATATTAAAAAGTGTTTCATCAGGAATCTACTCCTCAATGCTTAGATTGTGTCCATCTTCATTTTATGGTAGTGGACGTATATATAAGTGATCAGTGATGAAATTTTCATTCCCTTTTATATCTTTAATAACAATTTAAAATTCATGTAGCCTTAGGATCCACCATATTAAACGTAGTTTGGAATCCTTTTTACTCAGTAGGTATTATAGTTCTGCATGATCTGTGTTGACCACTACTCTAAAAAGCACAAGGTATAAACCAGACATGTGAAAAATATAGATGAATTCTAACAAGTATTTATCTATGGTAAATTAAATAACCTTAGATTCATTCAATTTGTGATAGACATAGTATATGGGTCATAATATATTACCAAACCACTTTCCTAGAACAATGCCTATATAATAATCTATGGAGTGACAAATTAATTTGAATTATTTATCATGGCATGGAGATATTATTATAAGATAATCTACCAGAATATTCATAAGAGTATTGAATATAAAATCTACATTGAATTAAAATGGATTTTATTTTAATAAAATTAGTGACAATGGTGAAGATATTTTTTCAAAGTCCTGGACAAAGCAGTGATAAAATCCCTTATGGCCTAGAAAACTCTAGATACCTTTCACCATAATGGGTTCATATAAGTATTTAATCACCTTGGTGTTTGGAGAATAAACGTACATGTCATTCTGTAATTTCTTATGTAATAGGACTATGCATCCTTGAATCATAAAATGCCACTTTACAAAATTTATCAATAGGAACTTCTGTTTTTAGCACAGTAGAACTAGGTCAAGGTTATTTAGGTAAACTTTGAAGGATCTTCCATGCACTGAGAAATTATCCTTAAAAATATTTATGAATTCCTCCATCATATCATGAAAGATGTGTTTCATTTACAATTGAAATGTCACTAAATCATTTCACATTTCAAATGAAATTTTTCTATAGGTTTTATTCCAAAAGAATATGTGGATATAGTTTTGGAGTAATATTCTGGGACGACTGCAATGTGATTGTATCCAGAATATCCATTTAGAAAACAATAGAATATATGCTCAGACAGTATCTATAACATTTTATTCATTAAAGGAAGTATAAAATGATCCTTTTGAGTCACCGTGTTAAAATTTTTATAACCAACACATACCCTTGACCAAGGGATGGTTATAGTTGAGATTAACTCATCTTCATCATTTTTAACAATGGTCATGTCACCTTTCTTCAGGATGACTTGCAGTGGGATCACCCATTCACTATTAGATATTGAAAATATTATATCAGTGTCAAGAATCTTCAAATATTTCTTTTTCACTACCTCATTCATCGGTGGGGTGAGTCCCCTCAAGGGTTGAATTCTGGGTCTAACACGTTCCTCTAATAAAATTATTTGGGTTCATATCATAATACAGATCCATTTATTGTCAGCCACTCCCAAGGAAATTGGATTTTTATTGATTTTTAAGACTTTAGTGAGTTTTTCTTCTTGTATTTGAGTCATTTCAAAAATTATAATGATTGGAAATGTAGCTATTTTTTCTAAAAATGAATACCTTAGTGTGATAAGTAGAGTTTTCAATTCCATCATCAGTGGCATGATCACTGAGGGTATGAATGGTGGTATGGTATCCCCCATCATAGGATTATTTTAATTTACATGTTTATGATAAATATATTAATTTTCATTAAGATACTTGGTCTATCTATCATCCTCACTGGTCATATAATCATATTTCTTATCAGTAATAATGAGGGATTTACAATGCAATGACTCACCACTTGTTTTGGTGGCTTTTACTAAGTCAAACAAAACTTGTTCTTTTTCAACTCTAAATTTAAAACATTCATATCTTAAATTAATAAAAACATTTATATAATTGATAAATGGTCTTACTAAAATGACGGGGATGTCTCATTCTTCCTCCATATCAAGGATAAGGAAATCAGTGGGAAAGATGAATTGACCAACTCTAACTATGATGTCCTCGAGTAGTCCTCAGAGATACATGACTGATCGATTATCCAGTTTATGTGTCACTCTATTTAGTTTCATTTCATCAATCCATTGATTTCAGAAGACACTTATTGTGATGATATTAATACTTCAACCAAGATCTCACAAGGCTCTTCTAAAATTGCATTCCCCTATAGTGTAGGGAATTGAGAAACATCTGGGGTCTCGCATCTTTGGGGGATTATTCATTGATCAAATGAAAAAAAATTATTCATTTAATAATATAACTCTAAGGTCTTACATTTTCCTTTTATTTGAGATCAAATCCTTTAGAAACATGGAATAATCAAGCTTCTCAGTGATGGCCTCTATAAAGGGTATGTTGATGTGAAATTGCTTAAATATATCTAAAACATTTTGTACACTCTCTATAATTTTAATTTTATCGTACTCTTTATAAAAGTGATAGGGTGATTGTATGGTCATGGAGTGACATAGAAATCTTTCTTTTCAGGATTCTATTGAACTGTAACCTTTTTATTTGGTTCTACTTATATATTTTTCCCCTGACCGGCTTTATTTGTGCTATCATCAATATCTTCCCTGATGACTGTATCAAAGTTTTAGATTATTTTAACAGATTTTCCTCAAATATTCATGGCTGATTAAAATAAATCATTTTTCTACTCCTAAGAACATCAACCTTATCATCCTCTCTTGTATGGGTCTCAGTTATACTGGGCAATGTACCCAGTAATTGATCAGATAATGTTTTTGAGATTTTACCTACTTGGTACTCAATTTTACGTAAGGAATCCTTTTTTCATTATAGTCTATTGATTATTCATCCTCTAATAGAATTTATGTATTAATTAATTGATCTAATTTTCTGTATTTTATTTCATAGGTGGGGATTGATGATACTACCATGGTGGTGCTCACTGAAACTAATGTTGTTGAGCACTAAGGGGAATATGTTTTTTTGATATTTTGTTGTGGTCAAGGAGCTCGAATTTGAAGCGGGTAAACAGGTGTTCCTAGATTCCATGGTGGCTCTTGAATAATCTATTGTTGATAGTGACTGTGATATAGTTATTATGGATATTGGGCATATCTATATTAATAATGTTGTTGTTGATATTGTAGGGGTTGTTGAATTTTTTTATTTTGTCGATTGTAATTAATCTAATAAAAATATTTCTTTTGTGGCTCCTCCAGTCCTAATATACAGTCTTGATTTGGTGTCGGCCTCCACACATTTCACAATATTGGATCTTCATAAGAGGGTTTAAAGTGGCTGTGATGTAGTAGATAGATGAAATGATTCAATATTTTTAGTAAAGACATCAATTTATTCTTTTATGTAGGTGTTCTCTTCCAGATAATGAATTATACACTAGGGTGGTCATTGACCACTATTAAAAAAACTTGAATTGTGGTAAATTTCATCTCACAGAGCTCTAGAAACTTCAAGTGTCCGAAGCAAGATACCTCTGTCAGTTGTGGTGCCCACAACAGTATGTGAATCCAGTTCGAGTTCCGGATAAAAAGTTTGAAATTGAATCCATACCTTGAGTCCATGATTTTGGATCTTATGGGTTAGCTCTTTAAATCTATACTAGGATTCTTATGTTTATTCTTCATCTTCTTGGTTGAGGTTCTAGATTTAATTCCATATCCAATTTGATTCTTCATATGTCTTGTTGAAGTTCTCGATTTCAGTCCTTAGCTTCCAGGTTTGGATTGGTGAGAATTGTTTATTTAAGAACATATTTTCTAAATCATCCCAGCTCATGATGGACTCAATTTCTTATATTTTAATCCAATCCATTGATATTTTGTGCAAGGAGAAGGTAAATACACATAATTTGATTGCATCATAGTATACATATTGGTTGCGAAAGGTGTCACAGACTTTTAAGAAATTTGAGATGTGATCAAGGGCAACTTTTCTTTGATGTCCACAAAATTTCTCTATTATTTTGGATTATATGGATGATTCAATGTTTTATTAAAAATTATTGTGCCCAAATTGGAAGGCACACAATGTTGGGCACAAAACCACTATTGGACAGAAATCCATTTTTCATGGTGGTGTGCTCCTGTAGGGATGGTCATTTTACTTGATGTTCAAGCGGTCCATATTAATCATTTTGTGGGTATGAAGGTGAAAGGTAGTTTAGTTTATCTATGGAAATTCATCAGTGTGAAGACATGTATCTATTGATATCATTATTGAAATAAATAGGTTCTTGAGCACCCATTCTCCTTGAACAGGTCAAAGGGCCCTAGCGCATGCACTAATCCATGGAAGAGTGAATACAGGTTCTAGTATGTGCACAAAAATGTGAAAAAGAAGAGTAATTAAAAAAAGGGGTGAGGCATTCCTAGGATCGAACTGAAGGTTGTTGTGCCAAGCCACAAAAATATCCCCAACAATAGGGAAAAAATTTGACCGACCCATACGGTGATCTTGATTACGCATGTCCATTGATCATATTAAAATTTATATTTCCCAAAATAAACTTAGCTATATAGGTGGAGCATAGTGGAAGTGAGGGGTATAACCTATATGGATATCTATTAGGTAAGAAAAAAAGTGATAAGAACCTTAGTGTATGATTCCTCATGATCTCACTTAGGTTTGATTTTATTATGTCTATATAGCTTGGGTTTTACATTAAATGAAAAGTAGGAATTATGGTATATTTTAGGGATTATGAAAAACGTAATCATAAATTTAGATTGGGATAGACCTATGGATTAGGATGAAAATTAGTTAAGGTAGTAAATGAAATTATGGAATCATGTAGCATACATGGAAAAAAAATAAAAAAAATCAAATTATCGAAATCCAAAATTGAAACCATATGAATCACTAAAAAATACTATCTTGAATGAAGAAATAATGAAGGGAAAAGCGACAATTGAAGTTGAATAGAAATCTGAATTAAAACTTGATGTTTGGAATATAAAAAATAAATAAAGAGTCTTGGAATGGTATCTAAAAGAAACAAATTGATAGAATAGGAAAAATAAAGTAAAAGAACTGAATCTTGAATGAATGTGAAAAAGAAACAAAAGTAAAAAAGGATTTGGTGATCTTAAACTTTGTTGTCCGTTGGGGGTTGCTCGAATATTTATAAGTCTAATCGGTTCACGATGTGTAGATTATTCAAATCGTGAAAATTATTCAAGTGTATTCTATTTCTTCATTTACATGATGTGTAACTAGGATTCAGGTCATGTAATTTAGTTCTAAAAATATCTATGTAGATATTGGATCTCCCAGATTTCATGGAATGAATATTCAATGGGATTTAGGTTTCAAACTTTATATTTCATGTACAATGTTCACAACATATATCTTTATCAGGTTTCCTATTTTAACCATTCATGATGTGTAACTTGGATTCACATTGTGTACTTGGTTCACTTCTTTTAATTTAGATTAACAGGTTTTCCTTCAGTGCATAGGTTCTCTACTCGAGGAGTACATGTCGTGTACTTCAGATTCATGACATGTAATGTTAAATTTTTTTTCCAACATATTATCCACATAGTATTTTCTTATTCCTCACAAAAGCACATCAAAAACTAATTTTTTATCAAATAAAACATGACTATACCTTACAGAAATGCATCCAAAAGATATATATGAATCCAGATTATCAAACAGGATGGGGCTAGAACCTCTTTATTTAAAAACATGGAAAATGGATGAGGAGGATGGGGTTAGACAATACATTCCTTACCTTGATCCATACATGGATAAACCACCATCAAGTCCTTACGTGACAATAACTGAATCATAAACCATCAAAAAAAAATATTGTTACTACCCATGTATATCCTTGTGAATGCTAAGGATGTTCATATACTAGATCTCCTAAGAGTTGAGGGACATAATATGATAGGATTCCTGAACCCCCTTCATGGCCTCCTTCCATATCTATAAGATTCTACCTGCTAATATGGAATCATTGTATTATTATCCAAAGATCCCTCCTTCAGTTGGTCCTAAACACCCCAAGGATGAGATTTCCATGCCATGGTTGTGTCATCATAAACACCCACTAATCAGGGATGCCACCTCCATGGGTGAGTCAGATGTGTCAAGAACATCAAAGGAGTTGTGATTTTGATCCCTAGTGATCACTTGTAAGGGAGAGCCCATGTTTTCTTGACCAAGACATTCATGAAATCCATCATTCATAGGAGCCGCATGAGATTCCTACAAAACATCATATTCCACCATCATTTTTACCATATTACAATGAATGAAATCGTTCTTAAAGTTATCCAAAATGGTCCGGCCAGCCAGCATATCCTCCTTCCCCGTATGTGTTGTATCATGACACATTAGTTCCCCATATTTATGCTAACCCATGTAGGAAACAACAAGTGATCCAAATCCCTCCTGAGATGAATCGACATTAGGAATAAGGTCCTCAGAGGTGGAATGTTGTTCTAAAACCAGTTGTATTGGTCTAGTTATACTAGTGATGGTAACAAAATGAGGTGAGTCTAGTGTGCACTCTATTGGATCATGTTTTTTGGGTGAATAGGTCTTTCTTGGATACCTCTTTGAGGACCTAGTGTAGGTCAAGGGTTTTAATGCCTTGTTGGGGACAACTAATTCCATGATACCTCTACCTTTACAAGAATTTAAATAGATCAAGTTATAATCATACCATTACTAGTTATCAACATACTTTTGTGCCTCTAACTCCAAGTCAAGTTTACCATCATCAGATTTATTACATTACGTATCCCCCACACAATTAGTAATGGAATCCCTAATATATGAGTCAATTGAGGTCTCCACTACATGGTCTTCCCAATTCCCAAAATTCTTACCTGGGGGACGCTATGTGCCTACCTGACTCCTAGGTGGAAAATCAGAATTCTACCAACTAGGATCACAAGTGTCACTCTATCCTTCTTACCTCCAGGATTTAGAGGACCAAGATCCGAAGCATCAACACCATATTACCACCCTTCATAACCCCATTGCATATCCCAAGGAATAGTATAACCAACCAGATCATCTAAGGCCCTAGAACAACAAGCCTAAGACAACTTTCCCTTAACACAAAAACTTATACAAGAAATATTCAAATGAAAAATGTCCTTCAAATTCCCAACTACATTACAATATAAATTTTTTTTGCATCCTCTCAAACTCAAAACTAAGATGAAAATCATTAGTGGGAATATAAAAAACAATATTTTCTGTGATGGTGGATCTAAAATCCACCTCAAAAACCATTCTTTCATAGTGAACAAACCCAACATGTTTTGTCCCTTTATCTAGATGAATCAAAACCCCAATTATAGAAGAAATAAAATATTGTATTTTTGGATACCAAACAATCAAATTGATACCATGTATTCTAATCCATACATGAGAAAGTGTATTCCTAGTATGTGAAAGGTTGAAATTATTAGATCACTCATATATATCAAGTGTCCCTAGATTCAAGAACACAAATTAAAAACTCCATGCATGTATCTTATCCTCATATAAGGAGAATAATTAGTGAAAATTTCCATGAACAATGGATACATTCCTCCAATTAAAGAACCTCCAAATTAGAGAAACCCTATATATTAGGTCTTCCAGATCCCAAGGAGTATCACCTTTGAAAAAAAGCTTACAATGAATAAATTCCTTCCCATGGTGATCCTCACCAAGTGTGATTCTTGATTTTCCTCTATGTGTCCCAGTGATCCTTTCATGAAGATCTGTGCAACGGATGAATCCCGAAATGAAGAAAAATAGCACTCGGTTGAATTAGGATTATGTTCCTAGAACACCCCCAATTTGGAAATCTCAGGCACAAATCATTCATAAGTGCTCATATCATCCTTAGAAACCTGAGACATTGTATAAAATTGTTCACCTAATAGAAAATCGAAGCCCAAGAAATTTGGTAAATCCATGGTTGCAGGATAACCCTATAGTTCATCGATGATGCCATTACTGAGCCCTCAAACCCACATTGCTTCGATTCCAAAATACCATATATGTATATAAATATATATTTATATTTATAAATAAATTCAATATATATTTTCATAAATAAAAAATAAATATATAAATATATTTACAGATATAAATTTATCTTTATATAATTATATAAATAGATATATTTATATAGTTATAAATATATATTTATCAAAATTTTATAATTTTTTTTAATATATTTATATTCAAAAATATATATTTAAAAAAATTAAAAAATTAAAAATATATTAAAATTTATCTAATTATAAATATATTTAAGTGATCGTAAATATGTATTTATATATAAAATAATAAATATATATTTATAATTATAAATTAATAATATTTTTCTATTTAACATAGCCACAACAATTGTGATTTGAATTAAAATGGATAAAATAACTAAAGATTCCAAATTTAGGAATTATTCTTGAGTTCATCTGGAGGTTGACGTCAACTCGACACTGGTTGATAAGGTAGTTTTGTCTACATTAGATGATGATATTTTACTTAAAGTCTTTTATAAAAAAAATTCTTCGAGTTATGTTTGTATTGATGGTGTATTGAGCATTATAAAAAGAAATTCTGTATGAATGTGGTTTTCTCCTTCTGTTCTATGAAAGGACATACTAAAATTTTCTATAAAAATTGATTGATAGTATAAGGCATAGAATTTGTGGTTGGGTAGACATCTTCTTCTTTAGAATAATTGGAATTATCGAAGCATAGTTTAGAGTCTTTGGGGATTGTTGAGGGTGTTATGATTTTAGATGATGAGGCTGGGAGGAATAATACTAGGAAGGGGAAATATATTTCAATTTATTTTCTATAGTAGACTTACTCTACATAGGGAATTAATCTAGAGGACATTTTGGTTGGAACTTTTAACTCCTTGAAGTGCCAACATGGTCTTAACAAGGATGGTGTGATAGTCATGTACAATCTTGAACTAATTTAGATAATGATAAGGTCACATTTAGGGATATTATTTTAAATCAAACATAGGTTGAGGTAGATACTGATTATGAGTTGTCTTGCCAAGAGAAAGATGGTTATTAGATACATTTGTAGAATAATTTGACCTCCAAAAGTGTCCAAAATGTAAAAAATGAATTGGAGGTAGACTTTACTATTTCCAGTCATTCAAAAATTGGGCTTAATCCTGGTTCCTCTTCTATGAGTCTTGGCTTGGGGAAATGGAATAAATAATAGGCTCAAGATGGAAAAGTGTCTATTATTTCTTCTCAATCATTTTAGGTGAGTGTTTTTGTGGGAGTGAGTGAAACCTAACAACCAAAGGATAAGGATGATCATATGAAAGACCTTATTGTTTACTTTTTCTCTTTTTATGTCTCATCAGATAAGACAGGGGAGGAATCAATTGTACCACCTTTCATTGAATGAGTTTCTCATGTAGCTAACATTGGAAGGAAGACAAGAACCTTTGACTTTGATAACACTGATAGTCATATTGTATTCAATTCTTATTCATCAACATAAGATTCCTCTTGAAAATAATTTGAAGGCTTTCCCAATAAGGTAAGGTGGCCACTTCTAACGTTACAAAGGATCTAATAACAATTGAGAAGGGGGGTTGAATCATCTATTCAATTTTTATAAGTTATGATAATTTTTAAAACATAACCCCTATGACTTATTAAATATCATATCCTTATCATATTTTAGTAAATACTCATGCATGAAAAAGTAGGAAAGAAAATAAATAACATGTGATTTACAAGGTTCAGTCATAGTTTGATAACCTAAATTCATTCCATTGATACTCTTGTGGGTCTATAGAAATTTTCTATTAATAATAAGTGAATACAACTTGTTCCAAATCCCATTATAAAACTTTTATCTCAAAATATGAATTATTATACTAACTTCCTTTAGTTTAAAATGTTTCTTACAAAATAATTGATCCAAAATAAAAGAATAAAGACGTTGTTCAATTTTCTCCACAAATTTTCCTGGGTCCAATGACCTTGAGTCTGATGGCCTTACGTCTAATGAACCTAGTCTGATTGAATCAATCCTATCAACTCAAATGATTCTCCCATTCTCAATTTGTTCGTTAGGAAGATTTTCTATTTCATTTGGATAAAAAAACATTCACTTTTAATAAATATCTCAACATTAAATCCAAACTTCCTTAGTCTAATTGACTCAGTCCAATGGAATCAGTACGATGAACTCAGTCTTAATATGAAAATCCCAAAATCTTCTCAACATCTCAATACGATCTTCCTAAATACAGTGAAAAAAAAACCTCAGTAGCCCAACTATCTTCTGAGATCTCGAAATTAAATGAAAAACATATCAATAAATATACAGTGCTTCACCATTTCCACAATCGTGAAAATTGAAAAAAATGTAAATTAAGTGTGTTTCTCCTTATATGAATCTCAGAAAAGAAAAAATTGGAAACTGAAATACTTTTCCATCTTACCCAAATTTAAAAACTCCAAAAACCATTCTTATTTAAACTTCAAATCTTACTTCTTCAAACCTTCTCAAGATTTTTTAGAGACCAGTTTTCTCAAACATAATATATTTTCTTCAATCCAATGTAGCTTCTTCAATTTCAGGTTAACGTAACTTACTCAACTTTATTATGTTGAAACTCATTCGCATCACCATGATATAAATTTATTTATATGAACATTATGATTTAACTATATTCATCTCATTATAATCTGACCTTCTTTATATCATTACAATATGATTATCTTGCACTAATCATTACAATCAGGCTATCCTCTATAGAGTTATTCTGACTGACTTTCCTTTTTTAGAGACAGTCTAATGAAATCCTCAAAAGGATGGAATTATCATTTTGATGGAATTATCATTATGTTATTATATTTCCCGTGATAAATCCACTATATAACTATGATATTATTCAAACTTAGCAGCTTTACAAATTCTAACATTCGATAACTTCTTAGTCTCATACTTCAAGATCCTATCTTTGTTATTTGGGATTCTAGAATTGAAACAATATTTTTGATTCCTCTCTTTCATCAACAAAACTGTATCGTGATAGTTTTCAAGATTTTTGAAAACTTCATGACCATAAAATCATCATCTAATTTAGGTTAAAATGTATGAAAACATTCGGACTCCATACATTACTATCTTTATTCAACCTCATCTACAACATTCTAAATTTCTGACCAAAACTGATTCTGATGAATCTTTAACATCATGAAAATTGATCTGAGTAAGATGGTGCATCCCATCGACAACTCTATAGAAATTTTAGCTTCCATATTACTTACATATTTTGCATATGGTACTGCTCAGTCCAAAAACCAGAGTCCAGAATACAACTTTTCACCCCTTTATGTTTGACTTCAAAAATTCAGTAATTTTAAGCTTTCTTATAAAAACTCATTACGATGAAATTGTTCCAATCCTAAATAACAAATGCATTATATTAGAAAAAAGGTTATTTTTCAACAAATAAAAAATATGTTAAAAACAAAAACCTCACAAGGGAAGTTTAATATCCCCCTTTGTATTTTTATAACACTTTTTACAACTATTTTAACAAACCAAAAATATTCTCAACTCAAATTTTGTAAACAAATCAAGGTTTTATAATTTTAACCAAACACATCCTTTATCAAAAGGGAGTTTCCTAACACCAAACTACTCTATAAAGTAATTTTGTTTAAGGAATTCTATCCCTCCATGGACGGAAAATTATACTGCCATGTTACGATAAAATTTCCTCACATTTCTTTTTCTATCACTTTTCTTTTTCTCTCTGCCATTCTATGATAACCACAAATTCTAATTAATAAATGAATGATAAGTAATAAATTCTTAAAATGTACAATTTTGTGACATTCTATCCCCTGTTGTCAACCTGATCCAAAGAATAGTGGGGGAACTATTTCATATGAGATTTAGGAATTTATTAGAGGAGGTTGACCATGATATTTCTGGATCAACTCAACGAACATTTATTTTTTAATTTCCTTTTTGAATATTTAAACAATTTGATACTTCGTTGAAATATATTGTATAAAACATCAATAGTAGCAAATTTCTTTTTTAAAAGTGAATATATATTTAAATGTGTTTTTATATTGAATGTCGGAAAGGATTTTTAGAAAGATCAATTTCCCTATCACTATAAAAAAATATCTTCAATGGTTTAGAAACTTTTAATTTCAAATATTCCAGATGAACATTCACCCAAAAAATTTGAGTAAAATCCTTAGTTACCAAAACATGTTCTAATTATATTGTGCCTAAAGTTTCTAATATTTGTTTCTTACTATACCATCATAAAGTTCATTCACCCAAGAAAAATGTTTCTCCTACGTTTGATTTTATATCATTACAATATCCAACCTAATCAGCATCAGTATAACCCTAAAACCTTATCTTAAAATTTCTTTGGTATAACAAACAATCTGAATTTGTTCCTTTAAAATATCTTAGAATTATCTTTGCTAATAACATATGTGATTTATTTGGATTGCTTTGATACTTGGAACCCAAAGTAACAACATAATAAATATCATTCCTTAAGGCTATAAGGTAATGTAAACTTCATATCAACTTATAAAAGTATTTATGATTCAAAATTTTCTAGAATCATCTTTACTCAACATTGTGCTCACATATATAGGATTATAAAACTCTTTGGATTCTACAATCTCAAATTCTTTAACAATTCCCTAGAATACTTAAATTGAGATAAGAAAATGTAATTTTCGTTTTGTTAAACTTTTATGTTAAGGAAGAAAGTTAATTCTCCCAACATTGAAATATCAATATTATTTTTCATTTACTCAACAAAATATTTACAAAAATATTCTTTATCCCCATCAAAAATTAAATCAACCACATAAAAAATTGCAATTTGAGTTCCATAGTCAACATCATTAACATATAAGTTGATATACACTTTCGTTATAGGTAAATTAAGTATTCTAAAATAGATATCATGTTATGAATACCTGTAATGTGGTTCTTGTTTCAATCCATACAAATATTTCTTCAATCTACAAACCTTGTTTTCATCATTATCAAGTTTAAAACCACAAGGTTGTTCAATGTAATCTTCTTTCGCAATATCACCATTTAAGAAATCTGACATTACATCCATCTGATAAATTTTTTAATATATATGTTAAGACACTAATAGAAACATTATAATAGTTTCTAATCTTTAAAAAGGGCTAAAGGTTTTTTCAAAATCCACACCTTCCATCTATGAATATACTTTACAAACAAGTAATGTTATTTTATTAAATCTTATCCATCCTCATTTAATTTGTTTCTATAAACCCAATGTGTTCTAAAACCATTTTTAATTACCATATATGGTACGAATTACCATGAATAATTTTTCTCAATATGATCATACTCTTCACTCATAGCATCTACCCATTCCTTCTGTTGAATAACTTCTAAAACTGATTCTTTTTTAAATTCTTAGATAAGTGATGTTTTATTTTCTAATCTCAACATTCTTCTGGTCTTAATAGAAGCCTTATTATTTCCGATAATGTTTTCACAATCATCATGTTTTTCTAGGGTAGAAAATTTCAATATTTCCCCATTGGTATTTCCACATCATATGAATCTTTTAAATCATGATTTTTTTGTTTTTTATCATTCTCACTTTTATTGGAAACCTTTATTTTATCCTCTTCAGCATTCTCAACAACTTTTTTTAAGGAATTTTTGTTTTCAATTTCTTTCACATCATATGAATCAATAAAAAATTTTAAATGTTTGTTCAATCATTTTTAACTCCATCCATTTGATGAATAACCCATAAAAGTTCATTCTTCACCTTTTTCATCAGAATTTACCAAATCCAGATTTTAGATTTTAGGTAAAAATGGTCTTCCATAAACATTAAAGTAATTTAATAATGGTTTTTTATTATTCAAAATTTCATAAGAATTTTTTTTGGATGTCGATAGCAACAAAAATCTATTATGAATATGTACATGAATACTAACAGCTTCTCTCTAGTAGAACCTTTAACATTTGTATTCTGATAAAAAAATTATTCCTATTTCCACCAAACTTCTATTTTTTCATCCTATTACTCCATTTTGTTAAGGAGTGTAGCAAGCACTATACTGATGGTTGATAACATGATTTCTCAGATAAGATTCAAAAAAATTTCTTGTGAATTACGTAACTTTATATGTTCTCAACATTTTTATATAATCACTCATTTCATTATCAACTTTATTTTTGAAAAGCCTGAACATTTCAAAAGCCTCTAGGTTTTGTTTCATAAACATGATTTTTTCATCTGAGTAAAATCATCAATAAAACTAATAAAGTCTAAATCTCCTTTTTTTGATTGATGTCTCATCAGCCCACATAAATCGGAATTAATAAGTTCAAGTGGTCTAATATATTGAATCACAACTCTCTTATGACTCTTGTTAGTCCTATTTCCATTATGAAAAGAAACATAAACATATTTATATCTTCTTTTCATTTTTTGGAAAATAATGGACATCATCAACCTTAGAAATTTATTTCATATTTTTCTTCTCAAGGTTCCAAATTCTTCAACAACACAATTTGTTTTATTATTCATCACTAAAGTAACAAGAGCTATTAAACTCTCTAATTTGAAAAACAATAAAACTATTTGTTTCTCCTTTTGTGATAGATTTTCTATCTTTCACACTTATGATGATACAAGATTGCTTTCTGAAAAAAAGTTATTTTCCATCATCACAATGTTGTCTTACATTAAGCATGTTATTTTTTATCCCATCAATAGAAAATCATCTTTATACATCAAATATTTGCATCGATGTTAGATGCTCTGATTCCTATGATTTTAAATAACTATCATTACCAAAGTAACTATTCCTCAATCATGTTTCAAGATTTTTACATCCCATTTCATATGTGAATAATAACCCCTATCAAGTATACATTGTTTTTTTTCTATTACTTTCTTCTAACGTTGTCTCAAAAAAAATAACTTTATTGAAAATTCTTCTTTACAACATCCATTTCATTTCTACCATAATAAAACTTGTTCCAAAATGAGTGTCATATATGTTATATAATGATGACTATCCTCATCTCATTTTACACAAACCACTTCTATACATTCAACTTGATTTTTGGTTGGAAGGATTCTAACATCTTTAGATTTTTCTTTTCTAATATCACTTGGGTTAGGAATGTTACTCATTATTCCTCCACAATAGCTTTATCTTTGTTTAAACCTTCTCTCATAAAGTGGAAAGTTATTCCAAAAATTATAAGCCATGTATCCAAATATTTCACAGCACTAGAAATATCCATAAAATCTTGATTTTAAATTGATGTAAATATCATTCTCTATAGAAACTTTACCGATGTTGATAAAATATTCCTTCTATAACAATATTTGGATGTAGACCATCCTTCCACCTAAGTGATTTCTTATATTTTGTAGATGAAATACGTTTTTCAAAAACATTTTCTAACCATGATTTCCTAATACCTTTTTTGGAAAATGAACTGTTAAAAAAATTAGATGAAACATTATTTTTGGTGGGTGAGGATTTCACCTAATTATTGATTTGAGTTCTCTCAACATCTTTAGAAGTTTTATATTTTACTTTCATAGATTTGGTGATGTTTTCATTTATCTTAATCAAGGTAATTTTGGACTCAATAAGTTTTTATTGAAACTTATTACCATCCTCTTCCTAAGATTATAGCCTCTTAATGTGATCTTCAACGATCATTACTTATTCAGAAATTCTTTGTTTTTAACTTAAGATCTCCTCATGTATTCTTCCTCCTTCTTGATGACATCATTTCTTACATCAAAAACTTCTTCACAATATTTATTTATTATTCTTATTTATTTATTAAGAGTTTTTTCTCAATAAATGAAATAGATTCTATTATAAGTTGATTCTCTTTAAATAAATTTTCACCACCTTATTCACTATCTAATGAATCTTTTGTTTTCTAAACTTTTCTAATGAAGGTTCTATTTTTTTAACATTAATCTTCCAAAGAATTTTTTCATTTTAGTTTGATTCTACTTTCTTACTCAGAATAATTATTTTATATTCCATGAACATCTTCTTTTATTTTTTGGATGAATTTTATTATTTAGAACTTCTGTTCCACTTCATCCATCAAGATTTTTTATCACAATCATCTCAATATTCACCATTTCTTTCTTGGGGAAATACATAGAAAAGTGTCATATTCCTACACACTTAGAACATTTGAGAGTAAATTTTACACTATAATTTCCTTCCTCTTATATAGTTATTAGAGATAAGAGACATGATTTTTTCATTTAACTCATTATAATATTTATCTTTAGATTCATAAGGATGAATATCTTCAACATATTGATTTTAAATTTTTCTCATGGATTAAAAAACTATTTCATCTTTCATCTTATTTTTTTAACATTGGATCTTTTATCATTTCAAAATCAACAATAATGTTTTGCAATTCATCAAGAGATAAATCATTTTTATCTTCTAAAGAGAAAATTTTGTAATCAAGAATGTCCTAAAAGTTTCTCATAATCTTATTTACAATTGTAGAATATTCTAGGAAATCATTGAATCCTTTAATATTAAAAAAAATTTCATTGACTTTGGTGAAGTATTCATCAATAGTTTCTTCATCTCTCATTCTTATGTCTTCATACTTAGTACTCCATATTTGTAGATTTTTTTCTTTCACTTTAGTATTCCCTTTAAAAATACTTTCATGATTGTCCCACATACTATTTGATGCTTTGAGACCCATCACATTCATATAATAATTTTCTAATAAGTAAATAAGGATAATATTTCTATATTTTCCATCAAATTCCATATTTCTCTTATTAGAAAATGACATCGGGTCATCTTTCTCAATAGGTGGGAACCCTATTGTAGTAGCACCAACATCATCTAGGCCAAGATATAAGAGATAAGGAATCATCATATTATTCCATCCATAATATTTTTTTCATCAAATATAGGAATTATTTTATTGTTGAAAGAATTGAGATTATGAATGATAAGGATTCAACAAGGGACCCGTGGCTCTGATACCAATTGATGTTTCAAAGGATCAAATAACAAATGAGAAGGGGGGTGAATTAGTTATTAATTTTTTACAAGTTTTAATACTTTTTAAAACCTAACCCCTAAAACCTGTTAATGTTCATATCCTAACCGTATTTTATTACATACTCATGCATGAAAAGGTAGGAATGATAATAATGAAAATGAGATTTATAAGGTTTGGTCTTAGTTTGAGATCCTACATCATTATCATATCCACTCCCATGGGTGTATGGAAATTCACTATTAATAAGAAGTGAATACAACTTGTGACAACTCCCATTAGTAATATTTTATCCCATAATAGGAATGATTATAATGACTCCTATTACTTTACAATGTGTCATAATAAACTATTGATCCAAAATAAAAGAATAAAGACTTTTTTCAATTTTCTCCACAAAATTTCTTGGGTATGATAACTTTGATTATGATGAACTTCAATCCAATGAACCCAGTACGATTGAATGAATTGTATCAACTCAATATAATGCTTCATTTCTCAATATGTCCCTTAATAAACTTTCTATTCTGTCTGGATAAAAAAACATTAACATATTACAAAACAACAAAAAACTCAATCAGAGGTTCCTCATTTAGATGAAATCAGTGCGATGAAATTAGTCTGAATCTAAAAAACTCATTCGCCTCTCAAAATCTAAATAATATCATTCTCATTATATTAAAAAAACATTTATTAGTTTTACTTTCTTCTGAGATATCAGTCTAGAAATAAAACATGGAATGAAATATGTAGCGCTCCACCTTTTCTACACTCGTGAAAAGATAAAAAATGTGAATGAAGTGTGCATCTACATATAAGCAATTCGAAAAAGAAAAAGTGGGAAACTGAAAAACATTTCTCACATACCCAAATTTCAAAACTCCAAAAAAAACTTTCATTAAACATCAAATTTGGATTCTTCAAAACATACCTAAGATTTCTCAAAGATCAGTCTTCTCAAAGATACTATATTTTCATTAATCTGATTTAGCTTCCTTAGCTTTGGTCTGATGTAACTTCCTCAGATTTATTATGATAAAATATCATCATCTTACAACGTTCTGACTTTATTCACATACTCATTACAATCTGAATATCTTCATCTCATAATAATCTTACTTTCTTCATCACATTATGATCTGACTTTCTTCATCTCATAATGAGATGAATATCATGCACTACTCAATATGATCTGAATATCCTATATAGAGTTATTCTGATTGACTATCCTTTAAAGATTCAGTCTGATTGAATCCTCATAATGATGAAATTTTCATTACGATGGAATTCTCATTATGATGTTCTGCATCCAATGATAACTCCACTCAACATCAATAAAATTATTCAAACTTCATCATCTTTACACATTCTTACTTCTAAAAACTTATGTGTCAATTACTTCTGGATCCATCATTCTATGTCCAAGTTTTTATAACTAGTAAAATCTTTATGATTCCTCCATATTAAAAAAAATATCTTATCATGATATTTTTCTTGATTTGTGAGAACTTCATGATAAGAAAATCATCATCTAATTTGTATTGGAAAATATGAAAACTTTTTAACCCTTGAAATTAGTATCTTCATTTAACCTCTTTAGAAACGTTTTTACTTTCTGAACAACACTAAATTTGATTAATGTTTAACTTCATGTTGATATATCTGTGTCCAATAGTGGTTCTGATCAACAACTCTATAGAACTTACAGCTTCCATCTTCCTTACACCTTCTGCATCTGATACTCCTCAATCTGAAAATTTGAGTAAGGAATAGAATTTTTCTACAGCTTTGTGTTTAGATTCAAACATTTGTAAACTTTCAACATTAATGTCAAACCATATTAAGATGGAATGGGTCCAATCCAAAATAACAAAAACATTCTTTTATAGAAAAGTTTAGTTTTCAAAAAATACAAAACTTTGTTAAAAAAAATATTACAAAAGTTCTTTAACTTCTAATTCTTTTTCCATATTGGATGTTTCTTTAAAGGATGATGAGGAGGATAACTTGAACCACTCCTACTATGGAGGAAATGACGACAAGATAAAAGGAAAGATAATTTTGGTTGATGATGATGGTTTTCAGAATTTCATACCAAGGAATACCATGCCACATGCTAGTGAAAATCTTACTGCATTTGGTTAGAATTTTGAATTGGTTAAGGTTATCAAAATTTTACCAATCCAGTATTTTAAAACATGGATATGAGGACGTCACAAATGTTTGTTGGGAGTAGGGGGCTTATTGTAATATAATCCTTTGATCTCATGAACAAATATAGTACCTAAAAAGAATCAGCATTCATGCATATATTAATGACCAACCTCTTTAGGATTATCATAATGATAATATTTTGCTGGAATTGTTGGTTTTTATATTTTATGGGTTGAGGGATTTTTCACTTTTCTGCCCACATCCCCTTATTTCTATGCATTTATTTTTCTCTAATAAAGTGGTTTGACCGAATTATGTTTTATTAACTATATATATATTTATATAAACATGTATTTGTAAATATAATTATATATAAATTTATTTACAATTATAAAAATATATTTAGTATTTTATAATATAGTTTTATATATGAAAATAGGAATATATTTAAATTATTAATAATATTTATTTGTAAATATATTTATAAATTGATATTTATATATATATATATATATATAAATATATTTTTATAAATAGATTTTTATAAATAGATTTTTATAAATAGATTTTTATAAATATATTTTTATTAATATATTCATAAATAAATATTTGTAAATATACTTTCGGTTTGAGAACCCCAAAATCGGGTTTGGTCATGGTTTGAGTTTTTAAAATATTACTCGAACGCATCTGGTTTAATAAGCAAGTAATAATTTTAAATTTAATATTTATATATATATATAATTATATAAATATATATATAAATATATAAATATAAAAAAATATACATAAATTTATATTTATCTATTTATATATATATATCTATAACTGTATATATAAAAATATTTAGAAAAATATTTATAAACATATATTTAAAATTATATTAATATATATATTTAAAATTATATACACACACAAATATATATATATATAAATTAATTTTAAAGATATTTTTCATTAAATAAGGGGTGTTAAAACTATATGATGTGACACTCACACACATACCCACTGAGCGCCAACAAAACTAGATCTCGTAAAGCCCTCTTTCTAAAAAAATAAGCCTATTCTTATTTTATTAAAGAAAAATGAAAACACAATTTTTTGGTTTTTTGAAGTTTTTTACACATATATTAAAATGGTTTTAAAATTATTTTACTATATACATAAAGTCATATGATACAAAAAATAAAAATCTAATAATAATGTGTCTATAATGGTAGTAGCTGCCACATGTATTATTGTCACAAAATATTTCGCAACATTTTTTTATTTTGGGATGGTTTTCTTCAGGATTTCTTTTTAATTAGAAACTTTTATATTTTGACTTTTATAATTTATTTTTAAAATAATTGTATTTTAATCTATACATGCTCATCAAGATCGCAAACTATTTCTTGTAGACCTGAAAAATGTTAATATATTCATAAGGCGAGACTAACATTATTACTCAGTAGGTTCCTCTCTGAAACCTCTCATATAAAAAGTGAAAGAAGAATACTAAATCCCAATGATTAAATAAGTGAAACCAACTCATCATGTAACATGTATTACTATAATCTGATCCTCACAATGAATCACTCTCCAAGTAAAGCATATATGTAAAAAATTCCATATTAAAAGTGTGTATATATATATATAAAGGTTCCTTGCTTCAACTTATCCACTAGTTTATCACTCTTGTGCTCCATTTTCACAAGTCTTATGCTCATCCATTCCATATGTAACCCCGAACCTTGTGAATATGTTTCATAGACATCCTATATCCCATGAATCTCACCATCACATCCACGTCCTCCATATAGTATCAAGGTTTTATTTTAAAAATCCGCCAAATAATATGCATCATGCCCTACACCTCAAACCATCACAACCCATAAATGGAACACCTATAATATCCTTTGGATAATATAGCCTAAGTACATAAATATGTTATATACTCAATCCATTACATCCTGAACATACATGTATGGGAAAAACCTTGCACATACCTTTATGTAATACTCTTTCCAAAGCGAGAGTGGGGGAGAGGGAGTAGTCAACCATCCATTCCCTCATCAACCTGGATGTTGGGTAAAAAATCTCCACATTTTATTTGGGTGATAGGTTTCCTACAAATGTGGGTGGAGTATCATATAAAATCCTAGAAAATAAAGTGTGTGTATATATATATATCACACAATATACACTAAACCAAGACCTAGACTCATCTACAGCTATCCTCATACAAGACACCTGACTACGACCTCTATGGACTAGATCTCAAATAAGAAAATAAACATTAATATTCATCATTAATTATTAATATTCCATTAATTATATAAATTTATATCCATTATTAACACATTAATATTCAAGATGAATTTCATCGACATCAGTTTCCTTTGCATATTTTCTCAAGTGTGTCATCATCATTGTTGATCACCACAAACCATAAAAACCCAAATGTATTAAAGTAATTGTGTTTTATTTTTCATAAATGTATTTTTATGATGGAAAGTTATTGTGATATTGATTGAAGCTTTACGTTTTTTCAATTGAAATATTATTGAGAATTATTCATAAGTTGTCAAGGATATTTTTTGGAAGAGTTGTTACTTTAAATAAAGAAACATTAATTGTGATGATTATAGAGCTATTCTTAATTCCCAATACATGTAAGAATTTCATTGGGAGAATTAACATTTCCTAAAACATTTTATGAATATATTATGAATATACTATTTATTAATCATCATTAGAATTTTTGAAATGTGAGTAGTGGAGATGATTTGAAGATGATTTTATTCAGAATTTAAATTTGTAAATTCAATGGTTAATTTTTTTTGGATTTTACCAGATTGAATTTATGGTTTTAAAAGAAGGTAATTGAAGTTGTGATTATGGATGGAAATTTATATTTCAAATTTTCATATGACATATTTCACATAGGGATTATTTCTATGTTTGGGCATTTTATGTGTCAGCAAAAAATATGACAACTATTTGATTTAAGGAACCAAATGAATCTCATACATGTGGGAGGAGACATCAAGAAAATAGTAAGGCCAGCTCCTGGAGCTCACATGGTGGAATGTTCTTGTAAATGGTGGTAGATGATGGAAACATAGACTACACTATTGGCTAACAACATGGAGGTGATGTAGAGGTGGCTGAGAGCAAACCCCATTACCCACATCAATTGTATCCATGATTTTTATTGTATTATTAAGAAGTGCTCAAAAGAAAGAAACATAGACGTGGGATTAAGTTATGTAGAGTATTATAGCTCTGTTTAGAATGATATGCAAAGAACATGGATTTTTTGAGCTGTTCAATCCAAGTCGTCCGATCTACATCAACATTTTCTTCTACATTGATCCATCGATGTGATATTGTATGCTTGAATTCAATTATGCCTCCACATTTTATGGTTGAGTTGAGTATTTGAATTTCATTTGATAGAATTGTATATCCGAACACGGTCAATGAATTCATTGAAAATAATTTATATGAATGATAAAAATATAATTTAAGACAATGATAAGTTCACAAAGTGGGATATGTTTTGCAGAGATGGTGATTTTATGAAACCACATAACATTAGATGAGTTGGTGAACCTAAGTGAGGTATAGAAGTGTGAATATGTGAGTTATGTTAGTGGATAAGAATATATAAATACCCTTGATCCAAAATATTTGTAGAAAGAGATGAATTCACATCAAGATATATATTTAGCAGCCAAAATAGTGTTTTGAATAAGATCTGTATTCACAATAGGATTTTTTGTGCCACCATGCTATGCCACAATCATTATGAATGGATGATGTTTAATTGATTATATGAGATACTTATTGAGTAATACACTCTCACTATGTTATGTAAAGAATCATTGTTATTCTACAAGAATAATATCTTCATGAATAATATTTTTTTTGTCTTCATGTTACATGAAGAAAAGTGTTTTCATGTATGTATTGTTCTTAGATGAAGTAGTGTGAAGTGGAAGTGTTATATTCTAATAATTATAAAGAGTTAAAGACTGAATTTCATATAGAATATTTAATTAAATAATTTGGTAGTTGAATAATTTCAATGGAAGTGATCTAACACATAATTTACTTATCACAGTTGCTCGAAGAGGAAGAAATGTTTTCTGATTCAGTGGCAGCTTGTAGTTTGTGTTATCTTTCTCATTGTCTTGGTGTTGGATTTGTGAACAGAAGTGGGATTCTAGTATAAATAACAATGGTGAGATTTTATTATAAATAACACTGGTAGGATTCCATTATAATTTGGTACTGGATATTGACCCTTCGCAACCCACTATGATTGATTAAAAGATTTTTAGTGGAGAATCTCTATCTTGGACTTCACTCAAAAACAAGTATGTAGCTACCCTTCCTGGGGATGAAACTTTTAAAAATACATTGCGTTTCACTTTATTTAAAATTTTTTTATTATTGGTTGATTTTTTTAAATCGGAAATATCAATTCATCATAACTAGTGTCAAGATTTGAATATAAAATGGGGTAAAAAAAGAGAAAATAATTAAGAAAAACATGTGCACACTAATTCACCCCACTCTTGGTGTACCTGTATGATCCATTAGGAATTTTAATTGGTATTATAGGAATGGTTCCACATTTAATTTGATCTACCTTATATTACATGTTATTTTTATCAAACATATAAAAAGTGAATTATTGAATTTGATGAAGTATCACAACTTCCTTAGATAAAGAATCTAGCTCCTACCCATGATAGTGCCAATAAGGGGGTTTATATAAAAACCCTAAAGAACTGATAGTAGAAAGAGGTAATAAACCAAATAAAGAGATTAGATAAAAATCATGATACACCATAACCTAAATGCATTTATATTTTTAGTTTATCAGTAGTATCTATTAAATTAGTTTATAATGATCCTTTTGATGATTCTTGTTCAAAATTTGATAAATTTGAGTTTATTAAATCACTTGTTGTTTTTCATTCAGAAGTAAAATATTATATGAATAATTATCCTATCAAGGTTATCACAAACATATTTGAGTACATAAAAGGAAATTATGATTGAAATTGACATCTAGAAGTGGAAGCTAAAGTTACAAAGAACGATTTAGCAAAGAAGTTTCAATGATACAATATTATATAAAATCTTTTTGAATCCATAGAATAGATTTTATTAATTATTAATAAACATCACTCTTATGTTAAGGATGTTTTTCAAATAAATAACTATGATAAATTGGTAATTGAAAATATCTTTTATAAGATTATACAAACACTTTACGAATCTCACATTGCTTTCAAAAATGTCATGAATACTCAATTTGAAGTAAAACAGAAGGAAGGTAATTTAGTTCTATATATAGAAAGATTAACCTAGGCCAAATAATCATAATCACATTCTGATTAAAACCCCAAGCTTCCACGGTACGCTTCTCTTTGAATAATAGAGTGGTGTGTGTTGTATGCGACTTCGAGTTCTAACACACCACAACCCATCAAATTAGCCATTATGAATAGTAATACCCACCTTTTGAAATTAAATAAATATTATCTTTCAAAATGGACTTCATTTTTGTATTCATAATATCAAAATTAGCCTAGGGTGATTTTTTGGTATTTTTCTGAAAACTTTCAATTTTGATGAATAGTGAAAAACACTGAGTTGTAGTTTAAAACCGAATTTTTATTTAAATAATTATTTATTGTATTTAAATTTATTTTATGTCAAAATAGAAACATAATACCTATATATGTTCAATGTAAATCATTGGAGTCAATTTATAATAATTTTAGATATATACAAATTTTATAGAACTTTTCACCGTCTTTTACCCACCTTCTAGGAGATTTTGTGATTTCACATAAAACATAATCTTACCGATTTTGTGAGTTGAATTTAAAAAATCTGAGACACATGATTTATATCAGTCAGTAAAATCTGGTTCAATTAGATGAAAATAAGTTTTGGTGAATAGTAAGTTTTTACTTTTATTTAGAACAGTTAAAAGTAACTAGTGTAATTAAGGGTAAAAATGATATTATTATTACACTAACACATGTCCTAATTCTATTGGATAAGTGTAATTTGACCAAAAAGAACCTTAGGAATAAAATATGATCCTTTAGGTCCACTTGGATTAGATTAGGACATTTATTATTATTTATTTCAAAGAAGAGTTAAAAGAGTTAAAATCAACATTTAATAACTAAAACAATTTTAATATAGGGTCATACATAAGATAAATTTGACTAAAAATTTTCATTAGAAATATAAAAAGATTTCCTATATAATGGTATTTTATTTATAATTTTTAGACATTAAATAATTAAATTTATATATGACACAATGATGATGCAGTAATTACCTTATTAATGAAATATTAAAATAATTGATATTATAAATATCCAAATAAATGTAATTTGAGACTTTTTATTAATTATAATAATATTATTGGTTTATATGACATATTATGGTTTGTTAGATGAATTTTTTTTGAAGTAATAATGCTGTTATGAATTTAGAAAAAACAAAATATCAAATAGTGTCAAAATTGACAAAAAAATGTTTTTAAAACAAATATTATATTATTAATTGATATTATATTCCTAAAAATATAATTTTCAGCCAAAAGACTTATATAATGATATTGTTATCATTAATGAACGACTTGGGGTTCTCTTGTAAGTATATATTATGTTTATTAACAATATAATATAAAAACACAATGAGACATGGAAAATGTCAAACTATTTAACTAAATGTTAAATCTAAAAAATAGAGTTAATATAGTGACCCAGAACTGACTAAAACCTATTGGTTGAGTGTTTTTCGACCCATCCCCACATTATCCTTTAAAAATACACTATGGAGCCATTATAAACTGAAAATTATTTTATTGTAAAATAATATTTCTAGCTTTTCTTAAGGTGCCCCTCACCCCTCTTATAAAAGGGCACTCTCCCTTCACTCTAATTCACACCTTCAAAGCCCATTGGCTCGGCCAACCCCTACTCAAATAACCTCTAAGATATCCTCACTTCATCATAGTGGAATTCCTTTAGTAATAAATCCAACCTAAGGATCCCTTTTGATCAAATAAAATGAAAGAATCCGAAGAAGAGGTAAATATTTCGTCACCTATTTCAAGTTCCTTTCTTCTTCCAATTCCTCTTTCATTGTTATTTCCATTCTAAAATAATAAATACAGTATGTTCTATATAATTTGATGTTATTATAAATATTTTACAACCATATTCATTATTTTATCCATCCTTTGAATGACATGTCACCATACGTGCGTATGTATGGATTACCGTCTCCACGTCGTGGTGAAATTTTTATTCAATACAGTATTATTTGGATGGGTATAATAATGATGTGTAATCGATATAAATAATAAATATAACAAGATAATGGTTTTTTATAGATGATATACCATCCAATTATATATTATTTTAATAATGATATTGTCGCTCGTGCGTACGTATGGATTACCGTCTCCAAGAATGCGATGAGATTCATTCTCCATCGTATCCATTCAAGACTAATTTTCCTTTGATGATTAAAAATAATGTTTAAAGACTTGATACAATTCTGGATAGGAATAAGATACATCCCATACATAAAAAATATGACTCACATAACAAAGAATATAAAGTAAAATAGATCTGATAACACCCAAAAAGATGATAATACAAAGATATTTTTAACAAATCAATGTTAAAAGATCATTTTTGATATAATATTAATGTATATGATTCTTTTATAATTTAATAACAATTATTTCACCATTATACAGGAGGTTAACCTACCATAGACTAAGTAAAAGTAGATGGTAAGGGTTAATTTCATAATCACTTCATTATCTGAGGTTGTTTATATGTAATTATCTATTGGGACCTCTTTATCATCCACATCCATGTTTCCTAAAAACGTATTTAAAACCTATTCTATAGAATATGGGTTAAAGTCATTTATGCCCTTTTTTACTTTTATAAGATGTTTATAAAGGAATCTTTCCTTCGTTTTCCAAACAAGGTTTCTTGTAACCTTTTAGAAAAAATTTAGGTAAGAATGTCTTTTTTAACTTATACGGCGGGTGAGTCTATTTTCCGCCGTTATAACATCGTTGAAGCTTCCCTGAAAAGATTATAAAAATAATTTCAAATATAAATGTTTTATTTTATGATTATGTGACTTTTAAATGATTTCAAAATAGAAAGAGATATTTCTCTAAAAAGGTTTTGATTTCATCTATGTCAACATCCTTTGATGGATTTTATGTTTGTTTGAAGTTGATATATTATGATATAAAACGTCCATATTTTATTAAAGGTTTTGTTATATGTTTGATTGTGGATGTGTTACTTCATACCATTCATGGTTTATGGATAATAGTTTTACATTTCGTATGCCAGTTTTAATACAAATGTTTATGTTATTTTTAAACCTTTTCATATGAGGAATGCATTGGACTTAGTATGTGACGGATGGAGCCCGTTGTAGCTCCTCGATGCATCGGTAGGTCTCATGAGACAATCTGGTGTCTTGGAACAAGGTCTTGAAAAAAATCTTATTTGTAGTATTAGCACAAGGCCTTGACTATGTGGTTATGAAAGTCTGGCATTATGTATTCCATCATTATAAAAGTGGCTATTGATATTGCATGTGATTATTTGAAAAGTATAATATACATGTGAATAAGTAAATGGAATTATTTGATTTTATATTTTCCATATTATGCTGAAGTAAAAGTTTAAAAGGCTTTTGTTTTAGTATTATACATTGCCTTAAATGTTTATGCTTATTTATGGAAGTTTCCGCTATATTGTTATCCTTAATGAGCATCTGAACTCACCCCTTTCTATGTTTTATTTTTTCCATGATGAGAAGAAGTATATTATGACTAACCTGTAGGGATAGTCTGTGGGATCTCAGTTTTGTCTATGGAAACAATGTTACTATAGTTTTCCGTTTTATGATGTAATGTAAACCTTATGAATGTATCTAGTACTTCCAAGACTACTAAACTAATCATTCTTTCGAGACATGATCTTTTGTGATCATGAAAATGATACGTAATAATGCACCGAATCTAGGTAACTAGGGTCAGGGAATTACAGTTGGTATCAGAGGAAGTTTAGTAAAAACCTTGGAAACAAGATTTAGGTAAACTGTGATTAAAGAACATATCCGTAAGATAGACTTTACGGATTAGTATAGAAGAACTTCCTAGAATTTTGGTATTGTAGAGATTTTGTGAGATTTCCAAGAAATACATCCTTGTATGGATACGATCAGGTAGAGGAAACTCTGGCACATATGTACCTAGGGGTAAAACTCAAAAACACATCCTTGAGCTAGAATTGAACTGGAACTGGTGCACGACAATGGGCCTTGATGCACTCTTGGTTACGACACTCTTGGGGGATTTGATTAGGATAATTATCATTTTATTTAAAAACCATTATGAAGGGTTTACGAGTATATTATTTCTCAAAGAAAGAATTTCTATGATTATGGATTATATCCATAACTGTTCAATTTATGTTAAGTGTTTTACATGTTTGGATTTATGTATTGTGATTCATAACAAAATATAGCTTATGCCATTATTTATAAATGACGCCAAGTGGAAGGAATGAAAACCATATCAATGAACACACTCCATGTAGGGATTTCCCTTCTCCTCAAGATAATTATAGTGGAGCTGGTGATGCAACTGGTGGTGATAAGATAATCACCAAACTGGGACAACTCACTCAGGTTATGAATAATAACATTACCTGTATAGAGCACCTTGACCCACAACATAGATGATCAATGTTAGATCGCTTCATGAGGTAACAAACACCAACATTCAATGGGAGTATAAATCGATTGGTAGCTAATCAATGGATAAGTTCATTAGAGAAAATATTTCATGCCTTGGGGAGTAGCGAAAGGGAAAAAGTTGTTATGGTAGTTTATCACCTCACGGGGGATGTTGATCAATGGTGGTCATTGGTTAAAAATAAAAAAGAAGATGAAGAAGTATCAAATATAGAATTTAGGGAGTTTAAAAGATTTTATTAGAAAAATACTTTCCTCGTGACCATCGAGGAGATATGGAAAGACAATTTCTAAGTCTGAGGAAAAAGGAGGATGAGAATGTCGCAATGTATGAAGCTAACTTTACAAGGATAGCGAGGCATGCTACAGATTATATAAGTAACCCAAGAATTATTATTTATCATTTTGTTTATGGGTTAAAACCATTTCTTTGTTGAGAATTAGTCTCACAATCCTTCTCGTCGTAGGAAGATATTTTCTCATGTGCTATCAAGACATAAAAAGAGTTTTCTAAGTCTTACGACATTAATGAAAAGTACGAGAAGAAGAGATCTGTTGAACACTCTGGAAGTGGAAATAAGGGGAAAAACAGAAAAGTTGAATATCCATACTGCAGTAAATGTGGGAAGAAACAACCTGGTACATTCCTAAAGGGAATGGGAGTTTGTTACAACTGTAGTGAAAAAGGCCACCAAGATCGTGATTGTAAGGGGATGAAAGATGTTGTCGATGTTGAATCCTATAATTGTAGAGAAAGGAGGCATTATGCAAATGAATGTCCTAAGCATTAGGGGATCTTACCACAGAAAAGGCCAAGGGATCATGGCCCATATTATGCTATCACTAATATTGAGTTTGATGCTCGGAAAGACATGGTTGCAGGTAATTTAATGGTTTCCTCAAGTTTAGTGAATGCATTATTTGAATCTGGATCATCGCATTGGTTCATATATTTCCATTTTGCTATGAAAATTAGATATTTTTGATTTTATTTAACAAGGGATTTTTCAGTCAAAACTCATAAGGGAAATATCATTGTAACAATGTTTTGTGAATCAGTCCCCATTAGGGAATATAAATGTTCATTATCAGCTGATCTAATATTTATACCCATGAGTTAATTTGATATAATCCTCGGTATGGATTGGATTTCAGACCATGATGCAAAAATTTATAGTAAGAATAAGTAGGTTAAATTTTTTGATGATGATAAGGAGTACCTTATCTTTATAGTAGAAACGTCACCACCAAATTCTTATCTAGATCCACTCCAGTAGCTCAAATAAATTCAATTATTGGGGACGAAGAGAATGAAATGACTATTGGTGAGGAAAGGAATGTTAAAATAGAGTAGGTATCTATTGTGAAAGAATATGTTGATGTGTTTCCAGAAGATTTACCTGGACACCCTCTAGAATGAGAAATTGAGTTTTCCATTTAGTTAATTCCTGGTTCAAGGCCCATATCGAAGACCCCTTATAGAATGTCCACTATGGAATTTGTGGAATGAAAGAAACAACTAGATTAATTGAGTAATAATGTATTTATTCACCCTAGGGTTTCTCCATGGGTAGCCCCTGCTCTTTTTGTTAAGAAGAAAGATGGATATATGAGGTTGTGCATCGACTACATGGAGATCAATGTTATGAAAATAAAGAACAAGTATCCCTTACCTCACATTGATTATTTATTCGACCAACTTCATGGAGCTCAATCCTTTTCAAAGATTTAACTTCGATCTGGATATCATCAGTTGTGTGTGAAGAAGGAAGACATTCTGAAAATAGCATTTTGAAGCAGGTACGAGCATTACGAGTTTACAGTAATGCCTTTTGGATTAACTAATGCACCCTCTATCTTCATGGATATAATGAATAGTGTTTTCAAGGAATATCCTGACGACTTTGTAGTTGTATTTATTGATGATATCTTGGTATACTCCAAAATCTACTAAGATCATGAAAATCACTTGGGAATTATCAGAGTCTTAGAAGACAAGAATTATTTGGGATGTTTAGAAAGTGTAAATTCTGGCTTCAGGAGATTTCTTTTCTTGGGAATATTGTCTCTAAGGATGGAATCTCCATTGATCCTTATAAGACAAGAGAAATCCAATAATGGCCAGCACCGACGAGTAAAACTGAGGTTCGTAGTTTAATGGGTTTAGCAGGTTATTATCTACATTTCGTCCAGAATGTTGCCCGATTGGCTAACCCATTAAAAATGTTCACACGAAAAGGGGTTAAATTTGTTTGGATAGAATAGTGTGAGGAATGTTTTGAATAAATGAATAGAATATTAGTCAATTCTTTTATATTGACTTTTCCATCGGGGAATAATGGGTTTGTTATTTATAGTGATTCATCATAGAAAGTACGTGGTTCTGTCCTTATGCAGGATGATAGGGTTATTGCCTATGCATCACGATAGCTAAAAATTCATGAGCAAAACTATCCTACTCATGATCTTGAGTTAGCAGCTGTAATATTTGCTTTGAAATTCGGAGACACTATCTCTATGGTGAACAATGTGAGATATATATCGATCACAAGAGTTTTAAGTATATCTTCTAACAAAAAGAACTCAACACGAGGAAACGTTGATGGCTTTAACTACTCAAGGATTATGATTGCATGATACTCTACCACCCCGGGAAGGTAAATATGTTGGCAGATGCTTTGAGTAGACATGATCATGGAGTTTTGAACAAGATGAGAGTTGAAAAGGATCGTATATACATGGATCTATTAAAGATGGATATGGGAATCACCATGGAAGGGGGAACATCAATAATTTTTCAAATGGTTGCCAAACCATATTTACTAGAAAGGATAAAGAGTTCTCAGACCAATGATTAAAGGTTTCAAAAGAAGATTAAAGCTATTAATGATGGGAGATTGAGTGACTTTTTGTATGAAGATGGAATTTTGAAATTTGGTAAGAGACTTTGTGTTCCCGATATATCTGATCTAAAAAGGGAATTGTTGGATGATTCTCATTGTTCCAATTTCTCTATACACCCTTGTAGCCCCAAAATTTATAGATATTTGAAGGAACGTTTTTTGGTGGGACAACATGAAGATGGAGATTGCTGATTTTGTGTCAAGATTTATGGTTTGTCAACAAGTGAATGCTGGAAGGCAATAGCCTAGAGGAGTCATGAAACCTCTTCCCATACCTGAGTGGAAATGGGATGATATCACGATGGACTTTTTCATGGGAATACCAAAGACTCCTTGAATGAATGATGCAATATGGGTCATTGTTGATCGTCTTTCCAAGTCAGCACATTTTCTTGCTATAAGGGAAGATTGACCACTTGAACGTTTAGTAATACTATATATTAATGAATTTGTAAGACTTCATGGGTTACCACTATCGATTGTTTCTGATCGTGATCCACGTTTGACATCATTATTCTAGAATAGTGTTTAGAAATCCTTAGATACTAAACATTGTTTGAGCACTTCCTACCACCCTTAAACTTATCGAAAATTAGAACGAACTATTCAAACCATAGAAGATATGTTGAGATATTTCTCACTTGAGTGTCAAGGTATGTGGGATCAATATTTACCTCTGGTATAATTTTTCTATAACAATAGCTTCCATTCAAGTATTCAGATGGAACCATTAGAAGCATTATACGAAAAGAGATGTCGCATACAAACCTGTTGGGATGATGTTGGTGAAAGAAAACTAGTAGGCCTGGAACTTGTGGAGGAAACAATGGAAAAGGTGAAGGTAATCCAAAACCACATCAAAGTAGCTCAAAGTAGACAGAAGAGATATGTTGATAACCGAAGGAATGATTTGGAATTTTAGGTAGGAGATCATGTTTTCTAGAATGTATCTCCATGGAAGGGTGTTATACATTTTTGTAAGAAGGGTAAATTGAGTCCCAGGTACATCAGACCTTTCGAAATTCTAGAACGAATTGGGGTTGTAGCTTACCTTTTGGAAATGCCACCAAGTCTCTCCAAAGTTCACAAGGTGTTCCACTTATCACTGTTGAGAAAATACATGCCTGACCCAACGCATGTACTCACCTATGAGGAATTAGAACTAGAACTAGATCTGTCTTATTGCGAAGAGTCTGTCAAGGTTCTTGATAGAAGAGAACAAGTGCTGAGAAACCAGACGACTCGTATGGTAAAAGTTCTATGGAGAAACCATAAGATGGAAGAGGCAATGCGGGAACCCAAGGAACTTATGATGAAGAACCACCAGAGTCTTTTTATGTAGTAATATACTAGAAATTTAGAGGATGAAATTATTTGAAAGAGGGGTGACTGTAACACCCTAGGCTTCCACGGTACGCTTCTCTTTGAATAATATAGTAGTGTGTGTTGTACGCAACTTCGAGTTCTAACACACCACAACCAATCAAATTAGCCGTTATGAATAGTAATACCCAATTTTTGAAATTTTATAAATTTTATCTTTCAAAATGGACTTAATTTTTGGATTCAGAATATCAAAATTAGACTAGGGTAAATTTTTGGTATTTTTCGGAAAACATTCAATTTTCGATAAATAGTGAAAAACACTCAGTTATAGTTTAAAACTGATTTTTTTTATATAATTATTTATTTTATTTAAATTATTTTAGTTAAAAATAGATACATAATACCTATATAAGTTCAATTTAATTCATTGGAGTTAACTTATAATAATTTTAGATATATAAAAATTTTATAGAACTTTTTACCGTCTTTTACCCACCTCCAAGGAGAATTTGAGATTTCACCTAAAACATAATTTTACCGCTTCTGTGAGTTGAATTTAAAAACTCCTAGAGACACGGTTGATATTAGTAACTAAAATGCGGTTCAATAATATGAAAATAATTTTTGGTGAATAGTAACTTTTTTCTTTTATTTACCACGATTAAAAGTAAATAGGGTAATAAAGGGTAAAAATGATATTATTATTACCCTAAAAATGTCCTAATTCTATTGGATACGTGTAATTAGACCAAAACAAACCTTAGGAATAAAATATGATCCTTTAGGTCCACTTGTATTAGATTAGAACATTTATTAATATTTAATTCATAGAAGAGTTGAAAGTGTTAAAATCAAAGTTTAATAACTAAAACATTTTTAATATAGAGTTATACATAGGATAAATTCAACTATAAATATTCATTAGAAAGATTAAAATATTTCCAACATAATGGTATATTATTTATAATTTTTAGACATTATATAATTAAATTTATTTATGACACAATGATGATGCAGTAATTACCGTATAAATGAAATATTAATATAATTGATAATATAAATATAAATATAAATGTAATTGGAGACTTTTTATGAATTGAAATAATTTTATAGATTAATATAATAAATTAGGGTTGGTTATATGAATTTTTTTATGTAATAATGCTGTTATGAATTTATCAAAAACAAAATATCAAATAGTGTCAAAATTGACATAAATGAGTTTTTAAAACAAATATTATATTATTAATTGATATTATATTCTTAAAAATATATGTTTCAGCCAAAATACTTATATAATGATAGGTGTATCATTAATGAACCACTTTTGATTCTCTTGGAATTATATAGTATTTTTATTAACCATTTAATATAAAAATACAAAGAGACATGGTAAATGTCAAACTATTTAACTAAAAGATAAATCAAAAAAATAAAGTTAATATAGTGACACAAACATGTCTAAAACCATTTTCTTGAGTGGGTTTTGACGCATACACACATATTCCGTTAAATAATAATCTTTAGAGCCATTAGAAACCGAAAATTATTTTATTATAAAATAATATTTCTAGCTTTTCCTAAGGTGCCCCTCGCCCACTTATAAAAAGGAACTCCCACTTCTCTATATTTCACACCTTCAAATCCATTTGGCTCCACCAACCCCTACCCAAATACCCTATCAGATATCCTACATTCATCCTAGAGGCATTACATTAGACAGAAAGCCATCCTAAGGAGCCCTTTTGATCAAATCAAAAGGAAGAACCCGAAAAAGAGGTAAATATTTCATCACCTCTTTCAAGTTCCTTTCTTCTTCCACTTCCACTTTCTTTGTTATTTACATTCTAAAATAATAAATACAGTATATTCTATATATTGTGGTGTTATTATAAATATGGTACAACCATATTCATTATTATATCCATCTTTTGAATGACATGTCACCATACGTGCGTACGTACGGATTACCGTCTCCAGGTCATGGTGTAATTTTTATTCAATACATTATAATTTGGATGGGTATAATAATGATGTGTAATCGATTTAAATAATAAATATAACATGATAATGATTATTTATATGTGATATAACATCCAATTATATATTATTTTAAGAATGATATTGTCGCTCGTGCGTACGTACGGATTACCATCTCCACGAACGTGATGAGATTCATTCCCCATCGTATCCATTCAAGGAGAATTTTCATTTGATGATTAAAAATAATGTTTAAATATTTGATATCATTATGGATATGAATAATATATAACCCATACATAAAAAATATGACTCAAATAATAAATAATATAATGGAAAACGAATCTGTTAACACATGGAACGACGATAATACTAAGATATTATTAACAAAGAAATGTTAAAAGATCATATATGATATCATATTAATGTATATGATTCTTGTATAATTTAATAACTAATATTTCACTATTATACAGGAGGTTAACCTACCCTCAACCAAGGAAAAGTATAATGTATGTGTTAATTTCACACTCTCTTTATTATCTGAGGTTGTTTATATGTAATTATCTACCAGGACCTCTTTATCATCCACATCCATGTTTCCTAAAAAAATATTTAAAAACTATTTTATAGACCATGGGTTAACGTAATTTATACCCTTTTTTGAGTTTTATATTATGTTTATAAAGGAATCTTTTCTTCATTTTCCAAACAAGGCCATTTATATCATTTTCGACAAAATTAAGGTAAGAATGAATTTTTTTAACTTATAATGCGGGTGAGGCTATTTTCCACCATTATAACATTGTCGAATCTTCCCTTAAAATCTTATAAGAATATTTTCAAATATAAATGTTTTCTTTTATAATTATGTGACTTTTAAATGATTTCAAAATTGAAAGAGAAATTTCTCTAAAAAGGTTTTGATTTCATCTATGTCAACATCCTTTGATAGATTTTAAGTTTGTTTGAAGTCGAATTATTATTATACAAAACATCCATATTGTATTGAAGGTTTTGTGATATGTTTGACTATGGATGTGTTATTTCATACCATTCATGGTTTATGGATAAAATATTAACATTTTTTATGCTAGTTTTAATATGAATATTTATGTTATGTTTAAACCTTTTCATATGAGGAATGCATTGGAATTAGTATGTTACGGGTGGAGCCCGCTATAGCTCCTCAATGCATAGATAGGACTCATGAGACAAACTAGTGTCTTGCCAAAAGGCCTTGAAAAAATCTTATTTGTAGTCTTGGAACAAGGACTTGACTATATGGTTATGAAAGTCTGGCATTATGCATTCCATCACTATGAAGGTGGATATTGATATTGAATGTGATTATTCGACTAGAAGAATATCTATGTGAATAAGTAAATGGAATTATTTGATTTCATCATTTCCATATTATTTTTATGTTCAAGTTTAAAATGATTTTTTAGTCTTATACATTGCCTTAAATGTTTATTCTTATTTATGAAGGTTCTCATTATATCTTTATCCTTACTAAGCATCTGAGCTCACCCCTTTCTATGTTTTATTTTCTCCAGGATGAGAAGACGTATATTATGACTGACCTGCAGGGATAGTCTATGGGATCTCAGTGTTGTCTATGGAAACTATGTTGTTGTACTTTTCCATTTTATGATGTAACGTAAACCTTATGAATGTATCTAGAACTTATAAGGATACTAAACTAATCAGTATTTTGAGACTTGATCTTTTGTGATCATGCCAATGATACGTAATAATGCACTGACTCTAGGTAACTAGGGTCGGGGCATTACAGTCTGCATCACTTTTGAATATAGAATTCACTCTCATTAAAGATTAATTAAAATGGTATCTTTATGAGAAGGATGTGATTGAGTATGTTTTTATAAAAGTGATCCCTGAATTAGAGAAACTACACAAAACTTAATCAGTATTAACAAATCTCAGTTAGAGGATAAAGTAACGAGAATTAATGAGTGTAAAAAATATCTACAAGTAGAAAATCAAATTCATGAATATTAGAATAGAAACAAAAAAATTCAATGGGAAGATGGTTTCATGACCCATCCCAGAGTGGTCTGTGCCATGAATACCCCAATCCCACCTCCAATAGGCCACGGGCTGGCGACTAGAACCAAGTAGGCATATCCCAAAAAAGGGAGGCATTAACCTAAAGTACATGTACACATGCACACATTTCCAAGACACCAATGCTAAAATGTAGTAACAATAAGTAAATAATTCATGAAAAAAACTATATCCCACTACCAGAGTACAATAGTTAAAGTACTAGAAAGTAAATAGGGCCAAAACAAGCCCAAAAAAGTGTCTGTAATCTGTAATCCAACCTGTAAAAAAAGACGTACTAGAACTACTATCTAAAATGTCGTAGGAACACACCTCGATATTTTTTGTCACACAAAGCACCACCTGGTCCGGCTCTTCCTAGGAATCCATAAAAAGTTCGATCATTTACATAAGACATGACACGTTTTGGAAACTCTGATGCTACACTGAGTGTAAAAATACTCAGTAGGACACCCAGAAACCACAATGTAATACAACAAAGGAATATTATAAAGGAAATGACATTCAGCTCCATACAGTTATATATCTAAAATACATATAACAATAATAGAAAAATATACTCTATCCAAGACACGTAGTCTAGAGGTAATCCACAACCAAGTACCAGCCATAGTATTCTACTCAAAGCATGCTCATTTTGGGAGAACTCAATCCTCGATCCATGATATCATCAGGGACACTCACAGAGAGGTCAAGCTCATTTGGGACCCACCCAAAAAGAATTCATTAGTCAAGGGATACTATGATACATATAGAGGGTATCACACCCAAACATACCGGGGAATACCACTGATCACACCTAGACACACTAGGGGATACCATTTACCCAATTTGGATCAACCCTCAATATAGGGGATCATGCACAAACACACTGGGGGATACCACATGTAACTCCCCAACCCTAGTTACTGAGAGTCAGTTCATAATTACATAACATTGGCATTATCACAAGAGATGATGTGTCGAATGATTGATTAGTTTAGCAGTCTTGGAAGTATTAGATACATACATAAGTTTTACATTACATCATGAAATGGAAAAACGACAACATTGTGTCCCCTTTTAACACACTCATATACCTTATCATATTCTAACAGGTTAATTATAATATACAACTTTACATCCTGGAAAAAATAAAACATAAAAAGGGGTGAAATCGGAAGCTCTGTAAGGATAAAAATATAGTAGAAACTATCATAAATAAGCCTAAACATTTAATGTAATGTATAAGACTAAAAAAAATCCTTTTAAACATAAACTTCAGTAGAAATATGGCCAAGATAAATCAAATAATGCCAATTCCTTATTCAAATGAATATTCTAAAAGTCTAATAATCACATTCAATATCAATATTCAATTTCACAATAATGGAATGCATAATCCCGGACATCATAACCACTTAGTCAAGGACTCGTGCCAAGACTAAAAATAATATTTTGTCAAGGCCTTGTGCCAAGAAACAAGTTTGTCTCATGAGACCTACCGATGCATCGAGTAGGTATAGAGGACTCCACTCATCACTTACTAAGTCCAATGCATTTCTCATATGAAAATATTCAAACATAACATAAATATTCATATTAAAACTAAATTATGAAATGTCAATACTTTAACCATAAAACATGAATGATATAAAAATAGAACATCCACAGTGAAACATAGCACAACTCATTCAATACAAAATAGAATATTGTATTATAATAATTCAACCCCAATCAAGAATTATATCCAGTAAAGGATGGTGACATAGTAGAAAATGATCAGAAAAACTCTTTGAGAGAAATATACTTTTTTTTGTGAAATCATTTAAAAGTCACACATTTATAAAGAAAGTCATTTAGAATAGATTTTTGGATCAGTGTGTCACATACCACATTGAAACTTTTGAAAGGAATTAACATTTTAAAACAATCATGTCTATATAAATAAATCCATAAAATCATTTTTAAATCATGGAAGTTAAATGAAAATATTTAGATAAATAAATCATTAAAAAGATTAAAATGATGATATTTCTAAAGAGTGACTTCCCCAATACCATAAAATATTCATTTTGAAAACTTTTTTTAGGAAACATGGACATGGATGATAAAAATATCCCAGTAAATAATTACACATAAACAATCTTGGATAATAATGAGATTGAGGAGTTAAACCTTACCTTGTTCTTTTCTTTAGTTGAGGGTAAGTTTGACCTCCTATATAATGACCATAGTATGTTATTAAATTATAACAGGACCATATTAATATTTATGATATCATATATTATTCATTTATGACTATACTAACTATTTAATAATAGTTTCAATGTTAAAGTAACATTTCGGGTAATAATCAGTTTCTTTATCGTATGTCATTTAAAATGATATTCTTGATCATCTCACATAGATTATAATTTAAATAATTCCATAATATAAATATGTATAATAGATAGATATATAAAATGGAAACACCGTTCATGGAGATGGTAGTCTGTACGAACGTATGAACGTTGTTTCTGTTTTCTTATAGTATAGTATAGAAGTATGTAAAAGATATATATTAATATACATAAATATATATTATTAGAGTAGAAATATTATTTCATATATCTCATACTTAATCAATATATATATTATTATAAAAAATCTTGAATGGTGATCGTTGAAGATGAATCTCATCGCATCGTGGAGATGGTAAGCTGTACGTACGCACGAGCGACAATATCATTCTATTTATGGTGAAATCATATGTAATTAGATGGTATATTATATATAAATAATAATTAACATGTAATATTTATTATTTTCATCAATTATACTCTTTATCATACCCATCCAAATAATTAAGTGTTGAATAACAAACTTCACCACGACGTGGAGACGGTTGGTCGTACGTACGCACGAATGGTGACTTTGTCTTTCATAGAATGAACAGAATAATGAATATGGTTGTACCATATTTATAATAACATCATAGTATGTACAAGTTACTGGAATTATTATTTTGGTATGGAAACAACAAAGAAAGATGAAGTGGAAGAAGAAACGAACATTGAAAGAGGTGATGAAATAATTACCTCTTCTTGGGGTGCAACCTTTTGATTTGATCAAAAGGGCTCCTTAGGTTGTATTTCTGATCAAATTTAGGACTCTAGGTTGCATTGAGGCTATTTGGGAGGATATTTCATCATGGTTTGGCCGATCCAAATGGCTTTGGAGGTGTGATTTTGATATAAGGGTAAGTACCCTTTTAATAAAGAGGTGACAATCACTTTAGGAAAAGCATGACATGTTATTTTATTATTAAATAATTTTTGGATTATAATGGAACCAAATGAATTTATTTATAGGATAATGTGGTTATGGTTCGAAATCATATTAACCAATATGTTTTATACAAGTTTAGGTCACCATATTAACCATATCTTGTAGATTTAACTCTTAGTTAAAGAGTTTAACTTTTAAAATGTCTTCTTGTATTTTTATATTACAAGGTTGATAAATATAATATAAAATTCCAAGAGAACCCCAAGTGGTTATTTAATGCCATATTTATCATTATATAAGTCCTTTGGACGAACCTTATATTTTTAGGAATATTATATCATTTAATAATTTAGTATTGTTTTTAAAAAACCCATTTATGTCAATTTTGACACTATTTAGTATTTGGTTTTTGTGAAAGTAAAAAAAACCTTATTACTTAGATACATATAAATTAAATCAATAATAACATGTCATATTAACCTATAAAATTATTGGAATTCATCAAAAGTCTAAATTTATATTTATTTGGATATTTATAATATTAATTATTATAATCTTTCATTAATAAGGTAATTACTGCATCATCATTGTGTCATAAATAAATTTTGTTCTTTAATTTCTAAAAATTATAAATAAAATACCATGATGTAGGAAATATTTTTATATTTCTAAAGAATTTTCATAGTTGAAATTATCTTATGTATAACCCTATATTAATAATGTTTTAGTTAATGAAATTTGAATTTAACACTTTTAGCTCTTCTTTAAATAACATAATTATAAATTCCCTAATCTAATCCATATGGATCAATAATGATCATATTTTATTCCTACTATTTATTTTTTTCTAAATAAACGTATCCAATATAATTAGGACATGTGTCATGGTAATTACAATATCATTTTTACATTTAATTACCGTATTTACTTTTAACCGTGGTAAATAAATTCAAAAGTTACTATTCAAAAAAATTATTTTCTTCCTATTGAACCAAATTTTACTTAATGATATCAATCGTGTCTCTCATATTTTTTTAAATTCAATTAAGAGAAATGGTAAAATTATATTTTATGCAAATTTGCAAATCTGTCTAGAAGGTGGGTAAACGACGTTAAAAAGTGAAATTAAATTTTATATATCTAAACCTACTATAAAATGACTCAAATAAATTACATTAAACTAATATAGGTATTATGTATATATGTTTACTTTAAAATAAATTTAAATAAAAATAATTATTATTTTAATAAAAGTTAGTTTTAAATAATAACACAATGTTTTTCACTAGTCCTCAAAAATTGAATGTTTTCATAGAAAGACCAAAAATTCACCCTAAGTTAGTTTTGATAATATGAATCCATAAATGAAGTAGATTTTACCAAATTCAAAACATATAATTTGCATTAATTAGTTTAAAATTAATTCTTGTAGTCAAAACCAAAAAGCGGGTTTTTAAAAAGTAAAAACAATCAAAAGATTGACATGAGTTTATGTCTAATTTAAATTTGAAATTACATATAATGGCCAAAATTAAATTAAATGATAAAAATATAATATAATTATACTTTAAAACAACTCAAATGAATAATTTAACACTAAAAATAATTTCAATAAAAAATGTTTTTTTCAATTAAAATTTAGTATTTTCCATTGTTCATCCAAACATGGAAGATATCAAAAGAATACCAAAAAGTTATCGAAACTAAATTTTTATGTCTTAATTATGAATAGAAAGGTTATTTTTTCCAATTGAATAAATAAAAGTGTCAAATATTAGATTTGAAAAGCGTTCTCCATTAAAAGGTGGTAAAATTGCATTTTTTGAAAAATACTTCCTTTATCTGAAAAATTGAATTTTTTATTTTATTATATCTAATAAACACAAAATAGGGATGTTAAAATTATATGTAGTATATAAAATTCAAAATACAGTTAATATTGTTCATAACCGCTTTTTGAACGGCTAGTTTTGTAATTCATGTTGCGCTCGAACTTAGTGTAGCGTGTAGCACAAGCTATTGAATTACATTAAAGAGATAAAGTACTATGAAATATTGGGGTGTTACATTACCCCATCCTTTAATAAATTGTTTCCTCAAAATTTGAAATTGTTCTTTGAAAATAAAAGGTTGAAAATAAAAAATACCTTTGTGGAAAACCCACATCGAAAATAGAGTTAATAAAATTTAGTTTTAATAAGAGGGAAAAAGAAATGAAAAAGTCACCACCAAATTAGGGTTTATAATAGAATAAAATTGGTTGAAATTATAGAAACATAATTGGAGGAAAACGTAAATATTTATAGGGAGTGATTTAGGTCATCAATTATAAACAAATATTAAATTGGGGGCCTCAAAGCCATCAATTTATGACGATTTAAAATATCATTGGTTCAAAAAACATAAGATATTAGGAGAAAATATTTTTGGTATTAATATCCCTTACATAATGTTTAAGAATAAATTTATTCATAGAATAAGAGAAAAAATATACTTGACATGTAGATTTTCATCCTTCAACTAATTTCTACCACAATCTCATGTTTCACTCTAAAAGATAATAGAATTCAAAAATATTCTATTTATCATAATCGTATAGGGTCATAAAAATAATGAATTTATAATAAAATTTTCATAATATTTAAAAAATTATATATTATACAAACCAGCAGATCAAATAGGCCAGTGGTGGGTGATGCACCCTTGTCGCCCTTTGGTTGCGGGTTCAAGTCTCGCGGCCTTGCTGGAAACGACGGGTTGTCGGCCGACCTCTTGGTTGTCCTTTTTATAATAATTCAAAAATAATCTTAATAAATGTTCTAACCATAGACAATAGTATCCAATGTAATATTTAATCCTTTTCAACTTTTTGACTTATCCAAAATACTTCTGTCCAAATTCACAGTCCAAAATTTATAAGTAAGGTCAACATAACATAATGAAGATCTCTTTTTTCCACATAATAACATGTGTGTACCTTCATCATGTATGGTAACACCATGAATTACCATAAAACCTTATTTATTACATTCATGCTCCCTTATTACTTATAGAATAATAGATATATTCCTTATATCTAAAAATTTTGAATACTCCAACAATGATGGAATCAACAAACCATTAATCAGTTCCAAGGTAGTCAAGAATATCCAATATAATTTATCCAAGTCAACCATCACTTATTCCAAAATAAATACCTTGGTATCAGGACTATATTAAGGTTTATCTTTCCTTCAACCATGTATTTTCCATAAAGTTTAACTTGTTGTTCAGTCACTTTTCACAGTACCATATAATCTCAAATCCTCAATGAAATAGTATTGTAGTGAAATACTTATTTATTTAAATAGGTAATATAACTAGTACATTATTGATACAACATTCAAATGACATAATTCATTTATTAAAATATAAGAACATTAATTATTACTATTCATCTGTAGTAGTATCATAACTTGATTATTATCCAATAACATCATTTGGGGTATACTCTAATGATTGGGAAATTTATTCACGTAGTGTCCCAACTCTTTATAGATAAAGCAATGTATATTTGAAACATTTTTATTACCCTTGAAATCATATTCTTGGTTTACTTTTTCTCCACACTTATAACAAACACTCATTCCGTTTATGCATTTAGCAAGGTGATTCTTTCCACAGTTATCACATATGGGAAAATCCTTCTTTCCCATCTTCCCTTTATCCGTCTTTCTCTCTACCATCATTTTCTTCTCTATATTCCATTAAAATCTATAGGACTCAGATAATTATTTACTTATATTATTAACACATGATACTATTTCCTCATATGATGAGAATACGTGGGAGTCTATTTCCTTTCTAAATGTTGTCTTATGATCATTAAAGATATGATCCTTCTTACTCTTTGGATCATGAGTATTGTTGGAGTTCTCATTCCTTATATTGGAAACCATTTCTAAAAAATAGCGTACACTAGGTTAGTTTATGAATCGCAAATCATAATTCCAAACTTGTAAAATACCTAACATTAATTAAACTGTTTATGCATATAATCTATAATCATAAAAATGTTTTCTTTGAGGATGTATTTACTCATAAATCCTTCATAATGGATTGTAAATAAAATGTAAATTTATCCTAAGAATAACCCTTGGGAGTGTTGTAACAAAGAGTGTAGTAAGGCTCATTTTCGCGTACCAGGATACCCCAGGTCAATCCCAGAACTCCTTGTCAGAGTTTTCACCCCTTGGTAAATTTGTTCCAGAGCTGCCTCTACATACTCATATCCAAACAGGGATGTATTTCATGGAAAATTCCCAAAATATCTACAATACCAACATTCTAGGAAGTTAATCTATACTAATCCTCAAAGTCTATCTTATTGTAATGTTCTCTAATAATAGATTATCTAAATCTAGTTTCTAAGGGTTGTACTAAACTTCCTTTTATACCTACTATAACTCTCGGAACCTAGTTACCCAGAGTCGGTGTATTATTACATAACATTGGCATGATCACAAGAGATAAAGTCTTGAAATACTGATTAGTTTAGTAGCCTTGTAAGTACTAGATACATACATAAGTTTTACATTACATCATGAAATGAAAAAACAACCACATTGTGTCCCCTTTTAACACACTCATATCCCTTAGCATATTCCTTCAGGTTAATCATAATATACTTCTTCGCATCCTAGGAAAAATAAAACATAGAAAGGGATGAGATACAATGCTCAGTAAGGATAACAATACAGAGAAAACAATCATAAATAAGAATAAACATTTAAGATAAATTATAAGACTAAAAAAATCCTTTTAAACATAAACTTCAACATAATATGGAAAAGATAAGTCAAATAATGCCATTTACTTATTCACATGGATATTCTACTAGTAGAATAATCACATGCAATATCAAATAGCCAATTTCATAATGGTAGAATGAATAATACCAGACATCAAACCCACATAGTCAAGGTCTCATTCCAAGACTAAAAAAAGATTTTTTCAAGGCCTTGTGCAAAGACACTAGTTTGTCTCATGATACCTACCGATGCATCAAGGAGATATAGAGGGCTCCACCTGTCACTTACTAAGTCTAATAAATTCCTCATATGAAAATGTTGAAACATAATATAAACATTCATATTAAAACTGGCATAAGAAATGTCAATAATTTAAAAATAAACAATGAATGGTATAAAAATAGAAAATCCACAGTCAAACATAGTATAACTCATTAAATACAATATGGAAGATTGTATTATAATAATTCAACCTCAATTAAGAATAATATCCAGTAAAGGATGTTTAAATAGCTGAAAATGATCAGTAAAACTCTTTGACAGAAATATCTTATTTTGTGAAAACATTTAAAATACACAAATTTATAAAGTAAGTCATTTAAAATAGATTTTTGAATCATATTTTCACATACCACTTTGAATCTTTTGAAATTAATTAACATTTTAATACAATCATGCCCATATAAATAAATCCTTAAAATCGTTTTTAAAACATGGACACTAATTAAAAATATTTAGAGAAATAAATCATGAAAACATTTAAAATGATAATCTTTCTAAAGAGTTCCTTCCACAAAACCGTAAAATATTCATTTTGAAAAAAAATTATGAAACATGGTCATGGGTGATAAAAATGTCCCACTCAATACTTACACATAAACAATCTCGAATAATAATGAGATTGAGAAATTAACCATTACCTTGATCTTTCCTTTAGTTAAGGGTATGTTTAACCTCCTGTATAATGTCCATAATATGTTATTAAATTATACCTGGACCGTATTATTATTTATGATTCCATATATGATTCATTTATGACTTTATACTACCTATTTAATAAAAGTTTCTTGTCAATGTAACATTTCGGGTAATAATCCCTTTCTTTATCATATGTGTTTTAAAATGTTATTCTCAATCGTATCACTTAGATCATGATTTACATACTTCCAGAATATAAATATGTATAATATATTGATATATGAAATGGAAACCTCGTTCATGGATATGGTAGTCCGTACGTACGCATGAACGTTGTTTCTGGTTTCTTATCGTATAATATAGAATTAAGTAAAAGAAATATATTTTTCTACATAAATATATATTATTATAGTTGAAATATTATTTAATATATCTCAAAATTAATAAATATATATATTTTTATAAAAATTCTCGAATGCTGATCGTTGAAGATGAATCACATCACGTCGTAGTGATCGTAAGCCGTATGTACACATAATTGACAATATCATTATATTGATAGTGAAAATTTATGTAATTGGATGGTATATTATATATACAGAATAATTAACATGTTATATTTATTATTCACATCAATTATACTCATTATTATACCTATCCAAATAATGAAGTGTTGAATAACAAACTTCACCAGGACGTGGAGACGGTAAACCGTATGTACACATCTTTGGTGACTTTTCCATTCAAAGAATGGATAAAGTAATGAATATGGTAGTAACATATTTATAATAACCTCATTGTATGTAGAAGGTACTGTAGTTTTTATTTTGGTATGGAAACAAGAAAGAAAGAGGAAGTGGAAGAAGAAAAGTACTTTGAAAGAGGTGATGAAATAATTACCTCTTCTTTTGGTGCTTCCTTTTGATTTGATCAAAAGGGATCCTTATGTTGGATTTATAATAAAAGTAAGGCCTCTAGGTTTAATTGAGGGTAGTTGGGAGGATATTGGAGTAGGGGTTTTCCAATACAAATGGGTTTTGAGGTATGATTTCGTTAGAAGTGGAAGTACCCTTTTATAAGGGTAGTGAGGGTCACTTTAGGAAAAGATTGAAATATTATTTTATTATAATATAATTATCGGTTTATAATGGCTTAAAATGGATTTATTTTGAGGATAATGTGTGTATGGGTCTAAATACTCTCAACCAATAGGTTTTAGACAAGTTTAGGTCACCATATTAACCTTATCTTTTAGATTTGACTCTTAGTCAAATAGTTTATCTTTTACAAAGTCTTCTTGTATTTTTATATTACGTGGTTAATAAACTTACTATAAAATGACAAGAGAACTCCAAGTGGTTTATTAATGACATATTTATCATTATATAAGTCCTTTTTCCAAACCTTATAATTTTAGGAATATTATATCAATTAATAATATAGTAGTTTTTTTAAAACTCATTTATGTCAATTTTGAAAATATTTAGTATTTGGTTTTTGTGAAAGTCAAAAAAACTGGATTAATTTGAACCAAATAAATTAAATCAATACTAACATGTAATATTAACCTATTAAATTAGTATAATGCATCAAAATTCTCAATTTACATTTATTTGGATATTTATAAAACCATTTATTTTAATCATTCATTAATAAGGTAATTACTGCATCATCATTGTATCATAAATAAATTTAAATATTTAATGTATAAAAATTTTAAATAAAATACCATGATGTAGTAAATATTTTTATATTTCTAATTAAAATTTATAGTCGAAATTATCTTATGTACAACCCTATATTAATAATGTTTTGGTTAATAAAATTTGAATTTAACACTTTTAACTCTGGTTTAAATTAAATAACAATAAATGTCCTAATCTAATAAAAGTGGATCAAAGAGGATCATATTTCATGCCTAAGGTTTATTTTGGTCGGAATACACTTATCAAATAGAATTAGGACATGTGTTAGGGTAATTATAATATCATTTGTACCTTTAATTACCCTATTTACTTTTAACAGTGGTAAATAAAATTCAAAAGTTACTATTCACCTAAAAATTATTTTCTTCCTATTGAACACAATTTTACTTACTTATTTCAATTGTGTCGCTCTGATTTTTGAAATTCAATTCATAGAAGCGGTAAAATTGAGTTTTATGTAAATTTTCAAATGTTGTCTAGAAGGTCGGTGAAAGGTGTTTAAAAGTTCAATAAATTTTTATATATCTAATATTATTATAAAATGACTCCAATAAATTAAATTGAATGAATATAGGAATTATGTATCTATTTATCATTTAAAATAAATTTAAATAAAAATAATAATTATTTAAATAAAAGTTGGTTTTAAACACTAATGCTGTGTTTTTCACAATTCTTCAAAAATTGAAGGTTTTCAAAAAAATACCAAAAATTTACCTCAGGATAATTTTGATAATCCGAATCCAAAAATTAATTATATTTTATAAAATTAAAAACTTTTAAGTTCCATTAAATAATTTAAAATTAATTCATGTTTTCAAAACCAAAAAACGGGGTTTTAAAATGAAAATAAAATCAAAAGATTGACATGTGATTCTGCCCAATTTAAATGTGAAATTACATATAATGACCTAAATTATATTAAATGGTAAAAATATAATCTAATTAAACTTTAAAACAACTCAAATGAATAATTTAACACTAAAAATTATTTGGATTAAAAAAGTTGTTTTCAATTAAAATTTAGTATTTTTCACTATTCATCAAAATATGAATGTTATCAAAAAAATACCAAAAAATTATCCAAAATAAATTATTATGTCCTTCTTCTAATTAAGAAGTTTATTTTTTCAAATTGAATATATAAAAGTGTCAAATATTGGATTTGAAGAGCGTTCACCATTAATAGTATGGCCGTAAAACAATATTTTTTGTAAAAGACTTCCTTTATCTGAAAAATTGAATTTGTTCTTATATTATGTCTAAGAAACAAAAAATATGGATGTTAAAATTATATTTAGTATATAAAATTCAAAATTAAGTTAATACTATTCATAACCGCTTTTTGAATGGTTAGTTTGGTAAGTTGTGTTGCACTTGAACTCGGTGTTGCGTGTAGTGCGAGCTATTGAATTACTTTAAAAAGATAACATAATATGAAATAATGGGGTGTTACACCACACAACCGACCGATGTATCCCTCTAGGTGGAGGATCAACACAACGCACATAGAGGTTACATGATTCAACAGACTCCATAAGGGTTGATATAGGATCTCACTGTTGTCCCACAGAGGGATACATTAATCTGTCTGCGACTCGACCTCTAGAGGGGATTACAAATCAGTGATTTGGGAATAATGTCGTACCGAACCCTTGAGTAAAGGAAAATGTTTACACTCTCGGTCTATACTAGTCCAAACTGAAAACTCAACACTTATCTCAAAAAGATCATCTCAATTTTAGGGTTCAATTCCATAGATGGATCATGGATTGGATGCTCCATTTAGAAGTAATGGTAATTTGAAGTTTTAATCAGGGTCACTGGGCCTATCGAACGACTGCATGGTCATTCCACCATCCACGACCATGTGGTAGCTGGAGCTACTGTGTCTAATGATTAACCATCGCGTTCGACCGTGGCCCAGCTCTGACCCGGTCTCCCTGGGTCTGACATGTTCAGCCTAGCCGTCTTTGCCTAGGCCCCACCGACTTTGCTTGGCCCCAGCCCACTCCACCAGAATGTGGCCCATGTGCACCTTCCCACATGTTCCTGGACCACATATGCTTCATTTGGTCAACAGCCACGACCATTTCTACCCCACACAACTATCTTCCACGTCCTGTATCCAACACACATGGACACCCTCTACATCTCATGGCCTATCTCCTTCTCACATGGTCACCTCAGCCACACGTAGCTCTTCTGCCACCTCCAATTGTCAGTTCTAGGACAATGGTCCCTTCTACAGACCACCACAACTCCTATGATTCCTAAAAAACTCTACAGTTGTAGTTCCGAGCTCCCTAGGTCCCAATCTACAAGGTTCTGGGTGAGGTTGTCAATTCTCATCCAATCCGGGGGTTTGATTACAATTAGAGTCACCCAGAAATTTAGATCCATTAATAGGATAAGAACATGAAGAATGGGGTATAAAATAATAAATAACAACCCTGAGGATCAAACCTTGGCCTTTGTTCATGGTGGCCTCAATCCTTTTTCATTAGAATTATTAGTAAAGAGGAATTTAAATCATTATCCTGATAATCTCGCTGATAATATCCCATCCCACAAAAATGATTGATCTGTGGCCCAATATATATGTTGATTGGTCCACATTCATAGTATAATTAAATAATGGGGAAAAAACTCAAAACAACATGCCCTAACTCAATTCAGTTCGATCGGTGACGAAGAACAAATCATCATTGTCATCGTTGGAAAGGTTCGTTGAATCTGAGGTGCATCGTTCAATCGATCCATCGTCTTCCGCCAATGGTTTCCCTAGAGGTTATTTCTCTACATCTGCAAATAAATTTTAGTGTTATTAGTATAACCCTGATTTTATGAAAAATACTTAATAAAAAGGAAATTTGTTGTGTCAAAAACAATTTTTATAAAATTATTTTATTTACGGTTACATCCTCCATGACTATTTCTACAAAATACCCACACTGAAAAATGTTATGTTGGGCCTAGGGTAAATCCACTATTCTAAACTCAACAAAACCCTCATATTTCTGATCTGGGAACCTATTTAAATTTTATGCCACTTATTAATGAAAACTAAACTCGTGTGCTATTAGATGTTTAAAAATTTTCAAACAATGTTCCGGACAAACCAAGCCTCAAAATCACACCTGTCTGAGTACCTGGTCCCAAAATAATTCTATATAATATTTTAAAAAAATACATGTAAAAATATAAGGTATTAAATTCTCCCCACCTTGGGGATTTACGTCCTCAAAATCCAAAACAAGGGCTACTCAATGAGATGAGGGTACTGAGCACGAATCTGAGCCTCCCGCTCTCATGTGCTACCCTAGAGATTCTCGTTGTGCATCAGACATCCACCAAAAGAATTGATCACCATTGAAGGATACTATCCTTATAATCCTCGATCTATATTGGGTACTTAGAAAATTTTTCTCCATCATTGATGTCTATCTCACCCCAGTCAATGATCTGTGATGGGTCAGGCATGTACTTTATTAGCTATGACACATGGAAGACATCATGTACCCGATATAACTATGGTGGTAGAGCCAAGTGGTATGCCACCTCATCAACTATACACATAATCTAGAATTGGTTGATGAACCTCAAAGATAGCTTGTTGAAACATCCAAATATCTATAATCCACATTGAGGTGAAATATGAAGGAATGCAATTTCTCCCTCCTCAAACTCTGAATGCCTTATTCTCCTATCATCATAAGACATCTGATGGCTCTTTGCAGTCTTCATCCACTTTTGGATGATATACACCTTCTCTATAGTAGCTCGCACCAACATCGGGCCCATGAGTGCTGACTCTCCTGGGTTAGTCTAGTAAATTGGTGACCTGTATGGTCTCCTATAAAATCCTCGAATGGTGTCATACCAGTGGTGGAATGATAACTATTGATGTATGCGAACTCCCCCAATGGTAGGTGATCCTCCCAACTATGATCAATGTCCAACATGAAATTCTAGAGTATATCCTCCAAAACATGAATGGTCCACTCAGTCTGGCCATCCGTCTATGGGTGAAATAATATGATCAATCACAACTCGGTCCCAAATGCTTCCTACAATCCCTTCCACGGATGATATATAAAGTGAGCGTCATGATCCGAAACAATCTTCGATGGAACCCCATGGAGTCAACCTATTTCCTACATGTAGAGGCATCTATATCCCTCAACTGAACTCTACCCTCGGATAGCAAGGAAGTGTACCAACATGGTAATTCTGTCAAAGATCACCCAGATGACATCGTGTCCCCTTAACGTACATGGTAAACCCATCATAATGTCCATCGATATCTCATCCTGCTTGTAACACCCCGAGCTTCCATGATACGCTTCTCATTCAATAATGCAATAGCTTGCATTGTACACAACTTCGAGTTCTAAAACACCGCGACTAATCAAAGTAGCCGTTATGAATAGTAATAACCACTTTTTAAAATTATAGAAATTTTATATTTCAAAATGGACTTCATTTTTGTATTCGTAATATCGAAATTATCCTAAGTTGAATTTTTTGTAACTTTCTGAGAACTTCCAATTTTTTTATGAATAGTGAAAAATACTTAAAACAACTTTTTTAATCAAAATAATTTATTGTGATAAATTATAATATTTAGTGGTTTTAAAGTATAATTAGAATATATTTTTACCATTTTATCCAATGGTGGTCATTAGAATTAATTTCACTTTGAAATTGGACATAAACAATTGCCAATCTTTTGAGATAAATTGTTTCTTTAAACACGCTATTTGTTGTGACAGCGGGAATTAATTATAAAATTAATTAATGCAACTTATATTTTTGGAATTTTGTAAAATAGACATCATTTTTGAATTCAGAATATCAATTATAGCTTAGGGTGAAATTTTGGCCTTGTTCTGAAAAACTTCAATTTTTGATGAATAGTGAAACCACTAAGTGGTAGTTAAATAACTGATTTTTCGTTTAAATGAAATATTACGACTTCTGTGATTTGATTTTCAAAAATCCGACATACATGGTTGTCATTAAGAAGTAAAATGTGGTTCAATGAGATTAAAATAATTTTTGGTGAATAGTAACTTTTAAGTTTTTAATCGCGATTAGAGGTAATTAGTGTAGTTTAAGGTAAAAATAATGTTTTAATAATATGATATGAGCTTGACACTTGTCCTACTGCTATTGGATGCGTCATGGCCGACCAAGACAACCCATGTGTAAACTTGGGGACCCCATGGAGCCACATTAGTTGGAAAATGACATTAATATATATTTATTTAATGTTAAAATTAAAATGAGACAAACATGAGTTGTTTTACTAAAATAGTTTTTAAGTGGGGTTACACAAGTACAAATTTTGATTATAAATATTCATTAGAAAGCTAAAAATGTTTCCTACATCATAGTATTTTTTTTATAATTTTTAGACATTAAATAATTTAAATTATTTATGACATCGTTATGATGCAGCGATGACCTCATTATTTAACGATTTTAATAAAATGAAAAGATAATGTAAAATCCAAGGCTTAAACTTGTCCAAAGACTATTGGATGGGTAGATTTCGAACCCTTATCACCTTATCCACTAATTATATAATTTTGGGACCTCTAAAATCCGAAACTCATTTTATAATAAAGTGAATTTTCTTTACTTTCCAAGAGTGCCCCTCCTCTCCACTTATAAAAGGCCCCCACCTCTCCCACCTCATTTACACATTCAAGCCATTTGGTTCGGCCAAACTATGCCCAAATACTCTCCCAACATCCCTCACTTACTCCTAGAAGCCTCACTTTGGGTAGAATTCTTCCCAAGGAAGCCTTTGTCTCAAATCCAAAAGAGTTACCCGATTTTTTAGGTAATGTCTTCTCTAATGTTGTTTTGTTTTATTTTGCTTCTCCAACCCCTTAAACTCTTTTCATTCCTCTATTTTGTAACAACACCAGTATCTACAATATACTAGGATGTTGTTATGATAAGGATTTGGTTTACACTTACACACACCTTCGTCTAATGGTTAGAGAACATACTGTTTCTGTGGGTGGCGAAATACTGCCTCACGAAACGATGATTGTTAAAATTCTTTTAACACCTATAATGGTGGCCATTTTGATAACACTATTTTAATATATGATATATATATATTATGTTTATGTTTTCCTTATGCTTCTTTATTTCTCATTTATGGCATACTTTATGATTTCCATTATGGGTAAAACGTGATAATTTCATTTTAGGAAGTGCGGACTACCGCCCCTCAAAGTGATGTGAATCGTTAATGCCATATGTGGGATGTATAAAGGATGGAGTAAATGATATTATATATGATATTATACTGGAACTATATTATACCTTTATATCATTATGATTTCATTACATTAAATATGAAATAGAAATGAAAGTAGCGTTCATGCGTACGTACGGCTTACCGTCTCCATGAACGGTGCATTTCATTTCTTACCTCTAAATATTACGCAATATTATGAATGAATGTATATACTGGATATATATGATATATATGATATCTAAATCATGAATATAATTCTGGATATAATGGATATTTCACCATATGAACAACTTGTAGGTTATTGTTGACACAAGTACCAAAGATCGACAAAACGACCGTTAATAACTTAAATAATTAAATAATGTTCATAACATGGTTATAAGGGATATAAAAGGAATAATGAAAAGGAAAAAGGTTCTTAAGTAAATATAAATTAACTCTAGTTTATTATTCAGCAGGTTAAAGAACGGTCGAGTCAGGCCAGGACGCAAGGTAAGGGCACTTCTTAACCCAATTTCTATTCTTTGGGTTAATCTCCTACATTCAATTTATGTCATGATATTTTTATGTCCTATCTTGTATTTGTACATTATTTATGTGTACTTATAGTGAATACAAATTATAGATGTACTTTATTTAAAAAAATGATCTTTTTAAGGACTTCGTCTCAATCCCCTTTCGTTGAGGCATATTTGGTTTTATACACAACTTTCTTTTATACGGTGTATAAACCCCTTTGACTTTTACGTTTATTCAAAATGAATCTTTTTTATACGAAGCATTTACTAAACGACAAAAGGGAATGTTTTTGTCGTACGTATGCGGCGACAACGACTTCTCCACCGTCGTGACCACTATTTGAGTTTCGGCTTCCTCTACAAGCCATACCCTTTTTTAATGAAAAATAAATACCATGTTATACTTTTCTTTTATTTCGGTATTGAAAATGGTTTTGAAAGCGTTTTTATTATATCAATGTGTTGTATTGATATCTTGTTATTGAAATGTGGAAATGTTATGTTTCCTTTATACATGTTTTATGTGATACGATTATGTTATGGTTTATGAGATGTTTAAACCTATTCATATGAGGAATGTATTGGACTTAATAAGTGACGGGCGGATCCCGCTATAGCTCCTCGATGCATCGGTAGGTCTCATGAGACAACTAGACGTGGAATTGGCCGAGGCCCTTTCCCAATTTGATTTATGGTTTTGGCCGAGGCCTTAATCATTTTATACTTCTTGGTCGAGGCCTTGACAAAATGTTTCAGAATGTCTGGCATTATACATTCCCTCATTATGAAAGTGGTTATTGATATTTCATGTGATTATTCTTCTCGTAGAATATCCATGTGAGTAAGTAATTGGCATTATTTGATTTTACTTTTTCCATATTATACTGAAGTTCAAGTTTAAAAAGGCTTTTGTTTAGTTATACATTGCCTTAAATGTTTATGTTTATTTATGAAAGCTTCCGCAATATTGTTATCCTTACTGAGCATCTGAGCTCACCCCTTTCAATGTTTTAATATTTTCCAGGATGTGAAGAAGTATTTTATGAATGACCTGCAGGGATGGTCAGAAGAGGATATGAGTGTGGACTATGAAGACTTTGTTATTAGTTTTTCACTTTATGATGTAATGTAACATTTATGAATGTGTCTAGTGTTTCCAAGGCTACTAAACTAATCGGTCTTTCGAGACTTGATCTTTTGTGATCATGCCAATGTTACGAAGTAATGCACCGACTCTGGGTAGCTGGGGTCGGGGCGTTACAGTTGGTATCAGAGGCAGTTTAGTACTAACCTTGGAAGCTAGATTTAGATAAACTCTGATTAGAGCACATAGCCCGAAGATAGACTTTAAGGATTAGTATAGAAGAACTTCCAATAATTTTGGTATTATAGAGATTTTGTGAGTTTTCCGAGCAATACGTCTCTGTCTGGATACGAGCAAGTAGAGGCGGCTCTGGCACAGATGTACCTAGGGGTAAAACCCGAAAACACCGCTTTGAGCTAGACTCAAACGGGAACTGGTGCACGACAACGGGCCTTGCTGCACTCTTGGTTACGACACTCCCGGGGGATATGCTTAGGATAATTCCCATTTTCATTACAAACCACTATGAAGGGTTACGAGTATATACTTCCTCAAAGAAAACATTTTTATGGATTATTTCCATAAATAATTCAATTTATGTTAAGTATCTTACAAGTATGGAATTATGTATTTTGATTTATAAACTAATATAGTTTATGCCATTGTTTAGAAATGGTGCCTAGTGGAAGGAATGGAAACTGTATCAATGCACGCACTCCGTGTAGGGATTTCCCTCCTGCTCAAGATAATTATTGTGGAGCTGAAGATACAACTGGTGCTGATCAACTTATTACCATACTGGGACAACTCACTCAGGTTATGAATAATAACCTTACTCGTATGGAGCACCCTGATCCACAAAGTGGAGGATCAATGTTAGACCGCTTCATGAGGCAACAACCACCAACATTTAATGGGGGTACAAATCCATTAGTAGCTGAGCAATGGATAAACTCTTTAGAGAAAATATTCCACGCCTTGGGGAGTAGTGAAAGGGAAAAGGTTATCATGGCAGTTTACCGCCTCACTGGAGATGCCGATCAATGGTGGTCACTAATTCAAAACACAAAGGAAGATGATGAATTAACAAATATGGAATGGAGGGAGTTCAAAGAGATTTTCTTAGAAAAATACTGTCCTCATGACCATCGAGCAGATATGGAAAGGCAATTTCTGAGTCTGAGGATGAAGGAGGATGAGAATGTCGCAAAGTATGAGGCTAACTTTACAAGGTTAGCGAGGCATGTTGCCGATTATATACGTAACCCAAGGAGTAATATTGATAGTTTCTTTGATGGGTTAAAACCATTTCTCCGTCGAGCTTTAGTATCACAATCCTTCTCATCATACGAAGATATTGTCTCGTGTGCTATCAAGACAGAAAAGGAATTCTCTAACTCTTATGATAACAAAGTAAAGAAAGAGAAGAAGAAAACGGTGGAACAAGAGACAGATAAAGGGAAAAAGGGAAAGAAGGATTTTCCATTATGTGATAATTGTGGGAAGAATCACCCTGGTACTTGCCTAAAAGGAATGGGAGTTTGTTATAAATGTGGAGAAAAGGGTCACCAGGCTCGTGATTGCAAGGGAAAGAAAGAGGCTATCAATGTTGAATGCTACAATTGTAGGGAAATGGGTCATTATGCAAATGAATGTCCTAAGCGTCAGGGAAATTGACCTCAGAAAAGGCCAAGGGATCAAGGACAATCTTATGCTGTTACTACAGTTGAAGCAGAATAACTAATGTATTGGTGCTTTTGGACTCATGGATTATATTCTGGTTATTAGAATAATGTGATATATATATATAGATTGTACTGCAGTACTTGTTGATTTCAGTAAGGTTTTAAGATTATGAAGGTAAATATATTTTTAGTATGTGACAATAAGAGAAACTTTACTTTGTTTGGGGAATCTGATAAATTGATTTTGGAATTAAGAGACCTTTTAGAGAAAGTCTGGACAGAGGTATTTTGGATAACTATAAAGGTTGGAATGGATTAAGTTGAACTTTGGATAGTATTGTTTAAGGTTAAAACATTTCTGAAGAATATTTTTGGAATATTATAATAGTATAGTTTTAGGAAAAGGACAACCTGCAGGGTGGGGCATAACCCGTCGCGTCGGACAAAGCTGCAGGAATCGAACCCACAATCAAAGTGCGACAGGCCTTTATTTCCTACCACTAGCCTACAGGAAGTCCCTGGTTATTACAAAATAATTTTACTAATCTAAATGGTATGTGATAACATTTGTAACCTTATAAAATTAGGATTAATAGAATATTTTTGAGTTCCATTACCATTTGGAGTAAAAGTTGGGTTTGTGGTAAAAATTTATTAATGAATGAAAGTATACATAACAAGTATGTATATTCCCTTACGTCCTTAGTAAATCTCCTAAATAAATTCCTCAACATTATAAAAGGTAACTTAAAACAAAAATGTTGTCGGTTAACTTTTCCAACTGGGGATTCAATGACCGTTTAACCAATCACAAGTTTGTGATTTTCTTGTAGTTAAAATTTCTCCTAATCCTGTTTTCTATAACTCTCCATCATACCTTGATGGTTTGTTTCTCCTCCATATCCATATTTTCATAGAATCCTAGAATGGGCTATATCGGGTGACCTTTGTACTTATCTTGCTTTCTTTTAATGTTATATATTTATTAACCTTATTTCCGATGTGGGTTTTCCACAAAGGTATTTTCTATTTTCAACCTTTTATTTTCAAAGAAAATTTTCAAATTGCGAGGACTCAATTTATTGAAGGAGGGGAGAATGTAACATCCCAAGCTTCCATGATACGCTTCTCATTCAATAATGCAATAGCTTGGATTGTACGCACCTTCGAGTTCTAAAACACCGCGACTAATCAAAGAAGCCATTATGAATAGTAATAAACACTTTTTAAAATTATAGAAATTTTATATTTCAAAATGGACTTCATTTTTGTATTCGTAATATCGAAATTATCCTAAGTTGAATTTTTTGTAACTTTCTGAGAACTTCCAATTTTTTTATGAATAGTGAAAAATACTTAAAACAACTTTTTTAATCAATATAATTTATTGTGATAAATTATACTATTTAGTGGTTTTAAAGTATAATTAGAATATATTTTTACCATTTTATCCAATGGTGGTCATTAGAATTAATTTCACTTTGAAATTGAACATAAACAATTGCCAATCTTTTGATATAAATTGTTTCTTAAAACACGCTATTTGTTGTGACATCGGGAATTAATTATAAAATTAATTAATGCAACTTATATGTTTGGAATTTTTTAAAATAGACATCATTTTTGAATTCGGAATATCAATTATAGCTTATGGTGAAATTTTGGCCTTGTTCTGAAAAACATCAATTTTTGATGAATAGTGAAACCACTAAGTGGTAGTTAAATAACTGATTTTTCGTTTAAATGAAATATTAGCACTTCTGTGATTTGATTTTAAAAAATCCGACATACATGGTTGTCATTAAGAAGTAAAATGTGGTTCAATGAGATTAAAATAATTTTTGGTGAATAGTAACTTTTAAGTTCTTAATCGCGATTAGAGGTAATTAGTGTAGTTTAAGGTAAAAATAATGTTTTAATAATATGAGATGAGCTTGACACTTGTCCTAATCCTATTGGATGAGTCATGGCCGACCAAGAAAACCCATGGGTCAACTTGGGGACCCCATGGAGCCACTTTAGTTGGAAAATGACATTAATATATATTTATTTAATGTTAAAATTAAATTGAGACAAACATGAGTTGTTTTCCTAAAACAGTTTTTAAGTGGGGTTAAACAATTCCAAATTTTGATTATAAATATTCATTAGAAATCTAAAAAGATTTACTACATCATAGTATTTTTTTATAATTTTTATACATTAAATAAATTAAATTATTTATGACATCGTTATGATGCAGCAATGACCTCATTATTTAACGATTTTAATAAAATGAAAAGATAATGTAAAATACAAGTAATACACTTGTCCAAAGACTATTGGATGGGTAGATTTCGAACCCTTATAACCTTATACACTAATTATATAAGTTTGGGACCTCTAAAATCCGAAACTCATTTTATAATAAAGTGACTTTTCTTTACTTTCCAAGAGTGCCCCTCCTCTCCACTTATAAAAGGCCCCCACCTCTCCCACCTAATTTACACTTTCAAGCCATTTGGTTCAGCCAAACTCTGCCCAAATACTCTCCCAACATCCCTCACTTACTCCTAGAAGCCTCACTTTGGGCAGAATTCTTCCCAAGGAAGCCTTTGTCTCAAATCCAAAAGAGTTACTTGATTTTTTAGGTAATGTCTTCTCTAATGTTGTTTTGTTTTATTTTGCTTCTCCAACCCCTTAAACTCTTTTCATTCATTTCTTTTGTAACAACACCAGTATCTACAATATACTAGGATTTTGTTATGATAAGGATTTGGTTTACACTTACACACACCTTCGTCTAATGGTTAAAGAACATACAGTTTCTGTGGGTGGCGAAATACTGCCTCACGAAACGATGATTGTTCAAATTCTTTTAACACCTATAATGGTGGCCATTTTGATGACACTATTTTCATATATGATATATATATTATGTTTATGTTTTCCTTATGCTTCTTTATTTCTCATTTATGGCATACTTTATGATTTCCATTATGGGTAAAACGCGATAATTTCATTTTAGGAAGTGCGGACTACCGCCCCCTCAAAGTGATGTGAATCGTTAATGCCATATGTGGGATTTATAAAGGATGGAGTAAATGATATTATATATGATATTATACTGGAACTATATTATACCTTTATATCAATATGATTTCATTACATTAAATACGAAATAGAAATGAAAGTAGCGTTCATGCGTACGTACGGCTTACCGTCTCCATGAACGGTGCATTTCATTTCTTACCTCTAAATATTACGTAATATTATGAATGAATGTATATACTGGATATATATGATATATATGATATCTACATCATGAATATAATTCTGGATATAATGGATATTTCACCACATGAACAACTTGTAGGTTATTGTTGACACAAGTACCAAAGATCGACAAAACGACCGTTAATAACTTAAATAATTAAACAATGTTCATAACATGGTAATAAGGGATATAAAAGGAATAATGAACATGAAAAAGGTTTTTAAGTAAATATAAATTAACTCTAGTTTATTATTCAGGAGGTTAAAGAACGGTCGAGTCAGGACAGGACGCAAGGTAAGGGCACTTCTTAACCCAATTTCTATTCTTTGGGTTAATCTCCTACTTTCAAATTATGTCATGATATTTTTATGTCCTATCTTGTATTTGTACATTATTTATGTGTACTTATAGTGAATACACATTATAGATGTACTTTATTTAAAAAAATGATCTTTTTAAGGACTTCGTCTCAATCCCCTTTCGTTGAGGCATATTTGGTTTTATACACAACTTTCTTTTATACGGTGTATAAACCCCTTTGACTTTTACGTATATTCAAAAGGAATATTTTTTATACGAAGCGTTTACTAAACGACAAAAGGGAATGTTTTTTTCGTACGTATGCAGCGACAACGACTTCTCCGCCGTCGTGACCACTATTTGAGTTTCGGCTTCCTCTACAAGCCATACCCTTTTTTTAATGAAAAATAAATACCATGTTATACTTTTCTTTTATTTTGGTATTGAAAATGGTTTTGAAAGCGTTTTTATTATATCAATGTGTTGTATTGATATCTTGTGATTGAAATGTGGAAATGTTATGTTTCCTTTATACATGTTTTATGTGATACGATTATGTTATGGTTTATGAGATGTTTAAACCTGTTCATATGAGGAATGTATTGGACTTAATAAGTGACGGGTGGAGCCCGCTATAGCTCCTCGATGCATCGGTAGGTCTCATGAGACAACTAGACGTGGAATTGGCCGAGGCCCTTTCCCAATTTGATTTATGGTTTTGGCCGAGGCCTTAATCATTTTAGACATCTTGGCCGAGGCCTTGACAAAATGTTTCAGAATGTCTGGCATTATACATTCCCTCATTATGAAAGTGGTTATTGATATTTCATGTGATTATTCTTCTAGTAGAATATCCATGTGAGTAAGTAAGTGGCATTATTTGATTTTACTTTTGCCATATTATACTGAAGTTCAAGTTTAAAAAGGCTTTTGTTTAGTTATACATTGCCTTAAATGTTTATGTTTATTTATGAAAGCTTCCGCAATATTGTTATCCTTACTGAGCATCTGAGCTCACCCCTGTCAATGTTTTAATATTTTCCAGGATGTGAAGAAGTATTTTATGAATGACCTGCAGGGATGGTCAGAAGAGGATATGAGTGTGGACTATGAAGACTTTGTTATTAGTTTTTCACTTAATGATGTAATGTAACATTTATGAATGTGTCTAGTGTTTCCAAGGCTACTAAACTAATCGTTCTTTCGAGACTTGATCTTTTGTGATCATGCCAATGTTACGAAGTAATGCACCGACTCTGGGTAGCTGGGGTCGGGGCGTTACACTGCTTCCATTCTAATACCGCAAGGTGTGGATCTAAACCTTTTGAAACCTAGTTATCAGTATTCAATTGCTAACAAGTAAGATATCAAGAAACAAACTCTACAACCCCCTTATTCATCCATGACCACCAAAACTGACATCAGATGTCCCAATATATCTTTGCCACACTAGGATGTACCGAACAAGGGGACATATGGAACTCCCTCAAAACCTCCTCCAACAAAACTGATGGCACCATTGTGTTCCCCTTGAATATAATGATCTACTCCCAACCATTACAATATCCATTTAGATCATGCCCTGTTGAGAACTGAGCACATAGGGTCTCGCAGTTGTTATCCCAAAGTTGTGATTCCCGGACTCATTGTATGATTTGTGGGGTGACAACCATAGAATGTAGTTAATCTACTTCATCTCCATCCACAAAGGATATCTGTAATGAGGCAAATGGCTCTGACCCCTCTCTCAACAACTACAAACTAGATCTCCTTGCTGAGGCGTCTTCCACCATGTTCCCCTTCTTAGGAGTATAAAAAATCTAAAAGTTATAATCCTATAAGAACTCTAAAAATTGACTCTATATAAAGTTCAGATATTTATGAGAGAATACATACTTGAGACCCTTGTGATAGAATCTTATCGCCCATTGGGTAGTGTCACCACATCTTCAATGCGAAGGCTACCACTTCTAGCTCAAGATCATGGGTTGCGTAATTCTTTTAATGTGGTCTCAACTAGAGAGAACTATAGGCAATCACTGCTTTACCCTAAATCAGGACACAACCAAGCCTAGTACATGACGTAATAAAAAACACCATGTACTTGACACTCTCCTATATCAATATCAAGATGGGAGCACTCATCATTCTATTCCTCAACTGCTAAAAACACTCCTGTAACTTTTTTATCCACATGGAAGGTTGCCCCTTTCATGTCAAAACAGTTAAGGTTGCTGCCACTCTAGAGAGTGAGGGAAAAAACCTCCAATAGTACCTTTCAAAGACCAAGGAAACATCACACATTTTAAAAACCTTAGGTAGATCCCAAGAATGCAATGCCTCAATATTTATTGGATCCACTATAACTCTAGCCTATGAAATGATGTTTCCCATGAAATAGACCTCTCAAATATATAACTGACACTTCAAGAGCTACCCATAAAACCAGTGCTCCTAGACTGAGTATAGGACCATCCTCAAGTGTCATACATGCTCTTGGATTCCAAGTACAATACGATGTCATCAATGAATACCACCATGAACCGGTCTAGGTAAGGATGAAAGATCAAGTTCATGAGTCTGATGAACATTTTTGGGGTGTTCTTCATGTTAAAAAGCATCACCATGTACTCATAGTGTCCATAACGACATATGAATTCCATCTATGGTATATCCTCCTCCCGCACTCACAACTGGTGATAACTTGATCCGTTTTCAATCTTTTAGAACCATCACACTCTTTGAAACTGATCAAAGAGTTCATCGATCCTTGTTAGTGGATACTTTTTCTTCACAGTCACCTAGTTTAATTGTAGGTAATCCATACATAACCTCATACTACCATATTCCTTCTTGAAAAAAATAGCAAGGATTCCTTGGGTGAAACACTAGGTCTCATGAATCCCTTCCTCTATAAATCCATCAAATGCACCTTGAGCATGCAAAGTTATATAGGAACCATCGGATATGAAGGTGTAGATATCAATGTCATCTCGGGGTGTAGATCACTGAAGAAGTCCATCTCTCTGTGGGGAGGTAAACCTAGAAAATATTTGGGGAATATGTTCTCATACTCCACCACCAAAGTAGGAAACTAAGGACTCATATCATCCACTACATCAATGGAGAGGATATCCAACTAATGAGTAACTGACTGCACCCTCCTATGTATGATTCAATCCTACACTGCCTACATTTCCCATTAGCCAAAAAAAAGGAAACCTAGTTCCATAACTATGGATACACTACACTCTATTCATAAAACACTCAATCTGATCATTAACTATAGATAACCAGTCGTTACCAAGAATGGCGTCGTTAGGCATCAATGGAACTACTGAGACATCCCAACCAAAACTCTCACCTCTAAGTGACAGGTTACACTGTCAGCACTAGAATGCGATAATCAAATATCCACCCATAGGAGTCTCTAAGTGTAAGGGATGAGTCATTGGTTCAAATAGAATCTCTGAGTCAAGAAAAAGGTTTTGGGAAAAAAGTAATGACTAGCACCTATGTCTATCAAAACAATAGCTAAGGTGGAAAAGTCACATATCATACCTTGAATCATCCCTCGAGCCCTTGGGTCATAAGACTCCATAGACTACAATTATCCTCGTCCATATCCACCAACTACCTAAGCCTAGCTTGGACCACATGATGGTGGTGGTGGTAATAGGTCGAACTTCCAACTACCTCATGATTCCCTGCATGTCCCTCTAACACATCTGCCTCCCTATAGACTACCCTTCTCCTATCTCTGCCTCTGCCTCAACATTCACTTGACTACCTCCTGATCAGTTGAAAGATGGGTCAGGAAATATCATTCTTGATGTCCCCAACTACCACATGAGTAACACCACCTATCCCGGGGCTGACTTGAGCCTCCCTAGGATCCCTACACCACTAACCCTGAATCCTAATATCATCCCATGAAGCACCTGACCCACTTGGATCCCTGTGACTGCCATCAGCTACCTACTTCCAAGGTCTCAGCTACCCAGTTCCCACTACTATCTCCCACTACTAGTGTATGATCCTCTAGAAAAATATCCACTAACAGGGCTCACTCAAGTACCCCATCATAGGTAGTAATGCTAAGGGATACCAATGATGCCTTGATGTCCCAGAGTAAGCCCTTCTCTAGGGTCTGAGCCCTGAAGAAATGGTCTTGAACCATATCTAAGGTGTAATGTGAAAGATCTGTAAACTATGATAAGTACTCAACCAAAGTCATACTTCATTTCAGTAGATGCAGAATCTCATGTGTGTGTAGTAACCGCAATGTGTCTAGATAGAACTCATCCTTGAAGAGATGCTCAAAATCTTTCAAAAAGAGAGTTGTCTCATGGTGTGACAGAGTCACCAAGCTCCACCATCACCTTGTTGATCCCAGATGAAGACCCATGTCATGGTCTTTAATATGATCAGCAGGTGTCCTCACAAGGTGGAAAATATGGGTGACTACCTCTCGCTAATCATAAGCCATCTAGGGGTCAGGAAAACCCCAAAACATGGGTGGTGTCTACCTCTAAAACTCATGCAAGGAACTCAGCCTATGTGAATACTCAGTTGGCAGTGCTGGTAGTAGATGCTACTCGATATGTGGTAGTATAGTCGGTAAACCTCCCATAGGTTCCATATCTAGTACATTCCCCTATAATGATGCCTCAACACTAGGCGGGTCCACCTCATTATCAGATAGTGGAATCCAGGATGGTTGTCTACAAGGAGTAATCCTGTAATAAAACAAGATGTACCATGGTAAACAAAGTATATCTGGAGAGCTGACTCAAGAAGGACATGGAAAACACAACCATTTCAATATGATGCATGCAATATTTTTTATATGGAAACCCACTTTTTCATGTACTGAGTCAGAAAACATGTAATCAGATCCCTAGTGTACGGATATGTTGGTCGCCACACCAACATTGGAGTCCCTAACTTAAAATTCGAACTCGAAACACTTAACACTATTTCTCTAAACCAACCTATCAGACTCCTAGTACTAAAGTATACCCGACCACTCTGATACCACACTATCACAACCTGTCTTAAATGGTCCCATGCAGTAACAACCCCAATCCCGCCTCCAATATTCTCGGGGCAGGTGACTTGCACTGAGTAGGAATGTCCCACAAATGGGAGGTATTTGCCTAAAGTACCTGTACGCACACACACATATCCAAGAAAAAAATTCTGAAATGTAAATACACTAAGAAAACAATGAATTTAAACCACTATAACCCACATCCAGAGTACAATAGAGAAAGTATAAGAAAGTAAATAGATCCAAAACAATCCCACCAAAAACGGTATGTAACCCATAGTCCAACTTGTAATAAAAGAGGTACTGGGACTACTATTTGAAATGCTGGAGGAACACACCTCGATCTATTCAGTCTCATAATGAATTTCCCAATTCTACTCAACCTAGGAATCCATCAAAAGGTCGATCATCTTCACAAGACACGACACGTGTTGGAAAATCCTGAAAATAGTGAGTAACAATACCGAGTAGGATACTACGAAACAATTAAGGATTACAAAAAAGGAAATCACAATCATCTCTACACAAGTATATGTCTACAAATACATATAATAAGAATATCCAGATATACTCAATCAAAGACACACCATCTAGAGGTAAACCACAACCAAATACTAGCCACATGATTCTTCTCAAAGAAAGATCATTCTGGGAGAACTCACTCCTCGATACATGATGTCCTCATAGAAACTCATGGAGTGTTCTAGATCATTTCGACAACACCCAATGAGAATTAATTGGTCAAAACTGTTATACATAGATAGGGGATTGCGATAAGACACATTGGTTGATACCATGGATCGCACCCAGACACACTCGGGTACACCACCTACCCAATCAGGATCAACCCACAACATAGGGTATAATTCTCAAAAACACTATGGGATACCAAGGACCCTACCGACACGACCCTCTAGGTAGAGGATCAATGCCCAGGTTATGTGATTCCATAGACTCCACTAGGGGTGATAGAGGATCAAACTCTAGTCCCATAGAATAATTCCTTACTCTATATGGGACTTGGCCTCTATATGTGAATACAATATAGTGATGTGGAGGTAATGTCATATTGAAACATCGAGGAAAGGAACAAGGGAGAAGTTTCAACCTGTACTTCTCCAAACTAAAAAATCACCTCTTATCTCAAGAGAACAACCTCATCATTAGGGTCTCAATGCTTCAGAAAGCTCAGCCTATGTCCGCTCCACTCGGTCACCCGTATTGACCGTCGCCGCCACACATCGTCGTCCAAAACATCCCACGACCACTGAACATGGAGGCCCACTATGTCTTGTGTTCCGCCTCCATCTCACGCGATTGCGACCACCGTTTCCACCTCCATCTCACTATAATGATGGAATACATGGATAAAAGTAGTATAATTACATGAAAATAAAACTTAGAAAAGGAAATATATATACTATCCCAAGCATCTGGAGCTCCTGCTTGGTCATCTTCCAGCAGTTCCATACTAACAAAGTAAAAAATCAAGTGTTTGAAGACATATGATTCCCTTTATCAGCACATAAAATTAGGGATTCTTCCCTAGGTACCAAAAAATGACTAAAGAGGGTGCGAGATAAATTTCAGTGGGTCATCACCAACGATGTATATTACATCTAACCTATGTAATTTAAATGTAATAGTGTGCAAGAATGTATATATAAATTACAATAGTATAATGTTACTTAATTCTTAAGTACCTACTTCATCCCTCAGCTGGTGCCAGAACATATAACCATTCCATTGATTAATTAATTACCAAATTATATTAATAGGCCATTTGAGTTATTTCCAACACTGATGTCACCTCGTGATAGTATAAAGAGTGAAGGTTCAATATGTAACAAGGAAACCAAAATTGATAATTAATATGACGTGGTTATAAGGTAATCACCAAGGAAACATAGACCTTAGGGGACACTAACTAAGTAGTAACCGAGTCTAAATAAGTGTTAAGAGTGAAATAAAAGGATCTTTATCCAAGTCCTTCCCACAATAATACGCTTACCAAGTCCAAGGAGTTATTCAAAAGTAAAATGAGTCTAATCAATGTGTGGAACTGATGTCCTGTAACCATGGAACCTACTTGTCAATGTGGATCCAAGGAGTGTATCCAAGGCATCCAAATATAATAGTAATGAAGGGATCCTATGGTGTCATACTGAGAATAAAAAGGTAGATAAAGATTGGGTTCCCGGGTAGGTCTCACCCAAGGCAACATACATCCTTAAGTTGGAATGATGTCCCCGAGTAACCAAGGAATTCCCTCGAGATCCAAGAGATAATAAGAGTTGAATATTCCTATAAATATTTCAAGGTCCATATGAATAAATACTCACCTTAAATTTAATTTATTTAATGTAATAATGTCTAATTATAACTATCTTTTTATCAAGGTCATTTGGTTTAAGCCTTTCCTTTTGTTAGTTTGGCAAGGCCAAGTACCATGAAACCATTTAATTTAATTATGTAAATCAAAATCATTTGATTTTGTTCATCTTATACCTTCCACCTCAAATGGGATTTGGTGCTATGACATGATACCAACCATTCCTTTCCAATTAATATCACAAAGTCATATTCATACCACATAATTTACAATTCATCATTTTAAACAAGAAATTACATTTAGGCACTTACCATAGGCTGGTCAAGTGGTATTGAAATGGTACTTTCCATCCACCATAACATGATTTGATATGCATTTAATATAATGAGGCTTTCCATTAGTGTGTTCAAGCATGAGCATACACGAACGATGGATCAAAATTGTCAAAACACTAAAAACTCAAATATGGAATATCACCCAAGATGGTGTGTTTACTGTTGTGGCCATAAAAACCAAAAAATTATCACATATATGGAAAGAGAAAAACCATATGGTTTTAATTAACATAATCACAACATAAAAATTGAATAAATGGCAATTGATGGAATCAACAATCCCCAAACGACAATTCCAAAATCAACACACTTAAGGGATGAGTTATAGAACACCCACCTCATACTCATAAAACTATAATCCTCTAGTATTAGCCTCTAATTTATTTTAGAAAGGAGTAGATCTTTGGAAATGGTAAAAACTATTACACCTCAATAACTTGGTTGAGAGAAAGAGAGATTGAGAATGACACAAATAGACTCGCGTACTTACCATTGCACATCCAACAAGGTGAATGGAAGCTAAATCAGATCTAGGATGAAAGATATATCTTGATCCCCAACTCATGACTTCAAAAAAATCTAAATGGGGATAAATGGAGGTTCTGACCTCTAGAGTTCATATTAGGGATGAATGTAGGATTAATTAGATCATTAAGGGTAAAAATGTAAAATTACCCAAAACATAGTATGTGTATGGTTCTCATAGTAAGGTCACATGGCTAATAAACCGTGCATCAACTATGTGATATGGATCTACCAAAAAATGTAGAATATTTTCACGGTAAGATCTAACTATGCACCCTACCCACACAGTTTACACTAACCATGTGATAGGGCCATTTTTTCCAAAAGCTTGTGTTCTGGGCCACAAACGAGCCTCAGACACCCCTGACGCCTTAACTAACTCATTAGGTATCCATATTAGGCCAAAAATAAATAATTAGACTGAAATTTATAGGTTCCATACTTGATTGAAAAATTGGGTTCTTACAATTTGAAAGCTCAAAAAATTGAAATTAAAGGAGGAAGAACCCGCAGAAATCTTTTCCAAATAGGAGATAAATGTGACTCCTATTATCAAAGTGTTGAATATAAAAAAAGTTAGGGCATTGTAGAATTGGGAATCGTGGGTATAAAATTATGTTGAAACATTATAATGTTGACTCTTTATGAAATTTTCTATTAATAAAAATAATAGAAGATGATGTTTCAATACCTTTTCAGAAAGTTAAAATAACCAGTAAAATTCATAAGAAATCTAAAATTTAGTATACTAGACCTCTTGAACATATTCATTTAGATACTTTTGGACTAATGAGACATTAATAAAAAAATTATATTTTTACATTATCACTTTTCTTGATGATTTTACTTTAATAACCAACATCATGTTTATAAATCACAAGACAAAGGCTATAGAAATGTTCATATTTTTCAGAAAAGATATTTTGAGAGAAATGATGTTTTATATAAATAAGTTGAGAATTTATAATCATACACATTTTACATGAAATTATTTTAAATCATATCTAAAAAAGGAATCAAACATCAGTATAATGAATGATACACCCCATAAAAAATGGAGAAGAAGAAAGGAAAAATATAATTTATATGAAATTGGGAAGGAGAGTGTGAGTAGAATACAAACTTTAAAAGTTATACTAGAGTGAAGACATTAGTATCTTTGTACACGTACAAATCAATTGTTGTTAAGGCTAAAATAAAAAAAGACTTCCTATTAAATGTTGAATAACAAATAACCTTTAGTGAAATATTTCATGGTTTTTAGAAGTTCTTGTTTTCTAAAAATACAAAATCACAATCGTGGAAAACATGATGAAAAAGAAGTGGAAGGAAATTTCATGTGATATTCACCCAATAAAACAATTTAGAAATTTTAGTAGAATCATTTACAATATTTGGAGTATTCCATGGATGTGAATGTTATTGAAAATTAAAATTCTATAAAAACTGATATTAAAAATATTAAGGAAACAATTAAATATTTAAAATCAATTTAAATGTCCTCCAAAACACATATATCAATACTCATAATCATATTTTGATGAGAAAATATAAGGTAGAAGATAGATATTTCAATTTCCTACTGTAGAGAAATAGTTTGAAATTGAACATATACTTTGAAATCCAAAGGATCTGATTCAAATAAGAAGAAGGTTTAGATTAGAAAATCAGACAACACTAATTTCATAATTTTTACCAAGATCAATTAATATAGCATTAAAACATGAGGAATGAGTGAATACAGTGAATGAAATGTTTAATCAAATAGAAAAAATGAATCATGGGATGTTATTCCATGAATATTGGATTAGAACAGTTATTGAAAAAAAATGTGTACAAAAAAAAGTTAAATGAACATAGAGAAGTTTCAAGGATAAAATAATGATTTGTTTAAAAAGGCTATGAATATGTTTAATGAGTGGAGTTTGAAGAAAAATTTTCCCCCATTGCAATAATATAAACTATTAGAATGTTTCTAGTAGTGGATGCACACCGAAGATAAAATTTTTATCAAATGGATGTAAATTCATCTTTCATTAATAATAATATTTAAGAAGAATTTTACATTGATAAACCATGTGGGTTTCTACATGATGAAGATGGAAGCAAGGATTTTAAATTAAAGAAATCCTTATATGGTTTGAAATAATCCCCATGTAAATGGATTTCCAAATATGATAATTATTTTAGAATGTTGAAGTTTTTTAAGGGAAAAGTTTATAGCAACTTACACATGATAAAAGTTAACTCTATCACCTTTATTGTAATTGTTTGTGTAGATAACATAATTTTTATAAATATAAAGAAAATGTTTTTAAAGAATTTATGGAGGAAATGAAGAATAGTTTTGACATTTCAATGTTGGATGAATTAACTTTATTCCTAGTTATATATGTTCAAGAAAATCAAAAAGAAAATTTCTCTCTTATAAAAAGTATGTTAGGGAATTGTTATTGAAGTTTGGTACGGAAGGATCAGAAGAACTTTCTAATCCTATTTTAGTTGGTATAATGATGAGTAAATATGAATCTAGAAAAATTGTGTACTAGCATGAATTTCAAAAGTGGATAGGAGTTTTTCCTTATCTAATAACATTAATAACTGATATTGTTTATATCGTAAATTTGTGTGCGAGTTATCATATTTGTATGAAAGAATATAATTTTTTATGAAATATAATTATGAGATATGTTAAAGGAACAACAAAATATGGGAGGATAACAAAGGAATTTTTTTATGAACTTTCATGGTTATACTGAAGTTGATTGGGTTAGATATTTTAATGATTGAAATTCTACATTAGAAGGAAATTTGTTTTTCGGAGAATATTGTGTGATTTTTCATAGTAAGAATCAAAGTTTAGTAAATACGTGATTAGAAGAATCACAATTTTTTTCATCTACCAAAATGTGAACTAAAATGTTGTGGATGAAAGTTTAGATGTAAGATTTGAAAGTTAAAGTTTGTAAACAATTGAAGATACTTTGGGACAATCAGAGTATAATTGATCATTCTAAAAATCATTTTCAACACTAAATATCAAATTAAATTTATATTAATTTTCACTTCAAAATCATGAAATATTTCTGTGGAGATGTTTTACTAGAATATATTTCAATGAAATATCAAATTGATGATTTTTTTTAACAAAATTGATACTAAGAGAGAGATTAGAAGAATTGAGACTAAAAATTAATGTTCAACCTACCTCAAATACTTCCTAAACATGTTATGGAAGGAACCCCTGTAAAAACCAAATATTTTTTGAATTTTGTTTCTTGAATTAATTTATTCGTTTTGATATTTTTCATTTCATGTAAAACTGAATATCGCTTTTGTTATATGAAATAACTAAGTTCATATTTTGTTATATGAAACTCCAAGTTAGGCTTGTGCGGCATAAAAAACATAGATTAGCTTTTGATACATGAAACACTATGTTTGTCTTGTGTTATACACAATACTGAGTCCCTTCGATAGCTTTCATTACATGCATGGTCAAGTTTTACCGAACAACAAAATACTATTAATATTGCTATTAAAATATTATTATAGTTAGTACTAAGACATTGGAATGGATGATATAAATAATATTAATTAAATTTATAAGATATTTTTTTCAACTGTACATAAAATTAATCTTCTTGTTATAAATTAGTTGGAAATAAAAGTACGAACTACTTGAAAATAATGAAATTCATTTTTTGAGAAAACTATTCCTATATGTATAAATAAAAATTTTATCTTAATAAATTAAGAAAACCACATTTGATGAATTTTTTAATAAAAATTATATATTATATATTTGATAAAATTCTTTGACAGTAATCTAATATATTTTATTGGTATAAGATAAGAATAAATCCAATTTTAGGAATAAAAAGATCTATTTTTCTAAAAGGTGATTTTACCACCTTTTAATGGCGCAACTATTTTAAATTTAATTTTTAATGATTTTATAATTTTTACAAGAAAAAATAAACTGAATTTTTGAAATAATAATATCAAAATTTCCTTTGGGTAAATTTTGGGTATTTCTCTGAGAAGATTAATTGTTTAGATGAATATTTAAAAACATTGAATTTTAATTGAAAAATGAATTTTGATATAATTTATTTATATAATTAAATCATATTTTTTTATTTTTAAAGTATATTTATATCAATTTTAAATCCATTAATCCAATTTAGGTTATTATAATCAATTTAACAATGAAATTTGATATAAAAACATTTCAACTTCTATAATATTTACTTAAATAACTATTAAAACATCACATATGCGGGATTAATTTTAAATTAATTTATGCCAATTATGTGTTTATAATTTTTAAAAATGTACGAATTGTTTGGAACCAAAATAATGTATAATGTATTGTAAATTTAAATCAATTTTTTACAAAAAAAAATTAATGAAATTAATTAAAATAAATTACAATGATTAATGTAAAAACAAGTTAACTTAGTGGTTAAACATTAACTTTAGGCACCAAATAACCTAGAAACGTGTCCAAGAGACCTATTATAGACATATTACAAACATATGAACCATTTAATAATTCATGGTCCATTATTGGAGCCACATTATTTAAGGGATACCTCTCAATAGTTTTTTCCTTTCTGTGTTTACAAGAATGACACTCATCCTTCACTATAAAAGGGCACTCACCCCCCCCCCCTTCACGTATTCAAACCTCCCAATACCTATGTTTCATCCATCCCCTAACCAAATAAGATACCAATTTCCATATTTTCATCATTGAAACCTCACTTTGTTCATAAATCAAACCAAGTAATATCTTTGTTGGAATCCAAAACAAATTACCCAAAGAAGACGTAAAATCCTTCAATAAGCATTTTTTTATTCTTTTCCCACACCATCAATTCTTCTTATTAGATGATTATATAAGATCTTTATTATCTTCAATATACTTATATGTTTTTATGTTGAGGTTTTTACCTAAACCCACACTAACTTCCATCAAATAGGATATACAATCATCGTTCATGTGTACGGAGGACAACCGTCTCATGAACTGATGTCATTTATTCTTCCATTACCACCTTTCAAGGCTAGAAAAATAGAAAAAATTATTTTTTTTCATGTGATATATGTGATATTTATTATTTTTTTATTCACATGTTATTATTATATAACACATACCTTCATTCTTTAAATTTTTTGGGATATGATAACTTCATTTGTGGACGTGTGGACTACTTCCTCCTCAAAGCAGAGTGAATCGTTTACACTTTACATAGAATGTATTAGGGGTGATTTTAGTAAATTTATATGATATTCATATATATGAGATAATTATTTTAATGTAATGATAATATATATATATACAAATATTTCATTTACATTCTTTCTTTCAATATGAAAAGAAAATGGAAACGACATTCATGTGTATGTGCGACCTATCATCTCCATCAACGGTGTATTCAATTTTATATTTATATCTTTTATAAATTATTATAAATACTTATATAATGAATATATATGATACTTTTTTCATTTTTACAATAATTTTATAAGAAAATCATTATCTAATTAAGAGGATCAAGAATAACATGTCAAAACATGTGCAAAAAACAAAGCAATTATTACCCAAAATATAACTTTAACATGAAATTGATAACAACTAGATAATATAAAGTCCTAATAAAATCATAAATGGTGTGATATATAAGAATATGTTTTTATGATATATTTATAATAAAATTATATTTATTATATAGGAGTTTTAAATTTCTATGAAGAATGTTAAGATATAAGGTAAGGGTTTTCTCATCTCACTTTTTATATTTGTGAGAAACATGTCATATTAATAACTTATTTCTTTCATTGGGTTTATATATTTCCATATGAAATTTTATATCATTAATTTCATGATATTAAATGTTTTTTGTTATTATTTTATGGGTATCATGATTCTAAAGTTACTAAAGTAGTAAGGCGATTTCTAGTCTCACTTTTATTTCTTCAAGTCTTATGACATATTCACCACTCATTTATTCTGTGTGGTGTATATACTACTCATGATTTTATTCTATGATTATTATCCTTAAATTTATTGGTATTTATATTTTAATTTTATTATCTCTCCTTAATGGGGTTTATGGTTCAAAAGTTACCAAATGAGTAAAGAAATTTTTTTCTCAATTTTTCTTCTTAGGACACATGTTTTTTATGCACCTGTAATAATTTAGGGGGTATATATACTACCATTTCATATGTTATATATTTAACCTTCATATTTTAATGATATTTTAATATTCATTTAATTGTATTAGTACATGGGAGTTTTGATTGATGTTACCAAAGTGTTAAGAGTTTATTGCTATAATCTCATCGTTTATTGAGATTGTTTATGATTACGCTTACGTGAATGAAATATTACAATGATTCTCTAAATTATTCTAATTATTTTATAATAATATGGGTTTTAAACATATCTTAATGTATTTTATACCTTTTCCACTCTTTTATACTTAAGATAATTAAGAAAACATTTTCTCGAAAATCCAACTTTATGTCTCTTCGGTTAGAAATCTATTTTATTAAAAAACAATGTTTTCTAAAAATGATTCAAAAAATGTTTCTAATGATATTTTAATATTATTTTCACTGAAATTTATTTCAATGGGTTCATGTATTTTTTATATATTTTCAAATCTATTTTCAAATAGTTTTTTTAATTTTTTTATGATTGAAAATGTTTTTTTAAAAGCTGAAAGGATATTTTATTTATGAAATGCTCAAAGTGATATTTCAAAATCATTATACATATAAGTATAAGTCCTTTTTTATAGTTTATTCTTTACAAGGGATATGATACAATTAAAACATTCATATTATTTCTCTAAATGATTTTTGTTTTCAAGGAATGATGTATATGAAACCCATTTGTCTTTCACCTGTTATACCATGTTAAAATTCTTATGAAACTCACTTAATTTCTTGGGTTATACTATAATGTAATGTATTGAAACCCTTAAATTTTTTCATATTTTATAATATGATTAAAATTTTATATTGACCATTTCATTTCAATTGTTATGATATGGTTAATATTTATGATCTTATAGGACACGTATGTATGTTTTTATTATTTGACAAGTCACACTTATATCTTTATCCAATGCATTCTGTAATTATTTATATATCATGAGATATAAAATAATGGATCGAGAAGTTATCTTGGTTTAGTAATACATGTATAGAATGAGGATTAGGCATAGTTAAGTAATACAGGGTTGGAACGGGATGTGAACATTGTTCTGTAATACAAGGCTGAAATGGAGAGTGAAACCGATTCAATAAAGGACATTGTCTACTAAGATGGTCATGGAAGTGAACCTTGACTATTAATATGGTATTGGTAGTAAAAAATGACTACTAATTTGGTATTTTGATTTAACCTTGGATACTAATATGATTTGGAGGGTCAACCCATTCCACTATAAGAAATGAGATGAAAATGGAGACGGTTGTGTGTCCTGCCTAGTTGGTGCATCCCCCATGAGGTTCCCAGATAATTTTTTGGAATGAAATTTGATTTAAAGGTATTAATTTTATATTCTTACATTTAGTTCATAATTATATTTCTTATGATAGTGATATGATCCCATGACTCATGTTATTTGATTTGTTTATGATTCGTGTCTTATATATTTCCAATCTTTATAACATGACTCATATATATCATTTTTAAAAAGTAGGGATGGATATTAAAATATTACTCCCATGTTATCATACCCTTATGTTCATGAAATTCTTACTTATATCCTTTATTTAACCTTACTGATCATCTAAGATCAACCCTTATTATTGTTCCTTTCACTATGGTATGAAGATTGTTTTTATATAGGAGTAATAAAGTGGGAGATCTTTATGGGAGATGTTAATGATATTTATCCAAGTTAGAATATTTTCGTCCATGTATCCAAATACACTAAACTGTTATGTCCCTCGTGAATTTAGTTTAGTAACTTGCATATTATTTATCTAAAATGATGTAATATCTATGTATATTATTATTGGTTCACTATAGTGGCTAACAAATGAAAGGTTTAGTAATCCATTGGAAACAAGGATGAGAAAACATTATTGACACCCATAGGGATATTTTTAATAACATTTATAGGGAAATCACTAAGGATAAGGCTAATCATTCATAAATTTAAAGGAATGTATGCCAATTTAGGTATCCTATAAGTAATTGTTCATGATTATGTGGTTTCACTCTATGATATGTGTTTCTTACACTATTATTTCTAGTCTTAGTCAATAGCGGGAACTATAAATAACTTTGTTAACATTGAATTTTTCAGAAGTGGATAGTATGATCATTTTGAAAATATTTGTCTTTTGTGGGAATCCCATGAAGAGAATTAGGAAGGTGGCTTGAGTATTGTTTATACTACTGAAGATAAAGAGATTGTGAATGACATGTGAAAGGTTGGGTATATTCTAACAATATTATTTACATGGTTAAATTGAGGTTTAGAAACCTTAATAAATGATTCATATTTCATATTCTAGTAAATAGGTATTAATGATAAAGATAATGAAGCCTAAGTAATGGTTTAAGAATAAATTCATAGATTGATGTGTATAAGTATATGAATTCATGAATTATGTTATATGAATTATGATTTATATTATTTCCATTAAGGATTTGAAAAAAAAATATTGAATGGTTCTGATGACCTATAAAATTGATTTAAAGGAAAATTGATATTTTCATTAAGGGAAGATGACCCATAATATGTTCCTAATGTTGATAAAATTGCGTTTTTCTTAGAGAAAGAGGACATTATAGATAAATTAAATTGGATAATACTAATTACCATGAAACTGAATAATGTTTTTTAAAAAATTGACATATGTTATCATGGATGAAGTTTACAATTTTTTTTTTGATTTAAGTAATATATCATGTAATATTTGGAATAATAAAGCATTCATGTTTTCAAAAAAAATTTATAGTAATTCTTCTTATTACTATGTTTCAAGAGAAAACATGAAAATAGTATTAAAAAATTTGTTATGTGACAACCAAGTGTGACATTATTATATATGGGGGATCAATGTTAATCTGATTTTTAGAAATTTAGTGACCTTATTTATAATGTTTGGTAATTTCTTATTTTGTAAGGGTTACAGTCTTAACCATTTATGGAATATTTTATGTTCAACTTCGGATGAGGATTTAGATATTAATATATTATCTCTGTATATGAGGATTTATAAATACTGTATCACCTGTGGTAAACATTTTTCTATAATGATAAATAAAGACATATAGAATGAATTATCATTCTATATATGGATCTCACGACCAATTAGTACTTTAGGAATGACAAATTCACCGTCATTCCTTGGAATAAGAGATGATGTGGAAATCAAGAAAGGAACATCCAAAGAGTGATATTATGCATATGAAAAGGATTAAAATCAATTAAATACAGTTCCTTATATTATTAGATAGTAAAATAATTCCTAATCACTAGGAAAAGGATATTGAAAAATATTTTTCATAATACACTCATTTCTTTTGAACTGATGGTCTTATAAATCATCACATACTTATGGTTTTGTGGAACTTAACATTACATTAATAATTCAATTTCATGTGATAAATGACCTTAATAACACACTATGATTATTTATTCTCTTATTCTATTTCTATGTTTTCACATCCCACCTATGTTATCCTATATAGGAAACTACTTATGAGTTACTTTGTCCAACCCTTATGTTTCCAACTTCAATTTTTAAAGGAAGTTTTATTATTAATTTTTATGATGTGGGTTTCTATGATTGGATCTTTCAGGTATTTAAAATTTGATTACCCAGATGAATTTTTAGGGAAAAATCCATTTTAAGGGGGGGAATAATGTAACACCCAAATATTTTTTGAATCATTATTTTTCAAATTAATTTAATCTTTTTGATATTTTTTATTTCACACATCAATGAATATATCTTTTTTTATATGAAATCACTTTGTTTGGTTGGCATTATATGAAACACCAAGTTAACCTTGCGCTATATGAAACACATAGATTATCTTGGGATACACGTTACACTATGTTTTTATGGTATTAAACACAATACTGAGTCCCTTTTATAGTTTTTTACATGCAATATCAAGTTTTACTGAACTACAAAATACTATCAATATTGTTATTAAAATATGTATATAGTTATCTACTAGCCATTGTAATGAAAATTATGAATAACATTAACTAAATTGTGAAGATATGATTTAATTATTTATATAAAATGAATCCTTTGGTTATAATTTAGTTAGAAATGAATGTATGAACTATTAGAAAATATTGAAATCACTTTTATGAGAAAACTATTCTTATATGTACACCCAAAATTTTATCTCAACGAATTAAAAAAACCACTTTTGATGAATGTTTTTAAAAAAAATTATATATTATATAATTATTAAATTTTTTTGACACTCATACAATAGATTTTATAGTTCTAATATAGGAATAAATATAATTTTATGGATAAATATTTGTATGTTTCTAAAATGTAATTTTACCACATTTTAATGGAACAAATATTTTAAATATAATTCTTGGAACATTTATAATTTTTAACTAAAAAATTAAAATTCATTTTTTAAATAGTGATATTAAAATTTACTTGGTGAATTTTTTTATTTTTCTGAGAAATTTCAATTTTTGATGAAAAGTGAAAAAAATTAAATTTTATTTGTGAAGTGAATTTTCATATTATTTTCTTATATTGTTAAATTATATTTTATATTTATTTTAAAGTATATTTAGTTTAATTTTATGTATATTAATCCAATTTAGGTCATTGGAAACAATTTCACATTGAAATTTGATATAAAAAAACATTTCGAACATTTGAACATATTGCTTTAAAAAAACATGTTGTTACATCCCATCCGCGGGATTAATTTTAAATATATTTATTCCACTTATATGATAAATATTTGTAAAAAAGGATTATGTATTTTTAATTAGAATAATTTATAATTTCTTATAATTTTGACATAGTGTTTTATCAAAAATATTAGTGAAAGTAATTAGAATTAAATACAGTGATTAAGGAAAAAATGAGTTTACTTGGTGGTTAAACATTATATTAATGGTCCAAATAACCTTGAAACATATATGAAATAAATTTTCAAGATATATATATATATATACCATATAATACCTTTGATAAAAAAAGGACCATTATTGTAGGCACATGAAGTAAGGGAGACATCTCAATAGTGTTTACCTTTTTGTATTTTCAAGAATGTCACTCCTCTATAATATAAGGGCACTCACTCCCTCACATCATCACACCACTCAAGTCATTTTTATCATCAGAAAACAAAAAAAATAGGATCCAAAATTTCCTCCTCTAATCCTATAATCATAAACTTGGGCATAAAGAAAACCAAGTTAGTGCTTTGGTGCAAACCAAAAGGATTTACACAAAGAAGAGGTAATATACTTCAACAAGCACTTTTGTTTTATTTCATTCTCCACCACTAAATTATTAATATTCTATGGTTATAAAAGTACCTATGTATCCAAAATATATGGAGTTTTTTTAAGGATTCCACCTAAAACTACATACACTTCGATCAAATAGGAGGAGCAATCATCGTTCGTGTGTACGACGGTCTGCCGCCCTGCAAATAGATATCATTCGTTCTTCCATGACCACCTTTCATGGTTGGGAATAATGGAATAATTTTTGTTCTCATACGATATATATTATTTTTATGATTTATTTATTCTTATTTAATTAATATATAATATATAACTTCATTCTTTCCTCTTTGTGATAATATGATAACATCATTTGTGGACATCTGGACTACCACCTCCTCAAAGAGATGAGATTCATTCACACTTTACATGTAATGTATTAAAGATAGTTTTAGTAAAAATATATGATATATGAAAAATTATAATACTAATGGAGTGAATATATATATATATACATATGTCATTTAATTTATTTATTTCAATATGAAAAGAAAATAGAAACAACCTTCATGTGTATGTGCAACCTAACGTCACCATGCATAGTATATTCAATTTCATATTTCTATATTTTATAGATTATTACTAATACTTATATACTGAATATATGTTATATTTATATCAGGTTTTACATTAATTAAATAATTAAATCATGATCTAAGTAATAGTATCGAGAATAACTGTCAAAAGATATATAAAAAGCAAAGAAATTATTACTTGAAATACAGGGATGGGGTGAGGAGTGAACTATGTTTAGTAATACAGGGTTGTAATGGGAAGTGAACCATGTTTAGTAATATAGGGATGGAATGAATATTTAAAGTGGTTAAATAAAGTACATTTGCAACAAATATTTTCTTGGAAGTGAACCTTGACTATTAAGATGGTCTTGGGAGTGAACCTTGACTACTAACACGGTCTTGGGAATAAACCTTGACTAGTAATATGGTTTAGGGAGTGAACTAATTATATCTTAAGTAAAGTTATGAAACTAGGTTTAGTGGTGTACCCCACCCCATAGAATCATCCCCCATGAAGTACCCTGATAAGTTTTGGAAATGATCCTTAACTTAAATGGAATTATTTTATATTCTTTTTTATAGGCCACAATTATATGAATTATGCCAATGATATGCTCTCATGAATCATATTATTTGACTTCCTTATTATTCATGTCTTATGAACTTATAATAATTATTCCATGATACTTGTATATGATCACTGATGTGTAGGGTATGATCTTCAAATGTTATTCTAATGTTCTCATAAAGTTATGTTCATGTTATGCGTATATATCTCTTTATTTATCATTATTGAGAATTTTATCTCACCCATTCTTATGTTTCCATTCCTAAAGGTTTTATGATTGGTTTTAAGTAGGAGTATTATATGGGATGTTCTTTACTAGATATCTTGAAGATATTTCACCAAATTAAAATATTTTGTTCCATGTTTCCAAAGACACTAAACTATAATGATCCTCAAAAATGTACATTTTTAATATGCTGATTATTTATCAAAAATGATTTAATATCCATATGTGTTAAGCATGGGTTTCTATAACCCCCATCATTCTTTGGATTATGTTGATAAAGGGGGATAATATGCACAAATTTATCATATAATTGCTATAGAATGACTTTTCTTATATTAATCTTAAGTTGTGGTTATCATAAAATGGGGGAACATTTATTACTTAAATGAATCTAAAGATGTGGTGATCATAAAATAGGAGATATAAATAAAATTAATATAAAATGAATTGTGAAGGATAATGTATTTATAAATGGATGAAAATAATCTTTTCACTAGGATTTTAATTCCTTTAAAAACATTAATTAATTAAGTAGTGTGGTTTTTGGGTACCCTCTTTTCATAGAGCATGTGTTTTGGATATAGATAAAACATGAGCTCTTAAAAAATGAGTTGTGAAAACTTATGAGTGTTGAAAAAATTTTAGTTGAAAAAGTTGTCTATGAGAGTTTTTAATAAGTCCAAAGGGGGATACTGAAGATCCATTGTGATGTTTTTGTTCTAAAAAATGATTTTTTTTTCGAAAACAAACTTTTTATAAAGAATGTTTTTGTAAAAAAGTTGAATGTTCTTAAATGATATTTATGAGCTGATTAAAAGAATAAAGTTGTAATTTTTGTAAAATAGGAATGTAGAGAAGTTATAGAACATTCGAAATCAATTAAAATGAGGTTTTTCAGATATCAAATTTCTCAACATCCTGGAAAACCCATGATAGAAGCTTTCAAAGGATGGAAGAATTAATAGTTTTCTAGGATAAGATTTCTAGACCCATTTATCCAAAATCAAAAATTGAAACAAAATTTGGAGTTTTATATTTCTCAAATTAAATGATGTACATCCTTATTGACGATCGAACACACTATCCTGACAGACATTTCAGACAATTGTTTTTTATAAAATATCAGTTTCTAAACTTATTTTGAGTTCATGAAAATGGTGAGAAAATAAAAATGATAGTTTTTAATAATGATGATTAGGTATTTGTTTTTATAAGAATATTTAACATTGAAACATTGCTTATTGGATATAAAAAATTAGAAATATATGGTGGAGTTACCAAACCAGATGATGGCTATCAAATAGAATACTAAAAAATCACAAGTCATGGTTTATTTGACATAGAATTTTTAAGAACCTCTAAAGTTGTTGTTGCTTATTTTTTTCGGTTTTTACACAATATTCTATAAAATAAAATTGAATCATGAAATAGTATTACCAGACAAACCATTAGAGATAGAGATCTTTTAGAAAGGTTTTTGATGCTTCATCTAATAGAATTTAATTGGTTGAAGAGATTTTATAAAAGAATTGTGATGAAATTAGAAGAATTAGTGTTTTTAATTAGGTAATGTCTCAAGACAATGAAAATTTTAGAAATGATGATGTTTCTATCAGATGGTCAATGAAGTTAGCATAAGACTTTAGAAATTACAAAAATTATGGAAACTATCTTCAGATATTTTAGAGGAACAGGTAGAGGTAGAAGATGGTTTTCGGGATAGAAATATTATATAATGTTTTAGGATGATATTTTATTGATAATATATATGAATTTCAAATTTCTGTGAAGTTACCAAGTATGAAATGAGAAAAAAAAGACCATACTGAATCAAAATTTTGTATTTCTATGGTTCAAGAGAACTAGAAAGGTGAATATAGTTATAGATAAATACCTTCCAAAAAAATCAATTTCCTGATATAATGTTTGGAAGAAATTTGTAATGTTCCTATTAGACTAATATTGATAATTATGATGTTTTGAAATATTTAGGAATATTGGAGAAGTCAATAGAAGAGTAGAGAATATTTCAGAAGTGCTTAAATAAAGTTGAAATTTATAAGAAATTCGTATTTTTGAATTTGGGTGAGTGGAAAAACATTTCATATTTCCCACCATTACTATTTTTTGGAGAATCTATAGATATTGATGAAAAGTAAAATGGTAATTGTGATAGTTAACCCATGAATAAAATCTAAAACTCTATATATTTTGTGTTTTAACTGAGTTTCCAACTGAATTTGAGTTTCGTATTAGAGAAGAGTTTTTGATAGAGGCTTCGATCTAAAGATCAAATAAAGAGAATATCAGATTATTGGATTTAGATAATTAGAATAGGGGGATCGGTCAGAGTTTTGAGAAGAATTTTGAGAAGTGTATTTTTATTAAATAGATATAACACTGGTTTTTTCAAAGGTGTAGTTTGAGAAAAGGTTTAATAGGAAGAGGTTACTGGATAAAGGAATTCCGAAATGAGAAGATCAGAGAGAGGGAATAACATACTGGGATTCCAAATAGAACCCCTTGTATAGAAACATGAACATGTTACATATTTTGGTATTGATAAAATTTTGTAATAAAAATTTGTTAACTGAAGTGAGTCAATATAATATTTCCTATCAAAATATAGAAGTTGTCCAATAATATTTGGCACAATTTATATTCACTTATTCCTAATAGAGAATTTCCATAACCCCACAAGTGTGGCTATGGTAAGGATGTAGGATCTCCTAATTAGGATGAAAATTTTAAATCATGAGTGACTTGTTTACCATTAATTTTTTCAAGAATTTGAGTTCTCTAAAATATTATGAGGAATAAACTCTAATAAGGTACATGGGTTAATTTTCTTAAAGTGGAAATTTTTAAAAATACAATAACTAATTCAACCCCTCTCCCCCTCTTAGTGTCTCTAAAATCATTATAAGTACACTTGGAAATGGATAAGAAGTTGAATTAATAATAGAAGAATGAAAGTGTAGTTTTTTGATAACATAAAGAAACTTATTATATCTAAGATGAAAGATGGGGAGATAAATAAATAAATTCCTTATTTAAATGATTAAATATATAAAATCAATGGATAAATCATGGGAGTTTTCATATTTTTGGAGCTAAATTAAGAGGAGATTCTAAGTTGAGAAATCAATATTGACACAATTTCATTAACTAAAAAGTATTGAAGAATAAATTTATTCATATGTATATTTTGTGATCAGTTTCTCTAAATCGATAATTAAAGGTGAGGAATATTTTAATGGGAGACCTAAATAAATGAATGATGTGAAAAATTATACTTCATCTTAGAAGAAATCCACCATGTCGAACATTATCTCAATTAGTGTCACGTTTTCACCTTAAAACACTATAATCAATTTCAAAAGTCTGCATGGAATTCATTATTGAGGAAAGCCAACCTTGATGATGAATGTGGTCAATGTTCATCCCTCTATGGGGAGAAAATTTGAACACCCACCATATTTGAATATCGTAATTAGCATCACGTGAATTTTTGATGTTATGATAAGGGATATATCTAATGATTTCAAATGTTGAAATTTTAGAAATTGAAGATTTTCATTGATTACATGTGCTCTCCTATATTTATATGAAAATAATTTGGAATTAGAATGTGAGAAACTAGTAATTTGATGGAAAAATAAAAATTGATTGAAAATAGGGAAATAAAGTCTTTTAATTGAACTTCTTTTAATTTTTTAATGAGATGAATGTATGAAGCTAGTTGAAAATCATTTTGATCAACCATAAGAAAAATATTTCCGTGTAAATATCAAATGCTACAAATTAGAGGACAATGTTATCTTAATTATTCACTCTTTATTTCTAAACTGATCTTTGGTAATGTAAAATTAAATTTGATTAATTGATGGAGGATTAGTAGGTGATATGTTATTTTATCCTTCCCTCAAGAAGAATGTTTTTTATTTCTCTCAAATAGTTTCACTTATGAATATATGTAAAAAAATAAATAAAGATAAGATGAAAAATGAGAAGATAATAAAATTGAGAACAGGAATAGAGTTTTCCCTACCTATTGGCCACTTCATTTATTATTAATAAGGCGGAGTATAATACATTGAATTCATTACTAAATTGGTTATTGAAAAAATATAAAGGGGGGATTTTAGAACCCAAATGGATTGGAGTAATTGTGTTGTATTTGTTATTAATGTGTTTTTATTATAAAAATTCACTGTGATGGTGATTGAAGTTTGGATTTTATGCCATTTAATTATCTTTTAGAATTATTCATAAGACAGAAAGGATATTTTGACTTGAAGAGTAAAATATTTAAATAAATAAATATTAGTTATGATGATGGAAGAGTTATTATTATGTCCCAATTCATGTTCCAGTTTCATTAGGATAATTCACATTGTTTATAGAATTTAATTAATATATTACGATGATTTTGTATATCAATACTGCTTATAATTAAGGAAATGTGAGAAATGGAGATTATATAAAGGTGGATTTCTTTGGAATATAATTAGTAAATTCCCTGAATAAATATGTTTTTGATTTTATAATATTGAATTCCATGTTTAACAAAATGGAATTGATGTTTTGATTATGGATTGTATTTTATATTTGGGATTTTAAAATGTCATATTTCACTTATAGATCATTTAAAATTATTATCATTCTAAGGGTTTGAAAAAAAATATTCCAACCATTTTAGCTAAGGAACTAAATCAATATTACACATGTGGGAGGAATCCTCTACCACCTAGGAGAGCCATCTCCTAGGGATTTCTTGGTAAAAGGTGCATGAACACAAAAGCTGAAGAAGGAATTTGAGACTATGTTTAGGCCACAATACATTAGAGATATAGATGAGGATGGGAGTAGAATCCATTAATTGAATATATCAAGTCAATGGTTCTCTTTTTATTATTAAGTAGTGCTTATAATTAATAAACATCAATTTGGTATTCAACTACGTGGAGTACTATTGGTATATTTTAAAAGATATGCAAAGAACATGGGATGTTTAATATGGTCAATCCAATCTATTTGATCTACATCAACTTTGTATTCTAACTTGAGCCATCAAAGGGCTACTTTACATTGAAATTTCATCATGTAATGATATATAATGATCAATCAAAGTATTGAAAATCCATTTGATTGAATTGGATATTCGAACATGATCAATGCATATATGTAACGTTTCTTGTATGAATGAGTGACAAAAATCTAAGAGAGGGATATGTTTGTAAAAAGGGATATGTGTTGGGGAGATGGTGATTTTCCAACACTGTGTATTATGACATGAGTCAACGTGTATAAGATAGGTAATGAAGTGAATGTATGTTAGGTAAGTTGGTGGAGAATCATCTGTATATACCCTTAAACATATCTATTAATAAAATGGACATAATGGGATCGAGAGAGATATATAAGAGGGTAAAATAGTGTATTGAATGAGCTATTCATTCATGAGAGGATTCTATTCGTCATCGTTCTATACCATAACCTTCATGATGACATGATGTTTGATTGATTCACTTTGAGTAACACACTCTCTCCATGTTATGTGAATAATCATTGTTATTCCATGTTCATAATTGGATCATGAATAATAGTTTTCAGGTATTCATGTTATGCAAAGAATAATGTTTCCATGTATAGTTCTTATGTGAAACAATGTGATTTGATAGTGAGTTGTAGAGATATAAAACTCATGGAAATAGTAGGCATACAGGAAAGTAGTGATGTGTTCATACAGTGTAACAGTACTAATAGGTTGAAGACAGTTCCATGAATATAGAACAAAGAGGCTAGGATTTTACGTATTGTTTGAATTTTGATACACTTTTTAGAAATTATTGGAGTAAAATAGTTTTGTTTTCATGAGAACTAAACAAATACTAATAACTCATGGAAATAAAGTAAGGTAATGTGGTTCTTTATTTCAAGATATATTTTATCATTATATTGAAGATAGTGTAATTACCATGGATGTTATTTGATAACCATAAAAGAAATAATTAGTGCATTTAGAAATTTTTATGTGAATAGATGAACTAATACATGAAGACAAAAGTATACAAAGCCATAAAATTTACATGTATTAATGATTGAAAATACTATATATACTATTTTCATTAGAAATATTTTAAGTTCAATTTAATGAGTTTTATTGGGAAGTTATAACTTCCATAAATTCAAAAAAATTAGGAAGAGGACAACTTATAGTTTGTTGACAAATTTATATTGTTCATTATGATATTATAGTGAGTTGAAGTGGAAGTGTTATCTTCTGATCATTTTAAATATTACAGGTATGACTTGCATGTTTTATTATTGATTACATTTTGTGGTAGAAAAATAAATTTAGTGCAAGTAAGAAAATGCATAAACATCTTATCATAATGGATTGATCTGTAAGATCGCCTTGGTATTATAGTGTAAAATTGAAGTTTGTGTAATCTTTATCATTTTGTTGGTGTTGTGTCTGTGAACAATCATAGAATTTCAATATAAATGACATTGGTTGGTTTAAAATATAATGAAAATGGGTGAGATGCCAGTATAATTTGGGAAGAGGATATCAAACCTATTTAACACTCTGTATTTTATTGAAATATTATTAGTGAATAATATATGTATCAAACATTAATTGAACAGAAAAAGGATGTATTCACCCATCGTGGGGGTGAAATATGTAAAAAAAATCTGTTTTTTGCATAATTTACTTTTGTGTCTCAGGTCAGAATGGCCCGAAGGCCTTAATTTTTTTTGATAATCAAACTTTCAAGGGGTGAGGTGGAACCCTTACAAGGACCGAAGTCATAGAGACAATTACAAGACCTGCATGTCTTAGAGGAATCACCCAGACAAGATAACATGGAAGTACTCCTCCCCAGCATATGTCATGATATCAGCACTCCAACTTCACAGGGCTGGTCGGCTAGCTGTCCTATGCAACGCTACACAGGCCTGGTACTGATGGCCAAGCCATACGCTCTCATTATTCCAATTCCAGTTAGTTCTGCTCCAGTGAATGTGCCTTCCCTGAATCCTCCTTTGATGCCTTGTCCCATATAGTATGACTGGTACATCTTCATTTCATGTGCCCTGAAGTCCTTGGGGTGGGCCTAAGGCTTTTAGTTGGCCCGAAGGCCTTGAGAATCAATTGGTCTAAAGGCCTTGGATGGCTCGAAAGCCTTGGAGGACCTGAGGACCAAACCGGTGGCCCAAAGACTAAGATGGATGAATAGTTCCAGCTGTTATAGTACCGAATAGTGCCTGCTACAATGCCAGATATAGTGCTGCTGCAGTAACCTAGAAATACGCCTCCACCTGCTATAATTCCTACTATTGTGTCTCTTGTGGTGTGATTATGTTTGAAAAGGAATGATCAATTTATCATATCAGGTGAAGAGTCTTGAATTTAAAATAGGGTAAAAAGTATAAAAGAAAAGAACTCTTTAAAACTTGTGTACACTAATTAACCCCCCTCTCAATGTACCTACATGATCCACTGGGAATATCAAAACAAAACCCATTCATTTTTTAACTCATTAATCATTTCAAATTTATCTTTGTATTCTAGAGCTTGGAATAAAATACAACAACAAATATTCACTAGTAATATATTGAGTCAAACTACATGAATTAGTTAGAATAGAAACTTATAAAAACATTTACTAATATATCCATCGACAAATAATCTACAAGATTAAAAATATCAATGAGAAAACCCCAATCTAAACTCTTGTCAACCACTTTATTGTTATTCTTTCACCATTGTGTATAGTATCATTTTTCCTATAATCATAGACATCAACCATCACTACAACCATAGTATCTCAGGCCATCACTTGTCAAGGTTCCCAGCTATTTCAATATGACATCATTACCATGGCCCATATCTCATCAAATAATTCAAACTCTACCAAGTTTGTAGCACACTATGTTTTAGGTACATCCTTATTGTTTTCTTATTATGTTATGTTTGGAGTTTTTGGGTTGTTTTACTCGAGGAGTTTAGAGGAATAAAAATATAAATAGATTGAATCTCGCTACATGAACTAAATAACACCATGAATTTGTATTCAAAACATGAATGGTTTCAAGGCAGATGTTGTGAGTTACTTTTAGCGTGTGAATGGTTTTATTATGAAGACTTCTTGAGACAAATTATGACATTATATTCCATTAATAGTGTGAACAGATTTTTAGATTTTATGTTTAGTTTACAGGAATTTATGCATATATGACATATCATAGATTCATAATGTGAATATTTAATTCATGTATAGAATGTAGTTGTGTATAATGGTTTTATTTATTTCATTTTAAATATGATTTTCATAATCCTCTCTTTGTTTTCTCTCGATCATTATCCATTCTGTAGATGTTAATAGAAGATGTCTTAAACCTAGAGGCCAATTCACCCATATCTTCAAGCGTTAAACAATGGGAATCAAAGTATCAATAATGGGTCTAAAAGGGAAGCATTATTTTACGATTTGTGGTAGTTAGTTTTCCCTCCTTTCACTATTATTGGAATATAAAGGGTCTTAGGTTCCTTTAAAGAACCATCCTTTAACTTCAAATTATTTTACCCTACTAAAACTATACTAGTTTTTTTATTATTAGTTGGTTCTTGAAATTTTAGTTGTGGGTTCCAAGAATAATGTGTTTGAAAAGTTTATTGAATGACCTTCTCAATGAAATATTGTTTTTGAATTTTGTTCTTGGAAAAGATGGGTTTCATGTGTTCATGTGCAAGTGGAATAGATCATGGTCATAAGTACCACAATTAAATTTGGAAATATGGGATGGATCATTGTTGTACGTACCATTATTAAATAGGGAAATAGGGGACGGATCACGTTTCAAGTACCACTGTCAAATTGGGAAATATGGGATGGATCATCATTAGAAGTACCACTATTAAATTGGGTCACCAAGAGATGAATTAGTTAATGGATGAATCACCATTCACGCGTATACAGAGGTCCAAGACATGCATTTAGGTGTATGTGGGTGAAAAAATGGATGTGTTATAATAAAATTAAATTAATTAATTGGTTCTGATACTTGAAAGGAAACTCGTCTGTGGTTTTACAACATTTAGGAAATCAATTCATCTGCTATATTTTGGTATTGTAAAAACTGATTCATCTATTTCTCATATTATTTCTATATATTTTATAATCATGTGATCTAACATGTTCTTAGTCATAGTGGCATCTAGAAAACTCTCTAGGAGGTTTCATATTGGGTATGATTACTCACCCCTACATATGCTCTTTGATGAGTACGCTGGTGTTATTTTCCATGATAGTGGAAAATGGTAGGTTTCTTACTTATCTAAAGGGAATTTTTGATATTACTATCATAATTGGTGAAGATGGATATTTGGAGTAGTTCAAATCTTTTTATGGTCTGGTTTCTCCTTGGTATCAGAGCCTTTTGCATCTTTAATGTCTTAGTATTTCTATTTACACTTTTTCATTGTTACACTAATGTTGGACATTGACAAATTTATTATTTTTGGGTTTTATTACATTAACCATTTACATAGTCTCCTTAGGATTTATTTATTTATTCCTTATTTTATAACGGTGGTAGTGTACATAAAAAAGGTTAAACCATTCCTTCATGTAATCTGGTGTTTAAACCCTAAGCATTTGTTGTCAGCCTTTGGTGTTTAGGGAATGACACCTATGGTTAGTATAACATAAGACCCAACCCAATACAATGGGTTGGGAAGGGATGTTACAATGTTATAAACAAAACACATCAAATATCAATATCCATAGAGCTTGAATAAATTTTAAATGTATTTTTCACACAAAAATAATTAAAGGAATATAAGTTCATAGATTCAAGGCATTGGATCCCCCCAAAAGTAAGAAATGGTCTTTCTCTGCCCCCCAAAAAATTATATTTAGAAAAAAACCATTCTAACTCTCATTTTCTGTTATTTATTTTATTATGAATAGGTTTTCACATAAAAAACCTGTAATAATTTGTTAATAAAATCTAGAAAACAATATTAACATACTTTAGTAATTATTCTCAAGTTTAATTAATTCCAATAAGGGATATTTTTATTCATCTCAATCCAATTTTTTTAAATAATAGCATCATCTAGTTTTATATTGATTTCATATATCAAGAAATTTAACCATGCTAATAAAAAAATAAGATATAGCCAAGAATATATCACTTTATATAATAAATTAACAAGAGGTTACATTAAGAAAACCATAAAGAACATGTGATCAAAACAACCCCATCCTTTTATTTAATCTCTGTAACGTGAATTAGTATTTTTCAATAGCATGCGATGATTCAAATTTCAATTAAAATATTTCCAAAAATCTTCTTATAAAAAAATATTAATGATCAAAATTTTAGCATGCCATTAGTCTTTTTCATTTTCATAAATATTTTTGAGGATAACAAAACTGACTTATTTAAGATAAAACAAGTGAATTGTTTAAATTCCCATTATTTATAATATTTACAAGGATAATTGTAATATATTTCAACATGTAGTTTTCCTAAATTATATTAGCATCTAAAAACATGTGATTAATTCAAACAAATTAAACAAACAGTATCATATCATTATAATTTATTTCTCCTTTATCTTTTATATATTTCATGAAAACTCAATAATAATCATTTATTTTATTTCCATATTATTATATTCTTAAGATTAATCATACCTATTCTAAAAAAGGAAAATAATGCATGATTTGACCTTACTTATACATAAAATAAAGGATATGTATATGATCCCCTACATTAGGGAATCAAGCATAATGATTTTTCTAAACCAAAACAATGGGTTGTACATAGGATTGAAACACACAGGAGGAAACCTAGAAAATTTAAAAGGTTTAATTTTCTAATATTTGATAAGAAGTAATTAAAATGATCTATAAGATATAAATATAATTTTGGAATAAAGGATTTTAAACTCTTGGGTACTTCTAAAAGACTGCATTAAACTTTCGTTTATAATTTTATCATTAATTATGTTTCTATTTAATTACCCTAAAATAAACTATTATATAACCCCAATTATTAAGGAATCAAAAGTAATTAATTATCTTTATTTTATCGGGTATTATAAACCTGATTTTTTATTTTAATAAACCATATTTTACATTAAAATGTTATATTATGTTAAGAATATATGAGACTATGGAAACTGTAATTTTATAAAATTTTGAAAAGGAATTACCTACCATGAGACCATAATTTAAACCCCAAGAAAGATAAATACTATGGTAACCCACTAGGAACCTTTAAATGTAGGAAAACACAAAGAAAGGTTTTGGTAAAGTCAAAACCTTACATTTGATACCTCTCACAAAACTATTATCCTTGAGAATATAAAACAAAGCATGATAGAGGAGAAAGGGATCATAACAACCACCCATTATATACCTCTTAAGGATCTATCTATAACAAGAACACATCCAAACTGCCCAAAGAACAAATCCTACAACCACATGGGATTAATAACCAACTTCAAACACACTTAGGGGGAGATACCTATCAAAATAAAGAAATGAAATAAACAAGAATCACATCATGAAAAGAAAACATGTTATAAAATAGAATATGGTAAAGCATAGTTTCTCAATAAGTATCAAAAAAAGCATTACAAATTTCAGGATACTATGCATTTATCTATGACACCCATCCCATGTTCTTTCCTCTAATGTGTCGTGTATCAATAGAAAATTAAGTAAGGTGATAGTATTCCCATGAAACACCTTCTCCTGCTGGTCATGAACCTCAATAGGTTGTTCCTAGAAGGTTGCAATGTTCTAAAAATATAGCTCACCCAAATCAATGATTTAGGAATTACTGGGAAGCAATCTAAAAATATGTGACACTGGAAGACATCATGAATCCATCTCATATTTGAATGTAGTGCAAACTGATACACAATGGCTTAAATGTTTGCTACAAAATTGAAAGGACTAATCAATCTTGGAAAATACTTACACCAATAACAGAAAATTCAATACCCATGATGAGGATATTATTTTAAAAAAACAAGTTCTCTAACAAAAAACTCCAAATACCTCATGTTATGGTTATAATATGACTTTCGACGATTCCATTCCACCTTTATTCACTCATTTATCACTTGTACCTTCTTTTTCGCACTCTACACCAATTCCTGTCTAAGGAAAACTAACTCTCCAACCTCATTCCAGAATAATGACGATAGAAAATCTCATCCATTCAATGATTCAAATGGGTCCACACCAATCGTAAATAAGTAGCTATTATTTTAAGACAACTCTACTAAGTTTCCTCACTTAAGAACCTCAAAATCCCAAATGCATGTGCACAATATGTCCTCTTATGTTTGGATTCGTGCATTGTCTACTCATCCATATATGGATTAAAGGAGGGTTTAAGGAATAAATAAGATCCAAAATAAAATTGGAGACCACCTCAAACCCTAAGGTTGAATCACATATCATGATTAGAGATAATCTTATTTGGAACCCTGTGAAGTTGCACCACCTACTCCAGATACACCATTGAAGAAACCAAAACCAATCTCAACTCCTTAATTAATAAGAAGTCAATTGAATTTTTCATGTAGTATAAAGTCACCCATATAACATAATAGGAACCCTAGGATGTGGAAATACATGGGATGAAGTTGTTTGAGATTTCCTTTCACATAAAATGGGTAATATCAAGTTGCTAAATTAATTCACTGGGAACATGGTACTTAGAGTTTTGTTCTTAATGACTAAATATCGAGAGATAAACTCTACAACTAAATGATTCATACCAGACGAAAAAACATATTCTCATAGATTTACATACATATTCATCACACCAGGATGTACTACTAAGGGAAATCTATGGAACTCACAATGAACCACATCACACATTGCTGAAGGAATACAAATCATCCTCTAAAAAAATAATCGATGTTTTCAAAATTTTGACCATACCACATGAGTATATATATGAAAATTTGATTACGCTAAACCTCACTTTTAAATACATAAATTTTTACTCCTCCCCTTATAATGCTAAGGATGACTACAATGTCATCTGATAATAGAATTATCTTCTATTAACTTCTCCCATATCATAGTTTACTATGGAGAGCTATTTCATAACTCTATAATAATACCTTTATTCATGAAAAAAACCACCAAATGAGTTCCCACTCAAGGAATTTTCGACAAAATTACATTTATTAGATGTAAAGGAAATCATAAAATCATAATATTGTAGGAACTCTATCCAAGATAAATGAAACAAATTCATATTACGTTGGGAGAAAACATACTTTAGACACTTTTGATCCATGAGGACTACAAAAACATTCACAGATAAGATATTGATTCCAAAACTTCAATGTGAACACCAATGCAACAAGCTCAAAATAATGGGGTGTTACAACATGACCCAATAGGGCTTGAGTCACAACTACCCAAATCCTATCTCTATATTCCATGGGCTGGTGACAAGTGTCGAAAGGACTAACTAATTTGGGAGGCCTTTGACTAAGTACTTGTATTCACACACACACCCATCTCCATATAGAATTTAAGAGGAATAAAATAAAATATTATAATGTCTAGTGTAATAACCATGCATATAACAAACACTAGGGAATACTAGAGTATGATAGCGTAATCTAAAAAGTAATGGGAAAAAATTCATGACCAATGAGAAATATGTCCCAACATAATAATACTGGGAATGTAAATATTGAGAGAGACTGGTTCCATATCTCCAATCCATGACCACCATATGTTGTTAAATACACTAGGTTATCCCTATAATCCACTAAAATCATCATTGATATATCCAAAATCAGAATAAAACATGACATGTGCAGGAAAAGTCCTTCTAGATGTAGTATATACATACCTATTAGGATTCCAGAAACGTTAATGGTTAAGCAATATAATAAATGATAGAATTAGAAAACTCAACGTATTGAAAGAGAGAAATTAAATCCAAAAATTAGGAAACATATATATGATTTTAAGAGAACCCTAATACGAGATATAAAGGGGATCTACATCTCACATAATAGCCTAGGAAAACAATTTTCAATCATTTCTAGAGGTTCATCAATGATTCCCAGCATCTAAAACATCTATCTCAATAAATATCCATTTCCATCCACACCTCACCACTGCATTTTATCATCAAGGAGACATAATATCAAGGTATAGGACCCATTCCCTAGTAAAACAGGGGGTTCTACTATATAGGTAGAGGACCCATACCCTTACTATATAAGAGGCTGCTAATTTTATAGTAGAGGACCCATGCCCAAGAATTGTAGTAGGGTGCCGCTCTAAGGATTGAGGATCCATGCCCTAACATAGTAGGAGGGTTCCAAGTTGATGGTAGAGGATCCATGCTCTGACTCCACAGGAGGGTTCCAATCAGTAGATAGATGACCCACACCCTAACTCTATAGGAGGGTTCCACCTTGATGGTAGAGAGCCCATGCCCTAACACTACTGGAGGGTGCGACTCTGATGGCAAAGGACCCATTCCATGACACTGTAGGAGGGTACAACTCTAATGGTATATAACACTTACCCTTACTCCATATGAGGGTGCCATTCATTTATAGAGGACCCATGCCCTCACTCTATTAGATGGTACCACTTTGTTACTAGAGGACATATAACCTGAATCAGTATTAGGGTGCCACTCTAATGGTCTATAATGGTCCAGACCATCCAACCTATTACTTTATAGGAAATATGGTGTTTGAGGTGTGTTGGATGAAAAGGGGTAATTTTAGAGGATGAAGATTGATCACCAATGGTGGATCATTTGGACCTAATAGTGGATCAACAACAGTTTATCATACTAAACTAATGTTGGATCACCAACAATGGCACATTTTAAACTAATATTGGTTCAAAAATGTTGTCCAAATTTGAACTAACTGTAGAACACCAATAGTGGATCATTTTGAACTAGCGGTGGTTCACCAATGGTGGCTCATTTAGAATAGTGAATCCAATGTTCTGGATATTCGAGTTTTCCCTTTTAATGTCATTTTTGAAGAAAATTGTTTAAATTCCTTAATTATTTAAATTTAAAGTCATTAAAAATGTGATTAATCATTTCTTTGATTTCTAAAAATTTTAAAGACCATTAAAATGTTTAAAAGGTTTGTATTTAATAACATCAAACTTTAATGTCCAATTGAAACCATATGTAATCTTGGTAGTTCAAGATATAATATTTTAAAATATAAAATCATTCCTTCATTCTTTTTGTCGTAATTTCTCTTAATACACGAGGTTAAAAATCCTTCATCCCTTGGAGTTATGTAACCTCGTTACTACAGTTTGTTTGAGTTCCCCCGAAGCGTTTATCTCTTATATGTGCAACCCCAACTTTTTATGCAGTAAGTTTTAATAAATCTTTATTCTTTTAGGTAGGGGTCCCACATTTCTCCTTTTCTTGTATCATGTGGGATGGGATACTATTTTTATCTCATGGGAATATAGTTTCATCCATATTATAAAAGACAATTAACCATTTTAAATGATATTTAATGGAGTATGGGAATTCTTTGATTGCTTTAATATATTTTTGATATTGTTATATTGAGATTATTTATGTTTTTTGTATCACTAAAAATCATGTCCATCAATATTCCTAGTTTTTATAGTTTTGATATATATTCCAATTACCATGTTGTGTGATTTTTTGTGACACCAACATAAATAAATGTTTAACCACTTATACTCGAATAATGAATTGGTTACACCAAGATATATGGCTTGTGTGATAGAACCCGTAAATAAATAAGTGTAATTGAATGAAATTCCCTATTACCAATTTTGAAAACTTAATGGGTGTGATGTATTTTGTTTATTTATGCAGTTTTGTGTTGTGGATTGGTTTTGCTGATATGATGTATGGGTGGTGGATTTTATGTGTTGTGTGTGGGGAAAGTTGATGTGATGTGGTTATACAGTAGGTATACGATAATTGTTATGGTTTGGTTGTGTAATGGGTCTGAAACAAATTTTGTGATATGAAGGAAGGTGGATGTTGGATGAGATTATTGGGATGTTGAGTTATGATTCCTTTTGTGTGTCGTGATATAATAGTTTCTCAAGTAGTATTTGAATTAACATGGATTTTATAATGGAAGAGTAAACTATAATTGGTTGTGTGGTTTCAATGGTGGCATGTTAAAAATAAATTAATTGGATGGAAAGTGATTAATGAACTGTCTATCCTAATTGAAATATGTTGATAAAAATAATTTGGAAATTGGATTTAATTAATATCGGTTTATGGATTATGGCTTGTTTTGGGGTTTTATGCATTTATAGGTAGCAACGAAGTGAGGTAAAGTTGTGAGTTAGTTGGTATCATTCTTTGAAACCCTAGGATGGTCTTGTGTGTAGCTATTATATATACATTGTATTTCCTTGTGATTCCATTATGCGTACCATACTTTTTGAGCACCATGTGTCGAAACCCATATATATATATATATATGGGGGTGTTTTACCTATATCATAGTGGGAGGATGGATGGCTAGCTAACCGCTCTTCCCCATATCATCTTCTAGGGGTTTGTGATATGAATGGGTTGTGATGGCCAGAAGTCAAAAGTGTTAATTTCTACATGTGTGTTGATGATATGTGATGGCCCTGGTGTCTTTGAGAAAGATGTGATGAGAAAACTTGTGGTGGGGTTGGTTCATGATAGGAAGAGGTCATGTGGTTGATATCCTTCATGTTCCTGATACCCTAGTATAATGGTTATGAGATATGATGTGATGGGATTCCCTAGGTGTCTCTGGGAAGGATGTTATTTGTTTTGTTGTTATTAGAAAGTAGTGGAAGTTCCAGAACGTATGATGTTGGGGTATAATAGAGGAAACTTAGTTGGAAATATATGTTGGTTACCCTTCTTTGATAGGCCTTATATTGTATTAATATACTTGGATGTGTTATTCAGTGAGTGAATCATAATGATGATAAGTTTGGTTAGTACACATGTGTATGTCCTATTTAGTTTTACTATTTTCTCACAATTTCATTAGTATACTCCATTTTCATGTTCACAAGAGACATTTGTTTTCTTACTTAGTATAGTTATTTTCTCACCCTATATTTGTAAAAATGATTTTAGGTTTGTAAGAGTAATTTTTAGACCATGTTATACATTACTATCTCAGGCCTTTGGAAAGTTGTTGTGTCACTGTTTTAGATTTTTTTCGTTATTTACTTTGGAGAATTTTACCTATTTCAATTTTATTAATTCGTCCATTGTGGGTTGATTTTTCTTTATTTGTATATTAGGTCTTGGATATTTTTGTGGATGATTTATCGTATCTCAAGATCATACTCTTATTATTACGTGGAATTACTCCCATACATGTGATTTTTATACCCTCGGTTCTAGTCACCAACCTGAGGCATGATATAGGTAGGACTCAGGTTTCATTCTATCTATCCCCTCATTGTGGTATCTTTGAAGGGAGGGGGTCACTATAGAGTGGTATCTTAGGTGGATGGTTGAGAGATTGGATGGAGTTAGGATTTAGTCATAGTGATAATTTCATGGGATTGTATGGAAATAGTTCTAGTTAACCTTGGTTCATGATAGAGTCTAGGGACACAGGCTAGGAAATGATATTTTAAAGCCCCCCCCACTGCAATCTTATGTACAGACTTTGTGCTTATTGAAAGACCAAGTGAGGTGGAACTATTTGCACTGTATAGACTTAGGAGAGATACATCAATCATTAATACTCATGTTCTTATTATAATTTTTGGGTTTGGATTACTGAATGTTGATGTATGTTACAATGAATTAAATAAAACTTAATTAAATTCCATACTACCAAGCTTAGGAAATATTTGTTTCCCTTTTCAGATATATATCTTAGTTGTCACTAGTGAGTGGCTTATGAATTTGAGGTCCATAAATTTTACCTATTTTATCATTAGAGGGTTTATCCTATGAATTATTACGATTACTAGTAGAGGATGTTATGATATTTTCAACAGAAATATTTGGTGAAGTATGAGTGCATCATTTCATATGTTAAAACATAGAGTAGGATAAAGGAGAAGTAGATTTCTTTCAGATCGATCTGGGACCGAAAGGATTATTCGGGCCTCTTGAAATCTAGTTAGATGTAAGGAGCCACACATCAGTGGTGGATGTTGTACCCTGGTGAGAAGGAGGCGGATGTTTCATGGGTTGAATTCTAGAAGGATTTTTAAGAGGAGTTCCTTTCATCGTCCATAGAGGATGTGAAGAGGCATGTGATACTCCCACTTATGTAGGGGATTATGTCAATGCTAGATATTGGGATCAAGTTCAAGGCCTTCTATGATTTTCCACACATCTTTTACTAGATGAGGAATCATGAGCGTGTCATCTTGAGGAGGAACTCCATCCTTCAATCTAGTATGAAATCACTCCATGTACATTACCAATAAATATATAGGTTTAGAAGAAGGTAGATGTGGTAAATAAAATTCACTCATGAGGAGGCCTACCTTGATAGGGGAACCATTGAGGTTTCTTGAGTATAGTTATTAGTGGTAGGTTTCAGGCACCTCGGCCTTTGAGGTTTTGGCCAGTAGGGATTCAGCCTCAGTAACTCCCTTTCCAGTCTTCTAGGGACAATGGGTTTTGTGATCTAATTGGGGACTCCATACAAGTGTGCTTCATATATGGGGTTTTTGGACATCGTATGGATCAGTGTCTATAGGTTGATCAATCTTAGTTTGGTAGGGGTGGATAGGTTCAATGTCAGGCTCAATAGTAGTTACTAGTAAGTCCATTCCAGTAGTAAGGTGTAACGACCCAAAAATTCATTAATGAACATTCTACTTGGTCTATTTAAATGTCTTCTTATGTTTATGTAAAAAATGTGAAATTTTTTGGTTTTATGTTTTGTTTTTTAAAATACCATGAATAATTGCGACCATTGCTAATATAGCTGGTGAATAGTGATCACATTATTAGTATAAATTTAGGTCTTTAACAAATCCAATTTACATAGACAAAGGAAGCGATGACCTCTTCCAGTAGACCTGACCCATATGAATCCCATTTTTCAGAGCTTGGAAAAGAGGCGACATCATTGGGATTCTCTCTTGACCAAGCCCAAGACGAGTTTCAACATGTTAAGCTCAAACAGAACCATCTACGAGAGAAGTGGAAGTTGATCGAGATTACCACCCGAGCAATGTTATCTGAGCCACCCAAAGAGTATGTCACCATCACACACCTTACCCTACAATCATATGTGGGTGTTATAAGGGGTTTTGTAACAATACCCTAGTACTAAGATTATGTACATTATTCTTGCATAGATAATATACTTTCATTTTATTATTGTTACTTTGTAAATAGTTTTTAAAGCGTAAATAGTATTTTTAGATAATATTCAACTATGAAATCTATTTTGATGAATTTATGGATTTTTTAATTAAATTTTATTTTAACAAAATAATATTATTATTATTAATTTTTCTTATTAAATACAAATGATCGTATAATTTTATGAATGCAATTGTAATTTGTATTAAGGTTTGAAAGATGTTTTTTTTTCAAAACCCTTGAATTTTCGATAAATGTCAGTTTTTATTTTAGAAGTAAAAAATCATATGTTTAGAAAATTATTTATATAAAATGAATATTATTTTTGGAATCAGGACATCAAAATTATCCAACAGTTAATTTTTCATAATTTTTTGAGACATTCGAATTGTTGGGTAAATATTAAATACCGTTTAAATATATATTTTTATTTATGACATCATAATGACACAATAGTGATTTAATAAAATACTATAATCATTATGTTCGGCCAATATTTGTTTTACCATTAAAATAATGTGATTTCGGGTTTTTCTGATTTATTTTACAAAGCTTTAGTGGACCCTCCAATACTTTTAAAACATTTTAGCCTTTTAAATTGATTTCCTAGAGAGTGTGACTCACCTCCACATAAGTAACCCTATTATTTTAAGAAGTTAGGCCATTTACCTTATAAAATATTGTTGTCCACTCCCCTTTGGAAGAAACCATGGAAAAAATGATGGTATGGTTTATGGTTTTGATTAGTTTAATGTGTGGTGTCCCAAACCTAAATAATAAAGAATTACCTCTACTATCATATATAAACCCACCCTAGCCCCCACTTCCTCTTTACTCAAATCCTTTAGAGTTCATACAACCTCTTCCCTACTCTCTATAGAATCCTCCAAAGGAGCCGCAATCTCCCAAGAAGCCTCTCTCAAGCCACTCCCAAGCCTTTGGGATCACACTTCCAAGTAAGGGATTTCTTCCTTGATCATTTTTTCCAAATTTCATTATGTTGTTATGACCATTTATTTTCAATTAAAAATTTTTGGGTATCATTTCAAACCTCCCCCATACTTAACTACTTAGGTTTTAATGATGAGATACCCCTTTATCACTCATTAATTCCTCCCATGTACACCCGTTACCATGCCGAAATTTCGTATGAAATTTCTCTATCCTCATTTACATTCAAGAAATTATTTTTTATTGTGAATCTAAATTCCAATACATTTGTTGGGACATGAATATATATATTAACCCCTTACATTCCATTTCATTTACATATCATGAGTCTCTATCATTAACCTTTTTTTATGAATTCCTATGTCACGTCGTTATGCTGCCAAAATTGCAGCGTGATTTTCCAAGACAAAGTCATTGTATAGTGAATACCATGCCCATTTCTCTATTAAGGGTATTCAGCTTTATACACATCTACTTATTGATTATACTGTTTCATGTATGAAATCCACATTTTTTTATCATGGAATAAATTAAGATGTTGAATGATTCTTTGTTGTATGATTCATGTGGCACACTTATGCATGAAATGAAATGTTTAAGAAGGGTGTGCCCGGATAGCGCTCCAATGCATTGGGTAAAGTATAGTATCATGATCCATAATGTGCAATGAGTGTTTACTAATTCTAATTCAGGTTCAATGATGGGTTAACCATGCTTCATGTGCAATGAGGGTTTACTCATGCTCCATGTGCAATGAGCCTTGGCACATGATAATTCTATGTTAAGTGTTGTTGCCACATTTCCATGTTATGATAATCTTGCTATAGCAAGCCTTTTTGTTCATGTTTCTCTTTCACTGCATTGATATTCCTATTTCCTAATGTATATTTTAATATTGATGATATACCTTGTTTACTCCATAACTGGGCTTTATAGCCCACCCCTTTTATATGTATATCCTCAGGTTATCCCATGAAATGTTAAGTAAAAAATAATTTTGTGGTAATGTTAATGATGTTTTCAATAAAGATGTTGTTATTTTTGGGGGTTATGATTAGAAAACCCTAGTACAGCCTTAAAGATAACATAAAGTATAATAAAAATATCTCTATGTTTTGGTGAGTATTGAGTAAGTGGTTTATCAAGAAAATACATCCTTGTCTGGATAAGAGGAGGTAGAGGCGGCTCTGGCACAGATATACCAAGGTTGAAATCCCCAACAAGGAGTTTTGGGCTTGACCTGAGGTATCCTGGTACACGACAACGGGCCTTACTGCAATCTTGGTTACTAAACTTCAAGGGAATATGCTTCGGTAAATTCACAAGCTTAATATGAACCCATATTAAGGGAATTAAAAAAATGCGGCAAAGAATATATGTTAGAAAGTAGATAATGGATAACATAGACAAAATCCTATCGATTCATAAGTTATGGAAATAAAAGTTATTTTTAAGACATTTTTTTTTCATTGGAATACCCTTTATGTGTTTAATAGTTATCTTCCATTTTTTTTGGATAAATTAAATAAGTAGAACCAGAACCAAAAAGTGAAACTTAGAGTTATCTTCCATAGTTCTAGGCTTTCTTTTGTATTTCAAAATTTTAGTACAACAATCCAAACACCACCAGAAATCATGGAAGTAAATATGTCGCTGATTACGGAAAATGGGTTAATCATTTCATCCCATGAATATAACTCCTCCCCTATCTTAATCGGTGGAATGAACTTTCCAGTAAACCTCTTCATACTCCCTCTGGTGGAATTTGATGCTATTCTTGGAATGGATTGGATTTCCTTATATAGAGCCAACATAAATTCTCGTGAGAGGTAAATCACTATCCATATAGAGAATTGACCCCTGATTCTATACAAGTTCAAGGAGGAAGATGAATCTTCTTTATCACCATCATATAAAGTGTTGAAATTAGTTCCCTATGAGCATGAATATCAGTCTTAGTTGATTAAGTCTAAGGAAGCAACCATCCTCGAAGACATGAAAATTATGAGGAAATTCACTAATGTGTTTCCTGATGAATTGTCTGGTCTTCCTCCTAGAAGAGATGTTGAATTATCAATTGATCTTATACCTGGGGCATTGCCAATATCCAAGACTCTGTATATAATGACTGTTGTGGAGCTTGAGGAGATGAATAAAAAACTACATGGGAATATGGATGAAGGGTTTATATGCCCAAGTGCTTCACCATGGGGTGCACCAGTCCTCTTCATTAAGAAGAAGGATGGGATAATGCGCCTTTACATCAGTTATCATGAACTTAACAAAATCATGATAAAGAACAAGTATCCTCTCCCATGAATTGATGACTTGTTCGACCAGCTGCATGGAGAATAATACTTCTCCAAAGGGGATTTTCGGTCGGTATATTATAAAGGGTGAAGAAGGAAGTTATCCCCATGACTTCTTTTAATACAATGTATGGGCACTATCAATTCATAGTAATGCCTTTAGAGATCACTAATGCTCCAGAAATCTCCATGGACTTGATGAATAGTGTATTTAGAGATTACCTAGACAAGTTTGTGGTAGTATTTATAGATTATATTCTGATATACTCCAAAACCAATTTGGATCATGAGGAGAATATAAGAACTCTACTAGAGATCTTGTGAAAGGAGATGCTCTATTCAAAGTATAGCATGTGTGAGTTTTGGTTAAAGGAAGTCTCATTCTTGGGCCATATCATCACAAGAAATGGGATATCTGAGGATCCTTCCAATACAGCTAAAATAGAGTGATGTCCGAGGCCAACATCAGTAAAGGATATCCGTAGCATCATGGTGTTAGCTAGATATTGTCGACGATTTGTGAGAAATTTCTCATGATTGTCCAAACCTCTTACCAAGCTAACTTAGAAGGGAGTTAATTTTTCTTGTAGTGATGATTACGAAGAATGCTTCAAGGAGTTAAAAAGGAGGCTTATCACTGTGCTCGTGCTCACTTTACCCAAAAGTGGAGAAATTTTTGTGGTATTCAGTGATTCTTAGAAGAAGGGAATGGGCTGTGTGTTGGAGAAAAATGACAAGGTCATTGCATATGATTCAAGGTAATTGAAAATTCATGAGTATAATTATCTGACACATGATATAGAGTTGGCTACGGTGATCTTCAATTTAAAAATTTGGTTGAATTATCCATTTGGGTAGAAGTGTAAAATATATACACACCAAAAAAGCCTCTAGTATATATTCACATAGAAACAGTTGAACATGCACCAACTAAGATGGTTAGAGCTGATCAATGACTATGACTGATCAATCCATTACCACCCTTTGAAAGAGAACAAGGTGGATAATGATCTAAGTATAAAGGACCCATCGATTCTATCATTTATGAGAATTGAAAAGAATCCAATATTCTTAGATTATATGAAGATGTACATGGGAATCTTAAAGAAGGGAACATCATCAATCCTTTCACAAATTATTTCTCAACAATATCTTCTGGAAAGGTTAAAGGTTGATCAAAATGATGATGTATAAATTTAGAAGAAATTGGAAGCTATTAGAAAATGTAAATCCTCATATTTCAATGTTAACTAAGAAGGAATTGTGAGATTTGGGGAAAGACTTTGTGTTACATCAATTATAGAACCGAAGATGTACATTATGGATGATGCACATAGTTAGAATTTCTCTATTCACCCAGGAAACACAAAGATGAATCGAGATCTCTGAGAGCATTATTAGTGCGATAACAAGAAGAAGGAGATCGCTGAGTATACATCAAAGTGTCTAGTGTGTCAACAAGTGAAGGCTAAGAGGCATAAGTCTAAGGGTATGATGCAACCATTACTAAACCTCAAGTCTTAGTCCTTTGAGCAAGTGAAATCGACATTCCCCATTTGGATGGAGCACCACTGATGATAATCATTATCGTTGTCATCATAGCTACAACGTACAAATCACTAAAACAACATGAATGATCTATTGGATAGATGAAAACCATCCAAATCATACCCAAAAAACCATCACACAACATCAATAAAAACATGTTGTATGAAATGATTCTTTTTAGGATTTGAACACCCCAACTAGGACTATCTGTAACCTCTTCTTTCTGAAATAGATTCCAACATGAGATCCCTGACAAACACCACTATCCGGAATATGAGACCTTTAAATGCATAACAAAAACCAAAGAGATGAAAAATAACAAACCACATCATAAACATCCACCTTCAAATCTATAATTAACTTGAGACCATCCATAGTTGATTCAACCTCAAAAGAATAACCACGAATCCTAAAAGAAAATGAGCAACCAATGAATCTAAATAAATTAGGGACGACCCAAAAATAGTACCCAAGTTTGGAAAACTATTAAATAGAGACTAAACCTCTATCAATCCAAATCATACATCTGATTATCCAGATATCAAATGGATCTGAAGTCATGTCGATGCCACTTAGTGATGGAAGACCTAATAAGAAAATCCAAGAGACATCACTAGAAGTGGGGATCTAGGTCAATAAAAGCATGAAACACCTATCTAGTCTAGGATATTGACGGATCGATACCTTAAAATAACCAACAATAAGGACCGAAAATTGAAATAAAATATTGGAGATAGCGAGAGAAAAGGAAATGATGAAGAGGATAATAGACTGAGGCCTAAGGAACTAAGAGGCCCTTGTGCAGGGAAATAGGTAGACCATAAACTCGTACAATTCTTGAGGATCCAAGCAGGAAATAAACATCGATAAAATAAGATACAATCTGAGATAAAAGGAAAAGTGGTTCGCCCCCAAGAACAAGTGAGGAAACAACGGAGCCAAGAGGTAGGAGGGAAACCATAGATCCATCGGGGAGGAATCATACAAGATGGAGAGAACCATCTAGGTGAGAATATAGCCATGTACACTTTTTAGCATGTCATATTGACTCTTCCTTATTGATTCATGATAGCTTTTATTAAACATAACTCTTAGTATGTATCTAACTTTAACGTCATTTTTTTCCTTTCCCCATGAATTGAAGAAAGAATATTTTAATGTGTTTACAGATTTTGAATATTTACACCCATTAAAGTTTTTATTTTTTTATTTTTAAATTTAAAATTATATTCATGTATATATTTAGTTTACCAAGAATATTAAACTGATTAGTCCTTCAGGAATAAATGACATTTTTTATGCCAATGTGACAATGTAGACATTGTTTTTTAGTTAATGGAATTGGGGTTATTAAAAATAAATAATAGAATTTTGATATATCTCAATCACTCTACCTATAATATTTTAAGTTTATCTTTCTTGATGAGTATTTAATTATAAAACAGAAGTCACAACAACACTTTTAGAACAATCAATTCTTTGATATAAAAATAATGTGTTATCTATCATTGGGTTCCCATGATTAGAGTTTATAGTAAAATTCTGTAATTGTTTGTTTATGGTATTTATGATAATCTATAAATGGGTTTCCAATTTTTAATTTACTTTTTTATATTTTAAAATTTTTCAAAAAAATTATATAAACCTGTACATGGAAAACTAAAACAGACACAAATAAATAACAATAATAATAAATATAAATTATTTTAATAATTTAAAAAAATTCATAAGCTACATTTTCAGAGGATACAGACAAATCATAAAATAGGTGGAATTTTTTAAGACATATGAAACATATAAGGTATATAAAACTTATAATATAGGAAATCACATTCTGTTAAAATAGATTTATGTATAGTTCAAACAAACAGTTGAAAAGTTAATGTCATTTTGGAAAACTGAACATATTTCTAGAAGATCATTCCTTATTTATTATGTGTGATCCTTATTTATAAAATTTATACTTTTTTTTAAAATAAATATTTTATTTCATGCGGGTAATACATAATTTGGGTGTTTATACCTTTTTTGGATGGGTATACCATTTTCTGAAAGGTTATGGTGAGTTTTGGAAAGGTAAAAAGACATCACCAAAAAACCAGTTTGATGATATGAAGTTTTTTTGAACAAAAACATAAACATACCAATCATTATAAATTTCAAATACCTAATGAATCAAATTTTTGGAATTATAAATATTGTGAGAAATAGAAATTAGCCAAATTATAAATATCAAATTTAGTAAAATTTTATGAAGTGTAATATTAGGAACATAAAAAAAACTAAATTTATAATAATTAGTGTTAGAACATAACAATATGCTCATCCTTAATAAATTAAATCTTATCATAAATAACCCCATCCTCTAAAATTCACTAAAATAACCTATCGTATTATGTACTTTTGCGAAGAATACATTTCATTTAATCATCATACAAATAAAAAATTCCATTGAAACCTTATACCTCTCATACATATCATGTTCTCAATATAACCATTGTATGTTTTCTATAATTCAGAAATGAAAACATGTTTACATGTTTCTTTTTAGATATAGGTTCCATGGAAATAATAATCAAAGTGGATATATCAATTGAATATTTCAAATTATTATCATAATAATTTGGATCTAATTTGATATAGTTTCAATGAAAGGATACACATGATAGGGTTTATCTATATTCCAATGTTTGATCTTCTAATTAACCCTTTATTAAAAATTACATGATAAGTAAATAGCCACAATTTTCTAGAAAGAGCCTATCATTCCAATCCAATTTCATTTCTATCACAAAATCATACTACCAATTGATAAATACAGAATAACGACCTCAATTATTATAAAATCATGATAGTTAATATGTAATAGCAGCAGCTAGACTCTCAAAAAAACATATGATTTATAGTATATATTTCATCACATACAATTCCATGAAATTTTTGTTTATATTTTTAGATAATTAGGGGGAAAACATTACATAACATAACCCATATTGTTTAACAAAATGGATATTTTTTCCTTTTAAATGGAATCATTAATTCACATACTTGTTTTATATAAGTAAAAACCCTAATATCTCAAACATTGACTTTATATTCATTCCTACTAATCCTTAAACCCTATAAAATAATTTTAAAAACATGTAATAAGAACACAACGCTCCGTAAGGGTATAAAAACCTCATTTGAAATTAAATACATAAAAACCTACTAATACTTTTTTTCTTTAAATAATAGACATTGAGGTCATATATGATCAATAAAAATATTCGTTCATTAAATCAACATATTTTCTAAAATAGTTTCATAAAAAAACTTGTAAGACAATATAATGATAATTGAATAATCAATTTATTTCTTGGGAATATAGTTATTTTTTGTAATATCTTTCTTGAAATATTACATTAAACCAATAAAATATTATTAACATTATATCATTCATGAAATCATCCTTTTATCTCATAAATTAAAAATATTTTCATTAAAACCACAACAAAGAATTTAAAATCCATAAACCCGTCTTTGGACATCAAAAAATCAAATAAAATGTCCAATATTTGGATGTGAACAAATCTAGTATCATATTCACGCATTATATTCTTATTTAAAAATTATTTCATGGAATATTAAAAAATCTAATTTTATGTAAACACATTACATTAGAAAAGAGGATGAATTGAAATAGCCTACACATTATGATCTAACGAGATAAAAAATAGTACCCAATCGATTAGGGGGAGATATATTTTTAGGTTCAACAATCATACTTTATAATTTTCATGAGAAATAAAATAAATTAATTATATAAAATATTTGTAAATATATCATGTGAATACTCCAAGAACATGCACCAAAAACATTAAACCTATCAATTTTAGTAGACCCAAAGAAAATTATAACGATGAAATAAATTAGTAAAAATATAAGTATAGTTCATCGAAAACATTTCATAAATTGTTAAGAGAGATGTTCAAAAACATGAACTTAAATTTATTGAAGACATAAAATCCCTTACCATGATTTTTGTAAACAATTTAAATATTTCCTTAATTATCAACGTGGTGATGAAAACCTATGGAATATTTTTTGTGATCAAAAGCTAAAGAACAAGTAATATTTTTCTATGGGATGAATTAAATATGGATAAATCAACTCTTGATATCTAGGAAAGTTACTAGGTAGTTTACTTTTATAGAAATAATTTAATAGAAGTTATATAAATAAATATTTTATAAAATTATAAAATTACCAAGTTATATGTCGGGTTGGTCATTTTATACTTATCCAATGTAATCACATTATTTACCATTGATCACGTAATATAGTCTTATTTAATATGATTTTAATTATTTAAAAAATATATCACACATGATATCAAAATGCCTAACTTGTTCATAAATATAATGCCTGAAAATGTTTTTGTACCCATCATTTTCTTTTCTCACAGGTTTAAAATTGACCCACACTATTTGTCCTTATTTAATGTGTTTTTCATTATAATAAATTTAGGTTTTAATTATAATCCATAAACATATGAAATGATAATATTATCATACTATAAATTCCTTTTAATTTGACCATGTCATCCTATAATTTAAAACTATCCATATCTCAACTTCATTTATAGGAAAATTATATTTTTCTAGAAATATTTATCAAAATGTAAATGTTATTTTTGATGAGTTCATTGGAATTAATTTATATAGAATTTAATTGGCAGGACTAAATAATAATTCTAAATTCATGGGATTTTTGTGAACTAGTAAAGTGCATAACATTCTGTAATTAATACATAACATTTTCCCACTAAGGTGAGTACTGAAATACATAAACGAAAATAACCATACATTGATACATAATAAATTTTTATAATGTAATAAATTCATCAATATATAGATTTTTTTACAAAAAACAACAATACATGTGTATGGTTTTTCCAATACATTAACTTTTCCCATAGAAATAAATACATTGCATAAGAAATTACTCCACATATAATATTTTCATTATGTACCTTTGATATTACCCATATAAAAATTCAATCCAAAATATATTTTTAAAATACATAAGATTCATTAATTATCTATAAAACCAATATGTAATATTTTCTACAAATATGTAATAAATATTCATATGAAATATATTTTTTGAGGTTAATACAAAAATATACCAAAGGAAAAACCTTATGTGATGAATAAACGTTATCAAATAATTTGGTAGGATCGCTGATTATAAAAAATTTGAGATTAAATGTGGTCATGGGATATGATATACCTATTATGTAAATTATTATGATAGGAAATGTAAGGTTTCAAATAGTTGAAATCTTGGAAAAGGTGTAGACTCACAATGATACATAAGACTAAATAATTCTTTCATAAAGGATGATAGTTTAGAACATGAAAATTTAATGACTTGATATCTTAATATCATACAAAATTCAAGATAATGTTACATGTTTGAGAAAATGTAAAGCTTATAGGGATTTAGTTGTGATGATTCAAATTAGGGCTTGAAAGATAAACACTCATGATGCCTTAAATCGCCATAATTCTATCCAAGCATAATAATGGTGAGGATTTAAGAATAATGGTGTTCTATGATGAGATTCATGATTGATTACTTATCATGATAATTGATTCCATATTGTAACCATGTTGTTCCTATGAAAGGTGAGAGATTAACCGCACATGGAAAATTATATTTCACCCCACATCTCCATGCATGAAAACACAACTGAATCTATGAATATGTTTTCATGATAATTCCTATGATATTAGGATGAATCATTTGAAATCATTTGTGAATTTTTTATTTTTTCCCTCAAATATACTATTTAATTTTTTTTAATACTAGTTTATGTTGATTGGGGTCCTAAAAACTAGAGATCCAAAACAAAAAAACCCCTACTATCATAAAAATACAAATTCCACAGTTCCCAATTCAAACACCACAAATTCAAATGTTTAAAATCTATACAAATCGTTTTATTGATCCCATTTAAACTAAATTTCCTTAGGATGTAATATAAAGTACTTTTGGTCACCTTAATACACACTCTATAGGATTTTCAATATCTTCACCCTCTATAATAATGATAAAAATCAATGAGAATCCAATATGTGAATGCTATAATATTGAACCAGAGAACAACCACTGTAATCCACTACAGCTCAACACCTCACCATCTTTGACCAATACTACTCAATCAAAAACCTTCACAAAATTAAACATTACTTATACAAGGATAATATAACCACAATGACAAATCAATCAATAAAAACAATAATAATGAGTGAATTTGACTACCAAGACACCACATAAGTGATCAAGACCACCCGATCCTCTACACTGAACATCAAAACATATCTACAGCACCCAAAACCCAAAACCCTCCATCTTAGTCTCTAAAGGCCACCATAAAAAATGGCTAAGCAAACCTACTGATGGAAAATATGTGGAAACCCCTTAAAAATAGCTTACCAAACATATATTAATACTAATGGGATAAATAAATTCACAAAGAAATTAGAAAAGTTGAGATCTTCCACAAACCATATGAACCCTAACGGGTCCAAACAGCACCAAAAGTGGGGAAATTGAAACCAAAATAGACATAAAATGATCATATTGACACCATCCATAATAAACATGAACAATAGTGTAAAGGAACAAGATGGGGTTCTATGAAAATGGTTATAAAGGAAGAGAAAGGGATGAAATAAATGGTTGAGCCCTAATAATAGAACTAAGAAAAAAATGAATAGAAACAATATAGAGGAGTCACAGAATAGTGAAACCACATTTATATCCCAAGATGTTATGAACACCACCATATAGACCATGGATGTGGGAAATACATGAGGGGGAAAGATTAGATTTCATAATTAGATAGAGATAACAAAAATTATGAATTATGAGGAACATGACCCCTTCTCACCGAAGAGAATAATGAAAAATCAAGAATAAGAATAATGAAAATTGGAAGGAATCAAAAAAAATTATAGAAAATATAATAAATCAAAATCAGTAAACGGGAAGGGGAAGAAATGATAATGAGTACTATGTGGATGGAAAAACAATATAGTGAAAAGGGAGATAACATCTCCACCAAGAGGTATCTCTAAAGGAAACCCTTGTAGGCATTGTGAAGAATGAGAGGAATGATAATGAAAGAAAACTAGGAGAATTAATATCCATTGTAAAGATTAAAGATGAAGGAATTATCAATATAATAACATTATTATTGTGATCAAATTCTGAACTATTATATCACATTTAATAATTATAACATTGTGGAATTTAAAAATAAAAAAAACTAAAATATAGAAATGATTTGAGGTATATTGATGATGTGAAAATGTGTTGAGATGAAAAATAAAAGTCATTTTTATATCTAGTTGTATCATAAAATGCAGCGTGCAATGTTTACCTAGAGCCGGAAGGTAAGAATTTAGAAAATTAATAAACAAAGATAATATATATAAGATTTATCTTCTTAACAAATATAAGTTATCACAATTTCAATAGAATATGTAATGAAACTAAAAAAGATGAAATTTGATATGGTACTAAAAGCCTACAAAGATAAATTCATAAAGAGGTTATAGATAATATGTAAGGTTTATTTCTATTTCCAAAATATGTAAGTGTTTCTAGTTTGATTTTTACGTTATAAAATTTATTAAATATAAATTATTGGTAAACTAGAAAAAAAATTTAAAAAAATTATATAATATAATAAAAAATGTACATTTAAATAATTTTTTTTAAAATCGATCTACAATAATAACATTACAAATATAACACAAAATTAACCTAAAAAAAGTATTCACAAAATCAGTATATTTGTAAATATAAATATAAAAATATTGATTTTATATTAAATAATTATTCAAATATATCAAATAGTAAAATATGTTTTCATTAAAATAAAAAAACTATTTTTTTCATAAAGTAAACATTTTAATTTTAAATTTATAATTAGTATCTAATTGATAAGATGTTCTCTTTTGGGTCTTGAAACAATCATATATACATTTTAAAGTAAATATTAAATAAATATAAATATAAATTCATAATATATATATTAATAAAACATAAAATTTATTTACTCAGAACACCAAATAATGCTTTATTCAATTTTTTTAATCATAAAAACATATACAATTCATGCTAAAACTTTTGTTATTAATCCCCCTCATATAAATTGTGTCCTTGTAATTTAAACTCCTAAAAAATAAGAAAAATAATTTGGGGTATAAATTCTCCAGTGATCCACTTGATGTTATATGTGGAAGGAAGAAAAAGAACTGGATACTCAATCGATCTGACATTACCCCCTGAACCTAACATACTGGAAGATAGAAATTTCACACACCATACTCACCACACTAAGTTTCACAAAAAGAAACACTATGTACAACTCAACATAAACATTCAATGTAAGATAAAATTAAATAAATAATGGAAAAAACATTAGTTTTACATGGTTTGGAAAATTATGTCTTATGTCTATGGGAGAACAATATATCAATATTTATTAGAATTTAATGTTATAATGATTTATAATAATAATCATTAAATAAAACTGATATTAGATTATTTTTAACCATTATCATAGAACACATATTCATGTTTTCCCACCCAACATATATAGTGGTTCATAGTATTTTTTTGGTTGAACCGCTATTTGAGAGTCATGGAAATCATTTAATTGGATATGATGACCTCCAATAACCTGTTATATTCATCTCATATCTATTGAATCGGATGAACTATCCAAGTTATATAGAAAGAATAATAATCCTTTATTATAGATCAGTATACCTCCAATAAACAAAACTGAAAGAATATGGAATCACCTGATCTTTCCAGTGCTCAAGTTACCGTTTCACTGAACATTAGGAAAACATTTCATAAATAGTTTATTTTTATGATAGACTGCATCAGGTAAACTAAAATAGAATTCACACTTTAATAATATCCCACTTCTAGGATTCTTCAGGGAACCTCAATCCACTCTCAAATACATTGTAAAATCCTTTAATTTAGAAGCATGGTTTTCTCCTCCATTTATTCACCCCTGACTTACTAAGACACAATGTTACCTCAAGCTTCACTAAAAATTTAGTGAACATGTCCACTAGATTGTGTTTCTAATGTTATTATATATCTCAAGATCATTTTTCTTTAGGAACATTTTGATGAATTGATACTTTAGGTCGATGTCGTTTATTAATGTATGGAATAATGGTATTTAATCAAGTGGAATTTCCCTCAAACTATAATATAATAACATGACACATTCATTCTCCCAGAGGAGTTCCGCCAATAGATTGATAAACCATATCAATTACTCCCAAGTCTCCATTACTTATAAATATTATACATTTATTACAGATAAATCAATAATTATTTTTAATCATTAAATCCATCTTATTTTCATTAGTCTATATGATAACACAAAACTATTTGTTCTCATTCATATGTCCAGATCTCCCCAAAAGTCTGCATTAACATACCCCTTAAATGGATCATCCATTTCAAAGAATATGGTTTTATCTTACATTATGTTGCAATATTGGATAATTAATTTCATGTATTATCAAGATTCTCTCTCAATTTTAGACATAAAATGGATAGCCACGCCCATTGAATGTGTATTGTCGTGGTCAGTTCACATTATGGGGGATATCATGTTCCTACCATTCAAGAAAATGGATCCTTTCTCATATGCTTCTCCTCATATTCCATTTTCAATAAAAAAACATTGGAATGGTAGTACGTAGCAATAAAGGTTGAGAATATATTTCATATAGACATAATAAATCTCTCTAAAATCATATAGAAGTATTCCCATTGAGACAACACCAATCTTCCAGATTTCATATTTTACTCAATCCTCATTCCCAAAATCATATTATCTTTAGCATGATTGTTCATCTTGAAACATTCATAAGAACATTTATTTATCTATCACCTCCTATTAATGATTTTAACCATCATAAAGATATAATCCATGTACAAAATAAACATGATGAAATTAATATTCTCAAATACCTTCTAAAATCAATAGTTACATTCATTTCACTAAATAAAAATATTCCCATCCCTAAATGAATTAGACATTTGATTTTATTTTCTTACAGTTTACTTACTTCCATAATTCTTATATTTAGTTTTATCATAATGTTCTCATTACATTAATCTATCAAACCCACTACTTTATTTGTTTAAATTTCCTCATCCAAATATTAATGGTGTAATTATATCCTTACATAAATTTTCTCTATGATAAATATATTTAATGAAACCATTATATGTATTATATGGATAGTGTTAAGTTTTATTACTGTTCAAAATATTTCAAAAAATTAAATAACTCCTTTATCTAAACCCCCTTCACCACCAACTATTCTTATATAGTTCCATTCCATCATCTTCTTTTTTTTGAATGGAAGATGTTCTTTTGTCATGTGGATTCATATCTCTTCATAATACCATTAGATCCAAATTTTTATTCACTTACTGCAAATCTAACTCATATTTCATATCTAACTCCAAAATTCTAAAATCACTAAGTCCAACTATTTTTTTATAGATCTTGGATTCCCATTAAACTATTTAAAAAATAAATTCATGTTAGCTCCATGGTAGAGAATTATTTTTCTAACACTTATCGATCTCTACATTTCAACATGTGGCACGACATCATCTGGAGATACTTCTTTCAATGCAATAAATCTTATAGACCTAAATTCTTGCAAACTAACCAGATCCTTAATATCCCTTTATATCCTAGGTACATGATTTTTTGTCCAAACATTCAATAGTTCTATGTTTCAATATGAGAATCCTAGAATTGTTTTTGATCGATAATTACAATTTGGATCCAACTAATTTATTAATTAGAACTTTTCCGTAAAACGTTTTTCACTTCACGTTTTGATTTTTTTACAAGGCCAATGTGATTCCCTAAACCTAAAATATGATAAATAGGATTCATAAACACATTCTTTATATTACAGGCCTCTATACTAGCTATAAAATCAAAGTATTATCCAATAATAATTACAAAACAAAAATTATTATTTCCTCTTTTAGATATAAATGATATTTTTAAGTTTATATATTTAGATAATTAAGTGGAAAAAAACTAACAAATCATATAATATATTTATAAAATTGATGAATCTCACATTATATATGAAACTACATAATTCCTGATGATTGTTCAATGTACCCCGGAATTTATTTCAACATTTTATCCTTCTAAACATTTAACGTGTACTAATTTTCTCCATAACCTAGGAAATATAAGTATAAGATAGTGTTTTCTCTAATTCCAATTAATGGAAATAGATAACTGAAACAATGTTACCATAAAAATTGTGGCATGACAAGGTAAAAAAAATAAATTCATAATCAAATCTAAAATGAAATCATTCTATATTCCAACAAATAAATGAAAAAATCGATATCAATAATACTACTCTCATGAAAATTATGTAAAAAAGGATGAAAAGTAAAAATTTGTTTCTAATTACATGGTACAAGACACTTTTCTTCATTTCAATACTATAGTCATGAAATAATACTATCAAGGCCTTATTCCAATACACTGTCATGTTATGAGAATAGGCATACATTAAAACCTAATATGTTTTGTCTAATGAGACCTATCGATTCATCAAGGGAATATATAATATTAGTCCCCACCCACAACTTATTTATGTCCAATGCATTATCTATAAGAGAAAAAATAAACAATTCATAGCCAAAACATCCAAAAATAATCTTTATTGTAGAAACAACATATGGAATATGACCACATTCTCACATGTGAATAAAATTGATAACTTGATTATAAACCATCCATAGAAAGAAAGTGGATGGATTCAAAAATAACATATCCCAATAATTTAGAAATATTTTTCAAAGGGTTTATATAGAAGTAATGCATATCCCTATAAAATAATAAGAGAACACCACAAAATACAATCAAATGAAACAATGTACCCACATTATAAGAAATAATTTCAAATAATGATCATAACTCAGTAAATGAAAATTTAGTTACCAAGAAAACACAATACTTGGGAAACAACTAAATAAATATCCAATAAAAAAAAGATTCATGCTTTTTATAGTATATAAAAATAAATTCAATTAATATGATAATTATATATCTTGGATAGTGAATACACCATTCAATAATACTTGGTGTTCATTTTAAAGGAAGTATTTTTTTTCCTGGCGAAGGTTGCGGATCGTTGTTGAGACCATTTCTTGCTTCAATCTCTGCTCTTTCCTCATGTTCTTCCGCTCCACCTGGTTGGTGTGGTGTGGTAGTTTACTAAGAGGTTTTGGGATGTGCTGTTTCAGCTCTTGATGTTGTTCCAGAAGACACGACCAGAGTATGATTCAGTCCTTCGTTTATGGTTCAGATGGCGAATCATTTCCTAGTTCCAACTGATTCAACGTTTTGGCTCATGCGCTTCTTCACCGATGATGGTTTCCATTCCATATTTTGTGGGTTTTTTGGTGATTTTGTGATGTCTTCCAGTTCGGTACCCAACGATGATGGTGATGTTCTTGGATGTTCGGTGGTGTCGACAAGCATGGATTCTCAGTGATGTTGTGAACATAGTTTCATGTGGAAGTCGGCAATGGCATTGACACCGATGTTTGGAGTGAACAGAAGAGACGGTAAGACAATGACGATTATGTGATAATGGAGGTCACGACGTGGATGGGGCAGTTGTCTCGACGTGTTATAGGGTGGTTTAGGTGGTGATAAGATGACATTTTACCTATTGACTATTCCATGGGGTTCTTTCGACTACGGAGATGAATGAAGTTTACTGATGTTGAATGTTCTTTCTCAGTTGGTTTCGGTCATTGGCTCCGGCAATGGGCGGCGATGGAAACAGTTTCCAAAGAGTACAACGGTGATGATGGTGTCAGGTATGCGGCTTGAGGAGGCTACGCATGGATCCGTGTCCTGAGGTGGTCTCGCCTCGCAGCAGGTACGTGGAGGTACTGGACTCGAGGGCGCCAAATTTTGGATGTCTTTTTTTGAATTTTGAGTTTTGAATATTGAAATCATATGGATGTTGGATGTTGGGATATTTATTGAATGTACGGTTTCCACTACCATAAAGTGGCTTTAATAAAATTAAAAAAAGGGATTTTGAGGTAATTAAATGTTTAATTATGTAAAAATTTTATATAAAATGTCAACTTCTTTGGTTTTATGTTTTTTGATTTTAAAAAATCGTTAAGAATTGGGATCATTGCTAATATAGTTGTTGAACAATGATCACAAGAATTGTATAAATATAGGGATTTAACAAATCCAATTTACTCAGACAAATGAAGAGATGGCCTCATCCAGTAGACTTGCCACATATGAATCCCATTTGATGAAGATCATAATGGAGGTGGCGTCATTGGGCTTCACTCTTGACCAAGCTGAAAATGAGCATCAACATGTTAAGCTTGAACACAACTTCCTACGAGAGAAGTGGGAGTTGTTAGCGATTACCACCCGAGCAATGTTATCTAAGCCACCCCAAGAGTCTGTCACCATCGCACACCTTACCCTTAGGTCTTATGAGGGTGTTATAAGGGGTTATATTACAAGACCTTAGCACTATTATTATGTGCATTATTGTTTTATATAATAATGAATATACATTCATTTTATTATCGTTACTTTGTAAATAGTTTTTAAAGCACAAATTGTATTTTTAGTTAATATTCAATTAAGAAATATATTTTTATAAATTAAAGGATTTTTTAATTAAATAATATTTTAATAAAATATTATTATTATTAAATTAATCTTTATTAAATATAAATGATCATATTATTTTATGAATGCAATTGTAATTTTTATTACGGTTTGAAAGTCGTTTCTGTCAAAACCCATTAATTTTTTTATAAATGTAAGTTTTTATTTTAAAATTTAAAATTACCATATTTAGAAAATTATTTCAATAAAATGAATATTATTTTTGGAATCAAAATGTCAAAATTTTCCAATGGTGAATTTATCATAATTTTCAGAGAGAGTCGAATTTTTGGGTTAAAATTAAATACCTTTTAAATATATAATGTGTTTTATGACAATATAATGAACCAATAGTGATGTAATAAAATACTATAGACATTATGTTCAGCCAATATATGTTTTACCATTAAAATAGTGTGATTTTAGATTTGTTTTATTTATTTTACAATTCTTTAGTGGACCCTTCAAGACTTATAAAACATTTTGTCTTTTTAAATTGTTTTCCTTGAGAGTGTGACTCACCTCCACATAATCCACCCCATTATTTTAAGATGTTCGGACATTGGCCTTATAAAATATTGTTTTACAATCCCCTCTGGCAAAAACCATGGGTAAAACCAGGGGCTAGTTTGTGGTATTGATTATTATAATTTGTGGTGACCCAAACCTAAATAATAAAAAATTCCCCCTCATTTCTGATATAATCCCACCTAATCTCCCACTTTCTCATCACTAAATGACTTTAGAGTTCATACAATCTCTTCCCTACTCTCTCTAGAATCCTCACAAGGCTCCCCAAGCTCCCAAGAAGCCTCTCTCAAGCCTCTCTCAAGCCTTTGGGATCACACTTCCAAGTAAGGTATTTCCTCATTTCTCATTTTTGTCTCAATTTCATTATGTTGTTATACCATTTTAATTTCAATTACAAATGTTGGGGTATTATTTATCACCTCTCCCATAATGAACTCTTTTGGTTTTAATTATGAGAGACCCATTTCAATATTATTTAATTCCTCCCATGGACACTCGTTACCATGCCGAAATTTTGTACGAAATTTCTCTCTCCTCATTTACTTTCAAGCAATACCATTGTATTATGAATATAAATTCCTTTAAGTATGTTGGGAAAAGTTTCTATAAGAACCCATTACTGTCCATTTTATGTAAATATGATGATCCTCCCATTTCTCTATCATCAACCATTTTTTACGAATTTTTATGTCATGCTGTTATGCTGCCGAAATTGCATCGTGATTTTCCAATCCAAAATTATTATTGTAGTGAACACCATACCCATGTCTCTATCAAGGCTATTCACCTTTATTCACATATACATATTTAATGGTACTTTTATTTGGGTATTCCAAATTTCTTAATTTTGGAATATCTTATGATTCTGAATGATTCCATGTTATATGATCCATGTGGCACACTTATTCATGAAATGAAATGTTTAAGAAGGGTGTGCCCTGATAGGGATTCAATGCATTGGGTAAAGATTAGTATCATGATACGTCAAGATAAATGAGGTTTTAATCATTCTAATTAAAGGGAAATGAGGGTTTACTCATGCTTCATATGCAATAAGCCTTGGATCAAGATAAAATCATGTTAAATGTTATTCCCACATTTCCATATTATGTTAATCATGTTATATCATGACTTTACGTTCATTTTTATATTATTATACCTTAATATAGATATTTCCTAACATGTATTGTATCTTTCAAGTTATGCCTTTTTAAATCCATTACTCGGCTTTATAGCTCTCCCTTTTCTTATGAATGTCCTCACGTTATCCCATGGAATGCTAATTAGAAGGGAATGTAGTGGTCATGTAAAGGATGTTTTCACTAAGTTGGTGCATCCTATGTTTTAATTTGTTATTTAATGTTCCTAAACCCCAAAGACAGTAGGCCTCTCAATATTCGTTATTGTATCATGTGAATTTTCTATGTAATAATTCATGATTAAGTGTGTAATAAAATGAAGGGTTGTTATAGTTGGTATCAAAGGGAGGTTTAGTTATTTTTGGGGTTTGTATAAGAAAACCCTAGTAAATCCTTAGAGAAAATACTATGTATAATAAAAACATCCATAAGTTTTGGTGAGTATTCAGTACGTGTTTTATCAAGAAAATACATCCATGTCTAGATATGAGAAGGTAGGGGCAGCTCTGGCACAGATGTACCTAGGTGTGAAAACACCGACAAGGAGTTTCGGGCTTGACCTGGGGTATCCTTGGTCATGACAACGGGCCTTTTTGCACTCTTGGTTATGAAAATTCAGAGGGATATGAATTGGTAAATTCAGGAGATTAGTATGAACCCTTATTAAGGGAATAAAAAAATTATACTAAGAATATATGTTAAAATGTAGATCATGAATGGAATAGATTTAAGCCAATGGATTCATAAGTTAAGGAAATAAAAGTTATTTATTAGTCCTTAGTTTTGTCCTTGTATTACCCTTTATGTGATACCCATTAATTTCCTTTTTTTCTAGGCAATGGCCGGTAATAGGAGGACTCAGGCTAACAACCGATGTGAAGATCAATGTGATGACTGTGCTAATGAGATGCCCAATCTAATGGGAGATAGAATCGTGAACCTTGTCACACTTCTCTCTCAGTTAACTCAAGATTCTAATAGAATCATTGGTTAAGAGGAATGTTCAACCCCCCCCCCCCCCCCATAAGAAAGAACAAGTCACTATTGAGAGTTTCATGATACAAAGGCCTCCTACTTTTAATGGATCACCTGATTCCTCAATCCCTGAATATTGGATCAACTACATTGAAAAGATCTTCTCTATCCTTTAATGTTATGAAAAACGAGAGGGTTATCCTAGTTTCTTATTGTATGGAGGGTGAAGATGATAAATGGTGTACATTGATCAAAAATACGAATCCGGAGGAGGAGATCAAGGCGTTTGAATGGAAGAATTTCCAGAAGATGTTCTTCGAAAAATATTTTTTGCGCACTCTCCGAATTAATAGGGAAAGGGACTTCCATTCCCTCAAGAAGAATGATGATGAATCTGTCAGATCATATGGGGAAAACTTTACAAGGCATGCACGATACGCATATGTATTTTTTTTTACCCCTGAATGCAAGGTTAACCGCTTCTTTGGTGGGCTGAAACCTAGCCTGCGGAAATCCCTGGTGATCCGTGACTTCGACAGCCATGAGGAAATTGTCTGATTTTACCTAAAGGTAGAAATGGAGATCAGATAATCTCAGGGGTATCATGGGGATAAAAAGAATAAGGTGGACTTCAATTCTATCGGTCTGATGGATAAATCCAACAATGCTATGAAAATTTAGTACCCTACATTCCAAAGGTGTGGAAAGAAGTAACCCATAAATTACCTGAAGGGGACGAAGAAATGATTTAGGTGCGGAAGAGAAGGGAACCTGGATATTAACCGTCGGCAAGAAAAACCTGTGATTGCGACAGAGGAGGGGAACACTCCGCTCGAACCTCAACGTGTTTTTTATTTATTCAACTGCAATGAACTAGGGAACTTTTCTAACCAATGCCCTATTCTAAGGGTTTTCAGAGGCAACCAACAACCTCCAAGCTAGCAAGGGTGAGATTTTTACATCACTACCACCGAAGTGAATCCTAAAAATGAAGTGGTGATAGGTACACTAGTTATTCATTCAATAATAGTGAATATAATTTTTTATTCTAGTTCTATGCATTCCTTTATATCCCGAAAGATTAGTAGATAATCCCCAATACCACCACAAATCATAGAAGTAGAGATTTTGGTAAGCAGGACAAATGGTTCAATCATTTCATCCCATGAATATAACTCCTCCCCTATCATAATCGGTGGATTGATCATTCCAGTAAACATTTTCATACTCCTTCTAGTGGAATTTTATTCAATTCATAGCATGGATTGGATTTCCTTGTATAGATCCAACATAAATTGTCGTGAGAGAGAAATCACTCTCTATATGGAGAATCTATCCCTAATTTTATACAAGTTCAAGGAAGAAGATGAATCTTCTTTAGAACCGTCATCCCAAGTGTTGAATTTGCTACCCTATGAGCATGCGTATCTGGATGAGATGATTGAGTCCAAGGAAGAAACCATCCTCGAAGACATGCCTATTGTGAGGAAATTCACTGAAGTGTTTCTTGGGGAATTTTCTGGCCTTCCTCCTAGAAGAGATGTTGAATTCTCAATTGATCTTATACCTGGGGCATTGCCAATATCCAAGACTCTGTATATACTGACTGTTGAGGAGCTTGAGGAGATGAAGAAACAACTACATGAGAATCTAGATGAAGGGTTTATATGACCAAGTTCTTCACCATGGGGTGCACCAGTCCTCTTTGTCAAGAAGAAGGATGGTTCAATGCGCCTTTGCATTGATTATCGTGAGTTTAACAAAATAATGATAAAGAAAAATATCATCTCCCACAAATTGATTACTTGTTCAATCAGCTTCATGGAGCATAATACTTCTCCAATGTGGATTTGTGGTTGGGATATTATCACAGGTGATGAAGTAAGATATCCCCAAGACTGTTTCTCGTACAATGTATGGGCACTATCAATTCATAGTAATGCCTTTCGGGATCACAAATGCTCCAAAAATATTCATGGACCTGATGAATAGAGTCTTTAGAGATTACCTCGAAAATTTTTTGTAGTATTTATAGATGATATTATAATATACTCCATGAACAAGTAGGATCATGAGGAGCATCTGTGAAATGTACCAGAGACCATTCGAAAGGAGAAGCTCTATTCAAAGTATTTCAAGTGTGAGTTCTGGTTGAAGGAGGTCTCATTCTTGGGCCATATCATCACAAGAAATGGGATATCTGGGGATCCTTCCAATACAGCTACAATAGATAGATGTTCGAGGCCAACATCGGTAATGGATATATGTAGCTTCATGGGGTTTGCTAGATATTATTGATGATTTGGGAGAAATTTATCACGATTGTCCAACCCTATTACCAAGCTAACCCAGAAGGGAGTAAATTTTTCTTGGAGTAATGAATGTGAAGAAAGATTCAAGGAGTTGAAAAGGAGGCGTATCACTGTGCTTGTGCTCACTTTACCCACAAGTGGAGAAATTTTTTTAGTATCTAGTGATTCTTCGAAGAAGGGAAGGGGATGTGTGTTGATGCAAAATAACAAAGACATTGCCTATGCTACAAGGCAATTGAAAATTCATGAGAAGAATTATCCAACACATGATATAGAGTTTGTTGTGGTGATATTCACTTTAAAAATTTGGCGGCATTATCTATTTTGGCAGAAGTGTGAAATATATACGAATCACAAAAGCCTCAAGTATATATTCACATAGAAAGAGTTGAACATCTGCCAACTAAGATGGTTTGATCTAATCAAATACTATGACTCCTCAATCCATTACCACCCCTGGAAAGAAAACAAGGTGGAGAATGATCTATGTATAAGGGACCCAGTGATTCTATCATTGATGATAATTGAAAAGGATCCAATATTCTTAGATTTGATGAATATGGACATGGGAATCATAAATAAGGGAACATCATAATTCCTTTCACAAATGATTGCTCAACTGTATATTTTGGAATGGTTAATGGTTGATCAAAATGATGATGTGGAAATTCAGAAGAATGTGGAAGATATTAGAAAAGGGAAATCCTTATATTTCAATGTTAATGAAGATGGAATTGTGATATTTGGGGAAAGAATTTGTGTTCCATCAATTCCAGAGCTGAAGAAGTAACTTTTGGATGATGCCCATAGTTCAAATTTCTCAATTCACCCAGGAAACACAAATATGTATCAAGATCTCTGAGAGAATTATTGGTGGGATAACATGAAGAAGGAGATCTCTGAGTATACATCAACGTTCCTGGTGTGTCAACAAGAGAAGGATGAGAGGAAGATGTCTAAGGGGATGATGCAACCATTACTCATACCATCATGGAAATGGGATAACATCAACATGGACTTTGTCACTGGACTTCCGAATAAATCCAAAGGAAGAAAATTCTCTATGGGTTATTATGGATCTTCTTACAAAGGATGCAAACTTCATTTCTATTTAGGAGGATTTCACATTAGATCAACTGGGACATATATATATTAGGGAAGTGGTAAGGCTTCATGGAGTACCCCTATCTATTATATCCAATTGAGATCAAATATTCACTTATATGTTTTGGAAGAGTATTAAACATGCTCTGGATACTGAGCTGAATTTCAGTACGTCTTATCATCCTCAAAATGATGGCCAATCTGAGTGGACTATCCAACCACTTGAGGACATGTTGGGAGCTTTCTCAATATAATTTAAAGGAGGAAGGGATCAAAATCTTCCTCTGGTTGAGTTCTCTTATAATAACATTTTCCACTTGAGAATATAGATAGAACCATATTAAGCATTGCATGGGGAGAGGTGCAGAACACTAGCATGTTGGGATGAAGTCGATGAGTGTAATCTCCTAGGACCATAAATGGTTTAAGAAATGGTGGAGAAGGTGAAAACCATTCAGTAGTATATCAAGGCATCCCAGAGTCAATAGAAGAGTTATGCAGATAAATGTCAATGAGACCTTCAATTTAAATTTGGATACATGGTATTTCTATGCATATCTCTATGGAAGAAGGTCATGATGTTTGCAAATAAATGTAAGCTAAGTCCTAGGTACATCAGCCACTTCGAGATTCTTGATCATGTCGGGGTTGTGGCCTATCGAGTAGCACATCCACCTACCATGGACAAAGTAAATGATTTAATTCATATATCCCTCTTAAATACGTTCATACCAAACCCTTCACATGTACTCTCTTCAGAGGTAGTACAGTTAGATGATGATCTTTCTTATGAGGAGAAACCAGTGAAGATCTTAGACCATAGAGAAAACTTTCTATGAAATAAGACAATGCCCTTCATCAAGGTGTTGCGAAAAAAACACAAGTTTGAAGAAGCGACGTGGGAATTAGAATAATTGATGTTGCAGAGTTACCCCCATCTGTTTTAGTGTGGGAAAAGGAAATTTCTAAAGTGAAATTTCTTAAGGGGGAAGATTGTAACGACCCAAAAATTCATTAATGAAAATTCATCTTGGTCTATTTAAATTTCTTATTATGGTTATATAAAACATATGCACTTATTTGGATTTATGTTTTGGATTTTAAATTATGATTACTAATTTTGACCATTTATAATATAGTTGTTGAACAATGATCACATTATTAGTATAAATATAGGACTTTATCAAATCCAATTTACTCAGATAAAGGAAGCGATGACCTCATCCAGTAGATGTGACCCGTATGAATCCCATTTTTTGGAGCTTGGAAAGGAGGCGGTATCATTGGGCTTCACTCTTGACCAAGCCCATGCCAGGCTTCAACATGTTAATCTTGAACAGAACTGTCTATGAGAGAAGTGGAAGTTGATAGAGATTACCAACCGATCGATGTTATTCGAGCCACCCCAAGAGTCTATCACCATCACACACCTTACCCATTGGTCTTATGGGGGTGTTATAAGGGGTTATATAAGAAGACCCTATTACTACGATTATGTACATTATTCATGTATATAGAATATACTTTCATTTTATTACTGTTAATTTGTAAATAGTTTTTAATGTTTAAATTGAATTTTTAGTTAATATTCAACTATGAAATGAATTTTGATGAATTAATAATTTTTTTAATTTAATAATATTTTAATAAAATATTATTATTATTAAATTACTTTTTATTAAATATAAATTATCGTATAATTTTTTGAATGCAACTGTAATTTTTATTAATGTTTGAAAGTTGTTTTTTCAAAACCCATGAATTTTCGATAAATGACTATTTTTATTTTAAAAGTAAAAACTCAAATATTTATAAAATTATTTAGATAAAATGGATATTATTTTTGGAATCATGATGTCGAAATTATCCAATGGTGAATTTTTCATAATTTTTTGAGACAGTCGAATGTCTGGGTAAAAATTAAATACCGTTTAAATATATATTTTGTTTTATGACATCATAATGACTCAATAGTGATGTAATAAAACACTATAAACATTTTTTTTATCCAAGATATGTTTTAATATTAATATAATGTGATTTTGGGTTTTTTTGATTTATGTTACAAAGCTTTAGTGGACCCTCCAAGACTTTTCAAACATTTTAGCTTTTTAAATTAATTTTCTTGAGAGTGTGACTCACCTCCATATAAGTAACCATATTATATTTAGAAGTTCGTCCATTGTCCTTATAAAATATTTTTTTCCACTCCACTTTGGAAAAAACCATGGGCAATACCATGAGCTGGTTTTTGGTTTTTATTCGTTTAATGAGGGGTGTCCCAAACCTAAATAATAATGAATTCCCTCTCTTTTCCTATATAAACCCACCCAAGATACCACTTACTCTTCACTCAAATCCTTTAGAGGTTTTCAAAACTCTTCCCTCATCTCTATATAATCCTCCAAATGTTCCCTAATATCCCTATAATCCTCTCTCAAGCCTCTCCCAAGCCTTTGGGATCACACTTCCAAGTAAGGGATTTCGTCCTTTCTCATTTTTTTTTCCAAATTTCATTATGTTGTTATGACCTTTTATGTTCAATTAAAAATGTTTTGGGTATCATTATTAACCTACACAATACTACTCTATTTAGGTTTTAATGATGATATACCCCTTACTCTCTCATTAATTCCTCTCATGTACACTCGTTACCATGCCAAAATTCTGTAAGGAATTTCTCTCTCCTCATTTACATTAAACAAATTATTTTGTATTATGAATCTAAATTAAATTACATTTGTTGGGACATGTATCTATATGAACCACTTACTGTCCATTTCAATTACATATGATGAGACACCCATTTCTCTCTCATCAACCTTTTTTAGGAATTCCTATGTCATGCCATTATGCAGCCAAAATTGCACCGTGATTTTCCAAGATAGTGTCTTTGTGTAGTGAATACGATGCCCATTTCTCTATCAAGGTTATTCACCTTCAAACATATACTTATTGATTATATATTTTCATTTATGTAATCCACATTCCATTGTAATGGAAAAAATTATGATGTTGAATGATTCCATGTTGTATGATCCATGTGGCACACTTATGCATGAAATGAAATGTTTAAGAAGGGTGTGCCCTGATAGCGCTCCAATGCATTGGGTAAAGTATTGTATCATGATATGTCATGTGAAATTAGTGTTGACTCATTCTAATTCAAGTTAAATGAGGGTGTAATCATGATTCATGTGCAATGAGCCTTGGCTCATGCTAATTCCATGTTAAGTGTTATTGCCACATTTTCATGTTATGATAATCATGATATATCATGCCTTTATGTTAATTTTTCTCTTTCAATACATTGATATTCCAATTTACTAACATGTATTGTAATATTCATGTTATAACTTGTTTACTCCATTACTGGGCTTTATAGATCACCCCTTTCTAATGTATATCCTCGGGTTATCCCATGCAATGTTAAGTACAATGGAATGTTTTTGTCATGTAAAGGAGGATTTAAATAATGATGTTGCGTTATATGTTTTAAGATATTATATAATGTTCCAAACCCCCAAAGACACTAGACCTATCAATATTCCATGTTGTATCAAGTGAAGAGTTTATGTAATAAATCATTTTTAAGTGTGTAATAAAGGAAAGAGTTGTTATATAGCGGTTGTAGGATTATTATCCAGATAGAGATTATAGAGTTAGTAGAGGCTATATTTAAGATGTTTATTGAGTTTAGGGACCATAAAAACATCGTGTCCATGGAGGTTGGCAAGAGGCAGGTAGAGGAGCTGGACATGGTTAGATACACATGTTAGAGTCAGCAACACCAGCAAATTCAGGATTTTCTTGAGGTAATATCAGTTTATCATCTACCCTTATCTATGATTCATTTTAATCATGATCTTAACAGTACTTTATTGCACCAAATATAGTCTATGACTTGATCCTAGACATAGAGACACTTCCTGTGGCCCTGGTGAGGTATATGTCAGTCAGAGGCCACACCTTCTTGTTTGAGGTGTGTTGGGGGTATAAACTAATGATGAGATCGCAGCAGTCCCTTGGAGACCTTTTCATACTTTATATGGAATTATATGATGTCATTATTCAAATTTTATGGTTATATTCAATGAATTATTTTATCAACCTCTTCCCGGTGAGAATCATGTTCTTAAGTGTGGATGGTCGGTGTGTGGTTTTTTTGCCAAGCAGGGTTGTTAGGTGGGATGTAGAAATGTAGAGACTCATCTTTCCTTTATTTCTAGGTTGTCTTTATAATTATTATACACATAGACCATTGAGGTTCCTAAGGTCATCAAGGAGTTCTGGAATGTTTTTCCCAAGGTGTTTTTGGTGATACCCCCTCTACAAGATATTGAGTTTGGGATAGACTTGAATCCCAGTGGTTCTCTGATATCGATGGATCCTTATCATATGGACACCTATAAGATGGGGGAGTTGAGGATTCAGATATATGAAATGATTCATAATTGTTTTATACATCCAATTGTGTCACCGTGGTGTGAAATAGTGTTGTTCTCCAAAAAGGTGGATGGTAGTATAAGGCTATGTATAGAATAATGATGGTTAAATGAGGAACCAATAAAGATCCTCTATCCTCTTACAATGATGGATGATATTTTTGAATATTTAAGTGGGACTATTTGGAATTATATGATAGATTAACGGTCTGGATATCAATAGTTTAAGGTGAATAAGGTCCATATCCTGAATACTGCCTTTAGATGTAGGTATGATCACATTGATTTTGTGCTCATTTCATTCAGTGTTAAACATGAACCAATTGTGTTCATGGGGCTCATGAACTACATGTTTTTTGAGTTCTGGGATTGGTTCATCATTTTATTGATTAAATATATATTGATCTACTCAAAGTGGAAGGAGGATCATGTCGATCATCTCAGAACAATCTTGTTGGTTCTTCAATACCACCAAAGCTATGTAAAGCTGTCTATGTGTATGTTTTTTATACAATAGGTGTACTTACTTTTAAATTTGGTGTCTCGTTAGGTTGTGTTATTAGAACCATTGAAGTTCAATGTAGTTGTTTCTTGGGAAGCACCCAAGAATGTGGTAGTGGTTATCAATTTTCTAGGTCTTACAAGATATTATAGGATGTTTGTTCTCAATCTCTCTTGATTAGAAGCCCCGTTTATATCATTACCCAAGAAGAGCAAAGATTTTGTGTTGGATAACTAGTTCCATGTAGGATTTGGTTACCTAAAGGGGATGTTGGATAGTACTCCAGTGCTCTGGTTTCTATAGGATGGGGTAAATTTTTAGGTGTTTTGTGATGCTTCCCATTTGGGCTTGGGATGCGTTTTGATGTAGAAAAGGGTGGTGATCATATATGGGTATAGGTATTTATGTCCTCGTGATTGTAACAATTCCACCCATGATCTAAAGATACTACCAGTTGTGTTTGCGATGAATCTATAGAGACATTACCTCATTGGGGAGTTCTCTATGGTCTTTATAGGTCACAAGACTTTGAGGTATGAATTTTATCATCATGATCTAAATATAAAAAAATAGATTTTTGTTGATTATCTTCATGATTATGATTTTCATATCTCCTATACCTCAAGAAAGGGGAATTTTTTGGTTAATGATTTGATCCAGTAGTCACGAAGCAATGCTGTTTAGGAGTTCGCAGATGCTTGGAGAGTGATGGAGGAGTTGGTAACCTTGTACTTATATTTAAGGGTGGTTGATGGAGGATTTTTCTTATTTCATATTATAGTTTAGTCTTCCCTAACATGGAAGGTGGATGAGTCTTAGTGGAGAGCCTTATAGGTATAAGTGATGTGTAATCGTGTTGGCCATGATGATGCTCTGAAGGGATGGTCGAAGGATACTCAGAACTGAATTTTATTTCATGAAAGGTTGTTTTTTCTGTTAGAAATTCATGATGGATTCATTCATTAGTTTAATATATCAGCTATAGTGGTACACCTATGTTTTTCAAAGATGTACCATGGATTGAGAACATTATATTGGTGTCCCCGGATGAAATGAGCTTTGGCGATGTTTGTGGATTTGTGTATGGTTTTCATGCCAACAAAGGCCGAGAATTATGTTCCGGGTGGTCTATTATGTCCCTTGAATACTCTCAAGTGGAAATGGGATAAAATATTGTTGGGATTCTTCATAGGTTTACCTTGATCTCCAGGAGGATGTGATGCTATCTGGGTAATTATGGATAGATTGAAGAAATCACACCACTTCTTAGTGATCAAGGTATGAGGAATATTGGATTCTTTGAGTAAGAGGTATGTGGATGAGGTAGTGCAGTTCCATGGAAGAATATGGTCTATTTTCTTAAATCAGGATACACATTTTACCTCAAAATGTTTTAGGGAATTTCAGTATGACTTTAGAACTCATTTATACCTCAACAGTTGTTTCCACCCTCAAACGGATTGGTAGATTTAGAAGACTATCTGGACGCAAGAGGATATGTTGTGGGCATGTGTCTTGGATATCATTAGATCATGGGAATGAAACCTTTACTTTGATTATATTTCCTATAATGGATACTATCACTCATCCATTAGCATGGAACCATTTTATACATTGTATGGGTGACCATTTTGTTTTTCATTGTGCTGGATAGAGGATGGGGAGTCAATAGTTATTTGTCCTGATGGGGTTTAGATCACAAAAATAAGGTTTAGTTGTTTTGAGATAAGATGAAATCATCATAGGACCGGAATAATCCTTACGCTAATCATAAGTGGAGTCCCCTAGAGTTTGATTATGAGACCATGTGTTCTTGGGAGTCTCCCATCGACATGGGCATCAGAGGTTTTGGAGGTGAAGTAAGCTTTATCCCTAGTTTTTTGGGTCATTTTAGATGTTGGGGAACATTATAGAGGTGGAATATTAGTTGAAATTACCACCATAGATGGAGGGTATCCATGATGTTTTCAATGACACTCAGCTATGGCAGTATCCTCATGATGACTCCAAAGTCATTTACTAGGGAGATTTGGATATCAAGGATGACATGATTTTTGTACAGTGTCCAATGGGGATCCAAGATCATCAAGAGAGGGTACTATGTGGATGAACTATTCCATTGGTTCATGTGCAATGGAGAAGAAGTGGCTAAGAGGAGAGTAACTGGGAGTGTGAGATGCAGATGTGTACCCCGTATCTTGAGTTTTTTTTTGAGTTTTTCCTTCCTCTTTTTTGCTTTGTGATGTGTTGTTTTTGACATTGGTGTTTTATATGATATGTTTTTCCACTTGATGTGATGTGTGTTCTATGATGTATCATAATGTTCAAACATGTGAAAATGGGGAAACTGATTCCAAATCATGATTCATTATACTACGATGTGATTAAACCCATGTGGGTGAGTTAGTTCCTCCTAGAGTGGAAAGTATATTGATGTGGAGGATTGAATTACCTGATTCCTATGTTCTAGGTAGTATGTTTTGTTCAACTATTTGGGAGTTTAGGTTAGAAGGTTAAGTTGGGGAAACATTTCAGGTGTAACAATATACTTGAGAGGTATCTCGAGGGATGGTTATTCAGACTTTATATCTCTTTCCATTTGAGTTATTTTTTAATTATTTTGGGAAAGAATATTTTGATAGGTATCTGATGTAAAGGAATAGACATTTTGTCCCATTACTTTTTTGAAAATTTGGTGTTTGAGGTGTTTTGGAGGAAAAGGTGATGTTTTAAAGGATGGTAGTGGATCACCAATGGTGGATCATTTTGAACTAATGATGGATCACCAATAGTGGATCATTTTGAAATAACGGTGGATCATCAATGCTTTGTTAGTTTGAACTAATAGTGGATCACCAATGGTAGATCATTTTAATCTAATGGTGGATCACCCAAGGTTGTTCATTTTGAACAATGAATCCAGCTTTCTAAAATTTCTATTTTTTCACTTTTGACATCCTTTTTGAAGAAAATTTGAATTAATGCCCTAATTAATTGAATTTAAAGAAATTTCAAAGGTGATTTATCATATCATCAATTTATAAAAGCATATATACCTTTTAAATGTTTAACCCATGTTGATTCAATAACAACTAACTTTAATGGACAATTAAACTCATATATAGTCCCACTGGTTTAGGATCTAATCTTTCAAAATACAAGATCGTTCATTCTTTATTTCATCCTTACATTCTATTTATATGGGAGGTTCCAAATACTTATTACACTAGATTCATGGAATCTTGTTGCTACAGTTTTCTCTAGTTCCCCCGAAAATGTTTTCTCTTATATGAAAACCCCATTTTTTTGTGCCTAATGTTGTTTTAAATCTTTGTTCTTCTAGGTATGGGGTACCTCATTTATCCTTTCTATGAATCAGGTAGGATGGGTTACTATTTTTACTTATTGGGAAGATAGTTTCATCCCACATAACAATGATAATTAACCAATTTAAATGAAATGGATGGGGTACAAGAATGATTCACAAGATTTTATTTCATTTTGATGTTATGGTATTGATATTATCTATGTTTGTTGTATCAATGAAAACCATTGTCGTCGGTATCTCCAGTTTTTTTGTTTTTATATATGTTTTTATTCTTCTGTTGTGTGATTTTTTATGATGCCACCATAAATAAATTGTTTACCAATTATATACCCATAATTAATTGGTTTCATAAGGATATATGGATTTTCTAGTGACTCCTTTAAATAAAGAAGTTTAATTGAATGAAATATCTAAAGCCCATTCTGGAAAACACGAAGTGTGTGATGTAACATGTTTATGGATATAACTATATGTTATATCTTGGTTGGGTTTATGGTATTCATAGGTGGTGTCTTTGTTGTGATACATGTGGGGTAGTGGATGTGATGTGGTTGTGCAGTGGGGTTGCGATGTTGGTTACAGTGTGGTTGTGCAGTGGGGATTCAAAAGTGATTGTGATATGATCGAAGGTGGAAGTCGGATGCGGTTATTAGTCTATTGAGTTTTAATTACTATTTCATGTTGTGTTGAGATAGTTTCCCAAGAAGAGTTAGAATTAACATGTATTTTCCATCAAAATAATAAACTATAAAAGGATGTGTGGTTTAAATGGTGGGATTATAAATATAAAATAATGGGATAAAAAGTGTTTAATGAACTTTATATTCTAATTTAAATGGTTTGATAATATATAATATAAAAATTGGCTTTAATTGAACATAGTTTTTGGATTATGGATTTTTTCAGGTTTTATGAATTTATAGGCAACAAAAATGTGAGGTAAAGTTGTGAGTTTGTGGGTACCTTTTTTGTAAACACATAGGATGGGATTGTGTGTAGATATTATATATAAATTGAATTTATTTGTGATTTCATTACACAACACACCCCTATCGAGGACCATGTATCTACACCCATATATATATATTTATATATATATATATATTGGGGGAGGGTGTTTTTTCCATCATCTCTATGAGAGAATGGATGGCTGGATACCTGCCCTTCCCCACTCCCTATTCTAGAAATTTGTGATATTCATAGGAAGTGATGTATAGAAGTCAAAAGGTTCACTGTCTATATGTGATTTTATAAGATGTAATGGCCCAAGGGTCTTCTGGTGAGATGTGATGAGACGAAATATGGTGGGGGTCTTGAAAGGTAATAGGAGGGAACAAGGTTCATGTCCATCATTTTAACGGTACCCTACTACATAGGTTATGATATGTTCTATGATGTGATAGCCCAGGTGTCTGCAAGTGGGAAATTATTTGATGTGATGTGGTATTATTTGGAAGAGGTCACAGTTCCAAGATGTACATCATTGGGGTGTGAGAGTAGAAAATTAGTGGGAATGATTTGAGGGGTACCCTCCATTAATATGATTCATATTATGTAATTATACATGGTTGTGTTATTGGTGAGTGAGCCATGTAAAGGATGGGTTTGGTTAGTAAACATGTGTATGTCCTATTAGGTTATATTATTTTCTCATAGGTGCATTAGTATACTCTTTTTACATGTAAAAAATAGACATTAGTTTTCTTACTGAGTATACCTGTATTCTCACCATATGTATATAAAGTTGTTTCCAAGTTTCCAAGAGGATTCTGTGGACTGTTCTGGTCATTACTAACCCAGACCTTTGTGTAGTTGTTATTCTACTACTTTAGCTTTGTTTTTGGGTATTTACATTAAAGAATTTTACCTTTATCAGTTTCATTTAATCATGCATAGTGGGATGATCTTGGTTTCTTTTTATATTATGTATTAGAGTTATTTTTGGATGATTCATATTCTATACTAATCATATTTATATTATTGAGGGTAACACCTCCAATATATGATATTTTTATACCCTCGGTGCTAGTCACCAGCCCAGGGCCTACTAGTGGCAAGACTCAGGGGTCATTATATATCTCCTCTCATTGTGATGTCTTTAGATGTATGGGTCATGGAATAGTATATAGAAGACCTAGGACCTATCCCAGTAAGAGGGTACAAATTGTTTGATAGATAGAGGATCCATTCCATTCCCCAACTAGTGGGTGCCACTCTAATCTATCTAATGATCCTACCCGATCACTGTTGTTGTCGAACGTCTCCTAGAGAAGAGTTATGCCGATAAAATCTTTAATTGCATCCCAAAAAGCACTATGATGGCCACCATCACATTCTATGAGAAACAATACTCAGTATAGGCTACTGACATTCCAAAATCTAGGTCTAAATAAAGGGGATAGTAGAGGTAGATGTTTCCTAAAAAGGAGGTACATAGCGTGTAGGGGACCCAAATGACATGTGGTATCACTTGGCTTCCTGAATATGTCATATCCAATACATGGATAGATTCCCATATATACCAACATGATTTTTAAGGGGAATACATGGCATGTATCATCCACCAAGAACCGATCTATGTCCTCATGGTCATGTTTGTGTCCTTCCTGGTCTGTCTGTGTACACCAACGATGTCCCTGACCGTGCCTATGTTCATATACTCCAAGGGTAAATAATGGGTACCCAACATCGAGTCACATGGATTAGGGTGAACACATCTTGTGATATTTATATAACCCGAAACCCTATCTACTTCAACCTATGTTCATGTACTCTAAGAGTACACGGTGGTTCCCCAACATCGAGTCAGATGGCATGGGGGCACACATCATGTGATATTTATATGACCTGAAACCCTATCTACTATAGCCAGGGGGCTACAAATCATGTAGTTAGGTTTTCCCTATAATATCATATACACTATGTGAATCTCATATCTGAATTCTCCTCTACAAATAAAACAATTTTTTCCACCTATATTAAGTAGTAATGACCTTCATTTGTTGTTCCCAGACTTCAGGTGGATGGAAATCGATGATCTGATTCTCCACTCGATTCATGTATATATCATCACATCTCTTACCATATCCCATTACCTCACCATATTCTTGATCCATGGTAGAATCATCAGTATCCTAAAATATATCCAAATTATTAATTTAGTATTCAATATATTCATTCCACGTGAATCCACTATGAATTTGGGGGTTCAATCACATTTGAACACTCATGGAAACATCTAAACATGGACCCATAGGCTAATAAAGAAGAACAAAAATAATGATATGGGAAAAGAAAAAAAATGTGTGAAAAAATTAATTTCTAGTGGTTCTTGTCCAATGAGTTATATTGGGGTAATCGGGGTTAGAAATATGCACAATAGGGACAAAAAATTGAAAAAACAATTTTGTCTGATGTGCGGGCTTATGCAGAGGGTGAATTTGAATGCAGATCAAAGAATAACAGTATGATCATGCTCAATATTTTAATCATAAGGTAGGAATCCACCAATGATTATTCCTAACTCCATTCAGATCAATCATTGGTGAATAATTCTTCTTCCAATGAAGGAGAAGATTTTTTGTGTTCATTATGCCTCGATTCACCTTGATCGAGTTGTCAATTCGATCACCGGAACATGATTCACCAATGATGGGTGGAAGAACATCCCCTCAATGATCCCATGTTTATGCACCTCACCCTATAGATCCTTCATAATAGGATACTTATAGAGGTAATTATGTTTAAATGAATGAATTAAAATAATTAATTAACTCACTTTACATACCCACCAATGACCACTTTATCTGAATGCCCAATGCCGACCAATATCTAGTCAAACTAGGGTAAAACTCACACTCTAGATTGAACAGTGGAATAATATTTCCAATTTGAGAATCCTTTTAGCAGATATTCCATTATTACTAAAAAAATATATGTGCGTGATATATAAATATAGTTACTAATTTTATAAAATAAATTTTGGGCACACTAGGTCTTGAAATCATGAACCATATCAGTGCTTAGCTCTAAAAATATTTCTAGATATATTTCAAATATTTACAAGGAAAAAATAGAGCCTCTAAAATATTCCATCCTTAAATATTTTTATTCTCTAAAAGAAAAACTAAACATAATGCTTGGGATACTGATCCCAGATATTTCTCTCCCACCCTCAGGAGCTCTAATTCATGCTCTCATTCTACCACAACACAGAAACCAAGGGAATGGTCCCTCCACATAGGATATTCTCATTCCGATTTTATATCTCCATCGGGTGGTCCATGAAAGTGTCTTTATCATTCATGTCCAGCTCACCCTAGTCAATAACGTGGGTGGGATCATTCATGTATCTATTTAACTATGACAGATTGAATATTCCATACACCTACTCTAACTATTGGGTTAATTCAAGGTCATAGGAATCCTCACCAACCCTCTATAAGATCTCAAATGAAATGATGAACCTTGAGCATATCATACCTCCATATATGAATCCCAAAAACCCTCATCATGAGGAGACTCTCTGGAAAACATGGTCTCCATGTTTGGACACCAAGGGCCTACATCATCGGTTGACATGTGTTTTTTTCCTAAATGGAGCTATCCTCATCCACTAATGGATCACCTAGAAATTCTACGTCTTCACCTAGACCATCTCCAGACTAATAAGAGATGCCTATCGGATCTAATTCCATCATAAGGGTTACCTTTAGGGTCTCCCATATAGGGCCTCAAAATTTTCCATGCCGATATTATAGTTGTAGCTTTTATTATAGGAAATCTATACCAAGGTTAAGTGGTCCTCTCACCTTAATCCAAAGTATAACATGAAGTCGCCTATCATATCCTCCAACACCTGGATAGTGATCATAGTTTTCCAATTGTTCTGGGGGTGAAAGAGTGTACTCATCATTATCTGGGTCCTAAATTCCTCTTACATGTATCTCTATAACTATGATGTAAACCATGTGTCATGGTTATAGACAATATTTTAGGGTTCACGATTAAGGATGATGATATAAAAAACTTAAAAATTCCCCAAAATCTCCATTGATCACTACTCATTGATAGAAAGGAAGTGTGTGGACTTCGTAAGTCAATAAACTATCACCCAGATGGAGTCGTGGCCTCTCACCATACATAGATTCACTGCCACAATGTTCACTGTTATTCAATCCAATTTCTACAATGAGATATCAAGAGGCTACAACAGACATATTGAAAACCGGTTCTTATCCTTCACATGCTGAAAGAGGATGCACCGAGAGAAAATATTTTCCATGATCCACCTAATGCTAGCCCACTAAAACTGCTAATGAAAGTCTCTTTTCGTCTTCCCTGCAATGAGATGCACATTTAATGGAAATGTGTTAAAATGTCTCATCACCTCCTCCTCCCATATTATAACTAGGACCACAATAAATCCCAAGAAAAGGATGAATTGAATCCCTCCTTCAAAAAATCCATATGATGAATCTCTTATGGATATCTAATCATGTAGGGCCTCACAGTCGATGTCTCTGAAGAGACTCTCCCTCACAAGATAGAGAAGCATAGGGGTTTTAACCATTAATTAAAGAAATTTTTTACCCTCCACCTCAATCATGGTTAGATATAAATAAGCTAAATACTAAAACACCTCATCTAGCATGTGAGCATGTGACTTCCTGCTAAGGGAATATACCACCATGTTTCCCTTCCTAAGAGTATAGAATATCTCAATGGTATAGTCCTATAGGATCTCCAACCATTGCCACTATCTCAAGTTTAAGTATCTTTTTGAGAAGACATACATAAGGATTTGATGGTATTATTAAACAATAAAGTGATATCCTAGAAGATAGTGCCTCCATATCATGAGTGAAAGTACTATCGCTGCCAACTCTAGGTTACAGGTTTCCTAGTTCTACTCATGGGGTATCAACTACCTCAACCAAAATGCGATAACTGCCAACCTATTTATCAATATGAATTCGGTCCCATCTCTCTAGGCACCCCAAAATATTTCATAATCCACACACTCCACTAGTAGTCTCAAAACAGGATCACTCGTCAGCCACATCCTCAACACCTTGAAGGTTCTCTAACACTACTCAGTCATGGTAAACACATACCCTTTCCAAATCACAGTGGTCAAAGGGGTTACAATACTAGATAATTCTTTCACAAACCACTTATTGTACAATGAAAATATTGTAACACCCCAGGATTTCAGAGTGTGTTATTTCTTAAAAATAATTCAATAACTTGCACTACACGCAACACCGAGTTCAATCACACCATTAAAAGAGGTCATGAATAGTATTAACTACATTTTAAACTTTATATAATCCTTATAATTTTAGAATCCATATTATGAGTTTCTTAGTCATAATGCAAGAAGAGATTCATTTTCAGTATTGCACTTTTATCAACTTTTGATAGTGAAACCTTTTTAAATACAATATTTTAATCTTTTTGAATAAATGGGGACATTAAAAATTTAAAATGAAACACCCCAAGCTTCCACGGTACGTTTCCCTTCGAATAATGCGATAGTGTGTGTTGTACGCGACCTTGAGTTTTAACACACACCACAACCAATCAAACGAGCCATTATGAATAGTAATACCTACTTTTTAAAATTATATATATTTTATATTTCAAAATGGACTTCATTTTTGGATTCGGAATTTCTAATTTAGCCTAAGGTGAAATTTTGGTACTTTTCGGATAACTTTCATATTTTGATGAATAGTGAAAATTACTAAATTTTAATTAAAAACAACTTTTTTAATCAAAATAATTAATAGTGATAAATTATGAATTTGAGTGGTTTTAAAGTATATTTAGAATATATTTTTACCATTTAATATAATGTTGGTCATTGGACATAATTTTACAATTAAACCGAACATAAACGAGTGTCAATCTTTTGATAGTTATTATCTCTTAAAAACACGCTTTTTGTTTTGACAGCGGGAATTAATTTTAAATTAATTTCTGCCACTTCTGTGTTTTGAATTTAGGAAAATGGATTCCATATTTGGAATCAGGATGTTCAAATTGTGTAAATAGGTAACTTTTATTTTTAGACATTTTGAATAATTACTGCGGTAAATATTTTATTTACCATGGTTAAGGGTAAATCCGGTAAATAAGGGTTAAAAATTAATATTATAGTAATACTAAATTACCCTAAAACGTGTCCTAACCTTATTGGTGGACACATACCCGACCATGGGCATCCTTGGGTCAATTTGGGGACCCCTTGGAGCCACTTGTATGTGGTAGGGACACATTATATTAATAAAGTTAAAATAAAAATACAAATGGCATAAGCTTACATCTTTTAGAAGAACAATTTTTACATAGGGTTATAAATGTTGGATTTTCGATTATAAATATTCATTAGAAAGATAAAAAGATTTCCTACATGATGATATTTTATTTATAATTTTTAGACATCAAATAAGTTAAATTATTAATGACACAATAATGATGCAATGTTTACCTCATTAATAAATCATTGAAATAAATAATATTATAATGATTAAAATATTATCTAAAACCTGTCCAATTCTTATTGGTTGATGTTATTTAGAATATGAGTCATCTTATCTTCTACCTCAATGATTTTTGGACCATTATAAACCGAATATAATTATATTATAAAGTAATACTTTCACTCTTTCCTAAAGAGCCCCTCCTCTCCCTTATAAAAGGAGACCACTTCTACTCATTCCTCACATCTCTCAAGCCACTTGGCTCGTCCAAACTCTGCCCAACTAAGCTCCCCACATCCCTCTACTCCTCCTTGAAGCTTCCCCTTAGGCAGAAAGCATTTCAACAAGTCCTTTGGTTCCAACCAAAGTGAGTTACCTAAATTAAAGGAGGTTAACCTACCCCAACCAAGGAAAAGTACAAGGTAAGGGTTATTTCACAATCTCTTCATTATCCGAGGTTGTTTATACGTAATAATCTACTGGGATATCTTTATCATCCACATCATGTTTCTTAAAAATGTATTTCAAAACATTTTTACTATTTACAAGAATATGGGTTAAATTCATTTATACCCTTGTTTGACTTTTTATAAGAGGTTTATAAAGGAATCTTTCCGTCGTTTTCAAAACAAGGTCCTTTTTAACCTTTTCGACAGAATTGAGGTAAGAATGTTTTTTTTAACTTATACGGCGGGTGCGGTTATTTTACGCCGTTATAAAATCTTCAAAGCTTCCCTTACAAGCTTAAAAGAATATTTTCAAAGAAAATTTTTTATTTTATATGGATCTTAAATGATTTCAAAATAAAAGGAGATATTTCTTTAAAAAGAATTTTGATTTCATCTATGTCAACATCCTTTGATGGATTTTACGCTTATTTGAAGTTTATTTATTATAATACAAAACTTCTATATTGTATTGAAGGTTTTGTGATATGTTTGACTGTGGATGTTCTATTTTATACCATTCATAGTTTATGGTGAAACTATTGACATTTCGTATGCTAGTTTTAATCCGAATGTTTATGTTATATTTCAAACTTTTCTTCAGATGAATGTGCTAAACAAGTATGTTCCGGGTTGGGGACCGGTAAAAGTAAGCCCTCCAGGTTGGGGACTGGTAAAAGTAAGCCCTCCAGGTTGGGGACTGGTAAAAGTAAGCCCTCCAGGTTGGGGACTGGTAAAAGTAAGCCCTCCAGGTTGGGGACTGGTAAAAGTAAGCCCTCCAGGTTGGGGACTGGTTAAAGTAAGCCCTCCAGGTTAGGGACTGGTAAAAGTATGCCCTCCGGGTTGGTGTCCGGTTATTAGAGGCACTCCGGGTTGGTGTCCGGTTATTAGAGGCACTCCGGGTTGGTGTCCGGTTATTAGAGGCACTCCGGGTTGGGTTCCGGTTAGAAGTAACCCCTAGGTCTTGGGATGAGGCCTAGACAATGAAATTAACGTTTGACATTATGCATTCCAACATTATGAAAGTGGTTATTGATTTTTGCATGTGATTATTCGATTAGTAGAATATCCATGTGAATAAGTAAATGGCATTATTTCATTTTATTTATGCCATACCATGTTGAAAGTTCATATTCAAAAGGATTTTGTTTTAGTTATACATTGCCTTAAATGTTTATTCTTATTTATGAAAGTTTCCGCTATATTGTTATCCTTACTGGGCATTTGAGCTCACCCCTTTTCTATGTTTTATTTTTCCCAGGTAGTGAAGAAGTAATTTATGAATGACTTGCAGGGATATTATAAGGGGTTAATAGTGTGGATATGAAGACTTTGTTGTTGTAGTAGTTTTTCATCTTATGATGTAATGTAAAACTTATGAATATATCTAGTGTTTCCAAGGCTACTAAACCAATCGGTCCTTCAGGATTTGATCTTTCTTGTGATCATGCCAATGTTATGAAGTAATGCACCGACTCTGGGCAGCTGGGGTCGGGGCGTTACAAATATAATAAAAATCTAGACATCTAACATTCTATTATCTGGATCTCAAGTAATAAGTATAAGGCCCCAACCTTAAACCTTACTTAATCTTGAGTTAATACAAGATTACACATTGAGGATCTTTTCAGGTTTAGAGTTTTAGAGAATTAGATCATAAAACTTGGATTACATTCCACATTTAAATAAAGTGGTTACATAAAAGACCGGATTCATTCTTACCATCAACGGAAACATATTTAAAATAAAACTTAGATTCTTTCTTGACACATCCTTGACCCTATCATCACATCATGTACCTTTCCCTTGACCTGTGAAAACATTTTAAAAACTTGGGATGAGCATAAAAAAGCTCAGTAAGGGATATACAAATATGGAAAGGAAACATGAGTTCATATATACATAAGAATGAAATCATACTTTACCCATAAAACTTAGGCACATTAACATACCTCATCAAACCATGAATAAATCATAGAAATCATAAGACATAAAGGTAACTTGAGGCATTCATAACATTCTTACGTAGGGAGTAACCCTCTTGGTTACGTTTGGAATACCCATCATAGTATATTCCCTAAATCTCTTCGGAGAAACCTTAACGTTTCACTCCTTCGCGTTACCAAATGCATTGGAGAGCTATATCGGGCTCACCCGCCCTTAGTTTATCACGGAACCACCCGTTTTCATAATAATGCCCAAGATCCTCAACATAATCATATCACATAAAACATGCATAAAGGAAACATAACATTCCCACCTTTCAATCACAATATATCAATACAACACATTGATATAAAAACATTATGAAACCCATTTTCGATACCAAAATAATAGAAAAGTAAAACATGGTATTTATTTTTTCTTTTAAAAAGAATTTATGGCTTGTAGAGGAAGCCAAAACTCAAATAACGGTCACGATGGCGGAGAAGTCGTTGTCACCGCATACGTATTAAAAAAACATTCCCTTTTGTCGTTTAGTAAAACGATTCGAATAAAAAATATTCCTTTTGGACAAACGTAAACGTCAAAGGGGTTTATACACCGTATAAAAGAAGGTTTTGTATAAAACAAAATATGCCTCAATGAAAGGAGATTGAGACGAAGTCCCATACAAAGACGGTATCCTTGGTTTAAGGATAAATCAATTACATAATTATGTTTGACAAACTAATACACCATATATAAGTGGATATTAGGTGTAAAATAATCAAAGGTAATTCACACATATTCAAAGGATGACATATTCAATAACTACATGTTGAACCCAAAGAAATCGAAATTGGGTTAAGAAGTTCCCTTGATAGCCTAACGACGTCACTTAAAAATGAGTTGATGAGAGATAAAAGTGTATCTCATCACTTGGACATAAACTTTACATCAGTAAGGATATATGAGAACATATCCCAACATAACAATATGTAAATTAAAAGACCCAACAAAAGAATTCTTTTAAAAAAAGAAGGGTGAAAGGTTCCCATACCGACATGGGTATCTTTCGAAACATACACCTCGTGAAATAAGGACAATACAACGTTGATGTAAATACTCATAAAGAAAATTATATTACACAATGAGTAAAATAATGGGCAGTACATACACAACTCAAAGGAAATTGTGGCAAATGTAGCATAAATCTCACGGGAATAAAAGTGAGATGAAAAATCCCTTACGAAAACTCGGCAGCCTAACTGCGCCACTTAAAACTTCCAAAAATGGATTGATGAGATAAAATAGGGTCTATCATCATATTACAATAAAATTTAAATCAAGAGGAATATAAAATAAAATCCCACATCATAACAAAGAGGATTTTAAAAGAAGTGACATAAAGGAGAGTACTTACAAAGAAATAGAGAGGTTAGATCTCTTACGAAAATTCGGCAGCCTAACGGTGCCACTCAAAACTTCCAAAATAGATTGATGAGAGAGAATAGGGTCACTCATCACATGAACATAAAAACTACAGTAATATTAATATAATAGAACATCCCAATAACAAGAAAGATGATCTTTAAAAGGAATGACATAAAAGAGTGTACTTAAAAAGAAAGAGTGGAGTAGGATCCCTTACCTCAGGTCCGACTTGACTCGATCGTTCTTTAATATCCTGAATAATAAACTTGACTTAATCTATACTTTCTTAAGAAACTTTTTCAAGTTAATTATTCCTTTTATTCCATGTTATGAACATCATGTAATCATTTAAGTTAATAATGTTCAATTTGTCGGTATTTGGTTCTTAAGTCAAAAATAGTCTTCTTACACTAACATGTTGTTAATTTGGTCAAAGGTTCGTTATATACAGAATGATATTAATGATTTGGATAACATATATATCATATATATTCATCATATTAATGTATTTATAATATTACATCACATTTAGAGGTAAGAAATGAAATGCACCATTCATGGAGACGGTAAGCCGTATGTACGCATGAACGCTACTTCCATTTCTATTTCGTATTTTCTGGAATGGAATCATAATGATATAATATTATATAATAATTACAGTATAATAAAATATATAATATCATTATCTTTATCCTTTACACGTCCCACATATGGTATTAACGAATCCAATCACTTTCAGGGGGCGGTAGTCCGCACTTCCTAAAATGATGATATCGTGTTTACCCATAATGGAAACAATAATGGTATGCCATAAATGAAAAATAAAGAAGCTTAAGGAAATAATAAACATATTATATATCATATATAAAAATAGTGACATCATAATTGCCACCTTTGAAGGTGTTAAATGAGTATTGAACAATCATCGTTTCAGGAGGCAGAATTTCGCCATCCACGGAAACTGTATGTTCTTTAACCATTTGATGTAGTTGTGTGAGAGTGTAGCTCAAATAAATCTTATAACAACATCCTAGTATATTTACTATACTGGTGTTGTTACAAAATTAGTAAATAAAAAGAGTTTAGGGGGTTGGAGAAGCAAAATAAAACAAATGAACATGAGAGAATGAATTACCTTTAAAAGTGTAACTCCTTTTGATTTGAGCCTAAAGGCTTCCTTTGAAAGGATTATGCCCAAAGGGAATCCTCTAGGATGAGGAGAGGGATGTGGAGAGAGTAAATGTGCAGGGTATGTCCGAGCCAAAGGCTTGAGGAGTGTGTGAAATGAGCTAGAGGTGGGGGCTTTTATAAGCGGAGAGGAGGGGCACTTTTCGAAATCATGAAACTATTATTTTATTTTCAAAAGTGTTTCGAATTTCTAAGGTCCCACATTGATATATTTCGAAGATAATATGATAAGGCTTCTAAATATTCCCATACAATAGTTTTTGGACAAGTTTAGGTCTTAGATTTTATATTATCTTTTCATTTTATTTAAACTGTTCATTAATGAGGTCATCGTTGCATCATCATGATGTCATAATTAAATTAATCTATTTAATGTCTAAAAATTATAAAAAAAATATCCTGATGTAGGAAATATTTGTATCTTTCCAAAGAGTATTTATAGACAAAAATATTATTAGTATAACCCCTTCTAAAATTTTTTTTAGTAAAACAATTTATGTTAGTGTCATTTTCACCTTTATTTAAAAAAAGGCATTAAAGTCATTATCTCACCCAAGAGGCTCCATAGGGTCCCCTAAATCAACCCATGGGTTGTCTCGGTCGTCCATGACTCATCCAATAGGGGTGGGACAAGTTTCATGGTGTTTTCATATTTTTATAATATCATTTTTACCTTAAATTACACTAATTACCTCTAATCGCGATTAATGAAAAAAAGTTATTATTCACCAAAAAATTATTTTCATCCCATTGAACCACATTTTACATACTAATGACAACCATGTATGTTGGATTTTCAAAATTCAATACACATTAGTGGTAAACTTTCATTTAACTGAAAAATCAGTTTGCTTGATTACCACTTAGTGGTTTCACTATTCATAAAAAATTGGAGTTTTTCAGAAAATTACCAAAAAATCACTCTAAGATATATTCGATATTCCGAATTCAAAAATGAAGTCTATTTTACAAAATTCAAAACATATATGTTACATTAATTAATTTAATAATTAATTCCTGTTGTCAGAGAAAATAGCGTGTTCTTATAAAACAATAAGTATCAAAAGATTGACACTAGTTTAAGTCCGATTTCAAAGTGAAATTAATTCCAACGACCACTATTGGATTTAATGGTGAAAGTATTTTCTAATTTCACTTTAAAACCCATTCAAAAGATAATCTAATCATATAAATAAATTAGATTAAAAAGAATTTTTGAATTGAAATACAACATTATACACTATTCATTAAAAAAATGATCTTTATCGGAAAGATACCAAAAATTTACACAAAGTAAATTTTGATGTCCCAATTCTTAAGAAGAGTTTTATTTTGGTCCAATAGAATGTATAAGAGTGAACAAAACTATATTTAATGACGGTTCGCCATCAAAAGGCGATAAGTGAACCTTTAGTGAAAACTAGGGCATATATGCCTAAAATTGAATTCTTTCCGTATTTTAAGCCTTTTTCTTTTATTGGATAAATGTAAAAACATTTAAAAACATATATAATCATATTTTAGTTATTTCTATCCATTTTTACCAATACAACGGCTACATGTTAACTACCATTTAAAATAATATTATTTTATTATTAGAGTGCAACGTAAGATTCCCAAGAAACTCGTTGTTGCGTGTTGGGTACGCCATCGAGCATAGCATCCCCTTTAAAGTCATATTAATATTTTATTCACAAATATGGATAAATATGAAAATGTCATATTCTTTATTTACCTGGGGTGTTACATCCTTCCCCCCTTTTGGAAATTGCATCCTCGCAATTTTTAAAATTGAGCTTGGAAACATCCTTGAAAGTCCCACATCGGAACAAGAGTCGGTAAAACAACCACTTTAAAATAAAGAAAGATAAGTTCAAAGGTCACCCGAGTAAACCCATACTAGGATTCCATGCAGAAAAATATGGACATGGAGGAGAAAACATAGGGTCATGTTCTGATGGAGAGTGATAGAAAACATGTTTAGGAGAAAGTTAACCACAAGAAAATCACAAAATTGTGATGGGTTAAACGGTATTCGATTCCCCAGTAGGAAAAGTTAATAGACAACATTTTTGTTTTAAGTTACTTTTTATTGAGTAATTCATTCATAGGGAAACATAATCACTTATCATGTTGACTTTCAACTTTTACACAAACTCATATTTTCTCCAAAAGACGAGTATTTAGGAAGACTTGTTCACATTAAGAGTACTATAATCAACTTCTAGAGAATCACCTAATCCACCAAAGAGAACTATATACATCCCATATCTTTAGACCTTAACCAAAACCAAAAATGTTAGTACAAGGTCAGATAATCTAGAAAAGGATAACCCTTTAAAAAGAAAATCTATGCTTAATCTCCAAAATTTGTCCAACAAAACCCAAAGTTCAACGAGGACCATCCGATAAAAAATTTGTCCATAAAATTCTTCAAATTAAACCAATATAAGATTGAAACCCAAATATTTGAATGATTTAGTCACATCGTAACATTTATCTCCAAACAACATTATTTTCTCCTAAAGTCTCGTATTGAAAAGTAATTAACCTAATCACATATCCTCCATGATAGGTTAATTATTTTAATAAATAACCCAAAATCAACTTACTCTTAATTCATAAAATCATATAACTAGAATGAATCAGTCAAACTAACCAGGGACTTCACGTAGTCCAGTGGTAGGCGATAAATACTAGTTTCACTTTGGTTGTGGGTTCGATTCCCGCAGCTTTGTCCGACGCGACGGGTTGTCACACGGTCTGCGTGTTGTCCTTTTTATAAAACTCCAAAAATAACCCTAACATGTTTTAACCTCAATCATTTCCTTATACCTTTAATTTTCATCTGAATTCTTTACGATATCAACATCATAATTCTTGAAGTCTTATTTCACCACCATAAGATAAAATAAAACGATTCCCAAAACGAATAACATCATACCTTGATCATAGCGTCCACTCGGTTGCATCGTCATCTTGCTCACGTAGGTAGAAGTCCCATGCATTACAACAATGATTTAGAGATCCTTCAAAATCATTTGCTTCCTCCATCCAAATACACCTCGTACAACATGGGTCATATGGGTGTTCACAGAAAAACAGTTTTGGAAAATAATCATGTATGACATATAATTCCAAAACATCTGATAAAACATGATTTCTATAAAATAGTCGGACCAAAATTGAGTTGAAACTTTATATTATTGGTCCTTTTAAAATACCATAAGTATGTGATGTGAGACTATATTTTAAAAGCAAATATAAATAGGTTGCGCAAGGGTCTCCTTCCTCAGCACCTTTCTTAAAATCATAATATGCTTCAAATTCTTGTGATAAGGTAAAATATTTGAAAATACCTTGATAATATTTACCTTTCTTGAAAATATGAGAATATTGTGAAAATAGTATTTGTCTAAAAATAACCCATGATCCACGATGATAACGAGGTATAGTGGAGGTGTTTGATATCTCAAACAACTGCTTGCACGTGAGTTGTATGCTAGAAAAAGTTTCACAATCATCCGAAGATGACTTTGCAATAATTATTGCAAGCATGTCATCAGGAAGAGATGGGAATGTCGTTTGAGATCCTTCTCCTTCCATTCGTAACCGACCTTACTTGACCTGAAAAAAGTTATAAAACAAGTATTTAACTGAAATAATAGATATAGGGACTAATCATGTGTCTCACAAGAACTCCTAATCCCTAATGTTGTCTAAACCGACCTTTGATACCAACTATAAGGCCCCATCCTTAAACCTTACTTAATCTTGAGTTAATACAAGATTACACATTGAGGATCTTTTCAGTTTTAGAGTTTTATAGAATTAGATCATAAAAATTGTATTACATTCCACATTTAAATAAAGTGGTTACATAAAATACAGGATTCATTCTTTCCATCAACGAAAACTTATTTAAAATAAAACTTGGATTCTTTCTTGACACATCCTTGACACTATCATCACATCACGTACCTTTTCCTTGACCTGTGAAAACATTTTGAAAACATGGGATGAGCATAAAAAAGCTCAGTAAGGGATATACAAATATGGAAAGGAAACATGAGTTCATATATACATAAGAATGAAATCATATTTTACCCAAAAAACTTAGGCACTTTAACATACCTCATAAAACCATGAATAAATCATTGAAATCATAAGACAGAAAGGTAACTTGAGGCATTCATAACATTCTTACGTAGGGAGTAACCCTCTTGGTTACGTTTGTAATACCCATCACAGTATATTCCCTAAATCTCTTCAGAGAAACCTTAACGTTTCACTCCTTCGCGTTACCCAATGCATTGGAGAGCTATATCGGGCTCACCTGCCCTTAGTTTATCACAGAACCACCCGTTTTAATAATAATTCCCAAGAACCTCAACATAATCATATCACATAAAACATGCATAAAGGAAACATAACATTTCCACCTTTCAATCACAAGATATCAATACAACACATTGATATAAAAACATTATGAAACCCATTTTCGATACCAAAATAAAAGAAAAGTAAAACATGGTATTTATTTTTCTTTTAAAAAGAAGGATGGCTTCTAGAGGAAGCCGAAACTCAAATAACGGTCACGACGACGGAGAATTCGTTGTCGCCACATACGTACGACAAAAACATTCCATTTTGTCGTTTAGTAAAACGCTTCATATAAAAAATATTCCTTTTGGAAAAACGTAAACGTCAAAGGGGTTTATACACCGTATAAAAGAAGGTTTTGTATAAAACAAAATATGCCTCAATGAAAGGAGATTGAGACGAAGTCCCATACAAAGACGGTATCCTTGGTTTAAGGATAAATAAATTACATAATTATCTGTGACAAACGAATACACCAAATATAAGTGGATATTAGGTTCAAAATAATAAAAGTTCATTCACACATATTCAAAGGATGACATATTCAATAACTACATGTTGAACCCAAAGAAATCGAAATTGGGTTAAGAAGTTCCCTTGACAGCCTAACAACGTCACTTCAAAATGAGTTGATGAGAGATAAAAAGTGTATCTCATCACTTGGAAATAAAATTTATATCAGTAAGGATATATGAGAACATATCCCAACATAAAAATATGTAAATTAAAAGACCCAACAAAAGAAGTCTTTTAAAAAAAGAAGGGTGAAAGGTTCCCTTACCGACATGGGTATCTTTCGAAACATACACCTCGTGAAAGAAGGACAATACAACATTGATGTAAATACTCATAAAGAAAAGTATATTACACAATGAGTAAAATAATGGGCAGTACATTCACCACTCAAAGGAAATTGTGGCAAATGTAGCATAAATCTCACGGGAATAAAAGTGAGACGAAAAATCCCTTACGAAAACTCGGCAGCCTAACGGCGCCACATAAAACTTCCAAAAATGGATTGATGAGATAAAATAGGGTCTCTCATCATATTACAATAAAATTTATAGAAAGAGGAATATAAAATAACATCCCCCATCATAACAAAGAGGAGATTAAAAGAAGTGACCTAAAGGAGAGTACTTAAAAAGAAATAGAGAGGTTAGATCTCTTACAAAAATTCGGCAGCCTAACGGCGCCACTCAAAACTTCCAAAATGGATTGATGAGAGAGAATAGGGTCTCTCATAACATGAACATAAAAATTAAAGTAAGATTAATATAAAAGAACATCCCAATAACAAGAAATATGATCTTTAAAAGGAATGACATAAAAGAGTGTACTTAAAAAGAAAGAGTGGAGTAGGATCCCTTACCTCAGGTCCGACTTGACTCGATCGTTCTTTAATCTCTTGAATAATAAACTTGAGTTAATCTCTATTTTCTTAAGAACCTTTTTCAAGTTCATTATTCCTTTTATACCATGTTATGAACATCATGTAATCATTTAAGTTAATAATGTTCATTTTGTCGGTATTTGGTTCTTAAGTCAAAAATAGACTTCTTACACTTACATGTTGTTAATTTGGTCAAAGGTTTATTATATCTAGAATGATATTAATGATTTGGATAACATATATATCATATATATTCATCATATACATGTATTTATAATATTACAACACATTTAGAGGTAAGAAATGAAATGCACCGTTCATGGAGACGGTAAGTCGTACGTACGCATGAACGCTACTTCCATTTCTATTTCGTATTTTCTGGAATGGAATCATAATGATATAAGAGTATATTATAATTCCAGTATAATAAAATATATAATATCATTAACTTTATCCTTTACACATCCCACATATGGTATTAACGAATCAAATCACTTTCAGGGGGCGGTAGTCCGCACTTCCTAAAATGAAGATATCGTGTTTACCCATAATGGAAAAAATAATGGTATGCCATAAATGAAAAATACAGAAGCTTAAGGAAATAATAAACATATTATATATCATATATAAAAATAGTGACATCATAATGGCCACCTTTGAAGGTGTTAAATGAGTATTGAACAATCATCGTTTCGGGAGGCAGAATTTCACAATCCACAGAAACCGTATGTTCCTTAACCATTTGATGTAGTTGTGTGAGAGTGTAGCTCGAATAAATCTTATAAAAACATCCTATTATATTGAAGATACTGGTGTTGTTACAAAAGAAGTAAATAAAAAGAGTTTAGGGGGTTGGAGAAGCAAAATAAAACAAATGATCATGAGAGAATAAATTACCTTTAAAAGTGTAACTCCTATTGATTTGAGCCTAAAGGCTTCCTTTGAAAGGCTTCTGCCCAAAGGGAATCCTCTAGGATGAGGATAGGGATGTGGAGAGAGTAAATGGGCAGGGTATGGCTGAGCCAAGGGCATGAGGAGTGTGTGAAATGAGGTAGATGTGGGGGCCTTTTATAAGAGGAGAGGAGGGGCACTTTTGGAAATCATGAAACTATTATTTTATTTTCAAAAGTGTTTCGAATTGCTAAGGTCCCACAATGATATATTTCTAAGATAAGATGATAAGGCTTCTAAATATTCCCATCCAATAGTTTTTGGACATGTTTTGGTCTTAGATTTTATATTATCTTTTCATTTTATTTAAACTATTCATTAATGAGGTCATCGTTTCATCATCATGATATCATAATTAAATTAATTTATATAATGTCTAAAAATTATAAAACAAATATCCTGATGTAGGAAATATTTTTATCTTTCCAAATAGTATTTATAGGCAAAAACATGATTAGTATGACCCCTTATAAAAATTGTTTTAGTAAAATAATTTATGTTAGTGTCATTTTCACCTTTATTTAAAAAAAGGCATTAAAGTCATTTTCTCACCCAAGAGGCTCCATAGGGTCCTCTAAATCAACCCATGGGTTGTCTTGGTCGGCCATCACTCATCCAATAGGGGTAGGAAAAGTTTCATGGTGTTTTCATATTTTTATAATATCATTTTTACCTTAAATTACACTAATTAGCTCTAATCGCGATTAATGAAAAAAAGTTACTATTCACCAAAAAATTATTTTCATCCCATTGAACCACATTTTACATACTAATGACAACCATGTATGTCGGATTTTCAAAATTCAATACACATTAGTGGTAAACTTTCATTTAACTGAAAAATCAGTTTGCTTGATTACCACTTAGTGGTTTCACTATTCATCAAAAATTGGAGTTTTTCAGAAAATTACCAAAAATTCACTCTAAGATATATTCGATATTCCAAATTCAAAAATGAAGTCTATTTTACAAAAATTCCCACTGTCAGAGTAAATAGCATGTTTTTATAAAACAATAAGTATCAAAAGATTGACACTAGTTTAAGTCCGATTTCAAAGTGAAAATAATTACAACGACCACTATTGGATTTAATGGTGAAAATATTTTCTAATTTCACTTTAAAACCAATTCAAAATATAATATAATCATATAAATAAATTAGATTAAAAAGAGGTTTTGAATTAAAATACAACATTTTACACTATTCATTAAAAAAATGAACTTTATCATAAAGATACCAAAAATTTACACAAAGTAAATTTTGATGTCCCGATTCTTAAGAAGAGTTTTATTTTGGTACAATAGAATGTATAAGAGTGAACAAAACTATATTTAACTACGGTTCGCCATCAAAAGGCGATAAGTGAACCTTTAGTGAAAACTAGGGCATATATGCCTAAAATTGAATTCTTTCCGTATTTTAAGCCATTATCTTTTATTGGATAAATGTAAAAACATTTAAAAACATATATAATCATATTTTAGTTATTTATATCCTTTCTCGCCAATACAATGGCTACATGTTAACTACCATATAAAATAATATTATTTTATTATTAGAGTGCAACGTAAGATTCCCAAGAAACTCGTTGTTGCGTGTTGGGTACGCCATCGAGCATAGCATCCCCTCTAAAGTCATATTAATATTTTATTCACAAATATGGATAAATATGAAAATGTCATATTCTTTATTTACCTGGGGTGTTACAATAAGTGCATCAATCTTCACCAATTCTAAAGATAATTCATGATCAGAAATGACATTCCACTAAAATTGAACCTCGTGGATCCAAAACTGGTACTTTAATAGCTTACCATAAATATTGTGATCCTGAATCAATCCTAGGACTATCATAAAGTTCACTACATACTCCTCCACTAATGTATAGTATATGACTATGTCATCAATGAAGACAAAAAATCAGTTCATGTATGGTTGGAAGATCAGCTTCATTAAAACCATAAAACATCAAATCATTCATCACACTAAAAGGAATCAACAGGATCTCATAGTGAAAGTAGTGACATATGAATTCCATATTCGGAATATCAGCCTCATGAACTCTCAACTGGTGGTAGCTGGACTTGAGATCTATCTTTGTGAACCATCGTGCACCTTGTTACTGATCAAATAGGCCATAAATCCATGGAAAGTGGTACTTGTTCTTTATATTGGCCTATTTTAGGTGAGGATAATCCACACAAAACTGAAAGACTGTATCCACATTTTTCATGAAAAAAATGGATTGTATAGTGGACACTCTATATTTGATCAAATCGTTCGGTCGAAGGTCCTCCAACTACAACTGAAATTCCCAAAGCTTAGTAGAATCCATATTATATGCCATAAAAAATATCAGAGTGGTCCTAGGGTACATGTTGATGAAAACATTCAATCTCCTACCTTATTGGTACTCCAAAAATGTCCTCGGGGAGGATATCCATATAATCCTCCATGATTGAAGCAATAAATATGCCTCAAGATCCCATTACAGTAAGAGATACACTCTCCAGATGATGGGTGATGGGATATAGCCTCCTTCTCACAAAACCAACTCTTCCTTCCAATATATTTCACTTTCTCATAAAGGATTGTCACATCCCATTAGTGTGAAGGCATTTGAATCATCAAAACTGATTTTCAATCTAGTCTTGGATTGAGGAAAACCAGTCCATACACAATATGACATCATAAGGTCTCATCGTGGTGATCAAAATGTACCCTAGGAAACTCTCTCCAGCAAGAAATATATCTCCCTACCATCAGATAAATGAGATCCAATAATCATTCCCTATAGTAACCTAAAGAAAAATATACTCTATTAAAGTCTCATCTATGATCCCTAGCTCTCCCACCCAAAGTAAATAGATGAAGGAATGACTCACAATCATGACTAATAATACTGTAGTGGGAGTATAATTAACATAGATCATACCTCTAATCATTTCATGAGCTTCTAGGTCATATACCTCCATAGCATGTAGTTTCCCAAGACCACAACCACTAGCTCCTTGAGCTTGTTGTTACCTACTTGGTGGTGGTGGTGGGATAGCTCATATCATTGTCCACCACCCACAACTCCTCCTCCTGGAGCTCCAACTTCTATTCTTCCAACTCTGCCTCCCTATAGGCCACCCTGCCCTCTCCTAAGAGATCTATGATCACAGTTCTATATCTTATAGGGTTGTTCATCTACTATCTTACTACCCTCCACATCACATCGGGTTAGGCAATCACATGCCATGTGACCTTGCCCATCACATGAAAATCACCACCAATCTTGAGGCTTCCCTCGTCCCCTACATGGTCCCTATGTTGCATGACCACTTGCCTGAGTTTTCTCCTAGAAAGATATGATTTTCAATGATCTACCGAATGGCACATTATTGCTACTATAGTATACTTGGCCCTATAAATCTCATTTCCATCTCTAACTTCTTGGAGTCCCTATGAAAGGAATCCCTCCAAAACTAGCACCTTCTCCAACACTCCAAAATATGTTGGATTGTACAGGGGTACCACACTAGAATGGATCCCTCTATGGAGACCTTACACAAAATGTAGTTCTTGGAAGTAGCAATCTTGAATCATATTGAGGGTGTAACGCATAAGTTCATTAAACCTCTTAGAATACTTAGAAACTATTATCCCTCCTTAATGAAGCTCCATAATCTCTTTAATTTTAATCGGTCATAAGAACAAGGGGTAGAACTCCTCATGAAATAGCTACTGGAAGTCAGACCATGAATGTGTCAAATACTCATGCATCTGTGTAACTAGGATCCACTAGCACCCAACTACTCTATGAAAAAGACTAGCTTCCAACACAACCACTGGATCAATCAGTTTCTGGATATGCATGAATAATAATATTGTTGAATCTATCCAATTATCTACTTCCTAAGGATCTAAATAAATATAGAAACTCACTATCCTCTAGAGATGGAACACATGGAGTTATCTAAGACTGCACACATCCTCAACTTTTTCTGTTGGTATTATATATTTCTTGACATGTGGGGGCGCTACTACCTATCCACTAGGAAGATATATCTTACTTGATGGACACTAAACTGAGGCATAATCACTCATCATATCATCTTCATGATCCTAAATCGGCATCGTAGCTAGATATCTTCATAGAGGAATCCAAAAAATTTAATCAAGATTTACCACAGTCTGATGAGCATATATATATATGGGGAGCTAATTCAATAAGGAAATTCAAACAACTCAATAGTATATGATTCATGAACCAAATTTTCCTCCAACCAATGTCTTAGTATACCGAGTCTACAAGAATGTTGTTAGAGTCCTGATGTATGTATACAATATTAGTCATTCTAACATTGGGTTCCCATGTCTGATATCCACACTTGAGACACTTTGACACTATTTAACTAAATCCAAACATAATATTTATATGGGGACAAATATAAACACCACCCAAAGGATTAAACCACCTCTAATACTAATCTTTCATGACCAGACCCAATGGGGTTCAATCCACAACTACCCTAATCCCACCTCCATAGGCTAGGTGCTAGAGACAATCAATGAAAAGAATAAATAATATGGGTGGCCACTTTTTAAGTACCTCTATGTACACACACAACCATCTTCATAAGGAATTGAATAGGATTAAAATAAATATAGTAACATATAAATTAGAAAACATGAATGTAACAACCTCTAAGGAATACAAGAGTGTGATAATGAAAACTAAAAAGTAAATGTGGAAAATGCACTCCCAACTAGAATGATGTCCCAACCTGAAAGAACTAGAAAAGTAAATTATAAGAGATCCCAACTCTGGATATTCAATCCCTGACCACTGTACATGGTCCAATTCACTAGGGTATCCCAATTCTTCTCTAAAATTACTATCGACCTGTCTGTCATCTATATAATACATGACACGTGTGGGGAAATCCCATTTAAGGGTGTGTATATACATTCCCAATAGGATTCCTAGAAATATGAAGGGGAATCAATATGAGATCTGATATAAGTATAAATATCAACCCATATTAAGAGTGATTAAATCCAACAATGAGGATACATATAAATTATCATAAAAGAAACCAAGTAGGAGATAGAAAGGAGATCCCTATCTTATAGACCAACCCAGTAAAAGAGTGTTCCATCAATTCCAAGAGGTATATCAATGATTCCCAACATCTTATGCATTTTTTTAAATAAATATCCATTTCAAACCACAACTAGCCATTATGATGAATAGTTTAAGGGACATAATATCTAGGTATAGGATCCATTCCTTGGTACAACATGAGGGTGACACTCTATAGGTAGAGGATCCATACAATTATTTTCATAGAAGGGTGTCCCATTGATGGTGGAAGGGCCCATGCCCTAGAACCATGGGAGGGTTCCACTCTAATGGTGGAGGACCAATGCCCTGATAAAGTAGAAGGGTGCTACTATGATGTTAAAGGACCCATTTCCTTAATTCGTATGAGGGTGAAAATAAATAGATAGAGAACCCATTCCCTAACTCTGTAGTAGGGTGCCACTCTAATGGTAGAGGACCCATTCCCTAACACCCGGGGAGGGTTCCACTCTAATGGTAGAGGATTATAGCTTGACATTATAGTTGGGTGTCACTCTGATGGTAGAGGACCTATTCCCTAGCTCAATAAGAGTTTAACACTCTAATGGAAGAGTACACATGCCCTGACATCATAGGAGGGTGCCACTCTTAGGGTCTATAGAGGACCCATTCCTTATACCAATAAGAGGGTGCCACTCTGTGGATATATAGAGGACCCATTACATGACCGAAAAGGTGGGTGCCACTCTAGTCTCTCTGATGATCCTACCCAATCACTGTTGTTATTGAATGTCACCTAGATAAGTTTCTTTCTCAGATCATCTCACATCCTATCTCAAAATCCACTAATAAATCCACCATCATGTTATACATGAAACAACACTTAGGATAGGCTACTTGTGTGCCATAAACTGAGTCTAAACACAGGATATATGAGAGGAAGATGTTTCTTAAAAAGGAATAACATGGTGTGTTGGGGACCCACAAAACATGTTTTCCCACTCTGTTGTCTGGATGTGTCCTCACCAACACAAGGATTTCTACCTATGTAGCCCTAAATGGAATGTCTCAGCCACCTAGGGCAGAGCAATGCTCTCCTAGTTGTGCTTGTGTCCTTCAGGCCATGTCTGTGTACACTAGTTTTGTGCCTAGCCATTCCCATGTTAATGTACTCCCAGAGTGTAAGTTGAGTTTCCATCACTAAGTCACATAGAATGTGAGGGTCCTACATAGTGTGCGATGTTTATATGACCTAAATCCATAGTCTTTGTATCTAGGGGGCTACACACCATGTGTTCCTCATACTACAAGGTGTGTAGTCAGATTTTTCACTGAATCTTAGAACTTCTCTACAGTGGCTGGAAATAAGAGTATCGATTCTCTATTCGATACCTGTGTGCTCCATCACATCATCGACCATATCCCACTAACTCACTGGATTCATTATCCATGGTGGAATCCCCCTCATCCTATAATATATTTAAATCCATCTCTAATTTTTTAATCTATTCATCATATGTGAATCCTCCCTAAATCCAGGAGTTCGATCATGTTTGAACCCACCTGACAACATCGAACTGTGGCACTATAGGCCAATGAGAAAGAACATGAAGATCAATTAGGGGAAAATCTCATGAAAAATGGTGAGACAATAATTTTTTTAAGCATTCTTGGCCTGAAAATTAGATTGGGGATATCTAGGGTGAGAAATATTGAGAAAACGAGGATAAAAAATTAAATAAACAATTTAATCTGATGTACAGCTAATGCAATGGATGAATTTTAATGTGGATCAAAGAATAACGGTATGATCATGATCAATAATTTAATAATAATGGAATAATACAAAGATTATGGGTCCTAAATAGATTTAGATTGATCGTTCGTGATGAACACTAGTGCAAATGAAGCAGCAGATTTGTTGTGTTTTCTGCACCTTGATTTGCCTTGATCTAGTTCCCGATTTGATCACCTAATCCTGATTCACCATTGAAGGGTGGAGTAACCTCCTCTCAATGATCCCAAGGTTAGGTGGCTAACCCTAGAGATATTCCATAATAGACTATTTATAAATAGAATTAGTTTTAAACTAATTTATTAAAATAATTAATTAATTTACTTAATGTACCCGCCAACGTCCACTTTATCCAAACGCCCCATGTAGACCAATATTGGGTGACACCTAGGGTAAAAATCATGCTCTATATTCAATAAGTTTAAAAAATTTCTATCATGAGAATCTATTTGGGAGATATTACATTATTTATAAAAAACTATGAATGTGTGATATAAAATATATTTAATATACTTATAAAATTAATTTCGGGCACATCGGGCCTCAGAATCACACGTCATCTTAGTGTCTAGATCCAAAAATATTTCTTGATATATTTTAAAGTATTAAAAGGAAAAAAATGTCTCTAAATGGGATCCATATTTTCATTCGTGAGTTTACAACTATCAAGACACATATGTGATAACCACACTTCACTACATAAATACATAGGCCAATCCAAGAAGTGAAGTATCACGATAAACCTCGGTTGCCACACCATACCATAGAAGACAAAGAACTAGAGAACGGATCAACATACCTTTTAAATACCTGAATGAAAAATGGAATTGATCAGTCCATTAAAATGTTTGATGATTCATATTTAGTACATCTAGAGTAGTCTCTATCTATTATAATTTACTCCCAAACATTCTATAATAGACAGAACGACTAATAAAACATCATACCTATGAAACATTATTATGGATTTCCTAAGAAATAACTGCCTCAATATTTGGAGGTTCCATAACTATTAAATACTTGGACATGTTGTGCCCCATAAATGGACCTCATGGGCCTAGAACACACACACTTTGATAGCTTCCCAAATAGCTGATGAAAACATAGAACTCCCAACACAACTCATTGATACTCTACATCATCCTCCTCTAATGTTAAATAAGATTTTATTTATAAATTCCACTATGAATTGATTCAGAAGCTTATGGAAGATAATGTTCATCAATCCTATGAACAGAGATGGAAACTTTGTAACTCCAAATGACATCATAATGAACTCCTAATTCACATAATGACACTAGAAAGAGGCCTTTGGAATCTATTAATCCTTCACTTTCATCTGATGATATCTAGACCATAGTTAAATCTTTGAGAACCAGCAAGCTCCCTTAAACTGATTTAGTATATTGTCAATATATGAGAGGTATAATGGTTCTTCACTATTAACTCATTCAAATGACAGTAATCAACACACAACCGTAGACCCTCATATAACTTCATCGCAAATGGAACTAAATATCCCCAAGGATATACACTAGATCATATTAATCATCCCTTAAAGAGATCATAAATCTAAATCTGATTCTCCCTCAAATCAAAAGGGTTCATCCTATATAGAGACATTAATATAAGAGAAACACTTGGTTGTAAGTCTATCCCAAAATCAATCTCACGTCGAGGGGGTAGCATCAGGACCACTTAAGGGAACACGTCAGTCTACTATTAAACTACCCTAAGAAACACCACCAATTAATTATCCATATAACTAAGAACAATTATATCTAATAAGTAACATAGATACTCAATGCATGTCTGATTATCTAAGAATCTCACTCACCGACAAACACCACCTAGACTCCATCAACATTAGAGAATAGGACATGCCTACTAAATTAATTCATGATATCCTCTACTAATTATATTCAATACATGCTAAGAATGGTGTTGTATGGATATATTTATAATAATAAGAAATCTCTAAAAGAGTGGTGAATCCCCAAAACCAACTCATAGTCTCTTCTCACATCATATAATCTATCTCGACCTCTAACTGGCCAAGTCAATTTCAAGAGCACTGGAAGTCTCTCATCCTCAAGTCCCATAATATGGACTAGGGTTGGTAATACAAAGGAGTATATAGATATATATTCAAATAAGGCATAAATCCTTGTTAAAAACAAGCATATTATACCTCTTATGACATCAAGGTCACCTGCTATTGGAAAACCTAAGGCATTCATTTAACCATTTCCTACTCTGAGTCTTATCTGGCCCTTCTGGGGACCACATAAATGGAATTTCTATATGTGTTATCCCAATAAAAGATTTATATCATGGGGTTTACCTCTTTCAAACCTTTCCCCTATCCAATGATCAAAATTTGGAACACCGTGTTTTTGCTACTACCTCTATTGATACTGTTCTGAAGGATGGTACTAAAATGGGCCACTAGCTACATGTTGACTGCTACAGATGTTTAGAAACTCTTTATTTTTATTCACATGACCTCAATATGAAAGTAAAATAAAATTTTACCTACTATAAGGTTTTAGAGAAGTACCATATCTAGTGGAATGGATTAAATAAGTCTAAAACATATTCCCCACTAACTAGGACATCATCTTCTAACAAGGAAACTAGAAACTTCTAGTCACAAATCTACTCCATAGATAATCTTGGAAACAACCATCCTGTGTCGGTAATATCATATCCAATTTCCTCTTATTGAGATTCTCCCTCACCAACACCTAGAGATATTACATCAACATAAATGGAGTGACCTGGAACTATATATATGGGTATAAAGCCGTAATGATAAGAATCAATCTACCATCATCATATTGTAGAAGGTCTAAATAATATAATTTAAGTTTTTTATAACCTATAATGAACTCTTAAACACCTAAACACCCATATATAATGGTAAGGATCTCTAAATGATAAGCCTCCTCAGAAGTTGAATATATAAACTCAACATGGAAAATTTCTCTTAATTAAACCCATGAAAATAGATAACTCCCCATGGTCCCCGAGGAACAAAATCCACCACTTCATAGTAGAACCATGCAACATCATTATAGCTAAAGAAACTCGGATCGCCTTATTTCCATTAATGAAACTAAAGGTTATATCTATGAGATTTTTCAAATCCTCTAGCTCCCAAAATGAAATAGAGCCCTCATACATCTATAGAACCTAGAATTGAAACTCTCAGATTGTACCACACCATGTGTCATTGTCATCATCCCCACCCTATGTAGATCCACAAGAATATCCTTCTGAATTCCTTCAGTATGAACCTGATGGAGATGTAGACCAAGATCCATATCAATAGAAGAACAAGAATTATTAACACAAAAACCCAAGATATAATTTTTTAATGCAAGTTAATTATTTCATTTTTTCCTAATTATCATTTTCATACTAATTTAAACACATGTAGAGTTTATAATGATGGTTGTCCCTACATAGGTGTATACCCTTTAAGGAGCATTACTTCACCTAGTATTACTCATGAACATGAATTTACTTGCATTGGATCACATGGACACCTATAATTTACAATATTAACTAGTATCTCCTGGATATAGCACACACTAATCCCATTTTACACTATTTACCTATAAACCCATGCATCCTCACCAGTGCCTACCTCTAAAATCTACCCTATTTTTCAACATGGTGCATTTTGATGCCAATATGTTATGATTACATCACTCTAAAGGTACCCTTCCAAGTCCAAAAATAATGAAAGGGTGATAATTACCCCTTAATCTTACCTCCAACAGGACATGGTTGGAATCTATCAGTAAGAGTATATGAATCACACACATTTGAGGCATTACCCTTAATATATATTTAAGGAATAATATATAAAATGAGAAACCAATGACCAATGTCATGCATAAATAATGAATCAATATCAATATATATTGTAATTCTATAAAACTGAATAATAGGATAGACAATTAAAAATACAAAAAATAAATCCTCAACAATGACCACCAAGTTTCAATAGCACTTCAACAACTCCCCAAGTTAGTACTGTCCTTCCCGATCACCAACCAGCTCCTTTAGACCTGAAAAATATTTTATATATACATAGGGTGAGAATATCATGTATACCCAATAGGATCCTCCCTGAAACCACTTGTGAATAAATTAAAATACTATACTAAATCCCAATGAATAAATAAATTAAACAAACTCATCACCAAATAGATAACATTATATTCCCATCCTAACTATCATTGAATCAAACATTAATGTGTAGAAGTAAAATATTCCAAATCAAAAGAATATATATATATATATATATATATATATATATATGATGGTACCCTACATCTACTACAACTAGTTTGGCACCCTCAATCACCAATGCCACAATTCTTATGTTGATCCCTTTGATATGTAATCATACACCTCATGCACATATATCATTGTCATCTTACATATTATAAATTCCACCATCATATCCATATCTTCTATATAGAGACCAATTTTTATTTCCAAAATCTTGCATATCATGTGCATCATACAATACACTTCAATCACTCAAAACCTATACATGACACAGTTATAATATCCTTTAGATACTATTGTCTGGATACATTCATATTTTGTTACATCATATCATTATATACTGCACATACATGCATTGTAAATTGACCCTGATGCATACCCACACAAAATACTATAGTCTAAGAGAGAGTGGGGGAGAGGGAGTAGTCAACATCCACTCCCTCACCAACCTAGATGTTTGGGAAAACAATCCGAAATACATTTAGGTTTCAATTTCCCTATCAATGTTAGTGGGGTATCATATAAGATTATAGAATATAAAATTTATATTGATACCAAAAAATCCACAATAAGGGGAACTACCTATCCCAAGACTCATCTAATGTTATCATCACACATGGAACATGGTTTCCAGAACTAAGTACTGTATTTAAGACATGCATACAGGTATTAATGTTCATAATTTATTATTAATCTTTCATTAATTAATTTAATTCATTTCCAATATTTACAATTTAATCATCTAATTTTAATTTCCTCAATATCATTTTACTTTGATTATATTATCACATATTTCATTGTCATATATGTTCACCATGAACCATCCCCATTAACATGTTAATCAATTAAACAATTCAAAATTATTTAATTTTCCTAGTATTTATCCTACGTGACCAAGACATTGATGCGCTAACCATGCATAGAGTCAAATTTCATTGAGAGTTAGAAATGAAACATATAAATATAATTTGTCTATCAACACATCAATAAATTATTAATAGGATTAAGTATATTGAAAATAAAACCCTGATATAAACTCACCTCAACCACTTAGTTTCATTACCACATAACTTTTCATAATATCATTTATCCTACCATCATTAGCATCGGCCATCACTGTAGCCTGGGGCTCCGATCACATTGTTTATAACCATATAAATATATCCTTGGAACCCTGACTATTTCTCATAGAATATTTTCAATAATACTGTGTTATCAATCAAAAAAATCAAGGCTCTAAATCCCAAGTGATAAAATAAATTTTAAATACTTTTTCACATAAATCATTAAATAATGCTAAAGACATAGCATTAAGACATTTGGGTCTCCTGCAGGAAGAGAATGGGCTCAGTCAGCACCCAAAAAATTATATTTTGTAAAAACCCATTTTAATTTCCATATTTAAATGACTATATTATTAATAATATGGTTTTGTATCATGAAACCAATAGAGACTATATCTTCAAAACAATATGAACAAGCTTCAATGATTGTTCCCATGTTTAATCAATTCTAAGAATTGAAACAGTTATTTAGCTTATCCCTATTCTATTTAAATAATAAGATCATCTGGATTTATGTTTCTTATATGTTTCAATAAATGTAACCATTATAAACAATAATAAGAATACATAACCAATAATATATCACACTATCAAATAAAATAACAAGAGGCAGCATCAGGAAATTCAAAAATCACAAGCAATCACAACAACCCCTAAAATTTTATTTAATTTGTATAAAAATAAATATTAATTTTCCTTAGCATGTGATAATTTTCTCATCAATTATAATAATTCTAGAATAATAAAACTATTCTTATCACAAAACATGGATGATTAATATTGAATCATTCCATTATTCTTTTTCTCTTTCATAGATAGTTCCCATGATTATAGAAGCTTAATTATTTAATATATAACAAGTGAATTACTAAAATTCCAATTTTTGAGAGTATTTACAACAGTACATATAATATATTTAATCATGTGGTTTCCCAGGATTATATTAATATTATACAACATTTGATCAATTCAAACAATTTAAATAAACAGTAGCATTTAGTTTTATTTTTTCTCCCTCTTCTTTTACAGATTTCCAGAATACCCAATAATAATCATTAATGTGATTTCAAAATTATTTTTTTTAAGGTTAATCAAATCCATTTATATAAAGTAAAATATATCATTATTTGACAACACCTTAATATAAAATAAAGGGGAATTATTGGATCCCCTACCTCATGGAATGAAACTTCAATATTTTTTACACAAAAATATAGGGTTGTTCATAGACTAGAAACTCACAGGAAGAAATATAGACATGTATAGAAGGGTTTCATGACTCTAAGGTAGAATATTTTATTTTTCAGACATTGAGATAAAGTTTTTAAATTTATTAAAAGGAGAAAAATATCATTTTATAATAAAATATTTTAAACTCTCATGTATTTTAGAAAACCCCGGTCAAATTTTCATTTTTATTTTAGCATTGATTTGGTTTATATTTAATTTACACACAATTAAAAATTTAGGATGCCCAATTATTAATCTATTCAAAAATATTAATTATCTTTAATTGATTTAGGCTCTAAAATCCAATTTTTCTTTTTAATAAAACTTATTTTACGCTATATTTTAATATTGTATTAAACAATAGTGTTATGATATTCTAGTTAAGACTAGGAAAATATGAATTTTGATAAATTTTAAAAGGGTATGACCTACCATGAGACCAACATCTAGAAAAGTAATTTCATACCAAGATAAAATTTTGAAAAGGCGTGACTATTTTGTGAACAAAATTTACACCTCGTGAATAGAAAAGACTTTGGGCACCCTCTGGGAACCTCTAAGCCTCAAAAAAACACAAATGGTTTTGAAAAATCCATAACCATACATCAAATACCTCTCAAATAATTTTCACCCTTCAGAATTTAAAACAAAAGCTAGTAAAAGAGAATTTTTTATAAATAAACACCATGCAAGATACCTCTTAAGGATCTCTCAATTATAATAACACAACCAACCAACATGATGAAAAAAGTCCAAAACCACACAACATTAACAACCAACCTCAGACACACTTCTAGAGATATAACTCTAAAAAATAGAATGGTCGAAAATAAGTATCACATAAAGAATAAAAACCACATCATAAAAAAATAAAAGCTTTAATATGAAATCACAAAAAGTAACAGAAAATGTATTAAAACAATTTCAGATATTGAGAATGAAACTGTTACACCTGCTCTTATGTACTTTACTCCAAGTCAAATTTCCACCATATGACACAAACCAAGGGATATCATGACCATAAAACACCTTCTCCTAAGATCCCTAAATCTCAACAAGTCATTCCTCTATGGTTGTACAGTCCAAAACATCCAACTAACCCCTATTGATGACATGGAAACCATCATGAATATATCTATGAAGTTGTGACAGATGAAAGATTTTATGAATTAATCTCATCTTTAGGGGTAGTGATTATCGATAAGAAAAAACTTAAGCATGTAATAACATCTTTAAATTCCCAATGAATCAGTGGGAGGGGGCATTACTCCCATGATTGAACTCCAAAGGCCTCATCCTAGTTTTAGAATAGGAATTATGATGATCTAATACCACCTTCATTCACATGAGGATCTATATAACTTCTCAGTCATGGTTGACACCAATTTTGGCCCAAGAACAACTGAATCATAGACCTCAATACAACAGAACATAGGAAATAAAGCTTGGCCATATAGTGATTCCAACATGGATATACTAATAGTGGATTGGTAACTATTACTATATGTGAACTCCAACAAGGTTATGTTCCTCCCTCACGATCCTCCAAAATCCATAATGAATTCACACAACATGTACTGTAATTTATGGATGGTCCTCTCTATCTAACCAACCATATACAGATGAAAAGAATTATTAAGGCATAATTCATAGCCAAAATCACACTGTAGACTAAACCAAACCTTAGAGGTGAATCTGGGATCAGGATCAGATATGATCATCTTTAATACACAATGAAGTCTCACCACCACCTATAGATGCTACCTTGATAAAATATCCACTGAGATCAACTAATTAATCCCAAATAATTGATTTGACTTTATCATGTGTCCTAAGAACCCCAATATAGCATCATAACCACACTAGGATATGGGTACACTGTGAAGAATTCCATCAATATTTCCTCCCACATCAATTGTGGAACATCAAGTGGATGAAGAAATCAATAAGGAATTTAGTGCTCAGCATTCACCTTCTAGAAGACAAAATATTGAGATAAAAACTCTAAAACATAACACTTCATACCAAATCACCAAAACTATTCTTTCAGTGTTAGATGTATATTTATCATACCAGGATATACAGCTATGGGGGGTCTATGGAAATCATGGATAACTAAACCACACATCATTCAAGTAATGAAAAAATTCCACTAGAACAACACTTAATGTTTTCCACCCTCTAACCATCAATAAGGAGAATCTCCCCAGACATCTCGATCATTCCAAACAACCACCTTGGAATCCCCCATCACGGACTCCTCTTCTAGAATCATTATGTAAGATTACACTCTCATGTGACTAAGGAATATTATACCATCATCTTCTCCTATATCATGGTGTATCATGAAGAGATCTTCTAAAACTCTCCAAATATCCCTAGATTCAGACACAACACCAACACATGATATCATTATCAATGTTTCTTCCATAAAATTCTTTTATATAGCTGTAAATTATTTCTCAAAATCATAATCCTATAGGAACTCCATCCCCAATTTCTTCCATGAATTCAAGTCATTCTTGGAGATAAAACATACGTCCGACTCTTTTTATCCATAAAGACCCCAAAAAATCACTAATAAGATAGTTACACTAAAAAATTAATGGGAACATCACCACAATAAGATCAAGATAATAGGTTACATAGTTACATTTATGTGGTCACAACTATTGAAACCCATATGAAATATCCTCCCACTATTACATCAACACCAAACCCACGGGAAGACACAAAGTGTCATAAGAAACATCGAATGCGATTACCTCCTTTGGAAGATGAAGAACTAGATAATTGAATAGTTTCTCTAAAAAATATCGAACATATCCTACCACTATTCATCCCATATGAGGACCAGTTACTTCCCAGGTAATTATATCAAATAAATCTCTATCTGAGAGAATTCATACATGAACCTCCTATAATTATCAGTGACTCCAGGAATACTATGCACCTCTATAACATTTGTGGGGGATACCCAAGAAACCACTACATAATTATTTTAAGGTTTCACAAACACTCCTATTTGGGATACATATATCCCCAAGAAACAAATGTCAAAATACCAAAACTCACACTTCAAAAACATCCTAAATAGTTTATGAAAACATAGAACTCCTAACACAACTTTTATATTTTCTACATTATCCTACTTTTAAATTTAAAACATAAGGATGTATTCAATAAACACCAATATGAATCATTCTATAAACTGAAATAACATGGTGTTCATCAATACCAGGAACACTGTTGGAGAATTGGTAACTCTAAATGATGTCACAATGAAATAATGTTGCATATAACAACATCAAAAATAATTCTTCCTAATATCATCATCCTTCACTTGTATATGATGATATCTAGACCACTGGTAGATCATCAAAAATCAGTTATAACCCTTCAACTGATCAAATAAGTCATTAAACTATTGGTGGGGATGGTGGTTCTTGACCATCACCTGATTCCATCAACATTAATTGACACAAACACTACAGACTACTATATGCCTTCTTCATAAAAATAATTGGGGATCCCCAAGGTGACACACACGGTCAAATAAATCCTCTCTTTAATAGATCATCAATCTGATTCCTCAAATACTAAAACTAATAAGGGATCATCCTATATGATGAAATATATATAGGAGAAACATTTGGTTTCCAATCATTCATAAAATTGATCACTCTTAGGGAGGATAGCATCACAACCACATTACGAAAGGCATCCAGAAACTATTTAACTACCTTAGAAAACACTGCTAGAAAATTCTCTATGTAAATCAACATCAATATGGACAATAAGGAAGATAGAGATTCAATGATCCTTTAACCCATCTAAGACTGTCTCTCACTAACAAACACGACTTCCTCTCCACTAGGGTCATAAAATTTGATACTCCTGCTAAATAAATCCATGATATATTTTATCAAATATATTAAAATTATACCAAGGATTATGTCATATGGTTATATTCATAAACTTATGAAATATCGCCAAGAGTAGTTATACCCCAACAACAACATATAGTCTCATCACACATCATACAAGCTAGCTCGACCACCAACTAGATGAATAAACATGAAGAGAACTGGAATCATATACACCTCAATCCCCAAAATATAAACTAGGGTGGGTGAATTAAAGAGTATGTAGAAATCATATATATAGTACCTCATAAAATTTCTCGATTTTCTACCGATAGAAAATATAAGGAATGCATCTAACCATGACCTACTATAAATCCTTTCAAGCCCTGATGGTGACTACAGTCATGGATGTGTTATGATCACTATCCATGTGGATGAGGGGCATCATGGGGCCACCCTCTAAGAGATCCATCCCTTATTTGTTGATCATAATATGGAATACTATACTGATATAACTACATCAAATGATACTACTATAATGGTTGGTCCTGAGGTGGGACACCAAATGAATTCTAACTATAAAGGAAGGTTGATCACTCTCACTTCTAATAGATATGATCTTGGAATGAAAATTAAAAAACACCTAACCTGCTAGTAGGGATCTGGGAAAATATAGCTTCAATAGAATGCGTTGAAGTTGGTTGAAACTTTCTCCCCACTAACTAAGACTTATTATATTTATTGGACAACTAAGAAATCTCAGTCATGACTCTACTTTAAATAAAATATTTTTGACTCTCATCCCATGTCAATCTGATCCTAGCCAACATCATCTGAGTGATCTCCAGCATCTCAAACACCTTGAGATATGACTTCAACATAAATCAAGTTACCCGGGGCTAAATCTATGGGTGAAAATCCATCTCAAAATTCATATCCTTGGTCTCCTTATTTGGTGGAAGGAAATAAGTATAATGTTGGAGGTTTTTTCACCAGATACAAAAAAATCGAACACCATAACTCCCCTATAAAAGGGTAAGGGTATCCTATCAAATTTATTCCATAGTAGAAAAAGATAGAAACTCAATATAACATCATGACCTTGACTGGTTGGCTTCAGAAGAACTAAAATGACTCTAAACTTTGGTGACATCATTAAATTACCCAATTATTTCAATAAATTTGAAGGGTAGAAAATTTTTTGGGGGAATTTTTACCCTTACACATAGATAGCTAGTAGCATTAAATCACCACAATATGAATATATCAAAATATGATGAATGATATGTAACACCCTGAAATTTTAAAAGAAGAACATTGTATTTCATAGATTTTATGACACAAAACACAAATCATTGAATAAAATATAACATTAGAGACTTTACAAAATACCTCTTTTAAATAAATTTAATCTCTTAAATATTTTACAAAAAACGTAGGCTTGAGTCGAAATGAACCACAATATAGCATACCATTAAATCATAAATGTTAAATTGTTTTATATATGAAGAAAATTATCTAATGAATGAAATTATTTTTTTATATTGAGTATAAATAAAATAATAATCATTTAAAAGTAAAAAAATATTTTCTAAATAACTATAATTTTTATAAAATACGGTTTAGTGTCTCTTTTCTCACATAATTTAAAAATATTTTTTTAACAATTTTAGAATAAATATTTAAAAAAAATTAATTTTTTAATTATTATATCAAAATTATATTAGGGTGATATTGGGAATCTTTTTATAAATATTTAATGTTTTTATGAATAGTTCACAATAATGAATTTTAATTGAAAAGTACATTTTCATTTAAGTTATTTATATTGTTAAATTAAATTTTTAATTGTGTTGAAAGTAAAATTAGTTTATTTATATATATATTAATCCAGTTTAGTTAATTTAAATCATTTTCATATTGAATTTTTTATAAAAAACATTGTATAAGTCTGAACATTTTCTCATTGAAAAGATTTTTTCTCATCACGTTTACAGGATTATGTTCAAATTAAAATTTCATAATTCTCTGAATTTAGATTGAAAAAATGGATTCTAAAATTGAAATAATAATGAATTATATTATCTATTAAGGTTAAATTATTTTTTACCATAATTAATTGTAAAAAAGTCAAAATTATTTACCACGGTTAATATATAAATGGATTTATCAAAGGGGTTAAACTAAAACGACAAGGATTAAAATTACCTAAATACATGAATAAAATATATTTTATTTAAAATTTAGTCCCTATAATTTATAATTCTCAATAATAATGCATTTATGACCATTTTTTCAAGTAAAAAATTTGAGTACATGTTTTTATTTTCAAAAATTACAAGTGTGTCACTCACCTCACTTATAAAAGGCCACCCCCTCTTCTCTATTATTCACACCTCAAAACCCTTTTATATTGGAAAATAAATACAGAAATTACTTATCAAATTCCATAATATGATCCTATAATAATTATTTCTGGTATAAATATAACATTGGAAGGATTTGGTGCAAACCTAAGGTGGTTACCTGAAGAAGAGGTAACGTTCTTTAACGAGCGTTTTTTTATTTCTTTTTCCAAATCCTAAAATTATTATTAATAATTAATGATATAATATCCATAGTATCATACATATACATATATATTATTATATTATTTTAATGTCTTAAAACCAGCCCCACTTCTATCAAATGGGTTGTGAAATCAACATTTGTGTGTACAACGGACAGTCGCCTCACAGACTGATGTAATTCATGTTTCCATTACTACCTCTAACAGCTGAGTATAATGATGTATATAATGTATATTTATGATATTTATGAAATAATTATACCATTTGATTAAATATATCATATAACATATTTTTAATTTCCATTCTGTGGGGGATACGATAACGTCGCTCGTGTGTATGATGGAATACCGCCTCACGAAGCGATGTGATTCGTTTTTCAATAACGATTTACATGGAATTTAATTATGGTAAATATAAATAATATATGTGATATAAATGGAATTATTGTGATATTAATGAAAATTTATCATTATAAAAATATAATATATCCTTTTCATTCTTACCTTTTCACTCCCTTGAACATGATAACATCATTCGTGTATGTGTGGACTACCACCTCCACAAAGCGATGTGATTACCTTTTTATCACCACACCAAATTTAAATTATATATAATTATATTTAATAAAATAATATGTTATTGTGATCATTATAGGAATATAAAATATTACTAAACTTCCTTCCATAATGATCATTGAAAACAGAAACGTTACTCATGTGTATGTATGTCCTACTATCTCCTTGATTGTAACATACTTGATTTCTCAAAAACATATTTTATGATTGGTATTAAAAGTATAATTTCATGTTTTTTAATCTGGATATTTTAAACTATATAATATGGACAAGAACATGAATTTTCAAAACAAGCCATGAATGAAAAAACAAATCAATTAACACCCGAAATAATAAAAATAATGAAATATTATTAACAAACGAGGGATAAGATGTTATAAAAGGATAATATATGATATTAGAAATATGAATATGATTCTGGTATAAAATAATAAAATTCTTATAAAAATTATAAAATATTTTAAATCAGGTTCAACTAAAAGTAATCATGAGGTAAGGGACTTCAACTCAATTTCCCATCATTAGGGCATGCTTTATTATTGTGTGACTAAATTAATTTATATGGTGTAAATAATATACCTTTGACATGTAATATCATGATTCCTTAATAATTCATGGTATTTTAAATTTTAATTTTATTTATTTCAACCAAGGGTATTTGAATTAAAATTTACCACGTGGAAAAGAATTTCATAACTCAATTTCTTTTCATTGGGTTATATTACTTCTTACTCATCTTTTATATTCTAGGATTACTGATGTAATGACTTTTTATTATCAAATATTTTATTTTTACTTATTTTATGTGGATTTATTTTCTATAAATATAATTTATACATTTATTAATTCTCAGTCAAACATTATAATCATTTTAAGGGTTTATTTCACAAACTTATTCTAATCGAGATTGTTTATTCTTGAATTTATGTTAAAGGTAATTATTTGATAATTGTTTAAAAAACCATGTCATTTTTATCTACTCTATTTATTCAGGATATTTTCATGTAATCATATAATTTTTACACTATTTGGTAATTAAAATAATTGAGAAAGGTTTTTATAAAAACCCAACTTCATTTATCTCTTTGGTAAAAAAAATTTTTCTTCAAAAAATATTCCTTCTAAAAATGTTTTCAAAAATGTTTTTAAAATTTTAAAAATTATTTATTAATTTAAATTTTACCCATTATTACTTTTCAATTTTTGTAAATGAAACTTCATGTCTTTTTCAAAATAATTTCAGTTTGTCTTTTATCAAAAAGGTGAAATGAATCATTCTTCTAACATGTACGACATGAACAGAATTTATAGCCATCATGAGAACTCAAATTTTATAAATTTTATTTTTTAAGTTTCAAATATTATTTTTGAGAAACATATTTTTTAAAAAAATTGTTAACATTTATATTTAAAGGATATTTTCCTCAAAAAAATGTATTTAATGATATTTTGATGGTATTTTATTTCACCAATAAAAACCCCCTGTATTATTTCATGGATTGATATATGTTATGTTTATAAAGTCCTTATTATTAATTTAGATGGTTTATGATCATTTTTACCATGGAAATTATTGTTATTCCCTTCCTTGATTAATTTTTGTAGCCATTAACATTCCCATGAATTATTCACTTTCTTGTGGTCATTAAATTTCCTCTAAATATCCATATTATTTATCATGGATAGGTTTATTTATTAAATATTATATAATTTCTAAATACATTGTTTGACATTGAATTTTGTTTGGGAAATATTTAGAAATACGTATTCTTTACTCAATAAAAATATTTGATGATAAGGAATATTTTTCATGATTTAAATCCATTATTTGATATGTGTGGAATGCATTGGATCTATAGACACAGGTGGGGCCCTATTACAGATAGCCCCTAGATGCATCAAAAAGTCTCATCATATGAATAAATTTGATATCATTAGTTAAATGGGTTTATACCCATTAGTTTTAAACTATCTAGGGTATAGTTCTTGATGGTAGAGGCATCAGGCCCCTGAGACATGATGCCTGATAATTAAGAATATCTATCATTAAAAATTTAGTTATCTTTATCCTTGAAATTTTCACAATGTTATTATCTATAAATTCAACTCATTCTCATATTATTTATTATTTTTCATGTGTTTTAAGTTATTACAGTATCATATCTATTATTTATTATCCATTTATGATAGTCAGTTATTGTTTAAATAACATGTATGTTCAGCTATTTACCTTTCCATATTGATTATTCCATATCTTATGATGATAGTCATTCTGTTGAAAATTAATTAATTTTCATTTATTTACCTTTCTATATTGATTATCCATTAATTATTTATGTTATATTATACATTACTTAACACTTACTAAGCATTTGAGCTCACCATTACTTTTCTTCCTTTCCCCAGGATACCATGATGTGTACTACTATTGATGTGAAAGGATATACTCGAGGGAACAACGATAATCTCAAAAAAAATTGCAATTTGTGTTTTAAAATGTAATATAAAAATAATATATGTATCTAGTTTTCCAAGACAACTAAATTATTCAATACGCTATGATGTGATTCCTTGTATCTTATGCCAATGTAAATAATAATACACCAACTTTGAGCTACTAGGGTTGGGGTCGCTACATGATGTGTAATAAATGAATACAATATGAAAAATAAATAATTATATTAGTAGTAAATGATAAAAGATAAGAACTAATACTCTAATACATACAAGATTCGAGTTACCAAGGTGGGGCCACTCTAAACACAAAAACTCAACTGACTCCCAATCATTATCATCATCAACCATGACTGAAATATCATGGTGTCCCACTAGTAAAATGTAATTTCTTCCCCTTACCTATATCAGGATAAAAAAATATATGAATATTCACAAAATAATAAATACATGGGGTGAATATAAAAATCAATAGTAAATCTCCAAGTCCTATCATACATGCCACTATAATATGAACCAATTTTCAAAATTTTAATATAAAACAAGAGAGAGATATATATAAATGTATGTATATAAATATATATACTTATATAGGATATGAAATCACCAATTTTATAAGGTGTACCCATTCTATGAACTCACACACCTATGTAATGAACCAATCCAATGTATCTCTTATCATAGAAAACACTCTAAATAGTCCAACTCGAGAGAGTAAACTAATCCCTTCTGTCCCTAGTTGTCACTTGGTGGTACAATCCAGTGTGCAACAATGTGGCATGGGTGGAAAAGTACAAATCAATAAGGCCCAATGCAATGATGTAATAACCCACACATAATGTTTTATTCCAGGTTCTATCACACTACACTTATCTTGTTTCAAAACATATTTTTAATGTTTCATCAAGCACATTGTGGGAGACACCAACAACCCATCTATTTTAAAACAACTAGAAACAAATTTCCAAGGGATTTTCAGAAATGTTTTTTGTTAAAAGAATAATAAAATATAATTAAAATAAACTAATTCATCCCTATAAATAATATAGTTAGATAATCCACCAACTTCCACATGGTTTATTAGATGAGTTACTTCACAATCCCACAAATCTGAACTCCTCCCGTTATTCCTCTAATGGATTGGAATTAAATTCAATAAAAATCCATAATATAACATAGTTATAGGCACAAAAACCTCAGTTTATAATTCCTTCCCTGTGAGAATATTAATATAAATAAGGAGGGAGAGAAATGAAACTCTTACCATAAATTCTTAGGGTCAAATGCTCAATGATTCAATAGAATCGGCCTCCAAAAAGAATAGGATCAACAAAATCTCCTAGAGGAGGGATTTCGGTTGAGAGTATATGTCAAGAGAAGATGGATGAAGGTTTTTGGGGGTGTAATCATCTTTCTAATAAATTTTTTGGATTTTATTAATTACATCACATGGTTATGCCACACAGTTTGGGAAACCGTTCACCAATAGTGTGATTCATCACTGGCTTGAAAATTTTGGTGTCACATGGTTACCACATAGTTTGGCCCAACCACATTCCTACCATAACCCTATAAAAAATACCCCTCCTCCATATTCACAGTTACTAATAGACTCCCCAAAATTTCCCCAAACCATTCTCAAAACATTCACATTTTAAAACATCACAAAACTATCCAAAAACATCATGAGGCATAAACCAATCGATCTATAACAAAAAATGGACAATAAAATAGGGAAATACCTCATAAGGGGGTGTTATATTATCCCCACTATTGGGATTTACATCATTGCAATGTTGGAGATTGGCATTGTCATGTAAACGTTTTAGCCATTGCTTCACCATAAACTCTCTTGCTCTTAAGTTTCTTCTTGAATTTGATCATGATTCTATAATACCTATATTGATGAACTATGTCTTTCACATAATATTTTTTCTTATCAATCCCTAATATGAATTAGTATATGTATAAATGAATCATATGGTTAAAGAGTAATATGGTCCCAAAGAATCACATGACTAGGATCATGGTGATGATTCTTCAATTTTGAGACATGGAAAACATTATGGATAGTATTGAATCTCGACTATAAGGATAACCGATATGAAAAATTGATGATATGTTCCAGGATCTTGGATATTATAATGTACAGAGGAGACAAATTTCCATTCTTCTCCAAATGGTGATGCCATAATCTTAGTGAGACATTCAGAAATATATGGCCTATTATATAAAAAGATAATGGAAAATGATGATGATCTGTATAAGACTTTTTATGTCTCTTGGCTATATCCAACCATTTCCCAAACATCTATATTATTTCAATAGTCTTGTGAACAATATATGATCTAATAAGTGATGTTTCCCTAGTATCTACCCAAGAAAGTGAAGACAGACATAGATGGTTATAAAATGCCTTAACCAAATCCATATGCATTATGAAAGAATAACTATTATTATATGAAAACTCTACTAATAGTATATTATCTTCTCATGAACCACCAAAATCCATAAATTAAGATCCAAGAATTACTCCTGATATTCTTATAGTATGGTATGAAAATACTTCCATTTAGGGATGATATATGATGCTCCTGGTCTATTGGGTTCCTATGTCTTGTTATAAGGACCACAAAAACTATAAGTTCAGTTTAGGAACTTTATTAGAAATAGAGTTAATCAAGACTCCATGTAATTTCAACACATTCTAAATATAGATATTTGAAAAATAATCTGCTGTATTAACCTCTGGAATTAGGATATAGTTTTATAACTTGGTGATTCATTCCACAATTATCTATATTTCATATTGTTTTTGAATTTTATATTGTAGGACCGCGAAAGTGACCATGGAAATTTGTTCCCATTTCCATACTAGTATGGTAATAGATTGTATCATACCCACCATATATTGATGTTCAACCTCTACATACTGACATGTGAGACGTCACAAAATATAATCATAAATATTTTGTTTCAAGCATGACCACCATAAACAAGTATTCATTTCCTTATACATGTTCTGGATACTCGGGTGGATAACCCATTTTTAATAGTGATACATTAAATGTAGTTGTTCTTAGAATTATGTGGGATCTATAACCTGGTCTAAAAAGAATAATACATATTTTTCCTCTTCTGTCCATCCATATATGGTCTCCCATCTATTAAGGTTTTACCTAATGATAAGGTAGTCATAGTATGATTAATAATATCCCTTAACTAGCCCAACTTATTCAATAATAAGAGGGATCATAAAGAAAATGCCTTTATCATTATGTTCCATTCATTCAAAATTCATGTTATTAATTACTACCAAATAGTTCCACTACACACAAGCCTCTATGAAATTTTTTTCGTATGACTTCTAGATTAAATAATCTTAAATTGAATTTCATTTCTTGGAAATATAAATAAGGTAAAAATTGAACATATAGAGATATCCCATCCATTTTCCTTGACTTAGGTTCAAATCCCTTTGAGAAAATATGTGTTTCAAACTTTTATAATCAATAATCATACTCGAAATTTCATCAATGTGATTATGGTGCCATGTTTAAAAATTATAGAAATCCAAAACCAATACCAATTAATGAGTTTGATAATTCTTTTCATGTGTCCATAGTCATCATAATCCATTGTCTATATCATGGCCTCCTTGAAAAATAATTCAACCTAGTCTTGATCAAAATTCATTACAATACATTACATAACCATTTCATGTTTTTGGTAAAATGGTGATAGGAGACAAAGTGATATGATACTTAAGCTGTTGAATATTTTATTAGAAATAATTATTCCCCTAGAATGAAATTAAATTCTTAGTCAAAAGATTCATAGAGGAAATGATCCCTAATAAATCCTAGATTCATCATTTGAAATAGTTTTCTAGCCCAAAAAAGATATATATCTAAAAGACATTCTTACAATATCTCCAAGAAATTATTGCTTCAATTTTTTCAATATCAACTAATATGCCTTTTTATAAATGAAATACCTAAGGAAACAAAAATATTATATCCAGAATTTATGCATAGATGATATAATATAGAGATTGTCGTTACCCCATCTACTCAACACAATCCTTAATAATATTACATTGTCTTTTTTGGTTCGAGAATAAACCAAAATATCAACATCAAATACTATGAAAAACGTGACAAGGTACCCATGGAATATATAGTTCATTAATTCCATGAAAATTATAGGTGCATTGATAAGAAGGAAGTACATGACCATGTATCTATATTGGTCATATCAACCTTGAGAAGCTAACTTTGAGATACCCTCTTTCTATCTCATATTTGGTGACACCCTGATCGTAGATCAATTTTTAAGAACCATTTATCTTAATTCAATTTATCATATATGGCATCCATTTGAGGAAGATTATATTTATTCGTGATCATGACATGATTCAATTATTGATAGTCTACTCATAATCAAATCAAACCATATGCCTTCTTTACAAATAATATTGGAGCATCCAAAGGTGATGAACTCGGTCAAATTAATTCCTTACTTTAAAATTCTTCTATCTAGACTTTAAAATCCTATATTATCATTGCTTCCATTCTATATAATGAAAGTGAAATATATTTCATTCCAAGAACAATAACAATAGAAAATTTGATTTCCCACATAGGTGGAAACCTAGAGATATCTTTTGGAAAGACATCAGTGTATTAGTCTACTATAGACGGAATAATAATATTTTTAGTTTCATGAATAACACCTAAGGTTATTAATGTCAACTTATAAGAGATGGTTTTTATAATTGTTACAAAGACCCTTCTCGGCTATCATTTATTCCCAATCCAATTTCATTTGAAGAAGACACTATTAGGGTATGTGAGTGTTTCTAATTGGGTATGAAAATAGATATTTTATTTGAATATTATAAACAATTACATTATTAAAGTTGAAATAGAATATATCCATTTCCAAAAAAATAAAATCCTATAGAAATTATACTACATTGATGGTAATGGAATATGATGGACCCTTAAATCCTCTACATTCACACCACCAAATAGGTGTCTTAATACATAGAACATGGGACATCATTACCATGTGAAACCCCATTTGAATTACCACATGAGAAACAATTAATGAATAGGATGTGCAAGTATTATACAATACATGCATTAAATTTATGTTGAGAAGAATGATACCTTGCACCATCTAGGGACCTAGTTTTTAAATCACGATAATATTCATAGATCAATATAATTATCTATTAGCTCCCCTGGGTAATCAATGCTCCACTATTGTTGTGGTTCCAACTAGGATAAGATGGTCTTCTTGGAATTATCCTGACTAGATAAACTTTGAGAGAAAGACCTATTTGAAAAGATCATACACGTTGTTTATGAGAGGCCTCGAATATATTAGATTCATTCACATCAGTTAACTTTTAAGGAAAAGTGAATAACACTTGAGATGTCCCATTTTTTCATAGTTGTGTCACTGACATGATAGTTCTAGACAATTATTCCTTAGATAATCCAATGAACCACAAACAAATAAACCTAGATTATTCCTATTATGTCGGAGAAATAGATTGATCTATTTAATTGATTTTCTATTTCTCTACTACATAGCGAGTAGATTTCCGTTCAGTTATTATTCTCACCACCTGAGTTACCACCTGTATCTTATTGGACTAAGATGTTTCCTACTATTTGGTTCATAGAAATGTATTGTTCAACCACCACCACAAATGTTACCATGTTTGTGTAGTTATCAATATATAACATGACCACTTTAGATCGAATATCATATCACAAAACTGACTCAAACATTCATGCTTTAAGATATTCACCAGTTTCTACCTCTGGTAAAAAGAGAGATATCTATGTAAAACGACCACTATATTATGTAACTAAGATATTACATTGCTTCAAATATCATATATATATCATGATGGATACTCAGAAGGTTTGAGGAAATAATTATTTGTAAAACAATTCCTCAAATCCCTTCCATGTAAGTCCCTGATCAAGGTTGTCTTGAATAGATATGTCCCACCATTTTTTACCAAATCCTTGAGCATATACACTACTATAATAAACAAGAATTCAGTTGGAGATAGAAAGAAGTCAATGATTTTTGTTATCTTACCTAGCCATTCTTATGCTTACCCATTTCCCAAATAACCCTGAAATATAAGTGGGTTATATCTCTAGAATTCCAATGAGCGATCTGCATGATGTGGTTCCTTAGTTCGGTTTCCCTTTTCAATTGACAAAAATTATTATATAGTACTTTAGATAAGATTTTAGTTCACCTATAGTTTAGGTGGAACCACATTATTAATGGAAACCTTGTGTTGGTTTCTAGGTCTTCTGATGCATAACATCTTTCTATAACAGTAGTAACAATATCTAGTCAATTACTATTCATTTAATAAATAATCTGTTATATAGTATATTAAATTACAAAAATAATGTTCATAGTAACATTTTTTCAAAATTAAGGATTGGAACTAACATAGGGATGGTTGAATCCTTATAAGAGGTCTCTTTATAAATAAATGATACTCAACTATAATTGGTTAAACCCATATAGTCAAGATGACAACATCCCTAGAAGTTTTTAACAATACTTTTGGTACCTAGAGAAAACAAGAATAGAAATAATGTAGAATAGAATCATGACTCATACCATAGATTCCTAGGGTCTAATACTCAACATTTCATCAAAATCAACATCTTAAAGGAATAGAAACACCAAAATAACATAAGGGAGGGATGAGGGTCAAGAACCTATGTCAATAGTGGGAGAATGAGGATCTTTAGAGAGTAATCATGTTTAAAATCAAATTTTCATATTTCTTTAATAAAGTCACATGGTTATGATGAATAGTTTGGAAAACCATGCACCAATTGTGTGAATCATAACTACCTTTAGATTTTAAAATCATCATGGTTATTGTATGGTTTATCCAAACCGTGTGAAAACTATGCACATACCCAAAATACCTCTCCTCTAATCAAACATTTACCTAAATATTATATATGGTTTACCTTAGTAATTAACAAACCATGCACTTTCCAAAACCATCGAAAAACATCACAAAACATTCTAGAAACATCCTGATTCCTAACAAAATAATTCAATAGCATGAAATAAAAAATAAAATAGCAAAAATACATCAATCCTCAGGGTGTTACACTTTTCCTAGAACTAATCTCTAAATCGATTCAATGAAATATCTAACTCCTCATGATCCATGAGAAACAAAATACACCTCTAGAAAGTTGATCCATGCAGTATAATCATAGCTAAATTTTCCCAATTCTCATTCAGAGAAAGAATCAAACATAAGGCTATCCTCACCTCCTCTATCTAATACTCTATATCCTGACCCAAAATAGATCCCTTGAACTTCTATAGACCGTACCACTAAAACTATTGAAACATACCCCTCCAAGTGTCATCATCGATGACCTCCACCCTAAGATAGTCTGTTAGATCATCCTATGGAATTTATTTTGCACAAACCTAATTGGGATATCATCCAAGATCCATATCTAAAAAAGGATGTGTTATAAACTCCTAATCCAATAACATAAAAAATTTAAGTCAAATTAATTCATTCATTTTAACCTGATTCCTATTGTATACCCAATTCCACACATGGACAATCAATCATGATGTATGATCCTTACCTTGGTCTCTACCCAATGAGTAGCATCACATTTCATGTTTTGTCCAGTAAATTTGAATTTCCTTATGTACGATCATTGGGGAAACAAAAATTACTTGTACAAGTTGATATCGCTTATTTATAAAATGTAATAATCCCTGTTAAAACTATTTTACATCCAACCAATGCATCCTTAGTAGTGCCTAACTCCAAAATCCTCTCCATCTCTAAGTACAGTTGTCTCTAATTCCATAATGCAATAGATATGTCCCTCTAAAGGTAACCCTATGGGGATAAAAATGATGAGTGATAATGACCCCAAATCCCACCTCCAATAGAACACAGTGTATCGACCAGCACTGAGGGTATATGAAAAACACACATGGGATGCGTTACCCTAAATATTGATTTAAGGAATAAGTGATAAGACGATAAACCACCAAAAAACACCATGCATAAAAATAATAATAAATATCAATACATAATGTAATGGTATAGAAAAAAAATAGGAAATATAATTGATAATGAAAAAAATAAATCCTCATCAATGATCAGAAAGCTTCAAGAACTCTTGAACAACTATTTAAGAAAGTAATTCCCAACTCAATCACCTGCCAACACCTATGAACCTGAAAAATAATTTATATATATGTTGTATAGACATAACATGTATACTTAGTAGGATCCTCCAAGAAACCTCTCATAAAAAATGTGAAATAATCATACTAAATACAAATGAATAAATAAATATAACTAACTCATCACCTAACAGGTAAAACCATATTCTCATCCTTACTATGGATCACTCACAAATTAATGTATATAATAAAAACATTCCATATCAGATTAATATATATATATATAAAGGTAAATCGCTTCCCATTACCCATTGGTTTTTCAATATCACACCCAAATGCTACACATCTTGGGAATAACCCTTCCATAAGAAATACATCACCTCATGCATATGTATCGTAGCCATCCTATATCTCATCTATCTCACAATCACATCCACATCCTCTATATAGTAACTAGATTTTATTTATTCAAGCCACCAAATCTTGTGCATCATGTACTAAACCTAAATCCATCAAATCCAGTACATGTCACACCTATAATGACCTTTTATGTACTATATCTAGAATAAATTAATGTGATGTAACCTCAAGATATTATAGCACACACAAATGTATTAAGAAAACTCCAGTGCATACCTACATGAGATAATATTATCAAAGAGAGAGCGGTTGAGATGGATTAGTTGTCTATATATTTCCTAACTAACATAGATATTGGAAAAAACACCCCCAAGACATTTGGGTGTCAGTTTCCCAATCGACATGGGTGGGATAGCGTATAACACATTAATATTCCAAGATGAATGACATCAAAATCATTTTATTTTTCTTATAATCTCAAATATTTAACCATCTTCTATGATGACCATCAACAAATCGTCTTCACTTGTTAATTCATTAATCATTTCAAAATTGTTCAATTATTATAGGACTTGGCCTAAACTATCATGAAAAATATGTACTAGTTGATCATAGATTCAAACTAAATCAAGCATTTCGAACTGATGCTTATTAATAAAATTCATAAATCTTTCCATCACACAAGTATAATTATGATTAAATATATTGATGAGAAATCCTCACTATAATCTTGTCTCTACTGTCCAATGTCATTCAAACAACATTTTGTATAGTTTCAACTCTCCCGCCATCACCGAAATTGACCATCCACATATCCCAAGGATCCTAGACCATTACTTTTCATGATTCTTTGACATATCAATATGGCCATGGCCCCGTAGTCCAGGGCTCATCAAATCAGTCAAAATATACCAGTATATCAATAAAATACGTCAAGGATCTAAATCCATGGATCTCAAATAAATTTTAAATGTATTTTTCAAAATGAAAACTTAGGTCATATCATTGAGGTGTTCATGAACCCCTCATGTAAGCAATAAGCACAAACTACCCACAAAACAATTTATATTTCACAAAAAAAAAGAATTTTATATATCGTATTGAATTTATTATTTTATTATTCATAAGTTTCTAATTTAAGAAACATATAGGTAGTCGCTAATAGAAGATAAAAAACAACATGAAAATGCTTTAGACATTATTCCCAAGTTTAATCAATTCTAAGAAGAGCGGTAGTTATTCACTGATGGATATTTTATTAAAATAGTAAAATCATATGTCCTTATATAATTTATTCATTTCAATAAATTTAACCACGCAAATAAATAACAACAACAAGACATAATAAATTAGATATTAAACTATCTAATAAAATAGAACGATAGAGCATCCGGAAAGTCATAAAGAACATACGATCACAACAACCCCAACATTTTATTTAAAATTTGTAACATGAAATATTAATTTTATAAAAATGAGATAATTCCCATTTCAATATTATCTTTCTAGAATTATAATAAAATTCTTATCACAAAACATTTAAAATTAACATTATAGCATGCCATTATTCTTTTTCTCTGTCATATATAGTTTCTAGGATAATAAAAGTTTAATTATTTAGATTAAAAAAGTGTATTATTTAAATTTCTATCATCTTGAATATTTAAAATGATACATAATATATATTTCAGTAATATGTTTTTCAAAATTTGATTAAAATACTACTACATACAATTAATTACAACAATTTTAACTAATAATAGAGTAGTTTTTTATGTGTTTTTGAATAATAATTTAAAATTGTATAGGTTAAGAAAGAATTAAAAATTTGCTTGAAAGGTGACAGAGAGGCTACCGCCTTCCCTACCCATCCTCACAACTTTTGTCCAAGATTTATGACATGGAAAAGGCAGTATGGGGGTTCCATTTTCTGCCTTTACGTTAGGTGAAAGGTGGTAGTGGGGGTGTCGCCTTTATCCTTATGTTAATACGAATAGAGGCACCTCATACCCCATTTTTCTTAATGCCCTATAAAATGGCACCACCCATTCTATTAACTTCCATTTTCCCCCATCTCCCATCATTACAATGCTTCTCTCCCAAAAAAATCATTTTTATGTGCAGTGGATTTGGTGGTCTAAAAGAAGTCTCATTTTTTGTGAAGCATCATTTAGAGCTATTTTAATGTAATTTACAGTTATTTATTTATTTAATTTAATTCTCATTAGTTCTTAATATGTCATTTTTTATGTAGTTTAGTTAGTTCTAAATATTTTGTTTATTAAGTAGTTTATTAAGTTATATATATTTTGAAATAATATTTATTATTAGTAATGATTAAGGTTACTTTAACTATAGAATAAATTAGGATTAAATGTTCTAATATTTTGGTATCATAATGATTATGTGGTTATATAAGAAATAAAATCCCAATCTTGATACAAACAAGTGGATGTGGCTCTGGCACATATGTAAGTAGGGGTAAAACCCAAAAACACCGCTTTGAGCTAGACCTGAATGGGAACTGGGGCATGACAATGGGCCTTACTACACTCCTAGTTTGACATTCCCAAGAGATATGCTTTAGATAATTCATATTTTATTTATAAACTACTACAAAGTATAATAGAAGAAAGCCTCAAATTATTATATTTATCAATGATAAAATAATAATTATGTTCATATAAAATGAAATGGACTAGGGAAAAGATGATAATTAATGAAAGTAATTATTAGTAATCGGATTATTTTTAGTAAGTTTTAAATATTTTATTTATTAAGTATTTTAATTAATTATATATATTTTTGAAATAATAGTTATTATTAGTAATGAACATGTATATAAATATTAATGAATAACTTAGGATTAAAAAATGGATACATGTGATTAGTTAATTATAATTAACTAATGAATTTCATAGGATTAATTATTCAATAAATAATGATTAAAGGGTGATTAAAGAATTATTAATTAAAGAATAACTTATAAATGATTAAATAGTGATTAAAGAATGATTTACTATTTAAAAAATGTACTATGAATCATTTGTATCATAGGTTGGGAGGTAAAAATATGTTCCAAAATTTTAGTATCAAAATGATTATATAGCATAGAAATAATATTTATTATTAGTAATGATTGAATATAGATTAATTAATGAATAAATTACGAAGAAAATATGAATACATGTAATAATTATCTAATAATACTTATTAGGGATAAAATGAAAATTATTATTATATAAAGTGAAATGTTTAACAACAAACACATTAAATAACACATGAATATTTTACAATATTCAAGAATTACCATGACATTTTTCAATTAAACATTGTTTGGATGAGATGAGCCCGACTATGGAAGTGAGGAGAAATCCAACTTATTTTTATTTGGTAGATTGATAACATCTTCTAAAGGTGTTTACTTAACTTATTAAGTATATATCTTTATATGATTATATGAAGCAACCAAGTAAAAATATGTTGGATTTTACCTCATTTTCAAAGTTCGGATCATCTCATCCAAACAATGTTCAACTGAAAATTTTTGGTATTTCTTGTATGTTGTAAATCATTAATATGTAATTTAATGCGTTTGTTCTTATTCATTTCAATTTATATGATCATAATTGTTATTTTATCAATGATAAGTAAACTGATTTGATGTTTTCTCTTCTTTTTACCTCAGTTTCCAAAACATTATATGACTTATATTTTAATAAACATTAGTATCAATTTTAGGGTATCAAAATATGTTCTAAAATTTTAGTATAATAAATTTTATATGGTCAAACATCATTTTCAATTTTAGTTACACTATTAGAATCATGATCAAATTTTTTTATGACAAGAGAGTCATGTTTTCCAGCGTGTAATACTATGAGAATGTTATTCAAACTGACTACAGATCTTCTTACAGTACACAACCAAATAAAGTGGTTAGTACATATGATTGTGTAAACCTATGTGAACTTGAATACATAACTCATGGTTTCTTAAATCTGGGACCCGATCAAGAGATCAAGTCTATGAGCTATAGATATTTTCAATTCCCAGCAACACTGTGGAATCTAGCTTGTCCATTGGTTACTAATGCACAATGATTCCCAGCAAAAAAAATTATTTTCTCAGTAGTTATTTGGTATCATGATGGAGTTATATATTGATGTTTCTACTGTACAACAACAATGTCTAGTTGTATGAAGACATAGACTTACAAAAGTGGTTAAAGATGGTCCTCCCCATGAAATTGAGCCTATCCCAAATGATGCATAAGAGTAAATGTAACACCTCAATATTTCATAGTACATTATTTCTTTAAAGTAATTCAAAAACATGCACTACACACAAAACCCAGTTCAAGTGAACCACGACATAAAAAACTGGCCGTTCAAAAGCAGTTATTAATAGTATTAACTGAATTTTAAATTTTATATAATCCTTATAATTTTAGAATCCATATTATGAGTTTCTTAGACATAATATATGAACAAATTCATTTTTTTAGATAAAATAAGTATTTTTAAAAAAATGTTATTTTAACACCCTTTAATGGAGAACTCTTTTTAAATCCAATAAATGAATCTTTTATATCATCAATTTTACAAAATAAAATTCTTGTTTAGAATCAGGACATCAAAATTTGATTTGGGTAAATGTTTTGGTATTTTTCTGATAAAATTCATTTTTTGATGAATAGTGAAAAATATTTTATTATAATTCAAAACTCCCTTTTTAAAAAAATTTATTTATATGGTTAGATTATATTTTTAAATGGTATAAAAGTTTAATTATATTATATTGTTACCATTTAATCCAATTATGTTCATTGGAAGGAATTTCACTTTGAAATTGGGCATAAACAAATGTCAATCTTTTGACAGATATTGTTCTTAAAAACCCGCTATTTGTTTTGACAACGGGAATTAATTTTAAATTAATTAATTCAACTTCTATGTTTTTATTTTTGTAAAATAGATATTATTTTTTAATTCATAATATCAAATAAATCTTAGGCTGAATATTTGGTATTTTTCTGAAAACATTCAATTTTTGATGAATAGTGAAAAACACTGAGTTATTGGTTAAAACTGACTTTTTATTTAAATAATTATTTCTTTTATTTTATTTGTTTTATTTAAAAATAGATACATAATACATATATAACTTCAATGTAATTAATTGGAGTCATTTTATATTAATTTTATATATAAAAAATTTTATTGAACTTTTTACCGTCTTTTACCCACCTCCTAGGAGCTTTTGCAAATTTGCATAAAACATAAATTTACCGCTTCTGAGAATTGAATTTCAAAAATCCGAGAGACATGATTGATAGCAGTAAGAAAAATGTTAGTCAATGAGATGAAAATAATTTTTGGGGAATAGTAACTTTTTACTTTTATTTACCACTGTTAAAAGTAAATAAGGTAATTAAAGGTAACAAGGATATTATTTTTACCCTGACACATGTCCTAATTCTATTAGATGAGTATAATTCGACCAAAAACAACCTTATGAATAATATATGAACCTATTTGGTCCACTTGGATTAGATTAGGAAATTTATTATTATTTAATTCAAAGAAGTGTTAAAAGTGTTAAAATTTAATTTTAATAACTAAAACATTTTTAATATAAGGTTATATATAAGATAAATTCGATTATAAATATTAATTAGAAAGATAAATATATTTCCTACATAATGGTATTTTATTTATAATTTTTAGACATTAAATAAATTAATTTATTTATGACATAATGATTATTCAGTAATTACTGTATTAATGAAAGATTAAGATAAATGATATTATAAATAACGAAATAAATGTAAATTGAGACTTTTTATGAATTAAAATTATTTTATAGGATAATATGACATGTTAGTATTTATTTAATTAACTTTATTTTAAGTAGTCATTCTGTTGTGATTTTCATAAAAATCAAATTCCAAATGGTGTCAAAATTGACATAAAAGAGTTTTTAAAAAAATATTATATTATTAATTGATATTCTATTCCTAAAAATCAATGGACCGGACAAAAGACTTATATAATGATAGTTTTATCATTAATGAACCACTTGGGGTTCTCTTGGAGGTATATAGTAAGTTTATTAACCATATAATATAAAAATACAATGAGACATGGTAAATGTCAAACTAATTAGGTAAGAGTTAAATCTAAAAGATAAGGTTAATATAGTGAAACAAACCTATATAAAACCTATTGGATGATTGGTTTTCTACCCATACCCACATTAGTCTAGAAATAAGTCACTTTGGAGCCATTATAAACCGAATATTAATTTATTATAAAATAATATTTCACTCTTTTCCAAAGGTGCCCCTCACCTCTCTTATAAAAGGGCACTCCCCCTTCTATCTAATTCACACTATCAAATCCATTTGGCTCAGAAAATCCCTACCCAAATAACCTTTTAAATTCCCTCACTTCAATCTAGAGGCCATAGTTTGATCACAAAGCCAACCTAATGTTCAGTTTTGATAATATCAAAATGAATAACCCGAATAAGAGATAATGATTTCACCGCCCTCTTTCAAATTCCTTTCTTCTTCCACTTCTTTATTATTTTTTATTTCCATTATAAAATAATAACTCCAGTATCTTCTATATAATGTGATTTTAATATAAATATGGCACAAAAATATTAAGTATTCTATCCATCCTTTGAATGACATGTAACTATACGTGTGTAAGTATGGCTTACCGTCTCCACGTCGTGGTGTAATTGTTATTCAAAACATTATTATTTGGATGGGTATGATAATAACGTGTAATTGATGTTAATAATAAATATAAAATTATAATGATTCTGTATACATGATATAACATCCAATTATATATGAATTTAATAGAAAAAGAATGATATTGTCGCTTGTGCGTACGTACGGAATATCATCTCCACGAATGCGATGAGATTCATTCCCCATCGTATCCATTGAAGACTAATTTTCATTTGATTATTAAAAATAATGTTTAAGGAATTGATATAATTCTGGATACAAATAAGATACAACCTATCCATAACAAACACGGCTTATGTAACAAAGCATATAAAGGAAAACAAATCAGTTAACACCTGAAACAACGATAATACTAAGATATTATTAAACAAAGCAATGTTAAAAGATCATATATGATATCACATTAATGTATATGATTCTTGTATAATTTAATAACAATTATTTCACCATTATATAGGAGTTTAACCTACCATCGTCCAAGGAAAAGTACTAAGTAAGGGTTTATTTCACAATCTCTTCATTACACGAGGTTGTTTATACATAATTATCTACTGGGACCTCTTTATCATCCACATCCATGTTTCTTAGAAATGTATTTCAAAACACTTTTACTATTTAATAGACAATGTTTTAAGGTAATTTATACCCTTATTTTACCTTATATGTTTTTGAAAGGAATCTTTCCGTCATTTTCAAAATAAGGTGCTTTATGACTTTTTCAACAAAATTAAGGTAAGAATGTCTTTTTTAACTTATACGACAGGTGCAGTTGTTCTCTTCCATTATTACACCTTTGAAGCTTCCCTTACGAGATTATATGAATATTTTCAAAATAATGGTTTTCTATTATAATTATGTGACTTTTAAATGATTTAAAAAAAGTGATATCTCACTCAAATAGTTTTGATTTCATCTATGTCAACATCCTTTGATGGATTTTAAGTTTATTTGAAGTTGATTTATTATGATACAAAACTTTCATATAGCATTGAAGGTTTTGTGATATGTTTGATTGTGGATGTGTTATTTTTAAACCATTCATGGTTTATGGATAATGTATTTACATTTCGTATTCTAGTTTTAATACGAATGTTTATGTAATGCTTAAACCTTGTCATAAGAGGAATTTATTGGACATAGTATGTGACAGGTGGAGCCCGCTATAACTCCTCGATGGATTGGTAGGTCACATGAGACAAACTAGTGTCTTGGCATAAGGCCTTGACAAAATCTTTTTTGTAGTCTTAGCACAAGGCTTTGACTATGTGGTTATGATAGTCTGGAATTATGCATTTCATCATTATGAAAGTGGATATTGATATTGCATGTGATTATTCGACTAGTATAATATCCATGTTAGTAAGTGAATGAAATTATTTTATATTTATCTTTTCCATATTATGTTGACATTCAAGTTTAAAAGTCTTTTTCTTTATTTATACATTTCCTTAAATATTTATGCTTATTTATGAAATTTTCCTATATACTGTTATCCTTATTGTGCATCTGAGCTCACCCGTTTCAATGTTTTAGTTTTCTCATAATGTGAATAAGTTTATTATGATCGACCTGTTGGGATAGTCTATGGGATCTCATTTTTTTCATGGAAACAATGTTGTTGTAGTTTCCATTTTATGATGTAATGTAAGACTTAAGAATGTATCTAGTGTTTCCAAGGCTACTAAACTAATAGGTATTTTGATACTTGATCTTTTGTGATCAAGACAATGTTATGAAGTAATACACATGTTCCTGAATTCGACTGAAATGATCTCACACCTGCAACTAAGTTTCTCGAAGTTATACCAGATAGGTTTAGTGATCTATAAAAAACCTTATATGTTGGAAGGAATTTTTCCAGTAAATATGCTTTAAAAATCATGCTAAAGAAATTTCAAATTGAGACACATTGTAGATATATTGTTCAAGAATAATGAAATAATAAATATATCATATGGTGTAAGAATTATGGGGATGATTTTAGATTCCTCTTTAGGGTAATTTCCTACATTGCATTTGGAGGATGGAAAATCTCAAGGATTGAGGTAGCTCATCCTTGAATTTATCCAAGCCAAACACAAGATCATACCTCATTGATGCTGAATTTGTGTCATTAGTTATCGTTGAGATGATTAGGATATCCATGATGTTCCTATATCCCTTGTGCAAGAGAGGATACAAAATAAAATTCAGTTATAATATTTCCTATAATAAGGCATATATGGAGAAATAGACGGCAATTATGAATGTCTATGGTGATTGGAATGACTCATATCAAGTTTTAATATAATTTCTATCCATAATGAGGCACAATAACCAAGTGTTATTCCATATTGATACAAATGAACATGTGTCTCAAGATAACCAACTTGATCCCTCTCATGTTAAATTTCCTCGGTTGTTCTGTGCATTCCTCCACTATATATTCGCATTTTTTTCCTGAAAATAGTTCATTCAGATTGATGGAATGTTTCTATATGGAAAATACAAGGGCGTATTGTTGGTTATGGAAACCCAAGATAGAAAACTTTCACCTCTTCCACTTTCCTTTTCCATTGTGGAGAAGGAAAACTATGAACCATGGAGTTGGTTTTTGGATTGTATCAGTAAAAATTTCACCAACATTCAAGTTATCTATTTGATATCTGATCGGCATCAAGAAATCAATGAGGAAATCAATGAAGACCCCAATACATGGATACCCCCAAATGCACATCATCAGTTCTGCATTAGACACATTGTTAGAAATTTGAGTAAAACATTCCACAAAGAACCTATGAAGAAGAAAATCACGAGGATAGGTATGCAATGTCTTTGTTATCTGTTACTATTTCAACATAAATATAAAAAAATTATGTAAAATATGATCACTTTTGTGTAGAATATGATCCAGATAAATGGAGGTTTGGTGATTTTTTCAAACAAATATGCAAGGCTAATCAAGAGGTGTATGATTACATGATGTAGATTCAAAAATAAAAATGGACATTGGTATATGATGGGGGAAGAGGTACAGACACATGACAACAAACATTGTGAAGTACATCAATGGTGTCTTTAAGGGGATTCGAAAGTTTCCTATAACTACCCTAGTTTAAGAGACATTATATTGTTCTGTTAAGTACTTGGTAGATAGAAAAAAAACTAGCCTCATACAGAATTCAGTAGGGGATAAGTTATATAAAAAACTTTCAATGAGAGATTGGAAAGCAGATTGAAGAAGCTTCAGGTTATCATTTCATACTTTTCTGCTGAGAAGACTCTCAATTTGATGTTCAAGAGCATTCAGACCCCATAAAAAATAGAATCTATGATAAAATGGTGGTATTATTATAAGCGAGGAAATGTCAATGTGAAAATTTTCAGGCCTTACGCTTTCTATGCACACTCACCATCACAACATGTTCCTCTATGAACATATCATGGGAAGCGTATATTGATATAGTGTACTAGATGGACACCATTTCTAACTATTATATCTCACCATTGATGCCTATTGGTGTGTTTTGTTATTTCCCAATGCCCGAAGGATAACCGATAGTGATACCTGACATCAACTGGTTGCGTAACCGTGGGAGACCAAAGGCCAGTAAGATACGGAATGAGATTGACTGACCTCGAGAATAAGTGAAAAGTTTGAGATTCACCAGATGTTATCAAGAAGTTCATAACTGGAAATTATTCCCAAACATTGTTGGGTCATGTTCACACTCTCCTCCACAACAATGTATTGTCTCCATTGTGATATTTTTATATTGTAAATTATATGGTGTTATCTCTTATTTTCTACCTCGGTTTACAAAACATTTTATGACTGATATTATAATAACGATTTATATAATAAAACAATAGTATCATATATTTGGGTATAAAAAGACATTATACAATTATAGTATATAAAATATTATATGATCAACCATCTTGGTAAATATAAATTACACTTTCCAAATCATGATTTAGAAAACATTTTCTATGTAGAGAGTCATGTTTTACCTATGATTACTATTATAAGAAGGTTATTAAAACTGAGAAAGGATCTTCTTATAGTAAAAAACCAATAACAGTGGTTAGTACAACTATTTCTGTAACACTAAGTGAACTTCAAAAAGAATTTGTGGTAAATAAACTATTGTGCAGGCAGAACGGTGACAACGACGATTGTGATGATGTAAACCCATTCCATCATCATTGTAATTTTCACCAATACTCCTATGTTTTGGTTCATTTACCATGAATTCTTTCTTAAAGTTCACTTAGTTTTATAGAATCAGTTGTACTAACCACTATTGTTGGTTGTGTACTATAAGAAGCTCGTTTCTCAGTTTGAAGACATGAACTTTGTTGTTTGATATCTAATCATTATCACAACATGTGCATCTGTGAATAAGATTATTCATTTCATATAATTGTTTGACTTCAACAGATACTTTTACTATCGAATAACAATATGCCTTTCATAATAAAATTAAAAGAATATAACAACTGAATTTTAGGTGACATTAATGCATAATAAATCTTTCCTTGGATAAACCATAAATCATAAATGTGAAAAAATATTCATGAAACATACCATCATATTGTAAATCATACATATATTAAAAAGAACACCATTTTTTAATAAACTTTTACATAATGAAGAAAAAATGTTTATATCTATAAATATATAAAATCATATTATACAAAACACTATTTTATATGTAAAATCATATCTTAAAAACACTTTAGTAATATTCTTTAAAAAACAAGATTGGGAAGAAATTATATTTATATTTGATTTTAAAAATTATGCTTTTTGATCTCCCATGAACCAAAACAACGAAAGTCCAAAAAAAGTTCAAATTTAAAATCTTAAAAATAGAACACATAACCCAAGAAGATCTCATCTAGGATTCACTTGCATCATAAGCCTCATTGCTGACCATTGATGTCATGAGTCCCCACATACATCCTCACTGTCCTATCACCATCATTATCATCTCCATTCAACCACAACACCATAAACCACAAAAAATGAATAAATCATTGGAATGGAACCGTCATGAATAACACCGATGTCTTCCTTCAAAATAAAATATGATCAAACCATAAACCTAAATAGTAACCTTCACTGAACAGGAATCAACTAGATCGACTTCTTGAGTAGAAACACACATACCTTTATTAAGAACATGAGGAAAAAATAATAAAAACATACTGAAACATTTCCATTAATGTTGTCGATGCCACCTCTAAAATCCTCCCTTAGAAAGGGGATGAGAATAATATCACCATAAAAAAGAATCCGACCCGGAACACACAAGAAGCACCATCGGCCGCCAAATCCCCACATCCCAAAACCACTGTGAAACCATAATTCCGGGTCTAACCAGGAGAGGAGCGTAAATAATCCAGGTCATGGAAAGTAAATGAATGGTCAAGGGCTCCGAACGTCGACCACATGGTGATACAAAAGAAAAATCCAATGAAAAGAACAAGCCAAAATAGGGATTCATGGATGACCATCGACCATCAAACCGCATAACCCAAAACTGCTACGATTCCATTACACTGGATCCAACATGGAGAGGCACAGTGGAAGGCATAATCAGAGCAGGGTTGTGGTGGGCAGGGGCTCCAACAAGAAAATCACCATCGTCGGGGTCAACAAAACATCTTGAGGGATTTTTCCCTTAAAATAGAACCACTCTAAAAGAAACAAAAATGGAACACCACAAGGAACGTGAAGCAGACTGATGGTGGATGAGATCTCACCAAGAACTAAGAAGGCCTCACCAAGAACCAAGAAGCCTTCATCAGTGACAGCGTCGTCAGTGGTCTTGGGATGGCTGAGGTAGCTGAGGTGGAAATGATTCTAGGAAATGTGATGGAATAACACTAAATCCTCCTCCACCGCTTCACCAACACACAAATATGCTCGTCTGATGGAAAAACTAGAGGTAGGGAGAGGCGAGGTAGTGCATTGATGATGGTAGGTTGACATCGCAGTAGTTGAGGATTTTCCCAATGTGAAACAGAAAGGATAGTGTGGAACCTCCCACCTCAAAAAGAAATCCTCGGCTAAAAAAAGTCCCAGTCGGGAGCTCCCAAAGATGGGAGATTCCCCGGCCAATTGAGAAACATTGAGGCATGCACTTTTCTATTGGTAAGAAATAAATTCATAAACAAATGTGAATAAACATGTAATTTCTTACATTCTACAAGTTATAACATTCTCCATACCATAACATTATACATACATGTTACACTTATGACCCATTTAATTTTTTTTATACATATTGATTATACCATACTACTCACTCAGAAGAATATGCATGTTTCCCATGCTGGGTTAGATAGTGGTTTGGTTTGACCAATCAAGGTGTGTCTAGCACACCATTTTCATCACATAGAGACTCCACATGCCATTATACAGTACTTGTTCAACGATGGAATTTACGACATTACCAAATAGGATTTCATATTTGTTGACCATCGCCTAATTTCCGCTCTCATGTAGAGGTGGAGACTAGTGACACAAACATGCCACCTGCCTGAGGGAGTAATGACCATCAACCTAAGGTATGTGGTAGTGATTAATGGTCTTCCAATCCATTGGAATCTATTATTGGACCCACCCATGTATCTTGGCCTGACCTTGATCAGTGATTGTTGGGAATCCACATTTTGGACAATGGTAGGGCTACAGATGGTGGGTTGATATCTATACCCTTCTTAGAGGAGAAGATTCCACATATACCTGATGATTCTAATGACCACACTATCATGTGGTATGCTCGTTCATATATATTATAGCTCATTGGAGGGACCCTGTTTGCTGATCAATTTGGGTGCATGTGCACATGTTGTATCTAGACCAACTTGAGAACTTCTATCAGGTTGTGATATATAGATGGGGATCATCCTATTTGGCATACACATATAGAGAATTATGAAGGGTGTCCCATTGATATTGCACAGATCTCAAGGTATGGGACATCCTTCTTCAAATATAGGCAAGGGAACACATCCCCTCATTCCTCCCTCATCTTGTTGGTCATCTACTCTCTATGGAGATGCTGCATGATGATCTGTGTGGATGATGGTATGATCACTAATTTATTTTGGTATAGTGACACTATCCTTTTAAACATAACATTACATGATTTTAATCATAATTATACATCAGAGTACAAACAAATGATTGTAAAGTCTAGTGTCTTGGAAGACTAGTTACATAAAATTGAAAACATGGAACTAAATAAAAAAATTCTTTATTTAATATTCATAAAAGATCCTAACTTCCTTTGAGACCTTATATATTAATAGGGTACCCTAGGGATCACTTTAACAAAGGGATGATCTAAAATCCTAGTAAGTAAATAAACATACGAATAAGGCTTCAGCACAAGGGTTAGAGATCATTACATAATGATATAAAATGGCATATAGAATCATTACATATAAACATGGGATCATATAAACATGTATTCATAGTAATGTCGAAGAAACATAAAACATGACTTCATCATGAGTCAAAGTTCATTGGACATAGTGGATAACAAATCAGGTTAACCACCAATACATTTGCACATGGTAGCATGAGTCACGTCTAGCAACTAATACCATTGCACATAACGTCTCATGAGACTTAACTTTACCCAATGAATTAGATCTCTATCGGGGCACATCTATCTTAACTTTCATGAATATGTTTTCCATATAAACAATGATACATAATCAATATTACATAAACATAAGGGTTACCCATGTAAATAAATGGGTACCACAATCATGTCATAAATCATAACAGATGGGTGTATCATAAAAGTGTCCATGAAAGAAAGGAACTAAAATATACATGAAAATTCATAAGGGAAACTATTCTTGTAACATGGTAAGTTATGACATGTATAATTGAAAACAATTATGAAATGTATTTAATAAATTTTAGCATTAAAACATTTTTGTGCAGTTTTAAGGAAAATACTATAGAGACTTTAAAATAGAAAAGGGAACAATATTTTATATAAAACAAGAATTGAACTGAGAATGTTTCAACAATAAAAATACTTATTTGATTAATAAAATTATGGATTAAAACTGAGGATATATTTCACAAGAAATTGGTTAAGAATTCGTGATGTTCCCATAAAACAATTTTTCTTATCGTGAATTATTGAGGAGGGAATCACTTAAAAACATTTATATCCCAAAAAGAAAATTATAAAAGTGTATTAATAATATAATTTAGTACATGTACTCATCGTTTAGAATATTCACAAAAAAATATAAGATAACTCCATTTTGGTAATAAAAAAGATGGGGCAACCCGAATGAATAAAGGAGGTTCGGGTAGAATCCCTTACAGATTATCGACATGGTATCCGGTGAACTTAAGAGGGATTAATGAGAGACAAAGGAGTTTCAAATCACTTATAAATCATGAGGTAATATGGGGTATGTGTGAAATCATACCCCATCATTAGGTATTACAAATAAAAGGGTATAACATAGAGGATATTCTTGAATTAAAGTGAAATAGAGAGGATCCCCTATCTTAAGTTCAATGGTGTTCTCCACTTGATATTAATAACCTAAATAGTAAAATTAGTTTCATTAATTAATAATTCCAGAACCTATTTTACATTTGAATTATTAACTATAACCTTTTTAGTTCATTAATATCCTTTTTTATTGGTTATTAAGTTCAATTTCATTGTCTGGGTTCATTTGTTTCCTTGGTTTTAATAATCGGTTTACTTATATTCATGTTCGGACACACATGTATGATGAAAGTGGTTGTCCAGAATTGAAGTTATATAAAATTTGTGATCATATAGATTATTAAATGTGTATAATATTCATCTTATTTTTTTAGTGAAGGTGAATCATTATATAAAACATTAATGTTAAACGCTTGGATTAACTTGCCGATTTTGATCATAATTAACTTGTTATGTATTATTATTTTACATCAAGTGTATAAAAGGATTAAAGAAAAACACATAAGATAAAATAAATATTTAGTTGTCTGGTTCAACTATAAAAATTATTTCATGACAAGAATATATTATGGTGATAGAAATGGGTAAACTATCGTCCCTGAATGTGATATATTAACACATCTCGGTCAGTGTTTTCAATTCATTCATATAAAATAAGGTTAAAGGAGGGATGTTAATGAATTATCCCATTATCATAAAAAAATTATATTATATTTATGTTACTGTATTTTTCATACCTTTTGGGTGAAGGTAGGTGAGGAAAGAAAAAATAAAAGAAAAGAACTTGAAAGAAAATATACGAATCAGAAAGTGGATTTTACCTCTTGAGTTTATCTCCTTTGAGAACCTCTTAAAGGGAGAGGATTTGGTGTTTTGAGGAGACAAATGGATGATGGACGTGGGGTAGGATCTTAGGGAGAGATTTGGTCAGAATTTAGGTAAGGATCAAGGCTTAAGAGGATTGAAGAGAAGAGAGGAGTGCGAGTGGTTTTTATAGTGGATGGGAGGAGGGTTTTCTTAATATTTTAATCATTAGTTTATTATTTTTTCATAATACAAGAAATTATAATGATTATTGTGACTCCAAAATAGTAATATTTTCATTTAATTTCGAACCAATGGCCATTTACATCATCCATGACTCATGCAAGATTCAAAAATTCATGTTTTAGCATTTATTGTGAATTATTGTATTTTACTATTCATAAAAAATTCAACTATTTTAGAAAAATCCCAAAAATTCACCACAACCATTTTTTGTGTTTAGAATCCAAAAATGGAGTCAATTTTCCAAAAGTAATTTTTTAACTATAATTAATTTTATTTTTAATTAAAATCATAATTTACATGAAAAATACAGATTTTAATATTATAGCTTATTTCATAATAATTTCAAAAATAACATAAGGTCTTATAAAATTATCTTAAAACTAGAAGACATAAAATTGTTAATTTATAAACACATTTTAGGAAAATATATTTTCTATTAATTTAATTAATTAATTTTATGTAATTTCTTATGACTTACAAAAATACTAACACTTTTACTATGGTCATATGTTCACTTTTATATTGCCAAAATTTTATTTATATATTCATGGATGAGGTTACTATTCTTTTGTACAATTTAATATTTATAAAAGGCATATTACTATTCCTAAGGGTGGGTTAATATTCATAAGGGATGGTTATTATTCACCAAAAATTATTTTTATTCCATTAGACTCCAAATATCTTCTTAATCGCAACTGTGTATTTCAGATATTCAAAATTCAAATCACATAGGTGACAATATTATGTTAAAGGACACATAGTAATTAGTTGTTCATTGTGTTGTAATTTCATGTGATTATAATAAGAATAAAATTTCCCTTGATAAAACATTGGGTTGTTATATTATTCCCCCCTTATGAAAGTTCTCCCACAAAAAAAATTCATTCTAATCCAAACAGGTGCAGGTACTTTTCCTTCATTGCCTCCTCCAATTCCCATATTGCCTCTTCATACTTATGGTTCCTCCATAGAACTTTGTCCAATTGAGTAGTCTTGTTATGTATAAATTTATCTCTATGATCTAAGATCTTTACTATTTCTCATTTTAATAAAGATAATTCTCCAACTATACCACCTCTGAAGAGAGTACATGTGAAGGGTCTGTTATGTACTTCCTTATAAGGGATACATGGAAGACATCGTGTACTTTGGACATGGTAGGTGGAAGTGCCAGTCGATAGGCCACAACCCCGACACGATCAAGAATCTCAAAGGGGCTGATATACCTAGGACTTATCTTTCCTTTATTCCTAAATATCATGATCTTCTTCCATGGAGATATACATAGAAATACCATGTCTTCAACATTGAACCCAAGGTTCTGTCGATGATTGATTTATAAATCATTTGTCGACTTTGGGATGCCTTGATGTACTGCTGAATGATTTTCACCTTCTCCACCATTTCTTTGACCATTTCAGGTCCTAACAATTTACGCTCACCAGCTTCATCCCAACACACCAGTGTTCTTCTCCTTTTCCCATAAAGGGCATCGTATAGTGCCATTTGGATGCTCGAGTGGAAAATATTGTTGTAAGAGAATTCATCCAATGGAAGATGTTGGTCCCATCCTCCTTTAAATTCCATGGAACATGCTATCAATATATCTTTCAGTGTTTGAATAGTCCGCTCAGATTGGCCATCATTTTGAGGATGATAGACCATAGTGTAGTTCTGTTCAGTGCTTTGAGCTTGTTGGAGACTTTTCCAGAACATAAAGGTGGATCTCAAATCTCTATTGGATAGAATAGATAGTATTACTCCATGAATCCTTACAACTTATTTGACATATATTCAAGCAGGTTGATACAATGTGAAGTCCTCTCGAATCGCGATAAAGTGACATGTCTTTGTAAGACAATCCACAATGACCCATATAGCATTGTTTCCTCCGAATATCCTTGGAAGTTCAGTGAAAATTCTATAGTGATGTTCTCCCACTTCTATGTTTGTATGGGTATTGGTTGCATCAAACCCTTATACGTCTGTCTTTTAGACTTCACTTTTTGAAAAACTAGGCACTTTGATGTAAACTTAGCAATCTCCTTCTTCATATTGTCCCACCAAAAGTTCTCTCAGGGATCTCGATACATCTTTGTGCACCTTGGGTGGATAGAGAAGGTCAAGATTTGTGCGTCATTCAGAATCTCTTTCTTTATCTCTTGATTGGATGGTACACATAATAATGAAACAAATCTTGCAACTCCTTCCTCATCAATCATGACCTCATAAGATTTCTTATTTTTAATGGCTTCCTCTCTTTTCTGAATTTACAAATCTTTTCTTTGAGAATTCTTTATTTTCTCTACGATGGATGGTTATAAAATCATTTGAGAAAGGATTGATGATGTTCCTACCTTAATGATTCCCATGTCTATCCTATAAAAATATAAGAATATTGTATCCTCTTCAATTCTCTTCATTGAAAATGATGTAGGATCCTTTCTACTTAGAGCATTCGCCCCTATGTTTTCCTTATCGAGATGGTAGTGGATTAACTAGTCATAATCCTTGATGAGATCTGTCCATATTCACTAGTGCATATTAAGCAATTTTTGTGTGAATATATATTTGAGACTTTTATGATCATTATATATCTCACACTTCTCCCAATAGAGAAAATGTTTCTAGATTTTTAACACAAAGATCACAGCCGCTAACACCAGATTGTGAGTAGGATAGTTTTGATCATGGATTTTCAGATGCCTTGAAGCATAGGCTATCACTTTATCATTTTGCATCATCACAATGTCTAAGACCTTATTTGAAGCATAAATATACACCAAAAATAGTTCTCCACTTATTGGTAGTGTGAGTACTGGCATAGTGATAAGCCTCTTTTTTAACTCCTTAAATAATTCTTCACCTTCCTATGTCTAGAAAAACATTACTCACTTCTATGTTATCCTGGTCAATGGGTTTGAAAATTGTGAAACATTATTAACAAATCGTCGATAATACCTATCTAGACCTAGAAAGCTATGGATCTCCATTAAAGATGTTGGCCTAGTCCACTCTTTAATTTCTTTTGTCATTGAAGGGTCCACAGATATCCCCTTGTTGGTGATAATATGCCCCAAAAAAGACATTCCCTCCATCCAGAACACACACTTCTTGTACTTTTCATACATATTCTCCCTTCACAAATTCTATAAAAAAAAATTCAAATGCTCCTAATGTTTCTATTTTCCCTTGGAGTGTATCAGAATATCATCGATAAAGAGTACCACAAATTTTTCAAGGTAATGTCTAAGGACTCTATTCATTAAATACATGAAAATTGTAGGAGAATTTGTGAGTCCGAAGGGAATCAATATGAAATCATAGTGTCCATACCTCATTCGAAAGGCAGTCTTGGGAATATCTTCCTTCCACACCTTTAATTGGTGATATCCTGGTCAAAGGTCCACCTTAGAGAAATAACTGGCCCCATGAAGATGATCGAACAAATCATCCTTATGTGGCTGGGGATACTTGTTCTTTATCGTGATTTTTTGAGCTCAAAATAATCAATATAGAGGCACATAGATCCATCCTTATTCTTTCCAAAGAGGACTGGAACAGCCCATGGTGAAGAACTCAGACGTATAAAACCTTTCTCCATATTCTACTATAGTTTTTTCTTCAGTTCTTCCAGCTCAAAAGTGGTCATTCTATAAGGTGTATTTTATATAGGCATATATCCATGAATAATTTCAATTGAGAATTAAACCTCTCAATCAAGAGGAATACCAAAAAACTATTCAGGGAATATATCAGTGTAACCCATCACGATGGGCATGTCTTCAAGAATGATTCTCTTCTTTGTCTCAATCATTTGAGCTAGACCTGATTTCTCATAAAAAATTAACATCCAAACTTGAGACACTAATTCTAAAATATATTCATCTTCCTCCTTAATATTTTAAAGAATTTAAGGATGCTTTAGGATGTGAAGAGTGATCTCCCTTTCCCAACATTTGATGTTGTATTTGTAGAAAGATAGCCAATCCATGCCTCAGATAGCATCGAACTCCACTAAAGGAAGTTTGATGAGATTTTTTGGGTGGTTTTCACCACAAAATTTAACTGGGAGGAGTTATAAACCATGGACTCAACAATTTCTCCATTTTCTATTCTTAGAGATAACATATCCTCCAAATATTGAGGTACTGATTGAATAGTTCTAATAAACTTGCAAGATATGAAATAATGTGTAGAACCAGAATCAAATAATATGTTTTCTATACTTTAATTAATAACTTGAGTACCTGTCATCACATCATTTTCCGGATCCACCTAAATAGTAGTGATAGCATAATCCCTTCCTTGTTGTCTTGGAGGATTTTTTTGATTGCCATTGACAACCCTCATCTTAGGGAAACTATTTGCATAAGGCACATGCTCCTTGCAGTTGTAACACTGCACTAAAGTATGAGTGTTGATCTGAACCATCATTTCTTCTTCCACATTAGCAGGATTCTTCATATCCCATCAGTATTTATTAACCAAATGTCCCAACTTTCCACATTTGAAGCAATTCTTCCTTCCCTTTAAACAGTTCCCAGGATTTTTCTTCCCACAATTTGTACACGTGGGATGATCAAACTTCTTTCCATCATGGAAATTATTTGCAAGACCACCCACAAAAGGTTCTATTTTCCTCTTCTTTTCATCGGGCCCTTGATACAACTGAGAGTCTCCGATATCCGTTTCAACCTTAAGGGAACAATGGAAAATATCTTCATAGTTTTCAAAGTATCGAATCACCAATGATTTTCGTAGACTTGACCTTTTTCCACTAAATAAGTGATCCACCTTTCTTTCGGTGTTCATGACAAAGCCAGAGGCATTCCTTGAAAACCTTGTTAATTTTTATTCATATTACCCAACTAACACATCTTCCTTCTTCTTGAGTCTGAGTAACTCTCTTTCTATCTTGATATGGAGGGTTCAGTGAAAATATTTATTGAAAAACATTCTCTTGAATTCCTCCAAAACCATGGAATCAATTTCCTCCTGGGGCTTTGTATTCATGATCAATGTCCACCACTGATCATCTTCCCCATCAAAACGATAAACCACCAACAAAACATTCTCTTCTTTTGATCACTAGAGGATGGAGAATATCTTTTCAATGAAGTTAATCAAATATTCTATGCGGAGGGGATCAGAATATACACTAAACATGGGAGGCCTTTGAGGTATGAATTATTCAACAGAAACATGATCTTATCTTGGAGGATGTGGGAGTTCCACAAGATTAAAGTTATTATTCCTAACATGATCCAGCTATGCAAGTATTTTCATGAAGTTTTGAGCACTCATTCCCATCATATCAGGCATATCATTAAGGAAATATTCACATTCTCTATCACATTGATTGTTGGAACGTGTTCGTATATTTCCTACCATTATCTAATGAAAATAATGTACAATTAGAGGGATTTAATACTTATCTATTAAGCATAAAATTGAAATTTTGAACATAATAGGATAAACATGTAAATGGGAAGTATATCCAAACTTTTGATTCCTTATGTTTCAATTTAGGTTATCATTGATTTGTTTCTTAACTTATATTCTTATGGGTTTTTTTCATTCCCTTAGTAATGGTTTGTACCAAGCTCATGAAGTTACCAAAGCATATCCCCCGGGAGTGTAAAACCAAGAGTGAATCAAAGCCCTTGGTCATGTACCAGTTCCCATTCAAGTCTATCTCAAAGTGGTGTTTTTTGGGTTTACCCCTAGATACATCTATACCAGATCCACCTCTACCTGCTTGTATCCAAATAGGGATGTATTTTCTTGATAAACCACTTATTCTATACTTACCAAAATTTAGGGGAGTTTTCTTATACTTAGTCTCATCCTTAAGGTTCTTACTAAAGATATATATTCTTAATCTCCAAAATTAACAAGACCATCCTTTGATATCAACTACAGTGACTGTATCCTTTTACACCTAACATTACATGCTTTTAAGAATAATTATACATCATAGTAAAATCCAGGGTTCGTAAATTCTAGTGACTTGGAAGACCGGGTACATAAAACTAAAAACATGGAACTAAATAAAACATTTCTTTATTTAATATTAAAAAAAGATATTAACTTCGGTGAGACCTTATATATACATAGGATACCCTGGGGATCACAAGAAAAATGTAATTAGCTAAAATCCCAGTAAGGGAATAAACATAATAATAAGGCATTATCATAAGGGTTAGAGATCATGAAATAATGATATAAAATGGCATATAGAATCATAAAATATAAACATAGGATCATATAAAAATTTATTCATAGTAATGTAGAAGCCTCATAAATCATGAATTTAGCACAATTCAAGGCTTGTTGTATATAGAGGATCACAAGTCAAGGTTAACCACCAAGACCGTTGCATATGGAAGAACGAGTCAAGGATAATCGCCAATACCGTTGCACATAACGTCTCATGAGACTCAAAATTACCCAATTCATTGTAGATCTCTCTAGTCACACCCATATTAACATTTCATGGATATGTTTTCCATATAAATAATTATATATAATCAATATTACATAAACATAAGGGTTACCCATGAAAAGAATTGGGTAGCACAATCATGTCAAAAAGAATAACAAATGGGCGTATCAAAACAATTTCCATGAAAGAAAGGAAATAAAATATACATGGACATTCATAAGGGAAAATAGTAATGTATCATTGAAAGGGATTTCATGTATAAGTGACAACATGTATGATAAGAATTTAAGAACTTTTAGCATTAAAAAAATTTTGTGCGGTTTTAAGGAAAATGCTATAGAGCATTTAAAATTGAAAAGGGAAAATCTTTTATATAAAGACATATGTGAAACAAGATGGTTTTCATAATAAAAATAATTATTTTATAAATAAAATTGTGTCGTAAAACAGCGGATATAGGGCACCTGAAATCAAGTATGAATTTGGGAAGTTCCCTTAAAACAAGTTTGCTTATCGGGAAGTACTGAGGAGGGAATCACTTAAAAAATGTATATACCCAAAACAGAATTATGAAAGTGTATTAATAAATTAATTTAGTACCTTTAAAATTAATTTATAAGATTCACATAAAAAGATAAGATAACTTCATTTTGGTAATACGAAAGATGAGTCAACCCAAACGAATAAAGGAGGTTTGGGTAGAATCCCTTACGGATTATCAGCATGGTATCAGGTATACTTGAGAGGGATTAATGAATGATAAAGTTGTTTCTAATCAATTAAAAATCATGAGGTAGGTATGGGGGAGGTGAAAAATCATACCCCATCATTAGTTATTACACATAAAAGGTTATTTCATATAGGACATTCTTGAATAAAAGTGAAATAGAGAGGATCCCTTACCATAAGTCTGATGGTGTTATCCACGTGATATTAATGACCTGAATAATAAAATTAGGTTCATTAATTAATAATTAAAGAACCTATTTTACATTTAAATTATTTATTATAATCTTTATGAGTTCATTCATATCATTTTTATTGTTTATGAGGTTCAATTTCATTGTTTGGGTTCATTTGTTTCCCTGGTTTTAATGATCTGTTCATTTATATTCATTTTCGGACACACATGTATGATGAAGGTGGTTTTCCAGAATTGAAGTTATATTAAATTATTTATAATACATAATATTTCATGTTTATAATATTCATTTGAATATTTTTAGTGATGGTGAATCATTATCTAAATCGTTAGTGTTAAACGCTTGGATTAACTCTATAATTTTGTCCATAATTAACTTGTTTTGTATTATTATTTTACATCAAGGGTGAAAAAGGATTCCAGAACAACCCATAAGATAAAATAAAAATTTAATAGTATTTTTCAACCATAAAATGGTTTAATGACTAGAATATAAGATGGTAATAGAAATGGATAAACTGTTGTCCTTGAATGTAATAAATTTACACATCTCGGTCGGTGTTTTCGTTTCGTTCATATAAAAGAATTAGAAAGGAGGTATGAAAATGAATTATCCCATTAGAATAAAATTAATTATAGTATATTTATGTTACTGGAGCTATAATACCTTTTTGGTGAATGGAGTTGAGGAATGAAAAAAGAAATGAAAAGAACTTGAACGAAAATAAAAGAATCGGAAAAGGAATTTACCTCTTAAGTTTATCTCCTTTGAGAACCTCTTAAGAGGAGAGGATTTAATCTTTTGAGGACATCAAGGGATGATATACGTGGGGGAGGAGCATTTAGGGAGATTTGGGAAGAATTTAGGGAATTCACAAGGCTTGAGAGGAGTAAAGAGAAGAGGGAAGTGTGGGTGGGTTTTATAATGGAAGGGTGGAGGCTTTTCATAATATTTTAATCTTTAGTATATTATTTTTTTCATAAGAAAGAAATAGTAATGCTTATTGTGACCAAAAAATAGTAATATTTGAATGTGAGTTCTAACCAATGGCCATTTGCATCATCCATGACACATGCATGATGAAGAAATTTAGGTTTTAGCGTTTATTGTGAATTATCATATTTTACTATTCATAAAAAATCGAGTATTTTAGAAAAAACCCAAATACTCACCCTAACCATTTTTTTATGTGTAGAATCTCAAAATGAAATCCATATTTAAAATACTATTTTATAAATATGGTTATGTTAATTTTTAATTAAAATCATAATTTACATGAAAAATATAGATTTTAATACTTTTAGTGGTTTTGTAATGCTTTTAAAAATTACATAAGGTATTATAAAATTATCTTAGAACCAGAAGACATAAAATTGTGAATTTATGAACACCTTTCATGAAATTATATTTTCTTTTAAATTAATTAATTATTTATAAATAATTTTTTATGACTTACAAAAATACCAATACTTTTACTATGTTCATATTATCACTTATAAGATGCCTAAATTTTATCTATACATTCATGGATGAGGTTATTATTCTTTGGGACTATTTACTGTTCATAAGGGACATATTACTATTCATATGGGTAGGTTACTATTCATAATGGTATGTTACTATTCACCAAAAATTAAGTTTTTTCCATTAGACTCCAAACATTTTACTGATCGAAATCGTGTATGTCAGATTTTTGAAATTCAAATCACAGAGGTGAAAATATTATGTTAAAGATCACATAGTACTTAGTAGTTCATTATGTTGTAATTTCATGTGATTATTATAAAAAATAAATTTCCATTGATAAAACATTGGGTCATTTCAATTGTTTTCTGATGCTACAAGGTGTTATTGAGTTTAATTTCTCATTATTTTTCATTGTGGATGTTATATTTTACATGTGGTGTTAGAGACAACATTTCATCATGGTTCTGACACACCATTTGGGTGCATATCAACTCATGTTATATTGTCTCTTACTCGAACATATAGGTATATATAATCTATCACTATCTAACAAATTTAATAATAGCATCAATTTTGGTTTTTAGTAAGGAGATGTTTTTACAAGGTCACATGTCATATCATATTACATGGATTCCATTCTATACTATACTAGATAAGTTTATAGCATACTACATTGTTATACTTGATGATTCTATAATTTTATGTCCCCTCATTCACTTCCATATTATTGAGTGGCCACATCCTGATAGAGTCATGCGCTAGTTTTATTGTGTTCAATCGATTCCATTACCGCAAAGACAGACATTGGAGCTTTATGGCGTGAAGTTGACGGGGAGGTAGGATGAAGATTGTCACTAAGTACATTCCAACTATCTTGACTACTGGGGCAGATGTGTATAGTTTTTTTATCCAAGGTGTACCTATGATGTAATTCGTTCTTTTAGAGTAGGTCAGATATGAGCCTAGGTATAGGCTGAAGTCTATATTGTATCTTACCCAACATGGCAGAGAGCTTCATAAGATTTTAAATCAATAAATTTATATTAGTTTAGTTATTGAACTATTTTAGAATTCATTTTTATTCTCATTACAGGGTACTCACACATAGAATCTTATTCGCATGAGTGATAAAGAGGATGAGGGGGTCTTTATCCAGGCAGCAGTCCATGCTGAAGCATTAGATCTGAAGTTATTTATCATGAACTTTCCTAGACAGTCTTCAAGAGACCAGCCTAGAGAGAGGAGGTTCATTCCCCATAGTAACATCCTATAATAGATTTTGGTGATGAGGATCCATGACGACGACGTAGACCACATTGTGCTGCATGTGAGGCCACACCTATTCTACAGGAAGAGGTCGGCCCTCTATCAATCCATCCCAAACCGATGGATGATGTGATTCAGGTGGCATGGGATCAATCTTTCTTGATATAATATCCACATTTTTCTCTAGGTTTGGTTCTAGATCCATCCCAACCTTGGGGTCCATATCCATCACAGATTTGGTTCCCTGCTGTGATGATGGCGGGTGCTTCTACTACCCTTGTGGGAGAAGTATTGGGACAGCAGTACGACATGAAGTTGACACCTCCTCCCAATGACACATAGGTGGATCATGTGACGGTTTATGTTCGAGTGGTCTAGGATCATCCCTCTCCATGTCATCAGACTCCATCTCAGCACGGAGCTCGGCGATCTTGATTCGGGCATCCCCTTCACAGACCACCATATGAGATGTAATATCCACCCCATAGACATTGATTTTATTTATTCATGTATATGTTTTATATCTATTGAAATGGAGATACTCTTATTACTATCAACCCTTTTACATTTTTATCCATTGCTTCAGTTTTCAATTATATTTTAGGCACATTATATATTTTATAACATTTCAAAGTCGACTACTTGAAACATAGGAATAATTATTAAATTTTATTTTTATAACATTAAAATATTATAAAATATATAGTATAAATAAAATCTAAATAAATTTTAAAATATTTCCTAAACATCTAAGAATTAATTGATAATAAAATGAGTTTCATAAATAAAATAAATAAATTAAAATGAAAGGAATGCAAAAAATGTTTATAAACACCACTATAATGGTTTAAAATGATACTAAAATTTAATTTTTAATAAAATATTGATGAAGTTGGAACATTGTAGATTAAAACTAACCCTAGATATTAAACCCTACTAAAGACCCATTTTCTCTTCCATGACAATTTTTCTCTTAAAGACCCATTTTCAACAAAATATATTTATATCAACTTGAAGATCAACCCAAACCCATTCTTAGTTTATAAAAATGACACAAATTTGAGCACCACAAAAGTTATTTCATAAAAACATAACATTTGAATGTTGATGCCCCTTGGTGAAAACTAGTTCTAGATCTGATGAATGCGTGTCAAAGACTACATACTAAATATGGGAACTGGATCTCCATCAAATATGTATATCAGAATGAGATATCATTTATGATGATGGAGTATTCAAGGGATATCCACTTTAATTAATTGATAAACAGTTAAATAGATGAAAACCAAGGGTCTCTGATGTCACTCTAGGGTTACTCATATGTGAGAGTGAAAATAATTAATTTGGAGGAGGATCCAATGAAAATAGATCGATTTATCGCATAAAAAAGAGGGAGAATGGCTGTGCACAATCAATTCCCCTAACAAGGAGGTAGTGGTGAAATGACCTAGACGAACTAGTGAATTCCACGTTCCAAAAATTAACAAACCAAGAGGTAAGCATGATCGTGGGGGATATCCAAAATAAAAAGTTTTCATTGTATCCAATGCCTTATTATTGTTAAAATCCTTTAGTCACTAGCCTTTCTTTATATATATTCGCTTTAACTTCCATGACCATTTTTCTATTAAAGTCCCATTTTCACCCAACTATATTTATATCATTTTTAAGATCAATGAGAACCCATACATAGTTCGTAATAATTTCTCAAATTTTATTTCAACAAATGATATTTCTTAAAACCATAACATTTTCACTTTTAAATGTTATTGACATAATTCTAAACAACATAAAAAACACAATATATATATACATTTCATAATATAAAAAAATATATATTTATAAATATATTAACATATATAATTATGTTGTTATTATTATTATTTTAGTATAAAGGTGACATGAATGCTGCCACCTTTAATCCACATTTTTTTAAAAAATAACATACACATTTTTAAAAAAAATCAACAGTAGAATTATGTTTTAATTTTTTAATTTGTTTACATATTTCTAGATTACTCAATAAAAATCATTTAATCACACTCATTTGTATAGTTGAAATTAATGGATGCCTCAGCCACACAAGAAAATAAAATAAAGAAGAATTACTAGATCTCGTACCTCATTGAAAGAAACAACACAAGTTTTCCACACCAAAATAGAGGGTTGTGTGGAGGCTGGAATCTCATTGGAAGAAAATTAGACAAGTGAAAAAGGGTTTCAAAACTCTAAGGGAGAAGGTTTGATTCCTCAAACATAGAGAAAAACAAATCAAAATGATCAAGAGTAAATAAATCTCGGTTTATAATAAAAAAAAATCTGATACTCTCATGTATCTCTGAAAACCTTGGTCAAACACCCCATTTGATTTTGTTTAATTCTCATGGAATGACCCATTTAATATACCCATTATTAAGGAATTAAAAGATATTAATTATATTACTTTTATATAATATTTAAAACCTTATTTTTCATTTTTAATAAACATTATTTTACATTACATGATCATATTATGTTAAAAATAGGGTTTTACGTCATTCTGGGCGGGATAGGGAAAACTGGATTTTTTTAAAAAATTGGAAATGGTGTGGCCTACCATGAGACCAAAATTTGTCAAAGGAATTCCCCATACCAAGACTTAAATTTACATCCAAACAAAGGAAAACAATTTTGTCACCCTCTCAACACCTTCATGCCTTAGAAAATTACAAAGGTTTTTCGAAAATCCAGATCCTTATATCAAATATATTTATACATTAATTAGTAATTACATTGTACTAATATAATTTATTAAATTTTAATCACTATATTATATTCCTATTTATATATATTTATCTAACCATATATATTTGTGTGTGTGTGTTTATATATATACACTACTGGAATTAGAGGTATTTGTGATAGGCTATTTGCGACGGGATCCTCTCGTAAATAGGCTTTAGCGACGGGGGCCCATCGCAAACAGCCTGTTGTAGAAAATGGCGTCGCAAATAAGCCTCTGATTATATACATTATATATATATAAACATTTTTCGACGAGCCCGTAGCAATTAGTATTTACGACGAGACGACGGTCCCATCACAAATACTAATAACTAAAAATTAGATTTAATGTATTTGCGATGGGATCCATTCGCAAAAGGACCTGTCACAAATACTAAACATAATAAAAAAAATATTTAATAAAATTATGATTAATGAAAAAATATATTATTATATTTAAAATTAAAAATATATAAAACTTATTATTATTAAAATAAAGAAAAATTAAAAAATATAATACAAAAAATATATATTTAATAAAATAATGATAAATAAAAAATTAATTTTAAAATTAATAAAATAAAAAAATAAAAAAATATTAAAATTCTCAATATTTACAAAAAATATAAAAAAACCTTAAATATTATTATTATTAGTAAAATAAACAAATATTAAAAAATATAATACTAATAATAAATAATAAAATTTTAAAAATAAAAAAAATTATGCAATATTTGCACCAATATAAAAGATAAAAACTGTAAATAGTTCATATTACAAGAAATCTTGAATTCAAATTTTTTTAACATAAAAAATAAATCACTGGGGGGTCGTCTTCTAGAGGTGGTGGAGGAGCTGTAGGAGATGGTAGAGGAAACTCCATCTCTAAAATACGAGTCAGATGACACTTTTAATCCATCTTCATGTGATGTTGTTGTTGTTGCATCTCCCATCGATGCATCTCTTCCTCGTGCTGCTGTTGCTGCTGTTTTTGATGCCGACACATCTTTTCATGTTGCTTCTGCAAACTCTCTATAAGCTCAGCCTGATTTCGCAACTACTCATGATACTGTGAGGCAGAAGATGATGCCCCTCCATGAGCTCCTTTCGAGCTAGACATCGACATCGCAATAGTACCATAATAAGTACCACGAGTCAAATGAGAGCTAATACCAACTACTCGGCTCTTCTCAAAGCCATACTGAGTCGCCTGCATCAATGCCGCCTGATCAAAATGTTGGGCACTGGTCTGCTCAGTCGTCTCGTCCTAACTCTTAGGTTGTGTCTGAGAGGTCGCAGCCTCATATGACTCCATCAATTTCAATTTGAAATTAAAACTGTGAAAATATTATATGCAGTTAGTTATCAAACTGAAAAAAATAATAACCACAATCCGACGATGGAGATCACCTCTAATCTCTCCAGGGGCTAGATCACTGTACATCCTCCAATAAACATCGAACTCCGTAATATCAGGATGCTAGACTTCCTACAAAAATATAAAATAAACTATTTATATTTAAATTTATATAAAATATTTCAAAAAATATACTTACCAGATGCCCTCTATGCATACTGAATGTACGACGACCAGCTCGATGAGTCACCTCCTGTCTCCCCGGGTTTTGTCGTCCCACTGAAGATCTCTTCTAAAATCCACCACCAAACCAGTGTAAACCTAATCCATCCCAAACGTGAGATGAAATGTACTCTGGTCGGTGGGCTCTACACGACTCATCAAATTCGTTCACTCCTACTTTATTAATGGTTGTTATTCTCAAATTGTGCAAAAAATCATGGAAACAGTCACACATAGACACTTTCCATGCCGCGTGGATAGCATCACACATGTTATATTCATTGGGATACCATAAACCCTACAAATAATTTATAATATCATGTTATTAGTAAAAAAATAAAAATAAAAATTATTTATTTACGTACCATCCAATTATTGAACATGTCGCGCCACACATCAACAAGAATCTGTTCCCATGTAATACATGACTGAGAAAAATAATTGTGCAAGATAGTGCTCCCCTTTCCAATAGTTACATGCGAAGAAGAGTGAAAAAAGGAATAAATAATCAAACAATTAGTATATATAAATATAAATTAATGAAATATAACTAAAATATATAGGTTACCATACCTCCGTGTGCATGGATCAAAGCCAGGATGTGGACGTTGCTCAGGGATAGGGTCAGAAATCATCAGTCGTGCATGATCGCACCCGCTCCACATACCCCCTGAACCATTAGTAGGTTGAGGATTAGATGGTCCACAATCTCCCTCATCCAAAAGTAGCTCAGCCTCCTGCAACTCACGAAATAGATCGGGATCCATCTAAAACACAAAATGATTTTTTTTTGCAGATAGTTGAAAATAAATATTATATATAGATATATATTAGTTATGATTATAAAAAGTATTTAACATTGACAATTTCCATCTTCATCCTCATCTTCATAGCTATCAATGTCAATGTCTTCATCTTCCTCCTTAGTATCATCAATATCCATATGAGTTTTAGTTTCATTATCTCCTGTCATTTTAAATTCATTTTTAACATCATTAACATCTTCCTCATCATTGATCCTTAATTGTGGAGTGTCATCATCGATATTCACATCTCTTTGTGAAAAAGATGGATTTTGAGATGTATCTTGAAAATTTTCAATTCCTTCCACTTCAGTGGAACCACATTTAGTTTCAGTAAACTGATTTTCCCAAGATTTCATTTTTATTATGCTCCACCAATCACTCAAGTCTCGTGAAGTATCACAGTACTTTACATAATAAATTTGATGTGATTGTTGAGACAGTAGAAATGGTTCATTTTTTGCAATAAGAATTTTATATTTAATATCAACGATTCCATGAGTCGGATGAACACACAAGCCTCTCTCAATATCCCACCACTGACATTTAAACATCATTGTGCAATTCTGTCCTAGATAACACAGCTCAATAATTTCATCCAGAATTCCATAAAGGTCAACTTCAGTTTCTTTATGATGCGATTCTCTCAAGAAAACTCCACTGTTCATTGTTTTTTTATTCCCCATATGCATGTGTATGAAATCGAAAACAATTCACCACATATGCATTATAATGTTTAACCATTTTGGATGGGGGGGTTACTCAATATACACAGTCTCTTATCAATTTTATCAGCAAGTTGAGACACCTAAAATTTTTAAAACAGTTATCAATATAATAAATAATAAACGGAATTGATATTAATCCATCAATAATTTATGTTACCAGTTTTTGAAACCATTGAGAAAAAAAAATTGTCTACGTTCTTCAAGAGAATCTGCTGTAATTTGTGAAAGTTGTTTCTTGATATGATTATCATATAACCTACAAATAAAATAAGTTTACATACTATAAAATAAATTATAGAATATGCGATAGAATCAATCACATTACAAATGATTTCATTTCTTCACAGTTGAGCAGAACATATGTATGATCTATGTGATGTTCATCATCTGAAAGCCATCGTTCATGAACACCACCAAAACCAAAATTTGGCTTATTAAAAAATGATAATTGATTGTACATTTCGTCATTAAAATTCCCTCTATTTTTGTCCCATGCGATTTTGTTTTGAGGGATATTGAGATTCAAAATAAGGAGAGCAGAAAAAAAGCAGTTTCCTCTTTCAAATAAGCTTCATCAATTGATCCTTGAACTGATGCTTTGTTAGGTACTTTTTTCATCATTTTCTGCATGCATCTCTCGAATGGGTACATTCATTGAAACTGTACTGGACCTCCACATTTAGCTTCATGTGGAAATTGTAATATCAGATGTTCCATTGAGTCAAAGAAAGCTGGCGGAAATATTTTTTCATGTTTACATATAATTACAGCAACATCTTCTTCCAGTTTTCTTAGTGCATCGTAGTCTATTGTCGCTACACAAATGTCTTGAAAAATATATGATATATCCGTTATTGAATCTCAAATCAGAGAATTCAACAAACCATTGAATCTAATAATCATACGTCTTTCCATTATAACCTGAAATTCATGACTCTTTAATATGGTAATATAACCATTCTCAACACATCTACCCAAATTGGAAGCATAGCCATCTGGAAGTCTCAAATCTGCAATCCAATAACAAAATAAAAATATACTTTCTTTGGACAGTGTATAAGATTCTTTTGGCGTTATTAACCTATGTGATCTGACATTTTCAAATAGTTCAAGTTCTAGTCGACTGCAAATTTTGGCAAGATATAATCGTGCATTTTCTGTATCTTTGGTCTTATGTGGGGTATCCAAAATGGTATGAAATAAATTATCAAAATAGTTCGTCTCATTATGAATGACATCCAACATGTGGTGGACCAGCAAATTAGACTAATATGGAAGTTCCCAAAAAATGCTTCGTTTTATGCAATTATGTTTTTTCCCAAAGCCATAAATTTTCTATTGGTTTACTGTGGGTCCAAATTTTATGGGAGGTAAAGAAAATACAACTAATTTTAACTCTGTACCTAAGATAATTTTGAGATTCATCCATTTCAATTGTACCTTTTCTGAAATGAGATTTGTTCCTCTGAAAAGGATGATCGGTTGGAAGAAATATGTGGTGACAGTAAAAATAACAAGTTTTTTTTCATTGAAGAGCATAAAGGATTTTTTGTATTTCATACAGTAAGGAAATGATTTCATAACATGTGTACTCCATCAAGATAACATTCCATATGCATGAAAGTCACTAATCATGTACATCAATGCATCTTTTAATATGAAATTTTGTTTCACATCAACATCATATGTACTAACACCATCACTCCAAAATTCATTTAACTCGTCAATAAACGGTTTCAAATAAACATCAATATTCTTTTTTGGATTTCTTAGGATTAATAAGGTCAAAAAGATATAGGGCTCCTTCATCAACATCCAGGTAGGTGAATTGTATAAAGTTATAAAGACAGTCAAAAATTAATACTGACTACCATAAGAACCAAACAGACAGAAACCATCAGTAGAAAGACCCAATCGCTGGTTTTAGGTTTCTAAAGCAAAAGACAGATGCAGAACATCAAAATGTTTCCATGAATCTACATCATATGGATGATTCATTCTTTTATCAGTTGAAATCATGGTTTTGTGCCATGAAATCATTGATGTTGTGTTCTGAGACATAAATAAATGTTGCAACCTGGCTGTAAGGGGGGAATATCTTATCTATTTTACTAGAATCTATCGATACTTCCCTAGTTGAGCTTCTTTATACCTCGAATGTCCCCATGTTGGAAAACTATCCAACGATTCATTTTCACCAGAATATAAGATGTAATCATTTGGACATGCATGAATATTCCAATAACTAAGCCCCAGATTATGAACTAGTCTCATGCTCTCATAGAAATTTACAAGCAATAAATTTTCTTCAGGTAATAGTGTCTTAACCAAAGAAAAAATAAGATCAAAATAGTTGTTTGACATTGCATTATTTGATTTAATAGCAATATTTTTTTAACTACTTCTAATTTTCTTATCTTACAAACAGGATATAATGCATCCATAGCAGAACTCAATAACTCATAAAATTTTGATGGTGCCAACTCAAGAGTTAAATCAATATCATCTTGAGTTTCAGTTTGTTGAATAGATTAACCTAAAACATCATGTACTAAATTTTAAAACCGTGATATATCTAGAATGATGTTATTAATATCTTCTATGGAACTATGTTCACCATGTTGATTCCAAAAAACATAATCTGGTTGAAAACCAAACCACAAGTGATATCGCCCAACCTTTTCAAATGTGTCAAACGTTCTCAGAGCACATTTTTTACAAAGACACTTTATTGTGCCTTCTGAACCATATTCTGGTTTTGATGATGCAAATGATAAGAAAGCTTCAACACCCTCAATATATAAAATATTTAAACCAGAACCATTTGTATTTTTTGCTGATATTTCCATGTGTAATCATCTAAAAATGAAGGATTCCTATTTCTTTGTCCCATATTTTTCTAAAAAATATAAAATCATCATTGTTTTTGAATAATTTGAAATTATAAAAACAGTATTTGAAAAAAAAAGATTAATAATTACAACTACTTCTTAATAATTACCATTAAATTTGGGCGACACAATTTCTAATGGATTGATGGCTACTCTTTTGGCCGACGACTCATTTACTTGCATCTTTCTCACACTAAAATCACAAGGAAGAATCTGGTCGGATGTACGCTTATTCATTCTTGTTCATGTGAGAATGTATAGGCGTACCTCTAAGTAGAATATTTATTGTGATTTCAGTGTGAGAAAGATGCAAGTAAATGAGTTGTCGGACAAAAGACCCCCAATTTCGTCAATAAATCGTCCTTTTGTAATTATCACCGCCCGAACACATTATGAACAATGTGGTCCTATGAATGCATATTCAAACTCGTGCATACGAGATTGGATATGCATACGTGGAAGCATACTTTTCATAATTTTTTGAGTCAGTGAAAGTTGAAAGCAGAAGAGTCATCGAGCAAAAGGAATTTTTTTCAATCCACTAAGAAGTTGTTCCACGTTATTACAAGTTATTAAAATTTAGTAAAATTTATTTTCTTCCTAATTGTTTATATTTATTTCTAATTGTTGCTAATTGTTGCTAATTGTTGCTAATTGTTCTTAATTATTCATATTTATTACTAATTATCACTAATTATTCCCATTTATTTCTAATTATTACTAATTATTACTAATTATTCCTATTCATTGCTAATTATTCCTATTTATTGCTAATTATCCCTAATTATTTCTAATTATTCCAATTTTTGACTAATTATTTCTAATTATTTCTAATTATTTCTAATTATTTCTAATTATTCCTATTTATTGATAATTATTCCTATTTATTGTAATTTATTCTTATTTAGTGCTAATTATTTATATTTATTGCTAATTATTTCTATTTATTGATAATTATTCCTATTTATTGCTAATTATTTCTATTTATTACTAATTATTTTTATTTATTACTAATTATTCATAATTATTCCTAATTATTCTTAATTATTCCTAATTATTCCTATTTATTCCTATTTATACCTATTTATACCTATTTGTTACTATTTATTCCTAATTATTCCTAATTATTCATAATTATTCTTAATTATTCCGAATTACTCAAATTTATTAGTAATTATTCCTAATTATTCTTATTTATTCTTAATTATTACTAAATATTCTTATTTACTCCTAATTATTACTATTTTTCCTATTTATTCCTAATTATTCCGAATTATTACTTATTATTCTTATTTATTCGCATTTACTTCTATTTACTAATTATTAATATTAATTCCTAATTATTACTATTTACTACAACATATTAGTATTTATTTCTATTTATTAGTATTTATTCATATTTATTCATATTTATTACCAATTATTACTATTTATTACTATTTTATACTATTTATTACTATTTATTACTATTTATTATGATTAATTACTATTAATTACTATTTATAACTAATTGTTACTAATTTTTATTAAATATTCTTGTTTATTACTATTTATCACTAATTATTCCTGTTTATTACTAATTATTACTATTTATTACTAATTATTCCAAATTATTACTAATTATTTCTAATTATTCCTATGTATTACTAATTATTCTTATTTATTACTAATTATTCTGATTTATTACTAATTATTCATATTTATTAATAATTATTCCTATTTATCACTAATTATTCCTATTTATTACTAATTATTCATATTTATTACTAATTATTCATATTTATTTCTAATTATTCATGTTTATTACTAATTATTACTAATTATTACTAATTATAACTAATTATTCCTATTTATTACTAATTATTACTAATTATTACTAATTATTAATATTTATTACTATTTATTACTATTTATTTCTAATTATTACTAATTATTCCTAATTATTACTAATTATTCCTATTTATTACTAATTATTCTTATTTATTACTAATTATTCTTATTTATTATTAATTATTCATATTTATTGCTAATTATTCCTATTTATTGCTAATTATTCCTATTTATTGCTAATTATTCCTATTTATTACTAATTATTCATATTTATTACTAATTATTCATATTTATTACAAATTATTCATATTTATTACTAATTATAACTAATTATTCATATTTATTACTAATTATTGGTATTTATTACTAATTATTCATATTAATTAGTAATTATTATTATTTATTCCGGATTATTCCTAATTATTCCTTTTTATTTCTATTTATTACTATTTATAGTTATTTGTTATAATTTATTACAATTTATTACTATTTATTTCTTATTATTACTAATTATTACAAATTATTACTATTTATTACTATTTATTATTATTTATTACCAATTCTTACTAATTGTTCCTTATTATTATAAATTATTACTAATTATTACAATTTATTACCAATTATTCCTATTTATTACTAATTATACCTATTTATTAATAATTATTCCTATTTATTCCAATTTATTCATATTTATTCCAATTTATTCCAAATTATTAATAATTATTCCTAATTATTACTAATTATTACTAATTATTCTTATTTATTCCTAATTATTACAAATTATTAAAAAATAGTATTAATAATTTCAATTTATTATTACAAATAAATACAGATAACAAAATAATTTAAATCTAATTTAATTACAACTAATCAACAATAATTAAAATTAACATAAAAAATGAAATAAATACTAAATGAAATAATATATAAATACCTTTAAACTTGATCATATATTGATGTAAACAACTTCACAACTTCTCCGTAAAAAACTATGTCAGAGATCTTTTCACTCTAAAAATAATGTTTAGAGAGAGAGAGCATGTGAGAAATGAGGGGAAGAGAAAGAAAAATGGAGGGTGTATATATAGGTTATATTAGTTGCAATGGGTCTATTTGCTATGGGAATACCATCTCAAAAGGTTCATTTTTGCAACCGGGTCCGTCGCAAAAGGTTCTTTTTTTACCACAGAGCTCGTCACAAATACCTTCACCCCCATTAATTGTTGTCGGTGGTTAAAAAGGTTTTTGCGACATGCCTCATCACAAAAAGTGAAGTGTCGATACACCTTTTCCGACGGGACACCATCCTGTCGCAAAATCCCATTTACCGTCGCCAGTATTTGCAACGGGTCCTGTCACAAATACCCAATGGATGACACTCTATTTGCGACGGGGGGATTCCCCCGTCACAAATAACCTTCCCCGCTTTTTCATGCAACCCGCACCAAACTGCGCATTACCTTTTGCAACAGGATCCCAAAACGCATCTCAAATAACTTGTTATTTGCGACAGGTGGTTCGTCCCTTCACAAATAACCTCTGAGATAGACTATTTGCGATGGGAGTAATTCTCGTCGCAAATAACCCGTCACAAAAGCCTGTTTTTCCCGTATTGATAGTATGGGGAGGGGGTGCTAAGGGTGTCTCTGTCTATTTATTAATTCATAAGTTGGGGGGATTACAAGCTATGAACATGCACCGAGACACCCTAGGGAGTCAACCCTCATCCCTCTCCTTTAGGATTGAAATACTCTTAATAGATGAATTTTATTAAATTTTTGAGACTCAATGGTCCAAGTATTTAAGGACCCAAGGGCTTAATATAGTGTACCCCATAGGCCCGGGAAGAATATTATCTGAAGGCCCGACTGAGCAGCCTTACAACACATCATTTATGTGTCTATTTATATATTGACAAGTATTTATATATTTATATATGGCTGTATATATTTTTATATTTATACATTTATATTTAGATATATTTATATGTATTTTTAATATTTTTATCTATATTTATGTGTTTATATATTTATATTTTTGTATTTATTCATTTTTATATCTATGTAAATATTTTTATAAAATGTTTAAAAATTTGACTTTTAGTGGGCGTTTAAACTACATCTAAACGGTGAAATTTGAACAAAATAAAATATTTAACAATTTCTAACTATAGTTAATAATTCAAAAAAAAACATTCCTAAATAAAATAATTTTTAATGATTTTTAAGAAAATTGTTAAATTTAATTAAAATTAATATCAAACAGCCATGAAAATTGACGCTAAATTGATATTTTTTTATGAAAATAATTTTATTTTAAATATGAACATTCATGGATAAATCCAAGAACCATTAATTTAGATGAAATGCATTTTAGGGAAACCTCAATTATTATTCAGAGGTTCCAAAAAAATCCATGAACTCACTTTCTAGTCTGTTATCCCATGGATTTTTTTGATAGGGTGTTAAATATTTGAGCTTGCAAACATATGGGTCGAATATAATGCATATAGAAAAATCAGCAACCGGTATTAATGAACCATGTGGATGATCTGCAGGACTAATTTGGCATGTAGGACATCACAGATAGTGTACGAATCAAGTAAAAAATCATGAATATGTAAATAAAATAAACAATCTTATAATAAAATATAAACCAACAAAACAAAATAAACCATGTTCTAATATATTACACACCCACCAATGTTTTTCTTATTCCACACATAAATTGGTGATTTTTATTCTTATAATATCAAAATTATCCCTACCCCGCTCACTCAATTAATAGGTTTCCCTCCAACCATGTTTGGTAAAAAGATAATCATTTTTTATTTTTGTATTACATTCAATTTAAATTGGTAATATTTTTATAAATTATTAAATGAATATTATTTAACATAATTTTTTATGATCTATGAGTCATCCTGTTAATCTACGGGCCTAACATGGGTACGTGCAAGCCCTTAATTTTAGTGGCCCATGGTCTATGAGAACTTGATCAGCTCATTTCGTAAAAACATCATCTTGCATGGCCTACCCAAGGGGTAGCCTTGCCCAATTAACACCTATATGTATATTAAATGAGAGGGATATTATTTAAGGGGAGTCTCAAAATTAATTTTTATGTGAGTAAAATCCTCATATCAAGTGTCACTAAAAGAAACACCTCTCATGCTGAGAGCTGAACACCCAACCAATTCATAAAAATCTCCCTAGTACTTAATAAATCGAATTACCTTTAAATTATTTTAAATAACACATTCCATTACAAAAAATAAATTATAAAGGAAATTCATATCAATTTTAAAGATAACAATAATACTAGAAACTATTTTTAAAATAATTATAAAATACTATTTCACCTAATTCATGTATTAAATTTCATTTAAAATGGAATTTTAAAAATATCTCAACTATATTTTTAAATTTATTTTTTCTTCAAAGATGAATTTTAATACCGGACATGAAATTTCTATAAAAATTAAAAAATATATGTTTTTTTAAAATAGGTGAAGCTTATCTCACCCATCAAATGATATTTAATTTTATATTAAAAAAATATTACTTTCTAAAAAAACATTTATAAGAAGTTCATTTGGTGTTATTTATATATTTATATATGTCACAAATTTGAATCATCTATAATATTAAAGTCTTAAAATAAAATTTTCTTTGTTACATTTTATGATTGTTCTACACTATATAAAATTGAATTTTATATTACTAAGGACTATAAATTTTTAATTATAAATTTAAAAATCAATGATTTTTTTCCAAATATAAAAAAAATTTAGCGCACACAATGTCAGATATATTTAATACAAAAACCTAAATAATGGATTTTTTTATAAAATAATTACATGAATGTGATAAAAAAATTACACTTCATATGAAACTAAATTTTATCTTGATGGCTAGGGAAAATATTTTTTTATGATTTAAGAAAAATTTGAAGGTTTTTTTTCCATAATTATTTTCACGCAAATGAAAATTATGTCAACTATTTAGTGTAATTAGTTTTTTAAAATATTTAAAAAATATATTAGAATTTTTTTAAAGTATATTCCTCTCACCAAATAAAAGATTTAATTTAATTTATCAACAAAATGAAAATGAGTAAAAAACGTAAATTTTCTTTCATATGAATTGTAATGTCATATAAAATAAATTTTATTTCACATGTGATGAAAAAAATAATAGTAATAAAAAAAATTCAAGAAAATAAATTAAATTTATTAATATAAATATATTTAAAAAAATATAAATATTATTAATATTTTTTTATGTTGTAAAAGAAATTTATCTAAGTGAAATAAATTTTATCTATTTATAAAAAGCATGTTTGAAAATAATATCAATGGATTATTTCTAAAATTATTTTATAATGTCATATTAAGAAAAAATTTAAAGTGAAAACCCCATAAAAAATAATGTCTTGATAATGGTAAAAAAATTTAAAATATAAAAATATATGAAGACCAACAATAAAAAATGGATTTTTTTTATCACAACTACACATGTACCCTTTAATTGCATGAAAATAGGCTTTTAACAGTGCTATAAAAGCACTGTTAATGACAGCGCTGATAAAGGTCACCTTTATCAAGCAATTTTTAGCACTGATAAAGGCCTAGTTGGCTGAAATGTTCTCTTAATATAACATCACATCCAAAAAACCAGTAATTTCAAAAAATCATATATACGTTTAATTAACATCATATATATAAAACTTTCTGCCAATGGTATATACAAAAAAACATCTTCCTACATTTCAATCAATGTTTTATATAATTAAATTTACAATTATCCACCAAACATTTTAAAACTTTTATATTTAATCTTTTGATACCCATGATCCCCTCTCAAAAATGTCTACCCATGGTATAGTTCCCGAAAAAATTATATTAAACCGAGAAAAAGATGCCACCTATATAAGAAAATAAATATATTGTTAGTAATAGTATACAAAATTAAATTAAACATTTATATGAAAGAATAAAATAATAAAATGTCAATATTCAATAAGAAGACAAATTAATAGCTATACTAGTCATATAATGCGTCAAATTGAGGTGGGGTTGATTCTTACATGTTAAAATTTTGTGATGGATTATTTTCCTAAAAAAATAAATAAAATCTGAATGTGTTTTCTTAGTTTTGAGTATGTCAGTTGTTCTTTTACTAAAAATAATTTCAATTTTAAATAATGACACATTTGGAGTTATATCGGTCACACTTTGCATCAGATTGATGTGAGGCTAATTCCTACCTTTCAAAAATTTTGAATGGATAATTTTACTAATGTATCAAAATAATCTGAATGTGTTTGCTTGGTTTTTAGTATGCTAGTTGTGTTTTGTTTACTAAAATATCATTTCAAACTTGAAACACACATTATGAGTCCTAACTATTTCATCTTGCATCGGTTTGACATGAGACTACTTCATAAACATCACAAATGACTTCTAAATCTCTGTCTGAAATTATCAAAATAATCAGAGCACATTTTCTTGGTTTTCAATAAGTGAAATATTTTGAAATAAAATGTCAATTTTAAACTAATAACGGACAATTTTAGTCATACCGGTCGCATCGTGCATCATATTGAGGTGTGGTTGACTGCTACATATCAAAAATGACTCATGGATAATTTCTCTAAAGCATCAAGACAATCCAAATTTGTTTTCATGGTTTTTAGTATGTCACTTGTTCTTTTTTACTTAAATTAATGTCAATTATAAATAAAAATACACACTTGGAGTCATATCAGTCATACTGTGCATCGTATTAAGGATTGGTTGAATCCTACATGTCACAAATGACTCATTTATTTTTTTTAAATATAAAAACAATCTTAATTCATTTTCTTTGCTTTCAATATGTCACAAGTTCTTTTTGCTAAAATTAATATCAATTTTCAATAAAAAGTGACACTTTTAGTTATACCGGTCACATTGTGCATAATAATGAGGTGTAGATAATTCATACACATCAAAAATGAATTATATATCATTTTCCAAAAGTATCAAAAAAATATGAATGTGTTTTGAAAGTTTTCAGTAAGTCATTTGTGTATTTTTACTAAAATGTCATTTCAAACTAGAAACACACATTATGAGTCATACCAGCTACAATGTGCATCAGTATTACATGAGACTGCTTCATACACATAAAAAATGGATTATTAATCATTTTACAAAATTATCAAGAATAAATGATCATGTTTTCTTAGTTTTTATTAAGGGACATATATTAAAATAAATGACAATTTTAAACTGATAACAGACACTTTTAGTCATACCAGCCGCACCTTGCATCTGATTGAGCTGTGGTTGATTCCTACGCATCAAAAGTGAATCATGTATAATTTTACTAAAGTATAAATACAATAAAAAATTTATTTTTTTTCATCATGTCATTTATTATTTTTTACTTAAATTAATGTCAATTTTAAATATAAAGAAACACATAGGGTCATATCAGTCACACCATGTGTTGTATTGAGGTTCGTTTGACTCCTACACATCAAAAACGACTCTTGGATAATTATCATAAAATAAAAATATAATTTGAATGTGTTTTATTAGTTTTATTATTTCGTTTATTATTTTTACAAAAAATAATGTCAATTTTAAATAAAAACTTACACTTTCAGTTATATTGGCGACACCATGCATCATATTGAGGTATGATTCATTCCTATATGTCACAAATGACTTATATATCGTTTTCAAAAAGTATAAAAACAATCTGAATGTGTTTGTTCGATTTTTAGTATCCTAGTTGTTTTTTTTACTAAAATGTAATTTCAAACTGGAAACATAGATTATGAGTCATAACAATCACATCGTTTGTTGACTTGATGAGAGACTTCTCCATATAGGTCACATAGGACTTATGAATCATTTTCATAAATTATAAATACAATCTGAGCGTGTTTTCTTGGATTTTAGTGAGGGACATGTTTTGAACTAAAATGTTGATTTTAAACTGATAACAGACACTTTGAGTCATACCAGTCACATTGTGCATCAGATTTAGGAGTGGTTTATGTTGGATTTGGTGGCCTAGAACCAACTACTTTGTACTTTATTCATTAATAAAAGCCTTATCACATCTTGATTGTTCTCTTGTGTGACAATGCATGTGATAATATCCTAAGGACAGTTGTTGCATTAAAGGGTCATAGCGGACCCCTTCTATGATGAGAACCCAGAAGTGCCATAACACTGTTCTTGAATATATGTTCTATGGATGAATGATATTATTTGAGGGGAAAAATAATACAAGTCATTTGGGGTGAGAAATCATAAAAACTTGAGGTACCTTCTCATGGTGTGCGCCCTTGGTAATATCCAAGAGGATATTATGAGAACGAGGCCCACCAGTAGGAAATCCACATTTCATGGTGTCATTGGATGTTCCTATCTGCGGACATGTGTATTGGTCTTTATACTTTAGGATTATTATTAATAGGTATTAGATCACACGCACTTAGATGTGTTGACAAAAACTGTGACGACACACTGTTCGTAGTGAGGTAGGATACGTTGGGTGCGTCATGAGTAATACTGTATTAATAGATAATCTGAGAATGTTTTTTTCTCTTATGTTCCATAACAGAAGTGGATATCTCAAGCCCTCTGATGGAATTCATATAGCCTAAATAAATCCATGTCCATGGTAAGATATGGTCGAGTTCAATTCCGGGAAGTTAAACAAAGAATAATCAAGCACATGGGTTGATGGAACTAGCATGCAACCCGCTTGATTAGAGATATCGAGACAGGGGGATTATATTACATGGTAAGCATTTGTATGAGGTGACACGTCATTGCGGTGTTAACTTCTTTCTCTATGTGTGACTTGGTGTGTTGCTAGATGCTAACCTTGGACTTTAGGCAGACTCCGCCTAAGGCCACTGAGAAAGTGGCCTAGAGTGTCACAACCTAAGTGTGTCCATGTATCTCAGTTAAATATTAATTTAACAAGTTAAATAATATTTATTCCTGACTATGGTTTAATAATTATTTAAGGATGCCTGGTCACATTTATTTTGACACTAGTTATTCGATAGAATATATTGTGGGAGAAATAATATGTTTATTAGCGAGTAATGTAGTTACATTTATTTGAGAAATAAATAGCCATTACTCAAGGTATAATAAATGTGGTGGAGGAAATAAAAGTAAATAAAAGTACACGTCGTGTATATTAAATATACATGTCATGTAGTTTTATGGAAAATGAGTATACGCCATGTATTAATGATTATATGCTGTGTAGTTTTTCCAGTTGGGATTTTGAGGATATAAAATTGTTTTATTGAATGATATTTATTATAATCAGCGTGGGCGCGTGTCAAGGAATTAATAATTCAACATGGGGGTTTTCAATAAGAGTTAATGAAATAAATAAAACATGTAACGTGTTTATTTATTATCATAACTCTATAACCTCAATCCCGATTATATATATCCTCACAACCCCAACACTTTTCCACAAGAGAATTGTTGTGCACAACAATTCTGAAGAATTCTTTGAAGCCCAAATAAACTCCTTCATCCAAGAACGCTCTCAAGACTGAGAGATCATGGCGATCGAAGGCGGACATCGAAAGCAAAGGTTCTTCCATGCTAGCACCCGGAGATCCCTTCAGCGAAGTCCGAAGATATGTAGCACATGTGTAGATCACCCCTAGAGGAATCCTATACTTGGATTCTATGACGCAATAACAGATCACCGAATCGTGACTGGACACATAAAAAAAAGAATTCCACCAAGGTAATTCTTGTGAATTAATTAAATTAATTATAACCAACATATGATGATCCTATCTCTATGGTTCTGAGATTACCTCTTTTATTTTTCGTTCTTCGTTCTATTCCGAATATTCGGCATTTTATATCGTGACAGATCTCAGTTTGAACTTTGTTTAACGCTAAAATTAATGTTGGGAAAACCCACCAACACGCTTCCGCTGCGCCCGGAACCTACAAGTGGTATCAGAGGGGTCATATTGTTGATTATAATTATTTAGTTTTTCGTTGATGTTTTAAGCATTTAATAATTTAGTTGTTTCAATTAAAGTTTAATCATTCTATAAATATGAGTCTTGAGATCTGTTCCTCCTCCATAATTTCTCGTTCACCTCACAGAAACGGATTTTTCTTTTAATTTTGATTAAAATAAAACATAGGAACTCATCCGGAGTTGAAAAACATTTCTGGCCGTATGACACCAGAATACACGTCGTGTATTCAGAAGTACACGTCATGTAGTCTAGATTAATGCATTATATTGATCCGCCAAATGAGGTTGTGTATTGGATCCTATCTAAGTCATTAATGAAACAGTGTGTTGACCAGAAATATATGGCACACGGTTTCTGGATTACACGCCATGTGGTCCAATGAACACAGCGTGTAGTACCGTTGGGTTAGGTTTGGACCGTGTACCCCATACCTGGCATTCCCGGCTGGAAACCGTGTAATGCGTAAAATACACGGCGTGTGTCCCACTGAACACGTTGTGTAATCCGAAAATTTCCAAAGTACATTAACACGCCATGTCCCTGGGCTTGTACTTCGGATGGACGGTGAACAAAAGTACATGTCGTGTAGTCGGAAATTCATGTCTTGTACTCGTTCAAATTACGCAATGAATTAGAATTCACTGAGTTGCCTCTAAGGTACAAGTTACGTACAAGGATAATTTTAAATTAATTTATTTGTTTAAAATTATAATGGATGAGAATCTCAAGCAAATTCAGAAAAATGGTATAAGATAAAAGGATTGATTAATTTAAAATAACTAATTAATACGAGCATGATTTATCTTAAACAAGAATGATTAAAGAATTGAATGCTAGTTTTATTTATGAGTAAATATCATTTCATGTATGGATGATCATGAGCTAGACTGAGACCATTGTATGTGAATGGTTTCTTTTAATTTATTTATTTAAATTAAATTTTCTGGCATGCGAGCCATATCCTCATTAATATGTAGAGCCTACACACCCAAGGATTCTTTTATGTAAAAACCCATTTTTACCCCTCACCTATGTGTGATATAAATGCATATGTAATGAATGGAGATCCCATGTTAGTGGAGGCAGCTCAAGTCAGAAGCCATGGTGAAACCAATCCAAGGAGATACAAAGATGGACACGTGGAAAGCTGTAAACACAAACCCACAAGGTTCAAGGTGTTTCTCCCCTAGGTCTTGGGTTAATTTATCAACCGCTAGATAAACTAACCAATAAAACAAGCTCATTATCATACCATTTATTTTATTTCTATCAGTTGTATGTTTTATTTATTGTGGGTGCATTGTCACGATCACACAATTAATGAATTAAACAAGCATGGAAGATGGAACTAAAATAAAACCAGCTTATGCGTAAATATTATCTCAGACATGGTTAATCACTTACGTATATCCCACTTAATATTAACAAGCATGTAATCAAAGATAATAAATTATAAATTTACGTATAAGGATAAAATCCCTCAAATAAATATTAAGTCAGTATAGCCTTCCATAATCTTGGTTATAATTGAACCATAGATCAAAGTGCTTGACCAACCCTAGTTGGGGTGCTTTCAATTATCGGGGAATTCTAATTCATGGTTTTTGGTTGACTTAACTTGGTTCGCATCAAGGGTTGACTGCCACATCATGACTTGGTGTGGCCAAGAGGTAAAGGTTGAGGAAATCAAAAATAAAAGGATTTCAGGATTGGGGAGTCCACTCAGCGGATTAAGGAGCAGCGAGTTAAATGCAGTTGGTATTTGGAATTCCTACCTAAAAACCCTTCAAGTTTATTGAAAAACCCTAGTTGGGGTAATGCAAAGGGCAATATGGATCCTTGCCACTAGAATATTCAGGCAACAGAATATTCTGAAGTCAATGGTGAGGGCTATTGGATTTCGATAAAATAGTGGGAGTCTAATAAGTATTAATTTATTTATTTTTCTCATTTTTGAAATAAAGTACTAAACCTTTTCTCATCGTAATTTGTAGAAACAACAATAAAATGACTTCAAACATATCATTGTGCACCATACTCGAGAAGGAAAACCATCTCACCGGTACCAATTTCCAAGAGTGGCAGAGGCGTTTACGCGTCATCCTTCGCCACGAAAGGAAATGGTATGTGATGGAAGAGCCTATTCCAGTAGTGCCTGGGATATAGGTCAGTGATGAGGAAATATCTCTCTACGCGAAACACATGGATGATGCCACAGATGTCCAGTTTTTCATGCTATCGGACTTGTCTAATGAGTTCTTGAAGCAACATGAAAACATGAACGTGTATAGCATGATGTCTCACCCTAAGGATCTCTACCAAGAGAAGGAGAGGCAAGAGAGATATGAGATCTCCAATGCTTTGATTAAAACTAATCGTGGAGTGTCTGTGCTAGCTGGGCCTCATGTAGTCAAGATTATTGGATAAATTGGAAGCCTAGACATCTTAGGGATTAAATTCTAGGATGAGTTGCGTATAGATCTCATCCTATCATCACCACCCAAGAACTTCTCTAGCTTCAATGTCAATTATAACATGATATGCAATGAGAAGAGTCTATTAGAGCTTCTAGCCTTGATCCGCCAGGTAGACAAGGACATGGGGCATGAAAAACCCGCAGTCCTTTTGGTGAAAAAGAAAAGGAAGGACAATGCAAAGGGGACAATGACTTATAAACGGTTTAAAGCCCCTGAGCACCATCCCTCCAAGAAGGGGAAGATCTAAAGGCAGGGCAAGGAATGGTAGGGGGTGTGTTTTTCATGTGGCAAGCAGGGCCACTGGAAGAGGAACTGCACCCAGAAGCGTGGGGATGTTAAAGGTGCGTTCATTATCGAGTGTAATCTTTCCATTTCTACACATTGGGTAATAGATACAGCTTGTAGGGATCACATTTGTATTCAAATGTAGGAACCAATTAGATTTAGAATGATTTCCATAGGAGAGGTGGATCTTTGAGCTACCAATGGCACAAGGATGGATGTGTTGGCTATTGGCAATTACCACCTCTAATTGATGACTGTAATGATTTTGTCTTTACATAACTATTATTATGTGCCCAGTGTTACCAAGAACATAGTTTGTGTATCTTGTTTAGATATGGAGGGATTTATTTTCAAGTTTGGAAATAAGGGTTGTCTCTTTTATAAGAACAACATATGTTATGGTATGGAAAATTTAAATAATGGTTTGTATGTATTAAATTATGAAAACCAAGTTTTGGAAATCGATAATGAAACAAACTCAAATGACTCATACATCACCTAGTTGTGGCATCACCATCTGGGTCATGTAAACGAGAAGCGCTTGACAAAGCTCTGCCAAGATGGCTATTTAGACTCTACTGAGCTAAAACCACATGATAGATGTCACTCTTTTTTACATGAAAAAATGACCAAACCGCCTTTCGGTGGAAAAGGTGAAAGGGCCAAAGAGATTCTAGGATTGGTACACACATATGTGTGTAAACCATTTCCAGTAGAAGATAGAGGTGGATATTCCTACTTCATTACTTTTACTGATGATTTGAGTAGATATGGCTATGTCTACTTAATGAGGTATAAGTCAGAGTCCTTAGAGAAATTTAAGGAATTCAAGAATGATGTAGAGAATCATCTTGGTAAGAAGATAAAGAAGCTTCGATCAGATCGAGGTGGATAATATCTGAACCAAGAGTTCATTGGTCTTCTACAGGAGTCTGTGATTCTATCTTATCTCACTCCTCCTTATACACCATAGTGGAATATTGTTAGTGAAAGGAGGAACCACACCTTGTTGGACATGGTGAGGTCTATGATGATTCATGCGGATCTTCCATTATCCTTTTGGGGATATGCATTACAAACTGCAGCATACACATTAAACTAAGTACCAACTAAGGCGGAAAATGGAATACCCTTCAAGTTATGGAATGGAAGGAAACCCATTTTGTCACATACACATGTATGGGGATTTGAGTTGTTTGTTAAATCCATCTCAGGCAACAAACTAGCACCTTGGGGCACGAAGTGTATGATTATAAGATATCCTAAGGAAATGAAAGGATATTACCAATATAACCCTCAATACAAAAACTGATTGTCTCTAGACAAGCCGTATTTCTTGAGAGGGATCACATACTCAAAAAGGTTAGTGGGAGCAAGATTGAATTCGACAAAGTTAATGGTCAAGATACACAAGAGTTGGTACAGGAACAAGTTCCACAGGTCCCCATGGAAGAGGTTTAAGAAACACAAGTACTGCGTAGGAGCTCAAGACACGTAAGGGGACTAGAGAGAATTGGTTTCCTAGTCACCGAGGATGGTGAATCATTATTAATGGACAATGATGAACCTCTCTCCTACAAGAATGTAGTAGAAAGCTCAAAAGATGCAAGATGGCTAGAAGCTATGAATTTTGAGATGGAATCCATGTATCAGAACCAAGTCTGGGTTCTGGTCGATAAGCCAGTTAATGTAAAGCATTTTGGATGCAAATGGGTATTCAAGTGAAAACTGGACATGGAAGGTCAATTTAGAACCTATAAAGCAAGGATAGTGGCTAAAGGATTCAGACAACGTCAAGGACTTGACTATGATGAAACCTTCTCGCCAGTTCCCATGTTTAAATCCCTAAGAATCACACTTTCCATAGTAGCTTACCATGACTAAGAGATTTGGAAAATCGATGTCAAAACAGTATTCCTTAATGGGAACATTCAGGAAGATGTCTATATGACACAACTAGAAGGGTTTATGACACCAGGTGAAGCCAAAGAAGTTTTCAAGTTGCAGAAATCAATTTATGGATTGATGCAAGCATCCAGGTCATGGAACATTCGATTTGATGAAACCATAAAGGAATTTGGTTTTATTAATAATGAATGTGAGACATGTGTTTATAAGCGGTTTAATGGGAATGCAATCGTGATCCTAGTAGTATATGTAGATGACATATTACTTTTTGGAAATGATGTACCAGTCTTACAGTCAGTTAAGGACTAGTTGAACAAGTGTTTCCCCATGAAGGAATTAGGAGATGTAGCCTACATTCTAGTGATCAAGATCATTCGTGATAGATCCAGGAGGCTTCTTGGACTAATTCAGGGTATATACATTGACCAGATACTAAAGATATTTAGTGTGGTACAATCCAAGAGGGTATTAGTTCTAGTGTCACATGGCCTACATATTTCTAAGAAAATGTGTGCTTAGAAACAACAAGAGAAATATAGAATGAGTAAGATCACACATGATTCGGCTATAGGATCTATCATGTATGCCATGTTATGTACCGGGATTGATGTGGCCTATGCAATGATCATGGAAGGCAGATATCAAGAAGATCCAGGAGAACAACATTGGATTGCCTTTAAGACTATCCTTAAGTATATGAGAAGAACTAAGGATATGTTCCTAGTGTATGGAGGAGACGAGGAGCTTGTCATCAGAAGGTATGCTGATGTTGGTTTTCAGACAGATCAGAATGATCTGAAGTCGCAATCTGGATATGTTTTCTGTCTCAATGGAGGATCTATGAGCTGGAAGAGTTCAAAGCAGCTAGTTGTCGCTGATTCTAAAGAGGAGTCTGAATATATAGCAGATTATGATGCAGCCAAGGAAGCTATCTAGATTCATAACTTTGTACAGGAGCTTGATGTGGTGCCTAGCAGTAACGATCCCATTACATTGTATTGTGATAATACTACAGTGGTGTCTCTTACAAAAGAACCAAGGTCACACCAACGGACAAAGCACATAATATGGAAGTATCACCTCTCGAGGGATTTCTATCAAAGGGATGACATTGCAATGAGAAGAGTGTCCACGGAAGAGAATGTGGCGGACCCCATGACTAAAGGCCTATCTCAGTAGAAGAATGAATATCATATGAGAGCTAGCGGATTAAAGGTTGTTAGCAGTTGGCTCTACTTCAGGTGGGGTTCTGTTGGAATTTGTGTCCTAGAAACAACTACTTTGTACTTTATTCATTAATAAAAGCCTTATCACATATTGATTGTTCTTCTATGTGACAATGCATGTGATAATGTCCTAAGGATAATTGTTGCATTAAAGGGTCATAGTGGATCCTTACTATGATGAGAACGGAGAAGTTCCATAACACTGTTCGTGAATATATGTTCTATGGCCGGATGATATTATTTGAGGGGCACAAATAATACAGGTCATTAGGGGTGAGAACTCATAATACATTGAGGCACCTTCTCATGGTGTGTGCCCTTAGTAATGTCCAGGAGGATATTATGAGAACGAGGCCCGCCAGTAGGAAATCCACATTTTATAGTGTCATTGGATGTTCCTATCTGTGGACGTGTGTATTGGTCCTTAGACATTTAGATTATTATTAATAGGTATTACAACTCGTGCACTTAGATGTATTGATGAAAACTATGACAAAACACTATTCACAGTGAGGCAGGATACGTTGGGTGCGTCAGGAGTAATACTGCATTAATAGATAATACGAGAAAGGATTTTTCGCTTTTGTTTCATAACAGAAGTAGATATCTCAGTCCCTTTGATGGAATTTATATAGCATAAATAAATCCATTGCCATTGTAAGGTATGGGCGAGTTCAATTTTGGGAAGTCAAAGAAAGAATAATCGAGAACATGTGTTGATGGCACTAGCATGCAACCTTCTTGATTAGAGATATAGAGACAAAGGGATTATATTACATGGTAAGCATTCATGTGAGGTGACACGTCATTTCGGCGTCAACTGCTTTCTCTATGGGTACCTTGGCATGTTGCTAGACGCTAACCTTGGTCTTTAGGCAGGCACCGCCTAATGCCACTGAGAAAGAGGCCCAGAGGGTCACACACTATGTGTGTCCATGTAACTCAGTTAAATATTAATTTAACAAGTTAAATAAAGATTATTCTCAACTATGGTTTAATAATTATTTAAGGATGCCTAATGACATTTATTTCGACACTAGTTATTTGAGAGAATATATTGTGGGAGAAATAATATGTTTATTAGCGAGTAATGCAGTTGCATTTATTTATGAAATAAATATCCATTACTCAAGTTCTAATAAATGTGGTGGAGGAAATAAAAGTAAATAAAAGTACACGCCGTGTATATTAAATATACATGTCGAGTAGTTTTATGGAAAATGAGTACACACCATGTATTAATGATTACACGCCGTGTAGTTTTTCAAGTTGGGATTTTGAGGATATAATATTGTTTTATTAAATGATATTTATTATAATCAGAGTGGGCACATGTCAAGGAATTAATAATTATACATGGGGGTTACCAATAAGAGTTAATGAAATAAATAAAATATGTAATGAATCTATTTATTGTCATAAATCTATAACCTCAATCCCGATTATAAATATCCTCACAACCCCAACACTTTTCCACAGGAGAATCATTGTGCAAAACAATTCTGAAGAATTCTTTCAAGCCCGAAAGAATTCCTTCCTCCAAGAACGCTCTCAAGAGCGAGAGATCAAGGTGATCAAAGGCGGACATCGCAAGCGAAGGTTCATCCACGGTAGCACCTGGAGATCCCTTCGGCGACGTCCGGATATACGTGGCACACTTGTGGATCACCGCTAGAGGAATCCTACACTTGGATTCTATGACGCAACAACGGATCACCAAATCGTGACCGGACACATCAACAATGAAATAATTCCACCAAGTTAATTCTTGGGAATTAATTAAATTAATTATAACCAACATATGAGGATTCTATTTCTATGGTTCCAGGATTCCCTCTTTTATTTTTCATTCTTCGTTCTATTCTAAAGATCCGATGTTTTATATCATCATGGATCTCGGTTTGAACGTTTTTTAACACTAAAATTAAAGTTGGGAAAACCCACCAATGCGCTTTCACTGCATCCATAACCTACAGTTTATTCCTACACATAAAAATGACTCATGGATCATTTTCCTAAATTATCAAAACAATCCCTGAGTTTTTGCACAATTTTCAGTATATCACTTATTCTTTTTACTTAAATTAATGTCAACCTTAAATAAAAAGCTAAAAATTGAGTTATATCGATCACACCATGCATCGTATTGAATTTTAGTTAAATCTTACATGTCACAAATTACTCATAGATTGTTTTCCAAAAATATCAAAATAATCTAAATGAATTTTCTCACTAAAATTAATGTAAATTTTAAATAAAAAGAGACACTTTGATTTATACCAGCCACCCTATGCATCTCATTGAGGTTTGGTTGATTCCTACACACCAAAAATGACTTATAGATCACTATCTTATATTATCTAGACAAATCGAGGGTGTTTTATCATTTTTCATTTAGTGAAACATTTTAAATAAGGTATTAAACCATTTAATTTATATTTTGTTAATTTAGCAGAGAACAAATAATATTATGAGTAAAAACATAGTGTATTAAAAAAACATTACCTTCTCATTGAATTCTGAGTTGTAGCCTTGAATTCCTATCTCTCACGAGCATGAGCTTCGTCAAAAAAACCACCCCAACTAGAGAAAATGAACTCACTTGTATAATAAAGAATTTCTTATGTTATTAATTTTAAAAAGAATTAAATTAAAAATAAACATGAAACAATCCACTACTTATATAGATGTAACATCTTCATGATATTTTTTAGCATTCTTTCATCAGCTATACAACTCATTCATTTCTGAACACATTTATATTGTCTTGGGAATATGAGTCTTTTCGATAATCATAGTAGTACTGGAAATATATAAATACACAAATTATTAATAAATATATTAAATGAAATAATAATTTTTATAAAAATACATCTTTATGGATGTTAGTTTTTTCATGGAATATGATATCTCTCATAAATTTACAAACATAATAACTGCAATCTGTTACATTGGTTTGCTTCAGATACTACAAAAACATTGAGGAAAATAAGTAATTTTTTATATGTGTTTGGATAGTGAAATTTTATTATATATAACCTAATACTTGTCCAGTTTTTGAACTTTTCACGGTCGTCATGCTTAGCCCCTGGCCTCATTCCTTGTTTTTCATGATATTAGTGCAGTACCCTATCATAACAGAATCCTCATTAAAATATAATATAAATTATATAACTTGATGTTTACTCATAAAACATTGGATTTAGCATATTAAAAATTGAGAAACACCATCATGTGTGGTTGTTTTGTTGGATATCCATGCCTTGAATCCAAGTAATAAATCTTTGGAGTATCCAAATTGACTGCAATGAGCATCCAATGTTGCCTAAAACTATAAAAAGGAATAAGTAATGAAAGAAATAAAAATATATGAATTATTATTAAATTATAGAGTTTTACCCCTGCATCATTGGTATTACGAAGTGTCTGTCATCCAAATGTTTTCTTTCAAATGATTTTACCGAGTATACCACTATTTTACCCTTTTTATTTGAACCTATTTTTGGTTGTTCTAGAGAGGTGATGTGAGGACTAATGAGTTCAATTTTTTTTCATGGGAAAATCCATTCAATTGTTTTTTATATATATGCCTAGCAAAAAAATGGAATGTATTTAGTCATAATTACCACAATATATCAGCTTTTGGAAAATAAAATCATGAAAACATACCTCATGTATAAATTTAAAACTGAGGTGCCTAACCATACATAGTTTGGAATTTCATTTACATTCCTAACACCAATGTTGTCTCCAACTTCAACTTCGTATATATTTTATTTAAAATCAACTATGTGACTAATACAATCTTTTAACTTTCTATCCACATGAAACCTCAATTCTAGTGAATGAAAATATAGAATGGGCGGGGTAAATGTGCATTTGGTAGATCTTTTTGATCATTTGGTCGATCCTTTAGATGGTTTTTAGTTGGTCTTTCATTTCACCCTTTTTATTTGTCCATCTGAAATAACATTCATCAGTTTATACCTTTTTTCAATAATTTTTAAAGGTTTATCTTGATAAATAAATTTTAAATGAGTACCACCATATCGACATGTTTTTTTACAAGATGTGACTGTCATTCCATGAATGTTCCAATAGCTTGTTCGATCGTATGAATATCTTCCTCATCAATTGGAATAGGTATCTTGGCACTTGGATCATGGGATATGCTAATTGACATTTTCACATGACTTTTTTGAAGTGGTCTTCCATGTATCTTTTTGTTTTGGATATAGAAAAATATAGCCCTTACTATAAGGTGATGTGTGGGTGATGATAAATATAAATAACAGTCATTATCAAACTATAGAATATTAGTATAGGAAAGGTATAAATGTCTATTTGATTCAAATTTTATAGAAATAATTATCAGATCATTGATTACCATAGCTAAGATGGTTCTTTAAGGGGAATGACTTGCCTCAAATCTGGTGGGGGTGGGGCGGGATCTTCACGCACTGGTTGTTCTTGAGATGTTTCTTATCCTTCCTTACCCACTATAAAAGTTTCGAGAATATATCTCTCTAATTGGAATTTTTATTCAAGGGTATCTAGTATTTCTCTCATATGTTTCATTTCTTCACCTTTATTTTCTTCTTGTGTTTTTTCTCAAAATATGTTCGGGGTGTCACCCCAAAACCCCCACCTCTGATGCACCTATATTATTATGGCCTCTTTATGTCCATTGATAATATGTGTTCATCTGGTATAGGTGTTTCTAATTCTTGTGACAATTTTAGACAAGAAATAGTGTAAAATACGTAATCATTATTATGCAATATAAATTTGATGTAAAATAAATTTTTATTATGTCATACTTACACATGTTTCCCACACATTTTGTTTTCTTTCATCTATTAGTATCCAATATTTATTTACATGTTACTCCTTCTATAGAACATGGAATATTATGGAAGTGTATTTGGATTTTAAGTAATCAATCTTCATACAAATTGAGGAGCATAATTATGTTTTTGTTTCATTTCACATAAAAGTATTATGGTAGATTTAAAATACATACCAATTATTTCCAAGTGAATCATAGCCCATCCTTTCTTTACAGTAGGGGTACATTGGTTTTACTACACAGTCCTTATTTTTAGCACACAGTTTCTATTTCATAAATAAAATATTTTCAATCAATGTGCTGAATACATGTATCATCAAACAATGTATTACTAGACACAATGTACCTGAAAAGAAACATTCACATGAGGTATATTAAACGCATCCCATTCTTCGTGGGTTATCAGGTGTCCATAGATAAGAGGTGGGTGTGGGTTTATTTTCCCTTTATTATATTTAAGATGACGTATCATTTGAATTGTACAAAATATTCTATGAATCCTTATAGAAAAAATTAATACGTATTTGTTGTGTGAGCAGTCTACTATAAATGCACTCTATAAAAGATGATGAAGAGTAATTAAATGTTCCCTTTATTTATTTTTTAGTAAAATAAACAAATGATATCATAACTTTACCATAATAGCTTCCCACATTAGTGTCTTAAAAATAGGTACAACATGGTTTCACGAATCTATATCAATCGGTATAAGTTTCTGAGTGACGATTCGAATGTAACTACTGAATATGGCCTTATTGGTGTTAACATGTTGGCCCTACTCATTCTATCCAACCTATTATTCATCTTCAGTTTAATTTTCATATAACCCGTAAGTGGTTTTGGTTTGTGACAAAACAATTGACAACTTTCAGTTTGTGGGATCTGGAATATGAAATACTTGTACTACCTATGATGCCATTATAAATGGTTTGTCTTTGTACTCTTCTTTACTAAAACCAAAATCCATGAATCCCAATTCATCTATTTTAATATCACTCCTATTATCAACCTACATTCATTGAAAAATCAGCACTTGTAATGTTGCATAATCCAACTCACATTTTTATTTGATGATTCCAAAGTATGACATATTCATGTAAATTGTATTTATGTCATTATTACTAGAAACATAGATCGCTTCAGTCATAATTGTAACTCTAATACTTTTCATGGTACTATCTTCATCATGTTCATTTGTATATAATGTATAATTAATAATTACATAGCCATTTTAAGATAATACATACACACTTGGTCCTTTGGCTAGCCATTGAAGTTGTTTTGATATTGAATCCAGATATTCATATGACTTCCAAAAAATATGGTCTCAAAACCATCCTATAAACGATTGATTATGTGTATTTGATATTCATCTTTAATCCCTTGATGGATTCAAATGAATAAGAATGTTTTATGGGTTTCAACATATGGGAAACCTCCAAACTATTATGCAAAATGTAAAGGTGGTCCTGCTCCCATCTGTAATATTGATTGTGATGACATCTCTTCTAGAAATTCTTTTACCCACAAGCCAGCCAGTGTGAAGAGGTTTTAGTAGACCAATGTTTTCCACAAAAAACATGTATTTGGTACAGAATTCAATGACTTCCTGAAAAATATATGGATCCTCAATACTATCCTCTATCTGACATAGATTTTTTACATACCCTTTCAAAATATTCATATACTGTTCAATGGGGTATATCCATCTATAGTGTATAGAACCACATAATCAGATATCTCTCACAAAAAAGAACCATCAAATGAACCATCATATTAAAGAATTTTTGTTGGAAAAACGTTTCTGATTCACATAATATGATAGAAAATTCCCTTCCTATAGTCAACAATTTCACTTGGTCAATAACATATCTATATATATCTTTAAAGAAGAAATAAATCATGTTTAATTTATGATGTAAATTCATTGGAAAAATCAATGTAAAGATATAGGAATTTGATCTTTCATTTAAACATGGTAGTCATGTCATTTCAAACCCTTAAAATTTAAATCATTCATTGACACAATATTATTGATATTAAATGAATACCCTATGGAACCATTATGATATTCAAGAAGGTAAAAACTGATATCTCTCCTACATAGAAAGAGTGTAAGTAGCTAGAGGAAGAAAAGTTATTTTTCACCCTTCAATAGCACCAAATATTCTCGTATTCCCCTGTCAACCATGTCCAACCTATACTTAATTGAATCCTTTTTTTGTTGGGTGCATTTATAATTGTGCCGATGACACTATGATATATTTTTTTCAAAATGAATAACATCAACAAAATGTCTGATGTACAGACAATTCTAGTATGGTAATTCAAAAAAAACTTCTCTCTTTTTCCAACATGTTTTCATAAGGTTTTCCAAAAACGGTTTACCAAAGTCAATGTCCCCATATTTTATATTATCAATCAAATGATTACCTATTAGTGGAGATGATGTTGTACGTTCTTATAAACTTCCATCGAGTGATATCATCCATGATTGGTACTTATGCAGTCGGGGTAGAAATCTATGATGTCCTAAAAACATCATTTTCAATAAACATTTCAACTTAATTGGATGTGTGCCTTTTTCACAAATAGGACACCCTTGAGTTCCTTTAATTCTATATCCTGATAAATTTCTATAAGTAGGAAAGACATTTATCATCCTGTACAACATGGATCTCAATGTGAAATCTTCATTTCTATGATAATCATATAACATAACACTTGATTCCCTCAATAATTACAAATCCTCGTTTAATGGAGCCAAATAAACATTAATATCACTACCGGGTTGTTTTGGTCCTAATATAATCATAGATAACATGATGTATTTTAATTTCATGCACAACCATGGTGAAAATTTATAATTTACCAACCTTACCATCCATGTACAGCGAGTGCTACTTTTAAAACCAAAATAATTCACTCCATTTGCGGATAACACAAGATGAAGGATTCTTGGATCAATTACAAATTCAGGATACTCATGATTAATCCTCTTCCATTTAGGAGAGTCTCTCATGTGCTATAGTTTCCCATCATTAATTATTGTATCAGTGTTCCATGTCAATTTCCCTGCAATCTCCTCACTTCTATATAAGTTCCTAAACCATGGAATTATTGGAAAGTACCATTCATCTTTCAAAGGAACAGATTCATTTTTCTTTTGTCGATAATCACCACACTTTGGGCCTTCTATAAGTAATTTTTGGTCCTTTTTAAATAGTATACATTCATTCAGAAAAGTTTATATTCCTTCATTGATAATACCCATCAAGCATAGAATTTATTTGGCATCATATGTTCGGATCAGAAGCTCATTATTTTCTGGGAGCATGTCATTTAAGAGAGAAATTAATTCCATAAAAATACAATCACTCAATCTATTGTTTTATTTCAAATTATAAATCTTTAATATAGCTGACAATGCAATATATTTATTGGAACCATGAAAACAATGCCTTATTTGAACAACTCTTTATCTTCTCAAACAATTTTTGGCAATAAATAAGTTACTCTTCAAATATCCTTTTCTTTTCCTCAATATGATTTTCATCATCATTCACATATTCAATCACATCCTTGATATAATCTTATTTATTTTCCACACTTGAAATCAAATCAAATGATCCATAAAATGCAGTGTCATCCCATCCACTAGCTATATTTTCTCTATGTTTATTCTAGGATTTATAACTTTGATTTATTTCATGATAGAATAAGTGTTCTTCCAACTCATCTTGACTAAGTTTTATTGAAAATTAATAGCATAAACATGGAAAATGATTTGAGATGCGTCATATGCATGATCCTTTTCAAAACTGATGAACTATTTTACTCCATCTTCATACTCTTTTGTCATATTATTGGCATACATCCATTATTTATTCATATCCATCCAATTTGTTTTGATAATAATAATTTTTAACAAAATAAATACCAAAAAGGAGCCTTTCAAATAAGTGAACTCAACATTTTAATGATAGTTATTATTGTATTATGTTGTTTGAGACTCATCCCCTTAGAAGCTAACACCAAACTTGAAATAAGTTATAATTGTATAGGACTCCACTAATTTAAACCATGTAGGTGATGATAGATTCAAAGTAGGTTTAGGAGTTTCAATGGGGTTAAATACTAATTCAACTTTTGTGGGAGTGAGGTCATGATGGATATCCTATGGGTTGGATAGAGTTAGTGACATTCCCTTTCCATGGTGTTTTTATCAATTTACTTGGCTTCCCTATATAATTTAATGGTTTTCCTAATTCTACAAAAATATTAACTTAAAAAAATATTGAAAAGGAAACATTTCATATGTCATTTGAAAACTATTTATAAAATCACACCCAAAATCCCATTAAAAACCCAACCATTTACATAAATTCCTCCTTAAAATTACACTCCTTTTTTATAATAAACCAATCAATTGCAAACACTCTTAAAAAAACCAAAATTCCATTTTTAAAATCATTCAAGGAAACTTCCTGAACCAATAGTCATAATCATTTAAAATGAGTGAAAACCCTTATATTTTAAAATTTTTCATTTAAAACTTCGCAAATCCCTTTTTAAAATTAAAAAAACATTAAATATGGTTTCAAAACATTCATATCCCTTTATAAAAGCCAACTGGGTGAGTTGAAAAGCCCTTGTCATGAAACCTAAGTCCATTCTAAGTGTTTAAATAAATTTAAAGCTGCTTAAAACCAAGAAAAGGTATGTTGAACACATAAATTTTTTTAAGAAACATTTCAAAATACCTGAATCATTTTAAAATAGCCACTTATGAATTTTCACAAAGACATAAATCCCAAGAGATTCAATTTATAAAAGATACATGAATAAAAAATGACCAGCATTATATAAAATATAAATCTATAAAAGGTTTACACATTATCCACAATATAAAGTTGAACCAAAAATAAATTTATTTGTAAGAGAGACACTTTATATTAAATACCATAAAATATCACAAAATGAATATTATCTCTGTATTCCCGATGGTGACCTCTATATCCCATCATCATTATATATTTAACAAGTGGCTGTGGAACACAATTATAAAAGTGATACCATTTCCTTTTACCAATATCATAGACAACTAATTCCATATACACACCAATGTGTATATGTATGTTGTGAGAAAAGAGCCTAGTAGGATATAATCAAATATTTTATACCATTCATTGTTTATGAAAAACAAAAAAAATCTAGTTTTAGAGAAAATAATGAATATAATTATATTATATATGGTTGAGTACATAAAACTAACAAAAAATATTTTTTTTAGAAAATAAAATTTAACAATATCAAACCATAACATAAAATAATAATAAAATATCATGAATAAACCATTAAGTGGTATATACGAAATGCCTATGCAGATAATCAAAGTTTAAAAATTAAGGGAATCATCACACTAGAATGTTGTTACAACACAAATGCAACATAATAAACTCACCATTAATGGCCTCATCGAGAAAGAAATTCCAGTATCTGGTGTGAGACCTAAGATAGGGGTACTATAAATGTTTGACCATAATATTATAACTAATGTCCCTAGAATTCCCACATTTATACCTAAATATTCCAATTTATTTGTCTAAAATCCTAACACTAATAATTGATGAAACACATTAATAAAACAATCATGTCAACATGGTATAACATCAATTGAAAAATGAACTTACACATCAACAGCCATAATTAACCATGATAAAATTTCAAATATATATTATAAAAACATAAATAGAAAACACATCGATTAATCCCTAATAAATAATCGAAATTTTAACCAAAACCCAAACATATATCTTATTTTCACCATCGGTTCCAACTAAAAAATTGTTTTTTCTTATTTCTCTATTTAACGAAATTATATTTTATCCAAACAACTCACTAGAATCACTCCATTATAATACCAATCATGATACTTTTCCCCTAAAACAATCCCTATAATTATTCAAATATACAAACCACCTCATCTAATCATGTTATGACATTTAGATCAATCCAAATTAATCAATTTTAATTGTACAAAAGTCATATACAACTATACATATTAAATTATCAAAACCTTCATATAATATACCAAAAAAACAATCCAACAATTTACCAATAAAAAAACATTGTCTTGTGGGATCAAAATTAGAATGTAGATTCTCAATATACAAGAGGAGGATGAATTGTATACTTTAAAAATTCCAATGTAACCTTTAAAGTTAATTTTAACAAGGTCAAATAAACATTCAGAATACTTCTTAAAGAAACCTTTTCTATTTTTCATAACAGAAAGATTCTACCTTAAAGTGTATTGAATCTGTAATATAATCAGAATAATAGAATTAGAAAGTATAATAAAGTTATACTTTCTAACTCTAACAAAATTAAGATTACAATAGCAGAATTAAAACAACTTGTAAAAGAAAAAAGTAAGAATGGGATTCTATTAACCCAAAGAGAAGGGTATCCAACAACCTTGGATAAAGCTCCCTTGATTTATACATTCAATAAAGTTTTTCTTACCCAAACCCAAGGTAAGCCCTCAATCCGAAGATAGGTATCTGTCTTGCTATCCCCGCAAGCCCTCGATTTAGAAGAAATTAGAACCTCTGTCTTCCAAACCTAGAATCCCATGATCAACAAAATTGGAGTCTGCACGAAGCAAGTATGAATTGGTTGTTCACAACCTAACAACTTGTTCACAACATCTGCATGAAGCACTGAGAGTTTTAAGAGCCTCTCTTTCTAGAAATCACTTCACATCATTGTCACATGCATCAAGTTCATCCACTTTCCATTATTATTTACTCATTCAAATGAGCTTGTATTTCTAGGAAAACATTCCCAATGGTCAGATCCTCCCCAACGATCATATTTTCCTTAAATCTTGGAGGGACCTGGACACATGGCAAACATAAAACGGTTAGTTTGTAACACATTTTATGAAATCGTTTCAAATAACAGAAATTATGTTGAGATATAGATAAATGTTATGTATAAGAAATCTTAGAATCCAATATTATTGGAATGATAGATTAGGCTACTCTAACATTATCAGAAAAACAAAATCATAAAAAATCCAGAAAACATATTCTTAAGGAAATGTAAATTGGAATGAGAAATCGGTATTTCATTTGTTCTGGAGCAAGAATCATAAAATCGGTGTCACTTGTACACCGGATTCGTTATTTCAGAACGACATCATATATACACCGGAATCGAAATTGAAAATCGACATCATATATACACTAGAATCGATATTCAAAATAGGCATCATATATAGACCGGAATCGGTATTGAAAATCGGCATCATATATACACCGGAATCGGTATTGAAAATCAACATTATATATACACCAAAATCAGTATTGAAAATCGGAATCATATATACATTGGAATCAGAATCATAAAAACGAAATAACATATACACCAGATTCTGAATCATAAAAACTAAATCATATATACACCAGATTCAGAATCATAAAAACTGAACAACAAAATCGTAATGATAGATCTTGTAAAAATAACTGAATTACATAAACAGAATGACAATTTCGGAATGATAAATTTGGAACATGAAAACATAACTTAAGAAAAATATTTTTTGATTTTCAAAACATAAAACCATAAGGAATGGATAAGTCATAATATATCTTTATGGACTCAAAAATATCCCCCTTTTTGGAAAGCACAAACAACTATGTTAGGAAGAATATATTGACTTAGATAGACAATTATGAAAAAACGTATCTCCCCCTTTGGATGCGTTTTTTGATGAATACGACTAAATCTCCCTTAGGTTATGATTCCCAAGGATTGTATTATTGGAATTTGGAACTAGTTTTCCATTTTAAGGAAATATCTCCCCCTTAGATAAACATCTCTTCTTAAAAGAAAACTCCCCCTTACTTGTACTTTATAATTTCTTTCTAAACTACCCCTTAATAGATTCTTCTTCTCAAAGATCATCATTAAAATCTTCTATCAAATAAATTATCCCCCTTTGTGATTTTCAAAAAAACAGGAAATGGAATGGAGAAGTATAAGATATACCTGTAAGGTTATGCAAACGTACATTCGATAAGAATAGAAAGATATGCAAGAAAACTTTTAAGAAACTTTTTGAAATATGTTCTATATTACAACAAAATATTTAAATGTAATGAAAAAAAATCATCCATTCTCCTTCTTCTCAGAAAACATCTTCTTTATCATGGTTTTGAGTTTTTCACATCGTTATGATCTTCTTCAAACATTTTCAAAAAGATCTCCTGATCGAGGATCTTCTTCTCTAATGACAAGATCATTTCTTCTTGAGCAGCCACCTTTTTCTCTAACTCGGCTCTAACTTCCATCTCATTGCTAACAGATCGATCAATAGAATTGAGTTGAATACCTTTCTGAGATATTGAAGCCTTAACCTTGTTGAACTTGGTTTCACAATAATTAAAAGCTCCCTTAGTTTAGTCCATGAAGTCACCAAACTGTCTTAGATCTTCATTGATAAATTTGGTACGATTAATTACTTTATTACAAGTCACCTTATGAGCATTGTAATCAATCAAAATAATACCAAAGTCTGCTTCTTTCTAGAACCATTTCCATGATCATATTTGTTGATTCTGTCTTTTGATTCAGGGCCTCTTGCATCATTTGACTCCGGGCATCTATGTTTGCAAGAATCGAAATGGTGATGACCAAATTTCATAGGTATATCTTCACAAAGTAATTTTCAACAGATGAAGATGATTAAAATCATAAAACATCTTTGCCTTTCTCAACTTCCCTTGGGGTTAAGGAAACTGATTTATCTATTCACTTAGAGGACTTTTGATGTGTATCCTTATTGGTTGAGGCAACTATGACTCTCTTTCCTTTGTCAGGATTTCGAACTGGGGTATGTTCATTAGAAACTTGGATAAGACTAAGATCATCATGTTCATCTTCTTTCTCTTGAAAATCTTCTTCTTCACTTATTTGATGTTCATCCTCTTCTTTCCCTTATTCTTCTATTTCTACCTATTCCTCAAAAACTACCTCTTCTTGAACTTCTATCTCTTGATCTACAACTTATTCTTATGAAACAGTTTTAGAAACTGAAATTGAAGGAGTTCCAACATAATATTCCACTTCCCTAAAAACATCATCATCATCATCATGGATTATCAGATTTTCCATTTCTAGAACTAGTTTTGATAAAACTAGAACTTTCTTTGCTATCTGGATCTCATGAGTGGCCACTAGTTTCTTATGAATAACTTGAGATTCGGGTACTTCCTGATATTTCTTTTCTACAGCTTTTAGATGAGACTGAAAAACTTGTTCATCCAAAGATTTATTCTTTGACTTCTTCTCCTTATTTTCTTTCTCAATATTTTCATCTTGCTTGATTTTTAAGGCCTTAGCCTCCGCAGGATTTAATCCACAGGAAGGATCTCATTCCTTTCTAGTAGCTGCCATTTCACTCCACTTTGAAACTGTTGCATCTGAATAAGCATTCAGTTTCTTTGTAAGAGGAGGTGCTGAAACTGGGACAACTGGAACTGGTACTGGTAATCTCGGTTCATCAAGTTTTCTTTTCTTAGGTACTGACTTGGATGATTCTAGAACATCAACCCTGTTCTAGACAACCATTTGTTCAAAAGTGTTGGATTCCTATAAGAATTCTACCATCATCCTTCTTAGAGTGTCATCACTAAGAAATAGGATCTTGAAATTCTTTGAGACTGATCGACATGAGACATTATGTTATTGAATGCACAATACAATTATCCTTGAGATAATTGCCAAATACATGAGGATCTGAGATCTAATGGTTCCACTTTTATTTCTTGGATGGTAAGAAAGATGTACTTTACCATGTTGATCTTCCTTAGGTTGACAATAAAGTATAAGGGAAAGATATCACAAATCATAAAAGGATCCTTATCTCCCTTTCTTGTAATAATAAATCCTTGCATCTAGAGAGAAAATATTTTGTTATTTTTTGAGAGATTCGTGATCTTCGGATTCTTAAAAAAATTGATGACCAAGAAAATCCAGAGCCTTATCTTTCTCAAAAGAACCTTCCTTCTCGGGAAGTTTTTGAGAGCAAAGAAGAGTTTCCCCTTCATACGGTATGTTAAGAATATTGGCTAACTTCTTATAGAGAACTGTATAGGACTTATCATAACATTTGAGCTTAAACAGATCCTTAGCATGTTTTTGAAAGAAAGAAAAAGATTCATAGAATTGAATAAGGAGGTCAGGATAAATCGGATCCTATGATTTTTCCTTAGCCACACAGTCACATTCCCATCCATTGGATCTTATCACTTTAGAAATAAGGGAGTCATATTTTTCAAAGAACATGGGGAAAACCAACCTTTATCTAAAGATTGACCAATCCTTTATCTCCTTGCTAGCTGGTATCTGATCTCCTGAGGATTCTGGAGTCATTCAGGGTGATAAATAACATCGGAATGAAAGCATTGATGGCAACAGAATATCGGCACTGAGATCAGTAATAATGGTGAGATACTTGAGAATGAGGCACCCCTTATATATACATAGTGATTAATTTTCAAATTCCATAAGATAATCAAACAGCTGACAATAACTTGATCTGATCTGACGGTTGAGAATGGATATAGAAAATATGAATTCAGATATTTTTAAGTAAGATAAACCAGAATTTAAGAAATTTTGAAATACCAACATCTAAAACTTAAGATAATGAAAATTAAAGTAAGAAAGTGTACCTTTTGGAATACTCTGAGAGATTTATCAGTATTATAAGAATCCTCTTGGATGTTTTAGAATCTGAAATTTTCATATCCGAAATTTTCAAATCCGAACGTTTTAGAATCCGGGATTTTAAAATCTGAAATTTTCAAATCCAAAATTTTCAAATTCGAAAAAAAGAATTTAGGTAATGATAAAATTAAAAAAAACATTTAGAAAAGAATAAAAACAATCAAACATATGTAATCCCCCTAATCTTAGGAGTAGTTTAATGTTAGGAGATGATTTAAACAAGAAGTAGATATGAATGAAAACCTTACAAAAATCATTCCTAGATTCTGTTTAATGTATTCAAATCTATCAGAAGGTAATTGTTTTGTGAAAATATTAGCAAGTTGCTCTTGCATTCCGATGAATTGAAGAATAATATCTCCTTTAAGTGTGTGATCCCTAATAATGTGATGCCTAATATCTATGTGCTTTGCACGAGAGTGATGTGCAGGGTTTTTACTTAGGTAAATGGAACTTGTGTTTTCACACATAATTTGATTCTTAGTAAAACTCATACCGTAGTCTGTGAGTGTGTGTGGTATCCACAAAAATTGAGCAAAAAAACATCCAGTTGCTACATATTCAGCTTAAGCAGTGGAAAGTGCTACAGAGTGTTGTTTCTTGCTGGGCCAGGAAACTATGTAATCTCATAAGAAATGACAGGTTCTAGATTTACTTTTTCTATCCATTTTACAACCATCAATGTCAGCATCCGAAAAACTTTTAAGTTCAAAAACACTTCCAGAAGAATAAAATAGACCCAAATATAATGTTTCATTTAAATAACTAAAAATTATTTTTACAACCTTTAAATGGGATTCTTTAGGATTTTCTTGAAATCTTGCAAATAAGAAAACAGAAAAAATTAAGTCGAGTTGACTAGTTGTTAAGTAAAGTAACCTTTCAATCATCCCTCTATAAGATGTTTAATCCATAGGTTTCCCTGATTCATCAATATCAAGAGTATTAGAGGTTCCAATAAGAGTACTTATACTCTTAGTTTTATCAAATACAAACTTTTTAAGAAGATCTTTGATATACTTATGTTGAGATATGTAAGTCCTCTTTGGTTTTTGAGAAATTTGAAAACTAAGAAAAAATGTTAACTCACCCATCACACTCATCTGAAACTCTGATTTCATAAGATCCGTGAAGGAATCAGTTATGGATTGTTGATTTGATCTGAAGAAAATGTCATCAACATAAATTTGTACAATCAAAACATCTTTATTATTTTTCTTGATAAAAAGAGTTAGATCAGCAGTTCCCTTAACATAGTTATTTTGAAGCAAAAACCCTGAAAGTCTATCATACCAAGCTCTAGGGGCCTGTTTAAGTCCATATAATTCTTTTGTAAGTTTATAAACATGATTAGGATATATTATATCTTCATATCCAGGGGTTTGATCTACATAGACTTCCTACCATACATAACCATTAAGAAAATAACACATCACATCCATTTGATAATGTTTAAAATTAAAGAATGCTGCAAAGGATTGAAGAATACAAATAGATTCAACTCTTTCTACAGGAGCATAAGTTTCTTCATAGTCTATTCATTATTGTTGATTATAGCCTTTAGCAACTAATCTTTCTATATTTCTAATAATGATTCCATTTTCATCGCATTTATTTCTAAAACCCCATTTTACTACAATAACAGAAGTTTCCTTAGGTTTCTCAACCAAGGTCCAAACTTGATTCCTTACGAATTCATTGAGTTCATCTTGCATAGACATAATCCAATCATCATCACCCAAGGATTCTATAGAAGTCTTTGGTTCAAATTGGGAAAGAAATGCAACATGTACAACTTCATTCCTTAAAGAACTTATAGTTCTTAATGGTTGATTAACCTTTCCAATGATATTATCACTGGGATGATTCCTAAGTAATAACTGACATGGATTTTTAAAAACCTGTTCATCAACGTAAGGTAGAAAATCTTTAGGTGTAAATTTCTCAGAAATATTTTCTTCAACATTATCTTTGATTGTAAGATCATCTATCAATGATTGGTGATCAGTTTTAGAAAATACATTAGAAAATGATTCAGGATGTTTGAAAACAAAAGGATCATTTTCATCAAAATTAACATGTACTGTTTCTTCCACAGTAAAAGTGTTTTTATTAAAAACTCTATATGCCTTAGAGTTAGTAGAGTAACCTAAGAAAATTCCTTTATCAGATTTGGGTACAAATTTATGTAAGTTATCTTTGGTATTTAGGATAAATACTTTGCAACCAGAAACTTTGAAGTAAGAAACTTTTGGTTTTCATCCAGTTTATAACTCATAAGGTGTTTTTTTAAGAAATGGTCTTATTAAAACTCAATTTATAGTATAACAGGAAGTACTTACTTCTTCAGCCCAAAAATGCCTAGTTATAGAATATTCACTCAACATTGGTCTAGTCATCTCTTGAAGAATGCGATTTCTTCTTTCAACAATACCATTTTGTTGAGATGCTCTTGGAGGTGAAAAGTTTTGAGTAATACCATTTTTACTAAAAAAGACTCAAAAACAAAATTTTCAAATTATCCACCATGATCACTATAAATAGTTATCAATGGTAGGTTTTTCTCATTTTTAACTTGAGCTCTAAAAGATTTAAAATAAGAAAAGGCTTCAGATCTCTTTGTGAGAAAATAGACCCAAGTAAATCTAGTGTAGTCATCAACTAGAACAAACACATAGTATTTTCCTCCAATAATTCCAGTTTGTGTTGATCCAAATAAGTCCATATGCACTAAATGTAACACATTAGAAGTTGTAACTTCAATTATAGATTTAAATCTCGTTTTATGTTTCTTTCCATATTGACATGGATCACAGACTTTTAAAAATTCAAACATAAGCTCCGGTAGATCCTGAACAAGTTCTTTCTTAGAAATATTACTAAGATTATTTAAGTTACAATGTCCTAGTCTTCTATGCCAAAGCAATGATTGAAATAAAAATGCTCTAAGGCAAGGTTTATCTTGACTTCTATGGTCTTCTAGGTTTAAGGTGTACAGATTCTCATGCCGAAGGGTAGAGAGAGCGAAATCATCCTTGGAATTGTGAACTAGACATCTATCATTTCTAAAATTCACAAGGTAACCTTCATCGCATAATTGTCTTATGCTAATAAGGTTGTTCTTATGGCCTTTTACAAAAAGAAAATTTGAAATCATAGCTTTTCCAAGAAGAATTATGTTACCTATACCGACAATTTCTCTTTGAGAGTTATCACAAAAACTTACCTTTCTTCCTTTAGTCTTTAAAATATTTTTGAAATAGTCTTTGTTACTAGTCATGTGTCGGGAACATCCACTATCCATGTACCATATTTTGTTGGAACTCACTTCATTATCCTGAAAAATAAAGAGTTAGGTTTTTGAAATCCAAACTTGCTTGGATCCGGAATTGTTAGATAATAAGAGCTTGGGTAACCAGATTTTTTTAGATAAATGAGCCTTATGAAACCCAAGGGATTGAATTTTATTTAAGGAACATTTTTTCTTCCAAGGACGACCACTTTGACAATTAGTACAAAAAGGGTATCTTGAAGGAAAAAAATAATTGTTTCTAAAAATAGGTTTTTTCATGAAAATAACCTAAACCCTAATTATTATCTTGAGGTCGAATCTAGGAATACATATTGTCAAAATTTTCATTACCATAATTAAATTTTTTAAGATGTTTTTTTAAAATAAAATATTTTAGACTTTTGCCTTAGGACTAAATTCTGATCCTTAAAAATAACATATTTAGATTTAAATTTATCCTCTAAAACATAATTTTATAAAAGAAAATTTTTAAGATCCTTAGAAAGTATATCCTTCTCAGAATTAGTGTCTTCATGTTTCTTAGAAATATTTTCTAAAACAACATTTTTATTATCAAGATATTTGGAGCGATTCGATATTTATTTTTTTAAAACCGGTTCTCTAGAATATTCCTTTTCAAGTTTCTTAGAAACTTTACAATTTATTATGTCTATAAAGGTAGAAAATCTAAAAACTTACTCATAGAAGGGAAAAACATCAACATTATCTGATGAAGAAGATTCTTAATCTGAATAAAATCCTCTATCTAGAAAATTTCCACATAAAGACATATTGGTTAAGGATTCAGTAGTTCGTACCTTAGCCATATGACAAGGATTTTGAAATGGAGCTCTAGCTATTAGACCAATATTATTTTGCCCAGAATATTCATAACCTAAAGAATCATTAGAAGAATCTCCACCACTGGCACTCCAAGTGTCATTGGCTTTCAATAATTTCTTATTCTTTGATCTGTAGAACTTCTTCTTGTTATTTTTAGAATTCATGTCTTTCTTTCCTCTCTTCTTAAGCAAGGGACAGTTAGGTCTAATGTGACTGGTTATTCTACATTAATAGAATGTCACTTCTTCATCACTCTTATATTTTCCATCATTCTTCTTGTATCTGTATTAAAAGTTCTTTTGTCCATCAATCTAGTTCATCCTCTGAGCAAGGCTGGTGAACTTATTTTTTGAAGATTCACATTCACTATATTCAGATTGAATATTGACCTTCTTATATTTGGATCTTGTAATTCTCTCAGAAGTCTCGTCTTTCATATGATTAAATGTAGTTGTAAAATAAACACCTCCCTTTCCATTATTCTTCTTAATGTTATCAGCATCTCTCTTCATTCTGTTTTCATGTGGAATAAGGGTTCCAAAGAGTTCGTCAAGAGAAATCTGTGTGACTTTCCTATTATGATCTATAACAGTCCTCTTGGATTCCCACTCGTAAGGTATGATGGGTATCTTCTTGTCTACAAGAGCTTCATCATCTAAACCTTTTTCACCCATGGATTGTAAGCAGTTGAAAATAGTCATGAATTTTTTTTGTACCTTACATATGGGTTATCCATAAGGAAAGAAGAAACCGTGATACTCATCTCTGAGCATGGCTCTTCTAGTTTCAATAACTTTGGAAGTTCCAAAATGAGTTACTTCAAGCTTATTACAAATACTATTTTCCACTTCACAAGATGAAATTTGGCTCTATATATTTCTAGTCATGGAACAAATTAAAGTATTTCATACCTTAAATTTCAACTGGTATTCTACCTTTTCTGGATTAGTAAAGGTTCTAAGTTCGTTATCAAGAATCATATAGTCTCTAGTTAACAAAATGTAGTTGTCTACACCTGTGTTTATCACAAAGGTATTCATTCTATCTCTCCATTACACATAGTCATTTCCATCAAAGATTGGTGGTCTAGTAGGATTAAGATTATTTAAAGATCCAACACGAATTCCTGACATACTAAAATAATATTTCATTCCACAAAACATGTTAGAAAAAAAGTATATATACAAGTATAACGAACTTATGAAAAAGAAAACTAGAGCACGAAAACTTATATAAGGATATAAGTATTTCAGAGACCTCCTCTGATACCAATTGTAGGATTGGTTCAGGATATGAGGTTACAACCCTATGATACCAATTGTGGGATCGAAATAAGAATGTATGTGCTCAATATACAAGATGGGTGAATTGTATACATTATAAATTCCATTGGAACCTTTAATGTTAATTTTAACAAGGTTAAACAAACATTCACAAGACCTCTTAAATAAACCTTTTCATTTTTTCATAACAGAAAGATTCTACCTTATAGAGTATAAAATTTGTAATATAATTAGAATAACATAATTAGAAAGTATAAGAAAGTTATACTTTCTAACTTTAACAAATTTAAGATTACAACAGCGGAATTAAAACCACTTGTAAAAGAAACAAGTAACAATAAGATTCTTTTAACCCAAAGAGAAGGGTATCCATCAACCTTGGATAAAGGTCCCTTAATTTATACTTTCAAGAAAGTCCATTTTACCCAAACCCAAGTAATCCATTAATCCAATGATCGGTATCTATCTTGCTATCCCCACAAGCCCTTGATTTAGAAGAAAATAAGAACCTTTGTCTTCAAACACGGAATTCCATGATCAACACGATTGGAGTCTGTACGAAGAAAGTCTGAACAAGTTGTTCACACCCAAACAAGTTGTTCACAACATTTTCATGAAGCACTGAGAGTTGTAAGAGCCTCTCTCTCTAGAAATCACTTTCAAACTTTTTCACATGCATCAAGTTCATCCACTTTGCATTGTTCTTTACTCGTTCAAATGAGCTTGTATTTTTAGGCAAACTTTCTCAATGGCCGGCTCCTCTCCAACATTAATATTTTCCTTAAATCTCAGATGGACCTGGACAAGTGGAAAACATACAACGGTTAGTTTGTAATAGATTGTACGACATCATTTCAAGTAACAGAAACGAAATTGAGTTAAAGATTAATTTTAAGTATAAGAAGTCTTAGAATCCTATATTATTGGAATGATACATTAGGAAACTCTAACATTATCAGAAAAACGAAATCTTAAGAAATCCAGAAAATAAATTCTTAAGGAAAAGTAAATCAGAATGAGAAATCGGTATTGCATCTGTTATGGAACCAGAATCATAAAATCAGATTCACTTATACACCAGATTTGGTATTGCAGATCGGCATAATATATACACCGGAATCAGTATTGAAAATCATCATCATATATACATCGAAATCGGTATTGAAAATCAGCATCATATTTACAACAGAATCTGTTTTCAAAATCGGCATCATATATACACCGGAATCAGTATTGAAAATCGACATCATATATACACCGGAATCGGTATTGAAAATTGGCATCATATATACACCAGAATCAGAATCATAAAAACTGAATCACATATAAACCGGATTCAGAATCATAAAAACTAATTCATATATACACTAGATTCGGAATCATAAAAACTAAATGACAAAATATTCATGACAGATCTTGAAAAAATAAGTGAATGACAAAAATGGAATGACAATTTCGGAATGGTAAATTCGGAACATGAAAACAGAACTTAAGAAAAAGATTTTGTTATTTTCAAAACATAAAACCATAAGAATTGGAGAAGTCATGAGATATCCTTATTGAATCAACATGTCTCGCAATAATAAATCAAACCAAACACATAATTCATTCATAAAAAATATTTTGAACACTAAAAACATATAAATAATATTTCACTATCTAAGAATTCCAAATCAAATAACAACATGCATCATATTTGGAGGATTAGTGGTGGTAGTAGGGTCTGGAGGTGATAGAGTCGGGGATGGTGGTGGTGGCGGCGACAATGGATTTCGTAGAGTGGTTCACAGTAGGGGTGGGGTTCCCAATAGAGGTGGGTTCACAATGGAGTAGGGGTTCATGGAGGAGGTGGTATTTAGCGGCGTAGGTGGGGTTCGCTGCGGAGGTGGGTTTACAATAGAGTTGGGGATCATGGTAGAGGTGGGGTTCGACATGCGGTATAGTTGGGGTTCACGGTGGAGGTGGGGTTCATTGTAGAGGAGGGATTCATTATAGAAAAGGAGGGGTCTTGGAAGAGTAGGGTTCGATAGAAAAGGAGGGTTCGACGGTGGTGATTAGGGGTTGGTGGTGACAAATGTTGAATTCCGCAAGATCTTGAGGTGTGTGAGAGAAGATGATGACTGTTATGGTTTATTTATAAAATTGGGTAATGCTTTTAGAAAATATAGTTAAAAAACATTTCTTGTAACTTCACGGTTCCGGAAGCCACCCAAAGGTACCCCCTTACCCGGTTGGTCACATGGTCTCAAGCGCATTTCCCAGAATGCCAGAGGATGTCGACTAGCAGTGAGGGCCTTAGGTGTAATAGTTGGAAAGCTATGCCCTCATTGGCAGAGTACACAGTGGAAGTAAATAACATACAACAACAGAAGCAGTAATAATCCATACAGAATTAAACAGCAGGAGACTGAAAGAAATAAACTTAAGCAAACACATATATATAAATGATTCATGATACATGTATGTCTAGGAAAACAGCCAAAAAAGTCACAATACTGAATACAACGGTGTTAAACCGAAGTGAAAAAGTAAGAAAATAAACTCATCAGCATCACAAGCTATAGATTAGTCCTATGCTCTCCAGCTCCACAAAAATTCATGTACCTAATGTTGAAGGGCGCTTACCCTTATCTATACCCGCATCAATATAATCTTTTTAGTCCCAAAAGAATGACCCAAATTGGGTGTGAGACTAAATCCCAGTAGGTATCCACCCAAAGATCTATGCCTAATAGTCACTGAATATATGACATGTAAAAATACAGAAGCAGTAAACAGGAAGGTACTCCATAGCAAACAATCAATAGTTTTAAGCATGTAATTCACAAACAAGTAAGCAGCCACTCAAGAAATTATAACAAACAGGTAACCCTCTAGGTATTTCTCACATCCAAACCCCTATGGTTCAACCAACAAGTACTATCAACCCTCTGGGAGGCACAATCAGTCTCACCCCTCTGGTTCAGCTAAAGAATAGACTCTCTGGGGAAGCACTCACCGTCAAATCCCCCTATATTCTCGTATCGTACTAAAGGCACTATGGGGAAGAACTCAATGTCTCATTCCCCTTGTGGCCTGCGTTGAGGAACTACATACACTCCGAGGAAGCACTCAACATCAATTTCCCATGTGGTCTCGCATCGTAATTATAAAGACAGTCTAAATAAGCCCTTACGTCCATTCTCCCTATGGTCTACTACACTAGGTTCTCACAGCCCTGTATACAGTCAGCAAGTATCGCATCGCGTAACGGCTAAAGTAAACCTCAAGAACTACTTGGCTATCATTCTACTGAATAACAACATGTAAAGAAAAGAACACCATTATATAGCACTAGGCATGGAAACCTGCAATAGCCTAACAGGAAAAATTAGACCACACTGTCATAAATAGACAAAACATGCATTGGCAATACATCAAACACTTTGAAATTTTACCTATTCACAAACAATAACCTCTACTTAGGAGTACATGAAAATTAGGCAAACAACAAGGGAAAAATAGTAAACACACAATACCCCGTTCAAGGGTACTGGATGAATTTGCACAATATACTCAAATAATTTCTACAGAAAGGAAAAACCACCTACCTTGGGATTATGAGATCAATATACTTAAATCACGAGGCTTGAAACTTCGTGGAATGTCGTAAATATAAGAAAACAACCAAAATGATCAACCCATGACAACATGAAAAAGATAAGGATTTGGGAAAAGAGGCTCTAGAAGAAAAGAGTACTCACCGCTACGATTCCAACACACTCACATGTGTTCGAATCAGAGGACGAACGAAGGCTCAGGGGATTGGAGAAGTTTCGAAGTTGTATAAATGCTCTTGGTCGAAGATGCTGGTGAAGAAGATGTTTCTGTTGATTAGATGCAACCTCGTTCCATATAACAAAAAATGAAAATACATAGCATGTACTAGCTGTTACCATACCCCGCATTAGGCGGCCTCCACATCACCCATACATGGTCATGTGCATGGTCATGACACGGCCAGCTCACGGCCTCAAGCAGCATCCAAGTACACGGCATGTACTTATAAAGTAAACTGCGTGTACTTAGAAAATTTCCAGATTTTCCACATTTTCCAAAAAATGACCAGAAAAGAAAAACATACCTGAAAAAGTGATCTGGGTTCTTACAAACTTCACCCATTAAAGAAATTTTTCCTTGAATTTCCCTAAAAAGGCGTTGACGATGAAACCCCGAGCAACTCCAGCCACTATGAATGTACATCAGCCTCCCTCTCACAAGTATCGTCCTGTACTCGCCTATGCTTCCATAACACCCATACTAGTGGGAAAGACCGTCCACATAGAACCATTGTACTGCGATCGACAACACATATAGAACTATCCTTGAAGGATGCATCCACCTCCAACTCGACTTCCTTGGGTTGGAAAACATTATATGGGTCTGAAAAGTAATGTTGGAGCTAAGAAACGTCGAATACATCGTGCATAGCTTGGTACCTCTGAGGTAACTGCAACTGATAGGCAACCAGTCCATCTTTCTCCAACACCTCAAACAGCCCGATGTACCTCGGCGAAAGCTAACACTGTATTCTGACACTCTTGTGTCCCAACATCGGTGTGACACGTAGAAAAACCGAATCCCCTACCTTGAACTCCATAGGTCGTCTCCGCTGATTAGCATAAGACTTCTGACGAGACTATTTAGGATCCAGCCTCTTCTGAATCAATTGTATCTGCTCTGGGATCTCATAGACAAGACGATGTCCCAACATAGCTGCCTCTCCTGCCTCCAGCCAACATAAGGGTGATCAACATGGCCTAATGTACAAATCCTCATAAGGTTCAATCTGAATAGTTTCTTGATAAATATTATGTTAGGAAAACTCCACATGAGGTATATGCTTCTCCCAAGAACCTCCAAAATCTAGAATGCAAGCTCGAAGCATATCCTCAAGCACTTGAATTGTACGCTCAGACAGGCCATCTGTCTAGGGATGGTATACTGTACTCAAAAGTACCTATGTACCCAAATCCTTCTGAAGCCCCTGCCAGACCCGAGAAGTAAAATGTGCATCCCTGTCTATACAATGGAGTGTGGAAATCAATGTAGATTTACAATCTCATGGATATAAAACCATCTCAGATCATCAACATTGAAGGCCTCCTTGATTGGGAAGAAATGAGAAAACTTTGTAAGTCTGTCGATGACAACCCAAAAAGAATCATTCCCTCAGGGAGACCTCGACAACCCTAACACGAAATCCATCGTGATGTCATACCACTTCCACTCTGGAATGGGTAACTGCTGAAAAAGACCTGCTAGTCACTGATGCTCTGCATTCACCTGCTGACAAGTGGAACACCTCCAGACAAAACCAGCTACATCCTTCTTTATACCTGGACACCAATATTGGTGGTGTAGATCACAATACATCTTGGTGATTCCACGATGAACTGCCCAAACTGAGGAATGAAAATCCCGCATCAGCTCCTCGCATATATCTGATGGCACCCATACACGCCCCTAGAAATGCAAGATCTCATCCTTGCCTATGGTCCACCCAAGAATAGGGTCCTCTCCTGACACACTCTCCCACAGGACTAGGCCTTCATAATCTGATAGCTACCTCATTCGAACTCGGTAATGAATTGTAGAGGTAACAACTACAGAAGATAGAAAAGTTTACCCTTGTCTATCGTGCATGTCCAAATGAATCTGATAGAATAGAGCCAAAAGCTTCCACTCACTGTTGGATACCTGAACTGCCTGTATATGTGTTCTGATACTCAACACGTCCGCCACTACATTACCTTTCCCAGGTGTATAGTCAAGCTCACAGTCAAAGGACTACAGGTACTCATCCCACCTGCGTTGTCTCAAATTTTGATCACACTGAGTGAAGATTTACTTGATACTTTTGTGGTTAGTGAAAACCATAAAATTATCTCCAAGAAGTTAATGTCTCCAACAGCATAAGGCATGAACAATAGCTGCCAAATATAGATCGTGTGTTGGTTAATTCTTCTCATGTGGCCTCAACTACCGAGACCTGTACGCAACGACTCCATCACCCTGCATAAGCACACCTCCAAGACCGACACCTAAAGCATCACAATCAATAGTATAGCTCTTTCCTAACTCTGGAAAGACTAGTATCGGTGATGAATTCAACCTCCCCTTCAGCTCCTGAAAGGATTACTCACAAGAATCTGACCATAATAACCTCTCACCCTTCTTGGTTAGACCCTTCAGCGGTGCTGCTAAGCGTGAAAAGTCTTGAATGAAGCGTCTGTAGTATACAGCTTGCCCTAGAAAACTCTTCACCTCAAGGATGTTCTTCAGATGCTCCCAGGAAACTACCGCTGTCACTATCTCTAGGTCTACTGATACTCCTATATCTGAGATGACGTGACCTAAAAATAGAATCTGATCCATCCAAAAGTGGCATTTTGAGAGCATAGAATATAACTGATTCTCTCTTAGTGTACTCAAAAAGATCTCAAGATCGGCAGCATGGTCATGTCCAGTGTGAGAGTACACTAATATATCATCCATCAAGACCACCACGAAGAGTCCAAGTATGGATGGAACACTCAGTTCATCATTTCCATGAAAACTACAGGTGCATTCGTGAGACCGAACGACATAACCATATACTCGTATAGACCATACCTGCTCTAGAAGGCTGTAAGAGGTATGTCTGATGGTCTAATGCACAACTGATGATAACCAGACCTCAAGTCAATATTTGAGAACACCATAGCTCCTCGAAGCTGATCAACGGGGTCATCAATCCTAGTAAAGGGATATCGGTTTTTGACCGTCAACTGGTTCAGCTTACGATAATCCACACAAAGCCTAAGGGTGTCATCAATCTTCTTCGCTAACAGGACAGTCGAACCCCAAGGAGAAGTACTAGGTCGGATGAAACCCTTTGCATGAAACTCCTCCAACAACTTCTTGAGCTCCTACAACTCTGGTGTAGCCATCCTATAAGGAAGAATGAACACCGGCGACACTCCTAGAATTAGATCAATAGAAACATCAACATCACACTCTAAAGGCAAACCTAAAAATTCCTCTGGAAAGACGTCTCTGAAACGATATACTATGGGAGGAAAGTATAATTGTGATTTCCCCTGGTCTTCTAGATATAGACTAGAAATATGAGCTGTAACTCCTCCTAGCCCATGATGCTCAGGTCATGCTCTACTCACCTGAACTTTCCACTCATCCCGATGAAGAAAAGATTCTCCCTCTGGTGACATGAAACTCACCCTACGGTGATAAAAGTCAATGACTCCCTAGAAGGGAACTAGCCAGTCCATTTTGAGAATGACATCACATCCTATCATCTCTAGGACATAGAGATCCCATAGAAAGCGATACCCAACCACCTCTAGAAAGAACCCCTTGCACTGATGCACACTAGTCACCTTGGTCTCCAACGGTGTGTCTAGAGTCAACATATCGACAGAAGAAAAGATACAGAGCCCAAGGATCTCTACAACAGCAAAAACTATAAATCTATGCATAGTTCCAGTATGGAAAAAAGTTGAAGATAAAACTGAGTCTACTACGATCGTACCTTGAACGGTAGAAGGTTCGAGATCCTGCTCTTGCTGGGTCTGCTCCATTGCAAAAGTCTGGGCTCCTCCAAGGCCCTGTGACCCTGCCAGCCCGCTCTGAGTTGATCCGCCCTTCTGTCGCTAATAGAATGGCGACTAAACTCCCTGCCACGACCTCCACCTCGGCCCGAATAGTCCCAGACTGGTGAGAAACTGGTGGGGCTGCTTCTGAATGAGGAGTTATGAAAGAACCCATGTCACCAGCTGCTGGTGAGAAAAGCTGGTAGAGAAGCTAAAGGTGACCCATCTTTCCACAAGATCGGCACTCCACTGGGTCTCTCTGGCATTGCGGCCTTGTATGCCCTTCCCTTCCACACTGGTAGCATACAACTTGGCTACCTAATGATGTGTCTTACTACATCAGATCACCCTATTTAGACTCCCTACAGTGCTTCCTACTGTCAGCCGGTGAAGCACTAACTCTGGAAGCGGAACCTCCCTAGCTCTCAGCTCCAGAATCTCTCATATTGTGCTCCACAATAAGTGCCTGGTTGACAATGGGAGCAATGGATGTCAGCCTGAAGATATTCACCTGTGATTGGATCTCCCGTCTGAGACCATCCTCAAACATCCTTGCTAAGAACAATCCATATCTGCTCTGGAGGGGTGTAAAATGCTGAAGCTTAGTGAAATGAGAGGAGTAATCCATGACAGAAAGAGTACCCTACTCCAGGTTCTTAAACCCCCGGGCTCGGTCGGCCCGTAGGGTCTCCGGATAGAAGTAGTCATAAAATATGCATTGGAACACCTCTCAAGCCATAACCTGTTGATGACCCACCTATGAGATCATGTCTCACCGCCTCCTGGGAGATTCCAATAGCATATAGGTGGCACGATTCACCCTCCTTTCTAGAGGTGTCTCCAGATGCTCATAGATAGTCAGCATGGCTTCTAGCCATGGCTCTACAGCCTGAGGTCCTCCTTCCCCTGAGAAGGTGGGAGGATGCTGCTACTGGAAAACTCATGTCAAGTCTGCCATAGTCAAGGTAGAAGGTGGAGCTCCCTAGAAGGATTGCATCATCCTTATAAATCCTTCCCTAAACTATGTGTCGGTGCTGACAACAGGTATCACTGCTGGTGCCAACGCTGGTACAACAACAGTATCTGCAGGAAGTCCTTGATCAGCCACATCCGGTGTCTGATCACCTCCTGGAAACTGGCGTACAACCGAAGCACGTATCGGTGGAATGACTTTCCATGGTCAATCACACTATAGATAAACATTATCAAGGACTGGAAACTAGGAGCGTAAGAAGAGAACATGGGAAATAAATCATTTTAAGTTTACAGAACATGACTACACGGTGTGTATAAAGACTACACGACATGTTCCCTTAAGTCATTTACATGGGCATGTACCTTAGCTTAAACTATTCGCGTAACACCCCCAAACACACAGCGTGTTTCCCAAACACACGGCGTGTACTTGAATATTCCTCCCTACCTGAGTCCTTCTACACGGATAACGCATGTGGTTCTCTTAACACAATCCTACAGTGCGTGTATAATTTAGACACATTGTGTACCTAACAAGTTTCAACGACCCATGTTGTTAGTTACACGACCGACTACATGGATCACTCAAAACAAGAATACACGGCGTGTTCGTAACCTACACGGCATGTACTGCACAAGCTTCCCTGACCAGTTTTGTTAGTGACAAGACCGGGTACACGGCTGACACTACATGGAGTGTTCCAGGCAGACATGGTGTGTATAAGAAAAGATAACATCGACCCATGTTGTTAGTGACACGGCTAGGTATATTGGTTCCACAACATGTCTTTTTCAATACTGACATGGTGTGTATCTCTCAAGTATCATCCATTTGTGTCGTTTGTCACAGGGGTAGAAACGCGGTCAAAACAACATGGCGTGTATATACTGTACACGGAAAGTTCAAGCAAGATTTTTCACAACCCTGTGTCCCTTCCCACACAGTCAGTGGAACAGCTATAGACTACACGACATGTATTCATAAAGTACACACTGTGTATTCTGGGTTTTTCCAGACATTTGCCTCAGAACTGCACCTGAGCCCAGAAAACACAGAAAACAAATGTTAAGGTTCCAAATTCTGATCCGTGAGGGCCCATACTCCCCGCGAATCAAATCTTGACATCTTATACATGACATATACAAGGAAAACAAGTCAATGATCTACCAATTTCCGATTCATGAGGGCCCATAACACCTTAAGAACTAAAATTTGGAATTCATTCAAACAAAGCATTACACAATAAATACATATCATAGCAGTATTTTATCAAGGCATCTATCACAACAGCATGAATATTCTACACAACGTCTATCACAATAACATGAAATTGCTAATTCACCCTAAATGGAATGGAAATAATGCATGACATGTGATTTATAACAAATTCCTATATGATTCATGAGATGGAATACCCTCATATCATCATGTTGCAATAGAAATAGAACCTCAATAATATCAATGATAATAGTATAAAACATGTGAATCACCCAACGGTGAAATAAAATCAACTTGAAAATTGAAAACCAGAAAATTGTAATAAACAAGGTAGTATGGCTTTTACCTATACACAAGTTAGCTACTCCTGGGCATAACTCATTACCAAGTACCTATTCCTTCCTATATCTAGCTAAAGGCTCCAAACAATAAGTCAAGAGAAAAGAAACTCCTCTGATACCACTTTGTAACGTCCCGGTTTCAGAAGCCACCCAGAGGCGCCCCGTACCAAGTTGATCACATGGCCTCAAGCACATTTCCTCGAATGCCCGAGGCTGCTGAATAGCAGCTAGGGCCTTGGTTTGATAGTAGAGAATCTATGCCCTCATTGGCAGAGTACATAGTAGAAGTAAATAACATACAATAGTGGATGCAGTAATAATCCATACAGAATTAAACAATGGGACACTGAAAGAAATAAACTGAAGCACACACAAATATATAAATGATTCATGATACATGTATATCTAGGAAAATAGCCAGACAAATCACAATGAAGAATAAAATGATTCTAAACCAAAGTGGAAAAGAAAGAAAATAAATTCCTCAGCATCACAAGCTATATCTTGGTCCCATTCTCTCCAGCTCCACTGTAAGTCAAGTACCTGAAGTCGAAGAGAGCTTAACCTTATCTATACCAGCAACAATATAATATGTTTGGGTGCAACATCATGACCCAAATAGGGTGTGAGACAAAATCCCCGTAGGCAACCACCCAATGATATGTGCCAAACAGTCAGTGAATATATGGTAGGTAAAAATATAGAAGCAGTAAACAGGAAGGTACTCCATAGTAAATAGTCCAAAGTTTCAAGCATGTAATCCAAAAACAAGTAAGCATCCACTCAAGAAAGTATAACAAAAAGGTAACCCTTTGGGTAGTTCTCACAGCCTAACCCCTACAGTTCAACCAAAAAGTACTAGAAACACTCTTAGAGGCACACTCAGTCTCACCCCTCTGGTTCAGCTAAAGTATAGACTCTATGAGGAATCACTCATCGTCAATTCCCCCTATAATATCATATCGTACTAAAGGCACTTTGGGGAAGCACTCAATGTCTCATTCCCCCTTTGGACCACTTTGAGGAACTACAGACCCTCTGAGGATGCACTCAACGTTAAATCCCCATGTGATTTTGCATCGTAATTATAAAGACACTCTGGAGAATCCCTTACTTTCATTCTCCCTATGGTCTACTACACTAGGTTCTCACAGCCCTATGTAAATTCATCAAGTAACTCATTGCGTAATGGCCAATGTAAACCTCAAGAACTACTTGGCTATCATTCTATAGCATTAAAGAATTCCAGAAAAAAGTACACCATCCTATAACACTAGTCTTGGAAACCGGCAATAGCCTAACAGGAAAAACTAGACCGAACCATCATAAACATACAAAACATGCATGGGAAATACATCCAAAGCACTGAAATTTACCCAATTCACAATCAATAACCTATACATAGGCATACATGCAATGAAGGAAAACAACAAGGGAAAAACAGTAAACACACAATAACCTATGCAAGCGTATTGGTGGAATTTTCACAATATACTCCAAGACTTTCTACAGAAAGGCACAAACCACCTACCTTGGGGTTAGGAGATCAATATACTTGAACCACGGGGCTTGAACCTCCTTGGAATGTCGTAGATCTAAGAAAACGTCCAAAATGTTCAACCCACGATAACATGGAAAAGAGAAGGAATTGGGAAAAGAGGCTCTAGAAGAAGAGAGAACTCAACGTTGCGATTCCAACGCACTCACCGGTTTTCGAATCAGAGGATGGACAAAGGCTCGGGGGATTGGAGAAGTTTCGGTGCTGTATGGACACTCTTGGTCAAAGAAGTTGGAGAAGAAGATGTTTCTGTCGATTAGACGTGACCCCAGTCCATTTAATGAAAAAGAAAGAAAATATGCGGTGTGTACATCTTGAGTACACGGAGTGTACTTGTTGTTTTTGTACCCCGCATTAAACGGCCTCCACATCACCCATACATGGTCATGACACAGCCAGCACATAGCCTCGAGCGACATCAAAGTACACGACATGTAATTATAATGTACATGGTGTGTACTTAGAAAATTTCTATATTTTCCTATTTTTCCAATAAATTGACCAGAAAAGAAAAACATACCTGAAAAAGAGATACGGGTTCTTACACTGATAAATGTATGTTTTATCAATGATAAACTAGAAAGTTCTGATAAAACATGCTTTATCAGCACTTTTTCAGGATTGATAAAGATAGGCCTTTATCATCTCTAAAATAGCGCTGATAAAAGATGTATTTATCAGCGCTAAAATTATAGCACTGATAAAGACATAGTTTATCAACTATTTTTTAGGGATGATAAAGGACTATCTTTATCAGTGATAATAAAGAAATTATTTTAATAATGTATTTATGTTATTATATATATTTATAAACTTATATATATTATAAATAAATAAATGCAATTATTTATAATTATAACTATATATAAAGAAATATTTATTTATATTTATATACCCAAATAGTAAAAATCATGGAGGTGATTCCATGGTCTCGAAAATTATTATTAAAAGAAAAGTACACATACAAGAAAAAAAGGGACATGGTAAAAGTGACAAAAGCACCAAGAAAAACAAACAACACTCATCCTTGGTTCCTACTACCCCTTCCACGGTTTCCAACACGTCCCCTTGGATGTCTTCCTCGTCGCCATGATTTCTGAGTCTGCAATGCCCCACACAGACCATCTATGTCTAAAAATCCATCCTCAGAATCATGGGAGTCACACTGTACTAAAAGTATCTTTTCTGTAGAGTTAGATGTTGTAGTAGTTGTATGTTCCTTGTCGTCCATAGCATGAGCTTCATCATCTACATGCTCCACAATATTACACTGCTCAACCAGTTCATCACCAGCCTATGAAACTATCAATGTAGAAGATGTATCATTTGTAGGATTATGCAAATGATCACTATCCTTCATTTCAAGGCTCTCCATATAGATAAAATCAAAATCATGGGAGTTAATTGATTCAAGAATATTGAAAAAATAAGGATTCACAACAGTATGAGTAGCCACTTCCACTTTGGGAGGTTCATCAAAAATATATTTTTGTGGAACAACATCAAAGATCATGGCAGTAGAAACCTCAACTACCAATAAATGTAGAACCAAGTCCTACACAGTAGTAGGATAAATAGCCTGCCTGATTGTGTCCATTCCAGAAGAGGCCATAACCGCTGTAGAAGCAACAAAAACCCCTACTGAGATCCCATCATCGCCAATGTCCACTGGGATAGTAGCAGTAGGTTACCAGTAGGAGAGCCACTAGGAACCCTAATAATATTAGCTTGCATATCATGAGAGGCCTACAAGCCACTCCCACCAGAGGAAAATTGCACAAATTTTCCATTAGAATGAAATTTTTCCTCTACCACAACAGCATGATTGGGTTCCATATCACTTTTAGAAACATCACCCCTTTTATAGGTGTCCCCATGCTCAAAATTTTTTAAAGGTAGTGCAATAGTACCCAAAGAGTCATACAACATTCCCCCACTCATAGTACCATCAAAAGGCAAGCCATTGATTTTCTTACCATCCACAACACTTCAAATGGGAGAGAGCCCCCAGGATTGGAAATTTGCACCACATCCTCCCTAATGAGTTAAGGTGAGAGAACATTCACACCATTAGGGGTAGGTGAAGTAGCATTCCTTGGGGTCCCTCCTCGCACAAGCACTGTTGGAGTAGAGAGTTTACAACATTCAGCAAGATGATCATATCAATTATAGTTGGAACAATGAAAGCCTCTCTAAAAATTATCCTTGACATGACCAACGGTTGAGAAATTAATACAACACTCAGAAACACGCACAAATTCAATCTCAAGTTCAATTTCAAAATCACCAACAATCTCTAAAACAACCTCAACAAGCAATAAAGAAATGTCAAACTCAACAAGTATTCAAGAAAAATGGCCATAACGATTTATTCAAGTCTCCTTATCTAACATAATGGGATTATCCACATCCAAAGCAATATCCCAAAGGATATTTGGATGCCAGAAAACCTAATTCAATACCTTGATGAGGATCCAGGACATCGTAATAGTATTCAGGGAAGGAAATGGATCAACCAGGGATCTTAGTTCTGAAACCTGAGGATGCCTGGCTTGAGATTAATGAAGCCACGGTTCCAGGCCCTCATTTTCAAATCATTTGAAAAAAAATTAGGATGGTAGAAGTACATACCAATCAAAACCAATAGCCAATTACTGAAATCCCAAATCTCTTGAAGGCGTTTCTGAAGATCTTCAAGCTTCTACAAAGTCTGTGATCTTAAACAAGCAATCATAGAATATTTGAAAGTGTCTATATGTTCCTAAATTATGAGAGGATTTTTTTCCACTATTGCAAGCACACTGCTTCGTGAGATCCAATTATTATAAGAAAAATCATTACCTCGCGATACAGGGAAGAAATGGTCAGAACCCCTGACATGTAACATATTTTCCTTTTGAAGCCCTCCCGAGACAGACATAGGAATGCTGATTGGTTTCGATCTAGAGCCATCATCACCCTTCTTCGGAGGTCCGAATAAAACATCTATGGGATTGAAATAATCGGCCAAAGAAATCATCGCATGACGAAACCCTAAGCAGTGAAGACATAGGGAGAGAAGCTCTCCATCCCGCCCCTCTTCCATGACCTATCAATATAATTATATATATGTATAAAATTATAAAAATTATAAATAATTAAATATTTAGTTGTAATTATAAATTTATAAAAAATATATTTATTATATTTATAATTATATACAATAAATATATTAATTATAAATAATTATAAATATTCCTTTATTTATATTAATAACTATAAATTTTTATTTATTTATTTTAATAATTATGAAATTATAATAACTTTATTTCTTATATTTATAATGTTATAAATAAATATAATTAATATATAAATTATATATATTTATAAGATTATAAATATAATAAATATATATTTATATAAACATATAATTTAAAAAATATAAATAAAAATTTATATATTTATAGTTATAATTATAAAAATATAAAAATATATCTATTTAAACAATTATAAAATTACAATAACTATATTTATTATACATATAATTTTATAAATATATATATAATTAATATATTTATTATAATTATATAATTATTTAAAGGTATCTAAATTTATTTATAATTATAATTATAAATAATTTTATTTGTTTATAAATATTTGTTTATATTTAGAACAATATTTATATAATTAGATATATGGTGTTGGGGTTGGAGGGCGCTGATGGTGTGACTAGGAAATTCGATGGCGTTCTTCTTTGATGGTTTTGAATTTGCCTTCCAAGGATTCAATGGCCATTTCAAGATGTTGTTGTTGGGGATCGTCTCATCCAATTGGTGGATATTGTGAATATCAAACTTGTTGCTGTTGTTATTGATGGCTCGGTCGGGGATGCTTTGAACCCTAGGCATGCAGTTGCGGAACCCTCAGTGTATGTCGTGTCTACTGGTGTTGATGTTCGAAATCACGACTCTAATAGTGATCACGATTCGTTTTTAGATATTGATGTCATGACTACCAATAGAGATCATGATTCCACCATTGCGACTGGAGATCGAGATTCTACCATTATTGTTCTTCTTCATGCCTCGTATGTGGATTCCTATGCATCGAGCCCCAATGATTCTTGAGCTGCAGTTGACGGGGTTGGGGTTCAGATTGTAGATCCCTCCATTAACCATAAGTCTTCTAATTCTATTAAGGCTAACTTTGTCGGTGTATCAAATCCCAAGAGGACAGTATGAGCATCTCTTTTCTATAGATCTTATCCGAGAAGGCTTTCAATTCCACAGATCTGATTGTGGATGAACAACGAATCTCAAAAACCGAGCAATGTAGATTTTTTATCTCTATTGATGGAGCTATTTTGCATGAAGGGCTTGACCAGTGTAAATTTTCATTAATTGGAAACCTAATTCTCTCTAAAAAGGACAAGACAATTAATGTTGATGCTCTAAAATTGAAGCATGAATGAATCTGGGGATTCACCAAAGGAAAAATAATCCCGATCAACAAGGTTTATTTTTATTTATTTTTTAACATTGAAGTCCATCGTTCTACTTCTTGGATATTTAGTTTCTATAATATCAACCAAGGCGCCTTTCAGCTTTATGCATGGGAGATGGGTTTTAATCCATTTATTCAAAAGCATTCTAATGCACAGATCTGGGTATGAATTCATGGACTCAATTGGGTTCTCTAGCATCTGCGTATACTCATTGATGTTGCTTCTTGTATAGGGGAACCATTGAAACATGATAAAAATACCATTATAGATAAATATGGGTATTATTAAAAGCATTTGGTTGATATTGATCTACTACATCTAAGTCCTAGTAGTGCTAATCTGCGGGTTGAGGGTTTAAAGATTGATGTTGACTTTGAATATGTTGTTGTGCCCTCTTTCTATGATTTATGCAAAGGTGTTGGTCATCACGTTTTAGGTTGCTGACATTTAATTGGAATTCAAATGATCGAATATTCTTCTGCCAAGAAGAAGGATGTTGAGAGATAGAAGGTGGGAAATGTGCCTCCCTCTATGAAAGATGATTATGTGGGAAAGGAGGTTCCTACTCCTTTGGTGGGGGCTTCCTCTAACAGGCCTTTTGATCTCCTCCAAAGGGATGTTTCTATGGTTAGAAAGGAGTGTAACTCCTTGGTTGAGGAGGAAAATGTCCAAGCTTATGAGGAGGATCAAAGAGAATGTCCAGAATCTTCCACTAAGTCATGGGTTGTTGTGGTCAGATGCTCTGGTCCTGATGACCATGTGAAGTAACTTGTGGTTGTGGGTCAATCGGTGTCTAATGGTCAATCTGATTTTGAATGTGTTGTGTAGAGAGAGGTGGATGAGGATATGGTGCATTAGAGATCCCTATCTAGAAAGGGAAAGAGTAAGATGGATTCCCCAGTAATCTCTAAGGGGTAGAAATGTCATTTGTAAGGGGATGAAACGAAATGGAATTGATAGAAAACTAAGACATGGAAACGAGGTCATCATCTAAAAAACTATAGTCGAGAACGTGGCAGAGATGGTGGGTGTGGAAATTCCTGGGTGCTCAAAATTGAATAGATTCAACTTAGTGAGAAGGATTATGTTCTCTTTAATCAGCATAATTCATAGTTAAGATGGAAATCTCATGTTGATTCTCCTCATTTGTAGTTTCAATTCTGGATGAGGTTTTTCCCTTATTTGAACCCACCCATTACCATTTTTATGTATTGTCTTTTACATTTAAAGCACAGGGGCCTCATCCCAGTTGGTGAGGACTCAAAAAGTTCATCCACGAGATTAGAGTTCAAAAAAGAGTAGAGACATAACTTCCAGGTACTGTAGTAGCACTATAGCATGGATTGTAGCAGGTACTGTAGAAAGTACTATTCAATACTCTAGCAGGCGGAACTATTCATCAGTTTGGGCTTTCGGACCACCGGTTTGGGCCTCGGGTCCTTTATGGCCTTCGGGCCACCTAATGACTTCAAGCCAGTATGGATTTCCGGCCAGTAAGGCTTTTGGGCCACCTCAAGGCCTTTGGGCCACCTTAAGGCCTTCAGGCCACCTGAAATTGTTCTTAAAATGACCAGACAAACTCTATAAAGAGTAGAATCCATATAGGGATTCAGAGCAGGTGCATTCACCAAAGCAGAAGCTAAGCAAAATTTTCAAAATGAGAGGTTATGAAATTTCCATTAGGACCAGCTTGTGCATGCACAAGAAGCCTAGTTGAATAATCCATGTGAAGGTATAGAGTTGATATCACGATGAAGAAGCTGGGGAGGAGTAGTTCCAAGTATAGTCTATATATTTCCTAAGACCTATGATTCATGTAATTTCTAAGCCTATGGGCCTTCTAAGGGTTCCCCCCATCCCTTGAAAGGGGGTTATAAAAAATCAATAAAAAAGGCCTTCAGGCCATTCGGGCTTTTACATTTAAATAAATTTTGGTATGAGCAGGTTTGTCAGGCTCCTGGACCATTCTGAGTATATTTTTTAATTATATATATTTTTCACATTAAAATTATAATAATTTTTTTTGTTAAATTTTTTTATTATTTAATTATATATATATATATATTAACAATTATAAGTATAAATAAATATATATATATATTTATAATTAAAATTTTATAAAAATTATATATTTATTTTTAGCTATAATTATAAATTTATTTGATAATTTATTTATTTAAATAATTATAAAAATACAAGAAATAAATTTATTAAATTTATAATTTAATAATTTATGTAGATAATATATTTGTTATAATTTAATAATTAATTAAATATATATGTATTAATTTATAATTATAATTAAAAATATTTTTATTTATTTATTAATATTTGTAAATATTTATAACTATATTTATTTTAGTATATATATTTATAACATGATAAGAATAATAAATATATTTTTTTAGTTTTATAATTATTTAAATAAATTTATAATTATTTATAATTATAACTATAAATAAATATAAATTTATTTGTAATTAAGAATATATAATAAATATATATTTATTTATAGTTTTAGTTATAAATATATATTTATTTATTTATTAAAATAATTCTAAGATTATAATAAATATATTTATTATATCTATAATTTTAGAAATATATATAATTAATATATTTATTATAATTTTATAATTATTTAAATATATCTATATTTATTTAGAAATAACATTATAATATTTGTATTTATTAATAAATATTTATATATATTTATAAATATAGTTATTTAATTATATATATTTATAACTTTATAAGTATAAAGAATATATTTATTATAATTTTATAATTATTTACATATATATTTTTTAATTATAACTACAAATAAATATATTGAAATACATTATAATATAATAGTTTTCTATTTTAGAAAACCAATAATGAAACCAAATCACTTCATACTACTTATATGGAATTAGACATCTTCCATTCAATGAAAAAAAAATTGAAAAGTACAATAAGTGATTAAACAATTTTTTGAGACAAAATGAGGAAACTTGCTTTAATGAAAATTAGAAAAAAACATATATTTATAAATATATTTATTTAATTATATATATTTATAACCATATAAGTATAAAAAATATATTTCTTATAATTTAATAATTATTTACAAACACACACACATATATGTATAATTATAAATATATTTAAAAAATATGTATGTGTAATAAATATATAACTATTTAAACATTTATATATATATAGTTATAATTATAATTAAAAATTAATATATTTAACATGTATTTATATATAACGAAAAATTTATAATTATAAATATAATAAATTTAATTATTATTTAAATATATTTATTGTAATATTATATGTATGTATGATAACATAACAGATTCATCGGTATAACATGAATGAATCATATTCCAAGTAAAGTATAGATCATAAAAAACGAGTCATCACATATATGGACAACATAAATAGTAATGAGGGTGTAATGTATAAATGAACATTCATGTTGAACACATAACATATGAACATCAATTATACTCATGAATCAATATATTTATTGACCAAATTCATTGGAAACATATATTTATTTAAATATATATATATAATTATAAATATTAATATATATATTTAAAAAGTATTTATATATAATTATAAAAATATGATTATAAATATAATTATTATAAATATTATATCATAAAATTTATTAGAATATTATAATTATTTAAATATATACTTTTAATTATAATCTTATTAATACCTTTTTTAAAAGATTATATATATATTTGAATTATTAGAAAATATATATTAATTATAAACATGGATTTTGTATTTAATTTATATAAATAAAAATTAGTTTTTAATATAAATATAATAATTTTATAAAAACTAATAATATTATTTATTAAAAACTTTTATCAACTCTAATAATAATGCTGATAAATCGATCCTCTATCAGTTCTTTTAGCTAGTGATGATAAATGTCCATCTTTTATCAGCACATCTTTCATAGCACTGATAAAATACGGTGCTGCCCTTAGGTCTGTTGTGGAAGTGTCTCTTGTAAGATAAATTTATCATTTACTATTTTTCAGACCACTTATTGAATGAGATAAAACAAAAAATTTAAATTGATAAATCACATATAAAAAAATTTAATTCGTATCAAAATTAATAACAATGTTCATGTAATAAATTTAAATATACATTTAAATAAAATTAATTTAAAAGTGATCAAGGTTTGAATATTTTCAGCCCCATTGGGGGGATTTATGATGCTGGCCAATGATAATGCAAGAGTGACATGATAAGGGGTGAAAACCCGTGCAATTGCCTTTGGGATACCACACCTTCGGTCCAATCAATGCAATGAACTTGTTATGGAGTGTGTAAAACCTTGAGTGGGGGTGTGGTTTGTCCTAGTAGTCCCAAACATGGGTGTGTTGTTTCATTTTCTTATAACCTATAGGAACATAAATAAAAACATATTAATATAAAAATGATTAGTTCTTATCCTTATTTTTATAAATTTAAATTATTTGAAAAAATCTAAATTTTATTTTTATAATAAAATAGTACCCCCACCCATGCATTTTGTTGAGAAAAGAAAAATTAAAACTTATAGAAAAATGAAATATGGGAAGATAAAGCTATGGGAGGTCAATTGTTGGCCCTCCCTTTTCATTGAAGCATGGAATAATCATTAAAATAAGTAAAAGGTAAATGCAACACAATTATCCTTATAGAGCATGCCCATCCTGAACCTGCACAACCAACACCTTGTGCATGCCCCACTTGCATGACTGACACCTTACACATGGCCTACATGCACGACCAAACTTCACGTATGTCCAATCTATATGAGTCCACCTTCATGGCCAACACCTCACAAAGGTTAACATGCATGAATTTCTTTTGTGAAATATCTACTTCACACATGGTATTAACATTGCCTATAAATATGACCCCTTTGCCCCCCATTTTATATGATTGGAAGATAAAGAGACACCATGAAGCTCTTGTCACCCAATTCTCTTTCCCAATTCCTACAAACCCTCAGGTATCTCTGGAAGTTCAGAAAATAATTGGAAATTAACAAGATCCAATGGATTAGAGTTTCTAATATGTCTAGAAAACTAATGGGATTACATGAGGAACCTTCCCTAGTCCAAATACACTAGGTTGAAGGAATCCTCCTTGGATAAAAACTTGAGCACCACTCTTTTAGGAACACCTACAGAGAACCTTGGATATTTGATAAAAGTATCACCCAAGTTTTGTTTCCCATGTTTTTCTTCACCAAGTAAATCAACCCAAGATTTCCAAAGTATCACTTGGGAATGGTACCTCAATTTTAAACCAATTAACACTTGGTAGACGTACCTCCCAGCTCATACAGATATCACTAGGGAAAAATCAATGCTAGTTCATCCAGGTATCACCTGGGTGAATTCAAAGGCAACTTGTTTGGGTATCTCCTAGGAAAAGTCAAATCCATCACACCCAAGTATCTCCTAGGTGAACCACATTCTAACAGTCCTAGGTATCACCAGGATTAAGCATCCTCTATTCCCTTTCTCGTACCACCTACAATAGGGATCCACTTCCATTTGGACTCTCATATGATGGAAACCAAATCAAAACTACCACCACGGATTCTAGGCATACATGATCGAAACATAGGACACACCATTGTTTCCTAGAAATCATGAATTCTTGTTGTAAATAATATCCCTCATTTATCCTCCCAAGTATGTGGGTTCTTTATAATGTTCACAATCATGTATTCTCATGGAAATGTGGATCCAAGCTTTGGAGGTAGTGTTAGGGACCTTCTCATTTCAGAGAGTGAGGGGGACCACATTCCTTTCCCTATGATGATGCATAGTGTCGTAACCACCTCTCCACCTCCTTGAAACTGAGAAATGGGTATCCATCCTAGAGTAATCACATAGCCTTTCCTGCAAGACATATGTTTCCTTCTATACCATCTTATTCATCTTCTAGTAGATTATGAAGATCATATAATGTGAAAGATCAACCACTTCATCTTTTTAATAACACTGAGCAAAACTGGCTACGACTTAGAGGTTAGTGGTGGTCATATCACTAGAATGGTTAAATATTCACCCTTAAGACTCCTAATTAGTATAATCCCCAACCCTATTTTTATCCCCTTAATGGGCCATATTAACCATTATAAAAACCATCAGAGGGAAATATTATAGATGATGAAATCCATTAGGCCTTCCCCATAGGTGTAAGCCCAAAATTATCCGAGATACTTGGGATTTGATTCCTATACTAATGGGATACATAGGAAGCCTCCCCAAGAATCAAACCCAACACCTTAAATAGATGATCATTATTATTTGTTTATATTACTAGTAATATCATATCCATACCTGATAGGATATACTCTATTCATGTCATTTCTACACCATCCTCATTGGCCTATGATTCCCACTTAGATCTGTATTAATAGGGCCATATTCCTTGTAAGAATAATCCATTTCAATTGGACTATATTCCCCATAGTACATCCTAAAATGAGACACTCCATAATAATTACTACACTAGACTCTTCTAGGAACCTCTCATTAGAGACATCCTCGCCATATGATGTTAAACTGCATGGTCTGGTCCTTATCACAGGACCTTAAAAGGTTTGTCATGTCCTGTTAAGTGGCACCAAACTATTTCTATTATAATTCCTCTCACAAAGATATCTAGAAATCCCCTATAATGGTCTTGATCCCAATAATAAACAACCTTTATCTCTTAGTATGATAACAAACTTCATATTTTATCATTATATGGCAACAAACCCAACATCACTGATAATAAACATAACCAAGATGGAGAAACTCTTATACATACATATGATTACATAGATGGAGAAACTTGAATACATACATATGATTTCATGAAAAAATGTTCTAATAATTTATCATTAACATAAGTGTGACCGGTTTCATATTTTGGATTTAAAAAGGATTCACTAATATGTCTTAAATCTATAAGAGTTTCCCAGAGTAAGCAATAATCCCCCCCCCAAAGGGTGTGATGAGCCCAATCTCCCATACTCTCTACCAAGTTGAGTTTCTAAATGTTATTGGTTAAATCTACCAATAACTGAATTCCTTTTCAAATAAGTTCTACAAAACATCAGGGATATGGGAATAGTTGGGTGTTTTCATTTCCTCATGTAAACCTAGTTGGAAACTGTCCCATAGAAAATGGATGTGAAACAAAAAATGGTGAACTGATGTGAATCCATTCAATAAAAAAATAATTATGTTTACCACATGTTAGGACCCTTTTATATCACTGTAAAATAAAAGTGGGCTAGAAATTTATATTTTAAGGCTAGTAATTGTGCATAAATTCATTTATTGTGATTCTTCTCTGACATGTTTTCATGTTGAGGTCTATTATGAAACCCTCATGCCTTTCCATAAGAACTCTCTTCAACCTAAATGGTACCATATTTACATAAATAAATTTTTGTTTCATTTGTCTCAAATGTTGGTTCCTAATTCAATCAAATGATGTTCTCTTCAACCTAGCATCTCTAGTGTTTGGTATATAATGAACTGGTTCTAGAATTTAACCTCAATGGTACTATCCTAACCTTGGAGGCTTCATATAAAGCCATCAAATATATGAATCCCTACAACATGTTCACCCAATAATCTTTTGTGAAAAAATCATCAAATGACACATATCTCCATCACAAATAATTTCAAGATCTTTTCCCTAGAACGTAGCAAAAAATACATACCTTGCCTTAGGGAGGCGGATCAATAGGATGTTTGGGGGATTCATCTTGATAACAAAATTGTTAACATGATGGGATACTATAAGTAACCACCACCACTAACTCCATGTGGCATTAAGTCCTCAACATGAGGATGATGATACCCTTTTGGATCCAGCTTAAGTCACTCAGACCTGAGTTCCCAGGATAGCCCATCAAGGGAGACAATCAATATACTTGTAATAGGATCACATAACTATTACCTCTATAGAATCCTACCAACAAAACATAGTGGAAACACATGAGTAATCCCATATATATTCTCATGTATATCATTTTGACCAATATAGATTAGTATCAACTGGAGAAAACTTCTGAAAAATCTCAGAAATAAACAAGGGAAAATCCATATGTATTCCCCCATATATGACGATGGTCAGTATATCCCGATAGGAAGTGGAGTAAAAGAGTAGGTATACATCCCTAAAAAAATCCTATAATGGGAATATCTCCCAATATCGGCTTCAAAAGTCATCTATGATATCCTAAAAATAATGAAAGGGCGGTTATATATCCCTAAACACATTCTTAAAACATTCTAAGACATAATGACTGTAGTAGAAGTGTTTAGGATTCAAGCATTTAACCCACCTCCATAATTGGGGCGACTCATCAGCCCAATGCAAGGGTCACTAAATAGGAGACATATATTCTTGTTCCCATCTTGGAGGTGTTGACGCTCCTTTTCATCACATTGTTTAAAATAATGGAAAGGGAAATGACTTAGCACAAATTGATTCATCCTTTGAAGAAAACATCAAAAATCGACAAAGGCATGAACAAGGGATCAAGAGCACATGTGCTGCGCAAGTTTTATCACTGTCGCGCGAGTCTACTTGTGCGACGCATGATGGTCGCGCAAGTGACTTGCGCGACCTAAATGATAACTGCCCGGGGACTTCTCCTGCATATCAATAGACTCTGTGGGCCCCCCATTCGAGGAGTATTTTTTCCCAAAACTCAGATTTGAGCTCCCGGTGCCCTAGTCTCTTCTCAAAGCTTCCGAAACACTTATAAGGTAATTTCTTACCTAGAAAGGAAGATCTAAAGAGGGGGAGGAAGGCCTAAGTGTTAAAACTCATCAAAACTTGTGCGCCTGAGTGGCCAGCCCTTAAGGGAAAAGGCCACACTTGTGCGCCGCCTTACTACTTCCATAGAACTTGTGCGCCCCTTTTCTGGAAGAACCTCAAGGGGATTATAAAGGCTTTAATGAAGTGTCTCTCAAGTATTACCCTATTGGTTAACCATCGCGCAAGTACACCATGTGTCGCACAGGCATACCTGCGCGACCAGGACTTGCGCGCCCACGCAGTACCCGCGCGCCTTCCAGGACTTGCGCGCCCCTGCCTTTTTGGGTGCCCTTCTTGCCCATTTCACCCCTCTTAAGTCATTCCACCTTTAATATTCAAGATTTAGTCTTCAAGACACTATTCAAAGCCATTTATGGCATGATATCTTGATTTGACTTCCTTATCTGAAAGGAATTCTGTGGAATATCTCTCAAAACCTCGTGATTTAAACATCTTCATGTCACTAAAGATTCAGATTTCATTCATTCAACCTCATCCTTTAAGATGAGATAATCCTTAACCTGGGTCTCCTTTTCAAGAATAATCCCCTATCATATGTCCTCTAATTTAGGCATCCTCTTTATGAGTAAGCCCCAGATCCCCTAACCTGGGCTTCCTTTTCAGGAATAAGCCCCAGTCTCAAATATGGGAATCTTCCTTAGGAGTAAGTCCCAGTCATAATTCTTAACTTGGGCATCCTCCTTAGGAGTAAGCCCCAATTCTTAAAGTTCCCAAATCTGGGCATCCTCCTTAAGAGTAAGCCCAAGTCCCCTAATTTGGGCATCCTCTTCAGGAGTAAGCCCCGAACCTTAATTCCCTTAACCTGGGCCTCCTTTTTAGGAGTAAGCCCCTGTCCCCTAATTTGAGCATCCTCCTCAAGAGTAAGCCCCAAACCTTAATTCCCTTAACCTGGGCCTCCTTTTAAGGAGTAAGCCCCAGTCTCAAAAATGGGCATCCTCTTCAAGAGTAAACCCCGAGTCCCTTAATTTTTCAAATATCTTAACATGGGCCTCCTTTTCAGGAATATTCCCCAGTCTTAATTTCTCTTAACCAGTCTTAATTTACCTTTGATCTGGGATTCTTTTTCCGGAGTAAAACCCAATCATAAGTCTTCTCCTAATTTGGGCCTCCTTTTAAAGAGTAATCCCCAAGTTAGAGTATTCAAAATCTCCATGAAGCACATATACCTTTATGGACCCTATTCCTGGATTTCTTCCCTAAATTGAATCCTAACCATCATTTATCTGGGAAGTCATACATACATAAGCCCCACATTATTTCTTATGATTGCATCTTTCATGGCACAATTGTATAATTTTTTACCAATACCTCTTGTTTCTCACACCGAGCATGACTCAAATGAGATTAGAGTGTAAAAGTAATTGTGACATCCTTCTTTGATCCATCATTCATAAACATCATACTCTCTTACTCGAACTATGTGGGTTCTGATTCCTTTTCTACACAAAGGATACGTAGGTAGCCCGTCTACGGGTTCGATCCCAACTCTAAAATAATCCATGTCCTTCTGAATGACAATAAACTTCAAGTTCCCCACTGAGCGGCTATAAAACCAGCATGGTCATCATAATGACCAATAGACTTCTATATAAATGTGTTGAAGGGTACCGTTGACCAAGAATCTATAATAAAAACAGATGATTCTCTATCAATGAAGAACCTCGAATACATACAAAAGATTCTCTAAATTTCCTACATATTTAATCATTGATTGTAAGATCTGAAGGAAAGCTCATTTTATACATGGTAATGTAATAAGGATTCACGAACATAACTTAAATCTATAAAGGGAGTCCCAGAGTAGACAATAATTCCCCTCAGAAAGGTGTGATGAGTCCGACCTCCCATCCTCTCGACCAATGAAAATTCCTAAGCCTCATCAGTCCACAAAATAATGAGCACCTACCTTTGGAAGGTAGGTCCGAATGGATGTGGAATCATTGGATATTTATGGTTCTACAAACAAACCCATTAGAAACTGATCGGAATTTTTGAACCTCCCATCAAGGCGGTCATCCCCGGATTCTGAGGGAAACAAAAATGGTGAACCTGACATGAATCCTTAACCAAGTAAAAATAATGTTTTACCCATTTGTTAGGCCCCTATTTAAAACTCAATGAGAGGGCCAACAAAAACAATCATTGACATATGTGCTCATCCAAAAGATGTAGTGGCTGAATTAATCTTGATTACGTCTGTTATATCAAACAAGCACTCTTTTCCAAAGATCTTCTGCATTTCTAGAATGGCTGCTCTCAAGTTCACACCTTTGAATACTGCTGCTGCAGATGCCACTGCTGCTACTCCTACTAGATCGTCGTCCGCTCTTAAGACGATATCACCTACTCAGCGTCTTCAACACTGGGTATCAAACGCACTGGTTAAGGAGTATCGTCAACACGGTACCATCCCAACAATGGAGGCTGCCCGACAAGCCCTCCAAGTAAATAACCCACATCGGTCGTCCGGAAAACGATGACCAGTGATCAAGAAGTACGTGGTGCAGACTACCGTCTCCAACCGTTTCGGGTCGTTATCCTCAGAACGCAATAACCCTTATCTCCCTTATTCTAGGGAGGTGAATGAGCAGGTCCCGCAGGGCCTTAATTCAAAAAGACAGGAGTCCTTCCTAGGGGATCCTACCAACAATCGCCACCAGACTCGTGTGGATGTGTGCCCTCAACATGATGAGGGTACCGAATCTAGGCGTTCGACTCAGGTTCCTCGAACCCAAGCAAGCAAGACGAACCACCAGAGGCGGAATCCGGTCAACAGTGAGCAGGTTCTAATCTCTACCATCTCTGGAGAAGTCTACCAACCTAACTTGGTGGCAAGCAATGAGAAGGCACATACACCTGCCCGTTTTAATTCTGCTGTCTAGCAGACTCGTCTGGAAGCATCACGCCAATCCCGTTAGGCAATTCCGGCAGAGTACTATAGGCAGGAACATACACCTGTTTATACATCATCAGCTAGTCAGAAAGCTCTTCTGACTACATATGATGGATCTCGCCAACCACGTTTGGTGAAGTTCAATCAGCATGCACATATACCTACTAGTATTAATCAAGCCTACCAAAAGTCTCGCTTGGTAGAATTTGGAGAAGTTAGTCGAAAATCCCCGACGACAAATAGGAGGCACACTCAACTCTCTGCCCCCACACTTGAGTACTGTCAGGATTCACTAACAGGAAAAGGAGGAAAGGACCAGGAACATACACCTGATCCAAGCCCGGAATGGAAGTATATTCCCGTTCTGGAAGCTGAAGTCACCAAGAATATTCTATCAATGGTGAAAGAGCAGAAGAAAATCCCTGCTCATATTTTCGATGCCTGCCAGGATATTATAACAACTTCAGAGGCATCTCAGGGAAAGACACATAAATCTATCCCTACCAGTGGAGTGACACCTCAACAATTCACTCTGGAACAGACACACACATCTGTTCCAGTCCAAGAGGGTTGTGGGGAATACTCTCCCATATCATACGGACAACCAAGTTAGGAACATACACCTGATTTGAATAGATATCTTCAGCCTAACCTGGTCATCTTTCCTGATCAGGCATATACACCTGCTCAGAGCAGCCACTTTTGTCAACAAGTGGTTTCCAAGATGAGTAAGAAGGCATCTAAGAAAAAGACCCGCCCAGCATAGTCCGGAGATCAAGAGCCAATCTGTAAGAAGGCCTTGCTCTATGCTAGAGTTCTTGAAGCCCTCAGACAATTATATGTGGAAATTCAAGATTCTACTCCCTCATTTCCCAATAGTGGGAACATTAATTCTGAAGTTCTTCAACAGACACATCCTCATGAAGGCTTGCTTCATGACAATTCGGTCGATCTCAATGTTTCATCTTCAGATGAGAGCCACAGGAACCCTTTGTGTGGTCAGAAGACAAAGGAGCAAGAGATATCATCTTTTGTTGTAACCCATTATGGTGGTCCTCCCCATGATGATGAATTTCGCTGTGAAAGTCCTCTCCACAGTAGTGATGTACATTGCCCGGAAAATGATCTAGTGGCCATCGTAGTGCCGAGAAAGACCTCTTATCTTGAGGCACTTGCAAATGAAAAACCAGTCATGTCTGAAGCTTCATCGCTAGAAGGTGAAATTCCTTCTCAATCAGAAGATATCCTAGGGTGTAGGTCATTTTCCAAACCAACCCTAAGTCATGCATCTTCTAGTTTGATCAATGATTTCTATACCAATCCTGTTGAATCCAATGAAGCAACAAGGAAACACCAACTCTGGTCAAATCAGGTAGAATAATCTTCATCAAATGATAAAGAGGAAATGCTGAACATGTGAAAACAACTGGAGAAAGGTGAAGTGCCAGTCATGTTTTGGCCTCTGGCTGACTCTCAGTATAATATTCCAGAAATGTTGACGAAAGATGAAATTCATGATATTCATCTCAACATATGGAAAATTCATTGTCAGTTGAAAAAGAAATTATTGTCATATGATGAATATGAAAATCATTTTAAGATAATAGAAGGGTTACAACGTTAGATTGATTTGGCGTCTCTACCAGTCTCTCGATATCCGAAGGCTGAAAATAAGCAGAGAGCCCTTCAACATTAATGCTTTGGCGCACTAAGTATATTGTGTCAGTTAATTTCCAATGCCCCATTTGGTATTCGTGTCAGAAGATGGTGTGTTCATGGAGCACTGCATTTCACGGTGCTCTCCAGTCAGCAAAGCCCACCGTAAACGGTATCATGCAATGTCATTGCCCATGGCCGACCACAGTCAATGGGAATTGTTTGTAATCAAAAGCTTTCCCAAGAACATGCTTCAGTTAGTTCCTCTCAAAATCAAGAATATAGAGACCAAGTTATCAAATTACTCTTGCATCAAGCAAACGAGAATATTGAGCAGGCCTCTCGTTTGGAGCAAGCACGTCACCAAGTGATAGAAGTGTCAGAAATAATCCAATGGTCTTTTGTACCGGGTGATAAAAGAGGATATAGGTTAATGCATCCAGCTAATTTCTGAACTAAGGTTCACAGATCAGGAGGACTTTCAAGAAAGTCTCAGACATAGCATGTCAAGAACCACCCCAGCTTGCCAGACTGGGGACTCTTTTAAACCAACCCTCGGAATCAACAAAAAGGATTCGAGAAGTTGAGTAGGAAAAGCAGGAATAGCCCCAGTCCACTGGACTGGGGACTTTTTCAAATCATCAATCCCCTCCTCAGAGAAAGTTGGTCTTTTCTCGATTGGGGAAGAAACCTCAAGAGGAACGAAGAGGCAAATTATCAAGAGATTCCCTCCAAATTAAGGTTCGTCAAGAAGTTCCTAAGGGATCGAATCAACAAAAGGAAATGTCTCATCAAAGACATGGAAGAAGACAATATCACAGAAATGCTGATAGAAGGGGATGCGATGAGTTATGCATTAATCAATGTCATCAATGCCGTTGATGCTGATCCACCAGATGAGGCTCACTCAGGGGATTCAGATGAAGAGGTTCCTGCTCAAGAAGATGTACGCACCGACACAAATGAAGAAGGTGTGCGTACACGAAGTCAAAGGATTACTCAGAACCTAGGTAATCCTTCGAGTAACCCACTTCCCCCTCTCCGAAAAGGATCCAACAAAGGGACGGGAAAGAACCAGGTTACATATACTTCCTCTGGAGAAGGTGAATCACTCTCACTAGAGTAGAGGTTTGCACAACAGGAGGAAGAAATGAAGGAATTAAGAAGGTTGAATGTAGAACTACTTCAGAGTAGTCATCTTCTTTAAGCATGCTGGAGTCAGTCAGCCAAAGCAATTTGTTGCAGCTACTGAGATGGATCAAGAATATCCTCCTCTATTAGTAGACCCTCACAGGTCTAATCCTATGGGTCAAGTGCAACAATAGTTGGCAGTGTTACCATCAGTTGTAGCACCAATCACCACATCTGTCCAAGCTCCAGTCATTGCACCTACCCAAGTCCAAGTTCAACCGGATGTTTCTCAAAATTTAATAACTACTATTGAGTGATTAATAGCTCAGTAAGAAACTATGGAAGGGAAGCATGCGCAAGTTCAACCAGAAAAGAAATTTTACCCTGAATGGGTAGATTCAATTTCTCCTCCATCCAGTTTTGGGAACCCTGTATTCCCTATTTTCAATGGATCAGGAGATCGTGAACATCATTTGACGCATTACGTGTCTTGTTGCGATCCTATGATGGGAACTCCGGAGTAGAAAGAAGCAGTGAAATTCAGATTCTTCGTGCGAACCTTGAAAGGACCATCTTTTTCATGGTATACAAGCTTACAATCCCGGTCAATTACCGGATGGGAGGATCTTCTCCAAAAATCCTCCTTCAGTTCAACTCAAATTTTCGAAAGACAACAGTTTTCAATCTTACAAACTGTAAGCAAAGGGAGAATGAAAGGTTCTCTGATTTCATTACTCGATGGAAGGGATTAACATATTCCTTGAGTTTAGCACTCCATCAAGAAGAATTGTTTCCAATCTCTATGGAAAATCTGCGTGACGAATTACGCACGCCGTTAATCCCTATGAAATACACAGGAGGGTTTCGAGACCTTAATTCAATCGCTCAGCAGGTTGAAGATTCCCTTATACAAGCTAAGGCTAAATATCGTGAAATTCCATCAGCTCCAGGAAGGAGAATGGGTAATGAATAAACTACTACAGTTATTCTTAAACATGCACCCATACCTGTTTCTACCTCAAAACCTTCATCTTCTCAAAGGGCTCCACCTTCTGAGCGCCAACAACAAAGGCCTTTTCTTCCAGACGATCAAAAATATCAAAGGCGAAAACAATTTGAGGATCTGAAGAGAAAAACATACTCTTTCTGAAATGAACAAGTTCCAGGTTATTTCATTTCAGCTCTAGAAAACAATTTGGTTTAATTGCCAATGCCCAAGAGGCCAAACAAGAAAGGGGATGAAGACCGTCCTAATTATTTCCCTTTTCATCAAATGTTAGGGCATCCTATCCAGGAGTGTTTTGTCTTCAAAGACCTCCTGCAAAAGATGGTCGACTCAGGACAAGTCACATTGAAAGGCTTCTCAGCCCAGGTAGCATTTGTCACTACTATAGTTCCAGAGGAGAAAGGTGAATGGCAAGAAGTCAAAAGCAAAAAATGAAAATAAGTATGATGATTGGATGGTCAAAAAGACAATCAACCGAATTCATGCAATTTTGAGAACACAATTAAAGAAACCTATTGTGTCTTCTTCCAAGAATGTTGCGGAAAAACCCTCTTCTTCAGGTGGAAAGTCCTCAAAGAAATGGCATGATTCAAAGAAAGAAAAAGAATCAGAAGAAGATGAGTATGTGTCAAAGCCTAAGTTGTCTTTGACTTTGGAGGACTTCATGCCATCTACTTCAAAGCCACGTGCACAACCCCACTAAACGACACAACCTAAATAGGATAATCAGGAAGAGTCTTCATTAGAAGAAAAGTTAATCTTTGGTTCTGTTAATATGATTAAATTAACAGATCCATATGCCAGTCGAAGTTTCAATTTCAATGAGCCTGAATTCCTTGTATCAAACAGAGGAATCAGTGGAAGTTCCAGGGGATTAGGATACAGGGGAATACGTGGTTCTTTCAGAAGCCACTATTCCAATTCTACCCCGTCTAGAACTGTGTACGCAGCAGAAACTCGTGGTAGATCTCTTCAGCGAGCTTAGCAAGAACAAGCAAGTTCTTCTACCAATAGCAAATTCAGTCCTGGAATAGTTATTTTTGGATGACCGGTTGAAGGTTCCATCTTCTTCCTCTCAGCAATTAAGTGGATCTAATCGGTCTAATCTTCCAAAACTAGGAATATAGCCAACTCATATCCCAATACAAGATGCATCAACTTCCAAAGAATCTGCTTCCAAGGTACCTGCTAAACCACATATTCCAATTAGGAAACGCAGACCTCTGGATCAAAAGTATGATATATTGAAAAACATAGCCCAAGTACCAGACAAGTTATCAATTCTGGATGCTCTGAATCTGTCAAAAGATCTTCAGGAAGCACTCATCGAGGCTTTGTCAAGTCCTCAGGAGTTTGAAACTGAAATTGCTGCAGCTGAAGTCTATCACATAGAAAATAATCCTGTAGAATGCCATGGAATAATATCCTTTACTGATGAAGATGAAGATGATGTTGTGCATGGACATATTAGACCATTGTACTTGTCTGTCAAGGTCAATGGCGTGGATGTTCAATGAGCTTTCATTGACAATGGTTCAGGAGTCAACCTCATGCCCATTTGTACACTTCGTCGATTGGGCCTCACAAAATTTGATTTATCTCCTTCCACCGTGATGCTACTGGGATATGATAAAAATGAACAAGAACCACTGGGTGAAGTTACACTCAGAACCATGTTTGGAGATCTTGTATCCAATTCAGATTTCATGTTTTTTGATCAAGACTCAGCCTTTAACATCTTTCTTGGAAGACCCTGGCTACATCAACATGCGACTATCCCTTCATCATACCATCAATGTCTCAAATATTGTTTCGATGGTCAAGTTGGGACATTGTATGGTGATAAGGCCACGTTCAAGACATGTGAGTCTAAATACATTGAGGTGGAATTCTATCACATGAAGCAAAGGGATAAATCCATAACAAAGGAGATTACCAAAGTTAATGCTCTATATAGTTTGGAAAAATTTCCAGTAAATCCATTTACACATGTGAGTACATATTATCTGTTGACTATCAGTCAAATTGACAAGATAGACCCAAATCAAAATACTCTTATGGAAAGATCCATAATATCAATTACAGCAATCGAGCCAGACAACATGGGAGAAATTGGTAATCTACCAAGCAGTGATGAAAGCACAAATGGTGACGTCTTCATTTCATCTGCTGAAATACAAAAAGTCTATGCTTCGCCAATTAGGCCAGGAGATGTTATAGCAACATCAGAGGTGAAAAATGATGTCAATTCTCAATCCATCATCTCCTCTTTATTACCCAAAGAATACCCTTCATCATCAATCGGGTCGGAAATGGAAGCTTCTTCTTCAAGATATGCAAATTTTGACATCACTTTGGATGATGAGAATTCTACTTTATCATCTACTATGCAAGTAGAAATGGAAGAAATAAAACATGATGAAGAAGAAGAGAAAGATCTCAGAGATTCTCCTCCATCATTTGAAGAGGGTAACTCTACCACTGTGGATGAACTCAGATAAATAAATCTGGGTACAAAAGAAGATCCATGCCCCACTTTAATCAGTTCGGCCATGACTCTTGAAGATCAAGAGATGTATATTTCTTTTGTAAAGAAAAATAGAGATATATTTTCCTAGAAATATACAGAAATTCCCTGGCTTGATCCTAATGTTGCTACTCATCATTTGGGTTTACCTGAAGAACATCGAGGATATAAGCAAGCCGCGAGAACAACACACCCAACTTATGCTTCCAAAATTGAAGCTGAAGTGGATAAGCTTATCAAAGATAACTTCTTCAGATAAGTTCAATATCCCAAATGATTGGCTAATATTGTACCTGTAAAGAAAAAGAACAGACAAATTAGAGTTCTCATCGATTTCAGAGAACTTAATTGGCATTGTCCTAAGGATAATTTCCCAGTTCCGATTACAGAACTTCTAATTGATGCAACAGATGGCTATGAAGCACTTTCCTTCATGGATGGATAATCCGAATATAATCAGATCCGAATGGCCCCAGAAGATGAAGAATCTACAGCCTTCAGAGCCCCTCAGGGGGTGTTTTACTACCGGGTAATGCCCTTCAGCTTAAAGAATGCAGGTTCAACTTATCAGCTTGTCATGCATCGTATCTTCAAACCATTCTTAGGGAAGTTTGTTGAATGCTATATAGATGATTTGGTAGTTAAATCCAAACAATTTTCTAATCACTTGGATGATTTTTAAGTGATATTTTTCAAGCTTCGACAACATAATTTGAAGATGAATCCCGTAAAATGTGCATTTGGGGTAACCTCAGGAAAATTTCGTAGCTTTGTTGTACACCATCGTGGTATTGAAGTCGATTCTGAGAAGACCAAGTCAATCCTTGGTATGTCACCTCCTCAAAATTTGAATGAATTAAGAGAAATTCAAGGAAACTTAGCCTATATTCGGCTTTCCTCGCCAATTTAGCAGGAAAATGTTTACCCTTCACCAAATTGATTGAGAAGGGAGTCACTTACCAGTGGACTGAAGAATGTCAAGAAGCATTCTATATTCTCAAGAAATACCTCTTGAGTCCACCGGTACTCATGCAACCTATTTAAGGATGACCACTTATCTTCTATGTGACAGCTCTAGAGCGATCATTGGGTACCATTCTTGCTCAAATGAATGATGCTGGGAATGAAAAAAACCACTACTATCTCAGTCGAACCATGATTGAAGGAGAAACCCGGTATTCAAGTATTGAGATGTGCTGCCTGGCATTAATCTTTGCAGTTCAGAAGTTCAGACACTACCTGAAACATCACGAGGTCCAATTGGTATCTATCAATAACCCGCTCAAATTTATCCTAAGTCGTACAATGCTTACAGGATATCTTGCAAGGTGGGCAGTTATTTTGCAGCAATTCAACAATCAGTATGTGTCTCAAAAGGCGATAAAGGGCCAAGCTCTGGCTGATTTCCTAGCTGAACACCCTTCAGTGGAAGACACATCTTCATATATCGAACTCCCTGATGAGGAAGTCTTCTCTATTCAAGAAAGTACTCAGGCATGGGAAATGTATTTTGATGGTGTTTCCAGAAGTCCAACAGGGAGGAAAATGGAAAATCCTAAATTCAACAAAGTTGGCTTAGGAATTGTGCTCATTTCTCCAGAAAAGGCAGTGTTACCTTATTCCTTCTTATTGTGGGAAGGTGGTACCAATAATGAAGCAGAATACCAAGCTCTCATCGTAGGTTTCGAATTAGCACTTCAACCACAAGTGGATCACTTAAAGGTGAAAGGTGATTCAGACCTGGTAATCAAACAAGTCAATGGGGATTATTCCATCAGAAAAGAAGAACTAATCCCTTTGTATGATTACGTCAGAGAGTTAATGGTGGAATTCCCTTTGGAACCGACATTTTCTTATGTCCTATGATCACAAAATTCTCAAGCTGATGCATTGGCTAATATAGCCACAACTCTGGCAGATCCAAATCGGGACGAGACAACCATCAGTATTTCCCACCGTCGAACAATTTCACCTTATGTTCGAATCATAATAGAGGAAATTAATGAAATTTGTCCCATTCCTAAACCGTATGGTCATACTACAAGATGGATGTCACCTATCAGGTAATACCTTCAAAATGGAACACTTCCACCTGATAGAACTGAGAAAGAACAAATCTGGCAATGTGTGGTTAATTTTACTCTTTATGATAGCCCAGATCACCTAGAGAAAATTCTCTACAAACATGGTTTTGATGGAGTTCTCTTCAGATGCATTGATGGTGAAGAGACAATGGATGTCATGAAAGAAGTGCATGAAGGAGTCTGTGGTGCCCACCAGTCTAGACATAGACTGTCTGATCAGATTTGAAGGCTTGGATACTTTTGGCCTTCAATGATACGAGATTGTGTTGATTTCACAAAGAAGTGTCATTCATGCCAAGTACATGCCAACTTCATTCATCAACCTCCAGAGTTGCTTCATACAGCTAAATACTCATGGCCATTTTCCACATGGGGAATGGATGTGGTGGGACCTTACCCTTCGGATACGGCCAAGCAGTTTAAGTCCATTCTTACTACTACTGACTTCTTTTCCAAATGGGCAGAGGCAATACCTCTCGAGGAAGTCAGTTCTAAATGCGTTGTTAGCTTCAAAAAAGTCCAACATCATTACCAGATTTGGGGTCCCTCATACCATATTGACGGACAATGGCACCAATTTCTGTTCATCCGAGGTAAAGCAGTTGTATCAAGAATACAATAGCAAATCCAACCATTCATCTCGGTATCATGCAGCGAACAACGGCCAGATAGAATTCTTTTACAAGACTCTTTCAAATATACTGCAAAAGATGGTGGATAAAGATAAGAGGTCATGGCCTGATAAACTCTTTCATGCTTTATGGGCTTATCGGACTACCACCCGCACTGCAACTCGGTAAACTCCATATTCATTGGTATATGGAACGGAAGCCATCTTGCCCATTGAAGTACAAATACCCTCGCTCAGAGTTTCCATTTGTGATCAATCATATACAGATGAAAAATCTCAAAAGCGATTGAATGAATTGGAATGATTAGATGAGAAAATATTGTGCACTTTACACCACTTGGAAGTCTATCAGAATCGAATAGCACGAGCTTTTAACAAAAAAGTTCGTCTTCGTTCATTCACTCGGGGATAATTGGTATTAGTTCTCAGAACTCTAATGATACTAGGAAAGAAACCTCCCAAGCGTGAGCTAAAATGGGAAGTACCTTATTCAATACATAGGGTCTACTCCAATGGAGCTTATTCATTAATCTCAATGGATGGAGAACTCGTCACTACTCCAACCAATGCCAGATTTTTGAAAAAGTATTTTGAATAAACTGCAAAGTGCCTTTTTCGTCCTTGTTATATGACGTTAAACTATACAACAACGGTCCATACATATGACCTTAAACTATTTGTAATTTCGTCCCACATGACGTTAAACTGTGAAAAAGTTCCCTAAATGGTCCAGTATGACCTTAAACTACAACTAGGTCCTGTATGACCTTAAAATGCATCCTCAATGGTCCATGCATACGACCCCAAACTATTTTCAAGTCCCTTACATCCAGCAAGACGTTAAACTGTGACGTCCTATCTACATGACGCTAAACTGTATAAAAGTCCCTTACGTCCAGAAAGACGTTAAACTACATAATCATCAAAGGTCATGTATGACCTTAAACTACACCACCGTCTAGCATGACATTAAACTGCACCATCCACGGTCCATGCATATGACCTTAAACTATTCGCACATTCGTCCAACATGACGCAAAACTATATCTTCACTTTTTCGTCCAACATGATGTTAAACTATGAAAAAGCCCCTAATGCGTCCAACATGACGTTAAATGGTGTACTCTTTTTTCCTCCCTTCATGACATTAAACTACATAGTCCCCCTTTCGTCCAACATGATGTTAAACTCTATTGTCCCCATCATCCTAACTACATGACGCTAAACTGTACAAAAAGTCTATGATACTTCCTATATGACATTAAACTATATTTTGTCCCTACTACATGACACTAAACTGTGCAGCACCAATAGTCTTAACTGTAAGACTTTAAACTGCATAGTTCCTTTATATGTCCTACATGACATTAAACTATGCATTTTTAAGGTTGGTGTTACCTCTTGTTTCTCACACCGAGTATGACTCACATGAGCTTAGAGAAAACCTCAACCATAACACTCTCTCTGGGCCACTAACCATGTGTAAGTCCCAACATCATTATTTATGTCATTTTCCCCAAGAACAACTTGATCATTAATTCATTATTTAATTGAACTATGCGGACTTTGATCCTTGCCTTCCAGGCTGGGTACGTAGGCAACCTCCCAAGGTCCAAGCCCAAAAACCAATCTCTTCACATCGGTTCATCTCCATATCATACAATGTTAATTCGTGAAACCACTCTTAGAATCAATATCTTTACATTGGTTCACTTTCATCCTTTTATACGACGTTAAACTATACAACACTTTTGTCCAGTATGACAATAAACTACAAATTTCTTTGATAACCTCACCTGAGAGGGAACCATTATTTTCATTGATTTTTCAATCATGTTTCATTTCAAAGACTACGTGCATACATGGAAATGGAAGAACCTTTTATCTTGGGTTAAACCATCATTGCACTAAAGTCTCTTTTCACCCTTCACATGTATGAACCAAATTTGTACATAGGGTATTTCTAGAACTACGTGGGCTTGATTCCCATCCTTGTGGGATATGTAGGAACGTTCGAGTATCCCTCGAATCCAGCCCCAAGTCTTTGGGCCTAACCCCAAATTCCACTTTTAGTCCCTTGGCTGAAAAGTCCCCCTGAAAACACACACTATGTATTTCTTACAATGGTTCAAGCTCTATGACCCTAAACTAAGATCTCTTATCCTATTGTCCCACATGACGTTAAAATGTAGTTTAAGAACTATGTATGGCTTGATTCTCATCCTTATGAGATACGTAGTGAAGTCCAACATTTCAATTCAGGACCCAGCCACAACATGATTATGGTTAGCATTGATCTGTGTATCTCTGTATACATTGAACAATATCCATCTTTATGTGTCATAATCCTAACCTTAAATATTTTCAGATCCTCATAACCCTTTTCATGACTTCTAGTCACAAAAATGTCAAACTTCTGAGAGTTCTTTTTCCTGACTATGCAGCACATGCCCATAGGTGGCCTTGCATAAACAGTCTACATAATAGACTTGTTGGCCAAAAGATACTATTATTTGACTATGCAGCCAATGCCCTTAGGTGGCCCTGCATAATTCAACCCCCTAACGGGTTTTTCGGATAGTGGTAACTTCATTCTTGGGAAGAATGCCTCTTTTGTCCTTATTTGTCTTAAATGACAGTATGTAGGGATCCGCAAAAATAGCCATCCTTAACATATTTGTCCCATATCCTTTTTCATGAACTAAAAGTATTCAAGTCTATGGTTTATATTCTCCTTCCCTACATTTTGGTCAGACCTTCATAGGAGTGATATTCATCCAGTTCTTCAATAATCTTGTTTGGAAATATCTTCTCCATATTCAAGTACCTCTTTCCATATAGAAAACTCTATACTTTGGAAGATTTGAATCTCCATAAACATTAACTGGCTTTTAGCACTAGGAAAGTATATTTCTGAGATTTCTTTTGCCTAACTATGCAGCATGTTCCCATAGGCAGCCTTGCATAAATAGTCTACATAACAGACTTGTTATCAAAAAGATACTATTTTATTTAACTATGTAGCCAATTCCCTTAGGTGGTCCTGCATAATTCAACCACCTAACGGGTTTGTTAAATAATGGTAACTTCATTCTTGGAAACTACTTCTTCTAATTCCTTTTAGATCTTTTTCATATCATTCCTCAGATTCAAATATTCTTAAGTCATAGCATACATATTTTCCCTCATACTTGAGTATGGTAATATGTTTTCAGATGAATTTTCAAGGAATTGAGTTAATTCTAATCCATTTCGGTCAAAGATATTTCGACCTTAAACATTATCCTTTTGTATTTCCGACGTGCATGAATTTAAACTTCCCACAAAAGACAAGGGAACTCTGAATAAAAGTCAAGTTCCCATCTCACTAAACATACATTTTGTATGATTTAGGTAACATTGAGCAATTAAAAGGTTCGAAGTTTGTAGGGTTATTTACATTAATCCTAGTAAAAATCAAACTATGATTACTAGGCCCATTGGCTTAGGTAAAATATAAAGCATTTAGCAAAAGATAATGCAGGTAAAAATGAGTGATGGTGAAAGTGTTTTTCATTAATGCACAAGAGTTAGAAGGACATATATAGACTGGAGTCTCTTCTCTTTATCAAGAATTACAAGAGGCTTTCAACATAACTGTTATTTTGATTTACAGCATCCCGAGCTTCCTCAACAACCACCTAGAATTCATTCATTCAACTGGATACCATAAGAGATGCAGTGATACCAGCTCTTCTTGGAACAATTGTAAAAGAATATTCTTGAGTGCGGTTTGAGAAAATTTTCTGCTGATCAAATAGTGACTCTGTTTCTATCCATGAGACTTCGAAGATGGATACATGGATTTGAGAATGGATCATTGGAAGTAAAGATCCATTTGGAGAGATTACTCTTTTCAGATATTGCTCTAATGTCATGTTTGTCTTCTCTCCACCAACCGGCAGTGGAAAAAATTTCAGCCCATGGGTTTTATATTTTCATATCTGCAAGGAAATGGCATGGATGGATAATTTGAAAGATCACACCATTGTTGTTTCTCTTAATGCACAGAATAACCAAAATAAAGGAGTATCAGTGCAGCTGCATTTCAGGTGTATAGTTCTTTTCATTTGGAACATTGACTCCTTGCAGATGACCATGACCATACAGGGACAAGTAGATTCTCTGTGGGAAATTAAGATGATATTTCTTCAAGTACTTTTCCAAATCTGGGAAACTGCTGTCGCAGATATCATAGTAATCATGGCCAACAATGTTCATCATGTCATTAATCCTATTGCTAGAAAGTTCATCAACTGTTTCGATTCTCATGGGAGCGATTGAATCTGCACAAAAAATTGAATAAACTAACTATTAAATGGGATTATTTTTCATAAAATTTGTGGATAAAATTCAGAAAAATGGCAAAGGCATTAAGGCATGCAAGTTTAAAACTTGGCGCGCAAGTATGGATGTGCCGCGCAAGTATTTGACGCTCAAGTATCACCGCGCAGGCCCAGATACCTTGACAGTAGCGCAACATCAAGGAAAACACCAGAAAACAGAGCAACCTGCGCAGCTAAGGTGACCTGTGTGGCGAGAGCTCGAAGGTATGGAGTCCAGAAATCTGGATGCTTTGTACGGAAGTGAGGACCTCTATTTATAGACATGGACAAGACCCTGCGCACCGTACCCTGGGTGACTAAAGGCCGTCCCCTACGCGCCGGACTCTGCGCACCCGAAGCTCACTTGCGCGCCGCCTTTCCATTGGTTTTATTCTTTTCCTCAGAGTCAAATCAGCATTTCTTTTGGATCCAACTCTATGGGGGGGACTTTTGTTGACACTCCTTTTCATCACATTGTCTAAAAGAATGGAAAGGGAAATGACTTAGCACAAATTGATTCATCCTTTGAAGAAAACATCAAAAATCGACAAAGGCATGAACAAGGGATCAAGAGCACATGTGCCGCACAAGTTCTATCACTGTCCCGCAAGTCTACTTGTGTGACGAATGATGGTCGTGCAAGTGACTTGAGCGACCTAGATGATAACCGCCCGGGGTCTTCTCCTGCCTTTAAATAGACCCTGTGGGGCCCCCCATTCGAGGGGGATTTTTTCCAGAAACTCATATTTGAGCTCCCGATGCCCTAGTCTCTTCTCAAAGCTTCCAAAACACTTCTAAGGCAATTTCTTACCTAGAACGGAAGATCTAGAGAGGGGGAGAAAGACCAAAGTGTTGAAACTCATCAAGACTTGCGTACCTGAGTGGCCAGCCCTTAAGGGAAAAGGCCACACTTGTGCGTCGCCTTACTCCTTCAATAGAACTTGTGCGCCCCTTTTCTGGAAGAACCTCAAGAGGATTCTAAAGCCTTTAATAAAGAGTCTCTAAAGTATTAACCTGCTGGTTAACCATCGTGCAAGTACACCATGTGTCGCGCAGGCATACCTGCGCGGCAAGGACTTGCGCGCCCACGCAGTACCAGCGCGCCTGTCAGGACTTGCAAGCCCCTGCCTTTTTGGGTGCCCTTCTTTCACATTTCACCCCTCTTAAGCCATTCCACCTTTCCTATTCAAGATTCAGTCTTCATGACACTCGTCAAAGCCATTTATGACATGATTTAATGATTTGACTTCCTTATCTAAAAGGAATTCTGTGGAATATCTATCAAAACCAAGTGATTTACACATATTTATGTCACTAATGATTGAGATTTCATTCATTCAACCTCATCCTTTAGGATGAGAGAATCCTTAACCTGGGTCTCCTTTTCAGGAATAATCCCCAGTCATAAGTCCTCTAATTTAGGCATCCTCTTTAGGAGTAAGCCCCATATCCCCTAACCTGGGATTCCTTTTTAGAAATAAGCCCCAGTCTCAAATATGGGCATCCTCCTTAGGAGTATGTCCTAGTCATAATTCTTAACTTGGGCATCCTCCGTAGGAGTAAGCCCCAATTCTTAAAGTTCCGAAATCTGGGAATCCTCTTTAGGAGTAAGCCCCTGTCCCCTAATTTGGGTATCCTCCTCAAGAGTAAGCCCCAAACCTTAATTCCCTTAACTTGGGCCTCCTATTCAGGGGTAAGACCCAGTCCCCTAATTTGGGAATCCTCTTTAGGAGTAATCCCCAAACCTTAATTCCCTTAACCTGGGCCTCCTTTTCAGGAGTATTCCCCAGTCCCAAATATGGAAATCCTCTTCAAGAGTAAACCCCAAGTCCCTTAATTTTTCAAATCTTTTAACTTGGACCTCCTTTTTAGGAATAATCCCCAGTCTTAATTTCTTATAACCAGTCCTAATTTACCTTTGATCTGGGATTCCTTTTCATGAGTAAAACCCAATCATAAGTCTTCTCCTAATTTGGGCCTCCTTTTCAAGAGTAATCCCCAAGTTAGAGTATTAAAAATCTCAATGAAGCACATATACCTTTATAGACCCTGTTCCTGGATTTCTTCCCTAAAGTAAATCCTAACATTCATTTATCTGGGCAGTCATACATACATAAGCCCCACATTATTTCTTATGATTGCATCATTCATGGAAAAATTGTCTAATTTTTACCAATAACTCTTGTTTCTCACACCGAACATGACTCACGTGAGCTAAGAGTGTAAAAGTAATTGTGACAACCTTCTTTGACCCATCAATCATAAACATCATACTCCCTTACTCGAACTACGTGGTTTCTGATTCCTTTTCTAAACAAAGGATACGTAGGTAGCCCGTCTACGGGTTCGATCCCAACTCTAAAATAATCCATGTCCTTCTGAATGACAATAAACTTCAAGTGCCCCACTAAGTGGCTGTAAAACCAGCATGGTCATCATAATGACCAAGAGAATTCTATATAAATGTGTCGAAGGGTACCATTGACCAAGAATCTCTAATAAATACAGATGATTCTCTATTGATGAAGAACCTCAAATACATACAAAAGATTCTCTAAATTTCCTACATATTTAATCATTGATTGTCAGATCTGAAGGAAATCTCATTTTATACTTGGTAATGTAATAAGTATTCACTAACATAACTTAAATCTATAAAGAGAGTCCCGGAGTAGACAATAATTCCCCTAAAAAAGGTGTGATGAGTCCAACCTCCCATCCTCTCGGCCAAATCAAATTCCTAAGCCTCATTAGTCCACAAACAAATGAGCACCTACCTTTGGAAAGTAGGACTGAATGGATGTGGAATCATTGGATGCTTCCAGTTCTACGAACAAACCCATTAGAAACCGATTGGAATGTTTGAACCTCCCATCAAAGCGGTCATCCCCGGATTCCAAGGGAAACAGGAGGTTTATCACCTAAATTTTGAGTTAAATGAAAATATTCGATCAGGTGTACATCTCTATCCTAAATTAAGACCATCTCTCTATTTTAGTGAAATATTTAGGATAAGAATATATCCCTATAAAAACTCCAGAGGATTTTCGTAATAATCACGCATCAACATGGGATTAACTCATCCCAACTTATGTACATGAAAACCATTATCCACAGTGCACAATTCTAGATTCTTAAAAGAGAAAATCTAAAAAGAAGTCCTTCTAATCGTGATTTGAAATTCAAGAGAAGATCCATGATGATCCCACCACACTCAAACCTGGTGTTCTTGAGGTCCTCAAAATTTTAACAATGGAGTATTTTTATTCTACAAATATGTTACCAAATTACAAAAATGATAGTAATGGTTATAAAGGTCCTCCTCATAACATTGCTACTAGTAATTCTGGAGGTCCGCCCGAGAAAATTTACTATGAAGGCCTCCTTCATGGTCATGAAATGATCGATTATGAAAATAAATCTATTAATAAGTACCATGGAAACCCTCCTCATGGAAAAAAGATAAAAAAATAAGGTCATCCTCATACCATTTTCCACCCTGAAGGTCCTCCCCAAGGTACACACCATAGAAACATGCCCTATAGTCAGATGTTAAGTCATCATGGTAGTTATCTGCATGACTACATTCACTATAGTGGCCCTCTCTATAGTGGTATCTTATTTTGAGCAGAAGGTCCCCCATTTATAAATCAACTATGAGAAAGAATTAATATCATGAGGATCTATGGAAGATAAGGCATGTCATGACCAATTACATATCATTAATAAGAAAAATTATTTCTCAAATCAATGACATCCCATGTAAATATTTACTTTATGAACCACAATTGGATCTTTTCTCTTCCAACATAGTAGAAAAGATTCCCCTTAACCCCACCATTTATAAAGAGGTGGCTAGAAATATTCTACATTAGTCAGATTAAGTGGCACAGTCTTCTATGGAAGATGAAGATAATGTGTTACTTATAAGAAAATAATTTTATAAAAACAATATACTAATTATGTTTTGGACCTTATCCAATATACAATGAGGAATTCCAAAACCATTCTTAGAAGGGTGCATACTTGAAATTTACCGGAAGAAATGGAAAACTCTTCTTCTCTTGAAAGATAAATTCTTTCTTTGTGATGGATATGAAAATCATGTTAAGGTAATAAAATAATTATATCATCAAATTGACCTATATAACCTTCCAGTTGTTTGGTGACCAAAATTGGGAAAACAATAGGAAGGCCTCCAAAGCACATATCTCGATGTGAAAATAAATCTCTGTCGGCTGATTTATAACACTCCATACAATGTTCGTAATAGGGGATGTGTTGAAAATACAGTGTTTCACTTAACCCTACTCCTTGATGATTAGTACATACTAGAAGTGACATCATGAAATGTAATTTCTTCTTGTTATCTCTCAGAACAAAACTCAACCTATAAAAGGTGGTATGATCCATAGTAATTGGACCTAACTCATATTGGTATAGACCAATGAGAGAAATACATTGAAATACTCTTTCACAAACAATCCAAGAATGATGATAATGTTTATCACTTAAGTAACTCCAATAGTCAAACAAATAATGTGCTTTAAAAAGAGAGTACCTCACATGGAGATAGTACAATGAACCAAGATCATGTTTGAACAAACATTCATTAGATCAAAAAGGTGGTCACACTAACTTCAACCACAGTGATACAATAGAATCCCCATACCATATGGTTGGATAATTTTTAACACAACCCATACCCACAAGGCTTCCAAATGCAACATCAGATGTTGTAATAGTGGAAAGGGAACATCCCTAACCCACAAAGAAGGTGGAATTTTTACCTCAAACTCATCTCCAATGGAATTCAGTCTTTTACAATTTAGGTATAGTAATATAAAGTGAATCCTCCAATTTCATCCCATCTAGTGACCCATAGTCCTTATTGTGGAATCGTTCAAAAAAATTTCTAGAATATTCCCTTCGAATCACCCTTCACCTAGAGACTCAAGAAGAATCCTTTAAGTAAAATACGAGGCCTGGTAGTTGAAAGAAACTAAATTGATCTATCAGGGGTATAATATATCCTAATAATAATATATATTTTAGTAGATATCATTAGTAAAACTATCCCTCATATCATTAAAGTACTAATGAGACACCTGAAATGCATTATACATCAATGAACATCATCTGTACCACCCTTTTAAAGTCTACAGAACATGAATAAAATGATGAGAATGGGAGTAGAATGTTTTCATCTAAAACATATCCAAAACTAAAATGACTAAATAAGGGGTATATAAAAGAAACCAATGGCTCACCAAGAATTATGGGGACCTCTAAAATTATCCACTACCACCTTCAGAGAATGAATTGATCGATGAAAATGGTAAAGTTGAGGAAACATCGCACCTATAATTCAAAAAAAAATAAACCTCTCACACCTAAACAAATACTTTCTCAGTATGAGGTAAACATGAAGGAAATGACAAAACTCAATGCAAAGTTACTATGAGGAAACATCCCTTCTAAATAGGTTCTTTAGGAATAGTATCCTTTTTCTATTCCAACTAACATAACTCAACAAAGATTATTCATTTTCAAAAAAAAATATCCAAAAAAATTCCCTCAATATGGGATACATGCAACTAATATGCTTGTATCTAATGGAGATACGATGTTTGGAGTTCCCTCCCTTAGGGAAACAATCAAAATTATGTTAGAAAAATCCTCATTATCTAAACTATGAAATTTATCAACTATGAGTACATGATGAGACACCATAGTTGGCCCAACATATTATACCCCTTGTTCATTCTCTTAATCAGTTGGAAATTTCCCCCAACTTTTTGGTACTATTGAATCATTTGGGGCTCGATTGGAATATATGGAAGGATAATATGAACTAGTACAATTATAGAGGAATCCTTACACTGAATGTGTGGACATAACTCTTCCCATGCCAAACATTGGAAATCCTATATTTTCAAAATTCAATAGATCATGGGATCCGGAAAAACATTTGATGCACTTTATGTCTCGGTGTGGTCCCATTTTGGGAAACCTTGAGCTGTAAGAGGTACCCAAGCCCAAATGTTTCATGATAACTTTAGAGGGACCATCCTTTGTTTGTTATTCTAGCTTACCAGCTAAATTTATCAAATGATAGAAAGATCTTTACTGACAGTTTTTATATCATTTCATCTCTACAATATAAAATATTATGGTTATTTACCTCTCAAATTGAAAGTAATAAGAAAATAAGATGGTATCAAATATTATCACCAGGTGGACGAGTTAGACTTAATCTGCGAACCTATAACATCGCCAAGAGAAATTATTAGGTATTTTTATTAATAACCTTTGTGATAATCCCACCGTATTTCCAAATAAAGTATCCAGGTGAATTTTGAGATCTTATCATAGTTTCATTAATTTGGGGTGTTCTATTTTTTGAACCAATGCCAAATATATACCAGCACTAGTAGGTTAGGAAAAAAGAATGAGTAGTGTGGAAACCACAATAGTTTCCTTAAAAACACCTTCTATTCTAGATCTAGATCCAAATCCCACACATCAAAATATGAAACCTCCTCCTAAATAGAATTATTAGTAACAATACCCACATAATGATTAGCCAAGGGAGTCGAAAAATTCTCAATTTGAAGAAATGATTAATAAATTTTATTCCTTTTTAGATGATAAAGTTCCAGGTTACATTAGATTATCCATGGAAAACAATTTATTAAGTCTTCTAGAGACTAAGAGGACTAATCATGTAGGTCTAGATGATCACCTGAATTATTTCCCATTTCATTGAATGTTGGGCCACACCATCTGAGATTTTTTTATCATTAAAAATACCCTATAATTGATTGTTGACTCTATGTATATAAAGCTAGGAAAACCATTAGCATAAGTGGAATGTGTTTCTATAAAAAATCTAGAGGAAGAAGGTTAATGGAAAGAACTTTCAATTAAGAGTGTATAAAAGTTCAATGATTGGATGATAAAAAAATCAATCAATCTCATGATATCCTTAGGGAATAGTTGTACCAACTAAATGAATTCTCATTTTATTCTACCATAAGGAAACCAACTTCTTCATCACCATAGTCCTGTGAGGTTTGGTCTTCCAAGAATATACATAATAGAATAAGAAACATTGATTATAATAATATAATCTTATATAGATACGAAAGTGAGTCTTGGATTTGTCAATTTTCATGCATCAATTCCTAAGAGAATTGGTACTGTCCCACAAAATAGTACCATAGGAATTGTACCACTATAAGGAATCCTCATTAGAAGAAGAACTAATCTTTGGTTCCTTTAATTTCATTCACAAAATGGATCCCTTCTGTGATTATCAACATGCTTTCAAACTCGAGTTCCCTATTTCGAATCAGGGAGCCATAGGTAGAAGCCATAGAATCCAAATAGAGAGGGTAATATGTAGTAATGCCATACCCAATACTCCAACCACATATTCACTATTCCATTTATGATACCAATACTCACAAAATATCCCTTCAATGAGCGAAGAAAGAGTTGGTAAATTCACCCACATTCACTAAGAGTCTCCAAGAACCAATTAGTTTTGAATATTGACTAGAAGTGGTGAAACAATCTCATCAACCCAGATAGTTAGGCATGCTAAGTCAGACTAATCCAATAGTAGAAAATGTGCCCTCTATATTTTTCAACCACCCACCTTTTCTACCCTATGCACTTAAACCTAAAATGTGCTAGCTAGGGAATAAATCCCCATAATAATATGAATACCTTTGACTAAAAACTAAAAAATCTTGAAGTTGTTGGTCATGATTGTAGTAAGACATTAAATTATGTATTCTCTCAACTTCATAAGGGATATCTAGGAAGCAATTGTATAGGCCCTAATGATCTCTAAAGATTTAAAGTATGAGGAAATTTTTATTGAGGCACATCGTTCAAAGGATAAAATTATGGAATTAAAAGTGGTTATCTCTTTTATAGAACCGGATAAGGATGTTGTGATACATGCACACATCAGGGCCTTGTATGTATCAGATAGATGATATGACATTGAAATATGATGATAATTCATCAATAATGGTATATTAGTCATCTTTATCTCAATAAAAACACTTTTTCAATTGGTATATAGTGAATTTGATAGGTATTATTCTCCGCTAATGCTTTAGGGGTATCAAAAGAGAGAGAAAGCCCCTCAAGTGGATGAGTATCAAGACGTAATTTAGGGAAATATTGTTCTATTCTAAATACCAATTAATTTGACTGGCCATAACATTCAATTTCCTACTAGGAAGGTCTTGGTTACACTAACATATATCCATTTATTCATCACATCACAAGTGCATTAACTAATATTTCAATAGACAAGGTGGAACATTACAATATGATAAATATCCATTTGAATCTTGTGATTCTCAATACATTGATGCAAGATTTTATTGGAGGGAATGGAAAAAACCAAGATTGATGATGTTTCCTAGTTTAATACCCCAAAAGTTCAGTAAATGACATTTGAAAACCCATCCCGGGATATTTTCAATGAATATGTACTACCAATCTAGCAGATCATTTTTTTTTGGAAACTAGGCATGTACTCATCCACCATTTTGATATCAGTCATGTCAGCTGAACACAATAGTATTTGAATGGTCTTTGATCATCCCACAATTAAGAAAATTTCAGGTGAAATTTTCCTCTCTTTACCCTTGAAACTTCAGAAAACCCTAACTTCATTGTCTGAATTTGAAGGATTTTTATTTCATTGTTGGATAATGGATATATATACCTCTAAATCTCATAATATTAATATTTCTTCATACTCTATAGATTTACCTTTGTCACCCATCCACAATGTAAGAGGAATGAAGGAAGTATACGAGTAAAAAGAAGAGAAAGAGGATGATGAACTCAAAGATGCTCCTCCAACATTGGAAGAGGATTCTCTACCACTATCGATGAACTAAAATAGGTAAATCTGAGCACTAAGGAAGATACATAACCAAAAATAATTAGTGCGGCTCTTTGCATTTAATAAAAATAGGTATATACCTCCTTATAAAAAATCAACATGTATTCAATTGGAATTACATAAAAATTCCATGCCTAGTTCTTGATGTGTCCACCCACTACCTAGGCCAACCAGAAGATCATCATGGTTACAAATACACATCTTGAATAACACATCTATCTCATGCTACAAAATGTGAAGCTAAATTTGATAACCTCATCAAGAAAAACTTCATTTGGGAAGTTAAGTTCTCCAAATTTCATCAAAATATAGTATGGTAAGATCATAGTGTGCATCAACATCAGATTCCTCAACTGACACTCTCTAAAATAAAATTTCCCATTTCTAAATATAGAATTTTTGATTGTTTCAATGACGAGATACCAAGACCTATCCTTGATGGATGGATATTTAGAATACAACTAAATATGAATTTCCTCTGAAGAGGAAGAACCTACTACCCTTAAGGAACCACAAAAGGTGTATTTATTTTACGTGATTCCCTTAATCCAAAATAATATTGGTTCTACATACCAATGTTCCATGCATCTCATCATTAAACCATTTCTGGGTAGGTCTGTATAATTCTACGTCGATGATCTGGGGGTGAAATATCATAAATGTTCTAACCATATTACCTAAATTGAGAATATCGTAAAAAAGCTATAGTAGTATAACCAGAAAATAAACCCCTTAAAGTGTGGCTTTTGTGTTACTTTAGGAATGTTTCTTGGCTTCATGGTTATCCATCATCGAATCGAAGTTGATCTTGAGAAGAAAAATATTATCCTTAATATTTTAATTCCTCAAAAACTGAAATAGGTTAGATGACTACATGTAATACTATCATACATTTGACTCTTTATAGAAAACATTGAAGGTCTGTGTTCTCCCTTCACCATGTTGATGAAAAAAGGGGCCACATATCAATTTAATGATGATTTCCAAGAAACATTTAATAGTATCCTGAAATATCTATTGATCCCACCAATGTTTCTGATTTCTTTCAATGGAATACCACTCATCTTGTATATTAAAACATTATAGATATCATTGGGTGATTTACTCACAAAAAATAATGATGTTTGGTATGAAAAAAATGATGATTACCTCAGTCAAATTATGATAAACACTAAGACTCATTATTTGAATATTGAGAAGAACTCTTCATAATTAATCTTTATAGTTTAAAATATGAGACACTACCTTTATAACCACAAGGTCCATCTGATTTCTGAAAATGAATTTCTCAAATATATCCTCATCTTTCCTATGTTTACTAGATGTTTGATATGGTGGGAAGTTATCCCATACAATTTTAATATTTGGTTCAATCCAAGGAATGAAATAAAGGGGAATGATTTAATAGATTTTTTCATAGAGCATCCCTCATTAGAAAAAATTCCTATGAATACCGAATTTCAAGATGAATAAATATTCTCTTTCTAGGGATCCCCAAAAACATGGTAAATATATTTTGATGGTGAATACATAACCCCAACAAGAAAGATAATGGAGGACCACAAATTCAATAATGTCAGGTTGGGATTCACACTTATCTCTCTATAAAAGGTGGGTTTACCATACTCCTTCCTATTGTCAGAAGATTATACCAATAATGAGGTAGAATATCATTCCCCTATTTAATGATTAGAATTTGTGTGACAAACAATGGTGGATCACTTGAAGTTCAAAGGTGATTCAGAGTTGGTAACCAATCATGATAATAGGGATTATACAATAATAATAGAAGATATAACCCCCAGCTTGACTGTGACTGAGGGTTGATGGTGTAATTCACCTGAGATCCAATGTTGACTCATGTCCGTCTTTCATAGAATTCCTAGGATGGTTCCTTAGAAAATGTGGCTATATCATTAGTGGATCTGAATAGGAAAAAATAGTCATTAATATTGTGCATAATTTAATGGTGTCCCTATTCGTTCATAGAAGCAAGGAAGATAAAATGGGTACAATTCCAATCCAAAACCAGATGATCCCATGAATGGTTGGATGATTTCCATACTAGAATACCTCCAAAGTTGAAGTATTCCATCAGACAGAGCTGGGAATGAGTGTATCCAATGGCAGGTATTCAACATCATAATTCATGATAGAACAGATCACCAGATGGTCCTCTATAAATGAGGCTTTGATGGAGTTCTCCTCAGATACATTGATGGAGAGGAGACTGTTTCCATTATTCAAGAAGTCCTTGTTATTGATTACAATGACCATCATTTAGGAGTTATACTTTCCCACCAAATCTTGAGGAATGGGTATTCTTAGCCTTCAATGACACAAGATTTTATGCAATTCACTAAAAATAGTCTTTCTTATCCAGTTCCCGACAACATCACCCATCAACTGATAGTGTTGTTGCATACTACATGATACTCTTGTCCATTTTAAATATGTGAAATGGATGGCATGGGGATATAACCTCCCACTACATTCAAATAGTTTAAGTATATTATCCCTTCTACTAACTTCTTTTACAAATCAGTTGAGGTTATACCCCTCAAGTAAGTCATGAAAAAAGAATCATCATTTTCATTAAGTCCAACATCATTATTATATTTGGTGTCCCTTACATAATATTGATGGACAACATTGCCTAATATTTTTCTTCAAAATTGAAAGGGTTGTATCAGGTGTATAATATTGGATCTAACCATTCATCTTGCTATCATGCAATGAAAAATTTAAAGATAGAGGCTTTCAATAATACCATACCAAACGTACTCCAAAAAATAGTAGAAAAGGAAACGAAGTCCTAGACATACATGATTTTACATTCCTTCTGGGGTTATCATACTACCGATTGTACTACCAAACAAGTGACACTATATTCACTGGTATATGGATCAAAATCAATCCTTATATCGATGTATAATTAAAATCAAATCATATTTATATTTGAGATAAAGTATCTGTAAATGAGAAATATTAAAAGTGACAAGAAGAATTGAAACCTCTATATGAGAAAATACTACACACCCTACATCATTTATTGGTTCATTAAAATCACATATAATGATCTTTTAATAAGAAACATCACCTTTAATCATTCCTATAAGGGGAATTGGTACTAGTTATCAGAACCTCGATGATAACTAGGAAGAAACCACTGATTCTTGAACCAAAATTGGAGATTCCTTTTTTCATCCATAAGGGTTATTCCAATAGTAAATATTAATTGATTTCTATGGATGGTGAACGTAACATTACCTCACTAATAAATGGTTTATCATGAAATAATTCAAGTGATCAATGATAGAAACAAGCATCCTTACTACATGATTTTAAACTACATGGAGTGTTCATTATCGCAAGATAATAAAAGGAATGACCAATAGTCCTCATTTCACGACCATAAAAGGAACTACCTATACCATCCTAGTCATAAGACATTAAATTTTATGATAATTTCTTCAGAACATGATGTTAAAATATAGTCTTAACATGTGTACCAAGCATAGAATCCCGTGGGTGGGAGGCCAAAAAGCCTTGTGTAGCAAGCACATGATGCCTCACATGAGATGACTCTCTAAACATATGTACAAATTAAATTTATAATCCCTAAAATATCTCTTTTCTCTCTCTTTTCTTGAGACAAACATCATAATATCATGATGTTAAATTGCATATAATAGTCCTCATTTTATGAATTTTAACTACACAAGGGTGTTTTCCTTGATGCAAGTCTATAAAAGTATTATTAGATGACCTTTATATATGATGTTAAATTACATGGTTGACATACCTTCCATTAGAAACTAGGCTACACAATTTTATTTTCCTCTGTTGAGAGAGATCCACCTTTGCTAATGTTAGTATCCTATTGTAACTTTACATCATAACTCAGTTTTTCTTGATTCTCACTTTGATGATATAAATATTGATGCCCAAACCTATATCCTAATCCAGTAGAAGAACAAAAAAATGATCCACTTTTCTATTTATGATCTAGATCCACATGAGAGAGTCAATCATGGGTTTTCATTTCACTCATAAACCAATATAAAAAAATATATATGCCCCCACCCTACATATGGTCCATAACAGTGTGGAGAAACATTTTCAAAACTATGTATGGAATGATTCATGTTACTATAGGATATAGAGCTATGTTAAGATATCAAATCATGGTCCCATACATAATTTTTTTCCCTTATCCTAAAAATGACCATGATCTATAAAGTAGATTCCAACATAGGTTCCCTCATTCAAAAACTCACGACTAGAAAAATGCTCATATCCCTACACATTATTTAGATATGTGCCATGAACATTCCACCAATTATTGGTTAATCATGTTCGGAATAATTCATTCGTATTCAAGAAACTTACTTTTTCAAGTTACAATCCATGCCTTGGGTAATTAGAATCCTCATAATCCTTCCTTGACTGTCTTGGAGAAAGGTATTCAACTATGACAAGAACCTTCATTTTTACATTTCATAATACTCCCAAATGTGTTTATGCATAATATGACTTAATGAGGCCTATAATCCAGAGGAACCTTTTCCCTTGTCAGAAGATTTTTTTATCTCCTCAATCCTTGAAATCATCATAGAAAAAAGTAATTTTTGAACATGGTCCACGATCATCCCCTATGTACTTGACCCATATCATTTTATCAGATTTTAGAAACCTAATATCTTAGTTTACAACTTTCTCCTTTCATGCCAAAAAAATATCGTACCACTCATGAATGAATTAAAATGAAATGGAAAATAAAGTGGTTACCACTAAAAGAAACCCTTGATTGGGTTTTGGTGCAATTTGGATAACTCCCTAAATTATCTTGTTTCTCACATCAAGCATGACTCACGCAGTCTTAATGTTTTTTGGAGATCATTCCAAATTGCATGGATAATTCATGCCACAACTAGAACTGACTACTATTTCTTATTACCTTAACTTATAGGGCACGGTCGATCCTAGGTTAGATCATTTAAAATGAATACCATTAACTAATGATGCGAGACCTAAAACTCTAAACATCCATCTCACTAATCACTTTGAATATAAAATATGTGTATATATTTGTGATATCTTTGATACCAAAATTTGGGTTCTATATTCATGTCGGGTCGTTCCCTTTCCATTGTTTTTTACACTACCTCACTTACCAATTTATGTCAAAGATATATGACCCTAAATTATATCAATATTATGTCCAAGTCATTGGATATTAAATAACATGGTCCATTTCCCAATCACATGATTTGAAACAACTTGATCTTTTGGATCTGGATTGAGAGGGACACTATTATTGGTGTTGGTCTGATACCACACATATATCATATAAACTATATGTAGCTTTATTCTCATACACATTTTATGTCCTTCTGTTATGACAAGAAATGTCTCCCCCTTATTTCTTGCATATGGTCTTAAACCATGCAAGGAATTCCAGCACGAGTTTCCCTGATTGAGGAATTTGTTATTAAAAAAATGAACTCTTCCATAGTTTCAAATAAAATTTATGTGGGAATTTTCCCATCCATGGTCAATGATAACCTAAATTATGTATTCATTAGATTATTTTTACAAACCACACTTTATGGTCATGAGAAATTCAGATCCTCACAAAACTCCCTCATCTATGAATGAAGAAAGAATTCAACTTTGAAGGACTCCTTTGTTTTAACTATGAATAATTTTTCTAAATGTGGATATATATAATATGAACCAATGTGGCTTTTCAATTGTTGGAACCTTTTTTCCTTAAGGAAAAAATCATTTTATCTTCGTATTCTCTGATGGCATGATAACAAAAATCTATTCTCAAGCTTTATCTTCAGTCATCCTTTACATGCTTATCCTATTTAATTTAATCATATCCAAGATCACCATGATCATGGTTTACAAAATTCCCTCCTCATGTTTAGAAGGATTTGGGGTATCTGCATAACTCAAGGTCAAATTTGTCTGACCCAAAACATCAGTTGCATTAGCCTGGCTTGTATGACCTTAAAAATTCCAATGGTAAGAGATGTAGTACTCTCTAGGTTGAAACCCCACAAAAGGTAACCCTAAAAAAATGTCAAGTCTCATATTGATAGATGTGAACTCCACATAATCTAGGGAAAATCAATAATTTAAAATTGAAAAGGCATAAAACATGTTAGGTTGAAAACACACAAAGGGAGGCCTAAGAAAAATACAAGACTTTCCTGGTAAGTATTATTTGTATTAGAATTATGTAAACTTTATGAAAGTGAAAAGAAATTAATAATATTTATAGGGTTCATCATGTGACTTTATAAAATAGTCAAATTATATTCTCTAGGCCTCACGAACATAGATAAAAATACACCATTATCTTATTTCCATCATCGCATTTCAATCACACTAACACAAGTGTGTCCATTTAGATAAGCCAATTTCATTGTTATGTTACAATTGTAATAAAAATAAGTGCGATGAAAGAAATGTGAAAGAAAAAAAATATTTTCATTTATGGATTATAATTATAGGAGCATCCATAAAATGCATTCTTTATTCATTATAGTCATGGATTACAATATACGAACAATATAACATTTTAATTATTTAGGACCACTCCAACCACATCAAAAAATAGTTTAAGATCAGATTGATTAGTACCCTCAAACTCTCAAGTAAGTTGGAACATCTTCTCTATGATCGTGATGGAAGTATTTCCCTGATCTTGGACCTCTTTTAGTGATTTTTGTAGTTATTCTAGGTCCCTTATGGTGGAATCCATATCTCATTAGAGAAGTGTTATTTGAAGATCTTTCTCATAAACTCGGTTTTAGAACTCCCCCAGTTCCTTGGCATGGTTAATCTTTACTTGGGAAAGTTAATATCTATTATAATTTGTTTTTATAAGTATTTTCTCTTTAATAAGGATTTTTTGTGACCTTTCCCCTACTCCCACCACCGGATGACCTCCTTCATAGCACAATGGATCACACAAAAATCAAATATGACATACCCAACATGTTGAACATTCTCTAGAGTCTTTTATGTTTTTAAGGTAGATTGTATATAGGTTTCTTCATGATTAGTGCCCGGATATATTTCCAAATGAACCGATGACATTCTCATAAATCATTATGATCCACTTGGTTTGATGTAGAACTAGTCCCAAGAGGATAGGCATATTACAGAATTATTTAACTTATAGAAGTGTATTTTTTCCCTTTATCGATTATTGCCACGCCCACCATGAAACATTGGTTGAGATGGGCTGGAGGATTACCCTTTAGGTTTTCCTGTTAATATTGATGGAACTCAAAGAATAATGAAATTTCTCTTCGACATTGGATGAAAATAAAGAGAAAATAAAAATAAAATCGATAAAGTTGACGACACTCACTCATTGATGGATCATCCATCATGATTTATTCCTCCTTAGTATTCGGAGAATAATTTTTTTGAATGGGGATATCTTGATGAGGAACATATTTATGAGTATTCTTAGAAACCAGGATAGAAGACTCATGAAAATCACTTACTTCAAGACCTTGAGCTGGTGTTCCCTCCACAAAAGAAATAGGAGCGACCTTAGCTCCCTGGTCATGGATAGATTGGGAAATAGTTTCTGTAGTTAAAGCTTCACATGTTATGATTATTGATTAATATATCATGCATATAAATGTTAGTTGTGTGTGAAGAAAAAAGAAACTCACTTTCATCCAACTCCCTATTAAATTCTATGAACTCATCCAAGGGGTCAATAATATCAATATGTTGAAAAAAATATGCAATTTCCATTAGTTCATTATATAATTCTTTAAGTCTCAAAATTTCCTCATGAGTATGGATATCTGATATTCTTGGATCAGAACCAAAATTGGCTCTACTTTTAAATATATACATAATATTTTCAACAGGAACAACATTTTAAGGTCCTGCTAAATCAAGATCAGCATCGGCACCTTCATCGGATTGTCTAAGATCCAAATAGCCCCTTCTAGGACAATAACAGGGGCAACAATTATTATTTCAAGGTCCTCTAGTACACATGGTGGATCTGAAATATCATAAAGGGAAAGAGTTAGTAATTTCTACACAACACCCTATGATGCATATTTTTCATTACTGGGATTCTCCTCTCCCTATACAATAATAGAGATAGATACGGTCTTGTCCCTTGACACTTATCATGCTGAGGGGATAGACTCACCAAGAAGAATTTATGCATCATCTAGAGTATACTCCTTAGTTATCAAAGGATCAATGTTGAATCCCTTAATAGAGTAATGTGATTTAGATTCTTTGAGGTACAAGAATGGTCAGATTCATATACATATTCAGAAGATCAATGATAAAGGGTGTTGAGAAAACTCACTATGACGGACGATGTGTTTTTCTAATGTATTCAATATCCACTATTAATTCACCTTGGACTGTGTAAGACTAGAACATACATGCATAAATAATAGTACCAGAGGATCTAATAGTGAACATTCTCCTACCATCTCCTCCTTTGAGTGTCTTTGTCCCATGAAAAATTCTCCTGACTCAGGGGTAGATCCCTTAGCCCCGATAAGGGTTCTTATCAAACCATATCTTGGTGAATCCACCCCTAGTTCCTCTTCTTATCAGCTCAATAAATTATAGTTATTTATCTCTTTAGAAAAAAACACTCATTTAAAAAAATTAATGGAAAATGGAAGATAAAGGAGGCGTACATCACCAAAATTGATGAATTCATCCCATTCATTGATGGTTGGATCAGCAACTCCCCCATTAGTTCCCTAGTTCATCATATCAGTTGAACACTTTTAAGTTGGAATCAGGTCATCAGTGGAATAAATGACCATCTCCATATCTTAGATATACATCCCCACCTCGACATGGTTGGTATTGAAATGAAAATATGAGGGTTCTAAAATATATCCAAGCTACAAAGTTTTCATTCTATCTTGAAGAAATATCCACAGATATTTAATGTTGAAAGGTATATATTTTTAAATTTACAAAAATAATCTCAACATAGATATCCATTTCTAGCACACAATCTTTGAAGTCTATCATATTTTCCTAAGCTCATCATCACCAAGGATGTTTTTAGTGATTGATCTAGTGGGTGGTTCCCCAAATAGGAAGTAGTTAAATTCTACAAATAGGTTCATATTATTCAAAGAATCGCCATATTTCAAGGACAAAGGTTAGATACAAAAAATGGCTTTGAAGAACGGCCAGAACAGGTATCCAAGGATACTAACCTCACTCAGCATGGTATTAGGGATAAAATGTGCTCCAATCCACCCCCACAACATTTCGAATGGACCTTAAATTCATAAGGGGACTTCTATATATAAACGTAACACAATAACCAGTGGATATTTGAAAATATATGGGCTAATAACCGCATGTTCTTCGCTTTATCCATCTTGGATACCATGAAAAACGTCCCAGACCTCACACCACTATTGGACTCACAGATCGACATCATGTAGGTACTCATCCACATCGCTAAATAGTCATAGATGTAGGTTTTGAAGGGATGTAAGACTTATTGGGTGCAGAAAACTAGAACCGTCTCCTTTTGCTTCTAAGAAAATTTTCATCCATGCCTCATGATGAATGTCACTCCTTGGGGAGGGGTATTCCTTTCTATCATTCCAAGCTATATTTAGCATATCATAATACAAATAATTCATTAAACATAACAACAATTTTGTTTTGGGATAAATTCATCATAAATCTCTCTGAGAATGGGTACTTATGAGATCTTGTAGACATATTATAAACTAGTTCTTACTTCTCTATGCATCAGGTTGAAATTAGTTTTCTTCGGGTTCCATTGTCTAAGAAACTCATGTATGATACATAGATGTGTATATACATATGTATAATCCACCCAAATAAACTCATAAATCCAAATGGACTTCAACATGACTTAAAATTTGTAACATTTTTTTAACAACCAATAAATATACATCAATTTGGGATTAACCCCACCTTCATTGAGAAATTCCCAATCTTCCTTCAAACCCTATGACCGGTTCATCCTAGAAGCATAGCAGGCTGACTAGTTTCAGTGTGGTTTTGAATTAGAATTACGAAGAAGAAAATTTTGAGTTCAATTAATGTAATTAATGACACATATTGAGTTTTTTATCAATTGTTGATGAATTCACTATTCGATAAGATATTGGAAGTGGTAATCTTTATATACTCTATAAACCATGAATTTAAGAAACAATTCATTGGTGTTGGAATAAGTATGTATTTAATGATTTTTTTGTCATAGAGTGGAAACTATTCACTCTAAAGATATTTTCAATGGTATTTCTTCATATGCTTCATATGATATGGAAGTATGGAGTCACACACTTGGTAATAATCCAGCCCATTTTTGTATAGCATCAACTTCATCTGTTCACTAGATTTTTCATTATAAAATAAAAGTCTTTGACCATCCATTGATGACATTTAATGTGAACATATAATATTTCATTAGTCCTGAAATAAAATTTGACGAAAATAGAGAATTTTTGGAAAAGGAAATACCTCACAAAGGTCACTCCCCCAAGGTACCTCTTGTATGTCATTCACCCAAGTGACCTCACACAGGTCGCTCACCCAAGTCACCTCATGCACTTCACTCACCCAAGTGACCTCATGAGGTTCATCCACCCATACGACCTAGATAATGCATATCATGGATTTCACTTCATGGAATGAACATGAATAAGTGAATGATTACCAAGAGTAATCATGAAAATCTAGGAATAAGACTTGGATGGAGATAGAAAAGAACGAGAAAAAAAGTTGAACAATGAAAAGAGGGGGCCACCAATGAGATTCCTTGTTTATAGGTGTAGAAATGTTGTGTATTATTACTATGTGGTAAACTTGCACAAAAGCTTTCACATCAGACATACACAACCAACTTTCATGATAAAAATGTGTGATCAACCCCCATAGTGAATGTGAGCACTCCATCTATACACATTTACCTCTGTTTGATAAATAAGAAGTAATAATTTCCAAACCCAAATAAAAATTTCCATAATCAGAATGTGATACCTGATGAATGAATAGTATATCAACAATCATGCTTCTCTCTGGGTCATGATTAAATCCTCTTTTTTCCAATTAGATCCTATACTAAGGGGCATAGCAGGGAATTTGTTAGAAATCCCTTTTTATTAATGTAGGACATAATCTTTAAAAGAAGTAAAAGACAAAGAAAATAAAATTATCTTCCTAGAGTGTACCCATCTATCACCAGCATGACCAACACTTCAAGAAGGCCCCACCTGTGAAAGTAGAACCTCATTCAGGCCCCACCTATATGTCCAAACATCATGCAAGTATAATCTGGGTGATCACACCTATATTGATATCACATCGCACAGGTCAAACTATGCGAATGACCTAAAAAAATTTCTTATGATCGGTTACCAATTCAGCCAAGATCCTAATATTTCTAATAAATAATACCCTTGGGATCCCCATTTGAAATGACTAGAGGATGAAGAGACAGATCAATGCTCTGCTCACTCAAGTCTCTCCCCCAAGTCGTCAAAACCCTCTAGTAGCTCTCCAAGCTTGAAAAATAATAAGGAAATAGATATATTCAATGGATTAGAGTTCATAATATGCATTAAACACCAAAGGGATAATGTGAGGATACTCCCCCTAGTCTAAACACACTAAGGTGAAGAACCCCTCCTTGGAAAAAATCATCAGTTAAACTCTTTTAGGATCACCTAAGGAGGCCCGTGGATATTAGAGAAAAGTATCAGCCAGGTGTTTATACCAAGGTTTTTATTCTCCCAAAAAAATCATCCTAAGATCACCCATGTAGCGTGTCGGTAAGTTACATCCATGTTCGGCCAAGTAATGACTGGGAGAGGTATCTCCCACCTCTCCATGGTCTCACCTGGGAAAAGTAAAATCCATCTTTCCTAGGTATCACATTAGTGAAGTTAAATCCATGTCACCCTATTATCATATGGGAAAACGACTTTAAAACTCACCTAGGTATCACTTGGGTGAAGAAACCTCTTATCCCACTACAACAAAACTGGATATTACTGGCGGTGTTTTTTTCATATAGCGGCAGTTTATAGAAACCGCCACTAAACTGGGCGTCAGCAATCTATTAGCGGCGATTTTTCCCATTTTGCGGCGGTTTAAGGGAAGCATCATAGATACCTCATTTTACAGCAGTTTTCGTGACTTTAGCGGAGTTTTGATGGGTGTCGGATATTTTTTTATTCGCGATGGTTTTAACCACCGTGATATTCGGGCGTTTGATGTGCCTCTGTCACGGTGGTAAAAACCACCGCTAAATATAAAATGATTACTTGTCACGAAGGTTTTAACCACCGCTAATGTTTTACAAATAAATAATTATCAGCGGTTATAACCGCCGCGAAATGCTGACCAATAAAGCACTAGCGGCGGTTAAAACCGCCACGAAATACTGACCAGAAAAAAACTGCAGTTTTGCTTCTACTGCCCCACTGCCCTGAAAAACAAATCAAACCAGAAAATGGAACAGGAGACATCATACAAACAAATAAAATGGTATTTCTAACTTGTTATCCGCAACATGATGAAACTGAAAACATCATACAAACAATCGACCATAATTCTATAGTGATAATAATCAATAATGGATCTATAGGGAAGCATGAAATCCATTCCAATAATTACAACATACAGTTATATGATGGGTAAGAAAGAATTCTATATAAAAAAATATTTCCTATCTAATGGGGAAAATAGTTCCATCAGTGAACAATCATTGATCAAATAACCAATGAGGTTTACAGATTCTTAATGACACATAAATACACTATATCAAAGACCAGAATCTCTAGAAATGTATCAAATATAACATCGTATGATGCACTTGTTTAAAAAAATGTAGAATCTATAGTAGAGGTTACTATATTAGTACCTCAAACAATAGATGAATTTGAATTTTTCTCCCTATCATATGTTGAACGTCATTTAGTTTTCCCATACCATGACTCTATGCTACAACCTGACTATTCTGAGTGGGATCACATTTCGTGCACATTAATTCCTGAGTCTAGTATCAACTATGTCGACTACCACCTTGGCCTCAACAGTATGTGGTATTATAGCTACATCCCTACTAAAAATTACAAGGACCCACATAATAATGTGGAATATGTAAAGATCTTATCCCCCTAGGAGGAACTAGTGGAAGAGTTTTGAAGATGTGAATGATATGACCCAAACTCGTATAACCTCTGCATTCAACTAGATACACCGTATGTTGGGAAAAATGATGTGTATATTCTCTAAATCTCCACATATTTTGTTAATGAGTCACCCAAATTATGGTAGAATAGTCATGTGTCTTCCCTTTAGATATTTTTAAAATATTCTAGGTGACTTCAGTGACCAGAACATGCATATTTTCTTATTCTATTTTTGGAGAATGTGTATGGGCCTGATATTTTCCACCATTTCATATAGGTATATACCAATGTTAATCAATTTAGTGGGAAAGGATATGGGTATTCCTTATATTTTTTACCAAAATATTCTTGGTGATTTCTTTGAATAATACCAAATTATACCGACAAGCTTAGTAAATGTGGGAAAATGTGTCCTCTTGCTCATAGTTTGCCACCATATTTATTTAGTGGGATTATTTTGAGGGTATAGATGTAGGGCCATGTCCTTGGTTGATTTTTCACTACCCTCAGTGGGTTTTCCTGACTACCTAGGTTTGGGAGACCTAGGTCAGACTCCCGAGGTAAACACACACATCATATAGAGGTTTTATTGTTTTGTAGCATTGGTGATGGTGAATGCTAGAAGGAGCCCTTTGGAGGGTCCCTTATGCTATCTAGATGACTCCATCAGTGACCTCTTGATCAAACTCCCTAGATAAGGGAGGAAAATGTTATTTCCTTCCATGGATATGACCATGAAATTGTCTGAGATGGAAACTATTTACAACAAATTATGTTCCACTAGTCATTATCGAGTAGACATCTAGTAAGGATTTTTGAGATGAATGTATTTTTTAGCTTCATCTGAAGATGGAAAGGTACCATTTAGGTGTGACTACCAAACTAGTGAATTTGAGACCCAATGTTGATGGTGAAAGGTTGATAATAGAGCCCTAGTTTTAAATGAGGATCCAAATTGTGCATTAGTTGAAGCATATGTGTTCTTAAAGTAGTAAAATGTCATTTGGATCAAAGGGGGTTTTAGTTGAAAGTGCATAATACTTATGAGAAACATTTACAAGAAATCCTCATGAAATCAGCATATCAATAAATAAACACATGTATAATCAATTGTATCAGATCCATGCTTGTCCACATTTCATATTTGAGAGAGAAAAAGGAGCCTAACATGTGGGTAACACGTTAATTTTGTTTAAGGTTCCATGTTAGGTTCCCCATTTTTTTCCAACTACTTTTATTGGTGATTATATGATTCGTATCACATTATTAGGTGAAACCAAATTCCCATCATCCTCTTATGTTTGGTCTCTATACTGCCTACTAGGTTCCAATTTATATAACCAGAACAAAATAACAAAACGATCACTCTTTAGTCATCCAAAATCTCAACTACCAATTCAATCATAGGCCTAAATGGAATGATGTATACCACACTCGAGAAATCAAAACATAAAATGAAACATCATAAATCAAAAAAATGCATAGAAGGAAATATGAGAAATCAAGTAAATGTTAGGACATGGAAATGATTGGTGGAATCTATGTGCCATACATGTTACATATACAAACCAACCATTCTCATAATTGTTCAACACATCAACAATACTAATACTCATGGTCCGATGATGCATTGTCACCCTCCCCACCTCCATCTCCACTACCAGCTGCCACCTGTAAGAACATTATATTGAAAATTAAATATTTTTGCATATTTATAATTAAACATAAAACCAATAAATGTTTTAAACCCAAATGTTTTTTATTTTTTGTGATTTACCTGCTCACCACTAGTCAATGCACTACCACTGGGGGCATATCTGCTCATATGCTGACGTATTTCAAGCAACTCTTTCTACAAAGCAGATATCTGATCCCCCTGCTAGTGAACTGTGTTTCGTAGAGAAGTCATCTCCCTCTGAGCATCTTCACGTATGAAATGACTATAACCAAGAGTAGATGCAGCTGGAATCCTTGGTGTCCTGCCAAAGACCTCAGATGGTACGGGTCCCAAACCCATCCCACACACTCTACCAGGATGCTCCTTCCCAAGGACTTTAGCAACCGGGTCATCCTGGGAGATTGAGTAGGACTGCCCAGGATTGACATCTCATATTTCTTTATTTTTTACCTATAATTCAAATATAAATATATATTAACACAGTAAAAACTGATAATAAGTTATTATAATAAAAAACTGACTTCATACCCCAACTTCTTTGGCAAGATCATTAACAAAACTTCCATCTGTTTTTTTAACATCCAGCCACAGTTCAGTTCGGGATGCTTCATGCCCTAAACTCTATGACTACATTAAAAAAATATAAATAAACAATTCAATATTTTAAATAGATAATATTGTCTTATAAATATTTAAACTAATGAGAAGATTACCAATGACATTCAGCTTCTAGAAAATCTTTTTGAGCCCGCAGTGTGTGAGATGACTTGATTTGCCCGGTTTGATGCATTCTTTCTTCAGAGATCCTGATATAAATAAAATTCAATTTAACAGTAATGTATTCAATGTCATATGTTCTTCATATACATGTATAAATGTAACATGAGGTTAATATAATAATATATATTTCAATACCATCTTCTTCACATCACGATGTCTATCAAGAAAAACATTCCACTGTTCTTTCTGTACCCCACTGAGTAGCTTCTCATACATTTACTGCACAGTCAATGAAGTATCGTTAACATCACACCACAACCTCCATTTGAAATCTATCGATTTTTTACCAAGATTTTTCAATGTCCACTTCCGTGCTATTACATCAGCAACAGTAAAGTGGAAGAAAATCTATATACAGAAATTCATTTTGAACATATTAGTAACATGACATTCAATTAAACCATAAAGTAATAAAATTACCTTTATATGAGAATCAAAAACTTCATTTTTCCATTTTGGAGGCATATTCCTCCAATCATTATATGAAATAGGTAGGGAAATGGGCTCTGTTGCCAGCTGACCTATAATCTGTCCAAGTAACCCCACGTTGTCATCCGTCAGGACACCATAAGAATCAAATGGCACGACTATCTTCTCGCCATTAATGTTCCAAACATATGAACTTTTTATGTGTTTTTCCACGGTTGAATTTTTTTCATCTGCAGTGAGCAAACAATTAGTATAATAAAAATGCAATAAATTTATTTAATTAAAATTTGTACCTATGACTGTGACCCTCCAGAATGTTCGTGATAAACTACAAGGGGCGTGTCGCTGCCCCACTGCTGAGGATCCTATAGAGGGAGTCGATTACTCATCCTCTAATGAGACATCCACAGATGGTGTTAGAGATAGTGCAGGGGGAGATGGTGTAGGGGTGTAGGTAGCTGGTGCCTCAGATGCTGTGGGGACAGAAGGATCGTCATCTGTCGCAGAACTAGATAAAATAGTGTACCACTTATTCCTTGTTATTCCTATCATTTAATCAAATAAAATTAAGTTCAGAATATATATATTTCAAAAAATTTATGCAGAATAAAAATTTAAAAATGATAATAGATTCCCAGTATAAACAAACAAAAAATATATATAACAGTGATAATGAATGACTGCAGCAATGAAACACGTTGTTGCTGAATGAATAAATAATTGTACATACAATCAATTTCCCCTTAAATCATGTCGGTTTCCTTCTCCATTGCTTCATCCACTTCATTCATCCTTGCTAGACTAATATTTTCAATATCATGATGGACAAATAATTTGCTTCCTGTTGTTGATGAAATTCAATTCCATAGGTAAAATATTCCACTTCATCACCCATATCATACAAATATATTTGTATTACGTTAGTAACTACACTCCACCCTTCATCCACAATGACATTCACTTAATATGCCATTTTTTCTTGCGATGCTAAGATATATGGATCATGCAGTTCTTGATCACCAACATCCATCATGCGAGATAAGTTTACATAAGTAAATTGCAGGGAATCTCTTTTAACACCTATGATAATATCGACCCATTTTCATTTGAATAAAACAACAGAAAAATGACCGTTGTAGTTTAATTCAATAATATCATGCATCTTTACATAGTATCCCACTTCAAAAAATGTAAATATACCACTATTCTATGTTTTCAAACCCACTTCTCGATCGACTGTACAAAATCTAAAGCCATTCACATTATAAGCGTCAAACTTTCTAACTTGTTTTATAGGACCTCTAGCAAGAAACTTCAAATCTTCTGACAAGTCTGCTCAAGTATCAGTATTCATGATCTAGAAAAAAGAAATATAATTTAATAGATTTACAAATTGTATGTGTCAAACTAATATTCGTATTTATTGAAATATTTATAAACTTACACGTCGTGCAAACCATTCTACCAGCTCTTTATTCACAGATTTCATTATATCTTTCTCATTTCATGTTCGGACTCTCATTAGTCTCTTTGTTTTTATCCTCAACTCTTCAATAAATGGATCTGCAATTTCACTATTCAGCAGCACATATCTATGTGCCTGTAATAATTCCAATTCTGTCAGTGTCACATATGAGGTCCTCCCAACTGATCGGCCATTAGAAGGAAATATTTTTGATTTCTGACGCATTTGAGATTGAGTTGATGTGTCGTCAACATGCCAAAATTGATTAAATCTTGTCTCAATATAATCCAAATATCTAGAAAAAAAGGTGAGACACTCCTCGGCCAAATAGCCTTGAGTAATAGAGCCTTCTAGTTGATCTTTATTTCTCACGTATGATTTCAAATGCCCAAGATATCTATGAAATAAAATAATATTATGTATTTATTTAAATGCCAAAAAATGTTTACATAACTAGAAACATATAAATAAAATACCTCTCAATTGGATACATCCATCGATAATTAACGGGGCCTTTTAATTTAGCTTCGTCAACCAAATGCACAGTTAAATGCATCATGACAGTAAAAAACGATGGAGGAAATATCATCTCCATTGCACAAAGGGTCAATACAAACCTCTCTAGGATTTTTTCAAGCTGAAATAGATGTAGATATTTCTCATATAATTGCCTGAAAAATGTGAAGAATTGGAGTACAACAACAGTAACATTTTCAGGAAATAATGTACGCAATGCCAATGGTAGTAACTGTTGTAACAAAATATGTGAATCACGACTTTTCAATCCATATATCTTAAGATTCTTCAAGTCAACTCACCTCAATATGTTACTTGAATACCCATCAGATACCTTCATATTATTTCAAATTCGATGGAACGTATCTTTATCCATATTTTTCATTGAAAAAATGTCTGGAGCATAATTTTCATTCTCATCTGGCCAGAGCACATTTTATGTTCATTAATTGTAAGTCTTTGCGAGCATTGAGATGATCCTTAGACTTTCCATTCTAATTAAGTAATGTGAAAATAAAATTATCACATACATTATTCTCAATATGCATCACATCAAGATTGTGGCACAACAAATTAAATTCCCAATACAGATGTTTGAAGAATATACTTTTTTTCTTCCATTGTGGAATTCTGATTTCAATTGACGATGCACTTCGCACTCGTTTCCCGCTATCATTCAAATGATTAACCATAAAAAATTCTATTTTAACATTTTCAAGCTGTGTCAATATTTTAGAACCGGTTTACAACTTTGGAGGTGGTCTACGATCAATGGAACCATTAAATTTTGATTTGTTCAGCCGAAATCTATGAGATGCATCATGAAATATTCGATGGCACAAGAAGTACCATTTTCTACTGTGAGGTATCCATTTGTGCTCAAAATCAAAGTTACAAATGGGACAAGCCAAACCCATATAAGTGTTCCAACCACATAAATTCCCAATCCCAGGGAAGTCACTAATGGTCCACATTAAAGCATCATGCATTTTGAACATTGTTTTAGAAGAAACATAAAATGTCTCAACATCGTTGCTACATAACTCCTGAGATTCTTCAATCAAAGGCTTCAGGTATACATCAATATCATTCCAGGCATTTGTTTTCCAGAAATAATCATCTAAATGATAAAAGATTTATGTTGCATACACATCCAAGGAGGCAGATTATTAGGGATCAAAACCACTGGTCAAATGCTATAACTGGTACTCAAAGTCCCAAATGGGTTGAATCCATGGACAACCAATCCCAATCGAACATTTCTAGGATCAGCTGAGAAATCTTGATGTAATGAATAAAATTTCTTCCACGATTGGGAATCTTGTGGATGTCTCATTAACCCATTATTGTTATTATCTACAGAATTCCACTTTATGTGTTCGGCGGTTTTTGATGACTTGAATAATCATTGCAATCGAGGATTCAAATAAAATTAGCGCAAAAATTTTGCAGGTGTGTTCCTTTTCATCTTCTCCATGAAATTATGTTCAATCAGACTTCCAACATCCCCCTTTGAATGCCATGTAGAAGAAGAACATTTCATTCAATTCTGTCTACTTGAATCCTCTCCCCAATAAACCATACAATCATTGGGACATGCATGTATTTTTGTATAATTCAGACCATGCTTGTTAACAACTTTTTTCATATCATAAAAAGATTCCGGGATTTTTGCTTCAGGAAATGCATCAAGAATCAATTCCAATAACATGGACATTGCCTTATTTGTAATTCCACATAGAAATTTTATATGATACAACTTTAGCAGAAATGAAAGCATTGAATATTTAAAACACTCACTATATAACTCTTGATTTCCATCGTCAACTAAATAATGAAACACATTTTCTTCACTGAAGTTTTCCCTTACATTTTGCTCCACTGAATCAAGAGGATTATCCAATGATATGTTACCGTCTTGATCTTCTTGTGTTATAGTCTCAAAAACATCACTTGTCACATTGAAATTTGTACCACCCTCTTCTGGTTGTTCTGATATGTTTTGTTGCTCATAGTGGTGTCTTGCAGATCCGAATGCATCATTTATGAGGTTTTTCATTTCATTTTCAATTGTCGATGATCTTGGGACCTCATTCTGTGGATTAACATTAGTGCTCAATCTTTTTGCATTGTTTGATTCTCCATTCCAAATCCAACACAAATATTGATCAGGGAATTTCTTCAGTATTAAATGTTCATAAACCTCATATCTCTTCAACCATGTTCTAACTTTACAATTAGGACATGGAAATCTTATTCTCCCTTCAACAGATCGATTAGAAATTGAAAAATCTAAAAACTCATTCAAACCCTTAACATATTGAGGTGTGTTCCTCAGTAATGTGATGCAGCTTTTATCCATGAATATCACAATGTTCCTACACAATAATAAAAACATTAAAACACATAGTTACTACTAAATAGAGAAACATTTTCATATATATGATAATGTAAGATTGCGAAATCATAATATAATAAGATGACCCATTGATCATAATGTATGGACAATATAATAAAGATGATAAATTGATCACATTTACCACTTACATAGCATGCCCAGACAAACCGAACAAGTCTGGTCCCCAGGAGACATCATCAACACCTCATTGAGGAGCAGTAAGAATATCAGGTTACACACTTATCATAACACTGTCAATCACACATTTATGTTTCCTCAAACAACACCCCATTGAAATTGATGTCATTGAACACACCAAAGATGCAAGATTTTTATACCATTAGTACAACGACATTACTAGAAATATTTAGGCTTTTTATGACATCCTTTGAGACTTATTATAGGCTAGCTTGGGTACCTGGATTATGGGTAGCCTAGGTCAGTTCATGAAAATTGTTCATGTTTCATAGCTCTTTATGTTTTTTAATCTTTTCACTATCTATTTGAATTTAGACAATTCATATATGAATTTTTGGAATGAATATATAGAATGGAAATCATGAAGCGAGTTTTGAAAGGGGGTTTCAATACTAAAAAGGTATGAATTACCATGAATTACTCTTCTGTGCATTATATACAAGTCATATCTTGTTTTTAGGAATGATATACATTAGGAATGTCATTTCCAAATAGTGGTGTTATTAAAAAATTAGATACACTCACTTCCAATAGCCATTAGAGTTTTTGAGTGATTAAAATATTTAATGTATAAAGTGTTTCTTATATAAATATGATATATAAAAGGTAACTGGAACAATCCAGTCCAAATCTATCCAAGGTTAGAAAATTATAAAATATTGAGGGGCAGTGAAAGTAGTTGATGAATTGTGACTAATACCGATATGGATAGTTTAGGGGTTTCTATATATCCTATAATAATAGGAATCATGAAACATGTAGCTCTTGGATGAAAATATATTATCATAGTATAGATTCAGATATGGAGTGACCCAACATGAATGAGGGTACTATACACTAAGACAACTTTTATAGTGATGAAATGTGTTTTTGGGTCCAGATTTTGTGGCTCAAACATCACTATATATCTAGTAATAATAGAAATAAATACACATGTAGTTTCTATAAGGTCTCAAAAAATATCTAGATATTGTATATGAGAGAAAGGGAGACATATATGGGCGCCCTGGTGGGAATTGAAAGGATGAAAACTGATTTGAATTGCTAAATGTATCTTCATTGGGTAAGAATTGGAAAATTAAATGGGAACTACATAATTTCCTAGGATGGTAAATGCGTGTGTCACTATATATCTCATAACAATAAGAATCATGTCACATGTTGTTATTATAATATATCTTCACAAATATATCTCTTGTGAAGGGGAAAATGATGTAGTCCAGTGTCAAGCTACATAAAGGAAGGTTAGATGTGAATCCATAAACCCCATATGATATAATCCAATGAAATAATTGGGGGATTTTATATTTGCATAGGTTTTCTGAGAAGTAACTCTTCCCTGAGGATTATTACATGGTTATTTATCTCATGTAAGGAACATATATTGTATATATTGAATTTATGAAATAGGATTAAATGTAATTTAAGGGGGACTATATGTCATTTAGTTTAACAATATAATTAAAAAAATGAATTTTGTGCAATGTAGTATAATGTGGTATGGTGAGGAACTTTATGTCATTCATTTTAAGTTCCTATGACTATGATCAATGTGAATAAGGCTTTGTGTATATCTGGATTTTATAAAAAATGAAATTCTTGAGTCTTAATGTCGATCCAATAAAGAAAATTTTATTTGAATAGATGAAGTCATGAATAGTAGGATGAGGTTGGTTTTTTATAGGAATTAAATTTGTGGTTTGGTTCAATATAAATGATTTGGAAAAAACTACATATATGGACTTAACTTGAATTAATCCACACATAGTTTTTAATATAGGATTGTTTCATACATCTGTATGGAAATAGGAGGAAACCGAACATGAATGAAAAAACACATAAACTAGGATAGTGTATAAGATTATGAATGAAATATATCATTAACCATTATTCATATAAGAGATATGGAAACCACTATGTATCCTATAAGAATAGGAATCAATCCATATGTATATCTTGAAAAGGAGTGTCTATTTAGATCAGGATTATGTATATGAGATAATAAAATGGTTTCATCCTAGTGTAAATTTGTTGGTGAAGACCCAATGAAAACATGTAAGCCCTTACACTAAGAACTATTACATAGATATGTCTAATATATAAGGGAATAAGTTCATAAAAAAATATACCACTCATGTTATTTTACACTGTTATAGTATGGATCATATTTTATATTAAAAATGACATTAGTTTCATACATTTTATGGTCCTACACCAAGGACCTTCGTGTCTTGCAGTTTGTGGTCTTAGGAATGGAACCATCTATAAGAAGTTTAAAGACATTAAAAATGGACTTTCAAATCCCCATTGTAAAGTTATAAAAAGTATTTCTTTGAGAATAATTATGTTGGTGGTAGACATGATATGCTCTCAATCCATTATAATCATGGAGTAGGCATTGTTCGAGTAAAAATTTTGTATTTTATACGGCCCTTCCCATTTTACTCTAGATTTATAGGTTTCCTCCTAGGTATCATAGGTGTTCTCATAGATAATTCTAGTTCTCCTTGGAAGAATAAACATATGTGGGCCTTCTTATGGAATTATCATATAATATTATTATTATTTAACTCAAGGATGTGAAGTGTGTAAAAATAGTTTTCACCTAATTTCTCTAATTCATCAAGTCAGAGTTGAGATTTCTCATTCCTAAACAACTGATTAAAAATGGAAATTTTAATTGAGGGTAATTAAACATAAATGGGAAGGACTACCACTACAACATATCAACCCCATCCTATTGACTTGGGTAGGGCCAAAATTCCACAAAACTTAGGTGCATCCCACAGACACTAGAGGATGACTATAAATTACAATGGTATATGAAATCATTGTGGTGGTTTACTCTCAAACACAACATACCCAGAATTATACCAAACAAAATGTTATAACATAAATATGATGCATGATAAAAAATCAACCAAACAAAATGGATATAACATGACCAAGATAAGAGTTATGATAGTCAATCATATATCATATAAGTCTGAAAAACCCAATAGCTCATAAAATTAATTAAGGTACCACAATAAAACCACCCCAAAATAAACCCCTTAACCGTATATAAGATCTTGGCCCCATTATCCATGGATGTAGCCTCAAGATACACCATTAGAGAAGTGGGAGACCTTTACTTTTCATGAATCTTGAATAGAAACGTCTATATATTCATTATGGTTCATATAAAGGGCATGATTATAATACATAATAGATAATACATGATACATCCCACAGAATTCCCAAAAACATGAACAAGTCAGAACATAATATATTTATATATATAAATTGAGTGAATATCATGAATTAGTGAATAAGATACAAATGAAAAATTAGTGAATGTATCTCACACCATTGTGATCAATCATATCATGAATTCACACATTCATGTAAGTACCCAACCAATGTATTCACCATCTAAAATATCCTCATAATTTTATAAATGCATGAGTGAAATAACATTCCTCCATATCCAATTCATCACTTAGTGGTATAATCTAGTGTGCCCCCAATTTGTCTTAATAGACATGTAAAAAACAAAAAATTCCCTATTGTATACATCATGAACACATGATAACCAGTACAATTTAAATTTCATAAATGAAAGGAAACCTAACTCTAAGATATTTATCCAAAAACATAAATGGATACATACCAGGAAAAGTCAGGGGTCGCTGGAGACGGAGGTCGCGGGGTTGCCGGAGACGGAGGTCGCGGGGTCGCTGGAGACGGAGGTTGCGGGGTCACCGGACGGTTGGGGGTTGCGGGTCACCGGGTGGGGTCTCCAGACTGTTGGGGGTCGCCGGACGGTTGGGGGTCGCTGGGGCCAGGGGGGTTAGGGGAAGAAGGGAGGGCGCGGGGGTCATCGGATGCTTGGGGGTTTCCAGGTCCAGGGGGGGTTAGGGGAAGAAGGGGTCGCGAGGGTTTGGGGGAGATGACGAGGTGGGGGTAGGGAAGGGTCGGGTTTTTTAAACAAAAATTATGGGTTTCATGGAGGTTTATTAAAAACCACCGTGAAACCTTTTGGTGAAAATTTTTAGCGGTGGTTTTGTGAACCGCCGCCACAAAACCGCCGCTAAACCCGATTTTTATTGTAGTGGATCCATTTCTCATATCACCAATGATAGGGAACCTCTTCCCTTGGGATTCTCATCTGTGGGAGAGCATATCAAAACTACCACCGTGGCCACTAGACATGAATGATCAAAACATAGGACACAACGAAATTTCTTATAAATAATGTATTATCATGGTCAATAATGTCTCAAATTTATCCTACCATGTAGATAGGTTCCTCAAAATATTCATGATCAAGTATTATCATGGTAATGAGGACCCCAGACTTAGAGGTAGTGCTAAGGGCCTTCCCATTATAGATAGTTTGGGGAACCACTTTCCTTTCCCTTTGATGAGGGCTAGTGTTGTAATCTTCTTCCCTCATACCTAAAATGAGGAAACGGTCATCTTGAATAATGTAATACCCTATCCTCTCTTGTTGGACACCTTTTGGATTCTATATCTTCAACCTAATCCACTAAAAGATGAAGTATGTCGTGTTAATTTCCAAATATCCTACTTCTACTTTTTTCTCACACCATGCATGACTCATATGTGCATAAAGGTTAGTGGTGGTCATATCACTAGTAAGATAAAATATTCACCCTTGGGCCACCTACTCAGTATAAGGTGAAACCATTTTGTCTTTCCATAAAGGGACTTTTTCTTTGTGATACAAACATTCAGAGGACCATATTCCCAATAAATAAACGAATTGGGCCACCCTTATAGGTGTAAGCCACAAATGGTATGAACTACATGGGATTTGATTATTTTACTCATAATATATGTAAGAGTCCATCTTGAGGTTCAAACCCAACACCTTTAATTTGTCATCATTCTTATTGGGACATACTCCGATTAAGATCATGTCCCTACATAGTATTCTATATTCTGTTCAGGTCCTTTTCACCTCATCCTCATAATCCTATGATTATCAAAGAAATCTGTCTTCATATGGACATATTACTTATAAGAACAATCCATTATCTTTCATCCATATACATAGTGTGACCACTCAAAAAATGGTCTCTTCGATTTAAGTCCCATAGTAACATTTTCTAGGCACTTTTCATCATAGACATCCTCACCATATAATGTTAAACTCTATTTTATAATCCTTTTTACATGACCCTAAAAGGTATTATAAATACTATTAGGTGGAACCGAACTACATGTATGATTATTCATCTCATGATGATATGTAGGAATCCCCTTTCATGGGCCTGATCCCATCATTGAAAAACCCTTATCTCCCTAGATGATAGTAAAATCCATAGTGCCTCTCTAAGTGGTTAAAAAACCTTAATCATAAATAATAAATGCAACCAATATAAAGATCCATTGATACATATTGAAGGTCCCATTTATGGAGAACATCGAATAAATATATATTTTTTCATAAAAACATGATAAAATAATTGATTGTTAACATAAGGGTGACTAGTTTTATATTTTGGATTTAAAAAGGTTTTAAAAATATATCTTAAATCTACAAGTGAGACCTATAGTAGGAAAAAATTCCCCCAAATAAGGTTGTGATGAGCCTAATATCCCATCCTCTAGAATAATGTGAGTTCCTAAATATTGTAAGTAAAATCCACCAATGACCATATTCTATTGGAATGTAGGTACACAAATCATCTTGTATATAGGAATCATTAGGTGTTTTTTTCATCAATAGACCTCATTATAAACCAACCCATAGAAAAAGGGTTTAAAATAGTACTTGTTAGTTAATTTATAAAATCAAACAAAAAACATTGAGTTTAAATTAAACATCAAATAGAATTTCTAATTAGGAAACCAATCCATTTCAAGAAAATGGTTTTCTATTCAATTATCCATTTCAACTTGTATTGATCTATATTGAATTGATTTTTAGTTTCTTACAATGTGTATTCAAAGTTCCCAGAACAAAATGAGATAAATTAAGTATCATATGGTTTTCAATGGGAACGTAGTGAAGTGAATGCTATATTGTAACTATATTGTATCATTACATGGTTATAGGAATCTAGTCAACTGTAATCCATATTTTAATTGTAATTTGTTTTAGTATATATTAATATATTATGTATAATATTAAGGGGGAAACTATTTCATCAATATATAATAAATCTACATATTATTTCAATTAAATAATTAATTTGAATAAATATGTTGGTAAATTATGTTAGATAATCCTTTCAGAAAAAACTTTATAACTCATTTGAATAAACTGTATGGATATATATGTAAAAAATATTCATATATTCTATAGGATAAACAGGAGTGAAATTATATTAGAATTATGTGGAAACAGAATAGGAATGATGTGGATATCATGATACTATATTCACAAAGAAATATCATGATATTATATCCATAAGTCAATATTTAGGAAACAAAACTGCATATATGAGTAAATTTCATGATATTATATTTACAAATAAATCTATATTCACAAAGAGATTTCATGATAATGTTTTCAAAAACTATATTCAGAAAGAAAATTTATGATACAGTAAAGTAATGATGTGGATATCATGATTATATATAGGGTAATTCACAAAGAAATCTCATATATCATATATGATGTTATACCCAATTCCATACATGTATGTATTTGGGTAAACCTTTATGAAAAGAAATTGCATATACAAGTAAATTGTATATATTGTAAAAGAATGATATGGATTATTTCAAATAGTATACATATATGAGTTAACTTCATATAATAGTATACTATATTCATATTTTATATTCATCCTTAAACTGAAAGAGTAGGATTAAGTCATTTTCAAACTATATGTATAAATAAGTTCAAACATTGAATTGGAAACTATTTGTAGACATCATTTAAATATAGTATAACCTAAATGAATAAATAATTTTTCTTAAAGTTTCATTTTTGAAAAGTTTCATATTCATATTACATCTGAGAATGGTTTCAATTATTGAAACATACTATTGTATACATTAAATTATAGATTAATGTTATTCAAAAAAATTCATGTATAAATAAAATCTAAATATAGTTTAAATGTAAGAAACATTGTGATGGTATTAAAATATATTTTAAAAAAAGATCATCTATAAATATAAATGGTATAAGTTTCATTCTAAATTGATGTTAATGTATTATGACAATATTTGAAATGAGTTAATGATATTCTATTATGAACAATTTGAATGTAAGTAATGTTGTACTTTAAAGAATTTAAACAGACCTTTTAAATAACTCAATATAAAATATTCAACTATAAATGAAAATAATTCATAGTGGATGTAAATACTGAAATACATCATGAAAGAATCTTTCTTAATGAGTTTATAATGTATAACAAAATGATAAATTAAATTAATGTTAACATACCATTGGGTAAAAAGATAACATTGATGTAGTACTTATGTCATTTGTTTTGGATCTTGCATTCGAAGAAACACCATGCATGGAAATAATCAATAAATAATTTAGAATGTGGATAGATTAGAATATATATTAATATATATATTACAAAATTGAATGTTTTTATGTGAAATATGTGTGATGTTTGTAACCTGTAATGTTTTCTAGGGTAGTAAAAATCATTAATGAGTTTTGAATTTCCTGTAATAAAGAAAAAATTAAATGTATTATGTCATAATAGTCAGTTTCTATTTCATATATGGAATATTTATATTTCAACACTAAGGATAACTATTTTATATTTTAATATATTGAATTTTGTTGTAAATTAAAACTCTTAATTATCCTATAATTTACGTATATGTGTTGACTATAAATTGTACACCCACATGAAAAAAAAATATTTTTAGTCATTTACCCGAATGATTATATCTCTTATCTATGAATCTATTTTTTTGAATAAATTTCATGATTTTTTTAATAGGAAAATTATGATAGATCTATCACTATCATTGACTATAAATTTGACTTTGTATCTGAGAAAATACAGATTCATGTTAGTGTATGTTCTGGGCACAGTGGAATCTTCCTTTGATGGTATGACCAACTCACCATTTAGTCTTAAATCACGTGTAATAATTTCTTTATATGATCAACAAATTATATAAAATGAAAAAAATAGATTACATGACTAAAATTAAATACTAGAACTATAAGATAATGATCTTCACATATAATTTATAATTAATTTATACGAAGATATAGAATTACCTCAACTTGTAATTCTATCTTCGTTAATGATTTGGTGGAATGGATATCATTGTATTATAACAAAAATACAAGATTCATGTACAAAATCAACCTAGTGGCGATCCACATGTGCACCACAATCATTGGAAAATGTTGTAGAATCATCAGGTCCATTCATGACCGATCCTGATCGCCTGTGTTGTTTGTAGTTAACTGCAACAAAATTATTCATGAGAGGGAAAGAACTCGTCATATTCTCACATTATCTTGAGAGAGGTGGGTAAGAGATAACTCTAGATATATTGATATTTATCAGGGGATTGATAGAGTCTCACTTTATCTATTTTTCACTCCAATTGAGTTTTTGGAATGTGATATAATTATATATTAAATATGGAAGGTTTAGGGTTGGAAAATTTAACACTAAACCCCTTCCATAATTATAATTCTCAATTGACCCCATGTATAATAATAGTAATAATTTTATTGTTAATTGTTTGACAAGTGCAACAACATTAAGAATATATAAATAAATATCATTTATATTATTTCTAATTGGCCCATTAGACTATGTCCACTATCCATCATCGAAATTTACTGATCCTTTTATAATGACTATTTAATAAATAATTGTCACTACAATATTTTTTGATAAATATAATAAATATTATATTATATGAACATGAAACAAATATTTATTATTATTACTTATCTCACTTTATCTTTTTAAATAACATGTGATTAAATTATGGTGATTAACCACACCCAAATAAATATTATTTATTATATCTTGTTAAATTCAATACTATAATTTAATCAAGATCGTGGATACACTTAGTGTGTTACCCTATAGGTCTCTTTATCTGTGGAATTATGAATAACTAACTAAAATACGTTGTTAGTGTCTAGTAACATGCCAAGGCATCAATATAAAAATAATTTAACTTCCTGACGAAATCCAACTACCGATAAATTTTTACTATGTAATATAATCCTTTTATCACAATACCTCAAATCTGGTAGGTTTTATGTCGATGCCATCAACCTATATTCTCAATGTATCTTTCTTTGAATTTATGTAATTGAACTTTCCTAGTAAACACTATGTTCATTGATTAATATAAGTTGTTCTATTAAATCAATTGGATTGAGATATAAACTTCAGTCTTGGGACAAAATGGATAAATATTTTCTCACATTATCCATTAATGTATTATCACTTGTGACACACCCAACACATCCTAGTACATGGTTAGAATATTTTGACATGGTTTTTATAAATAATTCATAATAAATGATTCACTATATACATTACAGATAATATTAATGTCTATGGGTTAATGCACACGTTTTCAGATAAGAATATCAAATGAAACATGGAAATGTGGATTCCCTATTTAATGGGTATGTTCTCATAACCTCCTATCATGGATATTACCATGGTCGAACACCATGATATGGTGTATCAATGTCTTATGAGCCTCCTTCCCCTAATATCCTATATCTTCCATGACTTTTTGGAAAATATCATCTATCCATAGAACTGGGTTCAAGAATAATATGGTTCCACCTATAGGTTCTCATCATTGCATGGAACTATTATGAACTTTCAACGTGACATAAACAACTCAAAAATCAACCTATTTCCATTGCTTAAATCCATGTAAATAGGATCTAAAACTATGGATGTAGCATACAACAACAGTTTACTCAAACCATGGATGATATATCCATTGCAATAGGTTCTAACCTATACCATGGTTTAAAACATGGAAATAGGTGGATATATCCATGGTTTTAACTTTGGAAATTAGTGGTTATAGCCACGGTTTAAACCTAGGAAATAGGTGGATATGGATATGGTTTAAATCATGGAAATATGTGGCTATATCCATGGTTTGAAACTATGGAATTAAGTGATTATAGAAACAGTTTCAAACTGTCACCTTAGGTGGCTGTGGCCACAGTTTTCAACCATGGAAGTATCCTTGAACAAATAAATTCTTCCAGAGATCTTTGATCCTCAAACCACTTCTATATTATTTCCAACACTTTAACACAATGCTGAACTCTACTGTATATATATATATATATATTTATATGTTTAAATGTAAAAATATATATAATTATAATTATTAATCATTTATAAAATAAAAAACCTTATATCTGTGGTTTAAACCATGTAAATAGACACTTATTTCTATAGTTTCAAACCATGGAATTATGTGTCTATGGCTATGGTTTGAAACTGTGGTAGTAAGTGGATATAGAAATGGTTGAAACTATAGATATAGGTGTCTATATCCATGGTTTGAACCATATCAATAGGTGGTTATATCTATTGCTGAAACTATGTCAATAGGTGGCTATTAACATAGTTTAAAACATGGAAATATGTGGTTATGACCACAGTTTAAACCATGGAAATAGGTGGATATTGACATGGTTTTAATTGATTCCTTAGGTGGTTATGGTCTGGTTTTACTAAACCGTGGTAGTAGACCATTCCAACCAATTTCCACCATTTTTTTGTAATACTATGAATCCTACCACAATAATTTCATACAACTATGACAATATATTGGCCTATAGCTATTGTGTAGAAATTCTTTGACTATAGGATTCCTACTACCACAGTTTTCCAAACTTTGGAAATACAAGTGCCGATGTATGTTCATTTAATTGTTGTGATATATTTTAAAGACATTATCAAATAAAAATTTCATGTATAGGAACAATAATAACGTGACAAGAAAAATTCAATAGTAATGAAAACTTCTAATTAAGTACAAAAAAGTTAGTTTATGTGAACCAACTACAACAGAATCATACATTCACAAGTGGAATCTGATAATAACTCACATTCCACTAGCTCTCAAATGATACTCATAACTCTACTAAGATAAAAACATGGTCAAGGGGTTATCCATGTTTTCATCCATGGAAAATATGATCATTATAAATTCTCATCATTGAGAAAAATACATCAAGAGATGGATCCTTTAATGGTAGTTAATTTTCCTTTAGTGCAACCGTGGCTCCTTGTAGAGAGCCACCACTACATTTTTATCATACTAAATAGTGGTATGTTCACTACTTCTATGAAAAAATTACAGATCATGAAAAAATTTGGGAATCCAAATTACATCCTTGACCATATTAGAAGCTGCAGTATACATTAAATTTATAGTATAATCATCAACAATAGGCTATTTTGAACTTTTTAATCTCATGACTCCTCTATTGAGAGAAGATATATATCTTGACTGTGACTTCTGATCATTATGATATTCTTGAAAGCTAAAATATGCATAACCAGTAATGAATATCTCTTCATCTACTCCATGCACCAAGAACATATCCATAGTTATCAATAGATATTTAATGATATCATTAACATCATTACATTGATCTCCACCAAGATATACTTAATATTTTCCTACCATTCTCAAATAATTAGAAACATCAAGCCTCACACATAACATGGCATACATGATGGATCCTATCATATAAACATATGATATATTACTCATTATCTCTCTTTTATCTTGTGTCTTATGAGACATTTTAATAGAATGACATTTACCACATGAAACTGGAACCAATACCCTATAGGATTTCTCCATTCATAACCTCTTTAGTATCTGGTCAGTGTATGTACCTTGACTTAGTCTGAGAAGCCTCTTGGATCAATAAATTATGATCTAGACCCCAATAATGTAGGCTGCATCACCTAATATCTTCATGGAGAAGCACTTACTCAACCATTCCATAACATCTTGTAAGGCTTGTATATCATTTGAAATTAGTAATATTTACTCAACATATACTAATTTGAAAACAACTATAAACCAATTAAAAATATTTTAAACACATGGCTCATATTCATTATTAATGAAACCAAATTACATTATGGATTAATAAAATTGAATGGTCCATGATCTGTATTATTGATTCAATCCATAGATGGATATCTGCATATTTCATACCTTTTTTGCATTTCTTATTGACGCAAACTCTTCCAGTTATGTCATATTCACATATTCTTGATTGTTCCCATAAAGTAAAGTATTTTTGACATCTATTTTCCAAATATCAGAGTCATGGTAAGCTGATATGGAAAACAAAATTATAATAGATTTAATTGAAACTAGAGAAAAGGTTTCATCATAGTCAATGACATGAAGTTTCCTACACACATTAGAAAATATCCTTAAATTATTGGTATTTAATTTACCTTTCATTTATATATTTATATTTAACAATCATTTACAACCAACAAACTATACATCAACTGGTGGATTGATCAGAACTCAAACATGGTTTTGATACATGGAATCCATATTAGAAGTCATGTCCCCTTGAATTCTTATAGATTTTAAGCTCTATGATACCTCATTGAAAGAGAGTGGATATTAATTTTGTGCCAATGATGAGTCTCTATCATTATAGATTAGAAAACCATATCCCCCTAGTTCTCTCACCTCTCCATCACTCCTATGAAATACTTGTGTTTTAGGAAACAATTCTTCCATAGGGAAGTACTTAGTCTTTTCTTGTACCAACCCCTATATATATTTGGAATCAAATTAATAAATTTAAATATTTCTCCTAATATCCTCCTTGAGGATGTGATCCCACCAAATAATTATAGCTTTTCTTGAGACAATTACTTTCTTGTCCAAAGGATTGTATATATTATCCCATTTTTTACTTTAGATAACATATAAATTTACACTTTATACCTCATGGTGCTAGCTTGTTGATTGAGATATCCTTAAGAACCCCCTCACCTCACCTTTCATGAACATGTTAAAAAAAAGTTTCATTCCATTCCATAACTCAATGGGAACATCATTTTCCACTTTTATAGGTACTCTTTTTAGTAAGTATAATGTAATATGTAATCCATATCTACAAAACAATAATTGATTCTTACAGGACTCATCATCAACTTTACCATGTCCAAAAATTTATGGTTCTTCCTTTCACTAACACCATTTCACTATGGTGTATAAAGTAGAGTGAGTTGAGATAAAATTTCATACTCCCATATAAATATAATAAAGTCTTGGTTATTATATTCACCAGCTCAATTTGATTTAATTTTATTTATCTTCTATATAGTGATAACTCCCAACATCATTTTGAACTTTTTTAATTTCTCAAGGGATTCAAAATGATAACTCATTAAGTGGCCAAGACTATAACTACTCATGTCATCAGTAAAAGTAATAATGTATGAGAATTCTACTCAACATTCTACATTAAAAAGGCAACACACATCATTGTGTACCAATTCTATAATCTATGAGGCCCTTTTACCCTTTCCACTAAAAGGTGTTTTTTTCATCTTACCATGTAAACAAGTGTAAAATATTTCAAGTGTCTTAAGATGAAAAGGGTCTAAGTTTAAATACCTGTCTTTTTAAAAGAGAAAACTATGTTCGATAGCATATGCAATATGCAACACTAAACCTAAAAAAACAATGACTATTTTAATATAATTCATTTAATATTGAAGTTATATTTGAGGACATGAGTAGGATTAACAAATTTATTAAATATATATATATATATCCCAAATATATAGATAAATTATAATTAAATAATTAATATATTTCAAGTACTGTCTTTTTGACCTTTAAAATATATTTTCTTCAAAAATGACTTTTATTTTTTTTTATGAAAAAACTATTATAATTATTTTTTTAGAATATTAAAAAACATTATTTGATAAAACAAACTCTGTTTTGTATATAATTATATAAAAACTAATTTAGGATGAAAATTTGGGTTTTTTTCAGAAAATATAGATTTTTTATGATTAGTGAAAAATAACATTTTTGTATAGAATTTTAATTAATTTTGGTAAATAAATTAACTTAAAAGTCCAATTATTTTTTAATTTGATTTAAATGTAATATAATAATTCATTAGTTATATTTAATTCAATTAATTACAATGAAATCATATTTATACCATAATTTTGTATGAGTTTATTTTTAAACTTAAAATGAATTTTTCCAAAAACTATTTGAAAATGAATAAAGTTTATAAATATTAATTAAATTTAAAAAAACCCTAATAGTTAATGATTTAAATTAACTTTATAGTCTTTTTTTCTATCATTATAAATTAAAATTCATATAATGAATATTACTAGTTATAGAGTTAATTTAAAATCATTTTTTCTTGAAAAATACATTTTTTTTGGAAAACCGCTTTCCATTGCACTTTTGGGTTTTTCTAAATTAAAAATTTCCAAATATATAGATTTATTTTGATAAAATAGATTTCATATTTGAATTAATCTTGATTAATATTAGTTAATAAGTTCAATGTAGTTTTTGGACAATATGAATAGTAAATGTAGTATGAATTTACTACTATAGTAAATGAAAAATAGGTTAATTAAGGGTAAATATAATTTAATAAAGAAAAGAAAAAAATAACTCTAATAGTGTTAATATTTATATTTTATTTTCATTGAAATGATGATTATATATTTTCCTTATTGTTTTTACTTTATAAATGATTAAATAATAAGTATGGTAAAAAAAATATTTTGATACGATATAACAGAAATTACATTTTTGAGTACTATGAAATTTCATTCAAGACATTTATTTTCATGAATTAACGTATTTTTTCAATAAATTAAATTTTCATAAAATATCATTATTAGATATAAACTATCATATAATTTTTATGAATTCAAATGTAATTTTTATAAGGGTTCAAGAATTTTTATTGTAAAAAAACTTTATTTATCGATAATTGTAGATTCTTATTTTAAAAGTGTGAATTCAAGATAAAATAAACATTATTTTTTGATTCAATATATCAAAATTATCCAATGGTGAATCTTTTATAATTTTTTGGGATAGTGAAATTTTCTGGTAAAAATTAAATACAGTATAAATATATTGTGTATATTATGATATCATAATGACCCAAAAGTTGAATAATAAATTCTATAAAATGTATACATGACAAAATATGTGTTTAACATTCAAAATAATTTTATTCTTAGATTATTTGATCAATTTTATTAAGCTTTTTTGAATCCTCCAAAACCAATATTATACTTTAAGGTTTTAAAATAATTTCTTTAAAAACACGATTCATTTCCATATAAGAAAGAATATTATTTTCATAATTTCATCCCATAACCATATAATATAAGGAAAAACTCCCCTATTATTTAGAAACCATGGAGAAATATATGGGAAAGTTTATGTTTTTGGTTAATTTTTTATATAGAGTCCAAAACCTATGTTTGAACAATAATAAAGAACTCCCTTATCTTTTCCTATATAAACACACCTAATATATCTATTATCATAACTCAAAAACCTTGTATCACATCCTTAATCTGACCACCCGTATCCATATTCCTCCCATGGTTCCTCTAATCCCTCAATAAGTTCCTCCCAATATTTTGATATCACACTCTCAAGTTAAGGGATCTCCTACTCTCCTTTTTTTCAAGTACTTCTTCTATGTTAATCCTCTTAATTTACATTTGTTCTTATTTGGGTATGTTATTATACATACATATTAATTAATACATTATTTCCATTTTATTACATACCCATTTCACTTCCATTAATCCCTCCCATGATCCTTAATTTACACCTATTTCCATGTAGACATTTAGTAAGAGATCCTCTCTTTCTCCTCTTTATTCAAGTATATTTTATTATCTTATGACTTTTATATCTAATCACTAATGTTGTTATATTCTATTTAATATCAAAATTAAAATAAATTTGATGTATAAATGATGATATACCCCCTTCACACTCATTAATATCCCCCGTGAACATTTATGTACCCTTGTTATGATGCTAAAATATCACCGTGATTTTCCGTGCCAAACAATTATATAGTTAATACCCATACAAATTTATTATCAAGGTTGTTTTCTTTTATATAAATATACATATTTTATTTGGGACATACATTTATTTATTCCAGACTTCTTGTTCATGGAAAAAATGTGACAAACAAAGATTCCAGGTTGTATGATTTTTGTGGCACACTTTTTCATTTGAATGATGTGAATGTCACAGGTTCACCCTAAATTATATTGTGGTCAAATTAATTGGTTAATGTTTTAGTCTCATGATACTTCATAAAAGTGATTAAGGAGTAAACCTAATCTATTAAGAAAATGTTTCCCCCATGATGACATGCTAGTTATCCTTGACCTTTGTTTATTATTCCATGTTTAGATTTTTTTCCACATTTCCCATGTGGCCTTTATATTAACCTGAAATATCATGCATCGTTGTTCATGTTTATGGTTATCACCCCTTTTATGTCCCATTGAAATGAATATTGTATAACATGAAAATATTTGATCATTTTTTTTATTTTTATTCATTTATTGGGCTTTATAGCTCTCTCCTTTCTTATGTATGTCCCCAAGTTATCTCATGTAGTTTTAAAATCTATAGAATTTTAGAAACATGTTATGTAGGTTTTCAATAATTCTATTGTATCCCAGGTTCAAGATGTTATTATATGTTCTTAATTTACTATGACACTATAATTCCTGATCTTCCAAGTTTTATTGTGTGTAACATCATGTAATAAATCATGAATTAATGTGTAATAAAGATAAGGGTTTTCGTAGTTGGTATCCAAAGAAAATTAAGTTATTTTTGGGATTAGGATTTGAAAACTATATAAAATTACATAGGGATAAAACTAAACATAATAAGACACCCCTAAATTTTGGTAACATCTAGAGTAAGTGGTTTCCAAGAAAATACATCCTTGTATAGACACTACAAGTGGATGTCGCTTTGGAATAGATTTACCTTGGGGTAAAACCCTAAAACACCACATTAAGAGAGACTCGGTTGGGAACTAATGCAAGAAAATGGTCATTGATGAGCACATGTATTAAAACTCCTTTGGGAGAATATTTTATAAACCAAACTTCTCATTATGAACCATTATTCAAGGAACATGAATTGCCATAAGAGTTTATGTTAAGAAATATATAATGGATAACTTATATTAAGGCACATAAATTCATAAGTTACGGGAAAACATGTCATTTATAAGTTATCCATTTAATTTTTTAGGATTCCTATTTATGTGTATAATAGTTTAAAATTACTCATCCAAAAATTTCCCTTAATTCTTGTCAATGGATGAAAATAAGAATAAAAGAGTCAACATCCAACGTGATGGGAAATGTGATAAATTCCCAAATAAGATTCCTAATATGATAGGAAGTCAAGTAATACATATTATAATTATTAGAAACCATACATAAAAAATCATAATTAAAAAATTTAATAAATTTAAATGTCAAATGACATCAAATAAAGGTAGGAAGAAGTCTCGAGGAAGTTCAATAGATAAAGAAGATAAAGAAAAGAAAATTCAATTTCCCACATGTCAAAAATGTGGAAAGAGTCACCAAGGTTAAAGCCAAAAGGAACTCATATTTGTTTCATATGTGAAAAAATAGGGTATAAAGTATATAGTTTCTATAAAAAATGAAGAGTGTGATAGAAGAGAATATATTAAATCCTATGACACCCCATTGTTTCCTAATGTATTGTGTGTGGAGAATATGGGATTTATATGAGTTAATTCCCCCATCCAAGGGTTAAAACATATCTTAATAAAGGACATCTACAATTTAAATCATTTAAGTATAAGGAGTAATATAACACCCCACAATTTTATGGTATGCCTTTTTCAAAAATGTTAACTTCTTTGATAGCTTACATTATATAGAAAGAAAAACTGAAAAAAATTGATTTAATATTATTATTTATTTATGAACTAGAAGTTGGAATGGTGGTAATTAGAGGGATTATGTTAATTATGAAAATATTGTTTACAAATATTTATAAAATGAATTCATTTGTTAGCAATTAATGAGACAAGAAAATAAAAACCAGTTAAACATAAAGGATATCTTTTAAAAAAATTATATTTATGACCACAATGGAATATTACATAAATTAATCAATATTATATAAATATATAAATTAAATTAATGTATTAAATATTTATTAAAATATTTTTAAATTCGATCAATAAGTTTTTATATGCTTAAGATAAGAATAAATCCAATTTTTAGTATAAAAAGATATATTTTATTAAATACAATTTTACCACCTTTTAATAGAGAAAATAATAAAAAACTAAATTTTGACACTTTTATAAAGTCTACTGAAAAAAAACTTCATTTTTAAAATAGAAATGTCTAAATTAGCTTAGGGTGACATTTTGGTACTTATTTGAAAAAAAATCCATTGAATTATGAAAATCCTGATTTTTATATAATATTCATTTTCATTATATTAAGTGTATATTTATGGTTTTAATAGTAACATAAACAATAAAAGTTTAAATAAAAATTTGGGTATCTTATAAATGAAAATATTTTATATTTATATCATAAAATAAGTAAATAGATGTTTTAAAAATGATAAATTAAGTGTTGATATTTTTGTGAAACGTAAATGATTCTTTAAAACATTAAAATAAAAATATTGATTTAAAAAAATAATTATTTTCATAAAATAGATTAATAAATTAACATTATTTTGTATTATTTTTATAAGATATTTTTATGTGACCTTAATTAATTTTTCAAACTGTCATAAAACTGGTTGAAATTTTAAAATCAGTATTTTTTGAATAAATGATGATATTAATTAAAAATTAAATTTATTATATTTATAAAATTATTTTTATATGATTCAATCCATTTTTTATTCTGCATGTTGATAAATGGTTATGGTGAATTTGTGGTATTTTTCTAAAATAATTGATTTTTTTGTGAATAGCGAAATACAATAAATTACAGTATTTAACATTTTAAGTAAATAAATGAATTATTGAGTCATGGATGATTAATAAATTCAGTAAGAATGAATTTGATTGAAATAACATGAACTATTTACTTTATTTAGCCATAACAAATAACACTATTCATATTCTTGATCCAAAATAATAAACAAATGAATTAAATAATAATAAAACACCTCTCCTCCACTATAAATATCACCCCTCGCCACCCCTTATCCTCACACCTCCAAATAATTCAAGATTTCTTATATTCTACCATTTCCTCTCCCAACCCTCTCCCCCACGTTTTGGTCTTTCTGATCTCACCAAAAAACCATTTTCAAGTCCCATTAAGGAGGTTTTGAAGAAGGCGACACACAATAGGTAAAACCTTCCCTCTCTCTCTTTCTTTAAATTTCTATTATTTTCTTATCCTTACCTCACCTCCCCTGAAAAAATTGACTTGATAACTCCAGTATCTATCATATACTAGAATTTTGTTATGTTCATGGTATATTAACCATCAATTTGGTAACATGCCAACTTCATCCAAAGGTACGAACTGTTAAATGTTTTGTTTAATTCCTTAATACATCTCTTGAAATGAAGCATGGGAGGTTAAAGAAGGACCTTAGGGTGTTTAAGGCTAATTTTAAGCCTATATAATAAAAAATTTAGAATAATTCTAGGCCACATGGTTTTTCTAAAACCATGAGTCCTAGGCCGCACGACCGTGCAAGGTTGCATGTTTCTAGGATAGTGTTGTTTCAAACACATTGTGCATGGTTAGTCAAACCATGTGACTTTCATGTGTGGTGTTCCCCTTGGATAATAACTAGTTTCATGGGTGGTGTAAGGTTTGACAACCATGCGGCCAAACTGTGCAAAGTGAATTTTTGGGTGAAAAGTCAGTTTTTCCCTCCTTTAATGAATTATACATCTTTTTTCCTTCCTTATTTCTCCAGCTGGCTCTCTCCCCCTTCTACATGGTGGCCTCTCCTTCTATCAATGAGGGTTTGGTGATATCTCCCTTAAATGTCCTCTAATTCATTCACTGTCAGAAGCTACGAAATCATCTCGATATTTCCTCTCATCTTCACCCTTTTATTCTAGGAGTTCTCCCTCATCTTTTGTGTTATTTTGGTGTGAAAAATTTATTCCCTATTTTTTGGGTTTCGCTAAATATCTTGATTACATCCATTTTAGGTTGAATCATGACATTTTACTAGAGAGGTTGATTAATAAAACATTGAGGTGGGGTGTGTACTCATTTTTTCATCTTTTCATTTCATTTTAGGCATCCCATCATTGCACTAATAGACAGATCCTTATGGTGAAGCCTTGTTATATCATATTAAATTGATTTTAATGGTTTATCATGTTTATTGTGACCCTAACATGTGGATAAACCCAACTAAGGGTGTTTGACATGCCTCTTGGACACCGCTTTGGGTGTTCCACTATTTTAGCCTAAAATTCCTCAATACTTGGGTATGTTTCACTTGGGTTTAATGCTCTAAATTGATATATTGGTATAATATAGATAGTGATCCAAGTGTCCAAACATTGTTGGAAATTATAAATCTTGGTTATAATTTATTATCCCAAATATGATGTCATAATCCTTGACATTCTTAAGGTTTCACTATGAATATCACTTGACTTGTATTTAAATTCTTACTCTAGTATTGGTAACCTTATGTATTATGGTAATTTCTTGTGCAATTGATATAAATTCTTACAGTTTTATCCCACATGCCATTGTTTTCCCTTATTGAACGACGTGTGATTTGTGCTCCATGCCACATCCTTTTTTTATTTCATTGTTCCATAAGTAAATGGATTGAATTAAAATGGTATGATCGGTCAAGATTGATAGCTTGAGATATTGAAATTTCATTGGTGACATATAGTATGAGTCATGATTGTGCCATGTGACTGTGGTTATATTTCAATGTTTATGTACTAAAATTAGTAGCCTATGCCTCTTGCCCATTATTTTCTCATGTTTAAGGAATATTCCATTTTCATACGATTTGGGCCACTTTGTATTGTCCTATTTGAAATGGATTTATTTTATAATGAAATGGAGCCCGATTCATTGTTAATTATCAATGTTTTTCTTGTTTAATTCTTTTTCCTTGATCCAAGGGTGAATCAAGGGGTTCTGAGATAAGGACCCCTTGGAAGGACTCTTGTGCCTATGTGCTATAACTATTATAGCTTAGTATAAACATTAGGGATGACACCAGCTACACTTGGGATGGGTTATCCATGTTTTATTTAAATTTACCTCACGATTATTGATGATGGTTACCTAGGGGAGGCCCCTTGGATGGGTTATAGGCATGATTGGTTGAACCATTCCTAGAGTCAGACTCAGGCCACTATGTGTGAAACCATGAATGGTCTCAGAGGCCAGTATCTATTTTATTCACCATGATGAGAGTGATATATGGGACTTCATCCTTGGGTTACCATGTACAAACTCTTTTTCATTGGTAATGTTAGGATCCCTTGAGCGGTACTTGGAATTTCTTCTCAATTTGTGATGAATGGGCTCTGAGTATCACATTTTAATTTTAAAATTAGATTAAAAATCAAATAAAAAGATAAAATTATCATTTAGAGAAATAGAAGGGGATATTGATATTATAAAATATAGGGAATTGTTGTCCAAGCCCAAGAACAATCTTGAGGGTAGTTAGGCCAATGGAATTAACTTAGTCAGTTTTCCGTTTTAGGTTATCTCGGCTTAAAAACCTTATTATAGGCCGAAGAAGGTAGTTGGGTGGGTGTCCAAATGGAAACTGGTACAATGATTTAAATTATTTAGTTCTATTATGCGTTTAAATTTAATATGTTACATTGTTATTATTTATATTTCCCAAAATGGAAAGGGCTTTATACCATGGGTTCTGGACTACTGAGATTTATATCTCACACCATGCACGGTCTCTATTTGGTACTTGAGTCATCTTTATAACCACAAGTATGGATAATAGGAAGCGGTCCACTTCTGATGTTTGATTGTATGCTTCCCTAGGATGGAACATTGGTATTAGAGGACCAAGACTATGCTTGAGATACTATATATATGTTTTTTTTGTTATTTTAATTTTTGATAGAATATAGTATATGATTTTACCCCTGTTCCCGTGTACTCTCATTTTGTATAGTCTCATGACATACCATGATTATTGTTGCATATATTAGTGATTATTCATATTTTTCTAGTTAATTATTTATATTTCATTTCTTATTGATTTACTTCTTCTTTTATCTAATTATTTATTTAATTCCTCTATTTAATATATATTTCTTAGAAATGTTCATACTAGATCTATGAGGTAATAGTGTCCCCATAGACGCACCCTAGGTCATCACTACTAGTCAGAAACCTCTAGCATTTGAGTAGATCCTCTTGAGGTCATGTGGCCAACGAGGCTTGAGGTATGGTTTAGTGGCATTCGGGTCCGAGATTCTATATCCTGGTCTAAACTCCATTTTTCCTTTTTCATAGTGTTTGGGTTAGATAGAAGATTATTATATGGGGATTTGGAATTTACTGTATATATGGATGAATATAACACATGTACAGGGGACAACCAAAATACTTAGGTTGGGAGTTGCGTTATCGATAATTCTATTTATCATTGAAGGACCACCTATAAATAGTCATTTATATTTTGTATTTCCTTAGTGATGGTAAGGTCTCAACTCTTTCTGGTATTGTGAGATGTCACAACTTTGAATGGTCAGCTATAGATTCAACCTTTGCAAAAATCGTTGGTATGGGATGCACATTGATGATTGTGTTTGAGTGAATATGGGATACATATGGTATTGAAGGTGTCATGGTCGGGTTGTTGATGCGTCTCTAGGTGTACCCGATACATTCTACGAAATTCAACCTGTAATGGTTTGGTAGTCCTTACATTTTCCTTGGTAGTGTTTGTTGATAATGTATAAGCACTCCTCCCTCCTTATGAAAAAAGTGTCTTGGATCCTTTGTGGAAATCGTTAAAATCTATTAGGGTACTATCTACATAAAGGATATCATTTCCCTCATCTTGGTATCTTATGAGTACACTAGGAGATAATTGGTTTTACACCATGCTAATTTTTAAATGTAATTGGGCCTGTTTGGGTCATTATGATTAGATTCATTCTCTAGAAGAGTGGTTTTTTAACATCCCGGTTAATCCTGAGTGATACCTAGTTTCCCAAGTAGGGACACGTAAGGCATACTCATGGAAAATACCTATTCTCCTATTGAAATGAATTTTAGGAAATTTTTGTTTTGGTTAAATAAATGTTCTTATTATAGGATGTTCGGTCTATACCGAAGTCTCACTCGTGAACACTAAATGTGGTTTTCCTTGGATGGTATCCTTGGATTCTAGCTGATAACTGTGAGTTTACCATGGTTTTTAGTCATGCTCGGAAGGAGTGTTTTTATGTTTATGATCCTAAATTTTCGGATCAAGGACTTTTTTTATGGTTATTCTAAGGAATGATAGCTTAGATGGCCTCTTTCGCTCGAGATGTCAACAAAAGCTGGTTACGGGCTTCAGTGAGTGTGGTTTGAGAAAATCACAAGCTTCCATTTTTTAAAATGATTCAGGTTTAACTTTTGTAATACTTAATCTATATAAGACATGAATTTTGGGAGTGGTTGGATAGTATTGGCATGACATGTCTTCCTCTATTTCATTCAAATAGAATGTTTTGGACTCATCCCTAAAATTGGTTCATGTTTCGTGTTCGGTGTCATCGGTATTTTTGGAATGCTACATGCATGTGATAAAAGGATGTTCTGATATTGGGGATATCATGGTTCCGAATTTTACCTTAATGGCAGAACTTGTAGTGAAATACCATATGCTAGTTTGTTAAGGAGAGGATAATTCCATCATGTCTCTAGTTTGATGAAATCGGAAAAGCTCTATCCCAATGATTCAGTTGGAGTTTGAATTGTTGTTTTAGTTTCTACGACTTGTGTTCTATGTGTTAAGGTGATGCTTAAAACTTTCATTGGTGTTTTGAAAAAACAACACAACCTTTGAATAAGACTTCATTACCCTAGTTGTTCGGGTGATTTTTTTTGTTCTCGACGGGAAAATTAGGGATGAGTAGTTTTAAGTGGGAGAGGTTTTAGCATCCCAACTTCATTAAAAGGTACAATCCATTAATTTTTTGGTTTAATTCCTTTAAAAAGACCTTGAAATGAAGCCTAAGAAGTTAAAGGAAGACCAAGTGGTGTCTGGGGCTCGTTTGAAGCACGGATCACCAAAAAAAGATAATCATGCTGAGCCGCATGGTTTTTTAGAAATCGTGCGACACAAGTCGCCCAACCATGTAAGGGTACAAGTTTCTAGGATATAGCCTTTTTTCATAATTTGTGAATGGTTATTCTAATTGTGTGCCTTTCCCTTGAATGTTTCCCTCTTGGATCATAACTAGTATCATGATTGGAGAATGGTTTTCAAACCTTGCGGCCACACCGTGCGCAGTGAAATTTTCCATGAAAATTTAGTTTTTCCGTCCATTAATGAATGAAAACATATTTTCTTTCCTTAATTAATTCTACAACCATTTATCCTCCTCCCCCTTTTTGTGGTTCATCTCCCTCCCCCAATGAGGGTTTTTTATATCTCCCACAAATCTCATCCGATTTATTCGCCATCAGAAGCTATGGACTCCCCTCGGCATGTTCTCTCATCTGATCCTTTCTATTCCATGGTTTATCCCTCATATATTTCCCTATTATTGGTTAAATAGATGTATGACCTATCTTGGAGGGTATTCAATATCTTTTAATATCATTCATGTTAGGCTGATTCAGGCCTCATTATCATATGTGTGGAGTGTTATTACATTGAAGTAGAATTTCTACTAATTTTTCTATCATTTCGTTGCATTTTTAGCATCGCGTCATTGTACCGCTAGCTAGATCCTTCCAGTGAAGCATATTTATAATAAATAAAATTAATTTTAACGGTTTATTATTTATTTTTGACTCTCACATGTGAAGAAACCCAACTGAGGGTTTTTTCCTTGCCTCTTGGGAACCCCTTTGGGTGTTCCACCCTTTTAGCCAAAAATGCCTTAAGACTTGGGTGTGTTTCACTTGGGTTTAATGTTCTAAATTTATATATTTATTTGATATGGATAATGATCCCTATTTAAAACCCTTGTTTTTAATTCTTAATCTTGGTTATAAATTATTGTCCTAGGTATAATGTAAAAATTCTTGAAATTCATAAGGTTTTATTGTGAAAATCACTTGGATTGCATTTAAATGTTCATGCTAGTATTTCTAAATTTGTTCCTATTGTTAATTTCTTGTGCAACTGATTTATATGATTAAATTTAATTCCATATTCCATTTCTTTCCCTTTTTATATGAGTTGGGATTTTTTCTCTATGACACATCATATTTTTATTGCATTGTTCAATAAGAAAATGTGTTGAATTGAAATGGTAATCTTGGTCAAGCTTAATAACTTGAGATATTGAAATGTCGTTAGTAACATATGGTAATAGGCATGATTATACCATATTCCTATATTTATATTTTGGTGTTTATGTTCTATTATTAGTATCATATTCTATTTCCCATGATTTTATCATTTTTATAACATATTTCTTGTTCATATGATTTGTGGAATTGTGTATTGGCCTATTTGAAATAGATTGATTTTATAATGAAATGGAACCTCCTGATTGGTTAATTATTAATGTTTTCCTTTTTTAATTATTTGTCTTTGATCCAAGGGATAATCAAGGGTTCCCGAGTTAAGGACCCCATTAACTAACTCTTGTGCCTATGTCTTAGAATTCTTAAATATTAGTAGATATACTAGGGATTCCACCATCTATTCCAGGGATGGGTTCATCAAGTGTTTTTTATATTTACCACCAAAAAAGTGGTGTATGTTCCCTAGGAGAGACCCCTAGGACACGCTCTTGGAAAGCTTGGTGGAACCATGAATAGAGTGAGACTCGCGACCCTACATACGATACAAGGAACGTATTAGGATTCTAGTATCTATTTTCATCACCATTCGTAGAGTGATATATATGACTTCATCCTTTAGTAACCATGTATGGGCTCTTTGTCATTGGATTTATGATGATGCTTTGATCAATGCTTGTCATGTCTTCTCGAATTTTCAAGGAAATTTTATGGGTATCAAATTTTGATTTTACTAGTGGTTTTCAAATAAAATAGAAAGAGAAAATGAAAATTTTCAAAAATAGAAAAAGATATTCATATTATAAAATATATGTAATCTACCTCCAAGCCCAAGAACAAGATTGGGGGAAGTTCATCCTATGGAATTAACTTAATTTAGCCATGAAGGTTCTATTGGCTCAAATACCCCAGCTTAGGCTGAATTAGGTAGTTGGACAGGTTTCTAAAATGAAACCCAATCCAATGATTTTAATTATTCAGTTATGTAATTCATTTAAATTTAATATGGAACACTATTATTATTTATGTGGTGCAAAATGGAAAGATATTGACACTGTGGGTGTTAGCCTACTAGTATTTATATCTCAAACCCTTCTTGGGGGTCATTTAGTACCTTAGTATACTTTATGTCCATATTTATGGATAATGGGAAGTTATCCTCTTCTAATTATTGATTGTATTCAACCTTAGGATAGAACTTTGGGAGAAGAAGACCAAACCAATGCTCAATATTCAATGTTGAAGTTTTTGGTCTTGTTGTTTTTGAGATAATATAGTATATTCTTATACCCATGTTCCTATACACCCTCATTTTGTATAGACTTATGAAATTCCATGATAATTATTTCATTTATTATTGATTATTCAGAATCCCAAAGTTACTTATTTATATTTCATTGCTTATTCTTTTACATATTATACTATATTATTGTTGATATGATTAATGCATTTAATATATTTTTTTACCGCTATGCATACTGGATCTATGAGGGCACAATCTCTCCATGGACACACCCTAGGCCACCACTGCTAGTCGACATCCTCTGGAATTTAGGGATATGCACTTAAGATAATTTGGCTATCTTGGATTGAGGAATGATTCAGTGGAATCTGGGTCTCAGATGATACAAATTATCTTTTCTTCCCATGTTTATTCTAAAAATTAGAACATCATCCACGAGGTGTCGATTTATCACCTTCGTGTAAAAAGATTTTTCATTTTTCAATTCCACCTTCAAGGCTGGTCATAAACCCATTTTATAGTTTAAAAAGATGTTATTATATGTAATAAAACTTATTTAATGTTATAGAACCAAAATATATTCATAAGATTAATTCATATGAAAAAAATAATTATTAATGATTGAAAAAAATCAAAATAATCTCAATGGTTATCATTAATGCTTTATCCAATTAATATTATGCTTTATTTAGATTTATATTTTATGATATCATCTACTATAATTTAATAAATGGTTTATGATCAATTTGACTGTGGATGTGAAATATAGATACCATTCACAATATTATTTAGAATGGTTAGTGATTATGTTTACAGATTGGGGAAAACTATTTACATTTCATATGTATATGTTGTCCATGTATCACCCCATTCATATAAAGAATTAATTAGACATATTATGTGATGGCGGAGGCCCATTGTATCCCATCGATGCATTGGTAGTTCTCATGAGAGAGACCGTATATGGACTTGGTTGATGCCATGCCCATTTTTTAGATATTCATTTGGATAAGGCCATAACCATTTATTTTCCAATGTCGTTGATGCAGCCTCGATGGTATATTTCATATTTCCAACATTATGTTCTCTATCATTATGATATTATTAAATGATAATCCATGTGATTATTCATCTAGTAGAATGGTTAATTTTCATTATAATGTGGTTATTTATTTGGAATTATTTATCATATTTTATTTCTACCATATTCTGGTAATGATTATTTATTTATGGAATGCTTTTTAGTATTCACCTTGACTTATTTTTTATATTTAATTATATTAGATTATGTTTTTTTTCTTATCCTTACTGAGAATCTAAGCTAACTCATTTATTATGTTTTATTCCCTTACCCCCACCCTTGATGGGAAGATGTATTTTATAAATGACTTATAGGTATAATCTATGAGTATATGCGTGTTTCCACTGGATTTTATATATTGTTTTTTCTTTAAAGTTACAATGTAACAGTTATGTTTGTATTTATATTTCCAAATCTACTAAATCATTCAGTCCTTTGCGATGTGAATTCTTTTTCATAGTATAAATGGTATAAAATAAATCACTGACTCTAGGCTACTAGGGTGGGGGTCCTTACAATTTGTATTAGAGAAATTTTAGTAGAAACATTGGATAATAAATTTATAAAACATATATTAGGAAACATAACCCTATGATAGAATTTGAGGGTAAGAATAGAATAACATCCTAGAATTTTTGTAAGGAAGAGATTATGTGGATCTTCCTAGTAATACATCCCGGTCTAGATAAAACAAGTGGATGTGGTTCTGGGATGGTTTTTCCAAGGGAAAAAAACCTATACAAGGTGTGTTGGGCCGAAATCAGTTTAACCTAGTACAAAAAATAGTCCTTATTGTTAATCTAGTTTGACACTCCCATGGGATATGCTTTGTATAATTCAAATTTTCATTACAAACCATTATAAAGGATTTAAATGTAAATATGTCCCCTAATAAACCATGTTTGTGATTATGAGATTATCTATGCATAAATGTTAAATTTATTTTATGTGTTTTTCTAGTTCAAAATTATGCATTGTTATTCATAACATAATTTAGTGAGTGTAATTGTTTATAAATTGAACTTTGTATAAGGAATGTGAAGCTCAACAATGCACATAATCTAAAATGTAAGAATGATCTTATCTTTTACGATCTAATTCCAAACATTCAAAGTGATAAAGTGTCCTAAACATTCTCATCATATGATTATATAGTATCTTGTTCTATTAGGAAAGAGAATGAATACTCCATGTTTTATGACATATAAAAGAAGCAAGGTAATAAGAGGATGAAAGAGAAAGTGATGGATAATGGGAATAAAGGAATGAAGGATTTTCCCACATGTGATAATTAAGGAAGGAAACACCTTGGTACATGCTTAAAAGGGAATTGGAGTTTAGTATAAGTGTGGAGAGAATGGACAACAAGATCTTGATTTTAGAAGAAGTAAAGAATCCATCTCATTATTCAAATCTATAGAGATATGGAACTATAAAAATAAATATATCAAGCATTAAAAGAATATACCTCAAAAAGGGATAATGTATCATGATAAAACTTATACTACTACCACATATGAAGAGGAATGATTATAATTCTTGTGTTTGGATTGAATAATTATGTTATTTGAGTATTATATAATAAAATTTCTTATTATGATAATCATGATTTATAAGGATTGTACTGCAGTACTTCTTCTTTAATAAATTAGAATCATGTGATAATTAGCACCAGTAATAGAGAGGAGTGATTCATTTGTGAGTTAATATTCTTGAAAACACATGGCTTGAGAATGATAATACTAAATATGTTCATGATGTTGAGATAATAATAAATATATATTTATGGGATAGTATTGGTGACAATGAAGGTGGTTAGTGATCTGATGGTTTTTGTTATGCTAGAAGTATTAGATGTTTGGATTTAAGGCCTTTATTCAACAACATGAGATTATATTCATGGAGGAATATATGTTCCATTGGGGTTTAAAGGAGATAAATGTATTAATATATTTTTTTAATGTGATAATATGAGCTATATTATTTGGGGAAACTTATGTTAAGTTGATTTCAGAAATTTTGTGACCTTCCTTCTAATTGTTTTTTTCTTTTAATATGGAAAAAAATAGTTTTGATGAGTCTCAAGTTTAACTACTTATGGAATGGATTAAGGATATTATTGATTAATATTAAAGTATGAATTTTTATATTGGATAACATGTGCCAAATTATTCTGGGGTTTTCAGTCACATAACTTCATTTAATATTTGTTCCCTTAAAAATGTTGCACAGTGGTGACCACGGGGTTGTCTCACTAGGAGGTTGCAGGCTAAGTTATCATACTGTCACTTTGTTAATTTGTTTTTGTTAGATTTCAAAATTAAGAAGTGGGTTTTTAAATGATTTAAAATATTTTAAATCAAACAAAATAATATTTTAATAATTAATCAATGTTAGTGATTGAAAATCAAAAGAAAACTGGAATGAAGAAAACAAATTAAATAAGGTGATGGTGAACACACTTTGATCGTCAGACACTCTCTTTATCATTTTTGAGAAAATGTATTCTAATTATATTATCCAATGTATAACTCAAGACCTCAATTTGTACACTTATATTGACAATAAACCATATTTAGACCTCAAATATCAGTGTTTGTCCACTTATGAATGTAATCTGATTGTCCAAAGACCTCTGAGAAACCAAAACTTGTTGAACAACTTGTACTCAACGGGTAGACCTCACCCAAAAAAGTTTAAACAACAAGAAAAATATTTTAAAATCATATGATGATAATAATTATAGAAAAAATAGAAGAAAATTAAAATAAGAGATAAATAAACCTTGTTCATTTAGGGAAACAAATTCCTGGATAATTTAAAAGAAAATAGTTGATAATAAAAAACAAAAACCTAAATGGGGAAATGTCTTCAGATATTTTCTTCCCACCACTAAATGGAGTTTATACCTTCATGGATTTATCACTTTATCGAATATTCCTCCTATATATTATGTATTCACCATAACAATACCCTTCCAAGATCTAACAATCCCATAAAGAAGTGGCTGAGGGGTGTATTTTTAAGAAAATTTGTCAAAGACCATGACCACGTGCATTTATTTTATCTACATCACACTGTCATCATGATATGTAAATGAGTTACACAACATGTAATTTCTTGATTTTTAGACATCAAAAATCATGTCCCAATAATCTATAAAATATTTATTAGAAAGAGTCACATCATTTATTATAGTTACACAACATGTAATTGTTTTTCATAGTGTGGAATTATGTCATTACTTGTCCTGCAGCACTGCTTCGCCAAAATATTTCCAGATGTTCCCCCCTTTTGTAGTTGAATATCCCTCTTGACACTTCTAGATAGTTGTTCAAAATTAAACTTTACATCAACCATAAAAATTTCATATCTATTGGATATGAGTCATGAATGTTATGATTTAATTACCAAATACAATGTTTTCTTCCTGAATGTTTCCTAATTTTTTCCCTTGTTTGACTCAATAAAAGAATTAATTAATGACTGAATTTTACCTTTATATTTACTTTGAATATGATTTGATTAGTTATCTTTCATATCCAAGTGGAATTAATGAATTTTAATATCTTTATCCAGATTTATTCCTCCATTACTGATGTGTGGTCCACCATGTTATCCAGAAAAACATTCCTCAAATACTAATTTATTTGGGAATTCATACGTTCAAATTAGGACTTGGCTAGGTTAACAAATATTTATCCCATGATGAAGGGTTTCATAAAAAAATCAATTTGGATGAAAAATTAAAATTATATGCCCATAATACTAAATATATTAAAAACATATAAAATTCCAGAATTTTGCAATTTCCCATTTCAAGGAAAAAACATCCCAAAAATAAAAAAATGAAATTCCACTTAATATAATATATTGGTGGAGTTTAAATCATTAAAATAGACATGAAAAATATTGAAAATATTATATCTATCAATTCCCACACACTTAGCACTTGGACTCTTGGACAAGTGAGAACTTAAAAAATGAATTTCCATTGAAAATTCAAAATATGTCACTGAAATTAACAAGCTAAAAATCAAGGAACCCAACTTATCATGCCTCTTAAACAGATTCAATTTCAAATTAATCATCATTTGTATTCATTATATTCCCATTTAATTAAATTTTCCCTATGTAAGTATGCATACCACACTTTTTTTCTTTCTCTCAACACATGATTTTGATTTTAAGAAAACCTTTTCTCATCCAAATAAATCCAAGGGTCTCCATAAGATTGAAAAAATTCAAAATCTCCACCCAATTGAGTAAAAGAATTATATCCATCATGAGTGCATATAATGGGTTATTCTGAGGATGAGGGTTGGTGGGTTTTCAAATTTAAAAAATTATGAGGCGGAAAAAGATGGCTTGGCTATTTGTTGAAGCAATATTTCATGATTCTAGTTTTCAAATAAGCATGGTCTTCTTGTATTTATTCATCGAATAAAATAAGCTCCATAAAAAATTTAAAACTTCTTTAATGAATATCACACAAAATAAAAAATTCAGCAGTAATGTCACTCCATTTTCTTTCTCAAAACATCATGTTTTTTATCTCCATACCAACACAACTTTATTTCTTAGGGAGCTCTAGAAAGACATGTCGCCCTTTTCATTGAAAGATCTAGTGGGGAACACATTTTACTAATGTTTTTTATCATTAATAATATCAATTAAGAATATAAATTTCCTCCCAACATATCACAAAATAATTTATCATGCCACAAAGTAGCTCCCCCACACTTAAAATTTTCTAAAATCATACTATATAGTAGAAGAGTATGTTAGATAGTGAAAAAAATTCGAAATGTGGCCCTCTAACATGCATTACATGACTACTAAGATATTAAAATGGTCAAATTTATAGGGTAGGAGAAAATATAAAATTATTATCATGAAAAGATGGTTTCCAATCACAAAATAATTGCCTCAATCATTTAAACACACCTTCTTTAAAGCTCATAGGGTTTGATATAAAAATGGCAGGTCCTAGTCAAAACAAGCGTTCTTTGGTTCACTCAAGAAGTGGGGTGAATGTAATGATGTTTCAAAATTTGGTTTAGAATCCTCACAAGTGGGTGATCTTCAGTATTTTACAACATTCATGGAATTGAATTCAAAATTCAATGGTATTTTAATGAATTTCCTCAACTTGAATCTAGAACAAAGCACATTCCAGCAATCATTTATGTTCAGTTCCATGAATCCAGTTAGTTCCTTTCATTGATAAAAATTTTCAATTTACAAAGGATATTACTTTGAATCTCAATGTTTTATAACAAAAAAATGAAATAAATCACACATTAAATGAAAATAAAACACAAAAAAATCCTAATCTACCCAGTATATTCCTCCCCCACACTTATTTTATGCATTTTCCTCATTATTCATAGATTATATAAGAATTGGAATTCAAGAATATGATACATGAAAAAAAAGTGGAAATGAAATATAGAACCTATTTTTTTAGAATTAGAATCCTTGAGCTAGCCTCATAGATTATGAAACTATTAAACCTATATAAAAATAAAAAAATAATCAAAATTTTATTGAAAGCATGGAAATAAAAAATAAAAATAAATAGAAGGGAAAAGGGTCGTGGTTTGAACCCCTAAGTGGGTGTTAGTATTTCACTACCCCTAGTCAGATAGTTTCACCTGATCATCCTCAATCTAAAGGTGGGTTAAATTTCTTCCTCATGAACCTGGAAAATGAAATTTCTCTAATATTCATTATCTTTCAAAACCTATAAAAGATCCCAAAATCAGATCACTTTATGTTCCGTTAAATTTCATTGTTGTACCAATAATGTATTAAAAGAGGGAAAAAACTGTAAAATCCACATTTCATTACATGATCCTCACAAACAAACTTCACTAGTCATTGAAATCCAATTCTAGTATGTGGTACATCTTGAGGTTTATCTTTAAAAATGATTTCTTATTTTAAAATAAGCTCAGTGCCACCATCCTCATGTGAACCAATGTACTCGAATGGGAACATCATTGTTTATTCAATTTTCACCTTAACATCTTCTTTATATGAAATATTATTCCACTCAAAAATAGTAGTAACTAAATATACATGATGATAAATAGTGAAGAATTTATCACAAAATACTTAGGCTATAATGGATCAAAATTTGGGACATCTCCCTATGGATGTTCAGGTTTTAGCTCTTTTAGGGAGTCGAAAAAATTGAATTGGAAGAGGGAAGTAGCTGAGGTTCCTCTATACGCACTACCAAAATGAATAATTCACGTTTCTATTCCTCTTTATCCAAAAATTCATATAAAGGTTCTGAACTTCTGGTTCTAAAAGATAGGGCCTCAGATGAAATTTTATTTTCAACAATGTCAACACAATAATTTTCAAAGCCTTTTCATTTCCAAAATTCATGTCAATTGGTGAATCAGTGACAATTTCTTCCTTAAAATTTGAAAAGGTATATTCAAAATCAATTTTCAAAATATCAAAAAAATGATCATCAATATCAAAATTAGGTGGGATTATATTTTAAATTTCTTGATCATCTTTTTGTGCTTTTAATTATTTCACTTCATTAACAACATTGGAAATAATGTCCATTTTTTTCTTATTCTTGAATAATGGAAGCTCTATGTTGAACCTCCAAATAATTTGGTTTCATTTGGAATGAATTTTTTTTGGAATTGAAATTTTAAAAATACCTCCTGATTAGAATCCTCACACACTTGATAATCAGGTGCAATATAGGTGTGGTCACTATGAAAATACTTTTTTTTGTTTTTTAAGACTTAATATTAGTGGTTAAAGTCTAAAAAAGAAAACAAATCAAAAATAACATAGGAAACCTCCCCAGAAACGATTCCATATTGATGCTAGTGATTTTAGTCATTTTACCTTATTCAATTAAAATATTATTGACCTATAAATGAACTATAGTTACACACCCTATGGTCGGTCAAAATGAGGATTCCAACACACACTAATTTCTATATTGTCACTATTCTATTCTAACTAATATAAAATAAAATTATCTAAAGTGGGGGGGGGGGTTAAATGATGCATAAAATATAAATAATATATATATATACAATTTAATATATAATGATGTTAGTAAAGAAGAAAGAATAAATTTTTTCTTATGAGTTTACAGTGGTTGAAATCATTGTTTAAAATAATTCTCAAAATTCAATTTAATGTGGTGATCAAGACCTATCACACTATACCCTCTCATTTGAATTTTGATTACGTCGTATCATGACCTCCTTATACAAGTTAATCCTCTTTCAAATGTCATATATAATTCCTCTTTGTATACCATCACTATCCAATCCATACTCCATCGTATGAACGACATAGATAGTGAAGAGAGTAATGATTGATAAATGAGAAGAAGGATTTGGATGATAGAGAAAACACGACGACCTCTTAACACAATAAATTTAACAATCACTAAAATACTCAGAATTGAGTAAAGAGATATAAAATTCATCACAATAAAACTCAATCAAAGCACCATTCCCTCCCTCGAACAAGCAATGATGTCAGTTATCCATTTTTAATAGAGTTGATAAGGTAACACGGTGGGAGAAAAAATAAAAAAAAATGGAATAAGTGAGTTATAAATAACAAGACTAATATATTAAAAGGAAACTAAAATTATGAAAATTAAATCAATACAAGACTATAGAAAAGTGAAAAATAGAATTTACATCCTTAATGTAGTGCTTGAGGGGTGTATTGATAGGAAAAATCCTCCATCTACCTCTACCATGTCACATTTACATTCATCATCACGATGTCTTAATGATATGTAACTAGGTTACACAATGTGTAATTTCTTGTTCAACGATCATCATGAATATCAGTGTAATATTCTATGGAAACGCATATTGAAATAGGTCATGTCATGTAATATAGTTACACTATGTGTAATTTTGGTTCACAGTGTGTAATGGACTCATGGATTGTCCAGATAACCCTACTCTTTTAGATGAAGTTACAATGTGTAATTCTATTACACATCATGTAACTGATCTTCATCTTTTTCCAGCACTTCTTCATGCTCCAAAAAATCTAGTGTCACGCCGCGAGTGTAGCGAAGTGGAACGAAGTGTCTTTTAGATTCGAAATGAAATAAAAAATCTATTAAAAGAATTTAAAATCCAAAAATATGATATTTTTTCATTTAATCTAAAAATAACACAAAAACATAAAAATTTGACAATTTCTAATCAAATAATACTATTATGGGATTATGAACATGGAATTCCAGTATTAAAAATGATAAAATGGTAACTTTATCACTTCTCCTCATGAAATTAATATTAAATTAATTTTTTATTTACCTATGAATGCACTATAGTGACACACCCCAGGGTCGATCAAAAGGAGGCATCCAATACACACCAATTTTTATTGTTTCACTATTATATTCTAATTAATATAAAACAAAATTATATAAAGATGATGGTTTTTAAATGTTGAATAAAATATAAATAATATATATATATATATATTCAATTTAATATAGAGTGATTTTAGTGGAGAAGAAAGAATATATTGTTCATAGGATTATATAGTGGATTAAATCATTGTTTAAAAGAATTATTAATATACAATTTCATGTAATGATGAAGACCTATCACACTACACCCTCACATTTGAATTTTGATTACCTCATACCGAGACCTCTTCATACAGTGTAATCATCTTCTGAATGTCATCTGGGATACGACTTCACTGACCATCACTACCCAATCAATACTCCATCATATTCATGACATAGATAGTGAGGGTAAGGATGTTTAATAAATGAGAAGAACAATTTGTATGATAGAGAAAATGGGGAGACCACTCACCATAGTCAATTTAACCATAACCAAAGGACTAATAATTGAATAAAGAGATATAAAATTCCGCATAATAAAACTCAATCAAATCACCATTCTCTACCTCGAACAAGTGCTGAGATTAGATCTCTATTTTTGAGTGATTTGAGAAGGGAACATTGTGGGATAACACATAAAATAATGGAAATGGAAGAAGTGATGTACGAAGAAGAAGATTAATATATTAAATAGAAACTAAAATTATAGAAATTAAAAAAATAAAATATTATATAAAAGGTCCATAGATAATTTAAATCTTTAAAGAAATGAACAAGGGGAGTATTTATAAGAAAAATCCATCATCAACCCCTCTCACATCCTATTTACTTTTCTGCATCATGTCGTTATCACAATGTGTAATTTCTTGGTCTACAGTCATTGTGAATATTGGAATAATTTTCCTTGAAAATTTGTATCGAAAGAGTTCACATAATGTAATGAATTTACACGACATGTATGATGTTTTAAAGTGTTTAATGGAGTCATGACTTGTCCATATGGTGATACTCCTTTAGATAAGGTCAAGACGTGTAATTTTGTTACACATCTTGTCACTATTATGCTTCATCTTCCAGCTCTACTTCATGCTTAAAAAATCCCGTGTTGTTTTGTGAGTAAAGTGAAGCCATGTGAAGTTTCTTTTAGCTGTATACTAAAATACATAAGCTATTAAAAGTAGTTAAAATCCCAAAATAGGCCATTTTTTCATTTCATCTCAAAATAACATAAAAACATAAAAACGTGAAAATTTACCATCAAATAATACTATTGTGGGATTATAAACATTGAATTACAGTATTAAAAATGTGAAAATGGTAGCTTTATCACTCCACCACATGTAACCATTACACTCCTGGGCAGGCATCATATATTAAAATCAAAATTCATTCAACAATCAAAAATGAGAAAACATCAACGTTATTTTCCAAAATAGAATTATGTATTGTCTCTTCTAGAAAATACATTCACTTTCATTTTCATTCCTCACGTCTATGTTTGTTCAACCTAATAAATCCATCCATGGAACAATCCCAACCTACCTCACATTGAATTTTATTTCACTCTTCACTCAAGAGAAATTAAATATAGAGTTATGCTCATACTTGAAAAATGAATGTATCACCATAAGTTTATAAAAATCCTCATTTCTCCACAATGTAAAAAATGAACATATTTTTAATCATGAGACTCTTTTCAGGTGATTTCTGTAGCTTAGGGTTGTGGGGTAAATTAATTTATAAATTTAAGGCCAGAATGATGAGGCTAGACTCTTATGTACAATGCATGAATAATCAAGTGAAAACACAGGATAAACCTCACTCAATTCCCCGTTAAAATTTGAAACACAATACCACCCTTTTTTGACTTGGTAAATGAGTCAATAAATGATTAAAAAGAATGATATCATCCATGTTATCCCTATTTTTTCTTTTTTTTGTAAATCTCCAGAAAGAAAAAACCGTATTTTCTTTTCTTTTTTTAATTTTTTTTCAAGGGGGATGAGATGATAATTGAATATAGTGAATTAATGAAAATTCATGCCCTTGATTTTTTAGAGTTACATGAGTCATAAAAGAATGTACAATGAGAAATTAAAACTCATCTCAATTTTTTAATCAATTATTTTAATGAGAACCTGATGAAATAAATGAAGCACAATGAAATGATGACTCAAGCTCAATTCTATCATTATAAAATTCCTAAAATGACGACACACACCTCACAACACCCACAAATGATAAACATCCCAAAGAAAGAACATGAAATTCCCTTTCCCTACACTCAAACTTGAAATATCCATGCTAAAATACCAAGAGTGCGCGTAGTTAAGGAAGAATTAGCTTATAATGTGGCTTAAACCTATAAGAAAATTCTTGGAATCTAAGGGATAAATAAGTATGGATGTAAAGGTGGGTATCCGGATAATATGTTAAAAGAAAATGTAGTACCTCAATGAAGTCCAAACATTCCATGAAATCCAAATCTTTGAAAGAGAAAATCCATAAATTCATGTTTTCATATAAAATCCATGTTTCCCTCAAGAAAGTGTGCATGCTAGGAAGAATATGTTAAAGTGTTTTAGAATACCTCACATGACTAGAAAAATAATTTGGTTAGTTTTTCATGGAAATAGATTCAAAAAATTATTTAAATTCAAAAAAATACTTGAAAATCCAATTCTATGGAAAAAATTCATATCAACAATCATTTAAAATAAAATTCATCAAAAACCATTTCAATTTTATAAAAATCAATTAAAGCGAGAAAAGTGATAAGAATATTCATTTAAGCTCAAGGTTCTAGAAAATTAACAAAATCACACATGAAAAATAAAGCAAGTTGACACTCCCCTCGCACTTAGAATTTACTACTCGTAATTTAATCTCAAAAAAATAAAAATATGGGTAGAAAAAACTTAATAGAAGTAAATATACAACATGGATTTATTTTTATTTTGTATATTTGAGTTAAAATCATAGCTACTACCTCTTCTTAATAAAATTAAATAAATACAAAAATTCATTAAAAAAATAATGAAAACTAAAGAGGAAGGGAAAAGAGGATAGAACATGCTTTGGACCCCCCATGTGGGTGCTAGGATTTTACCACCCCTAGTCACTCAGTTGTAGTGGTTTAACCGAAATATGAATGTGGATAGGTTTTTTACTTATAAACAACCACATTTTGTTTTTTTCCAACATCTATCAATAGATGAGAGGAGTTATAACCCCTGATGAAAATAAAAATATCCCCAACCCCCAGATAAGATGAAGGAATGAATTCGAGATCAAAAGGGGGAGGGAAAAGAATATAAGGGTGATCTCTGTTTTGTTTATCTACAGGAGTGGTGTACACTGGTGATGAAGGTAGAATAGTATGTTGTGGAGTCTCTTTTAGTTCAGGTTCATAAAATGATTCCTCAGTTATTTCTTGTTTTGTGTGATCATCCTCATTTTCACCAATGAACAACTCGACTAGATCATCCATCTTTTCCTGAACACATGGAACTTATTATTCTTAATAATCATGGGCCAACATCAATTGTACTAACTCAATAAAATAAAAATAATGTATATTTCTATTCATTTCAAAATAAAAATATTTGAATGAAAATAATACACAAAAATTAAATCTCCCTCAAAATTTTAAGTTTCAGACTCTTTTTCTTCAAGCGGGGCAGCTGGGAATGCATTTATTAGAGATTCAAGTGGATATTAAAGTCTAGATTCAACCTAACCAATGTCTTCATAAAATTTGGGTGGAATAATAATTTAATTCTCTATAGCTTTTAATTTTTTTCATTCCACCCATACGAGTATAACATCTTCAACATCGACAGCCAATAATGAAACTATCTTACTTGTTTTTTTTGAGAACTTTGAAATTATATTGAAGCATCAAGGAATTTTGTTCCATTTGTGTCATCAATATATATTCCATTATAAGCACACCATAAAAATATTAAACTTTCTAATAATTATAATATTCACTATAAAAATCCATCTTAGACAAAGAAATCAATGATATGCAATGAAGCTCTTTTGATAGGTTTTAATTTTTTTGTTTTTTCTTTGTTTTTTTTTTCAAAAAAAAATGTGTTCAAGATCTTGGCCTCCCTGAAAATTGAACCAAATTGACACTAGGGTTTTAAATCTCCAAACTCCAGTAAATATATTTTCCATTAAAAATGTAGCACAGTAGTGACCATGGGGTTGTCTAAGGAGGAGGTTGGAGGTTAAGTTATCAAACTATCACTTTGTTAATTTGTTTTTGTTAGATTTCAAAATCAATAATTGGTATTTAAGTTATTTAAACTATTATTAATTATAAAAAATCATATTTTAACAATAAATCAACATTATTTATTTAAAATCAGAAGAAAACTAGAATGAAGAAAACAAATTAAAGAATGAAGTGATGGATAAACTTCGATCGTCGGACACTCCCTTTATCATTGTTGAAAAATGTATTCCAATTAAATTATTCAATGTATAACTCAAGACCTCAATTTATACACCTTTATTGATCATAAACCATATCTAGACCTCTAATATGGGTTTCTATAAACTTATGAATGTGATCTAATTACCTAAATACCTCTGAGTAATAAGAACAAGTTGAACTTGTTTTGCTCAATAGGGAGACCTCACCCAAACATATTTAAACAAGAGTAAAACTATTTTACAATAATAAGATGATAAACATTCCATTAAGAAATATAATATAATGAAAACAATAGACAAAGAGTCCTCATTAATTAATGAAAAAAAATTCTAGGTTAATTTAAAAGAAAAGAGTTTACAATAAAAAACACAAACTCAAAAGGGGAAATGTCATAAGAGCTTCACTACCCACCACTGCATAGAGTTTAGGCCTTCATGGATTGATCACATCATGTAATAATATTTATATCCAGGACATATTCACCATCACATCACCCTTCCGTGATCCAAAAATCACCAAAACGGCAAACGATAGGTGTATTTATAGGAAAATTCATCAAAGACCACAGCCACATGCCTTTATTTTTCAGTAACTCACCATCATCACGATGTGTAAAGGAGTTACATGATGTGTAATTTCATTATTTTTAGGTTTTTTTAATCTGATCTCAATCTTCTCCAAAACCGTGTATTGAAAAGGTTCATGTCATGTAATGTAGTTACATGATGTTTAATTGTGTTTCACGGTGTGAAATTATGTCAGGACTTGTCTTGAAGTATTGATTCCCCAAACATTTTCCTGATGTTGAACAAATTTGTGGCTGAATATCCCACTATATCCTTCTAGGGAGTTTTTCGAAATTAAATTTTACATTGACCATCCAAATTTTATATCCATTGTATATGTAGTCTAAATGTAATGATTTAATTACCAGATATAACTGTTTCTACATGAATGTTTCCTAATTTTTTCCCTTGATCAACTCAATCAAAGAATTAATTAATGAACTTATTTTTCTTTGATATTTATCATACATATGATTAAATTAATCATATTTAATATCCAAGTGGAATCAATAAATTTGGACATTTGTATCCGTATTTATTCCTCAATTACTAATGTGGGGTCCACCATGCTGTCCAAAAACAATTTATCTAAAAATTGATTTATTTGGGCCTTCATATTTTTGAATCAGGATTTAGATCAGTTACTAAATATTTATCCCATGAATAAATGGTTCCTTAAAAAATAATCATTCTATTTGGATCAAAAATTAAAAATATATACATGAAATACTAAAGAGATTAAAATTATATAATATTATAGAATTGTGTAATTTTCCATTTCAATCTCAAAACATCCATAAAATCCAAAAGTAGTGAAATTTCGCATAAAATGAAACATTTTTTTGTTTAAATCATTAATATAGACATGAAAAATATTTAAAATATTATCTCTATCAACAACCATCTTGTTTTCAGTAATCATTTAAAGGTTAAAGGATTGACTTGTGGATCCTATGATTCAAAAACGTGCTTTAGGCATAAAAAATTATTTTCAATATCCATATCCAGATTTAAGAAATGAAGTGGAGATAGATATAAACATAACCAAAGGATGATATTATGACATGAAAAGGAAAAAATTATGGTTTTTTCTAAAGATCTTTTCAGGATACTAAAAGAACCCCTTAACTCTAGGAAAATGTTTTAGAACAAAAATGTTATCTGTTTACTTTTCCTTCTGAGAAATGAATGGTCTTATAACTAATAAAAAATGTATGATTATGTGTTGGTATACATTATAAATACAGTGTGATTTATCACTATCCATCAAAACTTGATAGTTATATTTATCTTACATGTGCATATTTTCACTAATGTTATCCGATTTCAGAATCTTAATTTTTTTGTCACCTTTGTAAGAGTTGGTGTCCTAGAACCAAATCTTTGTAATTTTATGACATGAATATTTATTATATTTAAATATTGAACATCTTATTACATATTTTTCATTGTTCTCTATGACTAGAGTGTAATAATTTCTTGGAGTATTTGTCACATTAACAAGGTCATTGCAGTTACCCGCTATGATGAGAGCCTTGAAGTTCTATGATAATATTCTTAAATATAGTTTTGTGGTTGGATGAAATACTATGATGGGACACATAGTATACATATCATCAAGTGAGATAACTATTAATCATATGAGGCTTATTCTCATAAGTTTCATACCTAGTAATATCCAAGATGGTAGATTATGAGAACAGATCCACCAGTAGGAATTTTGTATGTTTTGGTGTCATTGGATATTCCTATCCGTGAGCATGTGAAATGGTCCTTAGAATTTAAAATTTTCATTATTGATTTTCATGAATCGTGTACTTTGATTTAATAACGAAAACCCTCAATACATTTGTTGATGGGAAGTAGGGTACGTTGGGCGTGTCACGAGTGGAATTTATTAATGGATAAGTCGAGGAAAGATTTGTCCCTTCCATTTTTCGAAGTTGATATCTTGGCCGTTTGATTGAAATTGAACTGTCACGCAAAATTTTAGGGCCACGGTGTAACAATGAGTTTATTTAAGGTAGTATAAGAATGACGTATCAATCACAAAGGTTGATGACACTATCATGAAACCTTCTTCACGAGATATTGAGATAAAAGGATTATATTACAAAGTGAGAATTTGTATGTGGATGTTGTTGTTATGACTTTACATTCTTTATCTTGGGTGACTTGACCCGTTTCTAAATAGTACTCTTATACTTTAGGCAATCCCACCTAATTCAAATGAGAATGAATCCTAGAGAGTCATATACTAAGTTTTGTTGGTGGTTTAGGTTAATTTTTTTAAATTTAATTAATGAAATAAATATTATTCTCAAGTCAGTGGAATGATTTTATTTAAGTTAAAATTATCACATAAATTAAATAAATATTTATTCACCAGATTGTGTGAAAAATATATATTTTTTATTTTATTGAACATTTAATAAATATTTATTTACTAGATTGTAAATAAAATATTTATTTAAGAGAATAAATTATTTACTTATTTATTCAGGTGTTCAATAAAAGGAAGTGGAGTTCGAGCAGACCAAGGCTGGCCTAGTAGTAAAATATTTATTTGAAAGATGATAAATAATTATTTAACTAGTTGTCACAAGATAAAATAATAATAATACTGCTATTATTTTGTAACATGGAATTTTATTTGTAATTTCATTTTGTGAAAGTTGGAACACCATAAATAATGACATGATATTATTATTAATATAATTGGGTTCTCTACGGTTATGAATTTATTTAATTACTTTTATGTAATTAAATATTATAACTTATGCCCCATGTCAATAAATAGACATGTATGGTTATTATGCCATGTAGAAAACTGCATGCCAAGTGAATTGAGAATTGTTGAGCTAAACAATTTCTCTTGAGAATCCTATTCCCTCCCCTATCAAGAATGAGATACATTCTTCAAGACCTAATAACAATCAATCTCAAACAAAAGACACAAGACACTCGCTTCACCATGCTAGCACCGGAAGAATGAGTGTTGTTGATCAGAGGCCATCAAGGAATGTGTGGATCACCTCTAGATGGATTCTGTTTTGGATCCTCACAAGTGCAATGAGACAATCCAAAAGGGTCATTCCAGATGATCAATATCAACAATGAAGAAAGTACTGAAGATCTAGGTATTATTTTCATTATGAAATTAAGTAAATTAATTATAAACATAATGTGAAAGATCCTTTCTCTCTTGGATATGGCACCCTTCTTCTTTTTTCTAAATATTTGATTTTAATCCATGGATACTAGAATTCATCATCATATTGGACCTATATTGGTTACAAAAAAGGAAAAGTTGGGCCCACCCAATGATGTGATTCTGCTGCGTCCAATTCCTTCAACCATTTCATTTTTCTTTACATATTATTAAGAGGAAGTTTTATAAACCCTTTTTACAATGTGCGACTTTCACAAAGGTATTTTCAAGTATCAACCTTTTGATGTGAAATTAAAAAATTTTAGGATTCAATTTATTGAAGGATGGGAGAATGTAACAACATTATATTTTATGGTTTATCCTTTTTTAAAAAAACTATCTTCTTCAATAGCTTACATTACAGAGAACTCCGAGCTTAAATAGATTATTAAATATTATTATATAATTAAAACCTATATTTTAGAATGTATGTAATAAAAGGTAATAATTAAATAAATAAAATATATTTTAATCATTTATATAAAATGAATTTATTGGTTACTAATTAATTATAAATGAAAATAAAAACCAATTGAACATAAAGGTTGTTTTTTTATAAAAAATTATATTTAGGGAAAATATAGAGTTTTAACCTAAATTAATAGATATTATTGAAATATATTAATGAAATTTATATATTTCATATTCAATTAAATTTCTCCAAATTCAATCAATAAGTTTTAAAAGCTTATGATAAGAATAAATCCAATTTTATGCATAAAATTATATATTTTCTAGATGGAAATTTGATATCCATTTAATGGTTCACATGTATAAAAAATAAATTATAAAACATTATAAATTCTAATGAACAATATAAAATTCATTTTTAAAATAGGAATGTCTAAAATAGCATATGGTGGAATCTTGGTATTTATCTAAAAATAGTTTTTTCCAATGAATAGTGAAAATCCATATTTTTATAAAAATGTTGTTTTCATTATATTAATAGTATATGTATTATTTGAATAGTAACCTCACATATGAAAGTGAAAATAATTTTTTTATCTTATTAATTAAAATATAGTATATTTATATCATGAAATATGTATATAAATGTTTTAAAAATGATAAATCCGGTGTTGAAATTTTTGTGATACGTAGATGCTTACTTACAATTTTGTTATTAAAATAATAATTTAAAAGGCGATTTATTTTTATAAAATATAATCATAAACTAATATTTTTTTCATATTATTATAATATAATTTTTTGAAAAATTTCTAAAAGGTAGGTGTATTTCTAAATATAAACAAATTATCAAAGACATCTCCACCCTTGAGCATGATCTTATCCAAATTCAAATCCCCAACACTAAATATGATTTCTCTTTGGACCCCCAACTTGTAATCAATACTTCCACGAAACATAATTCTCTTCTTACCCTTAAATACAAAATACGTATGAAAATTTTTAATACAAAATGGCTTTCTGATGGTGAAAGAAACACTATGTTCTACATTTCTCTTCAAAGAATTAGAAAACATTGTAGGATTTTTTCACTCCTTAGAGCTGATGATGTCCTCATTGACTCTGAGGAGGTAATTTCTAGTCATCTGGTCTCTTACTTTGATAATATTTTCAATGGCACAAATTTCAACAAAGACCTCCTTCTTGAGATCATTCCGGGTATGTTAAATGTTGAAGAAAATGTTTGCCTTCTTAGCGTTCCTCTCGATCATGAAATCAAAGACATAATCTTTATACTTAAGACTAATAGTTCCCTAGGCCTTTATGGCTTTAACAATGATTTTTTCCATAAATATTGGGATACTTGCCACTATGATGTTTTCAAACTTGACAGATCCTTTTTTTTCTAATGTTATTCTTCCCCAGGGTCTTAATGCTCAATTTATCAGCTTAATTCCTAAAGTGGACAATGCCTTAGAGATCCATCTCACTTGAACTATTTCTCTCATTAACTCTATTTACAAAATCATTACAAAACTGCTTTCCAATAGACTTTTAACATTGTTCAATAAAATTGTTTATTGGAATCAATTTGGTTTCATCAAGGGAAGGTCTATACAAGGTTGCATTTGCCTTGCTTTTGAATGTACCGACACCCTCAACAATTCCACTATAGGAGGCAATATTGACATCAATCTTGATATCAGAAAATCCTTTTACACCATTGATTGGGGTTTCATCTTCAATGTTCTTCAGGACTTTGGATTTAATGATACCTTCATCAATAGGATAAAATCCTTATTCAATTTATCTTGAATATCTATCATTGTCAATGGTTCCCAAAGGGGTTACTTTAAGTGCAATAAGGGAGTCAAACAAGGTCAACCCTTATCTTCCATTCTATTTTATATTGCGGAGGATTACCTAAGAATATTTTTCACTCGCCTTGTGGATCAAAGTAAGATTAAACCTATTTAGGCTTCCATAAACTTAAATGTTCGTAAAAATATTCTTTATGGTGATGACATTGTCTTATTCTTACAATGTGATAAAAAGAATATTTAAAATATAAAAAACTCATTGTCTCATTATAAATAAATCTCTAGAAAATCTATATGTTGGAAGAAATCCTATGTTTTTTTTGGAAAAACCTTCTCCTCCCCTAGAAAGATTAGTATCATAAATAATTCCGGCATAAAAGAAGGAACTTTACCCTTCACCTAACTTGGAGTGCATATATTTTGGGGAAGCCATAAATCTATTTACTTTTCCAAAATTGTTGAAAATTCATAAATCAACTATCCTTCTAGAAGGGTAAATCCCTTTCTATGGCTAGAAGGATTTTTTTGGTGAAATCAACCATTGTCTCCAAAATGGTCTACAAAAGTCATGTTTTTCTTTTAATGAAAATTAATGTTTATATAATGAATTATTTTTGTCATGGTAGAACTCTTGAGAGGAGGCTTCTAACCATACACTGGGCCACCTATTGAAATCCTTTATAGAAAGGTGGTCTTGGCATAAAAAAACCTTGAACTTTTTAATGATGCCATTCATACCAGACTCAACTGGAGGTTGATTCATAAAAACTATGAATACATTTATTTCCTTAAAAAAGATTCATTACGAATATAAAAAAGAGAAATTTTAACTACATTAACCCTTGGATAAGTGATTCCTTCAGAAAATAATTTACCAATATTATAAATAATGTTATACTGATGGATAACACGAATTCATCCTTGAATTTTTGGCTGGATAACTGGATTGCTTCCTCCCTTATCTCTATGGTGTCTCCTAATTATCTTCAAAATAATACCAACTCGTATATAAATAAGGTAATTCAACCTCGTAATTTCAATTTTCCTGATAACATCATTCATGTTATTGATAATTAACCCTTCTCTAAATCCGATGATTTCCTTATTTGGGAGCCTGCTCACAATTGTGTCCTTGATTCCAAAAGTTTTTACAATCACAATTTTTCAAAATCTTATCTAATTTTTTTTCTGACTGAAATCTTTTGATAATATATGGATTAAACCCTTGATACTTGATTTTTTTGGAATATTTCTTATAATTGTGTCCCCATTGAGGTTTTTCTTCTTTCATTTGGGGTCCAACTTTTCTCCATGTGTCCCTTTTTCACCAACATAGAGAAGATATTAACCATCTGTTCTTGTCTTATACAACAGTTTCTTCCCTTTAGAATTATATTTCTAACATTTTTGACTATAGGTGGTTACTCCTTCACTCTACCAGCTCTCAATTAAAATGTTGTGCGGATCTTGATAACTCTATATAGATCAAGAACCTCTTCCTAACTGTTATTGCTGAACTCCTTCATGTGATCTGGTATGATAGAAATGTTATTATCGAAAAAAAATTTCTCATTCAATCTTAATGATGTTCAGACGTTAATCCTCATTTCTATTAGGTATGCTGTTACGACTCAAAAAGATCATCGTGATAACTCTGTTGGAGACTTTGAGATCCTTCGTTGATGTTAGATTGATGGGATCTACAAAAAACTACAACACACTTTTGAGGTATTCTGGCAAGCACCGCTACCATGATGGGTTAAAGTGAATGTTGATGGTGCTTCTAAAGGAATCTTGGGTCCCACAGGTTGTGGAGATATTTTTAGATACCACCTTGGTCAATGTCATGGATGATTCTTTAGATGTGGTGGCATTTCCTTGTCTTTAGATGATGAAATGATGCGTTTGATCCACGCTGTTAATTTTTCCAAGCAAAAGGTCCATAATAATATTTGGATTGAAAGTGATTCCACCAATATCATCCATGATATTTGGGAGGGGGTAGAACATCTCTCCTGATCTTTGACAACCCGTTGTATGAGCTTCCATGCTTTGCTTCTGGAGACCAACTACATTGTCACTCATGCCTTTCATGAAGTGAACATGGTTGTTGACGGTCTTTCCAACAAGGGAATAAATCAGGGCATAACTTGGATGGATAACTTGCCTACTAACCTTCTCCCTTTTTATTATAAATATTGTAATAATATTCCTTAATTCATATTCGATTATTTTTTTATTTCCTTTTATTTTATTAAATTGTGCCCCAGACATTGTCTAGGGCACTACCTTCTTAAAAAAATTGTAATTTAAAAATTAGTATTTCATGAATAAATGATGGTTTTCAGTACAAATTAAATTTATAATATTTAGAAAACAGTTTTCCTAAATTTGAGTCCATTTTTGAATTATACACATTAGAAAATGGTTTAGGTGAATTTTTGGGATTTTTCTAAAATAGTTGATTTTTTTGTGAATATTGAAATACTATAATTTATGATATTTAACATTATAAGTAAATAAATGAATTATTGAGTCATGTATGATGAATGGATGAGGTAATCACCATTTTTTTAAAACTCAGATGCACTTGTTACTTTATTTACTCACAATAACAAATAATATTCATAGTATTGAGCCAAAATAATAAACAAATTGATTAGATAACCAAAAAACATCCCTCTCCTTCACTATAAATACCTCCCCACACCACCCTGTATCCTCACACTTCTAAATCCATTAATATCCATTATATTATAACCATTTAACCTCCCAAACCATTCCCCCATTTTCTAATATTTCTTTTTTCACCAAAATATCATTTCCAAGTCCCTTAAGGAGGTTATCATGGAGGTTATGCTCATAAGGTAAAACCATCTCTCTCTCTCTCTTTCAATTTATTTTATTTTCTTATACATACCTCAGATCTCCTATTAAAGTAACATTATTACTCCAATATCATTTATGTAATATAATTTTACTATGTTAATTGTATTCCATCCATAAATTATCTTATATACCCCAATTTATTCTAAAAATGAAAACATCGTCCTTGAGGTTCTAATTTACTGCCTTCATGGATGACGAGTTTTAATTTTTCAATTCCACCCTCATTGATGGTCATAAAATCATTTTTATGGTTAAACTACACTTTAATATATATAATAAAACTTTTTAAATACTTTTAAACTTTTATATATACATAATAATAATTCATAAGACATAAGTAATTCATAATGATAGAAAAACACAAAAATAGTCTAAATGGTTATCATTAATGCTTTATATAATGAATTATCTCCACCTATGGAAACAAATGATATATAAGACCATTAAATAATCTATAAGTTCATTAATAAAATATAATTTTAATTCTGGATAACTACTTCCATTTTATAGGATCTTTCATACATGTATACAACCGAACCAATCCTGAAAACTAGGGTAACGAACTCTTCCGAATGAAGAAATTGAATCTTATAACTCATAAAAAGGACATTAATTAACTTACTAAAATTATAATAAATAAAATAAATGTTTAACTGGTTCAAAAATAATTATTAATGAATCTAATTTCATTATCCAGGACATTAATTACAAGTGAAGATCACTTTCAGACATAAGGTGTGGGTTTTCTTATAACACCTTTATTTCTATGAGATATTTCTTATTCACCAATTTTTCTTATATGTGGTGTATTTTTACTTACCTTTGATGTATAATATCAAAAAAAAATTATGTTCATAGTATTAAATGTTTAGTTGATAATCATTAATTTTTGGGGCATATGGTTCGACTGTTTGCAAAGGTGTAAGGGATTCTCCCCAAACCACCATTTTTCATTTGGGTGACACTTTCTCTCTCTTTACCCCAATGTAATTTTTCTCTATTTTTAAATACTAATTTTATATTCTATATGTATGTTCTATACTTGTGTATCTTGATCAGTTCATTTTTCTTTGATTGGTAAATACAAATTTTAAAAGGTTCCCTTATGAATTCCTCTTAACAAGCAAGCCTGATTAAAGGGAACTTCCCAATTTCTTACCCATATTCAAGTAAACTCAATAATCTGTTATAAGACACCAATATTATTATCAAATTACTCTTTATATCATGAAAAACTATATGTTCTTTTTTCTATTGTTATTTAAATAATTATTAATTCTTCCTCTTTAAAGACTCTTATATTTTCCCACAAATCTCACTGATGTGGCCCATTTATAAAGTTCCTTAAACAAATATGTCTACATATTCTCACTTCAGTTGGACATCATTTATGCCTCAAAGATAATTTATGTTGGAACCAAGGGTGTTCTTTTCCAGAAATGGAGTATGGTTTGTAATTTTTGAATCCTCATTGGGTTGATCAAGTATCTTGCAAGAAATATGGTCTTCAAATTGAGGATGAAAGAAGTATTGTAGGTGGCGCAGTTTCCTAGTGTTTTCTAAAGCTTTGGGCCTCAAAATCATGATTTTATTTGGAAAATGGAACCATATATCATGGGACCCAAACCATGTACCATGTCCCAGGAACGGTTCATGAACCATGAAGGGCGCTATGTTTACCATGGAATAAAATGGTCCGTGGAACAGAAAATAGTTAGTGGTGAAGGTTTAAAGATTGCAATGATGTTCATTGTTCGCTGGAAGAAAATGGTTTGTGGGATGGATTGTCATTTGTGGAAATGAAACAGTGTTTTGAGGATCTGTGAAGGGTACCATTTTTAGAATGGATTGGAAAAATGGTTCATGGGTGAAGTGGTTTGCAGAGAAGGAAGTATCTAATCTAAGACATGGGTAAATCTCTTATTAGCAGATTTTACAGACCTATTTTCCTATATAAGGAGAACTCAAACCTTTATTGGGGTGATTATTTTTTGATAAGAAATCAGGGAGAAATTTGGTGAAGTCCAATGTAGTTCGTGGGAAGGAAGTTCTTTATAGGAAGATGGTTCGCAGAAGAAGGTGATAGATTACAGAAGAAGCCACGATCTGCAAAAAAAGACGGTTCGCGAAAGGGGAGACAATTCATAGATGAAGAATCAATCTATAGGAAAACGTCTATTCGAAAATCATTATATTACATGGAGTAGGGTAGTTCATGGAGGAATTAGGCAGTATGCAGATCAAGGCAGTATGTGGTGGAGCTAAGAAGTACGTAGAGTAACATGCCATCTTGTGGAGGAATAGTAAATGAACTATCAATGTGTGGAAAAGTGAATTACACATATGGGTGACAATGAGACTTCAAAAGAGCATCTATCTATAGTTGAAGATACTGGATTTAATGAAAATATATTAAACTGACCTTTAAGTCAATAAACTGAGAATCAGATTCATCCCAACGTAGTGAGTAAGGGGGAGTCAATAGAAGTGATCTGAGGGATGCATTATGCTATCCCTAAAACCATGTAATGGTAGTGAGCCTATCATATAGTGACTGTGCTAAACTTTTTTACTCCAAAACTAGCTAAGATTAGTGTATTTTGGTATGACCGAAACACTATCGGTGTATGATCCTTAGACGTAGCCCTTAGTGGTGAACCAAGTAAAATTATTGTGTCTTCTCTTTACATGTGATTGTTTGTTTTATTCACTTTTTGATCAGACAGGTTTAATAGGTTCCTACCAACATAGTAAAATGATCCATCAAATTTAAAAAAATTGACACCCTGATTCACCCCTCCCCTATTAGGGTGTTCTGGTGTCCTTCAATTTCATTCTCCGTATTTTTATTTTCAAAAATATTCATGTTTACAATCTGATTTTATGACAATTAAAATTGATTTTTTTTTAAAAACTCTTCTTTGCATTGTTAAAAATGGAATTTACCTCAAGAATTCCTCGATGATTTTTAGAGTATTTTCATCTATTTCAAAACCTTATATTGAATCCTATTAATAATTGGGATTGATATCCTATAATATAATCTACCATATTTTTTTAAATGGTTTACGATTAATTTTATTTTGGATATTCTATATTGATACCATTCATCATATTCCTCAGAATGGTTAGTAGTTATGTTTACTAATTAGGGAAAGTTAGTTACATTTTGTATGTATATGTTGTTTTTGTGTCACCCCATTCATATGATGAATGCATTAGACATAATAAGTTACAATAGGGGCCCACTATATCCCATATATGCATCATTAGGTCTCATAATACAAAACATATATGGGCTTTGTCGAGGCCTTGCTAATTTATTTTTAGATATGGATTTGGTTGAGGCCTTAACTATTTATTTTTAGATGTTTTGGAAACAGCCTCAATGATATGATTCATAAGAACAACATTATTCATTCCATCATTATGAAATTAGTAATTGATAATCCATGTGATTATTTTAATAGTACAATATCCATTGTTAAGTTTGATTCTCATGTAGTTATTTATATGGCATTATTTAATTAGATTTTATTTCTACCTTATTATGATCATGATTATTTTTTAATGGCATGTTTTTTTCAGTATTCACCTTGAATTTTTTTATCTTTATTTATGTTATGTCCTTCTGTATTGCTTACCCTTATTGAGCATCTGGGCTCACACCATTCTTATTTTTTGATTTTCCCCAGGATGTGAATATGTATATTATGAATGACTTTTTGGTATAATCTAGGAGTTTATGGGAGTTTAAAATGGAGTCTTGATTTTTATCCTTTCAAGTTGTAATGTAAAATTTATGTTTGTATCTATTTTTCTAAAGGTACTAAACTGTTTGGGCCTTTGGGATGTGAACAGCTGTTTATAGTACCAATTTAATAATGTAAAGCACTGGTTCTGGCCTATTGGGGTCAGGTTCCTTAAAATTAAAGTGTTTATGTATTATTATATGAGAATTATGTTATAAAATTAGTATATCAATGATATTATGGATATTATAATCATAAAAAATCTATGTATTGTTCTATAGTAGTTTTCTTTTAGGAATTAAAATTTATATTGAATGGTATAGATAACCTATAAAATTGATTTAGTGAAAAATTGATATTTTAAGAACACTTAATTAAGGGATTGATAACCCTTAGTAGTTGTTTGATTTTAGTATAAACCAAAAGAGTATTATGATCATATGTTTAAGACTAATATTTAAAATAATAATTTCAAATTTTGTTGATTTATATGATGGAAGTTTAGTATTTTGGAAAATATATTATAGGATCACATCTTTTTTATTTTTAGGTGATTAATAATATTTTGGGAGATGTTTTTTTAGTTAAGGTATATATATCCATTTGTATTATTTGAAAAGAATGCTATTATATATTTTTAGTGGATTAAGATTATGGGTATAAGATATCCTTTGTTGTTAAAACTTTCTTTAATGTTGACTTTATTAGTGTTATTTGGGACATATGGGTGATTTTTTTATAGAATTATCTATATTAAAACATTGAGATTATTTGTCGATTTCTGAAGATTAATGTGTTAAGGATTATTCATTTTCAGTAATATATCAATTTATGATAAAATATTTAGATTTAGTAAAGATAGTAGAAATAGATTGTTATTAATTGGTGGATTAGGTGATCCGTTTAAAGCTTATTTTACTATTTCAAGAATAAAAATTCATCCTGAGTACTCATCATTTGGAGAAAAGATGAGATTGTATTAAAAATTGATTAAAGGAAAAAATTATACTTTTCAATAAAGTATATTTATTTATACACCTATTATATATGATAAATGAATTTCCTAACTCTAGTAAAAGAATCTTAAAATCCAAATTTTGTCATATTATGATCATTTCTGATGAATTGATGGTCCTTTTACCCATCATAGATTTATGGTTTTGTGGTAATTGAATTTATCCTAACCATGTTATATATCCCACTCTATTAGTTCATTGGTGTTTTCTTCATTCTTCTATTTCTATTTTTTCACATCCCACTAAGGTTATTCTTCTTGGAAACCTAGTCATGTGATGACCTTCATACTCCCATCTCTCTATTTTCAAGTAGATATTTTGTTAACTCTTTGTACGATGTCAGTTTTCAATAATGATATTTTTCAATGTCAAAACATTACTTACTGAGTTAAAGATTAAATTTTGAAGAAAAAAATTTTTAAATGGGGGAATAATGTAATGCCTCATTTTTTTAAAATATAAAACTATGTTAAATAGCATTTGTGATACACAACACCGAACCCAAACCAACAATGTTTATTTTAATATGAAAAATTTATCCTTTCTATTAAATTTTTAGATATAATTTATAATAAATAATTTTAAATATATATATATATCCTAAATATAATGATAAATTCTTAGTAATTAATCAATTAATTTTTTTTAATGTCTTTTTGTTCTTCAAACTATGTTTTCTTCTAAAATGTTTTTTATTTCTTTTTATGAAAAAAATTTTAAAATTATTTTTAGAATATTTAAAACATTTATTTTATAAAAAAACCATTTAAAATATAATTATCTCAAAATTAACATAGCATGAAAATGTGGTTTTATTCTGAAAATATAGATTTTCAGGGAATAGGGAAAATACCATTTTATGTAAAATTTCCAGTTCTTTTGATAAATTAAATAATATAAAAGTAAAATTATTATATTATTTTTATTTCAAGGTATCATATGTATTTTTGGTTATATTTAATTTAGTTATTTATATTTAAATCAAATTTATATCGGGGTTATTTGTAAGTTTATTTTTCGGCTCAAAAACACTTTCTTTGGAAAACTGTTTTAAATTGTATAATATTTCTCGATTTTAATAAATTAAAATTAAAACCTTGTGAGGAATGATTTAAATTAAATTTACAGGTTATATTTCTATCATTATAAATAAAAATTCATATAATGAATATTTCTATTTATAGAGTTAAAGTAAAGTCATCTTTTCCTTGAAAAATACATTTTTTTAGAAAAACTGCTTTCTATCACGCGTGCACATTTTATTTTAAATTAAAATATACCACCACTAAGATATGATTTTGATAAAATTTATTTCATATTATGAGTAATTATAATTAATACAATAAAATAATTTCAAATTATTTTTTTCAAAAATATGAATAGTAACTGTATTAAGTATTTATTACCATATTAAATGGTAAATAGGTTAATTAAGGGTGAAAATAATATATGAAATAATAGAAACAAAGTAACCTTAATAGTATAAATATTTATATTTAATTTTCATTAAAATAATGATTATATTTATTCCTTATTGTTTTTACTTTATAAATTATCAAATAATCAGTTTGATAAAAATTATATTTTGATATGATAAAACACAAATTATATCTTTGATTACAATGAAAATTCAACTAAGAAATTAATTTTTATGAATTTAAGGATTTTTAAAAATAATTAATAAATTTAAAAATATATTTTTATAAAATAATTCATATAAAATATAAATTATAATGTAATTTTTATGGAGACAAATGTAATTTATATAAGTGTTTGAAAATTTTTATTGTCAAAAAACTCATCATTTATCAATAAATATCGATTATTATTTTAAATGTTAAAATTAAAATATTTAGAAAATTATTTACAAAAAATAAATATTATTTTTTTAATCAACACATCAAAATTATCCAATGGTGTTTTTTTCATAATTTTCTACGACATTCGAATTTTCAAGTAAAAATTAAATATGGAATAAATATATGATGTGTATTAGGACATCATAATAACCCAAATGTGATATAATAAATGTTATAAAAGGTATAAATGACCAAATATATATTTCTTCTTTAAAATAATTTTATTTTTATGTTATTTTATTAATTTTAGAAAGCGTTTATGAATCCTGTAAAACCAATATTAAATTTTAAGGTTTTAAAATCATTTAATTATAAAATGACCCACTTCCACATAATCAAGGGTATTATTTTCATATTTTTGGCCCTTGGACTTATAAAATAATAAAAACCAACCCTGTATGGCATAAATAATGGGAAAAACCATGAGAATGTTGTTGGTTTTGGTTATTTTATTATATAGAGTCTTAAATCTATGTTTGGAAAATAATAAAGAACTCCCCTCTCTTTTCCTATATAAACCCACCCAAGATTTCAATTATCTTCCATAAACAACCATTTATAACTTCCTTAATCTACCCTATCATCTCTATAGTCCACCAAAAGTTCCCCCAAGCTCTTAATAATATCCTCCCAATCTTTTGGAATAACCCTCTCATGGTAAGGGATCTCCACTATCCATTTTATTCAAGCACCACTTTTATGTTCAACAACTTAATTTATATTTTTTCTTGTTTGGGTATGTTTTTATAATTCCCTATTACTTCCCTATATATTTAGATTTGATGAGAGACCCATTTATCTATCATTAATACCTCCCATGAACCATTATGTACACTTATTTCCATGCGAAAATTTAGTAAGGAATTCTCTCCTACTCCTCTTTATCCAAGTATCTTCATTTTCTTATAACATTAATCTCCAATTAATAATGATGGTATGTGTTCATCTATATCCACATTAGTTTCAATTTTATGTCTAAATGATTAGATACCTATTTAATTCTTATTAATCCCTCCCATTAACATTTATGTTCACCCGTTATGCTTCCACAATTTCACAACAATATTTCTTGCTAAACAATTGTGTAGTGAATACCCATACCAATTTATTATCAAGGGTGTTCACCATTATGCACTTATAATTATTTTATTTGGGGATTCCATGTATTTATTCCACACTCCATTATTTTGGAATAAAATTTGATGAAAAATGATTCCATGTTGTATGATCTATGTGGCACACTTATGCATATGAATGATATTAAAGTGATGGGTGAGCGTAGAATTATATAGTGATCCAATACATTGGGTAATGTTTTTGTCTCTTGGGAAATCGTGTATGTGATTAGGGGTTTGACATAATCCATTGTGGGACTTATTCCACCATGATTTCAAGGTGGTTAGACTTGTACTATGATTATGATTCCATGTTTAATTTGGTTTCCACATTTCATATGATGTCTTTTTGTTACCATGCTATATCATACCTCATTATTCATGTATGATTATCACCCCTTTTATGTACCATTTAAATTACTATTTTATAAAATGAAATTCTTCCTTCATGTTATTATTATATTATCCCCTTACATTGCTTTATAGCTCACCCCTTTCTTCTGTTTGTCCACAAGTTATCCCATGAAGTTTTAAAAGCTATGAAATTTTAGAAGCATGTTAAGGATGTTTTCAATAGTGTTGTTGTATCCCTTGTTCGTGATTTTTTTTATATGTACCTAATCCCCAAATACACTGGAATTATAGATTTTCTAGGTTGTATTATGTGTAATCTTATGTAATAAATATTAAATTAATGGGTAATAAATACATGGGTCATCATACTAAGTAACCATCTTGATATATATTTGTTAAGAACTTATCATTTATGTGGACAAGATGGTAATTCAATAGCTGGGTTATTTACAAGTCACATGTATTTGTTTCTTTACCAATTTCCATGATTTGTTTTCATAATTTAATACATAAATATTTTTATTTAATTTTTCCATACCATAACATATTTTATCTTTATAAGAGTAGAAATATTTATTTCTAAAGATAAAAATAAATACATCTATATCTAAATAAGAAACTTTAATAATGTTCTTGGTAAAAATAGGAACATAATAATAGTTCATCAAAACCAAAATTAATCATGTCGACCATGTGAGATGGTAGTGTCCAATGGAAAGACAAACAATCCATTCTCTATTAGCTGCTTGTAGATTCATCTCATCTATTTTAATATTCTGAAATGTACTTATTTCCTATATTTGGATTCAAATGTGACCACTAGAGGTAGTATCTAATGCCCAACTTGTAGATATGGAAAGATTAAAATAAATAAAGAATGCATCTAAAGCTTCACTTTACTTCTTTGGCTTGGTGTAATTCCTCTTCCAGTGGCCCTACATGGCACAAGAAAAAAGTAACACATCATATCCTTTTTCTTACTTTTGGGTCTTCTTCTAATTAGAACGATGATGCTAAGGAGCCTTATACTTAAGATGATTATTTAAAAAATTTCTTTATTCATCATCTTCTTGTTCACTATAGGGAAAATAGAATTCTGATGCCCCGAATCTTTATCAACTAGGTGGATAAGTGTAATAAATTTTGAAAGTGTCTTCTCACTATTACTCTTATTATAATTCAAAATAAAACTAAATAGGTTTTTAGGTATTGTGGATGAAATAAGGTATTTGTGTAGATCATCAGGGATACTAAAACACAAGATGTATAGGGGAAAATTGTAGTCAATCATCTTTACAACATGTGACCCAACTAGAACTACCCCTCCAATATTTCATGTGAATAGTTCATTAATGATCTCATATCTCTCTGATCGTTCCTTCTCTTTATTTAGATCCTTCTAGTGAGAAATGATTCAATGAAGATCCATATTTTCATATTTCATTAAAATATAATTGTAAATGGAGGATTGAATGAAACATTGGACACAAATAGTGTCTTCTACATGATTCAAATAAATAGATTCTTCTTCCTCAATATCCTCATTATAAATAAACTCAGGAAGTGGGGATTCTGGCATGTACAATTTCTGCATATGGCATAGTATAGCATGAAAACTCCTATATCATTTATAGAAATTCACTCTATTGAGAAGGTTATCCATCTCAAGTATGTATCACAGTGATATTAACTATATATTATGATTTCCCATTTCTAAAAATTATGAGTACATAGCTAATACATTTTTTATTACAAAATTAGATTAAAGGATTCAAAATTAATTAAATACCATTTATCTTCAAATAATTTTTGAAACCTAATATACATCTCCATCTATTTTATAATATCATATTGGTTATATATTTAAGTGGAAATGATCTATATTCCTCTTTCCATAAACCAGAATTGGCCTTGACAAGTTATTTGAATGGTTTTAGGTTGGTGTATCTTTCCAATTATATTAACTCATAGTTCATTGATCCATTGAGTGGAGTCCACAATCCTAAAATCTCATTTAGATATTTCCTCATCCTTTTCCAATTAGTAAAAACTGGTCCTAAATTGGTATTCAATCCTTGATGTAAACTACATTATGTCAACCCAAAACATCAAGTTATAATTTCCACAATAATTAAATGTACCGTAACCAGGGTTGGTTGTGTACCTTGAACTATGAGGTCATTAATAACATAAGTAGTGGGGGAAATACTTAAATAATATTATAGTTGAGGTATTTTTATCCTTATTCATAAATCCCATTTTATCCTTTCATATTATTTATTAATATTAAGTTGATTTTATGTAAGTAATTAACCATGTATGATAAAACATTTATATATAATCCAATTATATTTTATTCCATATTTCACATTTATTAATTCATTTATTAGGTGATTGTGCATCATTCAAAAACATAAATAATTAACCATGACATTGATAGAAATAAAATATTAGTGGCATTATCATGATATTCACTAACATTTAGATTATCTAGAGGATAATAAACTAACCCTTAACCCAAGGGGAAACACACCTTGAACCATAACTTAGTTTATGCTACAACATTCCTCATTTACTCCCATTTAACGCATTGATGAGTTTTATATTGGATCCGAAACTTGGAGCACCTCCACTTTCCATGTTGCTCCATCCTTATATAATCTTGTACTCACACATAGGGGTGGGGATCCTGTGGATTGGATAAGACAGTTTTAAATAAATGATACGAATGGCACACAAACTCTTACATAATAAGGAGTAGAGGATGACTCATAGTTTTTCATGAATAATTTAACCATAAAAACATAAACTAAACTAATCACATACAATGGATGGTTTAATTTCATGATCATCTGCACATCAAGAAATTAGAATATACTTGTAATATTTTATCAATTACTTAGATTCATTCATTAATTAATATAATACACCATTAATTAATACGATTAAATATATTTATCTTAATTCCATCCAACCATCCTTAACTCACCATAATATATAATTTTAAGAAATAAAATCATTTAAAATTAATGTAGTACAAAAATTCACTTTAAGGAAACCTCATGTATTCATAAAAAAATATTAACAAGAAAAATAATTTAATATGTATTTTTTTAATCCAACGACATGGAATGTACTGTCAAATAAACCACACACAGAACACATAATCAAAAGGTTTAATTATATATTTAATTTATCTTTCTGTCAAAATTTTGTAACACTATAGGTAGAAGACTACAAGGCATGTGGTATTTTACATGGCAATTACCAGCCTTCTTCCTGTTTCCATAACACACACCTTGGGACTGTGTGTTTTCACTACCTACGTATAACCTTGAGGTACATGACATGTACTATAACTTACATGGTATGTATACTCGAAGTTAAAATACATGTGTGTACTTTTGTCATGTATATGGTATGCGGATCATTGGGATACCCTATGTTCTCAACTGTAAAATGATAGGGTCTATGGGGTGTGTAAGGTACTTAAATGGCATGTAGATATTCATGTTGTGCACTATTCTATCTAGATCTACATGCCGATATGATCTATTTAGATCTTAGATCCGATTTTTTCAAATAGTTCTTAATAGGGAAATATGGGAACGTGATAACAAAAGTACACAACATGTATACTATAAGTACACGATATAAATTCTAGTTTTTCCAAGGTAATACCTTTGGAGCCTCCAGATGGTGTGATAAAATACATGATTGTGTTTAATCATTAAACGATTTTAGGGTATGTTATCAAAAATGGAAAAAGATAAGAGACTCTGACATTAGATATTAAATGAATTGTTTTACGTAAAATATAACACAAAAACATGAATCCAATAAACATATAATAAATAATTATAAATTTATTATGTGACCCCTTTGGTAGCACTTGTAGGTTCTGGGAGCATCAAAAGTGTCATTTGATGGTATGAAAATCTCATAGTTGATTCTTAAATCATATATAATCATTATTTAGATGATAAAAACACCATTTCCAATGAAAATAATAGATTACCTGACTAGATTTAAACACCAAAACCATAAGTAAAGGATCTTCAAATGTAATTTATAATTAATTAATAAGAAGATATTGTATTACCTTAACTCATAATTCTATCTTTGTTTATTATTTTTTGGAATAGATCTCATCAGATTATCGTATCACTAAAGTATTCAAGGGAATAATTCATCTAGCAGCGATCCACATTTGCACCAAAATCTTTGAATGGACTCATAGATTTGATGGGTTCTAGCCCAACTGATCTAGGTCGTCTGCATTATTCATGGTTGATTGCAACATAATTATTTTATAGAGTAGAATAACTCTTGATGTTCTTGTATTGGATTGAGAGAGGAGATAAGGGGATCACTCTAGATCTATTTATCTCTCTTTAGGTCTTGATTGAGTCTCACTCTATCAATTTTTCACACCAATTGTGCTTTTGGATTGTGATATAATAATATATTTATTACGATGGGTTTAGTGTTGGAAAATTTCACTCAAAACCATCTCCATAATTATTATTTTTAATTGAAACTATGTACAATAATAATAATAATAATAATTACTTGACATGTTAAACACCTTTAATAATATATAAATAACTATCATATATATTATTTCCAATCATACCATTTGACTCTGTATTCTTTCCCTCATCGACATTTATTGATATTATAAGAATGAAAATTTAATAAATAAATGTCACTATATTATTTCTGATAAATATAATAAATTTTATATTTTACAAACAGACAAACTATTTTTTTATTTAACTTACTAATTCGTTCAAATAACTTGTTGTTAAACAATTGAGATCAACCAAACCCAAATAAATATTCTTTATTCAAACATATTAAATTAAATAATATAGTTTAACTGATATTGTGAATACACTTAGTTTTTTTCCCTCTAGGCCTCTTTCTCATTCGAATCAAGTACAACCACCTAATGTCTAAGTTTATTGTCTAGAAAAACTCCCAAGGAATTGATAGAGAAATAATTTTACGTCACAACTATGCCTATCCTCATATGAACATTTACCATGTAATGTAATCCTTTCATCACAATATCTCAAATCAAGTAGGTTTCATAATGATTCCAACAACCTATATGCTCGATGTATCTTTCTTTGAATTTATAAAAATGAACTCACCCACCGAACCATGGCTATTGATTTATGAAGGCAGTTTTATTCCATCAATGGGTCTAAGAAATCAACTTATTTAATGTGAAAGATGGGGTAAATCATTTCTCACATTATACATTAATGTAATATCACTCGTGATGCACCCAATACATCTTACTTCACTACAAACTTATTTCATCATGTTTTTCACCAATAGATAAAATTATATGAGTCATGATATTCATTACTGATAATATAAAACACATCAGTATATAGGAAAATCTAATGACACACAGAAATGTTGATTTCTTATTTAATAGCTCTATTCTTGGGACCTTCTATATTAGAGATTTAAATGGGACAAAACCATCAGAATGTGTCTCAATTTATTATGAGCCTTCTACCCCTAATATCATATATTTCTTGTGTCCCATTATACAACATTATTTGGCTATAGAACACGGTTTGTGAATAATTTCATTTCACCTCTGGAATCTCATAATAGTGGGGAATTCTATGACCTTTTAGTGTAACATATATTAATATGATATTATCACATACAAATGTCATGTATAGGAACAGTAATAATGTGATAAGAAAACTAAATTAACAATGAAAACATGTAATCATTTACTAAATAAGTTTGTATTAGAGAAACCACTCCAATATTTAGATCACGTTAAAAAAATTAATTGGGTACTTATTTATTAAATTCTATATTTGTTTTGATAAATTATAGTTGTATAATATTTAATTCAATTCAATTAGAAATCCTCTGGTGTGTTTTACTCAAACGTACAATGACTATTTCTTAATGGAATTTGATTTATTTTTTACACTATTGAAATTTTTTTACACACCATTATGTTTTACAACAGTGAGAAAACATGACATCATTTATTCCTAACCAATGGTATGTAATTCTTGACACTATTGTAAATTACAACAGTATGTTATTCCTCCTTTGTATATTCTTCTTGTGTTGTTCCTGATGCATCATTTTTATATCCTCTTTTTACTTATTTATTTGTCTTTTCCTTTGATAGTGGGTTTATTCAAGTCCTTTTTTTTGTATTCCATTCAATTTTATTATAATGTAGTATATTTGTTTAAAAATGTTTTATTTTATTATTTTAATATTATTTAAGAAGTAAAATTGTCATTTTATTATTCTGAAACTTTAAAATGTTGTTTCAACAATTTTCATAAGATTGCGATTTTTCCACCATTGCACCTCAGTGGTATGTCACCTACCATTTAGTATCCATGGTGAGTTCTTTTTATTCCTACTATATGTTATAATTTTACTATTTTTTATTTATTTTACTTAAAAATTTATTAATTATCATTTACTTGATAATTTTTAGTTATGTTCTTGATGATTAGGTTCATTTTAATTTTTTTTATGTTTTCAACTAGTCATTTTCGGAACCCAATGGTGTTCATTAGAGACCATCAGAACCCAACAGTAAGTCATGAGACATTAGATACCATTTTTACCCAATAGTAAATCATGAGAAAAGAGCCACTATTGAATCCCAATAGTGAGTCATGAAGCATGATCCACCTTTGGAACCCAACGGTGAATCATGAAACATGAGTTGCTATTGGAACCCAATAGTGAGTCATGAGACACCATTGGACATCCAAAAATAAGTCATTTTTTATTATCCTCTTTGATAACATTTATGATATTATGCATGGAAATATATTTAGTTATGATTAAATATTTTTAGTTTTTCTTAAAATGGGAATGTTGTGTAAAATTGTTTTTGACACCACCAGACGTTTCTAATGGTGTGTCATTGACACATTGCTAGAAATCCAACATTGGGTCATGACATACTGTTAGTTGAAATTTTTATTTTCAAAATTTTATTTTCTCTTTTTCATTAATTTATTTTGAATATAATAACGTTTTTAAATGATTAATATTTTATGATGAAAGATGCATACAAATTTTTTTAAGATTAATTATAGAATATTTTTAATGGACTCATGCAGACTCATCATTTATGATGCTCTCTTTTTCACAAATTTTGTTGCATGTCTTATATACAGAATCTTATTATTATTTAATTTAATTTTAATTTGAGATCTATTCAAAAAATATTACTTGTGATATATTAAACATTAATTTTAATATTTCATTAATAATATTTTGTCTGATTTTGTTTTTTTGTTCCAAATGACTTTAATAAAATTAATGCACCAATAATATTATTTTTATTATTCTCTAACAATTTTCATTTAGAGTTTTGATAATGACACCCTTCTATAGATCTCGGATTAAATTCCTCGTGAAAATTCTTCCAGTATAAAAAAAATGAACCCATGTAGATTAAAAGATATTGACACATTTGATAATTTATTCAACAATGATGTGTAACATTTTCTATCCACTCTGAAAATTTTATCAAGAAACCTCATTGACATCTGGAGTATTTATGTGATCATAGAAAATCATCATTATCTACATCTTCCATATCTTCATGATCAAGAAAGAAGAGATGAAAGGAACTTATTCATCATCTTATCACGTTCCTATTTTATTTATTTTATTTTTCTCTATTGTAATTATTCCAATCCCTTGTTTGTATTCTGGGGTGTTGGTTTTTCCTATTCCCTTCCAAAAGTAGTCATTGGGATATTATACCCATATGAAAAGAAGGTCGGGTTATTCCTCCTTGAAAAAAGGCAGTAAGGTTTTGACTCCTTAAAAAGTCAGGGGTTACACCTCTTGTTGAAAAAGGTACGTAGGGTTATACCTTCAGGTGAAAGATGTATGTCTATAATTATGGTTATTTGGTTATTATTCCCAATCAAAAGTAAGGATATAGTTCATACCACTCACCTTGAGGAGTAGAGGAGATTTAAGAGAGGACTATGATCTTGAGATTCGAACCTCTTTAAAAATTGCTTGTGTTATTTTTTCTTTATGTTAACATATTTAAAATTTAATTTTTAAATCTAATAAATTTATATTTAATAATAATTAATTAAAAATGACTATTTACCCCTCCCCCCTCTAGTCACCTCTAGCTTACCAAGAGCACTGATTTTTTTAGAGCTTGGTTCATATTTAAGGATTTAGTTTTAATTGATTTCATTATATATACATGAACTAACCATTATCCTAGACTTAAATGTCTATATAAAAGATCTACTATTCTATTATCTCTAATTATGAATTCGAGTTGTTGGATCCTATCAAACCACATTAATTTAATGGAAGTGATTATGTCTACAAGAAAGTCAGAATGGAGGAATTCTTTTAAAACATTGGTCTTGAATAATGGGGTATTATGTCTAAACCATATAAATTACCTGAGGTTGAATTAGAAAATATTTCTGGTAATGAGGCTGTTAAATGAGTTTTAAATTAAAAATACATGAATTTATTGTATTCTTCATTAATTAGAAATATATAGTTATATTTCTTCTTTCAAGACTGATTCTAACATTTGGAGGGTTTTAAAAGTCACTCACCAAGGTACTGACAAGTTTAATAGAATTAAGTTAGTTATAAATTGAGTATAATTTTAAGAGTTTAGTATTAATGACCAAGATATTATAAATTAGATTTAAAATAGATTAAAAATGATTTTCAACAACGTGGTTGCTTTGGGAGAGACCATGAAGAATGAAGCCCTCATTGAAAGATTACTAAGAGCTCTACCCAAAAGATGGCATTCAAAGAAAGTGTCTATTGAAGAAATAAATGACTTTACCTAATATTACAAGGATGGGATGATAGGATTGTTACTACAATACAAACAGGAAATGAAGAATAATAATACTCATGATCATGATAAAATAAAATGTATAAAATTTAAATCAAATATAATTATTAATACCAATTCTTCTGATTCTGAGTTACAGTAAAGTGATATGGATGAAATTGAAAATTTCACCAAAGGTTTTTACAAGTACATGATGATTAAAAGAGGATTCAAGAAGTTTCCTAGAATAGATTATTCAAAGAATGACAAAAGGTTTAGTAAAATAGGTAAACAATAAATATGATTCATACGAATTAATTTTATATGAGTGAAAGAGAGAGGTGCACATAAAACAGACTATCCCAAATTAAAAAAATAAGGAAAATATAAGTAATATTATAAGGAAAAAATAAAGGTTTATTATGCTGGATAGAGATGCACAAAAGAGACAGGCTCAAGTTTTGTTTGTTTTGAAAGTGAAATGGAACCAGAAAATTTGTGTTTCATGGCTTCTACTGCTAATGAAGTACACTCTAACTATAATTACTATTCTGGTTATGAATCTAATATGGAATATGAGATTAAATATTTAATTGCTCAAAATGAAAATTTTAAAATGAACATATTAATAGTGGTTGATTTGTATAGGGAATTGCAAAGAGAAAATTAAAATATCAGAGGGGAAAATTAAAAACTCAATGATTCTATTTTAATAAATATAGAATAGAAAATGGTTGTGGATTTTGAATTGATAAATGTTAAATATTAGAATGTTAAAATAAAATATGTCTTTTCTAAAAATGATGAATAATAAAACCGAAGATTTAAAATAGTTTGTGATTATTTATATAAACTTTAAAAGGAATGAATGCTTCTTAAACATGAAAATATAAAACTGAAAAATTCAGGTTCATGCTCTAATGAGAAAATATGTGATGACCTGGAAGCTGTTCAGAAAGAGAACTAAAACCTAAAATATGAAATCATTGGTTTAAAGGAAACTTTATCTATCATTGTTCAAAGACAATAAAAATTTGATAAGATAATGGATATGAACAAACCCAAATATGATAAATATGGTTTTGGTAATAATAATCAGATTCCTCAGATGTATAGAGCTTTTTTTATAAAATCATAAATGGAAATATTTAAAATGTAACTTAACATTAGTGTAACATGAAAGTGAGTTATAAAAATTAATGTTCATTGAATTTTACTCAGTCATTAGTCCATACAATTAATTTCATTTCTAAAAATTTACGTTCTAGATTTCCATAAAATAAATGTCCCACGTCTGTATGGGTGCCTAAATCTTTTTCTACTAATCCAGTTGGACCCAAATCTAGTTTGAGTACCGAAATAACCTTTTTCTGATTTCTTTATAAGAAACCTTCCTGAAGAGTTCCTAAGTCACTTGGAACATGGTTAGTGGGTGATCAAGGGACATAACTAGTGAAACTTATAATTTCTTATCTTTTAACTCTTGTGATGGAGGTACTATCACTTTTGGTGATAACTCTAAAGGTATGGTTAATGTTCTTGGAGAAGTTAGTATATTAACATCTTTTATTATTTCTAATGTACTTTTTGTAGAAGGATTAAAACACAACTTAATTATCATATCACAACTTTGTGATGAAGTAATATATGTTAAATTTAAAGATAATAATTGTATTTTTTTAAAAGATAATAAAGTTTTATTTTATGCTAATAGAAAAAAAAATATTCTATTGATTTTTATGAAATGACCATGTATAATGTAATGTGCTTAAATTCTATAGAAATAGATCACATTCTATGGAAAAAGTGGATAGGGCATGTCCATCTTCGACAGTTGTACAAGATGTCTAAACATGAACAAGTTCTGGAACATCTAAAGTTTAATTCATTTAAGTATTATGTATGTAATTCTTATTTTAATAGTAATCATCATAAATAATCTTTTTGATCAGTAAATATATTCAATGCTATTAGATGATTAGAAATGCTTCAACTTGATCTTTTTGGACCCATGATAACCGCTAGCTTAGGTTCAAAAAGATATGTTTTTTAAATTATTGATTATTTGAGTATATTTACATGGACTATTTTCTTATCTTATAAAAGTGAAACCTTAATAAAATTTAATAATTTCAGTAAGAAAATTCAAAATTAGAAATGTCATTTAATTTCTGCTATTAAAAGTGACAAAGGAGTTGACCTTTTAAACTATGAATGTGAAAAAAATTATGAAACCAATGGATATTTTTATATATTTTTTTCTCCTAGAACACCACAACAAAATGGTGTTGTAGAGAGGAAAAATTAAACTATTCATGAAATTGAAAGAATAATACTTAATGAATTAAATAATCCAAAATATTTTGAGGTTGAATCTCTTAAAACTACTTGTTATATCTTAAATACAGTTTATATGAGGCGTTTTATAAATAAAACTCTTTATTATCTTATTAAACATAAAAACCCCAAAATTGGTTATTTTAATGTTTTGGATGTACTATCTATGTTTTAAATCATAAAGAAAATGTATACATGTTTGATTCAAAAAGTAATGAAGGTATATTTTTGGGATATTCTAACAGTAGTAAGGCCTATAGGGTATATAATAAAAGATCTATCATACTAGAAGAATCTATGCATGTTAAATTCATTGAAAATAATGATAAGCAGTGTCATGATTATATTGATAATGTTGAAGAATTTAATGAATTCAATTTTGATGATGTTTTTTTATTAAAAGTAATGATGCATCAGTTGAGGGGGGTAATGTCTCTTCTCAATATAATAATATGATTTTGAAAACTCATAAATATAATTCTATGGAAACTTTTATAGGAAATGTGGAATTTGGAATTAGAACTAGACATTTTCTTTCTCATTTTTGTGCAAATTCTGCCTTTATTGATGATTTTGTTCCTATTAATATTAAAGATGATTTGAAAGATTCTAATTGGGTTAATGTTATGCATGAAAAACATGAATAGTTTTATATAAATAATGTTTGTAATTTAGTTGAGTTACCTAAAGAGACAATTGCTATAGGAACCAAATGGATTTTATGAAATAAAATGGATGAATCTGGTAATATAGTTAGAAATAAGGATATATTAGTTTCCCAAGTTTATATTTCAGAAGAAGGTCTTGATTTCTAGTATTAATTTTCTCCAGTTAATATATTGGAATCAATTTGGATTTCATTATCTTTTTCAAGTTATAAAAATTTTAAAAAATTTCAAATGGATCTAAAAAGTGGTTTTTTAAATTGTGTTTTTTTAGAAGAGGTGTATGTTAAAAAACTTCAGGATATGAAAATAATGAATTTGTAAATCATGTTTTCAAACTATCTAAAGCTCTTTACAGTAATAATAAATCTATTTGAGCTTGGTATGAAAGACTAAATCAATTTTTAATTCAAAATGATTTTTAAAGGAAATGTTGACCCAAACTTACTCATAAAAAGAGTATCAAATGATAGACTTCTAAAAATAATTTACATTGATGACATAATTTTTGGTTCTATAAATGATAAATTAAGTAATGAGTTTTTAAAATTAATGAAAAATGAGTTTGACATGAGTTTAATGGGTGAATTAAAATTTTTCCTTGGTTTAAAAATTAATCAATGAAAAAAATAGTATTTTATTAAATCAATCCAAGTATGCCAAAGGTCATGTTAAATAAATTCAACTTGATTATTATAAAACTATTAGAAATCATATGATCAAAAAATCTAAATGGGATGCAGATGAATCTAGAAATTCCTTTTTTGATAAGTTGTATAGAGGCATGATAAGGAGTCTCAAATATCTTACTACTTCTATACTAGATATTATGGTTTTTGTTTTCATGTTTGCTAGATATCAATCCAATCCCAGATAAAGTCATCTTAAGGATGTTAAAAGGATAATAAGGTATATCAAAGGAACTATAAGTAATGGACTATTTTATTCTAATGAAAACATTTTTTGATTTATTGTCTTACTCTAACTTTGACTTTGGAGGATGACGACTTGATAGGAAAAAAACTTTAGGTATGTGTCACTTTTTAGAAAAAAGTTTAATTTCCTAGAGTTCTAAAAAGAAAATGTTAGTGTCACTTTTAACAGCTGAAGCTGAGTATGTTGTTATATCTTGTTATTGTTCACAATGTTTTTGGATAAATCAAAATTTATATGATTTTAATATTATTTTTGGAAAAATTCCTATTTTCTATAATAAAACTAGTGAAATTTATGTTTCTAAAAAACCTATTAAACACTTGATAACCAAACACATTTATTTTATATTTTATTTTCTTAGGTTTCATGTTAATAAAGGTGATATGTGCATAGAGTTTATTCCAAATGAGATTCAATTGGCTGATATTTTCACTAAACCATTTGATTCAGTAAAATTTGATATAATAATGTTTCAATTGGGTATTCTAGATGCTTAGTTATTAATGTTTATGATTATTGTTTTGATAAATATATACAATTTTTTTATATGTATTCAATTATTGAAATTTTACAATAACAATAATGTTTAATCTTTTTTGACAATGTACGTTTTGATAAATTTAAAAATGTGGGAGAATGTTTTGGAAGATTTAATAATATTTATTTTATATGGTTTAAAAATTTAATAAATATTATGATTTATAATTTAAAAAAAGTGGAAGATTGTTTGTCATTGGGTATTTACTTTTTTAATTCTCTCTTTGTTTTGATAAATTTTAGTTGTATAATATTTAATTAAATTCTATTCAAAATCTTTTGGTGTGTTTCACTAAAACATACAGTGACTGTTTCTCAATTCCATTTGATTTCTTTTTCACACTATTGATATTTTTTACACATCATTGTATTTAACAAAGGGGAGACAATTTAACAATATTTATTTTAGACCAATGGAATATCATTCTTTACACCGTTGTAAATTCCTACAGTATGTTATTCCACCAATTTTATTCTTCTTGTGTTATTCATGGTGCTTTGTTTTTATATCCATTGTTTATCTGTTTACTGGTTTTTTCCAGTTGTAAGAACCTGGATCTTCCTTTTAGGTATGGATCTTATTTTCTGTTTTTTTTTTTGAAAAAAAGAGGTGCTTTTGGAAATTTCTGTAGTACACACCGTGTTCCCAGTTGTCATGGGTAGCCATGTATTGGCTGTGTAACGGCTGAGTACATGGCCCTGTGGGATGACATAGAGAATGCCTAAAGTGGGGGAAAGTTAAGGAAAGTACACGACGTATACGTTAAATGAACACGCCATGTAATTTTATTTTTATTTGTTAAATTGAACTGGGTTCATGTCTCATTCAAAAAAATTACTTCTTTTGGATCTTTATTGTCTAGGAGCAACCAAAGATCATGAATCTTCTCTATGCCACTGATCAGCTGTATGTTCTTCGAATCAACTACCATAAATTATGTTGGAATCTCCACAATAAGTTATTTCATCTTCTAGAGCCTCATTCCATGATTTATCCTCTTTTGTGAGATATATTTTGTTAAATGTTTTATATTTTTTTAGATCTATCACATTATATGTCAATCTAGAGGCTAAGGTTCAAGATTATCAATCGTACAATGTCGAGGTAGGTGGTTGGTGCCTTTCCGTAGTTAGTCATTGAATATTATGTTCAAAAGTGCTCAATCCCCTAGTTTGCGATATTGTGTGTTTAGGGACTTTGACCATGTTGATGCCTTTTATGCTTGTTTGCTTGAGTTACAACTCTTGTTTGTGAATACGGTTATTTTTCCATGCTATGGAGGTGTTTGTCCATGTTTGAATTTATATTGACCGTTTGTCTAGATTTTCTTATTAGGGTGATTTTTTTCTATGCCTAGTGTTGTCAGGATGGAGTGATATTATTTGATGATGTGATATGCTTTGTATCTATTTAGAAAAGTAGTTCTTGAGGTTTAATTTGGATACCAAACATCATTTGTGCACGATTGACTTACAATGGGCTATGGGAACCTGGTGTAGTTAGACCATAGTGGGAATGGACACTGAGGGCTTCCCCAGAGTGTCTATTTTTCTATTTATGTTGCGATACCATAGGGGGGATGGACTTGTGTTCTCCCTCACAGTGTTTGTAGTTTCACGTTGTGAGACCACATGGGGAATTGGATATTGAGTACTTCCTCAGAGTGTCTATAGTTACCATTATGAGGTCACAAGGGGAATTGACGGTGAGTTCTTCCTCAGAGCATCTTTTTTAAAGCTGAACCAAAGGGGATAGGCTATGAGAACTTCCCAGAGGGTTTCTTGTGCATGATTGGATGATTATTTAATATATTAAAAGTAATGAAATTGAAACTGTAGGAATGTTTACTTTTGAGTTCATCCTTGTTTATCGCTTCATTTTTCATATTTCATACCATATATATTCACTAACTGTTAGACACAGATCTTTGGGTGGTTTCCTACTAGGATTCGTCTCACACTCTATTTGGGTCATGATTCTGGGCACAAATATATTATATTGATGCAGGTATAGATAAGGGAAAGAGACTTTCTACTTCAGGTACTTGATTGTTGTGAAGATGAAAAGCATGTGACCAAGTTGAGGCTTATGATGCTGAGGAGTTGTTTACTTTTTTTCCTTTGAACTTTGGTTTATTACTTTATTACAACATTGTGACTTGTTTGGGTGATTTCTTAGGTACATGTGACATGCATCATTATTGATATATATATGCTACTGTTGTTTATTTACATTCAGTCTTCTGCTGATTACTATTGTATGATATTGTTACTGCTTCCTCTATTGTAATCTATCTATTTACATTGTGTTACTCTTCTAATGAGGGAATAGTTTCCCCACTATCACACCCAAGGCCCTCACTGCTAGTTAGAAGCCTCTGGTGTTTGGGGAAATGCGCTTGAGGCCATGTGACCAACTGGGTATGGGGCACCTCTGGGCGGCACCTAGAACCGGGACATTACAAAGTGGTATCAGAGAAATTTTTTGTTAATGATATATTGTTTGGAGCATATATCCAAGGATAAGAAGGAATTTTTATTTTGTTATAATATGTGCCAAGGAGTTTCTAACCAGTGTACAGGGAAAAGCCAATTTATCTCAATTAATGCAATTTACTGATTTTTTAATTTTATAGTTGATTTTATTTCACCGTTGGGTGTTCCACATGTTTTGTTGTTGTTATAGTTGATGTTGTTGATGTTCTATTTAAGTTAAAACCCGATGAGATGAGGGTATTCCATCTCATGCATCATATAGGCACTTTTTAGAGATCACATGTCATGCATTCTTTCCATGACATTTAGGGTGCATTACCAATTGCATGTTGTTGTGATAGATGTTGTCCTAGATATGCATGTTGTTGGGATAGATTCCTTAATAGAATACCTACTATTTGATAGGGTATTTAATTGAGTAAGGTTTCGTTTTATTGAACACCAAACATTGGTCCCTGAGGTGTTATGAGCCCTCATGGATCAGAATTTGGTGGATGATTGCATTGTTATGCTTGTATATGACATGAATATGATTCCAAGCTTTGATTCGCAGGGCATATGGGGCCCCATAGATCGTAATTTGGAACATTAATGTATGTTTCAGGGATTTATGGGATTTCAGAGTAGTTTCTGAGGTTTACTGTCTGGAAAAACCTAGAATACATGGTGTGTATTACAAAATGCATGCCATGTATCATTCTATTCGAGAAGGAACTATTTTCCTTAAGTACACACCGTGTACTTTGGGTGGACGTTGTCTAGTCTCTAAATGTGTTACTGCCTGTGTGGTGAGAGACACGGGGTTGGGAAATACCTGGTGGGACACACTGTGTATAGTGTGTACACGCCGTGTTGCAGAGACCATGTCTCTGACCGTGTGACTAAAGACATGGGTTGGTGGATTCCTTCTACTACACATTGTTTATGGTATAAACACACCATGTATAGTTGAATGTGTAAACATCCATGTGACTAACGACACGAGTCGGTGGTTTCCTTCTAGTACACACCATGTTTAGCAGTAACACATTGTGTAGTCTTGATCTATGAGAAATGTGTGTTTTAGTCATGTAGGGGAACTTGTGAAGGGGAACACGATTCAGGTACACACCATGTACAAGGAGAACATGCCGTGTGTATGGGGTGTCACAAGACCATTGTTTCCAGGAGAAAACTCCCTTGTAAAGTCATAAGGGAACATGTCATGTAGTGGTTATACATGTTGTGTATCCCTATTTGGAAAATATTGAATATTTTCTTTCTCCCATTCCTTTCCTACACTTCTATGTTTCATCCATAGATAAATCATGATCTAAGGTGTGAGCTAGACCATGTAGAGTCATTCCACTGCGACGTCCTTGGGTTGTACTCCATATTCATGGAAATGAACAGTCACTAGACATGGTAGATCAAGAACTACCAGTAGATCCTCTCAGCGTACCTGTCATGGAACCAACCATTATCCTGGATACAAGTGCCGATGTACAGTTCTGAGAGGGCTTCATGAGGTTTATGAGAATCTTCAGGGGAGTACCGCAACCTACCCTATCTATGGAAGAGTTTATGCAGATCTTTCAGTAGTAGAATCCTCATACACTCTTATGGGATAAGGTTCCTTAGGTTTCAATGTCATGGTTGGAAGCCATATTGTCGATCCTTGAGCACCTGGAGATGTCTCCAGAGAGGAGGGTGAATCTCTCTACTTACATGCTTCGAGATTCTACCAAGATATGGTTGGATGTGATCTCATAGGTGGGATGCCAGAAGGTTATGGATTGGGATGAGTTTAAGCATGCCTTCTATGATTATTTCAACCTAAAGACTTTGATGTCCGATCGAGCCTGAGTATTCATGAGACTGGAGTAGGGTACTCTCTCAGTCATGAAGTACTCTTCTTGCTCCACATAGCTGTAGTGCTTCACACCCATTCCAAGAGGATGTGAGTTATTTCAAGGGAGGATGTTTGAGGATGGTCTCAGACATGAAATCTGATCTCAGGTGAACATCTTCAGTATTTGTATCATTTTTTCTCACCAGAAGCTCACGATAGAGGTTTTGTTTCAACTCCTTGTACCGGAGCAGGACCACCAGTTTCTAATTAGTCTGGGAACTGGAGTTCTCTCGGTCATTTAGACCAAGGTATAGGTCATGGACATGGTAACCATTCAAAAGGGTTTCAGCGACAATAGGGTGGATTAGCTCAGGGTGGTCAAGGAGGGTCATAAGGCTACTGTACAGGCCAAAAATTTACAGTAGAGAAGATCCAGCAGGAGAAAGATCTCAAACCCACTACAGTTTCAGGTATGATTCTTGTTCCCACAGTTATAAGTTCTGCACTCTTCAATACAAGGGATTCCCATAGTTTCATATCTGTTGATTTTATGGAGAGCCTTGGGATATATATATTTAATTTGTTATTGTCTTGATGATGGAAACTCTGTTGGGGGCAAGAATAGCTAGTTTACGTCAGTACAAGGAGTGACCTCTTGAGGTTTGTGGGTGTCACTTCTTCGGGGACCTCTATGTCCTAGAGATGACAGGTTATGATGTCATTCTTGGAATGGACTGTTTGGTTATTTTCCAGGCTTTTTTCAATTTCTGTCACCATTGGTTGAGTTTCACGTCACTAGAGGGTGGATTGCTACTACATAAGGTTTAATGGTATGTCCAGGCAAGCAGAGAAGGACCCACGCATCATGGGTTTGGAGGAGTTATAGCCTATATTGCAAGTTTATATCTGGATGACCATGGGACATCATAGCTGGACTTTCCTACAGTGGTCGATCATTTCATGGATGTATTTCTAAAGGACATTTCAGGTTTTCCTCTAGAGTGAGAGGTATACTTTTCTATTGATCATGATCCATGAGTGGCACCTGTGTCCATTCCTCTTCATAGGATGGCTACACCAGAGTTACAGGAGCTCAAGAAATAGTTAGAGGAGTTATAGGAAAAGGGTTTCATCTGACCCAGTACTTCTCCTTAGGGTTCGCCTATCATATTTATGAAGAAGGAGGATGGTACCCTCAGACATTTTTTGGATTATCAGAAGCTGAACCTATTGATGGTCAAGAACTAACATACCTTGCTGAGAAGTGAGAAGTGAGGATCTCTTGGATCATCTTTATGGAGCTCGAGAATTCTCAAAGTTTGAATTGAGATCCAGTTATCATCAGTTTCACATTAGACCATCAGATATACCTCTTATAGCCTTTCAGAGTAGGTATGTTCTATATGAGTATGTGGTTATTCCGTTTAGTCTCACGAGCGCGCCTTCTGTTTTCATGGTACTGATGAACTGAGTGTTCCATCCATACTTGGATTCTTTCATGGTAGACTTCATGGATGATATCTTGGTGTACTCTCACACTTGACACGACCATGACACACATCTTGAGATCCTTTTGAGTACATAGAGAGAGCATCAGTTATATGCTAAGCTCTCAAAATGCCACTTTTGGATGGACCAGATTCACTTATTGGGCCATGTTATCTCAAAGACAGTAGTCTTAGTGGACATATAGAAAGTGAGAGTAGTAGATTCTTGGTATAATCCAAAGAAAGTCTGTGAGGTACAGTGTTTTCCAGGGATGGTTGGTTACTATAGAAGTTTTATAGAGGAATTTTCACACTTAGCAGCGCCACTGACGGGCCAGACTAAGAAGGGTGCAATGTACTAGTGTTCATATTCTTGTGAGTCAGACTTTTAAGAGAAGAAAGGGAGGTTGACTTCAGCATCAATAATAGTATTTACAGAGTTGGGAAATATCTATATAGATTACTGTAATGCATTAGGTATCGGGTTGGGAGCAGTGATTTTTTAGGGGGAAGGATTCATTGCATACGAGTCTCAGCGGTTGAGGAAACATGAGAGTAATTAACCGATGCACGATCCTATGTTGGCTGCAGGTGTTCATGCTTTACACTATTGGATAAATAATCTATTGGGAGAGCATTTTGTGCTTTTCACCGACCACAAAAGTCTCAAGTATATCTTTACTCAGTGTGATCTGAATCTGAGACAAAAATAGTTGGTTGAGTACCTTCAATACTTTTACTTTGAGCTTTCTTACATGCTTGGTAAAGGAAACACAGTGGCTGATGACACCCATACGCATCCATATAAGCATAAGATATCATCCTCACCTATGGTCCATCCAGGAGTAGGGTCCTCTCCTGACACACTCTCCCGTAGAACTAGGCATTCAGAATATGATAGCTACCTCATCCGCACTCAATCAAGTAGAGGATAGGTAATAACTACAAAAGAAAGAAATGATTCCCCCTGTCTGTCGTCCACCTCAAAATGCATCTCATAGAACAGAGCATCAGCAACCAACATGGATTTTCTAGTAGTTTCCCATTATCGAGTGGAATTGGAATGATGTCATGATGGACTTCGTGATAGGTTTTATGATGTCACCTTGAGGGAATGATTCAGTTCGGTTTGTCATTGCCAAACTCACGAAGGTTTCTCACTGATTTCAAATCAAGGAGGCCTTCAGTGTTGATGATCTAGTAAGGTTGTACATTCTAGATATTGTACGTTTACATGGGGTTCCATGCTTCATTGTTTCATACAGGGATGCACGTTTTACTTCTCGAATTAGGCATGGACTATAGGGGGAATTTGGTACACAATTACTTCTGGGTATAGATTACCATCCCCATATAGATGACCAGTCCGAGCATACGATTAAGGTGCTAGAGGACATGCTTTGAGCATGCATCCTCGATTTTGGAGGTTCTTGGGAGAATCACATAAATCTTGTGGATTTTTCATACAATAATAATTTTCAAGAAACTATTCAGATGGAACCTTTTGAGTCTTTTTATGATAGGCCATGTTGATCACCCCTATGTTGGCTAGAAGTAGGAGAGGCAGCTATGTTGGGACTTCATCTTTTCCAGGAAAAGATGAAGTAGGTGGAGCTAATTCAGAAGAGGATGGATATTGCACAGTCATGACAGAAGTCTTATGCTGATCGACAAAGATGACCTATGGAGTTCGAGGTCAGAGATCAGGTTTTCCTATGTGTCACACCGAGGTTGGGACACAGGAGGATTAGGAGGCAGGGTAAGCTTTTGCTAAGATATGTTGGGCTGTTTGAGGTATTAGAGAGAGTCAGATTCGTTACCTATCGGTTTTAGTTACATCAGGGGTACCAGCATATGCATGACGTATTCCACATTTCCCTATTCCAACATTATTTCTCAGACCCGTATCGTGTTTTTCAACCTATGGATTTTGAATTGGAGGTGGATGCATCGTTCGAGGAGAATCATATCCAGATTTTTTATCGCAACATGAACATTTTATGTGGCCAGTTTTTTTCTTATGGTAAGGATTCTATGGAAACACGGGTGAGTACATGATGAGACCTGGGAGAGGGAGGCCGATGTACGATCGCTATGGTCAGAGCTATTCAAGGATTCTTCCTCAACACCACCTTGCTATGGAAATTCAGGGATGAATTTAATTAATTGGGGAAGTTTGTAAGAATCAAGATCTTCTTTTCAGGTATGGATCTTATTTTATGGTGTTTTTGAGAAAAAAGTGGAGTTTTTGGGAATTTCAGGAGTACACACCATGCACTTAGATGTACACACCATGTACTATGTTGCAGCAGGTAGCCATGTATTGGTTGTGTAACGGACGAGTATATGGTCATGTGGGGTGATCTAGAGATCGCCTAAAGTGGGGTCCAATTAAGTCAAGTACATGATGTGTACAATAAATGAACACACTATGTACATTTATTTTTATTTTTTAAATTAGGATGGGGTCACGTTTTGTTCACAAAAATCACTTCTTTTGGCTCCATCTCATCCAGGAGCAACCAAAGATCATATATTTTCTCCGAGCCCCCAGTCAACCATCTGTGCTCAGAATCAACCTTCATTGAGTGCATTTGAATCGCCACATTGAGTAATTCCATCTTCTAGAGCCTCGATCTTTGATTTCTACTATTTAATGAGATATCTTTGGTTGAACATTTTAGATGTTTTTATAGATCCACCACATTCTAGGTCATTATAGATTTTTAATTTCAAGAGTATCGATCGTACAAAATTAAGGTAGGTGGTTTTTTCCTTTCTGTAGTTATTCATTGAATATTATGTGAAAAAGTTCCCAATACCCTAGTTTGGGGTATTGCGTGTATGGGATTTTAAACATATTGATGTCTTCTATGCTTGTGTACTTGAGTTGGGGATCTTGTTTGTGAATAGGATCATTTGTCCATGTTATGGAGGTGTTTTCCCATGTTTGATTTGATATTGACTGTTTGGTCTAGTTTTTCTTGTTAGGATGCTTGTTTCCCATGCCTACTGTTGTTAGGATAGAGTGATATTATCTGATGATGTGATATGATCAGTAGCTATTTATCCAAGTAGTTATTGAGTCTTACTTTGGATGTTGGACATCGTTTGTGCACGATTGACTTACATAGGGATGTGGGAACCTGGTGTAGTTATTCCATAGGGGAAATAGACGCTGAGGGCTTCCCTAGAGTGTATGTTTTACTATTTACATTGTGAGACCATAGGGGGGATGGACTTGTGTGCTCCTTCAATGTGTATGTAGTTCCACGTTGCGAGACCACATGGGGAATTGGACTTTGAGTGCTTCCTAATGGTGTCTATAGTTACCATTATGAGACCATAGGGGGAATTTCTAGTGAGTGCTTCCTCAGAGACTCTTTGTTAAAGCTGAACCAAATGGGATGGACTATGATAGCTTCCCGGAGGATTGTTGGTGCTTGATTAGATGATTATTTGATATATGAAAATTATTTTAATTGAAACTGTAGGACTGTTTACTTTTGAGTACTTCCTTGTTTATTGCTTCATTTTTCATATTTTCTGCCATATATATTCACTGGCTGTTAGGCACAAATATTTAGGTGGTTGACTACTGGGATTCATCTCAAACCCTGTTTGGGTCATAATTTTGGTCCCAAACAGATTATATTGATGCATGTATAGATAATGGACAGTTCCCTTCTACATCAGGTACTTGATTTCTCTGGAGATGGAGAGCATGGGACCAAGCTGAGGCTTGCGCTGATGAATATTTGTTTACTTTTTTTCCTTTTTACTTGGGTTTTTAATGTATTCCAACATTGTGACTTGTTTGGATTCTTTCCTAGATACTTTTCACATGAATAATTATTGATATATATATGTTGCAGTTGTTTATTTACATTCATTCTTCCACTGATTACTGTTGTATTGTATTGTTACCGCTTCCACTGTTGTTATCTATTTATTTCCACTATGTTACTCTACCAATGAGGGAATAGTTTCCCCACTATCACATGCAAGGCCCTCGCAGCTAGTCGGTATCCTCCGGTGTCTGTGGAAAAGCGCTTGAGGCCATGTGACCAACCGGGTACGGTGAACCTCTGGGCAGTACCCGGAACCAGGACGTTACACTTTTTATAATGGGTTTAATAAAGTTATTTTATATTATTCCATGCAATTTTATTATAACACAATAGATTTATTTAACCATGTTTGATTTCATTATTTCAATATTCTTTAGGATATAAAATTTATGTTTTATTATTATGTAACTTTAAAATGTTTTTTAAACAATTTTTCTTAATTTCGTGATTTTTACGATATTTCACCTCAGCAGTATGTCACCCACCAATGAGTATCAACGGTGAGTTCTTTTTCTACCTATTATATGTTAGTTTTTTGTTGTTTTTTATTTTACAAAAATTTATTAATTATCTTTTCATTATTATTTGTAGTTTTTTTCTTGATTATTAGGTTCTTTTTTATTTTTTGGTTATGTTTTCAACCAATCACTGTTGGAACCCAATGATGTGTCATAATACACCACTGGAACCCAATAGTAAGTTTTGATACATGAGCTACTATTGGTACTCAATTGTAATTCATGAGACATGAGCTACTATTCGTACTTAATGGTATGTCATGAAACATGAACCATCGTTGGAACCCAACAGTGATTCATGAAAAATTAACTACCATTAGAGTCCAATGGTGAGTAATGAGATACCATTGGACATCTAATATTGGGTCATTTTTTATTATTCTCTTTGAACCATTTTATGATATTTTTCAAGGAAATGTTTTCAGTTCTAATTTAATATTTTTATTTTTTCTTAAAATGACCATGTTGTGTAAAAATGTTTTTGACACCGCCAGAATTTTCAAACAATGTGTCACTGAGACACTAATAGACATCCAATAGTGGGCCATGATACACTGTTAGTTGAAAAAAAATTACAAATTTTATTTCATCTTTTTCAGTTAATTTTTTTGAATATAATTACAATGTTAAAATTTTAATATTTTATGCTGCAATATGCTTCCAACTTTGATTAAAATTAATTTTATCATTTTTTACATGGACTCAAGTAGAATTATCATTTACAATGCATTATTTTGCACACATTTTTCTACATGTCTTATATAAAAAATTTTATTATTATTTCACTCAATTTTCATTTTTGATCTTTTTAATAAATACTACTTATGATATATTAAACATTAATTTTAATATTTCATTAATAATATTTTGTCTGATTGTTTTTTTTTTCTGTTCCAAATTACTTTAACAGAATTAATGTAATGGTCATATTATTTTTCTTATTCTCTAAAAAGTTTTATGTAGAGATTTGATAAAGACACACTCTTATAGATATTAGATTAGATTCTTTGGTGGAATAATTTAAGTATACAAACAAATATAACGACGCTGATTAAAAGATATCGACACATTCGATAATTCGTTCAATGAGGATGCATAATATTTTCCTACCACTCTAAAAGATTGACCAGAAAACCACTTTGACATCTGTTGTTTTTCCACGATCACAGAAGATCAACATCATCTACATATTTCATATGTTTGTGGTAAATAAAGAAGAGATTCAATGAATTTCTTTATCATGTGGTCAAGTTATTTTTTATTTGTTTTGTTTTATTATCCATTGTAATTCTTCCAATCCCCTCTTTATATTCTAGATCCTGGGTTTATGATTTTCCCATCCAAAAGCATTCTTTGGGTTACTCTTACCATATAAAAATAAAGTCGAATTATTCCTACCAGAAACAAGGTATTAAGGTTGTGACTCCTTAGAAAGTCACCAGTTATACCTCTAGGTGAAAAAGGATTGTAGGGTTATACCTCCAGGGGAAAATGGTGCGTCTATAATTCTTGTAATAGATTTATTACTCTCACTCATGTGTAAGGATATATTGTATACCAATCTCCTTGACGAGTAGTGTAGATTAAAGAGAATACTAGGTTCTTGAGATCTGAACCTCTATAAAAATTGATTTTTTATTTTTTTTCTTTCCGCTGCAACATTTAACATTACATTTTTAACTCTGATAAATTTACATTTAATAATAATAAATTAAAAATGACTATTCACCCCCTCACTAGTCACCTCTTCCTTACCAAGAGCACTAAAAAAACTTATATAATATTTTTATGGTTTTTAGTATTCAAATAATGTCAAATTCCATTTGAAATTTTTTTAAAAAAAACATATTTATAACTTGATATAAAAGTTTCTAAAAGTTATAGATGTTCATAATGTAGAAAATGGTTATTATAAATTGTATAAATATATTAATCTAGAGGTCTTCAAAACCGTCAATATATCATTATAATTGAATATAAGAAGATGAATTTTGAAATAGTACCTTGGAATTATAATTATTGGGGATTCCTTATAGTTATATCACCAAATTGTTTCATTCAAATAATCAAAAAAATTACAAGAATGAATTATTCATAAATCCAGTTGTAGTTTCATTGATGTTTTTTCATTGTGCCCACAATGACACATTTTGTAACTTTTAATCAAAAAAATCAATATAATTAGTGAGAATTCAGGAACTAAAATTATGATGAGGCAAGTGTTTTACTCTTATTCAAAATAATGAAATTCATGAATGACTTATATGCATGATCAGATTTATGTTAGTGTTTTTAACTTATAAAAGAGATGGAATAATGTTCCAAAGGACATATTAGTTATAGATGATAGTGTTCTAAAGTGGCTAAATTATTATTTAGGTGTTTTTAACATAATAATAAGTAGTGGATATGAATTATTACTTTTTATGTAAAAAAAATTAATTTCTAGCATGTAAATAATAAATCGTTACAGCCACAAAAAGGTAATTAGTCGATACCAAATATATAAATATATAATGCATTAGTTTTTTATGTATAATAATGAATTTTGTAGTGAAACTATAAAAATGGGGGATAAGAAGTAGTAATTCCATGGTCTGGTGGTGGTTTAAATGGTCACATAAATTTTTTGAGGTGGTTATTAAAACTGCTTCGTATTTCACGAATGCTAGTCATTTAGTGGTGGTTTGTTTAAATTTGTGGTGGTTTTGTTATGCATTGTTTTTTGAAAATTTAGTAGTGGTTACATGTTTATTTAGATTATATTATTTTATAAAAAATATCCACAAGAAATATGAATAAAATAAAACTAACAACCACTTAAAAAATTAGTGGTGATTTTTTTTAGTGGTGGTTAATCGTAACCATGGCTAAATACATTAAATAAAATTTGTTTAGATGTAGTTACTAAAAACCACCACTAAATAAATTTTGTTTTTTTATATCTAAAAAAATAACATGCAATAAATTAAAACACAAATATATGAAAAACCAATCACACATATATCATACATCCGGAGTCATCATAACTTCTATCTCAGTCGACCCATACATCTATCATCCAATTGAGTAATCCAGGTTTAGTTATATCACTGAGAGGGAGAAGGGGTGAATCAGTGGTGTACTTTTACAATTTATTCTTTTCAAATTAGACTCTATGATCGATTAAGATCTCAATCCATTTTTTTAAAGTCTCACTTATTCTGTTTTCAAAAAACTGAAAACACTGAAAAATCACATAGGGATTCTTACAAGGTTCACCCCCAATATGGTTGACTACATCCTTACTATGTTCGAGATAATCCAAGAAACAGAATCTCCACTATTAATATGAAATGTGATTACAAATATAGAAAATCTCCCAAATACCTAATAGACAGACTATCGTAATGCCTAATCACAACTGATTATGGTGGACTATCTCTAGATTATATCTTTAGATTCGCATCCCACTAGTTTTCATTATAATGGCTCCCACCAGTTTAGCTATCTCCCAAAAATCTACTCTTATTTATATTAGTATACCACCAGTTCTTCAATGAATACCTCTTGTGAATAGGTCTTCAACTATCATTGTCTTCAAATGTAATGATTTATTGGGCTTGTTCTTCTTCAAGTCCACTAAATATAATCTTCTGATTAACTGTCGGCCTTGATCACATAAAACTAATCACTAGTAAATTTTTACCTACCTTACTACAACAGAGCTCGGAAAAATGTACATTCTTCTGCTGAATTCCCAACCTCACTAAACACTAAAGACATGGATATAAAATTTCTTCTGATTCACTAATATCAAAATGGTCACAGCTTCAGTCTCAAACACTACTCACTAAATATTTAATCTATATTGCACGTGCACTTTTCAATCATCATACATGTATTTATAACAGTTTATGGACTTATATCTTATTTATCGCATGTCCATGTGAACATGCATTAGTGCATGCATGTATATATTTTTAGACGGAACATCAACCACACGATATTCACTTAACTCACTTCACATGAAATGAACATTGTTGATCTTCTATACACCATAATATTCTCAATAGTTACTCAATGCATGTGAAAGAAACAAACAAAGAAAACCCAAATCACACATACTTCCTTTTGTAAACTTCTTAATACATTTTCACACACATAATATTAATTTTATTTTTGATTAAACCTTGATGCAAAAACACTTTCATTATGTATTAACTGCCTCATCTTCACCATTACTTCTTGCAAGTGTGCTTTCTTTCACTCACATACACTGTCCAAAGAACTTACACACACAAAACTGGATACTCACGTGTGTATTATAACTTATCAAATGAATACCTTTTTCCTTATTATGAACAAAATCAAATGAGTATAGAAATGGTGTGTGAAATTCCTTAACTTACATAAGATACTATGTATATAAACATAGTCCATGATTTATCATAGTCATCATGAAAGAACCAGTAGATACACGCATGACAGGATCACGTTATATCAGTTTATCCATGATAACATGATCTTCACATTGAAACTCAAGTGTACTAGGCACATATATGTTTCATGTGGAAGCCTTCTTCTTCACGCAAATATAAAATGAAAAAACTTTTCCTTATGAAAACCATAGCGTTTTCACGCCTCTATTCCTCTCGGAATGATATTCTCTCAAAAAATGATCAACAAAAACATATGATTGCTAACTCTGGTATTTATAGACGACGATCCACTTACTTAGGAAATACACACATACTTTATTCTGTGACATGAATAAGCACCACCATCAATAAAAACATTTTTTACACCTCAATATATATCATTTTTTTGAACTTCATTTTTTATGAAAATATAATAGTAAGGAATTTTGATCATGTTAGAGTTAAAATAATGTTTAAACAATGATTAGAAACTTATTTTAATCATGGAATAAGATTCTATCGATGTCTCATGGAGATCTCGGTGAAAAGGTGCTCTCAGGTTCTCTTAGGGAAGAAGACAATATCACATGGAGATCAGATGGATCAAACAAATTGGATGGCAGTAGTTCTCTCCAAGTTTTTTAAAAAGAGGATTAATTAGATCAATGGACAAGATGATTCTAATGATAAATCGGGTAGGCTTCTCTAGTGGACTGAACGAAATACCACCATGAAACATATACCACTTAGCCACTTCCTTATATAACAAAACACGACAATCCCCACTCATTAATCTCTTCCTCCCGCCCTGGTACCACCCTATAATGATTCTCTTACAGGCACACTCCTCCATCCACCTATCCTATCGTGCCACCCTGCATGGTGGTTCTCTTCTGTTGCTACCACACGTAGGTGTTCCCATGTGATCAGCCTCATGCTGGTCGAATTCAGGGCTAATCATGGTCACCCACTGTTAGTGTGTTGTTTCTCGTTAGTTGGATAGATTAATGGCCCAAATTTTTGTATAAGGTCCCTTAAAAAATGTTTTCCAAATTCCATATCCAATCATCTACAAATAAAACAACACAAACCTCAAAACCTGCTCTTGAAAAATAATTATTTTTTCATGGAATCTTATTATTTTTACTCCAATAACTATTTTAAACATTGTTTCAATCAAGAAAAAACAATGAAACATGTTTTAATCACTCATGACCAGCTCTAAAATCATCTGATTTAAAAACTCATTGACTTTTAATTAACTGAAAAAAATTACTACTTCAATAAACCACTTTTATTCATCAATATCCCCCTTTGTATTTGTTTTCAATACTCAGTTTAATTAAAATTCAATGAAATATTCTCCCCCTTGTTAGAAATATAACCAAACATAACAATATAAGAAATAATTCAGCTCAACTCAATTTAATCCTAAAAACATGACCATATCATTTATATGAAAATATCATAATAACTTTAAAGAGAGTAATAATCTCACACAGTTTTCTTAGATAAGAACCTTTAGTTAATACAGTCTATGTCTACATGGGCTAACCCAGTGTAGAAACAATAAAGATATAACCAAGGATGTCTAAGCTATCCATAAAATTCCATGTATGGGAAATGAAACTCATAATGTCTGAAATCTTGTTCAAGGGATTATAAATAATCAGAGCAATCAATGAAATGCTAAATCCTTCACATACTTCAACAAAAAAATTAAAAATTTTGAGTTCAAAGGATAAAACTCCCCCTAAGTTTTTATTTTGTCATCAATCGGACACTCCCCCTTAATTGATAAGATAATACAATTAAGAATAAAGGATAAAAGTGTGATTGGCATACCATGATATTTATTTCTTAATGTGTCAAAATTTTTCATATTCATTCTCAACATTTCTCCCCATTAAGGGATGCACACTCACTACACCAAAATAGTTATTTAATGTTAGTTTTGTAGCGGTAGTTTTGTAGCAGCGGTTTAGTGAACCACTTCTAAAAAATAAAGGATTTTTCAGCGGTTTTTTAAAACCCGCAACTAAATATTTATTTTTTCATAAAACAAATACACTACCCCCCCCCCCCCTCATCCCCTGACCCCCCCCCCCTCCTCTTCCCCTGACTCCCCCAACTCCAAACCCTAGCTACCCCCCCCCCCCACCGACATCACCGAAGCCTAATCTGTCCAAGCCATCACCGACATCTCCTGAGCCAGAGACCTCTAATCCCTCGCCAGTGTCTCGCAAGACAAAATCCTCTAATCCCCCACTATCTGAGATCGAGCCCTCATATACTGGGATCTCAAATACCCTGTCTCAATATCCTAATCTGAATCCCTCCAAACCCCCGCTAACAGAGCCCTCTCCGATCAAGCCCGAGCACAATCCCTCAAATCCTAAGCCCCGAGATCCATTTTCTCTGCTGCTCTATGCAGCAGTCACAACCTCCCAATTGAGGTATATTTACATATGGTTTGATCAATAATAAAAAATATATTCATGAAATTCAATTATATAGTTATGGCATTGGTATTTATGGAATATTAAGTTAAACATTAGATGGTGTCTATTAGGATGTGTATTTTATAAGAAAGCATGAACTAGTGATAGGAATGACATAATCTCTAAGAGTTATAATTAAGTAACTTGATTCATTTGTATATACCATATGTACAGACCATGGTCTTTCTATTTTTTCACTATCTACATAGGTCTCTACCAAGGTATCATGGGAGTTCTGAATGATCATACTAGTTCCCATTGAATAAATGAGTAGAGGAGATCCTTCTTGTAAAATTCTAATTGTACTCTATTATAATTGATTTCAAGTTCATTCAACATTTGTCACCTTTTTGTATTTATATTTTTAAATTCATCAATTCATATATCAAGTAATGCTTCCATTTATATAACTAGTTATAATATAGCAATGAGTAATTTCTTAATTCCATGATGGTTTCATTAATATCTCTCACCATAGAATCAATGAATTTCTATATTTCCCTCCTCTCTATAAATCAAATCTGTATATGGGGGTTCTATATCAAGAATAATGTGTGTATTTATTCCCATAATAATGAGATTTATTTTTATTGCAATATATCACCACTAATCCAAATATTTAGAATCTATTGTCATGTTAGATCTCTACCAAGAGGTGATATCTACACTAACTCATGTCAGGTATTCCTTGTGTTTTTTTGAATGATGGAACTACTAGGGACATCTTAGAGTTGACACTTCATTTATGTTAGGATTCCTCTATTCTCAAACTAGGATATTCATTCACATCATTATCATTCACCACTTTACCTAATTTTACCATTATCTATTTTTCTATTTAGTAATAGTTATGTGTTTTAATTTTTATTAATAATGTGTAGGCACATTGTGATATATACAGATAAAAGTTGGATCACATTATTGAGGAACATTCCACGGTATGCCAAGGGTTTGGAGGAGTTTTTAGATTTTTAAATTTCCAATCGATCTGTTGATGGGATAATAATATTTCCATGTCATAAATGTAATTTTAGAAGATTGTTGAAGACAAATGAATTTTATGAACACTTGATATTGAAGCAATTCCCTACTCAATATTTCTGTTTGATTTTTCATGGGGAATCAAACAGTATGGAATCTTTGAGCACTAACGTCAATAAACGAAATGAGCTCCCAACTTCATCGAAAATGGACAATGAAATGAAAACCCTTATAAACGATTCATTCGGAATTGCAAGACAACAACATCAACATCAAAACATATCAAAACAACTATTTGAGGGTTCTACAAATAGAAATGTGATGGATAATGTTTTTTATAATATCGGACAACCAAATAATGATTTTAACATATCATTATATCCTCATTTTGATTCTGAGGAGACTAGTGTAAGATAAAACTTCACTAACTAGACAGATGAGTTTCATGGTTTAGTTAATGATAGAAATCAATATTTGTAGAGTGGATGTCTGAAATATTGTAAACTTTCTTTTCTACTAAAGTTTTTCCATATCAAATTCCTATGTGGAATTATCGATAAGGTGATAACATGATATTAGATTTGTTGTGTGATGCATTTTTTGAAGCGTAGATTTCTGAGTTTTTATGATATGAATTTTTTTTAACAATCTTTGTCTGAATTATACAAAAATACATGCATTTCATAATGATTATATGATTTATTGGGGATAGGATTCAAATAGATGGGATTGTAAAAAATGTTTTTCTTCAATATGGTATTCAACGAGTGATGTTGGAAGTTTGAATCCACATGATAATATGAATAATAAGCGAAAAAAACACCTAAAAAGGTTTTACGTTACTTCTCATTAAAACCTCGATTGTAAATATTATTCATGTCATCAAAAACAGCCAAACACATGAAGTGGCATTCTGTATATAATAACAATGATAGGTTAATGTTGCATCCAATAGATTCAAAATCATGGAATACATTTGATTCATTACTTCTAGAGTTCTCACCTGATCCTGGGAATGTTCGATTGGGATTGGCTTATGATGGATTCAACCCATTTGGGACTTTTAGAATCAGTTATAGAATTTGGATGGTTGTTTTGATCTCTTACAATCTTCCTCTATGGATGTGTTTGAAAAAAATTTCTTTTATATTATCTATGATTATTCGTGGAAATTTTTTTTTGGAAATGACATGTATGTATACTTTCACCCTTTAATTGATGAAATACAAGAGTATTGGAGCAACCGTGTTGAGACATATGATGCATCTTCTAGAAAAAAGTTCAAAATGAAAGCTTCGATAATGTGGAAATTTGTGACTTCCCTAGACTTGGGAATTTAGTATGTTATAATTCTTACACTGGTTTTTATTTTCCTATTTGTAACATTGATTTTGATCACGAACGACTACATCATAGTAGAAAATGGTGCTTCTTGTGTCATGGAATATTTATCGATGCATCTCATAGATATATGTTGAACAAATCAAAATTCAATGGTTCAATTGATCGTATACCACCTCCAACATTATTTATAGGTTCTGAAATATTGGAAAAACTTGGAAACGTTGAAACGGAATTTCGGAAGGTGTATCATTTGAATTATAGTAGGAGATGAGTTTGGATTTCATTGTCAAGTGAAATAGGAATGCAACAATGGAAGAAAAAATTTATATTCTTCAAACATCCATTTTGGGAATTTAATTTCATGCAACATAATATTGATCTAATGCATATTGATAATAATGTATTTGAAAATTTGATCTCCACCTTAATGATCCTGAAAATTTGAAGGATCGTCACAATGCTCGGAAATACTTAAAAGAAATGAACATAAAGAGTGATTTCTGGCTAGATGATAATGGAAAGCATGCTCCAACAATTTTTTCAATGAAAAATAGGTGTAAAGATACATTACATCAAATTTTAAAACATGTTAATGTATCTAATGGGTATTCAAGTAACATGTCAAGGTGTGATGACTTAAATCATCATAGGTTACATGGATTGAAAATTCATGATTCAAATATTTGTTACAGTAGTTGCGACCGTTGGCAGTGGGTAAATTATTACCTGAAAAGGTTACTACTATTGTACTCCAATTTTTCACATTCACCAGACAACTATGTGAGAAAACTCTACAACCATTTGAGCTTGACAACCTTTAGGAGATATTCTTATTTATACTTGGTGCAATACATATGATATTTCCTCGATTATTTTTTATTTTCATGATGCATTTAATTGTACATTTGGTTGAGGAAGCTAAATTAGGAGGCCCCATACATTATTTAAAGATGTATCCAATTGAGAGCTACTTTATTTAAATATTTTCATTTAAATAAACAATTCTTCTCACTTCATTAAATGCAGAATTATGTTTTTTTCTTTTATATCACATATATCTTAGGAATTTAAAATCATATGTTAAAAATAAAGCATATCCTAAAGCTCTATTTCAGATGTCTATTTGGAAGAAGAGTGTCTTACCTTTTGTTAGAGATACTTTGATGATATTGAGATAAGATTCAATAGAATTTTATGTGTTCATGATACACAGACTCAATCTCAACTACATGGAAAATCAAAAATCTTTCCTGTTATTGGCTGATCAGTTGTTTGGAGCTCAAATTTCATACTGATAAAAATGGAATTATCACAGGCACATAGATATGTGTTGATGAATAGTGAGATTTCAAATCCATTTATTGAAGAGTTTTGGATAAAACAAGGATATAAATGAGAGGCTAAATACAAAAAGAGAAAGATATAACAAAAGCTATTAATAAAGAGCTTGTAGATTGGTTTGCATGATGTGTAAGTTCATAAATATTTAAATCAATAGAGATATTAGGTTGAGACATATATTTTTTTAATGAATATTACATGTATTAATTTTTTTAGATCATGAATACTGATACTCAAGATGTGTCTTTGGAATATTTATAGTTTCTTGCATATGGTCCTTGAAAACATGCTAGAATGTTCGATGCTTACAATGTGAATGGATTTAAATTTCGTAAATTCAATCAGGAAGAGGGTTTAAAAACACAGAATAATGGTATATTTAACTTTTATGAAGTGGGATACTATGTAAGGTTTACTGATATTATCTAACTAAGCTACCACGTTCATTTTTCAGTTGTTTTATTCAAATGAAATTGGGTCAATTTTATTAGGGGTGTTAAAATTGATTCCTTGAAATTTACTTCTGAGAACTTCTCTAGATTTATGGATGTTGGTGACCATGAATTACATGATCTATATATCTCATCATTATAAGAAAAAATGGTATATCATTTGGAAGATGTCATGGATGAAGGTTGGAGTGTAGTTTCTCACTTAAAATAAAGGGACTTGTATGATATGGGTGATGAAGTGGAATATTCGACCTCTGACATTGAATCCCATCAACAACAAGAAGTGAACTTATTTTTCAATCATGATGTTGAAAATATTAGTCTTTCTAGATTGGAAGAAGTAGATGAATTAATGATGGAGCAGTAAAACTACATGACTGAAGGAGAAAATGGTTGTATGTGTAGTCATCCATTAATTTATCAACTACTTATGTCATTTGTGTTGTCATTCATTATCATAGTTATGTAAATATTGTTTTCTGTATTGTGTATCTTTGATCATTTATAATTTTTTTCTTAATGATTTTTTTTTTGAAATATATGTTCTTAAGTTAATTTTATTTGATTAAATGACATGAATACCAAGGATAAAGCATTATATTGATAGTAGTCGACCCTCAGTAGCAAGGCAGCATGCCACTCCTAGTTCTTCATTAGGATATTGAAGGGTGACTATTATAGGTACAAATTTTAATATGAATAAAGATATTGCAGTTTTTTATACTAATAAACATTTTTTCAAAAAATATGGAAACAATTCTACTACAAAGAAAAATATAAAATGTTCAGATCTTTGAAATCTAAATTTACTAAAGATAGTGGTCCCATTTGATTGTTATGGGGTCCCTATGGATGACACTCCGGGATTATTTGGCCAGATTCTTTGCTAGTTAGTAGCAAAGCTGGTTACCCTTCTGATTATGTATGATGATTTGAAACATATGCCTTCATCTTGGAAGAATTATGTTTTTGATTCACACATAAAATTAATTTTAAAACATTATAGTGTAATTAAATTTCATTATGTTATTCAATTCTAATATTTTTAAAATGAATCTCTTTTTATAGTTTTTTTACTTTTTCATTGTTGATGTTATAGCACAAAAGTGTACATTGAATTTGTTGGTTTATTTATATCAAAATATGATCTGATCTATCCCCGATGATATTGCATTGACCACTAGTGGTGAGCAGGATAATCACACAACATCAAAATCATTTAGTTAACAAAATTTTATTAGTTTTATGTTTAAATATAATTATATACACTTTTTATTTTTCAATATAATTTTTTGATAGGTGTCGATAGAAGGAAGTAGAGATTGATATGAAGATGAAGATGGAGATGTAGAGGGTAACGAGTAGAGTTAATATAGCAGTGATTAGTGGTATATTTGATCTTTTGGACTAATAAAGAATGAGAGGGTTTTTTGATGTATTATTTTTGACACATACCTAAAACAACTTATGGTTGGATTTGAACTAATATAATTATTTGTTGATTCCATAATTCTTATATATGAATTATTTTCTATCCTTCTGATAGGGATTTTATGTGCTATAGATAGGCGATACACTTGTTTTGCATTTGTTTTTTTTTTTCAGGGTAGTTATGGGGTTTCAGAATCGTCAGCTATCATTTTTTGTTAATAAACATTTAGAAATGGTTTAAACTGCTGCTATATATGACATATTTTTATTTTTGAAATATTAAACCACTGATATATGATGTATTTTTCTTTTTATAAGTGGTTAAAACCATTGGGAAAATATACTCTCTTCTGCTGAAGGAACAACCTCATTAAACACTAAAGACTTGGATACATAATTTCTTCTGAGTCAATGATATAAAAACTATCCTGAAATTAACCTCAAAAACTACTCGCTGAATATGAAATCTATATTTCACATGCACTTTTCAATATTCAGGCATGTATTTATAATAGTGCGTGGACTTATATCTTATTTCTCACATGTGCATGTGAACATTCATTAGTGCATGTAAGTATTTTTTTTTTACATGGAACATCAACCACACGATATCCACTAAACTCACTTAACATCACATGCACACTATTCATCTTGCATACACCAAAATAATCTAAATAGTTATTCAATGCATGTGAAAACAACAAACAAAGAAAACCTGAATCACACATAATTACTTTTGTGAACGTCTCAATACCTTTTCACACACATACTATTCATTTTATTTTTATTTAACCATTCACTCAAACACACTTACATCATGTATTCACTCCTTCACGTTCACCTTTCCTTTGTGCAAGTGTGCTTCCTTTACTCACATACACTTGCCAAAGCACATTCACACACAAAACTAGATGCTCACTTGTGTATTCTTACTTCTCAAATTAATAAATTCTTCCTTATTATGTGAAAACTCATATGAGTATAGAAATGGTGCATGCAAGGCCTCCACTTATATAAGATACTATTTATATAAACACAGTCCATGGTTTATCATACTTATTGCATAAGAACCAGTAGATACACAAGTAAGAGGATTATGTTATCTCGGTTGCTCTGTAGAAACTTGATCTTCACATAGCAACTCTAGTGTTCTGGGAACATATAGGCTGCCCGCGGATGGCCTATTCTTTGTGAAAATTTAAAATTTGTGGAAACCTTACCTTATGAGAACCAGATCATTTACATGCCTATGTTCCTCTCAGAAATGAGATTCTCTCAAAAAATTATTGATAAAAAACATATGAATACTACTTAAGGTATTTATAGAAGATAATCCCCTGACTTAGAACATATGCACAACCTCTGTTCCATGACCAGAATAAGCACCTCCATTAATAAAATCATTTTTCACACCTCACTGTATATCATCATTTAGATGTTCATTTTTATGAAAATAGAACAACAGGGAATTTTTATCATGATATAGTTAAAACAATGTTGAAACAATGATCAAAAAATCATTTTGATCATAGAATAAGCTTCTATCAACGTTGAATAGAGATCATGGTGAAAAGGTTCTCTCCGCTTAACTCATGGAAGAAGACAATACTGCATGGAGATCAGTTGGCTCAGTTAAATTAGATGAGTAGATCGGATAGTGGTATTTCTCTATGTGTTTTTTAAATGGAGGATTAATCATATCAATGGCCAGGATGATTTGAATGATCAATCGGATGAATTCAGTGGATTGATAGAAATCATGCATCGAAACATATACATCTCGACCGCTTCCTTATATAAAACACTATGACAATAACAACTCATAAATCTCTTCTTCCCTCCCCTATACCATCCTATAACGGTTCTCTTGCAGGCACGCTCCTGTGTCCACCTATACTATCGTGTCGCCCTGCACGGTGGTTCTCTTCCAGTGCTTCCAAACGTAGGTGATCCCATGTGATCGACCTCATTCTGGACGACTTCAGGGTTAAGCTTGGTTGCCCACTATTGGTGTGTTTTTTATCATTAGATGGCTGGATTAATGACCCAAATTTTTGTATAAGGTCCCTTAAAACATGTTTTCTAAATTCCATATCCAATCAGCTAAAAATAAAACACCACCAACCTCATAACCTACTCATGAAAAATATTTATTTTTTCATGGAATCTTATTATTTGTAATCCAATCACTATTGTAAATATTTTTTCAATCAAGAGAAAACAATGACACATGTTTTAAGAACTTCTGCCCTGCTCTATAATCATTTGATTTAAAAACACATTGACTTTTTATTAATTGACAACAATTGCAGCTTCAACAAACTACTTGGATTCTTCACCAATACTTATGTCATCAATATAAAAATATAAAATATGTCCATCAATAACCTATGAACAATATACATCCATGTCATGACCTCCATTTCATATGTCTTCCACCATAATATTTCATCAACTAAAACCATCCACATCATCTCATCAACTATGAAAAAAATTGAACATAATAAATAGAATTTCAATAGAATAATTGATAAAATTTTAACATACCCTGGAAAATAAGAACCATTATTAATACCTTTTTAAGAATGTAGTTTTTTGGAACAAAATCCTTTTGCCTACTATTGGCATCTTCCACCTATAATGAAAACCAAAACATTTAAGAAATAAAATGAAAAATATAAAAGTAACATAATAAATTCAGAATGATGAACATAAATTGTTTTATTTTTTTAATAACATAGAATGAATTTTATCATAAAAAAATAATATATAAAGAAAAACACTTTGAGAACATAAACATACCTATTGAATATAATATTCAACACTTGGAACTGAAAAGGGATAAGTAAATATTCTAATTTATTTTTAAAGTGATGTCCAGTGTGCTTGAAATTAGATAATAAAAAACAATTTTAAGATTTTGGAATCATAACATTTCCTATTTTTTAAAAATAACAAAACTATGTTTTCCCATGATTTTACATCAATATACGGTTGTTTGCTATGGTTTTGACCATTCCACTCATGTTTTAGTGTTTTAAAACATTAAAAATTCATTTACGGTCATAATGGGAAAACCATAATTTGAAATTATGTGTCATAATTTACTATATTTTACAATTAAATATATGGTCATTGTCCCATAATTTTAGAGAAATCTAATATATTTTTCCCTAGTTTGGACACCCAACACTTGTTTTAAAAGGCTTTTGTACATCTCATAAGTGTTTATTGAGTAATTCTAACCACATCGTATGTAGGATTGACATGAATTCCGCATATAAACACTAAAACAACACAAGGGTGGTCTTATCATGATTTCAAATACATATGACGTCATTTTCAATGGTTTTAATCACTCTATGCACAATTTAGTGTTTTAAAACACTAAAAACTTATTTATAGCCATAACAGAAAAAACAAATTTAAAAATGAATTTTAGTTGGTTCCTACGATTTAAAATTAAATCTAAAGTCTTTTTCCCTGATTTTAGGTAAATATAATTTTGTGTTCATGATTTTTACCCCCACTAAGACTTGTTTCTAGAGGCCTTTGTACCTTTCAAAAGTGTTTATAGAGTAATTATGACCACACCACAAGTCATATTGATGTGTTTTCTATTTCTACGCATCAAAAACAACTCCTAAGTGGTTTCCACAGGATTTCACATCAATATGAGGGTTTTTTTATGTTTTTAATCATTCCACACATATTTTAGTGTTTTAAAATAGTAAAAACATGTTTACATTCATAATGGGAAACCCATAATTCAGAACTATGCGATGTCAGTTCCTACATTTCACAACTAAATATATCGATGTTGTCCCCAGATTTCATGGAAATCCAAAGGTTTTTCCTAGTTTTGACCCTTGAAACTTGTTTTTAAAGGCTTTTGTAACTTTTAGAAGTTTTTAATGAGTAATTGCAACCACACCGCACAATATATTGATATGTTTTCTATGTATAAACATCAAAGAAAACTCATCGGGGTTTTTCCCATGATTTAACATCAATATAAGTTCATTTTATAAGTTTTTTACCATTACTTCCACGTTTTAGTGTTTTAAGACACAAAAAAAATATTTATGACCATAATGGGAAAACCATAATTCTAAATTTCAAGTCATCATTCCTATAATTCAGAATTAAATATATAGTCATTTTCCATTAAATTTAATCCAATACAACATCATTTGAAAAGTTTTGACCCCCCACACACACTTTTTTTAAAGGCTTTTGTGCATTTTATAAGTGTTTTATGAGTCAAAACTATGCAGAAATGATCATATTGTTTTCAAACTTGTGGATAAAAATATATATTTCATTTTTGACATGTAGGAATCAACCAAAAATAAATATGTAACAAGATATGGAGGATATTAATCTATATTCTTGTTTTCTATATAAAAGTGTCATTTTAGTTTTATTTATTGATGTTGTATGATTTCTTTTCAAATGTGTGAAAGATCTATGGAATTTAGAATTTACCTCATCGGGATGAGCTATAAGGCAAGAAATTTCCACACGGATCATTCTAGTCATCTATAGAAATATAGAATCTAAATCATTTTCCATTTCTGACTGCCACTAATCAGGTGTTTTCCTATAAGAGGCATGTTATTTCACTTTTTCTTGCAATATTGTAATTTCTCTTTTGGATTCCCAATAAATGGCACTACATGAACCCCAATCTAGGGTTGTTGTAATGGATGATGTCATTCTACCAAATACAACTGATGGAGTAGGCCTAGAACCCATCCCCCATACAAGTCTAGGATTCTCCTTCCCTAAAACTATTCCAGCTAAATCATTCTAGGAAACCATGGATGATCCTCAAGGGCTCACGTCCCAAAATTCTAGAATTTTAACTTGTTAATACAAAAATATTAACAATTATTTGTAAAAATATTCAAAATTCATAGTATTATATAATTCATAAATTTTTCATTATTATTTATTGTTATTTTAAAACTATAAAAACATAATAATGAAAATTATATTTTAACAATAAAAAAGCCTTAAACCCAATTAATTAGGTCCATAAAGATATATCAAATGATTCCCAATTGGTATAGTTTGATATATGTATCTGGACCAATTTAATTTGGCTTAAGGGTTTTTATTTGTTATAATAAAATTTTCATTATTTTTTTTTTCTGTAAATGAATTAATATGAATTGTTAATGAAAAATACAGACTCCAACATATTTGGTATGGTCACTTACAAAACTACCATAGGGTTTCTTTTTCACATTAAGCCACATCTCTATTCGACCTACAGAGTGTCCAAATTCATTTGCCTTTATAAAAAATTATAAACAAATTAGAAAAATCTTTCAGTTATAAATAAATGATATTAATAATAATGAATAAAATAAAAACAAAAATTTTTCCTTTCCTAACAAATCTATGAGACCCATTGATGTGAGGAATGACTTTCTTCTCATGATTCTTTGTTTTTTTATAATTCCAAAAAAAACTAGAAACATTAATAAAAAATATAATTTACTTGTTTTTATGTTATTAACATACTATAAAATATTCCATTATCTCATGAGATTCATCCCTATTAATATCGACAAATATCTTCCATTACTCATGAGAAATTCCTTTAAAAACATTCTCATAAAATTGTCATGGTCTTAGAGAAGTTTCATTAAAATCATGCAATTATATTCATTTATAATCAAGCCATTTCTTTCCAAAATTTTTATAATTACATGGGTGTGAAACATGGTCAGGGAAATCAAAATGAAAAAACATCTACAAATAAAAAACATAACACATTATAAGTACATTACAATATTGTAATTATGTATTTTAAATTAGCTATTAAGAATTATTATATTAAAATTACCTTTCATTTAGTATTAAAGTCCTCATTTTTTTCAATATATTGTAATATGACTCTAATGTATATAATTAATTGGAATGCTCACCGTCTTGCAAGAAAGCTGCAAAAGAATCTGCCCATAGAATCTAGAAGAGTCAATGGTAGGCACCCCAAACTCATCAAATGGAATGATAATCTTGAAGTACTTCAGGTACCATAAATCAACCATGTTCATATTTCATTCCCTTCTATGGTTTTCATTATCTATTTGGAAAATTAATAAAAAATTTAATAAAATATAATTTTTTTTTGAAAAATGGCATACATTCCAATAACGGTTACACACAAATGTCCTCCTGATGGAGGGGTGACCAAATGTTCCATCATCGGAGGTGAATCAAATGGTGGGCTACAAATGAAAACTGGGGAAAGAGATGGATCACTTGTAGTCTCAGGTACAATGGAATCACTAGGATCCCCAAAATTTGATTGCTTTTGTGGAATGCACTGAGATGCTGATCAGATAGGATCCTGAAATTTTTTTTCTCAACATTCCTTCATTTAAAAATGTTAAGGTATATTAAATGTATAAAAAATGAAAAACTAAAATCTTTTAATAGAAAAAACTAGAATAATATATATATATATATATATATATATATATCTGTGTGTGTGTGTGTGTCTGAAACACTTATAAATGTTAAATTGTAATATATTTTCAATACTATTTTTACATTCAATTATATGTATCTTCATTCTCTTCATTGTTACCAACATCCATTGTGATGAGTCTTTTATTTTCACCCTCTATTGAAATTTATACTATTTTGATATTTTTTGGAAAAAATTGGTCAATGTTTTGTGGTTTATGAGGTTCACTGTCACAAAGTACCAATTTATCTTCACCACTTATATCATATAGGTTTCTCTGCTTCAATTATATAATGACACTCCAACCTTCATGTATTTCATCGTCCAATTAATAAACCATTTTTTTCTTCTGAATCCAAGATAAATGGATCATGCTCTACACACTTACTGGTATCCATCAAGTGATATTAGTTGACAAAATTAAAATGTAATTAATCTTTCAATATACCGCTATCAATGATGAACCACTATCATTTGAATAAAAAACTGATAAGTGGACATGATATTTTAATTCAATTATACCATTCATATTCCCATAGTATCCAACCTTTTAAAATGTAAATTCATCACTATGTTGTGTTATCAAGTATTCTTCATGATAAATTGTACGGAACCTGAAGACATGAATACTATAAGCGTCAAATATCTTATCCCGCCTTAGACGAACTCAAGACAAAACTTCAAATCATTGGATATTTTATCTCGATGTTCAACATTCATTATCTAGAAAAAAAGATATAAGTTATTACCTTTCATAGAGAAATAATAACTACACATCAATAATATGAATAATTATATACTTACACGATGATTAAACCATTTTACAAGCTCCATATTAACAATGTTTGTTAATTCTGGCTTATTTTGAGATCGATCCCTTATTCACCAATTTTTTTGTAGTTGAAATTATTCAATAAATAGTTCTATAATAACACTATTAAGTAGAACATATATATTTTTTTAAAGAAATTCCAATTCAGTCAATGTAAAATTTGACCCATTTCCAATTTGTCGTCCAATAGTTTGAAATATCGACGAATGATTTACAGAATGATAATTAATAGAGATGTCATCAACATGTCCAATAAGATTGAATCTAGTCTCAATCACATCCAAATACCTTGAACATAAGGGAAATAACTATTTCTCTAGGTAACCTTCAACAATAGAGCCTTCTGGTTGAGTGTTATTCCTCAATATGATTTCAAATGACCTAACTACCGGATAAAAAAATAAGAAAAATAAGAAAAATATTTATGCAATGATTTGATGAAATAAAATTCACCAATGAAAATAAAATAAATATAAATGTACCTCTCAATTGGATACATATATTGATAGTGACCCAGTCCTCCATTTATAGCTTCTTTATCCAAATTAATAGGCATATGAATCATGATTGTGATGAAATAAGGGGGGAATAACATCTACAAATAACATAGAGTTAAAAAAAATTATTTCTTGAAGCTTACCCTGATCAGTTGGATTTATATTTTTTACACAAATCTCTCTGAAAAGGGTACAAAACTCAACAATAACTATAGTTACTTTTTCAAGTTAAGTTTTACCCAAAGCTAACAGTAATAACTACTCCATAAAAATATGTGAGTCTTATTTTTTAATCTATGTATCTTTTGATGTTTTAAGTAAAAACACCTTGATATGTTACTTGTATATTATTCTTTCACTTTTTCATTCATTAATTTTTGAAGGAATAAGTCTTTATCATGATTTTTTATTGGAAAAATAGCTGAAGGTTACATTCCATTATCATTTTCCCACTAACTATGCTTTATATTCATTGAATCCAAATCCTTACAGACATTGAGGTGATAATTTGACTTACCTTGCTTATTAAGAACTATAAAAATTACATTGAAATAGACATTATTCTCAATATGTATTATGTCATGATTATGATGTGTCAAATTAAAAACCCAATAATTCTAAAAAATATACTATTTTTATTCCATTTTTGTGTTCCAACTTCTTGATACTATACCTTATACCATTTCCCCCCTTATTTAAAATGATGACATTTTCTAAATTCTTTAGTAACATTCATTAATTTTCCCAATATTTCTGAACCAAAAAAACGCCTTTATTGAATTTATCATCTCAACATATCCATTGAATCATGTATTATTAATCTTGAATTTTTTAGAAGCATTAAGAAATCGACAATGACACATAAATTACGATTTTTTTCTATGAGGCATTCGGTGAGGTTCAAAATAAAAATTAAAAACTGGAAAATCCAAATTAGTATGAGTGTTCCAAACAAATAAATTTACTTGTCTAGGAAAGTAACTAATCATCCACATTAAATAATAATGAATTTTGAATATTTATCTTTTTGAAGCATCATATGATTCTATTCCATCATCCCATAATACTCAATATTCTTTTATAAGAGGTTAACGATATACATCAATGTCGTTTCCAGGAATTTCCTTTCCAGGAATAGTCATAAAAATAAATAAATATGTATTCTTCATACACATCCATGTAGGTAGATTATATGGGATCAAAACAACTCTCCAAATGATATAATTAGTAATTAATGTTCCAAAATGGTTAAAACTATCATAAGCCAATCCAAAACATACATTTCATTCTATTAAAAGAAAAATATAGATATAGAGAATCAAACATATTCCATGTTGTTGATTCTTTTGGATGTCTTGTCAATTCATTGTTGCTATCTTAAGCATGCTAATTAATGTCGTATGTAGTCTTAGATGAATGAATAATCATTTAAAGCATGGTTTTAGAGGAAAGATTAACAATAACTTTGTAGGTTTTTTCTTCTTCTTGTTCTTTCTAGGGTTTCATATATTTACACTATCATAATTTTTAATTTAATTTCATATTCTTATATGAAATATTGTACATTTTTCATTATCAGACTATTCTCCCTAGTAAAACATGCAATCAATAGGGCATGCATGTGTCATTGTATAATCAATTCCATGTTTGTTGATGACTTTATTCATCTCATAGAATGTTGTAGGGATCTTAGCATCACTAAATGCATCATGAAGGAACTCTAAAATCATGTAGATTACATTGTCACTAATTCCATAGAGACACTTGATATGATATGACTTAACAAGAAAATAAAAAAGTGAATACCTGTCAGACCCTTATTACAGTACTTGATGTCCATATTCAACAAATTCATAGAAATCATTTTTTGGCCATTGAAGTTCTGATAAATAATAACCTACTCAGGATCAACTAAAGGTTTTGTTGATCTATTGAAATCTTGGAAACTGTATTTTGCAACCCCAAATGCATCATTTAAAAACGTTCAAACTAAATTTTCCTCCATGTCACTTTAATTTTTTTTGAAAGTGTTGTAATTGTCTTGACTTTCCAAATCATTAGATCCACCGTGCCAAATACAACAAACATATCAAGCAGGAAACTAGTTCAATATCAAATATGAATATAATCTGTTTCTATTCAACCATTACTTGAATTTACAATCTAAAAATATAAATTTTATTCTACCATCCAATGATCGGTTTTCGATTGCATAATATAAAAATTCATCAAAACCCTTGGAATATCAAAGTGCGTTTTGGGGTAAATTAATCCAAATTTTATCTATAGTTATTGGATTGTATTTTCCCAAGGCATTTAGATATAATTATATATATTTTTTAACAAAACACATACAATAATAATTAAATATCACTCAACTTCACCATTAACTCTTAAATAACAACTATAAAGTAAAATGGGATGAATAAAATAATGAAATTTTCCTTACTAAACTTATAATATAAAACCATGAATAAAATAAATTATTATTTCAAACAAATATAGATTAATAATGACATAAATTAGATGACCAAAACATTTTATTCCAATTGAAACCCATGAACATTATAAAAGATATCATGTTTTATTCCTAAATTTAGAGTTTGAAGATGAAGCATCTTTCTCCGTAAAGATAAAATGAATATTTTATGTTAAAGAAAGATCTATATAAGTTATGATAAGACTCAAGAGCATGTAATTTGAAGTCATATAAATGCATGAAATAGTTAATATTTAATAATGTAAGTGTGTAAAATAGACTCTACATTAAATATGATAAAGATATATCAATTTTTGGTATTTTATTAGTAGATGATACTATTTTTATGGGATAAAAATATAATGGCATATTCTACCCTAGATTTTTAACTAATGAGGATTAATTCAATTGAAAAATTAGCTACATTGATCAATGTCCAAACCATTTCCCATGATAAAACTAAGGCCAAGAACACCCATATAAAAATATGAATGCAAAGTATACTTTATTTGGATATCAAAATTTTTAATTCATACCAAAAATATTTAACATTATATGTTCATATTCTATTGAATTGGTTTTTATTTACTTCATGTTTTTCCATGAATTATATAAATCATATTTTTTCACATTAGATTAGATCAGATGTTCCTTCAATTTTATATAAACAAAAAAAATATAATGTTAACATAAATTTAAATAATGTGTATTTTTATTTTCAAATAAAATGAAAAAAATTAGTCATTTGACTCAACAAAAATAAAACTACACAGTATAATTATTTCTCTTAAAAATCACGTTAGTTAAAAAAATCAATAAAACTATGTTGGTTGCGGAAGTTACCATTACCAATAATTGATTATCATGCATGTAAAACATAAACCTATCTACTATATCATTATTCGATATATTTTTTTAGACTAAATGATTCCTCACATATGAATAAAACATGAACTATTCCTATCAATTTTAAAATGGTATAATGTCTCATTTTCAAGGAGTTTATCCTTAGAGAACCTGACAGGGATGGTGATAAAACCATGTGTGACCCCAAACCCTAGAAAAAATTGGCCATGAGTTAGAAAATAGTCTCAATTATGTATATGTAAAAACATGGAGGCATTAATTTATATAAAAAAAATTCAAATTAACTAAAATCAAATATAAACCATGAAATTATGAACGATCTATATTCCGTAACTGACATAGAACATAAATGAATTTATTTTTTTAATTTTTTACAACATAACTAAAATTAATAATTATTATAACTCCAAAATAATAAATACAAAATCCAAATAACACATTATAAACCAAAATTACATATATACATTACTATTGAAAGAATAAAAAATAAATTTTATACTATTTTAATCACCCATGATTTCCCATCTAATTCTACTCAATAACAAATTTAGGGTGACGATGATGCAACCTTTAGGGGTGGGGGTCTGTGTTGCCACTAAGGATGGGATCTGAAAAAGGGAGAGGGTGGTTGGGGGGTTCCACATCACTAAAGAGGATGAGAACCAAAATGTGGAGAGGTATGTCGAAGGGGGTGGGTGTGTATCAACATCAGTGAGGGGAACTGTGATCCGGGCAGAGGGAGGACAGAAGGGGGTCAAAGGGGTTGGGGATTCAACCAAGAATGGAAGAGGAGTTAGGTCAGAGGGGTGGGGGAAATGGGGGTCATGAGATTATTTTTTCAACCAAGGGGATAGGAGGAGGTCAAGGGTGTGGCAAGGGGTCGAGATTGTGTAGAGGGAGTGGGGGAGGAAGAGGAATTGGGGGTTTTTTTAAATTAGTTGCAGTTTAATTTAAATCGCAACTAATTGTTAAAAAAATATTGGTGCTTTCAAAAAACTACAACTATATTATATTTTTTAGATGGATTTATTTCACAACAGTTACTAGAACTGCCACTAATATGCTCTTTTTTGTATCACGAGAAGAAAAATATTGAAAATACATTGTCATACAATACATGAGTAAATTAATTTCAATTTAAATTTACACACATGTCAATGAATTTTCATAGGTAGTGATCAGATTAGAAATTTATAATCCCAAACTACACTTACTATATGGAAATATTAAAGTGGCAGTACGAGGTCAACCTCATGAGGACTACAGGAAGGTCAATAACCAATCGAACAAAAACATTGTTTGAATTGTAGTTGTGTTCAAGGAGTGAGACCATGTGGTTGGTACATAGGTGTTCCTTGATTCCTTTTTTCTACCTGTACACTTCTCTATTAAAAATAACCTTGATTTTGTCGCGGCTGTTGAGCCGGTATTTTCTGGTAGTATTTATGTTGACACTATGTGGACTGTTGGTACTATTGGCCATGTTGATTATAATTTACATAATTACAATCTTGAGCTTGGGGTTATTCCATCCATACCATATAGGGTTGGTATGAGTGCGGGCCTCCACACATCTCATGGGATTGAATCTCAATTACAGGGTATGGAGATTGTTGTGGAATAGTAGGCAATTGAAATAACTCTAGCTTCCTTGTTTGGTCTTATACTTGAGCTACCAGGTGGTAGTCTCCTCCACCTTATGGATTCTACATTGATGAAGTACTCTATAAAGTTTCCATAGATTGAAATTGTGAGAGATCTCATTTATAATTACTTGGATGAATTCTATCATCTTAATAATGACTCTTCCATCAGCAATAGCATCTACTATTGTTTGAAAATAATGTTGAAGTTCCTCATAAAATGTCTGAACTTATAGACACACATATAGTCTGTGATGTGGGATCTTGTGAGTTAGTTTCTTGAATCTATCCCATGATTCCAACATTGATTCCCCATCCATCATAATGTGGTTTTGAATTTCATTCTGAGGCTTCCATGTTTGGATTGGTGGGAAGTATTTTTCTAAGAATTTCTTTCCTAATTCATCCAAGGTAATGATTTTTTTGGAGTTTAACTTGTGATCCAATCCTTGCATCTATCACATAAGGAAAAAATGATAAATCTCAACTGAATTGCATATAATTATACATCTTCATTGAAAAATGTATCACAAAACTCTATGAAATTGGAGATATGTTTGTGGGGGTCTCCACTATGAAGTCCAATGATCTACCCCATGTTCTGGATCATGAGACTGTATCTAGGATTAGTCTCAAAAGTGTGTGCCTTAATTGGTGGGAGCTCAATTCTGGGTACAACACTTCTAATGGAAGGAAAACTGTAGTCCATAATGGGGCTATCCTATAGTATCAGTCACTATCCTTGATTTTCAAGTTGCCCATATTACATGTTTTTCTTGTGTGGCGGCACAAGATCATTATTCTTAGACGTTGAGAAATAGCGGCATGCGGCGATTTTTCTATCAATCTCATGATCAAAAAGAAGTTGTTCTTGTGTGTCTAGGATTCTGGATGAGTCCTAGGTCCCTATAACATGCAATAGCTAGGAAGAGAGAAATATAGAGAGAATTCATGTTCACCCAAATGGACAAATTTTAAAAATTATATGGGTAAGGGAGAAGATTAAAGGGGAGGAGGTGAGTTAATTTGGGTTTCATTCCAAAGGAAAATATTCCTGACAAAAAAAATCCCTAGAAATGATTCCAAAATTTGAAAATCCAACACACATAATTGGATTTGTGTAGGTGGTGATCAGATTATAAATTATTTTCCCAAACTAAACATACTACAAGGATGCAGTAAAGTGGTAGTGTGGGTTTGAAGCCATGAGGATTATTAGAAGCTCAACAACCAATCGAACAAACCACTTGGAAAGGATTCCTCAAAATCACTCTTCAGTTTTGGTTTTTACAAAGGATCAATAGTTTGGAGATTAATTTTTATGGTAAAGGACAGGATTGGCATCAATTTAAAGACTCATTAAAGATGATAATCCCATATTTCTCTTGGGATAGTTTTAAATCTTAGGTTGTGATTCATTGAAAAGGTCACTTATTAGTTTTGGTGAAACCAATTGGATATACCTACTTTGTAATTATCCCATATTCAATGTATATCTAACAACCTAGGTGATTTTTTCTTAGCTTATATGTAGAAAGAACCACATGCTAATGGTTATATTCTTGCTCAACTCCAATTGGGTTAGGTTTGTTCAATTTCACTTCCCATATTCATGGTTGTGAAAAATAATTTTATGAACAATTATTATTAACCAAATTACTATCTATAGGGTTACCAAAGTTCAGTCTATATATTCATTAGGCACAGAAACACCGATACTCTCGACCCATTTCCATAGGTGGATTATCTATTCATAGAAGTGATGATCAAAAGAAAGAAATTACAATACATTCTTTTAATAATCATGAAGAAGTTGATAAAGAAGAAATATAGTATTATAATATTTAAGAATAAACATTAATTAATTAAGAACAAAAAATTCCAATCAAATAATTATTATTAATGAAGAAAAAATGACATAATGAACAATCAAAAATCAAAATAAGTATGAAGAAATAACAAAATCATCACAAATAAAAAACAATGAAGAACGATGCAAGAGTTGATGATGAATGGAGTGCAGTGTTGAAATGGGAATTGATAATTAAATTAGAATCACAATATATGAAGAATGGGCATAAAATTATTAAAAACTCAAAATTATTTGAAAAAAATAATAAAATGAATTGAAATAGGTTTGGAGTAAAAAAATAGAAATCAGTAGAAAACGTCTGGAGAAAATGAGAGAAAAATAAAGTGGATGAACTTTATATATGTGGAGGTAACTCAAAATATTAATAGGCCTGAGAAGTAGAAGACATGTAAGTAATGCACATCATGTACAGGCTTAATTGAATTTTTTACCCAAAATCTACATTCATGTAAGTTGGTCACACTCCAACTATTTTATATCCACATTCCCCCACTAAAGAATCAGTTCGTATCTTTGACCGGAAAGCCTTCAATCTTTACACATAATGTATGCTATTCAATTTTGGAAGGATTCTGATCATTGAAATATGTTCATCATGTAATGAATTTACATGTTGTCTACTGGCTTCACATCAGGTAAAGGCTTCATGGTTTGTTCTACGGCTTTGCATGCATGTTTTAAACAAGGTCTATAGGTCATGTATGTGGTACATGGTGGGTAAGTTCAATTTTTTGAATGTTTCCCACATTTCTTCCATTAATTCTGTAATTCCTAATTCCTAAACCATAAAACCAAAACCCATTGCATTATCGAATAAATCATGTATTAACATTAAATATATGTATCCAATGTTGAAATAGTAGGCGCCCTAGACCCAACTATGTAGTACTTTTGATTACCATATCATGTGTATAATTAGTTATAAATGATGAATTATTACCATTATAGTGTAGATACTTTTACATCCACTATATAATAGTAATTTTCATAGATTAATTTTGTTGTGGAGAGGTTATAGAAAATCCCAGGTTATAATGAGAACCTAGAGAAACTATGAAATTAATCTTAAATATTTATTCTATGGTCTAGATACATCTTATTGACTAGACATAGTATATGATTGATTATCCGGTGTTGGTGGCTCATAATCATTGAGACGACTTCTCATGAAATTCACACTTGGTGATCTCCAATAGTGAGATCATGAGGACTAACCTTCCAATAGGAACACCACATGTTTTGGGTGTCATTGGTTATTCCTATCTACAATAAAGTGTATTGGTCTCCTGACATGAGACCATTACCAATTTTTATCATTTTATTGCATACTTTTTTGAAAGGAAAAAATCATGCTATTGAAATCATGGCGAGATAGCTTGTGTTGGGTGCGTCATTGGTGATATGTCCTTTTTTGAAGGGTCAAGAAAGGATTTGTCACTTTCATGTCTAGAAAGTTTTATATCTCAGGTATGGTTGATCAGGATGGTGATACCTTCATAAGCCATTGCCCAAAGATGTCAAAAGGTAAATCCATCTGGATAGATCAACAGATAATAAAGAAAATGAAGGACGATGACACATGTGTGCATCTACTTTATGAGATATTTAATGATAAAGAGATTATAGTACACATTCAGTGTTCCTAAGTTCATTATCATTGTTATGAGAATCATAATCTTTTTAGGGCCATGATAGTTTGCTAGAATCTGCTCTTGGTCTATGGATTTTATTCACTACTTTCGAAATAAGGGCCTAGAGGGTCACATAAAATAGAGGAATCAAGAATCCACCCTATTCAGTTGAATAGGTATATGGACATGGTGGGCCTCACTATGGGGTTTTAGTGTCTTCCAAGTTATCGATCACCGATAATTAAATAAATTTATTATTTTTGAAATTATGAATAATTGGGATTGAATTTATTTAATGTATTTACATTTAAAGTAAATATGCGAAAATATTAATCGAATGAATATTATATTAATATTTAAAGATTGTTTAATATTAAGTGGATAGGGAGTTGAGTTAATGGGTCGGTTTTATCACATAATATATTTTATATATACTATAGGTATGTGATAAAATAAAAATAATATTGGCACAATTATGTTCATCATTATTATTTATTTAGTGGATGTTGAAATAAATGAGGGTCGGGGAACCCAACATGGTATTTTGCAACACCACTATAAATAGAGGTGAGTATATCTCTCCATGAAACTATTCATTCACTTCATGGAATGAAAAATGAGAGACTCTCTCTCCTCCTACTTCCTAGAGAGATAATTAGTTGATCCAAGGTCGAGGATCAAGATCAGCATCGAAGAGATCTTAATGCGGTGATCATCGGGATATCGAAGACATCATCGGATCACCGTGCTAGCACCCGAGATTCGAAGATCAATGTTCCAGAAAATTTTAGAAGCATGTGTGGATGATCTAGAGGGATCCTGTTATAGATCCTTCATGTGACGATCGTCGGCGATGAGTTACATTTGACCACGAATTCAGATTTGAAACAGGTATGTTTTAAATTTATTTTTGTGCTATTTATAATTTATGTGAGATACTTGTACATTATCGAGTCTTGGATCTTTAGCATCGATAAGTTTTGTTGACCCATCAATGAAAAATTATACAATCCCCAACCCACCGGCTTCCGCTACGGGCCCTGGTATCCTTTCAATGGCATCAGAGCAGACACATAGATTTAATGAGCCAAGAAAATTAAATTAGCATTAAAATTAAGTAGAGAATTAAAAAAAGGTCGCATCGTTTTAAACCACGTGTTGATCTATTCTCGAACGTCCATGTTATGGCCATTTTTAATTTTCAGATTGGATCGAACATGGAGTTTGATCATGGGAAAAAAATTATTCATTATGAATGATCGATCAAATATATAGCGGTTCATCGGATATAATTAAAATTATATTCAAATTATAAATTTTACAATTTTTCTAATTTTCATAGTAATTTTTTTATTATAAGAATATAATAATAATAGATTATTTTTTTTATTATAATAATTTTATTATTGTTATATTTAATAACTAATTTAATATCCATTAGATTTTGTTTTGGAAAATGGGTGTGGAAATATAAAAAGGGGCTGAGAGACCTTGAGTCAAATAAAAAATATGAGACTTTTAAAAAAAGTAAAAAATTAGTGGTGTGGGAGGGCCTTGTAGAAAAGAAAAAAAAAGAAAACAAGGGAGAATGCCAGTTACAGACCAAAGGAGAGGGGTAATTTGATTTAAGGAAAAAAATTTAAGGAATACCAAAGGGAGACCTATGATTATTAGACTGGGTATCAAATGGCTATTATACCCTTAAAATCCGCCCACCCCCCCCCCCCCTATTAGGGCTCCCGCTACTTCCCGTCACGCGCTCAGCTCGCGTTGTCGCCCTTTCCCTCCTCGTCATGCGTCTCTCCCAAAAACCCTAGTCCGACGCCACCACCTCTGTGCCACCATCTTCATCTTTCACAGTCGTGGCTTTTCCCTCATCTCCTACGGTGTCGTCATCCTCTCCCAAAATACATAGCCCACTATTGCCTCCTCCCACGCGCTGCTCCTGCCACACATCCACTCCCACTCGCTATGACCGCCACACATCTTCTCTGACAGTCGTCATCCACCGTTGTGCGTCGTCTCCCTCATGTCGTCACCCTCCACTGTCGTGCAATACTCTCCACTCGTAGACCGTAATCGAGCTCTTGGGAAAACCCTAGTCGGCCATTTTAACCTCTTGTTATGTACCTCCTCCTTCCATTGACTTTTATGTGACATATTGATATCCTCTCTCAGTGTTTTCCTTCTACCATATCATTTCCCTCATTCCATACATCATTGATAATTATTTTACAGTTTTGTTCCTTCGTATAATTTCTAGGGCATGCAATGGAGATAAATGGATCATCAGGATTGAAAAAATTTAAGTATGACTTTATTTCTAGTATGTTTTAATTTGTTCTAGTTTATCATGTTATATTAAGGTTTTTAATGAATTTTATTTTCTGTTCTAATGTGCAGGAAATTTTTTTTCTTCAGAAAAATAAATGTGTGTATAAAAATTCATGGGATGAAAATTCTGACATAATAGATGCTTGGTCAAAACTTTCAAAGCGTCAAAATAATAATTATAATGACATGGAAAATAATGAAAAGGATGCTTCATTGGGTCAAAAAGTTAGACCCCAAACTATTTTAAAATGTATATGTTCTCCAAATCTATTTAAAGATGTTGTTGATTTCGTTGTTAGCCATAAGAAGAAAAAACAATTGGTCATAGAAGTGGGATTTGGTACGTTGTTGTATTTTAACTTTCAATGCTTTCCGAGAGAAATATGTGAGAAGATTGTAGATGCCTTTGATACTTCAACATTCACGATGACATTTAGAGGGAAGGAAATTATGATTACTGTCGTATATGTTAATTACATGTTAGGCATTCCTTTAGGATGAAGAGTTGTCTGTCTTGAAAGGGAGAGTTATGAATATGAAGAAATAAAGAGGCATTATATGGGACAAAAGTTAACTGTGTTGAAGGAGATGATTTTTGAAGGTTTGGTTGGAAATGAGTTTTTGACAACCTTTATGTTGTATTCCTGGGGGACATTGTTAAATCCCAGCTCTAGTTCTTCTGTAAATGAAATAAACATTAGGATGTTGTGTGGTTGGGATTGGTCCCAGTTGGTGTTGATGGAGCTTGTTAGAGAAGTAAATATCTTCAAGAAGTTGATTCAAAAAGGACAACCGAAGAATCATGTTGGTGGTTTCCTGGTTGTCTTATTGGTATATTTTGAAAATTTTTAACTTTGTGTGATTTTTTTATTGGTTAGTAAATTTATTTTACTCATAATAAAATTTTGACATTGAATTGTAGCTGTTTTTCCTCATCCACTTCCCCATTGGAAAAGTTCGTAATGTATGCAGTGAGAACATTTTTCAATTTTTGAATGAAGATAGTATTCAAAGGTGAGTGAAGTTGGAAAAAACAAGCAAAAGTGGCATCTTATATGCACCTCCTACCTCATCAAGGAGTGGGCTTCCTGATCAGCCTTTGTTCACCCATCCTGTAAGAACCTCATCCTCATCTCTATATTCGTGAAATATTTCTTTAAAAAGTATCATGTCAAAATTTGAAATTGAAGTGTTAAAATATGGTTTTTTATGTTAACTTGTTCATTATCGGTGTCAAAAATGTGCATAGATGTGTAATCATAGTTCTAGAAGGTGTAAGTTTTCATTTATTCATAGATAGTGTCAAAACCCGGATAATGAGTGTTATAATCTGGAAGGTATGTGTTAGATTCTGTTATTTTAATGGCTTTCAATGTTAAAACATGGTATGAGGGTGTTAAACATTTGTATTTCATTGTTTCTGGAAGTAATGTTAAATAAAAAGGGTTCATGTTTGAATCCCCCACTGTTAACGATAACATGTGGACGGCGAATGTTAAAACCTGGATGCTGAATGTTAATTTCTGGTAGATCGGTGTTAATATTTTGTAGGCTAATGATAAATTCCCTTGAATCATCTTTAGAAATGGAAATATTCTTAGAAGTGTAATAATAGTGGTAAAAACCTGAAAACAAAGAGTTACCATGTAGGGTTTTAGTTGTACCTACATTGAAATGGTCCCTAGAAGGTGTAAGTTTTCATTTATTAATAGATAGTGTCAAAAACCGGAGGATGAGTGTTATAATCTGGAAGGTCTATTTTAGTTTCTGTTATTTTAATGGATTTCAATGTTAAAACATGGTATGAGGTTGTTAAACATTTTTATTTCATTGTTTCTGTAAGTAATGTTAAATTAAATGGCTTCCTGTTTGAATCCCCCACTGTTAACGATAACATGTGGAAAGCGAATGTTAAAACCTGGATGCTTAATGTTAAATTCTGGTAGATCGGTGTTAATTTTTGGTAGGTTAATGTTTATTTACCTTTAATCCTATTTAGAAATTGTCGTGATCTTAGAAATGTAATCATAGTGGTAAAAACCTGAAAACAGAGAGTTACCATGTGGGGTTTTAGTAGCACCTACATTGAAATGGTCCCTAGAAGGTGTAAGTTTTCATTTATTAATAGATAGTGTCAAAAACAGAGGATGAGTGTTAAAATTTGGAAGGTCTGTGTTAGTTTCTATTATTTTAATGGATTTCAATGTTAAATCATGGTATGATGGTGTTAAACATTTGTATTTCATTGTTTGTAGAAGTAATGTTAAATTAAAAGGCTTCCTGTTTGAATCCCCCACTATTAATGATAACATGTTGATGGTGAATGTAAAAACCTGGATGCTGATTGTTAATTTCTGGTAGATCGGTGTTAATTTTTGGTAGGTTAATGTTAAATTCCATTTAATGCTCTTTAGAAATGGTCATGTTCTTAGAAGTGTAATCATAGTGGTAAAACCCTGAAAATAGAGAGTTACCATGTGGGGTTTTAGTGGTACCTACATTGAAATGGTCCCTAGAAGGTGTATGTTTTCATTTATTAATAAATAGTGTCAAGAACCGGAGGATGAGTATTATAATCTAGAAGGTATGTTTTTGTTTTTGTTATTTTAATGGATTTCAATGTTAAAACATGGTATGAGGGTGTTAAACATTTTTATTTCATTTTCCTGGAAGTAATGTTAAATTAAAAGGCTTCCTGTTTGAATCCCCCACTGTTAACGATAACATGTGGATGAAGAATGTTAAAACCTGGATGCTGAATGTTAATTTCTGGTAGATCGGTGTTAATTTCTGGAAGTAATGTTAGTTTATATTATTTTAATTTCTTTCAATGTTAAATAATTTTAATTCTTCATTTTTGTTATTTGTTACTAACATTTATCTCTATTATATATTTTAGGATATAAAGGTTTTGTATGACGAATATTTGAAATGTGTCAATGAGAACCTGCATGAACTCCTTCAAGATCAAGGAAATTTGTTACCTGGAGGCTCTACTACTCAAGTGGATAGATTTGATACAGTCTTAGATGAAGAGGAAAGTGAGGGGGTAGATGAAACCAAGGAGGTGAGGGAAGATGGATGGGAGGAAACTTTGTTAAAGGGAGATGAAGAAAGTGATGAAGAGGGGGGGCAACAGACGGTGTTGTGGAACCGGAAGAGGAGGCACATAAAGGTGTGTTTGAACCACCATTGGGAGACCCATCTGTTGGGATGGCTCCTAGGAGATAACATCGAAAAAAGATGAAAAAAAATTGGTCAACCTACGTGCAACAACCTATCAAAGGGAGAGCCGGCGTTAAAAAGAGGGTTTATGAGTTGTGCACCGTGGGAAGGATTCAGGGCAGCAAAGAGCGGTAGGCTGTACTTGTATTCATATGTTGAAGAATGGTACTCTTTTGAAATGTATTTCATGTACTTATGGGCTGTGATTTAAATGCAGAGTTGTTGAAATGCATAATTACTATTTGACTACACATGAGTGTGGTTGTTTGGGTCGTATGGAATGGGTTAACAACAAGGTTAGTAAATGCTTCCTTTCTACTCAACTATTTTCTGATAAATAATCAGTTGCATATTAATGACAACTGTTGGAATCACAGATGGTGACCATGATTGGAATAACTCTAGTGAATGATCAAAAAGAATTCGGAATAGTTACTAGACACAACTTTGATCCATTATTCATGGTACTTATTTTAGGCACATATTTATGTACAAAAAAACTTTTGTATTATGTTTTATATTTTGTGATAATCTACTATTTTAGGATAAGATTATTTTATGCAAGGAAGAGTGTAAAGTTTCTGATTTTTTGATTTATGTGATGCCTAATGTTGTTGGACACAACATAGCAAACTACCGACTTGTTTTCTTTTCCAACGTTGATTAATTTTCATTGGTTTTGCTATTGTGATGACTTAATGACAAATAAATTTCATGTTCTTGAATCCCTTGGCACTTCTTCCACTGATAAACAACAGAAAGAAGTTTCTGCATTGCTGGTACTTAAGTTTTCCTTTGTCATCAGTTGGTTTTCGGCTAACAACCCTAGTTACTGATTTAAATTGTACTAATTTATTATATCTTTTGACTTTCATATAGGGTGATTGTATTGTGGCCATGTTGCGACATCTATCACGACGAGACTTTTCCTTCCCTTTTAAATTTGAATTTTTATATGAATCTGTTCAGCTTCAGTCTAATTGGTAGTCAAATTTACTCACTGCCTTATTTTCCAAATGTAGTTATGTTATCTAATGGGTGTGTTTATTTTTCAGTAATGATTGTGGAATTCACTTGATCACATACCTACAATAATGGGACAACATGAAGAAGATGAGGGACTATACTCATGTAATTATTTGAAACCTTCTTATATATATTTTTTGTCCTTACTATATAGACAATTTTTCATTATATATTTGTAGATTCATCTTTAAACAAAAAGGGTTGATTTAGTATGGTGGTTAGTGAATCATGGGTGCAATTCAAGGAGGAAAACGTTTTTGGAGGAGTTTTCCAGTTAAAAAAAATTTCTGGGGGAAATGGTTGTAAACTATTATTGATTTGTTAGCGTTTGGTTGATTTTGGTGGCCGTTTGGTTTGGTTTTATTGTTATTGTATTTTTTGTATCAATGATGTACTCTCGTATGGTCACTTGTCATTTTTTTAACCAGGAATATTGAATCTTTGGTGTCCTCATTTTATTTACAATAACGAAGTGTTATATGTAAAATTTGCAGACTGTTATTTCACTTTTCATGAACACCAAATCAAAAAACCTACAGCAGGTTTTTTAAAATCTAGAGCATCCTCGTTGAAACTTGGGAAGTCACTGTAAAAATATGCAATTTATACCATCTAAAAATGTTGAAATGATTATTATGTTAGAATGTCATACACCTTCCACAATGCATCAACTACATTACAAACACCAGCGGTTTTCCAAAGCTCAACATCATTAAAATGTGGCATGTCGTTGGAAAACCAGGGCTACAATGCAAGGAGAACAAAAGGCATACTGAATATAGAGTGTCAAAAATTTCTTTACAAATCTAAACAGTCCATTATGTAACATTTATGAACTGTTATTTGACTCTTCATGAAAAACAAAAAACAAAACATGTAGCAGGTCTGTCAAAATCTGGAGGCTCCATGTTAAAACCTAGATGGGCAGTGTTAAAATCTATAATTTATACCATTTTAACATGTTCACATGGTTTATATGTTAGAACGTCGAGCATCTACCAGAATCCATAAATTAAATTGAAAACACCATCATTTATTCACACCACAACTTCATTATAAGCAACACAAAACCAAAATTACAAAGAAATCATGTGAGTTAAACACCATAACTCGAAAAAATAAACAGATTTCATTTATTTTCACATATATATCCTTGTCCGCACTAACATGCCCATGTTTTGCAACATATAATCCAACACACACAAACATGGATTGGGATTTCCACAACTTGTTTGTGTGTCACCAACTTCATTACGATGATGGAGACAACTCTTCAGTGGAAGAAAATAAGTTTTATCCCTGTCATTGCTATAAGTCAATGCATTCAACTTTAAAATAGGAGTTATAATATAAACATCCCATTATGTAACATTTATCAACTATTATTTGACTCTTCATGAAAAACAGAAAACAAAACCTGCAGCAAGTATGTCAAAATCTGTACGCTCCCTATTAAAACCTGGAAGGGCAGTGTTATAATCTGGAATTTATTCTATTTTATCATGTTCACATGGTTTATATGTTAGAACATCAAGCATCTACCAGAATCCATCAATTAAATTTCAAACACCAGCATTTATTTACACCACAACTTCATTGTAAGCAACAAAAAACCAAAATGACAATGAAATCATGTGAGTTAAAGACCATAACTCCAAAAAATAAACATATTTCTTTTCTTTTCACATATACATCCTTGTCTGCGCTAACATTCCCTTGTTTTGCAACATATAAGCCAGTGCACACAAACATGTATTGGGATTTCCACAAAATTTTCATGTGTCACCAACTTCTTTACGATGATGGAGACAACTCTTCAGCATTAGCAAATAAGTTTCATCCATGTCATTGCTATAAGTCAACACATTCAACTATAAAATAGGAGTTAAAATCTAAACATCCCAATATGTAACATTTATGAACTGTTATTTGACTCTTCATGAAAAACAGAATACAAAACCTGCAGCGGGTCTTTCAAAAGCTGGAGGCTCCTTGTTAAAACCTGGAAGGGCAGTGTTAAAATCTGTAATTTATTCCATTTTAACATGTTCACATGGTTTATATGTTAGAACATCGAGCATCTTCCAGAACCCATCAATTTAATTGCAAACACCAGCATTTATTCACACCACAACATCATTGTAAGAAACACAAAACCAAAATTACAAAGAAATCATGTGAGTTAAACACCATAACTCCACAAAATAAACAGATTTCATTTCATTTCACATATACATCCTTGTCTGCACTAACATACCCTTGTTTTGCAAAATATAATCCAACATACACTAAAAACACCACCCTTTAAAAGTTGACACATCATGTTGGATTGGGATTTCTACACCTTTTTCGTGTGTGACCAACTTCTTTACAATGCGAACAATGACACAACTTATTATTTTGAAATTTGGACTCAATACGATTATGAGATGGTCTCCCAGGAGGACGAGAAGTATTTGGTGCTTGCAAAAAAGTTTCTTCCATATAATCTTTATATGTCAATGCATACAAATGTGGCATATCATTGGTCTTAACCGGATGCATAACTCCAAGATAAAGCTTCTATTGGGTGTTGAGGAGATAAAAATCTTCTAAATATCTGTACAGGTTACCATGTACTTTTCTTATTGCTGTACATGCATGAGGACAAGGGATACCACTCATTTTCCATGCTTGACAAGTGCATTCCCGACTGCCTAATTGTATAGTGATATCCACATTACCGGTCCGAACTAAGAAAACCATATGTCCATATTGTTCTACTATCAAAGTTTTATCCATTAACACATCCATCTTCAATTTTTCCATAACAGTGGGACCAACTCCATTTCTCCACCTTTTCATCTCTTCCTTGGTTTTAAAAATTTTCTTAATCAATTTCTTACGATGATCATTAATAAGCACACAAATATTTTGTCTCCTCTCATTTTCAATCCATACATTGAATGATTCACCTATTTTTTTTAATATGATCACATCGATGGTGTGGAAATCACGACATTTCCCACCCATCAACATCACTATCCTTTTCAACCAATCTTGACAATTCTGGAGAAAAGCTTGTAAAATTATTCATAGGAACATTAAAATCACAATCTAACCGAGAATAAGCAATGGCATCCAATGAATTAAATGCCATTTCCTTAATTCCTCTTCTCATCCCCCTACATAATTTTGTAACTTCAGAGCTGAAATTTTCTTTCACATGATAGTAACAATATGCATGTCTATCTCCAAAAAGAACTGTTCTAACTACACCTGTAATTGCATTGTGTCGATCAAATACAATAACCAGTTGAGTAGAACCTATAATATCTTTTTTTAGTTTAAAAACCATGTCCAATCATCATATGTTTCACCCCTAACAATTGAATATGCCAATGGAAAAAGGTTGTCATCTGCATCATATGCAGACGCTTCCAACACGGTACCTTTGTAAGGATGACTGAGTTGACCCCCATCCACAAACAACATAGGCCGACCACCTAATAAGAAACCATTTATACAGCACCCATATGCAATGAATAATTATTCAAATCTACCATTTTCTAAAGATACTCACTTCACTATTGTTTCTGAATCAACTTCCATTAGTCTTTTTCATATCCAAGGGATTGATATATATGACTACTCTGGAACCCCATATATTCCACCAACTACTTTCTCCTTGACTCTTAACGCTTGAAGGTATGTAAGTGATATACCATAGTCTCTGTACAATTCAGCTTTAATTTCATTGGCAGAATTTTCCAAATTTGACTTCAGTTCATCAGAAATGATAGATGACACAAATGATGCCCTTGATTTGTGAGAAATTGTGAGTGTATCTTGGGCTGAGTGCTTATGAGAATTTTGAAAGGTTTTCACACAAAGAAATGGATTCGAGTTCCCCAAGCCATATGTTGTTAACTTCCATATGCAACTCTTTACTTTTCATTTGGCAATAATCTTTTGAGGAAAATTCCTGATATATTCATAGTCAAACCCATGTGAAATGTTATACATGATAAGTGTCTCCCTCAATGCTTTGGCTGATGGAAAAATCTGGCCAAAATCCACCAATAATTCATTCCACATTGAAGCATTTAACTCTAGGATTGAACATGGAACACTACTAATTGCACAAGGTAGCATTTATAAATCACCATCCATTGATAAACTCTGTTCAGAATTCCCAACAACTTCTTCAACACTACAAATTAAATATCAAATGTAAATACATAATAGGAGAACAAAATATTGATATAATGAATTTTGACATGTCATTACCTTTGAGCTACATCCATTATCGACTGAAAGATTTCATCCAGCCTCAAAACAATGTAGATATTAGCAAAACATTCATTTAATCTAAACAATTTCTCAACTCTTTCATCATCTTTAAGATCTAAAAGAGTCCCATTGTAAAACATTAACATGTATTTTAAATCTAACGATGACATATCACACTTCAGAATCGATGATTCCAAACTTGATAGTTCATCAAATTTCATTCCTTCTATTTGCACTCTACCCATAGATCTCCCACCTTGATAATGGATTTTTCCATGTGAATCACCAACAAGTGCTCCATCAAAATGAAAATAACAAAACATTTCATTTTGCAAAAAACTTGACATCATATTGAATCAATCAACCTACAACATTAATGAATATAAGATATTAAAACTCATTCTCAGTTCATATTTACATCAATTTGCAACATAAATCTAAAAAAATATAGGCAACATACAACTTACAGAACTTGTTGTTTCAAATACACTAGGTGCTAGGAGAAGGGAAAGATACAACTCGACGGAGAGGAGGTAGAGGCGAGCTAAGCTGAGGAGATCAGTCAGTGGCCAGAAAAGCTCGAGAGAAGAGGCATGGAGGAGATAACTGGAAGAAACTCATCCATTGTTGGACGAGTGTAGAAGAAAGAGGTTCCTACTGGACAATTTCAAGGAGAAGATGTGCCGACTGGACGAGTGTGGGGGGGGATGCGTGGTGGGGGCAGTGCACGGGATCAGTGCACGGCTGAGAGGGAAGATGCATGGCGAGAATATGCTGAGAGGGACGATTACAGTAGGGAGATTCGTGGTGGGTGAGACGCGCGACGAAGAGGGAAAGGGTGACGGCGCGAGCTAAGCGTGCGACGGGAAGCTGCGGGAGCCCAAACAGGGGGGAGAATAATAAGGGTATAATAGTCATTTGATACCCGGTCTAATAATCGGAGGTCTCCCTTTGGTATTCCTTAAATTTTTGGTCCTTAACTCAAATTACCCCTCTTCTTTGGTCTGTAACAGTCATTCTTCCAAAAAAAGGGGTCTACAAGGAGCCCCTACCCCTTCATCACGCCTATGTGTGCTGCCCTACCCAAGACCAGCCGACGGACTCTGCCGGTGACCTCCCATACATCGACCAGTAAGTGGCCTGCTTTGGCCTCACCACCCTCCTCAAAGTCACAGCGCGCCACCCCGGTGGGGTTTCTTCAACACCCGTTGCATCCGACCACCGCCACTCCACTCGGTGCACCTCCCATCGCCTGCCTCTCTTGGCCGTCGAGCTGCGTCGGCCCCGGTTGCCACCCCGATTGTCGTCCGGCTCCAACCTAGCACGCTGGCTATATCGTGGCCATAAAAGGTTGACACTTGCATCCTCCCAGTCCGACGAAGCCCCTCCATGTGCCGCATTCGGACTGACTGGACTCTTCCCGACCCGCCCTCCCTACGGAAAGTGCCACTGCCGCCTTCTCAAACCCACTGCAATAACGCTCCGCCATGAGCAGGTTTTCAACATCCTGCTCCCACCAGTGATCATCGTCAGTTGTCGCCCACACTGCCACCCTTTCCGATCTAATCTCTTCTCACAGCGGACCACCGCTCCCCTCACAGTCAGCCTCCTCCCCCGTCAGTCACTGCCAGATAGTGTAGCGCTAGTCTCCCTGAAGTTCTCTAGTTGCCACTGCACTTTGCGCGATCACCTCCTTTTGGATCCTTGTCGAAAGAAGCAGTCATGCAGGTAACCCTCATGTGTTTTCCAGGGTCTATTTTTCCTAAAAATACGATGGGGTAGATCTGCCCAACCATGTTTGGGTCTGGGCGGGCTTTACCCAACTCATTACATGTCTATGCCGGTTCGACAAAACCTACAACGGGTTAGAGTGGGGTTTTGATACCCAAGTCAATTTCAATTAATATAGTTAATTAATTTAATTACAGAATTAAATTATATTAATTAATATATTAATTATGGCTGAAAATAAATAAATTTTAATACCACGAGGAAAATTATTTCAATTTGGTTATTAAACTAAATTAAGTAAAATTAATTTAATTTTGATATTAAAATTAAATTAATCAGCAGACCGGAAATTATTTAAATTATTAGAATTATTTAATTCATTTAATTTAATTTATAACCCTCGAACATATTTAATAAAATTTAATTTTATCGCACATTTTTTACCCACATTCTGGTCTTCAAAACTTTACCATTTATGTTTGCTTTTATTTAATTAATTATTTTAACTATGTGTGATGTTTGTAATTAATTAAATGATGGTTTGCGGATCGTCTCTCTTTTGAGTCAAAATGTATAAGGGAATGTACATCCAATTTTCATGATGTACATTTATATCCCTATTTCCCCTTGCTTGAATATTAGTATCTGTGTACTTCGGAGGAAGATGGTGAACGACATGGACCCCACCTAGATGAGGCTATGTACGCTGATCAAGGAGGTACTCCAAGATGTGATGTGGACCCTGCCAAGACGAGGTGATACTCCAGAAGAGAAGAAAACATACAAAACTGGTGTGATCTACATCAAGAGTAAAGCTTCGACTCAGGTATAATGCCCCTAGGTCATTTAGATGCTCAAAACCTATCAATTAGAAGTTTACCTTTAGGAATTTATTTATTATTTTATGCATTCATAAACAGCTGGAAAATACATAAAGTTATAAATAAAAAAATTCATAAAGAAGTGACGTATGTATTTATACTAATGTTCCATTTTGAATGCAACAACATAGATGAAAAAGAATAATATAAATTGATTAAATTCTTGAAGAGAAAAACATAAAACCTCTCAAATAAATATTAAGTCATTACAACCTTTCATCATTCAAGTTTGAACAAAACTAGGTGTTCGGGGTGCCGGTAATGCCAAAGCTAAGGGTACCTCTTACTACTGGATAGTTCTTATTAGATTGGTGGGTTGACTTAACTAAAATTGCAGCAAACAAATAGTCATAGATAACTTATTGTAATTTTAGAGGTAAGTGTTGAGTAAATCAAGTAATGATTTTAGAAGTCGGGGCTTCACTCAACAGATCAAGGAACCGTGAGTTAATGTGGTTGGCCAGCCAAAATCCTACCTTGAACCCTCTATGTAGTGGAGTATCAATAGCTTGTAGACTATTATTGAGGTCCAGGGATCCTTACCACTAGAACTCTCAAACAATAGAGTATTCTGATTCTAGTATAGAGGGTTCCTAGAATTCAAAAAATAGTGGGAGACATTTAATGATTAAATTAATCCATAAAGTCACATTCAATAATCAACATTAAAAGTACTAATCTGGTAATGTTTTTTTTAGAAAAATGGAAAGTAATACAAGAATTAAAACTACGTCAAATATTGGAAAAATTTAATGTCCAAAAAATCTTGAAATTTCAAGTGTCATATAGGCGCTTGCACATATTACCACTATAACGGAAATTCAAGGTGCTTATATCCCAACCTGTTAAGCCAACTCAGGAAGTGAGAGTGTGAAATTGTTACAGAAAACTCATGAATCAAGCATATTATTCTTTTTTCACAATTCTATCATCAATTGCTGATGATATTTGTTGTCACTACATCATGACATGTATTATGTTACATGTAGTCTCATATCCAAGAAGTTTCCAAGGGGAATGCTATGCAATATTTGAATGTGATGATTGCACTTGGTTTGTGTAAAGTTAATGAAAGTTAATATTCCTTCATGGAAATGCATTATTATTCCTTTTACACCCAATTACTCTTATTTCATTTAAGGATAAAAATTAACCGTATAGAGTAAGTGCTTCATTACCTTTAAGGTAACATTCACCAAATAATAAGAATATTAAAGGTTGTACCATCTTTTGTTCTTATAATAAATAAATTGAAAGTCACGGTGAAAAGGACTATGGAAAATTATGCCAAAGACACATTTGTAATGTCCTTCAAATAATAGAGGTTGGTTATTTAATAAGTGGTTATTTTCATCATATTTTGAAATAAATTAATGGAAGTTTGAAATGAAATTTTCTGAAATATAAGAAGCAAGTATCTGCATTTCATTCAGGTATATTAATCAAAATATATTTATGATTCTAACATACTTATTGGGTATTGAATACAATATGAAAATAACATATGTGTATTTAAATACAGTAACCACTTCAGTATAGAATCATTGTAACATGTAAGGTTTCTTCTCTAAGCAGCTGAGAAAATGGTGATTCCTAAGTCAGCGGTGAGAAACACATAAAATCTAATTGCGAAGTGAATGATTTTAGTTAAACAAGTTGTTGATTATAACCAAAAAAATTATATCAGATGCACTTTTTGGTCATAATGATTCATTATTCAAAATTCAGGAATTAAAATTGTTTGTGGTGCAACATTCTCAACAAATAGTTCAAACATACTTGAATCATAGAAAATACATGATGAATATAAAAATGTAAAACTTATCCAATTATGGATGGATGATTCATTGTAAAGTAAAACAAAAAGTGGATGTTAAGAATATACCTAGTATGGTTTTTAGGCTTGGAATGGAAAAACACCATTAGTATTGTTGATATCTTTAGTTTAGATAAGGAAACCATTAGAAATAAAGGTATGCTGCAAAGCTTCCAGGGATAGTTCAACAAGAGAGTTTGAACTATTCCAAAGGAAAGATAGAGGTAAAGATACTCCATAAGATTACTTTCAGTTATTAAGGAATGTTAGAGTAAAGAAAATTCACAGTCATAAGATATGAGTTTCTTTGTATCGGCATGCCCAAGAATATCTGGACCACACATTCATCGATCATGATAATGTCGCATGGATTAATTTCTAAATTCACATTACCTTATATACATCATGTTATTGATGTTTATAAGGAGGATCAATGATAATGTCATACATGTCATCATAAATAAAAAAATGTAGCGTGGAGTATTTCCTAAATGCACATTTTATACATCAGAGTTATGATGTATAGAGTATCAATGTTGAAACTTTAAGAAACTTCCATTATATTTCATGACGTGCTTTGAAAATAATGTGGAAATCCCATAACTATTATTCCAGCTAAAAATGAAAAATGGATATCAAACAAGTCATATTATGATGATAATCCACAATGTCATAGGACATGTGTTAGAGATGCAAAGTGTTTGTTAAAGAAAACAAACAAACACACATTAAGATAAACACATTGTGTATCTGAGTAAATATCCTAAAAGTTTCATAGGATATTACGTAAATCCATATGATAGAAAAGGTATGGTCAAGTGATGGAATACATTTATATAAAATGGTACACATACGTATTAGAGATATTGGAAGCTGAATTGACTTTGACATTGTCAATGCTCGAGATGTTCAAATGGTTGACATAGGAATAAGTTTCACAAGTTCATGTGGAAGAGGCATTTCAAGTGACACATATCGCATAGGAAAGATAAAACTATGGTGATGGTTTTATATTCACAGCAGTTGGTGATACATTATTAATTGAGAATAATAATCCCAACAAGTAAGCAGTGCATGGAAATTAGCTAATATTGAAAAGACAAATTAACATTTAGTAATTGATTACATGTATCAAATTGAAAAGGGGCTTATAAATTGAATACTGTGGTGGGTATTCATGTGACTTGATACATGGATGGTACAATAATGGTACTAATAAGGCTAGACTGGTAATACCAAATCGGTATGACTAAATCCATTATAATTTTAATTTTCATAGTTAACCTTTAAGAAAATAAAATTGGTCATTGGATGTCATGATCATATTTCGTGGAAGGTGTCTATACGACACAACCAGAAAGGGATGATGACACCAAAAAATTCCAATAAATGTTACAAGTTACTGAAATCTCGTTCTGGATTAAAGTTAGCAATAAAATCTTATAGAATTCATTTTGAATGAATATTTTTCTTGTGTCTACCAAAGGTTAGTGGGAGTGCTAATGTTTTCCATGAGAAATATGTTTACAAACATATGGAAAGAAGATCATGGTCTTACAGCTAGATAAGGCAAAGTTAAAAGTAATTCTCCAATGATTGACTTAAAGTAAAAAACTTATGTTCTAGGGAACATGATCTACTGAGGTAGATCCATAGGTTTCTTGGTCCTATGTCAATAATACATATAGTGACATTGTATTGAAGAATACAAGTAAAAAAAATCAAGATATGAATTGTTTCCTATGTCACAAGGCATAATCTACTCAGGTTGACATGTTCGGAACATGGGAAGAGAATAAAGTCGTGAATTGAGTTATATATGATTCAGTGATGGATCAATCAGGTATTCCATAATATGTACAAAAATTGATACTTCTAGGATGTAATTTATTGTAGGAAGATATCGATTGTTTCTAGGAGCACTACAAGTGAAGCGGTTAGAACTATCATCTTGTACTTCAGCAAGTACAAATTATATGTACCTATTATGTGGAGAAGAAGGATACTAGTCATTGTGGGATGAAATCTAGTAATCCTTAGATCAATTTGATCTAGCATCACAACTATTCTAAGGTGATTAGCAAGTCAAGCTTATGAAAATCAGTGGTAGCCAAACTTATAAATACTGAGTACGTTGCAGCTTCTAAGGAAGCTAAAAAGTAGTTATCAATCCCAAAAAATTATTATAGTACTTGGAATTGGACCCAGGGAGAAAATTATTATCATAATGTGAATTATTATATTATTAGTAGCCAAGTTGACATGTTATGACAGTGGAAAAAAGTGATATACTCGGAGATACATTATCTTGAAAAGTTTTACTCAAGAAGATAAGGTTGCATACAATAGATATGCCGCATAGCCAAAATGTGGTAGGCCTAGCAGTTAAATCCATTACTCCGCAGAAGCATGATCTTCATCATGTGAGTAGCTAACAAGTTTGGTTAGAATGTTGGCTCTAGTGAAAGTGGGAGTGTTGTCATAGTGGGTTCTCTAGACCCAACTATGCAGTATTTTTCATTACCATATCATGTGTACAATTAGTGATACATGATGAATTATTACCATTATAGTGTAGATATTTATGCATCCACTATATAATGGTAATTTTCATAGATTAATTGTCGTGTCGAGAGGTTATAGAAGATCCCAGGCTATAATGAGAACCTAGAGATAATATGACATTAATCTTAAATATGCGTTCTATACATCTTACTGACTGGACACAGTAGATGTTTGACTATCAGATGACGGGGGATCATAATCATTGAAACTTCTGCTCATGAAGTTCACACTTTGGGATCTCTAATAGTGAGATCATGAGGACTGACCCGCCAATAGGAACACCACATGTTTCGGGTTTCATTGGTTATTAATATCTACGGACATGTGTATTGGTCTCATAACTTGAGATCATTACTAATGTGTATCATTTGTTTGCGTACTTTTATGAAAGGAAAAAGCCATGGTATTGAAATCGTGGAGAGGTAGCTTGTGTTGGGTGTGTCGTTGGTGGCATGACATTGGTTGAATGGTCAAGAAAATATTTGTCACTTCTATGTTTAGGATGTTGTATATCTCAGGCCTGGTTGATCTGGATGGTGATAACTTCACAAGTCTTTGTCCAATGTAGTCAAAAGGTAAATCCATCTGGATAGATCAAAAAATAATAAAGCAAATAAAGGAAGATTACACAAGATTGCGTCCTTATTTATGAGATATTTAATGAAAAATATATTATAGTACATAGTCAGTGTTTGTAGGTTAGTTATCATTTCCATGACAATCCTGATCTCTTTAGGGGCCATTATGGGTTGCTAGAATCCACTCTTGTTTTGTGTATTCTATTCACTTCCATTGAGATAAGGGCCTAGAGGTTCAAACACAATAGTGTATTCAAGAATCCTCCCTATTCAGTTGAATAGGTATATGGACATAGTGGGACCCACCATGGGTTTTGAGTGTTGTCGAAGTTTTCGATCATTGATAATTAAATAAATTCATTATTATTCAAGTTATGAATAATTGGGATTGAATTTATTTAATGTAATTACAAGTTAATTAAATAAGGTAAAATATTAATCAAACAAATATTATTTTAGTATTCAAGGATTGTTTAATATTATGAAGGATAGAGAGTTGAGTTAATGTCTTGGGTTTATCATGTAATATATTTTATATATATTACAGGTATGTGATAAAAAAATATTATCATAGTTATGTTTGTCATTGTTATTTATTTAGTGGAGGTTGAAACAAACGGGGGCCTGGGAATCCAACCGGTTATTTTGCAACAACACTATATATAGAGGTGAGGCTCTCTCTCCATGGAACTATTTATTAACATCATGCAATGAAAAATGATAGCCTCTCTCTCCTCTCGCTTCCTTGAGAGAGAAGCAGTTTATCCAAGATCTTTGATCAAGATCTTCCTTAAGCATTGAAATAATCTCGATGTAGTGATCACCGGGACATCAAGTACATCTTTAGATCGCCTCACTAGCACCCAAAATTAAACGATCGACATTCCATAAGATTTTAGAAGTACTAGTGGATGATCTAGAGGGATCCTGCTATGAATCTTTTAAGCGACGATCGCTGACGACAAGTTGTAGTCGACCGCGTATTCATATTTGAAATGGATATGTTTTCGGTTTATTTGTGTGCTCATTATAATTTATGTGAGATCCTCAGACCTTAACATGGATTGGATAGTCGATGTCGATAAGTTTCATCGACCCATCGATGAAAATTTCTAAAATCCCCAGCCAACGGGCTTCCGCTGCGGGCCTTGGTAACCTTTCATCCAACATGTATGTAAAAATTCAGCTCATCAAATTCCCCCACACTTGAATAGTTCATGGTCCTCAAGAAAAAAAGAATCTCAATAGGGATTCCAAAATAAATAGTTTTAAAAATAAATAGGAATCATTCATTACCACCAGGAAAATAAAATTAAGTGTATGAAAACAATATAGTCCTCCCAAATCAATCCTGGTGAGAAATTCATTCATGCCTCATAGATCAGTTCTTTGTCCAGATTCTTTGTTCCTTTAATTTCAATTTCATAACTATTCTATAAATTACATACACAATTTTCAATTAATCTCACAATGAATTTTATCTAACCAGTCAAGGTAAAATGTAGTTGGAGTTATGCGCATACCTTGAATACATTTTCATAACCATAGGTTAGAATTGTTTTTAACATCTCCACTTTGTAAAAAGAAATAAAAAAATCAATCATGAGGGCTTCATCATAAAGGGTTCAAATGACTCTCAGACATAGGTTAGGTGGTTATAATGTAAGAATCAATCAAAAAAGTAGGATAAGATATAAATTATAATGCATGATAAAAATAAACAGTGTAATGAAGTGACTCCTCCAAGATCAAATGGTTTCCATGATCTAATCATCTCAAAGTTGATTCATGAATATGTCAAGTAAGTATAAAAAATGTACCACTTTACTTTCATATTATTTTTATATATTTTTCAACATTCATGTTTAGGTCATATCTCACATCCATCCCCTAACCACATATGATCCATTATATGAATCATCAGTCTAGAAATATATATTTTTTACCTTCCTAATACACAACAAAATATCATTTTATTTTCTTTTTAATTATTTTTTTGAAGAAATGGGGAAGTCATAGAAAATTCCAAAAGTAATCATGGACTGCATAATATTAGTCTGGTGAAAATTCCATAATTAATTTCCTTAAAAACAACAACATGTGTCCATCAACAATGAAAATTACCCCACACTTGTTCAAAGGAAAATAATGCATAATACCAAGTGCAGGGTGGGAAGGGATAATTGTCTTGAAACTGATCCATCCTAAAATGGTTATTCATGGATACAAAATTCTAATGAAGTAAAAATTTATGGTGTGTCTCTAAAAAAATTGTCTCATCAATGATTTCCTCAGTCATATCAAAAGTTTATTTATTCATTAGTAGCCTCAATAAGATCTCATTGAATGTTCTAATATGTTTACATTCCCCAGACGTCTCTTAAGAAATACGATCAGAAAATAATATGAAATCTGGGATTTAGAATCCTCTTGTTGATGGGAGTATACAAAAATAACTGGTAATCACTCAGGGTATAAAATCCAATAATAATTCTATTAAAAAATTCAAGAAATTTGAATTTGAATTAAATTAATAAACTCAACATTCATGATAAAAATATAAAGGGGTGTGAAACATGGATTAAAATAATTTCCAACCTCAATTTTTCTTTTATTTAAATGGGTTTAATGAGTTTTTAGATTTAAGGTGTGATTTTAGTGAAATATGTCTCCAAGATAAATGAAAATAGGAAATAATCAAATTGTATCGATGTTAAAGATCATGAAAGACTCCCCCACACTTAAAATGAGGTAGTTTATACATTTTCCTAGAAATCATAATGGGATAGAAATAAACAACAGCCTCAAAAAAATGATATGGAACTTTGGAATTGAATTTAGGGAATCGATATCTCCCTATGATGAGTGGCGTGCCATGGGAAAAATTATTCGATAGTGATTCCCAATTGGGTTTAGTGTATTACTTGTAAAAATGAAAAAACATTCACTGGATAAAAAATTATTCCACATGGTTTAAGTAGGATGAAAGTAGTGAAATGGGCTGCTACACATAATTAATATTAATGAAAAATAGATCCTATAAATTTAGAAAGGTTAGTAATGTAATGTTTAGAAATGGACTATGCACACAAATTCTACTAAAAATAAAAAATGATCCTAAACAGATGACTGAAAATAATGAAAACAAATAAAATATGGTTTTCTTCCCATAACGCGCTAAAAATGACATTGTCCTCCAAAGTGGTTTCTGCTCAAGAAAATTTGAGAATGATGAAGCACCCTTCTTGGAAGGGTTATAGGTAAAATTTCAACCATTACACATTAACCTTGATGGGTGGGTTTTCACCTTTCTAAGTCTTGATATCTCAATAATAGAAAACATTAATGACATGTTAAGGACCCATCCATTGGGATTTTATCTTTTAATGAAATAATTTTTATCAAGAATTGAATAAGAAAACTTTATCCCATATATTGAATATTAGGTTATCGATTTTGTTTTCATATAACTTCTTGGTCTTTTCTTTAAAAATTATAGCATTATAATAGGCATATTCTCTAATTTATTCTATCCCATCTAGTTAGATCATTATAACCTCTCTAGATTTCTAATAATCCATGTTCACATTTTTTATTACCCTATAAGATCAGATCTCTAAATCCACTGGCAGATGGAAGGGGTTTTTGTACAGTAGTCAGAATGGAGTAGTAACAATGGGTGTTTTGTAGGCAGTGCGATACACCCAAATTGTGTCATCCAGTTTGACACTCCAATCCTTTCTACTGGTGTTCACCATTTTTCTCAGATTTGTTTAATTTCCCTTCTTGACACTTCAACCTACTCGCTTTTTTGTGGGTGGTAGGGAGTACCAGTGTTATATATAATTCCATAATTTTAATTATATTTATTCAAGTGTTATTTCTTAAGTGAGTTCCCTGATCACGAATGCGTAATCCGGGAAATATAAATCTCTAAAAGGTATTTTTCTTTAAAAAAATCATTAAAACATTCATTGTTTCATGGTTAGTGGCTTCGACATCAACCCATTTTGAGATGTATTAAATTCCAAATAGAATGTAGAACATACTATGAGAATTAGGAAATGGTATCATGAAATCAATCCCTCATATGTCTAAGAGTACAAATTATATGATTGAATTTTGGTGAATTTGGTTTCTTTTCCCAGTCGTCATTGTTCACTGGCATCTGTCACAGATGTGAAAACAATTCCTAGTATCTTGATGATGAATTGGACAAAATAGACCACATTAATGGATTTTATCCATGGTGAATTCAGGTCTATGATTCCATATTACTGGTGACTTATGATACATGTCGAGAACACTATTTTTACCCTTATAGGATACAATGCCTTATTAATCTATCTGTAAAATGCTAAAAATGTAGTGGCTCATTCAAGTAGTAATGTGAGTCTTATTTAAAAATATATTCCACTACTGATAGGTAATGTTAGGGTAGATTGATCATGTGGTGATATAATTTCCTATTTTTGAAAACCACGGTTGATCATGGGAACTTATCATGAGAAGGGTTTCATCGGGGTAGTCATCCTTGATGTTAAGATTATCGTTATACTAGATGTTAGATAGTGGTGGTAAAGAAATGGTCTGAAATAACATTCTCAGATCTTTTTTTGTCCTTGATTATGATGTTAACCACTTGTAGTGGAAGGATACAACATATCAGACATGGTTTGGCATATTTTTTGTTCATTAGATACTTATGTACTGAATTATTAATGTAGAACACTAATTTAGATAGTATAAGGAATGAAAGAAACTATTCAAACATAAAAATGAGTTCCATAAGTCCAATTTTAGTATATTTATAATTTATTTGATCATCATTAAGTTTTTTATTGGCATAGTAAATGGGGAAAAAGGTATTTCCAACTCACTGTATAATGATATCACCAACTGTGAAGTTTCTTGAATTGCACTTCAATTAAAATTACATAGTCTAGTTTAGTGAAATTATGAATGGAGAAGCCACCAGACTATTTTTTAGGGTATGGAATCCCCATAGACACTCTTTGTTGAACTCAAAAATTGTGTCTCTCAATAATAATTGTGTCAAGGGGTTGGATAATTATGCAATGTTTTTAATGATGAGGTTTTAGAATCATTTGTGTCCCAAAAAGATCCTTATTCCTTTCACTATTTTAGGATTGGGTTATTCTTTTATCACTTTTATTTCAGATGGGTCAACTTCCATGACTTTTTTTTATTATTTTATGTTTTAGGACTATTCCTCCTTAGACCATGAATTGAAACTATTCCTAGTTTAATACAAGGAATGTTTCTACATAGCATTGCAGGACTTGATCTAGATTACTTAGGAAAAACATGAAGAATCATCCATAAACTAAACATTCATCTATTAAGATTTATAATAATTCCTACACAATATCATGGAAATTATGTTTCATGCACCATTGAAATGTTGTTGGTATATCACACATGCCAAATTATAGATGTCGATAGGTGAAGGTTAGAACAGGGGAAAGTGAACATAGTTTTAGAGTGGTCGCCTAGATTGAATGTAATTTGATTGTGTTCTGAATATCCATATAAAAAACAATAGATTTCATGCCCAACTAGCTTTTCCATCATTTGATATAGAAAGGTTAGTATAAAATGATTTTTTAGGTTTTATTATTGAGGATTTTATAATTGATGCATAATCACCATCCATTTATGGATCGATTGGAGATCAGCCAATCTTCCTTGTTTTTCATGATAGTTATGTTTCCCTTCTTTGGAATGAATTATATAAGAGTCACCAATTCACTATTATATATTGAAAATATTATTCCATAATCTAGAAGATTCAACACTTCTTTCTTGACCACCTCTTTCATTAGTGGGATGATACACCTCTGTGGTTCGCATTTGGGTGTATCACCTTCTTCTAATTAACTTTTGTGGGTGCAGATTGTGGGGATGGTCCCCTTATGGTCACCCACTCCCTAGTATATTTATTTTTTGTGTCTTTTTATGAATTCAATCATCTTTTAATATTTTTTGGGTTACCTATAGACTAATAATGACTGACAGAGTTTCCGCAGTCTCAAGTAATGAGTACTTTAGTGTGCTTAGAGAAGATTTTAACTCAATTGATGGTAGCTTAATGATTCAGGATATTAATGTTGATATAGTGTTCCATTTAAATGGTTCAAGGTAGTTTTAATTCTCTTAATAACTATCTTCATCTTTATCAGGGGACAAGGTCACCCTGTCACCCTCACTGGTTATAAACTCATCTATTTCATCAATTCAAAAAATGGATGGGCAGTCAAAAGAATCATTTACTTTATTGACATGCTATTCTAAGTCAAACGCAACTTATTCATCTCCAAATCCAAATATCAATATTCCATGGTTGAAATTTATTTAATCTATCCCAGTGGATAAAAATGGACTTCCAAGAATAATTTGAATGTCTCATTCTTCTTCCATGTTTAAAATTATGAAATCTGAAGGAAAGATAAACATGCCAAATTTAAATAAGTTATCCTTGAGAAGTAATTGAGGATATTTGACTGACCAGTTATACATTTGAAGCGAAACACATTGTGGTTGTAATTCTTCAATCCCTATCTTCATTAAGACACTCTTAGGAATTATATTTATACCCATGACTGGATCATATAACACTCTTCTGAAGTTTCATTCCCTTATAGTTCATGGAATTTTGATGTTTTTAGGGTCTCTAATTTTATAGAGAACCTTCCATTGAATGAAAATAGAACATTATTAGATTAAATAATTGATTCCTAAGTCTTATATCTTCATTTTTTTGGAAATAAATTCTCTTATGAATTTGGTGTAGGATGGAATCTGAGAATTAGCCTCAACAAAGGAAATATTTATATGTAATTTTTTGAACATTTATAGAAATTTATTCTTTTTTTCATCAATAATTTATTTACTCATCCTTTCCAATAATGGAATAGGTCTTCTGCACTGGTGGTTCTACAAAAATTTCTTCCTTTTCTGGATTTTCTTTTATTGGAGCTTTTGGAGTGGTTTCAAATTCAATACTTATTCCTTTAACATATTTCTTTGTGATATCATTATAATACTTATTGATGACAGTTTTTCGTTTGTTAGGTTCCTCTATCTCCTTTTTCCTCCTCTTTCCATGGTTGATAAAATTCCATCATTTTTTCACTTTTCAAAAAAACTTCATTTTCTTGCTCTTTCTGGTACATTTTAGTTTTACCGTGCAATGTCCCCATTAGTTGGTCTGATATAGTTTTTGAAATTTTTCCATTTTGGTTCTTGATATTTTTCATGGACAGTCCTTGGTTTTTTATCTTAGTCTATTCAGATATGATCCATTGATATTCATTTTTCATGAAGGCAGTTAGAAGGTTTTCATGATTGTTCTTACAGAGGTTGGGCTTTTGTGGTGGTCTTCACAGAGCTTGTTGAAATTTATAATGTTGATCTCTTGGAAAAGTTTGATTGAATTTTGTTGTGGTTAAGAATATAGACCTTATGATCAGTACCCTAGTGGTCCATAATTCCGTTTTTCTACTTATCCCTTCCTATACTGAAATATTCCTAGTTTTATTGTGCCAGTTTTCTGGTCCTTTCGGGTAGATTTTCACTTGATACTGTTGGGACTTCTGGTACTATTGGCTTTGTTGGTTGTAATTGATGTAATTAAAATCTTGATATTGGGGTTATTCTATCCCTGAACTGGAATCTTAGTAAGCATGTGGGGTTCCACACATATCACATGGTTGAATATTAATTACAGGAGATGGCGGGTGTGGTGGCACAATAGGCAATTGAAATAAATATAGATTCTTTGTTAATGATTCTACTTGAGATACCAGGAGGGTGGTCTCATCCAACTGATTTATTCAATGTCGATACAGTCCTCTCTCACTTTTCCATAGATTGTAATTGTGAGGGACTTCATCTAGAATTTCTTAGATGACTTCGGGAATCTTATGTGTGAGTCTTCCATCAACAGAAACATCTATTATAGTTTGTGCATTCAATTGAAGTCCCTAGTATACCATTTTAACTTGTAGCCACACATATTTTCATTGATTTGGGAACTTATGGTAAGCTCCTTAAATCTATACCATGATTCATGTGATGATTCTCCATCCAATAGGACAAGGTTTGGAATTTCATTTTGGAGAATCTAAGATTGAATTGGTGGAATGTATTTTTCTAATAATTTCATTTCTAATACATCATTGTTCATGATTGAATTTTTCATTTAACTCTTCATCCAATCCTTGGATATATCACACAAGTATAAAAGAAAAAATTCCAACTGCATTGCATCTAATTATTCACCTTGGTTGTGAGATATATCATTAACCTCAATGAAATTTGAGATATATTCATGCGGGTATTCACTTTGAAGTCCAATTAAATGCCCCATGTTCTAGATCATGTGAAGGATTCTAGGATTAATCTCAAAAGTATTCACCTGAATTGGTGGGTGCACAATGTTGGGGGTTTCTTCACTAATGGAAGGAATACATTAGTATATAATGGCGCCCTTTTATAGTACTAGTTTCTCACCCTTATTGTGAGGTTGCATATATTGCATGTTTTTCTGGTGTGATAGTGTAATATTGTCACACTCAGCCATTACGAAATAGAAACATGTGGTGATTTTTTATCGATCTCATGATCAAAAAGAAGTTGTTCTTATGTTTCTAGGATTCCTAATGAGTCAAGGGTACATGATGCATTCACTAGATAAGAAGAAGAGAGATAAATAGATAGAATGAAGGTGAACCTAAAGGATAAAATTGTTTAAAGGAAAAGGGGATGGAAAAAAGAAGAAAGGGGGAGAATTTGAGTAATCCAGGGTTCAATCCTAAGGTCGTTGTGCTTGATAAAAAAAATTCATGGAAACAAAGAAACAAATTTGGCTGCCCACACACATCATTGAATTTTTGTTGGCGGTGATTAGATTAGAAATTTATCATCCCAAACTAAACATACTATATGAACGTAGTAAAGTGGCAGTGTGGGGTCGATCCCCTAAGGACTACTGGTAGCTCAACAACTAGTCAAACAAAACCCTTGGCAAGGATTCCTCACATTCAATCTCCAGTTTTGATTTTTACTAAATCTAGGTAGTTTGGAGTTTACTTTATATAATAACGGTTGGGATTAGTTTCAATTTTAAGGATCTTGATATAATATAATCTATATTTATCTTGGGATAGTCCAACGACTTAGGCTACGAAGCAGTTCAAAGTTCACCAATTGGTTTTCATCAAACCAATTTGATATACCCATGTTGTAACCATCCCATAGTCAAGGTATAGCTAAAAAAATGGTTCATTACTCTTAGGTTTTAAGTAGAAAGTGTCACAGGCTAATGGTCAAAGTCCTACTCAACTCTAATTAGGTTAGGTTCATTCAATTGTACTTCCTATGATCAAGGTTGGAAAAATAATATGATGAAAAAGTATTATTAAAGTAAATACTATATACAGGGATACCAATGTCCAATTTAATGATTCATTAGGCTCATAATTACCCCTACTCTTGACCTATCGCCCTTGGTGGATTAGCTATGCAAGGAAATGATGATCAAATGAAAAGAAATATAATACATTCTATGAATAATCAGGAAATAATAGATAAATTAGTAATCCAAGATTTAAAAATTTAATAAATAACACTAAATAATAAATAACAACAAAAATCTAATCAAATACGTTTTCATATTGAAGAAATAATGATATAATGAACAATATGAAATTGATTTATGTAATAAGAAATCAAAAAATTTCTCTGAATGAATAAATGATGAATAATGATGCAAGCGTTGATGATGAATGGAAATCAGTGTTGAAATAAATGTTGAAAATGAAAGAGGAATCACAATGGATGTAGAATGATTAACAAAAAAAAGGATTTTATAAAAAAACAAAATTAATGAATTGAAAAAGGGTTGGAATGAAAAAAAACTTAAAACAAAAGAAAACTTTGAGGGAAAAGAAGGGAAAACTAATGTTTCCAAACATTTTATACATGGAGGGTGCTAAAAATATTAATAGGCCATAGAAGTGCAATATGTGTAGGTCATTCTTATTGTGTACTATTTTAAGTAATTTTTGTCCCAACATATTTTTGTTATGTATGTTGGTTTCATGAAGTGTATTTGGTATCCACATTTGTCATTGATGAATCAACTTGTATCTTTGACTAGGTGAACCTTTGAACTTTTCACATCATGCAATCTCTTCACATCATGTATGTTATTCACTTTTGGTAGGATTTTGATCTTTGAAATCTGAATATCATGAAATGAATGTACACATCGTTTACTGGATTCACATCATGTAAAAGATTCAAGTGTCATTCTGTGTTCTATTAGGCATACTATGAATGAGTTCTACACATAATTTATGTGGTACATGATGTGTAAATCCTATTTTGTCACTTTTTCAACATTTCTTCTTTAAGTACAGAATTTTTAATTCCAATAAAATCAAACTATAACCCATTGCATTATCAAATAAATCATAAATAAATATTAAATATATGTATCCAATAAGTATATATAAATTTAACATATCAAGAATATAAAACTTAAACATCACAATTTATGATATGTATAAAAAATAATCACATGTTTCTAAAATAATTCACTATAGGAATATCTGGATTGTACATAATCCTTGTAGCATTCAAAACTGTGCTAATTATTACTATGTATGACTCAAAATAAAATTAATAATTGAAATTTATGTAACTTACATGTTTTTAATTAATAATATAACATATCATAATAATTATATATGTAAAATAATACACATAATATTCTTTGAATGAAAAATTTATAAGAGAAGAATGTTATCTTTCTCTATTCTAGTAATTTTTTCTCAAATTGATTTAACAATGTGAAGATAATATTTACTAAACCATAAAATTTAATATGAAATTTAATATATTAAATAATAGTAATTGATAAGGTATTGGTTTTTGAAAAATAAATTATAAAATACCTGTCATCCATCATATTGATTTCCATTCTCTTATTATTTTCCCAAATTCTAGATTTGTTGATGTTTATATAGCTTTTAATAATATTTAGTGTTACATTATTTGTGATTAGAGTATATCATAATAAAAATAAAACTATATACTTCTATATTTTCATATAATTTGAAGGAAAATTACCTATGAGAAATTCCTCAAGCGCCTTATTTTTTTATGATCTGGCCAAATAGTATTACTTATAAGCTAAAATGTGGAAATTGTGAATTAGACATTCTTATATGAGTTCTCCAATTAAAAAATTTAATTTTTACTTGTGCTGAATTTCTAAAAAAATTTATTAATTTTCACAGCTATGGAAACAATATATCAAATAACATATTCGTTCATGTATAATTGATTTGTACTTTATCATAAATTGTTTGTCTAATAACTAAAGGTGTAATTTTTTTTCATGTTTGTATTAGTGTTATTAATTGGTTAAAATAAAACTATAATTATCGGTAATTAACTTCCTATAAAAGTAATTTAGATAAACATGGTTAATTTAAATAGAATTCATATATATAGAATTCTAAAGTTTTATTTCAATTGTAAAATAATGGAATAATATTGTTGGTACTAAGTTATTAAGGATATCATATATAACAACTTTTTAGCCTATATTTCATACCTATAATATGAAATTGTAATAACGATCCTAATTTATTTAATAGACCAATAGTACATTGTGGCCCATGAAAATTAATAAGTTATAAAAAATATATATATACACATCATGCATGATAATATATGTAGTTGAGTTACCATTATTGTTTTTATATATTATGAAAAGATGATATGATATGTAACTTACATGTTCTTTGGTAAGGAAAAGGTCATTGAAAAAACGTTATGAGAATTTTGAGGACATTGTGTACCACATATGAATGATGCATACTTAAATTTTCAATTTCTAATCATTGTTAATTGAATTTTTTCTCACTTCTTTAAAATAAATGGTCATCTGTACAAAACTATAAAAAGAATGAAAATTGGAAATATATTGGTAAACATAAAAAAAATTAACAATTAACTTAAATTAATTAACTCTATAAAGCCTTCAATAGTGCAAAAAATTTAACAATGAAATATTTTATATACATAAAGTAATTTTTGATAAATTTCACTATAAAAATGTTTATCACAAACTTCAATGAAATTTTGTCATTATCGCACATTTTTAATTTCAATACTAATTTTTTTGTAACTCTATACTTGGAAACAAATAATTTACCATGATAAAAATAGGTTTTCATAAGTATATGGAAACAAAATATAGATAAAGTACCAAAATTTTGTTAATAGTTATTGAAAATTAAAAATTTAAAGGATGTTATATAATTTGAATCTTTAATGGCCACCTAGAATCTGAATAGGTCATATTAATCTTACTTGTGAAAACATTTTTTCTGTAATGATTCTTAGTCAATATTTTTACACTTATTACTTGATTTCCAAAATCTATTACTATTAATCAAGTTCCATTACATTGTCCAAAAGATTGGTCAAACTCTTATAGTAACATAACTAGTAGACCAACTTTGAGAATTAGTTTATTACATGGAAATCCAAATATATCAATTAAATTCCAAATATTTGGTGTATATGTGTTCTTTAGTGTGTCATTATCCAAACATTCTTGACATACTGAATCAAAAATCAGAGAAATCATATATTCTGTCACGATCCATTCCAAAGTTGCATGTTTCTTGACTACCCCAGGACTACCTCCGATAGGACAAGGGCTGAAGACTAGCACCGAGTAGGAATATCCCACAAATGGAAGGCATTTTCCTAAGTACATGTACATACACGCACATCTCCAAGCTCAAAATGCTTAAATGTAAAAACATCAGGTAAACAATGATTGCGTACACTAAGATACCAACTGAAGTGTACGCCAGTAGGAAAACTAAAAAGTAAACATGGCTTGTATAAAATCCTTCCAAAAGAATGGTTTTTTGATGTGAATGAATTTTTTATAAACTCATCCATAGAAAACCCTATGTAAATGGTAGGTGTAGGGAAACTGTCTGAGGTTGTAGAAGTACGCCACATATTCCTGATCACTCTAAGAAACCCATGGTCTAGGTCCTCCTAGAACTCTGTCAAAGTGTCAATAATCTTAACAAGAAATGATGCATGTGGGAAATGCCCATGCAGGGGTGACTAAAACAATACTCAATAGTAAACCCCGAAACCGCAAAAGAATGCCACTAAGAAACACATGAAGTATACCATAAAGAAATACACAAAGTATACCAAAAATAAATATATAAAGTATACCAAAAATAAACAAACAAATTATACCAAAAATAAATACATGAAGTATAGTCATCTCACATAGGTATAGTTATAAAACACGAAGAGAATAATTTTCAGTTGTAGCCCACATATCTCACAGTTTCCATAACACATGGTGTGTTGATGGTGCACAAAGAATCAATGGTGCATAAAGCATCGACAGTGCATGGAGTATCAACAGTGAACAAAGAGTCAATGGCACACAGAGCTTTGATGGAGCATGGATCCTCAATGGTGCATGTAGTGTCGATGTCACACAGATCATCGATGGTTCATGGAGTGTCAATGGCGCACATAGCTTCGATAGCACACAGATCATCCATGGGTAATGGAGCGTCGATGACGCATGGAGTGTCGATCATGCACTGAGTGTCGATGGGACACACAGCGTCGATGGCGCTTGGAGCATCGATGGTGCACGGAACATCGATATAACATGGAGTTTTGATGGTGCATGGATCATCTATGGAACACAGAGCATCGATGGCACATGGACCATTAATGGAACACGGAGCTTTGATGGCACGTGGTGTGTCGATGGAACCCTGAGCGTCAATAACACAGGGAGCGTCGATGGAGCATGGAGCATCGAAAAAGAATAGAGAGTTGATAGTTCACAGATCATCGATGGCGCATGGCACATCGATGGCGTACGACGCTTCGATGGCTTATGGAGCATCGATGACGCAAGAAGCGTCGATGGCGCACAGAGCGTCGATGGTGCATAGAGCGTCGATGGTGCACGGAGCATCGATGGCGAACGGAGTGTCGATGGCGCATAGAGTGTTGATGGAACATAGAGATTAAATGGCGCATGAAGCTTTTATGGCACATGGAGCATCGATGGAACATGGAGCATCGATGGTTCATGCCTCCCTAAATTCACATAGTCACCATGTTACAGCAAGCCGCATGATTCCACTCGTTTTGCAATTGTTCTGGGAGAACCTAATAATCAAGCCATTAGATAAAAAAAAAACTTCATAAATATTTCACTTAGAGTAACTCAAACGTACTATCTCGTTTCAAGGGTACCAACGTCACAAACAGCTCATCAAAAGAACACACGGTTTGAAAGTTACTGTTATTTTTGTAAAACGTATGACCTCGGTCTGATCCGACCCATTAGACCTGACCCAACCCAACCCTACAAGGTCCAGTCCGGTCTGACCTGAACTAGTGCATCCCATTAGGCTCGGCCCACTAAGCCACTGGGTCCAGCCCACTGGGCCACTGGAGTGGCCCAACTTCCCCGATCCAGCCCACCACATGGGGGCCGGTCTTGTGCACCGGGCGCGGCTTGACCTAGCCACGTCCCATCTCCGGTCAACATAGAAACAAGCCATGTTTCATGAGGCTATCTTGCCTCCTCGTCATTCCTCGTGGAATCTCCATCATGGGATCCTCCAATGCATCTCTGAGCCATGTCTCAGCTTGTCACCACAGCCCCCAATCATAGCCTGCGACCACCCCTACCGCAGGCTCCCATGCAGTCCCCGCCGAACAGTATTCCACCTCCACCATCATCCACCATGTTAGTGTTCCTTTCATATTCTATACTCCTCCTGGAATCACCCCCCCATCAGGTCATTGCTTCCTCCTCCACTAACCACCCTATCGATGACTTGTTGTTCGTTGCACCCTCCGCCCAGACCTGACAAGAGCCACTACTCCAGGAGCCATCGTGCACCATCACCTTGCGCCACTATAACCCACTGCCATAGGTGATTTATACCCCACCATCACCATTTCACCTTTTTGATGTCATTGTGGTGTTGGAACCCTAGTCTTGGATCGTTGCTCCATGGATTGAAGGTTCAACGATCCTCTGTTCGTATTTCGCGATGAATGAATAACGTGGAGAGATTTGGGAAAAAGTGATAAAGCACAAGAATGCCAAAACAACGATTCTTGAACTTGTTCATGTCATCCTGGAGCAATTATTATTATATGGTCTAATGAAGAATAACAATAGATAATCACAAGGATATATCTTCCCTTTAAATCCCTAAAAACTATTCATCCCACATGAAAGATCAAACCGCGGATCAACCTGTTCATTGGTTGGTCTATGTTCTCAATTGAATATAAGAGGGGAAGAAGAAATAAAAAATATATTAACATTATACCTCGAGTTTGGATTGATTTTTGACGCACGGAGAAGCTCTGTTATTGTCATTCGTCGATATGTCGTTCTCCGATCTAAGTTCTGATCTTGAATTTCTAGGCCATTAGTAATCATTGAAAAACCCATATTCTCTTTGTCTCGAGTAAAAGCTATATTTATGGTGATAACCAAAAAACCCTAGAAACCTATAAAATAAATAAAATATCCACTGAGTCGAAATAAAATATTTTTGTCAAATATTCTAATGACGTTTACATCTAAGGACTAACTTTAACATCAAGACTGCACCGGATGTTGTTAGGCCCTACCTAAGGTAAAGTCATTGTTCGAAATGCAACGGTGACCTCAGATTTCTGATCTGGGACCTGTTTAGAAGTTATTCTAGGTTAAAGATAAACCACATGTGCATTTTTAATTAAAAGTGAACTCTATTCAAAAAATTGTTCTGGGAACACCAACCCTTAGAGTCACAAACCATCTTAGTGCTTGATCTCCATTTTTCCCAATAAATATATTAAAATAATACCAGGAAAAATATGAGTCATTAAATTCTCCCCACCTTAGGGCTTTAGATACCAGAAAGCCAAAACAAGGACTACTTAATAAAATGTGAGGGTATATAGCACGGATCTGAGACTCCCTCTTCCAAGTGCTCTCTTGGAGATTCTCGTGTTGCCACCGAATAGACACCATTGGAATCGACTGACCATGAAGGATTTTCTCCTATCGATTATCGATCTCTACCAGTCACTCCACAAAAGTTTCACCATCATCAATATCCAGATCGCCCCATTCAATGACGTGTTATGGATCATGAACATACCTCTTCATCTAAGACACGTGGAAGACATAATTCACACCATACATATGCGGGGGGTAGATCTAGGAGGTATGCCACCTCTCCAACTCTACTCATAATTTGAAACAGGCTGATGTATCTTAGATATAACTTACTACCCCAGCCAAATCTCCGCAAACCCCATCGAGGTGAGACCTTAATGAACACATGGTCTCCCTCCTCAAACTTCAGAGGCCTCCATCTTCTATCATGAAACAACTTATTCTGGATTTTTATAGTCCTTGTTTACTCCTGGACGATTTGAAACTTCTCGATGGTAGCTCGCACCATCTTTGGACCCATGAGTATTGACTATGCTGGGTCCATCTAGCATAGTGGTGGCCTACATGGCTGCTCGTACAAGGCCTTGAATGATTCCATACCAATGGTGGAGTGGTAGCTTCTATTGTATGCATCTCCACCAGAGGTAGGTGATCCTCCCAACTGCGGCCAAAGTATAGGATGCAATCACGTAGAATGTCCTTTAGAACCTCGATGGTCCTCTCCATCTGGCCATCTATCTAAGGATAAAATGTTGTGCTCAAGCACAACTGAGTCCCAACCGCATCCTAAAATACCTTCCACATCTGGGATGTGAAATGAGTATCATGGCCTAAAACTATCATCTATGGAACTCTATGGATATAAACTATCTCTTTAATGTATATGCGTCTCAAGCTCTCTACTAAACTCTACTCTCGGATAAGTGGGATGTGGGCTGACTTGGTGAGTCGGTCAATGATCCCCCAGATGGTATCATGTCCTCTAGATGTTCATGGTAAACTCATCACAAAATCCATTAATATACCATACCACTTCCACACTGGAACCACATGTGGTTGGCTTAATCTTGCTAGAACCTGGTGTTCAACCTTCACTTCTTAACAAGTAAGGCATCCATAAACGAACTCCACCACCACATTCTTCATCCCCAGCCACCAAAATCGACATCAAAGGTTCTAGTAAATCATCTCCACACCTGGACATACTACTAAAGGGTGTGTGTGGATCACTCATAGGGCATCCTCTCACAATTACACTGGTACAAATGCAAACCCTCTGAAAATAATGATGTCCTCCGCACCTATTGAATATCCATTAGGGGAATTCCCTATGGAAAACTGAGCATGTCAGGTCTCATAGTTGATATCCCCAATTTGTGCCTACTTAAATTTATGTAAGAGTGGAGGGGTGTAAACCATCAACTAGAGGTAAGCTTCCCCATCTCCATCAATAAATGATATCTTCAGCGTGACAAACTACTTCGATTCCTCACTCAACAACTATAAGATGGATCATCTGATTTGAGCATCCAGCTCAACATTCCCTTTCCCAAGGCTATAGAAAATATCAAAATCATAGTCCTAGAGGAACTCTAGCCATCACCTCTATCTCAAGTTCATATACATCAGGGATAAGATATACTTGTGGTTCATGTGGTAAGAGTAAATGACAAACCACTCTCCAATCAGGAAGTGTATTCACATCTTTAATGTGAAGACTACCCCTATAGGATCAAGATCATGGGTCACATAATACTACTCATGTTTTCTCAAATGCAATGAACCATAGGCAATCACCACTTTCCCCTGCATTAGGACACAACCAAGCCTAGTACCTGACGCATCGCAAAACACTACATACCTGATTCTCTCCTATGGAGTCTAAATATGGGTGCTCTTTTCAACCTCTACCTCAGCTCTTAAAATCACTGATGGAACTTATTTTTCCATAAAAAGAGTTGTCCCTTCTATGTCATGTATTTCAAGGGTGGTTCTACTCTGTATAATTCTGGTACAAACCTCTGATAGTAACCAGCCAAACCTAGGAAATTCTGCACCTTGGTAACACTCTTGTGTGGCTCCCAAGAAAGCACCGCCTCAATCTTCATTAAGTCCTCTATAACTCCATCCTCTAAAATGTCATGTCCTAGAAAGTGGACCTCTTGAAAATAGAACTAACACTTAGAGATCTTACCATAAGGATGTTTATCTCAGAGTGTGTCTAGTACCATCCTCAAGCGTATCACATGCTCCTCCTCGGACAGCGAGTACACCAGGATGTCGTCAACGAAGACCACCATAAAGTGGTCTAAGTATGTATGGAATATCTTTTTTATGAGTCCCTTGAACAAAACTGAATTTTTGGTCTTCTTTAACAGAATCACCAAGTACCCATATTGTCTGTATCAACATTTGGAGGCTATCTTCAACACATCCTCATCTCGTTTATGAAGCTGGTGATAACCAAACATGAGGTCAATTTTATAGAACCACCTCAATCCCTTAAGCTGATCGAAGAGGCCATCGATACTTGATAGTGTATAATTGTTCTTCAAGGTCACCTGATTCATGTTTTGAAAGTCCACACCTAACCTCAAGCTCTCATCTTCCTTCTTGGAAAACAAAACAAGGGCCACTCAGGCTAAAACATTGGGTTTCACAAAGCCCTTCCTCTACAAGTCCTCCAGTTATACCCTCAACTCACAAAGCTTCATGGGATCCATTCAATATGAAAGTGTAGAAATCAGTGTCTTCCTAGGGTATAGGTAAATGATGAATTTTACCTCCCTACAGGGAGGTAATCTAGGGACATCCTTAGGAAATACGTTCTCATAGTCCACGACCATTTTCGGAAACTGCGGACTCCTATCAACCACCATACTGAGGATGAGGCTAGCCAACTGGTGAGTAATTAGCTACACCCACCTATGAGAAAGATTATCCTACACTGCATGTGTTTACTTTTCTCCAATAAACGAAAACCTCGTCTCATATCCCCAGACACACCACACTTTGTACCTAAAATAGTCAATATGAGCATGGACTGTAGATAACCAATCCATACTGAGAATGAAGTAATAAGGCCTCAACGAGTCTACCAAGTGATTACAAACAAAAATCTTGCCTCCAAGAGTTACATCACACTATCATTAATAGTGTGTAATCATTTAATCTCATCCTATATGATTCTTTAAACGTAATGTTTGAATCAACGGCTCTTTCGGATTATCCGAGCCCTGACCAAGGTCTATGGAAAGAAATGAGTGACTAGTACCTATGTCTATCAAAACTAAATCTAGGGTGTAAAAGACATAGATCATACCTCTAATCATATATAGAGCACTAGAGTCAGAAGCCTCCATCATCTACATCTATCCTCTTCTTTTTTCACCAACTCGCAAAGCCTGTGGAGGGCCACCTAGGGGTAGCAGTGGTAACACATTTAACCTTCACCCACTACATGCTACTCTACTTGCTCCTATGCCACATATTCCACCCTATGAACCACCATTCGCATGCCTCATCCTCTACCATAGTGGTCCCTTGACTATCTTCTTATCATCCATATGGAATGTCAAGAAATCTAGAGCCAAATGTCCCTAACCACTGCCCGAGTAACACATCATATCCTTCAGCTAACCCACTCTACTGTGGGAACCCCGCACTACTAATCCTATGTCTTGGGGTAGTACTCTAGAGTGCTTGACCCACTTGGGTCCCTATGTATGTTGTTGGATACCAACTTCCAAATACTCAGCTACTTGGTTCATACTGGTATATCCCACTACTAGTGCCTACTCTGGCAGAAAGCTCTCCATGAGAAGAGCTTTCTCTAGTACCCCAGCATATGTATGGATGATAATGGATATCATGGATTACTTGATCTCCTAGAGTAATCCCATATATAAGGTATAATCCTTAATGAATGGTTGTCACACGATATCTGTGGAGTAGCGAGAAAGATCAGTAAACCTTTCTGAGTACTCTACCACAGTATGATTGTCCTACTGCAGATACAGGAGCTCCTCTATGTGCACTGAGCATAACGTAGCTAGAATGAACTCCTCTTTGAAGAGTCTCTCAAAGTATTCCCAATAGAGATTCTCCTTGTCATTTTTCTAGATCACTAAGCTCCACCATCTCCCCATTGATCCCTAAAGGATACTCATAGCTAGAATTTCCATCCGGTCAAGAGGTGTAAGACATGACCAACTTCCTCCAGTAAGTCCTCAACTATCTAGGGGTATGTGTCACCCCTAAAACTAGTCGGTAACTATCTATGGAACTCATGAAATGTTCTTAGTCTGTGTGCATCCTCAGCTGGTAGTGATGGTAGTAATTGTTTCTCGATGGGTGGAACTATAACAGGAAACCCACTCGGAGGTTCCACCTCTAGTACAAGCCCCTGAACTGTCAACTCATCACTAGGAAGATCACCCTCATAATCACACAATAGACCTCTAGCTATCTATGTACATGGAGGCATCCTGTAACATATTAAGATGGACCACAACTAATAGAGCATATCTGGTGAGATAACTCAAGGATAAAATGAGAACACACACAAAATCCTATATTATGCATGTACCATTTATACCCTAAAATTAGTGTTTTCGTGTTCTGATTAAAAAAAGAAGGTGTACAGAGTCCTGGTGTATGGATATGTTGGTTGCTACACCCACACTAGAGTATCTATCCTGAAATTTGAAATCGAAACACTTAACATCATTTCCCCAGACAAACCTCACAGACTCCCAATCTTTAAGTAGAACCTCCCTTTGATACCACTCTGTCACGACCCGTCCCAGAGGGGCATGTGCCATGACTACCCTAATCCCGCCTCTGATAGGACAAGGGCTATAAACTATCATCGAGTACGCATATCCCACAAATGAGAGGCATTTTACTATGTATCTATACACACACACACATCTCCAATCCCAAAAGGCTGAAATGTAAACACACTAGGTAAACAACGCATGCATACAGTAAGATACCTACCAAAGAGTATAATATTAAGAAAACTAGAAAGTAAATAGGTCCAGAATAAAATCCCACCAAAGGAGGAGTTTTTCGAAGTGAATGCACAAGTTCCTGAAACTCATCTATAGAAAACCCCACCTGAAGGGTAGGTGTATGATAGTTGTTTGAAGCCGTATAAGCACACCTAATCTACCTAATCACTCTAATCACTGGCTAGTCTTGGTCTACCTAGAACTCCATCAAATCATAGATCATATGCACAAGTCACGACATGTGCAAGCAACACCCTTGGAGGGGTGAGTAAAACAATACTAAGTAGGACACCTTGAAACCACACATGAATACCAATAAGAAACAAATGAAGTATACCAAAAATAAATAATTGAAGTATACCAAAAATGAATAAAAGAAGTATAGTCATCTCACATAGGTATAAGTCTAATGCACAAAGAGAATTATATTCAGGTATAGTCCATATATCTCCCAATTTCCATGAAATATGAAGTGTCGATGGAACAATGAATGTTGATAGTGCACAGAGTGTCAATGCTGCATGGAGTGTCGTTGGCATACGTAGCGTCGATGATGCATGGAGAATCGATGGATAAATGGAACATGGTGCTTCAATGGAACACATAGCATATATGGATAATGTTCCATCAATGGGTAATGAAGCCCCTAGGTTACACAGTCACCAAGTCACAGCTAGACCCGGGATTCTGCTCGTAACGCGCTTGTTTCGGGAGAACCTAATACTCAAGACATTAAAACATAAACTAACTTCCACAAAATTTCACTTGTATTATTTCAAAAGGATAATCTCATATCAAGGGTCCCAACACTGCAAATGGGTCATCAAACAGACACACCATTTGAATGTTATGTCTGTTTTTGTAAAAACGTCTTACTTGGGTCTGATCCGACCTGCCAGGCTTGACCCGTTCCGGCCGACCCGACCCAATCCGGTCTAGTTGACCTGATCCGGACCAATCTGATCCATTCCATACCAAAATATCTGAGCCTGCTGGGCTACTAGTGCAGTCAGGCTACCACAGTCCGGCCCACTACATTTGAGTTGGTCTTTTGCTCTAGACGCGGCCTGCCCCGACTGTGTCCCTTCTCCGGGAAATGCAGATAGGAAACCTCCTCTACATTCCCAAATGGTATTTCTACCATTGGTTCCTTTGATGATACTCTGATCCACATCTCATCTCTCAGTCATGGCCTCCGCTATCACATGATCACACGCAGTCCCCGCCGAACCGCATTCCACCTCCACCGCTAGCTACCCTGCCAGCGGCCCCATCCTAATCTGTACTCTACCTGGCCAGCCCCAACCCCACCCCCCATCGATCCACTACTACCTATTCCACCTTCCGCCTTGTCACTATCCTTCTGTTCTTCGTGCCCTCTGCCCAGATCTGGCTAGAGCCGCTCTTCGTGCCCTCTGCCCAGATCTGGCTAGAGCCGCTACTTCGGGCGCCATCACGCACCGTTACCTTGTGCCACCATAACCTGCTTCCTTGGGTGATTCACAGAGTGCCTTCATTGTCTCACCTTTATGTTATTGTTATGGTGTAAAAATAACTGTCTTGAATTGTTAAAACATATATCGAAGGTGCAACAATCCTATGTTCATATTTCGTGAAGAACGATGAATGTGAAGAAATTTGGGGAAAAGAGGTAAAGCACATGAGTGCCCGAATAATAGATCTTGGATTTGTTTATGTCGGCCGTGATATGTTCATGTTATAGGGTTTAATGAATAACAACAATAGATAATCACAAAGATCTATCTTCTCATTAAACCCCGCAATAACTATCCACCCCGTAAGAACAATCGAACCACGGATCAACATGTTCATTGGTTGGTATGTGTTCATCATTGAGTATATGAGGGGGAGAAGAAATCACAAATAGATCAAAATCCTAAATAGATTTTGGATTGATTGTTGAAGAAAGGTGAAGCAACGTTGTTGAAATTTTTCGATTCACTGTTCTCTAATACGTGTTCTGATCTTGACTCTCTCGGCCATTAGCGTTCGTTGATAGATCCCCCTTCTGTTTGTCTCAGGGAAACTCTAGGGTTATGATTATATCCATGAAACACTAACAACCTTAAATTAAATAAAATATCTGCCACGTCGAAATAAAATATTTTCATCAAATATTTGAATGATGTTTACGTCCAAAAACTAACTTTCACGTCTGGCCCATGTCGGATGATGTTAGGACCCACCTAAGGTAAAGTTGTTGTTCTAAAAGAAACAGTTCCCTAAAATGTATAATTCGGTCACCTGTTTATAATATATTTCTGTTTAAAGATAAATCTCACGTGTGCTTTTAATTAAAAACTAAAATTTTTTCAACGAATTGTTTTAGAAACACCAGCCCTTGGAATTGTATGTCGTCTCAGTGCCTGGTCTCGAAATTTTCCAAATTAATTTATAAAAATAAAACTGAAGAAAATATGAGTCATTACATATTCTACAATAATGAAGGTTAACATGTAATAATTGATTTCATTCATTTAATCATTTATTGGTGTAAAGATAACATATTCCATTAAATATTCCCTTGATAAAGAGGGTTATATCCCCTAAACAATAACATCTATTTTCTTATGAAATTAATTAATTAGAAAATATTTTATAATTCCAATACCTATATCATCATCATTTTTTTTTTCACCAAACAAACTATCACCTATTTTAAAACTCCAACTTAAAAAATCATCTAATTCCATGAAGTAAGTTTATTTTTTAGAGCAAAGAGGTTTCGTTTTAACCATGATTTTAATAACACAAAAATGATTCCAAATATAAGTGTATTTTATACTTATAAATACAATATTACATCAGTTTCCATGATGCACAACCGACAACATTTGTTGACAATCACCACTAAAGACAATTTTTTCCACCAAAATGTATAACAAATTCATGTTGAATGTTTGTTGACATTATATCCCTTGAGGTATGATCTTTCTATTCAATGAAATATTTTTAAACCAGTGGTGCCTCATCCTAATAATTAAATGAGTATATGAATTTTTTTTGTTAATTCGCTCCTTTGTTATATCTTGTATGTATTGTTTTCTTTAATTACAAATACACTGAAAAATTGAGAATGTGTTGCTATACCACTAGGGAGGAGAAAAGATGTTATACCACTTCAGGATAAAATAACTACCACATATCCTTCGTAATGTTATTCCGGTATTACTATATTCCATATGAATGTTTTACCTATCCCTCTATATCCATGTAAAAAAGAACACATCCCCTGTGGGCATGTGATGCATTAATAATAGAGGCTAGAACATATTATTGTTCTTTTTGATGTATTCATAATAGTGGTTATCATATATTTCTATTCAATGGTCAATTTTCTACTCAAAATATCAAATTATTATCAAAGAATGTGTTTATCATAATTTTGTTCTATTGTCGCTAATTTTTTACCAATTGAATGTGGTAGATGAATCTAGAAGAGGAAGAAGGGGATAATTTTTCAATGATATGACATTGCAATGAAGTGTGTTATATTTCTCTAATAATTCATATTGTTCTAGTTGATAATCTATGTGTTGTAATTTTGTTAAGATAAAAAATTGTCAAATATGATTGAAAACCAAATCTTGGTGAAATAAGAAAACATTGAAAGAACTAAGATAGTAAACACAACCTATATATAAGGTTTAAAAAAATTCCAGAATACTAAATGTGGAAGTTGACATAGATTTTTAAGACATTGCATGATTATTCTAGATTTAAAATGCAGTATTTAATGGTAAATGTAATTTAACTGATATAGTAATACTACATAAGAATAGAGAATGTTTTAGAATTCTATGCATGCAGATGAAAACATATGCATAAAGAATATAATATAGATAGATTAACTAAGATAGTTCCACAAGATAAGAATAGATCATTTATATAAATGAATATATTTTTGTAATAGTGGGTTCCCAGGACATAATTAAAATAAAACTTTTCAATTAGCATTTCAGGTATACAATGAGATATACATGATGTACACTTACCATTATAATTTAGAAATTTCTACATCCATTATTTAATGGTCATGTACATACATTAATTTTCACATCCATTGGTTACAGAAGATCTCATGCTATAATGAGAACCTCGAGATACTATGGAATTAATCATAAATAATATCATATGATCTAGACACATCATACTGACTAGACAAAGTTGATATATCACTATCAGGTTTTAGGGTTTTATAATCATTGAGACTTCTTCTCATGATGTTCTCAGATGTTGATCTCTAGTAGTGGAGATCATGAGTACAACCCCACCAATAGGAACACCACATGTTTTGAGTGTCATTGGATATTCCTATCTACGAACATTTTTATTGGTCTCCAAACTTGATATTGTTATCAATGTGTTCCATTTTATCACATACATTGATATAAGGAAACACCACGATAATGAAATCATGGAGAGGTACCTTGCATTGGGTGTGTTATTAATGTTATGACATTGATTGAATGATAAAGATATAATTTGTTCCTTCTGAGTTGTAGAAGTAATGTCTCTTGAAAGGTTTATCATGATGATAGTACCTTCACAAATCCATGTCCATGGTCGTTGAGGGTAAATTCATATAGATTGATCAATAAATAATAAAGCAAGAATTCATGGTGACACAAGTGTGTACCTTTCTTTATGAGATATCCAGTGACAATAATATTATATTACATAGTGTGTATTTATAGGTTGGTTGTCGTTGCTATCACTAATCCTCATCTCTTTAGAAGCCACGATGGGTTACTAACATTGCTCTTGGCCTATGAATACTATTCACTACTATCAATATAAGGGATTAGTGGTTCACATACAAGAGCGTATTCAATAATCTTCCTAATTCAGATGAATAGGTATATATGACATGGTGGACCCACCACTGGGTTTGAGAGTTGACTAGTTTTATCAATCACTGACAAATAAATAAAATTATTATTATTCAAGTAAAGAATTATTGGGTAGAATTTGTTTAATAAAATTATTTACAAGTGTTTAATTAAATACAAGGAATAATATTATATGAACAAAAGTTATTTAAATATACCAGGATCATTTAATCTTAGCTGGAAGTATGAGTCTTGTTAATGAATTATGTTTATCACGTAATATATTAAATATATATTAGAGGTATTTGATAAAAATATAAAAATTGTGTATTATATATTTATTTCATCATAATAATTTATTAATTGATATTTTAGTGGACAATAAATATACAGGTGTTCAGAACCCTTTATAGGTATTTGATCTATCCACTATAAATATAAGAGGAGATTCACTTTCTAATGAGAGTTCATTCATTCAGAATCAAGGACTCTATATCCTATTCTGATTTCTATAGAGAGAATATCTTGATCCAAGTGATTGGATAGAGCTCATCTCTTTAAATTAAAGGAACGTCTATGCTATTATCTTTAGGGAATCATTGGAATCATCGAATAACCGTGCTAGAACCAGAAATTTGATGATCGACGCTCCTGCATCTTGTTGAAGAACATGCGGAAAATCTTGAGGGATTATGTTTTAGATCATTTGATCAATGATTTATAGTAACAAGATGATGTTGATCATGACTTAAAATTAAAAGAGGTATGTTTTTATTTTATTTTTGGTTCTTAGAATAAGCTGTGAGTGATTATAGAATTGTAATGGGGCTCATATCTCCAGAGACAACAAGTTTTGTAGCTCAGGTGATAAAAATTTTAAAATCCCCAGCCCACCATCTTCCGTTTCTAACCTCAGTACCTTTAAATTGTTATCATTGAGATAACATGATTTTTTTCTAAGATAGAAAAAAAATTCTTTAAATTTAAGTAGAAGTATTTAGTTTGGTACCAATAAAACATAACGCGTGTTGATCCAAATTGAGACGACATGTTATGGCCATATGAAATTTGTTATATGAATCATTTTTGGGTATTAGGTATTAAAATTTAAACATATATTTCATATATGTTAATTCTATCCATTTTCACTGGCGAGGAGATTATGAAGAATTTTAGCCATTATCCGACCAGATACGATTGTCAGAAATGTACCAATCGGTGGTAAATAATTCTACCTAAATGTGAATAATTCAATTTTTGTATTTAATAATGTGTTGGAGGTGGATGAATTTACATAGCCATGACAAAACACAAAAATAGGGAGGTGTCATTAGTGGTGACGGTTGTGGATTTTTCAAAATAAGGAAATAAAAATCCACAAGTGGGGTCAGACTTTATGTCTAATCGAACAAATTATGGGTTGGCAGATGGATTGGTTTTTCTAAAGAATAAAAAAAACAAAACCCTATGGAACCTTTGATTTGTTGTCAAATATGGTTTTATAATAAACAAATGATAAAACTTTTAACAATTTTATGGTTGGTTGACTTTTCAATATTCGGAGGTCATAATCATTCATTGAAGAACCCCACAATTTCTCCTCATTTCCTGGTTCGTGACCACCAGCTACCTCCCCTTCATGGCCACACCACCTCACCCAAAATGCCTCATTGAGGCCCCTCTGTCCAACATCATCCCGAACCTATCCGTTTATGTGTCGTTCCACCTCACACTCATGGGCGCCACCTCCTCCCTCAGACGGCCTCCACCCTAATGACCACGAGCCACTGTGAGGCCATCACATCCTGGTTAGATCGAATGGGCACCACCCACCAAACCATCATGGCACCTCCCCCCCAACTGTTGGACCACCCTTTAAAGGCCACCCATACTGCCAGATATTGATTAGTCGGCCACTGAATCTTGCGGTCTCCATCCATAGCGGATCCCCAACTGCCGCTACCTCCCTCCAGGGGTGACCATAGGGCCACATCATCCCTTCATCCGTGAGGTCATCCAAACTGTATGGGATGTTTTTCATCTTCAATCAAATCTGCACTCGACTGTGTTGTCCCTCACCTCTGTGAAGCTGGATGCTGTAGTCCCCATCAATAGCGTTGGACTGAGGTCTACTCCTACCATAGGATCCCTCTACCCCTATTGTGCGAAACTGGATGCTCTGAGCCATTTTTCTTGAACCACAATTGAGAGGCAATCTTTTTCCAGGATTTTTTGGGTTCTACCTAACTGGATCTTCCCTAAAAAGGTTAGAGGCAGGTCAGGTCAACCTGAAATGGGTCTGGGTAGATGTTCCTAGCCTAGAACACCCCTCGGCGGGGTCTGTATGGCCTAGAAGGGGCCGATGATGGTTCATCCCAACCTGTATAGGCCCTACACATGGTTTTTAGGGCCCAATTATTTATTATACAATAAATATTAATTTTATGGATTAATTTATTTTTTTTATTAAATTAAATTAATTAGAAGTTGTTTTTTTTAAAATATAATATTTCAAAATTTTGAAAAAAAATTAATTTTATTTTAGGTATTGAAATAAAATTTATTTATTTATTTATTTTTTGGTATTAAAAATAAATAAAAAGTTGTACCGAATATAAATAAAATATTTGAATTTAATAATTCATTTAATTTACTTGAATTTCCCTCAAAAATTAAATTTAGAGCAATTTAATTTTATAATTACATGACTGATGATCTTGAGCACTAACTAGCCAATGTATGTCCAAATTTTTATTTATTTAATCAATTATTTTAATTGGGTGTGAGGCATGTAACTAATTAAAATATGTTTTGTGCATTTTCAGTTTTTCTGGTTTAATATGTATATGGGCATGTGTGCCCACATGTGCTATTCTTCTATATATTTCACATTTCATAGACCCCCTTCACCGGTGTGTGTGTATGTATGTATTATAATGAAGATGGGGTAAGGTGTTGACCACAAAGAGATGAGATGTTATTCCAAGAAAGACAATGAAACATTGGGCCGGGTGTGCGAGCTGCAATATGAGTCAAGACCCAACTCCAATATTATACCCTTAATAATTGATGTTCAAGATCATTCATGTATTATATGTAATTTATGAATTCATTATTATTTTATTGAATCTGAAACTTTACACAATCACATAATGTAATAAATATAAAAATGAATAGATTAAATCAATTTATGACGTGATTAGTTTTTTTCAATTTATTTGTTAATAATATGTGAGTGAGGTCATATAGAACATACATATCGGATAGAAAATGATTTCATATTTCAATAAAAATACTATAAACATACAGAAAAATATTATGTCACAAACGCCTTATATCATTTGAATTTTAACAAAACCATGTGTATGAGGTGCTCAATCAACCAAAGTTGAGGGTGCCACCTACTACCAAGGAGTTCTTATGAGAGTAATGGGTTTACTTAACTGAAGTTGGTATCAAAGAAATATACCAAGATAGATTTTTGTAACATCTAAAACTAGTATTGAGTAAATCATTTTTTATGATTTTAGAACCTAGTACATCACTTGAAAAATCAAGGAGGCACGAGTTAATGCATTTGGCCAGTCAAATGCCTACCTTGATATCTTCATGTAGGGAAATTGAGAAATCATTAAGACTATGTGGGGAGGATAACAGATCCTTTCCACTAGAATACTCAAGAGATAGAGTATTTTGATTCTAGTAAAATTTCTTCCTATAATTCTATTAAATAGTGGTAGAAGTTTAAGGATTTAATTAATTGATAGTGTAAAGATCAGTAATCAAGATTAACGTTATAATCTTCTAGATTTTATTTTTTGTATAAAATGGGAAGTAATTGTTGTACCTCTCGTACCCCTCGAGGTTTAATTTTCATGATCACAATCACTCTCTTATCTATCAAATCTTGTTTTCAAGTGTTTTTGTTAATAGGCATGATTTCAGGTGGCCAAGGAATTGGGCCAAGAAAGCAAGAAGCCAAAGTGGACTGTTTTCATGTCCACCGGCCAACCGGTGGCTTCACCACCGGCCAGCCGATGGACCCTGGACAGAAGGCTGAGCCACTGCCTCAGCACCGGCCAACCGGTGGCCTTATCACCGGCCAGCCGGTGTCACCCAGATAGAAGGGGTAGCTACTGCCTCCTCACCGGCCAACCGGTGGCCTCATCACCGGCCAGCCGGTGGCGCCTGGACAGAATCCCTCCTCCTTTTTGCAAGCACCGGCCAACCGGTGGCCTTGCACCGGTCAGCCGGTAGAGCCAGTCAAACTAGCCGTTGGGCCTTTGACCAGACCTGTCCACTTGCCTCCCAACGGCTCCGAAGCCTTTTCCAACGGCTCCGAAGACCTCCAAAGGCCATATGAGGGTTCCCCCTCTATAAATAAAGGACTAGGAACACCCGGAAGCCTAAGGATTAATACCGGAACTATAATCAAGCCACGGAAGCCCACGAGACACATTTTACATCATTTGGCAAACCTCCGGTGGATTTTTCCAAGGAACCCCAATTGCTCCAACACACTTCCACATCCAAGGAGCACCACTAAAGAAGCTTGGGAGCGCTCTTCATCAACTCCTTCAATCCATTGGCTCCTAAGACTTCCTCATTACGGTTTTTATTGTTTTATTTATTTTGAGCATCATTTTTGGTTTGTGCCTACAAACCCCACCTCTTTCTCTCATCCTTTCATTTGGGTTTTCACATCACCTTCAAGGTGTGAAGAGGTTGGTCAAGCCTTTCCTTTAAAAGGCTTGAGACATAGGTGAGCTAGCCTTCACCTGTAAGAAGGCTAGTGGGTTCTTGCATAACCATTAAAAGCAAGCTGTAATAGGTTCTAGACTAACCTTAAAGTCTAGTGGGTTTCTTGCTAAAACCATTAAAAAGAAAGCGGTAGTAAATCTCTCAACGGTTGAGTTGGGAGCGGAGACGTAGGCTTGGGTTTAAGCCGAACTCCGTTATCAAGTTGTGTGTTTTGCCTCTTTTATTTCCGCTGCACTTTCACTTTGATTTTAAATTGTTTATTATTTTTTAAAAGGCAATTCACCCCCCCTCTTGCCATCACTTCCTTTCTTTCTCCGTCCAACAGTAATATCACAAATACATATTTTGATATCTGATGGAAAATGAAAACTTCCATACTGGAATGAGTTTCCAAGAGTAGTATAAGTTTTTGAGAAAAATATTATGATTTCAGAAATTCATGGTGTAAGTGTTCCTAATACTTGTTAGGCCACCTCAGGGAGTGATTGTAAGAAAAATATTCTTATAAGAGACTCATGTATGATGTATATGATGGTTATGTCATAATGTTCACGTCAAACTTCCAAAGTGAGTTTTGGATACTACATTAGGACGTGGATGATATTACATGTAGTCTCATCTTTGTGAAGCATATAAGGAGAAATTGAAACGTGATATAAATTAGTTATAATTATAGTAGTTATGTGTAATTTGAAAATTGGATAACGATCTTTCAAGACATCTTATTCTTACATATTTAAAACAAATTTCTCTAGTTTCATTTAAGATTAAAAAAGGGATGGATTAAAATATTTATTACCTTTTAGTTATGGTTATCCAAGTAAATAAGAACATTAAAGAAAGATTAATCATTACTTCTTATGGTGAACAAGTTGAAAGACAAGGTGAAAAGGATAATGGAAAGCGAAACACTAAAGAAACCTTCACAAAAAACCTTGAAATATAGATGTGTTAATAAGAGGTTATTTTATTAACATATCATGAAATAAATATATGATTATTTAATAGAAATGAAATTAATCAATGAAGTAAATAGGTTCTTCTTCCTCAAGTAAATTCATCATTAAAATAATGATTCTATTATAATTCTTGGGTATTAAAATAAAATATTACAATCAGATATGTGTATTGAAATATAGTAACTAATTAAGTATAGAAACATTATAAAAATTATGGTGTGTTCTTTAAGAAGCTAAGAAATGGTGGTTCCTAAGTCAGCGGTGAGAATAACACAAATTATAATTTCCAAGTTTATTGATTCCAGTTGAACATTTGGAGTATAAACAAAACATTTGTCTCACATGTTCTTTGGACAAAAGGGGCCATTATTCTAGTTTTGAAATGAATGTTGTCGGTTGTGTCGAATACTCAAGTTATAGTTCAGTGATACATGAATAATTGGAAATAGATGATGAATATAAATGTAAGACTTATATACCCAATTGTAGCAAGATAAATATTTTTCAAGTAAAAGTAAAAGTTGACGTCAAAGATATGCCCAGTATGGTATTTAGACTCATTAGATAGAAACCCCTTAGGTATTTTTGATGTCTATACTTATTTAGTTTGTAAAAAGAAAGCTTTATAAGTAAATTTATGTCACGAAACTTTTGTAATTAGTTCAGATAGAGAGAATGAACTATTTTAAGGGTAAGATAGTGGTAAATAAAGTTCAAAATATTTCTTTAAGTATTTATTAGGTAATGTGTAAGCGAATTATGATAAATTCATGTTCTTAATTTATGATTTGCTCCGTGACGGAATTCTAAAGAAGATCTTTACCAAGCATTCATCAGTTAATACAATGTAGCATGGAGTAATTCAAAAACACACATTACCTTATCCAGATCAAATCAATGATACAAATAATGAGGATTGATTATAAGTCATACATGTTAACATTAATCAAAAAAATAAAGCATTAAGAAATTGATAAATGTAAATTTCCTTTAATACATCAGAGTCATGATGTAAGTAAAAGAAGTATCAATGATAAAACTCATGCATTATAGATACTTCCATTTTTGAGACATGTTTTGAAAATAATGGAATTATCCCATAACTACATGACAACTATAATGAAAAATTGATATCATATGAGTTATAACATTGTGGAAATAAATTATTTCATATGTACATGTGTTTAGATGAAAATAGTTTATTGAGGATATAAACAAACATGAATCAATAAAAACACAATGTTCATATAAAGTATTTATCCAAAAATATTATTTGGATATTAAAATATAAAACATAAGATAAAAAATATATAGTCAAGTTATAGACTATATTTCATTAAATGTTTGAACATATCTATTCTAGATAGTGGGAGCTAGATTGAATTCAGTTTTTCCAATGTTTTAGATACAAAAGTAGTTGGTATAAGAATAAATTCCACAAGTGCTCAAGGAAGATAAATATTCTAGAGACACGTACTACTTAAGAAAGATAAAAACATTTTGATGGTTTTATATTTATAGCATATGGAGAATACTTATTCATTAAGAATAATTATTCAAAAAACCAAGTATTATATATAATTAATCTACGATTTACCAGATCAATTAAAATAAAATAAGGATTCAATGTATCAAAGTAGATGGGATTATCTTTTTATATACTGCGGTTGGTATTCAAGTGGAACTATAGAAGGATGGTGGAAGTGTCATAACAATAAAGGCCGATTGATAATACCAAGTTATTATACCTAAATCCATTAGAATTTTACTTTTTTATAGGTACTTATTATGATCATTTAATGGGAAATTGTATGTCAATAACATTTTTGTAGAGGGTGTCTATATGATGCAACTAGAAAGGGATGGAGACATCATAGAATTCTAATAATGGTGAAAGTTACTGAAACATAGTTTAGGATTAATGTAAGTTAATAGATCATATAATATTAAGTTATAATGAATCATTTCTATGTTTCTACCACAGTTTAGTGGGAGTGAAATCATTTTCCATGTGAAATATGTTTGGTAACATATAGAAAATAACTATTGGTCTTAAATTTAGTTAAAAACAAAATAATAGTAAATCGTTAATGACTGAATTAAAGTAGAAATATATGTTATAGGAAAAAAGATCTACTGAGGTAGATCTAGTGGTTTCTTAGATATAATCAATCATATATATACTGACATAGTATTGAAATATACAAGTTGGAACAATTTAAGAGAGAATTGTTACCAATGTTACATGAAATATATATCTCCAAGAAAACATTCATATGGCTGGGAGGAGATTAAGGTGTTGAGTTTAATTCCATACACTTATAAAATGGATCAATAATGTATTTAATGATATGTATAAGAAATGCTATATTCAATGTATACTTTATAGTAGGAAAATATTAGTTATATCTGAGATAAATGCAAGGAAAGCAGTCAAAACTATCTGATTGTACATGATAAGTATAAAGGATATGTAACTAGAATATGGAGAGGAAAAAATAATAGTTTTTAGGGGATACAATCTAGAATTACTTCGATCAATTTGTTTTATTATCATAGTCAATCTAAAGTAATGAGTGAATTAAGATCATACAAGCTAGTGGTAGCCATGCCTACAAAAACAGAGTATGGTGTATCTTCTAAGGTAGACAAAAAGAAGTTATTAAATGAAAAAAAAATTTATAGTTCATGGAATCACACCTATCATGAGATTTTTTATCATTATCATAATTCTATTACTATTACTATCCAATATTTCATGTTTTGACAATGAAAACAGAAATATACTCAAAAAATATATCTTGAATTGTTTTACTCAAGGAGATGTGGTCACACATAATAGAATATCCACACAATAGAGATGTGTTAGAACCAATAATTGATGTTGTGAATTATAAAAAAACATTATCTTAATCATGTGAGAGATTACAAGGATTTTTAGAAAGTTGGATCTAGTACAATTGGGGCTGTTGTAATAGTTGATTCCTTAGACCCAACTAAAATAGTAATTTTTTATTCACATATCATGTATATAGTGATATATACATGATGTACACTTACCATTATAGTGTAGACATTTTTTCTTCCACTATTTAATAGTAATGTCCATAGATAATTTTTTTATCAACAATGTATTTTAGATTCTATGCTTTAATTATAACCTCTAGATATTATGACATTAATCTGAAATAAATGTCACATGGTCAAGATACATCATACCTACTAGACACAGTTGATGTCTCACTATCAGCTAGTGGGGCCCATTAGAATTGATACTTATTCTATGAAGTTCTCACTTGGTGATCTCTAGTTGTAGAGATCATGAAGAATAGACCCACCAATAGGAACACCACATGTTTTGGGTGTCATTAGATGTTCCTATCTATAGGCATGTGTACTGGTTTCCTAACTTAAGACCATTATTAATGTCTTCCATTTGACCTCATACTTGGATGCAGGTAAAAAAACATGATAATGAAATCATGGAGATGAATTTTCCATTGGCGGTGTCATTAGTGGTATGAAATTGGTTGAATTGCAATGAATAGAATTTTTCATTCCTATGTTCTGAAAGTAATATCTCTGGCTAGGTTGATTAGGATGGTAGTAACTTCATAAATCCATGGCCACAGTAATAGAGGTTAAATCCATCTAGATAGATCAACAAATAATAAAGCATGAATGGATGATGACACAAGTGTGCATCATGGTTTATGAGATATCTGGTGATAAAGAGACTATATTAAAAAGTTCATGTTCGTAGGTTGTTTTTTGTTTCCATGAATACAAATTATCTATTTAGGGGCATTATTGGGTTTTGATAATCTTCTCTTGATCTTTGAATACTATTCACTTCTCTTAAGATAAGGGTATATAGGGTCACACAAAATAGTGCATTCAAGAATCTACCATATTCTAATGAATAGGTAAATAGGATTTGGTGGGCCCAACCATAGGGTTTGGCAGTTTTCCAGTTTTATCAGTCACTGATAAATAAATAAATTCATTATTATTATAATTAAGAATAATTGGGTTGAATTTATTTATTAAAAGTATTTACAACTGTTTAACTAATTATTTTTAATAGTATTATACGAAAAAATATTATTTTAATATTCTATGTTTGTTTAATATTAGTAGGAATTACAAGTCAAGTTAATTATATGGGATTATAACATAATATATTTAATATATATTATATGTATGTCATAAAATATAAATAATATTTATGGCATAGTTAGTTATTTATAAATATTTATGTATTTCTATTTTACTGGATGTTAAATATAAGGGGGATGGGGAACCCTTTCCAGATATTTGAAGTATCCACTATAAATAGCTAGGGGAGGCTAATTCTAGTTAATCATCATTCATTTAAAATTAGAGACACTCCCTCCTCTTCCACTTTATAGAGAGATAGGATTTTTATCCATGTTATTGGATCGAGAGTACCTCCTTGCATCGAAGGAATATCAAGGTAGTGATCATCAGTACGTTGAAAGCATCGTCAGATCTCCATGCCATTACCCAGGATTCAATGATCGATGCTCCAGTGGATTTTTTATTTTCATTTGGATGATCTAGAGGGATTATTCTTCAGATCCTTTGATCATCAATTGCTAGTGACTAGAAGATGTTGAGCACGACTTCAAATTGATAGAAGTATGTTTTTGGTTTATTTTTTATGTTTAGAATAATCCATGTGAAATATTTAGACCATACAAGGGCTTAGATATCTATATGTGACAACATTCATCACTTTGGTGATAAAAATTTTAAAATCCCCAACCCACTTTATTTTTTTTCACGCCTCAGTACCTTTCATATACGAGACAATAGTAACAAATATGAATGGAGATATTAATACCAGGTAATGTATTTGAGATTTAATTTCTTAAGAGACTATAATACCATATAATAATGGTGAATGTATTATAATTCTATACATATGAATGTTGACGCTCCTTTCCATCACATAGTCTAATGTAATGAAAAGAGAAATACCTTGAACTCAAAGTGATTCATCCTTTGAAGAAACGTCAAAAATTGACAAAGGCAAGAACAAAGGTTCAAATGCACTTGGGTCGCGCAAGTTCCACCATGGTCATGCAAGTATTCTTGCACGCCGCCCAATGGTCATGTAGGTGACTTGCGCGCCCTCTTTGAAATTCTCCCAGGGTCTTCTCTAGCCTATAAATACCCCTGTGGGCCCCCCATTTGAAAGGAAGAAAAATTACAGAAACTCAGATATGAGCTCCTGGCACCCTCGTCTCTTCTCAAAGCTACCGAACACTTATAAGGTAATTTCTTACCTAGAAAGGAGGATCTAAAGAGGGGGAGTAAGGCCTAACTGTCGAAACATATCAACACTTGCGCACCTAGGTGGCCAGCCCTTAAGGGAAATGGCCACACTTGCACGCCGTCTTACCCCTTCACCATAACTTGCGCACCTCTCTTCTGGAAGTCTCTAGGGGTAGAATTAAAGGCTTGATCCAATAATCTCCCAAGTTCTACCCTAAGGCTTTACCATCACGCAAGTACCCATGTGTCTTGTAGGTACACTTGTGCGACCAGGACTTGTGCGCCCATGCAGTACATGTGCGCCGACCAGGACTTGCGTGCCCCTCCCTTTTTGGGTGCCCCTCATGCACATTTTACCTATCTTATGCCTATCCACCTATCCTCTTCAAGATTAATACTTCATAACTCTCTCCAAATCCATTCATGGCATGATCTCCTTGTTATCTTCCTTATCTGAAAAGAATTCTGTGGAACATATCTTAGATCCTAGTGATTTACATATCTTTATGTCACTAAGGTCAGAGAATTCATTCATTCAACCTCATCATTTAATATGAGAGAATCCTTAACCTATTCCCCCTTTTCAAGAGTAAGTCCTATTCGAAGTCCCCTAACCTGGGTATCCTCCTTAGGAGTAAGCCCTAGTAATAATTTCCCATATTTGGGCATCCTCCTCAGGAGGAAGCCCCAACCTTAATTCCTTTAACTTGGGTTTCCTTTTCAAGAGTAGGCCCCAGTCACAAATATGGGAATCCTCCTTAGGAGTAAGCCCAAAGTCCCTTAATTTTCAAATCCCTTTAACATGGGCCTCCTCTTTAGGAATAAGCCCTAGTCTTAATTTCTATTTACCAGTCTTAATCTACTTTTTGATCTGGGCTTCCTTCTCAAGAGTAAAACCCAATCATAAGTCCCCTCCTAATTAGGTCATCTTCCTCAGGAGTAAGCCACAAGTTAGAGTATCCAAATATCCAAAAAATACATATAATTTTATGGACCATATTCTTGGATTTCTTCCCTGAAGTAAATCTTAATCTTCATCTATATGGGAAGTCATACATACATAATCCCCACATCATTTCTTATGATTTCATCTTTCATGGAATAATTGTCTGGTTTTACTAATACCTCTTGTTTCTCACACCGATCATGACTCATGTGAGCTTAGAGTGTAAATGTAATTATGACATCTTTTTTTGAGCCATCATTCACACATAAACATCATACTCCCTTACTCGAACTACATGGGTTCTGATTCCTTTTCTAAATAAACTATACGTAGGTAGCCCATCTGCAGGTACGATCCCAACTCTAAAATAATCCATGTCCTTATGAATGACAATAAACATCAAGTGCCACACTGAGTGGCTTTAAAACCAGTATGGTCATCATAATGACCAAGAGACTTTTATATAATGTATTAAAGGATACCATTGACTAAGAATCTCTAACAAATACAGATGATTCTTTATCGATGAAGAACCTCGAATACATATAAATGATTATATAAATTTCCTACATATAAATCATTGATTGTCAGATCTAAAGGAAAGATCATTTTATACTTGGTAATATAATAAGGATTCAAGAACATAACTTAAATCTATAAAGAGAGTCCCATAGTAGAAAATAATTCCCCTCAAAAGGTGTGATGAGTCCGGCCTCCCATACTCTCGACCAATGAAAATTATTAAGTCTCATTGGTCCACAACTAAGGGAACATACCTTTGGATTGTAGGTCCAAATGGATATAGAATCATTGGAAGTTTCTGGTTCTACGAACAATCCCGTTAGAAACCGATTGGAATGTTTGAACCTTAAATCAACGAGGTCATCCCCAATTCCAGAGGAAACAAAAAATGGTAAACCTGATGTGAAACCTTAACCAAGTTAAAGTGAATTTTTACATATTTGTTAGGCCCCTATTTAAACTCAATGAGAGGGCCAACAAGATAGTTAGTAACATATGTGCTTATCCAAAATATGTAGTGGCCGGACTTATCTTGATTACGTCTGTTATATCAAACATGCACTCTTTTCCAAGATCTTATGCATTACAAAATTGGCATCTATCAAATTCACACCTGTGAATACTTCTACTATGAATGCCTTTGCTTCTACTTCGGCTGGATCATCATCCTCTCTAAGGAAGATATCACCTACTCAACATCTTCAACGCTGGGTATCAAATGTGATGCTTAAAGAGTACCGTAAAAACGGTACTATTCTGACTCTGGAGGCCGCTCGACAATCCTTTCAAGTCAATAATTCATCTTGTTCGTCTGGATAGCTACGACCAGCGATCATGAAGCAGGTGGTTCTAATCATCGTCTTCAACCGTTTCGGGTTGTTATCCCCGGAACACAATCACCATTCACTCCCATATTTTGGGTAGGTGAATGATCAGGTCCCTCAAGTTCTTAATTCAAGGAGATAGGAGTCCTTCCCAAGTTCTCCCATCAATAATTTCCACCAGACTCGTATGGCAGTGCGCCATCAACATGATGAGGGTATCGTCTCCAGGCGTTCGGATCAAGTTCTTTGAACCCGAGTAGGCAAAATGAACCGCCAGAGTCGAAATCCGGTCAACAATGATGAGGTTCTCATCTCTGCCATCTCCAGAGAAGTCCACCAACCTAACTTGGTGGCAAGCAACTAGCAGGCACACACACCCATCTGTTTTAATTCTGCTGTCCAGCAGACTCGTCTGGCAGCAGCACGCCAATCCCGCCAGGCAATTCCAGCGGAGTACTATAGACATGAACATACACATGTTTATAAATCATCAGCTAGTCAGCAGGCTCGTCTATCAGCATTGAATGAAGCTCATCAACCACTTTCGGTGGAGTCCAATCAGTAGGCACATACACCTTCTAGAATTGATCAAGCCTACAAATAGTCTCGTTTGGTAGCACTCGGAGAAGTCAGTCGGAAAGCTTCGGCGACAAACAGGAGGCAGACTCCACTCTCTATCCCCACACTTGAGTACTGTCAGGATTCTCTGAAAGGAAAAGGAGGACAAGAGCATGAATACACACTTACTCCACGCACGGAATGGACGTATATCCCCATTCCCATAGATGAAGTCACCAAGAACATTCTATCAATGGTGAAAGTGCAGAAGAAAATTCCTGCTCATATTCTGGATGACTTCCAGGATATTATAACAAATTCAGCAGCATCTCAGGGAAAGACACATAAATATGCCCCTACAAATGTAGTGACACATCAATATTTCACTCCGGAACAAACACACACCTCTGTTCCAGTCCAAGAGGGTTGTGGGGCATACTCCCCCATATCATACGGACAATCAAGTCAGGAACATACACCTGATTTGAGAAGGGATAATCAGCCTAACCTGATCATTTCCCCTGAGCAAGTATATACACCATCTCATAATAACCACTTTCTTCAACAAGTGGTTCCCAAATTGAGTAAGAAGGCATCTAAGAAGAAGACCCGTCTGGTACAGTCAAGAAATCAAGGGCCAATCTGTAATAAGGCCTTACTCGATGCTGGAGTTCTTGATGCACTCAGACAATTATCTATTGGAAATAAAGATTCTACTCTCTCAGTTCCCAACAGTGGGAACTTTAATTCTGATGTTATTCATTAGAAACTTCCTCATGAAGGCTTTCTTAATGACAGTTTGATCGATCTTGATGTTTCACCTTCAAATGGGAGTCACAGGAACCCTCTTTTTTTCCAGAAGACCAAGGAGAAAAATGTATCATCTTTTGTTGTAACCCACCATGGTGGTTCTCCCCATGATAATGAATTTATCTGTGAAAGTCCTCTCCTCAATAGTAATTCACATTGTATAGAAAATTATTCAGAAGAAAATTCAGTGATGCAAAACCCCTCTTATCTTGAGGCACTTGCAAATGTGAAGCCAGTCATGTCTGATGCTTTACCACTAGTAGGTGAAATACTTTCTCAATCAGAAGATATCCTGGGGTGTAGGTCATTCTCTGAACCACCATTGGGTCATTAATCTTATAATTTGATCAGTGAATTCTCTACCAATATTGTTGAATCTGATGAAGCAACAAGGAAGCACTAACTCTAGTCTAATCAGGTAGAAGAATCTTCGTTGAATGACAAATAGGAAATGCGGAATATGAAAAAACAACTGGTGAAAGGTGAAGTGAAAGTTATGTTTTGGCCTTTGACTGACTCTCAGTATGATATTCTAGAGATGTTGACGGAAGATGGAATTAATGATATTTTTCTCTACATATGGAAAACTCTCTGTCAGTTGAAAAATAAAATATTATCGTATGATGAATATGAAAATCATGTCAGGATAATAGAAGGGTTACAATGAAAAATTTACTTTGCATCTCTCTCAATTTCTCAATATCCGAAGGCTGAAAAGCAACAGAGAGCCCATCAGTGTTCATGCCTTGGCACACTAATAAGATTTCACTAGTTAATTCCCAATGCCCCATTTGGTATTCATATCAGGGGATGGGGTGTTCATGGAGCACTACATTTCACTATACTCTCCAGTCAGCAAAGCCCACCGAAAATGGTCTCATGCAATGTTATTGCCCATGGACAACCAAAGTCAATTGGATTTGTTTGTAATCAAAGGCTTGCTCAAGAACAGGCTTCAACTAGTTCTTCTCAAAATCAAGCATACAAAGAACAAGTTGTTGAATTACTCCTGCAACAAGTGAACGAGAATATTGAACAGGTATCTCGTTTGGAGCAAGCACATCACAAGTGAAAGAAGTGTCAGAAATCATCCAACGGTCTTTTGAGCCGGGTGACAAAAGTGGATGCATGTTGATGCATCCAGCTAATTTCCAGACAAAAGTCCATAATATCAGAAGAACATACAAGAAGGACTTAGATATATCATGTCAAGAACCACCCCAGATTTCCAGACTTGGGACTCTTTTAACCCAACCCTCAGAATCAACAAATAGGATTCAAGGAGTTGAGCAAGAACAACAGGAACAGCCCCAGTCCAACAGAATGGGGACTTATTCAAATCCTCAATCCCTTCCTCGGAGAAAGTCAGTTTCCTCTCGATTAGGGAAGAATTCCCATGTGGAACGAAGAGAAAAATTATCAGGATATTCCCTCCAAAGTACGGATTTTCAAGAGGTTCCTGAGTGATCAAATCGACAAAAGGCAATGTATCATCAGGGACATGGAAGAAGGTAACATCATAGAAATGCTGATAGAAAAGATGCAATTCATTATGCATCAATTAATGTCATCAATGTCGTTGTTTATGATCCACCAGATGAGGCTCACTCAGAGGGATCATATGAAGTGGTTCCTGCTCAAGAAGTTGTACGCACAGATAAAAATAAAGAAGGTGTGCATACACGAAATCAACGGCTTACCCAAGATCTGGGTGTTCCTTTAGGTAACCCACTTCCCCCTCTACGAAAGGGATCTAACAAGGGGAAAGGAATGAATCAGGTTACATACCCTTCCTCTGGAGAAGGCCAATCACTCTCACTAGAGCAAATATTTTCACAACAGGAGGAAGAAATGAAGGAATTGAGGAGGATGAATGCAGAACTACTTCAGGGTAGTCTTCCTCTTAAGCATGCTGGAGTTAGATAGCCTAGGGAATTTTTGCGGCTACTGAGATGGATCAAGAATATTCTCCTTTATCAATACACCATCATAGGTCTAATCCTACGGGTCAAGTGCTACCATCAGTTGCAGTACCAGCTGCCACATCAATCCAAGCTCCAGTCAGTGAACCTGTTCAGGTCCAAGCTCAAACGGATGTTTATCAAAAGTTAATAACTACTATTGAGTCATTAACACCTCGTTTGGAAGATATGGATGGAAAGCATGCTCAAATTCAACCAGAAAAGAGAGCTTATCCTGAATGGGTTGATGCAATTCCTCCCCCATAAAATTTTTCAAGTACCACATTCCTAATCATTAACGGTTCACGAGACCCATAGAAACACTTAACAAATTTTGTTTCTCGTTGTGATCCTATGATGGGAACCCCTCAGCAACAGGAATCAGTTATGATCAGGTGTTTTGTACAGTCATTACAAGGACCTACCTTTGTCTGGTAAACAAGCTTGCAATCTCAGTCAATTAACAGATGGGAAGATCTCCATCGACGATTTATTCTTCAGTTCATCTCAACTTTTCCAAAGACAACAGTTTTTGATCATACAAACTTTAAGCAAAGGGAAAATGAAAGGGTTTTAGATTTTATTTCTCGGTGGAAGTGATTAACATATTCCCTGAGTTTAGAACTCCCTCAAGAAGAATTGTTTCCAATCTTTGTGGAAGATCTGTGTGATGAGTTACACACGCCGTTGATCCCTATGAAATACACAGGAGGGTTTTGAGACCTTACTTAAACTACTCAACAGATTGAAGATTCTATTTTGAAGACTAAGGAAAAACTCATGTAATTCAATCAGCTCCAGGAAGGAGAATGGGTAGAGCAGAGACTGCTACAGTTATGCTTAAACAAGCACTTGTACCTTCTTCTATTTCAAAACCTTCATCTTCCAGAAGGGCTCCACCTCCTGAGCGTCAGCAACAGAGGTCGTTTCGTCAATATAATCGAAGAGATCAGAGACAAAAACAATTTTCGGATATAAAAAGAAAATTTTACTATTTCCAAAATGAACAAGTTCCTGGCTACTTTAGTTTTGGCTCTAGAAAATAATTTGGTTCAATTTCCAAGGCCCAAAAGGCCAAACAAGTAAGGAGATAAAGACCATCCCAATTGTTGCATGTTTCATCAGATGTTGGGGCATCCCATTCATGACTGTTTTGTCTTCAAGGACCACCTTTAAAAAATGGTTGACTCGGGAAAATTAAAATTGAAAGGCTCTATAGCTCAAGTATCATGTGTTACTGCTATAGATCCATAGGAGGAAAGCGTGTGGCAAGAAGTCAAGAACAAAAATGCACAAAAATATGATGATTGGATTGTCAGAAAAACGATCAACCGAACTCATGAAATTTTGCGAACACAATTGAAGAAACCAATTGTGTCTTCTGCTATGAATCCCACAACAAATCCCCCTTCATTAGAGGGAAAATCCTCAATGAAACAGCATGATTCAAAGAAAGAAGAAGAATCAGAAGAAGATGAGTATGTGTAAAAGTCTAAGTGGTCTTTGAATCTGGTAGATTTTATGCCATCTAATTAAAAGCAACGGGCATCGTCCCACCAAAAGGAACATCCTAAATTGGATATTCAGGCAGAGTCATCATCAGATGAAGAGTTAATATTCGATTCTGTTAATATGATTCACTTAACAGATCCTTGTGCCAGTCGTAGTTTCAATTTCGATGATCCTGAATTCCCTGTACCAAACAGAGGAATTAGAGGAAGTTCCAGGGGTCTAGGATATAGAGGAAGACATGGATATCCCAGAAGACACTATTCAAATTCTACCCTGCTAGAACTGTGTATGTGGCAAAAACTCCTGGAAAATCAGTTCAATGAGCTCAACAAGAACAAGCAAGTTCTTTCTCACAAGGCAGATTCAGTCCTGGCACTGTTATTCTGGAGGATCAGTTGGAAGTTACACCTTCTTCCTCTCAGAAATTCAATAGACCTATTCGGTCTAATCTTCCAAATCCATGAATATTGCCAACTACTATCCCGATACAAGAAGAATCAACTTCCAAGGCACCTACTAAATCACATGTTCCTGTTGGAAAATGCAGAACTTTGGATCAAAAGTATGATGTATTGAAACACCTGGCCCAAGTCCCAGCCATGTTATCAATTCTGGATTCTTTGAATCTCTCAAAGGATCTTCGAAAGGCACTCATCGAGTCTTTGTCAAGTCCTTAGGAGTTTGAAACTGAAATTGCTGTAGCTGAAGCCTACCATGTAGAGAATGCAGTGATATCTTTCACAAATGAAGATGAAGATGATATCGTGCATGGGAATATTAGACCATTGTACTTATCTAGAATGGTCAATGGTGTGGACATCCTATGAGCTTTCATTGATAATGGTTCAGGAGTCAACCTCATCCCCATTCGTACACATCGGCTTTTTAGACTCACCGAATCTGATTTATCTCCTTCTACATTGATGTTCCAAGGGTATGATAAAAATGAACAAGAACCAATGAGTGATATTACACTCAGAACTCCTTTTGGTGACCTAGTATCCAATTCAGATTTCATGGTTGTTGGCCACTATACAGCCTTCAATATTTTTCTTGGAAGACCCTGGCTACATCAACATGCAACTATCCCTTCATCATACCATCAATGTCTTAAATATTGTTTCGATGGTCAAATTGGGAAATTTTATTCTAATAAATCCCCATTCAAGACATGTGAATCTCAGTATATTGAGGTGGAATTCTATCACATGAAGGGTGAGGAGAAATCTAAAATAGGGGAGGTTACCAAAGTTAATGCTTCATTTGGTTTGGAAAAGATTCCAGTAAAACCATTTACATATGTGAGTTTAGATTATGTGTTGCCTATCAGTCAAATTGACAGGATAGACCCAAATCAAAATACTCTTATGGAAACTTCCATAATGTCAATTATGGAAATCAAGCCAGACAGCATGGGAAATATTGGTGATTTACCAAGCAATGATGAATGCTCAAATGGGGATGTCTTCATTTCATCCGCTGAAATCCAGAAAGTCTATACTTCACCAACCAGGCCAGAAGAAATTATAGTAATTCCAGAGGTGAATGATGATGTTGATTCTCAATCCATTATCTCCTCTTTAATACCCAAGGAAGACCCTTCATCATCAATCAGGTTGGAAATGGAAGTTTCCTCTTCAAGATGTTCAAATTTTAACATATCTTCTGATCATGAAAATTCATCTTCATCATCTACTATGAAAGTATAAGAAGAAGAAATAACACATGTTGAAGAATAAGAGGAAGATCTCAGGGATGGTCCTCTAGCATTTGAAGAGGGTATCACTACCACTGTGGATGAACTTAGAGAAATAAATTTGGGTACAAAAAAAGATCCACGCCCCACTTGAATTAGTGCAGCCATGAATCTTGAATAACAATAGATGTATGTTTCATTTTTAAATAAAAAATGAGATATATTTGCATGGAAATATACAGAGATTCTCGGGCTTGATCTTGATGTTGCTACTCATCGTTTTGGTTTTCCAGAAGAACATCGAGGATTCATGCAAGCTGCAAGAAGAACACACACAACCTATGCTTCCAAAATTGAAACTGAAGTGGATAAGCTTATCAAAGCTAACTTCATCACAGAAGTTCAATATCCCAAGTGGTTGGCTAATATTGTCCCTATGAAGAAGAATAATGTAATATTTAGATTTTTCATCGATTTAATATATCTTAATCGGCATTTTCCTAAGGATGATTTTCTAGTTCTGATCACAGAAATGTTAATTAATGCAATAGCTGGAAATGAAGCACTTTCTTCATGGATGGATATTCCATGTATAATCAAATCTGAATGGCTCCTGAAAATGAATAATCTATAGCCTTTAGAGCCCCTTAGGGTGTGTTTTGCTATCGGGTAATGCCCATTGGCCTAAATAATGCTGGCGCAACATATCAGCTTGCCACGAATCGTATCTTCAAACCCTTTCTAGGGATGTTTTTTGAATGTACGTGGATGATTTGGTGGTCAAATACAAACAACATTATAACCACTTGACTGATTTAGAATTCATATTCCGCAAGCATCGATAACATAATTTGAAGATGAATCCCTTAAAATTTGATTTTGGGGTAACCTCAGGAAAATTTCTGGGCTTTTATGTATGCCATCGTGGTATCAAAGTCGATCCTAATAAGACAAAGTCAATACTAGGTATGTCACCTCCCCAAAATTAGAATGAATTGAGAGGACTTCAAGGACACATAGCCTATATTCGGCGTTTCATCGCCAATTTGGCAGGAAAAATCATACCCTTCACCAAATTGATGAAGAAGGGAGTCACATACCAGTTGACTGAAGAATGTCAAGAAGCATTTGATATTCTCAAGAAGTATCTGTTAAGTCCACCGATATTAATGCCACCTATTGAAGGAAGGCCACTTATCCTCTATGTGACAGCTTTAAAGTGATCATTGGGTTCCTTTCTTGCTCAGAAGAATGCTGCTGGGAATGAAAACAGCCTCTACTATCTCAATCGGACTATGCATGAAGCAGAAACCCAATATTCAAGTATTGGGAAGTGCTGCCTAGAATTAATCTTTGTAGTTCAGAAGTTGAGACACTACCTGCAACATCGTGAAGTCCAATTGGTATCTCGTAATAACCCTCTCAAATTCATCCTTAGTCGTCCAATGCTTATAGGACGTCTGGCAAGGTGGGAAGTTATTCTACAGCAATTTGACATTTATTATATGTCTCAAAAGGCAATAAAGTTCCAAGATCTAGCTGATTTCCTTGCTAAACACCCTTTAGTAGAAGATAAATCTTCATATATTGAAATTCCTGATGACGAAGTCTTCTTTATTCATGATAGTCTTCAAACATGGGAAATGTACTTTGATGGTGCTTCCAGAAGTCCAATATGAAGGAAAATCGAAAATCTTAAATTCAATAAAGTTAGATTAGTAATTGTGCTCATTTCTCGAGAAAATGCAGTGTTACCCTATTCCTTTTCATTGTTGGGAGGTGGTACAAATAATGAAGCAGAATACCAAGATCTCATCACAGGATTTGAATTGGCGCTTCAAGCACAAGTGAATCACATAAAAGTGAAAGGAGATTCAGACCTAGTAATCAAGAAAGTCAATTGGGATTATGAAATCAGAAAATAAGAGCTAATCCCTTTTAATGATTACTTCATAGAGTTAATGGAGGAATTTCCTATAGAACCGAAATTTTCTTATGTATTGTGATCATAAAATGCTCAAGATGATGCACTGGCTAATATAGCTACGACTCTGGCAGATCCAAATCGGGACAAAAAAACCATCATTATAGCCCACCGTCGTACAATTTCACCTTATGTTCAAACCAGAATAGAGGAAATCAACGAAATTTGTCCCATTCCTGAACCATATGGTCATACTACAGGATGGATGACACCTATCAGAGAATACCTTCAAAATGGAACACTTCCACCTGATAGATCCGGGAAAGAACAAATCTGGCGATGTGTGGTCAATTTTACTCTTTATGACAGCCCAAATCACCTGGAGAAAGTTCTCTACAAGCGTGGTTTTTATGGAGTTCTCTTCAGATGCATTCAAGGTGAAGAGATAATGGCTATCATAAAAGAAGTGCATGCAAGAGTCTGTGGTGCCCACCAGTCTGGACATAGACTATCTGATAAAATTTGATAGATTGGATAATTTTGGCCTTCAATGATACAATATTATATTGATTTCACAATGAAGTGTCATTCATACCAAGTACATTCCATCTTCATTAATCATCCCCCAGAGTTGCTTCATATATCTAAATAATCGTGGTCGTTTTCCACATGGTGAATGGATGTGGTGGGACCATAACCTTCAGCTACATCCAAGCAGTTTAAGTACATTCTTACTGCTACTAACTTCTTTTCCAAATGGGAAGTGGCAATACCTCTCAAGGAAGTTAGTTCTAAAATCATTGTTAGCTTCATCAGGTCTAACATCATTACCAGATTTGGTGTCCCTCATACCATCTTAAAGGAAAATGGCACCAACTTCTGTTCACCCGAGGTGAGGAAGTTGTATCAAGAATACGACATCGAATCCACTCATTAATCTCAGTATCATGCAGCAGCCAATGGCCAGATAGAATCCTTCAACAAGACTCTTTCAAATATACTACAAATGATGGTGGATAATGATAATAAATCATGTCCTGACATACTCTTTCATGATTTATGGACTTATCGGACCACCACTTGCACTACAATGCGGTAAACTCCATATTCACTAGTATATGGAACAGAAGCAGTCTTGCCCATTGAAATTCGATTACCCTCGCTCAGAGTAGCCATTTTTGATTAGTCATCTATAGATGAACAATCTCAAAAACTATTGGATGAATTGGAATGGTTATATAAGAAAATATTGTGCACCTTGCACCCCATGAAAGTCTACTAGAATCGAATAGCACGAGATTTCAACAAAAAAGTTCATCTTCATTCATTCATTCAGGGAGAAGTTTTATTGGTTATTAGAACTCCAATGATACCAGGAAAAAAACCTCCCATGATTGAGCCAAAATGGGAAGGACCTTATTTAATACATAAAGTCTACTCCAATGGAGATTATTCTTTAATATCAATGGATGGAGAACTCATCACTACTCCAACCAATGCCAGATTTCTGAAGAAATATTTTGTATAAACGCAAAATACATCAATTATGGTCCATGTATATGACCTTAAACTATTTTCACTTTTGTCCAACAGGACGTTAAATTGTGCCCCCTTACTTGGTCCATGCATACGACCTTAAACTATTTGTATTACTTTCGTCCCACATGACGTTAAACTATGACGTCCTAGCTACATGATGCTAAACTATACAGAAGTCTCTTACGTCCAGGAAGACGTTAAACTGCACCATTACGGTCCATCCATAGGACCTTAAACTATTTGCATCCCTCTCATCCAAAATGACTCTAAACTGTATCATCCCTAATACGTCCAACATGACGTTAAACTATGTCCTCTTTTGTCTTTACTGTATGACATTAAACTACATAGTCCCCTTTCGTCCAACATGACGTTAAACTGTATTGTCCCCATCGTCTTAGCTACAAGACACTAAACTGTACAGTACCCTTATTTTCCAACATGACATTAAACTGTGTCCCTTTAATATGTCCTACATGACATTCAACTATATTTTGTCCCTGTTACATGACACTAAACTGTGCAGCACCAATAGTCCTAACTGCAAGACTTTAAACTACATAGTCCCTTCATATGTCCTGCATGACATTAAACTGTGCATTGTTAAGGTTGTTCCTACCTCTTGTTTCTCAAAACGAGTATGAATCACATGAGCTTAGAGAATACTTCAATCATAACACCCTCTCTGGGCCGCTAACCATGCGTAAGTCCCAACACCATTTTTTAGGTCGTTTCCCCAAAGAAAAACTTGATCACTAATTCATTCATTAATTGAACTACGCAGACTTTGATCCTTTCCTTTTAGGCTGGTTACATAGGCAACCTCCCAAGGTTCAAGCCCCAAACCAATATCTTCACATCGGTTCACCTCCATCTCATACGATGTTGATTCGTGAAACCGCCCCCAGAATCAATTTTTTTACATTGGTTCACATTTGTCCTTGTTATACGATGTTAAACTATACAAAACCTTTGTCATGTAAGAAAATAAACTACAACATTCTTTAATACCTTTTCCTAAGAGGGAATCATTATTTACATCAATTTCCAATCAGGTTATATTCCAAAGACTACGTGCATACATGGTAATTCCTGAACCTTTTATCTTGGGTCAAACCATCATTGCACTAAAGTCCCCTTTTCACCCTTCACATGTACAAATGAAATCTGTAAAGAGGGTATTTCTAGAAATATGTGGGCCTGATTCCCATCCTTATGGGATACGTAGGAACATTCTAGTGTCCCTCGAATCCGGCCCCAAGTCGTTTGGGCCTAACCACAAATTCAACTTTCAGTCCCCTGGCTGAAAAGTCCCCATGAAAACACACACTGTGTATTCATTATTATGGTCCGAGCTCTATGACCCTAAACTAAGATCTCCCATAATTTCATCCCACATGACGTTAAACTATATTTCAAGAACTACATATGGCTTGATTACCATCCTTATGGGATACATAGTGAAGTACAACATTTCAATTCAGGACCCAGCCACAAAATGATTATGGTTAGCATTGATCTGTGTATCTCTACATGCATTGGACACTACCCATTTTCATGTTCCATAATCCTAAATTTAAATATTTTCATATCTTCATAACCCTTTTCCTGACTTCTAGTCACAAAATGTCCAATTTCTGAGAGTTATTTTTTTCGACTATGCAGTACATGCCCTTAGGCGGCCTTGCATAAGTAGTCTACATAACAGACCTGTCATAAAAAAGACGCTATTATTTGACTATGCATCCAATTCCCTTAGGTGGCTCTGTATAATTCAACCCCCTAATGGGTTTGTTAAATAATGGTGACTTCATTATTGGGAAGAAAACCTCTTTTGTGCTTAAATTTATCTAACGAAAATATGTAGGGATCCAAAAAAATAGCCATCCTTATTATATTTGTCTCATAATCATTTTCATGATCTGAAAGTATTCAAGTCTATGGTTTATATTTATCTTCCCTACGTTTGGGTCAGACCTTCGTAGGAGTGACATTCATCCAGTTCCTAGACAATTTTTTTTGGAAATATATTTTCCATATTCAAGTACCTCTCTCCATACAACAAACTCTATGATTTGGAAAATTTGAATCCCTATAAACATTCAATGGCTTTTTAGCAGTAGAAAAGTAAATTTTTGAGACTTATTTTGCCAAACTATGCAGCACGTGCCCTTAGGCAGCCATGCATAAGTAGTCTACATAACAGACCTATCAGCCAAAAATACTATTATTTGACTATGCAGCCAATGCCCCTAGGTGGCCATGCATAACTCAACACCCTAACGGGTTTGTTAAATAATGGTAACTTCTTTCTTGGGAACTACTTCTTCTAATTCCTTTTAGAACTTTTTCATATCATTCCTTATATTCAAAATTTCTTAAGTCATTGTTTACAAATTTTCCCTCATACTTGAGTGTGGAAATATGTTTTTAGATAAATTTTTAAGGAATTGAGTCAATTCAAATCCATTCGGTTAAAGCTATTTTGACAATAAACATTAGCCTTTTTATGTCTGACGTGCATGACTTTAAACTGCCCACAAAAGACAAGGGATCTCTGAATAAAAGTCAAGTCCCAGTTCACTAAACATACATTCTGTATGATTTAGGTAATATTGAGAAGTTAAAAGATTCAAAGTGTGTAGGGATATTTATAATTATCCTAGTAAAAATCAAACTATTCTTACTAGGACCTATTGGCTTAGGTAAAATCTAAAGCAAGTAGCAAAGGAAAATGCGTGCACAAATTATTGAAGATGAAAGTGTTTTTTTCATTTGATACACAAGAATTAGAAGGACGTCCACATATTGGAGTCTCTTCTATTTTCCAAGAAATTACAATAGGTTGTCAACATAAGTCTTCACTTGGTGTACAACATCCCGAGCTTCATCGGCAGCCACTCAAAGCTCATGAACTCGACCAACATCACTCTTTTCAGCCTGATGGAGTGCTTTCATGGCATCTGCGATGGATTTAATACCATTTTTTTGAGCTTCCTCCAATGAATTATTCATTTGTTAAAGTTCCCCAGTAACCGAATCTAACTGTTGCTGAAGGTGCATCTGCTGGACAACTTTATCTTTGATCTTATACTTCAGATCCTTCATCTTGGCAGCATAGTCAACCACAGCTCGAGATACCACAGCCTAAAATTCACTGATATTGGCTGACAGCTTCACCCAAGTCAGATCTTCAAGGCACTTTTTCTCTTGCTTCCTCCTTAAGATGGCTTGTTTTATCGCGGCATAGATCTATTGATATCCAAAACCGCCAAGTGCCAGCATGAAAAATAGGGATGACAGTCGCGGGATCTTCGATGACATCTCTTCTAAAGGCACTTCAGATATGATCTTCCATATGTTCTTCCATGCCTTGTGTCGTGAAAATTGGAGCGCCTTTTGTACTTTTGGATCCGTCATAGCATCACTGCCACAGGGGGAATATAAACTGGGATTAATGAACTTAGAGAAGTGTCATGTTCTGCTCCTTCCTCCTTAACATGTGCTTCTTCACTTTCAACTACCTTTGGGGCGGAGGCTGAGGCTTCACGTCCAGATCTAGGAACTGAAATTGATATCCCTGCATAATCAATTGAATGCTTTGGTCAGTTTCAAAGGATTAAAAAAGTTAATTGGATGTCTTGAAAATTAAGTACAGTCGCAAATATTTTTATCCCTTACCCAACGATAGATCAGTAACTTGAGAAGTCTCCTCCCCATATTTCATATCTTCAACAGGATATTCAGGGTGAGTTTGAGGAATCTCTACGGGGTTCAGCTCCACCTGGGCTAATGTCTCTACAATAGTATGGTTTTCTGTACCCCCTTCAGGCATTGGTAGTTCAGCAGCTTGCACAGACAAAACTGCACATTTGAACCAATCATGATCAGATATGTAATAAGAAGTTGTTTTTAACAGGATGAAGGATAACACTCACATCCATAATCTTCTAAATTACAAGGTAATTTAACATGATCTAAAAAATATTCAAAAGATGTGACAAGTCCCATAATTTCATCCAATGTAATCTCAGAATCCTGGTTAATCTCACCAGTAGGAGCATTTGGTATGTCTTCTTGGCGACCTCCATCCCGCAGTCCCTGACCTTGGATAGCATCTTTAGATAAAGTGGTGACGTCTGTTACAATGGACTTCAAAATCTATAATGCAGGGGTTGAACCTAAAGTATCATAGAATGTAAGTCATTCAATATTTCATTGAACATTTTATGAAGCATTGTTAACTTACCAGAAGCTGGTTCTTCTCTTCTTCCAATAGCAGCAGGAGGGATACTAGGAACAAATGCTGGATCTTTTCCAGGAGCAGCCAAGTCAGCCTGAACTTGCGATTGTTCACCAGTAACCTCTTTGGTCCTTAAAGGAGGTCCATTCCTCTCCCTCAGAGGGAAAATTGAAGAATCCCCAACAATCTGAAGGAAAATGAGAAAACTTTTCATGGTTTAAGACTCATGATTACCAAAAGGACTTACCACTATTAATGAAGCGTTTAGCTGTGGACTTCCTACGTTGCTTTTGCTTCCTTGGATTTTTGGGAGTTTTGGTAGTCTCTCTTATAGGTACATGAATAGTAGAATGGAAGGCCATTTCCAACTCCTCATCCATGTCCTGCTAGCCTGGAGATATCTTGCCCGACTCGTGAGGAGATTTAGTAGAAGCCCCAATAACAGTACCACCAGGGCCATACTGTGGAGAAGGAACCTCAGTAGTTCCTTTCTTTGCAAGCTACAAGATGAAGAAAATAATTTCCTTGAGTAATAAAGCATTGACTGAAATCAAGTTGCAAGGAAAATAAAGAAATGAATCTTACATCTTCAAAAGCCACGTAATCATGCCAATCCTCATCTCCGGAAGCATTAGTCCCCTCAGCAGCGTCATGATCAATCATTTCCTTCACCCGCTTGGTGACATGAATTGAATCATCAGTGGCATATATGAGCATTTCCAGCTCTCTGATGTAAGCCCGCACTTCATCGGGGTTATTCTCAAAACAGATATCTGTAGAATCCAGAAGATTCCCTATTTTAGGGAGGTGCAACCCCTCACATAAATCCAGCCAGGCAGTTTCGGCACCACAGTATAAACTCTGCCATGTCTGGACAGCCAGTGGTCATAGATATTCAGTATGTGTACCAGAAGGCTGTGAGGAAGGTCTTACAATCTTGGATTTCAGCTTCTTCCCAGCTCCTGTAACTACAGATATAGAATAATAAAATAAGACTTATTGCTCTATAAAGTAATGGTGGTTAAATTGCCACAATGAAGTAACTCACCAAGAGTTGATGGAGTGGGTCTATTGATTCTGACTGGAGGATTATATTGGGCACGAGGACACTTTTCCATTTGTTTTGCCTCATCATCCCCATTTGGGAATCTGGTGAATCAGTCCTAGATGAGGAATCTGGAGAATCAGCTCCAAGTGGGGTAGTATCACCTTCATGAGGAAGGGTTTCTTTCTCTACAGTCCTCTTCCTTTTCCCCACCTGATAAACTGGTTGATTCATCACCCCTCTAGGGTATGATTCTATCCAGTTCTCGGAATACCATGTAGTGAAGTTATATGCTACTTTTTCAACTGGTAGATCAAACACTGTTATGATCTTCTCCCTAGATGTCAGCAACCATAGTTTTCAGGAAACCATCGGATGTTGCTCTAACCTGACATGCATAGGGGGATATACAACAGTCTGCTATAAACACTTGAATTGACGTGAAAATATATATGGAGCATAGGCCTCACATATAATCTCTTTGTCAATCCTGGTGACCAGCACACCATCTCTGCAGGCCATCATGAATTCCCTCAATTCCAGGCTGGCTGTCCCATCATCAACAAACCGCGCGGTTTGCGGATTTCTATAAGGAAAGAAATTAAATTCCTTATACATGCTCAGCCTCACCTTCATGTTATAATAATTGAGAGCTAGTTGAGAAATTCCATAGAATGCTTGCACAGATGGCCTGAAAGAACTTCTAGGGAGATGTACTCCATTTTTTACATTATACGTACTGAAGTGAGTGGCTATCCATCCCCACAAAACTTGGAATGGTCCCACTATTCTCAAAGGAGACGTACCCATGAAGACATGGAGTAAGCTCTAGTTAATCTTTGCTAAAATGAGGATAGCCAACCCAACCATTTTCCCCACAGCCATCTTGGCTGCAATAATTAAGGTCCCTAGCCTAACGCCTACTTTCGAGTCCCCGACTGGCACAATATAAACACTAAGCCACAAGGCCAAAAAGCTCGCCATATGAGTCTTCTTTAGGATTCTTTGATTCACTTCATATCCCCACATCTCAAATTCTCCTACTTCCAGGGTCGGCCAGAATGTGCCAAGAGCACCCATATTCTCTATTTTGGGGATGGTGGTAGGATGAGTGGGCCTCTTTTCCTTGGACCCCTTATTCTTGGATCCCTTCTCCTTCGATCCCTTCTCCTTTGTCTCCTTCTCTTTCTTTTCGATAAGAAACATATTAATCCACTACTCTGGATGAATATCCTTTTTAGAATGAGTTAAGGAGGTCTCTGAACTCTTGAGATTATGGATGATTTTCAATAATTCCCGAGCTAAAATCGGATTCTTCTCCAAATCATTCCAAGTTGCCTTGGGAGGGATGAATTCATCATACATATCTCCCAAAATTGGAGTCCCTGAGATCTTGTCGACATCCTATTGAATGATGCCAACTTCTCCATGATTCAAATGGAAAGAATTGCTTTCTGGGCTCCAATTGTTGAGTATCCCCAGCACGAAGTTATCGTGTCTATAAAAATATGTTTACCCATGCCAGACGACTTCATATATTGCAACTCCTTTCAAATTCTCGAAACAATCTGCACAGGTTTGTCACACCCAGTATACCCACATTTAAGTCGGCATTACACCTCCTCCAGGACGAAAGTCCCAACTTCTCTTCCTGCCTTTGGCTTGATCCATATGAGAGTTTCAGAAAATTGAGGGATAACAATGTGGTTGCAGATCAGGGTTATGAGGTTTCAGATCTGGCGTACAAGGGCTATGATGCATCATATGTGCCTTCTCCACTATTCCAGCATTTATAAATGCTCCTCCACATGAAATATTTTCTGGAGCAAAGTTGGTGTAATTCTAAAACCAAGAAAGTGGGAGATAGTTTTTTTCCTATAGAATGGTAACTTTTCGTAGATGACCATAGCCATAAAAAGGTAGATAAATGCTTTGGGGGAAGTCACGATGATACATCTTCAAATACTTAGCCAAATCCGGGAGAGTGCTGTCGCAGACGGTATTATAATCATGGCCAATGATGCTCATAATATCATCAATTCGCTTACTAGCCAGTTCACCAGCCCTACCAATTCTCTTGGGAGCCATTGAATCTTCACAAAGGTTTCAGAAATTAACTCTTAAATGGGTTTATTTTTTTTAAATTTGTGAAGAAATTTAGAAAAAATATCAAAGGCATTAAGGTGCGGAAGTCTAATTTTGGTGCGCAAGTATGGATGTGTCGCACAAGTATGGATGTGTCGTGCATGTTTTTGGCACGCAGGTATCACTGCGCAATTCCAAATACCTTGACAGCAGTGCGACATCGAAGAAATAGAGGAAAAGTGGGTAACTTGCCCAACGGAAGAAACATGAATGGCGAGAGCTCAAAAAATTGAAATTCGGTGCGTTGTGTGAGGAATGACCATGTATAAATAGGCTAAGACGCACCCTTGCGTGCCGAAGCCTGCGTGGCTCAACCCTTGTGTGCCTCCCTCTGCGCACTCAGCACTTGCACATCACCTTTGCTTTTGTTTTCTTCTTTTCCACAGAGTCACATCCTCATTTCTTTCGCATCCAACTCTAAGGGGGGGGGGACTTTTGTTGACGCTCTTTTCCATCACAGAGTCTAAAGGAATGAATAGATAAATACCTTGAACTCAAATAGATTAATCCTTTGAAGAAACATCAAAAATTGACAAAGGCATGAACAATGGTTCAAATACACTTGGGCCGCGCAAGTTCCACCAAGGTCATGAAAGTATACTTGTGCACCACCCTGTGGTCGCGTAGGTGACTCGCCCTCTTTGAAATTCACCTAGGGACTTCTCCAGTCTATAAATAACCATGTGGGCCCCCCATTTGAAAGGACGAAAAATTCCAGAAACTCAGATTTGAGCTCCCGGCGCCCTAGTCTCTTCTCAAAGCTTCCGAACACTTATAAGGTAATTTCTTACCTAGAATAAAGGATCTAAAGTGGGGGAGTAAGGACTAATTGTTGAAACTCATCCACACTTGCGCTCCTAGGTCGGCAGCCCTTAAAGGAAATGGCCACACTTGTGCGCCACCATACCCATTCAACATAACTTGAGCCCCTCTCTTCTGGAAGTCTCCAGGGGTAGTATTAAAGGCTTGATCCAAGCCTCGCCCATGTTCTACCCTAAGGGTTGACCATCGCGCAAGTACCCATGTGTCACGTAGGTACACATGTGTGACCAGGACTTGCGTGCCCACATAGTACTTGCACACCGACCAGGAATTGCATGCCCCTCTATTTTTGGGTGCCCCTCCTACCTATTTTACCTCTCTTATGCCTATCCACCTATCCTCTTCAAGATTAAGCCATCATAACTCTCTCCAAATCCATTCATGGCATGATTTCCTTTTTGGAATCCTTATCTGAAAGGAGTTCTGTGGAACATATCTTAGAACCTAGTGATTTACATATCTTTATGTTACCAAGGTCAGAAATTTCATCCGTTCAACCTCATCATTTTAGATGAGAGAATCCTTAACCTGGGCCTCCTTTTTAAGAGTATGTCCCAGTCCAAGTCCCCTAACCTGGGAATCCTCCTTAGGAGTAATCCCCAGTCATAATTTCCCAAATTTGGGCATCCCCCTCAGGAGTAAGCCCCAACCTTAGTTAATTTATCATGGGTTTCCTTTTCAATAGTAAGCCCTAGTCTCAAATATGGGAATCCTCCTTAGGAGTAAGCCCCATGTCCCTTAATTTTCAAATCCATTTAACCTGGGCCTCCTCCTTAGGAATAAGACCCAGTCTTAATTTATCTTAACCAGTCTTAATCTACTTTTTGATCTAGTCTTCCTTCTCAGGAGTAAAACCCAATCATAAGTCTCCTCCTAATTCGGGCATCTTCTTCAATAGTAAGCCCCAAGTTAGAGTATCCAAATCTCCATAAAGTACATATACCTTTATGGACCTTATTCCTAGATTTCATACCTTAATTAAATCTTAATCTTAATCTATTTGGGTAGTCATACATACATAATCCCCACGTCATTTCTTAGGATTTTATCTTTCATGGAACAATTGTCTGGTTTTACCAATACCTCTTGTTTCTCACCCCGAGCATGACTCACGTGAGCTAAGAGTGTAAAAGTAACTATGACATCTTTTTTTGAGCCATCAATCATACATAAACATCATACTCCCTTACTCGAACTATGTTGGTTCTAATTCCTTTTCTAAATAAAGGATATGTAGGTAGCCCATCTGCGGGTATGATCCACACTCTGAAATAATCCATGTCCATCTGAATGAAAATAAACTTCAAGTTCCCCACTGAGTGGCTTTAAAACTAGTATTGTTATCATAATGACCAAGAGAATTTTATATAATGTAACAAAGGATACCATGGACTATGAATATCTATCAAATACAGTTGATTCTCTATCGATGAAGAACCTCGAATACATATAAAAGATTCTCTAAATTTCCCACATATCAATCATTGATTGTCAGATCTAAAAAAAAGAACATTTTATACTTGGTAATTTAATAAGGATTCACGAACATAACTTAATTCTATAAAGAGAGTCCCGGAGTAGACAATAATTCCCCTCAAAAAGGTGTGATGAGTCCGACCTCCCATCCTCTCGACCAATGCAAATTCATAAGTCTCATTCTTCCACAAATAATGAGCACCTACCTTTGGAAAGTAAGTCCAAATGGATATAGAATCATTGGATGTTTCCGGTTCAACGAACAAACCCGTTAGAAACCAATGACTAACAATAAATTTTGTCCAGCTAGATAGTTGGCCAATGCATAAGTCTATACATATAGCTGACAACAATTTCATAAAGCTATAAATTAACGTTAAATGAAGAAGTCTCATCTCTTTTATTTCTTAAATAAATTTTAATTTATATTTCATTCTCTCCTTATCATAAGTGTTAAATATTGTATTTATAGAAATAGTCATGTAATTTAAAATTATAAAATGTAGAACATATCATAAGTCTATTCATATAGCTAACAACATATGCACAAAGCTGTAAATTGAATAATTCATGTACATATGTAAATTAATATAAAAAGGCATGGATGTCATTTGACTGTGAAATATGATAATTTACATAATATATTATATGAATACAGTTTTCAACATATTTATAAAGTTGAAAATTTAGTGAATCATGTGTATAAGTATATTAATAAGAATGTCATGGATGTCATTAGGCTATGGAAGAGAAAAATGGTATGTATACAATAGTTATACCAGCAGTACATTATATTGGTAGAAATATAATATATCATATCTAAAAAATTTATGTCACCTTTAATTGTATTTCTATGAAATAAATGCACTGAAATTATAATAAATATGATATGTATGATAATATTTAAATAATAAGCTTAAATATTTTGTTACCTTGATTAAGTAAGTTGTAAACAATGTTCCTAGCCATATGAAAATATGTATACAGATATAAAAATATACACAAATTATTAAATATGTTTACAATTAAGAAATTTTTAATTCAATAGTATCTATATAATTTTAATTTCTAATGTAAATGAAATTAATGAAGTAAAATATGAAAAGAATAGGGAAATTGGACGTCTATGAAATTTTTAATTGCAAGTCGGATGAGAAAATATTCATATAAACAAGATATAGTATTGTTGTTTTATTGAATTCACATACCCTGGTAATGTAAACTATTTCTTCGAATATATAAAATATCTTCAAACATTATTTTATAGGTTTTACTCCTTACATGGACCAGTTGAGAAATAATATATGAGAATAACAAGTTAGCAAACAACCTGCGTAACGAATTCCCTATTTCTCACAATGAAGTCTCTATAAAAGCCTCAATGAATTCAATATCATAACAATGTAATCCCATGGTTTAGTACGATTCTAGTAATATATGAAATAAAATATGGTTGATTGTCAAGATATCACCATAAGAAGTTGGACCTCTAACTTTATTGAGTAATAGTGTAAGAAAATAAATTTCTCAAATTCTCGGTGAAACATAATGCAACCTACCAATTGAAAAAACCACACTTTCTAGGATACAATATTTTTTCTTGAGAGTGGAAAAAAATTGGTAATTCTTTATATGTCAGACATAGTGCATCAGGGTAAGTTTCATTTTTTTTACCATGAGATTAAAATAGTTTGGGAGATTTTTTTTTTCAACTGAATGTCAATAATGTTTGCCTAATTTATATAAGTCATGTATTGTACACTAGGAAAATTAATGAACAATATCTCAAGAGAAGGAAATCTGAAATGGATGTCAAACCTATATATTCATAAGGTAGCCTCACATTGTAAAATATTTCAACAATCACTATACATTTTAATATAATTTACATCAGTCTAACATTGCTTTGTATTTTTAGAACTATAAAGTGTAGCGTGACTTATCCATTCCCCATATTGATGTTTTTAAAGAAATTTTTCATTAATGTGACTGATTACAAATTTAAATGTTTAGGCGAGACTAATATCTAACCAACAGACCTGGATTATAGTGGATAACAAAATTATTCTCCAATTAAATACTATTCATTAATAATATTTGACCATTATCTCATTTTTGGTATGTATAATATCCATCCTCTTCCAAACTCAAAGTACTAACATTTTATTTGGAAAACATTAAACGTATAAAATTTTTTATGCAAGGTGATACCTGGTTATCAACACCATAAGTTCTATGAATAATAATGTTATTTACACATTCAAATAAATGAGGCTACCCTCTATTATTTATAATTTCAGCAGATAATATTTCATTAATAGAAACATATATAGAAATTTTATGTGGATAGTCCAGAAATAAAAGTATGTAAACATGAGGAAAGCCATTTATTTGAAATTAAATGGTATGTAACAACAACATAATGATGGAGAAAACAATTAGTTGGTTAATTTTGTTAAAAAACATAGTATAAAAATACATGTAAGAAATAAAAGTACATTATTAATGAATTCATGAAACATTCTGAAAAAACCCCATCTTTTAAATCTTTTATTAAATTTTCACCCTTGATATCGAAAACTGTTGAAAGTATTTGGGGATAGTTCTATGGTTGAATATTTTGACTTATGATGTCTTGTAATCCTAGGCCAATGCGAGTTTCATGTGAAAGTGAGTAAGATATCTGGATATCTGCCCCAATTAAAAATTATCATTGCATCTTGATAATTTTGAATCATGTATCTTGCACCATCAGGGAAAGATGAAGAAATAATGATATTATTTCATCATAGTGTACTATCACGAGAGAATTATTTAAAACCACTATATAACTCAACTCCTTTTTTGATTAATTAAAATAAATGGAAAACATTGAGATTCCACTATTATAAAATCATCAACTACAAACTGTTTTATGAGTCATCCTGAATAAAATAACATTTCAAGCTAACTCACTTTAAATTGAAGATTGTATGAAAAGAAGTCTCACAAATTTGGAAGATATGGAATAAGAATGATGATAAAAACTATTAAAACAACCATATTAATAAGTGGAACAAATAATGTGGTATTATAATAGATGATATATAAGATGAATTTACTCTATGGGTTTCAAGTCTCTAGATTTAGTTTGTATGATGATGTCTCTATCTTAATTATGACCATTGATATTGTTAGAGTTGGTTCCCTTGAACCAAATTGTTTAGTACCTGATTAAATTTTTTTATTATTAAGGAAGTTTTATTATCACATTATTATCTTTCGTCTACATGACATTCGTTTGTAACAAATTCCTAAGAAATTTTTTTTGCATTGAAAGGTAATAGTAATGACATTCTATGATGAGAACCCAGAGGCGCAATGACATTATTATTGAAATTTTTTTATCTATAGATGAAATAATCTAATGAGACATATTCAATGAATTTTATTAGGAATTGATGGTTCATAATATATTGAGACACCATATCATGGTGTTATCCTTTGGTAATATCCAATATATGAGGTTATGAGAAAAACATGTTAATATGAAATTCAAATTTCCATGTGTAATTGGATTTTCCTATATACAAATATTTGTATCGATCCTTAGAAATTAATATTATTATTAATGGAAATCATGACTCATTCACATTGATGTATTGATGAATACCATGATGATATGTTCTCATGTTGAGGTAGGATACGTTGGGTGCATCACAAATAATGTTCTATTAATGGATAATATGAGAAAGTATTTATTCATGTTATCCCTTTATGGATGTTGATATCTTATGACCGTCTATGAGAATATAAATACATAGAAAAATACCTGGACATGGTGTATAGTGGGTGGGTTCATTTCTAAAAAATAAAATAATGAGAGATCAATCATATAGGTTTATGGCATGGACGTGCAACCCGCTTGATATGGGATATCTTGATAAATGATTATGCTACAAGGTAAGCATTCATAGATGGTTGGATATCATTGTGACATTAACTTTTTATCTATGAGAGATTTTTTGTGTTATTAGAAACTAACCTTAGACTTGAGGAAATTATATCTAGTTTCATTGAGAAAGAATCCTATAGGGTCACAAACTTAGTGTATCTACAATTTTAGTTAAATTCATGTAATGAATTTAATAAGCTAGAATAAATAATATCTGTTCAGGTTTGGTTGTTCAGCATAATTTTATCACAAGCCATTCAAAAGAAAAAATGAGGGAAATAGTAATAAAAAATATTATTTTTCAAGTCAATAAAATATAATATTTTTTATATTTATTGTACAATATTTAATTAACATTTATTTAATTAAATAGTCATTATTTGATGATAGGTAAATGTTTATGAGGGAAAAAAAATAAGATTAATAGTCTGAATAGAAATAAATGATATATATTTATATTCTTAATACATTTTATGTGTGAGGAAATTATTAATAATAATAATATTATTATTAACGGACATGGGGACAACTAAGAATATTAAATAATGTTAGGGGGTTGTGTGGGATTTTCCAACCCTAAAACTTCTATAATTAATATCTAATTGTAGTAGTTTTCTAAATCACTATTGGTGTGCACAATGGATAGTGAATTATATCTTCCTCCACTCTAAATCCTTTAATAGAACATCAAGAGTTCTTTATCCTTTAAGAAGAATACTATTGTGATGAACCATGATCAATTTAAGCAATCCAAGTCTGTCGCTCAATAACCCAATGGTTCTATGACACCGTTCAGAGATTGTAGTGCATGTATGGATCACCACTAGATGGATTAGGTTCATGGATCTTATATCACAATGATGGTATAACAGAATCTAGTTAACTAGATCATCAACAAAAAAGGAATTACATGTTTAGGTAATTATATATCTTCTAATAAATTATTTATAAATTACATATAAATATAATTAACTTATAGTTCTAAAATTTTAATCTAGTCATGTAAAATATAGTTTTCATTGAACATGATATTAGATCATGTGAAGAAATGACTAAACGTGATTTTAGACTAAAATCTGAGTTGGTCATACCATCCAATGATGCATCTGATGTGTCTGGAACCTATAAGTTGTATTAGAGTGGTCATATGTTTAATTTATAATTAATTAATATTCATTTAATGATTGTATGTTTATTCATTATGTTTTATTCAAATTAAGTTTTTTTAATATCTAAGATCTTCATCTCTTCCCTTTTTTCATTCTTGATAAAATGACCTGTAATTAGATAATGATTAAAAAGTAAGAATCATTCATTTCAACACATCTGGAGGTGCCAAAGGTTCTTCCTAGACAAAACCATAGTACATGGAATGTACTTTCTACATACATTCCATGTAGTTTTTTATCACATTTGGATCTCATAATAAAGTCAGATTAATCTAGAATAATTTCATCTAAGATCCAAAAAATGGATTATCATATAGATCCATATTGATTGGTTCATGGATCGAAGAACTATATTTCATGTAACCACTATACACAACATGTTGTCCTTGTTATCTTGTGGCTGAGAACATAGGGTTTCCTAGTTAGTTGTGTATTAGATATATGATATTGGGAATGTAAAGTCATGAAAATATGAGGTTACATGCCATGTATTTCCAGTAAACGTCATGTTCCAAGAACATTTCCACATTATAAAACACACAAGGTCCCATAGTGTGTGTTATAGATATGGGTAGAGGAATGTACACACCTTATAGTTTGATGTAGACATGTGTCCCATTTTTTCACTAATAAAAATTAAATATATATTTCAACCTATTCACATGTGTTCCTTGTGTAATTTATTTGACAATGTTCACTCCATTTACTAGGATTGATAATTATATTTATTTCTAGATTAAAATTCTAGATAAGTGCATCAAGTTTCCACCATGTACACTTGTTTACTTTATTAAGTTTAAATGAAATTGATTTTGTTTAAAATTATATATGATAGGGAGTTAAATATAATTTTATGGAATTATGATAAATTGAATTAATTAGATTAATTAATGGATAATTATCTTAATTAATAAACAAATAAAATAAATTTATAATAATATTGAAAATTTACGCTCATTGATGAATGTGTGGATGATTATTAGATTAGAACATTCCTTAGTATGTGATTGGTTTCATCTAATTTATTTTGGTTAAATTATTATTAGCGGCCTCTGAGTCATCCCCTCTTCCTAATTATTAAAGGGTATACATGCCCACACTTTATTTCATGTAAAACCCATTTATCCAATCCATTGGATCAACTCAACTTTTTGTGAGTAAAATCATATGTAAGGTGGGGTCTCATGGGAAGGAGGAGATATTCTGAGTCAAGGAGATGATGAGAAATCAATCGATATGATAAAGAGGATCTGTAAATGGAATGCTACAACATAAACCAATCTATGGTTCAAGTTGTTTTCCTATAAGATTGAGGGTTAGTTTTATCATCTTCTAGATAAAATAACCATCTAAGAATCTCATGATCTTTCCACTTATATATAATTTCAGTTAGTTTCACTATTAATTACTTATATTTTTGAATAATGTGTGATCACCTAAAAAATGAATTAACAAACATTTAATATAGAATCAAATATAAACAGATTATGCATTAATTTTTTATAGTAAATGGTTAATAACATAAGTAAAATCCACATAATATTAACAAGTCATGTGAAAATACAAAATGGGATTTATGCATAAGGAAAAAATCACTCAATATAAAATATTATGTCTGCATAGCCTTTCACTACTTATGTTAGAAATAACCTCATAGTTCAAAGTTCTTGACGAACACAAATTGGGGTGATTTAAATTATCTTGAAACTTTTGGCTTGATGTTTTGGGTTGAATTAACTTTTTTCACATCAAGGGTTGAAATTCCAAGAAGGACTTGGTGTAACTGATAGAAAAGTGTTTTGGAAATGTTTAAAAAAGGATTTCAAGGTTGGGCAGTCCAATCAACAGATCAATTAACTTTGAGTTAATGTAATTGTAAAGTTCCGCCTACCTAAAACCCTTAAAATAGATTGTCAAACCCATGTATGGGTTATGAGAAGGGGAATGTGGATCCTTGAAAGTAGAATATCTAAGAGACAAGATATTATAAAACTGATGGTTATGGATTTTAGGTTTCAAAAAAATAGTGGGAGATTGATGAAATTTAATTTTGTCAATCTAATTTTTTAATAAAAATAATGTGGAAATAATTGGATCCTAATTTATATAAATGAGAAACCAAATGACATTGACAATATCACTGTGATCCATACATGATGAGTATAACCTTCTCACCAATGAAAATTTCTAGGAATGGTAAGATCATGTTATACTACACCACGAATGGAAATTCTACATACTGGAAAACCAACTTATTGAGTTCATTTCCAATGATTCTAATGAGGAAGAAGTATATGTCTACATAAAACATGTGGATGATGATATGGATGTCCAATATTTTATTTTATCCTCTATGTCCAATGATATTTTAAAGCAATATGATGACATGGATGTGCATAACATTGTTCCTCACCATAAGGATCTCTATCAAGAGAAGGCGAGATCAAAGAGATATGAGATCACCAATGCACTAATCACATGCATGCTTGGAGATTCAATGCCAGTAGGGGCACATGTAGATAATATTATTAGCTACATTGAACACTTTTACATCTTGGGTTTTAGGATTCCTAATGATCTTCACATAGATCTCATTCTGTCTTCACTACCCAAAAACATCTCTAGGTATAATGTAAATAATAATATGATAAATTGTGAGAAGACTCTTCTATAACTTCTTACATTTATTTCATTTGTTGATAAATACATGAGGTATGAAAAACCAACAATCCTTATGGTGAATAGAAAAATTAAGAATAAGGAAAAGGTCCAGATGAATTATTCTAATCCTAAGGCTTTAGAGCACTATCCTACTAGGATGAAAAAGATCCAGTGGAAATGAAAAGAATAGAATATGGTATACTTTTCATGTGGTAAGCAAAGCCACTCGAAGAGGAATTGAACACAACCAAATATGGAAGGGGAAGCTTCAACTATATATATTGGTGAGTGTAATCTTCCATATCTAAAACTTTGGTATTAGGTACTTCTTGTGGTGCTCAAATTTGTATAAATTTACAAGAACCATATAGAGTTCTAAAGATTTCCAAGGATGAGGTGTATATATGGGATGCCAATTGAGTGTGGCTGGATGGACTAGGAATTGGAGACTATCATCTCACATTACCGACATGATTGATTTTAGTTTTAAAGAATTGTTATTATGTGGTTGTGTGACCAAGAAAATTATTTTTATTTATTGTTTAGATATGGATGGATTTATTTTCAACTTTGTAAATAAAGGTTGACACTTTTATAAATATAGAGTATGTTATGGTATAGCGTAATTAAATAATGTTCATTATGTATTATATTAGAAAAACCAAATATTGGAAAGAGATAAAGAAGGAAATAAACATGGATTATTTAACACCTGGTTATGGAATCCCTTTCTTTGTCATGTAAAGGAGATGTATGTGAAAAATACCTATAAATATGGTTATTTAGACTCTTTTGAGATTTAACGACTTGAATGATATAATTATTGTTTATATGATAACTTAATCAAACCACCATTCAGTGGTTAAGGTGAATGGGCCTCAGAGCTTCTAGATTTGGTATACACTAATGTTTGTGGACCTTTTCATGTAAGGTATAGAGGTGTATGATTTTACTTTATTAATTTTTTTAAAAAATAAGAAAGAATGGTTATATATACATGACGAGTTATAAGTATGAATACTTTTATATGTTCAAAGATTTCAAGAATGAGGTTAAGAATCATCTTGGTAAGAAGGTAAAGAAATTTTGATCATATCAAAGTGGTGAATATCTTAACCAAAACTTTATCAAATATATATGAGATTATTGTGTTTTATCTCAACTAAACCCACTATATACACCACTTTGGAATGATGTTAGTGAAATGAGGAATTATACATTGTTGGAAATGGTATGGTCAATGATGAGGCATGAAAACCTTCCATTATACTTTTGGGGATATACATTATAGATGTCATAATACTTACTAGTGGAAAACGGGTTTATACAATGTTAGGGAATTGACTATGATAAAACCTTTTCTCTAGTTTCAATGTTTAAATCCATCAAAATTTTGTTTTCCATAATATCTTTCAATGCTATAGGATTTTTCAAATGGATATCAAAATAGAAATACTTAATGGAGACCTTCTATAGAATGTGTAAATTACATATCTAGAAGGGTATATTACTCCATGAAATTCCAAAATAGGTATACAAGTTTCTGAGATCTATTTATGGTTTAATGAAAGAATCCAGGTCATGGAATATCTACTTTTAAGAAACTAGAAAGTAATTTTATTACATTAATAACTAATGTGAGTCATGTGTTTACAAGTAGTTTAGTGAGAGTACATTTGTTTTCATAGTATTTTATGTTGATGAAATATTATTAATCGAACATAATATACCATCCTTACATGAGGTTATAGTGTGGTTGAGAAAGTGCTTATCCATGAAGGACATAGGTGAATCATCCTACATTATAGGGATCAAAATCATGTGTAATAGATCCAAGAATACGTTCATACTAGGTTCAACTACATACATTGACCATATTCTAAAGAGGATCGATATGAAAGAATCCAAGAATAAATTTTTTTTCCTGTGTCACATGGTCTAAATATTTCTAAAAAATGTTTCCTATGACACATGTTTAGAGAGAGATAATGAGTTAAATCTCATATGCTTATAGAATAGGATCTATCATGTATGTCATGTTATGTATGATGATTGATGTTTCTTATGAATTGAACATGGTAGGAAGATATTATACATATGATAGTGAATATTATAGGATAATTATTAATACAATACATAAGTATCTGAGGTGAACTAAATATATGTTCCTTGTGTATGGAGGATATGAAGAGTTATTCATTATGGGTTATACAAATGATAGATTTTAAAAAAATCAGAATGATCTGAAGTGGAAATATGGGAATATCTTATGTCTTAATGGAGCAGCTATGAGGTAGAAGAGTTAAAAAAAGATAGTTTTCATCGATTCTATATCAGATTCTAGGATAACACCAGCTACACATGGGGGAGGTTCTCAAAGTTTTATTTATATTTACCTCAATATTAGTGATGTTGGTTACCTAGGGGAGACCCCTTTCATGGGCTATAGGCTTTCTTGGTTGAACCATGTCTAGAGCGAGACTCCGACCACTATGTGTGATACCAAGAAGAGACTCAGAGGATATTATCTATTTTTTTCACCATGATGAGAGTTAGATATGGGACATCATCCTTGGGTTATAACGTACAAAATCTTTTTCATTGGTTATGTGATAGCCCTTGAGCGGTACTTGGAATGTCTTCCCAATTTTTCATGGATGGGATATGGGTATCTATTTTTGATTTTAAAATTAGATTAGAAATAAAATAAAAATATAAAATGAAAATTTCGAGAAATAGAAGTGGATATTGATATTATAAAATTTAGGGACATGTCGTCCAATCCTAATAATAATCTTGAGGGAAGTTCATCCAATTGAATTACCTTACTCAGATTTCCTTTATAGGTTCTCTCAGCTTAGAAATCTTATCATAGGACAATGTTGGTAGTTGGGTGGGTGTACAAATGGAACCTAGTAAAATGATTTTAATTATTTAGTTCTGTTATGAATTTAAATTTAATATGAAACACTGTTATTATTTTTGTAGAAAAAAATGGAAAGCGCTTAACACCATGGGTTCTGCACAACTGAGATTTATATCTCAAATCATGTGCGATCTCTATTTGGTACTTTAGTAGACTTTATAACCACAAGTATGGATACAGGGAAGCAAGCCACTTCCTATTCTTGATTGTATAATTCCCTAGGATGGAACTTTGGGAGAAGAGGACTGAGACTATGCTTGATATTCTGTCTATAAGTTTTTTCCCTTATTGTATTTTTTGATAGCATGTAGTATATGCCTGTTTCGCACGGAATTCGGGGATGACCTCCTGGATGGGAGATTCAAACGTTCCGATCGGTTTCTAACGGGTTTGTTCGTAGAACTGGAAACATCCAATGATTCCACATCCGTTTGGACCTACTTTCCAAAGGAAGGCGCTCATTAGCTTGTGGACTAATGAGGCTTAGGAATTTACATTGGTCGAGAGGATGGGAGGTCAGACTCATCACGCCTTTTTGAGGGGAATTATTGACTACTAAGAGACTCTATTTATAGATTTAAGTTATGTTCGTGAATCCTTATTACATTACCAAGTATAAAATGAGCTTTCCTTTAGTTTTAACAATCAATGATTGAATATGTAAGAAATTTAGAGAATCTTTTATATGTATTCGAGGTTCTTCATTAATAGAGAATCATCTGTATCTATTTAGAGATTCTTGCTCAATGGTATCCTTCGAAACATTTATAAAAGTCTCTTGGTCATTATGATGACCAGGCTGGTTTTAAAGCCACTCAGTGGGGCACTTGAAGTTTATCGTCATTCAGAAGGACATGGATTATTTCAAAGTTGGGATCGAACCCATAAATGGGCTACCTACGTATCCTTTGTTTTTGAAAAGGAATCATAACCCACGTAGTTCGAGTAATAGAGTATGACGTTTATGATTGATGGCTCAAAGAAGGATGTCATAATTACTTTTACACTCTAAGCTCACGTGAGTCATGCTCGGTGTGAGAAACAAGAGGTATTGGTAAAAATTAGACAACTGTGCCATGAAAGATGCAATCATAAGAAATGGTTTGGGGCTAATGTATATATGACTGCCCAGATAGATGAAGGTTTAGGATTTACTTTTAGGGAGAAAATCTAGGAGCAGGGTCCATAAAAGTATATGTGCTTCATGGAGATTTGAATACTCTAATCTTGGGGCTTACTCCAAAGGAGGATGCCCAAGTTAGGAGGGGACTTATGATTGGGTTTTACTCCTGAAAAGGAAACCCAAATCAAGGGTAAATTTGGACTGGTTAAAGAGAAATTAGGGGACTTGGGGCTTATTCCTGAAAAGGAATCCCAAGATTATAACTGGGACTTATTCCTGAAAATGATATCCATATTTGAGATTGGGGCTTACTCCTAAGAAGGATGCCCAGATTAAGGGACTTGGGGCTTACTCCTGAGGAGGATGCCCAAATTAAAGGATTATGATTGGGGCTTACTCCTGAGGAGGATGCCCAAGTTAAGGAATTAAGGTTTGGGGCTTACTCCTAAGAAGGATGCCCAAGTTTGGGAATTTTAAGAATTTGGGGCTTACTCTTGAGGAAGATGCCCAAGTTAAAGGACTTATAACTGGGGATTATTCCTAAAAAAGGAGACCCAGGTTAAGGATTCTCTCATATTTAAAGGATGAGGTTGAATAAATGAACTCTCAATCTGTGGTGACATAAAGATGTATAAATCACTATGTTTTGAGAGATATTTCACAGAATTCCTTTCAAATAAGGAAGTCAAATCAAGAAATCATGCCATAAATGGCTTTGAAGAGTATCTTGAAGACTAAATATTGAATAGGAGAGGTGAAATGGCTTAAGAGGGGTAAAATGGGCAAGATGGGCACCCAAAAAGGTAGGGGCGCGCAAGTCTTGAAAGGCGCACAAGTCTTGCGTGGGCGCGCAAGTATTGGTCGCCCAGGTATACATGCGCGGCATGTGGGGTACTTGCGCGATTTTCAACCAGCATTAAAATACTTGAGTGACTCTTTTTTAAACCCTTTAGATGCCTCTTGAGGTTCTTCCAGAAAAGGGACACGCAAATTCTATTGAAGGAATAAGGAGGCGCACAAGTGTTGATGAGTTTCAACACTTAGGCCTTCCTCGTTCTCTTTAGATCTTCCGTTCTAGGTAAGAAATTACCTTAGAAGTGTTCAGGAAGCTTTGAGAAGTGACTTGGGCGTCGGGAGCTTCAATCCGAGTTTCTGGAAAAAAAGATCTCTCAAATGGGGGGCCCACAGGGTCTATTTATAGGCAGGAGAAGACCCCGGGCGGTTACTGGGCGGTTATCACTTAGGGCGCGCAAGTCACTTGCGCGACCAAGGTTGTCACGCAAGTGTACTTGCGCGACGATGATATAACATGCGCAGTGCAGTTGCTTTTGATCCTTTGTTCATGACTTTGTCGATTTTTGATGTTTTCTTCAAAGGTTGAATCACTTTGATCTCAGATATTCCCCTTTTCTAATCTTTAGATTCTGTGACGAAAGAGCGTTAACAAAAGTCCCCCCTCAGAGTTGGATCTGGAAAGAAATGAGGATTTGACTCTGAGGAAATGAATCAATCCAAAGGAAAAGGGGGCGCGCAAATCTTCAGGGCACAGAGGTCAGCGCGCAAGTTTGCGGCGCGCAGGCCTTAAGCGCACTGGGTATGGCGCGCAGATAGGCCTCCTGGCCTATAAATACATGGCCTCACCTCCGTACAAGCATCCAGACTTCCGGAATTCATTCCTTCGAGCTCTCGCTGCGCAGGTCACCTTAGCCGCACAGGTTGCTCTGTTTTCTAGTGTTTTCCTTGATGCCGCGCTACTATAAAGGTATTTGTACTTGCACGGTTTATACTTGCACGTCAAAAACTAGCGCGGCACACGAATACTTGCGCGCCATGTTTAGACTTGCGCGACTTAATGCCTTATCCATTTTTTTTCAAAATCATTCACAAATTTTATTGAAAAAATAAACCCATTTAAGACTTTAATTTATTAAACCTTTGGGCAGATTCAATGGTTCCTAAGGGAATTGGAACGACTGATGAACTGGCTAGAAAGAGGATTGATGACATATGAACATCATTGGCCATGATTACTATGATATCTATGATAGCACTCTCCTAGATTTGGCTAAGTACTTGAAGAAATATCATCCTAATTTTCCACAGAGCATCTATCTGCCTCTATGTGGTCATGGTCATCTGCAAGGAGTCAATGTTCCAAATGCAAACAATTATACACCTGAGATGCAGCTGCACTGCTACTCCTCTATTTCGGTTATGCTTTGCATTAAGAGAAACAAAAATGGTGTGAACTTTCAAATTCTTCCTCCATGTTATTTCCTTGCAGATATGAAAATGGCAAACCCATGGGCTGAAATGTTTTCCACTGCCGGTTGGTGGAGAGAAGACAACCATGGCATTAAAGAAATATCTGAAAAGAGTACTCTCTCCAAATGGATCTTTACTTCCAATGCTCCATTCTCAAATCCATGTATCCATCTTCTAAGTCTCTTGGACAGAAACAGAGTCACTGTTTGATCAGCAGAAAATTTTCTCAAACCGCACTCAAGAACATCCTTTTACAATTGTTCCAAGAAGAGCTAGTATCACTGCATCTCTTATTGTATCCAGTTGAATGAATGAATTCCAGGTGATTTCTGATGAAGCTCGGGATTCCATAAATCAAATGAAGTGTTATGTTGAAATCCTCTTGTAATTCTTGAAAAAGAGAAGAGACTCCAGTCTGTGGATGTCCTTCTAACTATTGCGTATCAATGAAAAACACTTTCATCTTCAATCATTTGTACCTGCATTCTTTCATTACCTGATTCAAATTTACTTAAGACAATGGTCCTAGTAAGCATAGTTTTATTTTTACTAGGATTATTACAAATAACCCTACAAACTTTGAACCTTTTAATTTCTCAATATTACCTAAATCATACAAAATGTATGTTTAGTGACCTGGAACTTGACTTTTATTCAGAGTTCCTTTGTCTTTTGTGGGCAGTTTAAAGTCATGCACGCCGGACATAAAGGGGCTAATGTTTAAGGTCGAAATAGCTTTGACCAAAATGGATTAGAATTAACACAATTCCTTGAAAGTTCATCTGAAAACATACTACCATACTCAAGTATGAGGGAAAAAATGTAAACTATGGCTTAAGAATATTTGAATATGAGGAATGATATGAAAAAGATCTAAAAGGCATTTAGAAGAAGTAGTTTCCAAGAATGAAGTTACTATTATTTAACAAAAACCCGTTAGGGGGTTGAAATATGCAGGGCCACCTAAGGGCATTGGCTGCATGGTTAAATAAATAGCATCTTTCGGCTGACAAGTCTGTTATGTGGACTGTTTATGCAAGGCCACCTATGGGCACATGCTGCATAGTCAGACAAAAGAACTCCCAGAAATTTACTTTCCTAGTGCTAAAAGCCAGTGAAAGTTTATGGAGATTCAAATTTTCTAAAGTATAGATTTTTTTGTATGGAAAAAGGGACTTGAATATGGAGAAGATATTTCCAGACAAGATTATCGAAGAACTGGGTGAATATCACTCCTACGAAGGTCTGACCCAAACGTAGGGAAGAAGAATAAACCATAGACTTGAATACTTTCAGATCATGAAAAAGGATATGGGACAAATATGTTAAGGATTGCTATTTTTTTGCGGATCCCTACATACTGTCATTTAAGAAAAATAAGGAAAAAAGAGGTATTCTTCCCAAGAATGAAGTTACCATTATTTAACAAACCCGTTAGGGGGTTGAAATATGCAGGGCCACCTAAGGGCATTGGCTGCATGGTCAAATAAATAGCATCTTTTGGATGACAAGTCTGTTATGTGGACTGTTTATGCAAGGCCACCTATGGGCACGTGCTGCATAGTCAGGCAAAAGAATTCTCATAAGTTTGAAATTTTTGTGACTAGAAGTCATGAAAAGGGTTATGAAGATCTGAAAATATTTAAGGTTAGGATTATAACACATAAAGATGGGTATTGTCCAATGTATATAGGGATACATAGGTCAATGATAACCATAATCATGTTGTGGCTGGGTCCTGAATTGAAATTTTGGACTTCACTATGTATCTCATAAGAATGATAATCAAGCCATTCGTAGTTCTTGAAATGCAGTTTAATGTCGTGTAGGATGAAAGTATGAGAGATCTTAGTTTAGGGTCATAGGACTCGGACCATAATAATGAATACACGGTGTGTGTTTTCATGAGGACTTTTCAGCCAAGGGACTGAAAGTGAAATTTGGGCTTAGGCCCAAAAGACTTGGGACTGGATTCGAGGGACACTCGAATGTTCCTACGTATCCCATAAGGATGGGAATCAAGTCCACGTAGTTATATAACTACCCTTTGTACAAATTTGGTTCGTACATGTGAAGGGTGAAAGGGGACTTTAGTGCAATGATGGTTTAACCTAAGATAAAAATTTTAGGCATTACCATGTATGCACGTAGTCTTTTGAAATGAAACATGATTGAAAAAATCAATATCAATAATAGTTCTCTCTCAAATGTGGAAATCAAAGAATATTGTAGTTTATTGTCGTACCGGACAAAAGTGTTGTATAGTTTAACGTCATATAACAAAGACGAAAGTGAATCAATGTAAAGATATTGATTCCAGGGGCGGTTTCACGAATCAACATCATATGAGATGGTGGTGAACCGATGTGAAGAGATTGTTTTTGGGCTTGAACCCTGGGAGGTTGCCTACATACCCAGCCTGGAGGGCAAGGATCAAAGTCCGTGTAGTTCAATTAAAGAATGAATTAATGATCAAGTTGTTCTTGGGGACAATGATCTAATAAAAAATGTTTTTGGGACTTACACATGGTTAGGGGTCCAAAGAGAGTGTTATGGTTGAGGTTGGCTCTAAGATCACGTGAGTCATACTCGGTGTGAGAAACAAGAGGTAACAACAACCTTAACGATGCACAGTTTAATGTCATGTAGGACATATCAAGGGACTATGCAGTTTAAAGTCTTGCAGTTAGGACTATTGGTGCTGCATAGTTTAGTGTCATGTAGCAGGGACAAAATAACAGTTTAATGTCTTATAGGACAATATCAAGGATTTTCTATACAGTTTAGCATCATGTAGTTAGGATGGTGGGGACAATACAGTTTAACTTCATATTGGACGAAAGGGGGACTGTGCAGTTTAATGTCATACAGTAAGGACAAAATAACACACCATTTATGTCATGTTGGACGAAAGTGCTAATAGTTTAAGGTCATATGCATGGACCGTGGATGGTGCAGTTTAATGTCATGCTGGACCTTTGAGATTATATAGTTTAACGTCTTTCTAGACGTAAGGGACTTTTATACAGTTTAGCGTCATGTAGTTAGGATGTCACAGTTTAACGTCTTGCTGGACATAAGGGACTTGCAAATAGTTTATGGTCATATGCATGGACCAGGGATGATGCAGTTTAAGGTCATGCTGGACGGTTTAGGGAACTTTTTCACAGTTTAACGTCGTGTGGGACAAAGTTCATTTCTACAGTTTAACGTCATGTTGGACGAAAGTGCAAATAGTTTAAGGTCATATGCATAGACAGTGGATGATGATGCAGTTTAAAGTCATACTGGACTATTAAGTGCTTATGTAGTTTAACGTCTTTCCGGACGTAAGGGACTTTCCTACAGTTTAACGTCATGTTGGACGTAGTTGCAGTTTAAGGTCATACTGGACCATTGCTGTATAGTTTAACATCATATAGTAAGGACGAACTGATGCTGCACAGTTTAGTGTCATGTTGCGGGGACAAGTTCTTTTCTACAGTTTAACGTCATGTTGGACGAAAGTGAAAATAGTTTAAGGTCATATGCATAGACCGTGGATGATGATGCAGTTTAAAGTCATACTGGACTATTAAGTATGAACCAATTGTAAGAATCTTGGTTCTGGGGACCATATTTTGTGTTTATACAAAATATTTCTTCAGAAATCTGGCATTGGTTGGAGTCGTGATGAGTTCTCCATCCAATGAGATTAATGAATAAACTCCATTGGAGTAGACCTTATGTATTGAATAAGGTCCTTCCCATTTTGGCTCAAGCTTGGGAGGTTTCTTTCCTGGTATCATTGGAGTTCTGAGAACTAATACCAATTCTCCCTGATTTAATGAACGAAGACAAAACTTTTTGTTAAAAGCTCGTGCTATTCGATTCTGATAGATTTCCAAGTGGTGCAAAGTGCACAATCTTTTCTCATCTAACCGTTCCAATTCATTCAATCGCTTTTGGGATTGTTCATCTGTAGATAACTAATCACAAATGGCTACTCTGAGTGAGGGAAATTGAACTTCAATTGGCAAGACTGCTTCCGTTCCATATACCAACGAATATGGAGTTGACCGCGTTGCATTGCGGGTGGTAGTCCGATAAGCCCATAAAGCATGAAAGAGTTTATCAGGCCATGATCTCTTATCTTATCCACCATCTTTTGCAGTATATTTGAAAGAGTATTATTAAAGGCTTCTATTTGTCCATTGGCTGCCGCATGATACTGAGATGAATGGTTGGATTTAATGTTGTATTCTTGATACAATTTCTTCACCTCAGAAGAACAGAAGTTGGTTCCGTTGTCCGTCAATATGGTATGAGGGACACCAAATCTAGAAATGATGTTAGACTTGATGAAGCTAAAAATGCATTTAGAACTGACTTCTTTGAGAGGTACTACCTCTGCCCATTTGGAAAAGAAATCAGTAGTAGTAAGAATGTACTTAAACTGCTTGGCCGTAGCTGAAGGGTAAGGTCCCACCACATCCATTCCCCATGTGGCAAATGGCCACGAGTATTTAGCTGTATGAAGAAACTCTGGAGGTTGATGAATGAAGTTGGCATATACTTGACATCAATGATACAAGATTGTGAAATCAACACAATCTTGTATCATTGAAGGCCAAAAGTATCCAAGCCTTCGAATTTGATCAGAAAGTCTATGTCCAGACTGGTGGGCACCATAGACTCCTGCATGCACTTCTTTCATGACATCCATTGTCTCTTCACCATCAATACATCTGAAGAGAACTCCATCAAAACCACGTTTGTAGAGAAATTTCTCTAGGTGGTTTGGGCCATCATAAAGAGTAAAATTGACCAAACTTCGCCGGATTTGTTCTTTCTCAGTTCTATCAGGTGGAAGTGTTCCATTTTGAAGGTATTCCCTGATAGGTGACATCCATCCTGTAGTATGACCATACGGTTCAGGAATGGGACTAATTTCATTAATTTCCTCTGTTCTGGATTGAACATAAGGTGAAATTGCACGACGGTGGGCAATACTGATGGTTGTCTCATCCCAATTTGGATCTGCTAAAGCTGTGGCTATATTAGCCAGTGCACCAGCTTGAGCATTTTTTGATCTTGGGACATAAGAAAATGTCAGTTCTGAAGGGAATTCCGCCATTAACTCTCTGACGTAATCATACAAAGGGATTAATTCTTCTTTTCTGATGGAATAATCCCCATTGACTTGTTTGATTACCATGTCTGAATCACCTTTCACCTTTAAGTGATTCACTTGTGCTTGGAGCGCTAAATCCAAGCCTGTGATAAGATCTTGGTATTCGGCTTCATTATTGGTACCACCTTCCCACAATAAAAAGGAATAAGGTAACACTGCCTTATCTGGAGAAATGAGCACAATTCCTAAACCAACTTTTTTGAATTTAGGATTTTCCATTTTCTTCCCTGTTGGACTTCTGGAAGCACCATCAAAATATATTTCCCATGTTTGAGGACTCTCTTGAATAGAGAATACTTCCTCAGTAGGGAGTTCAATATCTGAAGACGTGTCTTCCATTGAAGGATGTTCAGCCAGGAAATCAGCCAGAGCTTGGCCCTTAATTGCCTTTTGAGACACATACTGAATGTCAAACTGCTGCAAAATAACTGCCCACCTTGCTAGACGTCCTGTAAGCATTGGACGGCTAAGGATGAATTTGAGCGGATTATTGTGAGATACCAATTGGACCTCGTGATGTTGCAGGTAGTGTCTCAGTTTCTGAACTGCAAAGATTAATGCCAGGCAGCACTTCTCAATACTTGAATACCGGGTTTCTGCTTCAAGCATAGTTCTACTGAGATAGTAGAGGCTATTTTTATTCCCAGCATCATTCTTTTGAGAGAGAAAGTCACCCAATGATCGCTCTAGAGCTGTCACATAGAGGATAAGTGGTCTACCTTCAACAGGTGGCATGAGTACTGGTGGACTCAAGAGATATTTCTTGAGAACATAAAATGCTTCTTGACATTCTTCAGTCCACTGGTAAGTGACTCCTTTCTTCAATAATTTGGTAAAGGGTAAACTTTTCCCTGCCAAATTGGCGATGAAACGCCGAATATAAGCTAAGTGTCCTTGAAGTCCTCTTAATTCTTTCAAATTCTGAGGAGGTGACATACCAAGGATTGATTTGGTCTTCTCAGGATCGACTTCAATACCACGATGGCGTACAACAAAGCCGAGAAATTTTCCCGAGGTTACCCCAAAAGCACATTTTAAGGGGTTCATCATCAAATTATGTTGTCGAAGCTTGTAGAAGATGACTTCCAAATCAGCCAAGTGATTAGAACGTTGTTTGGATTTAACCACCAAATCGTCTACATAGAATTCAACAAACTTCCCTAAGAAAGGTTTGAAGATACGATGCATGGCACGTTGATATGTTGCACCTGCATTCTTTAAACCAAAGGGAATCACCCGGTAACAAAACACACCTTGATGGGTTCTGAAGGCTGTAGATTCCTCATCTTCTGGGGCCATTCGGATCTGATTATATCCGGAATATCCATCCATGAAGGAAAGTAATTCATAGCCAGCCGTCACATCAATGAAGCGTTCTGTAATCGGAACTGGGAAATCATCTTTAGGACAATACCGATTAAGATCTCTGAAATCGATGCAAACCCTAATTTGTCCGTTCTTCTTCATTACAGGGAAAATAATAGCCAACCACATGGGATACTGAACTTCTCTGACGAAGTTAGCTTTGATCAGCTTATCCACTTCAGCTTCAATTTTGGAAGCATAGGTTGGGTGTGTTCTTCTCGCGGCTTGCTTAAATCCTCGATGTTCTTTTGGTAAACCCAAATGATGAGTAGCAACATCAGGATCAAGCCTAGGGATTTCTGTATAATTCCAAGCAAAAATATCTTTATTTTGCTTTAGAAAAGAAATATACATATCTTGCTCTTCAAGGTTCATGGCCGCACTAATTAAAGTGGGGCGTGGATCTTTCTCTGTACCCAGATTTATTTCTCTGAGTTCATCCACAGTGGTAGAGATACCTTCCTCAAATGCTGGAGGAGCATCTCTAAGATCTTCCTCTTCCTCTTCATCATGTGTTATTTCTTCCATTTCTACTTGCATAGTAGATGAAAAAACGAAATTTTCATGGTCAAAAGAGATGTCAAAATTTGCACATTTTGAAGAAGAAGCTTCCATTTCCGACCCTATTGATGATAAAGGGCCTTCTTTGGGAAATAAAGAGGAGATGATGGATTGAGAATCGACATCATTATTCACCTCTGATGTTGCTATAACTTCTTCTGGCCTGATTGGCGAAGTATAGACTTGTTGGAATTCAATAGATGAAATGAAAACGTCACCACTTAAGCTTTCATCACTGTTTGGTAGGTTACCAATTTCTCCCATGTTGTCTGGCTCGATTGCCGTAATTGACATTATGGATCTTTCCATAAGAGTATTTTGATTTGGGCCTATTTTTTCAATTTGACTGATAGGTAACACATAATCTGTACTAACATGTGTAAATGGATTTATTGGAATCTTCTCCAAACCATATGGAGCATTAACTTTGGTAATTTCCTTAATTGTAGATTTTTCTCTTCCCTTCATGTGATAAAATTATGCCTCAATGTATTGAGACTCAGATGTCTTGAACGGGGCCTTATCACCATACAATGTTCCAACTTGACCATTGAAACAGTATTTGAGACATTGATGGTATGATGAAGGGATAGCCGCATGCTGATGTAGCCAGGGTCTTCCAAGTAAGACGTTGAAAGCTGAATCTTGATCAATAATCATGAAATCCGAATTGGATACAAGATCTCCAAACTGAGTTCTGAGTGTAACTTCGCCCAGTGGGTCTTGTTCATTTTTATCATATCCTTGTAACATCATGGTATAAGGAGATTAATCAGATTCCGTGAGGCCCAATAGATGAAGTGTACGAATGGGCATGAGGTTGACTCCTGAACCATTTTCAATGAAAGCTCTTCGGATATCTACACCATTGACTTTGCAAGATAAGTACAAAGGTTTTATGTGCCCATGCACAACATCATCTTCATCTTTATCAGTAAAAGATATCACTGCATGGCATTCTGCAGGATTATTCTCTATGTGATAGACTTCAGCTGCAACAATTTCAGCTTCAAACTCCTGAGGTTTTGACAAAGCTTCGATGAGTGCTTCCCGAAGATCTTTTGACAGATTAAAAGCATCCACAATTGATAACTTGGCTGGTACTTGGGCCAAGTGTTTCAATATATCATACTTTTGATCTAAAGGTCTGCGTTTCCCAACAGGAATATGTGGTTTAGCAGGTACCTTGGAAGCAGATGCTTTGGAAGCTGATGCATCTTGTATAGGGATAGAAGTTGGCAACATCCTTAGTTTTGGAAAATTAGACTGATTAGATCCATTTACTTGCTGAGATAAAGAAGATTGAATTTTCAATCGGTCTTCCAAAATAACTGTGCCAAGACTGAGTTGACTATTGGAAGAAGAACTTGCTTGTTCTTTTTTGAGCTCGCTGAAGGGCTCTACCACGAGTTTCTACTGCATACACAGTGCTAGCAGGGGTAGAATTGGAGAAGTGGCTTCAGAAAGATCCATGTCTTCCCCTGTATCCTGAACCTCTAAAACTTCCTCGGATTCCCTTATTTGATATAGGGAATTCAGGCTCATCCAGACTGGAATATGGATCTGTTAATTGAATCATATTTACAGAACCGAAGATTAACTCTTCGTCCGATAAAGACAATGCCTGATTCGCCTGTTTAGGCTGTGCCGTTTGATGGGGTCGTGCCCGTTGCTTTGAAGTAGATGGCATGAAATCTGCTAGAGTCAAAGACAACTTAGGCCTCGATAAATACTCATCTTCTTCTGATTCCTCTTTCTTCTTTGACTTGCACTTCCCTTTTGAGGATTTGTCTTTTGATGGAGGTTTCACTGCAGCTTTTGTAGGAGACACAATTGGTTTATTCAATTGTGTTCGCAAAATGGCATGGGTTCGATTGATTGTCTTTCTGACCATCCAATCATCATATTTTTGCGCAGTTTTGCTTTTGACTTCCTGCCACTCGCCTCCTTCCTCTGGATCTGTAGCGGTAACACACGCTACATGAGCTGAAGAACCCTTCAATTTGACTTTTCCCAAGGCGAACATCTTTTGCAGGAGGTCTTTAAAGACAAAACACTCCTGGATGGGATGCCCCAACATTTGATGAAAGGGACAATAATTGGGACGGTCTTCATCTCCTTCTTTGTTTGGACTCTTGGGCACTGGTAATTGAACCAAATTATTTTCCAGAGCTGAAATGAAGTAACCAGGAACTTGCTCACTTTGGAAAGAGTATGTTTTACTCTTCATATCCTCAAATTGTTTTCGTCGTTGATCTCTTTGATCATTTGGACGAAACGGCCTTTATTGTTGGCGTTCAGGAGGTGGAGCCCTTCGAGAAGATGAAGGTTTTGAAGTAGAAATAGGTACAGGTGCTTGTTTAAGCATAACTGTAGCAGTTTCTACTATACCCATTCTCTTTCCTGGAGCTGATGGAATTACACGATATTTAACCTTATCCTGTATAAGGGAATCTTCAATCTGTTGAGCGATTGAAATAAGGTCTCGAAACCCTCCTGTGTATTTCACAGGGATCAGTGGCGTGTGTAATTCGTTTTGTAAATTTGCCACACAGATTGGCAACAGTTCCTCATGAGGGAGTGCTAAACTTAGGGAATACGTTAATCCCTTCCAGCGAGCAATGAAATCAGAGACTCTTTCATTCTCCCTTTTCTTTCAGTTTGTAAGATCGAAAACTGTCGTTTTTGGCAAAGTTGAGCTAAAATGAAGAAGGAATTTTTGACGAAGATCCTCCCATCCGATGATTGACCGGGATTGAAAGCTTGTATACCAGACAAAAGCCGGTCCTTGCAAGGTTCGCAAGAAGCATCTGAGTTTAACTGCTTCTTGCTACTCTGGAGTTCCCATCATAGGATCACAACAAGACACGTAATGTGTCAAATGTTGTTCAGGGTCACCTGATCCATTGAAAGTAGGGAAAACAGGGTTTCCAAAACTGGATGGAGGAGAAATTGAATCTACCCATTCAGGGTAAACTTTCTTTTCAGGTTGAACTTGCGCCCGTTTCCCTTCCATAGTTTCTAACCGAGCTGTTAATGACTTAATAGTAGTTATTAACTTTTGAGAAACATCAGGTTGAACTTGGTTTTGGGTAGGTGCAATGAATGGTGCTTGGACAGACGTGGTGGTTGGTGCTGCAACTGATGGTAGTGCTGCCAACCGTTGTTAAATTTGACCCGTAGGATTAGACCTCTGAGGGTGTACTGATAAAGGAGGATATTCCTGATCCATCTCAGTAGTTACAACAAATTCCTTCGGCTGTCGGATTTCAGCATTCTTAAGAAGAAGACTACTCTGAAGTAGTTCTGCATTCAACCTTCTTAATTCTTTCATTTCTTCCTCCTGTTGTGCAAACCTTTGCTCTAATGAGAGCGACTGACCTTCTCCAGAAGAAGGATATGTAACCTGATTCTTTCCCTTCCCCTTGTTGGATACCTTTTGGAGGGAGGGAAGTGGATTACCTAGGTTCTGAGTAATCCTTTGACTTCGTGTACGTACACCTTCTTCATTTGTATCGGTGTGTACATTTTCTTGAGTAGGACGCTCTTCACCTGAGTCCCCTGAGTGAGTCTCCTCTGGTGGATTAGAAACAACGACATTGATGACATTGATTGATGCATAATGCATCGCATCTTTTCTATCAACATTTCTGTGATATTGTCTTCTTTCATGTCTTTGATGAGACATTGCCTTTTATTGATTCAATATTTTAGGAACTTCTTGATGAGCTATAACTTGGAGGGAATCTCCTGATAATTTGGCTCTTCGTTCCTCTTGGGGATTTTTCCCCAATCGAGAAAAGACCGACATTTTCTGAGGAGGGTATTGATGATTTGAAAGAGTCCCCAGTCTCAAGAACTGGGAATGTTCCTGCTGCTTCTGCTCAACTCCTCGAATCCCATTTGTTGACTCTGAGGGATGGGTTAGAGAAGTCCCCAGTCTGACAAGCTGGGGTGGCTCTTGACACGCTACGTCTGAGATCTTCTTAAAATATCTCTTGATCTTGCGAATCTTAGTTCGGAAATTAGCTGGATGCATTAACCTGTATCCACTTTTATCAACTGGTTCAATAGACCGTTGGATGATTCCCGAAACTTCTGTCATTTGATGACGTGTTTGCTCCATACGAGAGGCTTGTGCAATATTCTCTCCTACTTGATGTAGGATCAATTCAACAACTTTTTCTCTATATGCTTAATTTTGAGAGAAACTAGTTGAAGCCTGTTCTTGAGCAGGCTTTTGATTATGAACAAAGCCCATTGACTGTGGCCGACCATGGGCAATAACATTGCATGAGACCATTTTCGGCGGGCTTTGCTGACTGGAAAACACTGTGAAATGTAGTGCTCTGTGAACACCCCATCCTCTGATATGAACATCAGATGGAGCATTGGCAATTAACTAACACAATTTTCTTAGTGCGCCAAGGCATGAACGTTGAAGGGTTCTCTGTTTCTTTTCAGCCTTCGGATACCGAGAGACTGATAGAGATGCCAAATCAATCTGACGTTGTAGCCCTTCTATTATCTTAAGATGATTTTCATATTCATCATAAGATAATACCTTCTTCTTCAATTAACAAAGAGTTTTCCATATGTTGAGACGAATATCATGGATTCCATCATCTATCAACATCTTTGGAATGTCGTACTGGGAGTCAGTCAATGGCCAAAACATGACTGGTACCTCACCTTTTGTCAGTTTTTTCTCATGTTCAGCATTTCCTCTTTATCATTAAATGAAGATTCTTCTACCTGTTTTGACTAGAGTTGGTGTTTCATTGTTGCTTCATCAGATTCAACAATATTGGTAGAGAGATCATTGATCAAACTAGAAGATGCATGACTTAGGGGTGGTTCGGAGAATGACCTACACCCTGGGCTATCTTCTGATTGAGAAAGTATTTCACTTGTTAGCGATAAAGCATCAGACATGACTGGTTTCTCTTTTGAATGTGCCTCAATATAAGAGGGCTTTCTTGGCACTACATTGTCCAATGGAGTATTTTCCCGGCAAAGTGAATCACTACTGCGGAGAGGACTTTCGCAGCGAAATTCATCATCATGGGGAGGACCACCATAATGGGTTACAAAAAAAGATGAGATCTCTTGCTCCTTGGTCTTCTGACCACACAGAGGGTTCCTGTGGCTCTCATCTGAAGAAGAAACCTCAAGATTGACTGAATTTTCATGAAGCAAGCCTTCATGAGGAAGTGTCTGTTGAAGAACTTCAGAATTATTGTTCCTGTTATTGGGAACTGAGGGAGTAGAACCTTGAATTCCAACAGATAAATGTCTGAGGGCTTCAAGAACTCCAGCATCGAGCAAGGCCTTGTTGCAGATTGGCCTTTGATCTCCTGACTGTGCTGGGCGGATCTTTTTCTTAGATGCCTTCTTACTCGCTTTGGAAACCACTTGTTGACGAAAGTGGTTACTCTGAGCAGGTTTATGTGCCTGATCAGGAAAGATGGTCAGGTTAGGCTGACGATCTCCACTCAAATCAGGTGTATGTGCCTGACTTGGTTGTCCGTATGATATGGGGGAGTATGCCCCATAACCCTCTTAGACTGGAACAGATGTGTGTGTCTGTTCCGGAGTGAATCGTTGATGTGTCACTCCACTGCTAGGGATAGATTTATGTGTGTCTTTCCCTGAGACGATGCTGAAGTTGTTATGATATCCTGGCAGGCATCCAGAATATGAGCAGGAATTTGCTTCTGCTCTTTCACCATTGACAAAATATGTTTGGTGACTTCAGCCGCCGGAACGGGAATATACGTCCATTCTGGGTTTGGAGTAGGTGTATGTGCCTGCTCCTGTCCTCCTTTTCATGTCAGTGAATCATGACAGTACTCAAGTGTGGAGGCAGAGAGTTGAGTCTGCCTCCTATTTGTCGTCGGGGCTTTCCGACTGACTTCTCCGTGCGCTACCAAGAGAGACTGTTGGTAGGCTTGATTAGTATTAGCAGGTGTATGTGCCTGCTGATTACACTTCGCCAAACGCGGTTGACGAGATCCATCATATGTAGTAAGAAGAGCCTGCTGACTAACTGGTGATGCATAAGCAGGTGTATGTTCCTGCCTATAGTGCTCCGCCGGAATTGCCTGGAGGGATTGGCTTGATGCTGCCAGACAAGTCTGCTGGACAGCAGAATTAAAACGGACAGGTGTGTGTGCCTGTTCGTTGTTCGCCACCAAGTTAGGTTGGTGGAATCCATCATATGTAGTCAGGTGAGCCTGCTGACTAACTGATAATGCATAAGCAGGTGTATGTTCCTGCCTATAGTACTCCGCCGGAATTGCCTGGCGGGATTGGCTTGATGCTGTCAGACGAGTCTGCTGGACAACAGAATTAAAACAGACAGGTGTGTGTGCCTAATCATTGTTTGCCACCAATTTAGGTTGGTGGACTTCTCCGGAGATGGTAGGGATGATAACCTGCCCATTGTTAACCGGATTCCGTCTCTGGCGGTTCATCTTGCCTGCTCGGGTTCGAAGAACCTGAGCTGAATGCCTGGAGTCGGTACCCTCATCATGTTGAGGGCGCACTACCGCACGAGTATGGCGGCGATTGTTGATGGGATCCCTCAGGAAGGACTCCTGTCTTTTTGAATTAAGGCCCTGAGGGACCTGCTCATTCACTTCCTCATAGTAAGGGAGTGAATGGAAATTGCGTTCCGGGGATAACGACCCGAAACGGTTGGAGACGGTAGTCAGCACCGCCTGCTTCTTGATTGCTGGCCACCGTTGTCCGGACGACTAGGTAGAGTTGTTAACTTGGAGGGCTTGACGAGCGGCCTCCAGAGTTGGGATAGTACCGTTGCGACGGTACTCCTTAACCAGTGCATTAGAAACCCAGCGTTGAAGACACTGAGTTGGTGATGTCATCCTCAGAGCGGACGACGTTCCAGCAGGAGTAGCACCATTGGTTTTGACAGCAGTAGACCTCACAGTAGAGGTGTTCACAGCATCAGTATTCACAGGGGTGAATTTAAGGAAAGAAATTTTACAGAAGATCTTGAGAAAAGAGTGCATGTTCCATATAACAGACATAATCAAGATGAATCCAGCCACTGCATCTTTTGGATGAGCACATTTCAATGATTGCTTTGTTGGCCCAAGGGGCCTAACAAATAAGAATAACATCACTTTGACTTGGTTAAGGATTCACGTCGGGTTCACCATTTTTGTTTCGCACTGAATTCGGGGATGACCTCCTGGATGAGAGATTCAAACGTTCCGATCGGTTTCTAACGGGTTTGTTCGTAGAACCGGAAACATCCAATGATTCCACATCCGTTTGGACCTACTTTCCAAAGGTAGGCGCTCATTAGCTTGTGGACAAAGGAGGCTTAGGAATTTGCATTGGTCGAGAGGATGGGAGGTCGGACTCATCACACCTTTTTTAGGGGAATTATTGTCTACTCTGGGACTCTCTTTATAGATTTAAGTTATGTTTGTGAATCCTTATTACATTACCAAGTATAAAATGAGCTTTCCTTTAGTTTTAACAATCAATGATTAAATATGTAAGAAATTTAGAGAATCTTTTATATGTATTCGAGGTTCTTCATCAATAGAGAATAATCTGTATCTATTTAAGGATTCTTGGTCAATGGTATCCTTCGAAACATTTATAAAAGTCTCTTGGTCATTATGATGACCAGGCTGGTTTTAAAGCCACTCAGTGGGGCACTTGAAGTTTATCGTCATTCAGAAGGACATGGATTATTTCAAAGTTGGGATCGAACCCATAAATGGGCTACCTACGTATCCTTTGTTTTGGAAAAGGAATCATAACCCACGTAGTTCGAGTAATAGAGTATGACGTTTATGATTGATGGCTCAAAGAAGGATGTCATAATTACTTTTACACTCTAAGCTCACGTGAGTCATGCTCGGTGTGAGAAACAAGAGGTATTGGTAAAAATTAGACAATTGTTCCATGAAAGATGCAATCATAAGAAATGGTTTGGGGCTTATGTATATATGAATTCCCAGATAGATGAAGGTTTAGGATTTACTTTTAGGGAGAAAATCTAGGAGCAGGGTCCATAAAAGTATATGTTCTTCATGGAGATTTCAATACTCTAATCTTGGGGCTTACTCCTAAAAAGGATGCCCAAGTTAGGAGGGGACTTATTATTGGGTTTTACTCCTGAAAAGGAAACCCAAATCAAGGGTAAATTAGGACTGGTTAAAGAGAAATTAGGGGACTTGGGGTTTATTCCTGAAAAGGAAGCCCAAGATTATAACTGGGACTTATTCCTGAAAAGGATATCCATATTTGAGATTGGGGATTACTCCTAAGAAGGATGCCCAAATTAAGGGACTTGGGGCTTACTCCTGAGGAGGATGCCCAAATTAAAGGATTATGATTGGGGCTTACTCTTGAGGAGGATGCCCAAGTTAAGGAATTAAGGTTTGGGGCTTACTCATAAGAAGGATGCCCAAGTTTGGGAATTTTAAGAATTTGGGGATTACTCTTGAGGAAGATTCCCAAGTTAAAGGACTTATAACTGGGGATTATTCCTAAAAAACGAGACCCAGGTTAAGGATTCTCTCATCTTTAAAGGATGAGGTTGAATGAATGAACTCTCAATCTTTGGTGACATAAAGATGTATAAATCACTATGTTTTGAGAGATATTTCACAGAATTCCTTTCAAATAAGGAATTCAAATCAAGAAATCAAGCCATAAATGGCTTTGAAGAGTATCTTGAAGACTAAATCTTGAATAGGAGAGGTGAAATGGCTTAAGAGGGGTAAAATGGGCAAGATGGGCACCCAAAAAGGTAGGGGCGCGCAAGTCTTGAAAGGCGCGCAAGTCTTGCGTGGGCGCGCAAGTATTGGTCGCGCAGGTATACCTGCGCGACATGTGGGGTACTTGCGCGATTTTCAACCAGCATTAAAATACTTGACCGAATCTTTATTAAACCCTTTAGAATCCTCTTGAGGTTCTTCCAGAAAAGGGACAAGCAAATTCTATTGAAGGAATAAGGAGGCGCGCAAGTGTTGATGAGTTTCAACACTTAGGCCTTCCTCATTCTCTTTAGATCTTCCGTTCTAGGTAAGAAATTACCTTAGAAGTGTTCAGGAAGATTTGAGAAGAGACTTGGGCGTCAGGATCTTCAATCCGAGTTTCTGGAAAAATGATCTCTCGAATGGGGGTCCCACAGGGTCTATTTATAGGCAGGAGAAGACCTCGGGCGGTTACCGGGCGGTTATCACTTAGGGCGCGCAAGTCACTTGCTCGACCAAGGTCGTCGTGCAAGTGTACTTGCGCGATGATGATATAACTTGCGCGGTGCAGTTGCTTTTGATCCTTTGTTCATGCCTTTGTCGATTTTTGATGTTTTCTTCAAACGATGAATCACTTTGAGCTCAGATATTCCCCTTTTCTGATCTTTAGATTCTGCGACAAAAGGAGCGTCAACAATGCCTATACCCTTATTCCAATGTACTCTAATTTTTTATATAATCATTACATACCGTGATTATTATTTCATCTATTATTGATTATTCATCTTCTGCGAGTTACTTATTTATATTTCATTACTTATTCATTTAATTCTTCTTCTATCTACTTATTGATATGCTTCCTCTATTTAATATATATTATTTACCAATGTGAATACTGGATCCATGAGGTAATAATATCCCCACATACACAACATAGGTCTTCAATACTATTGAGAAACCTCTATAATTCGTGGAGATACGCTTGAGGTCATGTGGCCAATCAGGCTTGAGGCACGGTTCAATGGCATCTAGGTCCAAGAATCTACAAAACTTGTATCAGAGCCCTTTTTCGTTTTTCTTACTATTTCATTTAGACAAAATATTATTATATATGTATTTTTAATTTAACCTATGCTTGGATGAAGATAATACATGTATAGGGGACAACCAAATTACCTGAGTCGGGAATTGTGTTATCGATTATGCTATTTTTCATTAAAGGATCATCTGTAAATGGTCATTTATATTTTTCATTCCCTTGGGTATGGTGGGGTCTCAGCTCTTTTTGGTATTGTGAGATTTCACAACTTTTAATGGTCATCTGTGGATTCAACCTTTTCAGACACCGTTGGTCTGTGATGCACTTCGATGATTGTGTTTGGGTGACCATGGGATACATCAGGTGGTGAAGGTTTCATGGTCAGGTTGCTGATGTGTCACCAGTTATAGCCAAGCCCTTCTTATAAATTCAACAAATAATGGTTTGATAGTACTTATTTTTTCCTTGTAAGGGTTGGTTTCATAATGTTCAAACACTCCGCCCTCCTTACAAAAAAAGTGTCTCAGATCCTTTTTGGAAATTGTTAAAACCACTTAGTGTACTATCTACATAAAGGAGGTCGTGTACCCTATCTTGGTATCTTCTGAGTACACTGGGAGAGCATTGGTCTTAAACCCTGCTAATTTTTTAAAAGTCATTGGGCATGTTTGAGTGATTTGGATTAGAGTCATGCTCTGGATGCATGGTTTTTTTAATGGCCTTGTTAATCATGGGTGATACTTGGTTTACCAATTAGGGACACCTAAGATGAACTCATGGAAACTACTTATTCTCCTCATTACATTAATGTTAATAAATTTTTGTTTTTTTCAATCAATATTCTTGTTTTAGGATGTTAGGTATGTACCAACATCTCACTTGTGACCACTGAATGTGGTTTTCCTTAGATGACCTCCTTGTATTCTAGTTGTTAACTCTGAGTTTACCCTGGTTTTCCATCAAACTTGTAAGGAGTGTTTTTATGTTGATTATCCTAAAGTATCAGATCAAGGAATGTTTCTATGGTCGTTCTAAGGCATGACATCTGTGATAGCCTCGTTGGCTAGAGATGTCACCAGAAGCTTGTTACGAGCTTCAGTGAGTGTTTTTTGAGAAAATACCAAGCTACCTTTTTTTAAAATTATTTGAGTTTAAGTTTTATAATACGTAGAACATCTATGATGTGAATTTTGAGAGTGGTTTTCTAGTAGTTTCTTGACCTTTCTTCCTCTATTTAATTGAAAGAGATTGTTTTGGACTCAGCCCTTCAATCGTTTCTTGTTTCATGTTTTGTGTCCTCAGTATTGTTGGAATACTACATGCACATGATAAAAGGAAGTTCTTATAGTGGGGATACGATAGTTACGAATTGTTCCTTAATCCTACAACCTATGGTGAAGTACCATAGGCCGGTTTGTTATGGAGACGATGATGTCATCATGTCTCTAGTTTGATGAAATTGGAAAAGCTCTATCTCAATGGATCAGTTGGATTTTGAATGGTGGTTTGTGTTTCTATGACTTATTGTAACGCTCCGACCCTAGAATCCCGGATCTGGTGCATTATTTTAATACATTGGCCTGATTACAAGGAATCATGTCCCAAAGGACCGACCAGTTTAGCTATCTAGGAAAATAGATTACATACATGAATGTTAAATTACACATTCAAACATAAAACAAAACATAAATAATATATTGATAATTCCATTATTCCTCTAGCATAACCCTACATATCAATCATAACACACTTCTTGGAATCTTGGGAAAACAAAACATAAGAACGATGTGATCTCAGATGCTCGGTAAGGGTAACTAATTTAGCGGAAGCTATAATCTTTTAACGACAGATATGTAATAAAAACAATATCCTTTTAAACAAAAACTTGAACATAATAAGGAAAAATTAAATAAAACATTAACACATAAACATGAACATGGATATTCTACAAGTATAATAATCACATGTAATAAATAATTTCTTAACGAGGGAATGAATAAGGTCGGACATCATAACCATATAGTCAAGGCCTCATGCCAAGACTACAAATAATTTTTTTCCAAGGACTTGTGCCAAGATAGTAATTTGTCTAATGAGACCTACCAATGAATCTAGGAGCTATAGAGGGATCCACCCATAACTTACTAAGTCTAATTCATTTCTCGTATGAAAAGGTTGAAACATAATATAAACATTCGTATTAAAACTAGAATACGAAATGTCAATACTTTAACCATAAAATATGAATGGTATAAAAATAGCACATCCATGGTCAAACAAATCACAAAACCATCAATACAATATGTAAGATTGTAGCATAATAAATCAACTTCAAACAAACTTAAAATCCAATGAAGGATGTTGACATAGATGAAATCAATACAAATACTATTTGAGTGAAATATTTCTTTCTACATTGAAATAATTCAAAAGTAAAGAAAACATTTATTGTTAAAATATTCTTATAATATTGTAAGGGAATATTTAAAGTTGATATAAAAGTGGAAAATAGCCTCACCCACCGTATAATTTAAAAAAACATTCTTTCCTTAATTTTTCGAAAAGGTCATAAAGTACCTTGTTTAGAAAGTGACAAAAAGATTATTTTCACACCATTTTATAAATAGTAAACCATAGGTATAAATGAATTTAACCCATAGTCTAGTAAATAGTAAAAAATGTTTTGAAATACATTTTTATGGAACAAGGATGTGGACAATAAAGTGGTTTCAGTTGATACTCACATATAAACAACCTCAGATAATAATGAGATTGTGAAATTTAACCTTTACCTTGTACTTTCCTTTGGTCGAGGGTAGTTTAACATCATGTATAATGACCATAGTACGTTATTAAATACTACCAGAACCATATTCATATTTATGATATCATACTTAATTCATTTATGAGTTTATTCTATCCATTTAATAATTATTCCCATGTTAAAGCAACATTTTGGGTAATAATCATTTTCTTTATCGTAAGTGTTCTAGCTTGTTTTTCATGATAGTATCACTTATTTCATGATTTAATTGGTTCCAGAATATAAAAAGTTATTTATATATCATATATATTCAGAATATAAATATGTATAATTGATAGATATATGGAATGGAATGCACCATTTATGGAGACGGTAGGTTGTATGTACGCATAAAAGTTGTTTATGTTTTCATATTGTATTGTATGGAAGTAAGTGAATGCGATAAATGTAAATATATATATATATCCAACATAATTATTATGTCATATATTACATACTTATTAATAATATGTATTTTTATAATCACTGTTGAATGATGAACGTGGAAATAAATCACATCGCGTCGTGGAGATGGTAAGCCGTACGTACGCACGAGTGACGGTATCATTCTTTTGATGGTGAAATCGTATGTAAATGGATGGTATATTATATATAAATAATAATTAACATTTATATTTATTATTTACATTTATTATACTCATTGTTATACCCATCCAAATAATGATGTATTCAAAAACAAACATCACCACGACGTGAAGACGGTAAGTCGTACGTACACATGTATGGTGAATTTGTCATTAATAGGATGAATATATTAATGAATATGGTTATAACATATTTATAATAAAATAAAATTATGTAGAAGTTACTGGATTTATTATTTTGGTAGGGAAAAAACAAAGAATGAGGAAGTGTAAGAATAAAGAACTTTGAAAGAGGTGATGAAATAATTACCTCTTCTTCGGGTTCTTCCTTTTGATTTGAACAAAAGGGCCCATAGGTTGGATTTATGATGAAATTAAGGCCTCTAGTTTTAATTTTGGATATTTGGGAGTATATTTGAGCTTGGTTTGGCCAATCCAAATGGATTTGGAGGTGTGAAATTAAGAGAATGTGCAGTACCCTTTTATAAGAGAGGTGAGGAGTACCTTAGGAAATGCTTGAAATATTATTTTATTATAAAATCATTTTCAGTTTCTAATGGTTCCAAATGAATTAATTTATAGTGTAAGGTGGTTATGGGTCGAAATATTCTCAACCAATAGGTTTTATACAAGTTTAGGTTACCATATTAACCTTATATTTTAGATTTAACTCTTGGTTAAATAGTTTAATATTTACCATGTCTCTTTGTATTTTTATATTATATGGTTATAAACATACTATAAATTTCCAAGAGAACCCAAAGTGGTTAATTAATGACATATATAACCATATATAATTACTTTTACCAAATATTATAATTTTAGGAGTATTATATCATTTAATAAAATAGTATTTGTTTTAAAAACGTATTTATGTCAATTTTGACAATATTTAGTAATTGGATTTTTGTGAAAGTCAGAAAAACATGATTACTTAGAAAAAAATATTAAATCAACCCTAAAATTCCATATTTGCCTATAAAATTCGTTTATGGAATCAAAACTTTCAAATATAATTTTATTTTAATATTTATAATATCATATATTTGATTCTTTCATTAATAAGGAAAATACTGCATCATTATTGTGTCATAAATAAATATATTTATATTATGCCTAAAAATTCTAAATAAAATATCATGTTGTAGGAAATATTTTTATCTTTAAAATTCATCTTTATTTTAGAAGATATAAATTATATAACCCCATATAAAATTTTTTTTACTAAAAGATACATGCTTATGTTATTTTTGTCTTTACTTTAAATTAATTAATATAAAATGTCATTATCACTCCCACGTGGCCCCATGGGGTCCCACAAATAGACCCAAGGATGACCATGATCGTAAATGTATCATCCAATAGGGTTAGGATAGGTTTTATGGTAATTATTATTATTATAATATTATTTTTACCCTTATTTACAGGATTTACCCTTTAACCATGGTAAATAAAATATTTACTTAAGTAACTATTCATAATGTCTAAAAATAAAAGTAACCTATTTACACAATTTGGACCTCCTGATTCCAAATATGTAATCAATTTTTTTAAATTTAAGACACATAAGTTTTGGAAATTAATTTAAAAGTAATTCCTGTTGTCAAAATCAAAAAGCGGGGTTTTAAAAAGTAACAACTGTCAAAATATTTACACGCGTTTATGTAAAATAAAAATGTAAAATTACATAAAATGACCTAAATTATATTCAACGATAAAAATATAATCTAATTATACTTTAAAACAACTCAAATGTATAATTTAACACTATAAATGTTTTCGATTAGAAAAGTTTTTTTTTAATTAAAGTTTAGTATTTTCACTATTCATCAAAACATGAAAGTTCTCAGAAAAGTACAAAAATTTATCCAAAATAATTTTTTTTGTCATGATTATAAAGAAGAATTTAATTTCATAAAATTAAATATATAAAAGTTTCAAATATTGGATTTAAGAATGGTTCACCATTAATTGGCGGAAAACTGATTTTTTTTGAAAAATACTTCTTTTATCTAAAAAATTGAATTTGTCTCTATAATATGTCTAAGAAACACATAATACAGATGTTAAAATTTTATAGAGTATATAAAATATAAAATTCAATTAATACTATTCACAACCCTTTTTTGAAAGACTAGTTTGGTAAGTTGTGGTGATGTTGAACTCAGTGTTACATGTGGCACAAGCTATTGAATTACTTTAAATAAATAAAATACTAAGAAATCCTGATGTATTACATTCTCTCATCCTTCAATAAATTTTTTCCTCGCAATTTGAAGTTGTTCTTTGAAAATAAAAGGTTGAAAATAGAAAATAACTTTGTGGAAAACCCACATCGAAAATAGGGTTACTATAACTAAGTCTTAATAAGAGGGAAAGGGAAATGAAAAAGTCACCACCAAATTAGGGTTTTGAATAGATGAAAATTGGTAGAAATTAGAGAAACAAAATTAGAGGGAAGATGTAAATATTTATAGGGAGTTATTGAAGTCATCAATCACAAACATGTGAACAATAAATGGGATTTTTAGGGCCTCAAATTCATAAATCTATGATGAATTAAATATAATCAGTTCAAAAAAACAAAGGAATTATGATGACACATTTTTTGTTTTAAGATCCCTTCCCTAAAGTTTAAGAATTAATTTATTCACATAAAAAAAAAAGAATACTTGATAAGTAGAGTTCCATCCTTTAACTAATTTCTACCACAAACTCATCATTCACTCCAAAAGATTATAGAACTCAAAAATATTCTATTTATCTTAATAGTATAGGGTTCAAAAAAAATGAATTTGTAATTCATCCATGAGGCCATTAAAAAACATAAATTATACAAACCAGGACATCATGTAGGTCAGTGGTAGGTGATTCACCCTCGTCACCCTTCAGTTGCGAGTTCAACTCTCACGGCCTTGCAGGACGTGACGGTTTGTCGCCCGACCTCTCAGTTGTCCTTTTTTTAGGAAACCAAAAATATTCTTAAGAAATCTTTTAGACTTAAACAATAGTATCCAAGGTCCAACTTAATTCATTCCAACCATTAGACTTATCCAATATAATTCTATCTAAACTCACAGTCCAAAATTTATAAGGAAGGTAAACATATTGAAGATAACTTTTTCCACGTAATAATATATAAATACCTTCATCATGTATTCTGTTAAAGCATGGTAACACCCTTCATTACCATAAAACCGTATTGATTACATTCATTTTCCCTTATTACTTATAGAATACTGGATATACTCCTTATATCCAAAAAAATGTTATAAACTCTAAATAATGATGGTATAAACCGCTTTTTAAACAAACCATTAATCAGTTTCAAAGATGTAAATAATATCCAATATACTTTATCCAAATCAATTACCTCTTATTCCAAAATCATTATCTCAGTTTCAGAAACATATTAAGGGTTATATTTCCCCCAACCATACATTTTCCAAATTTTATAACTTGAAACTTTTTCACATTACTTGGTACCATACAATCTCAAATCCTTAATGAAATAGTACTGCAATACAATCATTATATACTATATATTTCTAATAACTTGTACATCATTAATACAACACTCAAATGACAGAATTTATTAGTAATGAAATAAGATCACTAATCATTCCACTTCATCTACGGTAGTATCATAACATGATTATTATACAATAGCGTCATTTGTATTATACTTTGATGATTGGGACATTGATTCATGTAGTGGACCAAATCCTTGCAGATGAATCATTGTACATTTGAAACCTTTTTCTTACCCTTGAAATCACGAAATTTGGGTTATTTTTCTCCATACCTTAAAAAAATCTTATCCTTTTCAAGCACTTCCCATGATGATTCTTTCCACAGTTATCACATATGAGAAAATGATTTTTCCCTTATTTCCTTTATCTATATTTCTCTATATCATCCTTTTCTTCTCAAGCTTCTCTTCAAATCCATATGACTTAGAGAATTTTTTACTTATCTTATCAACACATGATACAATTTCTTCATATGATGAGAATACATGGGAGACTATTTCACATCTAAATGTTTTTTAACACTATGAAAGATATGATCCCTCTAACTCTTTGGATCATGCACATTTCTAGAGTTCTCATTCCTTCTATTGGGCACCATTTCTAAATGACGAAATACACTAGGTTAGATCATATCATATTTTATAATCCAAAAACTATAAAAATTATCAACATTAATGGAATATTTTCACACATCTAGTCTCATAACCATAAAAATGGTTTCATTTCTATAATATCTACTCATAAATCCTTCATAATGGGTTTTAAAGAAAATTTGAATTATCCAAAGCATATCCCTCGGGAGTTTCATAACCAAGAGTGCAGCAAGGCCCATTATTGTGCACCAGTTCCCATTCGAGTCTAGATCAACCCAGTGTATTTGGGTTTTACCCCTAGATACATTTGTGCCAGAGCCGACTCTACCTGCTCGTATCCTGACCGGGATGTATTGTTTTTAAAATTCACAAAATCTCTATATTACCAAAAATCTAGGAAGTTATTCTATACTAATCCTCAATGTTTATCTTAGGTTAATGTTCTCTAATCAGCATTTGTTTTTCTAAATCTAGTTTCCAGGGTTATTGCTAAAATTCCTCTAATAACAAATGTAACTCTCCGACCCTAGAAGCCTAGAGCCAGTGCATTATTTTAATACATTGGCATGATTATAAGGAATCAAGTTTCAAAGGACCAATCAGTTTAGTAGTCTTGGAAAATAGATTACATACATGAACTTCAAATTACACATTAAAACATAAACCAAAACATAAATAATCCTTTTAGAATTCCATTATTTCCCTAGCTTAACCCTTCATATCTTTCATAAAACAGTTCTTGGAATTTTGTGAAAACAAAACATGAGAAAGGGGTGAGCTCAGATACTTAGTTAGGGTAAATAATTTAGCGTAAGCTATAAACTTTTAAGGAAAGATGTTTAATAATAAAAATAACCTTCTAAATATAAACATGAACATAATATCAAAAAATTAAATAACAAACTACCACATAAAAAGTCACATGGATATTCTAATAGTCTAATAATCATATGTAACAACAAAATTCATAACGAGGGAATGTATAATGCTGGACATCATAACCGCATAGTCAAGGCCTCATGCCTAGAATAAAAATAAAAAATTTGTGAAGGCCTTCTTCCAACACACTTATTTTTCTCATGGGTCCTACCGATGCATTGAGAAGCTATAGCGGGCTCCATCTATCACTTACTAAGTCCAATCCATTCCTCATATGAAAAGGTTGAAACATAATATAAACATTCATATTAAAACTATCATATGAGATGTCAACACTTTAACCCTAAAAAATGAATGGTATAAAAATAGCACATCCACAGTCAAACATATCACGAAACCTTCAATACAATTTGTACGATTTTATCATAATAAATCAAATTCAAACAAACCTAAAATCCAATGAAGGATGTTAACATAGATTAAATCAATCCAAAAACTATATGAGTGAAAAATTTATTGCTACATTGAAATCATTAAAACGTAAAGAAAACATTTATTTTCAAAATATTATAATAAGCTTTTAAGGGAAGATTCGAAGGTGATATAATGGCAGAAAATAGCCACACCTACTGTATAAGTTAAAAAACAATTTTTCCATAATTTTTCAAAAAGGACATAAAGTACCTTGTTAGGAAAGCGACAGAAAGATTCCTTTCAAACAATTTTACAAAAATTCAACCAATAGTATAAATGAATTTAACCCATAGTCTTGTAAATAGTAAAAATGTTTTGAAATAAATTTATAAGAAACAAAAATTTGGATGATAAAAAGGTCCTAGTAGATACTCACGTATAAACAACCTAGGATAATAAAGAGATTGTGAAATTTAACCCTTTACCGTGTACTTTCCTTTGGTCGAGGGTTGTTTAACCTCACGTATAATGACCTTAGTATGTTATTAAATTATACCAAAACAATATTCATATTTATTATATAATAATTAATTCATTTATAACTTTATTCTATCCATTTAATAATTATCTCCATGTTAAAGTAACATTTCGGGTAATAATCGTTTTCTTTATCGTAAGTGTTTTAACTTGTTATTATTAATCGTATCAATTATATCATGATTTAATCACTTCAAGAATATAATAAATTATTTATATATCTTATATATTTAGAATATAAATATGTATAATTGATAGATATATGAAATTTAATACACAGTTTATGGAGACGGTATACCGTACGTACGCATAAACGTTGTTTCCGTTTTCATATCATATTGTATAGAAGTAAGTGAATGAGATAAATGTAAATATATATATATATATATATATTTATATTTATGGTAGCATTATTATTTCATATACTACATACTTATTAATAATATGTATTTTTATAATCATCATTGAATGGTGAACATGGCAATGAATCTCATCACGTCATGAAGACGGTAAGCCATATGTACGTAAGAGCAACGATATCATAATTTTGAGGGTGAAATCATATGAAAATGGATGGTATATTATATATACAGAGTAATTAACATGTTATATTTATTATTTACATTGATTATACTCATTATTATACCCATCAAAATAATGAAGTGTTGAATAACAAACTTCACCACATCGTGAAGACGGTAAGTCGTACGAACACACCTATGGTGACTTTGTAATTCATTGGATGGATAGAATAATTAATATGGTTGAACCACATTTATAATAACATCACAGTATGTAGAAGTTACAAGAGATATTATTTTGGTATAGAAACAACAAAGAAAGAGGACATGGAATATGAAAAGAACTTTGAAAGAGGTGGTGAAATAATTACTTCTTCTTTGGGTTATTATTTTTTATTTGAAAAAAAGGATCCTTAGGTTGGCATTAGGATAAAATTAAGGACTCAAGTTTAAAGTAATGGAATTTTTGAGGATATATGAGCAGGGTTTGGCCGAGAAAAATCGATTTGGAGGTATGAAATTATAAAAATGGGATGTGCCCTTATATAAGAGATGTGAAAGGCACCTTATGAAAAGATTGAAATATTATTTTATTATAAATTCATTTTTTGATTATAACGGCTCAAAATGATTTTCTTTCGAGCCTAAGGTGGGTATGGGTCTAAATAATCTCAATCAATAGGTTTTATACAATTTTAGGTTACCATATTAACCTTATCATTTAGATTTAACTCTTGGTTAAATAGTTTAACATTTACCATGTCTCCTTGAATTCTTATGTTATATAGTTAATAAACATACAATAAAATGACATGAGAACCCCATGTGGTTCATTAATGACACATATAACCTTATATAAGTCCTTTTTTAGAATCTTAGATTTTTAAGAGTATTATATCATTTAATAAAATAGTATTTTTTTTAAAAATTTGTCTATGTCAATTTTGACACTATTAAGTAATTTGTTTTTTTGTGAAATTAAAGAAAACATGATTACATAAAAAGAATACATTAAATAAACCATAAAATTTCATAATCACCTATAAAATTCTTTTATGGAATAAAACTTTCAAATTATATTTATTTTAAAATTTATAATATCATTTATTTAATTCTTTCTTTAATAAGTTAAATACTGCATCATTATTGTGTCATACATAAATATATTTATTTTATGTCTAAAAATTATAAATAAAATATCATGATGTAGGAAATTTTTTTTCTTTAATTTTAATATTTATAGTTGAATATATCAATTATATAACCTCATATATAAATTGTTTTACTAAAAGATTCAAGCTTATGTTATTTTGTCTTTTCTTTAAATTAATTAATATAAAATGTCATTATCACTCCCATGTGGTTCCATGGGGCCCCAAAATCGACCCAAAGATTCCCATGGTCAGAAATGTATTATCCAATTGGGTTAGGACATGTGTTAGGGTATTTTATAATTATTATAATATTAATTGTTTACCCTTATTTATAGGATTTATCCTTTAACCATGGTAAATAAAATATTTAGTGATGTAACTATTCATAATGTATAAAAATAAAATTTACCTATTTAAAAAATTTGGACCTCATGATTACAAATATTGAATAAAATTTTCCAAATTCAAAACACAAAATTTGCAGAAATTAATTTAAAATTAATTCCCGTTGTCAAAACTAAAAAAGAAAGTTTTAAGAAGTAAAAACTATCAAAATATTTACATGTGTTTATGTAAAATTTAAATTTGAAATTACATTCAATAACCAAAATTATATTAAATGATAAAAATATAATCTAATGATAATTTAAAAAAAATCAAATGTATAATTTATCAATATAAATTATTTCAATTAAAAAAGTTGTTTTTAATTTAAATTTAGTATTTATCACTATTAATCAAAATATGAATGTTATCCGAAAAGTACCAACAAATTATCCAATTTTTTTTCTATCCTGATTCTAAATAAGAATATAATGTCATCAAAGTGAATATATAAAAGTGTCAAATATGGGATTTAAAAAGGGTTCGCCATTAAAAGGTGGAAAACTGCATTTTTTTTAAAATACTTATTTAATCTAAAATTTTGAATTTGTCTCTATAATAAGTCTAAGAAACACATAATTGTTAAGTCAAAAGTCTTCTTTTGGCTTTTACATCATGTTTTGGAAATCACAAATATATTCTATGTCATGTTTTGGAAATCTCAAATGTATTCTATCATATGTTTATAAATAACAAATTGTCTTTTATCATGTTTATCGTATCGTACGATGTTGATCGTACCGACCAAAACGTATCGTACTGACTCTGTCAAACGTATCGTACTGACTCTGTCAAACGTATCGTACTGACTCTGTCAATCGTATCGTACTGACTTTGCTATTCAGATAATCATTATTTGTTTTGGTACTTTGTCAAAAACTCTCTCTGCATATGAATCGTACTCATGTTTTACATTTCTATATATCTCTTATCCTAACGAAACGATGTCGTTGAGTTAGTTATATACTAATCAAAACGATGTCGTGCTTTCTATTTCAATATGACCGTTGGAGGCAATATGACCGTTGGAACCCGAGGCCTATAAATAGGAGGTCATTTGAAGCTGAGAACATACTGATGAACGAAGAGACTCTGTGAACTACGAAGATTTTAGAGAGAGACACTGTGACTTCTCTCATCAGCCTTGTGCGTCCGATCATCGTATCGAGGGATTTTAAGTAATTGAAAGACAGAGGTGCCGATTACCTGCAAAATCGAGGGCTGCCGGGGATAGGCAGACAGACGAGCCGATCATCGTATCGAGGGCTGCCGGGGATAGGCAGACAGACGAGCCGATCATCGTATCGAGGGCTGCCGGGGATAGGCAGACAGACGTGCCGATCATCGTATCGAGGGCTCACCAAGGTGTTGGTGAGACAGACCTTTTATCCTAGGTGAAAGGATAACCCTTCTCTTTGGGTTAAAAGAATTGTATTACTTTTACATTTCCGCTGTTGTATTAGAAAGGTATTTGTATTGTTTCCTTTCTTTACTTATTCAATTGTAATTGTTTCAATTACAATCATTCCATTACATATTGTATTGATTGGTTCTATACGCTTTAAGGTAGAATCATTCATATTTGTATTACTCTGATTATTGTGTTCACCTTGAATACAATTGTTTTGCTTTACAATAGTATTACAATACATCATACCTTTTACATTCAATACAATTGTGGGTGTTTGTATTTGTATTAGTTTAAGTTCATTTAAACTAATCTCTTTGTTACTAAATCTCAAAGGTTTTTAAACCTACAATTCACCCCCCCTCTTGTATTGTTCCATCTAATAGACTTTTATATCAACTATTCGATCCAACAATTGGTATCAGAGGAGGTTTTCCACTGATTTGTATTACTAGCTTTATTTCTTATTATTTTTTTAAATACTTACTACACTAACGTGTGGAGTGGAAAAGTTGTTTTTGTTATATATTAGATGGCAGGAATGAATATCGGATCAATAGGTAATCTGAATCCTTCTAGACCACCGATCTTTGATGGGAATGATTATGAGTATTGGAGAGATCGTATGAAGACTTTCGTCATCAATACTGGTGTAGACAATTTTATTATGCTTACTGGGGGTTACAAAATTCCTGACAAAGAAGTTAGTACTTTTACCAACCAAGAGAAGCAATAATATCAACTGAATTACAAGGTACGCAATACTTTATTATGCTCTATGACCAGGAATATATATAGTCAGATATCTTCATGTGAAGCAGCTAACTGTATTTGGAAGAAATTAGAAGTCACTCATATTGGTACATCCAAAGTTATAGAAACAAGGAGAGCAATGCTTCGAGCAGAGTATCATGGATTTGTTTTTCCTTATGGAGAGCCAGTATGTAAAGTGCAACAAAGGTTTATGACAATTGTCAACAGCTTACAATCTATGGGAGAAAAAGGTCTTGATGATGAAGCTCTTGTTGATAAGATTATAGATATTATGCCAAATGAATGGGAGTCAAAAAGAACAGCTATTGATGAAAATAGAAAAGTTTCCCAGATTACTCTTGATGAACTCTTTGGAACACTTCTACAGCATGAGACAAGAATGAAAAGAGATGCTGATTTCAATAAGAAGAAGAATGGGAATGGAAGTGTAGCTTTTGCATCTAAAGCTAAAACACCTGAAAGGGTTACAAGGTCTAAATCCAAGAAAGTTGTTGTTTCTGATTCAAGTGATTGTAATCTTTCAGACAATGAGTTAGCTAATATTGCTCGGAGGATGAACAAGATTGTGGGAAAGAAAGATTTTCAATATAGATTCAAAAAGAAAGACAGGAAAGATAGGAAAGATTCAGAGGTAACTTGTTATGAATGCAAGAAAGCAGGACATATAAGGCCTGATTGTCCTTTACTGAAGAGGAAAGATAGAAAAGAGAAACACTCTGAAAGAAACAAGAAAAGGTTTTATAAGACAAAGAAAGTTTTGAAAGAAAATGATACATGGAGTGCAAGTGGTAGTGATTCCTCAGATGATTCTTCAGAATATGAGATGTCAGGACAAAGGAATATTGGACTTCTAGCCAGACTACCAATTGAAGATCATTGTCTCATGGCTAAGGTACATTATGCTGAAGCTGTTACAAATGTCTCTTTAAATGAAAATTATGTTGATAATAAATATTATGAATCTTCAAATGATGAACCCTCATCATCAGAAGATGATACTTTACCTTCTTTTGAAGAAGTCTCTAGATTTGCTAAGTTACTTGAAAATGAAAATTCTAAACTCAAAAAGAGATTTGAAAAAGCAAATTCTAGAATTTCTATTTTGACTAAAGAAGTATCAGATCTTTCTAAAGATCTTGATGGGAAAACTTCTGATTTTGAAAGTATTTTGAAAACCCTTGAGAAAGTCAAATCTGATAAAGATAAACTTTCTAAGGATCTTGAAACTGCTATTTCAAAGAAAAACTTTTTAGAGTCTAACTCTAGTTCTAATTCAAATGTTTTAGAAAGCAAGAATTTGGTTTTAAAACTAAAGTCAGAGATTTTATCTTTGAAAAAGTGTTTGTCAAACTTTACTCATGGAAAAGAAAACTTTGATAGGATGTACTCTCAAATAAGACCTTTGAGAAATCGTTCTGGTCTTGGTTATACTTATTCCAAACCTGTTTTTAGTAATAACTATTTTGTTCCTCAAAAAACCATTTTCTGTTCCCAGTGTCAATGTGGTGGACATTGGAGAAGAGATTGTTCTCTTAACAAAACTCAATCCTTAGGATTTCATAAAGCTCATTTTGCAAAACAAATGTGGATTCCTAAAATTCTTTTATCTAACCCTTCTGGATCCAAACAAGTTTGGATTCCGAAAATCTAATTGTTTCTTTTTCAGGAAAATGAGAAGTGTATCAATAAGAACATTTGGTACATGGATAGTGGTTGTTCTCGACATATGACTGGAAACAAAGATTTCTTTGAAAAGGTTATCAAAACAAAAGGTGGAAAAGTTACCTTCGGAGATAATGCTCAAGGAAAGATTGTTGGTATAGGTAATATCGTTTTTCTTGGAAAAGTTCTTATTTCAAATGTTTTGTTTGTTAAAGGTCTTAGGCACAATCTCATCAGCATAAGTCAATTATGTGATGAAGGTTACCTTGTGAATTTTAGAAATGATAAGTGTCTAGTTCACAATTCCAAGGATGAATTCATTCTATCTGCCCATAGGCAAGAGAATGTTTACACTATTAACTTAGAAGACCTTAGGAACCAGAACTTACCTTGTTTAAGTGTAATAGAAGACAACACTCAGTAGCACTCTCCACTGCTGAAGCTGAATATGTAGCAGCTGGAAGTTGCTGTGCTCAAGTATTGTGGATGCAGCACACACTCACTGACTATGGTTTGAGTTTCTCCAAAACTCAAATTCTGTGTGATAATACAAGTGCCATAGCTCTTAGTAAAAACCCAGCACATCACTCTCGTGCAAAACACATAGATGTTAGGCATCACTTTCTTAGGGATCACACACAAAAAGGAGATATTGTTTTACAATTCATCGGAACGCAAGAACAACTTGCTGATATTTTTACAAAACCTTTACCTTCCGATAGATTTGAATTTATAAAACAGAAGCTAGGAATGATTACAATAAAATAATCATTCATATCTACTTCCTGTTTTACATCTCTCCTAATAGTAAGAAACTCCTCGTAGAAAGGGGGAGGACATTTCTTTATGTCTATGTTTCTGATCTTTAAATATTTACTCTCTTTTTATATGCTTCTTTCTGTTTATCGTATTGACAGTTTTATCGTTTCATTTTAAGTTTTCCTGTTTGTCGTATTGACCTTTTCAATTTTTCTGTTTTTCGTATTGAAATTCTTTTCCATCGTATCATTCAATATTTTTTTTTGTATCGACCGATGATAGTATTGAGATTGTTTTCCATCGTACTGTCGGTTAATGGTAACAACTATTTTCCATCGTACGGTCCGATGATAGTATTGACTTTGTTTTCCATCGGCATCATGTTTTTTTTCTTCTTACGATTGCGTTTACTTTTGATTCATACCAAAACCAGCAATCACCTTTTGTTCTCCGACAGGTATCTTTTTCAATTTTTATTTTATTTTCTTTCTTTGTTTTAATCCTAACCATTGATCTGGTATTATATAATCTCGACCGTAGAAGTTCAACGGTCATCTCTTTTTTGCCTATAAATACCCCCCTCCCCTCCCCAAACCCACATTGATTGTTCAGGAATTGAGGCGAAGCTCTGCTCCCCCAGCTATAAACAATCGTACGGTCTTCTCAATCGGCATCATCTTTATGTCTCAATCCTCTGCCAACACTTCCGCTGAAATGTCTTCAAAGACCTTTACAGAGAAAGACTTTCACAGAGAAAGGTTAGTATCCCGAGACTTCTTAGATACGTACGATTCTACAATCAAGAGGATCATTATGTTTCAAGGATGGGAACATCTCTGTGTGGAAAAGCCTGATACTCAAGATCCAGTTCTTTTTGATGAAGTTTGTCAATTTTACAAAACCGTGTCTTTCGACAAAGATATGACTATAAACTTCGCTGTGTACGATAGAAAATTATCCATGTCTGTGAAACAAGCGGCACACTTTCTGAATGTTTCTATAGAAGGGGATTCATTCTGTCCATCTCACAAACTACCATAGGAAGTTGGTACGTTTAATAGAGAGTGCTGAAAAATCTTTGTTTGTTGTTAATGAGGGAAAGAGGAAAGTTTATCATCTTTCACCGGACAATCGGTTTGTTACCTTATGGATGAAAGGTTTTCTTGTTCCAAGGAAAGGGGATAGAGAAACTCTTAAAGTTTCTGATGTCTTTATGCTCGATTATCTTGTGAATATGAGGAAAGTGAATCTCATGGGATATATTTTTGAAACTATCAAGAATGTCAAGAAAGGAGGGATTAAATCCCAGATAATAATGTATCCAGCCATCCTTACGAAATTCATTCTTGAGAGTATGAAGTTTTGTAACATTCCTTTGAAAGGATAACCTATGGATTTGTCGCCGTCTTTGATTAATAAGAGTACGATGAAAAAGCTGAATGTTTGTTTTGATTCAAATTCAAAACTTTTTGTCAGAGATGTAGAAGCTGAATTTCCTGAAAATCTATCGGCACCTATGCCAGCCAAAGACAATCAATCCGCCGGTGTTACTCGAAAGTCTGACCCGCAGACTAGTTCAAAGCCGAAGAAGAAGCCGAGGTACAGTAAGGAAGTTGTAGCCAAATGGAGAAAGGACAAGGAACAGAGAAAAGAGGGTGATCCGAAGTTTGGACTTGACCCTGCTGAGGCCTTTGCAGAAAGGATAAGGGTAGAAGAAACCCTTCAAGCTGAAAAGAAAAAGAAGACTCTTTTGAAAAGAAAGGCTCAGGACTTTGATATCTCTAAAGTCTTGAAAGCAGTTGAAGATGCTAGTGCTCAACTAACTGTGGAAGTACATCAAGAACCCATCGTACAGAGTTTGCCTGAGAAAGAAAAAGGAAAACAAGTGATAGAAGAAGTGGAAGTAGAAGAAGGAGATTTTCTTTTAGAATTTCTTCAAAGTTCAAAGAAAAGTAGAGAGGAATCGCTTCAAAAGGTGAGAGAAGGTGTTCAACAAACTCCTCATGCCGATCAGGAAAGATCTCCGGACAGGATGTCATCTCGAGAAAAGCAAGATGCTCAGTCTTCTCATTCTGATAAAGTAGTTGTCATTAGTGACAAAATGGAAGATGAAAGAAAACAGAAAGAAAAAGCGAAAGGGAAACAGCCTGTTGTTGATTCGAGCAGATCGTATGAACTAGCATCGTACGATGATGATACCGATTCAGAGCATACAATCTCTCTCAAGAAGAGTGATTACATGGTTCATGTTTTGAGAAGAATGGAGAAAACTATTCCTTATTTCCCGAGGCTGGAAGGGAAGATTGATTTCATTACCAAAAATCAGAGAAAGAAGTTTGGATCTGTGAAAGAATTGAGGAAGAAATTTTTGTCTGTTGAAGCCGATTTAAAAGTTCTTTCAGAAAGCTCAGTTGCTCATAAGAAGGCATGTAATAAGATGACTAAGTGGTCGTACAAAACAGAGAGCTCAATCAATGATCATGAGATTGCTATTGAAGATATAAGGAGGTTATCAAATGAGCTAGCAATTGCTTTTAACAAGCTTGATAAAGAAACGGTTGAAAGGCTGAACCTTTTGTCTTCTCAAAGAGCCGATGTTCCTTCAGTGAAAGATTTTCAAGAGAGGATGAATGTTTTCCAATCAGAATTCTCGAAGGTTTCATCTTTCAAAGATGAAATGGTTTTACTGAAGAATCAAAATTCCGAGTTGTCCAAGGATAACAAGACTCTGCAAAACAGAATTGATACCCTTGAAGAAGTAATCAGAGTATAAAAGGAGACCATCAGAAATCAAGATCAGATTTTTGCGGATCAACAGGAGCTTCTCAAAACTCAGGGTGAATCAATTTCTGAAGACAAGAAGGAGATCAAGAAGATGAAAGCTGTGCTTCATGAGCTTATAAAGAAAGAGAAGGAAAGAGAAAACAAATGATTGTTGTATTTGTTTCTTTTGGAACTTGTTTGTTTTGTAATAACTCTTATAATCCTTTCTCTTTTATCCATTGTCTTGTATTACTTCACTAACTCTTCCAGATAATTCGAGATTCCTCCTTTCTTTTTGTAAATCACAAAGGGGGAGAATATTTACAAAGCAAAGATTGTTTTACAAAGGGGGAGAATGCATTACAATGCTCTTAAGGAAAATCTACGAATACAATCCTTAGGAAAGTCAATACCTAAGGGGGAGTTAGTTGTATTCAATTTCTTATTCAGAAGAGTTTTCAATAACTCAGGGGGAGATAAGTATTTCTTGTTTCATTTACTTTGTGTGTTTGTGCTTTCCAAAAAGGGGGAGATTGTTAAGTCAAAAGTCTTCTTTTGGCTTTTACATCATGTTTTGGAAATCACAAATATATTCTATGTCATGTTTTGGAAATCTCAAATGTATTCTATCATATGTTTATAAATAACAAATTGTCTTTTATCATGTTTATCGTATCGTACGATGTTGATCGTACCGACCAAAACGTATCGTACTGACTCTGTCAAACGTATCGTACTGACTCTGTCAAACGTATCGTACTGACTCTGTCAATCGTATCGTACTGACTTTGCTATTCAGATAATCATTATTTGTTTTGGTACTTTGTCAAAAACTCTCTCTGCATATGAATCGTACTCATGTTTTACATTTCTATATATCTCTTATCCTAACGAAACGATGTCGTTGAGTTAGTTATATACTAATCAAAACGATGTCGTGCTTTCTGTTTCAATATGACCGTTGGAGGCAATATGACCGTTGGAACCCGAGGCCTATAAATAGGAGGTCATTTGAAGCTGAGAACATACTGATGAACGAAGAGACTCTGTGAACTACGAAGATTTTAGAGAGAGACACTGTGACTTCTCTCATCAGCCTTGTGCGTCCGATCATCGTATCGAGGGCTTTCAAGTAATTGAAAGACAGAGGTGCCGATTACCTGCAAAATCGAGGGCTGCCGGGGATAGGCAGACAGACGAGCCGATCATCGTATCGAGGGCTGCCGGGGATAGGCAGACAGACGAGCCGATCATCGTATCAAGGGCTGCCGGGGATAGGCAGACAGACGTGCCGATCATCGTATCGAGGGCTCACCAAGGTGTTGGTGAGACAGACCTTTTATCCTAGGTGAAAGGATAACCCTTCTCTTTGGGTTAAAAGAATTGTATTACTTTTACATTTCCGCTGTTGTATTAGAAAGGGATTTGTATTGTTTCCTTTCTTTACTTATTCAATTGTAATTGTTTCAATTACAATCATTCCATTACATATTGTATTGATTGGTTCTATACGCTTTAAGGTAGAATCATTCATATTTGTATTACTCTGATTATTGTGTTCACCTTGAATACAATTGTTTTTCTTTACAATAGTATTACAATACATCATACCTTTTACATTCAATACAATTGTGGGTGTTTGTATTTGTATTAGTTTAAGTTCATTTAAACTAATCTCTTTGTTACTAAATCTCAAAGGTTTTTAAACCTACAATTCACCCCCCCTCTTGTATTGTTCCATCTAATAGACTTTTATATCAACTATTCGATCCAACAATAATATGGATTTTAAAATTATATGGAGTATATAAAATACAAAATTCAGTTAATACTATTCACAACCTCTTTTTGAACGGCTAGTTTTGTAAGTCGTGGTGCGCTTGAGCTCGGTGTAGCGTGTGGCGCAAGCTATTGAATTACTCTAAAGAGATAACGTACTATGAAATACTGGGATGTTACACATAGTTTTTGTGTGTTAAGGTGATGCTTGAAATTTTCATTTGGATTTTGAAAACACAACACAAACTTTGAATGAAACTTCATGACCCTATTAAGTCGGGTGATGTTTTCATTGTTCCCAAAGGGAAACTCAGGGATGAGTTGTTTTAAGGAGCGGAGGTTGTAACATCCCAACATCATAAAAAGGTAGAAACCATTAATTTTTTGGTTTAATTACTAAATAAACCACTTGAAATAAAGCCTAGGAGGTTAATGGAATAACTAGTAGTGTTTGGGGCATGCTTGAATCCTGGATCACCGACATAGGAGAAGCATGTCGGGCCACATGGTTTTCTAAAATCGTGCAACCCAGGGTGCACAAAAATGTGAGGATTTAGGTTTACAGATGATTTTTGAATGGTTAGTAACAATATGTTCCATTTCCTTGTAGTTTTCACCTTGTATTATAACTAGTCGCATGATTGGCGCATGAGTTTCCTACCATGTGTCCACACCGTGCACAGTGCAATTTAGGGTGCAAAGTCAGTTTCTCCCTCCTTTAATGAATTAAAACCTATTTTATTTTTCCCATTCATTATCCGTCCAGATATACTACTCCCCCTTTGTGTGTGGTGGAATCTCCCTCCATCAATGAGGGTTTTGTGATATCTCCCTCAAATCTCATCTGATTTATTCGTCGTTAAAAGATATAGATTCCTCTCAGTATTCTCTCTAATCCGAACCGTTTTATTCCATGGTTTATACCACATCCATTTCCATATATTTTGTGCAAAAAATGTATGGCTTATATAGGTGGGTTTTAAAAATCTCTTGATCTCATTCATGTTATGTTGAATCAAGCCTCATTATGAGATGTATGGTGTGCTATGACATTGAGGTAGGATTTTTAATTATTTTTATGTCATTTAGTTGCATTTTTGGCATAGTGTTGTTGTACTACTAGCCGGATCCTTCCGGAGAAGCCTGTTTATAATAAATTAAATTTATTGTAATGGATTATTATGTAATTTCACTGGACTAGGTATAATGTGATAAGACTTTAAATTCTTAAGGTATCATTGTAAAAATCATTTAACTTACATTTAAATGTTTGCTCTTGTATTTATAACTTTGTTCTTAATGTTAATTTATTGTGATATTGATGTACATTCATAAATTTCATTCCATATGCCATCTCTTTCCCTTTTTATATTACCTGTGATTTGTTCTCCATGAGACATCCTATTTTTATCTCATTGTGCCATAAGTAATTATCTTGAGTTAAATGGTAAGCTTGGTCAATCTTAATAGCTGGAGATATTGAAATGTTGTTAGTGACATATGGTATGAGGCATGATTATTCCATATTCCTATGGATATATTTCAATTTCTCTATACTATTCTTAGTATCTTATTCATATTTTATTATTTTCTCTTTTTAAGGCATATTTCTTATTCACATGATTTGTCACATTGTGTATTAACCTATTTGAAATGGATTGATTTTACAAAGAAATGGAACCTCCTGATTGGTTAATTATAAATTGTTTCCTTGTTTAATTATTTTTCCTTGAGCCAAGGGTAAATCAAGGGTTTACAAGTTAAGGACCCCATGGACTGATTCTTGTGCCTCTACCTTAGAGTTATTAAATATTGGTATATATTCTTGGGATGGCACCAGCTATGCCTGTGAAAATAATGTCAAGCATTTTTTGTATTTACCAGCAGACAAGTGATGTATGTTCCTTAGGGGAGACCCATTGGACATGCTCTAAAAACTCTAGGTTGAACCATTCCTAGAGTGAGACTTGAGACCCTACGTTTGATACCAGGAACAGACTCGAGTGCTAGAATATATTTTCTTCACCATGCTTATAGTGATATATGGGACTTCCTCCATTGGTAACCATGTATATGATCTTTGTCTTTATTTTTGTGATGATACCATGATCAATACTTTTCAAGTATTCTCATATTTTCAAGGACATGATATGGGTATCACATTTTGATTTTACTAGTGGCTTTCAAATCATATAAAAAAGGGAAAATGAACATTTTTAGAAATTGAAATAGATCTTGATATTATAAAATGTAGGTAATTTACATCCAAGAAGAAGAAAAAGATTGGGGGAAATCCATCCTATGTAATTACATTAATTTTCCCTTGTATGTTCTCTTGGCTGAGATACCCCAACTTACGCTAAAGTAGGCAGTTGGACAGGTGTCCAAATGGAACCCGATCTAATGATTTTAATTATTTCGAACTTTAATGCATTTAAATTTAATATGGAACATTTTTATTATTTATGTGGAACAAAATGGAAATAGATTGACACCGTGGGTGTTGGACTACTATGATTTATATCTCACACCATTCTTGGGTGTCACTTGGTACCTAGGTAAACATTATGACCACAGTTATGGAGAAAGAGAAGTGGAACTCTTTTAATGCTTGATTGTATGCTGACTTAGTTTGGTTATTTGGGAGAAGAGGACCAAGCCAATGCTCGAGATTCGATGTAGTAGTTTTTTGTCTTGTTGTTTTTGATAGCATATAGTATATTATTATACCCAGGTTACCATGTACCCCCATATTTTATAAACTCATGACATGCCATGATAATTATTTAATTTATTATTTATTATTCATTATCCGCTAGGTACTTATTTATATTGCATTGATTATTCATTTACTTATTATACTATCTGATTCTTGATATGATTCATTTATTTAATATATATATTTTACCGCTATGCATACTAGATCTATGAGGGCACAATCTCTCCATGGACACACCCTAGGCCATCACTGCTAGTCAACACCCTCTAGCGTTTAGGGAGATGTGCTGGAGATCATATGGCCATCTAGTATTGGAGCACGATTCAGTGGAATCTGGCACTCAGATGCTACTAATTCTCTTCTCTACCCATTTTTATTCTAAAAATGAAAACATCATCCATGAGGTGTCGATTTACCACCTTCGTGTACAAAGATTTTTCATTTTTCAATTCCACCATCAAGGCTGGTCATAAAAACATTTTTATGGATTAAAAATATTTTAATATATGTAATATAACTTAATAAATGTTCTAAAACTAGTATATATACATAATATTAATTTATAAGACAAAAATAATTCTTGATGATTTAAAAACACCAAAATAATCTAAATGGTTATCATTAACCCTTTATCCAATTAATCTTATTAGTTATTTATATTGATCTTATATGATATCATCTACTATATTTTATTAAATGGTTTATGATCAATTTGACTGTGGATGTGAAATCTTGATACCATTCACCATATTACACATAATGGTTTGTTATTATGTTTACTGATTGGGGAAATCTATTTACATTTCATATGTATATGTTGTTTATGAATCATCCAATTTATATAAGGAATTCATTGGAATTATTGTGTGATGGGTGAGGCCAACTATATCCCCTCAATTCATCGGTAGGTCTCATGAGACAAACCAGATATGGACTTGGTTGAGGCCTTTCCCATTTTTTAGATATTGATTTTTCTAAGGCCATAACCATTTATTTTCTAATGTCTTTGACGCACCCTCAACGGTATATTTCATATTTACAACATTTTTTTCTCTATCATTATAATATTAGTAATTGATAATATATGTGATTATTTGACTATTAGAATATCCATGGTTAATTTACATTCACGTGTGGTTATTTATATGGAATTATTTAATCATATTTTATTTCTACCATATTATGATCAAGATAATGTATTTATGGAACGTTTTTAATATTAAATTTTCCTTATTGTTTATATTTATTTATGTTAGCTTATTCTATATTTCTTACCCTTATTCAGTATCTGAGCTAACCCCTTTCTTATGTTTTATTCCCCCCCAAATGGGAAGATGTATTTTATGAATGACTTCCAGGGATAGTCTATGATTTTATGTGTGTTTCAGGTGTATTTTCTATATTGTTTTTTTCCTTTCAAGTTGTAATGTTACAATTATGTTTGTATATATTTTCTAAAACTACTAAACTATTAATCCCTTTTGGATGTGAACGATTTTTCATAGTATCAATTTAATAAAGTATGGAACTGACTCTAGGCTATTAGGGAAAGGGTCCATATAGTTGGTATTAGAGAAATTTTAGTAGAAAACTTGGATACTTGATTTATAAGACAAATATTACGGAACATAACCCTATGATAGATTTTGAGGGTAAGAATAGAATAACATCCTATCATTTTTGTAAAGAAGATATAATGTATATCTTCCTAGCGATACATCCTGGTCTAGATACAACAAGTGGATGTGGTTCTGGAACAGATTTACCTAGGGATAAAAACATAGAAAAGTTGTGTTGGGCCTAACTTAGTGTAACCTGGTACAGGAAAATGGTCCTTTCTATGAATCTAGTTTGACACTCCCATAGTATATTCTTTGGATAATACACATTTTCTTTACAAACCATTATAAATGATTTAAATATAAATATGTCCCCAAATAAACCATGTTTATGATTATGAGATTATCTATGCATAAATGTTAAATTTATGTTATGTGTTTTTATAGTTTGAAATTATGCATTGTGATTACTAACCTAATTTAGTGTATGTAATTGTTTAAAAATGTCACCTCATAGAAGGTTTGAGAACCTCAACAATGCACATAATCTAAACTGAAAGAATGATCATATCTTTTATGGTCTAATTACAAACATTCAAAGTGATCAAGTCACCCAAAAAGTATCATCATAGAGGATATAGTATCAGGTTCTATCAGGAAACAGAAATAATTCTCCATGTTTTATGACAAATAATTGAATCAAGATAAGAAGAGGATGAAATAGAAAATGATAGATAAAGGGAATAAAGGAATGAATTATTTTCCCACATGTGATAATTGTGGAAGGAAACACCCTGGTACTAGCTTAAAGGGAATGGGAGTATGGTATAAGTGTAGAGAGAATGGAAACCATGATCATGATTTCAAAATAATGAAAGAATTCGTCCAATTATTCAAATGTATGGATATATGGAACTACACAAATCAATGTATCAATCATTCAAAGAATATACCTAAAAACATGATAATATATCGCGGTCAAGCTTATACTACTACCACAAATGAATAGGAATGATTATTATGCATGTGTTTGGATTAAATAATTATGTTATTTTAGTATTATATCAATAATTTTATTATTATAATAAACATGATTTATGAGGTTTATACTGAAGAACTTCTTCTTTAAGAAATTCGAAGTATGTGATGATTAGCACCAGCAATCGAGAGGAATGATTCAGTTGTGAGTTAATATTATTAAAAACACATGACTTGCGATAGATAACACTAATATTTTCATTATCTTGAGATAATAATAAATAGATATTTATTGGATAGTATTAGTGAAAATGAATGTGGTTAGCGATCTGATGGTTTATGTTATGCTGGAATTATTAGATGTTTGGATTTAAGGACTTTATTCAACAAAATGAGATTATATTCATGGAAGAATATATGTTTCATAAAGGTTTGAAGGAGATAAAGGTATTCATATATTTTGTAATGTGATAATAATAGCTACATTATTTGGGAAAAATTATGTTATGTTAATCTAGGAAATTTAGTAACCTTCTTTCTAAATTTTTGGTCTTTGAATTTAGAAATGAAAAAATATTTTTGATGTGTATCCAGTTCAACTACTTATGGAATGGATTAAGGATCTTATTTATTAATATTAAAGTATGATTTATTATATTGGATAACATGTTCAAACTGATGCTGGTGTTTTTAGTCACATAACTCCATTCAATATTTTCCCCCTAAAAATGTAGCACAGTAGAGACCACATGGTTGTCTTATGAGGAGGTTGCAAGCTAAGTTATCAAACTGTCACTTTGTTAATTTGTTTTTATTAGATTTTAAAATTAGGAATCAGGATTTTAAATGATTTAAACTATTTTAAAATAAAAAAACAAATTTCAATAATTATTCTATGTTAATGATTGAAAATATGAATAAAACTGGAATAAAGAAAAAAAATTAAGGAAGGTGGTGTTGGAAAAACTTCAATTGTAGTACACTCCATTTATCATTGTTGGATTCTTTACCAATACCTCTGTCATCAACATATACAAATTAAAAATATCCATCAACAACACATGAACAATATAAATTCATGTAATGACCTCCATTTTATCTGTCTTCCACCACAAAATATCATCAACTAAAACCGACCACATCATCTCATCAAATGTGAAAAAAAATAAAACTAAAAATAAAACTAAACATAATAAATATAATTAAAATAGAATAATTGATAAAATTTTAAAATACCATGGAATCTAAGAATCATCATGACTACCTTCTGAAGAATGTAGTGGATTGGAACAAAAACCTCTTGTCTAATGCCAACATCTTCCCCCTACAATGAAAACCAAAACATTTAAGGAAAAAATGAAGAAGTAAAAAGGCACATAATATATTCCTAATGATGCCCATAAAATTTGTAGATTTGTTAACAAAAAAAATAAATTTTCAGACAAAAAAATATATATAATGAAAAAACACTTTGAGAACATAAACAAACCTATTGAAGATATGATTCAACACTTGAAACTAAAAATAGATAAGTAAATATTCTAATTTATTTTTAAAGGGATGTCTGGTGCACTTGCAATTTACATAATAAAAATTAATTATGAGTTTTTTGTATAAAAACATATCCTATATTTTAAAAATAACTCAGTTATATTTTTCCCATGATTTCACATCAATCTGTAGTTGTTTGCTTTGGTTTTGACAGTTACACTCATGTTTTAGTGTTTTAAAACATTAAAAACTTGTTTATGGTCAAACCGGGAAAACCATAATTTGAAATGTTGTGTCATCATTTCCTATATTTCACAATTAAATCTGACTTCATTTCCCCATAATTTTAGGGAAATCCAATATCATTTTCCTAGTTTTGACACCAAACACTTATTTTTAAAGGCTTTTGTACCTTTCAAAAGTGTTTAGCAAGTAATTTCGACCACATCTCATGTAGGATTGACATGATGTCTACATGTCAACAACAAGAACAAATCAAAGGTGGTTTCATCATGATTTCACATCAATATGAGGTTGTATTCAATGGTTTTCATCACTCCACGCACAATTTAGTGTTTTAAAACACTAAAAACATATTTATAGCCATAATAGAAATATCGTAATTCAAAATGACATGTATCAGGTGCCTACATTTCAAAATTAAATCTAAAGTATTTCCCTTGATTTTTGTGCAATTTGATATTGTTTTCATGATTTTGACCCCCCAGAAAACGTGTTCTTAAAGGCCATTGTACCTTTCAAAAGTGCTTAAAGAGTAATTTTGACTATACTGCGCATCATATTGATGTTTTTTATATGTTTACACATCATAAACAACTCATAGGGTGGTTTCCTTCTAATTCCACATCAATATGATGTTTTTCCTATGTTTTTTACCATTCCACACATGTTTTAGTGTATTAAAATAGTAAAAACACATTTATAGCCATAACGGGAAACCAATAATTTTGAATGATGTAACATCAATTCATAAATTTCATAATTAAATATATATATTTTGTCCCTATATTTTAGGGAAATCCAATGGTTTTTCCTGGTTTTGACCCCTTAAAACTTGTTTTTAAAGGCTTTTGTACCTTTTAGAAGTGTTTACTGAGTAATTATAACCACACCACACATCAGATTGATGTGTTTTCTACATATACAAATCAAAGAAAACTCATCAGGGGCTATCCCATGATTTTAAATCCATATAAGTTCATTTTCTATTTTTTTACCATTACATGAACGTTTTAGTGTTTTAAAACACAAAAAAAACGTTTACCGCCATAACAGGAAAACCATATTTCTGAATTAGATGTCGTCAGTTCCAACAATTCAAAATTAAATATATAGTTCTTTTCCCCTAAATTTATGGATATAAAACATCATTTGATGAGTTTTTACCCCCCACAATTGTTTTAAAATGATTTTGTACCTTTTAGAAGTGTTTTCTAAGTCAAAATCAAGCAGAAAAGATTGTATTGTTTTTAAACATGTAGATAACAATCTATAATTCATTTTTTACATGTAGGAATACACCAAAAATAAATCTAGAACAAGATATTCTTGGTATGTCTCTAAATTATTGTTTTCTATATAAAAGTTTCATTTTAGTTTCATATATAGATGTTTTATGTTTTCTTTGAAAATGGGTGAATGGTCTATTGAAATTAAAATTTACCTTAGTGGGATGATCTATAAGATAGGAAATTTCCTCAGGGATCATTCATCTCATCTATAGAAATATAGAATCTAAATCATTTTTTATTTACGACCACCAGTAATCATGTATTTTCCTATAATAGGCATGTTCTTGAACTTTTTCTTGAAATATTGTAATTTCTCTCTCTGATTCCAAATCAATGGAACTACTTGAACCCCCATCAAGTGTAGTAGTAAAATATGCAACCTCTCTACCAAATACAACTGAGGGAGTAGGCCCATAACCCATCCCTCATACATGTTTGGGATTATCCTTCCCTAAAACTATTCCAACTACATCATTATGGGAAACCAAGGATGATGTAAAGGGTTCACATTCTAGACTTCTTGAATTTTAACCACTTAATAAAAAAATATTAACTATGATTTTTTATAATATCCAAAATTCATAATATTATCTAATTAATAAATTTTTCATTATTATTTATTGTTATTTTAAAACTATAAAAACATAATAATGAAAATTATATTATAACAACAAACAATCCTTAAACCCAATTAATTAGGATCAGATATATGTATCAAATGATGCAATATTGGCATATTTTGAAATATGTAGCTGGCCCAATTTAACTAGGTTTAAGGATTGTGAGTTGTTATAATAAATTTTTCATTCTTATGTTTTTATGGAAATGAAATATTATGAACTATTAATGAAAAGTACTTACTCCAACATATTTGGTATTTTAATTTACAAAACTTCCATTGGGTTTCCGATGAACATTAAGCCACATATCTGTTCGGCCAACAGACTGACCAAATTTATTAGCCTTTATAAAAAATTATAAACACGTTAGAAAAAACATTCCGGTATAATTAAATGATATTAATAATAATGAATAAAATAAAAACCAAAATTTTACTTTTCCTAAAAAATCAATGTGACCCATTGATGTAAGGAATGAATTTCTTCTCACGAATCTCTCTTTTTTTATAATTCCAACAAAAAATAGAAACATTAATAAGAATTATAATTTTCTTATTTTCATGTTATTAAGATACTGTAAAATATGGCATTACCTCCTGAGATTCATCCATATTAATATTGACAAATAGATTTCATTTCTCATGAGAAATGCCTTTAGACACATTCTCATACATCTGTCATGATCTTAGAGAAGTGTCATTAAACTCATGAAATTATCTCCATTTAAAATCAATCAATTTCTTTCCCAAATTTTTCAAATTCTATGGGTGTGAAATGGAGTCAGGGAAATAAAAAATGAAAAAACATCTAGAAATAAAAAACATAACACTTTATAAGTATATTACAATATTTTACTCCTGTCTTTTAAATTATATATTAAGGAATATTATATTAATATTACCTTTAATTTAGTATTAAAGACCTCATTTTTTCAATCTATAGGAATATGCATCTAATCTTTATAATTAATTTGAATGCTCACCATCTTAAAAGAAAGCTACCGAAGAATCTTTCCATAGATTCTATAAATGTCAATGGTAGGCACCCCAGACTCATCTAATAGAATAATGATCTTGAAGTCCTTCGGGTCCCATCAATATTCCATGTTCATATTCCTACCCCTTCTATAGTTTTCATTATCTATTTGAAAAATGCATTAAAAAATTAATAAAATATAATGTTGTTTTGAAAAATGACATACATTCCAGTAATGGTACTCACCAATATCCCCTTGATGGAGGGGTCACCAAATGCTCCATCTTTGGAGGTGAATCAAATGGTGGTCTACCAACGAAATCTATGGAAATGGATAGCTCAATAGAAGTATCAGGTACAATGGAATCACTAGGATCCCCAAAATATGATTGTAGTGGTGGTATGCTCTGAGATGCTGATCGACTAGGATCTTGAAATTTTATTGTTCTCGACATTCCTACATTTCAAAAGGTTATGTTATATTAAATGTATAAAAAATGCTAAACTAAAAGGGTTTATAAATTTTTGTTAATATATATATATATGTATATATATGTATGAAACAATTATAAATGTGAAATTGTAATATGTTTTTATTACCAATAATTACATTCAATTATCTGTATCTTCATTTTGTTCATTGTTACCAACCTCTATTGTGATGAGTCCTTTATTTTCACCCGCTCTTGAAAGTTGTACTGTTTCAATAATGTTTGGAAAAAAGTGTTCAATGTTTTGTGCTTTATGAAGATCACTATCACAATGCGCCAATGTTTCTTCATTTATTATATCATAAAAGCTTCTCTGCTTTAATTATAAAACAACACTCCAACCTTCATGTATTTCATCATCCAAATAATAAACAATTATTTCTTTTGAAGCCAAGATAAATGGATCATTCTCTGTACATTCACTGGTATCCATCAAGAGAGAGATGATCACAAAATTAAAATGTAATAAATCTTTCATTATACCCCTATCAATGATGACCCACTATCATTTTAATAATACTGTTGAAAACTAGACATGATAGTTTAATTCAATTATACCATTCATCTTTCCATAGTATCCCACATTTTCAAATGTAAATTCACAACTATTTTGATTTATCAAGTATTATTCATGATAAATTGTATGAAACCTGAAGCCATGAATACTATAGGCATTGAATATATTATCCTAACTTAGAAGTCCTCAATCCAAAAACATCAAATAATTCAATATTTTATCTCATTTTTCAACATTCATTCTCTAGAAAAAAAGATATAAGCTGTTACTTTTAACATAGAAAGAATAAATACACATCAATAATAAGAATGAGTATATGCTTACATGATGACAAAAATAGCTGAAAAGCTTCTTATTAATAGCTTTTGTTAATTCCAACCCATTTTGAGATCAACCCCTTGTTTGCAGTTGTAATTATTCAATAAATAGATCCAAAATAACACTATTTAGTAGAACATATCTATGTTTTTATAAAAACTCTAATTTAGTAAATGTAAAATTTGACCCCTTTCCAATTTGTCATCCAATAGTTTGAAATACTAATGACTAATTTTCAGAATGATAATTAGTAGATATGTCATCATCATGTCCAACATAATTGAATCTAGTCTCAATCCCATCCAAATACCTTGAACAATAAGTCAAGAACTCTTTGACTAGGTAACCGTCAATAATAAATCCTTCTAGTTGAGATTTATTCCTAACATATGATTTCAAATGACCTAAGTACCAGATAAAAAAATAATAAACATATTAAAAATACTTACTCAATGATTTGATAAAATTTAATTCACAAATGAAAATAAAATAAATATCAATGTACTTCTGAATTGGATACATCCATCGATAGTGAACCGGTCTGTCATTTTTATCTTATTTAGAAAAATTAATAGTCATATGAATCATGATTGTGAATAAGTAAGGGATAAATGACATCTCTAAATAACATAGATTAAAAAAATATTTCTTAAAGCTTACCATGTTCAGTTGGATTTAGAGGTTTTACACAAAGCTCTTTGAAAAAGGTACAAAACTCAACTAGAACTATACTTACTTCTTCAGGATAAGTTTTTGAAAATTTTCCATTTTAGTGCTCGAGATTGCTCATGGAAACTTTTTGTTTTTATCTCTGTCTCTTGGGATATAATAAATTGATATTAATTTTTTATAAAGGTAGTGATAAGGTTTTCATGATTGGTATGGATAGGTTAGGCTTGTTGTGGTGGTCTTGGTAGAGCTTTTTAGAATTCATGATGTTGATATCTAGCAAAAGGTTGTTTGAATTATTATCGTGGTCAAGGAGGTAGACCTTATGATGGGTACCCTGGTGGTCCCTAATTCCATTGTGCTACCTATACACTCCTATACTGAATATATTCTTGGTTTTGTTGTGGCTATTTTTTGGTCTTTTCGAGTAGTTTTTCTATTGATTCTATTGGAACTATTTGTACTATTGGTCATGTTGATTGTAATTGATGTAATTAAAATTTTGATCTTGGGTCATTACATCCATGTCCTATAGTCATGGTAATAATGTGGGGTTCCACATATCTCACAGGATTAAATATCAATTATATGAGGAGGGTGTGGTGGAGCAGTAGGCGATTGAAATAAATTTATCTTCTTTGTTAATGATTCTACTTGAGATACCAGGTATGTGTCTCCTGCAGCTTATTGATTCTATGTCGATATAGTGCCCTATCACATTTCCATAGATTGGAATGATGAGGAAATTCATCTAGAATTTCTTGGCTAACTTATTGAATCTTAATCACGATTCATCCATCAACATCTGCATATATTATAGTTCATCCATTCAGTTTAAGTCCTTCATAGAACATTTTAACTTTTAGCCACACATATTGACATTGATGTGGTCACTTGCGAGTAATATCCTTAAATCTATCCCATGATTCCAATGCTGATTCTCCATCCAATGGGGCATGGTTTGGAATTTCATTTTGGAGAATCCAAGATTGGATTGGTAGAATGTATTTTTCTAATTATTTCATTGCTAATTCGTTATAGTTCATGATTGAATTTGGAGTTTGTCTCTTCGTCCAATCCTTGGATATATCACACAAGTATAAAGGAAAAATTTCAACCGAATTTCATCTAACTATAAACCTTGTTTGAGAGAAGTATCACGAACCTCTATGAAATTTGTGATATGTTTGTGGGGGTCTTAACTTTCAATTCCAATAAACTACCCAATGTTCTAGATCATGTGAATGTGTGTAGGATCAATCTCAAAAGTGTGAACTGGAATTTGTAGGTGGACAATGTTGGGTGCTTCTCCACTAATGGAAGGAATACATTAATACATAATAGTGCCATGTGATAGTACCATCTGCCCACCATGATTGTGAGGTGGCATATATTGCATGTTTTTATATTGTGTTAGTGAAAATCATCACACTCATCCATTGGGAAATATTATCATACGACGATTTTTCTATCAATCTCATGATAAAAGAGAAGTTTTTGTTGTGTGTATATTATTCCTAATGAAACAAGGGTACATGGTGCATGTAGTGGAAAATAAGAAGAGAGATAAATAGATATAATGAAGGTGAACCTAATGTATAAAATTTTATAAATGAAAAGGGTATGGAAAAAAAGAAGAAAGGGGGAAGAGGTGAGGTAATATAGGGTTCCTTCCTAAGGTCATTGGGACTGATAAACAACAATACCTAGAAACAAAGCCAAAATTTGACATGCCCACACACATAGTTAAATTTGTGTGGGTGGTGATCATATTATAAATTTATCATACCAAACTAAACATACTATAAGGACATAGTAAATTGGCAGTTCGTGGTTGATCCCATGAGGACTACTAGTAACTCCACAACCAATCAAACAAAACCCATGGAAAGGATTCCTCACATTCACTTTTCAGTTTTGGTTTTTACTAAATCTAGGTAGTTTGGAGTTTACTTTATATAATAAAGGGAGGTATTAGGGTAAATTTTAAGGCTCTAGACAGAATATAATCCGAGATTTAGCTTGGGATAGTCCTACGACATCGGCTACGAAGCAGTCCAAAGATCACCAATTGGTTTTCGTCAAACCAATTGGATCTACCAATGTTGTAACCATCCCATGTTCAAGGTATAGCTGAAAAAAATTATGCATTACTCTTATGTTTTAAGTATAAAGTGTCACAGACTAATGGTCAAAGTCCTACTGAACTCTAATTAGGTTAGGTTCGTTCAGTTGTTCTTCCTATGGTCAAGGTTAGGCAAAAGAATGTGATGAACTATTATTATTGAACTAATTACTATGAAAAGGGTTACCAATGTTCAATTTATAGATTCATTTGGCTCAGAATCTCCCATACTCTGGACCTATCACCCTTGGTGGATTAACCAGGCATGGAAATGAATATCAAATGCAATGAAATATAAGACATTCTATGCATAATCATGAAACAAATGACAAATAAGCAATCCAAGATTAAAAAAATTAATAATTAACATTAAATAATGAACAATATGGAATTGATGTAAGTAAGAAGAAATAAAAAAATCACAATGAATGAATAAATGATGAATAATGATGCAAGCGTTGATGATAAATAGATATTACTGTTTAAATGAATGTTGAAAATGAAATAGGAATTGCAATGGATGTATAATGGGTGTATAATGATTAATATACCAAAATTATTTTCAAAAAAAAACTAAAGGAATGAATTGAAAAAGTCTTAGAATGAAAAAAATGTAAAATAAATGAAAATGTTGAGGGAAAATAACAGAAAACTAAAGTAGATAAACATTCAATACATGGAGGGTGACCAAAATATTAGTAGGCCTAAGAAGTACACAATGTGTAAGTCATGCATGTTTTGTACTGGCTTATGCGATTTTTTCCCAACATCAGTGTGTTATGTATGTTGGTTGCATGTAGTGTATTAGATATCCACATTTCTCGTTGATGAATCAGCTCGTATCTTTGAATAGGCGAGCCTCTGAACTTTTCACATCATGAAATCTCTTCACATCTTGTATATGATTCACTTTTGGTTGGATTTTGATCTTTGAAATCTGCACATCATGTAATGAATGTACACATCGTGTACTGGATTCACATCATGTAAAGGCTTCAAAGGCTGATCCATGGTTCAGTAGGCATACTGTGAATGAGTTATACACATCATGTATGTGGTACATGATGTGTAAATCCTATTTTTGGAACATTTTCATCATTTATTCATTAAGTATGGAATTCCAAATTCCTATAAAATCAATCCAGAACCCCTTGAATTATCAAATAAAACCTGAATAAAAATTAAATATATGTATCCAATATGTATATATAAATTTATCTTATCAGTAATATAATAATTAGACTTCACAATTTTGAAAAAATAATTACATGTTTCTAAAATAATTCACTATAGGAATATCTAGTTCTCACATAATCCTTATAGAATTCAAAATTGTGCTAACAATTACTATGTATGACTCAAATTAAAAGTAATAATTAAAATTTATGTAACTTCAATGTTTTTACTTAGAAATAAAACATATCATAATAATTAAATTGTTAATAAATACTCATTAGATGCTTTGAATGGAAAATATATAGGAGAAAAATGTTATCTTTCTCTATTCTAGAAATTTTTTCTGCAAATTCATCCAACAATGTGAAGCTAATAGTTACTCCTCTATAAAATTTAATACGAAATGTAATATATTAAATAATTGTTATTGGTTGGGGATTCATGTTTGAGAAATAAAATGTAAAATACTTGTTATCCATTAGATTAATTTTCATTCTATTGTTATTTTCCCCACTCCTAGATTTGTTGATGTTGATATATCTATTCAATAATATCTCGTGTTACATTCTTAGTGATAAGAGTGTAGCATAATAAAAATAAAAATATATACTTATTGATTTTGTTATTATCTGAAAGAAATATACCTATGAGAAATTCCTCAGGCGCCTTTTTTTATGTCACCAAATGGTATGAATTAGAAGATGAAATGTGGAAATTGTGAATCACACATTCTTATATGAGTTCTCTAATTAAAAAAATCAAATTTTACTTGTGCTGAATCGCTAAATAATTTCATTAATTTTCACAAGTATGGAATCTTTATATCACATAACATATCCATTCATGTATAATTTATTTGTACATTATCTTAAGTGTTTTTCAAATAACTAAAGGTTTAATGTTTGTTTCATATGTGTATTAGTGTTATTCATTGGTTAAAAGTAAAACTATAATTATAGGTAATTAACTTCCAGTGAAACTAATTTAGATAAACATGTTTAATTTAAACAGAATTGATATATCTATAATTTTAATATTTTATTTTAATTGTAAATGAAGGTAATAATGGAGTTGGTATTATGTTATTAAGGATTTCATATATTACTAATTTTTAGCCTAAATTTCATACCTGTAATATGAAATTGTAATAAAGATTATAATTTATTTTATAGATCAATAGTACGTAGTTGCCCATGAATATTAATAAGTTATGAAAATACATATATAAACATAATTCTTAATAATATATATAGTTGAGTTACCATTACTGTCTTTATATATTATGAAAAGATGATATGATATGTAACTTATGTGTTCTTTGGTAAGGAAAAGGGAAATGAAAAAAAATTCTTAATAGATTTTTGAGGACATTGTGTACCACATATGAATGATGCATACTTGAATTTTCAATTTCTCATCATCATAAATGGAATTTTTTTCTCACTTTAGTACAATAAAAGGCCATTTGTACGAAACTATAATAAGAATGAAAATTGGAGAAATATTGGTAAACATACAAAAATTTACAAATAACTTAAATTAATTAACTCTAAAAAGCCTACAATGGTGAAAAAAATGTAATAGTGAAATATTTTATATACACAAAATAATTTTCGAAACATATCGCTGTAAAAATATTTGTCGCAAAATTCAATGGATTTATATCATTATAACATATTTTTAATTTCAGTCCAATTTTGTTTGTAACTCTAGACATGAAAAAAATTGACAATGATAATTAATAGGTTGTCATTAGTATATGGAAACAAAATATAGAGAATTTCATTAAATTTAAGTAGAAGTCTTTAATTTTTATTACAGAGATCACATGATTGCTTTTGAGAAGAAAAATTATTTTTCATTAAATTTAAGTATAAATCTTTGATTTGGTCCCAACAAAACATAACGTGTGTTGATCCGATTTGAGACGACATGTTATGGCCAAATGAAATTTTTAATATGAATAATTTTTTATTTTGAGGTATAAAAATTTAAATAAATATTTCATATTTGTTAATTCAATCCATTTTCACTAGAGAGGAGATTATGAGGAATTTCAGCCATTATCTGACTAGATATAAATTGTCGGAGATATACCAGCCTGTGGTAAATATTTCTACCTGAATGTGAATAATTCAATTTTTATATTTAATATATGTTTGGGGTGGGCGGATTGACCCATCCTTGACAAAACCCAAAAATTGGGAGGTTTCATTAGTGGTGATAGTGGTGGATTTTTCAAAACAAGGAAATACAAATCTCTAAGTGGGGTTAGACTTTGTGTGCATTCAAACAAATGGTGGATTGGCAGATGGATTTGTTTTTCTAAATAAAAAAAATAAAACCCTTAGGAACCTTTGAATTGTTGTCAAAAAACGTTTTATAATAAAAAATGATAAAACGTTTAACAATTTGAAAGTTTGTTGGATTTTCAATATCCTAAGGTCCCAATCCTTCCTTGAGGAACCCCGTGGATGCTCCTTATTTCTTGTTTCATGACCACCAGAGTCCTCCCCTTCATGGCTACACCACCTCACCCAGACTACCTTTGTGAGGTCCCTCTGTCCACCATCATCCCGAACCCGTCTGTTCTTGTGTCTTGTCACCTCACACTCATGGGTGCCACATCCTCACCGCGTCCTGGTAAGATCGAATGGGCACCACCCACAAGACTGTCATGGTGCCTCCCTCCCCGACTGGTGAACCACCCATCAAAGGCTACCCATACCACTAAATCTGAATCAGCCGACTACTGAATCTTGTAGTTACCAACCATCGTGGATCCCCATCTGCCACTACTTCCCTCTAGCGGTGACCATTGGGCCACCTACCCTCTTCACTGGTGAGATTAACCAAATCGTGCGGGCTGATGATCATCTTCACTCGAATCTGCACTCAACTATGCCATTGCTCGCCTCTGCGAATCTGATGGAGGATCGATTGTAGTGGTAAACTGAACAGCTCACACGCTAATCACTTGAGGTGATCACAACAACATAAATGAAGTAGAAGAAAACTAGTATTATTTATTCAAATGGAATTCATATTATTATAACACGCATGGTACTCCCGATTTATAGGGTTACAATCAGATAGAAAACCAAATGGAAACACAACAAAAAATAAAAGTCTTCCTATATGTTGTAGTAGGTGCCGCCCAATTCTCCACCTCCAAACACGTCAAGATACAATATTTGAATTCGTCAAGCCTCCATTGGTAGTGTTTAAGTTTGACATCATCCAAGGAAAAAACAAGTTTAATATCCAACATCCCCCCCCCTTAAACTCATTTTCCTTACAACCCATGATTTTTCATTATGTCCAGGAGGGTAACCAACTGGTATAATGACTTCACCATAGTCAACAACTATAGTAAAATCAATAGCACAAGTGTTAGAACATAAGCAGATCACTGGAGGTGATCGCAAGAATAAAATATCATTAGTAGAACGCAATTTGCAATTTATTGAATCGATATGTAATTCTTCCATCTCGTACTCCTCTTGAATTGGTTTCTTGTCCACAGAATCATCTGCCTCAGTTTCAGATTCTTTAAACTGTCCTCCTGTTCAGCAGGACATCATCGGGACTTGGAAAAATTGGAAGGTGGTGTCGCTATTCTTCACTAGTGGAAGAAACATTGGGCTCCAGAGCTTTAGGAATTCTAAATTGATGGATGGTTCGCTGGATACAACGTCGATGTCAGTATCAACTTTTGTGAAGGTGTTTTTAATGGATAACTACTTCTATTATATTGTTCTTTTGGCAAGGTGTCTGTGATGGATATAAACTCCATTTTTTCTGTAGCTTCATGTGTAGATAGTTGATTCATCTTTGGGAGTTCAGACAGAGGCATAGTGTGTCTGTTATCATGGTCGATGTCTGGAAATAAGTCGAAGGGATCAATGAAATTGAAGTCACTATCCAAGAAAAGCATTTTTCGTATAGTAATTTTTTTTTTCTGAATTGCAAACTTCCTCTTTTTTTCAGAATTGATGACGATTTGTTTTTTGGGAATTAAAGATTGCAAAAATTTGTTTTTCGATCACCAAAATATATTTTTTCAGAATTGGATTGGAGAGTTTTTTAAATATACTATGAGAGGAAAAATAGAGTGGATGAGGCATGACACTTGAATGGAAAAAAACAATTTCATAGGGAGAAAAAGGGAGGGGAGGCGTAGAAGACTATGGGAGGAAATTGGGAGACATAAAACCCCCCAAAACAAAAAGAGGCGTGATGGAAAAAAAGAAAATTTTCTTTTCACAAATTGGAGAGAGAAGATGGTGAAGACAAATCCATTTGTTTTGTTGAAAAATTGGAAAATAAAACCTCACTTTTGAAAAATTTAAAAAAGGAATACAAAAGTGGGATGAAATTCTCACACACGGATTATGAATATTTGATACAATTCAATATCTTCTTCAATTAATTGTTGCAAATGATTGGAAGGGGATTTCAAATATCCCGCTCGGCACCACAACAGATGGATCGGGAGCACAACCCACGGATCTATGTCCTCTCTGCTCACCTTTGATGCTCTGGTGCCACTGAAGGTGGTTCCGGGTAGCCCAAGCTTCAACCTCCTTTAATACCACTGATGGAGGATCTATTGCAGTGGTAAACTCAACTGCACACACGCAGATCACTTGAGGTGATTGAAACAACATAAATGAATCAGAATAAAACTACTATTATTTCTTCAACTGAAATTCATATTATTATTAAACACACAATACACTCTATTTATAGGGTTACAATTAGATCGAAAACCAAATAGAAACACAATGAAAAATAAAATCCTTCATATATGTTGCAGTAGGTGCCTCCCAATACTCTACCTCCAAAGAAAATGTTGAGGGAAAATAACAGAAACCTAAATTGGCTAAACATTCGATACATGGAGGGTGAATAGAATATTAGTAGGCCTAAGAAGTACACAATGTGTAAGTCATGCATGTTTTTTACTGGCTTAAGTTATTTTTGTCCCAACATCAGTGTTTTATGTATGTTGGTTTCATGTAGTGTATTAGATATCCACATTTCTGGTTGATTAATCAGCTCGTATCTTTGACTAGGTGAGCCTTTGAACTTTTCAAATCATGAAATCTCTTCACATCTTGTATGTGATTCACTTTTGGTTGGATTTTGATCTTTGAAATCTGCACATCATGTAATGAATGTACACATCGTGTACTAGATTCACATCATGTAAAGGATTCTCAGGCTGGTCCATGGTTCAGTAGGCATACTGTGAATGAGTTATACACAACATGTATGTGGTACATGATGTGTAAATCCTGTTTTTATAACATTTTCATAATTTATTACATAACTATGGAATTCCAAATTCATATAAAATCAAACTAGAACCCCTTTCATTATCAAATAAATCCTGAATAAAAATTAAATATATGTATCCAATATGTATATATAAATTTATCTTATCCGTAATATAAAAATTAATCATCACAATTTATGATTGTTTGAAAAATAATCACATGTTTCTAAAATAATTCACTATAGGAATATCTAGTTTGCTCATAATCCTTATAGCATTAAAAATTGTGCTAATAATTACTATGTATGACTCAAAATAAAGGTAATAATTAAAATTTATGTAACTTCAATGTTTTTACATAGAAATAAAACATTTCATAATAATTAAATTGTTAAAAAATACTCATTAGATGCTTTGAATGGAAAATTTATAGGAGAGAAATGTTATCTTTCTCTATTCTAGAAATTTTTTCTGCAAATTCATCCAACAATGTGAAGCTAATAGTTACTCCTCTATAAAATTTAATACTAAATGTAATATATTAAATAATTGTAATTGTTTGGGGATTCATGTTTGAGAAATAAATTGTAAAATACTTGTCATCCATCAGATTAATTTTCATTCTCTTGTTATTTTTCCCACTCCTGGATTTGTTGAAGTTGATATAGATTTTCAATAATATATCATGTTACAGTCTTATTGATAAGACTGTAACATAAAAAAAATAAAAATATATACTTCTTGATTTTGTTATAATCTGAAGGAAATATACCTATGAGAAATTCCTCAGGCGCCTTTTTTTATGTCACCAAATGGTATGAATTAGAAGATGAAATGTGGAAATTGTGAATCAAACTTTCTTATATGAGTTCTCTAATTAAAAAATCAATTTTTACTTGTGCTGAATCGCTAAATAATTTCATTAATTTTCACAATTATGGAAGCTTTATATCAAATAACATATCCATTCATGTATAATTGATTTTTACGATATCTTAAGTGTTTTTCAAATAACTAATGGTTGAATGTTTGTTTCATATGTGTATTAGTGTTATTCATTGGTTAAAAGTAAAACTATAATTATAGGTAATTAACTTCCAGTGAATGTAATTCGGATAAACGTGTTTAATTTAAACATAATTGATATATCTATAATTTTAATGTTTTATTTTAATTGTAAATGAAGGGAAGAATGGAGTTGGTATTATGTTATTAAGGATTTCATATATAACTACTTTTTAGCCTAAATTTCATACCTGTAATATGAAATTATAATAAAGATTATAATTTATTTTATAGATCAATAGTACGTAGTAGCCCATGAAAATGAATAAGTTATGAAAAAACATATATAATCATCATTCTTGATAATATATGTAGTTGAGTTACCATTCTGTCTTTATATATTTTGAAAAGATGATATGATATGTAACTTATGTGTTGTTTGGTAAAAAAAGGATAATGAAAAAAAATTCTTAAGAGAATTTTGAGGACATTGTGTACCACATATGAATGATGCATACTTGAATTTTAAATTTCTCATCATCATAAATAGAATTTTTTTCTCACTTTAGTATAATAAAAGGCCATTTGTACGAAACTATAATAAGAATGAAAATTGGAAAAATATTGGTATACATAAAAAATTTAACAAATAACTTAAATTAATTATCTATAAAAAGCCTACAATGTTTAAAAAAATGTAATAGTGAAATATTTTAGATACATAAAATAATTTTCGAAACATTTCGCTGTAAAAATACATGTCACAAACTTCAATGGATTTATATCAATATAACATTTTGTTAATTTCATTCCTATTTTGTTTGTATCGCTAGACATGGAAAAAAATAATTGACAATGATATAAAATAGGTTGTCATAAGAATATGGAAAAAATATAGAGAATGTCATAAAATTTAAGTAGAAGTCTTTAATTTGTATTAGAGAGATCACATGATTTTTTTTGAGAAAAAAATTATTTTTCATAAAATTTAAGTAGAAATCTATAATTTGGTCCCAACAAAACAAAACGTGTCTTGATCCGATTTGAGACGACATGTTATGGTCAAATGAAATTTTTAATATGAATGATTTTTTATTTTTAGGTATTAAAATTTAAATAAATATTTCATATTTGTTAATTCAATCCATTTTCACTAGAGAGGAGATTATGAGGAATTTCTGCCATTATCTGACTAGATATAAATTGTTGGAGATGTACCAGCCTGTGGTAAATATTTCTACCTGAATGTAAATAATTCATTTTTTATATTTCATATATGTTTGGGGTTGTCGGATTGACCGAGCCATGACAAAACCCAAAAATGGGGAGGTTTCATTAGTGGTGATGGTTGTTGATTTTTCAAAACAAGGAAATAAAAATCTATAAGTGGGGTTAGACTTTGTGTGCATTCAATCAAATGGTGGATTGGCAGATGGATTAGTTTTTCTAAATAAAAAAATAAAACCCTTAGGAACCTTTGAATTGTTGTCAAAAAAAGTTTAATAATAAAAAGTGATAAAACTTTTAACAATTTTAAAGTTTGTTGGATTTTCAATATCCTAAGGTCCCAATCCTTCCTTGAGGAACCCCGCGGATGCTCCTTATATCTTGGTTCATGACCACTTTAATCCTCCCCTTCATGCCTACACCACCTCACCCTGACTACCTCTGTGAGGTCCCTCTGTCCACCATCATCCCGAACCCGTCTGTTCCTGTGTCTTTCCACCTTACACTCATTGGTTCCACATCCTCACCACATCCTGGTAAGATCGAATGGGCACCGCCCACAAGACCGTCGTGGCGCCTCCCTCCCCGACTGGTGAACCACCCTTCAAAGGCTACCTGTACCACTAAATCTAGATCAGCCGACCACCGAATCTTGTAGTTACCATCCATCGTGGTTCCCTAGCCGCCGCTACCTCCCTCTAGCGGTGACCATTGGGCCACCTCCTATCTTCACTGGTGAGATCATCCAAATTGTGTGGGATGCTGATCATCTTCACTCAAATCTGCACTCGACTATGCCATTGCTCGCCTCTGCGAAGCTGATGGAGGATCGATTGTAGTGGTAAACTCAACAGCTCACACGCTGATCACTTGATGTGATCACAACAACATAAATGAAGCAGAAGAAAACCAATATTATTTCTTGAAATGGAATTCATATTATTGTAACACACATGGTACTCCCTATTTATAGGGTTACAATCAGATATAAAACCAAATGGAAACATAGAAAAAATTAAAGTCATCATATATGTTGCAGTAGGTGACGCCCCATTCTCCACCTCCAAACACTCCAAGATACAATATTTGAATTCATCAAGCCTCCCTTGGTATAGTATAAGTTTAACATCATCCAAGGAAAAAAATAGTTTAATATCCAACATCCCCCCTTAAACACATTTTCATTACAACCCATGTATTTTCATTATGTCCAGGCGGGTAACCAACTGGTATATTGAATTCACCATAGTCATCAATTTTAGTAAAATCAATAGAATAATTGTTTTAAAAAAGAAGACCACATGAGGTGATCGCAAGAATAAAATATCATTAGTAGAACACAATTTTCAATTTATTGCTTTGATATGTAGTTCGTCCATCTCGTACTCCTATTGAATTGGTTTCTTGTCCACGGAATCATCTGCCTTGGTTTCAGATTATTTATAATTCCCCCCTATTCAGCAGGACTGCATCGGGACTTGGACGCATTAGAAGGAGGTGTCGTTATTCTTCACCAGGGGAAGAAACCTGGGGCTCCAGAGCTTTAGGAATTCTAAATTGATGGATGGTTCGCTGGATACAACGTCGGTGTCTGTCTCGACTTTTGTGAAGGTGTTTGTAATGGATAACTACTTCTGTTCTATGGTTCCTTTGGGAAGGAGTTTGTGATGGATAGAAACTCCATTTATTCAATAGCTTCATGTGTAGATAGTTAATTCATCTTTGAGAGATTAGACAGAGGCATATTGTGTCTGTTATCATTGTCGATGTCTGGAAATAAGTCGAAGGGATCGATGAAATTGATGTCACTATCCAAGAAAAGCATTTTTTTCGTATAGTATTTTTGTTCTGAATTGCAAGCTTCCTCTTTTTTTTTCAGAATTGATGACGACTTTTTTTTGAGAATTGAAGAATGCAAAAATTTTGTTTTTCGATCACCAATTTTTCTTCATAATCGGATTGGAGATTGTTTTAATATATGATGAGAGGTAAAATGGAGTGGATGAGGCATGACACTTGAATGGAAAAAAACAATTTCATAGGGATAAAAATGGGGGGGGGAGGCGTGGAAGACTATGGGAGGAAATTGGGAGACATAAAACCCCCCAAAATAAAAAGTGGCGTGAGGGAAAAAAATTTCCTTTCACAAATTGGAGAGAGAAGATGGTGAAGACATATCCCTTTATTTTGTTGAAAAATGGTAAAATCAAACATCACTTTTGAAAAATTTAAAAAAGGAAAACAAAAGTTGGATGAAATTCTCACACACGGATTATGAATAGTTGGTACTATTGAATATCTTCTTCAATTAATTGTTGCAACTGATTGGAAGGGGATTTCACGTATCCCTCTCGGCACCACAACAGATGGATCGGGAGCACAACCCACGGATCTATGTCCTCTCTGCTCACCTTCGATGCTCTGATGCCACTAAAGGTGGTTTTGGGAAGCCCAAGCTTCAACCTCCTTTAATACCACTAATGGAGGATCGATTGCAGTGGTTAACTCAACTGCACACACGTAGATCACTTGAGGTGATTGAAACAACATAAATGAAGCAGAATATAACTACTATTATTTCTTCAACTGAAATTCATATTATTATAACACACACAGTACTCCCTATTTATAGGGTTACAATTGGATAACAAACCAAATGGAAACACAACGAAAAATAAAAGTCTTTATATATGTTGCAGTAGGTGACGCCCAATACTCTACCTCCAAACATGACAAGAAAAAATCGTTGAAGTCATCAAGACTCTGTTGGTGTAGTAGAAGTTTGGCGTCATCCAAGGAAAAATTGAGTTTAACATCCAACAGAATCTAGCTGCACAGTTCCCATCAACAACACCAGACCGAGGTAGACTACTACCGATGGACCTTGATACCCCTATTGTGTGAAAATGGATGCTCTGATCCCTTGTGCGTGAACCACAATGGAGAGGTAATCTTGTGCCCTACTTTTTTGGGGTCTACCTAACCAGATCTTCCCTGAAAATTTTAGGGGAAGGTCAGGCCAACCTGAAACTGGTCTGGGTAGATATTATCGGCCTAGAACACCTCTGGGCGGGGTCTTAATGGCCTGGAAGAGGCCTATAAAGGTTTAGCCCAACCCGTATAGGCCCTGCACAGGGTTTTCAGGGCCCAGCGTTTTATTACACAATAAACATTAATTTTATGGATTAATTTAATTTTAGGAATTAGATTAAATTAATTAGAATTTAATTTTTGGTTTAAAAAATATTATATATAAATATTTTAAATATAAATTAATTTAATTTTAGGTATTAAAATAAAATTAATTAATTACTTTATTTTTAGGTATTAAAAATAAATTAAATATTTGACTGAATATAAGTAAAATATTTGAATATAATAATTCATTTAACTTATTTGAATTTACCTCATACATTAAATTTAAAGAAATTTACTTTTATAATCGTGTGGTGGATGATCTTGAGCACTAACCGGCCAATGTATGTATATATTTTTATTTATTTAATTAATTAATTTAATTGGGTGTGATGCATGTAATTAATTAAAATATGGTTTGTGCATCGTTAGTTTTTCTACATTAATATGTATAAGGGCATGTGTGTCCCCAGGTGCTACTTTTCTTTGTATTTCATATTAATGATACCCCTTCACCGATGTGTGAGTATGTATGTATTATGATGAATACAGGGTAAGATTTTGACCGTACTGAGATGTGATGTTATTCCAAGTAAGACAATGAAACATTGGGTCGGGTGTTCGAGATGTAATACGAGTCAAGACCCAACTCCGGTATTATACCCTTAATAATAGATGTTCAAGATCATTCACATTGTATATTTAATTTATGAATTGTTTATTATTTTATTGAATATGAAACTGTATGCAATCACATAAAATAATAAACATAAAAATTCATGGATTAAATCAATGTATGATGTGATTAATTTTTTTCTATTTATTGCATAATTAGTTGTGATTGTGGTTACATGGAACATACATATGAGATAGAAAATTATTTCATATGTTAATAAAAATTATAAAAACATACACAAAAATATTAAGTTGTCAACACCTTATATCATTTGAATTTGAACAAAAATGGGTGTACGAGGTGCTCGATTATCCAAAGTTGAGGGTGCCTCCTTCCAACTGGGAGTTCTTATGGGAGTAATGGATTGACATAATTAAATTTGGTAGAAAATAAGTACCCAAAGATAGATTGTCGTAACATCTTAGGAAAGATTTGTGTAAATCATTTTTATGATTTTAAAATGTGGTACATCACTCGACAGATCAAGGAGCCGCAAGTTAATGCATTTGGCCAGTCAAATGCCTACCTTGAACTCTCCAAGTAGGGAAATAGAGAAATCTTGAAGACTGTGTGGGGAGGATAATGGAACCTTCCCACTAGAATACTCAAGAGATAGATTATTCTGATTCTAATAAAAATTGTTCCTAGAGTAATATAAAATAGTGGGAGAAGTTTAATGATTTAATTAATAGATAATGTAAAAATCAGTAATGAAGATTAAAGTTCAAATCTTCTGTATTTTATTTTTGTATAAAATGGGAAATAATAGCACAAATACATATTGTGATATTTTATGGACAATGAAAATGTCTATACTAGCATGAGTTTCCATGAGTATTATAAGCGCTTGTGCAATATACTATGATATTGGAATTTCAAGGTGTTAGTGTTCCAAATACCTGTTAACCCACCTCAGGGAGTGATGGTAAGAAAATATTCTTACAGGAGACTCATGTATGATATATACGATGGTTATGTAAAAATTTTAACGTCAAAATTCCAATGTTAGTTTTGGATACTACATCAGGAAGTGGATGATATTACGTGTAGTCTCATCTCTGAGAAGCTGACAAGGAGAAAGTGAAATGGGATATAAATTGGTTATAATTATACAAGTTATGTGTAATTTTAAATGTGGATCACAATCTTTCAATACGTCTTATTATTACATATTTTCAGCAAATTTATACATTTCCATTTAATATTATAAATACATATGATGGGGTAAAAGATTCGTTACCTTTTAGGTATGGTTCTCCAAGTAAATAAGAGCATTAAATAAAGATTAATTATTACTTCTTATGGTGAACAAGTTGAAAGACAAGGTGAAAAGGCCAATGGAAAGATCAACACCAAATAAACCTTTGTAACAACCTTGAAAGAGAGATGTGTTATATAAGAGTTTATTTTCTTCACATATCATGAAATAAATATATGGATTTTTAATAGAAATGAACTAAATCAAAGAAGAAAATAGTTGCTTCTTCCTCAAGTAAATTCATCATTAAAATTAATGTTTCGATTATAATTCATGGTTATTAAAATAAAATATTCCCATCACATATTTGTATTGAAATACATTAACCATGTATGTATAAAAACTCTATAATAAGTATGGTTCATTCTCTAAGAAGTTATGAAAGGGTGGTTCCTCAATCAGCGGTGAGAAGAATACAACTTATAATTTCCAATTTTATTGATTCCAGTTGAACATTTGGAGTATAAACCAAACATTTATCTCACATGTTATTCAGACATAAAGAGGAATTATTATAGTTTTTTAATGAATGTTGTTTGTGGTGTCGAATACTCAAGTTATAGTTCAGTGATACATGAATCATTGGAAATACATGATGAATATAAATGTAAGGCTTATATACCCAATTGAAGCAAGATAAATCTTTTTCAAGTAAACCTAAATGTGGTCGTCGATGATATACCTAGTATGGTATTTAGACTCATTGGATATAAACTGCTTAGGTTTTATCGATGTCTATACTTATTTAGTTTGTAAAAAAATTCTTTTGAAATAAAGGTATGTCACGGAGATTTTAGAAATAGTTTAGATAGAGAGCATGAACTATTTAAAGGTTAAGATAGTGGTAAATAATATTCATAATATTCTTTTAAGAATTTATTCGGGAATTTGTATGTGAATTATGGTAAATTCATGTTCATAATATATCACTTGCTTTGGGCTAGCATTCTGAAGAATATCTTGACCAAGCATTCATCAATCAATACAATATAGGGTGGAGTAATTCCTAAACACACATTACCTTATCCCAGTAAAAGCAATGATGCTAATAAGGAGGATTTATTTTATGTCATACATGTTAACATTGATCAAAAACTGTACCACGGAGAAATTACTTAATGCACGTTTCCTTATATACCTCAAAGTCATGATGTGAGTAAAAGGAGTATCAATGATAAAATTCATGCATTATAGATACTCCTATTTTTTATACTTGTTTTGAAAATAACGACATTATCTCATAACCAGATTCCAACTATAATGAAAAATTGATATCATATGAGTTACAACATGATGGCAATCAATTATGTCATATGTACATGTGATTAGATGAAAAGATTTTATTGAGGATATAAACAAACATGCTTCAAGAAAAACACAATGTGCATCAAAAGTAATTATCCAAAAAGTTTCTTAGGATATTATAGAATAAAACCTAAGATAGAAAAAATATAGCCAATTTATAGATTTTATTTCTTTAAATGGGTGAATATATCTATTCTAGATAGTGGTATCAAGATTGAATTGCGTGTAGTCAATGTTTTAGATACACAAGTAGTTGTCATTGGAACAAATTCCACAAGTGCTCATGGAAGATGAATGTTCTAGAGACACATACTACTTAGGAAAGATAAAAACATAGTGATGGTTTTATATTCATTGCTTCTAGGGAATCATTATTCATTAAGAATAATGATTCCTACAAGAAAGTAGTATATGGAATTAATCTAATATTTACAAGATCAATGAAAATTAAATAAGGATTCAATGTATCAAAGTACATGGGGCTTATCTTTTTAAATACTACAGTTGGTACTTAAGTGGAACTACACATGATGGCTAATGTTTCATACCAATAAGGACTGATTGGTAATACCATGTTAGTATAACTAAATACATTATAATTTTACTTGTTATAACTACTTTATATGATCATTTAATTGGAAATTGGATGTCAATACCATCTTTTATGGAAGGTGTCTATATGATGCAACTAGAAAGGAATGGAGACATCACATAATTCTAATAAAGGTGAAAGTTACTAAAACCTAGTTTAAGATTAATGTAAGTTACTAGATCATATAATATTCATTTAGAATGAATCTTTTTCATGTTTCTACTAGAGGTTAATGAGATCACCATCATTTTTCATGTGAAATATGTTTGGTAACATATGGAAAATAGCTATTGCTATTAAAGTTAGTTATGAACAAAAGGAAAGAAATTCTATGGTGATTGAATTAAATAAGAAACCTATGTTATAGGGAATAGGATCTACTGAGGTAGATCTAATGGTTTCTTAGATATAGTAAACCATATATATACTGGCATATTATTGAAAAATACAATTTGGAACAATTGAAGAGAGAATTATTACCAATTTCACAAGGAATATATCTCTCCAAGAAGACATCTATATGGCTGGGAGGAGATTAATGTATTGATTTTAATTCCATAAACTTTTGAGATGGATCAATCATGTATTTTATGATATTTAAAAGATATGTTATTTCCAACATATACTTTATATTAAGAAAATATTAGTTATATCTAGGATAAATGAAAGGAAATCACCCAGAACTATCTGATTGTACTTTAGAAGTATAAAGGATATGTACATAGAATGTGGAGATAAAGGAATACTTGTATTTAGAGGATATAAACAAGAATTACATGGATTAATGTGGCGTATTATCATAGTTAAACTAAGGTAATGAGTGAGTAAACCTCATAAAATTTAGTGGTAGACCTGGCTACAAATACTGAGTATGGTGTAGCTTCTAAGTTTGCTAAATAAAAGTTATTAAATTAAATGATTTGTTCTAGTTCATAGAATCACACCTATCATGCGAAGTTTTATCATAATGATAATTCTATTACTAGTAATAGAAAATATCTCATGTTTTGACCATGGAAAAATAAATATACTTGAAAAAATATCTCTTGAGTTGTTTTACCCAAGGAGATGTGGTCACACAAAGCAGAACAACCACACAATGGAGACATGTTAGACCAATCAACTGAAGTTTTTACCCATCAAAAACATGATCTTAATCATTTGAGAGATAATAAGGATGGTTATAAATTTGGATCCAATACAAGTGGGATTCTTTTAATAGTTAGTTCCCTAAAACAAACTAAAACAACAATTTTATTTTATTATATCATGTATATAGAGATACATACATGATGTACACTTACCATTATAGTGTAGACATTTTTTCTTCCACTATTTAATGGTAATTTCCATAGATTTATATTTCTCTCAATAGTTTATCTTAGATTATATTCTATAATTATAACCTATAGATATTTTGAAATTAATCTTAAATAAATGTTCTATAGTCTGGATATATCATACTGACTAGACATAGTTGATGTCAAACTATCAGCTGGTGGGGGCCCATTAGCATTGATACTTATTCTCATGAGGTTCTCACTTGGTGATCTCTAGTAGTTGAGATCCTGTGGAATAAATCCACTAATAGGAACACTGCATGTTTTGGGTGTTATTAGATATTCTTATCTACATACATGCATAATAGTTTCCTAAAATAAGATCATTATCAATGTATTCCATTTGAACTCATACTTTGATGCAAGTAAAAAAACATGATAACGAAATTATAGGGAGGTAGCTCGCATTGGGTGTGTCATTAATAGAATGAAATTGGTTGAATGATCATGATTGAATTTGTCATTTCTGAGTTGTGAAAGTAATTTCTCTGGCCAAGTTGATCAGGATGGTAGTACCTGCATAAATCCACGGCCACAGTAGTCTAGGGTAAATCTATCTAGATAGATCATCAAATAATAAAGCATGAATGGATGATGAAACAAGTTTGCATCATGCTTTATGATATATCTAGTGATAAATAGACAATATTACACAATGTATGTTCGTAGGTTGCTTTTTGTTTCAATGAATACACATTATCTATTTTGGGGTCTTACTAGGTTTCAAGAATCTTCTCTTGGTCTTTAAATACTATTCACTACTCTCAAGATAAGGTCCTATAGGGTCACACAAAATAGTGCATTCATGAATCTACCATATTCTGATAAATAGGAAAATATGTTATTGTTGGCCCCACCATAGTGGTTGATAGTTGTCCAGTTTTATTATTCGCTAATAAATAAATAAATAAATTATTAGTCTAATTAAGAATAATAAGGTTGGATGTATTTATTAAAATTATTTACAAGTGTTTAACTAAATATATGGAATAGTATAATACGAACAAATAATACATTAATATTCCATGTTCATTTACTATTTCCAGGAATTACGATACAAGGTAATGACTTGGTATTATCAGATAATATATTTAATATATATTATAGGTATGTCATAAAATATAAATAATATTTATGACATAGTTAGTTCTTCATATTTATTTATGTATTTCTATTTTAGTCTGTGTTAAGTATATGGGGGACGAGGAACCCTTTCTAGATATTTGAAGCATCCACTATAAATAACATAGGGGAGGCCCATTCTTTTGAATCTTCATTCATTAAAAATCAGTACCTCTACCTCCTCACCCACTTTCTAGAGAGATAGGATTTTTTTCAAGTGATTGGATCTATCATATCTCCGTGTATCGAAGGAATGTCTATGCAGTGATCGTCGGGACGTCGAAGGCATCGTTAGATCACCACGCCAGCACCAGTGATTCAATGATCGATGCTCTAGTGGTTTTTTTTATTTGCATGCAGATGATCTAGAAATATTATTATTTTGATCATTCAATCATCAATCACTGGTGACAAGAAGATGTTGAGAAAGACTTTAAATTGATAGAAGTATATTTTTGGTTTTTTACTTAGAATAATCCATATGCGATCCTCATACCATAAACTGGATTTGATATCTGGAGGTGAAAACCTTCATCACTTTGTTGATAAAAAATTTAAAATCCCTATCCCACTAGATTTTGTTGCACGCCTCAGTACCTTTCATATCTGAGACAATAGTAGCTAATATGAATGGATATAGTAATACCGGGTAAAGTATTTGAGATGTAATTTTTTCTTGTATGAGACTATAAAACCAGATAAGAATGGTGAATGTATCATAATTATATACATATGACTAACAATAATTATTTTCTAGATAAATAGTAGGTCAATGCATAATTCTATACATATAGCTGGAAACCTTTTTATAAAGATATAAATTGACGTTAAATGAATAAGTCTCAGATCATCCATTTCTGCAATAAATTTCAATTTATATTTCATTATATCCTCATCATAAGTGATAAATATAGTCATTAAATAAATATTCATGTACTTTCAAATTATAAAATGTTGCGCGTATCAGAAGTCTATGAATATAGCTGACAACATGTGCATAAAGCTGTAAATTGAATAATTCATGTACATATGTAAATTTATATAAAAAGTTATGGAAGTCATTTGACTATGAAATATGATACATTAAATGATATATTACATAAATATAGTTTTCAATGTATTTATAAATTTTAATATTTATTGAATCGTGTATATAAGTATATTAATAAGAATGGCATGGATGGTAGTTTTTATATGGAAGAGGAAAATGGAATGCATACAACAGTTATATCCTCAATACATTATAGAGGTAGAAATACAATATTTCATATCAGAAAACATTATGTAACCATTATTTGTATTACTATGAATGAAATGAAAAAAAATATGAAATGTGATATGTATGATAATATTTAAATAATAAGCTTAAATAATTTGTTACCTTGATTATGTAAGTTGTATATAGGGTTCCTAGCTGTATATAAATATTTATAAATATATAAAAATATATAATAATTATTCAATATGATTAAAATTATGAAATTATTAATTCAAGAGTATCTATATAATTTTAATTACTAATTTAAATGAAATAAATGAAAGAAAAGATGGTAAGAATAGTGAAATATGACATCTATGAAATTTTCAACAGCAAGTCAACTGATAAAATATTCATATAAACAAGATATATTAATGTTTTATTGTTTAATTCACATACCTTGGTAATGTAACCTATTTATTTGAATTTATAAAATATCTTCAAACATGATTTTATAGGTGTTACTCCTAACATGGACCAGTTGAGGAACAATGTATGAGAATAACAAGTTAGCAAGCAACTTGCGTAACGAATTCCCTATTGCTCACAACGAAGTATCTATAAAATCCTCAATGAAGTGAATATCATAACAATGTAATCATAATTTTTAGTAGGATTCTTGGAATATATGAAAGAAAATATGGTTCATTTTAATGATATCACCATAAGAAGTTGGACCTCTAACTTTAGTGAGTAATATTCTATGAAAATACATTTTTGAAATTGTGGGTGAAACATAATGCAACCTACCAATTGAAAAAACCCAGCATTATGGGATAAAATATTTGTTATTGAGAGTGGTAAAAAAATTGGTAATTCTATATCTGATAGAAAAAGTGCATTAAGGAAAGTTTTATTTTTTAACCATGAGAGAAACATTGTTTGGGAGATTTTTTTTCAACTGAATATCATCAATGTTTTTGCTATTTATATAAGTTATGTATTGTAAACTAAGAAAATGAATGAAGAATTTCACAAGAGAAAAAAATCTAAAATGTATGTCAAACCTATATATTCATATGTTAGCCACATATTATAAAATATTTCAGTAATTGTAATACATTTTAATATCATTTACATCAGTCTAACATTCCTTTGTATTTTTAGAACAATAAAGTGGAGTGTGACTCAGCCATTCCCATTATTGATGTTTTTAAAAGAATTTTTTATTAAATGTGATTGATTACAAATTTAAATGTTTAGGTGAGCCTAATATCTAACCAAAAGACCTGGATTATTTTAAATAGCATAATAATTATCCAATTAAATACTATTCATTAATAATATTTGACCATTATCTCATCTTTGGTATGTATAATATCTATCCTCTTCCAAACACGAAGTACTAACACAATTTTGGGAAAAAACATAGAATGTATAAATTTTTTTATTCAAGGTGACCATGGGTTATCAAAACCAGAAGTTCCATGAATCATTATGTTCTTTACAAATTCAAAAAAATGAGGCTACCCTCTCTTATTTGGAATTTCAGCAGATAATATTTCATTAATGGAAACATATATAGAAATTTTATGTGGAGAGTCTATAAATATAAGTATATAAACATGAGGCAGTCCATTTATTTGATATTGAATGGTATGAAACTACGATATAAAGATGTTGAAAACAATTACTTGGTTAATTTTGTTAAAAACACTAGCTAAAAATAAATGTAAGAACTAGATGTTTATAATAAATACATTCACGATACATTCTGAAAAAACCCCATCTTATAAATCTTTCATTAAATTTTCAACCTTGATATTGAAAACTGTTGAAAGTATTTGGGGATAGTTCAATAGTCGAAGATTTTTACTTATGATGTCTTCTAATCATAGGCTAATATGGGTTGCATGTGAAAGTGAGGAAGATATCTGGATAGCTAGCCTAATTAAATATTTCTATTGCATCTTGATAATTTTGAATCATGTATCTTGGACCATCATGGAAAGATGAAGAAAAAATGATATTATTTCCACATAGTGTACTATCACGAGAAGATTCTTTAAAACCACTATATAACTCAACTCCTAATTCTTTATTGATTAAATAAAATAAATGGAAAACTTTTAGATTCCTGCATTGTAAAATCATCAACTAAAAACTGTTGTATGAGTCATCCTGAATACAATAGTATTCCAAGATAATTCATTATAAGTTGAATATGGTATGAAAAGAAGTGTCCCAAATTTAAAAGATGTGGAAGAGGATGTTTGATAAATATTATTAGAACACCCTTCTTTATCAATGGAATAAATAAATGGGTTTTGTAATAGAAGATACAGAGGATGAATTTAGTCTATGTATTACAAGTCTCTAGATTTAGTTTGTATGATGATGTCTCTATCTTAATTATGATCGTTGGCATTGTTAGAGTTTGTCCCCTTCAATCAACTTGTTTAGTACATGATTTAATTTTTTAATTATTAATGAAGTTTTATTATCAAATTATTATCTTTCCTCTATATGACATTATTATGTGATAAATTCCTAAGAATATATGTTTCATTGAAAGGTAATAGTTATTTCCTTCTATGATGAGAACCCAAAGGCACAATGAAATAATTATTGAAATTTGTTTATGGCTAGATGATATTATCTAATTGGACATAGTCATATTATGTATTGAAGGCTCATAATATATTTAGAAACCATCTCATGGTGTTTTCCTTTTGAAATATCCAAGATAGGAGGTTATGAGAAAAAAATTATTAATACGAAATTCAAATTTCCATGTGTCATTGCATTTTCCTATATATGAATATGTGTATTGATACTTAGAAATTAAAATTATCATTAATGGATATCATGACTCATTCACATTGATGTTTTGATGAAAACCATGGTGACATATTCTCACAGTGAGGTACGATACATTGTGCGCATCACAAGAAATGTTGTATTAATGGATAATATGAGAAAGTACTTATTCATGTTGTCCCTTGATGGATATTGATATCTTAGGACCTTCTATGTGAATGGAAATACCTAGAAAAATCCATGGACATGGTTTTTAATGGATGAGTTCATTTCCAAAAAGTCAATGATGGAGAGATCAAACATATAGGTTGATGGCATGGGCATGAATCCCTCTTGATTTGGGATATCTCGATAAAGGATTATGTTAAAAGGTAAGCATTCATAGGAGGTTGGATATCATTGCGACATTAACTTCTTTCTTTATGGGGGATTTTGTGTGCTCTTATAAACTAACCTTAGAATTTAGGAAATTTTATCTAATTTTATTGAGAAAGAATCCTATAGAGTCACAAACTTAGTGTATCTAAAATCTTAGTTAAATTAATGTAATGAATTTAATAAGATAGAATAAATAATATTTGTTTAGGTTTGGTTGCTCAAAATAATTGCATCACAAGTCATTCAAAATAAGAAATGAGTGTAATAATAATAATAAATATAATTTTTCAAGTCTGTAAAATAGAATACTTTCTATATTTAGTTTAGAATAATGCAGTGATATTTATTTAATTAAATGGTCATTATTCGAGGATTGATAAATGTTGATGAGAGAAAACAAACAGAGATTCATCGTCTGATTAGAAATAAATGATATATATTTATATTATTAATATGTTTCATGTTTCAGGAAATGAATAATAATAATTTTATTATTATTAATGGAAATGGGGTCAACTAAGAGTATTAATGAATGTTAGGGGGTTCGGTGGTATTTTCCAACCCTAAACCTTCTATAATAAATATCTAATTATAATAGTTTTCTAAATCACTATTGTAGTGCACAATGGATAGAGATAGACTGGATCAATCCCTAGAGTTAATTCTATCTTCCTCCACTCTAAATCCTTCAAGTGAACATCAAGAGTTCTTCAACCTTCAAGAAGAATAATATGGTGATGAACCTTGAACAATGTAAGAAATCTAGATCTGTCATGCTAGAACCCAATGATTTTTTGATATTTTTTAGAGATTATAGTGCATGTAAGTATAACCACTAGAAGGATTTTGTAAAACGATCTTGTATCACAATGAAGGTATGAAAAGATCTAGTTAACTAGATCATCAACAGAATGGGAATTACATGTTTAGGTAATTATATATCATTTCATAAATTAATTATAAATTACATATGAAGATCATTCCCTTATAGTTCTGAAATTTTAATCTTTTCATGTAAACTATATTTTTCATTGAACATGATAGTTGATCATGTGAAGCAATAATTAAACGCTATTTAAGGCAAATAATTTAATTGGTGATACCATCAAAGGTTTCATATACTGTGTCTGGAACCTATAAGTTTTATTAGGGAGTTCATTTGTTTAATTTATATTTATTTAATATTAATTTAATGATTCTATGTTTATTCATTATATTTTAATCAAATTGAGTTTTTTATAATATTTTATATCTTTTTCTCTTACCCTTTTTTTATTCCCGATAAAACTAATAGTAATTAGTTTATAATTAAAAAGGAAGAATCATTCATTTTAACACATCTAGAAGTGCCAAAGGTTCTTCTTAGAAAAAACCATAGTACATGGAATGTACTTTCTACATACATTCCATGTAGTTTTTTTATCACATTCGGATCTCATCATAAAGTCATATTGAACTAGAATAATTGGTTCTAAGATCCAGAAATGGATTATCATATAGATCCATATTTATTTCTGCATGGATCGAAGAACTATATGTCATGAAACCACTGTACACAACATGTAGTCCTTGTTATCTTGCGGCTAAGAACATGGTGTTTCCTAGTGAGTTTTGTATTAGATACCTGATATAGGGAATGGAAAGTCATGTAACTTTATGGTTATGTTCCATGTATTTCCATTAATCATCATGTTCCTAGAACATTTCCACATTAGAAAACATGCCTAGTCCCATAGTGTGTGTTATGGATATGGGCTGAGGACATTACACATCGTGTAGTCTACTACTGACATGTGTCCCATTTTTCACTAAGAAAAATTAAATATATACTCAAACCTATTAACATGTGTTCTGTGTGTCATTTATTTGAAACTTTTTATTCCATTTACTAGGATTGATAACTATATTTATTTGTAGGTTAAAATTCTGGATAAGCACATGAAGTTGCCTCCATGTACACTTGTGTACATTATTAATTTTAAATAAAATTGATTTTTTTTAAATTATTGTTGTTGGTGAGTTAAATATAATTGTATGGAATTACAATAAGTTGAATTAATTGGAACAATTAATGGCATATTTTCTTAATTAATAATCAAATCAAATAAATTTATAATAATATTTAAAATGTATGATCATTGTTGAATGTGTCAATGATTATTAGATTAGAACACACCTTTGTATATGATTGGATTCTTCTAATTGTTTTCGGGTAAATTATTGTTAGTGGCATGTGAGTCATCCCCTCTTCCTAATTATATAAGGGTCTAGGTGCCCACACTTTCTTTCATGTAAAATCAATTTATCCAATCCATTTGATCGCCTCAAATTTTTGTGTGTAAAATCATATGTATGGTGGGATATTTTGGGAAAGAGGAGATAGTCCAAGTCAAGGAGCTGAGGTGAAATCAATTGATGTGATACAAAGGATCCATAAGTGGTATTCTGCAACATAAACCAATATATGGTTAAAGGTGTTTTCCCATAAGACTGAGGGTTAGATTACCATCTTATAGATAAAATAACCATTTTAGAATCTCATGATCTTCCCACTTATATATAATTTTAGTTAGTTTCATGGTTAATTAATTATGTTTGTGAATAATGCATGACCACCTAACAAATAAATTAACAAACATGTAATATGAAATAAATTATAACCATATCATGCATTAATGTTTTATAGTACATGGTTAATAACTTAAGTAAAATCAACATAATATTAACAAGTCGTGTGAAAAGAAAAAATGGGATTTATGCATTAGGAAAAAATCCATCAATATAAAATATTATGTCTGCATATCATTTCACTACAGAAGATAGAAATAACCTCATATTTTAAAGTTATTGACGTACACAATTTGGGGTTATTTCAATTATCTTGAAACGTTTAGCTTGAAGTTTTTAATTGAATTAACTTAGTTTACATAAAGGGTTGACTATCCAAGAAGGACTTGGTGTAACTGATAGTAAAGTGTTAAGGAAATATTTAAAATGGATTTTAGGATTGGGTAGTCCAATCAACGGATCGATGAACTATGAGATAATGTAGTTGGAATGTTACGCCTACCTAAAACCCTTAAAACATATTGTCAAACCCAGGTATGGGTTATGAGAATGGGAATATGGATCCCCGATAGTTAAATATATAAGTGAAAAGATATTCAAAAACTAATGGTTAGGGATTTTAGGTTTCAAAAAAATAGTGCGAGATTAATGAAATTTAATTTTTTTAATCTAATTTTGTAATAAAAAGAAAGTGGAAATTATTGGCTATTAGTTTGTATAAATGAGAAACAAAATGACATTGAAAATATCACTATGATTTATACCTGATAAGGACAACCTTCTCACTAATGAAAATTTATAGGAATGGTATAGGTTCTTGGATGTTATACAACACAACGAATGGAAAGTCTACATACTGGAAAACCCACTTATTGAGTTCATTTACAAAGAGTCTAATGAGGATGAAGTATCTATCTACTTAAAACATGTGGATGATGATATGTATTTCCAATATTTTATTTTATCTTTTAAGATCAATGAGATTATAAATCAATATAAGGATATGGATGTGTGTAACATTGTTCTTCACCATAAGGATCTCTATCAAGAAAAGGTGAGATCAAAGAGACATGAGATCACCAATTCACTATTCACATGCATGATTGGAGATTCAACGCCATTAAGGGAATATGTAGTAGAGATTATTAGATACATTGAACACTTTTACATCTTGGGTTTCAAGATCCCAAATGAGTTGCACATAGATCTCATTATATCTTCAATACCAAAAACTTCTCCAGTTTTAATGTAAATAATAATATGAGAAATTGTGAGAAGAAACTTCAGGAAATTATTAAATTTATTCTATATGTTGATAAAGACATGGGGCATGAAAAACCCACTATCCTTATAGTGAATAAAAAAGGAAGAACAATGAAAAGGACCATATGAATTATTCTAAGCCTACGACTCTAGAGCACCATCCTTACATGATGAAAATGATCCAAATGAAATGAAAAGAATAGTATGTGGTATGTTTTTCATATGGTAATAAAATCCACTCAAAGCGGAATTTCACATAGCCAAATAATAATGGGGAATCTTCAACTGCATTCACTAGTGAGTGTAATATTTCCATATCTAAAATTTTGGTATTAGATACTACTTGTGTTGATCACATTTGTATTTAATTATAGGAACCATATAGATTTCAAAATATTTCCAAACATTAGGTGTATCTATTGGATGACAATGGAGTGAGGTTAGCTTCACCATTAATTAGAGAATATCATCTCACATTACCGACATGATTGATTTTAGTTTTAAAGAGTTGTTATTATGTGGTTGTGCTACCAAGAACTTTATTTTTATTTATTGTTTAGATACGGATGGATTTATTTTCATTTTTGGAAATAAAGGTTGACAATTTTATAAATATAGATTATGTTATGTTATGGACCAATTAAATAATGGTCATTAAGTATTAAATTACAAAACCCAAATATTGGAAAGAGATAACGATGGAAATAAACACAGCTCATTTAACACCTGGTTATGTAATTAATTTATTTGTCATGTAAACGAGAAGCATGTGATAAATCTCTATAAATATGAATAATTAGACTCTTTTGAGACTGAACCACTTGAAAGATATCATTCTTGTTTACAATGTAAGAAGTTCAAACCACCATTCAGTGGTCAAGGTGAATGGGCCTTAGAGCTTATAGATTTGGTATACAATAATATGTGTGGACATTTTCAAGTAATGTATAGAGGTGAATTATTTTGCTTTATTAATTTTACAAAACAATTGAGTAACAATGTTTATATATACATGATGAGGTATACGTATGAATACTTTTAGATGTTCAAAGATTTCAAGAATGAGGTTAGGAATCATCTTGGTATGAAGGTAATGAAAATTTGACCAGATCAAGGTGGTGAATATCTTAACCAAAACTTTATCAAAAATATATGAGAGTATTGTGTTTTATCTCAACTTAACCCTCCTTATACACCACTATATAATGGTGTTAGTGAAATGAAGAATTGTGCATTGTTGGACATGGTGTGGTCAATGATGAGGCATAAAAATCTTCCATTATACTTTTGGGAATATAAATTATATAATTCATTATACATACTAAACGAAGATCCAAATAAAATGAAAAATGGTATTTACTTTGAGTTATAGAGTGGATAGAAACCCATTTTTTTACATGTTTGTGAATGGTGTTGTGAGGAATTTTTTAGTGTTATCTCATGAAACACACTGGAACCCAAAGGCATAAAGTGTATCTTTATTGTGAATCGCAATGAATCATCAGGATATTATCTAAAAAACCTTCATATAAGAAAGTTCATATCAAAAGATATATCCTATTTCTTGAGAGGGATAACATCCTCAAGAAGGATAAGGTGAGAATGATTGAATTTGATTAATTTGATGCTCAAGATACACAAGTTTCGGTACAAGAACTGATTCCACAAATCCCCCTGGAATAATTTTTTTTTCTGAAACACAAGTGTTGTGTAGGAGTGATAGAGAGATAAGATAAGTATAGAGATATAATTTTATATTCACCAATGATGTTGACTCATTATTTATGAAAAATAATGATCCTCTCTCCTATAAGGATGCATTAATGGTCTTTGAATCTGCAAGCTGGAAAGGAGCCATGAATTCTGAGTTAGATTCCATGTATCAAAACCATGTTTAGGTTTTTATCAATCCTCTAGGTGATGTAAATATTATTGGGTGTGATTGGGTATTCCAGAGAAAGATAGGCATGAAAGTCAATGAAAAAATAAATAAATCACGACTAGTGGATAAAGGTTTATACAATGTCAGAGCATTGACTACGATAAAACCTTTTATCTAATTTCCATATTTAAATACATCAAAAATTTTTTTCCATAACATATTATAGTGACTATAGGATTTTTCAAATGGATATCAAAATAGAATTCCATAAAGGGGACCTTCTATAGAATGTGTAAATGACACAGCTAGAAGGGTTTGTGACTCCAAGAAATTCCTAAAAGGTATACAAGTTGTAGAGATCCATTTATGGATTAAAGAAAGAATCCATGTCATGGAATATCTGATGTTAAGAAACTATAAAGGAATTTTGTTTCATTAAGAACTAATGTGAGTCAGGTGTTTAGAAATTTTTTAGTGAGAGTACATTTGTTTTCATTGTATTTTATGCGGATGACATATTATTAATCGAAAATTATATGCCATCCTTACAAGAGGTTATGGTGTGGTTGAGCATGTTCTTATCCATGAAGGACATAGTTGAATCATCATACATTATACATATCATACTAATGTGTAATAGATCCAAGAGGATGGTCAGACTAGGAAAAACTATATACATTGACCAGATACTGAAGAGGATCAGTATGAAAGAATCCAAGAAGGTGATTTTTTTCCAGTGTCACATGGTCTACATATTTCCGAAAAATATTTCCTCAGACACATGAGGAAATAGATATATTGAGTAAATTATAATACGTTTCTATAATAGGATCTATCATTTATGTCATGTAATGTATGAGGAATGATGTTGCTTTTTCATTGATCAGGGTAGGCAGATGTCATATAGATGCAGGTGAATATTATTGGATTATTGTTAATACTATCCTTAACTATCTAAGGTGAACTAAAGTTATTTTCCTTATATATAGAGGAGATGAAGGGTTAGTCATTAGGGGTTATAAAAATTCTATATTTTAGAAGAATCAGAATGATCTGAAGTCACGGTATGGGAATATCTTCTGTCTCAATAGAGCAGTTGTGAGGTAGAAGAGTTAAAAGAAACTAGTTTTTATCAATTCAATATCAGAGTCTGGGAGGACACTAGCTACACATGTTATGGGTTCTCAAAGTGTGATTTGTATTTACCTATATATGAGTGATGCTGGTTACCTAGGGTAGACCCCATGGATATGCTATAGGCATGCTTGGTTGAACCATGCCTAGAGTGAGACTCCAGCCACTATGTGTGATACCAGGAACAGACTCAAGGGCTAGTATCTATTTTCTTCACCATGATGCGAGTGAGATATAGGAATTCATCCTTGGTTTACCATGTATATACTCTATTTCATTGGTTATGTGATGAGCCTTTTAGCGGTACTTGGAATGTCTTGTCAATTTGTCATGGACGGGCTATTGGTATCACATTATGATTTTAAAACTAGATTACAAATAAAATAAAAATAAAAAATGAACGTTTTTATAAATAGAAGTGGATATTGATAATATAAAATGAAGGAACTTTTAATCCATTCCCAAGAATAATCTTGGGGGTAGTTCGACCAAAAGAATTACCTTACTCAGTTTTCCCTTACAGGTTCTCTCGGCTTAGAAACCTTGTCATCGGCTGAAGAAGGTAGATGGGTGGGTGTCCAAATGGAACATGGTACAATGATTTTAATTATTTAGTTCTGTTATGATTTTAAATTTAATATGGCACACTGTTTTTATTTATGTAGCACAAAATGGAAATGTCTTTCCTCCATGGGTTCTGGCCTACTGAGATTTATATCACACACCATGTGTGAGCTCTATTTGGCACTTTAGTAAACATTATAACAAAAAGTATGGATAATGGGAAATAACCCACTTCTGATTCTTGATTGTATGCTGCCCTAGGATGGAACTTTGGGAGAAGAGGACTGATACTATTCTTGAGATGCTATATATATGTTTTTGGTCTTATTGTAGTTTTTTATAGCATGTAGTATATTCTTGTACCAATATTCCCATGTACTCTCATTTTTTATAGACTCATGAAATACCATGATTATTATTTAATCTATTATTGATTATTCATCTTCTGACAGTTATTTATATTGCATTTCTTATTCGTTTACTTCCACTTCTACCTGCTTATTTATATGATTCCTTTGTTTAATATATATTATTTTCCAATGTTCACACAAGATCTATAAGGGAATAGTATCCCCACAAACACACCATAGGTCCTCACTTCTAGTCAGAAACCTCTAGTATTCGAGGACATGTTCTTGAGGTCATGTTGTCAACCAGGATTTAGGTGTGGTTTAGTGGCATTTGGGTCCGAGAATATACAAACTAGTATCAGAGCACCTTTTCACTTTTATTTTCATTTGGGTTAGACATAAGATTATTATATAAGGATTTGGACTTTACCCTATGCTTGGATGAAGATAACACGTTTACTGGGGACAAAAAAATACATGAGTTAGGAATTGTGTTATCGATTATGCTATTTAGAATTAAAGGACCGTATGTAAATAGTCATTTATATTTTTGTATTCCCTTGGGGATGGTGGGGTCTCAACTCTTTCTGGTATTATGATATTTCATAACATTGAATGGTCGATTGTGGATTCAACCTTTAAAAACATTGTTGGTCTGGGATGAACTTCAATGATTATGTTTGGGTAACCATGGGATGCATCAGGTGGTGAATGTTTCATGGTATGGTTGTTGATGCATCGCCAGGTGTAGCTGAGACCTTATAAGAAATTCAACTTGTAATGGTTTGATAGTCCTTCCTTTTTCCTTGGGAAGGTTGGTTTGATAATCTATGAGCACTCCTCGCTCCTTACGACAAAAGTGTCTCGTATTGTTTTTTTAAATCGTTAAAACCTCTTAGTGTATTATCTACTTAAAGGATACCATGTAACCTATCTTGGTATCTTCTGAGTACACTGGGAGAGCATCGGTCTTACACAATAATAATGTTTTAAAAGACATTTTTCTTGTTTAGGTGATTTTTATTAGTGTCAGGATTTAGAAGCATGTTTTTTTAATGGAATGGTTAATCCTAAGTGATACCTGGTTTCCCAAGTAGGGACACCAATGATGAACTCATGGAAACCACCTATTCTACTCTTTACTTGAATGTCAAGAAATATTTGTTTTGGTTAATTCAATGTTCTTATTTTTGGATATTCAGTCTGTACTAATGTCTCACTCATGAACACTAAATGTGGTTTTCCTTGGATGAGCTCCTTGGATGATAGTTGTTAACACTGAGTTTACCCTAGTTTTAAGTCATGCATGAAAGGGGTGTTTTTATGCTGATGATCCTAAATTTTCCGATCAACGAATGTTTCTATGGTCGTTCTAAGGAACGACTACATAGATAGCATATTTGGCTAAAGAGGTCACCCGAATCTGGTTATGAGATTTAGTGAGTGTGGTTTGAGAAAATCCCAAGCTACCTTTTTTTTAATGCTAATTTTTTACTTTTTAATACATTAGCCATCTAAGATGTGAATTTTTTGAGTGGTTGGCTAGTAGTGTCTTGGCATGTCTTCCTTTGTTTCATTCAATGATATTAATTTAGTCTCATCCCTTCAATCAGTTTTTGTTTCGTGTTATGTGTCATCAATATTGTTTGAATGCTATAGGCATGTGATAAAAGGAAGTTCTGATAGTGGGGATTCCATGGTTTAGGATTTTCCCTTAATTCTAGAACTTGTGGTAAAGTACCATAGGCCAGTTTCTTTAAGGATACGATGACATCATCTTGTCTCTAGTTTGATGAAATGGGAAATGCTTTATCTCAATGATTCATTTGGAGGTTGAATGGTGGTTTGAGTTTCTACGACTTTTGTCCTGTGTGTTAAGGTGATGCTTGAAATTTTCATTGGGATTTTAGCAACATAACACAACATTTGAATTAACCTTCATGAACCTAGTAGGTCAGGTGATGTTTTCATTGTTCCAGAATGGAAACTCGAGGATGAGTTATTTTAAGGAGGGGAGATTTTAATATCCCAACATCATAAAAAGGTACAGACCAATAATTATTTCATATAATTCTTTAATACACCACTTAAAAGGAAGTCTATGAGGGCAAAGGAAGACCCAGTGGTTTTTGAGGCTCGTTTGAATCCAGGATCACCAAAACAAGAGAAGAATTCTAGGCCACATGGTTTTTCTAAAACCATGTGACCCAGGGTACACAACCATGTGAGGTTGCAGGTTTCCACAATATTTGTGAATGGTTAGTAAAAAAATATGACTTTCACTTGCATTTTACCCCTAGGATGATAACTAGTCGCATGATTGGTGCGTGGTTTTCCAACCATGCAGACAAACCGTGCACATTGCAATTTGGAGTGAAAAGTCAGTTTTTTCATCCTTTAATGAATTAAAACCTCTTTATTTCCATCATTCATTCTACAATTGGTTATCCTCCTCCCCCTTTGTGTGTAGTGGAATCTCACTCCCTAAATGAGGGTTTTCTGATATCTCCCTCAAATATCATTCGATTTATTCATTGTTGGAAGCTATAGACTCCTCTCCATATTCTATCTCATTCAATCCTATCTATTCCATGGTTTATCCCTCATTTATTTCCCTATTTTTGTGCAATAGATGTATTCCCTATTTTGGAGGGTTTTTAAGATATCTTGATCTCATTCATGTTATGTTGAATCAAGCCTAATTATCAGATGTGTGGAGTGCTACGACATTGAGGTAGGATTTTAACTCTTTTTTCTATCATTTTGTTGAATTTTCGGTATTGTGTCATTGTACCACTAGCCAGATCCTTCCGGTGAAGCCTATTTATAATAAATTAAATTTATTTTAATTGGTTATTATGTCATTTTTGACCCTCACATGTGAAGAAACCAAACTAAGGGTGTTTTACTTGCCTCTTGGGCATCCCTTTGGGTGTTCCACCCTTTTAGCCTAAAATGCCTTAAGACTTGGGTGTGTTTCACTTGGGTTTAATGCTCTAAATTGATAGATTTATTTGATATGGATAATGATCCAAATTTCTAACCCTTGTTGTAAATGATTAATCTTGGTTATAATTTATTGTCCTATGTATAATGTCATAAACCTTGACATTTTTAAGGGTTTCATTGTGAAAATCACTTGCCTTGTATTTTAATGTTCATGCTAGTATTTCTAGCTTTGTATCTAACATTAATTGCATGTACAATTGATGTAAATGCTTAAATTTCATTCCATATTCCATTACTTTCCCTTTTTATATGACTTGTGATTTGTGATCCATGTCGCATCCTATTACGAGTGCATTATTCCATAAGTAAATGTCTTGAATTGAAATGGTAAGCTTTGCCAAGCTTAATTTCTAGAGATATTGACATGTCATTAGTGAAATTTGTAAGAGGCACGATTATTCCATATTCCTATGGTTATATTTCAATGTTTATGTGATATTCTTAGTATCTTATGCCTCTTTCCCATTATTTTCTCTTTTTAAGATATCGAGATTGATTATATGATTTGTGCCATTGTATATTCGCCTATATGAAATGGAGTGACATTATAATTAAATGGAACCTCCTGATTGGTTAATTATAAATGTTATCCTTGTGTAATTATTTTGACTTGAGACATGGTTTAATTAAGGGTTTATGAGTTAAGGACCCCATTGAATAACTCTTGTGCCACTATCTTAGAAATATTAAATATTTGTAGATAAGCTATGGATGACACCAGCTATGCATGAGAAAGGTTCGTCAAGTGTTTTTTATATGTGCCACCATAAAAGTGATGTATGTTCCCTAGGGAAGACCCCTTGGACATGATCATGGAATCCTTGGTTGAACCATGCCTATAGTGAGACTCAAAACCATACGTGTGATACCAGGAACGGACTCAGATGCTAGTATCAATTTTCTTGACCATTCTTAGAGTGAGATATGGGACTTCATCCATTGGTAACCATGTACGGGCTCTTTTTTATTGGTTTTGTGATGATCCCTTGATCAATACTTGTCAAGTATTCTCAGATTGTCAAGGATAGGATATGGATATCGCATTTTGATTATACTAGTGGTTTTCAAATCAAATAAAAAGAGAAAATGAACATTTTAAGAAATTTAAATAGATCTCGAAATTATAAATTGTAGGGAATTTCCATCCAAGCCCAAGAACAAAAATGGGGGAAGTTTATCCTATTGAATTACCTTACTTTACCCTTGCAGTTTCTCTTAGATCAGACACCCTGAGTTACGATGAAGTAGGTAGTTGGACAGGTGACCAAATGGAACCCAATTCAATTATTTTAATTATTTATTTCTATAATGCATTTAAATTTAATATGGAACATTTTTATTATTTATGTGGCACAAAATGGAAAGAGACTAACACCATGGGTGCTGTCCTACTAGGATTTATATCTCACACCCTTCTTGGGTTTCATTTGGTACCTGAGTATACTTTATGACCATAGTTATGGATAAAGGGAAGTGAACCTTTTTTTATGCTTGATTGTCTGCTGCGTTAGGTTGGTGCTTATGGAGCAGAGGACTAAGCCAATGATTGAGATTTTATGTAGCTATTGTTGGTCTTGTTGTTTTTTATATCATATAGTATATTCTTGTACCCCTATTCCCCGGAACCCTCATTTTGTATAGACTCATGAAATGCCATAATAATTATTTCATTTATTATAGATTATTTAGCATCTTCCAGTTACTTATTTATATTGATTTCTTATTCATTTACTTATTTTACTATCTTCTTGTTGATATGATTCATCTATTTAATATATATATATATATATATATATATATTACCCCTATGCATACTAGATCTATGAGGGAACAATCTCTCTAGGGACACACCCTAGGCCATCCCTCCCAGTTGACACCCTTTGGCATTTGAGGAGATGTGTTTGAGGTCATGTGGCCATCCATTATTGGGTCACGATTCAGTGGAATATGGGTCTCGGATGCCACAAATTCTCTTATATTCCCCTTTTTATTCTAAAAATAAAAACATTATCCATGAGGTGTGGATTTACTAGCTTCGTGTACAAATAGTTTTCATTTTTCAATTCCACATTCAAGACTGGTCATAAAAACATTTTATGGTTTAAAAAGATATTAATATATGTAATAAAAATTATTTAATGTTACAGAACTAGTATATATACATAATATTAATTCATAAGACAAAACTAATTCTTTGTGATTGAAAAATTTCAAAATAATATAAATGGTTATCATTAATGATTTATCCATTTTTCTTATGATTTGTTTAGAGTGAGCTTCTATGATATAATCTACTATATTTTATTAAATGGTTTATGATCAATTTGATTGTGGATGTTCAATCTTGATACCATTCACCATATTACTCGAAATGGTTTGTGATTATGTTTACTGATTGGGGAAATCTATTTAAATTTCATATGTATATGTTGTTTATGTCTCACCCCATTCATATAAGGAATGAATTAGACTTATTATGTGATGGTTGAGGCCCATTATATACCCTCTATGCATTAGTAGGTATCATGAGACAAACAAAATATGGACTTGGCTAAGGCCTTGCCCATTTTTTCAGATATTATTTGGCTGAGGCCATAACCATTTATTTTCCAATTCCTTGGATGCAGCCTCGACGATATATTTTAGATTTCCAAAATTATGAACTCTATCATTATGTTATTAATAATTTATAATCTATGTGGTTATTATACTATTAGAATATTTGTGGTTAATTTTCATTCCCATGTTTTTATTTATTGGTAATTATTTAATCATCTTTTATTTCTACCATATTATGATCAAGATTATGTATTTATGGCATATTTTTTAGTATTCACCTTACCTTATTGTTTATATTTATTTATGTTAGAATATGTTGTATTTCTTACCCTTAATGAGAATCCGAGCTAACCTCTTTCTTGTGTTTTATCCCCCTCGATGGGAAGATTTATTTTATGAATGACTTGCAGGGATAATATATGAGTTTATGTGTGTTTCTAGTGGATTTATAATATTATTTCCCTTTCAAGTAGTAATTTAAAAATTATATTTGTATCTATTTTTCCAAATATACTAAACAATTCAATCCTTTGGGATGTGAACTCTTTTTCATAGTATCAGTGTAATAAGGTTAGGCACTGACTCTAGGCTACTGAGGTAGGGGTCTTTACAGTTGTTATTAGAGAAATTTTAGAAGAAACCTTAGATACTAATTTTATAAAACATATATTAGGGAACATAACCCTATGATAGAAATTGATGGTAAGAATAGAATAACATCCTAGAATTTTTATAAGGAAGAGATTATGTGGATCTTCCTAGAAATATATCCCGGTATAGATACAACAAGTTGATATGGTTCTGGCACAGATTTATTTAGGGCTAACAACTTACACAAGGTGTGTTAGGCCTATCTTGGTGTAAACTGGTGCAAAAAAATGGTCCTAACTGTGAATCTAGTTTGACACTCCCATGGGATATGATTTTGATAATTCAAATTTTCATTGCAAACCATTATAAAGGATTTAAATGTAAATATGTCCCCAAATAAACCATGTTTATGATTATGTGATTATCTATGCATAAATATTCATTTTACATTATGTGTTTTTCTAGTTTGAATTTTGGTATTGTGATTCATATCCTTATTTAGTGTATGTAATTGTTTATAAATATCACCTCATAGAAGGAATGGGAACCTCAACAATGCACATAATCTAAACTTTAAGAATGATCATATATTTTTTCCTCTAATTATAAACTTTCAAAGTGATCAAGTCTCCCAAACATTCTTATCATATGAGGATACAATATCATGTTCTATTAGGAAAGATAAAGAATTATCCCTGTTTTATGACATATAAAGGAAGCAATATAAGATGAGGGTTATAGAGAAAATGGTTGATAAAGGAAATAAAGGAATGAATGATTTTTCTACATGTGATAATTATTGAAGGAAAAACCTTTGTACTTTTTTAAATGGAATTGGAGTTTGTATAAGTGTGGAGAGAATGGACACCAGGATCTTTATTTCACAAGAAGGAATGAATCCATCCAATTATTTAATTGTATGGATATATGGCACTACACAAATCAATGTATCAAGAATCAAAATAAAATACCTCAAAAAAGGATAATGTATCATGGTCGATCTTATACTACTACCACAGATGGAGAAGAATTATTATTATGTATGTGTTTTGATTGAATAATTATGTTTTTTGAGTATTATATCAATAATGTTATTATTATTATAATCATGATTTAAAAGGATTGTATTGTATCACTTCTTCTTTAATAAATTGGAAGCATGTGATGATTAGCACCACTAATCGAGGGGAGTGATTCCGTTGTGAGTTAATCTTCTTGAAAACACATGACTTGGGAAAGATAACACTAAAAATGTTCATGATGTTGTGATAATAATAAATAGATATATACGGGATATTATTAGAGACAATTAAGGTGGTTAGTGATCTGATGGTTTATATTATGTTGGAATTATTAGATGTTTGGATTTAAGGACATTATTCAACAATATGAGATTATATTCATGGAAGAATATATTTTTCCTAAAGGGTTTAAGGAGATAAAGGTATTCATATATTTTTTAATGTGATAATAAGAGCTACATTATTTAGGGGAAATTATGTTAAGTTTATTTTGGAAATTTAGTGTCCTTCCTTATAAATGTTTGGTCTTTGAATTTAGAAAAAAATATTTTTGAAGAGTCTCAAGATTAACTACTTATGGAATGGATTAAGGATATTATTGATTAATATTAATGTATGATTTATTATATTAGATAACATGTGCTAACTAATTTTGGGGTTTTCAGTCAAATAAATCCATTCAATATTTTTTCCCTTAAAAATATATCACTGTGGTGACCACAAGGTTGTTTCATAAAGAGGTTGCGGGCTAAGTTATCAAACTGTCATGTTTATAATTTGTTTTTTTATATTTAAGAATAATGAATGGGTATTTTAAATGAATTAAACTATTTTAAATTAAAAAATTAAAATTAAACAATAAATCTATGTTAGTGATTGAAAATCAGAAGAAAATTCAAATGAAGAAAACAAATTAAATAAGGTGGTGTTGGACAAACATCGATCATTGGACACTCCCTTTATCATTGTTGAAAAAATGTCTTCCAATTATATTATCCAATTTATAACTCAATACCTCATGTTATACACTTATATTTACTAGAAACCATATCGAGACCTAATCCAGGGGTGTTTATCCTCTTATGAATTTAATCTGATTTCCCAAAGACCTATGAGCAATTAGAACTAGTTGAACTTCTTGTTCTCAACGGGAAGACCTAACCCAAAGAAGATTAAGATACAAGACAACTATTTTAAAAACATAAGATGATAAAAATTCTAGAAAAAATAGAATAAAATGAAAACAATAGAGAATGAGACCCCGTTCATTCATGCAAAAAAATTCCAGGTTAATTTAAAAGAAAATAGATAATAATAATAAAAACTCAAAAGGGGAAATTTCTTTATATATTTGCATCCCACTACTGCATGTAGTTTATCCCTTCATGAAATCATCAATTTATCTAATACTCATCTTCTACATCACGTATTCACCAACACAACACCCTTCCTAGATCCAACAATCCCCCAAAGTAGTGGATGAGGGGTGTATTTATTGGAAAATTCGTCAAAGACCTCGTCCACATGCATTTGTTTTTAAGCATATCACCATCGTCATGATGTTTAAATGAGTTACACAACATGTAATTTCTCAATTTTTAGGCATCAAAAATCTTGGATCAATATTCTTCAAAAATGCATATCATAAAGAGTCACATTTTGTAATGTAGTCACACAATATGTAATTGTTTTTCACGATGTGGAATTATGTAACAACTTGTCCGACAACATTTCTTTCCCAAAATATTTCCAACTTTTCTCCCATTTTGTGGCCAAATATCCCTATGAAACCTTCTAGACAGTTGTTTGAAATTAAATTTTACATTGAACACATAGATTTCATATCTATTGGATATGAGGTTTGAATGTCATGATTTAATTACCAAAGACAACATTTTCTGCCTGAATGCTTCCTTATTTTATCCCTTGTTTCACTCAATAAATGATTTCATTAATGAATGAATTTTACCTTTATATTTATTTTGAATACTATTTGATGTGTTATATTTTATATCCAAGTTGAATCAATGAATTTGGATTTATGTGTCCAAATTAATGCCTTCATTGCTGACATGGGGTCTAACATACTATCAAGAACAAATATTCCACAAATAGTGATATATTTGGGCCATCATATGTTCGAATCAATACAAGGATATGTTAAAAAAATATTTATCCCACAAATAACGGGTTACAAAAAAATAATCACTCTATTTGTATCAAAAATTAAAATAATATTCCTAAATTACTAAAGCGATTAGAAATAGATAGAATTACAGAATTGTACAATATTCTATTTCAAGCTAAAAACATCCCTAAAATCCAAAAACAATGAAATACCACTTAAAATGGTACATTGGTGGGGTTTAAATAATTAAAATAGACATGAAATATTTTTAATATATTATCTCTATCAATTACCCCACACTTAGAACTTGGACTCATGGACAAGTGAGAACTCAAAAAATGAATTTTCAATGAAAATTCAAAACATGTCAATGAAATTCACAATATCAACATCAAGGAAAACAACTTATAATTCCTCTTAAAAATATTCAATTCCAAATTTATCATTATTTTTATTCATTATATTCGCATTTAATTCATTTCTACATGTGTAAGTATGCCTACCTCACTTTTTTTCTTTCTCTTGACACATGATTTTGATTTTTAAAAAATCTTTTCTTGTCCAAATAAATGCAAGGGCCTCCATAGGCTTGAAAAAAGTATAAATTTACAAGGAATTGAGTAAAAGGATTTTATCCATCATGAGTACATAGAATGGGTTGTTCAGAGGATAAGGGTTTGTGGGTTTTCAAATTTGAAAAATTATGAGGTAGAAACAGATTGCTTGGCTCTTTTTTGAAGCAAGATTACATGATTACAGTTTTCACTTAAGCATGGTCTTCTCATATTTCATTATGGAATAAAATAATCTCCATAAAAACATCAAAATTTCTTTAATTAATATCCTACAAAATAAAAAATTCAGCAGCCACATCACTCCATTTTCAGCTCAAAACATCAGGTTTTTTAGCCCCAAATAGGCATAGCTTTATTTCTTGGGGAGCTCCAAAATGTCAAAGCTCCCTTTTCCTTGAAATATCCAATTGGGCACAGATTTTAGTAAAGTTTTTTATCATCAATAACATCTCTTAAGAATATTAATTTCCTCTCAACATAGAAAATATGATGTATCACGCCATAAATAATCTCCCCCACACTTAATATTTTATAAAATCATGCAATATACATCAAGATTGGGTCAGATAGGGAAACAGATTTGTAATGTGGCTATCTAACAATCATTACATGGATACAAAGGGCTAAAAATGGTCAAATTTATAGGGTAGGACAAAATATAAAAGTATTATCATGAAAAGGGGGATTTCAATCTTAAAATAATTTCCTCAATAATTATAAACACAGCTTCATTAAAGCTCACAGGTATTGATAGAAAAATGGAAAGTCCGAGTTAAAACAATAATTCTTTGGTTCACTAAAGAAGTGGGGTGAATGTAAAGAATTTTAAAAATTGGTTCAAAATTTTCACTGGTATGTGATTTTTAGTATTTGACAGCATTCGTGGAATGGAATTCAAAATTCAAAGGTCTTTTCATGAATTTCATCAACTTGAATCCAGAATAAATCACATTTTAAAAATCATCTATGATCAGTTCTATGAATCAAGTTAGTTCCTTACATTGACAAAATGTTTCAATTCACAAAGGATATTACTTTGAAGCTCAAAGTTTTTTTAACAAAAAATTTCAAATAAAACAAACATATATTTAAAATAAAACACATAAAATCCTAATCTACCTAGCATGTTCCTATCCCACACTTATTTTCTGAAATGTCCTCATTATTCATAGATTATATAAGAATTGGAATTCAATAATATGAGACATGAAAAAACAAGTTTAAAAGAAAGACACAACCTGGTTTTTATTGAGAAATAGAATCCTGAGCTAGCCTCCTAGATGATACAACTATAAAACCTATATGAAAAACAAAACATAAATTTTTTTATTAAAATAATGGAAAGAAAAAATAACAATAAATATAAGGGAAAAGAGTCTTGGTTTTAACCCCCCAAGGGGGAGTTAGGATTTCACTACCCCATAGTCAGGTAGTTCCAGCTGATCATCCTCAATCTGAAGGTGGGTGAAATTTCTTCCTCATGAAAGAACAAAATTAAATTTCTTCAATCTTCTTTAGATCACGAAACTTGTAAAAGATCCCAAAATTAGATATCCTCAGGTTCCTTTCAATGTATTTGTTGTTCCAATAATGCACTGAAAGAGGGAAAAAATGTAAAAGCCACATCCCATTACTTGATCCTCATAAAAAACATCACTGGTTGTTGAAATTAAATTATAGGATGTGGTCCATCTTCAGGATTATATTCATATATTATTTCTTCCTTGAAAATCCTCTCAGTGCCACCATCCTCATGTGAACCAATGTACTTGAATGGGAACATCATTATTTCTTGAATTTCAACCTTAGAATCCTCTTTATATGAAATATTATTCCAATAAAAAGTAGTAGGAACTAAATCTACACAAGGAGAAATTGTTAACATTTTATCACAAAATAATGAAGAAATAATGGATAAAAATTTGAGACATATCCCTATGGTTGTTCATATTTTAGCTCTTTTAGGGAGTAAAAAACAATTGTATTGAATGTTAGAAGTATCTTAGGATCCTCCATGTGCTCTTCCAAAATGAATGACTCATGTTTCTCTTACTCTTTACTCGTGACTGAACTCCTTATATTGTTGATAATCAATCCAATAATAGGAAAAGGCACAATAAATTTTTTTTTTAGTTTTTTAAGACTCTATATTAGTGGTTGAAATCTAAAAAGGGAAAAAAATCAAAAAACATAGGAAACCTCCCCGAGAATGATGCAAAATTGATACTATTGATTTTCAATCATTTTACCCTATTTAATTAATTTCTTATTGACCTGTGAATGCACCATAGTGAAACACCCTGGGGTAGATCACAAGGATGCCTCCAACACAAACTAATTTCTATAGTATCACTATTACATTCTAAATAATATAAAAAAATTATCTAGAGTTGGTGGGGGTTTTAAATAATGAATAAAATATAAATAATATATATATATATATATATGAATTTAATATAGAATTATATTGGTAAGGAAGAAAGAAGTAATTGTTCTTAGGATTTTAGAGTGGTTGAAATCATTGTTTAAAATAATTCTTAATATTCAATTCAATGTGGTGCTCATGACCTATCACACTATACCCTATCATTTGAATTTTGGTTACCTTGTATTGAGACCTCCGTATACAAGGTAATCCTTTTCCAAATGTCATGTAGGATACCTCTTCATCGACCATCACTAACTAAGACATACTCCACCATATGCATGACTTAGATGGTGGAGGGAATAATGATTGATAAATGAGATGAAGGATTTGGATGATAGAGAAAATGGGGCGACTGCTCAACACAATCAATTTAACCATCACCAAAATACTCAGAATTGAATAATGAAATATAAAATTCAGCAAAATAAAACACAATAAAAGCGCTATTCCATCCCTCAAACAAGCATCGAGGTCAGTTCTACATTTTTAATGGAGTTGATAAGGGAACACGATGGGAGAACACATAATATAAAATAAATGGAAGAAGTGAGTTATAAAGAAGAAGACTTATATACTAAAAGGAAATTAAAATTCCGGAAATTAAATCAATACAAGACTATAGAAAAGGTCTGAAGATAATTAACATCCTCAAAGTAGCGGATGAGGGGTGTATCGATAAAAAAAATACATCATTAACCTCTACCGCATCATATTTACTTTTCTTCATCATGATTTCATCACAATGTTTAACTAGGTTACACAACGTGTAATTCCGTGGCCAACGATCATCATGAATCTCGGTGTAATCTTTTCTAGAAATTCATATCAAAATGAGTAACATCATGTAATGTAGTTACATGACATTTAATTATGTTTTAGGATGTGTAATGGACTCACAGCTTATCCAAAAAGTTTTACTCCTTAAGATGATGTTACGATGTGTAATTGTGTTACACATCGTGTAACTGTTTCGCTTCATTTTCCAACTATACTTCATGCTCAAAAAATCCGGTGTTTCTCTGTGAGTGAAGAGAAGTGGGGCGAAGTTCCTTTTATATGAAAATTTAAATACATAAGCTATTAAAATAAGTTAAAATCCAAAAATAGGATATTTTTTCACCTCATCTCAAAATAACACAAAAACATAAAAATGGGACAATTTCCCATCAAATAATACTATTATGGGATTATAAATATCGAATTATAGTATTAAAAATGTGAAATTGGTAACTTTATCACTTCTACTCATGTAATTCATATTAAATTAATTTCATATTTACCTATTAATGCACCATAGTGACATACCCTAGGGCCGACCACAAGGAGGCCTCCAATACACACTGATTTCTCTTGTGTCACTATTATATTCTAACTAATATAAAAAATATTATCTAAAGAGGGGGGTTTATAAATGATTCATAAAATATAAATAATATTTATATATATATATGCAATATAATATAGAATGATGTTAGTGAGGAAGAAAGAAGCAACTATTCTTAGGAGTTTATGGTGGTTGAAATCATTGATTAAAATAATTCTCAATATTCAATTCAATGTAGTTATCAATACCAGTCACACTACACCCTATCATTTGAATTGTGATTACCTCATACAATGACATCTATATAGAAGGTAATCTTATTCTTAATTTCAACTAGGATACCACTTCGCCGACCATCACTACTCAATCCATACTCCATCGTATGCATGACTAAGATAGTGAGGATAAGGGTGTTTGAAAAATAAGAAAAAGAATTCAGAAGATAGAGAAAATGGGGAGACCGCTCACCATAGTAAATTGAACTATCCCTAAAAATCATAATTGAATAAAGAGATATAATATTCATGACAATAAAACTCAATAAAATAATCTTTACCTCCCTCAAACAAGAATCAAGATTAGTTCTCCATTTGTGATGGAGTTGAGAATGGAACACAGTATGAGAAAGCATAAAATAAAATAAATGGAAGAATGAAGGTATGAAAGATAAGACTAATATATTAAAAGGTAACTAAAATTATAGAAATTAAATCAATAAAATATTATAGAAAAGGTCCACAGATAATTTCCATCATTAAAGTAGTGGCCAAGGGGTGTATTTATAGGAAATATCCATCATCAACCTCTATCACATCCTATTAACTTTTCTGCATCACATCATTGTCATGATGTGTAATTTATTAGTCAATAATCGTCGTGAATCTTGGCATAATATTATTTGGAAACATGTATCTAAATAGGTCACATTGTGTAATGAAGTAACACAATTTGTAATGGTGTTTCACAGTGTGTAATGGAGTCACAGATTGTCCAGATGGTGCTACTCCTTTAGATGAACTCACAACATGTAATTATGTTACACATCGTGTCACTATTATACTTCAATTTCTAGATCTGCTTCAAGCTCAAAAAATATTGCGTCAGTCGTGAGTGAAGTGAAGCGGCAAGAAGTGTATTTTAGCTACAAACCAAAATATATAAGCTATTAAATGTAGTTAAAATCCCAAAATAGGCCATTTTATAATTTCATCTCAAAGTAAGACAAAAATACAAATACATGAAAATTTACCATCAAATAATACTATTTTGGGATTATAAACATTGAATTAAAGTATTAAAAATGTAAAAATGGTAGCTTCATCACTCCCCCCACACTTAACCATTGCACTCTTGGATAGTCATCATATATTCAAAATCAAAATTCATACAATAATAAAAAATGAGAAAACATCAATGATCTTTTCCAAAATAGAATTCCATCTTATCTATTCTATGAAAATAAATTCCATTTCTTTTTCATTCCTCGCATATAAATTTGTTTAAACTAATAAATATACCCACGACCCAATCACAACCTACCTCACATTTAATTTTATGTCACTCTTCACACGAGTGAAATTAAATATGGAGTTATTCACCTACTTGGAAAATGCATGTATCACCATAGGATTGTGATAATTAACATTTCTCCACACATTAAAACATTAAAATATTTTTAATCATGATCTTTTTTTCAACTGATTTATGAATTTTTGTGTTGGTGGGTAAATTGATTTATAAATTTATGTCTAGAAAGAGTAGGTTGGACTCTTATATATAATTCATGAATAATAAAGTAAAAACACAAGATGAACCTAACTCAATTCCCCTTGAAAATTTTAAACACAAATCCACCCCTTTTTTGGCATGGTAAATGAGTCAGTCAATGATTTCAAAGAATGACATCATCTACGTTCTCCCCATTTTTTTATTTTTTTGTAAAGATCCTGCAAAGAAAAGCATTGTATATATATTTTTCTTTTTTTTTGATTTTTTTCAAGGAGGATGAGATGATAAATTAATACAATGAATGAATGGTAATTCATACCCTTCCTTTTTGAGAGGTACATGAGTCATAAAAGAATGTAAAATGATAAACTAAAACACATCTTTATTTGTTTAACCAATTTTTTAAAGGATAACTGAATGAAACAAATGAAGCATAATGAAATGATGAATAAATCCCAATTATATCATTCTAAAATTCCATAAATGATACACATCCCAAATAAAAAACATGAAATTACTTTCCCCTATGCTCAAACATCAAATATCCATGCTAAAATACTAAGAGTGTGGGTAGGTAAGGAAAAATTAACTTATAATGTGTCTTAAACCTATAAGGAAATTCATGGATTATGAGGGCTAAAAAGGATTGATGTAAAGGTGGGTATCATGCTAATATGTGGAAAGAAAATGTAGTACCTCAATCATGTAAAAATATTTCATGAAAACCAAATTTTTGAAAGAGAAAAGTCATAATTGTTCTTTCTCACACAAAATCCATGTTTCCCTCAAGAAAGTGTGGGTGTTGGGAAAAATATGTTAAAGTGGTCCAGAATACGTCATAGGACTGGAAAAATAATTTGGTCGGTGTTTCATGGGAATGGATTTCAAAAATCATTTAAATGTATAAAAATTCTTTAAAATCCAGCTCCAAGAAAAAAATTCATATCAATAATCATTTAAAATCCATTTCTTCAAAAACCATTTCAATTTTCCCAAAAACAATTAAAGTGTGAAAAGTGATAAGAATATTTATTTAAGCTCAAGGTTCAATAAAATTAAAAAAATAACACAAGGAAAAATAAACATGTTGACACTCCCATCACATTTAGAATATACTACCCCTTATTTAATCTCAAAATATAAAAATATGGGTAGAAAAAACTAAAGAGAAGGAAAGATACAACCTAGATTTATTTTTCTTTGGTATCTATTTTTTATTACACTACCTAATACCTCTTTCTACTATAATTAAATAAATAAAATGAATTAGAAAAATAATGGAAAAGAAAGAGGAAGGGAAAATAGGATAGAACATAGTTTGGACCCCCATGTGGGGGCTAGGTTTTTACCACCCCTAGTATGTTAGTTGCAGTGGTTTAAACAAAATATGAAGGTGGATAGGGTTTCTTAATTAGAAACCACAACATTATATTTTTTCCCAATATATATTAGTAAATTATATGAGTGAGAACCCCCAATGAAAATAAAAATATCCCCAGCACCCAGATAAGATGATAGAATTAATTTGAGATCAAGAGAGGGAGGGAAAAGAATATAGAGGTGCTCCCTATTTTGTTCATCTAGAGGAGTGATGTCCACTAGTGATGAATATAGAAGAATATGGTGTGGATTATATTTTTTTTTAGGTTCATAAAATTATTCATCATTGATTTCTTGTTTTTTCGATCATCTTCATTTGCACCGATGAACAACTCGACTGGATCCTCAATCTTCTCCTCAACATATGAAACTTATTCTTTTTAATAATCTAGGGCCTTCAGTAATTGTACTAAATAATGAAAATAAAAATAAGGTATATTAATTTTCATTTCATAATTAATAATATTTTAATTAAAATAATTCACAAAAATTAAATCTCCCTCAAAATTTTCAGTTTTAGACTCCTTTTCTTGAAGTGGAACTGTTGGGAATACATTTATTGGAGAGTTAAGTGGATCTTCACGTATGGATTCAACCTAACCTATTTATTAATTAAATTTGGGGGTAACAGTAATTTAATTCTCCATATATTTTAATTTCTTTCGGTCCTTCGATACCACTTTATCTTCTTCAACATCGGCGGCCAACAATGCGACCACCTTACTTTCATTTTTGAGAACATTGAAATTCTATGAAAGCATCAAGGATTTTTTTTCAATTTGTGTCTCCAATTTATCATCCATTCTTGTCTCACCATCAAAATTTACAATATTTTAATAATTATATCAATCAATATAAAAATCCATCTTAGCCAAAGAAATCAATGATATGAAATGAAGCTCTTTTTTTAGATTTTAATTTTTGTTTTTTTGAAACAAATGTGTGAAAGATCTTGGCCTCCCTAGAAATGGAATGAAATTGAAACTAGGTTTTTTAGTTTCATAACTATATTCAATATTATTTCCATTAAAAACTTAGCACAATAGTGACCACGGGGTTGTCTCATGAGGAGGTTGCAGGCTAAGTTATCAAATTATCACTTTGTTAATTTTTTTTGTCAGATTTTAGAATTAGGAACATGGATTTTAATGATTTAAAATATTTTAAATTAATTAAAATCAGTCTATAATAATAAATCTACACTAGTGATTTAAAATCATAAGAAAATTGGGATGAATAAAACAAATTAAAGAATAAAGTGGTGGATAAATTTCGATCATCGAGCACTCACTTTATCATTTTTAAAAAATGTATTACAATTAAATTATAATATGTATAACTCAAGACCTCAATTTATACACCTTTATTGAACAAAAACCATTTTTCTTCCTCTATTATGGATGTTTATCCCCTTATGAATGTGATCTAATTACCTAAAGTCCTCCAAGAAATCATAACCAATTGAACTTGTTCTGCTCAATGGGGATACCTCACCCAAAGAAGTTTAAACAATAAGAAAACTATTTTAAAATCATAAGACCATAAACATTATTGAAAAAAATATAATAAAATGAAAACAATAGATAAATATACCTCATTAATTAATGAAAAAAAATCTAGGATAATTTAAAATAAAATAGTTTACAATAAAAATCACAAACTTAAAAGGAGAAATGTCTTCATATCTTCACTACCCAGCACTGCATAGATTTTGGACCTTCATGGATTGATCCCATCATGTAATAATACTTATATAAAGAATGTATTCATCATCACATCACCCTTCCTTGATCAAACCATCCCCCAATGAAGTGGCCGATAGGTGTATTTATAGTAAAATTCATCAAATACCTCAGTCGCACGCAATTATTTTTTTTGCAACTCACCACCATCAAGAACTATAAATGAGTTACACAATGTGTAATTTCTCAAATTTTAGGTGTTTTGAATCTCAGATCAATCTTCTCCAAAACTATGCATCGAAATGATTAATTTCATGTAATGTTGTTACATGATGTTTAATTGTGTTTCACATTGTTAAATTATGTCAGGACATGTATTTTAGTGTTTCTTCCCCAAATATTTTCAAGATGTTCTACCATTTTGCGGCTGAATATCTATCTATACACTTCTAGGAATTTTTTTGAAATTAAATTTTACATTGATTGTAAAAAGTTTAGATCCATTGGATTTGCATTCTGAATATAATGATTTAATTACTGAATACAACTGTTTATGCATGAATGTTTCTTTTTTTCCCCTTGTTCAACTCAATCAAATAATTCATTAATGAACTAATTATTATTTGATCATTATCATGAATATGATTCAATGAATTATATTTCATATCCAAGTTGAATAAATAAAGTTGGACATTCTTATCCGTATTTATGCCTCCATTACTGATGTAGGGTCCACCATGCTGTCTAGAAAATAATTCCACAAATATTGATTTATTTGGGCCTTTATATTTTTGAATCAAGACTTGGACCAGTTACTAAATATTTATACCATGAATAAATGGGTCCTAAAATAATAATAATTCAATTTTTATTGAACATTAAAAAGATATACCCAAAATAATAAATCTATTAAAAACAGATAAAATTCCAAAATTGTCAAATTTTTCTATTTCAAGATCAAAACATCCTTAAAATCTAAAAGAAGTGAAATTTCACATAAAATGAAAAACTTTTATGGTTTAAATCATTACAATTCACATGAAAAATATTGAAAATATTATCTCTATCACCAACCATCTTGTTTTTAGAAATCATTTAAAGGCTGAAAAAATCACTTGTGGATCTTTTGATTTAAAAAAGTGCTTCAGGAATAAAAAAAATTGTGCTTATTATCTATATCCATATTTAAGAAATGAAGTGTAGATAGATCAAACCACAAAAAAATGGTGATATTATGACATGGAAAGGAAACAAGTAATATTTTTATCTCAATATATTTTTTGGATACTAAATGAACCACTTAACTATAAGAAAGGGATTTTAGAACAAAAATTTCATCTGTTTACATTTCCTTATGAGAAATCAATGGTCTTTTAACTGATAAAAAATTTATAATTTTTTGATGGAATACCTTATAAAGACCATTTTTTTTATCACTCTCCATCAGAACTTGATTGTCATATTTATCTTCTATGTCAATATTTTCATGAATGTTATCCTATTTCAGAATCTTAATTTTGTGTTCACCTTTTTAAAAGGTAGTGTTCTATAACCAACAGTTTGTACTTTGATTAAATGAATATTTAATCTATTTAAATATTAAACATCTTATTACATATTGATCATTTTTCTTCATGACTATAGTGTAATAATGTCTTGGAGTATTTTCCACATTGACAAAGTCATAACAGTTCCCCGCTATGATGAGAACCTTAAAGTGCTGTGACAATATTCTTAAATCTAGTTCTATAGTTGGATGACATACTATAATGGGACCCATAGTATATAGACCGTTAGCTGTTATTAACCATAAGAATATGAGACTTCTTCTCATAAATTTCACACTTGGTAATCTACAAGATAAGATATTATAAGAACAGTCCCGCCAGTAGGAATTCCTCATGATTTGGTTTCATATGATATTCTTATCTAGGAGCATGTGTAATAGTCCTTAGACTTTAATATTATCATTAATATGTGTCATTACTCATTCACTTTGATTTACTAGCGAAAACTGTCAGGCCAAATGTTGGTGGGAAGTAGGGTATGTTGGGTGCATTATGAGTGGCATGTTATTAATGGATAAGTCGAGAAAGGATTTGTCCCTTCCATTTATGAAAGTTGACATCCCAACCCTTTGATTGAAATAGAATCATCATGCAAAATTCCATGTACATGGTGTAATGATGAGTTTATTTTAGTTATTCAAACAACGACATGTATAGCACAAAGGTTGATGACACTATCATGAAACCTAGTTGATGAGATATTGTGATAAAGGGATTATATTACACAGTGAGGTTTTGTATATAAATTTTGATGTTACAACTTTAAGTTATTTCTCCTTGGTGCCTTGACAAATTTCTAGAAATTACTCTTATACTTTTGGCAAACCCTATTAATACCAATGAGAAATAATCCTAGAGGGTCACGCACTAAGTGTTTTTGGTGGTCTCGGTTAAATTCTATTTGAACATAATTAATGAAATGAGTGTTATTCTTATAACCATGGAATAATTTTATTCAAGTTAATATGATCTCATAAATTAAATAAATAATTATTCACCGGATTGTGTGTAAAATATACTTATTTATTTTATTGAACAATTAATAAATATTTATTTACTAGTTCTTAAATAAAATATTTTTTAAGAGAATAAATAATTTAGTTATTTATTCAAGTTTTCAATAAATAGAAGTGGAGTTTGAGCAGACCAATGCCAGTCCGGTAGTAAAATAATTATTTTCAATATGATAATTGATTATTTAACTAGATGGCATAAGTTAAAATAATAATAATGCTGCTATTATTTTTTATGCAGAATTTTATTTATAATTCGGTTTTGCACATGTTGGAACACCATAAATAATGACACAGTATTATTATTAAGAGCATGGGTTTTCTCTAAGGTTATGAATTTATTTAATTTTTGTTACACAATTAAATATTTTAATTGAATCCTCAGGTCAATAAATATAAATTTATGTATATTGTTCCATGTACTAAACTATGCGCCATATGTATTGAGAATTATTTCGTTAAACAATTTCTCTCTCGAATGCTCTTCCCTCTTGTCTTTGAACAAGATAAGTTCTTCAAGACAGAATAATAAGAAATCAAGAATGAGTGACACAAGACAGTTGCTTCTCCATGCTAGCACTCGGAGTACGAGTGTTGTCGATCTGAGGCCATCGAAGCACATGTAGATCACCAATAGAGGGATTCTATTTTGGATCCCCAGAAGTGAAAAGTGACAATTCAAAAGTGTCATTCCAGACAATCAACATCATCAATGGAGAAAGTACCGAAGATCCATGTATTCTTTTCTTTATTAAATTAATTAAATTAATTATAAACATTATGTGCAAGATCCATTCACTCTTGGATCCAGAACCTTTATTATTTTATCAAAATCATTGATTTTAATCTGTTGATCCTTGCGTTCATCATCGTATTGATCACGAGTTGGTCATCGGTTACGGAAAAGGCAATGTTGTTCCCCACCCAATGATGCACTTTTGCTGCATTTGATTACTTCAAGTGGTATTAGAGCGAGGTTATCCATCATTTAAAATTATTTATTTATCATTCATGATTTACAATTTAATAATTTAGTTTTCAAATTCATTGTTTAATTGGTGTTATAATATGACATTTCAGGATATATTATTTGTTTTTTCATTTCTCACAGATTTCACAGAAACAAATATTTTTTGGAATGAAATTAAAACAAGGAACTCATCAGGAGGCACCGACGGTTCTACCCAGGTTACACGAAAGTACAAGATATGTGTTTAGAACTACACATTATTCTCTCTTCCATATACGTCATGTAATACAGACTATACACCATGTAGTTCTTTTCAACGAATCAATAGTCATTCAGAAATTACTCAAGCCATGTGCATTTATGATATGTGGTTTAATTAATTTTATACCACTTGTTGACTGGGACAAATAGGCACATGATTATCGGATTACATGTTGTGTGGTACACTGCACATGATGTGTAATACCATTGAGTTGGGGGAAAATCTATGTATCCTATACACATATTGAACTGATCGGTAACCATGTAATGCAGAGACAACACGGTGTGTAGCCCATTGTACATGATGTGTACTCCAATGTTTCTGAAGTATGCCTCACACACAAAGTCCCATGGAATGTACTTCGAGAAAGACGGTGAAGGTAGTATATGCTGTGTAGTCAGAACTACATGTCGTATACCTTACTAAATTTCCCAAATATAAAATATTAATGTTTTTGTAATGTTTAGAACGACTTATCATGTGTAAATCATACTAAAGATTGTTACTCTATACATTGAATCATCATGTATGACATATGTTAGAAGAGTAAAATATCATAGGAATATAATACATTTTGGGTAGATTCGAATAGGTATTCACCTGGTTACCTCCAAGGTGCATTTATGTACAAGAATTAAAATCTCATGAAAAATCAGAAAAGGATTAAGATAAAAGGATTGATTAATTAAAGATAATAATTTATAGATTTGATTGCAATTTATCGTAATAAAAATGATTAAATAATTGAATTATAGTTTTATTAAATGCATAACTTGTTGTATGTATGTGGATGATCATGAGCTAGACCAAACCTTGTATGTGATTTGTTTCCCTTCTAATTTATTTATTAAATTAATTGTTGGCATGCATGCCATATCTCTTCATTAATATGTAGGGCCATCATGCCCATGGTTTCTTTTATTTAAAACCCTTTTTACTCATCACCGATGTGTGAGTTAAAAATAATATGTAATTTATGGATCTCCCAAGACAATAGAGGCAAGATGAAACCAATCCCATGAGATACAAAGGTGGACAGGTGGAAAGTTGTAAACACGAACCCAAAAGGTTCAAAATGTCTCTTCCCTAGGTCAGGGTAAGTTTATCAACTGATAGATAAACTATCCATTAGAAAATCTCATGATCATTCCCATTACATTATTTTATTTCTGTCAGTTGTATGGTATTTTCATTGTGGATGTGTTGTCACGATCACATAATTAATAAACTAGCAAGCATGAAATATGGAACTAAAATAAACCGGACTTATGCGTAAATATTATCATGATATGGTTAGTCACTTAAGTAACTTCCACTTAACATTAACAAGCATGTGATAAAGATACTAAGTAATTTACTCTCCGTATATAAAAGTCCCTCAATCAAATATTAATTCAGACAAAGCCTTATGTTACTTGATCAAGGGTAAGACTCCTAAAACTATGTGTTTGACTAACAATTTTTTGGGATAATTAATTTTATACAAGAAGCCTTTATGAAAGGTTTTGGGTTGACTTAACCATACTGAATCAAGAGGAGTAGCCTTTGCCAGACTTGGTGTAATATTGGAGGCAAGTGTTGAGGAAATCCAAGTCAAGATTTTAGGACTGGGGAGTCCACTCAATGGATCAAGAAGCTGTAATATCATAGTTGGAAAAGACATACCTACCTAAATACCTTCAAATATCTTGACCGACCCTTTTTGGGGTTTTGTGAAGGGGAATATGGATCCTTTCCACTAGAATCTCATGAAAATTGGACATTCTGAGTTCAATGGTGAGGGACATTGGGACTTTATAAAATAGTTGGAGGATTGATAAAATCAATTTATTATTTCTCATAAAATGTAATCAATAAAGTTATAATTATATTCTTTTTTAATTTTAGAATAAAATGACAAGATTGTCAACCACACTATCCCTGTGGTCATTTCTGGACAAAGACAACATCCTCACTAGCACTAGCTGCCAGGAATGGTTTAGATGATTTGAGGTTATTCTACACCATGAACGAAAGCCTTACATGATGAAGTCAACATTACCTGATCCTCCTACCCAAGAGATGAGTGAAGAATAGTTCTTGGTCTATGAGAAATATATGAATGATGCAGTCGACATTTAATGATTGATGTTATCATCAATGTCTAGTGAGCTCATGAAGTCTAATGAAAACATGGATGCCTATAGCATGATCAAGTACCTCCACAGTCTTTACTAAGAGAGACCAACACAAGAACAATTTGAGATATCCAAGGCACTCTTTCAGAGTAAGTATAGAGAGGGTTCCCCAGCTGGGCCTCACGTATTCCAGCTCATTAGCTACATTGAGCACCTGGAGGTTCTAGGGTTTCAAATCCCCAATGAACTGGGTACAGATCTCATTCTTGAATCACTAACTTATTGATTCTATAGATTTTTTTAAATTTCAATATGAACAACATTGAGAAGTCTCTATCTGATCTTCTTATCCTCATTCTCCAAGTGGACAATAATATAAAGCACGAAAAGCCTTATGTCCTTACGGTGAATAAGAGGAAAGGGAAGGTGAAGATATTTAAGCCCAAAGCTTCTTTACACCCTTTCATGAAAATAAATATCAAAGGGGAGGTAAGGGAACATGAAGCTGTTTGTTTCTCATGTGGCATGACGTGACATTGGAAGAAGAATTCCACCCAACCTAAGAATCAATGGGAATCTTCAGGTGCATTTGTTATAAAACGAAATATATTTTTTTTCTAAGAATTGGGTATCAGATACATCTTATGGTACTATCATATTTATGAAAATATAGCAACCAAGTAGATTCAAGAAGATTAACTGAGGGGAGGTAGATCTGCGAGCATCCAACGGATCCAGACATGCTACTATAGCTATCGGGGACTACCACATCATGTTTCCAACTGGGATAATCTTGGTGTTGAATGGTTTTTATTATGTGATGTTTGTTACTAAAAACATTATTTATGTATCTGGATTTGATACATATGGATTTGTTTTCAAATTTGGGAATTAATGTTTCTTCTTTTACATAGATAGATTCTTTTTGGTATGGAACATTTATACAATGGTCTTTACGTGTTAAATTACACAAAGCAAGTAATGGAAATCTATAACAAAGATACTTTGAATGACTCATACCACACCAAACATTTGCATCACTAGCTAAGTCATGTAAACAAGAAACACATGAAAAAGTTACATCAAGATGGATATTTAGATTCTTTCAAACTAATGCCACATGGCATATGTCACACATGTTTCAAGGGAAAATGACTAAAACCTCATTTTGTGGGAAAGGTGAAAGGGATAAATAGCTTCTTGAATTGGTTTGTGCCAATGTGTGTGGACCATTTCCACTTGAAGAAAGGGGTGGGTACTCATAATTCATAAATTTTACTGATAATTTTATAGAAATAGATATATCTACTTAATGAGGTATAAGATGGATTTTTTTGATAAGTTCAAAGAATACAATAATGAAGTTGAGAACCAGCTTGGTATGAAGATTAAGAAACTCCACCAGACTGAGGTGGAGAATATCTTAATCAAGACTTCATTGATTACTTATGGGAGTTTGGGATCCTATCCCAACTCACTCATCTTTACACACCCCAGTGGAATGGTGTGAGAATAAGTAGGAACCATAGCTTGTTGGATACGGTGAGATCAATTATGGGTCATTCAAGTCTTCCATTATCCTTTTGGGGATATGAGTTGCAAATTACAGCGCACATACTAAACCAAGTAACAACAAAATCAATAAATGGAATTCCATACGAGTTATAGAGTGGAAAGAAATACATGTTATCAAATTTACATGTTTTGGGAAGTGAGGCATTCGTTAAGGCCTCTTCAGGTAACAAACGTGCACTTCGAGGCACAAAGTTTACCTTTGTAAAATACCCTTAGGAAACAAGGAGATATTATCTTTACAACCCCTGAGAAAAAAGGTTATAGTATCAATACATGCCACATTCCTTGAGAGGGATCACATCTCCAAAAGAGATAGTGGGAGCAAGATAGACTTTGATGAAGTCGAGGCTCAAGGTACACAAGAGTTGGTATAGGAACAGATTCCACAAATCCCCATGCAAGGAAGAACTATTCCAGAGACAAAAGAACTATGTAAGATTACAAGAGAGGTTAGATAACTGGAACAGTACAATTTTCTAGTTACTGAGGATGGTAACTCATTATTATTTGATAATAATAATCCTCTAACCTATAAAGAAGTAGCAAGTGGCACAGATGTTTCCAAGTGTCAAGAATCCATGAATTCTCAAAAAGATTCCAAATAATAAAAACCAAGTATGGATTTTGGTTGATCCTCCAGTGGATGTAAAGCATGTTGGTTTCAAATGGGTATTCAAGAATAAACTAGACATGGAAGGAAAATTCAATACATATAAGGAATTAATGGTTGCAAAAGGGTTCAAGAAGTGTCAAGGAATTTACTACGAAGAAACATTTTCACCAGTTGCAATGTTGAAATCCATCAAAATTCTATTTTTCATTGACGCTTAACATGAATATAATATTTGTAAAATGGATTTCAAAATATCCATACTTAATGGGATCCTTCAGGAAGATGTCTACATGAAACAACATAAAGGTTTTATGACTCAAAAGGATGGAAATAAGGTATGCAAGTAGCAAAAAACTATTTATAGATTAAAGCAAGCATCGAGTTCATTGAACATTCATTTTGATGAATCCATAATGGAATTTGGTTTTATCTAGAATGAATGTGAGACTTATGTCTACAAATAGATTAGTGGGAGTGTAGTCGTTTTCCTAACAGTATATGTTGATGATATATTACTTATTGAAAATGAGATACCAGTCTTACTGTTTGTTAAGGCCTGTTTGAATCAATGCTTCTCCATAAAGGACATGGGAGAGGCATCATATAATCTTGGTATCAAGATCCATCATGATAGACCCAAAATATTACTAGGCCAAAGACAAAGTACATATATTGACATGATACTGAAGAGATTCAATATGGAACAATCCAAGAGGGTATTTTTTCCAGCATCACATATCATTCATCGTTCTTAGAAAATGTGTCCTCATACACACGAGTAAAGAAAGATAATGGAGAAGAATCCATATGCATCATTGATTGGGTCAGTTTTGTATGTCATGCTATGTACTAGGCTGGATGTTGCCTACACATTTATTAAAGTAGGGAGATATCAAGTTGACACAGGTGACCGCCATTGGATGGAAGTCAAGACTATACTAAATTATATGAGGCGTACTAAGGATTTGTTCTTGTTTTATAGTGGTGATGAGGAACTAGTCATCAGAGGATATGATGATGCTAGTTTCTAGACAGATAAATATGACCCGAAGTCAAAAATGGGATTCATATTCACTTTTAATGGAGGTGAAGTGAGCTGGAAGTGCTCAAAGTAGAGTGTGGTCGCAGATTATACAATAGATTCCAATTATATCATAGCTTCTGAAGTAGCTAAAGAATAATTTTGGATGTGAAGATTCATCCAGGATCTGGATGTGATACCTTGTAGCAATGATCCCACCACATTGTACTATGATAATACTGCAGTGGTGGCTCTCACAAAAGATCCAAGGTCACATCAGTAAATGAAGAACATACTTTGGAAGTATCATCTCTTGAATGATTTTTCTTAGAGAGGTGAAGTTTTAGTGAGTTGTATTTTCACTAAAGACAATATAATGGACCCATTGACTAAAGCCTTGACTCAACAAAAACATGATCATCATGTGAGTTCTGGTGGACTGAAAGTCCTAGGTAGTTGGCTCTAGTCCAAGTGGGAGTTTGTAAAAGTTGGTGTCCAAGAACCAAATTTTTGTACTTTGATTTGATGAATATTTAATATATTCAAATATTAAACATCTTATTACAAATTTTTCATTATTCTACATGACTATAGTGTAATAATGTTCTGGATTTTGTGTTTCATTGACAAGGTCATATTAGTTCTCCACTATGATGAGAACCTTGAATTTCTATGAAAATATTCTTAAATATAGTTTTGTGGTTGGAAGACATACTATAATGGGAAACATATTATACAGACCATTAGGTGCGAGTACACATTATCATATGAGACATCTTCTCATATAGTTCGCACTTGGTAATTTTCAATATGGGAGATTTTGAGAACAGACCCACTAGTAGGAATTCTGCATGTTCTTATGTCATCAGAAATTCCTATCTACAAGCATGTGTAATGGTCTTTAGACTTTAATATTATCATTAAGACATGTCATGACTCGCTCAATTTTATTTACTAACTAAAACCATGTTGCCATATGTTGGCGGTAAGTTTGGTACGTTGGGTGCATCAAGAGGGGCATATTATTAATGGATAAGTTGAGGAGGGATTTTTCCATTCCATTTATGGAAGTTGATATCTCAACCCTTTTATTGAAATAGAACTATCATGAAAAATTCCATGGCCAAGATGTAACGACAAGTTTCTTTCATGTGTTCAATGAATGATGTATCAAGCACAGAGGTTGATGACACTGTCATGAAACGTGCATGATGAGATATTGAGATAAAGGGATTATATTACACAATGAGCATTTGCATGTGGGTGTCGTTGTTGTGACTTTAAGTTCTTTCTCTTGGGTTCCTTGTCCCATTTCTAGACAGTACTCCTGGACATTAGGAAAAACCACCTAATTACAATGCAAAATAATCCTAAAGGTTCAAGCACTTAGTGTTTTTGGTGGTCTCAGTTAAATTCTATTTAAATTTAATTAATGAAATAAATATTATTCTCAAGACTATGGAATAATTTTATTCAAGTTGAAATGATCGCATAAATTAAATAAATATTTATTCATCGGATTGTGAGTAAAATATATTTATTTATTTTATTGAACATTTAATAAATATTTTTTTTCTAGTTTGTAAATACAATATTTATTTTAGTGAAAAAATTATTTGTTTATTTATTTAGGTGTTCAATAAATGGAAGTGGAGTTCGAGCGAACTAAGGCTAGTCTGATAGTAAAATAATTATTTGTAAGATGTTAAATAATTATTTAACTAGTTGGAATAAGTTAAAATAATAATAATGCCAATATTTTTTTGTGATGCGAAATTTTATTTATAATTTTTATTCACAAGTTGGCGCACCATAAATAATGACATGGTATTATTATTAAGAGCATGGGTTTTCTCTAAGTTTATAATTGTATTTAATTGTTGTCACATAAAATAATATTCTAATTGAATCCCCCTGTCTGCAAATATACAAGTACTTATATCATGCCATGTCCCAAACTACACTCCTGGTAAATTGAAAATTGTTGAGCCATACAATTTCTCTCTTGAATCCTCTTCCCTCTCCTCTCAAGAACAAGAGACATTCTTAATGTCTGTAGAGAAACAAATCAAGAATGACTGATACATGACACTCTCTTCAATACGATAGCACCTGGAGAATGAGTGGTTTCGATTGGAGGCCATTGGAGCACATGTGGATCACCGCTAGAGGGATTCGTTTGTGGATCCTCGCAAGTGCAACAAGACAATCCAGAAGGTTCATTCCAAATTATCAACATCATCAATGAATAAAATTCCAATTATCCTGGTATTCTTTTCTTTATAAAATTAATTAAATTAATTATAAACATGATGTGAAAGATCCTTTCTCTCTTGGAACCAGAGATTTTCTTCTTTTATCAAAATTTTTGAATTTAAATCTGTGGATACTAGTCCTCGTCAATTTATTGATCCTAGATTGGTCATCGATTATGGAAAAGGAAAAGTTTGGCCCCACCCAACGATGTGCTTCTGCTGTGTATGGTTCCTTAAACCTTTTCATTTCTTTTTACATCATTTTAAGAGGATGTTTTATAAACCCTTTTTACAATGTGTGATTTTCACAAATGTATTTTCAATTATAATCCTTTTGAAGTAAAATTTAAAATTTTTAGGATTCAATTTATTGAAGGATGGAAGAATGTAACACCCTAAGATTTTATGATATGTACTTTTATTATAAAAAATAACTTCTTTGAAATCTTGTATTATAGAGAACGATGAGCTTAAACAAAATAATTAAATATTTTTATTTAATTTTAACATAGATTTTAGAATGTAGTTAATGAAGGGGATTAAGTATATTACTAAAATATAGTTTACACATGTTAATAAAATGAATTCATTGGTTACTAATAAATTATAAATAACAATAAAACCCAATTGAACATAAAGGTTATGTTTTTATAAAAAATTATATTTATAAAAAAATGGAGTTTTATCATAAATTAATCGATATTATTGAAATATATTAATTAAATTTATATATTATATATTCAGTTAAATTTCTATAAATTCATTCAATAAGTGTAAAACCCCGACCCAACTAGGTTGGAGCCGGTGCATTACATGTGATATTGGCATGGTTAGAAGGAATAGAAATCTCGAAGGAATGATCAGTTTAGTATTCTTGAAGAAACTAGATATGTAGATGTAACACAAATAACATTGTAAAGGGTTACAAAATACAATAAATAACAAAAATTAAACACTGAAACCACAAGAACTCAATAAACGATCACCTCTTCATCACCCGTAGAAGGTAAACAATGAAAGGGGTGAGATCAAATGCTTATTAAGGGTTAAAAAAAGTAGAATCATGAATACAATAATAACTGATTTGTAAACAATTTGACATAATCAATATGTCATGGTGAATAAATGAAAACTCATGCCAATAGTAAAATGAGAATGAAACTGCATCCATATATTTTGTCATTGTGAAAACCTCATGGATAGTAATAACTGATAATGAATAAAGAAAATGATTATTTGTTTGAAATCATGTATCTGGGACATGAACCATAATGCCATATAAATAGTTTAATTCTTTGGGTAGAAAACCGTCTGAATTTTTGGAAACAAACTCGAAGGGTTTGTCGCCAAACTATTTTGTCTCATGAGACCTACCGATGCATCATGGGGATGTAGTGGCCCCCACCCACCTCTAAATACAAATAATTCTGTATGAATTTATCCAATAAAAGAGAAATATGTATTTAAATTCTCCGTATAGAATAGAGGATACAGATTCATCAACATTTCCACAGTCAAAACAACATTCATAATAAATATTGTATGTAAAGTGGTATACTGTTAAGACAATAATCATATCTATGTGATGAGAATATGGAAATTTAAATGGAATATAATTTCAATTTAAAGGTGATATCAAATGGTAAGTATGTACACTACATAAGAAAGAGTATGTGCACAATACAATGTATGTCACAACTGAGTGAAAATTGAGACAAATCTCATTACCATGTTGTAATCAGTTGAGTCATATGACCAAAAGCTAATAACCACAAAATGAATCAAAGAATACCATGAATTTAAATATAATCATGATAATATACATAAATTTTCATTACACCTATACTACATATAAGAAATAAGAGGCGAACAATGAAAATCCCACATAATTGAAGGTGAGATGAGAAAACCTCTTACAATCATTTCTTTATGGCAGCGAGTGTTATTTCAAGGTCTTGATGAGAGGTAAAGGGGTATCCCATTATTTATTTCCCACAAAGGTAGTATGGGGAAGGTGATAAAACATTCCTCATCATTGTAAATTAAAAAACAAGATAAAGCACACAAGATTGGGTGGATTCTTGAATAAAAGTGAGAGAGAGAATCTCGTACTTTATACTTGAAGGTGTTCTTGACTTGTTATTAAATACCAGAATAAACAAATTAGGATGATTAATTCCTAAACCCAGAACCCCTTTTATATGTAAATGTTCTATTATAATCCTTTTTTGTTCATCAAAGGCCTTTTTGATTGGTTATAAGGTTCAATTTCATTGCTCGGGCTCGTTTGTTTACTTGGTTTTAAAGGATAGGTTCGCTAACATTCAAGTTAGGATAAATATGAAAGATGGAAGTGGTTGTCCAGAAGTTAAGTTACATAATATTAGTGAACCTCCAGGAGATTAAATGGTTTTAAATTTAATTTGTGTTACTTATATTGAAGTCGAATTATTATATATATAACCTTAGTGATAACCGTTTTGGTTAAACGGTGGGTTTGATTACGATGAACATGTTTTTCTTTATAACATAATACCATTTATACAAAATAATTATAGAACTAAAAATAGGATATATTACATAATAATATGGTTCAACAATAACAGAAATGGTTTCATGACCAGAATTGAATATTATAATAGAAATTGATAAATTGTTGTCCTTCAATGTGCTAAATTAGCACATCTCAAACGGTGCTTTCATTTCATTCAAATAAATGCGGGGAAAGGAGAGGAGATAATGGAATATATACCATTAGCATGAAAACATTCCAGTAAATGTATGTTACTGGATTTATCATACTATTTTGGTGAAGGGAGGTGAGGAATGAAACAAAAATAAAAGAATGTAAAAGAAAAGAATGGATTTGAAAGAGGAATTTACCTGTTGGGACTTACTTCTTTGAGAACCTCTTAAGGGGAGAGGTTTTGGTATTTTTAAGAAGCTAGGAGCTTTTGGACGTGTAGGAGGATCTTGGGGAGTGATTTTGGCAGAATATTGGAAAGCCACAAGGCTTGAGAGGAATGATGAGGAGAGGGAGTGAGAGGGGGTTTTATAGTGGAGGGGAGAGGGGATTTCGTAATATAAAATTCATTAATTTAATATATCTCTTCAAGATAAGGAATAGTTATTCTTCTTAGGAAAATAATTGTAATTTTATAATGTGATCCCAAACCAAGTGGGATTACATCAGCAGAACATCACACATGACTCTATAATTAGTGTATTTAGCTTATTTTGTTTTGTAATGTATGATATTTCACTATTCATCAAAAATCCATGTATTTCAGAAAAATCCAAAAAATACACCCTAACCATTTTTAAATGTGTAAAATCCAAAAATGAATTTCATTTTTCAAAAATAATTTTTTAAATATGATTAATTAAATATTTAATTAAAATAATTATTTAATCAAAAAATATAAACACATAAAATACTCATCTTCATTTTTAAGTTGCCTAAATTCATTTATACATTCAAGGGAATGGGTGCCATTCATAAGAGTCATATTACTATTCATAAGGGCAAGTTGCTATTCATAAGGGTAGGTTACTATTCATAAGGGTATGTAACTATTAATAAGGGTAGGTTACTATTCATAAGGGTATGTTACTATTCATTGAAAATTAAGATAATTTTATTAGACTATAAATATCATCATGAACAAAACCGTGTATATCATATTTTTAAAATTCAAATCGCAAAGTTGGAAAATTTATGTTTAATGGCTAGGTTATGGATATCTCCTATAAGTAACCATGTTTTCTTCCATATAGGCTCAGTGATTCTTGAAATATAGGCTATATTTAAAATGTATTTAAGAGAAACATACCATAAAATGTATCAGGAGTTATATTATTCCCCCCTTTGGAAATTTTATCCTCAAAAGTTTTTGTATGAAACTCACCAAAAAGATGTGGGTGATTTTTTTTCATAACATCCTTGGGTTCCCATGATGGTTCCTCCAAATTCTGGTTTTTTCAAAGAACCTTCACTAGATGAGTTGTTCGATTTCTCAATACCTGCTCCCTTGTGTCAAGAATCTTGATAGGCTTTTCACAGTATGAAAAATATGTTTCTAGTTCTATTTAATTATATGTGAGTACATGTGTTGGGTCTGGCAAGTATTTCTTTAACAATGACATGTGAAACACATCATGATCTCTGGAGAGATTTGGTGGCATTGTTGGATGGTAGGCTACAACTCCGATTCATTCCATAATTTCAAATTTCCTGATGTACCTGGGGCTGACTTTCCCTTCCTTACCGAACCTTAAGACACCCTTCCATGGAGATACATTTAGAAATACATGATTTCCCACTTGGAATTCCAAATCCTTTATCCGGTTATTAGCATAACTCTTCTGCCTACTTTGGGATGCTTTAATATGGGCTTGTATTTTATTCACCTTTTTCATGGTCTCTTCAATAATTTATGGGCCTATATGTTTCCTCTCACAAACTTCATCCCAAAAAGATGGAGTTCGACATCTCTTTCCATATAATGCTTCATATAGAGCCATTTGAATACTAGAATGGAAGTTATTGTTGTTGGAAAATTACACCAAAGGCAAGTATTGATCCCACATACCATGGAAGTCAAGAAAGGATGACCTCAACATGTCTTCTACAGTTTGAATAGTCCTTTCAGACTGTCCATCAGTTTGGGGGTGATAAGCCTACTCTTATGAAGCTCAGTATTCAAAGCCTTTTGGAGAATTTTCCAGAATTTTGTGGTAAACCGAGGATCTCGATTAGACACAATCTGTAGAGGCGGACCATGAAGTCTTACAAATTCATTAATATAAAGTCTTGTCTGGTGATCAAGTGGTAAATACTCTCTTATTGGAAGGAAATATGCTGATTTTGTGAGACGATCAACAATTACTCATATTGCATCATTCCTTCCAGGTGTCCTCGGTAGTCCGGTGAAAAAATCCATCGTAATGTTATCCCACTTTCACATAAGAATAGGTAGAGGTTGCATCACTCCTTTGGGATGTTTTCTCTCTGCCTTCACTTGTTGACAAACTAGACATCTTGACATGTAGTCAGCAATTTACTGCTTCATATTATCCCACCAAAAATATTCCTTCATATCTCTGTACATTTTGGTGCAACTTTGGTGTATAGAGAAATTTGAGATATGGGCATCATCTAATAGTTCCCTTTTAGCTCAGGTACTGATGGGACGCATAAACTCTTCCAAAATATCAGAACTCCTTCTTCATACACGAAGTCAGCCAGCCTCCCATCCTTAACAACATTAATTTTCTTGTGCAGATTCTCATCATTAGGTTGAGAGCTTTTTTATTTTCTCTAATAAAGATTTACTAGAAATCATTTGAAAGAGAAAAGATATTTTCCCTTCTTTAACAATTCCCATATCCATATTTAGTAGATCTAAAAATGTAGGATCTCTATCAATCCTCATTTGTGTCAAAGTCCATGTTCATTCCTACTTAATGCATCTGCTGTAACACCCCAAGCTTCCATGGTACGCTTCTCTATGAATAATATAGTAGCGTGTGTTGTACACAACTTCGAGTTCTAACACACACCACAACCAATCAAACTAGCTGTTATGAATAGTAATACCCATTTGTTGAAATTTTATAAATTTTATCTTTCAAAATGGACTTCATTTTTGGATTTGGAATATCAAAATTAGATTAGGGTGAATTTTTGGTATTTTTCTGAAAACATTCAATTTTTTATGAATAGTGAAAAACACTAAGTTATTATTTATAACCGAATTTTTATTCAAATAATTATTTATTTTATTTAAATTTAATTAATATAAAAATAGAAATATAATACCTATATAATTTCAATGTAATTCATTGGAGTCAATTTATAATAATTTTAGACATATAAAAATTTCTTAGAACTTTTCACTGTCTTTTACCCATCTCCAAAGTGAATTTGAAAATTCACATAAAACATAATTTTACCAATTTTGTGAGTGGAATTTCAAAAATCTGAGAGGCACAGTTGATATCAGTAAATAAAATGTGGTTCAATGAGATGAAAATAATTTTTTGTGAATAGTAACCTTTTACTTTTATTTACCACAGTTAAAAGTAAATAGGGTAATTAAGGGTAAAATGATATTAATATTACCTTAACACATGTCCTAATTCTATTGGAAAAGTTTATATCAACCAAAAACAACCTTAGAAATAAAATATTATCATTTATATCGACTTGGATTAGATTATGACAATTATTATTATTTAATTCAATGAAGAGTTAAAAGAGTTAAAATCAAAGAATAATTACTAAAACATTTTTAATACAGGGTTATAAATAAGATAAATTAGATTATAAATATTAAATAGAAAGATAAAAAAACATTCCCACATAATGGTATATTATTTATAATTTTTAGACATAAATAATTAAATTTAATTATGACACAATTGTGATGCAGTAATTACCGAATTAATGAAATATTAAAATAATTGATATTATAAATATCCCAATAAATGTAATTTGAGAATATTTATTAATTAAACTAATTTTATAGGTTACTATGACATATTAGGGATGGTTATATTATTATTTTTTGAAATAATAATGCTGTTATGAATTTAGAATAAACAAAATTACAAATTGTGGAAAAATTAGCATAAAGGAGTTTTTAAAACAAATATTATATTATAAAATGATATTCTCTTCCTAAAAATATAAGGGTCGGCCAAGAGTCATATATAATGAAAGTTGTATCATTAATGAACCACTTGGGGTTCACTTTGAAGTTTATAGTAATTTTATTAACCATATAATTTAAATATAAAAAGAGACATGGTAAATGTAAAAATAATTAACTAAGAGTTAAAACTAAAATATAAGGTTTATAAAGTGACCAAAACCTGTCTAAAACCTATTGATTGAGTTTTTTTCAACCCATCCCCACCTTAGATTCGAAATAAATCAGTTTGGAGATATTAGAAACCAAATATTAATTAATTATAAAATAATGTTTCTAGCTTTTCCAAAGGTTCCCCTCACCCCTCTTATAAAAGGGAACTCCACCTTCTCTCTAATTCATAGCATCAAAGCCATTTGGCTCAGCCACCCTCTACCCAAATATTTACCCAAATTATCTCACTTCAAACTAGAGGCGTTATTTTGATCAGAATGCCAACCTAAGGATCCCTTTTGATCAAATCAAAAGGAAGAACCCGAAGAAGAGGTAATGTTTTCACCACCCTCTTTCAAGTTCCTTTCTTCTTCAAATTCTTATTTCTTTGTTATTTCCATTATAAAATAATAGCTCCAGTGTATTCTATATACATTTATGTACTTATAAATATGGTACAACCATATTCAGTATTCTATCCATCCTTTGAATGACATGTCACTATACGTGCGTACGTACAGCTTTCCGTCTCCACGTCATGGTGTAATTGTTATTCAAAACATTATTATTTGGATGGGTATGATAATGATGTGTAATTAAAGTAAATAATAAATATAACATTATAATGATTCTGTATATATGATATACCATCCAAATATATAATATTTTAATATCAAAAGATTGATATTGTCGCTCGTGTGTACATACGACTACCGTCTCCACGAACGCGATGAGATTCATTCCCCATCATATCCATTCAAGACAAATTATCATTTGATGATTAAATTTTTTTAAGGACTTGATATAATTCTGGATATGAATAAGATACAACCTATCCATAACAAATATGGTTTATATAACAAAACATATAAAAGAAAACGAGTAGGTTAACACCCGAAACGATAATAATAATAATATATTATTAACAAATAAATGTTAAAAGATCATATATGATATCATATTAATGTATAAGATTCTTGTATAATTTAATAACAAATATTTCACCATTATACAGGAGGTTAAACTACCCTAAACCAAGGAAAAGTACAAGGTAAGGGTTTATTTCAAAACATCTTCATTATTCGAGGTTGTTTATACATAATTATATACTGGGACCTCTTTATCATCCACATCCATGTTTCTTAAAAATGTTTTTCAAATCATTCCTACTACTTTACAGACTATGGTTTATAGTCATTTATACCCTTGTTTTAATTTTTATAAGAACTTTATAAAGGAATCATTCCATCGTTTTCCAAACACGGTCCTTTTTAACCTTTTCGATAGAATTAAGGTAAGAATGTCTTTTTTTAACTTATACAACGTGTGTGGCTATTTTCCACCGTTATAAAATCGTCGAAGCTTCACTTACAAGATTATAGGAATATTTTCAATGTAAATTTTTTCTTTCATAATTTTGTGACTTTTAAATGATTTCAAAAAAAGTGATATTTCTCTCAAATAGTTTTGATTTCATCTATGTCAACATCCTTTGATGGATTTTAAGATTATTTGAAATTGATTTATTATGATACAAAAGTTTCATATTGTATTGAAGGTTATGTGATATGTTTGACTATGGATGTGTTATTTTTATACCATTAATGGTTTATGGAGAATGTATTTACATTTGTTATTCTAGTTTTAATATGAATGTTTATGTTATGTTTAAACCTATACATATGAGGAATTCATTAAACATAATAAGTGACATGTGGAGCCCTATATAGCTCCTCAATGCATCAGTAGGTCTCATGAGACAAACTAATGTCTTGGCATAATGCCTTGAAAAAATCTTATTTGTAGTCTTGGAACAAGGCCTTGACTCTATGGTAATGATAGTCTGCATTATGCATTACATCATTATGAAAGTGGTTATTGATATTACATGTGATTATTCGACTGGTAGAGTATCCATGTGAATAAGTAAATGGAATTATTTCATTTTATTTATGGCATTTTATGCTGAAGTTCATGTTTATAAGGATTTTTTTAGTTACACATTGCCTTAAATATTTATGCTTATTTATGCAAGTTTTTTCTATATTGTTATCCTTACTGGGCATCTGAGCTCACCCCTTTCTATGTTTTATTTTTTCCATGATGTGAAGAATAATTTTATGAATGACCTGTAGGGATAGTATGTGGGGATATGAGTGTGGGCTATGGAGACAATGTTGTTTTTGTTTTCACATTTTGATGTAATGTAAACTTTATGAATGTATCTACTGTTTCCAAGGATACTAAACTAATAGTTCTTTCGAGAATTGATCTATTGTGATCATGACAATGTTTTTTAATAATGCACTGACTCTGGGTAACTGGGGTCGGGGCGTTATAGTTGGTATCAAAGGATGTTTAGTACAAACCTTGGGAGCTACATTTAGATAAACTCTGATTATAGCCCATAGACCTAAGATGGACTTTGAGGATTAGTGTAGAAGAACTTCCTATAATTTTGGAATTGTAGAGATTTTTTGAGTTTTTTGAGAAATAAATACCAGCCTGGATACGAGCATGTAGAGACGGCTCTGGCACAGATGTACCTGGTGGTAAAACCCGAAAACACCGCTTTGAGCTAGACTCGAACTGGAACTAGTGAAAGACAATGGGCCTTGCTGCACTATTTTTTACGACACTCCCGAGGGATATGCTTAGGATAACTCTCATTTTCATTAAAAAACATTAAGAAGGGTTTACGAGTATATACTTCCTCAAAGAAATGTTTTTTATGATTATGGATTATATCCATAAACTGTTCAATTCATGTTAAGTGTTTTACAAGTATGGATTTATGTATTGTGATTCCTAAACTAATATAGTATATGACATTATTTAGAAATGGTGCCTAGTGGAAGAAATGGAAACGTATCAATGCACACATCCATGTAGGTATTTCCCTCCTATTGAAGATAATTATAGTGGAGCTGTTGATGCAACTGTTGCTGACCAGCTAATCACCATACTTGGAAAAGTCACTCAGGTTATGAATAATAACCTTACCCGTATGGAGCACCCTAATCCGCAGTGTGGAGGATAAATGTAATATTGCTTCATGAGGCAACAACCACCATCATTTAATGGTAGTAAAAATCCCTTAGTATCTGAGAAATGGATAAATTCCTTAGAGAAAATATTCCATGCCTTGGGGAGTAGTGAAATGGAAAAAGTTATCATGGCAGTTTACCGCCTCACTGGAGATGCTGACCAATGGTGGTCATTGATTCAAAACAAAAAATAAGATGATAAAGTATCAAATATGGAATGGAGGGAGTTCAAATATCTTTTCTTAGAAAAATACTTTCCTCGTGACCATCAAGCAGATATGGAAATGCAATTTCTGAGTCTGAGGCAAAATGAGGATGAGAATATCGCAAAGTATGAGGATAAATTTACAAGGTTAGCGAGATATGCTGCAGATTATATATGTAACGCAAGAAGTAAGATTTATTGTTTCTTTGATTGGTTAAAAACATTTCTTCATCGAGCATTAGTCTCACAATCCTTCTCGTCGTACGAAGATATTGTCTCATGTACTATCAAGACAAAAAAGGATTCTCTAAGTCTTACGAAGTTAAATAAAAACAAGAGAAGAAGAGATCTGTTGATCACTAGGCTAATGGAAATAAGGGGATGAAGGGAAAAGTTGATTATCCATCATGCAGTAAATGTGGGAAGAAACACCCCGGTACTTGCTTGAAAGGAATGGGAGTCTGTTACAAGTGTGTTGAAAAAGGCCACCAAGCACATGATTGCAAGGGGAAGAAAGAAGCTACCAATGTTCAATGCTAAAAATGCAGGGAGATGTGAAATTATGAAAATGAATTTCCTAAGCGTCAGGGGAACTTACCTTAGAAAAGGCCATGGGATCAAGGCCAAGATTATGTTATCACTACTATTGAGGTAGAAGCGCCAAAAAACGTGGTGGCAGGTAATTTAATGGTCTCCTCAAGTTTATCAAATCCAATATTTGATTCTGGATCATCACATTGTTTCATATATTCCTAGTTTTCTATGAAAATTAGATATTTCCAATTTTATTTAACAAGGGAGTTGTTAGTTAAAACTCTTATTGGAAGTATCATTGCAACAAATTTTTGTGAATCAGTCCCCGTTAGAGCACATAAATGTTCTTTATCCTCTGATCTCATCGTCATACCTAAGATTTAATTTGATATAATCTTTGGTATGGATTGGAATTAGGACCATGATGTGGAGATTTATTGTAAGAAGAAGAAGGTTGTGATTTTTGATGATGATGATAAAGAACACCTTATCATTAGAGAAGAATCGTCACCGCCTGATTCATATCTTGATCCACCCCCAGTAGCTCAACTAAATTCAATTTTTGGGGAGGAAGAGAATGAAATAACTGTGGGTGAGGAAAGTAATGCTCAAATAGAAGATGTACCTATTGTGATAGAATATGTTGACGTGTTTCCAGAAGATTTACCTTGACATCCTCCAAAACAGGAAATTGAGTTTTCCATTGATATAATTCCAGGTTCAAGGCCCGTGTCAAAGACCCCTTATATAATGGCCACTGTGGAATGAGTTTAAATAAAGAAAAAACTAGAGGAATTGATTAATAATGGATTTATTCTCCCTAGTGATTCTCCATGGGGAGCCCCTGTCCTTTTTGTTAAGAAGAAATATGGATCTATGAGGTTATGTATCAACTACAGAGAGATCAATGATATAACAATAAATAACAAGTATCCCCTACCTCGCATTGATGATTTATTTGACTAACTGCATGGAGCTCAATAATTTTCAATGATTGACCTTCGATCTGGATATTATCTGTTGTGTGTGAAGAAGGAAGACATTTCTAAGACAGCATTTCGAACCAGGTACAAGAATTACTAGTTTACAGTAATGCCTTTTGGATTGACTAATGCACCCTCTGTATTCATTGATCTAATGAATAGAGTTTTAAAGGAATATATTAATGATTTTTTGGTGGTATTTATTGATGATATCTTGGTATAATACAAAAGATACGAAGATCTTGAAAATCACTTGCATATTATTCTAAAGACTCTTAGAAGACATGAATTATATGGGTAGTTTAGCAAGTGTGAATTCTGGATTCAGGAGATTTCTATTCCTAGCCATATTTTCTCTAAGGATGGAATCTTTGTTGATCCTTATAAGATGAAGTCAATCCATGAATGGCCAGCTCCTACGAGTATAACTGAGGTATGCAGTTTTATTGGTTTATCAGGTTATTATCAATGTTTTGTCCAAAATTTTTCTCGGTTGGATAACCTATTAACAAAGATCACACGTAAAGGGGTTAGATTTATTTGGAAAAAAGAGTTCGAATAATTTTTTGAAGAACTTAAGAGAATATTATTCAATGCTCATATGTTGACTCTACCATCGGGGAATGATGTGTTCGTTATTTATAGTGATTCATCGAAGAAAGGACTTGGTTGTGTCTTTATGCAGAATGGTAGAGTTATTTCCTATGCATCACGACAGCTAAAAATTCATGAGAAAAACTATCCTACTCATGATCTTGAGTTAGCTTCTATAATCTTTGCTTTGAATATATGAAGACATTATATCTATGGTGAAAAAGGTGAGATATATACTGATCACAAGTGATTGAAGTATTTTTTCTCACAGAAAGAACTCAACATGAGGGAAAGGAGATGTATTGAATTACTCAAGGATTATGATTTCACGATACACTACCACCCAAGGAAGGAAAATAAGGTGGCAGATTCTTTGAGAAGAAAGGTTCATGGAGTTTTGAACAAGATGAGAGTTGAAAAGGATCCTATATACATGGATCTAGAAATGATGGATATGGGAATCACCATGGAAGGTGAAACATCAATACTTTTTCAAATGGTTGCCAAACTATTTTTACAAGAAAGGATAAAGAGATATCAGACCGATGATGAAGAGTTTAAAAAGAAGATTAAAGATGTGAATGATGGGAGATTGAGTGACATTGTGTACGAAGATGGAATTTTGAAATTTGGGAAGAGACTTTGTGTTCCCGATATACCGGATCTAAAAAGAGAATTGTTGGATGATTCTCATAGTTCCAATTTCTTTATACACAATGGGAGCACCAAAATGTATAGCGATTTAAGGAAACATTTTTGGTGGGACAACATGAAGAGGGAGATTTCTGATTTTGTGTCAAGATTTATGGTTTGTCAACAAGTGAATGCTGGAAGGCAACAGCCTGGAGGAGTCATGAAACCTCTTCGCATACTTGAGTGGAAATGGGATAATATCATGATGGAATTTTTCATGGGACTTCCAAAGAATCCTAGAAGGAACGATGCAATATGGGTCATTGTTGATCGTCTTACCAAGTCAGCACATTTTCTTGCTATAAGGGAAGATTTACCACTTGAACGTCTAGAAAGACTATATATTAATGAAGTTTTGAGGCTTCATGGAGTACCCCTATAGATTTTTTCTGATCGTGATCCCCATTTTACTTCAAGATTCTGGAAGATTCTTTAGAAGGCCTTGGATACTGAACTTCATTTGAGCACTCCCTAACACCCCCAAACAGATGGAAAATCAGAAAGGACTATTAAAACCTTAGAAGACATGTTAAGATCATGCTCACTTTACTTTTAGGGTATATGGGATCAATATTTACATATGGTGGAATTTTTCTATAACAATAGCTTCCATTCAAGTGTTTGGATAGCACCATATAAAGCGTTATACGGAAAGAGATGTCACACACCAACCCGTTGGGATGACGTTGGTGAAAGAAAACTTGTAGACCCAGAACTGGGGCAAGAAACGATGGAAAAGGTGAAGGAAATCCAAAACCACATCAAAGCAGCTCAAAGTATGCAGAAGAGATATGCTAACAACCGAAGGAAGGATTCGGAATTTCATGTAGTATATCATGTTTTCTTGAAGGTATCTCCATGGAAGGGAGTTATACGTTTCGGAAAGAAAGGTAAATTGAGTCCCAGGTACATAGGATCTTTCAAAATTCTAGAACGAATTGGGGTTGTAGCATACCATTTTGAAATGCCTCCAAGTCTCTCGAAAGATCACGATGTGTTCCACGTATCATTGTTAAGAAAATACATGCCTGACCCAATGCATGTACTCACCGATGAGGAATTATAAATGGAACCTGATCTGCCTTATTGCGAAGACCCTATCATGATTCTTGATACCATAGAACAAGTGCTGAGAAACTGGATGACTCACCTAGTAAAAGTTCTATGGAGAAACCATAAGATGGAAGAGGCAACGTGGGAACCCGAGGAACTTATGATGAAGAACAACCTGAGTCTTTTTTTATAGAAATATTCTAGAAATTTCAAGGATGAAATTATTTGAATGAGGGAGAATGTAACACCCCAAGCTTCCATGGTACACTTCTCTTTGAATAATATAGTAGCTTGTGTTGTACGCCACTTCGAGTTCTAACACACACCACAACCAGTCAAACTAACCATTATGAATAGTAATACCCACTTTTTTAAATTTTATAAATTATATCTTTAAAAATGGAAATCATTTTTGAATTTGGAATATTGAAATTAGCTTAGGGTGAATTTTTGGTATTTTTCTGAAAACATTCAATTTTTTATGAATAGATAAAAAACACTGAGTTATAGTTTAAAACCAAATTTTTATTTATATAATTATTTATTTTATTTAAATTTAATTAAGGTAAAAATATACACATAATACCTATATAATTTCAATTTAATTCATTGGATTCAATTTATAATAATTTTAGATATATAAAAATTTCTTAGAGCTTTTCACCGTCTTTTACCCATCTCCTAGGAGAATATGCAAATTCACATAAAACATACTTTCACCGCTTCTGTGAGTGGAATTTCAAAATTCCGAGAGACACAGTTGATGTCAGTAAGTAAAATATGGTTCAATGATATGAAAATAATTTTTGGTTAATCGTAACTTTTTACTTTTATTTACCATGGTTAAAATTAAATAGGGTAATTAAGGGTAAAAATTATATTAATATTACCCTAACACATGTCCTAATTCTATTTGAAAATTTTATCTCGACCAAAAACAACCTTAGGAATAAAATATTATCATTTAGGTCCACTTGGATTAGATTACGACATTTATTGTTATTTAATTCAAAGAAAAGTTAAAAGAGTTAAAATCAAATTTTAATTACAAAAACAGTTTTAATATAGGGTTATACATAAGATAAATTCTATTATAAATATTCAATAGAAAGATAAAATTATTTCGCACATAATGGTATTTTATTTGTAATTTTTATACATTAAATAATTTAATTTATTTATGACACATTGGTGTTGCAGTAATTACCAAATTAATGAAATATTAAAATAATTGATATTATAAATATCCAAATAAATATAATTTGAAACTTTTTATGAATTTTACTAATTTTATTGGTTAATATGACATATTAGAGTTGGTTATATGAATTGTTTTCAAAGTAATAATGCTATTATGAATTTAGCACAAACAAAATACCAAATAGTTTCAAATTGACATAAAAGAGTTTTTAAAACAAATATTATATTATAAAATGATATTCTATTCATAAAAATATTAGGGTCAGCCAAGAAACCTATATAATGAAATTTGTATCAATAATGAACCACTTGGGGTTTTCTTGGAAGTTTATAGTAATTTTATTGACAATATAATAAAAAATACAAAGAGACATGGTAAATGTCAAACTAATTAACTAAGAGTTAAAACTAAAATATAAGGTTAATAAAGCGACCCAAACCTGTTTAAAACCTATTTGTTGAGTTTTTTTCGACCCATACCCACCTTAGCCTCGAAAGAAATCAGTTTAGAGCTATTAGAAACCGAATATGAATTTATTATAAAATAATATTTCTAGCTTTTCCAAAGGTGCCCCTCACCCCTCATATAAAAGGGCACTCCCCCTTCTCTCTAATTCATACCTTCAAAGAAATTTGGATCGGCTAAAATCTTCCCAAATATACCCCCAACTTCCCCAAATTAAACCTAGATGCATTAGTTTGATCATAAATCTAACCAAATGAGCAATTTTGATCAAATCAAAAGGAAGAACCCGAAGAAGAGGTAATGTTTTCACCACCCTCTTTCAAGTTCCTTTCTTCTTCAACATCTTCTTTATTTGTTATTTCCATTACAAAATAGTAGCTCCTGTATCTTATATATATTGTGATGTTATTATAAATATGGTACAACCATATTCATTTCTCTATCCATCCATTGAATGACATGTTACCATACGTGTGTGCGTACGACATACCGTCTCCACGTCGTGGTGTAATTGTTATTCAAAACATTATTATTTGGATGGGTATGATAATGGTGGTTAATTGATGTAAATAATAAATATAACATTATAATGATTCTTTATATATGATATAACATCCAATTATATATTATTTTAACATCAAAAGAATGATATTGTCGCTCATGCGTACGTACGGACTACCGTCTCCACGAACGCAATGAGATTCATTCCCCATCATATCCATTCAAGAATAATTCTCATTTGATGATTAAAAATAATGTTTAAGGACTGGATATCATTCTGGATATGAATAATATACAACCTATCTATAAAAAACATGCCTTATGTAAAAAAAACATATAAAATAAAATGAGTAAGTTAACACCTGAAACGACGATAATAATAAGATATTATTAACAAAGCAATGTTAAAAGATCATATATGATATCATATTAATGTATATGTTTCTCGTATAATTTAATAACAACTATTTCACCATTATAAAGGAGTTTAAACTAACCTCAACCAGTGAAATGTACAAGTTAAGGGTTTAGTTGACAATATCTTCATTATCCGAGGATGTTTATACGTAATTATCTACCGGGACCTCTTTATAATCCATATCCATGTTTCATAAAAATGTATTTCAAACCATTATTAAAATTTTAAAGACTTGTGTTTAATTTCATTTATACCCTTTTTTTGACTTTTTATGAGATGTTTATAAAGGAATCTTTCCGTCGTTTTCAAAACAAGGTCCTTTTTAACCTTTTCGACAGAATTAAGGTAAGAATGTCTTTTTTTTAAATTATACGGTGTGTGCGGCTATTTTCTACCATTATGAAACATCAATTCTTCCCTTACAAGCTTATAGTAATATTTTCCAAGTAAATGTTTTCTTTCATAATTATGTGACTTTTAAATGACTTCTAAAAAATAGATATTTCTCTCAAATAATTTTGATTTCATCTATGTCAACATCCTTTGATGGATTTTAAGCTTGTTTAAAGTTCATTTATTATGATATAAAACTTCCATATTTTATTCAAGGTTTTGTGATATGTTTGACTGTGGATGTGTTATTTTTATACCATTCATGGTTTATGGAAAAAGTATGGACATTTTGTATGCTAGTTTTAATATGAGTGTTTATGTTATGTTTAAACCTGTTCATATGAAGAATGAATTGGAATTAATATGTGATGGGTGGAGCCCGCTATAGATCTTCGATGCATCAGTAGGTCTCATGAGACAAACTAGTGTCTTGGAACAAGGCCTTGAGAAAAATTCATTTGTAGTCTTGGCACAAGGGCTTGACTATGTGGTTATGATAGTCTGGAATTATGCATTCCATCATTATAAAAGTGGTTACTGATATTTCATGTGATTATTTGACGAGTAGAGTATCCATGTGAATAATTAAATGGAATTATTTCATTTTATTTCTTCCATTTTATGCCAATGTTCAAGTTTAACAGGCTTTTGTTTTATTCATACATTTCTTTAAATATAAATTCTTATTTATGAAAGTTTCTGCTATATTGTTATACTTACTGGGCATCTGAGCTCACCCTTTTCTATATATTATTTTTCCCAGGATGTGAAGAAGAATTTTATGAATGACTTGTAGGGATAGTATGATGGGATATGAGTGTGGAATATGGAGACTATGTTGCTGTAGTTTTCACTTTATGATGTAATGTAAACTTTATGAATGTATCTATTGTTTCCAAGGCTACTAAACTAATCGCTCTTTCGAGACTTGATCTTCTGTGATGATGCCAATGTTATGTAATAATGCACCGACTCTGGGTAACTAGGGTCGGGGCATTACATTTTCCACCTTATTCGCCTTTCCCGGGTGGTAGTGTATTGAAAAATCATAATCCTTGAGTAACTCAAGCCATCTCCTTTGCCTCATGTTGAGTTATTTTTGTGTGAAAATGTATTTCAAACTCTTGTGGTCTGTATAAATCTCACATCTCTCTCCGTGTAGATAATGCCTCAATCTTTTCAGAGAAAATATTATGGTTGCTACCTCAAGATCATGAGTTGGATAATTTTTCTCATGGTTCTTCAACTGTCTTGGTGCATAAGCAATAACTTTATCATTTTGCATGAGGACACAACCCGACCCATTCTTTGATGCATCACGGTATATCACAAATCCATCGCTTCTAGATGGAAGTGTCAAAATTGGAGCATTGACCAATATTCTATTCAATTATTCGAAGCATTTCGTACACTCTTTTTTCCACACAAACTTAACTCCTTTACGTGTGAGCTTGGTTAGTGGGTTAGCATGTTGGGCGAAATTCTGAATGAATTTCCGATAATAACTTGCTAAGCCAATAAAACTACGTACCTCAGTTATGTTTGTTAGAATGTGCCATTATTGGATTGACTTTTTCATCAAAGGATCAACTATGAATCCATCCTTAGAGACAATATGGCCTAGAAAAGAAACCGATTGAAGCTAGATTTCACACTTTCTAAACATCCCATATAATTTATTTCTTCTAAGAGTTCTTAGAATAACCTGCAAGCGATTCTCATGGTCCTCATAGATTTTTGAGTATACAAAGATATCATCGATGAATACCATGACAAAGTTATCAAGATATTCTTTGAAAACACTATTCATTAAATCCATGAAAACAGAGGGTGCATTTGTCAGTCCAAAAGGCATCACTGTAAACTCGTAATGCCCATACCTAGTTCGAAATTGGTTCTTAGGAGTATCATCCTTCCTCAAACGCAACTGATGAAATCCAGATTGAAGGTCAATCTTTGAAAAGTATTGAGCTCCATGATGTTGATCAAAAAAATCATCAATCTGGGGAAGAGGATACTTATTCATTATTTTAATAACATTTATTTCCATGTAATCAATGAAAAGCCTCATGGATCCATATTTCTTCTTGAAAAATAGGACAGGGGCTCCCCATGGAGAAACACTAGGTGTAATAAATCCTTTTTCACTCAAATAATCTAGTTTTTTCTTTAGCTCCACTAATTCCATAGTGGCCATTCTAAAGGGAGTCTTTGATATAGGTCTTGCATCAAGAATTTAATCAATAGAAAACTCAACTTCTCGCTCTGGAGGATGTCCTGGTAAATCCTCTAGAAATACATCAATGTACTCTTGCATTATGTTCACATCTTCGATTTGAAGATTTCTTTCCTCACCCTTAGATTTTGGTTTATCATCCTCTCTAAGTATTTCATTCAGTAGAGCTACTGGGGGTGGTTCTAGATTAGAATCAGGTGGCAAAGTTTCTTCCCTAAAGACAAGAGATTCTACACCATTTTAAAAAATTGTAACTTCAATCATCTTAAAATTAATCTTTGCATCATACTTTGACCACCAATCCATACTGATAATCATATATAATTCAGTCATTAGTATGATAACAAGGTTAGAAACTAAAGCACGGTTTGGTGACTGGAGGGGGACTAGTCGACATACCTTTGTTGTAATGATACATCCCCCGAGATTTTTGACTGATAACTCCTTTATTAAATAAAATTAAACATATATAATTTTCTTGGAAATCTAAGAAGATATAAATGAATGCGATGATCCAGAATCAAATAAATTGTCGGCTATGTTTGAGGAAACAATTATAGTACCTGCCACCATGTCACAAGGAACTTCAACCTCCGCGGTTGTAATTGCATAGGCTCTCCCTTGTTCTCTTGGATTTTTCTGAGGCATTTTTCCTTGACGCTTAGGACACTAACTTGAATAGACCCCCTTCTCTCTACAATTGTAGCATTGAATATCATTTAATTGTTTCTTCCCCTTGTATTCATCATATCGATGACCCTTTTCTCCGTAGTTATATCAGACTCCCATGCATTTCAATCATTTCCCAAGATGAAGTTTTCCACAATTCTCACATAATGGGAAACTATTAATTCCCTTGCTCTTCTTCGGTGCTTCTCCTTCTACTTTGTTATCAGAGTACATCTTCTTATCTTGGCTTCCTTTGGAAAGATTTGATCTAGCAAATTCATTATCTGTTTTGATGTAACTTGATACAATTCCATCATATGATGAAAATGTTTGACAATCCAGTGCCCTCCAAAGACTTGGCTTAAGACCATCAATGAAATGATCAATATTGTCTTCTGAGTCACGTACATAATCTATGGCATACCTGGCCAGTATTGTAAAAGTAGCCTCATACTATACAACACTGTATTCTTCCCTTTGTTTTAAGATAAGGAACTTCGTCTTCACTTCAGTTTGTTGCTCACGAGGGAAATATTTTTCGAAGAATATTCCCTTAAAAGTCCTCCATTGCATATCTTATATTTCATCTTCCTCTGTGGTATTCTGAATCAGGGATCAACATTTATCAGCATCACCATTGAGAAAATATACCGCCAGTACCACCTTCTCATTCTCATTGCATCTCAATACCATGAATATCTTTTCAAGTGACTTGATCCGCTTCTCAGTTACCATGGGATTAGTAGTCCCACTAAAATATTGGGGCTTCTGCCACATGATACGATCCAATACAGGTGTGGAATGGTTATTCGTTACAACTTGAGTATGATGTCCCAATATGGTCATGATCTAATCTGCTCCAACATTGATCGTGTTGACTTCCTCAGTGGGTAGATCCCTACATTTCCCATGAGTATTGATTCCCCTTCTTCCATTAGACGCCATTTCTAAATAATGGCACACACTAGATTAGGGAATGAATCATAATGTCTAATCTTAACAAAATACTTATCATAGTTTAAGATCCTACACAGGGCTACTCCTATAATCAGAAAAATGGTTTCTTTGAGGAATAATTTACATTACAATAATTTATAATGGCTTGTAATGAAAATATGAATCATCCTAAGAATATCCATTGGGAGTGTCGTAACCAAGAGTGCAGCAAGTCCCGTTTTCGTGTACCAGTTCCCATTTGTGTCTAGCCCAAATCAGTGTTTTTGGGTTTTACCCCTAGATACATCTGTGCCAGAGCCACCTCTATCTACTTGTATCCAGACAGGGATGTATTGCCTGAAAGATCCTCATAATCTATTCCTTACCAAAATACTAGGATGTTCTTGTATGTTTATCATCAAATACTACCTTAGTTATTTGTTCCCTACAACATATTTCCTACTCTAGTTTCCATGTTTCCTCCTAAACTTCATTTGATACCAATTGTAACACCCTGACCCCACTTGGACGGAGTTGGTGCATTAATTTTGATATTGTAAAGGTAAGAAGGAATGAAAATATCAAAGGAAAGATCATTTTAGTAGTCTTAATGAAACATGATACATATATGTAACACAAATTACATTGGAAATGGTTACAAAATACAGTACATAACAAAAAATAAACACTGCAACCAAAAGAACTCAATAACTGATCACCTCTTCATCACCTGTAGAATGTCAAAAATGAAAGGTGTGAGATCAAATGATTAGTAAGGGTTACAAATAGTTGATGCATGAATACAATAATGTCTGATTTGTAAACAATTTGACATAATAAATATGGCATGGTGAATAAATGAAAACTCACTCTAATAGTATACCGAGAATGAAACTGCATCCATAGATTTTGTCATAGTGAAAACCTCATGGATAATAACAACAAATAATGAATAAAGAGAATTATTATTAGTTTTACATCATGTATCTATCACATGAACTATAATACCGTATAAACAATTTAGTTCTAGGTGTAGAAACCCGTCTGATTTTTTGGGAACAAACTCGAATGGTTTGTCGCCAAACTATTTTGTCTCATGAGACCTACTGATGCATCGTGGGGTTGTACTGGGCCCCACCCACCTCTACATCCAAATAATTCTTTATAAATAGATTCAATACAAGAGAAATATGTATTTACATTGTTTGTATAGAATAGGGGATACTGATTCATCAACATTTCCACAGTCAAAACAGCATTCAAAATAAATACCGTATGTAAAGTGGTATATGGTTAAGACAATAATCATATCCATGTGATAAGAATATGGAAATTTAAATGAAATATAATTTCATTTGAAATGTGATCTCAAATGGGAAGTATGTATAGTACATAAGAAAGAGTAGGTGCACAGTACAAAGTAAGTCACAACTGAGTGAAAATGTAGACAAAGCTCGTTAACACGTTGTAATCAATTGAGTCAGATGAAAAAAAGTTAATAACCACAAAATGAATCACAGAATACCAAGAATGTAAATATAATCATGATAAGATACATCAAATGTTATTATACCTATAATACATATAAGAAAAAATAGGCGATCAATGAAAATCCCACAGAATTGAAGGTGAGATGAGAAAACCTCTTACAAACATTTATATATGGTAACAAGTGTTATTGAAAGGTCTTGATGGTAGGTAAAGAGGTATCCCATTATTTATATTCCACAAAGGCAGTATGGGGAAGGTGAGAAAACCGGCCCCATAATTGGAAATTAAAAAAAATCAAAATCACACAAGATAGGTTGGATTCTTGAATAAAAGTGAGAGAGAGAATCCCTTACCTTATGCTTGTAGGTGTTCTTGACTTGTTATTAAAGACATTAATAAACAGATTATGCATATTAATTAATAATTACAGAACCCCTTTTATATTTAAATGATCTATTATAATCCTTTTTATTTCATTCAAGGCCTTTTTGATTGGTTATAAGGTTCAATTTCACTGCTCTGGCTCGTTTGTTTACTTGGTATTAAAGGATCGGTTCACTTACATTCAAGTTCGGATAAATATGAAAGATGGAAGTGGTAGTCCAGAAACGAAGTTATATAATATTAGTGAACATACAGGATATTAAATGGTTTTAAATTTAATTTGGGTTACTTATATTGAAGTATAATTATTATATATATATATAACCTTAGTGATAATCATTTTGGTTAAACAGTGTGCTTGATTATGATGAACATGTTTTTATTTATAAATTAACACCATTTGAACAAAATAATTATAGAACTAAAAATTGGATATATTAAATAATAATCTGGTTCAACCATAAAACAAATCGTTTCATGAACATAATTAAAGATTATAATATAAATTGATAAATGACATTCCTTGAATGTGCTAAATTAGCACATCTCAAAAGGTGCTTTCATTTCTTTCAAATAAATGTGGGGAAAGGAGAGAAGATATTGGAATATATACCATTAGCATTAAAACATTCCAGTACATGTATGTTACTAGATTTATCATACTACTTTGGAGAAGGGAGGTGAGGAAAGAAACAAAAATAAAAGAACTTAAAAGAAAAGTAGGGGTTTGAAAGAGGAATTTACCTTTTGAGACTTATTCCTTTGAGAACCTCTTAAGGGGAGATGTTTTGGTATTTTGAAGAGTCTAGGGGATTTTGGACGTGGGGGAGGATCCTGGGGAGGGATTTGGGTAGAATATTGGCAAGGCATAAGGCTTGAGAGAGTGAAGAGAGGAGGGAGTGAGAGGGGGGGTTTATAGTGGAGGGGAGAGGGGATTTCTTAATATAATATTCATTAATTTATTATATATCTTAAAGACAAGGAATCATGAGTCTTCCTAGACCACGAATAGTAATTTTATCATGTGATCCCGAACCAAGTGGTATTACATTAGCAGAACAACACACATGACGCTATAATTAATGTATTTAGCTTATTTTTTGTAATTTATGATATTTCACTATTCATTAAAAATCCAAGTATTTCAGAAAAATCCTAAAAATTCACCCTAATCATTTTTTAATGTGTATAATACAAAAATGAAGTCCATTTTTCAAAAATAATTTTCTAAATATGATTAATTAAATATTTATTTAAAATAAGTAATTTATCGAATAATATAAACACTTAAAATATTCATCTTTATTTTTAAGGTGCCTAAATTCATTTATAAATTCATGGGAATGGATACTATTCATAAGAGTCATATTAATATTCATAAGGGTAAGTTACTATTCATAAGGGTAGATTACTATTCATAAGGTTAGGTTTCTATTCATAAGGTTAGGTTAATATTCACTAAAGATTAAGTTAATTATATCGGACTCTAAATATCATCTTTAATACAACCGTGCATGTCATATTTTTAAAATTCAAATCGCAGAGATGGAAAATTTAAGTTTAATGGATAGGTTATGAATATCTCCTATAAGTAACCATGTTTTGTTCCATATAGGCTCAGGGATTCTTGAAATATTGGCTCTATCTAAAATGTATTTAATAGAAACATACCATAAAATGTTTGGGTGTTATAATAAGTTTTATAGGCTTACGATAAGAATAAATCCAATTTTAAGAATAAAAGGATATATTTTCTAAAACTCAATTTTATAGCCATTTAATGGTGCACATGTATAAAAATGAAATTTTTACACTAATAAATTATATTAAACAATATAAAATTCATTTTTAAAATAGGAATGTCAAAATTATCTTATGGTGGAATTTTAGTATTTATCTGAAAATATTTATTTCCCAATGAATAGTGACAAATCTATATTTTTATAAAAATGTTGTTTTCATTATCTTAATATTATATCTTTCATTTGAACCATAACCACACATATTAAAGTGTAAATAAATTTTTTTATCTTATAAATGAAAATATAGTATATTTATATCATGGAATAAGTAAATAAATGTTTTAAAAATGAGAAATCTGGTGTTGAAATTTTTATGATACATAAATGTTTACTTATAATTTTGTAATTAAAATAATAATTTAAAATCATTTTTATTTTTATAAAATAGATTCATAAATTAATATTTTTGTCATATTATTATTATATAATTTTATGAGACCTAAATTAATTTTCCAATGTGTCATAAATTCATTTGTAATTTTAAAATCAGTATTTCTTGAATGAATGATGATTTTCATTAAAAATTACATTTATAATATTTAGAAAACAATTTTCATAAAATGGAGTCCGTTTTGGAATTATACACATCCAAAAATGGTTTGGGTGAATTTTTTGGATTTTTTTAAAATAGTTGATTTTTTGTGAATAGTGAAATACGATAATTTTCGATATTTAATATTATAACTAAATAAATGAATTATTGAGTCAAGGATCATGAATGGATGATGTAATAACCCATTGTTTTAAACTATCATTCACTTATTAATTTATTTTCTCACAATAACAAACATTATTCATAGTCTTGAGCCAAAATAATAGAAAAATTGATTAAATAATCAAAAAACACCCCTCCCCCTCACTATAAATAAATCCCCTCATCACCTCTTCTCCTCACACCTCCAAATCCATTAATATTTATTATATTCTAACCATTTACTCTCCCAAACCTTTCCCTGATGTTATGGTCTTTATTTTGTCACCAAAATACCATTTCCAGGTCCAATAAGGAGGTTCTCATAGAGGTGACGCTCATGAGGTAAAACCTCCTCTCTCTCTCTCTCTTTCAATTTATTTTATTTTCTTATCCTTCCCTCACCTAACCTATCCCTAAACCACTATTTTTCATTTGGGTTATGCTTTCTCTCTCTTTACCACAATGTATTTCTTCTATATTTTTATATAATTGTAATATATTTTATTTATATGTTCCAAACTCATGTATTCATATCATTTCATCTTTATTTGATGGGTAAATACATGTTTTATAAGGTTACCTTCTCAATTCCACTTGATAAGAAAGCCTGATTAAAGGGATCTTCCAAATTTCTTACCCATATTCATGTACACTCAATAATCTGTTATAAGACAACAATATTATTATAAAATCTCTCTTTTTATCATGAAATAATATTTTCCCCTTTCTATTTTCATTTAAATAATTAATCAATTTTCCTCTTTAAAGACACTTTTATATGTGTTTCTGATGCTTTCGCCGGGGCGCGCACATCCGTCTGTGGAGGACGCGCTGCTTGTTGCCCCGCATTCCCGCTTTCCAAAGGCGGGCGGCATTTGTTCCTTATTCAGGGACATCTACTCCTTGATCCAAACGGGATGATGGAATGTCGGTTCTTCCTTCTATGGATTCCTCCTCAGAACTCGTCACCTAGTCCGGGTCTCCCTTGTAGATTTAATAATTTGTTCATGAATATCATTCCCGGTGCCATATCTTCATGGACGCCAGTTAATTACACTACTTCCGTCAAGACATTCCATGGGGTCTTAACATGGTAGTGACCTTCGGTCGGAGTAGAGGACTGCATGGACATTGGGGAACCTATATTCTTCCTCATAAGAGGGCATCTCAAGGGTGCAGAACCCGAGGCATGCATCTGAGGCTTTCCTCAGGTTCCCGTGTTTAACACAGGGTATGTTACAAGATTAACGTCTGGCAGAGACGGTTACACCAAAGGCGTGTCATCCAAGGTATTCCTCAGGCATCTCATGTTTATCACAAGGCCGTCCGCGAGTTTAACGTCTTGCAGAGACAAAATAAGGGTGATCAGAACGTCCCATAGAGACGGATCAATGGTGGTGTGCCCTATAGAGGGGAGATGTCACACCGTAATGGCTGATCTGAACACCACTGAGGGCAGATCTGGGGAAGTGAAATGGGGCCATCGCAGGGGTGACGATGAAGTTGGTCTTGAGCCTTGAAGAGGCTTCCTACGTATCCCCGTGGCGGGGAATCAAAGTCCGCGTAGTTTGGGATGGCGCCGGTGAACCGACGTGAAGGTGGACCTTGGTCCGATGCGCATCGTCAGCGAACCGACATGAAGGTGGACCTTGGACTGATGGGCATCGTCTGCGTACTGACGTGAAGGTGGACCTTGCCCCAATGAGAGATGGGCTTGAGAGATGGGCTTGAACCTTGGGGGGGCGGGCTTCCTACATACCATGCCTTGACATGGATCAAAGACCTCGTAGTTCAAAGGGTTTCATCGGTGAACCGACGTGAAAGTAGACTCGGGGGTCCACTAGTGGTGGGCTTGAACCTCGGGAAGGTTTCCTACGTACCATGCCTTGACATGGATCAAAGTCCTTATAGTTCAGAGGATTGATGGAATACAGTTTAACGTCATGCGGGACGATAGTGAACCCTAACGTGAATAAATGACGGGCAGTGGGTGTCGGCGAACCGATGTAAATGAGGGACCTTGGTCCGACAGGAGATGGTCTTGAAAATGGGGGGCCTGGCACACCGACTAGGAGACGGTTTGGGCCAATGATCGTTGGGCTTGAACCTCAGGAGGGCTTCCTACGTACCATGCCTTGACACGGATCAAAGTCCTCATAGTTCGGGTTGTGGAATACAGTTTAACATCATGCGGGATGGGGGTGAACCGACGTGAATGAGGTCGGAACGACCAGATGGTGGGTTTGAACCTCGTAGAGGCTTCCTACGTACCATGCCTTGACATGGATCAAAGACCTCGTAGTTCATATGGGGCTTTGTCGGCGAACCGACGTGAAGGTGGACCTTGGTCCAATGAGTGGTGGGCTTGATCCTCTGGAAGGCTTCCTACGTACCATGCCTTGACCTGGATCAAAGACCTCGTAGTTCAGGTGGGAATGGGTGTGCAGTTTAATGTCATGCAGGACACAGGGAGGGGCATACAGTTTAACATCATGTTGGACGAGGGCGAAACTCGACGTGAATGAATGACCGAGCAATGTGGCTTGAACCTCATGGAGGATTCCTACGTACCATGCCTTGACATGGATCAAAGTCCTCAAAGTTCACTAGGGTGGGTCACAACGGCTTACCACTGGACCAGAATGCAGTTTAACGTCGTGATGGACGGGAATGGGACCCGACGTGAATAGATGACGGGTGGGCATGAACCTCAGGGAGGCTTCCTACTTACCATGCCTTGGCATGGATCAAAGTCCTCGTAGTTCGCTGGGGTGGGGGTCATGGTCGGTGCTCACTCTAAGACCACGTGAGTCATGCTCGGTGTGAGAAACAAGAGGTTGCAAGGACCTGACGATCATGTCACGAAGGATGCGTCCGTGAGAAGAGAAGAGGGGCTTAGGCGTTAGGTGGCCCATGGTGTTGGGACTTACTCCAGGATGGAGGCCCAAAGAAAAGGATGATGATAGTTTTGGGTGTGAACGGCTTACCGCTGGATAGGATCACAACGGCTTACCGATGGATGAGGATGTCAACGGCATACCGCTGAATAGGATCACAACGGCTTACCGCTAGATTTGGTGTGAATGGCTTACCGCTGGATAGGATCACAACGGCTTACCGCTGGATGAGGATGTCAACGGCTTACCGCTGAATAGGATCACAATGGCTTACCGCTGGATAAGGATCGCAACGGCTTACCGCTGGATAAGGAAGTCAATGTCTTACCGCTGAATAAGGTCGTAACGGCTTACCGCTGGATGGGATCACAACAGCTTACCGCTGGATGGGGATGTGAACGGCTTACCGTTGAATGGGGTATGAATGGCTTACCGCTGATTGGGATCAGAACAGTGGATGGGGCTTATGCGAGGAAGCTGCCCAGGTGCCGCTAAGGAGCGGCAACAGTGAATAGGGATTATGCAAGGAGCTACCCAGATGCCGCTATGGAGCGGCAATGGTGAATGGGGCTTACTCTAGGAAGCTTCCCGGATGCCGCTATAGAGCGGCAATGGTGAATGGGGATTACGCTAGGAAGCTGCCCGGGTGCCGCTATGGAACGACAATGGTGAATGGGGCTTACACTAGGAAGATGCCTGGGTGCTGCTATGGAACGACAATGGTGAAAGGGGCTTACGCTAGGAAGCTGCCCGGGTGCCGCTATGGAACGACAATGGTGAATGGGGCTTACGCTAGGAAGCTGCCCGGGTGCCTCTAAGGAGCAGCACTGGTGAATGGGGCTTACGCTAGGAAGCAGCCCGGGTGCCGCTAAGGAGCGACACTGGTGAATGGGGCTTACACTAGGAAGCTGCCCGGGTGCCGCTATGGAACGACAATGGTGAATGGGGCTTACACTAGGAAGCAGCTCGGGTGCCGCTAAGGAGCGGCACTGGTGAATGGGGCTTACGCTAGGAAGCAGCCCGGGTGCCGCTAAGGAGCGACATTGGTTAATGGGGCTTACGCTAGGAAGCTGCCCGGGTGCCGCTATGGAACGACAATGATGAATGGGGCTTACGCTAGGAAGCTGCCCGAGTGCCGCTATGGAACGACAATGGTGAATGGGGCTTATGCAAGAAGCTGCCCGTAATGTCTTCCTCATGTCAGGCCATGAGGGCATCCCAACTCACTGGTGGGTTGGGGCCTTCACCTATGCGCTAGTGCACAAGCGGGATAGCGCCAAGGGGTGTTGGAATCATGCCACTATAGTCATGGCGTTAGGCGTCTTATGCTTGGAGCATAAGGCATATCTTGTTTAATGGAAGAGGCATCCTATGTGTAGATCATAGGGAGAATACTAAAGTTTGATGTCATGTAGATAGGCCTATTAGCATCTCATGATTGGAGCACAAGGCATCCAATCATTTGTTAGACAGGGGGAACTACAGTTTAGAGTCATGTAGATAGGACTGTTGGCATCTCATGCTTGGAGCATAAGGCATCTCTCGTGTAGGGCAAGAGGCATCCTATGTGTGGATCGTAGGGAGAATACAATGGTTTGAAGTCATGTAGATAGGACTGTTAGCATCTCATGCTTGGAGAACAAGGCATCCTATCATTTGTTAGACAGGGGGAACTACAGTTTAGAGTCATGTAGATAGGACTATTGGTATCTCATGCTTGGAGCATAAGGCATATCTCGTATAGGGCAAGAGGCATCCTATGTGTGGATCAAAAGGAGATTACTATGGTTTGAAGTCATGTAGATAGGACTGTTAGCATCTCATGCTTGGAGCCCAAGGCATCCTATCATTTGTTAGACAGGGGGAACTACAGTTTAGAGTCATGTAGATAGGACTGTTGGCATCTCATGCTTGGAGCATATGGCATCTCTCGTATAGGGTAAGAGGCATCCTATGTGTGGATCGTAGGTAGAATACTATAGTTTAGAGTCATGTAGGTAGGACTGTTGGCATCTCATGCTTGGAGCATAAGGCATCTCTCGTTAGAAGCGAGAGGCATCCTATGTTTGGAACATAGGGATTACTACAGTTTATAGTCATGTAGATAGGACTATTGGCGTCTCATTCTTGGAGCATAAGGAATCTCTCGTTAGAAGCGAGAGGCATCCTATCATTTGTTAGATATGGAGTACTACAGTTTATAGTCATGTACAGAGGACTATTAGGCATCTTATGCTTGGAGCATAAGGCATCTCTTGTTTGAAGAAAGAGGCACCCAATGTTTGGAACATAGGGATTACTACAGTTTAGAGTCATGTAGAAAGGACTATTAGGCAGAAGGTGCCTAGAAATGGTTGGTGTTGGGACTTACGCAAGGGCAGCCCTTTCTGGTTGAACCTGGCATAGGAGCCAAGTGATAGGATTTGGAGGAGTTTCCTGAGGAATGGTTCGACTCAAGGTACTCGGGGGATTGATGATGAGAATATAACCTCAGGACATGGAATGAAACCCAGAGGAATATGTCAACTCAAGGTGTTTCATAGTGTGTGGAGGAGTATCTCTAATCATGGTATCCCATAGGTGGAAGGTGGGAGCGCATAAGTGCGCAATGGAAAATCCCGACATCCTGGCCCGAAAAGGTCGTGGTGCGACTCTCCATTTTTATGGGGGTCTGTGACGGTTTCGAAGGTGGGATCCTCGCGAAGGATAGGTCTTCGCGAGGATGCTTCGCGGAGCATGGCCTCATGGAGCAATAGTCTCTCGCGGAGCAAAGGGGTCTCGCGGAGCTTGGTCTCACGAAGCAGCATCGCGGAGCATGGCCTCATGGAGGAATGGTCTCTCGCGGAGCAAAGGGGTCTCGCGGAGCATGGTCTCGCGAAGAAGCTTTGCGGAGCATGGACTCACGGAGTCTTGGCTCGCGGAGCAGTGACGCGAAGGAAGCTGCTCGCGGAGCATGGCTTCGCGGAGCCGCAATGCAGAGCTCCGCTCGGCCGCCCAAGGGGTGAAGTGGCCTTGGCCGTGCCCTGGAGAAGGGGGTGAGCTAGGTATTTATAGGCAAGGGGTGCCGTGAAGCCGACCTCCTGCGCCACCTCGGGTGCTTCACGGCGCGCTCGCGAACGTCAAATTCGTTCACAGAGAGGTACCGCCTCCGGAGCTTCGCCGCGGGCTCGCGAACGTGAAATTCATTCGCGGAGAGTTACCACCTCCTAAGCTTCACAGCGGGTCTTCGCGGTGCATCAAAAACATCAAACAGGTTTTCGGAGCTTCCCGCCTCATTGCTTCACGGTGGCGCTCCGCGATCACGGAGGGGGCTTCGCGAATGGGCTTCACGAACCCGATTCCCAGCCAAACTTCAAACATCCATAACTCCTAATCCGTAACTCCGTTCGGGCCCTATGACCAACCAAATCAAAGCTTGCGAAATGGACTACGATCTTGGATCATGTATGAAAGCATTTGGAAAATTTTTCGGACGCATTTTCCGGGGTCTACAATATTTTATCTCAAACTGCACTGAAGTGGCCCATTTATAAAGTTCCTTAAAAAATATTTTTATATGTTATCACTTCTTTTGAATTTATGCCTCAAAGATAATTTATCAAGGAAATAAGGGTATTCATTACTGTAAATAGAGTATGGTTTTTGTTTTTTTAATCCACATTGGGTTGATCAAGGAGTTTTTAAGAAATATGGTCTTACGATTGAGGTTGAAAGAAGTATTGAAGGTGGCACGATTTCCCATTATTTTCTATATTTTGGGGCCTAAAAGTCAGGATTTTGTTTTTGGAAAAGGAAGGGAACCACGTATCATGGGATAAAAATTGTGTACCATGTACTAGTAATGGTTCACGAACCGTGAAGGGCGCTACACTGGCCACAAAAGAAAATGGTTTGTGGAATGGAAAATAGTTAGCGGTGAATGTTTGAAGTTCGCGGAAAGGATCATTATTAGTAGGAGAAAAATGTTTTGTGGGATGGATTATTGTTGGAAGAAATGAGATAGTGTTTTAATAATCTGTGAAGTGTGTTTTTTGTGGAATGGATAGGAAAAACGGTTCATGGGTGAAGCGGTTTGTAGAGAATCTTGTACCAAATATAAGCCTTGGGTAAATTTCAGATTAGTAGATTTTTCAGATCTATTTGCCTATATAAGGTGCACTAAACCCTTCATTGTGGTGATTATTTTTTATAAGAAATCATTGAGAATTTTTTTGAAGTCATAAGCGGTTCACATGAAGGAAATTCTACATAGGAAGACGGTTCGCAGAAGAAGGAGGCAGATTGTAGAAGAAGCTACGGTATACAAATTGAAGATGATTCGCGGAAGGGGAGATGGTTTGATGATGAAGTACCTGTATTTAGGGAGAAGGTGATCCCAAAATCATTGAAGTCTGTGGAGTAGGTTAGTTGATGAAGGATGTAGGCAGTATGCAGTGTAGGGCAGTATCTGGTGGAGCTAAACAGTACGTGGAGGAACAGGCCAATTCGTGTAGGAATAGTAAATAATCTATTAGTGTGTGGAAAAGTGAATTACACATATGGGTGATAAAGGGATTTAAACAGAGCATCTATCTATAGTTGAAGATGAATGATTTAATGAAAATTTATTGAACCAACATTCAAGTCGATAAACTGAGAATCAGATTCTTCCCAACACAGTGAGAAAGGGGGAGTCAATGAAAGTGATCTAAGGGATACAATGCGTTATCCCTAAAAAATTGTAAATGTAGTGATCGTGGCATATAATGGCTGTGTTAAAATATTTTACTCCCAAAATGGTGAATATTAGTGGATTGTGGTATGACTGACACACTTTCAGTGTATTCTCCTTAGATGTATCCCTTAGTGGTAAACCAATTAAAATTATTTTTTCTTTTCATTACATGTGATTATTTCTTTTCTTCACTTTATTATCAGACAGGTTTAATAGTTTCCTACCAACATGGTAACAAGATCCGTCATATTAAAAGAAAAATTTGATACCTTGATTCACCCCTCACAATTCAGGGTGTTCTGGGGTCCTTCAATTTCAATGTCACTCCCTTTTCTTTTCTAGTATATACATATTTATGATCTAATTTTATGATAATTACAATTGATTTTTCAAAAAAATTATTCTTTTTATAGTTAAAAAGGGTATTTCTCTCAAGAATTCTTCAGTGATTTTTATAGAGTATTTTCATCTATTTCAACACCCTCTATTGAATCTTATTCGTAATTGTGATTGATCTCCTATAATATCATATATCATATTTTTTTAAACTGCTTATGATCAATTTGACTGTGGATATTCTGTCTTGATACCATTCACCATATTACTCACAATGGTTAGTGGTTATGTTTACTAATTGGGGAATGTTATTTTCATTTTGTATGTATATGTTGTTTATGTTTCACCCCATTCATATGATGAATCCATTAGACATAATAAGTGATGAGTGGATCCCACTATATCCCCTCGATGCATCGATAGGTCTCATGAGGCAAACCATATATGGACTTAGTCAAGGCCTTTCTAATTTGTTTTTTAGATATGGATTAGGTTGACGCCTTAACTATTTATTTTTAGATGTTTTGAAAATGGCCTCAATGATATGATTCACATGTATAAAATTATGAATTCTATCATTATGATATTAGTAATTGATAATCCATGTGATTATTCAACTAGTATAATATCAATGGTTAAGTTTAATTATCATCTAGTTATTTATATGGTATTATTTAATTAGATTTTATTTCTGCCACATTATGCTAAATATTATTTTTTTAATGGAATTTTTTATTTATTATTCACATTGACTTGTTTTTTATGTTTATTTATGTTATCCTCTATTGTATTTCTTACCTTTATTGAGCATCTGAGCTCACACCATTCATATGTTTTATTTTTTCTCAGGATGCGAATATTTATATTATGAATGACCTTTAGCGATAATCTATGAGTTTACGGGAGTTTCCAAGGGAGTTTTTATTTTTTTTACTTTAAGGTTGTAATGTAAAAATTATGTTTGTATTTGGTTCTCCAATGCTACTAAACAATATGGTTCATTGGGATGTGAACACTTGTTCATAGTATCAATGTAATAAATTAAATCACTAGCTTCGGGCTACTGGTGTCGGGGACCTTACAATTAAAGAGTTTATGTATTGGAATATGAGAGTTATGTTGTAACAGAAGTATATAAAAGATATTTTAGATATTATAATCATAAAACATCTATTTATTGTTCCATAGTAGTTTTCTTTGAGAACATAAAATTTATATTGAATGGTTTTGATAACCAATAAATGTGATTTAGGGACAAAGTGATATTTTAGAAAACACATGATTAAGGGATTGATAACCCATAGTAGTTATTTGATTTTAGTGTAAACCAAAAGAGTATTGGGATCATATATTGAAGACTAATATTAAAAATAATCAACAAAACTTTTGAAGATTAATATGATGGGTGTTTAGTATTTTGGGAAATATATTATAGGATCACATCTTTTTGAATATGAGGTGATTAATGATATTTTGGGAGATGTTTTCTTGGTTAAGGTATATATATCAATTAGGATTATTTGAAAAGAATGATATTATGTATTTTTAGAGGATTAATATGAAGGTTATGATACAACCTTTGTGTTTAAAACATTCATTAATGTTGAGATTGTTAGGGTTATTTGTGACATATGGGTATTTTTTACAGAATTATCTATATTAAAACATTTGGATTATTTGCATATTTTTTGAGAGTAATGTGTTAATGTTTATTAATTTTCTGTATTATCTTCATTTATACTAAACATTTTGGATTCATTAAATATATTAGGAATAGATTGTTATTCATTGGTGGATTATGTGATCCTTTAGAAGCTTATTCTAGTGTTTTAGGAATAAAAAATCATCTACAGTACTCTTCATTAAGAGAAAAGATGATATTGTATTAAAAATAGATTAAAGGATAAAATTATACTTTTAAAGAAATTATATTTCTTTATATACCTATTATAAATGCTAAAGAAATTCCATAACTCTAGTAAAATAATCTTAAAACCAAAATGTTCTCATATTATGATCATTTCTGATGAATTGATGGTCATTTTACCCATCATAGAATTATGGTTTTTTGGTAATTGAATTTATCCTAACTGTGTTCTCTATCACGCTCTATTAGTTCATTGGTGTTTTTTTATTCTTCCATGTCTCTGTTTTCACTTACCACTAATTTTCTTCTACTTGGAAGCCTAGTTATATGTTGACTTTTTACTCCCCTTTCTCTATTTTCATGTAGAAATTGTATTAACCATTTTTACAATGTGGGTTTTTAATAAAGATATTGTATAGTTTCAAAACATTACTTACTGAGTTATTATTTAAATGTTGAGGTAACGAATTATTAAATGGGGGAAAAATGTAATGTCTTGGGTTTTTAAAATAGAAAACTATGTTCGATAGCATTTGCAATACGCAACACCGAACCCAAACAAACAATGATTATTTTAATATGATCAATTTAACCATTAAATTAAATTTACAGATATTATTTGGAACAATTAATTTATAATATATATATATATCATAAATATATTAAAAAATTCTTAGTAATTAATCAATTATATTTTTGTAATTCCTTTTTGTTCTTCAAAATATGTTTTCTTCAAAAATGATTTTTATTTATTTTTATACAAAATATATTATAATTATTTTCTAGAATATTTAAAAAAATTTATTTTATAAAAAACACCATTTATAATATAATTATATCAAAATTAACATAGAATGAAAATGTGGTTTTTTTCAGAAAATATTGAGTTTTAGTGAATAGTTAAATACCATTTTTATGTAAAATTGTCAGTTCTTTTAATAAATTATTTAATCAAAAAGTAAAATTATTATTTTATTTTTATTTCAAACTAAAAAAAGTATTTTTAGTCATATTTAATTCAATTATTTACATTTAAATCAGATTTATATTGGATTTTTGTGTAAGTTTATTTTTATGCTCAAAAACACATTCTTTTGAAAACTGTTTTAAAATGCATAATATTTCTCAGTTTTAATAAATTAAAAATAAAACCTATTGAGGAAAGATTTAAATATAATTTATAGGTTATATTTCTATCATTATCAATTCAAATTCATATAATTAATGTTACTATTTATAGAGTTAAATAAAAATCATTTTTTCCTTGAAAAATACATTTTTCAGAAAAACCACTTTCCATCAAACGTGCATATTTTATTTTAAATTAAATTCTAAATCCACTAAGAAATGACTTTGATAAAATTTATTTAATACTTTGAGTAATATTAATTCATACTTTAAAATTATTTCAAATTGTTTTTTGGAAAATATGAATATTAACTGTAGTAAGTATTTATTACCACATTAAATGGGAAATATTTTAATTAAGGGTAAAAATAATTTTTCAAAGACTAGAAACAAAGTAACCCTAATAGTATGAATATTTAAATTTACTTTTCATTGAAATAATGAATATATTTATTCCTTATTGTTTTTACTTTATAAATTATCAAATAATCTGTTTGATAAAAATTATATTTTGATATGATAAAACACAAATTGTATTTTTGAGTACAATGAAATTTCAATTAAGACATTAATTTTGATGAATTAATGGATTTTAAAAATAATTAATAAATTAAAATTTATTTTTATTAAAAAATTCATATTAAATATAAATGATCATATAATTTTCATGAAGTGAAATGTAATATTTATAAGGGTTTGAAAATCGTTATTGTGAAAAACCCATCATTTATCAATAAATTTCAATTATTACTTTAAAAGTTAAAATTAACATACTTAGAAAATTATTTACATAAAATAAATATTATTTTTTTAATCAACACACCAAAATTATCCAATGGTGAATTTTTTCATAATTTTCTAAGTCATTTGAATTTTTGGGTAAAAATTTAATATGGTATAAATATATGATGTGTATTATGACATCATAATGACCCAAATGAAATATAACAAATGTTATAAAAGGTTTCAATGACCAAATATATATTTCCTCTTTAAAATAAATTCATTTAAATATTATGTTATTACTTTTATAAATCCTTTATGAATCCTCCAAAATATATATTATATTTTAAGGTTTTAAAATCATTTCATTATAAAAATTACCCACTTCCACATCATCAGAGGTATAAATTTCATTTTTTTTGTCCCTTTTCATTATAAAATAATGAAATCCATCCCTCTATGGAATAAACCATGCGAAAACCCATGAGAATATTTGTGGTTTTGGTTATTTTATTATATAGATTCCTAAACCTATGTTTGGAAAATAATAAAGAACTCCCCTATCTTTTCCTATATAAACCCACCCAAGATTTCCATTATCTTACCTAAAAAACCTTGGAGAACGTCCTTATTCTACCCTAACATCTTTATAGTCCTACCAAGGTGCCCCCAAGCACTCAATAATCTCCTCCCAAGATTTTGGAGTCACTCTCTCATGGTAAGGGATCTGAATTCTCCATTTTATTCAAGAACCACTTTTATGTGAAGCCTCTTAATTGAAATTTTTTATTATTTGGGTATGTTTATATAAATCCATATTAAATCCCTATATATTTACATGTGATTATGGACCCATTTAACAATCATTAATACACCCCATCAACCATTATGTACACTCATTACCATGCTAAAACATAGTAAGGAATTATCTCCTACTCCTCTTTACTCAAGTAACTTTATTATCTTATGCCTTTTCTCTCCATTTACTAATAATGTGATATGTTTATCTATATTCAAATTAATTAAAATTTTATGTATAAATTATTATATAACCCTTTAACACTTATTAATCCCTCCTATAAACATTTATGTTACCCCGTTATGTTGCCACAATTTCACAGCAATTTTCCTTGCTAAACAATTGTGTAGTGAATACCTATACCCATTTTTTATTAAGGGTGTTAACATTTATGAACTTATAATTATTTTATTGGGGACTTCTATGTATTTATTACACACTCCATAATATTATAATAAAATTTTATGAAAATTCATTCCATGTTGTATGATCTATGTGGCACACTTATGCATATGAATGATATGAAATTGATGGGTGAGCCCAGAATTATATAGTGATTAAATACATTGGGAAATGTTTTAGTCTCTTGTGACATCATTAAGGGGATTAGGGAGTTAACATAATCTATCATAGGACTTTTTCCACCATTATTTCTTGGCGGTTAGACTTGTACTATGTTTATGATGCCATGTTTAAAGTTGTTTCCACATTTCCCATGTTGCCTTTATGTTACCATGCTATATCATACCTCATTTTTCATGTATGATTCTCACCCCTTTTATGTACCATTTAAATTACTATTTTATAACATGAAATTATTCCTTCATGTTATTATTATTTTATTCCCTTACATTGCTTTATAGATCACCCCTTTCTTATGTATGTCCATAAGTTATCCCATGAAATTTTAAAAGTTATGAAATATTAGAAGAATGTTAAGGAAGTTTACAATAATACTGTTGTATCCCATGTTCATAATTTTTTTATATGTACCTAATTACCAAAGGCACTATAATTATAGATATTTTGGGTTGTATTATTTATAATATTATCTAATGAATAATAAATTAATGGGTAATAAAGACATGGGTCCTCATACTAAGTAACCATCTTGATAGAGCTTTGTTAAGAACTTATCGTTTATGTAACCAAGATGGTGATTCAACAATTGGGTGTTTTATGAGTCACATGTATTTGTTTCATTATCCATTTCCAAGATTCTTCTTTCATAATTTAATTCATAAATATTGTTATTTAATTGTTCCACACCATAACATATGCTATCTTTATTAAAGTAGTAATATTTATTACCAAAGATGAAAATATATCCATATATATCTAAAAAAGAAACATTAATAATGTTCTTGGTAAAAATATGAACATAATAATAGTTCACTAAAACCAAAATTTATTATTTTGACAATGTGAGATGGTAGTATCCAATGGATAGAGCTAACATCCTTGATCTATTATCATCTTGTAGATCCACCTCATCTATTTTAATCTTCTAAAGTGTACTTATTTAATATATTTGGATTCTAATGTTAGCACTATATGTAGTATCTAATACGCAACTTGTATATATGGAAATATTAAACTCAATAAAGAACTCATCTAAAGCTTATTCTTACTTCTTTTGCTTAGTGTAATTCTTCTTCTAGTGGCCCTATGTGGAAAATGAAAAAATTAACACATCACATCCCTTTCCTTTCCTTTGGGTATTCTTATTATTAGAAAGATGATGCTAAGGAGCCTTATAATTAATATGATTCTTTGGAATTTTTTTGTTATTCATCATCTTCTTGTTCACTATATGGACAATGGATTTTTTATTACCCGTATCTTTATCAACTTGGTGGATAAGTGTAATATGTTCTAAAAGTATCTACTCGTTATTACCCTTATTATAATTTACAATAAAACTGGATATTTTTTAGGTATTGAGGATGGAATGAGATATTTGTTTAGATCATCAGGGATCTTAATACACAAGATGTCTGGGGGATAAATTTATTCAATCATCTTGACTACATGTTCCCTATCTAGCACTCCCCCTCCAATATATCACGTGAATAGTGAATTGAAGATCTTATATCTCTCTGATATTTCCTTCTATTGATATAGTTCCTTCTAGTGATAAATGATTCAATGAAAATCCATATCCTCATATTTCATTACAATATCATTGGACATGGAGGATAGAATAACACATCAGACACCTATAGTGTCTTCTACATGATTCAAATAAAGAGATTCTTCCTCCTCAATATCCTCATTATAAATAAACTCGAGAAGTGGGGCTTCTGGCATGTATAATTTATACTTATGGAATTTTATAACATTAAAAAAACCTTTATAATTCATTAAAATTCATGCTAGTGATAAGGTTATCCATCTTAAGTATGGATCATAGTGATATTATCGAAATTTTTTATTTCCTATTTTTAAAAATTAAGAGTAGATATATAATAATTTTTTATTAAAAAATTAGACTAACCAATTTAAATTTAATTAAATTCCATTTATCTCCCAATATTTTTTGAAACCTAATATCCCTCTCCCTATATCTTATAATATCATATTGGTTAGTTATTCTAGTCGAAAGGATCCAAACTCCTCTTCTCATAACCCATACATGGTCCTGACAATTTTTTTGAATGGTTTTAGGTGGGCGTAACTATTCAATTACATTAACTCATAGTTCCTTGATCCATTGAGTGGAGTACCCAATCCTAAAATCTCATTTAGATATTTCATCATCCTTTTGCACTTAGTTAAAACACTTTCTAATTGGTAGTAAACCATTGATGTAAACTAATTTATGTCAACCCAAAACATCAAGTTAAAATTTCAACGATAATTGAAAGTACGCCAGTTGGGTTGGTTGTGTAATTTGAACTATGAGGTCCTTTCTAACATAATTAGTGGGGGGATATGCATACATAATATTTTAGTTAAGGTATTTTTATCATTATTCATAAATTCCATTTTATCCTTTTATATAACATGTTAATATTAAGTTTATTTTAAGTAAGTAATTAGCCATGTTTGAGAAAACATTTATGTATAATCCAATTATATTTTATTCTATATTTCATGCTTTTTTATTCATTTATTAGGTGATTGTGAATCATTAATAAACATAAATAATTAACCATGACACTGATAGAAATAAAATATTAGTGGAATTATCATGAGATTCACTAACATTTAGATTATCTAGAGGATAATAAACTAACCCTTGACCCTATGGGAAACACACCTTGAACCACAACTTAGTTCTTGCTGCAACATTTCTCTTTTACTCCCATGTATCGCATTGATAATATTTATATTGGATCCTTAACATGGACCACCTCCACTATCCATGTATCTCCATCCTTATATAAGCTTGTACTCACGCATAGGGGAGGGGATCCAGTGGATTGGATAAAAGGGTTTTACATAAATGACACCATGGGAACGTAGAATCTTACATTATAAAAATTATAGGATGAATCATAGGTTTTCATTAATAATTTAACCATGATAACTTAAAATAATCTAATCACATACAATGGAAGGTCTAATTTCATGATCATCCACACATCAAGATAAGAGTATATATTTTCAATATTTTTATCCATTACTTAGATTAGTTCATTAATTAATATAACACACCATGAATTAATACAATTAAATTAATTTATCTTTATTCCATACAACCATTCTTAACTCACCCTAATCTATAATTTTAAAAAAATATCATTTCAAATTAATGTAGTAAACATGTTCACTTTGAGGAAACCTCACATATTCATAAAAAATCTTAATAGGGACAATAATTTAATATGTATTTTCTAATCCAATGACACAGCATGTACTGTGAAATGAACCACACATATAACACATAATCAAAGGGTTTAATTATATATTTAATTTATCTTTCAATGAAAATTTGAGAACACTATTGGTAGTAGACTACAATCCATGTAGTATTTCACACGGTAATTATTTACTTTCTTCTTGTGTCCATAACACATGCCTTGGGACTTGGTGTGTTCCCTACCTTCGTAAAACCTTGAGGTACATGACATGTAGTATAACGTACATGGCATGTATACATGAAGTTGAAATACATGTATGTACTCATGTCATGTATATGGTACACAGATCACTGGGATACCCTGTGTTCTCATCTTTAATATGTCATGGACTATGTGGGGTGTAAGGTACTTAAATGGCATGCAGTTATACATATTGTGTGTTATTTTGTCCAAGTCTACACATCGATCCAATCTATTCAGATCTTAGATTTGATTTTTTCAAAATTTTCATAATAGATAAATATAGGAATGTGAAAACAAAAGTACACAACAGGTATACTAGAAGTACGCACCATGAATTCTAATTTTCCCCAGGTAGTACCTTTTTCACCTCTAGATGGTGTGAATATAATAAATCTTTCTGATTAATAATTAAACAATTACTAGTTATATTAACGAAAATGGAAAAATATAATTGACTATAATATTAGATATTTAAATTATTTTTTTAAGTAAAATATATCACAAAACATGAAACCAAGGAACATGTAATAAATAATTATAAATTTATCATGTGACCCCTTTGATACCACTTGTAGGTTCTGGGCATAGCAGAAGTGTCCTTTGATGGTGTGAACAACTGATAGTTTAGAATTAAATAATATATAATCATTTATTTAGATGATCAAAACATCATGTCCAGTGAAATTAGTTGATTACATGACTATATATAAACCCAAAAATCAAAAGTGAAGGATCTTCAAATGTAATTTATAATTAATTTGTAAGAAGATATTTTAATACCATAACTAGTAATTCTCTCTTTGTTTATGATTTTGAGGAATAGATCTCATCACACTGCCATATCACTATAGTATTCAAGAGAATAATCCCTCTATAAGTGATCCACATATGCACTACAATCTTTGAATGGCCTCATAGATTCACTAGGTTCTAGCACAACTAATCCAGATCGCCTGCATTATTCATGGTTGACTACAACATAATTTTTTTATAGAGTGGAATAATTCTTGATGTTCTCATATTGGAATGAGAGAGGAGAGGAGGGGATCACTCTATATCTATTTATCTCCCTTTAGGGATTGATAAAGTCTCACTCTATCAGTTGTGCACACCAATTGTGTTTTTGGATTGTGATATAATTAGATATTTATTACAGTAGGTTTAAGATTGGAAACTTTCACACTAAACCCTTTCCATCATTATAATTATTAATTGAACCTATGTACAATAACAATAAAATTATTATTATTAATCACTTAACATGTGAAAAACCTTTAATAGTATATAATTAAATATTATATATATTATTTCTAATCAGACCATTAGACTCAGTATGCTTTCCCTCATCGGCATTTACCGATCTTAGAAGAATGAAAATTTAATAAATAATGTCACTACATTATTCTATGATAAATATAATAAATTTTATATTTTCCAAAAATTTAAAAAAATTATTTAACTTACTAATTATTTAAAATAACTTGTTGTTAAACTATGGAGATCAACCAAACCCAAATAAATATTATTAATTAAAACCTATTAAATTCAATACTATAATTTAACTAAGATTGTGAATACACTTAGTGTTTGAATCCTTAGGCCTCTTTCTCATTGAAATTAGGTATATCCACCTAAACTATAAAGTTAGTGTCTAGAAAACTCCCATGGAATCGAATGAGAATGATGTTAAAATCACAATAATGTCTAACATCCTATGAACGTTTACCATGTAATGTAATCCTTTCATCACCATATCTCAAATCAAGTAGGTTTCATAACGGTTCCATCAACCTATAGAATCGATGTCTCTTTAATTTAAATTATATAAATTAACTCACCCACAGAACACCATGGACAAGGATTTATGAAGTAATTTTCCTTCCATTAATGGGTATAAGAAATAAACTTCTTTCATGGGACAAATGGGGTAAATCATTTCTCACATTATACATTAATGTAATATCACTCAAGATTCACCCAATGTGTCTTACATCATTTTGAAATTATTTCATCATGGTTTTCACCAATATATAAAATTATACAAGTCATGAAATTCATTAATGATAATATAAAATGCATTCGTACGTAGGAAAATATAATGAAACATGGAAATGTGGATTTCCTATTTAATAGTTCAATTCTCGTAACCTTCTATATTAGAGATTTAAAAGGGAGAAAACCCTGAGAATGTGTCTCCATTTCTTATGATCATTTTACCCCAAATATCCTATATTGATTTTGTCATATAAAACAACATCATTTGGATATAGAACAAGGTTCAAGAATAATTTCATTTCACCTATGGGTTCCCATCATAGTGAGGATCTGCTGTGACCTTTTAGTGTGACATATATTCATATGAAAGTATCACATACAAATTTCATGTAGAGGAACAATAATAATGTGATAAGAAAACTACCTTAATAATTAAACATGTAATCAATTACAAAAGAAGTTGGTATTCGGGAAACCACAGCAATATTTAGATCAAGTTAAAACTTTTTTGTAATTGGGTATTTACTTTTTTAATTCTCTCATTGTTTTTATAAATAAGAGTTTTATAATATTTAATTAAATTCATTTCAAAAGCTTCTGTTGTGTTTTACTAAAACATCCAATGAATGTTGCGCAATGGAATTTGATTTATTTTTCACACTGTTGATATTTTTTTACACTTTGTTGTGTATAACAATAGTGATACAATCAGACACTGTTGATTCCATACCATTGATATGTCATTCTTAAAACTGTTGTAAATTCCAGCATTATGTTATTCTGCTTTTTTAAAGGTTGGGGCATAAGCCTCATATATTAATAAATTAAATCAAATACCTATTTAACTAGGTAGAGGGAGACCCATGACATAGCCTGAAGTCCCAGTGGGCATTTAGCCCATTACATGACCCGTAGGCCCATTTTTTTGGCCCAAAGCCCATTCTGTGAATAGTAATGCTACAGTACCTGCGCTGCTACAATACTGCATAGTACCCACCGCTGCTACAGTACTCTGCGACCGCTATAGTGACCTACTGCTGCTATAGTGCTGCTACTGTACTACTACAATACCCTGTGCCCAATGGGATTTGAACCCCCATTTTCCAAGTAGAATTAAGGGGTGCTTACCACTAATCCAAACCCCAACTACTTATGTTATTCCTCCTTTGTATATTCTTCTTGTGTTGTTAACGGTGCTTCGTTTTTATATCCCCTGTTTTTCTATTTATAGGTGTATTTCTTTAACTGTAGGTTTATTTAATTTCGTTTGCAGTATTCCATTAAATTTTATTATATTGTAGTAATTTATTTAAAACATTTTTGGTTTTATTATTTTAATATTCTTTAATAAATAAAAGTGTTTTTTTTATTATTTTGAAACATTAAAATGTTTTTTCAACAATTTTTCTTATGGTTTTTATTTTTCCACCATTTCACCTCAGCGGTATGTCACCCACCGTTGAGTATCAACGATGAGTTACTTTTCTTCTTACTATATGTTAGTATTTTACTTTTTTTGATTTATTTCACTTAATTTTTTTTAATTATCATTTCATTGATCATTTTTAGTTATGTTCTTGATGATTAGGTTCATTTTGATTATTTGGTTATGTTTTCAACCAGTCATTGTTGGAACCCAACGGTGTGTCATAAGAAACCATTGGAACACAACGGTAAGTCATGATACATGAGATACCATTGGTACCCAATGGTAATTCATGAGACATGAGCTACCATTGGTACCCAACAATAATTCATGAAACATGATCCACCTTTGGAACCCAACGGGGAGTCATCAAACATGAGTTGTTGTTGGAACTGAATAGTGAGTCATGAGACACTATTGGACATCCAATGATGAGTCATTTTTTATTGTTCTCTTTGATCTTTTTTATGATATTATGCATGGAAATGTTTTTATTATATGCTTAAATAAGTTTTGTTTTTCTTAAAATGGAAATAGTGTGTAAAAAAGTTTTTGAAACTGCCAGAATTTTCTAATAGTGTATCACTGACACACCGCTAAACATCCAATAGTAGGTCACGACATACAATTACTTGAAAATTTTATTTTCAAAATTTTATTCTCTATTTTTCAATAAAATTTATTAAATATAATAAAATTGTTAAATGTTTAATATTTTTTTTTCGAAACATGCATGCAACTTTGTTTAAAATTAATTATAGAATTTTGTTTACCTAGACTCATATAGACTCATCATTTACGATGCTCTATTTTTGACACATTTTTCTTCTTGTCTTATATACATAATTTTATTATTATTTTATTTAATTTTTATTTGAGATCTATTTTATAAATATAACATGTGATATATTAAACATTACTTTTAAATTTCATTAATAATATTTTTCCCAATTGTGTTTTTTATTCCCAACTACTTTAATAGAATTAATGTAACTGTCATATTATTTTTATTATTATCTAACAAGTGTCATGTAGAGATTCCATAATGACATGATCCTGTAGATCTCGGATTAAATGCTTCATGATAATGTTTCAAGTATAAAAAAAATGAACCCATGCAGATTAAAAGATATTGACACATTTTATAATTCATTCAACAAGGATGCGTATTATTTTCCCGACACTTTGAAAGTTTGATCATGAAACCTCTTAAACATATAGTGTTTTTCCGCGATCACAAAAGATCATCATCATCTATATCTTCTACATCTGTGTGATTAAGAAAAAATAGCTACAACAATCTTCTTAATCATCTAATCATGTTCTGGTTTCATTTTTTTTGTTTTATTTTTATCTATTTTAATTCTTCCAATCCCTTATTTGAATTCTAGAGTCTTGGTTTATGATTTTCCCTTATAAAAGTAGTCATTGGTTTATTATACCCTTCTAAAAAGAAGGTCGGGTTATTCCTCCCTGAAAAAAGGTAGTAAGGTTGTGACTCCTTAGAAAGTTAGGGGGTATACCTCTAGGTGAAAAAGGTACGTAGGGTTATTCCTCCCGGTGAAACAGGTATATCAGTAATTCTTTTCATCGTGTTATTACTCCCAATCAAAAGTAAGGATATAGTGCATACCAGTCACCTCAATGAGTAGAGGATATTAAAGAGGGGACTAGGATCTTGAGATCCTAACCTATATAAAAAAATTATGTTATTTTTTTCTTTCCGCTATAATATTATCATTTAATTTTTAACTCTGATAAATTTAGATTTAATAATAATAAATTAAAAATGACTATTCACCCCCCCACCTCAAGTCACCTCTAGCTTACTAAGAGCACTAAAAATTTCTATCAGGGCTTGATTCCTATTTAAGGATTGGGTTTTAATTGTTTTCATTATATATACATGAATTAACCATTATCCTAGACTTAAACATCTAAGGAAATGATATACTATACTTTTATGGCTAATCAGGAATTTGAGATGTTGAATCCTATCATACCACCTCACTTTAACATAAGTGATTATGTCTACTAGAAATAAAGAATATAGGTATTCCTTAAATAAATTGGTCTTGAATATCGTGTTGTTATGTCTAAACCTCATAAATTACCTGATCTTGAATTGGAAACTATTACTATTAATGAGGCTACTAAATTTTTTTAAATTACAAAGACATGAATTTATTGTATTGTACATTAATTAGAAATATATAGTCATATTTCATCAGGAAAGACTGATTCTGAAATTTGGAGGTCTTTAAAAGTCACTCACTATGGTACTAACAAGTTATAGAGAATTAAGTTTGTTATACATCGCGTAAAATTTAAAGATTTTAGTATGAATATTCAAGAGATAATAAATTAGATGTACAAAATATTCAAAAATCTTTTCAACACCATGGATGATCTGCGAGAGACCATGATGAATGAAGCCCTCATTGAAAGACTACTACAAGCTCTACCCAAAAGATTGCATTCAAAGAAAGTTGATATTTAGGAAATAAATGACTTTACTAAATATTCCATGGATGAGATAATAGGATCATTACTACAATAAAAATAGTTAATGAAGAATAACAATACTGAAGATCATGATAAAATGATATGTATATAATTTAATTAAAATGTAAATTTTAATACCAATTATTCTGATTTTGAGTTAAAACAATGTTAGAAGGATGAAATTGCAAATTTTACCAATGGTTGTTACAAGTACATGAAGTGTATAAGGGGATTCAAGAAGTTTCCTCCAAGATATTATTAAATGTATGAAAAAATGAGTAGTAAAATTGTTAAAACAAATAAATATGATGCATCAAAATTAATTTTTTATGAGTGCAGGAAAAAGGGGCACATAAAATCAGACTATCCCAAATTAAAAAAAAGAAAGAGATAAGAAATATAATAAGTAACAAAGAACAGTTTATCGTGATGGATAGAGTTGTATAGAAGAGTTAGGATCAAGTGATGTTGATTCTGAAAGCAAAAAGGAACCAGAAAATTTGTGTTTGATGGCTTCTACTACAAATGAGGTACATTCTGACTTTAATTATAGTTCTTATTATGAATCTGATATGGAAGATGAAATTAAAGATTTAACTACTCAAAATGAAAAATTTTAATGTGACATATTATGAATGGATGAACTGTATAGGGAATTTCAGATAGAAAATAAAAAGATCAAAGAAGAAAATGAAAAACTGAATGATTCTATTTTAAGAAATATAGAACAGAAAAAGGTTATGGATTTTGAATTTATAAAGGTAAATATGGGAATGTTAAAATAAAATATTTCTTGTCTAAAAATGATGATGATTACCATTGAAGATTTAAACTAGTATGTGATGATATAGATAAACATGAAAGGGAATGAAATCTTTTTAAACATGAAAATAATAAACTAAAAAATTATGGTTCATGCTCTAATGAGAAAATATGTGATGACCTTGAAGTTGTTCAGAAAGAGAATTCCAACCTTACAAATTAAATCATTCGTTCAAAGAATAGTTTTATCTATCTTTTTTGAGGCCAAGAAAAAAATGATATGGTAATGGATATAAACAAACCCAAATATGATAAATAGGTTTTTGGTTATAATAATCAGATTCCTCATATGTATAGAGCATATTTTTTTAAATCATAAATTCTAATATTTCAAATGTAACTTGCTTTAAGTGTAACGTGAAAGGGAATTATGAAAATTAATGTTCATTAAAACATGTTAAGTCATTAGTCCATACAAGGAATTTAATTTATAAAAATTTACCGTCTACTTTACCATACAATAAATTTCTCACATCTTTATGGGTATCAAAATATTTTTATACTAATCCATTTGGACCCAAACTAGTCTGAGTACCAAAAAAACCTTCTACCAGATTTTTTTGTAGGAAACCTTCCAAAAGAGTTCCAAACTCACATGGTACATGGATAGCGGGTTCTCAAGAAACATAACTGGTGATATTTATAATTTCTTATCTCTTAACTCTTGTGATGGTGTTACTGTCACTTTTGGTGATAACTCTAATGGTATGGTTAAATTTATTGTAGAAGTTGTTATATTAACTTATGTTATTATTTCTAAAGTACTATTTTTAGAAGGATTAAAACATAACTTAATTAGTATATCATAACTTTGTGATGATGGAATGTAGGTTACATTTTAAGATAATAAATTTCTTGTTTTTAAAGATAATAAAGTTTTCTTTTATGCTAATAAAAAAGAAACTATTTATTCTGTTTATTTTTATGAACTGACCAAGTAGAATGTATAGTGCTTAAATGCTATATAAATAGATCACATTATATGGAAAATGAGGTAAGGACATGTCCATCTTCGATCGTTGTACAAGATGACTGAACATGAACAAGTTTTGGAACATCCAAAGTTTAATTCAAGTATGTATTGTGTATGTAATTATTGTCTGAAAGGTAAGTAGTATAAAGAATCCTTTAGATCTGTAAATATAGTCAATACTGTTAGAAGTTTAAAACTGCTTCACCTTGATCTTTTTGGACCCATGAGAACTGTTAGCTTAGGTTCTAAACTATATGTTTTCATAATTTTTTATGATTTGAATAGAATTTTTGGACTATTTTCTTATTTCATAAAAGTGAAACCTTATGAAAATTTATTCCTTTCTATAAAAAAATTCAAAATAAAAAGGTCATTTAATTTCTTCTATTAAGAGTGATAATAGAGGAGAGCTTTTAAATTGTGAATTTGAAAAAATTTATGAAACCAGTTGATATTTTTATAATTTTTTATTCTCCTAGAACACCACAACAAAATGGTGTTATTGAGAGGAAAAGTCAAAATATTCAAGAAATGGAATGAACAATTATTAATGAATTCAATCTTCCAAAATATTTTTGGGTTTAATCTCTTAACAATGCTTGTTATATCTTAAATATATATTATATGAGACCTTCTCTAAAGAAAATCCCTTATGAAATTTTTAAACATAAAAAACCCAAAATTGGTTATTTCAATGTTTTGGATGTATTGTCTATGTTTTAAATACTAATGATAATTTAGAAAAATTTGATTCAAAGAGTTATGAAGGAATCTTTTTAGGATATTCTAATATTATTAAGGCCTATAGGGTATATAATAAAATATCTATGATAGTGTAAGAATCTATGCATGTTAAATTCATTGAAAATAATGATAATCAGTATAATGATTCTGTTGATAATTTTGAAGAATTTAAAGAATACAATTTTGATGAAGTTTTTCCTGAATGTAATGATGTATAAATTAAGGGGGATCATGTCTCTTCTCAATATGATCCTATAATTTTGAAAACTCATAAAGATAATTCTCTGGGAAATTTTATAGGAAATGAGGAATTTTGAATTAGAACTAGACATTTTGTTTCTCATTTATGTGAAAATTATACCTTTGTAGATGATTTTGTTCCTCTTAATATTAAATATGCTTTGAAATATTCTAATTAGGTTAATGCTATGCATGAGTAAATTGAATTGTTTTACAAAAATAAAGTTTGTAATTTAGTTGAGTTACCTAAAGAGACAGTGGATATAGGAACCAAATGGATTTTTTGAAATAAATTTGATGAATCTGATAATATAGTTAGAAATAATTCTAGATTAGTTTCCCAAGTTTATCTTTAAGAAGAAGGTATTTGATTCGAGGATTAATTTGCTCCAGTTTCAATATTGGAATCCATTTTTATTTTATTGTCTTTTGCAAGTTAGAAAAATTTAAAACTTTTTCAAATGGATGTAAAAATGATTTTTTAAATACTGTTATTTAGGAAGAGATGTATGTTAAAAAAACTCATAGATTTGAAAATAATTAATTTAAAAATCATGTTGTCAAACTATCTAAAGGTATTTATTGTATTAAGAAAGCTCTTTGAGCTTGGTATGAAAGTGTAAGTCAGTTTTTTATTCAAAATTATTTTTTTGAAGGTAAGGTTAAACCAACCGTATTCATAAAAAGAGTTTCAAATGATATAGTTCTAAAACAATTTGGTGTTGATGACATCATTTTTTGTTCTAAAAATGATAAATTAAGTAATGATTTTTCAAAATTAATGACAAATGAGTTTTTCACGAGTTTAATGGTTTAATTAAAATTTTTCCTTAGTATAAAAATTAATCAAAGAAAAAATAGAATTTTATTAAATCAATCCAAGTATGAAAAATATATTGTTAAATAAATTCAACTTGATTCTTGTAAAACTATGAGAACTCCTTTGATCACAAACTCTAAACTAGATGCAGATGAATCTGGAAAATCTATTTGTGATAAGTTGTATAGAGGAATTATAGGAAGTATCTTGTATAATACTACTTCTATACTAGATATTATGTTAGTTGTTTTCATGTGTTCTAGATATCAGTCCAATCCTAGAGAAAGTCATCATAAAGATTTTTAATGGGTAATAAAGTATATCAAAGGCACTGTATGTAATGGACTATTTTATTCTACTAAAAACTGATTTGATTTAATGTATTACTCTAACATTGACAATGGAGGTTGTAGACTTGATAGGAAAATCACTTCATGTATGTGTCGCTTTTCAGGAAAAAGTTTAATTCCCTAGATTTCTAAAAAGCAACTATTAGTAGCACTATCAAAAAATGAGAATGAGTATGTTGTTACAACTTTTTTTGTTTACAAAGTATTTGGATGAATCAAACTTCATATGATTTTTATGTTATTTTTAGAAAAATTCCATTTTTCTGTTATAACACTAGTGTTATTTCTGGTTCAAAAGGTCCTATTCAACACTTGATCACCAAACACATTTATTTCATATTTCATTTTCTTAAGGATCATGTTAATAAAGGTGATTTATGCTTAGATTTTATTCCAAATGAGAATCAATTGGTTGATATTTTCAATAACCATTATATTCTATCAAATTTGAGAGAATCAAGTTTGAATTTGGTATGTTGGAATCATAGTTATTTCTTTTTATGATTAGTGTTTTGATAAATCTATTCAATGTTTGTTTTATGTATTCTATTATTGAAAGTTTACAACAAAAATAATGTTTTATATTTTTTTATAATGTACTTTTTGATAAATTTCAATAGGGTGAGAAAGTTCTGGAAGATTTAATAATTTTTCTTTTATATGGTTTGAAAATTTAAAAAATATTATGTTTTATAATTTAAAAAAAAGGGGAATATTGTTTGTAATTGTGTATTTACTTTTTTAATTATCTCTTTGTTTTGATAAATTACAGATGTACAATATTTAATTAAATTAAATTCAAATTCTTTTGGTGTGTTTCACTAAAACTTACAGTGACTATTTTTCAATGTCATTGGATTTCTTTTTCACACTATTGACATTTTGTACACATCATTATGTTTAAAAACGGTGAGACAATATGACACTGTTGATTTTAGGCCAATGGAATGTCATTCTTGACACTGTTGTAAATTACAAAAGTATGTTATTACTCCTTTGATTATTATTCTTGTTTTCTTTATAGTGCTTCATTTTTATATCCTTGGTTTATCTGTTTTCTGGTGTTTGCCTTTGATAGTGTGTTTATTAATGTTTTTTACTATATTCCATTCAATTTTATAATAATTCAATAGATTTATTTAAACATGCATGATTTTATTATTTTAATATTCTTTAAGAAATATAAGTGTTGTTTTATTATTCTAAAACATTAAAATGTTTTTTCCAAATTTTTCTTAATTTTTTGATTTTACCACTTTTGAACCTCAATGGTATGTCACCCACCATTGAGTATCAACAGGGAGTTCGTTTTCTACCTACTGTATGTTACCATTTTTCTATTTTTTATTTATTTTACATAACTTTTATTAATTATCATTTCTTTATTATTTGTAATTAATTTCTTGATGATTAATTTCATTTTTCTTTTTTGGCTATGTTTTCAACCAGTCACTGTTGGAACCCAAAGATGTGTCAATAGACACCATTGGAACCCAACAGTAAGTCATGAGACACGGGTGAATGTTGGTACCCAACTGTAAGTCATGAGACAAGAGCTACTATTGGTACCCAATGGTGAGTCATGAAACATGAACTATTGTTGGAACCGAACGGTGAGTCATGAAACAAGAGCTACCATTGGACCCTAATGGAGAGTCATGAGACACCATTAGACATCCAATGGTGAGTCATTTTTATTTTTATCTTCGATCACTTTTATGATATTATGCATGGAAATGTTTTTAGTTGTGATTAAATATTTTTATTTTTTTAAAATGAAAATGCTGTGTAAAATGGATTTTGACACCGCCAAAAGTTTCCAATGGTGTGTCACTGATACACTACTAGACATCCAATTGTGGGTCATGAAACACCGTTAGTTGAAAAATTAATTTAAAATTTTTTATTTTCTCTTTTTAGTTAAATTTTTTGACTATAATTACATTGTTAAATGTTTAATATTTTATGTTTAAATATTCATACAACATTGATTAAAATTAATTAGATAATATTTTTACTTGGACTCATGGAAACTCATCATTTATGATGCTCTATTTTTTAAACATTTTTTTGAATATATTATATACCAAATTTTATTATTATTTCATTTAATTTTCATTTGCGACATGTTTAATAAACATTTATTTTTATATATTAATCATTAATTTTAATATTTCATTAATAATATTTTGTCGGATTATTTTTTTGTTCCAAATGAATTTAACATAATTAATGTAATTATCATATTATTTTTATTATTATCTAACAAGTGTCATGTAGCAATTTTCTAATGACACACTCCTGTAGATCTATGATTAAATGCTTTAACAGAATGCTTCAAGTATAAAAAAAATGTTCCTGTGTAGATTAACAGATAATGACATATTCGATAATTCATTCAATGAGGATTCATAATATTATCCTGCTGCTCTGAAATTTTGACCAGGAAACCTATTCAACATCTATTGTTTCACCTTGATCACAGAAGATCATCATCATCTACATATTTCACATGTTTTTTATCAAGAAAGAAGAGATACAATGAACTTCTTTATCATCTGATCAAGTACTTGATTCATTTGTTTTCTTTTTCTCCATTGTAATTTGTCCAATCCCCTGTTTGTATTCTAGATTCTGGGTTTACGCTTTTCCATCACAAAAGAAGTCATTGGGTTATTCGTCCCATCTAGAAAGAATTTTTGGGTTTTTCCTACCATAATAAGTTATTATGGTTGTGACTCCTTATAAATTCAGTGGTTATACCTCCAGGTGAAAAAGGTGTGTAGGGTTATACCACCATGTGAAAAAAGGTACGTCTATATTTCTTTTAATAGAGTTATTAATCTCAGTTACGAGTATGGATATAGTGCATATCAATCTCCTCAGGGAGTAGATGAGATTGGAAAGAGGAATAGGATCTTGATATCTGAACCTCTATAAAAAAAAATTTGTTATTTTTTTCTTTCTTCTACAACATTTAACATTGCATTTTTAACTCTGATAATTTTATTTTTAATAATAATAAATTAAAAATGACTATTCACCCCCCCTCTAGTCACTTCTTCTTTACCATGAGCACTAGAGAACTTCTATCAAACATTCTATGAATTTTAGTATTCAAATAATGTTGAATTCCTTTTGATAAAATAAGAAAACATAGTTATAAATTGATATAAAAGTTTCTAAAAGTTATTGATGTTCATAATGTAGAAAATTGTTATTAGAAATTGTTATAAATATATTAAACTAAAAGTACTTAAACCCATCAATATATCATTATAATTGAATATAAGAACATGAATTTCAAAATAGTACCTTGTAATTATAATTATTGGCGACTCTTTATAGTTATAACACAAAATTTTTTCATTCAAATAATCTATCTTTTTTTATGAGAAATGTATTATTCATAAAATCATATGCATTTTCTTTGAAGTTTTGTCATTGTGGTCACGGTGACACATTTCGTAACATTAATAATAAAATAAATATAATTAGTTCCAAAACATGAACTATATTTATGATGAGGCGGGAGTAATACTTTTATTCCAAATAAATAAATTCATCAATGGATTATATACAAGATCTAATTTATAATGATGTTTTCAACTTATAAAAGGATGGAATAATGTTCCAAATGACATATCAATTATAGATGATAGTGTGCTCATGTGGTTAAATTATTATTTTAGTTGTTATCAACATATTGATAAGTAATGGATATGAATTAGTAATTTTTATGTAATAAAAATTTAAATGTATGAAATGTAAAGAATTAATAGTTACACCCACAAAGAGAAGTTAATTAGTCGATACACAATATAGAAATATATGATGCATCGGTTTATTTTGATGTATAATAATGAATTTTGTAGTGACACTATAAAAAAGGGGGATTAGAAGAAGTTATTTCATGGTCTGGTGGTGGTTTAAATGGTCACCTCATAGTTTGAAGGTGGTTATTAAAACTGCCTCATATTGCACGGTCACTATTCATTTAGCGATTGTTTCTTTAAATTTGCGACTATTTTGTTATGCATCATTTTTTGAACATTTAGCAATGGTTACTTGTTTATCTAGACTATATTATTTTATAAAAAATATCCAAAATAAATATAAATAAAATAAACTAACAACCACTTAACATTTTAGTGTTGATTTCTTTTAGAGGCGGTTAATCATAACCGCGGCTAAATACATTAAATAAAATATGTTTTGAAACAGAAACTAAAAACCACCACTAAATCAGTTCTGTTTTTTTATATTTAAAAAAATCTATAAATATAAAAAACTAACATGGTCTAAACTAAAACATAAAAATAGGAAAAACCCATCACACATATATCATACATCTATAGTCATATGAAAACATCCACATTCATCATAACCTCAACCCCATTCAACCCATAAATCTATCAACCAAATGAATAGATCGAGAATGATTATATCACTAAGAGGGGGATGGGGTGAATTAGTGGTGTACTTTTACAATTTCATATTTTCAAATTAACCTCTCTAATCGGTTAAGATCTTGATCCCTTGTTTTTTAGAGTCTCACTTCTTCCGTATGAAAACAAATGAAAACACTAAAAAATCACTTAGGTATTTTTACAAGGTTTTCCCCCAATATGGGTTACTACATCCTTGTTGTGTTTGGGATATCCGAAGACATAGAGTCTCCACTAGTAATATGAAATGTGATTAAAAATATAGACAATCTCCCAAAATTCTTGATAGACAAACTCATATAATGCCTGGTCACAACTGATTACTGTGGACTGTCTCCCAAAAGGATCTTTAGACTGGAATCCCACCAATGTTCTTTATATTGACTCCCCCTGTTGAGCTATCTCTCGAAAATCTCCTCTTATTTATATTGGCATCCCTCTAGTTCTTAAATGAATACCTCTTGTGAATATCTCTTCAACTATCATTGTCTTCTAATGGAGTGATCTATTGGTCGTGTTCTTATTGAAGTCCACTCAATATAATCTTCTAATTAACTGTTAGCCTTGATCACATAAAACTGATCACTTATAAAATGTCAACTATTTTACTACAACACTACTCGGTAAAATGTACTTTCTTTTACTAAAGTCCCAGCATCACTAAACACTGAAGACTCGGATAAAGAATTTATTCTTAGTCACTGATATCAAAACGGTCCCAACTTCAGTCTCAAACAATGCTCTCTAAATATGAAATCTATATTGCATGTGCACTTTTCAATATTTATACATGTATTTATAACAGTGCATGGACTTCTCTCTTATTTCTCATGTGTGTATGTGAACATGAATTTGTGCGTGTAACTATATATTTTTACATGGTACATCAACCACACGATATCCACTTAACTCACTTCACATGACATGCACATTGTTCATCTTGCATACACCATAATATTCTCAATAGTTACTCAATGCATGTGCAAACAACAAATCAAGAAAACCCAAATCACACATACTACCTTTTGTACACTTCTCAGTACCTTTTCACACACATACTATGCAATTTATTTTTGTTTATAACTTCCCGAAAAAAACACTTTCATCATGTATTCACTACCTTGTGTTCACCATTCCTTCATGAAAGTGTGCTGCCTTCACTCACATACACTGTCCAAAGCACTTACACACACAAAACTGGATGCTCACATGTGTATTATCACTGATCAAATGAATACCTTATTCCTTATTATGCACAAAATCAAATGAGTATAGAAATGGTGTGTGCAAGGCCTTCACTTACATAAGATATTGTGTATATAAACACAGTCCATGGTTTCCCATACTCATCGTTCAAGAACCAATAGTTACACACATAATAGGACCACGTTATCTCGGTTTATCCATGAAAACAAGACATTCACATAGAAAATATAGTGTGATAGGCACATATATGGTTCTTGTGGAAGCCTTCTTCTTCACGGAAACGAGAAATGCACGGAAACATTTACCTATGAAAACTAGAGCGTTTTCACGCCTCGGTTCCTCTCGGAATGAGATTCTCTCAAAAAATGATCGACTACAATATATGAATACTGCCTTCGGTATTTATAGACGATAATCCACTGACTTAGGACATACGCACAACCTCCATTCCCTAACACAAATAAGCACCGCCATCAAAAAGACATTTTTTTCACCTCACTTTATATCATCATTTAGATCTTCAATTTTTATGAAAATAGAACAGTAGGGGATTTCGATCATGTTAGAGTTAAAAGAATGTTGAAATGATGATCAGACACTCAGTTTTATCAAGGAATAAGCTTCTATCCATATTTTATAGAGATCCTGGCGTTGGGATTTCTGATTTAAAATTTAAATAATGAAGAGAGATAAAATTATTAATGGAGGGATTTTCTCAACATTAATGGAGTATATTCTCCCAACATTAATGAAGAGTTATTCCCATTATTAATTTATGGAATAATGATGGAATTATTAATGTTGACCACATTAATTGGATATATGGGATGGATGTCTATATAAGATGATTTGGAATCATGTTTTAGAATGTGGGTTGGTAAGATGTAGCTGGTGAAAGAGAGAACAGGGAAGGGGGTGCCGCCATTGGGGTTGCCCAAGTGCCGATGATGGCAGAAAATGAGATGATGAAGATGATGAAGATGATGATGGTGTGTCAATGACAGCGAATGAAAGCATTTGCACGAAGATGGAAAGATAATTTTTTATGACAGCGTGAAAAGAGATTCATGAAGGCTCCATGTATCGAAAGTCCTCTTGGTTGCGGAGTTCAAGCGGCGTGTCATCGTTATGATGATCGGTGGTGCAAAAAAAATGGTACATTCATGGGTGTCGGTGTGTCGAGGGAGAAATCCTTTGGTTGAGTTGTAAAAGGCCTTCGGGTGTTGTTAAAAATCCTTCGGGTGATGTGTAAAATTCATTCAGGTGATAAAATGCCTTTGGGTGATTAAAGGCCTTCGGGTGAAATCTTCTCCCCTTGTGTGTTTTTTGCAACTACTACTTCCATTGTGGCTCAGGTCTCCGTGCCCCAACACCTGGTGAAAATGTTCCCTCACATTCGGTCGGGGAAGAAGACAACACTGCATAGATATTGGAGGGCTCAGATAAATCAGATGAGAAGATAGGATAGCATTAGTTCTCTCCGTGTTTTTTAAATCGGATTAATCAGACCAACAGTCAGGATGATTCAAATGATCAATTGGATGGATCTAGTATATTGAGCATAATCTTACATCCAAACATTTACCGCTCAACCACTTCCTTATGTAAGAAACCCTGGCATTTATCACTTATAAATATATTCCTCTTTCCCCAAATTAAGGATTTTGTGGAGGTTTTTTCAAAAAGGGCTCTAAATATTCATTTTTTCATAAAACAAATACAATTTCTCCCAACCCCCCTTCCCAGATGACCCCCCTTCCCCTGACCCTAAATCCTAGCTAATCCCCCCCCCCCCCCTATCAGCATCAACCAAGCCTGATCTGTCCAAGCCATCACCAGTGGCTCCCGAGCCCGAGACCTCCAAGATCTCGCCGGCAACTCCCAAACTAGAGCCCTCCAATCCCTCATCGGTTGAGCCCGATCCCTCATATCCTGATCCCTAAAATCCCCTTTCATCATCGCCTATGACAAATCCTTCCAATCCCTCACTAGCTAAGCCCTCTCCAGTCGATCCCAAGCCCTCAAATCCCAAGCCCCCCCCAATCCCTTGTTTGTGCTTCTTTGTGATGCAGTCACAACCTCCCAATTGAGGTAGATTTACATATGGTTTGATCAATAATAATAAATGGTAGTTATGATATTCAATTATATAGTTACATCATTGTATATTTTGGAAGCTTAAGATAAACATTAGATGATGTTTGTTAGGATATGTATTTTATTAGAAACCATGCATTAGTGATTGAAATGACATACTCTCTAAAAATTATAATTAATGAAAATGATTCATTTTTATAGAAAATATGTACATACTATGGTCTTTTTTTCACCATTAACATAGGTCTCTACCAAGGTATCATGGGAGTTCTCAATGATCATACTAGTTCCCTTTGAATAAATGAGTAAAGGAGATCGTTCTTGAAAAATTCTAATAATCATACTCTATTATAATTGATTTCAAGTTCATTCAACATGTGTCACCCTTTCGAATTGATATGTTCAAATTCATCAAGTCATATATGAAACAATGATTCTATTTCCATAACTTGTTATAATATAGCGATGAGTAATTTTCTTATTCCATGATTGTTTCATTCATATCTCTCACCCTAAAAGTCGTAAATTTCTCTCTTTCCCTCCACTATATAAATCAGATCTGTAAATGGGGGTTCTATGTCAAGAACTCTGTGTATTGATTCCCATAACAATGGGATTTATTTTGATTCTAATATATCACCTCTAATCCAAAGATTTGGAATCTGTTATTATGTTAGACCTCTACCAGGAGGTGAGATCTACACTAACTCTTGTTATGTATTCCCTGTTTTGTTTTGAAGGATGGAACCGCTATAAGGTCATCTTATCGTTGACACTCCATTTATATCATGTTTCCACTATTCTTAAACTAGGATATTCATTTACGTAATTATCATTCCCCAATTTACCATATTTTACCATTATCTATTTTCCTATTTAGTAATAGTCATTTGTTTTAATTTTTTGAAAATGTGTAGGCACATTGTGATATATATGGATAAAATTTGGATCACATTACTGAGGAACACACCTCAATATGCAAAGGGTTTGTAGGATTTTTTAGATTTTTTAATTTCCAATCCATCTGTTGATGGGAGAATAAGATTTCCATGTCCAAAATGTAATTTTAGAAGATGTTTTGAAAAGAGATGATGTTTATGAACAATTGATATTGATGCAATTCCTGGATAAATATTTCTATTGTATTTAACATGAAGAATTAAACGTTACAGACACATTGATTAATAACGTCAATCGATAGAATGAGCTCCCAACTTTGTCAACAATGGAAAAGGAAATTAAAAACCTTATTAATGATTCATTCGGTGTTGCAAGACAACAACATCAACATCAAAACATATCAAATATAGTAGTTGACGGTAATGAAAATAGAAATGTAACAGCTGATGTTTTCTAGACTATAGGACAACTAGATCAAGATTATAACATATCATTGGATCCTCCTCTTGATTCTGGAGAGACTAAAGTAATAGAAAACATCACTAAGAAGACAAATGAGTTTCATGGTTTAGTTGATGATGGAAATCAGGAGTTGTATAATGGATGTTTGAAATATTCAAAACATTCTTTTCTACTGATGTTGTACCATATCAAATGCCTATGTGGAATTACAAATAATGTGATGTTTGTGATATTAGAATTGTTGATTGATTCATTTTCTGAAGCAAATATTTCTGAAACTTTTTATGATATGAAAAAACTTGTTAACAAGATTTTCCTGAATTTTACAAAAAATACACACATGTACCAATGATTATATGTTTTATCAGGGAGAGGATTCAAGCAGGTAGGATTAAAAAAATGTTCTTTTAAATGGTAGTCAATGAGTGATGATGGAAGTCAGAATCAACATTATGTAATGAATAATAAGAGAAAAACACACCTAAAAAGGTTTTACGTTACATTCCATTAAAACCATGATTAAAAAGATTATTCATGTCATCAAAAACCACTGAACAGATGAAGTGACATTCTATATATAATAACAATGATGGGTTAATATGACATCAAAAAGATTCAAAACCACAGAAGACATTTGAATAATTATGTATAGAGTTCTCGCCTGATTCTAGGAATGATTGATAGGGATTAGCTGCCGGTGGATTCAACCCATTTGGGACTTTGAGCATCAGTTATAGTATTTGGTCAGTTGTTTTGATGCCTTACAATATGCCTCTGTGGATGTGTATGCAACAATTGTATTTTAGAATTTTGATGATTATTCTTGGAAAAAATGATTGGAAATGATATTGATGTATACTTGCAGCCTTAAATTACTGGAGTTATAGAGCAACTGTGTTGAGACATATGATGTAACATCTAGAACAATGTTCACAATGACAGTTTATATAATGTGGTCTATTAGTGACTTCCCTGGACATATAAATTTAGTTGGTTAGATCACATACATGGTTTTGGATTTTTGTATTTGAAACATTAATTTTGAGCCCGAATGACTACCTCACAATGGAAAATGGAGCTTCTTGTGTCATCGAATATTTCTCGATGAATCTCATAGATTTCGGTTGAACAAGTCAAAAAATTAGTAGAACACCTCCAAATTTTTTGATAGGTTTTGAAATTTCGACACAACATGGAAATGTTGAAACAAAATTCGGGAAGGTGTATAATTTTAATGATAGTTAGAAATGAGTTCGAATTGCATCATCATGTGAAATCGGAATGCAACAAGTCAAGAAAAAAGTGTATTCATCAAAATTCCATATTGGGAATTTAATTTTTTGTGGCATAATCTTAATCTGATGCATAATGAAAATAATGTTTGTGAAAATTGTATCTTCACAATACTTAATGAGCATGGAAATTCGAAGGATCATCTCAATGCTTCGAAAGAATTAAAGCAATGAACATAAAGCATGATCACTAGCCAGATGAGAATAGAAAACATGCTCCGATAATTTTTGAAATGAAAAATATGGAGAAAAATAAATTCATTAAAATTTTAAAACATGTCAAGGTATGTAATGGGTATTCAAGTAATTTCTCAATGTTTGTTGACTTACATAATCATAGGTTACATGGATTGAAAAGTCACGATTCAAATATTTTGTTAAAATAGTTTCTACCATTGGCATTGCATACATTATTACCTGACAAGGTTACTATTTTTTTACTCCAATTTTTCACATTATTTAGACAATAATGTGAGAAATATCTACAACCATTTCAGCTTAAAAACCATCAAGAGATGTTTTTTTGAAACTTTGTACAATAGTGATTATCTTTCCTCCATCATTTTTTATTTTCATGATGTATTTAACTGTGTATTATGTTGATGAAGCTAAATTAAGGGGCCTTGAACATTATCGACAGGTGTATCCAATTGAGAGGAACTTTATTTAAATTTTTTCATTTAAATAAACAATTTTGGTCACTTCATTAAATACACAATTATGTTTTTTTATTTTATTTCACAGATATATTAGGCATTTTAAATCATACGTGAAAAATAAAGCTCAACCTGAAGGCTTTATTTCTAAAATCTATTTTGAATAAGAGTGTATTAACTTTTGTTCTATATACTTTGATGATATTGAGACATAATTAAATTGAGTTGGATTTTTTTCTGACACATCGACACAATCTCAACTACATGGAAAATCAAAAATATTTCCTTCTATTGGTCGATCCATTGGAATGAGCTCTAATTTTATATTGATTGAAATGGAATTATCACAAGAAAAAAGATATTTGTTGCTAAATAGTGAAATAAAAAATAATTTTATTGAAGAGTTTAGGATAAAAACAAGGATATGAATGATAGGATGAAAACAAAATGATAAATATATAACAAATGTAGTTAATAAAGTGATTTTGATTGGTTTAGACGATGTGTATGTTCATAAATATTGCATCAATAAAGATATTATGTTGACACATATATTTTTTAAATGTAATAATGTTTATTACTTTATGTAGATCATGAATACTAATACTTGAGATGATTTTTTAGAAGATATGGTGTTTCTTTCTTGAGGTCCTCTAAAACAGGCTTGAAAATTCGACACTTACAATGTGAAAGGATTTAAATTTTGTACATTCAATCAGGAAGAGGGTTTAAAAACATTGAATAGTGTTATATATACGTTTTACAAAGTACGATACTATGGAAAGATGAATGATATTATAGAATTAAACTACCATTAACATTTTTAAGTTGTTTTAATCAAATGAAATTGAGTCGATTTTATTAGGGGTGTTAAAAGAGATTCCTTGCAATTTACTTCTGTGAAATTCTCACACTTGATGGATGTTGGTGACCATGAATTTCATGATCCTTATATCTTATCATTCTAAAAAAATGGTATATTATGTGGAAGATGTCACAGATGAAGGGTGGAGTGAAGTTTCTCACGTAAAAAATAGACTTGTATGATACGGGTGAAGAAGTGGAATATTTGACCTCTGACATTGAATCCCATCAAAAAAAAGAAACAAACTTATTTTTCTATCATGATATTGAAACTATTAGTCTCTCAAGGGTGTAAGAAGTTGATGAAGTAATGATAGAGCAGGAAAAAACATGATAGAAGGAGAAAATGGTTGTATGTGCAATCATCCATTCATTTATCATCCACTTATGTCATTTGTGTTGTCATTCATTATCATAGTTATGTATATTTTGTTTTTCTATACAGTGCATCTTTTATCATTTCTTTTTTTTTTCTGCATGAAATTTTTGAAATATATGTTCTTAAGTAACTTTTATTTGATTAAATCACAGGAATTCTAAGGAGGAAGCATTTTATTAATACTATTCAACCCTCATTAGTGAGGCACCAGGCCACTCCTAGTTCTTCATGATGATATTAGAGGGTGACTGGTATAGGTAAAAATTTTAATATGAATAAAGTTGTTGTAGTTTTTTATACTAATAATTTTTTTTTCATAAAATATGGAAATAATGCTACTGTGGAGAAAAATATGAAAAGTTTAGATGTCTGGAATCTAAAAGGACTAAAGATAGTTATCCAATTTGACTGTTATAGGGTCCCTACGGATAACGCTATGGGATTATTTGGCCAAATTCTAGGCTAGTTGGTGGCGGAGCTAGTTACCCTTCCAATTACGTATGATGATGGGAGACATAAGCCTTCATCTTGGAAAATGATGTTTTTGATTCATAGATAAATGTAATTTTAAAAAATTATGGTGTAATTGAATGTCATTATGATATTAAATTCTAAAATTTTAAAAATGAAACTCTTTGTACAGATATTTTTTCACATTCTCATTGTTGATTTTATAGCATGAAAGTGTACATTGAAAGCGTTGGTTGATTTATATCAAAAGATGACTAGATATATCCCTGATGATATTGCATTGATGACTGGGGGTGAGCAGGTAAATCACACAACTTCAAAATCACTTAGTTCACAAGAATTTATTGATTTTAAGATTAAATATAAATATACAACACTATTTAATTTTCAATATAATTTTCTTATAGGTGTCGGTTAAAGGAAGTAGTGATTGATATGAAGATAGAGATGGACATGTAGAGGGTGAAAAGCAGAGTAAATCTAGCATTGATTAGTGGTCTTTTTTATGTTTTGGACTGGTATGGAATGATAGTGTTTGTTGATGTATTATTTGTGACACAGACTTGAAACAATTTATAGTTGGATTTGAAATATTATACTTATTTTTTGATGTCATATTTCTTGTATATGTGTGATTTTATAATGCTTCTGTTAGGGATTTTGTGTGCTATAGATAGGCAATACACTTGGTTTGCATTTTTTTTGGGTAGTTCTGGGCTTGGAAAATCATATTATAGCATTTTTTAATCAACATTGAGCGATGGTTTAAACCACTGCTATATATGGAATATTTTAATTCATGGAAGTTAAAACCACCGTTATAAGATGTATTTTTCTTTTTAACGGTTGTTAAAATTGTTTCAAAATATGATGCACTATTATTTAGCAGCATTTGGGGGGCGGGGGATTTTTTGGATTTCACGAAGGTTTTAACTTCCATGAAATCCTCATTTTTCTGCCCCCTAAAAAATCACCATGAAGACGAAAATAACCGCCCCTAAATAAAATCTCTACAATTCTTACCAAAAACCACTACTCAATGGAAGAAACTACTGAATATTGGATTCTGAGACACAATTTGGTGAAGATTTTTTGAAACCATTGTAGAAATATGTAGTCACGGTTTAAACTGTTGCCAAATAAAAAAAAATGCCGCTACCTGGCCCTTTTCTTTTAGTGACTTTTTTTCATGAAACTTAGTTAACTCTATGAATCACAATCTCATTATGTTGTCCAAAAGTGACAGCCTTAAATATCTCCTTTAATTCCATAAATTGTTAGTTCAAAACACATAAAATAATATGAAATAAGGAGGAACCTCGTAGTTTATCAAAAATAACATTTATATTGAGAGTTTCCTCTTAATCCAAGGCTTTCTTTTCTTCCAATATCAGCATGGGAAGATTTATTTGAACTTTGTTTTCGAGTCTCATTGATTTGACCATCATTTGACTTCCATTTTTCTTCTATGTGTTTAATAATCTGATCAGATATCTTTTCTTTTCATTGATCTCTCCTTGCTTTAGTATCTTGTAATAAGTGTCATGGAAGTGTTTTCATGAAAACTTTAGCACAATGAACTCGTTCGTCACATATTTCACAAATTTACTTTACACAATTAAAATTATTCTAGGGAGACATACTTTTTGATTTATTAATGATAAACTTATGCATACTAGGATTGTTCCTTATTCTCACAGAGCTGCTTCTTTTCTTATCATAATTTCTTCCCCTTAATAAATGCCAATTATGAGGGAGGGACATATTATTCCAACAATTTTAGGATTTGTGACGAAAATTACCACAACACCAGCAATAACCTTAGAAACATAGTCATTCATAACCCTGAAAATATTACTGGTGATAAACTCTTTGCTATCTTAATACACTCCTGTCATTAATTTTCCTCGGTCTTGGAGAACATTCATTTTAAAACTTACTTAAGCCCTTGTTATCAACATCAGTCTATATTCATCTAGTTTTTATGTCAGAACCTATATCACAAGATGAAATAGAGATAGTTTCATTGATAAAATTAAAAATAACTTATACCTTCTTCTTTGGACTGCTCTTCACAGAATCATTTTATGATTCAGCTTTAACATCTACTACTTCATAAAAATCATCTTGTATCTTTTTCAATGTGTTTTCAGCTTTAAGACACCTAGTCTATGTCTCACCCAATTCTTCTTTTTTTCATCCAGTTTTACATTAATATCATTCAACATTTTCTCCTGTTCTACAATTATCACCTTGGATGTTTTGATCTCTTCAATAATATCATTATCCTTATTGTTTTCATTTCCTTTATCATTCTCCATAAGTTTGATTCTTTACTTGAGTAGAGTGTTTTGATCAAGACATGCTACAAGTTCAGATCTCAACATGTACTCAATATAGCTCTCTTCGTATTTCTCATCACTACTTGAAGAATCAAATTTCCTATTAACTTGTTCTATGAAGGATTTATTATTATTATTAGTTGAACCTTTATCTTTTGATTCAGTCCAAGTTCAGATAATTTCCTACTCATCATATTTTTCTGGTATTTCTTTGAGAACTCTTTCTTCTTTCCACTATCACCTTTTTAATTTTTTTTATCTTCTTTTAATGTAGTTTTATTCATCATCATCGCTCTCAGAATCATCAAAATCTTTCTTCAGATAATCAAATGAAAAATGTCCAATTTGACCACAATTTAAGAAATTTAAAGTAAGCACACCTTTAAATTTTCCTCTTCCTCTTATAAGATTTTTAGAAATCAAATCCATGACTCTTTTATAATCTGTATCACTCTCCTAATCCTCATCAGAATCATAGAATTGTTCATTATTATTTTCCTTCATCTTGATACTTTTCATTTCTTTGAAATCCATTTCCTCCTTAGATTTTTTTGAACATAAGAGTTTTTCTCATATCATAATTGAGAATTGTATCATATAATTCATCAAGAGACAAGTCTCCAACTTTTCCAAGTAAAAAATATTTGAATCAAATCTGTCAGGAAAATTATGCATCAATTTTTCAACAATATATGGGTCATCCAATGTATCTCAAAATCCCCTGATATGACATACAATATCATTCAATCTGGTAAAGTATCCATCAACTTTTTCATCCTCATCCATTCGAATATCTTCAAACATAGCTCTCCAGATTTGATGTTTGGATTATTTGATCTTCACATTCCCTTCATACATATTTTCAAGTTTATCCCACAACTCCTTGTCTATTTTTAATCTCATCACTTTAGTGAACACTTTATAAGATAATGATGAAAAAATAGAATTTTTGGCCTTCCCATCTACTTAAATATTTCTCTTATCAGCATGTGTCATGGGAGAATCTACTCCTAGTAGTATAAAACCAACTGTTACAACCTCACTAACATCAAGGACTTATAAAATTAGATATGGAAGCAATCAATTATTATCTCCATAATTGTTCTTGACATTATAGAAATTAACTCCTATATTTTTGGTTGAATTCAAACTCCCCATCATAAAATCTTTTGAAATTATTAGATCCTTATAGAGGGAACTTTGTGCTCTGATACCACATGAAGAGTCCATGTTTGGTTATATCAGTGAGAGGGGGAGGGGTGAATCAGTAATGTACTTTTACAATTTATTATTTTCCAATTAACCATAATGATTGTTTACGATCTTGATCCCCCATTTTTTAGAGTCTCACTTCTCCTATATTCAAAAAACTGAAAACACTGAAAAATCACATAAGGACTTTTACAAGGTTTTCCCCCAATATGGGTGACTATGTCCTTACTGTATTAGGGATAATCCAAGACACAAAATATCCACTAGTAATATGCACTGTGATAACAAATATAGACAATCTATAAAAATGTATGATAGAAAAATTCACATATTGCCTGATCACAACTGATCACTGAGGACTATCTCCCAATTGGATATTTAGACTGGCATCCCACCAATGTTCTTTATACGGACTCCCACCAATTGAGATATCTCCTGAAAATATATTGTAATTTATACTTTTATCTCAACATTTATTCAATGAATACCTCTTGTGATCATGTCTTCAACTATCATTGTCTTATGATGCATCAATCTGTTGGTTTTGTTATTCTTCAAGACCACTCAGTATAATCATTTTATTAACTATCGGCCTTGCTAATATAAAACTTATCACTTGTAAAATGTCAGATACCTCAATACAACACTGATCGTGAAAATTTACTCTCTTTTTCTGAAGGCACGACCTCACTAAACACTAATTATTTGGATACAGAGTTTCTTCTAAGTCAGTGATATCAAAATTTTCCTAACTTTAGTATCAAATGCTACTCACTAAATATGAAATCTATATTTAATGTTCACTTTTCAATCATCATGCATGTATTTATAACAGATCATGGGATTCTATCTTATTTCTCACATCTTCATGTGAACATGAATTAGTGCATGTAAGTATTTTTTATTACGTGGAACATCAAACACACGATATTTACTTGACTCACTTCACAGGACATTCACATTGTTCATCTTGCATAAAACACAATATTCTCAATAGTTACCCAATGCATGTGAAAACAAAAAACAAAGAAAACTCAAATCACATGTACTTCCTTTTGAGAACTTCTCAATACCTTTTCACACATATACTATGAATTTTATTTTTGTTTAACCATTTACACAAACACACTTACATCATGTATTTACTACCTCATGTTCACCTTTCCTTCACTTAAGTGTGATGCCTTCACTAATATACATTGTCCAAAGCACTTGCACACACAAAACTGGATGCTCATGTGTGTATTCTTACATCTCAAATGAATATATTAATCCTTCTTACGTCAAAACTCAAATGAGTATATAAACGATGCACTCAAGTCCTTAACTTATATATAAGATACGATTTATATAAACACAATCTATGATTTCTTATACTCATTGCATAAAAACCAGTAGATGCACATGTAATAGGATCGTGTTATCTCAATTGCTCCACAGAAACATTATCTTCACATAGAAACTCTAGTATTCTAGGAACATATTGGTTTCCCACTGAAGCCTTCTTCATCTCACAAATAAAAAATTCATGGAAACATTACCTTATGTGGACCAAATCATTTCCACACCTCTGTTCCTCTCAAAAATTATATTCTATCAAAAAATGATAGACAAAAAACTTATTAATACTACCTTTGGTATTTATAGATGACAATCCCCTGACTTAGGACATACGCACAACCTCTGTTCCATGACATGAATAAGAACTTCCAGCAATAAAAACATTTTTCACACCTCACTGTATATCATAATTTCGATCATCATTTTTTATGAAAATAGAAAAATAGGGAATTTCAATCAAGTTATAGTTAAAAGAATTTTGAAACAAGATCAAAAAATTAGTTTGATCGTGGAGTAATCTTCTATCAATGTTGCATGGAGATCCTGGTGAATAGGCTCTCTCAGGTTTACTCGGGGAAGTAGAGAGTCTTTTATTAAATGTGTTTTTTTAATAAAATTGAAAAAGTGCTTAGGTTAAAAAAAATTAAAAACATGATACAAATGAGGCATCAGCGATGCCACCTTTGCTCCCCCGCGCCACCTTTGTCCCGAATCGATGACATGGCAAAGGCAGCTTCTACGAAAGGCAGCTTCTGTGATGCCTCCATGGCCTGAACTCCCTATAAAAGGGTGGTAGCCCCCTCCTCTCTTCACATGATCATGGACTTCATCTCTCCTAAATTCTCTCGGTCTCTCACTAAAAAATTCATTTGATGTACAGGTTTTTACGAAGATTCATTTAGATGTATGTTTCTTTATTTAATTTAATTTCTTTATTAAATTAATTTAATTCTTTTTAGTTATAAATATATCATTTTCATGTAGTTTAGGTAGTTCTTAATATTTAGTTATTTAGTTTTTGTAATTAGTTATATATAGTTTGAAATAATTATTTTTTGGTAGTATATATTAAGAATATGTTAACTTACGATTAAGTAATTTGAAATTTTGGTAGCTTAAAGATTATGTGGTTATCTAAGAAATTAAATTCCTTTCTGGATACAAATAAGTGGATGTGGCTCTAGCACATATGTACATAGGGGTATAAATAGAAAACACTACTTTGTACTAGACTCAAACAGGAACTGGTACATGATAACGGGCTTTGTTGCATCCTAGTTTAACACTCCCGGGGAATATGCTTAAGATGATACACATTTTCTTTATAAACTACTAAAATATCTATGAAAAGAAAAATCAAATCAATATATTTATCAATGATAAAAGGATAAATATAATTTTATAAAATCAAATAAAGACATAAGCATTAATGAATTAAATTTATTATTAGTTAATTATAATTAACTAATGAATATAATATGATTAGATATTAAAGAATAAATAATTAAAGAATAACTTAATAATGATTAAATAGTGATTAAAGAATGATTGATCTGTTAAAAACTGTATTAATAAACTCAGTTTAAAATGAAATGGAGAAAAAAATGCTTTAAAATGTAAATATTATATAGTTTAGAAATAATAGTTACTATTAGACATAATTAATTATAGAATAATTAATAAATAACATAGGATTAATGCATGGATCCATATAATGATAAGCTAAAAATACTGATGAACATATAAAGTGAAATGAAGAAGAACAAACACATTAAATAAAAAGGCTCCCAAAAAATTACATTCTAATAAATATCACATGGTCAAACATCAGTAGATTATTTTGGGGTATAGAAAGGAACCCTAAAATTACATTATAATAAAAATCATATGGTCAAAAATCATTGTTAATAATTTTTACACTATTATAAATTTTATGAAAGAAACATTTTTGACGTAGAGTGTCATGTTTTCCTATGTTTACTGCTATGGAGAGATTATTCCAACCGAGAAAGAAGCTTCTTACAATACACAACCAATTATGGTGGTTAGTACATCTGATTGTGTAACCATAAGTGACCTTCAAGAGAGAATTCGTGGTTCCTTAAATCTGGGACCCGATCAAGAGATCATGTCTATGAGCAATAGACATTTGCAATTTCTGACAACGCTGTAGAATCTAGCCTATCCATTGGTTGCTGATGAGCAGTGGGTCCAAGAAATTAATTTATTTTCTCAATAGTCAGATGCTACCATGATGGAGTTATTCGTTGATGTTTCTACTATACAACAACAATGTCCACTTGTACGAAGACGTAGAATTACAAGAGTGGTTGAAGATATTCCACCCCATGAAATTGAGCCTATTCTAAATGATTCAGCATAAGAGGACAACCTATATGATCTCCTAGATATACATGTCAACCCGACTTCTGATGAGGAGTTTTGTAATGATGGATCAGATGGTGACAACAATGCTAATGAGGAGGGACCAACGGAATATATAGAGTAGATTCTAAGAAATGCATTAGTTTTACATCATCCTCGACCTACAATAAATCATCCACCACACTTTTCATCTTGGTCAAAAGCAATGACACACATGCCTTAATTTGACAATAATATTCTCACACTGACAACTAAGTTCTATGGAGTTGTACCAGATAGGTTTAGTGAGGTGGAAAAAACCTTATATATTGAAAGGAAGTTTCCTTGTAAATATGCCTCAAAAATCACACTAAAGAGATTTTATATTGAGAGACACTTCAACTATGTATTTCACGAATCATGCCATAGTAAATATTTTATACGGTGTTAGAAGTATGAGGATGATTGTATATTTCACTTGAGGGTGATTCCGGACATTACATTTGTAGGTTAGAGAATCTTGAGGATTGAGGTGGCCCATACTTGCGTTCAGCCAAGCCTCACACAAGATCATAACGAATTGTATGATGAATTTGTGTCATCTGTTGTTGTTGAGATGATTAGAACATGTCAGAATGTTCCAATATCCCTTCTGTAGGAGAGGATTCAACAGACATTCTGTTATAAGTTTTCCTATAATAAGGCATGTATGGCGAAACAGAAGGCAATTGTGAAGGTCTATTGTGATTGGGATAACTCATATCAGGTCTTGCCGCATTTGCTAGCCATACTAAGGCATCATAACCATGTTTTCTTCCATTTGGATACAAACGAACATGTGTCTCACGATAACCAACTTGATCCATCTCATGTTCAATTTCATCGGTTGTTCTAGACATTCCTTCCTTGAATCTCTGCATTTCGTTTCTGAAAACAATTTATTCATATTGATGGAACATTTCTGTATGGAAAATACAATGGCGTATTGTTGATTACGGAAACCCAAGATGGAAACCGTTCACCTCTTCGGCTTTCCTTTTACATTGTAAAGAAAGAAAGCTATGAATCATGGAGTTGGTTTCTGGCATGTATCAGCAGCCATTCAACCAATATTAGGGGCGTTTGTTTGATATCTTATTTCCATCAATCAATTAATGAGGAAATCAATGCAGATCCTGATACATGGAGATACCGAAATGTAAATCATTGGTTCTGCATTAGACACATTTCTAACAGTGTGGATAAAAAATTCCACAACGAACCGATGAAGAAGGAAATCATGAGGCTTGGTACACATTCTATTCATTCTGTTTTACTATTTCAATATAAAGATAAAATCAATTTATGTGAAATATCATCTATGATTTGTAGCATATGAGTCGGACCAACAGCGTTTTGAAAAACATTGTGAACAATTTCTTCAGGCTAATCAAGAAGTTTATGATTATATGATGCGAATTCCAAAAGAGAAATGGACATTGGCATACAACGGGGGGGAGAGGTATAGATACATGACGACAAACATTGTGGAGTGCACCAATGGTATCTTCAAAGGGATTCGTAAGATTCTTATAACCGCCTTAGTTAAGGAGACATTATATTAATGCGTGAATTACTTTTTAGATAGACCAAAACTAGCACCAAATAGAATACAACAGGGGCTAAGATATGGAAGAAACTTTCACTGAGAGATTGAAAAGAATATTGAAGAAACTCCTGGTTATCACGTATGTCTCTTTCTAAGAGAAGACTCCTAATTTGAAGTTCAAGAGAGTTCATACCCCATCACAAATCATGTCGGTGAAAAAATGGTGGTATTACTGGAAACAAGGAAATTTCAATGTGGAAACTTTCAGGCCTTACAGTTTCCATGTACACACGTCATCGCAGCATGTGCCTCTGTGAACATCTCATGGGAAGCATATGTTGATCTAGTGTACAGGATTGATACCATTTCTAACTATTATGTTGCACCATGTACACCTATTGGGGAGTATCATTATTTCCAAATGCCCGAAGGCTAGCCGATAGTCATATCTGACATGAATCAGTTATGTCCTCATGGGAGACAGAATGTGAGTAGGATGCATAATGAGATTGACTAGCCTCAAGAAGAAGGACAGAGTTTGCGATGCATGATATTTCATAAAGAAGGTCATAACCAGAAACGATGCCCTAATGTTGTTGGGTCTAGTTCAAAGTCTCATCCATAATGATGTATTGTCTTAATTGTGAAATTCCCATACTTTAAACTAAATGTTGTTACCTCTTATTTTTTCCTCGGTTTTCTAATCCCCAAAACATATTCCCTTTATCATGGTTTTTGGTTAAAATATTTAGGATATTTTACTAAACTATTCTATAATGAAATTAAAGTATCATAATGATTAGCATAAGTTATTGAATACATACAATTAGATAAATTCCAAAAACATAATTACTAATTGACATGGTTAATATTAATACAATCCATAAGTATTTAATCATAATGCTCTCCCAAAATATGTATAACCAAATTCAAGACTCGATATTTTAGATAATAGAATATATTTCATAATAATATTCTTACTTTCAATAAATTACTTTAAATATGAGATAATAGAATTTATTTCATAAAGATGAAAGCGGAACAATTTACCCATCTTGTAAAGTAAATGTTATTAACCCAGAAACATGTTTCCTAAACGTTAATATAAAAATTTTTAACCCTAAACCCTCAAACCTAAACCCCAAACTAAACATGAAGGACATTTTATTAAAATATTCTATAATGAAAATACAGTATCATAATGATTAGCATAAGTTATTGAATACATTCAATTAGATAAATTCCAAAAAACATCATTACTAATTGACATGGTTCATCTTAATCAAATCCATATGTAGATAATCCTAAATCTCCCCCAAAATATGTGTAACCAAATTTAAGACTCAATATTTTAGATAATAGAACTTATTTCATAATAATATTCTTTCTTTCAATAAATAACTTTAAATCTGAGATAATAGAATTTATTTCATAATGCCGAAAGTGGAACACTTAACCCATCTTGTAATGTAAATGTCATTAACCCAGAAACATGTTTCCTAAACGTTTATATTAATTTTTTTAACCCTAAACCCCCAAACATAAAACCCAACCTAAACATGTAGGATATTTTAGTAAACTATTCTATAATGAAATTATAGTATCATAATGATTTGAATAAGTTAATGAATACATAAAATTAGATAAATTAAAAAAAGTCATTACTAATTGAAATGGCTCATCTTAATCCAATCCATAACATAATATTTTCATTTTATACTTACGACTCATTTCATTTGTTTATATGAAGATGGATGATACCATACTACTCACTCAGCAGTCTACCCATATTCCATAGGCCGTGTTACAGGGTCGTCTAGACCGATTTGTGAAGGTGCGTCGAGCACGCCATTTTCATCGCATGGAGTCTCCACATGCCATTAGACCTTACTTGTGTCGTGATGGCTTCTATGGCCTTGTCGTATCAAATTTAAAATTTGTAGATCATTAACTACTTGCTGCCCTCACTGAGAGATGGAGACCAGAGACACACACATTCCACCTGCCTGAGGGAGATATGACCATCACCCTTGAGGATGTCGTAGTACTTCGCAGTCTACCTATCCAGGGGAGACCCGTTATTAGAGTAACTCGTGAAACTTAGCTAGACCTTGCTCAGTGCTTGTTAGGCATTGATATTTTGTCCGACCGTAGGGCTACATATAGACCATAAATATTTATGCCTTTGTTGGAGTCGTAGATTCCACATTTACAGGATGATAACGATGAGAAGACCATCATGAATTATGCCCGTGCATATATCTTACGGCTCATTGGCGGGACCATGTGTACAGATCACTTGGGGATGCACATGCATATTATGTATCTGCCCCTACTAGAGGACTTTGATCAGGCTGGGACATGCATCTGGGGATCATCATGTCTGGAATACACGTATAGATCATCCATATTCATATGTGGGCATGGGAGCACATCCCAGCATTCCACCCTGACCTTTCTGGTCCACCAGTCGAGATGGAGGTGCAGCCTGAGGCTCCGCATGGAAGCTGGTAGGATAAGTTATTTCTATTTGTTTCTGATTCTACTATGAGTTATTGACTATAATTTCTCATTATTTGTCACTATAATTGATGTATTTTATAGGTGGTGTCAGCAATACAATTTTGACGTGGTTCCGAGATAGCATTTGGGCGTATATAGGCGACAGTTGGACTGTCTCATACCTGATCAGGTATGTATATACAATCTATCATTGTCTAACATATTTAATAATAGCATCAATTTTGGTTTTTAGTTAGGTGTTTTTTTGACAAAATGACGTGTCATTTCAGATTTCATGGCTTCAATACTAGAGTATTATTGACCAGTTTCCAACATACTACACTGTTGGTCTTGCGGATTTTATGGTTGGAGTACCCCCATTTACTTCCATATTATTGAGTGGCAGCAGCCTGGCAGAGTCATGCGCTAGTTTTTCCATACTCAGCCGATAACATTACCATCGAGATAGACATACCGACTTCATGGGATAAAGCTGACAGGGAGGCTAGATGATGACTGGTCCTATGTGCATGCCAATTGTATCGACTGCTGGCAGAGATGTGCAGATTTTTGTATTCAGGGTGTTACAACGAATCGATTCTCTCTTTCAGAGCATGTTGACTATGTGCCATGGTATAGACTTAAGTCTATACTGTATCATACTCAATCCGACATAGATATGTAGAGGATGGTAAGTCAATAAATTTTCATTAGTTTTTTTATTTTATTATTTTCTAATTCTATTTGAATCTATTTACAGGGATGTCACACAGAGCATCCTGTTTGCATGAGTGATGAAGAGGAGGAGGGGTTCTTTAGTCGGATAGCCATCCATGATAGAGTGCTGGAGGTGAGGGCATCTTTTTTTGCACTTTTTGGGAGCATCTCTGCAGATCTAGCTTAAGGAGAGGAGGTTCCTTCCCTAGAGGCATATCTTACAGATGCTGCTGGTGCTGAGGAGCCATGACCACGATGACGTAGACAGTGTCTTACTGCACGTGAGTCCTCACCTGTTCCACAGGCAGAGGGCAGCCCTCTAGTAGTCTAGGATTAGCAGATTCAGGATATACCTCAGGTGGCATGGGATCTGTCTTTCTTGATATGATATCCACAGTTCTCTCCATCTTGGGTTCCAGATCCTTCACAGCCTTGGATTCTAGAGCCATCTCCATCTTGGGGTATAGCTCCATCGCAGGCTTAGTTCCCCACTACAATGGAAGCAGGTCCTTCTACCACCATAGTGGGAGAAGGATCTGGATGTCAGTAAGAGATGTAGTTGACATATCCTCCCACTCACACATAGATGGAGGATGCCCTATTCGACGTTCCAGTGCCTGAGGATCAACCTTTTCTAGGTTATCCGACTCCACTGCGCACTCAATGCGGACGTTCTATTCGCAGACCACCATGTGGGGCATAATCTCCTCACCATAGACAAAGGCATTGATTGTAAATTATTTTTTACATGTTTTATGTCTACTGAAATCAAAATACTATTATTAATTGTTGGCCAGAGTGGAATCTCAAGAGGGGGGTGAATTGAGTTCCAATATAAGCAATGTTTAAAATTTCATTCATATCAGTATTATAGTTTATATTATATAGGCCAACAAAGTCACGTACTTGAAAAAATTTTATGTTTCAAGTAGGTGAATATGATAGGTTATAAATAAAATTTCACCAAGATTTTTAAAGAAATTATTTTTATTTTGGACTACTAGTTATATGTTTAAGAAATTTTTAAAATTTCATTCATATAGGTCTTATAATTTATATTATATAGGCCAGCAAAGTCACATACTTGAAACATTTTTATGTTTCAAGTAGGTGGATTTGGAAGATTATAAATAAATTTTTACCAAAATGTTTTAATAAATTATTTTTATTTTGGACTACTGGTAATAAGATTAAGCAATGTTTAAAATTTCATTCATATCGGTCTTATAGTTTATATTATATAGGCCAACAATGTCATGTACTTGAAACATTATTAAGTTTCATGTAGGTGGATATTATAGGTTATAAATAATTTTTCACCAATATTTTTTAAGAATTTTTTTTTGGAACACTAGTCATATGTTTAAGTAATTTTTAAAATTTCATTCATATTGGTCTTATAGTTTATATTATATAGGCCAGAAAATTTACGTACTTGAAACATTTTTATGTTTCAAGTATGTGGATTTGAAAGGATATAACTAAATTTTCACCAAGTTTTTTAAGAAATTATTTTTATTTTGGACTACTAGTTATATGTTTAATCAATGTTTAAAATTTCATTCATATCGGTCTTATAGTTTATATTATATAGTCCAACAAAGTCATGTACTTGAATAAAAGATAAATTTTGTTGAAACATTAAGTTTTATTTATATATATATATAACCATACGAACATAATAATAAAACATTAAAATTTTAAATATATAAATAATACTAATAAAAAAATACTATTTTAGAATAAAGGTGGCATCTCCGATGCCGCCTTTGCGGCTTACTTTTTTTAAAAAAATAACCTATACCACTTTCCAGAATTTTTAAAAAAAATGCATATTAAAAAAATCCGGAAGTAGAAGATATTGCATGTATATTAGACGGATCAGATAAATCGTATGAGTAGATCGGATGGTGGTAGTTCTCTCTATGTTTTTTAAAAATCAGATTAATCAGATCAACATCCAAGATGATTTGAATGATCAATCGGACAACTTCGGTGAATTGAGTGCAATCCCACATCGAAACATAAATAGCTTGACTGCTTATATAAAAAAATTGCAGCAATCACCACTCATAAATCTCTTTATCCCTCCCTGGTGTTGCCCCTTACTGGTTCCTTTGCAAGTAAATTCTTGCACCCACCTATATCGTCGTACTGCCCCGCATGGTGGTGTTGTACTGCTTCTGCATCACATTGGCATGCCCATGTGCCCACCGTTGTTTTCCTTCTTTTCTTTAGCTGGCTGGATTAATTGACCAAATTGTGTATAATGTCCTTTAAAAATTGTTTGCCAAATTCCATCACCAATCAACTTAGAAAACACCACCAACCTGAAAACCTCCTCATGAATTTTTCGTGGAATCTTATTACTCCAACCACTATTGTAAACAATGTGTCCATCAGGAAAAAACAATGACACATCTTTTATGAAATTATGACCAGTTCTATAATCATCCAATTTAAAAAATCGTTTAATTTTCATTAATTGACAACAATTTAAACTTCAAAAAACCATTTGGATTCTTCACCAATACTTCTGTCATAAATATATGCATATTAAATATGTCAATCAACAACGCATGAACAATATAAATCCATGTCATGACCTTCATTTCATCTGTCTTCCACCACAACATCTCATCAACTAAACTAACCACATCATCTCATCAACTGTGACAAAAAATAAAATAAATATTAAAACTAAACATAATAAATAGAATTGCAGTAGAATAATTGATAAATTTTTAAGATGCCATGGAAACTAAGAACCATCATCACTAACTTATGAATAATGTAGTGAATTAAAAAAAAACCTTTTACCTAATGCCACCATCTTCCATCTACAATGAAGACCAAAACATTTAAGAAAAAAGTGAGAAAGGGAAAAGGCACAGAATATTTTTAAAATGTTGCTCATAAAATATGTTATTTTTTTTAATAAAAAAGAATAAATTTTTACATAAAAAATAATATATAATGAAAATACACTTTGACAACATAAACATACCTATTGAATAGAAGATTCAACACTTGTAACTAAAAAGGGATAAGTAAATATTCTAATTTATTTTTAAAGTGATGTCCAGTGAGCTTGAAATTTACATAATAAAAAAATTATTATTTTTGTATAACAAAATGTCCTATAGTTTAAAAATAACTTAGTGATGTTTTTACTATGATTTCACATCAATCTGCGGTTGTTTGCTATGGTTTTGACCGTTCCACTCATGTTTTCGTTTTTAAAAAAAATTAAAAATCCATTTATGGTCATAACGGGAAAACCATATTTCAAAATGTTGTGTCATAATTTCCAATATTTCACAATTAAATCTGTGGTCATTTTTCAAAAAATTTAGGTCTATCCAATATCGCTTTCCTGGTTTTGACACCCAACACTTGTTTTTAAGGGCTTTTGTTCCTTTCAGAAGTGTTTACCGAGTAATTCTGACCACATCACGTGTAGGATTTACATTGTGTATGTATATAAACATAAAAACAACTCAATGGTGATGTTATCATGATTTCAAATAAATGTGAGGTTGTTTTCAATGGTTTTGATCACTCCACGCATGATTTAGTGTTTTAAAACACTAAAAACATATTTATAGAAATAACAGAAAAATTGTAATTTAGAATGAAATGCAGTTGGTTAATAAATTTCAAAATTAAATTTAAAGTCTTTTACCTTGATTTTAGGGCAATATGATTCCATTTTCATGATTTTGACCCCCCCCCCCCCCGAAACATGTTTTTAAAGTCCTTTTACGTTTTGGAAGTGTTTGCAGAGTAATTCTAACCACACCGCACATCAGATTGATATTTTTTTATGTGTACACATAAAAAAGAACTCATAGGTGTTTTCCTCATTATTTCACATCAATATGAGTTTTTTTCTATGTTTTTTACCATTCCACATATGTTTTAGTGTTTTAAAATAGTAAAATCAAGTGTATAGCCATAACACGAAACCCATAATTAAGAATGACATGACATCAATTACTACATTTAAAAATTAAATATATAGATGTTTCCCCATATTTTAGGGAAATCCAATGTTGTTTCCTGGTTTTGACCCCTTGAAACTTGTTTTTAAAGGCTTTTTTACCTTTTAGAAGTGTTTATTGAGTAATTCTGACCACACCACACATCGTATTGATGTGTTTTCAACATTTACACATCAAAGAAAACTCATAAGGGGTTATCCCATTATTTAACATCATATATGTTTATTTTCTACATTTTTACCATTCTATACACGTTTTAGTGTTTTAAAACACTAAAAATGTGTTTACAGTAATAACGGGCAAACCATAATTCTGAATTATGTGTCTTCAGTTCCTATAATTAAAAATTATAGACATAGTCCTTTTACCTTAAATTTAAGGAAATACAACATCGTTTGACTAGTTTTTACCCCTCAACACATGTTTTTAAAGGATTTTGTGCTTCTTAGAAGTGTTTTCTAAGTCAAAACTGAGCGGAAAGGATCACAATGTTTTCAAACATGTTGATAATAATCTATAATTCATTTTTGACATGTAAGAATCAACCGAAAATAAATGTGAAACAATATATTGTCGGTATAACTCTAAATGTGTGTTTTATATATAAAAGTGTCATTTTAGTTTTATTTATGGATGTTGTATGTTTTCTTTTCAAATGGGTGAATAATCTATGGAATTTAAAATTTTCCTCAGTGGGATGACCTATAAGGAAAGAAATTTCCTCAGGGATCATTCCAGTCATCAATAGAAATATAGAATCAAAAGCATTTTCTATTTTTGACCGCCACTAATCCAGTATTTTCCTATTAGAGGCCTCTTCTTTCACTTTTCCTTGAAATATTGGAATTTCCCTTTGTGATTCCCAACCAATGGCACTACTTGAACCCCTATCCAATGTAGTAGTAAAAGATGACACGTCTCTACCAAATACGGAAAATGGAGTAGGCCCTGAACCTATCCCCCAAACATGTTTGGGATTATCCTTCCCTAAAACTATTCCAACTACATCATTCTGGGAAATCGAGGTTTATTATTAAGGGTTCACATCCTAGACTTTCTGAATTTAAACATGTTAATACAAAAATATTAACAATGATTTTTTTAAAAATATTTAAAATACATAATATTATCTAATTAATAAATTTTTTATTATTATTTATTATTATTTTAAAAATATAAAAATATAATAATGAAAATAATATTATAAAAACAAACAATCCTTAAACCTAATTAATTAGGGCCTGATATATGTTTCAAATGATGCCATATTGGCATAGTTTGATATATGTATCCTTCCAAATTTAATTTGGTTTAAGGATTTGTAGTTGTTATAATAAATTTTTCATTATTATGTTATATGGAAATAAAATAATATAAATTTGTAATGAAAATTACTTACTCTTACATCTTTGGTATGGTCATTTACAAAACTGTCATCGGGTAACCTATGAACATTAATCCACATGTCCATTTGGTCAACAGTGTGACCATATTCATTATCCTTTAAAAAAAATTATAAACAATGAAGAAAAAACCTTCAGTTATAATTAATTGATAATAATAATAATGAATAAAACAAAAACGAAAATTGTTATTTTCCTAAAAAATCTCTGAGACCCATCGATATGATGAATGAATTTCTTCTCATGATTCTCAGTTTTTTTATAATTCCAACAAAAAATAGAAACATTGATGAAAATTATAATTTTCTTATCTTTATGTTGTTAAGATACTGTAAAATATTCAATTACCTCATGAGATGCATCCATATTAATATCAATAAAGAGCTTTCATTACTCATGAGAAATGCATTTAGGTAAATTCTCATACATCTTTCGTGCTTTTATAAAAGTCCCATTAAACTCATGCAATTATATCCATTTAAAATCAATACATTTCTTTCCCAAAATTTTCAAATTTCATGGGTGTGAAATAGATTCATGGAAATCAGAATGAAAAAACATCTAGAAATAAAAAACATAACACCATATAAGTATATTACAATATTTTACTCATGTATTTTAAATTATCTATTAGGGAATATTATATTAATATTACCTTTAATTAAGTATTAAAGACCTCATTTTTTCAAGATATAGGAATATGCATCTAATCATTATAATTTATTGGATTGCTCATCGTCTTGCAAGAAAGCTGCCAAAGAATATGCCTATAGATTCTAGAAGTGTCAATGGTAGGCACCCCAAACTCATCAAATGGAATGATAATCTTTAATTACTTCATGTCCCACACATCTGCTATGTTTATATTTCTATACCTTCTATGGTTTTTATTATCTATTTGACCAATGCATTAAACAATTAATAAAATATAATTTTTTTTAGAAAAAATGGAATACATTATAGTAATGGTTACTCACCAATATCCCCTTGATGGAGGGGTTCCCAAAGGATCCTTCATTAGAGGTGAATAAGATGGTGAGTTACTAATGACACCAAGGGAAACTGATAGCTCAGTAGTACTATCAAGTACAATAGAATCACTAGGATCCCCAAAATATGATTTTAGTTGTCGCATGCTCTGAGATGTTGATCGGCTAGGATCCTAAAATTTTATTGTTCTGGGAATTCTTACATTTTAAAAGGTTAAAGTATATTAAAACGAAAAACTAGAAGATTTTAAAAAAATTAGTATAATATATATATGTGTGAATAGAACACTTATAAATGTGAAATTGTATTATATTTATCAATACAAATTTTTACATTCAATTGTAATCATCTTCATTTTTGTTATTATTACCAAACTTCATTATGATGAGTCCTTTATTTTCACCCTCTCGTGAAAGTTTTACTATTTCGATATTGTTTGGAAAAAACTGTTAAATGTTTTTTGGTTTATGGGGTTCACTGTAACAATTTCCCAATTTATCATCATCACTTATATCATATAAGTTTCTCTGCTTTAATTATAAAACAACTTTACAACCTTCAAGTATTTCATCATCCAAATAATAAACCAATTTTTCTTGTGAATCCAAGATGCATGGATCATGATATGCACACTCACTGGTAACCATCAAGCGAGAGAAGTTAAAAAAATTAAAATTTAATGAATCTTTCATTATACCCATATCAATGATAGACCACTATCATTTGAATAAGAAAACTAAAACTAGACATGACAATTTAATTCAATTATACCATTAATCTTCCCATAGTATCCCACGTTTTCAAATGTAAATTCACCACTATTTTGGGTTATCATGTATTCTTCAAGATAAATTGTATGGAACCTAAATCCATGAATACTATATGAATTGAATCTCTTAGCCTTACTTAGACGTCCTCAATCCAAAAACATAAAATAATGTGATATTTTATCTCGATTTTCAACATTCATTCTCTGGGAAAAAGATAGAAGATTTTACTTTTAACATAGAAAAAATAACTACACATCAATAATATGAATGAGTATATATATAAAAGATGAGAAAACCATCTGAAAAGATCCTTATTAATAGATTTTATTAATTCCAAGTCATTTTGTGATCAACCCCTTATTTGGAGTTGTAATTATTCAATAAGTAGATCTACAATAACACTATTTAGTAGAAAATATCTATGTTTTTATAGAAACTCCAATTCATTTAATGTAAAATTTTACCCGTTTCCAATTTGTTGTCCAATAGTTTGAAATATTGATGGCTGATTTCCATAATGATAATTAGTAGAGATGTCATCAACACGTCTAATACAATTGAATCTATTATCAATACTATCCAAATAACTTATACAGAATGTAAAGAACACTTTTTCTAGGTAACCTTCCATAATAGAGCCTTCCGGTTGAGATTTATTCCTCACATATGATTTTAGATGATTTAATTACTGGATTAAAAAATAAGAAGCATATTAAAAATATTTATGCAATGATTTGATAAAAAATGTTTCACTAATGAAAATTAAATAAATATCAATGTTACTCTAAATTGGATACATCCATCGATAGTGAACCAGTCCGCCATTTTTAGCTTCTTTAGCCAAATTAATAGTCATATAAATCATGATTGTAAAGAAATAATGGGTAAATAACATATACAAATAACATAGAGTCAAAAAAATTATTTCATAAAGCATACCATGCTCGGTTGGATTTATAGGTATTATAAAAATCTCTCTAAAAAAAGGTTCAAAACTCAACTAGAACTATAGTAACTTTTTCGGGTTAAGTATTACCCAAATCCAACAGTAAAAAATTCTCCATAAAAATATGTGAGTCCTGAATTTTTAATCCATGTATCTTTTGATGTTTTACGTTAACACACCTTGATATGTTACTTGAATATTAATCCGTCACTTTTACATTCTTTAATGTATGAAGGAAGAATTCTTTCTCATGAGTTTTCATTGTAGAAAATAGCAGAAGGATGCTTTCCATTTTCATTTTCCCACTAACCATTCTTTATATTTATTGAATCCAAATCCTTATAACCATTAAGTTGATACTTTGACTTACCCTCCAAATTTAGTTCTATAAAAATTACATTATAACATACATTCTTCTCACTATGCATTATTTAAGAATTATGAGGAATCAACTAAAAATCCTAATAAGGAAGTCTAAAAAATATACTATTTTCTTCCATTATTGTGTTCTGTCTTCTTCAAATACTGTACATTATACCATTTCTCCCCTAATTTAAAATGATGACATATTCCAAATTCTTCAGTGATATTCATTAATTGTCCCAATATTTCTGAACCAGATAACACCTTCAGTGACTTTATAATCACAACATCTCCATTGAATTGCGTATTATTAAACCAAAATTTTTGAGAACCTTCAAGAAATTGAAAATAACACATAAATCACCATTTTCTACTATGAGGTATTCGTTGAGGTTCAAAATCAAAATTACAAACTGAAGAATCCAAACTAGTATGAGTGTTCCAACAAAATAAATTTCCTAGTCTAGTAAAGTAACAAATCATCCACATTAAATCAGTGTGCATTTTGAATAGGTGTCTTGGTGAACCATCATATAATTCCATGACATCATCCTATAATACTCATAATTCTTTGATTAGAGGTTTGACAATATACATCATTGTTATTTCAAAGAATTTCCATTCCATGAATAATCATAAAAATGATTAAATAAGTCTTTTCAATACACATCCATGGAGGTAGACTATAGTGGATCAAAATAATTTTCTAAATGTTATAATTAGTAGTCAATGTTCGAAAAGTGTTAAAACCATCAAATTCGAATCCCAAACATACATTTCATGGATTTGAAGAAAATTCTAGATATAAATAATAAAACATCTTCTATGATGTTGATTCTTTTGGATGTCTCATCAATACATTGTTACTATCATAAGCATGTTAATTCATGTCATATGTAGTCTTAGATGACATGAATAATCATTACAAGAATTGTTTTGTTGGGAGCACAATGTTGGGTGTTGCGTTACTAATGGAAGGAATACATTATTACATAATGGTGCCCTACTATAGTACCAGTTGCTCACCCTAATTGTGATTTGGTGTATATTGTATGTTTTTCTAGTGTGGTAGTGCAAGATCATCACACTCATCCATTGCGAAATAGTAGCATACATCGATTTTTCTAACTATCTTGTGATAAAAAATTAGTTATTCCTGTGTGTCCAGGATTCCAAATGATTCAAGTGTACATGGCGCATGCACTAGAAAAGAAGAAGAGAGTTAAATAGATATAACAAAGTTGAACCTAAAGGATAAAATTGTACAAAGGAAATGGGGAAGGAAAAAAGAAGAAAGGGGGAGGAGGTGAGGTAATCCAGGGTTTATTCCTAAGGTCATTTTTTCTGATAAACAACAATCCATAGAAACAATGCCAAAATTTTACATGCCCACACACATCGTTGAATTTGTGTGGGTGGTGATAAGATTAGAGATTTATCATCCCAAACTAAATATACTATAAGGATGTAGTAAACTGGAAATGTGGGATCTATCCCCAGAGGAATACTGGTATCTCATCAACCAATCAAGAAAAACCCTTGGAAAGGATTCCTCACATTCACTCTTCAGTTTTGTTTTTTACTAATTCTAGGTAGTTTGGAGTTTACTTTATATAAAAAGGGAGGGATTGGGGTTAATTTTAAGTCTCTAAATAGAATATAATCCTATATTTATCATGGGATAGTCCAACGACTTTGGATACAAAGGAGTCCAAAGTTCACCAATTGGTTTTTGTCAAACCAATTGGATCTACCTATGTTGTAACCATCCTGCGGTCAAGGTATAGATAAAAAACATGGTGCATTACTCTTAGGTTTTATGTATAACGTTTCATAGGCTAACGGTTAATGTAATACTCAACTCTAATTAGGTTAGGTTCATTAAATTTTACTTCCTATGGTCAAGGTTATGCAAAAGAATGTGATGAACAATTATTATTAAACTAATTACAATGAATAGGGTTACCAATGTTCAATTTATAGATTCATTATGCTCAAAATAACCCATAATTTTGACCTATCACCATGGGTGGATTAGCCATGCATGGAAATGATGATCAAATGAAAACAAATAGAAGACATTCTATGCATAATCATGAAACAGTTGATAAAGAAGAAATCTAAGATTAAAAAATTTAAAATTAAATAATAAATAATAACAAAAATCCAATCATATACCTATTCATAATGAACATATAATGAAATAATGAAAAATATGGAATTGATGTATGTAAAAAGAAATCAAAAAACCACTATGAATGAATAAATGATGAATACTGATGCAAGCGTTGATGATGAATGGTGAGAAGTGTTGAAATTAATGTTGAAAATGAAAGTGGAATTGTAATGGATGTAGAATGGGAGTATAATGATTAAAAAATCAAAATGATTTTCTAAAAAACTGAAGGAATGAATTAAAAAAGTCTTGAAATGAAAAAAATGTAAAATAAAATAAAACATTGAGACAAAACAAGAGAAAAATAAAGTGGCCAAACGTTCTATACATGGTGGGGGCACAAAATATTAATTGGCCTAAGAAGTACACGATACGTAAGTCATGCATTTTGTGTACTGGCTTAAGTGATTTTTGTCCAAACATCTATGTGTTATGTATGATTGTTTCATGTAGTGTATTTGATATTCACATTTCTCATTGATGAATCAGCTTGTATCTTTGACCAGGTGAGCCTTTGAACTTTGGACATCATAGAATCTCTTCACATCATGTATGTGATTCACTTTGGGTAGGATTTTGATCTTTGAAATCCGCACATCATATAATGAATTCACACATTGTGTACTGGATTCATATCATGTAAAAGATTTATGGGATGGTCGGTGGTTCAGTAGGCATACTGTGAATGAGTTCTACACATCATGTATGTGGTACATGATGTGTAAATCTTGTTTTTGGCACTTTTTCAGCATTTCTTCTTTAATTACAGAATTCGTAATTCATATAAAATTAAACCAGAACCCATTGTATTATAAAATCAATCAGGAATAAAAATTAAATATATGTATCCAATATTTATATATAAATTTACCTTATTGAAAATATATAAATTAAAAATCACAATTTATGATGTGTATGAAAAATAATCACCTATTTCTAAAATAATTCACTATTGGAATATGTGGATTGCGCATAATCCTTATAGCATTCAATATTGTGCTAATAATTACTATATATGACTAAAAATAAAATTAGTAATTGAAATTTATGTAAATTCCATCTTTTTTACTTAGCAATACAACATATCATAATAATTAACTGTTTAAAAAAATACTCATAAGCTGCTTTGAATAAAACATTTATAGGAGAAAAATGTTATCTTTCTCTATTCTATAATTGTTTTTCTAATGATTCATTAAACAATGTGAAGCTAATAGTTACTCCTCTATAAAATTTAATCTGAAATGTAATATATTAAATAATAGTAATTATTAAGGGATTCATGTTTGAAAAATAAATTGTAAAATATTTGTCATCCATCAGATTAATTTTCATTCTCTTGTTATTTTTCCCATTCCTAGATTTTTTTATATTGACATAGATTTTCATTAATATCTAGTGTTATATTCTTAGTGATAAGAGTGTAAAATAATAAAAATAAAACTATATACTTCTAGATTTTAGTTATAATTTTAAGGAAATATACCTATGAGAAATTCCTTAGGCACCTTCTTTTTTTTATGTTTCCAAATGGTATAAATTAGGAACTGAAATGTGGAAATTGTGAATCACACGTTCTTATATGATTGTCCAATTAAAAAATAAATTTGTACTTTTGCTGAATTGCTAAATAATTTCATTAATTTTCACAGGTATGGAAGCTTTATATCACATAACATATTCCTTCATGTATAATTGATTTGTACATTATCATAAGTTTTTGACTAATAAATAAAGGCTAGATGTTTGTTTTCTGTGTGTATTAGTGTTATTCATTGGTTAAAAGTAAAACTATAAATATAGTTTATTAACTTCTAGTGAAAGTAATTTAGGTAAACATGGTTAATTTAAATACAATTCATATATCTAGAATTTTAAAGTTTTATTTTATTGTAAAATAAGGGAAGAATAGTGTTGGAATTATGTTATTAAGGATTTCATGAATAACTAATTTTTTTTCCTAAATTTCATACTTATAATATGAAATTTTAATAGGGAATATAATCTATTTAATATATAAATAGTACATAGTGTCCCATGAAAATGAATAAGTTATGAAAAAACAAGCATACACATCATGCTTGATACTATATGTAGTTGAGTTACCATTCTTGTTTTTATATATTATGAAAAGATGATATGATATGTAACTTACATGTTCTTTGTTAAGGAAAAGGTAAATGAAAAAAAAAATTATGAGAATTTTGAGCACATTGTGTACCACATATGATTGATTCATACTTGAATTTTCAATTTCTCACTATCATCAATCGAATTTTTTCTCACTTAATCACAATAAAGGACCATTTGTATAAAACTATAATAAGAATTAAAATTTGAAATATATTTGTAAAAATAAAAAAATTGTAACAAATAACATAAATTAATTTACTCTAAAAAGCCTATAGTGGTGAAAAAAAATAACTGTGAAATATTTTATATACATAAAGTAATTATTGAAAAATTTCACTGTAAAAATGTTTGTCATAAACTTCAAGGGATTTCTATCATTGTCACATATTGTTAATTTCAATCCTCTATTGTTTGTAACTCTATACATGAGAACAAATAATTGACCATGATAAATAATAGTTTTTCATAAGTATATGGAAACAAAAGATTGAGAAAGTCTCAAACTATTTTTAATAGTCATTACAAATAAAAAATTTAAAGGATGTTATATCCTTTGAATCTTTAATATCCACCTAGAATCTGAATATTTCATATTAATCCTACTTCTGAATGCATTTTTTCTAGAATTAGTCTTATTCAATATTTTCACACTGATTATATCATTTCCCAAATATGTGATATTAATCGGGATCCATTACATTGCCTAAAAGATGGGTCATCCTTCTATAGTAACATAACTAGTACCCCAACTTTGAGAATTAATTTATGACATGTAAATCCAAATATATCAATTCCATTCAAAATATTTGGTGTATATGTGTTTTTGTGTGTGTCATTATCCAAACATGCTTGAAATAATGAATCCGAAATGAGAGAAATCATATATTCTGTAATGACCCGTCCCAAAGGGGTCCATGTCGTGACTACCCCCAAGAACTCCTCTAATAGGACAAGGGATGGAGACAAGCAGGGAGTAGGCATATCCCACAAATGGGAGGCATTTTCATAAGTACCTATACACACACACACATATCCAAGCCCAAAATGTTGAATTGTTAAAAAACTAGGTAAAAAATGAATCCATGCACTAAGTTACCAACCAAAGAGTATGGTAGTAGGAAAACTAGAAAGTAAACTGGTTTAGAAAAAAATCCCACCAAAAGAAGAGTTTGTTGATGCGAATGCACAAATTCCTAAAACTCATCCGTAGAAGACCCTACCTGAATGGTAGGTGTAGGATATTTGTCTAAATTTGTAGAAGCATACCTCATCTACATAATCACTCTAAGAACCCCCTAGTCCTAGTCCACTTAAAACTCTATAAGATCATCGATCATCTTCACAAGACATGATGTGTGCAGGAAACACTCGTGCGAGGGTGATTAAAACAACACTCAGTAGGAAACCCCCAAACCACAAAGAAATACCACAAAGAAACATACGAAGTATACCATAATCAAATAGAAAAAGTGTACCGAAAATAAATACATGGAGTATACAACAAATAAATTCATGATGTATACCACAAATAAATACATGAAGTATAGTCATCTCACACGGGTATAAGTCTAAAGCACTAAGAGAAGTATTTTTAGTTGTAGTCTACATATCTCGCAGTTTCCATGAATCACAGAGTGTCGATGGCACACGGTGCATTGATTGTGCATGAAGCGTCGATGGTTCATGAAGAGTCGATGGTTCAAAGAGAGTCGATGATGTTGGGAGCTTCGATGGTGCACAGAGCATTGATGGTGCATGAAGCGTCGATGGCGCATTGAGTGTCCATTGAGCATGTAGCATCGATGGTGCACTGAGCGTCCATAGTGCATGGAGTGTCAATGACACATGGAGTGCCAATGGTGCACGGAGAATTGATCGAACATGGAGTGTCGATGGCACACCAAGCATCGATGTCTCATGGAGCATTGATGGTGCACGGAGCGTCGATGATGCACGGAGTGTCGATGACACACGGAGCTCCGATCATGCACGGAGCATCCAAGGAGCACGAAGTGTTGATGGACCATAGAGCATCGATTGTGTATGGATATTTGGTGGCACATGGGGTGTTGATGGCACATGGAGAATCAATGGTTCTTGCAGCCCCAAAGTCATGTAGTCACCAATTCATAGCCAGCCATAGGATTCCGGTCGTAATGAACTTGTTCCAGGAAAACCTAATCCTGAATCCATTATATCATAAAAAACATCCCAAAAATATCAATTATAGTATCTCAAAAATATTGTATCATCGCAAGGGTCTCAATGCTGCAAATGGCTCGTCAAACGGACGAACGGTTTGAAAGTTACTGTGGTTTTTTGTAAAAAGTCTAACTCGGGTCTAATATGAACCATCAAACCTGACCCAACCCAACCCAATGAGGTCCGTTCCGGTCTAGACTGAACTGGTGTGGATCTCTAGGCTCAGCTCGCTAATCCACTGGGTCCATCCCATTGGGCCACTAGAGTGGCCTGACTTCCCCAGTCCGACCGGCCGCATGGGGGCCGGTCTTGTGCATCAGACATGGCATGACTGAGTCATGTTTCATCTTCGGTCAATGCAACACCATGCCATGTTTCATGTAGCGAAATCTCCTCCTCTACATACCCCATGGCATCACCATCATGGGTTCCTCTGACATAACTCCAAACGACATCCCAGCTCGTTGTCGTAGCCCTCGATCACAGCCTGTGGGCTCCCCTATCGTAGGATCCCACACAATCCCTACTAGACAATGTTCTACGTCCACCATCAGCCACCCTATCGGCGGCCCCATCCTAATATACGCTAATCTTGGAACACCCCCTCCCCCTGTCGTTGGGCCGTTTCTACCTCCACCATCGGCCAGCCTACTGGCGGTCTGCTGTTCGCCACTCCCTCCACCCGGAACCGATCATGCACCATCAACTTGTGCCATTGTAACTCGCTTCCTTGGGTGATTCACATTGCACCATCACCATTACACCTTTGTGATGTCGTTGCAGTGTTGGATCCCCAGTCTTGTATCGTTTCACAACATATCTACGGTGCAACGATCCTTTGTTTGTATTTCTCAAATAATGAGGAATGCAGAGAGATTTAAGGAAAAGAGATAAAGCACAATAATTCTAAAAGAACGGATTTTGTCCTTTTTTGTATCATAAATTATCCAATCTTATTAGATAGTATAACAAATAACAAAAATAGATAATCACCAAGATATATCTTCCCTGTAAACCCCTCAATAACTATTCATCCCGTAGGAACGATCAAACTGCGGATCAACCTCTTCGTTGGTTGGTCCATATTCTTCATTGAATCTAAGAGGGTAAGAAGAAATCACAAATATATCAATGTCCTAATTGGAGTTTGGATCGATTTCTGACATAGGGATAAGTTTTGTAATTTTCATTAGTTTATCTTCCATTCTCCAAACCAAGTTCTGATCTTGACTCTCTAGGCCATCAATGTTCATTGAAAGAACCCTATTCTCTTTATCTCATGTAAACTCCATGGTTATGGGGATTTCCCTAGAACCCTGCCATCATTAGTATAAATAAAAGATCTACTGAATCAAAATAAAATATTTTTATCAAATATTATAATGAATTTTACGTCCAAAAACTAAATTTCTCATCTATCCTTCATCGGAAAATGTTAGGCCCTGTATAAGGTAAATCCATTATTCAGAACGCAATAGCCCACACAAATTTCGGATCCAATACCGATTTAGAAGTTATTCCAATTTAGAGATAAACCGCATAAATTATTTTAATTAAATACTAAATTTTATTCCAAAAATTGTTCCAGGAACACCGGCCCTTAGTGTCACATGCAATCTCAGTGCTTGATCTCCTAAATTTTCCAATTAATTTATAAAAATAAAACCGGAGAAAATCCGAGTCAATAAATTCTACCCACCTTATGGATTTACATCCTTGAAAGGTAAAACAAGGATAACTCAACAAAAAGGTGAGGGTATTTAGCACGAATATGAGCCTCCCTATGCCAAGTGCTCTCCTCGAGATTCTCGTGCTCCCACCAAACACACACTAGAGGAATCAACTACCCACGAAGGATCTGCTCCTGTCAATCCTCGATCTCCACTGGGTACTCCACAAAAGTTTCCCCATCACTAATTTCCAGCTCACCCCAGTTGATTATGTGCGATGAATCATGCATGTACCTCCTCAACTGTGACACGTGGAAGACATATTGCACCTAGTGAAACTGCGTTCATAGATCTAGGTAGTATGTCACCTCTCCAACTCTACTAAAAATCTGAAACGGGATAATGTATCTCATAGATAACTTGTCTCCCTGGACAAATCTCCACAAAACCCTTCTATTTGAGACTTAACAGAACACATGGACTCCCTCCTTGATCTTCATAGGCCTCTATCTACTGTTAGCATATGAATTCTTCTGGGTTTTTACAGTCCTCATCCACTCCAAGATGATCTGAACCTTCTCGGTGGTAGCCCACACCAGCTCTGGACCCATGAGTACTTACTCCCCTGGATCCATCTAGTATAGTGGTGGCCTACATTGTCACACATAAAAGGCCTCGAATGATTCCATACCAATACTGGAGTGGTATATTTTGTTGTACGCAAACTATACTAGAGGTATGTGATCCTCCAAACTGTGGACAAAGTATAGGATGCAATCACATAACATGTCCTCTAGAACCTGGATGGTACTCTACATCTGGCCATCTTTCTAAGGATGAAACATCATTCTCATGCACAACTGAGTCCAAAATGCCTCCTGGAATCCCTTCCACAAATAGGATGTGAAATGAGCATCATAGATTAAAACTAACATTGATGGAACTCCATGATGCCAAACTATCTCTTGCATGTATAGGCGTCCCAAGATCTCTACTGTAATCTGCTCTCAGATAGGTAGGAAGCAGGCTAACATGGTGAGTTGGTCAATGATCAATCAGATGGTATCATGTCCTCTAGATGTGCATGGAAACTCATCACAAAATATATCTATATCTCATCCCAATTCAACTGTCATCTCAAGTGTTTGGGTTAATCTTGTTGGGACATGGTGTTCAGCCTTCACTTGTTGACCAGAGATGAATCAAGAAATAAATTGTGCCACCACCTTCTTCATCCCTGGTCACTAAAACTAACATCAAAGGTCCTAGTACATATTTTTCACACCAGGATGTACTGCTAAAGGGGGTGTATGGAAATCTCTCATAACCTCCTCTCACAATTCCACCAGTACTACTGCTCACCCTCCGAAAATAATGATGTGATTTCCATCTATCAAATATTCATCAGGGGCATTCCCTGTGGACAACTGAGCACGTCAGGTCTCGAAGTCGATATTCCCAAATTGTGCCTCCCTAACTTTCTGTAAGAGTGGAGTGGTGGAAACTATTTACTGGAGGTAAGCTTCCCAATCTCCATCCACAAAGGATATCTACAGCGCAACCAACTATTTCTATGCCTCACTCAGTAACTGCAAGATGGATCTCCTGAAGAGATAATCTGCAACCACGTTCCCTTTCCTAGAGATATATACAATATCAAAGTCATAGTCCTAGAGGAACTCTATCCATCACATATTACTCAATTTCATATCCTTCAGTGATAAGATATACTTGAGGATATTGTGGTCAGAGTAGATGGTAAACCACACTCCCATCAGATAGTGTCACCACATCTTTAATGTGAAGACTACCGCTGCTGGATCAAGATCATGGGTCATGTAGTTTTGATCATGTTGTCTCAACTAGTGGAAGCTGTAGGCAATCACCACTTTCCCCTACATCCGGACACAACCAAGCCTGGTACCGAACCCATCGTAAAACACTACATACCTGATGCCATACTATGGGGTCTCAAGATGGGAGTGCTTTCTAACCTCTACCTCATCTTCTAAAATAACTATCGACACTTATTTTTCAATACAAAGTATTTTCCCTTACATGTCAAATCCATCAAGGGTGTTTCGACTCTGTAGAAGTCAGGTACAAACCTTTGATAGTACACAGCCAAACCTAGGAAACTCTACACCTCGATAACACTTTTGGGTGGCTTCCAAGCAAGAACTACCTCAATACTCACTAGGTCCATTGTAACTCCAACCTCTGAAATGACATGTCCTAGAACGTGAACCTCTCAAATCTAGAATGAACACTTAGAGAGATTCCCATAAATATGGTGCTTTTGGAGTGTGCCCAATACCATCCTCAAGTGTATCGTGTACTCCTCCTCGGACACAGAGTACACAGGGATGTTATCAATTAAGACCACCAAAAACTGCTCTAGTAAGGCTAGAATATCTTTTCCATGAGTCCCATGAACACCACTAGGGTGTTGGTCACACCAAACTGCATCACCAAGTACTCTTAGTGGCAGTGTATACATTTGAAGGTTGTCTTTGGCACATCCTCATCTCATACACAAAGGTGGTGATAGCCAGACCTGAGGTCAATCTTTCAAAACCACCTTGCTCCCTTCAGCTGATCGAAGAGTTCTTCAGTCCTTGGTAGTGTATTATTATTCTTCAAGGTCACTTGATTCAGGTTCCCGAATTCCACACATGACCTCAAGGTCTCAACTTCCTTCTTGGAAAACAAAACTGGGGGCCCCTAGGGTGAAACACTAGGTCTCACGAAGCCCTCCCACTATAAGTCCTCTAATTGTACCCTCAACTCGCAAATGTCTATGGGATCCATCCAATATGAAGGTGTAGATGTTGGTTTCATCCTGGGGTATAGGTCAATGTATAATAATACCTCCTTGTGGGAAGGTAATATAGGGACATCCTCGAGAAAGACGTCCTCATACTCCACCACCATTGCAGGAAACTGCAGACTCCAATCATCGACAATACCGAGAGTGAAGCTAGCCAACTGGTGAGTAATCAGTTGTAGCATTCTAAGAGAAAGATTATCCTGCATTTAATGTGTTTACTTTTCACAAATAAAAGAAAAACCGGCCCCATCTCTGCAGACACACCACACTCTGTGCCTAAATCAGTCAATATGAGCATGGACAGTAGATAAACAATCAATACCGAGAATGATGTCATAAGGCCTCGACACCGCTACCAAGAGAACCCAACAAAAACTATTTCCTCCAAGAGTAAGCTCAAACTGTGATCACTAGTGTGTAATCATAGAATCCCCTATTATAAGAGTCTTTAAATATAAGGGTTGAATCAACGACTCTTCCGGAATCTCTGATCCCCGAACAAGATCTATGACAAGAAAGGAGTGACTATCACCCATGTCTATCAAAACTGCCACTAGGATGGAAATACATAGATCATAACTCTAATAATATCTAGAGGAATGGTGTCATAGGACCCCATTGCCTGCAGCTATCCTCGCCCTTATCCACTAGCTCCTGAAACCTAGGGAGGGCCACCTGGGGGCGGTGGTGGTAACACGTTGAACCACTACCCACTGCCTGCTACTCTTCCTACTCCTCTGCCACTTCTACCTCCCTAGGGACCACCCTTATCATGCCTCCCCCATTTCCTCAGTAATCCTTCGATCTTCTGCTTATCATCCATACGGTAAGTCAGGAAATCTCAAGTCATATGTCCCCAACTACCGCATGAGTAACACAGCCTATCCTTCAGCTAACCCACTCTACCCTAGGAGCATCACACTGATAATATTGTTTCCTTGGGTAGTCCCCTGGATCACATGACCCACATGGGTCCCTACGTCTATTTTCAGCTACCCACTACCGAAGACTCAGCTACCTGGTTCTTACTGGTAGATCCCACTATTGACGTCTACTCTTCCAGAAAGCTCTCCACAAGAAGATCTTACACCATTACCCCAACATTTGTAGGGATGCTAGGAGATATCATGGATGCCCTAATCTCCCAATGTAGTTCCTTCTAGATGTTATGATCCCTAAAGAATGGGTATCACGCCATATCTGTGGAGTAGTGAGAAATATCAGTAAACAATGCCATGTACTCTGCCACAATCTAACTGTCCTGCTACAGATGCAGGATCTCTTGTATGTGCACTTAGTATAACATAGATAGAAAGAACTCCTCTTTGAAGAGTCCATAAAAGTATGCCTAAGAGAGAGTCACCTCATCATGTTTCTAGATAACTAATCTCCACCATCACCCTACTGATCCCTAAAGAAGACTCGCGGCTAGAACTTCTATCCAGTTGGGAGGTGTCCTCACATGACAGAAGACATGAGTAACTGCCTCCAGCCAGTCCTTATCTATCTAGGGGTCTTCCTCACCCCTAAAACTGGGATTTCACTGCCTCTAGAACTCATGCAACGCACTTAGTCTCTGTGCATCTTCATCCGGTATCACTAGTAGCAAATGTTGCTCGATTGGTGGCACTACAACAAGAAAACCACATGAAGGTGCCACCTTTGGTACATGCCCCTAAACTAACGGCTCGTTGATAGGCAGATCATCCTCATGTTCACACAACCGAATCTTGGATATCTATCTGCATGGAGGCATCCTGTAACATATTAAGATGAATCATGGTTAATAGAGTATACCTCATGAGAAGACTCAAGAAGGACATGAGAACAGACTAAAAATCTAATATGATGCATGTACCATTTATTCCCCACTAGTAGTGTTTTCATATTTCGAGTCAAAAACCAAGTGTCAAAATTCCTAGTGTATGGATACGTCAGTTAGAACACCAACACTATAGTCCTTTTCCAGAAAGATAGACTCAAAACACTTAACACCATTGCTCCAAACAAACCTCACAAACACCCAGTCCTTATGTAGAACCTCCCTTTGATACCACTCTATCACGACCCGTACCAAAGGGGCCTATTCCATGACTACTCTAAGCCTAACTCTGATAGGCCAGGAGGATGGCGACTATCACTAAGTATGCATAACCTATAAATGGGAGGCATTTTCCTCCGTACCTATACACACACACACACACACACATCTCTAACCCCAAAATGATGAAATGTAGAAACACTAGGTAAACAATGCATTCATACACTAAGATACCAACCATAGACTATGAAAGTAAGAAAAGTGGAAAGTAAGTAGGGCCAAAATACAAGACCTCCAAAATAAGACTATGTCGAATGGAATGCACTAGTTCCTAAAACTCATCTCTAGAAAACCCTACCTGAAGGGTAGGTATAGGATAGCTGTTTGAAGCCAGAGAAGCACAACTCATCTTCCTGATCACTCTAAGCACTGGCTAGTCCGGGTACACCTAGAACTTCATCAAAGCATCGATCGTCTACACAAGACATGACACGTGCAAGAAATGATTCTGCATGGGTGATTAAAATAATACTCAGTAGGAAACCCTGAAGCCATAAAGTAATACCACTAAGAAACACATAAAGTATACCATAAATAAATACATGAAGTATACTACAAATAAATACAAAAAGTATACCACAAATAAATACACAAAGTATAGTCTGCACACACTAGTATAACTATAAAGCAGAAAGAGAATGATTTTTTGTTTCAATCCATAGATCTCCCATTTTCCATGACACATGGAGTGTCGATGGTTCATGGAACGTTGATGGCGCACAGAGCATCAATGGTGCACGGAGCGTCGATGGCGCATGGAGTATCGATGGCACATGGAGCATCGATGGTGCATGGAGAATTGAAGGCACATGGTGCGTCGATTACGCATGGAGCGTAGATGGAACATGAAGCATTGATGGGTCATGCATCCCCCATGTCATATAGTCATCAAGTCACAGCCTGCCACATGATTCCTCTCATAGTGTGCTTGTTTCGAGAGAACCTACTCCTCAAGCCATTAGGTATTAAACCAAATTTCACAAAATTTCACTTAGAGTATCTGAAAATTATCATCCCATATCAAGGGTCTCAATGCTGCAAACAGATCATCAAACAAATACATGGTTTGAATGTTATGAAAATGTTTGTAAATAAGTCTTACCTAGGTCCGATCCGACCCGCCAGACTCAACCCGGTCCAACTGACCTGGCCCGACCGGGTCTGGATGACCCAATCCAGCCCAATCTAATCTAGTCTATCCTAAACCGGCCTGGCCCACTGGGCTTCTAGAGTGGCCAAGCTTCCCCAATCCGGCTCACTGCATTTTAGTCAGTCTTGTGTGCTAGACGTGGCCTGCCCCGACCGCATCCCTTCTCCGATCAAAACGGACAGGCTGCCTCCTCCGCACACCCCATTGAATTGTCACCAAAGGTTCCTCTGACATGGCTCTAATTCAAATCCCAAATCATAGCCATGGCCTCTTATTACGGCCCCCGTTCACTGCTCGCAACCTCCGCTACCGTGAGATCCCACGCAGTCCCTACAGAACCGTGATCTGACTCCGCCGTTGGTTGCCCTGCCGAAGGCCCTGTTCTGATCTACACGTCTCCTAGCCTTCCCCCCCCCCATTCCACTAGGACACTAATACCTTCGCCATCGACCACCCTGTATGTAACCTGTTATTCGTTGTGCCCTCCACCCAGACCCAACCGGAGCTGCGCGATGCTCTTGGCGCCATCATGCCCCACCACCTTGTCCCACTAAAACCTATTTCCTTGGGTGAATCACATCATAAATTCTCTTTATCACCTTTGTGATGTTGTTACGGTGTCAAAATCCCGGTTTTGGATCATTTCTCCATGGATCAGAGACACAATGATCCTTTGTTCATATTTTGCGAAGAACAAGGAATGCTGAGAGATTTGAGGGAAAGAGATAAACCACATTAACACCCAAATAATAGATCATTGAATCTTTCATGTCTCCCTTGATTCTTTCATGTTATAATGTTTAATGAACAACAACAATAGATAATCACAAAGATATATCTTCCCTATAAACCCCGCAACAACTATTCATCTCGCAAGAACGATCAAACTATGGATCAACTAATTCATTGGTTGGTCCGTGTTCGTCATTGAATCTAATAGAGGAAGAGGAAAACACAAATAGATCACCATTATACCTTTATGAAAGTCGAGGATGCAACATTGAAATTTTTTGATCCACCGTTCTCCGATCCATGTTCGGATGTTGACTTGCCAGACTGTCGGTGTTCGTTGAGAGAGCCCCTTCTCTTTGTCTTATAGAAACTCCTGGGTCATCGTGATAACCATAGAACCTTAACAACCCTAATATAGAAAAAATATCTAGTACATCGTAAAAAAAATATTTTTATTAAATATTTTAATAATGTTTATGTACAAAAACTAACTTCCACAGCTGGCCCGTTCCAGATGATGTTAAGCCCCACCCAAGGTAAAATTGTTGTTTTGAAAGCAACAATACCCTCATATTTCTAATTCAGGCACCTATTTATAAGTAATTCCATTTTAAAGATAAAACTCCTCACATGCTTTTAATTAAAAACTAAACTTTTTTCAATGAATTGTTTCAGGCACACCACCCTTAGAATCATAGGTCATCTCACCTCCTGGTCTCGAAAGTTTCACAATTGATTTATAAAAATAAAAACAAATAAAATAAGAGTTATTAAATAATCTACAATAATGAAGTTTAACATGTAATAATTGAGATGATGCATGACATCATTTATTGGTGAAAAGATAACAGATTCCCTTAAATATTCTTATTGATAAAGAGGGTTATATCCCCTAAAAATAACATCTATTTGGTTATGAAATGAAGGAATTAGAAAATATTATATAATTTTAATATCTATATCATATTCAATTTTTCCACCATACAAACCATTACCTCTTGTAAGAATACAACTTTAAAAATCATCAAATTCCACGAAGTAAGTTTATTTTTTTATAGGAAAGAGGTTTCGTGTTCCCCATGATTTTAAGAACATAAAAATGTTTCCAAATATATGTGTATTTTATACTTATAAATACTATATCACTTCTATTTCAATGATGCACAACTGACAACATTTGTTGACATTCACCACCAAAGACAATTTTTTTCCACCAAAAGGTAAAACAAATTCATGTTGAATGTTTGTTGACATTATATACCTTGAGTTTTGATCTAGTGATTCAATGAAATATTTGTAAACCATTAGTTATTCATCCTAAATAGTTATATGAGTATATGAAAAAGTTCTTCCAATTTACTCATTGTTTATATCTTGTAAGTATTTTTTCTATAACTATAATTAGACTGAAAAATTAAGAGTGTGTTTCTCTCCCACCATGGAAGAGGAAAGAAGTTATACCACTTGAGGCTACAAAAACTACAACATATCCTTCATAATGTAATTCAAATATTACTACATTCAATGTAAAAGTTTTATCTGGCCCTCTGTATCCATGTAAAAAAGAACACATCCCCTGTGGGCATGTGACGCATTAATAATATTGTTTAGAACATATTATTGTTCTTTGTGATGTATTCATAATAGTGGTTATCATATATTTCTATTCACTGGTTAATTTTCTACTGAAAATATAAAATTGTTTTCAAATAATGTATTTATCATAATTTTTTGATGTTGTGGATAATTTGATTCCAATTGAATGTGGTAGATGAATCTGGAAGAGGAAGAAGAGGATATTTTTTCAATGATCTGACATTGCAATGAAGCGTGTTATAAATCTCTAATAATTCATTTTGTTCATGTTGATATTCTATGGGATGTAATTTTGTTAATATAACAACTTGTCAGATGTGATTGAAAACCAAATATTGGTGAAATAAGATAACATTTAAAGAACTAAGAGAGTAAACATAACCTATATATACGGTTTACAAAATTCCAGTATACTAAATGTGGTAGTTGACATAGATTTTTCAAGACATTGCATGATTATTATAGATTTCAAATGTAGTATTTAATGGTAAATGTAATTTAACATAGATAGTAATACTAGATATGAATAGAGAATGTATCAGAATTCTATGCATGCATATAACAACATATGCATAAAGAATATAATGCAGATAAATTCACTGAGATAGTGACACAATAAAACAATAGATCATGTATGTAAATGAATATCTTGTTATAATAGTGGGTTCCAGGGACCCAATTAAAATAATACTTTTCAATTACCATTTCATGTATACAATGAGATATACAAGATGTAAACTTACCATTATAATGTAGACATTTTTATGTCTATTATTTAATGGTCATGTCCATAGATTAATTTTTGTATCAAAAAGGTTACAGAAGATCTCACGCTATAATGAGAACCTCAAGATACTATGGAATTAATCTTAAATAAATGTCTTATGATCCAGACACATCATACTGACTAGACATAGTTGATATCATACTAATAGGTTCTGGGGGTTCATAGGCATTGAGACTTCTTCTCATGAATTTCACAATTGGTGATCTATAGTAGTGGAGATCATGAGGAAAAACCTGCCAATTAGAACAGCACATGTTTTGAGTGTCATTGTATGTTCCTATATATGAACTTTGTATTGGTCTCCTGAGTTGATATTATTATCAATGTGTTCCATTTCATCGCATACATTGATGTGAGGAAGAAACATGATAATGAAATCATGGTGAGGTACCATGCATTGGGTGTGTCATTAGTATTAGGACATTAGTTGAATGATAAAGATATAATGTGTCCCTTCTTAGTTGAGGAAGTAATTTCACTGGACAGGTTGATCAGGATGGTAGTACCTTCATAAATCCATGTCCATGGTAGTTGAGGGTAAATTCATATAGATTGATCAATAAATAATAAATCAAGAATTCATGGTGACACAATTGTGTATCTTTCTTTATGAGATATCCAATGACAAAGTGATTATATTACACAGTGCGTGTTTGTAGGTTGGTTGGATTTACTATGACTACTCTCTATCTCTTTATACGGATTGATGGGTTTCTAAAATTGCTCTGGGCATATTAATACTATTCACTACTATCGAGATAATGGCTTAGAGGGTCACACACAATATCATATTCAACAATCATCCCTATTCAGATGAATAGGTATATAGGACATTGTGGCCCCACCACTGGATCTGAGAGTTGTTCAGTTTTATCAATCACTGATAAATAAATAAATTCATTACTATTCAAGTAAAGAATAATTCTTTTTGAATTTGATTAATAAAATTATTTACAAGTGTTTAAGTAAATATAAGGAATAATATTATATGAACAAATGTTATTTTAATATACCGGGTTCATTTAATCTTAGCTGAAAGTACAAGTCGAGTTAATGAATTGGGTTTATCAAGTAATATATATAATATATATTATAGGTATTTGATAAAAATATAAATAATGTGTATGATGTAGTTATTTCATCATAATTATTTATTTATTGATATTTTAGTGGAAATTAAATATATGGAGGTTGGAAACACTTTTTAGGTATTTAAATTATCCACTATAAATATAAGAGGAGATTCTCATTCCAGTGACTGTTCATTCATTTAGGATCAGAGACTCTATATCATATTCTTATTTCTAGAGAGAGAATATCTTGATCAAAGTGATCAGATCAAGCTTATCTCCTTAAATTGAAGGAATGTATATGTGGTTATCTTCGGGGAATCAATGGAATCATCGAATCGTCATGCTAGCACCAGAAATTCAATTATCGACACTTTTATATCTTTTTGAAGCACATGCGGAAAATCTAGATGTATTCTTCTTTATATCATTTGATCATTGATCATCGGTGACAAGGTGACGTTGAGAATGATTTCAAATCAAAAGAGGTACATTTTCAGTTTATTTTCGACACTTATAATAAGTCGTGAATGATTCTAAAACTCTAATGGGGCTCAGATCTCCGTATACAACATGTTTCGTAGCTCAGGTGATAAAAATTTCAAATTCCCCAGCTTGCCGATTTCTGTTGCGCATCTCGGTGCCTTTCAATTTGTATCAGAGGAATCAGATGATTTTTTTTCGGAGACGGAAAAAATTATTTTTCTTTAAATTTAAGAAGAAGTCATTAATTTGGTCCCAAAAAAACATAACGCTTGTTGATCCAATTTGATACGACATGTTATGGCCATATTTCAGGTATTACAATTTAAACATATATTTCATATATGTTAATTCTATCCATTTTCACTTACTAGAGGAGATTATGAGGAATTTCAGCCATTATTCGACCAGATGTCTATTGTCATAAATGTACTGCTGGTGGTAAATCTTTCTACCTGGATGTGAATAATTCAATTTTTATATTTAATAATTTTTTGGTGGTGGGTAGCTTGACCCAGTCGTGACAAAACACAAAAAAGGTAGTTGTCATTAGTGGTGATAGTTGTGGATTTTTCCCAACAAGGAAATAAAAAACCAAAAGTGGGGTGATACTTTGTGTGGAGATTTTTTATACTCTTTCTATAAAACAATTTTAATACATCCTAGGTTAAAAAATTTAAAAATACCGCTGAAAGGTGGCATTGCCAATGCCTCCTTTTCCTTAAAACAGTAAAAAATTTATTTTAATTATTTTTGTTATATATTTAAAATTTTAATGTTTTATTATTATGTTTGTATGGTTATATATATATATATAATTTAGTTTTTCAACATAATTTATCTTTTATTCAAGTATGTGAATTTTCTAACCTATAAAATATAAAATATAAGACGGATATGAATGAAATTTTAAACATTGATTGAACATATAACAAGTAGTCTAAAATAAAAATAATTTCATAAAAAATGTTGATAAAAAATAATTTATAAGATTTATAATCTACCTACTTGAAACATAAAAATTTATCAAGTACATGACTTTACTAGCCTATATAATATAAACTCTAAGAAAAATATGAATAAAATTTTAAAAATTTCTTAAACATATAACTAGTAGTCCAAAATAAAAATACTTTCTTAGAAAATATGTTGGTGTAAAATAATTTATAGTCTTTCTAATCCACCTACATGAATCTTAAAAATGTTTCAAGTATGTAACTTCACTAGCCTATATAATATAAAATATAAGACCCATATGAATGAATCTTTAAACATTTATTAAACATATAAAAAGTAGTCCAAAATAAAAATAATTTCTTAAAAAATATTGGTGAAAATTAATTTATAAGCTTTCTAATCCACCTTCTTGAAACTCAAAAATGTTTCAAGTACCTGCCTTTGCTAGCCTATATAATATAAACTATAAGACTAATAGGAATGAAATTTTAAATATTTATTAAATATTAAACAAGTGGTTGAAAATAAAAATAATTTCTTACAAAATTTTGATGAAAAATAATTTATAAGCATTCTAATCGCCTTTCTTGAAACTTAAAAATGTTTCAAGTATGTGCCTTAGCTAGCCTTTATAATATAAACTATAAGACCGATATGAATGAAATTTTAAACATTGATTAAACATATAACAAGTAGTTGAATTTTTAATTTTTTTTTTATCTAGGTCTAATAGGTTATATTTTATAGGCATTCAAAGTCATGTACGTCGCTTAGGATCCTCCTTGACATTCATTCTTTTCGCTCTCACATCTGAGTTACTTTTCTTACATTCCTTTCATTATCATTTATTTATTTTATTTATGAAACTCTTTATTTTCAACAAAATTTTAGATGATTATTCTATATTTTAAATTTTATTTAAATTGTTATTATACTGTAGATTTTTTAATATTTTAAAGTTATTTACTTGAAATTTACTAATTATTTATATGTTTCAAGTAGTTGACCTTGAAAGCTGTAAAATATAAATTATGCCTAAAATATAAATGAAAAATGAAATACACGATAAACATATAAGAAGAGATAATTTTACTAATAGTATTTTGATTTTAGTAGACATAAAACATGTAAATAAACATGTATAATCAATGTCTATGTCTGTGGCGACGAGATTATGTCCCACATGGTGGTCTGCGAATTGGACATTCACGTTGAGTGCGTAGTGGAGTCTGATGACCTAGAGAAGGATGATTCTCGAGCACTATAATGTTGACTGGTGAATTCTATGTATATGTGTTTTTGGGAGGAGATGTTAATTGCATCTCATACTGCCCTCTGGATCCTTCTCTAAACTAGGATGGTAGAAGGACCTGTCTTCATCACAGTGGGGAACCAAGCATGTGATGGAGCTATACCCCAACACTGTGATGGATCTGGAAACCAAGGTTGTGATGGATCCCAAGGCAATGATGGATCTAGAACCCAAGATGGGGTGAAATACGGATATCCTATCAGGAAATATGGATCCCATGCCACCTGAGGCACATCCTAAATCGTCTGATCTTGGACAACTAGCAGGTCGACCTCTACTTGTAGAATAGGTGAGGCCTCACATGGAGCGTGATGCTGCCTATGTTGTGGTGGTCGTGGATCCTCAGCACCAGCAGTAGATTCAGGATGTTCCTATGGGGTGGTAAACTTTTCTCTCCCAGACGGATGGGCGAAGATGCTCCCAGAAAGCGCATGAAAAGATTCCCTCGCTTCCAGCATTGTAGCATGGATGGCTTCCTAGTTAAGGACCCCCTCTTTTTCTTCATCACTAATGCGAACAAGTTTCTCTGTGTGACTACCCTATAAAGAGATTCAAATTGAATTAGAAAATAGTTCAATAAAAAACTAATGGAAATTTATTGACTTACCATCCTCTGCATCTCTATGTCGGGTTGGGTAAGATATAGTATAGACTTCAGTCTATACCATGGATCATACTCAACCTTCTCCTATAAAAATAATCAATTCATAGAAACACCATAAATACGAAAATTTTCATGTCTATGCCAGTAGTCAATAAAGATGTCATGTACTCAGGACCAGTCATCATCCTGTCTCCCTGTCAGCTTCATCCCATGAAGCTGCTCTGTCTCTCTCGACGGCAATGGAATCGGCTGAGTACAAAAAAATCGGTGCATGACTCGGTCAGGTTGCTGCCACTCAATAAAATGTAAGTGAATGAGGGGCACTAAATCCATACCATCCTTAATCCCAACAGTGCAATATGTTGGCAAGTGGTCCATAATACTATAATATGGAAGCCTTGAAATCTGAAAGGACATGTGATTTTGTAAAAAAAAACACCTAAATAAAAACCAAATTTTATGCTGTTATTAAATATATTAGACAGTGATAGAATGTATATACATACTTGATCAGGTAAGATACAGTCCAACTATAGCTGATTTACGCCCAAATGCTATCTCGGAACCGTGTCAAAATTTTTTCAATGACACCACCTATAAAATACATCATTGATAGTGAAAAATAATGAGATATTAAAGTCAATAACTCATAGTAGCAATAGAAACCAATAAAAATGATTGATCATACCAGTGTCCATGTGGAGCGTCATGCAGAACCACCATCTCAACCGACGTACCAGTATGCTCAGGGAGGAATGCGGGGATGCACTCCCATGCCCACATATAAATAACAATGATGCATCCCCCAAGACCTATACGGTCCCTGTGGGATATCCTACATAATTATCTGTACATGTATTCCAAGCAGGATGGTCCCCAGCTATATTTCTCAGCCCAATCAAAGTCCTCCAGTAGGGGTAGATACATTATTTTCACGTGCATCCCCAAGTGATCAGTATGCATGGTCCCACCAATGAGTCATAATATATATGTATGGGCATAACGAGTGATAGTCTACTCGTCATCATCATCATATAAATGTGGATTATGTGACTCCAACCATGGAATATATATGGACGCTCCATCTATATCCCTACGGTCAGAAAAAATATCAATGCCTAACAAGCGCTAAGAAAGGTCTGGACAAGCTGCACGAGTGAGTCAAATAACAGGTCTCCCCTGGATAGGAAGACCGAGAAGCACTGCCACATCCTGGATGGTGATGGTCATCTCTCCCTTAGGCCGGTGGAATGTGTGTGTCTCTGGTCTCCACATCTCAATGAGGGCAGCAATTAGGTAATGTTCTACAAATGTTAAATCTGATATGGAAAGGACATTGAAGCCATCACGACAAAAGTATGGTCTAATGGCATGTGGAGGCTCCCTATGATGAAAATGGTGCACTCAACGTACCCTCATCGATCGATCTGCACGACCCTCTAACATGGCCTCTGAAATATGCATACACTGCTGAGTGAATAGTATGGTATCATCCATCTGCATATAATCAAATGAAATGGGTCGTAAGTGTAAAATGTAAATATAAAGTTATGGTTAACATAATGGTGTGGCTTGTAGAATAGAAGAAATGACATGTTTATTTACATTGTTTTATGATGTTATTTTTACTAAAAGAAATATGATTCCCCGTGTATTTTGGGTTTTGGGGTTTAGAAAACTGAGAAAAAAAGAAGAGACAAGAAAATTTAATTTATAATATTTGTTAAGTGTTCTACTTTTGGATTTATGAAATAAATTCTATTATCTATGATTTTATTAAAGGAATAAGGAGAAAGTTATTTCTTGAAAGCATGTGTGTTTTTATTAAGGATTTAAGATTAATAGGGTATTTATATATTATGTATGTGTCACTAAGATACACATTTTTGGAATAATGGCATACTAAATTTTAGAATCGTAGAGACTATATTTCTAAATTATTGGGTCTTGAATTTTGATAGAATTTTTTTGGAGGAGCTTTATGATTAACTAATTATGGATTGGATTAAGATAAACCATATTAATTACTAATGATGTTTTATGAATTTATCTAATTATCTATATTCAATAACATATGATAATCATTATGATACTATTATTTCTCTATATAAAAGTTTATTAAAATATCACACATAATATCATCAAAAACCATGGTAAAGGAAAGATGTTTTTGGTTTAAGTATTATGTTTGAGGGTTTAGGGTTTCAAATTTTGATATTAAGGTTTGGTAAAGACGTTTCTGGGTTAAGTGTTATGATTTTGAGTTTTTGGATTAGAAAACCAAGAAAAAAAATAAGATATAAAAACCTTTAATTTACAATACGAGAATGTCACAATAAAGACAACACATCATTTTGTATGAGACTGTGAACTCGACCCAACAACGTTATGGCATAGTTTCCGATTATGACCTTATTTATGACATATCGTGAATCTCAAACTCTGTGCTTGTTCTTGAGGCTAGTCCATCTCATTACACATCCTACTGGCCTTCGGTCTCCCACGAGAACACAACAGAGTGATGTCAGGTATCAATATCGGTTGGCCTTCGGGCATTGGGAAAAAAAGATACTCCTCAATAGGTATCTATGGTGCAGCATAACAGTAAGTAATGGTATCCATCTGGTACAATGGATCATCATATTCTTCTCATGATATGTTCACAGAGGCACATGATGTGATGGTGTGTGTGCATAGAAACTATAAGGCATGAAAGTTTCCACATTGACATTTCCCTTTTTCTAGTAATACCACCATTTTTTCATCTATGTGATTTTTGATGGGGTCTGAATTCTATTGAACTTCAAATTGGGAGTCTTCTTGTTGAAAAAGGTAGGCATGATAACCAGAAGCTTCTTCAATATTATTTTCAATATTTTTTTGAATGTGTCTTCCTTATCTTAGCCCTTACTGTATTCTATTTGATGCTAGTTTTTGTCTATAAACAATGTACTTCACGCATTGATATAATGTCTCCTGAACTAGGGAAGTTATAGGTAACGTCCAAATCCCTTTGAAGACACAATTGATGCACTCCACAATGTTTGTCGTCATGTGTCCATGACTCTTCCCCCGTCATATGCAAATGTCCATTTTACTTTTGGAGTCTGCATCAAATAATCATAAACTTCTTGATTAGCCTAGAGGATTTGTTCAAAATGTTCTTCAAACAACCATTGGTCTGATTCATATGCTACACAGAATAGATGATATTTCAGATAATTAGATTTTATCTTTATGTTCAAATAGTAAAAAATAACAAATACAATGCATACCAAGCCTCGTGATTTCCTTTTTCATCAGTTCGTTGTGGATTTGTTTTATGCACATTGTTAGAAATGTGTCTAATGGAGAACTGATGATGTGCATTTGGGTATATCCATGTATCAGTATCCGCATTGATTGCCTCATTAATTTTTTCTATGGTGATCAGATATCAAACAAACACCCCGAATATTAGTGAAATGGTTGTTGATACATGCCAGAAACCAACAACATGATTCATAGTTTTCTTTCTCTACAATGGAAAATGCAAGTAGAAGAGGTGAAAATTTTCCATATTGGGTTTCCAGAATCAACAATACTCCCTTGTTTTTTTCGTATAGAAATGTTCCATCAATATGAATAAACTTTTTTCTGAAACAAAATGCGGAGATATAGTGAAGGAATTCCCAAAACAACTGATGAAGTTTAGCACGAGATGGATCAAGTCGGTTATCATGAGACACATGTTCTTTTGCATCTATATGGAATAAAAAATGGTTATGATGCCTCAGTATGGCTAGTAATTTCGGAAACACCCAATATGATTCATCCCAATCACCATAGACCTTCACAATTTCCTTATGTTTCACAATCAATGAATTATTACAGGAAATCTTATAACCGAATCTCTTTTGAATCCTCTCTTGCACAAGGGATATTGGACCATCTTGACATGTCTGAATCATCTCAATAACAATAGATGACACAAATTCTACATCCAATGAGGTATGATCTTGTGTGAGGCTTGGTTGAATGCAAGTATGAGCTGCCTCAATCCTTGAGATTCTCCAACCTCCAAATGTAATGTTTGAAATCACCCTCAAGAGAAATCTACAATCATCCCCATACTTCTCACACCGTATGACATATTTACTATAGAATGAGTCATGAACTATATAGTTGTAATGCCTCTCAATGTGAAATCTCTTTAACATGCTTTTTAATTCACCTTTACTTGGTAAATTCCTTCAAATATATAAGGTTTTGTCCAACTCACTAATCCTATCTGGTACAACTATAGGGAACTCAGTTGCCAGTGTGAGAACATTATTGTCTAATTTAGGCACACGTGTCATTTCTTCTGACCCAGATGAATGCAGTGGTGGATTATTTATTATAGGTCTAGGTTGATGTACAACTAATGCATTTCTGAAAACCTCCTTCCTAACATCAGATGATCCATCCTCATCAGCATTGTTGTCATCATCTGATCCATCATTACGAAACTCCTCATCAGAATTTAGATTGACATGTATATCTGTGAGATCATCTATGATGTCCTCCTCTGCTACATCATTTTGGAATAGGCTTAATTTCATGGGGTGGAATTTCTTTATCAACTTTATCAATTCTACATATTCGTAAAACTGGACATTTTTGTTGTATAGTAGCAACATCAACATATAACTCCATCATCGTACCATCTGACTGTTGAGAAAATAAATTAATTTCTTGGACCCTCTGCGCATCAGCAACCAATAGAAAAGCTAGATGCCATAGTGTTTCTGGGAATTGAACATTTATATAGCTCATAGACTTGATCTCTTGATCGGGTCCCAAATTTAAGGAACCACAAATTCTATCTTGAAGGTCACTTATGGTTACACAATGAGATATACTAACCACCATTATTGGTTGTGTACTGTAAGAAGATGCTTGCTCAGTTTCAATTACCACCCCATAGCAGTACACACAAGAAAACATGACTCTCTACGTAAAAAATGTTTCTTTCATCGAAATTATGATACTGTAACAAATATTAACAATGATGGTTGACCATATAATAAGTATTATTTATAAACTATATATAACTAATTAAACTAATTAATACATAACATCTTTAATTACTAAAAATAACTTTTTTAACTAATCACTCATTCTTTAATCACTAGTTAATAATTTTTATGTTATTCATTAATTATTTATTCTTTAATCATTAATCATGTTATATTCATTATTTATTTATAATTAACTAATAATATGTATTCATTTTTAATCCTATGTTATCATTAATTATTCTATAATTAGTCATTCTAATAATAAGCATTATTTCTAAACTATATATAACTAATTAAACTACTTAAACATATTTAATTACTAATAATAAATTTCATTCGTTAATTCTTTTGTCCTTATTTCATTTTATAACATCATAATTATCATTTTATTATTGATAAATATACTAATTTGATTTTTCTATTCTTATATATATTAGTAGTTTAATGTAACACCCCGACCCCACTAGGCTGGAGCCAGTGCATTACTTGTGATATTGGCATGGTTAGAATGAATGAAATCCCAAAGGAATGATCATTTTAGTAGTATTGAAGAAACTAGATACATATATTTAACTCAAATTACATTGGAAAAGGTTACAAAATACAATACATAACCAAAAAACTCAAAACTGCAACCACAGGAACTCAAAATACGACCTTCTCTTCATCACCTGTCGAAAGTAGACAATGATAGGGGTGAGCTCAAATGCTCAGTAAGGGTTACAAATAGCATAAGCATGAGTACGATAATAAGTGAATCCTAATAAATCTGACATAAACAATACGTCATAGTGAGTAAATGAAAAACTTATGCCATTAAAAAACTGAGAATGAAATTGCATCCATAGATTTTGTCGTAGTGAAAATCTCATGGATAATAATTATAACTGATAATGAATAAAGAGAATGCTTATTAACTGTAAGTCATGTATCTGGAGGATGAAACCATAATGCAGGAAAAACAGTTTAGTTCTATGGGTAGAAACTCGTTTAATTTTTTGAAACAAACTCGAAGGGTTTGTCGCCAAACTGTATTGTCTCATGAGACCTACCGATGCATCGTGGGGCTATAGTGGGCCCCACCCATCACTAAATTTCCAAACCATTCTTTATACATTGATTCAATACAAGAGAAATATTCCCTTTCAATATCCGTATAGAGTAGAATACACGGATTCATCAATATTTCCATAATTAAAATAACTTTGCAAATAAACACCGTATGTAAAATGGTATACGGTTTAGACAACAGATATATCCATGACATGATATTATGGATATTTAATATAAATATAATTTCAAAATAAAATTGATCTCAAATGGGAATTATTAACACCACATAAGGATTATTAGGTGCACGATTCAAAGATAGTCACAACGAAAACAGCAGCTGAGACAAAGTCCCTTACCAAAATGTAATCGGTCGAACCGTATGACCAGAACTTAATAACCATAAATGGAATCATTGAATAACTGAATATAAATAGAATAATATTATTATATATCAAATGGAAGTACACATATACCAAATATAAGGAATAATTAGCGAACAATGGAAATCTCACAGAAATGAATGTGAGATGAGAAACCGCTTACGAAGATTGTGTCATTAGAGTGAAGATAAGTAAATGAAATATTTATGTGTGACAAATGAAAATCCAAAACATATAATTGGATATACTATATAATACCATAAAATTAAATTCACACATATTCATGGAACAATGTAACCAATGAAATTGATGTATAACTCAAAGAATGAAAATTGAGTTAAGTAATCCCTTACAAAGATTGTATCATTAGAGTAAGGATACGTCAATGAAATATTTATGTGTGACAAATGCAAATGTAAAAAATATAAGTGGATATACAACATAGAATAATAAAATAACATTCAAACATATCCTTGAAACAATTTAACCAATGAAATAGATGTTTAACTCAAAGGATAAAAATTGAGTTAAGAAATCTCTTACAATTGGGCTTGAATTTTGGAAACAGTTTTGAAAGTTTCTTTTAAAACGGGTAAATATTCATATAATAAGGAAGGATTCTGGTTGGTGTAATTATATGGAATACTCATACTTAATTTATGAGTATTAAATAACAATACATAATAATTTCATTGAGGAAATTAGACAATAAAAATAACTCGAATGAAAATGGAAGTTCGGGTGGAAAACCCTTACCTTAACTCCAAACGTGTTCCGTTCTTCAACTTAAGCTCATGGAATATGAAATTATACTTCATAAAAACTTATTTCATAACCTATTAGACATTTATTAGGTTTACCATAATTCTGGTTAGTTCATTTATGTATTTATTGATAAGTTATTGTATTGAATTTTGTGGTTCTAGAGTGTTCATTTCCTTTATTTTCATATTCGGTTCACTTCTTTTTTAGTAATGAAGTTCATGTAGAATGGTTATGAATCTATAGGATTCGAATTTATATATTATTAATGAACATAAATAATTGATAATGGTCATTTATATCATTTGGTTACATGGAATGAGGATGATTCATTAGATGGCAACCACATCGATTATTGGGCGGTATTTGGAATATTATGAACTAGTTTGGTCATATAACTTAATTATATGTAAATATTATGGTTTCTGAATATTAATTAGGTTATAAAACATATATTATAGTTTGGTTCAACCATGAATATGGTTTCATGACCAGTAATGAAGAAGAAATTAAAGAAAGAAACTTCATCTTCCGCAAAGGTTATAAATCAGAACCTCATGGATGTCGATTTCGTTTATAAAAATAAAAGGGAGGGAATAAGAATATTTATGATGGTTCTTCCATTCACATGATATAAATACAATATATATATTTTACTAGAGTTATAATGGTCATTTGGATAGAGGAGGTTAGGATATAGTAACAAACGTAGATAAATTGAAATAAAGCCAAATGAGAAGAAAGGGCGCTTGACCTCTTGAAATAACCTCCTTGAGAAAATCCTTAAAGGGAAGAGGTTTTGATCTTTTGGAAAGAATAAGAGCTTCCTTGTCATGTTTAGAGACTAGGTAAGGTTAATTGGGAAGAACATTGAGGAGATTCAAGGCTTAGAGTAGTGAAGAGAAGAGGGAATGGTGAGGGTATTTTCATAGTGGGGGTGAGGGGTATATTTTGAATATTTAATTCATTATTTTATTATTTCTCTCAAGACAACCAAATAGTGTTGTTTCATGTGACCACTAATAGTAAGAAGTTTATGTGAGTTCGAAACAAGTGGCCTTGCATCACTTGTGATGTCATGAATAGTGTATTTAACAGATAAATTGAATATACGGTATTTTACAGTATTTCAGTATTCATAAAAAATTCAAGAATTTCAGAATAATCCCAAAAATTCACCCCTACCATTTTTTGACGTGTATAATTAAAAAGTGAAATCCATTTTTAAAAAATAATTTTTCTAAATAATATTAATTTAATTTTTAAATAAGATCATGGTTAATTGGAAAAATAACAATCTTGAAGTGCAGTTAGTTTTATGTGACATTGAAAAATTAATTAAGATCTCATTATCTTATTACCTTAAGAAAATAAAATAATAATATTATTTACTATTAATAAGGGTCATATTACTATTCATAAGGGTATGTTACTATTCACGAAAAATCAAGTTTGTTCTATCAAACTCCAAATGACATACTGAACTCAACTCTAGATTACCATTTTTTGAAATTCAAAACATAGCAGTGGAAAATTTATATTTAATGGATAGGTTTTGACTATCTCCTAAATAACCTAGTGTTGTTTTAAGAGAACACAATGATGAATAGAATGTCTTTAACATAAACATACCATAAAACATTTGGGATGCTACATTATTCCCTCCTTTGGAAATTTCGTCCTTGAAATTTTATGTATATAGCCCACCAAAAAGATGTGGGTTGTTGTTATTCAGAAAATCATCTATTTCCCATGTTTCTTCCTCCATATTCTATTTTCTCCAAAGAACCATCACTAGATGAGTTGTTTGATTTCTCAATACCTTCTCCCTTGTGTCAAGAATCCTGGTAGGATTTTCACAGTATGACAAATTCGGTTCCAGTTATATTCCTTCATATGTGAGTACATGTGTTTGGTCTGGCTTGTACTTTCATAACATGGAAATGTGGAACACACTGTGAGCCTTAGAGAGACTTGGTGGCACTTCCAAATGGTAAGCTATGGCTCCAATTCAGTCCAGAATTTCAAAAGGTCTGATGTACCTGGTACTTAACTTTCCCTTCTTACCGAATCGTATAATACCCTTCCATGGAGATACCTTTAAGAAAATGTGATCACCTTATTGAAACTCCAAAACCTTCCTTCGGTCATCTGCATATCTCTTCTGCCTACTTTGATCTATTTTGATATGGTTCCGGATAATCTTCACCTTTTCCGTTGTTTCTTCATCATGTTCTGGGCCCACGAGTTTTCTTTCTCCAACTTCATCCCAGCATGTTGGTGTACGACATTTCCTCCCATATAATGCTTCATAGAGTGTCATCTAAATACTTGAATGGAAGCTATTATTGTAGGAAAATTCCATGAAAGGTAAATACTGATCCCACATGCCTTGAAAATCATGTTAACAATACCTCAAAATGTCTTCCAATGTTAAAATAGTCCGTTCTGATTTTCCATCAGTTTATGGGTGGTAGGAAGTGCTCAAAAAAGATCTGTATCTAGGGCCTTCTCAAGGCTTTTCCAGAATCGTGATGTAAAACATGGATCACGATTAGAAACAATCAATATGGGTACTCCATGAAGTCTCACAACTTCATTAATATATAGTCTTTCTAGACATTCCTGTGGTAGATCTTCTCTTATAGCAAGAAAATGTGATGACTTGGTAAGACGTTCAACAATGAACCATATTACATCGTTCCTTCTAGGAGTATTTGGTAGTCTCATGAAAAAGTCCATCGTGATATTATCCCATTTCCACTTAGGTATGGGAAGAGGTTTCAATACTCCACCAAGTTGTTGCCTTCCAGCTTTGACTTGTTGACAAACCATACATCTTGACACAAAATCAGGAATCTCTATCTTCATGTTGTCCCACCAAAAATGTTCCTTCAAATATCTATATATCTTAGTGCTACTATGGTGTATAGAGAAATTGGAACTATGAGCATCATCCAACAATTTCCTTTTTAGATCAGGTATATCGGGAACACAAGTCTCTTCCCAAATTTCAAAATTCCATCTTCATATACGAAGATAATCAATATCCCATCATTCACAGCATTAATCTTCTTTTGAAACTCCTAATCATCAGCTTGAGAACTTTTTATCCATTCTAGTAAAGATGGTTTGGAAACCATTTGAAAATGAATTGATGTTTCACCTTCCATGGTTATTCCCATATATATCTTTACTAGATCCATGAAAATAGGATCCCTTTCAACTCTCATCTTGTTCAAAACTCCATGATACATTCTGCTCAAAGCATCTTCCACCTTATTTTCCTTTCCCGGGTGGTAGTGTATCATGAAATCATAATCCTTGACTAGTTCAAGCCATCTCCTTTTCCTCATGTTGAGTTTCTTATGTGAGAAAATATACTTCAAACTCTTTGATCAGTATAAATCTCGAATATTCACCATAGAGATAATGTCTCCACATCTTCAAAGTAAATATTACAGCAGCTAACTCAAAATCAGGAGTAGGATAGTTTTTCTCATGAACTTTTAGCTGTAGTGATGCATAAGTAATAACCTTATCATTTTGTATAAGGACACAACCAAGTCCTTTCTTTGAAGCATCACAATAAATAACAAAGTCGTCATTCCCCGATGGTAGAGTCAATATAAGATCATTGACTAATATTCTCTTCATTTCTTCGAAATATTCTTCACAATATTTTTTCCAAACAAATTTAACCCCTTTACATGTGAGTTCGTTAGAGGGTTAGCCACTCGGGCAAAATTCTGCACGAAACGCCGATAGTAGCCTGCTAAGCCAATAAAACTGCGTACCTTAGTTATGTTTATTGGCATGGGCTAATCAAGGATTGACTTTGTCTTCGTAGGATCAACTAGGATTCCATCCTTAGAGACAATATGGCCTATAAAAGAAACTGACTGAAGCCAGAAGTCACACTTGCTAAACATCCCATATAATTGATTTCTTATAAGAGTTTTCAGAATAGTTCGCAAATGATCCTCATGGTCTTCATAACTTTTTTATTATACTAGGATATCATCAATGAATACCAGAAAAAAGTTATCAAGATATTCATTGAAATCTCTATTCATTAAATCTATGAAAACATAGGGTGCATTTTTCAGTCCAAAAGGCATCACTGTAAACTCATAATGCCCATATATGGTTTGAAATGCTGACTTCAGAATATTTTCCTTCCTCACACGCAGTTAATGATATCTGGATCGAAGGTAAATCTTTGAAAATTATTGATCTCCATAAAATTGGTCAAATAAATCATAAATATGAGGAAAATGATAATTATTATTTATTTTAATAGCATTGATTTACATGTAATCAATTCAAAGCCTCATGGATCCATCTTTCTTCTTGACAAAGAGAATAGGGGATCCCCATGGAGAAACCCTAGGTTGAATAAACCCCTTTTAACTCAAATCCTCTAGTTTTTTCTTTAGCTCTACTAATTCCACAGTGGCCATTCTATAGGGATTCTTTGATATGGGTCTTTCATTAGGAATTAAATCAATAGAGAACTCAACATCCCGCTCTAGAGGATGTCAAGGTAAATCCTCTGAGAAATACATCAGTGTACTCTTTCACTATATGCACTTCTTCAATTTGAAGATTTATTTCCTCGCCCATAGATAATGGTTTATCTTCTTCTCTAAGTATTGCACTAAATAGAGCTAATGGGGGGGGGGGGGGTTCTAGATAAGAATCAGGTGGTGAAGATTCTACCCTAAAGAAGATGGATTCTACACCATTTCCAAAAATTGTATCATCCTTTTTCTTGCAATAAATCCTGGCATCATAATCTGATTGCCAATCTATACCAAGAATTATATCAAATTCATTCATGGGTATGATGATAAGGCTAGCAACTAAAGAACGTTTTGGTGTTTGGAGGGGTACTAGTCGACATGCCTTTGTTGCTATGATACGTCCCATGGGAGTTCTGATTGAAAACACATTTCTTAAATCAAATTGGACATATCTAATTTTCATGGAAAATTGAGAGGATATAAATTAATGTGATGATCCAGAATCAAATAAAGTGTTGGCTAAATTTGAGGAAACAATTAAAGTTCCTGCCACCACGTCACTAGGAACTTCAACCTCTGTGGTTGTAATCGCATAGGCTCTCCCTTGCTCTCTTGGCTTTTTCTGAGGCATGGTTCCTTGGTTCTTAGGACACTCATTTTCATAGTGTCCCATCTCTCTGAAATTGTAGCATTGAACATCATTGAATTGTTTCTTCCCCTTGTATTCATCAGATCGATGACCCTTTTCTCTATAGTTATAGCAGACTCCCTTTGTAACAACCCGAAATTTTGAATAAATCATGTTTCCTAATTTTGTGTGTTATTTTATTTTTCATACTCAAAAAAACTGTTTCGTTTTATAACATGAGTATAATAAAAATGATACTGTTGGGTTTTGACTGTTATATGACCGTTAGTCAGTATGACTATTGAAAACTGAATGTTGTGACTTTTGTCTCTAAATACAAGTGACCTTGGTTAATTAATATAGAAAGTAGATTTGATGGCCTCATCCAGTAGTCTTGGGCAAATCGAAGCCCATCTTACGGAACTTGGGAAGGAGGTAGCACCATTGGGCTTTGCTCTGGACCAAACCCAAGCCTAAATTCATTGTTTGAAGGTATAACGGAATCGCCTTCGCGAGAAGTTCAAACTCATAGAAATTACTACTCGTGCGATGTTAGCTGAGCCTCCCTTGGATTCACTCACCTTCGCACACCTTACACTTAGATCATATGCTAGTGTGATAAGGGGCTATGTAAAGAGACTGTAACTGCCTTGTGTAATCGTTTATTTTAAATAAAAATTTTGATTTCTTCTTATGATGAAGTTTATGAATTTTCAAATGTCCGGATAAATATAGTATGCATATTTTTTATGAATTTTAGAGAAAATATATTTTAAAAATGTTTATGTAAATCCTAAATAATTAAAAACGTGTAATGATTTTCCATGAATGGTCTTCTACTATTATGTTCAGTACGAAATTTAGAGTCTAATAAGATCAACATAATTTCTGATGAATAGTAAATTATGAATAGTGATTTTATGCTTAGGATTAGTAATGTGACCAAATGGATTAGTAATGTGACCGAATGGATTAGTAATCACACTTAACTAAACTATTAATATAATCTAGGCACCTTGATTTAGTAAGGTGATTCAATAAAATGGTTAAATAACTGTTTCATAAATTATTAGTCAAGTATTAGTTTTTTTCGGGTGAATAGTGTTTTTAATTAAAAATTAAATTAAAAATATTTAGAATTTTTTTTTATAAAATGGATTTCATTTTTGAACTCATAGCATCGATATTATGTGAAGGTAATTTTTGGGTATTTTTCTGAGAAAAATATATTTTTGGTGAATAGTTTATTTATTTAAAAATTAAATTAAAAATATTTAGAAAATTATTTTTTTAAAATGGAGTTCACTTCTGAAATCAGAGCATCAATAATTGGTTAAGGTGAAATTTTGGGATTTTTATGAGAAAATTGAATTTTCAGTGAATAGTAAACATACAGTTTTAGGGTTTCTGTATGTTTAATAACATCATAACTGTGTCATGATGATGTCATGAGATATTTTAAGGGTTGTCTGACCAAAGGTGATGAATTATTGTATGGGGGGACTCATGTGGCCAATACCATGTGAAAATACCATGGGAAAGCCCATGGTTTTTCCAAAACCACCAATGAGGTGTCCCTTGGCCATTAATGCCTTGTCCCCTCACTTTCCCTATAAATACCAAGACATCCTCTCATCCATTTGACTCCCAACTCTCCCCCAATGATTCTCTGGCCACATTACCTCACAATGAGTCCTCCCAAGGTTCCCCCAAGCCCTCAAGTTCCGAACCTTTGAGTTTTACAAGTTACATTTTAAGGTAAGGGATCCTACCTCCCTCTTTCTTTTCAAGTAATCTCTTTTAATTCATTTCATTTATGCTCCATGTTCTTATGTTGGAGGATGTTCTTTTATATTCCTCTTACTTCCCTTTTCATGTTCATATGATGAGTGACCCCCTATTTCTCTCATAGATTCATTTTAAGAATGTTTAAGTGGCGCCGTTAGGCTGCCGAATTTTTAAGAGATTCTTTCACCATTCTCGTTTTCAAGTTCTATTTTCTTGTCAAGTCTTTCAAGTTCCCTTTTATTATGTTGGGGTATTATATCTATATCTATCATACTGATATTTTGTGTTCATATGATGAGAGACCCTATTTGATCTCTTCAATTCAGTATTTTGATGTTTTAAGTGGCGTCGTTAGGCTGCCAAATTTTTAAGGGATTCATTCACCTTTCTTATTTTTCAAAAGTTCTACTTTCATGTCAATTCTTCCAAGTTAATTTCTATTATGTTGGGGTATGATGTCTATATCTATTACACTGATATTTTATGTTCATATGATGAGAGGCCCTATTATATCTCTTCAATTTAGTATTTTGATGTTTTAAGTGGTGCTGTTAGGCTGCCAAATTTTTAAGGGATTCGTTCACCTTTCTCATTTTTCAAAAGTTATACTTTCATGTCAAGTCTTTCAAGTTCCTTTTTATTATTTTGGGGTATTATCTCTATATGTATCATAGTGAACTTTTATTTTCATATGATTAGTGACCCTATTTGATCTCGTCAATTCATTTTTGTTGATGTTTAAGTGACGCTGTTAGGCTGCCTAATTTTCATAAAACAAATATAATTTTCTCTTCCTTCCATGTTTTTCATTTCAAATGGTATGCCCTTAAAATTTCATTAACATGTATTTAAATCCTTTATATTCTGTTCCCCTACTGTTTTATGGATCATTTATGATAGGGTGACCCACATCCCCTCTCTTTTCAATGTTTTCTAAAACCCTGTAACATAGCCTTTATGCTACAGAATTTCTGTCTCAAAATTTATATCTCTTTATCTAAAGTTCTTTTTTTATTAAGTGAATACTCAAAGCTCTATCTTCTATAGGGGTATTCAAATATATAACATTTTGTTATATTTTAAATTCTTGGATTTACATACATGTGACCCACCTTCCTTTTCTGTGGGTTTTAAAGTGACACAAAAATCAGGTCTTTAAAGCAGTTTTTAAAACGTTATGATTATGAAATGAAACCCATTTATTTTATGCTATATGTGTTGTTTATGAAATGATTGATGATGATATATGTGGATCACATTATGATAAAGGAAAATTTAAGGGTGTGCCCTGATAGCACTCCAATGCATTGGGTAAAGACTTAATCTCTAGATATGACCATTTTGACTGATACCTTGGTGAATAACCTTGGTAAATTTTATTGAGACCTTGGGGATGGAACTTGGTAAAACGAAAATGATTATCTTTTTTAAATGTTGTAGACACATCTACAAGTTATGAAAAACGTTATTTATCTATTGATATGCCTCATGATTTCATTCTCATACATTAAAGTTCTTTTCATGACCATGTTGATGTATCTCAAGTTCCCATGTTAAATGTTTCCCTTGTTTCCCTTACTGGGCCTTATGCTCACCCTTTCTTTTGATGTATGTACCCATTTTATGAGATGAAGTAATGAACCTATGATGAACATAAGTAGAAGCCTTTCAAGTGTTTATGAAGAATGTTTTTTTTCATGTATTAAGTTCCTGGTTTCCAAGACACTAATCCTTAAAGATCCTAGGTTTTGTAAAATGTAATGAAAAGTTATGTTATAAAAAGGCGGGATGATATAGTTGGTATCAAAGGATGAGTTAGTTATTTGTGGAAATTATGATATGAAAACTTTAGGATGAACCCTATATAAAAGTTTAAATAAAGGAAATCTTCCTAGTATTTTGGTGTGTATTGAGTAAGGGGTTGCCAAGAAAGTACATCCCTGTCTGGATACGAGCAAGTAGAGGTGGCTCTGACACAGATGTACATAGGGGTAAAACATTAAAACACCTCTTTGAGCTAGAATTGAATGGGAACTGGTACAGGAAAATGGGCCTTGCTGCACTCTTGGTTACGACACTTCCGGGAGATATGCTTTGGTAAATTCATAAGCTTAGTATAAACCATTATTAAAGGAATAAAGATAAAATAAAATAAGGATTCACATAATAATATATGATCATGGATAACCTAGATTGGAACCTAGGGGATCACAAGTTAGGTCATACTTTTCTTCTACAAGTTATCCTTCTATGCCTTAAGTTCCTTTTCATGATTATTGGCTAAGTATTTAAGCCCCTAATTGTACATTCTTTTCATTTTTAATGGTGGGAAATGGAAGAACATGTCCCAACAACCAATGTGATTGGAAATGTGATGATTGTCGTATTAATATGACAGATATGATTAGGGGATTAAAAGATGATTATTAATTTGGAAGACGTTCACTATTTTGGGAACCCTATTTGATCGAGGTAAATAGATTACTATGGTATTTTCATTGAGGAGTAAAGATTGACTTATATTTTGAAGAATCGATGAATTTAAGGTGGACTTATAGTAATTTAGGTTACATATGGAAATGATTAACCTATCTTGGGTAAAATATTTTTAGGTTAGATACTTTTGTTATAATATGTTAGGAGTGGTTGATGCTGTTTGGAGATGAGTGAAAAAATTTATCTTCAAAGACTATGTTATCAAATCCTTCTTGTTTTTGGGTTTCAATATTAAATGGTTTATTTTGAGGAATTTTAAGGTCAGTTATTTATGGAATGGTCTATGATGAACTCTGGGTAGTACCGTGGAACATTGAAGATTTAAAGTAGTTTCCCTTCCTCTGGGGTTCTTTATTTTGGAAGAGTTGTTTTATATTACCTTTTCTGTTTTTGGCATAATGACTAAAGATAGAAGAAATAGATAGTTAATATTTGGTGGATTATGTGATTCTCTATAAGATGATTCTTGTGATTTTATGAGACCAAGTAGTTTTGAATGCTCATCGTTTGGAGAAAAGATTAGTTTTGGTAGAAACTTATTAAAGGATGAAACTCTACTAGAAGGTAGGTATATTTCCTTATGTTTTTATTCTATTTAGTAAATGAATTCTTCAAAATTATTAAAAGGAACGTAAAACAAAAACTTTGTTGGTTTATGTTTCCTACAGGGTAATCAAAGACCATTTACACACATCATAAGTTTGTGATTTTATGGTGGTTAACTTTCTCATAATCATGTTTTCTATCACTCTCCCTCAGAACTTGACCCTTTGTTTTTTTTCTTCCATATCCATGTTTTCCTACATGGAATCCTAGTATGGGTAAACTCGGGTGGCCTTTGTACTTCCTTTTCTTTGTTTTAAAGTAATAGTGTTACTGACTCTTATTCCGATGTGGGACATTCATTGAAATTTCAAAACCCAATTTGAAAAATTGCGAGGAAGCAATTTCTTAAGGGGGAAAGATTGTAACCACCCGAAATTTTGAATAAATCTTGTTTCCTAATTTTGTGTGTTATTTTACTTTTCATACTAAACAAAACTGTCCCTTTTGACAACATGAGTATACTAAAAATTAGACTATTGGGTTTTGACTATTATATGACCGTTAGTCAAAATGACCGTTGAAAACTGAATGTTGCGACTTTTGTCTCTATATACAACTGACCATGGTTAATTAATATATAAAGGAGATTAGATGGCCTCATCTAGTAGTCTCAGGCCAATCGAAGTCCATCTAACGGAACTTGGGAAGGAGGTAGCACCACTGGGCATTGCTCTGGACCAAACCCAGGCTGAACTTCATCGTGTGAAGCTAGAACGGAATCGCCTTCACGAGAAGTTCAAACTGATAGAAATTACTACTCGTTCAATGTTGGCCAAGCCTCCCTCAGATTATCTCACCTTAGCACACCTTACAGTTAGGTCTTATTCTATTGTGATAAGGGGCTATGTAAGGAGACCGTAACTGCCCTGTGTAATCCTTTATTTTAAATAAATTTTTTGATTTCTTCTTATGATGAAGTTTATGAATTTTCAAATGTCCAGATAAATATAGAATGCATATTTTTGATGAATTGTATAGAAAGGATATTTTAAAAATGTTTATGTAAACCCTAAATAATTAAAAATGTGTAATGATTTTCAAAAAATTGTCTTCTACAATTATGTTCGGAACAAAATTTAGAGTCTAATAAGATCAACATAATTTTTGATGAATAGTAAATTATAAACAGTGATTTTATGCTTATGATTAGTAATGTGTCAAATGGATTAGTAATCTCACTTAAAGAAAGTATTTATATAATCTAGGCACCTTGATTAAGTAATGTGATTCAATAAAATGGTTAAATAATGGTTTCATAAATTATTAGTCAAGTATTAGTTTTTTCGGATGAATAGCGATTTTTAATTAAAAATTAAATTAAAAAAATTTAAAAAATTATTTTTATAAAATGAATTTTATTTTTGAACTCAAAGCATCGATATTATGTTAAGGTAATTTTTGGGGATTTTTTTGAGAAAAAATGAATTTTCGGTGAATAGTGTATTTATTTGAAAATTAAAGTAAAAATATTTAGAAAATTATTTTTACAAAATGGAGTTTATTTTTGAAATCAGAGCATCGATATTTGGTTAAGGTGAATGTTTGGAATTTTTCTGTGAAAGTTGAATTTTCAATGAATATTAAAAATACAGTTTTAGGGTTTTGGTTTGTTTAATGACATCATAACTGTGTCATGATGATGTCATGAAATATTTTAAGGGTTGGCCGACCAAAGGTGATGGATTATTGTATGGGGGGACCCATGTGTCCAATACCATGGGCAGATTCTATGGGCAAGCCCATGGTTTTTTCAAAACCACTAATGAGGTGTCCCTTGGCCATTAATGCCTTATCCCCTCACTTTCCCTATAAATACCAACCATACTCTAATCCATTCGACTCCCAACCCTCTCCCTACAAATATCTGGTCTCATTACCTCCAAAGGAGTCCTCCCAAGGTGCCCCCAAGCCCTCAAGGTCCCAACCTTTGAGTTTTAAGAGTTACATTTTAAGGTAAGGGATCCTACCTCCCTCTTTCTTTTCATGTAATATCTTTTAAGTCATTTATTTTATGCTCCATGTTCTTATGTTGGAGGATTTTCTTTTATATTCCTCTTACTTCACTTTTCATGTTCATATTATGATATACCCCCTCTTTCTCTCATCGATTCATTTTAAGAATGTTTAAGTGGCGTCATTAGGCTGCTGAATGTTTAAGAGATTCTTTCACCATTCTCGTTTTCAAGTTCTATTTTTTGTCAAGTCTTTCAAGTTCCTATTTATTATGTTGGGGTATGATCTCTATATCTATCATAATGATCTTTTATGTTCATATTATTAGAGACCCTATTTTATCTCTTCAATTCAGTATTTTTATGTTTTAAGTGGCGTCGTTAGGCTGGCGAATTTTTAAGGGATTCGTTCACCTTTCTCATTTTTCAAGAGTTCTACTTTCATGTCAAGTTTTTCAAGTTTTTTTAGTATGTTGAGGTATGATATCTATATCTATCATACTTAAATTTTATTTTCATATGAAGAGGGACCCTATTTGATCTTTTCAATTCATTATTTTGATGTTTTAAGTGGCGTCGTTAGGCTACTGAATTTTTAAGGGATTCGTTCACTTTTCTCATTTTTCAAAAGTTCTAATTTCATGTCAAGTATTTCAAGTTCCTTTTTATTATTTTGGGTTATGATGTCTATATCTATCATACTGAACTTTTATGTTCATATTATGAGAGACCCTATTTGATCTCGTCAATTCATTTTTGTTGATATTTAAGTGACGTCGTTAGGCTGCCGAATTTTCATAAGAGAAATCTATTTTTTTTTCTTCCTTCCATGTTTTTCATTTCAAATGGTATATCCTTAATATTTCATTCCCATGTTCTTAAATACATTATATTCTGTTCCCCTACTGTTTTATGGATCATTTATTAGTGGGTGACCCATGTCCCCTCTCTTTTCAATGTTTTATAAAACCTTGTAACATAGTCGTTATGCTGCAGAATTTCCGTCTCAAAATGTCTCTCTCTTTTTCTAAAGTTCTGTTATTTTATTAAGTGAATACTCAAATATCTCTCTTCTATAGGGGTATTCACATATATACCAAGTTTTTATATTTTAAATTCTGTGATTTACATACATGAGACCCACCTTCCTTTTCTATGGGTTTTAAAGTAACACAAAGATCATGTCTTTAAATCAGTTTTTAAAATGTTATGATTATGAAATGAAACCCATTTCTTTTATTCTATATGGGTTTTTTTTGAAATGATTGATGATAATATATGTGGCTCACATGATGATAAAAGAGAATTTAAGGGTTCTCCCTAATAGCGCTCCAATGCAATGGGTAAATACTTAATCTCTAGAGATGACCATTTTGACAGATACCTTGGTAAATAAACTTGGTAATTTTCATTGACACCTTGGGGATGGACATTGGTGAAATGGAAATTATTTTATTTGTTAAATGTTGTAGCCACATCTTCATGTTATGAAAAACGTTATTTTTATTATGATATTCCACTTGATTTCATTATCATACATTAAAGTTCTTTTCATGACTTTATTGATGTATCTCAAGTTCACATGTTAAATCTTTCCCTTGTTTCCCTTACTGGGCCTTCTGCTCACCCTTTCATTTGATGTATGTACCCAGGTTATGAGATGTAGTAATGAACATAGGATGAACATAAGGAGAAGCCTTTCAAGTGTTTAAGAAGAATGTTTTTTTTTGTTTCATTTATTAAGTTCCTGGTTTCCAAGACACTAATCCTTAAAGATCCTCGGTTTTGTAAAATGTAATGAAAAGTTATGTTATAAAAAGGAGGGATGATATACCCTTTCCTTTCAAGAATTTCCTAGGATGATTCATTCTACGGTTCTCTCATAATGGTAAGCTATTCGTTCCCCTATTATTCTCTGGTGCATCTCCTTTTCCTTTTTTATCAGATTACCGCTTCTTATATTGGTTTCCTTTGAAAAAATTTGATCTAGCAAATTCCTTCTTTATTTTGATAGCACTTGATACAATTCCATCATATGATGAAAATGTCTGAGAAGCCAGTGCCCTCCGAAGACTTAGCTTAATACCATCAAATAAATGATCAATCTTGTCCGTCGAGTCACATACGTAATCCACAGCGTACCTGGCTAGCCTTGTGAAGGTAGCCTCATACTCTACAAAATTGTCGTATTCCCTTTGTTTCATGCCAAGGAATTTCCTCTTCATTTCAATTCGTTGCTCATGAGGGAAATATTTTTCGTAGAATATTTCCTTAAAATTCCTCCATTCCATATCTTCTATCTATTCTTCCTCCATAGTATTTTGAATCAAGGTCCACCTTTTATCAGTGCCTCCCTTTAGACAATATACTGCCAGTACTACCTTTTCATTTTCATTGCATCTTAAAGCAATGAATATCTTTTCAAGGGACATTATCCATTGCTCAAGAACCACTGGATTATTTGTCCCACTGAAATATGGGGGCTTTTGCCGCATGAAATAATACAACACATTTTTTTAATGGTTATTCATTACAACTTGAGTAACTTTTCCCAACATGGTCATGATCTAATCTGCTCCAATGTTGACATTCTTGACTTGCTCATTAGGGAGATCCCTACCTTTCCCACGAGTATTGATTCCCCTTCTTCCATTAGATTCCATTTCTAAATAATGGGATACACTAGATTAGTTTATGTATCTCAAATAGAAAAGAAATCAACATAGATTGAAATTCTATGCATATCTAATCTTATAAACATGGTTTCTCTAAGGAAAAATTTACTTTAACTACTTCATAATGGCTTGTAAAGAAAACATGAATTATCCTAAGCATATCCCCCGGGAGTGTCGTAACCAAGAGTGCATCAAGTCCCATTGTTGTGCACCAGTTCTCGTTCGATTCTAGATCAAATAAGTTTTACACCTAGATACATCTGTTCCAGAGCCGCCTCTACCTGGTCATATCCAGAAAAAGATGTATTTCTTAAAATATCCACATAATCTATTCCTTACCAAAATACTAGGAAGTTCTTGTATGTGAATCCTCAGATACTACCTTAGGTCTTTGTTCCCTACTATACATTTCCAATTCTAGTTTCCATGTTTTCTACTAAACTTCCTTTGATACCAACTATAACACCCCAACCCCACTAGGTTGGAGCCGATGCATTACTAGTGATATTGACATGGTTAGAAGGATTGAAAATCCCGAAGGAACGATCATTTTAGTTGTCTTAAAGAAACTAGATACATAGATGTAACTCGAATTACATTGTAAATGGTTAAACTCTGCACAAAAATCCTCCCCAGCCCCTCTTCCACTTCCAAGAGCTTCTGGTCTCATCAAAAGACCAATCCTAGCTTCCTTAAGGAGAATCTCATGAGGATGATTTAAGATGTAATTTCTCTCCCTCTTCTCCTTTAATTTCCTTTCAAGTTCAAGTTCATTTCATGATCTCTCACCACCTATCTTCATCCAAATGGTATTTTAACTTCAGTATTATACATTTACTAAAATTTTATGATGCTAATGGGATATTAAATTATCCAACCCCCTTTCCCTCTTCCTTTTATTTTATTAAAGGGAACATTGTTCGTGAGGTGTTAATTTATCACCTTTAAAAAATGACATGTTTTCTTCTTCCATTTATACATTCATATATGGTCATGAAACCATTTTTATGGTTGAAACAAATATTTTATATATATTATCTCCTATTTCAAGTTCTAGAACTTACTTATGACCATATTTCAAGTGATAAAATATAACAATTTCATTATGATCGAAAAATCATTCAAATTAACCCAAATAATCATCATTTAATTATTATCTAACAATTCATCCACAAGGATCTAATATAATTCATTATAACATCATTAAAAAAACTGTAATATCATTAATAACATGTAATATGGGTTTTTTATGTTTACCCATGTTCTACCGAAACATCAATTTAAGAATACAAGTGAACAACTCAAGAAAACCATAAAAACAAACATTCCTGAATAATGTTTTAAAACTCTATAACTCATCCAAAGGCACATAAAATCAATTAATGAAACCATAATGAACTATATTAATGTACACAAGGTTCTGTATTTCTAATTAATGAATATAATGTCATTATACAGAAAATTAAAGAGAAGTTATCATTCATATACAAGGTAAGGGGAAATTCTCGAACCCAACTTTCATCCTTCGGGTTTTCCCTCTTTCACTCCTTTTTATATGGCTACTACTTAAAAATTGTTTGTTCATCATTATCTTTAATCTTCTAGGATATACATGTTTGTCACTGGTATTTATGAAAAACCAAATGTTTTCCAAAAGAACTCTTCTTTCAAGAACACTCCTTTTACTTCTCATTCAAGATTGACGGTTCTTGTAACATGTATGTTATTCCCTCATTCTTTTGGAAACTAAATGTTTATGAATGTGTTCTTATGAAATAAAACCCATTCCATTTCATGGGTTCATTATGTTAGTTTATTTTATATGTTCATTGTGGAATGCATGATAAATGATAATGTTATGATGTGACGGGTGTGCCCGAAATTATATAGCTCAATATGAATGTTTAAATGTCACGGGTGCGCTCAGAATTATAAAATGCTCCAATGTATTGGTTAAAGTGATTAATCTCATGATTAAATGTGAAATGATGTGTGAACAAGATTCTATCTTGGTTCACAAGTTTTTGTGGTAGTTAACCACTAAGACATGATGTTTCCTTTTTATGCATTGCCAAATTTCAAGTCTTATATTTTCTACCTTTCATGTTCATGATCATTTTCCCATGTTATGATTATGATCACAACATGCTATATTGTTCCCTTACTGGGCTTCTAGATCAACCAATTTTATGTACATCCTCAGGTGGATACACGTACATAGGAGAGGAAAAGTGCTAATAAGAATCTAGAGAAGAAAACATTAAATAAATTTTTATGCTTGATGTTGTATTTGTTATGTGTGGTACTAGTTTTCCCAACACACTAAACCTTTGGATCCTCTATGTGTAATAATATTATGTTTCTTATCTTTAAAATGATGTAATAGTAATGTAATAAAAGGCTCGACTCGCTATACTCTACCCCTAACATCTTCCTGGGTAAACCTCCCCATGATAAAATCTACCACATACAAGAAAATCCTCCAAATACCTAGACACCTTTTTATAGATCCTTGCTTAAAAATCATATGCCTTCATGTAGAGAGGTGCTTGAAAAATAAATTTTAACTGTATATAGTCCATTAAACTTCTAGCAACACACGAATCTGGTTAGCAGGTGAACCCAAGAAGAATCATCTGTGGTGTGATTAGATGTAGGCATGTAAGTTTGATGAATAAGAATACTACATTGATATATAGAGATATTTATTCAGAAACAATCCCCCCTTCATGTTCGAGCATCTTTCCACTTCGGACTATCAGATTCTAGATGAGCTAGAGAAGGAGTGCATCCCTTATTAATTCCAAAATATATGAGAAAATCATCAATGAATGATGAATAGTCACCTACCTTACCCAGGATACAAGGGTCACCTTCAAAACATCAAGATACTATTTTATCAGCAAGAGCGGACTATTATCTCTATGGTTTGGGATATAAAATTGGAAAAGAAAAATGAAAATTTAAAACATTCTTACCGCTATTGCGTGATATCTCTTCATAAATTCATAGTCTAAGCCACATCTTGTATATGTATTCTGGGATTGGTAATGTATGAATAATTACAATTTACATCACCCCTAGAACTATAGAATCCCTTAGATACGTCGTCATGTAATTTCATAGCCTTCAGAGAAAGTAGGGGATTGAGTAATGGTTGGGCTAGTTTGTAAATACACTGAAATGATTCATCTTCAAATATTACAAGACATCATGAATGGAGGAAGAGGATAGCCAATAAGTCATTGAACTGGGCCCCTAAGAGTGATGGGAATGCATTTTAGACATGGAATCCATGGTTTCAATAAACCTGAACAAATCATTTATAAATTGACTCTCATCTTGGGCTACCATTTCACCTAACTCCTACGCGACCACACCTATGCCACATCAAATATGCCATAGTAGAAGCTAAAATAAAAGCTGTCGAGGAATAAACCCAGCTCAATGAGCTAAGGGAATATCTACCACCACCTCCATATCTCAAATCTTCAAGTCCTAATAAAATTCAGAACATATCATCAGTAACTGAAAACATCACCCATCCCCCATTGCTGGGGTAATTTATATCTGAATCTCCTTCTCCAAGTTCATCAACCTCTAGAAGGGTCCTGTAGAAATCAATTATGGTTCCAAATCAATGTCGTCCATCTGGGATGGGAAATTTACATATCAATTTCCATCCTAAGAATCATTAAATCATTAACTGGAAGCATCAAATCCTAAAAAAGGATCAATCAATTCCAATTGTGCCCCCAGATTATCCTTATCCCATTGTTCTAGGGGTATTTTCATCATCATCCCCACCATAGAGAAAATCAGTTATTCTCTAGGTTAGGAGTAAAAGAAGATGGATGACATCCTCTATGTTTCTGCCACTGTAAGAAAAACCTATGTTATTTGGGTCTCATTCCGTAATCATGACAAGAAACTCCCCTAGGTCATTACTCACAGGAAAATATTAGAGGAGTGTACAATGAAGGAAATTAGACCCTTCCAAGTTTGCAATCCAAAACAACCCAATACTGCCAAGGGTTTAAAAAATGAACCCAATTCATGAAGGGAGTAATCATCCTATTGTGTTGAATGTAATGGGACAACAACCATTTCTTGATATACCTATGTTAATTTCATCATTTTCAATATAATAAAAATTGTAGATATAGATTCATAACAAGAGGGCCGCAACACAGAAATCATTCTCCAAGAGGATGGTGATTAGGATGACCTAACTAATGTCGCACACACACAGAACCAATTAGTTCTCTAAAATCTATCACCTCCAAATGTTGAGTATCCACCTATTCAGCTGAACACTACTAAAGATAATGTGAAAGGTGTGGATACATCCCATCCACCACCTAGAAGAGTTAAAGTTCCATATATGAAGAAACAATTTTTGGAATATGGTAATGTATCATAAACACTCATAAAACTCAATGAGGAGATACTAAGGGGGAATATTTTTTCTTGGTATCATGTTCAGATCAAAGAGAATATTACTCATCTTAAAAGAGACGATCCGCTAGCAAGAGTGATATTTGAGTATCACATTGGCACTGGATCCAAGTAGATAGTCTACATTAATGTGAAGGTTTAAATTGATCATAACTACCCTCCATTATGTTGACAACCAAAACCTCTTTTGGGAAATCACTCAGTCTACAAATGGGTCCAGAATCAGTGGGATACAATACCAGGGCCACATAATCAGGCCCCACCTACTCCCAATAGACGGGAGGTGGCCTAAATATTAGTACCTATAGAACTACTCAATTACATCGAGTCCTTAGATACTATTGTGTAAGCCATGGAGGGGTGACGTGCACCTGTACAACTTGAGAAGAAGCTATATCCCAAATGGGTGGATGAAAATATGCCTCTACTCAATTTTAGAAATCATACATTCTCTACAATTGACAACAGAGTAGATTTGAATAGAATCTAAATCAATTCATGTCTCAATTTGGTTTGATGATGTGACCTCAAGATAAATAGGAGGCAACTAAGATGATGTGTTTTGTATATACTCTAGTAGGGTCAACAATTGTTTGGTTTAATAGCCTTCCAAAATTATCCATTGTAAGGATTGGAATACCTCCATCATAAATTCAATTATCATTTCATATCTATAATGATGAAATATGATACCCGTAAACTAAAAAAACTATAAGAAATTTGAGAATGAGAGGGTGCCTATCTTCATAGCCAGATGGAAGGGTTTAACCTATTTACTTAGTATCCATCTATTATATGTACAATTGATTGAACTCTATGATGAAAATATTTTGGATGAGGTTCTGACATCTGTGATCCCAATAAGTTATCCAGTTGGCTTCCATGATATCACAAAAACATACAATTGTTTGGATGATTCCATTCAGTGAATCCAAGCTAAATTTCAGTTGATGCCTTCAACATAGTGGAAAAGGATTGGAAAGGTAGAAGCATCCACTGTTACAATCAAGCTAGAAGATGTTCCCATTCAATCACCTAATTAGGTCTCGAACCACCCAGCTTCTCCAATTATGTGGTAGCAACAAAAAAATATCCCCCAGCCATAAGAATATAGAAAAAAGGGTCACTCGAGATTTGAGTAATAGATGAATAAATCCTACTGCTTCTGAAAAGTACACACCCCTATTATTTCATTGTAGTCGTGGACATAAATTAGCTCAAGATACTACATCCTAGAAATTCCAATGAGTTCAACCTCACTAACCATCCCGAAAACTTACCTTTTCATAGAAGGATAGGTTATAATACCCAAGACTAATTCATATTTAAAGAGTTCCTTCATGTCATGTTCAATTCCAGATAGTTGGTGTTAGATAACTCCACATAGTAGGTGACCTACATAACAGTTGACCATTCAGATAAAGATGGTGATTAGTAGAATGCTTTGATAAAGAATGGATAGAATTTTAAAAACTGGATGACATGAAAAATAGTTGAATGATCTCATGCCACCCTAAGAGAACATCTGCGAAGACCCACAATAGCTCGACCACCCCAGGAGTCAAAATCAGATATTTCCCCTGACAGTTGATAGGACCATCAGGTATAGTAATATAAAGAATAATAAGAGTCATATTCTACTCTAATAAAGTATCCAACACTTGAAAAAATTCTTCCTTATGAAAACTGAATCTGGAGCACCATCCAACCAAATGGAATCCTCATCAGATGAAGTGATAATATTTGGTTTTTTAATGTAATACACTTGGAAGATCCCTTATCTGATGATGAGTATGGCTATTGTTATGTGCTATACACACCAAACTAGTGAGCATGAGGTTTCATATGTAGGAATCGAGGATATATGGGACAAAATGGATGTGATCGAACTCAATATATTGACCACGTCCCAAAAGATGAAATATGAAGCTAAGTCTTTTGAGAAAGCACTCTAGAAATCCAAACAAAGATATGGAGGTGTCTTAGAACCCTTAAGTAGTCATCTTTACATAGTTATCATGCATGAAAATCTAACAGGGGTTTGAATACCTAATCATCCTAGGAAATATGGAAGGTCGGCATGAGTAGCGCCATTGGAAGCAGAGTCTTCTTCAAACTCTTCCCATGAACCATACCCATTCACCTCAAATTGCATAGCTCATGAGGTGCATGTCAAGGAGAACAGTAGCCTTAGAATGAGCCGACGTCTAGCACAATACTATGTGGTTCTGAAATAGATATAAATTTTCCCATCCAAGATCTCAAGACTGGATTCACTCCACCTTTCAAAATTACTCAGATACGAACTTGTTGAATCCCTTAAGATCCCATAGTAATTTGAGATAGAGGTTTTTACAATTGTGGTCTATCCATTGGAGACCATGTCATCAAAATATAATTTCACCATATATTTCAATGAACTGGATCTAAAATAGGTAATCCAGGGACACATCAGACCCCTATATGTTTCATGTAGACTTAATAATTGCAATATCCAAAGGGATCTGATTAACAATTGTTCTAGGATTATTCATATACTAATTAAAACCCTCTGTTGATTAGAATATACTAAAGGGTATTTTTATATGAAAAATTTGACCATTCATGTGTATGATATGTGTGATCAAATACCTCTTGGGAAGATCAAACTAAATGCCCAGTTTGGGGATCTCAAATATGAAGCTGAGTTTATGGTTCTTTTTCAAGACACTACATATAGTTTCCTACTCGAAATACCCTATCTCCACAACCACATGGTGGAACCTCCAAACTTCCTTATATGCCTGAAATACCAGATCAATGGAATGACCGACATACTACATGGTGAGAATGAAACCATTGAGTCTTTCTATGAAATATATAGTGAAATATGTTTCTAAAAATGGGAAATAAAATAACCAATAGTGGATGATGATATATAGGTTATAGCTACCAATGGATTGGGGACCACTCCTGTAAGTCCCTAGAGTATGCTCAATAATGACTATGATCACACCATAAATATTTTTGAGGTAACATAATTGGTCTCAGGGGCCCAACCTACTTTTTTCCTGGGTGACAGAACAAAAGAAAATCAGATACAACATCTCTCTATAATGACTCTAGTAGTTGGAGATTATAATATATATTGTCATGGTCTTTTTCACCTAGAATGTTATAGACATTGTCCAAGATTTTAAAATCCATATATTAATGTCCCTATAGACTCAGGGGTGGAAGAAGAATAGGATGGCCTCAGTAATTTCCCTCCCTTATTTGAGGAATGTTTCTCCACCACCATCGATGAGCTTAGGTACGTAAATCATGGAAAAGAAGAATAACCAAGGACTATACTAATAAAAGCTTCCATTCCCCTCAAATATCAAGGTACGTATATCATATTTATAACAAAACACTGATATGTGTTCTCTTGGAACAATAATGAAATGACTAGACTCAATCCAAATATGGCTACATACCATCTTAGATTTCTCAGTGACCATCGAGGCTTAAAACGGGCAGTGAGAAGGATTCACCCCTTTCGTGATACCAATGTAGTGGTGGAAGTTGAAAAATTTATCAAAGAAAAATTTGTCCAATAAGTTAAATATATAATATTTCTTACCAATATTGTCCTCATCAAGAAAAATAATGGGTAGATTATGGTTTTTATTGATTTTAATTACCATATTTGTCAATTCCCAAAGAATGACTTCCCATTGCTGATCACCAAACTCTTAATCATTGCAACTTCATTCTACCAAGATCATTCCATCATGAATGCGTATTTGGGGTACCATTATATAATTATGGCCCTTTTATATGTAGAATACAGTACCATACAATTTCTCAAAGGGATATGTTTCTATTAGATCATGCCCATTGGATTAAATAACATTGAAAAAACAAATAAACAAACCGTGCATTTTATCTTTAAGCTATTCCTAGGAATGATAACATAATGTTATGTCGATGACTTGTTTATTAACATCCAACAGTGATGTGATAACTTCAAAAATATTCAAAAAGTCTTCAAAAATATATTGAAACTTAGTATAAGGATGAATATACTAAAATTCTCTTTCATGGTATCATTTGGGATGTTCATTGGATTTGTGGTATGCCACCGTGAAATTGAGGTTGAACCAGTGAGGACTGGTTCTATTTTAGAAATCACACCACCTATAAATCTCAAATAACTGAGGGGACTCCATGGAAAACTCACCTACATTCCACATTTCATAGTCATATTGGATTGAAAAACTTTACATTTTATTAGGCTAATGAAGTAAGGAATTTTTTACTAATGGGATAAGGACTACTAAGAAGACATTGAGTGTATCAAGTAGTATATATGGAAATAACCAGTCCTAATGCCACTAGTGGAAGGAAATCCACTCATATTATATGTTGATTCTATGGAATTCTCAATTGGATCCCTATTCATATAGAAGAATGATGCGTGGAGTAATCACATTCTCTATTACCAAAACCGAACAATGCTAGGTACTGAGACCCGATACTCAGATGTCATGAATAAATGCCCCACACACATCATTGAAGTGTAGAAGATGAGGAATTACATAAAGAAAAATCCTAATAGACCGAGCCAGAAGAGATCATACTCAGCCCTGTACAATGAACCTTACCTTGCAAGATGACCCAAAGGATTTGAAGTAATACTCCTCATATTCATAATAGAATGAGAGATTCACACTACCTTGGAAGAAGTCCATATATTCTATTTTAGTTCCCAATAGTCTATGACTAGGATCCTCTAGGATACCAATAGGATTGGTTATTACCAGAAAACCATGATACACGACTATTTGGATTTCACCAGGAAATTTCTAGAATGCCAAATCCATGGAAACATCATCCATTAGCTCTCGTAATTTCTACACATAGATTAATATTCTTGGATCATTTCCATTTGGGTAATGGATGTTATGGGGCTATATACCCCTCCACAGTAAAGTCGTTCTTGTACATCCTTATTACTACCAACCTCTTCTTAAAATTGTCTAATAAAATAACCCAGAAAGAAGTTGGGTTGAAGAATATAATCAACTTGGAAATGTCCCATATCATAACCAGGTTCAGGGTCCCTCACACAATATAAATGGAAAACAACACAAGATTTTGTTTTATGGAATTGAATAAATTGTACGAGGAGTACTTTATAGATCCAGGTAACTCATCCTAATATCATGTAGTGAAAAATGGAAAAATAGATTCCTTCAACAAGACTTTGTCAAGGGTACTCCAGAATTGGTGAATAATGAAAATAAGTAATCACTAGATAAACTCTTCTATTATTTTTGGAAATACCATCCCACTACATTTACTAATTCACAAGAAACTCTATACTCGTTGGTGTATTGGATCAAGGTATTATTTCCCATAGACGTCCAATTTCCATCAGATCAAATAGCCATTTGAGGACAAATTTAAAATGACAATAAATCACAATAGAAGATGGATGAGCATGAATAGATCTATGGGAATTGTTTATATTCATTTCACAACTTTCAAGTCGAATAGAATTAGATTTCATGGTCCTACAACATAAAATACCACCACCGTTAATTCCTTTATGTAGAATTGGTGTTGGCTCTTCGAACCCCAATGATAACAGGGAAGAAGCCTCCAATGCTTGAAACAGATGGGAATGGCCTTATATCATACAAAAGGTATATCCTAATAGACCATACTAATTGGACACAATGGATGGGGAGCACATAGCACCCCTACTAATTTGAGTATTCGCAATAAACACATTGCATAGATTTAATCAAGCATCATGTCTGAGAAGTAATAATTTAAACTACACATTGTATCACATCCCGACCATATAATGTTAAAATGTATGGAGTTTTCATTGTTGTTTGGTGTTAAACTTCAAAAAGCTATCAGAGTATTATGATGTTAAACTATGAATGCACATCCTAAACACATGAAACTAAACTATATGAAGCATTACAATGCCACTTGATGTTAAGAATGGACGAATCCCCCAATGGTTCATCTTTATTCATATTAGGTTACCAATGTTTGGGAAGAAATACATTAAATTGAAGAAACTCTCTTGTCCTAACATAATGATGATAAATCGTACAGAGTATTCCTAGTTTTAGGACATTAAACTGCACAAATTAATCTAATTCATATGATGTTATGTTGCATGGTCATGTCCTAACCACATGATGCTAAATTTTATAAAACATGACATTACTATACAATGTTAAACTAGATGGAATTTTTCCTCACTGTATGATGATAAACTGCATAGGAAAAACTGTATCACTAACAAATTACTGCATATTAGATAGATCCATGTGAAATAGGGATGAAGTACCCCCATCCCTATGTGAGAGTTATCTTCGCATAGAGAATTTCTCCTTATAAGAAATACGTGTAGTTTTCTTCCTACCATCACAAGATATATAGTAATGTTAGAACCTCAATTTTTGGGAACGACCACAGTGTTACTTCACTTACATGTTAGGTAACCCTTTTCATCATCACAAGAATTTAAAATTCTTGGATGATGCCCTCTCCACATGAATCTAAATAGATTGGTTACCAATAACAACATGTGGATTGATAACTACCATCACCAGATATATCGTGATACTCAAACCTTCATTATTGGGTCCATCTACATCAACACTTCTCTTTAATATAGAGTCACTTAAATCCTCACCATATGATGTTAAACAGCGCCCTGGTTCCCGTTTAAAACGAAATTAAACTATAATTGTTTCTAGAACTATGTGCAGATTTATTCTCATTTAGAAGAGATATGAGGAGTTCCTTGATCCTATATCTTGTTAAACCCACCAAATTATGCAAAATTCCCATGTCTTATCTTTAATCTCCAATGAATGGTGAGAGGAAACCTTTCTATTCCTGGCTTCTCACAACGAGCATAGCTTATGTGAGAATAGGAATTTCATTAAGGGATTCCCACATAAACAAGAAATAAAAGCACAAGATAGGTTCATCAAGGTCTTGAATGAAAGACTATACAATTCATACCATCATTCATCACCGCATGATGTTAAATAGTACTGATGATGTACCTTTTAGGACATATAATTGCTCATTCCTATAGACCCCACTCGAGAGGACCACTATTGTTGATGTTTGTCTAATACCAATCCTCTATTCAAGAACTATATGTCACTTGATTCTTGACATCACATGATATGTAGTGACACCCGAATCTATATCACCTTCTCTATTCACAACAAATGAATATAAAAATGACCCTCCATACATATAGGATAGACTTGAACATGAATATCCTTCATCCAGAACAAAATGTTGCATGATTCCTATCATCATAGGATAAAAAGTGATGCCCAGATTTCCATCACTGGGTCTAGCCTCAATACCCCATTTCACATTGATAAGACTACATCCTGTCCACTTGATGTTAAAGTACATGGTTCCTCATGAGCTACCTATGTCTTGATTCCTATCATCACAGGATATGTAATGATGCATAAATCACCAATATCGAGCCTTATTAAAATAATCAATGGAAACAATTCCCACATTTTTTCATAGTTCAAACCTTTCATACAGTGTTTACAATTCCAAAAAGGTTTGTGTCTTGATTTCTCTCATCGAAGGATATGTAGTGATACCCTGATCTCAAATACTAGGTCTATATGTAATAACAAATGTAAAAAAATGCACTCTAACTATGTAAAACCCCATGGTTTTCTAAAAAGAAATTGAAATTCTTGAAATTTTTTTAATTTAGATATTTATAAGTATCCACTAAACATACGTTTACAGCTTCTATGTTCTAAATTTTGAAAATGGTCATCTAAAATTGTGTTCAGTATGTTATTTGGAGTCTTTTCAAGCCAACATGTTTTTTTGGTGAATAGTCACATAACCTTATGAATAGTAATATAAATACTAATATTACCCTAATGAATAGTAAATTTTATTATTATTTTATTCTCTTGAGTATTTATGATAAAAAAATCTTGCTTAGTTTTTCATTGTGATATAGAAGCATTTATAGAATTAGAATTGATAATTTTTGAATTAAGTATGCTTTTATTTAAAAATTAAATTAATAATATTTAGAAAATTATTCTAAAAAATGGACGTCATTTTTGAATTCTACACATCAAAAAATTGTTAGGGTGAATTTTTGGTATTTTTCTGAAATTCATGATTTTTTTATGAATAGTGAAATTTGATAAAATTACCTATAATAAAATTATTAGTAAAATACAATATTTATGATATCATAAGTTTTTTAAGGCCACTTGGTTCTAACTCACTTGCCATTATTACTATTTGAGGTCACAAGAACAAAGACTATTCATAATCTTGGGCAATAATATTACAATAATGATTACAATAATGAAAAATACCCCCTCTCCTCCACTATAAATACTACCCTCACTCCCCTCCTCTTCCCAAACCTCTTAAGCCTTTGGAATACCTATGTTCTACATAATACTCCTCCCAAGTCTCTTCCCCATTACTAGATCTTCTAGTCTCACCAAAAGACCAAAACTAAAGCCCTTAAGAATGATCTCATGGAGAAGAGATCAAGAGGTAAACATCCACTTTTATTTTCTTTCTTTTCGTTCATTTTATATTATTCTCTTCCATTACATTTTGGTTATATTAGGATATTTAATTAAATATCACCACTTAATATCCATATTATGTATTAATGATGAGATATCATCTTCCTCTCATCAAACTATTTTTATGAAATTTTAAGAGACGTCATTAGGCTCCCGAATTTTTGTGAGAAATTTATCAAGTTTTCTTTTATATTACGATTCCTTTCAATTTTTCTAATTTCATTACCTCCTCTTAAAAAAGAGGCATGAAAGTTCCAGAATCTTGTATATTATTTTTGTTCTCATGGTTATGGAAAATTCATCATCATTATTCTTCTACACTCCCACTTATTCAAAAAATTAAAAACATTGTCCATGATGTGTCAAATTACCGACATCATGGATGATGTGATTAAATTTTTCTATTAATCCTTAAAATTTGGTCATGAAACAATTTTTATGGTTGAACCAAGTTATAATATATTTTTTATGTCTCATCCATGGTTCTGTAATTATGTTTTTACACATGTTTTTAATTTATAAAATAAAATGGGGTCGTTATTATCAAAGAACCACTAAAATGATCTAAAGGAACATCATTAATGTTTTAACTTATGAATCATCCTCATGTAAGAATTAAAAATGATAAATGGTATAATTTATAGTACTGGATATAATTAAATACCATTCCATTCCAATTCTATAGTTTCACTTTTAATCAACAAGAACACCCATCATGAACCAATCATGGAAATCATTTAAGGAACTCACCCAAAACAGTGCAAGGAGCTAAATACTAACAATTAAGGTGTGAAATGAGGTTGTGAATTGGTCATATAAGATGTTATAAACATTAAAATGTTACATTAAAATACTAATAACACTCTTTTAACCCTTATATAAGAATTTTAAACAAGTTTCATGTAAGACAAGCCTGAGGTAAATGGATTCTTAACCCGATTTCAATTCTTTGGGATAACCTTCTACTTCGTTATTTATCTGGTAGTAAAATTTATTGTGAGATGGTTTTTTATTATATAATGAGTAATTATCTCTAATTATAGTGTATATACATATTCCATCAACTATATTAAGTCTCTCTACAATTTCATGATATGTATAAGGTGATTTTCTTTTAAAATCCGCTTTTAAAATTATGTTTCACAAAATTCAAAAGCAATGTTTATATGCTATCATTAATGCTGTATGATTATGTTCTGGTTCTTGGGAATTTTTTATGATTAAGTTTGGGAACTATATTTCCATTCAGTGCATTGTGTATATGTAATTTTTTGGTCAGCTATATGGTTTGTCCATGTGTAACTGCGATGGTTACACAAATTGTAAGCTAGCCGTGATGGTTACAAATTATAAGGTAGCTGAGAGGGTTACAAGATAATGTAAGTAATTCCCCAAGATACATTTATGGTTCTACTTATGTTCTTATTTATTTTTGAAATCTCATGTTTCAAAAATTAAGTATATATATAGGTGATATGTATTTCTTTGGAAAATTATTTCATACGATACAAGTATTCATGGACTAATGTGTTCTTTCTATTTGTTATACCCCTTACTGATTTTTTGAGCTCATCCCAAGTTTTAAATGATTTTCACAGGCTAATGGATGTGTAATAAAAATAATAAATCCATCTTAAATGTTGAATAATTGTCAAGGAATCATGTTTTATGATTTAATATTTTATATTTTGAAAAAAATGTAAACTATTTTTATGGTATCCACTCTATAACAACGTGTAATGTTATGAACGTTTTATGTCCCAATTATATAAATATATAAACATTAAAATATACTCAATGTAAAAGGAAGTGTTTTATTGACTAATTTAAAGATTATGTATATAATAAGGCCGAGTCCGTATAGTTGGTATCAGAGGATGGTTTAGATAATTTTAGGGGTTAGGGAGATGTTAATAGAAACCATAAAGGATTTTCACTCTATGATTAATTTGAAATGTTATAGCATATAATGATTACCATGTGTATTTATCTATGATATTTTTTTCATAATGGTTGTCCATAGAAGGAACAGGGTTTCTGAAGAGGGGAGGCACTGATAGAATGACAACCTTCTAGATATACAGCCCGAAATGGAAGGGATTGGAACTGAGAAGTTTATGATAGTAATGGATCTGCTAACATATGAAATAAATGGTGGTGGAATCCATGCAAGAGAACAAATAGAGGTGCCACAATGTAACATGACAATAGTGGAACATTTTATGAGATAACACCCTCTTTCGTTCAATTGATCTTCTGACCGAGTAGTAGCTTATGGATGGATCAATGCTCTGGAAAAGATATTCGATGTTATGGGATGTTCAGATAATCTAAAGGTAAGTCTATTCATTTATCATTTTGAAGGTGAAGCTGGTCAGTGGAGGTTAATGGCAAGGAATATCATGGGTAGAGAGGATTCAGATGCCTTAGAGTGGGATGAATTTAAAAGTCTTTTCCGTGAAAAATATTTTCCTAGGGTGCTGTGACATTGGATGGAGAAGAAATTCCTTGAATTGAAGAAAAATGAGGAAGATTCAGTGGATGTGTATGAAGATAACTTCACCTAACTGGAAAGGTATGCTCCAAATATTTTTATTGGTCTTGATAGAAAAATTGACCGATTTTACTAAAGATTGAAGCCAAGGTATCGAAGGGCGTTGGACTCCCGTGAACTCAAATGTTGTGAGAAACTTTTCTGATATGCTGAGAGGGTAGAGATGGAGTTTTGTAAGGATCACATGAATTTTGGAAAAAAGAAGACGAAAAATTCCAAGTGGAAAGCGATGGGAAAGAATCATCCAATGAAATCTGATGGTAAGAAAATCCAGTTTCCAGTTTGTGAAAAGTGTGGCAAGAAACACCTTGGGGAATGTCTTAGAAAAACTAGGAAGTGTTTTAAATGTGGTATGTTTGGACATGTGGCCTGAGACTGTGATGAAAATGATCCAATGAATAATCATGATAAGAAAACTATAATGTGTTCTAAATGTGGTGAGATGGGTCACTATGAAAATTCATATCCAAAGAGAGATCCGAATGATGCAAAGAATCCAAACTATAAGCAGAACGGTGTAGTGAGATCCTCTATGACTATGTCAGTAGATGTCAGTCCATACAATGAAGTAGTATCAGCTTGAGGTAGCATAGTACTTTTCCACGATTGAATTGAGATCGAGACACCATTAGCTGAAGTTTAAGGAGGATGACATCCCAAAAACAACCTTTCATACAAGATATGGGCATTAAGAATTCGTTGTTATGCCGCTTGGATTAACTAATGCACCTTCTGTATTCATGAATCCTATGAATAGATTATTTCATGAGTTATACGATACGTTTCTGGTTATGTTTATTGATGAAATTATGGTATTTTCTAAAATTAAAGAGGAGCATGAAAACCATGTAAGGATTGTTTTACAAACCATAAATGAAAAGAAACTTTATTCAAAATATAGAAAGTGTTATTTTTTGTTGTAAAATATTTATTTTCTTGGGAACATTGTAAATTAGGATTAAATAATAGTTGATCATGACAAAACAAAAGTGGTTGATGAATGTCCAAAAACCACAAATGGTACAAAGATTCATAGTTTACATGGATTAGTGGGTTATTTCTGACGGTTTGTTAAGAACATTGCATGGTTATCTTGCTCGATAACTAAGTTAACACGAAAACGGGATAAATTTTTTTGGATAGAAGAATGTGATGTTTGATTGTAGGAACTGGAGAACAGATTGGTGAATGCACTAGTTTTATCCTTGACATCCAGAAATGGTGATTTCATCATCTACAGTGATGATTTGTTGAAGGGACTTGGTTTTGTTTTGATGTAGAATTATCATGTAATTTATTATGCTTCAAGACAACTAAAAACTCATGAGTTAAATTATCCCACCCATGATTTGGAATTGGCAGCTGTAATTTCTTCTTTGAAAATTCAGAGGCATCATTTATACGGAGCCAAATATCAAATATATAATTATCATAAAAGTTTGAAGTATATATTCACTCGTAATGAATTAAACATGATGCATAGAAGATGGCAAGAACTTATAAAGGGTTATTATTGCATGATCAATTACCATCCTGGAAAAAAACAAAGTGGATAATGCCCTGAGTCGAAAACATCATGCATCATTAACCATGTTACGTTTGGAACATGATCCCTTGATTAATGATTTGATGAATTTTGGATTAGAAGTTGTTGGTGCTGGGAATACATCTGTTTTGTTTCAGGTTTCAGTGCATCCATCATTATCAGACAAAATTAAGGGAACACAGAAAGAAGACCATGACCTATAGAAAAAGGTAGAATTGGTGAATGTGGGTAAGTTTCTAGAATTTGACCGTGATAAAGAATGTTTTTTATGATTTGGTAAAAGGTTGTGTGTGCCTTTTGATTCCTATTTGGAGAAAGAATTGTTGTCTGAAGCTCATAGTTTTCCCTTTTTAGTTCATATTGGATGTAATAAGATGTACAAAGACCTTGAAGAGTATTATTGGTGGGATGGAATGAAAAGAGATATTGGCTATTTTACCAAGAAATTTTTGACATGTCAACAGCTTAATGCAGAGCGACAGTTACCAAAGGGGATGCTTCAGCCTTTTCCAGTTCTGGAGTGGAAATGGGAGAATGTATCCATGGACCTTGTGGTGGGACTACCAAAGACTTCTCGAGGTGACAATGCGCTTTGGGTTATTGTTGATCAGCTGAAAAAATCTGCACATTTTCATTATATTCGAGATACAATGTATTTGGATAACCTTTATCTACTATACCTCAAGGAGAATTTCATGTTACATGGAGTTCCTCTATCCATTATATATGATCGGGATCCTGGGTTCACTTCTATCTTTTGGAAGTGACTTCAAAAGTCGTTGGGCACAAAATTAAATTTCAGTACATCTTTTCATCCTCAATTAGTTGGGTAGTTAGAATGAACGATTCAGACTTTGGAGGATATGATTTGAGATTGTTCAATGGACTACCAGGGAAGTTTGGATCAACATCTTTCTATAGTTGATTTATCTTATAATAACCATTTTCATTCCATTATTCAGATGGAAACTTTTGAGGATTTGTATGGGAAGTGGTGTTGGACTCTAGAATTTTGGGATGAAGTTGGTGAAAGAAAGTTGATGGGGCCAGAATTAGTTGAGGAAGTGTCTTAGAAAATGAAGATGATCCAGTAGTGCATGAGGACAGTTCAGAGCAGGCAGAAACGTTATGCAGATGAGAGAAGGAAAGTCTTCTATTTTGAGATAGGTGACCATATTTTCCATAAAATCTTTCCCTAGAAGAGTGTGAAGCATTTTGGTAAGAAAGGAAAGCTAAGTCCATGATTCATCGGTCCTTTTGAAATCTTGGAAAAAGTTAGAACAGTTGCATACCGTGTATCTCTACCTCCCTGTTTTTCTCAAGTACAAATTTTTTTTCATGCTTCGATGTTTAGAATATATGTGACAGATTCATCACATGTCTTGAGCCCAGAAGCAGTTCATCTATAAGAGAACCATTATTATGAAGAAAAAATAGTTCAGATTCTTGATTGATGGGAACCGGTATTTCAGAATATGTAAATCCACCAGCTAATGGTTTTGTGGAGAAACCAATGGTTGAAGAAGCAACATGGGAGTTCGAAAATGCTATGAGGGAAAGGTACCCTTAATTGATTAATAAGTAAATTAAATTGTGAGAAAAAATTTTCCAAAAGGTGGGGATAATGTAGCACCACAAGGTTTTCTAAAAATAAATTGGAATGCTCTATGTTTTGATTAATGTAGATATTTATAAGTAACCTTTAAACATAATTTTAACGGTTCTATGTTTTGAATTTCAAAAAATGGTCATCTATAATTGTGTTCAGTATGTTATTTAGAGCTTTTTGGAACCAAATTTAATTAATTGAATAGTAACATACCCTTATGAATAGTAATATGACCCTAATTAATAGTAAATTTTATTATTATTTTATTTTCTTAAGTCTTTAAGATAATAACATCTTGGTTAATTTTTCATTGTGACATAGAAGTAGTTATAAAATTAGAATTGTTAATTATTGAATTAGGTATGCTTTTATTTAGAAATAAAATTAATAATATATAGAAATTTATTTTCAAAAAATGGACTTCATTTTTGAATTCTAAATGTCGAAAAATGATTAGGGTGAATTTTTGGTATTTTTCTAAAATTCTTGATTTTTAGATGAATAGTGAAATACGATAACGTACAGTATAATCAATTTATCATTAAAATACACTATTTATGACATTATAAGTGATATAAGGCCACATGGTTCGAACTCACATTCCATTATTACTATTTGAGGTCACATTAACTAAGACTATTCATAATCGTGGGCAAAAATATTATAATAATAATTAAAATAATGAAAATTACCACCTCTCCTCCATTATAAATACCACAATCACTACCCTCTTCTTCCCACACATCTCATGACTTGATCCATACCTAATTTCGGCCCAATACTTATCTCAAGGATATTCCACATGTCCTAGAGATACTGGTCTCACTAAAAGACCAAAACAAAAGCCCTTATGGAGGACCATAAGGAGAAGAGATCAAGAGGTAAACAACCTCTTTTATTTTCTTTCTTTTCATTCATTTTATGTTAATCTCTTCCATTACCATTGGTTTATGTTGGGAAATTTCATTATATATCCCCCCTTACTATCCATATTATTTATTAAAGATGATATATAACAACACTCTCCTAAAAAACATTTTTATGAAATTTTAAGAGACGTTGTTAGGATGCCGATTTTTCGTGGGAAATTTATCATGTTTTCTTTTCTTTTATGATTGATTTATTTTCATCTTCTTTCCTCAACTCCACATAACCAAGTGGAATGAAAGATCCAGAAGCTTGTATATTCTGGATTTTTTCAAGTTTATGGAAAATTTATCATCATTATTCTTCTCTTCTCCCACTTATTCAAGGAATGAAAAACATTGTCCATGATGTGTCGAATTACCGACATTATGGACGATGTGAATTAATTTTTATTCAAATCATTAAATTCTGGTCATGATAATATTTTTATGGTTGAAAAAGGTTATAATATATGTATTATGGCTCATCCAAGGTTCTGGAATGCTTTTGTACACATGGTTTTAATTTATAAAACACAATGAGGTCGTTATTATCAAAGAACCACTAAAATGATCTCAACGAACATCATTAATGTTTTAACTTATGAATCATCCTAATGTAAGAATTAAAAATGATAAATGGTATAATTAAGAGTACTAGAAATATTTAAATACCATTCCATTCCAATTTGAGAGTTTCACTTCCAATCTACAATAACATCCATCATGAACCAATCATGGAAATCATGTAAGGAACTCACCCAAAACCATGCAAGGAGAAACATACTAATAATTATGGGGTGAAATGAGGTTATGAAATGATCATATAAGATGTTATAAACATGAAAATGTTTCTGTAAAATAATGATAAAACTATTTTAACCATTATACAAGAATATTAAACATGTTTGAAGTAAGAAAAGACTGAGGTAAGGGAATTCTTACCCAGATTTCCATTATTTGGGTTAAACTTCTTCTTCATTATTTATGTGGTATTAAAATTGATTATGTGATGGGTTTTGCTTATATCAAGTTTAATTATGTATAATTATACTATATATAAATATTACATCCATGGTCTTATGTATCTCTTCAATTGTATGATATTTATAAGGGGAATTTCTTTTAAAATCCTCGTTTAAAATTCTGTTTTACAAAATTCAAAAGTAATATTTTTATGATATTAATCATGTTGTATGATTATGTTATGGTTCTTGGGAATTGTTTATGATTAAGGGTGGGAAATATATCTCCCTAAAATTCATTGGGTATGTGTAAGTTGGAGGTCCGCATTATGGTTACTCCAATTGTAAATGTAATGGTTACACAAATTGAAAGGTAGACACGAGGGTTACACATTATAAGGTAGCCGAGAGGGTTACAATATTATGTAAGTAATTCCCCAAGATACCATTATGATTCGACTTATGTTATTATGTACATTGAAAATATCATGTTTCAAAACAAAACTATATATATATATAGGTGATAAATATGTCTTCCGAAAATAATTTCAAAGATTACAAGTATTCATGGTCTAATGTTTTCTTTCCTTCTTTTTATATCCCTTATTGAGTTTTTGTGCTCATCCTATGTTTTAAATGATTTTCACAGGTTAATGGATGTGCAAGAAAAATAAGGAATCCATGTTAAATTTTGATGAATTGGTAAAGAATCATGTTTTGATATTTAATGTTTTATATTTTGTAAAAAATGGAAACTATTTTTATTGTATCCACTCTGTAACAACGTATAATGTTATGAATGTTTTATGCCCCAATTATCTAAATATCAAAACATAAAAATATACTCAATGAAAAGTGAAGTATTTTCTATTATAAAATCAATATTATGTATGTAATAATGTTGGGTATTTATAAACTAAATAGGGAATGAGCCGTATAAGACAATTTTTACTACTATTTGTTAGATCTACATGAAACCTAATTTTGAATGTAATATAGCTTGCACAATCATTCATGTCAGTTCCCATATCCTTACCACATGACATTAAACTGAAATTAAAATTTCCTTACTACATGACATTATTGTACATGGAAGAATTTATTCCCCTAATACATGACATTAAACTGTGTAGACCATCATCCATTATCATCTCTTATTAAAGGACTACAAGTGCCTTACCCTGGTCAGCTAGAGTATGGGGTGATTCCACCAATTTTTAAGCACCTAAATTTTTAAATCACACTTCATGAACCAAGAATCTAATGCTGACACAAACCATTCATATCCCTTATAAAGAAAAAAATATCTCTATACATGACAGTGATACTAATGCATAAGGGATCAGACCTACCAACTAATGAAATTTTAGATCTATATGGAGGACTTTCTAATCCATATAATCCTGACGTCACAGTGGAAGATCTCAACACCTAATGTTGTTCTGAGCCACCCCTTATATTATTTTCCTATATCATTACTCATGCATAGAGAACCTTGATCTATGATTTACAACATTTTCATCTCAAACTAAGAAGGATGTTGGAGTGCTATTGACCCTAGTAATTCTAATTGGGATCTTTTGTAGCATCCCACATGTTAGGTTCATGTGTGTCCTAACCTTAAACTACCTACTATTTGGATAAAGATTTATGAACTTAACTTCTAGAATGCAATGATATAAATCTCAATAACTTAAACTATTTGTGAAGGAGACACAAAACCATTCTGGTGGAAAAACCAAAAAGGATGTCCTGATAAAAATTCAATTCTTCGCTCTCTAAAATCATTATATCCAATTTTTACGAAAAAATTAGGATCTAAATATATATGGAATAAAGTTCAAGGGGAGTACACTTTATCCCTTTTAAAAGACAGGCTATGCTCATTGGACCCCTAGTTCAAGAAAAAATTATATTAATTATTTTTAACATCTCCTCACCATGAGAATATATTATCTATGTGGTGATACAAATTTTATAGTGCTCAAAACCTTATTTTATATTGCACTTTATACAAATCAAAATTTCTTATATGAGTACCTCAGATCATTGTTAAACTTCCATGGCCTTAGAAAATGATAAATGGATTCAACGAACCCTTTTTTGGCAATTCATGTATACTTATGGCTCCTGCATATGTTCCTATAGTATTTAACCAAATGAGTCACTCGGTAAAAAATTGTTTCGGATCCTTTTGACCCTTGACATCACCATGAAAGAATTCAGCACGTAAGTGTTTTTTGAGTGTTTCCTGATATGATTTTACCATATCATACTCTTAATCCGATCACTTTAGGTCATGATTTACAATCACTATACCATACCATCCTAGAAGATTCAACATCCTCAACATTACATCACTGTGTTTTTTACCCTTTTATAATGAAGGAATCTGACACTCCATTTTCAAACCATTAATGGCCCCTAAAAAATGATTCCAAACCATAGGGTGTTGTCATAGATCTTCACATTTAAAATTTGAACTACTATAGGCTTCCAAAACCCATCATAGATAGCCTTCCTCCAAACCAAACCTCATCTTATGAATTTTGTACCCTCAATGAATCTTTGATGGACCTCATAAAATAATAGAGATCATATTTCCTGGACCATGGTATAAACAAATAATGTCTTAGACAAACGAAATAGAGGCACACCTTTCTTGAAAGAAATGTTATCAAATCCTTCTAAGACCTAGAAATACCTTATAAGAACCATGAACCTTAGGGTTTTATGGTTTATCCCCAATATTTCAACCCCATTCCATATTCACTGACTCAAACTGTTGGGTAATAAATTATATCAAATATATTCCAACTACCCAGGTGGACATAACATCCCTAGTATTTCTCCCTTGTACTATATTACCCACATAAATCCTAAAATACCACTGTAAAAGAGTACAGAAACCTCTGTTGTACAATGATACCAATGCATATGGGCTTTGAACTATCAACAAGAGGAATATCCTCCTTGTAGTAAATAAGCACTAATCCTCATCAGCCTCAGAAACACCATTATATAACACTACATCCCAATGTGTTATGTGTCATTCATATAATGTTTGAACCAAATTACAGAAACATAAATAAATTCAGAGATAACTAGAATAGATACATCAATGAGGAATCTCATGATTAGGGGACATTCATGAGAACTTGAGAAGAATCTTTTATGATTTAATTATTCAAATCTAGCCATTTAGGTTTACTTGATATTATGAAAAGGATGGGTATCATTAGCGATTCATATATCATCATATCAGTGAAATGTCATGCACATCGTGAGTGAAAGAAAAACTAGACAACAATATAAATGGTTTAGAAAATAGATTCATTGATAACATGAAAAAGGATGATTCTCTAAATTTTAGAGTCTCTCCAAGAATACCATAAAACATTGAATTATTATCAATAATTGAAATACAATAATACTAAATTGGACGAGTTTTCCAATTTTTCAAGTGTCAAGTGAGAAGCATCAATTGAATGATGAATTATCGATCGCCTTACCTTTTCTACTTCTACCGTTAGACGGAGGGTCTCAAATAAAGTATTCATCTTCTCAACTATTTCGTGAGAAGTTTACAAAGAGTATGATTACACTAAGAGGTCAAACCTCATTTGAGCTATTATTTAATAATATCTCCAAATCTTCAAGGTCCATGAATCCACATGTTCTTAAAAATCAGATATAAACTAGCGACTCTACTCTAATGCCTCTAATTCCTCCTTTATCTATTTGAAAAGGAGATCCTCGTATTCATGATCACACAATACCCTTTCATTGGTGCCTAAATATTGTTGAGTCAAGATAATTTGTCTCCGGATTTCTTATGGTGGTTGGAGATAAAATCTATCTTCCCCCTAGTTATATAATAATATATAATGTCATTACACTTGTTCATGAAAAATTTCCAAAATATTCTAGGTAATCGAGGTGTGAATTTGTAACTAGATCAGTTTGTGTCATGTTTGAGATTCTGTGGCTATCGAGGAAGTGGGATAAAAATTACCACATATTCTTTCTTCAATAGAGGCATCTTCCATTACTTGTGATATAGGGCTAATTTCATTAACAATTTTTTTCCTGCACTTAGGATGGTCATCATGTAGACGAGGAAACTTCCTTGATGTCTCACCCTTGTTTTGAATCAATTCCATCATTGATACCAATAGAGGGGTCATTGAGGAAAATGGTTTATCCACACGATGAACCAGTCAGCTTAGAAAAACACCTAGGTAGGTGGCTACCCATGCCTGAGAATAATCCTGAGGATGCAAGGTAGGATCATCAGTAGACAAGAGAAAGATCTCAGTATTGATGCATTCACGTGAAAATATCATCAAATAATGGTGGATGAACCAAGGGTTCTGCTACCCTCATACATAGACCAAAGGAAAAGGAGAAACCCTTTAGGTGTTTCTATACTAAGTTGAAATCGATAAGGCATATATGGATTATAGATGATTGGCTCATCCATTTTAGTATTAAAAACCACATCCTGAAGGGAGATATTTTATGGCCTTTTGTCAAGAGGGCACATCCATTGTCAATGATAGGCCCAATCAATGTAGGAAAGGGGTGAAATCAATACATTGATAAATTCATCGAGGCCTTGTTTCATGGACCCATCCATAGATATGCTAAATAGCCTAGGATAAGATAATAGAGAAGGGATATTTGTTGTATTATAGTATTCATAGAAAAAAATACCCCTATCCATCCCAATAAATACATGAAAGAACCAATGATGCTATAGGAGCTGCTTCCCTACTCAATGTTTCCCAAAAACTAGTTAAGAAGTAAAAGGGTTGAAACTTCCAGATTAATGCACCATCCTTTCTCTAGTCGTGAAAACATCAACAACATACTATCCTGAATTCATGAATGTGCATCCCTAGCTGGGGGGTCCACCCATTTAACAACATGGCCATGAATCCCACCAGCCAAAGGATAAAAAAGATCTCCATATTCTCTTGGTAACCCCATGAAGTATGATCCCCATCTTCAAACATGACCCAATACGAATAGAGACTATCATGAACTCATAATGAAGGGAACTGATATGGGGTTATATTAGCCAGTATAGCTTCATTTTGATAAAGGGTAATGTTGATCCAATCATTGAAGGAGATAATAGAGCATATAGTTAGATTCTGTACTTACATTTCCTTCATAATGATGAGCACATCCGTTACTAAGAAATTAGTTTTCAAAGGGTCATCCCAGACATATGCGGCATGAAGGAACTCATCATGCATCTCTTTGAGAGGGGGTATCCCAACAAGTTTTTTGGATATCATATAAGCTGATTCCCCCCTCGCCATGGGTGATATTAAATGAGTTAGTTCCATAATAGCAACAACTAACATGTTCTCATTGAAAATTATATCGATAAAAAACAATAAATTTTAAAATCCTTACTACTTTCTAAAGATGGAAAACATATAACTATTAAATAAAATCTAAGAAGATTTTCCAAACCCAGAACAACCATTCCAATTAATCAAAAATGTTTCCACGAGGAATGAGATCCCATTTTTCACACTATATTTTTCATAGGTTGTTCATATAATAGATGAATATACTCAAACATCTCTGAAAAATGGGATGGTGAGGAAAATCATCGTCTTCTAGACCTAGTAGAGAATTTTCCATAAAATTAGATGACCCCTAATATTCAGCTGTGACCATTCAAGCACCCATGGAAACTATCATATGTACATAGTCATGAAACGTTTACACCATGTAAGAGGATAGATTCTAGCTTGATGAAGGAATGAAAATTACATCCAACAAGCCAAACCCATATAGAGGAAGTTGGTGTTATAAGGGATAATTATGAATCTAGAATTGAAGAATTTATTTCAAAACCTATTTATCAAAATTCACATGATATTGAGGGTCATCATTTTGGTTTCTAGAAACCATGGAACTTTGATTAGATGCAACAGAGAATCTATGAAAATAGATATAATCCATCCGATCAAAATTAATATTCATACATCATGTAGATAATGATAAAATCTTAACAACGGAAAGCCCTAAAATTCCTGCAGCTCCATGCACAGTGCACGAACCATCATAGGATCTAATATCCCATAAAGGATTCACGAATATCTTGGTTCATATAGATATCAAAGACTGTATACTCCCATATAACGTCACGTAACTATGTAACCCATTAAAATAATCATGATCTCATGACCTTGACATGGTCATGGGAGCTAAATAATATTCTAAAAGGATAATTTGATTGAACTAGGAGATCCCATAATACCTTTAATGGAATATGTGCATCCCAATATCTGATGTCCAAAAAATTAATAAAATTTATTTAGTGGTTGATTCTAATAAGCTCAGTGTAAAAACAAATCCTACAAAGCAGTCTTCATGGGAAGGTCTTGTGAATGGATATCATATTCAGTTCTTGCATAACGGTCTTGATAAAGGACTACATAATAGATGTAGGGAAGAACAAATCTATGAATTTGCGTAGTTGTTGAATATATGGCTTTCTGTTCTCCTATTTTCAATGAATTATATATAATACCAATCAATTCCCAATAGACTATGCATCGCCCAAATATGCTGATTGGATAGAGTGTTGAAACATCAAGTGGACATTTACTTTCCTCAAAAGTGATCCCTTATCTCTATAGATTTCACTCTTAAGTGTGGAAATATTTTGACCCTCTCCCAATGACCATCATAAAATTCATGATCAACGAAATGCATGAATAAGTGTATTATTTTCCCCGTAAGAAAAACATAAAATTTTTGACTAGAACTCACGAATAACATGAACACCCAAGTGGCACGTGATCAAGAAACCATTATAAGGTCACACCAAGGATCCATGCACATGGAATGGACCATGTCAAATCCCACATATCACCATTTAAAATTCATTATGCTCTTGAGAAGGTGGCTTAGATAATCCGTGATTTCAGGATGGATGTAAGACGAACACCCCCAGGTAACATGAATTTTTGAGAATTAGGAGCTTGATGTTCCATCCAAAAATCCTTAGAAAATGAGGACTCAAATATCTAAATTTTGAAAGCCTTTTGTGGTCATAAAAATCACGTGATTCACCCATGTAACCCATGAAACACCAAATAATCTCCCGTGACATGTCCCTCCAAGTACACAAGAGACCACTAGAATGTCCCCCCATCACAAGAGGCACATCATACATGTACAGGTGGTCTCACACTCCCCCTTTTCCACCAAAAAAAGTAGGAAGGTTTTTATAGGATAGTTATCATGCATCACCATAAGTCCTTTTTTTGGTCACATAGTGTATCACTGATGTTGATATTGATTATCATTGAAAACACAAAGGAAAAATCTTGAGACCCTAGTACCATGTAAAATAAAAATTAAAATAAAAACGGGAAAAGGAGAGATCCTATTTCGGTCATAAATATTTCATGAAATGCTTTGGAGGCCTGCAAGACACTGAAAAACACAACGACAAGCCCACCTCACCATGTGAAGGGATTCAGACATGTCTAAGCAGTCCTATGCTCCCCCTTCAACTCTATAAGAAAAATATAAGGTTTTTTCCATGAAATGATCATGCATTACCAAAAGACCCATTGTTGGTCATATGAGGCATCACTGATGGAGAGATTTATTGTGTTTTCAAAAATCATGATGTATCACAAGATCCCCAAGCCTTTGAAAAATAAAATAATGAAATAAAATAAAAAAGGTGGGAGACTCTTGCGGGTGTAAACTTCATGTGACATGGTCATTATTTCTATAATACCTTGCAAAATACCTGTTTCATGATGTCCTGATCTCGTGAATTCCCCTGGAAATCCATTCTTAGCTAATGAATAGTCATAGAAAATCCATATTCATATCACATAAATTCCTTACAACAACCATCCTAATATCACAAAAGTTATTAGAAATGTCAACATGACCTTAGAAAAAGTCCCTTTAAATCCCATCAAAACGAAGAGCTACCCCTTTAATTGTCCATAAATCATTAAATAAGGAATTCATAGAAAGATCTCGTGGTCACTAAAAATAATGGGATACACCCATAATGACCCACATCAGGATCTCATGAAAAGCGTGACCTAAAATCCCTCTACTGACTCCAAAAGGTATTTTCGCGATACACCCTACTCAAAAAGGTTAATAATTGTGGTGGAAATGCCTATAACCCCATATGAATCAAATAATGAATCCTTGGATCCTTGCACCTGTGTAAACAAGCATTATAGTTTATTTCTCGAAGTAGTTGATATTCTGATCGGATTGGTTTTTTGGTAGTTAAAATCCAGGGAACCACCAAAGATGATATTAGGCATGAATAGACACTTCCATTGATCATATATAGATCACAAAAAGAAATTTAGGTATGTTTTGTGATGTAAATCCCATATACCTGATCAATCACATTAGACTTAAAAATATTAACACTGAAAAAACCTATGGAATATTCAATAAAAGGATGGAATAAATACTAGAAAGATATGAGACATATATAATGAACATATACAATGATCCTCATGCACATCATATGATCCAACACAGTCATGAAAGAACACTCATAAATGTATCCCAAATCACATGATGCTCTTTTGGTATACTATTTGGGTCATGAGAAGTCCCGTGGACATATAAGAGAAATTCATATGGAGCCCTATGGGAATTCCACCTATGTCTTGAAAAACCCTCCAGGATCATCATCCAAACCTTGATATTCCATATAGACATGTCACCCACATCATATGGGGGCACCAATGTATGTCAAAGAAGTCTCATCATGGAATCAAAACATGTCAACTGGCTCTCGTGATGTCTTTTGACAAGCCATTCATATCTTGTGACTTCCTCCATACATGTCAACTAGATATCATAATATCCTATGTAAAATACCTAAAAATAAAAATAAGTTCTCCAGACATGTCAAATAGCTCTCAAAACATCCTTAGGATAGGTCATAAATATCTTGCAATGTCCCCCGAACATGTGATCCAGCTTTCATGGTGACACCCAGACCTGTCATCCAGGACATGAAGCACCCTCCAAACATGTCACATTGATTCCCCCGATACCCTCTATGCAGGTACTATAGTTTTCACGATGAAACTAGGGAATGTAATCCAGATCATGTGACACCCTACATGCATTTTAGCCGATATCATTTGATGGCCTCCAAGACTAGACTTCCAGGTATTATGATGTCTTCTCTAAAAGTCATCCTTGGTCATGCAATGACCTATAGACGTGCCATCTAGATTATGAGACATCCCATGGACAAGACAACTGGGTCATGTGATTGTCTTTGGATAGGTAAGGAAAATATTATCCAAAATGTCTAGCAGAAAATTAATGCATGTTAGGCAGACAATCAATGAATTTCAGAAAGATAAGAAGACCGAGCTAAGTAGGCATCCTAGGATATTATAACCTTATCCATCCAACATAAAATTCCAACCTCACTGGGTAAGCCCCAACATAATGAAAAATGAAAAATCTAATTCCTACCATAACAAATATACATAGGAAATCTTCTTAAGGCCTGAGCTCCATATCAAACATCCAAAAGTATGTCGTAATGCATATGTCCTGCATCCACATATGAGACTGATTATTTTCTACCCCTTATTTATCGCACCAAGAATAATTCACATGGTCTTAGGGAGTTATAGTGATCATTTCCTTCCCATCATAATCTTCTATGAAGACAAGAGCAACCTTAGTGTGTAATCCCTGATCATTAGTATAATACGATATGTTTGATATATAGGAGCAGCCTTAGTGTGCAATCTCTGATTAGTAGAATAATATGATATGTCTTGAATATAAGGTGAAAATCAATATATATTCCCTAATCGTTGGAATAATTTAATATTTCCCACATATGACGGAAACCTTAGTGTGTAATTGTAATAACGCATGATTTTATGAAATATATTCTTTCAATTCATTAATGGATTATGTTACACATAATACATTGTTTATCTTGCATCCTACACAACACCAAGATTATCTTACATTTCATGAAAATATAGCCCCTTTTATAACTTGTGTTACATGGAAGGCTGACTCTTACTGAATAATAATACACTATTAATATCATTATTTAATTTAGATGTTTTGCAAAATTTTAAAGGAAAACCTATTTTAAGCCTATTTTTCTGTCACATTTTAAATTTTTATATGAAATTTAAACATCATTATTGAATTTTTAATATCAAAATTTACATTTGGTGATTTTTTTTGTATTTTATGAGAAGTTTCATATTTTAATAAATATTGAAAAATACTGAATTTTAGTTGAAAACTGCCTTTTCAAATAAATAACTATTAATTTTAAATTATATTAAATTTTTTTAATGTCACAATAGAAAAATTATATATATATATATATTAATCAAATATTTTTCATTGCAATAATTTTTATATTAATTCTAGATATAAATTTTTAATGATCTTTTGAACTTTTCCACTTTAAAAACCCACTTCTGCGTCATGCTTGTGGGGTTTGTATGAAATTTAATTTTCCACTTATGTGGAATGAACATGAAAAAACAGATATACACAGTTTTAATCATTATGAAATTTATGATCAACATAATATTTTGACCAAAAAAATTAGTGAAATTGATTAAAATTAATTACAACAATTATGGTAAAATTAATCTTATTTAGGGTCTAACCCTTAAACCTAATTTCTGAAATGACCAAGAAACATGTCCAAAATACATTAGCTATGTATATTTTGACCCTATCATCTTATAGATTTAAATTTAATGAGTTATTGGGAAATATTTTATGAAGGTGGCCCATATTAAAAGTTATGTAAGGATGAAGGCAAAAACAAGACATCATTTACCCTTAACATTGATAAAGCATTCCAGTATGGAATAAGATACAGAGTTTTGATTATAGAAATAATTTTTAAAGGTAAATGTGTTTTTTACCATGGTAATTTAGCACAAATTATTAGAGATGATATAATTACATCAAATGAATAACAAATGCTAAAACATTGATTACTTAGACAATAATTAAATAAGGCAAATGATGCATAAAACATTAAGTGTAAAGAAAATTTAATGAAAAATTTGGTTAAATTATTTTTTTAAAAGTGCATATCATGTAAAAAAATTTAACTTAATATATTTTAACTACAATAAAGTATTTATTTTTCAAAATTAAAAATAAATAAATAATGTCATAATTGACAGTAATGTTATTTTAAAATAAATTGTATAATATTAAATGATTTAAAATTAATAAGAATATTATACTAATCAAAGTGTAGTTCAAGTGTTAATAAATATAAAATATGTTATATTAATGGAACAATTGATCTTTTATAATTAACATGTTGACCCAGACATATTAAAATAATTGTTAGCACAATCTGTGTTAATGAAATATTTTTGCTAATTACATGTGGTAGTTTTAAAATTAATTTAAAAAACAAAATAGATTTATATTTTTTAAATTTGATATCATATTTATAAATATATAATTCTATTTTTATGATAATTCTCACTTAAATTTAGTCTTATTGGTAAAATTACTTAGGTTAGAAAACTATTTACTTTAATAAAATGAAAAATGATACAATTAGATAAACATAAAAGTTAAAGAACAATATTATAAAAATTTACTTATTTTTGTGTGAATAGGATTTATCTTGAAAATAAATCCCATTTAATCCATTAATTTTCCATTTTAGGGACATGTGGTAAGAAATACCTCACAACAGTGTATACATTTTTGTATTTAAAAGAATGCCTGCCCCCCTCAATTATAAATAGGCATTTACTCTTCCCCTTCCTCAAACCTATCAATCCACATTGTCTCATAAAAACTCTTCCCAAATGGTATTAAAACATCCCTCCCCTAATCCTAGTATAGAATCATTTGGAAATAATCAACCAAGTAGTCCTTTGGTGAAAACCAAAAAGAGTTACCCGATGAAGAGATAACTTTAATCAATATACATTTTTTACTTTGTTTACTTCTTCACCCATTCATTTTTTATTATTACATGATTAAATAGTAACATAATTATCCAAAATATACTAATTTTTTGTTATATTTTGGTTTCTACGATCACAAACACAAAATTCTATATAATGGGTAACGAACATACTGTTTATTTGAATGAGGAACAACCCACTCACAAAATGATGACTGTTGTTCTTCCACCTATCATGGTTGGAACTATTATGAACACACAATTTATATATGTAATATATGATTCTTATTATTCCCATATACATCTATAATTACTTTAAAAAACATAAATTTATACTATCCTTTTTTCGGTAAATACGATAACATCGTATGTGGATGTGTGGACTACAGCCCACTCAAAGCGATGTGAAACTTTCACACATTACATATAATGTATTATGGATAAATTTAAATAAAAATTTGTAAAATAAATGAAATATAGATGAAATTAATGAAATCATTACCCTTATTTATATATAATATATCTTTTTTTATTACCCTTTCAGAAATTGAAAAAGTGCTAACGTCGCTCGTGGACTTGTGGACTACCACCTCCTCGACATGATGTGATAAATTTTACTTCAAAATAATTATATATATAAGTATATATATGATTAAATAAAATTTTATTTATGATATAATTAACATATGTAAAGATAAATGTTTCTTTCCATCTTTCCATAATGATCATTTAAAATGTATAGTGTTACTCATGCGTACATACGACCTACCATATCCTTGATTTTAATATCAGTTATTTTTCATAACCATCATTAATTTTTGGTTTTAAAAGTATAATTTATAAATAAATATTATAATTATGGAATTATTATTATTATTTAAATTTTTATATAATTATCTCTTAGGCCATAATTGTGCTACCAAAGTTGTTTTTCACACATAAACTGAATATGGTCAAAACACCCAAGTAAACCTAATTTTTAAGTATTTGTTTAAAACATTATTATAAGTAAAATAAATGTAATAATAAACATTGAAAAGGTAATGAATCATGTTTATAATTAACATAAATTTATTATTTAGGAATATAGAGGAAAATCATGAAAAATCAGTCTCATGGTAAGGGATTTCATATATATTTAATTTCATCGAGGAATATTGTATTTTTTTGCAGGTAGTTTATTTTATATGGATTATATACTTCCATTTTTGATATATTAAATCCTGAATTATTTTTTCTTCATGTTATTTAATTGATTTATTTTATTATTATTTTTCATTGGATTTATGTTTTCAATGTTTCCAAAGAGGTAATGGAATTTTGGCACAATTTTCCTTCATTGAGACATTTGATGTGTTATACGACTCTATTTTTGAACAAGGTGTATATAATTATCCTTTGACATGATATACCATGTATTTAGTTAATATCATGATATTATAAGATAAATTGGTTTTATTCCATTCATGGGGTTAATGGTTCAGTGTTTTCAATGCGGTATGGGATGCTTTGGATTGTTTAATGATTACTTTCCTTAAGAATGTTTTAATGATATTTTAATGGTATTTAAATTTATCAAAATCAACATCCCATATTGTTAGTTGTCCTAAAATGAGGATAATGTTTTTTGAATCCACACTCTCTCATTATCTAGATGGATTAATACAATCTCAATGAGATTATTATGGAACCCATTTCTTTTCCATCGGGTAATCATGTTTAAAAGAGTTTATTATTGGACCTATTCCTTTTACACATTTTCATTATGTTCTAAATATATTTTTATGGAAACCATTTTTTACATGGTTTAATACTCTTTCAAATAGATTGTTATTTAACAAAATTATGTTCCATGGGTTAATCATGTTTCAATGAGATTGTTATTTAACCCATTTCATTTCCATGGGTTAATCATATTGTAATGATAATGTGATTTAACACATTTAGTTTACATGGTTTAATCATATTTCAAAGAGATTTTTATTTGAACTATTTATTTTACATGGGTAAATATTGTTTCATTGAGTTTTTTATTTAACCCATTTCTTTTATATGGTTTAATCGTATTTGAAATAGATTATTTTGTTACTAATTTCCTTTCCATGGGTTAATAATGTTTCAATGATAATGTTATTTAAACCATATCCTTTCCAAGGGTTACTCATGTTTTAAATAGATTTTAATTTAACCCATTTCATTTATATGGGTTAATCATGTTTCAAATAGATTTTTATTAAACCCATTCTCATTTACATGGGTTAATCATGTTTCAAAGAGATTGTTATTTAACCCATTTTCTTTTCATAGGTAAATCATGTTTCAAAGATATTGTTATTTAACCCATTTAATATCCAGGGGTTAATAATGATTCAAATAGATTGTTGTGAAACCCATTTCGTTTCCATGTGATAATTAAATTTTGAAAACAATAAAGGTTGTTTCAATGAGTTTGGAAGAGTTATCTATTTATTTGGTTATTGGACATTGTAAATAATTGTTGTGACCAGATAGTGAATGGTGTTCCCATTATAGATTATATGATGGGTGCACCTATATAGCGCTCTGATTAGTTGGGTACTATAGAGATTCAAGTTAATTATATTGTTTATTAAATTTTTAAGTGTTCGGTAATGGTTAAATGAGATAATTATCCAAGGTACCCAATGTTTTTATCATTCATTTATATAGGGTGATAATGTTTCTTACGATCAGATTGATATCACATGGCTCATGATTATTGGTTATAACGACTCTTGACATTGCAATGTTTTCATATTTGATGATCCATGTGTTGATGAGTTTGAATATTATATATTTTATACTCATCCATTTTTTTTTCATAATACTCATATTCTCATATTATGATCATTGATGACAATCATTTGATAATGTTTACATTTTCCCTTATGAAGTGATTGATCTCACCCATATTATGTTTACATTTCCTTAGGTTTTAATGAAAGATGTTGAACTATTTACAACTATAAATGATATAATTAGGATTATGTTGATGAATTAATATTAAATAAGAAAATAAGGGCATAACTTGAGAGGATGTTCAATTTTTTGAATCAGTTGTTTATGAGTCCAAGTATTTGTGTGTTTTTAAGTAAGAGTTTGTATTAATTCTCTAAAACTATAAGCCTAAAAGGTCCTCAAGTATGTAATTGATCCATGTTTTAATTTTTATGTTGTGATTTTTTTTATAAATATTTAGGTCATAATTATTGGCATCATTTCCATAAATGTGAATTTATGGATTTCAGCACATAATTCGAGAGTGAGTGTTCTGGGCTGTTACTGTTGGTATGAAAGTTCAGTTTAGAAAACTTTGGAAATTGGGGTGTTTTCATGTGAAGTTATCCTAATAAGCAAGGATACAAACATAGGTATATAATAATAAAAATTATTATAAGTTCAATGTATTAGACACCTACTAATGTTTTAAGAGAACATATATTAAAGTTATTTTTGGAGATATTTTTTTGGAATGAGGTTTTTCTATCCTTTATAATGAAAATGAAGATTTTATGGAGGAATTAGTTTTAATGTTTAAATAAAATAAAGGGAAAACCCATATGATTTATTAAAACCAATTTAATCTGGGAATGAGATGGGTATTGAAACCATGACAAAAGGATGTAAAGGATTTCACACACTACCACACGAATACATGATGTAAAGGATAAGATGACTATAATGATTATGTTTATTTGAAAAAAAATATGTTATTTTATTTGAGGAATAATTGTTTATTTTTCTTGGAATAATATATGATCAAATCCTTCTAATATTTGGGTTTTAAGCATATTTTAGAAATGTATTCAGAATATTATGTACAATTATTCATCGAAAAATTTATTTTGAAATGTTAGTATTAGTATTGAATTTTAAAGGTTAATGTATAATTTCAAGGTTTAATCATGTTGGGGATTATCTTAAATTGTGATAATTATTTTGGTTTTGGTTAATGTATAATGATTAGTGGAATAGCTTAACTATCCCTTTTATTGTTATGTGTTCTTTAAAAGTTGATTTTAGTGTTTCAAGAATTAAAAATTCATCGTAAATAATAATCATTTGGAGATAAAAATGAGATTTTATCTGAAATGGATTAAAGTTTGAAATTATACTAATAATGTATGTGTATTTTCATTTTATTTTTCAATTAGGTTAAATTTTAAGAGAATTGTTGAACTCCTCATGTATTAATCATGTTTTAATGATCACAAATCTCATTAGTGTTAATGCATATCATTGCTATTTACAAAAATCAGTAGGTTTCACCAATCTTATCATTAATTAAAAATCTAATTATGTTTTACAAATCTTAATAATAATTACACATCTTATTACTCATGTGTATTTATGTTTCAAGTTATCCAATACTGTATAATGGTTAAGCTCAATCCATTTTATGCATATTAATATTTTAAGTATGAACACAGTTATTTACATAAGTACAAGACACCGTGAAGCTTGCCACAGTCAGACAGACACATTGAGAAAGTCTCAAACACCGTGACCCATGAGACACCGTGACATAGAAAGCCTAACACCATGAAGCAAGACACAGTCATCAAAGCACCGTGAATCCAGACACTATGAACAAGGCACCGGAAGCCAGAAACCATGACTCAGACACCGTGAGGAACATACAGTGAAGGAAACACCATGACACAGAGACACCGTGAAAAACACACCTTGAAGAACACACTATGAAGAACACACCGTGAAGGACATACCATGAAGGAGAAACCATTTACATAATCACTGTGACACCATTTCTTAACATTTTTGTCAATACTATTTAAATAATGCTAACGGTCATATTTGATGTTTTTAATGAAATTAATGATATTTAATTATAGTTTGTTGGCATGTATGGAAACCATACCTCGTACCTATGAAGAGGTAATCATTCCTCTAGCTGGAGCTCAGGGAATATAAGGAATATTGAGCTGCAGTAAAGAAAGAGAGGCATAAGAGAAAGACGTGCAAATATATATAATACACGCGACTGCACTGTACTGAAAAGAAGATCAATCATGAGCACAACTGAAGAACACATTGAAAGATATTCAAAGAACTCTCAAGAGTGTAATCCAAATATTATGAAGAACACACAAAGAATCAAGAGAACATCTTCAATCGTGAAAGACACCAAGCTGAACCACGAAACTTTGTTTCTCAACAGAACAATCAAAAAAGGACTCAAAAGAATTTATGCTGAATCCAATGAGTCTCGAGATGCATTGCCAATCACTAGAGCTTTTGTAAACTCATACATACTTACTCTTAGTGATTCTTTGATTTACCTTCGAGCAGTGTGTGTACCCTGCTTATTTTACACACACACTATCTCCTGTGCTGAACTAAAGGATACTAAATCCTCATTCTAAAATTTCTACACCTTCTTGTGTCCCACTGAGGATAGTGGTAGAGGTCATGTAGGACCTGGATAGCTTATGAGCTGTTGTTTGTTTTCCCACGAAGAATAGTGGTAGAGGTCTTAGGACCTGAACAGTTTCTAAACTGTTGTTAACCCTGATCCAGGATGTGGATTAATTTTATATAAATTGTTTGAGAGGACGAAGTCTTGGCTTGAGACTAAACCTCTTGGTTATATCTGCTGTGCAATTTAGTTTATGTTTAAAGTATACAATATCTAATTTATATTCCCCTGCTATTACTTTGAAATACAAAACTATTTTGAAGTTACTTTGATATTTAATATAGCATGTGTTTGTAACTATTGTAAGTCAGTAGATTAGTTCCAAAAGCTAATTTAATCTTCTGATTAAATTATGTGAGACCTAATAAATATTTTAGAACCTAATTGAACCTTTACAGTTTCACAAATTCACTTCAGTTTATCTTGTTTTATAAATTTGGGATTTTAATAGAAATATTATAAATAGAAATTTTAATTGGAACTCAATTCACCCCTCTCTTGAGTGTCCAATCCAACCAACATTTGGTGTTAGAGGTTGTTTTTTAATAAAGCATTTCAAAATATTCTATTCTTCAACAGTGATTTTAGTTACATCTTTAAAGATCTTAAATTTCTGTTAATTCTAAATTTTATGTCTTGAAATTTATTTTCTAAAATCAAGATATGGATAATAGGCTAGAAGGTGCTGCTACCAACATTCCTCCATTCTTTAATGATACAAATTATGCCCAGTGGAAACTAAAAATAAAAATTCATTTGGAAAGTATGGGTTTTGATAGCTGGACTGCTATAGAGACTCAATATAAAATTCGAGAAACTGAAATAACAACATGGGATGAACCTACAAAGCCTGCTTACAATAATAACTTTAAATATATGAATTCTTTATATTTTGCATTAGGAGATGAGGAATTTAATAGAATATCTGCTTGTAAAACTACCTATGAAATTTGGGATACCATGGGTGTTTCTCATGAAGGAACAACCAATGTTAAGGAAATGAGATTAAACACTTATACTATTAAATATGATAATTTCAAAATGAATACTGATGAACCTATCTCTGACATGTATATCAAGTTCAATGAGATATTCAACACTATGATATCACTTGGAAAGGCTCTTCCAGAAAAGGAACAAATCATGAGAATATTGAGATGTCTGCTAGACCGATGGAGAGGCACTTCTGTTTAAATCAGAGAATCATGTGACATTGGTGCTCTTCCTGTCAAAGAACTAATTGGTATGTTTATGATGTATGAAGAAGAACTCAAGGTGAATAAGGAGGAATATTATAAACCTAAAAGGAAGTTATTGGCATTTAAATCTATTGCTTCAAAGAGCAAGGACAAGGAGAAAACTCACATACAAACTGCAAGCTCGACAAGTGAAGATTCAGACACTGACAGTGATGAAGAAATGGCGTTGATAGCCATGAGATTTAAGAAATTATATAGGAAGAAGAAGTTTGTTGGAAAACCAAAATACAAGGGTATGTATGATCAAAAAGGTAAGTGGAAGATGTAACACCCCGAGATTCTATGAAAAATATTCTTTTTAATTTCATTAATGTCATGTGTTATACGCTACACCAAAAGGAGCTTCCACAACACACATCTCTGACTTGGCTTGAATTACACGCAATCGCGACCTTCCACGATAGCGTGTGTTGTACGCAACACCAAGTTTCGCTAAAAAACGATTTTCTATTAAGATATTATTAAAACTAGCCGTTATGAATAGTAATAACCACTTTTTGAAATTTTGTAAATTTTATTTTTCAAAATGGACTTCATTTATGGATTCGGTGTATCGAATTTAGCCTAAGGTGAAATTTTGGTACTTTTCGGATAACTTTCATATTATGATGAATAGTGAAAATTACTAAATTTTAATTAAAAACAACTTTTTTAATCGAAATAATTAATAGTGATAAATTATTAATTTGAGTGGTTTTAAAATATATTTAGAATATATTTTTACAATTTAACACAATGTTGGACATTGGATGTAATTTCACATTTAAACCAGTTATAAACAAGTGTCAATCTTTTGATAGTTATTATTTCTTAAAAACACGCTATTTGTTGTGACAGCAGAAATTAATTATAAAATTAATTAATGCAACTTATATGTTGGGAATTTTGTAAAATAGAAATCATTTTTGAATTCGGAATATCAATTATAGCCTAGGGTGAAATTTTGGTACTTTTCTGAAAACTTTCAATTTTTGAGGAATAGTGAAACTACTAAGTGGTAGGTTAAAAACTGAATTTTGCATAAAACTTAATTTTACCGCTTCTGTGAATGGAATTTCGAAAATCCGATAGACACCGTTAATATCAAGGACTAAAATGTGGTTCAATGAGATGAAAATAATTTTTGGTGAATAGTAACTTTTTACTTTTTTTTACCACAGTTAATAGTAAATAGGGTAACTAAGGGTAAATATGATATTACTATTACCCTAACACATGTCCTAATTCTATTGGATAAGTGTAATTCGACCTAAAACAACCTTATGAATATAATATGACCATTTAGGTCCACTTGGAGTTGATTATGATATTTAATATTATTTTATTTAATGAATAGTTAAAATAGTTAAAATCAAAGTTTAATAACTAAAAAATTTTTAATATGGGGTTATACATAAGATAAATTCGACTATAAATATTTATTAGAAAGCTAAAAAGATTTCATACATAATGATATTTTATTTATAATTTTTAGACTTTAAATAAATTAGTTTATTTATGACACAACGATGATGCAATAATTACCCTTTTAAGGAAGTGTTAACATAATTGAAGTTATAAATGCTCAAATAAATGTAATTTGAGTCTTTTTATGAATTCCACTAATTTTCTAGGTTACTATGATATATTAGTGTTGATTTAATCAACTTGGTTTGAACATATAATTCTGTAATGACTTTCACAAAAATCATATATCAAATAGTGTCAAAATTGACACAAAATATTTTTTAAATCAAATATTATATTATTAATTGTTATTTTATTCTTAAAAATCTAAGGTTGGGACAAATTACTTAGATAAGGATATATATATTAATAATAAACAACTTGGGGTTCGTTTGACATGTTATAGTAAGTGTATTAACCATATAGTGTAAGAAAACAAAAAGTCACGGTAAAAGTTAAATTATTTAACTTAGAGATAAATCTAACTGATAAGGTTAAAATAATAAGCTAAACTTGTCTAAATATTATTGGTTGATAGAATTTCGACCCATACCTACTTTAGCTTCGAAATAAGACCCTTTGGAACCATTATAAACCGATTTTGACTTTAATATAAAATAATATTTTGAGATATTCCTAAGGTGCCCCTCTCCTCCCTTATAAAAGGACACCTCCTCCCCCTCCTCCTCACACCAATTTGAGCACTCAAGCTCGGCCAACCCCTGCCAAAATCCCTTCTCCACTTCCCTAGAATAATCCTAGAGGTCCTGGTCTTCTTCAAAGACCAATCATAGTTCCCTAAGTGGAGGATTCAAAGAGGCATTTAAAAGAAGAGGTAATATCCATTAACGATCTTCTCAATTTCTTTCTTCTTCAACTTCTTCTTCTTTAGTTGTTTCATGATAAAGTAATAACATCAGTATTACATACATACTGATATGTTATTATAAATATAAACCAACCCTAATTCACCTTCTATCCATCCTACGGAAAAATGAAATCACCGCGCGTGCGTACGTACGGAATACCGTCTCCACGCCGTGGTGTACTCTATTTTCCACCATCACCTTACAAGGATGGGTATAATGGTGTAATGAGTAACTATATATGATTATTATAAAGTGATATTGATACTAAAATAGTATAAATACACTTAAATACAATTCCACGATCATAGGAACGATATCATAACTCGTTCGTACGTACGGAATACCGTCTCCACGATGTGATGCGACTCGTTCTACATGATCTTCATTTCATACTGATTATATAAATGAATTGAATGAATGAATATGATATATATTACACTAATACCATTCTGGAAATGAGGTATCTATAACCTAAAGAAAATAATAAGAATTTATTCGACAAAACACGCATAAGAACAAAAAGTTATAAACACCCGAATAACAAGTAGCAATGAATTATTACTACTAAGAAGCTAATAATATGACCATATATGATATAATATCAATATTTATGATTCTGGAATAAGTCAATAACATTATTTAAACCATTATACAGGAGCTTCGGACACCTACAAAGCAAATCGGACCTAAGGTAAGGGAAATATCACAATCTCATTTTTATCCGAGATTGTTTATTCGTAAGTATTTATTGGGGTGTATTTTATCATCCACATCCATGTTCCCACAATATGTAATATTATTTCCATCCACCTACAATTGTTAAATCCAATTTTACCTTTCAGTGAGTTTTTAGTAAAAGATATGAAAGGAATCTTTTGTCATTTATCGTACGAGGTACTTTTTGACTTTTCCGACAAAAGTACGAAGAATGTTTTTCTTAACTTATACAGCATGAATGGATTTTTAAAACATTATTTCCAAGAAACTTACTTTACAAGTTTTCAAGTTTATTTTTAATCAACTTCTTTTATTTTAAAGTCGTATGACATGTTAAGAAAGGAAAAAAAAATTTGAAGAAGAAAGGATATTTTCCTCAAGAATGTAGTTCAAGTGTTTTATCAAAATTATTTTCCATCTAAGATAATAAAGGGTTATGTTTTTATCCCTATTATTACATTGATTTGATTATGTTGTGATGGAATTATTTTAATGAATTCCTTTATCTTATATGAATTGTTTTATGATGTCATGATGTTTAAGAATCCCATTTTTATTACATGGGTTACGCTATGATGTATGGTTTATGATTATGTGGCACACATAAGAAAGGATTCATTATAAGATGGGTGGGACCTATATCTCTCTCCAATGCATTGGGTAATGATTTTATATCTCATGAGATAGACACGGCTGGAATGGTAGGTTATACCGGTTCAGTGAAACCGGACTGAAATGAGGGTGACTCGTTTCAGAAAGGGACTTTGTCCACTAAGATAGTCTTGGCAATGAGTCTTGACTAACAAGAAATGATTCTCTATGATTATGTGTCTATGCCACAAAGTCTCATGTTTTAAGTTATGATTATTGGGATTTCATTTCACTACTATGATTTATCCCATGTTATGAAATTGTGCTCTCTTTTGCAGGTTAAGATTTCCAAAAGTTATGTTCTTATGAATATGATGTGATTGATTTTTCTTTTGTTTACCCTTACTGAGCATTTGAGCTCACCCTTTTATGTTTTCTTTTCCCCAGGATATAAAGAAAGGTTTTAGGTAAAAAAAGGGAAGATCATTATGGGAGATATTGAAGATCTTTCACCACGATTAGAAGATTATGTTCCGAGTTTCCAAAGACACTAAACTATTACGATCCTTGTGTGTGTGTTTTTATGTTATGTACTAAGTATTCCGCAAAAGTAATGTAATTTCCATGTACGTAAAGTTTCGGGTCTCTACAGTTGGTATCAGAGGAAAGGTTTAGCCAACCTTTGGAAACTAGGATGCGAGAACTTTAGTGAGATCCCTAGAGATATTTATAAGGTTTGTCTAGGGATGTCCCTAAGGATAAGTATACGTATAGGATACAGTCCTATAACTACGGTAACGATCTTATAATTTAACCTAAGAAGTTAGATATTGAGGATACTCTCCCTTTATTATGTTGTTTTCCCTAGCATGATTTTTGCCTCTCACACTATTCTTTTTGGGTTTTAGACGATGGCTGGAACCCGAAGGAACCGTGTTGATCAATGCAATGGACAATGAAATGATTGCCCTCCTGAACAAACAAATGTTATGGGAGATGGAGTGCAAAATCTTATTGCTATACTTACACAAGCTATGAATCATTATGGACTTCCAAATGAGCAGAGAAGGGAACAATATTCTATTGAGTCCTTCATGAGGCAACGTCCACCTTCTTTCAGTGGGACTTCTGATCCACTTGTTGCTGAACAATGGATCAGTACCACTGAAAAGATATTTTCAGTTCTTCAATGTTCTGAACATGATAAAGTCATCTTAGCAGTATATCATTTGGAAGGTGAAGCTGATCAATGGTGGAATATTATCAAGAATACGAGGCCAAGAGATGAAATTGAGTCCATAGAATGGGACGAGTTCAAGAACTTGTTTTTCAGTAAGTACTTCCCTCATATTCTTCGAACAAAGATGGAAAAGGAGTTTCTTAAGCTGAAGTAGAAGGATGACGAATCTGTTGGTATATACGAAGCGAATTTTACAAGACTTGCAAGGTATGCATCTGGCATTATCATCTAACCTGAAAGTAAAGTTGATCGATTTTTCAGTGGCTTAAAACCAAGTCTTCGAAGGGCATTGGCTATAAGAGACTTCAGTAGCTATGAAGAAATTGTGCATTGTGCTATCAAGGTAGAAATGGAAGTTGGTGTTACATATCCATCTCAGGGTTTTGACAAGAAACGAAAGATGGAGTTCAAGGAGAAATCTCAGAATAATGGTGAAAAGAAGTTGAATGATTCCTTATGCTCAAAGTGTGGAAAGAAGCATGGTGGAGATTGTCTTAAAGGGACTAGAAAATGTTTTAAGTGTGGAAAAGAAGGTCATCGAGCAGCTGAGTGTCGAAGTAATGGGAAAATGGTTTCTAATGATGTGAATAAAGAAAAGACTGCAGAGAACGCACCACCAACACTTCAATGTTTCAAGTGCAAGGAGATGGGACATTATGCCAATAAATGCCCTAATCCAAGGGTTAGTGATGATCAACATAAGCAACCACTTAAGGTAAAGGACAAAGGGAAGTCACATGTGATCACTATTGGCGATGTTGAATATGAAAATGATGTGGTGTAATGATTAAGTGTTTATGTAATGGGATTCCAAAATAATGTTGTATATAGTATTTTGGAATATTGGAATATTTATGTTTTGGTCTATTGTGGTTTTCAATAATTTTATGGTACCGGTAACCATGAAAAGTGATTGAGACATTTTTTTTGGTAAACAGATGATATGAGCATAATGAAGGGATAAGCAGATAATGAGATGTTTGATTGTATTCATGAGCTCATGATTGATATAAGGACTAAGTGATATCATGGTTTGAGTATATAGAATTTTGAGGATTTTGGTATGTGGAAAGTGTTACCTTTTAACTGCACTCATGTTTTCACTAAGGTCCAATGGGTATTCAAGAAAATACTTGATTAAGTGCTTTGAATGTTTGGAATGTGACCAACAAGACATATCTTATGATATATGGGGATCAACGATGGTATTAAATCTCTGGTAATCGTTTTCACTATATTATGAGAGTGGACTGCAGTATTATGGATAAGCCTAAAGATTGGAATGGATTGTGTTGGACATAAGTTAGTATTGTTTAAGGATATAATTTTTTTCGATATTATTGATGGGATGTTATAGTAATGTAGTTTTAAAAAAAAGATAACCTGCAAGACGGGCGGCAGCCCATCGCGTCAGACAAGGCTGTGGGAATCGAACCCACAACCGAAGTGTGACTGGCCTTTATCGCCTACCACTGCCCTACAGGAAGTCCATGGTTAGTATAAACTAGTTTTATTTTATTAAGAGGTATGATATATGAATTATAAGTTAATTTTTGGAACCATATATGATTAATCTAACCATAAGATAGACTTATAACTTTTTCTAACCTTTTGTTTGAAAGAGATGGAATGACCCATCATTCTATCACATGATCTGCTAACACATCACGAATAAAAAATTCAACTTCATTTATTTAAGGGATAAAGTGGAAATTGTTCAATTCACGAACAACAGTGAGATTATACCAAAATCATGCAAGTATTTCTTTTAATTCATCAACTTTAGGGAAACGATCTTGAAAACCAAAAATGTTGTCCTAGTGCTCTTATATCTGATTAATCAGATGGTACCTTAGATCGTCACAAATTTATGGATTTGTGATTGCTAGCTTTTCCATAGCCATGTTCTCTACCACTCTCCATCAGAACATGATGGTTAGATTTCTCTTCCATATCCATATTTTCACCTATGTGGAAACCCAGTGATTAGTTTATTTGGGTAACCGTTACGTTTCATACTTTTGTTTTTAAAGATTGGTTTTGGTATTCCTTTTTACGATGTGGGTTTCGATTAAAGAAACTTTCGAATAGTAAACCATTTATAACCCCGACGAATTTCGAGGGCGAAATTCATTTTAAGGGGGGTAGAATGTAACACCCCGAGATTTTATGAAAAATATTCTTTTTAATTTCATTAATGTCTTGTGTTATACGCTACACCAAAAAGAGCTTTCACAACACACATCTCTGACTTGGCTTGAATTACACGCAATCGCGACCTTCCACGATAGCGTGTGTTGTACGCAACACCAAGTTTCGCTAAACAACGATTTGCTATTAAGATATTATTAAAACTAGCCGTTATGAATAGTAATAACCACTTTTTGAAATTTTGTAAATTTTTTTTTCAAAATGGACTTCATTTATGGATTTGGTGTATCGAATTTAGCTTAAGGTGAAATTTTGGTACTTTTCGGATAACTTTCATATTCTGATGAATAGTGAAAATTACTAAATTTTAATTAAAAACAACTTTTTTAATCGAAATAATTAATAGTGATAAATTATTAATTTCAGTGGTTTTAAAATATATTTAGAATATATTTTTAAAATTTAATACAATGTTGGACATTGGATGTAATTTCACATTTAAACCAGTTATAAACAAGTGTCAATCTTTTGATAGTTATTATTTCTTAAAAACACGCTATTTGTTGTGACAGCGGAAATTAATTATAAAATTAATTAATGAAACTTATATGTTGGGAATTTTGTAAAATAGAAATCATTTTTGAATTCGGAATATCAATTATAGCCTACGGTGAAATTTTGGTACTTTTCTGAAAACTTTCAATTTTTGAGGAATAGTGAAACCACTAAGTAGTAGGTTAAAAACTGAATTTTGCATAAAACATAATTTTACCACTTCTGTGAATGGAATTTCGAAAATCCGACAGACACCGTTAATATCAAGGACTAAAATGTTGTTCAATGAGATGAAAATAATTTTTGGTGAATAGTAACTTTTTACTTTTTTTTACCACAGTTAATAGTAAATAGGGTAACTAAGGGTAAATATGATATTACTATTACCCTAACACATGTCCTAATTCTATTGGATAAGTTTAATTCGACCCAAAACAACCTTATGAATATAATATGACCATTTAGGTCCACTTGGATTAGATTATGACATTTAATATTATTTTATTTAATGAATAGTTAAAATAGTTAAAATCAAAGTTTAATAACTAAAACATTTTTAATATGGAATTATACATAAGATGAATTCGACTATAAATATTTATTAGAAATCTAAAAAGATTTCCTACATAATGAAATTTTATTTATAATTTTTAGACTTTAAATAAATTAGTTTATTTATGAAACAACGATGATGCAATAATTACCCTTTTAAGGAAGTGTTAACATAATTGAAGTTATAAATGCTCAAATAAATGTAATTTGAGACTTTTTATGAATTCCAATAATTTTATAGGTTACTATGATATATTAGTGTTGATTTAATCAACTTGGTTCGAACATATAATTCTGTTATGACTTTCACAAAAATCATATATCAAATAGTGTCAAAATTGACACAAAATATTTTTTAAATCAAATATTATATTATTAATTGTTATTTTATTCTTAAAAATCTAAGGTTCGGACAAATGACTTAGATAAGCATATATATATTAATAATAAACAACTTGGGGTTCTTTTGGCATGTTATAGTAAGTGTATTAACCATATAGTGTAAGAAAACAAAAAGTCACGGTAAAAGTTAAATTATTTAACTTAGAGTTAAATCTAATTGATAAGGTTACAATAATAAGCTAAACTTGTCTAAATCTTATTGGTTGATAGGATTTTGACCCATCCCCACTTTAGCTTCGAAATAAGACCCTTTGGAACCTTTATAAACCGATTTTGACTTTAATATAAAATAATATTTTGAGATATTCCTAAGGTGCCCCTCTCCTCCCTTATAAAAGGACACCTCCTCCCCCTCATCCTCACACCAATTTGAGCACTCAAGCTCGGCCAAACCTTACCAAAATCCCTTCTCCACTTCCCTAGAATAATCCTAGAGGTCCTGGTCTTCTTCAAAGTCCAATTTTAGTTCCCTAAGTGGAGGATTCAAAGAGGCGTTTAAAAGAAGAGGTAATATCCATTAACGATCTTTTCAATTTATTTCTTCTTCAACTTCTTCTTCTTTCGTTGTTTCATGATAAAGTAATAACATCAGTATTACTTACATACTGATATGTTATTATAAATATAAAACAACCCTAATTCACCTTCTATCCATCCTATGGAAAAATGAAATCACCGCGCGTGCATACGTACGGAATACCGTCTCCACGCCGTGGTGTACTCTATTTTCCACCATCACCTTACAAGGATGGGTATAATGGTGTAATGAGTAACTATATATGATTATTATGAAGTGATATTGATACTGAAATAGTATAAATACACTTAAATACAATTCCACGATCATATGAACGATATCATCACTCGTGCGTACGTACGGAATACCGTCTCCACGATGTGATGCGACTCGTTCTACATGATCTTCATTTCATACTGATTACATAAATGAATTGAATGAATGAATATAATATATATTACACTAATACCATTCTGGAAATGAGTTATCTATAACCTAAAGAAAAAAATAAGAATTTATTCGACAAAACACGCATAAGAACAAAAAGTTATAAACACCCGAATAACAAGTAGCAATGAAATATTACTACTAAGAAGATAATAATATGACCATATATGATATCATATCAATATTTATGATTCTGGAATAAGTCAATAACATTATTTAAACCATTATACAGGAGCTTCGGACACGTACAAAGCAAATCGGACCTAAGGTAAGGGAAATATCACAATCTCATTTTTATCCGAGATTGTTTATTCGTAAGTATTTATTGGGGTGTATTTTATCATCCACATCCATGTTCCCACAATATGTAATATTATTTCCATCCACCTACAATTGTTAAATCCAATTTTACCTTTCGGTGAGTTTTTAGTAAACGATATGAAAGGAATCTTTTGTCGTTTTTCATACGAGGTACTTTTTGACTTTTCCGACAAAAGTACGAAGAATGTTTTTCTTAACTTATACAGCATGAATGGATTTTTAAAATATTATTTCCAAGAAACTTCCTTTACAAGTTTTCAAGTTTATTTTTAATCAACTTATTTTATTTTAAAGTCGTATGACATGTTACGAAAGGAAAAATGTTTTTGAAGAAGAAAGGATATTTTCCTCAAGAATGGAGTTCAAGTGTTTTATCAAAATTATTTTCCATCTAAGATAATAAAGGGTTATGTTTTTATCCCTATTATTACATTGATTTGATTATGTTGTGATGGAATTATTTTTATGAATTCCTTTATCTTATATGAATTGTTTTATGATGTCATGATGTTTAAGAATCCCATTTTTATTACATGGGTTACGCTATGATGTATGGTTTATGATTATGTGGCACACATAAGAAAGGATTCATTATAAGATGGGTGGGACCTATATCTCCCTCCAATGCATTGGGTAAAGATTTTATATCTCATGAGATAGACATGGCTGGAATGGTAGGTTATACCGGTTCAGTGAAACAGGACTGAAATGAGGGTGACTCGGTTCAGAAAGGGACTTTGTCCACTAAGATAGTCTTGGCAATGAGTCTTGACTAACAAGAAAGGATTCTCTATGATTATGTGTGTATGCCACAAAGTCTCATGTTTTAAGTTATGATTATTGGGATTTCATTTCACTACTATGATTTATCCCATGTTATGAAATTATGCTCTCTTTTGCAGGTTAAGATTTCCAAAAGTTATGTTCTTATGAATATGATGTGATTGATTTTTCTTTTGTTTACCCTTACTGAGCATTTGAGCTCACCATTTTATGTTTTCTTTTCCCCAGGATATAAAGAAAGGTTTTAGGTAAAAAAAGGGAAGATCTTTATGGGAGATATTGAAGATCTTTCACCACGATTAGAAGATTATGTTCCGAGTTTCCAAAGACACTAAACTATTACGATCCTTGTGTGTGTGTTTTTTTGTTATGTACTAAGTATTCTGCAAAAGTAATGTAATGTCCATGTACGTAAAGTTTCGGGTCTCTACAGAAGAAGGATTGGATGAAATCTTATAAGGAAGATGATATTTTCTCCTATGAATGCAAGAGGAAAGGACAGATCAAGGCTGACTGTCCGAAGATAAAATTCAAAATGAAATATGATTATAAGGACAATAAGTACATGAAATCCATGAAAGAACCTTGGAGTGATTCAGAAGACAACACAAGTGAATCAGAGGCTACTGATTCTGAAAAGAATCATGCCAACCTGTGCTTAATGTCTAACTTATCTGAGGTACCTACTTCCCATGTTCTAAACGATTATTATTCAGGAAATAATAGTGTTTCAGATAATGATGAAAATATGTCTAAGGATGAACTGTTTGAATATTGCAACATGCTGGAAGATACCTGCAATGAACTAAAAGATAAATATAAATCTTTGAAGAAACAATATTCCTTGACCAGTACTGTTAAAACAGATCTAAGTGTAGAAAAAGAAAAGAATGCTCAATTGTTGAAAGTGAACACTCAACTCAAACTATCAAATGAGAATCTTAAAAAGGATTTAGAGAAATTTACAAATGTAAAGAACACCTTAACTCAAATTCTTGGAAATCAAATGGCACCAAGGTATACTACTAGTTTAGGTTATCAACCTGGAAAGAGAAAACTTGCTAAAAATAGATTTATTCCGAAGTCTTATCAGTATGCTGTTAGTTTTAGTTCTGTCAATTATATTGCCTCATCTAGATTTTCTTATTCTTCTAGACCAAACAGAATACACTATGCAAAATCTTTTGAACCTAATAATTATGGAAAACATATTAGAAGAATATGGATGCCTAAATTCATGCTTTCTAACCTATATGGACCCAATAGAATCTAGGTACCAAAATAATTCTTTGTTTGAAACTATTTTTTAGGAAACATGTTTGAAGAGTTCCCACAAGAAGATACGGTATTTGGACAGTGGATGTTCAAGGCATATGTCTGGGGATTTTTCATGCTTCAAGAGATTAATAATGGTTGATGGAGGCCATGTAACCTTTGGTGATAATTCTAAAGGAATGATCATTGGCCTAGGCCAAATTGGTAACAGTAACTCAGTTTTAATTTCTAAAGATTTATTTGTTGATGGACATAAATGTAATCTGTTAAGTATTTATTAGTTATGTGATGATGGCTTTAATGTTATGTTTGAAAATGATTCTTGTAATGTTTTTAATTCTAAGAATTTTTTAGTATTTTCTTCTTTGATAAATGAAAATGTCTATGTAGTTTCTTTGAATTCGTTAGCAAAACAAAACATTACTTGTTTAAATGCCTTTCAGAAAGAATCTTGGCTTTGGAAAAGAATATTAGGACACTATAATATACATTCACTTAGAAAACTAACTAGGAATAACTTAGTTAGAGACTTACCCAAACTTGAGTTTCCAAATGAAAATGTTTGTAATCCTTGTCTAAAGGGAAAGAAACAGAAATTATCTTTCAAACCAAAGAAAAAAGTGCCAACTTCCCAAACCCTTGAGTTGGTTTACATGGACATGTTTGGACCTTCTAGAGTTTCTAGTTTAAATTGGAAGCACTATGTGTATGTCTTAGTAGATGAATTTTCTAGATATACTTGGGTATACTTCTTAGCTCACAAAAGTGAATCTTGTTCTTACTTTATTAAATACTCAAAGTATGTAGAAAATCTTAGTGGACTTAAGATTAAGACCCTAAGAAGTGATCATATCCATGAGTTTGAAAATCATGAATTTGACTCTTTTTGCCCACAAAATGGCTATAATCACAATTTATCTGCCCCTAGGACACCTCAGCAGAATGGTGTAGTAGAAAGAAATAATAGAACCCTTCAAGAAATTGCTAGAACTATGCTTAATGAGTATGACCTGCCTATTTACATTTGGGATGAAGCTATAAATACAGCTTGTTATGTCATAAATAGAGTCTTAGTCAGACCTGTTCCCAAAAAGAGCCCTTATGAACTGTGGAAAAATAGGAAAACTAAAGTTAGCTACTTCAGTGTCTTTGGTTGCAATGTCTTTATTCTCAATACAAAGGATAATTTGGACAAGTTTTCGTCTTATAGTGATGAAGGAATATTTTTGGGATATTATATAACTAGAGAAGCCTATAGAGTTTTCAACAAGAGAACCAAGTGTGTGGAAGAAAATGTTCGCATCAAATTTTATGAAACTGATTCACATGAACCGAAGTCATCTCTTGAAAATCTTGAAGAAGATTTGTCTATTCTAAACCTTAATGATAAATTCAATGAACTTGCTGTAAAGACAACAAGTTCTGAAAATATTTTAGAATCTAATCTTAATGAATCCGAACCTATAGAAGAACCTGAAATTTGTAGTCCTACCTTTACTAGATCAACTAGGATTCTAAAGAATCATCCTTTAGATGCTATTGTAAGAAATCCGGATAGAGGGACACCGACTAGAGCTTCTATTAGAATTCAGGTTGAACATCAAGCCTTCTTGTCACAGCTTGAACCTAAAAACATTGATGATACTATTAATGAGGAATTTTGGGAAATTGCTTTGCAAGAAGAACTTAATCAGTTTGAAAGAAATAATGTTTGGAAACTAGTAGAACGACCAAAGTAAACTATCTTCGTAGGCACTAAATGGGTGTTTAGAAATAAATTAGATGAAGCTGGAAACATAGTTAGAAACAAGGCTAGGTTTGTTGCACAAGGCTATAGTCAAGAAGAAGGAATTGACTATGAGGAGAATCTTTCTCCAGCAGCCAGACTTGAAGCCATTAGAATTCTACTTGCTTATGCTACACATCTGAAATTTAAACTATATCAAATGGATGTCAAGAGTGCATTCTTAAATGGGTATATAGCTGGAGATGTTTTTGTTGAACAAAACCCGGGATTTACAAACCCCCATTTTCCAAATCATATTTTCAAATTATCAACAGCTTTATATGGTTTAAAGAAAGCTTCAAGATCTTGGTATGATAGATTAAGCACTTTTCTAATTTCCAAAGGTTTTACAAAAGGAATAGCTGATCCTAATCTCTTTATAAAATGAATTTATAAAGATGTTTTAGTTGTTCAAATTTATGTATATTATATTATTTTTGGATCCTCAAAAAATTCATTATGGGTTGATTTTTCTAAAATGATGCAAAACTAATTTGAAATGAGTTTAATGGGTGAACTAAAATTCTTTCTTTGATTTAAAATCTCTCAAAACCATGATGGAATTATTTTGACTCAAAGTAAGTATACTAGAGATATTCTAATTTTTTTTTGGATTGGATAGCACAAAAAGTAGTGACACTCCCATGAGTACCACCTGTAATTTGGATCTTGATGAAGATGGTAAATCTGTTGATCAAACCACTTATAGAGGAATCATTGGAAGTTTACTCTACTTAACATCTATCCATCATAACATTATGTTTATTGTATGTATGTCTACTCGTTTTCAAGAAAACCCTACGGAATCACACTTAAATGTTGTAAAAAAAATTTCAAATACCTCAAGCATACACATAATTTAGGACTGTTCTATCCTAAAGGACAATCATTTGAACTAGTTAGTTATTCTGATTATGTCTTTGCTGGATGTAAACAAGACAGAAAAAGGACCTCTGGAACATGTCACCTTTTAGGCAAGTCACTAGTATCATGGTGTAGTAAGAAACAAAATTCTGTTGCATTATCTACTATAGAAGTTGAATACATAGCTTCTAGAAGTTGTTGTGCACAAATTTTGTGGATGAAACACACTTTACTAGACTTTGGATATCAATTCAGACATGTCTCAATAAATTGTGATAACACAAGTTCTATTAACATTTCAAAGAATCCGGTTTGACATTCTAGGAAAAACTTAATGATGTATGACATCACTTTTTGAGGGATCATTATCAAAAAGGTGATATCACTTTGGAATTCATGGGTACTGAATATCAACTTGCTGATATATTCACTAAACCATTAAATTCTGAGAGATTATACTACATCATACATGATCTTGGTATGATCAATCACAAATAGATATCTTACTGGTCTTACTGTTTAATATTTTACTATAAATTACTTTACTGTCTCATGCTCACTATTTCTGGGTTACTGTTTTATGTTTGCGGTCTCACAGTTAACACTCTGTGTTCACAGTCTGTCACTATCTCACCGTGACAATGACCAATTGTCTCAATGTGACGACGTCTTATCCTTGTATAGTAATGAATAATCACGGTCTCACTGTGAAGATTATTTATGTATTTATTTTCACCCTTATCGCTGTAATTTTTACTTCATCGCCATTTCCTTTCCTGCGTTTTTATTTTTTGTGACGATTGACATTCCCAAATGATAAAACACAGGGGTTCCACTCGATTCCTCACCCGAGATCTCACCCGAGCTCTCTCTTGAACCCTCTCAACCTTGCAAACCTTCTCTTCTTCCCTCATTCCCAAACCTTTTTTGGGTGCCTAGGATGAAGTTTCGGTCTTTGTCTACCCCTGAGAAGCACAGATCAAAGAAGAAGAAGATAGCTCCGAAAATAGCTCCTGAAGGACCCCTAAATCCTAACCAAGTAAGTCGTACTATTTATCCTAAGAAATAATTCTTCCCTGAGTGGATACTGTCCAGAAATTATTTAGTCCTGAAAGTATTAAGAGAACAATGATGGATCAAATGGTTCACCAGAAAAGATAGAACTATTTCCCCAAGGTTGGTTGCACAGTTCTATCAGTATGTAAAGTTTTCATTTGATGCTGGAGAAATCATTATGGTGAAAATTTGTAACAATGGTAAAAAATGCTCTTTCTCTTCAATGGTATGGGTTGCATTCCTAAGGATTCCTCATGAAGGGATTTGTGAAGACTACCAAAGAGACCCTCCTCCTAAAACCGATATCTTTGAACTAGGGAATGCTTTGGAAATTCTAACTGGAAATGGAACCAAGAGAAGGGCCATAGCTGTAGAGCTGGATGGAGAATCAAGGATGCTGTTTATGTTTCTTCAAAATTTGATTAGCCCAAGAAAAGGAGACTTTTCTATTTTGAAGTATCAGGATATCTTTATGATTCATCTGATGAAGAATGACCATAAGATAAATATATGAAAATAAGTCATTAACCACATATGTGAATTGATTAAGGTCTCTTCCAAATCCACTTCCCTATTTTACTCAAGGATTATTTCGGCTATGTTAGTTTCCAAGGGAGTAGTTGGACAAAATGAAGAAAAGATTGTGGATTTTGAGTTCTATTTATCCAAGCCAATCATCAGAAGGATGATGATAAATTGGAACCCCAGGAAGAAGTAGTGGGTTGAAGATAATGAAAAGGTTTATGAAAAGTTCAATCCTGTTGATTATCCAACAAGGCCAAAGGACGTTGCTGATCCTGGTTTGGAACCAGATTAGCTGGATGAGTATCCAGAAGAAGAAGAAGAAGAGGTAGAAGCTGAAATACCTTATGAGGAAGCATCTCTTGTTGAGGGAGAAAGGATAGCTATTCCTGCTGAAGTTTCAGGAGAAGTAGTTGTTGTTGAAAAGGGAAGGACTATTAGTTCTTCTGTTGTGCTTGAAGAAGAAGTACCTCCTCCTCTTAGAGAGGATGTTCATCTTGAAACCCTATATGAAGCTGCAAGAGTGTTAGTTGTTTTTGAATCTGAGTAGCATGTGTTGGAAGACACAAATCAGGAAGAACTCCCTGCTGAAAATGAAGCAAGTCTGGAGGCTCTACTTGAGGAATAGTATGTTCCTGAGTACATACCCTCTGCTGAAGAGAGGATGGAAATTGCCTTTCAGTTGGAAAGGCATGAAATGGCTGAAGATATTAGAGCTGATCCTATGGATCTTGACCAATCTGCTGAGCCTCTAGTCTCTGAAATGTAAGCAACTGTTGAGGGGGAGGAACCTCAAAACCTTGAATCTAATACAGCTGTGTCTGGTGAATCTGAAGCCTCTGGTATACTGTCTCCCACTGAGTCATACTTTATGGATACTTGGTATGAATTCCCCAGTTTTTATGATGTGAGTGAAGCACAGTAAGTGATTGCAACTGGAATTGATCTCTCTTCTCTATTTCAATTGAAGTCAGTCACTCGCCGTGAACCTAATCTAGAGCCTCAACCTGAACCTACATTTCAACCTCAATCATAACCTCAACCAGAACATGTACCTCCACTTTCACCTGCACCTTTACCTGATCAGCAATCTTTTGTAAGTAAAAACGATTTGAAAATCTTTTTAGGGACAATCTTAGTTGGAGTGGATAAGATCTTGTCATCTCAACCTCGTCTTGTGACTCTACTAAGTCAGTAATATACCTCATTGCTTGGGTAAAATATTATTCTACACATTCAACCTAGGATGATCCATGAAATTCAAGACGTCAGATTTGAAAACAAGTTACTTAGTGCTGATGTTGCAACCTTGAAAGGTATGGTTGAAAACCTCCAAAAATAACTGTCATAAAGATCAGAGCCTGCTCCTGCTCCTGCAGCTATTGCTACTTATCCTGAACCTAATTTCTCCTACATTTCTCGCGATATCATATCTCAGGTTCACCCATATCATCTATATTTTCGTGAAAATATTGGAGAAAGGCATACTCAGATGTTGCTCTGTATGAGAGAGCTAGTGGAGAACTTGAATAAAATTACAGGTGAATACACTGGCTATCTTAAAAGGGTATTGTAATAGCTCAAAGCTCTAACCATAGCTATCAAGGCTTCTCCTTCCTCTGGTCAGACCTCTACACCTTCATTGTATGATTCTCTGCTCAGATCTTTAATCAAGGAAAAATTCAGAATGCCTTCAGTAGTTTTGATTTTACCCCTTTATCTGAAGTTGTTAAGAATAGTGATAGAGCACTTGAACTGATTCGAATTCATTCCAAAATTTTCAGTGATGCTCAACAATAGATCACTAAGAAGATAGATTTCTATCCCACCTGTATTTTCTCTAAATCTGATATGAAAAATCACTTTATGTATCTTGTGGAAATTTTGAATATACCTCCTGCGACTCAGGCTTTCAAAGTTCAAGTTCAGAAGCTCACTGAGTTTACCAGATTGTTGGAAAAATTCATGGAGAATAAAGATGATTTTGAAAAGGCAATGCAATATGTAGGAGAAATTATCACAGACTTCATCAACGTTCTGAAGCCCTATCTTCATGTCCAAAGTACTGCAATAGTTGCTCCAGCAGCTACCCCTCTTTGACCTGGACTACCTGTCTTAGCCTCCACTGCCATGTCAGTTAGCCAATCTCTAACTCAAATCAGGCCAGTCATTCTTGATCAGCCATAGTCTCGATCTTCTATAGCTCCATCTTTGGCTCCCTCTATCTTTGAAGGTTTACCTTTACCTTCTTTTTCTACCATCTCTATGCATTCTTCCACTTCAGAAACTGATAAAGGAAAAGATAAGGCCAATCCCTAAAGAAGCCCAGTTCCTACTTTCTTTTTGATGGGGATGTCTTTGTTTGTGTATTGTTTATTGTTTTAATTTCTACTATATGATGTATTCTGAACGTTTTGAATGACATATGCTTTGTTTCACTCTCTTCTTTCCACTTTTTGATAATCCCAAAAGGGGGAGAAAAAGGTTATGTGTTATTTCATATGTTAATTTTTTTTCTAAAGTTTCATTGAATTTTCCCTTTATATGTGCATGATTTGTGATCATCAAAAAGGGGGATGTTGTTGGACTCCCCATGTATTAATCATGTTTTAATGATCACAATTATCATTAATGTTAATGCATATCATTTGTATTTACAAATATCAATATGTTTTACCAATCCTATCATTAATTACAAATCTCATTACGTTTTAAAAATCTTAATAAAAATTAAATATCTTATTACTCATGTGTATTTATATTTCAAGTTATCTTATACTGTAAATTTTTTAAGATCAATCCATTTTATGCATATTTCTATTTTAAGTCTGAACACAGTTATTTACCTAAGTACAAGACACCGTGAAGCTTTCCACAATCAGACAGACACATTGAGAATGTCTCAGACACCATGACCTATGAGACACCGTGACCTAAAAAGCATGACACCATGAAGAAAGACACAGTCATCAAGGCACCATCAATCCGGACATTATGAACAAGGAACCAGAAGCCTAAAACCATGACTCAGACACTGTGAAGGACATACAGTGAAGGAAACACCGTGACATGGAGACTCCGTGAAGAACACACCATGAAGAACACACCATAAAGAACACACCGTGAAGAACACACCGTGAAGAACACACAGTGAAGGACATACCGTGATGGAGACATCGTTTACATAATCACTGTGACACTGTTTCTTAACCTTTTGGTCAATATTATTTTAATAATGCTAACGGTCATATTTGATGTTTTTAATGGAATTAATGATATTTAATTATAGTTGTTTGCAATTCAAGAAACCGTACCTTGTACCTATGACGAGGTAATCATTCATATTGTCGAAGCTCATGGAATATAAGGAATATTGAGCTGAAGTAAAGAAAGAGAGTCTTAATAGAAAGATGCGCAAATACAGACAATACACACGAGTGCAATGTACTGAACAGAAGAGCAATCCTGAGCACAACTGAAGAACACATTGAAAGATCCTCAATGAACTCTCATGCATGTAATCAATCTCTAATGAAGAACACATGAAGAATCAAGAGAACATCTTCACTCATGAAAGACACCAAGATGAACCATGACACTCTATTTCTCAACAGAGCAATCAGAAAAGGACTTAGAAGCATTTCTGCTGAATCCAATGAGTCCAGAGCTGCACTTCCAATCACTAGAGCTTTTCTAAACTCATTCATACTTACTCTTAGTGATTCTTTGATTTACTTTCGAGTAGTGTGTGTACCCCATTTATTTTACACACACACTGTCTCCTGTGCTAAACTGGAGGATACTAAATCCTCATTCCAAACTTTCTACACCTTCTTGTGTCCCAATGAGGATAGTGGTAGAGGTCAAGTTGGACCTGGAAACCCTGTGAGCTGTTGTTTGTTTTCCCACGAAGAACAGTGGTAGAGGGCTTATGACCTGGAAAGTTTATGAATTGTTGTTAACCCCGATCTAGTGTGTGGATCAATTTTATATAGATTGTTTGAGAGGACTAAGTCTCGGCTTGATACTAAAATTCGTGGTTATATATGCTGTGCATTTTAGTTTAAGTTTAAAGTATACAATATCTAATTTATATTCCACTTCTATTACATTGAAATACAAAAATATTTTAAAGTTACTTTGATAGTTAATCTAGAATGTGTTTGTAACTATTGTAAGTCAGTAGATTAGATTCAAAAGATAATTTAATCTTCTAATTAAATTAACTGAGACCTAATCAATCTTTGAGAACCTAATTGAACCTTTACAGTTTTACAAATTCACTACAGTTTAACTTGTTTTATAAATTGAGGATTTTAATAGAAATATTTTTAAACAGAAATTTTAATTGGAACTCAATTCACCCCCCTCTTGAGTGTCCACACCGACCAACAATAATTATTTTTCTTTAGGAAATGAATCTTGAAATAAAATGTTACTCTATTACCATATTTTCGGATGACACCAATAAAAATTTCAACAATTATTGGGATTGTAATTTTTTCATCATTGAATTATTCTTGACCATATTCTCTATCACTACCTATTATTCCTTGGGAATTATTTTTTCCTTCCAAATAAATATTTTTAATTTTCCAACAAAGATCTCTGTATATTGAATACGAGTTATAAGTAACATCTGGTGACCATTATGATTCTCACAATCGCTTTTTAATAGGATTCATTATTTACCATTTCTACAATGTGGGTTTAAATAACAGAATTCTAAAAATTATAATAATTTTATAACCAAGGAAATTTTCAATGGAGAAATTCTTTTTAAGAGGGGTAGGATATAACAACACAAGATATTTTGAAATATATTCTTTCAATTAATTAATTGATTATGTTAAATGAAATACATTGTTTAACATTCATCACACATAATACTAATTTTGTCTTCAATTTTATACAAAATATATTCCAATTGATAACTTTTGTTACATGTAAGGATGATTCTTACTGAATAAATAATGTACTTATTATATTTTTATTTAAGATGACAGTTTTTCTACCTTTTAATAGAGAGCCTATTTTAAATATAAAAATTTAATTTTTTATTATTTTTATATGAAACAATAAATAGAATTTTTGATATTGTAATATGAAATTTTTATTTTGATGTTTTTAGTATTTTTCTAATAAGTTTTATTTTTTTTATGAATAGTGAAAAATACTGCATTTTAGTTCAAAACTGTTTTTCATGTAAATAATTTTTAATGATAAAGAAAATTATAATATTTTTCAAGTAAAAATAAATCAATTATATATCTATTAATCCAATATAGGTAATTTGAATCATTTTTATATTAAATTTAGATATAAAGATTTAATGACCATTTGAAATTTAGAACTTTAAAGACCTTATTTCTTATCATGTCTGCAGGATTATCATTGAATTTAATTTATCCACTTATGTAGATTGAATTAGAAAAAATAGGCTTACATGGTTCTAATTAGAATTTATTTTTTGTCTAATATGATGAACATAGTGTCTTGAACCTAATGATTAGTGAATGTGATTAAAATTAAATATGGTGATTAAGGTAAAATTAAGCGTAATAAGGGTCTGAACCTAAATCTAAGGACCAAAATGACATAGACACTTGTCCAAAATCCATCAGATGACCATATTTCAACCACAACTTTTTTTCCCAATTTTATAAATTATTGAGACATATATTTTTGGATGTGACCCATATAATATTTATTTAAAGAAAAAGGAAAAAATAACCTTCTATACACATAACATTTATAATGCTTTAGAGTAAGCATGAAGCTATATAGTTTTAGTTAAAATCAATAATTTTAAAGTAACATGATATGTTTTTATCATTTAAATTTACCTTAATGTTTTAGAGATTATATAATTGCATTAATGTCTTAATAAATGATAAAAAAAGAATATTTATTTAATAATTAAATAAGATAAATGACTATAGAAACATTAAAATTAAAGTAAATTTAATTAATTTTTACGTTAAATTATTTTTTTAGATGAATATATAATTTTTCATAGATTTTAACATAGTATATTTTAATTCCAATAATGTTTTGATATTTTTATATTTAAATAATATATGTTTTGTCAAAATTGACATGAAGGTTATTTTAGAATAAATGATATTATATTCAATGATTTAAATTTAATAAAAATTATTTATTCTTAAAAGTGAATTTTATGTGTTAATAAATATAAAATATGGAACATTTATGGAGGAATCTATTTTTTATAATAATCGTATTTACCCATAGATAGTAAAAACATTTTTAGTATAGTCTTAGTTAAATTAGTATTTTTGTGCATTACATGAAGTTATTTGAAAATAATTTCCAAAATACATGGTATTTTTATTTTTTTCATTATGTTTCATATTTATAATTCATTGGGTCTATATTTTCATATAAATATCACATTAATTTAGTCTTAATGGTTAAATTACATAGGTTATAAAATTAGATATGTTAATAAAATCCGAAATGATAAAATTGGGGAAACATAGATGTTATGGAAACAAATTATATAAATTAACATATGATTGGGTGGTGGTGGTTTTTATAGACCATAAAACACCTTTAATTTATTATATTTCCATTTTTTAGGTACATGAGGTAAGGGAGACCTCCCAATATTGTATACCTATTAGTATTTACAATAATGGTACCCCCTCTATTATAAAAATGTATTCACTCAGCCCCATACTCACTCTTATAAATACATATTGGATAATCCATTATATTTTGAAAATAGTCACCCAAATTCTATCGACTCAATTTATAAGCCACACCATGGAAAAAATACAATCAATAAGTCCTTCGTTCCAAACCAAAATAGAGTTACCTGAAGAATAAGTAACTTTCATCAACATTCAATTTTTACTTCGATTCCTTCTTCACCCCTTCATTTCTTATTATTATATGCATAGATAATAAAATAAATATCTTAAATATAAAAATAATTTTTTATATTAAGTTTTAGGTCAGAACATACACTCAATTCATCTAATGGGTAATTAACTTACCATTTATGGGTATGGGAAACTACAGCCTCATAGAACGTTGATTTTCCATTCTTCCTTTAACACCTCACAGGGTAGGAATTATGATAGAAAAAATAATTATATATGATATATATATATATGATAATAATTATTATTTTATTATTATATAATTATTTTATAACACATACCTTTATTATATTCATTTTGTTTAAATATGATAACATCATTTGTAGAAGTGTGGACTACTGCCCCTAAAAGTGATGTGATATGTTCAAACATTACATGGAATGTACTAAGGATCAGTTTAGCTAAAAATATGTACAATAAATGAAATATATATGATATTCACAACATAATTACCCTATTGTAAATATAAAATATCATTTTGTTTTTTACTCTTTCATACACTGAAAAGGTGATAATGGCGTTCATGGATGTGTGGACTACCGCCTCCTCAACACGATGTGATTACCTTTATATCACAGGAATTATGAATATCATTATATATGATTAAATAATATGATATATATATATATATAATTATAATAATGTAAAAATAAATTTATCTTTCCCTCAATCTATAATGATCATTGGAAAATGGGAATGCTACTCATGTGTACGTACGACCAATCATCTCCATGATTGTAGCGTTGGTTCATTTTTCATAACCACCCTTCTTGATTTATTTTGAAATTATAATTTATGAATATAAATGAAAATTAAGTGATTATTATTATTCATAAATTTTTTATATAATAAACCCTTTGACAATAGTTTACCAACCAAAGTCATTTTTGACACATAAACCGAATATGGTCAAAACACCCGATGTAAACAAAGTTGTTTATATAATTGTATACAACATTTTTATAAATAAAATAAAATTAATAATAAGCATGGAAAAGGTTCTGATGAATGTATATATTTAAAATAATTTTTTTATTAATGAAGATAGAGGTAAATTAGGATGAATCAAAAACACGGTATTGTATTTCATCTCAATTTCTTTTCATTCATGCCTATTTTATTGTTATGAACCTAGTATCTTTTATGGTATTTTTATATTGAAAATTTTTATATATTATATCATAGATTATTTTATATTCATGTTATTTAATGGATTCCTTTAATTATAATTATTTCATGGGGTTTATTGTTTTTATGTCACCAAAGCTGTAATGAACTTTTGTCACAATTTTACTTATTTGATATATTTGATCTTTCATATGTCTATATTCTTTTAAAAGGTGTATATAATTATCCTTTTACATTTTATATCATTAATTTAAGTATTCTAATTATTTTCTATGATTCATTTGATGTTATTCCATTCATGGGGTTAATTTTTCAAATGTTTCAAAGTGGTATGTGATCCTTTGGATTGTTTAATGATTATTTTCCACAATAATTCTTTAATGAATGTTTAATATAATTTAAATTCATCAAATTCAAAAACCCTTGTTTTTTTTCATCTTCCTCTGGGGATATTTTGTATTGAATCTATCCTCTCTCTCTTTTTCTAGGTGAATTTAGATTATTTATAATATATTTTTATTGAACCTATTTCCTTTACATGGGTAAAATATGTTTCAAAGAGATTATTATTGGACAAGTTCTTTTTCCACAAGTTTATTATTTTCTTAATACATTGTTATAGATCACATTTCCTTTACCTGTGTTAATCTGGTTTCAAAGATATTTTTTAACCCATTTATTTTCCATGTGTTAATCTTGTTTGAAAGAGATTTATATTTATCCCATTTCTATTCCTGGGGTTAATAATGTTTTAAAGACATTATTATTTATCCCATTTATTTTCCATTAGTTAATCATATTTCAAAGATATTGTATTTTAACCCATTTATTTTCCATAGGTTAATCATGTTTCATAGAGATTCTTCTTTAACCCATTTCTTTTTCTTGGGTTAATCATATTTCAATGAAATTTATGTGGGACCCATTAGCTTTCCATGGGATAGTTATGTTTCAAAGAAAACATGGTTTAACCCATTTCTTTTCTATGGGTTGATCATGTCTAAAAGAGATTTTTTAATCCTTTTAATCTCAATGAGTTAATCATGTCTCAGAGATATTGTTATTCAACCCTTTTTATTTTCCTTGGGTTAATAATATTTCAAATAGATTGTTATTTATCCCATTTAATATTCGATGGTTAATAATGTTTCAAAATGATTTGCAATAAACCCATTTATTTTAAATGGGTTAAAAATAAATTATATATATCTTTTTTAAACCCGTTTCTTTTCCACATATTAATTAAATTATGAAAAAAATAATTTTTGTTTCAATGATTTTTTATGACTTCTATATGTATTTGGTTCATGGAAATTGTAAATGATGGGTACTCCTAGATGGTGATGTATGAGTCCATTATAGCATGACTTATGGGAGTTACTAGATAACTATATGATGAATTTAGTATTACAAAAGGATTTCAAAAGGACTACAATATTCTTTTATATTCACTTCAAATCTTATGATAATTAGAGCATGGTAAAAAGACTAAAGATTTTATCAACACTAAAAAAGTGTTGTTAAAGGCACCCTTTAACAATGTAAAAAACCGAGGATAAAAGCTTCCATTAATAGTTATTTTAGTACTGATAATGGTAGAACTATTAAAGGGGATACAATTATATTTTTTAAGACACATATGTGCCCAACCCATTTATCAGTGCTTCTAAAACCCCTTTAACAGTGCTCCACCCCCCCATTATCAGTGTTTTTTACTCCACCACCCATTTTATTAGTGGTTCTTGAATTTCTAACCTCATGTGCACCTACATAGATTTGAACCCTACACATCTCCATCAAATATGGATTGCCTTTACAACTCCATCATGTGGTTTTTCTATCTGATTAATTACATTTCTATTTATTTATATATATATTTACATATATTTATATAACTATTTTTAAACACATTAATACAAATTATGTGTGTTTTTGATATATATAATTATATATTTTTTTAAATATATTATATATTATATTCATTTACATATACTAGAATATATTGTAAATATGTATATATTTATTAATACACACATGGATGTGTATGGATCTATAATGTAAAAAACAGTCAGATATTGTTTTAAATACATCTTTGGAAAATATACTGATTTAAATATATTAGAATATGAAATTTTATGTAAATATATTAATCTATGTATTTATATGAGTGATTTATTAAAATTAAATATAAGGAAACATGGATATACTTAATTATAAATAAAATTACATTGTGAAAAAACTATTAAATTTAAAAACCATAATATCAATATGAATTTAGGACCTAAGAATAAATTTATTATCCACAAAAAGGCTATAAGACCCCCTTAAATGAGGCTAAAAATCCATATAATGTTAAAAAAATTGGATACCCTGACTAAAAACTCAGTTTTGAAGGGTTTATGGGCCGTTTCTAGCCTTAAAAAATGTGAATGGGGATTAGCTTTATTTCTAAGGGGCTATATCTCATCACAAGATTCAATTTGATATGTTCTAGGGTCCAAACAAATATCCGAATCAAAAGTTATGGCCATTTTAATTTTGAGTTACGTTTTCACCTTAATTTTGATCTTTTATTAATTTTTAGATTTTGTTATCATCAACTTGATATTAAAATAAAATTAATCATAAAATTAGTAAAATTATTAATTAAAAATATTTTATTAGTTATTTTATAAGCCATTTTAACTATATAACTTATATATTAATTAAAAAATCTTATTTACCTTATCTAAAACTTATTTGAAAAAATATATATTATATTTATAAAAATATAAATATATTTATATATTGATTTTTTATTTTTAATGAAATAATTTTTTGAACTATAATTTTATCAGCACTTGTAAAAAATCACTGATAAAGGGGGTCTTTATCAAAGATTTAAAAAAGTGCTGATAAAACCCCACCTTTATTTATGATTTTTTACAAGCACTGATAAAAGATGCCATTTATCACTATTTTTTTAAAATCACAAATAAATGGTGGCCCTTTATCAACACTTGTAAAAAAAACTGATAAAGGCGAGTCTTTAACATTTCTTTTTTAGTGCTAACAAAGGGGGTCTTTAACAACATTTTTAAATCGTGCTATTAAATTCCTTGTGCTAGATAAAACCATTTTTGCAGTAGTGATTGGGTAATCTGAAGATAGAAATTGCAAATATTGGTTACTTAATTTGTAAGGGTATTAAGGGTCCTGTAAGGGTTCCATGAGATAATTTTCCAAGATACCAAAATGTTTTTTCATTTCATTCTATGGGTTCATACTATTTTTTATGATCAAGATTGATATCAAATGTGTAGTGTCCCAGACCTCTCCAGTTTATCACTTTGTGAGAATATGGTGTTTGGGGTGTCCTGGGATATCAAGGTGACTCATTTCAACACATTTCAAAAAATTCCCAGTATTCCATGTTTTCTAATGGCATCTCCCACTGGCAGTGTCTCATTAATGGTAGCACACCCTAGTGGTGTCTCACCCAGGTGAGGGCTCGCTGGAAGTTTCTCACCATGGCAGTCACTCACTGGCAGTGGGTCATTGGCGGTGGGTCACTAGCAGTAAATCATCTAGTGGTGCCTCATCTAGTAGTGCCTCATCTGAGGTGGCTAGAAGGAAGTTCCTCATCGGTTAGTGCCTCATCTAGAGGTTCCTCTCTATAGATGCGGCATTCAAAGGTGTCTCTTTTGGTGGTGTGTTATGAACAGTGTTTCTTGATCATCCAATTCCTCTCTTTTTGACATCTTATTTGATGTAAAACACTTTAAATGACTTATATTAAATTATATGAGACCAACTAAAAGTCCATAAATCATATTTTTAATTTACTAAGTGTTCAAGGGATTTTAATTGGTCATGTCACATGGCCTTAACCAGATATGAATTTAATGGAAAATCCAAACCCATATCTAATCATGTGACATGGTTTCCATCTTCCTAAAGATGATATATCTTGCCCACTTATTCATTAATTCATGAATTCTCTTGATACATGAATTGCTAAATCCATCTTCTCATAGGAGATGAGTAAACTCTTAATGCATCTAGTTTTTGTTTCACTGGAGAATTTTTAGGTAAATGTGTGGCCTTGTTTTGGTGCAACCAGGAAGTGCCAATCATAAATTCATTCAAGAATCTTTTTCCTTTGTCATGTATCATGGGGGATCAGTATGTAGATGATTTCATTTGAGAATATGATTTATTATAGATTAATTAAGATAATTGAACCAGTATGAAATCCATAGATAGGGGGATGAGAAAGTGAGATGTGTTCTTGTTGTGTTCTTGTTTATGTTGATATTGTGATTTTTATGGGAAAAATACCCACTGAAAATCATGGTCTTTGGGGGTCATTATTTTCAAACTGAATGTTTTATGTAATACATAATTTTTTATATCCGATGAATGTTTATATATATAAAAATTGGATGACCACATATATTTGAATAATAAATAGATGCCCTATGATCATATAGTTTCTCTGATAACCCCTGAATTAACATGTGGAATTCAATAAGGTATGGCTTGTTAAATCTGAATATTTTTTGTTTTGGTTATTTTGGGATTTATTTGTGGGAACATCTATGCATAGGGGGTTTTTTTTGTTGAAATGGTAATCTAGGTATGGTACGATGTTGTAGTAGGGCTACAAAATTGGTTGTACTATAGTGTGTTACTGGATGTAGTTTTAAGTTGAGGGTTTTTTTGGTTGGTGTGGTGGTTTGGGAAGGAATTCTTTGATGAAAGATAATATAGATTGGTATGGGTAATTCTCCTTAATTTTATCTGTTAATAATAGTAAAAATGATTCACCCTATATATGGAGTTCATGGTACGATGTATCTTTAATGGTAAGTGAATTAATTTACTATGTCTTTTCATCCTCTAGATGACTGTGAATAACTATAATTGTGTTCTTGATATGTTTTATGATGGATAGTTTCCCATATAGTGATGGAATGAATATTTTTTTAATAAAGTTTGGAATGCTTTGGTCTGGTTTGGTTAAAGGTATTTAAATGGATAAATAAATTGGTTGGGAATGTGAAATGGGTTTTGTGGATTGATTCATGGTGTTGTAAATTTAGAGGTAGAAGTAATGGTGATAGAGTTGTGAGTTCGTAGTTTACCAGAGTACCCATAGTTTGGGCTAGAGTTTCTGGTATCATATATATGTAAATACTTTTATTTTTCCGTGTTATTTCTATATTAACCCTACTGTAGTTGAGAAATATGTTCCTATACCCCCGTCATCATAGAGGAGGGTGTCCATCCCAATATACGGTGAGGAGTACAGATGGATGAGTACCTACTCTTTTATTCTCTATATTCCATGTGAGGAAGGTATGGATTAGGATGTGATGGATGAAGGTATGTTATTGTCTTAGATTGTGGTTGTGAAGGATGATGTGTCTATAGGAAAGACGTGATAGACTAGGTTCTGACGACTAAGGTGGTTTGTGAACCAGGTGTATTCGAATGAGATGTGATAGCCTAGGTATTTGCAGGTTAGGAGGTTTATTTATCAAGTGTATTTGGGATGAGATGAGATGTGATTTCCCTAGTTTCTTTGGGATGATATCTAATGTGGTGTGGTGTGAGGCGTAGGTTTTTGTGGGAAATATATGTTCTGAGGACTAGGTGTCTGCAGTAGGGATGTATTGTGAGGGCTAGGTATGTGCTGGCAGGATTTCATTGTTGAGAAAGTGTTGTTTTCAACAATACTATATTTTCTTATTATTAGGTGGATATTTTTGAGAACAAAATTCTATATTTTTATGATGATTTTAAAGCTCAAAAAATACCCTTGTTTGTTATTATAATGATTTTACCTTGAGTATATTTCAGAAAATTAATATTCTATATATTATTATTTTTGAGTAATATTAAAGCATTTAAAACACATGGAATATTCGACAAAGTATTTGGAAATCATTTGAGCATGTTCTGAAAACACTATTCATAACCTAATTTTTAGAGCGTAAGTGTAAGGATAGAATCCATCATTTACTTTACAGGAATTAAAAAAAATGTATGGTTAAGCAACCATATGTTATCGGAAATGTATGATAGAGGAACCCTACATTTGGAAGAAATATTACTTTTGTAATATCAGAAAAGTATGGAAGAAGAACTCTATATAAGTATGGAATGTTATGTTTGTTTTTGAAAGTTATGGTTCATCATCCTTACTTTTATAATTAACTATACATTCTATCAAAAAGTATGGATCATGTATCTTATGTTTTGATAAAGAGGAATGTATGGATAATATACCATACATTTGAAAGTTGAAGAGAAAAATTATGGATGATCAAACTTACGTTTGAGATCAACCATAGGTTCTCAACCTTACGTTCTGAAAAAAGAATTCTATGTAGTTCAACCCTACATTTGGTGTCGGAAATTTAAATTTTTAATTTATCGAGCAACATTCTTTAGGCGGATTATCAGGATAATTTCATACCATATTCAAAGCCAGTTTATAAATCTTGTATTTGACTGATTGAAAACAAATTATTTATGATTCAAAGGATCAATTTAAGAGGAGGATTTTGTAACAATTTTTAAGGGAAGTTATGACTGCACTGCTATTCGAACATTTGAATATCGCGATTCTTAAGGAGACTTTTGTGGATCTATATTTTAAAACAAAATGCTCAACTTTATTGTTTATATATCTATGTTTTTTTGAATTAAAAAATTAGTGAGGTGGTTTACCGCAAAAAAGATCAGAATAACAAACTCTCTTGTTTCTCAAATTCAGTTTATAGAGTTATTTCAGAAATACATATCTACTGTTACAAAGTAAAATAAAACTCTGTTTTATGATGAAGAAGAAACATGTTACTGATTAACCATTTCTACATTAAATAACTATTGTGAATACATTGTTTTTGGAGTTTCTGAATTTATTTCTATATCTAGAGAAACCGGATCGACTCAGAACATCCCTTACCTGAAGAACATATTTTATAAAGACGACAAACCATCTACTGTCAGTTGTGTAATGCTGCAACTATGAAGAACATCTGGAAATTATTTTTAAACAAATAATATTTTTATTTTGAGTAATCGGATTATCGTACTAAGATGTGTATTCAGTTCATTGTATTAACCAGAAGGATCTGTTTTAGCCTTAACATGTAGTGGTTTCAACTTCATGCACTCAGTTGTGGACGATATGTTGATAAGAGAACCATATAGTGAAAATCACCAAGCTCATGTAGTAGAGCATTGTTGGAGTGGACTATGGGCCTTCTATTCCTAAAAACACTATAAAAAGTTGTGTCTTGATAACTGTTTATTTCCACTTCATAAACATTCTTATAAAGTTAAAGGATATATTTGGCAATTATCATGATTCTAGACAAAATTATAAAAGGCAAAATTCACCCCCCTCTTGTGCGTATTTGGTATAATCTTATCCAATAATTGGTATCAAAGGGTTAGAATTTGTTTTGATAAATATATATCAAGATGAATGATTCAAAGGACTATACATAGAGATATCAATGGATGGTACATGAGAGGGAATGACAATGGTTTTGGCTCTATACATAAATGCTGAAAACTACGGATGTTGGAAGTTGATGTTGATCATCTATATGAAAAAATGGATATAGTCTACTCAGAAATTCATAATCCTTATGAAATTCCTCAGAAACCTAAAAAATGGAATGCAACTAATGAAGCAGAGTGTGAAATAAATTCAAAATCTATTAATTCTATCATATGTGGTATAAGACCAGATAAATTCAAATGAGTATCTCTATGACCAACTGCTTATGAAATGTGACAGACAATTGCAGTTGCTAATGAAGGAACTGACAATGTTAGTCAAATGAGGTATGCCACAGCGAAAATAAAATTCAACATATTTTGAATGCTTGAATGAGAAAGCATCACAAAGATGAATAGAAGGATTATAGAAATTTTTAGCAATATCACAACCTTGGGTGAGCCTATCAAACAAGCAGATCAAGACCTGAAAGTATTGAGAGTACATCCAACCAAATTTAATGGGATATCAGAAGCCATTAGGAAATCATCACCCATCAAAGATTTAACTATGAGAGAATTAATTGGAACCCTAATTATATATAAATATGAGATGTAATATGAAATAAATGAGCATAAAGTCATGATCAAACGATAAAATACTACTTTCAAAGAAACATCCCAAAAGAAGATAAGAATGATGAAGAATGATATCAAAGTGAAATCAGAGAGTTTTGATACATCTAATTTAGATATAGAACTAGCTCAGCTAGCCAGAAAGTTTAGAAAGTTCTATATAAATAATAAGGGATTTAGAAAATCCATCAAGAAAGATGAAAACGATCCAAATGAAGTCAGATGCTACGAATGCAAAAAGATGGGTCACATAAGACCTGACTTTCCTCAATTAAAACGAGAAAATAAAAAGAAATAAAAAAACAATGATTATGAGGAGAAAGGAAAAAGAGAAATTAAATTCACTTGGGGTGTTTATAAAGACTCTATAAACACATGATTGTATAAATAAGAAATTTAGGAAATAAATCTAAAAGAAAATTTGTTCTTTATGGTAGAAGCTAATGAGGTAAAATCCTATTACTCATTTGATCCGGATTCTAGTTCTACTTATTCAAATGATAAAATTGAAGCCTATTGCAATATGATAAAAGAGAAATATGATTCCTTATTTAAGAAATATATATATCTGAAAAATATTCGAATTTCTATTTTAGGAGAAAGAGAAAATTTTCCAAAACAACATCAAGAGTTAATTGAAAAATATAACTCATCAAACACAAACTGTACAGATAATGAAACAAAAATAAAAACAATTCAAACAGAAGTAGAGACATATAGAAATGCTGATCTTGTTTTTACAAAAGGTTAAAATTCACTAAATGAAATTCTTGGAAAGAATGTGATTAAAAAGGAAAGATATGGAATTGGCAGTAAAGGTGAGAAACCCAAAAATTATAAGAACTAATTTATTCCAACTACAAAATTTACAATTTTTAAATACCATGGAACAAAATGTGACATATCTAAAATCTGTTATTTAAGGAAGCCTAAAATAAGTGGATTTAAAAAATTTATTGTTGTTAACAGTTTATATGACTCTATTGATTATAGAAAAACAAATCATGTCTAGATACCTAGATCTTTGCTAGCTAACACTGCTAGACCCTATACTGTATGGGTACCAAAACAAACTTTTTTTGAATAACTTTGCAGGAAGCAGGTCACAGAATCCGAATTGAAATATGCTATATAGACAATGGATGCTCCATGAATATGAGTGGAAACTCATCAAACTTTAGAACACTAACTCAAAAGGATGGAGGATTAGTCACATTTGGTGACAATTCCAATGGTAAAATTATTGGCATTGGAACTATTGGAGATCCAAAAGTTGTCTCAATTAATAACGTACTCTATGTACAAGGATTGGAAGACAACCTGATAAGTATATCTTAACTCTATGATGATTGTTATTTTGTTGATTTTTATAACAACTGTTGTTCTACTTTTAAAGATAAATTGCCTAAATTTATAGCACCCAGAACTGATAATGTTTATACCATAGACATAAATTCATTATGTAAAAAAAATTAAACTGCTTAAATGTAAAGAATAATGAATTGTGGATATGGAATAAAATACTTGGACATTGTAATATATATTCTTTACATAACTTATCTAAGAATCAAGTAGTGTCTTATTTTCCTAGTCTCAAATTTGAATGTGATATATTCTGTGATGATTGTCAACTTGGAAAATAGCACAAATCATCCATCAAATCTATTAACAAAATTTCTACAGCTAAACCTATAGTACTTGTCCATATGGATTTGTTTAGACCTTCAATAATACCATGTTTGGATGATAAATTATATGTATATGTATTAGTTTATGACTATTCTATATTTACTTGGATTTTCTTTACAAAATATAAAAATGAAGATTTTACAATATTAGAACGTTTTTACAGATATCTTCAAAATGAAAAAGGTTTTAAAATAATTTCATTATAATGTGTTCATGTTGGAGAATTTGAGAATATGTAATATAATTCCTTTTTCTCAAATATGGGTATTAAACACACCTTCTCCACACCAAGAACACATCAATAAAATGGAATTATTGAAAGATGAAATAGTAACATTCATGAAATGGCTTGGACTATGCTAAATGAATACAATCTTCCTACCTATTTATGGGAAGAAGCTATAAGCATATAATGTTATATAATGTATAGAGTTTTAATCATACCAATTTTCAAAAATACACTATATGAACTCTGGAATAACAAAAAACCTAAATTAAATTACTGTAATGTTTTTGGATGTAAGGTTTTCAACATAAACACCAAGTTCAATCATGGTATGATTGATCCAAAATTTGATGAAGTCATTGCCTTAGGACATTCTGCTACTTTCAAATATTATAGAGTTTTTAATAAAAAGTCAAGGATTTTTGACGAATCAGTTAATGCGATATTTGATGAATCTGATCCCTTTGAGAAAAGGAAAGATCAAATTGATGAATATTACTCTAATGATAATATGAGACTTGAGAACTTGAAAGTTGATTTTGAATAAGATATGAATAAAATTTAGTCCAGTTAAGAAGAACATGTCACTAAAAACTAACAGTGTTTTTCCTAAACATTCTACAACCCTAAATAATCACCCTTTAGAAACTGTAATAGGACACCTAGACACAAGAATAAAACTAGAAGGAACATAGGAAATCTTATTGAGTTTTCTGTCTTTCAATCCCAATTAGAACCTATGTTAATAGAAGAAGCCTTAGTTGATGAAAGTTTTATGATAGAAATGTAAGAATAACTAAACATGTTCAAAATAAATGTTCTTTGGAATTTAGTTGAAAGACCATAGAATTATCCTGTTATAGGAACTAAGTGGGTATTTAGGAATAAACAAGATTATCAGAGAATAATAACTGAAAATAAATCAAGACTAGCTGCTAAAGTATATAATTAGGAAGAATGTATAGATTAGGATGAGACCTTTATACCTGTATCTAGATTAGGATCCATTAGGATTCATTTATCCTATACATCTCACATAAAATTTAAATTAATTTAGATAGATGTTAAATCTGCCTTTTTAAATGGTTATTTAACGGAATAAGTTTATGTTGAGAAACCTCCTGGTTTTGAAAATTTTCAAAAACCAGATTCTGTTTTTAAATGTACTAAATCTCTTTATGGATTTAAACAAGCACCTAGAGCTTGGTATGAATGATTACATTCTTTTCTTCTTAAAAATGATTTTACTGTTTGAATGGAAGATCCGAATTTTTTTAAGGAAACTGTAAAATCTAATATTTTATTTGTTCAAATTTATGATGAAGATGTAATTTTTGGATCAACAAACAAAAAATATTGTCACGAGTCATCAAATTTAATTCAAAAATATGAAATGAGTATGATGGTATAATTACATTTCTTTCTAGTGCATCAAATTTATAAATAAGATTTTGGAAAAGTTTTTAATCAAAGAAAATAAATTATTGATTTACTAATGAAATTCGGACTTGATAACAGAAAGACATATACAACTCTTATGTGTACTAATATAAAACTTGATTTGGATGAAACTGGAAAATCAGATGACCACAAGTTATATATAGTTATGATTGGAATTTTGTTATATCTTACTACTAGCAGGATAGATATAATGTATTCAGTATTTCTTTGTGCTATATTTCTATAAAATCCCATAGAATCTCATCTATGTGTTGTTAAAAGAATTTTTAGATATTTAAAAGGAACTCTTTTTCAATATCTTCTCTATCCAAAAAAGTTTTATTTTAATTTAATTTCATATTCAGATGATGACTTTGGAATCTATATATTAGATAGAAAAATCACCTTGGGAACCTGTCACTTTTTAGGAAAATCTTTAGTTTCATGTCCTTATAAGAATCAACACTCAGTATATTTGTGAGCAACTATGGTAGAATATGTCTCTGCAGGCAGTTACTATGCACAAGTGTTGTGGATGAAAAACACTCTTATGGACTTTTGAATAAATTTTAATAATACACCTATTTTATGTGATAATAAAAAATATATAAATATTTCAAAAAATCCAATTAATCTTTATAGGACTAATAATATTGATATTAAACATCACATTATAAGAGATCATGTTCTTAAAAAGAATATATTCTTAGAATTTGTAAGTATAGAAATTAAATTAGTTGATGTTTTTACTAAACCACTTCTTACTACATGGTTTTATTTTATTAAGGGGGAGATAAGTTTATTTAACTTTAAATGAAATTTTAATTTTAATTTTATTTATGTTATTATCTTAATTATTATTTTATTTTATTTTAATTTTCACTGTTATAAATAATTTAATTATTATTTTTTAGAATATTTAAAAATTTTCTTTAGTACTACTTTGATTTTTTTACCGTGTGCATTTTATTTTATTTAAATAATGTAATGATTATTATGTACATAAATGATATGAGAATCAAGGCTGTTAAAGCCATTTCCAATTCTAAACCTGTTCATTTCTATCAAAACCTTCCAAAACTGAAAAATACTTACCACTCTTTTCTATCCAAACCTGAATCTTTGAATCCCTATCTCATCAAAACTTTAGAATTCTATAATAGAAATGGACAAGACAAAGAGAACTAATGAACCAGAAGCCAACAACGTCAAGAATCAACGCTCGGTAGGAAGGAAAATCCTACAAGGTAAAGTGATTGACTTGGAATGGTTGTACCCAACCAATATTATTCTAAGGAATGATCTCGCATTTCAGAATATAGAACAGATGTTTAGTGGAGAAAACAAATAATTTTTATATGAGGTAGAACTGCATCATTTCTTCAAAACTGTAAAATTTAGTCTAATAGAAGAAGAAGATACAATATTTGTAAAAATTGAAAATCGAGATTTTTCTATCTCTACTGTGGAAATCGCTATGATATTGAACTACTCTCATGAGGTAGTTTATCATTAAGAATTAATGAATATTGATGATAATATACATAATTCCTAGTATATTATGTAATTTCATTTTGGTTCTATAAATGTATGAATGATGTTTGTCAAGGATTTAGAACCTGATCAGAAAATACTTGTGTTGTTGGTGAAAACAGGGATTACACCATGAATGTTAGAAATAGAAAATATTTTATTTCTAGATATTTATTTGACGTTCTTAATTCTCAGTGACATCAAGATGAGTTTCCCTATATATATTGTAAGATATCTGAATTATTTTTTCTAACCGGAAAACAGAATGAACTTCTACCCATTTGGAAGGTTCATTTCTAAATTGTTGTTTCAGTCTGATATAGTGAGATTAATGGATTCTAGAGTAAAATGCCACCACAACAATGTTTTCAATGCTGGAACTCTAAGGAAGATTGGATTCTACTAGAGTACTATGAAAGGCAGGATTATGTTTATTGGAGTTGAGGAAGACCAGGAATCAGCTCAGGGGGAGAAACTTGGAAACTCTAATGAAGGCATGGCTGAATCAAGAGAAAGTGAATCTTCAAAAACTTCAATAAGATTGAGATTTGAAGCAGTTGATGCACCTGCTGATGAGGGAAGTCAAGATAGACATCAAAGGAAAATACACATAACAACTCAAGCTTGCAGGGAATCTACTCCTATAGAAGCTCTTACAACTAGAGATCTTATGAGATATAGATTTGTTATAGAATCTGTTGTATAGGAAGTTCAACAGATAACAGTTTCTCAGATTGAGGTGACTCTTCAAGATGAAAAGGCGATTGTGCCCCAGGAAGAGACCGAGCCTGAAGAGACTGAAGTGGCTATAATAGAATATTTTCAAGAATAGTCTGCATAACAAAATAAATTTGTTAAATAGGAACTTGTTTTACAAGGAATTCATGAACAAGATGCTCTTAAAGAGAATCATCCTATTAATGTGAATCTAGCAGAGAATCACTCTGAAATTCACACTGAAATTCTTAATGAAATTTTTTATGTGGATGAATCAGGGAAGGAATCGAAGGAAAAATCATTTGAAACACTAGTAAAAAGTGGAGAAGAGGAGAAATCAGATGCATAATCATTGCCTTTAGTTCGGTTAAATCAAGTTGAATCATAGACTATGAATCAAGAACAAGATGCCTATTCTTCTTTAAATGAAAAAGCAGAGGAGTTGTACTGATAGTTAACCAGAGTTGAATATGAAAATGCTACTTTAATAAGGGCATTGGAAGAGGAGAATCTAAGATTTTAAATATTGAAATCCAGTTCAGTTTCAAAGTAAGAGGTTGATATTTTTATGACGGATATGTAGGTTGTAGTAGTAAATTTAAAATATGAAATGGTGATGAAGTCAGATTTGGCATATTTTAAAATTATCATGGAGCAACAATTCCAAAATATCAGGAGAAATCAAGAAAGTATTCAGGTACTTCGATTGATCTAATAAAGATATTTTAGTACATTACATCTGTAATGAGAAATATGAATGATATATTGAAGGATATATAGTTTAATAGTGATCCATTATCTATTTTGTTATACAATCAAAAGAATATTTTTGACCAGCTTACATTAGGTGAACTAGGGGTAAGATAATTAATAAACAGGTTCACTAAAAATATAAATCAGTTTGTATAGAAGGAAGAGAGGTTACATAAGTTAATCATATTCAATTTTTTTAAATACCTTTATCTAACTCAAGAAGTAATGGATCTCAAAATCCAGTTAAGAGATATACTGATGAAAAGGATGAGAATGAAAACTACAGTGCTCAAGGTAGTCATTCAGAGGCGTTGAAACCCATTTCAAAAACATTTTTAGCCAAACCATGATTCCTATTTTTATTTTTGTATTTTTATATATATTTTCTAAATAAAATATATTTTTATCTCATTTTCATATGTTTTGATTTTTTTACTGTACTGTTGGTATTAAAATTTCACCAATCCAGATTATAATATTGATAAACTGTTTATCATAGTATTTACTTATGTTCAGTTATACATTAACATGTGTTATATTCTTTCTTCTATAATTATTTTTGATATCAAAAAGGGAGGGAAATATGGATAAGCTATAACATTTTATTTTATGTTTTTATTATTTATAATTCTTTTACTCAGAGAGAGAAAAGATTTTTTTAAGGGAATAAATGTTGATAAACATAAAAAAAAAATTTCTTCACAAAGGGGGAGAAATTTTAAAAATTGAATGTTTATTTTCTATATATAAAAATTTGGATAACACGAAATTTTATTTCTTGTTGAAATAATTTTTTAAAATTTATCATTTTTTCAAACCATGAAAATTTATAAATTATATGCAATTAATTTTGTAGGTTAATTTCAAGGGTTTTGTGATCATAAAAAAGAGGATAATGTTGAGAAAGTGTTGTTTTCAAAAATACTCTATTTTATTATTATTAGGGGGATAATGTTGAGAAAAATACTCTATCTTTTTATGATGATTTTTGTGCTCACACATGCCCTTGTTTTTTATTCTAATTATTTAACCTTGAGTATATTTTAGGAAATTAATAATCTTTATATTCTTAATTTTGATTAATATTAATGTGTTTAAACCACATGGAATATTTTTAAAGGTATTTGGAAATCATTTGATCTTGTTTTGGAAATACTATTCATATGCTATGTTAACTTTAAGAGCATTAGTGTAAGGATGGAATCCGTTGGTTACAATATAGGAGTTCAAAAAAAAATTATGGTTAAGAAACCATACGTTATCAGCAAGGTATGGAAAGGGAACCCTACATTTTGGAAGGAACTTTACTTTTGTAATATCCAAAAAGTATGGAAGAATTACCCTATGTAAGTATGGAACGTTACATTTTTTTTGAAAAGTATGGTTCATAAACCTTAAATTTATATTGAATCTTACATTCTATCCAAATGTATGGATCATGAATACTATGTTTTTCTAAAGAGAAATGTATCCATAATATACCATGCGTTTTAATTTTGAAGAGAAAAATATGGATGGTCAACCTTACATTCGAGATCAACCTTAGGTTGTCAAACATACATTCTGAGAAAAGAATTCCATGCAGTTCAACCCTATGTTTGGCGTCAAAAATTTATATGTTGAGTTTATCGAGGAACAAATTTCTGTGGATTATCAGGCTAATTTAAAACCAGATTCAAAGCTCATTTTTAAAGCAAATATTTGATTGATTCAAATCCATTTATTTGTGATTCAATTGATCGATTTAAGAGGAGGATTCCATGACGATTATAAAGGGAAGTTATGGCTGCTCTGTTATTCGAACATTTGAATATAATGATTCTTAATGAGACTTTTGTGAATGTAAATTTGAAAGGAAAATGCTCGTCTTTATTCTTTATATATCTATGTTTTCTTTGAATTATGATATCATTTATCGTGACAAAGATCATAAGAACAAACTCTCAAGTTTCTAGACTTCAGTTTATAGATATTTTCAAGATATACAGATCAGCTATTACAAAGTATGATAAAAATCAGTTTTCCAAAGAAGAAGAAACATGTTGATGATTAAACATTTCTAAATCGAAGATATATCATGAATCCATTGTTTTCGGAGTTTATGAATTTATTTATATGTCTATTGCAACAAGATAGACTCAGAACTGCTCTTACCTGAAGAACATCATTTCAGAAGATGGCGATCCATCTACTATTAGTTGTGTACTGCTGCAACTATGAAGAACATCTACTATGTATTTTTAAACAAATAAACTTTTAATTTTTAGTAATCAGATTCTCATACTAAGATGTGTATTAGGTTCTGTGTATGAACCAGAAGGCTCTGTTTTAGACTTAACTTGTAATGATGTCAACTTCCTTCACTCAATTGTGGATGACCTATTGATAAGAGGACCAGATAGTGAAAATCACCAATCTCATGGAGTAGAGCATTGTTGGAGTGGACTAGAGGAATTCTGTTCCCTGAACCACTATAAATATTTGCGTCTTGATAACTATTTATTTCAACTTCATAAACATTCTGATAAAATTAAAGAACATATTTGGGAATCATCAGGATTCTTGATTAAATATTAAAAGGCACAATTCACCCCCCCTCTTGTGTGTATATGGTATAAACTGATCCAACCGTCATGTGGTATATGGAAGGGATAAGAGCACCAGGATGTACGAAGCTATGCAAGAGAAGAATACAAGTGGGAAAGTGGTACGGTGTACCCTATCATTGATGTTCTTTATATTATACTACTTGAATTTCGTTATTTTTATACATTTCCTTGGTGATGTTGTGGTGGTTAGTATACCAGAGTAGGTTCTATTTGGTTCTGTTATTTTTTGATTGTTGCATTAATATCCCTATTTTTTAAGTGCATGATATCCATTGGTTTTCCTACTGAGTTTACTTGTATTATTATCCTACATATATAAACTATTTTTAGGTTCTTGGGAGAATTTTGTGGGTTGTGCTGGACTTTATTAGCTCAGATATTCATAGTTGTTGTGTCATTTCATAGAATTACTTTTTGGTATTTAATTTGGAGTCTTTTTTATTAGAATTAGATATATTTTACCCATGGATGGGGATGGTTTTTGATTTAATGTATATTATGTATTGGAGTTTCATTGGGGGTAATTCATCTTATCTCCATATCTTGTTTCCTTATAAAGGATAATGCCTCCCATGTTGTCAGATTTTTACACCCTTAGTGAAAGTCGCCAACCCAGGGCCAACAGGAGGTGGGAAGCGGGGGTCATTATCTCCCTTTCTTTGTTGATAGCACAAAAGGTATATATTTCAATAGAGGGTGTCATAAAAGAGTGGTATCAGAGATGATGTTTGAAAGATTGGATGGAGTTTGAAGTTAGGAATTGGGAGGATTGCATGAGATGGTATGACAATAGTTCTAGTTGACATTGGTACATGACATAGGCTAGGGATACCGGCTAGGAAACAAGATTTTAGGTCCCACCATGATCCAATTCATAGACTCTGAGCTTATTTAAAGACCAAGTGAGATGGATCTTCATACATGTTAGAGACTTAGGAATGGTACATGCATCATAATGACATATGTTCATGTTTGAATTGGGTTGTTCTTGGATGATTAAAAAGGATGATAAGAATTAAAAGAGCTAGCATAAAAACATAATTCCATACTACTAGGTAATAGGAAATCCCTATTTACCATTCATCTAGGACTCTTAGTCATTGTTCTCATGTGGCTGGGGAAGTTTCTATTCATCAGGTAGATTCAGTCGATCGTCGTAGGGTTGATCAAACTGAGGAAGATGATCAATGATAGAGGACATTGTATGCAACCTCATACTAGGCCATGGGGAAATATGAGGGAAGTGTTTTAATTGTGGAGATAGAGAGATGGATGGAGGATATCGAGATCACATTTAGTTTTATCCTAGTCCTAATGGGTTACTAGGTCCCTATGGTTTTAGTTAGATGTGTGGAGCTGCACGTCAGTCATGGAAATGGTATCTCGAGGAGTGAAAGAAGGAAAATGTTGTGTTGGTCGACTTCCAGGAGGAGTTTTGGGCAATGTTCCTTTTATCAAACACGATGGATGATAAAAGGTAGGAGCTGATCTCCCTTTAGAATGGGTGTATGTTAGTGTGGGATCATGGGATAAAGATCAAGGATCTTCTTCACTTTTTCCCTGATCTTTTTCTGGATGAGGAGTAACATGTGGGATGTCTTGAGAAGTCACTCTTTCCTTCTTTCCAATATGATGTTATCCATTTTATGTTTCCAACATATTTGTAGGATTTGAATATGGTAGATGTGATTGAGAGGATGCACTCATGAGGAGGTATACCATGAGAGGGGATCCAACAGACTTCTTCAAGGGGAAGGGTTGTCAGGGGAAGGTCTCAGGCGTTAGGAATATCGAGTTTTTGACTGTCAGGGTGTCGACCTCAGCAGCTTCCTTTTCGGTCTTCTTGTCCTAATGGGTTCTATGCTTTCCTAGGATATGTGTACCATTTTCTTTTGGTTGTGGGGTTGGTGTTCATCACCATATCTAGTGCCTAGTGTTTCCAGAACCACATTTTGGTAGAGGTGGATAGGTTCAATGCCAACTTTAGTTGTAGTGTCCAGTGTGATTAATTAAAGAGTATAGGAAGTACGTTTTTTCTCCACTGAGGGGAGATGGAGTGGGTAGAGGCCGACCTCATGATATACTTAGTTTTTAGGGACCATGATTTTATCATTGTTGTGGAGGTATTCATCAGTAGAGAGTCATAGGAGCTAGTATTGGTCAGTTGTACATAGTGAAGGAAACCGTTTTAGAGGGTTCAGAGATCATTAAAGGTAAAATTATTTTGTTTAGTACCCTTGTTTGTGCCTTGTTTTATTCAGGATCTTAGAAATCCTTTTATTCACCCACTTTATCCCATTCTCAGGGACTATACATAAAGAGGCTTCTATTTCCTTTGGTGTTGAATACGCCAGTCGGAGGCTAGGACAACATGTTTGATATGTACCGAGGTGTAAACTGATAATGTGACCGCATCAGTCCTGTTGGGATATCATATTGTTGTAGATGAATCCATAAAATTTTATCCTTACCATCTATTAGTTTAATTTCATAGATTCTATTATTGAATGATTTTGAAGGAGTGTCATGTTTTTGAATTTGGATGGCCAACATGTGGTTTTTTGCTGGTGAGTGGGGTAGTCAGGTGGGCAGTCATTGTGTAGATCCACTTATTTCTTGTTGGTATAGATGTCTGTGGAATTAGTGGACGATGAGGTGGTGGATGTTACTAGGCTCATTGAGGAGTTCTTGGATGTCTTCCCTTAGGATTTTGTGATGCTACGCCTTCGACGTGATGTTGAGTTTGGGATAGACATGTAGCCTGATTCTTCTCTAACTGCGATGGATCCTTATCAAAAGAAACCTTATGAGTTGCTTCAATTGAGGATTCAAATATATGATCTAATGAATAATGGATTCATTCACTCAATTGTGTAACCCTGAGGTGCTTCATTGTTGTTCCCCAAGAAGGGAGATTGTATTCTGAGGTTGTGTATAGACAAATGGTGGTTGAATTAGGTGACAATAATGAACTATTACCCTATTCCAAGAATAGAAGATGTTTTTAGCTAGATGATAGGGGAGAGATGGTTTTATATGATGATTTGGCGGTCTGTAAATCACTAATTTAGGGTGATGGAGGGAAATATATTAAAGACTACATTCAAATGCAAGAATGGTAACTTAGTGTTTTCAGTTATTTCATTCAGTGCTATGAACACACCGTCTATTTTTTGGGGCTTATGAACTCATTTTTTCATTTGTTACTGGACTATTTCATCATCATATTCATTGATGACATCTTTGTCTACCAGAAGTTAGTGGAGGTGCACGTTGTGCATCTCAGAGCTGTCTAGCAAGTCTGTAAATGCCACCAGGTCTATAGATCGTTTTCCAAGTGTATGTTATGGACATGGGCGGTGCATTTACTCTATCATGTTATGTCTAATTAGGGTGTAGAAGTTGACCTATTGAAGTTTGAAGTAGTTTTTTCTTAGGAATTATCCATGAAGGTTGCAGAGGTTGTTAGTTTTTGTGGGTTCATATGCCATTAGCATAGGTTTCAACCAAATATATTTCAAGTTGTAGCCCCATTTGTAGCATTTACTAGGAAGAAGAATACTTTTTTGGAGTGAGAAGTTCCAGGAAATGTTCGGTAACCTAAATGGGATATTGGATAGTGCTCCAATTTCTAGAGTAAGGGGTGATGTTTGAGGGGTTCTGTGATGCTTCCTGTCTGTGTTTTGGATGCATGTTGATGCAGCAAAAATAGTGATCTTTTATGGGAAAAGGTAGTTTTGTTCCCATGAGTTTAACTATGCCACCCTTGATATGATGATTGAAGCAGTTGTGTTTTCCCTGATGTTGGGAAACATTACCACATTGAAGAGTTCTTTTTAGTCTTCATGGTTCATAAGAGATTGAGTAATATAATTTCTATGTTTAATATGAATATATGATATAAAATGTTGATGGAGATTCTTTATATTTATGGTTTTGAGATCTCCTACACCTCTAGAAAGGAAAATTTTGGGGCCAATGATTTGAGTAGGAAGTCATAGAAGGAGGTTTTTGGGGAGTCTATAGATTCTTTGAGAGAGATGGGGGATCTTGTAGCCTTTCACATACATTCAACAGTGGATGGTTATAGAGGATGTTTTTTTAGATTATGGTGCAGTCTTCTCTAAGGTAGCAGGTGGATGACTCTCATTTGGGAAACCCAGTGGAAGAGGTGATGCATGATCATGTAATCCATGGTGATGGTTCAGAGGGATTGTTAGAGAACGGTCATAACAGAATGTTGTTTTGTGGAAAGCTATTTGTTCTGGATGAAATGTTCATTGAAGTCCTTCATGATTTTCATAAATCAACCTTAGAGGTACACCCAATATTTTCCAAGATGTACCATGTCATCAGAATATAGTTTTGGTGGCTCGAGGTGAAATTGGTAGTGGTGGTGTTTGTGGAAACGTGCTTGGTTTTCCAGTAGGTTAAGGACGAGCATAGTATTTTTGGTGATTTTTTGAATCCTTTGGATGTCCCTGAGTTGAAATGAGATGATATATTGATGGATTTCATCATAGGGTTACGCAGAGCTCAGGTAGGTTGTGATGCTATCTGGGTGATAGTGTATTAGTTGATGAAATCATCTCACTTCTTAGTGATTAAAGAGATGGGAAAAATGGATGCATTGGATAAGAGGTATGTGGATGGGGTGGTTCAGTTGCATGTCCACTATCTTGGATCGATACACATAGTTAACCTCATAATTCTGGAGGGGACTTTAGAATGATTTTGGAACCTAATTATGCCTCAGAACTTCATTATACCCTCAGACATATGGGAATATATAATAGACTATCAATACATTAAATGATATTTTATGGGCGTGTGTCTTGGTCTTTGGTGTATCTTGGGTATGACACTTAACCATGTCATAGTTTTCTTATAATAATATATATCAGTCTTCCATTGACATGGCACCATTTGAAGCTTAGTAGGGAAGACCTTGTTGTTATGTGTTGTGTTGGATAGTGGTTGGGGAGAAAACACCTCTTTGTCCTAATGTGGTGCAGATCATGATGAAAATAGTCTATCTTGATCATGATAGGATGGAATCTGCACATAACTGGTAGAAGTCTCATGCGGATCATAGAAGGAGGCCTTAGAAGTTCATGTTTGGGGACCAATTGTTCTTCAATGCTTCCCCTCAACATAGGAAAAATAGCTTTGGAAGAGGGAGTAGTCTATCTCTTAGGTTTTTTGGGACCATTGATGTTTTTTTGGGAAAGTTTGTGAGGTGGCATACCAGTTGGAATTTCCATAATAGTTTGAAGGGATCCGGAACGACTTTTTCATCTCTCATCTTTTTTAGTATCTTCATGATGGCTCCCATGTCCATTATTAGGGAGATTTTTATTTCAAGGATGATGTGACGTTTGTCGAGTAGCCAAGGAGATCCAAGATCAACAAGAGAAGGCGCTACATGTACATACCATTCCATTGGTTTGTGTGTTGTGGATGGATTGGGGATAATATGAACGTACATTTTTTTGGGAGACATGGATGCGTACCCCATACCTGGAGTTTTTTTGAGCTTTAACTTCTCTAATTTTCATTTTGATATTATATAATATTTGGATCCATTTTGTTTTATGTGATGAGAATTCTTCCTTGGATAGTGTTTTGTGTGGTGTGATGTGTGATGAAGTCCTGATGAATGAAAAGTAGATAAACTAACTCCTAATCAAGATGCATTAATTGTGATGCAATTAAACCCATGTGAGTGAGTCAGTGTTGCGCCGAGTGGATAGTTTCTTTTCATGCATTATGGAATTACCTAATTTGTGTGTTAGGAACATCGTGGTTGTTGTTCTTGAATAATGCCTTTTGTGATCATTTGGTCAACATGTTAATGACTATGGGGATAAGACCGAGTTAATAGATGTTGGTGGAGGTGTAGTTGGGGGTATAGTTTTCCACACTATCATTCATGCAACGAAAGATAGTTTATCACTAACCAATTATTTGTTTAGTTTTCAACAGTTCTTAATGTGTTTTGATATTCTTGGGAGGTATCTAGAGGGATGGTCATTCAGACCCTTTATTTTATATAGGGTTAGTTTTTGACTTCTCTAGTGTGAGAATATTTTGATAGATATTTCATGTAATGTCCTAGACCTCTCCAGTCCATTATTTTTTGAGAATCTGGTGTTTCAGATGTCTTGGGAGGTCAAGCTAGCTAATTTTAACACTTTTCCAAAAACAACCAGTTTTTCCATGTTTTACAATGGTGTCTTGTTCTGGTGGTGTCTCGCTAACAGTAGCTCGCCTTGATAGTGTCTCACTTCAGCGGTGGCTCACTGTCAGTGTCTCACCATGGCGGTGGCTCACAGGTCATTGGTCACTGTTGGTGGCCTGCTGGAAGCCACTGATATGATGGTGCCTTTTCTGGGAATGCCTTATCTCGAGGTGGGTTTCTAGACGTGCCTCATTAGGTGGTGCCTCATCTGGAGGTGCCTCGCTGGAAGTGCCCTTTCTAGTGGTGCATCATCTATCAGTTCCATACCTGGCGGTGTCTTGTGAACAGTGTTTCTGGATTTTTCATTTATTCCAATTTAAAGTATTATTTGAAATAACACATGTTTAATGAATTTATTGATAGGTATTGATACCAATTGAAAGTCTATAGATCATATCATTAATTTAATAAGAGTCTAAGGGATTTTAATTGGTCAAAACATATGGTATTGACCAGATCCACCTTTAACGGAACATCAAAAACCATATCTTTTTCCATGAATCTGTCTCAATATTCCTAAAGATGAGATATCATTCCCCCTTATTCATGATTTCATGATTTCTCTTGATATGGGACATTCCAAATCATTCTTCTTGTAGGATTTGAGTAAACGCTTACTGTATCTATTTCATGTTTCCCTGTACAATTTCTTATGGTGTATAGACCCCTATTTTTCTATAACCAAAAAGTGTTCAACATCTTTTCTAACAGGTTGGTCATTCCTTCATCTTTATTAATTATGTATCATGAAGGATGGGTATGTAAATGCTTTCCCTTGTGAATATGGTTGATTCTAGATTAATAAAGATAGTTGAACCAGTTTAAAATCAATATAAAGGGGGATAGTAAAGTGACAAATGATATTGTTATGCTTTTTTTCTTGATATTTGTTATTTTTATTGGATAACTACCCACTATAAATCATGGACAATGGGGGTCCTTATTTCTATTTAGAATGGTTTGTAGAAGGAAATATGTTTGGTTTCCATTGAAATTTTATATATATAAACATTTTTAACTACTTTTATTCAGATAATAAATGGTTCCTCCAAGATCATATAGTTTCTATGATAACCCCTAAATTAATAAGTGGAATTTAATAAGTTATGGATTGATAAATAAGAATATGTTTTTTTGGTTCATGTGGGATGTGGTTGTGGGAACGACTGTGCATAGGGGTTTGGATATGTTAATATGGTAATATGGGTGTGGTATAATGATTCAATAGTGTTGCAAAACTAGTTGTGTTTTATTGTGTTGCTAGATATGGTTGTGAGTTGGGGTTTTTTGGTTGTTTTTTTGGTTTTGGAAGGATAAATTTGAAGATGAACAATAGTGATTGGTATGGATAATTCGACCAATGTTTCTCCATCAATTAAATTCAGAATGATTCACCCTATACCTAGAGATCATGGTACGATGTGTCTTTAATATAAAGTGCATTAATTTAACATGTATCTTCATCCCCTATATGACTCTAAATGGAATTTACTATGTTTATTTATATATGTCATGTGAGATAGTTGCCCAGGTAGTGATGGAATGAATACCAAATTATAGAATAATGTTTGGAATGGATTGGTATGGTTTGGTTAACAGAATGGAAATGGTTATATAAATTAGTTGGGAATGTGAAATGAGTTTTGTGGATTGATGTATGATGTTATGCATTTAGAGGTAGTATAAATGTAATGGAATTGTGAGTTTGTGATATTTTCAAAGAAATGATAATATGGGATCAAGTGTTTGGTATCATATATATGTACATACTTATATTTTTCCTTGTAATTTCTACACACACCCCACCCTATTTGAGTAAAATGTTCCAAACAACCCCATATTCTTGGGGGAGGGTGTCTTTCCCAACATAAGAGGAGGAGTACATATGGCTAGGTACCCACTAATTTATTATCTCTCTTCCTTTCAAGGTAGGTATGGAACAATTTTTGATGGTTGTAGGCATGTTGGTGTCTTAGTTGGAGGATTTAATGGACCAGGTGTCTTTAGGAGAGATGTGATAGCCCCTGTGTTTTCACGCAAGGTGGTTTGTGGCCTTGGAGTATTTGGGGGAGATGTGATATCACTGGTGTTTGAGGGAGAGGTGGTTTATTTCCTATGTGTCTTCATGAAGAGTTTTGATATTCTATCCCTAGTTTATTTGGGATGAGATGTGATGTGATGTGTTGTGAGGCCGAGTTATGTGTTGTTAGGATGTGTTGTGAGGCCCAGGTGTGTGTGGATGAATTGTGATGTGAGGCCTATGTGTTTGCGGGTAGGATGCGATGTGGTATATGGAAGGGATGGGAGTGAAAATACATACAACGTCGGGTAGAAAATGGAATACCAATGGGAAAGTGGTGCAGGGTAACCTATTATTGATGTTCTCTATATTATACTACCTGACTTGAGTTATTTGGTGAGCATGCCTTAGTGTCGTTGGGGTGGTTAGTATACCATATTATGCATTGTTTGGTTCTGTTTTTTTTCTCTTGGGTGCATTATTATGCATCTTTTACATGTGCACGATAGATTTTGGTTTTCCTACATAGTGTGCAAAATCAATGTATATATGTTTTTTTTCAGTTTTCTTGGAGTATTATGTGAGGTGTGAAGGACCTTACTAGCTCGAATCTTGATAGTTGTTGTGTCGCTACATAGATTTACATTTTAGTATTTACTTTGGGAGATTTTTATTTTTATCAGTTCTATTTTACCTATTCATGGGGATAGGTTTGGATTTATTTTATATTATGTATTGGAGTAACATTGTGGACGATTCATCTTATCTCTAGATCTTGTTTCCTTATAAAGGGTAATTCCTTACATATTGTGATATTTGTACACCCTTGGTTCTAGTCACAAATCTAGGGACTATTGGAGGTGGGAATCAGGGGTAATTAATGCCTTTTTTTCATTTTCATCCTAGGTTGGGTATCATTAGAGGGAGGGGGTCGTGACAACATGGATCTTGATTATTAGTTTTTATTACTCTTTCATATTCCATGTTTTTATATTTTATGTTCCATGTATTGATGGGTATAATGATTATTATTTTATAATCATGAATTTTTATGTCATCATACTCATATTCTATTCTTATGCTCATTAAGGACATTCATTTGTTAATGCTTACATTTTACCATATATGATAATTTGAGCTCATCATTAATATATATCATTTTCCCCAAGTTTTAAGGAATGTTTTTGAATGATTTATGTCTATAATGTATTTCAAAAGTATGATTTTGATGACTTAATATGAAATAAGAAAATATGGTTATAACGAGATATGGTGATTAAATTTATGAAATGGTTGTTAATGAGTCCAAGTTGATGTGTGTTGTCTGTGTAAGAGATTGTCTTAATTCTCTAAAACTATAAACCAAAATGTTCCACCAGTACGTATGTGATTCAAGTATTCATTTTTATGTTTTTAGGTTTTTATTAATGAAAACATGGGTCACAATTGTTGGAATCATATCTAGAAATTTAATGTTCTGGATTTCAACATTGAATCTAGGAGTTCAGGTTATGGGATGTTATAATAAGCCCCAATCAATGACATATTATGATATTTCCTATATAAATGGAATCCTCGGTATGTAGGTCCTGAATTAGTGAACTATAAGGATGCTAATTAATTTCGTAACTAGGAAACTTAGGACTCCTTCATAAGGCCCAATCTCAAATATACATCCACTTCAATTTAACTCCATTAGGTCTCTAAAATTCGGACCATTGGGACCCAATCACTTCCATGGGTTGATGATCCTTCCTTATCCATAACTGGATAGAGAAATCACTGAATGATGATAAATCTATTTCCTTTCATAACCAGGACACATTGGAAATCATCCAAAGGCTTAAGCCCTATATTATGAATACAATGGGATATCCCAACATGTAATACCATTAACCATATGAAATGAAGAAAATTAAATTATATCGCTTATTTAACACACCAAGTGTAGTTCACATCAGCATACGGAGTCACAATGATCAACTCATTGTCATCATGAAGCCACAAAAGAAAGAGAAGACTTAGTGTGTGAACACCAGTCAGTGGCATGAAATAATTACCCATCACACTGGGTTATAATCCTTATGGTCATTCATAAGGGAATGAAAGAAATACGATAAATCCAATTAATTTTATAAATATATACATATGACACCTCTTCAAGGCTCGAGCTCAACACTTAGTGCCCAAGTTACAACATATATGTGATTTCCATATGATGTTAATCAACAATGGTTTAATAAACTAGTGGGTTTGGATTCCTATTATAGAATATGATACATAGGATTCCTTATAATGGATCAATCCTATCCCCAAAATATTAACCACCTCCATAGATAACAACAAAATTTGGGGTGCCTAGTTATATAGATTCAATATATAAGAAGATACCTATAAAAGGGAAATGGATGAAGAACCTAAAAAATATGTAAATGGATTCAATAATAAGCCCCCATCTCTTGGCATATTAATATTCTTAACCCATGATTGTTTTTTTGAATAATCGGTACCATATCAGGATTATTAAGTGATAATCATATTGTAAATCTGCAAGAGAGTCCTAGAGTAGGAAACAATTCCCCTCAAATTGATGTGATGTTCCCGACCACCCATCCTCTTCGTACTAAAAACTTAACCTTTACCAATGGTTTCAAACTGTTGGTAAAGGCCAGACAACCATTGGTATAAACTATATTAACGGTTTTCCAAACCCTTGGCTATAGAGCCATAGGGAAAGACATATCTCAATGGTTCTATGAGAACCATTGGGATATGGGTTCTCAATGGATTATATACCAATGGTTACGAGAAACCATTAGTATAAGTGATTACCAACCGTTTAAAACCGTTGGAAATATGAAAATACTTGTTTATACCAACTGTTTTTAAACCTTTTTCATTAAGTTTTACCAACGGTTCCTCAAAAACCATTGAAAAAATTCAGGTATAGAATCTATACCAACGGTTTACGTCAAACCATTGGTATATGGTTTCTTTTCAAACATACTTCAATGGTTATAAAAAGTTGGCATAGCCTTTATACACCTACTATACCTGCAGGCATTCCACCCCCTGTGCACCAGTAGCAATGCACTTCCACCCGTTCTCATACCTACAGTTGTATATTTAATTAACCCATAAACACGTAAATAATTAACATATAATTCATAAGGTGATTCTAGAAACTATACACATACAAAAAAATATACCCATTCAACATTAATACATAATTCATAAGTTAACTGAATACATAAAGAATTCAATTCAGAATTCATATCAATTACCCTATGCAATATAGAATTCTTAATTGAATACATACAATATTTACTTATCTATAACACATATAGAATTTAATTCCGAATTCAGAAAGTAATGACCCCTATATAAGAAAATCATGTTTCAGGTTTTGAATATGGAATTATTTTCCATAGGCATGGATGGATACAGATGAGATTTGAATTTTTGGATAATGTGGTATGCCATGTTGTAGTAAGGGGTAAAGTGACATGGGGTAGAGGCTCTAATGGTTTATGCCTAACCAAGGGGGTAGGGGTGTACGAGGGGTGGGGGTGTCCAGGTGGTTGGGGGGGATGTACAGGGGGTGGGGCGCTATCCTGGGGGTGAGGGGGTATCAAGGGGGTTGGGGTCCCGGTGGTTGTGGGGGGGGGGGAGCTGTCCCTGGGGTTGGGGGCTGTCCAACGAGGGTAGGGGGTGTCCAGGGGGAGGGGGTCCAGGGGGTGGGGGCTGTCCATGGGGGTGGGGGTGTCATGGGGGGGGGGGGGGGGGGGGGTTCCAGGGGGTTGGGGGGATTCCCAAGTGGGTAGGGGGAGTCTGGGGGGATGGGGGGTGGGGGTGTCCAAGGGGTGGTGGGATGTCCCTTGGGGTGGGTTGTCTAGGGGGTGGGGGTTGTCCAGGGGGTTGGGGGTTGTCCAAGGGGGTTGGCGGTGTCTAGGGGGTGGAGGGGGGGGTGTCCATGGGGGGTGGGGGGTTGTCCATGGGAGTGAAGGTGTCTAGGTGGTGGGATGGTGTCCATGGGGGGGTCCAGGTGGTGGGGAGGTTTATATGGGTTGGGGCTGTCCCGGGGTTGGAGGCTGTCCAAGGGGGTAGGGGTGTCCAGGGGTGGGGGCTGTCCAATGGGGTGTGGGGGATATCCAAGGGGGTGGGGGTGTCAAGGTTGTTTGGGGTGGGGTGTCCAGGGGGTTGGGGGATGTCCAAGGGGCTAGGGGAGTCTAGGAATGGGGGTGTCCATGGGGGGGGGGATTTCCAGGGGTGGGGGGATGTTTATGGGGTGGGGGTGTCCAGGGGGGTGTCCATGAGGTGGGGTGGTCTCCAGGGGTGGGGGTGGGGGCTCTCCAGGGGTTTGGGGGGCTGGCCATGGGGGTAGGGGTGTTTAGGGGGATGGGGGTGTCCATGGAGGGTGGGGGTGTCCAGGGCATGGAGGGGTTGTACAGGGGGTGGGGGTGTCCAAGGGGTTGGGGGTTGTCATAGGGGTAGGGGGTGTCAATGTGGGGTTTCTAGGGGTGGGGGATATCCATGGGGTTGGGGGTGTCTCGTGGGAGGGGTGGGGGGTTCCAGATGGTGGGGTGGTGTCTAGGGGGTGGGGCATTTTCCAAAGGGTTGGGGGGCTGACCAATGGGGTAGGGGGTGGCCAGGGGGTGGGGGTGTCCTTGGGGGGTGGGGTCTGTCTGGGGGGGGTATCCGTGGGGGTGGGGTTGTCCTGGGGGGGTGTTTAGGGGGTGGGGTGGTGTCCAGGGGGTGGGGGGATGTCCATGGGGGTTGGGGTGTCCATGTGGGGTGGGGGTGTCATGGTGGTGGGGTGGTGTCCAGGGGGTGGGGTCTGTCGGGGGGGGGGGGGGGGTCCATGGTGGTGGGGGTGTCCGGGGGGAGGGGTGTCCATGGGGGTGGGGGTTTCTAGGGGGGATGTCCATGGGGTTGGGGGTGTCCGGGGGGGGTGTCCAAGTGGTGGGGTGGTGCCTTGGGGGGGGGGGGTTGGGGGGGGCTCTCCTCGAGGGTAGGTGATTTTTCAAGGGGGTGGGGGTGTCAAAGTTGTAGGGTGGTGTCCAAGGGGGATATACAGGGGGTGGGGGTGTCCAGGGGGTGGGCTATCTAGGTGGTGGGGTTGTATAGTGGATGGGTGAATGATTCATAAAAAATAATCATGTCATGTTATATTTATTAAAGATAAAGAAACAAAGAGAATGTGTCCTTATTAATCACACATACATTCAGGCACAAAAAATCATCAAACATCAAATTTTATTAATATTAGTAAAAAATTTAATGGATCAATCTGTCCCTCATCAACATCACTATCATCACCGTCCTCATCATCCTCACCTTCATCCTCATCATTGTCCCCATAATCGTCCCCTCCCTCCTTAATTCCCTCCTCCTCACCCTCATACTCTGCCTCAGCCTCCTCCTCAGCCTCCTCCTCTACCTCGGCCTTCTCCTCACCCTCCTCCTCTTCCTTGACCTCTTCCTTAGCCTCATCCTCCTCTACCTCAGCCTCCTCCTAGCCATTTTCTCGACCACCACTAGAACATCCACCTAGTGCACCATATTTAGAATAAATTGATGAAATATATTCATTACAATCTGTTCTGGACTCTGGTGGAAGTGTTGAATGTAATGATTCCATCAGTTTCATAAATGCAATGTTTTCCCTAGCAGACTGTTCTGCCATCTCTATGGCCCTTTTTAGTATGTTTTTCATATTCTTTAACCTGCTAGAACTCGGTGCCACTACAACTCGTACCTAAGGAGGGACAATACCTCATCGAGACTATACTCTTCCCAGGTTGGCAACATACTCTTCCAGGGTGTTCATCTCCCAACACCTGATGTAAGCGATCGTTTGACCCAGAATTGTCAGGTTCCTATGCATCAAGGGCCTCTAAAGATTCCTATTACAAATATAAAAAGTTTATTATGTTACAAAATATGTATTAAAATTTGAAATCAACAAATTAAAACTTACAATCGGCTGATGAGTCGGTTTATTAACCGTTCTTTCATCTTTCTTCCTTCGACTCGAGAAAAATAGTTTTGATTGAGGCACCTGTCCTTCAATATTCAATTTTTTACTCTAAAATATCATTGAATGTAGTAACAAATTATTAAAAATAGGTTAAAAATAATTAATTACATAAATAAAATTGTATAATAAATTTAGAAATCAAATAAATTATGGGGAAAAAATATAAAGTGCAAGTCATAAAGAAAAATTATAAACAATTATCATACCCACATCCTCTCATGATCTTGCATCGTAGTACATCCCAATGTGTGGAGAATGTTTTTTCTATCAATTTTTTTTGATTTATTCCAGATGATTCCTAAATACAATTCAATAATAAAAAACATATTATTAAAGTAAAACATCGAATTTTTCATTTAAATACCTCAAATTTGATTAATAAGTTAAACTGGGTAGTCATATAATGAGTAATACTCTACCGATACTGTTCTATGGGACATTCATCAATGAAAGGGACCACCTCCAACTCTATGCTAACTCTTGCACGCTAGAAAATATATATTTTATGCTTATAGGCTCTCAATGCTGACCTAAATCATTTAGACATGATGGTTGTACACCCTCACCATCGGGGAAATTAAACCGAATATGACACCAAAATAATAATTCATATAACTAAAAAAATATATTTCATTAAATAAACCAGATTTTTTTACCCATATCTCTGCCCAAGCATTATCCTTGACTTCATTTGGAATCTTTCTTCAAGAGATACGGCTGATAGGAAAGATGTCAGAGTATTTGGAAAGCGTCTCCAAAAAACACAGACATTTCTACCCTATTATTTCAATCAATTGACTATCTTCATTATAGTCTACCATCAACTGTGTGTGGTAGTTCCACCCCAAAAGCATGAATGTATGCCCCCTCCTCCACCTTCTATCAGTATATGTATCTATTATGAAGTAAAAAATAATAACTTATCAATAATTTTTATAACAAAAATAAATAATGGTATAAAAATTGGTTAGGGTTCTATAAATATACCTACGGAAGTCTGATCAATGGGTGCTGCTGGATCCATAGAAAATAACGGAACACCCTCTGCAGGTGCAGTGTGTCCCAATGTATGATCCATAGGGAAAGACTCTGGTAGAGCAAGAGTCGAAGAATATAGGATATAGATGTTTGGAGAGAAGGAAGTAGAAGTAAAATTAGATGGAACAGATGACTGGCTGAATGTTGGATGGGGAGTGGTAATTATCATCGAATATGTTAAAGATGGGTGAGGAGACTCATATGTAAAGGGTGGTGAAAAAAAGGGAGGCCTAAATATCCCATGTTTCCCTAATGATAGAGTAGGATCATAATGTTGGATAGATGGTATGTCAATGGAAGGGGCACGATCTAATCAGGTACACCGACCAAATCAGATGGCTCTCATTCCACCCCCCTCATACGAACACCCTGAGTACTTGGACCGCTACTAGGATTCTAATAAAATAATTGTCGCCTAATAGGGGGATCCTGAAAAAAATGTTTAAAAAAAACTAATCACGTGAAATTATATATTATTTAAATATATATATTTTAAATAAAATACTCACAATAGGAACTAGTGGTGGAATGCCCATCTCGTCCATGCAAAGATTGTTGTCCATCATCATTTTTAGTCACCTCTCTTCAATTGGTTTCATTTCCTTCATTTAAAAACATATATGGAAGTAATAAGAAAAGGACAACTAATGTGTAACACAAAAAACAAAATAAATGAGAGGGAATAGGCGGATTCATGGAAAATTTAACTATCCATTGTTTAATGTGATCTTGAATAGATATATAACGAATTCAATAAATCATACAAGATTTAATAAAAAAATATAATTTATAGTAGGATGTTTATTTACTAAGAAGTAAAACAATATTGTTTATAAGGGTTAAAAAACTCGTCAAAATTAAGGAAAATTTTAATTTCTTTATCCCATGTAGATGATGTAGGTTTCTAGACATGTTTTGCAGAAGATGAAAAACCATCATGTTCATTATCTTGGGAAATGTTAAAGGGAAGTCTTAGAGTTAAAACAATTTTATACATGGTCAATAAAGCATTGAAATGTTCACCAAGTTAGAAATGTTGGTTTTGTAGGTTTGAATACAGTTAAATTCCAAATTAAAAAATGAAATTCAAATAAAACTGCAACCAATAAACATCGAACATTAACATAACAGTCAAGTTTGATATAACATATTTGTAATCAATATTAAATAAATTTGAATATTAACATCCTTAACAACCCAAGTTGAGCTAAAGCAAATTAATTGAGAACATAGATGAATGATTTTATATATTTCCCACCCCAACATTAAGTTTACAGTCAACTCTAAAAATTGAGCTATTGAAGTCATCAAATGTAATAAATGGATAATTTCTAATGATAGTAGGGACACTGTCAATTTCATCATCACCATCATCAGAAATATTTCTAGTAAGTACTTCAATAATGACACCAAATTTAGGCCGAAGATTGTATTTGACATAAAAACTAGCTTCTCCATTGATTCCAATACATATGGTTCATCGGTAGCAAGAGTACGATTCATATCAGTTACCTGAAATTCATAATCCTAAATAAATGTGCCCCGCCTCGTCATCGAATCAAAACACTAGAATTTCATCATTGTGACCCATCTAGGATAATAATAATCCAATATTATTATTTTTCAATGACTCCATAATAACCTACATTTTCAAATTTTGGTCTACTATCTGATGATATGGCATAACAGTCTGTTATGGAAGTAACCATAACACCATAAGGTTGTGTTATTATGTTCTTTTCACATTCAGTTATAATAAATATGTACCCATTGATAAAAATTGATTTACAATCACGAACCACGATATTAGGACAAAAATCCAAAGCTCTTATTTCCTCCGAGACAGTGTCAGCAGGAAAAATCAATACCTAAAATGTAAATGAATATTAAACATAATTAAATATTGATTAAATTATTTTAAAAAGTAATATTCTTACCTTCAATTTTAACCTAGCATAATACTCTTTGCTATGAAAAGTCTCCCTCATTCTAAAAGATAAAGAATGATGCTTTCTATTTATCATTGCTTTATGTTCCATGTATATAAAAATAAGAATATTTTAATAGATATATATGTAAGATATACTTATATTCAATTTACCTACCAGATGTAGTTATTGAATAAATCACAATTGAACAAATGTGTGCGATGTGCCATCTCTCACTCTTCTAGGCTTAATGTCATCAATATATATGATCAAGGAATTCCTCCTATTTGTGGAAGTGATGGAAAAATGGGTTCAATTTTCTCATACTGTTCTTCTTCATTCCTCATTGGTCTGTTCATTATTGTAGTAAGATCATATAAAAACATAGAGTATAAATCCATACATTCTTGAGCCATGTAACCGTTATTGATAGAACCTTTGAGATGATTCTTGTTTCCGACATAATTCTTTAATGTGTAAATATTTTTTTTGGATACATCCAACGAAAATGAATAGATCCTATGAGAAGTATTTTAGTTGAAATATGGATAGTCAGATGCATCATGCATGTGAAAAATTATAGAGGAAAGATTTTTTTTAACTCACAAAAAATTAATGGGGCATCTCCCAACATTTTTTTGCAAGAATAACTTAGACAACTTCTTTGCACAAATATCTATAAAAAAATGGCACAACCTAATAGAAGCCACCCATACATTATTGGAAAAAAGATAATGGATTTCTATTGGAATCAAGTCATGTAGAAGGATGTAATAATCACGAGTCTTAAAAGATTTTAGCTTCAACTCTCTTCTATTGACCCATTTAGATATATTTCTTGAATATCCATCAGGAATATTAATAGTCTTTAGTACATCTAGAAATTTATTTTTTTCTGTATGTGTCATCATATAAGAATCACATGGAACTTTCCATTTATTTTCCCTAATACGCACATGATCAAATTCTGTTCTCATGCCCCAATCAACCATGTCACACCAAGACTGTAAATCATCTTTTGTTTTTACCTTAACATTTAGATGAATCAAAATCAACATTTAACAAATATTTTTTTCAATGTGAATTATGTCTAAGAAATAAAGTTACAAATTGGATTACCAATAAGGAAAATTAAAGAGATACCTATCTTCTCCCAATTGTAATAGGTTTAAGTGGAAAAATTCTTTCTATTTCTAGATTTCATTTAAACCTTCGTAAATGAAAAAATGAAATCTTTCAATTCATTAATCACGTCAATTCCAGACAAACGTTGAAGTGGATCATCAGTCTCTATGGTTCTATCAAATCTTCAGCGATTATTTATATATATTTATATATGGTATATTGGAATGAATCATTGATGTCCAATAAAACTGAAACTATAGTGATGTTTCAGTATTCTGTATCATACATTCTTCATACAAACATGACATGATTGTTTTCCATTTGTTTTCTATCCAGACATCATTTCATAAGCAGGAAAATCATTTATCATCCATATAAGCACAACATGAATCTGAAATATGACATTCAAACGTGCATCCTATGTGCGCACCCACACATCCCAAAGAAGTTTCAACTCTTTTATTAAAGGTTTCATGTATAAGTCTATATCATTGTAGGGATTAGAATGGCCAGATATGAGTATACTCATGAATGTGAAAGGGTTTTTCATACACAACCATGGGGGAAGTTTATAAATGTGTATAAAAACCAGCCATCTGTTGTGCGAAGTAATCATATGCACAAACTGATTAAAACCGTCACATGAAAGACCCTTCCACACATTACACATGTCAGTTGCAAAATCAAGATATCAAGAATCAAATATTTGCTATAAAAATCCATCTATAGGGGGAAAAACACATCATTAGTCTTCTTTCTCTCAGTATCATGCCATCACATTTTTATTGATATTTCATCATAAATAAAAAGCTTCTTGAGTCTTTGGATCAATGGAATGTTCCTCATTAATTTATGTGGCACATAGGATAGTTCTCCATTAGCTTTTCGATTCTAGAAGGATGTGCCACATTTTAAACAATCATTTTATTCAGCAGTTTCCTCCTAGAATAAACTGAAAACTTTTGGGAAAACATGAATTTTGTTTCTTGAAAATCCAAGTTCCTAAACTAACTTCCACACCATATAGTGGTTTGAGGGAATATCCACATCATTTGGAAGTAATTCTTTCAAGAAGGTAAGAATTTAATTGATGGATGTATTAGAAATCCTATACATAGTTTTCCCATTAAACAATCAGATTAAAAATTCCAGTTTTTTCATTTTACCGCATTGTCAATATACTGGATATAAAAAGTATGATCTTTATTTCATACATAAACATGATATATTACATAAAACCTTAACTTGATACATCATATAAGATCAAAAGGTCTGGTGTATTTAGGGATTAGGAACATTATATAACAACTTAAAACATGAAATACACATATTTATTGAAAACATCCTTCACATGACCACTACATTCCCTCGTACTTGGCATTGCATGGGATAACCTGAGAACAAGCATAAGAAAAAGGTGATATTTAAAGCCTAGTAAGGGAGTAAAAAACGCATAACATGAAGAATACAGTACATGTTAGGAAATAATAATACCAATGGAGTGAAAGGGAAAAATGATCATAAGGGTATGATGAATCATGACTATCATAACATGGAAATGTGGAAACAACACATAACATGGAATTAGCATGAGCCAAGGCTCATTGCACATGGAGCTTGAGTAAAAAATAATTTCACATGAAGAATGAGTAAAACCTCATTTCACTTGAATTATCATGAGTGAACACTCATTTCACATGATTTATCATGATACTATACTTTACCCAATGCATTGGAGCTCTATCAGGGTGCACCCTTCTTAAACATTTCATTTCATGCATAAGTGTGCCACATGGATCGTAAAACATGGAATAATTCAACATAAAAATTTATTCCATGATAATGTAATATGGAATAAATACATGAAACTATATAATCAATAAGTAGATTTTTGTAAAGGTGAATACCCTAGATAGAGAAATAGTCATGGTATTCACTACACAATGACTTTGGCTTGGAAAATCATGGTGCAGTTTTGGAAGCATAATGGTGTGACATAGGAATTCAAAAAAAGTTTTATTAGAGAGAAATGAGTGTCTCATTATACGTACATAAAATGGATAGTTAGGTGTTCATATAGATACGTGTCCCAAAAAATTTAATGTAATTTAGATTCCTCATACAAAAGAATTTCGTGAATGTAAATGAGGAGAGAGAGATTCCTTATGGAATTTCAGCATGGTATCATGTGTACATGGGAGGAATTTAATGAGAGAGAAATGGGTATATAATCAATATAAGATAAAGAGGGAAGTATGAGGGAGGTGAGAAATCATACCCCAACATTTATAATTGAAAATAAAAGGGTATAAAAATATTAAGAAAGTTTGGTAAAAAGAGAAAGGAAGGAAACCCTTACTTGGAACTGTGATGCCAAAGGCTTGGAAGGGGATTGAGAGAGGCTTCCTGGGAGCTTGGGGAACCTTGGGAGGATTATAGATAGTGGAGGGTAGAGGTTGGAGGAACTCCAAAGGCTTTGAGTGAGGAAGAAGTGGGATCTTCGGTGGGTTTATATTGGAAATGAGAGGGAATTCTTTATTATTTAGGTTTTGGACACCACACATTAAACTCACCAAAACAACAAACCAACCCATAGTTTGTTTCCATTGTTTTTTCCAAAGGGGAGTGGAAAAAAATATTTTACAATGACAATGGACAAAATTCGTAAAATAATGGGGTTGGTTATGTGGAGGTGAGTTACACTCTCAAGGAAAACAATTTTAAAAGATAAAAGGTTTTATAAGTCTTAGAGGGTCCACTAATGCTTTGTAAAATAAATCAAACAAACCCAAAATCAAATTATTTTAATAGAAAAATATATATTGGCCAAACATAATTTTTATAGTATTTTATTACATCACTATTGGGACATTATGATGTCATAAAACACATTATATATTTAAACAGTATTTAATTTTTCTCCAAAAATTCAACTGTCTCAGAAAATTATAAAAAATAAACCATTGGATAATTTTGATGTTCTGATTCCAAAAATAACATGTGTAATTTTATAAATAAGTGAATTTTTACTTTAAAAATAAAAACCTACATTTATCGAAAATTCATGTGTTTTGACAAAAACATCTTTCAAACCTTAATAAAAACTACAATTGTATTCATAAATATTATACGATAAGTTATATTTAATAAAAATTAATTTAATAAAAATATTTTATTAAAATTTAATTCAAAAATATATTGATTCATAAAAATATATTTCATAGTTTAATATTAACTAAAAATACTATTTGTGATTTAAAAACTATTTACAAAGTAAAAATAATAAAATGAATGTATATTCATTATACAAAAATAATTTACATAATCACAGTGCAAGGGTATTGTTACATAACACCTTATAAAAACTGCATATGAGCAAAGGGTAAGGTGTGCGATGGTGATAGATTCTTTGGGTGGCTCAGATAACATCGGTCGGGTGGTAATCTCTATTAACTTCCAATTCTCCAGTAGTCGGTTCCGCTCAAGCTTAACATGTTCAAGCTCAGATTGGGTTTGGTGAAGAATGAAGCCCAATGATTCCACCTCCTTTCCATGCTCTGAAAAGTGGAATTCGTATGTGGTAGGTCTACTAGATGAGTCCATCACTTCCTTTTTCTGAGTAAATTTGATTTGTTAAAACCCTATATTTATACTAATCAGGTGATCACTGTTCAACAACTGTATTAGCAATAGTGACAATTGTTAAGAGTATTTTAAAATCTAGAAACACAATACAAAAGAAGATCATATGTTATATAACCATTTTACATATTAATAAATTTAATTGGATCAAGATGAATTTTAATGTGATAAAAGTTCGGGTCATTACAATCTCCCCCCCCCCCCCACGTAAGAAATTTCAACCTCGAAATTTCCTTTTCCCACACTAAAACAAATGCGGGTAACTCTGCTTCATCACTTCATTTGATTCCCACGCTGCTTCTTCAAACTTTTGGTTTCTCCACAACACCTTGATGAGGGGAATTGTCTTATTTTGTTGAACTTTTTCTCTATGATCTGAGATAATCACTGACTTATATTCATAGGAGAGGTCATTATCTAATGGTATCACCTTTGGATTGAGTACATGTAATGGTTCGAGTATGTACTTCCACAAGAGTGATTTATGGATTACATCATGTACATGAGACAGGTTCGGTGGAAGTGCTAGCCGATAGGCCACTAATCCAATACGATCAAGGATATCAAAAGGGCCTATGTACCTTGGACTAATCTTTCCCTTATTCCCAAATCTCAAAACTCTCTTCCACAGTGAAATGTGGTGGAATACCATGTTTCTGACTTCAAACTCTAGGTCTCGTCGACGATTATCAACATAGATCTTTTGTTGAATCTGAGCAGCTTTAATATGATGTTGGATGGAATTAACCTTCTCCACCAATTCTTCAACCATTTCTGGACATATATTTTTTATCTACCCAACTTCATCCCAACATACCATTGTTCTACACCACTTCCCATACATGGCTTCAAAAGGCTCCATTTGGATGCTTGAGTGGAAACTATTTTTATAAGAGAACTCAGTCAGAGGAAGATGTTAATACCATTCTCATTTGAAGTCAATTGAGCATGCTCTCAACATGTACTCTAGTGTTTGAATAGTCTGCTTAGACTGGCCATCAGTTTGATGATGATAAGTCGTACCGAAGTTCATATCAGTATCTAGATAATGTTGAAGACTCTTCCAAAACATATAGGTGAATATTGGATCTCGATCGGATACAATAGACAGTGGTATTCCATAAAGCCTTACCACTTCTCTGATATATATCTCTGCCAATTTATCTAGTGAGAAATCATCTCGAATCGCAATGAAGTGTGCAATATTTGTAAGGTGATCCACAATAATCCAGATAGAGTTGTTTCCTTTGGATGAATGCATAAGACTGATGACAAAGACCATGGTGATGTTCATCAATTTACACATTGGTATGGGTAATGGTTTCATCATCCCCTTAGACTTTTTCCTATCAGCCTTCACTTTCTGACATACCAGGCACTTTGATGTATACTTAGTGACCTCATTCTTTATGTTATCCCACCACTAATTATCTCATAGATCTCAATACATCTTTTTGTTTCCTCGGTGAATGGAGAAATTTGAACTATGTTCATCGACCAAAAGTTCCGTCTTCAGCTCCGAACATGATGGAACACAGTCTTTTCCCAAATCTCATAACTCATTCTTCATTGACATTGAACTCTGAGGATTTACTTTTCTAATAGTTTCCACCTTCTTCTAAATTCCCACATCATCCTTTTGAGCATCCATTAACCGTTATAAAATACACGGTTGAGAAATCATTTGTGAAAGGATTAATGATATTCCCTTCTTTATGATTCCCTTGTCCATCTTCATCAAATCTAAGAATATTGAATCCTTTTCAATTCCCATCAATGATAGAATTATTGGGACCTATATACTTAGAGCATATTCCACCTTGTTTGCTTTCCTAGGGATGTAATGGAATGAGATGTTATAATCTTTAATCAGATCTAACCATCTTCGTTGGCTCATATTCAACTACTGTTATGTGAATATATACTTGAGTCTTTTGTGACCCATGTATATTTCACACTTCTCCCCAAAAAGGTAATGCTGCCAAAATTTTAAAGTGAAGACCACTGCAGCCAACTCCAGATCATGTGTTGGATAGTTTTTCTCATGAACATTCAATTTCCTTGAAGCATAGGCAATAAACTTTTCATTTTCCATCAACATACTGCCCATGATCTTCTTTGAAGCATCACTGAATACCACAAAAAGGTCTCCACATGTGGGTAATGTGAGCACAGTCGCAGTGATAAGCCTCCTTCTCAACTCCTTGATGTTTTCTTCACATTCATCACTCCATGATAACATTACCCCCTTTTGAGTTAGCTTGGTAAGTGGGTTTGACAAACCGTGAGAAATTTATCACAAATCGTCGATAATATCCAGATAACCCCAAGAAGCTATGGGTATCCATTAGCGATGCTGGCCTCAACCACCCCTCTATTGCAGCTATTTTTGAGGGATCCACAAATATACCATTTATTGTGATGATATGACCCAATAATGAGACCTTCATCAACCAGATCTCACACTTGTGGTACTTTTCATAGAGCTTATCCCTTCGCACGGTATTTAGTATTGTGCTTAGATTCTCCTCATGCTCTTCCTTGGTTTTGGAGTATATTAGAATATCCTCTATAAAGACTACCACAAATTTGTCAAGGTAATCTCTAAATACACTATTTATCAAGTCCATGAAACTTTCTAGGGAATTAGTGAATCTAAAAGGAATTACTATGAATTCATAGTGCATGTATGTTGTACAAAATATAGTCTTGGGGATATCTTCCTTCTTCAACCTTACTTGATAATATCCTGATCACAAATCTATCTTGGAGAAAAATCATGCTCCTCGTAGTTGGTCAAACAAGTCATAAATTCTTGTTAGAGGATACTTGTTTCTTATTGTGATATTTTGAGCTCACGATTATCAATACAAAGGCACGTTGACACATCATTATTCTTGACAAAGTGGACTACTGCACCCCAAGGTGAAGCACTTGGGCATATAAAACATTTATTCGGATTCTCCAGAAGTTGTTTCATTATCTCCTCATGCTCCATGACAACCATTATATACAAAGTCTTGGATATTGGAAATGCCCCAGGTATAAGATCAATTGATAATTCAACATCTATTCTAGAAGAAAGAAAATGAAATTCCTCATGAAACACATCAGTGAATTCCCTTACAATTGGAATGTGTTCAAAGATGGTTTCTTCCTTGGACTCAATCATCTGAGCGAGATGTGCATGCTCATAGGGCAGTAATATCCATTCTTGAGATGATGGAGATATAGAAGATTCATCCTCTTCCCTGCACTTGTACATAATTGGGGGTCAATTATCCATATGGAGAGTGATTTCCGTCTCATGGAAATTTATTTTGGATCTATATAAGGAAATCCAATCGAAGTCAATAATTGCATAAAATTCCACCAAAGGGAGTATTATGAGGTTCATTGGGAATTTCAATCCACAAATTATGGTAGGGGAGGAGTTATATTCATGGGATACAATGATTTCCCCATTTGTTGTACTCACCTACATCTTTACTTCCATAATTTGTGGTGGTGTTTGGATTGTTCTACGAAACATTCGGTATATAAAAGAACTTAAAGAACCATAATCAAAAAGTATGTTTTCTATTCTTGAATTAATAACTAGTTTACATATCACCACTTCGATGTAGGGGTTTACTTCCACGGTAGTGATGGAAAAAGATCGCCCTTTCTTCCTTGGAGGTTGTTGGTTGCCTTTGAAAACCATTGGCTTAGAGAACTGGTTTGAAAAGTTCCCTGGGTCATTGCAGTTGAAGCAATGAACAACTCGTTGAGGGTCGAGCAGAGCATTCCTCTCCTCTATCGTAGCTTAGGATTTTCCATGCGGATAGTAAATAGCAAGGTTCCCTTCTCTTCCACACCTAAAGCATTTCCTCATCCCCTTTAGGAAATTTATAGGGTGCTTATTTCTGAACCATTGGCATGTGGGGTGTTCTATTTTCCTAGCACCATTGGATTTATCCATCAGACCACCAGAATTGATGTCCACCTTATCCTTCTTATATCCATGATACCCTTGAGATTCTTCGATATCCATTTTGACTATAAGTGAACATCATACAGTTTACTCATAGAAATCGAAGTCAGGGATTGCTAGGGATTCTTTTAGGATAGGTTTTATCCCACCAAATAAGTGGTCAACCTCGCATTTGGGGGTAACGACAAAATTGGTGGCATGTCGTGCATGCCTTTTGAAGTTTTCCTCCTACGCTTCGATGGATTAGTTGTCTTTTTTTTTTGATGAGGGTAAATAATTCACTTTCCATCTAATGTTAGAGGGTTCAGGGAAAATATTTATCGAAAAATATCTTCTAGAAATCCATCCATTCCAATTCATCGATCTCTTCCCCAGGCTTAATATTTTTTGATCAATATTCACCATTGATAAGATTCACCTTTCATACAATAAGCAGCCAAAAGAACATTCTCTTGTTTAGAACATTAAAGGATGGAGAAGTTCTTTTCAATGGAGTTGATCCATTGTTTGGTGATTGAGGGATCAAATGATCCATTAAAAGTAGGAGGCCTTTGTCTCATAAAGTTCTCGATAACGACTTTTTCTTTCGTTGGGGGGTGAATGTTATTCTTGACACTTGTTTCTATTAAATACTTGATTTAAATGTGAGAGTATCATGACAATGTTCCTGATTCCTGCACCCATCGGATTGGGCATCTCATTAGAATAGTCATCACATTGGTCTCTCATCAGTTGTTATCTTGAGTCCTCCTATTACCATCCATTGGCTGAAATAAAAAAAACATAGAGGTAACACAAAATGGTTAATCCAAGGAAAAATGTATGAATTTTAAATATCATTTATTCCCTTAACTTATGAATCTATAGGCTTCAATCTATGTTATCCATGATCTACTTTCTATCATATATTCTTAGTGTCATTTTTTTAATTCCCTTAATAATGATTCATACTATGCTTGTGAATTTACCGAAGCATATCCCCTGGGAGTGTCGTAAACAAGAGTTTATCAAGGACTGTTGTTGTATACCAGGATACCCTGGGTCAAGCCCGAAACTCCTTATCAAGGTTTACACCCCAAGGTATGTATGTGCCAGAGCCGCCTCTACCTTCTCGTATCTAGACAAGAATGTATTTTCTTGATAAACCACTTACTCAATACTCACCAAAACATAGGGATGTTTTTATTATACATATTCTTTTCACTAAGGCATGACTAGTTTTTTCTAATCATATTCCCAAAAATAGCTAAACATATCCTTTTATACCTACTATAAGAACCTTGATCTCTATTTCATACTTAAAAATGATATATTACATAAAACCCTGCACTTGATACAACATAGAAGATTGGTAGGTCTAGTGTCTTTGGGTATTAGGACCATTACATACCATCTTAAAACATGAAATACACATCTTTATTGAAAACATCCTTAACATTACCACTACATTCCCTCGTACATAGCATTGCATGGGATAACCTGAGATCATGCATAAGAAAATGGTGACCTATAAGGACCAGTAAGGGAGTAAACAATGCATAACATGAAGAATATAGTACATGTTAGGGAATAAGAATATAATTGGATCACAAGAGAAACATGAACATAAGGGCATGATAAAGCATGACTATCATAACATGGAAATGTGGAAACAACACTTTACATGGAATTAGAAAGAGCCAAGGCTAATTGCACATGGAGCATGAGTAAACACTCATTGCACATGAAGCACGAGTAAACCCTTGTTTCACTTGAATTAGTATGAGTCAACCCTCATTTTACATGATAAATCATGATACTATACTTTATCCAATGCATTGGAGTGCTATCAGGGCACACCCATCTTAGACATTTAATTTCATGCGTAAGTCTGCCACATGAATCATACAACATGGAATCATTCAACATCCTAATTTATTCCATGATAGAGGAATGTGGAAGACATACATGAAAGTCTATAACAAATAATTAGATGTGTGTATTGGTGAATACCCTTGATAAAGAAATGGGAATGATATTCAATACACAATGACTTTGGCTTGGAAATTTGCAGTGCAATTTCAGCACTATAATGGTGTGACATAGGAATTCATAAAAAAGGTTGATGAGAGAGAAATGTGTGTCTCATCATATTTACATGAATTGAATTGTATAGGGTTTTGATAGATACATGTATGAACAAATGTATTGGAATTAACATTCATAATACAAAATAATTTCTTTAATGTAAACGAGGAGAGAGAATTTTCTTACTGAATTTTGGCATGGTAACGGGTGTACATGGGAGGCATTTAATGAGAAAGAAAGGGGTATATCATAATTAAAACATAAATAGGGAAGTATGGGGGAGGTGTGAAATCATACCCCAACATTTATAATTTAAAATAAAATGGCATAACAATATTAAGAAATTTGGATAAAAAGAGAAAGGAAGGAAACCCTTACATGGATGTGTGATCCAAAAGGCCTAGTAGGGGCTTTAGAGAGGCTTCTTGGGAGATTGGGGTACCTTAGGAGGATTATAGAGGGAGTAGGGTAGAGGTTGGATGAACTCCAAAGGCTTTGAGTGAAGAGGAAGTGGAAACTTGGGTGGGTTTATATAGAAAAGAAGATGGAATTGATTATTATTTATGTTTGGGACACCACACATTAAACTAATCAAAACCAGAAATCATCCCATGGTTTTTTCCAAAGGGTAGTGGAAAAAAATATTTTATAAGGCCAAGGGCCTAACATCATAAAATTTTATGGTTTCTTATGTGGAGGTGAGTCACACTCTCAAGGAAAACAATTTAAAAAGATAAAATGATTTATAATTCTAGGATGGTAAACTAAAGCTTTGTAAAATAAATGAAACAAACAAAACATCACATTATGTTAATGGTAAAACATATATTGTCCGACCATAATATTTTTAATATTTTATTACATCACTATTAGGTCATTATGATGTCATAATACACATTATATATTTAAACGGTATTTAATTTTTACCCAAAAATTCGACTATCTCAGAAAATTATAAAAAATTCACTGTGGGACAATTTAGATGTCCTGATTCCAAAAATACTATTCATTATTTTATAAATTTGTGAATTTTTACATTTAATATAAAAAAGACAATTATAAAAAATTCATGGGTTTTGACAAAAACAGCTTTCAAACCTTAATAAAAATTATATTTGTATTCATAAAAATTATACTATAATTTTTATATGATAAAAATTAATTTAATAATAATATTTTATTAAAATTTAATTAAAAAATCCATTAAATCATCAAAATATATTTCTTAGAATAATATTAACTAGAAATATTATTTTCTCTTTCAAAACTATTTACAAAGTAACAATAAGAAAATGAATGTATATTATTTATACAAAAATAATGTACATAATCATAGTGGTAGGGTCTTGTTACATAACCACTTATAAAACTTGAATATGACCTAAGGGTATGGTGTGTGATGGTGACAAACTCTTGTGGTTGCTTGGATAACATCTCTCGGGTTGTAATCTTTATTAGCTTCTACTTCTCCTGTAGTCAGTTTCGCTCAAGATTAACCTGTTGAAGCTCATATTGGGTTTGGTTAGGAGCAAAACCAAATGATGACACCACATTTACGAGCACCGAAAAATGTGCTTTGTATGAAGAAAGTCTACTAGAGGAGGCTATCGCTTACTTTTTCTGTGTAAATTGGATTTGTTAAAACCCTATATTTATACTAATCATGTGATCACTGTTCAACAGCTATATTAGAAATGATCATAATTCATAATGGTATTTTAAAATCCAACAACATAAAACAAAATAATTGCATATTTTATATAAAAATTTCACATATTAATACATTTAATTACATCAATAAGAATTTTCATTTGATAAATGTTTGGGTCGTTACACTGGATTCCTGGAATCATCATTCAATTTTTTCACCCTGAAAACATCATCATTTTCATTAGATGCATCATGTGTGGTCATATCAAAGTTTTATTAGGTTTGAATCATTTTTTTCATGATGAAGAATAATTGGAAACCGATCATATAACATATTCTCGAATACAGTCCTCCCATTTGGATCATTACCAATTTGAGATTTCATTTTATCTGCATTGTAATACCACACATAGTAGTTTTCCTGAAAAAAATATTTGGATATGTGGTAGATGACTTTTTCACGGCTCAACCAAGGTCTTCCAAAAAAATTGTAACATGGGCAATGTATGTGACCACTATCTGAAGCATTGTGAATTAAAAAATCTAAAAATATCTTCAAATTGTAATGAAAATCGCTTGATATCCGATTGGTTTCATACATCTATATTCTACCCATTCTATAAAAAAAATTTATAAGTCATTTCTTTAAAAGAAATTCAATAAGTTTATGGTTTCATTGAAAATTTAAGTACATGAGAATTTTTCACTTTATATGAAACCATAACGGAAACACCAATCTATATGAGAATCATAATATAAAAGACAAAAAATACTATATTTATAACAAAAAATATTTTAAGAACTATACATGAGTGTAAAAGATCTTGTACACATGTGAAGGAGAATTATTCAGGAGTTGAGTAAATTTTAGATCGAAGAAATTTTATATTATAATAAATTATTTGAGTGATCACATACACTGTCCAAGGGGGTGGGGGTGTCTAGATGGGTGGGGATGTCCAGGGGTTGGGTGGCTATCTCAGGGGGTGGGGGCTGTCTAGGGGGTGGGGTTGTCCAGGGGGTGGGTTTGTCCAGTGGAGTGGACAACCCACCCCACCCCCCACTTGGACAGCCCAACCCCACCTATACAGCTCCCTCCAACCCCCACATGGACAACCCACGCCCCACCCCCCACCTTGATACCCCCACCCCCACCTTGATAGCCCACCCTACTTGGACAACCCCCCCAACCTAGACAACCCCCACTCCCCACCTGGACTGTCCACCACCCCACACCTGGAAAGCCCACCCCACCCCCACCTGGACAGCCCACCCCCTCCCCCACATGGATATACCACCCCCACCCCCTAGATAGACCACACCCCACCCCCACCTGGACAACCCACCCCCATCCCCACTAGACAACCCACCCTCTGGACAGCCCACACCCCTCCCTGGACAACCCACCCCCCCTAAACAGCCCACCCTGGCCCACCTTGACAGACCAAACCACTCCTTGGACAGACCACAACCCCTCCCCCACACCCCTGTAGCCCCTACCCCATGCAGCCCCCTACCCCCTTCAGCCCCTACCCCCATGGACAACCCACCCCACTTCGACAACCCCCTCCCCCTGTAGTCCCTCTTAGGGTAATTTTATTTAAAACCATTTTTTAATTAATAAAGGAAAACCATCATGCATTAAACATTCCAATCTAAACAACCAATTCAATTTACCCAAACATGAAAAATTCAATATATAGAGCTCTATGGGTCACATAGGAATTGTCATTGGGGGAAGGGGAAATCACCAACATAGTTGATTACAATTTAAAAACTGGGCTAAGCACGTAAGAGGTGGGGTGGTGTCTGGGGGGGGGGCTGTACAAGGGGTTAGAGGGTGTCCAGGGGGAGGGGGATTTCTAGGGGTGTCCAGGTGGTGGGGGTGTCCGAGGAGGGGGGGTGTCCATTGGGGGTGAGGGGTGTCTAGGGGGTGGGGGTGTCCAGGGGTGGGGGATGTCCATGGGGGGTGGGGGTGTGCAGGGGTTGGGGTGGGGGCTAGCCAATGTTGGGGGGGGGGGTCCAGGGGGTATCCAGGGGGTGGGGTTGGTGGTGTCCAAGGAATGGGGGGTGTCTTGGGGGTGGGTGGATGAGGCTGTCCATGGGGGTTTAGGGGTGTCTGTGGGGTCTCAAAGGGGGTGAGGTTGTCCGGGGGGGGGTGTTCAAGGTGGTGGGGATGTGTAGGGGGGCTATTCAATGGGGGGTGATTGGGGGGGTGGGGGTGGTGGTGGGGTTGTTTTGAGGTGGGGATGGGGGGTGATCAGGGGAGGAAATACCCATACAATACCTTGAAAGTAACCTATACCATATCCATCCAATATCACAATTCCAATCCATCACCCAACCAACAACCAATTTATCCTCAATATCACTACCCTTACAATTATTCCTTGAACAAAAACTATAAATACAAAATACACATCCAAATTTCAACTAAACTAAATTCCATAGAAACTACCATATCACCCCACTAAAAAAATGGAAAAACACTTACACCAGTACCCCAACAATCCTCAATCACTTCACATTGAACATCCCTATATCTATTACCCTTTATTATCTTTGAATGGGGATACATATCACTAGAACCCATTATTACAAATGTTAATGAACTCTATACACCCCCACCCCTGGACACCCCATCCCCTTGGACACCCACACCCCCTCAATACCCCACCACCTGGACACCCCTACCCCCTTGGATAGTCCCCACACACCCTTGGACACCCCCTGGACACCCCCAACCACATGGATAGACCCCACCCCCTGGACCCCCCACCCCTTGGAAATCCCCCCATGGACAGACCCCACCCCTGGACACCCCCACCCCCTGGACAGCCCCCACCCCTGGATAGACACCCTCCCCCACCCCACCTAGACAGCCCACACCCCACATAGACAACCCCCTCCCTAGAAAACCCACACCCCTCCCAACCTGCACAACCCTACCCTTCACCGCACCTAGACAACCCACACACCCTCCCATCCTACAGCATGCACACCCCCCTCCCCACTTGCACAGACCACCCCACCCCACCTGGACTGTCCACCCCCTCAATAAAAATGAATTTATAAAGAAATAACAAACATTTAATTCCAAATAAAATAATTTCATTGAAACACACCCCTTAAATAGGTGAATATTAACTTAAAACTTCAAGGTTGAGAACCCAATGTAAAAATTGAATTCATATTGGACTTAAATACAATGATAAAATCCATAATAAATGGAGATGAAATATATAACTCAGTTACCACTTACAAATTTGACGTGGAATATGTATCTTGTTTCGGGGAAACAGATCTGCTTCTGGAAGAATGAGGCTGGGGGATAAGGAAAAATGATGATAGAAGCTCATGACTAGGGAAAAATGTGGAAATAATGACATATCAATGGGAAGGAGGAGGATAATAGGTATTTGGGGGTTTTCTATCCCAACGGGTTTTAAAACCCATTAGGATAGATAAGATATACCAACTATTTTTTAAAACTGCTGGGATACACTCCACAATTCTACCCCTATATGAATGGTTGAATTTGAACTATTGGTAAAACTATTTATTAAAAGACCTATACCAATGGTTTCATTAAACAGTTGGTATATGGAGCCTATCCCAATAGTTTTTTAAAACTATTGGGATATTTGTGTTGGTATAGGTGTGGTTTCCACTAGTGTCTCAACCAATGTGATTTCATAATCATCATTGGATATTAAACCCTAATTGAAAACTGACCTTTGGAATGTAGGTCCATTCCCAGTTATGGATCTGGGAATTGTTTGGAGTTTACACAAAATATTTAAAAATGGCGAGCTTGATGACAATGATTGTGCAGAACATTGAACTCGCCAAAATCAAAGCACAAAATGAAATCCATCCACATATTTTCCAAAGAAACTACAAATTTCAATAATAATCATTTATTATATATTTATTAGTTAACAATCTTGTATTTCCATCATCATAAGTTTGTGATTTTTATTCATTCAAATAGACATAAAAAAGTCAATGTGTCTCATTATTAAAATAAATAATATTCATAATTCATATAGCGTTTAATTTTTTTGTGGAATAGATGTTATTTAATGATTTAAAAAGTTATAATTTCCACTAATTAGAAGTTTTATAGAAATTAAAGATAATGAAATTGTTACCAAGATTGTTTCTATGATTATGAATGAAAAAAGTATATATATTAATAACATGATTACTTATTTATATTTCGGTTATAAATGAAAAAAATAATTATTTAATTATTAACATCTAATATAACCAGTTATTATTTTTTTCATCCTTTATAGACATTTTTATCATTGTTTGTGTATATTTTTGAAACGGACTTAAATAAAACACACTATAACTAATGTGTAAGTATGAATAAGAATTTATTTAGTTATTATATAATTTTTAAAGATTAAAAATAATATTATTTGGGTTTTATTAATTTGATTAATTACAATTAAGCAATGATATATGATTGTGATAATTGTTATAAATAAATAACATAGACTGAAGGAATCATTTTTCCTCTTTGTATGTTATTTTGAGGTGGTTTATTTTAATTTTTCATTTGTTGTGGATATTAGTAACGAAAAATTTGATATTCCTTTATATATTTTAATTAAGTTTTTTAAAATTATTTAAATTCATTAAATACATTAATATGATTATCTAAGTTATGTGTTGATGGAAAATAAAATAAATTTCTTCATAAAGGATGTAGTGTACGTGTATATAAAAAATATATTTTCATTTTACCTAGAATGTAAAGAATGTTGAAAATATTTTATATCATAAAAATATTAATAATATTATAAATATATTTTATATATATTGAATAAAATATTTAATTTATCTATGTAATGTGATAATGAAAAATAATATACATCGATCGTGGAAGTGGTAGTTTGTACATTTACTTCAATGATATTTTCATTTTTGTAATGAAAATGGTAAAGGGATGATAGTATTTTACGAAAAATATTATTGTTTTTCTAAATAATATAGATACTTTTGTAATTACATTAAAATTGTCACAATTAATTTTTAGGATGAAAAGAAATATGAAAAGATGAATGATTTGGTATTACACAGATTGATGACTAAATTCTTCAATTGAAGCATATCTTAGAAATAGAGGAACTAGGGATCATTCATTAGGCAAAGGGATAAAAAACATATAATAGGGATATATTAGAATTTAAATGGGTATATATAAACATTATGTTTAATGGTATTTTTGGTATGGAGTGTATGTAAGTGAGTAGGTTTTATTAGGGAAAAGGGAGATATTTCATTGTAAATGAATGTTAAGTCAGGGTTTAGAATGTAATTACATGAATATGAGGTCAGTTGTATAAGGAAATGTTAGTAATATATGAGGTTATGAATTTAATTCATATATAATATCTTTCAAATGGTGTATGATTCATGTAAACATAACAAAATTTTTTCCACATATGTTACTCAATTGTTTTTAATTATTAACCTTTATAAAAAATTAATCATGATAATTGATATTTTTAACTAAAATGATAAGATAACCCATCAGAAAAAATATTGAAAAGATGAAATCTATTTTTGAAACCATTTAATCTAATTCAATTCATAAATATTAGAAAATTATATTTTAAATTAAATGTCTAAGATATTGAAAATTATTTTTGTAGAAACATTTCCATTTAAAACATTAGGTGATCTTAGTAAAATTTCATATGAAATATTAATTATATGGAAGTTAATATAATTATATATATATAATTGTTAATTTAGAGTCATTATTTAAATAATATCATTTTCATCTATCGATATATGAATTACAAAACACTTGTAAAAACATTTTTGTGAAAATTACACATTCACAATTATCATGGAAATTATCATTAATATTGAAAAGATTAAATGAAATTAACATGATAAAATAATTTTAGACTTGTTATGAAAAATAGTAATTACATTCAATCCAATTATATTTATTAATGTGATGAGAAGTAATTTTACTCTATGTTTGTATAAAACCTATTTTTGGTAAAATGTATATATGAAACATAAAATTAATTTATTACATGAATAGTTACAAATATTGGTGGTAATTAATTTATTTTATTGTATATATTATCAAAATATTTCATTAAATTTTTTAAATCCTACTATAGTTCAATTCATTTACCACTTGAAGGATTTCCTTAGTAAAAATATATTTTTATACAAAAAAAGACATTATGAGTTACTTTTATATACTATATTAATTTTATCAATGAATTAGAATAAAAAATAATGATTTTTGATTATTTATGTATAAATATATTTTTTAACATGGTTGGATTTATTTAGAATTATCAAAATTATAGCTCTATTATAAATTTTTTATTTACTACTTATAATTTTATCATAATAATAAGTAGTGATTATATATTATTTTGGTGTTATGTATAAATCAATATATTAAGTAAAATTTACTTATAGGGAAATATATATACTAAAATATTTTAATGTTACCTTAACCTAGAAAAATAAATTACATCCTTGTAATTTTAATTACTTGTTACTACTGAAATAACGAAGAGGATCTATAAGATTAACAATAAAATAGATTTAATCTATAATTTTATATCAACCACAATATTTTAGGAATAACTATAAAACTAATATTTTCATTTATAATAAGAATATATTTAATGTTTATCCATTTTTATCCAATATTCCTCCTTAGTTTTCTTATAAGATATAGGGATTTCTAGAGATACATTTTCCATTTTAGAGTCCAATTTCCAATAAAATTCTAATAAAATGTTTATCATGAAACTAGGAAGGTTGGGCTTAAATACCATTATATTAATGAAGATAAAAACAACATAGGAGAAATAAAGAGTAAAGAAGGGGTTAGAAAAATACATTTATCCCTCTATACTAAAGACCAAGAGCATAGTGTCAAGTGAAAAGGACATTAACAATCATAATTTTCATGATATGTGTCACCAACTTCACCTAAATCAGATACCTTAATCATATATCTAAACATATTATTGTTTCCTAAGTTTCCAATATCCAAAACATAGGACAATGTACTCATTTTGGCCTATATTAGGAGTATTCCTTCCTAGGACTTCTTTTCCTCATAGTAACATGTTATATTCCCCAATCATTTATCTTCTTACCTCAGATTGTTTTACCCATAAAAGATGATTTTACCATTTTCCCCTTATTTTACATATCCATCTATGGAACATCCCACAATTAACCAGAAATTACTTAGGAGTCTTTCACCTCCGTTATCTTGATAATATAATATCATTGTAAAAAATGATATGTGTATGATAAATTGACCATACAATGTCCTCACCTATGATTTTCATTTGTATCAATAGATACATTAAAATTATTATAATTTAAAATATGATCGGTTTTCTTATAAATTTTAATATAATCAAAAAATAAATATCCTAAATTTATCTTGAACTTTTATAAAATATAGTAAACCCGAAAAATAATTAGAATCTATATTATCAACATTCAAAAAACCCTTTATCCATAAAAGAACATGTTAAATAATATATTCCGTAACAAATATATCTTTATGTCTTAATTTGAGATCTCCATGGTCACTTCTTTTAGGTTATTTAGCATAATTCTTTATATATTATATCATCATAGACACATGAAATCTTTTATAATGGTTAAAATAGGATATATGATTTAACTAATGTGAATCCCCTAAGAATTTCAAACTATGAGTGTAGTTAGGAAAATTCTTGTTGAATGGAGTTAATTTCTTGTTAATACCTAACCAAAAATTTTTAGGGTTATTTTTCATAGGTGCATTAATTCTTGGGCTAGTTAATAATTGTTTTTATCTTGACAAGGATGTTTTTATAGAAACCCAACCGATCTATTTATTACAAAAATTATAGAATATTTTATTACATTATGGTTTATTCTTAGTGTTTAAAAAAAATCATTCTAAATAATCCCAAAAAATAACTATAAATATCCCTTAATAATGGTAGTGTTCCCAAAACATTTCAACATTAAACACCAAAAATTACTAAACCATACCCTACTACAAATTTAGCCACCCCCAAACCAGCAATTCCATGTATGTTTCTAAATATAAAGACTTTTCGTACAATATTTTATACCAAACTAGTGACCGAAGATATGCATATATATATATATATAATACATATATTAATATAATTATTCATTACAATAAACAATTAATCAAAAAATGGAATCCAAAGGCAATGTGTTTGTAGATATTAGTCGTATTAAACATATTTTACAATACCTATGAATTTTTATTATAATTACACAACATTACAAATTTTTATTAATATCATATATTATTATCATCATCATAAAATTTTTAATGGAAAATATAAGTATAGATGTTCTCAAATGATCAGTAAAATAAAATTTTATCTATATTCCATCATGTGTTAAATCATAAGCATGTTGACATATATAGGCATGGGGGAAATATATATTTAAATTACTATGGAACAATAATATTTTTCTTTATGTTATTGGAAAATAGAAATTTAATTTAAAATTATTATATGTGTACCATATAATAATTTTATCGAAACATGTTGAAGAAAACTTGGGCTATGAAAAATAAAATGGACATATTATATAGAAATATAGTGTATTAATAATCAATGTAATTGATGATATAATGGACATATATAACTACATCAAACCAACACTTAATCTTGGTAAAATTGATAAATACAACTACATCATGCATAATCTCATGATATTAACTAAAAACATTGAGTCTGTGATCTATCTTGTGAACCTATCAAAAAAAAAATGATCCCACACACAATATCATTATCTAATGACATATATTACATTGAAAAATTCATTTGAATGTTATATTATATGAGATATACCAATCATCCATACATATATGTGCCAAATAAATTCAATCACTAATTATATCATAAAGAACCCATGGAATGAAAGAAACAGGTCTCATACCATTTATAAATGATATCACTAAAAGTTATCTCAAGAATGAAATTAGTTGATATGAAAAATTAAATCATAAAAAAAAGTATACACCATATGATCATTTAGCGGATGAAACATAAAAACTAATTTCCATATAAATAAGTCCTATATATATATATAGAATATTGGAATCTTAATAATAATAGTTTTTTATAAATTAAAATTATCATAGTTTTTAAAGATGAAGTCACATGTTACATTTAAAATTCATTTTCAAAAATGTGAAGTGTTTTTTTAAATCATACTTTTAAAATAAATATTCAATAATGGATCCTAGAATGAGATATATGGGTTATCTAATGTAAATGTGGAGTTGATCATAAAACGTATTATCCTAAAAGAAAAGAATATTTTTAGTATTTTAAAATATCAATTTTTAAAATCAACATCATAAAAATTTGTAATAAACCATGAATTTGAAATTAGTAAAACTATAAATGTGAATATCACATAAGATAAAACTAAAATGGGTTTCTAAATAAAAGGGTAAAAATTTCAAGGGAAGGAAAATATTTCCAATTAAGAGAATGTGTCATTATATGGGATGAGGATTATTTCAAAAAAAATTATATTTTATACAATAAAGAAATCCATAATGATAAGAATAATGCAATTTAAATAAGTAATTCACAATAAAAAAGTGGAATCAAAATAATATAATCATATCGATGAATTTATCCAACTTCTATAAAAAAGTCATATAGAATGATCATAACTCAACGAATTAAAATTTAGTGAAAAAAACACCTTAACATTATTCAAAACTTACCAAAAACATTAATTAACATCATATATCATAAATAAATAATAATAACCTATTTGAGAGCCTCTATATAAAATATTACAATTTTTAATCCTTTATTATTATAATTTGTTATATAATTATAAGTTATTTATAATTTATTGTCATCATATGATGCTAGTGATTTTTATTGATTCATACACCACTAGACATTTAGGTGATTAACCATATTCCATGAGACCAATATAATCATTAGAATAATATATAATATTCTATAATATATTTTAATTATATAAATAATATTTTTTAATATTATTCGCTTATATTTTTAGTTACGATTCATGAAGATAAAATTAGTGACAGGCTTTTTTTAATTATTTCCAATGACTAAAAGGTGAACTGTTAATAACATGTTCAAATACCACTAAATTTACAACAGAACCAAAAGAATAATTAACCATTTATTAATATCTAATATTAATAATAATTATTTTTCTTTTTCATCAATGACAGAAATTTAATGCATTGTTCATGTTCTTCATCAAACTAACAAAAATAAGATCACTATATAACTAATGTAAATTTAAGATTCTGAAGTTATTTAGTAATAATAAAATTATTTATGATATATAATTATGTTATATAGGTTTTAATACTGTTGTAGATTATATTTTTCAAGAGTCATTAGAATAAGGTAATCAATTAAAAGCTATTACATAGAATGCTAAAATTGTTTTACTACATGGTATGAATGATTTAGGTGGATTGATATACTCAATTTCAAATAATTGATATTATTAATAGAATAATTAATTTATATCTATAACTTATTAATATATTCATAAAAAATAACATTAATACATTAAATACAACCTCATTATTATCCATGTATCATGTGTATGAAAAATTAAATACTTGTATTCTTTGAGTCTGCAGTATACACATACAGAGTGACATTATTTTAATTTTCCATTGAACATAAGGAAGTTATGAATTAATTTACCAAATAAAAATACTTATAATTTCATAAAAATAATATTTATATGTTAAGTTCCCATTTTAAAGATCCTTGTAATGTATCTATGAAAAATAATACAATTATTTTATGGTGGTGGCAGTTTTCACATATTCAGGGACAATGTTGTCAGTTTTCTTAAAAAAAGAAATGTGTATAATTATTGAATCCAATATATAATAAAAACATTCTAGATTAATTATACTTATGTAACTACATTAATATGTTAAGAATTTTTTTGGTGGAGTAAGATGAAGGAGAAAACTATAGTGATATGGTATTACTCAGATCGATGACTTGATTAACCCCTTTGAGGAACTCTTATATGCAAGAAAATTAAATGAACTTCAAGAGGCTAGGGGAATACGAAAAAAATGAATATCTATCAGCGATAATTTAAATGCGATGTGATTAATGAGGTATTATAATGGATGGTGTGGCTTATATTGGGTGGATCTGGTAACGTCCCGGTTCTGAAAGCCACCCAGAGGCGCTCCATACCCGGTTGGTCACATGGCCTCAAGGGCATTTCCCCGAACGCCAAAGGATACTGATAGAAGTGAGGGCTATTGGATCTGAATCTACAGATTATACTCAAGAGGGGGGGGTGAATTGTGTCTTTTTCCATTTTTCGATAACTCTTCTCTTGAACGAGTTCGGTCCTTTATACTTCATCAGATTTGATCATGTAGCGGAAAAAGTAAAAATTAAGAACACAAAGATGTATAGTGGTTTGGGGAACAGAAAGCCCCTAGTCCACTCCACCAACATTCTACTCCACGAGCTTGGTGATTTTCACAATCTAGTCCTCTTTTCCGCACCGATTCACAACTGAGTACATGCATTTGACACCTTTACAATCCAAGGAAAAACAAATTCTTCTGGGTCAAACATGAACCTACACAACGTAGAATGAGAATCTGGTTACTCAAGAATAAAAATAATTTCAGAATGAAATTTCCAGTTGATCTTTACAATTGCAACAGAATGCAATTTCCATCAGATGAAGTGAAGTCTCTAGAAATATTGATCTTCAAGACAAAGAAGTTCTAAGTTGATCTAGTTGTAGTAGCTATAGAGATATAGTTCACAACCTCAGCAGTAGTAGATCCACAGTAGATATTCGATGTAGAACAGGTGAATCTTCTATCAAGTTCCTTCTTCTTGAACAAATAGAGATTTTACGCTCCTGGAGTTTCAACAGATCAATCGTGAATAGTTTCAATCTCTGTTTACACCTTTTTAAATAATAGATCGATCACATGCCATTATACATGGTGTTTCAGAGAGAACATATATCATAAAACATATCTCCTGCATAATTAGATCCATAAAAGCTGCCTTCTGATTCGCGATATTGAAAATTTTTAATTTATAGAGAAGTCGTAACTTCCCTTAAGACTCGTCATAAAAATATCATTTTAATTCGATCTTAAATCCATTAAAAGACGGCTTTGAATCAGTCAAAGTCGTAATTTAAAAACGACTTTAAATCCGGCATGAAATCCGCCCAGAAATCAGCTTACGGATCATTGGACATAAATATCGTCTATCAAATGTTCTGACGACAAACGTAAGGTTGATGACATGGCCTCCAAACGTAGGGTTAATAACATAGTCTTCAAACGTAGGGTTGACAACCTAATGTTGAACACAAACATAAGTTTGATCAACCATAATTTTTCTTCAACATTCAAACGTACTGTAAAAGATCCATACTTTTACTTGATCCATACTTTCCCAAGAACATATGGTTGTTCAAAAAAGTAAGGTTGATGAACCATACTTTTGAGAAATAAACGTAACATTTAAAATTTACGTATGGTTCTCCTTTCATACTTTGCTGATAACCAAAACGTAGTGTTCCTTCCTAATTTAAGGTTCTTCTTCCATACATTTCTGAAAACATATGGTTGTTTAACCATACTTTTCTCTTATCTCAAAAATTATACATGCTTTTCATCATTACGCTACGTTTATCCACGTAGGGTATGAACAGTGATTCTAGAATGCGCTAAAACATATTCCACGCTATATTCAACTACGTAAGAAGTGAACAGTGATTCCAGAACGTGCTAAAACAGATTCTATGCTAGGTAATAAATTCTGGTTATTTCAAGGGTAAAATAAATTAACAAATTCCTGCAAAATACTAATTAAAATCATTAGCAAATAACTTAGGGTATTTTACGAGCATCAAAATTATCATAACGAGACAGAGAATTATTTTCAATAATCTCCCCCTTTAAATAACAATAATACGTATTGTTGAAAACAATACTTTTGTCAACAATCTCCCCCTTTTTGATGATCACAAAACCCATAAAATAATTAAAATTATTTAAACAAAATTAATTTGAAAAATTCGTTATAAGGTTTTAAATAAAAACATCTCCAACAAAAAGATAATTATAAATCGAAAGGTCTCATTTAATTTTCTAATTTTCTCCCTCAATAAAATGAATTCTCCCCTAAAAAAAATTGTGGGTTTTGATGTTGTGTTTATCCAAATTCTCCCCCTTTTGCGATATCAAAAAGAATAAAAAATCATGGATTTTAACAGTTTTAATATTGCATTGAACTGTTATTAAATGCTATTACGAACTGTTTATCAACAATTAAATCTAGAGTATTGGCATATTAAAAAAAACAAATAAACAATAAAGGAAAATTGTCATTAAAAAATGACAATGATATACACAGGAATCAAGGTTTGGGTAAGATAGGCAATAAGGTATATCTCCTCTGGATTGCAGACTTGATTTATGTAAACTATTCCCGAAGTCTCTTCATCATCCCATCTCCAAGATTGATAATGAGCTCCCTATTCTCTTGAGTCATATGAATATCCTCAATTAAATTGACTCTAAAAAACTCAGGCATCCTTTCCTATTTTTGAACAAATACTGACAGCTTCTCTGATAACTAATCTAACAGAATTTTGATTGATGGCTCACTAGATGTCAGTTGATCCACTAAGAATTTCTGATTGTCCAGCAACACAGACAAAGGAGAACTATTACATTGAAGACAGTGTATCATATCATTAATATTTCTCAACGCAGCTGTGATAGCCTGAAACCTTCTGATTAAATCAGGTGAAGTACTAGATCTACTAACAGCATTATTTGCAACTGATGCAAATTGGTTCTCCAGAAACAACTTCAGATCTGATAAATCTGACTTCATAACCATTTCAAATTTTAATTTTGTAACAGCAGTCAGCATATCCTATTTAAACCTTTCAACTTCATTCCTTGAAACTGTACACTCCTTCAGCTTTTGAAACTTAAAATGTTTTAAGTCTAAGACATTTCTCAGAGAAGAATTCTCAGATTCCAACTGAGATACTTTTCTGTACAGTTCTTCAACTTCTTCTTTCCTTGAATCAGATGCACCCTATGCTTGATTCACATTCTCAGGTTGATGTAGCAATACGAAAGTCAATGATTAAGAATCAGATTTTTCTTTTTCTTTGTCCTGAGAAGGTTGGTCCACAGATCATTCCTTAGAGTTTTCAAACTCCTCCACAGAAGAATCCTATTGAAGTACCTATGTTTGAGATTCAAAAGCATGATCATCACATTCATCTGTATCTTTGTATTCCTCTGGAATTTCAAGAACAATATTTTCAGAAGTTTCCTAAGGTCTGGCCAATTCTTCACTAGGCACTACCTCCATCTCCTGTTCCAGTTCAAGTTCAACTTCAACATCAAGAACAATCTATTCTTGATTTTCTCTTTTAGCTTCTTCTTGAGCTCCTTATTTCTCTACTAGATCCGTTATCTCAGTAACATCATCCATGGTTTTATCAGCAATAACATCTTTCACAAAAGAATAATAAAATAAAGGTTCTGTTGGTGATTCCAAAGCAGTGGAAGTGACTTCCTCATTTACTGGTCATTTTCTTCTTGATTGAAGTCCCTCCTGGCTTCTGCTTCCTCAACATCTACAACTGCAAAGAGAATCCTTCTTGCTACATTGCTGACTCTGGATTCATCTTGTCCCTCCTTAGACTTATCAGGTTGAGCCTGAGCACTTTCTGAGTCTTCCTCAGCTCCCACTGGCAAAAGTTTTCCATTAATTGTGCTCCAGAAATATCCAACATTCCCCAAAGTTCCAGAATTAAACGTATTACTGTGACGACAGTTAACTCTAGCATCCACTAATCTCACCATGTCTTTCTTAAATAGCAGCTTAGAAATAAATCTACAAAGGGGTAGAAATTCATCCTGGCCTCGCTTTGATAGCAGTAACTGAGATACCTTATCATGTATCATGAAAAGTTTAACTTAATATCACTTAACATAAGATACATTATATACATATCAGGGTACAACATCTTCTCTATTTCTGCCATCCGTGGAGCTATTCCAGTCTGAATAAATTTGAGAAAAATCTTCTGATCAGGCTCCAAATATATAACAAAAATTTTATTGACAATCTTGGTACTGAAAAGAAAATACATAATGTCGTTGGATTTATGCACAGAATAACCTATATTTTTCAATTCAAAATGAAAAACTCCCTCATGAGGGCAGTTATGAATCTGACTAATCTCTACTGAAGAGATTGAAAAATCCCTATCCTCTATTTTAGCCATCATATTGTCCTCTGTATCTCCCTGACTAAACTGTATAGATTTGTAGAAGTATCTAAGTTCTACTTAATACAGAAATTCAATATTTTCACTGTTGAACATCTGTTCAAGATTCTGAGACGACAGCTCTTGTTTCAACAACAGATTTGTCTGAAATAACCAGTCGAGATCGATTACCTTGCCCTGTATGATTTTCCACCCTCAGTTTGTTGTCTCTTTTCATTTCTTGGCTCGGCCTCACTAGCTCTTTTAGTCCTTACCATTTCCGCGAGAGTCTCTGAAGGTTTGAAGGTTAGGGTTTCATAAGTTCGAAGGTTAGGGTTTCAGAAGAGGAAGTGTGATTTTCATATTTCGAAAGGGTTTCGATAGAAGTGAAAGGGTTTAGAAGTTGAAAAGGCTCTGACAGCCTTGATTCCCGTGTAATCAATCATAATTACATATATTTAAAAACAAATAAATTTTTCATACGACGAAAGATAGAAAAACATAAACTGTATTCAACAAAATTTACATAAGTAAATAAAAAAATTTAAAAAAAATTATTTAAAATTAAATAAACCTAGCTAACCCTTAATAAAATCAAACCTTGCAGTGGGAAGTGGTTTAGTAAAAAATCTGCTAATTGAATTTCAGTATTTATAAATTCTAAAAATATATCTTTTTAAATAAAATGATCTCCTAAAAAGCTATGCCTTATATCAATGTGCTTAGTTCTAGAATGACTAATAGTATTTTTTGAAATATTAATTGCACTAGTATTATCACATAAAATAGGTGTATTATTAAAATTCAATCCAAAGTCCATCAGAGTGTTTTTCATCCACAAAACATGTGCACAACAACTGCCAGTAGAAACATATTCTTCCTCAGCTATTGACAGGACAACTTAATGTTGTTTCTTACTAGACCATGATACTAAGGACTTTCCTAAAAAGTGACATGTACCAGATTTACTTTTTCTATCTAATCTACAACTTCCAAAGTCAGCATCCGAATATGAAATAAAATTTAAATCAAAAGTTTTAGGATAAAGAAGAGATTGAAAAATAGTACCTTTTAAATATCTAAAAATTCATTTAAAAGCAGTTAGATGGGATTCTTTAGGATTTGATTGAAATATAGCAGAAAGACATACTGAATACATTATATCTGGCCTGCTAGCAGTAAGATATAATAGACTACCAATCATACCTCTATATAACTTTTTGTCAACTGACTTTCCAGTTTCATCCAAATAATGTTTTATATTAGTACACATAGGAGTTGTAAATGTCTTTTTGTTCTCAAGTCCAAATTTCTTAAGTAAATCTGTAATGTATTTGCTTTAATTTAAAACATTTCCAAAACATTTTTGAAATATTTTAAGACCCAAAAAGAATTTTAATTCTCCCATCGTACTCATTTCAAATTCTTCTTGCATTAATTTTGAAAATTCATGAGAAAGATTTTTATTTGTTGATCCAAAGATTACATCATCAACATAAATTTGAACCAATAAAACATTATTTTTCACAGTTTTCTTAAAGAGTGTTGGGTCTTCCATTCCAACAGTAAAATCATTTTTCAAAAGAAAAGAACATAATCTTTCATACCAAGCTCTAGGTTCTTGTTTAAGGCCATAAATAGATTTAGTATGTTTAAAAACAGATTCAGGTTTTTGGGAGTTTTCAAAACCAGGAGGATGCTCAACATAAACATCCTCCATTAAATAACCATTTAAAGAGGAAGATTTAACATCCATCAGAAATAATTTAAATTTAATATAAGATGCATAGGCTAAAAGGATTCTAATGGCTTCTAACCTTGCTACAGGTGAAAATGTCTCCTCATAATGTATTCCCTCTTCTTGATTATATCCTTTAGGTACTAATCTTTCTTTATTTCTAGTTATTGTTCCTTGGCCATCTTGTTTATTTCTAAAAACACACTTGGTTCCTATTACAGGATAATTATTAGGTCTTTCCACTAAATCTCAAACTTCATTTATTTTATACTGGTTTAATTCATCTTGCATTTCTATTACCCAGCATTCATCATCTTAAGCTTCTTCTATAGTGTTGGGTTCTTGTTGAGATAGGAAGGCAGAGAATTCCACTAGGTTTAATCAGTTTCTTCTAGTTTAAACACCAGTTTCTAGGTCACCTATTACAGTTTCAAAAGGGTGATTATTTAGGGTTCTAGACTGTATAGGTAATATATTTAAAGGTTCTTCATTAATATGTTCCCTTGAACTGGACTGAATTTATTTTATATCATTTTCAAAATTATTCTTTAAATTCTTAAGTCTCATGTTATCATTAGAGTCAAGTTCATCCATTTGTTCTGTCCTTTTCTCAAAAGGATCAGATTCATCAAATTTCACATGAACTGATTCTTCAACAATCCTTGACTTCTTATTAAAATATCTATAATCTCTGGAGGTAGCATAATATCCTAAGAAAATACATTCATCAGAATTTGGATAAAACTTACCAAGATTATCCTTGGTCTTTAAGATATAAACCATTCAACCAAAAACTTTAAAGTAATTTACTTTAGGTTTTCTGTTATTCCATAGTTCATAGGGTTTATTTTTCAAAATAGGTCTAATTAAAACTCTATTTATTATATAACAAGCTATTACCATATACTATTAAGTTGGAAACCAAGAGGATTAAATTAAGGTTTCAGGTATTAATGATGATTTCCTCTACTCAATTATTTTTAGTGATAATTTATACATAAGAGGAATGAATTAGTTTAAATGATAAATTGTTATTCAATATGGGTTTCAAGTCCCTCAATCTTATTCCAAAATGTATTGAGGACATTCATGAGGGGTATGGATAGAAAAGAAAATGTCATGAGTACATGAACATCTAAAATGTAGGGTCCACACAATGTGAAGAATTGGTATTTATATGAAATTAAACATTAGATGGAAAAAAATTATTCTCACATTCAATGGTAAACAGGATCTTCATTTATTGATTCCAAGAATATTTAATCCTTGAAAAGACATTATTTTTATTTCATATAGAGTTTATGGTAATGAGATTTAGACAAAAAGTAGATTATTTATATTTAAGTTCATACAACATTGAATAACAATTTATGAACCCTATAACAAAATAACGGCAATGCACACTCATTAGAAGAGACATCACAATGATAAAATATATTGGATGATGTGTAGGTTCTCCAATTCTTATGGTCATGATTACTAAACTATTAATGAGATATAAGTTTGTGAATAATCATAGTTAAAGTGATCCTAGAGTCATTGGTTATCTTACTATAAAAATAATAATGCTATATATAAATTATTAAAGGCTCTTACATTGATTGAAAACATGTGTCAAACAGAATAGTATTGTGGAGGATGAATATTATCATCTGAGAAGTTATGGAATAAGATGTTAATTGATCCTCAACACCAATAAAACTCAAAATGGTTACATCCTGGTTTGATCTGTTGTAGGGATCATCCCATAATAAAAACCACGTATGGAAATGAAATTTGGGGTGGGGAATTAGATTGTAGATCCAAAACTGACAATATATCATATGATAATAATAACATATCCATACATAGTCATTGATATATGATATCCATGTTTATATCTAGTTCATGTACATTAGTTAAGGGAAACATTATTCCAATATTTGATGATAATTATGAATAAAACCTATGTATAATTTTTAAATTCATTATCACCTAATAATAAAGAGGAATGAAAGTGAAAGTTGTGGTCGAGGTGATGATAGGAGATCAATGAATCATTATATATCCCATAAATCCCTCAATTAAATCAATCTCTTATATGGGTAGGAATATCATGATTTAACATCGCATGAAATAAAAACCTACTAGTAGTTTAAAGGCCATGTTCGATGGAGTAATCAAAAAAATTTACATCCATATAGTATATAATATATGTCCCTAAATTTAATAGAATTTAAAAAAATATATTATTTTATATAGATTATAGTCATGAATCCAGGGCGTTATTCACTTGGCATGAAATGTGAGGCATGCTGCGTTTTTATTAGAGTAAGGATAAATCAAACCAATTCCACATGTGTCCCAATAAGTTCTTAATCATTTTGAACATAACAAATATTCTTCAAAAGAAAATAAATTATTATAAATCATATATTAATATTTTGTCTCTAAATCCACTGTTAGGGACAATAATTAGGATGTACCTTCATAACTACAACCTAGTTCACTTGATCATCAGATGCTCATGATGGATACACATTATTGAATATGTGTAATGTGTAGCCACAATATTATGTCTAAATGAATATTTCTCATGTTATATAAATATGATATATGTGTTAATCTAATTATTTCCAATTAAATGCATGTTATTATCTTGGTGTTAAAATGGAAAATGGACATATTTGGGTGTTTCTGACTCCATTATTTTCTCATCTACCTACCCTACAAGCCAATCCATAAAAAATAACCTATTGATTATCTATCCAAAAATTAATGAAATTTAAAATGATTTGGATAGTCTTCCAAATATTACTAATCATGTTACTCATTACATTAGATCATAATAATCTTATTACCAAATGAAATAGTAAAATATCTGAAAATATTATCTGGTTTAATGAAATATAATTTCTTCATCTATCATTTAGATGTGGGTACAAAAAATTCATCTAATTTTTTCAACACATAATTTTATGGGAAATATAACATTATTGTATTTTAGATACGAGTGGTGGTTTATTCATCCAAATATATTTAGAGAAATATTTTATGTTATTTATGATTGGGGAATTAATGGTGTTGCTCATTAACTAATGAAATTTGGTTCTTGTAGGGACTATGTGGTGCCCAATAAGGTTGAATAAATAACAGTAATTCACCTAATATGTGGGTGTATTATATGAGAATTCAAATAACCATATGGGATAGGGTACTCACTACATAGAGGGATTCTATTGTAGGATTTTGGAATTTCATAGTTCAGAAAACACCCATAATGAACCTTTATATATATTTCCAAATAATTTTCATTTTGTTAATGAAACCAATCACTATATTCCTTAGAAAAGATGGATATATTAGTCTTGGGGAGGGGGTGACCATAATAATAAATTATTAAACCGTTGATTTAACAAACACATGATGAATGTTTAATGGGTGTATTCTATGTTTTCACCCCCAATGATAGGATTTTTTATTGACAATAGTTTTTTGTTTTATCAAGATTGAATTATGAGGCACTAGTTGTTAGATAAGATCTAAAAGAAGATTGTGTGCATTAATATATCATCAGTAGTTATATGGATATAAAATATATTAGGCATGAGGATACATTTTTGAAAAACATAACCATAAGAAGGATCTTGATAATAATTTGGGGACAACATAGTTTTCTATGTATGCAATGAATATCATGAGTCTACAATGCTCAAAACATAACAATATATTATATCTAAAACTAACATAGTTTCATTTTATAGTTAAATTTTTCCTCAATCAAAGTGATAATTCATTTGGATCATGAATTGTTTTTGAAATTTTCAAACTGTAACATACTCTAGAATGTACTTAAATAAGGGTTGAATGAAATGAAATCATATATGACCGATACACGTTATTTAAAAAAATAATTGATTAAGGAAAGTGAAAATGGATAATATAGCATCCCTCCTTTTTAAAACATAACTTTTCATTACATTTTACTAAACCGAGGATATTTAAGTTTAGTGTCTTGGAAACCAGGAACTTAAAACATGAAAAAATAGAACATTCTTCTTAAACACTTGAATTAAATGTCCTTATGTTTATCCTAGGTTCATTACTTCATCTCATAACCTCGGGACATACCTCAAAAGAAAGGGTGAGCAGAAGGCCCAGTAATGGAACCAAGGGGAGACATTTAACTTGTGAACTTGAGATACATCAATAATGTCATGAAAAAGAACATTAAGGCATGAGAAAGAAATAATGAGGCATATCATAATAAAAATAACGTATTTATTAAATTGAATATGTAACTAAAACATTTAATATTTAAAATCATTTCCGTTACACAAAGTTCTATCCCCAAAGGCTCATTAAAAATTACCAAGGTTATTCACCAAGGCGTCGTTAAAAATGGTCATCTCTAGAGATTAAGCCTTTACCCAATGCATTGGAGTGCTATCAGGGCGCACCCTTAAATTTGCCTTTATTATCATGTGATCCAAATATATCATCATCAATCATTTCATAAACAACCCATATAGCAAAAAAGAAATGGGTTTCATTTCATAATCATAACGTTTTAAAAACTGCTTTATATACATGATCTTTATGTCACTTTAAACCCACGGAAAGGGAAAGCGGGTCTCATGTATGTAAATCCCAGACTTTAAAATAGAAAATTTTGTTATATATGTGAATACCCATTTTGAAGAAAGAGCTTTTATTATTCACTTAATAAAATTAATTTGAGGATAAGAGAGAGACATTTTGACACGGAATTTCTACAACATAACAGCTATGTTTTGGTGTTTTAGAAAACATTGAAAAGAGAGGGGACATAGGTCACCCACTCATAAATGATCCATAAAACAGTAGAGGGACAGAATATAAATGTTATATAGACATGGTAATGAAATTTCAAAGATATACCATATGAAATTAATAACATTGAAGGAGGAAAAAATGTTTCTCTTATGAAAATTCGGCAGCCTAACGGCGTCACATAAACTTCAACAAAAATGAATTAACAAGATCAAATATGGTCTCTCATCATATGAACATAAAAGATCAGTATGATAGATATAGAGATGTTACCCCAACATAATAAAAAGTAACTTGAAAGACTTTCCATGAAATTAGAACAATGAAAAATGAGAAAGGTGAACAAATCCCTTAAAAATTCGGTAGCCTAATTGCGCCACTTAAACATCAACAAAAATGAATTGACGAGATCGAATAGGGTATCTTATAATATGAACATAAAATATCAGTATGATAGATATAGATATCATACCCCAAAATAATAAAAAGAATCTTGAATGACTTGACATGAATGTATAACATTGAAAAAATTAGAAAGGTGAACGAATCCCTTAAAAATTCGGCAGCCTAACGGTGCCACTTAAAATTTCTTAAAATGAATTGATGATAGAAATAGGGGGTCTATAATCATATGAACATGAAAAGGTAAGTAAGAGGAATATAAAAGAACATCCTCCAACATAAGATCATGGATCATAAAAGAAATTACATAAAATAGATTACTCGAAAAGAAATAGAGAGGTATGATCCTTTACCTTAAAATGTAACTCTTAAAACTCAATGGTTGGGACCTTGAGGGATTGGGGGAACCTTGGGAGGACTCCTTGGGAGGTAATGAGACTGGAGCTTCGTTGGGGGAGAGTTGGGAGTAAAAACTAAAGGAGGTAAGGGTGGGTATTTATAGGGAAAGTGAGGGGAGACGGCATTAATGGCCAAGGGACACCTCCTTGGTAGTTTTGGAAAAACCATGGGCTTTCCCATGGTATTTTCCCATGATATTGGCCACTTGGGACACCTCATACCTTATCTTACTATTCATAAATCGACCATATTGATTACATACTTAATACATCATTTAATGATGTCATTAAACACCCATAACTTAAAAACAGTATTTTCACAATTCATCGAAAATTCTACTTTCCCAGAAAAATCCCAAAATTTCACCTTAACCAAATATCGATGATTTGATTTCAAAAATGAACTCCATTTTTAAAAAAAATTCTAAATATTTTTACTTTAATTTTTAATTTAATTTTTAAATAAATACATTATTCAGCGAAAATTCATTTTTTTAGAAAAATCCCTAAAAATTACCATAGCATAATATTGATGTTCTGAATTCAAAAATAAAGTCCATTTTATAAAAATATCTTTCAAAATATTTTTAATTTAATTTTTAATTAAAAAAACTATTCACCCGAAAAACTAATACTTGACTAATAATTTATGAAATCGTTATTTAACCATTTTATTGAATCACATTACTTAATCAAGGTGCCTAGATTATATTAATAATTTATTTAAGTAAGATTACTAATCCATTTGGTGACATTACTAATCCTAAGCAGAAAACCACTATTCATATTTTACTATTCATCAAAAATTATGTTGATCCTATTAGACTCTAAATTTCGTACTGAACATAATTGTAGAAGACCATTTTTTGAAAATCATTACACAATTTTAATTATTTAAGGTTTACATAAACATTTTTAAAATATCCTTTTTCGAAAATTCATCAAAAATAAGCATACTACAATTATCCGGACATTTTAAAATTCATAAACTTCGTCATAAGAAGAAATACATTTTTTTATTTAAAACAAAGGATTACACAAGGCAGTTACAGTCTCCTTACATAGCCCCTTATCACACCAGCACATACCTAAGTGTAAGGTGGGATAAGGTGAGAGAATCTGAGGGAGGCTCGGCCAACATCGCACGAGTAGAAATTTCTATCATTTTGAACTTCTTGCGAAGGAGATTCCGTTCTAGCTTCACACGATGAATTTCGGATTGGGTTTGGTCCAGAGAAAAGCCCAGTGGTGCTACCTCCTTCCCAAGTTCTATAAGATGGGATTCAATTGGTCCAAAACTACTGGGTGAGGCCATCGAATCTTCTTTCTATATTAATTAACCAAGAACACTTGTATTTAGAGACAATAATCGAAACATTTAGTTTCTAGCGGTCACATTGACCAATGGTCATATAACAGTCAAAACCCAACAGTATCATTTTAATTATACTCATATTATCAAATGAAACAATTTTGTTGAGTATAAAAAAAATAAAATAACACACAAAATTAGGAAACCAGATTTATTCAAAATTTCAGGTCGTTACAATCTTCCCCCTTATGAAATTACGTCCTCACAATTTTTAAAATTGGGTTTTGAAATTTCATTGAAAGTACCACATCCGAAAAGGAGTCAGTAAAACTATTACTTTAATAGAAAGGAAGAGAAGTACAAAGGTCACTCGAGTTAACCCATACTAGGATTCAATGTAGGAAAACATGGACATGGAGGAGAACACAAAGGATCAAGTTCTGAGGGAGAGTGATAGAAAACATGATTAGGAGAAAGTTAACAATGAGAAAATAACAAACTTATGATGTGTGTAAACAGTCTTTGATTACCTAGTAGGAAATGTAAACCAACAACGTTTTTGTTTTGCGTTCCTTTTCATAATTTTGAGGAATTCATTTATTACCTAGAAAAAAAACATAAGGGAATATACCTACCTTCAAGTAGAGATTCATCCTTTAATAAGTTTCTACCAAACTAATATTTTTTCCCAATGATGTACATTAAAAAACACTTGGTCTCATCAAAAAACAAGAATCGTCTTCTTGAGAGTCACGTAATCCACAAAATATTAGCTATCAATTTATTCTATCATTAAACATTATCCCAAAAACAGAAAGGGTAAGATAAAACAACTATTAAAAAAGAAAGAACCCCATAGGAAGGGAAAATAATTTTAAATCTTCAAAGTTCAATGGTACTACCCAAAGTTCATCGTAGACCATTCCATAGATAACTGCCCTTAAAATTCCTCAAAATAAACAAAACTAAGATTGAAACCCAATTATAAGAACGATCTCATAACATAGTCTTCCAAGATAGACTTTATCACTCATCTTCAAACAACATCAACCATCATTTACAAACCTTATCTTACTATTCATAAGTCGACCTTATTTATTACATACTTAATACATCATTTAATGATGTCATTAAACACCCGTAACTTAAAAACTATATTTTCACTATTCATCGAATATTCAATTTTCTCAGAAAAATCCCAAAATTTCACCTTAACCAAATATCGATGCTCTAATTTCAAAAATGAACTCCATTTTGTAATAATAATTTTCTAAATATTTTTAATATAATTTTTAAATAAATAAAATATTCACCGAAAATTCATTTTTTTAGAAATATCCCCAAAAATTACATTAGCATAATATCGATGTTCTGGATTCAAAAATAAAGTCCATTTTATATAAATATTTTTATAAATATTTTTAATTTAATTTTTAATTAAAAAACACTATTTACCAGAAAAACTAATACTTGACTAATAATTTATGAAACCGTTATTTAACGATTTTATTGAATCGCATTACTTAATCAAGGTGCCGAGATTATATTAATAATTTATTTAAGTGAGATTACAAATCAGTTTGGTCACATTACTAATCCTATGCATAAAATCACTATTCATATTTTACTATACATCAAAAATTAAGTTGAACTTATTAGACTCCAAATTTCATACTGAATATAATTGTAGAAGACCATTTTTTGAAGATCATTACACATTTTTAATTATTTAAGGTTTACATAAACATTTTTAAAATATCCTTTCTCTAAAATTCATCAAAAATATGCATACTATATTTATCCGGACATTTGAAAATTCATAAACTTCCTAATAAGAAGAAATCAAATTTTTTATTTAATGTAACGGATTACACAAGGAAGTTACAGTCTCCTTATATAGCTCCTTATCACACCAGCACATGACCTAAGTGTAAGGTGTTCTAATGTGAGAGAATCCGAGGGAGGCACGACCAACATCGCACGAGTAGTAATTTCTATCAGTTTGAACTTCTTGCGAAGGTGATTCCGTTCTAGCATCACGCAATGAAGTTCGGCTTGGGTTTGGTCCAGAGTAAAGCCCAGTGGTGCTACCTCCTTCCCAAGTTCTATTAGATGGGATTCGATCGGTTCAAGGCTACTCGGTGAGGCCAATGAATCTTCTTTCTATATTAATTAACCAAGATCACTTGAATTTAGGGACAACAATCGAAATGTTTTCTTTCCAGCGGTCACATTGACCAGTTCTCATATAACAGTCAAAATGCAATGGTCTCATTTTTATTATACTCATGTTAACAAATAAAATAGTTTTGTTGAGTATAAAAAAATAAAATAACACATAAAATTAGGAAACAAGATTTATTCAAAATTTCCGGTTGTTACAATCTTCCACCTTTAAGAAATTGCGCCCTCACAGTTTTTAAAATTGGGTTTTGAAATTTCATTGAAAGTCCCACATCATAAAAGCAGTCAGTAAAACTATTACTTTAAAAGAAAGGAAGGGAAGCACAAAGGTCACCTGAGTTAACCCATACTAGGATTCCATGTAGGAAAACATGGACATGGAGGAGAACACAAAGAGTCAAGTTCTGAGGGAGAGTGATAGAAAACATGATTAGGAGAAAATTAAACACAAGAAAATCACAAAATTATGATGTGTGTAAATGGTCTTTGATTACCCAGTAGGAAATGTGAACCAACAACATTTTTGTTTTACGTTCCTTTTCATAATTTTGAGGAATTAATTTACTACCTAGAACAAAAAAATAAGGAAATATACCTACCTTAAATTATATTTTCATCCTTTAATAAGTTTCTACCAAACTAATCTTTTCTCCAAACTATGAGCATTTAAATACACTTGGTCTCAACGAAACACAAGAATAATCTTTTTGAGAGTCACGTAATCCACAAAAGATTAACTATCAATTTATTCTATCTTTAAACATTATCCCAAAAATAGAAAGGGTAAGATAAAACAACTCTTCAAAAAGAAATAATCCCATAGGAAGGGAAACTACTTTTAAATCTTCAAAGTTCCATGGTACTACCCAAAGTTCATCATAGACCCTTCCATAAATAATTGTCCTTAAAATTCTTCAAAATAAACCAAACTAAGATTGAAACCCAATTATAAGAACTATCTCATAACATAGTCTTCCAAGATATACTTTATCATTCATCTTCAAACAACATCAACCACTCTTATCGTCTTATAACAATAGTAACTAACCTAATCACATTTTCCCCACGATAGGTTAATCATTTCCATATGTAACCTAAATTACTATAAGTCCGCCTTAAAATCATCGATTCTTCAAAATATAAGTCAACCTTTACTCCTCAAAAGAAAATACCATAGTAACCTATTTAACTCGATCAAATAGGGTTCCTAAAATAGTGAATGTCTTCCAAAATAATAATCATATTTTAATCCCCTAATCCCCCTTTTTTAAAGAAGAACAGCTTCACTACATCAACATGTGGTACATAATAATAGATGTTTTCCTTAATGATATAAAATAATCTTAGGTAGTGACTCGATGATCTTAGAAAACATAAATGATATGCTCATAGAGCACGAACTAAAATACAACATGACATAGACAATTATTTTGAAGAAGTCACATGTACCTTAGTCATCAAGATCCATATCAGCATAGGACTTGCATTGTTCCTTTGTCCTTGAAAATTTTTGATGCTCATCATGCTTATCACCCATTCCAAGAGAGAATTGCCTTGGGTAATGTATAACTTCTCCACATTTACGACATCAAAATGTATAAGGTACATTAGATCAAACCTTATCTCCATTCATCACATTATCCATTTTTTTAAAGAAATTAGCTACTTTATGCCCTATCACCCCACACTTAAAACATCTCCCAGTTCCTTTGTGATATTCTCCTGGGTTCCAATTTCCACACTTTTTGCATAAAGGAAATTAGGTCTTCTTTCCCTTAACAACTTTATTTGATGAAAATCCTTGAGACTTCGTCTTCTTATTCCTTGATGAATTTGGGAATTCAACTAGGTACCAATTATTAATTGTGATTTTGATAGCTGGTTTGGCATAATCATAATATGTTCAACTTGATCTTTCTTCATCTCTGTCAAATTAATAGGTCAATCTTCACATTTCCTATCACATTGGTTGTTGGGACATGCTCTTCCATTTCCCTCCATTAACTAAGAAAAGAACGTATAATTAGGGGGCTTAAATACTTAGCCAATAATCATTAAAAATAAAACTTTAAGCATAGAAGGATAAACTTGTAGAAGGAAAGTATACCCTAACTTGTGATCCCCTAGGTCGCAATCTAGGTTATCCATGATCATATATTCTTATGTGAATTTTTATTTTAATTTATCTTTGTTCCTTTAATAATGGTTCATACTAAGCTTATGAATTTACCAAAGCATATCCCCAGGAGTGTCGTAACCAAGAGTGCAACAAGGCCTGTTGTCATGTACCAGTTCCCGTTCGAGTCTAGCTCAAAGCGATGTTTTCAGGTTTTACCCCTATGTACATCTGTTCCAGAGCCACCTTTACCTGCTCGTATCCAGACAGGGATGTATTTTCTTGGCAACCCCTTACTCAATACTCACCAAAATACCAGGAAGTTTTCTTATATTTAATCTTTTCTATAGGTTTCTTCCTATATTTTTCATATCCTAATTTCCACAAATAAATAAACCATCATTTGATACCAACTATAGCATCCCGCCTTTTTATAACATAACTTTTCATTACATTTTACAAAGCTGGTGATATTTAAGGTTTAGTGTCTTGGAAACCAGGAACATTAAACATGAAAAAAATTGAACATTATTCTTAAACACTTGAAAAGATTCTCCTTATTTTCATCCTTGGTTCATTACTTCATCTCATAACCTGGGGACATACATCAAAAGAAAGGGTGAGGAGAAGGCCCAGTAAGGGAAACAAGGGGAAACATTTAACTTGTGAACATGACATACATCAATAATGTCATGAAAAAGAACTTTAAGGCATGAGAAAGAAATAATGAGGCATATCATAATCAAAATAACGTATTTCATAACTTGAAGATGTGTCTAAAACATTTAATATTGACAATCATTTCCATTTCACCAAGGTCCATCCCCAAGGTGTCATTAAAAATTACCAAGGTTAGTTAAAAATGGTCATCTCTAGAGATTAAGTCTTTACCCAATGCATTGGAGCGCTATCAGGACGCACCCTTAAATTTTCCTTTATTATCATGTGATCCACATATATCCTCATAAATCATTTCATAAAAAACCCATATAGAATAAAAGAAATGGGTTTCATTTCATAATCATAACGTTTTAAAAACTGCTTTAAGGACATGATCTTTATGTCACTTTAAACCAACGGAAAGGGAAAGAGGGTCTCATGTTTGTAAATATCAGACATTAAAATAGAAAATTTTGGTATATATTTGAATACCCATTTATAAGAAAGAGTTTTGAGTATTCACTTAATAAAATGAATTTGAGGATAAGAGAGTGACATTTTGAGACGGAAATTCTATAGCATAACGGCTATGTTTCGGGGTTTTAGAAAACATTGAAAAGAGAGGGGACATGGGTCACCCACTCATAAATGATACATAAAACAGTATAGGGACAGAATATAAATTTTATAAGAACATTTTGATGAAATTTTAAAGATATAAAATATGAAATGGAAAACCTGGGAGGAAAAAAATAAGATTTCTCTTATGAAAATTCGGCAGCCTAACATCGTCACTTAAACTTCAACAAAAATGAATTGATGAGATCAAATAGGGTCTCTCATAATATTAAGATAAAATATCAGTATGATATATATAGAAATCATTCCCCAACATAATAAAATAAAACTTGAAAGACTTGACATGAAATTAGAACTTTGAAAAATGAGAAAGGTGAACGAATCCCTTAAACATTCAGCAGCCTAACGGCGCCACTTAATCTTCAACAAAAATGAATTGATGAGATCAAATAGGGTATATAATAATATGAACATAAAATATAAGTATCATAGATATAGAGATCATACCCCAACATAATAAAAAGGAACTTTAAAGACCTGACATGAAAGTAGAACATTGAAAAAATGAGAAAGGTGAACGAATCCCTTAAAAATTCGGCAGCCTAACAACGCCACTTAAACATTCTTAAAATCAATTGATGGGAGAAAGAGGGGGTCTCTCATCATATGAACATGAAAAGGGTAGTAATAGGAAAATAAAAGAACATCCTCCAACATAAGATCATGGAGCATAAAACAAATGACATAAAAGAGATTACTTGAAAAGAAAGAGAGAGGTAGGATCCCTTACCTTAAGACGTAACTCTTAAAACTCAAAGGATGGGACCTTGATGGCTTGGGGGAACCTTGAGAGCACTCCGTGGGATGTAATGAGACCAGATCTTCGTTGTGGGAGAGTTGGGAGTGAAAAATTAAGGAGGTAAGGGTGGGTATTTATAGGGAAAGTGAGGGGACAAGGCATCAATGTCCAAGGGACACCTCACTGGTGGTTTTGGCAAACCCATGGGCTTGCCAATGGTATTTTCTCATGGTATTGGCCACTTGGGACTCCTCAAACCATATATTACTATTCATAATTCGACCATATTGATTACATACTTAATACATAATTTAATGATTTCATTAAACACTCGTAACTTAAAAACAGTATTTTCACTATTCATCGATAATTCAACTTTTTCAGAAAAATACCAAAATTTCACCTTAACCAAATATCGATGCTCTGATTTCAAAAATGAACTCCATTTTATACAAATATTTTTCTAAATATTTTTATTTTTATTTTTAAATAAATACACTATTCACCAAAAATTCATTTTTTAGAAAAATCCCCAAAAATTACCTTAGCATAATATCGATGTTCTGAATTCAAAAATAAAGTCCATTTTATAAAAATAATTTTCTAAATATTTTAAATTTAATTTTTAATTAAATAACATTATTCACCCTAAAAACTAATACTTGACTAATATATTATGAAACCATTATTTAACCATTATATTGAATCACATTATTTAATCAAGGATCCTAGATTATAGTAATAATTTATTTAAGTGACATTACTAATAAATTTGGTCTCATTACTAATCCTAAGCATAAAATCACTATTCATATTTTACTATTCATTAAAAATTAAGTTGATCTTATTAGACTCTAAATATCGTACTAAACATAATTGTAGAAGACCATTTTTTGAAAATCATTACACATTTTTAATTATTTATGGATAACATAAACATTTTTAAAATTTCCTTTCAATAAAATTCATCAAAAATATGCATACTATATTTATCCGGACATTTAAAAATTCATAAACTTCATCATAAGAAGAAATCAAATTTTTTATTTAAAACAAAGGATTACACAAGGTAGTTATGATCTCCTTACATAGCCCCTTATCACACCAGTATAGGACCAAAGTGTAAGGTGTGCTAAGGTTATAGAATCTCAGGGAGGCTCGGCCAACATCACACGAGTAGTAATTTCTATCAGTTTGAACTTATCACGATGGTGATTCCGTTCTAGCTTCACACAATGAAGTTCGGCTTTGGTTTGGTCCAGAGAAAATCCCAGTGGAGCTACCTCCTTCCCAAGTTCTGTTATATGAGATTCGATCTTTCCAAGACTATGGGGTGAGGCCATCGAATCTTGTTTCTATATTAATTAACCAAGATCACTTGTATTTAGAGACAATAATTGAAATGTTTAGTTTCCAGCAGTCATATTGACCAATGGTCATATAACAGTCAAAACCCAAAAGTCTAATTTTAATTATACTCATGTTATCAAATGAAACTGTTTTGTTGAGTATAAAAAAATAAAATAACACAAAAAATTAGGAAACAAGATTTATTCAAAAAATTTGGTTGTTACAGATAACTATACTTATTTATATGTTCCCTAAATGCATGAAATGTTATTTAAATCTATCTTAATTAAAATAAAAAATTTTATATTAAAAAGGTATGGAAATCCAAAATTTAATTCAGATTCCTCTTATTAAAAATAGGGATCCAAGGCTGGTGTAATCCTATATGAGGTATGAATATTTTGTTTGTTACTTTGGTGACCTTTATCCTGAATTTTTATAAGAGTAAATGATGGGTTACTCATCATCATAGAAATTAAATCTATTTTCATAATTTCATATAATGTAAACACTTTTAAACACTGATATATAATTACATGGGTTTACATCAATTTCTAGATTCATTAGAAAAACTTCCAAAAACCATTAATGGTATCGAAGCCTAGTTATTCAATGGATCAACTAGTTTTTTTACATTTTTAGAGAATATTTATATCATAAAATGACTAGGTCATTCGATATAACATCAAAATACATGATAATGTAATTTGCGACACTCCCACATGAAAATGCATTAATCATTAATATAATCTCATATGATAGTTTGATAATGTTACATATGCTAGCTCATTTAATTAAATAATTAAATAATTTAATCAATATTTATAGATTTTAACATCCCATTATGTAAAAAATTATTCCCAAGACAATACCTCATAACAATATTATTTGATAACATAACCAGTACTTGTTCTCAATGTTATATTACATTAAAAAAAATTTATTTTATTTTATAATCTTCAATCTAAAATTTACTAGACTATGTACATTACCAAAAAATATAGATTATTTATTATTTAGTATAATACATTACATTTTGAGATAATGTAGTGTTGTAAATTACTCCTTGATGATATGTTAATAGTTAATATATTATCAAGTGTCTCTAAACAATTCATGGTCAAAATTAATGAAATTTAATATTTTTCCTTATTTTTTTAAACATTATATAAAATTTATGGAAATTCAATGTATTAGTGAATGGTGATTTGATATTATCATAATTAAATTGAATATTAAAAATTCATAGTTGTATTTAATGTTATATAAAACAAACAATGTTTATTTTTTAATTATTTACATTAGAATATTTATTCTTGTGAATTATTTTATAAATTCAGAATATTTATAGTATAATTTTATATCATAAATTAGTTGTATTAAATTTTTATGACATTAATTACAGACTAGTTACTGAATAATAAGTTTTATTTTTACATATATCATGACCTCAATTTGTAATTAATGTTATTACCACTTATTTAGCTGACGGAACGATTTTATGAAGATTATCTTTTAGAATTAATATAAATCTGATCGCTCTTTAGAGAACTATCCCTATATAGAGTGAGTTGGGGCCAAAACTTTATCTTTCAAAGTGGTTTATGATTTTTTTTCTAAAATAGTGGGGGTATTCTCTATATGTATTCAGGCATACTAATATCAATATTGTCAGTGTCATGTAATTTTAAACCATTTCAAGAATAGTGCATACACCTAATTCAAAGGTTTCATTTTGATATATATATATATATATTTGGATTAAATATATTGGTAGTTAATTAATGATATGGGATATGTATTTAGTTAAACATTATCATTTTGTGGAAATATTAATTTTATAGATTGAATTGGGATTCAAAAACCAAATTATTAGAAGAAACTACAAATTAAGGAATGAATCACTTGAAAATAAATCTATATTGTGATAATATATTTATGAATTTAGTATGATTATAATTTATATGAAAAATGTTAAACATCAATGACAATATCATAAATAATAAGTGTGATATTCCTAGGAAAGTATCAGTTATGGAGATAATTATAATCAGATTGTGTAGTTTCATGCCAAAGTGGGGTAGAAATGTTGTATCATATTCAAGGAAAATAAGTTATCAGTTTACACTAATTCATAAGGACTTGTTATTGATGATTTATTTTGGATATAAATATTTGGGAAACTATGAAAAAAAGGATAATAGAGGAATTTAGTTTTCTATATCCATGAGAATGATTTAGATATAGATATATCAGTTTAAGTATCAAAAAATCCTAGTTGTTATGATTAGTATGACTCCATACCTAAATAACTAATTGGTGAGATAAATTCCCATCTGGAAACTTTACTTGCAGAAATAAGGATATTTTATTAATAATTATATATGATTTATGGGTTCAATATTTAGAATAGGAGTATATTCATTAAATTTTCAGGATGAAAAGACAAAAATCATGAGAGTCACACTTATATATGACTTTATTGTAGATTACTTTATAATTCATCATAATATTTTTGAGTTCAATCATGGGTGTGACATGTATGGTAGAAAAATATTGATATATATGGTTGATATACTTTATAAAAAATAATTTTAATGAGAATATTAATTTGAATGTTAAATAAATCAATTCCACCAATTTCGACTCATGGTTATTAGATACACGATATGCACCCAACATTTATAATGTCAGAAAAACCTCAAATATTGAATGGAATTTATGAAAGGTTATGTAGATCATTATATTTTTATGGGTAAAGAGTTACTACAATAAAATTCTATAATTATGATATAAGTCTACTGAGTGCATTAGTAAAAGAATTATAGAACTGTTAATATGTCCCACAATAATTTGAAATATTATTGTCAAATATTATTTAAGAAATATGAGATTTTAATTCACTATCAAGAAGAAATATTTTTTAATATATAAGAATTATATTTTTATAGAATTTGAACTGTGTTAAATTATATATACATTGAAATATGGATAATCCTATTTATAAAATTCAAAAGATGAAGTTCTAGGTAGATTCTAATCCCACCTCGAAATGGAATTGTTATCTTGGTTATAAAATTGGGAATCAAATCTAGAGAATCTATAAATATGTATAGTTCAACTTAATTAATTATTAATGGTTTATTAAATGATAAAATTTGGGATTAAGAAGGATGATTAAAGAATTATTTAGCATAAATGGTGAACGGGATATTGGTCTTTTTATTTCTTACACAATTATGTATGTGAACTATTAATTGAAATCTAATTTTGTGGTTTTAGTTACATAGTTACCATTACCAATGTCATTAAACAATATTTATTTATTTTTGTTAATTTGATTATAAATAAGTATGAAACCTTTAAAATGATTAAATAGTTTAAAAATGGTGTACAGATTCAATAGTTAATGTGTAGTATGATTCTCAAATTGCATATGGTTGGTGAATACTGAAGGTAATAATTTCCAAATAATTTTAGATTTTGGGAAATTAACCCACATGCTCCACATCCTAGAACACCATAATAGAATATCATGTCTAAAAGGACAAATACTACCACGCGTTAAATTAGTTGATCAATTATGGGTTATTATGTCCTCATAATTATATACTTTGGTTGTTTTATCAAAACTAAAACATTCATACAAAAATACATTTCTTATAACTCAATCATAACAACATAATAAATATACATACAAGGAAGCATCCTGTTACATCATTCATAATGATTTTTTTTGGAAATGAAGTTATAAAAAGATTTAAGGCGGTCGTTAGTATACGAGTTCAATTACCGAAATATTATCCCCAAATCAAAATTGTTCATATTGATTAGTTATTTTATGGAAATAAAGGGATATTGTTTATAAAACCCCTCTAATATTAATTTTATTTTTGAAAAAAAATGTGTAGTTACATGGAAATAAACAAAAAATACAGGGTTTCAATTGTATGAATGTTAAAATTATAAAGGTTTAAGACCAAAAAATGGGTTGTCTTTCTGAAATCGAGGTTGAATTGATTGCACATAAATTTAGAGATGAAAAAATAAGCCAAGTTACATAGGTTCATCATGGGTATGTGTATAGACCTAGGAATTTCATACATAAATATTACACCTTTATAGATAAACATTTATTACGTACACAAACACAATGACGAGGATAGTAAAGGTATAGTTCATTTAGAAACATTGGAACATAAAAAATAGGTTCATAGGGGAGACACATATTCTACCACTATGAAATTCATATATAGAACCATTTTTTATCTTTTTATACATACCATACATAATAAATATTTTCATAACCATGGGAAGGTAATCATTAGTAAAGTTGTACTCAAATGATGGGTAAGTGTGAAAAAGGGATACAAGTAAGTATAAAATGAAGATAAGTTTATAAAAACATGATAATAAAATTTATAAAACAATATATCTCATATAAATGATAAAAATATGGATTCATGGAATAATTATTTGAAGATAAGAAGACATGAATCATAAAAGAATAATAAACAGGATCCTGGAAAGCATTGAACTAGAATTAGACATATATTTAAGGTATCCACATAATCATATAAAATAATGTTGATAGTAGTCAAGGATCACTTATAAGGATATCATAGTTGAATGTGATCACTATCCAAACCATCATAGTAGTTAGGGTTCACTCCAAAGACCATCATCATAATGAAATTCCTTTACTGAACCGGTTTCACTACTAATTATAGATCTATCTATTTGAAATAATCCAGAACCCACACTCCCTGATCAGGTGATGAATTTTTAAAAATTATATTTTTGTCTTTCATATTTAAGATTGTGATCCATTTTTTCCATCCAAATCAAACAAAATTAAAATGAAAAATTAGATTTTAAATATTCTAAATTATTTTTTATGTTTGAGTTTTAGATAATTATTCAAAACTCCTACATAAATAATAACCATGTTGTCAAATGATAATTTCTCCCACATAACCTAGATTTTCATATTTCACATTATGTCATCATCTTCACCCACATGAAATCCCTTATTTACATAATTCATTCAACCTCATTCTTTATAAGATGGTGAAAATGAAATGTAAAAAGGTTTCAATAAAATTCATATTAATGGTAAACTTGATAATTATAGACTTAACATCATCAATGAGTATAGTAAGTTAATAATATAATAACTAAATAATCAGAGTACATGAGAGGGTCATAAATGAAATCATATCCATTAATATTAAATATGATTCATAGAAAATAAAATCATCAATATAATGATAAACCATGAGTCATGTGATAGAAATATTTATCATAAAAAATATTATGAACATATAGAAAAAATATCCTTGGTATCATGGATAATTTATCTTCAAAACTTAGGTTAAACCCATTTCAGTAATAATTAGAGACCAATTAGATCCATTTCGGATACCCGCATGTAACTCCCTCCTTCTCTCCACTAAATACAATGTAAATTAAAAATATGCATTAGAACACTATCTAGAGCCCCCAAATTGTAAGAAATAAGAGGCTCAACTAACGCTATTTGAGCCGCCCAATTATATAAGCAGTATCGGGGTCACTAAGTGATATGTGGTTATCCCCATCATATAAGATTTTTCTAAGAACCACTACATAGATAAAGTAAAAAGTACTTACATTTCATCATAAAACTCATAAAAATATTTATTAATTAAACAATTTTCTTTAAAAAGGGAAAATAACTGGGTTTTAGGTAAGCCACCTCAAAAAACAATATTATATCATAGAAAAGTAACTAGTTCCATAACAACTATTTTAAACATGTTTAACTCATGGAAATGAAATGAGTTTTATAAGAATATCTTTTAAATAATATTAATCCATCCTAATAATGATTGGGAATAGAATAATTTAATAATACCACCATTTGATCATAATTATCAATAATTTTTTTGTCATTGCTGATTAGAAATACCATTAACAGATCATAAAAACCCATCCATAGGTAAATATCCTTTTCCTTTTGAAAATATTGTTTTTATAAAATAAGTCATTTTGAAAATTATTTTCTATAAAATTAACAATTAAAACTTATAAATTATTTTTTAGGAAAAATTTTTAAAAATTATTTAGATTAATATCATTTAATCTATGAAAAAAAATTAAAATCATTTTTGATTTTTTGTTTGAAAAATATGATTTTTGAAGACAAATAATTTTCACCCAAAAAGATGATAAAAAGTTATTTTGAACTATTGAGTACTTAAATTGAAACAATTTAGGTAAAAATATATTTACATGAAATAACCATTGTATAATAAAGTTAATTTCAATTCATTAGAGCTATTTCATACTATTTCAAAATTGGAGACTTGATCAAAAATAATTTCAATAAATGATGAGATTATAAGATGGATTTCTTACCACATTGGAAACATTAAATTGTAAGAGCCATGACTGTATTGCATTAAATGAAACATAAAATATCAAGAAAATATATAAATTAATGATATCATGTAAGGACCCAACCCTAGTTGCCTGGAGTCAGTGCCCTGTTTGATTATGTTGGCATACATACAAGGAATACGAATCTCGAAGGACCGAGTAGTTTATTATTATTGGAAACAAGTTATATACTTAAGTTCAAATTTACATATGGAAAGGAAAAAAACACTAAATTATTCCACTATAAACATCATGTCTCCTAGATTATGCTTGCATGTCATTCATAAATTACTTCATCATATCCTGAGAAAAAATGAGACATAAGAAAGGGTGAGCTCAAACAGTCAGTAATAGTAAGAAATACTGCGGAATAAAGAATAAACATCAGACATAGTGAATAATTGAAAACACAGGCCATTAATAATAAACTTCAACACAATTTGGAAGAAATATGAGCTGAATAAATAATGACATAATAAGACAGAACCATGGGTATTCTACTAGTCTAATAACTGCATGATCTTCAAAATACTAGCATCATAATTAGGGAAGTGCATATGCCAGACATTCCGAAAAAATTTGTCAAGGTCTCGGCCAAGACGTCTAATGATTAAGGACTCGGCCAAAATCCATATATCAAATTGGGTTAGGCCTCAACCAATTCCACGTCTATTTATCTCATTAAACCTACCGATGAATCAAGGGGATATAACGGGCCCCACCCGTAACATAATAAGCACGATGCATCCCTCAAATGAGTGGGGATAAATATAAACAACATATACATTCATATTTAAACTATAATATGAAATGTAACTAACCTTCCCCAATCATTAAACATAAAACACTAACCATTCCGAGTAATATGGTGAATGGTTTTAGGATAGATCATCCACAATAGATTTAGTCATAAAACATTAAATAAAATATGGTAGATGACTTCATAAATTATTAAACCCAATAACACCATGGAATCAACAAGAGTTTTGAATTAGATGAAAACACTCTTATAAAATCATTAAGAAATTCAGGAGATAAAGAATCTTTTATTTTGAAAAGAAGAGTTCTTTTGGAAAAAACATTGTATAAAACTAGAAGAAAAGTAAGATAGTATTTTCATAAAAAATGAGTGATTTTATAAATATAATGGTTTCCAAAAAATAGATTATAGATTTCCCTTGAAAATAGGTAAGAATTTGAGAAATTTCTTTGAACCAGGGTCATATTTTTGAAACAATTTTCAATGTTCCTTTTAAAATGTGTAATTATACATAAAATAAAGAAGGATTATGGTTTTTAAACAGATATATGTTACTTACATAGAATATAGGATGAGTACATAACATTATATGAGAATTTTATAGAGTTATTTAGACAATGAAAGTATCCCGAATGAAAATGGAAGTTCGTGCGGAAAAACCCTTACCTTAACTCCAAAAGTGTTCCTCTCTTGATATTAAGCTCCTAGAATATGAAATTATACATATTAATTACTTATTTAAGAACCTATTAGATATGTAATTATTTTATCATAATTCTGTTAATTCATTTATACCCTTATTGCTAAGTTATTATATTGAATTTCGTTGTTCCTAGGTGTCTGTTCTCTTTATTTTCATAATCGGTTCACTTGTTTTTAAGTAATGGAGTTCATGTGGATTGGTTATAAATATCCATGATTGGAATTATATATAATTTATGAAAATAAATTATTTTTAGTGGACATTTATATCATTTTGTTACATGGAATGAGGATGAATCAATAAATGATAAGCACTTCGATTATTCGGCGGTATTTGGATTATTATAAACTAGTTTTGTCATATAACTTAATTATATGTACATATTCTGGTTCCTGAATATTAATTATGTTATAATTCATATATTAAATTCTATTTCAACCATAAATATGGTTTCATGACCAGTAATGAAGAAGGAATTGAAGAAAAAAACATCGTCGTCCATGAAGGCTATAAATTGGAACCTCATGGATGTTGATTTCGTTTATAAAAATAAAAGGGAGGGAGTAAAGAATATTTATGATGGTTCTTCCATTCAGATAATATAATTCCAGTACATAGATGATTCTGGAGTTATCATGATCATTTGTATATAGGAGGTGAGGTGAGGATAGAAAAAGAAGATAAACTGAAATAAAACCAAATCAGAAAGAAGGGTGATTTACCTCTTGAAATAACCTCCTTGAGAAACTCCTTAAGGGAAGGGGTTATGGTATTTTTGCAAGAATAAGAGCTTCCTGGTCATGGGGAGTGACTAGGGAAGGTTAATTAGGCCTAACTTTGAGGAGTTTCAAGGTGTAGAGCTGTGAAGAGAAGAGGGAGTGGTGAGGGGTTTTTATAGTGGAGGAGGGGGGTGTATTTTGAATATTTAATTCATTATTTTATTATATCTCTCAAGAAAACCAAATATTGTTGTTTCATATGGCCCCTAACAGTAATAATTGCATGTGATTTAAACCAAGTGTCCCTGAATCACTTTTGATGTCAGGAATAGTGTATTTAACTGATAATTTGTATATACAGTATTTTACCATATTTCACTATTCATCAAAAATTCTAGAATTTTAGAAAAATCCCAAAAATCCACCCCTACAATTTTTCGACATGTAGAATTCAAAAGTGAAATCCATTTTTAAAAAATAATTTTTTAAATATTATTAATTTAATTTTTAAATAAATTCATAGTTAATTAGAAAAATAACAATCTTAAAGTGCAATTAGTTTTATTTCTCATTAAAAAACAACTTAAGATCCCATTATCTTATTGTCTTAAGAAAAAAAATTATAATATTATTTACTATTAATAAGGGTCATATTACTATTTATATTGATATTCATAAGGGTATGTTACTATTACCCAAAAAATCATGTTTGTTCTATTAGAGTCCAAATGACTTACTGACCACAACTCTATATTACCATTTTTCGAAATTCAAAACATAGAAGAGGAAATGTTGTGTATAATTTCTAGATTATAAAATTGAATTATATATTTATTTTCAAAACCATGGGGTGTTACATTCTCCCCTCCATACAAAAAATTCGGTCCTCAAAATTCACAAAATATTACCTAAAAAGATTTTGGTATGTCTTTTACATAAGATCCTCATGATCCCATGTTGCTTATTCCATCTTATAGTTCCTCCATAGAACATTTAGCAGACGAGTAGTCCAATTTTTCAATACTTGTTCTCTAGTATCAAAAATCTTGATAGGCTCTTCACAATAAGAAAGATCAGGCTCAATTTCTTCTTCTTCATATGTGATTACATGTGTTGGGTCCGACATGTACTTTCTTAACATTGATACGTGGAACACATTGTGAACCTTGTAGAGACATGGCGGCATTTCCAAATGGTAAGCTACGACTCCAATTCGGTCCAGAATTTCAAAAAGTCTGATGTACCTGGGACGTAATTTTCCCTTCTTACCGAATCGTATGATACCCTTCCATGGAAATACCTTTAAGAAAATGTGATCACCTCCTTGAAACTCCAAATCTTTCCTTCAGTTATCTACGTAGCTTTTTTCCTATTTTGAGCTATTTTGATATGGTTCTAGATAATCTACACCTTCTTCATTGTTTCTTCAACAAGTTCTGGGCCCATGAGCTTTCTTTCACCAACATCATCCCATAAAGTTGGTGTACAACATCTCCTCCCATATAATGCTTCATAGGGTTCCATCTGAATACTTGAATGGAAGATATTATCATAGAAAAATTCTACGATAGGTAAATACTGATCTCACTTGCCTTGAAAATCAAGTGAACAAGACCTCAACATGTCTTCCAATGTTTGAATAGTCCGTTATGATTGTCCATCAGTTTGTGGGTGGTAGGGAGTGCTCAAACAAAGATCAGTATCTGGGGCCTTCTGAATACTCTTCCAGAATCTTGATGTAAAACACGGATCACGATCAGAAACAATTGATAGGGGTACTCCATGAAGTCTCACAACTTCATTAATATATAGTCTTGATAGATGTTCAAGTGGTAGATCTTACCTTATAGCAAGAAAATGTGTTGACTTGGTAAGACGATCAACAACGAACCATATTGAATCGTTCCTTCTAGGAGTCTTTGGTAGTCCCAGGACAAAGTCCATCGTGATATTATCCCATTTCCACTCAGGTATGGGAATAGGTTGCAATACTCCTCTATGTTTTTGCCTTCAATCTTTCACTTGTTGACAAACCATACACCTGGACACAAAATCAGCAATATCCCTCTTCTTGTTGTCCCACCAAAAATGTTCCTTAAAAACTCTATACATCTTAGTGATACTAGGGTATATAGAGAAATTGGAACTATGAGCATCATCTAAAAATTCCCTTTTTAGATCAGGTTTATCGGGAACTCAACGTCTCTTCCCAAATTTCAAAATTCCATCTTCATATACGAAGTCACTCAACCTCACAACATTCACAACTTTAATCTTCTTTTGAAACTCCTCATCATCGTCCTGATAAATTTTTATTCTTTCTAGTAATGATGGTTTGGCAACCATTCGAAAAAGCATTGATGTTTCACCTTCCACGGTTATTCCTATATCAATCATTACTAGATCCAAGAAAATAGGATACCTTTTAACTATCATCTTGTTCAAAACTCCATGATCCTTTCTGCTCAAAGCATCTGCTACCTTATTTTCCTTCCCTGGGTGGTAGTGTATAGTGGAATCATAATCCTTGAGTAGTTCAAGTCATCTCCTTTTCCTCATGTTGAGTTTTTTCTGTGAGAAAATATACATCAAACGCTTGTGACTAGTATAAATCTCACATTTTTCACCATAGATATAATGTCACCATATCTTCAAAGAAACGATTACATCAGAAAAATCAAGATCATGAGTTGTATAGTTTTTCTCATGAACTTTTATCTATCGTGATAAATAATCAACAACCCTATAATTTTTCATAAGGACTCAACCAAGTCCTTTCTTTGAAAAATCAATATAAATAACAAACCCTTCATTCCATGTTGGTATACTCAATATAGGATAATTGAATAATCTTCTCTTACGTTCTTCAAAACATTCTTCAAATTCTTTTGTCCAAACAAAGTTAACCCCTTTACGTGTGAGCTTCATTAGTGGGTTAGCCAGTCGGGAAAAATTCTGAACAAAATGCCGATAATAACCTTCTAAGCTAATAAAACTACGTACCTCAGTTATGTTTGTTGGCGTGGGATAATATTGGATTTCCACTGCCTTCGCAGGATCTACTAGGATTCTATCCTTGGAGACAATATGGACCAGAAAAGAAACTGATTGAAGCTAGAATTCACACTTTCTAAAATTATAATATAATTTATTTCGTCTAAGAGTTATCAGAATAATCTGGAAGTGATTCCCATGGTCTTCATAGATTTTTTAATATACGAGGATATCATCGATGAACACCACAAAAATGTTATCAATATATTCCTTGAAAACTCTATTCATTAAATCCATGAAAATCGAGGGTGCATTTGTCAGTCCAACTGGCTTCACTATAAACTCATAATGGACATACCTGGTCCAAAATGTTGTCTTAGAAACATCTTCCTTCCTCACACGCAATTGATGATATCCGGATCGAATGTAAATCATTGAAAATTGTTGAGCTCCATGAAGCTGGTCAAATAAACCATCAATCCGGGGTAGAGGATAATTATTCTTTATTGTAATAGCATTGATATCCCTGTAATCAATTCAAAGCCTCATGGATCCATCTTTCTTCTTAACAAAGAGGACTGGGGCTCCCCATGGAGAAACACTAGGTCTAATAAATCCTTTTTCACCCAAATCCTCTAGTTGTTTTTTAGCTCTACTAATTCCGTAGTGGCCATTATATAGGGAGTCGGTGATATAGTTCATGCATCAGGAATTAAATCAATAGAGAACTCAACCTCCTACTCTAGAGGATATGTAGGTAAATCCTCTAGAAATACATTAATGTACTCTTCCACTATGTGCAAATCCTCAATATGAAGATTTATTTACCTGCCCATAGATATTTGTTTATCATCCTCTCCATGTATTGTATTCAGTAGAGATACTGTGGGTGGTTCTAGATAAGAATTAGGTGGTGATGTTTCCACCCAAAAGACAAGGGATTCTACACCATTTTCAAAAAAATTAACTTCCTTCTTCGTACAATAAATCTTCAGATCATAATTTTACAGCCAATCCATATCGAGAATTATATCAAATTCAGTCATTGGAATGATGATAAGGTTAGAAAATAGACCACATTTTGGTGTCTAGAGAGGGACTAATCGACATGCCTTTGTTGCAATGATACATCCACTAGGAGTTTTGACTGATACTCCTTTATTAAATTAAATTCGACATATCTAATTTTCATGGAAAACTAGGAAGATATAATGAATGAAATGATCCAAAATCAAATAAAGTATAGGATAAATTTGAGTAAATGATTAAAGTACCTGCCACCATGTCATTAGGAATTTCAACCTCTATAGTTGTGATTTCATAAGCTTGTCCCTGATCCCTTTGCCTTTTTGTTGCATATTTCTTTGAAACTTTGGAGATTCATTATCATAGTGTCCCATCTCATGAAAAATATAGTATTGAACATCATTGGCTTCCTTCTCCCCTTTGAAATCACCAACAAGATGGAATTTCTGTCTAAATTTGTAACATACTCATTTTCCTTTTAAGCATGCACCAGGGTGTTTCCTTCCACAATTGTCACATGGTGGAAATTCAACTCTTCCCTTCTTCCCTGTTTCCTTATTTCCTTTCCCAGGGTTTTCAGCAGCCCTCTTCTTTTCTTTCTTTCCCTTAAAGTCATACGACATAGGGAATTATTTTTCTATCTTGATAGAACATGAAACTATATCCTGATATGATGAAAAACATTGGGAGAGTAGTGCCCATCAGAGGAATGGATTTAGGCCATCAAAGAATTTATCAATTTTGATTCTTGGATTTCATATATTGTCCACAACATGTCTTGCTAACCTTGTGAAGTTGGATTCATACTTGGAAACATTTTCATCCACCTTCTACCTCAGATTCAAGAATTGTCTCTCTGTATCTGCTCCCTTCTCACGAGGGAAATAATTTTCTAAGATGATTTCCTTAAAATCCCTCCTTTCCATCTCTTCTATCTCTTTTTCCTCCTTTGTGTTTTGTATTAATGACCTCCAATGATCCTCATCTCCCGACAGATGATATAATTCTGTGACAACCTTCTCACTTTTATTACATACCAAAGAAAGAAATATCTTCTCGAGGGAACTTATCCAATTCTCAGCTACAAATGGGTCTGTAGTCCCATTGAATGATGGAGGATGTTGTCGCATAAAGAGATCTAGCATAGCTCCTCCACATGGTGGATCCGGATGCTCTTTACGGGTAATGATATAATTCATAACCTGAGTATGTTTCCCGTTATAGTTATGAGTTGCTCAGCACTAGAGCTAACATCATTATCCTGCATTGGAAGGAAATCCCTACAGGGGACACATGTGTTCTTGCGGTTTCCATTACTTCTACTTGGTCCCATCTCTTGATAATGGAATACACTAGATTAGGTTATGAATCATAATGTATAATCATAACGTAATAAAATACTTAGAAAAAAATGAGATCCTATGCATGGCTAATCCCATATTCAAAAAAAAGGATTCTTTGAGGAATATTTTACATTTCAATCCTTTATAATGGATTGTAAGGAAAATGTGAATTATCCTATGCATATCGCCCGAGAGTGTCGTAACTAAGTGTGTAGCAAGGCCCGTTGTCATGCACCAGTTCCTGTTTAAGTCTAGCTCAAAGAGGTGTTTTTGGGTTTTACCCCTAGATACATCTCTGCCAGAGCCGCCTCTTCCTGCTTGTATCCAGACAGGGATGTATTGCTTGAAAGCTCCACATAATCTATTCCTTAACAAAATACTAGGACGTTATTGTATATATTTCTTCAAAGACTAACTTAGGGGTTTTTACCTAATTCTATGCTTTCTAAATCAAGTTTCCAATTAGTCTACTAAACTTCCTCTGATACCAACTGTAAGGACCCAACCTCAGTTGCCCAGAGTCGGTGCCTTATTTAATTATGTTTACATACATACGAGGAATACGAATCCCAAAGGAACGAGTAGTTTAGTATTATTGGAAACAAGTTATATACATAAGTTCAAATTTACATATGGAAAGGGAAAACAACACTAAATTATTCCACAAGCAACATCATGCCTCCTAGATTATGCTTGCATGTCATTCATAAATTACTTCTTCATATCCTAAGAAAAATGTACCATAATAAAGGGTGAGCTTAAACACTCAGAAATAGCAAGAAATATAGTGGAATATAGCATAAAAATCAGACATGGTGAATAATTGAAAACACATGCCTTTAATAATGAACTTGAGCAAAATATGGAAGAAATATGAGATGAATAAAAAATTCCATAATAAAACATAACCATGGGTACTATACTAGTATAGTAAGAGCATGATATTCAAAATAATAACATCATAATGAGGGAAGTGAATATGTCAAACATTCTGAAACATTTTTCAAGGCCTCGGCCAGGATTTCTAATGATTTAGGCTTCGACCAGAATTCATATATCACATTGGGAAAGGCCTCGGCCAATTCCACGTCTATTTGTCTTTTGAGACCTACTGATGCATCGAGGGTCTATAGAGGGCCCCGCCCATAACATAATAAGTCCAATGAATTCCTCATATGAGCGAGGACAAACAGAAATAACATATACATTCATATTGAAACTATCATACGGAATGTAACTAACTTCCCATAATCATTAAACATAAACACTAACCATTCTGGGTAATATGGTGAATTGTTTTAGGATTGATCATTAAAAATAGAGTTATTAATAAACCATTAAATAAAATATTCTAGATGACTTCATAAATTATTAAACCCAATAATACCATGGAATCAAAAAGAGCGTTAAATTAGATGAAAACACTCTTATAAAATCATCAAGCAATTCTGGAGATAAATACTCTTTTATTTTGAAAAGATGAATTCTTTTGAAAAAATCATTGTATAAAAATAGAAGTGAAGTAATATAGTATCTTCATAATAAAATGAGTGATTTTATAAATATAATGGTTTTCAAAAAATATATTATAGTGTGCCCTTGAAAATATGTAAGAATTTGAGAAATTCCCTAGAACCGCGCTCGTATTTTGGAACCAATTTTGAATGTTCCTTTTAAAATGTGTTACTATCCATAAAATAAGGAAGGATTATGGTTTTGAAATAGATATATTATAATTAAACAGAATATATTAGGAGTAAATAAAAATACATGATAATTTCATTTAGGTATTTAGAAAATATATGTATCTCGAATGAAAATGGATGTTCGGGTGGAAAAACCCTTACCTTAACTCTAAACATGTTCCGCTCCTAAACTTAATATCCAAGAATATGAAATTAAAAATATTAATAAATTATTTAAGAACCTATTAGATATGTATTTATTTTATCAAAATCTGTTTAGTTCATTTATACCCATATTGCTAAGTTATTATATTGAATTTCGTTGTTCCAGGGTGTTCATTCTCTTTATTTTTATAATCGGTTCACTTGTTTTTAAGAAATTGAGTTCATGTGGAATGGTTATAAATCTCCAGGATTGGAATTATATATTATTTATGAACATAAATAATTGGTATCGGTCATTTCTATCATTTGGTTACATGGAATGAGGATGAATCATTAAATGACAACCACTTCGATTATTCGGCGGTATTTGGATTATTATTAACTAGTTTTGTCATCTAACTTAATTATATGTACATATTCTGGTTCCTGAATATTAATTATGTTATAAAACATATATTATTGGATGGTTCAAGTGTAAATATGGTTTCATGGCTAGTAATAAAGATGTAATTGAAGAATGAATCTTTGCCGTCCACGAATGCTATAAATTGGAACCTCATTGACGTTGATTTCGTTTATAAAAATAAAATGGAGTAAGTAAGAATATTTATGATTTTTATTCCATTAACATGATATATTTTCAGTACATAGATGATAATAGATTTATCATGATCATTTGGATAGAGTAGTTGAGGTAAGGATAGAAAAAGAAGATAAATTGAAATAAATCCAAACAAGAAAGAAGGATGCTTTACCTCTTGAGATAACCTCATTGAGAAACTCTTTAAGGGAAGGGGTTTTGGAATTTTTACAAGACTAAGAGCATCCTGGTAATGGGGAGTGACTAGGGAAGGGTAATTGGGCAGAACATTGAGGATCTTTAAGGCTTAGAGTACTGAAGTGAAGAGGGAGTGGTGAGGGGTTTTTATAGTGGAGGAGTGGGGTATATTTTGAATATTTAATTCATTATTTTATTATTTCTCTCAAGAAAACCAAATAGTGTTGTTTCATGTAACCCCTAATAGTAAAACTTTCATGTGAATTCGAACCAAGTGGCCTTGAATCACTTGTGATTTCATGAATAGTGTATTTTACTGATAATTTGTATATACGGTGTTTTATCATATTTCACTATTCATCAAAAATTCTAGAATTTTAGAAAAGTCCATAAAATTCACCCCAACCAATTTTCGACGAGTAGAATCAGAAAGTGAAATTCATTTTTCAAAAATAATTTTTTAAATATTATTAATTTAATTTTTAAATAAATTCATAGTTAATTTTAAAAATAACAATCTTAAAGTGGAATTAGTCTTATTTCTCATTAAAAAAACTAATTAAGATCCCATTATATTATTTCCTTAAGAAAATAAAATAACAACATTATTTACTATTTATAAGGGTCATATAACTATTAATATATCTATTCATAGGGGTATGTTACTATTCAACAAAAAATTATTTTTTTTCTATCAGACTCCAAATGACTTACTGAACACAACTCTAAATGACCATTTTTTGAAATTCAAAACATAGAAGTGGAAAAGTGGTGTTTAATGGCTAGATTATAAAATTTAATTCTATATTTATTTTCAAAACCATGGGGTGTTACATATCACATGTCAAAGGGGTTGTGTGTACACCTCATAAAATAATATAGGTGCATATTATGACATAAATCATAGTAAAGGAAAATGATGACAAAAATCATTTACCGCATTGCTATCATTAAAACCATAAAACCAAAAAAAGGAATATAATAAGATGGATATTTAAATCCCCGTAAATATACATATAAAAATAAAAATATATATTCATTGTATGTATATACACCACATAATGAAAATATGTTTTGAACATGGCATATTTCAAACAGAAAGAAAAGTGAGACGGGAAAACCCATACACAGAGCCCCAATTGTCCCCTGTGTCTTTATATTACTTTTGACACTGCTTTTCATCACAGAGTATAAACGACTGAAAAAAGGAATACCTTTGCATAATGTGATTCATCCTTTGAAGAAACATCAAAAATTGACAAAGGCATGAGCAAGGATTCTTTCCCACTTGGGTCGCGCAAGTTTCATCATGGTCATGCAAGTATACTTGCGCGCCGCCTAGTGGCCGCGTAGATGACTTGTGCACCCTCTTTAATTTTCGCCCAAGGTCTTATGCAACCTATAAATACTCCTTGTGGGCCCCCCATTTCAAGGACAAAAAATTCTAGAAACTCATATTTGAGCTCCCGGCACCCTAGTCTCTTATCGAAGCATTCCAAACACTTATAAGGTAATTTCTTACCTGGAATGGAAGATCTAAATATGGGAAAAAGGCCTAAGTGTTGAAATTTATCAACACGTGTGCGCCTATGTGTTTAATCCTTAAGATAAATGAACACACTTGTGTGCCACCTTATCCTTTCATCAGAACTTGCACACCACTTTTCTGGAAGCCCCTAGGGATATACTAAGGGCTTGAGCCAAGTCTCACCCATGTATTACCACATGGGCTGATCGTCCCACAAGTACCCATGTGTCGCGCAGGTATACCTGCGTGACCCGGACTTTCACGCCCATGCATGACTTGTGCGGCCCTCCCTTTTTGGGTTCCCCTCCAGCCTATTTCACTTATTTTCTTCATATCCACCTTTCCTCTTGAAGATTAAGCCTTCAGAACTCTCTCCAAAGCCATTCATGGCATGATTTCTAGGTTGGATTCCGAATATCAAAGGAATTCTATGGAACATCTCTTAAAACCTAGTGATTTACATATCTTTACGTCACTAAGGTTAGAGACTTCATTCAATCAACCTTATCCTTTAAGATGAGAGGATCTATAACATGGTCCTTCTTTTCAAATGTAATCCTCAGTCTAAGTTATTTTAATTTGGGCACCCTCTTTAGGAATAATCCCCAAGTCCCCTAACCTGGGCATCCTCTTCAAGAGTAAGCCCCAGTCATAATTTACCAAATCTGGGCATCCTCCTTAAGAGTAAGACCCATGTTCCCAAAATTATAAAATCCCATTAACCTGAGCCTCCTCCTTAGAAGTAATCCCCAATCATAATTCCTCTTAACAAGTCTTAATTTCTTTTGATATGGGCTTCTGTCTCATGAATAAAACCCAATCATAAGACCCCTCTAATTTGGGCATCCTCCTCAAGAGTAAGCCCCAAGTGAAGTATCCAAATATCTATAAATCACCTATACCTTTATGGACCTTGTTCCTAGGTTTCTTCCCAGAAGTAAATCCCAAACCTAATCTTCATCTATCTGGGCAGTCACACATGCATAATCCCCACATTATTTATCATGATTTGCATCTTTCATGGCAGAATTTTCAGGTTTTACCAATACCTCTTGTTTCTCACACCAAGCATGACTCACATGAGCATAGAGTGTAAAAGTAATTATGAAATCTTTCTTTGAGCCATGAATCATTCATAAACCTCATACTTCTTTAACTCTAACTATGTGGGTTCTGATTCCCTTTCTAAACAAGGATACGTAGGTATCCCATCTGCGAGTACGATCCCAACTCTGAAATAATCCACGTCCTTCTGAATGACAATAAACTTCAAGTGCCCCAATGAGTGGCTTTAAAAACAATATGGTTCTCATAATGACCAAGAGACTTATATATAATGTATTGAAGGATACCATTGACTAAGAATCTCTATCAAATATAGATGATTCTGTATCGATAAAGAACCTCGAATACATATAAAAACATTCTCTAAATTTCCTACATATCAATCATTGGTTTAATGTTATAAAGGAAAGATCATTATAAAACTTGGTAATTTAATAAGGATTCATGAATAAAACTCAAATATACAAATAGAGTTCTGGAGTAGAAAATAATTCTCCTAAAAAATGTGTGATGAGTCCGACCTCCCATCCTCTCGACCAATGAAAATTCTTAAGCCTCATCGGTCCACAACTAATGAGCACCTACCTTTGGAAAGTAGGTCCAAATGGATATGGAATCATTGGATGTTTCCAGTTCTACAAACAAACCTTTTAGAAACAGATCAGAATGTTTGAACCTCAAATCAATATGTTCATCCCCAATTCCATATGAAACAAAAAATGGTGAACCCGACATTAATCTTAAAACCTGTTAAAATGATGGTTTACTTATTTGTTAGGCCCCTATTTAAACTCAATGAGAGGGCCAACAAAGCAATAAATAACTCATGTGCTCTTCCAAAAGATGTAATAGCTGAATTTATCTTGATTATTTATGTTATATCAAACATGAACTCTTTTCCAAGATCTTCTATGTTACAGAAATGGCTTCTCTTATGTTCAAATCTATGAATACCTCTGCTGTGAATGCCTCTGCTGCCGATCCTACTGGATAATCGTCCGTTCTGAGGACAAAATCACCTACTCAGCATCTCCAACACTGGGTATCAAATGCACTGGTTAAGGGGTACTATCAACACAATACTATCCCTACTCTGGAGGATGCTCGACAAGACCTCCATGTCAATAATCCAACCTAGTTGTCCAGACAACGATGACCAGCAATCAAGAAGCAGGTGGTTCTAACCACCATTTCCAACCGTTTCGGGTCGTTATCCCCGGAACGCAATCACCAGTCCCTCCCATATTATAGGGAGGTGAATGAGTAGGCCCCTCAGGGCCTTAATTCAATGAGACAGGCGTCATTCCCAAGGGATCCCATCAACAATCTCCACGAGAGTCATGCGGTAGTACACCGTTAACATGAAGAGGGTGTCTTCCCCAGGCGTTCGGCTCAGGTTCCTCGAACACGAGAAGTCAAGACGAACCACCGGAGGCGACGACCGGTCAATAGTGATTAGTTTCTCATATCTTCCATTTCCGGAGAAGTCCACCACCCTAACTTGGTGGAACATAATGAGCGGGCACACACACCTGTACGTTTTAATTCTGCTATCCAGCAAACTCATCTAGAAGCATCATGCCAATCCCGCCATGAAATTCTGATGGAGTATTATAGGAAAGAACATACAACTGTTTATAAATCATCAGCTAGTCAACAGGCTAATCTGACTACATATGATGAAGCCCACCAACCCAATGTGTTGACAACTGGTAAACATGCACATACATCTACATAAATTAAACAATTCTTCCAGCAGCCTCGTCTTCCAGTTTTGAAGGAAGTTCATCAACCACATTTGATGAAGTTCAATCAGCAGGTACATAAACCGGCTCATATTGATCAAGACAACCAACAGTCTCATTTGGTAACATTCAGAGAAGTCAATCAGAAAGATCTAGTGATAAATAGGAGTCAGGCTCAACTCTCTACCCCCACACTTGAGTACCGTCAGAATTCACTGATAAGAAAATGAGGACAGGAGTAAGAATACACACCTAACCCAAGCACGGAATGGATGTATATTCCCGTTTCGGTAGCTGAATTCACCAATCACATTCTGTCAATGGTGAAAGAGCAGAAGCAAATCCCTGCTCATATCCTGGATGCCTATCAGGATATTATAACAGCTTAAGCAACATCTCAGGGAACGAAAAATAAATTGTTCCCTACCAGTGGAGTGACACATCAATATTTCACTCCGGAATAGACACATTCCTCTGTTCCAGTCCAAGAGGGTTGTGGGGCGTACTCCCCCATATCATACTGGCAACCATGTCAGGCACATACACTTGATTTGAGTGGATATAATCAGCCTAAACTGATCATTTCTCATGAGAAGGCACATACTATTTTTTATAATAACCACTTTCATCAACAATTGGTTCCCAAAATGAGTAAAAAGGCATCTAAAAAGAAGACCCGCCAATCCTAGTCAAGATATCAAGATCTGATTTGTAATAAGGCCTTACTCGATGCTGGAGTTCTTGATACACTTAGACAATTATATGTTGCAACTCAAGATTATACTCTCTCATTTCCCAATAGTGGGAACATTAATTCCGAAGGTCTTCATCAGACACTTCCTCATGAAGGCTTGTTTCATGACAGTTTGATCGATCTCAAAGTTTCATCTTCATAAGAGAGCCAAAATTACCCTCTGTGTGGACATAAGATCAAGGAGAAAGAGGTTTTATCTATTGCAGTAACCCACCATGGTGATCATCCCGATGTTGATGAATTTAGCTGCGAAAGTCTTCTCCGCATTAGTAATTCACATTTCCTGGAAAATTCATTCGAGGAAAATGCAGTGACGAGAAAGCCCTATTATCTTTAGGCACTTGAAAATATGAAGACAGTCATGTATGATTCTTTACAATTAGCGAGTGAAATACTTTCTCAATCAGAAGATAGCTCGGGATGTAGGTCATTCTCCGAAGCACCCCTGGGTCATTCATATTCTAGTTTTCTCAATGAGTTCTCTACCACTCTTTTTGAATCTGATAAAGCAAAAAAGTAAGTACCAACCCTGGTCTAATCAGGTAGAAGAATCATCATTGAATGATAAAGACGAAATAATGAATACGAGAAAACAACTAGAAAAAGGTGACGTACCAGTTATGTTCTGGCCTTTGGCTGACTCTCAGTATGACAATCCAGAGATGTTGACAGAAGAATGAATTCATGATATTTGTCTCAACATATGTAAAACTCTTTTTCAGTTTAAAAATAAAATATTATCTTATGATGAATATGAAAATCATGTGTAGATAATATAAGGGTTACAATGCCAAATTGACTTGTCATATCGCTCAGTTTATCGATATCCAAAGGCTGAAAAGCAGCATAGAGCCCTTCAGAGTTCATGCCTTGGTGCACTAAGAAGATTGTGCCGGTTAATTGCCGATGCCCCATCTGGTATTCATATCAGGGGATTGGGTGTTCATGGAGCACTACATTTCACTATACTCTCTAGTTCGAAAATCTCACCGAAAATGGTCTCATGCAATGTTATTACCCATAGATGGCCACAGTCAATTGGCATTGTTTGTAATCAAAGGCTTTCCCAAGCACAGGCATCAACTAGTTCTTCTCAAAGTTAGGTGTACAGTGAACAAGTTGTTGAATTACTCTTGCATCAAGAAAATGAGAATATTTAATAGGCCTCTCGTTTGGATCAATCACATCATCAAGTGACAGAAGTGTCAGAAATCATCCAATGGTCTTTTGAGCTGGGTTATAAAAGTGGATGTAGGTTGATGCATCCAACCAATTTCTGGACTAAAGTCCGCAAGATCAAGAGAGATTTTAAGAATGTCTCAGATATAGAATCTCAAGAACCACCCCAGCTTGCCAGACTGGGGACTCTTTTAGCCCAACCCTTGGAATCAACAAGTAGGATTCGAGAAGTTGAGCGGGAACAACCCCAATCCACTGGACTGGGGACTTTTTCAAATACTCAATCTCTCCCTCAGAGAAAGTTGGTCTTCTCTCGATTTGGGAAGAATCCACAAGAGGAATGAAGAGCCGAATTATCATGAGATTCACTCCAAATTACGGTTTATCAAGAATTTCCTGATGGATCAAATCAACAGAAGGCTATGTCTTATCAAGGACATGGAAGAAAAAAATATCGCAGAAATGCCGATAGAAGGGATGCAATGCATTAATCATCAGTAATTTCATCAATGACATTATTTCTGACCCACCAGATGAGGCTCATTCAGAGGTATCAGATGAAGAGGTTCTTGCTCAAGAAGTTGAACACATAGATACAAATGAAGAAGGTGTGCGTACACGGAATCAAAGGCTTACCCAAAATCTGGGTTTTCCTTTAAGTAACCCAGTTCCCCCTCTCTGAAAGGCATCCAACAAGTGGAAAGGAAAGAATAAGGTTTCATCCTACACTTCTTCTTGAGAAGGCCAGTCTCTCTCACTAGAGAAAAGGATTTCACAATAGCAGGAAGAAATGAAGGAATTGAAGAGGTTGAATGCAGAACTACTTCAAGGTAGTCTTCCCGCTAAGAGTGATGGAGTTAGTCAGCCAAGGGAAATTGTTGTAGTTACTGAGATGGATCAATAATATACTCCTCTACCAGTATACCCTCATAGGTCTAATCCTACGGGTCATACGCAAAAACAATCGGTGGTGCTACCATCAGTTGCAGTACTGGAAGCCATACCTATCCCAGCTCCAGTCAGTGCAGCTGCTCAAGAAAAAGCTCAACCGGATGTTTCTAAAATGTTAGTAACTACCATTGAGTCATTCACATCTCTATTGGAGGCTATGGGGGGAAATTGTGCTCAAATTCAACCAGAAAATAGATCTTACCCTGAATGGGTTGATGCGATTCCTCCCCCATATAATTTTTCAAGTACCACATTCCCAATCTTTAATGGTTCAAGAGATCCAGAGAAATAATTAAATTTTTTTTCTCTCATTGTTATCCCATGATGGGAACTCTTCAACAAAAAGAGGCAGTTAAGATCAGGTGTTTTGTATAGTCATTACAAGGGCCTGCTTTTGTTTGGTACACAAGCTTGAAATATCGGTCAATTACCGGATGGGAAGATCTCCATCAAAGATTTATTCTTCATTTCAGCTCAACATTTCCAAAGTGAACAGTTTCTGATCTTACAAATTCTAATCCAAGAGAGAATAAAAGGGTTTCATATTTCATTCCACACAAGAAGGGATTAACACATTACTTAAGCATAACACTCCCTCAAGATGAATTGTTTCCAATCTGTGTGGCAAATTTGCGTGATGAATTATGCACTCCATTGATCCCTGTGTAATTCACAAGAGGGTTTCAAGACCTTACATCGATTGCACAGTAGATTGAATACTCTCTTATGAAGACTAAGGATAAAATTCATGTAATTTCTTCAGCTCCCTGGAAACAGAATGGGTAGAGCGGATACTTCTACAGTTATGCTTAAACAAGCACCAGTGCCAGCTTCTACTTCAAAACCATTATCTTCCCGAAGGGCTCCACCATCCGAGTGTCAGCAACAGAGGCCGTTTCTTTAGGATGATCAAAGAGATCAAAGATGGAAACAATTTGATGATTTAAAGAGACAACTTTACTCTTTCCGAAATGAACAAGTTCCTGGTTACTTCATTTCATCTTTGGAAAATAATTTGGTTCAGCTGCCGAGGCCCAAAAGGATAAACAAGGAAGGAGATGAAGACCTTCACAACTATTTCCCATTTCATCTGATGTTGGGGAATCCCATTCAAGAGTGTTTTTCCTTCAAAGTTCTCCTGCAGAAAATGGTGGACTCGGGACAAGTCAAACTGTAGGGTTCTTCAGCTCAGGTAGCATGTGTTACTGCTAAAGATCCGGAGGAAGGAGGCGAGTAGCAAGAAGTAAAAAACAAAAATGTGAAGAAATATGAAAATTGTATGGTGAGAAAAATGATCAACCGAACTCATTCCATTTTGCGAATGCAATTGACGAAACCAATTGTGTCTTTTGCTATGAATGCCACAGTGAAACCTCCATCGAATGAAAAATCCTCAAAAGGGCATCATAATTCAGGGAAGGAAGAATAATCAGAATAAGATGAGTATGTGTGAAAGCCCATGTGGTCTTTGACTCTGGGAGATTTTATGCCATCTACTTCAAAGCCACGGGTACCGCCCCACCAAACGGCACAACCTAAATTGGATAGTCATGTAGAGTCTTCATCTGATGAAGAGTTGTTCTTCGATTCTGTTAATATGATTCACTTAATAGATCCTTATGCCAGTCGCAGTTTCGATTTCAATGAGCCTAAATTACCTATATAAAATAGAGGAATTAGAGGGAGTTCCAGAGGTCTGGGATACAGAGGAAAACGTGGATATCCCAAAATCCACTATTCTAATTATACCTATGCTAGAACTGTGTATGTAGAAGAAACACGTGGCAGAGCCCTTCAGCGATCTCAACAAGAACAAGAAAGTTCTTCCACCAATAGAAGATTCAGTCCTGGCACAGTTATTTTGGAGGATCGGTTGGTGGTTCCACCTTTATCCTCTAAAAAATTAAACAGACCTATTCAGTATAATTTTCCAAAGCTAGGAGTATTTCCAACTCCTATCCTGATACAAGATGCATCTACTTCGAAGGCATCAAATTAAAAGGCACCTACTAATCAACAAGTTCCTGTTGGAAAAAATAGACCTTTGGATCAAAAGTATGATGTGTTGAAACACCTAACCCAAGTAACGGCCATGTTATCAATTCTGGATGCTTTGAATCTATCAAAGGATCTTCGGGAGGCACTCATCGAGGCTTTTTCAAGTCCTCACGAGTTTGAAACTGAAATTGCAGTAGCTGAAGTCTACCATGTAGAGAACAATCCTACAGAATTCCATGTAGTGATATCTTTCACAATTAAGATGAATATGATGTCGTGCATGGGTATATTAGACCTTTGTACTTATCTGGAAAGGTCAATGGTGAAGACATATGAAGGGATTTCATTGATAATGGTTCAGGAGTCAACCTCATCCCCATTCGTACACTTCTTCTATTGGGTCTCACCAAATATGATTTATCTCCTTCTACTTTGATGTTGCAAGGGAATGATAAAAATGAACAAGAACCACTGGGTGAGATTACACTCAGGACTCATTTTGGAGATGTTGTATCAATTTCATATTTCATGGTTGTTGATCACGATACAGCCTTCAATATTTTTCTTTGAAGACCCTGGCTACATCAACATGCATATATCCCTTCATCATACCATCAATGTCTCAAATATTGTTTCGATGATCAAATTGGGACATTTTATGGTGATAAATCCTCATTCAAGACATGTGAATCTCAATACACTGAGGCGGAATTCTATCACACGAATGGAGAGGAGAAACCCACAACAAAGGAGGTTACCAAAGTTATTGCTCCATTTGGTTTGGAAAAGATTCCAATAAATCCATTTACACTAGTGAGTACAGATTATGTGTTTCCTATCATCCAAATTGATAGGATAGACTCAAATCAAAATAGTCTTATGGAAACTTCCATAATATCAATTACAGCAATCAAGCCAGACAACATGGGTGAAATTGGTGATCCACCAAGCAATGATGAATTCCAAAATGGATATGTCTTCATTTCATCCACTGATATACATCATGTATATACTTCGCCAACCAGGCCAGAAGAAGTTATAGAAATGTCAAAGGAGAACGATGATGTCGATTCTCAATCCATCATCCCCTCTTTATAACCCAAGAAAGACCCTTCATCATCAATCAGGTCGGAAATGGAAGCTTCTTCTTCAAGATATTCAAATTTTAACATCTCTTCTGATTATGGAGACTCTACTTCATTGTCTACTATGAAAGTAGAAACAGAAGAAGTTACACATGTTGAAGACGAAGAGGAAGATATCAGGGATGTGCCCCCAGCATTTGAAGAGGGTATCACTACCACTGTGGATGAACTCAAAGAAATAATTCTGGGTACAAAATAAGATCCACGCCCCACTTAAATTAGTACAACCATGAATCTTAAAGATTAAGAGATGTATATTTAATTTTTAAAGAAAAATCAAGATATATTTGCTTGGAACTATACAGAGATGCCCAGGATTTATCCTGATGTCTCTACTCATCGTTTGGGTTTACCAGAAGAACATCAAGGATTTAAGAAAGCCGCAAGAAGAACACAACCAAATTATGCTTCCAAAATATAAGCTTAAGTGGATAAGCTTATCAAAGTTAAATTCGTCAGAGAAGTTCAATATCCCAAACGGTTGGCTAATATTTTCCCTGTGAAAAAGAAGAACGGAAAAAGTAGAGTTTGAAGTGATTTCAGGGATCTTAATCGGCATTTTCCTAAAGATGATTTTCCGGTTCCGATTACAGAACTTTTAATTGATGCAACAGCTGGATATGAAGCACTTTCCTTCATGGATGGATATTCCAGGTATAATAAAATCAAAATGGCTCCAGAAGATGAAGAATCTACTGGCTTCAGAGTCCCTCAGGGTGTGTTTTGTTATCAGGTAATGCCCTTTGGCCTAAAGAATTCTGGCGCACCATATCATCGTGCCATGCACCATATCTTCAAACCCTTTTTAGGGAAGTATGTTGAATGTTATGTGGATTATTTCGTGGATAAATACAAACAATGTTCTATTCACTTGGCTGATTTAGAATTCATATTCCACAGACTTCGACAACATAATTTGAAGATGAACCCATTAAAATGTTCTTTTGGGGTAACCTTGAGAACATTTCTTGGCTTTTTTGTACGCCATCATGGTATTGAAGTCAATCCTGAGAAGAAAAAGTCAATCCTTGGTTTGTCACCTCCCCGAAATTTGAAATAATTGAGAGGACTTCAAGGAAACATAGCCTATATTCAGTTGTTCATCTCCAATTTGGCTGGAAAAAGTTTACCCTTCACCAAATTGATGAAGAAGGTAGTTACTTACCAGTGCACTGAAGAATGTCAAGAATCATTCAATATTCTGAAGAAGTATCTCTTGAGTCCACCGGTACTAATTCCACCTATTGAATGAAGGCCATTTATCATATATGTGACATATTTGGAACGATTATTGGGTGCCTTTATTTCCGAGAAGAATGATGTTGGGAATGAAAACAACCTTTACTATCTTAGTTGGACCATTCTTGAAGAAAAAAACCTGATATTAAAGTATTGAGAAGTTCTGCCTAGCATTAATATTTGCAGTTCAGAAGTTGAGACACTACCTGCAACATCACGAGGTCCAATTGGAATCTTGCAATAACCCGCTCAAATTCACCCTTAGTCGTCCAATGCTTACAGGACGTATAGCAAGGTGGGAAGTTATTTTGCAGCAGTTTGATATCCAATATGTGTCTCAAAAGGATGTAAAGGGGCAAGCTCTGGCTGATTTCCTTACTGAACATCCTTCAGTAGAAGATACATCTTCAGATATTGAACTCCCTGATGAGGAAGTTTTCTCTATTCAAGATAGTACTCGAGAATGTGAAATGTACTTTGATGGTGCTTCCAGAAGTCCAACAGGAAATAAAATGGATGATCATAAACTCAACAAAGTTGGGTTAGGAATTGATCTTATTTTCCCAAAAAGGTAGTGTTACCCTATTCCTTCTTATTATGGGAAGGCAATACAATTAATGAAGTAGAATACCAAGCTCTCATCGCAAGATTGGAGTTGGCGCTTCAGGTACAAGTGAATCACTTAAAAGTGAATGGAGATTCAGACCTGGTAATCAAAAAAGTCAATGGGGATTATGAAATAAGAAAAGAAGAGTTTGTACCTTTGTATGATTACGTCAGAGAGTTAATGGTGGAATTTCTTATGGAACCGAAATTTTCTTATGTCTCGCGATCACTAAATGCTCAAGCTGATGCACTGGATAATATAGCCACAACTCTGGCAGATCCAAATCGTGACGAGACAAGCATCATAATTGCTCACCGTCATACAATTTCACCATATGTTCAAGCCAGAACAGAGGAAATCAATGAAATTAGTCCCATTCCTGAGCCATATGGTCATACTACAGGATGAATGACACCTACCCGGGAATACCATTAAAATGGAACACTTCCACCTGATAGAGCTAGGAAAGAACAAATCCGGAAACATGTGTTCAATTTTACTCTTTATGATGGCCCAGATCACCTAGAGAAAATTATCTACAAATGTGGTTTTTATGGAGTTCTCTTTAGATGCATTTATGGTGAAGAGACAATGGCTGTCATGAAAGAAGTACATGCAGGAGTCAGAGGTGCCCACCAGTACGAACATAGACTATCTGATCAAATTCGAAGGCTTGGATACTTTTGGCCCTCAATGATACAAGATTTTGTTGATTTCACGAAGACGTTTCATCCATGACAAGTACATTCCAACTTCATTCATTAGACCCCAGAGTTGCTTTATACATCCAAATACTCGTGGACATTTTCCATGTGGGGAATGGATGTGGTGGGACCTTACCCTTCAGCTACATCCAAGTAGTTTAAGTTTCTTATTACTGCTATTGACTTCTTTTCCAAATTGGAAGAGGAAATACCTATTAAAGAAGTTAGTTCTAAAATCATTGTTATCTTCATAAAGTCTAATATCATTACCAGATTTGGTGTCCCTCATACCATGTTGATGGAAAATGGCACCAACTTCTGTTCATCTGAGGTAAAGAAGTTGTATCAAGAATACAACATCAAATCCAACCATTCATTTCATCATTATGCAGCGGCCAATGGCCAGATAGAAGCTTTCATCATGACTCTTTCAAACATACTTCAAAATACGGTGGATAAAGATAAGAATTCATGGCCTGAAAAACTCTTTTGTGCTTTATGGGATTATCGAACCACCACCCGCACTGCAATGCGGTCAACTCCATATTCGTTGGTATATGGAACGGAAGCAGTCTTGCCTATTGATGTTCAATTAAAATCACTCAGAGTAGCCATTTGTGATCAGTCATATACAGATAAACAATCTCAAAAGTTATTGGATGAATTGGAACGATTAGATGAGAAAAGATTGAGTACCCTTCATCACTTGTAAGTCTATCAAAATAGAATATAACATGCTTTCAACAAAAAAAGTTTGTCACCATTCATTCATTCAGGGAGAATTGGTATTGGTTATCAAAACTCCAATGATACCAGGAAAGAAACATCCCAAGCTTGAACCAAAATGGGAATGACCTTATTCAATACATAAGGTCCACTCGAATCGAGAATATTCTTTAATCTCAATGGATGAGGAACTCATCAGTACTCCAACCAATGCCAGATTTCTGAAGAAGTATTTTGTATAAACAAAAAATTAATAACCTATGGTCCATGCATATGACCTTAAACTATTTTCATCCTTATCGTCCAACATGACGTTAAACTGTGTCAACATCCAGAAAGACGTTAAATTGTGATGTCCTAGCTACATGATGCTAAACTATACAGAAGTCCCTTATGTTCAGCAAAATGTTAAACTGTGAAAAATCCCTTAATACGTCCAACATGACTTTAAAATGTATCTTCTTTTTTCCTTACTCCATGACATTAAACTGAACTGTCCCCCCCTTATTGTCCAACATGACGTTAAACTGTATTGTCCCCATCGTCTTAGCTACAGGAAGCAAAACCGTACAACACCCTTATTTTCCAACATGATGTTAAACTATTCCCCTACATTCGTCATACGTGATGTAAAACAGAAAAAATTCCATTAATATGTATAATATGACATTAAACTGTATTTTGTCCCAACTACATGACACTAAACTGTGCAGCACCAATAGTCCTAACTGCAAGACTCTAAACTGCATAGTCCCTTCATATTTCCTACATGACATTAAACTGTGCATCGTTAAGGTTGTTGCTATCTCTTGTTTCTCACACCGAGTATGACTCACTTGAGCTTACAAAAAATTGTAACCATAACACCCTCTCCGGGCCACTAACCAAGCATAAGTCCTAGCACGATCTATTTTTAGGTCGTTGTCCTCAAAAACGACTTGATCTAAAATTCATTCTTTAATTGAACTACGCGGACTTTGATCCTTGCCTTCTAGGCTGGGTACATAGGCAACCTCCTGAGGTTCAAGCCCAACACCAATATCTTCACATTGGTTCACCTTTTTACTTGCTATATGACGTTAAACTGTAAAGCACTTTTGTCAGGAATGACAATAAACTACAACATTCTTTGACACGCTCACCTAAGAGTGAATCATTATTTACATTGATATCCAATCATGCTATATTCCAAAGACTATGTGCATACATGGTAATGCCTGAACCTTTTATCTTGGGTCAAACCATCATTGCACTGAAGTCCCCTTCCACCCTTCACTTGTGTGAATCAAATCCTTACTGAGGGTACTTATAGAACTAGGTGGGCTTGATTCCCATCCTTACGGGATACGTAGGAAAGTTCGAGAATCCCTAGAATCTAGCCCCATGTCTTTGGGCCCAACCCCAAATTCCACTTTCAGTCCCTTGGCTGAAAATTCCCCTTGTGAAACCATGAATATAGTACGAAAAGCATGGTCTTCATTCACAACGGGATTGTAACAAACACACAATTTGTATTACTTATCATGGTCCATGTTCTATGACTATAAGCTAATATCTCCTACACTCTCATCCCACATGACATTAAACTGTATTTGAAGAACTACGTATGGCTTGATTCCCATATGGGATACGTAGTGAAGTCCAGCATCTCAATCTAGGACCTAACCACAACATGATAATGGTTAGCATTGGTCTATGTATCTCTACATACATAGGAAAATACCCATTTTTATGTTTCATAATCCTAACCTTAAATATTTTAAGATCTTCATACCCTTTTCTTGAATTCTGGTCACAAAATGATTGATATCTGAGAGTTCTTTTGCCTGACTATGCAGCACGTGCCTTAGGCGGCCTTGCATAAGTAGTCTACGTAAGGTACCTATCAGCCAAAAGATGCTATTATTTGACAATGCAGCCAATGCACTTAGGCAACCCTACATAATTAAACCCCCTAACAGGTTTGTAAAATATTGGTAACCTCATTCATGGGAAGAAAACCTCTTTTGTCCTAATTTTTCATAACAACAATATGTAGGGATTTCAAAAAATAGCTATCCTTAACATATTTGTACCATACTCATTCTCATGATCTGAATGTATTCATGTCTATGTTTTATATTTCACTTCCCTATATTTGGTTCAGACCATCGTAAGAGTGACATCCATCCAATTCTTATACAATCTTGATTGGAAATATCATCTCCATATTCAAGTACCTCTCTCCATACAACAAAATATATACTTTGGAAAATTTGAATCTCCATAAACTTTCACCGGATTTTTAGAAGTAGAAAAGTAAATTTCTGAGAGTTCTTTTGCCTGACTATGCAGCACATGCCCTTAGGCGGCCTTGCATAATCAGTCTACATAACGGACCTCTCAGCCAAAAGATACTATTATTTTAATATGCAGCCAATGCCCTTAGGCGACCCTGCATAATTCGAACCCCCTAACGGGTTTGTGAAATAGTGGTAACTTCATTCTTGGGAAATACTTCTTCTAATGCCTTTTGTCCCTTTTTCGTATCAATCCTCAGATTCAAAATTCCTTATGTCATATTTTACATGTTTCCCCCCATACTTGAATATGGTAATATGTTTTCAGATAAATTATCAAGGAATTGAGTCAATTTTAATCCATTCGGTCAAAGCTATTTCGACCATAAACATTAGCCTTTTTTTATGTCCGACGTGCATGACATTAAACTGTCCATAAAAGAAAAGGGAACTCTGAAAAAAGTTCAAGTCCCATTTCACTAACCATACATTTTGTATGATTAGATAATATTGAGAAAATTAAAATATTCAAAGTTTGTAGGGTTATTTATAATAATCCTAGAAAAAATCAAGCTATGTGTACTAGGCCCATTGGCATAGTTAAAAGTTTAAAGCAGGTAGAAAAAGAATCCAGAAACAAATGATTGAAGATGAAAGTGTTTTTCATTTGATGCACAAGAGTTATAAGGACATCAACAAACTAGAGTCTCTTCTCTTTTTCAGGAATTACAAAAGTCTTTCAACATAACTCTTAATTTGATTTATGGCATCCTGAGCTTCATCAGTAGCCACCTGGAATTTATTCATTCAACTGAATACAATAAGAGATGAAGTGATACCAGCTCTTCTTGGAAGAATTGTAAATAATGTTCTTGAGTGTGGTTTGAGAAAATTTTCTGCTGATAAAACAGGGACTCTGTTTCTATCCAAGAGACATGGAAGATGGATACATGGATTTGAGAATAGAGCATTGGATATAAAGTGAAATTTGGAGAGAGTACTCTTTTCAGATATGATTCTAATACCATGATGATCTTCTCTCCACCAACCGAAAGCAGAAAACATTTCCGCCCATGGGTTTCCCATTTTCATATCTTCAAGGAAATGGAATGGAGGAAAAAAATTCACACCATTGTTGTTGCTCTTAATGCACAACATAATCGAAATTGAGATGTAGCAGTGCAGCTGAATCTCAGGAATATAGTTCTTTGCATCTGAAACGTTGACTCCTTGTAGATGACCATGAACATACAGAGGCAAGTAGATGCTCTGTGGGAAATTAAGATTATATTTCTTCAAGTACTTAGCCAAATTTAGGAGAGTGATGTCGCAGATATCTTAGTAATAATGGACAACAATGTTCATCATGTCATCAATTATCTTTCTAGCCAATTCATCAGTCGTTCCAATTCTCTTGGGAGCCATTGAATCTTCAAAAAATTTGAATAAATTATTTCTTAAATGGGTTGATTTTTCATAAATTTTTTAAATAAATTAGAATAAATGGATAAGGCATTAAGTTGCGCAAGTCTAATTTTGGCGCACAAGGATGGGTGTGTCACGCATGTTTTGGCTCACAGGTCTCACCATGCAAGTCCAAATACCTCTACAGTAGCACGACAGTAAAGAAACAGCAAAAAACAAGTAACTTGCATGACGTGGGACACTTGCGTGGTGAGAGAAAGAATTTTGAGAATTGGTGGCTTTGCGCGAGAATGGCCACATATTTATAGGCCAGGCCGCACCCCTGCATGCTGAAGCCTACGCGACTCCACTTACGTGCTGCCATCTGCACGCTCAACACCTGTGCGCCACTATTCCTTGATTTTCGTCTTCACCTCAGAGTCACATCCTCATTTCTTTCAGATCCAACTCTGATAGGGGACTTTTGTTGATGCTCCTTTTCGTCACAGAGTCTAAACGACTGAAAAAAGGAATAAATTTGCATAAACTGATTCATCCTTTGGAGAAACATCAAAAATTGACAAAGGCATGAACAAGGATTCCTTCCCACTTGGGTCACGCAAGTTTCATCATGGTCTCACAAGTATACTTCTGTGCCGCTTAGTGGTCGTGCAGATGACTTGCACGCCCTATTTAATTTTCTCCCAGGGTCTTCATCAGCCTATAAATACCCCTTGTGGGCCCTACATTGCAAGGAAGCAAAATTCCAGAAACTCAGATTTGAGATCCTGACACCCTAGTCTCTTATCGAAGCTTTACAAACACTTCTAAGGTAATTTATTACCTTGAATGGAAGATCTAAAGATGGGAAACAAGGACTAAGTTTTGAAATTTATCAACACATGCGCGCCAAGGTGTTTAATCCTTAAGGGAAATGGACACACTTGCACGCTGCCTTATCCTTTCATCAGAACTTGCGTGCCACTTTTCTGAAAGCCCCTAGGGATATACAAAGGGCTTGAGCCATGTCTCTCCGAATTATTACCCCATGGTTTGACCGTTGCGCAAGTACCCATGTGTCGTGTAGCTATACCTACGCCACCAGGACTTACGCGCCCATGCAGGACTTGCTTTCCCATCCTTTTTGGGTGCCCCTGGTTCACACCCAAATTTACCCAAGAGAAGAAGGGTAGAACCGTCCTTGTAGTGTATCTTGGGTTGTCGATTCCATAGAGACCTAAGAAGATACCTAAGATACACAACCTAAGGGATGGATTTTTGGCTATGAAGTGGCCAACTTGTATTTGTTTTTAACTGTTTTGGGAGAAGACTAATAATCTTAGTTGAGTTCAATTATAATTAAATGGGTTGATCTTAGGGTTACGCTTGGGTGGATTGAATGCATTTTATTTCTTTAGACAAATTTTTGGTTTTATTAATTCTTGATGAAACCATTCTTCAAAATAACACTACCTTCATCATTTTCTGGTTAGATACTAACTAAACTCAATTAATAGTCACCAAAACACTTAGAGAACCATATTCATGATCTCTCCAAGGTATATGGTAAATTTAGAAATTGGAATTAGCTTTCTCAAACACAGTGAAGATGAGGAGCGAAAATAATGAAGAATGGAAGTCTTGAATTATTTAACCAATTAACAACAATTCGTGCATTAAATAACATTCAATCCAGCCTTTTCATCTTCCTAAGATCAACCCATTAAAGGGTTAGCCCTCCATTGATGATATAATATCAATGGTGGGTGGAAGACGGCTTACAAGAATTGAATTGAAGAGATTAAAACCGCGGAAATAACGAGCACTCCTCCGTGTGTGTGAATGGAATTCACACCTATGTGTGAACTATATCACCAACACACAGAGTTATCACTGTGCTTTGGTGATTTTAGAGATTTATGTATAGAAATTTTAAGAATATAAGAGAAGGAATTGGATTAAGAACTTAGAAATACAAAAAGAAACTTACATGGGGAAATGAAAGCATTACAACGAAAATTGAGCATAATAACATTACATGAAAGAAGGTATGAGTTCCTCCTCACAACCACTGCCTTAAATAGGAAGATTTGGATCCTTAGGACGAGCTCCAATAGTACAAGTCATCCTAATCAATGAGGGTAGGCATAGGTGGTGGAAAGTGGGTGGAGAGGATACTTCTCCACCCTTGACCTGAGATGGCATCCAGCTTGCATCCACTTGACAGATCCGCTTCAAAGTCCTTCTAGATGGCCGATTTGGAGTGAGCCATAAATGACACAAATGAATCCCCGGATGTCTTCTAACAGTTTGTAAACTATCAGCCCAATTGACATTGTGGTTCGGGATATATGGAAGATTCATTGGGCTGACATTCTGGGTCACAGATTCTGGCCCAGATTCTGATCTTCCATTTGGGCTCCCTTGATCACCATCATGGAGACCGAATTAGCACTTTGGACTGAATAATGATTTGTTCCCATGTATGTATTCTATCATCAGAAGACATTTGGGCTTCATTGGTCCAGTATTGTGGGACCCACATCCTCAACAGTGGGTTGGTGTCCAATATTCCTTCACCAGAATTGTCTCCTTTAATCACCAAATATCTTCATCATCCTTTATGAATCTTTCCTTGCTCCCTGAATGAGAAACATTTAAATTTTAACTGAAGATACATTTCCAAAAATATAATATTAAAACATGAATAATTACATTCAATAAAATTAGATGAGTCATTGGGCCAAAATTGGTGTACATTAGGCATGAAGTGCACAATTGATGAGAGTGGATGTTTAAATTAAAATGTACTAACTCAGGCCCATATGATCAAAAATGAACTTTTAATCCCAATAAAATGTAATTATAAAATGTGTTTTTATTGTCTAATCACACCCCCCAACTTGAGATTTTCTAGTCCTGAGCAAATAACTCAAAGATTATGAAAATCAAATTCCCTTTTCCAAAAACATTTTAATAAACAATGCTCACCAAAATACCTCATACCAAAAAATTATGCATCCCATGAAAATAATTTAATACAATGTAGGTTCTAAAGCATTACCAAAGCCCGATCCCATTCTTCTGATCAAATTCAATGCCACATTTCATCCAATTACCATTTATCATGATGATGTGTTGTGTGTCACAATAGACATGGGGGTTCATTTTTATTCAAGGGGGAAAAGATGGAAGCTCTAGGTGGAATCACATTTTAATATTAATATGAGTATCCATTTTTTTTCAATGTTTCCATGGTTATTGAAATTTAATTCAAATGAGTCAACCCTTGTAGCGAGACTTTGCCGATGACTCCCAGGCTCAAAGGCCTTAGGGCACCAAGTGAAGCTCAAATACTCGAGCATCATCTCGAGTTGACTCATTCAAAAACAAATTCGAATTTCCACAAATAGAGATAAAATTCCCACCTCTAGGCCAGACAACTATGTAGTCAAGATCCCCAAGTGCCGAAAGCCATACATTAAGTCATTTCATTGCTCTATGCGCAAATTTATTGTTGTTTTTTTTTTGTGTTTTTTATACACCTCTTTTTATATATATTTTTTTTAAAATACTCATATTAAATTTAAATTGATCACCAAAACTATGCTATTTATTATGGGACCCCAAGAATTCAAATTAATACCCCACAATCCAACGGACGTGCATTGTGAATTTTTTTTATAAAAATTGGATGAAAATGTAACAGTGAAAAATCACATTAGACAGTCACACTTTCCAAAATTTTATGCTCATGAACTTAAACATGTATTAAAATCAGAATCAAGGAATACAAAATTATGTAATATTCAGTTTTCAAGGTTTGCAATTTGTAATAACATGTTCAAGGTTAAGGAAAATTTTCATTCAATTAACACGCACATTTTATTGCTCTATGTGATTGATTTTTATTTTCACCTCCCCCCAACATAATATAACACTGTCCCCAGTGTTTAAAGAAAATATAATTTAGAAGGGGTAGAGGCAGAGAATAGGAGCATAGAAAAATTTCACCTGATATTTGATATTAAACTTTGTGATGCTCTCATTTAATCCCTTGGTCTCCATGTCACTTGAAGAATCCTCACGGTAGTGTACGCTTGTACTCTTATGATTTCCCTAAAAATCCATCAAACTTGGCAGCCCCTGAATCTCAAAAACCAACATAGTTAGACACAATGGAAACCCCTTGAGGTTCCCTTTTCTAAAAATAAACAAAATAAAAAATAAAAAAAAATCAAAAATAAAGACAAAACATACTTGTTTATTTTGAAACTCCAATGATCGACACTCATTACAAGTAATAATTTTTTTTAAAAAAAAAATTATGTATATATACAAAAATTTAAAATATAAGTATATATATATAAGATAGAATAAGGAAGCACCAACCACCGTAGTTCAGTGGTAGGCGTGTGCCCCTGTCTCCCTTCGGTCCCGGGTTCGAGTCCTGCGGCTTCGCCGGCCGTGACGGGGTTTGACCGACGTCCTACGGCGTGTCACTTTTTTTTACATTTTTTTTGTTTTGTTTTTTTGTTTTGTTTTTTTAATAATAAAAAAAATAAAAAAAAACTTGAAAACACCTATATTGTTGATATATTGTTTTCTTTTTAATTTTTGGGTAAGATAATACTCAGGGATCACACCGCATGACACGGATGAATACGGTGCTCCCCTTTCATACCCATCCATACTCATAAGAGAAGAATAGGTCAACAATATGAGGTAAAATTATATCAAATTGTTTTGCTAAATTTTTTTTATTAAAACAATAAAGTGATTGTAAATTTAAAAATCATGGGTTGCCTCCCATTCAACGCTTTGTTTAACGACGTTAGCTCGACTTAAACCCCTAATTGATTAATTGTTTTTTTTCATCAAAGGTAGGTTCACTCAGGTCTTCATCAAATTCATGTTTTTGGAATGGTTCTATGAATTGTTTGACTCTATGACCATTAACATTAAATATTTGACCATTGGTGGGATCTTGCATTTCAACAGCCCCATGTGGGTACACCTTATGCACTATGTATGGACTGGACCATCTTGACCTCAACTTTCTCGGGTGCCAATGAAGTTTAGAACTATACAAAAGCACAGGTTTCCCTGGTTCAATGTGTTTAGTTTTAAGATTCCTAGACTGGTAGGCTTGAACTCTAGCTTTATTGATCCTTCAATTTTCATAAGCCTCCATCCTAAGTTCCTCAAGCTTGTTTAGATCATATTTCCTCTTTATTACAGCCAAAGAAATGTCAAAGTTCATTTTTTTGATTTCCCAAAAGGCCTTATGCTCAATCTCCACTGGCAAATGGAATGATTTACCATAAACCAACCTATATGGGGACATTCCTAGGATAGTTTTAAATGTTGTTCGATATGCCCAAAGAGCATCTAAGAGTTTGCTCGACCAATCTTTCCTAGATGGATTAACAGTTTTCTCAAGAATTTGTTTGATTTCTCGATTGGCTAACTCAGCTTGACCATTGGTTTGTGGGTGGTAAGCGGTGGACACTTTGTGAGAAATTCCATACTTCTCCATGAGTGATGAGAATGGGCGATTGCAGAAATGAGTTCCACGATCACTAATGATAGCCCTAGGAATCCCAAATCTAGAGAAGATGTTTTCTTTAAGGAATCTAATCATGGTTTGATGGTCATTGGATTTTGTAGGAATGGCCTCAACTTATTTTGAGACATAATCGATAGCCAAGATAATGTAAAGATATCCCCTAGAGTTTGGTAAGGGACCCATGAAATCAATTCCCCAACAGTCAAAGATTTCAACCACTAATATTGGAGTGAGAGGCATTTGATTCCTTTTTGTGATGGACCCTACTTGTTGACACCTAGGACAACTTTGAAAAAATGTGTAAGAGTCCCTTGAGAGGGTGGGCCAAAAGAGACCACATTGAAGAACCTTGGAAGAAGTTTTCTTAGAAGAAAAGTGACCTCCACAAGCCTCACTATGACAGAACATTAGGATGGACTCTTGTTCGGATTCTGGCACACACCTCCTAATGACTTGGTCAGGACAGAACTTATAGAGGTATGGATCATCAAACACTTAATGCTTGACATCAGAAAGAAATTTTCTTCTAGCTTGGGTCCCTAAGAATTTTGGAATGACCCCTGAAACTAAGAAGTTGTCTATGTCAGCATACCAAGGTCAATCACTCACAGAAAAGAGGTTCTCATCGGGAAATGAATCAGAAACAGAAAGGTGATGTGAGTTGTCTTTGAATTCCAACCTAGAGAGGTGATCAGCTACAACATTCTCGACACCTTTTTTATCCTTAATGGTTAAATTGAACTCTTGAAGAAGAAGGACCCACCTAATCAATCTAGCCTTGGCATCGTTTTTTTGGAAGAGATATTTTAGAGCTGAATGGTCGGTGAATACAATGATGGGTGATCCTAAGAGGTATGACCTGAATTTCTCTAAGGCAAACACAACAGCAAGTAACTCCTTTTTAGTGGTGGTGTAATTGATTTGGGAATCATTTAAGGATTTTCTTGCATAAGAAATGACATATGGAGTTTTATCACACCGTTTTCCTAACACAGCTCCTACAACAAAGTCACTGGCATCACACATGAGTTCGAAAGGAAGGTCCCAGTTTGGAGATTTCCTAATGGGAGGAGAGGTGAGAGCAGATTTAAGGGTTGAAAATGAACCCTCACAGCTTTCTTTCCAAAAAATTGGATCATCCTTTACTAGGAGAGCACAAAGAGGACGAGAGATTGAACTAAAGTCCTTAATGAATCTTCTATAGAAACTAGCATGTCCAAAGAAGGACCTCACATCCTTAATAGTTCTGGGTGATGGAAGGTGACGAATGATGTCAAACTTTGCTTTATCAACTTCAATTCCCCTACCCGAGACTATATGGCCAAGGACTAACCCCTATTTTACCATGAAATGGCATTTTCCCCAGTTTTGGACTAGATTATTTTCTTCACATCTTGACAAAACTCTCTCCACATTCCTAAGAAATCCCTCAACTGTATCCCCAAAGACAGAGAATTCATCCATGAAGACCTCTAGAAAATCCCCTACCATATCTGAGAAGATTCCCATCATGCACTGCTGGAAGGTTCCAGGGTCATTGCATAACCCGAACGGCATGAGTTTGAAGGCATAGGTGCTGAATGGACAGGTGAAGGTTGTCTTCCATTGATCCTCCAAGGAGACCTCGATTTGATTGTACCCTGAGTACCCATCTAAGAAGCAATAGAATTGATGACCCGCCACTCGCTCAAGGACTTGATCAATAAAGGGAAAGCGAAAATGGTCCTTCTTGGTACAAGAGTTGAGCTTCCTATAGTTAATACAGACTCTCCAGCCACTACTCACCCTAGTTGGAAGAATTTCCCCATCCTTATTAGTGATCATAGAGATTCCAACTTTCTTTGGGACAACATGAATTGGGCTTACCCACTCACTCTCAGCTATGGGGTAGATGATACCATCTTTCAATAACTTAAGAAGTTCTTTCCTTACCACATCCATAAGATTTGGATTGAGTATCCTCTGAGGTTGAAGACATGGTTTGGATTTAGATTCAAGAGTAATTCTATTAGTTCCAATAAGTGGGATAATCCCAGGAATATCAGACAGGGTCCAACCAATGGCTTTCTTGTGTTTCCTAAGGACATCTAGAAGAATCCTCTCATGATTGGCTTCAAGAGAAGAAGATATTACTTTAGGATGTGTTCGATTTTCCCCTAGGAAGGCATACTTGAGGGAAGTAGGAAGTTCCTTCAATTCAAGATCAGGTTGGTTCAGAATTTCAACAGAATATTGGGGCATTGGATCAAGATCAAATTTGTTTCCTAGATTTTCAGATTGAATTGATTCCCCATGTGTACAAGTTTCAACCACAAGATTGTATTGACCTGGGTTAGGGAATGGAGTTTGATTTGTCTCCATGAATGTGGTTTCCTGGAAGGTTTCACTGATTTTTGGTCCTAAGACATCATCATAGGAGCAATTTGAAAATGATTCGAGCCAAGGAGATAAACTTCCTTCATGTGAACAAAGGAAATCAATCTCATCCAGACTTAAACATCCATCAAATATTTCTTTATGTTCTATGGATTAATTTTCAATGCTTCCTAACATTTTTACTTCATTAATGTCCTCATCATCTCTTATTTGTGAGCTTGCATTATAGATGTTCATGTCTAGACTCATGTTCCCAAAGGTGATGGTCATGTTCCCATTTCGGACTCGGATAACAGAGTTGATTGTTGCAAGGAAAGGACGGCCAAGAATGATTGGAGTTTGCTCCCTAGGACCTAATCTTGGATGATTTTCAAGGACAATGAAGCCAGCAGGGTAAATGAAATTCTCAACTTTCACTAAACCATCCTTTAAGATCCCCTTCGGATCCCGAACACTGCGATCAGCGAGTTGAAGAGTGACAGATGTTGGTTGGAGTTCTTCGAGCCTTAACTGACAATACATGGCATAAGGAATGAGGTTTACACTGGCACCTAGGTCACACAAGGCCTTGACAAATTTTTTCTCTCCTAGTTCAACATTGATGTAAGGGCATCCCAGGTCTTTCATCTTTGGAGGAATGGTCCCTTGAATGGTGGTACTCTCATTATCAGCCAAAAGGACTTGGTTTTTATGTAAAAATTTCCTTTTAAAAGTGCACAATTCTTTAAGGTACATTGAGTAGGCTGGTATGGTTTGTATTGCATCTAGGAGTGGAATGTTCATCTTGACTTGAGAGAATATTTCTCTCATGGTTTCACTCAGTTCAGGCTTGGATTTCCCCCTAATGCGTTGAGGGAAGGGAGCAGGTTGTTTGATTTTTTGGTGTGGTTGTGGTTCCTTCTCATTCTCATTGGTTTTTTTAGAATCTGTGGGTTTTTCATCATCATTTTGAAGTGATGTTGAATCTTTTAATAGTTCTGAAATGGTTTGTTCAGGTTTTTCAATTGATTTCCCACTTCTTAAGACTTTCACTACTTTCAATTGTTCATGATTTTATTGAGTGCAACTTGACTCTCCCCTTGTTGTTTGTTGTGGAATGGCTTGGGTAGGCATGGGTGCCTTCCCAGTTTTGATTGTTTGAAGTTCTTGTTTAAGGGAAGAGACTTCCGAGTTCATCCTTTCCATTTGTTTGCAAAGTTGTTCTAGTAGGCTTTGTGGAACAGTTTGGGTTGGTTCTTGAGAAGATTGGTTTATCCCTAGGGGATATTTTGAAGGTGGAATGGTTTGTTGTAAATGGACTGGTGGCTGTTGGTATTGGATAGGTTGGGTTTGAAACTGATTATGGGTTTGGTAGTTATGTTGAGGGTAAGGATTTTGCCCTTGTGGTTGGCTATGTTGTTGGTTATCCTTCCATCGAAAGCCTGGGTGGTCATTGTACCTTGGATTGAAGGTGTTTTGGTATTGGGGATTTTGAAAGTTTAGGGCATTGACTTCCGCTGGGGGTCCTTCTAGAATAACATCCTTGATAGATGGAATGGTTGGGCAGTTGTCTGTTTTTTGGTCATGATTTTCACAAATTGTGCAAACAAGGTCTACATTTTGGATTTCATGGACTTTCCTAAGATATATCTCTTCAACCTTCCTAGAGAGTGCTGCATGTTTAGCCCTAAGGCTTTACTATTCTCTATGTGTATGAATTCCAGTGGTTCTTTGTGGCTTTTCAGAATAAGGAGATGTTCCCCAAGTTTGGTTTTGTTCAGCCAGACTTTCCAGATACTCGTAAGCATCATTTGGGGCCTTGTTTTTAAAAGTTCCATTACACATCATGTCAATGAATTGTTTATTACCCGGACCCAACCCTTCATAGAAAATTCTCACTTGTTCAGGTATGGAAAACCCATGGTGTGGAACCATGTTTACGGTGTCTTTGAACCTATCCCATGTTTCATAAAATGACTCTCCCTCTTTTTCAAAAAAGTTTTGGATGCTCTTTTTAAGTGCAATTGTTTTATGATGACGAAAGTATTTTTTGTAGAATAATCTTTGTAGTTGGTCCCAAGAGTGGATTGATGTAGGTCTCAAGTTGTTTAGCCAATTTTTATCTCGATCCTTTAATGAAAAAGGAAATAGCCTCATCTTAGCGGATTCTAGTTGATGTGGGGGACACATGGTTTCAATAATGTCGTTGAACTCTTTGACATGAAGGTATGGAGTTTCTGACTCCATCCCATGAAAGGTTGGAAGGTGGTTTAGGACTTGGGGTTTGAATATGTAGTTGGTGTCTCCTATGGAATTGTTTCTAATGCATGAGGGGTCATTGGTCCAAGATGGAGTGAGGTAGTTGTTCATGGTTTGATCAACTACATTCCCTATGTTTGGAGCTTCTTGGTTTTGGTTTCCCATTTGATTCCCCCCAGGGTTTACAATTTGATTTTGTGGATGACCCTCCATTGGACTTGTTTCATGTTCTGACTTTGAGGTTTCAAGAATATTTGGATCTGATTTAAACAATCCCTTAGGTGCACTTGACTCCCCTATCCTAGGACTTTACACCCTAACTAGTCTGTTTGAGAAATCGCGGGTGTAGGTGGACATGCGCCAAAAAAAAGCGAGAAAGGGACAAGATAAGAGATCTTGGGTGAGAGTAGAAGAATGGAGGTGAAGAAAGAAGGTTTTTTTGGATCTAAGGTACTTACTTGGTCCCTGGAAACGGCTCCAAAATTTGGTTCACGCCCAAATTTACCCAAGAGAAGAAGGGTAGAACGGTCCTTGTAGTGTAGCTTGGGTTGTCGATTCCACAGAGACCTAAGAAGATACCTAAGATACACAACCTAAGGGATGAATTTTTGGATATGAAGTGGCCAACTTGGATTTGTTTTTAAGTGTTTTGGGAGAAGACTAATAAGCTTAGTTGAGTTCAATTATAATGAAATGGGTTGATCTTAGGGTTACGCTTGGGTGGATTGAATGCATTTTATTTCTTTAGACAAATTTTTGGTTTTATTAATTCTTGATGAAACCATTCTTCAAAATAACACTAACTTCATCATTTTCTGGTTAGATACTAAATGAACTCAATTACTAGTCACCAACACACTTAGAGAACCATATTCATGATCTCTCCAAGGTATATGGTCAATTTAGTAATTGGAATTAGCTTTCTCAAACACAGTGAAGATGAGGAGCGAAAATATTGAAGAATGGAAGTCTTGAATTATTTAACCAATTAACAACAATTCGTGCATTAAATAACATTCAATCCATCCTTTGAATCTTCCTAAGACCAACCCATTAAAGGGTTATCCCTCCATTGATTATATACTATCAATGGTGGGCGTAAGATGACATACAAGAATTGAATTGAAGAGATAAAAACCGCAGAAATAACGAGCACTCCTCCGTGTGTGTGAATGGAATTCACACATATGTGTGAACTATATCACCAACACATAGAGTTATCACTGTGATTTTGTGATTTTATAGATTTAAGTATAGAAATTGGATGAAGAGAAGAGAAGGAATTGGATTAAGAACTTAGAAATACAAAAAGAAACCTACATGGGGAAATGAAAGCATTACAACGAAAATTGAGCATAATAACATTACATGAAAGAAGGTATGAGTTCCTCCTCACCGCCACTTCCTTAAATATTAAAATTTGGATCCTTAGGCCGAGCTACAACAGTCCAAGTCATCCCAATCAATGAGGGTAGGCATAGGTGGTGGAAAGTAGGTGGAGAGGAGACTTCTCCACCCTTGACCCGAGATGGCATCCAGCTTGCATCCACTTAACAGATCCGCTTCAAAGTCCTTCTAGATGGATGATTTGGAGTGGTCCATAGACGACTAAACTGAATCATCGGATGTCTTCTAACCTCCTGTAAAATATCAGCCCAATTTACTTTGTGGTTCGGGAGATATGGATGATTCATTGGGCTGACATTCTGGGCCACAGATTCTGGCCCAGATTCTGATCTTCCATTTGGGCTGCCTTGATCACCATCATGGTGACCGCATTTTCACTTTGTCCTGCAGAATGATTTGTTCCCCTGTATGTCTTCTATCATCACAAGAAATTTGGGCTTCATTGGTCCAGTATTGTGGGACCCACATCCTCAACAGTGGGTTGGTGTCCAATCTGCCTTCACCAGAATTGTCTCCTTTCATCACCAAATATTTTCATCATCCTTTATGAATCTTTCCATGCTCCCTGAATGAGAAACATTTAAATTTGAAGTGAAGATACATTTAGAAAAATATAATATTAAAACATGAATAATTACATTCAATAAAATCAGATGAGTCATTGGGCCTAAATTGGTGTACATTAGGCCTGAAGTGCACAATTGATGAGAGTGGATGTTTAAAATTAAAATGTACTAACTCCGGCCCATATGATCAAAAATGAACTTTTAATACCAATAAAATGTAATTATAAATTTTTTTGTTGTCTAATCATCCCCTCATGCCTATTTCACTTATTTTCTTCATATCCACCTTTCCTATTCAAGATTAAGCCTTCATAACTCTATCCAAAGCCATTCATGGCATGATTTCTTGGTGGGATTCCTTATCTGAAAGGAATTCTGTGAAAAATTTCTTAAAACCTAGTGATTTACATATTTCTATGTCACTATGGTTAGAGACTTCATTCATTCAACCTCATCCTTTATGATGAGAGGATCTAAAACATGGGACCTCTTTTAAGGAGTAAGTCCCAGTCTATGTTCTTTTAATTTGGGTATCCTCCTTTGGAATAATCCCCAAGTCCCCTATCCTGGGCATCCTCCTCAGGAGTAAGCCCAAGTCATAATTTCCCAAATCTGGGCATCCTTATTAGGAGTAAGCCCCAAGTTCCCAAAATTCAAAAATTCCTTTAACCTGGGCCTCCTCCTTAAGATTAAGCTGCAGTCATAATTCCTCTTAGCCAGTCTTAATTTCTTTTGATCTGTGCTTCCTTCTCAGGAAAAAAACCAAATCATAAGAACCCTTTAATTTGGGCATCTTTCTCAGGATTAAGCCCTAATTTATGTATCCAAATCTCCATAAAGCACATATTCCTTTATGGACCTTGTTCCTGGGTTTCTTCCCTAATGTAAATCCCGAACCTAATCATCATCTATCTAGGGGAAGTCATACATACATAAGCCCCACATTATTTCCCATGATTTGCATCTTTCATGGCACAATTGTCAGGTTTTACCAATACCTCTAGGTTCTCACACAGAGCATGACTCATGTGAGATTAGAGGTTAAAAGTAATTATTACATCTTTCTTTGAGGCATCAACCATGCATAAACCTCATACTTTTTTAACTCGAACTGTGTGGGTTCTAATTCCTTTTCTTAACAAGGATACTTAGGTAGCCCTTCTGTAGGTACGATCCCAAATTTAAAATAATACATGTCCTTCTGAATGAAAATAAAATTCAAGTGCCCCACTGAGTGGCTTTAAAACCAGTATGGTTTTCATAATGACCAAGAGACTTATATATAATATATTGAAGGATACCATTAAATAAGAATCTCTATCAAATAAAGATAATTATCTATCAATGAAGAACCTAGAATACATATAAAAAGGATTCTCTAAATTTCCTACATATAAATCATTGATTGCATGTTCTAAAGGAATTATCATCCTTATACATGGTAATTTAATAATTATTCACGAACATAACTCAAATATACATAGAGATTCCCGAAGTAGACAATAATTCCCCTCAAAAAGGTGTGATGAGTCTGACCTGCCATCCTCTCGACCAATGAAAATTCTTAAGCCTCATCAGTCCACAACTAATTAGCACCTACCTTTGGAAAGTAGGTCCAAATGGATACAAAATCATTGGATGTTTCTGGTTCTACAAACAAACCCGTTAGAAACCGATTGGAATGCTTGAACCGCAAATCAACGAGGTCATCCACAATTCCAGAGGAAAAAATTACTCAGTAATAATCTAATGTTAATTATTTAATTTATTTAAAAACATTATAAATTTTATTATTATATTTATTTCATTTATTAATGTGTAACAATAAATTAATTAGTCAATTAATTTTATATCGAATGTTTTGATCAAATTCGGCTTATGTGTCAAAAATGAATTTAGTAGGTTAACTATGGTAAAATAGGTCATTATTTTAAAATATAAAAAATAATATTCATGAAATAATTATCCTATTTATACATAAAATATTATTTTAAAATCAATCATGAAATATGGTTATTTAAAATTGACCAATGTTATGATCCTGAAGAAAGTAGGTCTTACGTATGCATGAGTAACATTTCAAATTTTCATTGATCATTATGGAAAGAAGATAAGTAATATTTTATCAATGTAGAATTGTTAAAATTTATAAAATATCATAAAAATTAATTATATAATTATATATATCATTCATTTAATGTGGTGAGGAAAAAATGAATCACATCGCTTCGAGGAGGTAGTAGTCCAGACATCCTATAATGATGTTGTCATTTTTTCGGTGAGTGAAAAGGTAAAATGAAAACAAAATATTATATTTATATAATTATAGTTATTTCATGACTATAATTAATATGTTATTTATATCAAATACACTTTTTATATTAACCCTTATTATCTTCATTTTAGCACATTATTGAAAAATGAATCACATCGCTTCGCGAGGCGGTAGTCCGCGGGACACACGAGCGACATTACCGTATCCCTTATGAAATTGAAATTAAGGGGGTTTATATGATATAATGAATCATTATTAGTATTTTTATTATAAATATATTATATACACATTTTTATCCATCATCATACCCAACTATGATAGTCAGTAATATAAGAAATAATTAAATTGGTTGTGAGGTGCCAGTCTTCCATACACACAAATAATGATTTCATAACGTATTTTATGGAAGTGTGTTTGGTTATAGGTCATACTCTTAACATGAAAAAATATACATATATTTATGATATTCAGGTTATTATGTCATCATGTAATAATAATTGAAGTAGGTGGAGAAAGAAATAAAATAAAAACACTCATTGAAGATTGGTATATCTGCTTCAAGAATCCTCCATATGTTTCCACCAAAGAACATCCTAGGATTACATTATCAACAAAATAAGTCTTATATGATTATATTAGGGAGGTTAAATGGTTTTTTTGAAATGTATTGTATTATCCCAAGATTTTTTAATGTTTTAATAACGGAAGAAAGGGGGTTGACTTTTACAAGTGGGGTGAGTGTCCCATATGTATATTTTTTTAAAGAGTGAAATACACCCACGTTGTTTCATGTAACCAAAACCCATTAATGGTAAATTATATATATTAGAATTAATTAGGTTTCAATATGTCCATAAAATGTGTTTTGGACATTTCTGGGAACCTTTTTACACCTTATATTATAAGTTTTACCACCAAGATAACTCATTTTTAACTTAATCGATGAAATTAAATTTCACTATTTTCACTCATATATTTGGTAAAAATTATTTTGAAAATATTTGATATTATAAATTACAATGATTCCAAAAACGGTGTATTTTTTCCCAAATTAAACTAAAATAAGGAGGTTGAATTAATTTAAAATCTACCCTGTAGATGCGGTAAGACATTGAGTTTTTAAGAAGAGAGCTTTTGGAGGAAACAATTATTCAATATTAACTCTATAAAAAATATACAAATTATAATAAAATAAATTATTCTATAATAAAATTAAATCTATATATTTCATTTAAAATATTCCCTCTTACATATAATCTTAATTAATTAAAATAGAGAAACATTATGAAATTTAAAATAGAATAAATAACTAATTTTAAAAAAAATGAAAATTTACAAAAAAAATATAATATAGATTGAAAGTAATTAAGTGGATTAAAAAAAACATATGTTACTTGAAAACTTATTAAAAACATATTAAGACTTTTATATTACATAATTTATTAGAAAGGAAATACTTTTTATAAAAATATGTATTTTTCACTATTCATTGAAAAATCAATACTTTCCTAAAAATCCCAAAATCTCACCCAAAGAAAATTTTTATGATCTGATTTAATTTTCTTACATTTTTATAAAATAACTTTTCTAAAATTTCAAAAAATAAATACTATACTATTATTCTCATCAATATAAATAAAAAATATTTTTTCAAAAAACATATTTTAAAAAATCAACTCACTTTACAAATAATTGATTGCTTATTTAGTAAAAATTTAAAAAAAAATTCATAAAAAGTAGGAAATACAAATAAAAATAAAAATAAAAATAAAAATAAAAATAAAAATATTAATATTAATATTAAAATAAAAAATAAAAATAAAATAAAAATAAAAATAAAAATAGAAATAAAAATAAAAATAAAAATAAAAATAAAAATAAAAATAAAAATAAAAATAAAAATAAAAATAAAAAGAAAAATAAATATAAATATAAAAATAAATATAAATATAAATATAAATATAAATATATATATCAAAAAATAGTTAATAATATTCATACTGTCTAATTTAACAGCTATGCTATAATAGTTATATATATTGTAGGATTTTTAAACTCAATGTTTCATATTGAATATTATACCAAACATAAAATTATCAGCGTTCGATGTACCAAATTCTATTTATGAGATTAAAATTATTTATAATGAAATAGATCATAATTTACCATGGAGTAACATTATCATCTATGTTTAGTGTTGAGAATAATTTATACTATCAAATATAATGTTCTTATTTTAAAATCTATGGGTGTTACATTATCCCCCATTTAATAAATTTGAACCCCACAATTTGAACATTATTTCGATATTCATTGGTTGGAAATTTAAAAATACTTTTTTTGTAATCCCACATCATAAAAGTGTTAAAAAACCCCATCATATTAATAATATAGAAGGGGATATACAAAGTGTATATGGGATATCACATAAGTCAGTTTCTAAATTAGAGAACATAAGTGGTAATAAAGGAAAATAGTAAATAATTATATAGAATTATCGAGGTCATTGATCAAAAGAAATTGAATGTTCAATGGAAAGATAAGGACCTAAAACGATAAATATGTGATGTTAAAAAAACCATGTGTTCATTCAAATATATGGTTCAATGATAATATTACTAATTCAAGAACATTTTCCCAGAGTTGAATAATTCCATTACCATATATACTAAGAGAGTATGAAAATATATTTACATGATGATTATAAATTCATCTTTTATTAATTTCACACCACAATCTCATATTATTCTCCATGGATGTTTATTTATGATGAAATTTTAATACAAAAATAAAAAATATCAAATTTTAAAGAAAAAAACTATAAAGTGATATAATGTTATTTATTATTCCTTTACACATTAACAAAAACCAAAATGGTTAAACAAGTTATTATAATTACAAAAAATGAACCTTTATATATTAATCCACTAATTTTATCAGTAATTCCTTGAGTTTAGAACATATAATTAAAAAAATTAATATCATTATAGTTTTATAATCAATTCATGACTATGTTTAAAACCTATAGATTTGATGGAGTTGATCATTTGTTCCTCCATGATAAATAAACCCTTATTAGTCAAATAGAATCCCATATTTTTCCAAAATAAACATAATCATTATGTGTGAACATTTTACACCAACCAATACATCACGTAGGCCGGTGGTAGACATGAAAAACATAACATTCTTGGGTTATGGATTCAAGCCCCACCACTATATGATAGGTTTCCAAATTTTTCCGTAATCATGAAAAATAATTTCTTCCAAAATAAAAATTCATGTGTATCATAGGAGTTACAAATTCTTCATCCCGAAAATAATTTTCCAAAAAGTTCCTTAATAAAATCAAAAAAATTAATATATAAAACACCAAAATGAATTTTCTATGACACTTAACTTATAATCAACGTAACTTTTACAGACATATGATGGAATACCTATCTCTTAATAAAAAATCACATTGAAACAACTTAATATACAAAATTATATAAACGACCATTAATACCAATTATAATACCCCAGAACAGAAATTTTTGGATCCAGTGTTGAATTCATAATGAATACATTCATGGTTTTGATGGATAAAATTGGGACCTAATTTTTTTCATCCAAATCATACTACATCAGAATGAAACTTTTGATCACATCCATTCTTGAGGACCTTTTAGGTTTAGAGTTTTAGATTTGTATAAAACAATACTATATAAAAAATTCTCAGGTCATCAAATGATAATTTATACAACCTAACAAAACTTTTATTATTTCATCTCAAGTCATTATCATCATTTATTTGAAATCACTTATAGAAATAATCCATTTAGCTTAATTATTTTAACATGGGAAAATGAAATATTAAAAGGGTGAGATAAAATAATCAATCAACATAAAAATAAAGAATTAGTAATTTAACATCATTAATGAGTATAATAAATACATAAGGGTGTGAGGACTTAATCAGAGTGAAGAAGTTAATCATAAAACAAATAATACTCACAAATACTGGGATCATCAAATATTAAACATGGAAAATTAAAGAGTCAATAGAAACAGATATCAAGGGCCATGGGATAAAAATATTTATAACAAGAAACATTATAATCCCATAGTTAGCATAATAAAAATGTATTGGTATCTTGGAACATTTTTATCCATAACTAATATTAAACTAGTGCTAGAAGTAACTGGATCCTAAATAAATCAGTTGAAGAAACCATTAGGTAACTTCCTAATTTATGCCTCTTAAGATAAGGATCATTAACCAATGTATTGTAGTTCTATATAGGTACATCCTTATTTTATGTTATAATCGTATCACTAGGAACTATATGGGATGCCCCATCATATAAGCTGTAATGGGCTCACATGATGTATTCCAGAAAACCCCTTCATATATGAAATGACTATGAACCGAAACATTAATAAATTATAACTAGATTTAATTTCATCATAAAACTCCTAAAAAAGTTATTATTCATTTCATAACATGATTAAAACATGTATGATATATTTTTTTCAGGTCAATATTTTTAAAAACAATATTATAACAGGGGAAAGAAATGGGTTCCATAACAATCTCTTTAAATCATGGTTACCCCATGAAGAAGAAATGGGTTCAGTAATAGTTGATATGCAACAATATTAATCCATCCATAGAAATTTTTTTGATAATATCATTACAAAATAATTCCATCTGGGCATAAGAAACAACATGGCTGGTTGAGGTTGATGAATAGAAATAACATTAAAATATCATCAAAAACCTTCTCGAATAATATGTATATATAAATATTATATTTCGAAAAGCACTTTTTTTAAATAGAAAAAATATAAATTGTTTTCTTCTAAAATAAAAATAAAAACTTATAAATGTATTTAAAACAATAATTAATAACATTTCATGAGTAAAATATCTTTTTGGAATTGAAACCACTTTTTATTAAATTTTTAACACATTTTTAGAAAACATGAGTTTGGAAGTAAATTTGTTTTTGATCAAAAATATGATAAAACATTATGTAGAACACTTGAGTACATAAAGAGAGTAAAAATTAAGTGAAAATGTAATATCATCACATAACCATAGGAGAGTATAATTCATGATAATTATTTACAGGTAGGATATATGATTTAAGAAGTGTATACTTAATCACAATCAGTCCTGATAATTGTTGATATTGTAACATAAACTCTTACCACATTCATAAATTTGAATCATAAGTCTCATGAAAATTATAATATAAATGAAACATAAAACACCATTAGAATAAAAAAATTGATGATATTACATATGAAATGCGTTTTATAAGCACCTTATAGAAGTATACAGCTTCATAACATGAAACAAGTGTTAAATATGGAAAGTTGTGAAAAAATACAGTACTACATTAGTAAAATTTGAAACCGTAGACCTCATTAATGTTAGATACACAACAGGATTTATAAACCCCTATAAAGATATGTATATAAATAATAAATTTTAGTAATGTTGATTATATATATCATATAATGAAAAGTAGTGGTGAATATGGCATATACCTCATAGAAATAAAATATAGATAAGAAAACCCTAACCTTTTGTCCAACTTATCACGTGTGTCTTTATCTTCCAGAATAATAAAATGATGTTAAGAATTTACTTAATTGAAAAAATCTTCCATATTTATTATTTATTTTATCTCGCATATTAAAAGTTTAAATATGATTACTTAATCAGTTATGTTTATGTATGTTGTTTTGGCCATATTTGGTTTATGTGAGAAATGAACAAATGTTACGATCAAGGAGACGGTAGACCGTATTTAATGATGAGTAACAGATCCATTTATCAAACTTAATTATGGAAAGTAGGTAAGTAATATTTTATCATTATGTAATAATAATAGTTTTATAACATCCATAAAATTTAATTTTTTATAATTTTATATATAATTCTTGGGATGTGGTGATGAAAAAAGGAATCACATCACTTCGAGGAGGTGGTAGTCTAGTCATCCATGGGTGACATTATAATATTTTTAACGAGTAAAAATTTAAAAATAAAATGATATATAATATTTTAATAGAGATAATTATTTCAATAATATTGTAAATATTTAATTTAAATCTCAAATATTTATTATAATTACACTTATAACATTCCATGTAATGCATTAGTTAAAAAGGAATCACATCACTTGATGAGGCAGTAGTCAGTCGTACACACGAGCTATGTAATAACATCCCTTAAGGAATGGAATGTAAAATTGTATATATGATATAATGAATCAATATGTATAATAATTTAATAAAAATATTATCTAAACATTTTATCCATCATCATACCCACCCATGAGAGGTGCTAATGGAAAAATGATTGAGTTCGTTTCGAGAGGTGATTGTCCATCGTACACATGAATGATTATTTTGTAACACATTTTATGGATGTGTGTTTGGTTTTATGTTATAACCATAACATGGAAATTTATCATCATATAAATCATACTACTTCCATTATATCATCATTTTATATTAACTGTTTAATTAAGAGGATAATGAAATAAAATAAAACTGCTCGGTGATGAACATTAATTATTTTTTGGGTAACCTCCATATGGTTATGCTGAATTCCATCCTTGGATACAATTTAATCATAAAATAATTATTCTAGTATGATAGGATTGAATAATGGATGTGATTTGGGTGGGTATTGTCCGAACCCATGAGGATTGAATGTTTTAATAAGGGAGGATAGTGTGTGTCCATTTATAAGTGGGGTGAGAGGAACACTTGTTATTTTTTTTGAAAGATTGAATTAAACCCACATATTTTTCATGTCACCAAGCCATAAAAATGTTCAACTATATAAAATATAAGTTATAATTTATAATGTTTTTCAATAAATGGAATTAGATAAGTGTAGGGTTATTTTTACACATTATATTCAATGTTTAACAACTATGTATACTCATTTATACATTAAACACAATAATTAATTTTAATTTTTTTAATAATCATTATGAAAGAAAATTATGTAACATTATTTAATAAATTAAATTATTATAATTTCAAATATGGAATCTATTTGTTCAAATTCCACTCATATAAGTGTAAAAATTTAATTTAAAATTAATCCCACAGACCGAGTGAGACATCATGGTTCTAAGAAGAGTATTTTATGAGGAAAACATGAATGTACACTATCATTATGACTAAAAACCATCATTGTATGAAGTTAAATTAATATTTAATTATATATATATATATTTCATTTAAAAAATTCCCCATTACGGATTTTAAAAAAAAATTAAAATGGTGAAACATTAGGAATTTTAAAATAGTTTTTATGAAAACCACTTTTAAAACCAAAAACAAACATAGAATAAAAAAAATATTTTATTAAAAGTAATAATGTGGATTATATGTAATTTATGTTACTTTAGAACATATTAAAAACATATTGGTACTTTTAAATTAATTAATTTATTGAAAAAACACATTTTAAAAATATCAGTATTTTCACTATTCACTGAAAAATCTATATTTTCATAAAAAATATATATCCCAAAGTAAATTATGATATTAAAATTACAAAAATTATGTTCATTTTATCAAATAAAATTTCTAATAGTTACAAAATTGTTTATAATTTTTTTTCGACAAAATCCATAAAATCATTTTGGAATTAAACCAATATTTTAAATTCAAAATAAAATTACAAAAAATTGATTGATTTTTTTTTAAAAGGTGGTGCCTCAGTCAGAGACCAAGTTACAATTTTTTGATAAAAAAATAAAAGGAGCTAAAAAATTCTAAAAGACGGAATCTTATTACAATAGTTATTAAAAAACTGGAGCAAATCACCAGGAAGGTCATCCATCCAGGTAATATCCTTATTAACCCCCTTGTTGGCAAGGCTATCAGCAACCCTATTCACTTCACGGAAAGAATGAGTTGCAATGAAGTTGAGATCTATGAGCAAGGTAAGACAATTCATCCATCTAGAGTTGAGCGGCCAGACAAGGTGCACTACCCCCTTCCATATAGCTTGGATAAAGTGGTAGAATCACTTTCAATCCATAGATTATTCCAACCTTTTTGATTGGAAAAATCAATAACATGAATCACTCCCATCATTTCCGCCTGCAGAGCCAAGGCCATACCATATCCACCAAAGAATTAGCCGTGGAACCTGCCAAGATAGTCTCTAAAGATGACACCACAACCTACCGGACCCAGATTTCCTCTCGAGGCACCATCAACATTGAATTTGATCCATACCTGAAGTGGGGCTTGCTAGAAAACATCAAGGATGCACCGAGGATGCCTGTAAGATCCCGCAATCCTAAGATGGTGAAGGATCTCAAAATCTCCAACAGAGTTGTCACAATGATCTTTCTGAAGAGAGGCAGCATCCTTGATGGCAATAAGAAAACGCGTTTTACTTGCATGGAGACAAAATGAGCAATTATTATGAAGAAAATTATTTCTATCATACTAGAGCACATGCAGGAGTTCCGCCACTGCATCTAGAAAAAGGTTTTTAATTTTCAATGAGGAATCCCAATTAACACAAATATGTAATTGATATTTGATAGCATAAAGAAGAGACCATCTACAACCAAAAATGTCAAGAGTGTAATTTCAATGAGTTACAACTGTAGCATAAGAAAAAATAAATGATTAGAATCTTCACGGTTTTGGTTACATAGATGACATCTAGAGCAAAGAGGGATCCGAAAATATTGAAGGCACACATTAGTGGGGACTCAATTATGAGTAATAGGCCAAATAAGAGTAAATCTGTAAGGCTTGATCCAAGGATTGTTGAAAGATTTCAACAAGGTAAGGCTATATTCGGAATTAATTAAATTGTTTTTTATAAAAGCTTTTTGAATCAAGAACTCCATTAAAAGTAGGCTCCCAAATGAGAAAATCATCAGTGTTGGAGAACGGATAATTTTCAATGATATTATTGATATTATTAGGAAGGGTGATGTCATGGGAGTTAACGAAATCCCTAATAGTGGAGTTGGTGGTGCCAGGGGGAGCATTGGAAGTCAGTATGGAGATTAAGGGGACACCCGTCTAGTTATCCAACAAGATGTTCATTGAAGTGTTAGCACTAACCATCCATATAGAGTTGTTCATGATGTTAATGTTGGATTGTCTTATTGAAGGCCAGAAGGAGGACATGATGTAGCTCAGATTACCATTCTAAATCTTGGTAATGAATCTTTTCTTGAGAAAGGAAGAGGAATCAGTGTTGCTATGAATCAGCATCCAAGTCATCTTAGCCTAGAGATAGTCTTTAAAAAACAAAATATTTTTTTTACTGATACCACCCTTGTCCAGAGGTTTACAACAAGTTCTCCAAGGAGTGGTCACAAGCTTTCATTCAATCGTACTACTAGTCCAAACAAAGTTTTTTGTGTAAGCGTTGATTTTCTTAAGAATACTAGCAGGACAATTATAAACCATCATCGAATAGACCATTTTGGAAACAATAGTATATTTAAAAAGACAAATTCTACCAGCCATAAAGAGAGATTTACCCTTCTAGGTCAAAAGTTGATTGGTAATTCTGTCGACAATGTTGTGAAAGTTGGTGGATTTGGGTCTTCACCAAAAAATAGGAACACCAAGATATGTGAAGGGGAAAGAGGCCCCCTTGATACATATGTAATTAATGATATGACTCTTTCTGTTGGGGGAAAAATTATTCCCAAAGAAAAAAAAATATTTTCTCCAACATATAGCTTTTCCCGAAACGTCCTCATAATGAGCCAGAGCATTTTTGAGCTTTTGAATGTTCCTTATATCACCTTTTAAGAATAAAATAATATCATCAGCATATAAAAGTTGTATAGGAACATTTAAATTACAAGAGGCCTGAATGGGGTTGATCTTGTTTTGATTCAAAAGGCTCATGAGAAGTCTACTTAAATAATCCTCGACAATGGAAAATAGGATAGTAGGAAGAGGATCACATCGCCTTACCCCTTTGGTGTATTTAAAGTTACCTTTGGGAGCCCCATTGACCAATACATAAATGGAGGCCGAGTTAAATAAGGATCATATCCTATCAGTAAAAAAATTATTAAACCCAAAGCTTTTGAGAACCAAGGAAGAAGGTATTTGAAAATCTCCGGACCATTAAAAAAATTATGAAAATAATAAAAAACATGACTAGAAATGGCATCCTCAGATTCAAGAAGGGTATCATCGACTCTAATAAAGGCATGTGTCCTACAAAATTTTCTATTTTTAAGGGAATTGTAGAACATGGTATTCCTGTCTCCATCCGAAAGCCATTTGGTTTTGAAAATTTGTTTACGTATGTAATATTTGAGTTTCAGAATGGTGTTGAGCTTCTAGGATGTATTAATTTTATCTTGAGGATCAAGAGAGAAATCAGTGTAGGTGTTAGAGCTTTGAATGCGAATGAGGTCATTCTCTACGGAGGAGATGTCCTTGTCATGCTATTTTGTTTTAGAGCTACACCAACACTTGAGACATTGTTTAAGAAGTTTTAATTTAGTAATACAAGAAAAATCATCATTTTTATGTCGCATGCCGGCCGATAAATCTTTAATCATGTTAGACCATTTTGGATCCTCAGCCCACCCATTGTTAAATTTAAAAGGAATTGGAAATTTCAAACCCATGGTAGAACGAGTGAAGAGAATGGGGTGTTGGTCATAATTGATCTTGGGCAAGGTAATACTAGATGAGGATTCCCACTTATCAAGGGCGACATGATTAGTGAAAGCCCTATCAAGTTTGCTTGCCACAACTCTATTGAGACACTTTCAATACCTAGTATACTTAGCACCAGTGAGATTGATTTCTATAAGATCACAGTTCTCCATAGAAGCCTCGAATTCTCTAGAGGAGATAGAAGAGTGAGATGGTCCAATTTTTTCACTCGGAGAGAGTATGGCATTGAAATCACCTATCATAAATGAGGGATCCTGAATAGCTCTAGAGAGAGAAAGAAGGTCATGCCAGAGGGATCTTCACTCTTGATATCTATTCTTAGCATAACCCATAGTGACAATGGCATGAACACCATTAGTAGAAAAATCAAAAGTAAGCATTTTTTCTGAAACTCTAACAACATTAACATATTTCAAAGAATAATGATAAAAAATACAAAGGGTTTCAATAGAAATTATATCCTTGCAAGCACTAAGGAAATTATAGCCAAACGAGCTCAAATGAAAATATTTCGAAGAGAAATTGATTTTATGCTCAGAAATAGCAAATAAATTTGGTTTATGAGTCATATGAAATATTTAATCACGATAAACGTGTCAGAGGTTGCTAGACACTGATAGTTCCAAAATAAACAATTCATTTAATCCTACGTTTGAAGTTAGAACTCCCTTTTTTTGAATTACCCGAGCCCTTCTTCCTTGCTGACCTTCCGTGTTCCTGTGAGGCGGTTGGGCTGGGTTTCTGTCTCTGCAGAATTTTAGAAGATGTAATAGGAAAATTAGAAGCATAGGCAATATCAGCATTGTGGTTTTCTTCAAGGGAATTGCAGACACATGTGGTGTCGTTGGACAATATCTTGAAGGTAGAGAAGCAGGTTCAGAAGAAACAGATGTGCCTGTAGAGACAATCACAGTGGACATAGAGCCCACTGCCACTGTCAATTCATTTGAGACTGTGCAGTGGTAGACAGAACCTGATCTGGAGTGTCACAATTGCATTTGTCAGGTTTAATATCAGTGTTCATGTCCATAGAGGTAATTTTTGAACTCAAATCAGGCTGGTCAGGATGGGCATGAGAGCCACCAGGGGGTCAACAACCATGTTAGTGGATTGAGAACCCACTTCCTTTGTCAAATCTCTAGCAACACAGGTATAAGAGTTTGGGGAATTACCTACAGCAGTGACCATGTTGTGTGTACCTGTATTATCAAGAGTATCATTACAAGACTCTGCCTCCAGGTCCTCACCCGAGGAAGCATTATGACATGAAGCGAGGACTTCCAGAGTATCCTGCGACTGTTCGAGTATGCCCCACACCATCTGTTCGATATCATCTATAATAATCACCTCAACGCTAATAGATTCCTCATACTCAACTGTATCATTCCATTTAGCAAAGGAGGATTCTCCCTACTGAGGTAATTTCTTCACCCATTTTCATCTTTTTTCACAGGCACTTCGTTCTTAGCAGAAGAAGAAACCAGATCTTTCTTCTTCCTTCGAACCTGCATCCATTCATCATCCATTGACTAGTCCTCATGAATTTTCATATGATTCTTCATCATTCAATAATTCATCAAATAATGGATGTCAATCTTGCATAGCTCGCAGAATGGTGGATGTGCTCATACTCGGAAAGGACCTCTGTTTTGTAGTCGTTCACGCTAAAAGCAACAACATCTGGCAGCTTGTGCATCAGGTTGACCTCCACCATCACCCGTGCATAAATACCAAGATCAGCATTCAAAGTCTGATGATCAATTTTCAGCGGGGTTCTAATACATGAGTTTATATCGTTCAAAATTTTGGGATTCTAAAAAAATAAATTCAACCCATGAATTCTCAACTAAATTTTTGCAGTTGTGTTCCTGTGAGTATGTGGGTAGAAGGAAAAATCCCATTCACAGAGGCAGAGCAGCCATGGTTTCAGGTGAACATTACCAAGCTTCCACACGCAGTCAAATTCCTCTTGTGATCTTAACAGAATATGAAAAAAACTGCATCTCATAGGTACGACCTTCCAATCACTGAATCCCCAAATATGCGAGATCCTAGGTTTGCAATCCATGGCCGACCATGGTTTGTCACCCTTCAAATACGAAATATGACCCATGACTGAGTACTTGCAATGATTCTATCGTTGCTGCAGCACTTCTGGATCTGCTTCCACCGCGAATCAACTATTTTCCAATTTCATGGAGAATGATGATTTCTTCGAGGTAGCTGCGCACAGATTTGTGCTTCTGAGGGCTTCCAAGAAAGAGATCGGCGTGGATTTTTCAGTAAGAATAGTTTCATCATTCAATTCCAATTTTCCACTATCCACATAAGATTTCCCCCATTCCCAGTCCGGAACGAAACCTGCCATGACGAAAGAGAACTAGGGGTTTTCAACTCCTCGAGCGTATTCGAAGATGAGGAACCCTAATGGCTATAAAGTTCACCGCTAAGATCTCCCGAGCAGCCACCATCATATCAACCCATAAAAAATGATTTATTATTTACATAACATTTATCAATAATCTGACACAGATCTGGATATATATATATATATTAATTTTTTTGGCAATACTATTCATACATGCCAATAAAATTACAAGTTTATAATTGTTATGTATATCATAGTTCATTCCAGATCAACGTTGCGTGTTGAATACACTATTGAAAAATAAAGGTATCAAGGTTCTGTGTACAACAATATATTGAAGAGATTAAATTTACTTATATAGAAATAGATAACTAAGTATTAGGGTGAAAATTTATCATATAAGTTATCTTTTACATGTCTTTTATTATATAAAAAATAATTTTATTCTTTTAAAATATCAGGGTCTTACAGTATCTCATGATATATATATATATATATATTTATCAAATGAATTTGAGTGAGTAAAAGGACTCACCAATCACATAAATAAAATCATACATATATGTGCCACAAGATTATAAAACATTTATAATATAATAGCTAGTGAAATGAAATGGTTTCCAAAACAATTTCATCATACCATCAGATGTGGAAAATAGAGTGGTTTCATAATCATTTCATCATTTGATCATAGAATAACCCATTGAAGAAGAATTAGATTTCATAAGAATTTTATCATGGTATTATCCATGGAATAGAAACGGGTTCCATAAACATATTTTCATCATAAAAATAAACTATTCATAGAAATAATAAGAATGGTATCCTAAGATCATATCCCAAGTAAATAAAAAGTAACATAAAATTATTTCACAATAGATGGAAATAAATTTGAAAATATGTTTAGAAAATTTCTTGATCTATTGTTCAGCGATCGTGGGATCGAATGGTCCGCTAAAAGTAGGAGGACTTTGTCTCATGAAGCTCTTGATAGTGACTTGTTCTTTCATATGGGGGTTTGGACGTTCCTCTTGACCCGTGTTTCTATTCAATTCTTTTGTTAGCTGAGAGATAAGCGTGACAAATTTCACGATTCCCTCCCCCATTGGATTGGGCATCTCATTAGTACAGTCATCACACTGATCTTCACATCGGTTGTTAGCCCGAGTCCTCCTATTACTGGCCATTGACTGGAATAAAAGGAATGTTAGGGGTAACACATAAAGGGTAATCCAAAGACAAAATTTTATGTCTTATAAATAAACTTTCTTTTCCTTAACTCATGAGTCTATAGGCTTCAATCTAGGCTTTTCGTGATCTACTTTCTAACATATATTCTTAGGGGCATTTTTTAATTCCCTTAATAAGGGTTCATTCTATGCTTGTGAATTTACCAAAGCATATCCCATGGGAGTGTCATAACCAAGAGTGAAACAAGACCCGTTTCCGTGCACCAGTTCTCGTTCGAGTCTAGCTCAAAGCAGTGTTTTCGGGTTTTACCCCTAGGATACATCTGTGCCAGAGCCGCCTCTACCTACTTGTATCCAGATAGGGATGTATTTTCTTGATAAACCACTTACTCAATACTCCCCAAAACATAGGGACGTTTTTATTATACGTAGTCTTGTATCCAAGGCTTTACTAGGGTTTTCTAATCCTAATCCCAAAAATTACTAAGCATATCCTCTGATAACAACTATGACAACCCTGCTTTTTATTTCAACTTAAACATGATTTATTACATAAAACTTCACTTGATACAATAAATAAGATCGAGAGGTCTATTATCTTTGGGGATTAGGATCATTACATAAAAACTTAAAACATGAAATAAACCATCTTTATTGAAAACTTCCTTTACATGACCACTACATTCCTTCGTAATTAGCATTGCATGGGATAACCTGAGGACATGCATAAGAAAAGGGTGAGCTATAAATCCCAGTAAGGGAGTACACATGGAATAACATGAGGAGTAAAATACATGTTAGAAAATAGGAATATCAATAGAGAATTAGAAAAACATGAACATAAATGCATGATAAATCATGATAATCATAACATGGAAATGTGGCAACAACACTTAACATGGAATTAGTATGAGCCAAGGCTCATTGCACATAGAGCATGATTAAATCATAATTTCACATAAAGCACGAGTAAAACCTCATTTCACTTGAATTAGAATGAGTCAAAAATCATTCCCGATGAAGTATCATGATACTGTACTTTACCCAATGCATTGCGGCACTATAAGGGCGCACCCTTTTTAAACATTTCATTTCATGCATAAGTGTGCCACATGGATCATAAAACATGGATTCATAAAACATAACCATTTATTCCACGATAAAGGAATGTGGAATTCATAAATGAATCTTTATAATCAATTAGTAAATGTGTATAAAGGTGAATACCCTTGATGGAGGAATGGGCATGGTATTCACTACACAATTACATTGGCATAGAAAATCGGTGTGATTTCGGCAACGTAACGGCATGACCTAAGAATTCATAAAAATGGTTTATGAGAGATAAAGGGGTTCCTAATCATATTTACATGTAATGGATGGTACGTAGGTCATATAGATACATGTACCAATAATTGTAATGGAATTTAGATTCATGATACAATAGTATTGCTTGAATGTAAAAGAGGAGAGAGAAGTTCCTTTCGGAATTTCAGCATAGTAACAGGTGTACATGGGAGGCATTTAATGAGAGAGAAAGGGTCTCCCTTCATTAAAAAATAAAGAGGGCAGTATGAGGGAGGTTTGAAACCATACCCCAACATTTATAATTGAAATTAAAAGTGCAAAACAACTTAAAGAAAATTGGACAAAATGAGAAAGGAATAAAAAAAACCTTACTTGGAAGTGTGCTTCCAAAGGCTAGAGAGAGGCTTGTGAGAGGCTTCATGGGAGCTTGGGGCACCTTGGGAACATTATAGAAAGAGTAGGGCAGAGGTTTCATGAACTCCAAAGGCATTGAGTTAGGAGGAAGTGGGAGCCTGGGTGGGTTTATATAGGAAAGGATAGAGAATTCATTATTATTTAGGTTTGGGATCCCTTATATTAAATTAATCCAAACCACAAACCATCCCATGGATTTTTCCAATGGTATTTTGAAAAGGGAAGAGGACAATAATATTTTATAAGGCCATGGTCTAAACTTCTTAAAATATTAGGGTTGCTTATGTCGAGGTGAGTCACACTCCCATGGAAATTTATTTTAAAAGACAAGGTGTTTAATATGTCTTGAGGGATCCATTAATTCTTTGAAAATTAATCCAAACAATCCCAAAATCACATTATTTTAATGGTAAAATATATATTGTCCGAACATAAAGATTATATAATTTTATTACATCACTATTGGGTCATTAAGATGTCATAAAACACATTATATATTTAAACGTTATTTAATATTTACTCAAAAATTTGATTGTCTCAGAAAATTATGAAAAATTCCCTGTTGGATAATTTCGACATCCTGGTTCAAAAATTAACATTTATTTTATCTATATGATTTTATAAATATGTTAATTATCACTTTTAAAATAAAAACCGACATTTATAAAAAATTCACGGGTTATGACAAAAATTGATTTCAAAACTTAATAAAAATTATTATTCAATTCATAAAATTACATGATCATTTATATATAATAAAATTAATCTAATAATAATAATAATAATATTTTATTAAAATATTATTTAATTCAAAAATACCTTAATTTAATAAAATAGATTTCTTAATTAAGTAATAACTAAAAACACCATTTGTACTTTAAAAACTATTTACAATGTATCAATAATGACATGAAATTATATTCATTATTATATACAAAAAAAATTACATGAACATAGTACTATCGATTAGTTACATAACCCCTTAAAACAGCCGCATTAGACCTAAGGGTAAGGTGTGTGATGGTGAGAGACTCTTGGGGTGGCTCGGATACCATTGCTCGAGTGGTAATTTCTATCAACTTCCACTTCTCCTGTATACGGTCTCGTTCGAGCTTGACATGGTGAAGCTCAGCTTGGGCTTGGTCATGAGAGAAGCCCAAGGATGCCACCTCTTTTCCGAGATCTGATAAATGGTCTTCGTATGGGGAAATTCTACTGGATGAGGCCATCACTTCCTTTATCTAAGTAAAATTCGATGTGTTAAAGCCCTATATTTATACTAATCATGTGATCACTATTCAACAACTATAAAAGTAATGGTCACAATTATTATCATAAAACCAATGAAGTTTACATTTTATAAAAATATTTTATATAAAGAGATATTTAATAAGATCAAGAGGTATTTTCCACTAATGAAACTTTGGGTCGTTAAAATATTCCCCCCTTAAGGAATTTCACCCTAGAAATATTCCTTTTCCCACACTAAAACAGATGTGGGTAACTCATCTTCATCACTTCTTCGGATTCCCAAGTTTCTTCTTCAAACTTTTGGTTTCTCCACAACACCTTGACAAGGGGCATTGTCTTATTTCATAGAACTTTTTCTCTACGATCTAAGATCTTCACTGGTTGCTCCTCATAAGAAAGATCGTCTTCCAATTGTACCACCTCATAAGAGAGTACATGTGAAGGGTCCGGTATGTACTTTCTAAAGAGGGATACATGAAAGACATCATGTACTTTGGCCATAGTAGGTGGAAGTGCTAGTCGATAGGCCACAGCCCTGATAAGATCAAGAATATCAAAGGGGTCGATGTACCTTGGACTTAACTTCCCTTTCATTCCAAACCTCATGACCATCTTCCACGGAGATATGCGTAGAAAAACAATTTCTCCAACTTTAAACTCAAGGTCTTGTCGATGATTATCTGCATAACTCTTTTGTCGAATATGAGATGCCTTGATATGCTACTGAATGGTTTTCACCTTCTCCACCATTTCGTGGACCATTTCTGGTCCAATCAGCATATGTTCACCAACCTCATCCCAACATGCCGGTGTTCTTCACCTTTTCCCATAAAGGGCTTCATACGGTGCAATTTGGATGCCCGAGTGGAAACTGTTATTATAAGAGAACTCAACTAGAGGAAGATGTTGATCCCATCCTCCTTTAAAGTCCATTTAGAATGCTCTCAACATATCCTCAAGTGTTTGGATAGTCTGCTCGGATTATCCATCAGTTCGAGGATGATAGGACGTACTAAAGTTCAGTTAAGTTTTCATAGCATGTTGAAGACTCTTCCAAAACTTAGACGTGAATCTTGGATCTCGGTCAGACACAATAGATAATGATACTCCATGCAACCTTACCACTTCCCTAATATATATCGGTGATAGTGGATACAATGAGAAATCCTCCCGAATAGCAATGAAGTGTGCAGTCTTTGTAAGACGATCCACAAAAACCCATATTCCATTTTTGCCTTTGGATGTCCTTGGATGTCCGGTGAAAAAGTCCATGGTGATGTTTTCCCATTTCTATTCTGGTATGGGCAATGGTTGCATCATCCCCTTAGACTCATGCCTCTCTGCCTTCACTTGCTGACACACCAGGCACTTTGATGTATATTCAGCAATATCCTTTTTCATATTATCCCACCAAAATATTTCTTGGAGATCTCGATACATCTTTGTTCTCACTGGGTGAATCGAGAAATTGCAACTATGTACATCATCCAAAAGTTCCTTCCCCAGCTCCGGACATGATGGAACAGATAGTATTTTCCCAAACTGCACAATTCCTTCTTCATTAACATTAATATCCGAGGATTTTCCTTTTTCGATAGCTCCTACTTTGTCTTGAATTCCCACATCATCCTTTTGAGCATCCTTTAAACATTCCAAAAGAGATGGTTGAGAAATCATTTGTGAAAGGATTGATGATGTTCCCTTCTCTATGATTCCCATTTCCATCTTCATCAGGTCTAAGAAGATTGGATACTTCTCAATTCTCATCATTGATAGAATCGCTGGATCCTTTCTACTTAGGGCATCTGCCACCTTGTTCACTTTCCCAGGGTGGTAATGGATTGAACAGTAATAATCCTTGATGAGCTCTATCCATCTTCTCTAGCACATATTAATCTCTTTCTGTGTGAATATATATTTAAGAATCTTGTGGTCAGTATATATCTCACATTTCTCTCCATAGAGATAATTCCGCCAGACTTTCAAGGAAAAGATCACCGCCGCCAACTCCAGATCCTGTGTTGGATAGTTTCGCTCATGGATTTTCAACTTCCTTGAGGCATAGGATATCACTTTCTCATTCTGCATCGGCACACATCCTAATCCCTTCTTCGATGCATCACTGAATACAACAAAAAGTTCCCCACTTGTGGGTTAAGTGATCACAGGCTCATTGATAAGCCTCCTTTTCAACTCCTTGAATCTTTCTTCACATTCATCACTCCAAGAAAACATTACACCCTTTAGAGTTAGCTAAGTAAGAGGGTTGTACAATCTTGAGAAATTTCTCAAAAATCGTCGATAATATCCAACTAACCCCAAGAATCTATGGATATCTGTTACCGATGTTGGCCTCGTCCATCCCTCAATTGCATCTATTTTGGAGGGATCTATAGATATCCCATTGCTTGTGATGATATGGCCCAAGAATGAGACCTCCTTCAAATAGAACTCACACTTGCTGTACTTTTCATAGATCTTCTCCTTGTGAAAAGTCTATAGTACAGTTCTTAAATGCTCCTCCTGATACTCATTGGTTTTGGAGTATATTAGAATGTCATCTATAAAGACTACCACAAATTTGTCTAGGTAATCAATAAAGACTCTATTTATCAATTCCATGAAGACTGTTGGAGCATTGGTGAGTCTGAAAGGCATTACTATGAATTCATAGTTCTCGTATCTTGTACGAAAAGCAGTCTTGGGGACAACTTTTTTCTTCACCCTTACATGATAATATCTCGATCGCAAATCTACCTTGGAGAAGAATTGTGCTCCACGCAGCTGATTGAACAAGTCATCAATTCTTTGGAGAGGATACTTTTTATTTATCGTTATTTTGTTAAGTTCACAATAATCGATTCAAAGCTGCATTGACTCATCCTTCTTCTTGACAAAGAGGAATGGTGCACCCCATGGTGAAGCACTTGGGCGTATAAACCCATTATCCAGATTCTCCTTTAGTTGTTTCTTCAGCTCTTCAAGATCTACAACACCCATTCTATATAGAGTCTTGGATATTGGTAAAGCCCCGGGTATAAGTTCAATTGATAATTCAATATCCCTTCTATGAGGAAGACCGGGATGTTCCTCGGGAAACACTTCAGCGAATTCCCACACAATTGGCATTTCTTCAAGGATGGTTTCTTCTTTGGACTCAATCATCCGAGCCAGATACACGTGCTCATAAGGAAGTAATATCCACGCTTGAGATGATGGATCTGAAGGAGATTCATCTTCCTCCTTAAATGAGTAAAGAATCGAGGGTCGATTCTCTATATGGAGTGTGATTTCCATCTCCCCACAATTTATGTTGGCTCTATATAAGGAAAGCCAATACCTGCCAAGAATTGCATCAAATTCCACAAGAGGGAGTATGAAGAGGTTCGTCGGGAAATTCAATCCACATATTATAACAGGGGAGGACTTATATTCATGGGATTCAATGATTGCCCCATTTGTCGTACTCACTGACATCTTCACTTCCATGATTTGTGGTGGTGCTGGGATTGTTCTTCTAATCTTTTGAGATATAAAATAATGCATAGAACCTGAATCAAAAATTATGTTCGCTATTCTTGAATGAATAACTACCATACCTGTCTCCACTTCATTTTCAGGGTTTACTTCAGCAGAAGTGATGGAAAAAGCTCTTCCTTGCTGCCTTGGAGGTTGTTGTTTGTCTCTGAGGACCCTTGGATTAGGGCACTGATTTCCAAAATGAACCCGTTCTTTGCATATGTAGCATTGAACAATGCGTTGAGGTTTGAACGGAGTGTTCCTCTTCTCTGTCACAGCCGTGGGACTTTCTTGCTAACAGTTAACATCTAGGTGCCCTTCTCTTCCACACTTGAATCATTTCCTAGTCCCCTTAAGGAAATTTCTAGGGTGCTTCTTTCCGCACTTTTGGAAAGTGGGGTGATGGATCTTCTTAGCACCGTTGAATTTATCCATCGGCCTACCAGTATTGATGTCCACCTTACGCATCTTATCCCCATGATACCGCTGTGATACTCCGATCTCCATTTCGACCTTGAGGGCAGATCAGACAATTTACTCATAGTTGTCGAAGTCACGGATCGCTAATTCATTCTGCAGGCTGGGCTTTAGCCCACCAAAGAGGCGGTCAACCCTGCACTCAGGGGTAATGACAAATCCAGAAGCGTATCATGAAAGCCTTGTGAATTTTTCCTCGTACCCTCCAACAGATTCTTCGTCTTTTTTCCTTGAGGTAATGGAAGTCCTTTTCCATCTTAAGCAGAAGGGTGCGTGGAAAATATTTATCAAAAAACATCATCCGGAAATCCTTCCATTCCAATACATTGATCTCCTCCTCAGGATTCATATATTTGATCAGCGTCCACCATTGATCAGCTTCACCCTCCATATGATAAGCTTCCAGGAGAACCTTCTCTTGTCTAGAACATTGAAGGATGGAGAAGATCTTTTCAATGGAATTGGTCCATTTTTCAACGATCGTGGGATCGAATGATCCACTAAAAGGAGGAGGCCTTTGTCTCATGAATCTATCGATAGAGACTTGTTCTTTCTTATGGGTGTTTAGAAGTTCTTCTTGACCCATATTTCTATTCAATGCTTTAGTTAGATGAGAGAGAAGCATGACAAAGTTGGCGATTCCCACTCCCATTGGATTGGGAATCTCATTAGTACAGTCATCACACTGATCATCACATCTGTTATTAGCCCGAGTCCTCCTATTACCAGCCATTGGCTGGAATAAAAGGAATGTTAGGGGTAACACATAAAGGGTAATCCAAAGACAAAAGTTGATGACTTATAAATAAACTTTATTTTCTTTAACTCATGAGTCTATAGGCTTCAATCTAGGCTTTTCATGATCTACTTTCTAACATTTATTCTTAGGGGAATTTTTTTAATTCTGTTAATAAGGGTTCATTCTAAGCTTGTGAATTTACCAAAGCGTATCCACCGGGAGTGTCGTAACCAAGATTGCAGCAAGGACCGTTGTCGTGCACCAGTTCTCATTCGAGTCTAGCTCAAAGCGTTGTTTTCGGGTTTTACCCCTAGGATACATCTGTGCCAGAGCCGCCTCTACCTACTCGTATCCAGACAGAGATGTATTTCCTTGATAAACCACTTACTCAATACTCCCCAAAACTTAGGGACGTTTTTATTGTACGTAGTCTTGTATCCAAGGCTTTACTCGAGTTTTCTAATCCTAATCCCAAAAATTACTAAGTATATCCTCTGATAACAACTATGACAACCCTGCTTTTTATTTCAACTTAAACATGATTTATTGCATAAAACATCACTTGATACAATAAATAAGATCGAGAGGTTTATTGTCTTTTGGGATTAGGATCATTACATAAAAACGTAAAACATGAAATAAACCATCTTTATTGAAAACTTCCTTTACATGACCACTACATTCCTTCGTACTTAGCATTGCATGGGATAACCTGAGGACATGCATAAGAAAAGGGTGAGCTATAAAGCCCAGTAAGGGAGTACACATGGAATAACATGAGGAGTAAAATACATGTTAGACAATAGGAATATCAATAGATAATTATAAAAACATGAACATAAATGCATGATAAAGCATGATAATCATAACATGGAAATGTGGAAACAACACTTAACATGGAATTTGCATGAGCCAAGGATCATTGCACATGGAGCATGAGTAAATAATCATTGCACATAAAGCACGAGTAAACCCTCGTTGCAATTGAATTAGCATGAGTCAACACTCATTGCACATGATGTATCATGATACTATACATTACCCAATGCATTGGAGCGCTATAAGGGCGTACCCTTCTTAAACATTTCATTTCATGCATAAGTGTGCCACATGGATCATAAAAAATGGATACATAAAACATAACCATTTATTCCACGATAAAGGAATGTGGAATTCATACATGAAAATTTACAATAAATAAGTAAATGTGCATAAATTTTAATACCCTTGATGGAGAAATGGACATGGTATTCACTACACAATGACATTGGCTTAGAAAATCGGTGCGATTTCGGCAGTGTAACGACGTGACATAAGAATTCATAAAAATGGTTGATGAGATAGAAAGGGGTTCCTAATAATATTTACATGTAATGGAAAGTATGTAGGTCATATAGATACATGTCCCAACAATTGTAATAGAATTTATATTAATGATACAAAAGTATTGCTTGAATGTAAAAGAGGAGAGAGAATTTCCTTTCGGAATTCCAGCAAAGTAACTGGTGTACATGGGAGGCATTTAATGAGAGAGAAAGGGTCTCCCTTCATTCAAACATAAAGAGGAAAAAATTAGTTAGGTGCGAAACCATACCCCAACATTTATAATTGAAATTAAAAGTTCAAAACAACTTAAATAAAATTGGCCAAAAATGAGAAAGGAAGAAAAAAACCCTTACTTGGAAGTGTGCTTCCAAAGGATAGAAAGAGGCTTGTGAGAGGATTCTTGGGAGCTTGGGGCACCTTGGGAGGATTATAGAGAGAGCAGGTCAGAGGTTGGACGAACTCAAAAGGATTTGAGTGAAGAGGAAGTGGTAGCTTGTGTGGGTTTATATAAGAAAGTTGAGAGAATTCTTTATTATTTAGGTTTGGGACTCCTTATATTAATTTAATAAAAACCACAAACCATCCCATGTTTTTTGCCCATGGTTTTTGGAAAAGGGAAGAGGAAAATAATATTTTATAATTCCAAAGTCCGAAATTCTTAAAATATTAGGTTTGATTATGTGTAGGTGTTTCACACTCCCATGGAAATTAATTTAAAAAGGCAATGTGTTTAATAAGTCTATAGGGGTCCATTAATTTTTGAAAAGTAAGCCAAAAAAACCCAAAATCATGTTATTTTAATGGTAAAACATATAATGGCCGAACATAAACATTATATTATTTTATTACATCACTATTGGGTCATTATGATGTCATAAAACACATAATATATTTAAACGGTATTTAATTTTTACTCAAAAATTTGACTGTCTCAGAAAATTATGAAAAATTCCCCATTGGATAATTTCGACTTCCTGATTCAAAAAATAACATTTATTTTATCTATATAATTTTCTATATATGTTAATTTTCACTTTTAAAATAAAAAGAGACATTTATAAAAAATTCACGGGTTTTGAAAAAAATTGCTTTCAAACCTTAATAAAAATTATAATTGAATTCATAAAATTACATGATCATTTATATATAACAAAATTAATCTAATAAAAAAAATATTGTATTAAAATATCATTTAATTTAAAAATCCCTTAATTTAATAAAATATATTTCTTAATTAAATAATAACTAAAAACACCATTTTCACTTTAAAAACTATTTACAATGTATCAATAATGACATGAAATTATATTAATTATTATATACAAAAAAAATGTACAAGAACATAGTACTATCTATTAGTTACATAACCCCTTAAAACAGTTGCATAATACCTAAGGGTAAGGTGTGCGATGGTGATAGAATCTTGGGGTGGCTCGGATAACATCGCTCGAGTGGTAATTTCTATCAACTTCCACTTCTCCTGTAGATGTTCCTATTCGAGCATGACATGGTGAAGCTCAACTTGGGTTGGTCAAGAGCGAAGCCCAAGGACGCCACCTCTTTTCCGAGCTCCGATAAACGGGCTTCGTATGGGGAAATTCTATTGGATGAGGCCATCGCTTCCTTTGTCTAAGTAAAATTGGATGTGTTAAAGCCCTATATTTATACTAATCATGTGATCACTATTCAATGACTATAAAAGTAACGGTCACAATTCTTATCATAAAACCAATAAAGTTGATATTTTATAAAAACATTTTATATAAAGAGATATTTAATAAGATCAAGATGGATTTTCCATTAATGAAACTTTGGGTCGTTATATGAGATATGTGTCATACAATTTTATCAATAGAAATATAATCATAAATAACCCAAACAACTAATTTTATTGTAATATAAAATCATTTCCACTTTGAGAACATTAAATCATAAGCCCCACGAAGAAATATCATTAAATAAAAAATATAATAACATTTGGTTAAATAAATTCATGATATTACAAGAAAAATGGGATGTATTCACATAACATAAAATAACATAGGTTGATAGAATAACATATTTCTCAAAAAAGGAAAATTGAGAAAAAATACTTACCTTAAGAATTTAATTCATTCATACACATTAAAAAATAATTTATAATAAATATATGTTTATTATAAATCACTGATATAACCATAAATATATATATTATGCAGTATATGATTTACATATGACATTTTATTACCATTTATTAACTTTTCCTTGATAAAGTCATGTTTTGGGAAATGACTTCTTTATTTTTCAGGAATGTTTTGTATTTTTATATATTTTATTATTTTACATTGATCATGGTTCCACAATATCATGAATTTCAACCATGATATAAATAAAATTTTTATTAGTTTTAAATATTTTTACGTTTTTCTATAAATGTTAGAGATTGAAAATGAAATAAATCTTTCTTGGAGATGGTAGAATGTATATACGCATGAGCGTTGTTTCCCTTTTTCTTATGTAAATAATATGATAAAGTTAAATAATATATTCACAATATAGATTAAGTTTTATGTAATATATATCATATAAGTTCATTATAATCATTTTTATTACCTACCATGTAAAATGCGCATAAATAACACCGTATTGACATGCAATAGTCTTCCATACATAGGAATGATGATATGGTATTATCACAGAGTGGAATGTTAAATTTTATATTTCATATTGTGATTAATAAAGAATAATAATTTAATAAAAATCATATATAATCATTTAATCCCTCATTATAACAAGTCATTAGTGGTAGTAATGGAAAATGAATGACATTGGTTCTGGAGGTGGTAGTCTCTCAAACACCTGAAAGATGATTTTGTAGCCCATTTGATGGAAGAGTAATAGTTGTAGGTCATTAACTTAAAATGAAAACATATCAATATAAGTGACATAATGAGGTTATTATATAAGAATGTCTTAATAATAATTTAACTTGGAAGATGATGAAATAAAATAAAATCCCTTGATGAAGAACATTACCTCTTCATTGTGTAACCCCCTTAGGTTTGCAACAAAATATTCCTATGATTGATTTATGAAAAACAAATAAGGCTTCAATGAAGTTATTAGGGATGTTAGGAATTTATTTTTCAGTGTATTGTAATAATAATTAGTGTTTTAATGTGGAAATAAGAGGGGAGAGTGGGTGGCATTTTATAAGTTAGGTTAATGGAACACTTGTAATGTTTTTCATGAAAAGGGTGTATCCAAGTTTTTTCACATTTCACGTAGATAGAAAAATGTACCATTATCTGGAATTAAGAATTCTAAGGTCCCCATTGGGAGGGTTAATTTATTTTTAACAAGTATTTAGGTTATTTTAACACTTAGGTTTTTTTCTAACCCTTTGTAAACCAATTTTTACCTTATCCACACTATGTATTTTTTACTTTTTTATATTATTTTTATTAAAAAAATAAGTTGAACTTATTTGATAATATAAAGTAAACTAATTAAAAATATGGATTTCATTTTTAAAAATTCTATTCACATACCTTTCAAATTTTAATATAATAGTTATCTCACAGACGCGATGAGAACATGCTATTTAAACGGAATGAATGTTCAAATGTTTGAAATGTTTTTATATAAAAACTCAAAATAAAATTTAGTACATTAATACAAATTGGTTTAATAGATATATAATTGAACTAATATTACTTTAAAATTAATTTAAAATATAATCTATCATTATAAATAATTTAAAAGAAAAAGAATGTTTTCAAATGAAATTATGTATTTTTTACTATCCACAAAAAATGAATCTTAATAGAACAATCCAAAATACTCTACCTAAACTAATTTTAACATTATGATTTTAAAAATTATGTTTATATTATAAATATAATTTTCTAAAATTTACAATATTAATAAAATATTATTAAGAAAAATAAATAATTTCTTTAGAATGTAGTATTTTCCAAATATATAAAGACTATACAAAATTAAATATTTCATTATCAATATTTTTTATCTATATAAAACCATTATAATTAATATATAAATTTTTTTTATTACTATTAATATCACTATTTTTAATGTCTAGGTAATAATGGTCAACATTATGTAATTATATTAATAATATATATCAGTTTTATAAATACTCAGTGTTGCATGTAACACAATCTAAACTCACAGTTTCATGTAACAAAACCAATCAATTTAATTTAGTTTATTCGAAAAAAATTATTTCACAAAAATATTAGGTGTGACCTCACACACCCCATATGAATTTCACCATCAAAATTCCTTTACTCTAATAAAAATAAATGAGGATAATTTTGCCTCATCATATCCTCAAGTTCCCACATATCTTATTTAAACTACTTGTTTCACCAAAAAACATTGACCATGTGAGTGGACTTGTTTTGTAGAAAAATCGTTATTTATCTAGAATATACATAAATTATTCTACATAAGAAGGATAATTATCTAATGGTATGAAAAACGAGTTTATTATATATGAATTTCTAGGTAGGTACATACATATGAGAGACACATGGAACACATCATGGTCTTGAGAGAGGTTTGGTGGAAGCATGAACTGATATATTACCATCCTGCTATGATAAATTATTACAAAGGGACTTATATACCAATAGATTAGCTAAACTTTATTACTAAATCTCATATCGTTATTCCCTAAATAAAATTTATGTAACACATTATGACCAACATCAAATTCAATATCACCTCAAATATTGTCAGTATAAAGTTTATACCAACTTTGAGGTACCTTTAAGATTTTCTAAATGGATCTAAAATTATCTTACATTTCTTCATCTATCTATGGTCTAAATAGATTTATTTATCTAACATCATTCCAAAAAATTGGATCTCAACAATTATTTATATAGTGGGCTTGATAATGAGTCATCTCAATGCTTGAATAAAATCAATTGTTATACAAAAAGTCCACTATAGGAATTTGTTGGTACCAACCAACTTGAAATCCAATGAACAAGATCAAAATAAATACTACAGAGATAGAATTTTTCTCTATGATTAAATACTTATCTGAGGATTATGTGAATTTTTGAAACTATGCTCCATATTAAGATCATTCTAATGAAATCGTATAAAATTTAACGTAATCCTCAGATCCGCATAAAAAAATGGAATTTGGTACCCTAGGAAACCTAAACACTTCATTAGTGTATATCATGGAATGATGATCTAATTAAATTTATTCTCCAATAGTGATGAAGTGTTTGAACATTGATAGGTTATCGACAACAACCCTTATAACATTATTCACATTATATATTTTATGGAGTCTAATTAAAAAGTCCACTGTGATGTTTTACCATTTTAATTATGGTATGGGTAATGAATGTGAAATCCCCTTAGACTTTTTTATCTCACCCTTACCTTTCTAACATAATATTCTATGAGATGAAAACTTTGTAAAATATATATTCATTCCATCCCACCTGATTCACTCTTTCAAATAACTATACATATTCGTAAATTCAACATGAATAAGGAATGATGGATTATAAGATTCCACAAAAAAATCCTTCTTCAAATAAAATATTGAAGGAACACTTGCATGGTTCTAGAACCATATCATTATATCATGATGATGGTTTAACTCAGGAACATTATTGACCTTCTTTATGATCTATATGTCTTCCTTATCCTCCCCATTAAAATTTAGATGGATTGAGGGATGAACATTCAATTGAGCAAGATAATATTTATCCCTTTCATTTAGGGTTTCTAGATCCATAATTTTGTAATCTTGAAATATTATATCCATTTTTATACTCATAATGGATAAAATATCATGATCCATTTGACTCAAAGCATCATCCACCTTGTTTTCATTCCTAGTGTGGTAATGTATTGAGAATTCATAATCTTTAATTAGCTCCAACAATATTATATGGCACATATCCATCTCATTCTATGTGAATATATAATATTATCTTTTTTATTAGTTTATATATCATACATTTCTCCATGGAGACAATTCCTCAATTAGATTGATGATAAATTACTATTTATAACACCAAATATTGAGTTGGGTAATTTTGTTCATGAACCTTCAACTGTCATGAGACATTAACAACATCCATGAAATTATTCATGGTAAATATGTAACACCCCAGGTAAATAAAGAATATGACATTTTTATATTTATCCATATTTGTGAATAAAATATTAATATTACATTAAAGGGAACGCTATGATCGATGGCGTACCCAATACGCGACAACGAGTTCCTTTGAAATCTTATGTTGCACTCTAATAATAAAATAATATTATTTTAAATGGTAGTTAATGCCTAGCCATTGTAATGACGGGAAAGAGCGGAACTAACTAAAATATTCTTATATATGTTTGTCAAATATTTTTACTTTTATCCAATAAATGTTAGAGGCGTAAAATGCAAATGAATCCAATTTTAAGCATAAATCATCTAATATTCTTTAAAAGGTCGTTTAACTACCTTATGATGGAGAACCATTTTTAAACACAGTTCTGACAATTTTATATGTTGTATCTGACAAAATAAAATCCTTTTTTAGAAAATGGGCATCAAAATTTACTTTGTGTAAATTTTTGTTATTTTTCCAATAAAGATCATTTTTAGTGAAAATGTTGGATTTTAATTCAAAACCTCCTTTTAATTTTATTTATTTATATGGATAGATTATATTTTTAATTTATATTATAGTGTATTTAGAATATATTTTTACCATTTAATCAAATGGTGGTCATTGTAATTAATTTCACTTTGAAATTGGACTTAAACTAGTGTTAATCGTTTAATATATATTGTTTCTTAAAAACACGCTAGTTGTTTTGACAGCAGAAATTAATTATTAAATTAATTAATGCAACTTAAAGGTTTTTAATTTCATAAAATAGACATAATTTTTTAATTCGGAATATCAAATATATCTTAGGGTGAATTTTTTATATTTTTCTGAAAAACATCAATTTTTGATGAATAATGAAACAACTAAGTGGTAGTTAAAGAAACTGATTTTTCATTTAAATGAAACTTTACCACTTCTGTGATTTTATTTTAAAAAATCCTACATACATGGTTGTCATTAGGAAGTAAAATGTGGTTCAATGTGATTAAAATAATTTTTAGTGAATAGTAACCTTTTAGTTTTATTAATCGCGATTAAAGGTAATTAGTGTAATTTAAGGTAAAAATAATGTTTTAATAATATAAAATGACATTTACACATGTCTTACCATTATTGGATGAGTCATGGCCGACCATGACAATCCATGGGTCAACCTGGGGACCCCATGGAACCACTTTGGTTGGAATATGTCATTAATAACTTTTTATTTAAAGTTAAAATTAAAATGTCGCAAACATGTCTTATTTTACTAAAACAATTTTTACATGGGGTTATACAAGTCATATTTTTGACTATAAATATTAATTATAAAGATAAAATAATTTCATAAATCATGATATTTGTTTTATAATTTTTAGGATTAAATAAATTAAATTATGTATGACACCATGATGATGCAGCGATTACCACATTATTTAACGATTTAAAAAAAATGAAAAGATAATGTAAAATATAAGACCTAAACTTGTCAAAACCTTATTTGATGGGTGTATTTCAAACTCTTATCACCTTATCCTCGAAATATATAAATTTGGGACCTTTAAAATCCGAAAATCATTTTATAATAAAGTAAAAGTTTATAACGTTCCAAGAGTGCCCCTCCTCTCCTCTTATAAAAGGTCCTCACCTCTACCTCCTTACCCACACCTCTCAATCCTTTTCTCGGCCAACCCCTGCCCATCTCATCTCTCCACATCCCTATATTTATCATTGAAGCCTAAAATTTGGGAATAATCCTTTCCAAGGAAGCCTTTGATCTCAAATAAAAAATAGTTACCCGATTTAAAGGTAATGTCTTCCCGTGTGTTCTTTTGTTTTATTTTGCTTCTCCAACCCTCTAAACTCTTTTAATTATATTCTTTTGTAACCACAACAGTATTGTAAATATACTAGGATGTTGTTATGTGATGGATTTGAGCTACACTTACACACACATTTGTATAATGGTTAAATAACATACTGTTTCTGTGGATGGTTAATTTCTGTCTCACGAAATGATGATTGTTCAATCTTCTCTTAACACCTTTAATGGTGGACATTATGATGTAACTATATTTTATATATGATATATATGGTATTTATGTTTTCTATATACTTGTGAATTTTATATTTAAAACATGCATTTATGCTTTTAATGTTATGAAAATGCGATAATTTCATACGAGGAAGTGTGGACTACCGCCCATCAAGTGATGTTACTCGTTCATGCAATACATGGAATGTATAAAGAATGAAATTAATGAAAATATGTGACCTATATAACATATATATTATACTGAAATTATAATATATATATATCTCAATTATTTTTAGTTACATTAATATGACAAAGAAATGAAAGTAGCCGTCATGCGTACGCACGGCCTACCGTCTCCATAAACGTTGCATTTCATTTATTTTTATCTCCAAATGTTATGGAGTAGTATAAAATGAATATTTACCGGATATATATGATATTTAAATCATTAATACTATTCTGGAGATGATTTACTTATAACTACATGGACAATCATTTTCAAACAAGTTCATTTTTGACTCATGTACCAAACATCGACAAAAATGTCTGATATGAACTCACATTATTAACCAATTATTATAACATTATAATATGTGATATGAACTGAATGATAATCTCAAAAATATTTCCTTATGAAATTATAAATTTACCAAAGTTTATTATTTAGGAATATAAAGAAATGAACAAGACAAGTCAGACTTGAGGTAAGGGATCCAACCATTCTCTTTCTTTTTAAGTACTCTATTTTATGTCATTTATTTTAAGCTCATATTTATTATGTTTGGGGATGTTATTTTATATTCCTCATACTTTAATTTTTATGTTCATATTATGAGAGACCGTATTTGATCTGATAAATCCATTATTGTTAGTTTTAAGTGGCACCGTTAGGCTGCCGAGTTTTCGCAAGGTATTTTTCATCTCACTTTTATTCCCGTGACACTTATGCTATGTTTGCCACTATTTCCTTTTATTGGTGTATGTAATGACCATTATTATACACTTTCTTACTATAATTTAATTTTTGGGTATTTACATATTCATTGTATGACCCTTCTTCCATGGGGTGTACGTTTTGAAAGTTACCCAACTCGGTAAGGGGACCTTTCACCCTCCTCTTTTTAAAAGGATTATTTTGTTATGTCTTTTAATTCACATACTATTATGTTGGGATATGTTCTTATATATCCTTATTTATTTAAATTTTATGTCCATGTGATGAGATACCATTTTCTCTCTCATCAACTCATTTTCTGAATTTTAATGTGACGTCGTTAGGCTGTTGGATTTCTATAAGGGAACTTATTGACCCACTTTCAATTATTTGGGTTAAACCTCTACTTCTTGATTTTATTATGCCAAGATTATGTGTGGAATATCTAGGTTTTAGTTTACACAAACCATTGTGTAGATATAATATTTCTACACATAATCATATCATAGATAAATTCTTACGAACTTGTATGGGAAATCATAACTCAATCTCATTTCATTGAGTTAAATATCAATGTCATTGGTTTTGTTTTTCTAAGATTATGTGTGAATGACCTCTGATTGTTTCACACTTAATATCCACTTATATTGGGTGTATTTATATTTCTCACACATAATTATGTGATAGATTTATCCTTAATTTAAGGATACCATCTTTATAATGGATTTCATCTCAATTTACATTTCCATTGAGACTTCATTGTTGATATGAACCAATTCACTCTTATATGGTGTGTATACTGTCCTTTGACATATTATATCATGAATCCCTTAATTCTCATGATATTATAAAGTTCAGATTAAATTTTATTCCCCAATTATTTGTATTCAAGAGTCTCTCATTTTGTTAAAAACTCTTTAACAAAAATATCATTTTAAATGTTTTAAAGATTCATTATTCTAAATCTTTATCATTAATGTACATGTTTTCAAAATGGTTTTCAGTATTTATTTTTATGGACATTAATGTTTTAAAATTATAGTTCCATTAAAAGCTTCAAAGTGGTATAGGACACTTTGATTCAAAAATCTCTTTTAAATGGTTTTTGAAAATGGATTGATTAATTCAATTTCTTGGAATTACTTATTGTGATTGAAAATGAAATGTTGTTATTGAAATGTTTATATTTTCAATATTTTATTTGTAATGATGGTACTTGGATATTTTACGGGTGGTTACATGATAAACCATATGATGGATTGTGCCGTGAATACCAGGACGGGTGGTTACGTTATAACCTCCAAGGCATTGGTTATGGAAGTCTGCTGTATGGCTATTCCATTAAGTATGTGTGGAAGTCGACCGTATGGTTATTCCATTTATGTATGTCTATGTCCCGAGTTACCTCTATATGTTATGTGTTCTTTATATGGGTTTTATGGTAATATTGTGGTTGAAAAAGGGTAAGTAATGGTGTCTTATTCAGTGAAGAGTTTTTACTACTTCATAAACGTGAAAAGTATTACTTTGGTAAAGTACTCATGGTTTACTTGTTGTTTTGAAAAACTAACAGTTTTCCTTCTTTGTGTATCCTTTACTGGGCTTCTTTATGCTCATCCCAAGTTCTTGAAATGTTTTCCACAGGACATAAAGATGAATAGGGTCAAGGATAGGATCATGGAATGACATTTTATCTAAAACATGGAACTAGACATGTATCTTTTGAAGTGTTTTTTTATTTTATAGAAACATAGTAGAAGTGTCTACTATGTAATATTTTGAGATGTAAAAGTTATGACCTAATTATCTAAAACTATAAACCTGAAAAGATCCTCTATGTGAATTATTCATTTTATTGATGATTAAGTAATGTTTAAGGTTGGGGCCTTATAAAATCACCCTATTATCTTCTTGGATTAATCACAAATGATTTAAATACCTTCTCCACTATAAGGTAATACAATCACATTTGTGCTGACTAATCTTCTCTTAGGTTCCCTGATGATTTCATAAATTTCATATATCTAGAGGAAAAAATTTCCCATATGATTTGACCTACTGAGTGGATTATAGAGTCACACTAAATTATACACATTCAATTAATGATATCAAGATAATATAAGAAAACTATTGAAATTAGTCACCATAGTTAGTCTAGAAAAACATTAAATAGCATTATTATTTAATAGATCCATTAATATATATTCCCTTGAGATTATATGACAGAAATGATAATCCTTTTGTAGATAAAATTCACATTTTGTAAATTATATATATATATTTCTTTCCTTATTTAATTTAGTACAATTATCAAGTTATCTTCATGATATTCCTTTTACTTTGAATAGATTAGGATGTTATCTATAAATACTACCAAGATCTGCTCTAGGTAATATCTAATAAAATTATCATTAAATATATAAAGATATCGGGGGAATTAGTAAGACTGAATATCATCACTAAATATTCATAGTGTTGGTACCATGTATAGAATGATGTCTTGGATATCTTCCTATTGACCAACAATTTATGATATCTATAAATATGGAAAATCATGGAAAAACATCAGGTTTTGTGTTTTTGATTCATCAAGTCATCAATATAGTTAATATGATACCTATTCTTGATCATGATCTTATTAATCTTCTGATAATAAATTTTGAGTCACATCGATCTATATTTCTTTTTAACAAAATGGCTAGGTGAACCCCTAAGTGACATACATGGATCAATGAATCCACTGTGAAGGTTCTCCTGTTGTTTCTTCTTCAATTCCTACTGCTCAATCATGGATATTATATAAGAAGTCTATGAAATTGGCAAGGAAATGGGTATGATTTCTATTAAAAACACCATTTCATAATTCTATGGAAGACTAAGAAATATTTCCAGAAATATAATACAAAAATCCCTAAAATAGGCATATCATCACTTTTTAGTTTCCCCCTTACAGTCTAAGATAAACTCCCATTAATAACGCAAATTAATAACCATATACTGGATGTGATCTCAAACATATTTTTTACTTATGAGCACATAGATCGATGATCATAAGTTGGTTTTGAATATAAAACATGACACCCCTTTCTTGACAATTTATGTTATATTTATGTAGATAATGCTAATCAATTTTTAATATTACCTAAAATTCATCAGGAGGATGAATGATAATATTTTCATGGAGAAAATTCCTACCAAAATCATTCAGAGAGTAATCATACACATGAGATGAAATAATCATTCCATTTGGTATTTTAAATACATATTCAACATATAATCATTTTGGTGGAATCATGACACCCTTAAAAATCCATTTTATATGAATGAATTGGTAAATATAGAGTTAAATAAGAGATTAGAAACTCTAGAGTGGATTGTATGTGTACCTTTAACCATGCCATTATTAAACCCCGCATCAGAAATATTGATTTCATATGATTTCTATTTTTCTCTCAGCATAAGGGGATTTTGACATATATCATCATAATTAACCTTCATATTAAACCATCAATTTTCATAGTTTTTTTCATTACATTTATTTAAAACACTGAACTTTGAGAGGTATATTATGTTTGGATATACCTGTATTCGTATCATTATATAATTTATTATCCTCACTTTGGTAATAAATTTCATGATGGACTTACATTACACATTTAAAACCATTACTATTCCCCTAAAGAAAATTCCATTCATGCTTCTTCCCACTCTTTCAGCATAAATAAAAAACTATATTCTTCATTTTATGGTTATTATTTTTTCCATTGAATTAAATTTTAATTATAATAAAATCCATGATATTAGTACATAACTCCAATATCTCTTCCAAACATGATAACACATCGAACAATTTTTTCATAGATGATGATGTCTCATATGGATAATTCACTTCAGAGATATGGTTTTAAGACAGTAAAGAATAGATCATACTTTATTTATGGATGGATGGTAATATAAGATGTATAGCTTGAAATTCTTGTAAATGTTTCCTTGTAGGTACCAACAGAATCATCATCCATTTTCTGTAGATCATGGAAATCCTTATCCATATTGATACAAAATAATATGACGAATGAACTTATTGAAAAAAAAATTCTTTAAGTTATCCTAATCCATGGAGTCAATACCATCTTGTTGCCTCATATTCTTGATAATTTTACACCATTTATCTAGTTCACCTACCAAATTTTAGACAATAAAAATTATTTTTCATGTTCCAAACAACTTTAATGATACATATCTATTTCATAGAAACTAGTGTATCAAAATTACAATTGAATGAAGGTGTATATTTCCTCATTAATGACACAACTAAATGTTTTCCATCCTTTATTCATTTGGAAGTCCAACATGATTCATATATTTAGAAATATGTGTGAGCATAAAAATGTGATTTTTAATTCCATGTACCGTAATGTTTGGATGATCAAGAGGACAATCATTGTATTTTCTATCAAACTAAAAATTATCATGGCCCCTTTTGGTTTCAAACATTTACTAAAACCTAATTCATTATGTAAGAAACAATAATCATAGTGGGGAACCATGTAATACTAAAAAATTACATATAGGATATATAAATCATGAAATCATCTTTTTAGTTTATGAAACAATTGGTTTATCTAAGGATATTCATAGTCATCGTCTATTTAAATCATTCATGGGGGTTCATAAGGAGTTTATCAATTTGTAAAGAATATCCCCTAGGAGTTTCAAAATATTATTTTATAAAGTTATGTTGTCATACCCCTAGTGCCGATTGAGTATCGATCAATGCACCCTTATCAATATTTTTACCTTTAGGTATCTCTATTCGAGATCCACATCAACTTATATTATCTATAAATGGATTAAATTTCATACAAAAGACCTTACCTATCCTTTACCAAGATTGCATGACATTTTCTTATACTTTGATACATATATAGACTTATCCATATGGGTTTATCCTCAGGGATAACACTAAATTTCTCTCATTCATATTTTTAATGGTAATCTAAACATGTCCTTTAAAACAAAATATAGTCAACTGGGGTTTTTATAAATATCTATAACATATTTTTAGATGAGAATTTATTAAAGTACACAAGTACACTAGAGAGGATTGTAAATTTATTGTTACATTCAAATCATTGAAAAAAAATTGTTCATAGGTGAACTGCATAATCTCCCATTAATTCCTTCATATCTATCACCATTATTATACATATCATACATAATACATTTCTCCATAACATGGGGAAAGGAAAAATAATAAAGGGTGATCTTACATACTCATTAAGGGTAAAAAAGGGATATATGTAATAATAAAATAAATATAAGTGCATGGAAACATGAGAATAACATTGGAAAAACCATATTCCAAATAGAAGAGATCACAATATTGATTCATGACATAATGATTGGAAGTTCATAAGAAATGGATAATAATATAATTAAATAACATGATACATGAGTGCATAAAATAGGCATAATATTTATAATTATTACATATAAAATTAGAATGGAAAATAATTTATATAGTACCACAGGCTCATTTCCATGTATATCATGGTAGAATTGATTCGCTGACAAAACCATCATAGTAGTCTTGGTTCACAAACAAGACCATCATAGTAGAAAAAGTCCCTTACAAAACTAGGTTATCTCCCCATTATATTAATGTATATCTCATGAGATATAAATGTATACCCAATACAGTAGTGGATGATAGAGGTCCAATCCATCACATAAAGAAAAGCATACTTATGTTTAAAAAAGGATCATAAACAATTCATCAAATTATAACCCATGAAATGAAATGGGTTTTATAAAAAATTCATATTATTATAACATATGGAAGTGGGAATAGTTTCATAATCATGTAATTATTCCATCATATCATAACATGTAGAATAATAATAGGTTTCATAATATTTTTTATGATTGTATAAAACATAGAAGAGAAATAGCATTCACCAAGATATTTTCATCATATGCATAATCAAGTAAAAGAAATAATAATACTGGTAGCCTAGGATCATATCCCTATGGAATGAAATATATAAAAAATTAATTACAACATGTATTTAAAATGATTTTTGAAAAAAGTTAAGGGTGCTTTCTTAAAGAAAATAAATTTTTATTGAAAATAAATTTTTTAAGACTAAAATAATCATAATAATTTTGATGATCTATTTGTTTGAAAATAAAAATGAAAAATATAAACAAAATAAAAAAATAATGGTCATGTTGGTTGTAAATTCCATACAAGATATACATGTTAAAAAATTTAATCAATTAACATTTTTGATAAAAACCAAATTGGTATTTTAAAAAACATGAAGATTCCACTCAATTGATTTTCAAAAAATTAATATATGTTTAAAATGACTTCAAAAATAACTATATAAATTTATAAACATTTTTGAAATTGTTTTAAAAAATAATAATTTTATAAAAAATGGGGTTTTGACTGAAGAGAAAGATAAATGCGGTTTTACATAAAAATATTATTTATAACTCTTGAGTATATACAAAGAAGAAAATTATGGGAAAATTGTATTATCAATAAATAATAAAATTATATTTAAATTAATGATATTTTTAGAGATGTATCATAATATTTTATCAGAAAAAAATAATCATAAACAATCCCCATAAAAAATGATACTCTAACATTAAATATTTACCACTGTGGTAACATTGAATCATAATCCCCATGAATAAATATTAATAATTGAAACACATAACATAATTAAGATAATTAAATTTATGATATTAAATTTTAAAAAAGGACTAATATAAACCTCATAAAATAATAGAAGTGCATAACATAACAGATGTGACAAGGAAGGAAAATTAAGAAAAAATCACTTACCTTAAGTATTGACTTTTTTTATACAAATTTAGAACTCATGTATAATAAATATAATTTTATTTAAAATATATTATAAAATAATAAATATATAAATAAAACCATATCTTATTTAATTATGACTTATTATTACCCGTTTATTAATAATTCAATGTCAAATCCATGTTTTGCGTAATAAGTGATTTGTTTTTCATGCTTGTTTTTGTTTGTTTTATTTTTTTTCCTCCTACTCTGATAATGGTTCTGTATTATCCATAATTTCATCCTTTAATTAAAAATAAAATATTTTTAGTTTTTATGTTTTGATAGTTTTCCATAAAATTTTTAGATATATAATTAAATACACTGTTCACAAAGATGGTATGATGTAAGTACACATGAGAAATCGATCCATTTTCCAGACAGAAATAAAGGAAAAAAATAAAAGAATATATTAACATTAACAATTAACATTAATTTCACACACACACACACACACATATATATATATATATCTCACATATTTTCATTAAAACCATCATTTTGAACTTCTAAGTATTGCATGAATGATTCACATCACTTCACGAGATGGTAGTCTGCCTTAAACATGAACAAAATTATCATATTACCATGGAATGGAAATTAAAAATATGTAAAACATGATATTATGATTTAAAATCAATAATATTATAAAAATAATATATAAAAAATTAAAAATGTCATTATAACTTGAAAATATAGGTGTTAATCGAAAAATGATTGACATCGGTTCGCGAGGCGGTTGACCACTGTACAAAATACTGATGATTTCAGAGCCAATTTGATTGAAGTGGGTATGGTTTTGAGACATTTACATAACATTATAACATCTTAGTACATTAAATATACTAATTTTATTATGTCATCAAGGTTTAATAATAATTTAATGAGGTGGATGAAAAAATAAAATAAATAATTATCAACTAAGAACATTAACCACATTTTGTTTTCACCAAATTCCTCCCTAGGATTATTTTTTACGAAAATATGGAATCTAGGATGAAATTATGGAATTTAGAAAGTTATTTTTCCTATTATTGGATGAACCAAAAGGTTGTAAAGGTTTGAATAAGAGAATATAGTTCTTTTCATTTTATAAGTGAGGTGAGCGGCACATTTGTAATTTTTTGAAAGAACATGTTGTACCCAAAATATTCTCAAATAAAAATGAAAAAATGGAACATTATTGATACTTATACATTATATGGTTTATATACATAAATAAAATATTTTTTATAAAATATTTTTGGTTATTTTAACCCTTATCATTTTAGTTTAACTCCTAGTAAACTCATTCATTTACTTTAACTATGATAAATACTTTATAATTTTTACAATTCATTATGTTTAAAAAATTATTCTTTCCCTATTTGATATTATAAATTTTTTTTATTCGAAATATGGAATCAATTTTTTCAAATTCCATTCACATAACTAGAAAATTTTAATTGAAAATTAATCCCACTGACGTAAGAAGAAAGTGAATTTTCAATGAAAAAAGATCAAAAGTTTCTACGGTTTTTATATAAAAATATGACTTCATAATTATTAAATTTACATAAACCTAATTCAAAAATATATTATTTGGAATTATTTTACTTTAAAACAAATTTACAATATATTCTATCATTATAAATAAAATAAACAAAAAGGTAGTTTTCAAATAAAATTCTGCATTTATAACTATTCAGTAAAATGAATGTTTTCAATAAATCCCAAAAAATAATACCAAAATAATTGTGACAAGATTATTTTAGAAAAAACTTGTTTAATAAAATAATTTTTCATAATGTGTCCAAAATATTTTTTTGATGGTTCACATGAAGACATAATGTTTTTTAAGAAAAGATTATTTTTGAAACATATAATGAAATTACCTAAAATTATTTAATTTATTATCAATATTCTTTTTATTATATAAAACCGATATACATAATATTTTGAAATTAGAAATCAGTATTCATATCTATATGTTTAATTTCTATATAAAAACAATAGTCTTTAAAAAATTATATTAATAATATATCATCGTCTTGTTAAAATTCAGTGTTTCATTGAACACAGTCTAAACATAGTGTTATGTGTAACAAAAGATATCAATGAAATATAATTTATACAAAAATGATATATAAAAAACTCAAGCTATTATTGTATGGTAGGATTTTTTAGGATCCTAGTGGATATATATTTATTATAGAAAATGAGGTTGGATTAATGTTTATAGGAGTTGACTCTACTAACTACTAAGAATCAATTAAGAGAAATGATTTTGAGAAATGGCCAAAATCTATTTAATTTGAAATGTAATATTTATACAAAAACCATTTTTGGATCACGGTGGATGCACCTTAAAAGGTAATAACTATAGACAGAAAATGCCTTTTCCACAAGAAATATTTTAGGGATGATAGATTTTATTTGTTTAAATCATACATTTTGGAAAATTATTATAATGAAATTCATGGTGGAAAAAATGAAAAAGTATTTACAATATATTCAATGATAAATTATATTCATATTTTTTTATTCATTAACATATTATATTGATTATGAGATATATCATATGTATATAAATATTAAATTCCATAATTGGAATTTTTCCAATGATTTTTAAATGACACTACCCGAAGGTTCTGAACTTCCAAATGGTCATCTAAAGTACCCAGGTTATTATGGTAAATTTATAGACTAAATAATGTGTCTGCATTATATAATATGTATTATAATTTTTAAATCAGAGAGTATGGTTTCACCAAGAATAAATATTTTTTTTAAATCTTTGATTATTGGGGGTGTAGTAGTGTTTCTGTCAGTATATGTTGATCTTATATTAGTTATCAAAAAGGAAATTCAGATTATATAAAACATTTATAGGTGGTTAGGTAAATTATTATTTTTTAATAACCTGGGTGATGCAACTTATAAACTATATATGAAGACTTATAGGGATTGATAAAATGTTATTCTTGAAACCTATAAGGATATATAAAAAGTTAAACTTATAACAAAGATTCTCATAGAGATCACTAAAAAGATTATTTACTAGTGTCTGTTGGAAAAAATCATAGGATTATTTAGGATTATTGTTAAGAGTTATAAATGATTTAAAAATTTTCCAATTAATTTTCTATAACTTCTATCATGTTTGACTTATTTTTTAATCAAATATATGTCACCTATGATCATTGACTTATTAGTAGATGTCAATATAGTTGTAGGTAGAATCCCTGGAATTATATATAAAAAATCATGATGTACATAATAAGAACTAAATATATGTTAATATTTATTAGAGGTTTGGGTGAGATCTATGTAAAAGGTGATAATGATTCTATTATTTAATATGAAACAGAAGATACGAGTCCCCAAACTAGTTTCAGGTTTTTCCAAATGGTGGAGATTTTAGTTGGATAAATTTTAAATAGTCCACAATAGAAGACTTAATAATATAGGTAGAGTACATCACAACATCAGATTCAAGGAAATAATCTATTTTGATTTATGATTTTTTCTTCAATATTTGGGTGGTTCCAAAAATCGAGTAAGTGATTATTCTATACCACAACATTAATGGATTTATTTCATAGGATAAGGTACCTTGTTATCACCAAAGGATGTACTAAATCCTTTAAAAAATCATTATCATAAAATAAATCATTGAATGTTGAATTGTTTTAATCTCTTGTTTAGGTACTGAGGAAAATAATATATATTTGTTGATGAAGCCATTATCATAGTCATGACATGTGGTTCAACTTCATGTTCTTAGTATACAATATATAAGTGATTTATAAAATTGGTTATATAATGTATCATTATTTTATAAATAATTAAAAACACAATTTATCATTTATTCATGCTTTTTTGAATTTAATTTACATGGTTAATATTTTAATACAAATTATTAATAGTATAACATTGATTTATTAATAACCAATTATCATCATAGGGAATTATGGGTTCTGATTCTCTGTAAATTTTATCTTCAGAAGATTTTTATATTCAATACAATAATTTATTTGAGATAGGAATCACATACTCATGAAAAAATAATCAATAATAATTACATGGATCGACTTGAAAATACATATCTCATAGAAATTCATATAATCAATAATATATTTAGAGGTGTATGGTCCATATTTGTACATGTTACCGATTTACAGTGGGATTACTAGCATTATATCTTTAATATTATAATACCATTATTTCATAATCCATGAGGAATATATAAATAAAAATCTAACAGTTATGTTTCTCATGAAATACTTTAGTAATGATCGATAAAGATTATAATTTTCAACTTATATGATAAGACATTTTATTTCTTAAGTTATTCATATTTTATTGTGCATATATATATATATATATATCAATTATTATTTAAGATTGAACATATGGTCCTTGATATATGGTTACGGGAAATTTGATGCGCTCATATTTTAGTTTAGTTTCTTGTGATGTATTCACCGACCTAGTCACTCTTTTTTCCATATAACATGAATGAATGAGGTGTACTATACTATAATGACATGAATCATGTCTACTAGTCATTTTATGTCATAGAGAGAAGGACTACATTGGTATACATATTACATATATGATACATATTGTGGTGGAAAAGATTATATATATATATTCATGTTTTTTTGTGATCACACCAGACCTATTAGTTGATAGAGTATCACTCATTTTTTTCTAGTGGTTGGGCTTATAATATATAAGTATTTAATATTTTTCCAATGATCTTAAGGCCCATAGGCATACGTAGTTAATCCTTTGGTTAAGGGTCAAATTTTATGAAATATATTTTTTATGATATTAATATATTATCATAAATTATATCCAAAATAGTTTTGGATGTATTGATAAATAGTTGTAATGTATGGAACAATTTCTATAAATTATTTTAGTTGAAGTGGGAGATTGTTCACATTGAACTGAAATTGTGTTTTGAGACCTTCATATATCATAGAAAATGATATGATTATTATTTATATGAGTAAAAAAATTTACTTTCTCACCCCCAAAATGTTATGCAGAATCTTCAGATTAAAATGGAGCCAAAATATTCCTTTAAGAATAAGATTTATGTTAATATACCAAGCATAATGTGGGATTACAACTAGCACTATCACATATTACTCACATGATTTCACCCATTTCAAATCAATAATTTAGTTCATTTATTGCATGATAAATAGAAATAAACATTTAAATGGAGTAACACACTAATTGTTAATGAATTGTTTCCATGATATGGAGCATTATATGACTGATCCTCATCCATTAATGTTTATCATCGAGGAATATTAATATAATGGCTGATTTCCCATTTTTTGTGTATACACTGGATACCTAAAATCTTAAAAATAAATCACAACATAAATCAACATTGGCATCCAAAAGAAGGTTCTAATATTCCTTTGGTGATTTGATGCTACCTTATTAAAAATAAGGATCTAAGGTTGGTGTTATCCCATTGTAAAAAGAAATAATTTATTTTCTAATTTAGTGATATTTATTTACATTAAATAAGATATTAAAAGTTTCATAACCAATCTATATAGGTACAATCAATATATTCTTTATTTCATCACATTTTGACATTATTGGAGATAGATCGGGCATTATATAGTTTCCAACCACTCCCGTGTTCATTATATGAACCACCAAAATAAATCATCAATAGGATTAATGATTCATTATTTAGAGGTGGATGGTGTAACAAAATGATACCATTCGCTAATTATAGGAGTAAATTGTTAGATACCTTATTGAGTATTAAGATATTGTTTTAGGGTGTGATTATATAATTTTAGAGTTCACTCTTCATGACCAGGTTAAATTTCATTAAACACGATCAACACCATATTGATTGTAAATGGATATCATTTCATGAAACTATTCTTCTATATCACAGATATTCATAAATCAAATAAAATTTATTTAGGTTAACTAGTAGTCCTCTTCAAAACATTATTTAATTTATTTTTATAGTTTATACTCTCCTTTAATTGATAGTATAAATTCTATATGAATCTAGAATTATTTTCAAATAATTTTGGATCCCTAAAACTCTTTTACTCACATTCCCTAGTTGCATTAGGTCCAAGGAGTTGGGGATGTGGAAATAACTATAGTTGGATTAGTTGGGTGATTTGGGTCATTACTAGGTGATAAAATCATGACTTGATGATAACATGAGCTTAATCCCATAAATCTAGGATTATACACTAATAAAAACATTATGTATTCCCATTTGAGGAATTTTAAAATTCTTCTCTCTTTTCTTACATGATAATGGATGAACCATAATTTATAGGAACCAATTGATTTTTTTGATAGAATAAAACCATTATCGAACATATTTTTTTCCATTTATCATACATGAATATGAATTTAGGGATAATATGACCATGTATATGATGGAAATGGTAGTGAATTGGGTGTTTATCCTTCCCTAAATCTTCTATGTTATACATTTATATAAAAATCATGTTTATATAAAATTATGATATTATACATCATAGAACCTTATCATTATACATGGAAAGAATTTTATTCATTTTATATTCAAGTCATATTACCTCTTCACTTTTAGCTACATGGTAACAACAAATCTTTTTACAATAACCAATTTTCTCATTAATAGTTATTTTTTTGATAATCTATTTCTTTTTTACAATGAATAACATTGAATAGATATTTTATTATAGTCATTAACTGTTATAAGATGATGTGATACTTTAGAGGGATGAGTGTAGTTGTCAACTTATCATTTATATTGTCCACGTGTATTTCTGGTACTTATTCATAAGTTTCTATTATTAAAAATAAAATATTTTCCCCTTAAATATCATAATGAAATATGGGAATATATCATTTTATTACTACAATAAATTGTGCATGAAAAAGATAATTGTGTTCCTAATTGTAGACCAGAATTTGTTGTGAAATTGATAACACTGATCTTCCCAACTAAAATATGGTCCTTGTTATTAGGTTATATATATAATAAAATTTTGGGGCACATTAAGGTATTAAAATTTAATTCGATTTTGGATAACTCATGTTATATTTGGGTTCCCAAAAATGGGACCCAATTGGAATAAAAATTAATGATATGTTTCTATTGATATTATATATAATCAAATATTTAGACTTTCAGATTATTTATGTTTGGAAAAAAATAATTCATGTCTACCCACAAAATGTATAGTGTCTCGTCTGGTCATACTATTGAACATAAGCAACCCATATTATCCATCCTTAAAATAATATCATCTAAAAATTCATGTTCCAGCACTACCTATGTCGGAATCATGTGACATTCCAAAATTGGCAGTTGATATCAACCAAATGGTGGGAACCCTTAGTAATGAATACGTAAAAAAATAAAATTATGGAGATCATATAATTTCATTTAGATGTGATGGATTTATTATATGTTGAAGGTTGAGAAGCCTCCCCCTATTACAGAGTGTCATAAAGAGTGTGTATGGACTTATCTATAAAATCACTAATAGTTCTTATGGTTACCATAATCAAGAGTTAGTATTTAAGACTAGGTCTTGGTAATTTACTATTATACTGAGGCTTCTTTAAAATATTCTATTGAATGAATAATTATAGATATGGCCACACATTTTCCTTTTTCATTGTCTTTTTCCCATTAATTGCTTAATAAAGACATATTAATCAAAGATCCCAAATCATGGGATTTTTGATGTGGCCAGTATGAACTACCTTATCACACACCTCTCTGTGAGAGTTATTCTATACATATTCCTCCTCATGGACATGTTCTTTGACAAAATAACATTATGTATCCTCATTTCCTTCAACCATGAAACAATTTACAAATAGTATATCCTTTTTTACAATCATTTGTGTTCCATGGAGATGGTATTTCTATAGTCCAGAATATTATATTCCAATAAATTATACAAGGGATGACTGTGGGGGAATCCCCTAGACCTATAGGATTGTGTTCTCTATAGTATATTATAGATATAACTACAACCATCCATTCACCATAGACCCTTGTTTTCTTAAATGTAACATGTGTTATAATGAAATCATGATGTCCTTTATATGGGATAACCGTCATTTATATGGTTGTGAGGGGGTATTTAAAATCCATCACTAAGGACCACATTAATGAAGTCTGCAGATCACTTCTAATGTTGATATTTTATTCCCATGGGACACTATTTTTTTAGGTTAATGGTCCTCATTGGCATGGGAAATAGCATGGAGATGAATCATATTTCGTGTTATGATGGTTGGATAACCTATGTTTTCACTATTAATAGGTGACCTAATCTAGATGATTTAGGAAGGTATGGCATGATTTTCAGCATTTGGTAGAATTAAGATAATTAATAGTTCTTGATTACCATGTTGAATATAAACTATCCTGGTAAACTCTAGGTAGGTATATGGATAAGGATAATTACCTGCCCACATCCGAAATTATGAATGTTACACACTTTTTTTCTTTTGGGACAAGATCCTAAAATGGCCTACTATGAAAATATAATAAACATTCCTCTTTGTGTATTTTTTTTTGGAAGGATGGTCTTAGGGGATTTATCACCATGAGGATTCTATTTTCTACCACCAATGATAGGATCATACAATTTTGATGATACTTCTATACACAATATTTTTCCTCACTGGGACATGAGGTGTTGGTATAGTGACAATGTTCATTTAGGATTTGGGTTTATGGTCTTCATGTAAGTAGAAAAATATTTTTAGAACATCATTTGGTTGTGAATAGATGAACTTAGATCCAAATGTATGCTTCCATCATGTATATATAGTTTAGAATATAGGGATTCAATCAAAGGTACCTTTTGTATTTATGGGAGGTCTCAATGCCCAATAATTCAGGATGTAGATCAATGAAAAAAGGAATCCAATCAATATATATTCATATATAATAACTTTCTCAACCAATATTTATAATGTTTAATTTATTCATGTGAGGTTCGTTAATCTTATTACGACAATCCCACATTATCTTTCATGATTTATAGAGGTACAAACCTAATTAACAAAGGAATGCAGTGACTAGGAATTTACCACCAATGTTTTTTCTATACATTTCTCATCATTATGGAAGGTGTGTCTCACCTCACCCTTTTTTGGTGGAATTATTAAAAACACCATGACCTGAGTAATTATTTTTGAAAATTTATTTCATCCATACTATTAATAATATTGGATTCCCTAAAGTGTTTTATACACTAAAAATTTGAATTAATGAATAAATTATCACTTTGAATTATACTATCTATTATTTTACACATGTATTTAGTTACTCTATGCCTTAAATACATGTAGTTAGGATGTCTAGTGTTTATCACTATACAAGGAGTGAGTGTGATTCTATGAAAAGAGGCAAGTGATGCTTCAGAGTTTGGATCAGTCTCATGAAATGTTATTCAAATATATCCCTATCAATGATATTAGAACCTACATATTCTATTACCATATAATAGGACATGGGGATCCTTTCATGTAAATGTTATAATTATTATAGTGGTTCTTTCAAATTTCACCCATCCATGACCACTTCCATGCTATTTAAAATCATGTAGAATGTGTTACTAAATGAAAGGTTCTAATCAATGGTTTTGTGTGTGACTTCCATGTGAGAATCCATTTTGGGTTGATTATTTTTGTTGGTAAAACAACATGAATGGGGGGTAGGAAATTATTAAACTAGGTAGGAGGATGATTTATAGATTATAAACATCTATAAGTTGGTATGTAGTTGAGGTAGAATGGATTGAATGTATGGGGAATATACATAGTTTGATTCCCATGTATAGATGTACACATGAAATCTATGTTGGTAACAATATAAACAATATAGAATAGAGTTTTTGGTTTTTACAAATACTAGGAGGCCAATACAAGAATGTTTACGTTACCCATATCTATTAATATATTGAAGATCAAAGGGGACTGTAAATGATGTGGTTATACATAGTAGGAGTCAAATGATATTTATTGGAGAATTAATTTTGAACCATAGGAAGGTATATTATATATCATTGATCACCATAGTTGTTGTTCACATTGTTTTTGTTATACAATATAAGGTCGTATGTCAAGATCAGACTATGATTTCCAATGCCTTGTGATAAGGACGCCTGTTACCTGAAAGGGGTGACAAAAAATATTTAGAGGGGATTATAGTATAAAAACACATATATTGGTTAAAAAATATTTAAATAATGTGAATGGAGGTTATGGGTCCTATGCCTAATTGAGGGCCCCAAATGGATACTTGATTATTTGATTTGATGAAAGCGATGAGTAAGATGTTGGGACTAACATGATTCTAAACATAAAATAGTTAGCATAAAAATTTTGATCATAGGGAGGTTTCATTAATCATTTAATGAATGGAAACATTGTTATTATAGTAATAAAATTCTATTATCACTATGAGGGTAACGTCTATTAGGGAAAAACCATATACAGGGTCCTCATGGGTGGTTTTATCTTCCTTATAAATAGAAACCACGATCAAATGAGAGAACACTAACATGAATCGAATCATTATCATGTATTTTTAGTTTTTCTAAATAATGTGTCTTTGGAAAAGAATTGTTGAGGATGTGACTATAGATAAATGTGTAAAATATTTATTTAGGTTAAGTCAATCCAGTTTGATCACTAGGGAAGGATATATGACATGGAAGAGTCAATGATATCTATAATGAGGATCTATCATGATGTGACCCTCTATATGATAAATTATTTTTAGTCACAAAATATTAGATAGAGAACATAAATATAAAATATGAATCCCAGTTTTATCTTATGATAGGGGGTTTATATGGTTCATTAAAGTAAGAGGATAAAGGCTAATAGTTCACGAATGGATTACTAGAACAACCCTCCTTGAAGCGGTTTCATAAGACTCTTTACAAATGTTTCTTCTAGGGAGTCCATCATAAAGATTATTCATGAATATAACACCCAAAAATTTGTAAAATAACAAAATTTATTTAATAGTTAATGCGACACACAACACCGAGCTTAAATAATGCATGCAATATATTTCTTTAAAGTTAATCCCTTAGATAGCATGCAGAACACACAACCCCAAGTTTAAATAAATAGTAATATAATATGAAATTATAAAATAGTAAATAAATTGGTTAGTAAAATAATTTTAACTAAATTATGAAAATTATGGTTATGTATTGATTTGAGATAATATAATTCGAAATAAAAATATATCTCTTCCTAAAACACTATATTTTTCTAAAAGACAGTTTAAACGTTCTTTGTACACATAATGTAAAATTATTTTTTACCAATTTTATTAAATTTATTTGATAAAATAAATTTTTTTTATGAAATTATTAAATAAATTTTAACTTAGGGTGAATGTTTTGATATTGTTTTGAAATGTTTCATTTTTTGATGAATAGTTAAAAATACATTATTTAATTGAAAAAATCATTTTCAAATAAAATAATTATAATGTTAAATTATATTATAAATTTGTTTTAATGTAAAACTAGTAAAATTTTATATCAATTAATCCAATTTAGTTCATTGTAATAATTTTGATATTGAATTTTTATACAAATACTATGTAAACTTTTGAACATTTTCTATTGAAAACCCGCATTCTTGTTGCATCTAATGGTTAACTATTAAATTTAACCTTTTCAATTTTGTGAATGATATTTTGAAAAATCAACTTGATATTTGGAATCATAATAATTTATATTATAAAAATTGGTAAATTAATTTTTTCACCTTACAAAAGAGTAAAAACAGTAAAAAAATATTTATCGTGTTACGGTAAAAATGGTTTTGATGGGGGTTTATCAAAAAAGATATGGTTTAAACGGGCCATCTAGTCTTTATGAAACTCATTTGATTCCCATATTTATACCACTATCATATTAGGATATTATTTTGAGATTTTGGGACACATTTCTAGGGTAGTGACCTATATAATAATTTAAGTATAGAAAAATAACAAATGAACCTTCCTTTCTTTTAATAACTATAATGCATTAGGACAAGGAGTGAAACAACATATGTTCATTTATAAATATTATTTTAAAATAAAAATGACATTTTTTATCATAAAATTTTTTTTTTAATATTTACAGATGAAATAATTAACTTAAATTTTTATCAAACACCTAATCAGTAAATATTTTGTTAAGATAAAAATAAAATAAATGACACAATAAAATTACAATTATAGTAAATTAAATGGATTATTTTTTTACAATAATTTTATAGAAAAAATATATAATTTTATACATATTTTAACATAATATATTATAATTTCATCATTGAAATGAGATTTCATTAAGATCAATTTAAATAAATAATGTCAAAATTGACATAAATGTTATTTTATAACAAATGATACATTATTAAATGATTTAAGGATCACAAAAAACTATATTTAACTAAAATATTTTTAAATTTTGAAAAATAAAATTAATTTTATTTTCGTAGACCAATGTTTTAGTTTTAATGAGCATATTTTCCCCTAAATTATAAAAATTTTGTTATCACTACTAATGTTAAAATGATGTTTTTGCACTTTACATGCACTTATGTTAAAATTTAATTTCAATAGAAATATGATTTTTATTTGAAATATTTAGTTATATATTTAGAATTAGTAGGTGAAAATTTTACAATAGGCCCAATTTATTTTAATCTTAAATGATAAATTAACTAGGTTAAAAATAGAACTTACAACAGTGGAAAACCTAAATGGAAATGGAAATAAAACATGGAAGTTAAGAAATTTTTTTAAAGCATGTGTATTTTGATGAACCATATAATCCCTAAAAACCAATAATTATCAATTTTTGGGCCACATTATATTAGAGAGACTTCCCATTTATAAATAGTTTTTGGAATATAATAAAACTCTATACTCATAAATTAAAAAGGGAACATACTCCCCTCACTTATTCAAACTGTTTCGTATTACCTTGAAACATGTATTCTAGTTTTATGAATCACTTCTTCCGGGTGGTTTCCATTGGATATATTTATAGAATCGAAAACATCCAATAGTTATTTATCCAAAGGGCCTACTTTCCAAAGGCATGCGTTCGTTATGTTTGAAAATTATGATACTTAAGAACGTGAATTGGTCGAGAAGATGGGAGGCCAGACTCATCACACCATTTTGGGGGGAACTATTGTATAATCTGAGACTCTCATTATAGTATAATATATTTTCATGAATCCTTATTAATTCCCTATGTATATGATAATTATTCCTTGTAATTTTCAATCACTTATTTACCATGTGAAAAGTTAAAAACATCCGTATGTATTCTAGGTTTTCATTAATTGAGATATCCAAATTTATTTGAGGTTATCCATAAATGGTATCCTCTCATATAATACATAGAGATTCTTTTAATCATTGTTATGATGATATTCGTTTTTAAGAAACTCAGTGGGGCACTCTGAAATTTATTATCATCTAGGGAGATGAAGGATTGATTTGAATTTTGGGATCATGACTATAAAATGGGATATCTATGTATCCCTGTGAAAGGAATTAGAACCCTCATAGTTCGTTGCCACTGAATGTGACACATCATTCCTTTTCAGGTCATGTGATTAGGACCCAGAAGTACAATTTAATGTCATGTGGTATGGACATCTAAGGAGAAGTTGCTTAGTCAAAACATATTGTGGGACTTATACTAAAGCAGCCCAAGGAACCTCGAAGGGATGTGGGTTTTCAAGTAGAATCAAACCCCATTTGGAATATGGAACAAGGAGAACATGGTTTATTTAAGGTATTGGATTTGAAACTCATGGAGGATTCTTACGTATCCCATATAAATGGGAATCACATCCCACGTAGTTTGATTAGTCTCATATGAGATTATATGCCTTTGAGGGAAATTATTTTGGGATTACGTCTTGAAACATATTCCCTATTGATTTGAGGGTTTAATTTTGGGATTATTCTTAATGAGGATACCCTGATTAAGATAATTAGGGTTAGATTACTAAAAAGGATATCCAATGAGCTCAGGCCTTGAAAGGGCTTCCTACCTATCCTGGTTTGAACAGGAATCTGAGTTCTCATAGTTCCTTCCATTGTGAAAATGTTATGACCATGAAAAATCTATAAGCCCATGTGAGTCATTATTGTTTTCAAAAACTAGTGGATGTCAATGATTCAACAAATGAACTTCGAAATTCCTCCACCTCCACTGGTGGACGAGGGTGCATTGACCGTGGAATAGGGCGAGTCAACGAGCCTTCCTTCCATTCTATTTTCATTGGACAATGGTCCAATGTAAGGATGAAGGGATGAAGGTTTGGGTATTACACTATGGTAGATGCCATAAAAATTATCCTGGTAGGGGAGGGAGACTTCTCCAATTCATGCGTGAAAAAAAGTGTGAGCCATACCTTCTCTACCATAGACCTGCAGTTCCAGGACATCTCATTGAGAAGGGAGAAGGCAAGACCCAAACCCTCCTCCAACCTGGGAGCATCCCATCATTGTTCTAGGGAGAATGGTCAATGTGACTATGGATATACAAACCCACATACATTCCATGAATCCTAACCCCATTGTGAAACAAATGATGGAAACCTTTGACTGTGGATGTAAAAACTAAAATAGGAGACACATTAATGTGCCATTCCCAAAGGTTTGATAAGTCATGAGGTTTTGGTGGAGGCTTAAACTTAGTCCCTTTCAGAAAAGAGAACCAAGGAAAGAGATAACCGACCATAAATGGATTTAAATAGGGTACTTGAGTTGGTATGTAATCTTTATACCAAGGTATATTGTGTAGGTTCCTTATGAAAATGTGCCGCGTAGGTACCCTGCTTTGATGTACCATGCAGCTGTATCGCGCAGTTATACTGAACAAATGTATCTCACAGGTATGTCACGCCATTGTATCGTGTAGGTATGTTGCGCAGGTGCGGCATCCAGGTATGTTGCGTAGGATTGGCACGCAGGTGTGGCACACAGGTAGGCCACGCAGGTGCGGTGTGCAGGTGTAGTGTGCAGGTACGCCGCATAGGTGTGGATGATAACTGAAGAATCTATTTCACATAGGAGGACCAAACCTATGTAAAAAACATTAAATTACTTTAAATACATACTTATCCCATTTAATTATCTCTTATCTCATGTTTTTGAGAGCTACATGAGATTATTTGAGGGATCTAGGATGAAAATATACGCAATGGGTGTTTCAGAGAGTATTTTCAAAGTCTTCAGTCTTTGAAATGAGGAGCCCAAGGGTTCCATTTATAGGCATGGATGAGGCATGTTCAAAGGGAATTTTCCTACACAGGTTCTTTTTGCAACTCCTCCATACAGGTACTCCACGCAGGGCACCGAAATTATTCTATTGTGGAGCTTTGACGCTCAGGTCTATTATATAGCTCTGCCGCGCAGGTCTATCGCGTAGCTCTGCCGCATAGAACTTTTGGAGTATTTTCCTTTCCTTGAACTCTCCAAAACGTTTCTTTGGATTTTGAAATATAAATGGCTCTCCTCATAGTCTTTTTTTAAGTGGTGTCAACAAAATCCCCCCATCAGGATTGGATCTGAAAAATAGAAAGATGGTCAAGCCTAGAGCTATAATTGTGAGGAAAATACTATGGGTTAATTGATTGACAGAGCATGTTTGTCATGGATCTACTTCATGTAGGTATTCTACAGATATGTTTCACGTAGTCCTGGTATGCAGGTCTTTGGATGTCTTTAAATAGGTCTGATCTTTTGTGATTTTCTTCACCTGTGCTCTTCCGAATTTATGGCTCTTATTCTGTAGCACCTTCGCCCAGCCCCATCACAATGTGCTATCATGTAATTCCCTTGAAATTTTTTCAAGGTAAAATTATTTAATTGATGAAGATACGCCAAATTATTTCATCTAAGGAGTTGTGCTAGGATCCTTGTCAAAGGACCTATGCTACAGACCTCATCAAAGGTCGTACGGGATGGACCTCGTCGAAGGACTAACGTGAACAATGTCCATTGCCCAATTTTTTATTTCCCTCTGATAATTTTAAATTTAAGTTAAAATTCCAACCTAATAGGGTATTGTTCGTAAATCTTTTGCAGTGAAAAAATGGCTCATTTGATGACAAATACTGAAGAAGCTAATTTTCGTCAAAATGAAATGATGAAGATCGTCAGACCAAAATATTATGACGTTGTTTAAAGTAATCTTCCTGGGCTATGGAAGGGTTTACATCCATACCAACATGAATATCCACAATGTCCTTAATTACCCCTATAAAGGCATTGGATTTTGAAATATTTCCATGTTCTATCTATTAAGAAGTAATTTCCAAAGAATGTATTTCTTCAATACTGAAACGTGAGTGCATAAATATTAGTGCAAGGGGGGTTTCAGTACAAGATGGAACGATCCTTATTAGTTGCATCATTTATCATAATGGATTCACACCTTATATGAAAGATAATTTTGTAGAGCCGATACCACATTACTGTGATTCCACCTTTTGTGCTTCTCAAACAAAACAATCTAATGGTTGGAAATAAGACTAGGATCTTCTTTCTGGAGGACGTGTTAAACCTGAGTGGATGTGAGAATTATGGGTGTGTTATACTTGGGAAGAATTCAGGAAAGAGTTATAAGAAGTTCATATCTATGAATCTGTCTGGAATGGGAAAAATTATGTTTATAAAAACAATTTCATTCTTGAATTACTACGTCGATGGAGTCCGCAAATGAATTCCTTCCATTTGACACACATTGAAGTTGGTATTAGTCTCTTGGATATTTACAAAATAGCTGGAATTCCCATTCTTGGGGAAATGTATGATGAATTCATTCCACTTGTTACAACATGGGGTGGTGCTACTAGAATAAAACCACTGTCCCATGAATTATTTAAAATAGAGAATAATTTACCCAATGATAAGAAAGATATTCATTCCAGAGTGTGGATAGAATCCCAATTAGAATCTAAAATAGAGAAAGGTCCAACCAGTGGATAACCTACTTTTTGTCCTTATGTAGATAACCGGGTCATTTCTGGCACATATTGTCTTACATTAGAAAGAGATGACTATAAGTATTGGGGCTATACAGTAAAACCCAATATAGATGCAAAGGTACAGTTAGCTTCTTTCCTTACTATTTGGCTAAGCGTTTTCTTGCCTCCAGTCCATGAATCCGGAGGTGGTGTAAGATCAAGGACTTTTGTCATTGCAGTTAATTTAGTAATGGAGAAGTATATTGGGTTAGAAACCCTTGTATTGGAAAAAAGATACCATCTCCTGCTGCATTTATATAATGGAAAGTATGCATTTAGAATTGTAGGTCCATTTGAAGTGTTGTGGGGCCAGATTGCAGCACATTTTTCATCATACTCGGTGTTGAATTTAGTTAGAGTTCCCAATGGTTGATTCACAACATTTTTACAGAATGTTTCTGGTATTCATCCTCTAAATTTTAGACATGATGTGGTGGTAAAGTCATTGAATGTCTCAGGAAAATGTAGCTTCTTTCCTTTTGGTAACCCATTGATTGGAACATTTATTAATGATGGTAAAGAAATGAATAATGAGCTGAGATATTTTATGACGGAATTTATGGATGGTGTATTATCAACAAGGATTGATAGTGAAACTATCTATGAGGCTTACGTCACTTATAGGTTTTCTCGTCAATTCAGATGTATTCAACTATCAAACACGTTTCCACCTACATATTTTTTACATGAGAAGAACCTAATGGTAGCGAGAAAATTATGATTTCTAATAGATTTAGAGGCTTCTAAATAGTGGATTATGTTTCCTCCATCAGATGCATCAACCGGATTGGAAGCTGGATATACCCAATCTTGGGCTTCTTCATATCCTCAAGGGGCTTTGCCAAAATGAATATATCTAGTGGTAGCTACAACTACTATTGATCATGGGAATCGTGGTAAGAAGTCCAAGGATAGAGATGATACAGAATTTTCAGAGGTTTCAGATCCCTCAAAACATATTCGCAAGGGGTATATCCAGAAGACTAGGGCTAGAGAAGAAATACCTCCAATTCCAAGGATATCTAGTCACCGCAATCAAGCAAAGGTTCATATTCCTTCCATTGAACTCTCTGATGAAGAAAAGATTCCTGAAGAGCCTCACTAGTCAGAAGGATTTGACTCTCCCCTACAATCTACCATACCAAGATTTAATTATGTGCGACCTTCATCCATTCATAATTGAAAGAGTGTGACACATGATATTAGGGATTCATGGGCATTCCCCTATCATGGAATTTGAATAAAAGATGTTGGTGACATTAAGGAAACTTCTGATTGAAAACCAGATACAAACCTAGATTAAGTATTGAAGTATATTGTGGAGACAAAGGCCTTTATATATGAAATTGATAAATAAATCCCATCATCTAAATGAGTATCTCATATGATGGACTTCGGAGTACATGAATAGGTAAATTTTGATTCAGAGGAGGAGTGGGATATTTATGTTAATACTGAGAATGTATTTTCCTTTTTCTTTTGTCTCAACTCTTCTTTACCATTCATAATCATCAATCTTGATGAAAAATTATTTGTGCAACTTGAAATTAAGGAAGAAAAATCCAGACAAGTTCATGAATCACCAATGTATGGGCCTGCAAGCTCTCCCATTGATGCAATTAATGATCCTCCCAGGTCTCCAAAACATTCTCCAAGAGCTAGAATTATGACTAGGGTAATGGCGATGGATAATACTCAACCATTACCTCATGTATCTCTTTACAAGAGGAGTGTTTCGATTTCTCCCCATGCTTTTGAAAAGAAACACAAGAGAGCAATGAGATTGATCTGAAGTGTTCGCCAAAGGAGTAAGTATTTATACTATCCTTATGGAATTAATTTTCTCAACACACTCCGAAAATCATGTTTAATTTTTTAGGATATGTCTCTCTCTTCTCTCAAGGTACTAAGAGTTGGTTCTTCTATACTAGAGAACGAAACCCTAGGAGAAACCCATGCTCATGTTGATGAATCTGCTATCTTATTAGATAAATCACCAAAAGGATTAGCTACACCCACTCCTGGCTCTACTGAGAGAGAGAAAATCCATGGTAAGATTAAATACATTCCTCAGTTACTTTCGTCCATGGATCCTGAAATAATAAGTGTTGATATTCCTATTTCTCCAGATGATATGAATGAGGACCCATGGAAATATGAGATAAATAATGATGTTTTCCCAAACCTGGAAAGACCTCATGATGATGTACCAATTTTATTTAAAAGGTAATGTCTTGGACAAAGGCGAAGACACAGTTTATTAATAAATAAGGAAACAACAAAAGTCTTAAAGATGGGGTTTTATTACAATATCCTTCGTAGAGAGACATAAGGTCAATCAGAAGATTATCAAACCAAGTAACGCCCTGATTGATACCTCTGTTAGCGAGAGAATTAGCCAGCACATTTGCTTCCCAATAGGCTTGAGAAGAAATATATAGAATATCCCTAAGAGAGTCCATACATCTCATCCAGCTAGATGTAAGATTCCATGAAAAGTGGATCACACCATTCCAAATTTCTTGGATGATGGAGGTAGAATCGCTTTCAATCCAAATGTTTTTCCAGCCCTTCCTTTGAAAAAAAAACAACAGCATGGATAATTATCATCATCTCATCTTCTAAGGAATTGGCGGTGGTGGAACCACCAAAGAATCACCCATGACAGTGACCCAGATAATCCCTGCAGACAGCTCTAAACCTTACTAGACCCGGATTCCCTTTTGATGCTCCATCCATGTTTATTTTCATCCAGCCAGGAATAGGGGATTGCCAGAACACCTCAACTGAATAATGTTGTTTTTTGTAGAGGCCGACAACCTAGAGACGTCTGAGAATAATGAAGTATTCCACTAAATTGTTGAAACAATATTTTTGAATCGAGGCATCCTCCCTGATGGCAGTGAGAATTCTCGAACAAACTGCATTGAGATTAAGTTTGTGCATGTTATAAAGAATATCATTTTGATCATACCATATAATGTGAACGAGCTCGGCGACAGCCGCAAGAAAGAGGTTCTTGATTTTCATCGAGGCCCTGAGATCCACACATCGTTTTATATGATTAATAATTGAGTTAGAACAAATCCATCTTCAATCAAACATGTCAGTAATAAAGTTCCAAAGAGCAGCATTAGTGGCCCATGAAAGAAAGAGATGATTGGTATCCTCACGATGCTGATAACACGTATGACATTTAGAACAAAGTTGGATACCAAAGGATTTGAGGAAAACATCATTAGGGAAATGATTATGTGTAATCCTCTAGATATGATAATGTCTAGAGGGCTTGATCCAATGATTATCAAAATGTTTGAGCCACCCAAAAGGATTTTCAGAAGTGTAAAATTTATGATGATAGAAAGATTTAGAATCTAGGATACCACTATGAGAAGGTTCCCAAACAAGGAAATCATCCTCATTAGTGATGGTATGGCTCTCAACCACCTGCAAAATAACTACCAGGAGGTTAGGATATTGGTCATCCATAACCTCCTAAATGGATATATTAATGGTATCTGGCGGAGTGTGAGGAGATAGCATGGAGATCAGGGTGGAGCCCGACCAGTTATCATGCTAGAAATTTAAAGAGGAATTTTTGCTGACCAGCCATCTGGAGTTATGCATAATGTTGTGAAAAGAGTCTCTAATGGAGGGCCAAATAGAAGAACTAATATAACTCAAATTGCCTTTTTTTAATCTTGTCTAAGAATTTCTTATGAATAAAATCAGAAACAATAGAGTTTTGATTAATATGGTTCCAAGTGAGCTTGGCTTGAATCACCTCATTAAAAAGTTTTATATTCTTAATGCCATGTCATCCCTTTTAAAACAGTTTTCTACATGTAGACTAGGGGGTAGTGACAAGATTTCTCTCAACAGTGCTTCTAGACCAAAAAAAGATCTTGATGTAACTATTAATTCGTTTAAGAAGAGAGATTGGCCATTTGTAAATCATTAGAGAGTATACCAATTTGGCTATAATGGCCGATTTGACAAGGCAAATTCTACCACCCATGGAATGATATTTCCCTTTCCAGGAAGAGGGATGGTGAAGGATATGATCAACCACAGAAGAGAAATACACGGGATTAGGCTTTCCACAAAATAGGGGTACACCTAAATAAGTAAAAGTTAATGTGCCTTCCTTAATTCCAAGGATTTAAATGATGTTGATTTTATAGATTGCCGGAAAACATTACATCAAATTTCACCTTATGTATCTTTATCGGGAGAAAAGTTTTCAAAGGCTTTTCAGGAATGGGGTATTACACTCTATCATTTTTTTGTAGGTGGAGATATACCTATAGAGGATCCTCCATCAATATATTCTATAGAGCCTTCCAATATGAAAAATGAGAAAACATAGCGGAATGCCCCCTCTCAAGAAAAATATATTCAAATCACTGATGTTGGGAATACAGGGGATGCATTCTATCAAGTAGCTGACATATTATTCAGTAAATATAATCAAATGTCTAAATTGTATATGTTTCTTCCATTAGAAGCTGAAAATGTCCTTGATTTAGCATTTAGGGTTATCAGATCCCTGATCAGAAGGTGAAGCCTCTACTATTCGGAGAGAAGTAGAATGAGGTAGCTCTTTAAGTGATAAGTTTCGATATTGCATTTTACCTCATGGTAGAGACTCAGATTTATACTTGGAGATAAAATTATACCTTGGTATGTCACGTAAGAAGAAATGGAAGTATATCAGGATCATAATTGTTGAGAAGCCTTTAGATGAACTATTGTCCCATTTTTTCAAACTCCCAGAATTATTCTGCATATTGGGATTTAGTGGTTTTAATTATCAGCCAGTCTATAATGCTATGAAATAAATCATTCACTGACAGGAGGAGGAGCCTAAGCTGCAACAAGATTTTGAAGAAGCTAAATGAATTATCAATATTGAGGGAATTCAAGTCGTAGTAGCTGAGGCAGAGGAAAATCATAACATGAAATCGATCGAAATTAGCCAACAAATCAAAGAATTCACAAAGGATTCATTATATCTTCAACAAAAACCGGATGTTGTTAATAAAAAACATGATCAATTGAATCAGACATTGGGAGAAACCCAATTAGGGGGATAAATACCATTTCAACTGCTAAAAAAGCAGTTCGTTGGGCCAAGGAGGCTGGAGTTGCTCAGCCATCTAAACTTCAACAGGAAGCTGATATGGCTTATTAAGATTTTTAACAAATGAAGATTCATGTTAAGAGTTTATTTTTATATATGATATAGAGGATCCATTTTGTGGATGTCCCTATGATTTCGTATGAATGAAATAAAATTTTACATCAATCATATATGTCTTCATTCCTATTTTCCATGATTTCAATATTAAACATAATGATGATAATGAACCTATTTTAAATCATTAATCCTTCATGTTAGACAATCATTTTTATAATTAAAAGAATGGAGTGCTCAAATATTTTTTTAAGCTAATGGACCTAATGGGCATAATTTAAATTTTTCAATGGTTATTTGGACAACAAAAAAAATTTCATATCTTTTTGTTTTTTTTTATTTCTCAATATTACATAAATCATACAAAAATGTACGTTTAGTGAGCCGAGACTCTACGTTTCTTTAGAGTTCCCTTTGCTGGTTCTCAATCTAATGTGTACCAAGTCTTTTATTATTGGTAGTTTATAGTCATGTATGTTGGACTATAAAGGGATAATATTTAGGGTCAAATAGCTTGGACCATAAATTTTGAAATTAGATCCTAAACAAGACTCTGTGGCTATGACCTACTTTAATATTCATTAAATATTTCCACGGGGAATCATCAACCATGATTTTTATGGACACAAAATTTACAACCCGTGTCAACATAACGAGAGTCTCTTCCAACAACGATGTTACCATTATTTTGAAAAACCCATTATGGGGGTTGTGTTATGCTGTACCAACTGGGGAATATGCTGTATATCCAAATAATGTCATATTTTGGCTGACATGCCCACTATATGGGAAACTTATGCAAGGCCACCTAAGGGAATGTACTACATTGTCATGAAAATTATTTCAAATCAATTCAACATTTTACTGCTGATATACATGGGAAAATATGTTTTGGGTGACTCAAGACCATTATGGGTGGTTTTTTCCAAAGAAAGTAATTTTAAGAAAAAAGAGTTATTTTATGCCAACATATGTCATGAATAGGAAAACCACTTATATAAAAATTCGGTTTATGGAGAATTGTTCCAATGTATCAGAAAGGGGAATTTATTATGATATCATATTGTGCTGTTTTAAGACATGTAGTGAGGACATTGGTACTATGAAATTTTAAGTCATGTAATGAGGACATTGGTACTGTGTTGATTTAAGTCATGTTGTGAGGACATTGTGTGGATTTAATTTAAGGTCTTTAGCTTTGACCAAAGGTATGAGACTCTCCCTTTTTCTAGATAATTTTTTTGGAAACATACTATCATATTCAGGTATGGAAGGGAAATTGGTAAACTGTGGTTTGGGAATTTCTAAGTCTGAATAATGATATGGAAAAGAGATAAAGTCATTAGACGAAGTCTTTTTTCCAAGAATGAAGATACCATTACTTCAAAAACCTGATATGGGGGTCATGTTATGTAGGTACAACTGGGGAATATGTTGTATAGACAAATAGTATCATCATTTTACTGACATACCTATTATGTAGGTATCTTATGTAAGGCCCCATAAGGGAACGTGCTATATTGTCATGAAAAAGTGATCTAAAAAATCTGGCATTCGACTCCTAAAAGCTGATGAAAGTTTATAAAGATTCATATTTTCTGAATCAATGGTTTTGGTTTATAGACAAAGGTACCTGAATATGGAACATGGTATTTCTTAACATGGTTTCTGAGGAATTGGAGGAATAATAATTCTACGATGGATTGACCCAAATGTAGGAGGTGTGGTGTCTGTATTTTTATGTCATGCAACTAGGACCAAAAAATGTAAATAGTATGTGATATGTGGCCAAGTGGTTCCAAGTTTAAATCATATTTCATTGAACACATGGTAAGGGAAATGTGTAAACTATGGTATTAAAGACTTTCAGATAGGGAGAAATATAATGGGACATGTATACTTGAATTAATGTTTTAAAATACAGATTCTTGTATATTGTCATCACATATTAAAGGGGACAATGATACAATAACCAAGAAAAAAGTTACTATTATTTGACAAACCCGTTATGGTGGCTGTGTTATGCATGACCAACTAGGGCATATACTGCATAGCCAAATAATGGAATCTTTTTACTGGTATGCCCGTTATGTAGGAAACTTATGCAAGGACACCTAAGGGAACGTGTTACATAGTAAGGGAAAGTGTTCTATGGTATTAGAAATTTTATCACCAACAACTATAAGAAAGACTATGAAGATCTAAAAACATTCAAGATTAATAGTGTGAAATATTCAAGAGGTTTATTCCCAATGCATAAGAGAAATAATTGAACCAATATTGTCCATGAGTTTGACGTCCTTTTACACAAATGTAACTCATGTGTAAAATGGATAACTTATTTGTTTCCTCTGAATTAATATTATGATGTCCAATTTTAAATCATTCAATGATTACATGAAAAGCGACATAAGAAATTGAGACACCTTATTTATATAAAAAAATACTTTTACCCAATTCCTAAGCCCACGTAAGCTATGATCAGTGTGAGAAATAAGGAGCAGTGATGGTTAATTCTATAACACAAAGGTGAAACTAGTGAAGAATATGACTGTTTTATTTCCATTCTATTTAACGTCATGCGGTAAGGATGAAGATGAACCGATGTGACACGAAGGACATATTGTAACTGGATTAATGGATAAAACCCAAGTTTCAATATGTGTCTTTCTGGGGAAGGAATCATGTCATACAATGTTCTTAAGGAATTCCCTATTCTTATACAAAAAATAAAGGTTTCTTTATTGCCGTTGGGCCTAATATTGGAGATCTAGGCATCTCTACATATCTCATTGAATATGAGAATCAAGCCATACGCAATTCTTGAAACAATCATCCCTCATGCCAATCGATTTTGACCTGATGAATGGAGTATTTGAAATGTTCTAAGTGAAAAATTATTCATAAGACAGAGAATAGTATAAGGATCAAACCATATATCTTAATGAAACACTCTATATAGATTTGATTCATATAAAAGAGGAGAAAAGGAAAATAAGATTATTTTGTGACTAAGGATGGGCCCAAAATTGGAGATTCCGGCGTCTCTACATATCTCATTGAAAACAAGAATCAAGCTATACATTGATCTTGATACAAGGTTCTTATGCAGATCTAGCTCATGCATAAGGAAGAGAGGGACTCATGTACCACTAATGAGTTGGAATGATGTCAATGATGTTTTCTTATGGAAGATCCTAACAACTAGTATATAAGACGTTAACCGTACAGTTTAATGTCATGAAACAAGGACAAATGGTGTCATGATGTTTGACGTTGTGAGACAAAGAAAATATTTTATGCAAATTAACATCATGAAGCATGGATTCAAATGGTTGTTATATATTTTAATGTCTTTAAACTAGGGATTGAGGGTTGTGTAGTTTTTATTCTTACATTGAGGACATGGGGGTTGTTCAGTTTTTAGTCATACAGCAAGGATATTGGGTACTGTGCAGTTTTATGTCTTGTATTTATGATGATATGTACTGTGATGTTTTAAGTCTTGTAGTGAGGATGATATGTACTGTGCAGTTTTAAGACTTACAGTGAGGACGATATGTACTATGCAGTTTTAAGTCATGTAGTGAGGGAGATATGTACTTTTCATTTTTAAAGTCTTACAGTGAAAATGGTATGCACTGTGCAGTTTTACATCCTGCATTGAGGATGATATGTACAACTACACAAAGTATTTCATTAAGAATCTCGCATTGGTTGGCATGGTCATAAGCTCTCTATCCATTGAAATTAAGGCATATGCTCCATTTGAATATACCTAATATATGGAATATGGACCTTCCAACATTGGCTCAAGATTTGGAGTTTTCTTCCTTCGTATCATTGGATTCCTAACGACTAAAACCAATTTTACATGAAGAAATTAATGGTAGTGAAATTTATTCATAAAATCTCGCGCTATTCGATTTTGATAGACTTCCAAGTGATCTAATGTATGAAATCATTTTTCGTCTAATTGTTCAAACTCATTGAACCATTTCCAAGACCTCTCATATGTAGACAACTGATCATAGATTGCAACTCTTAGTGAAGTAAATTTCATTTCAATTGGAAAAACACCTTCTGTTCCATATTCCAAGGAATAAGGTGTTTCATGGGTGGAAGTACGAGTAGTTTTCTGATAAGCCCATAAAGCTTTCAAAATTTCATCAAGACATGATTTCTTATCTTGATCCACCATCTTCTAAAGTGTATTTGATTGGGTGTTGTTGAAAGCCTCTATCTATCCATTGGCCACTGCATGATATCGAGACGAATGGTTGGATTTGATATTATGCTCCTAATATAACTTCATTAATTAATCAAACAAAAAATGGTTCCATTTTCCATCAAAATACTATGAGGGACAAAAAATGTGGTGATGATATTAGTTTTGAAAAAACTAACAACGCTTTTGGGTCCGTCTTCCTTGAGGGGTATTGCCTCATCCCATTTAGAAAACAAGTCAGCAGCAGTAAGGATATACATGAACTGCTTAGCATTATCTAGAGGATAAGGCCCTAATACATCCATTCCCCATGTGGAAAATTGCTTGGAGTATTTATCTATATGTATAAAATCTGAGGGATGATGAATGAAGTTGGCATGCACTTGGCAGGGATGACATCTCATAGTGAAATCTATGCAATTATGTGTCTTTGAAAGCCAAAAGTATCTTAGACTTTGGATCTTATCAGAGAGTCTGTACCCAGACCAGTGGGCACCACAAGCTCCTGAATGTTCTTCTTTCATGACAGCAACAACCTCTTCTCCATCAATACATCTGAATAGAATTCCATCAATGCCTTGCTTTTAGAGGATCTTTTGGTGGTCTGAACTATCATAAAGTTTAAAATTGGCCTCTCATAGCTGAATCTATTATTTCACAACCCTATTCGATGGAAGTAATCTATTTTGAAGGTATTACCTGATGGATGTTCTCCATCTAGTAGTATGAACATATGGCTCAGAAATAGGGATAATTTCATTAATTTCCTCCACTCTGGTTTGAACAAAAGGTAAGACCATATGACTATGGGCTATGCTCATGACTATCTCTTCCCGATTTGGATCTTCCAAGGTTGTAGCTACATTAGCCAGTGCATCTTCTTGGGTATTTTGTGATCACGGGACATAAGACAATGTCAACTCTGAGGAAAATTCATCAATTAAACCTCTTATGTAATCACAAAAGGGATTAACTTTTCTTTTCTGATAGAATATTCTCCACAGATTTTCTTGAATAATAATTCTGAATCACCTTCTACTTTCAAATGATTCACTTTCACTTGAATGTCCAATTATAAACCAATGATGAGAGCATGATATTCTTCCTCATTGTTGGTACCACCTTCTGACAACAAGAAGAAATAAGGGGACACTGCCTTTTCTGGGGAAATAAAGACAATTCTAAACCAACTTTGTTGAGTTTATGATTTTTAATTCTCTTCCCTATTTGAATTCTAGAAGCACCATCAAAGTACATTTCCCATGTATGGGAATTATCATGAATAGAGAGGACCTATTCACCAGGAAGCTCAGTATTTAATGATGTATCTTCTGTAGATGGATTCTCCGTAAGGAAGTCGGCTAGAGCTTTGCATTTTATTGCATTTTGAGGCACAAACTAAATATAAAACTGTTGCAAAATAACAACCCACTATGCCAGACGCCCTGTAATCATAGAAAGACTAAGGATAAATTTGAGCAGGTTATTACGAAATACCAATTAGACCTCATGGTGTTCCAGGTAGTGCCTCAATTTCTAAAAATGCAAAGATTAATTCTAGACATCACGTTCAATATTATAATATCGAGTTTCTGTATCAACCATAGTTTGACTGAGATAGTAAAGGCTATTTTCATTCCTATCATCATTCTTTTGGGAAAGGAAGGCACCTAGTGATTACTCTAAAGAATTTACATAGAGGATTAATGGTCTTCCTTCAATAGGTGGCATTATTACTGGTGGACTAATGATATATTTCTTAAGGGTATCAAATGATTCTTGTCAGTCTTCGGTCCCTTGATAGGTGACTCCCTTATTCATCAATCTAGTTAAGGGAAAACTCTTTCCTTCCAAATTGGAAATAAAGCGCCGAATATAGGCCAAGTATCCTTGGATTCCTCTAAATTCAGTCAAATTTCGAGGATGTGACATACCAATGATTGGTTTTGTTTTATCAGGATCAAAATTGATTCCACAATGGAATACAATGAAGCGAATGAACTTTCCTAAGGTTACCCCGAAATCACTTTTCAAGGGGTTCATCTTCAAACTGTGTTACTGATGTTTATAGAATATAGTCACCAAATCATCCCAGTGATTAGGACATTTTCTGGATTTGACCACTAAATCATCCACATAACATTCAACAAATTTCCCTAAGAAGGGTTTGAAGATATGGTGCATGGAACATTGGTATGTTGCGCCTACATTCATTAAGAAAAATAGAATTACCCGATAGCAAAACACACCTTCATGGGATTTGAATAATACAGATCCTTCATCTTTTAGAGCCATATGGATTTGATTATACCCAGAGTATCCATCCATGAAGGAAATAACTTCATAGCCACCTATTGTATCAATTAGAAGCTCTGGAATCAGAACTGGAAAATCATCTTTAGGACAATGCTAGTTAAGATATCTGAAATCAATGAAAATTATAATTTTCCCATTCTTCTTTTTCACTAGGACATGTTTGATGGACATTTGGGATATTTTCTCTTTCTCTGAAAAAGTTGTCCTTTATAATCCTATCAACTTCAGCTTCAATTTTATAGGCCTGAGTTGGGTGTGTTTTTCATACTGCTTGATTGAATCAGCGATGTTCTTCTGGAAGACCCAAATGATGGGTGGCAACATCAGGATTAAGAACTGGAATTTCTATTTAATTCCAATAAAATATATTTCGGTGTTGATTTTTAAATTAAGTAAAAAAATCTTTCTCTTCAGAGGTCATGGAAGCACTAATTGGAGTGGGGAGTGGATCTTTTTCTGTACTGAGATTTATTTCTATGAGCCCATCCACGGTGGTGGAGACACCTTCCTCAAATGTTGTAGGAGAAAACCTGATATCGTCTTCTTCTTCTTCATTACATGTTACCTCTTTTATTTCCACTTTCATAGTAGATGACGAGGAAAAACTCCTACAGTTAGAGGGGGAGTTGGTAATTGAACATCCTGAAGAAGAGACCACAGTATCTGAACCTTTTGATGAAGAAGGGTCTTCCTGTGGTAATAAAGAAGATATGATGGATTGAGAATCCACATATTTTTCTTCCTCTAGAATTTCTAAAATTTCTTCTACATTGATTGATGAAGTAGAGGCTTGCTGTAGTTCAATAGATGAAATGAATACATCTGCATTTTGGCTTCCATCACTCCTTGGTGAATCATTAGTCTCTCCCATGCTATCCAGCTCAGTTTCCATAATTGACATTATGGAAGTTATTGGACGAGTGCTTTCATTTGGTTTTACCCTTCAAATTGGTTGATGGGTAGAAAATAATATGTACTCAAATGTATGATTGGATTTTCTGGGATCTTTTCTAGTCAATTCGGATCATTAACTCATGTTATTTACATTGTCATGGAATCTATTCCTTTTGTGTGATAAAACTCTACATAAATTTATTGATATTAACATGTTTTGAATGGTTCCTTGTCACCATACAACGTCTAAATTCCACCATTGAAACAGTACTTAAGACATTGGTGTTATGAAGAAGTTATGGCTGCATGTTGAAGTAGACAATGATTTCCAAGTAAAATGTTGAAGGCTGTGTCTTGAAGAATAACCATGAAGTATAAATTTTATACAAGATCTCCAAAATGAGTTCTGAGTGTAATTTCTCCTAGAGGTTCTTTCCCATTCTTATCATAATCATGAAACATTAAAGTGGAAGGAGATAAGTCAGATTCAATTAGGCCAAATCGATGAAGTGTACAAATGGGAGTGAGGTTGACTCTGGATCCATTATCAATATAGACCCACTGAATTTCTATGCCATTTAATTTTCCATACAAATACAGAGGTCTAATATGTCCATTTACAACATCATCTTCATCTTCATCTTTAAATGTTATTAATTCATGAAATTATGTAGTATTATTCTCTATAAGGTAATCCCCAGCAACAATAACTTCGTTTTAAAACTCTTGAGGACTTGAAAAAGCCTCAATGAGTGCTTCTCGAATATATTTTGATTGATTCAATGTATCCAGAATAGATAACATGGCTGGTACCTGGGCCGATTGTTTCAAGACATCATAATTTTGGTCCAATGGTCTGTGTTTCCCAACATGAAGATGTGGTTTTGAAAGTTCTTTGGAATTTGATTCTTCAGATGTAGATTTATTCTATATCAGACCAGAATCTGGACATACTCATGGATTTGGTAGATTAGACTGACAAGATCTATTCACTTACTAAGAAGAAGATGGTGTGACTTCTAACATGTCGTCAAAAATAATTGTGTCAGAACTGAACCTATATTTCATTGAAGAAACTCCTTGTTCTTTTTGATCCTGATGAAGGGTTATTTCTTGAGTTTCTGCCACATATATGGTTCGAGCAGGGGTAGAGATAAAATGGCGGTTTCTAGAATTCCAACATCTTCCCCTGTATCCTCGACCCTGGCCTCTTCCTATGGTTCCCCAATAAGGTACAGGGAATTTTGGCACATAATAATCAGAATCACCATCAGTATAATGATCCATTAAGTGGATAACGTTGATAGAACAAAAGATCAACTCTTCATCTCATAGACATTCATACCGATAGGTTAGTTCTGATTGTACCGTTTGGTGGGGCAGTGACTGTTCTTTTGAAACAGATGGAAAAAAATCTTCCAGGGTCAAGGACAACTTCGGCCTTAATGTTTTCTCATCTTTTTCTAACTGCTCTTTGTCCTTATTATCAATTCACTTATTGGATGAAGAAACTTTTTATGAAGGTGTTTTTACTGTGGTGGAACTGGAAGAAGACACAATAGGTTGTTTCAACCATGTTCTTAAAATGGCATGAGACTAGTTGATTGTTTTTCTGATCATCCAATCATCATATTTCTGAACATTTTTACTTTTGACTTCCTACCATTCGCCTTCTTCCTCTGGATCAGTAGTAGTAAAACATTCTACTTGAGTTAAATGGTGTGTGTAACTCATCACATAGATTTTACACACAATTTGGTAGTAACTCTTCTTGAAGAAGTACTTCAATTAATGAATATGATAATCATTTCCATCGCCCAATGAAATCTGAAACTATTTCATTCTCTCTTTGTTTACAATTGGTTACATGAAAAATAGATGTCTTCGGTAGTGTTGAACTAAATTGAAGAAGGAATTTCTGATGGAGATCTTCCTATCCATTAATTAATCGATATTGTAAAATTGTATACCAAACAAAAGTTGATCCCTGTAATAACTGCACAAAACACATAATCATTACTCATTATTTTTTGTTTAGGAGTTCTCATCATGGGAACACAATGAGAAAAAAACGTATTATGTTTTTGTATGGATATCCCGAACCATTTATGATTGGGAATGTGGTCTTCAAAAAATTTGGTGGGGGAGGAATTGAATCCACCCATTCAGGGTAAGCTCTCTTTTCCGGCTGAATTGGGTCAATTCGTTCCTTCATAAGTTCCAATCGAGTACTTAATGCCTCAATTGTGTCAATAAGCATTTGGGGATCATCTAGATGAGATGGAACCTATGTAGGTATATCAACTAGATCATGAGCTGGTGTAATGACCAACAAAACCACTAATTTTGGTGTTGATATTTTCCTTTTATAACCCATAGGAATAGACCTATTATGTTGTGTTTTATCATTCCTTGATTTTGAACGTAGTAGAGGGAATTCATTATCCACTTCTGTAGTTACTACAAATCTTCTTTGCTGAGGAGCTCCTATAGGATGTGCAATATGAGGACCCTCCTTGAGAGTACGTCTAGTATAAATACGGCTTCAAATTAACTCTCTATTGAGTCTTTTCAACTCCTTTATTTCATATTTTTATAGTGAAAATATCTCTTCATGTGAAAGAGATTGACCTTCTCCAGTGGAAAAGCAAGTTGCAATCTGACTTTTACCTTTCCCCTTATTTGATTCATTTTGGAGGGGTGGAAGTTGGTTATTTGATGGAAAACCAAGAATCTGGTTAAGCCTCAAATTTTGGGTATGCAAACCTTCTTCATTTTCCTCATTTTTTACCATATTATGGACAATGAAATCATCTTATAATTCCCCTAAACAAGACCCATTTTCTGGAGGATCTTTTGCATTGCTGTTAATGAAATTCGCTGACGCATAATGCATCGATGACATTCTCTCAATATATTTGTAAGATCGTCTCCCTCTATATCTTCCATGTGACTTTGTTCTCCTATATAATGAATTCTCGGGAACTGTTTTCCAAATAGTAACTCGAAGGGAATCTTCAGATTGTTCAATTATACGCTCTCTTTGTGGCTTCTTCCTTAATCGGGAGAAAAATGACTTCCGTTGAGGAGGGGATTGCATATGTGAAAAAGTCCCAAGCCCTGTAGGATGGGGCTATTTCTGTTCTTCTTCTTAAAATTTTTTAACATTGTTTATGGAATTTGAAGGTTGAATTGAATGATCCCCCAGCCTTGCAAGTTGGGGTGATCCTTAAACTGATATGTTTGAAATTTGTGCAACTGCTCTTCTAATTTTGCGAATTTTGGTTTAGACATTAACTAAGTGAATTATCCGACATCCACTCAAATCACCTGTTTCAGAAGATTTATTTTCTATTTCATACATTTTCATTCTCTGATGACTGACATCCTCTAAGAGAGATTCCTACTCAAGATTATTAGACGCTTGATGTAAAAGTAACTCAACAACCACTTTTTTGGGACTATCTCTGATGAGAGCTGGTTGAGGAATGTTTTTGAGCATATATTCGATTACATACAACATATATTGATTGTGGATGATAGTGGGAAATACCATTTCATGAGAACACTTTTGGCAGACCTTGTTGATTTTGGAGTGCAGTGAAATGCAATTCTCCATTTGCACCCCATCCTATGTTACGAACACTAGATGGGGAATCATAAATTAACTGGCATAGCCACTTTAGAGCATTATGGCATTAACGTTGAAGGGATCTCTGCTATTTTTCAAACTTCTTATGTTGGGAAACTGAGAGAGATTCCACGTCAATTTGGAATTGAAACCCTCCTATTACCTTTACATGATTGTGATATTTATCATATGGGAATACTCTAGTTTTTAAATGACGAAGATTCTTCTATAGGTTGAGGTAGATATCATGAATTCAATCAGCTACAAACAATTCTCGAATGTTATATTGAGATTTTTCCAAAGGCCAGATCATTACTAGCACTTCTCCCTTAGCCAATTGTTTCCACATGTTTAAAACATCTTCATGGTCTTTCACTAGAGGTTTCTCCACTTGTTCAGACCAAAGTGGATGCTCTGTATTAGAAGAAAAATGACCCAAGGGAGGTTCAGATAATGACAGTTACCTTAAGTTGTCTTCTGGTTGAGAAAGTGTTTCACCTGTCAATGACAAGGAATCAGACATGACTGACCTTGTGTTTGAATGTTCCTCGAGATAGGAGGTATTTCTCATTGCTACATTTTCAATTATAGAATTGTCTTGATAATGAGAAATACTACTATAGAGAAGACATTCGTAGTGAATTATATCATGGGGAGGATCCCCATTTTGGATTACATCAATGGATAAATCTTCTTGATCCTTGGTCTTCTGGCCACACAGAGGGTTTCTGTGGCTCTCATCCAGAGATAGTCACTCTGGATTGACTAAATTTTCATTTAGAAAGCCTTCGTGATGATGTGTCTGATGAGGAACTTCAGAATTACTACTAAAACTCCCATAAATTGATAATGAGAGTGTAGGATCTTGAGCTGCAATATATAAATGTCTGAGGGCTCCAAGAACTCTAGCATTAAGAGGATACAAATCGTCGATTGACTCATGATTTTCAAAAAGTTCTTGGCAAGACATCTTCATGGATGTTCTCTTATACTTAGTTGGGGCCACATGCTGGGAAAAGTGGTTAACCTGGGTAGGTGAATGTTCCTACCTTGGATTGGTTACCAGAATGGACCGATTACCTCTAATTTGAAAGGGAGTCTATTCCCTATCATGTTGTCCATATGATACGGGGGAGTATGCCCCATGACCCTCTTGGACTAGAACAGAGGTGTGTATTTGTTCCGAGATGGCATTAAAATGTGTCATCCCATGTGTGTGGATAGATTTATGTGTCTGTTCCACCAGTACTGCGAATGTGGTTGTTATTATATCCTAGCATTCTTCCATAATATGTGAAGGGATTTCCGTATGCCCTTTCACCATTGATAAAATATGTTTGGTGAATTCATCATCTAGAACAGGAATATACATCCATTCCATATCTGGAGTAGGTGTATGTTCTTGCTTCTATCCTCCTTTTCCTGCCAATTGGTATTGACAATACTCATGTATGTGGGCAGAGAGTTAGGTCTGCCCCAGACATGTCATCAAAGCTTTCTGATTGACTTCTCTAGGTGCTACCAAATGAGACTGTTGGTAGACATGATGAATAGTAGTTGGTTTATATTCCTACTAGTTGTTTCCGGTCAAGTATGGTTGACATACGCCCTTTAATTCTGGCAGACAAGACTACTAAAATAATTAGTGGTTGTAAATAGGTGTATGGTCCTATTTATGAGTTTCCACAAAATTAGATTGGAAGGATTCTTTAAATGAAGTCATACGAGCCTATTGAATAGATGATAACTTATATGTAGGTGCATGTGCCTGTTCACGGTACTCCACTGGATTTATCTGGTGGGATTGGTGGGTTTCTCCCAGATGAGTCTGCAGGAAATCAAAATTAGGATGGACGAGTGAATCTTCCCACTCATTGTTTTCCATCATGTTACGTTGATGGACTTCTTCAGAGGAGGAAGAGGTGAGAACCTTCTCTCTATTGACCAGAATTTTTCCCCATTAGTTCTCCTTGCATTCTCGGGTATGAGAGACCTGGGCCAAACATCCAAAGGAAACACCCCCATCATGTTCGGGGTTCACTGCTGCGTGATTTTGCTAGCGAAGATTGTTGCTGGGAATCCTCAGGGAGGACCCTTGCAACTTTCAATTGAGGCCCTGAGTGACATCTTGATCCACCTCCATATAGTATAGAAGGGAGTGGTTGTTGCGTTCTGGGGATAAGGACCTAAAACGCTTGATGACGGTGGCTGGAACTGTCTTCTTCTTGATCATTGGTCTTCATTGGACAGATGATCGAGGGTTGTTATTGAGTTGGAGGAATTTACATGTAGCCTCCAATATTTGGATTGTGTCATTCCAGAGATATTTCATTACCAGCACATTAGAGACCCATTGTTGAAGATCCTGGGTTGTTGATGAATTCCTTCCCATGGATGATGATCCAGCTTGAGCAGTGGTCGGGGTGTTCACATATGTTTTCTTGAAGAAAGTCGTTTTGGATAGAAGAGAATTCTGAGAAAAACATGAAACAACAACAACTCCATTAAAGTAACATATTTTCTAGATTAATACATGCATGATTGATTCCTTTGTATGGTCATCCTTTATCAATTTGATAGGGGCCTAACAGGTGGGTAACATTATTAACTTGGTTAAGGATTCATGTTGGGTTCACCATTTTTGTTTCATATTTCCTTGAAATGTGTATTCTAGATTTAAGAATCACTACTTCCAGGTAGTTTCCATTTTATTTATTTATAGAACCAGAAACTTCCAACAGTTCATTATCTAAAGGGGACTAGAATACCAAAGGCAGACATTCGTTAACATTGAAATTTACGATACCTAATAAAGTGAATTGGTCAAGAGGATGGGAGGTCAAACTTATCACACGCTTTTGGGGGAATTATTATCTACTATGGGAATCTCTTTATAATTTAAGATATTTTCATGAATCCTTATTAAATCACCATGTATATCATATTTATCCCTTAGAATTTTCAATCACTTATTTAGCATGTGAAAAGATAAAATCATCCATATGTATTCGAGGTTCTTCATTACTTTAGATATCCGTATGTATTCTAGGTTCTCCATCAATGGTATCCTCTCATATAATACTCAGAGATTATTTTAATCATCATTATGATGATACTAGTTTTTAATCCACTTGGTGTGGCACTCTGTTATTTATTGTCATCCAGGGAGATGAATTTTTGATTTTATTTTTGGGATTGTGCCCATAAAATGGGTTCAATTTTTGTTGTGTAGTTCCTCAAAACATGTATTATAGTTTTAATAATCACTTCTTCTCGGTGGTTTCCATTGGATTGATTTATAGAACCAGAAAAATCCATTAGTTATTTATCCAATGGGGACCTTATTTCAAAAGTCAGGCATTCATTATGTTTGAACATTATGATACATAAGAACGTGCATTGGTCGAGAGTATGTGAGGTCATAATCATTACACCCTTTTGGGGGAATTATTTTCTACTATGGGACTCTCGTTATAATTTAAGATATTTTCAAGAATCATTATTAATTCACCATGTATATCATAAGTATCCCTTTTAATTTTCAATCACTTATTTAGCATGTGAAAAGTTAAAACCATCCGTATGTATTCGAGGTTCTACATTAATGGAAATATTCGTATGTATTTGAGGTTCTCCATCAATATTATCCTCCCATATAATACTTGGATATTATTTTAATCATCGTTATGATGATACTTGTTTTTAAGCCACTCAGTGGGGTACTCTGGAATTTATTTTCATCTATGGAGACAATGGTTTGATTTTATTTTTGGGATCGAGCACATAAAATGGGCTACCTATGTATCCTTGTGAAAGGAATCATAACCCTCATAGTTTGGTGCTGTTGAATGAGACACATCATACCTTTTAATTATATGCGATAAGGACATATCGATACATTTTATTATCATGTGGTATGGACATTTAAGCGGAAAGTGTTTAGTCAAAACATAGTGAGGAACTTATATTGAAGCAGCCCAAGGAACTTGGAAAGGATATGGGTTTCCAAGTAGGATCAAACCCTATTGGGAATATGGCCCAAGGTGGATAGGGTGGATTTAAGGTATTGTGTTTGAACCTCAAGGAGGCTTCCTATGTATCCCATATAAATGGGAATCAAATCCCATGTAGTTTGATAAGTCTTATAAGAGAGTATAGTACTTTGAGAGAATTGAGTTTGGGATTACTTCCTGAAAAGGATGCCTTGGTGATTTGAGGGTTTAATTTGTGGCTTATTCCTATGGATGATCCCCAGATTAATGGAATTAGGGTTAGATTCCTAAAGAGGATATCCAGCGAGGTTGGTCCCCGAAAGGGTTTCCTACGTATCCTAGATTGAACCGGAATCAGAGTTCTTGTAGTTCCTTCCATTGTGAAAATGTTGTGACCATATGAAATATCTAAGACCACGTGAGTCATGCTCGGTTTGAGAAACAATAGGATTTCAATGATTCAACAAATAAACTATCATATATTTCCTCCTCTGTTGGTGGAAGAGGGTGCGTCGGTCGTGGAAGAGGGAGAGGCGATGGGCCATCCCTCTGTTCAATTTACATTGGACAAGGGTCCAATGCAAGGAGGAAGGTATGAAGGTTAGGTACTTAAAATAGGATGGATTCCCTAAAATTGATCATGGTAGGGAAGGGAGATTTATATTATGTTTGTGTGGAAAAGAAAGTGTTGACCGCACCTTCCCTACAAAAGACCTGAGGTTCTGGGTCATCTCTTTGAGAAGGGAGAGGCCAAAACCCAAATGCTCCTCCAAACTGAGAACTTCCCAACACTGTTCTTGGGAGAAAGGTCCATATGAATGTGGATATACAAATCCAAAAACATTCCATGAATCCTAACCCATTTTTAAAACAAATGTGGTAATCCTATGAATGTGGATATACAAACTAAAATTTGAGACATGAAAATGTGCCTTTCCCAAAGGTTTGATAAGTCTAGAGGTTTTGGTGTAGGATTCAACTAAGTCCATTTCAGATATGAAACCCAAGGAAAGAGATTACCATACATATATGACATTAAATAGGGTACTTGAGTTGGTATGTATGCTTTATACTAAGCTCTATTGTGTTGGTGACTAATGAAAATGTGCCACATAGTTACCATGCGTTGATCAACCATGTAGATGTATTTTGTAGGTATAACGTGTGGCTGTATCACATAGGTATTACACACAGGTGTGGTGTATAGGTATGCCATGCTAGTGCGACGAATAGGTGGGGTGTGCATGTATGTCGTGAAAGTGTAGTGCACATGTATTCTGTACAGGTGTAGATGATGACTGAATAATGTGTTTCACATAGGGGAACCAAACCTATGTAAGAAATTGTAAAATAATTTCAAAACATGCATATGCTATTTAATTATATCTTCTCCCATGTTTTAGAGATCTACTTGAGACACTTTGTGGGATCTAGGTAAAAGATCTATGAAATGGGAGCTTCATAGAGTCTTTCAACTATTCATTATTTTAAATGTGGAGTCCTAGGGTGCTATTTATAAGCATGGATGAGGTCTGGTCGATGGGACGTTGCCTACGCAGGTCCTGCTCACAGCTCCTCTGCCCAGGTACTCCATGTAGGGGCACCAGAATTATTCTGCTTTGAAGTTCTTCCACTGAGGTCTAGCTCGTAGCTCTACTGCCCGGGTCTGTCATGTAGCTCTGCTGTGCAGTCCTTTTGGAGTATTTGATTTTCCATGAACTGTTTGAACCTTGTCTTGGTATTTCGAAATATCCAGGGCTCTCCTCATAGTCTTTTGTTTTCTTAAGTGGTGTTAAGACAATCATATCATTCCATTTGGATCTACCAAACTATTAAAAAATAACTTCTTAAATTAAATCATCGAACAATGGAATATTTAATTTTCATTGAAATACAATCTATAATGGCTTTGGTGAAAAACCAAACAAGGATACTTGAAAAAGATTAAACCTTTTTTTATAATCAATTTAATTTTTTTCATCTACCACTATAATTTCTTGTTAATCCATGATGATATAATAACCGAAATATCATAAATACACTATTATGGTGTTATATTATGGTAATGACCAAAAACCATCCCCACTTCCAAAAATGGGTTACTAAATCATCATTCATTTGTAAGGAGGACTATCACCTCGTGAACCTATGCCATTCAATTTTTCCATTCCCAAATTTATTGATAGGGTATTATGAAGGTTATAAAGAATATATATGATATTTATAGCTCAATTATACCTATTCATTAATTTTATCATACATAACATTTTTAATTTCCATTATGTTGGATATCAGATAACATCTCACATGTGTACAACAGACTAAAGCCTCATGAAGCGATGGGATTCGTCATTCACTAACACATTTCATGGGAAGTGATAAGGAAAATGCTAATGATTACATGTGATATGAATTAATTATTTATCATATTAATGAAATTTATCATTTAAAAATATAATATTTTTCATTTTAATTCTTATCTTTTCACTCAATTAAATATGATAAGGTCGCTCGTGTACGTGTGTACTACCACCTTCACGAAATGATGTGGAACTCTTTTCATCACCACACAAAATTAAAGAAACATATAATTATATTTATTTATATAATATGGTATATATTATATTTTTATCATTGTGAAATTATATAATATTAATTAACTTCATTCTATAATTATCGTTGAAAAATGGAATTGTTACTCATGCGTATGTATGGATTACCATCTCTATGATCATAACATACTTCATTTCTCATAAAAGTAATTCATTATTTATTTTGAAATTAGAATTTATTTATAAATATGATAATTATTTCATGATTATGTTTCATTATATGGTGAAAAGATATAACATAATTAAGAACTAAAATGTCTATGACAAAGCAAGAATGAGAAAACAAGGAATTTAACACCTGAAGAAATGAAAATAAAGAAAGATTATAAACAAACATTTGGTAAGATGTATAAAAGGATGATATATTTTGTTATAAATATTAAAATGGCTATATTATATGTTCTTAATATTATTAAAACCTCGTCAGTAGAGGTGAAACCACATTCAACTAAATGTAAATGAGAGGAAAGGGATTTCTTCTATATTTACATTCCATTGAGACTTATTTGTTATTATTAATATATTCACTTTTATGTGGTATATAGACTTCCCCATTGACATTTAATATCATTATTAATTAAAAATTCATGGTATTTTATGTTTCAATTTGAATCATTTCATCTTTGGGGATTTTACATTTAAATTACCATGTTGTAAAAGTTCTTGTATAATCTCACTTTCATTTGTGATTATTAAATTTATCTTAAAAAATTCACATTATGGAAATCATTTATTAATACAAGTCACATTTATATTAATATCCAATTTCTTGTATGATCTATATGATTATTTCTAGCATATTATACAATTATTACGTGTGAAGTATACTTTAAAAGTACAAATGAAATATTGATAAATCCATATCCCTTATTAAATATAGATTTTTTTTATAAGGGAGATTTTTCATTAATTAAATTGATTATTTTTTATAAGAGTAATGTATTAGATGTACTGATATGGGTGGGGACCAGTTAGAGATAGTGCTTGATGTATTGAAATTTCTCTCAAGAAAATTTACTTTTCTAAATTAATGAGTTTGACCCAGTAGTTTTAAATAAGTTGAAACAACTAGATGAGTTTTTACCATGATGTTTTAAACTATATTGAGGACAGATCTTGGTAGTAACATTATCATGTTTTCAAGACATGACATCCAATAATTAAATACCTCATTCAATTATAAATCAATTATTATCATTATTAACCTTGATACTTTTCAATGATATTTTTCTAGAATGATTTCATTATCAAGTATTGAATAAATGGAAAGTGTTTTCAGTTATTCATCCTTCTTTATTGAATTTAACATAATATATCATGATATATAATTTATTTAAAAGGAATATGTGTTAGGTTATTTTAATTTGATTATTTATTATTTTATTGATTCATGATAGCTTATGTCGTAAATAACCCTTACTGATCATTTGAGCTCACCATTATGTTTTTTCCATCTCTCTAGGTTATGATGACGAAGCATTTGAACGAGATTCATATATTCTGATAATTTACATTTTTTTTGTTTTATTTTTTATTTCAAATGTAAAATGGGTATCATTTATAAATATAGTTCTCCAAATTTGATAAAATCATCAGTCCTTCAGGATTTGATGACTTCTATCGTTAAAATTTAATGACAACAACTCTAGGTTACCATGGTTGAGGTCTCTTATATTTTTTATCAAAATATGTTTAGTAAAAACAATGGGAACTATATTTTGGAAAACAAAGACTAAGTATCATAAACCTATAATATAAATTGAGGATAATTATAGAAGAATATAATGAGTTTCATTTTTCTAGATATTGCATAGTTTTTACTAGAGATATCTCCTCGTATGGATACTATAATTGGATGTAGTTCTATAACATATGTACCTAGGAGTAATAAAACATAATAAGGAACATTTTTATTGATCTAATTGTCACATAATATTAGAAAACATGACTTATTTAGTAAATAGTTTGACACACTCAGGGGATATGCATATGACAATTTACATTTTCTTTACAAACCATTATTATGGTTTTTAAAGAAGAGATATCCCTAGAGAAACCATGTTTTTGATTATGATATTTTCTATGCATAAAATTTTCAATTTATGTTATGTATTTTTCCTGTTTTAGGATTATATATTATGTCTCATAATGAATTTATCAAATATAATGTATACCACCACCTAAAATGGATCTTAATAGAATGAATGGGAACTATATTAATTCACATAATATAATGAGTTAAAATGATCGTTTAATTTAATAGATTAATCCAATCATTCTAAGGTAACTATCATAAACAAATCTTATCACACGAGTACATAATATCATGTTCTAAAAAGACATATATAGAGTTATCTAAGAATCATTTCTTTTATGGGAAGTAAGAGAATAATATGGTGGATGGTAAAAATGATGATAAATGTAATAAGGGAAGTAATAATTTTCACAAAAGTTTTAAATTTTATATGAAACACCCTAGATAATTATTAAGAGGAATGTAATATTGATACAAGTCTTGAGAAAAATTTCAATATTATCTTCATAAAATGGGAGAGAAAAAGGTTTCCAATGAACAATTCTTCTATTATAAGATGATGAGGAAATATGAGAATTATTTTCTCATGTATCAAAATAATATACCTTTACTGAAGCTAATCGATCATTATCAAGATTATTCCATTACCTCAGATGAAATTGAATGATTAATTTTCATTTTTTTGGAATCAAGAATAATTTAACTTGAGTAATTTACCAACGATATCCTGGTTATAAAAATTATGAAATGTATATTGATTGTAATGTTGTACCTTTTCATTAAGGATTTGAATGAATATGTTGAACGAAGATAATGACCATGAAAAATGATTTAGTGGTATGTTTTAATTATTCTTGAACATTTGACTGAGGGAAAGATGACCCTAAATATGCTCCTGATGTTGAGGTAATGATTTTTTGATAAAAAGATGAATGATACTATTAAATTACATTTGATTATAGTAAACTTTTTAGGATTGATTGATGATTTTATTGATAAAGTGTTTTATTATATCATTGATGTAGTGTAAATTTTTTTATATTTATAGAATATATCAGATAATCTATTTATTATTTAAACAATAAGTAAGTAAGATTTTTTAAATAAGGTTTTATGGTAATTCATGTTTTTACTATGTTTCAAGAGAATACATGACGAAGGTATTGATTTGTTTTGTATATTATGATTAGGATAAAATTCATATTGTCGTTGTGATTAATGATATGTTCTTTTTATAGATATAGTGATTTTTTTTAAGGTTTTTGTTCTAAATATTTTTTTAGGGTCATAAGGTTTTCCATTTATGAAATGTTTTATGTTTATAATTCAATGAGGCTTTAGAGATTAATGTATTTGTTCACCATAATATTGTTTTTCCACATTGGATAACATGTACTAACCATTTTTTATAATAATAACTAGATATATAATGATTAATTTATCATTGTATTATGGAATATACGATCTATTAAAAATGAATTTTAGTTCTTCAAGAATAAAAAAATAAATTTTGGATACTAATTTCACTACGAAAATGAAGACTAGGAAATTGACAGAAGGACAACAAGATGATGAAATTGTGCGTATATAATAGAATCATGTCAGTTAAGTATCTTTCATTATAATATTAGATAGTAAAATAAATCATCAACATTAATAAAATGTTCATGAAATAAAAAAGTTATCCTATTTCATTAATATCTGTTAAATCATATAATATTTTAAATCATTGCTGACTTTTGTTTTTTAGTCAATCTACTTTTAATTTTTCATTAACTTGGTTGTGATCAATGAACTTAGTTACTCCCTATAATTATTTTAAATATTCTTTCATGTTCATATAATAACTTGCACCAGTTATATCCTACTTAGAAACCAGGTTTTGTGTTATTCCATGTGATTATTTTACCTTCCTTTCACTATGATTAAGAGGATGTTTTAATAACCATTTTTTCTGTGGGGGTTTTCATTTATAGAACTTTCAAATATCAACCTATTAATTATTGAGATCAAGTTTAATTTGTTAGGTTTTTTTTATTTATGGTGGGGATAAAATAAAATCATTTAATTTTAAAAGAAGAAAATTTAATTTTATAGTATATACAACAAGAAACACTGAGCTTTATAAACCTCGAAAATAAATTTATATAAATCTAATGACGTTGATTGCTTGTGTAACATGAAAACCCAAATTGAAATGAACAATAATTTAGTATACCCTTATAAACAAGCTGTTAAATTTTTGAGTATTAATAATACTAACTTAGATATGAAAATTATCGTTATCTATTGATTAGATATAAAATAGAAAACATTTTATTGAAAAACAAATTTTTTCTAAAAAATTATATTTTTCTAAAAGGCGGTTCAAATAAACTTTTTTCACATAATTTAAAATTAATTTTAAAAAATTTCACAAAATAGATTTATAATATGTACTTATTTTTTGAAATTATAATATTAAAATTTTATTAGGGTGAATTGTTTGTAATTTTTTTAAAAACATTGATTTTCTAAAAAATACTGAATAATAATGAATTTTAATTGAAAATTGTCTTTTCATCAAAATTATTTATATAGTTAAATTATTTTCTAAAATTAATTTAAAGTATAATTAGTTCTATTTTTTTTATCAAATAATCAAATTTAGTTCATTGGAATAATTTTAATATTGAGTTTTGATATAACGACTTTGTAACCTTTTGAACATTTTCTCATGGAAAACATGCTTTCTCATCGAGTATTTGGGATAAATTTTAAATTAAAAATTTCCAATTTTTTTAATCGAAATTTAAAATATAGATTACATGTTTTGAATCATTAGAATTTATAATATCTTATATGGTAAACAATGTTTTTACAATAATGAATAGACATAATTGTAAAAAATAATTATTTTCCTCTATTCAGGTAAATATAGGCTTATCGAGAGGTTAAACTAAGAAGATAAGTTGTAAAATAACATAAAAATATTATCTCCACCCACTATCTATCCATATTTAGATTCTTATCACTATAGAGTTTTTTTTGGAGTTTTTAGGATACTATTTCATGTTAGTGACATATATAATTAGTTAAGTATAGAAAAAGTAAAAATGGAACCTTCTATGGTTTTGGTATCTATAAATCATAAGGATAAGGAAATAAAATATTTTAAGTTATAAATAATATTTTAAAATAATAGTTAATTGTTTTTACCATGAGAATTTATTTTTAGTTTTTAGAGATGAAATAATTGCTTAAAATTATAATGATATACCAACTTATTAATTTCCAAGATAAATGAAAAATAAAATGAATGATAATAAAATATTAACTCTAAAGTAAATTGAATGAAATATTATGGTCCACTAATAATATATATATATATGTATCATCTTTTACAAGTGTGAAAATAATATATTCACATTCCATCATTGTCTTGATATATTTTTTAATTCAAATTAAATGAATAATGTCAAACTTTTCCTTAATGTAATATTATTGGAAAAGATATTTCATTAAATTATTTAAAATTTAGAAAAAAAATTATTCCCCCCATGTTTTAAAGGGTTTAAAACTCCATATATGATCTATTAATAGACCAAATTTACTTTGATAATGAATATATTGACCTCTAAATAGTAAAAACTATCTTAGCACTGTTAAGGTTAAAACTATGTTTTTTCACAGCACATGTGCTTATGGTAAAACTAATTTTAAACAAACAAATGATGTTTATGTGGTAAATTGGATATGATATTTTATTTATTTAAGTACAAATAATATAATAAGGATAATTTTATTTTAATCACAATTGATAAATTACCTAGGTTTAAAATACTAGTAAAACAGTGAAAACTAAAAATGGAAAAAGAAAGGAAAGATAGAGGTTAAGGGAAAACATGTTTGAAACATGATGTTTTATTTTTTGGAGGTTTTATTAGACCATATAGGCCCTAAAAACCATTAATTAACCATTTTGGATCAACTTTGGTTGAGAGTGATTCCTATTTTTTTTTTTTTTGGAAATTTACAAATACTCCCCTCCTCTACAATTAAAAAAAGAACTCACTTCTATTCACTTATTCACACCTCTAAATCAATTTTACACAACCAAACCATGAACAAATAACTTAAAAACTTAGAAAAATATCATATTATAAGCATTGAGTTTGGATAAAATCAAACCTATGATGGATTTGGTGAAAACCTCTGGTGGATACCTGAAGAAGAAGCAACTTTATTCAATGAGAATTTTTTTATTTCTTTATCCACCATATTCAATTATTATTAGAAAAATATTATATAATAAACTCACAATATTAAAAATAATTAGATTGTTTTATATTAAGGTCATGACCTAAAATAACCCCCAATTGAAAAATATTGGTTCCAAAAGCACCATTCTTGTGTACGATAGACTACTTCCTCATGAATTGATGTCCATCATTTTTTTATTTACACCACTCGAAATTGGGTAATATGAACTATATAAGTCATATATATGATATTTATAACATAATTATTCTTATTTTTTTATTTAATTATATATAACTCTTTTAATTTCCATTTCATAGGAGATACGATAATGATGCATTTGTGTACGTCGGACTACAGCCTCACGAAGCGATGTGGTTCATTTTTAAATAATTATTTTCATTGAATGTGATAATTATACATTTAATGATTATTTTTTATATAAATTAGATATTAATTATATTCATGAAATATTTATCGTTCTCGTATTTTCACTCAATGAATGATGACAATTTGTTTTGCGTATGTGTGCACTACAACCTTCACAATACAATGTAACTCTCTTTTCATCACTTCACCACATGGATGATATATATAAGTATATTTAATGAAATTAATGTATTTATAGGACATTAAGATCATTTTATAGTTATAAAAAATTACTTTCATTCTTTTGATAAACATCATTGAAAATTGGAAATGTTTCTGATGCATACTTAAGACCCACCATCTCCATGATTGTAAAGTAATTCATTAATCATAACCATATTTCATGATTGGTGGTAAACGTATTGATTATCTGTAAATATTATAATTATTTCATGCTTATTAATATATTTATGAATAAATTATATTATATTAAAAATAAAAATAACATTAGTTATAAATCCTTAATTTGAAAACAAAGCAATTATCACCTAAAGTAATGAAAATAATGAAATATTATTAATTAATGGGTGATAATATATTATAAAAGCAAGATATTTGATATTATAAATATAAATATGGTTATAGTATAATTCAATAACATGATTAAAATCAATATACATGATTTTAATTAATGTTCAAATAAAATGAAGTCTTAGGTAATAAAGTTTTTCTAAATTTAAATTCCATTGAGACTTCATTGTTATGAACAACCTACTATCTTTTATATAGAGTATATATGGACCATTTTACATTTATTTCATTATTAATTCATACTTATTTGTATTTTATGTTTCAAATTTAATCATTTCATCCATGTAGATTTGAATTGGAAATTACTATGTGGTAAATGTTGTTGTACAATTTCAGTTTTTTTATTCCCAACTTTATTTTGAAATACAGACTTTCTAGTAATTTGTTTTTATACAAATTAAATTTATATTAAAATATACATATTATGATATGATTTATATTATTATTTTCTGAAAGTTATATTATTTTTACATGTGTTCTACATATTTAATGCTATCTAATAAACTAAGGGAATATTATTAATGCATTACCCTTTACTCAATTCCCATATTGGTTGATAAGGAACCTTATTAATTAATTAAATCAACTATTTTATATATGTGGAATAATTTGTAAATGTATTTATGTATGTTTCCTGATTATAGATATCCCCTGTATGAATCAATATGTTTCATGAGATAAATCAGGTGGCCAAACAAGATGAGTTTGTACCCATTAGTTTAAAGTAAGATGGCCAAAACAGATGAGATCATATTTAATGTTCTTAAACTATCTTGATGATGGATCATGAAGGTGAGGTATCATGTTCTTGAGACATGATGTCAAACAATCAATCATGTCCTACATCGTGAATTCATGTATTATTATTATCCATGATATTTTCACTATGCTTTCACATTTTGATGCATTTCAATCTCAGTTACTGATTAAATGGAATGTGTTTTCTATTATACATGATTCCAAATTAATTATTCCTTATTTTAACTTGATTTTCAATTTAATTCAATGGAATTTGTTTTTAGATATTTTCCATGCCATATTTATTTTTCTCAATGGTCCATGATAGATTCTATATACATAATAATCGTTGATCATTTGAGCTCCCTGATATTTTTCTTCCTTTCCACGGTTTATGAAGACGATTCCTTAGAATGAGTTCCAAGGATTATGATAATTTTATTTTCATATGTTTTATTATCTACTAACAATTTAATAAGGGTTTAATATTGAAATATTGTTATTTATAACTACTAAACTGATCAATCCTTCAGGATTTGATTCCTTTTATCCTCTCCAATATAAAAATGTAAGAGGGGGCTCTAGGTAAGTGAGGTTGGGGTTTTTAAAATTAGTGTACAACATTAAGTGTATTCACAAGATTCTATCTTTAAAGGGGTTCATTAGAGTAATTAAAAATGGGGTCTCATAGGAGTTCATCCTGAATGGGTTCTTAGAGAGTCCCTTATGAATGTTTTTTATATTAATGTATCTTAATTTTAGAATGAATGGAGGAGAAATATCATTAAATTCATAAAAATGATCATCCAATATAAATGTTTTGAACTCTATAGAAATATCAGATGTGAATTTGATGGGATACCCAAATGATGAATTTACTAGAAGGAATTATCTCCTCAAAGTTTCTATATCATTGATTTATTTTGTCATTTAGATGTATACATTCCAAGATGATCATACTGGAAATTCACAATTAATTGAATTCAATGAAAATTTAGGTTATATGAGAATACATCAAAGTCACATGATCATTTAGAATCCCATAATAGATTAGTAAAATCATATAGTCACAAATTATTTAATGAGTGAATCATCTATTTAATTAATAACCCCTGAAATTCCAAATAGTTGAATAACTCATCATGTGATCAGAATATATCTTCATCATTGTGCCACAAATGGTCACCATATATGAGCATTTTTATCTATGAATGATCAAATATAAATCTTCCAAAAAACAATTCTATACTATAAAGTATCATCATTCCATGAAATAATTTTGATGGCCTTGATGCACGCTTTCCTGAATGATCCTTGTTTTTGGGAAAACATTCACTTTTTACATTTTCCCCCAAGATAAAATGAAGCTTATCATATAATGGTCAAAAAAATTGATTCCTAATTCCAATTATTTTACCATGACATAAATTCAATTATTTTAATATAAGACACACTAGTGGATATTTATCTCCCATAGTAGGGTTTTCCATTGACTAAAAATATATCTATAAAATCCATATAAATGGGTTTTAGGGTCTCAATAACCCTTTATGACAATGATAGATTGAATATATGTCCTTATCCCAGATGGATTTTTTCAACAATATAACTATATGGTATTAATATGTTTTTAGAAAAATATACACCCCTAGTATATTATAAATTGTATAGAACATGGATATTCATTTTCTTCTTATACGTTCATAGAAATACTTTTATTAATTCACCTACTTTTATCACTTAAATGTGTATCACATCCTGTACTATGGGAAAAATATACATGCACACATCTCTCTGATTATAAAAACAACCCAATTTATATCCAAACCTTTTACTATATAATGAAACATAATATTGTATTAAAATTTAATGAATAATATTATTTCATTTTTTAATTCCATAGCTCATACTTGCTTGAATGTCCACATGGTTGGGGATTATGTATAACCTCAAACATGCCGATATTTATAATTAATTTTATTATCTTATAATTGAATTATACTATTAATCATGGTAGACTACATTGTCATTGATATAATATATAAAACAAGTAAATAAGATACTCATCATAAACCATTAGAGTAATTTCATGGAAATAAAATGAATATCTAACAATCAATATTGTAATTACATCAATATTTTATTCCATAAATGATACCAGTATAACATAAAAAACCTAAAGGATAACCCAATACTATAATAATACAAATTTAAACCAGATAAAAGATAAGTAGAACAATAATTACAAAACTTGATTCCCTCATCTTTATTGTCACAAAAAACCATAATACTACTTCGACTTGATAACTTATAAAACCTATGACCTAAAATTATAAAATAATTTTCCTTATATAGACCATGTTACTCATGATTGTTGTGATTGTAACACCCAATAGATAACCTCTAATAATATCTATTATATTCTATATTATATGATGTTTATGTGAGAATATGATTGAAATTAAAAAGTATTTTATAAAATATAATCAAATTTGTTAGGTCATTATATCCTAACAAGGCCATCGTGATACTTTACCCCACCCACTCTAGTAAACAAATTTCTATCTCATCTGGAATACATTAATAGGGTATTATGAAAAATATTACATCCTATACTTGAAAATGGTTTAAATAATGGATATACTCAGATAATACACGATGATATATTTTACTCTCCACCAGTCCAAAGAAGGTTAATAATAAATTATAGATGGAATCCCTAGATCTCTATCAATCAGTCCATGGGTGAAAAATATTTTTTCTTCTTCTTTTGGAATCTCTTCCAATAATTAAATGTGTGGAAAATTACAAATGGAATCCTAGTCACTCTTCAAGTTTAAACAAGAGAGGTAAATTCCTTATTGAATTCCAACCACTCTATCTATAAAACCATATTAACAAAATGGAAAATAGAAACCTAAAATATATAGGATTATGATTATGGGATGTATATTCAAGATAATTACTCTAACAATCTATCATCTTACCTTGTATGGTTAATTTTAAATTCACAAAGAAGAGTAATAACATATATAAACCCATGTATTGGAAAATCTAAGCAGTGTTTCATAACACCAAAAATCATTAGCCACCATTCCTTTGTAAAATTATTGATGATATGCATAAATATATTTCTTAAAAAATATCATAATAATGTAAAAATATATAGAAAACAATCAACATATCCTAGACCTCATCTAAAAACCTATCTATGGATAACACTATTTTAAAGATATAAATAATCACTACAATCATGACTCATATCATCCACATATATCCATTATACATAAACCCTTTATTGAAACATCATCACTAGTAATTTCCAAGGACATCATTTTATACTTGATATATTCACCCTAATCGACTGACCACACAAGGTTAAATCAGTCAACTAGACTAGTCACGTGAAAGGGATCCTTATATTATTCTAAAGTACCATACTATACTCATAGTAGAATAAAGAAACATAGAGAAACTAAACCACAGTGAATCTCACATTTAACCATCACATTCCACTTAACCATGCACTAATAATATGTTTACAACCATTACATAATTATCCATATCACCTACAAGGATTAAGAAAATTAACCATTATTAACCAATCCATGAATATATTTTTGCTAAATTTAAATTCCAAATAAATCTCAATTCTTCTTACAAGGAGAGAGGAAAAAAAGAAGCTATATCCCCACCTCTTTATATTAGTACCATTATGAAAACCAATGAAATATGGTCACAACCTCGATTCACTAAGGGAAACCAACCTTCCACATACACTAATATATACAACTTAATTATATCCAAAAAAATTTACCATCATTTAATCCCTTATAGGAAGATCCTATGATCCCATAATTATACCAAAATTTTACTTCTAAATTACTCCATCTTCTAAACATTAATTGTACACAAGATAATGACTAACATAGTTGATATTCCATTTTTCTATGAACTATGTGTCAAACGAAATAGTGTATGGATCAATACATGAACCAATATCTTCAAGTGAATTTTCACACATAAATTTTCATAAAAATGGATTGACCATGTAGTTCATAATTCAACATGTCACCTTATAATCAAATTGCGGCATAAAATTATTGTTCATATATTGATTCCACTTTTTTGAGGGCACCAAGAACCAATAGTCACCCATTATGGAATGACTAATTGACTTATGGTGAAAAAATAATGTTATGGAATAAAATATCTAAATAACTAGAATAATAATTTTATACATCCATTATGAAACATTCTAAAGCATCATGTTACAACATGATCTACTACATGCACAAAAATTGAAAATCTCCTCTAATTTCATAATCTATAATTATATAAGTCATTACGAAAATAATTCATCATCATTCACTACATCCCCATAATATGAGTATCTTCTATCATTTTTAAGTGTATATTATTTTCCAATTATATAAAAAGTGTTTCATATAAATCTTCATTTTGTTACACAAATAATTTGGCACCAGCTTCATTATGATACCTAACATGTACTTATTTTTATTTTACACTATGACTTAAACTATCTCTATAATAGTGTCTTGAATTGAAACAATCAATTTGTTATTTGTTTTACATATTATTCACCATGTCATCCTATTTTCAAGGAGTCCATTTTTCCAAGATGTTATAAATGATGGGACTCATTTTGTAATATAGGTTTGTCATGGTAGATCTCAAATTAAATGGAAGTTTATTCCATACAATTGATTGATAAAATAATTTAATAATCCTATCAATTTCATTTTTATCACACATTTAGTATGTTGTAATAATTTATTAACTATGTATTTTTAATATAGGAATTGTAAATATGATTCATCTATAATTATCCATAAATAATAAAAAATACCATTTTTCTTTTATTATTATTTAGTGGGCCATGGGAAAACTAGTGTTGGTATGAACTTGGACAAAATATTAATCTATATTATTCATAAAAAGTAGGTATTTCTCATAATATCCCCTAATTTACAAAAAATAAAAAGAAAATGTTTAATTAATTTTAATTTAATGAATAAAAATTCCCACCATAAAAATGGAAATAATTTCCACGTTTTTTGGTTTTTATATGTTATCTATCTACACTACAAAAATACAACATTTCTGCTGGGAGGAAACATATGTTCTATTTGTTTTTAACACGACAATGAACATAATTAGTCCTCCATCCTTCACTAATTGATTATCAAATTTATTTTTATTGTGCAGTCATTTCAATTTAATGTGTCTTTGAGTATAGTGTAAAAAAATTGACAAAATCAAAAGTTTTTATGTGAATGTTTATCCACATAGATTATATCTTTTCCCTTAGAATCAAATCTAGAATTCCTCATTTACAACTACCAGGTCTATTTATATCTCACCATTATTGAATGAATCCAAGAAAAACCTATAAATTTTAATGTTCCTTAAAAATTATTTCAATGTTAATCTTATGGGAGAAACACCCATTTTAATGTAACAATGCACTATTGTTTTTGTATTCTATTAGTGTAATTTCATCCGATATGGACTTCTGATTATTCTAAATTTCCTTATAATATATTAATGTTTGAATGAGATAAATGCTCTCCCCCTCATTCAATTCAACACGTGTTGTAATTTACTCCTCTTCTAACAGAGATAATTTATTAAATAATGGATTATGTTTCATTTATTTCATTATATTATACATGAGTATAAAGTAAATTTATTTACCACCCTTCTATTAAAATAATGAAATTCATTATATCTATATGTTTTTTATTAAAACCATATCTATATAAATAATTTCATACATCCATGTAGTATAAATTACATTTCTCCATTGTTATCTTTCATATTCCCTTATTTTTAGATAACATCTCACCTCACCACAATTGGTTAGAGTATGGTTTGAGTAACCAAAGAAATTATAATTTAACAATAGGATATATTCACTTTTTCATTCCATATCTTCATAGAATGTCAATAATTGTTTTCATTTTATAATACATAATTATTGAATTTTATATTTTTGAATGAAATTTTTTCATTACAATCAAAATTTTGATGACCTTTTATTTTTTTATGATTTCACTATCATCTAATTATGATCATGATCATGGTATTTTATACTTGATTATTCAATAAATTATAAAATTATTGAGTCAATTATGTTTCCTTATGACTTTTCCATTCCTTCATGATTCGGTAGATTGTTGAGTCAATAAGGTTTCCTCATGACTTTACCATTCCTTCATGTTTTGAAAATCACAAATACCTTATTTTAAGGAAAATTTCATTCTTCCTTATGTTTTACTTCCATAAGGAAAATTTTCCTTCCCCATGGAAATTTATCCTTGCCATGTTTTTCATTGTTCATTTTATCTCTAAGTATAAAATTCATTCTCATACCTAAAACCTCAGAATCATATATATTCTTAGATATAATGCATTATGTATTTAGGATTCGAATTCAGGTTTTGAGTTCTCTGAATTCAAACTCGGAACTCTTATGTGTTCTGGATCCGAATTCTACAGAATTATGACTCCAGAATCTTATGAGTTCTTACTCCTAGTTCTCTGAATTCAGATTATGTACTCTTATGATTTTTGACTCCATGTTCTCTAAATTTAGACTCTGAACTCTTATGAGTTTTGACTCCGAGTTATCTGAATTCAGACTCCGATCTCTTATGAGTTTTGACTTCATGTTCTCTGAATTCAGACTCCGAACATTTATGAGTTCAGACTCTGGATTCTTATGAACTCAGACTTCAAATTTTTATGATTCCAGCCTCTGAATTCCTATTAACTCAAACTCTGAAATTTTATGAGTATAGACTTTTAATTCCAATGAATATAGACTACGAACTTTTATAAGTTTATACTCAGAATTCCTATGAACATAGACTCCAAACTTTCTATGTTAAGGTATCAAATTCTTGTGAATCCAGATTCCAAATTTCTTTGAAATTTAAACTCCGGAATTCTATATAATTCAGGTTTCGAAATCCATGAAAAACAGAATCCAAATATCCTTGTATTATTAGATACAAAATGTGTTTTTTGCATGACTCCGAACATTTATTCCTTACATTACGAATATTTGATTTTGGTTATCTAACCATATTTTTGCTTACACATGTTTTTTTATAAAACAATGTTGTGTATTCAATTACTAACTAATCGTTGTTTGAGTGATACATGTACAGGACCCTATGAAATTCAAGGAAAAAATATGACCGTTGGAGGAGGGAGCTGACCGTTGGTGCTATGCATATAAATAGGAGCTCATTTGAATGAGCTCATAATAGGTATATCAATCTAGAGATTACATGATGTTGAAGTGATTTCTATAGAGAGATACTTTCATGATTTGTTCATACTGAACATCTTGTACATGTTTGCTTCGTGCGACTCCGAATGTTGCTGAGTACATTCGAGGGCTTCAAGGGATAGGAAGACAGAGGTGCTGACTACCTTTAAGTTGAGGGCTTCCTTGCTGAGGAAGACAGAGGTTCCAACTATCTTGAAGTTGAGGGCTTGTGGGGATAGCAAGACATACTCCGATCTTCATATCGAGAAATTACCCTGGTGTGGGTTAGACATACTTTCTTGAAATTATAAATCAAGGGACCTTTATCCATGGTTTTTGGATACCCTTATGTTTGGGATAAAATACTTACTACTTGTTAGTTTTTTGTTTCATGTTTTTCTCTGCATTTATCTTTTTGAGCAAAGTATAATTATCTTGTACATCCTTATCCTTGTACACTGTTTTAGTGATATTCTATATGCTTTAAGGTATAATCTTTATCTTTGTAATCTTTTGTTTAGTTTCCTTTCCAGAACCATATTTCCGGAATCACTTTCTCAGAATCACTTTTCCGGATTCAAGAGTGTTTATTGAACTAGAGGTTTTTTGAATTCTTCCTTGTTTAACTTTGTTAAAAATTACTATCTTTAAAAGTTCCAAATGATTTTTTAATGTATACAATTCACCCCCTCTTGTATACTGAGCATCATTAGATTCTACAATCAATATCTTCATTTATTAATTCGATCCTACAATTGGTATCAGAGGTTGGTATCCTCGTACCATGAAACAATCCATCAATTGGTATCAAATCAGGTTTCTGGAATACTTATATTCGCATATAAGTTTTCTTGCTCAAGTTTTTCATTTTTCTATTTTTCCTTGCTTAATAATATTTTACCTTGTTGAAAAACTTTTATTATTAAAAACTTTGTGTAGAATGTTTTTTTATGGATGGTAGGAATCAATGTTGGTTCCATAGACAACCTAAATCCTACTAGACCACCAATTTTTGATGGGAATGATTACGAATATTCTAGATATCGTATGAAATTTTTTTATCAATACTGGGGTGGATAATTTTGTTATGCTTATTGGAGGATATAAAATCCCTCACAAGGAAGTCAGTACTTTCACCAACCTCGAAAAGCATGAATATCAACTGAATTATAAGGTATGCAATACATTTATTTGCTTTATGAAAAGAAATATATATTTCCAAATTTCATCTTGTGAAGCAGCAAATTTTATTTATATAAAACTTGACGTTACACATTTTGGGACAGCAAAAGTTATTGAAACTAGAGGAGCCACGCTCAAAGTTAAATATCATGGTTTCTGATTTCCTTATGGAGAACCCATATGTAAGGCGCAACAGAGATTTATGACTATTGATAATAGTTTACTATCTATGGGTGAGAAAAGATTTGATGATGAAGCCCTTGTGGATAAAATCATAGACATCATTTCAAATGAGTGAGAATCTATGAGGACATATATATATGAAAATAGAAAGGTTACTCAGATTTATCTTGATGAATTATTTGGAACTCTTCTTCAATATTAAACCAGAATGAAGAGAGATGCTGAAAATATAAAAATAATAATAAAAATTGTAGTGTTTCATTCACAACAACTTTAAATTATATTAAAGCCAAGACTCCTGAAAGAGTTACAAGATCTATGTTTAAGAAAGTCACTGTTTTATCTGAAACCAGTGAAGGTGAAAATTCTGAGAATGAACTATCAAATCTTGCTTAAAGGATGAACAAGATAGTTGGGAAGAAAGACTTTCAGAATAGACACAAGAAGAAAGATAGGAAAGATAAGAAAGACTCTGAAGTTACATTATATGAATTCAAGATAGATGGACATATAAGGTTAGATAGTCCTATGATTAAAAAGAAGGGAAGAAAGGAAAATCATTCTGAGAGAAATAGAAAGAAGTAATACAAAGATAATTCTAAGAAAGTCTTGAAAGTGAATGACAACTATAGTGCCAGTGGTGGATAATCTTCAGATGAATCATCAGATTACTAATCTTATGGTCAGATGAATCTTGGTCTAATAGACAAACTACCTATTAAAAATCATTGATTGAGGGATAAGGTACACAATGGTGAATCTATGACCAATGAATCTTTAAATTATAATTATAGTGATAGTAAATATTATAACTCTTCTAATGAAGATCATACTTTACCTAGTTATGAGGAAGGTTCTATATTTTATATGCTTATTGAAAAAGAAAATTCTAAATTTAAGAAAAATCTTGATAAAGAAAATTATAGAATTTTAATTATTTCTAAATAAATATCAGATCTTTCTAAAGATCTTGATAAGAAAACTTTTTATTTCGAATGTGTATCAAACAATCATGAGGATGTAAATTCTGAGAAGGATAAACTTTCTAAGGATATAGAAAAAGTAATTTCTATGAAATTTTTTTAGAGGCTAGCACTAGTTCCAAATCAAAATATTTTGAAGATAAAAACATGGATATAAAACTCAAGTCTGAAATTTTTTCATTAAGTAACAGTTTTCTAAACATTACCTTAGGTATGGAAAATTTTGATTACATGTATTTTCAAATATGGCCTATAATAAATAGTTCTGGATTTGGTTATACCCATGCTAAACCTATTTTTAGTAACAACTACTTTGTTCCCCAATGTGATCCATTCTACACCAAATGTTAGTGTGGCGGCCATTGGGAAAAAATTTCCTTAAATAAAACCCAATATTTAGGTTTTTATAAAGATTATTTTTCTAAGAAAATTTGGGTCCCTAAAATATTGCTTTCTGAAATTCTCAGATCCAAGAAAGTTTTGATTTCGAAAGTCTTACACTCTTATTTTCATGAAAATAAAGAAATTACCAACAACAATACATGGTACATGGATAGTGGATGTTCCCGACATATAACTGGTAATAAAAACTACTTTGAAATGATTATCAAATATAATGGAGGAAAAGTATCTTTGATAGATAATGATCAATGAGAAATTATTGGAATAGGTCACATCGTTCTTCTCGGAAGAACATTGATTTCAAAGGTTATATTTTTTAAGGGTCTTAAGGACAACGTCATTAGCATAAGTCAATTATGTGATGAAGGTTACCTTGTGAATTTTATGAAAGACAAGTGCTTATTACACAATTACAAGGAAGAGTTTATTCTCTATGCCGACAGGAAAGAGTATTCTTATACACTAAACATAGAAGACCATAAAAGCCCAGACGTACCTTGCCTTAGTGAAATGGGAGATCATTCTTGGTTGTTTCATGGAAGGTTAGGACATTGTAACTTTAAGAACCTATACAAAATCTCTAAGAAAATACTAGTTATGGATATACCGAAGATAATATTTGATTCTTCTAATGTTTGTGATACTTTTCAATATGGAAAGAAACATAAATCAAGTTTTAAATCAGTTGGTAAAGACTCAACCACTGATGCATTACAGTTAGTGCACATGGATATTTTTGGTCCAACACAAACTCAAAGCATTGGAGGAAAATATTATGTATTTTTCTTAGTTGATGATTACACTAGATTTACGTGGGTATATTTTCTAGCAAATAATTATGATGATTTTTCTTATTTAAAAATTTTGAGAGCCTAAGTTAAAAATGAGAAAACCCTTCCTTTGATAACTATTCATAGTGATCATGGAAGAGAATTTCAAAATTCTGATTTTGAATCTTTTTGTAGTAGAAAAGAAATTACTCATAACTTTTCCACACCCAGAACACCTCAAAAAAATATTGTTGTTGAAAGAAGAAATAGAATTTTTCAAGAGATAACAAGAACCATGTTGAGTGAATATTCTATAGAAAAATATTTTTGGGATGAAGCTATAAGTAAGGCTTGTTATACGATAAATCGATTTTTGGTTAGACCTTTTCTTAATAAACCTCATTATGAGTTATAGAATGGTAGAAAACCTAGACTTTCCAAATTTATGGTTTTTGGTTGCAAGGTATTGATTCTGAATACTAAAGATAATCTTCAAAAATTCGCACCAAAATCTGATGAAGGAATTTTCTTTGGCTACTCCACAACATCTAAGGCTTACATAGTTTTCAATAAAAAACATGTACTATTGATGAAATAATACATGTCAAATTTGATTAAACTGATCATTTTGTTTTTAAACAACCCCTACCATCATCTTTGGTTGTATTTTCAAAAAAAGATTATCAACCCTTGATAGAAGATCCTTCTGATAAGGAAAATGTCCAAGAAAATATTTTTGAAACATTTACCCCAGAATATTTTATACCCTATGTTGATGAACAGGTTTTATAAAACCCAAGTCAGTTGTTTCTAAAGAATCATCCTTGTGATAGTATTATTGGTGATGTAAATCAACCTGTATGGACAAGAAGTTCCATATGAAATGAAGTAGAACATCTAGCATTTATTTCCCAATTAAAACCAAAAAGCACTTATGAGGCTTTAGGTGATGATGACTAGATAAAATCTATGCAAGATAAGCTAGATGAATTCAAAAGGAATAAAGTCTGGACCTTGGTTGAAAGACCTAAAGAAAATTCTATTATTGGAGTCAAATGGGTCTTCAAAAATAAGTGTGATGAAAATGGAATAATTTTATGAAATAAATCTAGATTGGTTACTAAAGGCTTTAATGAACAAGAAGGAATATAATATGAAGAAACCTATGCTCCAGTATCTAGACTTGAATCTATTCATATTTTACTTGTCTTTGTAGCATTCATCAATTTCAAACTTTTTCATATGGATGTTAAATGTGATTTACTTAATGGTTATGTTCAAGAGGAATTCTTTGTTGAACAACCTCCTTGGTTTGAAGATACATAACATCCTAATCATGTTTTTAAACTTACCAAACCATTTTATGGATTTAAGCAAGCCACTCGAGCCTAGTATGATAAAATTACAGGATTTTTGTCTCAAAATAATTATGTTAAGGGAAATACTGATCTAACCATTTTTCTTAAACAAAGACAAGAAAAATGTTTTGATTTTTCAAATTTATGTTGATGAAATTATATTTGGTTCAACTCAGCAATATTTAACTAATTCCTTTGTGGATCAAATGAAATATGATTTTGAAATGAGTATGATGGGTGAGTTAACATTTTTCCTTGGTTTTCAAATTTCTCAAAAACCAGAAGGTATCTATATATCTCAAAATAATTATATTAAAGATATTCTGAAAAAGTATGGATATTATAACACTAAAATTATTATTACTCAAATTGGTTCCACAAACACACTTGACCTTGATGAAGCTGGGAAACTAGTAGATCAAATATCTTTCAGAGGTATGATAGGATGTCTACTTAACATGACAGCTAGTCATTCATACATAATGTTTTCATTATGATTATGTGAAAGCTATTAATCCAATCTTAAGGAATATCATTTAAAGTAATTGAAATGAATTCTTGGCTACTTAAAAGGAACCATGGGTTTAGGACCCTTTTATACATCTAAAAATGATTTTGTTTTGAAATGTTTTTCGGATGCTGACTTTGGTGGATATAGAATGGATAGAAAAAGTACATACGAGACGTGTAATTTCTTAGGAGATTCATTAGTTTCTTGGTCTTGCAAGAAGAAACACTCAATATAACTTTCCATTACTGAAGCAGAATATGTAGCAGCTAGATGTTTTTGTTCTCCGGTGTTGTGGATGCAATAGACACTCACAAACAATGGTATGAGTTTTACCAAAACAAAAATCTTGTGTGATAATACTAGTTCCATTGCATTAAGAAAAACCCATGCCCATCACTCTTGTGAAAAACAAATAGATATTAGGCATCACTTTCTTAGGGATCACACACAAAAAGGAGATATCATTATTCAATTTATCGGAACACAAGATCAACATACTGATATTTTTAAAAAATATTTACCCTTCGATATATTTCAATACATTAAACATAAATTAGGAATGATAATCATAAGGTAATCTTCATTAATAATTTCATGTTGAAACCTATTTCCTAACAATAAATAACTCCTTTTCATAGGGGGGTACATTTTGTATGTTAGATTATTATTATTTTTCATAGATAGTTTTTCAAAATTTTCATAATGAATATTTTAGTTCTTAAAATTGAATTTTCATAATAAATATTTTATTTCTTGAATTTTTCTTAATGTAATTTTCGTAATGGCGATTTTAGATCTTGAATGTTTCTCAATAGAATTTTCGTAATGAATATTTTAGTTCATGAAATTTTCGTAATGAAGATTTTAGTTCTTGAAAGGGAATTTTCGTAAGGAGGATTTTAGTTTTTGAAATTTTCTCAATAGAATTTTCGTAATGAATATTTTATTTCATGAAATTTTTGTAATGGAATTTTCATAATAAATATTTGAGTTTTCAATGTTTTTGTAATGAAAATATTCGCAGTCATATTTTCCAAATCTTTCTTAATAGAAATTTTCTCATAATCAGTTTTTCAAAATAATTCGTATTCATATGTTCGGAATCAAAAGTTCTTTAAGAAAACATTTCCTCAATACGAATAACCTTCCTAGAAATATAAAAGGTATGTTTCCTTTTCTGAGTCTTTGTAATCATCTTTTACTTTCTGGTAGTTTCTTTTGTTTTTAAATTTTTTGGATTTTATTTCCCTTAAATCTGAATGTTTTTCAAACCTCAAAATCTTGGATTCTACCAAATTTTCCTTGCGGCTTAAATTTCAACTGTCAAATCTTATTAGAATATTTCTCAACCATTGGATTTACTTTAGAAGTTCAACGATCATATCAAACTATTATATAAAGGACCCCCTTGATGTTGATCCCACATCGTATTTCAAGCCTTTTCATGCCAAAGTACTACACCTCTACATAAGTTCGTTCCGAACTTCTCACAGTTTTCTCAAATCCGAATGTTTGTTTAAATTCCTTCTCAAGAGATGTCTACTGTAAATCCAATTTCGGAGTGGGATATTTACAGAGAGAGGATGGTGCATCTATATTTATTTTCCATGTATGATTCCATTATATCAAAGAACATCAGATTGAATTAATGGAAAAGCATTTTCAAATCAAATCCAGGAGATTAGGATATAGTATATCCGGATTTTCTTGTGGAATTTTATGAATTAGTATGTTTTTTTAAGGAAGAAGAGGGGAGTAAATTATCAATCAAATTCGATGAAAAAATATTTTCCATTTCATATACCATGGCTGCTAGCTTGGTTGGGTTGTCTTATTAAGGGGGAGCTGAGTTCTGTACCCTTAATTTTGCAGATGATAAACGAAGTTTCGATAAGGCTATGGCTATGTAGTGTCTTGGACATTCAGATTTCAAGACTCCAAATATTTCTTGTTTGTCTACAAATAATCGGATTCCCAATTTATGGGTTCAAGGATTCATCATCTCGAGAAAGGGTGACAAGGATACGTTGAAGAAGAGTGATATGTACATTTTGGACTTCTTGGTGAACCAAAGTACAGTCAACATCATGAAGAATATTATCATAACTATTTGGAATATTAAAAATGGGAACTTGAAGGCTCATATTATTGTGTATCCAGCCATCCTCTCTAAGATAATTTTTCGGTGCCTAGAGTCTTTCAAATTTCCTTGTAGATCCAAGCCCTAAAATTGAAAATTAATGTTAGTCAGTGATGATACCCTCATGAGGATGAATTTTTGTTTCTCTAAAGACTCTAGATAATTTTAAGATTTACCTAAAGGAGAAGATGAATCCATTCAAAAGAATTTACAAGTGTCTAAACCGTCCAAAAAGGCAAGAAATAAGAGAAAATTGAAGTAAGTAGATGAAGAGAAAACCCCAAAAACTAAGGAATCTCAATCCGCACCTCCAAAACCTAAGAAGAAAAAAAGCTTATCCAGATGAGGTTGTAGAAAGGTGGAGGGATGATAAGAAGAATAAGAAAGGAGGGGGGCCATGTTTTGGTTTGGATCCTACTAAAGCCAAAGCCTTAGAAGAGAAGACAATCGATGAGGTTAAGAAACAAGCTAAAGAAAAGAATCAAAAGAAGAAGATGCTTGAGGCTGAAGTTGTTCAATCCCTTTTGAGTGATACTGAGAGACCTTCATAGAATATCCCAGTACCAGAATACTTCCTGTTAGAATCATTACATAAAACATTGGTGAAAAAGTTTTTGACTATATAGAAAGTCAAAAAAAAGTGAAGAAGTAGTATTAAGAGTTGAAGAAGAAGTGGAAAGCAGTGGTGACACTGCATATTTGATTAAGCAAGTTGAATATTTTCAGGAGAAGGAAACTCCATCCGAGAAAATTTCAATCCGAACTTCTAAAGAGAAGCCTTCAATGTTCATTACCCCTAGGAAGGATGAGAAAGGTGAAGATGAAAACTGTGAAGAAGTGAATAATCTATCTGAGGAATAATGTTCAAATCACGACTTCATTCAACCAGAGGATGCTAAGGCACAAGCTGAGAAAGGAATGGTTGATGAAGACAAAATCATTCAGTTTTCTGATAGTGACCATGAATCTTCGGATGAGGAAGCCGTTCCGAGAACTGATAAGGGAAAACAGGTGGTTGTTGATACCCTTAGCAGAGCTATGGTAAAGAAGAAAGTAATTGGTGGATCATCAAAGAGAAAGGAAGTTGAGATAGAGAAGGAAGCCTCCCCAAGAAAAGAATCATATTTGGAATCATCGTCCCTTGGGCATGATTTTGTTGTGCAATCATTGAAAAATCTTGTTGGGACCATTCTGATTTTTCCAATCATTGATTCTAGATTCTAGATGCTTCAACACAAATTGAAAAAGAAATAAAAGTTAGTGTCCATGGTGGTGGACAAGTGTGTAAATCTTGGGTCTTATTTAAATAATTTCCTTATCAACTATGAAGCCCATAAACAGTCATCAAGAAGATGACTAGTTGGTCATGGAAAACTGTTGAGGATATGTGGATTCTTGATGAATTTCAAGATAGTGTCATAGAGGATTTTGACACTGAAGATAGTCCATTTTCATATCTTACCAAGTCTGCTAAGGAAACCTTACTCTGGAAAAGAATACCCGAATGTAAGAAGTAAAAGAACTAAATGGAAAGTTGTATTTTGTTGCCCAAAGATGGAAGGGAGAAAGGGATCACTGGATTGAGATTGAAGAGGCGCTTCATAAGTTAGATAAAGTGTTGAAGGATCAGGAAGAGGCCCTCAAGGATCAGGAAGTAATGATCAAATCCTTAGAGAAGAAAGTTGGGGATCAGGAAAATTTCATTAAGCGAGAAGTGGAAGATCAAAATGGGCTCAATAAGATTAAAACTATTGTAAATAATCTCATGCCAACGGAGAAGGAAAGATTATTATTCCAATCTGATCTTTTTTTGTATTCCTTTCATTGTATATTTTTTTCCTATCATAATGAAAAGTTTGGTTTCTTGTCTTTTTAATATGTTGTACTAATTTTCCAGGTACTATAATTTATTTTCCTTTCCCTGTATTCCTTTTTGAAAATCACAAAGGGGGAGAAAAGAAAAAGAATACTAATTAAAGAAGAAATTTCCCTAAGTAAGGGGGAGTTCATCTTAGGGGGAGTTTTCATTATAAATATTTATGTATTCAAGATAATGAAAAATACCATTCCGAAAATCAGAATATGATCCTTAGTGTTCCAAATCCTTAGAGGGAGTTAGTCGTATTCATCTATGACCATGTGATAAGGGAGATAAGTTTTATTTTCAAATTCTAGAAAAATATTTTCTTAGTCCATATATTCTTTTTCGTAAAGATTTTTGTGATTTCCAAAAGGGGGATATTGTTGGGTCAATAAGATTTCCTTATGACTTTTCAATTCCTTAATGTTTTGGGAGATTTTTGAGTCAATAAGGTTTCTTTATGAATTTACCATTCATTCATGTTATGAAAATCACAAACACCTTATTCTAAGGAAAATTTAATTTTACCCTATGTTTTACTTTCAGAATGAAAATTTTCCTTCCCCAAGGAAATTTATCCTTACAATTATTTTGATTGTTCATTTTATCGTGAAGTATAAAATTAGGTTTTATACATAAAACCTCAATATCAAAAATATACTAAGATATAAATCATTCCATTTTCAGGATCTGAATTTAGGTTCTGAGTTCTCGGAATTCAGACTCCGAACACTTATGAGTTCGGGCTCAGAATTATTCTAAATTCAGACTCCTAACTCTTATGAGTTCTGACTCCAGGTTCTCTGAATTCAGATTCTGAACTCTTATGAGTTCTAACTCCGAGTTCTCTGAATTCATACTTCGAACTCTTATGAGTTCCAACACCATGCTCTCATAATTAAGACTCTGAAATCTTATGAGTTTTGACTCTGAGTTCTTTGAATATAGACTCTGAACTCTTATGAGTTCTAACTCTGAGTTCTCTGAATTCAGACTCTAAAGTTTTATGATTTCTGACTCCAAATTCATATGAACTCATACTTCGAACTTTTATGAGTTCAGACTCTGAATTCCTATGAACTCAGACTCCGAACTTTTATGAGTTCAGACTCTGAATTCCAAGGAATTCAGACTTCAAACTTTTATCAGTTCAGACTCGGAATTCCTATGAACTCAGACTCTGAACATTCTATGTTCAATTTCTGAATTTTTGTGAATCCAGATTCGTAATTTCCTTGAAATTCAGACTCTGGAATTCTATATAATTCAGGTTCTGAATTCCATGAAAAAAAAGAATCCGAATGTCCATGTATTATTAGATACCGAATGTGTTTTTGGTTAGACTCCGAACATTTATTCCTTACATTCTGAATATTTTATTTTGGTTATGTAACCATATTTTTGCTTACACATGTTTTTTTATAAAACTATGTTGTGCATTAAGTTACTAAATAACCATTGTTTGAGTGAAACGTTCACTGGTCCCTCTGAAATTCAAGGAAAAATATGACCATTGGGGGAGGGTGCCGACCATTTGTGTTGTGCCTATAAATAAGAGATAATTTAAAAGATATCATAACAAGTTGATCAATATATTATATTACATGTTGTTGAAGTGATTTCTAGAGAGAGAGACTTTCATGATTTGTACGTACTGAACTTATTGTTCAGATTTTCTTCATGCGACTCAAAATGTTTCTTAGTACATTCAAGGGCTTCCAGGGATAGGAAGGCAGAGGTGCATACTACATTGAAGTTGAGAGCTTCCTTGTTGAGGAAGACAGAGGTGCCGAAAACCTTAATGGTGAGGGCTTACAAGGATAACAAGACAGACTCCGATCTTCATATTGAGGACATACCTTGGTGTGGGTATGATATACTTTCTTGTAATTATAAATCAAGGGACGTTTATCCAAGTATTTTGGATAACCTACTCTTTGGGTTAAATTACTTACTACTTGTTTCTAGTTTGTTTTATGTTTTCCGCTGCATTTGTTTTGTGGAGGAAAGTATAACTATCTTATACTTATTAATCCTTGTACTATTTTTTAGTGAGATTCTATATTCTCTAAGGTAGAATCTTTATCTTTATAAAAAAAATTAGTTTTTTTTGGAACCATATTTTGGGAATCACCTTTTGAAATCACTTTTCCAGATTCAATTATGTTTATAGAACTAGAGGTTTTGTGAATTTTTCCTTGTTTAACTTTGTTAAACATTACCATCTCTAAATGTTCCAGAGGAAATTTTAAAGTATACAATTAACCCCCCCCACCTCTTCTATATTGAGAATCATTATATACTACAATCAGTATCATCATTAATTAATTGGATCCTACAAAAATATCATTTTTCTTCTTTCAAATCTTCTTACATGTATTTATTTAAGGACATCTTTTATAAATACTTTCTCATAGAGTGTCAATATTTCAATTTATCATTCTATGTCAACTTCATACTAATAAATTATTATTTATTTGATTTAATGTTTTTCACCATAATTATAAAAAATGTTTTATGGTGAATTATCAATTTTTTTAAAAAATATAATTCTTGAAGTACAAAATGTTTCTTCAATTTTATTAAATTAAAAAATTAATCATACTCAATAATCTCCAATAGAGTTATTTTATCTTCAATTAGTTCATTTTATTTGGGGGATTATTATATTATCCATGTAATATTCATATTATTTTTTTTTAAAATTAATTTCACCTAACGAAACATCAATTATATATTTGAAATCTCAATCTCACTCCATTTTAAATTTGTATTTGTGTTTAGATTGTTATTTTTTCTTTTATAAACCTTTTGGAATCTTCAAAAATAATATTTTAGTTAAATATTTCCTTCCTAAGAAAATATTATTGATTTTTATCCACCTTTATTAATACACAGTACTATTGTAACTTATTTTCTTATTTATTTCATGAATTAATATTTTATCCTGGAGAATATTACATTCGTAGTTTGGGGAGAATTAAAACTCAATAGTATTACTATGATTCCTTCTTGGAAACATCACTACTATATATCTCATTTTACCATACATGAAAAAATACTACTTTAGTTTTCCATCAAATATATATTTTTTACCCATGAACAAACATTCCATAAGTGGGAGGAAATAATATCTCAAAATTGCTTTATGATTTTCAAAGTTGATATTAGGATTATACATTCCTTTAAAACCAAAAACATTAGATGAGTGGCTTAAAATAATTTTTGATTCACAATTATTTCAAAGTCGACCAATTTAAATTTAAAATCATCCAAATAATTATCAAAAAATTTACATCCCCAAGTAAAAAATCCATTAAATTATTCAATGTTTTCATTCATTATAACATTTTATTATCAATTAATACATCACTTATTTTTTTACTAAGCACCATAAGAAATATAAAATCCATAATTATTTAGTTGAATAACCCATCGATGATTTTATTATTATAATTGTTTTGATCACCATACATATTATGTAAGATATGAATCTATCTCACCTTAAAATATCTACACACATTATAAACATTATATAATTTTTCCTATATTAGTAAAACCTAAAATTTATAAAACATATATATTTTATTCGATATTTTTTGTGATATAAATCACGAAACTTAATCAACCCACAAAAAATATTTATTTAAATTTAATCTCTTCAATAACTTTTGCAACACACAACCCCAAGTGTAAATGAACCATATAAAAAAATACCATTATAATATTGAAGTTATATTGATAGGTATTAATATTAATAAATATATTATTAAAATTCTGGTTATAAATTGATTTCAAAGAAAATAAAAATTATTTTAATGAATCATACATGTTTTTTGAAACGGTGTATTTTTCTAAAAAAAGTTTAGACTCTCTTTGTGCACATAATTTAAAATTTTATTTTACCATTTTTAGAAGATTTATTTTATAATACTAATTTAATTTTTCAAAATATACTATGAAATTTATAAAAGGGTGAATTTTGGGGATATTTCTTAAATTTCATTCTATGAACAGTAAAAAATAATGAATTTTAATTGAAAAATACATTTTAATTTTAATTATTTTTATTGAGAAAAAATATTATGAATTATGTTTTAAGTAAAATAATTTAAATGATATATCAATTAATCCAATTTATGTCATTTTTATCATTTTTATATTTAATTTTGATATAAAAACATTATATGCTTTCAGACATATCTTCTTTGAAAACCCCCTTTCTCGTCACGTTAGTGCATTTAATTTTGAAATATAATTTTCCAATTATATAAATGGGATTTATAAAAATGGATATAATTTTTTAAATAGCCATAATTTATATTTTCTAACAAGGTCAAATTATCTTTTAGCAAAATAAATATTTAAAATAGTAAAATATATTTACCATAGTTAAGGTGAAAATGCAATTTTTGATGGGTTTAATTAAAATAATGAGTGTTAAAATGATATAAAAATCTAACTTAAATCTATAGTATAAATTTTTTTCGACACTATCAAGTATATTTCTCTATAATACTCGATTTTGGACCCTTTTTTCATGTAAATAACAAGAGTAGACCATTTCTTTTTCAAAAAATTACAAGTTCCCCACTCACCTCACTTATAAAAGGAAACAACCTATTATCTCTTCTTCACACCCTATAAAAACATTTTTAGGACATTAAATTCTCAAAAAACTTCCCAAAACACATCCCTTAATCCTATATGCCTTATTTTGGTAAAAATATTACATAATAAAGCTTTTGGTACAATTCTAACGAGTTTACCCGAATAAGAGGTAACATTCTTGAGTGAACATTATTATTTTATGTCATCACCATAATCTATAAATTATCATTAAACCATGTTGATAAAATATCATCAATATATTCCACATACCTATATTTTTTATGTGAATATAATTACCTAAAATAATTCCCACTTCCAAAAAATGAGTTTCAAAATAAATAATCGTGTGTAAAGTGGACTACCGCCTCACAAACCAATGTCATTCATATTTCTGTTACCACCTCTCATGGATGGGTATGATGATGGAAATAAAGTCTATATTTTATATTTATAACATAATTTTACTCATTAGTAATTATATCATATTTATATTTTTTACTTTCTATTCAATTGGGGATAACATATCGTTCCTCCTGTGTACAGAGAACTACCTCCCCACAATGTGATGTGATTCGTTTTCCACTAACAATTTACATGGAAGGTAATAGGGATAAATTTAAATAATATATTTTATATAAATGTATTAATTATTATATTCATGGAATTTTTATAATTATTAAAATATAATATACCATTTTATTTCTTACACTGAATAATGATAACACCATTCATGTGTGTGTGGACTACTACCTTCACGAAGCGATGCGACTCTTTTTTTTCACCACAACACATGTATGATATATATAAGTATAATTAATGAAATAATATGATATTATAATATTAATAACATTTTATGAAGATATAATATTACATAGATTTATTAAAATATTATTATTGGAAAATGGAAATGTTACCCAAGGTCTCATGCGTCCTGCCACCACTATGAGCATAACATATATTATTTTTCAAAACCCTATTTCTTGTTTCGTAATAAGATTATATTTGATATATAAATATTATAATAATGTAATAATAATTATTCTATAAATTAGGTAACAGTATAATATATTAAATATTGATATCTTTCATGATGAAACATGCATGAGAAATCAAGGAAATTAACAACCCGGAACAATTAAAATAATGAATAACAATTGATGAATATGTGATAATATGTTATAATAGGAGAATAATATATGTTATTATAAATAATAATATTTTTCTATAATAAAATAATAATATTAATACATCCATTATAAAAGAGGTTAATGAATGTTCATCTAAGAAGAGGTGCGAGGTAAGAGATTTCGTCTTAATTTCTTTTCATCGAGGCATTTGGTAATATTATGCCGAAGATTTCTATTATAGGTGTATATAGATCCACTTTGATATATAATATCCTGATTCATTAATACTTCATGGTACTTTATGTCTTAATTTTTATTATTTCAACTAACATTACTTTTCATAAGAGTTACCATATGGTAAATAATTCAATAACTAAATTTCGTTCCATTGGGTTGTATTTCTTATTCATCATCATTGATATTATTTTATTATGTTTGTAAGTAAAATTCAATATATTATGTTTTATTTAGACCTTAGTTACATTAATTTAATGTTGATATACATAATTTATTCATGTAAAAACTATCACTACATACTTATGATCATTGTAAGGGTTTATTTGACAATCTCCTTTTCTTAAAGATTGATTATTCTTAAATTTCAGTTGAAGGAAATTATTTAAAAAATTTCTACTAATTCAATATTATTATTATTAATTATATTTTAATGTAATAGTAAATTTTTTCTACTCATTAGTACTTAAAATAATTGATAAAATATTTTTAATAAAATATGACTTCATTTATATCTTTTGTCGAAAATATGTTTTATTTTAAAACCCTATTTTCAAAAAAAAACAAAAAATATTTTCCTCTATATCTTGATGAATTTTTATTAAAAAAATTTCTCAATTTTAAGTTTTAAAAATTCTTTTGAAAGAGATATTAATGATTATTCCAAAACAATGACCCATTTTATATTACAAAAAAAGTAAAAGGAATAATTGTTTTAATGATGAAAAAATGATCATAATTTCTATCCATAATGATCCATAAAATATTTTAAATAATCCTTTATAAATTTCAATTATCAATAAAAAAACTATTTTTAAAATATTTTCTAAACATTAATTTTTAAAAAGTTATTTTTAAAATTGAAAGGATATTTTCCTCAATAATGATTTTAAATAACTTTTTATGGTATATATATTCATTAATAATAACAACCATTTATTATTATTCTAATTTGTATATTTTTATATTGATAACAACATATTCATCATCTAGATAGTTTATGATCACTTTCACCAAGGAATGTGTTGACAATAATTTTTTCAATTCTATTTTGTACAAATTATCTTCCCCTAGAATCATTCACCTTCCAATGGATATTAAATTTAATATAAATATCCAAATTATATAAAATCAGCATGTTTGTTCATAAAAAATATACCATTTCAACATATAGTGTTATAAATGTAATGTTATTTATTTATATGGGAAAAAATTGATAAATCTCTATTCATTACTCAGTTAGAACATTTTATGAGAAATCATATTTTTAATTTATTAAATTGATTATTAGATATATGATTAATGATCTGTATTTGAAGTGATGGGTGGAGAATTAAATTATATATCCCATTAATGATGCAACAGGTCTCATGAGACAAATCATTAATCTAGAATTAACTGGGTTTTACTTATAGTTTTAATCAGTATTTTAAAAGGTATTCATGGTAGATGTATTTTTATTCTATAGATCATGAAATCAAATAACTATGAATTTACATCATTATGTATTAATTACTAATTTTAATTATATATTTATACTGGTATTTTTTTGGATGTATTTCATTAGCAGATAATTATTTAAATCAAATGTGAGTTCATATATTTCCTATTCCAGTTTGATTATGCCTTATCTAGTAATGTTTTTCCTTTTATTGATTAAATGAAACATGTTTTCAGTTATTTACCTTGTCATATTGTCTCTAGACATGTTCTCTTCCCATTGATATTATCTATAGATATAATTCATCCACAGTTTATTAATTATTTGGAAATTCTGTTCAATTATTTATCTTACCATATTAATATTACTTATTGATATATTATTACATATTCTATAAATAAATAATTGTGAGAATTTGAGATCACCATTATTTTTTTGTTTCCTAGGAATCCGTGAAGTGCACCACGATTGATAAAAATGTGTATTTTATGGGGAATAATATCATTCTTAAAAAAATTAATTTTTTTATTCAAATTTAATGTAAGAATAAAGTATGTGTCTAGTTTACCAATACTACTAAACCTTTTGATTATTCCTTATGTGATTCCTTGAATCTAATTCCATTGTAATAAAGTAGACATTAACTATGAGTTAATCGGGTATGAGATTCTATAGTCGGTATAATCAATGGTTTAGATGAATCCTCAGAAGTTCATTTAGGAAAACAAAGATTATGTATCATAAGACTATGATTGAATTTGAGGACAGGTATAGAGTAACATAAAATGTTTTCATATAGTGAATATTATATGGGTTTTCTTGTCAATAAATATTAATATGGATACTGAAAGTTGATGTGGTTTAGGAAAGGACATACCCAGGGGTAATAACCAATAAAATGGTTCATTGGTCTTGAATCAATCATCACCTCTTACACAACAACGGGCCTTACAGTGCACATAGTCTGACACTCTTAGGGGATATTCTTATGATATATCACATTTTCTTTTATAAAACACTATGAATTAGTTAAAAATTTTATGGAAATGAATTAAGTATGTTAAATATATGATTTATTATATAGAAAATAATCTGTCATGATTTAGACATTCTATAACTAATTATATGGTTTTACACTATGATTATTGTTTCTCACATTGTGCTTTTTTTATTTATTCAATCGATGGATCCCAAAGTAATCATATTAATTGGGAACAAGAAGAAAAGTATTGTGTCTATGAGAAATTAAATTGGAATATTATTAAACTAGAAGATATTGTTATTATTCCTCATTAGTTATCTAAAAAAATGAATAACAACATATACCTTTTCAAACTCTTGTACTAACCAAATAAGGGAAGGCTGTATTTCAGTAAGAGATCATGTGAAGGAGAATATATAGGAATGAATTATGAATTTATTTCACATCATAAATGTGGAATGAGACACTAAGAAAACTTTCACAATGGAACGATAAAAATATTTGTTTTTGGAATGGGATGGAATAAATAAATGATAGGGAAAATAAAGAGTATGATCAAGGGAAATAAATATCATCATCAATATCCATTTCTAGTTTTTTGTCTTATATATTTAAAACCATAGAATTATGCATGTAAATTACATAAACTAAAGGTTATGTATTAAACCAAATAAGGGCCTATATTTAAATAACCTTGCTAATTTATTTTTATTTATTCCTAAATTTTATTATAGAGGTATTTTTAGTAATTTTGTTTTTGTATAAGAATAATGAAACATTTAATGATTCTGGAAAATTTTAGAATCATATATTTATTCTTTTAAAAATTATTTATGCATTCCATCATGGGTTTATGAGTGAAAAATTGATCATAATTTCAAATTCTTAAACAATTATTTTTTAATTCTATGTGGTGGGAGTGTATAATCATTAAGGATACTTTAAGAGAAACAAAATAAAATCATATGTTTTTGTTAAAATTTTATTTTAGAAATAATTCCAATATATTTTATGGACATATGTATTGAGGTATTGATAACACTTAGGGTTAATAATTTCTTTAATGACATTGAAATAATAATCAAATAATATTATTTGATGTTGTGAAAATAAATTCTACTGAGAACCTTAGTAAAACAATTATTTAATGATTAATTTATTTGAGTATATCCATTATATTTATTAAGTAATGTTATAGAAACTATATTTATATAGTTTAAAAAATGGGAAACAACCATTCTAGGTGACAAACCATCACTCCCAGCAAGGCCACTAGGCTTGAACCCATTAATAATAGAATATAAGTGTTTAAAACCTACTACTAGACTATGTGATTACCTTGTTAATATGTAATTCCATTTTTTTAAATGATTAGATAAATAAAAATTAATATTTAACTCGTGGTATAACTTTTTAGTTTGATAGATTAATTAATTTTACTGGATAACATGTGGTAACCACATTGGATTTAGGAAATAGTTAGAGACAGACCAAAAGACATGTAACTATTTTATATACCTTATGATCCATTGAGAATAAATTTTACTAGTTCATGAATAAAATTTAATTTTTGGATATCTATTTAATTGAGTAAGATATGAATTTTAATTTAGTAGAAATAAAATAAATGAGAAACATATCAAATGGGTATATTTCATTATATTCAGAGAATTTTAATGAATTTCCCAAATTTATGAAATGTTTCTTAAAAATTTTATCCTATTACATTCATAATAAAATAAAAAAAATGGTTTGTTAAATCATCAATGATTTATTGTTATGAGGATCTTAAAATTCTATTGATCATTCAGTTTCCTCTGATCAATGATCACAATCACTATCTATAATTAATTATAACTTTATTCCATGTCTAAATATTCACTTATAACAAATTTTATCCTACCAATAAACCTCATTACTTGTTATTATATAAGTCCTTTGTATATCCACATCCCTTTTATTAAAAGGATATTATATTAACACTTGTACGATGTGGGTTTTTCAACATTGGAATTTCAAACATTCAAAACCTTGATTGCTGAAAACAGGTTTAAATAGAGTGGAAAAAATAAATTCAATGTGTTGATAATGTGACCCCGAAAATCTAAAATAATAACATTGTATTAAATACTATATTCCGAATGAAACATCAATCTCAAAAAAACCTAGGATATATATTTCATAAAATTTAATATATTTGGTAGCTTGCCGGACTTGAAAACCCTATTCTATAAGAATCATAATATATTACACCATTATAACCTAGAAATTAAATTGGTTGGTATGAATAATAATAAATAAATTACGAATATTTTTATCTATGGTTTACAAATAAAAATAAGTATCATTTAGAAGAAAAATAAATATGTTTTGAAAAAATATTATTTTTCAAAAAGATTGTTGAGTATCTCTCTGATAACATAATTTAATTTTTTTACTACTTCTACAAAATTCATTTTATAAAATTTTCTTAATTTGAGAAAGAATAATATCATAATTATATTAGGGTTTTTTTAGTGGTTTTCTTTTGAAAATTTTCATTTTTTGATGAATATTGAAAAATACCGAATTTTAATTGAAGAAATTCTTTTACACTTAATTATTTTTAATAAATATTATATATTTAATAGATATTAAATTAATATTCATTAAAAATTATATTAGTTAATTAAATTTAGGTCATTTTAGCCATTTTCCTATTAAATTGTGATATAATAAAAATTTAAAATATGGAATAATTTATCAACGACAACCCAAGTTCACATCATGTATATGGGACTAATTTTAAATTAAGAATTTCTAATTATGTGAATATAATTTGGGAAAATGGATTACATATTTTTAATAAGGATAATTCCTATTTTATAATAAATAAAACTTTTTTTAACAAAATTAATTGTGAAAATAGAAAAAATAATAATTATAGTGAATAATGTAAAATTGGATTTACTAAGTGGTTAAACTAAAAGGAGAAGGGTTAAAATGACCTAAATGCACGTTTAAAATAAACATTATCAACATATATAGACCATGTATTTTTTATGGAACTATAATGAATTGTTTTTTAACCCTTTTCATGTAGAAAATTAGGGCACACCTTTTCCTTTTTAAAAAATTATACGTTTTCCAGTTACCACACTTATAAAAAGCCACCCATATCACATATTCATCAAAAATTAAATCTGTTTATGTTGTAAATAACATCCCATATAACATACCGGCATCCATAAACTCAGCATATATGCCTTAGATATTATGAATATCCAAATAAGGAAGGAGTTTGGTGAAATCATTTTGAGTTTACCATTACAAGTGGTAAAGTACTTCAATGAGTAATTTTATTTTATTTTTTCCAACACCTATATAAATTATTATTAAATGATATTAAAATAATAACCAAAATATCATACATATAATAAGTTCTTTTTTAAGTGAATAATATAAACCATCAACACTTCCTTCAAATGGGTTACCAAATCATCATTCACATTTAATGATAACATTATTCATGGACGTTTGTGAAACCACCTTTGAGATGTGATGTGACTCTTTTTTCTTCACCAAACAACATGGGTGATATATATAATTATATTTAAGAAATAATATTATATATATATATATATGATATTATTATAATTATGTAAATATAGAATATTACCAGGCCACTTTTCATGATGATCATTTAAAAATTGGAGTGCAACTCTTGCATACGTATGACATATCATCTCTATGATCACAAAATACTACATTTTTCATAACAATATTAAATTATTGGTATTAAAGGAATAATATATGAATAAAAATTTTATTTATGTCATGATTATTATTCTAGTTATTATGAAACTATAAACTATTTGCAATAACCTAATCATTCATGACCAAACTAGCTAGAGAAAATAATGCAGTTAACACAAAAACAATAAAAATAAATAAAGATAATTAAAAAATGAGTGGTAATTGTTATAAAATTATCATATATGATATTATGAAATTGAATATATTTATAACATAAAATAATAAAATTCTTAAAACCATTATACAATCGGTTAAAAAATGTTCAACCAAATAGAAGTGTGTGGGAATTGACATCGTCTAAATTTCTATTCATTGAGGTATATTTAAATTTTATGCACCCAATTTATTTATTATGGTTTAAATAATACACATTTGACTTATAATATCATTGTTTAATAATAATATATGGTATTTTATGTTTATAATTTAATTATTTAACCAATGGGGATTTTACTTAATAGTTACGAAGTGGTAATGTATTTAATAACTCAATTTATATTCATTGGGTTATATTTAATCCAAATCCATTTTCTGTTATTTTTAAAATTCCAGTTCATTGCGTTATATTAATTATTCATAATAATTGATATTATATGATTAATTTTGTAATTAATTATAATTATATTATGTTATATTTCCCCTTGTTTTTTATGCAATTACATTTGATACACATAATATATTCATTGATTGATTATCAATTAAACATTTTGAGCATTGTAAGGGTTTATTTCACAATCTCATTCTGATTGAGTCTTTTTATTCATGAATTTCAGTTGAAGGAAATTATTTGATAATTTTAAAATAAACCCATTTCAATTTATCATTCTCTATATATTCATGATACTAATATCATTTCTACTATTTGGTATTTAAAATAATTGATTGTTTTGAAGAAAATGTATATGCATTCCACTATTTGGTTAGAAATTTATTTTCATCCAAAACAATATATTCAAAAAATAATTAATAAATTATTTTATCCTTTTAAAAATGAGTTATTATACAAAATATTAGTAATTTTTACTTTTTACGAATTTTTTTAAAGGAATCATCATGACATACTCAAATCAATGAATGTTTTTATTTTATAAAAAACCTAAATGAATCTGTATTTTAATGTGTATAACATGGGAAGAATTTTCATCCATAATTAACATTCAAATGTTCTAAATCAGGATTTATAATTTTAAAATATTATATTTAATGGAAGTTATTTTCAAATTTTATGTGAACTCTTAGTTTTAAATAATTATTTTTAAAATTAATAAGATATTTTACCAATAATTTTTTGAAAATAACTCTTTAAGTTATTTTTATTCATTAATTATAAACCCTTTATTATTACTCTACTGGGTATATTTTTTATTGATTTAATCCATATTATTTTTCTTGTTTTTATGATAATTTTTACCATGGAATGTATAAATAGTAACATCCTTGACTTATTTTTTAGTCATTAACTTTCCCTTAAATCTTTCACTTTCTTATAGAAATTGAATTTACCCAAAATGCCAATATTAATTATCATGGAAATATTTATTTATAAAATTTTATATCATTTCTACATATATTAATCTACAGTGAATGTTATTTTTTTATCTATGTAAATAATTGTAAATCATTTTTATTAACTAACTACATATATTTTATGATAAATATCATTGTTCATGAATTAGATTGATTATTTGATATATGATGAATGCTTTGGACCTATAGTGATTGGGGGGACTCATATTTTATTACCATTCAATGCATGAATATGTATGTAGACAAAAATTAGTATGATAGTATTAAATAAATTTTTACCTATAGTTTTGAAGTGTCTTGTGAAAGGCATTGACTATAAAGGTAACATGATGTTTGTTATCTTGCAATCCAATAATTTATCTTTTGCTTCATTATGAATTTAGTTATTATTATTCATTATATTTTTAAAATGTTATTATCATTGTATTAATTCCATTTTGATTGTATTATTTAATTTTTTTTGACTACTTATTAACCTCTCGATATTGATTATGAATTATCTTTTTATGATGGTTGGGTTATTGAATAAATGACATGTTTCTATAGAAATTTACTTTTCCGTATTGATTATTATCCACGATATTTACTCTATGATAATATCTAAGGATGCGCTTCATTTTATGTTTATTGATTACTTGTAATGTGTGTTAAGTTATTCATGATTTCTTCTGCTCTACATGACCATTAAATAGAATTTGAGAGCACCCTTATTTTGGTTTCTTCCATACGAAACCATGAAGTTTACCATGATTGATATGCAAGGATATTATAGTGAGGATAATGTTATTGTTGAAAAAAATTATATTATTGTTTTTTATTCAAATTTAATATAAGTATAAAACATGTGTCAGTATTTCCAAGAATAAAAAACCACTTCTTCATTCATGGTGTCTTACTTGTATCTTATGTCAACATAATAAAGTACACTTTGGGTCTGAACTTCTAAGACTTGGGTCACAATTATAATTTTTGAAATTAAGTGAAAATTGTCATATTTAAAATTAATTAGATTTTTTAAAATAATTAAATATATTACTATTTATTTAATTAAATAAAATCTATAGATAATGGATAACATTAATTCCATGCATAGTACCATAAAATATGTCCAACCTAAGAGATAAGAGATAGGTATCATACGATTTCTAAGAAGAAGACAATATAATTCAACAAAGAGTGAAAATCCCATTATATTAGTAACACTACAAATATAAATGATGTTATTAAAACAATTTATACAGATGATCACCTTTCATATCTGACACTATATAATAGAGCCAAAAGGAAACGAAACCCCTATAAATTAGTGAATTTGGGTGTCAATAATTTCTTCAAAAAATAAATCTTGTTCTTAATTTATCATGAACAGAAATATATTTCCATTAATTTATATCTGTCACTATATCTTAATATGAATATGATGAATAATCATCAAATAATGATTTAATTCATTCATCCAAAAAGGATCATTTCTATCACGAAAAAAGCCAGGATATCATCCAACCTGGCACCCAACTCTGAGTGAGACATGACCCGAGATATGTTATCGATCCTCCTAGGTTAGATACAAGTGATGATCAACAATGTTATCATTGTCTAAATGATTTATCCCAATAAAAGACAACGACCAATATACTAGAATTGGGTATAAAGTAAAATCAACAAATTAACATCAGTAAATGCATAAACCAATCTAGATACAACTACTTTTAAATAAAAACATCAACTAAGTAAAACACTAAAATCGTAACCATGCTGAAATTTTCTCCACATAATATCCCGATCACCACCAACGAAAAAAAAACCTAATCCAAATAAAACCTCAACCAAAAACCTGACCCTGCAAAATAGATTTGGTCTACTCATGATGAGTGTCACAAGTAGGGTGTGAGAATATACAAATAAATATATAATAAAAAAAATATCAATACATTTCATTTCCCAAAAAATTTCAATAATACTATTTTTAAATACATGTAGAAAATATAATTTTTATCATTTTAAATAACCATGTACAACTCTCAAATGTTAATCTTTTAAAACAATACAAAAAACTTATAATTTCAAAATGGTTTTAAATTTACAAAATCCAATTTAACACTAAAACCCAATTACAAATCTATACAAGAAGATCAAATGGATATGATGTATGTAAAGGAAATGAAACAAGTAGGTATAAATTAGAAAGTCTAAAATCCAACATGATGAAAAAGTAAAATAGAACCTACTAATAGATAATCATGGGAATTTCCCTAAAAATTATAGAATAAATCCCTAGAAATAATCTATTTAGGATAAAATACCAGTATATAGTTTAACTCCATAGTCAATAAGAGACTACCGTCTCGAAACTAAAAAATCTAGTGGCACATCTGATATAGCCTCTTTGAAAATCTAAGGGTGACTATCCCATCTAACTTTGTTTGATAAGAAACATCTAGTCCAACATCTAGATTATTCCCATGAATCCAATGATATTAGTACATAGTGAATGGGGAGGTCCCCACACGTGTTGATCAAACTAATAAACCACATCCCCCATGATTTTCAATCCCAAACACTGACACAACCTATGCGGTAACCCTCTCCTTATAGGATAAAAAATAGAGGTACCCATCTCACATCAAGTCATTCTAAAGTGCCAACCGAGCCTTCATGTCATGTGATCTTTCAAACCATTTTACACACCATTGTGAAATACCCAACGGTCCTACCCATCAAATCACATTAAAACAAGTTTACCAAGGACAACACAAGGTACCAATTGGGAATATTAACATTCCAAATCCAAATCCCTTTTCAAACCAATATAAATACCACATTAAAAATATGAAACATGCTAAAAATGATCAAATCATGCATTTACATCACCTAGTTACCCAATCCACACATCAAGATGCCAAATAAGACTTTATTTATAAATAAACATTGGAATAATATTTGAAATCATTTTGAAACATGGAAACCATTTTGAACACATGGGGTTTTAAAGGAAGCATTTGAGGAGAATGAAAACTATGGAAGAAGAATAAAAAGAGGATATGGTGGTTATAAAATCCAAGGATTCAAATAAATTTGTTTTTAGAATTATGTTTTCATTTTTGTGCCTATCTATAGGTTCACCCAGAACACCCATCGATATGACAACATACAATGGATTATCCTTCATAATAAAGAAAAATCCAAGTGTTCTATTTGATTAAACACAAGGAGCCTCAAAAAGCAGACACAATAGTTAACTCATAGGAATCAATAAACAACATGGAACCGAAGAAACATTACAATATCAATTTATAATGAAAAACAAACTACAAACACCCAAAAAAATCCAAACATATACCAAAACACCCAATTTCACATATAAAGGATGGTTTACATTTAATTAAACACTTTACATACATAAATATATAATAAAAATGTAGAAATCATTTAAAAATCCATTTCCACCAATGTACTAGAAAAAAATACCAAAATAATTTATACTCTCACATTACAATAAAGGAAATAACAATTAGAATCAATTTAAGAAATCTCAAGCATCATATAAAATGTTCATAAAAGGAAATGGATGGAAACACATACCTCAAGGATGTGCGAACACATAAAAACATTAAAAGAAGGAATAAATGAGCCTAAGAGGCTATCCATACACTCTAAAATCAAAGAAGTCAAACCACACATCAATCCTATATCTTCTATGAGAGAACCGACCAATGAAAAACCTAATAATGAAGAGATATAGAAGCTGATAAGAGGAAATCATACAAAAATCCAAATAACCTCACTATATCATGGAAGAAGGAGAAAACAATGAGGAGGAGGAACCAAGGGAATGGCTTTGGGATCCCCTTCATACACCAAAAAAATTCCAACGGGGAGAAATACCGAAAGTGTTTAGAACATTAGAGGGGAAGCATTGTAATTTTATCTTTTTAAGGACATTGAAATGTACCACAGTTAGGACGTATGGTTTACCAAACCATGCACCAACCATGTCCAATATAATGGAGAAGAGGTGCACCCTATACAGTTTGGTCGCATAGTTTAGGAAACACTACACCAAACATGCACCATGGATTTTTTCAAAAACGATGGAAAGCCTCACACACTTGGCACATGTATTCCTATAACCATGAAAAAGTCATGAACCATTACCTTAACACAAAAAACATTCCACACTGTTTCTTCATATAATTGTATGGTTTTCCCCAATCTACGTACAAGGCATGAAAGTCAAACCCTAAAAAAATTGATCTAAAACACCATATTCCTTAATTTCCCACACAGTTAGCCCTCAAATTGTGCACTCGAACCATGCACAGGACAAAAATCCCCTATAAAACTCCAAAAATCAGAAATTAAAATTGGGAACCCAACAATAAAATCAAAAAATATACCAAAGATATGAAAATTAAAATGTGAAATAAAATTTGTGGTTAGGGTGTGACAATTCTACACATCCAAAAAAATTATACCCCATAAATTCACCAAACAACACGAGGAATAAATATCATTCCCAAAATGAGATGAGACCGAACAAAACATTGATCCATGGTATGACCATTAAATCCAAAAGTCACACACTACATGATATTTAGAAAACCATTAGAAAACGATCTTTAGAGAAAGAATAGGGAGGGTTTATCCTACCACAAATAAATCAATATCACACACATAAACCACTGCACCCTGAAGGGATAGACCAATTCAGGAACTCCCAACACCCAAACAAATCCTCAACATAAGGAAAACCCAGTGAAATGAACACAAACCAAACAAAAAACCCATTCATGTTTCCTCATTTCATCAACGAACAAACTTCTCTAAATAGTGAGAAATCAAAAACCAAAACCAATCCATTATAATACTAAACACAAACAAGGAATAATAACTAATTTAAGGACCATATATAGAAGGGTAAAGGCACAAGAATTATATGGAATCAAAACCACAAAATAGGAACCCATACTATTCATGATTTGAGATTCCCCATACCTCTAACAATTCGTGAATATGTGAAAATATTCACCCATGAGGCCTATGGATGATTCCCTAATGTCTTGAAGAATATTCTTACCCATAGTTAGGAAATGAAAAAATCCACCTGATACTTCTTCTTCTCGAAACATCACCTACAAAAGTTTTCTAGGTGACCCAAATGACTACAATTCCGACTAGTATTCAGAGGAATAAGAAAAGTAAACATAGAATTCCTAAACTGACCAATCTGGAAGAATACCATTGAATGGTATAACGAATGAGAAGATTCAACCAGTAAATGTGGATTCACAGAAATAAGATCCTCTAGAACACACATCTTTCCAGATGGAGAACCTTTATGAGAGGAAAGAGAAACAGGATCACCGAATGCCACCATCTGTTACATGGTCAGGAATACCACGTCCATGTGTTTCCAGATCATATATTCATTGGGAAAAAATTATCCTTGATATCTAGATGAAGTGACCAAACAAAAATAGGATCTGTCACCTGATCCTTTGATGTAATATGCAAATAAAAGTTACCAACTCCTTGAAGTGGTCAATATAATCCCTCACCATCTATTGACCCTACCAAATACTCAATAGCTCTACCACTTTACTTGTATTCACCATATATATTATGAACAATCAGAAAAAAGTGGTCTTAAAAATCTCCCATATGATCCCTACTTGCAATGATGATTGAACAATAACCTTCCACTAATGAAAACCCATACCATTAAAGAATCTTAGAACAACACTCAATCTTATAGATTGATGTTTTTTTAGTGTTATGAATACATGAACAACATCCTCATTCTATTTCATTACCTCTAATAGACCAAGATCACCATGGAATATAGACAAAAACATGGAAGAACCAAATTCCACCACTCAACTAAGAATCTGTACAATGAAATCAACTTAAAAAATTGCTAGAAACCATGGGGGACTATTCTAAATGAAATATTCAGACTAGAAAAAGAAAAATAATTAAAAAAAATAATATCAATAAAAATTCAACCAAATAGGGAAACCCATATAAAAAACACAAACTCACAAACCAGACACCACAAAAGAACCCATAAATTTCTTTCAAAAAACCACTATTTCCATTCCAATTTCAAACATCTTATTCCAACGACGCATTTCTCAAAATTCAACAATCATATTTAAAATCCAATTCAAACCTAGGATAAATTTTAAAGTAAAAAAATCATTAAAATTATATTCCTTTTTTTAAATTATTTTACAAAACCATTTTCCCATTGAAAATAAACCCACACCAACCAAACCAAACTATCACAAATGTCACACCAAACTCTCAGAATGAGGAACTAGTGGCCATGCATAACCTGGTGGCATGTTTAATGGGCCATTCTATATGTAATCACAAACAATTAATAGGGCCATGAACTATGCACTCAGACTTCACATGGGTCACTACTTAATGTGATATTATAGCATGATAATGGCTGGATTTTATTTTCATTCCCTATCCATATCCCTAAAAACCAATAAAAAAGACTGAAATCAAATACTACCCCTAGATACTATAATCTACAGATGATTAAGAGTTCACAACGATCATATCAACTACCTTTTAAGTCGTGAATGTCCTAATATCTAACTACATGATTCCCTAATTAACAAAGGGATGCTCTGATATAATGTTTTCTTTACCATGTCGGGATATCATCAAACCCGGCAACCAACCCAATATGAGACAAGGCCTAAGAGGCATTATCGATCCTCCTGGGATGATGACTAACATTGTGTATCAAATTCTATACAGTGGGAATGGTTTATACCAATAAACAATGACGGTTAAACAACTAGAATAAAGGATAAAAAACATAATAACTGAACATCACTAATTTTTAAAAAAAATCATATACAACAAATACTAATCAAAAATTAATGTGAATAAAAAACTAAAATATAACTACACCATCATGATCTCCACATGACCTACTTATCCCTAACAATAATAAGACAAACCTGTTCCTTAGGAAAACCAAACATGAAACATAAAACTAAAAAATAGCTTGGTTCAACCAAAATTTAGTGGGACAAGTATGGTGTGACCATAAATATCTCAATTGTTATTCACCAAACAATATATACATATCATTTCAAAAAATATTCAATACACTCTAGTTGGAAATACATTTAGAAAAAAATATTTTTTTTTTCATTTTAAAGAAACTAGTACAACATTCCAAAAATTCCATTTTTAAAACAACACAAATATATTACCTTTTTAAAATGGCTTTACATTTCCAAAATCTAGTTAAAAACAAATCCCTATTTACAAATCTATACCATATGATCAAATGGATTTGATGGAAGTAATGGAAACAAAACAAGAATGCATAATCTAGTTGGGAAAAAAACAAACATGAATCTATAGTGAAACAAAACACAACAGTAGCTAATCTTAGGGATTTCTTAAGAATATATACAATCAAGTCATGGACTTACTAAGTTCAGACTCACCTTTAGTGTTTGGTACTTCCCTATAGACAAAAATAAACTTAATTCTCTAAACTTTCTAATCCAGTGGCACTTCCCACTTCACATATCTACAAATCTAGGAGCACCAACATGACTATTCAGGGTCAACAAGAAACTATCACTCAACCACATATATGAAACCCAGTAATCCCATGTGTAACATCCCGACCCAGGTCACCTCTAAGATGGTGGTTGGACTAGTGGGTCACATAACCTCAAGCATATCTCCCAAAACGCCAGAGGTTCCCAACTAGCAGTGAGGGCTCCTTTGTATCTGCAGGGGAGACTATGACCTCATAGGTAAAAAATAATATCACATCAGAAGTAAAAAACAAAAAATAATAAATAGCTGTAGCATGTGAATAAATAAACTACAGTTGAAGCAATATTAATAATCCAACTGAATAATAATAACCACGTGCGGAGCTCACAAAAGAATGTCATGCTATTATATGACTCTAAAATTAAAGTGAAAAAATAGGACTCAAACACCGAGTCAAATAAAGAAAAGAAACAAGCAGTAACTGTATCACGAGCAAGGCCCGGTCCTCTACCCCAGTCTCCATCCTAAGAAGTAATGAACTTTCAAAATCAAATGAAGTACACTTCCCCTTGTCAATACCTATGATCATGTAATCTACTCGGGTGTCGAAGACGCACGAGTACGGTGTCAGATAAAAATCCCAGTAGGCCAGCACCAATGGTGTCTAAACCGTTCCATTATGTGAAACAATAAAAATTCAGCGTTCCATTACTTAATAATCCCAGATAATTAATTAAAATGCAATGAAATAAATAGGTCGGCTTGGGTTCCAAACGGCACCCAGGCCTAATCACCTTCTTCACCCTAAGCTAATAGTCTGAAAGGGTACGTTTCAGAAAAATGAATGAAAGCGTATATATGTATAAAAACAAAAATTCATGGTAAAAAAGAAAGAGGAATGCCCCAAGCTTGTGATTTGACTTGGGGTCTATGTCAAGCTTCGTCCAGGTGTACTACCACATATTAGAAAGATATCTCAATTCCCAAGAAAACTAAAATGGAAATAATATCAACCCTTAAGTGCATCATTTATTAAAGTTCAAGTAGAGTGTTGGAGTCTGAGCCCATAACAAAGCTATCTATATGGAACATCCATCAATTTATCCATTGCCACCAAGCTCGTCCATGGAAATCTTTTAAAAGACCAAGTATCGACCGAGGCGCGACTTTACCCTGAGTCCGTCCTGATCTCAAAAAAAGTGGTCGAGTGCCATCTGAGGCTAGCTTAGACACATTTCCAATGGATATATCCCGATGGGCCCTTGTGGAACTGGTATCACTCAAATTTTTTAAAAAGTCAGGGAAGTCTCAGTCTGACATAGCCAACAACACCGCCCTCGGCACATAGAGGTAACCTATCAGGAATAGAGGATCTTCGTATTACCTTTAATATGGGACCCACCCCGTTTCCCCACCCAGGATATATTTAATGTTTTCATAGTAGAAGATATGACATAATCATTACATAAAGTCGTAGCATGAAAACTTACCTGATACACCTGCATCACAAGGCATAAATCTGATAGTATAGAATAAAAAATTGCAAGGAAATATACAAATCATATCAACCTCAGCGGGTAATACACATTTAAATAATAATAAGTTCAGCATAACAAGTTCCAATGGTCCAATAATTCATCTTCATGTTCAAGGAAACTATTTATTAAATTTAATTACAATAAAAAGGGGCTTCACAACACAAGAAATAAATAAAACAATAAACCCAACTAACGGAAGATTACACCGACCATGTCGGCACACCAAAAAAGGAGTGCACGACTATCTTGAAACAATTAAACAACTTAATATAAGGTTATTAAGGCTGAAACAATTAGGAAAAATAATTATGGTAATTAAATTTGGTAAAAATTACATAGAGCAGGTAGGAACCGACTAACGACACAATGGTGTGTTTTTAAAAACCACAAAGAAATAGAGGGAAAGTGAGTAGGCACCCTACCTTGTAGTTGTAGATGACTCTAAGATCCACAAAAGACTTTTATTTGACCTAAATGGATGAAAATGTAGGATTTTAGAAAACCCCCAAAATATGGTAAAAAACATCTTCTACGAACTACGTGCAGAATACTTAAAGGAATCGAACAGTTCCACTTGAGAAATGATATCCTTTCCCTAAGGATTACTATGCACCTAATGGAAAAAGAATCGAATGTCATACATTGGAGCAGCAACCTTCCGAAGGGTCTACTGGTTTGTGTGATGGGATTGAGGGGTGCGACATGATGAGTGAGAGAGGGAGAGAGGAGAGGGAAAGAAATGAAAGAGAGAAAATAAAGAAAAAGAAAATAAAAGAAAAATAAGAGATAAATAAAAGATAAGGAATAAAGAAAATAAAAGAAAAATATAAAATTTAACAAAAAATGGAAATAAAAATAATAAAAATATTTAAAAATGGGAATCCCCCATTTTAATTATTTTCATTTTTTCTTGTAACCCCCTCTTTATTTTATTTCACAATTTTTTTTACCATTTCTTGATTTCATTTAAGTATTCTTTAAATCTCTTATTAATCTTTTTCAATACTTAAATAATTATTTAATATCTGAAAACCACACCAAAGCGCGATGTAACATTTTTCATGAAATGTCTACAATTATTTAAAATAATTAAAAAGCTGTCCAGAACCTGCAACGAGGTGTGCAGGCACGCACCCCAGGTCTCTTAATTAAATACATTGCAATAAAGTAAAAAAGTTCCATACCTAATTAAATCCAAGATGTTACAAACTCCCCTCCTTAAGATAACTTTTCTCAGAGATTCCCTTTTGAGGGTAGTGGAACATCACCAGAGAAGAGTTCCGGCCACTACGCACATACATTCATCTCTCGCTCCCAGGTCACGTCATGAATGCGTCTGTGTTTCCACAAAACCCGGAACAGTGGGACTAACTTTCCTTAGAAGACTTTCAATCTACAGTCGAAGATATGGATCAGATTCTCCACAAAGGACGAATCAGCGTCATGCTCTATGTCGTCAGGGTCAAAAGAATGTGACGGGGCTGCATGATATTGTCGAAGCTGAGATATATAGAAAATGTTGTGAATTTCATGGAACCCATATGTTAGATGTAACCGATTGGATACCGGAACAACTCTCTCCATTATCTCAAACGGCCTGATGTATCTTAGTGATAACTACCCCTGTCTCCTGATCCACCTGTGACCCAACCTCAGAGAAATATACAGAAAGACTCAATGTCCCACCTCGAACTACAGAGGTCTGTGATGATGATCGGTATAAGAATTTTTCCTAGACTGAGTTGTAGTCATACTCTTTTGAATCATCTGAACTTGCTCAGATGTATCTTGAACGAGATGAGGACCCAAAAGAGCTGCCCCACCTAATTAGAGCCAATAGAAAGGTGAATGTCGCAGTCTACCATAGAGAGCCTTATAATGAGCCATTTGAATTGTCGTCTGGAAGCTGTTATTATTGCTAAACTCAAGAAGAGCTAAATTCATTTCCCAGGAACCTCAAAAAATAAAGATACAAGACAGTAACAAATCCTCTAACACTCATATAGTTATCTCGGACTACCCATTGGACTGAGGGTGATATGTAGTACTCAGAAGTACCTGTGATCCCAGTTCCATTTACAACCCTTTCCAAAACAATGAAGTAAAGCAAGCACCCTGTCCAAAAAAAGAGAACGAGGTACACAATGAAGTGGCACAATTTCTTGAATATACATCCTTCCCAACACATCAATTGTAATGGTCTCTCGGATAGGCAAGAAGTGTTACACCTTGGTCAACCGGTCGACAACCACCCATAACACATCGATGCCTCACATAGATCTTGGAAAGCCTGTAAAATAATCCATGGTGATGTCATTTCATTTTCATTCAGGAATGTATAGATGTTGTAGGACTCTAGCAGGTTGCTGGAGCTCTACCTTCACCTGTTGGTAGGTGGAGAGCTGAGTGATGAAACCTGCTAGCTGTGCTTTCATACCAGGACACCAATACTATCGACACATGTCTTTGTAAATCGTGGTCAGCTCGGGTTGAACTACCAATATGGATGTGTGAGATTCCTTCACCATCTCGTCTCGTATACCTGAAGGTATCCATACTCGGACACGATAAAGGAGAGTTTCACCGCCATCAATAACCCAACTAGGATGTGGGTTCTCTCTTGGGACACATTCCCTCAAAATAGGTCCCTCGGGGTTAGCAAACAGTTTCATGTGGTCATGATCTAGAAGAGAGGATGTCACTATAAGATCATCTAGAACTGGTTGTCCACTCTACTCCAGAACCTCTAGATGTATCTCTGAAAACAAGCCCATCATCTGCCACTCACTGTTGTCTATCTACATGGTTTGTGTCTCTATCTTCCGGCTTAAAGCGTCTGCCACATCATTACCCTTACCAGGGGTATAATAAAGCTCATAGTTGAATGACTGCAAGTATTCGATCAACCTGCATTACCTTAAGTTAAAGTCTCGTTGTGTGGAGATATATTTCAAGATATTATGACCCTTTTAATAAACGAATATCTCACCCAAAAAATAGTTTCTCCAATTACATAGATCATGAACCACAACAGCCATCTCAAGGTCATGTGTAGGATAGTTCCACTCGTGAGGTCTCAACTGGTGGGATCCATAAACCACGACTCGATCACCCTGCATGAAAACTGCACCCAATCCAATTCCTCAAGAATCAAAATATATTGTATAGCTCTTACCAGGCTCAGAAAGAATCAGGACTGGGGATGAGGTTAGTCTTCTGTTCAACTCCAAAAAAGGATTTTCACATGTTTTTGACCAGATGAACTATAAACATCTCTTAGTCAAGGCCATGAGAGGCACTGATAAACGGGAAAAATACTAGATAAAACTCTTATAATATCCAGCAAGCCCCAAGACAATGTGGATGTTAAAGACACTCTTGGGCTACTCCCATGAAATCAAGAAACTCGCCTTTTCTAGTCCAACTAATACCCATGATTCAGATATAATATGACCCAAGTAATGTACCTTATCAATCTAGAAGTGGAATTTACTAAGCATAGTGTATTGTTGGTCCTCCTTTAGTGTACTCATCACGATCTCAAGATGGGTTGCATGGTCGTGTCTAGAACGCAATACACTAAGATGTCATGCATGAAGACTACCATTACAGAATCAAGATACAGATGAAAAAATAAGTTTATCATAGCCATGAATACTGTCGGTGCATTCGTGAGGCTTAATGGAATGAGAAAATACTCAGATAAGCCATACCTGCTTCAAAATGTTGTACTTGGTATGTTAGATGGTCGCACACAGACCTGGTGATATCCCAACCTCAGATCAATCTTGGAGAAAACAGTTGCTCCAAGGAGCTAGTTAAATAGATCATATATACGAGTTAATTGATATCGATTCATTACCGAATGTTGGTTGAGTCGACGATAATCCATGCATAAACAGAGGGTACCATCTACCTTCATGGAAAAAAGGATAGGTGAACCTCACGACGATGTGCTAGGTCTGATGAAACCCTTAGCCTCAAGGTCTTCAAAGTGCTTTTTGAGTTCCTGCAGCTCTATTGGTGTCATCCTATACGAAGAAATAGACACTGGTGCCACACCTGGCATGAGCTCAATAGTGAACTACACGTCTCTCATAGGAGGAAATCCAGAGAAATCACCAGGGAAGATATCCTAGAAACGGTTCACCACTGGAGGGAATTCAACTAGTTGTGTTCCCTGGTTGCTCATGAAGAGACTTTCGAATTGAGCTATCACTCTTCCCAACCCTGCGTATTTAGGATTAGCTTGGTTTTCATGTATATCCCATTATCCTTTGTGAATATATGTGTCACCCTCATGGTATTTAAAAGACACCTGATGACGATAACAATCCACTTGGGCATGGTAAGGAGAAAGCCAGTTCATACCAATAATGACTTGGATTCTAGAATTATCGAGGATATATAAATTACAATACAATTGGTACCCACCTATCTTGAGGGGAATTATAGGCACTGGTGTATGCCCTCTGTTATGACCCCAAACAGAGTGTCTTGAGACATGACGATGCAATGGTACTCAATTGGAAAACCAAGACTTTCAAAAACAGAAGCAGATATAAAAGTGCGTGATGCGCCGGTATCAAAAAGAGATGAAACTAATGTAGAGGCTACTAGAATAGTACCTCTCACTATAGATGGTCCTGCACTCTGCTCCTCTGGAATTGATTGCACTGCGTACATGGGACCTGAGCCATGACCCTGATATGCTACCTGGTTGGTCTGAGAAGGTCCACTATACTGATGCTGATAGTCAGGAACTTGATTTCCCCGACCAAAACCTCCACCATTTCCTCTCCCTGATTGACCGGTGGAAAAATAACATCCAGACTACTCTGGAGTCATAGATCCCATACCTAACAGAGGTGTAGGTATGTATCCTCTAATATTGGATACTGAAGTGAAGGAATAACGGAAAAACTTAAGGTGACCCATCCTGGCGTAAGATCAGCACTCCTTCAGATCTCTCGTGCACTGTGGCTTGTTGTGACCATCCCTGCAGCCCTGATAACATGTGACAGTGCTATCAAGACGTGTGGTTTGGCTAGGATTTCCCCCCATGTGCACTTTCTAAACGGTGTTTCCTGCTGCCAGAAGATCCATCATCCTATCTCAGAATAGATCCGCCCTGACTCACTGGTTTATCTTCCCTAACATTTTGTTCTGAGATTAGCGACTGGTTCAGGATCTCAGTAACAATGGTCAAATGTAAGATTTTCACCTACAAGCGGATAGTATACTAAGGTTCGTCCTCAAAACGCCTATCAGTAGCCTATGTGTCTCTAGTCAGAGATGGAGAAAATTTCTAACATTCCATGAAATGAGTTGATTAATTAACACAGTCATAGTTCCCTGCAGAAGATTTTGGAACTCCAGCACACGATAATCTCTCAGAGTCTACGGAAAAAATTGATCATATAATGATTCTTGGAAGTTGGCCCAAGCCATGTCACTAGTCTGCTCAGCCAGAGAAACAACATCCCACCTGTTCTTGGTGGAGTCAATGAGAATATAGACTGCAAGCTTGACCCTCGGCTCTGGATGCATCTCATGGTGGTCGAAGATAGACCTTATAGCTTCTATCCATGATTCTGCAGCATGAGGGTCACCAATCCCCAAGAAGGTGGGAGGGTGCTGTTATAGAAATTCCAGCATAAGGCCTTCCATAGACGAGGAAGGTCTAGGAATGTTCTGTTCCGACTGTATAAACCTGAGGAGACTATCCTTGAACTATGTGTCTGGGTCTCTTGGAAGATCAAGATGAGGTAGTGCCACAGGAGGCTCTACAAGAGGTTCCACTGGTTGTTCAGGACCCACCATCTCTGGAATGTTCTCAGTGCCACTCTCTTGAGGCACAACATGAAGACATCACAGTAACATTTGTCTACAATAACCAAACACACTCTTTTAGTCAAGGAGTAAAGAATGTGAGAAAAAAAGAAAGGCGCAATGAGAGGTTAGGTACAAAGCCTACCTCTAAGCACTAAACAACAAACAACCCACCTCAAGAGATGGGTTTCGGTATAGAAGAGACAACTAAAAAGGATTACAAAAGAAGTTCTACAGTCCACTCCTTAGTTAAGTCAAGCTAACATATAACAGGCTATCACAAATTTAAAATCAACAAATGATCAATTCACAATTTTTCCACTAGGCACAATAGCACTAACATGAAAATAAGAAAATGCACGATTAAAGAATATATGGCATGTAAATATTCACAAAATTTAAATCCTATAGTGCATGTTATGATTCAGGTAATATATTTCCCTCGTATCATTTGGTTGCAATGGTAAACCCATTATTTCTACAATACCAACATAATAAAAATGCAATACAAGTGATTCACCCATTGGTGAAATCATATCAACAGTAACTGGAATAATCAGTAAGCACAATCCTAACTTGGAATTTGGGTTTTCCCTGTACATGGGTTAGTTATGTCCAAGAGTAGGGTAAATTCAAAATCTATATATACTAGTCTACTATATAACAGAAATAGTAAGAAAACAGGAAAAAACCATATATGATACCACTTTGTAATGTCCCGACTCGGGTCACCTCTAAGATGGTGGCTGGACCAGTGGGTCACATAACCTCCAGAACATCTCCTTGAACTCTATAGGCTTTCGACTAGCAGAGATGGATATTTTGTTTCTATGGGGTACATTATTCCCTCATATGTAATAAATAATATTACAACAGAAGTAAACAACAACAAATAATGAATAGCAAAATTATGTGAATAAGTGAAATGCATCAAAATCAATGTAAATAATCCAACTGAATAATAATAACCAAGTGTGGAAGCTCACAAAATAATTTCATGCCATGATATGAGTCTAAAATGAATGTGAGAAAAATATGACTCAAACACACAGTCAACTAAAGAAAAGACACAAGCAGCAACTGCATTACAAGCATGGAATTATCCTCTACCGCAGTCTCCATCCTAAGCAGTAATGAACAGTGAAGAATCGGAAGCAGCACGCTTCCCCATGTCAATACCTACGAGCATGTAATCTACTTGGGTGATAATGATGCTTGAGAAGGGTGGGAGATAAAAATCCCAGAAGACCGGAACCCACAGTTTCTAAACCTTTTCATTTCATGAAACAATAAAAATATAGTGTGCCATTACATAATAATCTGAGATAATTAATTTAAACGCAATGAAATAAATAAGCCGGCTTGGGTTCCAAACGGGACCCATTCATAATCACCTACTTCAGCCTAAGATGGTAGTCTAAAAGGGTACCGATTAGAAAAATGTACGAACACATATATATTTATAAAAAATAGAAAGCAAGGTAAACAAGAAAGAGGTATACCCCAAGCTTATGCTTTTACTTGGGGTCTAAGTAAAGATTCAATTAGGTGTAGTACCACATATCAGAAAGATATCTCAATTCACAAGAAAACAAAAATGGAAATAATATCAACCCTTATGTGCATCATTTATTAATGTTCCAGTTGAGAGTTTGAGTCTGAGCCCATCTTGAAGGTTTCACTATAAACATCCATCAATTTATCCAATGCCGATGAGCCCATCCAAGGAAATCTTTCAAAAGACTAAGTATCACGCGAGGCATGGCTTTACCCTAACTCCATCTCGATCTCACAAAAAGGGGTCGAGTGTCATATAAGGCTGGAATAGATACATTGCCAACGGATCTATTTCCATTAGCCCTTTTGGAACCACTATCGCTCAAATGTATTAGATTGTTCGGGGAAGTCTCGGTCTGGAAAATCCATCGACACTGCCCCCGACACATAGAGGTAACCTGTCAGGAACATAGGATCTGAGCATGGATCTTAATATGGGACCCACCCCCTTTACCCACCATGAATCTAATTATTGTTTTCACAGCAGCAGATATGACATAATCAACACATAATGTCATAGCTTGAAAACTAACCAGATACACCCACATCACAAGGCATAAATCTGAAAGTATATCATAAAAAATGCAAGGAAATATACATATCATATCAACCTAATTGGATAATTCATATTTAAATAATAATTAGTTCATCATAACAAGTTCCAATGGTCCAAGAATTCAAGTTCATATTCAAGGAAACTATTTATTAAATTTAATTACAATAAAAAGGGGCTTCACAACACATGCAATTAATAAAATAATAAACCAAGCCAATAGAAGATTACACCGACCATGTTGGCACACCCAAAAAGGAATTCCCTACATTGTTGAAACAATTTAGTCAAATTAATCTAAGTTTATTAAGGCTACAACAATTAGGAAATACAATTAAGGTAATTAAATTGGGTAACAATTCCACAGAGGAGGTAGGCACTGACTAACGACACAACAAGGAATTTTTATAAACCACAATTAAATGGAGGGAAAGCTAGTAGGCACCCTACCTTGTAGTTGTAGACAACTCTAAGATATGCGGTAGACTTTGATCTGACCAAAAACAGATGAAGAAAATGGATTTTAGAAAAAACCTAAAATAGGGTAAAAAATTTCGGCGACGAACTGCGTGCAGAATACTCAATGGAATCGAACGATTCCACTTGAGAAACATTATCCTCTACCTAAGGTTTACTGCACACCTGACGAAAAATGAATCAAATGTTCGATATAGGAGAAGTGGCCTTCCTAAGGGGCTGCAAGTTGGTGTGACGAGATTGAGGGATGTGAAGTGATTAGTGGGAGAGGGAGAGAGGAGAAGAAAAAGAGAGAGAAAACAATGAAAAAAAGAAAAGAAAAATAAGAGGAAAATAAAAGATAATGAAAAAGGAAAATAAAAGAAAAATATAAAATAAAATAAAAGAATGGAAAGAAAAATGACACAAATAATTAAAAACGAGAATCCCACATTTTAATTATTTTCAATTTTCTTGTAACCCCTTATTTATTTTATTTCAGAATTTCATTTTTCCTTTATTGATTTATTTTAAATATTCTTTAAATCTATTATTACTCTTTTTTAATCCCTAATTAATTATTTAAAAACTGAACACCACGACATGAAAATTTTTATGAAACCTCTACAAATATTTAAATTAATTAAAAAGATATTCGGGACCCGCAGTGAGGTGTGTAGGCCCACACCCCAAGTCACTTAAATAATTAGACTCCAATAAATTAAAAATGGTCCATACCTGATTAAGGTTGGGACGTTACACCATGATAATAGTATATGGGGAATGGGGAGGTCCTCATAGGTGTCACACAAATAAATAACCCACATCCAGCATTATTGCTATACCCAAACACTGATACCACCTATTCTATTATCCTCTCCTTAGTGGATCCACCAAAGAAGTTACCATCTCACACCAAGACATTCAAATGTACCAACCATACCAAAATTTCAATTTATAGTTCAACAAAATTCCAATGTAATATGGAATACTAATATGGTGTACATAACACATCACTTTAATACTATCCTTCTAAGGTCAAAAGATGGATACAACCTTTCCCATTAACATTTCAAATCAAAATTCCTTTAAAAAACATTCCAAAAAAAATTAGAATACCTAAAACATAATAAAAATGTGTAGAATAGGCCTTTACATCACTTATATACTCAAACAACACATTAATATGTCAAATGGTCCTTTCAATGGAAAAAACATTTGAAACCATATTCAGAATCATTTCAGAACCATGAAACCATTTAGGAACTCAAGGGGTTTAAAAATAACCACTTGAATGAAAAAAGATAAATTGGTAAGGGAAATAAAAAGTGTATTTGGTGTTTTGAAAAACAATGGTTTAAACAAAAAAATTTCTTTAGATATAATTTTTCATTTGGGTCCATATCCGTAGGTTCACCACATGCACCCATTAATATTCTCTTATCAAATAAATTATCTATCATAACCCATCAAAATCTAAGAGTTCTATTTGATAAAGTACAAGGAACCTAAAAAATCACACAAAGGGGTTTAGACACAAGAATCAATACATAATAAGGCCTCTAATTCACATACAAATCTCACCATATAAAGAAAAACTAACTAGAATGACCCAACACAGTCTAATTATAAACAAATACACCAAATTTCACTTTTAAAATATTGTTTAAATTTTATATTAAACTTTACATACATAAATATATAGTCAAAACCATATAAATACTTTATAAATCTATTTATACCAATGTTCAACCTATAAAAAAGAAAACAAATTTATAAAAACAAATAATAAGAGAGTGAATCACATATAGAAACCATTTACGAAAGAAAAATCCTCAAATGGAATGTTCAGAAATGAAAAATGATGGAATGACATACCACAATGACATACAGTCCAAAAAAACACTGGGAAAAAGAAGAAGATAGCCGGAGAGGAAATCCACACACCCTAACATAAATGAAATTTAACCACACATCGACCATAGATCTTATGGTTCATCCAAGAGATAACATACCAAATAAAACCCTATGAACCAAGATATAAGGAATATGAGAGGAGTAAATCAACCAAAAAACCAAAATAATTCACCTTATATTGGATGAAGGATCACCAATGGAGGGGAGGAACCAAGGGAAGGAGGTTTTACGAGCCCCTTTATGTACAAAAAAAATCCAATTGTTATGAAATCATGAAATGAATTAAAAATTTAGACGGGAGCAATTGGAATTTCAACTTTTTAATGATCTAGGAATGTCACACTGTTTGGAAGAAAAATTTTCTAAACTATATGCCAACCAATCCCACCATACTGGATAAGAGGATAACCCCACATGGTTTGGCTCAATGGTTTAGAAAAATATGTGCCAATAGTGTTCCATGGATCAATAAAAAACCATAGAACCCATCGCATGCTTGATGCACAGTTGCCTCTAACCGTTCAGAATCTATGCACCATGGCCTTGACACCAAAAAGGAGAATCACAATTTCTTCATGTAAATGAATGGTGTTCCCTATACTATACTCATGCCATGAAATTCAATCAATTCAAAGAGAAATTGAAAAAAAACGTTTTCCATAACATGCCATATGGTTAACCCCCAAATTGTGCTCCAAAATTGTTAATAGAAAAAAAATCCACCCAACAACACCAAAACATAGATATTCAAACTGATAACCCAATAAAAACCTCAACCAAAAGGACCAAATATAGGAAATGAATAAAAAAAATCAATGTTCGAGATATGGAAATGTCATAGAGACGTAGAACAATATGTGTTTTTTAAAATAAGATATATCAAATTCATTACTACATGAATAAGAAGTATAAGAATGAATTAATTCTAGAATTCTGGTTCAATGCCTCTTTTTATATTTTTAAAAATTATATGATGATAAAATAAGAAAATATATGATCAATTATAATGATATTTTTAATATATATTCATTGAAGAAAATTAGTAAAGGTGTCTCTCTTTAGATTCATATACATGAGTAATTTACTAACTTTAATTATTTATAACCATCCCATTCAAATTACTATAGATTCATCAAGATTGAAAATTCATTGATTTTATTAACTATTATTATATTCTCTTCTCTAGTCTCTCGGTCGATGTATTCAAAACCATTGAATAAAATAATTTTATTGGTCATGACCATAATTTTTTTAATGTAATTAATTTTATTATCTAATGATTAAACCCTAAAATAATCCACAATTGATGAATTAAATCACATTGAATTTAATAATTTCCAATTATAATGCAAAAATATTACTAATTTAATATTATTCAAATATCATATAAATCATGGTATAATACTCCTCATTAGGGTGTAATGTAGTTTTATGAACATATCAATCTAGAAATAATGAATCTGTAGCTATATAAAATCCTTGAAATCTTAACCAATAAAATCAATGAAATTATCCAAATAATTTTTTTAATAAAATATATAATATTATGGAACAAAAAATTAATTATTAATAAATTAATAATTAAATTATAACCTTTTATCTATATATTTATACATATCCCTGTAAACAAAATATAAAAAATATACTCATAAAAATTCACATCATCTATTATTGTTTTATTCACATTTTATAAAAAATACCCAGATTTACATGAAATAGAATCCCCATTTGGCTGTGTTATTTATAAGTTATAAGTTATAAACCTATTCTAATGATAAAAAACTATAAATACATAACACAAATGAAGGAATCATGTTTATTCATCAGAGTGTAATATTTCTTCCTCTATTAAAAAGAAACATTCAAAAATAATTATGTTACTAACATATTAATTGATGCCTGATTTATTCATTCTTCACCAAATTAACCCCAAAGTTCCAGAATAATTATTCTAAACATGACCATTGACCTATATCATTAAATTGAAATTATTTACAAGGAAAACAACCAATTTGTTTAAATTCTATCATTATTCTATTTTGAAAAAAAAATTATCAAACAATTTATAAAAATTCTTATGTCTATTTTTCAGTGGAAATTGATTACATATAATGAGAGTACCCGAGTAATTGGTAAATAATAAATTTTTTTATAAAAATAGTATTTTAGTTTTTAAAATTTTTATATACAATGAATATGTGTTTTAGGGGATTAAAATATATTCTATGATTTGGCTTATGAGAGGTGCTTTGACAATGAAGTACAAGTTATGTGTATAGTAATGTTTTGTGTTAGAAATGGATTAATAAATGACATCTATATAAATTTTTTATATTAATGAGTTAAAGATTCTCAAAACAACTATTTAAAATCCCCATAAAACATATTCCTTATCTGAAGATATTATGATATAAGGTTTATATCAAGACATAAATAAAATCTTTTATATTTTTTGGATATGTATTTTGAAAATATTTATAATAGAAAATGATTTTAAAAAAAGAAAAAAAAATTATAAAAAAACTAATGAATAAAATGACAATGTATATTGGTGTTCATGAATAATATATATATCCATGAAGATGTAAATAAATTTTCACTGTGTTAGGGAGTATTCTACAGGGATAAAAATACATTTCAAAAACCATAAATTAAAATAAGAACATAAAAGCAATGTGGTGTTATAATACTTAAATATATAGAAAAGTCTAATAGAAAATAGTACTAATTATGTGATTTCTAAACTATTATATTATCCCTCGTCAGTGTCCCTCATTAGCATTAGTCTAATGGTTAGACTAATTATAACATTTTTAGAGGGGAGAAAACTATTGATACCATATAAAGAAAATTAAACCAAACTAATTTAATATAAGATATATTCATTTATTTTGTATTGAATAAATAAACATAAATAATGTGTCACTTTTTATATTGAATGAATCCAATGAAACTCTTTTACAAGATTAGATAAGGATATTTAGTACAAAGATAATGGTATCCAACCTTTGAAGTCATCAAATGGATGATTGAATGTCCAAATTCAGGGTTAGGGTCCCTTGTTCCTAATATTTTATAGATTAATTGATAGATAGGTAGAGATTCTTATTTGATGAGTTTTAGTAATCAAATCACAGTGTCACACACACCGTATTAAAAAATTTATAAACATATTTATATTTCTATATGGAGAAGTTACTTGTTTTTTGAATTACATTTACATATAAACCCATTAAATAAAATGTTTCATAATCATATCACATGTTAAACAAATTGTAAATATAAACTCTTATTAAAGATAAATTAATTCAATTTTATAAAAATTATTAAATTGTTTAAGATTATTCAATATTTATTGTTTGATATTTTCGATTGATCATTATAACATATAATGAAATAAATATATTTTCTGAAGTATATTGTCAAATAACTCATGAACTATTGAGAACTAAAATATAGTGTAGTGTCATTTACTATATATTGGTCGAAACTAGCACAAAATGTAATGCCCAGAACCATGTTAACCAGAGTCTGTGAATTACTACATAACATCGGCATGATCACAAATGATCATGTCTCGAAATACCGATTAGTTTAGTATCCTAGGAAACAATAGATACATTTATAAGACTTACATTACATAATAAAATGGAAACTACAAAAACATTGTTTCCATGGACAACACTGAGATCCCATAGTCTATCCCAACAGGTCAATCATAATAAAATTATTCACATCCTGGGGAAAATAAAACATAGAAAGGGGTGAGCTCAGATTCTTAGTAAGGATAAAAGTATAGCGGAAACTTTCATAAATAAGCCTAAACATTTAAGAAAATGTATAACTAAAAAAATCTTTTTAAACATGAAGTTCAACATAATATTGCAAAGATAAAAATAAAATAATGCCATTTACTTACTCACATGGATATTCTACTAGTCGAATAATCACAAGCAATATCAATAGCCACTTTCTTAATGATGGAATGCATAATTCCCGACTATCATAACCACATAGTCAGGTCCTTGTCCCAAGACTACAAATAAGATCATTTCAAGGCCTTGTACCAAGACACTAGTTTTTCTCATGAGAACTACCGATGCATCGAGGAGCTATAGCGGGCTCTACCCGTCACATACTAAGTCCTATTAATTCCTCATATGAAAAGGTTTAAAAATAACATAATCATTCGTATTAAAACTAGCATACAAAATGTCAATACATTATCCATAAACCATGAATGGTATAAAAATAACAAATCCATAGTAAAAAATATCACAAAACCTTCAATACTATATGGAATTTTTGTATCATAATAAATCAACTTCAAATAAGCATAAAATCCATCAAAGGATGTTGACATAGATGAAATCAAAACTATTTGAGAGAAATATCAGTTTTTTTGAAATCATTTAAAAGTCACATAATTATAAAAGAAAAAATTTCTTTTGAAAATATTATTATAATCTTTTAAGGGAAGCTTCAAAGGTGTAATAACGGTGGAGAATAATCACACCTTTTGTATAAGTTAAAAAATACATTCTTACCTTAATTTTGGTGAAAAAATCATAAAGTGCCATGTTTGGAAAACGATGGAAAGATTAATTTCAAAACAATATATGGTAAAATAAGGGTATAAATGAATTTAACCCATGGTCTATTAAATTGTAAATGTGTTTTGAAATACATTTTTAAGAAACTTGTATGTGGATGATAAAGAGGTCCCAGTAGATAATTACGTATAAACAACCTCAGATAATAAAGAGATTGTTAAATAAACCCTTACCTTGTACTTTTACATGGTCAAGGGTAGGTTAACCTCCTGTATAATGGTGAAGTAATTGTTATTAAATTATACAATAATAATATACATTAATATGATATCATATATGATCTTTTAACATTGCTTTGTTTAATAATATCTTTGTATTATCGTTGTTTTGGGTGTTAAATGATTCGTTTTCCATTATATTCTTTGTTACATAAACTGTGTTTGTTATGGATAGGTTGTATCTTATTCGTATCCAGGATGATATAATGTCCTTAAACATTATTTTTAATTATCAAAATCAAATTAGTCTTGAATGGATACGATGGGGATGAATCTAATCACGTTCATGGAGACGGTATTCTGTACGTACGCACGAGCGACAATATCATTTGTTTGATATTAAAATCGTATATAATTGGATGTTATATCATATATACAGAATATTTATCATGTTATATTTACTATTTACATAAATTACACATCATTATCATACCCATCCAAATAATAATGTTTTGAATAACAATTACACCACGATGTGGAGATAGTAAGCTGTGCGTACTCACGTATGGTGACATGTCATTCAGAGGATGGATAGAATACTAAATATGGTTGTACCATATTTATAATAAATTCAATGTATATATAAGATACTTGAGTTATTATTTTAGAATATAAATAACAATAAATAATAAGTGGAAGAAGAAAGGAACTTGAAAGAGGGTGGTGAAATTATTACCTCTTCTTCGGGTTCTTCCTTTTGATTTGATAAACATTACTCCATAGGTTAGATTTATGATCAAAATAATTCCTCTAGGTTTAATTGAGGGTATTTGAGAGGATATTTGGGTAGGGTTTGGTAGAGCCAAATGTCATTGAAGGTGTGAATTAGAGAGAAGTGGGAGTGATCTTTTATAAGAGGGGTGAGGGGCACCTTTGGAGAAGAGTGAAATATTATTTTATAATAAATTCATATTAGGTTTATAATGGCTCCAAAGTGACTTATTTCTAGGATATGGTGGTTATGTGTCAAAAACCACTAAACCAATAGGTTTTAGACAGGTTAGGGTCACTATATTAACCTTATCTTTTAGATTTAACTCTTAGTTAATTAGTTTGACATTTACCACGTCTCTTTGTATTTTTATATTATATGGTTAATAATCATACTGTATACCTCCAAGAGAACCCTAAGTGGTTCATTAATAATAAACTTGATAGTATATAAGTCTTTTGGCCAAACCATATATTTTTAGGAATAGACTATCAATTAATAATATAATATTTGTTTTAAAAACTCTTTTATGTCAATTTTGAGACTATTTGTAATTTCATTTTTGTGCAAATAATATCAGCATGATTACTTATATAAAAGTTAATTACATAAATCCTAACATGTCATATTATCCTATAAAATTATTTTAATTCATAAAATGTCTCAAAATTACATTTATTTGGTTATATATAATATCAATTATCTTAATCATTCATTAATACGGTAATTAATGCATCATCACTGTGTCGTAAATAAATTAACTTATTTAATGTATAAAAATTATAAATAAAATAAAATTATGTATAAAATCGTTTTATATTTATATTTAATATATATAATCAAATTTATCTTATATATAACACTATATTAAAAATGTTTTAGTTATTCAACATTGATTTTAACTCTTTTAACTCTTCTTTGAATTAAATAATAATAAATGTCCTAATCGAATCCAAGTGGACCAAATAGGTTCATATTTTATTCCCTGAGGTTTTTTTGGTCCAATTATATGTATCCAATAGAATTAGGACATGTTTTATGGTAAAAATAATACAATTTTTACCTTTAATGACCATATTTACTTTTAACCGTGGTAAATAAAAGTAAAAAGGTATTATTCACCATAAATTATTTTCATCTCATTGAATCAAATTTTAATTACTGATATCAACCATGTCTCTCAGATTTTTAAAATTCAATTCCCAAAAGCGGTAAAATTAGGTTTTATGCAAATTTGCAAAAGCTCATAGGAGGTGGTAAAAAGGCGGTAAAAAGTTCAATGAAATTTTATATATCCAAAATTAATATAAAATGACACCAATGAATTAAATTGAACTTATATAGTAATTGTGTATCATTTTTTACCTAAAATAAATTTAAATAAAATAAATAATTATTTCAATAAAAAGTCTGTTTTAACTAATAACTCATTGTTTTCACTATTCATAAAAATTTGAAAGCTGTCAGAAAAATACCGAAATTTCAGCCTATGATATATTTGATAGTATGAATTCAAAAATAATATCTATTTTAAAAAATTAAAAACATAGATGTTTCATTAATTAATTTAAAATTAATTTTCATTGTCAAAACAAATAGCGAGTTTTTAAGAAACAATATCCATCAAAATATTGACACTTGTTTATGCCCAATTTCAAAGTGAAATTCCTTCTAATGACTATAATTGTATTAAATGGTAAAAATATAATTTAATTACACTTTTAAACCATTTAAAAATATAATCTAACCATATAAATAAATTTCAATAAAAAGTGAATTTTGAATTAAAATACAATATTTTCCACTATTCATCAAAAAATGAATTTTATCAGAAAAATACCTAAATTTTACCCAAAGTAAAATTTGATGTCCTAATTCTAAACAATAATTTTATTTTGTATACTTGAATATATAAAAGCTTCAAATATTGGATTTAAAAAGGGTTCTCCATTAAAAGGCGGTAAAATTTCATTTTTTGAAAAATACTTCTTTTATTTGAAAAAATGAATTTGTTCATATATTATGTCTAAGAAAAACATAATATGGATGTAAAATGATAAGGATTATATAAAATTAAAAATTAAATTAATATTATTCATAACTGCTTTTCAACGGCCAATTTGGTAAGTCGTGGTTCGCTTGAACTCGGTGTTGTGTGTAGTGCAAGTTATTGAATTACTTTGAAGAAATAACATACTATGAAATTGTGAGGTGTCACATTCTCCCCTCCTTCAATAATTTGCATCCTCACAATTTCAAATTCTTTTTATAAAATAAAAGGTTGAAAATAGAAAATACCATCGTGGAAAACCCACATCAGAAATAGGGATTATAAAATTTAGTTTTAATAAGAGGGAAAGGGAAATGAAAAAGTCACCACCAAAATAGGGTTTCGATAAGGAGAACATCAGTGCCAATTATAGACATGTAATTAGTGGAAAAACGTAAATATTTATCTGTACTGATTGAGGTCGTCAATCCCAAACAAGTGTAAAATTGAGGGCCTCAAAGCCATTAATCTATGATGACTTAAAATTCCATCGGTTCAACAACACATAAGGTATTTGGATGACACTATTTTTGTTTTAAGATCCCTACCCCAAGGATTAAAGATTAATTGATTAATAGAATAAGAAAACGTATACTTAACAAGTAGAGTTACATCCTTTAACAAATTTCTACCACAAACTAATCTTTCACTCTAAAAGATAATAGCACTTAAAGATATTCTATTTATCCTAATCATATACAGTCTAAAAAAGGAATATATAATTCATCTCTCATATTTTTTTTAAAACTACATTGTAAAATCCAAGACATCACGTAGGCTAGTGGTAGGTGATGCACCCTTGTCACCCTTCGATTGCGGGTTCTAGTCTTTCTTCCTTGTCAGACGCGATATGTTTTCACCCGAGCTCCGGGTTGTCCTTTTTATAACAATCCAAAAAAAATATTTAGAAATTATATAACCATAATGATAGTATCCATTGTCAAACTTAATCCAATCCAACCATTAGACTTATCCAAATTACTTCTGTCCAAACTCATAGTCCAAAATTTATAAGAATTGAAAACATAATAAAGATCATTTTTTCCACGTAATAACATGTGAATACTTTCATAATGTATTCTTTTAAAATAGGGTAACACCCTGAATTACCATAAAACCTTATTGATTACATTCATGCTCCATTATTCCTTATAGAATACTAGATATACTCCTTCTATCCAAAAATGTTGTAAACTCCAACAATGATGGAATATACAAATCATTAATCAGTTCCAAGGTAGTTAATAAGATTCAATATAATTTTCCAAAATAAACTATTTTTTATTCCAAAATTACTACCTTAGTATAAGGACCATATTAAGGTATTTATTTCTTTCAACCGTGTATTTTCAAAAAAAATGTTTAACTGCTCTGGAGTCACATATTGTAGTACCATATAATCTCAAATCATCAATGAAATAGTATCGATGTACAATCCTTATTTATTTCCATAATTCATATAACAGGTACATCATCTATAAAACACTAAAATGAAACAACTAATTAATAACAACATAAGAACACTAGTCATTCCTCTTCATATGTGGTAGTATCATAACTTTATTATTATCTAATAGCATCATTTGCAGCATACTCTGATGACTGGGACATTGATTCACGTAGTGTCCCAACTCCTTGCAGATGAAGCATTGTAAATTTGAAACCTTTTTCTTACCCTTATAGTCACATACTTGGTCTTATTCCCTTCAGGAATGTTCCAGGGTGTTTCTTCCCACAGTTAACACATATGGGAAAATTCCCCTTTTCCCTCTTCCCTTTATTCATTTTTCTCTCTTCTGTTTGTTTCTTCTCTTGCTTCCCTTCAAATCCATAGGATTCAGAGAATAAATTACTTATCTTATTAACACATGATACTATTTCATCATATGTTGAGAATACATGAGAGACTATTTACCTTCTAAATGTTTTCATAATACCATGAAAGACATGATCCTTCTTACTCTATGGTCATATGTATTGTTGGATTTCTCATTCCTTCTAATAGGCACCATTTCTATACAATGGCATACACTAGGTCAGTTTCTGAATTGCAATGAATAATTCCAAACCTGTAAAATTCCTAACATAAATTGAACAGTTTGTGGATATAATTCATAATCATAAAAATATTTTTCTTTAAGAAGGTATATACCCGCAAATCCTTCATAATTATTTGTAATGAAAATGAGAATTATCCTAATCATATCCCCCATGAGTGTCATAACCAAGAGGGGAGCAAGGCCCGTTGTCGTGCACTAGTTTCCGTTTGAGTCTTGCTTAAAGCAGTGTTTTGAGGTTTTATCCCTAGATACATCTGTGCCATAGCTGCCTCTAACTAGTCGTATCCAGACAGGGATGTATGTCTTGGAAAAATCACAAAATCTCTACTTTACCAATATTCTAGAAAGTTCTTCAATACTAATATTTAATGTCAATCTTAGGGTAATGTGCTCTAATAAGAGTTTATCTAAATATAGTTTCCAAGGATTGTACTAAACTTTCTCTAATACCAACTGCAACACCATGTTCCCAGTTACCCAGAGTCGGTGCATTACTGCATAACATTGTAATGATCACAAAAAATCAGGTCGGGAATGACCGATTTTTTTAGTAGCCTTCAAAACACTATATACATTCATAAGTCTTACATTACGTCATAAAATAGATATTATAAAAACATTGTTTCCATGGAAAACACTGATATCCCATAGAATATCCCTATTGGTCAATTATAATGAACTTCTTCACATCATGGGAAAAATAAAACATAGAAAGGGGTGAGCTCACTACTATAACTAGGTCCTTTATCAGCGCTAAAAACCGGAATTAACAGCGCTAGAAAAGCACTGTTAATTCCGGCGTAGATAACGGGGGGGAGTCCCCTTTATCAGCCCTCCGAGAAGCGCTGATATAGGTGACCTTTATCAGCGCTAAAACAAGCACTGATAAAGTTTGCCTATATCAGCGCTTGTCAGAGCACTGATAAAGGGTGTCCTTTATCAGCGCTCTTCTAGCGCTGTTAAAGGTGTCCTTTATCAGCGCTTATAAAGGCACCATAGCCTGCACCTTCAAAACAGAACCTGCACACCCTCACACCAGAATACCTGCACAAAGTAGCACATGCACACCTGCACATAATAGCACCCGCACACAATATTTTGACCGAAAATGGTATATACATTTACTTAACATCATGAATACAAAAAACGCATTGCTATATACATTTCAAACATTGTTTTACATGGTTACAATTAAAATTATTCAACAACAGTTATAAACATTCATGTTTCATCCTTTGATATCCGTGATCCGCTCTCAAAAATGCTCGTTCACGGTATTTGTTTCCGAACAAAGCATCCGAACTCGAGGAAAAAAATTCACCTATATAAAAAAACAAATATTATGTTTTTAATGCAATAATGAAATAAATTAAAATAGTAATATGAAATAATACATTAATATGGGAATGTGAAACTAAAATATGAAATTTTAAACTCAAATGTTTTCATTCTCTTAATAATGAACATAAATAATTTAAAATCAATATGTTTTTGATTGATTTATCTCATTTAATAAATACTGATTCTTTATCTAATGAAAAGCTTTACCGGTCACACTATGCGTTGGATTAAGGGGAGATCAATTCGTACACATCACAAATGACTCATGGATCATTTTCCTAATGTTTCAAAACAATCCGAACGCATTTTCGCGGTATTACGTATGTCAGTAGTGTTGTTTTCTAAAGATTATGTAATTTTCAAACTGATATCAGACACCTTTAGCCATACCGGTCACACCGTGCGTCAGATTGAGGTGAGGTCGATTCGTACACGTCATAAATGACTCATGGATCGTTGTCCTAAAGTATCAAAACAATCCCAATGCGTTTTCTTAGTATTCCATATGTCATTAGTGTTTTTTTCTAATGTTTATCTCAATTTGAAACTGATATCAGATACTTTTATCCATATCAGTCACGCCATTCTCCAGATTGATGTGCGGTCAATTCATACATGTCACAAATGACTCCTGGATCGTTGTCCTAAATTATCATTACAATCCGAACACGTTTTCTCGGCTTTCCGTATGTCATTAGTGTTGTTTTTTAATGTTTATCTCATTTTGAAACTGATATCAGACACTTTTAGCCATACCGGTCACACCGTGCATCGGATTGAGGTGTGGTCGATTCGTACACATCAAAAATGACTCATGGATCGTTTTCCTAAAGTATCAAAACAATATGAATTCATTTTCTTAGTTTTCCGTATGTCAGTAGTGTTGTTTTCTAATGTTTATCTCAATTTGAAACTAATAACATACACTTTTAGCCATACCGGTCACACCGTGTGTCGGATAGAGGTGCGGTCAATTCGTACACGTCAAAAATGACTCAGGGATCATTGTCTAAAAGTGTCAAAACAATCCGAATGCATTTTCTCAGTTTGCTGTATATCACTTATGTTGTTTTCTAAAGTTTATCTCTATTTGAAACTGATATCAGACACTTTTAGCCAAACCAGTCACACCATGCGTCGGATTTTGGTGTGGTCAATTCGTACATATCACAAATTACTAATGGATCATTTTCCTAAACTATCAAAACAATCCGAACATGTTTTCTTTGTATTCTGTATGTCAGTAGTGTTGTTTTCTAAATTTTATCTCAATTTGAAACTGATATCAGGCACTTTTAGCCATACCGGTCACACTGTGCATCGGATTGAGGTGTGGTCTATTTGTACATGTCACAAATGACTCATGTATCTTTTTCCTAATGTATCAGAACAATACGAACACGTTTTCTCATTATTCCGTATGTCATTAGTGTTGTTTTCTAAAGTTATGTCAATTTCAAACTGATATCAGACACTTTTAGCCATGCCGGTCACACCGTGCATCGGATTGAGGTGAAGTTGATTCGTACATGTCACAAATGACATAGGGATCATTTTACTAAAGTATCAAAACAATCCGAACATGTTTTCTTGGTATTCCTTATGTCACTTGTGTTGTTTTCTAAAGTTACGTCAATTTCAAACTGATATCAGACACTATTATCCATTCCGGTCACACCGTGCGTCAGATTGAGGTGTCGTCAATTCGTACTCGACAAAAATGACTCATGGATCATTTTCCTAATATATCAAAACAATCCGAACGCGTTTTCTTGGTATTACGTATGTCACTTGTGTTTTTTTCTAAAGTTATGTCAATTTGAAACTGATATGAGACACTATTAGCCATGCCGGTCACACCGTGCATTAGATTGATATGCAGTTGATTCGTACATGTCACAAATGACGCATGGATCATTGTACTAGAGTATCAAAACAATTTGAATGCATTTTCTCAGTATTCCGTATGTCAGTAGTGTTGTTTTCTAATGTTTCTATCAATTAAAAATTGATATCAGACACTATTAGCCATACCGATCACACCGTGCATCGGATTAAGGTGCGGTCGATTCGTACACATCAAAAGTGACTCATGGATTGTTGTCCTAAATTATCAAAACAATACAAAAGCATTTGCTCAGTATTCAGTATGTCATTAGTGTTGCTATCAAAAGTTATCTCAATTTGAAATTAATATCAGACACTTTTAGCCATGCCGGTCACACCGTGCGTCGGATTGAGGTGTGGTTGATTCTTACATGTCACAAATGACTCAGGGATCGTTGTCCTAAAGTATCAAAACAGTCCGAATGCATTTTCTTAGTATTCCATTTGTCACTTGTGTTGTTTTCTAAAGTTATTTCAATTTCAAACTAATATCAGACACTATTAGCCATGACGGTCACACTGTGCGTCGGATTGAGGTACGGTAGATTTGTACATGTCAACAATGACTCATGGATCATTGTCCTAAAGTATCAAAACAATCCGAACGCGTTTTCTCGGTATACTGTATGTCACTTGTGTTGTTTTCTAAAGTTATGTCAATTTCAAACTGATATCAAACACTATTAGCCATGTCGGTCACACCGTGCATCGGATTGACGTGCGGTCGATTCGTACACGGAAAAAATGACTCGTGGATTGTTGTCCTAAAGTATCAAAACAATCCGAATGTGTTTTCTCTATATTCCATATGTCAGTAGTGTTGTTTTCTAAAGTTTATCTCTATTTCAAACTATTATCATACACTTTTATCCATACTGGTCACACCGTGCATCAGATAGAGGTGCAGTCAATTTTTACACATCACAAATGACTCATGGATCCTTTTCCTATTGTATCAAAACAATCCGAACACATTTGATCGGTATTACGTATGTCAATTTTGTTGTTTTCTAAAGTTATGTCAATTTGAAACTGATATCAGACACTATTAGCCATGATGGTCACACCGTGCATCATATTGACATGCGGTCAATTCGTAAACGTCACAATGACTCGTGGATCATTTTCCTAAAGTATTAAAACAATACGAATGAATTTTCTCGGTATTCTGTATGTCAGTAGTGTTGTTATCTAGAGTTTATCTCAATTTGAAACCCATATGAGACACTTTTATCCATACTGATCACACCATGCAACAGATTTAGGTGAGGTCGATCTGTACACGTCAAAAATGACTCAGGGATCATTTTCCTAAAGTATCAAAACAATCAGAACATGTTTACTTGGTATTCCATATCTCATTAGTGTTGTTTTATAAAGTTATCTCAATTTCAAACTGATATCAGACACTATTAGCCATGCTGGTCACACCTTGCATTCGATTGAGGTGAGGTCGATTTGTACACGTCAAAAATGACTCATTGACCGTTGTCCTAAAGTATCAAAACAATCCGAACAAGTTTTCTCGGTATTCCGTATGTCAGTTGTGATGTTTTCTAAAGTTATGTCAATTTGAAACTGATATCAGACACTATTAGACATGCAGGTCACACCGTGCGTCGGATTGACGTGCGGTCGATTCATACCCATAACAAATGACTCGTATATCTTTGTCCTAAAGTATCAAAACAATCTGAACGTTTTTGATCGGTATTCCGTATGTCAGTAGTGTTGTTTTCTAATGTTTCTCTCAATTTGAAAATTATATCACACACTATTAGCCATACCAGTCACACCGTGCGTCAGAATGAGGTGCGGTCAATTCGTACACATCATAAATGACTCGTGGATTGTTGTCCTAAAGTATCAAAACAATACGAACATGTTTGCTTGGTATTCCATATGTCAATAGTGTTGTTTTCTAAAGTTTCTCTCAATTTGAAACTGATATCAGAGACTTTCATCCATACCCTTCACACCATGCATCGGATTGAGGTGAGGTTTATTCGTACACATAGAAAATGACTCATGTATTCTTTTACTAAAGTATCAAAACAATCCGAACGTGTTTTCTCGGTATTCCGTATGTCATTTGTGTTGTTTTCTAAAGTTATGTCAATTTCAAATTGATATCAAACACTATTATCCATGCCAGTCTCACCATGCGTCGAATTGACGTGCTGTTGATTTGTACATGTCACAAATGACTCGTGGATCTTTTTCCTAAAGGATCAAAACAATCCGAACGTGTTTTCTTGGTATTCCGTATGTCAGTATTGTTGTTTTCTAAAGTTTCTCTCAATTTGAAACTGATATCAGACACTTTTAGCCATACCAGTCACACCGTGCATCGGATTGAGGTGAAGTCAATTTGTACACATCACTAATGACTCATGTATTCTTTTGCTAAAGTATCAAAACAATCCGAATGCGGCTGCTCAGTATTCTAAATGTCAAATGTGTTGTTTTCTAAAGTTATGTCAATTTGAAACTGATATCAGACACTTTTAGCGATGCCAATCACACCGTGCATCGCATTGAGGTGAAGTCGATTCGTACACGTCAAAAATGACTCAGGGATCGTTTTCCTAAAGTTTCAAAAGAATCCGAACGCATTTACTCAGTTTTCTGTATGTCACTTGTGTTGTTTTCTAAAGTTTATGTCAATTTAAAACTGATATCATACACTTTTCTCCATACCGATCACATCGTGCATCTGATTAAGGTGCGGTCAATTATTACACCTCACAAATGACTCAGGGATCATTGTCCTGCAGTATCAAAACAATCTGAATGTGTTTTCTTAGTATTCCATTTGTCACTTGTGTTGTTTTCTAAAGTTATTCCAATTTCAAACTGAGTTGTATGAATTCACTAATCTAAGGGTATGAAACATAAGAAAGGGAGATCATAAATGCACAATAAGTGTAAAGGGAGATATCAATGACCATATAAAGATAACATAAGTATTAGGAATTCACCTTCATTGTCCTATTTGTTTACATTCTTCCATCAGGTACACTGCACATTCATTTCTAAACACATTTATATCATCTTCTGAATAAGTGTTTTTACGACAGTCATAGTAGTACTGAAAAAATATAAATACACAAAGGATTAAAATTTAGTTTAAATGAAGTTGTAATTATTTTCAAAAATACCTCTTTATGGATGCTAGTTTGTTCATGAAATATGATCACTTTCATAAATTTACAAACATAATAACCGCAGTCCTTATTGTTTGTTTGTTTCAGACACAGCAGAAACATTGAGAAAAATAAGTAATTTTTTTTATATGTATTTGTGTAGTGAAATATAATTATATATATCCAGATACTTCTCCATTTTTAGATCTTCTGGGCATTGTTGTCCTTATGCCCCAGATTCATTCCATCCTTTAGACGATATTTATACACCGCCCTATCATAACAAAATCCTCATTAAAAGATAATATAAATTATATAAATAGATATTTAAATCTAAAATTTTGGATCTAGTGTATTAAAAATTGACAATCACCATCATGTGTGGTCGGTTTGTTGGGTATCCGTGAAGTGAATCTAGAAAATAAATCATTGGAGTATCCAAATTGACTGCAATGAGAATGAAATGATCCCTAAAAACACAAAAAGAAATAAGTACTAATAGAAATGAAAATATAATTGATATGATTAAAATGTAGTGTTTTACCCCTGAAACGTTGGTATTAAAATGATTCTGTCAGTCATAATTCTGCTTTGAAACGTTCTGAGTTGATTTGACATTAATTCAGCCTGAAAATCAGAATCTATTTCTTCTCGTTGTGTAGAAATGGTGTGAGGACTAACTAGTCCAAATTTGTATTCATGGGAAAATCCCTTCAATTTTTTTTCATATATATTCCTGTGAAAAATATGAGATGTATTTAGGCATAATTATCAAAGTATATTATCTTCTGTAAAATCAAATCATGAAAACATACCTCATGTATACATTTATAACCGAGGATCCTAGCCAGTCGTATGTGATGATCTTAGCAACAGCGGCTGCACTAACGAAATCTAATGTTTCCTCTCCGTACATATCTTTTTCACAAACAATTGTGTGACCCTTTCCACCTATCATTTTAGTATCCACATGAGCTTGTAATGATATTAAATGTTGATATAGAACTGGCGGGGTGAACGCGCTCTCAGTAGATCATTTTGCTCAGTTGGTTGATCATTTGGAGCCGCTATTTAGTTTTAGCCCCTCCTTTTTGTCCTTCTATAATAACATTCATCGGTTAAGCCATTTTCTAATTTAATGTTAAAGGTTTTTCTTGAAAAATGAATTGGAAATGAATACCTTCTGGTCGACATGTTTTTTTATAAGATTCGACGGCCATGCAACGAATGTTCCAACAACATTTTCCACCGCATGAATGTCGTCATCGTCATTTGGCATAGGTAGCTCGGCGCTCGGATCATGAGCTTCGTTAATCGACACTTTGACATGACCGGTTTAAAGTGGTTTGGAGTGTAGTAGGTCATTATGTATCTTGAACACTCTAGCCCTCGCTACAAGGTGATGGATAGGAGTTGATAGATATAAATCACAGTCATTTTCACCCCATAGAATATCATTACATGAAAGGTATCAGTGTCTATTTGATTCACATTTCACAGAAACAAATATTATAACATTGATTACCTCGGTTACGTCCGGTCTTTGAGGGGAAGGGCTCGCCTCAACGCTGGTGGGGGTGGGGCGGGATCTTCTCATGTAGGTTTTTCTTGAGTTGTATGTTCTCTTCACCTCTCCTCCATCAAACTTGCTAGCATCTCTCCAGAACTTTGGAATTTTTCTTCAAGGGTGGATACTATATCTCTCATTACATGAAATTATTTAGTTTTTTCATCCTCTTGTTTTTTTCTAAAAATATGCCCGGGGTGACACCCCAAAACCCCCACCTTTGATGTGGCCATACTGTTCTGGCTGTTTCAAGGCTGCTGAAAGTATGTCTGCATCCGGTGCAAGTGTTGTTGATTCCTGTGACTATGTCGAATAGAAAATATGGAAAAATAAGTAATCATCGTTATGTAATAGTGGTTTATAGAAAAACATGTTTATATTATGTCATACTTACAGATGTTTCCCACACTTTTTGTGTGTTTTCATCTACCAGTTTCCCCTATTTATTTACACGAGCCTCCATCCATAGCACATGGCGTTGAATGGAAGTGGCATGGGATTTTGCCTCATCAATCTACATATAAACATAGAAACATGGTTATAGTGTTGTTTTATGTCACATAATATTAGTACAGTACTTTTAAAATATGTACCAATTGTTTTTCAATTGAAGTGTACCCCAGCCTTGCTTTACGGTAGGGGTACACTGGTTTTGCTTCCCGTTCATTATTTTCAGCACTCAGTTGCTGTTTCATAAATAAAAACTTGTCAATCATTGTGATGAATACAAGAAATGTTACAAAACGTGTAACCAAACACAATATACCTGAAAATCCAGTTCTGCACGACAGTTGAAAAAGAATCCCACGTTCCTTGGGATATCAAGTGTGCATAAAGAGGAGGTGGGTGCAGATTGATTTTCCCTTCAACATATTTCAGATGAAATTTTGTTAAAATGGTGAGAAAGCCTCTATGAATCGTTCCTGACAGTCTTAATACATATTCCTTGTGTGGAACATCTATTATAAATGCACTGTGCAAGAGATTATGAAGAGTTAGTCAATATTTCAGTATTTTGTTTTATTTTATTTACATAAATACAATAAATGATATCGTAATATTACCGTAATCTCTTCCCACATTAATCCGTTCAACCCGCTGACAACATGGTGCCACGACTTTACATTAATCGGCACGCGTTGTCTAGTGACGATTCCAATGTAGCTACTAATCATGGCTTTGTTGGGGTTTACATGCTGGCCTCGTTTATTCCATCCCACCTCATATTTTATGCCTTTTGATTTTTCCATAAGGATTTTGGCTAAAACTTTCAAACAAAGATGCGCCTGTTTTTTTTGTGTCACCAAGGTTTCATCGCCTACCATTTCCTTGGTTTCTGCATCATCATTATGTTTCTCCGAAGCACTAGCATTGGCAGTGGTACCAGCTGCAATAGTTTGAGAGACCTGTTGTACCTCAGCAGTGGAACCAGCTGTAATAGGTTGAGAGACTTGTTGTCTCTAATCAGTGGGACCAACTGTAACAGGTTGAGAGACCTGTTGTGTCTCGAGATTGGGTGAATCAGTAGGTGAAGAAGTCATTATCTGTATAACTAGTTTAACATTTAATTTAGATCACATAAAGGTAGCAACGAACAGATAATAACATAATCTAACACAATCTATATTACAATAAAAAAATAACCTGATTATTGAACTCTATTTTTTTAAAAGGCTGAAGGGATTTTACCCCTCTATCAATTATCCACATCCCTTCATTGTGGTCTCCTCTGACATACAAAACGTCATCTACATTGGTACCACTGCGAAATGATTGCGAAGTCCCAATGAAAGGGTCATCTTCCGTTGAATTTTCATCTGACCCTTCAGCTGTTTTGGTCGATAACAGAACAATTGACCAGTTTCGGTTTGCGGGATCTGAAACATAAAATACTTGCACTTCCTGTGATGCCATTATAAACGGTTCTTCTTTCTCCCCATCCTTACTGAAATTAACTTTCAAGAATCCCAAATCATCTATTTTAACATCACTCCTATTATCAACCCACTTGCATTGAAATATCAAAACATGAAATTACATATAATCCAACTCCCATATTTGTTTGATGATGCCAAAGTATGATATATTCGCATAAATTGGATTTCTGTCCTTAGCACCGGAAACATGAATCACTTCAGCCACAAGTATAACCCCACTATTATGCATGGTACTGTCTTCATCATGTTAATTAGTATAAAATGTATAACCATTAACTATATAATCATTGTAAGATAATGCATACACACTTGGTCCTCCGGCTAGCCATCGAAGTCGTTCCGAAATTGACTCTGGATTTTCATCTGACTTCATAAAAATGTGATCTCTAAACCATCCTATAAACTGTCGATTATGTGTATCTGATATCCATTTTTCAGCCCTAGATGGATTCAAATGCCTAAGAATTTCATTGTGGATTTCAACATATGGGTCAATGTCGAAACTGTTATTCAAAACATAAAGGTGGTCATGCTCCCGATCTGTAATATTGATTGTGACAACCTGTCTTCCAGAAATTCCTTCACCCTCAAGCCGCCCAGTGTGACTAGATTTCAGTAAGCCAATGCTTTCCACAATAGACAAGTATTCATTATATAATTCAACGGCTTCCTCAACAATATATCTCTCTGTAATACTACCCTCTGGCCGACTTTGATTTTTGAGATACCCTTTCAAAATCTTCATATATCGTTCAATGGGGTACATCCATCTGTAATGTACAAGACCACATAGTCGAATCTCTCTCACCAAGTGGACCATCAAATGAACCATCATATCAAAAAATAAATGTGGGAAGAACATTTCTAATTCACATAATATGACAGTAATTTCTTTTTCCATAGCTTGCAATTTCGTCGGGTCTATAACTTTGTTGCATATAGCTTTGAAGAAGAAACACAGTTTCGTTAATGTATGGCGGACATTCTTGGTCAAAATTCAATTCAATGCAATTGGAATGGGATCTTGCATCAAAACATGACAGTCATGTGATTTCAGAGCTTTTAACTTCGTGTCACTCACTGACACAAGGTTACAAATATTTGAAGAATACCCCTCTAGAACATTTACGTCATTCAAGAAGTTGCAAAACTAATATCTCTCCTACCTGGAAAGAGTGTAAGCAGCAGGAGGAAGAAAGGTTCATTTTTCACCCTTCACTGGTGCCAACTCTTCTCATATTCCCATCTCAACCATGTCCAACCTAGCCATAATTCCATCTTTTGTTTTTCTATATGTATTTAGAAACGTGCCGATAACACTATCAAATACATTTTTTTCTACATGCATAACATCAAGAAAATGTCTTACATATAGACAATTCAAGTATTGTAATTCAAAAAATGATCTATTTTTCCTACCGATTTTCGTAAGGTTTTCCAAAGCTGGTTAACCAAAAGTAGTGTCCACATTTTTAACTTTCTCAAACAATTGATCGCCTGTTAGTGGAGACGATGTTGTACGTTCTTCTGAAATTCCATCGAATGATGTCGTCCAAGAATGGTACTTATGTCGTCGCGGTAGAAATCAGCGATGTCCTAGAAACACAGTTTTTGATGAATGTTTCAACCTAATTGATTCGTGTTCCTACTTCGCAAACAGGACATCCTTGAGTTCCTTTAATGCTATATCCTGACAAATTTCCATAAGCAGGGAAGTCATTTATCATCCCGTACAACATGACTCTCAAAGTAAAATCTTTCTTTATGTAAGCATCAAACAATGTAACACCTGAATTCCACAATAATTTCAAATCTTCGATCAATGGAGCTAAATAAACATCAATAACATTACCTGGTTGTTTTGGTCCTGATATAAGCATAGATAACATGATGTATTTTTGTTTCATGCAAAACCACGGTGGTAAGTTATAATTTATCAACATAACCGTCCATGTACCTTGAATGTTTATTTGAAAACCAAAAGTATTCACTCCATCTGTAGATAACGCAAGACGAAGGTTTCTCGACTCGTTTCCAAATTCAGGATACTCATGATCGATTCTCTTCCATTGAGGAGAGTCTTCTGGGTGACGTAGTATCCCATGTTTAATTCTTGTTTCCGCATGCCATGTTAATTTTTCGGCAGTCTCCTCACTTCCATATAGGCGTCTAATCTTTTGAATGATTGGAAAGTACCATACAACTTTAGTAGGACTGGATTCATCTTTCTTTTATCGAGAAGCACCACACTTTGGGTATTATTTAAGTGATTTGTGGTCCTTGAGAAACATTATACAGTCATTCGGGCAAGCATGTATTCTTTCAGAGATCATACCCATCGAGTGTAGCATTCGTTTGGCATCGTATTTTCGGCTCAGGAGCTCATTCTGTTTTGGGAGCATGTCATTCATGAGAGCCAGTAGTTTCGTAAAACTGGAGTCACTCCACCCGTTGTCTAATTTCAAATTTCACAGCTTTAGTAATGCTGACAATGCTGTATATTTAGTGCAACCAGCATACAATGGCGTCTTTGCACAACTTTTTAACATCTCAAACAATTTTGGGTAGTCATGAAATTCATCTTCGACAGTTCTTGTCATTTCCTCAATATGATATTCATCATAATTCACATCTATAATCACATCCTCCATACGGTCATCTTCATTGTTCATGTTTGTAATCATATCAGATGATCCATAAAACACAGTGCCATCCTAGTCACTACCTTCGTTCGTTGTTTCCCTATGTTTATTCCAACATGTATAACTCTGATCTATTCTGTGACAGATCAAGTGTTCTTCCAACTCCTCTGGACTAATTTGTTTTGAATAACAATAGCTAAAACACGGACAAAGGATTTGAGAAGAGTCACATGCATGATCTTTCGCAAACTTGATAAACTCTTTCACGCCTTCTTCATAATCTTTTGTCAACCGATTGGCATTCATCCATTCTTTATTTATATTCATCCTATTTGAAATCCATAGGATGAGTATATAGGTTAGGGTAGAAGTAATATGAGTATAATTTAGATAAAAAATAGATACTTCAAAAATGGTTGGGGGCGTCCTCATTAATAGAAAATCTTGGATGGTTCTTGGGATTCATCCAATCTCTTCTTCTCTTCGATCCCCCCTGATGAGGGGTGGTTCTTGATAGTTTTTTATAGTGTGTTAGTTAGTTTTCCCATCATAATTCCTCCATTACTAATATCCTTTATTTTCCTATTATTTGGGATGATTTTAACTAGTATTTGTGTGATGATTTCACTATATCATCTTTAAATCAATTCAGATGATGTATATTTTTATTGTATTGGCTAGAGTTTATCCTTGTATGATGAACCCACCATGTTTTGTGAGGTAGGAGGACCATATAATACCAATCTATGTTCCGATTTATGCATGATTGTGCATTCAAGCATGAGTATATGTGTTCTAGTGAAAGGGATAGAAATCAAGAGCAACCAAGGTAAATAAATAAGGTGTTTTTTAGAGATAGAGTGAGGGTTCTATTGAATGTTTGTGATTTTGTAATCATCCAGAGATTATGTCTCCATGGATTAGTTGTGTTTAAGAAAGGATCGAGTATTGTATGATTTTTGTATAGCCTAGTTATGTTTTCTAAGGCTATTTTATTAGAGACTTATTCTTAAATAAGATGGATCATATAGTTATATATATCACGTATGACGAGGAACACCCTCTTAAGGATATATACGAGTCATGGTGTGATAATATGATGTGAGATATAGAAATGGGTATATATAAAAAAAATAGGGCACAAAACAAAACCACGAGGATCCATAAGAATAGAACATAAAGAATACATAATCATGATCCATATACAGCGTCAACTGAACATAAAAGAAACTAAAAAAAAGATATAGAATAAATCAGAACCCGACCAGATATCCTCGTGACCTTTGGTTTACCACTAACTATAAGACCAACCTGCTTTAAAGGAATCCTAAACAAGAAACCCAAACCTAAAAATAACTTGGGTCTACTGATGTCGGGTTTCACAAGTAGGGTGTGAGCATAAAACAACTTAGTAGGTTAGCACCATAGTATCCATACATTACCTTTCCTAAAATAATACAAAAACACTAGTTTTAAATAAATTTATAAAATTGGTTTTTATCATTTAAAGAACCAACACATATTTTTTAGAAAATCCATTTTCAAAACAAATCACGACTTTCCTTTTTTAAATAGATATCTAGTTTAAAAAATGAATTCAAAATTCAATATAAGATTCCAAACAAGGTGATCACAGAGCCATGATGAAATTAATTGAAGCAATAAAAGTAGAAAAATACTGGAAAACTATATAACCAAAGTACAGAAAAATAAAGAAGAACATATATATTGGTAATCATTAGAATTATCAAAACATACCTAGAAGAAATCTCTAGACTTACTAGGTTCAGACTCACCTGCCGACATATGGTGTACCTCCATAGTAAACAACCAACATTGATGCTCCATTATTGTAGTATACTAGAGAATGAAGAGGCCATCACATGCACGGTATAAACTAATAACACACAAGTGACAAATAGGCCTATACATCTCATGATTTTCAAAACCAATTTCCAAAACACCATAAAATACCAATAGATATTTAAAATTTACAAATCAAATTCAATTTTCAAAACTATGGGGAAAACACCATGTAAGCTCTGAAGATTCCAAACGGGCCTTTATGCCATTTGGAAACCAAACCACACCTCAAGAAGCCAAACATAATTAATCTCAATATTGACAATAAATGCAAACATAATTAATTCATGAAAATTAAATTTTACTCACCTTAAGGAGGAGGACCCGGTGGCAGAGGAGGAGGCGTCGACAGCGGAGGCACCAGAGGTAGTGCAGAGGCAGTGCAGAGGCATCACGGAGGCAGGGTGGACGCAGCGGTAGCAGCTCAGAGGCAGCGAAAGCAGCTCGATGGCAGCGGAGGATGAGGAGGAGGAGGAGGAGGAGGAGGAGGAGGAGGAGGAGGCCTCGGTGGAGGACCCGCGGTGGAGAGGAGGCTGCAGAGTAGGCGGATGAGGAGGAGGAGGAGGAGGCACCGGTGGAGGAGGAGGAAAACGAGGCCACGGTGGAGGAGGAGGAGGAGGAGCAGGCGCAGAGGAGGAGGAGGAGGCGGTGGCCAGAGGAGGAGGAGGCGGCGACCGCGGCGGCGGAGGAGGAGAAGCAGGCGGCGGCAGCAGCGCAGAGAAGTGCTTCCGCAAGAGCTTTACAGGGTGCGGGGAGGAGGAAGAGGACCCGGTGGATTTTATCAATCCTGCATGGACCTTTATCAGCGCTAGTAAAAAGCGCTGATAAAGGGTGTATTTATCAGTGCTAAAATGAAAAGCACTGATAAATACAACCTTTATCAGTGATTTTTTAGCGTTGATGAAGGCCGGACATTATCAGCACTTTTGTAACGCTGATAAATGTATCAATTTAAGAGTTTCTTTATATTATTATGTATTTATTTAACTCTAAATATATATATCACTATTTATAGTTATAAAATTATTTGAAAGGTATATTTATATATATCATTGAAAATATAATAAAATATATATTTATTTTTTAAATAAAATTTAATTTTAATTATAAGTGTACATTTTTTTAAAAACATATATATTATATGGGTAACATAATGAATTATAATATCTATAAATGAACATTATTCAATATGAACATATGTATACGCATGTATGATATATTTATTGGAAAACACATATATATACACGCATGTATGATATTCATTGACCCATTGGAAAACACATATATATATTCAATAATTTCAATTATAGTACATATATATTAGAACGCATTATATATTTATAAATAAAACAAATAAATTAAATATATATAAATATAATTAATATATATTAAATAGAATTAATTGATAAATCTAATTAATATATTGAATTAATAAATCTAATAAATAAATATATAATGAATTAATAAATATAATAAATATATAATGTGTTAATAAATATAATAAATATATTTATTATTAACATTATAATCATTTAATTATATATATATATATAATTATTTAATTATATATATAAATACGTAGTTTATTAGCGCTAATAAAAGCGCTGAAAAATGTATAAGTTTAAGAATTTTGTTATATTATTATATATTTATTTAACTCTAAATATATATATCTCTATTTTTAATTATAAAATTATTTGAAAGGTATATTTAAATATATATATCATTGAAAATATAATAAAATATATATTTATTTTTTAAATATAATTTAATTTTAAGTGTAAATTTAATTAATATATATATATATATATTATATATGGGTAACATAATGAATTATAATGTACATTATTCAATATGCACATATATATACGCATGTATGATATATTCATTGACCCCAATTCATTGGAAATCACATATATATAGATGCACACATGTATGATATTGATCGATCCCAATTCATTGGAAAACACACATATATTCAATAATTTCAATTACACATATATACTAGATCACATTATACATTTATAAATAAAACAAATACATTAAATATAAAGAATTATAATAAATATATATTAAATATAATGAATTAATAAATAAAATAAATATATAATGAATTATTAAATTTAATAAATATATAATGAATTAATAAATATAATAAATATATTATGAATTAATAAATCTAATAAATATATAATGAATTAATAAATATAATAAATATATTTAGTATTAATCTTATAATTATTTATTATATATATATATATATTGTTATAAAATGTGTTTTTTATTTAATGTATATAATAAATATTATCAGCGCTAAGAAAAGCATTGATAAATGTTATATTTATCAGCGCTAATAAAAGCACTGATAAAGGGATATTTAAAGCGCTGATAAATGTGCCCTTTATCAGTGCTAAAACAAGCACTGATAAAGGGTACACCTTTATCAGTTCTTTTCCGTTAGCGCTGATAAAGGCGGGCGTATGCCTTGCCCGGTTTTGTGGTAGTGTCTCAGATGATTAGTAATGATAACAGTATAGCGAAAACATTCATAAATAAGCATAAATGTTTATGGAAATGTATAACTAAAAAAAGCCTTTTAAATTTGAACCTCAACATAATATGGTAAAGATAAATATAAATTAATTCCATTTACTTACTCAAATGGATATTCTACTTGTCAAATAATCACATGAAATATCAATAGCCTCTTTCATAATGATAGAATACATAATGTCATATTATCATAACCACATAGTCAAGGACTTGTTCCAAGAATACAAATAAAATTTTTTAATGGCCTTGTTCCAGGAAACTAGATTGTCTCATGAGGCCTACCAATGCATCTAGGAGATATAGTGGACTCCACCCGTCACATAGTAAGTCCAATTCATTCCACGTATGAAAAGGTTTAAACATAACATAAACATTCGTATTAAAACAAGTATATGAAATGTCAATACTTTATACATAAAAAATTAATGGTATAAAAATGACACATCCATAGACAAAAATATCACAAAACCGTCAATAATATATTGAATTTTTATATCAAAATAATTCAATTTCAAATATGCTCAAAATCCATCAAAAGATGTTGACATAGATGAAATCAAAACTATTTGAGAGAAATATCTATTTTTTTGAAATAATTTAAATGACACATAATTATAAAATAAAACATTTCTTTTTAAAATATTCTTATACGCGTGTAAGGGAAGCTTGAAAGGTGTAATTACGGAGAAGAATAACTGCACATGCTGTACAAGTTAAAAAAGACATTCTTACCTTAATTTTGTCGAAAATGTCATAAAGTACCTTGTTTAGAAAACGACGGAAAGATTCCTTTCAAAAACATATAAGGTAAAATAAGGGTATAAATGACATTAACCCATTGTATATTAAATAGAAAAAGTGTTTTGAAATAAATATTTAAGAAACATGGATGTGGAAGATAAAGAGGTTTGAGTAGATAATTACGTATAAATAACCTCAGATAATGAAGAGATTGTGAAATAAACCCTTACCTTGTAATTTTACTTGGTCTAGGGTAGGTTAACCTCCTATATAATGGTAAAATAATTTATATTAAATTATACAAGAATCATATACATTAATATGATATCATATATGATCTTTTAACATTGCCTTGTTTAATAATATCTTAGTATTATCGTTGTTTTAGGTGTTAACTGATTCATTTTCCTTTATATTATTTGTTATGTAAGCCGTGTTTGTTATGGATAGGTTGTATATTATTCGTATCCAGAATGATAGCAGGTCCTTAAACTTTATTTTTAATTATCAAATGAAAATTAGTCTTCAATGGATATGATGGGGAATGAATCTCATCGCGTTCGTGGAGACGATAATCTGTATATATGAATGAGCGACAATATCATTTTTTTGATATTAAAATCTTATATAATTAGATGGTATATCATATATAAAGAATAATTATAATGTTATATTTAATATTTACGTCAATTACACTTCATTATAATACCCATCCAAATAATAATATTTTGAATAAAAATTACACCACGACTGGGAGACAGTAAGCTGAACGTACGCACGTATGGTGACATGTCATTCAAAGGATTGATAGAATACTGAATATGGTTTTACCATATTTATAATAAAATCATATTATATATATGATACTAGAGTTATTATTTTAGAATGTAAATCAAAATTAAGAAGAAGTGGATGAAGAAAGAAACTTGAAAGAGGGTGGTGAAATCATTACCTCTTCTTTGGGTTCTTCCTTTGGATTTGATCAAAAGGGATTTGTAGGTTGTCTTTATGATCAAAATAAGGCCTCTATGTTGATTTGAGGGAAGCTGAGAGGATATCTTGGAAGGCTTTGGCAGATCCAAATGGCTTTGAAGGTGTGAATTAGAGAGAATGGGGAGTGCCCTTTTATTAGAGGGGTGAGGGGCACCTTTGGAAAAGAGTGAAATATTATTTTATAATAAATTAATATTCAGTTTATAATCGATCCAAAGTGACTTATTTCAAGGATAAGGGGGATATGGGTCGAAAACAACTCAACCAATTGATTTTAGACAGGTTTGGGTCACTATATCAACCTTATCTTTTATATTTAACTCTTAGTTAATTACTTTTACATTTACCATGTCTCATTCTATTTTTATATTATATGGTTAATAAAAAAACTATATACCTCCAATAGAACCCCAAGTGGTTAATTAATGATAAAACAACCATTATATAAGTCTTTTGGAAGAACCTCAGATTTTTAGGAATTGAATTTCAATTAATAATATAATATTTGTTTTAAAAACACTTTTATGTCAATTTTGAAACTATTAGGAATTTGATTTTTGTGAAAATGATAATAGAATGATTACTTACAGAAACGTTAACTAAATCAATACTAAAATGTAATATTATCCTAGAAAATTAGTGATATTAATAAAAAGTCTCAAATTACATTTATTTGTTTATTTATAATATCAATTATCTTAATCTTTCATTAATACGACAATTACTGCATCAGCATTGTGTCACTAATAAATTAACTTACATAATGTATAAAATTTATAAATAAAATACCATTATGTAGGAAATATTTTTATCTTTATAATTAATATTTATAATCGAATTTATATTTTATATAACCCTATATTAAAAATGTTTTAGTTAATAACCTTTGATTTTTACTCCTCTAACTCTTCTTTGAATTAAATAATAATAATTGTCCTAATCTAATCCAAGTGGAACAAATAGGTTCATATTTTTTTCCTAAGGTTTTTTTGGTTGAATTATACTTATCCAATACAATTTGGACATGTGTCAGGGAAAAAATAATATCATTTTTACCTTTAATTACCCTATTTACTTTTAACCGTGGTAAATGAAAGTAAAAAGTTACTATTCCCTAAAAATTATTTTTATCTCATGGAATCACATTTTAATTACTAATATCAGCCGTTTATCTCAGATTTTTTGAAATTAAATTCATAGAAGCGGTAAAATTATGTTTTATGCAAATTCGCAAAATCTTCGAGAAGGTAGGTAAAAGACGGTAAAAATATCAATAAACTTTTATATATCTAAAATTAATATAAAATGACTTCAATGAATTAAATTGAATTTATATAGGTATTATGTATATATTTTTACCTAAAATAAATTTAAATAAAATAAATAATTATTTAAATAAAAAGTCGGTTTTAACCAATAACTCAGTTTTCTTCACTATTCATCCAAAAATGAATGTTTTCAGAGAAATACCACAAATTCAGCCGAAGCTATATTTGATATTCCAAATAAAAAAAAGATGTGTATTTTACAAAATTCAAAACATAGAAGTTGCATTAATTAGTTTAATATGTATTCCCATTGTCAAAACAAATAGCGGGTTTTTACGAAATAATATCTGTCAAAAGATTGACACTTGTTTATGCCAAATTTCAAAGTGAAATTCCTTCCAATGACCCGCATTAGATTAAATGGTAGAAATATAATTTAATTACACTTTGAAACCATTTAAAAATATAATATAACCATTAAAATAAATTTTATTAAAAAATGAGTTTTTAATTAAAGTTCAATATTTTTCACTATTCCTCAAATAATGAATTTTATCAGAAAAATACCAAAATTTTACCCAACGTAAAATTTGATGTCTCGATTCTAAACAATAATTTTATTATGTAAAATTGAATATATAAAAGTTTCAAATATTGGATTTAAAAAGGGTTCTCCATTAAAAGGCGGTAAAATTGTATTTTTTGAAAAATATTTCTTTTATCTAAAAAAATGAATTTGTTCATATATTATGTCTAAGAAACTCATAATGTGGATTCTAAAATTATAAGGATTATATAAAATTAAAAATTCTATTATTAATATTCATAACTTATTTTGAATGACCAGTTTGGTATGTCGTGTTTTCCTTGAACTCAGTATTGTGTATAGTGCATGTTAATTAATTTCTTTGTGAAATAACGTACTATGAAATCTTTTGGTGTTACACAAACCATGACATTATATACACTAAAAGATAATGGTTTATCTTAAAGAATTTTTTATCACTCCAGTACTCAATACAAATCTATCAAGTACATCAAATAATATTCCAGAAAAATTTATCGTATAAAATTCTATACTCCAACCAATGAATCAACCATCCCAGATATGATTTCGTTCTAGTCATTAATCAGTAATGATTTTATTTTATTTATCAAATTTATTTTATACTTACATCGATCTCTATCATCTTCACCAACACAAATATGAACATAGGGGGAATCCTTATAAAATTTGTCTCTCTCAACCTCAATTCATTATGGATCTAGTTATTATTCATCATGGAAGATACAGATCGATAAGTCTATCTTCATTTCGGCATCATTTGTTAATCTTCATTAATTTTCTATTTCCTAAGGGTAATATAATACATGGTAAATCAATGGATCTGGTTTTATAATAATGATTTTTTATTATTGAAACTCTCCACTTTATTATCATCTCTTCTCCATAGATTATGGATTCCTTTTGGTGTTTGAAATTATGGGTGTTCCAAGGTATGTTTCCAATTCACCTCCCATTAAATTTAAATCTACTATTTCATAAAAATTGAAATTAAGATTAAAAAAATATTTAATTTTACCATTTATACTTATTTATTAATATTTAAGAAATACATATTTTATATTCCTTGAGATGATAATAATATAGTTTGTTTAATAATAATTGTGTAGATCATTTTTATATAAATTATCGACCATTTTAGAAATTTAATTTTCCAATTGTATGATGATGAATGTGATTTAAAATGTTTGATGATATTAATTAAGTAAATCATCATAAATTTATTTCAAATCATGGTTGAATTTCACACTATTTGATAAAACATTATAAAAAATAGTATTTATTGATGTGAGATTATTTATAAATTGGTTTCTAAATGGCCTTTAATTTACTTGAATGACCCATTTTTTCAAATAGATTTTTGAAATAGCTTCTTGGATGATTAAATAATATTATGAAAAAAAATTTCCATTTTACATGCTCCTTAATTTGTGATTGAAAAGGTAGATGTTTGAATTATTTCAATGAAATGTCCCTTCTGATGGAAGTTAAAATGAAATAAATTATTATGATAGGATTAATTGGAGGAATCTATTTTGGTGGTCCGATGTGTGAGTGAGATAAATTATTATTTTCCATATAGCGATACGATATAATATTATATTGAAATTGTTACATACATTACAATGTCATGGGATGAATTGGGTGGAAACAAGGGTAGTTCTGTTACATATATTCCGTAGTTTATAATTTTCCCTAGAAAGTGGACCTAGGTGGGACTTAGGACATCCCATGGGATGTTTCTCTACTATTAGGACATGAAGGATATAACTGTGTGATTGGAATAGGGTTAATTTATGTGTAGTTTTTTTCACAACGCATAGACTTTTCATTAATGATTAACTTGTTATCTCAATTATAGACACTTTACCCTTATCACCCTAGGTTCATTGATGATAATATATAGATGATTTACATATTATATTTGTTTTATAATTTGATTACTTATATTCTGATTTCCATTAATTTTTATTCAACTATTTAAACAACAATTTATGACTAGTTTTGATGAAATCATATATCATGTGGTTGTATTTAATAAATACCCTTGTATTTTAAATATTGGGTTTTCTTGAGGATAAAAATAAATATTTTTTTAAAGGAAGAAAATAATTAAAACCAATATTTTAGTATAATATTAAAATATTCATCAACCTAATTTTCTTTAATAGTGTTATGCGTTAGGTCTATGGGTGGTGACCTATAGGGTTTCTGTCATGTCGTTATATCATTCATGTTTAGTATGATTTTTGGGGAATATTTTAATCTTATATCTCTTGGATTGATTAATACTGGAGGAATGTGTATGATTTATTCATGGTCAAATTGAGGTGTTAGTGGCTTGTTTTATCATTTTCTTTATCATTGGTCATATCTTCCATGATCCTTATGCAGAGTTTATCATATTTTGGTTAATTAGTTTTTTATTAGATATCAATGATTATGTGTTGGTTTGGAATTTAATTCCGCAAAATAAATGTTCATGGATATTAATATTGGGAGATATTATTTCCATTTCATTTTTCTGACCCATACAAACTTTTCACCACCCCAAATGGATATGGAATTCACTTGAAGTCTCTTATATGGATATCATGGGTGTTATTTTCAAGGAAGACATGGGGTGGTTTAATATAAGTTGGAATCTGAGAGAGGTTTTGTGTTATTTTTCAAGGATTCCAAGTTATTTGGATGTAGGACTCTCAGAATTATTGTAATCAATTATGGGACAGTGTATGATCACCACCTATTAGATATGATGTTTTACATACTAAGTTTATCCTAGATGAGTATGTCTACTATTCGTGATCAATTCTTGGATTTTTCAAATATTGTTTTGTGTCTCATTTTTATTTTGATTTTTCCTAAGATATTTTGAGATGCTCTGAGGATTGGAGTGATTTTTTGGGGATTTTTATAGGGTTAAAACATAATCTATAATATTTAGAAAATCATTAACAGGTTATAAAACCAAATATGGATAAAATCTAGTGGACATTTAATTATTGTAATATGGTATGCCAAACCATATGGTAAAATCATATGTTGCTATTATTTATTTTACATTTTGATATTCATATATTTTTATGTTGGAATATATTTTTTCTCTTGATAATGGTTTAGGATCAATTTGGGTGATTCTTCTAAAAATTAATTGATGTTTTAGTTTAGTCATGTTCAATCATAAAAAACATCATGGATTGAATCCTATTTTCTTGAAAATGAAAAAAGTAATTTTAATTTTGTTGTAGTGACTTCCATGAAAATCCTAGATTTCTTTTCATTTGTGATTTAATGGTTTTGATGGACGAGTCAGAGTATCAACCATGATTTTTTAAAACTATGATAGTTTTTTGAAAAAATTTTATTGTTTTGTAAGAAATATATTATTATATTTATTTTCAGTGTTTCATATGTTGTCAATAATGTTTAATTTGATTTTCAAATTGAATTAAATTATTAAGAGTTTTAAAATCGGTGGCCTTGGAATATTCCAATTATATGAAATTTTTTATTTCCACTTTCAAACAAGTTTAAAACGATTATTTAAAAAAGGGGAGTTATATTGAATTGTGTTTTGATAAAAAAATCCTACTGTTTCTATGAAGTGAATATATATTTTTCATTCATAAAAATATTGTTTTGGAATTATTCGTATTGTAAATTTTTAATGTGTTGGATTTCCACTTTAAATGAATAGAAATTTTTGATTTTATTATTTATTTTTTTCTAGTTTCATGGGGTTATCTTGTTTTTGTATATATTTATTATTTTCCCAGTATACCACAAATCATGTTTAATATAATATTTTTCTGACCATGATATTCTTAGAACTATATTTCAATCTACACTAGACCATGACATCAGTGTTATTCCCCTCATCCCCTAGATAAATGATTTCATTTTAGGGTTTAAATGATTTAATAATCAAAATTTGTATTAAAAAATTGTTATTAGAAACAATAATTATAATTAATAAATTTAAAATATATTTTAATATAGCTTAATCTTCCTAAATCCTTTAATTTCATGTTCTGAAACTTCATTATAGAGGTTTTAGTTAGAATTGTTGGAATTATTTAATCTAGTTTTATCCACATAAGGACCATTTCTCCAAGGCTTTCAAGGTGAGATTCACCCAGAAATTCATTCCAAATGTAGTCAACATATAAAATACAATAGATTTATATAGTCTCCAATAAGTGGAGAAAATGGTTTTGGAGAATACATTTCATTTTATAGAGTTAGTTTCAAATAATTATCTTATATCCATTGGCGATTTTTTAATTTTCAGTTATTTCATGGAATTTAAGAAACTATATTTTTCATGGGATATATATATTCTTGTCCATGACTCATATAATGTAGTGTTAAATTAATCTATTAAGGTTGAACCAGACTTGGTAGGAGCACTAGTGGGGGTGGAGGATTTTTATATTTCAAAGAGGGTTGAAGGAGACTCCATAATAAGAAAATGATATAATTCCAATTCGTACCTTTTGATCATTGGTATTAAATTATGTGAATTTTATTCTGGAAAACATTCTTTGAAATCAAGAACATAGTATTTTACTGGTGTGGAAGGGTGTGTATTAAGGGAACATATTTTTAATGATTTATTAATTTATTTCATTCCTATGGTCAGTGGGGTCAACAAAAAATTTCTATGTAAAAAGGTTGTTAAAAATAATGGTGGATTGAAGTCTACACCGTCTAAATATCCTCCTAGTTCAGCTCGTGTGTGGTCTCTAAAAAATTTATTTTCCATTTTTAATGAAAAAGTTTATAAGGGTTTGAATATCTAAGAAATACTTATGAGGTGGGTATACCACTATCAATGATCTTTCCATGCGGAAAGTATGTATCTTTATTGGAGTGGTTTTCTCTTTTTTGTTTTAAATAGAAATAAGGGATAATATTCTCAAGATGTTGAATATTTTTGGGTGATTCACATGTGGTATTTTATCTCATGCTTATTTTAATTATTACATATTGGATAATTTTTATGTTGGGAATACTCATACCATAGTAATTTTATATATTTACTCAGTTGGTGTGATACGGGCCTTCAATTGTTTCATCACTTTGAATTTTTTACAAAGGAATTATTTGTTAGCTGTTGAGGTGACCATGATCTAGTGTTCATTAAGAAATATTTCTCTATTTATAATTTCATAAATATAGTGTTCGGGAACCCAAATACTAGCTTAATCTCTATTGAATTGAGGCAGAAAAATTTAGTTCTATTCTTGGAATAGTTATGTTTTAGTTGATTCCAATTGTTCTGTGATGTTCTCTTGTGTGATCTATCATGGTTTATTTTCTTGTAGTGTTAATATTTTTATGTTTTTTGTTTAATAGTGATTTAAAAGTACTATTTTGTTTTGTTATCTTGAAAATTATTCAGGATATTTATGGTTGTTTTCATTATTGATTAACTGGTTTTGGATATATCATCCAATATAGGTAGAATATGTGGCTTCTTATACCTCATAAGATAAATTCTCATTCATTGCTAAATAAGTACATTTAATTTAATAGAATGTATGATTTTATGTATCATTCCATGGTAGATGTTATCACATTATCATAGTTTCATTTATGGTTTATTTAGAATCAGTTTTTGTATCCATATTAACTAATTCAGTATTTTGAACAAATTTTGTGTTTGGATTCTATAGGTAAACTATTTTGACACATCCTATTGACTGAGAGTTTTCCATGAGGCTTTCGTGGGAAAAAATACTTTTGGTGGTTATATCTATCTTCTAATAACCTTTCCTAACACTATTGTTTCATTTACCCTATTATATTTCGTGTCACTGGTTGTTTTCTATCATTTTTGATGGTTGGGTTTTTTCTTGGGAGTTTGACATAGTTTTTTACATGAGAGCATAGATGGGAACATTGTAGAAGGACCACATGTAGGAAAATGTGGGGAACCAGCTAGATGATCAAATTTCTTATTCTAACTAAGGCTACCATATTCCTACCCACTCACCAGTGACGAACAACCAATCAAATTGTGGGAAATCTAGTTTGCTAACATATTGTCTCTAACCATAGGCTCCCTAGTTTTTCATGAAAAGCTATCTGGCGGGATCCACTAGGTAGCTGTTGAAATTATTCTAGTCATGAATTAGTAAATAATTTATTTTAATTATCCATGGAATCCCTCATTTTATATTTTCTCCCTCATATTATGGCATCACCTTGACCAATGTGGTCCTAGGGGTACTCCTAAGATGATTTTGTGTCACCTGTAACGGCCCTCTTCTGAATGTTGCCCAGAGGTTCCCCATACCCGTTTGGTCACATGGACACAAGTGCATTTCCTTGAATGCCAGATGCTTCCGAATAGGAATGAGGGCCTTGGGTGTGATAGTGTGGAAACTATGCCCTCTTTGGCATAGTAACACAGTGGATGTAAACAAATGTCAATAGATGAAATAGTAATGATATCATACAACAATAACTGCAGAAGACTGTAATAATAAAAATGAGCACATATATATAAATGATGCATGATACATATGTCTAGGAATTTAGGAAAACACATCACAATTCTGAAATATAGTTCAAAACCAAGTACAAAAGAAAATCAAATAAACAACTCCTCAGCATCGCAAGCTTCAGATTGGTCTCATGTTTTCTAGCTCCAATACAGGAAAGTACCTGAAGAAGAAGGGTGCTTGCCCTTATCTATACCTGTATTAATATATTCTATTTGGGCCCAAAAGCATGACCCAAATGGGGTTTGAGGATAAATCCTAGTAGGAAGCCACAAAAATATCTGCGCCTAATAGTCAGTGATTATATATCAGGTAATAATAAACATGAAGCAGCAGATAATGGAGTACTAAAGTAAACCTCCTACAATTTCAATGCATTCGAATTTCACATAACAAGCAAACAACTAATCAAAGTAGGTAACCCTTTGGGAAGTACACACACATCCTATCCATTCTGGTTCAACCAAACAAGTACAATCAACCCCCTGGGAAGCACACAGTCTAAACTCAGTGCTTCATCTTAAGTATACTCTCTGGGGAAGCACTCACCGTCAATTCCCCATATATTCTCGTATCAGTACTAAAGGCGCTCTGGGGAAGCACTCAACATTCCATTCCCCCTGTGGCCCACATTGAGGTACTACAGAAACTCTGAAGAATAATTTAAGATAAATTCCCCCTATGGTCTCGCATCATAAATTATAAGACACTCTGGAGAAGCCCTCAAATTAGTTCTCCATATGGTCTACTACATCAGGTTCTCACAACCATGTGAATGTTAATCGAGCATAGAAATGCGTAGCGGCCAAAGTAAACCTTAAGAACTACTTGGCTAAACATTATATATAATAACAACTTGTTAGAATACAAATCACTCTATCCTATATACTAGTCATGGTGAAAAGAAACAAGGCAGCCTAACATGCTAAGCAGGAGTAAACAGTCATAAACAAACATGCATGGGAAAACACTTCCAAAGCATAGAAATTAACCCTAATAACATTCAATTAACCACTATTCAAGACTACAAGCATAACAAGAAATTAAAAAGGGGAAATTCATAAACATGCAATACCTTATTCATGGGTATTTGGAAAAATTACACATATAACTGAAAGCATTTCAATAGAAAGGTACAAACCACCTACCTTGCTGTTGTAGGATCACTATACGTGAACCTCAAGCCTTAAATATCCAAAGAACACCATAGATCTACAAAAATATCTACAACATTCAATCTAAGATAACTTGAAAAAGAAGTGTAATCAGGAAATGAAGCTCTAGAAGATGGAAGAGCTTACTGAGGAGATCCCAATGCAATCGATGATGGTCAAATTCGAGGTCGGATGCTCGATTGAAGGCTTAGAGAAGGATCACGGTCATTCGTTCACTCTCAGATGAAATTGGTCGAGAAGAAGATGGTTTTTTTCCATCAGACGCGACCCTGATGTGTTCAATAAAAAAATAAATTACACGACATGTACTTTCCCTTACCAACCCCTACTTTAGGTGGCCTCCAGTTCACCGCACATGGCCGTGTGCATGATCGCTACACGGACAGCTCCCGGATACCCGTGGTACTGAGTACACAATGTGTACTTCAAACATTTCCATAAATTCTTCTTTTTCTTAAAAACACCAGAAAAATTAAAATATACCTAAAAAGAGGTTTTGGGTTATTACATCACCCAACCTTAATTAATGGGATATCTAACTATTTTTATTCATGGTGATTCCTTATCGGCAAGTATTTCTCTTTTCTGGTCATAGATTCTCCTATATATGATATTGCTCATTCCCAAGGGATATGGAATACATGATAATGTATAGGGTTTATTATTCATATCTATAATTTTTTATCAATGGATCTATCTTTTTAATTTTTGATACTCTCTTCTGTCTATCTCAGTGATACCATTAATTTTTTGAAAATATATGTGTTACGATGTAGGTTTCCTGATCATTTTCTACAAAAATAGAATCGAATATTTCATTTACATTCAATGTGTGATTTGAATTTATTTAATGTTCCCATTTATAATTTAGTGGAATTAATAAAAAATTATATTTTATTGGTCTTTGTTTACGTGGTTAAAATACTATTTTCTATATGAATTAATAATTTGATGTATTTTATAGGAATAATAATTTATTTTAGATGTAGAATTATATAGTTGGATGTTGATTCATATGATTGAAATTTTTATTAATTTTATTTCCAAATTTATATGAAAGGGATTTTTTATTTTATAATATACAGTTACTACTTTTCAATAAAATACATTGAAAACGAGTATTTATTCATGTGTTATTATTTATAAATAGTTTTATAAATGGCCTTGAGATGATTTCTCATGACTCGTCCTCGGGGCTCGTGCCGTGACTACCCCAAGCCCGCCTTCCATAGGCCAGGGGCTGGAAACTAGCACCAAGGCGTGATTCCCCATAAAAAGGTAAGGCATTGCCTTTTTAAAGTAAACAAATACCATAGACCAAGCAAGCAGAAGTAAACACTAAGTAAAACTGGAACAAAAGTAAGTAAGGAAAAGTAAGTGGGCCAGTATACAAATCCAAACTGAAAGTAAAGTACAACTAGAAAGGGAAAACAACAACGGAAAGTAAAGCCGCAGCCTCAAGCCGTCCACTAGAAGTCCCACCTGAAGGGTGGGTAAAGATAGCCTCCAGAGGTCCTCGGGTCGAGCCGTCCGCTCCGAGTACGCCCCGCCCAGTGGTCCACCTCCGGGTACCGACCTACTCCTCGTGCCTCAACCATGATCAGCTCTGTCCGTCGTCTACAACCAATATAACGTAGTGCGGGCATAGCCCGTGCAGGGGTGAGTAAAAACTACTCATTAGGGACTCCGAGACCCCTGAAGGTCTCCCAGAATCCACAAAGGATAATCAACAAAGGAAAGATACAATCACGAAGTAACATCCGACACTACTTAGGTATATGCCCATACATATACCTAAGTCTTCAATTCTCGTTCGACTCCAACATCCGAGCTCAAGTATAACCTAGTCCACACAGGAAGAATCACAACCCAATCCACACAGGAAAACATGACGTAATTCACACAGGATATCAATTCAATATTATCGAAGATAAGGATTGAAAGTCATGATTCAGCTCACACATGTATACTTCTTAGTAAGATGATAGAGATTATTAGATATAACCACTGATTCATCTAAGCCGTCGGACCCACACAAGATCGATAGGTACTAACCCCCGTAATGACCCACAAAGGATCGATTGGTATCTAACCCCCGCAATGCCCCACACAGGATCTGACCCACACAGGATCTGTAGGCGCTGGCCCACACAGGACCACTGAGCGTTGACCCACACAGGATATGACCCACACAATATCGGTAGCACTGATCCACGTAGGATCGCTGAGTACTGTAGTCGTCGCCATCGAATCCATGTAGGATTTCTGTACAGTCGTCATCGTCATTGCAGTCACAACCAGCTCTAGGGTTCCCACACACAGAAAGCTCGTTCGAGAGGGTCTGCTCCACGAGCCGAAGGGCTGATACATCAACTGACACATTGTCCAGAGTTGATGTATCCAAAAGTTCCGTATTGTCAACAGGAACTCAATGTCAGAGACGGCGCATTAATCGGGCGCCCGGTCTGAGAGTTATTGGCTTTTTCGTCCCAGGGGCCCTATTGGTTTTTAAGACAAAACCAACCCGACCATACTCCAATTGCGTCCAAACCTCGAGCGGAGTAAGCCAAATGGTCCGTCTCACTTAGAGGAATCCAAAAAAGTTGACGGCACGTCAATCGGACGTCCAGAGCTCAAGTTATAAGCATTTCTGCTCCGAGGGCCCAGTTGGTTTCGTGTACGAACCAACCCGGATGAGCCCAATGTACTCTGAAACCTTTAGTGTAATATATTGAAATGTCCGTCTTGTTCCAAGGATCGCTTCGCCGCTAACGGTGCGTCGATCGGAGGTCTGAAACCCATGTTATGGGCAAAAGACCATGACCGGTCCTGTATTAGGGGGTTCGGGCCCGGCCCGATACCCCCTGGGTCAGCCCGAACCGGGTCGACCCGACCTGGGTCCGGGTCCGACCCGCTTTGGCACGGCCCGACCTGGCAGGCGCGGCCCAGTCGTGAGGCGGCTCGACCGTTTCGGCCGAGTGGGGGGGGGGGGGCGCCTGCCCCCTATTCCGTAACCGCGGCCCCCATGATGGGGGGCCGCTCAAGCTAGCCAGCCGGGGGTTGTAACCCCCGACTCTTCCACTGATCGTCCAGCCTGCTCTAGCCAGCCGGCTGTTGCCGCCATGGGACCTGCGATGGCCGGTCCCCCTGCTCTGATGCCGGCGGCCCGGAACTAGCCGTCGGTCCCTGCTCTGCCGCGGCCTATTGCTGCGGCCTTGGTCCACCCGGCGCGGCGCCATTGCGCCTCGCCCCTCTGTCGCGGCCCCACTCTGGCCGCGTTGCCTTCGGGGTTCTCCAGCGTGGCGTGACGGCGTCGTGTTCTTGTTCGATTCAAAGGCGTGGCATGACGGCGCCACGCATACCTTGCCGCATGACCCTGCGTGGTGCGACGGCACCGCGCCATCCTCGTTCCATTCCACCACAAGGTAGACATGATAAAAGGGGAGGAGCGTCGGCCGTGTTTGTGCGATTCGGCCCCCTCCCATTAACTGTAACAAGCGTTCCAAAAGTACAAGGAATGATGACATAAGAAATTCACGAAAAGAAACACATAACCCCTACCTTGTCGAATTCGTTGAGCAAGTGTTCATCGCGGAGATAACTGTCACGGAAGAAGACATCGCGGGAGGATAGAGTCGCGTCACGGGGAAAAGATTCTTCGGTGTCGCGTCTTCGATCCCCGAGGAATCCGACATTCTTCGCGTTCTTCATGTTCTTCGTTGAAGAAGAAGAAGTTCTTCAAGCTCCTCAACTTTTCTCCAAATCCTCCAAATTCAACAAGTTCCAACCAAAATAAAATAAGTCCTTTACTTATTTTATTAACATAACTTAAGCATTTGAAATTCAAAAGTTAATATAATCCACTCAATTAATTAACTCAACTTGACTTATTAAATGGAGGGTTATGGAAGGTTAGGGAAGATGAAGGGGTGGGGTTCGTGTGGGCCCCACCACTCTCATAACCTCCAATGGGAAGTTGGGTGGTCACCCCAACTTTCACTCAATGGATAAACCACTTAAAAGAAATAAAAAATTGTAACTCAATTTTTATTTTAACTTCCATAAATTTTTATCAAATCCTCCCGTGGAAACACAACTTCGTATAAGGTGTTCCTAAGCAAATATCGGCGTTGCGAATTCATCGGTGCCCTCAGAATTCGATTCTGAGCACCGGTTCAAAAGATAGGAAAACCCGCTTGTTCGTTCACTGAACGTACCCGATCTAAAATTCGGATAGAAATTTCGGCCACACCGGGCCTTGGAATCAAGTGCCGTCAGAAACCACGTTCTTTTAAAATCCCAAAGAAAATTAAGAAAAAAATTCCCTAGAATTTTATGAGTCTTTACATTACTCCCACCTCAGGGCTTTATGTCCCCATAACGATAGATCAAAAACTAGGGGAACAAATGTGGGTATTGTGCACGAATCTGAGCCTCCCGCTCCCAAGTGCTCTCCGGGAGGTTCCCGTGCTGGCATATGATGCGCACTAGAGGAATCAATAGTCCATGTAGGACCCACTCCTGTCGATCCTTGACCTCCACTAGGACCTCCGCAAAAGTCGCCCCATCATCTATGTCCAGCTCCCCATGGTCAATGATATGGGTCGGGTCATGCATGTATCTCCTCAGGTGAAATACGTGGAAGACGTCGTGCACTCGGTGCAACTGAGGTGGTAGAGCCAGGCGATAAGCCACCTCTCCAATCCTGCTGAGGACCTGGAATGGTCCTATGAAGCGTGGAGACAACTTTCCGCCTCATCCAAATCTCTGTAATCCACATCGAGGTGAGACCTGCATGAAGATGTGGTCGCCAACCTCGAACTCTAGTGGCCTCCGCCTCCTGTCAGCATAAGACTTCTGCCGGCTCTGAGTTATCCTCATCCGCTCCTGGATGACCTGGACCTTCTCTGTCGTGGCCTGGACTATCTCTAGTCCCACAACTGCTGACGCCCTAGGGTCTGTCCAGCACAGAGGAGATCTGCAAGGTCGGCCGTACAACGCCTCGTATGGTTCCATCCCGATGGTGGAGTTGTAGTTGTTGTTGTACGTGAACTCCACCAAGGTTAGATGGTCCTCCTAGCTACGACCAAAGTCGAGGACACAAGCACGGAGCATGTCCTCGAGAGTCTGATGGTTCTCTCCATCTGACCATCTGTCTGAGGGTGAAAGACGGTGCTCAGACGTAGCTGCGTCCCGAATGCCTCCTGCAACCCCTTCCAAAGCTGGGAAGTAAAGCGATCATCTCGATGAGAGATGATAGATGATGGAACACCATGAAGCCGTACAATATTTTGAACGTAGAGACGTCCCAAGCTCTCCACTGAGCCCTGCTCTCTGATGGGTAAGAAGTGAGACGACTTGGTGAGTCAGTCTATAATCACCCAAATGGAGTCATGACCTCTAGAATTGCGTGGAAGTCCAGTTACAAAGTCCATAGATATGTCGTACCACTTCCACTCTGGGACCTCCAAGGGCTGCACAAAGCCTGCTGGTACCTGGTGCTCTGCCTTCACCTGCTGGAAGGTGAGGCATCAAGAAACGAACTCTGCCACAACCTTCTTCATGACCGGACACCAGTTCTGTCATCTGAGATCATGGTACATCTTCACCACTCCAGGATGTACCGCCAATGGAGAAGTGTGAAACTCTCTCAGCACCTCCTCTCATAAAGAAATTGTTACCATGGTATGTCCTCTAAAAAGGACATAGTGCTCTCCTCCTAAAGAGAAACCATCAGGTGCATGTCCTATGGATATCTGCGCACATCGCCTCTTACAGTCGGCGTCCCCATGCGGTGCCTCTCTGACCCGCTGCAGGTGTGGTGGAGTGACTGTGAGTGACTAAAGGAATGATTTTCCATCTCTATCCACGAAGGATATCTGCAATGCGGCTAGCTGCTCTATCGCCTCCCTAAGTAGCTGAATACCCGTCCTCCTGCTGAGAGAATAGGCTACCATGTTCCCCTTTCCAGGAGTATAGACTATCTCAAAGTCATATTCCTAGAGGAACTCAAGCCATCGCCGCTGCCTCAGGTTCAGGTCCTTCTGCGAGAATATTTACCTGAGTCTCTGGTGGTCAGAATAGACTGTAAAGCGCCCGCCCATCAGATAGTGTCACCACATCTTCAGAGCGAAGACCACTGCTGCTAACTCTAGGTTATGGGTAGCGTAGTTCTACTCATGCTGCCTCAAATGACGTGATACAAAGGCGATCATAGCCTGCACCTGTATCAGGACACATCCGAGTCGGGTCTCTAATGCATCGTAGTAAACTACATATCCAACTACCTCCTCTAGTAGCCTCAAGATAGGCGTGCTAGTCAATCTCTGTCTCAGCTCCTGGAAGCTCTGCTGACATCTGTTTGACCACACACAAGGTTTCCCCTTCTTCGTCAAGGCTGAGAGTGGTGCCGTAACTCTGGAGAAGTCTGGAAAAAATCTCCTATAGTATCCAGCTAGTCCCAGAAAACTCAGCACCTCCATCACGCTCCTGGGTGGCTCCCAATCTAGCACTGCCTCGATCATCGCATGATCCACCGCAACTCCCATATCAGAGATGAAGTGTCCCAATAAGTGGAACTCACGTATCCAGAATTGACACTTCGAGAGCTTTACATAAATCTGGTGCTCTTGTAGTGTGTCTAGTACAAGCCGCATGTGGTAGGTGTGCTCCTCCTCAGTGGTCGAGTATATCAAAATTTCGTCGATGAAGACCAAGAAAAATAGATCAAGGTATGTCTGAAATATCCTATTCATGAGGGCCATGAACACTGCTATAGCATTGGTTATGCTGAATGGCATAACCAAGAACTCATAGTGGCCATACCGACACCTGAAAGCAGTCTTCTGCACGTCCTCATCCCGAACTCTGAGCTGGTGATAGCCTCACCTGAGTTCTATCTTCGAAAACCACCGTGCTCCCTTGAGCTGATCGAAGAGGTCGTGAATCCTTGGTATCGGATACATGTTCCTCACGGTCACCTTGTTCAGGCGACGATTGTCGACACATAGTCGAAATCTCTTGTCCACCTTCTTGGCGAACAATATCGGGGAAGCCTAGGGTGAAACACTGGGTCGGATGAATCCCTTGCCCTGCAAGTCCTCCAATTGTACCCGTAGCTCTCGAAGCTCAGCAGGGGCCATCCGATATGCTGGAGTGGATATCAGGGATGTCCCGAGGTACATGTCGATATAAAAGTCTACCTCTCTGCGAGGAGGTAGTCCTAGAAAATTGTCGGGGAAAACCTCCGCATACTGATCCACCACTGCAAGAAAACTAGGACTCCGCACGTCAAATACTCCTAGGATGAGGCTATCCAACTGATGAGTGATGGGTTGTCCTATCCTCTGCGAGAGTCCATCCTGTGCTGTGAAGGCTCCCTTCTCGCCAGTCAAGGTGAACCTGCTGCCGTCGGTGCGTACTCATCGTACCTTGCGCCTAATACAGTCAATATGAGCATGGACTATAGATAACCAATCCATTTCCAAGATGACGTCATAAGCCCTTGACGCCACTACAAGAAGATCCCAGTCGAAGAACTCGCCTCCTATAGTAAGATCACACTGCTGGCACCAGTTCATAATCGTCGAGTCTGCTCTCGTAGGAGTTTCTAGCTTCAAGGATCGACCCAACAGCTCTATCAGAATCTCCGAGTTCTAAACAAGTGCAGTTGCTATAAAAGAATGACTCACACCTGTGTCTATAAAAACTGCAGCAAGGGTGGAATAGACATAGATAGTACCTCAAATCATCTCGGGAGCGCCGTGGTCGTAGGCCTCTGCTGCCTGAAGTTGTGACTATCTATGTCTGCCACCTCCCTATGGTCGGGGTGGACCTTCTAGTGGTGGTGGTGGTAGAGACTCAAAGCGTCGCCCACCGCCTGCTGCTCGGCCAGCTCCTCTGCCTCATTCGTCTTCTCCCTACGGACCCCCACGGTCGACCCTCTGCCTCTGCCTCGGTGGTCCCTCAACCATCTGCTGCTCCTCTGCACGGCGGGTCGGGCAGTCACGAGCCATGTTGCCCTGCCCGCCGCATGCGTAGCACTGTCTGCCTCTCGAAAGACTGGCTCCGTGCTGTGTACCCCGCACCACTGAGCCAGTGTCCTAAGGTCGTCTACCTAATGGTCTGGTCTACCTGGACCCATGAGCCATCCTTCAACTGCCTTCTCCAGAAGACTCTACTACGTGTCCCCTGCGGTAGGTCTCTTTACTGATGTAGGCTCAGCAAGGAAGCTCTCGATCAGAAGGGCTCGCTCCAGTACCCCTGCCTGTGTCGGAATGCTGAGGTAGATCAGTGATGCCCTGATCTCCTGCCTCAATACCTGCTCAATGGTCCAGGCCTGGAAGAATAGGTCTCGTACCATGTCCGTCGAATACCGCGAGAGATCTGCAAATCTCGCCGAGTACTGGGCGACCGTCAAGCTGCCCTACCACAACTGTAGAAACTCCTGGATGCGCACCGCACAGAGGGTGGTTGGGATGAACTTCGAGCGAAAGAGGCTCTCAAGGTCCGTCTAGAGGAGAGATGCCTCGTCGTGCACTTGGAGCATCATGCTCCACCATCTGCATGCTTCCGCGTGCAGGGGGCTCGCTACGAGGATCACCATGAGGTCTGTTGGTGTCCTCACTATCCTGAAAACTCATACAACTGCCTCCAGCCAATCCTTGGATGCCTGAGGGTCCGTCTCCCCATGGAACCTGGGCGGTCACTGATGCTGAAACTCGTGCAGTGAAATAAGGAGAGGTGCATCGTCAGCAGCTGGGGCTGGTAGCATCGGTGGCTCGGTGGGTAGAGGTACCGCTGGTGCCTCTACTGTCAAAGGGCCCTATACCGAGGCCTCGTCACTCAGTGGGCTGTCGTCACACACAACTCTCGAAATCCTAGCTGGCTACCGTCGTGGGGCCATCCTGAAATGAAAAAGGTGTGCCACATTCAAACAGTATACCTGGTGAGATGACATAAAGTAATCACAAAGAAAACTTGAAACGCACATGCAATCAATGTTTTCATGTATTAAGTCGGAAATCAAAAGTTAGGGTCCTGGTGTACGGATACGTCGGCCGCCACACAAACACTGGACTCCCTGGACTGATAACCACACTCAATACTCTTAACACTGTTGCTTCACAAAGAAAAAGATCAGGGTCCTGAGTTCTTGCGGTAGAACCGAACTCCTCTGATACCAATTTGTCACGACCCATCCTCGGGGCTCGTTCCGTGACTACCCCAATCCCGCCTTCCATAGGCCAGGGGATGGCGACTAGCACCAAGGCGTGATTCCTGGTAAAAAGGGAAGGCATTGAATTTGTAAAGTAAACAATCACCACAGAGCAAGCATGAAAAAGTAAACACTAAGTAAAACTGGTACAAAAGTAAGTGCGGAAAAGTAAGTGGGCCAGTATAAAAACCCAAACTGAAAGTAATGTACAACTGGAAAGGGAAAACATCAATGGAAAGTAAAGCCGCAGCCTCGAGCCATCCACTGGAAGTCCCACCTGAAGGGTGGTTACAGATAGCCTCTAGAGCTTCTCGGGTCCAGCCGTCCGCTCCAAGTATGCCAGGCCCAGTGGTCCACCTCCGGGTACCGACCTGCTCCTCGTGCCTCAACCATGATCAGCGATGTCCGTCGTCTGCAACCAACACAACTTAGTGCGGACATAGCCCGTGCAGGGGTGAGTATAAGCTACTCAGTAGGGACCCCGAGACCCCCGAAGGTCTCCCAGAATCTACAAAGGATAATCCAGAAAGGAAAGATACAATCACAAAGTAACATCCGACACTACTTAGGTATATGCCCATACATATACCAAAGTCTTCAATTCTCGTTCGGCTCCAACATCCGAGCTCAAGTACCACCCAGTCCACACAGGAAAAATCACAACCCAATCCACACAGGAAAGCATAATGTAATCCACACAGGATATCAAGTCAATCATATCGAAGATAAGGATTTAATGTCAAGATTCAGCTCACACAGGTATACTTCTTCGTAAGGTGATAGAGATGATCATATATATACATTGATTCATCTAATCCGTCGGACCCACACATGATCGATAGGTACTAACCCCCGCAATGATCCACAAAGGATCGATAGTTAACTAACCCCCACAATGACCCACATAGGATCGGACCCACACAGGATCTCTAGGTGCTGGCCCAGACAGTACTGTTGAGCACTGACCCACACAGGATCAGACCCACACAGGATCGGTAGCACTGATCCACGTAGGATCGCTGGGTGTTGTAGTCATTGCCGTTGAATCCACAGAGGATTTCTGTACAGTCGTCATCGCCGTCGTAGTCGAAGCCAGCTCTAGGGTTCCTGCACACAGAAAGCTCGTTCAGGAGGGTCCGCTCCACGAGCCGAAGGGCTGATACATCTACTGACACATATTCTGGAGTTGATGTATCCAAAATTTTTGTATCGTCAACAGGAACTCATCGTCACAGCCGGCGCGTCAATCGTACACCCGGTCTGAGTGTTTTTGGATTTTTCGTCCGAGGGGCCCAGTTGTTTTTTAAGACAAAACCAACCCGACCGTACTCCAACTACATCCAAACCTCGAGCGGAGTAAGCCAAAAGGTCTGTCTCATTTAGAGGAATCCAACAAAGTTGACGACATGTCAATCGGACGTCCGGAGCTCAGGTTATAAGCATTTCCGCTCCGAGGGCCCGGTTGGTTTCGTGTACGAACCAACCTGGCCGAACCTAAAGTACTTTGAAACCTTGAGTGTAATATATCGAAACGTCCATCTAGTTCCAAGGATCACATCTTCGCTAACGGTGAATCGATCGGAGGTCCTCATCCCATGTTATGGGCAAATGACTGTGAGTGGACCGGTATTAGGGGGTTCAGGCTCGGTCTGACCCGACCAGGTACCCCATGGGTCGGTCCAAACCGGGTCGACCCAACCCGGGTCCAGGTCCAGCCCGGTTGGCGCGGCCCGGTCGCCAGGCGGCTCGGCCGTTTCGGTCGAGCTGGTGGGGGGGGGGCAACCCCCCTGTTCCGTAACCGCGTTCTTGTTCGATTCAAAGGCGTGGCGCGACGACGCCACGCATACCCTGCCGCATGACCCCGCGCGGTGTGACAACACCGCGCCATCATCCTTCCATTCCATCACAAGGTAGACTAGATAAAAGGGGAGGAGGGTTGACTGTGTTTGTGCGGTCCGACCCCCTCCCGTTAACTGGTAACAAGCGGTACAAAAGTACGAGGAATGATGACAGAAGAAATTCACGAAAATAAACGCATAACCCCAACCTCGTCGAATTCGTTGAGCTAGGGTTCATCACGGAGATAACTGTCATTGAAGAAGACGTCGCGGAAGGAGAGAGTCGCGTCGCGGGGAAAAGATTCGCCGGCGTTGCGTCGTCGATCTCCGAGGAATCCAGTGATATTCATGTTATTCGCGTTCTTCATCGAAGAAGAATAAGTTCTTCAAGCTCCTCAACTTTTCTCCAAATCCTCCCAATGCAACAAGTTACAACCAAAATAAAATAAGTCCTTTACATATTTTATTAACATAACTAAATCATTTGAAATTCAAAAGTTGAATTAAACCACTCAATTAATTAACTTGACTTGACTTATTAAATGGAGGGTTATGGAAGGTTAGGGAAGATGAAGGGGTGGGGTTCTGTGGGCCCCACCACTATCATAACCTCCCATGGGAAGTTGGGTGGTCACCCCAACTTCCACTCAATGGATAAACCAATTAAAAGAAATAAAAAATTATAACTCAATTTTTATTTTAACTTCCACAAATTTTTAACAACTCCTCCCGTGGAAACGCAACTCCGGAAAAGGTGTTATTAAGAAAATACTAGCACAGTGATTTCATCGGTGCCCTTGGAATTCAATTCTGAGCACCGGTTCAAAAGTTCGGAAAACCCGCATGTTCGTTCACTGAGTGTACCCTAGCTAAACTTCGGATAGAAATTCCGGGCACACTAGGCCTCGGAATCAAGTTCCGTCAGAAACCGCGTTCTTGTAAAATCCCAAAAAAAAAAATTAGAAAAAAATTCCCTTGAATTTTACGGGTCTTTACATGATTGAAATACTCGGTATTCATAGAGGCTTGTGTAAATTCCCCTTAGTGAAATTAAATAAGTTTTTTTCAAAATTAAAAAAATAGAACATTCCCCATAATATGTGATTGAAATGATGGATGTTTGAATGCTTGTAATAAAGAGTCCCATTTTAGGGATATTGAATTGAAATTTTGAATTATATTTTGATTAATTGGATGCTCTAATTTTAGTGTTTTGTAGTGTTAGTGAGATAAATTTTTGTTTTTAGATATGATTATATCTCTTGATAATACATTTAAATTTTCATCTCCGTTTTAATTTAAATCAAGGCCCCTTGTCTGGGTGTATATCTTCACATGTTCACATGTTTAGAATGTTTCCCATGTCAGCGACCCTATGTATGACTTAGGACATCCTATAAAATGATTCTCCTTGGTTATAACATTAGGGGTAGAACATGGTATTTAGGTTGGGGTTGATGGATGTATATTTGTTTCCACTATTTTTAGTTTTCTTCACTGATGACTATGTTATATCTATTCTAAATTGTCACCATTTAGCTCAAAGGGTTATATTAAAATGATATATGTATAATTTAAAAACAAAGTTCATTTTAAAATTTAGGAAATAATAGTATATTTTAATTCAAAATTTTATATAAAACTTGTTAAAATAAAATTTATGATTTGTTTTTTTAAATTCCATTTTTAACTTTTTTCCTTATCATCGGTTGTATAAGACATGACCCTTATTTTCTAGTTTATTTTATTTCAGTTTATTTTATTATTATTAATTATCTTAGATTATTTTATCATAGTATTTTATTTATAATTTTTTATTTATTATTATAGTTAAAATAATTATCATTTAATTCTTGAATACTCTTGGGTACTTTTGTTATCCCATTGGGGTTAGGAACACCATTCTAGACTTACCACAAAAAGATTGGGTTTATTTCATGATGAACAGAAATTTTGATTTCCGATAATTAAAATTGAAAGGAGTCATTTTGAAGATATTTATATTATAAAAATAGACTAGTCTCTCATTTATCATGTTAGTAATAGATATAGAATTTAATAAATAAAAATAAAGTAATCTAATGATTTCTATAATATACAATTAAAGGTTTCATTGAATGAATAAAACGTTTAATGGTGTGATATCTAGAAAAAATTGAAAGATAATAAAATAGAATCGTGTAAAGTAACCCTTATAAATATAATTCAATGCCCACAATTTATTTTCTAATCGATCTAAGATGAATTGAATGTCATAGTAAATGAATGTTCTGGGAGTCAATGTGGAGTATATGGAATCCCAATAATCATTTTCAAATATTTACTAGGATAAAAGTTAAAGGATGAAGGGAACCCGAAGAAGATCATAGTATCAAAGGTAATAATTAATTCTAAATGAGACAAGTCCCTAGTTGTTCACTGTTATCAGAAATTAAAAAAAAGAAAACATTGAATACTTTAATGATGAAGATCATATCATCTGGAATCTAAATACTAGATATGTACAATGGATATATTTTTTCAATCTCAAAACTTTAATATATATATATATGTATTACAAGTAACACCTCAATTAATTAATTATATATTCAATTGAATAAATTCCTAGGAGAAGGCATAAAATAATTCCATTAATTATATAAATTTCTGAATCAAACATTATTTTTAGTAAATGTTAGGCTATATAATAATTAATATAATATAAATCTTATAATTTATTAATGATTTTGTTATAAGAAGAGTTTTATTGAATTTTTAAAAAAATTATTAAAATTATATAAATTTTATTCCTCAATAGGAATGATGAAAACTTGACTAGGGTGAAGAACGATTATGAGCCAATGAGTCTGGAAGTCATGGACATGATACTAAGAGTAGGGCACAACAATGGGATTTTGAGTATATAAACAGAATTGTAAGTATTATTTATGGTTTCCATGTCATTTTGATCTTGGAATATCCATAGAACATTAATAATGGAAAAGTCATAATAAAATTTTGAGTTACATTTAGGAGGTTCATAAGACAGTGAGAAATTTTATGAATCATTAAATTATATCATCAGATTAATTTACACATTGATGGTACAAGTTGTAGTTATTCCCAATAAGAAATGGAGTATGTATAATTATATTTATTCCATTGTGATATATAATTTTCTTATAAAGATAAATAAATCTTATATGAATAAATTACCCCACCATGCTAGAAAATGTTTTCCCATGAGAGAAGATGTTTAACATGTTTTTGGAAGATTTAATATTTTTGAGGGAGTCTGAAAAAATTTTGAGTAGGGGAAAATCTTATAAAATTCATAATAAAATTGGGTTTTACAGGAGTAAAATGACTATAATAATTGTTTTTGACTGTATTGCATGTATTCATGTAATAACACAAGAAATCAAAGAAAATCACCATTATTCAATAAACGTACATGTCAATGGGGTGGATTTTTATGTGATATGGTTATATAATGTAATATTTTTGCAAAGAATCCATATGACACCTAATTTTCCATACATTAATAGTGAAAAATTTTATATTTCACCAATAATCACAGAGTCACACTATGATTGAAATTCATGTAGAATATATAAAAAAATCCTCCTGGGGAATGTGTTGTGGATGATGACATCATGTTTTAAAATGGGGAATAAATACATCATGTTTTAAAATGGGGAATAAATATATGTTATAAATTAATAATGATGTTATTTAAATGACCAATCCATTATTTTAATGAATGAATTCTTAAATATATAATATTAAAGATATCATATGATCTGTAAAGTTCTATCATTATGATTCTCAGGAGGATTCATGGTTTTGAAAAGAGGGAATAAATTATTTTTATTTCAATCTATTATGCCATACCATGATATGATTGATGTAGATTATAAAGTAGTAATCATCATTATGGGACGTTTGGTATTGGACCATTTTTCCTTCTATCAGGTAATGTTGTATGTTTGTCTTAAAATAATAGGGTCTTTATATATTTTGCGGAGTGTTGAACTCTCTTATCTATTTAAAAAAAATTCCATTCCATCCAATGAATTAATTGTTTCATTTAGTCAAATAATTTATAGATCATTTTAATAATTTATTCATGTAATATGCATTTACTTTTTATCATTTCTTGGGTTTGGATACTTATGATTTTTCTACATTAACAAATTATGATTCATTTTTTCTAGATAATTCTTATATCATGTGTTACTAATTAACTAAATGTGTGAGTGATTTAAAGTAGAATTATGAGATAATTAATGTATTTCTAATCACATTCATATAGAGTCCCCTTGATTAGGAATCGGTTTGTACATAATTGACATCCATTAATAAACATTAATCTGATATAGATAATTATAGGGAGAGGATCCTAAAGTCAATTGATTTAATTATGATATGATTAGTATTTGGTCTCTCCCCAATAATTTTTATTGAAATATAATTAGTGTAGGGTAATGGATTGATATTACCGAGGTATTTTTAATTTCATATAAATAATTAATTTACATGACCATTATATGTTGGTAGCTTTAGAACAACGTATCATCTAAATGAATCGACTAATCTATTAGCAAGTGATGTATTATTTTTCTTAATTTATACATTGAAATTGATCATGAAACCCATTTTTAATAAACTTCATGATCCTAAAATGATATGATCAATTAATATTTATTATAATAATAATTGTTATATTGAATTGTTAACATAATTAAATTACACTCACTAATCCCACTACCTCCAAATAGGATGACCACATACTATTATATTATAGATACTCATACTTATTGAATGATGAAGATAGTTTATAAATTAATAAAAATCTAGTAGTAAAATCAGAGTAAACAATTTCATTGGAAATTCCAAATTAATGGATTTATCACTAGAGAGGAATGGTGACCATAATGTTTTAAAAATTTTATTTATCGATTCATTATGGTATCAGCTAATTTCTAATATTTTTTTAATCTTTTTATATGAATAGTGTTTTGTCTTTCTATATATATTGGATGAGTACATATTTTGAAGTGCTAAAATATTTCTAGAAGTGTGGATAAGTGAGGGCCACTAGAATAAAATACAAACATTGAACATGAAGTAATAATTTGTTGATAGTCATCAATGTTATAATGATAAAACACCTCTCCTCCTAGAAAACATTATACACAATTCACACACATGGACAATTATAAAGGGGAAAAATGATTTTATAGGAGCACGCCATAATAGACATTAAATATTAATAAATTATTTGTCTAAAAATAAGTAATGTTATCAATATGATTTAGGATAATTGTTTTTGATCAATCCTTGTATTATTCATATGGTAGAGATCATGTGAAAATTTAGTGGACTTAAAATTGTGAATCCAGAAGACAACCAATCATAATGTATTATGTTATATGAAACAATTATATGAAAAAATGTTTTGTCGTATTATCTCTCTCTATAGATTTTCATATTCTCAAAATAAGATATAGCTAGTGATATCTTGAAGAATTAATCAACAAGGTGTATCATTTCATGGGATAATCATAATAAAACATTTATCCTAAAATGCTCCTCACAAGATTTGATATGGAAATAAATGATACATATTAAATCTTTCACTTAATTAGATGGAGTATTTTACAAGGAAGTGTTTGAAATATGATATTTGTTGTTGAGGAAGTTTCCATAACAAAAAAATGATGTATTGAACACGATGATATCTTTATACTGAGGGTCACAACACCTATATGAAGTGATGGTTAATGAAATTATGGATGGATGACCCATGATAACGAAACAAAAAGTTCTTTAGAAACTCCATTATAAAATCTATCATAATTATAGTTTTTTACAAAATTAGAGTTGAATTCCATGAAGGGTAACATATTAGGGGGAGCTATAGGAGATCAATGATACAGTAGCTGGGGAGGGGAAGTTCTAGAAGGCTGGGCCTATGGGTCATGTATGGGCATGTTATGCCTCTTGGCCTTCGGATCATGTAGTACGGGTCATGTCGGGCATTGTGCCTTGGGACTAAGGGTCATGTACAAGTTCCCCTTCAACCCTCTAAAGAGATATTATCAATAAAAAAATAAAAAAAATGAATGCCTTCGAACCATTCAGACATATTAGGTGGTTAGGACATCTCACTTATCTTCACTATTAAAACTATATATATTCAATTTGTATACAATTCAATATCCATCATAGTAACTATCATCATTGGCACCCAATGTGGATGTAAAATATTTGGAATGTGTTGGGGTATGGATAATTATTCAGAGTGCTATGTAGAATCAGAATACAGCCAAACCACAAATTAAAACTATGATAGATAACATAGAGGCCTAACATAGTTTCCGAACAGTTATTATAAAATGAGAGTTGTGTATCCCTAATATCAACTAAATCAAGGGTGTAACCAAAACCAAGTTTTGAGGGATTTTAATGAAAACTAAATAACACCCAAATACTCACACATTACACATGAAATATTTTTTTATTCATTTCAACCACCAAGAGCACAATATTTTTACACACAACAACAATTCCAGTAGTAATAATTTCAGTCCAAACAAGATTAAACGATGTAGCCGGGAAAATAACCATATGGGGATATGATTGATGATTTTATTAAAAACATATCAATGAATTGATACAAATAAAATAAAAATTATGATTAAAAAATATTATCTCTATATCATTATTCATCAAGTGATGTTTCTTTCATTAACTTTATCTTACAGGTTGCTGAGTAAGATACTAGGTAAAAAAGAAACTAAATCATGGAAGTTGGTGAAATATATAATGTTATGAAATGGATGTGTAATTGGAGGATGGAAGAAAACAATATAAATGATGATTTGGGAAATGAATAAACTATAAAAGGTTAAATATAGGGAAGAAACAGCGTAAAAAGTATAACAATTTTATAGTAAATAGGATGACATCGAAGCATTATATATGATAGTGAAGAAGGGATATTTAAATGAAGTTGGAGTTAGAAATCAGATTCCTAATGAAAAATAACATAATAGGACCATATTGACCCCCAAAAATTCCTAGATAGGATGAATCAAGGGAAAAAAGAAACTTATTAAAAAATGCATCTAGATATCATTAAACATATACATATAAATATTACATTTTATAAAATAATTTACAAATTCTTAGCCATTGAAAAATTTCAAAAATAGAGTTTATAATAAAAGATGAATTTGGAAGATTTGGGAGACATCTCCCTTAGTAAAGTGTTACTGATAGTAATTTAATGGATGATACCATCAAATACGAGGGATCAAAGAATATTTTTATTTCCAATCACCATTGGAAAATGTACTTTTAGAAAGTGATTTGTGACCTATATCCAATAATAAACCCTATAAAAATGAATGTATGTTATGATCAATGATTCGGAAAACCAAGTATCACTAGATTGGTATTAATGTATTCTTCTCCATCAATAAATACCAATATAGGGTTTCTATGTCTTTCTTTTTAATGTTAGGAAGGTTATTTTCCCCACTAACATCATGATCCTAAAAATGGAAGAATGAGTGGTTGTTCAGACTATTATTGGAAGACTATTCCTTTCAACTCAGAAGTAGATAATCAATAAAAATCAATGAACAATTATCATCACATATGAATATGATCATGTTTTATTTTATTAGTAAACGTTATGAAGAATGAAGATAATCCAGAACATTTCCAGTCTGTTATCAATACTAAAACAATGTGAAACCATCAATTTTTGTTCTAATTAGAAAAATATGAGGACACTATAATGAGAATCATTGATGGGGTAGTATTGTGAGAAGTGTAGTTAAACTATTACGACAATTGTAGTTGATTTGAAATTGTGTAATTGATTGAACCTTTATGAAAAGATTCATCAATTTAGTTCAATACTTTAAATTTTAAGAAATAAATGATTGAGTTGAATCTATCACCATGTACACTAATGGTACTATTTGTTTAGTTAAAGAGACCCTACTAGTAATAATAAATCCACATTTGATTAAGGAAAAATCTGAACAAATATGAATATCCATGAAGAAAAAAAAAAGATAAATTGCATGTGGGATGATGGATAAAAAAATATAATCAGTCCAATGGTTTTAGCACACAATGTGCTTCTAGAATATATGAATGAACAAATAATTCAACCATAAATAATAATGACACCACTAAGGAAATAATTGATCAAGATATAGGTGCTTAAAAAATTAGATATGAGGATTATATTTTTATACTCAAATACATAATTATCCAATACTTTTATGGTGTTACAATAATGGGAGACTTGATAGTAGTGAAATACATAGTGAATTAAAACATCACAATTAGAATATTTTCTATACTAGAGTGTGTGTGTGGAAAAAATAATGTTAAATGTTGTGATGGGAAAGAATCCCCAACACTTCCATTTATATATTATATTTCTTAATGATTAGTTTAGGATTTGTTCTATTATTTTTAATATGTATTTTTTGGTATAATGAAATTACCATCAAACTTGAATAAATTATTGATACACAAACTCAAGAGATTATATTATTCTTTAGTATAAATATTCATTTTTTTTAGATTAGGGAATGCACACATAAAATTTAAAATATGAATGAAATATATATCACATGATATGGTAGATATCATAATGGAAGTACTTATTGATTATTTATTTGTATAATGGACATTATATAAAGTGTTATTGATAAATTCGTATTTTGTGGTCAATAGATATGAAAAAAATATTTGGTACTCAACTAAGAGAGGTCCCACATCAAGGTATACAGATGAATTTTCTTTTAGAACTAGATTTCTAAGATGAAAATATTATTCATAATGTGGTGATAAATGTGACATAGGAGTTTTTAGAGCTAACCATGGTAAAGTGGATTAGAATATTACTTGTACATAACAGATTTTACAATCGCTTTTTCAAATATTTACCTAATATATCTTGAATAATCACTCATTTTTTTGTAAAAGGATTTTCTATATGAATTTTTTGAATCCAGAAAAACACCTCAATTATTATAAAAATTAATCTTCTAGTTTCTTAAGTTATAATCTCTTTGAAATTGAAAAATTATTTTGAGACGATGTGTGATGACTATTATTTCACTACCAAAGATATGAAATGAAATAAAAAATATAACATATTTAAACCCACTTATTTTAATATCTATAAAAATAATGATTTTGTATATATCTACTTCATTAATTTAATAGAAAATATTTTTGTAATTTTTTCATTAAATGGTTTTGTTCATATTTTTTCCTCTTTATGATGGTTTTCTATTTTTAATTTGCTACGTCGAGATTCATGATGATTAAGAAAAAATAAATACCAAGGATATATAGCAGGATCCTCTTTTTAGAAGAGTAATAAATCAATATAAATGATGTTTAGGGTATAGAGGATGTGGAGACATACTGGTTATCATGTATACATTTACAACCTAGGGATGAAGGATAAATATTGAAATAATAGATGGATTTCTTGATGAAGCAGCCATTTATGATGATATATACTCCCGCCCATGGTCTATAAGGAAAACATTATTAGGAATTGTTTTCACATTATCTTTAATATTTATATCAATAGAGTATTGGATTAATTTTTAACACTCTATATAATTTATAGAAGGATTCTATTTTGTTAAAATAATATGTATGTTTTCTAATTTCAATTTGTTCACCCGAATCAGAGGGTGAATGTGTTTTGTAAATTTATCAATTATCACCTACTAATGTAAACCATATTCTATATAGAATAATGGATGACATCTTACCAAGTGTATTTTATTGTACTACCCTTTACCAAGAGAGTAAATAATTTATGATATATTATGATAACTACTTAGTGATAGTAAATATTTGAAAAAGAAATGATATAAAAAAACAACCAATATTGATTGACAAAGTATTCATTGAATGTGGATTTGATTTCATGGGATCTTTTATAAATCCCATTGGAAAAGAATAAATTCTTAAATGTGTGTGATAATCCTTAATATTGGTGGATTCTAATGTTACATCTATAAATATATAAAATGTGGTTATATAAGAGTTGAATAAAAACATATTTGTTCAATATGAAATTACATTATTACGCTTTAGTGATAAGGGAACTAACATTAATAATCACTTTGTGAGGGGATTTCATGTGAAATATGGCATTCAATACAATAAAAGTACCCTTTACTATCTATAAAAATAGAAAATTTGATCTATCCAACCATGAACTCAATCAAATTATAAAATAAGAAGTCTACTCATGTAATAATGAATAGATTAGAATGTTAGATTTTTAACATTTAGTTTATAAAATAGTATATGTAACAAATATGTATAAACTCATTCATGTTTATTTAAGGTAATCAATGACATATACTAATTCTGATTGAACATAGATCTTATTGGGGGTATTTTTTGATATATTCTAATTGATGTTTGACAATATTGAGATAATTAACGATTAAAACAAGATCAGTTGGAGGAACCTATATCGAATTCTAAAGAAATGACAATTTCTTCAAGGAAAATACAAGTCACTAACATAATAAATAAATAACATGGTGGATATTTACACACGTAAATAAAGATTTTTTTTCTAAAAATGTATGTTATTTCTTTGAATATTTTTGTATCAATGGTCGGTAAATTTAATTTTGGTGATCTTTATTTTTGATGGTGTTGTAGAGATAAAATGGGATAATGAAGCTGTATTTAATGGGATCATAAATAAATTGAATCTAGATATTTTTAATTTTTATGATGTATTTTAGTATTCCATGCTATCTTATTAATGTTAACGAGTATGTAATGATGTAAATATCAAATTATGTTCTTATATATATATAGATACCTAGATTTATTTCATGTAAAATTTATGATTTATTTTAGATTATATAGAGTGCTTATAGGGTATAACCTCTAGGTACATAGACCTAATCCTTTAATAGTACATCAATGACCAAAAATTGATGCAATGACTGAATTTTACAAGTATATGGATTGTTACAGTGAATTTATCTACAAAGGTTTTGATACTTATTAGAGAAATTTAAGTCATGGAATGAATCTATTCATCATGTTACATCAGGGGAATGAGTAGTGAAATTTTAAACACTTTATTTTCTTAGATATCCCATCACATAAAAATAAAATTCCATAAGAATATGAAAGAGGTGAAAAAAATTGACAATAACATGAAAATATGTCTTGTTTAATAGAATAATAATTGGGAAACCTAGTAGTACTATTTAAAAAATTATATAGGTCACCGAAACATTATTGTTCAGGGTCTATTATAATAGTTTTGATATAAATAACTTGATAATTATAGTTACATTACCATGAAATTTTCATAGTGAAAAGATGAAATTTCACCTTGTTAAATTAATATGGTTTTTATATTCTGGGTATTTACACTAAAACTTTCCTTGAGCATTCACACCCCTATGATATGATCATCTGAGATGGGTACTAATACACTTTACATATAACATAATGAGAATATATACCCTAAGGTAACCATATATGAGATATTATGTTGTTATTTTTCTTCTCCCCCATTAGAAAAACACCATCCATTTTTTATTCCATATTATTCCATCTTTAAAAATAGTTCTGTCTTCAAAAAAATTCTTATTAAAAAAATAAATCATTGGTGAAGATTAATGTGGAGTTTTTTCTCAACATATTTTATGTTGAAGAGATAATAGTGATTTTAAATTATTTTAAAATTAGGTACATGATATACTTTAAAAAAATACAATGCTTCTTTCAATTGAAAATATTTCAATGAAATTAGAAAACAGCAATGAAATATTTTAATGTTCATATACTTTTTCTATAATCAGAGAGTTGGATCAAATTTAAAGGATACATTTTCATGAAAATAAATGGAATTTAATGATATTTAAACATTTTAATTCTATTAAATCTAATATGGGTTCTATGTTTATCGAATCTCATTAGCTAAGATGACTCTCATGGTAGGGAAATATTATGAATAGAGTGCTCTATTGGAATAGTGTTTAGATTGTGATAGTGGAAGAAATGTGTTTTATAGGTGTGGAATAGATATGTATTGCATGATATTTTATTACAAATGAACACTAATAAGATAATTAAAAGTAACCATAGATAAGGAGAAGTATTATGGGATCTTCATTCACACAAGCATAACTGGAATGAATTTTACTTGAGTTAAATGTCTGGAAAAAGTAAATTGTTGGTATAAGGTTTCACAATGATAGTTAAACAAAAATTTCAAATTGGAGGTATTTGAAAAATATAAATTAATGAACTTGCATATAGTAACCAAACCTAAGATACCATACTTGGTAGGAGTCACTATATAGAAGTTATATTTGAAAAAAGATATTGAGTTATGATCTTCAGAGAAGAATGTAGCAGGTATGGAGTAGTGTGAACATTACCTTGGAGAAACATACGAACATGGTGGTCCATACCTGAGTAAAATTAAATTGGTGGATTCAATTAGAGTGTGGGATTATACATTGAAAAACATGATTTCTGAAAATAAAATATTTAATAAGGATATAGTTTTTAAAATAATAACGGTGGTTTTTAGTACCTAACACCCTGATACAGTAGGTAAACAACACACACTAAACTATCACACAATACACACACAACATAGCCCTTATTCATGAGTGAATTTAAATTTTATACATCTTAATGTTATAATTTTAATTTAAAAAATTAAAATTCATTATTTTATTCATCATTATGGTATTATCTTAGGATGAAATTTTTTGGTATTTCTGAAAAGATTGATTTTCAAGTAGATAATGAAAATACCTTTTATTTAAAAACCACAACTCTTATTATTTCTATTGAATCTAATCATATAATCAAACTCAAAAAATATTGGATGTCACAAAATATGTATTTGAGGAACGAAATTTTTATTATTATTTTGAAATCCTATGTCCATCATTTTAATAATTACATTAAATATTTAATATAATAAAAACATTGTTCCATTTTTCATATATTTCAAGATTTGGATGATTTCACTTAGTTTTTAAATGATTATAAAGAAAAAAAGAATTATTTTATTTATAATAAATCAATTTTTTCCTATAAAATAACAACCTTAACAATTACATCCATGAAAAATAATTTAATCCTAGAAACAGACTTTAATTGAAAAATATTTTTATGCGTTACATGGGTTAATTTAAATATTATAATGTCAAATAAATAAAAAAATATATTCTAAAATTATTTAAAAATTTAAAATCTTTAATTTTAAATTAGGTAAATGGTCTAATATTAATTTCTTTCCATAAACATTAATCACTTTGATTGAAAAGTTATTACAAAGGTAAATGTAAAATATGTTAAATGAAAAAAAATTATAATCAAAATCCATAAAACAATAAAAATTTCCTAAAAAGGATTTTCTGAGGTACATTTCAACCAAAATAATATTCGCATTCCCATTTATTCATTTTTTATGTCTATTACCCTTTAATAGCAACTTCATATTAATTCAAATGTAAGGGTTTCTCCCGAAACTACATTTCCATTGATATATTATAAAATACCACTTCCACTACTTCCAAACTCACCTTACCATAAAATTTATTAATATAAATCTAAAAAATTTCTCCTCCTTGAACACTATACAAATTTTAAAAATCATTATTCAACCTTAGTTAGAATAATACCTTAATTCCCAAAGATATTTCCATGAAAAACTCAAATCCCCAATGTGTGTGTCATCAAATACATATATTTTATTCGTAACTAACCTCAGTAAATTTATTCTAAAATGAAAATATAATGATATTAAAATAGGTTATACAATAAAATTTTCCTATATAAATGTTTTTATCATTTTATTATCATCTATTCCTTATATTAGGAAAACAATCATCCCTACTTTGGGTGTGTGGACCAACACCACCACAAATCAATGTCTTCTATTTTCCACATAATTTATTTATCATTTATTAAATCATTTTTAAATATGACCCACCATCTTAAAATAATTTAAATAATAAAATAAATGTCCTATTAAAATAATATAATATAGTGACCGAATCATTTTACACGTTTTATTACATTATTTTTAAACATAAATTTCCATTAAGACATCTCAATGTTTATAAAGGACTATTGAGTTTGGAATACTAGTTTCATAAGATATAAAAGGAAACAAAATTACAGAATCATTATTTTATTCACATATTGAAACAATAAAACATATTAAAAAATCTAATTATACATGTTATATCATATGGAATACATATAGAAATGGGGAGATAAAAATCCTTATATGGGAATAAATATGACAACATAAAATGTGATTCTATGGTGCAAAAAGGTATTATAAAAGTGAATGAACATGAGTAATCACTTGGAAACACAATCTATGAAACATCAAATCATAAGTTTATACAATAAAATGAAATTTTGAAACAACAGAAAAACTTTACATTATCATAATTCAAGACTAATAACCCAGAAAAAATATCATGGTGGACGAAATACCATAATGGATTAGGTTAACCCCATAATACCATTCATGACATCTCCTAGGACAAAAACATTACCGAATGGATTAGATGGATATTTATTTCTATTCACACCTTTCACATTTATCTCAATTACATACATTTAAGTTCCATATATGGAAATAAATCAAATGTTTTACATAAAATAGTTACCCATGAATGGAAATGGGTTGCAAAATCTTGTCTCAAATAAAATGATCCAAATATATTTTTAGAATAAATTAATCTAATATATGAAAAGAAGGAATGTATTGCACCATTAAAATAACATTTAATAAAATAGATATATAAGTAAGATAAAAATACACATAATTTATATGAAATACAAAACATCCAAATTTTTTTGTTGATTAATTGAAATACTCTAAAATGATTAGAAATATTATTGAGGAAAACAACCTCTACACATTGAAAATTATTTTTGGGAATAAAAAATCCAAAAATAATTTGGATGTACATTTCATTGACATTATGACTGGAAAAATATAATATAAGATTCAAGGAAAATAATGGTCATAATGGAAAAAAATACCACTCATGTCATACATGTTAAAATAATGATTCATTTGACATTTTCAATAAAATATATGAATTACATTTTTAGAATGAGATATTAATATTCTATCACATTTTTTTTAAATTCGAACATGAATAAAAAATAATTTAAAAAATAAGTGGATAATAGTAAAAATATTTTTTAATGCATTTTGAGAATACATGGATATGTATTTAAAAGAGGTTTTGATCGAAGAGAGAAATGTATTCAAATATCATAAAAAAATTTCTAATTAATTATATGTACAATATAGAAGGAAATTATACTAATTGATTAAAAGTTCATGAATAAACAAATGAGAATAAAATATAATGGTTTTATATTAAAAGTCTCAAATAATTTCCAACAATGGTAATTCAATCATAAACAATCTCGATTAAAAAGATCTTGAAACATAAAAACATATCAATTTGGTAACATTTGAATAATAACATACCATCATTAAAGTATAAAAATTGTAAATTAAAATATCCTTAAGTATTAGGGATTCATGATATATTATTTTATGGTTCTACATATTCACAATTTAAAAGATATTAGTTGTATAAAAGAACATGTGTCACAAAGATAGAAGTTTTGAGCATAACCCATATGAAGTTCGTATGATTGAAGTGAGAGTTATGAAATGAAGGTCTTATGGGTAATAAATTATAATACAAATAAATAAGTTTGGAAATAAATCATAATATAATCAATGTCCATTTTACACATTGTATTGGCATAAAATAAACAATGAATAAGACATATTACCCAATGAATGAAAATTGAGTTAAGAAACCCTTACCTCGCAGTTCCTGTCAGTTGAGTGCTCATTAAACATTATTTTATTTATTTTTAAACATGTTCTTAAACTATAAAATAATCATATAAATATTTATAGATTCATATATGATCCATTTTAAAACATCTTATCACCATTAATAAACAATATTAAATTTACAATTCTATTTTGTGTGTTAATTGGCTTCTTTTGTCACACATATTTTATCATGAATGTTATGAATCTATGTTTCCATCAAAAATGGGAATCTGATAGGAGTCATTACTCTAGAATGGTTTCCATTATACTTATTTATGGAACCAGAAACACCCAATGATTCATTATCTAATGAGCCCTTCTTTCCAAAGTTAGGCGATTGTTTTAAAATTTGACCCTAAATACTTATGAAATCACATTGTTTGAGAGTATGGGAGGTAAAGATCATCACACCTTTTTAGGGTAATTTTTTATACTCCAAGAATCTCTCATAGATTTATGTTATGTTCACAAATATTTATTTATTTACCATGTACGAAATGGGTTTCCATTTAAAATCAGCAATCAATTATTAGTATGTATTGAAGTCAGAATTATTTGTATGTGTCGGAGGTTATTCACCATTTGAGACATCTGTATGTATCTATGGATATCTATAAATGGTATTCTAATATAAATTACATAGAGATTCATCGGTAGATATTATGATAATATTGGTTTTATAGACACACACCAGGGCACTCTGGAATTTATTTTCATCCAGGTTGAAAAAAGTCACAATGGATTTTATTTTCATCTTGGTAGATAAGCAGGTTACTCCGAATTTTATTATCATTCTGGAAAACAGAATTTTATTATTTATTTTACCATCATCCACGGGGGATGAAAGTTGTTTTGATATTGGGATCAAACCCATAGATGGTATACCAACGTATCGTCATGAATGGAATCATAACCCATGTAGTTGGGGTGTGGGAGTTATAATAATGAATACCTAGAAACCATTAATGTATATGAGCTTCCAAGATTAATTATCCCTTGTTGGGAATTAGTACATGAAAGGATATGGTTGGTTTCAGTTTTTGGCTTTGAACTGTAGGGAGGTTTCCTATGTATTCCATTTAGATGAGAATCAAATCCCATATAGTTCGGTAAATCTCACAGGAGAGTATAGGCCTTTGGGAATATTGAGTTTTTACTTACTCGTGACAAGTATTACTTTATAATAGGGTCCATGAGGGATATATTAACACATAGAGATTCAAAGGGCATGAATTTGGGGCTTACTCTTAAGGAGGATTCCTGATGCAGTTAGGGGCCTTGATTGGGACTAACCACTAACTATGGTGTTCATTGAGTATGATCCTTAGGTAGGCATCCTATGTATCCTAGTTAAAGTAGGAATTAGAGTTCTTTTAATTTACTAAATGAGTTGGATTGTGAAAATGTTGTTATCATAAAAAATATCTATGCCCACATGAGTCATGCTCATTGTGAGAAACAATAGGATGTGAAATATTCAATAAATGTATACACATTTCCTTCTCCAGTAGAGGATAAGGCCGAGGTTACAGTGGTAGAGACCAGTACTACAAACCATCCCTCTATTTAATTAACACTAAATATAAATCCAATGAAAGGAAACAATGAAAGTGTGGGATGTGGTGGAGGTAGTGAGGAGAAAGACTAAAACCTCCTACATGAAATGATAAGATATTATTCTATGATTGCTGCCCAAAAATTGGTCTCATATTTGGAGGGTGACTTTTACTTTGTTGAAATGAGAAAAACGGTGTGAATCAGACCTTCGCTACTGGTGACTGGAGGCTCTGGGATTCAAAGATGAGAAGGGGAGGAAATATTCCAATCACTGGAATCTGAGACTGGGAAATCCCCAACTCTATCCCAAGGGTTAGGGTCTAGATGAATGTAGATATATAATCCTAAAGACATTCTGAGGATCATTACCCCCTTAGAAGACAAATGTGGGAAACCTCAGATCGTGGATATATAAACTCAAATGATAGACATGGTGGTGTTCCTTTCCCTATGGTTTTATAAATAAGAAAGTCTTTTGGAGGTTTCAACATGATCCATTTCAAGAAAGGGATCCAAAGATGGAGAATCTCTACCTTGAGTGGATTTGAATGTGGCTTCATGAAAAGCTCATTAAGTTTGAAGGGTAGGGCAGATATCAAGTAAGGGTGCTCAAGTAATAGGTAGGAACATAGTTCTGGGGCATGCAAGTAGGTTTGGGAGACTTGATTTCACCTTAAGTGACAAAAACATGGTATGAATATACATGGGATAGGCTTGGAACAAGAATTCAAGAGTCTTCATAGGTATTCCAAAATGTGGGAGGGGTGAAAGTATCTATTTTAGGAATTGAGGGCCCACTAGCCTTCTTAAGTCAAGGGGTTGGGTGAAATTGTCTCTCAATTGCTATTAATTTCTAACACTAAATGGACTTAAGTCTCACAATCCCCATTGAATTACCTCGCTTATGGGGTTTAGAAACTACCTTGGAGGATATGGAAGACATTGGCGAGGCACTAGGGTGACCAAAGCAAGATTTGGGATTTGGGGAAATTCTTACATACAAATAAAGACTCCAAGTGTCTATTTATAAAAAAAATATGAGAATTGGGGAGAATATAACTTGGATCTCAAGTGGTTGGGTGAAAAAGTGATTTCATATGCATGTACTTACACACCACTAATGATTTGGGCTACTTTGGGAAAATCATTTTTTGAACATGTTCAAATATTGGAATTCTTCATCTATTTTCCCCTCGTTTTTCTATGTCGTTTCCATTTGTCAATTTTTGATCCATAAGATGAAATAGAGTGTCGATAGGGACATGGGAAAGACAACATCTCTATACCTTGTGGACTTCTCCCCCACACCCCTACTTGGGATCACTACTGGGTTGCGGCCCCACCCTTCAGGCCAGTGCCTTCACTATCTTCAGTGACCCAAATGAAAAATGAAGAGTCACACCATGAAATTTAAGAGATAGGGTAAGGATGTTTTATCGAGAAGTTTATGGAACACATTTTATGTTTTTTACAAAATCCCCCTATAATTATATTCATTCAAAATGAAATGAATATAGTTCTAATGTAAAAGTATGGAAGTTTCAAAAATTCAAAAATTATATTGTGGGTTTTAGATCTACAACAAGTTTGGAATAATTCTCAAATTTTTACTTAATCCATGGGACCTAATGAACAATGCTTGACTGTTTCTAGGGTCATATAGATAACCCAATAATCACTGTATATTTTTATGACATCGCCATAATTTCTCCTAAACTCAATATGGAGTAGAATTAATAGGTGATATTTTTTTTTAATTAGGACACCCTTTTGGGGTTCCAACCTCAACTGTTTTGTGCCTTCTTAACTTTTTATTGCTCGATATATCCTAAACCATATAGAGTGTTGTCCTAGAGAGATGAGACAAAACTTTGACCTAGAGTTCCCTTTTGGGTTTTTAGCTTTGTTAGTATTATGTCTCATAGTTGTTAGTTTAAATTAATTCATATAAAACTGATAAGGCTAGTGTTTTACATCAAACATCTTTGACCATGTAGTGTGAAATTTAATCGTAAATAAGAACTGATGTCTTAAAAGGTCCTGATATTATTTAGATACATTAAAGGGGAATTGTTCGTCATGATTTTTATGGTCACCACATCTAAAATTTGAATTATAATAAATGAGGAGATCTCTCATATGAATGAAGATACCTCCAAATGAAAACCCCTTTATGGGGGTTGTATTATGCAGGGATAGCCAGAACATGTGATCCATATTCAAGTAGTGGTATCATAAGACAGGAAGGCCCGTTATTTGGGAAAATTATGAAAGGGAAACTATATAATGTACTTGATAGTAAAGTAAAGGAGATATTAATATTTTTGACAATCTATTGATAATATATAAAGGGTTTTGGGATTTTGATGTCTCAAGACCATAGTGGGTGAATTTTCAAAAGAAACGTTTCTGAGAAGAAAGGTGTTATCTATGCCGACATAGGATATGAATGGGGAAACCACTCCTACAAGTATTTAATGTATGAATTAGGGTATATATTGTTAAATAACCATTTTTAGGAGAATAAGGATCATTTCCAAAAATTCATGATGGTGTTATTTAATGTAATGTTGTGCAACTAGAACATTAGGTTGTGTTGTTTAAAGTCATAAAACAAGGACATTATAGGGGCTATGTAGTTTCAAGTCATTAAATAAGGGAATTATATCATGCAGTTTAAGGTAATGCAACATGGACATTACAAATTTTTTGATAATACACAATGATGTTTAAAGTCCTACAGTAAGGACAATATTAGGTCATGTTTAAAGTCGTGTTGTGAGGAAATTATAGGGGTTGTTCAATTTCAATTCATGGTGCATGTACATTATGTGGTTCAGTTTAAACTCATGAAACATGGAAATTATGGAGTTTTTGAAAATATGCTATGCAGTTTATTTTAATTCATTAAAGACATTATTCCATTCAGTTTAAATTGATTCATCAAGTTCATTATGTTGTGTTGTAGAATGTCATATAGAAATGGCTTTAAAGGGGATTGACTTATGGTATTTTTCTTTGACTAAAAATTTGATGATTCTCAAATTCATGGAAAATTTTCTTGAAATATGAAAATATATTTAGTCATGAAAATGTGGGATTGTAAGATGTGATTTGGGGATTTCTGGATCTGAAGAGTGATATAGGAAAAGGGTTAACAAAATTATAGGAGTTCTGTTCCATGAACAAATTAACATTATTTGACAAACCTTTTATGTTGGCATTATTGTGCAGGGAAAACTAGGGAATGTGATTCATATACAAAAAATGGATTCCTTAAGATTTCATTCTTATTTTGTAAGTGAATTTTATGCAAGGACACCTAGCGAGATTACTGTATAGTCACGTGAAGGAGTTCTCAAGAATTCTGAAATTCTATTTCTGAAAGATAGTGAATGTTTAAATAGATTTGAGTTTCTTGAAAGACAATGTTTGGTTAATGGAGAAAATTTTCTAAACACATAAGAGATACTTCAAGTAATCATATTCAAATAATTGGAGTAATATGCTCTATATGAAGGTCTTACCAAAACTTTGGACGTATAGTGCCTTTAGTTTTAGTTCATAAGACTAAGAATATAATATTACGAAAACAATTGATGATATATGTGGTTTAATTGCCCATGTTTATTCCAATATTATTTGAACATATGTAGGGTAAAAATGTAAGCCATGAACATGATGAATTTTAGGTCTGGAGAAATGATATGTGAAAAATATGCAAAGGATGACTACATTAAATTATTTGTTCTTCTATACCATCATTAATTCAAAGAGGGATAGAAGAGGATTCTTCTAATAATGTTTTTAAAACTATTTGAAAAACATGTAATGGGGGCCTTATTATATATGGAAAACTAGGGAATTTTCTACATAGTGAAATAGTGGCATCCTTTGGCTGGAATTACCATTTTATGAGAAACTAATGCAAGGACCATAGGTGGCATGTAGTGTATAGTAAGTCTAATGAAATATAAGGTACTAGAAAGTCTAGTAATAAAAACCTATGAATGATTATGAAGTTATAAAATTATTAATGATTAGGAGTATGGGGAGAAGAATGGTAAATGTCCAATGTATAAAGGAAGTGTCTAGACCAATATTGGCCATGAGTTTAGAGTCCATCACATAAATTTCATTCATATGTATAAAAGAGACACCTCTTGTTTTCTTTATGGGTTCTCTAAGGAAAGGACTCAAAATATAATTTACTGCAAAGATTTTGAATTTTTTGAAGGAGACGAGGAATTTTCATTTATCCATTGGCCATAACTAGGATATGAGGATCAGTTTTCACTATATATCTTAAACAGGGGTAAGAATAAAGACGCACATAGTTCTTGAAGGTACGCGATCAGGTGTAAAGTGAAAAATCATACATGATTTTCTCATGTATATCTAACTCATACACATGATAGTAAAGGACTTTTCATGTTGTGATGTGGCTAGGCCTACGATTTGAAAATCAGGATGACACTACGTACCTCAAAGGTGTGAGAATAAAGCAACACATATTTCTTGAAGGAACATGCAGTTTATCATCTTGTAGGGAGGATATGGATGATTTAAACATGAAAATGGAATATTGTGTCTAAACCAAGGAATAAAACTCTGGTTTCACTATGTATATTGCTTGGGAAAGAATAGATCCCCTCATAGTTCTTAAATGTCCATGCAGTTTATTGTCATGCAGTGGGGACATGAGTGATTACGATATGGAAAAGGGATATTGTGTTTGGAGCAAGGAATAAAACATAGGTTTCACTACGTATCTTATTGGAGAAAGAATCAAGACATGCATAGTTCATGATGGAATATTCTCCACTCTATTTGAATTCAAAAGTGGAAGATAATGTGTGTTTTAATAAAGATATCATACATAAGTTTTGAACTTGTATTAAATGTTCTCATATATATCTGATTTATACATGGGTTTATGGGGGCTTCAATTGTGTCATTTTGTGACTGGTCATATGATTCAATTCTGTACATCACTATGTATCTCATATTTATGAGAATAAATCCACACGAAGTTCTTTATGGGTTACCCAAGCTAATCTAATTCATACATGGAGTGTGGGGATTTTAAAATTGTGAATGAACCCAATATAGGATATCTGAGCATCACTATGTAATAAAATAAAATGAGAACTAAGGCACATGTATTTCTTGGAATTCCAAGTAATTTAATATCATGTGGTAAGGAAAAAGGTGAACTAATGTGATGTAATGAGAGCATTATGGCTTGGAAAAAAGAGGGAAAATATGGGAATAACCACCTATATCATGAAAATGATATTAAAACAACACATATTTCTTGACAAGATTATATATTTTACTATCATGAAAGAATGAAATATGTTGTTCCTTTTATGGCCATTCAACTAGTGCACTTTATAATCCAACATATGAATTGAGAAACCTTGTTTATGGAGAGAAGTTATTTATTAAATTCCCAATCCCATGTGAACTATGCTTGGTGTGGGAAACAAGAAGAGGTAAAGGTTTCTTCTATATGAAAATGGTAACATAAGCGAAGGATAGAGGTATGATGATTAAATTGTGGGTGTTCTATAGTATTGAACTTGGGCAACACTACATATCTTGTTAGAGCAAGAATCAAGAAACACGTAGTTTTTGGGATTGTTCCCCATATCAATTAATGTTTTTTCATGGAGATTGGGATTTCTATAATTTATAGATTGATGGTTGGAACTAGAGTATTAAGTTATGATATCAGGCCATAAGTCATGGAAAAGATTTCCTACGCAGATCTGATTCATTCAAGGGTAAAAGGAAAGGGGTTTTCATTCCCAAATTCATGTCTAGTCCATTGATTGGATATCCATGCATCACTATGTATCTAAAATGGATGTGAATCAAGGAACACTTAGTTTTTTGTATTTCCATGCTGTTTTATTTCATTTGGTATGGAAGAAGATAAACCAATGTGAAAATACATACATGTTGCAGTCGGACCATTGGATAGAACATTGTTGTCACTACATATCTTGTTAGAGAACGAATCAAGGCATACATAGTTCTCGAATCATTCCATATGTAGGGAATGAATGAGATTTTTAATATTTTTACTGGACCCAAAATTAGAGTTACGAGCTTCACTACGTATCTCATAAAGAGGATGTGAATCAAGCCAAACATAGTTCTTGAAAATGATTACCCTCACCAACTATGTTTTATATTTGAGTAAGGTGGATTTTCTAAATTATGTCCAGACCCAAGATTAGAGATCTGTGCATCACTACGTATCTCATTAGAATGAGAATTAAGCCATACATATTTCATTAAATGTTTTCATGCATCAACTGAGTTTTGATATAGGAAAGGAGATTTTTATATTTTCCAGAATTATGGTTGGGCTCATGAAAATTGATGGTATTAGAACCAAGCTATATTTTTTGGAGGAGTAATTTGTATAAAATTGTTTCATATATAAGAAAGGGTTAAATTGTTTCTTTATTGTTGTGGTTGGGCCCAGGGTTAGAGATCTAAGTGTTTCTACGTATCTCATTAGAATTATAATAAATCCATATATTGTTATTTGATGATGGTGTTCCTATGAAGATCTGAATTTGACATAGGAATAAATGGAGCTCAAGAATCACTAGGGAGTGGCAATGATGTGAGTAATGCTTACAAATTAAATATAATCACCTTATAAGGAACACAAGGAATTTCAATTTGTGGTATCTTTCGGGTTTTATTAGTGGTAAATGAAGGAGTCCTTAAATGTAAAATTTAATGTTGACTAATGAGGGGAAATGAAGTCGTACAGTTTAACATCTTGCGATAAACACTAAGGTGCAATTTAGTTTAAGGTCATGACATATGGACATGGGTGCTATGTGGATTAATGTCCTGTGACTATGAGGATGATTTTTACATAGTTGAAATTAATGAAACTAGGATATACTTTGTGTGATTACACAAAATAATTATTCAGGAACCACATATTGGTTGGACTTGTAATGAATTATCCATCCATTGAGATAGAAGAATAATCACAATTAGAGTAGAATTTATGTACGGAGATAGGTCCCTCCCACTTTGGATAAATCTTCAGAGGCTTCTTTCCTATTTTCATCATAAAGGACTAGATGTGAACATTCCTGTTAAAATATATTGTCATATGATTTTGATAGAATTCCTAGTGATTCAAGGTATGAAATCTATTTTCATCTAGTTTCTCTAATTCAACAACTAATTTATGATACTGATCATATATGGACACATGATAACAAATGAAAACATGGAGTGATGGTAACTGAAGTTCAATGAAAAATAATCCTTATGTTCCATACACTAATGGGATCCAATTTGTGGCAGTACAGGTACTAGTATGGTAATACTATATGTCATTAAAGAGTTTATCAAGACAAGACATCTTATCTTTATCACCCATCTTCTAGAGTGTATTTGACATAGTGTTGTTGAAATACTCTATCCATCCATTGGACAATACATGAAAGAAGGGATAATGGTTTGATTTGATATTGTCTTCCTAATAAAGCTTCTTTACCTCAGTAGATTAGAATTTAGTTCCATTTTTTTCAATATGGTATAAGGGATACCAAATATGGTAACGATATTATCTTTGAAAAAGCTATCAATGATTTTGTCCCTAAACTCATTAAGAGTATTGTGTCATCCCCTATGGAGAAGAAATCAGCAACATTAAGGATGTACTTGAACTACTTACCTGTAGCTGGAGGATAAGGTCCTACGATATCCATTCACCATGTAGAAAATGGCCAGGAGTATTTAGTTGTATGTTTCAACTCTGGGGGTTGATGGATGAAGTTGGAATGAACCTAATATGGATGAAAAATCTTATTAGAATCTATGTACTCCTAGGCCATCGAAGGCTAGAAGTATCCAAGACATCAGAGTTTATCATAAATCCTATGCTTAGATTGATGGGCCCATAAGTTCTTGCATGTACATCATTCATGATTGCCATAGTCTATTCTACATCAATGAGTCTGAAGAGTTTTCTCTTGAATCCTCATTTTTATAGGATCTTCTAATGATTTGGGCCATCAAAAAGAGTGATATTTACTAGTCATCATTGGACGTTCTCTTTTACAACTCAATCCAATGGAAGTATTCCATTTTGGAGATATTCCATGATGGGTGCCATCTATCCCATCGTATGACCATATGGTTCAAAAATGGGGATGATATCTTTGATTTCCTCAATTCTGATTTGAACAAAAAGTGAGACCACAAGATGATGGGAAATGATAATGATTGTCTCATAATAGTTTGGATCTTCTAAATCTATGACTTCATTTTCCAATGCATCATATTGGGGGGTTTTTTGATCGTGGGATGTAGGAAAATTTTGGATCAATGGTAAATTCTTCCATTATACCTCATACATAATCACACAAGGGGATTACCTCTTCTTTTCTGATGGTGTAACCCACATTGATGTGTTTGATTACCAGTTCTAAATCACCCTTCACCTCCAGGTGATTTAATGATACTTGTAGTGCCAATTTCAGGCCTACAATGATAGCTTGATATTCTACCTCATTGTTACTATTGCCTTATTATAATAGGAATGAGTATGGAAACATTTATTTTTCTTTGGAGATAAGAATAATTTCTAACCAAAATTTGTTGAGTATATGGGATTTGATTCTCTTCCTCATTGGACTCCTTGAAGAACCATCAAAATACATTTCTAATGATCATTGGATGTTCTAAATAGAGAATATTTCTTCATCAAGAAATTTAGTAATCAATGATGTTTTGTCTGGATATGGGTGCTCAACAAAGATTTTTTCCAAGGGCTGAATGTTCCTCACTTTTCAGGGAATGAATTGTATATCAAACTTCTATAGAATAACCTCACACCATGCCAAATGTCCAATTAGTATAGGATGAATTGGGATAAATTTGAGCGGGTTAATATAAGAAATCCAGTGGACCTTGTGATACTAAAGATTGTTCCTTAAATTCGTAAATGAAAAGATTATTTCTAGGAATCTCTCCTCAATATCGGAATATTGATTCTCTGTGTTGTGCATGGTTTGACATAGGTAGTAAAGTCATTTTTAATTATTGGCATTATTCTTTTGTGCATGGAAGGAACCCAATGATCTCTCTAGGGTTGCCACATAAATAATGATAGGATTTCCTTTAATATGTGGCATTAATATTGGTGGGATCAAGAGATTTTTCATGGGATATCAAATTCCTCTTTGAAATTGTTCGTATATTGATATGTGACCCCCTTATTCATCAATTTGGTGAAGGCTAAACACCTTCCTGCATGGTTGTAAATTAAGCATTGGAAGTAGGCTATTTTTCCTTGATGTCATATCAACTTCTGTATGTTTCAAGGAGGAAAATTCCATGAAATTATTTAGTCTTATCAGGATCAAATTTGATTCCATGATGGATTTCAAAGAAACTGAAATTTTATCAGAAGTTACCCAAAATACACATTCCCATGGGATCATCATCATATTATGTTGTCAAAGCATGAGAAATATGATATCTAGATTATCTAGGTGATCAAAATATTGTTTGGATTTAACAATTATATTATTAATGTAGCATTAATGAAATTATCCCATGAAGGGTTTGATGATATGATACATTTCACATTGGAATGTTTCACCAACATTCTCCAAGCCAAATGGAATTACTTCATAGAAAAATTAGCCTTAAGGTCCTCTGAAGGATATGGCCACTTCAACATCTGGGGCCATATGGATTTGATTGTACATAGAGTATACATCCACAAAGGATAGAGCCTCATAGCCAGTTTTGGAATCAATCAATAGTTATGTGATTGGAATTGGGAAGTCGTATTTTTGAAAATCCTGTTTGAGATCCCTAAAATAAAATAAAACATTCATTTTTTATGTTCTTTTTTTTCACTAGTAAAATATTTTCTAGGAACATTGGATATTTCACTTCTCTGATGAAGTCATATTTAATGAGCTTGTAAACATCAGCCTAAATTTTAAAGGAATGAGTTGGGTGTGTTCTTATTAATTCCTACTTGTGTTCTCATTTTTATTCTGTAAAACCTAAATTATTGGTGGCCACATCAGGTTCAAGGACACACATTTCAATATAATTCTATGAAAACAAATCCCGATGTTTCTTTAGAAAGGAATTATAAATTAATTTCTCTTCAGGAGTCATGGATGCACTAATCAGAGTGGATTATGACACTTCCTCTGTACCAAGATTTATTTCTCTAAGCTCATCTACAGTGGTGGAGAAGCCATCCTCAAATTATAGAGGGGAATCTTTAAGGTCTTACTATTCTTCATATTCTTCACATGTTATTTCTTATACATATTCGCAAACGATAGGTGATAATGAAAAACTTTTAGGGTTAGGGGAGGAGTCATTATTTGGACATCATAAAGAAGAGGCAATCATTTCTAACCCAACTAATGATGGATGATATTACTAAAGTTCTAAAAGGAAAATAATAGGAATAGAATGAACATCCCTATCATTTTTAATTAAGTGTGAGAACTTCATCTAACTAGGATAATGTTGTATAAATTTACTGAAACCTAGTGGATTGAATTTCATCTAGGCATTGATCATTGTTCAGATAGTTGACAACTTCCTCTATGCTTCTAGTTTAAATTTCCACAATTGTAATGATGGATTTGACTGATCAGGCTCTTGTATTTAGATCTAACCTTTTTATTTGATTAATGGGTAGCATGTAATCTGAATTAATATTCTTTAATGGGTTAGATTATATCTTTTCAAAACCATTTGGATCATTTATTATTGTAACATAATTTTCCATGGATTTTCTTCCTATTTAATGGTAAAAATATGCATCAATATATTAATATTTGTAGGTGTTGAATAGGGAATTTTCTGCACGCAATGTCAAAATTTTACCATCAAAGCAATATTTAATACATTGGTGTTATGAAGAAGTAATGACCTCATTTTGATGTATCCATGGTCTTCCCAATAGATTTTTAAATGCTATGTTGTACTGGACAACAATGGACATTGATTCATATATGATATCCAAAAATTGATTTCTGAGAATAATCTTTCTAAGTGGTTTTTTGTTTCTTATCATAACCCTAAAACATCAATGTGGAGGGAGAAAAATGTGATTCAGTGAATCCCAATCGATGAAGTGTTTGGATTTGAATGAGATTTACCCCTTATCCATTGTCAATAAAGGATCATCAAATATCAATTTCATTAATCTTTCTAGATTGGTACAGGGACCTGATGTGTCCCTACATGACATCATATTCATCTTTTTATGTGAATGAGATGAATACACAACATTATTCTAGATCATTTTCTATACGCTATATCATTGCAGTAGTAACCTCAGTTTCAAACCCTTGTGGACTTGATAAAGCCTCAAAAAGTGATTCTTGATGTTCTTTTGTCCTATTTATGACATTCATGATTGATAAAATGGTCAGTACTTGCTGCAGTTGCTTCAAAACATTGTAATTCTGGTCTAGTGGTTTGTGTTTCCCAGCATGGATATGCTCATTTTTAGGTTCCTTTGGAGACGATGTCCCTGAAGTGTATGGACCACATTTTGATGTATGATCTGGAATTTCTTTTGCTCCTGGTGGATTAGGTCAGCTAGGCCTGCCCACCCATCGATGAGGTGGTGGAATAGCCTCAATCCAATCATCCTAGGTGGTTATGTCAGGTTAGACCTAGACATGTGATGGGGAATTCCATTATTCTTGCTGAGATTATTGGATGTCTCTCCCATCAGTTTCTTCCATTCAAACCATTCGAGCATGGGTGTGGTTAAAATAATTACTTCTTTCATGACCACTTCTTCCCATGTATCCTCAAATTTGACAACACTATCACGAAGTTCCCCCATCATATACTAGGAGAAAACATTCATAATGATAATCATCATTTCATAATGGTTCTATTAAATGAAAAAAATTAATGAAACCAAAATTCAACTCCTCTTTTGATAAAGATTCATCGAGGTGGGTTGACTCTTGTTGTGCCATTTGGTGAGGTGATGCTTGTGGTTTTTATATAATTGGCATGAAATCATCCAAGGTTAAGGAAATTCTTGTCCTTAACATGAACTCATATTCTTTTTACTTCTCATTATCCTTCTAGAAAAGTTACTTATTTGAGGATTATCCTTTGGAGGAATGGGATTTTGATGAAGATTCCGTTGAGGTAGTAGATGTGGCAGGAGGCATAGCTGGGTTAATCAACTGATTTTATAGAATATCAGAAGTTAGATTGATTGAATTTCAGATATCCAATTTTAGACCTTCTATGAATTCTTTCTTTTGAATTTATTCTATTCACCTTCCTCCTATGAATCAGTAGTAGAAATAGATGCTACCTGGCTGATGAACTATTCAGGTTTACCTACCCAGAGTCAACCATCATTTGAAGGAGGTATTTGAAAACAAAACTCTCTCGGATGGGGTGCACCATCATTTTATGGAAGGGGAAGTAGTTTAGGAGGCCATGATCACCTTCTTTTTCCAACTTATTGGTCTTTGAAAAATGGTCTAAGATGTTCTCCAAATCTAAGATGACGTATTCAAGAACCTATTCATTTTGAAAAGAATAGACGCTTTTTTCAACACCTCAAACTATCTTCACCTATGATATTTTTTATCATATTGATGATGCGACCATTGTTTATGACACTTGGGAGGTGTATCCCTATGGTATGATGAGGGATTTAAAGTAGGAGCGAGTATAGGGATATCCTTGAGTTAAATTTTGGCATCCTATGCTTTTCCTGCTATTCTTCCCGAAGCTGATGGGATTACTTGAGATATAATTTTAGTCATCGTGATAGAATTCTCTACCTGTTGAGAAATTGAAGAAAGGTACAGAAATCCTCCTATGTATTTCATAGGTATTAATGGTGTGCACAACTATTCATAGATATTGGCCACATAAATATGAAACAACTCTTCTTGAAGGCTCAATATATTCAAGGAATACATTAATTTTATCCATCGAGCAATGAAACCTAATACTCTTTTATTCACCATTTCATTTCAATTCATATGATCGAAGTCCATGGTCTTCTACAACATTGAGATGAAATAGAAGAAGAACTTATGGCAATGATATTACCATCCAATAATTGATTGAGACTGCAAACATGTATACTAGAAAAAGGTTGGCCACTATAGTGATTGGACAAAGGATCTAAGTTCCACTACATATTTTTATACATGGGTTCCCATTATGAGATGAAAACTTGAGATGAAATACATCAAGTGATGATTCAGATCTATCAAGACATTAATGATTGGAAATGTGGTATTCCCAATGTTTGGAAAGGGTGGAGTCAGATCTACCTACTAAGGGTAGACCTTCTTTACCTGTTGTACCAGTTTACATCGCCCTTCAATAGCCTCCAATTGAACTGTTAATGACACAGTTGTGCTTATCAAAATTAGAGGAACATATGGCTGAGCTAGTAATTGGGAAGGTACAATGACTGAAGCTTGGATGCGTGCATCGACAGGTAAGATCACAGGTGGTGGGACTGTTGGGATTTCCAGGGATAACCCATAGTGATAGGCCTCTACAACTAAGGGAATTCTTGATCTACCTCAGTTGTTGAAAAAAACCCTCTTTGTTGATGTTCACCAATAGGAAATGCCAATTGGGTTTCTTTTTGTGGAGCATATCTGGTAAGAAGACTACCTCAGAGTAACTATGCATTGAGTTTTTATAACTCGTCCATTTCTTCCTCTTGTTTTACAAATCATTCTTGAAATGAAACAGATTTACCTTCTCCAGGGGTAAGGAGAGACATATTCTGACATTTACCCTTTCCCCTTTTAGGAACCTTCCAAAAAGGTTGATGTGAATTATATGAAGGAACACCTTGATTCCGAGAAGGCCTTTGGTTTCTGGTACACACACATCCTTCATTTGCTTTGGTGTGGACTGTATCCTGAACATGAACTTCTTCTTCTAATACCACTCAGCTGGATTAATGTTCTAGAGGACATACAGTAACAACACTAATGACATTCACCGATGCATAATGCATTATGGGTATTCTGTTATTATTAATGCGAGATCACCTTCATCCGCATCCTCTATGGGATCTTGTACTTTCATGTGACTCTATTTTTACATAGTTTTGCCACATATTTTTACATAATTTTAATCAATTTAATTAGTTATTTAATCACTTTACACTAAATATTTTTAATTTTTGAATTTTTATAATTAAATTTGTTAATTAATAAATTTTTATAATTACTTATGTATTTTAGTCATTATATTAATAATTTTAATCTTTCTTAACTTTTCTAATTTAATTATGTCTTATTTAGTTTTGTTAATATAAATCTGCTACACTTTTTAATAAAATAATTTTTTATAAACATTTATATAATCATTGTAATTATTTTAATTAACTTAGTATTTATTTTAATATTTTATATATTAATTTATTTTCATTATAATAGGTTAACAATGTTGAATAATATGTCTAATCACCCTTCTAATTAATTAAGTTAAGAATTTTTTTTAAACTAAATAAAATAGTTCTCTTTTAATTTTATGTGTACACTTAGTTATTTAATTAATAAATTTATTGTTTTAAAACGTTAATTATTTAATCTTATGTATGCAGTTATATGATATATTCATTTTCTATTGATTTTAGTCTATCAGTGAGGTAGACAAGAACTATTGGTAACCCACTGGGTCACCGATGCTCTTCATTTTTAATTACTGCTACTCTGTAATTAATTTATATAGTTATTATAATTTAAGCCTTTTATCAATTTAGTTAATCAAATATCCAGTTATTAATTTATGTGTTATCAATTAATACTCTTTATTAATAATTTTAATGTTTTAATGTTTAATAAAAATTCTGTTTTAAATTTATGGTGTTTAGCTTTTTTTAATTAATTGTTTTCATTATTTTTATTTAGTTTACTTAAATTATAATTTTATGAACAATTAATACGTTTTTAATTTTTTAAGGTCACCATTAGTTCTATATCATTTTTATAACGGTGAGCCTCTAATTTTATCAGTGATCTTATTGGTACTGCTGACCCTTTTATTTTTATTAGATAACGATGAGCTTTTATTTTATTTAAGCCATAAACGACATTTATGTATCGGGAACCTTAATCTATTTTTATAACCTTGACCCCTTTATTTATTTGCACCGGTGACTTTTCAATTCTTTTTTATCTGGGATTTTTTTTCTTTTTTATATATATCGGTGACATTTTCTTCAGTATGGCCATCGGTGAATATTTATTTACTTTTCTTTTTAACAGTGACCTTTCCCATTTAAAACTGTCAGTGAGGTCTCTTTTTAGTCTATTGGTGAACCCCACGTTGAGCTCCCCTGCTTCCATTATACTAACGATGTGTCATTCCTCTCATCGATCCCTTGTACCTCACCATTTCCATTGCACTCACAATTGCGTAACCTTTTCCTTCTATTTCATTTCACTGATAGTTCATTTTTCTCCTATCGACGTTCCCTCATCGGTTTCTTCATCTCACCAACGCAGCATCCCCTACCTCTCAACTTTCACACCTCCGAAATTTAAAAATCGAACCACTTTCAAAATGGTCATTCATACCATTTTTTAATAAAATCAAAAAATCAAACATTATCAGTTTCACACTGAAATTTCAAATAAATCTAGAAGAATCACTCACGCCGCCTTGAACTGCACCTACAACGCTACCATTGATGATACCCCGGTCGCCATCTAAGCCTGAAACGCTCCATGGTGGATTTTCACACTATGGTATGGAGGTTCCAAGCAAGAAGCTGTTGTCTAGGATGGAACTTTTCACTGCTGATCTAAACTCGAGTTGATTCACTGCATTGCCGAAGTAAATCCTACCACATATGAGCTACACCTCCATGGTTGTAGGGAGATGGGGGGATCCACCGGCACTAAGGAGGCCACCGCTTCTATTGGAAGTGCATCACCGCTGGAGCTTAGGAATTAGGCTGCCGCACACTCCTCGAGAAGAGTTGATAAACCCTTCCCCCATGTTCTTGTGTACCGAATTTGGGGGATGTGGATACATATTAGTAATAAAAATTTAAAAAAAATTAGATGAAAACAAAAGTAAAGAAAAATAAAATAAAATCTAAAATAAAATAATAATTAAATAAAAGTGATATTAAGTACAAACATTTATTAAAAATGAGATATTTAATATTAAAAAAAGTGATTTTCTAATTAACTTAAATAAAATTTTATTGAACTAAATTAACTATACTTCTAAGTAGAGTTTAAATAAAATATTTCTTAATGTTTCATATTAAGTGAGTATTTTATGATAAAATGAACAAAAAAACATACTAATAATAATTTATAATTTTAGAATAAAATTAAATATTTAATATGTTAATAATTTAATGTTTAAAATAATTATTATTGACTCTATTAGTTAAATCTTAAATATTAATGTAACTATTTAACATATTATCTAGAACATGAATTTTAACAATTTATAAACTTCATACAAAGTAACTTAATAAAATTACTAATAAACATATCTTAATTTGCAACATATATTAATAATTAAATAAATTACGTAATTATATAATGTTTAATAATTTATTAAAATTCTCAAAATCCAAATTTTCATTAGTATTAATTAACCAATTTAATAAATTTAATATTTAAATACATAATTAAATACTATTATTACATTATTATTTCTTCTCAATATAATATATAAAATATAATTTCTATTGTTTAATTTTATTAATAATGTATTTTATTTAAAAACACAGGTTAAAAGTTTATTAATTATTTTAATAGACTTTTTAATAAGTTATATTCTTAAATTATAATTCCTTATTTCCTTAGCCTTTTAATTGTTTTGTTTTTTTATTTCGAAAGTTCATTCAAGAGTCAAAAACACGTCCAAGTGCTTTAAACTAACTCATCCGGAGTTAGTTACAAGGGAAATTCTATCATGACGTGCTAGTCGCGAAAAAATGCATTTCTATGGTGCAACAGTGAAAGATGAACTCAAGTCAGTAAGTGGTGCCAGTGACAAGCAGCTTTTGACAGCATGATACTTAAGTAGGGAAAGAAGTAGATTGAAAGGGGGACATTTATTAGACAGGGATTCATGAGACACATTCAAGGAGCCAGTGCCAATGAGAGGATGCCAGAGGGCGACTCTGGAACCACTTCTTAGAGCTGGAGGAGGCCAAGAGCAGCAATAGTTCATGCTAGTAGAGGGAGTTTACATCCTCTATTTTCATTTAATTCTTCATTTTTATAATATAATGATCTTGGTATACTTGTTAAAGAGGATGTTTAGCTAAATCATTAGTTTGGGGAAAAATTGAAGTTCTACTGGTTTCCTTTAAATGCTCTTTTTCACTTCATCTTTAGATGTATTTAGTATTGATCAGTGAGATCGATACCGAATTCATTCAATTTCATTGTTCCACCTATGTTTAATTTCAAAATTTCACAATAAATTGGCGAGATTGATTGTGAATACATTTAAAAAAAATTCACAAAAAATTCGGGACTTACGGGGAGTTCGTTCTGTTGTCATTTTCAATTTGAAGTTTTTGCGGTTGAGTTGTTTTGGAGTGGATAACTCTAATACCAACCAGCCTATGTGAATTAGCTCCTAGAAAGGGAGGCAAGTCATCCACTTTTTGGTGGTTCACTACAATAACATTAATGTGAAATGAATTGTTTTAAGAACAAGTATAATATAGATTATTCCCCAAGAATTTTAATAGATAGTTCTTTTATCAATGTGCTATATCTCTATATCTCATTGTTTTCTACAGTTTATAGCTTCACCATAGTTTAGATATAATATTTGTGATGTTCTGTAACATCATTTCTTAATAATTAAAATAAAAAAGTGAAAAATAGAAAATTTATTCCGCTGCTGACAATAGTGGAGCATGCAAGTTTTTTTAGAAGATTAGTGACCAAATTTACATTCCCTGCAGGTTTGACCCTGCTTTCCACATATAAAGTAGTTATTAGGATTATAAATTTAAAACATTGGAAAACTTCAACTCCAGTAGTGGTCATGTTTTTGGTGCCGTTTCTGGGGAAGGCACCAACCATTACTCTTTATAAAACTAAAAAACACATATATAAAAATTTTAAAAAAATTGTAAAAGAAATTGTAAATTTTAATAAAATCTGTTTCACTTATTTTTGAATTGTTTCTCTTGAATATTATATGTTGGTTTTTGTGTGATCATAAGACACCCTGCTGTTAGTCTAGAGCCACAGAACATAGAAGTATACAAACATCTCACCGGTCTTAGAAGAATGAAAAACACATTTGAAATGGAAAACTTAAATAATAGAGTTCCTGCACCTAACAACTATCAAAATCAACCAGAACACTTATATGAAAATGAAAGGCCATGGATGAGGGGATTCCATCTTCCACAGGTTTCAAGTAACCCATCATCCATTAGACTTAGTCATAGGGCCATAAACTATGAATTGAAATATTCAAACATTTCTCTGTTTCCTACTTTTAATGGGCTCTCTAATGAGGACACTCGTTCCTTTATTAGAGACTTCTATAACACTGTGCAACAATTACTTCTTCTAAGACTCACATAAAATGAACATAGAATGATATTATATCCCTTTTTCCTTAAATGAAATTCTAGGCACTGGTTTCTGAGTCTAGATGATTACTTTTTTGAAAACTAGGATCCAGTGTAAAACTCTTTTATAATGAAATTCTATCCCCTATGATTAAAAGAAGAACTTAGAACTAAAAGCACACGTTTTTATCAAGAGTATAGATAAGATTTTGATGAATCTTGGGATATATTAATGGATCCTCTTAGACAGTGTCCCCATCATCAACTCCCATAACACCTGCTTATGGAAGCCTTTTATGAATGGTTGTCCTCCACCTGATAGAATCTAGTAGACCAAGCAGCTGGGGGTAATTATAATGATAAAACAGATGAATAAATTAGAATTTTTTTAACTATATTGCACTGAATTCACAAAATAAAAATTCAATAAGTAAAAGAGTCAATAGAAATGTTAATTAAATCACTGATTCAATGAATGAAACTCAAGATCAACTTTTTGAAATCACCAACAAACATCAATACTTAATGAACCAGAACACAAATCAAACTGTTAACCAACTTGGCTATCAAAACAATAACCAGTCGAAAAGGGAACTCTGTGTTCAGTGTGGTATGTTTGGGCATACTGAAAACATCTGTCCTAACTTTGATATTCCTGCCCAACAATAAGAAAACTCAAAATTTGTTAACTATGGTCATAGGATGCATCCCAAAGAAGATCAATTTTCAAACAATTATAATGAAGTATATAAGAAACACCATAATCTATCCTGGAAAGACAAAGGCTTAATCAATCAATCCACTGCCACTAATTACTCTAATCAACCAAGACCAAAATTTCAAAATCAACAAATGGGTGAGTCTTCAAATGTACAAGGAAACCATGTAGTCACATGTCTTCTAAACTTGATCTAACTTTGAACAATATCAACTCTCAAAAAGAAATATACATGACTCAGCTATACAAACATCAAAATCAATATGAGTCTGATAAAATGAAAACTAATGTTAGAATTAAAAACATGGAAACACAAGTAGGTCAACTTGAATGGGATTTTTCAACAAGGGAAAAAGGTCTACTTCTAAGTACCACTAAATTTAACCCTATAAGAGAATGAAATGGATGATGTAACTTGATATGGAATTAATACTCAATCTTCTACTGAAAAACTCACTGAAAATTCCCAAAATGAAAATATTCTTCAATCTAGAAATAAAAACCTTCTTTGTTCACATACTAGAAATTCACAGAAAAGTAAGAAAAATGATCTAAATTTGAATTTATCATCTGAAGCTCAAGATGAATCTTCATCACGAAATCAAATGAATAAAGAAAAAGAAAATGTTGATGTAGAGGTGAAGGATTTACCAACTAATCTTAAAATTTTTTCCCCACCCATCCCTTTCCCTGAGAAGCTGAAACCATAAAGTAACACCAAGGATGAAATTATTCTGTTCTATGGTCTCCTTTCCCAACTTCATGTAAACATTCCTTTCATTCAAGAATTAATTCAAATCCCATCTTATTTGAAATCTCTTAAGAATATTGCTTCAATAAAAAAAATGTAAAAAAATTTGCTACTTACAGTCTCACTAAAGAGTGCAGTGCTATAATTCAAAATAAATTCCCACATAAATTGAAAGACCCAGGTAGTTTTCTCATACCATTCAATTTAAGAAATTTTGATCAGATCAACTGTTTGTGTGATTTAGGTGCTAGAATTAATCTTCTCTCATACTCACTATTTCAACAGTTGAGGTTGGAATACCTTCAACCCACCATGGTCATTCTACAATTAGCTGATAGATCATTCACTCATCCTATGGGTAGGGTTGATGATTTTCTAGTTGGGGTAGGAAAACTGTTCTTGCCTGCAGACTTTTTAGTCTTAGATATTGATTGTGCTCAAGAGGTGCCCGACATCTTGGGTAGGCCCTTCTAGGCCACAGGTGGTGCTGTTATTGATGTCTCTATGGGACAATTAATTTTTAAAATTGGAGAACAATAAGAAGTGTTCAATGTGTTTAAAAATGTTAAAGGACCAATGTTTTTTGAATACTGTTCTAGGGTAGAGTCCATAAAATATGAGAACTCAATTGGAAACTTTGAAGAATTTTAAAATCAATTATTTATTAAAGAAAATAATTGTAAATCTGAAAATCCTGTTGAATCTATTTTAGAAATTGAAAATTTTTCTCAAACACCAAATCTGGAAAATATTATAGAACTGGACAACTGTTTAGTTTCTCCTGTGGAAGAGTCCACTGTTTCTGAACTTAGAAGATTATTGAGTAAATTTGAGGGTGTTTCTGTTAACACCAACATTTTTAAACACTTTGATGATATTTAGGGAGAACATATATGACAATTAAATAACTATGATTTGATAAACTTTTTGAATTTTCATATCGAAAAATTAGACAGTGTACTGCCCAATTTGGACAGCAACACAGTTACTTGTGAATCTGAGCATGAAATTGAAAATCATTCATATTTCAATAATTTTTATTAGAAATATTTTGAAGATCTTGGACCTCCATGGCTTAAGGGTCTTCCTTCTATTGTATAACCACCCACTATTGAACTAAAACCAATCCTTGCTCATCTGAAATAATCATTTCTGGGTGAGAACCCTACTATACCTATAATAATTTCTGCTAAACTGAATGAAAACCAAGAGGAAATATTTTTGAATGTTTTGAAGAAGCTTAAATATTCCATAGGCTGGATAATAGCTGATATCGTGTGTATTAGTCCCACATTTTTATGCATAAAATACCTATGGAGCCTGACCATATGCCTCTGGTAGAGTGTCAAAAATGATTAAATCCAAACATAAAAGAAGTAGTGAGAGAAGAAGTGGTCAAATTGATTGACACTAGTATGATATATCCCATTTCTGATAGTTTGTGGGTCAGCCCTATTCAGGTTGTCCCCAAGAAGGGAGGTTCCACTGTAATTAAAAATGAAAAAAATTGAGTAGTCTAAGTTAGGAAATCCACAAAATGGATAGTCTGTATAGATTATAGGAAGCTTAATGCAGCCACTAAGAAGGACCATTTTCTAATGCCCTGTTTGAATCAAATTCTTGAGAGGCATACTATAAATGAGTTTTTTAGTTTCATGGTTGGGTATTATGGTTAAAATCAGATTCCTATTGATCCAGAGGACTAGGAAAAGACCACTTTACCCAGCCCCATTTGGGACATTTGCATAAAGGAGGATTCCCTTTGGGTTGAGTGGAGATCCAACCACATTTCAAAGGTGTATGATGGCTATCTTTTCAGATATAAATGAGATAATTATTGAGGTGTTCATGGATGATTTCTCCATTTTGGGTAGTACCTTTGATACTTGTCTAAGAAATATTGAGTTAGTCTTAGAGAGATGCGTTGAAACCAACCTTGTTCTTAATTGGGAAAAGTGAAAATTCATGGTAAAATAAGGTATTGTGCATGGTCATAAAGTGTCCAAGAATGTTATCGAAGTTGATTCTTCTAAGATTTATATTATTCAAAAATTTCCACCTCCTATAAATGTCAAAGGTGTTAGAAGTTTTCTAGGGCATGCTGGTTTCTACCAGGGATTCATAAAAGACTTTTCTAAAAAAAATTACCTTGTGTTCTTTTCGGGTCAAGGATTCATCTTTCAATTTTTATAATATCTTTTTGAAATCATTTAATCTGCTTAAATAGAAAATACCTACCTCACATATTATTACTACAGCTGATTGGGAACTACCTTTTGAACTTATGTGTGATGCTAGTGATTTGGTTGTAGGTGATTTCTTTGGACACAGGAGAGATAACAAGTTTCATGTGGTGTATTATGCTAGTAGACTGTTAGATGAGGCTCAAAAGAATTACAACACTACTAGAAAATAATTTTTAGCTGTTATGTTTTCTCAAGAGAAGTTTTCACAGTATTTTTTAGGTTCAAAAGTCATTGTTATCACTGATCATTCTGCTTTAATGTAATTTTTGTCTATGAAAGAAACTAAACCCAGGCTGGTTAGATGGATTCTATTGATGCAAGAATTTGATTTAGAGATTAGGGATAAGCAAGGAGCTGAGAATTTAGTCACTGACCACTTATATAGGCCTCCTCTTACTCAATATTATGATCCTACAGAGATAAACTCTTTATTTCTTGATGAGAAGCTGGTCACTGTGTCAATCAGGCAATCTGCTTGGTTTGTAGATTTTGCCAACTTCCTTGCAGCATGTGTCTTTCTAAAAATTATGTCTAATAACCACAAAAAGAAATTAATTTATGAACATAAATATTATATTTGGGATGTTTCTCTATTGTTTAGGAGATGTGCTAATTTTATTCTTAGGAGGTGTGTTCCTGAGGAAGAGATGTTTCCCGTTTTATAAAATTGTTACTCTTCCACTTGGGGAGGTCACCATGGTGGTTAAAGAACTTCTCATGAAAGTCTTACAATCTAGTTTCAACTGGATCAGTATCTTAAATGATGCGTGAAGCTTTGTGGTTGGCTGTGGTAGATATCAAAGGCTAGGAAATGTTGGTAGGAAGTACGAGTTACCCCAAAAAGAAATTATGAAAGTTGAAATTTTTTATATTTTTGGTTTAGATTTCATTGGTCCATTTCCATAATCATATAGAAATGAGTATATACTTGTTGTTGTTGACTATGTTTCAAAATGGGTTGAGGTAGTGTCACTTCCCAACAATTAGGCCAAATCTATAATTAAATTTGTTAAAAAGAACATCATTACAAAATTCAGAGTTAATGGAACATACTTTAAGAACTATAAGTTTAATGATTTGATGAAAAAATATGGTTTTGTTCATAAAAATGGTACTCCTTATCATCCACAGTCCAATGGACATATGGAAATTTTAGACAGGGAACTGAAACAGATACTTGATAAAACTATATCAAACTCTTGGAAAGACTGGTCTCTTAAATTATATGAAGATTTATGGGAATATAAAACTTATTTCAAGACTCCCATAGGTATGTCTCCTTATAATATGTTGTTTGGGAAATGTTGTCATTTACATGTGGAGATGAAACATTAGTCTTATTGGGCAGTTAAGGCTCTGAATATTGATTTTAAGAGTGTTAGTGAGAGGATATTACTTGAGCTGAGTGAACATGATGAGATTAGAAAATAGAGGTATGATAATTCAAGGATTTATAAATAGGGGGAAATCTATCATGATTCTATCATTCAAAAAAATGAATTTAAACCTTGAGAAAAGGTCCTCCTCTTTACCTATAGACTTAAACACTTTCCAGGAAAGCTGATGTCCATGTGGTCTGGCCCGTTTACTATAGTGACGGTGCTGAAGAATGGAGCTGTATAAATTTTAGTTGAAGAAAATAAACCCAGGTTAGTTAATGGACAGAGAGTGACACTTTATTTTGAGCGACAGTCAAAGGGATTGGTTTCCTACAATGTGATTGGAAACAGATCTTGAATAATGTCTGGCTGAAGAATTTGAAAATTATCGATTCATGAGAGGCAACCCATGGTATTTTTGGTATTTAAATTGTTTTTTAACCTTGAATAAAATGTTGCTTCTGTGCTCTTTTTAAAAAAAAAATCAGGTTACAGGTTGTTCTTGGTCTCTTGGCTCTGTATCAGGATCCTGCAGCTTGTGTCAATAAAGGAGTGGAATTCCCATTCTGGAGTGAAATTGACAAATATACTCATGGATGTACTCATCACATAATTGTTGCATTTATTATTATTCTCCTTAATTCATTAGGAAAAAAATCAGATGCATCACTTTCATTCCTAGAAAATTCTTCTTGTAGAATATTCTGCTACAAGTGTACTGATATTTGTTGCATGGATTGAACTATATAAAATTCTGTTGCATGCCTTGCTACTCAAAAATAAAAAATTCTACATATGTTTTTAATTATTCTTGTATTGGAATGAAAGTATTCTTGTATAAAAAATTTCTTCTGCATGTTTTTTTGAGCAGAAATTTATTGTTCATTTAATCTTCACTGTTACAAACTATGTGTGGGGGGGGGGGGGGGTATATGATTTCTGGTTGTTCTGTTTTCAATTAATGTTTTTGCTAATGTGGGTTATAATTCATTGTTCTATTATATTGAACATTCAATTGAACCAAAAATTTCATATTGCTACACCCTATCCACTCTGCACCAACAAGTTGCATGCCATGTTTGGACATTAATATAAAATCAGTGTCATTAGACTTAAATGAAAATGCATGTATTTGTTTTTGAACCTGCTGATAAGTTATTATTTGTAGAAAGTAACATATGTTAACATCATTGAGACCCTTTATACATTCCATCTAAATACTAAATTGAAAATCTGTTTTGAACCATAATTGTTAAATTGTTCTTTTCCATATTTAGAAGTCAACTTTGGGGACAATGTTGGGTTTTAAGTGTGGGGGAGGGGGTGAATTCTCGACTGTGCTAAACTGTGATTAATTGTAAACCCATCAATTCCCACTTCATTTTGTTATTTTTGGTAAAAAATTGTTACAATTTTTCAGAATTATTTAATAATTTTATGCTTTATAATGTACTCTATTGAGTCTTGCCTAAGGATAGTGCTTTGATTGGTAGTTAAGAATTGATATGAGTCTGATGTTATTGGTAATGGATGATTTCTGAGTGATATCTACTTAGTGGTTGAATGTATATCTTGTTTTAGGGGCTTTCATGGAATGTCACTAGGGTTACATGTTTGTGGAGTTATGATCATAACCCTTGGAGCTCTAAGTTTGAATTGATCATAGGGGCCTCATTCATATTTTAATTATAAAAAGTAATCATCATAATGAGATAATATAAATTATTTTTGATATAAATCATTTGGAAATGGAGTATTCTTGAAATCTGGGATCCCACAGTGAGTCTCTAAGACCCTAGATACTGGGTGCGTTTCTATTTACTATAATCCCTCTATACATTTTGAATGCGTGCATTGCACAGTTCCTAGAACATGATACATGTCTTGGAAAAATTTAAATAATGTGTCTAGGATCAAAAAACGAGTTCATTAAGGTGAGGGGAATGATGAACACCAGATGAAGAGGGGTTCGACTGGTTTATATGGGAATCATTTAGGTTGTATCATAAATTTGATTCACAAAAAAGTATTCTTTTTATTTTTGGGTACCTAGGATTGAGCCAAATTATAAGGTTCTTCTGTTATGTTCTTAATTTCACATAAATTTTACCTCCTTTCAATCTTATACTTAGAACATGTGCTTTAATTGAAATGATTCATTAATTTGTACTATATATGAGGCATGAAATCTTTATTTATTGATAATCAATAGCTTCCTAAATTACCCTCAGAGTATTTGTTCGAGGCAAGACATGATTTGAACATATTTTTCAAAAATCCTGTGGACAATTTTTGTCCTCAGTTTTTAAATGCTGGACATGTTACAGTTTGAGTCGAATAATACATACATTACTATTTTCCAATAATAATTAAGCATGTGATTGTTTGAGGTCAAACAATGCTTATGTGTGGGGGAATTTTATGTGCCTCTATTTTTACATAGTTTTACCACATCTTTTTACTTAATATTTAATGATATAATTAGTTATTTAATCACTTTAAACTAAATTATTGTACATTTAATTTTTATAATTAAAGTTGTTAATTTAAAAATTTTAATAATTAATTATGTATTTTTAGTCTTTAAATTAATAATTTTAATCTTATTTAAGTTTTCTAATTTAATTATGTCTTATTTAGTTAGGTTAATTTAAATCTTCTTGACTTTTTAATAAAATAAATTTTTTTTATAAACAATTATAAAATCATTATAATTATATTTAAGTAACATAGTCTTATTTTAATATTTATCTTTTATTTTAGTTTCATTAGAATAAGTTTAAAATGTTAAATAATGTTTCTAATCACTCTACTAATTAATTAAGATAAGAATTTTAACTTTAATTAAATAAAACCATTCGCTTTTAATTTTATGTGACACATATTTATTGAATTAATAAATTTAGAGTTTTAAAACATTAATTATTTAATCTTATGTATGCAGTTGTATGATATATTCATTTTCTATTTATTTGAGTCTACCAGTGAGGTAGACAAGAAATATCTGTAACCTATTGGGTCACCGATGCTCTTCATTTTTACTCAGTGATACTCTATAAATAATTTATATAGTTATATTAATTTAAGCCTTTTATCAACTTAGTTTGTCAAATATCGAGTTATTAATTTTAGTGTTATCAATTAATACTCTTAATTAATAGTTTTAATGTTTTAATGTTTAATAAAAATCCAGTTTTAAATTTATAGTTTTTAGATTTTTTTAATTAATTATTTTCATTATTATTATTTAGTTTACTTAACCTATAATTTTATGTTTAATTCATGCATTTTTAATTTTTTAAGGTCACCATTAGTTATTAGTCTTTATTCTAACAGTGAGCCTCTAAATTTATTGGTGATCTTATTGGTACTGGTGACCCTTTTATTTTTATTACGTAACAGTGAGATTTTATTTTATTTAAGCCATCCATGACCTTTATATATCGGTAACCTTAATCTATTTTTTTAACGATGACCCCTTTATTTATTTTTACCGGTGACTTTTCAATTCATTTCTATGAGTGTTTTTTTCTTTTTTATATATATCAGGGACCTTTTCATCAGTATGGCCATCAGTGAGTCTTTATTTACTTTTCTTTCTAATGGTGACATTTCCCATTTAAAACTATTAGCGAGGTCTCTTTTTAATCTATCAGTGAACCCCACATTGGGCTTCCCTGCTACCATTAAACTAACAGTGAGTCATTCCTCTCACCAATCCCTTGCACCTCACCGTTGCCGTTGCACTCACCATTGTGTTCCATTTTCCTTATATTTTATTTCATCGATAGTTCATTTTTCTCTTATCGATGTTCCCTCGTCGGTTTCTTCATATCATCAATGCAGCATCCCCTTCCTCTCACAGTTCACACCTCCGAAATTGAAAACTCGAACCAATTTCAAACCGGTCATTCAGACCATTTTTGAATCAGACCAAAAAAACAAATTTTTACAGTTTCACGTTGAAATTTCAAATAATTCTGTATTAATCCATCATGTCACCTTGAACCACACCAGAAACGCTACCGCTGATGACGCCCCGGTCACGGTCCAAGCTCGAAACACACCATAGTGGGTTCTCACACTATAGGAACGAGGTTCTGAGATAGAATCCATTATTCAAGATTGAACCTGTCACTGTTTATCTAAATATGAGTTGATTATCCAAGATTCCAAAGGAAATCCTGCCACTTATGAGCTACACCACCGTGGTTGGATGGAGAATGGGGATCCACCGACACAGAGGAGGCCACTGATTCCACTGGAAGTGCATCGCCACTAGAGTGGAAGAACCGGGCCACCACATCTTCCTAGAGAAGAGTCGAGAATCCCCCCCCTGTTGCTATGCGCCGAATTGGGGGGAGGGGAGAAGTATTAGTAAAAAAATAAATTAAAAAATAATTAGATGAATAAAATTAAAGTAAACTAAAATAAAATTTAAAATAAAATAAGTATTTAATCAAAATGATATTATGTATAAACATTTATTAAAAATGAGATATTTAATATTAACAAAACAGAGTTTCTAATGAACTTAAATAAAATTTTATTGAACTAAATCAACTAAACTAATAATTATAGTTTAAAAAAATTTCTTAATGTTGCATATTATGTAATTATTTTATGATAAAATGAATAAAATAACGTACTAATAATAATTTATAATATTATAATGGAATTAACTATTTAAAAAGTTAATAATTTAATGTTTAAAATAATTATTAATTTAATAATTGTTATCGACTATATTAATTAAATCTTAAATATTAAATTAACTATTTAAAATATTATACAGAACTAGAATTTTATCAATTTATAAACATTATAGAATTTAACATAAAAAAATTACGAATAAGAATATCTCAAATTGAAATATTAATTAATAATTAAATAAATTACATAATTTCTTAATGTTTAGTAATTAATTAAAATTCTCAAAATTAAAATGTCCATTTGGAATAATTAACTAATTAAATAAATTTAATATTTAAATATATAATTAAATACTATTATTACATTATTATTTGTTCTCAATATTATCTCTAAAATATAACTTCTAGTGTTTAATTGTACTAATAATTTATTTTATTTAAAAAACATTATTTAAATGTATTTTAATTATTTTAAAAGACTTTTCAATAAGTTATCTTCTTAAATTATAAATATTTATTTCCTTATCATTTTAATTATTTTGTTTATTTTTCTTATGTAGGTTCATTCTAGAGTCAAAAACACGTCAAAGTGCTTCCAACTAACTCATGTAGAGTTAGTTAAAAGGGAACATCTAGTGCAACGTGCTAGTTGCGAAAAAAACGCATGTGTACGGTTCAACTATGAAAGATGAACTCAAGTCAGTAAATGGTGGTGGTGACAATCTGCTTTTGACAGCATGATACTTAATCATAGCAAGAAGCAGATTGAATGGAAGACATTCATTAGACATCGATTCAAGGGACACATTCAAGGAGCCAGTGCCGAGGAGAGGAGACCGGAGTGTGACTCTGGAACCACATCTTAGAGTTGGAGGAGGCCAGGAGTAGCAACAGTTCATGCTAGGAGAGGCAGTTTACTTCCTCAGTTTTCTTTTAATTCTTCTATTTTGTAATTTAATGATCTTGGTATACGTAGTAAACGGGATTGTTTAGAAAAATCATTAGTTCATGGTTAAATTTATGTTCCTCGGGTTACCTTTAAATGTTCTTTTTCACTTCATCTTTAGATGTATTCAATATTGATTGGAGAGATCGATACAGAATTGATTCAATTGCATTGTTCCTCATATGTCTTATTTCAAAATTTCACAATAAATTAGAGAGATTGATTGTGAATACATTTAAAAAAAATTCAAAAATACTTCGGGACATACAGCGAGTTCGTCCTGTTGTCATTTTCAATTCGATCTTTCGCTATTGATTTGATTTGGACTGGCGAACTCCAATATCGATCAGCCTACGTGACATAGCTCTTGGCGAGGGAGGTAAGTCATCCTCTTTTTGGTGGTGCACTTCAGTAACATTAAAGTGAATTGAATTGTTTTAAGATCTAGTAGAATAGAGATTATTCCACGGGCATTTTAATAGATTGTTCTCTTATCATCATTCTATATCTCTATGTCTCCATGTTTTCTACTGTTTCTAGCTTCAACTTAGATTAGATATAAGATTTGTGATGTTATATCACTTCATTGATTAATAAAGAATATAAAAAAAGTAAAAAATAGAAAATTCATTCCACTGATGACAACAGAGGAGCTTCTATGTTTTTATATAATATTAGTGGCCAAAATTACCTTTCCAGTGGGTTCGACCCTACATTCCACATATACAGTAGTTAGTACGATTATAAATTTTAAACATTGATAGAATTTAACGATTGTACAGGTCATATTTCTATTTTATGATTCCCTAGGAATTTATTGGCTAACAGTAACTTGAAAGAAATGATCTAGTAGTTCAGTTGTACATTAATTTTGCGACTTCATCCCTAATTCAGATAATAATGACTTTCGTTGAAGAGGGGATTGAGAATGTTAAAAATCACCCAACCTGGTAGGTTGGGGATATTCTTATTCTATATTCTCAACCATTCATGATATGTTTATTGGTTACAAAGGTTGTGTTAACCCCCCATACCAGTGGGCTAGGATTTCTCTTGAACTTATATAGTTTGTATCAATGTAGCTACTCTACAGATTTTGTAGATTTTGGTCTGAACATTGGATGGGTTCATTATCCTGCATCCACTCAAATCACTAGTTTCAGATGACTGATTTTCTACTCCATAAATCTGTTCAAACTGTCAATGGAAATTATATAAATGGGTGTCCTGGTCAATATTTTTTCCTGATGCACATGCCTCTTAACAACCTTCTCTCTTTGGGCCTGACTCTGATGATATCTAGTTGAACCCTATTCATGTTGGGCATATATCCTATTTTTAATGGGACCCATGTATTATATCCATCCCTGGGAAATAAAATTACATGATACCACTTTTAGAGGGCTTTGATGGATTTGGAACATATTGAAATTAAATTCTCCACGTGCACCCCATCCTCTAATACGAACACTAGATAGGGTATCAACGATCAAATGGAACAACCTATTTAATGCATCAGGGCATTCATGCCGAAGGGTTCCCTACTTATTCTTAATCATGTGATGTCATGAAACCTGGAGAGATGAAAATTAAATTTGGCACAACAACCCTTCTATTACCTTTAAAAAACTCAGATAATTGTTTTAAGGCGATATATTCTCTTTGAGATGATGATGATTTTTCCATATGATGATGTGGATATCATGAATAAAGTATTTTCCAACATCTATGGAATACTGCATTAAGGTTAGACCATCAATAAGAACATGACTGGTACATCATTTTTATCCAGTTTCTTGCCTATATTTACCATATCCTCTTCATTTTTTATAAGATTTTTGTCAACCAAGTTTGACTAGAGTGGACTCTTCTCAGTTGATTTACCATAAACAATGGTATTGGTGGGGATTTACACTATTATAATGAAAGAAAAGTGGACTAAGGGTGGTTGTGAGAATGATTTCCTCTTTGAGAGGTATTCTAACTAAGAAAGTATTTCACCTCTTAGTATCAGACATGACTGACCTTGTATTTGCATGTGCATCAAAATAAGAGGTCTTTATCATCACTACATTTTCATATACTGAATTCTCTTGACAATGTGAATTACTACTACAGACATGACTTTCACAGAAAATTCCATCATTTGTAGGACCACCATGTTTGATTATAAAAACCAATAGATTCCATTAGTCAATGGTTTTCTTGCCACATGGAGGGTCACCATGGTTCTCATCTATAAATATACTCTCAATATTGATCGGATTGTCATGATACAAACCTTCATGATGAAGTTCCTAATGATTACCTTTAGAGTTACTACTACTACAACCATAATTTGTTAATTGGATGCTAGGATATTGAGCTACAATAGAATCATGTGTAAGGGATTCAAGAACATCAACATTAAGTGGAGCCAGAATGCAGATAAACTCTTGATTATTCAGCTGTGTTTGGATAAGGATTCTCTTAGGACACATTCGTTCTAATTGTTGGGGCTACTTGAAGGGGCAAGTGTATATTATAGGCTGGTGTATGTTCCTACGTTGGAGCGTCCATTAGAATAGGCTGATTATCTATAGTTAGAGTGGGCGTATGTTCTTGATCCGGATGTGTGTATGATATGGGGGAGTATTCCCCATAACCCACTAGACTGGAAAATTACATTAATTTTTGCAAAATACATAATAAATGATAGAAAGATTTAGTCTATACCGTTTAAATAATTAATGTAATGTTCATCTACGTATTTTGAAAAATTAATGTAATGTTCATCTATGTAAAAGAAAATAATTTATTTCAAAATGAAAATGAAACTTTGTAGAGGAATATTCATGGAAATATGGAATTATAAAGATGTAAAAAATCCGTTCATGCCGTATAGGTTAAAAAACATTCTTCTTTGACTCTAGCCGAAAAAGTCAGAAAATACATCATATTGAAAATGACAGAAATATTCAGTCCATACCGTTTAATAAAAATTCTCCAATGGTTAAAATTGACTTTAAAAAATTGTATATGAATTGAATTAATATAATATATTTTGGAGAAATGGATGTGGATGATAAATATTCCTTATTAAATACTTACTTATAAACAATATCAAAAAATAATGAGATTACAAAATTATCCATTAGCTGAGGTCTGATATGCTTTGTATGTATCCAAACATTTTTTATATTGGGTTTAAACATTTAATTAACTTGTAAAATAGCTATAAAAATATATATGATATCATATATTATTTATTTGTGACTTTATATTCCCCATTCAATTATTAATTCCATGTTTAAGCAACGTTTGGGTAATAATCGTTTTATTTATTATACGTGTTTTGAATTTTTATTATTGACATCATTACATAGATCATGATTTAATTACTTATATAATGTAAAAATTATTTATATTAAAAATATATTCTATTTATAAATATATAGAGTAGAGAGATAACTGAAATGGAATACACCGTTCATGGAGGCGGAAGGTCGTACGTATGCATGAACATTGTTTCTGTTTTATTATTGAATTGAATAGAAACAAGTAAATGATATATATATATTAGAATTATTATGTGATATTTTAATGATGATTTATAATATATACTTTACAATCATTCTTGAATGGTTAATGTGGTGAATGAATCTCATCGCGTCGTGGAGATAGTCGGCAGTACGTACGCACGAGTGACGATATCATTCACTTGATGATTAAATGGTATGGAATTGGATGATATAATAATTATAAAAAATAATTATCATGTTATATGAATTATTTCAATAAATTGTACTCATCTTTATACCCATCAAAATTATGTATCATTGAATATCAAATTACACCACAACGTGGAGACGATAAACAGTACGTACGCATGCATAGTGATATTGTTATTTTTAGGTTGAAAAAAGGATGTATAAGGATATACCATAATTATAATAACATATTATAATTTAGAATATACTAGTTTTTTTCATTTATCAAGGAAACAACATATGTTTAGGAAGTATAAGAAGAAAATAATTTTCAAATAGGTGATAAATCGATTATATCCATTTCGGGTATCTCCTTTTGGTGTGTGCAAAAAGACTCCATAAGAATGATTTATCCACCAAGGGAGGCCTCTAGGATGAACATAGGGATTTTGGGAGGGTATTTGGGATTTTTTTGGCTGAGCCAATGGGCTATGAAGGTGTGATTAAAAGATAAGGAGAGGTTCCCTTTTATAATAGTGGGGAGGGGAACCTTTGAAATGTCTTGAAATATTAATTTATTATACATTAATTTTCGGTTTATAATAATAAAAAAATCATTTATATAAAATATAAGTTGGTTTTGGGTCAAAATCCTCTCAAAAATAATATTTATTCATGTATTGATTTTATTTTAAACCACATCATTTTTATTTATCGATATTTAATCTATTTAAATTTATTTATGGTAATAACATGATAAATATTAAATTGTTATAAATATTTACATATGTGTTGTAAATTTTCCATAATTCGATACTATATAATATTTTAGAATATATTATATTCACTTTTGAATTTTTTATTATTAATGAAATTTTTAAATAATTTAATAATATATTATTTTTATAAAATATCAAAAGTGAAAATTTTTCCACTATTCACTTATATGACATTAAATAAAATCCACACAGAAGATAAATTCGAAAATAAATATTTAATACACTATTAAGAATTAATATTCACCTATAAAATTCATATATAATATTAATTAGTTCATATATTGTTTATTTTAATATTTTTAAAACCATTGATATGATATTTCTATTAATAGAATAATATCTACAACATTATTGTGTCATCATTAATGGTAATTATTTTATCTCTAAAAATTCTAAATAAATTTAAATGATGTATATAAGTTCATTAAATTTTTATATTCTATTTATTTTCTTTTGTTTAATTATGTTTATCACTATGTTAAAATTATTGTACTTATAAGATATATGATAGTAACATGTTGTCCCCTTCTTTTTTTTTAATTATAGTTACATAACTTTCATAGAGAAAATTCTATTAAATTAATCAATTCAAACCAATAGGTGAAACTGGTTAACATTAATTCATACAATAGGATTTTTGTAGGTTTTTTGGTAATTTTATTTTCTTTTTCATATTCTTATCTACCCTAATTTACCTGATTTAACTTTAACTCTAGTAAAAAAAATTATAGTATTTACTATTCATAAAATCCAAAAACAAAAAGTCACATACGAACATAATATGGAACCACTTATTCAAAATATGGAATCAATATTTTATAATCAAAACACATAATTGGCAAAAATTAATTTCAAAATAATTCTCGTTGTCAAAAACCAAAAACTGAGTTTTAATAAATAAACATTTATCAAAATAATTTCTTGTGTTTACGTACAATAAAAATGTGAAATTACTTCCAATGACCAAAACATAATGAAATTATAAACAAATAATCCAATTACACTTTAAAACCAATTAAAAATATAATCTAACTATATAAATAAATTAGATGAAAATGCAGTTTTGAAATAAAATACAGTATTTTTCACAATTCATTAAAATGAGAATTTTATGAGAAAAATACCAAAAATTCTGATAAAGCATATTTTTATGTCCCCATTCCAAAGAAGAAGTTTATTTTGTCAAATACAATATATAAAAGTGTTAAAAATGGATTTAATATTGGTGCTCTATCAAAAGTAAACAAAACAACATTTTTTTTGAAAAATACTTCTATTATCCAAAAAAAGGAATTTGTTCTTATATCATGTTTTGAAAAAACATATAAAGAATGTTAATGGTATATAATATTCAAAATGTGGTTAAAAATATTCATAATGGCTATTTTATATCCCATTAAATAATATTATTATTAAGAATATATCATTGTTTAGTGAAATTGTATATTGTACATAATACAAACAAATAAAGAAGTCCTCTCTTGTGTGTAATGAAAGACAAGAATAGTGTTGCATATACTACTAGATAATGTGGTGTTTTTTATACTAAAAGTAATATTAGTGTAGCATAAAACACAAGACATCAACGAAATTTAAAAAAACTAGGTCATAAAATCTTAGAGTGTTACATTATACCCCCTTAAAATGAATCTAACCCTCGAAATTATTCGAGGTTATAAAATGTTTCCTACGTGAAAGTTTCTTTCATAGAATCCCAGATCATAAAAATTAATAATAAAAGTTCATCTAATAAAAGAATGTTTGAAACATAACCGTTACCCAAATCAACTCATCATTGGGTTCCCACATAAGAGAAAATAGGTGGGAATTGAAAAATGGATATGGAAGTGAAATATAACGGTCATGTTCTAATGGATAGTGATTGAGAACAATGTTGGAGAACGAAATCAACCAGAAATCCATAAATATGTGATGATTTAAGGGACCATCTGATTAATCTAATTGGAAGGTACTTGGATAAAATTTTTGGTTGCAAGATCATTTTCATAATTTTGATATATTTTTGCATGTGGATAAATAATTACTTAATTTCAATACAATCTCATCGTTGGTCATTCCCTAAACAATTTCCACTTCATCTCTTATTTAAGTAAATGAAGTTGATTTTTCATTCGTAACGTGTTAGTATATAATGTGATATAATGATAGGACATTGCATATGTATCAGCAAGAAGGTTAGAAGAGGTTATAAAATATACATTAGTCTACCTACAGTTAGATAATAAATTAATCTAACACTGTTAAACTGGAATATAACATATACTATTGATAAATAGATAACATTAAAATCCTTCCCAAAATAGAAAATATAATCCTTTAGAAAGTGGTGAACTAAATTGACCTTCCATTTGTCTTCCATATAACAATTGGCAGTCCTTGGTTGTCACATTCCAAATTTGTGAATATATTAATCACGTATTCTCTTGAAACATGGTAATAACATGAATTATTGTATAACCTCAGTTTAATCATGAATTATGTCAAAATATTCACTTTCCACACAACAAAAAACCAAAACAAATATATATACTCAAACCATGATATCAATTTTTCCTTATATCTTTCATGAGGTCATTAATAATATCAAACATATCATTATCTTCTTATCCCATCATTATGCACATATCATGTGCCTTCTAAAATTATTTCAATAATATTTCATTGTTATCGGTACCATATACTTATCAAGAAACCAAAATGGAACAATACGTAGGTATTTCAATATTCTATAATACTATAATGGAGATGCAACAACACTATACTGTAATCCCATTACAAAAACACTTAATCATTCCACAACATCATTGTCATACTCAACATTATCAATAGTATTCGCATGTGATTTACAATTGTGTAATTATTTAAGAGTTCGGTGATGTCGATCATCATCATTAAACAATATATTTGGGCATCGGTTATCATAATGACCCATTTACTTTCACTTGTAGCATTGAAGTGTGGGTGGTAAATTCTATACAGTCTTTTCCCTATTCACATCATTAGCTACCTTTTTCCCAATTCTTCGGCACTCAACTGCTTGATTTACCTTCCTTTCAAAACTTAAATTATTTTCTAGTCCATTTAAGACAATATCCACTATGTTTCTTTACATAGTTTTGGGACAACGAAACATTCATCTTTTTTTCGCTATTATTTTGAGATTTTCCCATCAACTCCATCTTTCTTTTCTTGTTAAAAACCATGAGATATATATGTAACACCAAATTCCAATTATACCTTGATATCATAATGAACAATCTCTTCATAAATACTAATGTATCTTATAGCTAATTCTATAGGCATACTTGGTTTTAAACCACATAATAATCGATCAACTTTTAGTTTTAGGTTTGTTGATAAAACCTGAAGCATACCATGCAAGTCATTTAATATTTGCATCGTATGTACCAAGGGATTCATCATCCTTTTTCTTAAGCTCATGGAACTACTTTCCCATATTTGTTCAAATAATACGAGGGAGGTACTTATTGAAAAATATGTTCTTTAAATCATCCCATTCCCTAGATTCAATTTCATTGTTATGACTTGTATTCTCGATTAGATTCTACCTCTGGTCTTCTTAACCTTTTAAACGATAAACAACCAAAATGACTTTTTCATGTTCTGGATAGCCGAAGATGAATTATATATTTTCCATAGTACTGATCTATTTTTCAGCACTAAGATGATCTGAATACCCACTAAAAGAAGGTGGACATTGGATCATGAAGGACTCAACAAAATGTTGTTCCCTTATCTACTCACTTGCAAATCTAGAATGATTCATATATTGTGAAAGTATAACAGTAATATTTTGTATTACATCTACAGAATAATTTGTTGTTCCGGAGGACAATCATTGTATTTCCCAGCGCATTTACCATTAACACGGTTCATTTGGGTTCCAACCCTTTTGTAAACCCAAAAATGAATAGTGTGTGAGGTAAAAAACATACTTGGAAAATAATATAATCAAGGAGGATTAACATCATTATTTAACATTTAGGTTTAATCCAAATTTTTTCATGATCATTACCATAATTCTAGGACTATAACCTGTAGTTAGACTTACCCTTATGGATATCCGTAGACATACCTTAGAAATATATCTAGGGATCTATTTAAATGTTTCACATCCTAGTTTCCAGAGGTTATCTTATCCTTTTCTCTAATACAAACCCTAACAACCCAAGATTGACGTACATGTAAATTACATTAAATTTGCAGAATAATTAATACATGACACAAATAGACTCCCAAAGACTATATTAACTTAGTGTCTCTGTAAATATGAAATATAATCTTCTAAATTGGAGAAATATCTTCAACATCTCCCATAAAGATCTTCCCCTTTTGTTTTCCTACCTCAAAACTTTATTTGTATATTAGGGAAAAGAAAACCCATAAATGGTGAGATAATTTGTTCAGTAAGGGTAAACAATAAGAATATAAAACAAACCATAAACACTAGAATGTAAAATATGAACATAATTTTTAAATTTCAAAATCATGGTTCAGGAAATAAATCATGGTAGTACAAAAGGCACAGATCACAACGTAACATTGACCATGATAAACTAGAATTGGTATGAAACATGGAGTTATGGAATACAAATAAGCACATAATATGATTTCCACAGCAGCCAAGGCATTGCTTCCAAGACTATCATAGTGGATAATGTCCTCTACAAAACCGACATTCCATCATTGTATTACTGAACCAGTTTACTTGTCGTTCCATCCATGTATTACTGAACCGAATTTAATTTCCATTCTAGTATTTTTTATATCATGAGATATTAATCTTTTACCAATGCATTGGAGGGAGATATAGGTCCCACACATCTCATAATGAAATCATTCTTACATGATCCACAAAAACATAAATCATTCATCATAGCATAACTATTTAAATAAAATGAGTTTCATAAACAATATTTCATCATAACATAATCCATAAAAGATAAATGGATTTCCTATAAATAATTCCATCGTAAACATAATAAAATAAATGTAATCATAGTGATTTAAATATAACCCTATTTCATCTTATATGGATAATAATTATGATAAAACACTTGAGCTTAATTACTAAGGAAAATATCCTTTCATCTATAAAAATGTTTTCAATTCTCAAAATACAATGAAAATTCAAAAGAAAAGAGTTTAGTTGAAAATAAACATGAAATTTTATAGACGAATATTCATGGAAATAAGGAATTATAAAGACATAAAAAATCCATTTATTCGATATAATTTAATAAACATTCTTCTTGAACTCTTGTCAAAACATTCAAAAATGACCTTGAATGGAAAATGAAATAAAGAATACTTCCATACCATTTAATAAAAATTCCCCAATGGGTAAAATTAATTTTAAGAAATATTATATTAATAGAAATAATAGTATATGTATTTTGACATGGCTGTGGTTAATAAATTTACCCCACTAAATACTTACATATAAACAAACTCAAAAACTAATGAGATTGCAATATTATCCCTTACCTGAGGTATGATATGCTTAATATGTTTCTAAAATGCATGTATACGATTTTTAAACATATTTTTAACTTGTAACAGAACCATAATAATATTTATGTTATCTTGTATGATTTATTTAACAATTTATATTACCATTCATTTATCAATTCTATGTTAATGCAATGTTTTGGGTAATAATCGTTTTATTTATCATACGTGTTTTGACTTTTTATTCTAGATATCATTACTTAGATTGTGATTTAATTAATTCTAGAATGTAAAACATGATTTATATATCATATATATTTAGTATGTAGATATATGTAACTGATAAATAAAGGAAATTGAATACACTGTTCATGGAGGAGGAAGGTCATACATACGCTTGAATGGTTTTTTTGTTTCCTTATAGAGTTGAATTGATGAAAGTAAATGACATATATATATATATAAAATATAATTATTATGTTATATATTTCAGGAATATTTATTATATATTATTTAAAATCACTCTTTAATGGTTAACATGGAAAATTAATCTCATCACATTGTGGAGATGGTAGGTCATATGTATGGACGAGCGATGATATCATTCCCGAAATGATTAAATAGTATAGAATTTGATGTTAATTTAATTTAAAAAAATAATTATCATGTTATATTAATTATTTTAATGCATTATGATCAACATTATACCCATCCAAATTATTTATTATTGAATATAAAATTAGTCCATGGAGTGGAGACTATAAGCCATAAGCACGCACACATTGTGATATTGTAATTTGTAGGATGGATAACATGAGGTATAAGGTTGTCACATAATTATAATAAAATCTTATAATTTATAAGATACTGTAGTTATAAATTTATTATTGATTCAACATAATAATATTAAGTAGAAGAAGAAAATAATTTTGAAAGACGTGATAAAGCAATTACCTCTTTTTTCGGGTATCTCTTTGTGGTATGCACAAAAGGAATCGTTAAGATGGAATTGTAAACAAAAGTTGGACTTTAGGATGAATTAAGGGAATTTTGGGAGAGATTTGATCCATGTTTGGATGAGCCAATAGGTTTTGGAGGTGTGATTAAAATAGAAGGAGAGGTTCTCTTTTATAAGAGAGGGGAGGGGCACCTTTGGAATGTCTTGAAATATTAATTTATTATAAATTAATTTTCGATTTATAATGCTCCCAAAATAATTTATTTAGAAGGAATGATAAGTATGTGTTATAAAACTCATGAAAAATAAAATTTAGACATGTTTTTAATTTATTTTAAACATTATCATTTGGATTTATCCTTATTTAATCAATTTAATTTTATTTGTGAAAAAATTAATATCAAATTAAATGGTTTTAAATACTTTTGTGTTGTAAATTATCCATAAATGAATAAATATGAAATTTTGGACCATATAATTTTCACCTTGTAATTTTTAATTGTTTTTGTTATTTTTAAATAATTTAATAATATTTTATTTTTATAAAATATCAATAATTTCAATTTTGACACCATTCATTTATTTGAATTTAAAAAAAAATAGAAGATAAATTCTAACCAAAATATTTAATACACTCCTAATATTTCAAAGTCACCTATAAAAATCTTGGAGAACCTTAATTAGTTCATATGTTATTTATTTGAATGTTTTTAAAACCATTTGTTTGATATTTCTATTACTAAAATAATTTCTACATCACTATAGTGTGTAAATTAATGGTAATTATTTAATATCTAAAAATTAAAAATAAATAGAAATTATGTAGATAATTTCATTATATTTCCTGAGACTATTTATGTTTGAAGTTGTATCTTGTTTATATATATATTTAAATTATTATTCTTATAAGATATATGACAGTGACATGGTGTCACCTACTTTTGTTTTAATTATAAGTACATCACTTTGAAAAAATTACATTAAATAAATATATTATAACCCATAGGTGATATTGGTCGACTTTAATTCATCCAATAGGATTTTGGTAGGTGTTATAGTAATTTTATTATCTTTTTCATATTTTTAGTTATCCTAATTTACCCGATTAACCTCTAATAGTGGTAAATAAAAATTACCATATTTATTATTAATAATATAAATAAAATTCAATAAAATCTACAAAAATAATTTGGAACCACTAATTCAAAATACGGAATCCATTTTTTTATAATTAAAAACACATAATTGGATGAAAATAATTTAATATTAATCCCCGTTGTCAAAATCCAGAAATGGGGTTTTAAGAAGTAACATCTTAGCAAAAGATTTTCATGTCTTTATGTCTTATATAAATGTGAAATTAATTCCAATGTACAAACTTTGATTAATGGATAAAAAAACCAATTACACTAAAAAACCTATTTAAAAGATAATAAAAAATATAAATAAATTAGATGGAAAGGTAGTTTTGAATTAAAATACAGTATTGTTCATTATTCACTATAATATAAATTTTATCATAAAAATACAAAAAAATCAAAACAATTAAATTTTGGTATACCTCTTCCAAAAAAGAAGTATATTTTTTCAAATGAAATATTTAAATGTGTTAAAATCTAGATTTAAAATGGGTGTACCATCAAAAGGCAGTAAAAATGTATTTTTTTGAAAAAACTTCTTTTATTCAAAAAGTTGAATTTTTCTTATATCAATACTCGAAAATACCAAAGATAAATGTTAATGTTATATAAAATTCAAAATTTGTGTAATACTATTCATAACTTCTAGTTTATATCCCATTTAATATTAATTATTGAACAATATATCGTTGTTTAGTGAAACTCGGTATTATATAGAATGCACGATATCGAGAAAGGTCGCTCTAGCGTGTAACGTAAGACAAGAATAGTTATGAGTATACGGAAAGATAATACATTGTTCTTTATAGTTAAAGCTAATTTTGGTGTAGCGTACAACACAATACATTAATGAAATTAAAAAATCTACCTCATAAAACCTCGGGGTGTTACATTATACCCCACTTAAAATGAATTTTACCCTCAAAATTCCTTAGAGTTATAAAATGTTTCTTATTTGAATGTTTCTTTCATATAAACCCACATTGTAAAAAGTAATACTAAAAAATCATCTTAAAAAGGAATGTTAGAAACATAATAGTTACCCAAAGTAACTCATCACTAGGTTTCCACATTGGATAACATAGGTGGTAATTGAAAACATGGATATGGAAGAGAAATATTTCTATCATGCTTGGATCTATAGTGATTGAGCACAAGGTTGGTGAAAGATATTAACTAGAAAGCCATAAATCTATGATTATTTAAGGGACTGTCTGATTAATCGGATAAGAAGGTACAAGGATAACATTTTTTTCAAGATCCTTTTCCCAAAGTTGATGAATTTTTTCATGAGGATAAATACTTACATGATTTGAGTAAAATCTCAATGTTTTTTGTTACCTGAACAAATTCAATGTCATCTATTATTTAAATAAATGATGTTGGATTTTTCAATCTTGAAGTGTTAGAAGATCATGCGATATAATGATATTCCATTCTTTTTGTCTCCAAATGAAGGTTAGAACATGTTATCAAATATGCATAAGTCCACCTATAGTGAGATAATACACTAATTTAACAATATTCAACAAGAATATAATTTATACTATCCAAAAATGTATAACTTCACAATCCTTCCAAAAACTGAAAATATAAATCTATAGAATGAGGTGAACTATATTGACTTAACATTATCTCCGATATCTCGTTTGACAGTCCGTGGTTATCACATTCAAAATACGTGAATACTTTAATCATGTATTCTCTTGAAATACAGTATTAATAGAAATTACAATACAACCTTAGTGAAAACAATAACTCTGTCACAATTTTCACTTTCCACACACCAAAAATACCAAAAAATTCTATATACTCAAACCATGATATGAATTTGTCTTTATATCCATCATGAGTTTATTAATACTACCCAACATCTCATTATCTCTTTATCCCCTCATTATGTTCATATCATGTTCTTTCCATAACATATTTCGATAAATTTTCAAAGTTATCGCTACCATATACATATGTAAAATGATAATGGACCAATACATAGATATTCTAATATTTCATAATACTATAAATGAGATTCAAAAACAATACTTTGGAATCCCATTAGATAAACACTTAATCATTCCAACACTTCATTATCATACTCAACATCGTTAATAGTGATCACATGTGATATTCCATTATCTATTCCCTTCAGAGGTTATTGAAATCGATCATCATCATTAACCATTGAATTTAGGCATTGGTTAGCATAATTCCCCATTTCCATTCACTTTTATAATTGATGTGAGGGAGGTTAATTATCTTTATACTTTTATTTATTAACATCATTAGAAACATTTTTCCCATTATTTCGGAACTCAAATACCCAAGGACCATATTTTACACATTTAAAAAATTTTCTAGTACCTTTAAGACAATCTCCGCCATGTTTCTTTACAAACATTATGTCTGTAGAAACATTCATATCCATTTCAGAATTTTTTTGATATTATACCTTAAACTCTATCTTTTATTTCTTGTCAAAACTATGAGACAGATATGCAACAAAAACGTTCATTTCTATCTTGATAGAAAAACTCACAATATATTCAAAGCTACTAAAGTCTCTTATAGAAAAATCTTGATGAAGAATTTGTTTTAATCCACTGAATAATCGATCAACATTACATTCAGGTTAGATGATAATACCAGAATCTTACCTTGCAAGTCTTGTAAAATTTTCCTTGTATATACCAACATATTCGTCATCCTTTTTCATAAGTTCAAGGAACTCTTTTTACATAATTTTTCTATAAATACGAGGGATTCACTTATTAAAAAATAATTTCTTGAACTCATCACATTCCATGGATCCAATTTCATCATTTTTCCTTGTATTATTAATTAGAGTGCACTACTGGTCCGATTCACCTTCTAAATAATAAAAAACCAAAATGAATTTCAACGTTACAAACAATGTAGGACTGAAAATATATATTCAATGGTACTGATACATTATTAACCAATAAGTGGATCACAAGACCCATTGAAATATGTTGGGCGTTTCCTCATGAAGGACTCAGTAAAATATTGTTCCCTTTTCTGTCACTTGGACATCCAGAATGATTCATAGCTCATGTAAGTATATCATTAAGATTTTTCATTCCATCTCCCATAACATTTGGTTATTTTAGATGAAAATAATTTCCATTCCCAGTGTATTGGTCTTTAACACGGTTTCTTCTGGTTCAAACCATTGTCTAAAACCCAAACAGAATAGTGTGATAGGAAAAAACATACTAGGAAAATATCATAGTCAAAGGGGAGTACATTCAATCTCTAACATATTAGGTTTAATCTGGGTTTATTCATGTTTGTTATGTTGTACCCCTCTCTCTTGTATTTTAATGATCACAATCACTCTCATCGTGTTCTAACTTGTTTTCAAGTGTTTTTGATGATAGGAAAAAGGTTTCCAAAGAGATTGGCCCAAGACGACTGGAAAAGGACTCTCTGAGTCCACCGGCCAACCGGTGGGTTACCACCGGCCAGCCGGTGGTCTCTGGCAGAAGCAAAGCTCTCTGCCAGGTGCCACCGGTCAGCCGGTGCCTGACCACCGGCCAGCCGGTGGAACCAGACAGTAGGCCTTGCCCACTGACAGGTGCCACCAGCCAACCGGTGTCTGGACCACCGGCCAGCCGGTGGAACCAGACAGAGAGCTTGCTCTCTGTCTCGACCACCGGCCTACCGGTGTCTGGACCACCGGCCAGCCGGTGGAACCCAGACAGAATGCTCTGCCTTCTGTCTGGAGCACCGGCCAGCCGGTGGCCAAGCACTGGTCAGCCGGTAAGCCCAGTCAAACTAGCCGTTGGGCTTTGACCAGGCTTGTACTTTTGACCCCCAACGGCTCCGGAAGCCCTCCAACGGCTATATTGAAGTATTTGGGGATATTTCTACTATAAATAGATGAGGATGGATGCCGGGAACATTACCGATACATTGGAATGATATTTTGATCCCTTGAAGCTCTAACGACAAATCTCTAAGGCTACTTGTGATCCATCTCCATCCTTGAAGCTTGGGCTGCCTCTACATCAACTACTCTCACACTCTTGGCGCTCAAGGCTTCCTCAAGTTTGTTGTAATTTATTTATTTCAATTGTTTAGTTATTCATTGGGTTTGTATTAAAACAAACCATCCTTTTCTTCCTCACTTTCATTTTGGGTTTCTTGCTACAACCATCATAAAAAAGCAAGCTGTATGAAGGTGATCTAGCCTACCTTAAAACGGCTAGTGGGTTTCTTGCTACAACCATTAAAAAGAAAGCTGAAGTAAATCTCTCAACGGTTGAGTTGGGAATGGAGACGTAGGCTTTGTTTTAAGCCGAACTCCGTTATCAAATTGTGTCTTGCCCCTTTTTATTTCCGCTGCATTTATAAATTGTTTTTAAATTGTTAATTAATTTTTTAAAAGGAAATTCACCCCCCTCTTGCCATCACTCTCCGACCAACAATTGGTATCAGAGGGACGTTTGTGTAATACCTTAACCGGTTACAAACCTAAAATCCATAGTGATGGCTTCTTCCTCACAAGCACCCGAAGGGTATTCCATGACTCGGGCTCCATTCTTTGATGGAACCGACTACACTTATTGGAAAACTCGCATGATTACATTTCTTAGAAGTATTGGCTATCCTATATATAGAATTGTTATGCAAGGCTACACTCTCTCTAGCAAAGATGAGTCTAAATGGACCCCCGAAGACGTTGATAATTTTGAGCTTGATGGCAAAGCCATGAATGCTCTTCATTATGGGTTAGACCGTAATGAATTTAATCGTATTTCTACTTGCACCACTTCTCATGAAATTTGGAAGCTTTTGGAAGTGACCCATGAGGGCACTAACAAAGTCAAAGACACTAGATTAGATATGTACCGTCAAGACTTTGAAAGTTTCACCATGCACCCACACGAATCTATTACGGAAATTTTTACCCGCTTTACTGATGTGTGTAATGGGAGAAAGTCTCTTGGAGATGATGTTTCTGCAGAGACGATGGTCAAGAAGATTATTTGGGTCCTACCAAGCTCATGGGCTCCAAAGGTGACGACAATCCAAGAAGCGAAAGATGTCAAGAAAATGCCGGTTGAAGAACTCATTGGATCACTCATGACCTATGAGATTACCATGAAGAGGCAAGCCGATAAAGAAGGTAAAATCTTCAAGGAGAAAAAGAACATAGCATTCAAAGCAAAGCAAGAAAGCTCCTCCGATGATAGCGAATCCGAGATTGCACAACTTGCAAGAAAAATGAGCAAGTTCATGAAGAAAAAGAAGAATTTTCAAAGGGCACGAAAGGAAGAGCCAAAAGAAGAAAAAGAAGTTACATGCTTTGAATGCGGAAAGAAAGGCCACATCAAACCGGAGTGCTCTCTTTTCAAGAAAAGGTTAATGGAAAAGAAAAACAAGAAGGCTTTCAAAGCGTCAACATGGAGTGCAAGCGATGACTCCATGTCTTCAAGCGACTCAAGCGATGAAGGTGGAAAATGCCTAATGGCACTTGATGAGGTATCTTCTTCCGACTCCTCTTCCTCATCTTCTTCTTTTAATAATGACATGTCTTATGAAGATCTCCAAAATGCGAGAGATCAATTAGAAGAAGGTTTTGACGAACTTACCTCTAAATTTTTGGCCTTAAAAAATAAACACAAAATTCTAATTTCTGAGAAAGATCAACTTCTCAAAAAGAATGAGGAACTTGCCCTTAAGGTCCAAGATATTCCAAATGTTGATTCTTTGAATTCAACTATTAAAGATTTAAGGGAATCTCTTTCCAAGTTCACCCAAGGTGAACAAAATTTGACCAAATTGCTAGGTTCTCAACTTTCGGCTAGAACCACACATGGACTTGGCTTTAACAAGCAAGCCACCTCTTCTAGAGCACCAACTACTTTTGTAAGGGGGATCTCTCAAAATAAATTTTGTAATTATTGTAGAAAAACTGGACATATGATTTATGAATGCGATTGTAAAAATGCTAGATATGGCCGCCCCAAAATCATTACCTACTCGGATGAATATCTTAGGATGTATCCCTCTAGACAAGTATGGGTTCAAAAGTCTCTTTTAGCTAATCTTTCCGGACCCAAACTTATATGGGTACCAAAATCTATTATCTCTTGATTTTGTAGGATAAACACCAAAGAAGTAGGCCTTCGAAAGGCTCGTGGTATCTCGACAGCGGATGCTCGAGGCACATGTGTGGCAATCCCTCCGAGTTCAACTCCCTTGAAGAATTCGATGGAGGATACGTCACCTTCGGTGACAATTCAAAAATAAAGATCGTCGGAATAGGTACCATTGGTTTTGGTAGCTCCTCCTTAATTAAAGATGTTTTATTTGTTAAAGGTTTAAAACATAATTTAATTAGCACTAGTCAACTTTGTGATAGTGGTTTTTCGGTGAATTTTCAAAATGATTTATGCAATGTGTTTGATTTTCAAAACAAATTGATATTTTCTGCTTCCCGTTTTCAAAATGTTTACATTATTGATTTAAAGTCTTTAGCTAGCCAAAATGTTAAATGTTTAAGTGCTCTTGACAATGAGTCTTGGCTTTGGCATAGAAGGTTGGGGCATTGTAGTTCTCATTCACTTCTAAAGCTTAATAAGAAAAAGCTCATCCGTGACCTTCCTAAACTTAAGTTTAAGAAAGATTTGATTTGTGAGCCATGCCAACTTGGCAAGCAACACAAACCTTCTTTCAAATCTAAGAAGGAAGTGTCCACTTCAAAATCTCTTGAGCTCCTTAATCTTGATCTTTTTGGTCCTACCCCTGTAGCAAGTCTAGGTGGAAAATCCTATACCTTTGTCCTAGTAGATGACTTTTCTCGTTTCACTTGGGTTTTTTTTAGCTCATAAAAATGATGCTTGTAGAACCTTTTTGGAATTCTCTAGGAAAGTAGAAAACGAAAAAGGATATAAAATTATATCGCTCCGTAGTGACCATGGTGGTGAATTCGAGAACAAAGAATTCGATGAATTGTGTTCCTCTCAAGGATACAATCACACCTTCTCGGCCCCTAGGACTCCACAACAAAATGGAGTGGTTGAAAGGAGAAACCGAACTCTCCAAGAAATTGCTCGAACCCTCCTTAGTGAATTCAATCTTCCTCAATATTTCTGGGCCGAGGCAGTAAAAACTGCTTGTTATACTATCAATAGAGTCCTTGTAAGACCCCTTCTTAAGAAAACCCCCTATGAACTTTGGAAAGGCAAATTGCCCAAAGTTGGTTATTTTAAAGTGTTTGGTTGTAAATGATTTATCCTTAACACAAAAGATAACCTAGGGAAATTTGATGCCAAATCCGATGAAGGTATTTTTCTTGGGTACTCCAACTCAAGCAAAGCCTATCGTGTCTTCAACAAACGTTCAAAAACCATCGAAGAATCATCTCATGTCAAATTTGATGAAACTCTTCCAAAACCTCACCCGGTCATTGAAGATGTTGAAGATAATCTTGATAAGCTTCATTTGAATGATTCCTCTTCTCCTCCCAAGGAGGATGACCATCAAGAACCCTCTTCACCTTCTTCGCCTTCCACCTTGCCTAATGTTTGGAAACCTTCTAGAGACCATCCTTTAGAAAATGTTATAGGTGATCTTCAAGCCGGTACTCGAACTAGATGATCAATCCTCAACGAGGTTGAACATCAAGCCTTTCTTTCTCAACTAGAGCCTCAAACCATTAATGATGCCATTAATGATGAGAATTGGGTTCCTGCAATGCAAGAGGAACTAAATCAATTCTCTAGAAATGATGTTTGGACTCTTGTTGAAAGACCCAATGATCATCCAATTATTGGCACTAAATGGCTTTTTAGGAACAAACTTGATGATCAAGGAAATATAACCCGGAACAAGGCTCGCCTAGTAGCTAAGGGCTATAATCAAGAAGAAGGAATTGATTATGGTGAAACCTTTGCAACCGTTGCTAGATTGGAATCCATTAGGATCTTGTTGGCATTCGCCACCCACTTAAATTTCAAACTTTTTCAAATGGATGTTAAAAGTGCTTTTTTAAATGGGTTTATTTCAGAAAAAATCTTTGTTGAACAACCCCCCGGTTTTGAAGATCCAAAATTTCCAAATCATGTTTTTAAGTTAACCAAGGCTCTATATGGCTTTAAAAAAGCCCCTCGGGCTTGGTATGAGCGGTTAACAAAATTTCTTTTAGAAAATGATTTTAAAATGGGTCAAGCTGATTGTACCCTATTTTTAAAACACACTTCCAAAGATCTTTTGATTGTCCAAATTTACGTTGATGACGTTATCTTTGGTTCAACCAAAGAATCACTTTGTACTGATTTTTCAGATTTAATGAGAAAAGAATTTGAAATGAGCTTTATGGGGGAATTAAAATTTTTCCTTGGTTTTCAAATCTTTCAAAATTCAAATGGTATTTTTCTAAACCAAGGAAAATACACAAACGAACTTTTAAGTCGTTTTGGTATGGATCAAGTAAAGGAAATTAGTACCCCCATGAGTACTTCTTGTAAACTTACGTTAGATGAAGCCGGGAAACCGGTTGATAACAAGCTTTATAGGAGTATGATCGGGAGTCTACTTTACCTAACTGCGACCCGTCCTGACATCATGTTCAGTGTTTGTCTTTGTGCTCATTTTCAAGCCAATCCCAAATAATCTCATTTTAAATCGGTCAAAAGAATTTTTAAGTATTTAAAAGGATCCAAAAACATTGGTTTGTTTTATCCCTCTAATACTTCTTTCGAACTTTCTTCATATTTGGATGCTGATTTTGGCGGATGTCAATTAGATCGTAAGAGTACTAGTGGAACTTGTCATCTGCTAGGCAAGTCCCTTGTTTCATGGAGTAGCAAAAAGAAAAATTGTGTTGCTCTTTCTACTGCTGAGGCCGAGTACGTAGCAGCTGGTAATTGTTGTGCCCAAATTATTTGGATGCAGCACACTCTCTTGGATTATGGCCTTTCCTACGATCATGTCCCTATACGGTGTGACAACGCTAGTGCCATTAGTATTTCTAAGAATCCAATACAACATTCTAGGACAAAGCATATAGACTTAAGGCATCATTTCCTTCGTGACCATTTTCAAAAAGGGGATATCACTTTGGACTTCATTTCTACTGATTTCCAATTAGCTGATATCTTTACCAAACCGCTCCCGGTTGAACGTTTTGATTTTATTAAGGGGTAGTTAGGAATGATTCGTCAATGAGCACTATTAAATATTTGACTCTTTTTGGCTTGCTTATATTTCTTTTTAAGTTATGTTAACACTTTTTTTTATTATTTTATTTTATTTTCATTTTTTTATGAATTTCAATACCACCGGTCAACCGGTGGTACATCACTGGTTAACTGGTGGTGTCGGGTTTCTCTTTTTTGGGCCGGCCGGAGGAAGGGTTAAAATTAAAACCCTTCCCATTTTTCTTCTTTCTCACTCGTGCGGCCCCTCCTAACCCGCGCCTCCTCCTTTCCCTAGCCTCCTTTCTTCCTCCTTGCTCTCTCAAACTCCTTCTTCTCTCAATCTCTCTCAATTTTCTTCATTTTTCCATCATGGGTCCTCGCTCTTCACGCAAAGGAAAGGGCATCGCTCAAGAGGCACCTCCTCCTCCTTCAATCCCTCAACTTCTGGACATTTGGCATGACAAAGTCATTCTACCTGGTAGAGTAATTGATTATTCTTGGCTTTCTTCTGCTCGTCTCGAGCTTTTCTCCATCATTGAATATCAACACTGGCATTCTTTTTTTGAACCTCCTGAGAAGGATGTTATTTATCCCCTTCTTGTCAAAGAATTTTATGCTCACCTGATGTGGTCGGTTTCTGACGACGTCGATACCATCTCTACCACCGCTCTTGGGCAACCCATCACTATCACTTCTTTGGAGATTGCCAGGATACTAGGGGTTCCTCATGTTGGACCTCATGCTTTTGCTCAGGGGGAGTTTCCTCGGGACCCTGATTTTGATCTTGCTGTCGCCCTTGAGCATCTCACAGGGCAGCCCACCGATCCCATTGTCAAGCTCTCCCAGCTCTCCCCTAACCATCGCATCATTGAGCGCCTCATTCAGACCACCCTTGCACCCCGTATCGGTGATCACGATACGGTAAAATTTATTGATATTTATCTTCTTTCTTATATCACCAGAGGCGTTCATTTCAATTTGGTCCGGTTCCTGTTCCGGGCCATGTCTTATGTGGCTGAGCACCCGCGCCGGTCCAAAACTCTACCTCACGGGCGCTTGTTGACCAAAATATTTACCTTTCTTTATGTCCCTCTCCGTGCTACCTCCTTCGAGCAGCCAAAGAAGGATAGCATCATCAATTTTATGATGGTGCAACGGATGAACATTCGTTGGCATCCTTGGCGTCAGGAGTGGATTACTGACAAGGAGGGCCTTCTCAAGGCTTACTCCCCTCAGACACATTCACACCCTCCTTCCCATGCCATGCCTCCTGCCATTGCCGCTGCCTATCCTCTTTCAGATAGTGAGGACAGTGGTGATGATGAAGAGGAAGGGAGTGGTGACAGTGAAGGTGAGGCTGCTGCTGTTGCTGATGAGGGAGATGGAGCGGGTGATGATGCACCGGAGCCTGCTGAGGCTGTGCCCCCTCCCGCTGATACTGGTAGCTTGTCGGTGACGACTGATCAATTCCTTCGCTTCCAGGATCAGATTGAGACCCGGCTCGACTTACAGTTTTCTTACATCAGCTCTCAGTTTGATCAGCTCCACTCTCGGATTGATTCTCTAGATCGTCGCTTTGAGGCGGTCCAGGCTTCTCCAGCTCCTCCGACCTTCAGGCGTCGTCGTCACTCCCGGCCCTCTAGGAGTGAATAGAGCTGTTCCTGTTTTTTGGCTTGTCTTTGTATTTGTATTTTGAACTTTCTATGTAACGTTTCATCTTTTATAAAATTCAAGTTGTCTTATCCATCAATCCTTTTTGTCATTGCTTACTTCCTTATTATTGTTTTTCTAATTTTCTTTCATACTTTTCCTCCTATTTTGATAATCCCAAAGGGGGGGAAAAACTCTCTATTAATTAAGTGCTCTTTTTATAAAGTTCAATTACTTTCATCAAAATCTGTTTTTAAATGGTTAAGTTATTGATTTCAGTTGTTTCTTTTAAATGACCTATGATTACAATTTCAACATGAACCATTCTCTTTATATCAATCCTTTCAAGATTAATATCATTTTCAGTACATGGTACATCTATGAAATTCTTGTATTAAAATGATCTCTAAAATTTTCCATGTCCAAGTTTCTTATTTCTTTTTACTTGGCATATCCTTTTTAAAAGCTTTCACATTTGTGATTGTGATCATCAAAATAGGGGGAGATTGTTGTACCCCTCTCTCTTGGATTTTAATGATCACAATCACTCTCATCATGTTCTAACTTGTTTTCAAGTGTTTTTGATGATAGGAAAAAGGTTGCCAAAGAGATTGGCCCAAGAAGACTGGAAAAGGACTCTCTGAGTCCATCGGCCAACCGGTGGGTTACCACCGGCCAGCCGGTGGTCTCTGGCAGAAGCAAAGCTCTCTGCCAGGTGCCACCGGTCAGCCGGTGCCTGACCACCGGCCAGCCGGTGGAACCAGACAGAGAGCTTGCTCTCTGTCTCGACCACCGACCGACCGGTGTCTGGACCACCGGCCGGCCGGTGGAACCAGACAGAGAGCTTGCTCTCTGTCTGACCCACCGGCCCGCCGGTGGCCCACCCCCGGCCCGCCGGTGGAACCCAGACAGAACGCTCTGCCTTCTGTCTGGAGCACCGGCCAGCCGGTGGCCAAGCACCGGTCAGCCGGTAAGCCCAGTCAAACTAGCCGTTGGGCTTTGACCAGGCTTTCACTTTTGACCCCCAACGGCTCCGGAAGCCCTCCAACGGCTATATTGAAGTATTTGGGGATATTTCTCCTATAAATAGACGATGATGGATGCCGGGAACATTACCGATACATTGGAATGATATTTTGATCCTTTGAAGCTCTAACGACAAATCTCTAAGGCTACTTGTGATCCATCTCCATCCATGAAGCTTGGGTTGCCTCTACATCAACTACTCTCACACTCTTGGCGCTCAAGGCTTCCTCAAGTTTGTTGTAATTTATTTATTTCAATTGTTTAGTTATTCATTGGGTTTGTATTAAAACAAACCATCCTTTTCTTCCTCACTTTCATTTTGGGTTTCTTGCTACAACCATCATAAAAAAGCAAGTTGTACGAAGGTGATCTAGCCTACCTTAAAACGGCTAGTGGGTTTCTTGCTACAACCATTAAAAAGCAAGCTGAAGTAAATCTCTCAACGGTTGAGTTGGGAGCAGAGACGTAGGCTTTGGTTTAAGCCGAACTCCGTTATCAAATTGTGTCTTGCCCCTTTTTATTTCCGCTGCATTTATAAATTGTTTTTAAATTGTTAATTAATTTTTTAAAAGGCAATTCACCCCCCCTCTTTCCATCACTCTCCGACCAACATGTTAAAATAATTCTTGTACTATAACATCTAGTTAGACATAACCTTATGGATATCCCTATACATAACGTAGAAATATCTCTAGGGATCTCACTAAAGATTTCGCATCCTATTTTCCAAAGGATGACTAAAACTTTTCTCTAATACAAACTATAATGACCCAAGATTGAAATAAATTGAAATTACATTAATTTTGTGGAATACATAATACATGACACAAATAGACACTGAAATACTATATTAGTTTAGTTTCTTTGTAAACATGGAACATAATCTTATAACTTGGTGAGATATCGTCAATATCTCCCACAAAGATCACCCCCTTTTGTTTTATTACCAAATTCTATTCTTTATATCATGGAGAAAAGAAAACATAAAATTGGTGATCTCAAATTATATGTATGGGTAAACATTGAGAACGTAAAAGAAACCATAAACATATGAATGTCAAAACATGAACATAATGTTTAAATATCAAAATCACGAGTCATGAAATAAATCATGGCAGTACGTAAGGAATAGATCACAAAAGAACATTTAACATGATAAAATAACATTGGTATAAAACATGGAATTTTGGAAAACAAGTAACCACATAATATGATATACATAGTATCCAATGAATTTTCTACAAAGACAATCATAGTGGACAAAGTCCTTTACTGAACACACATTCCAGCCACAAATTACTGAACCAGATTTACTTTCCCTTCCAGCCCTGTATTATTGAACCAAATTTTCATTCCATTCCAGTCATGTTTATATCATGATATATAAATCGTTACACAATGCATTGGAGGGAGATATAGGTCCCACCCATCTCATAATGAAATAATTCTTACATCTGCCATTAAGACATAAATAATTCATCATATCATAACCATGAAATAAAATGGGTTTCTTAATCATCATTCCATCATAACATAACCCATACAAGATAAATTAATTCCTTAAATATAATTCCATCATAAACACAATCAACTCAAAGTAATAATAGTGATAGAAACATAACCTTATGGAATCTTAGATGGAAAATAATTTTGATAAAACACATGAGATTAATTATGGAGGAAAATATCCTTTCTTTTTCAAAAACATTTTCTATTATAAAAATGAAACGAAATTTTAAAAGAAAATATTTTAGTTGAAAATAAACATGAAATCTTTTAAATTAAGATTCAAGGAAATAATTAATTATCAAGATGTAAAAAATCCGTTCATGCCATATCAGTTAAAAAATATTCATCCCGTACACTTCTAGAAAAGTAAAAAAGTACCTCTCATGGAAATCATAATAAAGATTCCATCTATATTGTTTAATAAAAATTCCAAAATGGGTAAAATTGACTTTAAAAAATAGTATATTAATATAAACAATATTATATAATTATGAAACATGGATTTGGATGATATATATATCCCGGTAAAAACATACATATAATCAATCTCAGAAAATAATGTGATTGCGCAATTATCTGTTACCATATGTCCGATATGCTTTGTATGCATCCAAAAATCATGTATAGTGGGTTTAAACATATTATTAACTTTTAAAATATCTATAATAATATTAATTATATCATATATGAGTTATTTATGAATTTATATTACCTGTTCATTTATCAATTCCATGTTAAAGAAACGTTTTGGGTAATAATCGTTTTATTTATCGTACATGTTTTGGCATTTTATTCTTGATATTATTACTTAGATAATGATTTACTTACTCAAATAATGTGAAAAATTATGTATATATCATATATATTCGGTATATAAATATATATAATAGATAGATAATTGAAATAGAATACACTTTTTATGGAGACGGTCGGTCGTACGTACGCCTGAACGTTGTTTTAGTTTTCTAATTGAATTGAATGGAAGAAAGTAAATGGAATATATATAATTAAATCCTGTAGAATTATTATGTCATATATTTCGGGCTTATTTATTATAATTAACATATAATCATTCTTGAATGGTTAACAATGAAAATTAATCTCATCGCATTGTAGAGATGGTAGGTCGTATGTACGCATGAGCGACGATATCATTCACTTAATGATTAAATGGTAAGTAATTTGATGGCATATTAATTAAAAAATAATTATCATTCTATATTAATTATTTACATCCATTATACTCATCTTTATACACATCCAAATTAATTATTTTTGAATAAAAAATTACAGCACGATGTGGAGACGGCAAGCCGTACATACACACACATAGTGATATTGTAAATTATAGGATGGATAAAATGGGGTATAAGGTTGCCAATTTTTTTTAATAACATATGATAATTTATAATATATTGAATTTATTACATTAGTATAGAAACAACATAATTATAGGAAGTAGAAGAAGAAAAATAATTTTGAAATAGGTGATAAAACAATTACCTCTTTTTTAGGTATCTCCTTTTGGTATGCACAAATGGACTCCTTAAGATGGATTTATGACAAAAGGGTGACCACTAAGATTAAGTGAGGGAATGTTGTAGGAGATTTTGTCAGGGTTTGGACAAGACAATGGGATTTTGATGTGTGATTAAAAGAGATAGAGAGGTTCCCTTTATAAGAGAGTGGAGGGGCACCGTTGGAATTAATTGAAAAATTAATTTATTATAAATTCATTTTAAATTTATAAATCTCCCAAAATCATTTATTTATAATATAAGATTAGTATCGGTCGAAATAATCTCAACCAATAAAATTTAGACATGTTTTGATTTAATTTTAAACCTTATCATTTCGATTTATCCTTATTTAATTTATTTAGGTTTATTTCTGTTAATAATATTCTAAATATTAAATGGTTATAAATATTTACGTATGTGTTGTAAACCTTAAATTATTAAATATTTTATGAAATTTTCTACCATATAATTTTCAATTTGTAATTTATAAATATTTTTTTTCATTTTTAAGTAATTTAATAATATGTTATTTTTATAAATATCAATAGTGTCAATTGTGATACTATTCATTTATTTGACTTATAAATTCCACATAGAATATAAATTAAAAAAATATTCAATACACTCCTATCATTTAATATTCACCTAGAAAATTATTTAATAAAATTAATTAGTTCATATGATATTTATTTTAATATTTGTAAAACCATTTATTTTATATTTCTATTAACAAAATAATTTCTACATCACTATGGTGTCATCATTAATGGTAAATATTTAATCTCTATAAATTAAAAATAAATTAACATGATATATGAAATTATATTAGATATCAGGAGACTATTTATGTTTTAAGTTTTATCATTTTTATCGCTATGATAAAATTATTATACTTATAATATATATGAGAGTGACATGTTGTCACCTTCTTTTTCTTTAATTATAATTACATAAATTTCATAGAAAAAATTCCATTAAATGAATCAATTTCGACCCATTTGTGATATTTTTCTACATTAATTCATCCAATAGGATTTTAGAAGGTGCTATGATAATTTTTTAATCTTTATCATATTGTTAGTTACCCTAATTTATCTAATTTACCATTAACAATAGTAAATAAACATTACCATAGTTATTATTCATAATATCAAAAAAATTAACTGAATAACATAATTTGGACCCACTGATTCTATACATGGAATCTATTTTTCATAATTCAAAACTTATAATTGGCAGAAATTAATTTAAAATTTATTCCTGTTGTCAGAAAACCAAAAAGCGGGTTTTACGATGTTAAAACATGTCAAAAGACTATGATGTGTTTATGAGAAATTTAAATGTGAAATTACATCAAACCAATTAAAAATATAAAATAACTATATAATTATATTAGTTGAAAATGACATTTAGAATTAACATGCAGTTTTTTTCACTATTCATTAAAATAAGAATTTATCAAGAAAGTACCCAAAAATAAACAAAAGTAAATTTTTATTTCCACCTTCCAAATAAGTATTTTATTTTATCTAATATAAAATATAAAAGTGTTAAAAACTATATTTAAAATGGGTCCTCTCTCAAAAGATGGTAAAATTGCATTTTTTGTAAAATACATCTTTTTTCCGAAAAATTGAATTTTTTAGTATATCATTTGTAGAAAATACATAATATGATTGCTAATGTCATATAATATTTAATATGTGGTTAATAATATTCATAATGGCCATTTTATATCCCATTAAATAATAAATAATATATCGTTGTACAGTGAAACTCAATATTGCATACAATGAAAGCTATCAAGGAAGGTCGCTCTTATGTGTAACATAATCTAATTATAGTGTTGCGTATACTGCAAGCTAATATAGTTTTTAATACTTCACAAGCTAATATTTTTATACTGTACAAAAAAAGACATCAAATAAATTAAAAACAATTTATCTCATAAAATTTCAGGGTGTTACATTTTTCTTTTAAATTCTGCAATCAATTATTATCATGCATCGAATTCAGAATAATATGTATGTATCTGAGGTTCTTCATCAAAAGAGACATATATTCTTATCTGAGGATATCCATTAATGGTATCCTCTTGTATATTACTTAGAGATTCTTTGGTATTTATTATGAAATTACTGGTTTTATTGCCACACAGTGTGGCACTATAGAGTTTATTATCATCCAGGTAGAAAAAAGACACTCTATAATTTATTTTAATCCATGTAGATAAGATATTTACTCTAAATTTACATAATTTAGAAAGATTAATGTTTACTATGGATTTTACCATCATATATGGGAGACAAAAGTTACTTTGATATTGGGAACAAACCCATCGTGGAGCTACCTACATATCCCCCTAAAAGGAATAATAACACATGTAGTTCAGGAGTGGGACTTATGGTAAATGAGCCAAGGAAACCGAGAATTGATATGATTTTCCCTGTTGAATTGGACCGTATTGGGAATAAGGGCCATAAAGTACATGGTTGGTTTGAGTTGCTCGGTTTGAATCTTAGGGGGGTTTCCTACATTTCCCATATATACAGGAATCAACTCCCCCATAGTTCGATAAATCTCACAGGAGAGTATATTCATTTGAGGTAAATTATTTTGGAATTACTCTTGAATATGATTCCTTTATAAGAGGGTCCATTAGGGATGTATAAACTCATGGATATTTAAAGGGGAATAATTTCGTGCTTACTCCAAATAAGGATTCCCGGTGAAGTTGGGGGTTTAGATTGGGACTAACACCTAAGACGGGTGTCCATTGATCTCGAGCCTTTGGTAGGAATACCACGTATCCTGGTAAGAGTAGGAATCAATGTTCTCATAGTTAACTTTATAATATGGATTGTGCAGATTTTTTGATAATCACAGATTTCTAGGCTCACGTGAGTCATGCTCGGTGTGATATACAAGAGGATTTGAAATATTCAACAGAGTCACACACATTTCCTCCTCCACTGGTGGAAGAGGCTAGGCTTATGGTGGAAGAGACTATGACTATGAACATTCTGTCTATTTTATTAATATTGGATATGAATCCAATGTAATTAATGAATGATAATTAAGGATGTCGTGGAGGTAGAGAGTAGAATGAATTCAACCTCCTATATGAAATAATTGGGTCTTATTCTATGATTTCTACCCTAAAATTGATCTGCTAGTGGGAGGGAGACATATCCATTATACAAAAAGAAAATCATGGGTGAACTATACCCTCCATACCAAGGACTAGAGGCTCAAGGTCTTAGATTTGAGAAGAAGAGTACATAGTCATATCCCTTGAATCTGAGACTGGGAACTATCTAACACTATCCCTAAGGAAATGGTCCATGTGAATTTATATATATAAACATGGAGACATTCTAAGGATCCTTACCTAGTTACAAGAAATATTTTGGAATACACTAACCGTAGTCAAATAAACCCAAATGGGAGACACATTTTTGTGATTTTCTAAAGGGTTTTGAAAATCAGGACGTCTTGGTTGAAGTGTCAACATGATCCATTTTAGAAAAGGGAGACAATAAAGAAGAATCGCTACCATGAGTGTCTTTGAATAATTCTTCATGAAATGATCAAGCAGACTGAAGGATAAGGTGAATATCAAGGATGGCTGCTCAAGTAAGAGGTAAGAATGAGGGAATAGGGAGTTCAAGTTGTCTTGGGAAACTTGATTTCACTTAAAGTGACAAACAACATATATTACTGGACATGGGTGATACATGGGTCAGTCCTTTAATATTTATCATAGGTATTCCCAAAAAAGTTGGAGGGGGGTCCAGTTACTCTTTGAGGAATAGATGGTGAACTAGGCTTATTTATTCAGGGGGTTGGGAGAATGTAACTCTCAAGTGTCATTAATTTCAATCACTGAATGGACTTATGTATCATCATCCCCTTTCACTTCACTCACATTAGGTGTTAAGGAACTACCTTGTAGGTTTTAGAAAATGTGGTAAGATCACAATGGTGAACGAATCAGTGTTTCGTATTTGGGGAAATATGTCTGTACTAAATAAGACCTAAAGGATATATTTATAGGAAAGTATGAGACCTAGGGAGAAGGTAATTTGGTGTGAAAGTGGTGTGGTGAGGAAGTGATTAGGTTCATAAGTGCTTGTGTGATTCTAGTGATTTGGGCTAGCTCGGGCAAAAAACTTTTTGAGCCATTATATATCATGGAATTATTCACCTATTTTCCCCTCCTTTTTAAGGCATTTCCCTTTGTCATTTTTTATCCATGTGATGAAGAATAGTGTCAATAGGGACAGAGGTGAAATAGATTCTCTATACCATGGGGGCTGCACCCCCACACGACTGCTTCGAATAACTATCAGGCTTTATTCTCAGCTCTTTAGGTTTGTTCCTTCACTACCCTCACTTCCTAGTATAAAAAATACAGAGTTGCACCATAAATATTTCAAGCCCAATTGGGGAGGTTTTTCTGGGAAGTCCATGGAACACATTTCATAGTATTTATAATCATAAACATTGGATATATATATATATATATATTTCATATATAGATTTATATTAATTTTATAAACATAAATTATTTTCATTAGATACATATTTATAATCATTATTGAATTTTCAATATTCAGAATTAACGAAATTGTTTTGTGAAGGATACATGATGTATATACGAAAGAGAAATATTATCATTTCCATACTGAGATAAATGGTAAGGAAGTGGATTATATTATAATTTTCATGAATGAATATAATTTATTGTAAATAATATATATTTATTCAATTTATCCTTTATTACCTTCTATTTAAATCATTTTTGAAATAAAAATAACATCACTTTGTGATGTGGTAGTTTGTTGTAAACATGAACGACATTATCATTTATTCAATGGATGGTAAGGTAACAAAGTATATTATGTATTAATTTTCTGTAAATATTTATATATCATTGAAAACATATATTAATAAAAATCATTATTAACATCTATGTAAAGTGTATTTAGAAAAAATCACATCATTTCACGAGGCTTTAGTTCTCCATACACATGAGAAACATTGTAATATTTTTAAAATAATGGATAAAGAGAGGTTATATATGATACTATAACTTAATAAGAATAATTTTATCATAAATATCATATATAAACATTTTATACATAATATAATCAATCCTTAATAAACGATGACGAAAAAAATCGTGTCAGCTCATTAGGTGGTAATCTGTTGCACACATGATGAAGTGTTTTGTTTTCCAATTGAGGTATGAGAGGATGCTTTTATGTAATTACTATAACAAAAAACTTCTAATTATATTAAATAAATTATGGTTATTATATAATAATTATTGAAAATTCATTAATGTTGTGGAGTATGTAATAAAATAAAAATCTCGGTTAATGGAGTTACCTCTTCTTCAGATAATTTTATAAGGTTTTCTCAAAATGCCTTCCAAGGATGGATTTTTTAAAAGAAATGTTATAGGATGAGTGTATGGAATTAAGGAAGTGATATTTTCAGGTATTTTCTAGAAAATTTATTTTTCTTGTCTGAAGTGGAGAGAGGAAGTTGTCGAATTTTATAGGTGGTGGAGAGGACCCACTTGAAAATTTTGAAAAGATTGATTTCCACCCATTTTTTTCTCAGGAAAGAAGAAAACAATGGACCATATTTTTACATTATAAAAGATAATGTTGAAATATTAATATAAAATAGTAAATAGAAATATTTTGAGTTATTTTTAATGATTATATTTTTTGTTTGGACAAAAATAAATATTTTTTTTATTGTTTTCACTATTCAGTATTGTCAAAATAATAAATTTTACCTTATTTGAAAATATATATTTTTATGATTACAAATATTGAATAAATGTTTTAAAATAATACTAGATTATGATGTAGGATTCAATTTAATGTTTATCTAACAAACAAGTTGAAAAAACGAGTTTTTATGAAATTCATTTTCTACGGAAAAAATGATATCATATTATATATATGAAAAATAACGAAACATTGATGAAAAAAAATTCATATTTATAGATATATAACTTTTAAATTTTAATTAATTTATTCATGATTAGGTGTTATTTTGATTATATATAATAGAAAAACATTTTACACCTTAAAAACATTTTCAGAAAATAGGCTTTCTAAAGCCTAAAAATTAACATTTAATATAATCTATTATAACGATGTTTTAAATTTAATTAATTAGAATAAATATATCAAATAATATTAATGTTAATTTAATTTAATAATGAGACATAATTTTTTAAAAAATTAATATTTTAAAATCTATATTTCAACTATTTACTGAAAAGATAAAATTTTCCAAAAAAACATAACTCTAACCATAAGTTAATACCAATATAAAATTTTAAATAATTATGTTTTTTTTCAGATATATTTTTTAATGTGGAAAGATTATTTTTTTTATCTGTACAAAAGGAGACTAAATTTTTTTTCATGATACATTATTTTTCATACATCATTTCTTCATAATTGAAATGATTTTGATTTTATATCTAGTAAATAGATTACAATTGAATCTATTTTATACATGATTAAACCATATAATTTAAAAAATTAAATTTCCATATTCATACACACCAAATTAAGTGATAACATATAATGGTTATATTTAAAAAATAAAATTAAATAGAGTATAAAATTATATTTAATCTCATTGATTCCTTCAATGAAAGCTATCAAAGAGAATGTATTTAATTTAAAATAATTATGTAATAAATTATTAGGTTGTTATAATATGTTCTATGATCTGTGTTGGATTTCATACACCCTATCTAATAAGGTTCCATTCTTTTAAAATTTCAGAGAGTTACATTCCACCACCTAAAAAAATAACATCATTATAATTTAGTATTTATCTTGGTAATAAAGGGTTTAAAAAATAAATATACCTTTTTTTGAAATTAATATTATAAAAAGAGATAATTAAATATCCTCTTAATAATATAGAAAGAGAAGAACTATAACATCCTGCATTTTTTAAAACAAATACATTGTTTGATTGCATGCATAATACACCACATCACACTTAAATGAACAACTAAATAATATTTAATTATTATTGATAAAACCAGACCATTATAATTTCTAGAATAAATATTATTAATTTAATTATTAATATATTTTTACACATTTTTATAAAATTGATTCATTATAGACCAAATAATTATAAATTAATGTTTCTTTCATTTTCATAAATTTACAAAATTTTGTTTTATATAAATAAATAATAAAATCTCTATTTTGGGGTATAAAAATGTAATACATATATAATACATTGAATATATGGTTTGAAATTCAACTTATGTGTTTTGTAGACATGATATATGACTAAATACAATTTTAGGCATGAAAGAAGCATTTTAGAAAAAAGGCATTTTCCCAACTTTTGATGGATCACTTATGTTAAATAGTGTTTTGATAATTTTTTATGTAATATTTTATGAAACAAACTTATTATTTGAAATCATAGTACCAAAATTTTCATTTTTTTATTTTTTAGTATTTTTCTGGTACGAATCTATTTTTTTGAACAATGAAAAAATATATAATTTTTAATTGAAACAAATTCTTCATTGAAATATTTATAGTGTTAAGATATATATTTTAATGGTTTTAAAGTATAATTAGATCATGTTTTTATCATTTAATACAACGTACGTCATTAGAATCAATTTTACATTGAAATTTTATATAAAAATATTTTTATCTTTTTAACGCCTTTACATTCAAACCCCGCTTCCTTATTACGTCAACGCGATCAATTTTAAATCTAATTTTTGTATATTATATGAACTGTATTAGGTATTTTTGATTAAATTTTGGAATAACCAGTACCAAATTAGGTTGTAAGGTCAATTCCATTTTTATGCATAAACAAATTTAAAATGGTAAAATAATTATTTACTGCAGTATAAGAAAAAAATAAATCATGTTAATGTTAAAAATGTAAAGTCTAAAAATACCTAAACAACTAAAAAATTAAAAGGATTTTTTATTTTTTTATAAACCATATCTAGAATATAAAATATTAATTTCCATCCAACGTTCTTTAAATTAATGTCACCTCGAGGTGGTTAGAATTAATTTAAAAAAATTCATTATTTTAGTCACTACTTCCGACCACTTATGAAGTATAAATACTTCCCCATTTAGAATAAAAAATAATTTTATAGCCTAAAATATGTAAAAAACCTATCCTCATCAATATCCCCACATTCCAGTCAATCTTTTATTACCAAGACACCAAATCCATGGTCTTCAAGGGTCTCTCATGTTTGTGATATTCTAGAGGTAATTTTCACATAGTACCACTCTTTTTTTTCTACATTATCCTCACCCATTTCATCAATTAATTAATGTTTAATAAAGAATCATTTATGTACTATATTTTTATGTTTCTAATTTAATATATCATATTCATTTCATTTCATATCTCCTCTTATTCAAATTAAATTATTGTCTAGGTTATGTCGGTTAGTCACCTCTGTGAATACTGTTTCTGTTCTTTTTCCCTTACTGCCTTCATGGATGGTCTTAAAACTATTTAAATTGTTAAATAAAACATTAATATGTATATTTTAGCCTACATGATATTATGGAACTAATATATACTCATAACAGTAAATAAAATCAATCTAGTTTTCTGTGTTTAGAAAAACCACCGAAATATTCCAAAAGTTTATCCATAATGATTTATCTAGTGAATTATTATAATGTAAGAACTAAAAAATATATATGGGATCATTTATAATTATTGAATTATATTAATATTATTTAATTACACATCCATATTTTTAATCTCATTTTACAATATAATCCATAATATTACACAAATGAATCGATCATGAAACTATGAACAAAAGCACACAAAAACATAAAAATAATCAAATATTATTAATTAATGGGTCATAAGATGATATAAAAACATCATAAGAGTTTTTATAAATATGAATATAGTTCAAGAATGAGTTAAAAACATTATTTAAACTATTATAAAGTATGTTTGAACTTGTTTAAATGAATTTGAACATGGGGTAAGGGACTTCGTCTCCAAAGCCATTCATTGAGACATATCTTGATGTTAGGAAGATTATTATTTTATATGTTTTATATACCTCCCCATTGAAATTATTTGACCATAATATATCTATTATTATGTTATTTAGTGTTATTTAATGTTAATATTTCATTGGGATTATAACTTAATTGTTCAAAGTGGTATGAGACACTTTGAATGTTTGAAGATTTAATTTATAAACATTTTCTACATGTTAAAATTTTTTATATTTTTTATCATATTTATTCATATTGATATTAAATTTTTAAAAAGAAATTTTATATCTATTTTAATTTTCATTCAATGTTATTCCAAATGAATCTTTTTAAATTTTTACACGAAACATTTCCACAAAATATGAAAAAATAATCTAGTTTTAATGTCCATGGAGAATATTACATTTATCCTGTTTTGGACATTATCTTTTTTTTGGAATCTATTACAAGACATAATATTTCATTAAATGAAAAATACTATTTATAGTTTTTGTATTTGTTATTAAAAATTATTTTTCAAATGAAATGTGGATTTTGTGTGAAAAATGGGATTTTGAAAGACAATGGTATCTGAATGTGATCTACATATGAGTTTAAAAGAGTATTATGAAATGATGAATTTTTTATTAACTATTGTGGTTCTTGGACATTATAAATGATGGGTGAACCCAAATAGACTCAGGTTTCCCATTTTAGATTTTCTGATGGTTTCACCCAAATAGCACTCTAATGCATTTGGTACTCCATAGATGAATGTCGACCATATGCTTATTCAATTTATAAGGAATCTAAAAGGATTTTTTAAGGGTTATATGTGATTATATACTAAGGTGCCTACATGAATTTCATATGCCTTCTAATGAGATTTCAAGGGAATAATTTATTTTAATATGTTAAATCAAGTGATCTTTTTAATGTAATGACATTCACCTTGATATGAAAAATGTTATGTTTTCAAGGAATGTATTTTTCAAGGGTTCTCATATTTTTACTGAAATAATTGTTTATATTCCATTTATATCATTTTCTTATATTTCATGAAAATTCCAGGTTTTGAGATATTTTTCACTGGGTTTAATGAAGATTTGGGATATGGTTGACAACATGAATAAAATTGTTAATGTGCATCAGGAAATGAAAAAATGGTTTATTTTCAAAGGGATTCGTTTGGGGGAAAAGTAGATACTAAGTATAAGTGTCCACTTGTAATGTATTAGTTTAATATGTAATTGTTTTAACAATTCACTAAAACTCTAAACATAAAATATCTTTGGAAAATTAACGTTATTTATAGTTTTAAAATAATGGAAAAATTTATCTTTATGGTTGGGTCCTTAGATTTGGTATTAGTTCAAGGTTTAGACAACTTTAGAGAAAAAGATGTTTTATTATGAGTTTGAGGTATCAATAGGTATATAATTTTAGTTTCCTCTTAAACCGTGTTATGAAATTTTAGTGCAATTAACAATATTTTTGGGAAAATTTATTTTTTAGGTAATTATGTGTTATTACTTTTAGAGATAGAAAATGAATATTATGTGATAACCATTTAGGGTAAAATATATTATGGTTATTTTTTAGGATGGTTCTGAAATTTATCTATTTTTATTAGGGTCATTTTAGTTTTTTTACAAATAAGGACAACCTATAAGATGGGTGACAACCCATCACATCCGGCACAGCCGTAGGAATCAAACAGACAACCAAAGGGTGAAATGGGAGAATCACCTACCACTGGCCAATGTAAAGTTCTATTTATTATTACATGTTTGTTTAGTTAAATTATTTTATGGACTAATAATAAGATCATTTCAGGAATATATATTTTATTTAATAGTTGACCATGTATTTGAATAATGATTTGGTGATTAAGTGATTATTATTCTTTTGGAAGATGTTTATTATTATGGGAACCCTATATGATAATGGTAAACAAAATACTATGTGATTTTATTTGGAAAGTAAATGATGAATTATATCTTAGAAGAATCTCTGATTTCAGTCTGGACTTATTATAATTCATGTTATTTATGGAAATGATTAACCTATCATAGAATATATGGTATTAAGGTAATTAATATTTTGAACGAGCCATTAAGAGTTCTGGATGTTATTTGGAGAAAAATGCTATACATTATCTTGGAAGACTATGTTATCAAATCCTTCTAAATTTTGGGTTTCAATATTAGTTTTGATTATTTTGGGTAATTTTAAGGACAATTATATGTTTAATGGTATATGATGAACTTTAAGTATTAGAATTTAAATTTAGAGATTAAAATTAGTTTTTCATCATAAAATGGTATTATTATTTTGCAGAATTGTTTTATCTTCAAATAACTATTATTGTTTTTGTTAATTTATAATGAAAGTAGATATATATAATTAATATTTCTTGGATTATCTGATTCTATAGAAGTTATTTCTAGTTCTTTAGGTATGAAAAATTTATCGTCAATATCATTGTGTGAAAGAAATGTGTTTAAGGGGGGATTTTCATAATAGATGAAACACTACATTAATAGTAAGTATAATTTCTAATGTACTTATTTTATGTATTAAAATAATTTCTTGACTCTATGAGAAATAATTTGAAAAAAAATTATTCATTTAATTTTATTACAAAATAATCAATGAAATTTTAAGAAATCATAGATTTATTTTGTTTGTGATTATAAACATTCTCCTAGTCATGTTTTATGTCACTCTCCATCAATACATGATGGTAACTTTTATCTTACATTTCCATGTTTTCCTACATGTAAAACTAGTATGTGTTATCTTAGGTGACCATTGAAATTCCCTTTAATTGTTATAATGTGGATGTTTTATTTATCCATTTTCAGATTTGGGATTTCAACAATGGTATTTTGAAATGTCAAACCATATTTACTAAGCCTAAATTCAGAATGTCTAGAACGGAATTTCCAAACGGGGAGGAGAATTTAACATCCTAAGTTTTTAAAAAGAAATACTATATTCGATAGAATACATAATACGCCATATTAAGGTCAAAAAAACAACCAAATGATATTTAAGTGTTGAAATTAAAAACAAAAAATTATAATGGAGAGAATGAATAGTATTAATTTAATTATTTAAGTATTATTTTCTAGGTTATAAAAAAATAATTCTTTGGTGACCAATTAATTATAAATGAATGTTTTTAAGAAAAACTATTTAAATGTTTACAAATGTGTTTTATACTAATAAATAATAAATTCAATCTTATTGGGTTATAATAATTTAATATATTTATATATATAACATTCAATCTAATGTATTAAATTCATCTTATGTGTTTTCTATACATGATGTATAAATAAATACAATTTTAGATATAAAAGATATATTTTACAAAAAAGATGTTTTGCATCCTTTTGATAGTGAAACTATTTTAAATCCAGTTTTGGAGATTAACATATGTTATATATGACATAATAATATTTTATTACATATAGGATAACACATATTTACTTTGGCTGAATTTTAGCTATTTTTATCATAAGATTCATTTTATGATGAATATTGGAAATATACGTCATTTTTATTTAAAACCGTTTTTCAAGGAAATAATTTGTAGTGATAAATTATAGATTTTAATTGTTTTAATGTTTAATTAGATAATATTTTACTATTTAATCCAATTTAGGTTATTGGAATCAATTTTACATCGAAATATGATTTATAAACATTATGAAATTTTGAATGTTTTTACATTAAAAACCTGCTCTCTCATTCTGTCAATGAGATTAATTTTAAATAAATTATTTCCAAATATATGAAATCAATTAGTTAAAATGTATTCAATTTTTGAAATAACATGGTCCAAATTAGTTTTTAAGGTCAATTCCATTTCTAGGCATAACAATTTACCATGGTAAAAAAGTATTTACTACGTTTTTTGTAACAAATTAGTCATGTTAAAGTAAAAATGTTAAAGTTTTAAAATATCCAAAAACTAAAACATTTAAAGGATGATTAAGGTTTTAATCATCCCATGATATACTTTAAAATATTAATTTAATGCCAAAATATTTTAAATTAATGTGATATTAAGGTAGATAGCTTTAAATATAATGTATTCATCATTTTATTCATTCGAACCTACCTCTCATCAAGTATAAAAACCAAACCTCACCTCTAAATTTTGAACCAGAAATACTTTTAACTCTTTAAATCTCTGACCAAACCTATCCTCCTCACTCTCCCCACATCCATGTTCTTAATTTATCACCATGGGAAAAAATACAAGGTTTTAATGGATCTTCTAAAAATGTGATATTCAAGAGGTAATTTTTCTAAAGAACCTATATTTTTATTTCTTTTTATACTTTATCATCACCCCCTTTATAAATTAATGCATGAAAACTATATAATCATTTATATACTGGATTTTTATTTTTCTAATGGAATATATCATTTCCATTTAGTTTCCCATCACTTTTAATTCAGATGAAATTGTTGTCCAATTTATGCTGGTTAATCACCTCTATGAATAATGCTTTTGTTAATTTTTCCATTACCAACTTAATGGATATTCTTAAATCTATTTTCCTAGTTAAATAAGATTTCATTATTTATATTGTAACATATTTCATATTTTTTACGTAATATATCATCAAAATAGTAAATAAATTTATTTAGTTCATGGTGTTTGAAATAACCACCAAAATAAACTAAACATTTATCATTAATGTATAATCTAATGAATAATCCTCATGAAAGAAATAGAATTGATATATATGAACATTTATAACATTTTATGTACATTAATAATATTTATTTCAAATTAAAAAAATTTAATCGCATCTTACAATAACATCTATAATTTCACACAATTTAATCATCATGAAACTATGAAAAGAACACACCCTAAATAATGAAAATAACAAATTATAATTAATTAATGGTTCATAATATGTTATTAAATCATCATAAAAGGTAATATAAATATTAATATAGTTCCTCAATGATATAATAACTTTTAAAAATTATCATACAATAGGTTTGAATATGATTGTAGAATGTTGAACGTGACGTAAGGGACTTTTTCTACATCTCTATTAATTGAGTCATATATTGATTTTATGCACTTTATTCTTTTATAAGGTGTATATATAGACCATTTGACATTATATGCCCATAATTTATCCATTCTTATGTTATTTAAAATGTTGTTATATTTTAATCTTTAATTGGGATTATTAATTTTATTTTCAAAGTTGTGTGGGACACTTTGAATGTTTAAATATTTAATTTAAAAATCTTTTCTCCTAATAAATATTATTGATATTGTTTTGAAAATTTATTTACGATGATATAAAAGTGTTATGATGAATATTTTTTTAATTTAATTAATTTTTTTGGTAAAGGAATTCTGACATTTTTACATTTAATGTTTCACAAATGATCAAAGGAATTTTCTATTTTAAATGTACATGGAGATAATGACTTTTTCACCGCCATGAAAATTATTTTGATTTTTGGATTCCTTTGAAAGGATTAATATTTCATAAAATGAAAAAATTATTTATCGTTTGATTATTTTGGTATTGAAATTGGGTTATCTTATGAAATGTGTATTTTTTTGAAAATGGGATTTCAGAACAAAGGGTTTCTAAAAGTTATTTACATATGAGTTTAAAAGAGTTTTATCAGATGAGGAATTAATTTATTATATTTTTTGAATATGGATATTATAAACGATGGGTACACCCGGATTAGACCGAGTGATCCCGTTATATATTTTATAATGGGTGACCCCAGATAACATTCCAATGAATTGGGTACTCTAGAGACAGAAGTTTATGGTATAATTATAAAATTATTAAGGATTCTATAGGGGTTCTTTGTTATTATTTCACAAGGTACCTACATTAGTATTCTATAAATTGAAGTAAAATTTTATGGTAATACATTATTTTCAAAAGGATCAATAAATAATCTTTATAATTTAATTATATTGAAATTGATTGTTAAAATGTTATGTTTTTAACGGAAGTGATTTTCAAGGGTTCTCATGTTTTTACGGAAGTTACTGTTTCCTTTATATTTTATATCCTTTACAGAGCTTTTGTGCTGGTCCCAATCTTAGAAATTTTTTTCGCAGGGTTTACAGACGATTAGGGAGAAGGATGAGATCATGAATAAAATAGTGAATATGCATCATGAAAAGAAAAAATGTTTTATTTTAATGGGATTTGTTTGGTGGGAAAGTGGATATTGAGTACAAATGTCTGTTAGTAATGTATAGGTTTACTATGTAGGAGTTTTTATTATTTATCTAAATCTCTAACCCTAAAAGATCATTTGGAAATGAATTGTATTACTAGTTTTATAATAACTGGAGAATGTTTGGTTTAATGCAAGATACTTACATGATTTAAGGTTAAAAAAAGAAAAACATTACATGGTTTTCATGAAAGAGAACATTTTTGGGAATGAAACACATGGATATGGAAGAAAATACGAACACACGTGGATTAATAAAGAGTGATATAGATCATTGATCATAAGAATATAAATTGTTAATTGATTTTTTTAGACATAAAAACAATAAATATGTGATGATTCAAATTAAAATTTATTGATAAATAATTTTTCTAGAATAAAATTTTTGTTTTGAGATCCTTTATCTATAGTTTATGGACCCATTTACAATACATACTATGAATAAAAACTAAACAATCATACTTGAAAAGAATAATTTCATCCATTAATCATTTCTAAAAACATCTCATATTTTTCTCTAATTGAAGAGAAATTTTGATTGGTATTTAATTATTATAGTAATAAAATATACATTGAAGGAGTCACATAGTCCCAAAAAGGGAAAAATTATTTTCCCCATATCTTTAATTAAAAAAATTGTTAGAACGTGTATAAAAATATAATTTGATAATCTCCAATACCACAATTTTAACTCCCAAATTTCATCATAATCCATTATATAAGTGTATATTTATAAAACTATTTACCATACATATCCAAAAACAAAATATTATTATTCCCAAATAATACATTATGTTAAACTAAAAGCATATATGTGTTTCAACTGAATAAATCATGTCTCAAAATATCATTATTAACCTTGAAATACATTTACATAAGCAATAAAAATTGGGGTATGTTAATTTTAAATTATGATCAACCATAATGTCACAATCCCTTTATGGTATCGATAAATATGATATTAATCTAAAATGAAGATATACATGATTCAAAAATTAACACAATCCATTCATGTTTTAGGGTTCTTATAATGGTAATACCATTAGTAAAAATTCATATGTGACATGATTTTTAAATACTATTACATAAATACATTAACCATTTCACTTAAATGACATGGAATAACATTGGTCCACCCTTGGTCGAGGAGAAAACCCTTGGTTTAATTCATTTACATGGAAAATTCCTATGTTACCCACATATATACCATTTCATTTATAATAAATTCGTAACTATATGACCTCTATTTGAACATATAAAACATCTTCCCCTCCATTTGAGATATTCTGAATGGGCCTTATTCCCATCACCTTAACTAATAGAATTTTGAATCTTTTTTCCTCTATGATCCGTACTACATGATATTTCATAAATTTCAATCCTCTAAAAATTTTATTTTTTTGGAATCTAACTGAAGTCCACATTGTTAATCATATATATATCTATAGTTGATTAATAATAATCAAAATATCATTATATTCGGTCATCATCCAACTTTCTCTAAATGATCAATTTTACCATCAACATCATTTTTAATGTGATTCATCATTGATCTATCCATCTACTAAATAATAAATGAATAACATAATAAATAATAATCATAGTGAAAAACCAGCCATACTCTTATTTATTTTCATAAAAACACTTTTAGGTGATAAGAGGGAACCCAAATAGTGTCTATACTTGATCCCTATATTCCTTGAAATGAAACAAAATCAACATCAATGCCCAAAAACACCAAGTGGGTTAAACCTCCATCAGTAGAGGCAACCAAAAATGCAGTTTATCACTAAAGCTTCTATCAAAATTTTAACTATTTTCAAAAACAAATGAAAATCAATGTGTTCCACATTGATTCTTCACTGATCCACCACCAAGAAAAAAATATCCATGACACCACGGTGGCCATGAAACCACATCCAACTAAGTGGAAGAAAAACTAGCCCGAAATGGGATTAAACCTTAATAAGTAATTCATTCCCTTCATAGTGAAAACTTAAGGTGTGATATTCCTGTACCTGAGAAGACATTAGGTGATAGGTAATTTATTCCAAATATAATCCTTATATTAGTGATACTCATGTATGGTACCAATTATATTGAAAATCATAATGAATTCACCCATACATACATTCCTATCATTAAATATTTGAAATGAAATGTGGACCTAAGTATTAATCAATGTCCTTGTCATCATAGTTCAATCAATCAAAAATCTTGTCTTAGTCCTCCTTTGGTCATCCTTGGAAGCATTGGTAGTAAAATATAATTCCATTATTTTTTTACTATGAAAATGATTATCATTGAATGAGGTTTGGAATCCACTGGTTCTTAGAATAGTCTAAGTAACCCTCCACTCTTGAGAATGTCACAATTTTGTTCATTATTTATTATAGATCCTTCCATGTTAAATTTAGCTTGTTTTATATGAAATACTATTAAGAGGGGGACCTCATGATATGTTGGAATCTGATCGAGTCATTTAGCATCCTCAAGACCTTATGGGGAAATATGGGTAGGTTTTTTAATATAAATATACATTGTAGATGATCCTGTCACCATAGGTTTTAGAAGATATGAGTTGTCTATTCAAGCCTAAGTTTTCTTTTCTTTATAAATTGGGTGATCAGTAACATTAATGGACATTTTATTTTATTTATTCCTTCAATTTAGTTATAAAATAATATGTTCTACATCCTATTCATATAGTGATGAAGTCTAATAATTCTTAGATCATTCAAAGGATCATGTGTTAATATTGTTAGATTTGTCCTTTTTATAATCCCCATAATAATTAGAATTTCTATTACCAACCCTTTCCCATCCCCTTGGATCATCATTATATGATGTCACATATCTGAAATTTGAGAACCAATTTTGAAGCAGAACTCCATGTTAGAACATAATGTTAGAAGGGGAGGATAATTAATTCCTCTAAATAGAGGGTTCAACCATTCAATGAAAACTGACTTCTAGCAGTTGGTGGGAGACTAACACCGTGGGAAATATTGGGTATTTTTATAATCATGAAGAATAATTTTTAGGACACCCAAATCAAAAAAAATTATTTTCAATATAAGACACCTTAGGTTTATCTTATTCTATTCGTCTTCATTATCTAATAAAATCTATCCTAATGGATCATAATTTATTTTTAATTTCTATTCCATATCCCCTAGGTGTGTCTACCCAGGGGCATAGTAATTCCCATTTTCTTTTAATATTTAACACTTGATTCAAACCTGATGTAATTTTTTCAATGTTATTACCCCAAGGTACATATGATCCAGAACCATGTCTGCATATTATATCTAGAAAGGCATGAAATTTCTCAAAATCAACTCACCCTATTATTTCCCAAAATTCTATGATAATTTTCTCTAAACAGACTTACACTTATATTAATCCTTAAGCATATCCCTTAGGTTGTCACTAAATATTTTTAGCCTATTTTCCAGTATATGTCTAAACATTTCCTATGATACCATCTAGGATGACCCCAACCTTTTAACATAATATTACATGATTCATTGTTATATATATCAACTAATACAATAAAAGGATCACAATTTCCTTTTTCTTCAAAATACAAGGTTATTAATACATAAAATAAAACTAAACATTTTATCCTTATTATATTATATATTGTAAGATCCAAAAATAAATTTTATATCCTAAATCATTCTAGGATACCATTGAGAATATTTAATAAATGGGGTGATCTAATAAGCCCTATAAGGGAATAAACATCAAAACATTACAAGAATGTTGGGGGTATATCATATATAATAAATTAAAAGGAACATGATTAATTATATGGAAACATGAAATAATGAACATTATATCATAGGATCATGGAATCATAGGAATTATGGCATCAATATGAACATTTCAAAAGCTTCAGTGAAGTATCATTTTCAAAAAACCTCACATGGTGGACAATGTGACATAATGGATTAGTTTCACTCCAAAATCCCAAAAATAAATTATCATCAGACTAACAATTACCTAGGGTAACATCCCATTCATTGATGCTTGCCTAGGTCTCCAATGGTTGGACAAAAATGGCAGCCACCACCATCCTTCCCCTTAAAAAGAGTGGGAGGGGTCCTCTAGTCCTCATTTTTCATTCCCTTTACATAACCATCTTCTCTTCCCTTTAACATAACATAGATCATAGTCTAAGAGCACCCCACTTTATTAAATTGTTTCCTTTACTCCCACTCTCACTTCATGAGATCATAGAGACTTCAAAATATTTTAGATTCTATCTAGTTTATTACTATGGTTTGAATCGTCCTTCAGTTGAAAGCATTGAAAGGCTCATACAAGATTGGTTGGACTAGAAATGTCATAAAATCATGGGATTCTTGTATCCACATCATCTTTTAAAATGCTTTTAGTCAGAGGATGATCTGGTTCTTTTGTGGCCCATCAATAGGTGTTCCATCAACTACATCTAGTTCTCACTCTTCTGATGGTCCTACAATATACTCTACAATTGAGAACCTCCAATTTAACTTACTAGGGTATGTTTTCTGTTGCTTCCCTAGACATTTTAAAATCTTTATATACTCAACGGATTAAGAAATTTGGTATGTATATTTACTTGTTTTGATGAGAGATCATGATCCCTCTTATATCTAATTTCTCTATGCATTTTTATTGAAACATATTTTTTCAAATATATAGTAAGTTTTGTGTTCCTTGATGTTGAAAAAGAGTTTTTGTTAATTCAAGGAGTGAAAATTAATTAATTATTCGATTTCTACTCCATTTTTTCCATATTGTCCATCTTCAACAGTCATTTTTCATTGACCAGGGGTTTAGTGATCTATTCCTTCATTACTGTGCTGCGGATATTTTATTTCTATATTAGATCATAGGATAAAAGAAGAATCTCATTCTGGTTCACTGGACATAAAATAATAAGAGGCATTAATGTTGGGTGATATTGACATATCCATTGTTGCAAGGTTTATAGTATCAAATTCTTCTAATCATATTCTAACCTTCTCTAAATTCATTTTTTAATGGAGGAGATCCGTCGTGGATTCTTCGGATTCCACCTTGAAGAGTCCAGATTATGGTATCCTCAGTGAGTCACAAAATTGAATCTCGCATTGGTAAAGTAAATGATTTATTTCGATCATATAAAACAATGAGGAGGATAACCTGGATGTATCAAATTCTCTTATGGTGATGGCCTCTAGAAATCTTCATGTAGCTGATATAATTAGAAAGGGTGAACCCAGTACTAAGGGGTATGGACTCTCCTCCAATCCTAACATTCCGAGATATAATGGAATTACCCTTTATAAAAGATTCATTGATTCAGAATATGTGCCTCTAGATTAAGATGATCGAGGGGTGGAAAAGGGTTGGAAATAAAATGGATAAGAAGGTTGGAAATTATATAAAGGAGAAATCATCAGAGATTCAAGCAGTATAAATTGAACATTCTAATAACTCTTAGTCTATATCAGATTATTAATAGGAAGTTAAAATGACCTTTTTTTACCATACTGGAAAAAATGAAGGAAGGAAAAGGGCCTTTGATGTCATTGATCACCCAGTTACAAAAGAAATGAAATCTAATGCCTGCAAAGACTGGTTCTTTCTTATGAATCATATGTTATATCAATCTACTAAAAATGTTATTTTGGTTAGAAAACATGATAACATTTAAAAAAGCCCATGAATATGGTAAATAATTATATCATATTCCCACATATTTTGATATTCTCCCTCCTCGAGTGGATTCCATGAAAATATCACTTTTGGAAGCAAGGAGTGGTTTTTGATAAAAAGTTTACATAAAGGATAATGATGAATATTGTGAAATTCATATGATTATATGGTCACCTAGTACTTTGGAAGAGCCAATGGTTTCCAAAACTCATAAAATGATTCTCTTTATTCACTATAAAGAAATATTGGTGGAAGATGATTTTAGCATCAATTCTTCCATAGAAGACCAAAATCATATGGATGAATTTGTTTTGAAATCTAGAACTAAGTTGAAATGACAAGGATAAATACTTAGGGACACATTTTAATTTAAGGATATAATAAAATTGGGGTCACTATAGAGGAGTTAATTAATATGTGGGATACGATGTATTCCTTTATCAAATAGTTAGTATATAAGAATCACATGTGGAAAAAATTCACTATCATTTGAATCCTTATTAGGGTACATGATTATAATACCTTGATTCATCATTTGGTTGGGAATTCATTTTCTATTTTGGGATAATATGATACATAACTAACTTATTTATTCCCCTTATTTGGATATATTCTCTATAAATTATGGTGCTGTTTTGGTTTTTTAACTGTATGGAATATCATTATCGCTTCAATGGTGATTTTGTTTTTCCTTGTCTATTGAATAACATTTTAGTCTTCTGAGAGAAAAAAATAACCAATTCATTAGAGGGATATATATTTCAGGGCCAAACTATCACATTGATTTCCTATACATCATCTTCGATCCACATTAGGATATTAGTCATTATCAAAAAAACATGGGAATTACCGATGTAATGGTTTGGATTTCATAATCATGTTTCATTATATGATCCAAAGAGAATTTCACAATTAACGAATTTGAGAGATTAGAATAAGGAATGTATTACCTAATCAAAGGAATATATAATAATATAGTTTTATTTGTGAGAGACATATTTACATTATTAATAAGCAATAAAATACATCAATTACTATTTTAAGGGTTGAATTAATATAATGTTAAAAGATGAAAAACATTTTTTTGAAAAAGAACCTGTTAAATTTAAAAATTACTTATAAAAAATCATAAAATATTGTGGAAATACATTTCATTGAAAATATCCATGGAAAAATATAATGGGAAATTTATTGAAAATAATGATAACATCTGATGAAAATCCAATTCATATTTTACCTATTAACAGAATTATTTCATTCATATTTTTAATAAATGTAAAAATCATATTTTTCAAAAATTGATAGGAATATTAATTTTAAGAAAATTTTTAAATTTTTAAAAAATGCATAATAATTAATATTTACAGTAATAGTAGATCATTAAGAACATTATTGTAAATTTATTTAGATTACATGGATCTGTAAGAAAAAATTATTAATGGACAAAGTGAGAAATGACTTCAATTTTATTAAAACTATTTTATCAATACATTTATGTACCAAATAGATGGAAAATGATTGTATTACATGAAAATTTGATTAATAAAAAAAGTTTATTAAAATATAATTTTTTTACAACGCAATCATCAAATAATTTTCATCAATGGAAATTCATGCATTATAAGTCCTGATAAAAATGAGATTGAACCCTAAAACCTTACCATGTAAGTATCATTTAAATCGTAACATTACATTAATGAAGTAGAACAATTAAAAAATAAAATTTCAAGAAATAGGATTTGTTATAGATATATTATATAATTGGGATGTATATTAAAATTTTAAAATTGATTAGGTGCGTAAAAGAATATGTGTCTCAAGGAAGGATATTTTGAGATGATCCCCTTAGAAAGATCATACCGTTGTAGTGAGAGTAAAATAATGAAGTTATTATTGTTAAAAATTTATATAAAATGAATATATATATATACCATTAATAAATAAAGTTTATATTATATATAAACATGGCATTATATAATAAACAATGTAGACATATAACTTAATGAATGAAAATTTAGTTAAGAAACCCAAACCTCACACATTCGGCTAGTGGAGAATTCATTAAAATCATGTATAGTATTTTTTAAACAAGATATAATCTTTTTTAAGTATAATAATATTACTAATAATATCACATTTTAGACCTTTTATAACATATTTTCACTGGTTCTTTAATAATATTTTATTATCAATATTGTTTCCGCTGTTAATTACCATGTTTCTCATGCATGTTTTATTATGAATGGTATGGATATAAAATCTAGGAAATAGTTCCTTTAATCCATATTGATATTAATTTTATTATAATAAATTCTTCTATTTGATAAATCCTAGATTCATTATATAATTTTTATCATGGAAAATGAATCATGTCACTTTGTGTAGATGGTAGGCCGAACGTACACATGAGCGGAATTTTCATTATCATAGAGGGTGAAAGGGTATGGACAAGGATTTCATATTAATTAAAAAAAATAACAAGTAATATATAAAATTCATTAATTTAATTTATAATTTACTACCATCCTTGTAAATATTTCATGAAAGACGAATCACATCGCTTTAAGAGGCATAAGTGTGACGTACACACAAACGATGTAGTCATTTATTTAATAGATGGTAATGTAAGAATGTATATGACATATTTATTTTATATAACGATAATGGTTTCATGAATACCATAAATAGAAAAAAAAATAATCCTGAATACCTTCCATGTAATGTGTATGTGAAAAAAATATCATCGCTTCCTGAGACTATAGTCCAACATACACATGAGCGACAGTAACAAATTCTATAAAAAACTGAATGTATGATGTTTTATATGATATAATAATTATATAATTATAATTATATAGTTATTATAATATATTAATATTATATATATCATTTCATGGAGTCGTAATAATCGGTGATAGAAAAAATGTATGTCGGTTTTCGAGGCAGTAGTCCACCACAAACTTGATCAACTGTTTCATTTATAATTTGAGTGAGGATGTGATGTTGGTAAGTAATTCACTTAACAAAAAAAATCTATGTGAATTTAAGAAAAAAAGGAAATTATATAATCATATATTAATAATATCTTCATACGGTGGAGGAAGAAATAATATAAAATTCTTGGTTATTGATGTTACATCTTCTCCAGAAAATTTCCTTTTCTATAAAATGAAATCCTTAATAGAATTTATTTTTGACCAATTCATTGATTCATGGATTAGGGAATCAAATTATGAATTTTATTTAGAGATTTATTTTCTGAACCAATATGTTATGGAAGTTTTTAGATGATAGGAGAGGGGTAGAATTTTATAAGTGGGGGAGAGGACACTCACTGAATTTTTGAAAAGAAAGAATCACACACGCATTTGTATCATGAAACAAACACCCAAAATGGATCATTTTATAAATTAAGAATTATAAGATTTATACTTACATGAAAATAGGTATTATAAAAAATTTGGGTAATTTTAACACTTATATCTTTAGTTTAACCCCCCGAAAAACCTATTACTACCTTAAACATGATAATTAAATTTTTATTATTTTCACTATTAATTATGGTAAAAATTATGTTTGAGTTCTTATATATTATAAATAATAATTATTAAAAATTTGGAATCCATTTTACCAAATTAAAATTACATAATTTTCAAAAATAAAATTTAAATTATACATGAACATGTGTGGAACGAATAGGCTCTAAAGAGATGAATTTTTAAGGAGAAGAAAATATTATATTAAGAAAATATTCAGTGATCATAATTATATTGATTTAAATTAATATTTATAGATATATTGTCTTTAAAATTTCATTTAAATAAATTTTAGCAGGGGTTATTTTTAATATTTAATATTTCTAAACATTATAAACTTCGAAACAATTTTCGGAAAAATGTTTTTAAAGCCTAAAAGAAATTATACAAAAACATAGTATAAATATTAGCCTAATGTAATTAGTGTTATTTAATATAGAAAAATAATTTTTTTGTTATTTTAAAATGATATTGGTGCCTATTTTTTAAAAAATAAATGACAATTTTTTTTAAAAAATTATTATTTTCAATATTCACCTAATAATTAATATTTTCTAAAGTATCAAAATAATTCAACATAGTATATTTTAGATATAATGATTTCAGAAATGATGTTTTTTTAATATAAGTTATATTAATATGGTAAAAATTAATTTTTATTTATGTTTGTAGAATGTGAGTGAACCACATTTTAGAAAAAAATACCTTTTTCAGAAATCAGTGCATTTTGTTTGAAATTGTTTTTATTTTTTTCTAATCAATAAATAACGATTGAATTGATTTTATAATTCTATAAAACTTTTATCTTTCAAAATCTAGTTTTTTTTATTCATACCTTCCAAATAATCTGCTAGCTTATATATTTCATGTATAAATTATAATATTTTAATAGACTATCATGTTTCTTTTAAACTGTACATTGTGTGCACCATAATCTATCAATGAGATTGAATTTATTAAAAAAAGACATCATATTGTCTTGGGGTGTTACATTATCTACTAGGATCAGTGGTGCGTATCTTATATGCTATCGAACATTGTGTTTTTATTTTAAAATATCATGGAAATACATATAACTTTGAAATAAAAAAAAATTCATAATAGTAATCATCCATTAATTATAGTATGGTCATGTTTGGTTCAGTTTAACCAACTACTTGAAAAAATTATATAGAATACCAATTTTTAGGATTATGGTTTTTTCATGTGGTTTCTTTGGTTTATTTTTTATTTTATTAAATTGATTTTAATTTATCTCATGATTTATGACATTTGAATCATTATATGATTAATTTATTTAATATATTTTTTTGTAAGTGTCACATGTGTTTTTTACCAAAATTTACCTCACATTACATTACAAGTTTAAATTACATTAAATTTAATGTCTTCTTGTTATATTTTTAAATAATAATTGTATTATTTTAATTTTAATTAAAACGAGTGTATTAATTATTTCTCATGTTTTAGTGTTTATTTTTTTATAAATTTAATCCATTTTATTGTACTGTTTTTTATTTCAATTTATATTTTTTATATCTCAAATATTGATATATATACATATATAAATATATATGCACTCACTTTCTTCTTATATTGATATTATGTTAATAGAAAATTCTCCCTAGTGGAAAGATTCCAATGACGATAGCATCATATCCAGGGTAGAAACAACTTCATCCTTGATCGTGTACTCTTAAAAAACATATTCGTTCTTTACTACTCATGAGTATATCATTCCAAGGTAGAACAATATCACACCCATTTCATGGATTCCCAAATGGTCGTGCATCTTAACAAATCATTAGTACATAACATTTGTAAATGGATTATATTCCACATATTAGACAATGTGGCCTCATATTCACTCACATTAGATCACCCATGGATTCTCACTATAGAACTGATGGCTTATATCACATGCTAGAACTCATCCAATTAAATGTTATAGACACCTGAAAACATCATATGGTAGCACAATAGTTCTTTAACAAAAATACGTTATTCATTAATCCCTCTAAACATATATGTCATCATGTACAATATTTTTGACATATCAGAATAGAACTCTAGATTCATGATAAAACATAAGAGTAATCTTAGTATCATTACTTCATATGCTTCAATGTAGTATGGGTTTATAATAGCTCCGATGATCAGAGTAGCACAACTGATTTCACGGTAGAATGTTTTTATAACCACGAGTAAACCTACTTCAATGATTTGTGAGACCATGTGTTTTTACCTTCAATTGTAAACACTTCATGGTTTTACTATCTCTGCGATAATTTATTCTTTTAAAATTTATTCAAATAAAATATTTTTATGTTATTTAAAAATTATTTATATAGATGTTAAAATATATATATATATATATATATATATAAATTTAGTATGATTTACTAAAATTATGTTTCAACTCTTTCTATACATTTATATATTTTAAAAATATTTTTTATTTATTATTAAGACAATAAATTTATATAAAAGTAATTAAATAATGTTTATATTATTTAAAATATTATTTTATTTATTTAATGTATTGGATTTAATATTTTTATATATTAAATATATTTATCAAATTCACTTTATATGTTATATATTTCACAGATTAAATAGAAAATATTTTTAATTTTTAAATTAATGTAATGTTTGGATATTATTGAGGTTATTGTTTCTCTAAGTAAATCATTTTTGAATAACTATCTTGATTATTATTATTGAGACTAAATTTTACACTCATTGAAAATTATGTCCATAATATTTGGTGTGTAATTTTTTTTAAATATGACACATCTCCATGAGAATCCTAGTTGACTAGGTTTTTTATTATTTAAAAATTTTCAAACTCATTATTCATGTGTGTAACAAAAATATTTTTTTATATAATGTAATTTAGGATTCTTAAAGGAGATGTGATGATACACACCATTAATATGGTGTGACAAAAATACCCTAAACGAATATGGAAACAAAATGACCATGTTCCAAAATGTGTCAACTATTGATAAAATTTCAATGTAGTAAAATCATCTTCTAATAAATTTACTTTAAATAGATAAAATATACCAATTATGTTGTTCTCTATTTTCACTATCGAAAGCATTTAGAAGGGTATGCAATAAATTTTCAACAGATAAACATATTTCTACTTCTATGAAGATAGAATCATTGTTTTTTATCTTTTATGAATAGGTATATGACTACACAAAAATCATTTTATACACAATTTATATTATTTATAAATGGTATTGCTTTTTTATAAAAACCTGACAAAAAAACAGACATAGGTTGAGGAGCTCCTTGTTATAATTTATGGGTTATGTGTAAGAATGTAATAGAAAATGTAGTTAGGTTTATGGATGATCCTAAAAAAGTATTGGGTTTGGATTCAACACATTTTGAAAATCTAGGATTATATTATACATATTGTAGAATTCACTCGCTATCTCTATCAAATAGTGGGTTCCATACTCCATAAGTTGTGGTGTGAAGAGTAGATTAATATCATTTAGATTCAAACTAATATAAATTTATTTATTAAAATAAATTTTATATTTATCTATTCACTATTTTTATAGGAAAACTATTTTGTTTTTCATTCCATATTAATTACTATAGTCAACAAGATTTCCATTTTTTATTAGTACAAATTTTAAAAAGATCCATTTTTACCATATATAAACTATATTCCACCATATTTACAACCTAAAAATTGGTATCCGTGTGTGATCATATTATCAATTTTTTTATCTCAATTACCTTTTTTTAATAATTCAATCTACTAGTATCATAGTTCTACATTTCAAGGATAAATTATTTTATTTATTTCTGAGCTAATGTGTATCCTTGTCATTCGTAATGATATGAAAAAATATATTACAAGAATGCAAATTAATGATATCGAATTAAGAAATCCATTGAGACTATATATTTTTAATGAAAGTGATTAAAAATATTTGGGATATAATATGGAGATATTTTTGAAAAATATAATTACTAAATTTTAGATTATCATGGGTAGATCATTTAAAATACCAAAGGTTAAACTCTATAGTTTTTATACAATTGATGCAATTAAATATTTATCGAATTTAGATTCATTGGAATATATTTATTTATCTCTCAGTATAAGTGTGTACTATTTTATAGCATATTTTAAAACTTCTACTGATATCATCAGGGCAATAAAATTTAGTAATCAAGGAACTGAAAAATTACCGAGATCGTAGCATGGAATTAATAGGGTAAATATCAAGAATTTATAATTTCTAATCATGAATGTGAAAATGAGATTTATATCATATTCAAAATTATTATTAATAAAATGGTTACACATGGTGAATCAATGTATATTAAATTACTGATTGAATGTATACTTTAATAATTACCAAATAAGTGGCACTCAAGTAATTTAACTATTGAAGAAAGCAATTATTTAATCTCTCGATTAGTGGATTTCATCTATATTATAATATCAGTATTAATTAAATATGAATGATCTCGAATCATCTAATAACATATAGGTAGTTTTATTTAAATCTAAATATTTTTTTATCCTAACACTTCTATTGATTCCTCATATTATTCAATTTATGAAAAGGATGATGATGTAAATAATTTTGAAAAATTAATTCTATGAAAAAGAATATAAATTATCACATATAATGATGAATTAAAAAGAAATAGTTATGATAATCACTTCAAAAAAAAGGTATGAAATTTAAATTCACAATTATTTATTATGAATAAAGGAAACTCGACCAAATAAATATGATAGTCCAAAGAGTAAACCTGAAGGCGGACATAAGAAATAAAAGAATAATAAAAAACATAATAATAATGATGATTTTAGTTTTAATGAATACATATACTCTAGTAAGGAATATAGTTGTGAGAAGGTGTCTAGTAAACTTATCATTATAGGAAAATGTACTCAGGTATAATATCCCTTTTAGGGTATTTTATACCTAATTGTTTTTTGATGGAAGATCATGTATGGATATTATGAATTCAAATTAGTATTCCAATTATTCATATTAATCTTGTAATTATGGTGAAAAATCTATTACTAAATAATTAAGTGAATTAACTTATGAATTTCAAGGGGAAAAGGAAAATATTTTTAGAAAGTAAAAAAGCTTGACTATGTATTATAATAATGTTAATAATGTAAATAAGAATATTATTTTGATAAAATATATGTTCAAAATATCTATTTTGGAGTTTGATAATAAAAGGATAAAATGGATAAAATGGAGAATAATACATCCATGCACAAAAATTAAAATCCCAATTTGATAATTTCTACTTATTCTATAAAAGATATTATATGCGATGATATTGAGGTTATTAAAAAGTTGGATATGACATTTACAATTTATGTTTATTTTTTGAGATAAATGATATTTAACCTTATTCATAGAATAGTAAAATATGATAATATGGTAGATATGATAAAACCGAACGTAGATAAAATTAATTTTGTTCATAATCATTTTATTCATAATATATACAAAAATTCTATTTTTTGGAGTTCTAAATGGTATCGTAGAATAGTTACATGATTATTGTGAATGTTGTATGAAAATTATACTAAATAATATCTTCTTAGGATCCTTAAATCTCTTAGTAACACTGGAGTTTCTATCTCTAAAAATTTAACTACTCATGTACATTAAAATTATCTTTTTAAATATGCAGTGATACTGTAAAAATCTATTACTAACCTAGTTGTCCACAAAATTTCATTAGTAAGAATTTTTTTGTGTTTTATTATAACCGGACTATGTTACATATACATTAATGTCTAATGATGTGTTGGATACTCAAAAAATAAAGTTTCATTTATTAGAGAAAAAATGTACAATAAATAAAGTATTTAAATTTTTGAATATATTTTATTACAATTTTATAGAGGTGGAGATCCATTTATTGATTTATAGAACAATTTCATGGGTATAGGTAGCATTTTTTAATTTTTCCAAATCATTTTTTAATTGTTTTACCTTTTCATGTCATTAGGTGAGGTATTTTACTATTCTTTTTTAATATAAAGTGAAATTATGGATAATTACTTAGTCAGAAATATGTTCAAATTGAGTTTGAATCTAATATTTATTTTACTTAACAAATGTATAAATTGTTATGTTTATATGTTCTGTTATTTATTCAATTAGAAAAGGTGAATTATTGTGAAAGTTCGTTATTATGATTATTTCATTCATTATAATTTCATAAATGATTTAATTTATTTAAATCAGGATATTATGAATTTGTTTAATTTATATTAGTTTTGGTATCACATGTGTATGATTAAAATTATTTACCTCATATACCCATAAATGTTTTAATTACTTATATCATTAATGGGATTGTGTTGTATTATTAAATTTCCTATGAATTGTTTTAATTTTAAATATATATTTTTAATTTTATCTTTGGTTTTAGAATTTATTGTTTTTAAAAATTTATTTTATTTTTTTATTACCAATTTTCTATAACTTATATATTTTATGTCAGATATATATATATATTCAACATACATCATCATGTTTCAAACATATCTTTACAAAATCTCCCCCAAATGGTATGACTTTATCCATGGTAGAGAAATATCCATGGTGGGAGCACCCTAATCTTTTCCCATGTACATCTCCACAACAATAACGTGAATGGTTTATTTTCATCATACCCTTCCATAAAATGTTTTTCTCACCCTAATTGACATTTTCCCCTTGGACCATCCATATTCACTTTTTAGCAGTGCTACACTCTAGCATGCAGTAGTATATCTATCTCTTTGATTGTGAACCTTTGATTCCCTTCCCAATAGCTCTCCCTATGCATCTCCTAGAAACACCAGAGGCTAATCTACCTCAATATAATTGCTTCATTACACTATATAAGATACCTTACACATTCACACGGTAGCAAGATAGAGCTCCAGCACCACATTCATCATGGTAGCATCCCATCAAATGTATGGGTTGGGTCATCAAGAACCATATATTATAGAGCTCATGGTATCACTCTAGATGATCAATAGCACTTTAGTGCGCTCATAACAGCATGAATTCACCTATTTAACAGTTTCATGGGTTCGACGTAGCTCCCATGTTCACAGTAGCACAACCGATGTTATGGTAGCATATTTCACTAAATAAGTATAAATCAACACCTCTAAATTTTCCAATCATAATTGTTGAATTTCAATAATGAAAACTACATGGAACCACTATCTTGTGGTTAATTAATTCTTCTACTAGGCATGAAAATTTAATTTTTTTATTTTATAATTTTATTTATGATGATTTGTTATATATATATTTTACTGAATGATTTAAGACACATTTTATAACTAAAATTATATATATATATTTCAAATATATTTGATTTTTTGATATTGTTAAAATTTATTATTATTTGTACCAAAATAATTTATAATAGTGAAATTGTTTATTGAGTTAATGAAATTATTGGATATACTATTTTAAAATTTTATATATATTTATCTTTTGAACTTTTTATTATATAACATTAACCCATTAAATTTGTATTATTGAAAATGTTTTATTTAAAATTAATTTTTTTCCTTTTTTTATACAGATAGTGTTGAATCTATTCCAAAATTTTGGAATAAAACTATTGAAGATTATTCGAAATACTGATTTTCCCTCTACTCAATACGTATGATGATAATAATGGAATTTTTTATTTTTTGAAATATTTATTTAAATACATGAGATTTATTATTGAATTGGATTCTATTATTTTGAATTACTCTAATAGTTATTTTTAGTTTGACTATAAATAATTATCTATATAATGTATTTGAGGAATATTGTAGGTGATACGATGAGAGTCTCCATTATACAATGTAATACAATGTACTTACACTCATATGAGAAAAGTTATCATGTGCCAAATTTTTCACTTATAGATGAACTCTTGTGTTCATAGAAATCATATTTGGCATCATTAACATTCATTAGATGAGTTTTACCATTTATATAGTTCCTAATGTACATTGACGACGTTATTCATAAGGGTCTAAAACAAATATTCTAAAACAATAAATCCTTAATATTAAATCCGTTTATAATCAATATTTTATTTTAGTTTAATTATATGTATATAACTAAACATAATTCATTTCATACATAGGTTATACTACTTATAAAATGTATTTCGTTATATTTTCTCGCCTAAAACAAAATAAGATGACAGAGGATGGGGATACTCTTCGTTGAATAAACTGTGTTAATCAACTCCCACAAATGGATATGTAGTTAGGTTTGGGATTTTTCTAAGTAATTTTCTATGTTTGGATTCACCCAATTATAAATTACTAGGTCTAGATTCATCCTATTACAAAAGAGTCTATCTCTCTCATATACTGGGCCATGATCCATTGATTGGAATAAAGAGAGTAGATTAGGGTAAATTATAACCAAACAACATCAAAATTTCTTGAGATAATATATTTTATATTTGTACATTCACTCTCCACACATTAATTTTTTTTTATTTTTTTCATGGTTTATTAAGTATCATAGAATTCTATATTTTCTATAGTTTATTTCTATAAATTCTAAAAACCTCTATTCACCCTCACATTTTGTATATATGTTATCAATATTAAAAACAAATACAAGGGAAAATAAATTCAAACGTGTTTATATGTTTTTAAGGGAATAATAATTTATCGTTGGTTTTGGAATAATTATTTTTGGTATTTATTTAATGATTGATATATCATATTCCATCAGTAAATAACTAAAAGAAGACAAAACTATTTTTATTTTACAAAAAAAATAAATAATTAATTAATGAGATAATTGAATTGTAAACCAATAAAATTTATATATTCAGGTATGATAAATTATCATAGAGTGATTAACCTTGTCATAATAAAAAATAACTCACTTAATTTACGAAATAATTATAGATGATTAAAACTATAAGCAAACGATACTGGGAAAATCAGTAAACTAAAAATGAATCTTAAAGGGCATGGATATACATGAAGAGTGTAATTGGGAATTGAAATGTATGTTGTTTTTAATTTACTGATTATTATTTATATATTATTGATAAGGGATGTTAATGTACGTTCATGGATGTCAGGACAATATTTAATGGATTTATATATCAAATTACCCTTTTTGAGACATGTTTGGCATTCTGAACATGATGTCGATTATGTGGTCTATGTACTACAAATTTCAGATGTTATGACTAAATTGGTTTTATTCATATTTATTTAAGATCAATTTGAATACCTATATTTCCATAAGTTTTGATTGAAATTATAACCATGATATATGATGGTATTCACCATATAAGTTTTCATTCATTGGGAATCTTATTATATTGACCACCTATTTACAATTGTGTGGTGCATACATTTCTATGGAAGAATATAAACATAATACAATTGAAATTTAACTGGTTTATGAATCTATATTTGTATCCATCTCTCATATAATTTTAATTCATGATTAAATAAAACCATTATAAAACTCAAACTCTTCCATGGTGAAAAAACTATCCTATGTTTTGGTAATGTAATAGTATGTGTAGTTTCATAAAAAATAAGTTTATATCAATGTAATAGATGGACATAGGGGTAATAAAACAAAAAATAGTTGGTTGACCATCAACTCAATCATCAAATCTGATTCAATAGTAGTGTTCATAATAATATACACTTGTCTAGACACTCTCGGTGTATATTATTTGAAATATTCAGATACACATTATGTACTATGATGATATATTTTTATTACTATTTATTTAGTATCCTACCAATGAATAATATTGAAATCAATTACTATCATCCATGGATATCCAAACACATTGAGAGTACCCAGACCATTATATTTCTTCGATAAGGGTATATCCAATATCTATAACGATACTCCATATCTTCTATGTTGATTAAAAATTATTGTATTTGAAATCCATATGATTTAATTTTATGGGGACATGTTTATTTCTTATGTATTTCATTATAAAAATAGAACGGGATTCTAGTATCTATAGTTTCCTTAGATAATCATGTGAAATGAATTATTGAATCTTATGGTGAAAAGATTACTTTTAATTTATTGATGGGAGGTTCTTGGAATTATGTTTCCCTTAGATGCATTTACAGATATCATGAGACAAAACAATGTCGGCATTGTGGTATACTTCTCTCCATATTAGTATAGAGTATTAGAAAAAGTCCCTGAATACTTTTTTTGATTCCTTGTATTATAAATTCCATTATTACAAGATCGATGATTATTGATAACCATGTTTTAAATTATTGTCCTAGATATAGCATGACTCTTGTTTTTTGACCCTGGATTCATATTGTTTATTTACATATTGTCATATCACTTTTTAAATGTTTATGTTATAGTGGCTTATTATAAATGAAACTCTTTATAGCCTGTGTCAGGTCTTCCTTATCTGTTTTCCTTTATATTTTAAATATATAGGATAATTATGTGTTATTATCAAGGCTAATATGTAAGGATTAATTAATTTTCTTTCTATGTTTTCATGTTGTATATTATGTTTTCAAATTATATGTATATATATATTCTTCTAAGGAAACTAAACTTTTATGAATTGGGATATGTGTTTTATTCTTTAATAATATAATAATACTTCCACCATATCTAGGTTACTGGTGTAAAAGAAATTACATGGTTATTCAATGATTTGGAATTTAGTTGAAGTAGTTTAATATGACCTTCATGATGAAAATTACAGTAGAAATTATTAATGATGTTAGAGTAAAATTGATGTAGACAAACTAAGAATTCCTCAATCGAAATTAGTGATTAGTTGAGGATAAAATATAATATATTTGATGGTTTTAGTGTTACACTCTGAGACTTTAGAATACATTTCACTTTATTTCGATAGATCCCCAAACACAAAACATTGTGCTTAGCATGGATTGTGAAATATTATGTAACAAATGTTATATTTTCATTTATGAATATGATTAAACAAGTTACAAAATATATCTATAAATTTTATATATATTTCAAATGTATTTATTATTTAATAATATATAAGTCTTCAATTTTTACTTGTGTTATTTTATACATCAAAAATAAGATCTCTTTATAAATGATTTTTTGAATAAATATTATAATAAATTTATTAAAAATTATAAAATTTATTTTTATAAAAAGGAAATAATTTTTGAAATAATAATATAAAATTTATCTTATGGTAACATTTTTGGATTTTTTTCAAAACATTGGTTTTTAGTGAATAGTGAAAAAATATTAGATTTTTTTAAAAAGTCATTTGATTTTTTAGAAAAGTATTATTAAAATTTTTATGTGATAATAAATTAAAATTATACATATTTATTAATATATTACCTAATAATTTAAAAAATAGTCAATATTAATGATGATTTTGGTGTAAATTCTTTTTTCTAAAAAATAATACTTTTCCTAGAAACTGTGTTTCTAAAAGAAATATTTTTTATCTAAAATAATTAAATTAATCACCATTTAATAAAAAAAATTGGTGAAATTAATTGATTTTATATTAAATACAAATATTTTATATTCCTTTGATTTTTTTACATGGCATTAAACCAGATGAAATTGAGTTTTATGATTAAAAATGGATTTTCAATAAAATATTTTTTGTTTAGTTTTAGGTTTGTATTTTTAATTAATTTTTCCCCATATAGAACTTTAATTTTGAAAATTCGATTGAATAATCTTAATAATAATAATTGTTATATTTTTTTGGTGTCAACGTAATTTTTGTTCATTACAATTATAAATTATGGAAATGATTATTTCACCGTGAAATAAAAATATTTAAAATTGGTTAAATCAATGTGGTGAAGCATTAAAATATCTCACATTCAATATTTTAACATTTATTTTGATTATCTTAAACCAGGTATATGTTAATGGAGTTTATTTGTTTAAAAAACAATGTGATTATATTGAGAATTAAATATTATGTTTTATGAAGTTAAGTTAAATTTTATTCAAGTTAAAAACAATAAATTTTTTCATTTTCATTTAATGGAATCCTTGAAATATTCCATTCATTCATGGAATGATGGAAAAATATATAAACCTCCATTTTTTTATAATTTACTAAAAAAATTCTTGACACCAATTTACTAAATAATATTAAGGTGAAATTATTTTTACTCTTAAATTGTGTAATTTCCTAAATATTTTTTTCTGTTTGATTTATGTTCTTATATTATGTTTTTCACCTAAAAAATAAAATATAATAAAACAATTTTAAATTTTGGAAAAATTTTGGAAATATTTTTATATAATGCTACTTGTATTTTTCCTTTTATAATTATTTTACACTGGTAAAAATTTAAGTTGTCACAATTAATGTTATAATTGATTTAATGTTGTTTAACATGGATATAATCTATAAATATATCAATAAATTACCTGAATGTGATTGGTTGAATTTATTTTTACCCAATAACATCTTATATTTGAATTTGGGGTGCCTTTTCCGAATTTAATTGATTAAATTTGAAATATTATTTAAAATTTTATGTAATTCCATATGAGTCCTTTCCCTCCAACATGAAAGGATACAACCTTTAATCCCTTCAAAAAAATTCACTAGCCTTCTAGACCATACAATCCAAACAATAATAATTTATTAAATTCCATTCCCATGTCCTATAGCTTCTTTTATTTCCAAAATATCATCATTTCAATGATTGAGGGCTAATCGAAAATGGGTTTCACAATAAAGAGGTAAAACTCTAAAAAAAGTACATTAAATTTTATTTCACCATCTACATTCTTAATATATAATAAATACATACTAAAATTATTATGTTACTATATTAAATATAATTAAATTTTATTATGATGAATTAACAACCATTATCTACGACCATTATATCATAGGGGATAATGAAAACATCAATCATGTGTACTTCTGGAGTACCACCCCCATGAAGTAATGTGTTTTTATCATCAACGCATTACATTTATGGTAATAATGATTTATTTATATATTATTTGTGATATAAATGATATAATAAAGACTATATTTGTTTTAAGTATTATTTTATTTTCTTTATTTCCACCCATCAAATTGTGGAAGCAGTAATCATGTGTACGTAAAAACTATTGTCTCCTGGAAGTGTAGTCATTCATTTATGATCACCTATTTATATGATGTGATAATAAAATTTATATTATGATTAAATATAATAGTCTTGAAGTTATTAACATTATAACAATGTTGAAACCATGATAAAAGTACAATGATCTAGTTTACCAAACTAAAACATGCATGAAAAAAAATATTGTCACCCAGAACAGTGATTTTAATAAATAACTATTTATAAATGGTTGATAAAATGTTATATGTAAATCATATAAGTTATGAAATTTATTATTATGGTTCTTAATCAAAATTATAATAACTATATATTTATCATTAAATAGGTTCAGAAACGAATGAACCAAGATGAGGCTTGAGGTAAGGGATTCTCATCTCACTATTATTTCTAAGATACATGTATCATGTTGAATATTTTTTTATTTTATATGATATATATAATTAAAATTAATTTATTTAATTATTAATATTAATAAATTAGTTTTTTTAAAATAACTCTATGGTTCATTAATTTATGATATTTCTATTCATAAATTACAAAATCTGTAAATGTTTATCATCTTGATTTGTCTTCTTTGGGACATATGTTATGTTATGCGGATATATTATTTTATTAGATTCATATATTGAACATTTATCATGTTATATGAGTAATAAAATTATTTTCCTGATATTTAATGTTTCATTTTTTAGCTCGAAGGTTTTATGAGTTAAAATTAACCAATGCGGTAAGGGAATTATGTTTCAATCCAATGGTTATTGGGATTGTTTATAATTTAATTTCTTTTGAGGAAATTATATGATAATTATTTAATAATACAATTTTATTTTTAATTTACTTTATTATTTTTAAAAATTTTATTTCTCATTACCATTTTCTATCCATTGGTACTCTAAATAGTTCTGAAAATTTCTTTGAGAAATGATTACAAAATTTCTTCTCTTTCAGCTAGAAATATTTTTTCATCCATATCCATGTTTTTTAATTTTTTTAATGAATTATTTTTAATATTAATAGATTTTTATTTACATTCATTTATACCCATGATTTAATTTTTAGAGAAATTTATAATACTAATATTATAGTTTTTTTTGGAAAAGGAACTATTTAAAGAAGTTGAGAGAAAAATAATTGTTTTAATGACTATAACATGAACAAAATTTCCCGCCATCATAATCGCTCAATTTTTTTAAAGCCTCCAATAATTTTTTTTCAATGTTCATTTCCAATAAAATTATTACCTTGATATTTTGAATATATTTTGATTTTAAAAATGAAATTTCAAAATGAAATTGGAATTTTACTCGGAAATACTCTTATTGTATTTTAATGAAAATTTTCATCCATATTATATCCCATTGAGGTTAATTATAACTAATTGGGGATATTATCCAATGATAATATCATTATTCTTTTCCTAGATGGTATATGAGAAGGAAAATGTGTTTTTTAGGAAATCCATTTATTTTACAAGGTTTATTGTATGATGAAATGATGAAATGTTTTTGAAACCTATTTCTATTACATAGGTTATGATATGATGAATGTTGAAAGATCTTGTAGGAAATATATCTAAGGTTTTCATTATGTTATGGGTTGATTAGGAATTTTTTTCCCAAAAATTAACTGGTCAATGACAGTTATTTCATGAGATAATAAAAAATTGAATGAGGAGTGAACAAAGACTAGTAAGAGACTATGTCAGCTATGATAGTCTAGGGATTGAAACATGTATAATGATATAATGAAATATAGAGTGAACCAAATCCACATTGATAGTCTAGGAATCGATCCTGGAGTAAATAAATTAGTTTCCTTTCTTATGTGCACGACACACATATATTTCCTATTCTAATGATATATTATCTTAGATCATGATTTATTTTTTATGTTTCCGTAATGATTTTAACTATATATTTAGATTGGAAAAATTCTTATTTCTTGATTTATGATTAATAATATTTTAATTTCTATGTAGTATGATTATATGTTTTGATCATGTAATAATACCATTACTTTTATCTTATTAGAACAAATGATCATTGATTGATATCTATTTTTTTAACCTTTCTATGCATCTAATTTAGCACTTTTTTATTCTTTGAGAATGCCTAATAAGTATACTCTATGAAGTTATATTTATATGAGGAATTTATGAAAATTCATGAAATAAGAGTCTTATGTATCTAGTATCCAAAGAAACTAAATATTTATGATATTGGAATTAGTCATAATGTTAAATATTGAATGTTCATCTAATTATATATAATATTTTTATGTTAATAATGGTAAACCATAGTCAGTATCAAAGCAAAGTTTCATATTTTCGGGAAACAACAGTGATAATAATTTAAAGAGAACCATTTGTATAATCCAAATTATAAGAGAACATCTGATTTCACGGTAATGAATAATGTGTCATTTTCATATTACTACCTTCATGGTTAGATAATATAAGTGGATGTTTTTTTGTATAGATACATATAGGGGTATTATCCTTGAAAAGGCATGGTTTTGAATATCTCAACTATCATTAAGGTGTATAGTATTTATAATCTTATTTTTCATCTAGTTAGATATTCATGGGCTTTATTATTAGGTTAAAAAGCATATTCATTATGAACCACTATGATGGAATTGAATAGATTATGAACATGAATAACCTAGGTTAAACTTAATGTGTCATTGATAAATAGTAATGTGTCATGATCATGCGATTATATGAATGATTTATCATTATTATATTATTTTATAACAGGATAATATTTCTCACACAATATGTTTTTGATCTAGTTAATGGTTGCAACAAGGTGGAATTGAGTTAACAGTGAATGTGACATAAAATGAAATTATTATAGTTTTGAGAAACTCAATGATGTGGAAACTAGAAGGTGAGACATTATTACTATTCCTAATAGGAAATCATTATATATGATAAACTAACTAATCATTAGAGAGTTTTCTAACATGAAATATAATATATAAATGATCATTAATAAAATATTATTCATTTATGATCCCCAAGGAAGAGGAATTTAATTTCCTTCATATAATTAATTTCAGAATAAACACCCATGAGATTATTATAATGAAATGGGAAGATGTTTTTTGTATTGAAATAAATGGAATAATGAATTTAATTTCTAAAAAATTCAATATATTATATATTATAAACTTAGAAAATATCCAATTCAATTCCTTATTACATGGGTTTACTCCCAGACCATGTAAGGGAAAATAATATTCTTATCATTAAAGGGGAATGATTGAATTGTTACTGTTTCGTGATTCAATAATTTGGATTTAGAAGTTCTTTATCAGTGATGTTATTATCATAATAATCAAAAACATATAATGATATTTCTATAGTAAATTTCCTCTAATTATTTCCAATAAAATGTGGAATTGTGATGATAAAATAGAAAATAGATTTAATTATGAAGTGATATTTTTTCATAACACAACATTGAATGATAAATAACCCTTAATATGTTCATGATATTGAGAGAATAATTTTTAGTTGGGTTAAAGAGATGAATTATTTTTATATTTATAGCTTTTTGAATCATTTATGGCTTCATTAAATTAATATTGTGATTCAAATTATTTTTTAAATATTCATGTGTTTTAATGGAATATATGATCAAAATATTCATTTTTTTGCTATAAATAATAATGAGCTATCATAGGCTATTTGGAGATAAATGTTTACGTTTATCAATGAAAAAATAATGTGATTAAATATTTCATATTGAGAGAGTTTGGAATATAATTAGAAATATTTTGGGTGTTTCTTAATGAGGAATATATATGGAATGTATTAGGTAAATATTTTGGACTCATTTTTTTACTTTTTAGAGATTAATATGTTTCTTTTATCAACATTGGATAAATTTTACTATCATTTTTTGTTTTAGTAAATATTAAGAGATATAAGGAAATAATTTTCATTTATTTATTGATCATATGATACCTAAAATGTAAATTTTTTTCTTTAGTCATTTAAATAACATGTTGTCTTTTAATTTCATGGAGTAAGTGATTAATTATAATTTTATTGAATCACAACCAAATATTGAAATATTATATATCAAATCAAAAGATATAATGTTTTTTTTATTTTCTCGAGATCTACATCTTCATTATAAAAGAATCAAATAGTATTAGGAAAGGGGTTTAGAAATAAAAAATTTATGTATCCCTCATTTTTATTGAATTGATGGACTCTTTACCCCTCTTTAATTTATGGATTTTTTATCCATAACATTCTCATGATGATTTTATTTATCACTCTATATCTTTCCTTGAAAATTATTTTTCTCATGATTTTCATTATTTTAACATCCCACTAATGATCTCATTATCTGAAAACATGATTTTTATTACAAATATACATTATATATATGAATTTTCCTTTTTAAATAATATTTAAATGCCTATTTATTGGTTGTGGGTTTCAAAAAACTATTCTAAAAATTTGTACCTTTCCATACAAAGATATCATTTGCGAGGGTTAAATTAATTTTAGGTGTTGGAATGTAACACCCCACATTATTAACAAATATTTATCTTTAAAAATTTAATTGTTTGATAGAAAAATATCCCGACCTGGATTCTACTTAATGTTTTCCTGAGCTGTGGGTCACTTTCACTCAACTGCGTCGACCTGTATTCCAGAGAGTTCTGACTAGAAATGAGGACCAATGGTGTGTTTTTAGGGAGCCTATGCCATCATATCAGAGTGTAACAAAGAGGAATAAAAATAGTAGTCAATAGTGGATGAAGTAAACCAACTGGAAAAAAGATAATGATCCAAGACAATAATATATAATCATTTCCAAAGGTAATATAATTTAAAAAAATTATCAAGGAATGTCTATAAAAATATTTAAAAATTTATAAATACATATAATAATATAAATTAATCAATATAAAAAATTTCCAAAATAAATATCCCAACTAGAATCCCTATCCTGGATCAGTTATATGCAATCATGCTTCTATGAAACATGTATATCATGTATCGTATATTGGGTTCTTACCCTAGTCCATACATGTATCTGTATAGTCTATCCAGATACCAGATGGTGGCCTGAACAGGGTGTGAGATAATGCCCAATAATCCACCACCAAAAGTGTATATAACAAACCCAGTCTGTGTCTAACAATATAATGTATTATATAATGTATATGAAATATATAATAGAAATGATAAAGTTCCCAAGGAGTACATGATACAAATAAAGTGAAATTATATATATTCCCAAGGCTCCCCACAAATAATAGTCATTCTCAAATAAACAAGGTTATTAGTAAAAAAATCAATAAGGTAGGTGAAATAATTTTCTAATCTATGAACTATAAACTAAAACCTATACCAGGTCTATCTGTAAGCATGTTATATTATCCATCTCGGCCACGCTGTTTAACCATTTGTATGACATTTGGAATATCCACATTGTATAATATAATATATGACATTCACCATGGCCATTCTATATAATTAGTTTTATTCACAATGTCCACACCTTTTAATTCAAAAGTTTCAGAACACAATGCGATCAGATCAATGTTATAGAAGAGGAGACATACTCATTTAGTTCTGTTGGAATTTTTATGGAAACATGTTAATGAATTTTGTGGAGTTTGAGGACCATTTAAACATCACTTGTCTAATGAGAGTCCAGGAATGTCAGATCTACAGGGTAGCAAGGCCCATGGAATCCTACAAAATCAAGACCTATGGAGGTAACATGTCTAAGGCATACACTACCTTAAAAAATATCCATGGGTGAAATTCCCATGGCATCTAGTTAAATATATGTAATAGGTATACCAAAAAATTCATCCACTACCATTTCAATTTATCATATTCTATCAAAAATTAAAAAATATAAACATTTCACGAGTTTGTCAAACCATTTACAAAATTGATATAAAATATATTTCACTCTTTAATCATATGACATCATACTATCACCGAGAAATGGTGGAATCAAAATAACCTATAAATATCATCTCAATTAAATTTAGTTTATAAAATAACTCTTCTAATAATGAAAGATCACATGTACCCCATGTGTGGTATAGAAGTTGGAAACTAGAATGACACAACCAATGGGTGGCCTAGCTATGGGAAACAACCTCTAACAACATCAAAGGAACTAGTTTGTATCCCTAATAGTTTCAAATTCATTTAATGAATGTATTCAAATCATTTTATGGATTTGACAGAAAGTATAGTGTGAAAAAAAACTAAAACTATACTTATAAATCACAAAACCCCGAGGGAATGGTATAGACCTCCTACTGCTGGTCCGTAGTAGAGAACTCATATTTCATAAATCTATAATTTGGTCTAGATCGATAGAAATCTATATAATAGAAAAAGAACCTAGAAATAAGGCATATTAGCTTCCACCTAAATTACTATATCCACATAAAGACAATAAAATAAATGATCAAAGGACTATAAATCATAGTGGTTAGAATACAATGGGATCAAAGATGTTCAAATTGGTATCAAGAAAAATATTTAGAATCCAATACAACACTTTAGATTCGATGAGGGGATCTAAAAGTGAGATCTTCCCACTAGATGAGAAATAAAGATTATGATTTAGTTTTATTATATTTAGAGGGAATGATTTTAATTCCCCACCCCCCACAAACAGTTGGCTTCATGGTTCGGTTTCAGAGTTGGAAGAACTGTGTTCACTTCTTAATGTGAATAGTGAAATCACACAGTTTCATGTGAACGGTGTGAAAAATAGTTCACAAACTGTTTCTCCTGATATGTTAAGAGTTATAGAGATCCTCACATAAGTGTTCACCCTTGTCTTCATAGTTTCATAAAAACATGTTACCGCTGCAATCCTATGTCAATCCTTTCACTTTTATGTGTAACAATATGGCATGTCCGATACAGTTTCTCCTAACGAGGCGGTCTTCCATTTTTTTTCAAAATGAAGGCTTCTGGAATCTGAACATGCCCCAGTCACTAGAAAAACACCCATGAACTCAATGGACAATAGAATTTGGCCATACAAAATAATTTAAGTCAAAAACATATATGTACCTTACAGGAAAACCAATGAAAAAAAACAAATCCTCTCAGTATAATGAAATTAATTCTAGAATTTCCCTCTCAATGTTGTTCAAGAATTAGATAAGGATAACTCCAGTCATTGATCATGTATGTCGACCACATTCTTCGTAGTTTCATCCAGTTAATGGTCGTGCTTCCATAATAATGGTACTAGATAAAATGAAATAACTCAAAGAACATTCATACCCTTATAAATTATTTGAATTGGATGATCCTCAATGAAAACATATACCTATAAATCAACCTCATCTGCCTGTAGAGTGTGAGATAGGTCTGAATGATAACGACATATCCAAGATACAATGAAGACATCTTATATGGATTGGTACATCTGAGGTAACTAGAATTGATGAGATATCATCCCAACACACTCCATAATCTCAAACATCCCAGTATATTACAGTGAAAGAATACAATATCTCATAATCCATATATGTCCCAACCTCAATGAGATATGTAAAAATACCCAATCCCAATCATTAAACTGTTGAGGTCATTATGAAAATTAGGGTAATATATCTGTTGATATTGTATAGTAGTAATTCATATTTTGATTAGCTGGACCATATCAAATGTTTCTAGAATGATATGTGGTCATAGAAGAGCTTCCTCCCCCACCTCAAACTAGAATTGGGGAAATTAGATAGTCCTACCATAAAAATACTCATAATTTTCTTTCATTATAGTTTCTTGATAACTAGTATTGTAGGTGAAATATACTAGGGGTATATACATATACCTAGAGCCCCTACAATATTCAATGCATTATCTCATTATGTCCTAAATCTCCTGAATCATGGGATATGACTATCCATCATACCAAAGGTGATATGTTGTGCTCAAAAGAACCTATTCACACATGGCCCTCTGTAGGATCTGGAAGAAATGAGATGTACACAAGGTATCCATATATGATATAATGGTATATTTAATCCCATGAATCCATACCATCTATTAGATATAAAACCTCCCAAGATCATCCACTAGGAAGGTCTCCCCAATTAGTAGGAAATGAGAAACCTTCATTATCTAATAAAAAACTAACTAAAATCACTAACTTGGGGAAACATTGGTATCCCGGTCATAGAATCCATCATGAAAAAAATATCATTTCCAATTTGGGAATAGGTAACTTATATAAGATCCCAACTCATTTTATTTTTTTATCATTCACCTTCTGATAGGTGGAACAACTTTTAAGAAAAAATTATACCTCTCATTTCGTACGGAGACACTAGTTCTGACCACACATGTAATGGTACATCTTAGTGATGCCAGGGTGTACTTCCAAAACACAGGCATGAAACTCTCCCATATTCTCCTAACTTATGTAAAATGGATCCTAGATATGAATATGTATTTGAAGGATCTCATCATCACCCACATTCCTACCAAAAGGCAGGTACTCACCTTCCACACATTACAATGATGAAGGACCTTGGCATTATAATAATGTCTCATACACAACCTATCTATAAGATTAGAGATAAAAACTAAAGTTGAATATATGGTCTACCCATGATCATCTAGATCCTCGAAGTACATATCCAAAAATTAATTAATATTCCAATTTCTTATAGACTCCTAAACTAACTATATTGGATTGCTCCTACTCGATGCATAAAAAACTATATTTCCCTTTTATAGGCTTTTAAGTAGGCTCACTTTCAAAAGACATTAGCTACTAAACCGACCCTTTAGAGCCTCATATTTAGTTAACACTACTAAAATATGTACTTGAGGGTTTTATTTTATATGTACCCTAAAAATGCTCTCATAGTAAATAATGTCTCCAACAGGGAAAATAATGAACAACCAAAGCCAAAACAAGATCTTATGTCAGGTAATTCCAATTGTGTGGACGCAGGTAACGAGACCCCTAAACATGAACACTATCCCCCTATATCAGAATAGATCCATTACTGATACATGATGCATGATAATACATAGTGCATCTCTTACATGGATCTGGAAGAATCAAAATCAACGCTAAAGTTAGTCTCACTTTCATCTCCTAAATGGTTGTCTCATCAGTATTTTTCAATTCAAAATTAATACCCTTATTAATAAATATGGTCAAAGGTTCAATAATGTATGATATTTCATCTATGAATCTCTTTTAATATCCAAATAAAACCATGAATCTCTTGATTTTAATGAATCTCTTGGGATATTCCTTGGAAGCTATAGCGCTCACCATCATTGTTTCAATGGATAATACTGTCTTTGAGATAATATGACCCACGAATTGAGTCGTAGCCATTGTAATGTTTCCTATTAAGAGATTAACATATAACTGATACTCTCTCTATGTATCAAAAACTATCTCATTTTTTTCATGGGCTTGTCGGCTATGATAATACACCAAGATATTATCCACAAATACCACCATAAATGAATCTACATAAAGAGAAAAAAATCAGTTCATCAGCACTATGAAATCTACCAGAGTGTTCGTGAGACCGAACAAAATAACCAAATACTAATATAGAACATAGCTACTATGAAATGATGTATTCGGTATTTATTATAGTAAAAAAACCCGGATGATATCATAATCTTAAATAAATTTTCTGGAAAACCTATGCTCCTTCAAGCTGATCAAAATGCTCATCTATATATTAAAAGGGATAATGGTTCTTAACCATTAATTGGTTCAATTTTTGATTATCCACACATATACTGGGGGTAATATATTCCTTTTTCATATCATTGGGAAACCCCATGGAGATGTTCCAATTCATATAAACCAATTTCCCATAATGTCCTCTATCTTCCTCTTAATCTCCTGAAACTCCATAGTATCCATCCTAGAAGGAGGATAGGATACTGGTGTAGCTCCTAGAACATTGTTGTTGGAGATATCAACCACTATATCATAACGTAAACAAGTAAATTCATCATGGAAAATGACCTTGAAATATTAAACCCTTAGAGGTAAATCTACCCAATTCCACACTTATTCATCCAGATAAAATGCAGCAATCTGGGATTTTGTCCCGCCCATCTCATTATTCTATGGTCTAGATTGACTCACTTAGACATACCATTCAACAAATTAAATAAAAACACTAACTTCTATTGATGTTAATGTCACTCTCCAGTGATAGTAATAAATATAGGTTTGATAATAAACTAGCATGTCTATCATGAGTATGACATCAAACCTTGTAATCATGAGGAAAACGATATCCCATACATCGTTACACCATCTAATAACAAGGGGAATCTCCATACACTATTTAAAACTATCCTTTATGATCCCTAACATAGTATCCAAGGTCATAACACAAATACGAAACTAAAAAACAATCCCAAACATCTCTACTATATGTACAATTGTGAAACTATCAGATGCACATATATCATAAAGAGAAGAAAAATAAATTAGGTATACTATGATCGTATCTCTCACCATAGATCTCCCAACACTATAATCCTTTGGGATAGGCAATACATAATATATTTGTTATGGGTTGTTGCCCTGTGACACAACCTCACTACCTGAATCAAGAACACTATGTTTTCTATGTACTAGTTGTGAACGGTTACCATGGGAACAAACAACAACTTTTCCTAATGACCGATAATGATTCATCTCCTAGACAGAGGTGGAGTTGTAAAAACCACTTCTGATCCTAGAGTAAGGGATGAACAACTTCAAATAAATGTTATAGGGAATATTCTAAAGCATATTGTGTGGGGACCATCCATTTGTAATCTCATCACTCAACTAGGTCTTGATCACACTAATTACTCATATTTCCTCATGTTTCACACTGATTATAGAAAAATGATCTAATATCAATAACAACCTAGCTAGTACTACCGTTATGAGAATCCAAAAAAAAATGTATATTCCTTCCATTGGAAGCTGAACCACTAGTTCGAGAGGCCAAACATCCATGCACTGTGCCCAAGAATCTCTCAATTTCCATTCTATAATTAGTGTGTGGTTCAATATCTTAGTAATAATTATCAACTGATTTTTTTCTTATGATGAAACAACATTTATGAGACCTTACTCAAATCATCTCTCCCACAATATATCATTAGTAATATATATCATTGAAAAAAACCCATCTCTATAATGTGTGGAAAATATTCCAATGAAGTCACCACACCCTGCTCTAGATGCATAAAATCACTAGACATTAAAGATCATAGGATCTCGGGAGAAAATTAGTCATAATTTATTGTTTTGAAATGACGCCAAACCATATCACACAACTTATAATCTTGGTACATAACATCTCACAAGTGCTTTTCTAATTCTCGAAGCATATTCTTTATGAGATTTACTCTCCTATCAGGAGGTGTCTTTAGAAGATCATATATTAGAAAGGTAGTCTCAAGAAACTTCATGAAAACCTGTGGAACACCATTCCATGATAACATGGGAGTATGTTTCTTCTTTAAAACATGTGTCAACTCTTCCATTAAAGATACTAGTTGCGGTGCTCCCTAAAAATTTAGCACGTAGTGTAAACACTACTTGTTGAAATATGCATCAACACCTTTGTATATAAAAACAAATACTTACATAGGTGGAACTACATGATGATATACTATTTTAATATAGATTATAACCTCTGGTGAATTCTAGTAACAACTCTTTTAGTGTACAAATGCAGGTTATAGTGGCGACATTTCTATACAATTCCAAACAAACACTTTAGAAAATACCGATAACCAGAAGTTCACAGGTAAATGATGTGGACATGTGAAAACCATAATATAAACAATCCACACTTATCTTTATAGTCTTAAATATAGTATTGGTTAAAAATAAATTGTTATTAAATAACTTGATATATTTCTTACTTCCCACTCATAAGTCAGGTCAAGGTCAAGTTCTCATTTTTCACTAATTTCAATTTCCATTTTAATTATCATTTACATTACAATTAAATTTAATTGGTTGAAATAAATGGTTCACCACTTCCAATTTATATGGATACATACAAATCATGAACCAAAATATGGAAAACACTTTATCGATACCATAACATGGTCAAGTCTAAGAAACCAATAGTTCATGACTTAACCTTTTATTGTAGACTGTTTAGGGTGTATTCTATCGCTTATAAAGGAAAATAGTGTTTTGGTTATTGAAAATATTGTAATTACAAACCATGTTCATGAATTATATGCCCAAAAAACCTATAAATGAGAAGTTATATTACAAAAGGAACCTATCAAAAATTCATGCAGTTAAGTAATACACACAATATGGAATTTCATAATTCGTGGAATGTGAATTCCTTTAATTACCTAAAATTAATCATGAGATGAATACCCTAATCTAATTAGTTAATGGTAAAAAATATAATAAATCATATAAAGGATAATATCACTATTCAAGTTTATCACCCAATGGTGGAATCGAATCAATTATATTAGAAAAATATAGATAATGATAAGTTCTATTCTGAGAAATTTGTATTCTTCCAATGTGTGGGATAAATTCTGTTAGGAAAATTTATTTAAAAATAACAATTCATTCATAATAACCATCCTGTTGTCTTGAAATATTAAATCCATAACATGAACATATTTGATATGACTTCGTAGCATCCTGACTCGGATACCACTAAACTGGGGCTTGAGCGGGTGGGTTACATGGCCTCAAGTGTGCCTGCAATTAAATTAGACGATTAAAAATAGAAGTTAGGTCCTAGGGTGTGTCTTTGGAAATACTATTCCCACATGATAGAGTCTAAAACAATGGAATAAAAATATGACTCAATAACGAAGGAAATAATTCAACTATATAGATGATAAATATCCATGTTAGGAAATTATAAATAGTGCCAAAGGAAATATCATATACAAAATGATAAGTCATGTAATGTCTCTATAAAGAAAAAATATAGGTATACATACATCTAGTACAATACAAGAGTTCATATATCAAAATGACATAATTAACTATCCCAAATGGCATCAAAAACTTATATTGTTCATGTAGTATCATGCTTCTAACCAACAAGAATATGAAGAATTTTATAGTGGGCACCTTCCTGAATACATACAGGCATCTGTTTAGTATCTCTAGGTACCCAATTATGACCTGAACATGGTGTGATATAAAACACAGTAGGCCACAACCAATGGTGTCTATAACAAATCTAGTCTATGTAAAACAAGATAATGTTATGTTCATTTTATAACGAAGGTATAAAAAATGAAAACTATCTTTCAAAGGAATATGTTATTCAAGTATAGTTAAACTACACATCCAAACAAGGCTCCCGTAAAATAATTGTAAGCCTCCTTTAAATAAGAGAAATGGTAAAAACATAAATATATCATGTGAAACAACTACCTAGTCAAACAACTATAAACTGATACCCCATATTAGGGATATTTGTAAGCATATAAAATTATCCACTATAAACATGCAATATTACAAAGTGTATAAAATTTATCATGGCCAAACTGTATAATCTACTATATATCATCCACAAAGACCACATTTTATTGTCAGAATCATTCATAATAGATGTGTTGTGTAATTAAAAAATTCTAGGTCTCAAATGGAGGTATCCATGGTTTAGAAGACCAAGGTATCATTATCTAGTTGCAAGAACATCACGAGGGATACATGGTAAAGACCATGGTGGATTCTGAGGAGAATGTCAACAACACATGCCCAAATCATGTCTATACAAGAAATATCCAAGGGGTATCAAGGAAAATTGAATCCTAATGAATCAACACCAAAAGAGAAAATTGGTCCAAGATGTCAACAACCATAGCCAAGATCCACTAGAGATACATCCATGGAACCTAATGGAATCTAGATCAAAGGAATAGCATCCAAGGAATCCACTACCAATTTAATTTTTAATATTCATTAAACAATATAGAAATATAAACATTCTTTATGTTCATCAACCCATTTCCACAATTTTTATAAAATCCATTTCACTATTTAGTCAAATCACATCATGCTATCACATGGCAAGGAAGGAGCCACAAAATCCTAATAATCTTAAATAAATTTAACTATGTTCCAAAATGAATTCCTATAACTAGAGGATCTCACACACACCCATGAGTGGTATAAATAATGTGAAATTACCATGAAACACCCCATGGGTGGCCTATATTGTAGAAACAACAACAAACAACATCAATAAAACTAATGGGAATCACTAAAAACATCCAATTTATTTAATTAAGTAAATCAGGTCATTGTTGGTGAACAACCAGAATGTATGGTCTGCGACACAAAATAAACTATTCTTATAAATCACCAAATCCCTTGGGAATGGTAAAAACCACCTACCGTATGCCAGTAGGAGACCACTCATATAGTATCAATCTCTTATTTAATCCTAATCGAGAGAAAAAATGAATTGATTATGAACATAAAAATAGGGAATATTATCAGGTGCATAAATAACTATACCGATATGAGGACACATGAAGATAAATCATGATAAATGAAGAGCTTAGTAGTGAAAATACAACATGATCGATACTTTTTTAATGTGAATCCAGATAATTATTTTGGAGGTAAGCCAAATCTTTGACTTCAAAGACAATCTCCCAATGTATGTTCTATCCATCTAAGGAGAAAAATAAAAATGTTTAATATTTTAATTTATTTTTATTGAATAAATGTAATTAAGACCAAAAATACTATGCTGCATTTTTGGATACACACTTAGCTGAATCGTGTGCCCTTCTTTGATTGAAGAAGAGAACTTCACTGTTTTGTTCACATGAGGTGAAAAAATATGTAAAAATACTGTCTCGGGATCTATTAAAAGTTACAGATCCCATTGCATGTGCATTAACCATAGTCCATATGGTTTCCCCAAACCGTGCGACCCATAATAAACTCTATCAAGCCCCACACTATTAGGGGTAACTGCGTAGCTTATCCCGCACAATTTCCCCTAACCATGTAGGCTACCAACCTTTTCAAAAAAGAGAGGTTCTAGGCTCTGAATAGACTCAGTCACCCCAGTAACACCCATGAAATCATTGGGTATAGACTCTAGGGCGTAAATAAGTATTAAACTAAAAATCAAAAGAAAATTACCTCATGAGAAAACGTGGGATCTTACAGATAGAATACTTAACATGCAACACTGAGCTTAAAAGGAACCATGAAATATTGTGACATATATCATAAATTGATTGGTTTTATTATTATTAATAAAATTTTGAAATATATATAAATTAATTAATTAATCAAAATTTAATTATTAATGAGTAATATTTATGTTCTCCACTTTAAAAAGAGTCCTTTTATCCTTAAAAATGTGTTTTTTAAAAGGGTTTTTATTTATTTTTTTGAGAATAAGTAGTCATTATTTTCAAGATATAATTAAAATGAAATGTGATAAAAAGTTTATTATTTTTGAAATAATTATATAACAGTTATATTAAGGTAATATTTTCGTATTTTTTTGAACATATTTAATTTTTAGTGAATAATTAAAAATAATTTTTTTATTAAACTGTCATTTAACTTAATTTAAAAGACTCATTATTAATTAAATTTTAACATAAATTAATATAATTATTATTTAGTTTTATATATTCGAATTAATTACACATAAATAATCTTTATAATTTATTTTTTTATAAATTCATTTGTATTGTTGAAAGCACATTTTTTAGAGTTTTTTTATTTGTCCAATGTAGTTTTTATCATAATTAAATAAATAAATCACAATTGAAAAATTATTTTAATGAAATTTTAAAATTTTATATTCAATATAATCCCTTTATAGAAATTTCATGCTATTTAGTATGATTGAAATATGAATATATTCAGTTTTATAATTACAAATATGTGTTTTTAAAATATTTTCTGGGATTTTGGTGTGATTAATTTAAATAAATATATTGAAATTGCAGAAATTGAATCTCGTGAAATGTATTAGATGTTTTTAATCATTACAATTAATATATTTTATATGGATAAACAATTTTTTTATGTTAAACAGTAACCGTGGTAATTATTTTCCACCTTGGAAAAAGGTAAAATTAAGCGAAAACTATGGGTTAAAAAATTAAAATATGTCAAAAAAAATTACATTATCATATTTCATGAGTGATTTTTGATAAAATATTTCATTATAAAGATAAAATATATGTCATAATGAATAATTTTAAAATTTTGAACACATATTGTTCTTTTTTGAAGATTATTTATATTTACTTCAAATTTAAAACTAAATTTGGCTCTTTGTTTTTAATTTTCGAGTTGGAAGATTCCGTTTAATTTTTTCATGATATAAAAATATAAAATCCATTATTCATTTATTAATATAAAAAACATAGAATACATATTATTCTTTTATTTTAAGGAGAAATTATTTTAATTCATAAATTGGGTATTTTCGTGCAGTTTTGTTAACCAATTTGTGTTGTTATATTAAATGTAATTTAATTCACATTGAGAAATTAAATCTTATAAAATTGATTCTAAATTTAAAATCAATATTTCAAAAAAATATAATTTTCCCATTAATATTGGACATGTAATAATGATTTAATGTTAATAAGTTAGTTAATAATAGATATGGTTAAAACTGGTGTGAATTTGTTTAACAATGCGATAATGATAAAATGTTCCCAAAACATGCAAAATTTTATTGGATGAATTTATTGACAACATATGACATATTATATTTCAATATTTTACTCATTTATTCGATAGGACATGATTATGTCATATATATATATATATATTAATCTTTTTGGTAATTCTATTTGTGTCGTTTCCAACAATTATAAATTGATATTAACTATTCTATCTTCTACACATTTTGGAGACATATGGATTGTAAAATACCTAATATAATACCAATATATATTAATTCCCCATGTCATAAATATTCTTCTATTTCCACAATACAATACTTACAATACATAATGTGTAAGATAAAAGTAGTATCTCAACAATGAGGTAAAAATCATAACAGAGTAATTTTAATTTTATGTCCTTATCTAGCACCACTGTATATATTAATCCACTATAAAATAAGTAACTATTTATATTGAATATATTTAATTTATATTATTATTATGGAAAAACCATTATCTACCTCTTCTCAATCCTACGAGAAAAGAATACATCACTCTCGTGTATGTGTGGACCTCCACCACCACGAAGTAGTGAGTTTCATTTTCCATCATCAATACACATTTGTGGTTTAATTGTGTTATATAAAGATTATATATGATATTTATTATACTATAATAATTCAAAAATGATTAATTATTGTCTAATTTTTTTGTTCTATCCATTGAAACGTTGAAGCATCACTCATATATATATACATACTACCATTTCAAAGATGTTGCATAATTCATTTATCATCACTAATATATATGAATTGTTAAAAAACTATATATATTGATTGAACATGATTACATGGAAATTATTAAACAAATTATGACTTAATTGTGATAATATTATAAGGATATGTACTACTGAAACAAAACATCAATGTAAAATGAAGATGTTATCACCCAAAATAGTGATATGGATAAAGATATGTTATTAAATGGGGAATAAGATGATATAATTATATCATATATTGGATGATTTATATTTTTTTGAACAATATATGTAAATTTAATATTATTTTCCTATTAGATGTTCGAACATGTGTGACGATGATGAGACATGCGGTACGAGATTATTTTCCCCCTTTTATCTCTATGAGACACAAGAAATATTCATTAATTGTTTCTTTTTCATAATATATTTAATAAAAATAAATTTATTTTATGATTAATCTCACGAAATATTTTTTATATGAATTTCCATATATGGTTATCTCATTAATGATATTGTAATTTAGAGACTACTAAAGATGTAAGGGTTTATTATCTCAAATAGTCTTCTATGAGAGCCATATTATATTGTACAAATATATTATTTTACAAGGTTTATATATAGTCCCATTTAAATTTTATTTTATTAATACCCTTATATTAATGTTATTAAAATTGTTATTCTATGTTATTATTTCTTGGGGATTAATATACAAATGTTATTAAAATTATATGTGATATATGTTTCAATACAATTTTAATATAGAGTTTTTTATTTAAATTCAATTGAAGAAAATATAGGACCACTAACAGATAAATAAATTTCTTTTTTTATTATTATACTATTATTTATGTGATTTTAATATTTAATTATTTATTCCCCCTATTTGGTATAATTTTTTTCAAAAAATTGTTAAATAGAAATTGAAGTTTTTTCTCCGCTTTCGGTTAGTGTTTTTTCATCCTTATCATTGTTATGTAATTTTTGAAAAACAAATATGAAAATTATTAAATTTTTTATTCATAGTCATGTTTTTTTAAAATATTTCAAAAATAATCTTCTTTTCATTTTCTAAAGAATGTAATGTTTATAGAATGAGTTCGACATAATCTTTATTTTAGAAATTACTACATGAATGGAGTTTTTTTTTCTTGACCACTCAATGCTTATAATATTACTTTACAATAATCCATTTTTATTTTCAAAAACAATTTATGTAATTTTTTTGAAATAGTTTTATTTTCAATAAGTTACTAAAAATGAAAAGGGTATTTTCATTAAGAAATATTTTTATAGACTTTAGAATAAATTTTTCATATATGATATCATCCATTTATGTTTATTTTGATTTATGGTGGATATGATATAATGATACCACCGTTATTATTTATCTTTATGGTTTGTGATTTTGATTATGATATTTTTTCTAAACCCTTTTATATTTCGTAGATTATAATATGATGAAATAAAGAATTGTTTAAGAAACTAATTTCTTAAATATGTATTTATGTGATGAAGGTTTTATTATATTTATAAAACATATGTATGGTTTTAATTATATGAAATGTTATGTAACACCCTAATATTTTTTAATGCATGTTATTATTGATAGCAAAAATGACATACAACACCATGCTTAAACGAACCTTGAATTAATATAATTTTTAATATGACTGTTATAACCTAACTATTAAATTGGTGTGCTTGAATATGAAACATTTATTTAAGAAATACATATTTCCCATAAATTTAAATTTATTGATAAGTTCCTAGTAAAAATTATTTGATGTTTTTGTAAAGTAATTTTATTCTTCAAAAATATGTTATCTTTGGAAATGATTTCTATTTATTTGATGATTAAATAAAAAAATTAATATATATGTAGATTTTATAAAATGTATTTGTTAAAATTAAATTAATTTTAGAAAAATATTTATATCCAAATTAATATAGGTAATTCTTATTTGGATTTATAAAAAAATATTGAATTTTTAATGAATAGTGAAAAACACTATTTGTAATAATGTCATTTATTAAAAAATTTATGGAATTTAAAATTCCTATTATGTTTTGAATAAGATTTTAGGTAACATATTAACTATTTATTGATATCAAAACCAATTAATTATATTTAAAAAAATTTTATATTGAGTTTTATATTAAGTTTATTTTTGTGTTTAAATAATGGATTTTTTCTCTAAACACTATTTTAATGTTCCTAATGTATGATTTATTAGTTAATTAAAAAACCATAATGATTAATTATTTAAATGAAATTTATAGTTTAAAAATAAATAAATATTAATTTTACTTCATATAATAATTATTACTAGTCGTATAGTTGTTATGAATCATCATTTTCTTAAAAAAATACACATTTTGAGAAACATCTTTTTCTTTATGTCTATAGGTTTTATTTTAAATTAAATTATGAGAAATATATGAATTGAATGTTTTAAAATGGATTCCATACTTTATATCATAATACTTCTTAAAATCTATAAATTCAAACGTAATTAGTTTTAAAATGAATACGAAAAATAGTAAAAATCTTTTACCACTATTAGTATAAATATTTATTTCCTGAGGGGTTAAACAAAAAATATAATTTTTAAAATGACCAAAAAACATTCATAAAATATATTTTATGACCATATTTATACCATAAATAGTATTAGTATCTTTAATGGTTCATTTTAGATCATTTTTTATATTAAAAACATGGGGGAACCTTTTTATTTTCCAAAATTATAGGTGTTCCACTCCCCTCACTTATAAAAGGACATCGAATATCTTGTACACATAAAAATATAAATTCCTATTGTATCACCCATTTCATTAAAAATTAACTTCATTAATTACCTAATCACAACCAATAACCACTATTTTGGTCAGAAATCCATAATATTAATTACTTTTTTGATTACTTACAGAGGTTTTCCAAAGAAGAGGCAGCGTAATTCACTAATATATTTTTTATTTTTTATTCTATCTCCATAGAATTATCATCAACTATGATGATATATTAAAAATAGTATATCTGATATAATAATATGTTATTATGTTATTCACATTATAAAATTCCATATCATCCTCCATCGAATAGGAAACTAAATCATCAGTTGTGTTTAAGGCAGACATCCACTTCACGAACTGATCTCATTCGTTTTTCTCATCACCACTCATGACTTTATATAAAGATGGATTTAAAGTAAATATAAAAAATATTTTTAATATAAGTATATTTACTTAATTATTATTTCACTTATTCCATATTACTTTTCATTATGTGGGGCATACAGTAACATCACTCTTGTGTAAAGCAGACTACCGCCTCATGTGGCGATGTAATTGTTTTTCACGAAAACATAAAATTAAAGGTAATAAGGATAAATTTAATGAATATATGTTATATAAAATTAATAATTATTATAATAATGGAATAATTATTATTCAATAAACATAATATATCATTTTCATTCTTACATTTCCACTAAATGAAAAATGTTAACTCCATTTTATGGTTACGTGTGGACAACCAACTTCACAATGTGATGTGACACAATATTCATAACTAAAACAAATGAATGATATATAATGATCTATTTAATTTATTAATATGTAATTTATTATATAATTATAATTGTTTATTGATAGAATAGTTCTTTTTTCCTTTTAATATTGATAATTGAAACATGTAAACATTACTCATTGGTACGTATGACCAACCATCTCCATGATTATGACATAATTCATTTTTCATATCGAAAATTCATGATTTTTTATAAAAGTATAATTTATGAAAAAATAATATTTATTTCATGATTATTTTTTTGGGGTTCTGAAATAACATGAACTTTTACCTGGTTAACACAATGACGATGTTTTGAAACATTAAAAAGAACATCCCCAAAACCCCGAACATGGACTGAACGACAAATGTATTTTAATATATAATTAAAAATAAATTAAAAAAATACATATATTTATAAGCAATTAAAAAAGTATATTTCTTTTATGAAATCAATAAATTGATATAATATTATTTTAAAGGTGTTGAATGACATATATGGAATGTTGGGAATCGAGGTAAGGGATTCTCATATCAAATATATTTCAACAAGAGTTATTCCATAATAACCACTTATTTTATTATGTGGTGAATATAATTTTAATGAATGTATTTCCTGATAATTTTAATAAATATTATTTGGATTTAAATATTCATATTTTTTCATCCATTTCATGTAGTCTTAGTCGAGGGATTACGAATGTACTAAGGGACTTCATATCAATTTCCTTTAATTAATGAATATTTTAATGTAAGGAACATAATTTACTTTATATAGTGTATATAATACAACATTAATAGGCTGTATTATTAATCATATTATACTTCATGGGATTTTATGATTAAATTTAAATCCTTTCATCCAAGGGGATTTGACATGAATTCCACCATGTGGTAAAAGGTTTCATAACTCAAATAAATTTCATTGGGTTATATATAAGGACCTGACCTTATTACAAACATAATCATGAATTTAGACAAGAATAAACTTCCTTTTTTAATTGAGGATCTCTTTATGTTTAGAGCTTTAGATAATTGGTACATAATACATTCATAACATTACACATTGTTACAGAGTGGATTCCCTAAAAATAGTTTTCATTTTTTTCAAAATACAAAACAAGGAAACTTAAACATGACTCCTTGAAAATTATTCAACATTTAACATGGATTCATTCTTTTTCTTACACATCCATTAACCTATGAAAATAATTTAAAAAATTCGGATGAGTACAAAAGTTCAATAAGGGATGAAAAAAGAAGGAAAGACAACATTAGTCTATTATTACTTGTAACGTATGAAGTCATTTTCAAATACATACATATCACCTGTATATATATACTTACTATAGGGACCCGACCTTATTACATACATAATCAAGAATTTAGAAAATAAAACACTTCTTTTTTAAATTGAGAATATTTTCATGTTTAGAGATTTAGAGAATTGGGACTTAATTCATTCATAACATTACACATTGTTACAAAGTAGATACCATAAAAAGAGATTCCATTTTTTTGAAAATATAAAACGATAAAAATTAATCACGACTCCTTGAAAATTCTTCATCATTTAACATGGATTAATTATTTTCCTTACAAATCCATTAACATGTGAAAATCATTTAAAAACATGGGATGATCACAAAAGCTCAGTAAGGGATATCAAAAGAAGGAAAGAACGCATTAGTCCATGAATACTTGTAGCGTATGAAATCATTTTAAAAATACATAGTTATCACCTATATAAAAATACATAAATGGTGAAAAAATATATTTAAAAAATAGATAATAACATATGTAGAACCATAAATGTATCTTGGGGAATTACTTACGTAATCTTGAAACCTTATCAGCTACCTTAAAATTTGTAACCCTCACGGCTACCTTACAAATTGTGTAACCATCACAGTTACACATAGAGTAACCATATGACCGACCTCTAACATACACATAAACAATTCATTTGAGGGATCTATAGGTGAAACCATTCATCATAAAAAATTCCCAACAACAAGAACATAATAATACAACCTCAATAATTCCATAAAAATATTGATTTGGAATTTCGTAAAACAGAATTTTAAAGGAGGTTCTTAAAAGGAATGTCCTTTATAAATATCATATAAATGAAGTGAGACTTAATATTGTGGATGAAATATGTATATAAACTATAAATAAACAAAATGGAAAATAATATTAAAAAACCCCATCACAAAAACAATTATAATAAAACATAAATAATGAATTATAATGCTAACCCAAAGAATGGAAATCAGGCTAAGAATTACCTTACCTCAGACTTGACTTACATCAAACTTTTTTAAAAATCCTGTATAATCATTAAAACAGTGTTATTAGTATTTTAAAGAAACATTTTCATGTTTAAAACATCTTATGTGGTAATTTAATAACGTTATTTCTCCACTTAATTACTAGTACTTTTATTCTTCCATTGCTTTGGGTGTGTTCTTTACATGCTTTTCATGATCGGTTCATGATGAATCGTTCTTGTCGATTGGAAGTGAAACTCTAGAATTGGAATGGAAAAGTATTTACATATTTACAGTACCATAATTTATACCATTTATAATTTTGATATTTTATATGAGGATGATTCACAAGTTAAAATATTAATGATGTTAATTTAGATCAGTTTAGTGATTCTTTGATAATAACAACCTAATTTTGTTTCATAAATTAAAACATGTGTAAAAAAGAATTATATAACCATGGATGATACATAATACATATATTATAATCAGTTTCAACCATAAAAATGGTTTCAGGACCAAAATATAAAGAATTTATGGAAATTGAAATCACATCTTCCACGGTGTCGGTAATTCGAAACATCACAGACAGTGTTTTTATTCCTTAAATAAGTGGGAGATGAAAAGAATAATGATAAGGAATTTTACATAAACATGAGAACATCCAGAATATAGAATATTAGGGAGCATTCATGCATATTGGTTAAGAGTAGGTGAGGAAAGAAGAAGAAAAGAAAGGAATCATAAAATAAAAGAAAACATGATGAATTTCTCCCGAAAATTCGGCAACCTAATGGTGTCTCTTAAAATTTCAACAAAATAGATTGATGAGAGGAAGGGGATATATCATCATTAATACATAATACAAAAAGTAAGGGGGAATAATTTATGAAATATCCTAACACAACCCAAAGGGAATGGAAGATAATAACATAAAATGAACGGAAAAAAAAGAAAATACAAGAGGATGTTTACATCTTGACCTCTTCTCCTTGAGATACTTCTTAAGGGCTTTGATTTTGGACTTTTAGTGAAACCAGAATCTCTAGGACATGGGGAAGAGCCTTGGGAGGAGTATTGGGCCGAACTTATGTATGGATTAAGTCTATATAGGTGTGGGAAGAAGAGGAGAGTGAGGGTGGTATTTATAGTGGAGGAGAGGGGGTATTTTTCATTATTTTAAAAATTATTATAATTTTTTCCTCAAGACAATGAATAATCATAATTCAAGTGACCCCAAATTTTAATAATGGAATGTGAGTTTGAACCAAGTGGTATTACCTCATATTTGCATCACATATTATGCAATAAATTATGTATTTATCATTTATAATATTTTATCGTATTTTACTATTCATAAAAATTTATTGAACTTTAAAAAATTCCCAAAAATTCACTATTACAATTTTTCCACATGCAGAATTCAAAAATGAAGTCCATTTTTCGAAAATAATTTTCTAAATATTATTAATTTAATTTATATATAAAATCATACTTAATTCAAAAATTAACAATTCTAATTCTATAACTACTTCTAAATCACAATAATAAATTAACCAATATGTTATTATATTAAATCATTAATAAAATAAAATAATAATAAATTTTACTATTCATTAGGGTCGTATTCATATTCATATCAAAATTCATAATGGTATGTTACAATTCACTTAAAAAATAAGTTTGTTCCAATAGACTATAAATAACACACTGAACACAATTGTAGATGACCATTTTTCAAAATTTAAAACATATAAGCTGTAAAATTATGTTTAAAGTCTACATATAAAAATCTACTTTAATCAAAATAATTTATTTTAATAAAACCTTGGGGTGTTACATTATCCCCACCTTCTAGAAAATTGCGTCCTCAAAATTTTATTTACTTATTAAAAAAGTGAGGGTACATTTCCCTCATAGCATTTTCAGACTCCAGTGATGCTTCTTCAACCATGTGGTTTCTCCACAAAAACATTACCTGATGGATTACTTTATTACACAATACTTGTTCCCTTTGATTAAGAATTTGAATTGGGTTCTCTTCATAATAAAAGTTCTCTTCCAGCTGAAATGCTTCTGGGCTCAAGACATGTGATGAATCTGGCACATACATTCTCAACGTAGAAACATGAAAAGCATTTTGTACCTAAGAAAAAATTGGATACAAAGCTACTCAGTATGAAACTATTCCAACATTCTCCAAGATTTCAAAAGGACTGGAGAACCGTGGACTTAACTTTAGTTTCTTACCAAAACGCATCACAATTTTCCAAGGAGAGATTTTAAGGAAAACATGGTCACCTTCCTCGAAATAGAAATCATTTCTTTTGTTATGTACAGAACGTGTTTTCCTACTATGTGCTGTCCTCTTGTGATGGCTGATGATCTTCACTTTCTCATCCACTTCTTCCACTAATTCTAGCCCCATCAACATTCTTTCACCGACTTCATCCCAAAACACATGAGTTTGACACCGCATCCCATTCAAAACCTCAAAAGGTTCCATCTATATACCGGAATGAAAACTATTATTATAAGAAAACTCAACTAATGAAAAATTCTAATACCAAATTCCCTGATAGTAAATTGAACAAGCTCGTAGAATATCCTCTAATGTCTGAATCATTCATTCTGTTTGCACATCTGATTGAAGATGAAAATTTGTAACGAAATTTAATTCTTTTCTCAACAACTTTTGAAGTCCCATCCAAATGTAATAATTGAACCTGGGATCATGATCATATACAATGGAAAGAGGAACTCCATGTAATCTGACTATCATTTTAAGGTAAATTCGAGAAATATAATCAAAAGACATTGTATCTCGAATAGAATGAAAATGTGCAGATTTTGTCTTCTGATCAACAATAACCCAAATAGAATTTTTACCTCAAGAAGTTGATGGTATTCCTACAAAAAGTCCATGGATACATTCTCCAATTTGTACTCTAGAACAAGAAATGGTTGAAGCATCCCCTTCGGTAACTGCCCCTCTGCATTAACCTGTTGACATGTCAAATATTTTATGGTAAAATCAGAAATATCTCTTTTCATTCAATCCCACCAATAATTCTCCTGAAGGTCTCTATACATCTTATTAATGCCACGATGAACTAAAAATGGAGAACTATGAGCTTCACATAAAAAATATTTCTTCAACTGAGAATCACTAGGCACACACAAGCTTTTTACAAATCTTAAATCACAGTCTTTATCAAGGATAAATTTTGGAAGCTTACACGTTTTAACTAATTCAACCTTGTTATGTAGCTCACAATCTTCCTTTTGTGCTCTCATAATTGTGTCTAAGAATGAAGAATGCACTAAAACCTGAAACAAAATAGATGTAGTCACTACCCCATCAAATTCTAATCCAAAATTCATTAAATCATCAATCAAGGGATCATGATCCAAATGTAACATGGTAAATGATACATGATGTTTTCTACTCAAGGAATCTGCCACTTTGATTTCTTTTCTAGGATGGTAATTGATCATGAATTTATAATCCTCTATCAGATAAATGAATCTTATCTATCTCATGTTTAATTCCTTTTGAGTTAATATATACATCATACTTTTATGTTCAGTATATATTTGACATTTGGTTCCTTATAAATGATGCCTCAAAATTTTCAAAGAAAAAACTAGTACTTCCAATTCGAAATAATGTGTGGGATAATTTAACTCATGAGGTATTAGTTGTCTTCATGAATAGGCAATTACCATATAAGTCTTCATAAGAAATAAGAAATTCCCTTCAAATAATCATCAATGTAGATGATAAAATCACCATTTCTGGAAGGCAAGGAAAAAACTGTAAGAACATGGGTTTTTCTGGACTACAGTTATGAGAAGAAATTTGAATTTTTGCTGTTGGATGCTCGTAAGGGGTAAAATCATCATTTTCCCTTACCAGATGATCTGGAGTAATTTTTCTGACAACTCTGTTGGTCACGGAATATGGATTTTACCCTAGGAAAAGAGTTTGGTGGAAATCTGAGCTGTTTGAATTTTAGCGGAATATTTAATATTTAATATTTATAAATTAAATATTTAATAATTCACATAGGTTCATTTGGAAATAACTTTTAAACTAAATTTCTTATTAAAATTATGTATGAATCGTTGAGTTTGGAATTGATATTTTAGCCTAGTGAAGGCATAAACTCATGTCGGGCGCCGGGGCTGGCCAAGGCCCCTTTTTAGTCATTTCCTTTTCATTTCTTTTCTTCCTCCTCGTCTTTCCTCCTCCTCCTTGAGCACATCTCCTACGCCTTGTCCTAAACCATAACCTATGGGAGAAATTTTATTTTGAGGAAGAGAGAGATCTGGGAGGTAAGAGGGGTACTGATTCGAAGGTCTCGAGACGCTCAGTCGGCGTGTGACAACTGGGAGTCGTGAAATCATCTAAAGCATTGGCAGTTTCCGCCAAAAGGTAGGGCTGTTTATGTTTTCCCCATAGAACCTATTTAAAAATGTTCTTTAAATATTTAAATATTTATATTTCTTTCTTGTGTCCTCTTAAGGCCGGATTTATTATTTCGGGGGTGAAAATAGGCGTTTCGGGCATTTTGACGGATTGCTTGTCAGAAATCCCAGAATACACGATGTGTGTTCCTGGGGTACACACCGTGTGCTCTTCCCTTTCCAGGAAGGCGAAGTTTTATCAAGTACATGTCGTATACATTGAGTACACGTCATGTAGTGGGTGGTCGTGTGACTGGTCGTGTGAAGTAGAACACAGAATAGTGGTTTTAAGGAGTACACATCGTGTGGTGGTACATGGGCATGTGTTCGAGTGAAAACACACACAGTGTAACTTTTTATGAATAGTACACACTATGTACTATAAATTACACACCATGTACTATTACACAGGCAGACCCCATGGGTCTGGCTATGTGTTCTGGCCATGTACAACTTCAACATAGTAATTTGGGGATATCTTGGGCCCTAGAAGTCTGAATTGGGCTTGTGAGTAGTCAATTATTAGAATTTTTCTATGTAGATCTCAATGGTGGAATAATTTTTACATTTAGAGGTCATATAAATGATGTTTTGGGGATTTATATATAAATTTATTGGTTCTTCTTCTAGTTATCATGTTCTTTTGTCACCAGAGAGTGAGACTTGGCGTGAATGATGTGTTTGGGTGTTCTGACTAACCTTGTGAAGACTTCTTGAGATAAGATGAGCTATGAGATATCTCTTATTACATATGATTTTGATCATTGTTCCTATTATGAGATTTCTTTTCTGGCCTATGAGGCCGCGAGATCGGATGCTTCCTAGGATCCCCTGAGGGATGCCTTTACATGTGTACTGGCCTAGGGAGTTCCTTGTAGGATCCCTCTCTTGTTTTCCCTTTGATAGGACCCATGTTATGGAATTCCTATGTTGTATTTCCTTTGATGATCCCATTTAGGATTCCTCCTTAATTCTTCTCTAAGGATACCATGTAGGATGCCTTCACTCGTGTTTACCCGGAAAATCCCGAGTATTATTCCTCCTCAGTGTTTGACATGAGGGACCCAGTCGGTGCTTGTTATTTGACGATCCCTGAGTTGTTACATCAGTTTAGGGTAGAGATGGTGTTCGGGTGTCACATAGAACCAGTGCCAAAATAGTAATTCCATGGGGTTATGGATTTATTTTTGGGTTGGGCGTTTGGGCCACCCTCTTTGTTGGTTTATATCTGAATTGGATTGCTGATGTTGTAGTGTTCACCAGAGGTGCTTCCTGGTTGGTGGCTGCTAAGCTTGACGCGATGCATCATTATTGTTTTTTTGGATTCCTACTATTCCTTGTGTTCTTGAGTAGATGTGGTTTGATTGTGTATAGGGTTATTTACCTTACGGTGGATGTGTTTTCCCATGTTTTTGAATTTGGACCGATTGGTCTAACTTTTCCTATTAGGCTTCCTTGTTTCCATGCTTAGTATTTTTAGGATGGAGTGGTTTTATCTGACATGTTTTGATATGTTGTAGACCGTTAGCCAAGTAGTTCTTGAGGTTTACTTTGGCTGTATTTCATTTCTATGCTTGTTGACTTACACAGGGCCGTGAGAACCTGGTGTAGTATACTATATAAGGAATTGATCGTGTGAGCTTCCTCAGAGAGTCTTTGAGCACAAAGGACTATAAGGGGAATTGACCAAGTGAGCTTCCGTAGAGAGTCTTTGAACCACATTGGGATGTAAGGAAAATTAACTGAGTGAGCTTCCTCAGAGAGTCTTTAACCACTTGGGGCTAAATGTGGAATTGACCTAGTGAGCTTTCCTAGAGAGTCCTTGAACTTGGGGATATAAGGGGAATTGACCTTGTGATCTTCCTCAAAGTGTCCTTGAATTAACTTAGACTATAAAGGGAATTGACAGTGTGAGATTCCTCAGAGAGTCTTGAATTACTATTGACTATAAGGGGAATTGACTGTGAGTGCTTCCTTAGAGAGTTTTTTCATGATCTTATAACAGAACTATAGGGGATAGGTTGTCTGAACTTCATAGAGGGTTACATGATTTTGATTAGCTTTCATAGAGATATAATTTCGGTGTTGGCCAAAGCAGGTACTTGTTGAATGGATTACATACCGATAGATCGACTTAATGATACACGGCTTGAGTGGCATGACGTCCAGCTCAATTCCGTTGCAGAGGATGTCCAGGAGATTGGGTTTATGGTCCCAATGATCGACTGTTGATGTGGTATCTTATTATTTGATTCACCTAATCATGAATATTCATATTTTTGTATATGTTTATAGGTATTGGAATATACATGTGTACATATATATATATATGGACATCCATGGTTGATCTTTCCTTGTTTACAGGGTTAACATACCCTAGGTTTGACTGTGGTTTCACGTTTGGTTTACTTATTTTGTTTTGTTCTAGTTAGGCTGAGCACGTTGCTGCAACATACACATAGCATCACAATTATAGGTTGCTTGTAGGGTTGATCTACTGAGATTATTTCTCACCGCTACACGTGCACCTCATTGGACATGTAGACCTTATGTATTCTTTTCATGTTGATCATTAGTTTCATGGTGGATAGGGCTGAGGCCCAGTGTTGCATGATCGAGTGGCGCTGCTCGAGTGGTTCTACTGATCAGTTTCCTGCAGTACGACAGTGTCAGGAGATTAGGTGCATGGGTAGAATCAGAGTTAGTAGCAGATCCCTGTACTTTGACATTCAGTTTTTTTGTACTTGTATCTGTATGGTCGGCCCTATGGGTGACCAGTGTTGTATTGTATTGCATAGCTATTTGGGATTTTACCACATTTTACTATTACATCTTGTTCTATTTCAGTTTTTTATTGCTTCTGCACTCTGTTTACTTTTCGATGTGTTTGATACATAGTTATTTCCACTGGTTTTTACTCTGGCATGAGGGAATAGTCTCCCCACTATCATAGCCTAGACCCTTACTGCTAGTAAGCAGCCTCTGGCATACAGGGAGGCACGCTTTCATCGTTGTGGTGAACTGGATCGATGCACCGGTTTAGTGGCTTTCGAGTCGGTTCGTTACAAAAACTAGAGCATTTACCAATCTTGTCATCAATTCCTGAAAACAAACATCACATTCTTCTGTCCAATCAAATTCAACCCCTTTTCATGCTTACTTAGTTATCGGGCAAGATAACCAAGCAATGTTCTTAATAAAACGTCGGTAATAACTTTCTAATCCAAGTAGACTACGAATCACTGTTACATTTTTGGGACTTAGCTATTTATCAACCACTTTGGTTTTGGTAAGATCAACAATTATTCCATCCTTATTTACAATGATCCCAGTAAAAGAAATCTGTTGCAACCAAAAATCACACTTTCTTGAATTTTCCATACATTTATTTTCTTTTAAGGGTTGTAAAACAACCATTAGAATTTTTTCCTTCTCCTCTTTATTCTTAGAAAATACCCTAATTTCATCAATAAAAACAACCACAAACATATCCAAGAACACAAGAAATACTCTATTCATGAGGTTCTTGAATACCGCTAGTGAATTAGTTAACATAATGAGCATAACAACTAATTCATAATTCCCATATCTAGTACGAAAAGTTGTTTTTGAGATGTCATCTTCCTTCACCTCCAGCTGATGGTATCCAATTCTCATGTCTTTCTTGGAAAAGTACTATGCTCCCTGGATCTGATCAAACACGTCATCAATATGAGGCAAAGGATTGTTTTTTTAACAGGGATGTTATACAATGCTCTATAATAAATCCATAGTTTCATTGAACCATCATTATTTTTAACAAACAAAATATGATCTCCCTATGGTGAAGTGCTAGGACGAATGTAGCCTTTATCAAAAAAATCTTGTAACTGTATTTTCAATTCATGAAGTTCCATTTGAGCCATACGATATGGGGGTTATGAAATTGGCTTATCATCCGGAATTAAGTTAATTGTGAATTTGAATAGCACATTATTAATCAGAACAATGCCCTTTTTTGGAACAAGATGAGCAAGATAACTTTCATTTCCTTATTTTAATATTTTTTAGATTCTTCATATTTTAACAATTATATGGGTTCATTCTTGTATACAAACTGAAACTCTTTCTGAAAAACATCTTCTTTAGTTTTACAGTCAGTCTTAGCATGATAAATAGAATGCCAATCCACTCTCAGAAAAACATCAAACTCGAATAAGGGTAAAACAACAAGGTTTGTAGGTATAGTCTTTCCACAGAACACAATGGAAAGATTCTTATAATTCCACTATGCTAAAATATCCCCCCTAGTTCTTTAAGAATAAGTTATGGTCTCATTTGTTGTAGTGATATTTTTAATTTACCCAAAACTTTCTTAGAGATGAAGGAATTTTTAGACCCTGTATGAAACAAAAAATTAGAAAAATCTAAGTAAACAAACAATGTACCTGATACAACTTAATTGGATGGTCTGACGTCTACTGATGTGGTCTCAAAAGATCTCACTACACCTTTCTGCATGTAGTCTGGTTTCTTTGCATCATTCATATCTCTCTTTGGGAAGGCATTTTCATAATGACCCATCTATACACATTTAAAACACATTATAGTTTTCTTATCAGGATTAGTCTTAGGATAATTTTCATTAAAATCTCGGGCCATATGTCCAAACATACCACATTTAAAACACTTCCCAGTGTTGATAATACATTCCCCTGGGTGGTTCATGCCACACTTTTCACAAACTGGAAACTGGATTTTTATACCATTAGATTTGTTTGGTTAATTCTTACACATCACTTTCCACATAGACCTCTTCTTCTCCTTGTTTTGAAAATGAATGTGATCATCAAAAAACCCCATTTCTACCCTCTCATCACATCATACAAGTTTCTCATAACATTGGAATTCATGGGAGGCCCACACCCTTTGATACCTTGGCTTCAGTTTTGAGTAAAAGTGGTTGATTTTGCTATCAAGATCCAGAATAAGATTTGTAGAAAACCTCACCTATCGGGTGAAGTTCTCTTTATACAGGACCACTGAATCTTCCTCATTCTGTTTTAATTCAAGGAATTTCTTTTCCATCCTAGGTCGCACCACCATAGGAAAATATTTTTCAAGGAAAAGAATTTTAAATTCATCCCACTATAAGGCATAAAAATCCTCTCCAACCATAAGATTCCTTACCATTGACCACCACTAATTAACTTCGCATTCAAAATGATAAATGGAAAGACTTACCTTTTGATTGTATGAACATCCCATAACATCAAGTATCTTTTCAAGGGCATTGATCCATCTTTCAACTGCTACTATGTCAAAAGATCTATTGAATACAGGAGGGTGTTTCCCCATAAAATGTTCCACTATTATCTTGTTTCGTTGTGGTACCTCTATTTTTATCTTGCATGAATTCCTCAACCATTTATTCCCTATTTTAGCTAAGCCATTATAGTCACAAACTAATCGGTTCCAATCCATACCATTCCGGGATGTAGATTCGGAAGGAGGTCATCCTGTCAGTGTCTCTCCTCTTCATCATCCATGTTCCTTCTGCAGAAAACCATTTTAGACAAACATGTCATAGATGAAGAAGCATGGTAATATTTAAATGCTATAACTTTTCAAATTAATCATAGAGTAAAAATCATTTATGGTATTCTTTTAACATCATCATAACCCCTAAAGTTATCTAAACCATCCTCTGATACCAACTATAAGGACAAGGCCTTATTACATACATAATCTAGAATTTAAACAAGAAAACACATCATTTTACATTGATAATATTTTAATGTTTAGAGGTCTACTGAATTTTGACATAATATAATCATAACATTATACATTGTTAAAGAGTGGATACCATAAAAACAGTTTCCATTTTTTTTCAAAATAGAAAATGTTAAAACATAAAAATGACTCCTTGACAATTATTCAACATTTAACTTGGATTATTTATTTGTATTACTCAACCATTAACCTGTGAAAATCATATAAAAACATGGGATGAGATCAAAATATCAGTAAGGGATATAAAAAGAAGGAAAGAACACATTAGTCTATGAATACTTATAGCATATGGAATCATTTTCCAAATACATACTTATCACTAGTATATAAATACTTACTTTGTGAAACATGATAATTCCACAATAAATAAGAACATAAGTTGAACCATAAAGGTATCTTGGATAATTACTTACATAATCTTGTAACCCTCTCGTCTAACTTAAAATTTGTAACCCTCATGGCTACCTTAAAATTTCTGTAACCATCGCAGTTACACTTGGAGTAACCATACGACCAACCTCCAACTTACACATACCCAATGCATTCTAGGGAGATACAGTTCCTACCCTTCATCATAAAAAATTTCCAAGAACCAGAACATAATCGTAATACATAAATAATTCCATAAAAACATTGCTTTGTAATTTCATAAAACAGAATATTAAAATAGGTTCTTAAAAGGAAAATACCTTTTAAATATCACATAAATGATGTGAGACTTAATAGGGTGGACAGAATATGTATATAAACTGTAAATAAAAATAATTAAAAATAATATAAACAAAACCCATAACACAATCAAATCTAATACCACATAAATAATGAAGTATAAGGTGAGCCCAAATAATGGAAATCAGGTTAAGAATTCCCTTACCTCAGACTAGTATTACTTCAATATTGTTTAAAATTCTTGTATAATGGTTAAAAGAGTGTTATTAGTATATTACAGAAACATTTTCATGTTTATGACATCTTATGTGGTCATTTCATAACCTCATTTCACCCGTAAATGTTTAGTACATTGTTCCTTGAATTGTTTTGGGTGAGTTCTTTACATAATTTTCCAGATCCGTTCATGATGAATTGTTCTTGTCGATTGGAAGTGAAACTAAAAAATGGGAATAGAAAAGTTTTTAAATATTTCCAGTACCATAATTTATACCATTTATCATTTTGATTTTTTATATGAGGATGATTTATAAGTTAAATCATTAACAATGTTCATTTAGATCATTTTAGTGGTTCTCTAATAATAACGACCTCATTTTGTTTTATAAATTAAAACCATGTGTACAAAAGAATTCCAGAACCATGGATGATACTAATACATATATTATAACCTTGTTCAACCACAATTTTTTTTTCATGACTAGACTAGAACGAATTAATGGAAATTAAAATCACATCGTCCACGATGTCGGTAATTCGACACATCAAGGACAATTCTTTTTCGTTAAATAAGTGGGAGAGGAGAATAATAATGATGAGAAATTTTCCATAAAAATTATATCATCTAGAATATCCATGATTCTGGAGCTTTCATGATTCTTGGTTAAGAGGATGTGATGAAAGAAGAAGAAAAGAACAGAATCTTAAAATAAAAGAAAATATGATAAATTTCCCATGAAATTTCGGCTGCCTAACGACATCTCATAAAATTTTATAAAAATAGTTTGATGAGTGGAAGGTGATATCACATCATTCATACATAATATGTATAGTAAGGCGGAATATTTAATGAAATATCCCAACACAAGACAAAGTGAATGGAAGAGAATAACATAAAATGAAAGAAAAGAACGAGAATAAAATATGATGTTTACCTCTTCATCTCTTCTCCTTGAGATCCTTTTTCTGGACTTTGGTTTTGGCCTTTTGGTGAGACCAGAAGCTCTAGGACGTGGGGAAGATCCTTGGGAGGCGTATTGGGCAGAACATATGTATGGAACAAGACTTGGGAGGTGTGGAAAAAAGTTGTGAGTGAGGGTGGTATTTAAATTGGAGGAGATGGGGTATTTTTCCTTATTTTAATCATTATTATAATTTTTTGCTCAAGACTATGAATAATCATACTTCATGTGACCCCAAATAGTATTAATGGAATTGAGTTCGAACCAAGTGGTCTTACCTCATCCTTAAATCACCTATGATGCAATAAATCAAGTATTTAGCATTTATCATATTTTATTGTCTTTTACTATTCATAAAAAATTCTTAAATTTCAAAAAATTCACAAAAATTAACCCATACAATTTTTTCAATGTGTTGAATTTAATAATATTGTCCATTTTTTGAAAATAATTTTCTAAATATTATTAAATTAATTTTTAAATAAAACCATTCTTAATTCAATAATTAACAATTCTAATTCTATAACTACTTCTGTATCCTAATGAAAAATTAACCAAGAAGTTATTGTATTAAATCCAGAATAAAATAAAATAATAATACATTTCACTATTCATTAGGGTCATATTACTATTCATATCACTATTAATAAGGGTATGTTACTATTCATAAAAAAAAAGTTGGTTCTAATAGACTCCGAATAACATACTGAACACAATTGTAGATGACAATTTTTTGAAATCCAAAAAATATAAGTAGTAAAATTATGTTTAAAGTCTACATATAATTTTCTACTTTAAACAAAAAAATTTATTTTTAGAAAACCATGGGGTGTTATAATTACTTTTTGAAATATGATATTTCCATAATACATAAGAACATAAGTATAACCATAAAGGTATCTTGGGGAATTAATTACATAATCTTTTAACCGTCTCGGCTACCTTAAAATTTGTAACCCTCATGAAAACCTTACAATTTGTGTAACCATCACAGCTACACTTTGAGTAACCATACGGAAGACCTCCAACATACACATACCCAATAAAATGGAGGGAGATATAGGTCCCACCCTTCTCATAAAAAATTCCCAAGAACAAAAAAATAATCATACAACATCAATAATTCCATAAAAACATTGCTTTGTAATTTCATAAAAGAAAATTTTAAAAGAGGTTCTTAAAAGGAAAGTCCCTTATAAATATCATATAAATGATGTGAGAAATAACATGGTGGATGGAATATGTATATAATCTGTAAATAAAAAGAACTAAACATAAAATATAAAAACCATCACACAAACAATTCTAATACCACATAAATAATGAAGTAGAATGTTAGCCCAAAGAATAGAAATCGGGATAAGAATTCCCTTACCTCAGACATTTCTTAATTCAAACATGTTTAAAATTACAGTATACTAGTTAAAATAATGTTATTATTATTTCACAGAAACATGTTCATGTTTATATCATCTTATGTGGTCATTTCATAACCTCATTTCATTGCTTAATTGTTAGTACTTTGTTCCTTGCATTGTTCTGGGTGAGTTCTTTACATGATTTTCATGATCGGTTCATGATGAATCATTCTTGTCGATATTAAGTGAAACAATAGAATTGGAATGGAAAGGTATTGACATATTTCCATTACCATAATATATACCATTTATCATTTTGATGTTTTATATGAGGATAATTCATTGGTTAAATCAATAATGATGTTCGTTTAGATTATTTTAGTGGTTCTCTGATAATAACAACCTCATTTTATTTTATAAATTAAAACCATGTGTACAAAAGAATTCCATAACCATGGATGATAAATAATACATATATTAAAGCCTATTTCAACCATAAAAATTTTTTCATGAGAAGAAATGAAAGAATTAATGGAAATTGAAATCATATCATCCACGATGCTGGTAATTTGACACATCACGGACAATGTTTTTATTCCATTAATAAGTGGGATCGGAGAAGAAAAATGATTAAGAATTTAATATAAACATGAGAAAATATATAATATACATGACTCTATAGATTTTATTCCTCTTGGTAAAGAGTAGACGAGGAAACAAGATGAAAATAAAGGAATCAAAAAATAAATGAAAACTTGTTCACGAAAATTCGACAGCCAAACGACGTCTCTTAAAATTTCATAAAAACAAGATTGATGAGATGAAGAGGATATATCATTATTCATATATAATATGGATGGTAAGGGTGAATATTTAATGAAATATCCCAACACAATTCAAATGTAATGGAAGATAATAACATAAAATGAATGAAAATAATGAAAAAAAAGAGGATGTTTACCTCTTGATACCTTCTTCTTGAGATCCTTCTTAAGGGCTTTGGTTTTTGTCTTTTGGGGACACCAGTAGCTCTAGTACATGGGGACGATACATGGGAGGAGTATTGTGTAGAACATAAGTATGGATCAAGGCTGGAGAGGTTTGGGAAGAAGAAGGTAATGAGGGTGGTATTTATAGTTGAGGAGAGGGGGTATTTTTCATTATTTTAATCATTATTATAATATGATTCTGAAGTCTATGAAAAATCATAATTCATGTGGCCCCAAATAGTAATAATGGCATGTGAGTTCGAACCATGTGGCCTTACATCACTTATGATGTCATAAATAGTGTATTTTTCAGATTATTTGATTATACGGTATTTTATCATATTTTACTATTCGTCGAAAATTCAAGAATTTCAGAAAAATCCAAAAAATTCACCACAACCATTTTTCGACGTGTAGAATTCGAAATTGAATACAATTCTTAGAAAATAATTTTATAAATATTATTAATTTAATTTTTAAATAAAATAATACCTAATAAAAAAATTAACAATTCTAATTCTATAACTACTTCTATATCACAATGAAAAATTAACCAAGATGTTATTATATTAAATACTTATAAAAATAAAATAATAATAAATTTTACTATTCATTATGGTCATGTTACTACTCATATCACAATTTATAATGGTCTGTTACTATTCACCAAAAAACATGTTGGTTCCAATAGACTCAAAATAACATACTGAAAACAATTTTAGATGGCCATTTTTTGAAATTCAAAACATATAAGTAGAAAAATTATGTTTAATGTCTACTTATAAATATCTAATTTGAACAATATAATTTATTTTTAGAATCCCATGGAGTGTTACATTATCTCCCATTCTGGAAATTGCATCCTCGCAATTTTATTTACTTATTAAACATGTGATTGTGCCTTTCCCTCAAAGTATTTTTAGACTCCCATGTTGCTTCTTCAACCACGAGGTTTCTCCAAAAAACCTTTACCTGATGGATTACTTTATTTTGCAATACATGTTCCCTTTTATCATGAATCAGAACTGGTTCCTCTTCATAAGATAGGTTCTCTTCCAGGTGAACTGCTTCTTGGATCAACACATGTGATGAATTGGGCACAAACGTTCTCATCATAGACACATAAAAACATTGTGTATCTAAGAAAAACTCGAAGGACAAACTAATCGTTATGAAAATGTTCCATCTTTCTCAAAGATTTCAAAAGGACCGATGAACCATGGACTGAACATCCCTTTCTTACTGAAATTCATCACACTTTTCCAAGGAGAGATTTTAAGGAAAAAATGCTCACCTACCTCGAAAGAGAAGTCTTTCCTTCTATTACCTGCATAATTTTTCAGCCTCCTCTGAGCTATCCACATGTGCTGCTGGATCATCTTCTCTTTCTCAGCCACTTCTTTCAATAATTATGGCCCCATAAACTTCCTTTAACCAACTTCATCCCAAAACGTTGGATTTCGACACTTCTTCCCATACAAAGCCTCAAAAGGTTTCATCTGTATACTGAAATGAAAACTATTATTATAAGAAAACTCAACTAAAGAAAGATATTGATACCCACTTCCCGGATTTTCTATTGAACAAGCTCGAAGCATATCCTTCCATGTATGAATCGTTTGTTCTGACTGCCCATCTGATTGAGGATGAAAGATGTACATAAATTTAATTTTGTTGTAAGTGACTTTTGAAGTCCATTCCAAATGTTTTAAGTGAACATGGGATGTCGATTAGATATTATGGAAAGAGGAAATCCATGTAACCTGACAATCCCATTGAGTTACAGTCGTGAAATCTGATATAAAGGCACTGTATCTCGAATATAATGAAAATGTGAAGAGTTTGTCAGCCGATGAACAATAACCCAAAAAAGATTATTACCTTGAGAAGTCTTGGGTCGTCTAACAACAAAGTCCATGGATACATTCTCCCATTTCCACTCTGGCAGTGGAAAAGGCTGAAGCATCCCCTTCAATAACTGCCTCTCCACTTTAAGCTGTTGACATGACAAACATTTAACTGTAAAATTAGAAATATCTTTTTTCATTAAATCCCACCAATAATACTCATGAAGGTCTCTGTACATCTTAGTACTACCAGGATGATCTGAAAATAGAGAGCTATGATATTCGTACAATAAATATTTCATCAAATGAGAATCACTAGGCACACAGAATCTTTTTCCAAATCTTAAAACACAATCTTTATCATGGATAAATTCAGTATGCATACACATTTTAACCAATTCTACATTTTTATGTAGCTCATGGTCTTCCTTCTGTGCTCACTTAATTCTGTATAACAATGAAAAATACACTAAAACATAAAACTAAACAAATGTAAACCCAACACTGATATCTTCTAATCCAAAATTCATCAAATCATTAATCAATTGATCATGTTTCAACTATTGCATGGTTAATGATGCAAGATGATTTCGAATCAAGGCATATGACACTTTGTTTGCTTTTATCAGATGGTAAATGATCATGAAATAATAATCCTTTATCAGTTAAATCCATCTTCTCTGCCTCATGTTTAATTATTAGTGAGTGAATATATACTTCAGACATTTATGGTTGGTATATATAAGAAATTTTCCTTTGTATAAATGATGCCTCCAAATTTTCAAAGCAAAAACCACTGCTGCCAATTCCAAATCATGTGTGGGATAATATAACTCATGAGGTTATAGTTGTCAACAAATCATCACTAAAGATGAAGAAATCACCATTTCGGGAGTGCAAGGCCAAAACTATAGAATTTACAAATCTCTTCTTCAGTTCCTGAAAAAAAATATCTCATTCTTCTGTCCAAAAAAATTTAACCCCTTTCATGTTTACTTAGTAATGGGGCTAGATAAACGAGAAAAGTTCTTAAAAAAATGTCAGTAATAACTAGATAATCCACAAAAACTATGTATCTATGTTACATTTTTCGGTCTTGGCCATTCATCAACCACATTGGTTTTGGCATGATCAACTGTTATTCTATCATTATTTACAATGTTCCCACGAAATGAAATATGTTGCAATAAAACTCACACTAGCTAAATTTTCCAAACAGTTTCTTTTCTTTTATGGTTTGAAAAACAACCCTTAGATGTTTTTTATACTCCTCTTTATTCATAGAAAATACCAGAATTTCATCAATAAACACAACCAAAAACTTATCCATGAAATCATGAAATAAACAATTCAAAAGATTCATGAATATAGCAGGTGCATTAGTTAACCCAAAGGTCATAACAAAACATTCATAATGCCCAAATATAGTATGAAAAGCTGTTTTTGAGACGTCATCCTCCTTCACCTTCAGCAGATCGTATCTGGATCTCAAGTCAATCTTGGAAAAGTAGTGAGCTCCCTGGAGCTGATCAAAAAATTAATCAATATGGGGCAAAGGATACTTGTTTTTAATATTTATGATATTCAAAGCTCTATAATCAATGCATAGTCTCATGGAACCAATTATATTTTTAACAAACATAACAGGAGCTCCCTATGATGTATTTCTAGGATGAATGATGCCTTCATCAAGAAACATCATGTAACTGAATTTTCAATTCAGGAAGATCCATTTGAGCCATATGATACGGGGGTTTAGAAATTAGATTAGCATCATTAAATAAGATAATTTTTAATTTTAATTCCCAATCAGATATGACAACGGGTAACTCATTGGGAAAAAGATCAAGGTATTCATTTACCACTGACACATCATTAATTGGAACAGTTCCCTTGTTTTCAAAAATATGTGAAATATAACTTTCATTTCCATTTTTTTATAGTTTCTCATCTTCCTGATATGTAATCAATTGTATGGGTTCTTTCTTTTATACAAACTAAAACTCTTTCTGAAAAATAACATCTTTAGCTCTACAGTCAATCGTACCATGATAAACAGAAATCCAATCCATTCCTAGAATAACAGAAAACTCAATTAAGGGTTAAAAAACCAGGTTTGAAGGTAATGTCTTTCCACAGACCACAATAGAAAGATTCTTATAATTCCTCTTTTCTATAATATTCTGCCTTGTGTTTTAACAACAAGTCCTTTTCTAATTTGTTGAGGTGATATTTCTAATTTACCAAAAACTGTTCAGAGATTAAGGAATGTGTAGACCCTGTATCAAACAAAACATTTGAAAAATATTAGTGAACAAACAATATACATGATAAAACATCATTGGATGATCTAACGTCTACTGATGTGGTCGCAATGAATCCCACTATATCTTTCTGCTTATAGTCTGGCATCTTTGCATCATTCAGATCTCTCTTTGGGAAGACATTTCCATAATGACCCATCTCAGCACATTTAAAACACTTTTTTTCTTACTAGGATTAGTATTAGGATCATTTTCATTACAATATATAGCCATATGTCCAAACATACATCGTTTAAAAAACTTCCCAGTTTTGATACGACATTCTCTAGGGTGCTTCATGCTTCACTTTTCACAAACTGGAAAATGGATTTTCTTACCATCATATTTATTTGGTTGATTCTTACCCATCTATTTCCACCTGGACCTCTTCTTCTACTTGTTGCAAAAATTTACATGATCATCCAAAAACTCTATTTCTACCCTCTTAGAACATCAGACATGTTTCTCATAACTTTTTAATTCACGGGAGGCCTACACCCTTCGATATATTGGCATCAATCATGACTAAAACCGATTGATTTTTCTATCAATATCTAGAATAATATTTGAAGCATACCTCTCCTATCGAGTGAAGTTTGCTTCATACACGGCCACTGAATCTTCCCCCGTCTGTTTTAATTCAAAAAGTTTTTTCTCCATCCTATGTTTCACCACCTTAGGAAAAGGTTTTTTCAAGGAAAAGACTTTAAATTCATCCCACTATAAGGCATAAAAATCCTATCTACCGATAATATTCTTTACCATTGACCACCACTAATCATCTTCACCATTAAAATGATAAATGGAAAGACTTACCTTTTGATTTTCTGAACATCCCATAACATCTAATATCTTTTCAAGGGCTTTGATCCATCCTTAAACTGCTACTGGGTCAGAAGAGCCATTGAAAGTAGGAGGGTATTATCTCACAAAATGTTCCAAAACTTTCATGTTATGTTGTGGTACCTATATTGGTTCTATTGAATTGATTACACCACCATTTATTGCTCGTGTTAGCTAATCCATAACGACCACAAACTGCTCGGTTCTAATCCCTACCATTCTGGGCTGCATATTTAGAAGGATGTCATTCTGTTGGTGCCTCCACTCTTCAGCTTCTCTATTTCTTATGAAGAAAACCATTCTGAACAAACATATCTTATATGAAGCAACATGGTAATATTTAAATGATATATCATTTTAATTTAATGATAGATTACAAAAACATTTATGGTATTCTTTTAACATCATCCTAACCCCTAAAGTTATCTAAACAATCCTGCGATACCAACTATAAGGACCCGACCTTATTACATACATAAAATTGAATTTATATAAGAAAACACATTATTTTACATTGAGGATATTTTCATGTTTATAGCATTATATAATTGGGACATAATACATTCATAACATTACACATTGTTATAGAGTGGATACCATAAAAACCATTTCCATTTTTTTCAAAATATAAAATGTTAAAACATAAACATGAGTCCTTGAAAATTATTCAACATTTAACATGGATTCCTTCATTTTATTACTCATCCATTAACCTATAAAAGTCATTTAAAAAAATTGGATGAGCACAAAATCTCAGTAAGGGTTGAAAAAGAAGTAAAGAGCACATTAGTCCATCAATATTTCTAATGTACGAAGTCATTTTCAAATATATACTTATCACATGTATATATATACATACATTGTGAAATATGAGATTTTCACAATACATAAGAAAATAAGTATAACCATAAAGGTATCTTGGGGCATTACATACATAATCTTGTAACCCTCTCGGCTACCTTAAAATTTGTAACCCTCACGGCTACTTTACAATTTGTGTAACCATCACAGTTACACTTGGAGTAACCATACGACCGGCCTCCATATTACATAAACCCAATGAATTAAAGGGAGATATAGGTCTTAACCTTCATCATAAAAAATTTTCAAGAACTATAACATAATCATACAACATAAATAATTCCATAAAAACATTGCTTCGTAATTTCATAAAACTGAATTTTAAAAGAGTTTCTTAAAAGGAATGTCCAAAATAAATATCATATAAATTATGTGAGACATAATAAGGAAGATGGAATATGTATATACAATGTAAATAAACCTAATTAATCATAATATAAACAAAAACCATCACACAAAGAAATATAATACCACATTAATAATAAAGTAGAATGTTAACCCAAATAATTGAAATCAGGTTAAAAATTCACTTACCTCAGACTTGCATTACTTCAAATTTGTTTAAAATTTCTATATAATGGTTAAAAGAGTGTTATTAGTTTTTCAAAGAAACATGTTCATGTTTATAACATATTATGTTGTCATTTCAATACCTCATTTTACCCCTTCTTTTTTAGTACTTTGTTTCTTCCATTGTTTTGGGAGAGTTCTTTACATGATTTTCATGATTGGTTCATGATGAATCGTTCTTGTCAATTGGAAGTGAAACCCCAGAATTAAAATGGAAATGTATTTAAATATTTATAGTACCATAATTTATAAAATTTATCATTTTGATGTTTTATATTAGGATGATTCATGAGTTAAAACATTAATGATGTTCATTTAGATCATTTTAGTGGTTCTCTGATAATAATGACCTCATTTGGTTTTATAAATTAATTCCATGTGTACAAAAGAATTACAGAACTATGGATGAGACATAATAAATATATTATAACCTGGTTCAACCAAAAAAATTGTTTCATGACCAGCCTTTAAAGAATTAATGGAAATTGAAATCATGTCGTCCATGATGTCGGTAATTCGACACATCACGAACAATGTTTTTATTTCTTAAATAAGTTGGAGAGGAGAAGAATAATGATGAATAATTTTCCATCAACATGAGAACATCTATAATAAACATGATTATGGATCTTTCATGCCTCTTGATTAAGAGGAGGTGAGGAAAGATGATGGAAACAAAGGAATCCTAAAATAAAAGAAAACGTGATAAATTTCTCACGAAAATTTAGCAGCCAAACAACATCTCTTAAAATTTCATAAAAACAAGATTGATGAGAGGAAGGGGATATATCATGATACATGCATAACATGGATAGTAAGGGGTAATATTTAATTAAATATCACAAACAAATCCAAATGTAATGGAAGAGAATAACATAAAATGAATGAAAAAAATAAAAGATGATGTTTACCTCTTGATCTCTCCTTGAGATCCTTCTTAAGGGCTTTGGTTTTGGACTTTTGGTGACACCAGCTGCTCTAGAACGTGTGGAAGAGCCTTGAGAGGATTATTGGGCACAACTTAGGTATGTATCAAGGCTTGAGAGGCGTGGGAAGGAGAGGGGATTTAGGGGGCTATTTATTGTGGATGAGAGGGGGTATTTTTCATTATTTTAATCATTATTATAATATTTTTCTCAAGACTATGAATAGTCTTATTTCATGTCACCCCAAATTGTAATAATGGAATGTGATTTCTAAGAATGTGCCCTTACATAAATTATGATGCAAAAATTATTGTATTTTACTGATATTTTGATTATACGGTATTTTATCGTATCTCACTATTCATCGAAAATTCAAGAATTTCCGAAAAATACGAAAAATTATCCATAACCATTTTTCAAAGTGTAGAATTCAAAAATGAAGTCTATTTTTTGAAAATAAGTTTCTAAATATTAATAATTTAATTTTAAAATAAAGTCATACTTAATTAAAAAATTAACAATTCTATTTATATAACTAATTCTTATATCACAAAGAGAAATTAACCAAGATTCTATTATCATAAAAACGTAAAAATAAAATAAAAATAAAATTTACTATTTATTAGGGCCATATTACTATTCATATTACTATGCATAAGGGTATTTTACTATTCACCAAACAAACAAGTTGGTTCTAATAGAATCAAAATAACATACCGAATACAATTGTAGATGACCATTTTTTGAAATTCAAAACATATAAGAAGTAAAATTATGTTTAAAGTATACTTATAAATATATACATTAAACAAAATAATTTTTTTAGAAATCCTTGGGGTATTACATTCTATCTCTTATTCATTACCACTAATATTAAATTATTAGGTGTAAATTTATATGTATCTTATTTTTTCATTGTATATCTACAAATGTTTTTTTATTTATAGTCTTTATAAATAATATATTCATTGATTAACTATCAATTCATTGATATGATCATTGTAATGGTTATTTGACTAAAATTATTTATCATTGAGGAATACATTAATAAAATGCACCTATATTATCTTATAATATTTATATACTAAAACCATTGATATTTATATCATGAAATTTAAAATTTTCATGATATATAATGTTTCAATTGAACTTGTTTTTATTTTAAAAAAATAGTACCAAAGTGGAAAAATCATTTTGATACAATTTCTTTTCTCTCTAGATTATTTATGTTGATGGTTTATTTGGATGAAATAATGTCCTCTTATTTTTTGAAGACACATATCTTTTATAATAAACATGTTATTTAGCTTCTTCACATTTAGAATTTCTATTTACTCACATATTGATTGATTAAATATCAGGAATTTCATTTTTAAGTGATATGAATCTTATATCTTCGTCCAGATAATGAATCATTCAACTACATATCTACATATAGTATTTTTTGTCAAATATTTTATTTCTATACACAAATGATCTCATAAATGAATTTTACATGGTATTTGACCTTATTTAAACTTTTCATAAAATTTCATAACATTTTCACAACGGGTCACTTTTGACTCCCTTTAAAAAAAGGTTTTGAAACAAATGTTTATATTTTAAATTTACAGCACAAACATATTTTCCCTATATCCTAACAATTATTTTCTTATAATGTTAATTTATATGTTTGAATGTTTATTTTCAATGAATTGGATATGGACAATATTTTGGTATTTGTTATTTTTGAAAATTATCTTTTCAATGTATACATGGTATATTTTCATCGAGAATTTTTTTAATGAAATTTTAATGGTTGTTAAATTTATCAACGTCATGAACACGTGATGTTACTTATTATCAAATAGGGATATGTTGTAATTATACCATACTAATTATTTCATAGGTTGGACTATAGTTGTTTCAAATAAATTATTATAGAACCATTTTATTTTCCGTGGGTTATTCATATATCATTGAGATTATTATAGAACCCATTTCATTTACATGGGGTAATAATTTTTCAAAACTATTTTCATGGAAACCATTTCATTCACATGTGTTAATCATGATTCAATGATATAATTATATAACCCATTTCATTCCCATGAATAAATCATGTTTCAAAAAGACTTTTCGGGAACCCATTAATTTTTCAATTGTTAATGAATTTATGAATGGAATAATGCATGTTTCTTATGTGTTTTATGGTAGAATTAAATCTCCATGTGATTTATTTATGGTTATTGGACATATTTATGTTATGGCTATATGAAGATAGTATTTATCAATCCTTATAAATCTTAAATATTTGGCATGACTATATAGATATCTATCGAATTAGTTATGTGCATTGAATGTATTTTTATTCCATTCAAAAATGTGCTTGTGTGAGTGATATGGAAATTATGTCCCATGATTACTATATGCTTTATTTATAATTTATATAGTTCATTAATGATTATATTGATCATGACTGAAATCACATGGATTATGATTATTGATTATTATGACCCTTTATTTTGATAAAACTATGTTATATATTTTTTTATTAATGTTCCATGTATTATAATGTATTAATATTATTATGTTACACGCATACATGCTTTTCGTTCCAGATATATGAGTGTGGTTTAAGGGATGTTATAGTTTGTATCATAGGTGGGTTTAGATAAAATTTGACATTAGAATGTTTTCATGAGAGGCATTCTTATAGTTTAGGGATTAATTAATGGGTTTATAAGTTATGGTTTAATAATAATTTAAAACAATAATACACACATTTGAGTTTTTATTTGATGAGATCCAAATGTCAATAATGTAATATTAGGAGATATATTACTGCAATGATGTATATGTAATTATATGGTTTAATGTGATGTATTATGTTTAGTTTTTCTCAAAATAAGTTTTAATGTATTGATAAACATTCACATTTATGTTGTATTTGATATCTTGGAAATAACTAGACCACATGTTTTAATATATTGTTAACTATGGGATTGATAACTAATTTGGTTAATAAGTGATTAATGTTATTTCAAAATATGATCACAATATTTTTGTTCTTGTGAAACTAAAGGTATAATATAATAGTTGATGTTAATAATACATTTAATGTTTTTGGATTTTGAGGTTATTTGGGATAAAGGTTCATTTATATATGGAATGGTTTTTTTGAACAAAGGGTTATACTTTTGAATATTCATGATTAATGGAATGAGGGTTTATTTTTTTGGAAATTGTTTAACGTTGTGTGAACCCTTTTTGTAGATAATGTATAAATATATGATAAATATATGGTTATTATGTTACTATTATGTAATCCATTAATATCTTATTTTATTTCTTTAGGTATTAAAAATTCATCAAGAATACACATATTTTGGAGGAATTGATGAGATTGTGGATGAAATTTGTTAAATGGTGAAATTGCACATCTGATGTAAGTAAATTTCAATACGTTATTTTTATAGATAGTAAAGTTATTTATTAAATATAAGAAAAGGATATTGAATACAACATTTTATCCTTTTATCATCATTTTAGGCAAACTAACAATGTTTCCACTCATCACATATTTATGGCATTGTGGTCATTAAATTTTAGAGATCATCAAATTATTTTTGATCAATTTTTCTATCACTATACATAATTAAATATATTTTTCTTAAATTTATAAATATTAGCCACACACTAATGTTTTCTTATGTGAAAAAATAGTTATGTGTTATTACCTATGACCATCATATTTTCCTTTCACTCTTCTCATGCATGGGCTTTAGTTTCCATTTATATGATGTGGGGTTTCAATAATAGTTATCTGAAAATTTCTAACATTTAATTACTGAGATAAATAGAATATTTAAAGGTAAAATTTTATTTAATTTGTGGGGTGATTTAACAAAATAATATATTTAAAAATTTATCCATCATTGATAGCATAAAAGATATCTAACATTGATCTTAGACAATCTATGAAACAATATTATTTTAAATATGACATTATAAAACATCTGTTAAATTAGAGGGATTAAATAACATTAAAAATTTATGAATTAAAAATATATTTCCTATTTAATATAATTTTTAATAAATTCCTTGTAAATAATCAATCAATTTTTAGTAATGTAATTTTAATCATAAAAAATATTGTTTCATCAAAAATGATTTCAATTATATTAGTGTAATTAAATATTATAATTAAATTATATAAATTTTAGAAAATATATTTTATAAATGTAAATTCAATTTTATATACAAAATCTCAAAATTAATTTATAGTTACTATTTTCTATTTTTCATAAAATATAGATTTTCGGGTGAATAGTGGGAAATGGAAATTTTTGTAAAAAAATATAATTTATCGTAAATAAATAAAGTAGTTTAAATGGCCCATTATTTTTCAAATAATATATAATGTAACATAATATTTATATAGTTATATTTAAAGCAATGAATACAATTTTTATCATCTTTATCTTTTATTTTATTATATTCTTATTTTTGGGTTTAAAATGATTATTTGGGAAAATGTTTTTAATGAGAATAATTGTTATTTTTAAAAGAAAATTAAAACACTCAAATGAGGAATTATTTAATTTGAATGTATATATATTACATAAATTATGTTCAATTTAAACTCTTTTAATTATTATATATATCCATATTGATATTATAAAACAATGTTTTTCTTGAAAAAATACACTTCACGAAAAACATCTTTTTTAACACATCTATGGGTTTTCATATAAATTAAATTATGTACATAAAATTATCTTATTTTGATAAAATATATTAAATATTTTGAATCAAAATAATTTATATTATCTAATAATCTTATTTTATTTTTTAAAAAATGTATAGTAAAAAATGTGTAATGATTTTAACATGATTACTGAAAAAATAGACTAAACAAGGGTTAAAAATATATGGGTTAAAATGATCTAATTTATTTTTAATAAAATATATTTAATTATAATATATTGAAAGTATAATTTAAATTCATGAGAAATGGTATATTTTGGATCCTTGTGGAATTTGAAATATTTGGGCACACCTTTTTCTTTTTAGTAGTTATAATTATTTCACTCACATAACTTATAATAGGACACCCCTATCCTCTCCTCTTGACCTATATAAATACATTTTGATGTTAATATACCTTAACATATACCATAATTATTTCCCTCCCTATAACCTAGATCACCTATCAGGGTCTTAAATGAATCATATTAATTCATTCGATGATAACCAACATAGGTTTTCTAAAGATATGGTAATGTGATTCCCCATGCATTTTTATTTTATTTTTCATACATGTCATTAAAATATTAATCAATTATGATGAAATAATAAAGACATTATATATATTATACTGATATTTTTATTATTTTAACATCAAAAACTAAATCCATATTATCTTCTATAAAATGGGAAAACTCGTCAATCATGTGTACGGTGGACTACTTCCTCGTGGACCGACGTCATTCGGTTTTTATCATCACCTCTCAAGGATTTATATAATGAAGAATTTAAATTATATATATATATATATTACTTTTAAAATTATTATACCTATGGATTGATGATATCACATATAACTTCTTATTATATTCTCTAGGGGATATGATGGCTTTTCTTGTGCGTACAAAAGACTATTGCCTCATGAAGCAATGTTTTTCATTTTTCACAAACACTTTACATAGACGGAAATAAGGATATTTTTACTGAATATATGTGACGTATAAAAAATAATTATTATCTTTATAAAAAACTTTAAGACAAAATATCATTTTCTTTCTCAGATTTCAACTCATTAAAAAAATATAATTCCCTCTATGTGTAAGTGTGGTCTACTGCCTTCACAATGTGATGTGACTATTTTTTTATCATAAAAACACATGGGTGTTATATATATTTTGATAAATAATATATAATTTAAGATATTGCAATATTTTTGTAAGTATTTAATATTACTTACATTGTTTCCATAATAATCTTCAAAAATTGAAAACATTACTCTGGCGTATGTATAACCTATCATGCCCATGATTGTAACATAGATCAATTTTCATAAAATAAATTCATGATTAGATTTAAATTTAATATTTATAAATAAAAATGATAATTATTTCACGATTATTATTTAGTATATGTGGAAATAATGAAAGCTTTTACCCAGCCAAACACGAAATCCCTTATGAAATAATGAGCCAAACTTCCTGAGAACAACCATCATATTATTAACTCATTCTGTATATTAATATATAATTTAAAATAAATAAACTAAATGATTTATGTATATGGTATTTATCTATGGAAAGGATGTTAATACATAATACAATTGATATAAAATTATTATATATGTGTTAAATGACATACATGGAACACATGGACTTGAGGTAAGGGAAATTTGTCTCAATTGTTTTATGTGCGACATATTTTTTATTTTATATATAAATTATATTGTGTTTATATACATAATATGGATGAATTTTATAATATTTTTCATGAAATTTATTAAGATATAGGGATCCATATTAGGATCTCCCATTCAAATGGTATTCTTCATGTGATTACGGAAATATTAAGGGACTTCATCTCAATTTAAATTCATTCATGTATCTTGTAATGTTATGAACCGAATTTGTTTATAAGGTTTTATTTCCCATTTGACATGTTATATAAAGAATAATTTATACATAATATATTTTTATATCATTTAATTCATTGGGATTTTACTTGAATGTTACAAACTTGAATATGTTTTCTTAACTCAATTCCCTTTCCTTTGGTCATAAATCATTTCCATTAACGTTATTATCATATGATTATGTGTGATTTTTTTTCAATTATTTGTATTCTATATTAAATAGTTTTATGTGTATTTAGTTTTTTTACACATATTCTTTCCATTCATAACTCTTAATTCAATGATATGATCATTGTAAGGGGTATTTATCTCAAATTCTCTTTCCATGGGACATACATCTATGATATGCACAAATATTCTAAAAAGAGGTGTATATACATCCCAAATTGATATAAATATATTGAATTTAATTATTTTCATGATATTTAAATTTTCATATGGTGTTAAGATTTCATGGGTTTTATGCTTGAAGAGTACCAAAGTGGAAAATTCATTATTTTACAAACTCATTTCATTCAAAATTGACAATGTTCATTGTTAATATAGAGGAAGTCGAATGATACTATTTTGTTGAACCAAATATCATTTAATGTCCTTTGCTTATGAATTTTTTTAACATCTTTAAATTCTATTTTATACCATATTAATTGATGAAATATGATGAAAGATGATTGTATACAATACATATCTTGTATCTTCTTCCAGATTGGGAGTCTTTCTCAACCATATCATCGTTTTATAAAATTAGTTGAAAAATAATTTTCTATCAACATAAATTATACAATAAATCTATTTTAAATTGAATATTATCATTTTTTAAATTATTCTAATGCAAAATTTACCGAAATATTCTAAATGGGTCACTTTTCTCTCGTTTTCACAATTTTTTTTGAAAGAATGTTTTTATTTTACATTTAAAACATACAAAATTTTCATTCTATCAGGATCATTATTTTAATTAAATAAAATTTATATGTTTTCAATTGTATTTTTAAAATCAATTTTTTAACATTATATTATTATTATTTTGTTTTTAAATGATATTTTCTATGTAAAATGGTGTTTTCATCAAGAATGGTTTACTGAACTTCCATTGACATTTCCATTCATCAATCTCAACACCAATTTAATGTACATATGATATGTTGGGGATATGTATTAATAATTCCATCCACATTATTTTTATGGATAGATTATGTGTTTCTAGATAATATTGTTTTGAATCACATTTATTTTCCAACAGAAGAAGATGTTTCAATGATATTTTTATAAAACCTATTTATTTACCAATGTTTAATGTGTTTCAAAAGTAATGCCATGGAAATCATTTATTTTACAAATAATAGTAATTTTTAATGTAGTTATTATGTAGCCAATTTCTTTTACATTGGTTAATCATGATTGATAGATATTTTTATAGAAGTTGTTTCATTTCCGCTGACCAATACAGTTATAAAATAAAAAACGTTTATTTTTATGAGTGTTATCATGAAAATAATGTTATATGTACACTATATATGGTCCCTATACATTTATATACAATGGGTGTTCCCAGATAGAACCTAGAGAATTCTATATATCTTATATAATGGTGGATCGCATATAGATTTTCTAATTATTGGGTATGGAATTTGATCGTATGGTTATTCAATTTGTTAGAATTATTGCCATAGTGGTATTTAAATTATATCACATAATCCCTAAAGGTTTTATTTATTCATTAAATGGGTTTATTTATTAACTCATTTGATCAAGATTTAAATAACATTTCTTATGATTACAATTTTCTAATATTTTTTCGATTGATATATATTTATTTCATATTTTATTATTGATGATCCTAGTATTAATGAGTGTGAATATTATAATGTTATTCTCATGAAATTTTTTTATTTAATTATACATTTTTTCTCTTCTTATGTTCACTAATTGAATTCACCTATTAATTATTATTTTTACGCTTATTAAGAATTTGATTTCCAATTTTTATGTTCATTTTCCCCAAGTGATCATGAATTATGTAAAATTAATTATTTATAATTTTTTTTCATATGGGTGATGATGTTGACCTGTTGTGAATTAATAAAAACATGTTATATAGGGAATGATAATATATTGAATTCATTGGTATTGTTTGTAACAACTGAAAATATTTAAAGAGGAACATCATATTTGAGACTATATATGACATAGAAAAACTAGATTAGAAGTGAATGTTAAAACCATGGTCTCAATGACATGTTTATGTATAAATAAATCCAATATTTTCATATCATTAAATACACGCATCAATGGTTTTGAATGAAACACAATAATCTATTAAAATACTATTATTCAAACACCCCCACTATAACCTAGTCATTAAGATGTTGAAAATGAATAGAAAAAACATAATTATTAAATTATATATCTTAAACATCAATAAAAAATTAAATGGGTATATATTTATTATAAATAAAATATGATCTATTTGAAATAGAATGAAATTTTTTCTAGAAAACAAAATTATTTTGAAAGGATGATTATTTTACCATTAAATACAAAGTTTAAATCTATTCATACCCATATTAAGAGAATTTATTTTGAAACAAAATCTTTGTTTATGAATAAAAAATTCAATTTTATCTTTTGATGAGTTTTTTATAATTTTATCAAAAGGTTGATTGTTTGATTAATAGTGACACTTTTTTATTATTATTGAAACATCATTATTGGTTAGATTATTTACAAATATTAGTTATATTTTAAACATTTTTTACTATAATATTAGTTCAATTATATTCAAATATAACTAATATATCTCATTAGACTCAATTTAATATTGAATTTTTACATTTATATATTTTATACTTATGCCAATTTTCTCATTTGAAAAGCACTCTATCATTGCGTGTACTATTTAATTTGAAATTAAATTCTTCCAATTATATGATTTTGATTGGAAAAAATATAGTCCATATTTATAATAATAATAATTATTTTTATATAATGATGTTAAATTAATTATTGACCATAATTAATCGTTAATACAGTAAAATATAATTAATATGGTTATGGTAAAAACGGGTTTACTGAGGGTTAATCTATGAATATTATGCTTAAAATCTCCAAATACTTTCCCAACACCATTATATAGGAATATATAGAACTTATAACCACTAATGGTCATGTATAAATAATTTTTTATTATTTTGGTTCAGGAAAACATTGTTATCTCTTTATCATTTCAAAACATCTATTTGTGTCATCTCACTTACTTATAATGCCCCCCCTATCCTCCAATATTCACACAAACAAAAATATTTTATTTATAAAAATCCTACATATATAACGGAAATAATTTCCTCCACACATCTTAGATCCATTATTTTTATTACGATTCCATCCTAGGATTAATTTAGGTATAAACCAAAAGTGGCTCTCGAAATAAGTGGAAAAATTCATAAATGTGAATACTTATTTTGTTTCTAATTCCACCTCCACTAAACCATAATAATTTATTTTAATTAAAATAGAATATAATATATAATATTACATTATTATTCTTATTGAATAATAATGATCGTTCTCCTCTACCAAAAAATAGGAAACAAAATGGTTGATCGTGTGTGTGGTAGACTACCGCCTCATGATGTATCATATTTTGTTCTCACTCACCACATTAAAGGGTGTATATTATAAATAATTTAAAATATTTATATTATATTTAAGGAATAATTATACTATTTTTATACTTATATCACATAAACCCTGTTATATTATATTCCATGGGGGATACAATAACGTCGACCTTGTGTTTGGTAAACTACCACCTCATAAAATAATGTGATTCACACTTCACTTACACTTTACATTAAAGATAGTAAGATTAATTTTAATAAATATATGTGGTATTTATGATTTTACAATAATTTTGAAATATTATATCATATATAACTTTTTATGTTTTAATCTGTTGGAAAATAATAATGTTTACTCGTGCGTACGTGTGGAAAACTGCCTCCATATAAAATGATAAATATATTTCATTTTATTAATAAATGGATGGTAAAAAAGACTTATTTTATTAATATAAATGATATATATGAAAAAATAATGAATCATGATTGAGGAATTAATATTTATTCTCATTCCATCCCATCCATTGGGGGAAATGGAAGCAATGTTCATACGCATGGACGACATACTATATCCATGAAAAATGTAATAAATTTTTTATCTATATGATTTATATATTAAAATATAAACATATATAATAAATATAAATGATATTTAAAAAAGTTTTAACATTTTAGATATTATTTTTCTATTATAAAATTAATGTAACAAAACTACTAAACTAAAAGCTCTAAGAATAAAGAAGTAATTATCTACTGAAAAAATGATAAAGAAAAAAAAATATTAATAAACTCGTGAATACTATAAGTAAATAATATATGATATAAGTTTTATTATTTTGGTTCTATAATGGATATATATTACACCAATATTTTAGATATAGGAGGTTCAGACACATATGAAGGAAGTCGAACCAAAGGTAATGGTTTCTTATACGGGTTTTAATTTTGTGATTCATACTCCATATCCCACACTTATTCCATTGTTCGGTGTATAAAATTTTCCTTTTTATATGATATATAACAAAAATATTTTACATAATATTATTTAATGATTAATTTTTTATATCATTACATTGGAATATGATTAAAATGTTTCTAATGTGGTATGTGTTTATTTCATAATCTCATTATTTTTAGCATTTTTTATTGAATATCCATTAGGGTAATTATTTGATATTTATATGTAAAAATGAATATTTTTTATTATTCACTTTATATTTATTAAACATTCATGTAATAATTCCTTCTTTCTCTCACTTTTACTTAAAATTATGGAAGAAATGTTTTTAAGAAAATCAGAGAACATTTCCCTCTTCGGTAAAAAATCTATTTTCTTCCAAAACCATATTTTATAAAAATCATTTACTATTTATTTAAAACTCTCCAAATGAGTTATTAATATCATTTATACCCAATTTTTGTCATTAAATTTTTTTATTGTAATATTAATTTAATTTTACCAAAAATTCCTATCACTTATTTACAAAAAATGTAAAAGGAACAAATATTTTAATGTGAATGACATGAATTGGATTTTATTACATCATAACCACTCAATTATTTAATTATTTTTTTAGAAGTTTTTAAAGAATATTTAAATTAAAATTACATTATACAAACTTTGAAAAAAATTTAAAGAAATATTTTCAAAGTTAACTTGTTAATTTTTTTAAAATGATTTCAATTTCATTTGTGTGTTACTTTAATTCAATAATGACAGAAAAAAAAATTAACATATGATCCACTCTGGATATGTTTTATTGATATCATCATTGTTATATAGTTTTATGTTCTATGGTCTATCTCACTAAGTATGTTCAATTTTATTACAATTCACTATATATCTCATGATGGTTTAGGATTTTGTTTATTTGTTTGAGGTATGTATTAAAATTTTATATGAAATTTTTTTTATAAAAATGATTTTATTTATAATGATTCAAAAAATTTATATAAGGAATTAATTTTACATTGTATGTGATGAGTGGATCCTGGTTATAGATAGTCCCTAAATGAATCAGCATGTCCTATGATACAAATCCGTTTTCCAAATTAGAGAGATTTCTACCCATAGTATTTATATTTCTTAAGAAATTCCATGACAGTATGTTTCATATTTCTATATTTATGCATTCCTTCATTATGAATTAATTTAATTAGGTCAATATTATTTTTTATTAGTCATAATATCCATGGATATGTTTAAATAATATGTGATTCTTAAGATAGATTTATTTGATCGTCATTTAACCCTAAAATATTATTCTCATTTTATATTTTAAGTGAATATTTTTTCTTATATACCTTTACATATTTATTATTCATATTAATTAATGATAAATTACTTTAATTTATTACCTTACTGAGCATTTAATTTTACCCCATTGTTTTGTTTTATTTTCCCTAAGATACCATGAAGTTTTTTTTCATTGATATGTATGGGTATGAAAAGTGGAATAATGATTTTATTAAAGAATACATATTTATTTTTTTAATTTTAAAATGTAATTTGAATATCAATTGAGTTTCAAGTTCACCAACACAAATAACTATTTAGTCAATTGGGATTCTTTCATTGTATCTTAGTCCAATTTTCTAAGGTAACCACCAACTATTGGGTAGTTGGGTTTTCAACAATACATTGTTTATGTAAGAGTTTAACCTCATTATATAATAACATAAATATAAAATAACATATTTTATGTATGTGAGCCAATAATTAATTATAATTTTTTATGTTTTTTTGGAAAAATTTTATTCACCATCATAATTATCATGACCAAAAGTTAGATTTTATGATTCTATCACTAGATCAAGGAGTGTATGTTCATGACTATTATACATGGGCATTTAATTATAACATCCTCCAATGAATTATGTATTGATAAATATATACACAGATAATAATAAGTTGAATGTGGAGGGACCCTATTTTTGTGTGGGACTCTATCAACTCTTATAGTCTTGGGAGTAAATCATGACTATGCTTATGTTAAAATGGAGAAAAAACCCATCCCCTATTATAGTCAGAGAAATGATTCGTGAATAGAGAAATAGTATTATATGATAATATTAATTTAAACAATCCTAATGATTATGATATCCTCTCATGGTTTACGATTTATTATTGATTATTATATACACTTATGAATAATTTATTTTGTTCGAAAAAATCATTATACTATGATTTATGATTTATGATCTTTGAATTATTCAATATGTTTAATGTATGTTATGATAAAGTACTAGTAACGTTATGTTATGTTTTTTCTCACATATTATCGCTGATTGACACATCATATGTTTACCCCTACATAGAATTTGACCTCTCCTTTTCAAATGTCCCTTTCCATGGGTTCTGAAGAGAGGTTTTAAATAGAGTGTATATTAGAAGTGAAGATTGTGGGGAGATCATTTTGGGAGGAGTTTAAAATATTTCCTAAAATAAAATTATTATATATCTTTTCTCCAGATACAGTAAATAATTATGGATATATCACTGGTCATAATGATAGATATTATATATTAATACAATAAGTTGTTATACTTATGTGTGAAATGTATGGGTCCTATTAGGTAGTGAATTGTTCCCTGAAATCATTTGTAAAGATAGTGTGTTTGGTATGCATTTAACCTTGAATAATAATTATATAATCTAAACCTATAATGATCAATGGATTTTGGGATATCTAACACACCATTTTTGTATCTTCTTTATTTTATCCCATTGTGGATAGTCGAGTAAAAACTATTTTTCTCTGTATTTTGTACGAAATTTATTTTCAAGTTTTATTTATTAATGATGTAACATATAATTTGTTATTAATAAAAACTGGAATAAGATCCAATGAAATTAAAGATGCTGTTCACACCATGAATGCCCCATCCCTTCTTTGTGTGACATGGGTTGAAATATGTGGTATTATAATTAGGTGACCAGATTTAAATATTTCTTTGAGGAGTAATTTAGATGGGGAACTCAATTGATATAATTGTGTTCCACAATTTAATGGAACAATCTATCATATTCTGAATAAAACAATTATATCACATATAATATCTTTTAAGATATATATTTTTTATAATAAATAGGTCACATGATAGAGATACATTATAATGTTCCATGATTGATTTAGATATGTTGAATCAGTATACTAATGATGAGTCTTAGAAATAATTTTTTATGGATATATAAAATCAAATATACCTGAAAATGATAATTTATACAATTGAATGTTTTTATCAGAAATTTATTTTAACATTTATGTGTGAGATATTGAGGTTATAGAAGCTATGATTCATTTTATCTAAAAAATCTAAAATATAAAAATTTATCCTAATGAAACTTCTATATATTAATTAACAAAATCACAAATGTTCCTAACTATATTAAAGTAATTTTTTAATAAATTAAGGATATTTGTATTGTAATGAATATCTTACGATGTATTCCTCCTATAAATAATCTAAAAGTATTATAACTTGAAGAGATTCATTCATCCATGCTATTACTAGATGATCTATTATCCTATTTGGTGGACTATGAAATAAGAGTTAATATAGTTAGGACATAAAATTACACAATTTAGGTTATCTAATTTAATATTAATTTGAATTATTACATCACTAATGAAAGTTATGATATATTGGATATGGCTGAAGATCCCTTTCTCTAGCGGCAGAAAAACTTCACCAGAGGAAAATAGTGATTCAGTCGTAAACAACCTATGGAATGTTTTTTATGTGAAATTATTTGGGAGAATTATATTATTATTTATACAAATATTTGATGATAAGGAAGTAAATTCAAGAGTTTTATAGAATCCTGAATGAATATTCAATAAATAAGACAAACAAAAATGGGATATTTGTTTTGGAAGACATTTCATATAAAGATATTTGTTTCTTATGATGAAGGTATTGTTGAAGAAATTTTTTATTATATTGAAACGAAATTAAAATGAAATATAGAATATTTACTTATGATTTTTTTTGAACAAGGGTGAAATAAAAAGAAGAAACAACATAATGTGTTTTTAATCTCATAGTGACTGTTTATGGGGATCATCATGAGATAAAAATAAATATGAAGAAAACATAAATTATTATTATTTTAAATATTTCTTCAAAAATATTTATCAAATAAAATATGGGATTGAAAAACTATAAAAATAAATATAAAATCAATCATCTAGTCAGGAATTCTTAGAATATTTTTTTTCATTTTTAGAATTAAATGATATAGTAATGTATTTGATTTACCTAATCCATGTGTAATGGATATTAAAAATATTGAATAATATCTTCAATAAGTGGTTTTCATGTTAGGAAATAAACAAAAATAAATCATGAACTAATTTGATCAGAAAAAAATATATTCTATAGAATATATCAGATACATTACTAATAGAAAAGGACATGAAGGGCTGATAAGGTGTTGAGAAGATTCTGAATAAACCATTCTTGATTCTCATGTGTAAAATTGCGATTATCTGTGATGTATAGATATAAAATCTATGAATTAAGACTAAAAAAATCAATGTATATGTTTTTTTTGGAATCAACATTGAGACATTATAAGAATATACAATGATAGATACAATGAAGGAAAAAAGAGAAGGTTTAAAAAAATCTACAATTTGTAGGATTTATTTATTAACCAAGGAGTTGTGTAATGGACGTGGATAAGTGAAGGAAAAATTGAGAATACATTTCAATTAATAGTGTGTGAATTTTTGGTTTGGAAAGACACATTATGTTCTATTGTGATTAATTTTGGAGATATTGTAAAATTTAATAACTCATACGTTAGAAAAGAAGAATGAAGATATGCACATCATATCATTTAAGAAACTAATTAATTTAATAATCATCTCATTATACTAATTTTTATCACAATGCTTTTGAATTTTGGGAACTTATAATTTGTCATTTACACTAGATATTTAAAATACATATGAATACAGATAAAATAATAAAAAAATTATTTAAAATTAAATACTATAAAATAATTCATAAAGAAGAAAAATAATATAGTTATATGACATCTGGTGATGATAAAGAGTAGAATTCATGTTATTACTTAACCAAAATGATTCCTTGAATATAGAAAAAATAAATAGAGATATGGGAAAAATAGTAAAATTTTATCTTAAGGTAAGGAATAATAGTGTCATAAAGATCATTGATAATTAGAATTCATCCAACATGACGGGAATGATGAACCTTATAAAAAAATTTAAAGGAAATATTGATGGGAAAAATGTATTTTTCAATTATGAATACAGAAAAAATAATATGCAGTTATAATACCTTATTGGAGGGTGAGGAGATAAATACTATTAATTTAATCTATATGTGTGGAATGCGAAATACCATATTGATTTTGAGTTATCCTATAGACACTATACATAAGGATATATTTAATTGAAAGGGAATTTAGTAAAATTAAGGACTGGGAAATAATCACTGAAAGGATAGTGGAAAACATAAATATACTGAAGGATGTAGGTAATGATAGAATATACCTTTTAACCATTGAATAATAAAAATCTTGTATCACTAAAGGATAGGATGCATTCATAAAAAAGAATGTGTCATGACCCATCCAATTAGGGATTTTTCAGATTTTGGACTAATCCATGAGGGATAACCCATGAAATCCTCTAATAGGCCAGATGATGTTTACTAGCACCATGTAGAAATATCTCTATCTATGTCAACCATAGTCTATATCAACCTATAACAAAACACATATATCTATTGCATATATTAACCTGATACTCCTTAAGGATATAAAAATATAACCAACTAAAATGAAAACAATGCATGCATGAGACATCAAGTACCACATAACCCCAAAAATATAAAAGATGTACCAGTGGAGACATACACCCCCAAAATATTAGTCTCTAGATGAAAAAATACATTGAAAGGTAGACCTCACTATGTGAGATCACAATTTAATTGGCAACAACATTGGGAACCACTATCTATAGTAGGACCATTGTACTCTATCATACATCACTAAACATCATCATATCTCAACTAAAATAATAACTATCAATGCAAAGTCACTGAAGTCCATATCAAACCTATGCATAATCAACATAGGAAAACCACATTTTTTCAAAAGGACCATGAATTTTTTAGTAAAAATTCAGATATTTGGATTCATATAAAATAATATAGGGATCACAAAGAAAAAATTGTCTCCACTCCTTAGACAAGTGATGACCTGGATGAGAAAAATAAGAAAACTTTCTGATATCAATATATAAAACTATTTTTTAACTAAAATAATGTTAATAATAATAATCTAGATACGTTAATCAATGAAATTTTCTATTTTTCGAGGAGGTCATAGTCATCTCAATAATTATCAACAAAACATTATTCCATGGGTAGTTAAATGTTCATTGAAAACTCAAAAGTGTTTGAATGCAATAGTTGGTAGCTAACTGCTATACAAGTCTTCAAGGATACCTAGGTTGTCCAAGGTTCCATGAGTCATAAAGGAACCAAATATTTTATTCCTCTAAAACCACTACTTTTCCTCAACTATCCATGTTGTGGATTATACTCACTTTTGGATCATGATTTCAATCCAATAAATCATTGTGCCATCAACTCCCTAGCATATGGGAAACCTAAATAGTAACATGATACCAATCAATGTAATTCTTACCCTAAATACACCCTAAAATTCCGACATTTACCTTTCAAACAAAAATTGACTATTCTCCTTCATTTATTGGGAAAATCTACTAGATATCATGCTTTTTAAAAGACTCATGAAACCTATATGGTCTACTCACTCAACCATTGTTAGAGGATCCAAACCACATGACAATTAGTAAAATATTAGTCTATAATAGACAATTCATATCCTATTTATGCGATTTGAATGTGTACAATTATATTCCATAAATAGAATTTATCATCCACATAATATAGGATAAATACATAATTGTAACTGAATCTTGAAATTAAAGTATCTCATAAACCTCATACACATTCGTGCGATATTCTACACTTATAGAAACTCCATGCCCTATCAATTTAAATACAAGACTTCACCAGATTACATACAAGGTAAATCCATTCCAAGGCCAACTTTTACATGTTTTAGATGAGGAAATAACTATCACCTTGGGTAACTAATGTGGTCATGTATAATTATGGTTCATAAAGTATACATAACCTACTATCTAACGTGAAAAAGGGATGCATAATATTCCATAACATTGAAGGTACATTTAATGTACATCATTATGTACCTCTCTTTCCTGTATTGTGCACATATGATGGTATATCGGGTGTATCCCATCAAAAGTGGTGTGAGGATTAAATGAGGTCGTGGTTTTATAATCCATGTACTTTTATAGCCTTTCATCCTTGGTTTATAAGTATTTTAGGGATAACATTCAACCATGGTTTATTTTTCTTACAATCAATCCCTAGTGACATATATAATATGTCTACATATAACATGTTCTTACAAACAAAAATAGATATTTTCATGTATTTTTAATAAATAATTAATATTTATGTTTCATCCAACTCCATAATTTTTGACATCATTTCAACTAAAAATCCCACGCTGTTTGTCACTGATAATTTTTACTTCTATCATTCCTTTGTTCAAATGAAATTGTTAATATTAGTAGCACCAACACTAAAACAAGTTACCTATATCCCTTTGACTATAATTACAACCGTTACCAGATCTAGTCTCATATTTCCATCATGGATCGTACCAATAATTTTTTAATCAATGATCCACAAATAAAATACAATGATAATAAATATTTAATACCCATAAATAATATCATGAAGAAAATATTCCATTGGTATGGTGGAAACACATGCCATGTTCTTAACAGTAATGAATGCATAGAAATGATAAGAGAGATACATGAAAGAAAAAAATAAGTTTTAAAATATAGTTATGTTTATCTTGAAATACATTAATTATTTTAAATCTAAATTTTTTAAATTAAATTACAATAATCCATCCAAATAAATTAAATATTTCATCAATGATAAAAGGATTTCAAGGACCATGTAATGTTGAAAACATGGATATAATTTAGAATAATTTAATCCAAGTTCATGATTTGATAAAGTATGGATAAAACTAATGATAATGAGTCATAAATTAGTAGATAATAACCAATACTTCTATTAGGTTTCATATTCATCATTCAATATTTAATTACCATTGAATTATAATCATTAATGTTTCCATGTATACAATTTCAAAAAAATATATGTTGTATCCACTACAAAATCTAATCATATCCTTTTCTATTTCTAGGGGTTGTCGATGTAAAATGAATCTTACGTGAGATATTCTAAATAATGAATAATAAATTGTAATGGACTATGTTTTCCACATAAATATAAAACAACTTATTAAACAATTAATTTATTCCATTACTATGCTCATGATATCGAACATTTGAGAATTTAGATACAAACCTAAATAATGTTATGTTGTTTGTAATCAAACCATTATAGACATAATGGAGGTCTCAAATTTAATATTACTGTTCTTGGTCATGATATATATGTTTCTATTTTATGATGAACTCATCTTCTTGAAAGAAAGTATTATAGCTTAATTAGATTATTTATGAAGATCTATGATTTGTGCATTGAAATAGAAGCTATACCGTGGGTGAAAATCACATTATTAGTCCAACATAAGGAGAGTATAAATTTATTTTAGTCATCTTCAAGGTTAAATATATTATTTTTACTCTAAGGAGGTCTGAAGACACTTGAAATATTAGATTTTAACAAAATAAAATTGTGGAAATTATTTGACACCAAAACTGCCCAAATTTTGAATTTCCACCCTAAAAAAGTAATAAATAGATTATATAAAAATTAGTTATCATGAATAAATCTATGTACAAATGATAATTCATTATATTAATTCACTCCAGCTATAGTTTTTTGAGTTTTGTGTAAATTATTCACACCAATTCCCAAGGAAGAGGAATTGACTTCATTCAAAACATTTCTAGCTTCATTTCAAATTAATGAATAAAAAAATGATATTTCTTGAATCCATACCATGTTTTAACTAAGAATTACATTATCCCAATTCATTAATCATTCAATGGTCATTTTACAACATGGGAATAAATGGTTCCCCACGTCTATTATAAAACAACACGCTTTTATCTAAAAATTCAAACCATGTAGAAGCTCCATACTCCCAACCTTTTACAAAGTATTGCAAATAATTTTTATAAGTTTATAAAAAAACATATACTCAAGACACAAATTTTTTTAATCTCATGATTTCATTAGAAAAAATAGTATGGTTGAACTAAATATGAGAATTATATCAACTCCTCATCCATCTCTTTCTAATGAGGACGATGTTCTTTCATTGAAAAATAGAAAAACATGAAACTTATATCCATTTTCAATATTTGGCACCACTATTTATGGGTATAAATAATCAATATTTCAGCCTCTAAAATAATCACACTCACAATTTGAAAAAAAATATTCTTGATTTTCATTACACATTTATGAATGATACTAATACACATATCAACCACATCACTAAACTCATTCACAGAATGAAAACTAATGTAGTTCTCGATAAATAGACCAATTTGAAATAATATATAAAGGGTAGAGATTGAAATTAATATATTTCTGCTCTATATTCCCGAAAAGAAATTAATGTACCAGAGCGAGTGGTGGCCAAACACAACTTAATGAGAAAAGTGTTCATCAAAAATATCATTGAAAAGATTACCTTGATAATTCCATGAAGGTTTTCTGGAAACATAATAAAAATGATGACACTTAACTTTAGTGGTATCTAATTGGGTGTGAAAATAATGACACATAATTAAATCACCATAAGAAATAACCATCCATCTGTGATATATTTTCACATACTCATATCATCAATAGAAGATAAAGACCTTGATCAAGAATCACCAATCAACAACCAGTTCTATGATAATCTAACCAAACCAACAAAAATGGACTCATATTTAAGAGGACCAATATATCTTTCTAAAATGGATCATCATTAAATGGGTGTTTATGATGGATATAATGGAAGAACATGTTTCATTTAAAATATCGAATAATATCTTCCAAGAATATATTTAAGGATATCTTTTATTTAAAGTTACTTATTTCAATGAAAGACACTTATCATTCCACCATTGGTTGATGTCCATCCATAGAATGGATGATTTTTTACTAAACACGATTTTAACAATGATCAATAATATGTTATTATTACAAAGAATCTTCAAATTCCCTAACATAAACAAGGTGAAAATCACTTCTCTTTAAAATAATTGATAGATTCTGTACTCACTTTCAAATTACAATCATTTTTTAACATCAAAAGGATTGGATTTATCCAATAAACATAAGGTTATATGGTCACAATTTTATATATATCCGTCCTCATTTATTAAACCATCATCACCACTTGAAACATATAATTGGAAACCAATCACACCAATTGGGGTACTGTTACTCAAACTTCCTACCATAGGGAAAATTTCTAAAAATAATTATCATTATACATTTAGGAAAAACATATTTATACTAAAATTATTATTGTAAAACAACCACCACATATGAATGATATATTTAGGAGAAAACATGATATGTGGTTCTGTTGGAGTCTCCAATTACAAAACACATGAAAATGATTATTACCTCTCACTAGAGAAATCACTTTCATTGGTCATTGTGAAATAGACTTGTGTTGTACTCTAATGAAAACCTAAATTTAAAATCATGGGAATCTTCCCCTCATGTCACCCCACTAATCTTCATGTAAACACATTGATTTGGTAAAATGACAGAAAACAGTGGTGTTAATGATAAAAGATATGTATGTCATCCAACTCCAATGATACCCACACCACCAGAGATCTCACTCTAATTTTAAAAACACATTTAATGTCCCCTAATATTAGTAGTTATTGATCAACATCCATAATATAATGATTCCGTGGCACATATGTATCTATCATCAAGTGAAAATTTAATCATATTTAGCAGTTTGGAGACACCTCCAAAAATAATATCAATCCCAATAGTGTTTGATCAAGGGACATTGATGCAGATGGTGTTTATATGAATAAATACCACAACTCATGAGTTCAAAAATTAGTTATAGTATATAAAACCCATCCTGAGTTCAAGAAAAATAACATCATCCATTTAGTGGCTCTTGATGTTGTATAAAGAGTTTAATGAAATACTAGTCTTCTTTTCAACACATCGGATAAACAATTGGATACAAAAGTCCTATTTTATAATTGGTAGATTAAATAAGAAAGGCTTGGGATCACCTAAAGCATCATAACATACATGATAAAACAAAAAATGGGATTTTTTGATCCACTAGTAATAAACTACTATATGATTCCCAAAACTATATATAAAAAGAATGAAATTAATACAACAAGACTCACAATATATGTAAAAGATTCTAGTAAATCGACACACAATGAAACAACCCAAAAATCTCGAATAACGGTGAAATGAAACTATAATAGGTACAATATCATTATATACCCACCCCTGTAATCAATATGGAAATCAATTAGTAACACCCTTTTTTTATAGGATGGTCCAACATGGATTAGATTATATGTTGAAAACATGTCCCAGAAGGACATGGATAATTCGTAATGATCAGAATATATTGAATTTTCTAACAATCATTGTATGATGAAATGATATATGTGAGATTAAGGATACTATCAGTTTATTAGTTTTCTATTGGAATGATACATTGAAAACCATACCAACATTGGTCACCATGTTCTAATAAATGAACTCAAATCACATTTAACATCTTTGATCATATGTTACAAAACCATTCCTATATTATATTTTTTTTAAAAACTCTACTATGACCAACCTACTAAGACCATTCCAATGTTGGTAGTGACCCATCAATGACACTCAAATATTAACCCCACTGATCCCATAGATTGTGACTAGCATCGAGTAAGACCATATCTCAATATAGGAGGTCATATCCTATATCAATATAGAATAGGAAACATGTCTCCAATTCATATAAAAATATAAAACAATATAAGTATATATTAGATAACTTACTAAACTATAATCAATGCATGAATGATACATCAATTGAGTACACAACTCTAAATATAGGAAAAAAACTAAGTGATATAAATCTAAAAAATGTCTATATTAAGAGGGTAAAATACAGTGGAATATCTACATTGTTAAGTAATCTCTATAGTTAGTCACCAACCACAATGATAAAAAACATATATTAATGGAATTTAATACTCTATCATGCATCATGAATCTCCATTAGAAATTTTCATAGAACAAGTTATGACAACACAATTCCCATCATGTCCATCTCCAACCTGTGATTCCTCTGCATAGAAAAAATAAATATCGGTACAAAGGACCATATAGGGGTGAGTATAAACATAATTTTAAGGATACTCTGAAACCCATTGAGATAGAATAGAGAAACCATCAATGTGACACCTAATGCATGTGGTGACCTAGAGGAGAATAATATGAATAATAATTCAGATCAATATTTGACCCTAAGGAGTAGAATAAAGTTTTCCAGGTAGAATAATCCATATATGAACCATTAGTAGTCTTTGGGATTTTGGGAGGTCCCAGTCATCTCAATTCATAAAAAAATCCATGTTTTATTAGAATATAATGGTGCTCAAGACACTAAAGATTCCATGCACCCTAAAGTTAATTACTTGCTTATAGTCATTCCTTGCTATCTACCTAGTGTGTCAAATGTTAAATGAGACTCCATGAATCCAAATTTTATCTTATTTCCAACTATTGAGTATATACCATTATCCAATAAAATGATTCTACTCTCCATTAAAGCATGATAACTATCCTAGAGAGTACATCACCCTTTGGTGTTTTGAGAATATATGGATTCTTTACTATGATATAATCAATATCAAGGGATAACTCAACCCAAATGAAAATTTAATTTCTCACTTAATCCATTATGAAAAGGAGGCCTTATTTCATTTTATACTGGGTAAGATATACCCTGACTCCTAAAATCTAGAAGCCACATGAAAAGTGTAAAATCACTTACTGTAGAAGAAGATGAAGGTTCTGATCCATATGACTATGGGTAAAATAATATACTATAGTGAGGTATCTATATCATTTCCAACCTATTCTCTTAAGGAAATATCCACTATATAGATTGTGGATCTATAAAGAGATTGTGGTTAAAATAGATTTCATTATAAAAAACCTTTGAGTAACTCCAACACCTTCACCAGGTGATTCCATAATTTCCAAATACATTATCAAATTTCCACCGTTAAAATCAATTTCCCTTTACCCATACATTATCCATGATGATAAAACCAAAATAATTGATATGTGATACACTCAATTAATCGCATGACTCAACGTTTTCATGGTTATTGTCAAAAGAACAGTCGAAGTATTACTATTTTTTAATGTGTATAAATGGATGGAGATACACATTATACAAATATATAAATATCCAACATTGTTCATGTTCATATTAACCAATGTTTATTATAGGTATTCAAATAAAAATATATTAAATTATAAAAATAAATTCCATTTAATTCATAATTTCAACAATTAATAAAGTATAGGAGGGATTACGATAACATGATTCCATGAATTCAATTTTGGAGGATTAAATCCATGTTCATGAAAGGATATTTTGGTAGTAAGAAATAAAAAAGGAATAACTAAATATTTAATTTCAAATACATTTAATTTTTTCTATCCATATTTCTATAATGGACAAAACAATATTACACCAGACTCAGTGGTTTCATAATTACATTGGCACTCAAAATAATGAATTGCATCACTAATGAAAGAAAATTTTACTATTTTTAGAAAACCAAATAGATAAACTAAATTCAAATTAAATTTTATAACATATAATATAACAGATTATTTTTTGGGGCGAATCATTATTTCCTCTTTCAATAACCTGAATATCAATCATAACAAACATCCTAAGATCAAAAACAAAGAACAAAAAAGGGTGAGATCATATTCCTCGTAAACTGATGCTTATGGTGGAATATATCATTAATAAATATGTAATAATCAATTTGGAAAGTTAAATATCAAAAAATTCATGTCATTAAATCAATAATATTACCATGAAGAATAATATTGAAAGAACAAATGATGATAAAATAATGAAAAATAATTAATCAAATTATCATCTAAAATTTCCTTATATGTCATAAAAAATCTAATAATCACATGGAAATAAAAAATTACTAACATGATACAAGAACTCATAATGTCGAACATCAAAAACATACTGTTATGGCCACATTCTGATACATCTTACATGAATGGGTAAGCCCTCACAAAAATTCCCAATATTTTTCCTAGATGAGACCTAAGAATGATTATAGGGACTCTAGTGGGCTCCACAATTTCCTAAATATGTATAATTAATTCCTAATATTAATGGAAATATAAAAACAATGTTTAAACAATATCAAATAAAATGTAAATAATTTCCCTAATTAATAAACACAATCATAATCCATCCATTATAATATTTTGAATGGTATCAAAATAATACAATATAAATAAAATTAATCCTAAATCATTCATAAAAACAATAAGGATTGTATCATTACAACATATTTCATAAATATCATATGTAAAATAAAAAATTCATCAAAATCATTGTCGTGTAAAATACCATTTTCTCTTTCAAAATTATTTTTAAAAAATTATTGATTTCTAAATTATTAGGAAACAGATTTTCTAAAAAAATCCAAGGAACATGTAATAGGCGCATAATATCATTGATTAGTTGTGATGGTTGGATATTTTATTCTATTTGTATAAGTTAAAAAAATTCCTTTCATATTTTTTTAGAAAAATCAAAATGTACTGTGTTTGGAAAATGATAATATGATTTATTTTTAACCGTTTTTAAAAGTAAAAAAGGTTTAAAATCTCATTAATATCTTATTTAAGAATATTGAAAATATTTTTTAAAAAATATTAATGAAATTATGGATAATAAATGAAATAAATCCCCAACTAATTCTAAATTATAAACATTTTTGAAAAATAATGAGACGGTGGAATAAACCCTTAACTGAGGTCTGGGATACATTATATCTATTAATCCCTCCAATATAATAAATATATAATTAATTAACATGTTATATAGAACCATAATCTTATATATAACACTTTATATGATTTATATATAATATTTATGACCTATTTTTTAATTATTTCATGTTAAAATCATTGTTCCTGGTAATAATTGCTTCATTTATCAGAAATTTTTGGGATTTGTATTATGAGTACTTGTATATTTTTTATTGATCCATATACTCAATAATATAAACCACGATATAAAAATAAATATATTCATCATATATTTATTTGTATTTATCTACTAAATGTTGGAAAATAATAATTAATTACATCGTTTTAGGAGATTGTAGGTTGTACATATTCATGAATGTAATTTTTACTTTTTGATTGATGGAAGAAAAACAAAGGTAAATAATAAATCGACGTAAAAGAGTAATTATAATATAATATATAATATATATTAATATTATACCCATCATAGTAACCATCCAAAAAATATAGTGATAAAAATGAATTATATCATGATTTGAAGATGGTAAGCCTTATACACGTACAAGAGATACATTAACATAGTAATTGATGAGAAAAAAAGATGGAAAATGGTTTTTAGAAAATCATAATAACTTTTCAGTATATCTTTCATACAAAGTTTATATTTTTTAATATATATATTAGATTTGAACGAGTTGAAATATGATGTAAATGAAAATTGGTTTTGTATGATGATTACCTATTCTTCAAGAAAACTCATTTAGATACTTTCTTTTGGAAAATATTGTTGGAAATTCAAGTAGACCAGACCCTATGAAAATTAGATAAGTATTGGGAGAATAAAAATATGTATAGATTGGTCTATATATGTCTCTCATCTTTGTTTAAATATGTGATGGATGGAGAGCCCTTTTATAAGTAGGGATGAGAACATAGTCCGAATTTCATAAAAGAATAAAATATTAAAAAGTTATTATTAAGAAAAATGACTCCAACTATTCACTATCTTGTCCCAAATATTGTAGGTTTTTTGGATCCACAAAAATAAATGTCTTAGTGAGGAGAAATCCAACTCGATAGTGGTATTTTATATTCCATCAAAAAGAATGGGAGGAAAATTGGGTTATCTGGTGAAATTATGTGTGAAAATAAATAATCAAAGATGTGTTATATATGGTAGAGTGGACCCACTATAGAATATGGTTTAGTTATCTAGTAATTGGTGGGTCAGATGGTTTACTCCTATATATAGCCTCAAATAAAAATTGGATGGTTCGTGTAGCCTGAGATTCATTAGAAGAGGAGGCGTGGTTTGTGACATCTAGGGATCTGTCTTGGTTTCCTTCAGTACCTACTACGGGTGGTGGGATTCTATTTCTACTAATGATTATTACATCATTAATTTATTGAATGTATGAAACCCTCTGAACATCATAGTGGTTGTCATTAAGATTACTCCTCTTTTATTAACTCATTCAAATATAAAAACTCCATGAAACTATGGACTATTTCTTATATTTTCTATATGTGTAAAAGCATTGTTCCCAATAGAGTGACAATCTTTCATACTTGGTGGGAAGGTAACTATGTGTAATACATTCCTTTTTCAAGGGGAAATTAGTAAAATCCATATATTTCCTTCTCTTGCTTGGTTTCCATCCCCTCCATATGTCCCAACCTTTTCCATGCGGACTCCCTTAATCTTAGATATTCTATAACCCATTGAACCTTGTTTTTATGTATATTTTTTCAATTGTTTGTATTTTATAGGACCTTGTGATTCTGTACATATCTATTAAAAAAATATATAATCTTTCAACTTAGAGTGTAAAATATATAATTTTAAAAATCTAGTTATACCAACTCATAATAATATATTTAACACTATTGTTAAACTATTTAATATAACAAGGTTTATTTAGACTCACATTTAGATGTACAATAAGATATTAAAGAGATTAAATTTATTTCAAAATAAATAAATCATAAAGTCTTATGCTATTAAATTTTTCCTGATTAAACAATATCATAATTAAAAATTACATAATTTCACTTTTTGAAATTATAAGGGTTTTTATTCTTTATAACATCCCCTAAATCTCACATTTCATCCACCATTTTATGATTTCACAAATTTATATTAACTAGATGAATCATTTTTTTTGTCAAAAATTATTTAATTCTATCCATAATTGCGACAGGCTATTCATAATATGATACATGATGTTCCAATTCTATTTTTAATGGTGATAAAATGTATTTGGTCTGGAATCTACTTCCTTTACAGTGATATATGGAACACATCATGTACATTAAATGAACATGGTTGAATTTCAATGGAAAAAACTACTCTAATTTATTAAAGGATTTATAAATGGATGTTGTTCCTTTGGATTAAGTTATATATCTTACTAATCCAAACAACTCCCTTCTATGGGGATTTATTCAATAAAACACAAGCACTCACAAGGAATTCCAAATCATTTCTTTGGTTATCAGCATATAACATTTTCATTCTTTGATATAATTTGTTATGGGATTGAATAATATTTAAATGTTCCATTTTCTAAGACACATGTTTTGGGTTGACATGATTCCATTCACCAACATTTTCCCAACAAGTTATAGTATGAAATCCTATGCCATATTATTCTTCGTATCGAACCATTTGTATACTTTACTTGAATATATTTTTATATTAAAACTCTACCAATGATAAATTTTGATCCCATATATCATGAATTTAAATAAATCATAACATGAATATATATTATAATCTTTGAGTAGTTCTTTTAGATGATAAATCAGTATTAGGTTGATAAGTGTTGTTTAAATGAACCTCAGAATGAAGAGTCTTAAAAATTATTTTCCATAATTTCTATGTCAATAATGAATCACGATCAGTCACAATTGAAATAGATTTCCTTAAATTCATACAGATTCATTAATATAGAGTAACAAATGATGTTGAAAAGTTAAATCTTATCTTATATTGGTGAAATGTGATGATTTTGTTATCCTTTCAACAAAAACAAATTTTACACCATTATTTCTGGGAGTGTTGGATATCTAGTAAATATTTACATAGTAATGTCATATAATATCCACATAGGAATAGGTAGAGGTTTTCTAAATCATATAGGATGTTGTATCATTTTTTTCATCTTTTGAAAATTCAAAAATTATGACACATAATAACTAATTCTACCTTCCCTTTTTCCAACAAAAATTGTCCCATCATCTCTCTACACATCTTCGATATACTTTTGTGTATAGATAAATTTTATCTATGATCATCATCTAACAATTCCACTTTAATCTTAGCTACAAATTTAGTACATAGTCTATTTAAATATTTTAGAACTCCATCTTCATATATGAGTTATTACCCTTTTCCATCAATCATGGATATAATACACTTTTGAAATTATCATCATCATGGTGAGAATTGTTTTCCATTTTAAAAAAATATTATGTTGAAATCAATATAAAGAGGGGTGGACATTGTCTATTCTCAATAATTTCTAGGTCCATCAATACTAAATCCAAGTACATAGGATCCTAGTTGATCCTACTTTTGGTCATAAATCCATGATATTTGTAGATAAATGAATCTTCTAGATTATATTCATTCATTTGGTGGATGTTTATTGATAAATCCTAGTAATTGAGTAGATTAATTGATCTACTTTTCCACACATTGATCTCTTTTATTTAAATGATCTATTTTTGACTCTTTTGTTAGATATATATCTCATGATTTTAACTATAATCACAATCCCTACATATAATAAAAGAAAAAATTATGTCTTCTAACTCAAGATCGTGGGTATGATAGTTTTTGTTCACTAATTTTTAAATTCCTTGATTCATTGGCAAGGAATTTATAATTCATGATAATGAGACAACTAATCCATTCTCTAATGTATCACTAAACATTGAGAATCAACTATTTTTTATAGTTGAGTCAAAATCATTTAATTAACTTATATTATATTCAATTCCTCATAACAATCATCACATACATTCATCTATAGAAACATCACCCCATTACTTGTAATATTTCTTAAAAGGTAATCCTATCTTATATTTTTTTAAAAAATAACTGATAGTATCCTACAAACAAATGAAAAATGTAAATAATATTTTTTATGTTATATAACATTTTTGGATAGAAATTTTCATTGAATAATGAACTGATATTGCATCCTTTTATTCAATATGGCCATTGAAGTAAACTTTGTAAATCCTAAATTTATAATTCCAAAAATCTCCATGAACACTTTAATATAAGAGTCTCATGGATTATTATCATGTTTTTCTCATGGTCCTCAATGATTATAGTGTACACCAAGATATATTTAAAAATACCACTACAAAATCATTATGATATCCCATAAATATACTATTCATTATATCTTTAAATACATAGGGTTTATTATTCAATCCAAATAGATTTATTTTAAATCCACAATGTATATAATATGTTAAAAGTGATAGCTTTGGAATGTATTCCATCTTTTCATTATTTTGAAAGAACACATAACAAAGTTAAATCTTTGAATTTTTTTTATCATAGTGAATTTGGTGGAATAAGTAATCAATGAGAGGTAGATAATACTATTATTTATAATAATAGAATTTATTTCACTATAATCAACAAGAAACCTAATAAATCTACATGTTTTCTTATTGAAATGATCAAAGGCTCTCCATAGTGAAACACTATGGTGTATAAATCCCTTATCACACAACAAATCAAGCTATATTATCATTTAAAAAATTACAATGTGTCTATTAAATAGGGATTCTATGATATTGGTATTGTATGAGTCATTAAATATATAGAAAACTCAACGTCAATCTCTAGTGGTTGTCTAATAAATTCCTCAGGACATAGATCAATGTATTCATGTACAATATGTGCATCCCTAATTAGAATATTACATTTTTCCTTTGTAGATTATATCTATTTTTACTTATAAAGAATCTAATTCAAAAGATATGCCCGGGTGGATCTGGTCATTAATCAGATGTTGATGTCTCCCTCCTAATGATTTGGAATGATACATCATCATCACAAATCATAATTTCCCTCTCTTTATTTTTTCTCATCTTATTCTGAACTAAATTGAATATAATGTACTATATAAAAATGAATCATATGAAAAATATTGAATATATCAAATATGGAATGATTATGTGTAATAATGGGAATCGAATGACACATCTATATCTCAGTGATACATCCACAAAGAGTCTTGACTGAATAATCATTTCATACCATTCTAGGGATATATTTAATTTTCATACAAAACATGGAAAAAAAATAAAAATTTTGATATCCAAAATCAAACAAAGAATTAGTTTCATTTGTTGATATGATCAATATTCATGTTACTATATCATTAGGAACATCAAATTCATATGTGGTTTTTTAAAAAGTATTGTATTTATACCTTGCCCTAATTATGTGAAATTTTCATATTCTTGTGGGAAAAATATTTTTATAATGTCTCTTATAAAATTAGTTGATTCATTTCACATTGGTATCTTATTTCATTTCCTTAAAATCATGAAAAGGGTGGCCCTTTTATAAGTACATTTATAAGACTCCAATTACAATTAATAATATTCCATGGTGCTTCATTCCACACTTATTATAAGTTGGAAATTCCATACTTCTATTTTAAATTTACATATTTTATTTTCCAAAGTGATAATTATTACTTTTTAGAATATTTTTTTGTTCAAAGATCAGAGACATGTGAAGTTGTTATATTTTTTGATAGAACATGATACTCTATCATCACATGATTAAAATATTGGGGAGACTAGTTCCCTTCATTGGATAGGATTAATCTCATCAAATAAATTATCAATTTGTTTTATTAGAGTATATACACAGTCCATAGTATAACTTTTCATCCTAGTAAGGTTGGCTCCATTCATAGAAACATTTTCCATTCCATCGGTCAAATACTAATGAATTTTCATTCCATATCAGCTCAATATACTAGATTAAAATGTTTTACTTTGAAATGATCCAAAAAATCCATACATTCTATGAAAAATAATTCACCTCATCTTATTTTTCAATCAAGGAAAAACATCTATATGAATCCATTGATAGGTGATAAAAAACCATGAAAACCATACCATTTTTATTACATCTCAATGCAATAAAAATCATCTACAATGATCTTATCTATTGCTCATCTACAAATGGATATGTAGTCACATTAAACCATAGAGGTTATCAAAGCATAAAATAGTCAAGCATTGTTTCACCATAGTGTGGATAAAAAAGAAACTCCATATGGGTAATGTTATATCTCAAAACCTAGGTCACCATTTATAATATATTTATAATTTTTTCACCACTAGTTGTAGCTTTAGATATTGACTTATTATCATTCCCATGTGGCTAATCATTACATTGATTACAAGAACGGAAACATTATTCATTCCTATCTCTAGAAACAACTTCTAAAAAATGGAATAAAAAATATTACATAATAAAATTATTATGATAATGTATAAATTTCAAATTATTTAAACTCAAAACATAATTTAAAATTCTCTATATAATAAATTTCATGACAATAAACATGGTCTCGTTGAGTTATATATATTATTATTAAAAAAATACTTTTAAAAACTTTTGCATTGTGTTGTCAAGAAGATGTTAATTGACCTTGGAACAACCTCAGAGAGTGTAAACACATGTTAACTGTAACGGAAGACTCATCATGAACATGAATTATTTTTGGGATATGCTCGAACAACTATTTTCAAGGATATTACCCTAGATACATCTATTCCGAAAACGCATCGATTTTTAGTATCCAGAAATGATTTAGTTCTAGGAAAAAACATTATCTACCTTATAAATACATTATGATGTTAACATATTCATATAATTATCATCAATGTCAATATTAGGGTTATATTCCCTAATATTTACTTACCAAACATTTGTTTCCAGGGTTTCTACAAATCTTCATATGAAACCAACTCTAAAGTCCCCAAATGCAGTAGACTAGAGTTGGTATAAACTTTATAAAATTTTCAATACATATATGAAATCACATCCTAATGAAACATATAGTTTAGTATAATTGTTAAAATAGATATATAATTGAATCTCACATTACATTTAAAACACTAAAATACCACATAGTAATTTTTTAAGACATAGTTATTTCTCTAGGATATGCTGGTATATCAATCATAATATACATAAAATAATACTTTGGAAAACAGTCAAAACAATATGATGATATTAGGTTTCTAGTATGGTTATGAATACAATAGAAACTATCATTAATAAATAGTGCATAATTAATGTTAAAAGGTATCTATCAAAATATGTATTCGATTTAATCAATAACATGAGCATAATGATAATGTGGTTTAAATAAATTATGGTCATATATCACCATATAAATTATACTGTGAGGTTGAAAAATATCCATGGATAACATAACTAATTAAATACTAACATTTACATCAAAAAACATTGTAATAATGAATGAATTATTAATATCAAACATCATAAACATACTTTCAAGGAGATATTCTAAAACTTCTTATATAAATGAAAACAAATTATACCAAATACCCTTGATAGTTTGTCTCATGAGACATACTGATGCATCGAGGGTAAATATTGGTCCCCAGTCGTGAAATACTAATTCCAATAAATTCCACATATGTAAAAGGTGAAACATAATATATTTAATAGAAAATCATGCATATGAAATATTAATACTTTCCACAATCAATAATCATAATAATAAACATTAAATATTAATATAGAAAATGTTATCAAAATAGTAAAAACCTAATAAAATAAATCATAAAAAATCCAAAGTCATAATAAGGCAAGTATCAGTGAAACATATAATATATGGAGTATAAGTAAAATAAAAACATCAATAAAACATTCTTGAGTGAAAAACCATTTTCACAGTGAGAAGTACTTTAAAAAACATGTGATTTCTATAATTTTTGGAAAAATAAAATTCTTTAATAAATAGTAGGAAATTATAATGTAATATTCAAGGAATTTAGTGGTCTTGAGGTTGAGAAACTGAATACATTATATATTATTCAAAAAAGTTAATTTCATAATTTTTTTTGAAAAACACAAAAAGTGAATCATTTGGAAAATGAAAAGAATATTCCATATAAAGAATTTTATAAAACAAAATCATGAGTAAAAGTTAAAATAAGAAATACTTTGATAATTGTAAAAATACTAATTTATTTTGTTTGGAAAAATGTGCTTATGGAAGAAAAACATTCCCTCTTGGAGGCTTAAACATTAACAATCTCGAAAAATGGAATGATTGTGAAATAAACCATTACCGTATGTTTGATTCCCATCACATATGATCGACCATCCAATATAAAAAAAGTTATTAATTATAAATCTATTATATAGAAATAACTATATATAGCATACCATATTTTATTTAATTATAATCATTGTTTTCTAATTTATGAACAATTACATGTTAAAATCCATGTTCTAGGTAAAAATTGCATCATTTTTCATATATGTTTTTATTAGTTACTTTCAGTCCATGAACATTTTTATATTTCTATCATATCATATTTTTTAACCATGATATAAATATATTATATATTCATTATATATTTATTTATTATATTCCATAAATTATATAGATTGAAAAATGAATTACACCATTCATATAGACGGTAGGCCATATGTATACATTAACTTTGTTTTAATTCTTTGAGGAATATAATGAATACAATTATATACTAATTAACCATTATGTAGTAATTATTAAATAATTTAAATAATATATAACAATTCTTGCCATCATAATATCCATCCATAAAAAATGGTGATAAAAAATGGAATTGTAATCCAATGGAGATAGGGTTAGTCATTCATATTAAAGAATGATTGATTTATATTCTATTTTATATTTAAAAGGTGTAAATTAATGTTTTAATAATTATAAAAATATTTGGGTATAATGATCATACTAAAATATTAATTTTATATTCAATAAATTTCATTTGGAGGAGAGAAATATAAGTAAATTGAACGAAGTTGGGTAATATAATTACCACATTATCGATATATATCTTTTTGATCCTTCCTTATGGAAAATATGGATGCTATTTTGGGGACACAATCACTTAATAAAAATGTCTATGAATGGTTATAATAGAAATTTTTAGGGGTTAGTTTAGATGTCTGGATGAATGTGGTGTAAATTTTTGAAGTAATGGATGTCCTTTTATAAGTGGAGAAGATAACACACTTAAAATTTTCTAAAATAATAAAATATAACAAAGTAATTATAAATAGAACGAAGATAAATAGACATATATTCAATTAAGTGACAATATATTGTTTAAACATCATCATCCAAAAACTTTGGATAGGTTTATGTGTTATTCTGAGCCTTATTTTAATATTAAACAATATAGTTAACATATTTAAATCTTAACTATGACAACAAATTTTTTCACACTTAAATAATTATAATACAACTTATAAGGACACTATTGAATAATAAGTAAATATAGGATTATATTTTAAATAACTTCTCCAAATTTTCATATTTATAAATTTTTTTAATTTTTTAATAATTTAAAATATAATGTTCCGGTAAAATATCATTAATGAAACGTTTGAAACTCTTCATCTAATTTGAATTAAAATACATAAATAAAAACTTTAATTCTGATAGAATATTATCACAGAAACTGAATTTTCCATAGGTATCTATAAAATTCTTCTCACATCATTACACACTAAAATAATACTATTTTTAATAGTTTTAAAATTATTTATTTTATTTTCATATCAATTGAAGAAATATTTTCTTGTAATTGTATAAAAAGGTAAGTTACATATGTTATATATAAAAATGAAAAATAAATTACCAAAATGAATATCATTTCATTATTTAAAATATACATTTTAATTCATTTTTAACTGGATTGTGTCCCTTTGTAGACACATAATATGTTTTTAAAAGTAAGAGTACATAACCTTTTAAATTTCTTTCATTTAAGTATTATATAGGTCATATTCCTATAAAATTTTGAATTAATAAAATAAATTTCAGTTAAAAGGTGTATGATTAAAATTGAATTCATATAATAAGAATTCTGATCTAATATCTTGACCTTGTCACATATATTTATCCTAGATTAAACTGATTTAATCAGTACGACAATTATATATTTTACAAAAGTAAATATTCTTAATTCCTAAAAAAGGAAACTATTTACCAAATTTTAACGTCTTATATAAATAATATCAAATCAATTTTATCATAATCATTTCCAAGATTATTCATAAATTAATTTAAAATAAGTGTAACAAATTAGAGAAAATTTTATTTTTTTAGAAAATTAATGTTATAAAAATAAATTTCATTATTCTAATACCATATAGACACCATAAAATGTGTTCCATGAATATATCTAAAACATTGAATATGTGAACCTCAACTAGACACTAAATTCTTTGTTTAAGTGGAAATATGTTTTTATGTTTGAATGAGGAGCAGATTGGATTTCCATGTGCCCTGATAGAAAATGACTTCGATCGAGCTCAAAATGTTCATGGGTAGACTCTGAATTTTACATGGGGATCAGTGATAGTAGTGAAATAATATGACTAAAGGTTTAGGATGGTATTTCGACACTGATCTTGATCAATGGTGCGAGGGAATATCCCCTACGGTATGGAGCATCTATTTCTCCTAAGTCCTCCAAAACATTGTTTGCGCTCAAGGTACCTGTGTAAAATGAAACATTCACCCATGACCCCATATTTTTTATAAATTGGACCTTGTAAACTTTATTTTAAGGGGATAACTTTCTTGAAGGTCGATTGCAACTCTGATTTTCCTAGTACTTTTCTATATTCATCCGAAACATCGAAGGTAGTTTACTTACACCTATGGATTGGGAATTAAAGGGGTATAATGAAGCATAAGTCCTCACTTGGTTTAAAGAAAATAAAACATAGAAAATCTATTCTCCCAACACCCTTGATTTACGAATACCATCACAAATTTCACATCCTCAAATATGAATATGCACTAATCAGTTCTAAGAATACCTGTAGATTCCCTTGAAGGATTGAGAAAAGCCTCACCCAAGTCTAGTCATCTAGTTTACTCATCACCTATGGTACCACTAGTTTTTCCATGTCAACATTCACGAAGCACGCCTTGAGTGACTTTTCTTGGTTTTCCCTACCATTAATCTTGTGTGATCCTCTCATGATGCCTCCTTCAAATCCAATCATGGTAGGGCTTCTCATTCATTAGATCCCTTTCCTAAAAGTGACCATGTTAAAACCACAACCTAGAACTCCTGATCTAAAAAACCTCAGTTAATGGTACATCAGTGTGTCTCCCATTTGGATTTATATTTCTATGGTCACATGTTTCCCACACTTATCCTACTAGAGGGTCGAGATCCTCAGGGAATCTATATATTTATATATATACAGTCATGTGAACCCTTACATAATAGACAATGCTGAGGAGTTTCTAGTCTCAGATTTTAGGGATTAAACTCTATTCATCCTTTCTCATCTCTATGATCTGAGGCCTTTGGTTCCTAATAGGGAGAGTAAGGATCACACTTGCTTTTTCATTCAACATGGAATGAGATCATCCTCCCGTTTCAGAACCGTTTTGGGGAATCCCTCCTAGAGTAAGCCCCAAAACATTAATGTATGAGGTTGCAGTATTGATCCTCCCTACCTCCACTTCCATCAACTTTAATATTTCCTTATATTAGAGTCATTTTTTATGTAAATTTAGAAGAGGGATATGGCGTGTCCCTGACCTCCTCCTCCATAACCCCATCCTCTTCCTCCAAAAAAGGAGGGAAAGTTTTTTGTTTACTGAATCATTGACATCCTATTATATTTAAAAATGATCATGTATGACATGAGCTTAGAGGTTTGGGAAGATCACCTCACCCAACTGATCCACTAGAACGATTGAACTATTAGAACATAGATTACAGATCTAACAAGGATACAGGGGAAGCCCACATAGGGCCCGAGATCATGGGACCCCTTCTCAGGGGTAATGCCAAATCATAATCCCATAATCACCATGAGATAATGTCAAAATCATGGTAACATTTATAAGACAACATATTTAGTTGTAATATCAAACATATTACCTCTCAAAGGTCAAAAATCTCCCATGAGACTTACTAAACTACGCAGGAATTGATTCCAATCCAAACTAGATACATAGGAATCCTCATTCAGGATCAAACCCAACACCCCAAATCAATCATATTCTCTATGGACCATATCCCTAACATGGCCTATTTTATCTTGGAAACTCATATCCCTTCCGAGATCTTTTGGCTACTCTAGCATTTTTCCAACACCAATGTTTGACTAGGAATCTTCTGCCTAGACATCCTTGTCACATGATGTTAAATAATAAAGTTAGGTCCTTGTCACTTTACCTTAAAAGGTATGATATGTACCTTTAAGTGGCCCCAGAATATGTGGGTCTTTATTCTTTTCACAAGGATACAATGGTATCCCAATTATGGGTTCGATCCTAACATCAAAATAACTTCTATCTCCCAGGATGATGATAAAATCCAATGTGTCCTTCTTCTAACTGGATGATGATAAAATCCAGAGTATCCTTCATCTACCCCAATGGAAATAAATTCCAGAAAACCCCACTACATGGAATGGAAACACGCACCATTATAATGACAACCAAACAATGTAAATTTAATATATAATATGATACCATTAATGGTGAACCTCAAATTCATATAGATATCTCCATTAATAAAAAACCTTATATACATACAGATGATTTAGAATTCAATACCTGATAATAATTGATTTTCATTTCAAGGGGAATCTATGTTATACTTCGCAATTAATGATGGATTCATGAAGATATATTACATATATAAGAGAGTCCCAATGTATTCAACAATTCCTCCCAAAAGGTTGTAATGATCCAAACCTCCCATCCTCTTGTCTAATGTGATATCTTAAGCATAGTGGGTTAAAATCACTTAAAGGAACCTACCATTGGACTGTAGGACCCTTTGGATATAGAAATGTTGTGGGTTTCTAGTTCCAAGAACAAACCAAATGTAAACCATTCAGAAATTGTGATTCCTAAACAATGTCCCATTTTTGATGGAAACATAACATTTCTCTGAAATAGATTCGATTATATATAATTAATTTCACTGAATATATAATATAAATATTTAATTAAAATCATTCACTAGTAGTGATAAAGACAATTTATTAAAATAAAAACACATTTTTTATATAAAATATGTTTTTAGAAAAAACCACTTTATTTATATTGAAATAAAATTTGTTTTTATTTATAATCAATTGATAAAAATGAATTATAATTATAAGTGTTTAAACCTTATAAATTCCAAATTTTATTTATTCCTATACAATCCATAAAATTTAATGGCATTTTTATAATGGTATATTGTGTCATGGTTCATTTAAACTCTGGGTTACGTATAGAAAAAGCTATCAATGAGATTTAATTAATTTAAAAAAAATATTTCATATAGTGAAGAGGTTTTACACATTCCATTTTTCTCTCCATCAATTCCCAATCATCGATGTTATATGAAATATGATTTTAATCCACTATATATTGGCACAAAAACCATGTTCATCCAACTCTATTTGATTTTATCCGGTGTTTCAATGCAAAATGATTGTACTCTAAAGAATAATTATAAGGAAGTTTAAATATTTTTAGCCAACTATATCCAAAAATATTTATCATAATAAATTCATTACATAATTTTTTGATTAAATTTTCTCATAACAATGATGAACCCAATGTCTAGTTGGGACTAAAATAAATAACACTCCGATGATATACATTGCATTCTAGACTCAATGATGGTCTATATCATCCTATCCAATTTCCAAAAAAGAGATATCATTTTTCTATAAAAACATAAAAACTTTCCTTAGTATACTATAATATTTTTAAAATATTATTTCATAATATTGATGATGATACCATTCACTTTCCATATCAACCTGGGTGTAAACATCATAATCCCAATCAGACCAAACAATGATTTTTTATGGTAGTATGATAATTAACATTCACCATTTCCCCTCAAGGTAGGACCCAATATAGTATAACATTATTAAATTATCTATTATAAATTTAGTATTGGACACTCTAATTAAAATGGGTGACAAATAAAGGAATTATGATATATTCATGTGTGGAATTATTTTTTGAAGCTTGTGTTCGTAAAAGAATAAAAGGAAAGATCATCATATTGATCTTGTTCACATTGACCACTAGGGATCAATGAAATGACTAGTCTTAATAAAAAATGAATTAAAAACATTTTATTGACAAGTAAAGTGGAATATATTGTATTGTGTTCATGTTGAGAAAAAATATGTTATAGAGTATACGAATAAGTATCAAATTAGTACACAAAATAGTGAGTCAAAAATTTAGATTTTTTTAATTTTTTTATAGAACGTAATAAATTTTCAATTAATATGAGAACTACCTTGTGAAAAATTGAATCATTAATGGGGTATCATAAATATGAACACAGAATATAATAGAGTTATTAAATGAATAAATCAGTACATGAATAATTTGGACAAAATATTACTAATTTTGATTTTTAAAACTCTTTACAACTGCATGTATGCAGATCAAGTTGTAGTTTATAATCAGTATTAGGTAGTTCTATATACATTGGAAGAGGAAAAAACATAAAAAATATGGAATAAATTGATTCCCTCTCCTAAAAACTGATGTATTTGGATGTAATTTGTTTTCAAAATAAAGTATGTCAAATTGGAAAGTATAGTAATTTGATAAATGGAGTGTTTTTGGGATACTCAAAGAAAATTATGGCCTTTTAAATTCATTAATAAAATTCAATGAAATTATATAGAGTAATGTTGTAAAGTTCATTTAATATAATGTTGGGAAATGTTACAAAAGAATTAAAAATTTTCAAATATTTAATGAATATTATGCTTTTGACATAAATATAGTGGTTATACAATGATTATGGAATGATATAGGAATAAAGAATATATTAGATGAAGAAAATATTAAAAATTAAAGTAATAATGATATATAAAAGAGAGATAAGTCAATCCAGGTCAGTCTATCCAATATAATGTATGAAAATGTTTCTCGAATATAGATAAAATGTATATGGAGTTTAGAACGTGTTTCTCAATTTTCAATGTAAATATGGATAACATTCGAGAATGTTTACAATTTTAAAACATGGAATAGAGATATAAAAGGTGAAATGCATCAAATAAACAAATGTAAAATATAGAAAACAATGAAGAATATAAAACATCATATTCTGATAATAATTATGTATATTTTTATAATAATTTTGATTAATATTGAATTGTGATCTGGAATATATCTTTTCTAGTGTGTTATAGATATTTTAAAATTGAATCGGTTGATATTAAAGCCACATTTTTTCAGGTCGCTCAATTTAATTGAAATCAGATATTCTTGTTTATGGAAATTCGATGTTGATAAATATGATATAGAATAGATATAAATTTACTTTCAAAAATGTCATGATCTATGTGTATTTTTATACTAAACAATAGGTGTCAAGATTGGAAATTATGGAACAGTGATGTCAAGAATAATTAATTTCTTAAATGATCTAAATTTTGAAGCACAAGATTGGTAGGCTCATTATGAATCATATTAAAAAATATAGAATTCAGAATGGGTGATTTCAACCATATTATATATACGAATTTATCCTCTGAAGAACAATTCATACTGGTGATCAATGTGGATGATATCAAATTTGGAGGAATTAGGAAGAAATATATAGTGGAATTGTAAAATATAAAGAGTTTAGAATTTGAAATATCTATTACTAGTGAATTTTATTGCATTGTTGTTTTAAAATTCGTTCACAAGGAGACATATACACAAATATCAAAAGAAAAGTATGTTATAGAGCTTCGGGATAAATTCAAAATTCATGATTCTAAACCAATATCATATTTCATAGTAGTTGGAAACATGATTGGAAATAATGAGGATGGGAATTTGTTGGATCCAAGTATATATAGGTTGATATTTGGAAGCCATTTTAATATATATCTTAATTTTTTAGACTAATTATTTTGTATATTAATTGGTAGATTATTTATAAATTAATATAAGGGAATATAAAATTATAGTAGTATAAAATTATCAAGTACATCTATGGTACTCTCAATTTTTTCATGTAATTTGATGATAAAAATTATCAAAAGAAAATTTAAATTCTATTAATGTTGATAAGGGAGGTGATATTATAGACCAAATGTTGTTTAGTGTCGTTGTGTTCTTCATTGGTAACAAATTTATGGAGTGGTTGACTATGAATTTTGAGAAAACTTCCCTAAGCACAGAATAAGTAGTGTAAATATTTTGATTCCATGGAATAAAATCTACTTCTATTGATAATGAAATAGATATTGGATATTGGTGAATTAATTAAGATGATACATATGACAATTTATCATAAAAATAGTGTAATAAAACTCAAAAAATTCTATATAACACTCCTATACCCATCAAAACGAAATAAGATATCACATTATCATAGAGAGATTACATCAAGGAATGATTGGAATGATTCATATTGAAACTAATGAGCCAGTGGAATACCCCATGAAAAAGCTATTGTCAACACAATTTTTTGATAAACATAAATTGAAAATAAATTTTACACCTCCTTCATATGCTTAACGATGATTTTATGTTGCAATATTTATATTTGAATTTAAAAGAATACATGGATTCCTTACCTCTATGATGTTATATCTACTGATTTTTATTAAAAAACATGGAGAATATATGTTATGGTAAAAATCACTATAATACCGTGGTAGAATTAAATTCTAAAGTGGATAAATAAATATAATTTGTTTTTGTGATGATTTTCTCTCAATATTGGTCAATTAATATATGAAATTCATGTGAAGAAATGATACATTAGTAATTGATGAATAGATTTTGATTGGTATAGAATATTGGGGTAGTTAATATTATTTAATTACATGATTCATAAGATACTATATTTAACTATTTTATTCTACATTAATAAATACCCAGGTAGACTTAGAGTAATTGATGATATATTTTTTTCTATCAGGAGGAAGAAAAGTCTCTATTTTTGAAATTTAATTTCACATTGTTATTTAAAAAATTCCAATGGGGGCATCCAAAACTCAATTTTTTATGGCCACATATCTATACATGTGGTGAAGAAGGACCGTTGTTATATTCCCCAAATAGCCATAGTATTAAAAATAATCACGTATATAAAGGGTTATATACGTGGGAAAAATGATGTCATGAATATAACCTATAATGTGAAAATGAATGAGATAACTTTTTACATGGTAAAGGAACAAAAAAGGACCTATATCCATGGGAATAGTTTCCAAATGCTATATCCCCCTTAGGTCGGAAATAACTCTATGAATAGAAAATGTATATGGGGATAGGTTTCCTGTGGTCATAGGTCAAGTTAGAATCTGGAGAAAGGTCCAACCTATAGGACCAATAACCATATTCCTTTCGTGAACATTGATATTGGTTCCCTATATCCATAGGCTCACTCCCCTATGGGTATAGGTTTTCACTAAGAAAGACTAGAATTATTAATATGTTAATTTTTTTTAAATTCATATATATATATATATGATTAAAATAGTTTTAATCATCTAGTGGTACTTTTTCATAATATATTGATACCTGATCCAGGTTCAAAACGCAGTGGGATCAATATCATTCTCATACAATACCCATGATTAGCTACTCATGGCTATATCTTACAATTATTGTCATCCCAACTCAATCTATAGGCCATGGATCACAACCATAGCTTAGAGGATATTTCTATAAAAATACAATCCAAGGGATATTCAATCAAGATTACATAAAATATCTAAATAATGATGGGATATAACCACTATAATCAACTATGGTTACATTTATTTTTTCCCTATAATGATTATTGGAATCATGCATTTCCTTAATCAATATTATTATAGTTATTATCACTAATGTAATAAAATTCGAGGATTTTATAGTAATTTTATATTATGTGGAAATATTTTTTTAAATAAGTCCCATGGAATTCATTTCTTCTACAGGTTATTGAGGTTCTAATGAAAATAATATTTTAAGGGAAGATTAAAAATCCCAAAAGCATGTTGCAAGATGTATACTATTTATTTTAGTGCACGTGATGGAGTTTCATCCCAGTTAAATAAATTTATGCTAGTAAGATGTTTTTTATTTATTCACCATGTGATTTATGTAATGACCAGTTGATCACATTAGATATGAATTATATCATGAATGTAATGTTTTTTCAAATATGGCTCACCAGTGCAGTTGTGTGAATATTGTGAGAGTGGAATAAAGGCATTATAAATGCATGAAAGTTTTGTGAATATAATTGTAGTTTTCCAATGAATAATATTGATTCCACTCATTATATGTTACCAGACATTAGGAAAATTATTAAGGTTCTATTTTATTTAATGGTCAAATTATTAAATTATACCTTAGTGAATCATCTAGTTTAAGGAAGTAGAGTAAAGTCGGGTGGAAAAATAATGTTGGTTGAAATTAATATATTTTTTCTATTGAGAACATTGATATTAATTGAGAATAATTACATTAAACATGTATATGAGAGAATACATTGGTGAACTCACCATATAAAATGGGTTTGTGCCAAATGATATTGATAAATGAGCATGTGTGATAGAAGTAGAATATAAGTTTTTTTGGGATCGTTACCTCTTTTAATTGACCTGGTAAAATATTCAAACCTCAGTAATGGGTCATTTCTCAATTAAACAAGATGAATAAATTATAAATTGAAAAAAATTAAATTAGAGAACAAACTGGAATAAAATGAAGTATTTATGGAAATATTTATACTGTTTCTTCATTGATAGTGAATTACATTACCTAATGATACTATATACATTATAGTGAAATATTAACTTGAAAGAAAATATGATATAGAAGTGACCATTATTTGATTTATCTAATATAAAATTATCCAATGCATTAAGAATAGGAGGATAAAAAATAAGAGTTATAAAATATATAGTGTTCTATTACTTGAAATTATTTTTAAAATATTTATTTTTGGAGTATATTTAATATTGAAAAAATATTATATTTAATGAACTAGTAAAGCATAATAGATTCTATTATGGCAAATACATCATTATTATATTATAGGAAACCATACCATTCAAAAATAAATATTACATATTATTAGATTATTATTCAATATAGAAAATTATTATCCATTCAAAAATTGTATAGTATTAATTTATTTGAACCATGTATACACAAAACACCTATTCATAAGAGATATATACCTCAAAAAGTTATTCATAACTATCATCCTTTATTGAAATATCATACATTAAACATATATTTCTAACCTTGGAAAAGGACACATAAGTATGGGTGATCATAGGTTTAATAAAATGGAAATGACAAGATATTTCAATGATTAAGTAAGAATAACATGAGAATAAGGGTGTGAGAACATGATCACAACATTTGTAATACCGTACCAATCATATCATAGATCATAATTTGAATAATTGGAGTATTGTACGGGATTGCATAAGATATTAAACATAGTGAGACCAAATAGCATGAACTAATAGATAATAATATTGGAATAAGACAAAAAGTTGTGTCACACACATAATTATAGAAAATAATTTCATTAGAAAAGTCTCACTACCATGTCTGTCATAGTATATTGGGTTCACTGCCCATTTTATCATATACTTAGTTATGGTTTATTCTAAATACTACAATTTTTGATAAAGGCCTTTATTTAACAATGTTAACTGTCAATTTTGTTCCTTCTAATCTCATGAGATATCTATTTTTTCAACTTCATTATAGGGATATATAATTACATCCCCATGCATCACGTAGTAAAATAATAATTATATGTGCTAAAATATCATAATTTAAAAATTATTACAATACCCATTTAATGTAAATGGCTGTCATAAATATTTCATAATGACATCATAGAATAACTTGTGTAAAAAAATGGTTTGATAATGGTATCATCATATCTTAATTAACCAATGAGAAGTAAACTAGTTTAATAGACCAATCTTTAAATAATAATTAAAATCACAAGGAAGAATTAATGTGGATGGTATCATTTGATCATATACTCCTAAAATATTTTTTATCGTGAACAAAACTTTTTATAAATGGAAAATTCCTTTAATTGAACAATTGAATATTTTATGAGGATAATTACATTTTTTACTTTGGAATCACATATATGAAATCAATTATTTTCCAAATATGAATTCTTTTTTTGAATATAAGTATTAAAACATTCAAATTAATATTTAATTCATTGAGTATTCAAGATGATGTGATATTCAATTCATGCCCTATATATTAAAACAAAGAGTTATTTCACATTTTCAGTAAAAAGTCCACAATTCGTTCTTCATAAAATGAAATGAATATTCCTTTTAACTTTTTTAAGAAAAAAAATAATGGGTAAATATGAATTTATAAAATCAGAGGAAAAATTTTAATATATTCTTGAAAACATTATTATAAAAAATATATATGGAAGAAAAATGATTTATGAAAAAAGAGAATAATTAATCCACTTTTCCATAAAAAAATTACTTTGTTATCTTTTGTTAATGAAGAGATGAAAAATAAGATAAAACATGTATTATAAATATATAATCTGCGAAGAAAAATTTTTAATGGATTAATTAATCATAGTTCATAAAATTTAATCACAAAAAACTTAATCTTCAGTAATCCTAATAAATAATGACATTATAAACAAATCCCATAACACTTTGGTAATGTTTTAATTAAATCCACATTCGAGAGATAATCCAAGATTGATGGTGGATTTTTTATAGTATTCATGGAAATAATTGTACAGATAAATCATATATATTATATACAATAAATAAAATAATAAGTGGTGATTATCGAATTTATCTAGAATAAATTATAGTGTAATGAAAATATCTTACTGAAATTATGACTATCTTCTATTATGCTCTGTATTATTGTATAATAAATTTAAGTTTACTATTATTTTATTAGATAAAATTTTAAACTGATATAATATAATATATGATCCTTTTATATCATTTAAACATTCAATTATAAATAATTAGATATTAAAATCATCGTTTTCCAAGTGTTAATTATTTCACATTCCATTAAGATGTTTTTTTGTAGTTCCAGTTATTTTAAATTGATCATAGTTACATCACATGAAACATATAAATAATGACATAAATATCATATACTTCTATTATAATAGTATATATAGTCATCCATAAATTCTAGATAAAAAACAATTAATTATATCATTCATGAAGATAGTAGGTCATACATACAAATGAAGAATATTTTATCTTTTTAACAGCTCAAAAAAGGCAAACAAAAATAGTATTTAATCATTAATGAATATTTATAATATCATATGTATCATATATATAAGAATAAAATATTTATATTTTACCTTTTATATAATGATAAAATCAAAATTGAATCACATCTCTTCATGGAGTCGGTAGACCACATATACATACGAGAGAAATTATCATTTTCCAAAGAATTTGAATACATGAAGGTAGATAAGATTTGGAAATTATATAATAATATAATTAAGTCATAAATATATTATTTAAACATTAAATAAATCAATGTAAAAATCTATGAATGATAGTGACGGAAGATTAATTTTATCCCTATATGGAGTTGGTATTCCACACATACACACAACTGATAATTTCAATTCACTGTTTAAAGGATATAGGGTGTATATTGGTTGTTCCATAATAAAAATAAAATTATGTATATTTATGATACTTATACTGTTATTTAATTTTTAATATCATATATTTTAGTAGGTATATGAAGAAATAAAATAAAATTGGTTGGGTATGAAGATTATATTTTCTTCGACAGGCCTCCATTAGATCATTTATAAAAGACTAATGGAATTGTATTTTAAGAATATCATATACTCTAATTCATAGATGTGGAATTTTATAAGAGAATATGGTAGGGGATGGTCAACAATGTGGGATAAAGTAATGGTAATATATATAAACAATGGTTGTCCTTTTTTAAGTGTGTGAGAGGATACCCATAGAATTTCCTAAAATAATAAACATAATAATGTCTTTTTCATGAAAAGTGAATCCAAATGAAAAAATGTTAAATGGTGGGTTAGTATGAGGTTGAAATATGGATATCAAAAAGTATTTTTCCATTTCGTATTGTAAAATATATATTAATCTCTTGGTTTGACAACCCCACCAAACAAAACTCATTCTAACGTTAGATGTGATGGAATATATTTTTTCATTTTTTAATGTTCATCATGACCAAAAAATTATTTTTACTTATTAAATAATATAAATTATTTTTATTATACTTATTTAATTCAGTTTATCAAAATAATTTCATAAAATCTGATTAATTAAATTTTAAATAAAATAAAAAACACAATGAAAATCGGTTTTCTAAAAAAATCATATTTAAAAAGTATTTAATATCATAATTCGACATAAAACTGATCCAAATTAAATAAATTAGATTATTTATAACATAATATAACTAATAATACTTTTAATAAATTTTTAAAATTATATGAAAATATTTAAATGCATTAAATTATATAGAAGTCAAATAAAAAATATTAGTACTTTTCACTATTAATAAAAAAATAATTCTTTTTTGAAAATTCCCAAGAATATTACTCTGACATATTTAAAACATGATTAATTAAAAAATAAATCTCCTTTTATAAAAATTAATTATTTGAAACATTAATAAAAATTAGTTATGTTTTTTTCTTAAAAATATATAAAAACATATTTGAGAGAAAATATATTTTTGAAGAAAATAAAGAGTTCACTAAAATTTATTATTTATTGAAAAATAGGTTTTCTTTATATTAAAAACCGTTATATATTTTTAAAAAAATATTGTTATTCATATTTTACCCTATAATTTAATGACTCATTTATAATTTTATACTATATTTTTCTTCATTTAGACTCATTTTTATGTTTATCATAAGATATCAATGAAATTAAAATCATTTTGAGAAACAAAGTAATAAAATATATGTTTGTAAAATTTGAGCACACATAAAAATAATCTCACCATCAAAATACATCATTTTAATATATATAATTAAGGACATATCATTTTTATCACATTAATTTCTTTAGATGTATCTTATTCAAATTTTGGATCCATATTGACATCTTCTACTAGGAGATTAGTCTTTTTTCAATGAACATTATTTTAATGATCATGTATTTCCTCAATTTATTATTTACAGAAGATTTAATGATCTAGTTGTATAATCTCTATTATATAATCCCTCCATTTTATTACACAACTTTTCATTACATTGTACAAACAAAGGTTCTTTTAATGTTTACTTTCATTTAAAATTGATATATAATAAATGAAAAAAATAAACAATTATCACGATACACATGAAAGGATTCATCATAGGTTCATTGTATCTATATTTTCAATATCTTGTAACCTATGGACATACATCAAAGGAATGGTTGAGAATAAGGCCGAGTAAGGAAATGTATGGGAAATATTTACATGTGGTCTTGATAAATATTAATAAGAACATGAAGAAAGCCATAAGGGCATGAGAAATATGAATTTCATAAAAATAAAAAATGATCCATAACATGGAAATATAACTATAACATTTAAATGGTACATTCATAAGAATATCACCAGGGTTTGTCACTGAAGTGTTTAAATATTACCAATGTTAATCACCAAGGTATCATAAAACATGTATTCACAAGAGAGTAAATTATTTACCTAATGCATTGAAGAGATATCATGGAGTGCCCATAATATGTATTTATTTCCATGTTATACACATATATCATTATAAATCATTCCATAAATAACCCATGAATAATAAATTAAATGGGTTTTGTATCAAAATCATGTAATTTTAAAAAGTACCTAAAGACAAGAATATTTTGTTATATTTAACCTATGTAAGTGGAATTAAATTATTATGTCTATTAAATCCTGGGATGTAATAAATTATTTTTATATATCAGTGAATATGACATGAAAATAAGTTGTTTTGGTTTTTTATTAAAATAAAATAAAATAGAATTCGTTGAGGAAAAAAGGGAGATTTTGATAAGTAAATTCACTACCATGATGTATATAAATGTTGTTATCGAAAAGGGGTATAATGATAATAGATATACATCTCAAATTGATAAAACATAATTTTTAAGTGTGTTAATGAATAAAAATTAAATAATATAGAGTGAACATAACATTCAGATGACATATAAAAAAGTGGTTCTTGATATGAAGTGAAAAAAATGATATTTCCCTAACATTAAAGTGTTACTCATTAAACATATGGATTGTAACTTTATAAGATTCATGATTCCTTGGTAGGACTCCTAGGAAGGTAAAACTACCATTTTTTTAGATGAAGGATTGGGAGTGAATGTAAAAGGAGAAATGGGCGTGTATTTATAGATAAGGTGGATGATTGGTTTATTAATTTCAAAATATTGGTTGTGGAATCCTAGGTTGTGGAAAATGAAAAACCATGGGATTTAGCACGGAATTTACCTATATTATTGGACAAATGGGAAATATATTTAGATATTTTACTTTAAATGAGTCGGCCATAATTTTATATTACCATCATTGGAATGTAAAAGTAAAATTTCACAAAAATAATGTTTTTAATGTTAAAATTTTAATTTTAAACATTGGAAATTAATTTATTGTTTTGAAAAATGATTAAAATATATTAAAATAATTAAAATTTCTAAAATGAAATATATTAAGTGTTTAATTTTTTTAATTAGTTTTTCATCATTAAGAAATAATTATGATGTCATTAAAAATAATGAAAAAAACCAACCAGTATTTTTACAATTCAAGAAAAAATAAAGTATTTTAAAAAATTATCAAAAATTATCCCTAAACTAAATTTTAAATTCCCATTTCAAAAATGATATCCATATTATCCAATTAATTCTCTAAATATGAGAAATATAAATTTTAAATATAAAAATCATTATTAATTAAAAATAATAGAAGATTGAAAATGACCAACAAAATTTCTAACACTTGAATAAAATAATTATTTTATAATTTTAATTTAAATAAGAGTGTTTTTACCTTATTATTTCATTAAAATAAGTATTATTCAAAATATTTTTGTTTATTATATATATTTATATTCTCTTTGTAATTTACAATTTCATTCTGAAAAATGAATTTATCAAATTTCATCTCAAATTTATTATGAAAAACAATTCTTAAAATAAAATTGATGAAGTAATAATTTTTGTTATACAGTGTAATTACACTTTATGTATGTTTGGAATTAAAAAATAACCACTTATAACACCCACAAACAACCTAATGGAATTTTTTTTAATGGTGATGGATTCACAAAGTGGCTATGCTAACATCGTTGAAGAGGTAATTTTCACTAACATGAACTTCTCCCGTAAGAAATTTCAATATAGACTCACTTCTTGAAGATCCACCTAGGAATTTTCAAGGGAGAACCCTAATGAAACTACCTAACTTCCATTTTCTGACCAATGGGAATAATACAGAATGACTCTACTAGTTGAGGACATAATTTCATCATTCTTTATTAATTATCCATTTTTATATCAATATAAAGACACTAATTATAACATTAAAATTATTATTATTAGTGTAGTTTCCAAGGATTGTATTGACCAATAGTCATAACTGACTAATGATCATATAATGGTTGATACCTAATGGTCACGTTTCAAATTATACTCACTTCATTATAAAGGAGATATATTTTTGTTTAGAAAAAATTAAATAACATGCATTTTTTTAGGAAAGAAATATCATTAAAAAAGAATGGGTAATTAAATTCTCCAACCCATAAGAAATTTTTTCCCTAAAATTTCTTCTCATTATCTAAATATAGAAAAATTGTGGTAACATATACTTCCTCTTTTCCTATGGTTCCCACAATACATTTTCATAATTATGGTTCCTCCACAACACTACGACGAATTGGGCAGTCCTACTATATAGAACCTTATCTCCTTTGTTCAAGATCTCCATTGGATCCTCCTCTTAAGATATGTCAATTTCTAGTTTTATCACATCCATATTCAGTCCATGTGAAGGGGCGAGTATGTAATTTCTTAAGATAGATATATGGAATACATCATGAACTTGATCTAGATATGGTTGATGTTCTAGCTGATAGTTCACTGCACCTTTTCCTTCTAGGAATTCATAGGGTCCAATATACCATTGGTTAGACTTACCTTTATTCCTAAACTACATTACTCTCTTCTATGGTAAAATTTAAAGGAAGAAATTGGCACTAACAGAAAACTCCAAATCCTTTTAATGGTTGTCTGCATAGCTCTTTACATGACTCTAAGAATCCATTATGTGTTGTATGGTGGCATGAAACTTTTCAATAATCTATTTCCTAAGATCAACCGAAGCAGCTTTCTCACACTAGAATCATCCAAGAAAGTATAATTTCTACATCACATCCCTTGTAGAGCTTCATTGGGTGCCATTTTAATACTTTTATGGAAGAAATTGTTTTATAATAACTCATATAATGGGTGGTATTGATCCCTTACACCTTTAAAATCAATTGATGATGTTTGTAGTATGTCATCATGAATCTGAATAGTCCATTCATGTTGGAAACTAGTTTAGGGTCAAAGGTATTTATGAAATTCAATTTTGTGTTTAGATCATGCTGATTGCTTCTCTATAATATAGATATGAAACATGGATCATGGGTAATGATAAAAAGTGGAACCACATGTAGCCTCACCACTTATTTTATGTACATAATTTCAAGTTTCTAAAGAGTTAATTTTTCCCAAATAGATATGATATAGGAAGTATTGGTGTGATGATCCCATATATCCCATATCATATTTTTTCTTTCTGATGTTTTTTGGAGACTAGTAAAAATGTCCATAGTGATATTGTACCACCTCAATATTGGTATGGGAAGTGGTTGTAACAACTCTTTAAGAAGTTGTACCTCTACATTCACTTTTTGAAACACTGGGAAACTTTTAGTGTTTTTTGTAATCTACATTATCATGTTATCCCACCAATAATTATCATTAAATTCCCTATACATTTTAGTGCTTCCAGGATGTATAAATAATGATGAGATATGAGCTTCATAAACAGGATCCTTATTTATTTTTTCAACACATGCAACACATAGCCCTGTATGATATTTTACTACACATTAATGATCAATATTGAACTCAAGAAAATTTTCATTTCTCCAAATCCTCTATCTTCATCTCTAACAAAGAATCTTGTCCTTGATCTTTACTGATTTTCTCTAGTAATGATGGTTGCGAAATTTTTTTTGATGGGGTTGTTGATTTCCCTTCCCATATGATTCCCATTCCTATTTTTACTTGATCATTGATCAAGGTATCTCCTTGAATCCTCATCATTTCCAAAAAAATATGACATTTCTTAAAAAATGAATCAGTAACTTTTTTTTCACTTTTGGGGTGATAATGAATTGAATAGTTACTGTCTTTTAGAAGTTCCAACCATCTCTAATGTCTCGGGTTTAATTCGTTTACTATTAAAATATACTATTAACTTTAGAGGTATTTGCATATATGAAATTTATCCTCATAAAGATAGGGCCTCTAAAACATCAAACCAAAAATAACCACAGTTAGCACCAGGTCACGTGTTGTACAATTTTTCTCATGAGTATTAAATTACTGAGATGAATATGCTATAACCTATTCATTTTATAGGAGGACACACCAAATACCTTTTAGAGATGTATCACTAAAAGTAATGAACCCTTCTCTGATAGAGGGTAGAGTTAACAAATGTGAAATAACCAATCTCTTCTTCAACACTTGGAAACTTTATTGACACTCCGTTATATAGATGAATTTGGGAACTTTTGGAGTAGACATGGTTAGTGGATTAGAATGTCACAAAAAAATTCACAACCCTCCTACAATATCATACTAAACCTAGGAAATTAAGAATATATGTTTCTATTATAGGATAATTCCACTCCTCCACAACCTTTGTCTTGGATGGGTAAAATGAAATTACATCATTGGTTAAAATATTCCCCAATAAAGAAACATGTTGTAACAAAAATTAGTATTTTATGAACATTTAAAATATCATCTCCATCCATAGAGTTTACATTATAACCACTAAATGATATTAATGATCCTTATAACATTTGGATATATCATAATATCATCAATAAAAACCACCACAATGTTATCAAGGTATTACCTAAATACTCTATTCAAAAAACCAATAAATATAGAAGGTTCGTTAGTCAATATCATGGTCATAAAAAACTCATAATTCCCATATATTTATGTGAAGGAAGTATAATTATAATCTTATTTCATCACCCTCAATGGATGATAACCAGATGGAAAATCAATCGTGGAGATGAATTGAACCCCATGAAGCTGGAAATGTAAAACATCAATCTATAGAAGATAGTACTTGTTCTTAACTCTGATCCCATTGTGTTCTCTATAATCAATGCATAGCCACATTAATCCATCCGTATTATTCTCAATGAGATCTGGTACTGAAAAAGGAGACACACTTTTCCAACAAAGTCATTCACAAAAAATATATTGAAGATATTTTTTTAATTCCTCTATCTCTACATTTTCCATTCTATATAGTGTCTTTTATATGGTCTCAGGTCCAAGAATGAGTTCATTGGATTACTATACCTCTATTTCAGGGGTAAGATCAGATAAATATTCATGAAATATGCCAATGTATTCTTGAACGAATCTTGAATGATAGGGACATTTGATTTTTTTTTATACTTTTATTTCCTTCTTCATCTTCACTGATCATTTCAATAAATAAATTTATCATAGGTGCTTCTAGACAAAGTTCATATCGAGCTATATCTCCTTTAAAAACAACTATATGTTTTCCATTCAAGATTATTATGATTTCATTTGTTCTATAATTAATATAATAATTATACATTGAGAGCCAGTTCTTCCCTAGAATAATTTCTAATTACATCATGGGAATGACTACCATATTTGGGATGGAATTCTTCTATCCAACTTGAATACAGAAGATTCTATACACTATTGATTCATGGATAATCCCCGAAGGCTTCATGACCGACAAATATTTTTTTAGTTGTTCTGGTATTCAATCAATATAATTTTAAAACATGGAGGAAATAATAGAATATGTAAAATGAGAATTTTAATAACTACTTGATATTATTTAAAGAACAAAAAAAGTTCAATACCCCACCTATTTTTCCACACATACTTCACCCGTTGTGATAAGATAATCCTGACCATTCTCCCTTATCCTATGATGACGTCGATGGTGATTCCCATCCAATATCTTCTAATTTGAAAAAATATAGGAAATGTTCCCAATATAACCACACTTATAGCATTGGATATCAAGATGGACATACATCCTCATCCCTTCATTTTTATTACTAACATGTTGAGGCTTCACCTCACTAAGATAGTTTTGAGAAATATAGACATCTCTTCAAAATAAGTAACATTTACAACTCATGGGAAAGAATTTCCCCAAATTATTCTTCCTATATTTCTTGCATATGGGAAGTTACACATGCTTTCCTTCTCTTCCATGATCAATCTTCGTCCCTAAGCATTGTTACATTGTTATCTTAATTTCATTTGATCTATAGGAACACTTCATCTCTCCAAACACTATTTCATCCATCATATAACTTCTCACTATCTCCCCATAACAATCATAGTCTAAATTAGCTATATTCTTCAATAGATATAGTCTGAGTACAAAAAAAATATACCAACCATTCCATTAGGATCCATAAAACATCTACAGGTGTTGTGTGAAATAATTTTAAAGTTCATATTATTACCTCCCATAAATTCATTTTCATTCCAATTCCACTCTAGGAATTTCACATTATTATTCATTTAAATAGAATGGGGAAAATATTTTTTCAAATGTTTCCCTGAACTCTTACTACTCAATAATGAAAATCTCCATACATAGATTTGTTTGTTTAACCAGTTTCCCCAATTTATCAGATTCTTCCTATATGTTATACATGGACAAGGTAACTTTATCTTATTATGAACTACAAATTAATGAAAAGATCATATCTATAGAGGTTATCCATTGTTCAAAAGTCAATGGTTTGGTAGATCTAATGAATGAAATTTTTCATTTATGCATGAAGAACTCAACATAATGTTGTACACGTAAATGTGAATTCGGTCTATTGACATGATTCATGTTATTTTTCATTACTATTGTTAGTTAATTCATCTTTCTCATGATGTTTTCATTTTTCTCATCATTGGACCATCAACAAATTGTTTATTTCCCTCACTATTTAGATAGTACTTCTTATTTACTACCATTTTATAAAATAATTAAGCCATTGTTACAAACATTTTTATTTTAAGATAATTATAACTCCCAGGGAATTATATGTCTTAAAAAATCATGATTAAAAATGTTATTATTTTAAAAAATAAATTTTTTATAAAAAAATTAAAAATAGTTATACAAAATATTTCTATTAAATAATCATATCCCCCAGGGGTGTCATCCTGATAGTGAAACAAGGCCCATTATTTTGAATTATTTCCCATTCAAGGCTATCTCTAGTTAATGTATTCAGGTTTTAACCCAAGATACATATTGGCCACATCCATATCTACCTTTTCATATCTAAAAAGATATTTTTTTGATCTAAAACCACTTGAGTAATTCTTTATCTAAATAACATAATGTTTCCAATATATTAACTTTTCCCTAGTGTTCTTCAAAATGTTTTCAAATCCAAATTTCAAAAAATAACTAAACCATCCTTTGAAATTTGAAATGGAACCATCCTTTTTATTACATATCATTTAATCAAATTGTAAAAACCAATGATATTTTAAAGTAGTTTCTTTGAAAAATTGTTCCCTATACAAGAGAACATAAAACATTATTCAAATACAGATGAAATGATTCATCATAGGATCATCCTATGTATATTTACTATATCATATAACACAAGGTACACATCCCTAGAAAGGGTGATGTATAATCATTATCCATATAAAGAATTAAAATGGATGGTATAATTTGTTTAAATACATAGTAATTAAAATGTAACAAAAAAGGACTTTACTATAGATGAAAAATGAATTTACAAGATCACTGTATCATTTTTGAAGAAAATAAAATTTCTAATTTGATAAAACAAATCATAAATCATTACATTACCAAAATATTATGGAATAAATTTTATTTAAAAAAATGGTTCCTTGAGGTGTAAATATAAAATCACATATTGGTCCTGATGGTGGGAAATTGTTTTCATTCATGATAAACTAAAAAATATTCCCTTCACATTTCATATAAAAAAAATTAAAAATACCATCTTAAAAAAATGAAAAGAATATTTCTTTTAATATTATTATAAAAAATAAATAATGGGTAAATTATAGTATAAAAATTCATTGGATAATATTAATATCATTCATGAAAATTATCTTAGAAAAAATTGAATTGTGTGAAAAATAATTTTAATCCAAAGAGACAGGTAAAGTTGGTTTTCATTCATAACAATATATCAGTCACATGTATACATAAAGAGATAAAAATGAATGGAAAAAATGTAGTATCTATAAATAATCATGGGATAAAAAAATTATTGAGATCAATGAATGATAGGTCCCAAAATTTCACCATAAAAAGCTTAAATATAAATAGTCCTTATAATCAATAACAAGTTACATAAATACCTTACCACATTGGTAAAATTTAAATTAAAACCTCATTAGACAAATGGACTTATATAGATTTTTAAATCCCCATAAAATTTAATAAAATATTCATAAAATAAATTAATGGGTATTATATATATTTCAGAAATCAAAAAGTGGCTAATATGGAATGTGTCTTATTGAGACAAAATAGTTAGACGAAAACCCCTTACCTCTTGTTTGACTTGCATCAAGGGCACTCTATCCTCTAGTGAAATATATTATATTTTTGTATAATTATATAAGAAATCATGTAAATACTTATAATATAATATAGTATCAAGTTATATTTTTTGAATTCTTATTCATTAATAATTCATCATTAATAATGACATTTTTGGGTGTTTATTATTTCTTTTTTCACTAAAAGATAGTTTTGGTTGTACTTTTCCATTTAATTTGATCAAGGTTTAATAATTTTCAAAATGTTCATCATTTTATTTATATCATATATATTCATTATAGTTATATTTAGAGTTATCCATAAATGTTATATAATGAAAATGAATTACACGTTCCATGTTGATGATATGTCGTACTTACAAAAGAATGCTATTTTTAAATTCAATGAATAGAATGAATGAAAAATAATTAATAATTCAACCATATAGAACCATTATATTATCATATATATATATATTCATTATATATATCCTTATAACCATTTATATTGAAGAAGGATTTAAAAATAAATCACATTCTTTCATAGAGACGATAGTCAACATGTAAGCACGAACGACATTATAATTTTCCAAAAGATTGGAAGGTAAGATGGTGGATATGATTTTATAATCATAGAAGAATAGTTTTCATCAATAACATATATAATCCTTAAACTCATCATAATAATCATCCTTGAGTGACGGTTCTGGAAATTTATTTTTTTCACTAAATGGAGGAGGTAGTCTACATGTATGCATTTATGATAATTTAACATCGCATTTGATGGAATATAGAGTGGGTATTTTTGGTTCAACAATAATTATAAAATTTATTTATAATTAGGATAATTATGTTATAATTTTATTATAAATTTCATATATTTCGATGTGGTATATGAAAAATTAAATTGATAATTGTTTTGTATGATGTTTACCACTTCTTCGGTAGGCTACTATTATATATCTAAAAAAGGACCCTTTGAATGGTATTTTAATTATAAAAAAACATTAAATTCATTGATATGTAATTTTATGAGATAATTGGTTGGTGTTTGTTAATCCTAAATTTCTCACATTTGTGTACTGAATATAATGGAGGGGTGTCTATTTATAAGTGGACTAGAGGGCATGCATTGAATTTTGTAAAAGAATAAAATAAAAATAAGTAATTGCAAAGAAAATTTATTCTAAATTGAATGATATTAAATTGTGAGAACTGATTAGTATGAAATATCAATAGAAAGTATAAATTTGAAAATATTTAATAAGAAAAATACCCTTATTTCATGGTTTAACCCCAATCCCATGGTATACAAGTTTTAACATTTACTATGGTAATACATTCCTAATTTTTTTAATATTCATTATTTACTAAAATTGTGTAGAACATGTTACATAATATTAATTATTATTAAAAACATGAAATTTATTTTCTCATGTTTAATTCATTGAATTGGTAGAATTTAATTTATGGTTAGTATACTTGGGTATTAGTTAAAATCGATCTGAATTCGAATATAGATGATCGGGATGTGATTTCCACTTCAAAGGATGATATCACATTTCATATTTAATATGAGATGTTACCACCATTTTTCATGGAATGTCATCCCATTGTAAACCTAAAAGAACATTGATTTAGGAATGATACTTGTAATTTATTTTCTACCAAGGGTACCAACCAGAAGGTATGCAAGAAGCTATAAAAAAATTAATGAATGGAAGGATCCTCCAGGGCACTGAAATAAAGAAAAACATTCTCATGGTCATTTAGATGTTATTGAAGAAAAAAAATGTTTTGCAGGAAAATAATACTTTTGGTGCTAATTAAGTGTAGGATCATGCTACTAGACATCATCACAGTGTAAAAAATAAACAAGAAGAGCCTCATTGTGAAGCTAAGGTGATACAGAGAACTGGAGATTGTCCTATTGAATAGGAATGGCTTGATATTGTCTAATAAAGGTCCACTCTACACGAAGAGAATAGGTCGATGGAATTGGTTCCTCATTCTACTAATTTGGTTACTTGTGGCTCTAATAATGTAGGATCCATGTTTATTGATCAACTCAATGTGCAGTGGAGTTTAAATAAAATTGAGGGTAGTTGGACTAACATAGATAATGAAGAACTGCTAAACAAAAAATCTTATTGAGATGTTGTTGATAAAGGAAAGGTGGTTGTTTAAGTTTTTTCATTGGAACATTTGAATAAGGAAATACCAAGGAAGGAATACTCACACTTGAATTCCACTATGATTACCAGATCCATCTTAAGGAGGATAAAGGTTCAATGTAATATTTTAAGTCCATTCAAGGATGATTATGAATGGGATTGTGATGACTATTATACTATTGGTTTTGATTATTGAACTTCTTGATTTTGATTGAGGGTGTTTTTTCTTATATAACCTGATTCCCCTCCCCTAACTTGATTATTCCTTTTATTTAATATATAGTCATTGCCTCACCTTAAAAAAACATGTAAAAAATAAAAAAAAATTAATCTTACGAAATAAATAGAATTATTCTTAATATAAATAAAATAATGACACTTTTAAAATAAATTTTTAAAAAATGGACATTGTATCATCATTACCTAAAAAACAATATCAATAATATTTATTATTTTTCACTATTATTCAATAAATAAATCTTTTTAGTAATTCATTAAGATTCACACTTATATAGTTTTGATATAATAATTTAAAAAAATGATGTTCATATTTTAATATACATATTATGATGTGGACGGAAATTAACGATACTATTTCTCAATAAAAATAAACAAAAATCCTTTTTTGGATCAATATATTTTTGAAGAATATACTGAATACTAAAAATTATGAACTTATTTATCATCATATTTTTATTATTTCAATTTTTTAAACAAATTTAAAAATATGTTTATTCATATTCATTCATCTAATTTATTGACAAGAATATAACTATATACTATATAAGAGTTATTTTAGGAAAACATTCTCATGTGTCAAATAATATCAAATAAATTTAATTTATTCGAAGTAAAATACGTCATAAAATCTCAGGGTGTAAAACAGATATATCATGTATTCACTCTTAAAAGTGATTAATGTAAAAGTTATTAAGTAATTTTTTCTATATTTATTAAATGGATGGATTTTTATTAACAAATATATTTGTAAAATCGTTATACAAATATGGAAACATGAACGAAAAAAATAAAATAAAATGACAGAACTATGATACACCACTCCCCTATCAATGTGTCTTAGGTTGCAATAGTTATTTTTCTCCACCAAAATAAAAATTCCAAAACTTATATCGCATAATTTCCATTAATTATGAACCTTACCTATAAAATTCCATATTCTTCACCCACCATTTCATGGCCCATGTAATGACCATAACTGTTAAATCACAATGCATGCACCCATTCACCAAAATCCATTCTATGGACCAAATGAAACCCTATATTTAACTATGGAATAGAGGAACCTCAAACTCCCTTGATCCTTACCCCATCCCATATTCATCCTTTATTTAAAATAAATAATCATATTAAGGGGATGATGTACCATAGTAGCACATCTATCTATAATTGTGAATAAAATAGTTGAGTCATCGGGAATGATTTCCATTATATAGAAGAATTATATTCATAACAACAAAAATAATAATTGGGGGTTATTTATTTATTAAATATATAAGAGGATTTCATGGACTCCATCAACAATATAATTCTGGATAATATATCACATATCAAGGGTGATTTCTTATGGGATCAACTTTTAGAGTATTGTTTTATAAAATATCATTCTATGGTTATGGTTAGATTTTTTATTAGTTTTCAGTAATGGATCATATCAATGATAGTGTTTGGTGGTATAAAGGAAGATATACTCCTAATTTTTGTTATTATCTCTGAATATAAGGAGATGATAAATAATCACAATAAGATTTTGGAATAGAAAATGTATACCCCTATAGATTATCACATTAAATGTATAAAAAACACGAAAACCAAGAAAATAAATCATCTTAGGGGTACCCATACAAGTATTGTTCAACATGGCCATCCCTATACTAATTTGGATATAGTATATTCCAAATCGGAAGAGAGCTAATTATATGTGATCGAATTTTACACAACATCATATTTGTCTTACATAAATGTGAAGTTTATTTTATCACTATATTTTGAGTGCTAGATATAGAAGTAAAAAAGACATGTTAATGATTGGATTTGGATCCCATGCACAACTAGACACCAAGATTTCTTTTAGAGTTCCTTCCCCTATTTTTTCGTGGATTCAGTAGTTGACAAATCCCCACATGATCATTAATATGGGATAATTAATGAAAAAAATGTTATTATATTTAATTGGTAGATGAGTATGCATAAATTTTTTTAGATTTTATCAATGCATACGAGGATGATTCCATAGAATCTTGTATGCCAAAGACAATCGTTGAATTTATAAAATAGAAGGAAAACAACATTACATCATTCATATTCACCCTACATCACTCTAGTGGTGTGGTTTAATTATAGTAGTGAGACCCTCCTATTTCCCATAGAGAACAGGAGAATAATTTTATAGATGATAGGGATTACATTTCAATATCAGTGCATGCAAAACTACACATAGCTTCCACACCCATCCACATAGCCACAATATGCATGAGGGATAAATTCTATATAAAGCCATTCCATTACTATAGATCATTATTCAATGTTTAGAGTGGTGAATATTGAGGTCCAAAAATTCATCTCTAATCTAGAGGCCCAATATTCATATGTTTTTAAAGCCTATATAACATAAAAGGGCCTTGATATAAATATAGTGGAGAGGTTCCATTCATAGTCCTGATTACCATGAAAACTAACATTCACTCGATTAGATATTCATTCATTGTACAACATACAATGCAAACCATAAACACTATAAGTACCAATAAGAGTATATATGACCCCTATTATTATTTTAGGCTAACACTCTACTGATAAATAGCTAGTGAATTTCTAGGCTAGAAAATGTATTATTCAAGGTACCACTATGGTAGAAGATGTGCGTGGGAATTTTCAGTATCTTGGTCATGAGGATAAAATGAATATAGAGTCGAGGGATGTGGACCAAGAGTTAATGGATTTTCCCCTATCAATTTTTTTTCTATTATTTATTGATTTTTCTATATATTATGGTTCATATAATGTATTATTTCTTTCTTTGAGACTAACTTCTACCTCTAGTGATCAACTAACTAGAATTCATGGAGAAAAATTTTCATTTTATATCTTTATGGGGGTTTCCCTTATTTTATTTCAACTCAATAATTTTACTAGTATATTTTTCCTTCTTTACATTTTTTTATATTTAGAAATGTGTATAGAAATTAAAAATACACATGAACAATGTTTTTATTGGGGTGAATTTTTTTATTGTCATTTTCATACCCATTAATTTAATGTGGCCTTTACTTTTCACATTCTCTAAGAATTTTACATAATAATTTTCCAACATGTTTGAAAATTGAGAGGGCACTATATGATTGTATGTTTGTGTGTGTGTGTGGGGTGTTATTTTAACACATATTGGATTTGATATGGAATCATTTTCCAAGGTGTTTTTTGTTGGACACATATTTTTTATTTGATAATTATTTAAAAACATTGATAATAGAAGTCAAATTTTTATTGTAATAGATTTAAAACAAATTTATTTTTGAATTTTACGATGGTATCTATTATGATATAATAATTTAATTTTAACTACATTATTAAATAATTGATAATATTCTTGGTTGAATGATTATATGGAAATATTTTATTTATTTACTGTATAACATTTTCAAAAAAAATTATTCTGAGGTATTCAAATAATTTTTTATAAAATCATTTATATACATTATTTTTTGAGAGAACATAATATGTTAATCACTATTGTAACATTCTCTTTTATCTCAAAAATTATTATGGTTTTTGGAACCAAATTCATATGATAAAGCATATTTCCTTTAGATAAATATTATGTTTTAAACCACATTATGTCTAAAATTATTTTCAGAAAATAACATACATGGACTAGCAAGATTGAAATTTACATTTCAATATAACGATATATACTACACAAACTATTAGATAATATTTTCATAATTTTTTATGTATGATTAAAGAGTGATACAAGTGATACATAAATACTCTAAGTGGGATTTATATTTAATATAAGATATAAATTTATCATTTGAAATTATAGATTTTATTGAATATTTTTTTAATTATGCTTTTGTTAATGCTCATAAATTCTTGAATAAACTAATAATGTAATGTGTTATAGGATTGAATTATTAATGATAACTCTCAATCAAACTTTTATCTTATAAACTATTATAATTAGTTTTCCAAGGGATCAAATATGTTTAGTGTGATGGGTGTGAGATTTTTTTCCAAGTGAATTTGTATTATAAAAGGAATAAAAATAAATAATGAAACCATATAATATATGAAAAATAAATTAAAAAGATGATACCTTAGGATTTTTATATTTATCATTAATATTAAAATAATGGAGAAAGAGGATATTGATTGGGGGATGATATGAAATGATGGGGAAGATGTGTTTTAATTATTCTTGTATAGAATATTATTTCATGTATAATAATGTTTAAGATTTATTTTTCCAATATGAATTTCATTGATTACATCATTAACCACCAAACATCATCCCTATAATATTTAGATATTTTTTTTAAAATCCACTTGATTGGTCTGGGATGATTTGTTTTGTACGAATATATAGATTCTGTGAATGAATATGGATACAATGAGTGTTTTTATGTGTAAGAACCTGAATCTTCATTTCTGGTATGGATCTTTATTTCAGGGTGTTTTTGATGAAAAAGGAATAATTGGATCAAAACAAATAGTACATGATTTTTACATATGAGTACACTCCATGTAATTGGGTACTGCATATAGCCGTGAACTGGCTGTGTAACAGCTGAGTATATGGCCGTGTAGGTGACCTAAAAGACCGCCTAATGTAGGGGATAATTGAGGCTAATAAACAAAATGTACATTTAATAAACATTCCATGAACATTTATTTTTTATTTGATGAATCAGAGTCAGTTTTCATCAAATGTCAATAAAATTTTTCTTCTCCACTCTGTTTGTACAAGAGAGCAACGGAATAGTTGAGGTCTTCAAGGTACATCATGTTCTTCATCTGAGATTTGATTTAGTCATCGTCAGTTGCGTCGGATTCCCACTGGTGAGTTACCTTTTCCCCTAAACCCTTTCTTCCTTATTCTTCATCTCTAATGAGTTATATAGGGATGATATTTTTACCTTTTTTGGTAGATCTACGCCATTCTAGGTCAATTCAAGGGTCTACGTTCAACAGTGTCAATCGTAAAAAATCAAGGTAGGTGGTTTTTTCATTTCATCAATTATATTCGAATAATATATTCTAAAAGTGTTGTATACCCACGTTTGGGGGTTTTTGTGTTTATAATTTGACCTTGTGTATTACCCGTGATGTTATGGTAGATTGATAAAAGGGTAGTTTCTTAGGCATAAGTTTAAATAACTTGATTATGGGACACCATGGGTGTGTTTCCCTTTTTTACTATTTTTTTTGTCATTTGGTCAAGGATTTATTTTATAATTAACATGTTTTCCATGCCTTTCTTGTTTGGATGGAGTATATGATTATATGAGATGCATGTGATATGAATTTTGAATGTTTTGCCCTGGGAAATTTGACTGTGAGAGTTTCCTAAGGTAGGGCCATTTATGTATGTGTTGTTGTCATTTTAAACTAGAGGTATTGACTATGGGATCTGTTGGGTGGTCATAGAACAGCGGGGTTAGACTGTGAGAGCTACCTAAAGGGTCGTTATTAAATATGTTGATGTTATTTTGACCAACGGGCATTGACCGTGGGAGATTCTAGGGTGGTCGTTTGTAAATGTTTAGTGTAAATGTTGACCAAAGGGGATGGACCGTAAGATCTACCAAGATGGTCCATATTAAATGAATAGTTGTTATGTTAGAAAAAGGGGGTTATACTGTGAGAAAATTACCAATAGGGACATTATTGAATTATTTAATGATTTTGATGAGCCTGTCAAGCCAAATCAAAATCAAGGACTATGTCTTACTTGGTTTTTTTTGAAGGTTTTATGAGACATCTACTGTTATAATTTCAATGGGGATATAGATCTTAGGCTACATACCAGTGTTTAAATTAATTAAAAAATGTATAATAAATGTAAATGAATGTAATTGAAAACTGTAGGATTGTTACTTATGAGTATTTCATAGTTTATTACTACCATTATGCATATTACCTGTCATATATATATATATATAAACTTACATTAAGGCACATATATTTTGGTGGTTTCCTACAAGGATACATATCACAACCTATTTGGGCCATGCCTTTGGACCCAAAAATATTATATGGTTGCATGTACAGATAATGGAAAGTTCCCTTCTTCATTAGGTACTTGATTGCTATTGGAGCTGGAGAGCATGGGACCAAGATAAGGTTTTTGATGCTATTGGAGTTTACAGGTTTTCTGTTTTACTTTTATTTTTTTAATGTTTTCAATAATTGTGATTTTTTTGGATACCTTCCTAGACACTTGTGACATGCATCATTTATATATCCTCGAGTTATTATATTCCTATATGTCTTATGTTGTTTAATACTTTTGATGGTATTACCTATTCCACTATGGTTTACTATTTTTTATTCCACTATGTATACTATTCTAATGAGGTCATAGTTTCCCATCTATTAGATCATGGACCTTGCTACTAGTCACCAGCCTCTGGAATTTGGGGAAATGCGCTTGAGGTCATGTGACCAACTGGGTATGGGCCACCCTTGGGTTATACCTGGAACTCGGATGTTGATAAATGGTATTAGAGGGAGGTTTTTTATCTTTGTCTCAAAAATTTAGAGCCTATATAATGTTATAGGAAGGAAATGGTTGTTAGTAATATGTCTTTCCTGGGAGTTGCTAAACTATGTATATGGAAAAGCCAATTTAGCCTACATATTACAATTTTTGTGGTTTTCAATTGTTACAGTTGATTTTATTTCACCATTGGGCGATGCACCTATTTGTGATGTTAATATTGATATCATTGTGGTTCTATTAATGTTTCAACCCTATGAGATGAGGGAATACCATCTCATTCATAGTATAAGCACATGTTAGAGATCACATGACATGCATTCCTATCTTTCCATTTAGGGTTTCTTGCTTATTGCATGATCTTGTGATGGATGTTGTTCTAGATATGTATGTTGTTGTGATAGATTACATGATATAAATACATACTATATTAACAGTTTATTGGTATATGTAATGTTTCATTTGGATGGACACCAATCTTTGGTCCCTGATGTGTTATGGGCCCTCTTGGGTCAGAATTTGGTCAATCATGTTTGAACTTTAAATGAGTTATATTAAGGAATGATATGAAAAAATAATTCCAAACATTGAATTGTAGGGAGAATGGGCTCTCATATGTCATAATGATTCATTCCATGGTAACATTTCAATTATTTTAAGGGTTCTAGAAAAGTTTTGGAGGATTAATATTTGGAAACTCAGACACCACGACATGTGATGTAATGAACACACACCATATGTTCTTCTGTTTGGGAAGAATATCCTTTCTTAAGTACACTCCATGTACTGGGATTTCACAATGTGTAGTGATTGACTATGAGAATGATTGTTTGAGAAGATACACGAGGTTGGGAATCATTTTGTATAACACGTCATTTCTAGATTGTACATTCCGTTTTGTAAAAAACCATGTATACAGATGTTTGACCAACAACATGGGTGGATGAAACCGGGGTTTTGAATGTTGTATCTCATTTATGCATGTCGTGTTGTAATCAACCATGTGTCTAGTTGTGTGACTAAGAAAAAATGGTGGATAGAACATAACTCGTAAAAAAATTATTCTAGGGTGAACACTTCGTTTTGTTTTACACTAGCCGAAATGTGTAGTTCGAGCCGTTTATAAGTTCATGGGAAGGAGGGAAAATTCAAGTACACGTAGTGCCTCAGGAAAATAACATTGTGTGTAAGGTGTGTTACATGACCAAGATTGGTATTGGTACATTCAATGTTAAAATATTTAGGGATCACAATGTGTAGAGTCTATACACGCCGTGTAACCTTGTTTTGTAAAACATGAATGTTACCCTTCTCATGTTCCATTCTGGCACTTTTAAGATGCAGTACTTGATAATATTAAATTGAGGTGTGCACCTAACCTTGATGAGTAATTCCACCAAGACGTCCTTTGGTTGTACTCAAGGTAAATGGTGATGATCAGAAACAAGAAATTGTAGATCAAGGACTACCAGTAGATCCTACAATCATTCCCGTCATGGAACCAACTGTTATATTGGACATAGGTGTTAATGCACAGTTCTATGATTCCTTTTTGGAGATAATGCATGCATTTTAGGGAGAACCGCATATTACCCCAACTATTGAAGAGTTTATGTGGGTGTTCTAGAAGTAGAATCCTCCTCCTTTTTAGGAGACGAATGACCACATGCTGTAGAGATATGGTTGGAGTCCATGCTTACTATGTTCGAGAATCTGGACATGCCTCTGAGAGGAGGGTGATGCTCGCGACGTACATGAAATGTGATTCCGACAAGAGATGGTGGGATGTTATCTCAAAGGCCGGATGTCATCAGGGATATTGTGTTAGAATAGTTTTAGAGGACTTTCTATGACCACTTTAACCCCATGACGTTGAGGGTCGATCGATCTAGAGAGATAATGCATTTAAAGAATGGCTCTCTTTTTAGTGATGGATTTCTCATCACGTTTTACAAAGCATTAAAGCTTTTTACCTTTTCATCGAGGTGATGATTTATCTTTGGAGATGTGATTTTTGGATGGTCTTAGGAATGACATCCAATCAAAGGTGAATGTATTCAGGCAGAAATCAGTGATGACTATTGTAAACCGGGTGATGAATAACAAGTATAATATGAGGGATTTTGGAGCTATGAGCTAGGGTGGTTCAGCATCCTGAGCTGTTAATCCTTCGACCCATAGCAATAAGCGCCACAAGGGCTCTCACATGTTGTTTCTTTAGGTAGCTAGGTGGTATGCTACCCGTGCAATAAGAGTGGGTATATGAGATCACATTGCCTGAAGGACCCAGTCAAGTTCCAATATTGAAGAATGATGGTCCATATTTAGAGTTATTTCTAGATGTTCTCACCAGATGCAAGTGATAGGGGTTATGTTATGACTCTATGTTCAGGAGCTGGACAACCAGTTTATCATCACTATGGGAAATAGAGTTCTTCCAGATGTTTTACGCCAAATAGGTGGCTGTGACCACAGTAGTCAGGCTATAGGTTTTCATTGACAACATGGTGGATCAGCTTTGGGTAGTTAGACAGGTTCTAAGGGCCACAATATAGGTGAAAAATTCGTATTGAAGAAGACCTAGAAAGAGCAAGATCCAAGACCCTCTTTGGTTAGAGGTACGATTATAGTTTCCTCAGTTTTAGCTTTTTCAATTTTTGATATAGGGGATTCCCATAGATTCATATATTTTGCTGTTGTGTAGAGCCTTGGGATCTGTATCATTACTTATGATGATATTACGAAAAAAGACACTCACTTGGGGATTAGAACTACTAGGGTACATCAGTGCAAGGAGTTCCCTCTTGAGGTTGGTGGGTGTCACTACTTATGGGATGTCTATATCATAGATATGATATGATTCGATGTCATTATCAAAATATAATGGTTAGTATCATTTCATTCCTTTTTTTACTTCTATCATCATAGGGTGAATTTAACATCACTGACGGGAGAATATTTTCTACAGAAGTTCGATTTTGATGTCTAGGTGAGCATAGCAAGACACGAGCATCATGGGTTAGGAGGAATTATAGCCTAGATTGCTATTTTATATCAGAATGACCAGGGGACTTTACAGATAGACTTTCTTCCAGTGTTTGATCATTTCAAAGATGTCTTTCCAGACAACTTTTCTGGTTTACCTCCTGAGAGAGATGTGGATTTATAAATTGATCTTTTTTCAGGATAATCACTTATGTCCATTCCTCTTTATAGGATAACTACACCAGAGTTAGAGGAGATGAAGAAGTAATAAGTGGAGTTGTATGAAAAGGGTTTTATCTGACTCAGTAATATTCTTTGGTGTTCACCTATCCTTTTTGTAAAGTAGGCAGATGGAACCCTCATAATTTGCATGTATTATCAGAAGTTTAACCAATTGACATTCAAGAACCAATATCCCTTTACGAGGATATATGATCTCATTGATCATCATCGAAATGCTTGAGTGTTCGTGAAGATTTACATGAGATCCGGTTATCATCAGTTTCATGTTAGACCCTCAGATATACCTCTTACAAACATTCAAATCAGTTATGGTCTATACGAGTATTTAGTTATGTCGTTTTGTTTCAAAAATGCGCTTAATGTTTTCATGGAACTGATGAACAATTTGTTCCATCCTTACGTGGATTTTTTTTGTAGTCTTCATGGATGATATCTTGGTTTACTCTCACACTTGACATGACCATGCCATAAATTTTGAGATCAGATTGAGTACACTGAGAGAGAATCAGTTATATTCTAGGATCTCAAAAAGAAACATTTGGATGAACTAGATATACTTCTTGGGTCATGATATCTTAAAGATAAGAGTACCAGTAAACAAAGAGAATGTGAGAGTAGTAGTTTCTTGGGATCATCCAAAGAACGTGTTTGAGGTATAAAGTTTTCTAGGGATAGATGGTTACAACTTGTACTTTATTTAAGACTTTTCACACTTAGTAGAACCACTTATGGGACTGAATAAGAAAGGTGAGAAGTAATCATTGAAAAATTCCTGTGATTCAGCCTTTGAGAAGATAAAAGGGAGATCAACTATAGCACCAATACTGATTTTTCCAAAGTCGGGAAAGAGTTACACCATTTTCCGTGATGCATCATGTATAGTTCTGGGAGAAGCTATTATGCTGGTTGAACAAGTCATTGCATATGGGTCTCAGAAGTTGAGGCAATATAAGAGTAATTACCAGACGCGTAATCTCGAGTTGGTTGCAGTTATACATGCTTTGTGCTGTTAGAGAAATTATCATTTTCGAGTGCATTTTTTTGTTATAAACTGGCTATAAATCCATAAGTTATTTCTTTACTCAGTGCGATCTGATTTTGAGACAGCGGAGGAGGGTTGAGTACCATTAATGTTTTGACATTGATCTTGCCTACACGCTCTAGGAAGGATACACAGTGGATGATTCATTGAGTAGGACTCCGATACATGCAATTTAGGAGGCCAGTAATGAGTGGTTTCTTATTCCTCTGTTATATGAGATGTATTTGGAGGTTCATGAAAGATAGGGGAAGGAGTTTTTTATTCTATAGATGTTATATATACTCTATTGAATTGACTGAAAATGTAGAAGCTATTAGATTCAGATGTCCCATTCCTATGAGAGAGTGTTTCAGGTAGGGACCCCACTACTGGGTGGACTTTAGGCAATGATGAGGTTTTTCATTTTCATGGGAACATATGGCTGTTAGTAGACATACTCAAGGAGCTATTGTGAGATTTTCATTCCATAGTTTGGGCAATTCATCTTGGTGTCATGAAGATGTATTGTGATCTATATCATCAGTACTAGTGGACTGGTATGAAGAATCATGTAGTTGATTTTGTCTTGAGATGTTACACATGTCAGTATGTGAAGGAGATGCATTAGTGATCAATAGGGATTTGACAACAGTTACTAATTCTTGAGTGGAAGTGGAACTATGTTTAGATGGATTTTTTGATCGGTTTACTGAGGCCACCTTGTGGGAATAATGCATTTTGGGTTATTATTGACAGGCTCACCATGGATGCACACTTTCTGTCGATTAAGTAATTCTTCAATGTTGATGAGATGTAAGGTCGTACATTACAGATATTGTGAACTTTCATAGGATTTAGAAATCTATCATTCCTGACAGGGATGCCCAGTTTACATCAAGATTCTGGAAGAGACTACAGATGGATTTGGGTACACAGGTAATTCTGAGTTCACCTTACCATCCCCAGACAAATCTCTAGTCGGAGTGCACGATTTGGGTTTGGGAAGACATGCTTCGAGCATGCGTCTGAGATTTCGGGGGAACTCGGGAGAGATGCATACCCCTAGTAGAGTTTTCAAATAATAACATTTTTTAAGAAATGATTCAGATGGTACCTTTTGAGGATTTTTACTTGAGGCCATACCAATCAACCCAATGTTGGCTAGAGGCAGTAGAGGCTACTATATTGGGACCTCGTCTTTTCCAAGAGACCACAGATCAGGTGGAGTTGATTTGGAAGGGTAAGGATACTGCACAATGTTTCCAAATATCTTATACTGATCAATGGAGATGACCTCTAGAGTTCGAGATCAGAGATCATGTTTTCTTACATGTCACACCAAGGTTGTGGAACATGAGTATTATGAGGTAGGAAAATCATTTTTCTAGATACATCGGGTCGTTTGAGGTTTTTGAGTAATTCATGCAAGTTTCCTATCAGTTGCAGTTACCTCAGATATACCCAGATATGGACGATGTATTTCATGTTTGTGCTATATGATGTTACCTTTCAGACCCATCCCATATTTTTCCAGCTGAGGAGGTAGAGTTGGAGGTAGATGCATCCTTTGAGGAGAACTATATTCAGATTTTCAATCACATCAAGAAGGTTCTCCATGAATGGTCTCTTCCTTTGGTATGAGCGTTATGGTAGCATGGGAGAGTATAATACAAGACTTGATAGAGGGATTCTGATGCACGATCCTAGTGGCCAGAGTCATTTAAAGTTTCTTCTTCATTACTATTTGAAAGGAAATTTGGGGGAACATTTATTTAAGGGGGCATGTTTGTAAGAACCCGGATCTTAATTTTTGGTATAGATCTTTATTTCAGGTTTTTTTCTCGAAAAAGGATGAATTGGAAAAAAATATTATACCATGTGAACTTATGAGTACATGTAGTGTAACTGGGTACCGTGTATGACCATGTACTAGCTGTGTAATGTCCAAGTACATGGCCGTGTTGGTGACCTAGAAGACCACCTAATGCATGGACCGGTTGAGGCTAATACATGGCCAAGAATATTTAATGAACACACAATATACTTTTATTTTTATTTGATGTATCAAAGTAGGTTCACGTCTAATGCCCATAACAATTTTCTTCTCCCCTTAGTTAATATGGGAGAGCGACAGAAATACCAAGAACTTGAATCTCCTACTAGTTCTTTATTTGAGCATCGATTTAGACACTGGTGGTTTTATTGGATTCCTACCGGTGAGTTCTATTTTCCCCTAAATCTGTTCTTCTTGATTCTTCTTCTCTCATGAATTATCGTGGTATGATCTTTTTTACCTTTTTTGTAGTTCTACACCGTTCTAGGCAGATTCAAGGGTCTACGTTCAAGAGTGTTGATTGTATGACATGAAGGAAGGTGGTTTGTTCCTTTCATCGATGGTCATTGAATTATTTATGCTAAAAGTTTCGTATACCCACGATTGAGGTTTTTCATGTAACACCCCACGATTTCAATATACGTTATTTCATCAAAGTAATTCAATAATTTGCACTACACGCAACACCGAGTTCTAGCACACCATGACTTACCAAACTAGCCTTTCAAATGCGGTTATGAATAGTATTAACTGAATTTTGAACTTTATATAATCCTTATAATTTTAGAACCCATATTATGAGTTTATTAGACATAATGTAAGAACAAAATCCTTTTTTCGGATAAAAGAAGTTTTTTTTAAATGCAATTTTACTGCCTTTTAATGGAGGACCCTTTTTAAATCCGTATTTGAAACTTATAGTTATTAAATTTGATTAATAAATTTGTTCTTTAGAATGGGGACAGCAGAATTTACTTTTTGTAAATTTTTGTATTTTTTTATAAAGTTCATTTTTTTATGAATAGTGAAAAATATTGTATGTTAATTCAAAAGTGCCTTTTAATATAATTTAATGATATGGTTTGATTATCTTTTTAATTTGTTTTAAATTTTAATTATAATATATTTTTACCATTAAATCCATTGTTGTTTATTGGAGTTATTTTCACTTTGAAACTAGACATAAACAAGTATCAATATTTTAATATTTATTGTTTCTTAAAAACACGATATTTTTTATAACAATTGGAATTAATTTTAAATTAATTAATGCCACTAAAATTCTTTTAATTCGGTATAATAGACTTCATTTTTGAGTTTGTAATACCAAAATTATTTTAGGATGAGTTTTTGGTATTTTTGTGAAAACATTCAATTTTTGATGAATAGTGAAAAAACACTAAATTATAGTTTAAAACCGAAATTTAATTTAAATAATTATTTATTTTATTTAAATTTAATTATGTTAAAAAAATATTCATAATACCTATATAAGTTCAATGTAATTCATTGGACTCAATTTATAATAATTTTAGATATATAAAAATTTCATAAAACTTTTCACCGTCTTTTACCCATCTCCTAGGAGAATTTTCAAATTCACATAAAACATAATGTTACCACTTCTGTGAGTGGAATTTAAAAAATCTGAGAGACACAGTTAACCTTAGTAAGTAAAATGTGGGTCAATAAGATGAAAATGATTTTTGGGGAATTGTAACTTTTGACTTGTATTTACCGCTGGTAAAGGTAAATTATGTAATTCAAAATAAAAAGAATATTATAATAATTCAAAATTACCTTAACACATGTCCTAACCTTATTGGATGAGTCATGTCCGACCATGGACATCTTTGCGTTGATTTTGGGACCCCATGGTGCCACATGTAATAGATAATGAAATTTTATATTAATTAAATTAAAGTAAATACAAAAATGACATAAGCATATATGTTTTAGAAAAAAAATTTATATAGGGTTATATATGTTATATTTTCAACTTTAAATATTCATTATAAATCTAAAAATATTTCCTACATAATGGTATTTTATTTATAATTCTTATAAATTGAATAATTAAATTTAGTTATGACACAATAATCATGCAGTATTTTCCTTATTAATGAAAGAATCAAATAATTGGTTTTATAAATGTTAAAATAAAAATAATTTGATAGTTTTAATTCCATACAAGAATTTAATTGGTAATTATGAAATTTTAGGGTAACTTAAATGAATTTGGTACGAATTAATAATGTTTTTTTGACTATAATTAAAATAAATGATTTAATAGTTTCAAAATTGACATTAAGGTGTTTTTAAAAAAATATTATATTATTAATTGATATTCTATTCCTAAAAATATATGTTTCAGCCAAAAGACATATATAATGATAGGTGAATCATTAATGTACCACTTTTGGGTCTCTTTGAAGTATATAGTACGTTTATTAACTATATAATATTAAAATACAAAGAGACATGGTAAATGTCAAACTATTTAACTAAGAGTTAAATAAAAAAGATAAAGTTAATATAGTGACCCAAACCTATCTAAAATCTATCGGTTGAGTGGTTTTCGACCTATCCCCACCTTATCTTTTAAAAAATATCTTTTTGAGGCTTTATAAACCGAATATGAATTTATTATAAAATAATATTTCTTGCTTTTCCTAAGGTGCCCCTCCCCCCTCTAATAAAAAGGCACTCCCCCTTCTCAATAATTCACACCGTCAAAGCCATTTGGCTTGACCGAACCCTGCCTAAATATCCTCCCAACTTACATAACTTCATCATATGGGCCTTAGTTTGATCATAAATCCATCCTAGGGATCCATTTGGATCAAATCAAAAGAAAGAACCCGAAGAAGAGGTAATGTTTTCATCACCATCATTCAAGTTCCTTTCTTCTTCAACTTCTTCATTCATTTTTATTTCCATTATAAAATAATCAATCCACTATCTTATATATAATGTGATGTTATTATAATTATTGTACAACCATATTAAGTATTATATCCATCCTTTGAATGACATGTCACCATACGTGCATACGTACGACTTACGGTCTCCATGTTGTGGTGTAATTGTTATTCAAAACATTATTATTTGAATGGATATGATAATGATGTGTAATTGAAGTAAATAATATATATAACATTATAATAATTATTTATATATGATATACCTTCATATTATATTATATTAAGTATCAAAATAATGATATTGTCACTCGTGCGTACGTATGGACTACCATCTCCACAAACGAGATGAGATTCAGTCCCCATCGTATCCATTTAAGTATAATTTTCATTTTATGATTAAAAATAATGTTTAAGGACTTTATATAATTCTTTATATGAATAAGATACAACCATTCCATAACAAACATGGCTTATATAACAAAACATATATAAGTAAACGAGTAAGTTAACACCCGAAACGACGATAATAATAAAGTATTATTAAAGAAATGTTAAAAGATCATATATGATATGATATTGTTGTATATTATTATTGTATAATTTAATAGTAAATATTTCATCATTATACAGAAGGTTAAACTACCCTCAACCAATGAAAAGTACAAGGTAAGGGGTTTCTTATCTCACTTTCAATTCCGTGAGATTACCATTATTCACCACTTATTTATTGGATGTGGTGTTTGTACTACACATGATTGTATTCATTTTGTAATATAATTTAATTTATTGATATTTACATCATAATTTTATAATACTTCTTTCTTTGGTGTATGTTTCTTAAGTTACCAAATCGATACGGGAATTTGAAATTTCAATTTCCACTCATTCGGCATTACGCATACTTCATTGATTATTTTAACCCAAGATTATGTGTGGAATCACTATTGATTTTCTTATATCATATTTTACACTACCCTTTCTATGGATATACTTTTGATACACATAATTATCCCATTGATAAATTCTCAAGTCATCGATATGAATTTGATAAGAGTTATTTTAACTCAATCTCCATTTGTTGAGTTAAGAAACCAATTCATTGGTGTTGTTTTTACAAGAATATGTGTGAATGTCCTCTGATTGATTTACACTGAATATCCAATCATATTAACTGTATTTATATTTTCCACACATAATCATGTCATTCATTTGTCCTTAACCTAAGGATACAGTCTTTATAAGAGATTTCATCTCAATTTACATTCCATTGAGACTTCTTTGTTGTTATACACAAAATAACATTTATATTGTGTATATAATGTACTTTGGCATAGTATATCATGAATCCATTTATTATCATGATATTACAATGTTTTGATTACCTAAATTATTTTTATTCAAGTGTCTCTCTTTTGGTTAAGAACTCTAACTAATATATCATTTTAAAATGTTTTAACGATTTATTATTCTAAATCTATCTCACTAATGTCCATGTTTTAAAATGGTTTTAAGGATTTATTTATATGAACATTAAAGATTTAAAATTAAAATTCCTTTTAAAAGTTTCAATGTCGTATGGGACACATTCACCAAAAATATATTTTTAAATGGCTTCTTCACAAATAGTGTGACTTTTAAATGATTTCATTAAAAATCTGATATTTCTGTCAAATAGTTTTGATGATTATTTTCTTCTATGTAAACATCCTTTATTATTCTCGATTGAGGTTAATCTGTTACAATAAAATCTTCCATATTGTATTTAATGAGTTTTGTTTGACTGTGGATGTGTTATTTTTATACCATTCATGTTTTGTGGATAAATTATTGACATTTCGTATGCACGTTTGAATACGAATGTTTATGTTTTGTTTAAAAATTTTCATATAAGGAATGCATTGGACTTATTAAGTGATGGGTGGAGCCCACTATAGCTCCTCGATGCATCCGTAGGTCTCATGAGACAAACTATTATCATGGCACAAGGCCTTGAAAAAATCTTATTTGTAGTCTTGGAACAAGGCCTTGACTATTTGGTTATGATAGTCTGGCATTATGCATTCCATCATTATGAAAGAGTTTATTGATATTGCATGTGATTTTTCAACTAGTATAATATCCATTTGAATAAGTAAATGGAATTATATCATTTTATTTCTTCCATTTTATGCCAATGTTCAAGTTTAAAAGGATTTTGTTTTAGTTATACATCCCCTTAAATGATTATGCATATTTATGAATGTTTCTGCTATATTTTTATCCTTACAAGGAATCTGAGATCACCCCTTTCTATGTTTTATTTTTCCCATGATGTGAACAAGTATTTTATGAATGACCTACAGGGATAGTATGAGGGGATATGAGTGTGGTATATGGAGACAAGATGGTTTTGTAGTTTTTCACTTTATGTTGTAATTTAATCTTTATGAATGTATCGAGTGATTCCAAGTCTACTAAACTAATCGGTCTTTCAATACATGATCTTTAATGATCATGCAAATGTTATGTAATAATGAACTGACTCTGGGTAACTGGGGTTGGGGCATTACAGTTGGTATCAGTGGAAGTTTAGTACAAACCTTGGAAGATAGATTTAGATAAACTCTGATTAGAGCACGAAGACCTAAGATGGACTTTGTGGATTAGTATAGAAGAACTTACTAGAATTTTTGTATTGTAGAGATTTTGTGAGTTTTACGAGCAATACATCCCTGTTTGGATACGAGTAGGTAGAGGCGGCTCTGGCAGAGATGTACCTAGTGGTAAAACCCAAAAACACCGCTTTGAGCTAGACTCCAAGGGGAACTGGTGCACGACAATGGGCTTTGTTGTACACTTGGTTATGACACTCCTGGGGGATATGATTAGGATAATTTTCATTTTATTTACAAACCATTATGAAGGGTTTATGAGTATATAATTTCTCAATGAAAACATTTTTTATGATTATGTATTATATCCATAACTTGTTCAATCCGCATTAGTTATTTTACATGTTTGGAATTATTCATTGTAATTCATAAACTAACATATTGTATGCCATTGTATAGAAATGACACCCAATAGAAGGATTGTGAACTCCAGCAATACATATGATCCAATGAGTAAGAAGGATCATATCTTTCATGATATTTAGCCTTCATTTATAAGGGAAATTGTCTTCCATGTTTTTTCAACATATGAAGAAATAGTATCATGTCTTACAATGATAAGTAATGAATTCTCTAAGTGTAAAGACCTGGAAATTTCAAGAAATGTTTTTCCTAATTTTCTTTGAAATTTTATAAGAATGCAGTTTCTGACGGCGCCTGATTCTGAGGCCCGGTGTTGCCGAAATCATTTTCCGATGATTGGCATGGGTACATTCAGTGAACGGACGAGCGGGTTTTTCTATCTTTTGAACCTGTGCTCGGAATCGAATTCCGAGGGCACCGATGGAACCTTAGCACCGGTAATTGCTTAGGAATTCCATTTCCGGAGTTGCGTTTTCATGAGAGAAGATGATAAAAATTGTGGGAGTTTAATTTATAAATAAACTACAATTTTTATTTTCTTTTAGTGTTTTAAGGCTTTGGGTGGAAGTTGGGTAATTACCCAACTTCCCAAGAAAGGTTATGAGGGTGGTGGGGCCCACATGAACCCCACCCCTTCATATTCTTCAACCCCCCTCAACACACCATTAACTCTTGATAACTTAAACATTAATAACTTATGTTATTAATTAAGTGAGTTAAGTATGGATATTTGAATTTTAAACTCTTGAAATTAAAATGTTATGTTATGTTAATAAAATAAGAGGTAAGCTTATTTAATTTTGGGGTTGGAACCTTTGTTTCTTGAGAGGTTTGGGGAGAAAAGCTATGGAAAGCTAGAGTTCTTCATCTTCTTCACCGAAGAACGCGAAGAACGCATCGAACTCTGTCGAAGAACACCGAGTCCTCGGAGACCGACAACGCGACGCCGTTTACCACGACGGTTCTTCCACGACATCTTCCTCTGCAACGTCTCCATCCGCGACATCTCTTCCCGTGACGAATCCTCGTTCGACGAACCTACGTTCAAGCAACGTCGAGGTAGGGAATTGTTTTGTGAATATTAATAAACCCCATGTTACATCCTTCTAAATCAAAGAACGCGGATCAACTAAACATTAAGTTGATCCGCGAAAAATATGATGTGGGTTGGGAATTCTTATTTCCAAGAAAACTGTAGGGGTTTAATTATTTTATTTTCGTTCGTGAATTCTAGTTTGTCGTTCTTCGTGGATATATGACTAAATGTTTTCGATTAACGAGAGGGGGCCGAACCGCACAAACACGGCCGACCTTCCTCCATTATTATTGATGTTGTTTCTTTTATGGTTGGAACAGAATGGCGTGGTGCCGTCGCACCACGCGGGAATCGTACGACAAGTAATGCGCGGTGCCGTCGTGTCGCGCCGTGAAGTTGAACAAGGACGTGACGCTGTCGCGCCGCGTCGAAGAGAACCATAGATACCGCGGCTGGAGCGGGGCCACGACGGAGGGGCGCGGTGCCGTCGCACCGCGCCGGACGAACCAGGCCGCGACCGATTCTGGGCCGCGGCAGAGCAGGGTGACTGGCGGCCGGTTCCGGGTCGTCGGTGTCGGCAAAGGAAGAAGGACCGGCCGTCGCCGGTCTTTGTTGGAAGAACCGGAGGGCCGGTGCACGCTGGCCGGACAAGGGGAAAACAGGGGGAATTAATTCCCCCGGCTGGCCAAGCTGAGCGGCCCCTTAATTGGGGACGCGGTTTCCGAACGGTGGGGGGCAGCCCCCCCCCCCCCCCCCCCCCCCGCAAAAGCCGAACGGCTCGGCCGTTCGGCCGAGCCAGCTGGCGCCGTGCGCGCCAAAGCGCCGGACCGCCAGGCCGGGCGCCGTGTCGGGCCGGGCCGGGCCGACATGGTTCGGGTCGACCCAGGGGGTCTCGGGCTGGGTCGGTCCGGGCCCGAAACCCCCGTTTTCGGACTCTTTTGGTTCTTTCACCCATATCTTGGGCTACATACCTCCGATCGACGCGCCGTCAGCGGAGATGCGATCCTTGGATCGAGATGGTATTTTCGGTATATCGCACTCAATGTTTCGGAACACTTTGGGTTCGGCCGGGTTGGTTCGGATACGAAACCAACAGGGCCCTCGGAGCAGAAACGCTTATATCTTGAGCTCCGGACGTCCGATTGACGTGCCGTCGACTTTGATGGATTCCTCTAAGTGAGACGGATCTTTTGGCTTACTCTGCTCGAGGTTTGGATGTCGTTGGAGTGCGGTTGGGTTGGTTCGCTCACGAAACCAACCGGGCCCCTGGAACGAAAAAGCCAATAACTCACAGACCGGGCATCCGATTGACGCGTCGTCTATCTCGTTGAATTCCTCTTGATGAGAAGGAACATTTAGCATACTTCACCCGAGTTTTGGTTGCTGTTGGATAGTGGCCGGGTTGGATTGTACCTGAAATCCAACCGGGCCCTTGGAACGAAAAAGCTGTTATCTTTCAGACCAGACCTTCGTTTGACGAACCGTCAGCGGTGTTGGTGATCTCGATGAGAAACGGTCCCTATGAGTATACCCTATGAGATTTCGGGGTACAGTTGAGATACGGCCGGGATGGTTCGCACACGAAACCAACCGGGCCCCGGGGACGAAAGTGCTAGTAACTCACAGACCGGGCGTCCAATTGACGCGCCGTTTGTTGCGTTGAGACCCCTATGAAGAGGAAGTCCTTTGAGATACATCTTCATGGGACTTTGAGATACTTGGAGTATCAATCTGTAGCTCGTGGAGCGGACCCTATCAGAGACGAGCGTGCGGAGTACGGAGACCGTGTAGCCGGCTGAGACCTGACGACTGCTTGACTGACTCGACTTGGAGTGAGTTGACTAGCCCAGTGGACGGAGCACTGCATTGTGAGGTGCAGACCCATGGCGGACGGAGCACTACCTGTGTGACAGTGCAGACCTGCGGTACTCGTCCAGAGAGTACCTCTGCAGGCTACTAGGAGGTGTGCACTACTGTGTTTGGGTGGCATACCCCGGCGGGAAGCACTACTGTGTTTGGGTGGCTGACCCACGGTACTCGACAGGAGGACTACCTCAGAAGTCTTAGGTTAGTGAGCAGTACCTAGGAGTCATGACAGGACCACTGTACACTCTAGAGACGGATCTCTTCAGCAGTTACGGTTTCGATAATGAAAATCCTGGTTTGAGATGAGTCTATAACCTTTGTGTTTACCTCTTGATAACTTAGGTATATGTATGGGAATATACCTGGGTGGAGGTTATGTGTTGATTTCATGATCTTGGTGTTTTCCTCATGATTGAGATGGTTTACTTGATAATTTAGGTATATGCATGGGCATATACCTAAGTAGATGTAGCATCCCGTATTTTTATAACATAAATTTCATTCCATTACACGGAACTGAGGATCTTTATGGTTTAGTGTCTTGGAAACAAGGAACATAATACATGAAAAGAAAAAAAACACTCTTCTTAAAAACTTGAAAGGATTCCCCTTAAGTTCATCCTAGGTTCATTACTGCATCTCATAACCTGGGGACATACATCAAAAGAAATGGTGAGCAGAAGGCCCAGTAAGGGAAACAAGAGAAACATTTTACATGTGTACTTGAGATACTTCAATAAGGACATGAAAAGAACTTTAAGGCATGAGAACGAAATCATGAGATACATCATAATAAAAATAACATCATTTATAACATGAATATGTGGATACAACATTTAATATTGACAATTTTTTCATTTAACCAAGGTCCATCCCCAAGGTGTCGTTAAAAATTACCAATGTTATTCATCAAGGCATCGTTAAAAAATGGTCATCCCTAGAGATTAAGTCTTTACCCAATGCATTAGAGCGCTATCTGGGCGCACCCTTGACATGTATTTATTATCATGTGAGCCACATATATCATCATCAATCATTTCATAAACAACCCATATAGCATAAAAGAAATGGGTTTCATTTCATCATCATAACATTTTAAAAACTTCTTTAAAGACATGATCTTTATGTCACTTTAAACCCACGGAAAAGGGAAGCGGGTTTCATGTATGTAAATCCCAGAATTTAAACTAGAAAATTTTTATATATATGTGAATATCCATGTAGAAATAAGAGCTTTGAGTACTCAATTTATAACATAAAATAATTTTGAGAAAAGATAGAGGTATTTTGAGACGCAAATTCTGCAGCATAACGGCTATGTTACAAGGTTTTAGAAGACATTTAAAAGAGAGGGAACATGGGTCACTCACGAATAAATGAACCAAAAAACAGTAGGGGAACATAATATAATGGATTTAAGAACACGGTAATGAAATTTGAATGATATACCATATGAAATGAAAAACATGGAAGTGAGACAAAAATAAGATTTCTCTTATGAAAATTCGGCAGCCTAACGGCGTCACTTAAACTTCAATAAAAAAAATGATTTGACAAGATAAAATAGGGTCTCTCATCATATGATCATAAGCGATTTGTATGATAGATATAGAGATCATAACCCAACATAATAAAAAGGAACTTGAAAGACTTGACATAAAAATAGAACTTGAAAAATGAGAAGGGTGAAAGAATCTCTTAAAAATTCGGCATCCTAACGGCGCCACTTAAAACTTCCAAAAATGGATTGACGAGATCAAATAGGGTCTCTCATCATATTAAAATAAAAGATATGTATGATAGATATAGAGATCATAAACCAACACAAAAAATGAACTTAAAAGACTTGACATGGAATTAGAACTTTGAAAAGGAAGAAAGGTGAAAAAACCACTTAAAAATTCGGCAGCCTAACGGTGCCAATTAAAACTTCCAAAAAATAGATTGATGAGATCAAATAGGGTCTCTCATCATATTAACATAGATGATCCATATGATAGATATAGATATCATACCCCAACATAATAAAAAGGAACTTTCAAGACTGGACATGGAATTAGAACTTTGAAAAGGAAGAAAGCTGCAAGGACCACATAAAAATTCAGCAGCCTAACGACGCCCCTTAAACATAAAAATACTGAATTGAAGAGATCAAATGTGGTCTCCCATCATATGATCATAATAGATCAGTATGATAAATTTAGAGATCATACCCCAACATAACAAAAAGTATCTTGAAATACTTTACATGAGAATATATCTTGAAAAATGAGAAGGGAGAAAGAATCTGTTACAAAAATTTCGGCAGCCTAATGGCGCCACTTAAAACATCATAAAACTAAATGATGAGAGTAATAGGGGATCTCTCATCATATAAACATGAAAAGGGAAGTAATAGGAATGTAAAAGAACATCCTCCCCCATAATAACATGGATCATAAAAAGAATGACATAAAAGAGATTTCTTGAAAAGAAAGAGAGAGATCGGGTCCCTTACCTTAAATCGTAACTCTTAAAACTCAAAGGTTGTGACCTTGAGGGCTTGGGGGCACCTTGGGAGGACTACTTTGGAGGTAATGAGACCAGAACTTCGTTGGGGGAGAGTGGGGAGTCTAATGGATGAGAGTATGGCTTGGTATTTATAGGAAAAGTGAGGGGACAAGGCATTAATGGCCAAGGGGACACCTCATTAGTGGTTTTGGCAAAACCATGGGCTTGCCCATGGTATTTTCCCATGGTATTGGCCACTTGGGACACCTCATACCTTATATTACTATTCATAAGTCTACCATATTGATTACATACTTAATACATCATTTAATGATGTCATTAAACACCTGTAACGTAAAAACTGTATTTTTACTATTCATCGAAAATTCAACTTTCTCAGAATAATCCCAAAATTTCACCTTATCCAAATATCAATGCTCTGATTTCAAAAATGAACTCCATTTTATAAAAATAATTTTTTAATTATTTTTAATTTATTTTGTAATTAAAAAACACTATTCACTCGAAAAAAACTAATACTTAAATAATAATGTATGAAATCGTTATTTAACCATTTTATTGAATCACATTACTTAATCAATGTGCCTAGATTATATTAATACTATCTTTATGTGATATTACTTATCCATTTGGACACATTACTAATCCTAATCATAAAATCACTATTCATAATTTACTATTAATCAAAAATTAAGTTGATCTTATTAGAATCTAAATTTCATACTGAGCATAATTGTAGAAGAACATTTTTTTAATATCGTTACACATTTTTAATTATTTAAGGTTTACATAAACATTTTTAAAATATCCTTTTTCTAAAATTCATCAAAAATATGCTTACTATATTTATCCGGTCATTTGAAAATTCATAAAATTCATCATAAGAAGAAATCCCAATTTTTATTTAAAACAAAGGATTACACAAGGCAATTACGATCTCCTTACATAGCCCCTTATCACACCAGCATAGGACCTAAGTGTAAGGTGTGCTAAGGTGAGAGAATATGAGGGAGGCTCGGCTAACATCACATGAGTAGTAATTTCTATCAGTTTGAACTTCTCGCAAAGGCGATTCCGTTCTAGCTTCACACGATGAAGTTCGGCTTGGGTTTGGTCCAGAGCAAAGCCCAGTGGTGCTACCTCCTTCCCAAGTTCTGTTATATGGGCTTCGATCGGTCCAAGACTACTAGGTGAGGCCATCGAATCTTCTTTCTATAATAATTAACCAAGAATACTTGTATTTAGAGACAATAATCAAAACGTTTAGTTTCCAGTGGTCATATTGACCAATGGTCATATAACCGTCTAAACCCAATGGTCTCATTTTAATTATAATAATGTTATCAAATGAAACATTTTTTTGAGTATAAAAATAAAATAAAATAACACATCAATTTATGAAACAAGATTTATTCAAAATTTCGGGTCGTTACATTCTTCCCCCCTTAAGAAATTGCATCCTCGCAATTTTTAAAATTGGGTTTTGAAATTTCATTGAAAGTCCCACATTGTAAAAGGAGTCAGTAAAATTATTACTTTAAAAGAAATAAAGGGAAGTACAAAGGTCACCCGAGTTAACCCACACTAGGATTCCATGTAGGAAAACATGGACATGGAAGAAAAAACCAAAGGGTCAAGTTCTGGTGGAGAGTGATAGAGAGCATGATTAGGAGAAAGTTAACAATAAGAAAATCCCAAAATTATGATGTGTTTAAACGGTCTTTGATTACCTAGTAGGAAACGTAAACCAAAAACGTTTTTGTTTTACGTTCCTTTTCATAAATTTGAGGAATTCATTTACAACAGAAAACAAAAACATAAGAAAATATACCTATCTTCATGTAGAGTTTCATCCTTTAATAAGTTTCTACCCAAAACTAATCTTTTCTCCAAACTATGATCATTAAAAACTACTTGGTCTCATCAAAACATAAGAATCATATTCTAGAGAATCACATAATCCACAAAATATTAACTATCTATTTCTTCTATCTTTAAACATTATCCCAAAAACAGAAAGGGTAAGGTAAAACAACTCTTCAAAAAGAATGAATCCCATAAGAATGGAAAATACTTTTAAATCGTCAAAGTTCCATGGTACTACCCATAGTTCATCATTGACCATTCCATAAATAACGATCATTAAGGTTCCTCAAAATAAACCAAACTAATATTGAAACCCAAATACAAGAAGGATTTGATAACATAGTCTTCCAAAATAAACATCATTATTCATCTCCAAACAACATCAACCACTCCTAACATCTTATAATAAAAGTAGCTAACCTAGAAATATTTTACCCAAGATAGGTTAATCATTTCCATAAGTAACCTAAATTACTATAAGTCCACCTTAAATTCATCGATTCTTTAAAATATAAGTCAACCTTACTCCTCAATGAAAATACCGTAGTAATCTATTTACCTCGATCATATAGGGTTCCCAAAAAAGTGAACGTCTTCCAAAATAATAATCATATTTTAATCCCCTAATCATCCCTATCATATTAATATGACTATCGTCGCATTTCCTATCACATTGGTTGTTGGGACATGTTCTTCCATTTCCCGCCAATTACTAAGAAAAGAAACTATAATTAGGGGCTTAAATACTTAGCCAATAATCATGAAAAGGAACCGAAAGAATATAAGGATAACTTGTAGAAGAAAAGTATACCCTAACTTGTGATCCCCTAGGTTCCCATCTAGGTTATCCATGATCATATATTCTTATGTAAATCTTTATTTTATTTTATCTTTGTTCCATTAACAACGGTTCATACTAAGCTTATGAATTTACCAAAGCATATCCCCCGGGAGTGTCGTAACCAAGAGTGCAGCAAGGCCCATTGTCGTGTACCAGTTCCCGTTCGAGTATAGCTCAAAGCGGTGTTTTCGGGTCTTACCCCTATGTACATCTGTGCCAGAGCCACCTCTACCTGCTTGTATCCAGATAGGGATGTATTTGCTTGGCAACCCCTTACTCAATACTCACCAAAATACCAAGAAGATTTCCTATATTTTAACTTTTCTATAGGCTTCTTCCTAAAGTATTCATATCCTAATTTCCACAAATAACTAAACCATCCATTAATACCAACTATAGCATCCCGTCTTTTTGTAACATAACTTTCATTCCATTACACGGAACTGAGGATCTTTAAGGTTTAATGTCTTGGAAACAAGGAACATAATACATGAAAATAAAAAAAACTCTTCTTAAACACTTGAAAGGCTTCTACTTGTGTTCATCCTAGGTACATTACTGCATCTCATAACCTGGGGACATACATCAAAAGAAAGGGTGAGCAGAAGGCCCAGTAAGGGAAACAAGAGAAACATTTTACATGTGAACATGAGATACTTCAATAATGACATGAAAAGAACTTTAAGGCATGAGAAAGAAATAATGAGATACATCATAATAAAAATAACATTTTTTATAACTTGAATATGTGGCTATAACATTTAATATTGACAATCGTTTCGTTTCACCAAGGTCCATCCCCAAGGTGTCATTAAAAATTACCAAGGTTATTCACCAAGTCTTCGTTAAAAAATGGTCATCTCTAGAGATTAGGTCTTTACCCAATGCCTTGGAGCACTATCTGGGCGCACCCTTGACATGTTTTTATTTTCATGTGAGCCACATATATCATCATCAATCATTTCATAAACAACCCATATAGCATAAAAGAAATGGGTTTCATTTCATAATCATAACGTTTTAAAAACTGTTTTAAAGACATGATCTTTATGTCACTTTAAACCCACGAAAAGGGGAAGCGGGTTTCATGTATGTAAATCCCATAATTTAAAATAGGAAATTTTTATATATATGTGAATACCCTTGTAGAAATAAGAGCTTTGATTATTCACTTTATAACATAAAATAATTTTGAGAAAAGAGAGAGGCATTTTGAGACTAAAATTCTGCAGCATAACGGCTATGTTACAAGGTTTTAGAAGACATTTAAAAGAGAGGGAACATAGGTCACTCACTCATAAATGATCCATAAAACAGTAGGGGAATAGAATATAAGGGATTTAAGAACATGCTAATGAAATTTGAAAGATATACCATATGAAATGAAAAACAAGGAAGTGATACAAAAATAAGATTTCTCTTATGAAAATTCGGCAGCCTAACGGCGTCACTTAAACTTCAATAAAAAAATTATTTGACAAGATAAAATAGGGTCTCTCATAATATGATCATAAGTGATCAGTATGATAGATATAGATATCATACCCCAACATAATAAAAAGGAACTTGAAAGACTTGACATGAAAATAAAACTTGAAAAATGAGAAGGGTGAAAGAATCCCTTAAAAATTCGGCAGCCTAACGGCGCCACTTAAAACATCCAAAAAATGGATTGACGAGATCAAATAGGGTCTATCATCATATTAACATAAATGATATGTATGATAGATATAGAGATCATACCCAAACACAAAAAAAGGAACTTGAAAGACTTTACATGGAATTAGAACTTTGAAAAAGAAGAAATGTGAAAGAACCACTTAAAAATCCGGCAGCCTAACAGCGCCAATTAAAACTTCCAAAAAATGGATTGATGAGATCAAATAGGGTCTCTCATCATATGAACATATATTATTAGTATGATAGATATATAGATCATACCCCAACATAATAAAAAGGAACTTTCAAGACTTGACATGGAATTATATCTTTGAAAAGGAAGAAAGGTGCAAGGACCACTTAAAAATTCAGCAGCCTAACGACGCCCCCTAAACTTCAAAATACTGAATTGAATAGATCAAATGGGGTATCTCATCATATGATAATAAGGGATAATTATGATAAATTTAGAGATCATACCCCAACATAACAAAAAGGAACATGAAATACTTTACATGAGAATATATCTTGAAAAATGAGAAGGGAGAAAGAATCCGTTACAAAAATTTCGGCAGCCTAACGGCGCCACTTAAAACGTCATAAAAAGAAATTATGAGAGTAAGAGGGGATCTCTCATCATATAAACATGAAATGGGCAGTAAGAGGAATTTAAAATAACATCCTCCTATATAAGAACAAGGAGAATAAAAGGAATGACATAAAAGAGATTTCATGAAAAGAAAGAGAGAGATCGGGTCCCTTACCTTAAAACGTAACTCTTAAAACTCAAAGGTTGGGACCTTGAGGGCTTGGGGGAACCTTTGGAGGACTCCTTGGGAGGTAATGAGACCATAACTTCGTTGGGGGAGAGTGGGGAGTCGAATGGATGATAGGATGGCTAGGTATTTATAGGGAAAGTGAGGGGACATGGCATTAATGGCCAAGGAACACCTCATTAGTGGTTTTGGAAAAACCATGGGCCTGCCCATGGTATTGGACACTTGGGACACCTCATACCTTATCTTAATATTCATAAGTCGACCATATTGATTACATACTTAATACATCATTTAATGATGTAATTAAACACCTGTAACTTAAAAACTGTATTTTCACTATTCATCAAAAATTCAACTTTCTTAGAATAATCTCAAAATTTCACCTTAACCAAATATCAATGCTCTGATTTCAAAAATGATCTCAATTTTATAAAAATAATTTTTCAAATAATTTTTATTTAATTTTTAATTAAAAAACACTATTCATTCTAAAAAAACTAATACTTGAATAATAATTTATGAAATCGTTATTTAACCATTTTATTGAGTCACATTACTTAATCAAGGTGCCTATATTATATTAATACTTTCTTTATGTGAGATTAATTATCCATTTGGACAAATTACTAATCCTAATCATAAAATCACTATTCATAATTTCCTATTCATCAAAAATTAAGTTGATCTTATTAGAATCTAAATTTCATACTGAGCATAATTGTAGAAGACCATTTTTTGAATATAATTACACATTTTTAATTATTTAAGTTTTACATAAACATTTTAAAAATATCCTTTTTCTAAAATTCATCAAAAATATGCATACTATATTTATCCGGTCATTTGAAAATTCATAAACTTCATCATAAGAAGAAATCCCAATTTTTATTTCAAACAAAGGATTACATAAGGCAATTACGGTCTCCTTACATAGCCCCTTATCACACCAGCATAGGACCTAAGTGTAATGTAACGCCCAGACCCTAGTTACCCAGAGTTGGTGCATTATTACATAACATTGGCATGATCACAAAAAAGATCAAATCTCGAAAGACCGATTGGTTTAGTAGCCTTGGAAACACTAGATATATTCAAAAGTCTTACATTACATCATAAAATGAAAAACTACTACAACAACATAATATCTCCACAGTCCACACTATTATCCCCTCATAATATCCCTACAGGTCATTCATAACTTACTTCTTCACATCCTAGGGAAAATAAACATAGAAAAGGGGTGAGCTCAAATGCCTAGTAAGGATAACAATATAGCGGAACATTCAAAATAAGCATAAACATTTAAGGAAATGCATTACTAAAACAAAAGCCTTTTAAACTTGAACTTCAACATAGTATGGCAAAAGTAAAATGAAATAATCTCATTTACTTATTCACATGGATATTCTACTAATCAAATAATCACATGAAAAATCAATAACCACTTTCATAATGATGGAATGCATAATGCTAAACTTTAATTTCTTTTCAAGGCCTCGTCCCAAGACCTTGGGGCTAACTGTAACCGGAACCCAACCCAGAGTGCCTCTAATAACCGGAGACCAAACCTGAGGGCTTACTTTTACCAGTCCCTAACCTGGAGGGCTTACTTTTACCAGTCCCCAACCTGGAGGGCTTACTTTAACCAGTCCCCAACCTGGAACATACTTGTCCAACACATTCATATGAAGTAAAGGTTGAAATATAACATAAACATTCTTATTGGAACTAGCATACGAAATGTCAATACTTTACTCATAAACCATGAATGCTATATAAATGACACATCTACAGTCAAACATATCACAAAACTTCATTACAATATGGATGTTTTGTATCATAATAAATCAACTTCAAATAATCTTAAAATCCATCAAAGGATGTTGACATAGATGAAAATGTTTTTTTTAAAAAATTATTGAGAGAAATATCCCTTTTTCATGAAAACATTTTAATGTTACACAATTTAGAAAGTAAGGCATTTAAATACATTTTTGAATCAAAGTGTCCCATACCACATTGAAACTTTTGAATGGAATTAACACTTTTAAAACATTCATTTTCATATAAATAAATCCTTACAAACCATTTTGAAAACGTGGACATAAATGAGGATGATTTAGAAGAATAAATATTTAAAACATTTAAAATGATGTTTTATTAAAAGTTCCCTTAGAAATAATCCCTTTGAAAACTCTTTTATGAAATATGGACATGGATAGTAAATATGTCCATGTAGATACTTATGTAAAGACAACCTCGGATATTAAAGAGATTGTGAAGTAAACCCTTATCAATTTGGTAACCTATGAAACACACAACCCATGAAATAGGTATCATACAATGAAAATGTAAATACACATAAGGTAAAGTGTATTACACAAAGAATACAATTGTGGGCAGTACATACACCGCACAAAAGATAATAGTGGAAATATGGCATGAATCTCACGGAAATAAAGAGTGAGATGCAAACCCCTTACCACATTAATCAACTGAGTCGTATGGAAAAAAGTTAATAACCACCAAATTATTTACAGAATAACATGAATATAAAGATAATCATGATAATATATATCAAATTCCAGTACACAATACACCACTTTCAATAATTTAGTGGCGAATAATGGAAATCTCACGGAATTGAATGTGAGATAAGAAAATCCCTTACCTTGTACTTTTCCTTTGTTGGGGTAGGTTAACCTCCTGTATAATGGTGAAATAATTTTTATTAAATTATACAAGAAACATATACACTAATATGATATCATATATGATCTTTTAACATTGCTTTATTAATAATATCTTAGTATTATCGTCGTTTCGGGTGATAATCGATTCGTTCTTCTTAAATGTTTGGTTACGTAAGACATGTTTGTAATGGATATATTATATCTTATTCGTCATCAGAATGATATTAACATTATTTTTAACCCTAAAATGAGAATAAGACTTGAATGGATACGATGGAGAATGAATCTCATCGCGTTCGAGGAGACGGTAGTCCGTACGTACGTACGAACGCTACTTCCATTTAATTTTTATTTTTAAAAGAATCGAATCCAAATGATACATAGGTATATTAATATTCCAGTATAATATAATATTTTATATATGTTACTTAAGTTCATTAACACCATCCTTTATACGTTCCATGTGTGGTATGAACGAGTCATATCATTTTAAGGGGGTGGTAGTCTGCACTTCCTCAAATGAAATTATCGTATGTATATACAACATGAAATGAATAATGGTATGAAATAAAATGGAATTACAGAAGCTTATATATAAAATATATATCATTAATATCATATTTAATTACATTGCCATCATAATGGCCACCATGAGAGGCGGTAAGATGTATTTGAACAATCATCGTTTCGTGAGGTGTTAGTTTTCCATCCACAGAAACATTATGTTCATCATCCATTAGATGGAGTTGTGCGTATGTGTAGTTTGAATCCTCATTATAACAACATCCTAGTATATTTTGGATACTGTTGTTGTTACAAAAGAAAGTAAATATAAAGATTTTGGGGGTTGGAGAAGCAAAATAAATGAAAATAATTTAAGAGAAATCGTTACCTTTAATTTAGGTAACTCACTTTGGTTGGAACCAAAGGACTTATTGAAATGCTTTCTGCCTAAGGGGAAGCTTCAAGGAGGAGGAGAGGGATGTGGGGAGCTTATTTGGGCAGGGTTTGGACGAGCCAAGTGGCTTGAGAGGTGTGAGGAATGAGTAGAAGTGGTCTCCTTTTATAAGGGAGAGGAGGGGCTCTTTAGGAAAGAGTGAAAGTATTACTTTATAATATAATTATATTCGGTTTATAATGGTCCAAAAATCATTGAGGTCGAAGATAAGATGACTCATATTCTAAATAACATCAACCAATAATAATTGGACAGGTTTTAGATAATATTTTAATCATTATAATATTATTTATTTAAATTATTTATCAATGAGGTAAACATTGCATCATTATTGTGTCATTAATAATTTAAATTATTTGATGTCTAAAAATTATAAATAAAATATCCTTATGTAGGAAATCTTTTTATCTTTCTAATGGATATTTATAATCGAAAATCCAACATGTATAACCCTATGTAAAAATTGTTCTTCTAAAAGATGTAAGCTTATGCCATTTTTATTTTTATTTTAACTTTATTAATATAATGTGTCCCTACCACATACAAGTGGCTCCAAGGGGTCCCCAAATCGACCCAAGGATGCCCATGGTCGGGTATGTGTCCACCAATAAGGTTAGGACACGTTTTAGGGTAATTTTGTATTATTATAATATTATTTTTTTAACCCTTATTTACCGGATTTACCCTTAACCATGGTAAATAAAATATTTACCACAGTAATTATTCAAAATGTATAAAAATAAAAGTTACCTATTTACACAATTTGGACATCCTGATTCCAAATATGGAATCCATTTTTCTAAATTCAAAACACAGAAGTGGTAGAAATTAATTTAAAATTAATTCCCGCTGTCAAAACAAAAAGCGTGTTTTTAAGAGGTAATAACTATCAAAAGATTGACACTTGTTTATGTTCGGTTTAATTGTAAAATTATGTCCAATGACAAACATTATATTAAATGGTAAAAATATATTCTAAATATACTTTAAAACCACTCAAATTCACAATTTATCACTATTAATTATTTTGATTAAAAAAGTTGTTTTTAATTAAAATTTAGTAATTTTCACTATTCATCAAAATATGAAAGTTATCCGAAAAGTACCAAAATTTCACCTTAGGCTAAATTCGATATTCCGAATCCAAAAATGAAGTCCATTTTAAAATATAAAATATATATAATTTCAAAATTTAGGTATTACTATTCATAATGGCTAGTTTGATTGGTTGTGGCGTGTGTTAAAACTCAAGGTTGCGTATAACACACGCTACTATTTTATTCAAAGGAAAGCGTACCGTGGAAGCTTGGGATGTTTCATTTTAAATTTTTGATGTCCCCATTTAGTCAAAAAGTTTAAAATATAGTATTTAAAAATGGTTCACTATTAAAAGATGATAAAAGTGCAATACTGAAAATGAATTTGTTTTTGCATTATATCTAAGAAACTCATAATATGGATTCTAAAATTATAAGGATTACATAAACTTTAAAATTTATCTAATACTATTCATAACCTCTTTTGAATGGCTTTTTTGGTAAGTCATGGTGTAATTGAAATCGGTGTTGCGTGTAATTAAAGTTATTGAATTATTTTGAAGAAATAACACACTATAAAATCTTGGGGTGTTACATTCTCCCCTCCTTCAATAAATTGCGTCCTCGCAATTTGAAATTGTTCTTCGAAAATAAAAGGTTGAAAATAGAAAATATCTTTGTGGGAAAACCCACATCGGAAATTGGGTTACTAAAATTTAGTCTTAATATGAGGAAAAGAGAAATGAAAGGGTCGCCACCAAATTATGATCTCGATTAGGAGAACATTGGTGGCAATTAGAGACATATAATTGGAGGAAAAATGTAAATATTTATAGGTAGTTATTGAGGTCATCAATCACAAACAATTATAAAATTGAGGTCCTTAAACTCATCAATCTATGATGATTTGAAGTACCATCGGTTCAAAAAAATATAGGGTATTGGGATAACACATTTTTGACGTTTCAAAATATCTTAGTTGAAATCCCACATCGAAAAATGAATTAATGAGGCCTCTATTTAAAATAAAGAGTGGAAAGTATGAAGATTACTGAAAATAACACATACTAGGGTTCCATGTAGGAAAATATGGATATGGAGGAGAAATCTAACCATCAATTATCTGATGGAGAGTGGTAGAGAACATGGCTATGAAAAGGCCAACAATCCCAAAGCTATAAATTAGTGATGATTTAAGGTACCATCTAGGACAACATTTTTGTTCTAAGTTCATTTTCTTAATGTTGTGGAATTTATTTATGAGATTGGATAAGATCATAAGGAGATATAATTACTTTATAATTAGAGTTTTATCCATTAATAAATTTATACCACAAACTCATCTTTCACTCTAAAAGATAATAGAATGTAAAAAAAATTCTATTTACACTATTCGTATAGGGTTCCAAAATAAACGAATTTATAATTCATCTACAAGATCTTTTAATAAAAACTACATTATTTAATCCAGGACATCTTGTGGGCCAGTGGTAGGTGATACACCCTTGTCGCCCTTCGGTTGCGGGTTCAAGTCTCACAGCCTTGCCGGACGCGACGGGTTGCCGCCCGACTTCCGGGTTGTCCTTTTATGGCAATCCAAAATAATCCAAACTAGAACTATCCAAAATACTTATGTCCAAACTCACAGTCCAACATTTATAAGGAAGGTAAACATAATGTAGATCCTTTTTACCACGTAATAGCATATGAATACCTTCATCATGTATTCTTTTAATACACTGAAACATCCTGAATTACTATATTCCTTATTGATTACATTCATGCTCCCTTATTCCATATAGAATTCTGGATATACCTCATCAATCCAAAAATGTTTTAAACCCCAACAATAATGGAATATACAGATCATTAATCAGTTCCAAGGTAGTCAAGAATATCCAATATAATTTATCCAAAACAATCATGTATTATTCCAAAATCACTAACTCGGTATCATAACTATATTATGGTTTATCATTCTCTCAACCATATATTTTCCAAAAATTTATCCTGCTATTGAGTCACCTTTCTTTGTTCCACACAATCTCAAGTCCTCAATGAAATAGTACTGCAGTACAATCCTTATATACTCCATAATTATTATAACAAGTACATTGTTGATACAACACTCAATTGACATAATCAACATAAGAACTCTAATCATTCCTCTTCATCTGTGGTAGTATCATAACTTGATTATTATCCAATAACATCATTTGCGACATATTCTGATGACTGGGACATAGGTTCGCATAGTGTCCAAACTCCTTGCAAATGAAGCATTGTACATTTGAAACCATTTTCTTACCCTTGCAGTCACGTACTTTGTGCCCTTTTCCTCTACACTTATAACAAACTCCCATTCCTTTCAGGCAAGTTCCAGGGTGTTTCTTTCCACAGTTACCACATATGGGAAAATTCTTCTTTTCCCTCTTCCCTTTATCCATCTTTCTCTCTTCCATCCTTTTCTTCTCTTGATTCCCTTCAAAGCCATAGGACTCAGTAAACTCTTTACTTATCTTATCAACACATGATATTATTTCTTCATATGGTGATAATACATGGGAGACTATTTCTCTTATAAATTCTAGCTTAAGACCATGAAAGATATGATCCTTCCTTCAATTTGGATCATGTGCATTTCTGGAGTTCACATTCCTTCTACTGGGTGCCATTTCTAAACAATGGAATACACTAGATCAGTTTATGAATCAAAATACATAATCCCATACTTATAAAACACTTAACATAAATTGAACTATTTATGGATATAATCCATATAAAAATGTCTCCTTTGAGGATGTATATAATCATAAACCCTTCATAATGGTTTGTAAAGAAAATGAGAATTATCCAAATCATATCCCCCGGGAGTGTCGTAACCAAGAGTGCAGCAAGGCCCGTTGTCGTGCACCAGTTCCCGTTCGAGTCTAGCTCAAAGCGGTGTTTTCGGGTTTTACCCCTAGGTACATCTGTGCCAGAGCCGCCTCTACCTGCTCATATCCAGACAGGGATGTATTGCTCGGAAAACTCACAAAATCTCTACAATACCAAAATTCTAGGAAGTTCTTCTATACTAATCCTCAAAGTTCATCTTAGGTCTACGTGCTCTAATCAGAGTTTATCTAAATCTAGCTTCCAAGGTTTTTACTAAACTTCCTCTGATACCAACTGTAACGCCCCGACCCTAGTTACCCAGAGTCGGTGCATTATTACATAACATTGGCATGATCACAAAAAAGATCAAATCTCGAAAGACCGATTGGTTTAGTAGCCTTGGAAACAATAGATATATTCATAAGTCTTACATTACATCATAAAATGAAAAACTACTACAACAACATAATATCTCCACAGTCCACACTATTATCCCCTCATAATATCCCTGCAGGTCATTCATAACTTACTTTTTCACATCCTGGGGAAAATAAACATAGAAAAGGGGTGAGCTCAAATTCCCAGTAAGGATAACAATATAGCGGAACATTCAAAATAAGCATAAACATTTAAGGCAATGCATTACTAAAACAAAAGCCTTTTAAACTTGAACTTCAACATAGTATGGAAAAAGTAAAATGAAATAATGCCATTTACTTATTCACATGGATATTCTACTAATCAAATAATCACATGCAAAATCAATAACCACTTTCATAATGATGGAATGCATAATGCTAAACTTTAATTTCTTTTCAAGGCCTCGTCCCAAGACCTTGGGGCTAACTGTAATCGGAACCCAACCCGGAGTGCCTCTAATAACCGGAGACCAAACCGGAGGGCTTAATTTTACCAGTCCCTAACCTGGAGGGCTTACTTTTACCAGTCCCCAACCTGGAGGGCTTACTTTAACCAGTCCCCAACCTGGAACATACTTGTCCAACACATTCATATGAAGTAAAGGTTGAAATATAACATAAACATTCTTATTGGAACTAGCATACGAAATGTCAATACTTTACTCATAAACCATGAATGCTATATAAATGACACATCTACAGTCAAACATATCACAAAACTTCATTACAATATGGATGTTTTGTATCATAATAAATCAACTTCAAATAATCTTAAAATCCATCAAAGGATGTTGACATAGATGAAAATGTTTTTTTTAAAAAATTATTGAGAGAAATATCCCTTTTTCATGAAAACATTTTAATGTTACACAATTTAGAAAGTAAGGCATTTAAATACATTTTTGAATCAAAGTGTCCCATACCACTTTGAAACTTTTGAATGGAATTAACACTTTTAAAACATTCATTTTCATATAAATAAATCCTTACAAACCATTTTGAAAACGTGGAAATAAATGAGGATGATTTAGAAGAATAACTATTTAAAACATTTAAAATGATGATTTATTAAAAGTTCCCTTAGAAATAATCCCTTTGAAAACTCTTTTATGAAATATGGACATGGATAGTAAATATGTCCATGTAGATACTTACGTAAAGACAACCTCGGATATTAAAGAGATTGTGAAGTAAACCCTTATCAATTTGGTAACTTATGAATCATACAACCCATGAAATAGGTATCATACAATGAAAATGTAAATACACATAAGGTAAAGTGTATAACACAAATAATACAATTATGGGCAGTACATACACCGCACAAAATATAATAGTGGAAATCTGGCATGAATCTCACGGAAATAAAGAGTGAGATGCAAACCCCTTACCACGTTAATCAACTGAGTCGTATGGACAAAAGTTAATAACCACCAAATTATTTACAGAATAACATGAATATAAAGATAATCATGATAATATATATCAAATTCCAGTACATAATACACCAATTTCAATAATTTAGTGGCGAATAATGGAAATCTCACGGAATTGAATGTGAGATAAGAAAATCCCTTACCTTGTACTTTTCCTTTGTTGGGGTAGGTTAACCTCCTGTATAATGGTGAAATAATTGTTATTAAATTATACAGGAATCATATACATTAATATGATATCATATATAATCTTTTAACATTGCTTTATTAATAATATCTTAGTATTATCGTCGTTTCGGGTGATAATCGATTCGTTCTTCTAAAATGTTTGGTTACGTAAGACATGTTTGTAATGGAAATATTATATCTTATTCATAATAAGAATGATATTAACATTATTTTTAACCCTAAAATTAGAATAAGACTTGAATGGATACGATGGAGAATGAATCTCATCGCGTTCGTGGAGACGGTAGTCCGTACGTACGTACGAACGCTACTTCCATTTAATTTTTATTTTTAAAAGAATCGAATCCAAATGATACATAGGTATATTACTATTCCAGTATAATATAATATTTTATATATGTTACTTAAGTTCATTAACACCATCCTTTATACGTTCCATGTGTGGTATGAACGAGTCATATCATTTTAAGGGGGCAGTAGTCCGCACTTCCTCAAATGAAATTATCGTATGTATATACAACATGAAACGAATAATGGTATGAAATAAAATGGAATTACAGAAGCTTATATATAAAATATATATCATTAATATCATATTTAATTACAGTGCCATCATAATGGCCACCATGAGAGGCGGTAAGATGTATTTGAACAATCATCGTTTCGTGAGGCGTTAGTTTGCCATCCACAGAAACATTATTTTCATCATCCATTAGATGGAGTTGTGTGTATGTGTAGTTTGAATCCTTCTTATAACAACATCCTAGTATATTGTGGATACTTGTGTTGTTACAAAAGAAAGGAAATAAAAAGATTTTGGGGGTTGGAGAAGCAAAATAAATGAAAATAATTTAAGAGAAATCGTTACCTTTAATTTAGGTAACTCACTTTGGTTGGAACCAAAGGACTTCTTGAAATGCTTTCTGCCTGAGTGGAAGTTTCAAGGAGGAGGAGAGGGATGTGGGGAGCTTATTTGGGCAGGGTTTGGACGAGCCAAGTGGCTTGAGAGGTGTGAGGAATGAGTAGAAGTGGTCTCCTTTTATAAGGGAGAGGAGGGGCTCTTTAGGAAAGAGTGAAAGTATTACTTTATAATATAATTATATTCGGTTTATAATGGTCCAAAAATCATTGAGGTCAAATATAAGATGACTCATATTTTAAATAACATCAACCAATAAGAATTGGACTGGTTTTAGATAATATTTTAATCATTATAATCTTATTTATTTAAATTATTTATTAATGAGGTAAACATTGCATCATTATTGTGTCATTAATAATTTAAATTATTTGATGTCTAAAAATTATAAATAAAATATCATTATGTAGGAAATCTTTTTATCTTTCTAATGGATATTTATAATCGAAAATCCAACATGTATAACCCTATGTAAAAGATGTTCTTCTAAAAGATGTAAGCTTATGCCATTTTTATTTTTATATTAACTTTATTAATATAATGTGTCCCTACCACATACAAGTGGCTCCAAGGGGTCCCCAAATCGACCCAAGGATGCCCATGGTCAGGTATGTGTCCACCAATAAGGTTAGGACACGTTTTAGGGTAATTTTGTATTATTATAATATTATTTTTTTTAACCCTTATTTACCGGATTTACCCTTAACCATGGTACATAAAATATTTACCACAGTAATTATTCAAAATGTCTAAAAATAAAAGTTAACTATTTACACAATTTGGACATCCTGATTCCAAATATGGAATCCATTTTTCTAAATTCAAAACATAGAAGTTGCAGAAATTAATTTAAAATTAATTCCCGCTGTCAAAACAAAAAGCGTGTTTTTAAGAGGTAATAACTATCAAAAGATTGACATTTGTTTATGTTCGGTTTAAATGTAAAATTATGTCCAATGACCAAAATTATATTAAATGGTAAAAATATATTCTAAATATACTTTAAAACCACTCAAATTCACAATTTATCACTATTAATTATTTTGATTAAAAAAGTTGTTTTTAATTAAAATTTAGTAATTTTCACTATTCATCAAAATATGAAAGTTATCCGAAAAGTACCAAAATTTCACCTTAGGCTAAATTCGATATTCCGAATCCAAAAATGAAGTCCATTTTAAAATATAAAATATATATAATTTCAAAATTTAGGTATTACTATTCATAATGGCTAGTTTGATTGGTTGTGGCGTGTGTTAAAACTCAAGGTTGCGTACAACACACGCTACTATTTTATTGAAAGGAAAGCGTACCGTGGAAGCTTGGGATGTTTCATTTTAAATTTTTGATGTCCCCATTTAGTCAAAAAGTTTAAAATATAGTATTTAAAAATGGTTCACTATTAAAAGTTGATAAAAGTGCAATATTGAAAATGAATTTGTTCTTGCATTATATCTAAGAAACTCATAATATGGATTCTAAAATTATAAGGATTACATAAACTTTAAAATTTATCTAATACTATTCATAACCTTTTTTGAATGGCTTGTTTGGTAAGTCATGGTGTAATTGAAATCGGTGTTGCGTGTAATTAAAGTTATTGAATTATTTTGAAGAAATAACACACTATAAAATCTTGGGGTGTTACATGTAAGGTGTGCTAAGGTGAGAGAATCTGAGGGAGTCTCGGCTATCATCGCACTATTAGTTATTTCTATCAGTTTTAACTTCTCGCAAAAGCGATTCGGTTCTAGCTTCACATGATGAAGTTTAGGTTGGGTTTGGTCCAGAGCAAAGCCCAGTGGTGCTACCTCCTTCCCAAGTTCTTTTAGATGGGCTTCGATCGGTCCAAGACTACTAGGTGAGGCCATCGAATCTTCTTTCTATAATAATTAACCAAGATTACTTGTATTTAGATACAATAATCAAAACGTTTAGTTTCTAGTGGTCATATTGACTAATGGTCATATAACCGTCTAAACCCAATGGTCTCATTTTAATTATAATCATGTTATCAAATGAAACATTTTTGTTGAGAATAAAAATAAAATAAAATAACACATCAAATTAGGAAACAAGATTTATTCAAAATTTCGCCCCATTATAGTAGAGGTTATCTGTTTAGATCTTCTTTGTGATTATCCATGTTGGTTTTAGTGAGACCATGAGGGTCTCGAGGTCCCTTATGAGTATTGTTATACTCACCCATGAAAGGGCTATGCCCGCACCTCATTGTGTTGGTTGCAGACGACGGACAGTGCTGACGGAGGCCGAGTGTTCGAGGACTGGACGGTACCCAGAGGTGGACCACATGACGAGTCAGTATCCGGAGGTGGACTTCGCGACGAGACGACACACGGAGGAGGTTGATGGGTGAGAGCGTTGTGGAGGCTATCTGTACCTACACTTCAGGTAGGATTCGTGGTGGACGATCCAGGAGCTGAGCCATCTGTACCTACCCTTTAGGTAGGATTTGAGGAGGACGACCCAGGAGCCGCTTCCGTTCTTCCAGCTGTTGTCTTTTTCTGTTGTACTTTGTTCAGTTGTAGTTTTACTTTCATTTGGGTTTGTATTCTGGCCCATTTACCTTTCAGCACTTCTCTTTGTACTTAGTGTTTACTTCCGCTTGTACTCTGTGGTGTTTTGTTTACTTTTATAAAGGAAATTCCTTCCCAGTTATCTGGATTTACGCCTTTGGTGGTAGTCGCCAGCCCCTGGCCTATGGAAGGCGGGCTTGGGGTAGTCACAGCATGGGCCCCAAGGACGGGTCGTGACAAATTGGTATCAGAGGAGACGGTTCTACCGCAGAACTTATAACTCTGATATTTTCTTTCTGTGAAGCAATAGTGTTAAGGGTACCGAGTGTGGTCTTTATTTCAGGGAGTCCAGTGTTGGTGCGGGCGGCCGACGTATCTATACACTAAGACCCTGACAACTGAATTCCGACTTTGTGAACGAAAACACTGATTGAATGTGTGTTCCCAGAAGTTTTATTTAAATATCAGGTCAGCTCACCAGGTATAATCGTTTGACCGTGTCACGTTGTTTCTTTTAGGATGCCTTTTCTCAGATGACCAGCTAGAGTCCAGAGGGATGTGCGTACTGACAGCCTGTCGAGTGACGAGGCTTCGATACATGGCCCTCTTGCAGTTGAGGCACCAGCGGAGGCACCAGTGGTACTACCATACGTTGGGCCACTGATGCCACCAGCCCCAGCAGTAGGCGATACACGCCACTTGAGCGTGATGCACGAGTTCCAGCGCCAGAGGCCACCCAGGTTCCAGGGAGAGACGGACCCGCAGGTGGCTGAGGTTTGGTTGGAGGCTGTGGTGAGAGTCTTCAGGCTAGTGGGGACGCCGGCAGACTTCATGGTGATCTTTTCTACCAGCCTTCTTCAGGCAGAAGCAGGCAGGTGGTGGAGCCACTTGTTCCATTTTTGCGAAGGGATGACCTTTGCATGGGAAGACTTCGAGACCTTCTTCAGGGTAGAGTTTGTGATAATAGCTCTACACCCCGAGCGTGTTCAGGAGCAGCTGCCTTTGCCACGTGTTTTTCGATCAGTAGCCGAGTCATCTGTGGGAAGTAGGCCGATGATGTAGAGGTCCAGGAGGATCAGACCAGCAGTTGGGCGATCTCAGGATTTAGGATCGGTGGTGCGGGGCACCCGGGGTGGGGACAGAGCTAGGCGTGCCAGAAACAGACAGTGTTACTCATGCGGCGGAAAGGGTCACCTAGCACGTGATTGTCCGACTCCTCGTACAGTTGATCCGTAGGCTTTGGAGGAGCCACTGAGGCAGAAGCAGTAGTGGGTGATTGAGCAATAGCCGAGCAGTGGACACGGCAGTAGAGCTCCAGGAGCAGGTGGACAGGAGCGGAACTAGTGGATACGTCCCTTGTACTTATAGTTCCATATTGTCGTTGTATTCGTGTCTTTGTACTATGAGCTGCAATAATAAAAAGACACTTATCTTTGTGATGTTTTCTTTACTGCCCTTTTGTTTGGTTGATACTGAGTGGTCCGGGTTAAAACTGTTGACTTGACCCTCACTTTCGAGATTTCTACTGGAGGAGACCCAGTGACTTCACACTGATGCCGACAGTGTCACTTGACCCTTACAGGCGAGAGTGACACTTGGATCTCTTGGTAGTTACATCAAGGCCTTACGACGTCATCCATGACATGAATGCATCATTCATGTCGGGATTGACTGTATTAGGCAATGGGCATGGTTCATACAAGGGATGAGACCGAGTTTCTCTTTTCGGCAAAGGATAAATCTTAGCAGCTCTTTCAGATCATATGCAAAGAAGGTGCAGATCATCCAGGAGCGGATGAAGACTGCAAAATGCAGTAAGAAATAGGAAACCGGCTCCAGTCTTAGAGACTCGAGCGTGTTAAATGTTTCAAAAATAGGAAGCTTAAAGGATAGATGAGTCTGTGAAGCAGTAGACGTGGAGGAAGAGCTAGAAGAGCAGCATGAGGTGGTGTATATCTTAACATGTTACAACCACCCGCCTTAGTTATCCTCACCAGGATCATGGTGTTGGAGGGCGGAGGAAGAGTACGGCTGCATGCGGTCAAGGAGTGTGACCCAATGGCTCTAAAAATGATTCAAGGGACAGTCTATGTCCACTACTAGCTGCTGTAGTAATAGACGTCGATATGAATCATTCCTTGCTTTCACGAATATTGTTCCAAACCTAGAGTTTTCGGTAAGCCGTGGACTTGACCCTAACGTCTGGAGATACCTTGGGCGGAGACTCGATAATCACACTTACGCCCGACGGTGTGGTTAGAACCTCAAGGCGAGAGTTTCGGTTGGAATCTCTTGGTGGTAGCGTCGAGGCCTTACGACATTAGTTTGAGTATGGAATGGGCAATAACTGTTCATACTCAAATTGACGGTTTTAGGCGAACGTCGGGATGGGTTTTCCTTGGTCGGCGAAAAAGGAAACCCCAGGCAGCGCAGGGTAACTCTTGCATAGGAGGGTGGGACCGATCACCCTTGAGTCGGTCAACCTTACCCTCATGGCAGCAGTCGTTTTGAGTTCCAGTTCTTACAGGAATTTGAGACCTATGGAGTTCGAGGATGATGATCACTTCCTTATAGGGGTCTCACCTCGACGAAGTTTATGGAGATGTGGACAAGGCGGCAAGTTATCTCCGAGGTTCAGTGGACCTTCTTCGGTCCTCAGCTAGGTAGTCAGGGTGGTTTACCACTTGACCCATCCACCTTAGTAGCACCAGGTGCACGACAACTTCCACGTATCTCAACTGAGGAGATACGTGCTCGACCCTCCGCATATCATCGACCATGAGTAGGACGATGGCGATGGGGTAACTTTCACGGAGGTTCCAGTGGGGATCAGGGATCGACAGGAGCGGATCCTTCGAGGAAGGTCGATTCCTCGGGTGCACTTTCTCTAGCAGTACGGGAACCTCTAGGTAAGCACATGGGAGCGGAAGGCTCAGATGCGTGCTCAATACCGCTTTTGTGACCCTAGATTGTGTTGAAACTTTACGGGGACGTAAAGCCCTGAGGTGGGAGTAATGTAAAGAGCCGTAGATTTCAAGAAAATTTTTTCTTAATTTTATTTGGAATTTTACAAGAACGCAGTTTCTGACGGCACCTAATTCCGAGGCCCGGTGTGCCCGGAATAATTTTCCGAAGTTTGGCTCGGGTACGTTCAGTGAACGGACGAGCGGGGTTTTCTATCTTCTGAACCGGTGCTCGGAATCGAATTCCGAGGGCACCGATGGAACCGCAGCACCGGTAATTTCTTAGGAACGCCATTTCCGGAGTTGTGTTTTCACGGGAGAAGATGATAAAAATTGTGGAAGTTTAATTTATAAATTAACTACAATTTTTATTTTCTTTTAGTTGTTTAATGCTTTGGGTGGAAGTTGGGTAATTAACCAACATTCCAAGAAAGGTTATGAGGGTGGTGGGGCCCACAAGAACCCCACCCCTTCATATTATTCAACCCCCCTCAACTCACCATTATCTCTTGATAACTTAAGCATTAATAACTTATGTTATTAATTAAGTGAGTAAAGTGTGGATATTTGAATTTTAACCTCTTGAAATTGAAATGTTATGTTATGTTAATAAAATAAGAGGTAAGCTTATTTTATTTTGGGGTTGAAACCTTTGTTGCTTGAGAGGTTTGGGGAGAAAATCTAAGGAAATCTAGAGTTCTTCATCTTTTTTGCCGAAGAACGCGAAGAATGCATCGAGCTCCGTTGAAGAACGCCGAGTCCTGGGAGACCGACTACGCAACGCCGTTTACCGCGACGGTTCTTCCGCGATCTCTTCTTCCGCAACATCTCCTTCCGTGACGTCTCTTCCCGCGACGAATCCTCATTTGATGAACCTCCATTCAAGCAACGTCGAGGTAGGGAATTGTTTTGTAAATATTAATAAACCCCATGTTACTTCCTTCTAAATCAAAGAACGCGGATCAACTAAACATCAAGTTGATTTGCGAAGAATATGTTGCGGGTTGGGAATTCTTGTTTCTGGGAAAACTGTAGGGGTTTAATTATTTTATTGTCGTTCGTGAATTCTAGTTTGTAGTTATTTGTGGATATATGACTAAATGTTTTCGATTAACGAGAGGGGGTCGGACCGCACAAACACGACCGACCCTCCTCCCTTATTATTGAAGTTGTTTCTTTTATGGTTGGAACAGAATGGCGTTGTGTCATTACACCACACGGGAATCATACGGCAAGTAATGCGTGGTGTCGTCGCGCTGTGCCATGAAGTTGAACAAGGACGCGACGCCGTCGCGCCGCGTTGAAGAGAACCGAAGATACCACGACCAGAGCGGGGCCACGGTGGAGGGGCGCGGTGCCGTCGCACCGCGGCGGAGCAGGGTGACCGGCGGCCGGTACCGGGCCGCCGGTGTCAGCGAAGGAAGAAGGAAAGGCTATCGCATATCCTTGTTGGCAGAACCAGCTGGCCGTTGCGGGACGGCCGAACAAGGGGAAAACCGGGGGAATTAATTCCCCCGGCTGGCCAAGCCGAGCAGCACCTTAATTGGGGCCGCAGTTTCCGAACGGCGGGGGGCAGCGCCCCCCCCCCCCCCCCCCCCCCCCCGCAAAAGCCGAACAGCTCAGTCGTTCAGCCGATCCAGCTGGATCCACGCGTGCCAAAGCATCGGATCGCTAGGCCGGGCATCGTGCCGGGCCGCGCCCAGCCGGGCCGACCCAGGGGGTCTCGGGCTGGGTCGGTCTGGGCCCAAAACCGTAGTTTTCAGACTCTTTTGGTTCTTTTGCCCATATCTCGGGCTAAGGATCTCCGATCGACGCTCCGTCAGCAGCGATGCGATCCTTGGACCGAGACGGTCGTTTCATTATATTGAGCACAATGTTTCTGAACACTTTGTGTTCGGCCGGGTTGGTTCGGATACGAAACCAACTGGGCCCTCAGAGCGGAAACGCTTATATCTTGAGCTCCGGACATCCGATTGACGTGCCGTCGACTTTGATTTATTTCTCTAAGTGAGATGGATCCTTTGGCTTACTCTACTCGAGGTTTGGATGCCGTCGAAGTGCAGTTGGGTTGGTTCACTCACGAAACCAACCGGGCCCCTAGAACAAAAAAGACAATAACTCACAGACCGGGCGTCTGATTGACGCGTCGTCTGTCTCGTTGAATTCCTCTTGATGAGACATAACTTTTATCATACTTCGCCCGAGTTTTGGTTGCTGTTGGATAGTGTCCGGGTTGGATTGTACCCGAAATCCAACCGGGCCCTTGGAACGAAAAGGCTGTTATCTTTCAGACCAGACGTCCATTTGACGAACCGTCAGCGGCATTGGTGATCTCGATGAGAAACGGTCCCTATGAGTATACCCTATGAGAGTTCGGGGTACAGTTGAGATACGGCCGGGTTGGTTCGCACACGAAACCAACCGGGCCCTGGGGACGAAAAGACTAGTAACTCATAGCCCGGGCGTCCGATTGACGCACCGTCTGTTGCGTTGAGACCCCTATGACGAGGCGGTCCTTTGAGATACTTCTTAGTGGGACTTTGAGATACTTAGAGTATCGATAGGTAGCTCATGGAGTGGACCCTCCCAATGACAAGCGTGCGGAGTACGGAGACCGTGTAGCCAGCTGAGACCTAACGACTTCTTGACCGACTCGACTTGGAGTGAGTCGACTAGACCAGTGGACGGAGCACTACATTGTGAGGTGCAGACCCATGGCGGACGGAGCACTACCTGTGTGACAGTGCAGACCCGTGGTACTCGTCTGGAGAGTACCTCTGCATGCTACTAGGGGGTGTGCACTACTGTGTTTGGGTGGCATACCCTAGCGGGAAGCACTACTGTGTTTGGGTGGCGGACCCGCGATACTCGACAGGAGGAGTACCTCAGCAGTCTTAGGTTAGTGAGTAGTACCTCGGAGTCGTGACAAGACCACTGTACACTCCAGAGACGGAGCTCTTCAGCAGTTACGGTTTCGATAATGAAAATCCTGGTTTGAGCTGAGTCTATAACCATGGTGTTTACCTCTTGAGGACTTAGGTATATGTATGGGAATATACCTGGGTGGAGGTTATCCGTTTATTTCATGATCTTGGTGTTTTCCTCATGATTGAGATGGGTTACTTGATAACTTAGGTATATGCATGGGCATATACCTAAGTAGAGGTTATCTGTTGAGATCTTCTTTTTGGTTATCCATGTTGGTTTTAGTAAGACCTTGAGGGTCTCGGGGTCCCTACTGAGTATCGTTATACTCACCCCTACACAGGCTATGCCCGCACCTCGTTGTGTTGGTTGCAGACGACAGATAGTGCTGACGGAGGCCGACTGTTCGAGGACTAGACGATACCCGGAGGTGGACCACACAACGAGTCAGTATCCGGAGGTGGACTTCATGATGAGACGACACACGGAAGAGGTGTATGGGTGAGAGAATTATGGAGGCTATCTGTACCTACCCTTCAGGTAGGATCCATGGTGGACGATCCAGGAACTGCGCCATCTGTACCTACCCTTCATGTCGGATTCGAGGAGGACGACCCAGGAGCCGCTTCCGTTCTTCCAGCTGTTGTCTTTTTTCTTTTGTACATTGTTCAGTTGTATTTGTACTTTCATTTGGGTTTTTATTCTGGCCCATTTACCTTTCAGAACTTCTCTTTGTACTTAGTGTTTCTTCCGCTTGTACTCTATGGTGTTTTGTTTACTTTTCTAAAGGCAATGCCTTCCCAGTTATCGGGATTTATGCCTTTGGTGTTAGTCGCCAGCCCCTGGCCTATGGAAGGCGGGCTTGGGGTAGTCACGGCACGGGCCCCGAGGACGGGTCGTGACACTAAGTCCTGTGGATTTGAAGGGAAGCAAGAGAAGAAAAGGATAGAAGAGAGAAATATGGAAAAAGGGAAGAGGGAAAAGAATAATTTTCCCATATGTGATAACTATGGGAAAAAACCCCTGGAACTTGCCTAAAGGGAATGGGAGTTTATAAAAAGTGTGGAAAAAACGACACCATGTATGAGACTGCCAAGGGTAAGAAAAAGGTTTCAAATGTACAATGCTTCATCTTCAAGGAGTTTGGACACTATGAAAACCAACGTTCCAATAATCAGAGTATTCCCCAAATGATGCTATTTGATAATAATCAAGTTATAATACTACCACAGATGAGGAGGAATGATTAGAGTTCTTATGTTGTTATTAATGAATTATGTCATTTGAGTATTGTATCAACGTTGTACTAGTTATAATAATTATGGAGTATATAGGTATTGTACTACAGTACTATTTCATTAAGAACTTGAGATTGTGTGGAACAAAGAAAAGTGTCTCAATAGCAGGTTAATGTTTTGGAAAATATATGTTGAGAGAAAGATAAACCATAATATGGTTCTGATACTGAGGTATTGATTTTGTTATAATAAATTATTGATTTGGTTAAATTATATTGAATATTCTTGACTACCTTGAAACAGATTAATGATTTGTATATTCCATCACTGTTGGAGTTTACAAAATTATTGGATAGAAGGAGTATTTTCAGTATTCTATAAGGTATAAGTGATCATGAATGTAATCAATAAGGATATATGGTAATTAATGATGTTTCAGTGTTTTAAAAGAATACATGATGAAGGTGTTCACATGTTATTATGTGGAAAAAAGAGTCTTCATTGTGCTTACCTTCCTTATAAAATTTGGACTGTGAGTTTAGACAGAAGTATTTTTGGATAATTCTAGTTTGAGATTATTATTTTTATTGCCATAAAAGGACAACCCGGTGGTCGGGCGAAAACCTATCGTGTCTGGAAAGGATGTGAGACTTGAACCCACAACTGAAGGGCGTCAAGGGTGCATCACCTACCACTGGCCGAAATGATTTCCTAGATTGAATAAAGTAGTTTTTTAATGGCCTCATAGGTGATTTATAAATTCATTTTTTTTGTAACCCTATACGATTAGGATAAATATAATATTTTTTGAAATCATTTGGAGTGAAAGATGAGTTTGTTGTAGGAACAAGTTGAAGGATGAAACACAACTTGTCAAGTATATATATATATATATATATATATATATTTTTCCCTCTTATTCTATGGGTATATTAATTCTCAAACTTTAGGTAGGGGATCTTAAGACAAAAAATGTGTTATCCTATTACCTTATGTTTTGTTGAACCGATGGTATTTCAAATCATCATAGATTGATGAATGCAAGGCCCTCAATTTTACACTTGTTTGTGATTGATGACCTAAATCACTAACTATAAATATTTACCTTTTTCAACCATTTATATGTCTCTAATTGCCACCAATGTTCTCTTAATTGAGATCATAATTTGGTAGTGACCCTTTCATTTCCCTTTTCCTCTTATTAAGACTAAATTTTATTAACCTAATTTCTGATGTGGGTTTTTCCAAAGTTATTTTCAACCTTCTATTTTTGAAAAACAAATTGAAATTGTGAGGACGCAATTTATTGAAGGATAGAAGAATGTAACACCCCACAATTTTAATGTACAGTTTTTCATCAAAGTAATTCAATAGCATGCACTACACGCAACACTGAGTTCTAGCGCCCCATGACTTACCAAACTAGCCTTTCAAAATCGGTTATGAATAGTATTGATGGAATTTTGAACCTTATATAATACATATAATTTTAGAACACATATTATGAGTTTCTTAGAGATAATATAAGAACAAAATAATTTTTTCAGATAAAAGAAGTATTTTTTAAAAAATGCAATTTTACCGCCTTTTAATGGAGAACCCTTTTTAAAACCAATATTTGAAACTTATATATATTAAATTTGAATAAATAAATTTTTTCATTATAATGGGGACATAAAAATTTAATTTGTGAAAAATTTGGGAATTTCTTTGATAATGTTCATTTTTAATGAATAGTGAAAAATATTGTATTTTAATTCAAAAGGTTCCTTTTAATTTTATTTATATATATATTTTTATTATCATTTTAATTGGTCTTAAGGTGTAATTATAATAAATTTTTACCATTTTATCCAATTTTGTTTATTGGAATTAATTTCACCTTGGTACTGGACATAAACAAGTATCAATTTGATAGTTATTGTTTCTTAAAAACACTCTATTTGTTTTAACACCTAGAATTAATTTTAAATTAATTAATGCCACTTCAATGTTTTGAATTTGGTAAAATAGACTTCATTTTTTTAATTCGGAATATCAAAATTATCTTAGGATGAATTTTTGGTTTTTTTATGAAAACATTCGATTTTTGATGAATAGTGAAAAAACACTGAGTTATAGTTTAAAACCGAATTTTTTTTATATAATTATTTACTTTATTTAAATTTAATTAAGGTCAAAATAGACACATAATAACTATATAAGTACAATTCAATTAATTGTAGTCAACTTATAATAATTTTAGATATATAAAAATTTCATAGAACTTCTCACCGTCTTTTACCCATCCCCAAGGAGAATTTGCAAATTCACATAAAACATAATTTTACCTCTTCTGTGAGTGGAATTTCAAAAATCATAGACACATGGTTAACCTTACTAAGTAAAATGTGGTTCAATAAGGTAAACATATTTTTTGGTAAATAGTACCTTTTGACTTTTATTTACCGCCGTTAAAGGTAAATAGGGTAATTCAAGGTAAAAATAATTTTATAATAATTCAAAATTACCTTAACACTTGTCCTAAGCTTATTGGATGAGTCATGACCGACCATGGGCATATTTGGGTGGATATTTGGACCCCATGGTTCCATTGGTAAGTGATAATGATATTTTATATTAATTATGTTATAGTAAATACAAAAATGACAAAATCATATATCTTTTTGAAAAACAAATTTTATATTGGGTAATATATGTTATATTTTAGAATATAAATATTAATTAGAAAGATAAAAATATTTCCTACATAATGGTATTTTATTTATAATTTTAATTCATTTAATAATAATATTTATTTATGACACAATAGTGATGAAGTATTTTCCTTATTAATAAAATAATCAAATAATTAGTATTATAAATGTTTAAATAAATATAATTTGAATGTTTTAATTCCATCCACGAATTTTATTGGTTAATATGACATGGTAGGGTTACTTAAATGAATTTGTTTATAATTAATAATGTTGTTATTACTTCAATAAAAATGAATTATTAAAATCTGTCAAAATTAACATAAAGCAGTTTAAAAAAAATATAATATTATTAATTGATATTCATTCCCTAAAAATATACAGATTGACCAAAAGACTTATATAATGATATTTGTATCATTAATGGACCACTTGGGGGGTCTATTGGAAGTATATAGAATGTTTATTAACTATATAATATAAAAATACAAAGACACATGGTAAATGTCAAACTATTTAACTAAGAGTTAAATAAAAAATAAAAAGTTAATATAGTGACCCTAACCTGTCTAAAACCTATTGGTTGAGTGTTTTTCAATCTATCCCTACCTTATACTTTAAATAATTTCTTTTTGAGCCTTTAGAGACCAAATATGAATTTATTATAAAATAATATTTCTATCTTTTCTTAAGATGCCCCTCACCCCTCTTATAAATGGTCACTCACCCTCCCACTAATTCACACCTTCAATGCCATTTGGCTCAGCCATCCCCTGCCCAAATATCCTCCCAACTTCCCTCACTTGAGCCTATAGGCCATAGTTTGATTTGAAATCCATCCTATGGAGCCCTTTTGATCAAATCAAAAGGAAGAACCCGGAGAAGAGGTAATGTTTTCACCACCCTCTTTCAAGTTCCTTTCTTCTTCAACTTCTTCTTTCATTGTTATTTCCATTATAAAATAATAACTCCAGTATATTCTATATAATTTGATGTTATTATAAATATGGTACAACCATATTCAGTATTATATAAATTCTTTGATTGACATGTCACCATACGTGCATATGTACGGCTTACCGTCTCCACGTCGTGGTGTAATTGTTATTCAAAACATTATTATTTGGATGGGTATGATAATGATGTGTAATTGAAGTAAATAATAAATATAACAATATAATAATTCTTTATATATGATATACCATCCAATTATATAATATTTTAATATCAAAAGAATGATATTATCACTTGTGCGTAAGTATGGACTATCGTCTCCTCAAACGTGATGAGATTCATTCCCCATCGTATCCATTCAATTATAATTTTCATTTTATGATTAAAAATAATGGTTAAGAACTTTATATCATTCTGGATATGAAAAATATACAACCTATTCATAACAAACATGGTGTATGTACAAAACATATAAAAGAAAACGAGTAAGTTAACACCCAAAACGACGATAATAATAAGTTATTATTAAAGCAATGTTAAAAGATCATATATGATATCATATTAACATAAATTATTCTTTTATAATTTAATAACAACTATTTCACCATTATACAGGAGGTTAATCTACCCTCAACCAAGTATGTTTACAAGGTAAGGGTTTTCTTATCTCACTTTTAATTCCGTGATATTTCCATTATTCACCACTTATTTATTGCATGTGGTGTGTGCACTGCCCATGATTGTATTTCTTTTGTAATATAATTTAATATATTGATATTTACGTCATCATTGTATGATCCTTCATTCATGGGTGTATGTTTCTTAAGTTACCAAATCCATAAGGGAATTTTAAATTTCAATTTACACTCATTTAGCATTACGCATACTTGATTGATTATTTTACCCCAAGATTATGTGTGGAATCACTATTCATTTGATTATTTCATAATTTCCACTCCCCTTTATGTGGATATACATTTTATACACATAATCACTCCATTGATAAATTCTCATGTCATCTATATGAACTTTATAAGAGTAATTTTAACTCAATCTCCATTTGTTGAGTTAAGCAACCAATTCATTGGTGTTGTTTTTACAAGAATATGTGTTAATGGCCTCTGAGTGATTTACAATGAATATACAATCATATTGAATTTATTTATATTTGTCACACATAATTATGTCATTCATTTATCCTTAACCTAAGGATATGGTATTTATAAGATATTTCATCTCAATTTATATTCAATTGAGACTTCTTTGTAGTTATACACCAAATCACTTTTATATGGTGCATATAATGTACTTTGACATAGTATATCATGAATCCCTTTATTCTCATGATATTAAAAATAATTATTACCTCAATTATTTTTATTCAAGTGTCTCTCTTTTGGTTAGGTACTCTAAGAAAAATATCATTTTAAAATGTTTTAAAAATATATTATTCTAAATATATCTTATTAATGTCCATGTTTTAAAATGTTTTTAAGGATTTGTTTATATGGACATTAAATTTTTAAAATTAAAATTCCTTATAAATGTTTCAAATTGGAATGAGACACATTGATTCAGAACTTGATTTTTAAATGGCTTCTTCACAAATCGTGTGACTTTTAAATGTTTTCTTGAAAAAGGGGATAATTCTCTCAAACAGTTTTGATGATTATTTTCTTCTATGCCAATATCCATCATTATTCTCGATTGAGGTTAATCTGTTACAATACAATCTTTCATATTTTATTGAATGAGTTATGCTTGAATTTGGATGTGTTATTTTTATACCATTCATGGTTTCTGGATAAAGTATTGATATTTCGTATGCTAGTTTCAGTACGAATGTTTATGTTATGTGTCAAGATTTTAATATGAGGAATTCATTGGACTTAGTAAGTGATAGTTGGATCCCCCTATAGCTCCTCGATGCATTAGTAGGTATAATGAGACAAACTAGTGTCTTGGCACAAGGCCTTGACAAATTCTTATTTGTAGTCTAGGAACAAGTCCTTGACTATGTGATTATGATAGTCTGGAATTATGCATTCCATCATTATAAAAGTGGTTATTGATATTTTATGTAATTATTAGACTAGTAGAATATCCATGTGAATAAGTAAATGGAATTATTTCATTTTATTTCCGCCATTTTATGCCGAAGTTCAAGTTTAAAAGGCTTTTGTTTTAGTTATACATTGTCGTAACTATTTATGATTATTTATGAAAGTTTTAACTATATTGTTATCCTTACAGGGAATCTGAGCTCAACCCTTTCTATATTTTATTTTTCATAGGATGTGAAGAAGTATTTTATGAATAACATGTAGGGATATTATGATGGGATATGAGTATGGTCCTTGGAGACATGATGTCTTTGTAGTTTTTCAATTTTCATTGTAATGTAAACTTTATGAATGTATCTAGTGAATCCAAGGGTACTAAACTAATAAATCATTCCAAACATTATCTTTTATGATCATGCCAATGTTATGTAATAATGCACCATCTATGGGTAACTGCTGTCAGGGCGTTACATTTCATGTTTGTAATTTGAACTAGTTTATTACATATGATGGTTTGGTATATTGATAAAAGGGTATTCTCTTATGCATATGGTCATATATCATGATTATGGGACACCATGGTTGCATCTCCCTTATTTAATGTTTCCTGGACATTTGGTCTAGGATTACTGTTAGGATGGACATGTTTTCCTTGCCTTGTCTGATTTTATTGAGTCGATGATTATATAAGATGCATGTGATATGCATTGTGGGAGTTTGAACATGGGGAATTTAAATGTTGGAGCTTTCCATGGTAGGGTCACATATGTATATTTTTTTGGTATGTTGACCCAAATGTATTGACTCTGAGAGCTATTGGGTTGTAATAGATCATAGGGAATAGACCATGAGATGTACTCCTAAGATGTATATTGTAACTATTACATAGGGGATACAGAACTTAGGTTATATAACAAGTTTTACATGATTCTACTGATGAATAATAAATGTAAATGAATGTAATTGAGTAATGTAAGGTTGTTAATTTTTAGTATTTCTTAGTTTATTACTTCATTTCTGTATATTATATGTAATATAAATATATTTACTAATAGTTAGGAACAAATATATTAGTGGTTGCCTATTGGGATTCATCTCACACCCAATTTGCGTCATGATTTTGGACCCAAACAGATTATATGGTTGCTGGTATAGATTATGGAAATCACCCTTCTTTATCAGGTACTTGATTTATATTGAAGCTGGAGAGCATGAGACCATGCTGAGGATTCTGATGCTGCTGGAGTTTAATTGTTTTATATTTCTCATTGGTTTTTGTTTTGTTTCTATGCATTGTGACTTGTTTGGATACTTTCCAAGACACATGTGACATGGATCATTTATATATTCTCCAGTTGTTGTATTCCTATCAGTCTTCTACAATTTACTTCTTTTTTTGGTATTACTACTTCCGCTATTGTTTAATATTTGTTATTAGACTGTTTATAATAACCCAATGAGGGAATAGATTCCCCATTATCAGACTGTGTCCCTCACTGCTAGTCAGTAGCCACTGGAGTTTGGGAAAATGCACTTGAGGCCATGTGACCAACCAGGTATAGGGAACCCTTGGGAAGAACCTAGAATTAGGACGTTACATTAATATTGGGCATAAATATATTTTACAATAAATTGTGAATATTGAGAATAAAAATCTCTGGAATGGTTGATCACAACATAAAGATATGTTTATAAGGAACTTTTAATAAATGATAGTGGATTTAAAAAGTAATTTTTTGTAGAAATTTAATAAAAATATTGATACGATACCAAAGATTAATTAGAGTTCATGTTTACTAATATTCTATTAATACGTTGTTCCATTTATAATCTAGGTTAATTCTCTTATTTAGATTTACTATCATTTGAAGTCAATTTTAATGTTATTTTTCCTCGAGGATATGTAATTATTCAATTCTGGTGAAATTTTAAATATACATTTTATGAATATGTATCCAGTATCATTCTCATTAATTTTTTGAATAAACAATTCGAAATGATGTTTAATTATGATTAGTTAATGAAATTGTTTTATAATAAGAGTTGTTGAGTATTGGTAGATATTTTCAATAAATTGCATACAATTCAGCCCACAAAATGCATTTTCAAAGTGTGAATATGGTGTTGATAGGTTTGGATATTATGAGTACTAGATTCATGGAAAATAGACTTAGTGTAGTGAACCCTATAAGTGTTTAGAGTAAAGTAGAATGGAAATATGTTTGATTGATTCAAACTGTTTCATATGGATCACAATATAAAATTAGATATCAATGATTGAAAAAATCCTATGAAATTGTTAAGACACCGTGAGGAGGATCATATGAAATTATAGAGAATTTGATCACATTTTGAATCATTTTTTTAGATTAATAATCTCAAACAATGTTCTCAGAACGACAATCCCACTAAGGTAGATGACAATATAAGATGACAGATCCAATCTAGGGTTTTTTTGAAATATATATAAATTCAAAGAATGTATAAATGTATGATATTCATTCCCCATGATGGATGGTGTCACACTATGAAGTATGATTTATAACATGTAATAATAATATATAGTATGTTGTCTACTGTTAATGGATGATTGGGTATGGGGAAACATCATAAGAAATATAAAAGACTATTGGTTCTAATAGGTGTGAAAATTCATTATGAAAATATTTCACAATTCATTGCATAAAGAAATTCTATGACCAACAAAATAAAGGAAATTTAGATGTGTTTAAAATCATACATATCCATGGGAGAATACATCTCAGATATTTTAGTTGTATGTATTATATTTCTATATCAAACTTATGAAATGTAAAACATCTAAAATAAAAACTATAAAATCTTGTACTACACTATAACTATAGTTATGAAATTATGATTGAAAGAATATAGGACACCACACCATGGATGATGGAATTAAAAATGAATTAGAGAATATGGATGAGGTAGGTATGAGTATAGAAATGAAACCACAACCAAGATCATTTTTGTTGTGATTTATGGTCAAATATAATGTATATAATATCCCTTAGTATCCATAGAGATATCATATTGCAATTCATGGGAGGATTCAATGTTCAAATAATGAAAAAATAGGTCATACTGATAACTTCCCCAATATGTTGTAACATGAATGACATATATAATAATGTAAAAGATAAATAGAATCCATAATGGATTATGAAAATCAGCTTACATCATATCATGATGTTTTATTTTCTTCAAATATGAGGGAACACCAAAAAATTAAGGGATTTCCACATTTAATTAAATTTTTACACTTATCTAACATTACCGATAGTCAATTGACTCCTTCATAAATTCATGTATATTAATTTTTTTTGTAATTATTTCTTCAACTGTTATTTGTTTACTTCTAAATATTCTCTTCTTTCAGTTTGATTTTTCATTATTTAAAATAACTGATTATGATAAATCACACATGTGTTATAAATATTTCCACTCCGATTTGTGGATCATTAATTAAGGGTGTTGGGGGACCAATATTATATTGTTACAAGGATTAATTTATTTCAAAACTAATTTATAGAGTGTAATGATGAATAGATATTCATTTTCAACTTAATTGAATCCCATTCCATTACCTGAATATGATCCATATGAGTGTGGAGGTAGGAACATCAAATAAGTGAATAGGGATATTAACAATATTTCATAAATTTATTTTTCATTTAGATTCAAACATAATGCATCTAGGTATTTTGTTTCCTTATTATTGGTCTTTTTTTCTATCTTAGGGATGGTCATTAAACATTACAATAAAATTTTGTAATATTATAATGACATTAAAGAGAATTGATATCACTATTCAATGAGTGGAGATTTAATATATTGTAAAAATATCCTATAAATTTGATTAAAATACCAAATTTTGTAATTTTGTTTCCATTATATGATAAAATTTGTTATAATATTCAAAAAATAAGTTACACAATAAGTCAAATATTCAATATAATATAAATAAAAAAAGAGATATCATTAAAATTTATATATCAAAAAACATTAGAGACTACTCATTTAAACATTGAAGGGGGAATCTTGATGTTATGAAGAATAAATTCATTGAAACTCCTTCATCATCCCATTTATTTATATATTATTAGATATTAAACATTGTCATCAAAAAGTTGTATTATCTTTATTTTGACCTCATTCATTCCTTATCCCTTTATTGTTTTGTAAATAATGGGCAAAATAAATTCCCTTATATATTAAATGAAACTATTGATGATATTTGATTAAATAAGTACCAAGGATAAGGAAATTTACTCTTATATAAGAGTTCCTATGGAAAAGTATCTCCAATCTTATGATATCTAATAGAAGTGGTTTTGTGTATGATACTCATTTACTATTAAAACTATATCAAATATTCCTAAAGGAAGGAAAATTATTCTTCTCCATCCTTTAAAATAATGTGTTTATCCTTAAATTGTATTAATTTAATTATTTCACTCTATTTATGTTACATTATTGATCATTACAAGATTATAATTTTTACAAGAGAGGGTTGTTAAAGCATATACTCATTATCCCTAATGACTTATCATTATTGACAATTTCTCTTAACTAATTTATCGATATATGGACTTATTTTTTTCAAATGATCTTACTAAATTTGATGGGTTGAAATCAATTATTTATAATTTCATTTATTATGGATCCATTAGAATTTTAAATCCTACTATTCTCTTCTTTTTATTTTTCAGGTTTAATATTTTCCACAAAAATGTTATTATTTTCATATTTTTTTTATTAAAGCAGAATTCTCATTTTAATGTAGTAATTATAGTAATCTATTAAATATTTTATTATAAAATTGAATATTTTCAAATTTTAGCATTTTTAAATTAATATTTAAATGTAAAAAATTATATTTCTTTCCCATTTCAAAATAATGATAATAATTATCAATGAACCATATGTTGAGAAAAAGAAACATAGATAAAGATGATTAAATTTATCATTTAATTTTATCAAATTTATATTGTCTAATTAATATACATTATTTATATTAGTCATCTTTTTAATATAGTAATTTTCATTATTATTTATTTTTTACACATTCTTTATATAATATATAATGTTAATAATAAAATTTTTTATAAATAATACATTACTATATTATATATTTTTTGTTTCCTTTTCATTTTTCATTTTTATGGTAAAGTGTTCTTTATTTTACTGTTATATATAGTTTTTTTATTGATCATAAATTCAGTAAAATAATAAAAAAAATATAAATTGATGAATCCATAATATTGTTTTATTCTAAATTACACAAAACATATTTTTCAAACACATTGTTATTTAAAGTCAATTTTAAAAACATAGAAAACCACTATATCTTTTTTAGACAAATAATAATTATAGGTTTTCTTAAAAATGATTTTAAAAGAATCAAATTATTTTAAAAAATTGATTAGAAACGAAAAATGATAAAAAATCAACAATAAAAAAAATAAAAACATAGAGTAAGTTATAGCTTTTGGTTTTATTTTGTAAATCACAATTATATATTCTATTGATAATCATATTGTCCAAAATTAGTTCTGTTAATTAAGAGAAAACATTTTTATAAATTTATCTTTATGATAAAATCAATATTTTATTTGTTTTCCACTAAATTCATTATATTTTAATATAAAATACATGATGTAGAAGTTAATATTTTTTCTCTTGAAATTTATTTTGAATGATTAAATTATTTATAGGAAACTTTTAAAATTTTTATTTCTATATTATAAAAATAACATGTTTTTTATAACCAAAATTTTTTTGATCAATATTTTTATTTTTTCTATTTTATTCTAACAATATTTAAATATCATAATTAAAAATTGTTAATCTTTTCAAAACTATATTTATTATTTTTCATCACATAAATTAAATATCTCAAAAAAATAAAATTCCATTTAGTATATCTATAAAATCATTAAAATCATAAAAACCATAAAAAAGAATACCACAACTAATTTTTATTTTATTATATTCATAATACAATAAAAATAAACAAATATATAAACATAATAAAATATTTCATGGAATTCTACTTCATTTTTTAGTCATGATGAGCAATTTTAATATGTTGCAAAATTCAATTTACAAATAAGTAAACATTTACTATAGTTAAGATATTTTTTATCATAAAATAAATCTTTTAAAATATTAATATATTATAAAATTATATATAATTTATCATATAATTAGTATTTAAAAAATAATATTTTTTATTTGGATGGCATTTTATCAAAAAAATCATCTCTAATATATATTTTCTTATTTAATATCTATCATTAATAAAATATGGATTAAAATTATCAATATATATTTTAATTTTTTATATTCAATATAATTTTAGTAAACAATAATAGTGGAAATGATCATTAATTGATTAATTTATTATTTGTAGTAATAATTGATAATTGTATCTTTTTAGATGATATGATTAATTTTTGATGGAAATGAATTATTTTATGACCGAGGAATACATAGATAAAATAATATGATCTAATAAATTAATAACGTTAAAAAATTATCATGCCAACATTTATTGATGGAAATTGATATAGAATTCTTTGTCGCATTAATTGCTAAATATTAAAATTAAATCATTGACACTTTTATAATTGAAAATTAAATACTTTATATTTTCATATATATATGTCAAAATAATTATAAAAAATAAATTTAAATTACAATATTATTTCTTTATTTCTTTATGATATATATAATGTGTCTGACCACACTAAATGATATTTACATATATTTTATTGTGATATTTAGAGAATCCATGTATAACTTGAAGTGATTTGCTACAAAATATGTAACTGAATACTAGAACTATATTTTACTGATGGTATGGTTATTGGAACTTAATGAAATATAATTAGGAAAACATCATCTTCATAGAAGGTCATATTTATTTGATAATTTTATCATGAATATTTTTTGATATGTTTTTCTACATCGTAATGTCTTCAATTTTCCCCCATATAAGTTTTTTAATCTATGCATCATTTTTTATAAATTTTTATCAGTTTTATTAGAATAATCCAACAGTTAATATTTTTTTAGATCTTTTTTGACAATTTACAATGGTATTGAAGAAAATAATTTATGATTACTCTTTTATATCCAATTACTATCAAAAGGCATTCATCTAATACTGGAATTGTTTTAGTTTATAAAGATGGTATGTCTACACTACGTAAAACATTTTTTGGTAATTATTTCAAATTATTGAAGGAATTAATGATGATTTGTTTTTAAATTAGGCATTCATATCCTACAAATAAATTTGAAATCTTGAATAAAATTAAAGATGGTCTGAAATAAGATGAAATTCCTATATAGAATAAAACGAAGAAGTTACATAGAGGTATTATTCTCACTAGATTATCATATATCTATTTATTGTAAAATTTTCTATATTATACACAATAAAATAAATATGGGGTGAATTCGAAAAGAAATATTTATTCATTAACTATGTCTATAAAAATATTTCATTCTAATATTCATGAAAATAAAAATTATTATTGGAAAATTTGGGATAACAAAATTATGGACATTTAAATATCATATATTCACTATATGAAGACTAAATGAATATTACAGATATGTTCCAAGTCATTTAAATTATAGTAAAATTTCCATAGTCTTTGAAGGGGTTTGGTATGGCTCTCAAGCATTATAAATATTGAGTACATTTTAATGTCGTCTTAATTTCAATTTAATATAAGAACAACATTTGAATGAAAAACATATGTTATAAATTTAAAATAAGAAATATGATAACATATGGTTATGATAAAAATATTTCTTATAAATATGACCTTTTAAAACCCAATTCAAAAAAAAAACAAAAAATGATAAATTTAATGATATGAAATGAATGAAAAATAAACTCTGATGTAATTACAGACAAGTTGGGTATTGGGTAATGGATAATCCTGTAATGGAAACTAGGGGATTAAATGTATCCATATTTACTCTTCATGTTAAAATAATATAAAAATATATAATTTAAAATATGATATATATTTATACTAGTATTCTTAAACATAAAAATGGGTATGTTTTTAAAACCCCTATGTTTATTACTAAATATGACCCACATGAGTTTTTTGTTGATATTGGGTAAAATGTTCATATTTGGCATATAAAATTTATATTCATATTATATAGTATTATATATAGCAATACTATGAAATTGATAAAAAAATATAGGAAGCATATTTATTATGGAGGCATATGAATGAGGGTTCCTTCATGGTGCATTAAATCATTGTATAGTGGTGATCATGTAGCCCAAACTGATATAAATAATCTTATTGGTTCTTATTCTATAAAATTTTATGGTAAATATTAATTCAAATTAAACAAATATTTTATTTATTACATAGATAAATTTATTAAAATATTTTATATTAATAAATTATTTGTTTATACATAGTGTTTAATGCAATATAGTGATATTTTAAAAAGAACACTATGTTAAATAACTTATACAACACACAACTGTGAGAATATGCATACCATGAATTATTTATATTTAGATTTTATAGTTATAACAATGTAGTTAAATTGGTGGGTATGAATAGGACAAAAAAAGTTATTAAAAAATATTAAGGACACACTCAATACAAAGGTACTGATCAATTCGTACGAAATAAGGAAAAAAATTTATTACAGTTATATAATTCTTTAAATTTATTTTTCCCCAAATAATCTTTTGATTGATTTATATGAATTAAAAAAATTATTAAATTATGTTGATATAAGTTAATTTGTTTTGATAAATATATCATAATAGAATTAAGTTCATCAAATTATATTAAGATAATTGTTTTATAATTTTTTGAAAAGGTCAACTTTTCAATGAATAGAAAAAAACTTATATTTATTGATAACTGAATTATATTTTTATATATATAAAATATCCCATTCTACTTAAGAGTATTTTTAAATTTTATAGAGAACCTATTTATTAAAAATAATCCATTAATTGTAATTTTAATCAACATTATAATTTAATTTGACTAAAAACACTTTTAAACATAAAAATGTATTTTTCTGGAAAATATCATTTCATCACATTATATGTGATTAATATTAAAATAATGCATGACTCTTTTGTGAATTTAATTCGATATTTTTTCCATATTTGGAAATTGTATAATAAATAATTTATGATATTACATATATTTTGGTCAATAAGACTATTAATTATATTAAAATTTTGTAACCATGGTAAAGGTAAAATGGGTTAATTATGGATAAACATAATGAGATATGGAATCAAATTATTTCAAAAACGTTCCTTGATTTAATTGGATGATTCTATTTTATAAATAATAATTTTACATTTACTTCATTTTTTTTATTCTGACCTTTTAAATATATTAGTAAAAGATAATGTAAAAAATACCCCTTTGATTATTTTAATGTACGTAATTTTTTTATAGAGAGAAAACAATTATGTTTACATCCAAATTGTGATATTTTATATGAATGATAATATTTAAGCTTAAAATTTTTATTAATTTTTGAACGATGAAAATTTACTAAAAATGCATATGGAATTCAAATAAAGTTCATCTAAAAGTAGTAGAAAATTCATGTAAATGATTTTTAAAACTCTAAAAATATTTTTTGGTATGCATTGATTGGTTGTAGGTCATCATTTATTTTCTATATTCTGTAAAAAAATTAATAATGAATAAAGCACAAAAAATATAAATACAACAGTGAAGTAGTTAGAAAGTCTAAATTTTTATCCCATAAGGATGGTCTGAAATTCCTTAATAAAATAAAGAAAATGATTCATTGTTTTTTCTTATGATAGAAAAAGAGAAAAAGCCGATTGGATTTTTTGAAACAATTAATGGATCATGTCTGGTTCATTGATTTCATGTTTGTGTGACGTCGATTTAATTAATTATATGTTCATCCATTATTGTTTCTGGAATTAAGGATTGGGGATCCTTGGTCTCGGTAACTATATCTAATTTAATAACTGAACCATTTGCATGGCCAATTACTTTGTTCAGTTATAGTATTAAGTATCCTAAAATCATTTATAAACCAAAGCATGCTAGATTTCATAATGGTCTTACAAATCATGGTTGGTTTGTTGATACAATTAAATTAAAACCCATTAAATAAAAAACAATCCCAATAAAATCAATCAAAAATAGGTATAAAATATAAATCAAGAATACATAAACCCATATATGAATAAAAAAGACAACTAATTACTCAAAAATTCCCCCTACAACCACATTACTCTATATAAAGGTACTTCCCCATCATGATAATCATGAGGAGGAATGAACACATGGTTACATGGTGAAGAATGATGGAAGTGTAAGTATGTCCACAAATAATGAACTCCCATCATAAGTTAATTAATTATCATTAGTGGAATATTATGTCTCCAATTTTTTGATTAAAAGGTTATGAATAAGAATATTTCTCATTAAACCCTCATATATACACATCAAAATCACTATTGACTATAGATTTATGATGTAATAATCCAGTTTACATCCTGAATAGCATGAATCCCATATCACAGAGTATACTACATTAAAAAATATAAAACATAAATGGATTTAAATAATATATTTTCTAATTTCATGAAACATATACATTATGAATGAATTTCCCAACATAAAATATTTTTCTTCTCAATAATTTTTGTTCTACTATATCTTCAAACATCTGTTGTCACATAGAAGCACTATGCGAAGCAGAACAAAGTTTATTCATCTTCATATATCACTAACAATTCATTTTTCCCCATATATAACTATAACCTTCAATAAATCATAAAAAAATAAAATAGTTATAATGTAAGAAACATTAGTCATTTAATTTAGATAAATATATGAATTAGAATTCTATAACTATATATTTGACTTGTATGAATGAAACCCCCCGACACATATTTTCATAATTGTCATCATGGATGAAATATCAACATACTACAATAAAAAACTTATGAACAACGATTTAAAAATAAATGTTAATAAATTAAACTAATCAAATAGAGAACTAAAATATTCAAACATTACATAATATAATTCATTGATTCCTTGAATTTTTAATAAACAAGTCAACAATGTATATATCATTTCATATTTTCAAATAGTCAAGACTTTTCATTCCTCTTTTTTAATTCATTATTCGTATAAACTCTATCTGAAATCTACCTCATTTTTTATTTTTCATCATATAAATAATGTGAAAATTTAAATAGATTTATTAACATACCTCATCAAAAATTTTACTTTCCATAAACATACAAGTCATCTAACATCTACACCGGAAAACGATAGACTTTTTAGTCAATCGTGAGGACTTAGTATTTATATTCAAATGTTAATGAGGAAAAAAGGTATATGGGTAATGGTGTGAAAAAAATTTATCTCAAAAAGTATGATTGACTCTAATACACAATTCATTATATCAAAGGATAAGCACAAAGTAAATTTTATTTTACTTATGTTATCTCTCTATTCCCTCCAAAATGCTCAATGTTAACACTAGATAATCATAAAAATAATAAATTAATCACACTATCTTTCATTTTTTATAATTTTCGTTTATATGAATATAATCTTACGAAAAATCTCACATACCTCACTATAATACATACAAACAAAAGATCATAGGTCATGAAATGATGATTTTTGAAATTCCTAACAAACTACTCAATTATTTCCTTTTTTCAAGAGAGGTAAATAAAAATGAAAAATTATTAAAACATGACCTCTCTCTAAATACCATGAAAAACCTACAAAAATTATTTTTCACTAAAATGCATCCACGTCTACCACGGGATGTATCCCCACACTTATTTTAAAAAATATCAGGCAACATACTGAGAGTATGGTAGGAAAGGATAAAATAGTCTTGTAAAAAGTCTCATTTTCAAATTGAGGCTAATCATGGAGTTGATAAGAAAAAAATGATTATATATTAGGTGTGTTTGTGGATAAATGTGTAAACAAATGACTAAATCATATTGAAATTGGTTATTTCAATCGTATATTTGATAAGAATCTAGGAAAGTTCTCGAATAAAATATTCCTGAATCTCAAAATAAATATATTAAAGAAGGAAATGTAATTATTGGTTTATAAGATGTCTCAAGAATGAGTTAAATTATAGGTAAAATTACTTGTGATAATTTTTATTATTAGTAAGATGAACGTATAAAAATTTCCAAAATCGATACTAGGAAAATCATAGAAAATCTTACATTAACAAAATCTAACTCATCAACTAAATCAAGACATGTTAAATCATAAACTACATTTTATCTCTACTTATTCAAATCGCCATTTTTCTCATTGAAATATACTGAAAAATTTTTTTTAAATAAACACTGAATAGATGGTATCCTATATAGATTATGGCTCATAGTTTAGTTTATTAGAGAATTAATCATTGTAGGGAATGATGTCGTATTTAAAAAATTTAGATAAATTATTGTAGAGAATACAATTAAAAAGTAATGAATTGAAATAATTAATCCCATTTTAATGATGTAATTGGGTTTCACCATATATGATCTATGTTCACCACATTCTTCATTTAATTTGTGTTTTTTTCTTTATATGGACTTTATTATTCTAAAAAAGGAAATCATATAAGTAAATGTTAATTCCATTGTCAATAATATTTAAAAATAAAATTGGGGGAAGAGTCCCAATCACAAAAAAAAAAAATGGTTTCATCCAAGAATCACTTTTTTTAACATTGTTTCATCTACATCACGTATATCAGCTTAAATGAGGGATGATCGAAAAAATTCAATAAGGTAGGATTAATAAATGGTAACATCTGTGACCTATCCACATAATTTGGTGAATTTCGTTACACTAAAAACATAATGAAAATTATAATAGGAAACACTATTTTATATCCATCAAGTCAATGGGACATTTATTTTCAGACAAGAAAATTCAATATTCTTGTCTTGTTTCAGCCAAACATGTTGGCATAATTAAAATTTTCATGAAAAATTTAATCTCCATAATTGGTTCTTTAATCATTTATTAATATATATTTTGTTTTTATCTTTTAAAAATTATTTGTTGGTATGGATTTTAAGAAACTCTAAATTTTTTCCTAAAATATAAAACCATTAAAATACATACTTTTAATATTCATTAATGTAATCCTCATTAACATAATTATTATTTATTAAAATATTTATATTGAAACTAACATTCTAACTTCCCACTACTAGAAATAGCTAACCCCTTTTACATCGATCACCACTCTTTGAGTATCTATTCATGGGTTTCAAAGACTATGAGTTGATCAATCCTTTTTCATGTCAAGAACCAAAAAATATATCAATGTTAAATATTAAAAAAATTCATTTAATTACTTCACTCATTCCTTAAGGAAAATTCACTCATGAATTTGTAAGTTTAACTGAAATTCTTTTTTACATGACGACCTACATTCCCATGCTCTTGAAGGTGGTGTATAAGATGATATTAACAATTATAACTCTATAACATTAATCTATTCCAAATTAATATTTACAAATTTAATTTGGAATCAGAATACTATCTAGATCTTGAAGATTCACAAGTAGATACATTGAAACCAAAATGGAGAAATATATAATGAGGGATATTGGTTTGATCTAATCCATAATTATTTTATTCACCGACACATTCATTTACATTGATTGAATTAGAATATGGGATGATTCATATGAAAATGGAATAATAAAATAACTATTTTAATGTGTTAAATAAACTCAACAGTCTGTGCTTCTTTCTTGTCCAGCTTTAGCCACCCTGAAAATTTTAGACATGGATACTATAGTGGTGGAGGATCCACCAATTCATCTCCTACATAACATAAATCCATCTTTTCATTTTTATCTCATTCATCAACTTATCATCCTACTATCCTTGAAGTCTGTAACATGGATCAGGGATGTCCTCAACAGCTTCTCCACTTATTATTATTATTTATTTCAAAAATCGTCATTGTTGATCATCAGAATTTTTTTGTAATACTCTAATCAAGCATTCCTTATATTGATTAGTTATTTTCCAACATAAATATTAAAATTCAAAAATCCAGAATTTTGGTTGATTAATTCTTTATTAATTTCATTATGTACTTCCCATTCATGGTCATAAATGTGTCCAATGATTACTCCAAGGGGTGTCGCTATTTGTGAACTTATCGACCCTACTGTGTTTGTTGTATAAATCCCTGTTATCTTTGTTGATAAAAATGGGGTTGAGTTTTTTTCATTTAACCAAGGAATAAATTAATACTATAATAATAAATGTGGTGTTCATCCTCATTAAATGTACCTTTGAGATTTTGAAGAGCCTTCACTAAATTTATCTTTCTTATCATGGATTTGATTTTTGAAACCATCCAGCTATTGTCCAACATTTTATCCCCTTACCTCTAGGTGGGATCTATATTCCAGTAAGATCCATTATTGTCTATATCATCCAAAATTTTGTATATCTCCTCACATTAAAACCTTATTAGAAATCCGGTAGATGAAATAGCTAAATGGATATTTTTACCTGTGATAGAATTTTTTGTAAAAAAATTATTAGTTTCCAAATATAAATCTCATAATGAGGGTATTTTCATGTTAGATATTTAACCATTTCGAAATAACTCTATAATAAACTCATCATCAAAATTATGAAAATTTAAAATTTCCTCCCTAATATTCGTTTATATTGATAGTGTAAATAATTGATAATGAAAAATTTTCACCACCTTGTCCCATGTAGTATTGGAAAGAGTCGACATTATTTTGATAAATTTCCTTTCTTATTATATTAGTGGTAACAAATAAAACATAATCCTTACAAAAATAGTTTAATCGATATTAAAATTACAAGTATCACATAGTTTATGAAAAATATTTATATATAAGAATTATGATCCTTATGATGTAGTCATGAATATTGGATTGAGTTTTAAATAATTTGGATAATCACTGAATTAATATTAATGTTAGGTTTTATGACTAAAGGAACTAGAATACATTGTTTTATTCCTAATATTGATGGTCTACCACATTCATTGAGTGTTCACATGTATTTTTATTGTCGTGGAGCTTCTACAATCATGACTTTACATTTTTCTTCTACATTTTCATTATTTATTTTGTGTTGATGTATAATCCTCTACACCATGAGATCTTATGAACGATCATCTATTCTTATATTCCATCATGTTGAGTACTTGTGAAATAAATTATTACCTAAATCTAAATTAGCACAAGACATTGTGTAAAATAGTTAATTAATATAAAAAACTAATATTATAACTACGTGAGCTAACATTATTTCTCACCATATCTAGAAACAATGTGAAACATTTGACATCCTATAGATATTCATTAATTTCTTATTGGTATATATAAATTTAAAAAATAATAAAAATATACCAACCTAAATAAAATATGGAAGTAATAAGATATTCTAACTTTTGATCCTATAAGTCCATTAAAAATCCATATGTAAATAAATAAAAATAGAGATTGATTGTTCTGATGAGTGAGAAAGGGTAAAAATAGATTTGGTTTATTTAATCCAATGATGGATCATGCCATGTTTAGTGATATTAGGTTTTTGTGAATGATATTTTTTTAATTACCTGATCATCAATAATGATTGTAATAATTTTTTCTATGGGATCCTTATTATAGGAAACCATATATTCAAATAGTCATACAAGTGTTATGATAAACTACATTGTTCATTTATTGGATTTTGTGATAGAAAACCATTTTTAAACATTACCTCACAAGGATTACATAATTCTAATATACAAAATGGGGAAATTAGTTGACAAAATTAAATTTAAAATTTAAAATTGCAATTAAATAATCATTAAAAATATATAAATAGTGTTTTAATTTAAATTCAAGAATATATAAACATAAACATGAATAATAAAATTGAATTATCCCAATGAAACACTTCTACCTAAAATAAATTTCTCCTCACAATAGAAGTTCCCCATCATGATAATTATAAGGGGAAATAAAGATACAGTTACATGACCAAGAAAGAAGGTAGTGGAAACAGGGAACTAGATCATTCACTCCTATAGTTTGGTTATCACCAATCAACTGTGGATTAGCTGGTCCCACATGTTTGAAATATTAGTGTAATGACCTTGGATTTTTGAAATTAAATTTATTTATTTATTAAATTTCTATTTTATATTATTTAATATTATACATGTTAAAATAATAAGAAAAAAATATATCTATTTAAAAAATATAACTACATTAGTCAGCTAGAAAACCTATTAAAATACCAAAAATTATATTTGGAAAAAATATATAAACTATAAAAGATAAAATGAGAAAATATGGATAATCCTAAAATAATAGAATCATTTTCATAATGAAACCACAATAGAAAGGAATCAAAGTACTAGTAGTCTAATCAAAATTATATTTAATGAAAATATAAATTTAGGAGGAACTGTACTAAAACTTGAGTGAATTAATGATTTTTTTATAGGGTATAAAGGGTAATTTTGATATTGGGATTCAACTATTATAAGACTATTGGATAAATATGACTGTTGTTCAGTATTTATATTGGTTAATTAGACTATTGGTAAATATAACCATTGGGGATAATTTTAACATAATTATTAATGTTGATATGTAGTAATAAAAAACAAGAATTGATGTACGAAGGAGAATGGATGAATTCAACCAGTAGAGTCATTTTGTTTTAAGCCTATTTGTTAGGAGTTGGGGTTTATGTAGCATAATCAGGGTTCAATATTGACTAATCCCAATATGAACATTTAGACTGTGATGATTAAACAAGATCTTCTATGAGGTAAGTTATTGTTAGTGTGTATTACCACTCGGTCGATGTTATCTGAGCCACCCCACGAAGCTAACACCATCAAACAATATACCCTTAAGGAATATGTTGGTGAAATAAGTGTTCGTGTGTCAAGGGAAAATCTTTTTAATGTTAAATTTAATTGTTGTAAATAATGTTTTCCTATCAATCCCATTTAAAGACTAGTTTTACTTAATAAAATATATGATTAATTGAGATGAATTTTATAAATTTATTTTTGGACTGGAATGAATCATAAATGTATTTTGTTAGAAAATTTATACATTTTCCTAATACACTATGATATTCTAAATAATATTTATTTAAATTAAAATAAATTTTTGAAAAATATTATTAAAATATGAATGATTAAATAATTTTATAATATCATAAGAAAATTTTAAATTTATCAAAAATCAGATTGTGCCTTAAAAACAACTATTATTCAATAAATAAGGTTTTTCATATTAAAATATTAAAATTATCATATTTGTATAGTTATAATGATAAAATAAAATTCATATTTTGAATCATCATATAGAAATTAATTTTTGATGAATTTATTAGAATTCTTCAAACCACATTATTTTTCCATGAATAGAATAAAATACAGTGTTAGGATTTCAGTGAGATTTATGACTTATTATTTTATTTATAATGATGTAATACTTAATGTAAAAAACCCATGACATAAAATATTATATTTTATCGTTATCATGTATTTTAAAGGCTATTAATCAATTTACAACTTCGCTAATGGCATAGTGGTGAAGGGGAAGGGCATAAAAACAATATTCTTCCGGTGGTGCAAGGTTTGATTACATGGATCATTAAATTGGCTGAATTTATCACTCTCATTGGATCCACAAATCTTGATGAATAACCCGATTCATGATATGATGAAAAAAATGAGGTGCAACATGCCCGTGCTGACATATTGATGTTTTGTACCATATCCATTTGGGTTATCTCCCTCCAAGACGTTATTCCATCTCAACTAGTTACCACCCCTTCGTAGCTAGGGATCTTTCTAGACTGATCCCTTCATGGGGGGGGGGGGGGGGTTCTCTCATGTTGATTGTTTTAAAAGGTCACACATGTGGATTCCCATTTTTTTAAAAGGATTTTTAATAAATTTCTAAAACAAAATGTGATCTTTTCTAATCAAAAATTTTAAATTTTTTTGGAAAAGTATTATATTGTGAAAAAAATTACATTCCATGTAAAAAAATGTATCAAAAAGTTGTGTTTCATTATATTGGATTAAAATAATATATATTTTTACTCAAATTACCACAAATATGAGACAAAACCCTAGGTATGCCACTGGTTTTCATTTATCATAATCATGATTTGCAAGACCTATATTTGGAAAATAATAAACAACTCATACATTATTGCTATAAAAACCATCCATTTAACCATTACAATTGACTTCCAATACATTTTCCATTAATTTATAGTGATTTTTACTCCTAAATATCTCCCCAAGGTGTCCTCAAGACTCATATATCCCAAGCCTCGTGATTTAGGAGTAACTCTTCAAGGTATAAGAATTTAAATGTCATTCTCTTAAATTCAAGGACATGTTTCTATATATATATTCTAAATCTCATATTAATTACAATTACTTCAATTTTTATCATGGACCTATAGAAAATTTATTTTTTTAGTTGGAGAAATTCATTCTCTCTCATATTACTCTTTTCTAAAACCATGTTTTATACTAGAATGTTGTCGAATTTACTTATCATATTTATACTTTTTACTTGATAAATTTTCATTTGTTTTCATTTGTGAATACCAAAACCGCTCCATTTTCCTGGGTAACTCACCTACGTACATAAATAATTATTCTATTTAGGTATTTACAAATATTAAACCTATACTCACTTTAATGGGTTAATTATGGTGTAATGATCATATCATTAGGAAGTTTTTTAGTGCATGATTTTGATATGAAACCATCCAACATTAATAATTTTTTATTAATTGAATGGATGGAGACTTAAAAGTTTAAGGTTGCTAGAAATAATGAAGGACTTCATTATCTATACAGATGAGGCTAACACATTCAGAGGAAGGTAACCAAGGGAATTAATGTTAGTAGAATAACATTTAGGGGTTTTATAGGAGTCTAAGAAGTTAGGCACCATGATTCCCTCCTACAATGTGTACGATATATCCATGTGGCTGTTGAGAAGACCATTGTATTTTTTGAAAAGATATGAGATCACCAAAGGAGATAGGATATTATTATGGATATCCTTTTAGATATTAGGGCAGTCGGTATCCAATTGATCTAGAAGAATAACATGAGTGTGACAATTTGCAGGTCCCATTAGCTTGTCTGAATCTTTAACTATGATAGAGTCCTCATTCCTACTAAAACAACTAATATAAAATGAAACTAAAAATTTGAAGGTACAAACCAATAATCCACAATGTATAACACCATTCCTACATGAGGTATTAAAATAATGATTCAAACCCCAAGTGGGGGAGTCTATTTAACCTAATTACCATGGATCATTGGACTGTGGTCCATCAGGTAAGATATACTATTCGAGATGAGGGCTTGAATAGAAGAAGAACATTCATGTTGAATAAATAGAAGGACAAGCTTAGATTTCATGTCCCTTATTCAGACCTCCAATACCTTACTAGAACTCATAAAACCCTAATGATGTGCCTTAGTGAGAGAGTTTCAGATGTACAAGCAGCCAACTATAAAAAACAATGCACAAGCTAGCAATTTATGAATATAGTTCTCTATTCCATAGATCTATGCATGAAGAAGGTTATTTATGGGGATATCATGAACCTTGAATCCATTGAAAAAATTGATGTACTGCCCAACCATGGAGGTCCACTCTCTGGTGACGAAAAATTGGGAAGTGGATTATTCTTGTTAATTATGACAACAAGTTCACATAGATATGATATATATCCCCTTGCATGTAACCCGATCATAATTTTTAAGAGAATTATTTTTAATGATCTCGAAATGAAATAAAAAATTGGAGGGAATTACATTACACTTGAGGGATGATCCCCATGAATCCTGGTTGGAGGTAGTCTTGAGTGTCTTCTAATAGGACTTCGTTGTTAACATGCCTGAGGAAGAACCTGTAAAGGAATCTCTATTTGGGTAATAGATAAATAAAAAACTATAGATGACCTCCAACTGATGAAAGTTAAAGATAGAGTTGATGAGGAGCAGAAAACTTCTAGATTGAGAGAGGGAGATACCAGGAATTGGTCATTCGGGGAAACCAAGAACACTCCCCACCAAAATATCACACCAATAATTAATGGAGCCTTTAAAACCCATCTATTTAGAGTGTTCATGACGGGTGGGAATATGGATATTGATAAAATCCCATGTTCTAGATCCTCACCATCCTGATCTATTAGAACCAAATCTATATTTATGTCTGGTGAAGCATTCCCACAAGGAGTTTTCTTCCAAGTAGTCCCACACCACCTTACAAAGTAAGATATGCATGGTTTTTTGAAAACATAGAAGCTTAATTCCCCCTTCCTCTATGTCCCTAGCCAGTCAATCCCATGATTTACAAGGGTATATTCCTTCACCATTAACATCCCAAATAAATATTAAAAGGATTCTCTCGATATTATTTTATATGGTCATAGGTGTGTTGATTACTGGAAAAAAAATCCATGTGTATTAAAGTAAGAACACAATTAACAAATGAGATATAACCCCCAAAAGATAAAAAAATATTTTTTCAATTGATAATAATAGATGAATCTTTATCCAATAGGCCATCAAAATAAAGAACCTCTATCATACCTTATGGTACTAGATCCCCCTAATAGTCCCTAAGAAATTGTATTATATTAATTACAAACCTCTCTTCAATTAACTTCCCCTATTATTCGAGCAGTTCATGGAGGTAAAATCACAGGTCTTCTCTCTTCTGATAAATATACATGTATATTTTCCATAAGTTTCAAGGATATGGTTGAGCTAATAGATTGGCCAATTTTTTCCATTGGTGAAAAGAATTAAATAATATACTTAGAGTAATTGAGAAATCCCAGGGATGCTCGACCTACACCGATAAGGATAAATGTTGGCCTCTTTCCTATAATTATTTGTAGATATACTAAATGAATCATGAATCATGATGAAGATACAAGGTAATAAGGTATACCCTTAGAGAATTCCTCCTACCGATTTGAAAACCCCTAGCTTTTTCCCATTAATCTGTGTGAAAACTAGAGAGAGTATAAGCACCGAAAAAAGAGTTCAAAACTGGTTAAAAAACACCATACATCTCATACCATTGAAACATAGTCTACACTCCATAATGCCATATGCATTTTCAATATCATGTTTAATATACATGTTAGACCCCGATACATTGTTATCAACACCGTTGACAATTTCAAGGGCCCAATCCAATAGCTATTTGGGATGACCGACCATAGATAAAGCCACGTTGCACCTCGGAAATCCACTAGTGATTGTGTATGGAAATCATCCAGTTTATAAAAGTCAAAATGAGTTTGTATAGAAAATTACACAAACTAAATGGTTGTTATTTCCTATGTGAGGAGGGATTATTGACATTAGGGATAATGATTACTGTGGTTTCCCATACCACTCTAGAGAGTCCCCCTGATGAAATCTCGAACGAGTTTCATAAGATCATATTTGATGATTCCCCATGAATAAATATTGAAAGATCCTTAAATACCATAACGACCAGGGGAACTTCTAGTGTTACGTGCTTTAACTACATCCAATATTTCAGTATCACAAGGTGTATTATCGATTAATGGGTTGATATCCTGAGAGATCACCCACAGGATGCTGTCAAAGAAGTCATCTTGGTCCCTTGGAGTTCCATTCATCTAATGAGGGATAACACGTACAACAATTAAGTTTATGAATGATACATTCATACCTATGTCCACATTAGGATAATTGGTGAAGAATCCATCATCAACAAAATATTTAGAGCCACTTGATCATTTTCATTCATTAATGGATGATTTGAAATAAGTAGTGTTTTTATTACCCTCCTTCAGCTAGGTGATCCTTGTATGCTCCTAGAAAAATAACACTTGCTCAAGGAGTAATTTTATCCAATAGGACCTTCATGATTACTATATGTAGGTAAAGATCATAATCCCATAATTTTTTTAGGCCCATCTCATCTTTCTCGATGTCCACTTTTAGACTACCCATGTCAGCGAAGCGTTAAGGCCTAATGGCTTCACATTCCAATATATCCTCTTTCGATTGCCTTAATTTTTTATGAAATCCCACCCCTGATCCATCGACCATAACCTTATAATAGGAAAATATTTCTAGAGGATGGAAGCTAGTGTCAGCGACCCATTGGCTGGAGTTGAATAAATGGTCATTTCCCATTACCATGTTACACCGTCTGATTAGGCGGGGGAGTGATATGAAATTACCAGAACAATGATCTCGACATTGGTGTTTGGAAAAGTGGATATGTCATAGTGGTTGTCCATGAAATGATATAAATGACACAACATGAAAAAATTTCATTTCTGATAATTACATCAGGAAAATCTTTCACCCGATTAGCCCAATGTAACGATTCCATTCTGAGAATCGAAAGAAGAGAACTCATGTATACCCCTTATTATTATTTTACAACCAAATTTCTTCTCCATCACATTAAGAATATGGTAAAAATAACCATCAACCATCCACACCTCATCACTTGGATTGAAACTTCCTAGTTATTTATAGAGAAACTCCATCTTCATTCCATTTCACATTGAATAAACAAAGGAGATGAGGGAATTAAAATTTAGTGAAGCTGAACTTCATGGAATTTTTTTGATTGGTGACCATGAGCATAGACACTAAAATTTAGTCATTAAAAGTTACCCATAAGTGTTTATTATTAGTTTCTCTAAGCATATAATGGGGAAGATCTAGTTTGAGAGAAACATAACATATATTATATGTATTTTTTTTATGCTCAGGGATAGAAATGAGTGAGATCTGACTATGATGAAGCTCAGAATTGAGACAATCCAACCTCACCCAGGCTCCCAAACCCTAGGAATTCATTGTAACGATGGTGATCATTGGAACTGAAGTAACCTTGATTTGACACCATTCCCCATAAATCCCTTTAAATGAAATAATTATGAACTTTGATCCATTTTTTCGTGATCCCTTTTACACACACTACTAGGAGTAAGATAAAAATGTAACCTTCTAGGGTGGGTTTGATATGTTATAATGAGCTAACCACAATGGAAGGGTAAATGAGAGATGAAACATAGGGACCATGTTCCTTTTTCATTGAGGATAAGGTAATATCAACTTATTTTCCATGCCAACTCTACAATTTTAGATAAACAAAGCCAGAAGAAACCAAAATAGATGAAAATTTGGAAACATGACCTGTCAAGAAGAAATTTTTTTCATCAAGAGCTAGGCTTATTCTTGTAGGGGGTTTAAAGAACACAATGTCCATTAATTTATCCATCTTATTAATCAGATATAATTCTTGAGGATGAAAGGATGATGAGAGTTCTAGTCTAGGTCCCACCACCGGATTAGATTCACAAGGTCTCATTGAAGAACACGCCTTTCCATTCAGAATGGGATATCACAAATTTAGTGAATAAATTCAAGCCTCAAACATTGATCAGTATCAAAAGAAGACCTATAAAAAATTTCCCTATAGGTTTCATTCTAATAAAATCTATAAGAGACAGAAAACATGGTATCTCGACCAAGATAGAACCTCAATTTATTTGAGGAGGATATAGGATAGAAGGGGAAAGAAAATTTAAATCTCAAAAACTGATTCAATCCATCGCTACATCTTCACTCCAATGTATTATGTAAAGAATTTAATATATATAGATAACATGTTTTATGATATCTTGGTGAATAACCTTGGTAATTTTTTCTAAGAGCATGGTGATAAACCTTTGTTGTATTCTTATGAATTTATCATTTAAATAATGTACCCACATCTCTATGTAATTATGATGTTGAATATTATTATTATGTTCCACTTTTTCATTCCTTAGTATTATGCCTCATGTTCTTATTGATATATCTCGTGATCACATGTTATATATCTCCCTTGTTTAATCTCTTACTGGGCTTCTTTCTCAGCACTTTCCCTCTATATATGTCTCTAGGATATGATATGTATTAATATTAACACATGGTTATCCCATGAATACATATTTCATGAGGATTTAGAGAAATGTTTTATGTTTTTATTTATTATGTTTATAATTTCTAATAATCTAAACATTAAATGATATTGTTTATTATTTCATGTAAATAAAAGTTAATGTAATGAAATGAAGGTATAAAATAGTTTGTATGAGAGAAAAGTTTTGTTATTTGTTCAAATCTAGACTTGAAATAATTATTATGCAATTTAGGGACATGCTTAATTATAGGAAAACATCCTGGTATTTTGGTAATTATTAAGAAATTTTTTTCTATGAAAGTACATCCATTTCAAGACAATATAAGTGGATGTGGATCTTTCATAGCTGTAACTAGGGTTACCACCAGAAAACACTGCATTGAGATATACTTTATCAGGAACTGGTGCATAATAAATGGCCTTGCTGCACACAGAGTTTGATACTCCCAGGGATATGTTTGGTTAATCAATGTCTTTTAATGATCCATTATTAATTATATCTAAAACATGTAATTATATTAGATTTATTAATAATACATTAATGATTTTTGTTTTAGGAAATAAACTCTCATCTGAATTATAATATTCCTAACTATAAAAAAGCCTCTCACTATGGTTCTCTTCATTTAGTAAAATTGTCATAAATATGATGAAATATGTAAATGATGAAGGAAATGGGTGTTTCACTAATTTCCAACTAATAAAATATGGAATGGAAAAGTTATTGAGGATGATGAAACAACTTTATTAAGGAATAAGTTTTAACTTGAATCATGTTTATCGACTGGATTTGCCTTGTTGGGAATAACCTTTCATTGAGACTATCATGTGTTAATGACCACCTATTATAGTAGATATACCAACCCATTGGTTACTAAAAAGGCATGATTTATATAGAAAATCTCATTTGTATATTCCTCTATTCAAATTTATAGAATGTCACCCTAGATTTATACTACATAGAATAAGAAGCCGATCAGTGGTTGTCATTGATTAAAAACATGAATATAAGAAGGGAGATTGATAAAATGGAGTGGGAAGAGTTTAGGGGAATCTTTATCAATAAATAAAAACATTGTTTGATTAAAATAATAGAGAAGTAATTACTATAGCTAAATCATAAAGAATATTAATTATTTGGATGTAATGAAATGAACATTATAATACTATCTTGGTAAACCTCTAGATTTTCAATGGATCCCGATAGAAATGTTTATAGATACTTTGATTTACTAACACACCAACTAAAAATTGATTTAAAAAACGATACTATGAAAGCTATGATAATGTTGTGTAGAGTTATATGAATGTTGAATTGGATTTTGGTGAGATGAAATAGTCACATGATTGGAATGAAAATAATAGGGAAAGTGAGACAATAGTAAGGGTAAATCTCGATAAATGAAGAGGAATTAAAATAAAACATACCATGAATTTATTTTTGGCAAGAAGAATTTAAGAAGTTTCTTTATTTAGAGTGTAATGTGATATAATGGTGGAATAGATGAGTATATGGCTCAAAAGTACCATAGTGTGGTGAATACTCAACTTCTGAAGAGTAAAAACATAGGGAAGAGGGTTCAAGCCCCACCAAGTGTTTAATTCTTAAGGTGTGGATAGATTGGTCACACATAGAATAATTTTCCAAATTACAATATAATAAAAGGAAACCACCATCAACATTATAATGTACCAAATGGTACATTTCAATGAATTTTTTCTCATGGCATAAGAGGGAGAGGATCCAAATGTTGTATTGGTAGGATCACTCATTCTCTAAAATATATGAAGTACTTTTCTATTTATTTTTGGTTATATTCATTCAATTTTAATCCATTTTTTAATGAATAAATAAAAAAATACCTAGTCACCTAGTAGTAGACTCATGAGTCGTGAATTTTGAAAGGATTATAATAGAATCCACAGTGCGTAGAAACTCAAGTATTGGATTTGGCAGGTAAAATATCATCACAAATATAGTATTTAATCCAGTGATGTCATTTAACACTATACTAGGGATGGACTAGCTCTCAATGAATAATTCCAAGATAAACCATAGAATATTTGAAATTGGAATAGTCTTCAATATATAATATGTAGTTATTTTCAATGGAGAGATTTCGAAGGTCGATCTTTTGCAAGAAGCACCTTCCATAACCTTCTATGTTCATATGACCAATGAAGAGTGAGATGGAAATGAGTGTATAAACATATAAAATTTCCCTATAAATCAAGAATAAATTTACATATTTCTTAAATAGTTTCTAGGATCTCCCACATTAAAAGTTCTAGTGTTCTCCATTGAAATCATACCTGGACCCTAGCCGATATCGAAGACCCATATAAAATGGAAAATGAAAAATTAGAGGAATAAAAGAAACAAGTTCAAGATATTGTGGATAATGGATTCATACAACCATTTGTGTCTCTGTGGGGAGAACATGTTTTCATTCTAAAGAAGATGATAAGTAAAATGGAGATATAAATTTATGAAAGAGAAATAATGGGATCATGGGAATGAACAAGTACCCTCTCACAACTATTGATGATTTATTTTTCCAGCTTCAAGGAGTTCAATTCTCCTCTATGATATTCATATTATCTGGGTATCATAAATTTAGGGTAATGAAACAATAAATTCCATATAATTTAGTAAAAATGACACATGGGAATCATGATTATGTTTTTAGGCCCTTCGCATTGACTAAGGATGCATCTATTTCAATGGATTTGACGAATATAGTCATTAAGGAGTAACTTGATAAACCCATGAGATTTTTTATCAATTATATTATGATATATTTAAAATGTTGATAGTGGAATGATGATAATCTCAGGGTTATATTGAATAATATATGAAATGAGAATATATTTGGAATATTAAAAAAAATATGCAATCTAGTTATATGATGTTACATTCTTGGGGAACATTCTAACTAATAATGGATTCTTGTTTAACCCTACGAAGACAATGGATGTAAAATAGTGGCCTCATTAAAAATGTCAGTTAATATTTGAAGTTTCCTTAGACTAGTATAATATTACTGTATGTTTGATAAAAAACACCTGGAATTATAATAATCTAACCATGTTAACTTGAAAATGATCTAAGTTCATTTGGAAAAGGAGTGTGAATAAATTTTCTAAAAACAAAAAGAGGTTTTGTTATTGTAGAAATGTTTCCTCTACCCATTATTGGATAATTAATTTTTTTTATAATATTTTATATCTATAAGGGATTGGGTTCTTGCTCATGAAAAAAGCCATGGTGAATGATTATGCATCTCGGTAGTTAATGCTTCATGAGGATAAGTACCATATGAAGGATCTAGAGTTAATTGTAATTATTTTCCCTAAATATATGGATTCAATTTATTTTCTAGGAAAATGTGACATATACAAAGCCTATAAATGATTGAATTATATATTCAATGAAAAATAAATTAACATGATAAAATGAGATGGTTATAGAATCTTACTGACTATTACTATTCAGTTCATTGTCACCATAGAAGAGAAAAGAATGTCATTGATTCATTAAATAGGAAAGACTCTATTGTCTTGGAAATGATGAATATTATAGAAGATATATTGTTGAAGGACCTATTAATGATGCACATGGGAATATTATGAAATGTTTCATCATAAACCCTATCCCAAAATATTTCTCTACCATTATTACAATAGTAGATCAATAGAGATCAAAGAGATGATCCTTTATTACAAAAAAATAATGAGGATATCAAAAATGATAAATTTATTGAGATAAATATATATATATTGAATATGTATTGATATTTCATACAAGGAAATGTGTCCATTTTTTCCTTGAGATAATGAAGGCTCTGATGGATGGAGCTTATAGCTCTACATTCATTATACACCCAGAATCACTAAAATTTATCAGGACCTTTGTGATCACTATTGTTGCGAAATTTAAAAATGGATATTTATGAGTACACTATATGGTGTTTTGTGTGTCAAAAAGTGAATATAGAATGACATATTCCCTAAGTGGTATTGCAAACACTACCCATACCAACATGGAATTGGAATAATATCACAGTTTATATTTTCATTGGTCAATGAAGAACATCCAATCCAATCCATCCAATATGCATTATAGTGGATCAACTAACCAAGAATACACATTTCATCACTATTCTAGAAGATTTGACTCTTAACTAACGTGAAAATATATATGTAAAGGAAGTAATGGGGCTGTACGGAGTTCCACTTTAAATAATTTCTGATGATGAACCAAGGTTCATATATAAATTCTAGAGAGGTCATCAACGTTACCTAAATAATGAATTGATATTTTGTGTGGCCTATCATCCCAAAACTAATTAACAATCTGAATGTACAATTCACACACTCATGTAAATGATGATAACATAATGAATTGAATTTAATGGCTTATCAGATCAACACTTCTCATCCAATGGGTTCTTATACAAAATCATCTTCCACTAGAGTATTCATCTGGCAACCTATAAATATCTATATGATGAATGATGCAGAAATCCTAATTTTTGGGATAATGTTGGTTATAGAAAGATACTCATGCATAATCTTAGAAAATAGATGATGGAAATGGTTTATGCCATCCAAACAAATATAAATTCATCTATGAGACAATAGAAGATCTATGTTAACAACTATCAAATGAACATGGAGTTTGATAATAGAAAAATGTTTTCCATTTATATGTTATCCTGGAATATAGTCATCGAGTTTTTAATGAAAGGGAATATTATCCATATGTACATTAGACCCTTTGAGATACCAAATCGCATAACAGTAGTGTCCTATCAGCTAGAACATAAAACAAATTCGGATCTTGTTCATGAAGTACTCTATATATCTCTCCTGATAGTGTATATACCTAATCTCTCACATGAATTGAATCTGAAGGAGGTACAACTAGAACATGATCTCTCTTATGAGGGGAATCCAATATAGGTATAAAACCATATATAAAATGTCCTACAAAACAAGATAAATCAACATTTTATGGTGTTGTGGAGGAAGAATAAATATAGAAACCCAACATGAGAACTAGAGGATACAATGAGATAGAAGTACCATCACATTTTCTAAACTGAGATAATTAATTTCACTACAAAGGATGCATTTTCATGACAGGGAATAATGTATCATCCTAGGATTTTAAAATGATATATTTTTCTAGAATAAATGTGCATTTTATATTATATAATATTATACACATACAAATATAGAGAAACCAATAAAAAAATCTCTTAAAAAAGGATAATCACATTAGATAGCAACAAATCTAATTAAAATGATAAACATAAAAATTAGGAATAAATACATAAAAGAAAAGAAAACATCGGAAAATAAGGATCACCCCAATCTAGTAGAATCATCACCCTATGACAAACACAATTGAAATACAAAATAATAATAATCTAATAAATATATTAGAAACTGAAAATATAACCTTATGAGGTATTGTAAAGAATATTTTTTGAATGAATGAATTGGTATTTTGAGGTTAAAAATGGAAATTAGATTTTTGGGAAATGATAGTTTTTTGAACATTGCTTAAACATTACCATTGGTCAATATAATTATTTGTCAATTCTACCATTAGAAACTATACAAGTCAGTGATAAATTTTAATGTTGAGTTGGCATCTATTAGTTGTAATAAAAAAAGATAAATGATGTAGAGATAATAAATGATGGCCTCAACCAGTAGATTTTTGTAGTTTGAAGAAAATCAACTATATGAGATGTCTATGTTAGTGAAGAATACACTTGGTAAATTTAAGCCAAGCCATCCAATGAATCTATAAACATCGCACACCATACCCTTAGAGCGTACACATGTATACTAAAGGGTTACATGTCTATTCTATAGTTATTAAATGTGTAATTAACTTTTTATAATGTACATTTTTCACATCAATTCCATTTTATGAATATTTTATGTTAATAAAATATTTGTGTAGTTAAGATGAATTTGAAAAAATGATTTCAGGGACTAAATGAAAAATATTTGTGTTTTTTATGAAAATAAATAAAAATTCCAAATAAAATGAGATTCTTTGTATAATATTTATTTTAACTAAATTTTATTTTTAAAACATTATTAATTAAATGTAAATAATTTTATAATTTTATAATGTTCTAGGAACATTTTTTAACTATCAAGAATTTGTCAGTGATTTAAAAACTACTTTTTTCAATAAATATTAATTTTTATAACCAAAAGTTAAAATTATCATATTTATAGAATTATTTTGAATATATAAACATTATTCTTCAAATATATGAATCACAATTAGGATGACGTGAATTATTGAGAATTTTGAAAATACTACAGTTTTTCATCAATAGTAAAAATAATGTTTTTGGTTTTTAGTATGTTTTATGTCATCATATTAATTTTATAACGATATAATAATTAATTCACCATAGTCTATGACCTAAAATAGTTTTTTAAAATTAAATATTTTAATTTATATTCATCAATTTATTAAGATATACATGAATTTATAACATCTAAAATAGATAATTTGATTTTAAAATCATTAATTTATTAAAAAAAATTATTATCCCTATACAATAGAGTTGAAAAAAAATTAATTCTAGTGGAATACAATTACATTATGTGTTACTCAAATGGATAAACATGTAAAAAACCATTATGTAAGCCATTATTTTTCATTATCAACATTATAGATTTCAAATACCTATATTTTTAATTTTGTAGGCAATTCGTTGACTTTTGATATAAATACCCACCCATTTAACCGTTCCCCTTCACTTTTAATCCATCCTCCATGATCATTTTGTGATTTTTCTCCAAAGGCGTACCCCCAAGGTTTCCTCAAAACACTATGTTTTTAATTCGTATGATATTGGATTATGTCTAATAGATAAGGGAATTCACCTTCATTTCTCTTCAATATAAGAACCTATATTTTGTATATTTCTTATAAATATTCCATTACAATATTTTAATACTTTTTGTAATAGAAAAATAATTCATAATTCTATTTAACCAAGGAGATACATTCGTTATCTCTCTTTTTAATTTATTCTAAAACCATGTTTTATACATGTGATGCTGAAGAATTTACTTCCAAAGTTTCTCTATTTTACATGAGAAATTATCATTTATTTTCATTTGTAAATACCATAACATATTATTTTTTCATCTGTATTTACCAAGATAAAAAAAATTGTATTTTAATTCATGGATTTACACATATGAAACTTGTAAGCCCTTTCATGGGTTAATAATTATGTGATTATCACATATTTAATCTCTTTTTTAAGACATTATTTTGATAAGAAACCCATTATTTATTCTCCATGGTATATTAATGAAATTATTTATTATGATATATGGGGGTCACATTAATTAATAAATACTAATGGTTCATCATAATATCACATAATTGATTTTGGAAAACAACTTAATCTTTATAGATGAAATGTTTTAAAATACATTTTTGAATAACCATGATAATTTTCAGTTATGAGACATTGATTATAAACGATGGTGATATAATTATGAACGAATCATTTAAATGTTGTATCCACATATTTATGTTATTATTCATGTAATTATTAGTATTATATTTTTTTATTCATTGGTTATAGTTGTATCTCATCTTCATATTTTTATGTCTCATGATCACATGATACATATCTCCCTTTATTAGGCTTCTTGCTCACCCATTTTCTTCAATGCATGTCCCCGGGACATGAGATGAATTAAATAAAACCTTGGGTGAACCTATAAAGTAATCGTTCAAGAGGATTGAGAGGAATGTTTTTTTCAATTTATGTATTCTGTTTCCAATTTCTCATAAGGTAAACAATAAAGGATTCTTTATTTTATTTCGTATACTAAAAAGTTAATGTAATAAAATGGCACGATTCCACAAGAAGCATCTAAATAAAATCCCTCTTATTGAAGCCCCCATATCTACCAATTTAAATCCTTGATAATTATGGATTTATTGCGTATATATATTCAATTTACATCGTAAATAACACAAAACTTGAATATCCAAGTCATATAATTCATAAAATATATGTTATAATTGTATTTTATGCCATAAATTATCTTCTATCATACAAAATTTATCCCATTAATGATTTTTATTTGTAAAATATGAATCTACCCCGTTTATGTACTTCTATTCCATCATTAATGCAGTATCAATCTCCTGATTCCATATTATGTATCCTCATGTTACTGTGAATACTTCCTCCAATTATATATATCAATACCTTTTCATTCATTTAAAACACTTTTTTTATCATACCATATGTCATAAAACATTCAATCAATTAGATTATGTTCTTAATTAAAAAATTAATTTAAAAATTAAATGTATTACCATACTAAAAATCTATTCATGAAATGTAGATATAACACATTGATGTGTTATAATAATTTTTAATAATTATATGACATTTTAAAGTTGTATGTCAGTTTTATTTTTAAAATATATTGTTGTAACAATGTTTTCAATGTTGAATTATGTGAATATTTCATAAAATGACATTAATAATATTTTATGCTTAAAATATTTTATTACATATTTTATTAATATAAATAATATATAAATAATAAAATTTGGATTATAAATGGTCTATAATATCATCGCTTATCTATTTATGAGCCAATTTTGAAACATTTATGAAAAATTATAACTCTTAATATTGGAAAAGTCATTACTAACGTTAATGTTAAAATTGGATAATGAAGGGGAAAAACGAATATATAATATTTATAGTGATGTCAAAATCTATATAACATTTATTTTTTAGTTATATTATGATCACATAATTCATATATTTTAATGCACGTAATTTTGGAAACATTTTAAATTATATAGATACATATTATTTTATATTATTTAATGTTTATCCAATAAGTAAAATAAAGATATTTTATAACAACAAACATTTTATAAAAATATTTAAAATTCATATAAATCATATATTTATCCAAGTTAATGGTATATGGTTCAAAATTTCCCCAATGGTCTATTTATGGTTCATTTTTATATTATAATATTCAGGACAACTAAAATGTAATAAAAAAATTTTTCACTGGAATTGTTAAATAGGATTACGGGGTTAGTACTAACAGGTATGGCTAACAAATAAAAAAATATGTACATATTTTATTGGATGAGTCTATTTCATCTCATCCAGATCTAATTTTATATAATATCAATTTTGAGATATTTTATGAAGATAAATAATTTATATTAATTTAATACATTAAAAGATTCCAAGAGATCCCCTACCATATTTTATTAAATGGAAACCCCATAAAATCTCCTCTCAACACTAAAATGACCAATTATATCAGACAATATCAACTAAAATACCTTCCTAAAAGACATCCTCATGTTATAGAGTTATTACTTTTGGCATAATAGAAACCTTTAAACGCCAAAGTTGCAAATAAAATAGGGTTATCCAAAGAATAGGAATATCATTTTACCAAATGTTTAAGGTTTATTTCCTCTTATACCTTCTTTAAATTTTTATCAGTAATTCTAAAATAATAAAATTATTATATTACATATTCCATTATGTTATTATGATAATATAATAAACTCCATCTATATCCTCTTCTATAAAATTGTAAACCAAACCAACCTTCTTGTGTACAGTAGAACACCACCTCAAAAACTAATGCAATTATTTTTTTACAACCACCTCTCATACAGAGTTATAATGATGGATTAATATGTATATAATATTATAATGTGATATTTATCACTATAGAATGATAATCTATCACTAAATTTATATAATTCCATCCATTGAAAAATGATAACGTCATTCATGAATATGTGTAAAGCGGTGAGATTCATTTTATAGGACATATCACATATATACTATGTATATTTATAATTAGGTCAATAATATAAAATTTATCATATATTCAGACCTTTGAAAAGATAATTTTAAACTAACCTTCATTATGAAATTATCATTGAAAATTGGAAACGTTATTCATTCCTTCAAATGGACAACCTTCTCGAGGATTGTAACATAATTAATTTTTAATAACCATATTTTCTGGTTTATTGGAAAAGTATAATAAATGTATAAAAAATATAATTATTTCATGAATATTAATATTAAAATGATAATATAATGACCACCTTGACCATTTTCAACCTATCAAAGTCATTTCGGACATTTGAGACAAATATTTTCAAATCCTCTGTCACGAACTTAATTGATTATGTAATTAAATATAACATAGTATTAATTAAAATAAAATAGATTATAAATATAAAAATGTTTTTAATTAAGTAAAAAATTATCAGATGTCAATTATTTAGAATGAAAAATAACTCATGAGATGATTCAGATTCAAGGTAAGTTACACATTATGTTAAAAACAACATTTTAAATGTTTTAAGGAAGTATTATAGAAAGAATTTAATTAACTTATGTTTATTATTCAAAAATATAAATAATTAAAAGGATGATTCATTGTTGAGGTAAGTGAAACATTACCAAAAAAATCATTTTAAATTTTAAACGATTTTTTTCGAAATATTTTTATTATATATAAATATTCTAAATAAATCATATATCTATGTATCTATAGAGACAAAAAATTATTTTTAAGGAAAATTTATATTACTTTTTTATATTCTTCAAGTGTTTTTCAAAAATATCAATCATGTATTTTATAAGGTAATCATTCATAAGAAGGACATTGAGAATGTTATATTATAATGTATATGTCATTAACATTTTTCCAACTACTGTAACCTTTTATATGTTTTGATTAATTTAAAATATTTGAGGATTTCATCATTGAAAAACTATATTTGTATTTTTGATGATTATTTTCTTAATGTTATTAATTGTGACGGATATTTTTATTTTAGGAATTATTTTTTCTATGGGTGTAATTAATATTTTTTAAAAGGATTCACCTGTTGTGATTTTTTTATTGTGCATGGGAATTAATTATGACGATGGGTACATCATGTTATATGCCAAGGATGGGTGGATCCATTTTATAAAAAGAAAAGTTAGTGATATTATAAAAAAGTATTGGTGGTTCAGTAATAATCCATGAACAGTTTTTTCAATTATTTCTAATGTTTTTTCAAAGAAATAATATAATTTCAAAACATAATATAGTGATATTTTGTATTAATGCATTGTTAATGCCCTTTTAAAGTAAAAATTATTTTTTCAAAAATTTTTTTTGTGGGTTATAATGACTTCTTAAGAGCCATCATGATATTGAATTTTCATTTATTTTTAATTATAAATAATTTTATTAAAAACCTTTGGAAGTAAATTTGATTTCATGTTTATGTAAATTATTATTTGATATCAATGTTCATTATATTATATTTAATCACAAAATTATGACCTCATGGTTTTAAAATAGTCTAATGGTGGTTTTTATGATATTTTGATATCCATTAATGATATTTTTATGATTTTTACATATATTAAATTATTTTTATAAGCTTAGATGATGTAGATAAATGATTATAAATTCTGTGTTCCATGTACAGTTATTACCGTAAGGGAAGAAAGAATGACTTTATGAAGAACTTATTTTGTTGGAAATTATTATATTGTGAATAAAGGTATACTTTATATAATTTCTCTCAGTTCTATAATACTCTAAACCTAAATGGTACTTGTGTATTCATGTAATAAAATATTATAGATTGATGTTATGGGTTCTTAAGGGTCTATATTGGTTCATTTTTATAATTTTCAATGACATAACTATAGAGATTATTTTTTTTCACATGACCTGGTATTATAGGTTTTGAGATGCTATACTAAACATTTCAGAGTATTTTTATTGAATATTGTTTCCAAAATTTGTATTGTGAATTAAATATAATTTTTTTACATTTTACACAAACATCCCGGTAATTATAAAATAGGCGACATAAAATGGATAAGAATCATAATTTAATTCTAAATCGTGAAATATATACAAAATTAAAATTAAAAAACATTATCATGCATATGGAAACTAGGACACCATATAATTTCGTTTAACATGATACACAATTTAATTATTACAGAAATTAAGTTATATTTTAATATTATATAATATATACTAGAGACTATTTGAAAAAAATTATCACCATAATTAATTTTTTTTATAGATAATGATCTATTTATAAAATAGAACATTAACAAGAGGAACTTGAAAAGTTTATCTTTAATTTGAATGATTCTTAACCTAAATATAGTAAAAACATAAAAGGATGGGATTTTATATTTGTGTAGAGTATTTTTCAATCAAATTTATAGAATATCTCCATAATAATGGAATCATTAATTAAAGGCTGTTAATTTATCCTCCAAATACTATATGATAGGTGACTGAAATAGTAGAATATTTTAGGATATGATCAATAGTCTTCTTATAATTTATTGATTTCTAAAATATGTATTGATAGATGAATTTAATAGTTATTATTATATTTTAAAAAACATTAAATCATTAAAAAATTAATGAACTATATTTGAATTAATTAAAGTAAAAAAAACATTATGGGATTTTTGAATTAGGTTTTTTCATTCCAGAGAATTAAATATACAGCATAATAGAAAAAATAATGGTCTTAAAAAGTATATGTTTTATTTATTGGTTATGTAAAAATGTATTATTCTCCAATGTTCCTAAATATGAGTTTGAGGGAATATATTTTACTACCATTGAGGTGTGTTGTAATCAATAATAAATTAATAATATTTATCTGATGAAGACACTCGTATCCCATAATGTTTCATATTTAGATTCTATCATCATTTGGTGAAATATTCCGAAACATGTAGGGAATTTTAATATTATTAAGGTAAATAAAAATCAAATTTCATGAACTTGTGGTTATGAGGAAGAAAATAACTATAGAGGAGTAAAATATACTTTTCTGAATATGGAAGTCATTTTATTATATAATGCATTAAGGATGAACGTTCCCCTTTAAAAAGAACATGGATTTATATTATTTAATAAATTATAAAGGTGAATTGAAAAGTGAAATTGAATAAATTATAGTAATGGAAATTAAGATTTATATTATCAAATACTATTGTAAAATACTTTGAATTACAAAATTATAACAAAACAGAAACATATTCTAAATGTATCCAATAAAAATTGAAAACAAGATTTCATTACTTATACATTTAAATGAATGAAGGGAATATAATACTTTGAAGCAAATTTTCTAGTTTTACATGTTGGTACCATTAGAGTGATAATCACAATGTATTATATATATGATTTAATTATCTATTTTTTTAAAATTTATTTTCCTTTTAGTGACCTTAAAGATGAGCTTTGTATAGATCAATTGGGAAGAATTATTAAATTCTGGTAATAAGATTAAAGGATATAGATTAGTTAATATGTCATATATTATTAATCAATAACCTATGAAATCACAAGGAATGAATGATTGAACAGTCATATCATTTTCATTCAATAAAAATGAAAGATTTATGTGTGTATAATACAAATAAATAAGTTATTCATGTATTATATTATGATTATAGGCTGATGAAGTTTTTTTGGGGTTCCAATATTGACATAATTAATATTAAAAAGTTTTTTTAAATAATATTTTGGAAATTAAGTATATGGGGGTGACTGATGCAATTTTTTTAATGACGAATTTTTTTTCAATTTAATGGATAATTATTTCCTTGTATCATTATGTTGAGGACAATATACTTGATAAATTTTTTTCTAATTTGAAAACTATGAAAACTATATATTATCCTTTTATATATTTAGGATAAAGTTAGAGTGGTTCTATCATGTATCAGTTTATGTATTGTTTTTGTAATTTTCTTATATATTATATAATGATAGGGATAAATATTCTTTTAAAGTCATAATGTTATCAAGATAACATATTTGGCATAAAAGGAAAAATTAGGAAACACTAGATGAGGTTCATTGGTAATTAGGGTTGCTAAGGGAACTACTTTATGTTCAGTAAATTATGTAGGATTACATAATGAACTTGACGTGTATGTGGATGAAAACACGAGATCCAAAAAATTTGGATCAGTTATTATACATGCCATTTTTTAACAGTAGTTCTGTCACTATCACCAAGAGGGATTGTAAACAGATAATCCAAACACTGTCATCTTTTAAGGAATTTACGTTTGTATTTGATATTACCTGATAGGATTGTGATTCTATGTCGAATTCCTTTTTAAATATATTTAATTGATTTTTTCTCTTCTAGGATTCCATATTTATATCTCTATTCAAGGCATTACTGATTATCTTAATTTACCAAATTTGTTATGTCCTAACCCAAGTACCATGCTATAGTTCCCCGAGATAGTATGTCACATGACATTAGATGCACCTCCCCATACACCATAGGTTTCTGACCTACAATGAGGGTCTAGTAAGTCAAGCAGGGATACTATACCCTATTTTATTAGAGTAAAGCACGATCATATGTAATAAATAATCACATAGTCATATTTAATAACAAATAGAAGCAATATTAGATGATAACAAATGTAGGGAATACAATATCCTACTGAATAGAACAAAATTCCATGATAATGTAAGTGTCATGTGTCTAAATAAAATTGAAATTAAAGAAACTCTCAACTCTAATGATATTCCCAAACCACGCCTAATTCCCTCATCCATTCTCCATCCTAAATCATCCATCTAACACATGGAATTTTCTCTTAACCTTCCAAGAAAAAACAATGTATATTCGGGTACCAATCAGGCTGCCTGAATAAGGTGTGAGTAAAAATAAGCTTTGCACCACCAATGGCGTCTAAAACAAATAATGTTATAAAAAGTGTATAAATTTTTATAAATTAATAATTTTAATGAATAATTAAACAATTATCACATTTTCAATTGATCCTTATTTTACATCAAAAACCCTTAGGTTCCCATTGATAGTTGAACGGAAATACTTGATTCGGCTTATGACAAAGTCTAATCCATAGCACATTATCAATTCATAATTCAAAAAATAAATGGTCTTTCATTATCCATTCTAATTAAATTATTTAAAATGGGTAATTATAACCATATAAAAATTCAAATCATATGTGTCTAAATCGTAATGTCTATGACTCCAAGGGCTTGGGAAGCAACAAAACATATACCCCCCCAAAAAACACACAGACACGCATATAAATAATAAAATGACGAGGTTCAAATGTATACGACCATGTCCTGATCATGTATATATATCATGAAGGGCTTTTGGAAGTAGAAGATCATGTCCCACACACATGGGATTTTAGATGTATCAAACCTTGTCCCTCTCATATTTTTCAAACAATTTATCACTGTGGTCTTTTGTAATTCACATACCATATCTTAAACACATATTTTACAAAATAATTTATATCACTTATACAAAATATATCACTATATCACAACATGAATGAATTAATAAACATTAATACCCATATCCCAATTGACTATTGCATACTTTAATTAATAACATAACAAATTAATTAATCAATGTCCATTAATTAGTTAAAAAATTCCTTAATCATTACCAAATTCAACATTCAATAATTAATTCACCAATTAATTATCCCCAATTATTAATTCAACAATCCCCATAAATTAATTCGATAAATAATTTATATAATTAAATAATCTCATCAAACCATAATCAATTTGACAACTAATTATCTAATTCACAATCCAAATATCTCACAATAAATTAATTATTTAATTGACCATAATAAATAATTAAATTTAAGAATTTGAATATCTAAAAAACTATTTCAATACAAATTTCACATAATAAATCATGATGATGACTGTGGGATTTGAAAATTATACCACCAAACATGATTTGTTGATGAAAATTTTCCCAATGGAATTCCCCAAAATTGTTCAGCACAATGACATAGATCAGATCTGCATATATTACCCTAAATCAAGATTCAACGATCCAAGATATCTTAGAACAAGTTAGAGATCCAAAAACCATGATCAAGATTTTCAAATTCTAGATCTGTATATTGTGAAGCTGAATATTACAAACACTAAATGAAATATGGAATTGGGGTTGATGAAATGGATAAAAATGTAACAAGATCCACTTATGAGAAGTGATGTAAATCTTTTAGATAGGATTCAAATCATGAAAAACAGATGTTGGAATGAATTGGAATTCGTCTATAGGGCTCTAAAAATAAAAAAATATGACCCATGGTACTATGGGGTCAAAATAGATGAGTTTTGAGGGTTTAGGTATTTTTTATAATAAAAATCAGACAAATTTAATTCCAATAGATGGTTTACTAGGATATGAAATATGATATCTCCTAGCCATGCACCATAATGATGTGCCTGTTATTTTATGGTACCACAATTACGAATAAGAGTTTAGATTGATTGAAAAATTGTGCACTAACCACGTGAATCCCCTCTCCTGGGGTTTTCACGGTTAGTTGGGTTGAGGTGCACAGTGAGTCTAAGCCATGTTCTAACCCTGAAATGTCCTATTATTCCCCATTTTGTTTTTCAAAATTCCATCCATAGAAACCACATGTTTTGTCAGAAATGAAAAGTACTCAAATAAATAAAAAAGTGTCCCTGACATCACGATCATGTCAGTTCCAGAAAAGGTTTGGATCGTACAATCTCTCCATATTAGAACACCTTATCCTTGAGCTACACTCCAAGTATTCCTTAAGATTAGGATCCAAAAAGAACATACCATTGAGCCCACATTTCTGCAACCATTTCCCATGTTTCCTCTTGCACATGTTCATGTTTCCACAAAACCTGAACTATCGACAAAATCTTTCCCTGCAACACATTCTCATAGTGATCTAGTACACTTATCAGATGTTCCTCACAAGATGCATATATCTTAAGATCATCATAATCCACATTGATCACATGATATATTTTGGGGTGTTACTTTCATAGTTTTGATACATGGAAAACATTATTCATGGCACTGTATTTTTGTAAAAGATGAAATTGGTATTCCATCAGCTCAATTCTCTCCACAACCTCAAAAGTTCCAATGAACCTGGGTTCCAACTTTCCCTATATCTGAATCATATGGTTACCCAACATTAGAAACACCCAAATGAATACGTGATCACCTTCTATAAAATCTAGGGTTCGTCTCTATCTGTCAGTGTATGACTTATGCCAATTTTGAGCCTTAGACATATATTTTTGAATTAGTTAAACTTATTTTTATTTTTCATGACCTAAAATCTACCCCAACAACTCTGAATCAATTTCCTCTGTTGAGAACAATGGTGATCTACATGTCCTACCGTAAATATTCTCACATGGTTCCATTTGTATGATTTCCTATAATATTTTCTAATATAAAAACTCCACTAAATCGATTTTCTTCTTCCAAGATGCACCAAATTAATGCACTAATGCCCGTAGCATATCTTTAAGAACCTGTATATAATATTCTGACTTTGCATCTATTTGTGGGTAAAAAGTTTTACTCTGTACCACCTAAGTTCTGAGATCTATCTACAGGACCTACCATAAGTGTGTAGTAAAGGAGAAATCATGAAATGAAACAATAGTTTGTGTCACCATTTTGATACTAATTATCCATCAAACATACAGTTATCCCAACATTTCCACTATGAAGGATTCTAATATAGGAAAGTGTAGAACCCCGGGGCACCCTGAGAGGTTTGGGGTGAATCAGGGTGACAACATTTTCTTTTAAACTGAGGATCTTTTTCACACGTTGGTAGGAACTAGTTAAATCTGTATAAAGAATATGATATGTCATGAAACATTCACATGCAAAGAGACGACACATCAAATTTTACTTGGTTCACCGCTAAGGGCTACGTCCAAGGAGCATATGCTGAAATGTTGTCGGGATTACCAAATTCCACTATTCTTCACTAGTTGTAGATTAAAAGGGTTCGGGCATAGTAACTCTGTCCCAGGCTCACTGCCTTTACAATTTTTCAGGGATAGCTCACTGCGCCCCTCTGGTCATTCCCGTTGAATCCCCCTGGCTCAGTACTGTTGGTGAAGTCCCAATCAGTTTATAGACATGAAGTTATCTTCATCATTACTCAATGAAAGCATCCTCTGCATTATGTGGATGCTCTGTTGAAATCCAACTATCACCCGTGAACTGATCTACAACTTTCATGCAGCACCAAGACAACTGGAAAGCCTCAACAGTACCAGGCGCGCAACTCCAAGGCAGCGCACAACTTTCAAGGACGGAGTGAAATTTATAACTATCGCACAAGTCCACCTTCAACACTTGCCCGATTCAGTCTTCTATAAATCCAAAATTGCGCAAATAAATTTCTTTTCAACTCAATCCGATTGTGAAACCTAAAGGAAACCTATGGCAAAACTTCAATTGTGGGGTTCAAGTATCCCCAACTCACTTGCGCGACTATTGGACGGGCAGTAAACATATGCCGCACTGCTCCACCTTGCACAACCCACCAACACTTGTGCGAATTCAACACCTACGTGACGGGAGATCTGAATTTATTCAAGTCCAATGTTCATTCTGATTGAGGAGGGGTGGTCATCTATATATAGTCATTCAGATACCTTGTGTGGCGGCGCGCAACCCTTATGTCCACCTAGACACTTGCGCGACCAACTTCCAATATTGGGAACCCCTATTTACTTTTCCATATTTTGATGATCAAAACACGATGGTCAAACAGTGCGAAACTTTCGAATCCTCTAAGGTTTCAGCGTGAAAGTCCTTTCACGGCGTGCAAGTAACTTGCGTGACCAAAAAAATACTTGCGCGACCCTCTTTCCTTTTCCATATTTTCATGTTCTCATTCTGAAAAACAACAGGCACGCATGTTTCCAAGCCTTCATGGCCTCGGCACACAAGTCTCTTTTCCAAAAACACATTTCTCCATATTTCATGTTTTTAGGCCCAAAAATTTGTCAAACACTGGGAAATGAAGCCATCTTCAATACTGTTGTCTGCTTGAACTGTATGATCACTTTTCCGGTACACGTTCTGAACTTCCACTGAGGATTGACAACAAACACAAACCATACTCCAATTCATGCACAGAACATCCATGGTTCCAACAATCTCTCAGTTTGGGTTTGTTGAAAATCAGCAAATAAATTCATTAGATCCACATGTAAACAAAAAAATGCAAGAATCAACTAAGCCAACATTCTAAGTCTACGTGAGAAATACTCAGTGTAGAAAACAATAGATGAGGCTTGAATTGGGATCTTGTGTCTTTGGAATTTTTAAAGACGCCATGTTCACTGAGTTCATGATTTCCTTCTCATCCTCTAACTCTAAATTTATTCCTTTCTCCCCCATTGGAAATAAACCCAAAGACAGGTACTAGTTCATTGTTCATCTCAAACCACACCCCCAAGATAGTATCTCCCCCACAAACCTGCATCACAGCCATAAACAGAAAAAAAATAGTAAACAAAATTGGGGAGAGGGGTATTGCGTAACCTCCTTATGCACTAGGAGGTGGATGAACACCGAGGTTCAACCGATGCTTCTCAAACACAACCACTGATAGTGACTTGGTCAGGATATCATCCACTTTCTCATCTGTTCCCATATGATCCATTCTAATCATGCCTTGCTCAACTTTCTCTTTGATAAAGTGATACCTGATTTCAATATGTTTTATATGAGAATGATGAACAAGATTCTTCGTAAGATCAATTGTCCTCTTATTATCACAGAAAATCATCATTTGTTGCTTCACCTCATCTCCAATATCTGTCAATCGATGCTTTATCCATAACAGTTGATAGCATTCCATTGTAGTGGAGATGTACTGAGCCTTAGTAGTACTAAGTGAAGTACTTTCTTGTTTCTTTCTCAGCCATCCAACTCATTTATTCCCAATATAGAATGCACCACCACTAGTGGACTTTCTATCCACAACATCTCCGGCCTAGTCTGCATCAGAAAATGCTTCTAATTCACTTTTTGTTCCTGCAGCAAAGTATATGCCACAATTGTGAGTCCCTGGAATATATCTCATGATTATTTTTACTTCTTTCATATGTTCCTCCTTTGGATTACTCTGAAAGCGGGCTGCAAGAAATGTGGCAAAGACAATATCTGGTTGTGTCGCCATCAGGTACAGTAGGCTCCTCATGATCCTCCTGTACATGGTGGTATCGGCAGAGGTCTCATCCTCATGTTTTCCAAGTTTAGTTACAAATGCAATTGGAGTGGACATTTGTTTGGAATCTTTCATATTAATATTCTTCACCATCTCTCTTGCATACTTTTCGTGTGAAATGAAAGTATAATCCTTCATTTGAGTCACCTAAAACCCCAAGAAATATGTGATCTCCCCAATCATAGACATTTCAAATTCTTATTTCATGTGATTGGAAAATTCGTTCACTTATTTCTTTTTGCTACCACCAAAAATAATGCCATCAACGTAGACTAGAACCATGAATTGATCTCTTGGAGAATTATTCACATACAAGTTGTGGTCTACTCCGCCTCTTTTGAATTCCAGTTTCTTCAGATATGAGTCCAGTCGGGAATACCATGGTCCTGGTGCCTGTTTCAAACCATATATAGCATTCTTCAGTTTGTAGACTTTTTTTCATCAGAACCAATAAAAAAACCCACTGGTTGTTCAATACATACTTATTCTTCTAGTACACCATTCAAGAATGTTGTCTTGACATCCATCTGGAATACTTTATATCCTCTTTGGAGTTCCATGGAAACGAAAAGTCGGGATGACTCCAATCTGGACACTGGAGAAAAGGTTTCTTCAACATCAACACCTTCAATCTGAGAGTATCCTTTACATACCATTCATTCCTTATTTCTAATAACACTTCCACTCTCATCAAACTTGTTTTTGAAGATCCACTTTGTCCCAATCACATTGTGACCTTCAGGTCTCTGGACAAGATCCCATGTCTGATTCTTATCAATCTGATCTAATTCTTCATTCATGGATTTCACCCATGATTCATCCTTTGTAGCTTCTTCAAATGAGGATGGCTCCACAACAGATAGAAATGCAGATTGCGTGTTATTTCTAATTCATCTTGTTTGAGTGGGGGAACTCATGTCCCCAATTATATTGGATTGATCAATCTCAGATCTACGATTTCTCATGTGCGGTTTAGTTGCATTCTCTCCAGCCTCGGTTTCTTCTTCAGATTATTCTTCTATGTCAACATCTTGATGTGACTGCTAATTGTTTTGTACAGATTCCTCTATTTCTATATTTGTATTTTATCCACGTTCAATTTCTTCTTCACTTTCACTCACATATTAATATGACTCCCTTGAAGCATTTGTGGTTTTATCTTCAATTATTTTAACATCACTTATTTCCAGAATCCTTCCTAATATCTTGTTGAAACACTTGTAGGATTTTCTATTCATTGAGTATCTAAGTAAAATTCATTCATCTGCTTTGTCAGCATACTTCCCTTGATTTCCTTCATTGTTTCTGATGAAGCATTTGCTTCCAAAAACAGTAAAGTATTTCAAAGAGGGCTTCCTTCCATACCACAATTCATATGGTGTCTTCATCTCACCCATATAGAGTCCTGTTCTATTTTGAATATACTCTATAGCTTGAACATCCTCTTTCCAGTAATGTTGTGGAAAGCGACTCTCAATTAGCATAGTTCATTTCATGTTGTTCTCCTGTCGATTCCTCCGTTCAACAACTCCATTTTGTTGAGGAGTTCTCACATTAGCTACCTCATGTTGTATCCCATGCTTCTCCAGATAATTTTGAAATTCAAGGGATGTGTATTACCCTCCATTGTCAGATCGTAACTCTTTGATTGTTCGTCCTATATCATTCTCGGCAATTTGCCGATATGTTTTCACGCAGTCAATGACTTGTCATTTCTTGTGAATTACCATCACACATTCCATTATACTATAATCATCTATGAAAAGAAAAATTACCTTTCTCCATGAGTCCCAGCAACATTTATCGGCCCGCATACATCTGTATGAATCAAATAGAGAAGGTGAGATGCCCTTTTCTTCTATGGCCGATATGAACTACAGACTAGCTTTCCACGAATGCAAGCATCAAAAGATTTTTCACATTCACACTTCAGGTTTGGAATGTCCATGAAAATCCTTACTTTTGATATTTTATCCATGTATTGTTGATTGATGTGTCCCAGTCTTTGATGCCACAAATTTTTTTCTTCTTCAACAGTCATGTAACAAACATTTTCTTCATTATCATCCTAATACTACTTGTCTTCTATTCTGTATCCCTTCATGAGTGAGTTGTATGTCTTTCACTTGATAGTGCATCCATTCTGATTAAAAGTAACTATACGTCCATAGTCATAGATTTTACTTACGCTGAGTAGATTATGACATAGGCCATCTACGTAAAGGACTTCATTCTTCTTCAGCTCTACATTATCTAATTCCGTGCTTCCACTGCCTTGGATTTTCAGAGCTCCATCATTACCAAATCGTACTATCCCATCAACCTTCCTTTTTATATTCGTTAATAGGTCAGCATTAATTGTCATATGAGATGAACAACCACTATCCAGAATCTAGTTACTGATGTTTTTTGTAGCTTTGAGGGCCACCTCTGCAAGGTAGGATTTCTCAATTTTCTTCCGTTCTTTCAATGAGACATTGGATTAGGTATTTAGCACTGATGGCCTTTCAATTATCTCTTCCATGTACCCAGGTTCTTCATAGTTGAAATCTTCTTTGAGAGGAGAAAACCTGGTTGAAAGAACAACATTGTCTTGCTGACGATACTTGGCTTGTCTCAAACTTCGATATGAGGTGTCCATGTCCCTTCTCTGCCTCCAATTAGTAGCCTTATGACCAAAGTTAGAACAACGAAAATAGTACCCATAGAAACTATTTCTTCTATAAGAATTAGGATATGGATTTGTTCCCCTCTATTGAACACTTATATCTTCTCCATTTAGATAGATTCTTGCCTTTTCACAATACGACATGGTATGTCCCAAATACTCATAGAACTGACACTTCATGAGAGAAAATGTCTTCTCGTTTTAATTTCTCCTCATAATTTCGTCCTTGGGAGAGTAGTTAGATATCCTGTAATTTATGAATGATTGATGATAATTTTCTGTTCTCCTTTTAGTTTGGATTGAGGGTTCCTTTTTCAGCACTTTATGCAATGTTTCAACATGTTCAACTTTAATCTTGTCTTTCTTTTGGATATTTTCACTTCCCGCAGTTTATGTCTCAGCTTCACAGACAATTTCAATATTTCCCAGGTCAGCGGGTCTTTGATTACTCAGGATTTTTTCAACCCTATCTGAGCCACACTTGGCTCTCTCTAGTAATTCTGCATCTGAGAATCTTCCAAACTGTTTTTTCTTCTTTGATTCTTTTGAACATGGTTCAGTCTCATGTTTACTACTAAGAGTAACAACATCCTCTTCAAGACCCTCAGGAGTCTTGGATTTTTCCTCCAGTCTAGAGGTGAGATCATTGATGACCTTTTCTTGTTCTTCATTTCTCAGCTTCAGATCCACTACATCATCATTGATTTCAAGGATTTTAGACTGAACTTTCAAAAATTCTTCCATTCGTTCAATTTCAGTTTCGAGTTGATCAACATATTCAGTTGATTCCACAACAATTGATTTCCACTTACTACAACTCTTACATTTCATCTTAAGATTGCTAACAACATCCTTAAGTTGAAACTCAGGATTTACACAAGTTTTTAACTGATTGTATCCACCATTATCTTCTAATTTTTCAACAGTGGCCATCATGGAAGCATGATTTCCAGTGTTAAATTCTGGTTCTTCTTCGTCACAGAATTCATTATCATCGTCTTCTTCTTCACAGAAAAAAATATTCTTCAGAACTTTCTTTCTCGATTTGAAGTCTCCTTTCTTGAATTTTTTTTGAGGATTCATGATGATTTTAGTATCGCTATCATCATCATCAATCGTTCTTAAGCATTGAGAAGCAATGTGCCCGACTTTACCAAAATGAAATAAATAAAGAGGTATCTTCCCATTGAACTTCCCTTTTCCCTTTTGGAATTTATTTGCAATGAGAGAAAGGATTTCTTTTTCTTCATCATCTTCAACAATAATATCTTTTGAAATTATTAGTTTATCCATGGACTTGAATGCCATTTCCTTGCTCACACGAATTGTAGCATCTTCTAGTTTGACTCTCATTTCATATGCTACCAAGCCGCTCAGAAGATCATCTAGTGAAAGTTTTGAAATATCTCTTTCCTCAAGGTCTGGCACCTTTGCATTGTACAGGGGTGGAAGACTTCTCAGTATTTTCTTCACAATGTCAACATCATTGATTTCTTCTCCTAGGCCCTGAATTTCTCCAACTACTTTAGTAATTTGATTGAAGAAGGAGTCTGGATTCTCATCAGGATGTATCTTCAAATCATTGAACCTATTGTACAGCACTTGAAGTTTTTCCTCCTTCACTTTGCTATCTCCTTCATAAATGTTTTCAAGTTAATCCCACATGGATTTTTCTGAGGTGAAATTCATCACTTTTAGATAGATCTGATAAGAAAGGGTTGCGGTGAGAGCATTTTTCACTTTAGCATCTGCATCAAGAATTTTCCTGTCTGTGTCAGTCAAATCCATGCCTAATAGATCAGTGGCTTGTATTCCTTGCACAGTAGAAAACATAAATTCCATTCTAAGATATCTTAGATGATATCTCATTCTGTTCTTCCAGATCTGTAATTTACTTCCATCAAATAGAGGTACTCCTCTAACATTAGCTGTATGGTCCATAACGGTAAGTGACAGACCAAACCCCAGTAAACCTTTACCCTCTTATACCACTTGTATAACCTCGGGGCACCCTGGGAGGGGAAGGGTGAATCATGGTGACAACATTCTCTTTTATACTGAGGATCTTGTTCCAACATTGGTAGCAACTAGTGAAACCTGTACGAGGAATATGATACGTGATGAAACATTCACATGAAAAGAGATGGAACATCAAATTTTACATGGTTCACCGCTAAGGGATACGTCCAAGGATCATACGCCGAAAAGTTGACGGGTGTACCAAATTCCACTATTCTTCACTAGTTGTGGATTACAAAGGCTCGGGCATAGTCACTATATCCTAGGCTCCCTTCCATTACAATTGTTCATGGATAGCTCACTACATCCCTCGGGTCACTCCCGTTGACTCCCCCTGGCCCACTACCATTGTTGAAGTCCCACTTAGTTTATACACATGAAGGTCACTTCATCATTTCTCAATGAATGAATCCTATGCATTATGTGGATGCTCTGTTGAGGTCCAACTATCACCCGTTAACTGATCTACAACTTTCGTGCAGCACCAAGACAACCGGCAAGCCTCAACAGCACCAGGCGCGCAACTCCAAGGCGGCACTCAACTTTCATGTACGACGTGCAAATTATAATTGTTGCGCATTTCCACCTTCAAAACATGCGTGATTCAGTCTTCTTTAAAGCCAAAATTGCGAGACTCAATTTATTTTCAACTCAAGATGATTTTAAAACCTAAAGGAAACCTGTCGTGCAACATCAATTCTGGCGCACAAGTATCACCAAATCAATTGCGCGACTACTGGACGGGCAGCAAACAACTACTGTGCTTCTCCACCTTGCGCGGCCCACCAAAACATTCCTGACTTCAATACATGTGTGATGGGAGCTCTGAATTTCTTCAAGTCCAAAGTTCGTTCCGAATGAGGAGTGGTGGTCCTCTATTTATGGGCATTTAGATACCCTGCACGGCGGCGTGCAAGTCTTCCCTCGGTGGGCAAGTCTCGGCGCGCAACCCTTATATCCACCAAGACACGTGGGCGACCAACTTCCAATCTTGGGAGCCCCTATTTACATTTCCATATTTTGATGATCAAAACACGATGGTCAAATGGTGTGCAACTTTCCAATCCTTTAAGGTACCAACGTGCACGTCCTTTCACAGGGCGCAAGTCACTTGCGCGACCAAACCAATACTTGTGTGACCCTCTTTCCTTTTCCATATTTTCATGTTCTCATTCTAAAAACATTAGGTGTGCATGTTTCCAGGAATACAAGGCCTCGACGCGCATGTCTCTTTGCCAAAAATACATTTCTCCATATTTTATGTTTTGAGGCCCAAAAATTTGTCAAACACTGGGAAACGACGCCATATTCAATACTGTTGTCTGCTTGAATGGTATGATCACATTGCTGGTACATGTTCGGAACTTCCATTGATGATTGACAACAAACACAAACCATACTCCATTTCATGCACAGATCATCCATGGTTCCAGCAAAATGAAGTGATCTACCTTCATTATTCGATCATCAGTGACCAAGATAGTGTCATTTTTCCAATGTTTCTTTCAATTACTTACCACAATATTCATTGATACATTATCCCACTTCTTTTTCATAATGGAAATGAATGTAGTAAACCTTAATGTCTTTTATGCTCTATATTCACCTACTGAAATGTGTATTATCAGGATTCAAACCCTTCTATCTTTTGTTTCATGCTCATCCCCCAAAACTGCCGGCATATGTGATGGTACATCTTGGTAAAAACGTGATGTACCACCCACATCAAGGCATGAAATTCCTACATGATCTCCTCTTGTATGCTAGTATGCACAACCACTAGATTCTTAAAAAAGAAGATCTCATCCTCATATCTTATATAATTTGAAGGTGATTCCCCACCATCAAGACATTACCTTAGGGTTAAACATTATGTATCCTTAAACATCCTATTTTGAATCCATCTCAAAAAGTATTTAATCCACTAAAACTGATACAAGTGTCATCTACCCAGAACACTTCTGTACCACCACATGGATCTCAGTAATAAAATACATCATGTTCCACTCAATACTAGACTCCTAAACCAACTGATTCTATAGTTTCTAGATCAATGAATTAGCTCCAATATTTCCATTCCCATGAATATATTCCCACAAACAAATCTAATCAATACATATACTCAATGCATCTCTGACGAAAAATATTAAAATCTCTCTGAAAGAAGATATACATTAAGATATTGTTATTAGAAAAATCCGTAATCTTCTCTCCCAATAGGTAGTACCACCATCACTTCAAGTCATAAACCAAAGCTAGTAACTTGAAGTCATGTTTGGGGTATTTATTTTCATGTGGCCTCAACTATCGAGACCCATATTCAATCAATACATATCCTTACATAATCATAGCTCGAAGTCCAATCCTAAAATCATCGCAATACATCACATAATCCTCACCTATCTCAGTATGGATCAATATTTGGGAAATTGTTCTTTAACACTTGGAAAGAATTCCCAAATGCTTCCGACCATTGAGACATAACCCAATTCTTGGTCAAGCTTGAAATTGGCACTACCTAATCAGAAACGTCCTGGATAAATCTTTGATAATATCCATATAACCCTAGAGAACCTCAAATTTCAAACACTTTCTTTGGATAATCTAATGAAACCAACCCATAATCCTTATTTGGGTCCCCTAATACTTCTTCTTATAAGCTTATGTGCCCAATGAATTATTCCAAGTCAATACAAAACAGACACTTAGATAGCTATGAGTATAACTAATTATATTCCAGTGTACTCAGGATGATGTCAAGATGTTGGGAATGATCATCATCTGTCTTGGTGTACATAAATATGGATTCCATGAATACTAGACTAAAGTGTTCTAGGTATGGATGGAAGATATTTTCCATTAAGGACATAAATATTGTTGGTATATTCATCAACAAAATCAACATTACAAAAAATTATATAGGTCATACCCACTTCGAAATGTAATTCTCAGTATATCAGAAGTCTGAACTCTCAACTGAGGATACCTTAATCTCAAATTGTTTTTTAAGAAAAAACAAGATCCCATCGACTAGTCAAATATATTTTGATACATAAAAGTGGATACCGGTTCTCTATAGTCATCTTTTTTAATATTCGATAATTTACACAGAAGCACAATATTCTCTCATGCTTCTTTTCAAGAAAAAATTGGTGATACCCAAGGTGGCGTGCTTTGATAGATAAATACATTATCCTTAAACTCCTCCAACCTTGTCTTGAGATCTTAAAGATCTGTTGGTGCCATTATATATAGTGTAATAGACACTGGCTCAGCTTCTAGCATGATCTCAATAGTGAATTCCACATCTCTCTCTGGGGGAATCCCTAAGAAGTCTTCACGAAAACAATAAATTTTTTTTCCACCCTAGGTGGATGGACATAATCCTTTACTTCTCCATCATCTAGTAATAAACTAGTAAATTGGGATACTAAGTAATATTCCTGGATTATCCTACCTAAACATCCCACTCTCCCAAGTGAATGTAACAATCACCCTTAGAATATGTAAATGACATTATCCTATGTTAACTTTATATATGGTCCTGGTATTTAACTAGACTTTCCATACCAATAATGGTCGGTTCCCCTAGGTTTGTTATATGTTTAGTTTTGTTTTTGGAGGTGTTCAGGAGAAGATCTTAGAGTTTATAGAGGAAGTTGAAGTTCAAGTATATGTGTTGTAAGAATAACCTGTTGTGTAATAGGATTAAGCAACATGAAAGTACTTTTCATAACATGTCTATATCCGGTTCATGACTTGAGAGTTTTTAGGGTAAATTAAATAATAAAATTAAGAGGTTGCTTGTCTTTGGTAGAAACTGACCATCGATGATTACATGACATGAAAGGGGTTTACACGTCATGAAATACCCTAATTATGTGATAAGGTGTCCTTCAAGAACTTATTTTTTCTTCTTAGATCCATTGACCCCGATAGGTGTTCATCAGTGATATTTGGTTGTTCAGTGGTAAGTTCTCCCCCTTATTAGTTGGTTTTCATCCATCCTTCTCCCATTAATCTGGTGCATTGGTGTTTCTCTAGTTTTTGGGTGCATTTAGGATTTTTTTATATATCCTTTGTGTGTTATAGGTTGATCTGCAGTTTTCATGGTCTAATAATGGTTCGAGAGCATTCTTTATCTCCATGAGGTTCAGAACAAGATGGAAAGCTTCCTTGAGGTAGGATTCCATTTTCTTCTCTTTATTGTGTATCATGTGATATGATTTTTATTTTTGTTTATATTGGGATTATGATTTATCATGATTGAATAAAATATAATGAATCATTAAATTTAATTGATTGGGGAAATGGGGTTTGATATTCATGTTTTTATAGATTTGATATTTTTGTGATATTGAAATTATATGATCTTGATTCCCCATTGAAAATTGTGGTTGTTTGTGGATTTTTTGCATAGGATATATGTATTATGTGCTGTGATTTTTGTTCTGGTTGTGATTGTTTTATATCACCCTAAAATTTAAATAGATTAATTACAAGGAATTTTCTAGAGAAATGGGTTCCCCATTATTTTGGTTTGTCTGATAACACCACTAAATAAAAGTATAATGTGATAAAATCCCCATTTAAATCTGTTAAAATGGATCTTGATGTGTTGATATGTGTTTTCATTCTTGTGGGAAAGAGATGTGTGGTTGGGGTGTGAGGATTAGAGTTTGTTTGGTCATTATTTTGTGGCTGTGAGGTGGTGATACATTGAGATATTTGTGGAATTTGGTTATTTTTTCTAGATACCCGGGTAGTGATGGGATAAATAAATGATAATAATGCTTGAAATGGTGTGGGTAATTCACATGGAGGTTTCTCAATTAATAACATAAATAAATATTCACCTCTTATATAGATATTGGTGTGCGATATATCATGAATTAGTGTTGAACTTAAAGGTAATGTGATGCTGTTTTACCATATCATGGATCCTCATCTTCCAAAATAACTATCACTATGCCTCTTGATATGTGTTGTGTCTGATAGATTCCTGACTAAAATGAATGATAAAATGAATAAATTTTAATGGTGTGGGTTGAAATAGTGAAATCTAGATAGTGGTTATGTGGAAATTAAAGACAGAAAAAAGTACAATGGTTGTGTTCTTTTGCATAAAGTTTCACAATTAGTATTGGTAGTGGTTTTGGGGAATGTGCTGAGTTGGTTAATTATCTGTTGTAAATTCATAGGTTAGGAATGATTGTTTGATACTATATACTTATAATTTTATATTTCATTGTGATTTCTATACATACCCCACCCATGTTGAGAAATATGTGATGAACAACTGCATCATAATGTAGAGGGTATTTTTACCAATAATCAGTATGGAGTACAAATGGTTGGGTACCCACTATTTTCCACACTCTCTTATAGGATCATATTGTATTGCACTGGTTTTGATGTTTGGAGGTTTGTTAGAGCATTAGTTGGTGGATGTGTGTGGTATCCCAAGTGTTGGTTAGATGAGATGTGATGTGATTTTCCATGTGTCCTTAGGATTAGATGAGATGTTCTTTCCAAGGTGTCTTTGGGATGTGATGTGATGTGTTGTGAGGCCCAGGTGTCTCTGGGTGGGATTTTTTAGGCATAAGTGTCTGCATGTTTGATGTGTGGAGTCGACCAAGTGTCTATGAAACATCCTTGATCCAAGTGCCGCCCAGAGGTTCCTTGCACCTTGTTGGCCACATATCCTGAAGAGAATTTCCAAAAATTCCATTGGCTACCGAATAGTTGTGAGGGCCTAAGGTGTGATAGTGAGGAAAATATAACTTCATTAGCAGAGTAAAAAAATGGGAAACATATAGTAACAATAACATAAGCAGTAATACCATAAAATATAATTAATCATCAGAATAATGATTGTAATAAATAAACTGAAACCATATCATATATATATATTGATCCATGTCATATGTGTCTAGAAAAGCATCCAAAATGGGTCACAATGATGGAAATACAATACAATCCAAAACAAGACACAAAAAACTAAATTCCAACCGCATCACAAGCCTCAGCTTGGTCCCATGATCTTTAGGTCAAATAAACAACAATAAAGTAACTGATGAATAAGGGAGCTTTCTTTATCTATACCTGTAATAATATAATATATTTGGGTCCAAAACATGACCCCAATAGGGTTTGAGATGAATCCCATTAGGAAACTAGTAAATTATCTGTACCTAACTGTTAGCGAATATATATTGCAGGTAAAATGCAGAAATGAAGCAATAAACTAGGAAGTACTCAAAAGTAAATAATCCCAAAAGTTTCTATTACATTCATTTACATTTATTATTCAATATATTAAATCATGTAAACCTTGGGATCTAGCCTAAGATCTATATCCCTGATGTATGTAAGAAAAAACATATGTCATAGAATACCGTCCAAACAATCAAGTAAGACCAAGTCTATGATTATGCTTTGTCTTGACATTGATGTCACAATCATTCAATTATTCACAAACAACCCTATGATAAATCTCCCAAAATCTAACCGTTTTGATCCAAAATATAGAGATCAATTAAAAAGGTCCACCTAGCTATATGTCCTGGTAAAAACCCCTTGGGAAACATAAAATCAATAAATTATAAAAAAACCATATGGGCATCTCTAATAGTCGATACCCCTGGGTAAACATAGAGTAAATCAATTTTAAACCACCACCTGAGATTCTCTCATGGTCAATACCTATGGATAAATAGAGAATAAATCAATTATAAAGAACAACTTGGGTAGATCTCACAGTCAATGCACCTTCATCAATAATCTACACCAAGGCTCTCATGGTCATGTGTAAATAATCTGTATGTCCCCACATTCTTCCTGGTCCAAGGATCTTAAGGTCCATTGGACAAATAGAATGCATACCATATAAAAGAAGATCATGTAATATATAACTACTACATGTCTAAAAATTCTCAAAGAATATCACAAGCATTTCATATAAACAACAACTCCATCATATCAAAACAATACATGGAAAATAAGGAAAGCCTAACCAGAATTCTCAACCGAATGACTATAAAAAATTTAAGTGAAAAACACTCAGAGGGTGTCTTATAATCAATGTATTCTTCCTTTGACCGAATCATCAAAAATATATCAATCAATTTACCATAGCAGGTATTAAAAAGGGTTAAATTATAAATCAAGAAATACCCCAAACGTGGGTGTGTGGCACTTTCAGAATATATAATCCAAATAAAAACAAAAAAAAGAAACAAACCACCTACCTCGATATCATACTATCAATATACTTCAATGCCAGACCTTGAATCAGCCTAGAACATCATACATCTAAGAAAGTGAAAAACATCCAAACATGAATTACTCACAAGAGAGGGTGAATAAGGAAGAATGGATTTAGAGGATTAGAGAACTCACTAGTGAGATTCCAACATAACCAACGGTGTCTCGATAATTGCTCAGATAGATAATCAGGTTTTTGATTTTTATTCATCATTCTAGAGTGCTCCAGTACAAAACATAGGAAGAAAAAGGTGTTTCTAGTCATGGGACATAATGATGCTCTAATATATCTCATAAAAATAAAAGTACACGACATGATATTTAAAACTACATGTTGTGTAGTATCCTTAATCAGCCCCTAACATAAGAGGTATTCTAGGAATCCACATGGCCATCTATATAGCTGTTACATGAACAGCATGCAGTTGTACATGGAATTCTACATATATTTCATGTACTCAAAAGTACACATCATTTTCTTAGAAAAAACCAATTTTCTAACTTTTTCCTCAAACAACCCAAAAAACATGTTCCATTCTAGAAATGAAGTTATGGATTATTACAAACAGCCCCCCTAAATTCCATTTTTCCTAAAATTTCCATTCCAAGGATGGTGAATAATAAATTTTGACCATCTCCAGCCATTGTGATCGTACGTTGGCCTCTCTCTCCCATGTCTAATCCTCCACTCATCTATGCTACCATAACACCCATACCAGTGGAACATACGGGCCATGGAGAATATTCATTTTACGATACACAATACGAATTGGGATTTCCTAGAAGGATGCATCCATTTCCAACTCACCTCTTTGGGTTAGAAAACATGATACGGGTCTGAAACGTAACGATGTAGCTGAGAAACATGAAAGACGTTGTGCATATCCCTGTACCTCTAAGGTAACTGCATCCGATAGACAACCATCCCGACTCTCTCCAAAACCTTAAATGGCCTAACGTATCTCAGTGAAAGCTTCCCCTGTATCTTAGTCCTAGTGTGTCCCAACCTCAGTGTGACACTCATGAAAACTAGATCTCAGACCTCAAACTCTAGAGGACATCTCTATCGATCGGTATAAGATATATGGAGATACTCTAAAGTATCCATCCTCTTATGAATAAACTCTACATGATTAGTGGCATCCTAGACAAGATGATGTCCTAGAATAGCTGTCTCTCCTGCCTCTAGCCAAAATTGGGTTGATCAGTATGGCTTCCCATAAAAATCCTTATAAGATGACATCTGAACAGTTTCTTGAAAACTATTATTGTAGAAACACTCCACCTAGAGTATGTGTCTCTCCCAAGAGCCCCTGAAATTGATGATGCATGCTCGAAGCATGTTATCTAAATCCAGAATCATACGCTTGTATTGTAAATCTATCTAGGGATGGTAAGTTATAATCTAAAGTAATTGTAAACCCCAGTCCCTCTGTTGTCCCTTCCAGACATGAGAAGTAAACTAGGAATCCTTGTCTAAAAGGATAGAGTGAAAAATCCAATGTAAACATACTATCGATCGGATGTACAAATTCCAATATCATATACAAGTAAGGTTTCCTTGATCTATAGGAAATGTGAAAACTTCATGAGTCTTTCAACAACAACACATATAGTATCTTTTACCCAAGGTGAACTTGGTAAACCCTTCACGAAATCCATTGTGACATCATTCTACTTAAACTGAAGAATTGGTAACTTTTGTAAAAGCCTTGTCATCCACTGATGTTATTCCTCCACCATATAACTGGTGGACCATCTCATAATAAAACAAGCTACATCTCTCTTCATTCATGGCAACCAATACTGACAATGTGGATCTCGATACATATTGGTGACACCTAGATGAAATGCTCATACGAAATCATGAAAATCATGCAATAGATCTTTGTGTATGTTTTTTGACACTCATGCGCGCCCATTAAATCACAAAACCTCATCCTTGCCTATGGTGCACCCAGGATTATGGTCCTCACCTGACACACTCTCCCATAGTTATAGGCCTCTTGAATCTGATAGCTTCCTCATTCTCACTCGATCCAGTAGAGTAGATGTAACAAATATAGAAGAAATAAATATATTCCCATGTTTGTTGTGAACCTTCAAATGCATCTCATAGAACAGAGACACATGTTTACACTCACTGGTAGCCTCATAAACTTCCTATATCTATGCCCTCCTGCTCAATTCATCATCAACTGTATTAAATTCCCTAGTGTGTAGGAAATCAAAGAGTCAATGGACTGAAGATACTCAACCCACCTTCTTCATATCAAATTCAGATCTCGTTTTCTAAAGATATACTTGAGTATTTTTTGGTCGGTGTATATCACAAAAACTCTCTCACAAAATAAAATGTCTCCAAAAACACAAGAAATGCACAACTACAAAAAAATCGAGATACTGCATCAGGTAATTCCTATCATGTGGTCTCAACTATCGAGACTCATACGCAACGACTCCTTCCCTATACATAAGAACTTCTCCAAGCCTAATACCTGATGCATCATAGTAAATGGTGTAACTCTTTCTCAGATTCAGTAAAATCAGTATCGGTACTGAATTCAATCTCCCTTTTAGTTTTTGAAAGGTTTAATTGTACGAATTTGTCCACAAGTACTTTTCACCCTTCTCTATCAAAAAAAAGTGGAACTTTTAAGCATGAAAAGTATTGAATAAAGCGTCTATAGTAACCATCCAGTACCAGATAACTTCGTACATCAGAGGCACTCTTCAGCTGCACCGGGAAACTAATTCTCACACCTTTTCTATGCCTATTGATAATATTGTCTCTGAGATAACATAACTGATGAAATGAATCTATTCCAACAAAATGTTTCCCTTTGAGAGTTTAGAAAGAAATTGATTATCTCTCAGTGTACTCAATATGATCTCATGGTGGATGGAATGGTTGTGTCATGTGCGATAGTACAACAATATATCATCCATGAAGAATACCACAAAATAATCCAATTAAGGATGGAACCCTCAGTTTATTTATTCAATGACAATTATTGGAACGTTTGTGAGACCAAACGGCATAACCAATTACTCTTATAGACCATACCTACTCTGAAAGAATGTAAGAGGTATATGTGAGGGTTTAGCATGAAACTAATGAAAGAAATATCTAAATTCAATATTTGAGAACACCCAGTATCCATAATGATTATCAAAGAAATCATCAATCCTTGGTAAGGGATATTTTTTTTTGACTTCCAACTAGTTCAGCTTCTGTTAATCCTCAAAAAGTATTCTGGTAATATCCTTATTCTTCAAAAAAAGGGTGAAATCCATGAATAAGTATTGGGTCAGATTAAAATATGTTACTAAAACTCTTCTAACTACTTCTTGAGCTCTTTTAATTCTGGTTTAGCCATTCTATATGGAGAAATAGACACCGTTGAGGATCCTAGAAGAAGATCAATACAGAAATCCACCTCTCCCTCTGGTGGGAAACCTAAAAATTCATCTGTAAAGACATCTATGAAATGATCCAACACTAGAGGATAGTCCATCTATGAATTCCCCTGGTCATCCATATATAAACTAAAAATCTGGGATGTGATTCCTCCCAATACAAGATACTCAGATCCAGCTCTTCTAGACTAGGTATCACATTCTCCCAGGTGTAGAAAAACTCCCCCCGGTGAAGTGAAATTCACCATATGATGATAGAAGTCAACAAAGTCCTTAAAAGAGACCAACCAATCAATTGTGATAATGTAATCAAATCCTATAATTTTAATGACTAGATGTACCATAATAGGTGACACCCACCATCATCAAGAGGTCAGTCCTTTAACTGATGTACAATAGCCGTCCTAATACCCAATAGAGTTTCTAGTGTCATAACATCATCATAAATAAATACACATATCTTGAGCCTCTCCACAATGTAAACTGATATAAAACTAGGGGAATCCACCATATCAAAAAGAGAAGAATCTAAAAATCAGGAAAATAGAATCACACCTCTAACCGTATAGGGTTCGAGATCCTACACCTACAGGGTCTGTTCCATTGTAAAAGTATGATATGTACAATGCCCCTACAACCTTTCCTGGATACACTAAGCAGACCCACCACGATGTCTTTGAAAAATTATCATCTGACGTCTAAGTCCATGACCACATCCTTGGACTAAACGGCCTGAAAAACTCCATTTCCCTAAAAAATGAGGAACTGGTATCCCCAGTCGTGTATGTGGAGTCATAATAGATCCCATCTCACGAAATGCTTGTGAGAAAAATATGAAACAAACACCCAAGATGACACATCTCGCCGCAATATCAGCACTCAAATATGACTCGCGGGCACTGAGGCCTTATGTGACCACTCCTCCCGTACTATTAGAACCTCACTTGGATACCTGATGATGCATCTCTACTACTCAAAGAACAACCACATGTAATATCCCTATGATGCTTCCTGATATCGGTCGAAGGAGTACCAGCCATGGTTGCTGAACGTCCCTAACTCGTAGCTCCTAACTCTCTTAGATTTCACTTTGTATTCAGTGCCTAATTTAATATTTCAGCCACTGAAGTCATGCAGAAAACATTCACATACAATTGGATGTCATATCAGAGACCATCCACAAATCTCATAGACCATGATAACTTGTCACCCCCCAAAACAGGTGTGACACAATCTAGCTATATAAAGCAAGAAGAATAATCCATCCTTGAAAGAGTGCCCTGCTCCAAATGCATGAACTCCCATGCTTGATTGTCTCTCAACGTCATGGGGTAGAAGTGAAAATTGAAGTTCCTTTTAAACAATTACCAATCCATATCCTGATGACTTCTTTCCTATGAGATAACATCCCACCATCTCTTGGTGGAATCACATAGCATTTAAGTTGTGAGCATCACCCTTATCTTAGGTGGTGTCTCTAGATGCTCCAAGATAGAAATCAAGGCCTCCAACGATGAATCGGCATCCTGCATTCCACTATCCCCTAAAAAATAGAGAGGATGCTCTACTGGAACACTCGTATCAACTCTTCCATCTCCCGTGCAGGAAGTGGTGCTCCATAAATGGTATGCATCATCCTCATAATGCCTTCATGGAATCGTGAATTAGCTCTCCCATCCAGTATAATATTTGTTTCAATGATGGGTATGAGGGGAGGATCTATTGGTAGTCCCTAATTCACCATTTTTGGTGTCTGATCATTGCCAGGTACCTGAAATAAAACCATAGGAAGTCTTTTTGGCATGACTCTGCAAGGTCAAGTGTGCACCGGAGTACAAGATTAATAGAACTGCAACTCAAAAGTGTAAGAGAGAAATAAGTGATGTAAGGCATTCAAGGTTTACAAAAGAGGGTTACATGTCTTGAAGAACCACTACATAGTGTGTTCCCTTAATCCCTAACATGGGAGTGTACCCCCTCCAACATAGTACTATAATACCCCATACACCTGGCATGTTCCTCTTGAGATATGACATGTATTTGAATATTCCCTACTTCCCAAGTACTTCTATGTGGCTAGAACTACACGGTCCTACTGGTGAAACACTACACAACATGTTCACCCTAGACACGACATGTACTCAAATTTTCTATCCACCTGTGTCATTAATCACATGGCCAGACACATGGTTGACTATAGCACGATGTGTACTTCTAGTAAACAATGTGTTCTACCAAAAGATTCCCAACCATGTGCCTCTTCTCATATAGTAATTCACATGGTAAACAAATAAATGGTTTTTATATAAGGTACACGGTGTATACATAAGAAAATCATTTCTTCCAGAATAGTAGACCACAAGGCATGTGTTCATAACATAACATGTCGTGTTTTCAAGGTTTTCTAAACATTAAGCCTCTGAAACTTCTATGGAACCCCCAAAATAATAGATTTTGGATATGAAATTACATTTTCTGATATGTGAGATCCCATACTCCATGAGATTCATCTTTTGAAATCCTTATTCATCTCATATCGTAATATATTTCCAACAAATGTAAAATCATGATTCACCACATTCTAATCCAAGAGGGCCCATGACACCTCACAGACCAAATATTGGAATCCAACCAAATGAAACATTACATATACCAATACCCTATCAAAAAAAAGTATTATATCACAGAATATCTCATAATAGCATGTATATCTAGAAAAAAATCTACCACAACATCATGAAATCAGTAATGCACCCAACATGGAATGGAAAGAATGCATGGCATGCGATTTCTATCATGTTACTATATAATTCATGTTATGAAATACCCACATATAATCAGGTTTCAAAGAAATAGAACAAAAATGATATCAATAATAACATCACAAATCAAGTTAATCGCCCAATGGTGAAATAAAATCAGTGTAACAATTGAAAAACAAGAAAAATTTCAATATTCAAGGTTACAGGCCTATTCCCTATAAACTGTTTAGTTACTACCGAGCACAACTTATCACTAACTACTTATTCCTTCCTATCCAATCCTTTTGGATCTAGAAACAATGAAGAGAAGAAAAAAACCTCATCTGTTACCACTTTCTAACGTCCCGGATCTAGCAGCCTCCCATAGGTCCCCTGTAATCAGTTGGCCACCTGGCCTCAAGAATATTTCCCCAACCTCCAAAGGATTCTGACTAGAAGTGAGGTCCTATGGATTAACGATGGGGAAAATATTCCCTAATTAGAAGAGATAACAAAATGGAAAACTAATAGTAACAATAGTGTAAGTATAAATATCATACCATAGAAGTAAACCGTGGAAGACTCATAGTAATAAAACAACTGAATCCATATCATATATATAATTATGCATGTCATATATGACAATGAAAGTATCCAAAATAGGACACAATGTTGAAAATACAATACAATCCAAAACAAGGGGAAAACGTAAACTCCAATCGTATATCAACCCTCATCTTGGTCCCATGATCACCAACTTCAAAATACATCAATCATGTACCTGATAAAGAATAGAGATTTCATAGATCTATACCTATAATCATATAATTTGTTTGGGTCCAAAACATGACCCAAACAGTGTGTCACATGAATCCTAGTAGGAAACCACAAAATGACATGTTCCTAGTTGTTAGTTAACCTGTATTGTATGTAATATGCTTAAATTAATCAATAAACTTGGAAGTACTCAAAAGTAAAAAACCGTATAGTTTTCAATTACATTCATTTACATTTATTATACAATATGTTAAATCATTTAAACCTTCAGATCTATGCTTGGATTTATATCCCCTGTGTATGCAAAAAATAGATGTCTCGGAAGACCACCTAAACAATCACGTAAGACTGAGTCCCAGAATGTTCGTTGGCTTAGAATAATCATCAAAACCATTCAATTATTCACAAATGACCTTATGGGATAGCTCTCAATGTCTAACCCCTTTGGTTCCACAAAGTAGAGGTCAATTACATATGAATACATGGGGATCTCGCATAGTTAAATCCTATTGGTCAGCATAGCATCAATAAATTATAAACAACAACATAGACAGCTCTCACGGCCAACACCCCTAGGTCAGCATAGCATAAATGAATTATAAACGACCACCTAGTCATCTCTCATGGTCAATAACCCTATCTAAACATAGCATAAATCCGTTATAAATGACCACCTCGGTAGCACTCATAGTTAATACCCCTAGGTCGATCATCTACACCAAGGTTTTCATGGTACCGTGTAATAGATTTGGAAGTCCCCTTAGTATTCATGGTACAAGAATCTCACAATCCATTGGAAAAATAGCAAGCATAATATATCAAAGAAGATCATGTAATCTATAACTACTACCTGGCTAAACATTTTAAAATAAAATCACATGCATTTCATTTATACAATAAATCCATCCTTAGAAGACAAGGCATCGAAAACAAGGAAAGCCAAACAAGAATCCTAGAACAAGTGATCATAAACAATCAATCAAGGGAATCACACCCATTTAGTGTCCCATAAATAAGTTATGCATCCTTGTCCAAAAGAAACAACCCTTTACCAATCAATCAAACCATAGAAGGTAAAAAAAGGGTTAAATAATAAATCAAGCAATACCCCAAATGTGGGTATGTGGAAATTTTAGAATATATAATCTAGGGAGGAACAAAAATAGGCACAAACCACCTACCTCAATGTCATATGATTGATATACTTGAACGTTGGCCCTTGAATCATCATATAATGATGTAGATCTAAAAAAAGGTGTAAAAATCCCATCCTTGAATAACTCACAAGAGAGGATGAATTAGGATGAACGACTCTATAAGATTTTAAAACTCACTGATGGGATTGTAACACACCCAAGAGTGTCTCAACCAAATATCGAATGGAGAATCCTGGGTTTCATCTTCATTTTTCAATCCAATGTACCCTTGTATGAAACACATGAAGAATAATGTGTTTCCGGAAACGGGACATGACCTCGTTCTGATATATCAAATGAAAATAAAAGTACTCAGTGTGTTCTTTCAAACTACAAACCATGTAATATCCTAAACTATTCCCCGAGTTAAGCGGTCTACCAGGTTAAAACATGACCATGAATCTGGACGTCACACAGTCAGCATGAAGTTATATACGGTGATCTAGGTATATGGAATTTACGTAGAATTACAGGGTGTATACCTTGAAAAAAACCTATTTTCTTCCTTTCTCTTCAAACAACCCAAAAAACAAGATCCTTACATGAAATAAAGATCTGGGTTTCTATAGTATATGGGTGGGATTTTTTTTGAGGGATAGTTGATTTCAATAAGGATGTGTTGTGTTTCCAAAGTGTGTGTGAGCATAATGTGATATGTTATATGGACGAGATGGGAGTTATAGGATTTACAACATTAGGAGATAACAATATACCAGCGAGAAGATGTTGTGGGGTACCCTATAATTGATTTGAATTATATCTTATTATATTACATGTCTTTTTTTATTGGTTAACCATACCTTAGTGAGCTTGCGATGGTTAGTATGCCCGTTTAGGTGCTGCTTGGTTCAGTTTTTTTAGAGCAGCATTATTATGATTCTTTCTCATGTGTATGGGGTACATTGGTTCTTCCTCTTGACTACACTTTTACTCTCACCCTACATATATAAAACTATTTTTAGTTCTCTAGGATGATTTATCTGACCATGATGGAACATACTAGCCCAGATCGTGACAGTTTCTATTTTATTTCTTGAAATTTACCTTTGAGTATTTTCTTAGGATACTTGATTTTATTTGTATCAGTTCTAATTTTTTCCATGCATGTGGGATGGTTTATGGCTTTATCTACAATACTATTCCATGGAGATGTTGTTGATGATTCACATGATTCAAGATATTTTTAATTTTAAACGGTAATGCATCCAATATTTTGAGATTTGTACACCCTTGGTGCTAGGCGCCAACTCGTGGCCTGCTAGATACCACACTCAGCAGGTCATTATCTCCCTTTCTTCATCACCAATATAAGAGGTGTATCTGTGGAGGAAGGGGTTCATTATAAAGTGGTATCAAAGGTTGGTGATTGAGAAATAGGATGGAGTTTTGATTTAGGAACCATGAGGATTGTATGGGGTGGTATGTGAATAGAGTTATTTGACCATGGTGTGTGAAGTAGGCAAGGGAAACTGACTAAGAAATAGGATTATAGGGCCCCTTGTGATCCAGTGCCCAGACTCTGAACTTATCAATGGCCATGTGAGATGGACCTTCATGAAGGGTAGAGACATAGGATAGTTAAATAAATCATAATTACATATGTTTTTTATTTGAATTGAGTTTCTTGGGATGGCCCAAATGGATTATATAAATAAAATTAATTAAAATAAATCCAAATGAAAATACATACTAACAGGCTTAGGAAGTATTTGGTTTTATATAATCTATGGATCCTAGTAATTCTCTTTTTTTGGATCAAGCAATGGAGGTGAAGAGGGATGATCTAGTTGATTTCCATATGGTTGATATAGTTGAGTAGGAAGACCAGTTTTAGTTGGAATGACATGCTTTCTAGCCACAAGAATTTGGGATGTACAAGGTGAGTTCATTAAATGATGAGACATAGAGTTGGATAGTGGAGTTTTAGATCATTTCAATTTGACAAGGGGCCCAATAGTGTACCATATCTCTTGGTAAGTCAGTCTAATGCGGGGAGCTATGAATCCATTGTGACGTTATATATGGGGATTATAAGGAGGAAAATGTTTTGTTGGCCGAATTTCAGAAGGAGTTTCAGGTAGAGTTCCTTTCATCGACCATGAAGGTAGTAAATACACATAAATATATTTATCTTCAATAGTGTAGAATTTCAGTGTGTGGGCAATGGATTAAGATATAAGTCCATATAGGTTATTTCCAATACATTCCATTAGTTTAGGACTATTGTGTGAGATGTCTTGAGGAGGTGCTATGTCATTCTATCAAGTTTGTAGTTTCTAATCATATGTTTCCAAAAAAAACTGGAGGTTACAAAGAGGGAAGTGGTGATCGATCAGATGCACTCATTAGGAGGTATATCGAGAGTGGGGAGATAACTGAGTTCTTTGAGATGTTAGGTTTTCAGTGATAGATCTCAGGAACTAGGACCGTTGAGGTTTCGACTGGAAAGGAGTGGACATTAGTATCTTCCTTTCCGACCTTCTAGTGATAGTGGACTTCATCGAAGGATTATGATAGTGTGTTTTGGTTGTGGGGTTCATGTTCATTTCTAGATATAGTGCCCAATATTTCCACGAGCTCAGTTCGGTGGAGGTGGACAGGTCCAGTGCGACCCTCAACATCAGTTGTCAATGAGACCATTTTAGCAACATGGTCATCGGGATCTTTCTACTCTGAGGGAAGATATTGAAGGTAGAGGGAGATTTTATAATGTTCATCATGTTCAGGGACCGCGACCTAAGTGTGGTTGTAGAGGTGTTCTCTAGCCTATACGTATAGGATACGGATGTGTTAAGTTTCTCACAATGGATACAACAGTTCCATAGGGGCTAGAGAACGTTAGAGTTATGATAAATTTGTTTAGTACCCTTTTTGGTGCCTTGTATGATTCGGGCTATTCTAACTCATTTCATTCACCCACTCTATCTCATGATCTGGGACTAGATGTAGAGAGGCTTCTTGTCCCGCTATTTTTTATTATTCCATTCATAGGATAGACCAACATGCTTATTGTGTTTTGGGGTTGCTGAATGATAATGGGGATTCATCGATCCAATGGGGATCTTTTCATAATGTAGATGCAACCAAATTCTTTCATCCTTGGATCCAACAGGTTGTATTCTATACATACTGTTATTGAATGCTTCCAGAGGATAATCATGTTTTTGAATGTGGATGGACAACACGTGGTTTTATTTAGAGAGTGGGGTTGTTGGGTGGTCACTCAAATGTGGAGCCCATTATTTATTTTTTAGAAGATCTATTAGTAAAATCAGTGGAAACTAAAATTGTTGTAGTTCCTAGGGTCTTTGGGGAGTTCCTAGATGTTTTTCCCATGCTAGTTTTGATTCTTCCTCTATGACGTGATGTTGAGTTTGGTATAGACTTGTAGCCTGGTGCTTCTTGAATTTTGATGGATCCTTATCGGATGGAACATCCTATGTTGTGGGAGTTATGTTTTAAAATAGATGATATGAGGAAGAAGGGTTTTATCTAGCCCTGTGTGTCGTCGTGGGCTGCCCCACTGTTGTTTTCAAAACAGAACGATGTGGTCAAGTGGTTGTGTATAGACTACCGGAGGCTAAATACGGTGAAATGTTGTAACACCCCGAGATTTTATGAAAAATATTCTTTTTAATTTCATTAATGTCTTGTGTTGTACGCTACACCAAAGGAGCTTGTACAACACGCATCTCAGACTTGTCTTGCATTACACGCAATCACGACCTTCCTCGATAGCATGTGTAGTACGCAATACCGAGTTTCACTAAACGAGATATTATTATAATATTATTATGAACTAGCTGTTATGAATTGTAATACCCACTTTTTGAAATTTTATAAATTTTTTCTTTCAAAATGGACTTCATTTTCGGATTCGGAATATCAAAATTATCTTAGGGTGAAATTTTGGTACTTTTCGGATAACTATCACATTTAGTGAAAATTACTAACAACATTTTTAATAGAAATAATTAACAGTGGTAAATTATTAATTTGAGTGGTTTTAAAGTATATTTAGAATATCTTTTTACAATTTAATACAATGTTGGCCTTTGGATGTAATTTCACATTTAAACCAGACATAAACAAGTGTCAATCTTTTGATAGTTATTATCTCTTAAGAACACGCTATTTGTTTTGACGACGGGAATTAGTTTTTAAATTAATTAATGCAACTAATATGTTTTGAATTTGGTAAAATAGACATCATTTTTTAATTCATAATATCTAATTAAGCTTAGGCCAAATTTTTGGTATTTTTTCTGGAAACATTCAATTTTTGATGAATAGTGAAAACATTGGGTTACTATTTAAAAACCGACTTTTTTATTTAAATAATTATTTATTTTATTTAAATTTATTTTAGGTCAAAATTGATACATAATACCTATATATGTTCAATTTAATTCATTGAGGTAATTTTATAATAATTTTATATATATAAAAATTTTATTGAACTTTTCACCATCTTTTACCCACCTCCAAGAAGAATTTGCAAATTTACATAAAACATAATTTTACTGCTTCTATGAGTGGAATTTCAAATATCCGTGAGACACGGTTGATGTTAGTAAGTAAAATGTGGTTCAATGAGATGAAAATAATTTTTGGTGAATAGTAACTTTTTACTTTTATTTACCACGATTAAAATTAAATAGGGTAATTAAGGGTAAAAATGATATTATTATTACCCTAACACATGTCCTAATTCTATTCGATAAGTGTAATTCGACCAAAAAACAACCTTAGGGATAAAATATGACCATTTAGGCCCACTTGGATTATATTAGGACATTTATTATTAATTTATTTAAAGAAGGGTGATAATAGTTAAAATCAATGTTTAATAAGTAAATAAGTGTTAATATAGGGTTATACATAAGATATATTCGACTATAAATATTCATTAGAAAGCTAAAACTATTTCCTAAATAATGTTATTTTATTTGTAATTTTTAGACATTAAATAATTTAATTTATTTATGACACAAAGATGATGCAGTAATTATCTTATTAATGAAATATCGACATAATTGATGTTATAAATACCCAAATAAATGTTATTTGAGACTTTTTATGAATTCCACTAATTTTTTAGGTTAATATGACATGGTAGTATTGATATAATTATCTTTTTTCGAACTAATCATTCTGTTATGAGTTTCACAAAAAATCAATTAATAAATAGTGTCAAAATTGACATAAAATAGTTTTTAAAACAAATATTATATTATTAATTGTTATTTTATTCTTAAAAATCTAAGGGTAGGCCAAATGACTTATATAAGGTTATATATATTAATAATAAACAACTTGGGGTTCGTTTTCCTTGTTATAGTAAGTTTATTAACCTTATAGTGTAAGAACACAAAAAGACACAGTAAAAGTAAAATTATCTAACTTAAAGTTAAATATAAATGATAAGGTTAAAATAGTAAACTAAACTTGTCCAAATTCTATTGGATGAGAGGCTTTAGACCCATACCCACCTTATCTTCTAAATAAATCAATTTGGAGCTATTTAAAATCGAATATAGCTTTATAATAAAATAGTAATTTTTGTTTTTCCAAAGCTGCCCCTCTCCTCCCTTATAAAAGGGTACCTCCTCCCTCTCTTCCTCACACCACATTGAGCCTTCAATCTCGGCCAACCCCTGACAATTTCTCCTCTCCACTTCCCTAGAAACATCCTAGAGGTCCTGGTCTTCTTCAATGACCAATTTTAGTGCCCTAAATGGAGGTCTCAAAGAAGCGCTTCAAAGAAGAGGTAATGTCCGTTACCGATTCATTCATCTTTATTTCTTCTTTAACTTATTCTTATTTAGTTGTTTCATTATGAATTAATAACATAAGTATCAATCATATACTGATATGTTATTATAAGTATGAAACAACCCTATTTCACCATCTATCCATCCTACAGAAAACGAAATCACCGCGCGTGCATACGTACGGAATACCGTCTCCACGCCGTGGTGTAATCTATTTTCCACCACCACCTTACTTTGATGGGTATAATGGTGTAAAGAATGAATATATATGATTATTGTAAAGTGATATTAATTCTTAAATAGTATACATACACTCCAATACAATCCCACGATCATGGGAATGATATCATTGCTCGTGCGTACGTACGGAATACCGTCTACATGATGTGATGTGACTCGTTCTACATGATTTTCATTGCATAATGATTACATAAATGAATTGAGTGAATAAATATGATATATATCACACTAATACTATTCTGGAAATGAGTTATCTATAACCTAAAAAAAATAATAAGAATTTATTCGACAAAACACGCATTAGAAAAAAAAAAATAAACACCAGAATAACAAGTAGAAATGCAATATTACTAATAATAAGCTAAGAATATGACCATATATGATATAATAACAATGAGTATGATTCTGAAATAAGTCAATGACATTATTAAATCATTATACAGGAGGTTCGGACACTTACTAAGCAAATCGGACCTAAGGTAAGGGAAATATCACAATCTCATTTTTATCCGAGATTGTTTATACTTTGGAATTTAATGGGGTGTATTTTATCATCCACATCCATTTATCCTCAATATTTAATATTATTTCCATCCACCTACAATTATTTAAATCAAATTTTACCCTTCAGTGAGTTTTTAAAAAAGATATGAACGGAATCTTTTGTCGTTTTTCGTACGAGGTTCTTTTTGACTTTTCTGACAAAATTACGAGAAGAATGTTTTTTTAACATATACGGCATGAATGGATTTTCAAAAAATTATTTCCAAGAAGCTTCCTTTACAAGTTTTCATGTTTGTTTTTAATCCACTTCTTTTAGTTTAAAATTGTATGACATGTTAAGAATGGAAAAATGTTTTTGAAGTAGAAAGGATATTTTCCTCAAGAATGGAGTTCATGTGTTTTATCAAAATTATTTTCCATCTAAGATAATATAGGGTTGTGTTTCTATCCCTATTATTACAATTGATTTGATTATGTTATGATGGAATTATTTTTATGAATTCCTTTATCTTATATGAATTGTTTTATGATGTCACGATGTTTAAGAAACCCATTTTTATTACATGGGTTATGCAATGATGTATGATTTATGATTTTGTGTCACACATAAGAATGGTATCATTATGAGATGGGTGGGACCTATATTTACCTCGAATGCATTGGGTAAAGATTTATATCTCATGATATAGACATTGCTGGAACGATAGGTTAATCCAGTTCAGTAAAATAGAACTGAAACGAAGAGTGAACTCAGTTCAGAAATGGACTTTGTCCGCTACGATAGTCTTAGAAATGAGTCTTGAATACTAAGAAATGATTCTCTATGATTATGTGTTTATGCCACAAAGATTCATGTTTTATGTTATGATTATTGTGATTACATTTCACTACCATGATTTATCCCATGATATGAAATTTTGATCTCTTTTACAGGGTATGATTTCCAAAATGTTATGTTCTTATGAATATGATGTGATTGATATTTCTTTTGTTTACCCTTACTGAGCATTTGAGCTCACCCTTTTTATGTTTTATTTTCCCCCATGATTAAAAGAAAGGTTTTAGGTACGGAAACAAAAAGTGGAAGATCGTTATGGGAGATGTTTAAGATCTTTCACCACGATTAGATGATTACGTTCCAAGTTTCCAAAGACACTAAACTATTACGATCCTTGTGTGCTTGTTTTTGTTATGTATTATGTATTCCGAAAGAGTAATATAATATCTATATACATCAAGCATCGGTTCTCTACAAATGTAATGCCTGGACACCAGAATTCCAGAGTCAGTAAAATATTTTACTATTTTAGCATGATTAAAAGGAATCAAATCAAGAATTATTGATCAATATTACAGTCTATGAAAATATATAACATACATAAACATTACATTACAATTCAAAACATAAAATACAACATATAAAATCCATTGAGAATGCCATTATTCTCCTATAATAACCCTGAAGATCATTCATAATACACTTCTTTGAATCCTGGGAAAATAAAACATAAGAAAGGGGTGATATTAGATGCTTATTAATGGTAAATAATACATTATATTCTTGCATAAATGGACATAATTTTTTTGGTAAGGTATGAAGCTAAAACACAATCCTTTAAAAAAAATAATGACTATAATATGGAATGAATAAATGAAATAATTCCATATAAACATTGACATGGATAATCATCTAGTCTAATAATCACATGATATATCAATAACTAATCAAATAATGAGAAAATACATAATTTTGGACATCTGAAATATACCATCGAATCCCCAGCCAAGACATTTGAGAATAAATTTTAAGGCCTTATCCAAATCCATATTTTAAAATAATTGGGAAAGGCCTCAGTAAAGTCGATACATAATTTGTATCATGAGATCTGCAAATGAAACGCGGGGATATAGTAGGTGCCACACATCACATACTATATTCAATACATTTCACATATAAAAATGGTGAAACATAAACAACATAATCATTCATATTAAAAAATAGTATATGAAATATGAATACTTTAACCATAAACCAAGAATGGTATCTAAATAGCACATACACATTCAGAATATAAATAATTATTGTAGGTAGACATACCAAATTGAATACACCAATAATGGAGACTATAGGTTTTACGTACGCATGAACACTACTTTTTCTTATCCCGTTGAATGAGAGAAAGTAAATGACACACACATATATATATATATTAAATTATATTTATTATGTCATAATTTCATAATTATTTATTTTATATAGTTTATAATCTTTCTTTAATGGTTAATGTGGAAATTGATCATCATTGCGCCGTGGAGATGGTAAGTCGTACGTACGCATGAGCGATGATATCATTCCATTAATGGTAATGTGGTAATGAATTGAATGGTATTTAAATTATAAAAAAATATTATGTAATTTTTATTATTTATATACTTTATATACATCATTATAGGAATCCAAAAATGTAGTGATAAAAAAATTACACCACAACGTGGAGACTATAAGTCGTACGTACGCACACATGGTGATATTGTTTTTCATATCATGGATAAAAGGAGGAATATGGTTTTCAAATAATCATAATAATATATCAGCATATATATGATACTATATTTGTTAGTTTATTATGGAAACAACATTCTATGTGTAATTTGAATAAGGGAGTAAATTGAATTAAATTGATAAACCAATTACCTCTTCCTCGGTGGACTTTTTTTCATCTTCTCTTAGGGACACTAGGGATAGTCATTTGGAAAACCAGGACCTCTTGGATATAACTAATAATGTCTGGAGTATAATCAGGTGGGGCTGGTCAAGCGATATGTCTCAACGTGATGTGTGGATGTGAGGGAGGAGGATCATTTTTATAAGATAGGGGAAGGGAAATTTAGGAAACTCTCAAAATATTAAAATATAATAATACAATTGTAGATCCAAATACATAAAAATGGTCCACAAATGAAAATTAGAATCCATTTCTGACCATATTTTATTCCCTTATGACTAGTTAACTTTTTTTATTTTGAAATAATTTAATAATAAATCAATTCAATAAGATATTCACTACTATAAAAAATATAACTATTACATATAATTTGATTTAAAATACATCAATAATATGTGGGAATTAGAATATAATTCTTTACAACATATATAATATAAATTTTAGATCTATGAATCTTTTATAAACATTAACTAATCCAAAACAATATAAAAATTATTAAAATCATTATTCTATTTAATGTGAATTAAATAAATATTTTTTTATAATTGAATCGAATCTCAAGACAATTATATAACCTCTAAAAATAAAAAATAAATTTATATAATGAATATAAATTCATTTATATCAAAATATACATTTATTTTCTTTTATAGATTGATTTGTCCATATGTGGACACAAATAAGATATTAAATACTAGATATTGTAATTTTACAACTATCATTGATTAAAATAATATAGAATTTATTTTCATGGAAATTTGGCCATTAAACAACTCAATATAGATTATAATGTGATAATGGTCAAATAGAATATATCCAATGATTTAGGGATGGTTTTTTTTAAATTTTAAACCTTACAATTTTGATTTACCATTAATTAATATATTTAATTTTTATTATGGTAATAACATTTTAAATCATTAATGGCTATACATTTTTACTTATAGGATGTAAATTGTCCATAAATGGACATGTTATCACATTTTAGAAACTATAATAATCAATTTGTATTTATTAATGATTTTTAGTATTTTTAAATAATTTAATAAATTATTATTTTAATAAAATATCAATAGTATTAATTTTGACATTATTCATTACATTGACTTTATATAAAATCCAAAAAGAAATACGACATCAAAACAGACCATTGAATACAATCCTAACATATATCATGCAACTATAAAATTCATGGGGAACCATAAAAAATTCATAATTTATTTATTTCAACATTTTTAATATCATTTATTTGTTATTTCTTTTAACAAATCAATTACTACATCATCATTATGTCATCATTTAATTCTATAATTACTTTATAAAATTATAAATAAATTACCTTGATATAGACAAAAAAATTATCTTTATAAATATTATTTATAGTTGACTATATCAATTATATAATCTCATATTTAAAATATTTTACTTGTCAAAAAAAATGTTTAACAAAATTGAATTTTCATTAAATGTAGCATTATATATATATATATAAGTCAACCAAGTGGATCCATTGGCCTCAAAATCGACAGAATAAGGATTTTTTAAAAAAATGCACTCATCCAATTAAATTAGGACAAGTGCTAGGGTAATTTTATAATGTTTATAATGTTATTTTTACCCCTAATTACCCGGTTTACCCTTAACCGCGGTACAGAACATACTAATGTTACTATTCAAAAAAATTAATTTCCTCCTATTATAAAAATAATTTTACTAATTATAACTTTGTATGTTAATTTTGTGTAAATAAATTCATAGAAATGATTAAATTAATTTTCCCTCTAATCATAAAAATGTGGCGAGAAGGTGGGTAGAAGAAACATTCCGAAGTTTAATAAATATTTATATCCAATTATATACTAAAAATTATTCCAATGATATAAATTGAATTAATATAATTATTATTTTTTCTTCATGACTTTAAAATAAATTATAAAATTCATTTAAATGAAAATGATGGTTTTTAACAACAATGTAGTATTTTTTTTACTATTCATTAGAAATTAAAACTTTTTAGAAAAATACCAAAAAATAACCATAACATATTTTTGATATTCATAATTAAAAAATGAGGGATATTTTGAAAAATAAATTTTATAAATTTTATAATGTCGTTAATACTATTCATAGACTATTTTTAAACGGCTAGTTTGATATATCATAGTGCGCTCGAACTCAGTGTTGCATGCAACGAAAAATTTCAAAGATATTAAATTTTAAAAGACACTTAAAATATATTCGTGGGGTGTTATGTTATCCCCTCCTTCAATAAATTTCATTCCCATAATTTTAAATTGAACATTTAAAATTACAGTTTGATGCATCAAAATTCATCTGTGTTAATTCCACATCAAAAATAGGGTTAATATAATTTCAACTTTAAAATAAAGAAAGGGAAGTAAAAATATTACAAGTGATTACACCTACAAGGTTTCCATGTAATAAAACATTGAAATTGAAGAAAAATATAACCATAATTATCTAATGGAGAGATAAATAACATGGTTAGGATAAATGTTAACAATCACACAACTATAAATATATTATGATCTAAGGGAAAATTAGTTTCACCAGAAAATGTACCAAGATATCATGTTTTTCAAGATCATTTCCCTAGAATTGGAGAATTATTTTACTATTCATAGAATCACTTAATTACATTATTTTCATGAATTACACATAATATCATCTTTTGGTTGTGTTGCGATCTATGTTCACATGATCCCTTACACATAGAAATGAACATTCAAAATGAATTTTTAATGCATGAAGCACTTTTGATAAATCATAATGCTACCGAATATTTACACCATCCTCTAAATGTTTAATAAATCCAAAACAGTTAGTTCAATGTATCTAATAAGTCATATAATAACCTCAAACAATATTTTCCTATATTCACCATACATTATTCCATCCATAATACATTTGAAAAAAAAATTGTCTAAATTAATAGTCTAAAACGAAATAAATATTTCTGAAACCAATCATAATATTTGATTCCACAAGCATCATAATGTAGCACTTATTACCACATACAAAATATTTAATAACATTTAATTCCATAATGAAAACTCTTATTCTTCAAAATACATAAATAATAAGTATTGTAGTATAATCAGTATATATCTCATGATTTTTATAACCATAGAACCATCGATGTAATAAATATTGAATCCAAATAACGAATAACCTTAATCATTAAACATCACACTTAAACCATTAACTATACTTAAACATATTATTCCAAAATAAATCCTTCATAAAATATTTATTTTTTAGTCTCTTAATTATGAGTGTTATAACCATTACTTTTATAAACTTGATGATTATAACCATTGAACAAAACTCAATGCACAAAGTGGAAAAAAATCATAGTGATATAGATATGAAGATTAATATATAGGATCTAAAAATGATTCCAAATTCTTATCAATATGTATTTCAATAGGATTAATTTATGTTATACATTACCAAATCTAATGGATGAAATGATATAATTAGAACTATCCTCAAAGCCATTAATTGGGTTATTTTTTCTAATATTTGATTTCTAAATATAGTTTCAATGGTTTCTACAAAATGTACTTTGATACAAACTGTAATTCCGCAACCCAAAAAGCATAGTGTCGGTGAATTGTTTTAAAACATTAGCATAATTACATGAAATCAAATCCTGAAGGATTGATCAATTTAGTAGTCTTGGAAAATAGATTGCATAAATAAACATTTTATATAATTCAAAATGTAAAATACAGCATAGATAGTCCTTTGAGAATGTGATTATTCTCCTAGAATAACCCTTCATAATAGTAATAATTAATTATTATGTTAATCCAAGTAAAATAAAATATAAAAAAGGGGTGATCTTAGATTCTAAATAAGGTTAAATAATATAGTATATGATTTCATAAATAAACATAAACCTTTATGGAAAGGTTTAAAACTAAAACAAAGTACTTTTTAAAAAATCTTAAGAATAAATTGGAAACAATAAATCAAATAAATCGATAAAAGAAATTACACTGATATTATATTTTTCTAAGAATCACATGTAATATCAATAACTAATCTCCAAATGAGGTAATGAATAATATCAGACATCTAAAACATACTGTCAATGCCTCAACCATGACATATGAGAATAAATGGGTAGGGCCCTATCCAAATGCATATCTAAAATTAAATGGGAAATGCCTTGGATAATTTCGTACGTGATTTCTCTCATGAAACCTACCGATGAATATAGGGGCTATATAGGGCCCCAACCATAACTTACTAAGTCCAATACATTCCTCAAATAAAAATGGTTAAACCTAAAAAACATAATCATTCGTTTTAAAAACTAGCATATGAAATATGAATAATTTAATCATAAACCTGGAATTGTATTGAAATAGTATATTCACAATCAAACTGATCATAAACCATTCAATAAAATATGGTAAATGATATCATATGATATTATCCTCAATAAATCATAAGATCCAATAAATGATGTTGACAGAGATTAAAATACTCTGATAAAATCCTAAAAATGTATTGAGATTAATACCCCCTTTTTCTTGGAAGTCATTTATTCAAAAGTCATGAAATTATAAAAGATGAAATATAAAAATATATTTTTGAATCAAATTTTCCTATACCTCTTTGAAATATTTTTAATTATTTTATTTTTTAGAAGCATTTCTATCTAAATAAATAAACCACGATAACCATTTATAAAAAATGACATTAATGAGAATGGTTTTGAAGAATAAATCATTAAAAAATTTAAAAAAATATTTTATTTATAGTCCATTAAATTAAAAATTATAAATATTTTTTTATGAAACATGGATATGGATGATAAATATGTCCCAATAAATACTTTTGTATAAAAAATCTTGGATAATAATTAGATTTCCAAATTAACCATTACCTTAGGTCTGACTTCCTCCCGACATGTAGGAAACAACTATATAGTGGTTTTAAACATATTATTAACTTTTAATATAATCATAATAATATATATGATATCATATATGATTCATTTATGGCTGTATATACCCCGTTCCGTTAACAATTCCAAGTTGAAGAAATGTTTCAGGTAATTATAGCTTTGTTTATCTTACGTGTTTGGACATGTTATTATTTATGTTATTACTTAGATCATGATTTAATTACTTCCATAATGTAAAACATGATTTATATTTCATATATATTCAGAATAAAAATATATATAACATATAGATATATGAAATGTAATACACCATTCATGGAGATAGTAGGTCGAACGTACGCATGAATGATATTTTTGTTTTCTTACCGCGTTTAATGGAAGAAAGTGAATGAAACATATATATATTTATATATATTATTAAAAAAATTATTATTTAATATATTTAATTATTATTAATTATAAATATTTTATAATCAATTCTTAATGGTTCACATGGAAGATGAATCTCATCGTGTTGTGGAGATGATAATCCATATATACAAACGAGAGATGATATCATTCCCTTAATGGTAATGTATAAAGGAATTGAAAGGTATTTTAATTGTAATGAATAAATAAAATTTCACGTTTATTATTTATATTCTTTATATGAATAATTAAACCTATACAAATAAATTAGTGATGAATGAAAAATTACATCACTGTGTGAAGATGGTAAGTTGAACGTACACACGCAAGTGATATTGATTTTCATAGGATGGAAAAAAGAGGAATATGGTTTTACCATATTCATAATAAAACCTCATAATATATAAGATACTAGATTTATTACTTTTTATGGGATCAAAAAGTAAAGAGTAAGTACAACTAGAAAATAAATTTAACTGAATTGATAAACAATTACCTCTTCTTTGGTGGACTTCCTCTGGATCTCATCTTAGGGACACTGGGGATGGTATTATGGAAATACAAGATACCCAAAAGTTAACTAATTATTTTTATAGGATAATTGGGTAGGGTTTTTTGATCTAGAAGCCTCATGGTGGTGTGAATAAGTGAGGGAGATGGTTCCTTTTTATAAGTGGGGGAGGGACACTTTAGGAAACTCTCAAAATATTAAAATACAATAAGACTATTCTGGATCCAAATACTTAAAAATGACCCATTAAAGAAAATTAAAACTATTTTTCGACCATAAACTATAATCTTTAAAATATTTAACATTTTTTATTTTTAAATAATTTAATAATAAATTAATTCAGTAAGATATAATTATTGTCAAATTTAATACTATTCGTTTAATTTGACTCAAATTACATCACGACAAGCTGGAAATTTGAATCTAATGATTTAACACATCTATAACATGTCTTATAGATATAGGAAATTCGTTAGTCAAATTAACTAATGAAAAATATATATAAAAAATTGTTTTATTATTTCATTTATTATATTTTATATTAATTAAATAAATGTGGTTTTAGAATTGAAGAGACTTTTAAGGTAATTACAGAACATCACAAAATTATAAATAAATTTATATAATGAAAAAAACATCATTAATGTTTAAATATACATTTATATTAGTTCATATCATGATTTTCTCTACGTGGAAAAATGGCATATAATAAATACAAGATAGTGATATTTTGTAACTATTTTTGATGAAATTAATATATAATTTATTTTGATGAAAAAGTCTCCATTAATCAACTCAAAATCGATCATAATGTGATTAGGGTAGAATCATATACATATAATAATTTTTTAAAATGTTTATTTTTATATTAGACCTTATAATGTTGATTTACCATTAATAAAACAATTTAATTTTTAACTCTCGTAATAAAATTTTAAATATTAAAACATCATAAATGTTTACATATATGGTGTAAATTTTCCAAAAATTGATAGTTTTTGAAATTTTAGAATATATAATTATAATAATTTTTAAATTTTTATTGATTTTTATGATTTTTAAATAATTTTATATATTAATATTTTCCTAAAATCTCAATAGTGTTAATTTTGACACTATTTATTTATTTGACCTTATTAAAATAAAAAATGAAATATAACATCAAAATAAACCACTGAATTCACTCCTACTATTTCTTAGTCAACTATAAAATTTCAAGGTAACCGTAACTAAATCAATGTTTATTTATTTTTACAGTTTTAATAGCATTTATTTGGGATTTTCTTTTAACAAATCAATTAATGCATCATCAGGATGTCACCAATTAATTTAATTATTTATTTTCTAAACATATATAAAAATTAACATAAAATATATAAACATTTGTGATTTCTAAATACTATTTATATAAGAACATATCACTGATAGGACCTCATATTTAAAATATTTTACTTGTTAATAAAAAAAGTATAATAAAATTTTATTTTATTAATATGTAACATTATAATTAAATTATTATCATCCATGTGGATCCAAGTGTTACCAAAATTGACCAAAGGGTTCTTTTGGTTGAAGACCACTAATATAATTGAATTTTTTGAACTTTTAGAAAAAAATTATAATTCTTATAGTAGTATTTATCCCTTAATTACCTGATTTACACTTAACCTTGGTAAAAATATATTAATGTTACTATTAACCAAAAATAATATTTTTCTATTAAAAAAATATCATAATTGTAACACCCTGAGATTTTATGAAAAATATTCTTTTAAATTTCATTAATGTCTTGTGTTATACGCTACACCAAAAGGAGCTTTCACAACACACATCTCTGACCTGGCTTGAATTACACGCAATCGCGACCTTCCACGATAGCGTGTGTTGTACGCAACACCAAGTTTCGCTAAACAACGATATGCTATTAAAATATTATTAAAACTAGCCGTTATGAATAGTAATAACCACTTTTTTAAATTTTGTAAATTTTATTTTTCAAAATGGACTTCATTTTTGGATTCGGAATATCGAAATTAGCTTAGGGTGAAATTTTGGTGATTTTCGGATAACTTTCATATTTTGATGAATAGTGAAAATTACTAAATTTTAATTAAAAACAACTTTTTCAATCGAAATAATTAATAGTGATAAATTATTAATTTGAGTGGTTTTAAAGTATATTTAGAATATATTTTTTACAATTTAATACAATGTTGGTCATTAGATGTAATTTCACATTTAAACCAGACATAAACAAGTGTCAATCTTTTGATAGATATTGTTTCTTAAAAACACGCTATTTGTTTTAACAGCAGGATTTAATTATAAAATTAATTAATGCAACTTCTATGTTATGAATTTGGTAAAATAGACTTCATTTTTGAATTTGGAATATGAAATATAGCTTAGGATGAAATTTTGGCATTGTACTGAAAAACATCAATTTTTGATAAATAGTGAAACAACTAAGTGGTAGTTAAAAAACTGAATTTTTCATAAAACTTAATTTTACCGCTTCTGTGAATGGAATTTCAAAAATCCGAGAGACATGATTGATGTCAGTAAGTAAAATTTGGTTCAATGAGATGAAAACAATTTTTGGTGAATAGTAACTTTTTACTTTTATTTACCACGGTTAAAAGTAAATAGGGTAATTAAGGGTAAAAATGATATTAATATTACCCTAACACATGTCCTAATCCTATTGGACAAGTGTATATAGACCAAAAACAACCTTAAGTGTAAAATATTATCATTTAGGCCCACTTGGATTAGATTAGGACATTTATTATTATTTAATTCAAAGAAGAGCTAAAAGAGTTAAAATCAAAGTTTATTTACTAAAACATTTTTAATATAGGGTTATACATAAGATAAATTCGATTGTAAACATTCATTAGAAAGCTAAAAAGATTTCCTACATAATGGTGGTTTATTTGTAATTTTTAGACATCAAATAATTTAATTTATTTATGACACAACGATGATGCTGTAATTATATTATTAATGAAATATTGACATAATTGATATTATAAATACCAAAATAAATATAATTTAAGACTTTTTATGAATTACACTAATTTTATAAGTTACTATGATATATTAGTGTTGATTTAATCAACTTGGTTCGAACATATAATTCTGTTATGACTTTCACAAAAATCATATATCAAATAGTGTCAAAATTGACACAAAATAGTTTTTAAATCAAATATTATATTATTAATTGTTATTTTATTCCTAAAAATCTAAGGTTCAGCAAAATGACTTAGATAATGATATATATATTAATAATAAAAAATTTGGGGTTCTTTTGGCATGTTATAGTAAGTGTATTAACCATATAGTGTAAGAAAAAAAAAGACACGGTAAAAGTTAAATTATTTAACTTAAAGTTAAATCTAATTGATAAGGTTAAAATAATAACCTAAACTTGTATCAATCCTATTGGTTGATAGTATTTCGACCCATACCCACATTAGCTTCTAAATAAGACCCTTTGGAACCATTATAAACCTATTTTGACTTTAATATAAAATAATATTTTGAGATATTCCTAAGGTGCCCCTCTCCTCCCTTATAAAAGGGCACCTCCTCCCTCTCTTCCTCACACAACTTTGAGCCTACAAGCTCGGACAACCCCTGCCAAAATCCCTTCTCCACTTCCCTAGTATCATCCTAGAGGTCCTGGTCTTCTTCAAAGACCATCCTTAGTTTTTTAATTGGAGGCTAAGAAAAGGCACGTCAAAAAGAGGAGGTTCGGACACTTATAAAGCAAGTCGGACCTAAGGTAAGGGAAAATATCACAATCTCATTTTTATCCGAGATTGTTTTTACTTTGGAATTTACTGGGGTGTATTTTATCATCCACATCCATGTTCCCTCAATATGTAATATTGTTTCCATCCACTTACAATAGTTTAAATCCAATTTTACCCTTCGGTGAGTTTTTATTAAAGAATATGAAAGGAATCTTTTGTCGTTTTTTTTGTACGAGGTCCTTTTTGACTTTTCCGACAAAAGTAAGAAGAATGTTTTTTAACTTATACGGCATGAATGGATTTTTAAAACATTATTTCCAAGAAGATTCCTTTACAAGTTTTCAAGTTTATTTTTAATCAACTTCTTTTAGTTTATAATTTTATGACATTTTAAGAAAGGAAAAGTGTTTTTGAAGTAGAAAGGATATTTTCCTCAAGAATGGAGTTCAAATGTTTTATCAAAATTATTTTCCATCTATGATAATATAGAGTTCTGTTTTTATCCCTATTATTACATTGATTTGATTATGTTATGAGGGAATTATTTTTATGAAGTCATTTACCTTATATGGTTTGTTTTATGATGTCATGATGTTTCAAGAATCCCATTTTTGTTACATGTGTTATGCGATGATGTATGATTTATGATTATGTGGCACACATAAGAAAGGATTCATTATAAGATGGGTGGGACCTATATCTCCCTCCAATGCATTGGGTAAAGATTTTATATCTCATTAGATAGACATGGCTGGAATGGTAGGTTATACCGGTTCAGTGAAACATGACTGAAACAAGGGTGACTCAATTCAGAAAGGGACTTTGTCCACTAAGATAGTCTTGGCAATGAGTCATGACTAAAAAGAAATGATTCTCTATGATTATGTGTGTATGACACAAAGTTTCATGTTTTATGTTATGCTTATTGGGATTTCATTTCACTACTATGATTTATCCCATATTATGAAATTATGCCCTCTTTTGCAGGTTAAGATTTCCAAAAGTTATGTTCTTATGAATATGATTTGATTGATTTTTTTCTTTTGATTACCCTTACTGAGAATTTGAGCTCACCCTTTTATGTTTTCTTTTCCCCAGGATATAAAGAAAGGTTTTAGGTAAAAAAAAGGGAATATCTTTATGGGAGATATTGAATATCTTTCACCACGATTAGAATATTACGTTCTGAGTTTCCAAAGACACTAAACTATTACGATCCTTGTGTGTGTGTTTTTGTTATGTACTAAGTATTCCGCAAAAGTAATGTAAGGTCTATGTACGATAAGCTTCGGGTCTCTACAGTTAGTATCAGAGGAAAGGTTTAGTCAACCTTTGGAAACTAGGATGCGAAAACGTTAGTGAGATCCCTAGAGATATTTCTAAGGTATGTCTAGGGATGTCCCTAAGGTTAAGTATACGTATAGGTTATAGTACTAGAATTACGCTAACGATCATAGAATTAAACCTAAGATGTTAGATATTGAAGGTACTCCCCCTTTATAATGTTGTTTTCCCTAGCATTATTTTTGCCTCTCACACTATTCTTTTTGGGTTTTAGACGATGGCTGGAACCCGAAGGAACCGTGTTGATCAATGCAATGGACAATGCAATGATTGTCCTCCTGAACAAACAAATGTTATGGGGTATGGAGTGCAAAATCTTATTTCTATCCCCACACAAGCTATGAATCATTCTGGACTTCCAAATGAGCAGAGAAAGAAACATTATTCTATTGAGTCCTTCATGAGGCAACGCCCACCTTCTTTCAGTAGGACTTCCGATCCACTTGTTGCTGAACAATGGATCAGTACCACTGAAAAGATATTTTCAGTTCTGCAATGTTTTGAACGTGATAAAGTCATCTTAGCAGTATATCGTTTGGAAGGTGAAGCTGATCAATGGTGGAATCTTATCAAGAATACGAGGCCAAGAGATGAAATTGAGTCCATGGAATGGGACGAGTTCAAGAACTTGTTTTTCAGTAAGTACTTCCCTCGTATTCTTCGAAAAAAGATGGATAAGGAGTTTCTTGAACTAAAGCAAAAGGATGATAAATCTGTTGGTATATACGAAGCGAATTTTACAAGACTTTCAAGGTATGCACCTGGCATTATCATCCAACCTGAAAGTAAAGTTGATCGATTTTTCAGTGGCTTAAAACAAAGTCTTCGAAGGGCATTAGCTATAAGAGACTTCAGTAGATATGAAGAAATTGTGCGTTGTGCTATCAAGGTAGAAATGGAAGTTGGTGTTACATATCCATCTCATGGTTTTGACAAGAAACGAAAGATGGAGTTCAAGGAGAAATCTCAGAATAATGGTGAAAATAATATGAATGTTTCCTTATGCACAAAGTGTGGAAAGAAGCATGGTGGAGATTTTCTTAAAGGGACTAGAAAATGTTTTAAGTGTGGAAAAGAAGGTCATCGAGCAGCTGAGTGTCGAAGTAATGGAAAAAAGGGTTTCTAATGATGTGAATAAAGAAAACACTGCAGAGAACGCACCACCAACACTTCAATGCTTCAAGTGCAAGGAAATGGGTCATTATGATAATAAATGCCCTAATCCAAGGGTTAGTGATGATCAACATGAGCAACCACTGAAGGCAAAGGACAAAGGTAAGTCACATGCGATCACTATTGGCGATGTTGAATATGAAAATGATGTGGTTGAATGATTAAGTGTTTATGTAATGGGATTCCAAAATAATATTGTATCATGGAGTATTGGAATATTTATGTATTGTTCTAATGTGGTATTCAAAGTAATTGAGATATTTTTGGAAATAAGATGATATGTGCATAATGAAGGGAACACGAGAAAATGAAATGTTTAACAGTATTCATGAGCTCATGATTGATATAAGGACTCAGTGATATCATGGGTTGAGTATATAGAATTTTGAGGATTTTGGTATGTGGAAAGTGTTAACTTTTAACTGCATTCATGTTTTCACTAAGGTATTCAAGAGAATACACGATTAAGGACTTTGAATGTTTGGAATGTGACCAACAAAACATATCTTATGATATATGGGGATCAACGATGGTGTTAAATCTCTGGTAATTGTTTTCACTATATTATGAGAGTGGACAGCAGTATTATGGATAAGCCTAAAGATTGGAATAGATTATGTTGGACATAAGATAGTATTGTTTAAGGATAGAAGTTTTTCGATATTATTGATGGGATGTTATAGTAATATAGTTTTAGAAAAAGGACAACCTGCAAGACGGGCGACATCCCATCGCGTCGGACAGGGCCATGGGAATCGAACCCACAACCGAAGTGCGACTGGCCTTTATCGCCTAACACTGGCCTACAGGAAGTCCCTGTTTAGTAGAAACTAGTTTTATTTTTATTAAGAGGTATGATATATGAAGTATAAGTCCATTTTAGGAACCATATATGATTAATCTCACTAAAGAATGACTTATGTATATTTAATAACTTTTGCTAACCTTTTGTTTGAGACAGATGGAATGACCTGTCATACTAACACTTCACGAATAACAAATTCAACTTCATTTATTTAAGAGATGATGTGGAAATTGTTCAAGGCATGAACAACAGTGAGAATGTACCAAAATAAAGTAAGTATTTATTCTAATTCAAATTCTTCAACTTTAGGGAAATGATCTTGAAAACCAAATATGTTGTCCTAGTGCTCTTATATCTGATTAATCAGATCGTACCTTATATCGTCACAAATTTATGGATTTGTGATTGATAGCTTTTCCATAGCCATGTTCTCTACCACTCTCCATCAGAACATGATGGTTAGATTTCTCTTCCATATCCATATTTTCACCTATGTGGAAACCCAGCGATTAGTTTATTTGGGTAACCATTACGTTTCATACTTTTGTTTTTAAATATTGGTTTTGGTATTCCTTTTTACGATGTGGGTTTCGATTAAAGAAACTTTCGAATAGTAAACCATTTATAACCCCGACGAATTTCGAGGGCGAAATCCATTTTAACGGGGGTAGAATGTAACACCCCGAGATTTTATGAAAAATATTCTTTTAAATTACATTAATGTCTTGTGTTATACTCTACACCAAAAGGAGCTTTCACAACACACATCTCTGACCTAGCTTGAATTACACGCAATTGCGACCTTCCACGATAGCGTGTGTTGTACGCAACACCAAGTTTCTCTAAACAACGATATGCTGTTAAAACATTATTAAAACTAGTCGTTATGAATAGTAATAACCAATTTTTGAAATTTTGTAAATTTTATTTTTCAAAATGGACTTCATTTTTGGATTCAGAATATCGAAATTAGCTTAGGGTGAAATTTTGGTGATTTTCGGATAACTTTCATATTTTGATGAATAGTGAAAATTACTAAATTTTAATTAAAAACAACTTTTTCAATCGAAATAATTATTAGTGATAAATTATTAATTTGAGTGGTTTTAAAGTATATTTAGAATATATTTTTACAATTTAATACAATGTTGGTCATTAGATGTAATTTCACATTTAAACCAGACATAAACAAGTGTCAATCTTTTGATAGATATTGTTTCTTAAAAACACGCTATTTGTTTTAACAGCGGGATTTAATTATAAATTTAATTAATGAAACTTATATGTTATGAATTTGGTAAAATAGACTTCATTTTTGAATTCGGAATATGAAATATAGCTTAGGATGAAATTTTGGCATTGTTCTGAAAAACATCAATTTTTGATAAATAGTGAAACTACTAAGTAGTAGTTAAAAAACTGAATTTTTCATAAAACTTAATTTTACCGCTTCTGTTAATGGAATTTCAAAAATCCTAGTGACACGATTGATGTTAGTAAGTAAAATGTGGTTCAATGAGATGAAAACAATTTTGGGTGAATAGTAACTTTTTACTTTTATTTACCACGGTTAAAAGTAAATAGGGTAATTAAGGGTAAAAATGATATTAATATTACCCTAACACATGTCCTAATCCTATTGGACAAGTGTATCTCGACCAAAAATAACCTTAAGTGTAAAATATTATCATTTAGGCCCACTTGGATTAGATTAGGACATTTATTATTATTTAATTCAAAGAAGAGCTAAAAGAGTTAAAATCAATGTTTATTTACTAAAACATTTTTAATATAGGGTTATACATAAGATAAATTCGATTGTAAATATTCATTATAAAGATAAAAGGATTTCCTACATAATGGTATTTTATTTGTAATTTTTAGACATCAAATAATTTAATTTATGTATGACACAAAGATGATGCTGTAATTATCTTATTAATGAAATATTGATATAATTGATATTATAAATACCAAAATAAATGTAATTTTAGACTTTTTATGAATTACACTAATTTTATAAGTTACTATGATATATTAGTGTCCATTTAATCAACTTGTTTCGAACATATAATTCTGTTATGACTTTCACAAAAATCATATATCAAATAGTGTCAAAATTGACAAAAAATAGCTTTTAAATCAAATATTATATTATTAATTGTTATTTTGTTCCTAACAAATCTAAGGTTCGGCCAAATGACTTATATAAGGATATATATATTAATAATAAACAATTTGGGGTTCGTTTTGCATGTTATAGTAAGTGTATTAACCATATAGTGTATGAAAACAAAAAGACACGGTAAAAGTTAAATTATTTAACTTAAAGTTAAATCTAATTGATAAGGTTAAAATAATAACCTAAACTTGTCTAAATCCTATTGGTTGATAGAATTTCGACCCATCCCCACTTTAGCTTCTAAATAAGACCCTTTGGAACCATTATAAACCGATTTTGACTTTAATATAAAATAATATTTTGAGATATTCCTAAGGTGCCCCTCTCCTCCCTTATAAGAGGGCACCTCCTCCCTCTCTTCCTCACACAACTTTGAGCCTTCAAGCTCGGCCAACCCCAGCCAAAATTCCTTCTCCACTTCCCTACTATCATCCTAGAGGTCATGGTCTTCTTCAAAGACCATCCTTAGTTCTTTAAGTGGAGGCTAAGAAAAGGCGCGTCAAAAAGAGGAGGTTCAGACACTTACAAAGCAAGTCGGACCTAAGGTAAGGGAAAATATCACAATCTCATTTTTATCTGAGATTGTTTTTACTTTGGCATTTACTGGGGTGTATTTTATCATCCACATCCATGTTCCCTCAATATGTAATATTGTTTCCATCCACTTACAATAGTTTAAATCCAATTTTACCCTTTGGTGGGTTTTTATTAAAGAATATGAAAGGAATCTTTTGTCGTTTTTTTGTACGAGGTACTTTTTGACTTTTCTGACAAAAGTACGAAGAATGTTTTTTTAACTTATACGGCATGAATGTATTTTTAAAACATTATTTCCACGAAGATTCCTTTACAAGTTTTCAAGTTTATTTTTAATTAACTTCTTTTAGTTTAGAATTTTATGACATTTTAAGAAAGGAAAAGTGTTTTTGAAGTAGAAAGGATATTTTCCTCAAGAATGGAGTTCAAATGTTTTATCAAAATTATTTTCCATCTAAGATAATATAGAGTTATTTTTTTATCCCTATTATTACATTGATTTGATTATGTTATGAGGGAATTATTTTTATGAAGTCATTTACCTTATATGGTTTGTTTTATGATGTCATGATGTTTCAAGAATCCCATTTTTGTTACATGTGTTATGCGATGATGTATGATTTATGATTATGTGGCACACATAAGAAAGGATTCATTATTAGATGGGTGGGACCTATATCTCCCTCCAATGCATTGGGTAAAGATTTTATATCTCATGAGATAGACATGGCTGGAATGGTAGGTTATACCGGTTCAGTGAAACAGGACTGAAACGAGGGTGACTCGATTCAGAAAGGGACTTTGTCCAGTAAGATAGTCTTGGAAATGAGTCATGACTAAAAAGAAATGATTATCTATGATTATGTGTGTATGCCACAAAGTTTCATGTTTTAAGTTATGCTTATTGGGATTTCATTTCACTACTATGATTTATCCCATGTTATGAAATTATGCTCTCTTTTGTAGGTTAAGATTTCCAAAAGTTATGTTCTTATGAATATGATGTGATTGATTTTTTTCTTTTGATTACCCTTACTGAGAATTTGAGCTCACCCTTTTATGTTTTCTTTTCCCCAGGATATAATGAAAGGTTTTAGGTAAAAAAAAGGGAATATCTTTATGGGAGATATTGAAGATCTTTCACCACGATTAGAAGATTACGTTCCGAGTTTCCAAAGACACTAAACTATTACGATCCTTGTGTGTGTGTTTTTGTTATATACTAAGTATTCCGAAAAAGTAATGTAATGTCCATGTACGATAAGCTTCGAGTCTCTACAATAATAATTATAACCATTTATATCTATTTTTAACAATTAAATTCACAAAAATCGGAAAATTATTTTTAATGCTAATCTTGCAAATGTAGTGAGATGCTGAGAAAAAGAGACGTTCATATGTTTAATAAATTTGAATATGTAATTCTAATATGAAAATTATTCCAATGATCTATTTTCAAAAATATAATTCTTATTTATCTGTCAAGACATTAAAATCAAGTAAAATAATTTTTCGGCTGAAAAAGTCAATTTTTAACAGTAATGTCGTATTTTTCAATATTCATCATAAATTGAATCATTTCAAAAAAAAACACTAAAAATTAAACAGAAGCTAAATTTGATATTCTAGATTAAAAAATTAATTATATTTGGAAAAATCAAATTTAAAATTTTCATAATGTGGTTAGTAATTTTCACAAAAGTTTTTAAAATGGCTTTTTTAATAGATTATACTTCACTAGAACTCGGTGTTGCGTGCATAAAAATATATTTAATAGATTAAAATTAAAAATGTATATACTATAAAATCTAGTGGTGTTACCTAAAATTCAACAACTTTTATCCTCTTTCGACGATATATGATCTTTTTGACCAGATGAGAGGGGCGAGTTGGTTATCTAAGATTGATCTACGATCTGGATATCACCAGTTGATGGTGAAGGATGGAAATATCCTGAAGGCTACCTATAGATATTGGTATGGGAAATTTGATTTTTTTAGTGATTCCATTCAGTGTTACAAATGCACCGTCTATGTTCATCAGACTTATGAACTCCATGTTACATGAGTTCCTGGATAAATTCTTCGTCATATTCATTTGTGATATCTAAATCGATTCAAAGTTCAGAGGAGGTCAATGATGAACATCTTAGAACTGTATTGAATGTTCTTTGACACCACAAGCTCTATGGAATGTTCTCTAGGTGTACATTCTCGACAATAGATGTGTATTTTATCGAGCATGTGGTGACTCAGTAGTGTGTGGTAGTAAACATGCCGAAGGATGGAGTATTTGTTTCCCTAGAATCACCCATGTTTTTGGGAGAGGTTCACAATTTACTTGGTCTCGAAGACTCTTATCAGAGGACATTACCTGATTTCTCTTATGTTGAATCCCCATTGAAAACTTCAACTAAGAAGGATCATGCTTTTTTGTGGAGTGATCAGAGATAAGAAACGTTTTGTTAAATTAAGGGGAACTTGGTTAGTGATATTGTGCTCTGGTTTCCTAAGTAAGGGGCGATGTTTGAGGTATTTTGTGATGCTCACCATCTAGGATTGGAATGTGTGCTGATACAGAAGTGGGAAATGATAGCTTATGGATCTAGTAAATTACATCCCCACATGTGTAACTACACCACCCATGATTTGTAGATAGCATCAATTGTGTTTGTGCTGATGTTGTAGTGACATGACCTCATTTGGGAGAACATTTTGGTATTCATGGATCACAAGATATTGAGGTATATCATTTCATAAAATTATTTTAAGTTACAAAAATAATTTTAGATAGATTTTATTCAGGTTTATTATTTAGAGATATCCTACAAATCATGAAAGGGGAATGTTGTTGTTGATTCTTTGAGCAAAAAGTCATAGAAGGATGCTGTGCAGGAATCTACATATGCTTAGAGAGTGATAAAGGAGTTGGTAACGTTTCATTTAGATGAAAGGGTGGATGATAGTAAAGGAAATTTTGTTCAGATGATGGTGCAGTCTTCTCTAATGTAGTGCGTGGATGAGTCTCAGTGGGGATACTTAGAGGTAGAGGTGATGTGCAATCGTGTTGTCCATGGTGATCCTCAGGTGGGATGGTTAGAATATGAATAGAGAAAGATATTTTTTCATGGGAAGTTGTTTGTTCCAGTGGAAATGCTTGATGGAGTACTTCATTAGTTTCATATATCACGTTTGGTTGTACACATATGAATTATAATAATATAATATGGATTGAGGGTAATGTTTTGGTGTCCCGGGTTAAAACATGAGGTGGCTAAGTTTATGAAAAAATTTATAGATTTCAAGCCAGTAAAGGCTGAACATAATGGTCCTAGTTGGTTACTGTAGACCTTGGATTTTCCTAGGGGGAAATGGGATGGCATATCAATGTATTTATTCATAGGGTTACCTAGATATCTGGGTGGTTGTGACACAATTTGGGTGATAGTGGATCCATTGACTTAATCTTCCCACTTCATAGTGATCATGTAGTCAGGCATAGTGGATGCTTTGGCTAGGAGGTATGTGGATGAGATGACATAGTTTCATGTAATTTTGAGTTCGATTGACTTAGATCAAGACACACATTTTACTTCACAATTTTTGAGGAGATTGCACCATGATTTTGTCACATAGCTATGTAAGAACCTGGATATTCGTTTCAGGCATTTCTTTCCTTTTCCTAGAGTTTTTGAAAAAATGGGAGTTTCTGGAAAATTTTGAAGTACACGATGTGTACTTTATGAGTACACGTCGTGTACTCCTTTGCCGCTCGAAGCCATGTGCTGGTCGTGTCCGGGCCACCCACACGGTGTGTAGGGGTGGTGTGGAGGCTGCTTATAGTGGAGTACAGAAAAATAGAGTACATGTCGTGTACCCCAGATGTACATGACGTGTTTTTTTTTCATGAAACACATCGGGGTCATGTCTGATGGACAGAACGCTCTTCTTCTCCAGGTTCGTCATCTGAGAGAACCCGTGCGGCCGCGAAACATATCCGGATTCCTGATCCTCCGTCTAATCTCCATTTCATCCACCGTCAATTGTGTTGGAACCATATCAGTGAGTTCTTCCTTCTCCTTGTGCCTTGTTTCCCAATTTCTCCTCTTTCTCAAGTTATCATGGGTAGAGCGTTTTTGACGTTTTCTGAGATCATCGACGTTCTGAGGAGAATCAATCATCGTGGTTCACGTATATCGATCACCTAGCACCGAGTTAGGTGGTTTGTGCCTTTCTGTAGGATGTATTTGAATATTTTGTGCAATTCCACCAATTTCTTTGAACGGGAAATTGTGTGTGTTCCTATTTTTACCACTTTGTTTGCCTTCATTTCTTGATTGCTTGAGTAGAGGTAATTTCTTATAAATAGGGTAATTTTTACTGTACTATGGATGTTTTTCCATGCATGTTTTACCTATTAGGCATTTTCCAGTTTCCATGACTAGTTGTTGGATAGTGGAACTGTCATACTGCTATGTTGTTGTGCCTTAGAATGACAGCCAAGTAGTTCTTTTGATTTACTTGGGCCGATATGCGCGCTATGCATGTTTGTTTTACACAGGGCTGTGAGAACCTAGTGTAATGGACTACAGGGAGAATGGACATAAGGGATTCTCCAGAGTGTCCTTAAATTACGATGTGAGACGACATAGGGAATTGACGTTGAGTGCTTCCCTAGAGGGTTCTTAGTTCCTTGACATGGGCGACATGGGGAATTGACGTTGAGTGCTTCCACAGAGATCCTTTAATATGATACGAGACTATAATGGGAATTGACGGTGAGTGCTTCCCTAGAGAGTCTATTCATTAGATGAACCATAGGAGCGAGACTGTGTGTGCTTCCCAGAGGGTTGATATTACTTGTTGGTTGAACCTTAGGGGTTAGTCTGTGAGAACTACCTAGAGTTTACCATTTTTTTCTGCTTCCTTGAGTGGTTGTTTCTTGTTGTAGATTATATTTTAGAACTGTGGATTGTAGCTGCTTTGTGATTTCCTGTTTACTACTTCCTGTATTTTTGCTACAATGTATTCACTAACTATTAGGCACAAATCTTTGGGTAATTGCCTAATGGGACCTTGTATCACACCCTATTTGGGTCATGCTTTTGGGCCCAAATAGATTATATTGTTGCAGGTATAGATACGGGCCAACGCCCTTCTACTTCAGGTACGTGACTTGCTGTGGAGATGGAGAGCATGGGACCAAGATATGGCTTCCGTTGCTGAGGAGTTTACCTAATTTCATTTACTACTTGGTTTAGTATTTTATTCAGTATTGTGACTTTTTTGGCTACTTTCTTAGACATATGTAGCATGCATTATTTTATAAACTTGTGTGTGTGCTCCATTTGTTTACTGTTTGTCTTCCGCTATTTATCATTTACTCTTGTATGGATGGTTATGGTTTTGCTATTATCTATTTTTTTTTCCTCTGCTGTGTACTTTTCCAATGAGGTAATAGTTTCCCCACTATCACTCCTAATGTCCTCACTACTAGTCCGCAGCCTCTGGCATTTGGGGAAATGCGGTTGAGGCCATGTGACCAACCGGGTACGGGGCGCCTCTGGGTGGCTTCCGGAACCAGGACGTTACAATGTTGTATCAGAGGCGTTTCTTTTCACTTGATTTACTATTTGGAGCCTTTATCTAGGGATAGGATGGATTTAGTACATGGTAATGTGTTGTGCCCTGAAGTAGCTAACCTGTGTATAGGGAAAAGCCATACTACCTCGATTATTACAGTTTTCTGGTTTTGAGATTTTACTGTTGATATGATTTCACCAAGAGTGATTCACATGACTTGTGTTGTTATTGTTGTTGTTATTGTGGTTCAATTTCTATCACAACCCAATGAGATGAGGGTATTCCATCTCATGCATCATATAGTCACTTGATAGAGATCACATTCCATTCATTCTTTCCATGCCATCTTGGGTGCATTAGAAATTGCATGTTTTTGTGATAGAATTTGTATAGATTATGCATGGTGTTGTGATAGATGCTTTATAAAATCCCTGAACTTTGGTTGTTTTTTGTACTTTTCATAAGTGAACGCCAAATTTTGGTTCTTGAGGTGTTATGGGCCCTCACGAATCAAAAATTGGCACCTTCATGCTCTCTTTTCAGTGTTTTCTAGGATTCTGTGTAGTTTCAGAGCTACTGGCCAGAAAAAACCCAGAATACAAGCCAGGTACATTATATATACACAATGTGTAGTTTTTAAACCATGTCACTGACTGTGTTAGTAGAAATAGAGGATGTGAAAAATCTCCAAGAACACGCCGTGTACGATAGATACACCTCGTGTAGTAGTGAGATGTGTACCCAGCCGTGTCACTAACAACACAGGTCAGGGAAGCTCGTGTCATACATGACGTGTTGTGTATGAAAACGTCGTGTATCCTTGTTCTAAGCAGTTGGCCATGTCACAGACAACACGAGATGGTGATATCCCCTCATATACACGCCGTTATTTTTCGGAACACGCAGTGTAAGGGTCATCCGTGTACCCGGTCGTGTCACCAACAACACGGGTTGGGAAAATCATCAAGTACACGCCGTGTTTATTTGGAACATGCTTTGTAGTATCAGCCATGTAATCGGCAGTGTATCTAACGACACAGGTCGTGAAACCTTGTCTACTACACGCCGTGTCCACCAGGAACACGTCGTGTAGTCTCTGTTTAAGAAGGCCGTGTGGGATAACCATTCAAGGAGACACGAGTAGGCGAATAGAGTTAAGTACACGCCGTGTAGGGGTTATACACACCGTGTAGTCATGTTTTGTAGAACTTTAGTTTTTCTTTCTATTGTTACCATTTTTTACTCCTTTGTTCTATGTCCTTGTTTTCCTGATCTAAGGTATGATTTTGATCGTTCAGAGCTATGCCTCTGAGACGTCCTCCGGTTGTACGTCATTTTCCAGACGGTGATCAGACACCAGATATGGCTGATCAGGGACTTCTTGCCGATCCTCCAGTCGGGGCATCCTTGGCACTGACTATCATACTAGTTGCAGGTGCCGATGAACAGTTCGGCAAAGGATTTATGAGGATGATGCAGACCTTTCCGGGAGCACCGAATCCTTCCAAGAATATGGAAGACTTGATGCGGGTTTTCCAGTAGTAGCATCCTCCTACATTCTCGAGGGAAGGAGGACCGCAGGCTGTAGAGTCGTGGCTAGAAGCCATGATGACTGTCTTTGAGCATCTGGAAACACCTCCAGAGAGGCGGGTTATTCTATTTACCTATATGCTACGAGACTCCACCAATGGTTGGTGGGACGTGATCTCACAGGATGGTCATCAGTAGGTTATGTCTTGGGAGGAGTTTTAACACGTGTTTTACAACTACTTCTACCCAGAGACCCAGAGGGCCGATCAAGACCAGGAGTTCATGTGTCTTAAGTAGGGTACTCTTTCTGTTATGGAGTATTCCTCTCATTTCACCAAGCTGCAACATTTCACACCCCTCCGGGATGAAAATGGGGTGTTCTTAGCAAGGACGTTTGAGGATGGTCTTAGGAAGAAGATCCGCTCGTAGGTGAATATACTCTAGTTGACTTCCATCCCTTCCATCATCAACCAGAAACTAATTGCGGAGCGCAATCTGAGAGACGTTGGAGCAGCGAGACAGGGCGGTTCTTCTTCCATATCTAGTGTTCCTCTAGTTCACATCAGGAGTTTCTATAGGGAGCCAACGCGTGGTGATCTGAGGAGGCGGGATACATCTTCAGGTAGCCAGGTAGTATGCTACCAGTGTGGAAGGGCAGGGCACACGAGGCCGCAGTTCTAGAGAGACCCAGTGGAGTGCCAATCTTGAGTCAAGATGGGTTACCTTCAGCATTTCTGCCAGGTTTTCCCACCAGTAGCTGGTGACAGGGGTTCTTCCATGACTCCTCATCCAGGAGCAGCACCACTAGTTTCTCAGCAGTCAAGAAACTGGTGTTTTTCTAGTCGTTCGGGCCAAGGTGGAGGTCTAGGCTATGGAAGTCAGTCACCAGTCTTTCAGAATCCGCAGGGAAGATCATCTCAGAGTGGTCAGGCAGGGTCATATGGCCGCAGGGTAGGCCAGACTTTTGCGGTGGAGAAATCCTATCAGGAGAAGGATCTCAGACATTCTACAGTTCGAGGTATGATTTTAGTAGCCTCAATTTTATCTTTAGCCTTTTTTGATACTGGTGTTACACATAGCTTTATCTCTGTTGCTGTCGTGGAGAGCTTTGGGCTCTGTATATTTTCTTCTGATGACTTGTTGACACTAGACACACCTTTGGGGACGAGGACATCTTGTGTACGTCAGTTCAAAGAGTTCCCTCTTGAGGTTGTAGGGTATCGTTTCTTATGGTAACTCTATGTCCTATAGATGATAGGCTATGATTTCATTCTCGAGATGGACTAGTTTCTTCCCTTCTAGGAAGTCTTCGACTGTTATCGCCACAGGGTGAGTTTCCTTTCACCAGAGGGTGAATCTTTTCTTCATAGAGGCGAATGGGATGTTTGGGAAAGTTGGTTAGGACTCGAGCATCATGGGCTAGGAGGGGTTACGACTCAGATTTCTTGTCTTTATCTGGATGACCATGTGACATCACAGTTAGACTTACCTCCTGTGGTGGATCGTTTCAGGGAAGTCTTTCTAGAGGAATTTTCAGGTTTTCCTCCAGAGCATGAGGTGGAATTCTCTATTGATCTTGTGAGAGCAGTGGCACCGGTGTCCATTACTCACTATAGGATGGCTACACCTGAGTTGCAGAAGCTCAAGAACCAGTTGGAGGAGTTGCAGGAAAATGGTTTCATCTGACCCAGAACTTCTCCTTGGGGTTTGCATGTCCTGTTTGCGAAGAAGTTAGACGGTACCCTTAGGCTCTGTGTGGATTATCAGAATCTGAACTTATTGACGGTCAAGAACCGATATCCCTGGCCAAGGATTGACAATCTTCTCAATCACCTTTGTGGATCCCATGTGTTCTCAAATATCGGTTGGAGGTCTGGTTATCATGAGTTGCGCATTATACCATCATTTATACCTCAATCAGCCTTTCCGGAGTAGGTATGGTCTCTACGAGTATACGATTATGCTGTTTAGTCTCACAAATGCGCTGGTAGTTTTCATGGCACTGATGAACCAAGTGTTCCATCCGTAGTTGTATTCTTTCGTTGTGATCTTCTTAGATGATATATTGGTGTACTCTCACACTAGACACGACCATGTTAACCATATTGAGATCGTTCTGTGTATACTGAGAGAGCATTGACTTTAAGATAAACTCTTGAAATTCCACTTTTGGATGGACCAGATTCACTTCCTAGGCCACCTCATCTCAGATACATGAGTATCTGTGGACCTAGAGAATGTGAGATTTGTAGTTTCCTGGGAGCTTTCGAAAAATGTTTTTGATGTACGGAAATTCCTAGGGCTGGCTGGATACTAAATACACTTCATTCATGACTTTTTACGCCTAGCAGCATGATTGACAGGTCTGACCAAGAAGGGGGTGATGTTGTTTTGGTCATATTCTTGTGAGTCAGCCTTTCAAAACTTGAAGGAGAGGTTTACATCGTCACCAATACTAGTCTTTCCAGAGCTAGGCAAGGGCTATACTGGATACTGTGATGGTTCAGGTATAGGGATGGGCACTGTGCTTATGCAGGGAGATGGAGTCATTGCGTACGGGTCTCGGCAGTTGAGGCCACATGAGAGGAACTACCCGACGCACGATCTGGAGTTGGCAGCTATTGTTCATGCCTTACGCTTTTGGAGACATTACCTTCTTGGATAGCACTTTGTGGTTTTCACCGACCACGAGAGTCTCAAGTACATCTTCACTCAGTGTGATCTGAATCTGATATAGTGCAGGTGGGTCAAGTGTCTTCAGTATTTTGATTTCGAGCTCGCTTATACGCTGGGAAAGGGAAACGCAGTGGTGGATGCGTTGAGTAGGAGAACTCAGATTCAGGAAGTTCAGGAGGCCAGCAGTGAGTGGAAACTTATGGCTCTGTTCGCTGTGATGCATTTGGATGTGCACGATAGACAAGGACAGACATTCCTATCTTCTGTAGCTGTTACCTCGACACTTCTTGATTGGGTACGGATGAGGCAGCTATCAGAGTCAGAAGGATTAGTCATGTGGGAGATGTTTTCTGGAGAGGACCCTCTTCCAGGATGGACAGTGGGGGAGGATGAGATCATGCATTTCTAGGGATGCGTATGGGTGCCAGCAGACATACGTGAGGAGATGTTGCTGGATTTTCATTCCTCAGTTTGGACAGTTCATCCTGGCATCACCAAGATGTATCAGGATCTTCATTGCCAGTACTGGTGGCCAGGAATGAAGAGAGATGTTGCAGGTTTCGTCTTGAGGTGTTCTACTTTTCAGCAGGTAAAATCGAGGCATCAACGACAAGCAGTCCTTTTACAGCAGTTACCCATTCTAGAGTGGAAGTGGAACGATGTCGAGATGGACTTCGTGACTGGATTTCGGAGGTCGCCTCGAGGGAGCGATGATGTATGGTTTGTCATCGATAGGCTTACAATGGTTTCTCACTTCTTACTTATCAAAGAGACCTTCATTTTTGATTATCTGGGACGACTTTATATCCAAGAGATTGTTAGTCTGCATGGAGTTCCACAATCCATTGTTTCAGATAGGGATGCATGCTTTATTTCTCGGTTCTTTCAGGGGCTTCAGAGGGATTTGGGTACACAGGTACTCTTGAGTACAACATTCCATCCCTAGAAAGATGGACAGTCTGAGCATACGATCCAGGTGCTTGAGGATATCCTCCGAGCTTGCATTCTAGAATTTGGTGGTTCTTGGGAGAAGCATATCCCTATATTAGAGTTCTCCTACAACAACAGTTTTGAGGTAACTATTCAGATGGCACCTTATGAGGCTTTATACGGTAGGCCATCCTGACCACCCTTATGCTGGCTGGAGGCAAGAGAGGTATCTTGTCTAGGACCCCATCTTGTTCAGGAGACCTCAGAGTAGATAGAGTTGATTCAGAATGGGATGGTTATAGCACAGTCTCAACGGAAGTCTTATGCTGATAAATGGAGACGACCTCTAGAGTTCAAGGTCGGGGATCAAGTTTTCCTGTGTGTCGCACAGAGGTTGGGACACAAGAGGATTCAGAGACGGGGTAAGATTTCACTACGGTACATCGGGACATTTGAGGTATTGGAGAGAGTTGGGCCGGTTGCCTATTGGTTGCAGTTACCTCATAGGTACCGGGCCATGCACGACGTATTCCACGTCTCTCCGCTCTGATGTTACTTTTCAAACTCGTCTCATGACTTTCATCATGAGGTGGTGGAGCTCGAACAGGATGCATCGTTTGAGGGGAATCTTATCCGGATTATCGATCGTAGTACAAAGGTTCTCTATGGGCGGTCTGTTCCTCTACTATGGGTGTTATGGAAGCATGGTTGAGTATATGACGAGACCTGGGAGAGGGAGGCCGATTTACAATAGTTGTGGCTGGATCTATTCGGGGATTCTTCTTCAACGCCTCGTTAGGGAAATTATGGGATGAATTTCATTAAGGGGGGAAGTTTGTAAGAACCAGGATTTTTGTTTTAGGTATGTCTTTCCTTTTCATGGAGTTTTTGAGAAAAGAGGAATTTTTGGAAATTTTTTAAGTACACACTGTGTGCATTATGAGTACACACCATGTACTCCTTTTCCACACGAAGTCGTGTGTTGTCTGTGTCCCGGAAACACACACAGTTTGTAGGGATGATGTGGAGCCCGCTTAAATCGGAGTACAGAAAAATAGAGTACATTCTACGTACTCCAGAAGTACACGCCGTGTATTTTCGTTTTTCATTAAAAACATTGGGGTCACGTCTGATGGACAAAATGCTCTTCTACTCAAGGTTCTTCGTCCGAGAGAATCCGTGCGGCTGCAAAACTTCTCTGGATTCTCGAGCCTCCATCTGATCTCCGTTTCAGCTGTCGTCGATTGCATTGGAATCATAACAGTGAGTTCTTCCTTATACTTGATCCTTGTTTTCTGATTTCCCCTATTTCTCAAGTTATCGTGGGTTGATAATTTTTTATGTTTTCTCATATCTTCGACGTTCTAAGGAGAATCAATCATCGTGGTTCACCTATAGCGATCTCCTAGAACCGAGGTAGGTGGTTTATGCCTTTTTGTATGAAGTCTTTGAATATTTTGTGCAATTCCAACAATTTACTTGAATGGGAAATTGTGGGTGTTCCTATTTTCCCCTTTTGTTTACCTACATTGATTGATTTCTTGAGTAGAGGTAATTGATTATGAATTGGGTAACTTTTACTGTACTTTGGATTTTTTTCCATGAATGTTTTACATGTTAGGTGTTTTTCCAGTTGTCATGCCTAGTTGTAGGATAGTGGAATTGTTGTAATGTTATCATGTTGTGCCTTAGAATGATAACCAAGTAGCTCATTAGGTTTAATTTGGCTGATACGCTTGCTATGCATGTTTGTTTTACACAGGGCTGTGAGAACCTAGTGTAATAGACCATAGGGAGAATGGACGTAAGGGCTTCTCTAGAGTGCCCTTAAATTACGATGTGAGACCACAAGGGGAATTGACATTGAGTGCTTCCCCAGAGATTCTGTAGTTCCTCGACATGGTCCACAGGGGGAATTGACGTTGAGTGCTTCCCCAGAGAGCCTTTAGTACGATACAAGACTATTGGTGGAATTGACGGTGAGTGCTTCCCCAGAGAGTCTATTCATTAGCTTAACCAGAGGGGCGAGACTGTGTGTGCTTCCCAGAGGATTTCTAGTACTTGTAGGTTGAACCTCATCGGTTAGGCTGTGAGAACTACCCATAGGTTATCTTTTTGTTCTTCTTTCTTGAGTGGTTTTTTCTGGTTTTAGATTATATGTTAGAACTTTGGATTTTAGCTGTTGTGTGCTTTCCTTTTTACTGCTTCTGGTATTCTTACTGCCATGTATTCACTGACTGTTAGGCACAGATCTTTGGGTGATTTCTTACTGGGACCTTGTCTCGCACCCTTTTTGGGTCATGATTTGGGGCCCAAACTGATTATATATTTTCAGGTATAGATAAGGGAAATCGCCCTTCTACTTCAGGTACTTGACTTGATATGGAGCTGGAGAGCATGAGACCCAGCTATGGCCTGCGATGCTGAGGAGTTTACCTATTTTCCTTTACACTTTTGTTTAGTATTGTATTCAGCATTGTGACTTGTTTGGAGACTTTCCTAGACATATGTATCATGCATCATTTTATAAACATGTGTTTGTGCTCCAGTTTCTTACTGTTAGTTTTCCACTGTTTATCAATTAATATTGTATGGATGGTTATGGTTTTGCTGTTATCTATTTGTTTTTCTTCCACTCTGTACTCTTCTAATGAGGTCATTGTTTCCCCACTATCACACCTAAGGCCCTCGAGGCTAGTTGGCAGCCTTTGGTATTTGGGGAAATGCGCTTAAGTCCATGTGACCAACCAGGTATGGGGCAGCTCTAGGTGGCTTCTAGAACCGGGACATAACAAGATACACCTTAACACTGTCATCCACCCTAATAAAGATGGGTAGATGGAATAGACTATCTAGATGTTGGAGGATATGTTGCGGGTGTGTATCTTGAAATTTGGTGTATCTTGGGTATGACACCTTACTTTCGTAGAGTTTTTTTATAATAATATCTATCACTTTTCCAATTTAATGGCTTCATTTTAGGATTTGTATAGAAGACCCATGAGTTTTACATTGTGTGGGATGGAGGTTGGGGAGACAGATTTTCTCCGTCCCGATGTGGTGCAGAACATGACAGAAAATGTTCTTCTTGTTCACGGGAAGATGAATGCATTGTAATACTAGAAGAAGTCTTTCACCAATAGTATGTGTATTCCTTTGGAGTTTAATGTTGGGGACTGCATGTTCTTGATGGAATCTTCTTGATGTTGGAATAAAAGGATTGGAATATAGTGTAAACTTTATAACAGGTTTGTTGGACCCTTTTAGGGGTTGGGGTGAGTTGTTAAGGTGGCGTATCAGTTGGCATTTCCAATGTGGTTGTAAAGGATCCATGATTTTTTCTCGTATCTCATCTTCTTTGGTATCTTCACAAGGAATCTCATTTCATTAACTAGGGATAGTGGGATATCCTGGATGGTGTGATGTTTGTGGAATAGCTAGTAGAGATCCAATATCGTCAAGAGAAGGTTCTATGTAGATGGATCATTCCCTTGGTTCATGTGTTGTGGAGGTATGGTGGCTTGGTGGAGAGTACTTGGGAGTGAAAAAATAGATTTTTTTCTCGTACTTGGAGTCATTTTGAGTTTTACCTTGTTCTATTTTTTCTTTTAATGTGATGTACTTTTTTGAATCTTTTTTTATGAGATGAGTTATTTTTATTGGTTTATGATTTGTGTGGTGTGATGTATTATTCTTTTTCTAACATGCAAGAAGGGTATGACCTGATTCATAATTGATATACAATAATTGTGATGCAATTAAACCCATATGGAAGAGTAAGTGATGCCCAAAGTGAATAATATCTTGACATGGAAGAAGAAATTCCCTATTTCCTGGGTTCATGGAAGTGTGATACATTGGTTGTAGTGGATGTTGGTTTGGGCTGTGTGGGGCTTGACATAGTTGTGTATTGGCGGTGTGACAATTTATTTTTATGATTGGAGGCATCCTATGGTTTTTCAGTGTGTTTGGTGTTAATTTGTGTTGGCATGTGTAAAGGGTATTACTGTCGGAGGTATGAAAAGAGCCTTGAGAGGTATCACATGGGGTGATTGTTCGGACCCTTTTTCTTCTTGAATTGGTTTTGGATTCTTGAGGCGAAACATAATTTGAGATGAATCTAATATAACATTTTGTGCCCTTATGGTCTATTACTTTTTTGGTTTTGTTGTCATCGGTGTTCAGGGGAAGTTCGGAGAGTGTTTGGTGGACTTTGGAGGTACCGTTTAGGTGATGTAGGAATTACATGTTGTGTAACTGGATTGCACAATGTGAAAGTCTATTTTAAGAATTTTTTAGGGATGATTCATGAATTGTGTGTTGTCGTGGTCAATTAAATAATAAAATAATGAGGTGGCATGTTTTTTCAAAGAAGCCAAACATTGAGGATTTAATGTTGTGAATGCAGATTAAACATCATGTAACACCCTGATCGTGTTCCATTTTAAAAAAAATCATCCAAAACATTATTAATTTATATGTTCTCTCTTATTCCTCCCATTTGGGAAAACCCAAGGTTCCTCATGTTTTTCTGAATCCCTTCTTCATTCTTCTTTAATACATTGACCCTAGGTGTTGTTCATCAGCGACCTATGGTTGATCCATGGTAAGTCCTACCCCATTCTTGGTTGGTATACCTCTGTTATTCTCCTAGGGTTCTAATGTGAATAGTTATTTTTGTTTGGGGGTGAATTTGGGTTTAAATTTTATGCATATTTGGTGAAATATTAGTTGATTTTCAATTTTCCTAGTTTGGTTGTGGTTCGTGAACATTCCTTTTTTCCCTACAGTGTGCAAAAAGTTGGATTGATTCCTTCAGGTAGGATTCCCTTCGTTTCCATTTATTTTGCTATAAGAGAGAGGGGTTTTACTTCTATTTATCTATGTATTATTATTTTTTCTTCATAAATAAAGGATAAAGAATCAGTTACTTTAACTTAATGGGGGTATCAGGGCATTATATGCATGTTTTTATAGCATCTTTATTGATGTGATATTGTGATTATACGGTCTTGATGACCCAATAAAAATTATGTTCATTGGGGGGTTTTTTTCAATATATATATGTATTTTGTGATAAGAAGTTTTTTGTTGTGATTATTTTGTATCACCCTAAAATGGAAATTGTTTAATTACATATAGTTGGATAAAGATATGGTTTCCCATTTATTTTGGATCATGTGATAACTCCCCTAAATTAAACTGGAATGTTATAAAATACTCATTTAAATTAGTAAAAATTCCTCTTAATGTGTTGTGATGTGTGGTGATGCTTTTAGTAAGACAATGTCTGGTTGGGGTGTGAGGATTAATGTTTGTTTGGACATTCTTTTGGGGAAGAGAGGTGGTGATATATTGATCTATTTGTGGAATGACGTTTCTTTGTGCTAGATGCTCATGTAGTATTGGAATAAATAAATGATAAATAATGATTGAAATGGTTTGGGTAATTTTACCATAGTTTTCTCCATTAATAACATATATAAATATTCGTCCCATATTCAGTAGATTTTGTGTGATATAACATTAATTTGTGTTAAACATAAAGGTTATTAGAAACTGAAATAGTTTATTAGGGATCTTACTCATCTGAAATAACTTTTACAATGCTCCTTGAAATGTGTTTTTTTCTAAAACAACATCCCAAATAAAATGGATGGTTAAGTGAATAAATATTAATGGGGTGGTTCATAATGTAAAATCCATATAATTGTTAAGTTCTAATTATTGAGTAAAACATAAATAGTGGTTGTGTTATTTTTGTGGAGTTGTGCATTTAGGGTTGGAAAATGTTTTGGAGAATGTGGTTAGTTGGTTAATGATCTATTGAAACCCAATTGGTTGGGCTTGTGTGTTTATAAATATGTATATATTCTTGTTCTTATACAATGATTTCTATATGAACCCAACCATATTGAGCACTATCTAACGAAGATCTTCTTCATCATGCAGGGTTGTTTTTTACAACATCATGGTTAGAAGTATGGATGGATGGGTACTCGCACTTTTATACTCTTTCTTCTTGGCAAGGTAGGTATTTCATAGGCTGTGATGGTTGGAGATTTTTTTCAATAGATATTGATTCTGATGTTGAATCCCAGGTGTCTTCCAGATGTGATGAGATTTTAATTACCAGGTGTCTTCAAGATAAGATGTTATGTGTGTTCCCATGTGTTTTCACTATAAGATGTGATGTGTTGTGAGCCCCAAGTTTCAGTGGGTGGCCTGTGTTGTGAGGACCATGTGTCTATGGGAGGGATTTATTGACATTACCAAGTGTCTATAGTCATGATTTTTTGTGAGGCCCAAGTGTTTTCTGAGAGGGATTTGTTGTGTGGACCAGGTCTGTGCAGGTGATATGTGATGTGGCATACAAATGGGATAAGAGAACCATGGCATACACTATTGGGCAAGAGTGGTATACCATTGGGAATGTAGTCTGGGGTAACCTATCTCTGATTTGATTTATCTATTAGTATATTGCATGGATTTCATTATTTTTTTAGCATGCCTCAGTGAGGTTAAGATTGTTAATATATCTATTTAGGTTTCGTATGGTTCTGTTTCTTTCTCATAGGATACTTAGTATGTTTATTTCACATGTGCATGAGAGGCTTTCTCTTTTACATAATGAGTATACTTTTTTGCTCAACCTACATATATAAAAATGTTTTTTCGGTTCCTGTGAGGAAATTTTGGACCATGCTAGACATTAATAGCCCTGATTTTGACAGTTGTTGTATCGCTTCTTTAGATTTACCTTTAGATATTTACCTTGAATACTATATAGTATATGTATTATTAATAGTTTTTGGATGCATGTTGGATGGTTTTTATATTTCAATTTTATATTATTCCATGGAGTTGTCATGGATGATTCATTACCTCTTGATCTATTTTCTTATAATGGGTAATTCCTCATATATTGAGAGATTTGAACACCATTGGTGCTAATCTCCCACCTAGGGACTACTGGAGACGGGAATCAAGGGTTCATTATCTCCCTTTATTAATTACTAGCCTAAGTGGGTTATCCATGGTGATATGGGATCATGAAAACACCGATAATATGGTAGAAGCATGTCATGTAAAGGATATTGAGATAACAAAGAAAAACATTCTTTTTAATTTCAAGAGGAAATTCCTTGCGTAAATTGATGTATGTTGACCGTAATCCCAATAGTGTAAATATCATCATTGTTCTAGACACAAAGTCCAGCGAAAGGCTCAAATAATTAACAGGTTTTATATATATAATGGAATTAGAGACATGAGTATCAAATAATTCACTAGAAAGTGTAGAATCTACAAGGATAGTACCTATCACTTTCAAGGGATCAGACTCTATATCCACAAGTGTAGGCTACACCCCATGAAACTGTCCTTAGCCTATTCATGGTGATTCTTTCTAACTACCATGTGTTTCACCAATCATATGATGTGGTTTATCTTACCCCGGATCACCCCATCCTCTACCTCTGCCACCAAATCCATTAGAACTATAGCTACAATACTAATATGGTACAAAGGATCCCCTTCCTTCACACTGTTTCTTTTTATATCATCCTTCACTAAAAATCTATATCAGGATCCTTAAGAATCATTATATAATTCTCATAATTCCATAAGCTATGAATTCCACTTTTTTTCAGGATAAATGTTTCTAGAAGATTCATGTCCAACCACACTGGTGAAAAAAATATATATTTGAATGGTCTAGTAAATCTGACCATTCCCCTGAGTCAACCTTATAAACTCAGCTTCTCTATCATACCTGAGAGTCTCTGGATAAATGTTCTCAAAGAAATACTGTTGAAATTTTCTCCATTCAATAATTTCCTACTATACAACCTTATATTGAATATCCCACTAATGCTTCACAAGACCACATAACATATATGAAACAAATTTGACTCTATTTTCAAGAGGAGCCTTCAATTGGTTAGGTATATTTTAGGTGTAATCAATCCATAAATTACATCCCTTAGTCCACCCTCTCTTATAAATGTCATTGGGTAATACCAATGAAACACCCTCGATAGATGGCACCCCACTCCCCCGGGGACTGCTCTTGGCTTCAGGCTTCGACCTCCCATTATGGTTTCACGCTCTCCTTGCCGGCGATGGGATTTTCCTTCCCCTTCGGTTGCTTCGTTGACCATGTTTCTAGGGTTTCATCACTCAATCCTCCGTTTCAGCTTTGGCATCTCCTTCCTCAGGTTCTGTTGTCCTATCGGCAGCGATGGGTCCTCTTTTCGGCTTCTCTAGATCCCTTCTCAGCAGGTTATTTTCCTTGTGATTCTTTGGAGTTACATCACTTTCTACCCTTCCACCCCGGCTCTACCGATCTGACCCAACACACATAATGTAACGGCCCGAAATTTTGAATAAATCTTATTTCCTAATTTCATGTCTTATTTTATTTTATTTTTATACTCAACAAAAATGTTTTATTTGATAAACATGATTATAATTAAAATGAGACCATTGGGTTCTGACTGTTATATGACCATCGGTCAATATGACCGCTGTGAACAAAATGTTTTGATTATTGTCTCTAAATACAAGTAATCTTGGTTAATTATTATAGAAAGAAGATTCGATGGCCTCACCTAGTAGTCTTGGACCGATCGAAGCCCATCTAACAGAACTTGGGAAGGAGGTAGCACCATTGGGCTTTTCTCTGGACCAAACCCAAGCCGAACTTCATCATGTGAAGCTAGAACGGAATCGCCTTCACGAGAAGTTCAAACTGATAGAAATTACTACTCGGTCAATGTTGGCCGAGCCTCCCTTGGACTCTCTCACCTTAGCACACCTTACACTTAGGTCCTATGCTGGTGTGATAAGGGGCTATGTAAGGAGACCGTAACTGCCTTGTGTAATCCTTTGTTTTAAAAAAAATTGGGATTTCTTCTTATGATGAAGTTTATGAATTTTCAAATGACCGGATAAATATAATATGCATATTTTTGAAGAATTTTAGAAAAATGATATTTTAAAAATGGTTGTGTAAACCTTAAATAATTAAAAATGTGTAATGATTTTCGAAAAATAGTCTTATACAATTATGTTCAGTACAAAATTTAGAGACTAATAAGATCAACTTAATTTTTGATGAATAGTAAATTATGAATAGTGATTTTATGATTAGGATTAGTAATGTGTCCAAATAGATTAGTAACCTCACTTAAAGAAAGTATTAATATAACTTAGGCACCTTGATTATGTAATGTGATTCAATAAAATGGTTAAATAACGGTTTCATAAATTATTATTCAAGTATTAGTTTTTTCGGGTGAATAGTGTTTTTTAAATAAAAATTAAATTAAAAATATTTAGAAAATTATTTTTATAAAATGGATTTCATTTTTGAAATCAGAGCACCGATATTATGTTATGGTAATTTTTGTGGTTTTTTCTGAAAAAATGAATTTTCGGTGAATAGTGTATTTATTTAAAAAATAAATTTAAAAATATTTAGAAAATTATTTTTATAAAATGGAGTTCATTTTTGAAATCATAGCATTGATATTTGGTTAGTGTGAAATTTTGGGATTTTTCTGAGAAAGTTGAATTTTCAGTGAATAGTAAAAATGCAGTTTTAGGGTTTCGGTATGTTTAATGACATCATAGCTGTGTCATGATGATTTCATGAGATATTTTAAGGGTTGGCCGGCCAAGGGTGATGAATTATTGTTTTCGGGGGCTCATGTGGCCTAACTCCATGGTAAATGCCAAGGGAGAGCACATGGGTTTGAGAAACGCACATGTGAGGTGTCCCTTGGCCATTAATGCCTTGTCCCCTCACTTTCCCTATAAATACCAAGCCCTCATCTAATCCATTCGACTCCCCACTCTACCCCAACGAATTTCTGGTCTCATTACCTCCCAAGTAGTCCTCCCAAGGTGCCCCAAGCCCTCAAGGTCCAAACCTTTGAGTTTCAAGAGTCATGTTTTAAGGTAAGGGATCCGACCCCTCTCTTTCTTTTCAAGTGATCTCTTTTATGTCATTCCGTTTATGCTCCATGTTCTTATGTTGGAGGATGTTCTTTTATACTCCTCTTACTGCCCATTTTATGTTCATATAATGAGAGATCCCCTCTTACTCTCATTATTTCGTTTTATGAAGTTTTAAGTGGCGTCGTTAGGCTGCCGAATTTTTAAGGGATTCTTTCACCCTTCTCTTTTTCAAAGTTCTACTTTCATGTCAAGTCTTTCAAGTTACTTTTTATTATGTTGGGGTATGATCTCTAAATTTATCATACTGATCTTTTATGATCATATGATGAGAGACCCCATTTGATATCTTCAATTCAGTATTTTGATGTTTTAAGTGGCGCCGTTAGGCTGCCGAATTTTTTAAGTTGTTCTTCACCATTCTCATTTTGAAGTTCTACTTTCATGTCAATTCTTTCAAGTTCCTTTCTATTATGTTTGGGTGTGATATCTAAATTTATCATACTGATATTTTGTGATCATATGATGAGAGACCCCATTTGATATCTTCAATTCAGTATTTTGAAGTTTTAAGTGGCGCCGTTAGGCTGCCGAATTTTTTAAGTGGTTCTTCACCATTCTCATTTTGAAGTTCTACTTTCATGTCAATTCTTTCAAGTTCCTTTCTATTATGTTGGGTTATGATCTCTATATCTATCATACTGTACTCTTATGTTCATATGATGAGAGACCCTATTTGACCTTGTCAATTCAATTTTTTTGAAGTTTAAGTGACGCCGTTAGGCTGCCGAATTCTCCCAAGAGAAATATTTTTTTTTCATCCTTTCATGTTCTTCATTTCACATGGTATATTTTCAAATTTCATTACCATGTTCTTAAATCCCTTATATTTTGTCCCTCTACTGTTTGATGGGTCATTTATGAATGTTTGACCCATGTCCCCTCTCTTCTCAATGTTTTCTAAAACCTTGTAACATAGCCGTTATGCTGCAGAATTTTCGTCTCAAAATGCCTCTCTCTCTTTTCTAAAAATTATTTTATGTTATAAAGTGAATAATCAAAGATCTTATTTCTACAGGGGTATTCACATATATATCAAAATGTTCTATTTTAAATTCTGGGAATTACATACATGAAACCCTCTTTCCCTTTCTGTGGGTTTAAAGTGACGTAAAGATCATGTCTTTAAAGCAGTTTTTAAAACGTTATGATTATGAAATGAAACCCATTTATTTTATGCTATATGGGTTATTTATGAAATTTTTGATGATGATATATGTGGCTCCCATGATAATAAAGGAAAATTTAAGGGTGCACCCTGATAGCGCTCCAATGCATTGGGTAATGATGTAACCACTAGAGATTACAATTTTCACGATACCTTGGTGAATAACCTTGGTAATTTTCAAATGACACCTTGGGGATGGACCTTGGTGATATGTTCATGATTTTCTATGTTAAATGATGTAGCCAAATCTTCATGTTAAGAAAAATGTTACTTTTATTATGATATATCTCATGATTTCTTTCTCATGCCTTAAAGTTCTTTTCATGACCTTATTGAAGTATCTCAAGTTCACATGTAAAATGTTTCTCTTGTTTTCCTTACTGGGCCTTCTGCTCACCCTTTCCTTTGATGTATGTCCCCAGGTTCTGAGATGCAGTAATGAACATAGGATGAACATAAGGAGAAGCCTTTCAAGTGTTTAAGAAGAATGTATTTTTGTTGTTTCATGTTTTAAGTTCCTGGTTTCCAAGACACTAAACCTTAAAGATCCTCGGTTTTGTAAAATGTAATGAAAGTTTATTTGATAAAAAGGCAGGATGCTATAGTTGGTATCAAAGGATGGTTTAGTTATTTGTGGAAATTAGGATATGTAAACTTTAGGAAGAAGCCTATAAAAAAGTTAAAATATAGGAAATCTTCCTTGTATTTTGGTGAGTATTGAGTAAGGGGTTTCCAAGTAAATACATCCCTGTCTGGATACGAGCAGGTAGACGTGGCTCTGGAACAGATGTACATAGGGGTAAAACCCAAAAACACCGATTTGAGCTAGAATCGAACGGGAACTGGTACACGACAACGGGCCTTGCTGCACTCTTGGTTACGACACTCCCGGGGGATATGCTTTGGTAAATTCATAAGCTTAGTATGAACCATTATTAAAGGAACAAGGATAAAACAAAATAAGGATTCACATGAGAATATATGATCATGGATAACCTAGATTGGAACCTAGGGGATCACAAGTTAGGATATACTTTTATTCTACATGTTTATCCTTTTATGCTTAAAGTTTCCTTTTCATGATTATTAGCTAAGTAAATAAGCCCCTAATTATAGTTTTTTTCTTAGTTAATGGTGGGAAATGGAAGAACATGTCCCAAAAACCAATGTGATAGGAAATGCGACGATTGTCGTATTAATATGACAGAGGTGATTAGGGGATTAAGAGATGATTATTATTTTGGAATACGTTCACTATTTTAAGGACCCTATATGATCGAGTTAAATAGATTGTAACGGTATTTTCATTGAGGAGTAAGGTTGACTTATATTTGAAGAATCGATGAATTTAAGGTGGAATTATGGTAATTTAGGTTATTTAGGGGAATGATTAACCTATCTTGGGTTAAATATGTTTAGGGTAGATACTTTTTTTATAAGATGTTAGGAGTGGTTGATGTTGTTTGGAGATGAACAATGAAGTTTATTTTGGAAGACTATGTTATCAAATCCTTCTGGTATTTGGTTTTCAATCTTAGTGTGTTTTATTTTGAGGAATTTTAAGGACCGTTATTTATGGGATGGTCTATGATGAACTTTGGGTAGTACCATGGAACTTTGAAGATTTAAAAGTAGTTTCCATTCCTATGGGATTCTTCCTTTTTGAAGAGTTGTTTAACCTTACCCTTTCTGTTTTTGATAATGATTAAAGATAAAAGAAATAGATAGTTAATCTTTTGTGGATTATGTGATTCTCTAGAAGATGATTCTTGTGTTTTGATGAGACCAAGTAGTTTTGAATGCTCATAGTTTAGAGAAAAGATTAGTTTTGGGTAGAAACTTATTAAAGGATGAAACTCTACATGAAGGTAGATATATTTCCTTAAGTTTTTGTTCTATGTTGTAAATGAATTCCTCAAAGTTATGAAAAGGAACATAAAACAAAAACATTGTTGGTTTACGTTTCCTACTAGGTAATCAAAGACCGCTTGCACACATCATAATTTTGGGATTTTCTGGTGGTTAACACCCTCTTAATCATGTTTTCTATCACTCTCCTTTAGGACGTGACCCTTTGTTTTCTCCTCCATGTCCATGTTTCCTACATGGAATCCTAGTATGAGTAAACTCAGGTGGCCATTGTACTTCCTTTTCTTTCTTTTAAAGTAATGATGTCATGGACTCTTTTTCCGATGTGGGACTTTCAATGGAATTTCAAAACCCAATTTTTTTTTTAAAATTGCGAGGACGCAATTTCTTATGGGGGGAAGATTTTAACGGCCCGAAATTTTGAATAAATCTTGTTTCCTAATTTCATGTGTTATTTTATTTTATTTTTATACTCAACAAAAATGTTTTATTTCATAAACATGATTATAATTAAAATGAGACCATTGGGTTCTGACTGTTATATGACCATCGGTCAATATGACCGCTGTGAACAAAATGTTTTTATTATTGTCTCTAAATACAAATAATATTGGTTAATTATTATAGAAAGAAGATTCGATGGCCTCACCTAGTAATCTTGGACCGATCGAAGCCCATCTAACAGAACTTGGGAAGGAGGTAGCACCATTGGGCTTTGCTCTGGACCAAACCCAAGCCGAACTTCATCATGTGAAGCTAGAACAGAATCACCTTCACGAGAAGTTCAAACTGATAGAAATTACTACTCGGTCAATGTTGGCCGAGCCTCCCTTGGACTCTCTCACCTTAGCACACCTTACACTTAGGTCCTATGATGGTGTGATAAGGGGCTATGTAAGGAGACTGTAACTGCCTTGTGTAATCCTTTGTTTTAAAAAAAAAATGGGATTTCTTCTTATGATGAAGTTTATTAATTTTCAAATGACCTGATAAATATAATATGCATATTTTTGATGAATTTTAGAAAAATGATATTTTAAAAATGGTTGTGTAAACCTTAAATAACTAAAAACGTGTAATGATTTTCGAAAAATGGTCTTCTACAATTATGTTCAGTACGAAATTTAGAGACTAATAAGATCAACTTAATTTTTGATGAATAGTAAATTATGAATAGTGATTTTATGATTAGGATTAGTAATGTGTCCAAATGGATTAGTAACCTCACTTAAAGAAAGTATTAATATAATCTAGGCACCTTGATTAAGTAATCTGATTCAATAAAATGGTTAAATAACGGTTTCATAAATTATTATTCAAGTATTAGTTTTTTCGGGTGAATAGTGTTTTTTAATTAAAAATTAAATTAAAATTATTTAGAAAATTATTTTCATAAAATGGATTTTATTTTTGAACTCAGAGCACCGATATTATGTTATGGTAATTTTTGTGGTTTTTTCGGAAAAAATGAATTTTCGGTGAATAGTGTATTTATTTAAAAAATAAATTTAAAAATATTTAGAAAATTATTTTTATAAAATGGAGTTAATTTTTGAAATCAGAGCATTGATATTTGGTCAGTGTGAAATTTTGGGATTTTTCTGAGAAAGTTGAATTTTCAGTGAATAGTAAAAATGCAGTTTTAGGGTTTCGGTATGTTTAATGACATCATAGCTGTGTCATGATGATGTCATGAGATATTTTAAGGGTTGGCCGGCCAAGGGTGATGAATTATTGTTTTCGGGGGCCCATGTGGCCTAACTCCATGGTAAATTCCAAGGGAGAGCACATGGGTTTGAGAAAGGCACATGTGAGGTGTCCCTTGGCCATTAATGCCTTGTCCCCTCACTTTCCCTATAAATACCAAGCCCTCATCTCATCCATTCGACTCCCCACTCTCCCCCAACAAATTTCTGGTCTCATTATCTCCCAAGGAGTTCTCCCAAGGTTCCCCCAAGCCCTCAAGGTCCAATCCTTTGAGTTTCAAGAGTCACGTTTTAAGGTAAGGGATCCGACCCCTCTCTTTCTTTTCAAGTGATCTCTTTTATGTCATTCCTTTAATGCTCCATGTTCTTATGTTGGAGGATGTTCTTTTATACTCCTCTTACTTCCCTTTTTATGTTCATATAATGAGAGATCCCCTCTTACTCTCATTATTTCGTTTTATGAAGTTTTAAGTGGCGCCGTTAGGCTGCCGAATTTTTAAGGGATTCTTTCACCCTTCTCTTTTTCAAAGTTCTACTTTCATGTCAAGTATTTCAAGTTCCTTTTTATTATTTTGGGGTATGATCTCTAAATTTATCATACTGATCTTTTATGATCATATGATGATAGACCCCATTTGATATCTTCAATTCAGTATTTTGAAGATTTAAGTGGCGCCGTTAGGCTGCCGAATTTTTTAAGTGGTTTTTCACCATTCTCATTTTGAAGTTCTACTTTCATGTCAATTCTTTCAAGTTCCTTTCTATTATGTTGGGGTATGATCTCTAAATTTATCATACTGATCTTTTATGATAATATGATTAGAGACCCCATTTGATATCTTCAATTCAGTATTTTGAAGTTTTAAGTGGCGCCGTTAGGCTGCCGAATTTTTTAAGTTGTTCTTCACCATTCTCATTTTGAAGTTCTACTTTCATGTAAATTATTTCAAGTTCCTTTCTATTATGTTGGGGTATGATCTCTATATATATCATACTGGACTCTTATGTTCATATGATGAGAGACCCTATTTGACCTTGTCAATTCAATTTTGTTGAAGTTTAAGTGACGTCGTTAGGCTGCCGAATTCTCACAAGAGAAATCTTTTTTTTCATCCATTCATGTTCTTCCTTTCACATGGTATATTTTCAAATTTCATTACCATGTTCTTAAATCCCTTATATTTTTTCCCTCTACTTTTTCATGGGTCATTTATGAATGTTTGACCCATGTCCCCTCTCTTCTCAATGTTTTCTAAAACCTTGTAACATAGCCGTTATGCTGCAGAATTTTCGTCTCAAAATGCCTCTCTCTCTTTTCTAAAAATTATTTTGTGTTATAAAGTTAATAATCAAAGCTCTTATTTCTATAGGGTTATTCACATATATATCAAAATGTTCTATTTTAAATTCTGGGAATTACATACATGAAACCCTCTTTCCCTTTCCGTGGGTTTAAAGTGACATACAGATCATGTCTTTAAAGCGGTTTTTAAAACGTTGTGATTATGAAATGAAACCCATTTATTTTATGCTATATGAGTTATTTATGAAATGTTTGATGATGATATATGTGGCTCACATGATAATAAAGGCAACTTTAAGGGTGCGCCCTGATAGCGCTCCAATGCATTGGGTAATGATGTAACCACTAGAGATTACAATTTTCACGATACCTTGGTGAATAACCTTGGTAATTTTCAAATGACACCTTGGGGATGGACCTTGGTGATATGTTCATGATTGTCTATGTTAAATGATGTAGCCACATCTTCAAGTTATGAAAAATGTTACTTTTATTATGATATATCTCATGATTTCTTTCTCATGCCTTAAAGTTCTTTTCATGACCTTATTGAAGTATCTCAAGTTCACATGTAAAATGTCTCTCTTGTTTTCCTTACTGGGCCTTCTGCTCACCCTTTCCTTTGATGTATGTCCCCAGGTTCTGAGATGCAGTAATGAACCTAGGATGAACATAAGGAGAAGCCTTTAAAGTGTTTAAGAAGAATGTTTTTTTGTTTCATGTTTTAAGTTCCTGGTTTCCAAGGCACTAAACCTTAAAGATCCTCGGTTTTGTAAAATGTAATGAAAGTTTATGTGATAAAAAGGCGGGATGCTATACATAACCCCATCTTGGCTGGGTGTGATTGTTCCTCAGATGGTTTTTGGATTGTGGCTGTGGGTTTAAGGGTAAATCGGGGTTCTTCGTTCCACTGTTTCTCTTCTTCGGTTTCCTTCGTTTCGGTTGGGTTTTCATTTTAAGGTTTAAATCCCCGGTTCCTTCTATGGCTTCAATTCAGGATTAATCTTGTCTGTAAACATTTCTTCTAGTTATTGGTTTATGTATTTTGATGGTTTCGATTATGGTTGTTAAGCCTCTTCTCAGAGGGAGTTGTGTGCAGTTGTTTTTATGGTATGGATTTTTTGTCTGCTCAAATGGTCCGTTGCGAAAGGCTGTTTCCCCCGGAATCTCATGCTGCTTTAACCCTGCCCTGGCCCCGAGTACCTTTTCTCTTCTCTAGTTCGGTCAGGTGAGATGGTTCGTCGGAGCTTTGGGATGTGGCGGTCGGGCAGTCATCGGTTCTCTAAGGAAGGATCCTCTAGCCCGGTTGTTCGATGAAGGTGATGTGCGGACAATGGATTTTGCCGTTGTTGGTGAGTTTTCGGTCGCTCCGGTTTCAGCTTCGGTGATGACAGGGCGACGGTGACATGGGAGTTAGTTTCTCAAAGTACTGATGATGGTGGTTAATAGATTGATGGGGGATATGCAAGTGATGAGGCATACTGGATGAAAGTCCTCGGGTGGCTCGTGGTGTGTTTTTCTGTGATGATTGCGGCGAGATGTCTTGGGCGGTGGATTAATCTGACGGTGATAGAAAGCGATGGGGTGCATGCAGCCTTTTCCCACGTTTGGTGGTGATCTGGTTTTGAAATTTGAATCTTGAAATGAGGAAAACTTTAATGGGTGGGTTTCTTTGGGTTTTGCGTGTGCGGGATGTATTTGGTTGGTTCATGGGTTTTTTGCTGTGGGTAGGTTTTGTATCTGGTTGGACTTGTGGAGGTTTCACACTCACCCCTTCAAAAGTGTCATTTGAAAATTCAATAAAATATGGATATAGTAAAAATAACACCCTCGACAGATCATACAATATTTTCATAACCCTCCCTTGGTCAGTTTCTATGAATTTTATGAAGCGAGTGAAGTTCTCCCAAAACTACTTCTCCAATTCCTCAATTGTAACAACCAGTAGCTCATATTCTATCATAGGATGATCATTCCTATCCATGTCCTGAGGTCATCATCTCAACAACCTTCATTGTGGATCCATCGCTATAAAATTCCAAACATACATCTTTGGACTAAAAACACAACTTTAAACAATTTTCATAGGAGGAAGAAGAACAAAAACTCACAAAAAATCATTTCCACCAATTCATACCACAAATTAAAAATATAGTCAATATCACTACCCTAGATATCCTACACCTTGGTCCATGTTAACAAGTATAAACACATTCTCATTTTTTAGGATTCCCATTTAAAGACCCATTTATTCTTATATTGTATCATTTTAAAATTCTCAATGTCATATTAAGAACCACATTCATTTCAATTTAACATAGAAGGAAAAAAGGTTTATGGTTATAAAAATACCCATAAATCATTTTTCGATACATTCCTAAAATTATGTACGTAAAAAAATTTATTGAGTGACATGAATGATGAAAGAAAATCAACTCTCATACCATTCCAGTCCATGATTCAATACTCAAAAAACATCCAAAACAATTTTCAAATTACACAAAAAGTATGCCACTCATTGTGAAATAATATTCAATTGTATAAGAAATAAAAATAGAGCTCTAATACCAATTTTTTATGTCATAACCCTAGTTCTACACAATAGTGCCCTAAGATGGAAGGTCACATGACCTTAGGTGCACCTCACCATACACTAGAGGATGTCAACTAGTAGTGAGGGTCTATAAAGTAATGTGGGAGACTATACCATCATTTTTCAGAGTAGAACACCAGTGGAAGTAATAAAAAATTAAGGAATTATATTTAATAATAATAGAAAAATGTCAAAACAAAACCAATAAATGGAATACAATATCCCACTGAAAAAAAAACATTTCATGCAAAATCAAGTGTTAAGTTTCAGAATGAAACTGAATGTTAATACACTAATGCTTCCAAAGGGGGTCCTAAACTACGACTAGTTCTCTCATCCAATATCCATCCCCACTCATCCATCAAATTCAGTGCATTTTCCCTTAACCGGTCTAGAAAAAAGAATGCCTATTTGTTTACTAATCAGGATAACTAAATATGGTGTTCGTAAAACCCAAGAGGCAAACACCAACAATGTCTAACACAAATCTAGTCATAAAAAAGTGTATGTAGTTATTGCAATAAATAATGTCAATTCATAATTAAATAGTTATAACATTATCAATTAATCATTATTTAACTAAATAAATCTCTGAGTACTCATGGAAACCTAAACATTAATACCTGCTTCGGCCCATGCTGAATTATGATCCATATGACATTATCAATTCAAAATTTCTTTTAATAGATGGGTTATCAATATTCTTTCTATTTTAATTATTTAAAATTTCTCATTATAACCATAAACCAATTCCTACAATTTGGGTCTAGATAGTTATATATAAGACCCCATGGTCCTGGTAAGTGGTAGACCATGTCCCCCTAACACACACACACACGCATATAAATATATATCTTACGATGTGTTTATGAAATAAAATACCATGTTACAATCTCATATATATATATATATAATGTTGGGTTCTTTGAAGTATCGAACCATGACCAGTAGACGCGGGCTTTTAGAAGCAGTGAACCATGGACAACACATATTTTTTAAACAATTTATCACTACTGGATTTTGGAAAAAGCAGACAATGTCCTAGACACTTATATCACACAATAATTTATGTCACTGATACCACATATTTCACTATATCACATAAATCATTAATTAATCAACTTAAATCCCAATACAAAAATTGAATATCCCAAATATCAATTAAATAATTTACAAATTAATTGATCCAACTCCATTAATTAATTCATCAATTGATTAATCATTCCATAATTTGACATCCAATAATAAATTCACCAATTAAATATCTCAAATTCGTAGATAAATACTCCCCAATAATTAATTCGACAATTAATTCATAAAATTAAATTATCCCAATATTCCATAATCAATTCAACACTTAATTGTCTAATTTTCAATCTCAATATCTATTTTTTTAAAATTAATTTATTTATCAAATTATTTAATTAAATTTAAAAATGTAAATTTATAAAGAAGTCTAGAAATTTTATAACATGAAAAAACTTATTTAATAACATTACTATAATATTTTAATATTGGACCACCTTCCTCGAATAGTTAATGAACAATCACCCAATAGATGTTTCCAAAATCAAGCAATACAATGACGTAGATCGGATCCAGAACTAGTACCCTAAATAATAATTTGTCACATCAAGATATCATAAATGTAGACATATATCAATAATCCCAATATATATATCAATCTTCCAAAACATAAGATTATAATCAACAAAATAAAGAGAAAATAATGGAGGATGAATTGGTAAACAATGAAATAAGGACAGTGTAATAGAAGGGATGCAGATCATTGATTAGGGATTAAAATAATATACAAAAGATGTTGGATGGGATTGGAATTAACTTATAGGGATACCCAAAAGTGAAATAGGACCTAGGGTAAAGTGGGTGTCAAAATAGTTGAGTCCCGACAGTTCAAGGACGTTTTAAAATAGAAATCGGACTAATTTAATTAGTGTGCGTGGTTTCCCAGGTTGCGAAACATGGTTTCTCCAAACCATGAACCTGAACTTTGGGCTAATTATTTTAGGGTTCCATGGTTATATCTAAGTGGGAAAACAATTTGACAAACCATGCACCAGCCTTGTGAATCCCCAATGACTCAGTTCACATGGTTAGCTAGGTTGAGGTACACTATTAGGGAAAACCGTGCACCAACCATGAAATACCCTATCATTCAATTTTCTAAAAAAAATCCTCCCAAACACACCTCATATTATAAAACCAATTAAAATTACTTAGATAACAACAAAAGATTACCTAAAATCAATCCCATGTAAACTTCAGAAAACGTCAGGATCATAAAATAAATGATGATTGTAACACAAAAATAATTTCTTTTTTAGTTTAAATTATGTTATACTATTTTTAGAAATATTATTTCATAAAACGAATATCATATTTAAAATTATCACTGACATATTCTCTTATGGTGAATTTCATTTTATTCTCTAAAAATAGTTATTTTCAGTGAATAGTGAAAACCCATATTTTTGATAAACCAGTCATTTCGTTTACGGTAAAAGAACAATTGTGTTTTAATTTTGATATCAAATTAAAAAAATAATCCTTTAATTATAAATAAAATTATTAATTAAATTTTTATAACCAATATATCTTATTTTTTTGTATTTTTATTTGTGGGTCAAAAAGTCATTTTCCTAAAAAATGTTTGTATGCATGAAATATATTATTATCATAATGAATTAAATTAAAATATATTTATTGAAGGTTTTAATGAAATATATATATTATATATTATATAATATAATATAAAATTCATTTAATTGGTTGAAATTGAAATAAATTGTAATTAAGTTATTTTTTAATATTAAAGATTCATTTTTCTAAAAAGGGTTACCATTTTCAGTTGGAAACATATATAAATTTTTATTATTATCATTATATAAACATGTTCTCATAAAATGGATTCCTTATTTGAAATAATAATAATTAATATAACAAAATATTTTTTACATAATTTTTTATCATAGTGAATAGTAAATAAGATAAACTTTTTGTTATCTCATTTAGTATTAAGAAATTTTTACCATAGAGGTTAAACCAATAGATAATTTTTTTACATTCCATAAAACAAATCTAATTATTATGGGTTTTATGTATTTCATCCTTACATTATCCTACCTTGAAATCACCGGTCATTTGGACCCACTGTCCCATGTAGTGACCTTATAACATTTTAATATTTTATGAAATTCAATTTCTGTCCCTCCCCTCACTTATAAAAGGGAATTACTTATCATCAATTATTCACAAAATTTGAGACTTATAGATTAGTTAATCCCTAAAAAATCATTCTATGATCTATCCTTTAATAAGTGATATTATCTTCTTCTCCTAATACTAATCATTCAAGGATAAAGGGGTGATCCAAAACAGGTCTCTCTCGATGCTCTACAGATCCTAGACAATCTATTTCAATTTTATTTCTTCTACTACATTCACTAAACATGTTGTATCCCTCAATAAATTATAATTATACTACCAAAAAAATATTTAGATATAATTATGATTATTTAAAGCCCATTTTCCATTCCTTATCTATCAAATTGTAAAAATAAAAGTACCATTCATGCACATGTTATGATTACCGCCTCCATAGAGTGATAACATTCATTATTCATCTCCATATTTTATCAAAAAGGTTGTTATAATGATATTAATGTTTTTATATGATATTTATGGCATAATTATTCTGTTGTAGTTATGAGATTATATCTACCTTCTTTCCTTAAGATAAATTACAAAATGATAATGTTACTTGTTAATACGTGGGGACTACCACCTCCACAAAGTGATGTGTTTGGTTTATCATTTCCTCTTTACATGGGTGGTAGGAAATATTTAATTGAAATATATGATATCTTTCATATAATAATGATTTCATAAATGTTTACAATTGTATTTCAATATTTATTTCCATCTATCAATGAATGGAAACCTCAGTTGAGTATAAGTATAGACGACCATCTCCACATAGTGATGTAATTAATTTTTCATCACCTCTTTATATAAATTGTAATAAATAATTAGTAAAATGAATATATATGATATTTATATAATGGTTAACCATATATATTTTATGAACCATTTTCAATTTTGTAGGAAAATAACCTCTGACCCAAATTATACATGAATAACAAAGTAGTTAGCACCTAAAATGATAATGATAATGAATGATTGTTAATAATGCGGGGATATGATGTTTTATATAATACATTCATGGTATTCCAAGAATAATTTTGGTTCTTTTATATTACTACTATATATCTATATTTGTTATAAAAGTTTTTTGAGTGATTTAAAATCAAAATGAATATGAGGTAATTATTTTATTTAATAGTATAATTTTTATAGTTTATAATTATATTTAAATATTCAGATGTTGAAATTATATGATCAATATCTCCGAAATATTATTTATTTTAACATACAATCATTATTTTTGACTACATTTAATGATTTAATTTCCCCTAATCATGTATAGAATACCCTAAAATATTGTTTTTATGGATAAAACAACAATTTTTTTCTCAATGACCATGAATTCATTCTTCAATGTAAATATTTTCCTTAAATATTTTTAAATAATTTTTTTTACTATTTTATAATGAGTTTTGAATATGAAATGTTAATATATTTTCAATTATTTGCAATTTTTTAAATTAATATCCTTCTCCATTTATAGACATTGTAATTTTGGGTTTTTATATAAAATATCAAACAAATTTTTATTTTGACACAAAATTCAAGGATGAATTTCCCTACCATATTGAAGAAAATTGTATTTAAAGGATGATTTATAAGATTAATTGGTCATATTAAATTAATATAAAATCCAATATATTTTTTTAATTCATATATTTTTAAAAAATGGTTTCCAAGTGAAGGGTTACTATCTGGAAGAAAATTTATTGTAATACATTGAAGTTATTTTAATATATAATAGTGTTCAATGTTGTTTCATAACAATTAATAGGCATATAATACTAATTTAGAATATTTATTTGATATATTTATGTTTAATTATTAGGATGATAAATTTTTTTATTAAACATACATCTTTTCCATTGTTTGTGATACAATGTTATGATGAGTATTTTTTGATATCCTAGCACACATATATTTTATATTAATTATTTAATGGGTGGTACCAGAATTATATATTCCTCTAATGAATCATTTGATTACAGATATCTCATGAGATAATAATTATTAGAATATGTATTTAACCCTGTATTGTAATAAAGTTTGTATAATATTATAGTCTTTTTAGTAAACATTAACTATGAAATGTATGGAAAGCGGAGTCATCCCAATCAACTTTGAGAGTATTGGTAGTGATTCCTGACTGTAGAAATGATTTTCTAATCATATTCATATTCAAATAAATTATGTATCATGATGTTGATATTTTCTCAGGACTCATGATTCCATAATGAATCTTTTACACTCAAATATCTTATGACATTTTAATTGAAATACATTATAACATGATTCATTATTAATGAACATTAACTGATTGGGCATTATTATTGTTGGATTTATTCTGTTCTTATGCCCTTATTATTAAATTATGATAAGATATACTCATTTATTGATATCTCATTTTTTACCCTTATTATAATTTTGATATAAACCTTTCTTATAGTTCCCTTCAATGGGTTATGGAGAATGGATTTATGTGTGAAATATCTAAGAGGGGAGTTAGTAATAAAGAAAATAATGGTATGTGATTCAAATAATTTATGAACATATTTTTTATATATCAATGTTTCCAAAAACAATAAAACATATTAGTTCGAGGATGGATCGTATTATTGTCTAATGAATAATTCCTCAAATATGATCTATTATTTATGTGTCAAACCTATGTGTCTCTAAATTTGTTATCAAAGAAACATTTAGTAACTTATGGAAACTATAATGAGAAAACATTACCAGTAACCATTAAGAAAATCACATGTATTTAAAATCATCCATTTTATGGAAAATAAATCAGTGTGGGTTTCCCAAAAAATACATCACTGTGAATACTTCAACTAGATGTAGTTTTGGAAAATATGCATATGGGGTTAGTAGCACCAAAAAAGTGTTCGTAAAATATATTTAAACCATCATTATAATTAATAGTGATGGGCACATACTGTAGACGTAGTATGACTCTCCTAGGGGATATTCATAGGGTACCATACATTTTCATTATGAACCATTATGGAGGACTTGAATAAATGATGACCTAGGATACCCTAGGTTATACCTGTGGTGTCTTAGATTGAAATGATAGTTTACATATTTATACGTATTTTAAATTATTTTCATGATTATATGATTTCACAATATTATTATTGATTCTCATCTTTTATTTTTTGTTTTTATAAATTTTTGAAAATATAAATAACCATTATAATTAATAATGTGAAATTAATTTAATTAATTATTGTCCAATGAAAACGAATGCTAGGGTAAATATAATTAAAACTAATATTGTTATGCTTATGAAACTCTATCATTCCCTTAATCATGTTGAGCATCCAACTGAAAGAAGAAGGGAAATATGTTCTATTAACTCCATCATGATGAAATTTTTACCTAATTTTAGTGGTTCTAATGATTCATTAAATTATTTAAAAAATGACCCCTACCACTAAAAATATATTTAACATTCCCCAGTGATCGAAAAATGAAAAATTGTCTTATTTTTTATCATTTGTATGGTGCTGCAGATTAATGGTGAAATATTATGAAGCATATTAGGAAATTAAGAAAAATTTAATCCATAAAGTTATATTATTTTAAAATAATATACATTAATATATAATGTCCTTATATTATTAATATGAATATGGAAAAGGAATGAAATGACTACATGTTTATGGATGACAAGTCTATTTTCACCTATAAATAAAATTTTACATGACATGTGATATATGATTTTGATATTATCATTGAAATGGAATGTATGTTTTATCAATTAATTGGTTTCTTGCTAGAAAGTCTCATGGGGGATTTAGAAATATGATACATTAGCATAAATTAAGGAATATGTAAATGAGGTATCAAGGGGGAAGTGGAGTTTGGAGTCACCCATCAATTTCATGGTTCTATTATGAAAAGAATTATAGAATTCAAAAACATTTTATAACAAAAACCGTATAGGGATGAATATAGTCTTTTCATTATGTCAGAAGTGTGGAAATAATAATAGAGGAAATTATATTAAGTGTAATAGTATATTTTTTATTTTTAAATATTAAGAACATCTAGAAAATTGAATGCTGACGTAATGGGATAATGATAGCTAATGATGCGAAGAAGGCTCCATAGAATTCACAATCCACACTCAAATTCTATAATACAAAGGTTTATTGAAATTTCACTAACCATCTCTAAAATATAAGGTTTAATGATAATGGTCAATGTTAGAAGCCTCTTAATCATAGAGAGAAAGGAAAATCTCATGAGATCACTATTTAATATAAGGGGTACAATAAAAAAGTGGTGAATGTTACACTTACCATTAATCCTCGAACTACAAATTTATTATTAATTTTCATGTTCTAACCACACTATTATATTTGAATAATTACCTATGTAGACCACATTACCACTTCAATGATTATATGATTAGTTAGAATAAAAAACTCTTAATGTTAGGATGATCACATATTACATGAATTATTCTTGTCCAATTGAGGTTTCTGGGATGATTATCCTATAAAATCGTAATATTTTTTATTTAGTATAACTTAATGTATTTTTTTCATGGACTAGATATATTTCTATTAATACCGTGTCAATTATCAATGAAGGGTATTTGTTTTTTATATTCAGAATTAACCCATTTTTGTTTATCAATAATAGAAAGAATATAAACAACCAATGGAAATTACATATAAAGAAGAAGAATTATATTACTATTAAATTTGTGTATTTATCTAATATTCAAAGGAATAAATTCAAAATCAATGAAATACCTATTCTATAGGTGTTTTATAATTTATTTCTAGAATAGATACAAAATATTCAGCCAAATTATGAAGTCATGTTTTTTATAGAACTCATACATTGTGCTACTCAAATTATAATGAATCCATATAGAATGGACCTAATTTAGTTTCATGAATTGAACAAAAATTTATATGAAAATCATGAATACATACAAATTCAGCCAAGTACGCAAAAATGGGGTTCACCTATCAATTTTCGAACGAGTAATGATAGATAAATTTAACAATTCAATTATTATCATGAAATTACCAAGATCCAAATAAATAACAAATTTCTTATGACCTATATGGATGATTTATTTGATCAATTATGTAGAACTTTCATTTTTACATAATTTATCTTCTATAATGATACTACCAGTTGAGGTTCTATATTCAAGACCTACCTATGAAATCTTTCAATTTTTGGTATGGACATTGTGAATTTATAGTGACTGTATTTGGATTTACTAATTCAACCTCTATATTCATATATTTAATGAAAATTGAAATGTTGAAATTAAATTTATCTATTTGTGGTGGTCATTATTGATGATATAATTATATATCTACAGATTAAATAAGATTATGAAGACCATTTTTGGATTGTAATAGAGGCCCTAGGAAATGAGATTTTGTATGAAAAATCACCAACAGTGAATTCTATCTACATAAAATTTCATTTTTTGGTCATATAATCTCAAAACAGGGTATATATATTGACCCATAAAATACCAATGTTATCTAAAATATAAATATAAAATCTATTATTACCGAGGGCCACATTTTTCTTAGATTTTCATTATATTATTAACACATTGTAATGGATTTATCAGGATTATATAATCTAATCACCAAGTGAACATATAAGATAATTAATTTCCTTTGGACTGGATATTGTGATTAGTATTTAATGGAAGCAATATATGGTTTTTCAGTTAACCTATTCTCACACTAATTTATTTCTTTTATTTTTTTGTTATACACCGACTCATCAAAAAATGGGGATTTGGTTTGTTCAAATGTACAATTATGTAGTGAGATCTTGTGCCTCAATACAAATGATCATGTATGAGAAAAATTACCTCACACATTATTTGGGGTAAAAGAGGTAATATTTTTATTAATTGTATAGAGGTATTATCTTTATGAAGAAAGGTGAAGAATATAAAATAATGATAATTTTTAAAGTATATATTCACCTTGAATGAGTTGAATATACACCTCAAAAGATGTATGGGATGGATTAACTATTATGACACCTCAATAAATTACTTACTTTGGAATGGGAACAAGTTGAATGATTATTTGAGTATAAAGGATCATGCAATATTATTTATGATGAGGATCACAAAAATACAATATTTTTTATTTTTAATGATAGACCATGATATGTTATAGCATATGGATAAAACTTATCTTTATCAAATATGTGTTCAATCATTTATCCATGTTAATATTACAATTTAACAAAAAAATAGTGTGGGGATGAAAAAGAAGGCGAAACATTTCTTGGGATCAACCAGGATTGTGATGGAATGATATGGTTCAATAATATAGTGGGAGACCTCATATTTCTCGACTATAAGAACAAACTATTTTAAGACGCTTGTCGCTCGTCGTTACTTATCAATGGTTTAATTATGATTATCTATTGTGATATAGAAGAGTTTTTCATGTGGGAATACATGAAGAGATATATTGTAGATAGTGTGTATTAGTGCTTAGTAAATTATTATGTTAAGGATGGGAGAAATATGTCCTTGTAGATGTTAAAAGCATTTACATAACATTAATTAAAATGGGAAAAAATGAAAATGTATTTTGTCACCCTACACCCCAAAACATTTAAAGGAAATAATTTAATTTTAGTTTTAATTGATCTTTAGAGGATGTATAAAGACATATTTACTATCAGATAATATTTCCCCCAATTTATTTTAATAGGATATAAATTATAGAAGTGTTATGATTGTATATAGTACCTAATTATATTTTGTCAATTTGTGATTTTGGTTTTACCTCCGTGTTTTGGATATGTCTTCAACATTCCCTAGATAAAAATTTACATCTCATACTAATTATCTTCCTTATAAATATGGTTATCTTGAGAGGACCATTAAAACTATGGAGGATATTCTGAGATCATGTTCTTATGATATTAATGGGTTTTTGAACCATAACCTTCCTCTTATTAGTTTTTATAAAAAATTACATTAAATTGATAATTATGATGGAACCTTATGAAGAATTTCTTGAATTTTATTCAATTCCTACATCATTATACCAATGGTTTTCTAGATCCCTTGATATGGAGTCCTTTATGACAACCTATACCAAATTTTTATACAAACCATTAGTATACCTGGGTCTATAAAAATATGTTTTTCAATCCATTTATATATAGCATATAATAATAATTGGTTTTTAAAGACTTTTCATATTAGGTATTTACATGACACACTCTGCCTACCCTCCACCCATACCCAACCACAATCACAAATTTCCTACAACAAGAGTAGTTTCCATACTTCTATTCTCTTAAATTTATCTCCTGTAATTCAGGGATTTTTTCTTTCATCCTACAGGAACATAATATTAGTAAGGGATAAATCATTCATCTCTTCTCTGATCATTGTTTTCATTACTAACTATGTTTCAATACTCAAATGAGATCCATTTGGGTCATGATTACTCCAAATCCATTGAAAGAAGGATTTTTAAGAATATTTTATTTCATAGTGAATGTCATTTTAGTTGAAATATGTGTTTACTAATTTCTTTATTCTCCCTTGAAATTATATCACAAGGAAATTATTCTCTAAATGAAATAAAATGTTTGGTAACCTTAGATCATTTGGTACATACCTATTATCATTATTATGAATTTATAATATGGAATATTCTCTTAATCTTTCTTTATTTTGTCTAATGAAAGTCATATAAGTTTATTTTTCATTTTTATTATTTTTACAGATCATTATTATAATTGTATTGTGGAATATGAATTTCTGGAGGATTTCTATTCATTGTGTATTAATATAGAATAAAATTTATAATATATTATAACATTTTATTATCATCAATATTACTAAAAAAGTGATATTTTGTTTGAATTATTTGTTACATTTAGCCCAATGTTGTTTCTATATGAATCAAAATTTGATTCTTGTCCCTTGACATTCCTTAGTAATCATCATAATCTTCATTAAAAGACCCTTTCCCTCCTCATAAATTAATGGTAATTGTTTTCTATGGTAGTATCTCCTTAAATATATTGTACCATATTGGAATATATGTTTCAAAACTGAATAAAATTCATCTCTTAAAAGAGAAATTGAAATGTTCCTCTTTTGGTGCTTGTATGTTTTATTAAAATATGATGTTTTAGTTTAAAAGTTTTATTTCAAAATTAAATTGAATAGATTATATTATAACGGTTTATATTGTAGAATTTAGTGTAATAATTGTAGAAGTTATATTCTTTACCATATATGCACCCTCTATGTGTTTATAGAGTTGGTTTATTTTTATGTTGGTGGTAGAAAGATACTCTTTGAGATAGTGGATGATCATATGAAATTATTACGGAATATATAAGGAGAAAATATATACATCATTTTCATTCCACTTGTAGATGTATAATTTTTGTATAATTTTTTTATTTCCTTTTTTATTTCTTGCGTTGTTTGGATTCCATATCCTATGTCACCTTTTCTGCATATATTATTAATATTGTAATCCTTAGTTTCAATGATATTTTTATATGATTATGATTTATTTTTTATCAATTATGATAAAATTCCAATTATATTGTTATACAATGTATTTTATTTTAAAAATTTAAAAATATGGATGATGTTTTAAAAATAGATGTTTCATAAAGAAAAGTGAATTTAATTTTATAATGTAATTGTTGTTTCCTAGTCATATTCTTATACATTTATTGGTTCAGGATTTATATTAATCAGTTATAGAAAACCTCAACATTCTTAATAAATTTTTCTCAAGATACTAATATGATTTGATGACTTTTATATTAAAATTTGATTTAGTAAACATTGTAATATCATTTTACTATACTTATTTGAATATAAATGTTTCATCCAATAATTGAATAGATAGTGGATTGATATAACATTTCAATCATTTATCCACTGAGATCCAACAAATTTTACATTTTTTAGATCATACAAATGAAAATTATTATAATGGAGGTATTGTATATATTCTGTGATATAATTGTGCGGAAATACCATGGTTATTATGGGAAAAGATAGATAACATATAATAAATTATTTTTTAGACAAATTATTTTTTTGTATCAAAATGGAGAGATGATGAAATATTATATTGTTCAAGAATGGATTGAGTATATTAAAATAATTTTTATTGAGAGATTGGTATTTGATAGGATTCCATTTTTTTAAACATCATGCAGAAGATATAATTCAAGTGCATGAAGACAACGATATCAACACACTTGAAGAAAATAATGACAATGATGATTATAAGTGAGTGAAAATAGTAATTGATAATTATAAGACTCACATATATCATTAATGTAATAAAACGAAAATAATAATAATATATAATGTAGTTATCATGGAAAAACATTTTATGGTATTTCTAATAACACTATTGAATATATTTTAATTTTTTTGAAATAATTACTTAATGATAAGGTAGATTTTCCATAATATCATTATTTGTCGTCAAAGTTAATTTACTAGAGTAGATTTTAATGTAATAAAATTCATGATTTCCAAAATTGATTATAAGTTATTCATGAAGGAAATTTCAGAACATAATAATATAAATTAATAGAGTGCATATTAATAGAATGAAAATGTAGTTTGAACCCAATTTCTGGTAACATATAAATTCTTTTAGTGCTTTACAATGATTCATATGCTTAAAAATCAAGTCATGGCCATTGAAATATCAAATAATATGCGACGGCATGAGGCTGAAATTTTAATTACAGTAATGATTATTTTCATCATACAGATATATTATCATGGTATAAATATGATGCACAACATCTCAATTTTTTAGTCGAGGTGTGTAATGTTAGGTTGGGTATGTCTTGTGATGTTTTTAATACTTTTACTTACAATATTACTTCCCACATCTCATTAATAATTTTAATTCATTTTTATAATATTTATCCATGTATGTGTATAAAGAAAATTCACATTCTTGAGTATACTAATTTCTTGAGCCTATGATCATCTGTAGGACACTTGAACACTCTAATTGGGGAGGGGTGAAGTAGAGTGTTAATTGTTTTTCAAAAATAATGATTTTTTCACCATGGTGGCAGGAACTTATTAAATTTTTATGATGGAACTATTCAATTATTAAACAACCATATATAGAAATAGAAACAAAACATGGGAAGTTTAATTGGTTGAATACGACGGGATAGTCAAAGGTTCTTACCCAGATTTTTTTTTGGTCATACATGAATCCACTAAGCACCACTAGATATTTTGTACAACAAAATTTCATACAAGGTTACTCTATTCTAGGAACACTTCCTTTAAATGTATTTTGGGATAAAACACTACCTCTATCAGATAACTTTATTTTCTCCCTCGTTCCCACTACCTTTGGTGAATTATTAATCAGTTTGTCAACATGATGGATGAATCAATATATTGGGAAAATAACCCGTTTTCCAAGATTATCAGAAGATTATTCATGAACCTTATACCTAAAATGTTTCACCCAAATTCATTATTCTCTCCAACAATATATTCTAAATTATTTTTCACAAAATCTCATTTCAAAAAATTTCCAATTTATTAAAACCCTTGTTTTGTTTCAATAGTTATTCAATATTTTCTATACAACATACTTTTTTGAAGTTCCCATCGTTTTTGAACGATCATGAATTTGATGAACTCTAAACAATAATGAATTACATAGCCTTTGAATAAATCCAAACTAATATATAAATCTAAATTAGAAAGAAACTCCATTTTCTGAAATTTCTTCATGTTAATTAGTTCTTAACCATTCATTTAATGATTATCATGTTTTTTAAGAGATCTTATTTCATGAAAGAACTTATAAGGACCCACCTTTAAAACATTAAATAATCTTGAGTTCAATGAATAATTCAAATTGAGGATCTTTTCAGGTTTGGAGTTTTAGATAATTAAGGCATAACTATTAAATTTCATCTCAAAATATTACAAAGCAGACACATCTACAAAGTATCCATTTTTTCATTAAATAGAAAACTTTTGAAAAAAAATATTCATGTCCAGATCCATGTTTTAGACTACATGACTTTTCATTGATCCCATCTGTGACCCAATTCATCATTAAGTCCTACTGAAAACATTTCAAAACATGGGATGAGCATAAAAAACTCAGTAAGGGTTATAAAACAATGAAAAAAACATTAGTTCATCAATACATACATAACATAAGCTCTTTAACTTACCTTATGAAAACATAAGATTAATGGATAACACATAGTAATCACAAATCACAAATGTAACTTTTCGCATCCATATCATACTTACAATGTATCTATCACATCTACATAGGGAGTTACATTGGAATGACCATCACAGTATATTACCTAAATCTCTTAGGAGAAACATTCAAATTTACCTCTTTCATGTTACCCAATGAATTGGAGATATCTCTCGAGCCCACCCGCCATAGGTTTATCATGGAACCACCCATATACGTAAACAATGCCCAGGAACCATAACATAGTCATAAAACATAACTCAAGCATAAAAGAAAGATAACATTTCCACATTTCAATCACAATATATCATTTAAATATATTGAATAATAAATTCATTTTAAAATCCATTTTCAATACCAAAATATGTAAAAATAGTGTGTTGTATTTATTTTCCATTGAAAAAAACAGTATGGATTGTTAAGGAATCCATAGATCAAATAATACTCAGGGTGGTGGAAAAGGTCATTGTCACTGCTTATGTTAAAAGGAACAATCCTTTTTATCATTTAGTAAAATTATTTGTTAAAAAAATTATTCCCTTTGAATTAAATAAAATGTCAAAGAGGCTTATACACTGTATAAAAGAAAGTCATGTATAAATAAAAATATGCCTCAATGGAAAGAGTTTGAGATGAAGTCCTTTACCTCGTGTCCAACGTGACATGTTCGTTATTTAATATTCTAAATCATAAAATAATGTTAATGTGTACATGCTTAAGAACCTTTTTAAAATTTATCATTACTTTTATATTACTTATTACTATGTTATAAACATTATTTAATCATTTATGTTAATAACGGTTGTTTTGTCGATATTTGGTATTTAAGTAAAAAATTAGATTCTTATAAGTACTAGTTGTTCAAGTGGTGAAAGTTCCACTATCTCTAGAATGATATTAATTATGAAGATAAAATATTAATAATATATATCTAGTATATATATCTAATTATAATAGTACATATAATTTTGAGATAAGAAATGAAATTCACCGTTCATGGAGACGGTAAGACATACGTACACATGAAGAAAACTTTCATTTCTATATTATATTTAATGGAATGAAAACATAATGATAAATATGTATATTATAATTCCAGTATAATATCATATATAATTTTAGTTACTACATCTTTATTCATCCCAAGTGTGGTATGAACAAGTTATATCACTTTGAGGGGGAGGTGGTTCGCACTTCCTCAAAATAAATTATCGTGTTTACCCATTATAGAAACAATAAAGCTATGATATAAATGGAAAAAACATAAGAATAAAGAAAACATAAACATAATATATTAATATATTAATATTTTTCCATAATAATTTCCACCATGATAGGTGGTTGGATATATTTGAACAATCATCGTTTCGTGAGGCAGTAGTTCGTTGTCCACAGAAATAGTATTTTCTTTATCCATTAGATGGAGGTTTGTGTTAGTGTAGTTCCAATCCTTCCCATAACAAAAACCTACTATTTTGAGGATATTATTTTTTATAAATGAAATTAATAAAAATAGTTTATGGGTTTGGAGAAGTAAAATATATGTAAATAACTTAAGAGAAAATGTTACCTTTTTACAGGGTAACTCCCTTTGGTTTGAACCAAATGTTTTACTTGAAGTTCCTTATGCATATGGTAAGGTTTCTAGGAAAAATATAGGGATATTTGAAGCTTATTTAGGCTGATTTTGGATGATCCAAGGGGCTTAAGAGTTGTGTGGAATGGGTTAGAAGTTGTGTCCTTTGATAAGGGAGGAGGGTCTCTTTAAGAATGTTTGAAAGAATTATTTTATTATAAACATATATTCGATTTCAAAAAATTCAAAAAACATAAAATTATAATATAATATGACTCATGTTCGAGATAAAATCATCCAATAATAATTGGACTGGTTTTGGATTTCGTTTTAGTATTTATAATCTTATTTATTTAAAACATTCATTAATGAGGTAAACACTGCATCATTATTATTTTATAAAAAAATATTATTAATTTCATGTCTAAAAATTTAAAAAAAATACCATGATGTATGAAATATTATTAGCTTTTAAATTCATATTTATAGTCGAAGAGATAACATATATAATCCAATGTAAAATTTTATTTACTAAAACATATTTATTCATGTCATTTTTTCGTTTTCTTTAAGTTAATTAAAATAAAGTGTCATTATCACTCCCATGTGGATAAATGAGGTCCCAAAATTGACCCAAGGATTAACATGGTCGGATATGTATCAACCAATAGAATTGGGACATATTTTATGGGAATTTAATATTTTTATAATATTATGTTTTACACTTATTTACAAGATTTACCCTTTAACCATGGTAAATAAAATATTTACTAAAGTAAATATTTAAAAAGACTAAAAAAATTTAGTTATTTACACAATTTTGACCTACTGATTCATATTATGGAATCCAGTTTTATAAATTAAAAACCCATAAGTGGAAGAAATTAATTTAAAATTAATTCCCGTTGTCAAAACAAAAAGTGTGTTTTTATGAAATAATAACTATCAAAAGACTGACACTTGTTTATCTCCAATTTCAATGTGAAATTACTTCTAATGGCCAAATTTTTTTTAAATGGTAAAAACATAATCTAATTAAACTTTAAAACCAATAAAAATAATAATATATCTATATAAATAAATTAGACTAAATGGTAGATTGGAATTAAAATACAGTATTTTTCAGTATTCATTAAAAAATGAACATTATCAGAGAAATACCGAAATTTCATCCAAATTAAACCTTGATGTCCTGATTCTAAAGAAGAATATTATTATTTCAAATATAACATTTAAATGTTATAATAAATATATTTTAAAAAGGGTTCGCAATCAAAAAGTGGTAATTTGAACATTTAAAGAATATTAGAGTATTTGTGCTTAAAATTGGATTCATTCACATTTTAAGCCTCTAAAATTTATTGGATAAATGTAAAAAACATTTAAAAAATATATATAAAAATAATTTAGTTAGTTCTATTCATTAACTTAAATATAATGGTTAGGCGTTTACTAACATTTAAAATAATATTATTATATTATTAGTGTGCAATGTATGATTTCAAAGAAACCAATTTTTGTGTATTGGGTACACCATCAAACATAGAGTCCCATTTAAAGTAAAATTAATATTTAATTCTCAAATATTAAAAAATATGAAAATTTATTATGCTTGATTTAAATGGTATGTTACATCTTTCCCACCTTTAGAGAATTTTGTTCTCGCAATTTTATTTATTTATCAAATAAGTGGGGGTATTTATCTCTCATAGAATTTTCAGATTCCCTCGTTGCCTCTTCAACCATATGGATTATCTACAAAACCTTTACATGATAGATGAACTTATTCTGTAACACATTATCTCTACGGTCATGAATATGTACTGGTTGTTCTTCATAAGGAATATTCTCCTCCAATTGAACTACCCCTGGACTCAAAACATGATAAGGATCCTACATATACTTCCTCCACATTGAAACATGAAATATATTGTATACCTGGGATATATTTGGAGGTAAATCCACATTGTACAGAATTAATTCAAATTTCTCCAAGATTTAATTGGTTTTAATGAACCTCGGACACAAATTTCCCTTCTTACCAAAACACAACACACTTTTCCTTGAAAAAACTACGAGAAAGACATGATCACCTACCTCGAAAGATAGATCCTTCCTCCCGTTATCCGCATAACTTTTATTCCTTCTCTGAGCTGTTCTCATGTGTTTCTAAATCAATATAATCTTTTCTTCCATCTCATCTAACAATTCCGGTGCCATCAGTTTCCCTTCACCCACTTCATCTCAAAAAGCTGGAGTTCAACACAGCTTTCCATATAATGCCTCAAATGGATCCATTTGAATACCAGAATGAAAACTATTATTATAACAAAATTAAACCAAAGAAATATGTTGGTCCCAACTTCCCAGGTAATCTGTTGAAAAATAATGTAACATATCCTCCATGGTCTGAATTGTTAATTCTGACTGCCCATATCATTGAGGATGAAAAGATATACTAAAATTGAATTCATTACCCAAATACTTCTAAAGGCCTTTACAAAAGTTATAAGTAAACTTGGGAGCACGATCAGATACAATGGGGTGGGGAACTCCATGCAACCTAACTTTCTCTTTAACATAAAACTGAGAACGTTTATCTTTTAGAAAAAGTATCTATAATAGGAAGGAAATGAGCATATTTACTCAATTAATCAATAATAACCTAGATTTCATTGTTACCTCGAGATTTCTTGGGTAATCCCACAATGAAGTCCATGGATATATTTTCCCATATCCACTCTAGAACGGGTAATGAATGAAGCATCCCATTTGGTAATTTCTGGTATGCTTTAGCCTTCTAAAAAGTCAAACACTTTATAGTTAAATCTGCAATATCTCTATTCATTCCATCCAACCAGTAAGACTCTCGAAGATCTCTCTACATTTTAGTATTTCTAGGATGAACAAAAAATGTAGAACTATGATATTCACATAAGAAATCTTTCTTCAACTATGAATCACAAGGCACACATTATATCTTCCCAAACCTCAAAACACCATAATTATCAACGTTAAAATCAGGAAAATTACACTTCTGAACAAACTCTACCTTTTTCTGCAACTCACTCTCTTCCTTCTACAGAAGAATAATTTTGTTTGATAGAGACGATTTCACTGACACATAAAACAAAATAGAGTAATTTCCTACACCAACAGCATCTATTCCAGAGTTCATCAAATAAAAAACCAAAGTATGTTGTTCCAAACGTAGCACAGTTAATGAAGCATTACATTTTTGACTCAAAGCATTAGACGCTTTATTTGATTTTCCCAGATGGTAATGAATTGTAAAATCATAATCCTTGATTAATTCCAGTCATCTCCTCTGTCTCATATTCAATTATTTCTGAGTGAATATATACTTTAATCTTTTGTGGTCAGTATATATTTCACATTTACTCTATACAAATGATGCCTAAAAATATTTAAATAGAATACAACAATAGCTAATTCCAAATAATGTGTAGGGTAATTTAACTCATGAGGTTTCAAATGACATGAAGTATAAGCAATTACCTGATCATTCTACATAAGAACACAACCGTTTCCTTTCAACGAAGCATCAATGTAGATAATAAACTCAACATTTCCTGAAGGTAATGCCAAAATTGGAGCATTCACTAATATTCTTTTCAATTCATGAAAACAATCATCACATTATTTTTTTTCCATATGACTATAACACCTTTTCAAGTTAACATATTCAATTGACTAGATAAACATGAAAAATTTTCATCAAACCTATGCTAATAACCTACCCTACCATGAAAACTATAGATCTTGGTTATATTTTTAGGTCTTGGCCATTCATCAACAATTTTTGTTTTTGTGGGATCAAAAGTTATGCCATTTTATTAAACAATGTGACCAAGGATTGAAATTTTTTGTAACCAAAACTCACACTTTCTGAATTTCCCATACAATCTATTTTCTTTTAAGGTTAGCATGACAACCCCTAAATGGCTTTCATGCTTCTATTTACTTTTATGATAAACTAAAATAACATCAATGAACACAACCACAAACATATCCATGAACCCACAAAACATTCTATTCATAAGATCAATGAATACAACATGTGAATTGTTTAACCCAAAAGGCATAACTAAAAATTAATAATTGCCATATCTAGTAGAAAATGAGGTCTTCAGAATGTCTGATTCCTTTACTTCCAAATTATGGTACCCTGGCCTCAAATAAATCTTCGTAAAATACTGATCTCCCTAGATCTGATCAATCAAATCATCAATATGAGGCAAATGATACTTCTCCTTAACAGTGATTTTATTCAATGCTCTATAATCATTGCAATGTATCATTGAACCATCGTTCTTTTTAACAAATAAGATAGGATAACCCTATGGTGATGTTCTAGGTCGACTGAAACCTTTATCTAATAACTAATTCAATTACTTCTTTAATGTTAAAAGTTCAATTTGAGTCATTCAATAATGCAGTTTTGAAATTGGATTTGCATCAGAAACTAAGTCAATAGTAAATTCAACTTCCCAATCAGGTATTATTTCAGGCAACTCATTATGAAAAAACATCAAGGTACTCATTTACCACTGGCACATCATTAATCTATATAATCCCATTGTTTTCAAAAATATGGTCATGGTAAAATTCATTTATATATTTTACTAGTTTCTTAGCTTCATAATATGTTATCAAAATAAATCATTCATTCTTGTACAAAAACATAAAATATTTCTGAAAAGAAACCTCTTTCGCTCTGCAGCCTATCAGGTCATGATAAACAGAAATCCAATCCATACCTAAAATAACATCAAACTCTACTAGAGGAAAAATAATAAGTTTTTCAGGTAGATTCTTTATGCACACAAGGACATGAAGGTTATTACAATATCTTTTTGTCTCAACATTTCCCACTGGTGTTTTTACTATATTTTCAGGACTCATATCTTGAGATGGAATTCAAAATTTAATAAAAAACATCTTAGAAATGAAAGAATGAGTGGACCCCAAATCAAACAACACAATGGAATAATCTGAACAAACAAACAGTGTACTTGATACTACTTCATTTGATGGCCCAACATCTGTTGAAGTAGTTGCAAAGGATTTCACTAGCTCTTTCTGCTTGTAGTCTAGCCACTTTCCCTCAATTGAGTTTTTTTTGGACACTCATTTGTATAATGACCCATTTCATTGCACATAATACTTTTTACTAATTGTAAATTAGTTTTTTTCTTACCATTACCCCGATATTTTTTTTGTGCAATTATGAGCATTATGTCCCATTTTACCACATCGGTAGAACATAGCTAAATTCAAAAGGCATTCCCCAGCATGATTTTTACTAAATTGTTTACAAACTGTAAACTTAAGTTTCTTACTATAAAACTTTTTTGAAGAGTTCATCTCTTTCATCTGCCAACCCAACCTCTTAATCTGTTGTTTGTCTAAGAACACCTGATCATCGAAAACTCCATTTCCACCTTCTTCTCACATAGAAAACGTTGTTAATATATTTTGAACTCACGATAAGATAAACCCATTTGATATATTGTCTTTAATCCTGAGTTAAAATGTTTGATTTTACTATCAAGATCTCATATGAAATTTGGAGCATACCGTGCCAATAGAGTGAATTTTGCATCATAAGTAGCCACTGAGTCATCATCCTACCCCAATTCTAGGAATTTTTTTTCCATCCTTAGACAAACCACCATAGGAAATTATTTTTCAAGAAACAAACCTTTGAATTCAACCCAACCAAGAGAATCAATCTCCTCACTATCCCTGATATTTTTCACCATTGACCACCAGTGATCAGCTTCACCTTCAAAACTGAAAACAAAAAGACTAACCATTTGATGTTCTAAACACCTCATGATGCCAAAAAACATTTCTATTGATTTAATCAACCATTCTTATAGCACATGGTAATATGATGATCTTAATAATGGGGGATGTTGCCTTCATGAAAAGAACCACTACTGACAGGATCCTCTGTGGTTGATCTAGATGATCTCATGCATGGATACCACAACCATTTATAGCCTGAGTCAACTATGCCATCACTGCAACAAACTATTCTGTTCTTATTCTAACCATCTCATGTTGTTGATTTGGAAGGTTGTATTTCTCTTGATGGCATCCCATCATAGCTGCCTTGTTTCCTCTACTGAAAACCATTCTGAACACATAAATATATTATGAGAAGCAACATGGTAATCTTTAAATGCTATATAATTTCAATCTTAACATAAATTAAAAATAATTTATGGATATTAATTTACAATATCCTTACTTCTAAAGTAGTCTAAACCGACCTCTGATACCAACTATAATGACCCAGCATTAAATCATTACATAATCATGAATTAAATGAATAATTCACATTGAATATATTTTTAGGTGTAGTGTTTTAGAGAATTAGTACATAACTATTACAATACATCTCAAAATATTACAAACTAGACACTTATACTCAGTTTCAATTTTTTTTTTCAAAAAATAAAATCTCTTGAAAAAAAGTTCCATGTCAAGTTCCATGTATTAGACAACATGACATTTCCTAGACTACATTCTTGACCCTAGTAATCATTATGTCTTGTAAAAAAACATTCCAAAACATTGGATGAGCATAAAAAGCTCAATAAGGCTTATAAAACAATGAAAAAAACATTATTTCATTAATATATACAAACATAATCTCATTAACATACCTCATGAAAACATAAGATTTATGAACGACACATATTAATCACAAATCATAAAGGTATCTTGTGGAATCCATATTATACATACATTGTTGCTATCACAACTAAATAGGGAGTTACGTTGTAATACCCATCACAGTATATTCCCTAAATATCATAGGAGAAACATTCACATTTACCACCGTCACGTAAACCAATGAATTAAAGAGATATCTTGGGATAAACCGCCTAATTCTTATCATGGATCCACCCGTATATGTAAACAATGCCCAAGAACCATAACATAGTCATAACACATAACACATGCATAAAAGGAAAGATTACATTTCCATATTTCAATCAAAATATATAATTTAAATATATTGGCATAAAAAATCCATTATCAATACCATTTTCAATTCCAATATATGTAAAAATAGTATATTTTATTTATTTTCCCTTTAAAAAACACTACGGATTGTTAAGGAAGCCAAAGATCAAATAATACTCACGGCGGCAGAAAATGTTGTTGGCACCAATTACGTTAAAAGAATCATTCCTTTCTGTCATTAGTAAAGCACTGCTTAGAAAAAAATATTCCCTTTGAATTAAATGAAAACTCAAATAGGTTTATACACCGAATAAATGAAATTCATGTATAAATCAAAAGATGTCTCAATGGAAAGAGATTGAGACGAAGTCCTTTACCTCATGTCCGAATTCACCCGTTTCTTCTTTAATCTCCTGAATAATATACTAAATTTGATTCAAACATTATTAAGATAATTTTTCATGTTTATCATTCCTTTTATATTAATTATTACTATGTTATAGACATTATGTAATCATTTAATAAAATAATGGTCGTTTTGTCGATATTTGGTATTTGAGTCAAAAATGAACTTCTTATAAGTACAAGTTATTCATGTGATCAAAGGACCATTATATCCAGATTGATATCCATGATGTATATATCATATATATCTTTTATATATATGAATTTATAATTGTACATAACATTTGGAGATAAGAAATTATATTCACCGTTCATGGAGACGATAAGCCATACGTACGCATGAACACTACATTCATTTCTATTTCATATTTAGTGGAATGAAAAATTAAATATAGATAAGTATATTATAATTCCAGAATAATATCATATATAATTTCAGTGACTACATATTTTATTCATCCCACATATGGAATGAATGATTCATATTTCATTGAAGGGGCGGTAGTCCACACTTTCACAAATGAAATTATCGCGTTTACAAATTATGAAAACCATAAAGGTAGGATATAAATGGAAAATACAGAATCATAAAGAAAACTTAAACATAATATATATCATATATAAATATATTTCTATCATAATTTCTACTATGAGAGGCTATTGGAGATATTTGAACAATCACTGTTTCATGAGGCTATAGGTTGTCGTCCACGAAAACAATATGTTTATTACCCATTAGATGGATGAGTGTGTAAGTGTTGTTAAAATACTGCTCATAAAAGCAACCTAGTATAATGGGGATACTTTTTTTGTTATAAAATAAATTATTAAAAATAGTAATGGGGTTGGATAATTAATATAAAATAAAATAACTTAAGAGAAAATGTTACCTTTAAATCAGGTAACTCCCTTTCTTTAAACCAAAAGGTTTACTTTTAGTGCCTTATGCCTAAGGTAAGGATTCTATGATGAATATAAGGATATTTAGAGATTATTTAGTCATAGTATTGATGAGGAAAGGGGATTGAGAGGTGTGATAAATAGGTTAGAAGTGGTGTCCTTTTATAAGGGGGAGGAGGGGCTCTTTAGAAATAATTGAAAAAAATATATATTTTATTATAAACTTATCATCAGTTTAAAAATGCCCAAAACTCATTATGGTCTAAGATAATATGACACATTTTTGAAATAAAATCATCCAATAAGAATTGGATAGGTATTAGATATTGTTTTATTATTTATAATCTTATTTATTTAAATCATTAATTAATGAGGTAAACACTGCATCATTATTGTGTCGTTAATTTTTTTATAAATTTTATTCCTAAAAATCATAATACAAATACCATGATGTAGGAAATATTTTTTTCCTTTCCAATTCATATATATATTCGAAGAGATAACTTATATAACCCCATGTAAAAAATGATTTACTAAAAGATATTTGATTATGTCATTTTTTCCTTTAAGTTAATTAAAATAATGTGTCACTATCACTCCGAAGTGGCTCCATGGGGTCTGAAAATAGACCCCAGGATACCCATGGTCATATATGTATCAACCAATAGGATTAATAAATATGTTAGGGTAATTTAATTTTATTTTAATATTATTTTTACCTTTATTACTAGATTTACCATTTAACCATGGTAAATAAAATATTTACTGAATTAAGTATTTAAGAAGTCTAAAAAGTAATGTTACCTATTTACACAATTTAGAACTAATGATTAAAATATTTTAATCCATTTTTCTAAATTCATAACATATAAGTGGAAGAAATTAATTTAAAAATAATTCATGTTGTCAAAACAAAATGCGTTTATTTAAGAAATAATAACTATGAAAAGATTGAAGCTTGTTTATGTCCAAGTGCTAAGTGAAATTACTTATAATGGCCATAATTGGATTAAAAGGTAAAAATATTATATAATTAAACTTTAAAACAAATTAAAAATATAATATATCTATATAAATAAATTATATCAAAAGGCAGTTTTGAATTAAAATACAGTATATTTCAATATTCATTAAAAAATGAACATTATCAGAAAAATACCAAAATTTCATCCAAAGTAAATTTTTATGCCACGATTCTAAATAGTGATATTTTTTTTCATATATAACATATTATAGTGAAAAAAATAGATTTAAAAAGGGTTTTCCATCAAAAGGTGGAAAAATGTCATTTTAATGAATATTAGAGTATTTGTGCTTAAAATTGGATTCATTCACATTTTATGCCTCTAAATGTTATTGGAGAAATGTAAAAAACATTTAACATACATATATAATCATATTTTAGTTATTTCTATCCATTCCCTCCAATACAACGACTATGCGTTAACCACTATTTAAAATAATGATATTATATTATTATTTTGCAACGTTATATTTCATAGAAACTCATTGTTGCGTATCGTTTATGCCATCGATCATAAAATCCCATTTAAAGTAAAATTAATATTTAATTCAAAAATATTAATAAGTTTGAAAATGTATTATTCTTTATTTACGTGGGATGTTACATAACTACTTTCCCACAATACCTTTTTAGAATTAGAGAAATTCACCCTTTTCCCAAAATAATCAACATTAAACTTGTAGTACCTCTGGTTTCTTGTATGTAACCCTTGTTTTATGCTTTTTAAGTAGATGAAGCATATGAGAAATGGTTGGGGAAGGTTTGGAGGTTTTTTAATCGTCAAAGGGAAAAAGGTTGTGACACAAGGGTTTCCCAAACTGTGCAGAAGTCATGCAGGTGGTGTCACTTTGGACAGAGGAGACCACATGGTGTGCGCACGGTTTGGGAAAACCATGTGAGGACTCCATGCGTAGTGACCCTTCCAAGCAGTGACTACCACATGGATAGCACACATTTTGACTAACCGTACGGACTAACCGTGCGCGAAGTCAACTTAGATCCTATTTTAGTGATCTAATCCATTTTATTCTTAATCCCACTCGTTTTTCTCCTAGACATCCCTAACTCGGGATTTCTCTCTGGTGAAGGTGGGAGAACACAGAACATGCATTTTGGAAGCGATCCAGAGGTTTTCCTTGGTGTTTAGTGGCCGATTGATCGAGGTAAGTCTCGTTTCCTTTAGTTTTCTTATATCTCCTTCTTCCATATTGATGGATACTTAGATCTACACCCAAGGTGGGTAGATCTAATGTAGTGGATGAATTTTATGTCTGGTTTTGGTTTTTTTGGAACTAGGGGGAGGAATCTAAGGAGGATTCGGGGAGTAGTCGACTTGGTTTTATTGGTGTTCTTTGTGCGTTGGTTTTTTCGCCTAATTTGTTAAGGTAGGTGGCATCACTCCCCATTCGTCTTTCACAGAACTTGAAGGCTTAGTTTAAAATTGTATTCATTGATTTAAATGGTTTGTTTATCTGGTGTGATAGAAATGTTGAAACACCTTTTTAGTAATGGGTGATGGAAATTGTGTGTTTGTGGAAATTTGTTGTTGAAGTGAATTTAAAATGGGGATTTTAAACAGGTTATGGTTTTTATGCTTGAACGAAACTGTTTTAAAAAAATGGTTTGATGCTTTATTGAAAGGTTTTTAACACACTTGGTTTTTTCATGGATTTTCAAGGGTTTTGGTGTGTGTTCATATGCATTGGGATGGATAAGGGTGAGAAGTACCCCCATCCAAAGGGATGGATAAAGGTGTGAAGTACCCCCATCAAGGTAGTCCACAAAGTGACGGCTTAGAAGATGGATAACTCATCCCTCATGAGTAAAGGGAGGTTCAGGTTGCATGCATGGTTGATTTTGTGGATTTTTGAAATAGAATGATTGGGAAAAAATGGAAATGGGAATTTGATTGGAAACATTTCTTGGTTACTTTTCTTGAGGAAGATGGTTTTTGTTGGAAAATGGTTTTGAAATGGATCATCTTATACTGTGAGTTGTTTTAGAAATGTTTTATATTAATTGTTTTATGTAAATGTGCTAACATGTTTTATCCTTGAGGCATGGATTGGGAATTCATTGGGGAAAACCTACTATGTTTCATTACTCACCCCCTTCTTTGGAATGTTGGTGCTTTTATAGATGTCATATACCATAATGTTGGCAAAGATAAAGTGTCACATGTTTATAGCACTACTTTGGGATGCTTGGTTTGGTTCGTGATGTTTGAGCTTGAAGCTTGTGGAGCATGGAGTTGGGTTGTCTTCTTATTGTCTTTTAGTTTTTCTTTCCACTATTTACTCTGATTTAGTGTTGGTTTCCACTATGGTACTCTTGATTGGTTTATGATAAAATAAATGGTTGAGTTTTCTTAGCTTTTATCATGCATCATTTTGTTGATTTGTTTGGTTATTGTTGTTGGATCTATTGTATGTTCAAAAAGGGTAAATCATCCCCCACTTGTTTTAAACCCATAGGCATTTATTTCCAGACTTTGGTGCCTTGGGGGTGTCGCTTAAGGCCTTGTAATGACAATTTTTAATCTCAATCCAATGAGAATTGGCATGTCATTACAAATGGTATTAGTTTATTTGGTCCTTGGGGTATAAATTCAATCATCTTGTTCCTTTCTTTGTGGAAAAAGTAGTCATAAGATTTTGTTGGTCTTGGCGTTGAATTATTACGTTTCTATTCCTTGGGTGGTCATTTTAGGAAGGAGTAGGATGGTCGGAACTTGGAATGTAGAGCATAAAAAGATGTAGCTAACCTTTTTATGCTGAACTTCATGTTACCAGGGAGATAAGTACATAAATGTTTTGGAGACACTTATAGGATAACAAATCTCATTATCATAGGTATAGCCAGTTAGACGAGCATGACATGCATTAGAGGAATGAATTACCACTGGGAGTGCATATATCATTTAATAAATGGTTTATGGTTTGATGCAAAAGCGTGATTTCTGAATTTTTTTTAAAATATTTCAAATGAAATATTTTGAAAAGAGAATGGTTGATGTATTTTGAAAATAGATTGATTTTCATAATAAGGAAAAGATATCTTTTTAGAAATGGGTACATGTGGAAAAGCTTGATGGGTGGAAATCAATGTTGTTATAATGATGTGATTGAAATTTAAATGCTAAGCCTTCAGTTGCTAAGAAGTGAGACTAACAGTGTGCATTATTTGTATAGAAAGTGGCACCCGTTAGGCGTCGTAGAAACCAAACGGAAGAGGCCACAGCGAATGTGGTTGCACCTGAACCACAGGTGAACTAGCAGCCAGTCCAGAGTATAGTTCAATCATTTCAGGTTGTGGACACGGGGAATCAAAGGGATGAGTCAAGGCATGTAGACCATTCCGTCTTGTTCAAGAAGCAGGATCCACCCATCTTTCAGGGTGATTCTAAAATAGAAAGGCCGGAGGTGTGGCTTTGTAGGATGAATCATATCTTCGATTTCATCGTCACAACAGCAAAACTAAATGTAAAGTTGGTGACGTATATACTGGAGGATCTTTCACGACAGTGGTGGGAGCAAGTGGTGCAGGCTAAGGTTGATCAAGGCCTGGGTTGGGAGGAATTTCAGGAATTGTTAAATAAACAATTCAATCCTTACACATTCAAGATCTAGATGGAGAAAGTCTTTGTCAGCATAAAGCAATAGAATCTCTCTATCACTGAGTATGTGGGTAAATTCATGAATTTAGTGTGCTTTGCACCGGAAGATGCTGCAAGTGCGTCGCTGAATGCATGCATCCTTGAATCAATGTTGCTACCAGAGATTCACTCGAAGATAGTTGTGCTCTGTATTATGGATTATACGGAGATAATAAATAGATCAATAGTAGCTTAAAGAGACATATCAGGAGTTATGGGAGGAGGAAGTATGATGATAACCATGGGAACGGGTGGAAACTCTAATGATGGAAAGAATCGGAAGAGGGACACCTACTTCCAAGGTGGGAGTGCGAATCAGAATTAGAATGATGGATCTATGAATCTTCCTCCACAACCCATGATGAAAGCCGAGTGTTTTCAATGTGGCTCGATTGATCGCATGAAATGAGAATTTACAGCACCACCGAGAGCATTCCACAATTGCAACAAGATGGGGCATCTTTAGCGATATTGTCGCAGTGCTCCATGGTCAGGCATTCGTGACACTTCCCAGACCTCGCAAGCATATTATGCTTTGATAGGGTGAGGACAAAAAAATCAGTCTCACCGGTACAATAGAGCTAGCTATGGTGACTCCAGGAATACCATGACTCCTCAGGAAGGACAATCTCAACAAGGGAATGAGGAGAAAAGTGAAACAACAAAGCAATTGTATGGAGCAGAACAGGTGATTGTGGATGACCAGTTTGGACCGTCTATGGTGATAGGTATGATTCTTTTTAATTCTACCCTCAAGAAAGTGTTTTTCGATACTAGTGGATCACCATATTTTCATTCTTCATGAATTGCTGATTTTTTGAACTTACAACTTGAAATGATGCCTTTTGTGATAAAACATCAAACTCCTCTCAGTGAAAGAGAATGTAGAGACTTCGTGTGTAGAGAATGTTCTATAATTGTTGATGGAGCTGAGCTAAAATTGGATTTCTCTACGCTAGATATGGGTGTCTATGATATAATCCTAGGTATGGATTGGTTGAAAAAGTTCAGGGTTCACATCGACTGTTATAACAGAACAGTCAGTTTTGCGACTGAGGATGGCATCAAGCATCTCTTTACAGAAGAAAGAGTGGTAAAGGCAGGTGAAACAGGCTTGTTGGAAATAGTAGTGGCAACGATCACTTAGCAGTTTGCTTCCTTAAACTTGGAATCGATGGACGACATCCCGAATAATAGTTTTCTAGTAGTCAAGGTTAAATTTCCCGATGTTTTTCCTGAAAATACCTCTGGGTTACCACCTGTAAGAGAAGTGGAGTTTACGATTGATCTCCTTCCAGGGACCAGTCCTGTCTAACTTCTATCTTATAGGATGGCACCAACGAAGTTAAAGGAATTGGAAGTGTAGTTGGAGGAACTCGAAAACAAGGGTTTTATTCGGCCAAGTGTGCCTCCGTGGGCAGCACCAGTTTTGTTTGTAAAGAAAGAAAATGGAACTTTGAGTCTATTTGTTGATTATAGTAAACTTAACCAAGATACAATAAAGAATAGATGTCCACTTCCATATATTGATGATCTTCTTGATCAATTAAGGGGAGCTCAGTGGTTCTCTAAGATTGAATTGTTGTCAGGATGTCACTAGTTGCGAGTTCGGAAGGATGATATTCCGAAGATAACCTTCAGAAGAAATTATGGTCACTACGAATATCAAGTCATGCCTTTTGGTCTTACGAATGTACAAGCAGTCCTTATGGCATTGATGAATCAGATATTTCAGCGTTATCTGGATTCTTTTGTTGGGGTGTTTGTGGATGACATATTGGTGTATTCAAGAACAAAGGCTGAGCATGAGAAACACTTGCTGATAGTGTTAGAAATCATGAGAGACCATCAGTTGTATGCCAAATTATCATAGTGTGATTTTTGGATACATTAGGTATGATTTATGGGCCATGTTGTTTCTGAAAAAGGTGTTTTGGTGGATCCAGAAAAGATAGAAGTTGTTCTTTCTTGGAAACTTCTGAATAATGTCTTTGAAGTACGAAGTTTTCTTGGTCTAGATGGTTATTACCGATGCTTTGTGTGTGACTTATCATGACTAGATTCACATACGAAAACATTGAAAAATAATAATAGTGCATTTAAATGGACTGAGGAATGTCAGATATCTTTTCAAGTGTTTAAAGATTGCCTTACATCAGCATCCATCTTGCTTTTTCCGGAATTAGGACTGGGGTACATGGTGTATTGTGATGCTTCAAGAACTGGGTTGGGATGTGTTCTCATGCAAGGAGACCATATTGTTGCTTAGGGCTCAAGGCAGTTGAGGGTGCATGAAAATAACTACCCAACACATGATATGGAGTTAGCTGCAGTCGTCCATGCTTTGAAAACGTGGAGACATTATCTCTTTGGTGGGAAATTTACCATGTGTACGGATCACAAAAGCTTGAAACACATTTTCTCACAGCGATATCTGAATCTAACATAGAGGATATGGATGGAGTATATTCAAATTATCGACTTTGACTTCATGTATACACCAGTTAAGAGAAATTCGGTGGTCGATGCATTCAGCAGAAAGTCATATTCTTAGTTGGCGAAAGAAGCATCAAATGAGTGGCAGTTGATGTCGGTCATAGCCGACATGCTTATGGAATGTGAAGACCAAGATGATGTTGCGATTTTCTCTCCATTTACACTTGTTCTTGATTTGGTGGAGATAGTAAAGGAGGAACATGAATTCGATGTAGACTGTGTTTCAATGAGTTCAAAACACAATGGTGGGGATACCATTGAGGGATGGAAGTTGGATGGAAATTCAGTTTTGCAGTTTCGAGATCGTATGGCTATACCTTTATCTTCTTAGGAACAACTCTTTCATGCTTACCATAATTCCATATGGGTTGTTCATCTAGGAATACACAAGATGTATAACGCGTTGAAGGCTCTGTTTTGGTGGAAATGCATGAAACAGAAGGTAGATGAATTTGTTTCAAGGTATTTAACTTGTCAGCAAGTCAAAGAAGAACATCAGCGGCCAGAGGGTATGTTATAGTCTCTACCAATTCCAATGTGGAAATGGGAGTAGATAGCCATGGATTTCTTTACAAGTCTCCCACGATCAGTTCTGAAGGATAATGACATATGGGTGATAGTGGATCAGCTTACCAAGTCGGCCCATTTAATCCATATTCGGGAATCTAATACGGTGGGGTATCTTTCCAAAATCTATATCTGAGAAGTGGTAAAGAGACATGGCATACCAGTTCCAATCGTTTCAGACAGAGATTCAATGTTCAAATCTCATTTCTGGTGATCCTTACAGGAATCCCTGGGAACTCAGTTGAATATGAGTATGGCATATCATCCTCAGAGGGATGGAAAATCCAAATGGACGATACAGACATTGGAAGACATGTTGCGGGCTTGTGTAATGGATTTTCGTGTCTCTTGGGAAGAGCACATGCCTTTAGTGGAGTTGTCATATAACAACAATTATCATGCCTCGATACACGTGGCTCCATTTGAAGCATTGTATGGGTGTCCTTGTCATTCTCCACTTTTTTGGGTTGAAATAGGTGAGACTTCACTAGCTGGTCTGAGCCATATCCAAGAAAAAATGGAGAAGATTTTTTTAATAAAAAAGAGTGTGGAGATGGCACAGAATCGTGAGAAATCTTATGCGGATCATCACGGAAGACCGTTGTCGTTTGCAGTGAGTGATCATGACTTTTTGAGAATCTCTCCAAGGCTTGGACATCATCATTTTGGGAAGTAGGGAAAATTATCTCGTCGATATATAGGACCTTTTTAGATACAGGAACGGGTTGGCAAGGTGGCATATAGGTTGGTATTACCACCACGGTTCAGTGCAGTTCACAATGTGTTCCATGTATCTCAGTTGAAGAAATATCACCCCGATCCTGACCATGTGATCAGATGGGATCTCGTTGACATAGAGTCAGATGCTTAATTGGTACATATTCTTATGTGGATTGTGGATAGGAAGGATAATGTCTCGCGTGGAAAAAGCATCAGTCTAGTAAGGTTTTTGTGGAAACATGGTCAGATTCAGGAAGAGACTTGGGAACACGAGAAAGAAATGAAAGAGCAGTGGCCAGAACACTTTCAGGCAAGCGATGGTTTACTACTTTCTGGGGATGGAAAGTCCAATGATGGAGAGAATGTATTACCCCCAGTTTCTGGTAGGTAACCCTTGTTTTATGATTTTTAAGTACATGAAGCATAAAAGAAATGGTTGGGGAAGGTTTGGATACTTTTTGAAGTGTCAAAGGGTAAAAGGTGGTGACGCACGGGCTTCACACAAGTTGCCAAAACCGTGCGGAAGCCATGCAAGTGGTGTCACTTTGGAATGAGGAGACTACACGATGTGCGCACTGTTTGGGAAAACTGTGCGAGGAGGCCGTGCGGAGCCCCCCTTCGAAGCAGTGACTACCGCACGGTTAGCGCATGATTTGACTAACTATGCGGACTAACCGTGTGCAAAGTCATCTTAGATCCTATTTTTAAGGATCTAATCTGTTTTATCCTTAAACCCACTCGTTTCTTCTCCTAGATGTCCCTATCTCTGGAATTCTCTCTGGTGAAGGTGGGAGAACACTTACCAGGTGTTTTGGAAGCGATTCAATGTTTTTCCTCAGCGTTTAGAGGCATGTTGATCGAGGTAAGTCTTGTTTCATTTAGTTTTATTAGATCTCATTCTTCCCACTTGATGGTTCCTTAGATCTACATCCAAGGTGGGTAGATCTAAGGTAGTGGATGACTTTTAAGTTGGGTTTTAGAATTTTTGGTACTTGGGGAAGGAATCTAAGGAGGTTCTGGGGAGTAGTTGACTCGGTTTTGTTCATTTTCTTTGTCTGTTGGTTGGTTTTGCCTAATTTGTTGAGGTAGGTGGCTTCACTCCCAATTCCTCTTCCTTATAACTTGAAGGATTAGTTAAAAATTGCCTTCCTTGACTGAAATGGTTTGTTTATCTGCTGTTAAAGAATGGTTGAAACCCCTTTTTAGTAACGGGTGATGGAAATTGTGTGTTTTTTGAAGTGGTAGTTGAAGTGAATTTAAAATGGTGATTTTAAATTGGTTATGGTTTTGCTTCTTGAAGGAAATGGTTTTCAATAAATGGTTTGATGCTTTATTGAATGTTTTTAACACACTTGGTTTTGGCATGGATTTAATGGGTTGTGGTGTGTGTACATATGAATTGTTATGGATAAGGGCAAGAAGTACCTCCATCAAATGATTGGAATGGATAAGGGAAATAATTACCCCCATCCAAAGGGATGGATAAGGGCATGAAGTACCCCCGTCAAGGTAGTACACTAAGTGATGCCTTAGTAGAAGGATAATTCACCACTCGCGAGTAAAGGGAGGTCCAAGTTGCATGCATGGTTGGTTGTCTAGATTTGGAAATGGAATGATTGGGCCAAAATGGAAATGGGAATTTTATTGGAAACATTGATTGGTTTCTTTTCTTGAGAAAGATGGTTTTTGCTGGAAAATGGTTTTCACATGGAACATGTTATATTGTGAACTATTTTGGAATTGTTTTATATTAATTTTTTTATATAAATGTGCTAGCATGTTTTATCCTAGAGGCATGGGTTGGGAAGTCAACAGGGAAAACCTACTGAGTTTCATTACTCACCCCCTCCTTTGGCACGTTGGTGCTTTTGCCGATGTCATATACCAGGATATTGGAAAAGGTAAAGTGTCACATGTTTATAGCACTACTTCGTGATACTTGGGTTGGTTCGTGATGTTGGAGCTTGGATCTTGAGGAGCATGAAGTTGGGTTGTCCTCTTGTAGTCTTTTAGTTTGTATTTCTGTTGTTTACTCTGATTTATTGTTGGTTTAAAATGTGGCACTATTGATTGGATTATGATAAAATAAATGGTTGAGTTGTCTTAGATTTTATGATGCATCATTTAGTTGATTTGTTTGGTTTTGTTTGTTGGCTCTGTGGTATGTTCAAAATGGGTAAATCGTCCCCCACTTGTTTGAAACCCATCGTCATTTATTTCCATCCATTGGCGCCTCGGGGGTGTCGCTTAAGGCCTTGTAATGACTCGTTGTACTCTCAAGCCAATGAGAATTTGTAACGCCCCGACCCCAGTTGCCCAGAGTCGGTGCATTATTACATAACATTGGCATGATCACAAGAAAGATCAAATCTCGAAAGACCGATTGGTTTAGTAGCCTTGGAAACACTAGATATAATCATAAAGTTTTACATTACATTTCAAAGTGAAAAACTACTACAACAACAAAGTCTTCATATCCACACTATTAACCCCTCATAATATCCCTGCAAGTCATTCATAAATTACTTCTTCACTACCTGGGAAAAATAAAACATAGAAAAGGGGTGAGCTCAAATGCCCAGTAAGGATAACAATATAGCGGAACATTCAAAATAAGCATAAACATTTAAGGCAATGAATTACTAAAACAAAAGCCTTTTAAAATTGAACTTCAACATAGTATGGCAAAAGTAAAATGAAATAATGCCATTTACTTGTTCACATGGATATTCTACTAATCGAATAATCACATGCAATATCAATAACCAATTTCATAATGTTGGAATGCATAATGCCAGACTATCATAACCACATAGCCAAGGCCTCGTGCCAAGACTACAAATAAGATTTTGTCAAGGCCTTGTGCCAAGACACTAGTTTGTCTCATGAGACCTACCAATGCATCGAGGAGCTATAGCGGGCTCCACCCGTCACTTATTAAGTCCAATGCATTCCCATATAAAAAGTTTATAACATAAACATTCGTATTAAAACTAGCATACGAAATGTCAATAATTTCACCATAAACTATGAATGGTATAAAAATAGCACATCCACAGTCAAACATATCACAAAACCTTCAATACAATATAGAAGTTTTGTATCATAATAAATCAACTTTAAATAATCTTAAAATCCATCAAAGGATGTTGACATAGATGAAATCAAAATTCTTTTTAAAGAAGTATCTCCTTTTATTTTGAAATCATTTAAGATCCATATAAAATAAAACTTTTTCTTTGAAAATATTCTTATAAGCTTGTATGGAAAGCTTCGACGATTTTATAACGGCGGAAAATAACCGCACCCGCCGTATAAGTTAAAAAAAACATTCTTACCTCAATTCAGTCGAAAAGGTTTAAAAGGACCTTGTTTTGAAAACGACGGAAAGATTCCTTTATAAACCTCTTATAAAAAGTCAAACAAGGGTATAGATGACTTTAACCCATAATCTTGTAAATAGTAAAAATGTTTTGAAATACATTTCATAGAAACATGGATGTGGATGATAAAGAGGTCCCAGTAGATTATTACGTATAATACAACCTCGGATAATGAAGAGATTGTGAAATAACCCTTACCTTGTACTTTTCCTTGGTTGGGGTAGGTTAACCTCCTGTATAATGGTGAAATAATTGTTATTAAATTATACAAGAATCATATACATTAATATGATATCATATATGATCTTTTAACATTGCTTTATTAATAATATCTTAGTATTATCGTCGTTTTGGGTGATAATCGATTCGTTCTTCTTAAATGTTTGGTTACGTAATACATGTTTGTAATGGATAGATAATATCTTATTCATAATCAGAATGATATTAACATTATTTTTAACCCTAAAATGAGAATAATAGTTGAATGGATATGATGGAGAATGAATCTTATCGCGTTCGTGGAGACGGTAGTCCGTACGTACGCACGAACGCTACTTCCATTTAATTTTTATTTTAAAAGAATTGAATCCAAATGATACATAGGTATATTACTATTCCAGTATAATATAATATTTTATATATGTTACTTAAGTTCATTAACACCATCCTTTATACGTTCCATGTGTGGTATGAACGAGTCATATCATTTTAAGGGGGCGGTAGTCCGCACTTCCTCAAATGAAATTATCGTATGTATATACAACATGAAACGAAGAATGGTATGAAATAAAATGGAATTACAGAAGCATATATATAAAATATATATCATTAATATCATATTTAATTACAGTGCCATCATAATGGCCACCATGAGAGGCGGTAAGATGTATTTGAACAATCATCGTTTCGTGAGGCGTTAGTTTGCCATCCACAGAAACATTATGTTCATCATCCATTAGATGGAGTTGTGTGTATGTGTAGTTTGAATCCTTCTTATAACAACATCCTAGTATATTGAGGATACTGGTGTTGTTACAAAAGAAAGGAAATAAAAAGAGTTTGGGGGTTGGAGAAGCAAAATAAATGAAAATAATTTAAGAGAAATCGTTACCTTTAATTTAGGTAACTCACTTTGGTTAGAACAAAAGGACATGTTGAAATGCTTTCTGCCTAAGGGGAAGCTTCAAGGAGGAGGAGAGGGATGTGGGGAGCTTAGTTGGGCAGAGTTTGGACGAGCCAAGTGGCTTGAGAGGTGTGAGGAATGAGTAGAAGTGGTCTCCTTTTATAAGGGAGAGGAGGGGCTCTTTAGGAAAGTGTGAAAGTATTAATTTATAATATATTTTTATTCGGTTTATAATGGTCCAAAAATCATTGAGGTCGAAGATAAGATGACTCATATTCTAAATAAAATCAACCAATAAGAATTGGACAGGTTTTAGATAATATTTTAATCATTATAATCTTATTTATTTAAATGATTTATTAATGAGGTAAAAATTGCATCATTATTGTGTCATTAATAATTTAAATTATTTGATGTCTAAAAATTATAAATAAAATATCAGTATGTAGGAAATCTTTTTAGCTTTCTAATGAATATTTATAATCGAAAATCCAACATGTATAACCCTATGTAAAAATTGTTCTTCTAAAAGATGTAAGCTTATGCCATTTTTATTTTTATTTTAACTTTATTAATATAATGTGTCATTATCACTTACAAGTGGATCCATGGGGTCCCAAAATTGACCCAAAGATTCCCATGGTCGACCATGTATCAACCAATAGGGTTACGACACGTTTTAGGGTAATTTAGTATTATTATAATATTATTTTTTAACCCTTATTTACCGGATTTACCCTTAACCATGGTAAATAAAATATTTACCGCAGTAATTATTCAAAATGTCTAAAAATAAAAGTTACCTATTTACACAATTTGAACATCCTGATTCCAAATATGGAATCCATTTTCCTAAATTCAAAACACATAAGTGGCAGAAATTAATTTAAAATTAATTCCCGCTGTCAAAACAAAAAGCGTGTTTTTAAGAGATAATAACTATCAAAAGATTGACACTTGTTTATGTTCGGTTTAATTGTAAAATTATGTCCAATGACCAACATTATATTAAATGGTAAAAATATATTCTAAATATACTTTAAAACCACTCAAATTCACAATTTATCACTATTAATTATTTTGATTAAAAAAGTTGTTTTTAATTAAAATTTAGTAATTTTCACTATTCATCAAAATATGAAAGTTATCCGAAAAGTACCAAAATTTCACCCTAGGCTAATTTCAATATTCCGAATCCAAAAATGAAGTCCATTTTGAAATATAATATATATATGATTTCAAAAAGTAGGTATTACTATTCACAACGGCTAGTTTAATTAGTTGTGGTGTGTTAGAACTCGGTGTTGCGTACAACACACGCTATCACATTATTCAAAGAGAAGCGTACCGTAGAAGCTTGGGGTGTTACATTCTCCCCTCCTTCAAATAATTGCGTCCTCGCAATTTCTAGGGTATTATTGCATAAAAAGACTCAGGTGGTTCTTCATCATAAGTTCCTCGGGTTCCCACGTTGCCTCTTCCATCTTATGATTTCTCCACAAAACTTTTACCAGACGCGTCGTCCGGTTTCTCAGTACTTGTTCTCTCGTATCAAGAATCTTGACGGGCTCTTCGCAATAAGACAGATCAGGTTCCAGTTCTAATTCCTCATAGGTGAGTACATGCGTTGGGTCAGGCATGTATTTTCTCAACAGAGATACGTGGAACACATCGTGAACTTTGGAGAGACTTGGCGGCATTGCCAATCGGTAAGCTACAGCCCCAATTCGTTCTAGAATTTCGAAAGGTCCGATGTACCTGGGACTCAATTTACCTTTCTTTCCAAAACGTATGACTCCCTTCCATGGAGATACCTTTAGGAAAACATGATTACCGACTTGAAATTCCAAATCCTTCCTTCGATTATCGGCATAGCTCTTCTGCCTACTTTGAGCTGCTTTGATGTGATTTTGGATTACCTTCACCTTTTCCACCGTTTCCTCCACCAGTTCTAGGCCTACAAGTTTTCTTTCACCAACATCATCCCAACAGGTTGGTGTACGACATCTCTTTCCGTATAACGCTTCATATGGTGCCATTTGTATACTCGAATGGAAGCTATTGTTATAGGAAAATTCTACCAGTGGTAAATATTGATCCCACATACCCTGAAAGTCAAGTGAGCAAGATCTCAACATGTCTTCTAAGGTTTGAATAGTCCGTTCTGATTGTCCGTCTGTCTGAGGGTGGTAAGCAGTGCTCAAATGAAGTTCAGTATCCAGGGATTTCTGAAGACTTTTCCAAAATCTTGAAGTAAAACGGGGATCACGATCAGAAACAATCGATAGGGGTACACCATGAAGTCTCACAACTTCATTAATGTATAGTCTTGCTAGACGTTCCAGGGGTAGATCTTCTCTTATAGCAAGAAAATGTGCTGACTTGGTAAGACGATCAACAATAACCCATATTGCATCGTTCCTTCTAGGAGTCTTTGGTAGCCCCATGACAAAGTCCATCGTAATATTGTCCCATTTCCACTCCGGTATGGGAAGATGTTGCATGACTCCTCCAGGCTATTGCCTTCCAGCTTTCACTTGTTGACAAACCATACATCTTGACACAAAATCAGCAATCTCCCTCTTCATATTGTCCCACCAAAAATGTTCTTTCAAATCTCTATACATTTTGGTGCTCCCAGGGTGTATAGAGAAATTGGAACTATGAGAATCATCCAGCAATTCCCTTTTTAGATCAGGTATATTGGGAACACAAAGTCTCTTCCCGAATTTCAAAATTCCATCTTCATACACAAAGTCTCTCAATCTCCCATCATTCACAGCTTTAATCTTCTTCTGAAATTCTTCATCATCGGTCGGAGAACTCTTAATCCTTTCTAGTAAAGATGGTTTGGCAACCATTTGAAAAAGCATTGATGTTTCACCTTCCCTGGTTATTCCCATGTCCATCTTCACTAGATCCATGAAAATTGGATCCCTTTCAATTCTCATCATGTTCAGAACTCCATGGTCTTTTCTGCTCAAAGCATCTGCTACTTTGTTTGCTTTCCCCGGGTGGTAGTGTATCGTGCAATCATAATCCTTGAGTAATTCAAGCCATCTCCTTTGCCTCATGTTGAGTTCTTTTTGTGAGAAAATATACTTCAAACTCTTGTGATCAGTATAAATCTCACATTTTTCACCATAGAGGTAGTGCCTCCATATCTTCAAAGCAAATATTACAGCTGCTAACTCGAGATCATGAGTAGGATAGTTTTGTTCATGAATTTTCAACTGTCGTGATGCATAGGCAATAACTCTATCATTCTGCATAAGGACACAACCAAGTCCTTTCTTCGATGCATCACTATAAATAACGAACCCATCATTCCCCGATGGAAGAGTCAATATAGGAGCATTGACTAATCTTTTCTTCAGTTCTTCGAAACATTCTTCACACTCTTTTGTCCAAACAAATTTAACCCCTTTACGTGTGAGCTTCGTTAATGGGTTAGCCAATCGGGCAAAATTCTGGACGAAACGTCGATAATAACCTGCCAAACCAATAAAACTACGTACCTCAGTTATACTCGTAGGAGCTGGCCATTCTTGGATTTCCTTGGTCTTAGAAGGATCAACAGAGATTCCATCTTTAGAGACAATATGGCCAAGAAAAGAAATCTCCTGAAGCCAGAATTCACACTTGCTAAACTTCCCATATAATTCATGCCTCCTCAGAGTCTTTAAGATAATGCGCAAGTGATTTTCATGATCTTCGTAGGTTTTGGAGTATACCAAGATATCATCAATAAATACCACCAAAAATTCATCGAGATACTCCTTGAAAACTCTATTCATCAGATCCATGAATACAGAGGGTGCATTAGTCAATCCAAACGGCATTACAGTAAACTCGTAATGCCCGTACCTGGTTCGAAATGCTGTCTTCGGAATGTCTTCCTTCTTTACACACAACTGATGGTATCCAGATCGAAGGTCAATCTTTGAAAAGTATTGAGCTCCATGCAGTTGGTCAAATAAATCATCAATACGAGGTAGGGGATACTTGTTCTTTATCGTTATAGCATTGATCTCCCTATAGTCGATACATAACCTCATAGATCCATCTTTCTTTTTAACAAAAAGAACAGGGGCTCCCCATGGAGAAACACTAGGGCGAATAAATCCCTTATTACTCAGTTCCTCTAGTTGTTTCTTTAGTTCGACTAACTCTACAGTGGCCATTCTATAAGGGGTCTTCGATATAGGCCTTGATCCAGGAATCAAATCAATAGAAAACTCAACTTCTCGTTCTGGAGGATGTCCAGGTAAATCTTCCGGAAATACATCCACAAATTCTTTCACAACAGGTACATCCTCTATTTGAACATTCCTTTCCTCACCGATAGTTACTTCATTCTCTTCCTCCCCAATAATTGAATTTAGTTGAGCTACTGGGGGTGGATCTAAATAGGAATTAGGTGGTGACGATTCTGCTCTAAAAATAAGGTGCTCCTTATCATTATCATCAAGAATCGTAACCTCTTTCTTCTTACAATAAATCTTCGCATCATAGTCCGAAAGCCAGTCCATACCGAGGATTATATCAAACTCAATCATAGGTATGACGATGAGATCAGCAGATAAAGAAAATTTATGTGCTCTAATGGGGACTGATTCACAAAACTTTGTTGCAATGATACTTCCCTTAGGAGTTTTAACTGACAACTCCCTTATTAAATCAAATTGGAAATATCTAATTTTCTTAGCAAACTGGGAATATATGAAACAATGCGATGATCCAGAATCAAATAATGCATTTGCTAAACTTGAGGAAACCATTAGATTACCTGCCACCACGTCTTTTGGATCTTCTACCTCTGCAGTAGTGATAGCATAAGCCTGGCCTTGATCCCTTGGCCTTTTCTGAGGTAAGTTCTCCTGACGCTTAGGGCATGCATTTGCATAATGCCCCATCTCCCTGCAATTGTAGCACTGAACGTTGGTAGCTTCCTTCTTCCCTTTGCAATCATGAGCTTGGTGGCCTTTTTCACCACACTTGTAACAGACTCCCATTCCCTTCAGGCAAGCACCGGGGTGTTTCTTCCCGCACTTACCACAAGATGGATATTCAACCTTTCCCTTCTTCCCCTTATTTCCATTCCCAGATTGATCAGCAGGTCTCTTCTTCTCTTGCTTTGCTTTAAAGTCATAAGACTTAGATAATTCCTTTTCGGTCTTGATAGCACATGAGACAATGTCTTCGTACGATGAAAAGGATTGTGAGACTAATGCTCGACGGAGAAATGGTTTTAACCCATCAAAGAAACGATCAATCTTACTTCTTGGGTTGTGAATATAATCACCAGCGTACCTCGCTAACCTTGTAAAGTTAGCCTCATACTTTGTGACATTCTCATCCTCCTTTTGTCTCAGACTCAGAAATTGTCTTTCCATATCTGCTCGATGGTCGCGAGGAAAGTATTTTTCTAAAAACAGATCTTTGAACTCCCTCCATTCCATATTTGACACTTCATCATCTTCTTTCGTATTTTGAATCAATGACCACCATTGATCAGCATCTCCAGTGAGGCGGTAAACTGCCATGATAACTTTTTCCCTTTCACTGCTCCCCAAAGCCTGAAATATTTTCTCTAGGGAAAATATCCATTGCTCAGCTACTAAGGGATTTGTATTCCCATTGAACGTTGGTGGTTGTTGCCTCATGAATCGATCTAACATTGATCCTCCACACTGCGGATCAGGGTGCTCCATACGGGTAAGGTTATTATTCATAACCTGAGTAAGTTGTCCCAGTATGGTGATTAGCTGATCGGCACCAGTTGTATCACCAGCCCCACTATAATTATCTTGAGCAGGAGGGCAATCCCTACATGGAGTGCGTGCATTGATACGGTTTCCATTTCTTCCACTAGGCGCCATTTCTAAACAATGGCATAAACTAGATCAGTTTATGAATCAAAATACATAATCCCATACTTATAAAACACTTAACATAAATTGAACTATTTATGGATATAATCCATAATCATAAAAATGTTTTCTTTGAGGAAGTATATACTCATAAACCCTTCATAATGATTTGTAAAGAAAATGAGAGTTATCCTAAGCATATCCCCCGGGAGTGTCGTAACCAAGAGTGCAGCAAGGCCCGTTGTCGTGCACCAGTTCCCGTTCGAGTCTAGCTCAAAGCGGTGTTTTCGGGTTTTACCCCTAGGTACATCTGTGCCAGAGCCGCCTCTACCTGCTCGTATCCAGACAGGGATGTATTGCTCGAAAAACTCACAAAATCTCTACAATACCAAAATTCTAGGAAGTTCTTCTATACTAATCCTCAAAGTTCATCTTAGGTCTACGTGCTCTAATCAGAGTTTATCTAAATCTAGCTTCCAAGGTTTGTACTAAACTTCCTCTGATACCAACTGTAACGCCCCGACCCCAGTTGCCCAGAGTCGGTGCATTATTACATAACATTGGCATGATCACAAGAAAGATCAAATCTCGAAAGACCGATTGGTTTAGTAGCCTTGGAAACACTAGATATAATCATAAAGTTTTACATTACATTTCAAAGTGAAAAACTACTACAACAACAAAGTCTTCATATCCACACTATTAACCCCTCATAATATCCCTGCAAGTCATTCATAAATTACTTCTTCACTACCTGGGAAAAATAAAACATAGAAAATGGGTGAGCTCAAATGCCCAGTAAGGATAACAATATAGCGGAACATTCAAAATAAGCATAAACATTTAAGGCAATGAATTACTAAAACAAAAGCCTTTTAAAATTGAACTTCAACATAGTATGGCAAAAGTAAAATGAAATAATGCCATTTACTTGTTCACATGGATATTCTACTAATCGAATAATCACATGCAATATCAATAACCAATTTCATAATGTTGGAATGCATAATGCCAGACTATCATAACCACATAGCCAAGGCCTCATGCCAAGACTACAAATAAGATTTTGTCAAGGCCTTGTGCCAAGACACTAGTTTGTCTCATGAGACCTACCGATGCATCGAGGAGCTATAGCGGGCTCCACCCGTCACTTATTAAGTCCAATGCATTCCCATATGAAAAGGTTTATAACATAAACATTCATATTAAAACTAGCATAAGAAATGTCAATAATTTCACCATAAACTATGAATGGTATAAAAATAGCACATCCACAGTCAAACATATCACAAAACCTTCAATACAATATAGAAGTTTTGTATCATAATAAATCAACTTCAAATAATCTTAAAATCCATCAAAGGATGTTGACATAGATGAAATCAAAATTCTTTTTAAAGAAGTATCTCCTTTTATTTTGAAATCATTTAAGATCCATATAAAATAAAACTTTTTCTTTGAAAATATTCTTATAAGCTTGTATGGAAAGCTTCGACGATTTTATAACGGCGGAAAATAACCGCACCCGCCGTATAAGTTAAAAAAAACATTCTTACCTCAATTCAGTCGAAAAGGTTTAAAAGGACCTTGTTTTGAAAACGACGGAAAGATTCCTTTATAAACCTCTTATAAAAAGTCAAACAAGGGTATAGATGACTTTAACCCATAATCTTGTAAATAGTAAAAATGTTTTGAAATACATTTCAAAGAAACATGGATGTGGATGATAAAGAGGTCCCAGTAGATTATTACGTATAATACAACCTCGGATAATGAAGAGATTGTGAAATAACCCTTACCTTGTACTTTTCCTTGGTTGGGGTAGGTTAACCTCCTGTATAATGGTGAAATAATTGTTATTAAATTATACAAGAATCGTATACATTAATATGATATCATATATGATCTTTTAACATTGCTTTATTAATAATATCTTAGTATTATCGTCGTTTTGGGTGATAATCGATTCGTTCTTCTTAAATGTTTGGTTACGTAATACATGTTTGTAATGGATAGATAATATCTTATTCATAATCAGAATGATATTAACATTATTTTTAACCCTAAAATGAGAATAATAGTTGAATGGATATGATGGAGAATGAATCTTATCGCGTTCGTGGAGACGGTAGTCCGTACGTACGCACGAACGCTACTTCCATTTAATTTTTATTTTAAAAGAATTGAATCCAAATGATACATAGGTATATTACTATTCCAGTATAATATAATATTTTATATATGTTACTTAAGTTCATTAACACCATCCTTTATACGTTCCATGTGTGGTATGAACGAGTCATATCATTTTAAGGGGGCGGTAGTCCGCACTTCCTCAAATGAAATTATCGTATGTATATACAACATGAAACGAATAATGGTATGAAATAAAATGGAATTACAGAAGCATATATATAAAATATATATCATTAATATCATATTTAATTACAGTGCCATCATAATGGCCACCATGAGAGGCGGTAAGATGTATTTGAACAATCATCGTTTCGTGAGGCGTTAGTTTGCCATCCACAGAAACATTATGTTCATCATCCATTAGATGGAGTTGTGTGTATGTGTAGTTTGAATCCTTCTTATAACAACATCCTAGTATATTGAGGATACTGGTGTTGTTACAAAAGAAAGGAAATAAAAAGAGTTTGGGGGTTGGAGAAGCAAAATAAATGAAAATAATTTAAGAGAAATCGTTACCTTTAATTTAGGTAACTCACTTTGGTTAGAACCAAAGGACTTGTTGAAATGCTTTCTGCCTAAGGGGAAGCTTCAAGGAGGAGGAGAGGGATGTGGGGAGCTTAGTTGGGCAGAGTTTGGACGAGCCAAGTGGCTTGAGAGGTGTGAGGAATGAGTAGAAGTGGTCTCCTTTTATAAGGGAGAGGAGGGGCTCTTTAGGAAAGTGTGAAAGTATTAATTTATAATATATTTGTATTCGGTTTATAATGGTCCAAAAATCATTGAGGTCGAAGATAAGATGACTCATATTCTAAATAACATCAACCAATAAGAATTGGACAGGTTTTAGATAATATTTTAATCATTATAATCTTATTTATTTAAATGATTTATTAATGAGGTAAAAATTGCATCATTATTGTGTCATTAATAATTTAAATTATTTGATGTCTAAAAATTATAAATAAAATATCAGTATGTAGGAAATCTTTTTAGCTTTCTAATGAATATTTATAATCGAAAATCCAACATGTATAACCCTATGTAAAAATTGTTCTTCTAAAAGATGTAAGCTTATGCCATTTTTATTTTTATTTTAACTTTATTAATATAATGTGTCATTATCACTTACAAGTGGATCCATGGGGTCCCAAAATTGACCCAAAGATTCCCATGGTCGACCATGTATCAACCAATAGGGTTAAGACACGTTTTAGGGTAATTTAGTATTATTATAATATTATTTTTTAACCCTTATTTACCGGATTTACCCTTAACCATGGTAAATAAAATATTTACCGCAGTAATTATTCAAAATGTCTAAAAATAAAAGTTACCTATTTCAACAATTTGAACATCCTGATTCCAAATATGGAATCCATTTTCCTAAATTCAAAACACATAAGTGGCAGAAATTAATTTAAAATTAATTCCCGCTGTCAAAACAAAAAGCGTGTTTTTAAGAGATAATAACTATCAAAAGATTGACACTTGTTTATGTTCGGTTTAATTGTAAAATTCTGTCCAATGACCAACATTATATTAAATGGTAAAAATATATTCTAAATATACTTTAAAACCACTCAAATTCACAATTTATCACTATTAATTATTTTGATTAAAAAAGTTGTTTTTAATTAAAATTTAGTAATTTTCACTATTCATCAAAATATGAAAGTTATCCGAAAAGTACCAAAATTTCACCCTAGGCTAATTTCAATATTCCGAATCCAAAAATGAAGTCCATTTTGAAATATAATATATATATGATTTCAAAAAGTAGGTATTACTATTCACAACGGCTAGTTTAATTAGTTGTGGTGTGTTAGAACTCGGTGTTGCGTACAACACACGCTATCACATTATTCAAAGAGAAGCGTACCATAGAAGCTTGGGGTGTTACAGAATTGGTGGTTCATTACCCAACTTATAATGAGTATCCGTGTATTTATATACATTTCATCTTTTGTGAGCCATTATTGATCACAACATACTCTTCACAAACCTCTTCATTCATGTTGGAGATTCACGTTTTCTTTATGATGATTCAAAAAAATCCATTTCAAGAAGCTTATCTTAATCATGTAGTTTATAATCATTTCATTTGGACCCATCCATTATTCAAAGACCTTATGTCATGTAACATAAAACCTCTATGACACCAGATGCCTTTGTGAATCTCCACATCTTCATGATACTCCACCCTTTATGAAATCCATGCCTTTTTTAAATTTCAAAGACTTAGTCCTATAAATACATATTTATTTAATATTCTCTCTTTATACAAATTTTGAACTAAAAAAATTCAAGACTATTGGAAATTATTTCACATTAAACACTAAATCACCATACACCATAAGATCACTTGGATTGAAAACTGCTCGATCAACCCATTTTGGATTGACAAAAAAATTACACACCATTTATATCTTTGAAAAACTATAGAACCATCAATATCACACATTGGGGTTTTTTAAGAAATCCGTAAATAAATTAAATAAAGAAAAACCCGCAAAAAAGAAAGAAGATAATAATGAAATAACTCATTTTTCAATCCATGTATATGTGAGAAAATCATTATGTTTATAAAATGAGTGTAAACAATAATCACATTCCTCGAGAGACCTCAACCATATTGTGTAAATCTAAACTAAATTGAATTTAATTCTCACACTAGGAAATAAGCCCATTGAATTTTGTTACTTTAGTATGAAAAACCACCCCTACATCTTATCTCCCCCAAATAACATCATAAAATTAACAAACAAATTAATACATTTAATACAAATAAGGATTGAGTATAAATAATAAACTTCTAATTTGGTGGGATATTGATGAACACTGAGGTTCAACCAATATTTTTCAAAAATTGTTGATGCCAAAGAATCAGTCAAATTTTTATCAGCATGATTGTTAGTTTAAACATGATCTTTCTAAATCAAACCTTGTTCAATAATTTATTTAATTTAGTGATATCTAATCTCAATATTTTTGGTATGAGAGTGTTGAATCAAATTTTTTTTGAGCTTGATTGGACTTCTGCTATTACAGAATATCACCATCATTGTTTCAATTCATCAAAAATATCATTATGTTTTTTCTTCATCCAAAATATGTAAGTTCATGCCTTTTGTCATAGAGATGTACTATGTTTCATCTGTTGTCAGTGAATTGATTTCTTGAATCTTTCTCAACCAAACCACACATTTTTTACAATGAAGAATGATCCCCCACTTGTGGAAATTCAATCCACCACACCTACAGCCCAATAAACATCTTAAAATTTTAATAATTCATTATCTATTCCTTCTGTAAATTATTATCAAACATTTAGTGTTCCTGGAATATGTCTCAATATTATTTTAATAACTTCAAAATTCTCTTTCAGTGGATTAACATGGTAGTAATCCACTAAAATTGTTACAAATATTATATCTATATATTTGACAGTCAAATAAAATATACCTATAATGATACTTCTAAATGTTTTTTCATACACATATTTACCATACTCAATATTTTTATGTTTTTTCCAACCACATTCAGATTCAGCATTTGGATGGAGTTATCCATGTTAAACTTAATTAGAATCCCTATTACATAAATTTATGAAGAAATGAAGGTGCAGTCCTTCATTTGAAGAACATATCACTGCAAAAGGTATTTGATTTCACTAATCAAGGACAATTCAAATTTTTATATCATGTGATTACAAAATTATTCCACTAATACATCCCTTCATGCTCTAAATATACAATCATCAACACAATAAATCACCATAAAATGATCTCCTTTGGAATTGTTCACATAGAGATTATGTTTATTCCCTAATATTTTAAATTTTATCTTCTTTAAATATGAATACAGTTGATAATACCATGCTCTTGGTGCATTCTATTGGCCATAAAGAGACTTCTTTAGAAAAATTATTTTATCATTTCTATTCAGCAACCCCAAAGGTCGACCAATATAGTTTTATTCTTCAATAACAGAATTTTATAATTATATTTTGACATAAATCTGATAAACAATGTATCCTATTTATATTTATTAGGAATTAAAGATCCCAATATAGTACATTAGAGCTACTAGGAAAAAACATTCATCAACATCAATGCCTTCAATATATGCATATCCTTTATATACCAATAGTTCCTTTTTTTATTAAATTTTCTAACTCATCAAATTTGTTGTCAATATCTAGTTTGATATAATGAAATTGTGATTTTATGGCCTCATAACCCTAGTCTTGTTTTTTTTCAATCTGATATAGTTATTTAATCAAGATTTTAACCCATGATTCATCCTTTTGATGATTCTTTAAAATATGTTAGGTCCATAATTTATATAAAAGAACAATGTGATATATTACTCAATGACCTTTTATATGTATGTGTGGTCCTATCTTGACTAATATTTTATTGAAGAACATATAAAATTATATTTCTCTTCTGAGGATATCGAAGGGTTTCATCCACAATGGTTTCCTCTTCTGATTCTAATTCCGAATCATCATCATTTTGAGGGTCCAAAAAATTGGGAAATTCATTCCTAATTTCTTCATTTGAATAGTTCCATTTTCACTTTGTTATTCTTCTTCAATCATGCTGACATATGAGATCCTTGATTTATTCCTAGTTTTACCCTCAATGTTATTGAAATCAATTATCTCTGTAATCTTTCTAAAGTGATTATTATATCATTTTTATACTTTACGCTTCATTGGATATATAATGAACATTCTTTCATCTATTTCATCATTATACTTTCTTTAAATTATTTTTTAATGAATTATTAACATAAAAAATGAAAATACTTTCATGACTTATTAATTCCATACTATATATCATATGATGTCTTGTAATATCTTATACATTTCTATATTAATTTTGTGTGTACAATATAACATGAAAAATTTATTTCTAGTAATGATGAAAAACACAACACTCAATTAGAATAGTTTGGGAAAATATTATTCATATGTCAGTTTTTATGTTCAATGGCACCATTTTTTGGTGTTCTCACTAAACAAGATTCATTCTAGATCCATTTTATTCAATTTAATTTTAAATTTCAATGGATGTGTACTATGTTCAATTTTCGAATAACAATATCTTGATTTAGTTACTAGTTTCATTCTCAACTCTTTAGAGATATCTATTCATGTAGTCAATGAATTCTTGTTTATGATGCATACAATTTGTACTTGAAATTGTACTATAATAAAAAATAAAAATATTTAAGTTATACTCATCATATTTTCCATCCACATTCATTGGACTACACAAATCTATGTAAAATAGGTCAAGTAGGCTTTATGCCCTTTTATTATTTAGTAGATAAGAAATAAAGACTATCTTTCCTCACATGTAAGTATCACTTTTCTTTTGACGATCACTCTTCTTATTTTGAATTTCTATTGAATACTTTAACATGGATATTTTTTCCATGATCTTTTGTTAAATGTGAACCAAATTATGGTTCCACTTTCTTTTTTCCCTAATAGATTGTTATGAATCATGTGTTTTATTTTCTATCTACCACGTATAAATTTCCATTTTTCTTAAAGCATTTCACAATATAATTTCATGTATTTCCATTGATGGTAAACCATTTTTTGATAAAATGTCACCACCAGTCATGAGTCTTATATTTGACTCACATTAATTATATTTTGATGAAATCCATCCATATATATTACTTATTTATTATTTAGATCATAATGATTTAATTTTTATATATACAACCATTCATATTTAAGAAACCATCATTTCTAAATATATCTTTTACATCAACACTTTCCCTAACATTGAAAAAATAAATGAATTTTATTTCATGATGGATCATCATATGCTATCACGAATCTCTGTGAAACTGTTCATTGTTGGTTTGAGCGTGATATCTACTAGTTTTAGTTTATCGATTTCCCCATTTTCTTCAATTGTATATTAAATTTTGTGGTAAAAGAATATCACATCTCTAGTAACTTTTCAACATTTAAGGCTTAATCATTCTCTTATTTTTCTTACAAAGTATAATACATATTTTAAATGGTCATTATACTTAGTTGACCAGTATTGGTAATGTGTAGTTATTGTTTCCACCTTCATTCTTCCTATAATGAATAGTTTTATGGCCAAAGTTTAAAGAGTGATAAAATATCCAAAAATTTATTTATTCTCAATGATGAAGGATATGGTATCATTGTCATTTAATTAATTATATATCCTTACCAATCTAGATAGAACCTTTACACTTCAACGTAATAAATGTTATGTCCCTAAAATATAATGAATTGAAATTTAATAAGAGGAAATATATTCTAATTTCCATTACTCAACATGTTCCCTTAATTTGTTTTGGTATTTTCCATTTGATCCTCTAAGGTAAATTGAAGATTATTTTCATCTCACTTCTCTATTTGACTCTAAGATGTATCTTTTAGGACATCTGGTGCTTATATTATATGTCCAATGCTCCGAATCCCTTTAATTTGAATCATCATGATTCCCAAATTTTATGTTTCTTTGTCAATTCCAATTTGAAATTTTCTAATAAATTTAAATAATGGACATTTAATGTGTTTCTATACTATATCATAACCATGTTTAACAATTTCTAAAATCTATGCAACTGATATCCTACAAAACAATAATTTCTTCTTCGATTCACTAGATTTTGTTCCACTTTTATATTTCCTCCTTAATGAAATGAATTATTATTCAAGGACCTAAAATATCATATCCTTTTCTCATATTCTCGATGTATGGTTATTAATGACGTTTTCCCACTGTTCAATCATTTGTTTTAAATTCATGTTTTTTTTGATATTTCAATAATTTTCAAATGATATTCTGCCTCTCCTTACAGTCGATCAATCTCATCTTCATGTTGATCAATAAACACTAATGTCTCATTCAACAGGGCTCACATTTTTCATTTTTTTCCTTCACTGAATATCAATCCCATCAAGACCACCCTCAATTTCATACGTGTGATCCAAAACTCCCACTGACTGATTATATATATCTTTCCTAAGATCTACCTTTTCAGCACTAGCCATAATGAAATATTCAATATCATATTTATACTTTGGTTCTATAGCCTCCAAAAATCCATTATTATTTTCTTTCTATTTTTAAATGATGCACTTTATCTATAATTTATTTCCTGATTTGAAGACTACCTTTTAAGGTAACCTCAAATAAAACATATGCATGATTTCATCTTAAATTTATAAATCGTTGAATATCATTGAGGAGCGGGTAACATTGTACCCTTTATTAAAACCCTAAAAAATTCAAAGAATATTTCCCTAAAATATTTGTTTCCTCTATATATTTTATAAGGAAAAAAGGGGTACGATTTTTCCATCCACATAATCTCTATCATCACTAAATTTGGGCATTTCATGTTTTTCTAGGAAATTGAATTTATTTTAATTGACTAATTTATTTTCTGAATATTTTGGTTTGAATTTCATTTCATTATCAAACAGAGGGATTTTTTTATCATAAAAATAAATAATATATAGGATTATTTCCTTAGGAGATCATACCTTTTGATTTTACTATTGTGGGACACATCTATGTATTTTCTTCACACTTTTAATACCCTTAATTTCTTCCCAATATCCATGTATTTCTCCAATAATTTTATTAATGGGACTAATGAAACTATCTATATTTTCCTCTGGATGCATTTTCCAATCATCAAAATGATTGTAAAAATAAAGATGCCTGGCCTCCTTCAAATTTTTATCACATTTATATAAATATTATAGATTTTCCCACATGGACATGATGTATTGAAACAGAACACCTTAAAATATATTTTATCTGTTACTAATGTAGTAAGATAATTTCTATCTTTTCTATTTCGAACAAGCATTTTCATGTATGTTTTAATATTAGAAAGAGGTATATCATCAATGAACTAAATCCATTAAACTATGAAATATATATCTTCTATACCAGGAGACCATATATGAGAGATAATTTTATTCTTCATAATCTATATGTTCCTTCCATCAAAAAGGGAATCACATATACCACTCACTGGATTCTCCATTAAAAATGGAGAAAATATTTAACACTCAGACCGAGTACCCTCTAATACCACTTTTAGCACCTTAGAAATACCTTTTAGGGGACGGGTTATTCAGGGGTCCAGTTTTTCATTAAAAGAGATGTATATTTTCCCCATGTTTCTATGATCATGTTTAACCATTTTAACAGAATTGTGAAATTTTAGACACCCATATGGCAAAGTAGAAACACAACACAATTGTTTTACATGGTTTACCAATGAGCGACAGTCTAATAAGAATACACCAATAGTGTTTCGATCACACCATACTACACCAATATTCTCTAGATATTTTGGACTACAAAAGTTCATACATGACCACTCTATGGTAGGTAAATTTCCATTATAATAATTTTCGTGATAGAGCACTACCTCCCTCAGATCAAAACTATGGAATCACATTACTCAATACCTTAGTTGATGTATTACATAGTTTATTAATTTTAATTTATCATAAATATACTGGTAATATATTAATTTACTTCATATTAGTATGGTACCCTACATAAAGCATAGTTTTGAATTGATGAACTTGAATGCACTTTTCACTAAAACCATAAGTTCTAAACTACTGTTCACATTAATACATTTCTTGAAACTCCATTATTCACAAAACTAAATTTTTTTAATATATTGTTAAGATTTATTAAAACCAAATAAATTAATATATATCATATCCTTCTCAAAACATATGTCATTCATTAAACTCTTAATTATATTGAAAATGTAATCCATCATTGTACCACCCTGATATTTTGTGAATTTTGTTTCAAACTAATTTAATATTTTTGATATTTCTCCTTTCATGTAACTTTGAAAATAGTTTATTTTAGATTAAAGAAATATTTTAACTTACATGCACTTTAAAAAGAAAAAAAATTATCTTTCTCTTCATGGAATAGCAAGTTTATATTGTGTTACATATGACAAATACATTCCTTGATATCTCACATAGCACATATGATCGAGGCTTATCGAACAATAATATATTATTAAAATATGATGTAACCTAGAAATTAAATTATATTTTATGAATATTATTTACTATCATAGATAAAAATATGATTTTAACAAAATAAAAAATTCATTAACAAGGTACAAATTATTTAAAAATTAATATCAGAACCAAATGAATAGATATAGATTATTTTTATTGAAAACTAATATTATGATCACAAGTTGTATTAATACTAAAAAATTAAATTAATTACAATTAGTATTAAAATTAATTTTAAAATTATATTTTCTATATCCAACTAAATATTTTATATATTCACCCAAAAAAATTTTCTGCATAAAATAATAATAAATCTAATTTAACACTTAAACATAATATTTGTATTAAGATAGTTTTACCACATTTTAATGGAGAACCTTTTTAAATCCAGTTTTGTACAACTTCTATTTTTTAATATGTAAAAATAAACTTATTATTTGAAATTTAAAAATACTAATTTGGTTAGGACAATGTTTTTTTAATTTTCTGTAGGGTTTCATTTTTTAGTCAATAGTTAAAAATCTGAGATTTTAATACAGAACTACATTTTCATCTAATTAATGTATAAGGTTAGATTAAATTTTTAATTAATTTATAAGTTTAATTAGATATTATATTTTAGAATAAATCCAATTATCTTCATTGTAATAAATTTCACATTGAAATTAGATATAAAAACATTTAAAACATTTGATCATTTCAATTTAAAATCCCTCTTTTTCATTTTGTCACTGTAATTAATTTTTAAATATAATATTCCAAATTATGTGAATTGAATTAGGTAAAATAGATTCCATATTTGGAAAAATATTATTCAAATTAGGTTACAATGTATATTTATTTTTTAGTTATTAAAAAATTACCATGGTAAAAAAATTATTTACTATGTTATATGTAAAATTGTGACAAGGGTTAATGTTAAAATGTAAAAGAGTATAATACCTACAAATTTCATCAATAATTGGTTATTTTTAGGTTTTTCAAATCCCTATAAATCATAATAAACATTTAATGAAATTATAATTCTTTTAAATTAATTCCACCTTAATGTGGTTATCTTTAAATATATAATAATCAATAAATTAATCCTTGGAACCCACCTCTCCTCAAATCTAAATATTAACCCTCACCTCCCCATTTCTACCCACAATTCCTCTAATCTCATTATATATCTATAGAATCCTCTAATAATCACTCTCCCTACATCCATGTTCATCTGGTCTCACTAAAAGGACAAATCCAAGGCCCTTATGGGTCTTTTATGGAGGGTATATTGAAGACGTAATTTTCTGAAGGTACCACTCTTAATTTCATTTATTTTCAACTTTCTCTTAACCTCATTCACGCATAAATGAATGATAACTCTAGAATCATGTATATACTAGAATATTATGTTTTTAATGAAATATATCATATCCATTTAATTTCTCAACTCCTCTTATTCAAATAAAAGTTATGTTGGTAAGTCACCTTTGTGAATAATGTTATTATTATTTTTCCATTACCGCCATCTTGGCGGCCTTAAACCTATTTATATGGTCAAATAATTTTTTAATATTTATATTATACCCTATTTAATATTATTTAATTTTTATATTAAACATACCTTCATTCTTATCATATTGTGGTTATACAATATGATCGTTTGTAGAAGTGTGCACTATCGTCCCCACAAAGAGATATTATTCGTTAACTCTATACATGGAACATATTATTGATAATTTTAATAAAAATATTTAACATATATGAAATATATATGATACTTGAATTATAATATAATTATATATCATATAGTTTTCAATATATTAATATGAAAAGAAAAAATATAAACTTTTTTCATTCTTACGTACGACCTACCATCTCCATGAATGGTGTGTTTCATTTAATTTATCTATGTATTATATCAATTTATATGCTGAATATATATGATATATAAATCATATATTACATAATGTATGTAATTAAATTATGATCTATGTAATATTATCAAGAATAACAAGTCTAAATATTTATGATTAGCAAAGTGATTATTTCCGAAAACGTTGCGTTAACATGGAACTGTTAATAATTGGGTAATATAAAATCATAAAAGAATAATAAATGATATCATAAATTTTATTATGATTCTAGTAGAAGTTAATAATTTTTTTTAACAATTATGCATAATTTTTGGACATGTACAGAGGTTATCAGACCTCTAATAAGGTAATTTTATATCACTTTTAATTTTCATGAGATATAAGCCATGTTTTCCACCAATTTAGTGTTTGTGGTGTATTTCTGAACTTATAATATTTAATATCATGAATACATTTAACATCAAAGTATTTAAAGAATCATGTGATGAAATAACGCTTATTATTTAAACGTTCAAAGTGGTATGGGACACATAAGATGTATAAATAATTAATCCTTCCTCTATTTTAATATTCTTGATATTAATTTACATAACTATTTATAAGGATATAAAGGGGTTATAAATGAAATTTTTTTATATTATTATGTTCATTAATATTTTTTCAAAAAAATAATCTATTTAAGACTTTAATTATGTTATAATTTTTCAATCTCATTTTTATTCGATATTATTTATATGTAATTATTTACTAGGGGTTATCTAAGATCCACATTATTGTTTTCTAAAAATGTGTTCATGAAATGTTTTACAATTTTCAAATGGATGTTAAAAGTCATTTTTAAAAATTATTTCATTTTGATTACATTTATTGACATGAATATTTATTTCATTTTCCAAATAAGGTACTTTTTGACTTTTCAGACAGAATTATGAGAATAATGATTTATTTTAACTTATATGACATAAATAGATTTTTACTCTTTCATGATGCCTTATTTCGATGAAGCTTCCCATACATGTTTCCGTAGTTATATTAAATGAAATTATATTCTTTTAAATTTTCATGTTGATTTATGAAATGAAAATGTTTTCAAATAATATAGGATATTTTCATTAAGAATCAATTTCAATTGTTTTATCAAAATTATTTTCCATCTATGATGACATTCCATAGTAATATCTCTATTATTCATATGTTTTTATTATGTTTATTAAATTAATGAAATCCATTTTCTACCCTACATAATGTTATTATGGAATGATATTTGAGAAACACTGTTTGTCCCTTTGTTTATTCTATTATGAAATGATTATGATCTTGTATTGTCTTCCAAATGTCAGGATATAATTACATGTTTATGATACCCATTACATTTCAGGGGTTATGATATAACTTTTGATGATTTTGAGTCACATATATATATTATTTCATTATGAGATGGGTGGAACCTATATATCCATCCAATGCATTGGGTAAATATTTATATCTCATGAGATAGAGAATGATTGTTTTGGCAGTGAACCATGAGTAGCAAGATGGTATGAGGAGTGAACTTATATTGCTAAGATGGCCATTGGAGTGAACCATGACTTCCATTATGGTATGGGGAATGAATCTATACTACTATTATGGTTTGACAACAATGTCCTAGATAATATGGAAATCATATTATATTCTTATCTATTTTCCTCTATTCCAGGTTTCATCCATATGTTATGCATTCATGGAATATGTTATTTATCTCCGTATGATTCATGTATGATGAACAATAAAGATATATACATTGATTTATTTTTATGATAATTTATAATCAGGATATGATCTATTAATATTATGTCATGTTCCCTTACACCTATATTCATGTTTATATTTATAGGATTCCATTGTTTTTTATTACTGAGAAAATGAGATCAACCCCTTTTATGTTTATTAAAACCAGTATTTGAAGATGGTTATTAATTAAGATGTGTCCAAAGGGTGTTCTAGATACGATGGTAAAATAAAAATATGATGTAAGTGTTTTATAAATGAGTATTTTTTATCTTTCCCATTTTCCAAAGGAACAAAACAAATATGGTATTTGGGTATTTGTATGTTTGATGATTTATATATTCTGAAAAACTAATGTAATGTCCATGTATTCCATGTTTCAGTAAATTACAATTGGTATTTGATCAATGGTTTAGTTAAACATTTAAAATTAGGATGTGAAACCATTAGTGATATACCTAGTGATATTTATAAGGATATTTCTAGTGGTGTTCCCAACGATAATTCTGATTATAATCCTAGAATTTATTAACGATCATGGATTTCCTTGGATTAAACCAAATGTTTAACAGATTTAAAAGTAGGTTTCCTAAAATATGTATCATATAATATCTTTTTCTTGAGTATGTTGTCACTCATTATGATAAATATTCATTACTCTATGATTTTGGTTTTAGTAAATGGTTGTAACCCAAAGGGATCGCATAAATAGTAATTATGGTGGAAAATTCAATGAATATCCTTCAGATCAACTGAATCCTATGGGAGTTGGAATGAAAATATCGTTGTAATGCTCACTCAGTTTTCTAAATCAATGAATCATGATGGACTTCCAAATGATGAATGAAGGGAAAAACAATATAATGAGTCTTTCATGATTCAACATCCAACCTCTGTCAATGGTTATTATAATCCACTATTTCCAAATATTGAATCATTACCAGTGAAAATAAATTATCAATTCTAAAATTTTCATAACATGAGAACAAAATTCCAGCTATTTATCTTTAAGAAGGTTAAGCAGACCAATGATGGAATCTAATCAAGAATATTAGGCGATAAGATGAAATTTAATCCATCGATTGGGATGAGTTTAGGAACTTATTCTTCAATAAGTACATTCATCATATTTGAAATAAGAAAATAGAGGAGTGTCTTGAGTTAAAGAAAAGGGCTAATGAATCTATTAGTACCTATGAAGAAAATTTGAGATGACATGTGAGGTATGATTCTGGAATTATCATCCAACATCAATGTAAAGTAGATAGGTTCTCCAGTTCCTTATAGTCAAGTCTCATATAGGAATTATCCATAAGATACAATAGTATCTATGAAGAGATTATTCTTTGTAAAATCAATGTTGAATTTGATGTTTTATTTGCGTACTAATCACATGGTTTTGACCGGAATTGGAAGATTAAATGGAAATATGAAAACCATGAAGTGAAAAAGTGTACTCGTCCTTTATGAACAATGTGTTGGAAAAACATTGAGTAAATTGTATTAAGGTGTATAATAAATGTTTTATGTTTGGAAAATAAGGTCATCGAGCTTTGGAGTTTAGGATTGATGATAAAAAGTTAGCTCATAATGTGAATGGATAGAAAGCCACAAAAGATGCACCTCCCCCACTTCAGTGCTAAAAGTGTATTAAAATGGGAATTATGATAACCAGTGCGCTAATACAAAGGTTTTTTATGTTTATCAATGTCAGAAACCTCTTAAGAATAAATTAAAAGTAAAATCGTAGGCTATCACTATCGACGATGTGGGGTACGACAATAAAGTTATTAAATAATAGACTATTTACGTATTAAAATTTAAGAATAACGTTGTGGAAGTAAATTTATGGTATTATAAAATAAGGAATCATATTTTCATTGGACCATTGTAGTTTCAAATTATGTATTTGAGATAATATACTGAATGGTACTGATAATTGTCAAAGGTGATTGAGTTAATAATATATTTTTTTTAAAACCCATGAAAAAGGTAAAGATAGCCCCTAATTTGAGTTTGATGTCGAGATAATGATATTTGGATAATGAAATGTTGTATTTGAATAATTATATTGGATGATTCTAGTTCCATTGGTATTATGTAAGGATTTGGTGGCATGTGGCTTATGTTATTAGGGATGAATTTTTCACTTTTTTGGAGGTAAAAATAAGGAAACTTTCATGTTTTAAATAAGCATATATGGTAATTCATGTTATTAATATGAATCCAGAGAATAAATGATGTTGGTGTTGATAGGTAAATAATGTGACCTATAAGAAGTAACTTATGATTTATGAGATATAAATTATCAGAAGATTTAGAGAATAGAAATCTAAATTTTTGATTTTTAGTTTTCAAAATGATTGTAAGGTTATCGATTTATGGATTGTATAAGTAAACCCCAGATGATGTTTTTTAGATTTAAATATTAACTCACTACAGGTGGATGTATTCATATTCGATAACCTGAGCAAACCTTTTTGTTCTGATAAAGACAGATGGAATGACCTATCATTCTATTTGTGTATTGCATGATCTGCTAACAGATCGGGAATGACAAATTCAACTTTATTTCGTTGAATAAGATTTGAAGGGGATATAGTTCAAGAAACAACCAATGGTGATATTGTACCAAAAACAAGTATGTATATATTCTCATAGAAAAACATCATCATTAGTAAAATGGATTGTGATGAAAAAGGGTGTCTCATTATCATCATTTTGATGATATTGATGACCTATTTCACACTTCCTTAGTTTACAATTTTGTGATTTTTAAATTTCTCTAGATCACCCAATTTCTTTTGATCTATGTTCTCTATGAATCCCTATGATTATTTTCATATTTCCTCCATGTTAAAATCATCACTTATGTTCTCTTACTTAGTGACCTAATCATGATTTTCATTGGAAATTGTTATTTTCAAACTATTCCTTTTTAAAACTATATTTTAGTGTTCATTTTCGTGATGTGGGTTTCTATAAATAAAAATTTCAAGTAGTAAACCATTGATAACCCAAGATAATATCAAGGGTGAAATTCATTTTAAGGGGGTATAATGTAACACCCCAAGATTTTGTAAATTATTTGGTCGAATTAATTTTTTTTTATATTTTTCATTTCATGTAACATTGAAAATAATTTATTTTATAATAAAACACTATGATTTCCTTATATGCACTATAAAAAAAAAATTCTACCTTTCTCTACATGGAACATCGAGGTTGTCTTGCATTAAACACAACAATGACATACATTTATTACTTGCGTAACAAGAATGATCGAGGCTAATCGAATGATAATATATTATTATAATATGACGTAACATAGCTGTTAAATTAGATTTTATGAATATTATTAACTAACATATTTAAATATATGTTTTTCAAAAATTATAAAACTAATAAATTAATTAATAATTATTTTAAAATTAATATAAGAACCAAAATAATTGATATGTCGTATTTTAATTGAAAAAATTATTATTCTCCCAGGTTGTTTTAATCATAATAAATTAAATTAATTATAATTAGTAAGTAATTTTAATGTAATATATCTGAGTAATTTTTTTATATTAATCATGTAGTTTTTATATGCATAAGATAATAAGAAAATCATTTTAACACATAAAACCCAATATTTTTGGTAAGGTAGTTTTACAGCCTTTTAATGGATAACACTTTTTTAAATACAACCATTTTACACCATTTTATATTCAATATTTCAAAATGAACATCTTATTTAAAATAAAAACAAAGTAATTATTCTAGGATTAATTGTTGGTATTTTTTTGTATGGTTTTATTTTTTAATAAAATAGTTAAAAATCTTAGATTTCAATTCATAACTACTGTTAATTGAATTTATTTACAAGGATAAATTATATTTTTGATTGGTTTAAAATTTAATTTTGATAATATTTTTTAATAAAAATTGCAACATTGAATGGTTGGTTGTTGTGTTCCTAAACCCTAACAACCATAATCAACATTAAATTAAATTATAATTCATTGAAATTAATGACACCTCAATGTGGTTACATTTTAATAGAAAAATAATCAATAAATTAATTACATGAACCCACACCTCCTCATGTATAAATACCACACCACACCTCCCCATATAGAACCCAAAATACCTTTAGCTTTTAAAATATCTTCCCAAAACACTAATAATCACTCTCCCCAATTTAGAGTTCTTTGTTTCATTCCAAAAGACCAAATTCCAATCCCTCAAGGGTCATTCAAGGAGGGGATGTTCATAAGTTAATTTTATCAAAGTACCTATCTTAATTTATTTTCTTTTTGTACTTTATCCTCACCTATGTCATACATTAATACATGATAACAATAAAATCATGTATGTAATGTTGTGTTATGTTACCAATGTAATATATGATACCCATTTCATTTGTCACCTCCTCTTATTCAAAGAAAAGAAATTGATGTCAAAGTTATGTCGGTTAATCATCTCTGTGAATATTTGTTTTGTTATTTTTCCATTACCACCTTCATGGAATGTCTTAAAAATATTTTTATGGTCAAATAATATATTAATATGTACATTATAACGTATTTAATATTCTTGAAATGTAATATTAAACATACATTCATGATTTCTGTATTGCGGTCATATGATAACATCATTTCTAGAAGTGCGGACTACCGCTCCCTGGAAGAGGACTGATTTGTTCACGCTATACATGGATCGTAATAAGGATAATATTAATAAAAATATGTATCATATATGAAATATATATGAAACTGGAATTATAATATACATTTTTATCAATCAATTTTCTGTATTTTAATATGACAAAGAAAAATCAAAACAACGTTCTTGTGTATATACTACCTACCGTCTTCATGAATGGTGTATTCAATTTAGTTTATCTATCTATTATATATATATACTAAATATATATTACATGTAAATCATGTTTCAAATTATAGAAGTAATTAAATCATTTTATATTTAATATGATCAAGAAAAACAAGTCGAAACACGTATGATAAATAAAGTGATTATTAACTAAAATGTTTATTTATCATGAAATTGTTAAAAAACGGGTAATTTAAAATAATAAATGAATAATATATGAAATCATAGAGATTATTATCTGAAAATTTTTATACATAAGTATTTACTGGAGTTTATTTGTCATCAATGTAAATGTTTTCTAAAAACTCTTTAATAAAAATTTTTAATAATCTCGTATGAATTTTTGAAGTCATTTTTCCCATTTTATTACTTTTTAGAAAAATGTTTTGAAAGAAATATTACATTCATTTTAAAAACAAGGAACTATTTCACTTTTCTGAAAAAAGTACGATAAGAATGGTTTATTTTAACTTATAGGACATGAATAAATTTTTATGCTCTCATGATTCCTTGTTTATATGAAGATTATCTTTAAATTTTTTCATGGATATCTTTAATGTAATTATTTTATATGAAAATTGTTTGGTTTTTTATGAAGATAAATATAGTCATAGGAATAAATAATATCTTCCCCAAGAATCAATTTAATGTTTTTTTATCGAAATTATTTTAAATATAAGATGACATTACTTAGTAATATCCCTATTATTCCTATGTTTTGATTATGTTTATTATATTTGTGAAATAAATTTGTTTACCCTATATTATTTCATGATGGAATGATGTTTTAGAAACCCTTTTTATCCCTTTGGTTATGCTATGAATAATTAATTTTGTGCTTGTATCTTTTTCCCCAGGTTATGATATGATTACATGTTTATCTTAACCATTTAATTTTATAGGTTATGATATGATTGTTTAGGATTTTGTGCAAAATGTATATAGGATTTAATTATTATATTTGTGGGACCTATTTTTAATGTCCTGGAACCACCGGGTCCATTACTTTACCAAAACACGGCTCCACCGAAATGGTGGAACCAGTCACGGGGGTACCGGTTATGGTGGCACCGTGATAGATGCACACCAGTCAAGGTGGCACTGTGAGGGTGGCACGGGTCATGGTGGCTCCATGACGGTCACACACTGGTCACGGTGGCACTGTGACGGTGGCACCATGTCTGTGGCACCATGTCCTCACCTTCTTCATCCCCTTTTCTAGTTTCTGACTTTTTCTGCTCCCGCAACGTATCATTCAACATATAGATGATTTAATGCCCCTTTCAATGCCTTTTAATGCCAATAAATCATATCCAAATTCCCCCAAGATTCTGGAAACCATTAACATACCAAAATGTGTGTTTCTTCTTCAGTGTCACGCCCTTCCCCGTACCTTCTAGTTCTTCCACTGATTAACGCATAGCCATTATGACCACCTAACCAAGGAAAAATGTTAAATGACAATTAATTACATCATGTGTAACTATAAAACCACATGGTGAAACCATGATCCGACATTATAGCCATTAAAAATTCCATATCCCGTAACAATGGGATCTCATCCTTATATCACACGGGAATTCCTTCTTCTTATTTCTCTTGGCCAGTCACCTTTTCTTCCTTGAGCGTTTGGAGTTCCCCTTCCCGAGGCAAGTGGTGCGCCTATGTTGGAGCCTTTCTTCCCACCCTTGGAGTCCCTGACATTCCTCCCCTATGAGTCCCACATCCCCAGTCCTTGGCGCGTAGAGAAGAACATTGATCCTTGATCAAACAAGTAGGGATTTTTCCTTCGTCTCTTCATACTGTGTAACATGCGGGGTGCGTACGCTACTGTTTCTCTAGGAATGGATGAAATCAAACCTTAAAAAAGATAATAAACAGAATATTAAAGTATAATGGGGTGCGTTTGAATATTCTACTACACTTTTTTTTATAAATGCTATATGTTGTGTACTGTATGGGCTTATGCTCACTGAAAATCATGGTTGTTGGTGGTCCTTCCTTGAGCACAAATGAACCATTGTCTTCTATGATGATTAAATGACTGTAACATGGAAATTGGTTAATTACCTAAACTCGGTTGGTTAAATGGATACCTAGTGAACGTCAATACTTGTGTGGTCACCCCACTTAACAAATAGAAATATGAACCTAATAATTGATGTGATTGAACCTGGAAGTTCCCTTCCCTGTTTGATAGTAGGTGTGTTGTTCTGTTAATTCTTGTGGGGTGATGTGGGTGGGGATGGGATCCACTATTGTCGTACAGTTTTTGGTTGTGAATCTGAAGCTATGTGGGGCTGTAACTCGAGCCTTGGTTTGGTTCCAGTACTTTGAGGGATCTCACCAATCCCTTTGTTGTTGTGACCTTACAAGAGAACCTTGTGTGAATGCTTAAATTTCTGTTTGGGTGTTTCTCTTTCTCTGGCTCGTGGTTATGCCTGTTAGTTTCCCAGTAGTGCAGGATTTTACCTAAATGGAATCACATGAACATGAAAACAAGAATGGGTTAAATGGGGAGTTGGTTTTTGGAATGAATTGTGACGTGGCCGTGAGAGTTGTGCCTTTCTTTTATGAATGAATAGAAACTATGGTGGTGTGGGTTGGTTGTCTTTGGAAACCCTAGGTTGGGATGAGTACTTGTTACCTAAACATATAATTTGTAGTTCTGATTTTTCTTATTCACTCCCTACCCAAGTTGAGCACTTAGTGCATAAAACCCCCATTTCATGGGGGAGGGGGTTTTTCTCAACACTCTTACAAGTGCATGGTTATTAGCTCCTTTTCTTCTCCCATTCCGAAATATCCCAAGACTCTTCTGGCAGGCTGTGACTGCCTACGGTCCATTATAGCCCATGATTCTTTGGGCAGGGTCGTTGTGGTAGTTTTCCCAAGTTTGTGCGGGCATGTTGTTTCCCAAGAGTCTTCGGGATGAGGCCCATGTGTCTTAGGGCATGGAAGTAGTTATTATGGACCATGTGATTGTAGGTGTGGTTACGTGTGGTGTTGTGGACCAGGTGTTTGCGGGCAGGATGTGTGGTTGTGGCCCAGGTGTGTGTAGGCGGGGTGTGGTAGTGGGACGTCAGTGAGAATGGCAGGATTGTCTTGACACGTAGGATGTCTCCAATAACCAGTGCGAAAGTGGCGAGGGGTGCCCAAATATCGATGTGTTATTGCTATAAATTATTTGACTTGAATTATTTGGGTAGTGTGCTTTGGTGAGGCTTGGGTTGATAGGTTTCCTTGCTAGGTGCTTGGTTATCTTTTCTCACAGTGCATTAGAATGCATCCCCAATTGTGCAGAAGAGTCTTCTGTTTTCCCTACAGAGTATACTTGTATTCTCACCCTACGTATGTAAAACTACTTTCAGGTTTCCCGAAGGAATTTAGGGATTGTGAAGGGACGTACTAGCTCGGATGTTGGGATGATTGCAGTTGATATTTCTTTTTCTTTCCTTTGGTACTTTACCCTTTTAGTACCCTTGTACTTTGTGGTGTTTACTTTTGTAACATGCATATGGGAATATTTTTCTTTGGCTTTACTCTTACCCCCCAGTTTTAGTGTTTTTGGGATTTTCTATCTTATCTCCCTATCCTATTAAATAAAAAGGGTAATGCCTTCCATATTGTGTGTGATTCTATACCCTTGGTTCTAGTCGCCACTCCAGGACCTATTGAAGGCGGGTCTAGGGGGTCATTATCTATATTTCAACATTAATAATGAAGGGTTTGGGAACTGGCTGTCCCTTATATCATCTTGGTGAAGGCGGTTCATGATAGAATGGTATCAAAGGCATAGTTTGAGAGATAGGATAGAGTCTGGGGTTAGGCATAGTGATAATTGCATTGGATGGTAGGGAAACAGTGTTGGGTTATCTTGGGGTGTGAAATAGGCCAGAGAATACTGGCTAAGACATGGGATTTTAGGCCCCCCCCATGATCGGATGCAGGGACTCTGGGCCTACCGAACGGCGAGGTGAGGCTGTACTGATTGCAGGGTAGAGACTCTAGGGAAGGTACATGCATCATAATGACTTGAGTTATTATGTTTTATGGGTATTTTGGGGATTTAATATGGATAATAAGTATAAGAAAATTTATGAACAATATTCTACACTACTCGGGCTTAGGCATTCCATGTTTACCTTACTGCTATGGCACCTAGGAGACGACCACGAGTTGTTCAGGCGATCGAGGCCCAAGGGGTTAACATGGATGATCGACAGAGGGCTGGACGAGGTGAGGAGGATGATTAGTGGTAGAAGATGCTTCGTGCCTTTCTACGGAAGACCCTCGATAAGTTTGAGGGTAACATCTCTGATGTGAAGAAAGAGAGCTGGCTAGAGGAGCTGGTGATAGAATTCAGCTTGATCCGGGATCCAATGGAGTACTGGGTCCCTCTAGCTGTAAGACAGATGCATGGGGCAGTGCGTCAATGGTGGAAACATTATCTTGGGTAGAAGAGGGAGGCTGAGGTGACGTGGGCCGACTTAGAGAAGGAGTTCCAAGCAGAATTCATCTCTTCCACAATGAAGGTTGGGAAGAAGTAGGAACTAATCTACCTCCAACGGGGGAGTATGTCAGTGAGAGAGTTGGGGATCAAGTTCAAGGATCTCCTTATCTTTGATCCTGACCTCTTTCCGGATGAGGAGTCTCGGGCGAGATGTTTGGAGGAGGCACATCGACCTTCTCTTCAGTATTCTATTACTACCTCCACCCTGCCAACGTACTTAGAGGTCCAGAAGAAATATGAACTGGTGGAGAGGATGCACACCTTGGGAGGTGTATTTCGATAGGGAATTCCATTGGGCTCATCAAAAGGGAAGGTCGTCACTAGGAGACCTCCAGCATCAGGGCCCTCTTGGTTTCGACCAGCAGGGAGCAGGCCTCAGCTGTTCCAGTTCCGATCTCCCAACCGTTGCCCTTTATTTTCGAGAATGGGGCCGAGATGCTATATCATTGGAAGCCACGAGAACCTTCAGAATTGGTGCCCAAATAGAGAAGAATATGGTAGAGGTGGGCTGGTTCAACTCCGACCTCAGCAGCAGCAGTTCCAGCTGGCCCTTTCAGCCGCAGCCGCAGGGGAAACAAGCTCCCGCACCTCTGAGGGTAGGCATTGTAGGAGGAGTCTGACCTCAGGAGGCTCCTCAAGGACCTCGACCAGGGCATGGTAAGGGAGGTGGCCAAAAACTGAGATTTAGAAGAGCTGGGCATGGGAAATTGCATGCCACAGAGGTAGCAGTTCCGGCAGGGCCAGAAGTCATCTGAGGTACAATGAGCTTGTTGATTATTCTTTCCTATTCCTTGTTCGATACAAGACATTCACACTCCTTTTTTACACCAGTTCTGGCTCGTGCTTTTGGGATTAGACGCTAAGAGACATCCAGTGACCCTAGTGCTGAGCACACCTGTCGGGGATCTGGACGACTTGTTTTATGTTTACCGAGTATGTGAACTAATGATAGGTCCAAATCAGTCTATCAGGGATCTTATACTGTTGCAGATACATCCATACGATGTCATCCTAGGAATTGACTAGTTTTTCTCTGCGTGTTCTGTAATTGAATTCTTCTGAGGAAGGATTGTGTTTTTATATTTGGGAAGCTGATATGTAACTTTCATTGGCGAGCGGGGTTTCCATAAAATCAGCAGGTGAGAGGAACCCCTCCTTTCCTTGATAGCTAAACTATTATTGGAGTTGGTAGATGTAGAAAAGGTGGAAGTCCCAGAGATCATCAGTGAGTTTATGGATGTCTTCCCTAAGGAGGTGGAGACTCTACCCCCTCGACGTAATGTCGAGTTCGGGATAGACTTTCAACCTAGTTCCTGTCTGATTTCAATGGCTCCCTACTAGATGGAACCTTCTGAGTTGTGTGATTTGAGGGTTCAGATTGATGATCTGATGAAGAAGGGTTTTGTTCGACCAAGTGCATCACTATGGGGTGCTCCAGTCTTATTCGCAATGAAGGCAGATGGTGGTCTCAGACTATTCATAGACTACTAGAGACTGAATCAGGTAATGGTCAAAACTGTTACCCTCACCCGAGGATAGGCGACCTTTTGGACCAATTCAATGGGGAAGGGTGGTTCTCCAAGATTGGCATGTGGTCTGGATATCACCATCTGAGGGTAAAGGGGGATGACATCTAGAAGACTGCCTTTAGATGAAGATATGGTCACTTTCAGTTTGTTTTCATATAGTTCAGAGTTATGAACGCTCCAGCTATGTTCATGGGGCTCATGAACTCCGTATTCTGGGAATACCTGGATCGGTTTGTAGTCATGTTTATTGACGACATCCTGATTTACTCAAGATCAGAGGGGGATCACACTGATCACCTAAGAACAGTTTTAGAGGTCCTCCGTCTGCACCAACTCTATGGGAAGTTGCCCAAGTGCATGTTCTGGATGCGAGAAGTGCACTTCCTTAGGCACGTGGTGTCTGAGTTGGGAAAAGTGGTGGACCCATCGAAGGTTGAGGCAGTTGTTTCTTGGGAAGCACCCAAGAAGGTGGCATCAGTTCATAGTTTCCTTGGACTGACAGGTTACTATTGGAGGTTCGTACCCAATTTATCCTGAGTTGCAACACCTTTGACAGCCTTGACTAAGAAGGGCCAGATGTTCATGTGGAATGGGCAGCGCGAGGCTGCCTTCAGCTATCTGAAGGAGATGTTGGAAGGTGCCCCAGTGCTGAGATTGCCAGAAGAAGGGGAGGTGTATGAGGTGTTCTGTGATGCTTCAGGAAAAGGCCTTTGGTGTTTGCTGATGCAACGAAAATGGGTGATCTCTTATGGGTCTAGACAGTTACTTCCCCATTAGATAAATTATTCCACCCACGATCTAAAGCTTGCGGTGTACAGTTTTGTACTAATGTTATGGCGGGATTACTTCATCGGGGAGTGCTTCGTGGTCTTCACAAATCACAAAAGCTTGAATTATATCTTCTCCCAGAGGGACCTGAACATATGTAGAGAAGTTGGATGGATTTCCTTCAGGACTACGACTTTTAGATTTCCTACACCATAGGGAAAGGGAATGTGGTGGCTGATGCCTGAGCAGGAAGTCACAGAAGGACGCGGTTCGAGAATCGGCAGATGCTTGGAAAGCGATGGAGGAGTTGGCTGCCCTGCACCTGGATGCGAGGATGGATGGTGGTAGAGGTTTCTTGTATCAGATGACAGTACAGTCCTCTCTAGTATGGAAGGTAGAGGAGTCTCAATGGGGAGACCTAGAGAGTTAAGTGATGCACGATCGGGCTAACCAAGGCAATGCTCTGGAAGGATGGATGGAGGATGGTAAGAATCAGATTCCATTCCAAGTAAAGATGTTTGTCCTAGAGTCGATGTACGAGAAGGTTCTTGGTGAGTTCCAAAGCTCACCCATAGCGGTGCACCCGGGAGTTTCTAAGATGTACCAGGGTCTGAGTAGCCAGTTTTGGTGGCCCGTGGTAAAGTGGGAAGTGGCAGAGTTCGTGGCCAGGTTCTTAGTGTGTCAATAGGTGAAGGCTGAACACCGTGTTCTAGGAGGTTTTTTGCATCCTTTAGATGTCCCCAAGTGGAAGTGGGATGAAATATCAATGGATTTCATCACAGGGCTACCCATGGTCTAAGGAGGCTGTGACGCTATCTGGGTAGTGGTGGACCGGTTAACGAAATCGGCTCACTTTCTGGCGATCAAGGAGTCAGGTGCGGTGGATGCCATAGCACAGAGGTATGTATATGAGGTGGTGTGGTTATATTGAGTCCCAAGGTACATAGTCTCAAATAGGGATGCACGATTTAACTCATGGATCTGGAGAGGATTGCAGCAAGATTTTGGAACCCAGCTACGTCTTAGCACTTCTTTCCATCCCCAGATAGCTGGACAGACAGAGCGCACCATCCATACATTGGAGGATATGCTACGAGCATGTATTCTATATTTTGGGGGATCGTGGGTGCAACACCTGCCTCGGGTAGAGTTTTCCTGCAATAATAGTTATCACTCTACCATTGGTATGTCATCATTCGAAGCTTTGTTTGGAAGACCATGTTCCTCACCCGTGTCCTGGACCGAGGTTGGGGAACCAAGTGTTCTTATACCAGAAGTGGTGCAGAGCACGACAGAGGAGGTTTATCTTATATGGGAGAGGATGAAGGTTTCTCAGGACCGGAAAAAGTCATATTCAAATAATAGGAGGTTACCCTTTTAGTTCGAGGTCTGGGACCACGTATTCTTGAAGATCTCCCCTCAGCATGGACAACGGAGGTTCGGAAGGGGGAGTATGTTTCTCCAAGGTTCATCGGACCCTTCGAAGAGTTACAGTGAGTCAGAGAAGTGGCTTATCAGCTATCACTTCTACTGCCACTACTGAGAATACATGACGTCATCCATGTGTCACAACTCTGACGGTATCTACACAATGATTCACACATCCTCGACTGGGGAAAGCTTGTCATCGAGGTCAAAATGACTTTTGTGGAAAGTCCAGTGAGGATTGAGGAACGTGAGGTGAAAGTGATATCTGGATTGACCATTCTTTGGTTTGTGTGTTGTGGAGGCATGGAGGGCTCGAGTAAAGTACCTGGGAATGGGAGACACAGATGCGCACCCAGTAAGTAGAGCTGTTTTGAGTTTTGTTCTATTTTTCTTGTACTTGATTGTAATGGAACACTAACATTGTTAACTATAGAATGTGTAGTATTCCTTGTTATGTTTTTGAAGATTCCTGACTCTTTGGAGTGGAGGACCTGATTCCTAATCAAGACGCATTAAGGTGGAGGCGATTAAACCCATGCGGGCGAGTCAGTGCCACCCAAAGCAGATAGTATCTTGACATAGAGTAAGAAACTACCTAACCAATATGTCTGGAAAATTTGACATTAGTATGTTTCTTGATTACTCGAGGGAGAGGTGCTCCTAGATGTTGATTAGGTTCACTCTTGAGAGGTATCTTTCGAGGTGATTTTTCGGAATCCCAGTTTTCTTGGGGTCTAGTTTAGATTCTCGAGGGCGAGAATTGTTTGAGAGAAATCATATGTAATGGCCCGGACCCACCTGGTCCATTAGTTTTCTAAAACACGGCTCCACTAAAGCAGTGGCACCAGTCACGGGGGCACCAGTTATGGTTCCAACGTGACGGATGCACACTGGTCATTATGGTACCGTGATGGTGGCACCATGACAGCCACACACCGGTCACGGTGGCACCATGACTGTCGCACACCTTTCATGGTGGAATCGGTAACGGTGGCACCGTAAGGGTGGAACGGTGATGGTGGCACCGTGAGGGTGGAACCATGACAGTGGAACCATGTTGGTGGCAACGTGTCCTCACCGTATTTATACCCTTTTTCCAGTTTCTGATTTTTTCCACTTTTGCAATGTATCTTTTAAAGTAAATATGATATAATCCCCCTTTCAAATCCATTTAAATCCCATAAATAATATATAAAATCACCCATATTTGGGAAACCCTTAACATACCCAAACATGTGGTTTTTCTTCAGTGTCACGCCCTTCCTCGTACCTTCCAGTTCCACCCATGTTTAACACATAGCCGTTATGAACACCTCACCGAGAAAAATTGTTAAAAGACAATTAATTCCATCATGCGTAACTATCCAACCACATGGTGAAACCACGATCCGTCATTATAGGCATTCAAAATTCTATATCCCATAACAATGTGATCTTATCCTTATATCGCACGATAATTTCTTCTTCCTCCTCCTCTTGGCTAGTCTCCTTTTCTTCCTTGTGTGTTTGGAGTTTCCCTTCCCGAGGAAAGTGGTGCGCCTTTGACGGAGCCTTTCTTCTCACTCTTGGAGTCCCCGAAATTCCTCCCCTAAGAGTCACACATCCCAAGTCCTTGGAATGTGGAGAAGAACATCAATCCTTAATCAACCAAGTAGGGATTTTTCCTACATCTCTCTTTACTGTGTAACTTGAGGGCTGGGTATAGTACTGTCTCTGTGGGAATGGATGAAATCAAACCTTAACAAAGATAATAAATTGATTGTTAAAGAATGATGGAGTGCATTTGAAGATTCTGATGTACTTTTTTTTATAATTTCTATATGTTGTGAATTCTATGGTCTTATGCTCACTGGAAATCATGGCCGTTGGCGGTCCTTCCTAGCTCACTAATGAACTATTGTCTTCTAGGATGATTAAATGACTATAACATGGAAATTGGTTAATTACCTAAACATGGTTGGTTAAATGGATACCCAGTGAACATTAATCCTTGTGTGGTCACCCCAGTTCACCAATAGAAAGAAGAACCTAATAATTTATGTGCTTGAACCTGGATGTTCTCTACCCTGTTTGATAGTAGGTGTGTTGTTCTGTTAATTCTTGTGGGGTGATGTGGGTGGGGATGGGATCCTCAATTGTGGTACAATTTTTGGTTGTGAATCTGAAGCTGTGTGGGGATATATCTCAAGGATTGGTTTGGTTCTAGTACATTGAGGGATCTCACTAATCCCTTTGTTGTTGTGACCTTACAAGAGAACCGGGTGTGAATGCTTAAATTGGTGTTTGGGTGTTTCTCTTTCTCTGGCTCATGGTTATGCCTGTTAGTTGCCCAGTAGTGAAAAAGTTTACCTAAATGGGATCACATGAACATGAAACCAAGAATGGGTTAAATAAGGAGTGGGTTTTGGTAACTAATTGTGTTGTGGTCATGTGAGTCGTGCCTTTCTTTTATGAATGAATAGCAATGTGGGTGTTGTTCTTAGGTAGGATTTTGAAACCCTAGGTTGGGATGAGTGCTTGTAACCTACACATGTAATTTTTAGTTATTATGTTTCTTATTCTCACCCCACCCAAGTTGAGAACTTAGTGCAGAACACCCTCATTTCATGGGGGAGGTTGTTTTTCTCCACAATCATACGAGTGGCTGGATATTATCTCCTTTTCTGCTCCCTTTCCTGAATAGCCTAAGACTCTTCGGGCAGGGTGTGACGGCCTGAGGTCCATTATAACCCAAGATTCTTCGGTCAGGGTAGTTGTGGTAGTTGGCCCAGCTGAGTGTGAGCATATTGTTTCCCAAGAGTCTTCGAGATGAGGCTCATGTGCCATTGGGCATGGCAGTAGCTGTTCTGGCCCAGGTGTTTACGAGCGTGGTTATGCGTGGTGTTGTGGCCCGGGTGTTTTAGGGAAGGATGTGTGGTTGCGGCCCAGGTGTGTGTGGGGGAGGTGTGGCAGTGGGACTGCAGTGAGAATGACGGGATAGGTTTGACGTGTTGGATGTCTCCAATAACCAGTGGGAAAGTGGCATAGGGAGCCCAAATATCGATGTTCTATTACTATACATTATTTAACTTGCTTTATTTGGGGAGTGTGCTTTGGTGTGTCTTGGTTGGATAGTTTTCCTTTCTAGGTTTATTATTATCTTTTCTCACAGGGAATTAGAATGCCTCCCCACTTGTGTACGAGAGGCTTTGTTTTTCCCTACTGAGTATACTTATAAGCTGACCCTACGTATATAAAACTGCTTTCAGGTATCTAGGAGGACTTTAGGGATATTTTATGGGTGTACTAGCTCGTACGTTGGGATGATTGTATTTGCAGTTTCTTTTTCTTTCCTTTGGTACTTTACCTTTTTAGTCTCCTTGTACTTTTTGGTGTTTACATTTGTAACTTGCATATGGGAATGGTTATCTTTGGCATTACTCTTACCCCCCCCAGTTTTGGTGTTGTTTGGATTTACAATCTAATCTCCTGATCCTATGAAATAAAAAGGGTAATGCCTTACATCTTGTGTGTGATTAAATACCCTTGGGGCTAGTCGCCACTCTAGGACCTATTGAAGGTGGGTCTCTAGGGTCATTTTATATCCTTCAACTTGAAGAGGTAAGGGTATTGCAACCTGTTGTCCCTTCTCTCAACTTGGTGAAGGGGGGTCATGACACTATATATCACTCTGATGAATTGGGTAATGATTTATATCTCATGAGATATACTAACATGGCCCTGTGAGTGAACCATTACTACCAAGATGGTATGATGAGTGAAATCATGCTACTAAGATGGAAATCGGAGTGAACCATTACTTCCAAGATGGTGTGGGGAGTTAACCCATTATAATAATATGGTGTTGGTAATAATTTCTTGGCTACTATGGATGTCATATTATATGCTTATGTTTTTTTCCACAATTCCATGTTTTATTTCTATGTTATGATTTCAAATATTATATTCTTTATTTCCTTATGATTCATGTCTAATGAACTATAATGATTTATGTCATGATTTTTTTTTATGATCTCTGATATTTTGGGTATGATATTTTATTGTTATGATAATGTTCTTATACCCCTATTATCATGTTTATATTTACATGTTTCAGTTGTTTACCCTTACCGACCATCTAAGATCACCCCCTTTTATATTTTTCCCCATGATTAGAATAAGGATATTTAGTAACATGTGATAAAAATGTAGTTCTTGATATAAACGATAGCAAAAGAGATGATGTATATGTTTTATGAACTAGTTCTCTATGTTTCCCAGTTTCCAAATACACTAAACTAATACTATCTCTAGTCATTTGATTATTTTATGTTATAAGTATTCCAAAAATGTAATATAATGTCTATGTACAACATTTTTTTTGTTCTTTACTTGTACAAAACTCACTTTTCTAAAATTCATCAATGTCAATTATTTATTAACAATTATTTTCGTGGTTTATTTTTAAAAATAGATATCCTAATTCATTAAAGAATTACCTTCTACAATTACCATAGTGAAATACTAGAATTTTTTCCTTTTTACAATTCTTGATTACACATATGATGAGAGGACTCTTATTTATAAAAATTCAATCCTTCATCAAGATGTGAATATCAAAACTAGCTTTCTGTGAACCTCTTAATTCAGGTTTTTAAAGATCCTTTTCATCATGAATCTTCAATTAAAAATTTCAATTCACAAATATTATCATAATTGTATAGCATATTTTCCTTCAATCATGCCAGAACTATTCTTCATGAATCTTATTTCATGAAAATTAAATCCTTTATGACAATATACTCCTTCAAGAGGCTCCACATATTTGTGAAACTTCATTCATTATATAATCCACTAATTTCCCATATTTCAAAGATTCAGTCCTAGAAATCCATATTTTGAAAATATTGTCCCTTCTACCATATTTTAAGCTCCAAAATATTTGTCAAACCCCTGAATTTGACCCCACAATAATCATTGAATGCACCTAAACTATAACATCACTTGGCTGGGAAACTTCCATATCAACCCACTTTTTATTAGCAAAAATCACAAAATATAACATGTTTCCAACTATGAAAAGGCTTTGTTCCAAAATATTCACAATGATATGTATTTTTTCATGAATCCATTAATAAATTAGTTGACGTAGCTTTCGACTATGGGTGTGAACACTATCAATTATTCATAAAAAAATACGTTTCTGATGTGTACTAACCTTTGATGGACTATAAATTATTTCCCCACATATGAAGAAATTTCTTGTTGGAGCTTGAATGGAAAACTATCATGTCCTGATTTTATTGGGAATAAAAAATATATAATAATCAAATATCATCATAGTTTGAATTTCATGGTTCCTCGATAAATATTCATAATGGATCATCCATATTGGAAAAATCTTCTGACATTTCATAATAGTGTTAACAAATAAAATCCACCTCAATTTATATCTGGTATTTAGGTGGCTGATCAATTTAATGATATTAGTTTTTCATTAGGGAATGATCCGATGAAATATAAAATGAAAATATTTTTTTTCATTAAATACACTTATAATTTTAAAAATAAATGTATCTTTTATCAGTTGGCATATTTTTCAGACAATGTTTTACATAATTTTTTAGATTTTATGAAAAATGAGAAAAATATATTTGAAAAGGTATTCCAAATTTTTTAAATATCATGATGAATAAGATATATGAAATATGATCTCAATGTAACTTGTTGGATTGAGGCATTTGACTAGAACTATATCTTGTGTTTATGAGAGAACATAAATGGAATGACCTTTCTTCTTCTAATGTGATGAATCCAGTTAAGAAAAATAAATTACATTAAGTATTGGAGAATTTCATGGATGATATTAGTTATTATATATATATATATATGCATCATCATAATATACATCAATCTAAAATATCTAAAAACCCATGATTATTAAATTCATCTTCATGAATTTATTACAATATAAATCTAAAACATTCCCTCCAATAATGTAAGGGTGATGGTAATTTGATTCTTTAAATATTATAGATTCCATTTTACTAATATTTTATCAATGTCTGTCTTGATAATAATGTATTAAGATAGACCATTAATTATATGTGAGTTGGAGAAAAAAATTTCTCCATCATATTTCTCATACATGTTGCATTTAAAAGTCCATCTTCTAATTGAAGCACCTCTTAGGGGACATATTAATTTTTATGGGATATATCATACTAAAATAATTATGTTCACAATGATATCTTATATCTATAACCAAAATCATATATAAGGTTTCACTATTATAGGTTTTCAAACTGAAGAATTTATGGATTTTTGTTCAAAGTATTTTTCTAATGTGAGAAAAAGAAATAACCTCCCAATTTGAAAAAAAGATTATATTTATGGGGAAACTCAATCCTCATTTCCATATCCTCCATAAATATAAAATATTACTAGGTCATATATAATGTTTACATTGATCTTTGAAGTGATTGAAATTGAACATCACATAGTCTTGTATAAATGTTTTCTACCCATTGACTATATCAAACATGTTATTTTAATACATATATGTTATGTCATACCATGTAATATAACATATAATGTAATATTTTTTATCCTTTTACAAATGGAATGTAAAAAATATATATGTAGTGTTCGTTATTCGTTTTCTTTGAGAATAAGAGTAGTTCTTTTTAGCATTGAGTTTTCACCTTGATTAAAATCAATGGTATGACCTTTAATTCAATCAATTTGAAATATAGATATTTGTTTAATTACACTATTACTATATATTTATATTATTGACATACCATTTGACTCTATATCTAATGAATTAAGAGAATTGTATTTTAGTCCAAATTCTTTTGTTCATCAATAAATTTTTTTAATAAAAAATGCTTATAAATTGGTTACAACAAATTGAGTGGATAATATTAGAAGACAATATGATGGAATTATGTGAACTGAAATAGTTTACTATTATTCAAGAGTATCATATACTTGGCCTCCTTAAAATAATATGTCTCATTATGTAGTTATTTAGAAAATATTTTTTTTGGATTAGTACTCTCATGGGTGAGTCCCTAGGATGAAATGAAAATGTTTTGACTCAATATCATGACATGTTGCATTTATTGATGACCATGGTTTTAGATTTATTTAAATGAATCAATTACTATATAAAGATGACCAATATAATTTTTCATTAGTGGAAAACATGTTTTTGATGTGAAAGATCGTCTTAGATCTAATTATAGTGTAATCATTCAAGTAATCCAATATAATATTTTTTATAACACAGCGAAAGAAATTGACACCATTGATTCCACCAATGGTGTTGAATATAATATTATATTTTATGAATCATATTGTAAAATAATTAGAATTGATGTTGAACCCTATGTAGTAGTGGGAAATATAATTATGAAACCATGTATTGTCAAATTTCATTCATTTTATCTTGACATGGGATTTTCAGGGTGGTACTACTATAATTACAATAATTTTATTTCAGTTTTTAATTGTATGTTAATTTAGTTTTTGAAGACATTATATTTATTTATATTTATTTTAATTCAAATAAGTATATTTGAGAAAAAATTAAAGCATGTATATAATGGTTTAAAATTATAGTTCTGAAACACGTTATGATATTATTTATGACTTGTTTGACATTTAATTTGAATTCATAATATTTAAAAACTTTTTAAAAATAATGTAATTTTTTTTATTATATTAATAATAAATTATATTTAAAAAAATTGATGGAAGAGACTGTATGATAATGATTAATGAATGTGTGAACTAGGGCTTCCTCCTATACTCCCCTTTGTGAGTATACTAATTATAATATTTTTCGCATACATTAACTTTAATGTCATGTCATTAATTATTTTAAAATTTATTTTAGGTATATTTATCTGAGTTAGAGTTTTTCACTCCTCGATCCACTTATATGGTTCAACATCATTGCTGATTGAGTATGGGTTTAACTAGAGTTACATGGACCACCCTAATCAAAAATATTCACACCCATACCTACTATCACCCATCCAGTATACCAAACATTATCCTCCTATACTAGATATTCTAGGGATTTTCCTACCTATTCCACCATCTCAAATTTATTTGGACTCCCCTTCTCAAACACCAATTCTATGTTCTATTATATATCCACATTATTTCATTCATTGTCCCACCACATATTTTACACCTCTATTTCCAAATCATATCCATCCCATATTTGATGACTATGCTATATCATCTACCACTCCAGAACATCCATATGTGGGTACTGATTTATAATAACCCATGGATCCATCAGATATTAATAAACATCTTCGACCCTATTTATGATTATAAGTGCATAAAATTTTATCAATTTTTTTTCATTTGTGTTTTAAATTATTTATTCTTTTTTATGTTATCTTAGTTATTGGGTTCATAAAATAGGCTTCATGGGTGAACCCTTATGTGTAATTCATGGAACCATCAGTCAAAAATAATGGTATATTAAAAAGAAAATAATATTATGATTGAGAAAAATTCAATAAAATGTATATTCTGAATGGGAACTTTTTACATGTATAGCGATATTATTCCAGTGAAACAAGTACCATAGAATAATTTTAGTAACCAAATAAAAGAGGATATGTGGTAGGAGATATGGGGAAAAATTTAAATAAAAATATTTATTATTATTTAATTTATATTAATTGACATCTTCCTCAAAACATCAATTCAATTTTCCAAATGGTCATGATGTGAAGATTTCACAGTTGATAAAACATGGGGAGCTATGAAGATCATATAAACACATGCCACATATTGGTCAAAATAGTATAGTTGGCCCCGGGTTTGAAGGTGTAAAAATACATAATGGCTCTCCAACTATAAAATACCACTCAATTATTTTTTATTTTAAGTGTAATATGTTAAAGTTATTCTTAACCATTAGTGGTTTGTATTGAATATTTATTTCTTTTTAAAATAACATAGTATTTATTTTAAACATTAATCAGAAATAAAGAAAATTAACAAGGATTATATGATGTCTAAACAAATATTAGGGTTTACTATAGTGTTGAATTATGAGAGGTCCTAGATACTTTTTATGAAAAAATTAATTTTACTAGTCACTAACACAACTAAAAGAATCCAAATATTTATTGAACAAAACAAAATAGAATTTAATCAATTATATAAATATTATATGACATCAAAAAATTAAATAATAAAATAAACCCTAAGAAAATAACAATATACCCAAAAATAAATATCTCCAAAAGAAAAAATAAGAATACCTAAGTGATATATAGAAAAAATAACCGACCACCAAACTCGTATTATTAACATTAACTTTTATGAAAAAAACTAGATACCTCCAAACAATGTATATAAAATAAGGAGATATCATATCAATATTCTTAATATGTTGACACCAAATAATGAATAACAAAATGAATATCACGCATCATTAGTAATTAAATTCTTCTTTAAACATCATCATGGAATCTACATTGTTCTCAAAAATTATAATATTCATTACATATGTTTGTATAATTATAATATTACAAGAAACATAGTCCATATGTCTATATCACTAGAGTATTAAATTCCCAACCTCTAAATAAGAATTAATTATAACAAAATATTTTTTGGGCAGAAAAATAAAAAAATTATTACCTAAATTGAATAAAGACAAATAAATAATTTTTTTGTTAAAATGGATTGTAACCAGATTTGTTTCATTTTATTAAAAAAATGTTATCATCAATTGCGTACCATGTAGGTTTCACATTTTCATCTCTATGTGTTTATAAAAAAACATCATACATTTATATATAATACTAAAAATGTTTTATTATATATATAATGTAATTTAATACAGTATTCCATACAAATAAATACATATATAGATATAATAAACATATTATAATATAAATGTATAATATTATATATATATATATATATAAAACAAAAGGTGATGGGTATATGGGATAAAAACCACCTCACCACCTAGGATGGGTATAAAAAGAATACACCAGCCTAGAAAGGGTTTTCCTATTCCGTCTAGGTGTAATGAATATGTGGTCAATTACTCCTCATATAAGCTAGGAATGATATTAAACCCAGTCCATCTCTACATCAAATAGTATACTATTGATCCCTAATCATTATTGTTGAATAAACCATCCACTACCACTACTCTACCACCAACACACCATAATCACTAATTTTGAACAAATTTTTCCACCCTCTCTAGATATAGATGCCCCTTATATACTTTATTTAACTTCCCATGTGACATAATACCAGCACTCCAAAACTGTAGTTGTGACATTGAGGACAAATTCTACACATCCTTATAGAGATATCTCCACCACACTCGAGGCTATATTTCATCACCTATGTCTAGCTACCAATATTTCTACTTCAAAAATTTAATTGAACCATTTTTACTTTCTCCAATACCAACAGACAACTTTTTATATCCTACCCATCACCCAAACCACCTCCAACTTTACTCAGCGTACGAAACACATATAAAAACTCACAACCCTAAATAAATATATGGGAGATGAACTACCTTTATCCATATATAATCATATTACATTAATGAAATCATTGTTTCCCCTACCAATGACTATTAAAACCTTTTCCCCTACACAATCCTTGATGAATAAGTTATCATTAGTCATTATAGAGGTTTGTTGGCAAGATTGATTGTAGTTTTACACTAATGTATCAATGTAATGATAATGAAATAGAAGGAATGCATAATCCAAAAGGACCAATTAAAAAATAATTATTATAAAAATTATGATGGGGATACAAAATGAAAATGGAACGAGATATGGGTTAAATCCCATACCCAACGAAATTTATGGAAATAAAAATGTTTTAAAAATAAAATATTAGGTACAAAGTAAATTTACCTACAAAAAAATAATTTATTACATATTTGTGAATAATAAATATGAAAAATTCATGCAACGCACAATAGAAAAATAAACATACTATAAAATCCCAAAAAATTATTAAATGTTATTTCTTATAGTAATGATGATGATGATGACAATTAGGATGACTATAATAAAATTATAATAATAATTAGCATAATATATATATAATATAATAAATTCAATATAGGATAGTGGTCATTAACCAAATTAATGATGCATTTATAGTCCCAATATTAAGGGGTCCACTGACTTCACCAAAATTATTTTTATTTGATTACGAAAATTATCTTAAAATGAGGTCAAATGGAGCATACTTGGTTATTTAAAAAAATAGACATGGGAAATTTTTAGTGTGTCTACTGACAAATTATGCTGGTGTTAAATAAAACAACACATTACAAATAGTATTATGATGATAAATTTTCAATATGAGGTTCCATTTTGAAGATATCATTATTTTGAAAAAATAATAATTAAATAGTTATTATTATATTTAAATAATAGAATAAACAAATATAATAAATTCATTCAGAATGAATACATCTCTAACTCACTCAAAATTTCTTCTCAAGGTTATACAAAACACCATTAACATTGTAGAAAATTCATCATTAATATCTCATGCCTGTTAATAACTTAAAATGTCAACATTTCATAATAGGTTTGAAATGAAAAAATACCCTTGGTTTTTCATGAATATAAAATAGGGATTCTTAGACTATTGTAGGATATATAACTTTAAAAATATTCATCCAAAATAATTTAAATATATCCATTATTTCTAAATAACCACTTGCATTATAATTTTTATAAAAACCTTCTATGAGTACATCCATAAATTATACACTCTCAAAAATGCACAAGAAATAATTAAAATAATGAAATAAATAGAATAAAATCAATCCTTACATAACTAACTAAACCATCATATTTATAAAGAATAATCCCCAATAAAATCATGTATAATCCATCCTAATCCCTCCAAGGAAACCATATAAAATTTAAATTGAACCAATCATGTCTAGTGAAACCCACAAAAAATTATTTGGACTAAACCAAACATAATAAACCAAAATAAAATAGAACCATATATATATATATATATGAATTTAAATTTAATAAAACAAAATCAGAGATAAACAACACTGTTAATTTTTTCAAAAAAACACACTCATAATCTAAATGGATAAATTTCAAATTACAAAAATATAAATCAATAATTTAGATACCATTGGAAAAAATTAGCATACCATAAAAATATTTAGTTTGAATAAAACTACATTTATGTGACATAAATAAATATTTAATAATTTGAACAACATATATTATAGAAATCAAATAAAGACATTATTAAATTGAATAATTTTAAATGAAAAAATGCAAGAAAACCATTAATAATGAGGTAAAGGATTACAAAAAACATTGAATAGATCGATAAAATACCAAATAAGACAAAATGTGATGTATATGAACTAACACAAATATGGAAAACAATAAAAATCCAACTCTAATAGGATTAAAATAATTGAAATTTATTGAAATAAAATAGAATATAAATTAATTTAAATGATCCTAATTGACACATACACACCCAATCTACTGAAAACCAAATAAAATATAATTTAATTGAATTTAATTTAATTTAGATGACATAAAACAACCAAAAATTAAATTTAATGATACAAAATAATATGAATTAAAACATACATAATTCATTTAAATATAAAATAATTTAATCATCTTATAAAATATTTTGTTAAGGAGAACTAACTCTTAGCTATATATATTAATTTTAAAAAGTAAATATAATTAAAACCATGGTAAGGATCTAATATAATGTAAATAAATAAAAAATTTAATAAAAATAAATTAAAAATAACACTACCAGTATAAATAATTTTAATTGAAATTTAAACGATTGTTTTCAGTATTTTTTATCTATTTTATATTATTCAATAGCATTGTCTGATACTAATCACTTTCATTCATGGAAATTAACACTTATCCTCAAAGGTTGTGTTCCATGAGCCTAATTTTCTTTCTCAAGTATTAGGAAAAAATAATGATGTTCTATTAATGAAAAACACAATAAAATATTGAATTTAATTTTATTAATTGTTCAAATTTTGATACTACATTCATAATTAAATATCAAATTTATATATTAACTAGTGTGACTTATATTCCCTAAATAAAAAATAAGATTAATATTTAAGTCCAAAAGATTATTTGAAATTGAATTAGGTGGGGAGAACTAGGGTAGAGTCTGATTTCGATTCAGTAAGTGAATCATCAACACTAGGTATGATCTATTCTTGAGCGCCTCTCAAATTCAATATAAACATCGACTTCAAAAATGTTATGGACTAAGTAACTAATGCTAAAAATGATCTATACATGAGCTTGAAATAGGTAAAGTGGTCATCATGGTGTTCCTGAATGACGTGAAAACTTTATGTTCATCATTTCCACCAAAATCTATCATATTTTTGAATCATGCATGTAAAAAATGTTCTCATTATGTAATGAACTGTACAATGGAAAGGACGGTCCTAGCTGTGGTCGAGGTGATGAATATATTTATATAGATGATGATAATGAATATAATGATGTCAGTTCTCAAGAATATGATGCTAATGAGAATATTAATGATGAGGGTGATGGTTATGATGGATTTGGTGGTAATTAGAGAGATATTGATCCTCTACATTTTGATTTGAAAATAAAGTTAAAACTATTTTGAAAGGGATTAATGACTAAAATTGGTTGATTATATGGATTTCATATTTATGTAATAGTATTGTAAATTTTTTGAAAACTAATGATATATAATCAGTTGATTAAATGATAATCATTAAAGTCAGCCCACGGGCGAGCCATGTGAGCCTGTGGGCTAGGGAAACGAATTGCATCGGGGTAATAAAAATTTGTAGGCCCCCATCCATCCCTCTAACATTAAACATTTCTTCGCCCCACATTCTCTCTAGTACCAGGTAGACTCGCCAACACCTACAAAAGTTGAATCACAGAATCTTCTTCTACTCTCACGCTATGGTCTCCTCTAGTGTCTTCTGGAAATGATGCCACCGCACTATACCTGCTACAGTCTTGCCCAACCCCACCCACCTCATTTTCCTCTCCTCTAATATCCCCCCATCTCTCACAACACTACTTCCCCCACCCCCTTGCGGAATCACAACCTGGAGTAGTGAGATTTTGTGTTTCCTTGGTGGGTGGCTTCCATTCCTGCAACTAACTACCCCCTTAACCCTTGAAGCCGGATTTTTGTGGCCCACATGAGGTGAAAGAAACCCTGGGGGGTTTTTTATAAATTTTTTATCATTTGTTTTATTAATTGATTTATTTTATTTTCTAGAATGGTATGAATAAATTTTGGATTGACTGGTGTACTGTTGGTCACAATTTCAATTTTCCCTTCTCAATTCCAATTTCATATTTGTTTTCAAGGTAATTTTATTTTTTATGATCCAATTATAATAATCATTTTTAATTTTCATTATTCATATGAATTTTGTTGAATGATTTTCAAAATTTATCTAAATTTCAAATTTACAACTATCTTTCAATCTTAATTGATATTTCACTACATCAATAGAAATTTGGATATTTCTATTGCAATTTGAATTCTGTCCTTTAGAAATTAATGTTTTTATATAAATTATTAATTATTTTTGTTTAGTTTCATTAATTCTTTGGTTTAAGTTTCAAAAACTATCTAAATTGATGATTCCCAAGTATCTTTCCCATATCAAATATACTTTTCCCATATAAATTGTACTTTTTGATTTGTCTATATGTAATGAGTTTTTTTATAATCATTTTTTAACTATAAATTTTTTTTATTTTCATTAATTGTTTTCTAATTTATATAGTATATATAAAAACAATGGATTAATTATTTTCATGTCCATATCAATGTTAATTTCTGATTTGTAGATAGTTGATTAAATTATGTTTTATATTTCATTTATTTTATAATTAATAAATTTTAAGTTCATATTAGTTAATTGGATTATTAGTTTTATGAATAATCAGTTTTGATTTTCACAATATTTAATCTTTTTAATCATCCATAAAATTTTAGCATTGGGTGAAATGTGTTAAACAAATATAATTGTCACTTTATTCCAAAACAGACCAATCCTTTAATTTTATATGAAGTTGGATTCATGATTTTACACCAACCAGTAATGTTTTCAACTACTTAACAAGTGTGTTTTTGAATTCAGATATTATGTTATTTTCAATTTGTATGCTCAAATTATTATAGGTTTAGAAGAATAATAAGTGGGTGATGATGTTAAAGATGAATATTGATTCATTATTTTTTTACAAGGATTAATAAGCGAGTTTTTAAAAAAAAATTATGCCTTTTTTGATTCATTTTTAAGGGGTTTAAAATGTTAAAATGTGTAAACAATTTTCATTAAGAAAAAATGGGTTGTTTCCCCTTTTTTATACAAATTGAATATCTATGTTTTTATATGATTTAATTCCTTGTTTTTCATTATTGTTTAGTAGGTTTTTCATGAAATATGATTGTAGGATTGAACATATATTTTTGAACTGTTGTTTTAATATTATGTGGGGAAACATATGTTCTAGTCCACATGTGGAATGAACATATTTTTTAATGACTGCATGTAATGTGGATTTAAATGGATTAATAATTACAGGCATGTAATGTTTGATTGTTGATCTGGTTCACTCTGATCTAATCCTTTAACCATTCATATTTTAAGGGAAACATTTTAATAATTCATCTCATGCATCAAAATTGACTGGGCCAGTCATGATAATCATATAATATATGTACTACATCAAAAGTGTAATATTTTGTTATTTGGCCTATATATTATCAATTTCATTGTGTGTGGTTTCAAGATGGGAATGCGGTGCTGGAGATTGAGATGAATCTATACTAATGGTTCATAAAAGTATTGGTATTGATATATACCTATGGTTTTTTATTGAATCTATTAGAATAGACCAGATGGGGAGAGAAACCTATACCCATAGTTTGTTAAATTATTGGTGTATATATATACCAATGGTTCAGTGTAAATCATGGGTAATCAGAATTTCCCATTGTATATACAAATAGTTTCAATATAAACTTCTGGTATATACCAATTATGACATCTCAACACCCCACAGTTCATAGATTCATAACTATAAACTATACTAATGTAACAAGGCCATATAATGACGGTTTTAAACCACCTATAGATGTAATTTTTTATCTTTAAAACCCTCTATGTAAATAAGTGTAAAAATACAATACTCCAGGTGGAATTGGAGGAAAGAATGAGATTGGGACATGAGAATAACGTGAAAATGGTAGATAAGTCCACATAAATTTAGTACCACATAAAGAGAGCACATAGTCAACAGTTGAATTGTGGTTAAAATCATTATTGAGATTCAAAATTTGAATTTTTTAATATGTGATAATACAAATTTGTCAATGGAAGAAGTTTATGAGATTTTGATTGAAGGGAAAGATAATCCATATTTCTATCTATCACTCTAAATAATTTACATATCTAATCTATTACATGTACTAAACTCATAGTTTGTACCATTAGAGGATCAAAATTCCTATAATGATTGAATAATAAAAATTATCAAATGTAGTCAAATCATTCAACAGAATAAGACTACTAAATTTGTTAATGTTTATAGAGGAATACAAAATTCATATACGATATTTTAGAACATATGTATGTGATGAAGCATTGATATCCTTATTTTTTATATCAATGTGGAATTTTTTTTTCAATAAACTAATTTTACGGGTGGTATCTTACACCATAATATTTGATAAGTATATCAATAGAAACAATCTTTATGTATTTGATATGTTCCATTATATCCAAAATCACGTCTATATGAAATGTAATATAGAAATAAATTATAACCCAACCATTTTTTGGAAATAATGGATTGTAATATAATATTAATGGAAAATATGTATAATGGTTTTAAATAATTCATATATATTGATCAACACATAATAAATAAGTAATAATATTTTAGTAAAGTAATATAATTAATTAAAAATATGTTTTCTTTAAAATGATTATATCTTTTCTGACATGAACAATATAATTCAATTCTATAAATTTAAATTTTTAAAAAAAGTTAATATCAATTTTGTAATCAACTTTTTATAGTATATTATGGTTAATTTTTAATATTTCTTTAAAAGATTCTATTTATCAGTGAATAATGAAAAAAAATCATTCTAAAAACTATCCTTTAATTTCAATAAAAATTACCATTATTTTTTGAACTTGTAATATATGTGACATGAGACTCCTTTAAATAGAAATAATAAAACTAAAAAAATATAAATAGAATTTATACTGGATTTTGGTATAAGTTAATTTTATATCATAAAAACACATTGTCCTGAAACTATATTTATCCATGCATGGTTTTTGTAACTTACTAAATTAAATTAACATCTATTGATTAATTATTAAAATGGAATATAAAGATTTTATTTTTAATTATTTATATTAACATTATTATGATTTTTTTTAAAAGGAATCATATATATATGTATATTATTTTTTATACATATCATGAATGGCTCGAAGGCCTTAATTTTTTAATCATTTTTTTAATTGCCCTTTTAAGGGTCTAAGGGGAACCCATACATGTCCTGTAGGTTTTGTGACATTACATGAGCCAATTTTCTTAAAGGAGTTCATTCTAGGCTATGATTTCTTGAAACTTCTCATCTCCAGCATATGCATCATGATCAACACTCCAACATCACAAGAATGGTTGACTAGCTATCCTGTGCAGGGATACACATCCCCGATACAAATGGAAAATTCTTACAATCCCATTCTTCCTTTTTTGATCAGATCTTCTCTCATGAATATTCTTACTCTGAGTCCTTACATAGGGCCTTATTCCTTTTATGTAAGTCTGGTAAATCTACAATTCATGTGGCCCGAAGTCCTTGTGGTTGCCTGATAGCCACGAGGTGGCCCAAAGGCCTTAAGGTGGGACGAAATCATTACTGGCCTAAAGGACTTGGGTGGCCTAAGGCCCTTAAAGGATCCAAGTACCAAATAATTGGCCTAACGGCCCAATGAGGTGAATAGTTCCTGCTGCTACTATACCTTATACAGTACATACTACAGTGACTACTACAGTACATAATACAGTAACCCAAAAAAATTCCTCCACATGGATTTGTTCTTGTGTCTCTTGTATGCACTTATGGAGTCCTCCCCAATTAAGATGAGGCCCATGTGTATAAATTATTTTTTACACCTAAAGATTAATTTTTCTAAAATAATTTTTCTTAGGGTATTTTGTGTCGATTTAAATTTTAAATATCCAAAATATAAAAATTTATGATGATAAAGAGGATTCCATTTTTTTAATTATCCCAATTAATGTAATTTAATAGGGATAACTTACTATTTTGACATAATGAAATGTATAACCATTAAAATTTTATTACCACGGGTTTGGTTAAAATATGTATGTTGGGTGGTGTAGACCATGAGAAAAGGGTTGGATTACCACCCGAACCTAAATAATTATTTTTAGATGTTTTTATTTCAAGCTTTTATTTTTCAAAATTTGAATTTTTATTCATTTGGTGCCAAATTCCCATGAAATTGGACTTATAACATTGGAGTCTTCTATGAAACTAAATGAGTTTACCTCTTTTAATATATAAAAGGGAACCTCACTTAATCCATTGTTCAAGAAAATTAAGCCTTACATATTAGAAAATACTAAATCAAGATCCATAATATAATGCTTCTGTTAATCAAAGATCTTCTCTTATTATCATAAGACCAATCAATCATACCTTAACGTGTAATCTAATAGGAGTATCTCAATGAATAGTTTCATGTCATATCCATGATCTTTTAATTTTATATTTTATTATACAGTCTATAAACGTTTCTAATACATAAAAACTGGATTAATATAGTATTATTAGAATATTTATATATTATTATGATGATAGTAAAACCCAATTTTTCCCATATCCATAAAATGACATAATGAAAGTATTTTTTTGTATATGTGTGGACTATCTCCTGTACATAGTGATATGAATCATTATCTATATTCACCTTTCAATAATGGTTATTATAATGGGTATAATATATTTTAAGATATTTATGAAATAATTATGATATTGGAATTAAAATATAATATATATCATATTACCTTTCAACCATTGACAAAATAATAATATTCCATGTTCTAACATGTAAAATACCACCTCCATGAAGCATTGTGATTTATTTACCATTTCAACCATACATTGATTATAACAAGGAAACATTTAATGAAAAAAATTATATTTATAATATGAGAATGATTTTATACAATTGAATGATCATTTAATATTCATTCATTTCATCAATCAAAAAATTGGAACCTCACTCATGTGTGTGTATGAACTCTTATATCAACATAGATATGTCATTTATTCTTCATCAATGGTTTTTATTAATGGTTATAAATTTGTATATATTTAATATATGACAAATTTATATCATTATTAAAAAAAATTAACTAATTAACCATGATAAATTTGAGAATAAAATAACCATATGACAAAATCATACGTGAAAAAGAAAGGAGTTTACAGACAAAATGACGAGAATAATGAACAATTACTAATGAATAGTTGAAAATATGTTATAAATAAACCATCCCAAGTATTTTAGTTATTAAAATGGTTCATTAGTAAATTTATAATAAATCTATATGAATTGTTCCATAATTTAGAGGGATAATAATAAAATATGGATTTGAGGTTAGGGTTTTATGTTATATTCAATTTTTTCACTACAAAATTTATGCATAAATAAAATTATAATTAATTAATATTATCTATTTTTAAAAACTATTTCTTTTTTTATTACCCTATAGTTATGCATTGGGATTAGATTTATTCTTTTCATTTTTATCCATTAATTAATCAGGAGATGGAATGAATATTTTAATCTAAAAAAGACTATGCTTTTATCTTTAGTTTGGAATCTTTTCTTCCACATTTACATTTTCATTAAAAAAAATTCAAAGATTCTTATACTATTAATTAATTTTTTTTAAAATAATTTTTTAAATAAATTTTACTTTATTTACCCTGTATTTAAGGGAATATCCTTATCATTTCACAATAATTTTACTTTTTTGTTTTTATTGAAAATGTGAATGGAATTTTTTTAACATACATGTGAGAGACAGATTTCTTAGAAATCATGAAAACACTATATTTTGAATAGACATTTATATATTTAAATTTTATTAAAATGAAAAATATTTAGCAAAATGTAATTTTAATTTAATAAAAAATTTCTAAGTGATGTTTTATTGGAACGGATTTTTACCAAAAAGGGTTATATTAGTCCTTTAAAGAAATTTTCATCTATATCAATGTCCACTGATTCTTCTTAGTATTTAATAGAGATATAACCTAATGTTAACATATTTATTTTGGATGTTATATGATTATAATGATTAAATGTTCATAAATCCTGTATCCATTCTAGGGTATTTGATACAATGTTCTGATTAATATTTTATGAACTTGTGGAATATATATTTGTGGTTTTCATTATGTGATGAGTGGTCTGTGAAATATACATTCCACCAATGCATTGGATAAATGTGGATAAATCTTGAGATAATAAGGAATACAATATGAAGTGGACCCTGTTCTATATGGGTCATTTTATAATACTATAGTTAGAAGGGTGAAATTTGACTAAGGATATAATAGAATGAGGAGTGAAGCTAATTCAATAGGATAGTCTTGATAGTGATCCTTGACAAATCAAAATATTTTCAATAATTTTATCTGTTCTAATAATATAGGTATTATTATTAATATTATATGTTCTCTTGGATCATGATTTCTTATTGACGATTACATTCCTTTCTATATTTGGAATTTCCATTAACAATACCTTATTCAATGCTTTATTATAATAGATTATTGTTTGATTGGGTAGGATTACATTATGTTTTGATGTTCCTCTCACACATATATGTTGATTTTATTCGCAATCATGTTTATTAATTTATATCTATTTTATTTACCCTTACTAATCATTTAAGACATATTTGTCTTATGTTTCCCTTAAATAGTTTATGGAGAATTATTATCATTTTTTAGCTACAAAGGTTCTTGTTCTGAATAACCTAATGTGAAAGATACAATTCATTTATCTGTCAGTTTATTATGTATCTATTTTCCTAAATACAATAAAACTTTACAGTTACGGTGTGGATCAAATTGATATTTAAAGAATATTTCAACTAAAAATGAAGTATTTATGTATGAAAACTATTTGTTTCTATAATGAATTTTAATTTTATCATGCCTACTTTATATAAATCTATTATTTTCTATCTTCTCCTACTATTGAGATGAGTTCTTTTTATATGGTTTAGTTTAGATAATTTTTGTAAATGGTTTCTATTCCTCTTACATCTAGTTTTCAATTGTTTTATAATATTGTTTATCATCTCCGGAGCCATTTTTTCCATCCATCTCCTTTATTTTTTCATATACTTTCACATGAGACCCCATATTCAATCTCATGAATTGGATTTCATATTCTATTGATACAATGATCAATGTATGTTCTATAGTGGTTTAGAGTGTATGGTTTCTTCAGTTTTTTATTTATTATTTAATATTTTCATTTTTGATATTGAAAATTGTATAATGTAAATTGTTATTTTCCATTCATAATATCAAAACTAGTTTCACCATGAAATAAACCATTTCGGTTTGGTGTGATGGTGTAAATTTTGGTGTAGGGTTGTAATGGTCAAATCTCAAGGATGTATATTTTGAAGTGAGGTTGTAGAATGTCTTTTTTCACATATAATTAGTATTTTTGTTGGTGGTATCATTATATTTGTTTCTCGACATCTCTTATTCCCCTAATGATATATTATAGGTGGTTGATATTTCAAATTCATTAAATTGTTCTCTGGTACTTTCATCCAAATTTTCTTTTAGTGTTTCTATTTTGAAGGGTTTTTTTCTTCGATATTCCCCTGTATAGGTTAGACATTTTCTCACAATTAAAACATATCATCCATATGTTATTATATGGTTAATTTTTTATATGTGGTTATTATTGAAATATATATAAGTTTATTTGGGTGATTCAATCAAATATATTTTTTCTAATAATGGGGAGAACGATTTTCCTCTCAACGGTTTCACTCAATGGGGTCTTTTATCATGGTTTTTGGAATTATTTTTGTACTGATATTGTTTTGATTGAGGTTTTTAGGTAACTAATATTTGGGGATAGATTATGTATGGTTATTATTTTTTTATCATTAACGAAATAAAATTTTATAGAGGGATTACTATTGGGGTAAATGAAGAATGTTGGTTTGAAGACAATGATATGTAGGTTATACAACCTAAGGTTCCTACTATACACTAAACCTGAGGGATTTGGAGTTCCTCATATGGTCCCCTAATGTTGTTTTTTTCTATTTGTTATTTGATTATATCATGGTATATTACTTATTGTATAAAACAATTTTTTATGTTCTATAGGTTTCTTATGGTTTATGTGTACATATGGTGGATTGGATATATTTTTTTCTATATACAATTCCAAATGATTATGAACATGGATTTAGATGATGAATAAACATTTATACTAGGGACAAAATACATGAGAGGAGACTATGTGGATACATGGACTATTGTCCACATTACCAATGGAAATATAGATAACTAATTAAATTTTTATAGTATTTGAAAATATGTTATTATTATTAAGGACATGGAGTATTAAATTAAATAAATAGTCAATTTTTTCGCATAAATTTCTTTCATAATGTTTTTTGGTTTTACACCCCATTATTCTACAATGATTTTCCCTTTAAATATATTCTGAGGGTTTTATATCTTTTGATACACACCACACCATAATAAATAAAATAATGCATTACTGTAATATTACAATTATACACCTTTGATTACATTTAAAACTATATTATTTTTGAAATAAATGAACTTATTATAATGAGTATATATATAATTATTGTTTCTATACAGAAATATTTTATTTTAATATATATTTTAATTTCATTATTAAATATCTAAATTTATCATCTCTATGGTATTAAATTTATGTAATTTAATTTTTCATACATATGGCTGAAAGTTATTTTTTATTAAAACCAATAGAGAGCCACCTTACATTTCACGGGGGACGAAAATAGTGAAGGCCAAGAGAGTCTTTTCGAACCACATTAACACACTCCAAAGGTAAGGAATTAAGGCTGTCAAAGACCATAAGTGGCTCCTCGGGTCGGCCTCAACGAGCCAGCTCGTCTGCCGCAAAGTTAGACTCCCTCAGGCTATGGTGAACTATCCTTCCCTAATTAGTCTCCATTTTACACCGGCGACAGATATACATTAGATCCCACGAGATGTCTTGATAATCGTGGAGAGATCTGACCAGGACCATCGAGTCTGATTCCACCTCTGTCACGGGAAGCCCCTTCCTCCTGCATACGGTCAAGCCTGAAAGAAGGGCCCTAAACTCCGCACCCATAGAGTTACCTAGGCCATAGTAAGCGCTAAACGCAACCAGAACCGAGCCCCAACAGTCACGCAGCAAGCCACCGCCCCTCATAACTCCACCCACACATGAGCCGTCCACATTAAGCTTCCACCCAAGCATTGGAGGTTGCCATTTAATCCACCGCCCTCTATCCATCCTTTGACCAACCTGTCCACTAACCAGGCCCTCCAACATAAGCGATGGAACACCGTTTTTAGGAAGAGAGGACAACTCCACAATACAAGCTCTCATCTGGATCTGGAGATATAACAAGGACCTCACACCACCCAACCATACCTGGTTTCGAGCCTCCCAAATAGTCCAACATATGGCCACTAGAGTGATGATGCGCGTTGTTCATTCCCCCGTCCTGCCATCATTCCTGGAAAGCCAAAAAGAGATGTAGTCACCAACCGATTGGCACTCCCAGTCTGGAAATCTGAAGTGATCAAACCTAGACTAGAGGTAGGAAGCCCATCGACCCTGGGAAAACAAGTGAACTGTGGACTCCGAACTTGGTTTCTCACAACAGTGGCACCGCGAGGCCAAGCTAATCCCTCTCCTCTGAATATTCTCCTCCGTTGGTAAAGCTTGATTTCTGACCCTCCACACAAGAAAGTTCATTCTTGTTGGTAGAACCTTGCACCAAGCAGCCTCCTCCTCTCCAGTCACCGATTCATTACCTTGTAGAATTCTCCTATATCTGTTCAAGTTAAAACGTCTTGAGCTGGCCTCTGTGAAGCAACACCTATCTGGCTCGTCATTCATAACCACGTTGTCGAGATGGCTCATCTGTTCCGCATCAAGGTTTTCATGCATGAAATCATAGCTTCCGCATGCATCCTTAAACAAGACGTCGGGGTTGGGGAAGCCTTCAAACCAGAGTCTCCCTTCTGTCCATGTGTCCTTCCAGAAGTTTAGCTCCCCACAACCAATCACCCACCTGGTGTGATCAAGTAGCATTTCCAGATGGGAGAGCATGCATCTAGCAAGCCGCGTCGCCCCACGCATGCAAATATCCCCATTCCAGCCATACCAAGATCTGAAAAACTTGGCCCACAGAGTCTTTCCCACAATCACCTCCCATGCTAGCTTGGCCTGCATTCCATATATAACTTCCTGGAGATCTCGTAACCCAACCCCACCCTCCACCACCGGGCCAGACATTTTCTTCCACGAAGCCCAGTGAAACCTGCCGTCCCCCTTGGCATCCCACAAAAAGGATGTCATAATGCGCTCAATTCTTTCAACAGTTCCTTTCAGCGGACTGATGATGGAGAACAGATGCATGGGAATGGATAGCAACACACTGTTAATCAGCGTAATTCGTCCCCCAAATGAAAGTGTCCTGTTTTTTCAGTTAAAAATCCTCCCCAAGATGCGATCCACAATCCCATTGAATTGTCTCTTCAATACCTTCCCACTGGATAGAGGTATCCCCAAGTAAACAACAGGGAGCTTCTTCTGTCCACATTCAAGAGCATTTTGAATGGTCCTACATCTCCTCGTCGAGCATTTGCTAGATATGAACACATGACTCTTCTCATGGTTAACTGATTGCCCACATTGTTTCCCATAGGAATCCATAATGGCCTTAAATGCATTTAAAGTCCTGCATCCTCCATTAAAAAATAGAAGAATGTCATCAGCGAACATCAGGTGAGATATAGTCCCTGAGTATCTTTTGCCCCGGAAAGGCTTCAAGGTACCCTCTGTTATGCCCTTCTGCAGATTCCTGGACAAGGCATCTTGAGCCAAGACAAATATAGCCGGCGAGAGTGGATCCCCCTGTCTCACCCCCCTCACCGACTTAAAGAAACCAAAACACTTCCCCATTAGCGAAACTGAAATCCACGGGGAGGCAAAGCATCTGAAACAAAGGTCGCAGAACTGTTCCTGAAACCCAAAGCTTCGCAGAACCCGAAGTATAAAACCCCATTCCAAATTATCATACACCTTATTCATGTCCACCTGTAAAATAACATTGGACCCAACCGTCTTCCTGTTCAGATCATGAACCATCTCGCTCGCGATTCCGACCGCCCCCTGTATACTCCTCCCTTGTATGAAACCATGATGCTCCTCCGAAACCATCCTGGGGAGAAGACTAGATAACCTTCTGCTAATAACCGTTGCCAATATTTTATATGAAACGTTACACAGGCATATCAGCCTGAAATGACTGATGAGGAAGGGATCTTTGAGTTTTGGAATAAGAACCACCCTTGAAGCCGAGATCCCTTTGACCAAGGGGGCCCCTCGAAAGAAATCCTGAACAGCCTCCACTACACAGGGACCGACCACCTCCCATGCAGCACAAAAAAAGGATGCCGGAAAACCATCCGGCCCAGGTGCACTCTCTCACGGCATGGTCCCCAGAGCTTCCTTTATCTCCTTTTCTTGGGGTAATGAGGATATGTGTTCATTCTCAGAACACATAATCAATTTAGATACACAGTTCAGAAAAACAGAGTCCCCTAGAGATTCCCTTTCAAAAATGGTGTTGTTCTCCCCCGCCCACAATTTCTCGAAGTGATCAAGAGCGAGCATGCCCGCTACCTCCACATCTGACGTGTAAGACCCATCCTCCCTTTTCAAATTTATTTTCATACTCCTCCTTTCCTTAATGCATGCATGGAAGTAGGCACTATTGCGGTATCCCTTCTTAAGCCACCGTACTCCGGAACGCTGCATGAAGTTCCTTTCCACCTCAAGCAACTTCTCTGCCAATACCATCCTTTTATCGCATAGCTCAACAAAGACCTCCTCATCCCACAAAGCTAGAAGAGACTCCTCCAAGTCGTTATCCTCTCCCTGCAGGGTTGTCACTCCAACATTCAAGTCCGGCTGTACCACCAACCACTTGTTGATCGCCTGTTTGAGTCTTTTAAGACGGTTCACCAGCCCTCCCCAAGACCTCTCCTTTTCTTCCTCCGCCCAGGACTTCCTCACCACCTGTAGGAATCCATCATTTTTACTCCAATCATTTGAGTAAACATATCACATTTTCTGCCACAAATCCATTAAAATTATAGCATTTTATTTTAAGATTGACAGTTTTTATAAAAGCCTTAACCCTATTACATAAAAAGTACCCCCCCACCCTCATATATCCATGAATCCTGAGCACCTTACCTCAAAAAAGTCAGGACAAAACCCTCCACAACTTTAATTTTTGTTACCTATAAATTCTTTATTCTCAAATTAGAAATATATTAATCCCTATAGAGTAATCTAATAGAAGATATCCAAAGAAGATATAATTTTCTTAATTGAGTTCATTTATTTTTATTTATTCTTCTATATCTTTTAAATATTGTATAACAATCATAACATAATGAAGTTAGAATAATTATTATATTGAAATATTTATATATTTTTTAAAACAACCATTAATAAATTTTCTTCCATATAATTGTGTAATGAATATGAATTTTCCATGGGTGTTTTTAAATATTATATGGAACTATTTAGATACTAGGTGCTAAGACGGTATGAGATTATGAGGCCTCATGAGCCCAGAATAGTTTTTTGAAAAATACTGAACATTAAATAGCATGTGCGAGCAGTTTTCAGGAAAATGTTGAATAAATTCTTAATGGGTTCCTCAATTAGAAATAATGGGGTTCCATTGCATTCAAATAAGCTATTTTTACCTAGGAATGACCTAACATTGGTCGGTGTGGGTAAACAATGAAAATTAGTTTTACGATGTAACATGAATAAACATATTTTTAAAAAAATATATTATTCGACACACAGATTTACCTTTTTTTAAAGACTTTTAAAGATTCCAAGGTTATAACCATAACCATGGAATTCCTTTGAGACACCAGGGAGGGAGAACCTCTTGAGGATCCGTCTGAAAAATGATAAATGGAACTTGTATTGAATATCAACAGATCGATGCATCCTCGAATTTGGTGGATCAAGGATTGATGAAGGACAGTGGCTCAACATTTATCTTAGTCAAAGATTATTCCAACTAAATTTGGGATGTTTGTTTAATGATTTTCCATCCTGTTCTTGATCCTGTAAGAATTTGGATCTATTCAACATAAAATAATTAATACACCCAACATCGGTAGGATAAAATTTGATGTAATTTATTATCTCTCTTCATCTTTTTTAAAAATAAAAATAGAGGCCAACATGAACAAAAGTAGAGGTTTGTACCTTGGGTGTTCCTGTACTTTTTATTCCCCATTCATTGTGTTTATCATTTTGGTCACTCGTGGCCATGGATCGACGTCTTCATGTGGCCATATGCATGATTAAACCCCTAAATTTGAAGAAAATAAATTTCATAGGATATATATATATGAATATCAGGACCTGAGATACCTAGTTCATAAACAATTTCAAAATATGGGCACCATAGGTGGCCATGTGGTATGTGGAAGCGACAACCTACAAGGATCCAGTGAAGAGGTCCTAAGGGATGAAATGATGGTGGTTGGTGGTAGTGTGTGGAAGCACAGAGCGAAAACTAAAGGTAACTTTAGTACAAGGTGGAGGCGCATCGTATTGAGATGGAAGAGACACATGGACATGATAGCGGGGCCATGTGGGAGCTATGAGGCATTATGAGGTTGTAGGGTGAAGTAGCCCAAGCAGTCTGGGTGGGTAGCAGTCTAGGCGGGCTGAGTGGGGGGCTAGGTAGGTCAATCTATTAGGACAAGAGGGCTAGGATAACAACAGAATAGTTGGGTGTGCCTGAGCCTAGCAGGCTAGACTAGGTCGATTCAGCTAGCCTAGATCTGGTCAACCATACCTGGATGGGTCTGCCCGTGGGATGGGATAAGTTTGATGGATAAGGTGAGACGCAGACTAGACCATGGTCAGACATTTTCACAAAAACATCCATATATTTCAAAATGAATGTCTATTTGACGTGACATTAATGTTTTTGGGACCCCACAACAAGATAGTCCTTTAGAGACAAATGGTGGGTTTTATCTCGAAAAAAATTTCTAATTACATAGGTTGTTTACATGGGATGTATCTACAGTCTAGGGAAACTATGTGTGTGACTACAACTAAATGTTAACCCTCTATTTATATGTGAATAGATTATATAATCCACTATATCTGGGATGAGTTTTTTAGGGTTCATTCCCTATATCATTCCCATGATGGTTTGTTTGTATAATTTCCTACTCACATGAGTATGATACCTTCATCATGACACTTGGATAGAGTTTTTGTATTCCCCTGAGAGGCTCGGTGTGGGATCATCTATTCATCTTCATCTTATAGGTAGAGTTCATGGTATCTACATGACAATATAATGCGGGATCCAATCATCTACTTATTGCATTAATCTAGATGGAATTATTATTACCACACCATGGCCATAGCTATAATGCTCCTTTGATGTATTGTATCTCTCTCCTATAGTTTCTAACAAATAGTACATCTCGTATAGACATCATAAATTCTACGAGACTCAAGAATGTGTCATACCGTATGAGTTCTTTTTGGAATCTTTGGACTGGATCCCTAGTGGTGGTATGCAATATTTGTCGCTTGCTTCTAGACTATGTGCCTTGGTTTGAGTATATCTGGATTTACATGTTATATATTGTACACATATACTTGTGTAGATCTGACTCAAACATTCCTTTTTGTATTTATATGTGGTTTTGGGGTTTCCTACTGAGTATTGTTATACTCACCCCTACATGGGATTCTCCCACATATGTAATGTCTTTTACAGATGAGTGATCTTTTGATAGATTCAAGGGTAGATTAGGACTGAATAATGCCTTGTGTGATCAGACAGATTGTGTTGTTTCTATAGCTTTAGACAGTAGCCCAGTACCTTCAATTTAGGTTTGATCAGGTAGGGTTTTCTGTGGATGGTATTTAAGAACATGTTTACCACTTTCTTTTGGAGGGCTTGTATTCTAACCCTGTTTAATTTCAAGCACTTTCAATGTTTTACTATGTTTTGGGGTTATAGTGGTTTTCATGAATTGTTTACTTAGTTTTTTTATATTTCATCATTTGAATCTTGGATATTTTTGTGTGAATAACGGTATATAGGTTTATGAATCCCATTTGTGTGATATTACTACTCATTTCTAGTCACCATTCCTAGCATATTAGATGTGGGGACGAGGTAGTCGTGGCACAAGCCCCACATGGATGAGTAATAATAGAGTGGTATTACAGTGGTTGGTTCTGCTTTAGAATAGGGGTTTTGTGATATTGGTTTGAGGAAACCGTGTTATGTGTTTCGAGATTGGATTTTAGGATAAGGACTCCAATGATCGTGCGGAGGCTGACATATCCTAACACCATGACTCTAATAAGCTATTTTTCAAATCAACACATGAATAAATTGGTTATAGGTATTAAAATGGTACATGAATCATATAGGATTTGATTTTTATTTCAATTTACTACTTGAGTCGTCTATCTAGATATACTCATTGACTGTGTTATATCTTTTTTTCTTACAGGATGCTTCCACGAAGCATACCCTCTATGGTTCAACAGGCTGGTCATGAGGATGACCCCTAAGTGACGAGACATCTGTACAAGGACCAGTTTCCGAGATTTTACCTCCAGGTTGTTCCCCAGTTGTACCACCACCTGTGGAGCTACCTATGGTACATGTAGTACTAGAAGATGAAGATTGAAATATGAGCATGCTTTATGAGTTTCAAAGACAAATACCCCTCAAGTTTGGAGGTGATCATATCCCACAGGCAACTGAAGACTAGCAGGAGGTGGTGACCCATGTTTTTCGTTTAGTCTAGACATCAGCTGATCAGATGGTGGTCCTGGTAGTGAGACATAATTTGGACATAGAAGGATGATGGTGGAGTTTGTCTATCCATACTTATGATGAGTTGACCCTCTCCTGGATAGGGTTCTAGTGCCACTCAAAAGACGATTTTTTGTCCACTATGCTATGTGTTTTGTGTATACAGGAGCTTATTCAGCTCTAGTAGGGAAGTATGAGAGAAAATTATTATTCCTTGAGGTTCCCCAACCCTTGTAGAAACTCCATGGATATGTTCATGGATCAGTACATCCCGACTTGGACCTTTTAGCAAGGTTTGTGTAGATATATCCGAGCTAGTATTATCCCTAAAATAATTCCAACTTATGTTGGGGTGCTTCAGCAGGCATTGGTGGTTGGGAGATTTCTACCAAAGTAGAGATATCTTTTGATAGTTAGCAGTGGAGGGGAAGTTGTAGTGACCTGGGAAATAGGGATTCTAGGTTACCCTCAACTATCTGAACATGGGATACAGATGAGGGGGAGGTCCCAGGATAGAGGATCTTCTGTTTAGGCTTCACAGGGTGGATCCAGACAGCCTAGGGATGTGACGACATGGGACTTATCACTCATGATTTCCCAAACCCTTCATACTATTAACTAGGAGACAATGGATGGACCACTCAGGTAGAGGTCGAGGCAGGAGTATGCATATCTGTAGGGCTGCATATATGGAAAAGGATTAGATCAATATACAGTCGATGGATGTGGACAAAGAGTCAACGGATTTCCCCTCTCTATAAGGTTTTCTAATATTTATTCATTTTGTTATATATTATTGTTCTTATCATGTATTATTTTATTATTTGAGATTATTTTCTACCTCTGATGATCAACTTACAAGAATAAATGGAAAAATGTTTCATTTTATATTTTTATGGGGTTACCCTTATTTTATCTCCACTAAATTATTTTATGTGTATATTTTTCCTACATTACATTATTTTATATTTAAAAATGTGTATAGAAATTAAAAATTCACTTGAAAAATGTTTTGGTAAGGTAATAATTTTTTTCAGTGTCATTTTCATACTCAGTAATTTTATGTGCCTTTACTTTTCACATTCTCTATGAATTTTACATAGTAATTTACCAACATGTTTTAAAATAGCGAGTAAACTATATGATTGTGTTTGTGTGTGTGTGTGTGTGGGGGGGTGTTCTTGTAACCCATATGGATTTTGACATGGAATCATTTTCTAAAGATGTTTGTTTAAATGAAATTTTGATTTGATAATTTTTAGAAAACGTTGATTATAGAAGAAATTTTTTTAGTGGAATACATTGAAAATAAATTTATTTTTTAATTTTATACTTCTATCTATTATGATAGTAAAATAAAATTTGAACTGCATTTTTAAATAATTGATAACATTCTTGGTTTACAGATTATATGGAATTCTTGTATTTATTTACTGTATAAAATTTTCAAAAAAAATAATGTGAGGTATTCAAATAATTTATTATATAATCATTCATATACATTATTTATTGGGAGAACATAAGATATAAATCACAATTATAAAATTCACATTTATCTCATCAATGCATATGGTTTTTCGAAACAAAATTAATATGATAAATGGTATTTGTTTTAGATACCCTTTATGTTTAAACACACCTTATGTCTAAAATTATTTTCAAAAAATAATATACACGGACTACCGAGATAGAAATTTACATTTCACTAAAGTTATATATACTACACAAACTTATGGAGAATAAGGTCGTGATTTTTGATGTATGACTCATGAGTGATACTAGTGTTACATAAAACCTCCAGGTGGGATTTATATATAAGAGAAGATATGAATTTTTCATTTGAAATAATTTATTTTATTTAATGTTTTTTAATTATCCTTTCGTTAATGTTCATAAATTCCCGAATGAATTAATAATGCATTGTGTTTTAGGATAGACTTATTAATGATCACCCTCACTCAACCTCTGATCATTTTTAACTATGTTAATTAATTTCCCAAGGGATCAAATTTGTTTAGTGTGATGGGTGTGAGATTTTTTCCATGGGAGTTTACATTATAAAATGAATAAAAAATAAATAATCATACATTATAATATATGAAAAATAAATTTAATAGAAGATACCTTAATAATTTTATATTTATTTCCTATATTAAATTCACTGATAAAGAGGATATTTATTGGGGGATGATATCCATTGATAGAGGATAGATGTTTTTTTATCATTCATGTATACTATATTATTTCATGTATTGTAATGTTTAATATTTTATTTTCCAATATTAATTTCCTTGATTATATCTTTAACCACAAAACATAATCCTTATAATATTTATATTTTTTTTTGAAAATCTACTTGATTGGTATGGGATGATCTGTTTTGTATAAATATTTAGATTTTGTGAAAGAATATGCATACAATGTGTATTTTTAAGTATAAGAACCAGAATATTCATTTCACACATGTGTCATTTTTTTGTGCTGTATTTTAGGAAATGGAATAATTGGAAAAAAAATAGTAAATGTTGTGTACTTATGAGTACACGCCATGTACTTGGGTACCCTGTAGAGTCGTGTATTGGCTGTGTAACGGCTAAGAACATGGCCTTGTAGGTGACCTGGAAGACCGCCTAAAGAGGGGGGTGATTGAGGCTAATACACAGAATGTTCATTTAATGAACATCCCTTGTAATTTTATTTTTATTTGATGAATCAGAGAACGATCACAACTAATGTAAATAACATTTTTCTACTTCCCTCGGTTCATACAAGAGAGCAATGGGATGGCCGATAACTTCGTGCTCCACCCTGTTCATTGCTCGAGATCGAATTTAGATGTTGTTCGTTCTATTGGATTCCCACTGGTGAGTTATATTTTCCCCTAAATCATTTCTTCATGATTCTTTGTCTCTCGTGAGTTGTAAAGGGATGTGTTTTTTTACCTTTTTTGTAGATCTACACTGTTCTGGGCCAATTCAGGGGTCAAAGTTCAAGAGTGTGGATCGTAAGACATCATTGTAGGTGGTTTGTGGATTTCATCGACTGTATTCAGATTATATATTTTAAATGTTATGTATACCCACATTTGGGGTTTTATGTGTTTGGAATTTGACCATTTTTTTTACGCTGTGATGGTTTGGTAGATTGATAAAAGCGTACATGCTTATGCATAAGGTCATATACCATGATTATTGGACACCACGGGTGTGTTTACCTTATTGACTATTTTTTTCTCATTTGGTCTTGGATTCCTTTTATACTTGACATGTTTTTCATACCTTGCTTGTTAGGATGGAGTCAATGATTATATGATATACATGTTGTATGCATTGTGAAAGTTTGACCATGGGAAATTTGACTATGAGATTTTCCCAAGGTAGGGTCATCGATGAATGTTTTGTTGTTATGATAAACTAGAGGTATTGACTCTGAGAGCTATCTGGTGGTCATAGACCAGAGGGATTAGACTATGAGAGCTACCCATAAGGTCGTTATTAAATAAATTGATGCTATTTTGACCAAGGGGTATTGACCGTGTGACATTACCGGGTGGTTGTTTGTAAAAATTTATTGTTAATGTAGACAAAAGGGGATGAACCGTGAGAGCTACCTAGAGGGTTGTTTTAAAATGAATTGATTTTATGTTACCCCAAGGGGTTTATGCTATGAGAATTTTCCCAAAGGGGTCATTATTGAATAATTTAATGATTTTGATGAGTCTTCTAATCCAAATAACAAGATAGGAATCAGTCTTACTTGGGTTTTTAGATGGTCTTCTAGGACGTTTCTTGTTACTATTACAAAGGGTATATATATCTTAGGATAGATCCCATGTTTTACATGATTCAAATAATGAATAATAAATTTAAATGAATATAATTTAAAACTGTAGGATTGTTACAATTGCGTATTTCCATGTTTATTACATCATTTATACATATTACATGCCATATATTTATATATTCACATAAATTTAGGCATAGATATTTTTTTGGATTCCTACAAGGATACGTTTAACACCCTGTTTGGGTCTTTATTTTACATCCAAATATAGTATATGGTTACATGTACAGATAAAGGCATGTTCCCTTCTTCATAAGGTACTTGATTGTTATTGGACCTGGAGAGCATGGGACCAAAATGAGGCTTTCGATGCTATTGATGTTTACTATTTTTTTTTGTAATTTGGTTTTTGTATTATTTTCCAGCATTGTGACATGTTTGGCAGTTTTCCTAGACACATGTGACATGAATCCTTTATATATCCTCTAGTTTTTATATTCTTATATGTCTTTTGTGGTTTACTTCTTTTGTTGGTATTACCGCTTCTGCTATTTTTTACTACTTTTCATTATTCTATGTATACTCTGCCAATGAGGTTATAGTTTCCCCACTATCATACCTTGGCCCTCACTTATAGTCGCCAGCATCTGGCATTTTTGGAAATGTGCTTGAGGTCATGTGACCAATTGGGTATGAGGCACCCTTGTGCTGTACCTTGAACAAGGACGATAAAATGTGGTATGATCGGGAGGTTTCTTTCTTTTTCCCATAATTTAGAGCCTATAGACAGTGATAGGAAGCAAATAGAAGTTGGTAATAAGTTTTTTTTGAGAGTTTCTAACCTGTGTAAAGGGAAAATCCAATTTAACATGAATATTACAATTTTTATGGTTTTCCGATTGTTACGGTCTATTTGATTTCATTGTTCGGTGACACACCTCTTTATGCTATTATTATTGATATCATTGTGGTTCTATTTATGTTTCAACCAAATGATATGAGGTTATACCATCTCATGCATCATATATGTACTTTCTAGAGATCACATGTCATGCATTCTTGTCATGTCATTTGGGGTTCATTACTGGTTGCATGTTGTTGTGATGGATGATGTGCTAGATATTTATTCATTTGTGATAGATTATAGGATAAAAATACCAACAATTTTGATAGGTTATTGGTATATGTAATGTTTCATTTTCATGGACACAAAACTTTTTTCCCTGATGTGTTATGGGCCCTCTTGGATTGGAATTTTGGAGATATTGTTTGAACTTTAATTGAATTCTATTTAGGCATGTTATGAAAAAGGATGTCAAACATTGATTTTACGGGAGTATGGGCTCTCATAGGTCCGACTTTGTCATCACTTGGTAAACTTTTGTTGTTTTTAAGGGTTCCATATATGTTTTGGAGTCTTACTATTCTGAAACATAGACAACACAACATGTGATGTTATGAACACATGCCATGTTTTCTTCTATTCGGGAAGAATGCCTTTTCATAAGTACAATCCATGTGTTGGGAATACATGTCGTGATATTCTTGACTGTGCGACTGACTGTCTGAGCAGTGACATGAGGTTGGGAACAATTTTGTAGAACACACCGTGTCTCGATTTTACACTTCATTTTGTAAAGAAATGAGTATCCAGCCGTGTTACCGACAACATGGGTGGTTGAAACATAGGTTTTACACACTGTATCTGATTTATAAATGTCGTGTCATAATAAATCGTCTTTACAAACGTGTGAGTAACAACATGGGTGGATGAAATATAATTGGTAAACATCATGTCTAGGGTGAAAACATTGTGTAGTTATACACTAGCCGAACCGTGTGGTTTGAGCCATGTATAAGTACAAGGGCATGAGGGAAAATTAAAGTATATGTAGTGTCTTAGGAGGAACACATTGTGTGTAATGGGTGTTGCATGACCAATATTGGTAGAGGTATAATTCACATTAAAGGATTAAGGTATCACAATGTGTAATGTTTATACATGCCATGTAACCTTGTTTTTTAAAACTGGAATGTTATCCTTCTCATGTTCAGTTCTTGAACTTTTAAGTGCAGTCCGTGATAATATTAATGTGACGTGTGTGCCTAACCATGAAGAGTCATGCCACTAAGACATCCTCCAGTTTTATACAAGGTGTATAGCGATGATTAGAAACCAGAAATTGTAGATCTAGGATTACCAGTAGATCCTACCATCACACCCGTCTTGGAACCAACTATTTTACTAGATATATGTGCTGGTGCACAGTTCTGTTAAGGCTTTCTATAGATGATGAATACAGTTTTGGGAGAACCATATCCAACCCCGACTATGGAAGAGTTTGTGTGGTTTTTCCATAAGTAGAATCCTTCCACCTTTTTAGGGGATGGAGGACCATAGGATGAAGAGACATGGTTAGAGGCCATACTTACTATCTTAGAGATTCTGGACATGCCCCCTGAGAGGATTGTGAAGATCGCAACATAAATGATACATTATTTCACCATGGGATAGTGGGATGTTATCTCATAGGTTTTATTTCAATGGGACATGGTTTGGGAAGTGTTCTATAGAACAATCTATGACAACTTCTACATCGATATGTTGAGGGCCGATCGAGCCTAAGAGTGCATGCATTTGGATCAAGGCCTTTTTTCAGTGATGGATAACTCTTATCATTTTATAGATCTTCAAAAATTATTACATGTTCTACAAGGTGATGAGTTATCTTTGTCTAGGTGATTTTGAGGATGGTCTCAGGTATGAAATCCGATCACAGGTGAATGTCATCATTCTGACAGTAGTGATGCCTATAATGAACTAATACCTGATTAACGATTATAATATAAGGGGGTTGGGAGTTGTGAGCCATGGGGTTCAGTATACATAGTAGGTAATCCTTAGATAGATAGCATGAATCCCCACAAGGGCATTCAAACGATGTTTCTTTAGGTAGCTAGGTGGTACGCTAACAGTGCGAGAATAGTGGGCATACGAGATCACATTGCCTAAAGGTCATAGTCGAGTGTCGATCATGAAGAAAGTTGGGAGATATTCTGTTTTATCTCTGAATGTTATCCCCATGAGTGAGTGATAGGGGTTATGTTATGACTCCATATTCAGGAGATGGATAACCAGTTTCTGATCAGACATGGAAATGGAGTTCTTGATGATATTTGGTCTGAAGAGGTGGTCGTGAACAAGGTAGTTAGGTTGTAGGTAATCCGTGACAATAGGGTAGACCATATCAGGGTATTCAGACAGGGTCGCATGTCCATAGTATAGGTCAGACAATCATAGTAGAGCAAACCTAGGAGGAGGTGGATATGAGACCCTCTATGGTTAGTAGTACGATTCTAGTTTCATTAGTTTTAGCTTCTTCTCATTTTGATACAAGGGATTCCCATAGTTTCAAATTTTTTGCCCTTTTGGAGATCCTTGGGCTCCGTATCATTACTTGTAACAATATTATGACACTAGAAAATTCGTTGAGGATTATATATACTTGGGTACGTTAGTTCAAGGGGTTTTCTCTTGAGGTTGGTGGGTGTCACTTATTATGGGACCACTATGGCTTAGTGATGATAAGATTTTATGTCTTTCTCAGAATGGACTGGTTAGTGTCCTTTCCTGCCATTTATTGACTTCTATCGTCATAGGGTGAGTTTCACATCACTAAAGGGAAGATCATTTCTACACAAGGGGAAATGGGTTTTCTAGGAGAGATGAGCGAGACACGAGCATCATGGGTTAATAGTAATTAATGCCCAGATTTCTAGTTTATACCAAGATGAACATGGGACATCCTAGATATAATTCTGTGTAGTGGTGGATCATTTCATATATTTATTTTTATATGACTTTTCATATTTACCACTTGAGAGATAGGTAGATTTTTCTATTGAGCTTCTTCCAGTAGTAAAATTGCTGTCTATTCTTCCCTATAGGATGGATACACAAGAGTTAGAGTTGCTCAAGAAATAGTTAGAGGAGTTCCATGAAAAGGGTTTCATCTTACCCAGTACTTCTCCTTGGGGTTCGACTATTTTTTTTTGCGAAGAAGGTAGTTGGTTCCCTTAGACTTTGTAGGGATTATCAGAAGTTGATCCAATTGTTAGTCAATAACTGATATCCCTTGCTGAATATTTATGATCTCTTTTATTATCATCTAGGAGCCTAAGTGTTCTCAAAGATTTACTTGAGATCTAGTTATCTTCAATTGCACGTTAGAACATCAGATATACCTCTTACAATCATTCGAAGAAGGTATGGTCTATACGATTTTTTATGTTGTTTAGTCTCATGAACGCGCCGACAGTTTTCATGGAATTGATGAACCGAGTGTCCCATCCTCACATTGATTTTTTGTACTATTCATGGATGATATCTTGGTGTACTCTCACACTTCACATGACCATGTCATCCATATTGAGTTTTAATGGAGAACACTGAGAGATAATTACTTATACTCTAGGCTCTCAAAATGACAGTTTTGGATGGACCAAATACACTTTTTGGGTCTTGTTATCTCCGATATAGGAGAATCAATAGACACAGAGAACGTTAGAGTAGTATTTTCCCATGATCAACCAAAGAAAATCTTTGAGGTACGTAGTTTTCTGGGGCTGGCTGGTTACTACGAGCTCTTTATTCAGAACCATTCATGCTTAGAAGTTCCATTGATGGGCCTAAATAAGAATGATGAGAAGTACTTATGGACAAATTCATGTTATTCATCCTTTAAGGAGCTAAATGGGAGATTAACATCAGCACTGATACATGTTTTGCGGAATCCAAGAAAGAGGTACACCATTTTCTATCATTCATCAGATATCGGGCATGGAGCAGTTCTTATCCATGTGGAAGGAGGCATTGTATACGGGTTCATTAGTTGAGGCCCCCTGAGACTAATTACCCGAGGCATGATCTCGAATTGGAAGTAGTTTTACATGTTTTTTACTGTTGTAGATGTTATCTTTTGGGAGAGCATTTTTTGGTATACATTGGCCATAAAAGAGTAAAGTATATCTTTACTTAGTGTGATCTTATTTTTAGATAGAAAATTTGGGTTGAGTACCATTAGTATTTTGACTTTGATCTTGCCTCCATGATAGGGAACAGAAACACAGTGGCTGATGTGTTGAGCAGGTGGACTCAGATACATGCAGTTTAGGAGGCCAGTAGTGAGTGGTAGCGTATGGATCTATTCTTTGAGATGCATTTGGAGGTGCATGATAGAGAAGAGAAGTCGTTTCATTCTTCTATTGTTGTTACCTATACTGTAATGGATTGAGTGAGAATGAAGAAGCTATCAGATTCTAATGTCCTAGTCCTATGGGAGAGTGTGTCAGGTGAGGACCCTACTACTGGATGGACTGTAGGCGATGATGGTGTTTTGCATTTTCATGGGCACATATTGGTGTTAGTAGACATACACGAGGAACTGTTTTGAGATTTTCATTCCCTAGTTTGGGAAATTCATCCTGGTTCTACAAAGATGTATTGATATCTACATCATCAGTACTAGTGGACGAGTATGAAGAATAATGTAGGTGGTTTTGTCTTGAGATGTTCCACCTATCAGCAGGTGAAGGTAGATCATTAGCGTATAGTAGGGATTTTACAATAGTTACCCATTCTTGATGAGAAGTGTAATTCTATTGAGATGGATTTTGTGACAGGTTTACCGAAGTCACCTCATAGAAATAATGCATTTTGGGTTGTTATTGATAGGCTCACCAAGGATGTACACTTCCTGCCAACTATGGAAGCCTTTAGTGTTGATGATATGGTAAGGTTGTACATCAGTGATATTGTGTGCTTTCACCGGATTCCACACTATACCGTTTCAGACAATGATTCATGGTTTACATCATTTGTCTGGAAGGGACTGCAGATGGATTTGGTTACACAGGTAGTTCTGTGTAAAACATACGATCCTTAGACAAATGGCCAGTCTGAGTGCACAATTTGGGTTTTGTAAGACATGCTTCAGTCATGCTTCTGGGATTTCGGGGTCACATGGGAGAGACACATACCCCTAGTAGATTTTTCTAAGAATAACAATTTTCAAGAAATGATTCAGATGGTACTATATAATGATTTTTACATGAGGCCATACAAATCACCCTTATATTGGCTAGAGGTAGTAGAGGATATTGTGATGGGACCTCGTCTTGTCTAGGAGACCATAGAGCAGGAGGAGTTGATTCATAAGAGGATGGATACTGAAAAATCTTTCCCAAATCTTATGCTGGTCGAAGGAGATGACCTCTGGAGTACGAGGTCAGCGATACGATTTTTCCTACATGTCACACTGAGGTGGGGAAATGGGAGGATTATGATGTAGGGAACTCTTCCCATGAGATACAATGGGTCGTTTGTGTTTTTTGAGTGATTTAGGCCAGTTTCTTATCAGTTTCATTTACCTCAGAGGTAACTTGCTATGCACGATGTCTTTCATATTTCTATGCCACATTGTTACATTTCAGAAACATCTCCTTTTTCACACCCCAAGGTGGTTGAGTTGGAGGTTGATGCATCATTAGAGGATTACCCTATTCAGTTTGTCAATTTCATCACGAAGGTTCTCTAAGGCTAGTTTATTCCTTTGGTATGGGTGCTATGGTATCATGGGTGAGGAAATTATATGACATGGGATAGTGAGTCTGACGTATGATCCCAGGGGCTAGATTATTTTCAAGATTCTTTTTCACCACCTCTTGAAGGGAAATTCCGGGAAAATTTGCTTTAAGGGGGAATTTTGTGAGAACCCATATCTTCATTTTAGGTATGGATCTTTATTTCAGGTTTTTTTTCATGAAAAATTATGTTTTGGAAAAAAAATTCCACCCCGTGTACTTATGAGTACACATCGTGTACCCATGTATCTTGTATAGCCGTGTACTGGCTATGAAATGGCCATTTACATGGTAGTGTAGTTGACCCGGCAGACCAACTAATGTGGCGTACGATTGAGGCTAATATATGGAATGAAAATTTAATGAACACATTTTTTTACTTTGATTTTTATTTTAGGAATCAATTCAAGGTTGCATCTAATTTCCATAACATTTTTCTTCTCCCCTCAGTTCGTACACGAGATCGACGGAACGTCTGAGATTTTAGATATCTTCTTGGTTCTTCATCCAAACACCGATTTAGACAACATTTGTTTCCTGATATTCCCACCGATGAGTTATATTTTCCCCTAAATTCTTTCTTCTTGATTATTCATCTGTCGGAAGTTATCAAGGTATGATCATTTTTACCTTTTTTTGTATTTCTACACCATTCTAATCCGATTCAAGGGTCGATGTTCCAAAGTGTTGATCATTATACATCAATGTCGGTGTTTTGTGAATTTAGTCAATTGTATTTGGAATAGATATTCATAATGTTCCATATAACCACATTTGGGGTTTTTCATGTTTGCAATTTGACCCATTTTATTACCTGTGTTGGTTTGTTATCTTGATAAAAGGGTGGTATCTTAAGCACATAGCTATATACCATGATTATGGGACACCATGGGTGTGTTTCCCTTATTTAATATTTCATAGACATTTGGTCTAGTATGCCAGATAGGATAGGTATTTTTTCCATGCTTTGTTTGATAGAATTGAGTTGATGATTATATGGGATGCATGTGATACAAATTTTCAGAGTTTGACCATAGGGAATTTGACTATTTGAGATTTCCAAGGTTGGTTAACCTATGAATGTTTTTTAAGTTGACCCAAATGTATTGACTAAGAGAGATATCATGTGGTTATAGACTAGATGGGTTAGACCATGAGATCTACCCTGAGGGGCGTAATTAAATAAATTGATGATATGTTGACCAAGGGGTATTTACCATTTGATATTACCATGTGGTTGTTTGTAAATGTTTAGTGTTAATGTAGACCAAAGGGGGTGGACCGTGAGAGGTACCTAGAAGGGATTTATTAAATAAATTTTTTTTATGTCAAACCAGGGGGACTAGACTTCATGAAATTTACCGAAGGATTAGTTATTGAATAAATGAATGATTTTGTTGAGTCTGCAAATCCAAAGCACAAGATTGGACTTGTTCTTACTTGGTTTCTTATATGGTATTCTGATATGTCTATTGTTATTATTACACAAAATATTTAGATCTTAGTCTATATAACAAGGTTTACATGATTCTATTGATGAATAATAAATGTTAATGAATGTAATTGAAAACTGTAGGATTGTTACTTTTGAGTATTTCCTAGTTTATTACTTCATTTCAGCATATTACATGCTATATAAAATAATTCACTGACAGTTAGTCACAAATCCATTTTTGGTTGCCTGTTGGGATTCGTCTCGCACCCTATTTGGGCCATGCTTTTGGACCCAAGAAGATTATATGGTTGCAGGTATAGATAAGGTAATGAACCCTTCATCATAAGGTACTTGATTGATGTTGGTGATTGAGATAATGGGAACATGTTGAGGCTTGTTATGCTGTTGGAGTTTACTTGTTTTATGTTGTACTTTGGTTTCTGTATTGTTTCCCAGCATTAAGAATTGTATGGCTACTTTCGTATGCACATGTAACATGCATCATTTATATATGCTTTTGTTGTTATATTCCAATCATTATTATAATGTTTACTTATTTTGTTGGTATTACTACTTCCAATATTGTTTACAATTCTTTATTCCATTGTGTAGAATCATCCAATGAGGGCATAGATTCCCCACTATCAGACCTTGTCCCTCACTGCTAGTCAGTATCGTCTGGATTTTTTGAAAATTCACATCAGTCCATGTGACCAACCAGGTATGGGGCACCCTTGGGAAGCACCTAGAATTAGGAAAATACTTTAAGATTGAGCATAAATCTAGTTTACAATATATTTTTGAATATTGAGAAAAATTATTGGGAATGGTAGATCATAACATAATGATATAATTATAAGGAGCTGTTAATAAATGATGGTGGAATTAAAAAGTATGTTTGTGTGGAAATTAAATATGAAACATTATAAGATACCTAAGATTAATTAGTGTTTATGTTTACTAATTTTCTACTAATACTTGGTTTCATCGTTATTCTATTTTTATTCAACTATTGAGAATTACTATCATTTTAAATATTTCTTAAGATTATTTTTTCTATAGGATAATAAATTATTCAATTCTGGTAATATTTTAAAAATATTTTTTATAAATATGTTTCATGTAACATCATCATTTATTTTTTATATAAAAATTCAAAAACATGTTTACTTATGATTAGTTATTGAATTTTTTTTATAATAAGTGTAATTGAGTATTGGGAGATATTTTAGGGAAATTACATAAAATTCATCCCTCAAAATGAATTCTCACAGTGTGAATATGTTGGTGATAAGTTAGGGGATTATAAGTACTAGATTAATGGAAATAGACTTAGAGTAGTGAGCCGTAGAGGTGTTTTGATTAAAGGAGAATTGTAATAAGTTATATTTTTTCACACCATTTCATTTCGAATACAATATCCAACTAGATATAATAGAACGGAAAACTCCATTGAAATTTTTACAACTCTGTGAGGAGGATCACATGACATTGTAGAAAAATGTATTACATTTTAAATAATTTTTAGAGTAATCATATCTATGAAATGTCTCAGAATGATTTTTCCACTAAGGTGGAGGGCTGTGTAAGATGATGGATCCAACATAGGGTTTTTGACATATCTATATATTCATGTAAAGTATAAATTCATGATATTCATGCCCCATGTTGGAGGGTGTCACACTATGAATGATGATTTATAAAACGAATTAAGAAAATATAGCATGTTGGCTAGAGTTAATGGATGATTTGTACTGGGAAAACATCATAAAAAATATAAAAGACTATCAGTTCTAATAAGGGTGAAAATTCATTAAAAAAATGTTTCACACCGCATGTCATATAGACATCCCACAACCTATAAAATCAATGAAATTTGGTTGTGTTTAAAATCATACATATACATGGGAGAATACATTTCAGATATTTCGAAGGTATGTAATGTATTTATCTATCCAACATATGAAATGTAAAACATCATAAAAAACAACTATAAAATCTTGTACTACTCTGTAACAATAGTTCTGAACTAATTCTTGAAAAAATATGGGATACTACACAATGGATGATGTAATTAAAGATGAATTAGATAATATGGATAAGATAGTGATGAATATATAAATGAAACCACAACCTAGATGAGTTTTTTTGTGATTTATGGTCAAATATAAAGTATATAATATCCTTGATAATACATATAGATATCATGTTGAAATTCATGGGAGGATTCAATGTTCAAAAAATGAAAAAAAACTGGTCATACTGATAACTGTCCCTCTACGTTGAAACATGAATGACAGAGAGAATAATGTAAAAAATATATTGAATCCATACTGGATTATGAAATATCACAGTACATCAGATAGTGATGTTTTATTTTATTCAAATAGAAGGGCACACCAAAAAATTAAAGGAATTCTATATTTAATTACATTTTTACCCTTATTTAACATTACAAATTGTTAATTGACTCCTTCATCAATTCATGTACATTAATTTTTTTGTAATGATTTCTTCAAGTGTTATTTTTTTACATCTAAACATTCTTTTCTTTTAGACTGATTCTGCATTCTTTAAAATAACTAATTTTGATAAATCACAGATGTGTTATAAATATTTTCTCTACAATGTTTAGATCATTTATTAAGGGTGTTGAGGGAAAAATATTATAATGTTACGCGGATTAATTTATTTCTAAACTCATTTATAGAGAGTTATGAATAAGTATTACATTGTTACTTAATTGAATCCAATTCCATTTCTTGAATATGATCCATACAAGTGTGGAGGGAGGAACATCAAAGAAGTCAATAGTGATATTAAAAATATTTTATAATTTTATTTTTCATTCAGAGTCAAACTTAATGAATCTAGGTATTTTGTTTCCCTAGTATTGGGTTTTTTTCAAACATAGGGATAATCATTAGACATTACTATAAAATGTTGTAATTTAAAAATGACATTGAAACAAATTGATATCACTATTCCACGTGTGGAGATTTAATATATTCTAATATTATCATATAAAATTGATAAATATCCCTTATTTTGAAAAAAAAAGTTCATCATATGATAAACTTTGTTAGAATATTAGAAAATTAAATTACTCAAATTTTCAAATATTAAATCTTATATAAATACCAAAAGAGATATCATTAAAATTTATACATCAAAAAATATTAGGGACTACGCATTTCAACATTGAAGGTGGAATCTTGATGTTATGAGGAACCAATTCATTAAAAATCCTTCATATTCCCATTTATTTATATATCATTAGATGTTAAACCTTGTATTCCATAAGATGTATTGTCTTTATCTTGACCTCATTCATGCCTTATACCATGATGTTTTTCTAAATAATGGCCATAATGAATTCCCTTATAAATTCAATGAAACTATTGATGATATATTATTAAATAAGTCCCAAGGATCAAAAAATTCACTCTCATATAAAAGGTATTATAGAAAAGTATGTCCAATATTATGATCTCTAATAGAAGTAGATTTTTAGATGATAACTTCTTTACTATTGAAACTATATCAAATATTTCTGAAGGAAGAAAAAATACATTTTTTTACCAAATGTATACGCTGTTTGTACTAAGTACTATTTGGATACAAACATATAATTATCCAAACCTTTGATTAAATTCTGAATAATTTCTAATTGATAGGAACATGATCTTTATATAGAATAGTGGACATATCGATTTCATAACTCGGTTATCTTTTATAATTTCTGTGTTCCAGTCTTTAATATAATGTTTTTACCCTTAATATTTTTTAGTTAAATTATGTCACTCTATTTGTGTTACATTATGGATCGTTACATGATCATAATGAAAATAAAAGAAGGTTGTTAAAACATATACTCATTATACCCAATGACTTCTCATTATTGATATTTTCACTAAACTAATTTATCGATATATGGACTTATTTTGTTCAACTGATCTTTATAAATTTGATGGGATGAATTCAATTAATTATAATTTCATTTATTATATATCCACTGAAATTTCATATCCCATTATTCTATTATATTTACTTTTCTGGTCTAATATTTTCCACAAAAACGTTATTATTTTCATAGATTTACTATTCGAGTAGAATTTTCTTTTGAATGTAGTCAACATAGTTATCTATTAAATATTTCATTATAAAATCAAATATTTTAAAATTTAATCATTTTAAAAATTAATATTAATATGTAAAAAATCATATTTATTTACAATTTAAAAATAAAAATAATATATATCAATAAACCATAAATTGATAAAAAGAAACATAGATAAAAATGATGAATTTATAATTTATTTTATCAAATTTACATTGTCTAATTAATTTATATTATTTCAATTATTAACCATTTTCATATAGTAATTTTCATTTTAATTTATTTTTTATACATTCTTTATAAATTATATAATGCTAATAATCAAAAAAATTTATAAACAACACATTACTATATTATATATTTTTGGTATTCCATTACATTTTTCATTTTTAAGTCAAATTGTTATTAATTTGCCTATTATATATAGTTATTTTCTTTTTATTGATCATAAATTCAGTAAAATCATTAAAAATATGTAAATGGACAAATCCATAATATTGTTCCATTCAAAATTACCAAACTCATATTTTTCAAAAACATTTTTATTTAAAGTCAAATTTAAAAACATTGACAGCCACTATATCTTTCTTATACAAATTAAAATTATACCTTTTCATAAGAATGATTTTAAAATCGTCAAATTATTTAAAAAATTTTGATTAGAAACAAAATGTGATAAAAATTGAATATTAAAAAAATAAATAATAAAAATTAAGTAAGTCATAACATCTTTTTTATTTTGTACTACACAATTATATATATTTTTTATAGAATTATATTTTTCCAAAATTAAAAAAATTAATTAAGAGAAAAAAAATTTTATAAAATTATTTTTTAAAATAATTCAGATTTTTATTTGTTTATCCTTAAATTCATTATGTTATAATATAAGATACATATTGTATAACTTAATATTTTTTCTCATGAAATTTATCTTGAATGATTAAATTATTTGTTGAAAAATTTTAAAAATTTTATTTATGTATTATAAAAATATAATGTTTTTCAGGAACAAAAAATTTTTCTTCAAAATTTTTATTTTTTTTGTTTTATTATAAGAATATTTAAATATCATAATATAAAAATGTAATTGTTTTAAAAACAATTTTCTTATTTTACAGCACATAAATTAAATACCCCAAAAATATCAAATTCTATTTAATATATCCATAAAATCATTAAAATCATCAAAACCCCTATAAAAACAATACCGTAGCTAATTGTTTTAGTTTAGTCATAATAAAATAAAAATAAAAAAATTCATAACCATAAGAAACTATTTTTCATGCATTCTCATTCATTTTTATGTCATAATGATTAATTTTAATATTTTACAAAATTCATGTTACTAATAAATTAAAATTTTCTATAGGTAAGTTATTTTTTAGGATAAAATAAATATTTTTAAAATTTAATATAATTTAAAACAATATATATTTTTTAATATAATTACTATTTAAAAAATTAATATTTTTTAATTTGGATTATATTTTATAAAAAACCCTTCTCTAATATATGTTTTCAAATTAACTGTCTATCATTAAAAAAGTATGGATTAATACATTATCAAAGTATATTTTAATTTATTATACTCAATATAATTTTATTATAAATTAATAGTGGCATTGATCTTTAATTAATTAAATTATTCTTTGTATTAGTAATTGATAATTGTTTCTTTTTAGATGATATGTTTATTTTTTTATGGAAATGATGTTTTTTATGATTGATGAAAACATAGGTAAAATAATGTGACATAATAAATTTGTATCATTAATAAATGTAATGTCTCGAGTCCAGAGCCCCTCCACTGGTGCCCCATAACCGATTTACCACATGACCTCAAGCGTGTTTCCCAGAACGCCAGAGGCTGCCGACTAGCAGCGGGGGCCTTGGTGAGTTGGTGGGGAAACTATGACCTCATTCGGTAAGGTATACAAGGTAAGAAACAACAATAAACAGCGGAAGTAGTAAACAACATGCATAACAATAGAAACCCAACAGTGGAAGCAATGCAGATATATAACAATGATGACAATAATGCCGCAGGTACAGGTATCTATGGAAAACCACAAACACAACAACGTGCTGGAATACAACTGAAACCAAGTGAAAAAGAAAAACAAAGAAAACTCCTCAGCATCGCGAGCCACGACTCGGTCCCATGCTCCCCAGCTCCTGGTGGAGTCAAGATCCTGAAGTAGAAGGGTGCTTTCCCTTGTCTATACCTGCAACAACATAGTCTGCTTGGGCCCAAAAGCATGGCCCAAATAGGGTGTCAGATACAATCTCAGTAGGCAATCACCCAAAGATTTGTGCCTAACAGTCAATGAATACATGGTAGTAATAAAACAAGAAGAAGTTAACAGAAAAGTGAAAACAGCTACAATCCACAGTTCTAACAAGTATTGTAGTCAACAACAAGAAGAAAATAGGTAACCCTCGGGGTAGCTCTCACAGTCTAGCCCTATGTTTCAAGCTCTAAGTACAAGCAACCATCTGGGAGGCACACACAGTCTCACCCCTCTGGTTCAGCTACGTAATTAAGCAGACTCTCTGGGGAAGAACTCACCGTCAATTCCCCCTATAATCTCGTATCTTGCTAAAGGCTCTATGGGGAAGCACTCAACGCCAATTCCCCCTATAGCCCACGTCGTAATTAAAAGACTCTCTGGAGAAGCCCTTACTTCAATTCTCCATTTGGTCTCGCATCGTGATTTAAAAGACACTCTAGAGAAGCCCTTCTGTCAATTCTCCCTTTGGTCTGCTACTCTAGGTTCTCACAGTCCTGAGTAACTAAACATGCTCAGTGCATCTGTATCGTCCAAGTAAACCTCAATAACTACTTGGCTATCAACTAAGTCTCATCATTAAAATAAAAAAACGGTTCCACTATCCTACGACTAGGCATGGCAACTGGAAAACCCCAAACAGGAAAAACAAGCATGGAAAAGCAATCTAAGCACAAACAAATTACTCTAATCACAATCAATAACCTCTACTAAAGCAATCAAGAAAAGTAGGCAAGAAACAAGGGAAAAACAGGAAACACACAATACCCCGTTCAAGGGTATTGGTTGAATTTTCACACAATACTCAAAAACTTTCTACCGAAAGGCACAAACCACCTACCTCGATCCTAGGAGACCGATATACGTGAACCTCGATGAAAAATTCCCCTTAGAACGACGTAGATCTGAGAAAACACAAAAAAAATGTTCATCCAACGATAACATAAAAACAAGGAGGAATCAAAAAACAAGGCTCAAGCAAGAGGAAGAACTCACCGCTGTGATTCCAACGCAATCGACCATGCTCGAATCAGATAATGGATGGCGAGGCAAGACTCCGTCAAAGATCCGGCCGTACGGATGCTCCCGGACGGTTGAAAACTGGAGAAGAAGATGTATTTGGGGGTTAGGCATGACCACAATCAGTTTAATGAAAAAAAAAGAATGTACAAGCGTGTAATTTTAGAGTACACGGTGTGTACTTCAAATTTTCCGTACTCTGAAATAACCGGCCTCCACCTCAGCCTTACACACCGTGTGTGTGGCCCGGACATGGCCATCACACGGCTTCAAGACGGAACAGAGTACACGGCATGTACTCCGAAAGTACACAATGTGTACTTTGAAAATTTCCAGAAAAACCATTTTTCTTAAAAACTCCAGAAAAAAGGAAAAAAATACCTGAATGAAGGTCCGGGTTCTTACAAAGTTCCTCCCTTAAAGAAATTCATCCCTAAATTTCCCTAATAATGTAGAGAAGAAGGATCCCCGAACAGCTCTGGCCACTGCGATCGTACATCGGCCTGCCTCTCCCAGGTCTCGTCATGTACTCGCTCGTTCTGCCATAGCACTCGTACTAGAGGAACAGACTGCCCACGGAGAACCTTTCTACTACGATCGACAATCCGGATAGGATGCTCCTCGAACGACGTATCTACTTCAAGCTCGACTTCCTCAGGCTGAAAGATGTGAGATGGGTCTGAAAAGTAACCTCGGAGCTGAGAGACGTGGAAGACGTCGTGCATGGCCCAATGCCTCTGAGGTAGCAGCAACCAATAGGCGACTGGCCCCACTCTCTCCAAGACCTCAAACGGCCCGATGTACCACGGTGAAATCTTACCTTGTCTCTGAATCCTTTTGTGTACCAACCTCGGTGCAACACGTAGGAAAACCTGATCACTGACCTCGAACTCCAGAGGTTGTCTCCACTGATTAGCATAAGACTTCTGCCGAGACTGTGTTACAGCCATCCTCTTCCGAATCAGCTCTATCTACTCTGAAGTCTCCTGAATAAGACGAGGTCCCAGAAAATCTGCCTCTCCTGTCTCGAGCCAGCATAAGGGTGATCGGCATGGCCTACCGTACAAAGCCTCGTATGGTTCCATCTGAATGGTCACCTGGAATCTATTGTTGTAGGCAAAGACCACCATGGGAATATGATTCTCCCAATAACCGCCAAAGTCAAGGATGCAAGCTCGGAGCATATCCTTAAGCACCTGGATCGTGTGCTTGGACTAGCCATCAGTCTGGGGATGGTATGCTGTACTCAAAAGTACCTGTGTACCCAAGGCCTTCTCAAGTCCATGCTAGAGCCGAGATGTAAAGTGTGCATCTCTGTCTGAAACAATAGAGCGTGGAACTCCATGCCGACACGCAATCTCCCTAATGTAAAGTCGTCCCAGACCATCGACACTAAAGGTCTCCTGGATTGGTAAGAAGTGAGAAAACATCGTAAGACTGTCAACGACAACCGAAACAGCATCGTTCCCTCGAGGTGATCTCGGCAACCCAGTCACGAAGTCCATCGCAACATCATTCCACTTCCACTCCGGAATGTGTAACTACTGTAAAAGGCCTGCTGGTCGCTGATTCTCTGCTTTCACCTGCTGACAAGTAGAACATCTCATGAGAAAACCAGCAACATCCTTCTTCATACCTGGCCACCAGTACTGGAGATGAAGATCCTGATACATCTTGGTGATGCCAGGATGAACTTCCCAAACCGAGGAATGGAAATCCCGCATCAGATCCTCGTGTATGTCTGCTGGCACCCATACGCATCCTTGGAAACGCAAGTTCTCATCCTCGCCCACTGTCCATCCATGAAGAGGGTCCTCTCCCGACAATGTCTCCTGTAGGACTAAGCCTTCCGAGTATGATAGATGCCTCATCCGTACCCGATCAAGTAGCGTGGAGATAACAGCTAGAAAAGATAGAAAAGTATGTCCCCGTCTGTCATGCACCTCTAGATGCATCTCATAGAATAGAACCATCAGCTTCCACTCACCACTGGCCTCCTCAACTACCTGAATCTGAGTTCTCCGGCTCAACACATCTTCCACGGTGTTTCCCTTTCCCAGCGTATAGGCAAGCTCAAAGTCAAAAGACTGTAGATACTCAACCCACATGCGATGCCTCAGATTCAGATCACACTGAGTGAAGATATACTTGAGACTCTTGTGGTCAGTGAAGACCACAAAGTGCTCTCCTAGAAGATAGTGTCTCCAACAGTGAAAATCATGAATAACATATGCCAACTCCAGATCGTGCGTAGGGTAGTTCCTCTCATGTGGCCTCAGCGGCCGAGACCCATACGCAACGACTCTATCTTCCAGCATAAGAAAAGCTCCCAGCCCGATACCCGAAGCATCATAGTAAACAATGTAGCTCTTGCCTGGCTCTGGCAAGACTAGTATCGGTGCTGACGTCAACCTCCCTTTCTGCTCATGAAAAGCTGAATCACAAAAATCTGACCATAAGAACTTCTCCCCCTTCTTGGTCAGACCTATCAAAGGTTCTTATAAATGGGAAAAGTCCCGAATGAAGCGTCTATAGTATCCAGCCAGCCCTAGGAAGCTCTGTACCTCAAAAACGTTCTTCGGATACTCCCAGGAAACTACACCTCTCACTTTCTCTGGGCCCACAGATACTCCTGTCTCTGAGATGACATGACCCAAAAAGTGAATCTGATCCATCGAGAAGTGGCACTTAGAGAGTTTAGCATAAAGCCGATGCTCTCTCAGTGTACTCAGAATGATCTCAAGATGGGTGGCATGGTCGTGTCGAGTGTGAGAGTACACCAAGATATCGTCCATGAAGACCACGACGAAGGAGTCCAAGTAAGGATGGAACACTCGGTTCATCAGTGCCATGAAAACTGCAGGTGCGTTCTTGAGACCGAATGACATGATTGTATACTCGTAAAGACCGTACCTGCTCCTGAAGGATGTCAGAGGTATATCTGATGGTCTAACGCACAACTGATGATAACTAGACCTCAAGTCGATCTTCAAGAACACCTGGGATCCTCGAATCTGATCGAAAAGGTCATTAATCCACGGAAAAGGATATTGGTTCTTGACCGTCAACTGGTTCAGCTTCTGATAATCCACAAAAAGCAGAAGGGTACCGTCTGCCTTCTTCGCAAACAGAACAGGCGAACCCCAGGAAGAAGTACTGGGTCGGATGAAACCCTTAGCCTGTAGCTCCTCCAACTGCTTCTTGAGCTCTTGAAACTCAGGTGTGGCCATCCTATAGGGAGGAATGGACACCAGTGCCACTCCTGGCACGATCTCAATAGAAAATTACACCTCACGCTCCAGAGAAAAACCTGAAAAGTCCTCTGGAAAGACATCCCTGAAGCAATCCACCACTGGAGGAAAGTAAAACTACAGAGTCCCCTGGTCATCCAGATAAAGACTAGAAATCTGGGCTGTCACCCCTCCTAGCACAAGATGCTCGAGTCCCGCCCGACTCGCCCGAACGTCCCATTCACCTCTATGAAGGAAAGATTCACCTTCTGTTGAGATGAAACTAACTCTGCGGCGATAGAAGTCAACGACTACCCGAAAGGGAATCAACCAGTCGATGCCATGGATGAAATCATATCCTGTCATCTCTAGAACATAGAGATCCCATAAGAAGCGATACCCTGCAACCTCGAGAGGGCACTCTCTACACTGACGTACACTAGATGTCCTCATTCCAAAAGGTGTGTCTAGTGTCAACAAGTCGGCAGAATAAAATATGCAGAGTCCAAAGATATCCACAACAGAAATAGAGATAAAGCTATGCGTAGCACCGGTATCGAAAAGGGATGAAGATAAAACTGAGGCTACTAAAATAGTACCTCAAATAGTAGAAGGGTCGAGCTCCTACTCATGATAACTATTCTCCACGGCGATAGACTGGCCTGCACCGCGGCCCTGCGCCCCTGAATGACCACTCTGAGCTGAACCTCCCTGCTGGTGGTGAGGGACTGGTGGCTGACCAACATGGCCGCGACCTCCACATCGGCCCGAACGGCCAGAAGAACTCCAGTTCTCTGACTGGTGAGAGACTGGTGGGGGTGCTCCTGAATGAGGAGTCATGGAAGAACCCCGGTCACCAGCTGCTTGTGGGAAAACCTGGCAGAAATGCTGAAGGTGATCCAACTTGCTACAAGATTGGCACTCCACGGGGTCTCTCTGGCACTGTGGCCTCATGTTCCATGTCCGGCCACACTGGTAGCATGTCACATGGCTGCCTGATGATGCGTCTCGTTTCCTTGAATCACCGTGCATAGGCTCCCTATGGCGCCTCTTGCTGTCATCTGAAGGAAAGATAGCTCTGGAAGCAGAACCGCCCTGACTCGCAGCTCTAGAGTCTCTCAGATTGCGCTCCGCAATCAGTGCCTGGTTCACGATGGATGTAATGGAAGTAAGCTGGAAGATGTTCACCTGTGAGAGAATCTCCCTCCTGAGTCCATCCTCAAACTTCCTCTCCAAGAACACCCCACTCCCATAATGAAGGGGTGTAAAATGTGGCAGCTTAGTGAAACAAGAGGAATACTCCATGGCAGATAGATTACCCTGCTCTAAGCTCACGAACTCTTGGGCTCAATCGGCCCTCAGGGTCTCCGGGTAAAAGTAGTCGTAAAACACGTGCTGGAACTCCTCCCAAGTCATAGACTACTACTAACTCGCCTGTGAGATCATGTCCCACCACCTCTTGGAGGAGTCTCGGAGCATGAAGGTGGCGAGCTTGACCCGCCTAACTGGAGGCGTCTCCAGATGCTCGAATATAGTCAGCATGGCTTCCAGCCATGACTCTACAGCCTGAGGTCCTCCCTCCCCCAAGAACGTGGGAGGATGCTGTTGTTGAAAGACCCACGTCAAGTCTGCCATAGATGAGGAAGGAGGCCCTGGAAGGCCTGCATCATCCTCATGAAACCTTCCCTGAATTGTGCATCAGCGCCTGCGACTGGTACAACAACTGGTGCCAAGGCTGGCTCGGCTGGGGGATCGACAGGAAGCCCCTGATCAACCCTGTCCGGCATCTGATCACTGCCTAACGATAGACGTACGACCGGAGGACGTCTCAGAGGCATAGCTCTGAATGATTAAAAGCACACCTTAGATCAGGAAAACATGGACAGAGAACACAAGAGTACAAAGCGGGAATAGGGGAAAAACACACAAGATTGAAAAACATGACTACACGGCGTGTATAAAACTAAACGGCGTGTCTACATAAACCACTGACATGGGCATGTACTCCTTCCCTACGAGTCGTGTACACTTCAAAATACACGGCGTGTTGACCCCCACACACGGCGTGTACTAGAAACTATTCCCCTGCCCGAGTCTCCTTACACGGCTAACCCACACGGTCCGACTCAACCCGAGACTGCACGACGTGTTCGAATAAAACACGGCGTGCACTAGACGAGGCTTCGGCAGTCTGTGTTACTGAATACACGACCATCTACATGGCCGGACTTTACATGGCGTGCTCCGAACAAGCACGGCATGCATAGGTGAAGGCGACACCGTCCTATGTTGTTCATGACATGGCTGGGTACCTGATCAAGAATACACGGCATAATCCGAACAAACACGGTCTGGGGAAAAGAAGGTCACGCCGGCCCGTGTTGTTCGTGATACGGTCGGGCACCTGGACAACACTACGCGGCGTGTTCTACCCGAGCTTCTCCGGCCCGTGTTGTTATTGACACTGACAGGTATACGGCTCCGAACTCACATGACGTGTACCAATGGTACATGGCGTGTTCCCGAAGATACTCCAACGACACCGTGTTCTGCTTACACAGTCAGTGACATGCCTGAAAACTACACGGTGTGTATCCAAAAATTACACGCTGTGTATTCTGGGTTTTTATGGCAGTATCTCAGAAACTACGTAGAATTCCAGAAATACTAAAACAAGGGAAAAGATGCCAAATTTTGATCCGTGAGAGCCCGTAACACCTCAAGAACCAACATTTGGCGTTCATTTTAAGCAAGGAACAAAGCATAAGTTTTCTATCACAACAGCAGATAATCTATCAAACAACTATCACAACATCATGAACAATCTACAGAAAGTCTATCACAACAGCATGTAATCTCTAATGCACCCTAGATGGCATGGTAAGAATGCATGACATGTGATTTATACAAGTGCCTTTATGATGCATGAGATGGAAAACCCTCATCTCATTGGGTTGCGATAGAAATAGAACCGAAATAGCAAAACAATAACCGCACAAGTCATATGAATCACTCTAGGTGAAAACATACCAACCATAAAATCTCAAAACCAGAAACTGCAATTAACGAGGTAGTATGGATTTTCCCTGTAAACGGGTTAGCTACTCTTGAGCACAGCTTAATGACAAGTAACAAATCCGTCCTATCCCTGGATAAGGTCTGAAACAGTAAAGCAAGAGAAAAGAACTCCTCTGATACCACTTTGTAACGTCCCGAGTCCGGAGCCCCTCCACTGGGGCCCCGTACCCGGTTCGCCACATGACCTCAAGCGCGTTTCCCCGAATGCCCGAGGCTGCCGACTAGCAGCGAGGGCCTTGGTGAGTTGGTGGGGAAACTATTCCCTCATTTGATAAGGTATAAAAGGTAATAAACAACAATAAACAGCGGAAGCAGTAAACAACATGCATAACAACCGAAACCCATCAGTGGAAGCAATATAGATATATAATAATGATGAAAATAATGCAGCAGGTACATGTATCTATGGAAAACAGAAAACACAACAACGTGCTGGAATAGAACTGAAACCAATTGAAAAAGAAAAACGAAGAAGGATCCTCAGCATCGCGAGCCACGGCTCGGTCCCATGCTCCCCAGCTCCTGGTGCAGTCAAGATCCTGAAGTAGAAGGGCCCTTACCCTTATCTATACCTGCAGCAACATAGTCTACTTGGGCCCAAAAGAGTGGCCCAAATAGAGTGTTAGATACAATCCTAGTAGGCAATCACCCAAAGATTTGTGCCTAACAGTCAATGAATACATGGCAGTAATAAAACAAGAAGCAGTAAACAAAAAAGTGTAAATAGCTACAATACACAGCTCTAACAAGTATAGCAGTCAACAACAAGAAGAAAAAAGGTAACCCTCTGGGTAGCTCTCACAGTCTAGCCCCTATGATTCAACCTCTAAGTACAAGCAACACTCTGGAAGGCACACATAGTCTCACCCTTCTGGTTCAGCTACGTAATTAAGCAGATTCTCTGGGTAGGCACTCACTGTCAATTCCCCCTATAATCTCGTATCGTGATAAAGGCTCTCTGGGGAAGCACTCAACGTCAATTCCCCCTATAGACCGCGTCATAATTAAAAGACTCTCTGGAGAATCCCTTCTGTCAATTCTCCACTTGGTCTCGCATCGTGATTTAAAAGACACTCTGGAGAAGCCCGTCCGTCAATTCTCCCTTTGGTCTACTACTCTAGGTTCTCACAGTCTTGAGTAACTAAACATGCTCAGTGCATGTGTATCGTCCAAGTATACCTCAAGAACTACTTGGCTATCAACTAAGGATCAACATTAAAATAAAACAACAGTTCCATTATCCTACGACTAGGCATGGAAACTGGAAAACACCAAACAGGCAGAACAAGCATGGAAAAGCAATCTGAGCACAAACAAATTACTCTAATCACAAGCAATAACCTCTAATAAAGCAATCAAGAAAAGCAGGCAAGAAACAAGGGCAAAACAGGAAACATGCAATACCTCATTCAAGGGTATTTGTGGAATTTGCACAAAATACTCAAAGAATTTATACCGAAAGGCACAAACCACCTACCTCGATCCTAGGAGATCGATATACGTGAACCTCGACGACAGATTCCCCTTATAATGACATGGATCTGAGAAAACGCACAAAACGTTCATTTCACGATAACATGAAAACAAGGAGGAATCAAGAAACATGGCTCAAGAAGAAGGAAGAACTCACCGTTGTGATTCCAACGCAATCGATCGTGCTTGAATCGGAGAACAGACGGCGAGGCAAGACTCCGTCGAAGATCCGGCCGTATGGATGCTCCCTGATGGTCGAGAACTGGAGAAGAAGATGTATTTGGCAGTTAGGCACGACCCCGGTCCATTTAATGAAAAAAAACAAAGTACAAGGTGTGTACTTTTAGAGTACACGACATGTTCTTCGAATTATACATACTCCCAAATAATCGGCCTCTACGTAAGCCTTACACACTGTGTGTGTGGCCCATATACGACCAGTACACGGCTTCGAGCCGAAACAGAGTACACGGCGTGTACTAAAAAAGTACACGGCGTGTACTTTGAAAATTTCCAGTAAAACTATTTTTCTTAAAAACTCCAGAAAAATGGAAAAACATACCTGAACGAAGGTCCGAGTTCTTACAATAAGTTTTTTTGCCAATAATTATTGATGGAAATTGTTATCAAATTAAGTGTCTCATTAATTGATAAATCTTAAAATTAAATCATATATACATTTTTAATGGACAATTAAATATTTTATATTTTCATAAATTTATGTCAAAATATTTATAAAAAAATAAATTAATTTTTTTTTATTTTTGTATTTCATAAATATATAGAGAGAGTGTTTGACCTTAATAAATGATATCTACATATATTTTATAGTGATATTTAGAGAATCCATGAATCATTGGAAGTTATTTTCTACAAAATATGAAAATGAATACTTGGACTATATTTTAATAATGGTCTAGTTACTGGAACTGAAAGAAATATATTTAAGAAAACATCATCCTCATATAAGGTCATATTTATTTGATCATTTAATAATGATTTTTTTATATGTTTTACTCGATAATAATGTTTTCAATTTTCCACATTATAATTTTTTTATTCCTTGCATAATTTTTTATAAATTTAATCAGTACTATAAGAATAATCCAACCATTAATATATTTTAAAATTTTTTATGTCAAATTACAATGGTATTGGTGAAAATAATTTATGATTAATCTTCCATATCCTATTACTATCAAAAGACATTCACCCAATACTGGAATTGATGTAGTTTATAAAGATGGTATGTCTACATTACCTGAAACAATTTTCTCATTATTTCAAATGATGGAAGGAATAATTGATGATTTTTTTTTAAAATTAGTGGTTCATATCCAACAAATCAACATGAAATATAAAATAAAATTAATGATGGTCCCAAACAAGATCAAATTCTTATATGGAATTAAACGACGAAGTTATATAGAGGTATTTTTCTCTCTAGATTATAATATATCTATTTATTATAAAATTTTCTATGTAATACACCATAAAATTAATATGGGGTGAATTTGAAAAGAAATATTAATTGATTAATTTTATCTATAAAAATATTGAAATTTAAAATTCAGGAAATCCGACATTGTTATTGGACAATTTGGTATTAGAAAAAAAATAAACATTTAAATATCATATATTCAATATCCGAAGAATAAATGAATATTATAGATATGTTCTATGTCATGTGAATTGAAGTTAAATTTTTATAGTCTTGGGAGGGTTTTTGTATGGCTCTCAAGCATTATAAATATTAATTACATTTTAATGTCATCGTATTTTTCAATTTTATAAAAGAACAATATAAGAATGAAAAACATATGATATAAATTTAAAATAATAAATATGATGACATGTGGTTATGATAAAAATATTTTTTACAAATATTTTCTTTTAAACACCAATTAAAAAACACAAAAGATGCTAAATTTAATGATATGAAATGAAAGAAAAAAACCATGATGTAATTACAGAGAGGTTGGGTATTGGGTAATGGATCTTCATTGAATAGAAACATGGGGATTAAATGTATCCATATTTACTATTGATGTTGAAATAATGGAAAAATATATTCTGTAAAATATCACATATTGTTAGACCAGTATTCTTGAAAATAACAATGGGTATGTTTTAGAAACCCCGATGTATGTTACTAAAAATGACCCATTTGAATTGTTGTTTGATATTGGGTAAAATGTTTGTATTTGGTCTATGAAATTATGATACATATTATAACATATTATATATAACAATACTATGAAACTGCCAAATAATATTTGAACTATATTTATTATGGAGGAATATGAATGAGGGTTCCTTCATGGTGCATTTAATCATTGTATAGTGGGAATCATGTTACAAAAAGTCATAGAAATAATCTTATTGGTTGTTATTCTATAAAATTGTGTGGTAAATATTCATTAAATTAAACAAATATTTTATTTATTACATACATAATTTTTTTAATACTTTATATTTGTGAATTATTGTTTTTGACATACTGTATAATGAAATATCCTGATATTTTAAAAAGAACACTATGTTTGATAACTTATACTACACACAACAGTGAGAATAACCATACCATGAATTATTTATATTTAGATGATATACTTTTAACCATGTTTCAAAATTGGTGGGTATTAATTGTATTAACAATGTTATTAATTAATATTAAGGACACACTCAATACAAATGTATTAATTAATTCGTAGGAAATAAGGAAATATAATTTATTATGGAAATATAATGCTTTAAAATTATTTTTCATCATATAAAATTAGATTGATTTATATGACTTAATAATAATATTAAATTATGGTAATATAAGTTATTTTTTTGAAATTTAAATCATAATTGAATTTAGTTCGTCAAATTATCTTAATATAATTTTTTTAGAATTTTTTAAAGAGGTAAATTTATCAATATATATATAAAATACTTATTTTTATTGATAAATAAATTTTATTTTAATGTATATAAAATATCACATTATATTTATGAGTATTAATAAAATTTAAATAGTACCTACTGATTAAAAATAATCCTATAATTATAATTGGAATCAAAATTATAAATGAATTTGTCAAAAAATCACATTTTGTACGCAACCTCGAGTTCTAAAACACCGCGACCAATCAAGGTAGTCATTATGAATAGTAATACCCACTTTTTGAAATTATATAAATTTTATATTTCAAAATGGAATTCATTTTTTGATTCAGAATATTTAAATTAGCCTAAGTTGAATTTTAGGTATTTTCTGAGAACAACCAATTTTCGATGAACAGTGAAAAATACATAAAAACAACATTTTTAATCAAAATAATTTATAGTGATAAATTATACTATTGAGTGGTTTTAATGTATAATTAGAAAATAATTTTACCATTTTATCCAATGGTGGTCATTAGAATTAATTTCACTTTGAAATTGGACATAAACAATTGTCAATCTTTTGATTGATATTGTTTCTTAAAAACAAGCTATTTGTTTTGATAATGGGAATTAATTATAAAATTAATTAATGCAACTTATAGGTTTGTAATTCTTTAAAATAGACATCATTTTGGAATTTGGATTATTAATTATATCTTAGGGTGAATTTTTGGAATTGTTCTGAAAAACATCAATTTTTTGATGATTAGTGAAACCACTATGTGGTAGTTAAAAAAACTAATTTTTTGTTTAAATTAAACTTTACTGCTTCAATGAATTGAATTTCAAAAATCCTACATACATGGTTTTCATTAGTAAGTAAAATGGGGTTCAATGGGATGAAAATAATTTTTGGTGAATAGTAACATTTGAGTTTTATTAACCGCGGTTAGAGGTAATTAGGGTAATTTAAGGTAAAAATGATATTATAAGAATATAAAAATATATTGAAACATGTTCTAATCTTATTGGATGAGTCATGTCCGACCAAGACAAACCATGGGACTATTACTGAGACCCCATTTAGCCACATGGGTAAGATAATGACATTAATACCTTTTGTTTAAAGTAAAAATAAAAATGTCACAAACATGTATTGTTTTACAAAAACAATTTTTACAAGGGGTTATACAAGTTTTAATTTCGACTATAAATATCCATTGGAAAGATAAAATTATTTCCTACATCATGGTAATTTTCTTATAATTTTTAGGCATTAAATAAATAAATTTATTTATCACACCATGATGATGCAGCAATTACCTCATTAATGAACGATTCAAATAAAATGAAACGATAAGGTAACATCTAATAATTACACTTGTATAAAGCCTATATTATGTGTGGATTTATATCCCTTATCACCTTATCCTAGAAATATATCATTTTGGGACCCTTAAAATCCGAAAATCATTTCATAATAATGTAACATTTCATGACATTCCAAGAGTACCCCTCCTCTCCTCTTATAAAAGGCCGCCACCTCTACCACCTTATTCACACCATAAAAGCCATTTGGCTCAGCCAACCTCTTCCCAAATAAACTCTCATCTTACCTCTCTTACTCCTAGAAGAATCACTTTGGGCAGAAGTCTTCCCAAGGAAGCCTTTGGCTCAAATCAAAATGAGTTACTCGATTTTAAGGTAATGTCTTCTCTTATGTTTTTTTGTTTTATTTTGCTTCTAAAATCCCTTAAACTCTTTTTATTCCTTTATTTTGTAACGACACAAGTATCTTCAATATTCTAGGGTGTTGTTATGAGACGTATTTTATTTACACTTACACACACCTTCATCTAATGGTTAATGAACATACCGTTTCTGTGGGTGGTGAATTACTACCTCACAAAACGATGATTGTTCAATATTCTTTTAACACCTCTCATGGTGGCCATTAAGATGAAACTATATTTATATATGATATATATAATTTTTATGTTTTCCTTATGCTGCTGTAATTTTCAATTATGACATAACTTTATGATTTCCATTCTGGGTAAACGTGATAATTTCATTTTATGATGTGCGGACTATCGCCCCCTAAAAGTGATTTGAATCGTTAATGCCATATGTGAGACGTATAAAGGATGGAGTAAATGATATTATATATTATATTATACTGGAATTATAACATAACTTTATATCAATATGATTTCATTTCATTAAATATTAAATAGAAATGAAAGTAGCGTTTATGCCTACGTACAGCTTACCATCTACATGAATGGTGCATTTCATTTCTTATCTCTGAATGTTATGTAATATTATGTATATACTGGAAATATATGATATCTACATCATGAATATAATTCTGGATCTAATAGATATTTTACCACATGAACAACATGTAATTATAAGAAGTTTATTTTTGACTCAAGTACAAGAGATCGACAAAACGACAGTAATTAACTTAAATAATTACATAATGTTCATAACATGGTAATAAGTGATATGAAATGAATAATGAACATGAAAAAGGATCTTAATCAAGTAGAAATTAACTCTAGTTTATTATTCCAGAGGTTAAAGAATGATCATGTCATGTAGGACACGAGGTAAGGGACTTCGTCTCAATCCCCTTTCATTGAGGCATACTTTGTTTTATACACAACTTTCTTTTATAAGGTCTATAAAACACTTTTACTGTTACTTTTATTCAAAAAGAATATTTTTATACGAATCATTTTTACTAAATGTCAAAAGGAATGTTTTGTCTTATGTTTGCGGCGACAATGAGTTCTCCGCCACCGTGACCATTATTTGAGTTTCGGCTTCCTCTACAAGGCACAACTTATTTTAAATAAAAAATAAATACCAACGTTTAATTTTATTTTATTTTGGTATTTAAAATGGTTTTGAAATTTTTTTATATCAATGTGTTGTATTGATATCTTGTGATTGAAATGTGGAAATGTTATGTTTCCTTTATGCATATTTTATTTGGTACGATTATGTTATGGTTTATGATATGTTTAAACCTAGTCATATAAGGAATTCATTGGACTTAATAAGTTACGGGTGGAGTCCGATATATCTCCTCGATGCATCGGTAGGTCTCATGAGACAAACTAGTGTCTTGGCACAAGGCTTTGACAAAATCTTATTTGTAGTCTTGGTACAAGGCCTTGACTATATGGTTATGATAGTCTGGCATTATGCATTCCATCATTATGAAAGTGGTTATTGATATTGAATGTGATTATTTGACTAGTATAATATCCATGTGAATAAGAAAAGTGCATTATTTCATTTTATTTTTTTCCATATTATGCTGAAGTTCATGTTTAAAAGGATTTTGTTTTAGTTATACATTGCCATAAATTTTTATGTTTATTAATGAAAGTTTATGCTATACTGTTATCCTTACTGCGCATCTGATCTCACCCCTTTCTATGTTTTATTTCTCCCAGGATGTAAAGAAATATTTAATGAATGACCTGTCGGGATAGTCTGAATGAGATATGGGTGTGGACTACGAAGACTATGTAATTGTAGTTTTTCACTTTATGATGTAATGTAACATTTATGAATGTATCTAGTGTTTCCAAGGCTACTAAAATAATAGGTCTCTTGAGACTTGATCTATTGTGATGATTCCAATGTTACGTAATAATTCACCGACACTGGGTAACTGGGGTTGGGGCGTTATAGTTGGTATCAGAGGGAGTTTAGTACTAAATTTGGAAACTAGATTTAGATAAAATGTGATTAGAGCACATAGCCCTAAGATAAACATTGAGGATTAGTATAAAATAACATCCTAGAATCACGGTATGATTGAGATTTTGTGAGTTTTCCGAGAAATACATCCATGTCTAGATATGAGCAGGTAGAGGCGAGTCTGGCACAGATGTACCGAGGGGAAAAACCCAAAAACACCGCTTTGAGCTAGACTCGAACGGGAACTGGTGCACGACATCGGGCCTTACTTCACTCTTGGTTATGACACTCCTGGGGGATATGCTTAGGATAATTATCATTTTCTTTACAAAAAATTATGATGGGTTTATGAGTATATACTTCCTCAATGAAAACATTTTTATGATTATGTATTATATCCATAAATAGTTCAATTTATGTTAAGTGTTTTGAAAGTTTGTTGTTATGTATTTCGATTCATAAACTAATCTAGTTTATGACATTGTTTAGAAATGGAGCCTAGTGGAAGGAATAGAAACCATATCAATGCACGCACTCCATGTTGGGATTTCCATCCTGCTCAAGATAATTATAGTGGAGCTAGTGATAAAACTGGTGCTGATCAGCTTATCACCATACTGGGACAGCTCACTCAGGTTATGAATAATAACCTTACTCATATGGAGCACCCTGGTCTGCAATGTGGAGAATCAATGTGAGATAGATTCATGAGGTAACAACCACCAATATTCAACTGGAGTACAAATCCCTTAGTATCTGAGCAATGGATAAATTCCATAGAGAAAATATTTCATTCCATGGGGAGTAGTGAGAAGGGAAAAGGTTATCATGGCAGTTTACCACCTCACTGGAGATGTTGATCAATGGTGGTCAATGATTCAAAACACAAAGTAAGATGATGAACTATCAAATATGGAATAGAGGGAGTTAAAAGAGGTTTTTTTAGAAAAATACTTTCCTCGTGACCATCGAGCAGATATGGAAAGTCAATTTTTGAGTCTGAGACAAAAGGAGGATGAGAATGTCAGAAAAGTTTGGGGCTAACTTCACAAGGTTATGAAGGTGCGGAACAAATTATATACCTAACCCAAGAAGTAAGATTGATTGTTTCTTTGATGGGTTAAAATCGTTTCTCCGTCGAGCCTTAGTCTCACAATCTTTCTCATCGTACGAATATATTATCTCATGTGCTATCAATATAGAAAAAAATTTCTCTAAATCTTATGACAATAAAGTAATGAAAGAGAATATGATAATGGTGTAACAAGAGATAGATAAAGGTAAATGGAAAGAAAGATTTTCCATTATGTGATAATTATAGGAAGAATCACCCTGGTACTTGCCTAAAAGGAATGGGATTTTGTTATAAATGTGGATAAAAAGGTCACCAGGATCGTGATAACAAGGGAAAGAAAGAGGCTTTCAATTTTGAATGCTACAATTGTAGGGAAATGGGGAATTATGAAAATTAATGTCATAAGTTTCGGGTAAAAATACCTAAGAAAAGGCCAAAGGATCAAGGCCAATCTTATGTTGTTACTACAGTTGATGTGGAATAATTAATGTATTAGTGCTTTTGGACTCAAGGATTATATTCTGGTTATAAGAATAATGTGATATATATAAGGATTGAACTGCAATACTTGTTTTTTACATTAAATCTTTAATATGATGAAGGTAATCATATTTTTAGTATGTGACAATAAGAGAAACTTTACTTTGTTTGGGGAATCTAATGTTACAATCGATTTTTGGAATTTAGTAACCTTTTAGAGAAAGTCTGGATAGAGGTATTTGGGATAACTATAAATGTTGGAATGGATTAAGTTGAACTTTGGATAGTATTGTTTAAGGTTAAAACATTTCTAAAGATTATTTTAGGAATATTATAATACTATAGTTTTAGGAATAGGACAACCTGTAGGTTAGGGGGATAACGTGTCATGTCGGACAAAGCTGCAGGAATCGAACCCACAACCATAGTGCGATATGACTTTATTACCTACCACTAGCCTACATGAAGTCCCTGGTTATTACAAAATATTTTTCCTAATCTAAATGGTATGTGTCAATATTTGGAGCCTTATACGATTATGATAAATATAATATTTTTGAGTTCTATTATCTTTTTGAGGGTAAGATGTGTTTGTGGTAGAAATTAGTTGAAGGATGAAACTCTACCTGTCAAGTATATATATATACCTCTATCTTATTCTATGAATAAATTAATTCATAAACTATAGAAATGGGATATTAGAACAATGAATTTGTTATCCTAATACCTTATGTTTGTCGAACTGATGATATTTTAAATCAACATAGATTGAAGGCTTTGAGGCCCTAAACTTTACACTTGTTTATGATTGATGACCTCAATCACTCTCTACAAATACTTATGTTTTTATCCAATTATATGCCTCTAATCTCCCCCAATTTTCTCCTAATCGAGATCATAATTTGGTGTTGACTTTTTCATTTCCCTTTCCCCCTTATTATGGCTAAATTTTATTAACCTTATTTCCGATGTGGGTTTTCCACAAAGGTATTTTATATTTTAAACCATTTATTTTTTAGGACCATTTTCAAATTGTGAGGACTCAATTTATTGAAGGATGAGAGAATGTAACACCCCAAGCTTCCATGGTACGTTTTTCTTTGAATAATAGAGCAGTGTGTGTTGTACACAACCTCGAATTCTAACACACCGCGACCAATCAAGTAGACGTTATGAATAGTAATACCTAATTTTTTAAATTATATAAATTTTATATTTCAAAATGGAATTAATTTTGGGATTCGGAATATCAAAATTATCCTAAGTTGAAGTTTTGGTATTTTCTGAGAACATCCAATTTTCGATGAATAGTGAAAAATACTTAAAAACAACATTTTTAATAAAAATAATTTATAGCGTTTAATTATACTATTGAGTGGTTTTAATGTATGATTAGAATATAATTTTACCATTTAATCCAATGGTAGTTGTTAGAATTTATTTCACTTTAAAATTGGACATAAATAATTGTAAATATTTTGATTGATATTGTTTCTTAAAAACATGTCATTTGTTTTGACAGTGGAAATTAATTATAAAATTAATTAATGCAACATATATGTTTGGAATTTTGAAAAATATACATCATTTTGGAATTCAGATTATCAATTATAGCTTGAGATGAATTTTTTGTATTGTTCTGAAAAACATCAATTTTTGATGAATAGTGAAACACTAAGTGGTAGTTAAAAAACTGATTTCTTGTTTAAATGAAACTTTACCGCTTCAACGAATTGAATTTCAAAAATCCGACATACTTCGTTGTCATTATTAAGTAAAATTTGGTTCAATGGGATGAAGATAATTTTTGGTGAATAGTAACTTTTGAGTTTTGTTAACCGCGATTAGAGGTAATTAACGTCATTTTAGGTAAAAATGATATTATAAGAATAAAAAAATATATTGACACATTTTATACTCTTATTCGATGAGTCATGTCCGACCAAGACAAACCATGGGATGATTTCTTGGACCCCATGGAGCCACATGGGTAAGATAATGGCATTAATAACTTTTATTTATAAAGTAAAAATAAAAATGTCACAAACATGTGTTGTTTTACTAAATCAATTTTTACAAGGGGTTATACAAGTTATCATTTCAACTATAAATATCCATTGGAATTATAACAATATTTCCTATATCATGGTAATTGTTTTATAATTTTTAGGCATAAATAAATTAATTTATTTATCACACCATGATGATGCAGCAATTACCTCCTTAATGATCGATTTAAATAAAATGAAAATATAAGGTATCATCTAAGAATTACACTTGTATAAAGCCTATTTGATAGGGGGATTTCGAACCCTTATCACCTTATCCTCGAAATATATCATTGTAGGACCTTTAAAATACGAAAATCATTACATAATAATGTAACATTTCATGACTTTCCAAGAGTGCCCCTCCTCTCCTCTTATAAAAGGCCCCCACCTCTACCACCTTATTCACACCTTCAATGCCATTTGGCTCAGCCAACATATACCCAAATAATCTCTCATCTTCCTTCTCATACTCCTAGAAATCTGAATTTGGGCATAAGTCTTCCCTAGGAATCCTTTGGCTCAAATCAAAAAGAGATACCCGATTTTAATGTAATTTATTCTATTATGTTATTTTGTTTTATTTTGCTTCTCTAACCCCTTAAACTCTTTTTATTCCTCTATTTTTTAACAACACAATTATCTTCAATATTCTAGTATGTTGTTGTGAGATTTATTTTATTTACACTTACACACACCTTCGTCTAATGGTTATATAACATACTGTTTCTGTGGGTGGCGAATTACTGCCTATCGAAACGATGATTGTTCAATCATATTTTAACACCTCTCATGGTGGCCATTAAGATTTCACTATATCTATATATGATATATATTATGTTTATGTTTTCCTTATGCTTCTGTAATTTTCATTTATGGCATAAATTTATGATTTCCATTATTGGTAAACGCGATAATTTCATTTTAGGAAGTGCGGACTACCGCCCCCTCAAAGTGATTTGAATCGTTAATTTCCTATGTAGGACGTATAAAGAGTGGAGTAAATGATATTATATATGATATTATACCGGAATTATAACATACCTTTATATCAATATGATTTCATTCCATTAAATATGAAATAGAAATGAAAGTAGCGTTCATGCATACGTACGGCTTACCATCTCCATGAATGGTGCATTTAATTTCTTACATCTAAATGATATTTAATATTATGTATATAATGGATATATATGATATATATGATATCTACATCATCAATATAATTCTGGATATAATAGATATTTTACCACATGATCAACTTGTAATTATAAGAAGTTTATTTTTGACTCAAGTACCAAAGATCGACAAAACGACCGTTATTAACATAAATAATTACATAATGTTAATAACATGGTAATAAGTGATATTAAAGGAATAATGAACTTGAAAAGGTTCTTAATAATGTAGAAATTAACTCTAATTTATTATTCCGGTGGTTAATGAATGATCGAGTAAAGTCGGACACGAGGTAAGGGACTTCGTCTCAATCCCCTTTCATTGAGGCATATTATGTTTTATACACAACTTTCTTTTATACGGTGTATAAAACCCTTTGAAATTTACTTTTATTCAAAAGGAATATTTTTATACGAAGCTTTTTCACTAAATGACAAAAGGAATTTTTTGTCTTACGTATGCGGCGACAATGAATTCTCCACCGCTGTGACCATTATTTGAGTTTCGTCTTCCTCTACATGGAATATCTTTTTTTAAATAAAAAATAAATACCAAGTTTTAATTTTCTTTTATTTCGATATTCAAAATGGTTTTGATAATGTTTTTATTATATAAATGTGTTGTATTGATATCTTGTGATTGAAATGTGGAACTGTTATGTTTCCTTTATTTATTTTTTATGTGGTTCGATTATGTTATGGTTTATGATATGTTTAAACATATTAATATGAGGAATGCACTGGACTTAATAAGTGATGGGTGGAGTCCGTTATAGCTCCTCTATGCATCGGTAGGTCTCATGAGACAAACTAGTGTCTTGGCACATGGCCTTGACAAAATCTTATTTGTAGTCTTGGCACAAGGCCTTGACTATGTGGTTATGATAGTCTGGATTTATGAATTCCATCATTATGAAAGTGGTTATGGATATTTCATGTGATTATTCAACTAGTATAATATCCATGTGAATAAGTAAATAGAATTATTTCATTTTAATTTTTCCATATTATGCTGATGCTCAAGATTAAAAGGATTTTGTTTTAGTATACATTGAGATAAATGATTATGTTTATTTATGAAAGTTTCCTCTATATTGTTATCCTTACTGAGCATCTGATCTCACCCCTTTCTATTTTTTATTTTTCCCAGTTTGTCAAGAATTATTTTATGACTAACCTGCAGGGATAGTTTGAAGGGGATATGGGTGTGGACTATGAATACTATGTTATTGAAGTTTTTCACTTTATGATGTAATGTAACATTTATGAATGTATATAGTGTCTCCAAGGCTACTAAACTAATCGATCCTTCGAGACTTGAACTTTTGTGATCATGCCAATGTTACGTAATAATGAACTGACACTGGGTAATGGGGATCGGGGCGTTACACATTTACACATAAAAATATATTTATCTTGAAAATATCATTTCATCACATTATATGGGATTAATATTTAAATAATGAATGACTATTATGTGAATTGAAATTGATAAATTTTATTCTATATTTGGAATCAGTATAAAAAATAATTGATGATTTTCTTAACTTATATTTTGGTCAATAAGAATATTAATCATATTATAATTTCAAATCCATGGTAATGGTAAAATATGTTAGTTATGGATAAAACTAGTGAGATAATGAATAAAATTAATTCAAAAACATTCCTAGAAATAATTGTATGATTATATTTTATACATAACCATTTCACTTTTACTCAAATTCTTATTCTGACTATTATATTATTTAAGTAAAAGATAATGTAAAAAATACCCCTTTTATTAATTTAATGCATATTCTTTTTTTGATAGAGATAAAAAAAATTATTCTTACATCAAAATATTTTTATTATATATGAATGATATTTTTTAAGATGGTACCTTTTATTATTTTTTCTATGATGAAAAAATTACCGAAAATAAATATGGAATTCTAATAAAGTTACTATGAAAGTAGTATAAAATTTAGGTAAATGATTTCAAAAACTGTAAAAATATTATTTTTGAATGCATTGATAGGTCGTAGGTCACCATTAATTTTCTATATGTTGTAAAAATTAATAATTAATAAATCACCAAAAATATAACTACAATAATGATGTACTTAGAATGTCTAAATTTTTAACCCATAAGAACGGTTTTAAATTCCTTAATAAAATAAATAAAATCATTAATTGGTTTTTATAATGATAGAAAAAGATAAAAAACATATTGGATTTTATGAATCAATTAATGGATCACGTTTGGTTCATTTATTTCATTTTTTGTGAGATGTGGATTTAATTATTTATGTGTTCATCCATTATTGTTTCATGAATTAAGGATTAGGGATCATTGGTCTGGGTAACCATCTCTAATCCACTATCTGAATCATTTTAATGGCCGAATACTTTGTTCAGTTATAGTATTATGCGGCCTAAAATCATTTATAAACCAATCCATGCTAGATTTCATAATGGTCATACACAATCAGGGTTGGTTAGTTGATACAACTAAATTAAACCCCTTAAATCAAGAATAATGTGCATACAATGAAACAAAATCTGGTATAGAATATAAATCAAGAATACATAAACCCATTCATGAATAAAAAAAGAACAATATTTTCTCAAAAATTCCCTCTACAACCACATTACCCTGCATAAAGAAACTACCCCATCATGATAATCATGATGAGGAATGAACGAATGTATACATGGTGAAGAATTATGGAAATGTAAGTAGGTACATGAATCGTGCACTCCCATCATAAGTTCATTTTTTATCATTAGTGGAATATAAGGTCATAAATTTGTTGAGTAAAAGGTTATGAATAGGAATATATCTCATTGAACACTCATATATACACATTAAAATAATGATAGACTAATGATTTGTGATGAAATAATAAAATTTACACCCTGAATAGCATGACTCCAATATCACAGAGTATACTCCATTAAAAATTTTAAATCATAAATGGATTTTAATGAATATATTCTCTAATTTCATGAAACGTGAACATTATGAATAAATTTCCCACCATAAAATATTTCTCTACTCAATATATGTTGTTTTACTAAAACTTCAACCATCTATTGTCACATTGTATAACTACACGAAGCAACACAAAGTGTATTCCTCTTCATATATCATTAACAATTAATTTTTTCCATATATAACAATAATCGTCCATAAATCGTAAAATCAAATAATTAGAACCTATGAAATATTATTCCATTAATTTAGATAAATATAAGTATTAAAATACTAAAACTATATATTTGACATGTATGTATCAAATTCCCCAACACATAAGTGAAGAAGTGTCCTCATGGATGAAATATCAACATACTACAATGAAACAATTTTGAACCATGATTCAACAATCAATGTTAATAAAAAAAAATATAACAAATTGAGATCTAAAACCTTCAACCATTACATAATATAATTCATGGATTTATCATATTTGGAATAAACAACTCAACAATGTATATTTCATTTCATCTTTTCTAATAGTCAAGACTTTCCATACATATTTTTTAATTCATTATTCTTATGCACTCGAGCTACAATATACCTGAATTTTATTTATTCATCATATAATAATTGTGAAAATATAAATAGAGTGATTACATACCATATAAGAAATATCACTTTACATAAACATACAAGTAATCTAACATCTACACCGCACAAAGATAGAGTTTATAGTCAATCATGAGGACTTGACATTAATATTAAAATGTCTATGAGGCATAAAGGTAGGAGGGTAATGGTGTGAAAAAAAATAAATCTCAAAAATTATGATTGAATATAATACATAATTCATGATATCAAAGGATATGCTCAATATAAATTTCCATTTACTGATGCCATCTCTCTATTCCCTCTAAAATTTTCAATGTTAACACACAATAATCATGGGAATAATAAATTAATAAAACAATATTTCATTTTTTATTATTTATTTTTTTATGAACATAATTGTAAGAAATTTATCTCATCCCTCACCAGACTACATTCAATCAAAAGATCATTGGTCATGAAATGGAGGGTTTTGAACTTCATATAAAACTACTAATTTTTTTAAAATTTTTACTAAGAGAGGAGAATAAAAATTAATAATGAATAATACATGAACTCTCTCTAAGTCACATGAAAAACCTATATCAATGATGTTTTACTTAAATTCATCCCCGTATACCTTGGGATATAACCCAACACTTATTTTATAAAAAAATCAGGTAACATACTAAGAGTATGGTAGGAAATGATAAAATAGTCTTGTAAAACATCTCTTTTCATTTCCACGATATTCATTGATTCTATAGGAAATAATAATGATTATATATATGGTGTGTCTTGGTAAAATAGTGTAAAATATAAAATGAATCATTCATGTTTAAATTGGTCTTTTTCAGTCTTAAATTTGATAATAATCTAGGAATATTTTGCAATAAAAAATTACAGAGTCTGAAAATATATATATTAAAGACATAAAGGGAATTATTGGTTAATAAAATGTCTCAAGAATGAGTTGAATTGTTGGAAAAATTACTTGTGACAATATTTATTATTGATTAGATAAACAATTACAAATTTCCAAAATCGATAGTAGAAAAATCAATGAAAAAAATTCTTTAACAAAATAGAAAACTTCTACTAAATAATGATATGATAACTCATAAACTACATTTTATCTCTAAATATTCTTTTGACCATTTTGATCATTGATATATACTGAGAAAAGTAAAATAAACAATTAATAGAAGCTATCCTATGAATATTGTGTCACCTAGTCTAATTTATTAAATCCTAAATTGAGGTTGAGCAGGAAATTATAGTTGAAATATTGAAATAAATTATTCTAGAGAATACAATAAAAAATGCTGAATTGAAATAATTAATCCCCCTAAAATGATGTAATTGGGATTCTCCATGTATGGTCTATATTAACCACATTTTTCATTTAATTCATGTTTTTTTCGTTATATGGGCTTGATTGTCCGGAAAATAGAAATTACATAAGTAAATATTCATTCCATTATGGATAATATTTAAAAAAAATTATTGTGGTAAGAGTTCCAGTTCCTAAAACATATAAATTAGAAAAATAAAAAATTTGGTTTCCTCTAGGAATCACTTTTTTTAACATTCTTTCATCAACATTACATTAATCATCTCAAATGATAAATGACTGGAAAAATTTCATAATATTGGTTTAATAAATGGTATAATTTGTGACTTATCAACATAAGTTGGTCCATTTCCTTACACAAAAATCACAACGAATATTTCAATAGGAAACACTATCTTAATATCCATCAGGTCAATGGGTTATTATTTTTAGACAATAAAATTTATGATCCATGTGGTGTTCTAGCCAAACCTAGTGTACACATTTAAATTTTCATGAAAAAAATGCCTCTCCATCATTGGTTCTTTAATCATTTAGATATAGATATATATATATATATATATATTTATCTTTTAAACATTATTTGTTTGTATGGATATTAAGAAAAATTTAATTTTATTCTAAAATAGAATACCATAAAAATAAATATTGTTAATATTCATTAATGTAATCCTGATTCACAACAATTTTATTTATTAGAAAATGTATATTAAAACTAAAATTCTCACTACCCACTATAAGAAACAGCTAATCAGTTAGTACATCGACCACCACTCATCTATAATCTAGTAATGGTTTTGGAATACTATGAGGTGATCACCCATTTTTCATGTCAATAACCTAAAGATATATTGGAATGTTAATTATTATGAAATTTCATTTAATTCCTTCACTCACCCCTTAAAGGAATTTCAGTTTTGAATCTACATGTTGAAGTGAAATTATTATTTACTTCAAGGTCTCCATTCCCATGATCATGAATGTGGTGTATAACATGATATTAACACTTATAACTCTATCACATAATTCCATGACAAAATTATATAAACCACTATAAGTTGGAATCCGAATACTATTAGGATCTTGGAGCATCATTTCTAGATACATTGACACTAAATTGGAGAATTCTATTATGTGGGATTGTGGTTTGTTCTATTCCATATTTTTTTTCACCAACACTATAATATACATTGATTATATTAGAAAATTGGAACATTCATACGAAAATGGAATATTAACATAAATATTTTAATGTGATCAATAAACTCACATGTTTATGCTTCTTGCTTATCCTGCTTTACCCACTATAGAAATCGTAGACATGGATTGTTTGGTGGTGCATGATCCACCCATGATTATCCAACATCACATAAATTCATCTTCTTATTTTTTAGCTCATTCACCAATTTATCATTCTACTATCATTGACTTCACTAACATGGATCATCGATGTCCACAATGACTTCTCCACTTCTTATTATTATTGATTTCAAAACTCCTTGTTAGTGGTCTTCAGATATTTTTGGTAACACTCCCATCAGACATTCATTATGTTGATTTGAAAATTTTCTAACATAAATATCTGAATTCAATAATCCAGAATTTTGGTTATTAATTACTCATTAATTTAATTTTGTACTTCCCCATTTGTGGTCCTAAATGTGGACAATGATTCCAGCAAGGGTTGTAGCAATCTTGGAACTTAGGGACCCTACTATGTTTATTGCTGAAATCCTAGTTATCATTGTTTATAAACCTGGGATTCAGTTTTTTTTCATTTAGCATAGAAATTGTCTTATCCTCTAATAATAAATATTTTGTTCAACTTCATTAAATGTGCCTTTGGGATTTTGAAGATCCTTCACTGTATCTTTCTTTCTTATCCTGGATTTCATTTTTGAAACCATCCAGCTATTGTCCAACATTTTCTCTCCTTTCCTCTATGTGGGATCTATCTGCCACTATGATCCATTATTTTCTATCTCATCTAGAATTTTGTAGATCTCCTCTTGTGAAAACTTTAATAGCGATCCTATATATGAATCATCTTAAATTGATTTTTTTACCTGTTATAGAATTTTTTGTAAAAAATTATTAGTTTCCAAATATAAATCCCCTAATGAGGGTATTCACAAGTTAGATGTTTAACCTTTTCCCAATAACTATATAATGAAACCATCATCAAAATTATTAAAATTTAAAATTTCCTTCATAATATTCATTGATATCAATAGTGGAAATAATTTAGTATGAAAAATTTTCACCACCTCATCCCATGTAGTGATGGAAGAAGATGACATTATTTTGATAAATTAACTTTATTATTATTTTAGTTTGAATGAATACAATATATGGCTTAAAACAATAGTTTAATCAATATTAAAATAACATGTATCATATAGTTTTAGAAAACTCTTTATATATTAGCATTATGATCCTTGTAAAGTAGTCATGAAAATTGGATTGAGTTTGACATAATTTGGATAATCACTGATTTAATATAAATGTTAGGTGTTATGACTAAAAGAACTAGAATACATTTTTTATGCCCAATATTGATGGTGTAAAAAATTATTTGAGTGCTTGAAACTATTTTTATGGTCGTGGTGATTTTATAGTCATGGATTTACTTTATTTTTCTACCTATGCATTATTAATTTTATGTTGATGTATGGTCTTCTACACCTTGGGATCTTATGAATGATAATTTATTCTTTTATTCCCTCATGTTGACTACTTTTGAAACAAATTATTACCGAAAACTAAATCAGTACAAGAAATTGTATAAAATTGATCATTAATGTAAAAAAACTAACACTATAACTACATGATCTAACTTTATTTGTCACCATATCTGGAAACAATGTGAAAAATTTGGCAGCCTATAGGGATTCATTAATGTCCTAGTAGTATATATAAATTTAATAATTAATAAAAATAAACCATCGTAACTAAAATAGTGATTTAATTAGAAATTATAATTGTTGAACCTATAAGGCCATTCAAAAATCCATATGTAAATAAAGAAACAGATAGATTGATTGTTCTGAAGAGAGAGAAAGAGTAAAAATATATTTGGTTTAATGAATCCAATGACGGAGAATTCCATTTTTAGTTGTATTAGGTTTATGTGAATGGTATTTTTTTAATTACCTAACCTTCCATAATGATTGTATGAATTTTGGCTATGGAATCATTATTTTAGGAACCCTTATTTATTCTAATAATCATTCCATTATTAATATTAAAAACATTGGTCATTTATAGGATTTGGTGAAACAAAATCTTTTTTAAACATTACCTCACTAAGATTACATAATTCACATATACAAACTGTGGCAATTAGTTGAAAGAATTATATAGAAACTTTTAAATCAAAATAATATAATTATAAAATACTATAGAAATAAGTTTATAATTTTAAATAAAGAACATATAAACCTAAACATGAATAATAAAATTGAATTATCTCAATGAAACTCTTCTATATAAAATATATTTATCCTCACAATGGATGTTACCCCTCATGATAACCATAAGGGTAAATAATGATACAGTTACCTGACAATGAATTTAGGTAGTAGAAACAAGGACATAGATCATTCACTCCTATAGTTAGGTCATCATTAATCAACTATGTATTATCTAGTCTCATATGTCTGCAATATTAGTGTAATGAACTAGGATTTTTGAATGATATTTATTTTTTGAATAAATGTTTATTTTATATTATTTAATATTATTCATGTTAAAATATTGAGAACAAATCATATCTCATTAAAAATATAACAAAATTTGTCAGGTAAAAACCCAATTGAAATACCAAAAATTATAATTGAAAAAAATATGTAAAATTGAAAAGATAAAATGGGAAAATATGGATAATCCTAATCTACTAGAATCATAATCACAATGAAACAACAATAAAAATGAAACAAAATACTAGTAGTCCAATCAACATTATAGATAATGAAAATATAAATTTAGGAAGAACTGTACTGAATATTGAGTGGGTGAATGAACTATTTTTATAGGGTACAAAGGGTATTTGGGATATTGGGATTGAAATATTATAAGAATATTGGTCAAATATGAGTATTTTTCAATATTTATGTTGTTTAATTGGACCATTGGAAAATATAACCATTGGGGATAATTTTACCATTATAATTAATGTAGATATGTAGTAATAAAAAGGGTTAATTGATGTAGGAAGGAGAAAGGATGGACTCAACCAGTAGTGTCTGTTTGTTTTAAGCCAATTTATCAGGTGTTGGGGTTGATGTAGCATAACCAGGGTTCAATCTTGACTAATCCCAATTTCACCATCGACAAAGTGATTTTTGAAGAAGATCTTCTATGAGATAAGTTATTGTTAGAGAAGATTTCCCCTCATTCAATATTATCTGAGACACCCCATAAAACTACCACCATCACACAACATTCCCTTAAGGAATACGTAGGTGAAATAAGGGTTCATGTGTCTAAGAAATATCTTATTAGTGTTTTATGTACTTTGTGTAAATAATTTTTTTTCTTATCAATTCCATTTAAAGAATATTTTTTTCTTAATAAAATATATGTTTAATTGAGGTGAATTTTATAATTTGAATTTTTGACAAAAATTAATCATAAATGTATTTAGTTAGAATATATATATATTCATAATATTCTATGATATTCTACATAATATTTATTTATATAGAATATACATTTGAGAAAAATATTATTTAAATATGAATGATAAAATAATTCTATAATATCATATGAATATTTTAAATTTATTAAAAATATGATTGTGCCTAAAAAACTACTATTTTTCTATAAATATGGTTTCTTATATTTATATATAAAAATTATTCTATTTAAAAAATTATTCCGAAAAAATAAAAATTATATTTGAAATCATCATGTAGAAATTAATTTATGGTGAATTTATGAGAATTCATCAAAATACATTATTTTTCCATGAATAGAAAAAATATAGTGTTAGGATTTCAGTGTCTTTTATGAAATAATATATTCTTTATAATGATGTAATACTTAATGTACAATAATCCATGACCAAATATATGATATTTTATCAGTATCATGTATTTTAATTAATTTTAATCAATTTACCACTTCAGTGGTGGCGTAGCGGTGAAGGAGAGGGGCATAACAATGATATTCTTTGGGAGGTGTGGGGTTTGATTTCATGGATCATTCTATTTGGTGTACTTATCCCCTTCATGGTATCCACTCATCTTTCTAGATCACTTTATTTCTGAATTGGTAGAAAAAATGAGGTGAAACCTACCCGTGTTGATAGTTTGGTGTTTTGTACCAACTCAATTCAGGTTGTCTCCCTCCAAGATGCACTTCCATCTCAACTGGCTACCACCCCTTCCCGTCTAGGGCTCTCTCTTGATTGATCCCTTCATGGGTGGTTGGGTTCTCTCCTGTTGATGGTTTAAAAAGGCCACACCTGTGGATTCCCATTTTTTTAAAAAGGTATTGAAATAAATTTCTTAACCAATATGTGACGTTTTCTAATAAAAAATTGTAATTTTTTTTGAAAAGTTTTATTTTGTGTAAAATATTACTTTCATTGTCCAAAAATGTATTAAAAGGTTGTGTTTAATTATTTTGGATTAAAATAACATATATTTTTACTCAAATTCCAACAACAAAGAGAAAACCCCGGGGTAAGCCAATGGTTTTCATTTTTTACAATAAATATTTCCGAGAACCATTTTTGGAAAATAGTAAACAATTCATCCATTATTTCTATAAAAAACCATCCATTTACAAATTCCCATTGACTTCCAATAAATTATCAATGATGTTATACTGATTTCTCCTCCTAAATATCCCCAATGTGTCCTCAAGACACATATATCTCAATCCTCATGATTTAGGAGTAACTCTTCCATGTATATTAATTCAAATTCCATTCTCTTAAATTCAATACCATGTATCTGTATTTGTCTTCTAAATATTATATTACTAGAATTTCCTACCTTTTTATCATGGACCTATATAATTTTTTTATTAGTGGGAGACCTTCATTCTCTCTTATATTACCCTTTTCTAAAACCATGTTTTATACTAGTAATACTGTTGAATTTACTAATCATATTTCTCTCTTTTACTTGATATATTTTCGTTTATTTTCATTTTTCAAAACCCAAACCACTTTATTTTTCATGTGAACTCACCTAGATACATAAATAATTAATTTATTTGGGTATTTACAAATATAAAAAACAAACTCTCTTGAATAGTGTTAATAATGGTGTAATGGTCATATCCTTAGGCACTTCTATATTCAATGATTTTGATAAGAAACCATCAAACATGAAGACTTTTTTGTTAATTGAAATGGTGGATCATGGAAATTTAAAGATTTCTATAAATATTTGAGGCCTTTAGTATCTCTCAAGATGAGGCTAACACACTCAGAGTTAGGTGAAGGTTCCAGGAACAGTGGAATCTCGTGGGTCGATGTGCCAGCTTGGTTTTTTGTCATTAGTAGTGACCAATCTTGGATCAATACGATGATAAACACCAAACTCCATAGATTGAATCACAGAAATAGAAAATATGAAAGGATTTTCCCAGATCCACAAACAAGGATCGTCACAGTTTGATTATAATTAATTTAATTAATTCACAAGTAGTACCTTTTATGGTGTTCTTCCTTCATCGATATTTCTGATCATGTTCTGATTTGATTCATCATTGCATTGTAGAATCCAAGTGTAGACTTATTCTAGGGGTGATCCACATGTGCATCACGTATCTCTGGACGTCGCCAAAGGATTATCTTGGTGCTAGCGTGGAGAAACCTTTACTTGTGTTGTCCACCTTAGATCATGTTGATCCGATGGAGGAGGATCTCTCTCGGCCTTGATTGTGTTCTTGGAGGAAGGAGTTCTTTCTGACTTGAAATAATTATCCAAAATTGTTGTGCACAACGATTGGGGAACATTTTTGAGTTTGTGTGGATATTTATCATCGGGTTTGAGGTTATAGAGTTATGACAGTAAATAAACGTGTTACACATTTTATTTATTTTATTAAATCTTATAGAAAACCACTTGTTGAATAATTAATTCATTTCCATGCGCCCATGCTGATTATAATAAATATCAATTAATAAAACAATATTATATCCTCAAGATCCCGACTGGAAAAACTACATGGCATGTAATCATTAATACATGGCATGTACATGTTTTTCTTAAAAACCCACATGTCCTATAATCATTAATACACGACATGTACTTGTTTTTCATTGCCGTTCCTAAATGAAAAATGCACAACATGTAATAATTATTACACGGTGTGTATATCTTGTTCCCATTTTATTCTTCCTCCATCATTAAAATGATTTGGGCTTCCTTGAATAATTATTAAACCAAGTACAGGAATAATATTTATTCTACATGAGATACATGGATACACTTATAGTGTGACACTCTAGGCCTCTTTCTCATTGGCATTAGGGGGCTTTCCTAAAGTCCAGGATTACTATCTAGAAATGGGTCAAGGTACCCAAGAAAAGGATGTTGACGCCACATTGATGTGTCACCTCATATGAATGGTTACTGTGTAATTTAATCCCTTTGTCTAAATATCTCATAATGTAGGTTTCATGGTAGTGTCATAAACCTATATTCTTGATCTGTCGGTCTTTGACTTCCAGAAATAAATTCATCATTACACCATGGAAATGGAATTTGTGAGATATTTCTATTTCAATCAAAGGGCCCGAGATATCTACTTACATAAATATGGAAGGGAAAAATCCTTACTCAACTTATCCATTAAAAACATGTCATTCGTGACGCATCCAACGAACCCTACTTCCCGCCAACTATATTCATGATGGTTTTCGTTAGAAAATCTAAGTGAGCCGGTCATGACATGATTTAATGATAATCTTCTAGTCTAAGGAACATTACACACACTCGTAGATAGTAATGTCTGATGACACAAAGTCATGCAGAATTACTACTTGCGGGTATGTTCTCATTATCTCCCATCAGGAAGATTACCAAGTGTGAACTCCATGAGAGAGACTCTCATCTTCATATGAGTACTCACACATGACACTATATATACTATGTTCCCTAACATACTATGTCATCCAACCATAGTAATTTATTTAAGAATATTTTTATATCATTTCAAGGTTCTCATTATAGCGGGGATCTACCATTAACTTATTAATGCCTCAAATATTCAAGGACATTATTATATTATAGTCATACAGAACAATGAACAATATATAATATGTGAACATTCATGTGATCATAGTAAAATAGTTGGTTCTCAGGACACCAACTCTAACAAACACCATCTTGGACTAGAGCTATCTGCCTATGAATTTTAGTCCAGTAGACCTCACATGATGATCATGTTTCTGATGAGTCAAGGCTTTAGTTAGAGGTCTTCCACATTGTCTTTCATGTAAATACTAATCACTAGAACATTCCCTCTTTGAGAAAAATCCCTCAAGAGATGATACTTCCTAAGTATGTGCTTTTTCCACTAATGTGACCTTGCCTCTTTTGCAGGAGCCACCACTGCAGTATTATCACAATGGAGTGTGATATGATCTTTACTGATAGGTACTACATCCATCTCTTAGACGAAGCTTTGCATCTATACTACTTCTTTAGCAGCCTCAAAAGGAGCGATATACTCGAACTCTTCTATAGAATCTACTACCACAACTTGCATTGAGCTCTTCTAGCTCATTACACCTCCATTAAAACTAAAGATGTATCCAGTCTGAGACTTCATGTCATCTTGATCAGTTTAGAGACTAGCATCTACATTTCCCCAGATGACTAGTACCTCATCTCCCCCATAAACCAGGAACATATCCTTAGTACGACGTAGATACTTAAGGATATAATTGACTGCCATCCAATGATGGTCTCCTTGATCAGCTTGATATCTTCCTCCCGCACTCAATGCATAACCAACATCTAGCCTTATAAATAGAATAACATTCATGACTGGCCCAATAGCGGATGGGTAAGGGATCATTTCCATTTTATTTCATTCCTCATGTGTTTGAGGACACATTTTCTTGGAAAGATGAATGCCATGTGACAATATAAACAATCCCCTCTTGGATTGTTCCATACTGATTCTCTTCAGTATCTTTTCAATGTATGTACATTGACTCAGGCCCTACATTCTCTTAGATCTATCACGATGGATCTTGATCCCAATAATATATGCCGCCTCGCCCAATTATTTCATAGAGGAGAATTTATCCAACCATTCCTTGACTTATTGTAAGATAGGTACTTTATTTCTAATTAGTAATATGTCATCAACATATACTATTAGGAAAGTGACTGCACTTCCACTAATCCTTTTGAAGACACAATGCTCACAGTGATTCTTAACGAAAAAAATTCTATTACAACATCATCAAAACTAATGTTCCATGACCTTGATGCTTGATCTAATCCATAAATGGATCTCTGCAACTTGCATACCTTGTTGGAATCCTTTGGAGTCACAAACCATTCAGGTTGTGTCCTGTAGACATCTTCATAGTGGTTCCCATGATGGAATGATATTTTCACATCCATTTTCCAAATTTCATAGTCATGGTATGTGGAAATGTCCAATAGGATTATGATGGATTTCCGCATTGAAATTGGTGAAAAAGTTTCATCATAGTCAATTACATGACGTTGTCTATAACCTTTTGCAACTAGTCTTGCTTTATAGGTCCTTCCATGTCCCTCCATGTCTAGTTTCTTCTTAAATACCAATTTATTAACAATAGGCTTTACATCAACTGGAGGATCTTCCAAAATCCATACATGGTTGTTGTACATTGAATCCATTTCAGAATTAATGGCTTCTTACCACTTGGCAACGTCTATTCCTCCACCTGCTTCCTTGTTGGTAAGAGGATCATCATTTTCAACCAATAATGAGTCACTATCCTCAATGACAAGAAAATCATATTGTTCTGGTTCTCTCACCTCTCTCATGCTCCTATGCAGTTCTTTTGTCTCTGGAACTGATTGTTCTTCCACGGGGCATTGTGGAATCTGTTCTTGTACCAACTCTAGTGTATCTTGATCCTCGACTTCATCAAAGTCTATCTCACTCCCACTATATCTTATGGAGATGTGATCCCTCTAAATGAATATGGTGTGCCATTCCACTGTAACCTTTTTATTTAAGGAGTTTTTTAGGTAATATCCCCTGGTTTCCTTGGGATATCCAATAAAGATACACTTTATGCCTCAGGGTGCATGTTTTTTACCTGAAGAGGCCTTAACAAATTCATTGTTTCCCCACACATGTAAATTAGATATCAGGGGTTTTCATCTACTCCATAACTGGTATGGAATACAATTTATCAATTTATTTGGTACTTGGTTTAGTATGTGTGTTTTTTTTATAATGCATATCCTCAAACGGATAATGGAAGACTCTCATGACTCATCATTGATCTCGCCATGTCCAAGAGGGTGTGTTTCCTCCTTTCACATACACCATTCTACTGAGGCGTTTAAGGAGGAGTGAGTTGAGATTGAATCCCAAACTCCCATAAGAAGTCAATGAGGTCCTGATTATGATATTCTCTTCCTCTTTCTGAGCGTAGTTTCTTAATCTTCATACCAAGATGGTTCTCAAATTCATTCTTGTATTCGTTGAACCAATCAAATGAATCTGACTTATACCTCATTAAGTAAATATATCCATATCTACTAAAATCATCAGTAAATGTTATGATATATAAGAACCCACCCCTTGATTCAACTAGAAATTTTCCACACACAACTGTGTGAACTAATTCTAGAATCTCTTTATCCCTTTCACCTTTCCCACTAAATGGGGCTTTGGTCATTTTTCCTTGTAGACATGCATGACATACACCAAGTGGGTTTAGTTTGAAAGTATCTAAATACCCATCTTGATGTAATTTTTTCAAATGTTTCTCATTGAAATGACCTAGCTGGTGATTCCAAAGTTGGGTGTGGTATGAGTCATGTGAATTAACATTTCCATAAATTTCCATTACATGGTTTGTGTAGTCTAACACATAAAGGTTGTTATATAAATGGGCCCTACCAAAACAAATGCTATATTTATAAAAGTAGCAACATTCATTTCAAAACATGAAGATGAATCCATCAGTATATAATATGGATGCAGAAATAAGGTTTTTAGTAACATAAGGCACATAATAACAACCCTTTAACACCGAGATCATTCAAGTTGGTAGTGTGAGGTGGTAGTCCCTGATAGCTACAACAACAAGTATGGCTTCATTGGATGCTTGTAGATCAACCTCCCATTGATCAATCTTCCTGAACCTACTTGGTTCATGTATTTGGATACATATGTGAGCACCACAAGGTATATATAATAATCAATTTGTAGAAACATATTGATTTCATTTGATGACAAACGATCCTAGAGCTTCCCCTTGCTTCCTTGGATGGGTGTATTTTTCCTTCTAGTGGCCCTTCTTGCCACTTTCAAAACAAATAGCCTCATGTTCTCTTGCCTCCCCATTGATCTTCCTTTTCTTGGAAGGCCTTGAATATTATTTGGGCTAAAACTCTTCTCCATCCCTTTACTTTTATTCACTATAAGGACATAAGGCTTTTCACGCTTCATATCATTGTACACATGGAAAATTAGGATAAGAAGATCAGATAGAGACTTATCTATGTTGTTTATGTTGAAATTTATAACAAAGTTAGAGAAGCCCTGGGGGTGATGCAAGAATGATATCGGTACCTAGTTATTTGGAGAGTTTAAACCCTAGAACCTCCAAGAGCTCATTATAGCCAATGAGCATGACTACATGAGGCCTAGCTGGAGTACCTTCTCCAAGACTGCTATGAAATAGAGCTTTGGAGATCTCAATCCTTCACTATCTTTATCTCTCCTTGTATATAACATGGAGGTGTTTGAGCATGCTATGGGCATTTATGTCTTCATGAGACTTCATGAGCTCACTGGAAATTGATGATTTCACAAAACATTGAATGTCGAGTGCATCACTCAAATGTTGATCATAGACTAGGAAATCGTCATCACTCGCCCCTTGGGCAGGAGAATTATAAAGTAAGGACTCCAGCACAAAAAACATTCATTCATGTATTAGGATAACCCGAAGGAGCCTAAACCATTCTCCAAAGTTACTACTGGTGATGATATTTCTTTATCTAGAATTGACCACATAGAAAATGTTGTTTACGAGTTTTTCATATTGATTTTACAAATTAATAGAGCAGATTTATCATTACTTTCTTGATTAAATTTTATGAGAAATAATAAATTTTATTATGTCTTCAACTATTTTATCAAGTCCCAAATGGCCCTCACCATTGAACTTGGAATATCCAGTTGTTTTGTCATTCTAGTGGAAAAGATCCATATTCCCCTTCGCATAACCCCAACAAGGGTTAGTCAAGCTATTAGAAGTTATTTAGGTAGGAAGTTCTTTTCCAATTGTGATTTTATAGTTCCTTGATCTGTTGAGTGGACTCCCCAATCCTGAAATCCTGACTTGGATTTACTCAACACTTGCCTCCATTTAACAACAACTCTAAAAAGTGCTACTCCTATTAATGTAAAATGTTTAAGTCAACTCGAGACTTTCATAAGAGCTTTCATTATAAATGTAAGTATCCCAAAAATGGTTGGTCAAACATATAGTTTTATTGAGTCTTTCCCGTAATCATGTAACGGAATGCTTGGTCTGTCCTAAAATGCTATTTGAGGGATTTTATTGTTTATGCATAGTTTTTCATTGTCACATGCTTGTTATTATGAAGTGATGCTTTCTCAATTGATTAACCATGTTCTCATAATGTTTACGCTTTGTCTAGATTTTATTTTATTCCATCTTTGCATTCTTGTTTATTTGATGAAATATGTGATCGCGACAATATATAAATAATAAATAAACCATGAATTCAGAGAGAAATAAAATAAGATGGTCTGATCACAAGATTATATTGGTTAGCTTATCTAGAGGTTTTGATAAGCTAAACCTGACCTTGGGAAAACACCTTGAACCGATGCTTCATGTTTTGTATCCCCCACATGTCCACCTTTGTATCTTTTAGGTTGGTTTCACCTCAGCTTCTGGTTCTGAACCGTCTCCTTTGACATGGGATATCCTCCATTACATGTGGTTTACATTAAAGAAACCATGGTCACACATGCCCTATATTTTATTGGAAGAAGGCTCATAGGCCAAAAAAATTAAATAAATTTAAATGAAACAATACACACACAAATGGAATTTGGTCTAGCTCATGATCATCTATATCATGAAATGAAATTTATGCATGTTTAGAATTCAAATTATTTTAATCATTCTATTATTCAAGATAAGTCGTGCTTGAATTCAATTAATTATTATCTTATAATTAGTCAATTTTTTATGATAAATTCCTTTCTGAATTTCCATGAGATTCTTCGCATCCATATTCCTTGTATGATGTCTTTGTACTTTTGGAGGAATCCTGGTGAAAGTAAATTTTGGGAAAGTACACAACATGTATGCTATATTACATGGCATGTATTTGTTTTCACCCTTTATCCAAAGTACATGTCGGGGGATTTGGCGTGTTTTATGTACTTTGGAAATTTTGGAGTACAAGGCATGTAGATTAATCTAACACGGCATGTAATTCCTTATTATGCGGTTACCGGCCTAGAAATCCTATGTATGTGGTGTGAGGCTTCCCCTTGTACATGGATTCCCCTGGGACATATCGGACTACACGGTGTATTGATTCAACATACACACCGTGTATTACGGATTCCATGCGCCATTCATTTCCGGTGAACACGGTGTAATAAATACATAGGTATACTCAATTCACTCTATATGGTTTGGCGGACTTGTACCGATTCATTAAACCGATGTACACTGCGTGTAGTTTTCACTACACGCCATTTATTCTTCTATTGTACAGATAGAATGAGAGGCTCCTCCAGATGAGATCCTCATTTGTATTTTAATCAAAATTAAAATTAAAAGATCATTTCTCTTATGTGAATAAAGAAACATAGGAGGAAGAACTGATATTGTTCATTCAGATTTATAGAACGATTTATCATGAATTTAATCAAATATAAATGCGTAAATTATCAAAAAAAAATTAAATAACTATAATCAACCTTGAAACTTCCCTCTGATACCATTTGAAGGTTCTAGGCACAACTGACGTTCTTGGGTGGATGTGCCCACATTGTTTTTTTCATTAGAAGGTATAAATTCGGGATCAATATGATTATAAGCACCAGCCTCCAAGGATCGAAACACAGAAATGGACAAATAAGAAGGATATTCCGAGAACCATATACGAGGATCATCACAGGTTGAATATAATTAATTTATTTATTTGACAAGAAGTACCTTTTTTGGCATTATTCTTTCTTTGATATTTCTAATCATGTTCCTATGTGATTCATTGTTGTGTCGTAGAGGCCAAGTGTAGACTTCCTCTAGCAGTGATCCACACATGCACCATGTATCTCTGGACATCGCCAATAGAGTCTCTAGGTGCTAGTGTGGAGAAACATTTACTTGAATTTTCCACCTTAGATCATTTTAATCCGATGGAGGAGGATCTCTCTCAGTCTTGAGTGTGTTCTTGGATGAATGAGTTCTTTCACCCTTTAAATAATTCTCTAGAATTGTTGTAAACAATGATTTGGGAAATGTTTTGGGGTTGTAAGGATATTTTTAATCCGGTTTGAGGTTATAGAGTTAAGAAAATAAATTCAGAACTCATTAATAGCTCATATGAACATATTAAAAATTTATTCAACCTAGGCATAGATTCCAAGGCCCAACTTGCGATCCTTGTTAGGGAAACATAAAGATTAATTCATCATTTGTAACAAGAAATGTGAAATTGTTTTTCAGGTGTAATATTGGAAAGCATAGTTAGAATATATTATAATGAATAAATGTATGTTTTAACCACTTGAGATTATATTATTGAATATGTTGTTGGGTTGTATAACCATTCCTGGTAAGGAGTAGAGTAACATTGAGATTGAACCTTATCAAAATATTGAACATTTCCCATATTCGTTGTCCATTCCCTACATCATAAGAAAGTGCAGGGTTGTGCTTAGAAAAAGCATCAAGGTTTTACAAACATGGAGAGAGGAGAACCAAGTCGCATACTACCTTTCTTATTTGGGTGTTTTAGGCTCAAATCCTATTTTCCTTTATACAGTGAGTTCCCTGAAACTTGAGGGTGTCAACCTGGTTAAACAGGCTGGCCTTAGCCTTCACTATTTCAAACCACCATATGGCTCTTCCAACTATGTGAATTTTTGTTTGGATTCAGTTGTATCTCTCCATTCTTAATAAAATTAAACACTAATAATTATGAATTATATATTCTATTAAATGTGATGTCGATAATAATTGGATTGTTGTGCGTATTGAATCTGACTCTTAAATGGATATTAGTTCCCTCAAGTTGAGAACAAGGAATGTTCCATGGATAATCTTTTCTCACATTATTAAGTGTCTCAATCAGGTTCGGCACCTTAATATCATTGTGAAACATGTATAAATGGAGTAAAATCAATTTTTGGACACATTTTCATAGTAATTAATTATGGAGATGAGTTATTTGTGGTATTTAGGGAGTCCTGAATCATTGTTCTCATCTGGTGGATGGATAATTTTAGGGAGTTATGTAATCTCCCATCTATAAAGACACCTTATAATTATTTCTTTTTACTCATGTATTTTATTTAATAATTTATAGACCTGTTAGTTCTGGACCTTGGATTTTCCTAGATAAGTATTTCCAAAATTGCCTTTACCCTCACTTATAAAAGGGAACCTCCTTTCCACTATTAAACATAAGTAAAAAACATCTTGGGTCATCCAATCACCACCACAATTCTTCATATATAACCCAATTCACATCCTAGAGTGCCTAGATTGATCATAATTCTAAGATTATATGGTTTTATGTATAATCTAAAATAGGTTTTCTAAGGAAGTGTTATGGTTTTAAAATAAGAATTTTCATTATTTGTCTTCTTATACTCCCACCAAATATTCTCTAACAATGAAATGATAATAAGTTTTATATATTCCACATAATATGATGTTATTATTTTAATTGAATCAACTATATATATATATCATATTTCATCAAATGAGAAATGAAACCATGGTCCATGTGTACAGTGCACTACCACCTCGCCAATTGATGTAAATTTCCTTCCATCACTACCTCTCATGATGAGTTATAATGATTCATTTATTGTATCTATATGATAATAAAGAAATAATTATCATTATTTATAATTAATATATAATATAATTTCATAAATTTCCATTCATTAATATTTGATAACATTATTCATGCATATGTGTGGACTAACACCACAATGAAGTGATGTGATTCATTTTTCATCTCCACATCACATTGAAGATATATAGAATTATATTTAATTAAATGAAATGGTATTTATCATAATAAAAACCATTCTCGAATGTTAAATAATTTTAACATTCTTTTCATCATTATCATTGAAAAATTGAAACGTTACTCATGTGTACACATGCCATACTATCTATATGATTCAATCATAGTACATTTTACATAATAATATTTTCTTATTGTTTTTTAAATAATAATTTATGTATAAAAATTAAAAGTATTTAATGATTATTTTAAATATGATGTATTACTGAAATTATTGCCTATATTCATCATACTGATGTCATTTTGGAAAAATGAGATGAATGTGAATTCCAATATCCAAAAGTGTTTTTTTTGTGGGTTCAATGTAGTTTTTCAAGGTATTTATAAAGAAAAGGTCTAAGAATAAAACATTTTTTCATGATATGTTCCATGGTGTGTGATCCCGATATAATTCTCCAATGTTTTATCTAGTGATAATGTTTACTAGAAAATTATATTGATTTAAGAGCATAATGATTATTCCAATTTTAAAGGTTTTATAAGGGTTCTATCTATATAATGTCATATGTCACCTATATGGCCTTTTAATTATTTTTAATAAACTATTTTGAACCATTTTCTTTCATAGTATATGCTAATATACTTTTGAAATGAAGAATTATAATCTTTTTTGGTAAAAGTTGTATGTTTTTAATAAATAGTTCTTCATGAGATCTATTCTTTTCCATCGATCCCTTATGATTAGTTAATTTTTTATGTTAAATTCATTTTTTTTGAAATAATTAGCTAGTAAAATTGATTTAATTTGTATTTAAAGTGATAACTTGAGAATAGTGTTTTTTTAGTTCAAGGAATCCCTTTTTATGATCTCAAGATTTTATTATGGACTAGTCAGTTTATTTACTTATCTTTTACTTTTATGGATATTTTCATACACATCGCATGCTTTTAAATTTTTTCATTGATTTTATGGACCAATATTAATAAAAAAGAAGAATATTTTAAAATAATAAAGATCATTCATGAAAATAAAATATAAATCTATTTAGAATATTAATATTTTGGTAAAAATGGATAGTAAGATGGAATATCTAACATGTATTATATGGATATTCTATATAATACATATGAACTAATTATCTCAAACTATAAATAAAAAAAATAAGTGAATACTTGTATAAAAATGAATATTATGTAATGTTTTACGGTCAATCCATTTCAGTTTTAATCAGAGGAAGGGTTGTGATTGTCATTTATGAATAAGGTAAAATTCCTCTATTACCATAATGATTACTTTTTCATGTATAATTTTGGTTATTATTATAAGGAGAATTATTTTAATTTATGGGATTTCGATAAAAACATAAATCAAATGAGAAATGAGTGGATTGAAAGATTAGAGTATTATAAAAATTATGTGTTATTTTCTTTACTCTTATGGGTTATTTTCTTTTTAATAATTCATTTATTGTTTAATTGACAATCTATCAACTAGGTCAAGGGTCATGTATCGTGATGGGAGGAATGAAATTTTTCCCAACCTTATTATACCTTAAAAATGATTTTCCATCACTATTATTATAAAATATTATTTAAATTACTTTGCTGGATTCTTGAATATTAAAATCACCTACAAGATTTTGTTTGATTTTTCCAACAAATTTACATTTATTGAATAAATTTATGTTCCATGGTATATTTTTTATTTCATTTAAAAATAAAAAATAATCTATATATAATAAAAAAATGGAGATACAAAAAATACCTAGCCATTTACATTCTGTAAGCTGTGAATCTCAAAAAAAAAATTGTAATATCAACCAAATATTTTTTAAAATATTTACACTATAGATTTAGAGACATGGTTGTTTTGTTATTAGTTGATCATAGTGATATAATTCACAACATTTACTATATGAAAAAATTATTAAGGTCTAACACAAAGAATAATGGTTAAATGTTTAAGAAGGGTTTTTAATGAATGATGTGATTTTGTATCATCTTTTCAGAATTAGGATGTTGTTGTGTTTTATAATTAATATTCTGAAATGATCTAAATATTATGAGAATACTTAAACATATAAGGACTATACAATAATGTTTTCTTTAAAAAATGTAGGCGTATGTTATAGAGAGTCAGTACCTTTAAAATGTTATGTAGTAAAATGGTGGTAATATGTAGAATACATTTATTGAGTTTTGATAAATAATTTAGGCATATGTGACCCTTATGTTTAATATTATAACATGTTTTTAAGGAATAATTTAATTAATTTTTGATGATATAAGATAAATGTATAGAAAATAATTATTGATAAAATTATATTATTTGATAAAAATATGTATGAAGAAACTCAGTTACAAGAGGGGGTGAATTTTATGTTTAAAAACATTTGTTTTGAATCTTAAATAAATCTTTGTTTAATAAAGATAAAAAAAATTGGATTCACTAATCCCTATTTTAATTTTGATTAAAGAAATCGGTTATAACATAGATTCTAATAATAAAACTATTGAAAACCCCTTGGCTTTGATAAATATATTTATTATAATGATATCAGGACATATGTGTAAATAAAATATTGATTCTACCTTTAATAATTTAAAATATTAAATTATAGTTTATAAAATAGAGAAGGAATATATAGTATAACATTCTATTTAAAATAAATTGCAAAAGAATTAAAAAACATGTAATAAAACAAGTAGAACAACTGAATAGAAATATTTAAACCTAAAGAGAAGGGTATCTAATGTCTTTGGATAAAATTACCTTGATTTATACATTCAAGAAATTTTTTCTTACCCACACTAGTGTAATCCCTTGATCTGTAAAAGATCATATCAAAATTATATCTTCATATCCCTAAAAGTCCCCGATTAAGTAGGTAATCAGGACCATTATATTTTTTACATATAAGCCCTCGATTATAGAATCAGATGCAAGAATCAAATCTTAAATAGACAACTAGAAAAGGTTTCATGAAGATTGACACTCTCTTACTAAAGTAACAAAAACATTATGGACAACCAGTTCAAACTTTAGTATCACGAGAGAAAATCAACATCATGTAGAAACACACATAGTAGTTGAGTTATTTACAAATGAAGAAGTGACTAGGTATTTATAGGCTTGGAATAAAATGGTTGACATGCTCTCCAATGGCTATAGTTTTCAGGAAAAATTAGAGGGGCCTATACAAATAACTCGTAAGACGATCATAAATACCCAATCAGTTCATCATTTCAGGAAACATATGTTCGTTAGAGACCATGTTGACCATTTTATTCCAAGAATATAAATACCCTATGACTTAATCATTTATAAATAACTATACTACTATGTGTGTTTATATGTTGTTGATTTTCTCTCATGATACTAGAGTGAGAATTTCTTGTTCCCAGTGTTTTTGTTACTTTAGTAACATAGTTTCAAATTTAAATAAACCTTATCATATTATCTATTTATGAATGACTTCCTATATCTATTTTTTTAATAGAGGGATTCCAACAAAAGGATGAAATTGGTGCCAATTACTTTTTTAATCAAGGAAATGTAGGTATAGAAAGATATAAGTGATATCTAATCCTGTTCGTATTGAATATTATCCTTGTGTGGGTAATAAAGACTTTTTTGAAAGTATAAATAAAGGTAATTTTATCCAAAGTCATTGGATACCCTTCACTTTGGGTTAAAATATTTCAATTAATTTTCTCTACTTGTATTATTACATGTTTCTTAATTCAAACTAAATATATTTTGAATAGAAACTGATACTTTATATTCATTATGTATTTTATAAAATCTAATTTAAAATTATATATGTTTTAATGTAGAATTAATCATTTAATTAAACCTATATCTATATTTCATTATGAGAAAAATATCAGAACCAATGATTTTTCAATACTTTTATTATCGGACGCTACGTTAAAACTGATTCCTTTAATAAAAATTAAAAGTGGGTTTGGTGATTCTGATTTGTTTAACTTTTTCAAACAAATAATTCTTTAATATTGAAAATTAAATTTTTTTAAACATACAATTCCCCCCCCATCTTGTAATTGAGCATCTTAATACATATTTAGATCCAAAAATTAGTTTCACAGAAAGAATTCAGTCTTCCGTGTACATGCTCAATATTCACATTTTCCTATTTTCCATAGTATCTTTTATAATCATTTTTTAATAAATATTCACTACATTGACCATTATTGTGGGAAAAATTTTTTTGTTATATGGAAGGCTTAAATGTTGGATCTATTGGCAATATAAATCCTATAATACCATTTATTTTTTATGGAAATTACTATGAATAATGAAGATATGGAATGAGTAATTTTGGAATCAAAACTGGTGTTGATAATTTTTTAATTCTTATTGTACATTATAAAATTCCTAATAAAGTAGTGAGACTCTTTACTAATCAAGATGGATGGGAATATTAACTAAACTATAATGTATGAAATACTTTTCCATGTTATGTGACTCTGAATATATATATATATATATATGTGTGTGTTTGTGTGCATATTTCATCTTGTGAAGCAGTAAATAGAATTTTTAAGACACTGTATATTACTCATTTTAGAACATGTAAAGACATCAAGAAAATAGGATCCCTGCTTATAGATGATTATCATGCTTTTTTTCCTATGTATAACTGGTAGCTAAAGTTCAATAGATATTCATGACTATGGTAAATGGACTACATTTAATGGGAGAGAAAGGATTATATTATGATATTCTTATACAAAATACTATATATATCATTCCAAATGAATGGGAATCAAAGATATCAACAGTTGATGATTCAATAAAGGTCAAAAATGTAACTCTTGATGAGTTATTTGGAAATCTCTTAGAATAAAATAATATATTAAAAATAGATGAAAAATACAATGAAGAAGAATGGAATTGTTTCCTTTTTAACTACTTCAAATAAGAAAAATGATAAGACTCGTAATAGATCTATCATGTAAACAAAGATGAACAATGTTGTGGTAAAATTAGAATACGTTAATATGAACATTCATTGAATAAATTAGGCCATATTTCTTGAAGGATGAAAAGGATTTTTGGAACAAAGGATTTATAATAATGATATAAGGAAAAAATTTATTATACATGTATGGAAAACATCATAAAAACATTTAGAAAAAGTGAGTCTGATTATTAAAGCAATTAAATGTTTTAGTCAATATGTCCCGATTAATACTTATAAAAATCATTTTAATAAAAATAATATTAAAATGAGTGAATTTTCCATTTCCAAAACATAAAGGAATGAGAAAATTATTAAGGAAACATTTGACTCAACTTATATTTTATGGTAATGTAATTTTGGCAATATATGTTTTATCCAATTGAGAACCATGTGAATGAAAACTAATTTTATAGTTAAGTGTTAATATTATTTAGAAATAATTTCACAATTATAGTGACATTATTTTTATAATTTAAATGGAAATATATTTGGATAATATTTCACTTTATGTAAAGAATAATGATTGAAATTGTTTTGTGAATATATTATTGTAATGTGGAATATTAGTTATTCATATTATTTATAGATATAATTATCATATTTAAGAGCTTTTATTGTTCTTATATATAAATTTTTATAAGAGACAATAAATTTAATTGAAGCTATATGGAGATAAATGTTAAGTTTATCATTAATGAAAATTTTATAAAATTCATCTTTTTTTGTGTTTCAAACATGGTTAGAAATATTTTGAATCAAATTATGGATAATTATGTATGGAATAATTTTGTTTTGGATTTTTGTACGACTATTGAATTTTGAAAATTAACATAACTTTTCTTTCTCTCAAGCTTTATTCATTTGGAATTATATTAACTTCTAAAAAACTTTTTTGTTTTGGCTAATGTTAATGAACATGTGGAATATATTGTTATCATTTTTGGAATTAGTTTATCAGTTAAAAGATTATTTAGTGATTTGGGTATGAATTGTTCGCCATTAAAACTCATAATTTGGGGAAACATATAATTTTTTGGTGAAAATTGTTTAATAGATGAAATTAAAGAAGTGAATTAAATATATTTCTATATTATATTAGTCTAGATTTAAATGTAATTCCTAAAATCTTGGAATAATATCTTAAAACAAAGAAATTATCTTATTATACTCATTTCATATTAATTGATGGACTTTTTTACACTACATTGGTTTATAGTTTTATGTTAATTATCATTCTTCTGTTCGTTCAATTTCATGGGATAAAAGATCTATATAACTCCACATTATTATTTTAACATTAATTTTGTCCTCCATCTTCATATTTTAACATCCAAATAATGTTCTCATATTTGAAAACCTAGTTATGTGTTATTCTCGATTACAATTATATTCCTCTTTTCCACTTTTAATGAAGAAGTTTTATAATTCCATTTTACCATGGGGAATTGCAAGAATGGATTTTAAAATTTCAACCCATTAATTAATAAGTATTAGATCTAATTGAGACCATTAAATTTATTAAACATGAAAGAATTTAATATCCTTATATTTTAAAAACTTAAATATTATATACGATACCATATAAGATACGCGCCACTGAGAAAACATTAACCACAAAATATTAGTATTTTATTGTGACTAATATAACCCATCCATTTTTTTGTGTGGGTGAATAATATTAATGACATTATGAAATATACATATCGGTATTAATAAATATAAATTTATTGATAAATTATTTCTAAATAATCACTCAATTTTTTTAATGTCATTTTAATCTTTAAATATACATTTTCATAAAAACTATTTTCTAAATTATTAATGTAAAAATTTAAGAATTACTTTTTGGGACCTTGTGAAATTTTATTTCTCAACTGTGATAAAATGTTTTATGTAATGATATCAAAATTATATTGGAGTGAATTCTTGATATTTTTTATAAAAGATTCACTTTCCATTGAATAGTTAATAATAATGATTTTTGTGGAATTTTATTTTGGTTTCAAGAATATACAATGTTTCCTTTCGATTATCCAATGATAAAAAGTATCATTGTTTCAATAATATTATGAATAATATAATTATGTACCTTGGAATTAATTTTATCATTAAGTATTGTATAAATGACGTTTTATGGTTAAATGGAATTTTTATAGAAAAAAATATATCGTTGGGTGTTGGGTTTTAATTTAAAATTATAGTCCGAAAAATTCATGAATTAAAAAAATTAAATATGGATTCCATATTGTTCATTATGACATCCAAATTTTTTACATATTGTTCTTCTATTTTTTGTCATTATGAGTTGTAACCATAAAAAATAATCGTCACTATGAAAAGGCTAAATCGTGTAATGAAGGATATAAATAATATGATAAAAAATAAAATTACCCTAACAATTTTCTTTTACATAATATACAGTCTTATATTTAACATTTCCACCAAGTTTCTAAAATATGGAATCTTGGATCAATATTTCTTTAACTTTAACTTTTCTTATATTTATGTAAAAGATAATAAAAAAAATATCACATTCATTATTTTAATTTAAATAATATTTTTTAACAAGGATAGAAACATATTATTATTGGTTATAAATATAAATTTGAAATATAGTTGTCTTTTATGAGTTTTAATTTATTTATAATTTTTTAGGATGAATTAATTACTTTAAATTCTTACGAAAAACTAAAATAGTATTTATTTAATATATTGAAAAAAAATATTCTAAAAATATAAAAATTAATATATTTTGAATGAAATTTTGTTTTACATGAATTTAGTAGATAAATATAAAATTTTGGGGATTTTCACAAGGATTATATTCGAATTTGTTTAGAATCATGTTGTTTTAAATGTAAAATAAAATGAATAGATCCAATAATGACATAGATGATATTTTATATATTTATTTAAAATTGGAAAAATATTATAACTTCCCATGTTATTGGGATATGGTTTAAAATACCAACCATTTTCCATTTATCTACAAATATTACTTTTATCGTTATTATTAGTACACTAAATGAGTAAAAACCTTTTTATCGTAGTTATCAGCAATACTAGATAACACATGTTAAATAAAAAAGATAAGGTGAGAAACATGATATAAAACTAGACATATTTTGGATGTGGTTATTTCAAACCATCCTCATCATATCTTTAAATAGTATTATTTAGAGCCATTTTTCATTGATAATTGATTTATTGTTTTTTATTACATTATGTAATGCCAAAAGTGCCCCTTCCCTCCTTTATAGAATGGAACTTCATATCCAAATTTATTCATACTTAAAAAACATTTTCTATAGGTAATACCTACTAATATTCATTCCATATATCCCTCTACACAACCTATTTTAATTAGGTGGAATATAAATCAATCCTATGATAGATATTGGTTTAAACCTCAATTGGTTTCCTAAATATGATGTATGAATTTTAGACAATTTTTTTCTTTTTATATCTTCTCATATATATTTTAAATATTATCCAACAATTATTTGAAAAAACATATATTGATACTCCATATACTATGATGATTTTATGTTATTGGAATTATCTATTTCCATGTCCTCTTTCATCAAATGAGAGATGAAATCATTATTCCTATGTAATGAAACAAACCCCACACGAACGGATGTAAATGATTTTTCCCCTCCCAACCAATAATATTTTAATAATGAAGGGTTTATATAAATATATGATATTCATGAAACAGTTATAATTATATAAAATAAATATATTATAAATTTTCAAACTTTCAAATCATTGAAAATTTCTATCTTTGTCGATGCGAACATGTGGACTCCCACCTTCCTGAAGGGATGCGATTTTTCCGATCGCCACATCACATGGATGATACAAATAATTATATTTAAATAAATTGTATTTTATTTATAATAAAATTTTTATTCAATAAATATAAATAAATAAATACCTTCATTCAATCATTATATTTTAAAAAATCAAATACTACTCATGTGTACATTTATTTTAGTATCACCATGACTGTAACATTATTCATTTTTCATAATAATCATTCATGTTTGTTAAAAAATGTAATTGAAATATAAAAATGATTATTATTTCATGATTATACTATAGATGATGTAATAATGACGTCATTTACCATAGTCGTCTTACCATATTCATTTTTTGACATATAAGCCGAATATCACCTTTAAGTCTGATAGAAACCTAAATTATAATGTAAATAAATTTAATGTGGTAATTAATAAAATAAAATTAATAATAAACATGAATTTGGTTCTTAATAATGTAAATAATTTTGATAATATTATTATTTACGTATATGTTAAAAATGTGTGGTGGTTCAGACTCACAGTAAAGGACATATTACATTAAAAACCTAATTTAACTTTTTTAATATTTATTTTCAAAATCATTCTCTTCCATGAATACATTAATAGAATTATATTATGAATGTAATTATATGTATATTAATGAATAATGATGAAAATTTTGACTTTTATTTTTAATTTCATTAAATGGTATTCAATGGGAGTCTTCATGTCTATTTTATACAGAATTTCATTGAATTTACTTTCAAATTTTAAAGGGAATGTTCTATTTTGACATATATGGCGTCAATTCCTTTTTGATCCTCCATAACTTTTTTTATTTTTCTAATTAATTTATAAAAATCCATTTTTCATTAATGAAAAAATCATTTCATTTTCCAAAGACATTCTACCCTTTTAAATTTGGTTTTTAAAATAAATGGTATTTTTATATTTGAAAGTGATTTCCATTAGCATTTAAAAGAGTTTATTAATGATTTATAATGAGGAGGTTGATGGTTAAAATGTATTATTGATGATATTTTCAATATAAATTTTATATTATGATGGGGCGGACCGATATAGCTTCTAAGGGTTGGTATTCCCAATATGGATCATGATGTTTTCTGACCACTATATAGATAAAGATGATGGGTGGGCCCTATATAATTCACCTATAAGTTAGGTAATGATTTTTTTATCTGGAAAATTATTTAGTAAGATAACCATAATGAATAATTCAATTTTTAAGGGATATGTATGGTTTCAATGAAGATGATTTTCCTAAGAACCTAAATTAATTTTCATTGATTGGTAATGAGTTTTCAGAGATATAATTTGATCTAAAAGGTAATGTTATAATCTTATTAATGGAATTATTTTACCATGTTATAGTAAAAATGTATTTTTTTTTAATAAATGTTTTATGGATTATCATGTTTTATATGAAACCCTCGTGATTGTGATTTTTCATTAATATTTTTCTATGAATGACTCTATGAAAATAAGGGCAAAATATTGATGGTTTCATGTTAAAGTAAAATGATCATTTAAGAAAAATGTTCACTTATGTAAAAATAAAACCCTTTTTATGATCTCATGATTTTTGAAATAAATAAAATTATTCCTTATTTTTTTCTTCCCCATTTACTAAGCATATTTTTTTGATCCCATTTTTTTAAAGATTCAACACATGATTCAAGTATGAGTAGGATCCAAGAATACAGGTTGAAAATAAAAATGAGTTTTCACGAAAGGAAAATGTTGTTTAATTTAAAAGATTTGTTTATGGGGAAAATGGATACTTTAAGGAAGTTTATAATATTAATTGAATGATTTTTTATGTAATATTTATGACAATATTCTATAAAACTCTAATCCTAAGAGGATCATTGAAATTCAAGATAGAAAATGCTTGACTAAAACTCTATATTATAAATTGATTTATGATTGGTTACTTACACTATTTCTACATGGTATTCTGCATAATGATATATTACTCACGCATTTATTTAGATGTTAAATATCATGATTTTAGAATATAAATTTTTTAATATATAAATAATTATTTTAATAACACGTCAAAGTCAACATAGAACGATGTTTGAGGATTTCATCGAGAAACATTTTTCATAGTAAAAAAATAAAAATTATTGATTTTGTAAATATTTTCACATTTACAACATAATAATTTGATAGTATATTAAATATTTTTTCTAGAACAAATATATATTACTGAATTAAAATTTTTAATTTATAAATACAATGTTTTAATAATTAATCTATGCTTAACATTTTAAAAATCCAATGAATATTTTTATTCAAATAAAAATTATATTTGGTTCTTCTATTTAATTAAGTATTAACCAAATTAATTTCAGTTTCGGGTTTTTTTGAAAATAAATTAAGGACCCATTTTTTTAACATAATATGAATAATTACATGGTAGTCAATATCTTATAATATTCTTAAAAAATAAGTTTCATTCCTAAAAATGTATTTCTTAAAAAATAAAAAATTTCATTTCATTATACATAATGTTTTTCAAATTATTTTTAATACCCTAAAAATTTTAATAATGTAAATTTTTTTGGAAATTTAGAAACATATAACACAACAAGACTATCAAATATATATTGTTTTAAATAAATTAAATCATTTTAATTCCTTAAGATACATTAAAAAACGAGACAAAAACCATAAAAAATTATTTAATTATAACAAATTAATTAAATTAAAACATATTAATAGGGTTAAATAAGTTTTTAAAAGTATATTATTTTCACACTTGTAAGAAATATTCATTATATTTATATTTATTATAATAAAAAATCATTTAAAAATAAAAGAAGAGTTCTTTGGAAAAAAATATATATGTTGTGTGTTTTTTTCTTATTAAATTAAATTAATTACTACTATTGAATTATTTTAATTAAATCTTAATGTTTAATAGTTCGTGAAATATTTTATAATTCATCTAAAATTTTTTAAGAATGGGAAAAGAATGAAATTGGTTTTGTACATAAAAGTGTATTTTTCCACAATGTGGTTTCCATTGTGATTCACATAGTTATTTTCATATTAATTTTTCACTATTATAGGTATTGAATCATATAAAATTGATTCCATAATTGGATTAAATATCTTCAAAGTTATTAAATGGGACCTTTTTATTTTTAGGCATTATTAATAGTAAATGGGGTAAAATGTTTCACCATGTTAAGTTATATATAATGTTGAACTTGGTTTATACTATGTGATAAGAACATAATTATTCATCCTAAAAAAATTATATAATGTTATTTCAACCCTCATCATATGAAATATATTTTTTAAAATCGGATATTTTCGATGAAAATGACCTTTATATTATTAAAAGTAAGTAAATTTGCGAAGATTCACGTTATTAGTTTTAAATATATAATATGTGTTCACATTAGGACACAATTATGTTAGGAAGAAAAATATGTATATTTGGTGGATAATGAAATTAAATTCATGTCGGTAAATTATATATTTTTTTGAGAATTTATATAACTACCTTAATTGTTTATGCATCGCCGATGTAGTATTACTAAAATTATTTCAATGTTAAAATAACTAATTGTAAAAATATTAAAATAAATATAATTTGTTTTATTTATTTTGTTTCATGAATTTTTTGGATAAATATGAAATATTATGGTTTTTTTAAAGATTATATTCTAATTCTAATTTTTTATTTATTTATTTTTTCTAAAATTAATAGAATAATGTCAAATTTAAAATTAATATTATTTTAATAAGTCAATATTTTATTTAAGTCTTTAAAAATTATAAAAATAATTAATGATAAAAATTAGGATACTATATGTTCATAAATGTCATTCATTACCCATTTATTATTTAAGTGCTTCTTTTTATATAAAATTATATCAATTTGTGAGTGATAAACTTGTTCTCCAACTTAAGACTAAAATAGGATAACTAAAAAGTAAAACTAAAATATATTGGTTATAATAGCACATAGATATATAATTTTTTTGGATTATGATATTTCAACAGTACATAGTATCTATTTGAATATATGTCCATTTGGATGAATTTTTCTTGAGAATTAGTTATATATTTTTTATTATTTTATGAATTTTGAACTGTGTCATCTTCCCCACAAAAAAATTACACCCCTTCACATATTTAATCCACATTGAGAAAAATATATCAAATAATACCTGACCATTTCCATTATCAAAACCCTTATAAATTTTTAGATGTATTATCCAGCTAAAATTGCCAACCTTAGGTTCTATAATAAATGATTTAAAGAATGTCTCCTGAGAAAATATGTAATCGCCTTACCTGAAAGTTTTCAATTTTCTTCTTCATTTACCTCCTCTAAATATAGTTTATTTTTTTTATAAAATAATATATTCAATATCCACGACATACATACATGTTATTAAGATTATTAATACACTATTATCCACCCCATTTCCCATAAAATTGAACGTGTAAGTATCACTCATACGTACTTATGGCTTACTGTCCACATGTATTGATATAATTCATTTTTCATAATCATCATTTATCATGTGTTTTTATGATGGGTATAATGTTTATATATTATTTTTAATATATTATATTTTTTTGGAAGGATTATTATAATTTACTATTCTTTTGTTCCATCTGTCAAAAGGTGTAAACCACGTTCATCCATACGTACTGCCTACCGTCACCATGAATATTATAATTAATTTTTATGTTTGTAACTTTTATGGATTACACTAAAAGAATATATATTAAACATATATAATGTTAATATCAGGATTGAAATTACGGATATTATGGAACCATGATCAATGTTTAAGGACCAAAACTACTAAAGCAAGATATATATTAAAATTCATACAATTATTATTTGGAACATTGACTTTTACAAATACATATTAAAAACAGGTGATAAAATATTTTCTATAAATTAAATACGTTATGGTACATATATGTTAATTATTATGGAATCTATTTATAAAAGTTTTATACATTTTATATCGTAGTTTCTACTACATATTAATGAACTCGGACTTGATGTATGGGTTTATTTAACAAACTCATTATTGTTGTGGATTGTTTTGGTTTAAGACTATGTTGGTGAATTTTTGTTCCTCTATATCCATATATTCCTTTAAATTATTTTAAAAATATTTTTACAATTTTAAAATGATTTATTAAATACATTTTTACAAATTTATGACTTTTAAAAAAACATTTAATAGAAATCATCTTGTCATTTACCAAAGAGGTACAATTAATCATTTCTCACAAGTGTGTGAAAAGAATTTTTTTACATATATGGAATGAAAACAAACTTTACCACCTTCATAGACATACACTAAATAGAATATTCCTTTATAAGATCCCATATTTCATTTCAATATTAATTTTTTCCACAATATTTTGGAATATTTTATATATTAAAACATATAAGTTAAAATGAAACTGAGATTTTACTCAAAAACATTGGTATTGATATTTATAAAGTATTCTTATTAATCAATGAAAAAACCCCATTATTTTATATATACTTCAATAAGGATATGATGTAATGATACCATACTTTATATTTCTCTAGATGGTTTATCATTAGTTTTATTGGGGATGAATTCTTATTTTTTCATCTATCATATTATTCTAGATAGTTTATGATTATGTTTATTGAATGACCACTGTGTGAACATTTTCTATATAATTTTTTTAGTATGAATTCTTGTGTATTTATTTTTCAACCCTTTCATATAAGGTATTAATTTGACTTATTATGTGACTCGTGGGGCCTGTTATAGCCTCTCGACATATCGGTAGGTCCCATTAGACAAACTACCTTGGGTATTTGGTAAAGTCCTTATATATTCATATAACATATCATGGAACATGTTCTTTGACATAGGATTATGATATACATCATTATTTATTACTTTATTATTATATTATTTTTTTATGTCCAAGTTATTATTTGATTATTTATGATATCTATGCAGTAGTTCCAATATCCTTGGACTACTGGTAGGGAATTATTTTATCAATATTTATTCATTAAATTTTTTTTCTTCATGCTAATGTTATTTACTAAATGAGATGTCTTTTCAAATATTTAGCTTCCCATATTGATTATTTCTGAATTATTGATGATAGATTCCACTGTATGCATACACATATTGAGTATCTACACTCACTATTTTCTTATGATTCTATTCGCAATGATACTAGGAAGTATATTACGATTCATATGTAGGGTTATTCTAGAGGAACTAATTATGTCTTTTAATAAAATACTATTTTTTTTTATGATTTCCAATGTAATGTTAGTTTCATGAATTTATCTACTTGTCAAGTACTAGAAAACTATACAACCTTTTGGTATTCAATTCATTGTATCTTATTCCAATGTAATTCAACAAAATTCGACTCTAGTCTGTTAGGATCAGGGAATTTATATTTAGTATCAGAGAATGTTTAGTAAAAACCATGATAATTATATTTAGGAAATCATAGATTAAGGACTATGACACTATGATTGACTTTGAGGATAAGTATAAGTATATTTTAATATCCTAATGTTTTGTAGGGTAATATTTATGGTTTCATTTTTAAATACTTCCATATATGGATACTAAATGTTCATATGATGTTGTCACATATATATCCAGGTGTAATAACCCCTAAAAAGGTTTTCCAGTGTATCTTATGGATCATTAACTTACATAATGATTGTTCACATACTACTAACAATTTTTGACACTCATAGGGGATGTTAAATGGTTAATTAAGAGTTTATTTACATATCATTATGATGTATTTTAAAATAGTTTATATTATTTTAGAATATTTATCAGTGATTAAATGTTTATTAACATGAAAATAACCATGCATTAATTTTTCAATTTACATTATGTGTTTCATTAGTTTAGAAATTATAAATTAGGATTCATAATGTTATGTTTTAATCTATTTTATTTCAATTTTTGAAATGCATCATGATGGAAGGAATTAAAACTATATCAATTAATATAATCCATGTATATATTTCCCTACAAGGGAGTATAGTGATTTTGGAGCTATATCTAATTCTGGAGATGAATTAATTATAAGTATATTGGGGAATCATTCCCATGCAATGAGCATTAACCATGATTGTATGGATAATGTAGTTAGAGTTTAAAATTGGTAACCCATTTTATTCATTAGATACATCCATCCTTTTATGGGACTATAAATTCATTTATATCAGATAATTAGAAAAGACACTTAGAGAATATATTTATTGATTTGGAATTATTACAAGTGAGATCATTTTCATGTATGTTCATTATAATTCTTAGGATGTAGATCATCTGTGGTCATTAATTAAGAAAATAATTATACGGAGGAAATATAATTCATGGAGTGAAATTATTTTAATGTAATTCTCATTGAAAAATATTTTCCATGCATAAAATGAGAGGATATGGAGTGACAATTTAAATGTGTAATAAAAATGAAGAAGACAATGTTATTATGTATGAAGAAATATATACAAGGTGTGAAAGGCTTACTGTAGGTTGTGTATATAATCCATTGGGAAATATGAACCATTTTGTTGATGGGATTAAGAAATTAATTCAATGGGAACATATTTCCCCAACATTATCATCTTATTAGGATATTGATTTAGGTAGTATCTATATTAAGAAATAATTTTCTATGTCTTATGACTTGTATTGAAAGAAAAATAGGTATCTTAAGGATGCGCACTCTGGAATGGGGAATATGTAAAAAGGGAAGAGGGGAATATTGGATTTTAAATCCTTTAATAAATATGGATTGGAAAACTATGGAATATTTATACTTTGAAAGGCATTTTCCTATATGTGTGTATAGAATTTCCACCTAGTGTATGATTGTTAGGGAAAGAAGAAGAATCAATTGTGAAATGTTTCAATTTTAACGATATAGTAATTATGAAATTGATTTTCCTTAGTATTAAAGGAATTTTCCACACAAAAATAAGCAAAAGGTAGTAAGGACAAGACCGATTGATCAGAAAGATGAGGTTGAAGTTCATAATGTTGTGGTTAAAGAAACATTAATCATATCCTCAAATTTTTCTAAGGATTTATTTAATTTTGGATCATCTCATTGTTTTATATCTTCCATGTGTGTCTTGAAAATTATATATTCACCTGGAACCTTTTGAATGGGTATATTTGTCATGAATCCTATTTTACGACTCACCACAACAAATATGTTCCATTAAATTACCATAAAGACACAAAAACATGCCTTTTTTTGAAATCCTAATTATACCGATGTTTTATTTTGATATAAACTTTTTTATGGAAGGGATTTAAAATAATTATGTATAAATTATTTCAAAGAAAAGAAATTATGAATCATGATGAATATATAGAAATAAATTTCATCATGAAGGAGCCATCATAATATGATTAATGGACAAATCCACCCCAGTAACGTTTCTGAGTGATATTCCATAAGAGTATAAGATGACACAATCAATGGATGGAAATGATAATCTTTAAATTGAGTATGTACCTATTATACCAAAATATGCTAATTTATTTCTGATGCAATTACCTGTAGATCCACAATATTATAAATTTTGATTTTATATTAATATAATTCTTGATGCATGAAAAATATCAAATGAATCCCTACAGGATAACCACTTTGGAATTAATGGAATGAAAGAATCTAATATAGATGATGTGTGAAAATGGATTTATATGAACTATTAATTCACCTTGGGGATCCCATGTTTTTTTCAATTAAGAAGAATGATGGATCTTTGATGTCGTTAATTGATTCTAAGGAAATAAATTTTATTATGATAAATATAAAGTTTCATCTCCCTCTAATTTATGACTTATTTTATAAAATTTATATATAACATTATTTTTCAAAAGTTTATCTTCATTTTGGGTATCATCATTTATGAGTAATGATGGAGGATTTTTCTAAGAAATAATTTCAGGAGAAGTGAACTGGTCCATTTTAATGAAATATTTTTTGGAAGGACAAACAAACCCCCTATTTTTATAGATATAATGAACAAAGTATTCAATAAATATTTTGATGTTTTTGTGCTATTTGATGACTCTATATCAATGTACTCTAAGAACAATAAGGACCATGATACTCAAATGGGTACTATTTATGACACTTTTAGAAGAAAATAGTTATATTGGTAATTTAGAAAATGTGAATTATGGATTTAGAATATTTCCTTTTGTTTGTAATATTGTATTTAGGGATAGAATCATAGTTGATCATATAAATAAAATGGAAGTACAATAATGGCCTGAACTAACATAAATAACATAGGTACATAGTTTCATTTGATTTGAATGTTACTATTAACAATTTGTTAAAAAAATTGGCAGTCTAAATCTATTAATCGATGGACTTTTTACACCTATTTGTTTTATGCTTTTATTGTCATTATGTTTCTCATGATCATTAACATTATTATGATCATTGATCTCTATCAATATAAATCATTATTTGGATACTAATTTTCACCTCCGTGTCCATATTTTTACTTCCCAACAATTTTCTCACATTTTTAATAATAGTTATGTGTTATTCTAAATCAAAATAATATTGACATTCCCCTGTTTTCATGATGATGTTTAATTAACCAATTTTATAATTTGGGATTTCAACAATGGTATTTTAAAATGTAAAACCATTTATTATCGAAACCAAGTTAAAATTGAGAGTATGAGATTTATTAAATTTGGTAGAATTTAATAGCCTTAAATTTTTTCTAAAAATAAATATTATGTTCAGTATTGTTGAAGATATGAAACACAGTGCATAAACAAAACCTAAAATATTATTATTAAAATGTGACTGATATAACCCATCCATTGAAATGGAATATGTGAATAAGAACAACCATATTAGGATATATATATATATATATATATATTCATTAATTAATTAAATTTTATAGATTAGTTATTAGGAAGTATGCACTCAGGTTCTAATAAAATCATTCTATTCTACAAAAATACACTTTATTTTTAAAAAAATTATTTTTATTAGTAAATATTATAATTAAATACTACGAATTTTGGAAATTTTATTTCATAAAATTGATACCATTATTGAAATTATTATTTAAAAAATAATAAGGAGTTATTTTTTGGAAAAGATTAATTTTCCAATCATTAGTGAAAATACTAATTTTTTTGGAAAATTTATTTTTTATTAAAAAACATACAAATTCACAATTTTATTTAACGTTTTTGAAAAGTATCACTTGTTTTATTATATTATAAACAATCCAATTAAGGTAATTGGAATAAATATTAATGTTAAAGTTTTTATAAAAACACTTTTTATTTTATTTTTTTTAGAATTGTTTTCAATACATTATTTATTTTAATTCAAAAGTAATTTATAAAACTTATTTAAATTTAATATATAAATATGAATTTAATATTTTTAATAAAGGGGAACATTTTAGAAACTATTTTACTTTTATTTTTTGTCATTATGAATAGTAAACACAGTAAATAATTATCATTGAGGTAATGGTAAATCATTTAATTAAGGATAAAAATAATATGTGAAGGTAAATAAAGGACCCTACCCCTTTCCCCTATCATATTACATGAGTGTATTTTATACATGTCCATCTAGGTTTCTAAAATATAGAAACTAGGTTCCATCATTCATTGATTTTTACCTTTATAATATTTAACGAAAAGATAATGTTAAAAATATCACTTTATTTCTTTTAATATCTAAAATATTTTCAAATTTTTATAGAAAAAATGTGTTTTGTTAGAAATGGTAATTTGAAATATAATTTTTTTATCATGTTAATTTAGTAATATTTTTTAGTGATGTAATAATTACCCTAAACATATACCCAACAATGAAACAAACATTTTTAAATTAATATACAAAAAAATGATTCTAAAAAATATTTAAACTTATATATTTTGAGTTAATTTTTGTGCTGCATAAATGTTTTTGACAAATTAAACATGTTAAGGGTTTTTTATAGTATTTTTTTTTGAATTTAATTGTTTTCAATTCATTTTTGATGTGAGATTATATGATTATTTCCAATAATTACATTGATTAAATTTTACAGTAATTAAAATATTATTAAATGACTTAAAATAAAAAAAATATATAATTTTCCATGTCAATAGGATATTTATTAAAAAAATATAATATTGTCCATTTTTGTAAAAATTGTACTTTTATAGTGTATATATATACTTCTAAAGAATAAAATATTTTTCATCAAGGGTATTATCAAAAACAGTTAACACATGATAAAACGAAATGATAATGTTAAAACATAATCTAAACATGGATTTTTTTTGAAGATGGTATTACGACCCATCCTCATCATATCTTTTAATTGTATCATTTAGAAGAAAAATTTCATTGAGATTTAAATTAAATTTATTTGATACATCAAGTATTTTTAAAAGTCTCATTTCCATAACTGGTAAAAGGGTATGTCCTCTAGACTGTTATTCTCAGGAAAATCCCCTTTTTCACCCAGAACCATCATACATTCCTTACATAAATCCCTCCGCAAATCCTAGTAAAATTTATTTCATTAGTAAGACAACCTAGGAAGCATTTAGTTATAAAACTAAAGAGGTTGTATAAAGAAGAGGTATATTTTTCAAAAAAGATTTTTCATTTTATTTAATCTTATACCTCAATAAAATTTTATCAAACCATGTTTAGATATAGGATATGGATATTCTTTATACATTAATGTTATTATTCTAATTTAATTATCTATATTCATATCCCCTACCATTAAATTCCAAAACAAATCATTATTCATGTATTCGGCGTAAAGGTGCCTCACAAACCAATGTAAATCCTTCTCCATCACACAGTCTCATAAATGGTTATAATGATGGATTTCATGTACATATATTATAATAATAGCATAATCATGTTATGTAAAATATTTATAACATAAATTTTCATACTATTATATTCTATTAAAAATTATAACATTGTTTACACATATCGGTGGATGTTGACACTTTGTTTTATCACATGTATGAAAAGTAAAAAATGGTAATTACCTTAGAAAAATGAGGAGAGATTAGATGAAGAATTACAAGAATCCCAAGGCCCCAAAAGGGTATTTTAAACAAGGTACCCCCAACCACCGCCAGTGTGCAATCCACCTATGTGTCGGACATGCATGAGCACACCAGTGTGAAAACAAAACCATCACCCAAGGTGCCGTATTTAATTTTAAATAGACCCCAATGGTCTTAATTTCATGAAATAAATTTTCCAGAATGCCGATTTTTGCTCTGATATTCCTATTAATTCACTCAATACCTCCAAAACATTCATGGTAGTTTTATAACACATAAATAGAGGTAATTAAACTAGGATAGTGAAATTAAAGTCCATCCAGTATAAAACATAAATAACAATTATGTGATTCATTCTCCCAACCCATTGATTCTATAACACTATCATGAGTTTCCCTTTTTCAAATAGGAACATCCACTAATCATTTATTGGAATACCTTTGGAGAACCTTGAAGTATGGAGTAAGGTCTCACCCAAGTGGATTAATCTAGGTTTTTCATCACCCAATGTGTCATCATTTAACCCAAACCTACATATGATAAGAACCCCATGAGTGAGTCTCCATGGTTCTCTCTAATCTCTATCATTTGTGAGCCATTCAAGAAGCCTCATTCAAAGCAACTCATGGCAGGACCTCTCTTTATTTGGGTCCCTTGTCTAAAAGGAACCAAGTTGAAACATCTACCTAGACCACCTGATTTACAAAATCATAGGGAAAGTAACATCATCCTATCTCCCATTTCTATTTGTATTTCAATGTTCAAATGTTTCCCACACATGTCCTACCAAATGTAATGGATCCTCAGATACTCTATAGATTTTTATATCTATAGTCATTTGGAACCTTACCCTAGGAATAGTGTTGAGGAGTTCATGATCTCTAATTCCTTGTATAGGACCATGTCCTTACCTTATCAACTCTGAGACCTGGAGCTTCTTGATCCTAGTAAGGAGGCTGAGGATCACACTTTCTTTTCCATTCAACCTAGAGTGTGATCCTCCTCCCACTGTCGAACTAATTCTAGAGAATCCCTGGTAGAGTAATCCCCTATCTTTTTAAGTAAAATTTTTTAGTCTAAATCCTACCTACCTCTTCATCCTTCACCTTAACCCCTTCCTCACATTGGACTCACATTCAATGTTGATTGAAGATAGGGAGGTGTCATAAACCTAACATCATCCAATTGTGAATGAGGAAAAGTGTGTGGTTTTTCTAATCGTCTCCTTCCTCTTTTGTTTCATACCGTGATTGACCCACATTGTATTAGAGCTTAGTGGTGAACATAACAACCACACCATCCTCCCAACCTAATGAACTATGGGAACACTGATTCCCACCATAACTGGGATACTTTAGAATCCTTCTAGAGGCTCGATCTCTATGCCATCTCATCTAGGATATGAAAAACCATGCCCCTGCAAATAGACCTCCACTTAGGTGTAATCCCTAACTTAATTCAACTATAATAACTCGTATTCCTGATCTAACTAAGATATGTATAACACCTATATAATGAATGAGATCAGGGGGAATCCTCATCATAGGTTATCCCAAATAAAAACTCCAAATCACCATGAAATAATACACCACTCATGGACCCTTTTATATGGAATCCTCTTCAGTAGTAAGACCAAACTGATTTCTATCCAAGGTAAATACTCCACTATGATACCTACCAAACAATGTGGGAATTTATTCACATTCAAATGGAATATGTAGGAAACAACCCTAAGGTTCAAACCCAACACCCCAAATAAATACACATCTCTTTGGGGCCATATCCCTGAAAGGGTCTAATTAAACTTGGAAACTCAAATATCTTTTAGGTTTCTTGGGCTGCTATGGAAATAATTCCACACAAAACATTTTCTAGGAACTATCCACCTAGACATCTTTAACACAAAACATTAAACTATATGGTTATGTCATTATCCAGTTACCTTAAAAGGTATGATTTTTTCCATTACGCAGCATAGAACTACAAGGGTTCTGATTCCATTCACAAGGATATATTTGAATCCCATCAATGGGTTCAATCAAAACATCAAAACAACTCTCATATTCTTGGATGATGATAAATTCCAAAGTTACCTACAACTCCCAAGATGACAATAAACACCAGATTTCCCCACTGTGTAGCTAAAAAAATAGAATCATCATAAGACTGACCAAAGAATCTCTATATAGTTCATAATAGGATACCATTTATAGAGAAACTCAAATACATACAGATATCTCCATTTATTAAGATCCCTAGATACATACAGATGATTCCCAATTCCATACATGGTAATAATTGATTATGAATTTAAATGGAAGCTCACATCATACTTGGAAATTAATGAGCGATTCATGAACATATAATATATATATATGAGATAATTTGTGTAGGAAACAATCACCCCAAATGGATTTGATGAGATCAACCTCATATACTCATGAACAATGTGATTTTCTAAGCATTATGGGTAAGAATCCCAAACCAAATCCTACCTCTGGAGAGAAGGTCCCTATGGATATAGAATTGTTTTTGTCTCTAGTTCCAATAAAAAAACATTGGAAACCATTAATAAATAGTGAATCATAATCTGAATATGCATTATGTGTAGAAATAAATGGTGGAATAGATGTGAATCCTTAATTGTGATGAAATTATTACCTATTTTTCAGGCCCCTTTTCAAAAAAAAGAGGGTCAGGAAAGTCAATAAATCATGCATCTATTCATCCAAAAAAATATGATTGATTAATATGGTTTTCTTGTTCATGTCTATCATATACTCATGAACTTGTTTTTTAACCCCCTTCAACCAAACGGATTTGTTCAAGTTTACACAAATGAATACCCTGACTACTACTAAGGATGGATCTTCATCCACGCGAAGGACACCATCACTAACCTAGAATCTTAAAAATTGGGCCTATAATGTTCTAGTTTAATTGTACCATCAATATTGTACCATCCTAACACTAAAGGCTTCATGATATGTAACGACCCAAATATACATTAATGAAGATTCCTCTTGATCTAATTAAATGTATTATTACAGGTATATAAAATTTATGTGATTCCTTGGTTTTATGTTTTTAGATTTTAAAATATTGTTAACGATTGTGACTGGTTCTAATATAGCCATTAAATAGTGATCAGATGATTATTATAAATATTGGGCTTTAACAAATCCAATTTACATAGAAAAAAGAAATGATGGCCTCATCCTTTTGAATTTATCCATAAGAAGACCATTTTTCGGAGCTTAGGAAGGAGGTGGACACATAGGGATTTGTTATTGACCAATACCAAGCCATGCTTCAACATGTTAAGCTCATGTAGAACTGCCTACGGTAGAAGTGGAAGTTGATAGAGATTACCACCCGAGCGATGTTATCCGAGCCACCCCTAGAGTATTTCACAATCACACACCATATCCTTTGGTCTTATGCAGGTTTTATATGGGGTTATGTAACAAGAACCTTGCACTATGATTATGTATAATATTTTTTTATAGAGAATATATATTGATTTAATTACTATTACTTTGTAAATATTTTTTAATGGAAAAATAGTATTTTTAGTTAATATTCAATTAAGAAATATATTTTTATTTTTATTTTTTAAATAATATTTTAATGAAATATTATTATTAAGTTACTTTTTATTCAACATAAATTATCATACAATTTTTAAGAATATAATTTTTATTTTTATTAAGGTTTGAAAGCATTTTTTGTCAAAAAAATCATGAATTTTCGATAAATATTGTTTTTTATTTTAAAAGTAAAAAATAACATATTTATAAAATTATTTAGATAAAATTAATATCATTTTTGGATTCAGGATTTCAAAATTATCTAACGGGGAACATTTCATAATTTTCTAAGATATTCAAATTTTTGGTTAAAAATTAAATATTGTTTAATTATTTAATGTGTTTTATGACATCATAATGATCCAATAGTGATGTAATAAAATACAATAAGTGGGAATTTCGGCCAATATATGTTTTATCATTAAAATAATGTGATTTTAGGTTTTTTTTGATTTTTAAAAATAACATTAGTGGACCCTACAAGGCTTATAAAACATTTTAACTTTTTAAATCGATTTCCTTGAGAGTGTGACTCACCGCCACATAATAAAGTCTAATATTATAAGAAGTTATCCAATTAGGATAATATCATAATGATATCCACTACCATTTTCTGAAAACCATGGGAAAAACCATTGGTTGGTTTTTCGTTTTTATTACTTTAATGTGTAGGGTCCAAAACCTAAATAATAAATAAATCCCTCCATTTTCCTATATAATTCCACCCAAGCTCTCACTTAATAATCACTAAAAGACTTTAATGAACGACCAACCTCTTCTCTCCACTCTCCATAATCCAACCACGGTGCCAAAATCTCCCAAGAATCCTCTCTCAAGCCCCTCCAACAGCTATTGGGATCACACTTCCATGTAAGGAATTCCTTCCTTTCTCAGAATATCCATGTTTCTTAATATTGGTATACCCTTTTATTTTCAATTAAAAATGTTGGGGTATAATTTCTCACCTCCACAATCCATTCCTATTTATGTTTTAATGATGATATACATATTTATCTCTCATTAATTCCTCCCATGTACACCTGTTACCATGGAGAAATTCCATAACAGATTTCTTCATTTCTCATTTTTGTCCAAATTTCTATTTGTTGTTATATCATTTTTTTCAATAAAAAATGTTGAGGTTTGATTTTTCACCTCCCCCATACTACCCTCATCATGTTTTAATGATTATATTCCCCTTTATCTCTTACTAATTCCTCCCACGTACACACATTACTATACTGAAATTCCGTAAGGGATTTCTCTCTTTCCATTTACATTCAAGAATTTTTTTTATGAATATAAATTCCATTAAATATTTTAGGAAAACTATATATATGACCCCCTTACATTCTATTTCGTGTACATATGCTAAGACATACATTTCTCTATCATCAACCATTTTTATGAATTCTTATGTCATGTCATTATGCTGCTGATATTGAACCACGAGTTACCAACCCAAAGTCATTGTGTAGTGAATACCATAACCATTTCTCTATCAAGGGTATTTATATTTATGAACATATAATTATTTATTATATAGATTCATGTATGAATTATACATTCCTTTATTTTTTATTAAATGATGATGTTTAATGAATCCATGTTATATGATCCATGTTGCACACATACGCATGAAATGAAATGTTTAAGAAGGGTGTTCCCTAATAGTGCTCCAATGCATTGGGTAAATATTAGTATCATGATATGTTAAGTGAAATGAGGTTTTACTCATGATAATTCACATGAAATGTTTTTTTACTCATTATCCATTTGCAATGATCCTTGGCTCATGAAAATACCATGTTAAATGTTGTTGCCACATTTCCATGTTATAATAAGCATGTGATAACATGCCTTTATGTTCATGTTTCTCTTATGATCCTTCGATATGACTATTTCATAACATTTATTTTATTCTTCATGTTATGGTTATTTTACTCCCTTACTTGGATTTATAGGTCACCAATTTCTTATGCATTTCCTAAGGTTATCCCATACAATGCTAAGTACGAAGTAATGTGTGTGGTCATGTAAAACATTTTTTCAATAAATATGTGTATTTCATGTTTTAAGTTGTTATGTAATGTTCCTAAACCCCAAATACAATATACCTCTCAATATTTTATGTTCTATCAAGTGAAGGTGTTATGTAATAAAATATGTTTAAGTGAGAAATAAAGACCAGGGTTCTTATAGTTGGGATCAGATGATAGGTTTAGTTATTTTTGGAATTAGGATTAGAAAACCCTAGTGAACGATTTAGGGATAAGACTAAGTATAATAAAAACATCCAAAAAATTTGGTGAGTATTGAATACATGGTTTATCAAGAAAATACATCACTATTTGGATATGAGCTGGTAGAGGCATCTCTGGCATAGATGTACCTAGGATTGAAAACTCCAACAATGAGTTTTGGGCTTGACCTGGGGTATCCTGGTACATGATAACGGGCCTTGTTTCACTCTTGGTTATGACACTCCTTGGGGATTTTCTATGGTAAATTCACAAGCGTAGTATGAAACATTTAATGGGAATAAAAAATCACCTAAGAATATATGTTGGGAAGTAGATCAAGGATAACATATATTGAAGCCTATAGATTCATAAGTTATGGAAATAAAAGTTATTTGTAAGTCATCTGTTTTTTCGTTGGATTACACTTTATGTGTTACCCCAAAATTTCCTTTTATTCCATCCAATGACTGATAATATGTGGACTTGGGCTAACAACTGATGCGAATATCAATGTGATGATTATTATTATGAGATACCAAATCTGATGGGAGTAGGGATCTCGAACATTGTCACGGTACTCTCTCAATTAACTCATGTTTTGAATAGAAACATGGTTCAAGAGGAACGCTCGACCCCACCCCCCCCCCCCCCCAAGAAAGAAAAATTATCAATCGAAAGCATCATAAGACTAAGGCCTCATACTTTTAATGGGTCAGCTGATCCCTCAATTTCTGAAAAATGGATCAACTCCATTGAAATGATCATATACATTCTTCAATGTTCCGATCAGGATAATTTTATTCAATATTTTTGTCGTATGGAGGGTGAAACTGATCAATGGTGGAAATTAGTCAATAATACGAAGATTGTGGAGGAGATTGAGGTTTGGGAATTGAAGGATTTTTAGAAACTGTTTTTCAATAATTATTTTCCTCACGCCCTCCAACTTAATATTGAAAGGGACATCCATGCCTTGAAGAAACAATTTGAAAAATTCATAAAAGCATATGAAGAAAACATCACAAGGCTTGTACAATATGCCTCCACCTTTGTTGTTAACCCTAAATGCAAGGTTTTCTGCTTTTTTGGTGGGATGAAACATAGCCTACGGAAAGCCCTGGTGATCTGTGACTTCTATACCAATGAGAAAATTATCGGATGTGCCCTCACAGTCAAAATAGAGATGAGAGAATATATGAGGTATAATGGGGGTAAAAAGACAAATGTAGACTTTAATTCAGGTTTTCCAATGGATAAATCTGACAGTGCTAAGATAATATAACACCCCAGTTTCCAAAGCTGTGGAATGAAGCTCCCTGAAAATTTCTTGGAGGGGATGTGGAAATTCTTTAGGTGTAGAAGAGAAGGGCACCAAGCTGTTAACTGTCGGAAATAAAAAACCACAGATATGACAGAGGAGAGTAACACTCTGTTCATCCCTAAATGCATTGTTCGTTGATTAAACTGTAAGGAACTAGGGAACTTTGAAAAGTAGTTCCCTAAGCCAGGGGGTTTCAGAGGCAACCAACAACCTCCCAGGCAGCAGGGGAGAACTTTTTACATATCTACCACTAAAGTGAACCCCGACAATGATGTAGTAACAGGTATGCTAGTTATTCATTCAAGAATAGTGAACGTACTTTTTTATTCGGGTTATATGCACTCTTTTGAATCCAAAAATATTATTAGAACAATCCCAACACCAGCACAAAACATGGATGTAACAATGTTGGTGAGTTCTAAAAATTGGGAAATCATTACATCCGATGAATATAACTACTCCCCTATCATAATTTGTGGGTTTAGAATCCTGGAAATCCTCATCATACTTCCTATGGTGGAATTTGATGCAATTCTCATCATGGATTGGCTTTCCTTATATAGATCCATCTAAATTTCTGTGAGAGGGAAATACTCTCTATATGGAGAATTGACCAACTATTCTATACCAGTGCAAGGAGAAAGATGAATATTCTTGTGAACCATCATCTCAAGCGTGCATATTACTACCCTATGAGCATGCGTATCTCACTCGGAAGATTGATTATAAGGAACCAAAAATCCTTAAACACTTTCCTTTTGTGAGGGAATTCACTGAAGTGTTTCCCAAATAATTTTCTTGTCTTCATCCAAGAAGATATGTTGAATTCTCAATTGATATTGCACCTGGGGATTGACAATGTCCAAGAATCCATATAGAATGCCTGTTGTGGAGCATGAGGAGTTGAAGAAACTACTACAGGAGAATATGGGTAAAGGTTTTATACACCCAAGTTCTTCAACATGGGGTGCAGTAGTCCTCTTCATCACGATGAAGGATGGGCCAATGCACCTTTTAATTGATTATCGTGAGCTCAAAAAAATAATGATAAAGAACACATATCCTCTTCCACAAATCGATGACATTTTTTATCAGCTTCATGGAGCTTAATACTTCTCTAAGGTGGATTTGTGGTCAGGATATTACCAAGTAAGGGTGAAGAAGGAGGATATCCTCAAGACTACTTTTCGTACAAGATACGAGCACTAGGAATTCATAATAATTCCTTTCAGACTCACCAATGATCCAGAAATCTTCAAGGACATGATGAATAGATACTTTAGAGATTACCTTGAAAAATATTTGGTAGTATTTATAGATGATATTATAATATTCTCTAAAACCGACGAGGATCATGAGCAGCACCTAATAACAGTACTATAAACCTTGCGACAAGATAAGATCTATGTAAATTACATCAACTATTAGTTTTGGCTGAAATAGGTCTCATTATTTGGTTATATCATCAAAATAAATGGGATATATGTTCATCCATCCAAGACAGCTGCAATTGAGTGATGGGTGGGGCCAAAATAGGTAACAGATACCCGAAGCTTCATGGGGTTAGCTAGATATTATCACCAATTTATGAGAAATTTCCCACGATTTTCAAACCCTCTTACCAAGTTAACTCGAAAGGGAGTAATTTTTTCTTAGATTGATGAATGCAAAGAGGGCTTTAAGGAGTTGAAAATAATTATTATCGTTGTGATCATTCTCACTCTACCCAAAAGTGGATATCTTTTTGTGGTATGCAGTGACACTTCGAAGAAGGGCTTGGGATGTTTGTTAATGAAAATTGAAAAAATCATTACTTATGCTTCAAGGAAATTGTATTTTCATGTGAAATATTATCCAACACACGAGCTGGATTTTGCTGCAGTGATAGTCGCTTTGAAAATATGGTGGAAATACCTCTTTGGGGGGAAGTTTGAAATATACAAAGACCACAAAATACTAAATTATAAATTAACATGGAAATATTTGAACAAGTGCAAAAATATATGGTTAGATATGATCAAAGACTATGACTTCTCAATACAGTACCACCCTGGTAAAGCAAACAAGGTGGCAGATGATTTAAGTAGAAAGTACCCAAAAATTCTATTATTGATGAGAATTGAAAATGATCCAATCTTTTTAGATTTTATGATGATGGACATGGGAATCATAAATAAGGTAACATCGTCATTCCATTCACAAATTACATCACTACAGTCTCTTCTGGAAAGGTTAAAGAAAGCTCAGAAGGATGAAGTGAGAATTCAAAAGAAGGTGGAAACTATATAAAAATGGAAATACATGGTATTCAATGTCATTGAAGTGGGAATTGTGAGATTTTGGTCAAGAATATATTTCCAATTTGAATCCGGATATAAATAAGAAAATTTTTATGAGGCACATAGTTCCAATTTATCTGTTCACCTAGGAAACACAATGATGAATATAGGTCTCTCAGAGCATTATTGGTGGTATAACATGAAGAAGTAGATCACTGAGTATACATCAATGTTCTTGGTATGTCAACAATTGAAGGCTAAGAGGTATAATTCTAAGGGGTTGATGAAACCATTACCCATATCAGTATGAAAATGGGAGAACATCACCATATACATTATTACCATAAATCCTATAACATCCAAGAGAAAAAATGTTATCTGGGTAGTTGTAGATTGTCTTATGAATTTTTCACACTTCATTTAAATTTGGGAGGATTTCCCACTGGATCAACTGGTATGGATAAACATCAGAGACGTGTTATGGATTCCTAGAGTACCACTATCGATTTTATATGATCGGGATCCAAGATTCACCTCAATGTTCTGGAAGAGTATTCAACATGATCTGGATGCTGAACTGAACTTTATTACAGCATATCATCCTCATACTGATGTTCAATCTGAGTTGACTATCCAAACACTTGAGGACATGTTGAGATCATTATCAATGTATATCAAAGGATTATGGGATCAACATCTTCCTCTGGTTGATTTCTCTTACAAAAATACTTTCCACTCAAGCATCCAAATGTCTCCTTATGAAGACATGTGTGGGAAGAGATGTAGAACACCTGGATGTTGGGATGAATATGTGGGGAGAAAACTCCTAGGTCTGGAAATGGTTACAGAAATGGTGGAGATGTATAAGACCATCCAACAGTATATTAATGATTCTTAGAGTCAGAAAAAGAGCTATGTTGATAATCGCCAATGAGACCTAGAGTATGATTTCAGAGACATAGTACTCCTATGCATATCACAGTGGAAGAGAGCTATGAGATTTGAGAATAAGGGAAATATTATTCCAAGGTACATCGTCCCTTTTGAGATCATTGGTCACATTAGAGAAGTGTCATATCGACTAGAACTCCCTCTGAACCTATCTCCAGTACATGATTTATTCCATTTATAAATCTTGGATAAGTACATACCTGACCCATTACATGTAATAAATCTATAGGTTATATCATTTGAGAATGACCTCTCCTATGAAGAGAAGCTGATGATATTAGATAATAGGGAAAAGATTCTAGAAAATAAGATAATTCCCCTTGTGAAAGTGTTGTGGATGAACAAAAATTTTGAAGAAGAAATGTTGGAATTATAGGAAGGGAGTAATCATAGTTACCCGCATCAGTTTTAGTGTGGGTAAAGGAAATTTCTAGGGACAAATATCTTAAGGGTGGAATATTGAAACGACCCAAATATTCATTAATGAAAATTCTTCTTAATCTAAATAAATTTCAAATTACAGATATATAAAACTTAAGCACTTCCTTGGTTTTTTTGGATTTTAATATACCATTAAGAATTGTGACCATTACTAATATAGCCTTTAAACAGTGATCACATGATTATTATAAATATAGTTCTTTAACAAATCCAATTTATGAAGACAAAGGAAGTGATGGCCTCATCCAGTAGAATTTCTCCATACAAATTCCATTTTTCAGATCTCAGAAAGTAGGTGGTGTCATTGGGCTTCACTCTTGACCAATCCCAATCTGATATTCAACACATTAAGCTCTAGCAGAACTGCCTACTGGAGAAGTGGAAGTTGAGAGAGAATACCACCCGAGAAATGTTATCCGAGCCACCCCAAGAGTCTGTCACCATCTTATACCAGATCCTTTGGTCTTATGCAAGTGTTATAATGGGTTATGTAATAGGACCCTATATCTCTGATTATATACAATGTTTTTGAAAAGAGAATATAAATTCATTTTATTATTGTCACATTTTAAATATTTTTTAAAGAAAAAATAGTATTTTTAGTTAATATTAAATTAATAAATATATATTGATTCTTTTGAATTAAATAATATTATAATGAAATATTATTACTAAATTACTTTTTATTACATATAAATTATCATACAATATTTATGAATACAATTATAATTTATATTATGGTTTGAAAGTTGTTTTTGTCAAAACCCATGAATTTTCGATAATTGTTAGTTTTTATATTAAAATAACAAATTCACATATTTATAAAACTATTTATATAAAGTGAATATCATTTTTGGATTCTGGATATCGAAATTATCAAATGGTGAATTTTTCATAATTTTCTAAACTGTCATTTTTTTGTGTTAAATTAAATACTCTTTAATTATACAATGTGTTTTATGACATCATAATAACCCAATAGAGATGTAATAAAAACTATAAATGGGATGTTTGTCCAATATATGTTTTACCTTTAAAATAATGTGATTTTGGTTTTTTTTATTTTTATTTACAAAGCTTTAGTGGACCCTATAAGGCTTATAAAACATTTTAACTTTTTAAATTGATTTCCTTGAGAGTGTGACTCACCTCCACATAAGAAAGCCAAATATTTTAAGATGTTAAGCCTTTGGAATATAAAATAATATTTTACACTCCCCTTTGTAAAAACCCCATGGGCAAAAACCATGGGTTGGTTTGTGGTTTTTATTAGTTTAATGTGTAGGGTCCAAAACCAAAATAATAAAGAATTTCATTCCTTTTCCTATATAACCCCACACAATATCCCACTTCCTATTCACTAAAATCCTTTTGAGCAAGACCTAACTCTTCCCTCCTCTCTCTAGAATCCTCCCAAGGATCCCAAATCTCCCATGAAGCCTCTCTCAATCCCCTCCCAATCCTTTGGGATCACACATCCAAGTAAGGGATTATTTCCTTTCTCATTTTATACAAGTTTCATACTATTGTTTTCCCTTTTATTATCAATTATAAATGTTGGGGTATGATTTATAACCTCCCCCATTCTACTCTAATTATGTTATAATGATGATATACCTCTTTCTCTCTCATTAATGACTCCCATGTACACTCGTTACCATGCCGAAATTCCATAAGGGGTTTCTTCCATTCTCATTTTTGTCCAAATATATTTATGTTAAAATACCATTTTTTTAATAAATAATATAGGGGTATGATTTTTCATCTCCCCCATACTGACCTCATTATATTTGAAGGATGGGATGCCCCATTTTCTCCCATTAATGCCTCTCATGTACACCTGTTACTATACCGATATTCTATAACGGATTTCTCTCTCCTCCTTTACATTCAAGATATTCTTTTGTTTTATGAATAAAAATTTAATTAAATATGTTGGTACATGTATATATATGACCCCCTTACTTTCCATTTTATTTTAATATGATGACACACCCCTTTCTATCTCATCAACCAATTTTTGAAATTCTTATTTCACACCGTTATGTTGTCGAACTTGCACCGGGATTTTCGAAGCCAAAGTCATTTTGTAGTGAATACCATGCCCATTTCTCTAACAAGGATATTCACATTTATGCACTTATACTTATTGATTATAGATTTTCATGTATGAATTCCACATTACTTTATCATGGAATAAATGATGATGTTTAATGAATCCATGTTATTTGATCAATGTGGAACACTTACGCATGAAAAGAAATATTTAAGAAGGGTGTGCCCTAATAGCGCTCCAATGCATTGAGTAAAGATTAGTGTCATGATAAGTCATGTGAAATGATGGTTAAGTCATGCTAATTCATATTAAATATTGTTTTACTCATACTTCATTTTCAATGAGTCTTGTCTCATGCCAGTACCATTTTAAGCGTTGTTGCCACATTTCTATTTGAAGATAATAATTCTATATCATGCCTTTATGAACATGTTTCTATTATGCTCCTTTGATATTCCAATTGCCTAACATGTACTATATTATTCATTTTATTCCTTGTTTACTCCCTTAATTGGCTTTATAGCTTATCATTTTCTTATGCATGTCCTCAGGTTATCCCATGCAATTCTAAGTACGACAGAATGTTTTTGGTAATGTAAAAGAAGTTTTCAATAAAGATGTGTATTTCGTGTTTAAAGTTGTTATGTAATGTATCTAAGATCCAAATACACTGGACATATCGATCATCTATGTTGTATCAAGTGAAGGTGTTATGTCATAAAGTATGTTTATGTGTGAAATAATGATAAGGGTTGTTATATGATAAGCCCTCCATATCAATAAGTTCCCAATCATCTGGTCACCAATGACAGGTTGTGTAGAATTAGATGACACCAACCATCATCATCAACCATTTAGAGATCTTATACATAGAATACAACAACTATTAACTCTTTTATTTCATGGAGGTGGATCAAGAGACCACATATGACCTCATACTGAAGACACATGGGTCCTTCTCACGGGTTCCTACAAAAAATCTTCACCGCCAACACCGTGTGGTATTGAACCCTAAATATGATGATGGTGTCAACTCAAACTATTCATCACTGGTTCATCAAACCTGGGAATGCAAGATAGATCAATGGTGTAACAACTGGGTCTTGGTGACAGCACATGAACCCCGCCTTAACATGGTCGCCGGGTCTTGGCCTACCAGGTACCACCAATTTCCCCGCAAAGATGTGAGGCCCACCCCAGGGTATACCCACGTGCCCGAACTGGTCATCTAACTAATGATTGTCCCCAAAATCCAACACATGTCATTTCTAGTGTTCTTTGTCCTCACTCACACATACCCTATGAAATTTCCTAGAACTTCACCCATCTTGATCACTACTCCAGGGCAAGCATGCTTAACTGTGGAGTTCTAATCAGGTAGGCTCCCGAAAAAAAGGTGCACCTTATTGACATTAGTCATATCATATAGTTATTTAACCCTTTATTATTCAAGGGTGTTACAATCACCCCCCCTAGAGAACAACGTCTTCATTGTGGGCCCTACAACTCAACCCAGGTAGTGCACCGCACTTAAGGCTAGGTTCCTCCTATGATACCAAATGTAACAAATGGGTCCCTATGATAGCACATGCACCCCGCCTTAACATGGTCATTGGGTCCTAGCCTACCAGGTACCACCAGTTTCCCCATAGACACGTGGGGCCCACCCCAGGGTCCACCCACATGCCCAAACGGGTCATCTGACTAATGATTTTCCCCACAAGACAACACATGTCCTTTCCAGTGTGCTTCTTCCTCACTCACACACACCCTGGGAAACATCCTAGAAGGTCACCCATCTTGATCCCTACTCCAGGCCAAGCATTCTTAACTATGGAGTTCTAATCAGGTAGGCTCCCAAAAAGGAAGGTTCACCTTGTTGACATGAGTCATATCATTTAGTCATTTAACCCTTTATTATTCTATGGTCTTACAGATGGTGACAACAAACAACCAATTAGGAGAGTGTTCACAACTTTACCCCCCTTCGGATAATCCCACCAACCCTATTTGGTGGAAAACTAGGAGTGGCCATATACACCCATTCACCCTTACCCAGCCAGCATGCATACTCTCATGTTGGTATTCAAAGAATCCCACCAACCAAATATGGTGGAAAACTACAAGCACAAACATACACCTATATTCACCCACCAAGCCCACCAGCAGACTTGTCTGAAGCACACAAATATTTCTGTCGAACATGTTCGATGAAAAATAGTGAGTAGGAAGACACACCTTCCATCATTTTCTATGGTTTCCAATAGCCTCGTTTGGTAGCACCCGGAGAAGTAAATTGGAAATCCCCAAAGACAAGAAGGGGGAAGACTTAACACTCTTCCCCAACACATGATTATTGTCAGTATCCACAGGTAGGAAATGGAGACTCGAGAAGGTGTATATAGCTCCTCCAAACACATAATGGATATATATCCCTGTTCTAGCAAATAATGTTGCCAAACACATCCTGTAAATGGTAAAAGGGGATATGTACATCCCTAACCACATCCCAGAAACCTGTAGAACATTATAACAGTGATGATAGTTATACATGATGGAAAGATACATAACAATATCCCCAAAAGTGGGATGTCTCATAAACATTACACCGTAGTGAATATACTACATTTTCTCCTATCTAGTAGGGTTGTGGGGAAAATCTCCCCACATCATGTGGAAAATCGGATCGGGAACATACACTTGCCCAAACTAGATATAATTGATCTATCCTAACCGAAAATCCTATAAATACACGTAAACCTACCCATGACAGCCACTTCTCCCATAAAGTGTCCCAAAATTCCTGTAAAAGGTATCCAATATGAAGTCTTATCAATCAGGGTTCAAAATCAAGTGTCAATCTATGATCTGGATCCTCTAAATGTTGGAGTTCTTAAAGACCTAAAATATTTATATATAGAGGCTTCAAATCCTAACCTTCCACTATAAAATAAAGTTAGAATTAGCAGTAATTCTAAAGGCCCTTATAGAACACTTCACCATGAAATATTTATTCATGAAAACAATCTTGTCAATCTATAAATCCTACCTCTTGATGAGAGCTTTGAAAACCCTTCGTGTGGCCAGAAGACCAATGAGAAAGAGGGTCTACCCATTAATATAATCTACCACGATAGTCCTCCCATGATTATGTTCAATATTAATGTTCTATTCATAGTAGTTCTTCACATAGTCAAGATAATTCCTCAACTAGAAAATGTAGAGACAATAAAACCATCCAATCGATAGGAACTTACAAACACAAGGCATGTCATGTCTGATTCCTTGTCAATTGCAGGTGAAATCCTTTATCAACCATAATATAGCCCAATGAGATATTAATTATTTGAACCACCCATGGACCACTTACCATCTAATGCACTAGACTAACTCCCTACTGATCTTGTTTGTTCTATTTAAATGGGAGGAAAATCCAAACTTTTTTCTGATTGGGTAGAGGAGCCTTTAGAGAATGATGAATAGGATATGTTAAACATAAAAAAAATTGGGTAATGATAAAATTCCAATCATGATTTTTCCTTTATCCACCCCTCAATAAATCATTCCATAGGTGATGATGGAAGATTGTATGCATGAAATATGCCGCAACATATGGAAATCTCTTCATCACATAAAATAAAAAGGATTATCTTATATCAAGTATCAAAGTCATTCTGTTTTTTACAGAAGGGTTATACCACCAAATTCACATGGAATATAAAATGTCTTTCTGAAATGTAAGGATCAAGATATGTAAAGGATCCCAAAAACAACCATACCTTGATGAATTAATGAGGCTCTGATGACTAACTGCAGATACCCCATCTGGTGTTCATATCTGAGGATGGGGTGCACATGGAGTGTTGAATTTTACTTCCCTCTATATCCATAAAAGACTGCCAACGGTGGTTTCATGCAGTTTCATTTCTCCAGGATGGCTACAACAAATGGATTATGTTCACTAACTAATGTATTCTCAATAACAACATGCTTTAATGGCCTCTCAATAACATCAGTCTTGAAGAGAAAAAAGTGTTCAGATATTTTTTCATCTTAGGTCAGAGAACATTGAGAAGGAATCCCATTTACAAGTTTTCAGCCATAATATTTCACAAGTTTGGTTATACTTCAATAGTATTTGGAAACCTCAGGAGAAAGTGTTTGTTGGATAATGACCCTTACCAATTTTTGAATAAATATATGTAAAGTTTGAAGAGTATTTTTTGTAATATCATCCATAACAGTTCTAGAGCAACCCCATCCTGCAGGTTGGGGTTTTTTAACCAAGAACTCAGATCTAGTAAACAAGGCCCAAAGGGTTGTGAAAGTAGAATAGTAACATCCCTTCCCCTCAGGGTTGGTGGATTTTTTCTGTCAACAATCCCTTCATTAGTGGGAATCAGTTTTCTCCCAATTAGGGAAGAATCTATGAAATGAAACCTCTCAGTTCATTCCATCCCATGATTCAGTACCTTCACTTGGAACATGTATGACTAAACTATACAGGGATTCTTTTTTAGGTTACTTTCCTCCAAAAAATTCCTTGTGAATTAGTAAACAAGAGGATAAGGTGTCACAGAGGATGTGGAAGAAGAAAATTTCATGGAGATCCAGAAAGAATGCCTACAATGTGTTACTAATTGGTGAATGTCCTCAATGTTTTCACTAAAAATCATCTAGAATATGATTCCATTTCATTAGAGTCAGAAGAATAATTTTCTATTCATGATGTGGTCCACACTGAAACTAATGAAGGAGGTTTGTGTACCTAAAACCAGAGGCTTTCCTAGAATTTCGGAATCCCCTGGAATAATTGACATCTACCTCCTTGAAAGGAACCTAAAAGGAAAATATGTAAGTGTATTACTATGTCTCCCCTTCCCCCTTTAGAGAGTCAGCACCATTCATTAAAGGAATGATTTTCTAGGTAAGTGGATGAAATGAAAGAGTTTACAAGATTCAATGAAAAGTTACTCCGAGGTATCCTTCTAGCTAGATATGCTCCAAATGTAGATCCTCAACTTGCACTTCTAGCTGTCACACTTTAGAAAATAGGTTTTATCACAACGACTGATGTAGATCATGAATTCCCACCATTTTAGGTACAATAAAAACTAGGTCAGGAATATCCTTATAGGACAATCCCTATGGGTTACCCTAGACAGATTCCAGCAGTGCCACCACCGTAGGTCCAACCGGTTGCTACACCCATTCACACTCCATTTTCCACACATATTCTGGTCCCTTCCCATCCAGATGTTTCCCGAATGCTTATATACACTATTGAGTCATTAAAAACTCTATTGAAAAAAAAAGAATAGATCCTCTGGGTACAACTAAAAAATAAGTCTTATCCTAAATTTGTAGATCTATCTCCTAACCCACCAAACTTCAGGAATCCTGAATTTTCAATCTTCAAAGGATCAAGATATCTAGATCAGTACATAATTAATTTTTTCTCTCACTGTGATCCCATGATTATGAACCATGATCAAAGGAAATTAGTGGCTTAGATGATTTGTACACTCACTGCAGTGTCCAACCCTTCTACGGAAAATAATTTTTCTATATCGATCAATCATTGGATGGAAAAATCTCCATGAGAAGTTCCTTTTCTAGTTCTGTTAAACACTACATATGAAAAAAATATTTGATCTCATGAACTATAAGAAAATTTATAATGAAGGAGTCTTAGATTTCATTACACAGGGGAATGTATTGACATATTACTTAATCCTATAGCTCCTTTAAGAAGATTTCATTCCCATATGTGTATCAAATTTTTATGATGGGTTTCACACACCATTAACCCCTACAAAATATAGAAGAGGATTTCAAGACCTTTCCTAAAGTGATAAATCTATGGATAGCTCCATTATAGGGACCAAACACAAGTCCCAAGTAATTATTCTAGCTTTGGGAAGAATAGAAGGAATAGTGGAGGGTATTATAGTTAAATTTAAACATGCCCTTGTACCCGCACCTACTTCAAAGAACTTATTATACCCTTGGGATCCACCTCCTTAGTGTTATCAACAAAACCACCTCATCATGATGATAAAATATATCAAAGTTAGAAATGGTTTTAGGATTTTCAAAACATGGTCCATTCTTTTTCAAATAAATAGTTCCCTGACTACTTGATCCCGGCATTAGAAAATAACTTATTTCCGTTTCTAAAGACCAAGAAGCTAATAAAACAAAGGTTATGAAGATCTACCAAACTATTTTACCTTAATTAAAATGTTAGGTACTCCATATATGAATGTTTTGTTTTCAAAGTCCTCCTATAATAGATAGAGGTCTCTAGAAAAGTGAAATAGAAATGTTCACCAGCCCATGTAGCATGTGTTTTTTTCTACCGATCCAGATGAGAAATGCCGGTGAAAAAGATATTAAAATTAAGATCACATAGAAGTTTTATGACTGAATGGGAAGGAAAAAAAATCAACCGAGATCATTCCATTTTATGAAAATAGTTTAAACAACCGATTGTGCCTCCTACCACTTCCACTACAACAAATTCAGTTGCATCAAAATCCCAGTCCTATGTAGTTCAATCCTCATAGAAGTGACATGGCCAGAATGATATAGAGAAAACCGATGAATATGAGATCTTTTCAAGGAAAATTTTATCCTAGACCTTAATAGACTTCATTCCAACCATCCCAAAAGCATGGGCACCTCCCAAACAAAGGAAACGACAAGGGTTGACCGGTTAGGAATAATATTCATCAAACAAAAACATGGTTTTTTATTCTGTTATTTTTAACCAATTAACGGATCCCTTATCAAGTGATGAGTATGATTATGAACCCGATTTTTCCATAATTGATTTGGAAACTGAAGGATAGGGCCATCGAGGTTGACGATACATTGGAATAAATAGTCTTTCTTGGAATCACTTCTTCAACCCACCCCTAATAGAACATTTTATGTAGCTAAAAGACATGGGATATACCGCTAAAAAGATTAGTATGAAAAAGGGAAATACCCACTCATGATAGGGGCATCCCTAACATGATCACCTTGGAAGATTGGTAAGAGGCTACACCACAAAAGAGAATATCCATATTGGAAAGAATATAAATATAGATAAAATTTATGATGTTTTGAAGAAAATTATAAAAATACCAGTTATGTATTCAATTTGGGATTATCTATGTTTGTCAAAGGATCTCTAGGAAGAACTTGTTAAGGATTTTTCATGCCCTTAAGAGTTTGCAGATCAGGTTTTTGTTATTGAGGTTTACTATATATGTTTCGGAATAATTCCATGGGGTCATATCATTCACGAACCAGGATGATAATGTTTTCAAACAAAGATATTTCATTCACCGAAACATATCCACAAGAATCAGTGATAGTGAAGTCCGACGAGCCTTCATTTACAATGTATTCGGGGACAACCTCATTTCGGTCCAGACACTTCTCCAAATGGGTCTCACCATATCCCACTTTTCTCCCTTCACAATGATGTAATAGGGTTATAAAAATAATGAGAAAGAACTACATGGTGATATTATAATAAAAACATAGTTCAGGGATCTTTTTTTCTAATTTAGTGTTCAAGATTGTCTAAAAGAATACAAAATTCAATGTTATTATCGAAATACCATTTCTACATCATCATGAAACCATTCCTTTTTTATACAACCAATGTCTCAAATATTTTATAAAATGTAAAATTGGTACATTTCATGGTGACATGGTCCCATTCAAATATTGGGAATCTCAGTAAAATGATGCTGAGTTTTATCACAAAGGGGGTTAACAGTCCATAGGGAAAAATTATTCTACATTCAATTCCCTAAATGGTATTGAAAATATCCTTACTAACCCATTAAAATAGCTCAATGGGGATAATTTTCCTGCCATTAATTAAATTTAATGGGTGATCCTAAATAAATTGTAACGCCCTGACCACAGTTACCCAGAGTTGGTGCATTATTTTAATACATTGGCATGATTACAAGGAATCAAGTCCCGAAATACTGATCATTTTAGCAGTCTTAGAAAATAGATTACATACATGTACATTACATTACACATTAGAAAATAAAACACAACATAAATGATCCTTTGTGAAATCTATTAATCCCCTATCATAACCCTTCTTATAAATAATAATACTCTTCTTGGAATCCTAAGAAAATTAAAACATAGAAATTGGTGGGCTTAGATGCTCTCTAAGGATAACAATATTGCTAAAACATTCATAAATAAGCATAAAATTTTAAGTCAATGTATAAGACTAAAATAAAAGCCTTTTAACCATAAATTTCAGCATAATATGGAAATGATACCAATAAAATAATGAAATTTACTTATTCACATTGATATTCTACTAGTCGAATAAATACAAGCAATATCAATATCCACTTTCATAATGATGGAATTCATAATGTCAGACATTCATAACCACATAGTCAAGGACTTGTGCCAAGACTACAAATACGATTTTTTCAAGGCCTTATGCCAAAACACTAGTTTCTCTCATGAGTCCTACCAATGCATTGAGGAGCTATAGCGGGATCCACCTATCACTTACTAAGTCCAATGCATTGCTCATATGAAAAGATTTAAACCCAACATAAACAATCATATTAAAACTGGCATATGAAATGTCAATACATTACCCATAAACCATCAATGGTATAAAAATAACACATCCACAGTCAAACATATCACAAAACCTTCAATACAATATGGAATATTTGTATCATATTAAATCAACATCAAACAAGTTTAAAATCCATTAAAGGATTTTGACATAGATGAAAATGATTTGTAAAACTCTTTGAGAGAAATATCCCTTTTTCATGAAAACATTTAAAAGTCTCACAATTTAGAAAGGAAGACATTTAATGATATTTTTTAATCAAAGTGTCCCATACCACTTTGAAACTTTTGAATGTAATTAACCTTTTAAAATATTCATTTCCATTTAAATAAATCCTTAAAACCATTTTGAATACATTTACATTAATGAGAGTGGTATAGAAGAATAAATCGTTAAAACATTTAAAATGATTTTTTAGTAAAAATTCCCTTAAAAATATTAACTTTCAAAACTATTTTATGAAACATGGACATGGATAATAAATATTTCCCAGTAGATACTTATGTAAAAACAACCTCTAATAAGAAAGAAATTGTGAAATTAACCCTTACCTTGCACTTTCCTTTGGTCGAGTGTACGATTAACCTCATGTATAATGACCATATATTTTATTAAATCATAAAATAACCATATTAATATGTATTATATCATACATGATTTATTTATGACTTTATACAACCCATTTAATAATTATTTCCATGTTAAATTAACATTTTGGGTAATAATCGCTTTCTTTATTGTTTGTATTTTAAATTTTCATTCTTGATCATATCATTTAGATCATGATTTAAATGATTCCAGAATATGAACCTTGATTTATATATAATATATATTTATAATATAAATATTTATAATAGATGTATATATGAAATGAAAGGCACCGTTTATGGATATGGTAGGCCGTACGTACGCATAAATGTTGTTTCCGTTTTCATATCGTATTGAGCGGAAGTAAGTGAATAAGGTATATGTATGTACATATATACATACATATATTTATATCTCTCCAGTACCATTATTATGTCATATATTACATACATATGAATAGTATATATTTTTATAATCATCGTTGAATGGTGAACATGGAAATGAATCTCATCGCGTCGTGGAGACGGTAATCTGTACCTACACACGAGTGATAATATCATTCTTTTGATTTAAAATCGTATTTAAATAAATTTATATCTTATATACATAATCTTTAACATGTTATATTTATTATTTACATCAATTATACATCATTATTATACCCATCCAAATAATGTTGTATTGAATAACAATTACACCACAACGTGGAGACAATAAGCTGTACGTACGCACGGATGGTGACATGTCATTCAAAGGATGGATAGAATAATGAATATGGTTGTAATATATTTATAATAACATCACATTATATATAAGATACTGGAGTTATTATTTTATAATGGAAACAACAAAGAAAGATGAAGTGGAAGAAGAAAGGAACTTGAAAGGGGTGATGAAATATTTACCTCTTCTTTAGGTTCTTCTTTTTTGATTTGATCAAAATGAATCCTTAAGATGGCTTTCTGACTAAAGAAAGGCCTCTAGGATGAAGGTAGTAAAGTTGAGAGGATATTGTTTCAGGTTTTGTCCTAGAAAAATGGCTTTTAAGGTGTGAATTAGAGAGAAGTGGGAGTGCCCTTTTATAAGAGGGGTGAGGGTTACTTTTGGAAAATCATGAAATATTATTTTTTAATAAAATCATTTTCAGTTTCTAATGGATCCGAAATGACTTTTTTAGAGGATAAGATGGGAATTGGTCGAATAATCCTCAAAAAATAGGTTTTAGACAGATTTATGTCACCATATTAACCTTAACTTTTAGATTTAACACTTAGTTAAATAGTTTGACATTTACCAAGTCACTTTGTATTTTTATATTATATGTTTAATAAACTTACTATAAAATTCCAATAGAACCACAATTGTCTCATTAATGTAATATATAATATTATATTTGTATTTTGGACGATCCTTATATTTTTTGGACCATTATATCAATTAATAATATAGTATTTGTTTTAAAAACTATTTTATGTCAATTTTAACACTATTTGGTAATCCTTTTTTGATAAAATCATAACATAATGATTACTTAGAAAAGAATTTATTAAATCAACTATAACATGTCATATTAATCTATAAAAGTAGTTTAATTCATCATAATTCTCAAATTTCATTTATTCGAGAATTTATAATATCAGTTATTTTAATCTTTTATTAATAAGGTAATTACTGCATGATCATTGTGTCATAAATAAATTTACTTATTTAATGTCAAAAAATTATAAATAAAATACCACTATGTAGGAAATATTTTTTTCTTTCTGATTAAAATTTATAGGTGAATTTATCATATTTATATACCTATATTAAAAATGTTTTAGTTTTGAAAACTTGAATTTAACACTTTTAACTCATCATTAAATTAAATAATAATAAATTTTCTATTCTAATACAAGTGGACCTAAAGGATTATATTTTATTCCTAAGGTTGTTTGTGGTTGTATTACACTTATAAATTTGAATTATTACATGTTTTAGGGTAATAATAATGTCATTTTTACCTTTAATTACCCTATTTACTTTTAACCGTGCTAAATAAAAGTCAAAAGTTACTATTCACCAAAAATTATTTTTATCTCATTGAAAAGAATTTTACTTACTGATATCAACTGTTTCTCTCGGATTATATAAATTTAATTCCCAAAAGTTGTAGTATTAAGTTTTATACAAATTTGTAAATGCTCCTAAGAGGTGGGAAAAAGACGGTAAAAAGTCCAACAAACTTTTTATATAAAAAAACATATTATAAAATGACTCCAATGGATTAAATAGAACTTATATAGGTATTATGTGTCTATTTTGACCTAAAATAAATTTAAATAATATAAATAATTATTTAAATAAAAAGTCGGTTTTAATCAATAACTAAGTGTTTTTCACTATTCATCAAAAATTTAATGTTTTCTGAAAAATACCAAAAATTCAACCTAAGCTAATTTTGATATTCCAAATTCAAAAATGAAGTCTATTTTTTCTAATAAAAAACATAGAAGTTTCATTTATTAATTTAAAATTAATACCCATTGTCAAAACAAATAGCGTGTTTTTAAGAAACAATAACTCTAAAAAGATTGACACTTGTTTATGTATAATTTCAAAGTGAAATTAATTAAAATGACCAAAATTTGATTAAAGGGTAAAAATATATTCTAATTATACTTCCAAACCATTAAAATTTATAACTGAACACTATAAATTATTTTGATTAAAAAATTCATTTTCAGTTAAAATATAGCGGTTTTCACTATTCACCCAAATATGAAAGTTATCAGAAAAACACCAAATATTTATTGAAACTAAATTCTTATGTCCCGATTCTAAATAAGATGTTTCTTTTGTCAAATTGAATATATAAAAGTTTCAAATATTGGATTTAAAAACGGTTCACCATTAAGTGGCGGTAAAATTTCATTTTTTGAAAAATAATTCTTTTATCTGAAAAAAATGAATTTTTTCTTACATTATGTCTAAGAAACTCATAATATGGATTAAAATATTATAAGGATTATATAATGTTCAAAATTCTGTTAATACTATTCATAACCACTTTTGAAGGGCTTGTTTGGTAAGTCGTGATGCGCTTGAACTCAGTGTTGCATGTAATGCAAGATATTGCATTACTTTGAAGAAATAACGTACTATGAAATACTAGTCTGTTACATTCTTCCCTCCAATAAATTTCTTCCTCACAATTTGAAATTTTTCTTTTAAAAAAAAGTTTTATAATAGAAAATTCCTTTGTGGGAAAACCCACATCGGAAATTGGGTTAACAAAATTTAGTCTTAATAAGAGGAAAACGGGAATGAAAAAGTCACCACCAAATTATGATCTTGATTAGGAGAAAAATTTTGTCAATTAGAGACACATAATTAGAGGAAAAATGTAAATATTTATAGGGTTGATTGAGGTCATAAGTCACAAACAATTGTAGAATTTATGGCCTCAAATCCATCAATCTATTATGATTTAAAATATCATCAGTTCAACAATACATAATGTATTAGGATAACACATTTTGTTTTTTAAGATCCCATACCTAATGTTTGAGAATTAATTTATTCATAGAATAATAGAAGGGAAAAAATATATACTTGACAATTATAGTTCCATCCCTTAACTAATTTCTACCACAAACTCATATTTCCCTCTAAAAGATAATAGAACTTAAAATAATATTCTATTTATCCTTTCCGTATAGGGTTCCAAAAAATGAATTTATAATTCATCTACCCGAACTTAAAAAACTACATTATTCAATCCTAGACATCATGTGGGAAAGTGGTAGGTTATACACCCTTGTCACCCTTCAGTTGCGGGTTCAAGTCTCGTAGCCTTTCCGGACGCGACGGGTTACCACCCGACCTCCGATTTTTCCTTTTTATGGAAATCCAAAAATAATCTCAAACTAGGATTATCCAAAATACTTCTATCCAAACTCATAGTACAAAACTTATATGTAAGGTAAAAACAATGAAGAACCTTTTTCCCCTGTAATAAAATTTGAACACCTTCATCATGTATTCTTTTGAAACACTACAACATACTAAATTACCATAAAACCTTATTGATTACATTCATGCTCTCTTATTCCTTATATAATACTGAATATACTCCTTCTATCCCAAAATTTTGTAAACTTCAACAATGATGGAATGTAAAAATCATTAATTAGTTTCAAGGTAGTCCAGAATATACAATATAATTTATCCAAATCAATCATGTATTATTCCAAAATCACTACCTCAGTATCAGAACCATATGATGGTTTATCTTTCTCTCAACCATATATTTTCCAAAATATTTACCTGATATTGGGTCAATTTTCATTGTTCCACACAAGCTCAAGTCCTTAATGAAATGGTACTATAATACAATAATTGTATACTCTATAATTCTAATAACATGTACATCGTTAATACAATACTCAAATGACACAATACTTTAATAACAACATAAGAAATATAACCATTCCTCTTCCTATTTGGTAGTATCATAACTTGATTATTATCCAATAGCAGCATTTGGGGTATACTCGGATGATTTGGACATTGATTCACGTAGTGTCCCAACTCCTTACAGATGAAGCATTTTACATTTGAAACCTTTTTCTTACCCTTGATATCACGTAATTGGTGTCCTTTTTCTTTACACTTATAACAAACTCACATTCCCTTCACGAATTTACCAAGGTGATTCTTTTCATAGTTATCACATATGGTAAAATCCATCTTTCCCCTATTCCCATTATCCATATTTCTCTCTTCCATCCTTTTCATCTCTTGCTTCCATTCAAGGACATAGAACTCAGATAATTCATTACATATATTATTAACATATGATACTATTTATTCATTTGTTGAGAATACGTGGGAGACTATTTCCCTTCTAAATGTTGGCTTAGTATTGTGAAAGATATGATCCTTCTTACTCATTGGATCATATGTATTGCTGGAGTTCTCATTCCTTCTACTGGGCTCCATTTCTATACAATGGAATACACTAGGTTAGTTTATGAATTGAAATGAATAATTCCAAAATTGTAAAATACCTAACATAAATTGAACTGTTTATCGATATAATCCATAATCATAAAAATATTTTCTTTGAGGATGTATATACTCGTAAATCCTTCATAATTATTTGTAAGGAAAATGATAATTATCCTAAGCATATTCCCCGGGAGTGTCGTAACCAAGAGTGAATCAAGGCCCATTATCATGCACTAGTTCCCATTCAATTCTATCTCAATGCGGTGATTTCAGGTTTTACCCCTAGGTACATCTGTTCCAGAGTCTCCTCTCCCTACTCGTATCCAGACAGGGATGTAATTCATGGAAAACTCCCAGAATATGTACAGTAATAAAATTCTAGTATTTTCTTCTATACTAATCCTCAATGTCTATTTTAGGGTATTTTTATCTAATTAGAGATTAAATAATTATATTTCCAATGTTGTTGCTAAACTTCCTCTGATACCAACCTTAATGCCTCGACCCTAGTTACCCAGAGTCGGTGCATTATTTTAATACATTGGCATGATTACAATGAACCAAGTCCTAAATGACTGATCAGTTTAGCAGTCTTAGGGAATAGATTCATACATGAACGTTACATTACACATTAGAAAATAAAACACAACATAAATGATCCATTTATAATTCCATTAATCCCCGATATTAACCCTGCTTATCAATCATAATACACTTCTTAAAATCCTGAGAAAATTAAAACATAGAAATGGGTGAGCTCAGATTCTCAGTAAGGATAACAATATAACGAAAACATTCATAAATAAGCACTAAAATTTAATAAAATGTATAAGACTAAAACAAAAGCCTTTTAAAAATAAACATCAGAATAATATGGAAAAGATACAATAAAATAATGTCATTTACTTATTGACATTGATATTCTACTAGTCAAATAATCATATACAACATCAATAGCCACTTTCATAATGATGGAAGGCATAATGCTCGACATTCATAACCACATAGTCAAGGCCTTGTTCCAAGACTACAAATATGATTTTTTCAAGGCCTTATGCCAAGACACTAGTTTTTCTCATGAGACCTACCTATGAATCGAGGAGCTATAGTGGGCTCCACTCGTAACTTACTATGTACAATACATTCCTCATATGAAAATGATTAAACATAACATAAACATTCGTATTAAAACTGGCATACGAAATGTCAATACGTTACCCCTAAACCATGAATTGTATAAAAATAACACATCCACATTCAAACACATCACAAAAACTTCAATACAATATGGCAGATTTTAATCATAATAAATCAACTTCAAACAAGTTTAAAATCCATTAATGGATTATGACATAGATGAAAATTATTTGTAAAACTCCTTGAGAGAAATATCCCTTTTTCAGGAAAAAATTTAAAAGTCACAAAATTAAGAAAGGAAAACATTTAAAGACGTTTTTGAATCAAATTGTCCCATACCACTTTGAAGCTTTTGAATCTAATTAAAATTTTAAGACATTCATGTCCATTTAAATAAATCCTTAACACCATTTTGAAAACATGGACATTAATGAGAATGGTTTAGAAGAATAAATCTTTAAAACATTTAAAATGATGTTTTAGTAAAAATTACCTTAAAAATAATCTCTTTGAATTTTTTTTATGAATCATGGACATTGATAATAAATATTTCCCAGTAGATACTTACGTAAAAACAACCTCGGATAATAAAGAGATTGTGAAATTAACCCTTACCTTGCACTTTCCTTTGGTCGGGGGTATGCTTAACATCTTGTATAATGACCATAGTATGTTATTAAATTATACCATAATAATATTAATATTTATTATATCATACATGATTTATTTATGACTTTATAATACCCATTTAATAATGATTTTTATGTTAAATTAACATTTTGTATAATAATCGCTTTCTTTATCGTATGTGTTTTGACTTGTTATTATTGATCATATAATTTATATCATGAATTAAATGATTCCAGAATATAAACTTGATTTATATATCATATATTTTTAGAATATAAATATTTACAATAGGTGTATATATGAAATCAAATGCACTGTTTATGGAGACGGTAGGTCGTACATACGTATAAACTTTGTTTCCGTTTTCGTATCGTATTGAAATGAAGTAAGTGAATAAGGTATATGTATGTAAATAAATATATATATATATATACAATGCATCATTATATCATATATTATATACTTATTAATAATATATATTTTTATAATCATTGTTGAATGGTGAATATGGAAATGAATCTCATCACGTCATGGAGACGGTAATCCGTACGTACGTACGAGCGATAATATCATTCTTTGGATTTAAAATCTTATGTAAATATTTGTTATATCATATATACATAATCATTAACATGTTATATTTATTATTTACATCAATTATACATTATTATTATACCCATCCAAATAATAATGTTTTGAATAACAATTACACCACGACGTGGAGACGGTAAGCCATACGTACGCACGTATGGTGACATGTCTTAAAAGGATGAATGGAATAATAAATATGGTTGTACCATATTTACAATAACATAAAATTATATAGAAGATACTTGAGTTATTTTTTTAGAATGGAATCAAAAAACAAAGAGGAAGTGGAAGAAGAAAGGAACTTGAAAGAGGTGATGAAATATTTACCACTTCTTCGTGTTCTTCCTTTTTGATTTGATCAAAAGGGCTCCATAGGTTGGATTTATGGCTAAAGGAAGGACTCTAGTATTAAGGTAGGACAGTTGAGAGGGTATTTGATCCGGGTTTGGCTGAGCCAAATGGCTTTGAATGTGTGAATTAGAGAGAAGGGGGGGTGCCCTTTTATAAGAGGGGTGAGGGTCACTTTAGGAAAAGCTTGACATATTATTTTATAATAAAATCATTTTCCATTTATAATTGCTCAAAAATAATTTATTTAGAGGATAAGGTAGGTATGGGTTGCAAAATCCTCAACCCAAAGGTTTTAGACCGGTTTAGGTCACCATATTAACATTAATTGTTAGATATAACTCTTAGTTAAATAGTTTGACATTTACCATGTCTCTTTGTATTTTTATATTATATAGTTAATAAACATACTATAAAATGTCAATTGAACCCCAATAGGTTCATTAATGTCATATATATTATTATATAAGTGTTCTGGCCGATCCATAGATTTTTAGGACCATTATATCAATTAATAATATAATATTTATTTTAAAAACTATTTTATATCAATTTTGGCATTATCTGGTATTTAATTTTTTCAAATCATAACACCATTATTAAATCGATCAAAATAGATTTAATCTACCCTAACATGTCATATTAAACAATAAAATTACTTTAATTCATCATAAGACTCAAATTAAATTTATTTGGGTATTTATAGTATCAATTATTTTAATCCTTTATCAATAAGGTAATTACTGCATCATTATTGTGTCATAAATAAATTTACTTATTTAATGTCTAATAATTATAAATAAAATACCATAATGTAGGAAATATTTTTGTCTTTCTAATGAATATTTATAGTCGAATTTATCTTATGTATAACCCTATATTAAAAAATTAGTTATGAAAACATGAATTTAACACTTTCAACTCATCGTGAAATTAATTAATAATAAATTTCCTAATCTAATCCTAGTGGACCTAAAGGATCATATTTTATTCCTAAATATGTTTTTGGTTTAATTAAACTTATCCAATATAACTAAAACATATGTTAGGGTAATCGTAATGTCATTTTTACCTTTAATTACCCTATTTACTTTTAGTCGTGGTAAATAAAAGTCAAAAGTTACTATTCACAAAAAATTATTTTTATCTTATTGAACCAAATTTTACATACTGATATCAACTTTTTCTCTCAGATTTTTGATATTCAATTCACAGAAGTGGTAAAATTATGTTTTATGCAAATTTTCAAATGCTCCTAGGAGGTGGGTAAAAGACGGTAAAAAGTTCAATAAAATTTTCATATATCTAAACTTATTATAAAATGACTCCAAATAATTACATTGGACTTATATAGGTATTATTTTTCTATTTTGACCTAAAATAAATTTTAATAAAATAAATAATTATTTAAATAAACAGTCGGTTTTAAACAATAACTCAGTGTTTTTCACTATTCATCAAGAATTGAATGTTTTCAGAAAAAACCAAAAATTTACCCTATGTGAATTTTGATATTCCAAATTCAAAAATGAAGTATATTTTACCAAATTCAAAACATAGAAGTTTAATTTATTAATTTAAAATTAATTCTCGTTGTCAAAACAAATAGCGTGTTTTTTAGAAACAATAACTATAAAAAGATTGATATTTGGTTATGTAGAATTTCAAAGTGAAATTATTTAAAATGACCAACATTGGATTAAAGAGTAAATATATATCTAATTATACTTTGAAACCATTAAAATTTATAATTTAATACTATAAATTATTTTTATTAAAAAAGTTGTTTTCAGTTAAAATATAGTATTTTTCACTATTCACCCAAATATGAATGTTATTAGAAAAACACCAAACATTTATTGAAACTAAATTCTTATTTCCCGATTCTAAATAAGAAGATCATCTTGTAAAATTGAATATATAAAAGTTTCAAATATTGTATTTAAAAAGGATTTTCCATTAAAAGGCGGTAAAATTGCATTTTTTGAAAAATAGTTTTTTAATCTGAAAAAAATAAATTTGTTCTTACATTATGTCTATGAAACTCATAATATGGATTTAAAAATTATAAGGATTATATAAAGTTCAAAATTTAGTTAATACTATTCATAACCGCTTTTGAACTACTAGTTTGGTAAGTCATAATGTGCTTGAACTCAGTGTTGCGTGTGGTGCAAGTTTTTGCATTATTTTGAAGAAATATCGTACTATGAAATCTTGGGGTGTTACATAAATGCATTAATTTAGTGACGTCCATAATGTCTATTGTAGAAAATGAACCCGATGTCATAGGAGAAGTTGTAGAAAATGAACCTGATGGCATAGGAAGATTTACAGTTTACTTTGATTAGTGAGGACATGAATCCTAAATTAAAAGGTTGTATACTTCCTTTCTAATGAATCATTTAGATGTGTTTTCATGGAATTATTCAATGATATTGTGCCTTGACCCCAAGGTGGCCACCCATTATTTGGGTTTTCCATAAGATCATCGGCGATACAAGTTGGTAGCAAGAAGAACACAATCCAATCAGGCCTCTAAAATTGAGGATTAATTATACATCCTCACCAAGGACAACATCATCGAAGAGGTGTCATATCCAAAATTTCTAGCCAATGCTGTATTGGTGAAAAAGAAGAATGGGATAATAATTTTTTTCATTGACTTTAGTGATCCCAATCACCATTTTCCCAAATATGAACTCCAATTTCCAGTCATAGAACTCTTGATTTATGAAATATGTGGCTACTAAGCTCTCCCCTTAATGGATGGATAGTCTAGGAATAATCAAATCTAAATGGACCTATATTATTAATAATAAAAATCTTTTAGAGCCCCTAAAGTTTTGTTTTTCTATCCGGTATTGCTCATTGGCTTAAAGAATACTAGTTCCACATACGAATGTGGAATTCACCGCATCTTTAAACCCTTTGGGGATGTTTTTTTAAAGATATGTTGGTGATATAGTGGAAAATATAAAAAATGTTATGAACATAAAGATTACCTAGAAAACATATTCATCACTCTTTGATAGAATAATCTGAAGATAAACCCCTTGAAATGTTCTTTCAGTGTAACCTCAATAAGACTAAATCTATCCTTGTCATGTCCCCTCCTTGAATCATGAATGCGTTTAAAGGAAAAAAGTTCATTTTTCCTAAAACCATTACTTCTTAGACAATCACACAAGAAAATGTTTACCCATAACTAAATTTATGAAGAAGGGGGTCACATATCAATGGAAAAATTATTTTCAATAAGAATTTGATACTCTCAAGAAATATCACTTGATCCCACCGGCCTGTTGAAGGAATGCCACTGATTCATTATGTGACCACCTTAGAGTGATCATTGGGAAATTTCCTTGGGTAAAATAATGATGCAAGGAATGGAAACGACATTTATTATCTCAGTTGGACCATGCTAGAGACATAGACATGACATTCTGAAATTGAGAAGATATACTTGGCATTAATCTTTGAAGATTAGAGTATGTGGCACTATATGTAGTATTTTGTGTTCCACTTGGTTTCCCAAAAAAACCCACTCAAATTTATCCTCATTCATCCTAGGATAAAATGACATCTGGAATGGTGGGTAGTTATTATAATGTAGTTAGATATATAGTTTGTTCCTCGAAAATAATTAAAATGACATGACTTAAAAGTCTTCCTTACTGAGCCCCCATCTATAGAGGATACTTCATTAAATAATGAACTGCCTGATGAAGAAATCTTCTCTTTTCAAGAGACCCTCGAACATGGGTAATGTATTTCGAAGGTAGTTCTCTGAGTCCCAAGGGGATGATAATGGAAGAACCAAAGCTGGATAATTTTGTTTCAGGAATTATACTTATCTCCCCTGAGAAGGAAGTGTTTCCACACATCTTCTTATTATAATAAGGTGGTACCAAAAATGAGTCAGAATATCAGGCTATCATTGTAGGCTAGAATTAGCACTCCATGTATGGTTGAACCACCTTGAGCAGAAGGGTGATTAAAATTTGATAATCGATCAGTTAAACATGAATTACTCCATTAGAAAATACGATATAATTCCTATGTGTGATTATGTCCGAGGGTTAATGGAAGATTCTCCCTCAGAGCCAACATTTTCTTACAATCCATGATCACAAAATACCCAAGATAATGAACTAAAAAATGCATCCATACCCTATAAGATACATAACAGAATGAATCAATATTCATAATTTCCCATCATCATGTGGTATGACCTTTTGATCAAATCAGGACATGTGAAATTAAAAAAAGTATCCCCATTCCTGATCCATATGGTCCCACCATGGGTTGGATGACACATATCATTGAATACCCCCATGATGGAGTACTTCCACCGGATAGAGTTGGGATGGAGAAAATTTGATGACGAGTGTTCAATTTCACTCATTATGATGGACTATTTACCAAAAGAACCTCTATAAACAATGTTTCAATGTAATCCTCCTCATATGCATCAATGAGGAGGAAATTGTATCTATCATGGAAGAAGTACATGTAGGATCCTATAGTTCCTTCCAGTCTGGGTATAGGATTTCTAATCAAATATGTAGGCCTAGATTCATCAATACTTTTATGATGCAAGATTGAATGAATTCACTATGAAATTTTATCCTTGATAAGTTCATGAAAATATAATCTATTAATGCCTAAATATACTATATATGACTAAAAACTCTGATCCATTTACTACATGGGGAATAGATATAGTGGGAAATTATCCTCTAGTTATGGCTAGGTAGTTCAAGTACATCTTTACTGCTACTGATTTCTTCTCCAAATGTGCTAAGGAAATATAACTCCAATAATTCATGGCTAGAAACATTCTCCAGTTTATCAAAAACAATATCATTACCAGATTTTGTGTCCCTCATACCATATTGATGGACTACAACACCAATTTCTTTTTTGTTCAGGTGGAGAAGCTATATCAAGAATACAATATAAAATTCAACCATTCACCAATTATCATGCATTTTACAATGTATATATATAGTATTTCAATAAGACCCTATCAAACGTACTATAGAAAATTATGGATAATGATAAGAAGTCTGTGTTTGACCTGCTCATTCATCCCTTATGGTCCTACTGGACTATGACATGTACTAAAACATGGGAAACTACATACTCATTAGTGTACAGAATAGAAATATTCCTTCCCATTGAGGTTTATTTTCCATCACTTCATGTTACCAAATATGATCATTTATTTACATATAAAAAATCTATGAAATATAGAAATGTGTTGGTGTGAATATACAAAAAGTTATTTAATACCTTTCATCACTTAGAGGAATATCCAAACCAAATAACACGATCCATTAACAAGAAGGTCAAATTTTGTTAATTTCTTAAAGGAGAGTCTATTTTGGTCCATAGGACACCAAGGATACTAGGAAAGATGCCTATAAAGCATGGCCAAATGTGGAAAAGACCTTACTCTATACAAAATTTCGACTGTAACATAACATTTTCCTTAATCTCAATTGATTGATAACTCACTACAACACCAACAAATGAAAGTTTCCTGAAAAAAGTAATTTGTGTAGTTATACATAATTTTTATTAGAAATAAAACATTAAACTACATAGCACAATATACTTTCATGATACAAGATGTTAAACTATGTATCATCATAGTCCTTATCACACAATGATAATCTGCATGACATGAGGTCCTAGTCGCATGACCAAAAATTGAAAAAACAATTTTTCCAAAAAAGCAAGACATTAAACTATATTATTAATGTAACGACCCAATCTTTTTGAGTATTATATTAACTTACTCTTAATGATTTAATAAGATGTTAATGGTTAATGCAGAAAGGGGAGTTGATGGCTTCATCCAGTAGACTCAACCCTTATGAAGCCCACTTATCAGAGCTTGGGAAGGAGGCAGCATCTGTGGGCTTCGCTTTGGACCAAGCCCAAGCCGAGATCCAGCGTGTCAAGCTTGAACGAAAACGCTTGCAGGAGAAGTTCAAGTTAGTGGAGATTGCTACTAGGGCAATGTTATCTGAGCCTCCCTCAGATTCTCTCACCATAGCACACCTTACACTTAGGTCTTATGCCAGTGTTATAAGGGGCTATGTGATGAGACCCTAGTTTCCTTGTGTAATCCTTTCGGGTGAATAAATTGAGATTTCTTCCTTTAGTGATGTTTGTGAAATTTCAAATGTCTAGATAATTTTAGAATGTATTTTATTGATGAATTTTGAAAAAGGGATATTTTGAAATATTTATGTAAACCCTAAATAACTAATGATGTGTAATGATTTTCAAAAAATGGTCTTCTACAAAAGTGTTCATTAAGGAATTTGGAGTCTAATAAGATCAACTTAATTTTTGATGAATATTAAATTATGAATAGTGATTTTACGCTTAGGATTAGTAATATTACCAAATGGATTAGTAATTTCACTCAAAGAAAGTTTTAATATAATTTAGACACATAGATTAAGTAATGAGATTCAATAAAATGGGTAAATAACGGTTTCATAAATTATTAGTCAAGTATTAGTTTTTTCGGATGAATAGTGTTTTTTAATTAAAAATTTAGTTAAAAATAATTAGAAAATTATTTTTATAAAAAGGACTTTATTTTTGAACTCAGAGCATCGATATTATTTTAAGTTAATTTTTGGGGATTTTTCTGAAAAAAATGAATTTTCGATGAATAGTGTTTTTATTTAAAAATTAAATTAAAAATATTTAGAAAATTATTTTTATAAAATGGATTTCATTTTTGAAATAAGAGCATTGATATTTGGTTAAGGTGAAATTTTGGGGTTATTCTAAGAAAGTTGAATTTTCAGTGAATAGTAAAAATACAGTTTTAGGGTTTCGGTATGTTTAATGACATCATAATGGTGTCATGATGATGTCATTAGATCTTTTGAGGGTTGGCCGAACAAGGGTGATGAATTATTGTTTTGGGGGCCCCATGTGGCCTAACTCCATGATAAATGCCAAGGGAGAGCACATGGGTTTGAGAAAAGCACATGTGAGGTGTCCCTTGGCCATTAATGCTTTGTCCCCTCACTTTCCCTATAAATACCCACCCTTTCCTCCCTTAGTTTTCACTCCCAACTCTCCCCCAACGAAGTTCTGGTCTTTGTACCTTCCAAGGAGTCCTCCAAAGGTGCACCCAAGCCCTCAAGGTCCAATCCTTTGAGTTTCAAGAGTCACGTTTTAAGGTAAGGGATCCGACCCCTCTCTTTCTTTTCATGTAATCTCTTTTATGTCATTCCTTTTATGCTCCATGTTTTTATGTGAGAGGATGTTCTTTTATATTCCTCTTACTTCCCTTTCATGTTTATATGATGAGATATCCCCTCTTACTCTCATCATTTCGTTTTATGAAAGTTTATGTTATAAAATGGCGGGATGCCATAGTTGGTATCAAAGGATGGTTTAGTTATTTGTGGAAATAAGGATATTAAAACTTTAGGAAGAACCCTATATAAAAGTTTAAATATAGGAAAACTTCCTGGTATTTTGGTAAGTATTGAGTAATTGGTCTATCAAACAAATACATCCCTGCCTGGATACGAGCAGGGAGAGGCGGCTCTGGCACGGATGTACATAGGGGTAAAACCCGAAAACACCGCTTTGAGCTAGACTCGAACGGGAACTGGTGCACGATAACGGGCCTTGCTGCACTCTTGGTTACGACAATCTCGGGGGATATGTTAGGTTAATTACATGCTTTTTATGAATCATTATGAAGGAATTATAGAGAAATATAATTGTCTAAGCACGAAGTCTTAGTTAAAAGATTCATAAATGAAATAAGTTTCTCACTAAGGTTTTATTCTTTTAGAAAATGGCGGGAAATAGGAGAAACCGTGCCGATGGTGACCGCAATGCACCATGTGCTGACGGCCCTCCGATGGAATCCGGAATGAAAACATTCATGCGAATGATGAACCAACTGACTCAAGTTATGAGTAATAACTTGAATCAAGCTGAGAGGCCGACCTCACCACGAAGGGAACAACTTTCTGTTGAGTCCTTCATGCGTCAACGACCGCCAACATTTAGTGGATCTACTGACCCATTGGTTGCGGAACAATGGATAAGCTCCGTTGAAAAGATCTTTTCTGTACTTCATTGTTCGGAACAAGAAAAAGTCACCCTTGCTGTTTACCGCCTAGAGGGATAAGCTGATCAGTGGTGGTCACTGATCAAAAACACGAAGCCACGAGGAGAGATGGAAGCTATGGAGTGGGAAGAATTTCGGGGGATTTTCTTTAACAAGTATTTCCCTCGTTCCATGAGAACGAAAATGGAGAAAGAGTTTCTCGAGCTGAAGCAGAAGGATAACGAATCTGTCGGAAGCTATGAGATGAACTTCACAAGGCTTTCCCGTTATACCTCAGGCTTTGTCATGGACCCTAATGGGAAGGTTGATAGATTCTTGGGCGAACTACGACCACATCTGCGGAAGAATCTAGCCAACAGTGACTACGATAGCTATGAAGAAATTGTTCGAAGTGCTATGAAAGTTGAACTAGAGTTTGGGGAGACACAGTGGTCTCACAAATCTAATGAGAAGAAGATAACTCTAGAACCGAGCCTGGGAAGAAGTTTTGATCAGGAAAGAGGTGGAAAGCATATGCAACATGCCACATGCAATAAATGTGGGAAGAAGCATCCGGGGAACTGCTTGATCGGAAGTGGCAAGTGCTATAGGTGTGGAAAAGAAGTCCCTATTTCTTGGAATTGTCGTGGTGATGTGAAGCCTCAACTTCCCAACACTAACGACAGAGGAAAGATGGTTCTGGCCCTACCCGAAGTCACATGCTTCAAGTGTGGACAGCTTGGGCACTTTGCTAATCAATGTCCAAATCCGAGGGCGGTGGAGGGGAATCACCATCAACCTCAGCAGAGGCCAAGGGAGCAAGGTCGTGCTTTCTCTATCACAACAACTGAAGTTGAAGTTCCAAACGATGTGGTAGCAGGTACTCTTATTGTCCTCTCAAAACTAGCAAGTGCTTTATTTGATTCTGGTTCTACGCATTCCTTTATTTCTTCCAAGTTTGCAAAGAATATAGAATCAATCCCCGAATTGCTTGAGGTATAGTTGTCAGTCAAGACTCCAAGTGGGATTATCCATGAATCAACAGTGTTTAGAGACTCTAGTGTTTACTTTGGTGAGCACAATCTTATCGCAAATCTAGTAGTCATTACCATGATGGAATTTGACATTATACTAGGGATGGACTGGCTCTCAAAGTATAACGCTATGATCAAATGCAGAAGTAAGGAAATCTAAGTAGTCTTGAATGAAAGACCTACAGTTATCTTCTGAGGAGAGATATCCCGAACTAATCCCTATCTATAAGCACCTCCCATAGCGTTCTTTATGGAGTTAATCGGTGATGATGAAGAAGGGAAAGGGAGCATACAAATTGAAGATGTTCCGATTGTTCAGGAATACATGGATGTATTTCCTGAGGAGTTACCTGGACCTCCCCCAGAAAGAGAGGTAGAGTTCTCCATTGAACTCGTACCTGGGTCTCAACCGATATCAAAGACTCCGTATAGAATGGAAAATTTGGAGCTAGAAGAGATAAATAAACAACTCCAAGACTTGTTGGAGAAGGGGTTTATCCGACCGAGTGTGTCTCCTTGGGGAGCACCAGTTCTCTTTGTGAAGAAGAAGGATGGATCAATGCGGCTATGCATTGATTATAGAGAACTGAATGGGATCACAGTGAAGAACAGATATCCTCTTCCAAGAATTGATGATTTATTTGACCAACTTCGTGGGGCTCAATTCTTCTCTAAGATTGACCTTTGATCTGGTTATCATCAACTGAGGGTGAAGAAGGAAGATATTCCAAAGACTGCCTTCCGATCAAGATATGGGCATTATGAGTTTACTGTTATGCCCTTCGGCTTGACTAATGCTCCTGCTATTTTCATGGATTTGATGAATAGAGTCTTTAAGGACTACCTTGATAACTTTGTGGTAGTTTTTATTGATGATATTTTGATATATTCAAAAAGTCGTGAGGAGCATGAAAATCATCTGAGGGTTATTTTGAAAACTCTACGGAAGGAGAGGCTCTTTGGGATGTTCAGCAAGTGTGAGTTTTGGTTACAACAAGTGGCTTTCTTGGGGCACATCATTACCAATGAAGGAATCTCGGTTGACCCTGCAAAGACAATGGTTGTAGAGGAGTGGCCTCAACCCACAACGGTAACTGAGATTCGTAGTTTCCTTGGTTTAGCGGGATATTATAGGAGGTTTGTGAAAAACTTTTCACGGCTTTCTAATCCACTAACCAAGTTGACTCGAAAAGGGGTTAAGTTCATCTGGAAAAAGGAATGCGAGGAAAGTTTCCAAGAGCTGAAGAAGAGATTGGTTACTACACCTGTGTTAACACTACCCTCTATCGGAGAAGGATTCGTTATTTTTAGCGATGCATCTCTGAAAGGGCTTGGGTGCGTCCTCATGCAAAATGACAAAGTAATTGCTTATGCATCTCGACAGTTGAAGATTCATGAGCAGAATTATCCTACGCATGATCTAGAGCTGGAGGCATTTGTTTTTGCTCTAAAGATATGGAGGCACTATCTTTATGGGGAGAAATGTGATATATACACTGACCACCAAAGTCTGAAGTATATTTTCACTCAGAAAGAATTGAACATGAGACAAAGGAGATGGTTGGAGCTTATTAAAGACTATGATTGTTCAATTCATTATCACCCTGGAAGAGCAAACAAAGTCGCGGATGCGTTAAGCAGGAAAGATCCTGTTGTTCTGGCAACAATGAGGATCCTGGGAGATCCCTTGATTAAAGATCTAGTAAAACTGGACATGGGAATTATAAGGAAAGGGACATCATCAACCCTATCCCAAATGATTTCTCAAACTTCATTACTAGAGAAGATCAAGAAGGCTCAAAAAGAAGATCCTTTGCTGCAGGAGAAGTTCGAGGCTGTAAAGGATGGGAAGTTCCCTGATTTCAATATTGATCAAGAAGGTGTATAGAAATTTCGTACAAGACTATGTGTTCCATCTATTCCGGAGATAAAGAAAGAACTGATGGATGAAGCTCATAGCTCTACCTTCTATATACATCCGGGAAGCACTAAGATGTATAGAGACCTTCGTGATCATTATTGGTGGGATAACATGAAGAGGGAGATTGCCGATTACACTACAAGGTGCCTGATGTGTCAGCAAGTAAAGGAAGAAAGACAACTTCCTAAGGGGGTATTACAACCGCTACCCATACCAGTATGGAAGTGGGATAATATCACCATAGACTTTGTAACTGGTCTCCCAAAAACATCCAAAGGAAACAATTCGATATGGGTTATTGTGGACCGTCTCACCAAGACAACCCATTTTATCTCTATTCGGGATGATTTCTCTCTGGATCAGCTTGCCAAGATATACATGAAGGAAGTGGTAAGGCTGCATGGGGTACCACTATCCATCGTATCTGATCGTGACCCGAGATTCACATCAAAATTCTGGAGAAGTCTTCAGCATGCTCTGAACACTGAATTGAATTTTAGTATGGCCTATCATCCTCAAACTGATGGCCAATCTGAAAGGACTATTCAGACACTCGAAGACATGTTGAGATTATGCTCAATGGAATTTAAAGGTGGATGGGATCAACACCTCCCATTAGTGGAGTTCTCCAATAACAACAGCTTCCATGCGAGTATTCAGATGGCACCCTATGATGCTCTGTATGGAAAGCGGTGTAGAACTCCTACTTGTTGGGATGAAACTGGTGAGAGGAAGCTTCTTGGGCCTGATCTTGTGCATGAAATGACAGAACAAGTTCATGCCATCCAACAACACATAAAAGCTGCTCAGAGTCGGCAGAAGAGCTATGCTGACAATCGACGAAGAGACTTGGAGTTTGGTGTGGTGACAAAGTCTTCCTTCGAATCTCTCCATGGAAGAGAGTCATGCGGTTTGGGAAGAAAGGGAAGCTCAGCCCTAGGTACATTGGCCCCTATGAAATCCTTGATCACATAGGAGCAGTGGCCTATCGTCTAGCACTTCCACCGAACCTAGCTCAAGTTCACAATGTCTTCCATGTATCTCTCTTGAGGAAGTACATACCCGACCCTTCGCATGTACTGAACCCAGAGGTGGTACAACTTGAACATGACCTCTCTTATGAAGAGCAGCCAGTGGAGATCTTAGACCGTAGAGACAAGGTTCTACGAAACAAGACTACCCACCTTTTGAAAGTGTTGTGGAGGAATCATAAGTACGAAGAAGCGACTTGGGAGCCCGAGGAAACGATGAAGCAAAAGTACCCTCACCTTTTCGGCTAGGCCTCAAGTATAAATTTCGGGGACGAAATTTCTTAAGGGGGGAAGAATGTAACGACCCAATCTTTTTGAGTATTATATTAACTTACTCTTAATGATTTAATAAGATGTTAATGGTTAATGCAGAAAGGGGAGTTGATGGCTTCATCCAGTAGACTCAACCCTTACGAAGCCCACTTATCAGAGCTTGGGAAGGAGGTAGCATCTGTGGGCTTCGCTTTGGACCAAGCCCAAGCCGAGCTCCAGCGTGTCAATCTTGAACGAAAACGCTTGCAGGAGAAGTTCAAGTTAGTGGAGATTGCTACTAGGGCAATGTTATCTGAGCCTCCCTCAGATTCTCTCACCATAGCACACCTTACACTTAGGTCTTATGCCAGTGTTATAAGGGGCTATGTGATGAGACCCTAGTTTCCTTGTGTAATCCTTTCGGGTGAATAAATTGAGATTTCTTCCTTTAGTGATGTTTGTGAAATTTCAAATGTCTAGATAATTTTAGAATGTATTTTATTGATGAATTTTGAAAAAGGGATATTTTGAAATATTTATGTAAACCCTAAATAACTAATGATGTGTAATGATTTTCAAAAAATGGTCTTCTACAAAAGTGTTCATTAAGGAATTTGGAGTCTAATAAGATCAACTTAATTTTTGATGAATAGTAAATTATGAATAGTGATTTTACGCTTAGGATTAGTAATATGACCAAATGGATTAGTAATTTCACTCAAAGAAAGTTTTAATATAATTTAGACACCTAGATTAAGTAATGAGATTCAATAAAATGGGTAAATAACGGTTTCATAAATTATTAGTCAAGTATTAGTTTTTTCGGATGAATAGTGTTTTTTAATTAAAAATTTAGTTAAAAATAATTAGAAAATTATTTTTATAAAAAGGACTTTATTTTTGAACTCAGAGCATCGATATTATGTTAAGGTAATTTTTGGGGATTTTTCTGAAAAAAATGAATTTTCGATGAATAGTGTTTTTATTTAAAAATTAAATTAAAAATATTTAGAAAATTATTTTTATAAAATGGATTTCATTTTTGAAATAAGAGCATTGATATTTGGTTAAGGTGAAATTTTGGGGTTATTCTGAGAAAGTTGAATTTTCAGTGAATAGTAAAAATACAGTTTTAGGGTTTCGGTATGTTTAATGACATCATAATGGTGTCATGATGATGTCATGAGATCTTTTGAGGGTTGGCCGGCCAAGGGTAATGAATTATTTTTTTGGGGGCCCCATGTGGCCTAACTCCATGATAAATGCCAAGGGAGAGCACATGGGTTTGAGAAAAGCACATGTGAGGTGTCCCTTGGCCATTAATGCTTTGTCCCCTCACTTTCCCTATAAATACCCACCCTTTCCTCCCTTAGTTTTCACTCCCAACTCTCCCCCAACGAAGTTCTGGTCTTCTTACCTTCCAAGGAGTCCTCCAAAGGTGCCCCAAGCCCTCAAGGTCCAATCCATTGAGTTTCAAGAGTCACGTTTTAAGGTAAGGGATCCGACCCCTCTCTTTCTTTTCATGTAATCTCTTTTATGTCATTCCTTTTATGCACCATGTTTTTATGTGAGAGGATGTTCTTTTATATTCCTCTTACTGCCCTTTCATGTTTATATGATGAGATATCCCCTCTTACTCTCATCATTTCGTTTTATGAAAGTTTATGTTATAAAATGGCGGGATGCCATAATTAATGTCTCTCTCATTCAACATTATGAAATACCCCAATATACCATGAGTAGACACTACTTGTGGTCCCTAAAAAGATAAGTAGCTTCTACGTGTGAGCCTCACTCACATTATTTCCACTCCATAGAGGCACTTGAGCTTTATTTTTCACAATGTTTGGATCAAATCTACACGGGTATCCACTATCAAGAACTACATGTGGATTGATTCTCATGACAATGAGATATTAAAGGACACCCAAATCTCAAATATCAATCCCAACTATGACCATAAAGAAAAAATATTCACTTTCCCTATATATGAACCAAACACATACAGGGAACTCTTCCAGAACATATATATGTCTTGATTCTCATACCATCTTGTTCCTTGAGCCCAACCATTATTTTAGAAAATATTAAAGCCCCCTTTCCCACATCAATACCTAGTTGGTGTGGGGAGTCATCCTGAAGAACTATATATGGATTGATTATCATTCTAAAAAGATACATAGTGATTGCCAGATCTCCAATCTTCGGTCTATCAATGACCACAAAAAATAATCTTCATTCCCAATGTGATTGAGCCAAATGTTCTTAGGGAACATTTCTTCAAGAACCATGTATGGATTGATTCTTTCCCCAGTAAGATACTCAGTGATGCCCATGACATATACCCTGGACTAGCCACATTATTTTTATCCTCTAACATTGGTTTATCGTCATCCATAACACTTGAAGTTGAACTGGATAGGAGCCCATGAACTACCTATGCCTTGACTGTTATCATATTGAGATACAAAGTGATATCTAAATCTCTAATCTTGGGTCTAGTTGAGATTTTTAAAAGTAAAAACCCCTTCTTTTCCTCATGCAAGAATCAGATCTGTATAGGTAAACATTTCAGGTCTTATGTCTGTATTCCCATTACAATAAGATAGATATTGATACCAAGACTTTAGGATTTAGTCCCAACCATCTATCTATAAGTTATAAAAAGTACTTTTCCCCACATAAAAGTACAACTGATTTGGGGAATAATTATAAATAACTTCATGTGTCTTGATTCATTCCCAAAAAACATACTTAGTGATGCTCAAATCCTATACCATGTCTCAACCACCATATAATCAAGATTCTCATATCCTTCACATGTGTTACCTTTATATTTTAGAATAATCTAATACCACTCATTTTTTCTCACATTGAACATAGGTCACGTAGTTTTAGTAATTTTTAAAGGGGTTATCTTCATAAATAAGGTTTCTCATTCCTTATTATGGTTACCAATGGAATTGGATATAATACCTTAAATTCCATAATGTATTCCTTCTTCAAATAAAAAAAACTACACTATATTATTATGGAATATGTGTGGCTTGATTCCCACCCGTATAAAGTATGTCGTGGAATTCAGATCTTTAATCATGGGCCTAGCTGCAACACAAGATAAAAAATAATCTACTCTTCTGTGTACTAATTAGATTTACTAGAGGCGATCTAGTTCTAGTTCTCATTTTATGCATGTAATAGTAACAATTATAGCTATATGTGGCTGGATTCTTGCTCTAACAAGATATATATAGATTCTTGGACCTGATACCATTTTCCAACCATTGTATTCCATTTCTCCTTATGTCAAGACAAATATGTTATTTCCACATGACATTAAACTACCTGGTACCTAGAGAAATATATATGGATTGATTCTCATCCCATTGAGATATATAGTGGAGACTAGGACTTAGGTCTTATTCCTAACCATGAGGTAAAGAAAAAAATCCCCTTCTCTTACATACTATAAAAAATCTATGTACTAGATTTTATTTTGGGTCCTATCCTTAGATATACTACCTAGGAATCAAGATATGTCCCTCTTCTATATATGAGTCAGCAATATGAAAGGGACTCCAAGTTTATTTCAAATTTTGGTCAAAACACTTCTTTTTTGCATTGGACAATGCCCCTTTCGGATGTCATACAATTAATCTATAACAATTTCACATCATTGTAATATTTACTATACATCTAGAGGCAAAATTTCTGATAACTAAGAGGTCCCTTACCTGATTATATCTCACTTTCCCTAGTTGGCATTGCATCAGTTTCCCTATGTAACGGTCTTGTTAAACAAAGGATTCCACAATTTGTTTATGTAGAACATGGCTGGGGATCCCTTTCATAAAGAATCCCTATAAAGATTTTGTAAAAAATAGGTAATTTCACTAATGGGAGAAGTATCTTATGTCCCTTTATGCTTTGAAAACGGTATACAAGAATCTGGAATTCAAAATTAGCAATCATCCCTTCAATATTTTTCCTGTATCCTTTCTTCTCACATTAATGTCTCCAAGAATGCGGTTTATATTTTCCACAATAATCTATTCAAAGTATACTAGAATAACCTTGGGCCACATGAACACATATTATACATTGTTTCCATAACACAATGGTCATAGTCGTTTGACCTAAAACAATATGCAGCATACTTCTTACGTTTGGTTCAGACCTTTATAGAGAGAATATACCACTAATTCTTTGAAAATCTACTGAAAGTTTTTTTTATTAAAAGCAGAGTGGAGAAAAGAATCCACAAAAATACATATAGGAACATCAAGGGGGATGAATGTGATTTAGTCCAAGGGCATCCCCTAGGGTAAAAACCATTCACTCCAAAGGAAGCAAACCCAAACGATCATAAACAAAGAGTGTCTCATCCATCCTCCAAATTCAGGAAAACACATCCAAAAAAAAGTAAGAATCTCTCTAAATATGGTGAGCAATCTATCCATGGATCATATCTAAAGAGAATATTCTTACCAGGTAACTCAAATTCCAAGCCTCCTCATATTTTCCGTAAACCATCTTCAACAAAACATTAGAGTCCAAATAAACTTCACCCACATGAAATCCAAACCACCTTTAAACCATGAGAGCAGTGTAAAGAGCTCCCACCTCTTCAACCAAGGAGTTGCATCATCCATAAAACATAGTAGAGCAAACAAAGACCGAGCTGATTGAGTCATTGTGGATCAAGAACCTCTCATAAACCCATTCATGAAAGAACCATCAACATTATGCTCCAAATAACTGATGTGTTGGATCCATCTGATCCAACGACCACCTTGAATGTGAGTCGCGTAAATCCTATTGAAAGATTTGAAGAACGTGAGCGAGGATTGGACACCTTTGAGAACCAAACCTGACTCAGTGATTAAAACCATTATCCTAATCTGAAGATATAGAAATGAGTGGTGGGAACCCAATATTTCCTGATTCCAAGCCACCCGAAGGTTCTAACAAATGGATGAGAGAATAATAAACTATATCTTGTTTTCCTTATCATTTTTCTCTAAACCATGAAACCATAATGCCAAGAAATCATGAGCGGAAAACTAATAATTGTGGAAACAGGGATGAAAGGAGAGTAAGAACCAAAGTCAAGCTGCCCAATCAATCTAAAAAAAGAGATGAAAAGATGATTCATTCCTCTAACTCTTACAAAAGAAACAGTAAAAAGCCAAGGGGATGCCCATTATATGGATGTTCTCATCTATTTTTAATTACTTGTTTCTAATTATCTATACGATGAAATTAATTTTCTTGAGTATCATATTACACCAAACCTTCGAGGACCACTCATCAAGATAATTCTCTGCATGGAGCATCCTCCAGAAATCCTGGATGGAAATCACACCCGAGCTGGAACCCATGAAGCAGCACATGTCGACCTTTCTATTCATGATAATTCTTTCAAAAACATCCTTTTAATCCTAACTAAGAAATGACTGAATAAAATTTTGGTGTCCATTCACCTCCTTTAAGGATATTTTGGAGATGGGACCACCTGTAAAGAAAAACAATTTCAATCCCATTTCAACTTCCAAAAGTTAATATCTCTTTTCCCTATGATGCACTGGGAAGATCCCTAAAGATCCTATAGATGAGTGAACTCGCAACATTCCATATAGGAGTTTCCAGAACAATGATTTTCTCTATCATATTAGTGGAATCCATTCCGTTCTCTGAAGAAAAAGGCCTACAAAGAGCCCCTAAAATAATCTCCTAAGAATGTTTTGAATGCATTCCATGCATGGAATCAGAAATATCATGTAACCCCACCCCACACTCCTCAACTGGACTCACCATACGGCTCCAAGAGTCCTAATGACATAATATTCTCAATCCTCACAATGATACCCTTATGAGGATTGAAAATCAATAAAATATTCTTCAGGATAGATGTTAGCATGTTGTAGATCATGTAAAATCTCCCTCCAAATGATAGAAAATTATTTTTATAGTTAAGAATTATCCCAAACACTCTGTTAATGACATCATCGACGAATTAATTCTTTGTTCATCTGTAAGATATTGGAATACCAAGATACATCATTAGAAATTTCTTTCTTTGACATCTCAGGATTTCATGAATATACGTACAGTGTTGTCCAGAAAATTTGTTAGAAATGTAGACATGCATTTTACCTATATTAATTCATTTTTATCTCTATCATCTATATGTGGACATAAGCTCTGTGAGTCCAAGAAATGATCTCCACCTTCCATTAATGAATATCAAAATATCTTCATTAAACATAAGGTGAGAGATGTTTTACATGCCATTCCGAACATGATACGGTGACAAAATTCCATCCCCCATGCCTTGATGTAGGTTCTCAGAGATGGAATCTTGGGCCTATATGAAAAATCTTGGTGAGGAAGGGTCACCTTCATGGACTCCACACATAGTTTTAATGAAACCGGAGCATTTCCCCTAAATAGAAATTGAAATCCATGAGGAAGAGTAGTGTTTGAAGAAAAGGTCACAAAACCACCACTGGAAACCAAACCTCCTTATCACCAGAATAATGAAACTCCATTCAATTTTGTTTTTGGCTTTATCCATGTCCACCTAAAATATGAAATTTCATCCAATTTTTTATTTATTGATATCATTCACCATCTCATTACCAATTCCAAGTGCCCCTTGGATGCTCCAACCATTGAAAAAACCATGATTCTCTCTTGCAACCATCCTTGAGTTCACACCACTCAGCCTCCTTGAAATCAGACTTTCCTGAATTTTATATGACACATTACATAAGAAAATTGGCTTATAATAATTGAGTCTAGTGGGATCCTTTATTTTTTATATAAGAACTACCTCAGAAGCACAAACAATCCTATTAAGGTAACCACCATAAAATATGTATTGGATAGCCTCTACCTTCTAAAGACCAAAAACATCCCATAATTCCACATAAAGGATCCCAGAAATCCATTCGAACTAGGGGTGTAATATTGAGTTTTCAGGAAAACCTAATCTTTGATATTCTCCTCAGAAGGAATAGATATCAGGTGAATATTGGTGGACCCCTCCACCAGATGTAGAATTCCCCCCAAAATGGCCTGATCTCCCACATAAGTACACAGATTCTAATTTCTGGAAGGAATCACCCTACATCGGATACCTTCAAAATGTTCAAGTGCCATCCTACCAGCAACACCCACATAAAATGTGGAAAATCCATTATTAAGGTTGAGTTTTAGATTCATACTCATCTTCTCCATCAATCATTCATGGAATAAGTCATTATTTAAATCTCCCTCTTTCAACCATCTAACCCGAGATCATTTCATATAAGAACTCTATATATCAAAAATTTTCATAGAATGAAAAATGAATTTATCACAAAGGATAGTGATGTTTTTTCTCATCCCATATATTCTATAGATCTTTTAAAAACTTGTCAATATCCAATTTGATTCTATCTACACCAATACTTTCACGATGAAAAAAATCTAACCATTGCTGAGTGTCTGTCTTTAATCGCTTAAGGAAATTCACAAGGGAACACTAGGAACTCCTGGTCCCCTCTAGGTCCCATGATATTTTTAGCATCTGCATGAAAATATCAACCAAGTGCCAACTACTGGAGTAGTGAAATTCATGGATCCTAAAAGCACCCCTATGAATTCATAAGGATATCATAATCTCCATAAACATTCATCATATTCTATAGATTGAAAGTCATAATTCTTGAGAGATCTTTTTCCTGACTAAGAAATACACACCCCAGTTGTCCTTACATCAGGTTCCCCACATAATAGGCATGTCAGCCAAAGAATTCCACTATTGACTATAAATTATGTTCCCTACTGGGCATTGCATAAATCATCCACCATAACTATTTTGTCAAGCAGTGGTAACATTATTATCGGTAGATTACTCCTCTAATTCCATTATCCATTTTTCCCATACCACATGACGTATCTAGGATTTACCAAATAACATCTTAAAACATTATCCTTCCATACATGAATAATGTAGAAAATTTCAATAAAACTCACCCAGAATTAGAAAATCATTAACCTAATCAATAAAAGATAAATACTTTAGATTATATCCCCCTAATTTCCTTACTACAAGATGTTAAACTTAGGTACATAATGTTCTTACTGTATGACATTAACCCACATAACATAATGTCCTTACTATATGACATTAAAAATCACAACATAATGTACTTGTTGCATGACTTTAAACTACATAACATAATTTCATTTATATATAATATTAAAAAACACAACATAATGTCCTTATTGTATGACTTTAAATTGCACAAAATAATGTCTTGGCTACGAGACTTTAAATTGCAGAACATAATGTCCTTGTCGTTAGATGTTAAGTTACAAGGTTAATGCATTATTTTCATGACATTAAACTACATAATTACTTCATCCTATGATGGAAGGGGCCCTTCTCCCCCATAAATAGGTTATCCAACAAAATTTACCCTCCTTAACACATCAAATTCAAATTGGATTCACTTACTATTCATGGAAAATGTCGATACAGATTATTCCTTTATTCATAGAAACTTTTCCTTGGAAAAGCCACCCACTATGGTTTGAGACATCCAAAACATAAATTTCCTTTTCTTATCTGAAATAAAAAGTTGGAATTCTTAGGAACTCTATTTCCTACTATTCAATATGCACCACTGTTGGTCTTGTAAATTTCTCCCACATAATGGGCCAATCAGCATAAGGATGCCACTACTTGACTATGAATTACACACCCTAGTTGGCCTTGAATAATGTATCCCCATAATAGGTTGGTCATCTAGAGATAACATTTTCCTTAGGACAGCCCTCCTCGATTCCCATATTTCACATTTTAGATTCAAAAACCATAAAAATCATGACTCAAGATTCCCCTAGGAAGTATCTTAAGAATATCAAAAACTTTCCAACCATAAATACTTGTTTGGATTATCATCTCAAAATTAATTGTGAAGGGTATTCGACATAAAATACATTCCCTATTAGTCTGATATAAATGACTTTAAACTACTCATAAAAAGATATGTTGTATTCATTAGGTTATAAAGCGTAAAGGTAACTCTGGACAAAAGTCAAGCCTCAACTTGATGGACCTATAATATGTACGGTTAATAAGATATCAACTGATAAAATGTTAAAAGGCACAAATATTGTTAGATTGAATTCCCATAAATGGTAGCCTAGGAAAAATAACATTCCTCCATGCTAAGTCTTCTACATATTGAACTTAGGAAAAAATAAGGTTGATTACACAAAATATAAAATTATGTAGGGTTTTCCATACAACCCATGTAATAGTCACACTACGATCTATAAGACCCTTGGATTAGGAAAAATATTGGTCACCCCCATCCCTATCATTGTAATTATGATTATGTGGTATGAATATGTAATGTTTTGGAAATCAACTTTGACATTATGATTACCGAAATAACGTAATGATGAAGACCTTTATGACAGGAAAACATTCATCTCATTTATGGGGAAAATCATAGGGACATCGAGAAAATGTAGTATCCATATCATGTATTACATGATTCCTTCAATGTAACTTTTCATATGTTCTAAAGCCTCTTGAGTCCCATCAACTACTTGTGGAACCTCATCCAGTTGACCATCTTCAGTCTCCTCATCCTGACAAAGCTCTTAAATCACAGTCACAATGGATGTTTCCTTTCTTTTTTGGATTCTCCCATTGAACAATAGAGTTTTTTAAGTTCTCATTGAGTGAATGTTAATTATTGATGATGGTGTGAAACATGAATAGTATTCTCCTTAATCTACAACATGAATTATTCCAGTTTTGTTCTATGATTGGCCTTCTCTTGGGATAACATAGCTCGAACACCATCAATGCTGACAAGATGTTTATCCTTTATGAGATATTGTTGAAGCATATGCACCTACTCCGATCAGAAAATAGTCTCCTTCCCCATAATATTGACTATATAGTAATCAAACCCATTGAATCCCAACATGTTGAATAGAACTAAAATCCATGGGATTTTTGAGTGTTAGTCCTCATGGGGAATTTAAGATATTATCATCCATATCTCATGCCAATCCTTACGACATGTAATGTGCAGAGTGTTCGGCAACTCCAAATCTGATTCAGTGTCACTACCATAATGAGTGATGTAATCTGGGATCTATATAGTCAAAGAAGATCATTATTATTCTCCCTCCCGAATAGTGGATGCCCCACCTTCCAGTGCTGGCTGAGCAGATGCAACAGATCACCCTCATACCTATCACTGGAAGAATATAATCCCAAATAATGAATAGATTCATTGTTATATTCAAAAGGATAATAATAGTGGGGAATATTCTCAATAATTAGTTAACTTCACCTAAAAATAGATCAAAATACATAAAGGATTCATCCCTATCATTCACAGCCTCAGTTGATTTAGTTGGAACCTCTTGATTAGGGACACTCCCTTGGGTCCTTCTAGGATCCTCCAGATGAGGATCTAGAAGGCTTCTCATTTCAAGGGGCACCTGAGATGCCTCCCCTCTAAATAATGGGATTGAGAGTGATCTTAATGTTTTCCTTATGCACAATCATTGTAACATCTTATATGTATAGAGTTTCAAATTCCAACTAGTCATTGTAAGGGAATTAGACATAATATGGTCTATTGGATATAAAATAAAGACTCACATCCATTTGATTCTTTATATAATGCTATGAATTCTTCTAATGTGGTAGGAATATTAATATGTCCAATTACATAAAAATATTTCATGAAAACATTTATCATTAATTATATTGAAGTCCCATTACTAATTTTAATATCACCCATGATAAACCATGTGGAATTTTGTTTGTGACCCTCTGACTATATCATGAGACCCCGAACAACTTTCATGGTGGAAACCACAGGGTATAAATAAGTCATCGTAGGGTTCTCTAGTGGATGGGATGAACTTGAAATATTAAAGAAATGTAATTTAGTCATTAATATATAGAATCTCATGAATCACCTCTAACATTAGTAGATTCTGCCTTCCTCTCCATAGTTGAAGAGAAAATTATAGGATTATATGATGCACCCTCAACCACTGTTATTTATTTTTTTGAGGAAGCTGTTTCTTTATCATGAATATAAACATTTACTAGAGTTCCCTCCTCGGTTCTCGAAGGATCATTTTTAATTTCATTGAGGGTATAAATAAAAGGAGTTCCTATAATCCCAATAATTTTATATACTTACTCTGCATGGGGATAAAATTAATGATGTGAGAAATACTTATTGCTACTGACAATGCATGTCTCCAAGGATTTCATCCTCTTCCGTCCCTTATTCTTTGTCTTTTTCAAATGAGGTCTAGCATTAACCTCCTCAAAAATATCTATTATAGGTGGTAATTATTCCACCATCTCATCCTCTATGTCTTGTCATCCTGGAGATATCTCTCTTGATCTGACGGGTGACTCAGTAACCCTGATCAGAGTATCACCCTGGCTATACCATTGTGATGGAACCTTAATTGATTTTCCCATTTCCCACTGCAAATTATTATTGTATTTCTCTTTATAAATAACCCTTTGGATGAAATATAATGGTAAATAAGAAAATATTATGAGAATAATAAGACTTATGTATTTAGTATTTGAAAAGTCATGCCATTCCTCAAAATAAGAATGATTAATGCCTTCAGCAGCACCATGTTTATTCATATAACTCATTCACCATTTTGTTAGTACATGATTGTCAATTTCATATATGAGAATATTTAGCTATTTAATATGAATTTGCACTTCAGTAGTATAAACCTCAAAATAAATACCAGGTGGCGCTTTGATATCTCTTATCCCAAAAATTTGCAACAAAACAAATAGAAATGTCTATAAGATTTCAGTATCAAAAGGCAATTCCAACCATTATTGGACTACCTTTGGTCATACATATTTCGAATAAATTCTGTTCAACTATGAGGATGATCTCACATCCCTATACTTCTTGGGCTTCCCAACTCCTTCTATCATAAATGTTGGATGGGGAAATGTAACCCAATTCTTTTCTTGGTGATAGTGACTATACTACTTGGGTGAAACTTCAATTAGTGATTTTGGTGTAGCCCTATTGACACTAGTGGGTGGATTATATATTTCATTTGGTAATTTTTATGAGATATTATCCTCCTCATCCTCAATCTCAGACTCAGATGATGCAACCATTAAATGATACAAAGAAACTTCCATATAAGAATGTTATTTCTTACTCTACCTCTTTATCCTATCCCAAGGAACAAACAATTATTTCACCCCTTTAGGGAATGATCAAATCCATTATTTATCATACCAGGTAGTTAATCCACTGGTCACGTCATCTATAAGAAGTTTAATAACCATCTACATAAACTCCTTGTCAGTGGGAATCCACAGTTGTCGAGATACCAACATATTCTGTCCTAATATAATGTGAACCAGAGATGATATGAGTATTGGATGCACACACATAAACTAGCCATAAACCAGTAAAAATAATAATACTCACATATAATATCACCATCAATCATCATCACAAAACATCATCCTTAACCTCTAGAATGTATGACCTCATCTCCATGATGGTCGTCTCTTCGTCAATTAACCTTCCTGTGGGAAGATTCCTATAAAGAAAGAAGTTAAACTCCTCGAATAAACTCATCCTTGTCTAAATTTTATGATACTTCATGGATTGGGTAAAAATTACAAATACAACTTGTACATATGGTTGAAACATTCTCTTGAGGACCTGGATCCCACTCTCCATGGCATAAGTCTTGAAATGAGACATGATCTATCCCTACAAAACAAGGAATGGTCCTTTGATTATAAAAGGAACTTTCCCTCAATGAACGTGCCATATAGTACTATGGATTTTCACCAAAATAGGATTGTCAAATGCCACTAAATATTACTCTACCATCTTGTTCACAACAATTAATGTTCCAGGCCTTATTCCACTATTATAATCACAAACAGGTATCAAGTAGATGATAAAGAACATTGACATAAAACCCACAATACATGTCTTAGAATTAATTTTGTGGTTTATTTCATAACCCAATTTTCAAATTATCCCTTTTCTAATGTCAAAAAGAAGGTTCCATGTATGATTCTCTTCACTACCTGGGGACAACTCGTACGATTCTTGCAGGTGGGGCCTTCCCCTTCTTCCTCGAGAATATTTGTATCCATGCTTCCAGATGAATATCCCATGTTATATGGGGATCGTCCGTCTTTATATCGTGAGTTTTTTTCCATAGCTCATATTCTAAAGCTTTCATCCAATTAGATTCATTACAAATTTCCCTTGGGGTGAATTTGGAATACATAACTTCGAGGGTTGGATCCCAAGATATCTCTTGAATATCACAAAAATTTATGAAAACTTCTCCATGAGTCAAATGGATATAATTTGTCTATAGGATACATAAGATCAATATATCTAGAAAAAACTCATCATTGTTATATACATAAGTCCACCTACACACATAGACTCATAAATTCCAATTCCTTCAAGATCCTTTTAATCCCCACACAGTTTTGATGAACCCAGTACGCCAATATCCATGTTGGCTTAACATCACCTCCTAGGTAAAAGACCCAACATTTCTCCATGCCCTTCAATTGATAAATTTTTGAATGTCAAAAGAATATTGAATAGAAATGAAGATTTAGTTAATATTTTTGTTGATTCAGATTTGGAGAATATGGGCTATGATGCAAAAAACAGGTTGTGGATGTTGTCTCGTCATTAATATATATACCAATGCTGGAAATGTGGGCGGTTGAGAAGTTCATATTGTCCTGAAACCAATAAGTCGGGAGATACTCCTTTGGATCTTGTGAAAGGACCTCCTGTAGATGTACATTAACATAATGAGTAAAATAAGTACTGTTCAAAAAATCATTGTGATAATTATTCAAAAACCCCACCTGATTTGGAAGCATGGAATCATAGATGTCATAATAATTGTGCCCTATGTTTTTCATAATTTCAAAAATTCATTTATTATCTAGTTTATCAGAAGATGAAATATTTATGTTATCCATTGAACCTAAAAATAAATATCAAGTACATTTTAGTGTAGGTTTATTTTGGCGAAAAATGTAGAAATAAGAAAATTTGGTAAAGGCATTCCTTCATGTAAGTGTCTTTCTCAAGTTCCTCATTATTGTGCCTTTCACAAGTAAATTGTTACATGCATGACACTAACCCATGACTATGAATCATGAAGCCAAATACATATTTCATCTTCATGAATGAAGCTTCTACAAGAAAAGAACTAACAGAGTCTGCAATGAAGACTTCCGTAGGGAGAGGTCAAAATTTCATGTTAGGAGAGTCTTTCAACAAAATGATGGCCCAATTTATATATGAGTGATCCCTCATTCATGAAGATCTTGTATAATAGACAAAAATTAACCACAAAACATATAATATTGCAGGATTCATGTTTCCTTTTTATCCCTTTTGCTCAAGAATAGACCATCTTTCTTCTGTTGGATCCAATCCTGATGGGGGGGGGGGTTGACACATCATTTTATCATATAGTAGAATAGGAGAAAAAGATAAATACATTAGAAAAAGGGGATAAAATAGATAAATAAATCCAAGAGATTTAAGGTCCTAAGAGAATAGTTTGCCCAAGGTTCCCCCAACCTCCATCAGTGCCCATCCCACCTGAATGCCCGACTTTCCGGAAGATACTAGCTCAAAAATGACACATTCTACCAACGTCAAATATTTTCATATAAATAGGCCCTTGGGGTCTTAATTTTTAGAGACAAATCTTTCCAAAGTTGGATTGTCGCTCTGATCACCCTAGTACTTTTCTCAATCCATCTCAAACCTTTTAGGTAGTTTTATAACACCTAAAGAGAGGAAAATAAAGGGATATAGTGAATCTAATCTGATAATGTGTGAAAAATAAATAACAGTTGTGGGATTCATTCGCCCAACTACTTGATTTGAGAAGATTAGCATGAGTCTCCATACCTCAAATAGGAACTTACAAAAATCACTTCTAGGAATACCTATGGAGAATTTTGAAGGAATTATTAATGTCTCCACCAATTGTAGTCATCCAGGGTTTCCATCACACAATGTGCCATCAGTTTTCATAAACCTTCATACTCGAAGAACCCCTAGCCCATTCTTCATTGGTTCACCAAAATATCCAACCTTTGAAATCCATACATGAATCCTCATTCAAATCCAATAATAGTAAGGCCTTTACTTCATTGGATCCCTTATCTAAAAGGGACCATGTTGAAACCTCCACCTAGAACTTTTGATTTACAAAACCTTGGTGAAAGTCACATCAGTGTGTCTCCAATTTGCATTTGTTTTTTGAAGTTTAGAGGTTTCCCACAATTATCCCACTATAAGTTAGGATCCTTATGGAATCTATATATTTGTATAGCTATGGTCAAAGGGACCCTTACTATAGGGAAAATGTTGAGGAGTTCCTAGTCTTAGATTTCACAGATAGTACCATGTTCATCCCATCTCATCTCCGAGACCCATGGACTCTGATTCCCATAATGGAGGGTAAGGATCAGACATTATTTTCCATTCAACATGGAATGTGATCCTCCTACCACTGCCAAAAAAAAATCAGGAATCCAACCTGGTGTAACCCCATGTCCTTTCATGTCGTAGGTTATAGTCTTACTACCCTCTACCTCCTCCTACTTCACCTTTATCCCTTCCCCACATTAGACTCACATCCAATGTTAAATAATGAGTGGGATGTTTCATACCCCCAACATATTCCACCAGTAAAGGAGGAAAAGTGTATGGTTTTTTGAATCATCTGTTTCCATTTGTTTCTCATACCCATCATGAGTTATGTGGGGATAGAGGTTAGTGGTGACCATGACGTAGACATCATCAACCCATCCTAATGGACTATGAGAACTCTGATTCCCACCATAAATAGGACACATAGGAATTATTCTAGTGGCCGGAAGTCTATACCATGTCATCAATGAAATGGGGAATCATGTACCCCTCAAATTTGAATCATATTTGGTGTAAGCCCCAACCTAATTTAACTGAAATAACTCATATTATTGTTCTAAAAATCATATGTAGGACACCTCTATAAGGATCTATCTCAAAGGGTATCCTCCTTAGAGGTTAACCCCAATGAAACCCTTAAATCACCATGTTTGGCCTTTTTTATAGGGAATCCACTTCAAGATTTGGACCATTATTATTTATCTCAAAGGGCCATACTCCCTAATGAGACATGCTCAACTACATGGGCTTTGATTCCCATTCAAACACCATAGATAAGAACCCTCTTTGGGGTTCAAACCCAACACCAAAAATCAACCCTTTTTTGCCTAGTCCGTATCCCCAGAAGGGTCTAATTAAGCTTGGAAACTCCATTCTATTATAGTTTCCTTGGGATGATCTAGCATAAGTCCAACACCAAACATTGACTAGGCACCTTCCACTCAGCTACCTTTTCGACATGACGTTAAAATGTTTGTTTAGAACCTAACCAAATAACTGTAAAAGGTATGAAGTTTCGAATTAAGAGGAATAGAACTACTTGGGTTATAATTCATTTTACAATGATTCATGTAAAACCCATATATGGGTTTGATCCCAATATCAAAACAGCTCTTGTCTCCCTAGATAACGATAAATTCCAGTGTGAACTTCATCTTCCTAGATGAAAAAAACACCAGAGTGCCCCACTATGTGGATTGAAAACCAACATCATCATAATAATGACCAAAGAATATCTATATAGTATATAAGAGGATACCATTGATGGAGAACCTTAAATACATACAGATATCTCCATTAATGAAGAACTTCATATACATACATATGATTCTGAATTCCATACAAACTGATGATTGATTACTAATTTCATGGGAAACCCATGACATACATGGGAAACCCATGTCATACATGGAAAAAATGATGAATTCATGAACATATCATAAATATATAAGATAGTCTCGTAATAGGATATAATCCCCCCCCCAAGGGTGAAATGAGCCCGACCTCCCATCATCTTACAAATGTTAGTTCTTAAGAATCATGGTTCAAATTACCTATTGAGTGCATGCCTATGGAAAGAAGGACCCTATGAATGAAAAACAATTATGAGTTTCCACTTACATGAATAAACATGTTAGATTCTTTTTAGAAATAGTGATTCCTATTCAGAATAACCATTTAGAGGGAAAATATGGGACTACAACCTTCAAGAAATTATGTGATTTTTCAAATCCCCACATCACATGGATGATTTATATAATTATATTTAAAATAATAATACTTTATTTTTTATATAAATATCATTAATTATATATAAAATAATACAATACCTCATTCCATCATTATCATTGAAAAATAGAAACGTCTGTCTTTTGTAGAAATGACCAAATGTCCCCATGATTACAAAAAATTTCATTTTTCATAATATGTATCTATTGCTGGATTTAACAGTATAATTGATTTTTAAAAATGATAAATATTTCATGATAATTTTGTAAATTCTATAATTATGACGACATTAACCATATTCAACAATAATAATTCATTTTGGACATATATGCAACATATCATCAACATGTTTGACATAAAATAAAATGATTATGTAATTGAATATAAAATGGTAATAAATGAAATAAAATGAGTAATAAATTTGTAATTGGATATTAAGAATATAAATAATTAAAATAATTTTATTATTTAGAAATATCATGAGCATTTGTGATTAGTCGGACATTTGGTAAGGGACACATTTCATTAAAATCCTTGTTTCAATGTTTTAATGGTTCATTTTATTAAAATTATTCTTCCATGTACATATTTATAAAATGATTTTATGAATACATTTATATAGAAATAAATTAAAAATAGTTAATATTTTATTTTGTAATTTCATTCAATAGGTTTTAAGAGGAATCTATTTTGAGTGTTTGATATGAAATGATTTTCATTTACATTAAAAAGGGAAACATCAAAGTTCTATTTTAACATATAAAACAACAAAAAACGTTCCCACCACCATGAACTTTATTTTATAAAGAATATTAATATATAAGACTATATGTCTTCTTCGATTAAAAATCCTTTCTCCCATTTTTGTAGGGAATTTTCGTTTTGAAAATGGATTTAAAAAAAACTATATTTAGATATCCAAAAATGGTTTGCATTTGCATTTAGAAGAGGTATTTAGGAAATTTATAATGTAAATGTGAATGATTAAAATGTATTTTTTTGTATGGTACATGGACATTTTTTATTATGACTAGTGATCCTGATATAATTCCTGATTATTATTATGCCCAATATAACACATGATGACGGGTGAGCATGATATAGCACATGATAAGGGGTGATCCCGATACAAATCTGTAATGCAATTGGGTAATGATTACTTTATTTGGAGAAATATGTAGGAATTTGACCACAATATTTATTTAGATTTTAAATTTTTCCATGAAGATTATGTCCCCATAAACCTACATGAATTTTTCATCATTGCAAATGTCTTTTCCTAGAAATAATATGACTTAAAATGTTGACCTTGTAATATTTTTAAAAGAAGGATTATATCCTTTTAGGTTACATAATTATTGTTTTTAAGAAAATATATTTCATGGAATCTCATGTTTTATAAGTTACCCTCATTATTATTATTATTTACTTACCTTATATTATAAAGTTTTTTATCAAAAACATTGGGAAAAAAATTATTTCACGTGAAACTAAAATGATTATTTGAGCTAAAAGTTAATTTATGTTAAATGAAAACCCATTTTATGATCTAATGATATTAAAATGGAAAAAACTATTAATTATTTATTTTTTACCCTTACTGATATTATTTTTTACATCCCATGTTTAAAAAAAATTACATTGGTTTCATGCTTGAGTATGAATAAATAAGTAATGTTTAAAATAAAAAGGATTTTTCATTAAATGAAAATATGTTTTGTATTTAAATGTTTTGTAATTTGGCAAATTTTGAAACTATGTGTAAGTGTCTGGTATGCATTTTATGAATTTTTTAAAATATTTATGACATAATAATCACACTCTATTTTGGAACATGGATGAAAAGGGGACAAAGGAAAATACCTTAGATAGAAGAGAATATGATAAATGAAAAAGGCCAATGATCAAAAGGTCCCCCAAATTCAATTTTCCCAAGTACCCCAAAGAAGCATCGGTGATCAGGTAACATACGCTTTATCCTATGTGACTGGTCTAGGTGAGAACCTTTAAGGTATACCTAAGAGAATCCCCTAAGAGAGATAGAACCATTGGACATGGTATCATATTTTAATACAAATAGAACATTGGGGTCTTCATTGGTATAGATGAAATATCAATATGGTCTCTTAATGATCTTCTCACCCTATTCGTTAACTCAAGACCTCTGAAAAAGTGGAGGTTTCCCTCCGAAAACCTGACGAGGAATGAATTACTGGGGGAAAAGAAACTAAACTCCTCCTAGGAATTAAAATAAACAACAAATATTTGAGGCACTCTCTCCCACATGGTTGATGAAAACTGGCATGAGGTCCCCTTCATAACTAAGGATTTTTATGAAACACATATCAGAACACCTGTGGAGACCCATGAATTCTTGACCATGGTCATTCAAAAGTGTAGTTTCCCACATATTCCATCATTCATGCCTCACTTGGATAACCAAATCCTACCGATATGAGCCTCCCTTGGCTCACCCAATTATACTTGAACAAGTCTCTCTATCCCCACCCTATCCTTTACCTATGCAATCCTTTGATCAGTCCCTCTTCTAAGCCACCCATAGTAGGGTCTCTCATCCTCCAGTTCCCCTGCCATAGAGAGATTAAGTTGAAACCTCCACCGAAGCCCAAATATTTTCAATACCAATAAAAGAGGCACACCAACATGTCTCCCATTTGTATTATCATTACTTTGATCATGTTTTTCTTGCACTTGTCCTACAAAATTTTTAGGGTCCTTGAGGTTCATGTGGTTTTCCATTCCTTCATCCATGAGGAACCATACACTAGGGACGATGTTTTGGATTTCTTAGTCTTACGAAAAAGGGTTAGGACCATATACATCCCTTTTCATCTCTAAGATCCAAAGCCTTTGGTTCAATGAAATGAGGGTGAAGATTTCTCATTATTCTCCATTCAACAGGGAATACGATCCCCCTACCTCCTTATAAAACCTATTTTGGGGAATCCCCCCTGTGATATGTCCCTAGACTTATTATGGGAGGTTTCACACTTCCTCCTCCTTTCTCCCCGAGGGCTATGTCTTCACGGTTGGTAAGATATGACTATCCAAGATACGAAGATCAGAGAGAGTATGGGAACCATATCCCCTCCCAAATCTCATCTCCCCATCCCCTTCCACTATTTACATGTCCTCTTCCAACAGAGGAGGAGGATATTCTTGCGGTTTTCAATATATTCTTATTCCGCTTTATTATCACATTCAAGCATGACTCATCCTGAATCCTGTGGAAATGGAGGCAATCCATGATCACAACGTCCACATTTCTAGATGCGTGTTTTGATAGAGAATCTTATTTCAGATATTCCTATCACCTTATTTTAGAGGGCCTCCATTGGTGTGAGTCCTCAAGGCCATGTATCCATCCTCAGGGAAAAATCATATTGTGTGGTTTCTTGGAATATTGTTTCTTATTGTTTCTCACACATATCATGACTCACAAGGGATTATTGTTGATGGTGGTCATGATATCCACAATAATCTCTATGGTCCTCATTTAATGTCTAAGGCCCATCAACATCATAAGAAATCCTCCTCATGAGTAACCTTGAAATCCAACCTATGGGGATCATTAAAAGTGTAATCCCCATCAAAATTATAGGGCATCCCCCATAGGTGTTTGTCCATAAATCCAACCTAGGGGACTCATTACATATGTAAACTCCAAAAAATCAATGGGATTACATTTCTGGAGTACACCCAAATGATAATACCCATTCATGAAGGAAAACATAGAGTGCAATACCATGAAAATAGAACTATGAGACCAAGGATTCCTCCTATAATAGGGATATGTTGGATTCCTAACTAAGGCCCAAGATCATTAGAAATACTTCTCAAGAGTAATACCTAATCAAATACCTAAATCATATGGTGTACCCTTTAGGATTAGTCGCCAAACTCAATAATCGCAAAGGGAAACACTCCCCTATGATACAAACCAATTTAGGGCCACCATAGACAAGGTTCTTAATAACCAAAAAATGTGGGATTTGTTCCCTTCCAAATGAGATATGTAATAATCCTACCTGAGATCCAAACTCAACATCCTAAACAAACCCTATTCTCTCTGGGTAACATTCAATGTAGGGTCTAATTCCACCTTGGAATTCATATCCAATCGAGGTTCCCAAGGCCACTTATACATAGGCCCCACACCTAATAGTGACAAGGTACCTTCTCCTATACTTCTATTCCACATGATGCTAAACTTCATGGTTAGGTCCCTATCACATTACCTTAAATCTTATTATGTGACCCATTAAGTGGCACCAAACAATGTGGGTTCTGTTTCAATTCACAAGGATACATAAGAAACCCATTCATTGGTATGATCCCAACATCAAAACAATTCCACTCTCCTATGATGACAATACACTCTATAAAACCTCACCCTATTTCTAGAAAACCATTATCATCATAATAACAACCATATAATCTTTAATAAGTATATAAGAGGATACCATCAATGGAGAACCATTGATAAACATAGATATATTCATACACAAAGAAGCCCATATACATACAAATGATTCTAAGATCCACACATTCTAAAAATGATTTATAATTCAAGGGTGATCCACATCAAACTTGGGAATTAATGATGGATTTAGGAACATATATATAATATACAGTAGATTCCTTAAGTATAAAAAAAATCTCCCAAAAAAGTGTGTGATGAACCAAACCACCCATCCTCTCGACCAATGTTTGTTCTTGTGCATCACTAGAACCCCCCCCATAAGAACCTACCTTTGGAAAGAAGTTAACTCATGGATATAGAACCCTTTTTTGTTTCAAATTCCACAAACAAACCCATTGGAAACATTTAAAAAGTAGTGGATGTGACATGATTGATTTCACAAAGTTCAACCCCCTTATAGTCAACCTTCACGAAACGCAAACATAATTCTAGAGGGAAAAAACTAGTGAACCCAATGTGAATACATAACCAATATTATATCATCACCCAAATGTGAGGATACTTTCACTGTCAAAATTAACGAAGTCCAAACAAGATAATAAATAATGCATGTGTTTTTTAAAATGATATGCTTCATTAATGAGGTTTTCTTATTTATGGTTTTCACATATCCGTGTACATATTTTTAGAAGTCCCTTCAATACAATGGAATCCTTGGGCCTTTATAAAACACATACCCTGTATACCTTTTAGGTTGGTTATTCATCCATAAAAAGGACTCCATCCCAAACCATCAGATTCAACGCTAGGTCACAAGATCATAGGATCAATAGTATTGTCATAACGGCATAATGCAAACTCTAGAGGCCATTAACAGGCACTCTATTGCACCAAGCCCCACTAATCATCCAGCCAGTAAAAATGGTGGTACTAAAGCTGACAGTATCGAACACCATATTTATCATTTTTGATGTCTTATACCTAGAATTTGATGACCTATCCCTCCTGTATATCAGGTATGTGGATCAATATGACATATAAGACCACATCCAAAAGACACAAGGATCCTTATAAAGGGATACTTTTAGCATTCATAATCACCAATTCCACACATTAGTGAAACCTCAACATAATTAGGGTGTCGTGCCAAGGTCCTTTAGACTAAGGCAGACATGTGAGAACACCAGAGACAAAAACTGGACAATAGGGAGAAAGATCAAACTTATTACCCTCTGAATAATCCCACCATAACAATTTTGTGGAAAACTATGACCTGTAACATACAGTATCCCTCCTTAATTCAACATGCCAAGAGACTCATCTGGAAGAACTAAAAAACATCCTCTATTCAAATCAATTTAAAAACTATGGACAGGGACATACACCTAACCACACAAATCAATCCTTTCAGTAGAATCAATTGAAAAAATTCTAATAATCCTTCTAGACGTATTTGGAAGTAATCCATGATTAGGTGCAAACACAATCCTGCATTCATCAATCATGGTAGTAGTTTTGTCTGGAAATTTTTGGAGAAGTCATTAACAATGTCCCTAAGATGATAATGGTGAAAACAAAACTCTCTTACCCCCACCCATAAGTACAATAAGTATCCACATGATGTAAAGGGAGGATATAAGCAGACACATACACCAATTCAAGATACATAATTGACATATATCTCCATTCTAGTCACTGAAGTTTCCAAAAATATCCTAAAATTTGTAAAAGGGAAGATGAAAATCCCTACCAACATCTTACAAAATTTCGAGGACCTGATTAGTACAATTAAAGTAGTGTCTTAGGGATAGACACACATTTATATCCTCATTACTTCAGTTAACCTTCATCATGTCACTCGAGAAAAGATACACACCTCTACTCCTATCCAAGAGTTTCATGGAGAAAGTTCACCCTATTATATGGGAAACTAGATTAAGAACATACACTTAATCCTTAAATTCATGATAGGTTTCTAGGAATGATCCTTATAGAGATGGATTTTATATTTATGGAATCCTGATGAGATTTGGCCTTGTCAAAGAGATCTGTAGGAGTGAAAGGGACCGTAGATGATATTTTAGGAGAAGGTAAAGGATTTTATTCATAAAACCTGAGATATTATAACAAATAAATATCATTTACATTAAATATGTGTCCTTACAACATTTAGATATTGTAGAACAATGATCAGAAATATTAGGTCTAATATAACATCTTCTTTGAATGTGAAACAACGCATCAATAGATAAGTCAATTGTTTTGAGAAAATAATTCTTACATTTGTCTTACATGGTTGTGAAATCATTCTATTATATTTAGAAACTTAACCAATTAATTTTATAGATATCATTTATTGGAGAAACTATTGAAAATCATTCTTAATGTCCCAAACTTATTTTTAGAATGATTTACTAAACTAGTGAAAAAATATAAAATAAGAAGTGTTCCTTGAAGAACATCAACATAAGCTAATTCTTTACATTTAAAGGATACTAAATGATCATAATTATCTACATTTAACTTATTCAATTAAACAATTTACATCAACATGTTGATCTATATGAACATAAGGTACTTCTTTGTCATAATAGAGATCACTATATTTTTATCACAGTTTTCTTTTATCTACATGAAGAATGTATTTTTATCTTCTTCTTATTCTTCATTATTTCCAATGACATCATGTTCACCAAAAAATAAATTTTACTCTTCTTCTAGATTTAGTAGGTCGAGATATCAGAAAAGGGGAATATATCAAGACACAGTTAATATAGTCTATCCATGACCAATACTGACCATACTTGAAATGAGTGTTGTTGATTTTTCCATTGAGGTTGAAACCGGTAGAACTGAATATTGAAATGTGGAAATAATTGGAGCTTTTCTAACCACTTGAAACACATATCATTAAACTTATTGTACAACCACATCCTTAGTTTTAATTTCTTTTGAAACAATTTCATGGAATCTATAGCATATATCCACAAGCATTTGGGTATCCAAAGTGTCTTCCACTTACATACATAAAATGGGTTCGACTAATGGTACAATTCTACTTAATGTAACCTGAATAATTACCTCAACATCTGATATCTCATGGGATTTATCCTCCTAAACATGAGTGGTGTCAAATTCCATCTCATCTTCTTTACCAACTGTTATTAACATCCGTTCTAAAGAACTCCAATAAACTACACTGTGTTTTAAAACTCTGAAAGTTATGTTTTTCAGACCATTATAGAATGTAATAGAATATTCATATACGGAATCTCCAACATTGACAAAAATCATATTTAATACTCTCCCAGAAGGATATAAATTATTATCAATGTTATAAATTTTAAATATATTTCTAATTATATATCTACAAATATTTAAGAGGTTTTCTATCAAAACCCAATAAAAGAATGTAAAATCCACAAAACAAATCTACTCAAACATATCATTCTGTTACACTATTATATATTATAAAATATTCATCAGAAATTTACTCTTTGGTTTGAAATCCTTTACTTGTTTCTTCTCCACATCGGTTGTTTTGAATAAAGACTTCTTCATATCAAGATGTATAATGTCATCAATTCTATCTGGGGATCTATTGAAATTAGAATGAACTTGATGAGGACATTAAAATACATCAATCATTTCGATTGAAAATATCAAAATCACTTTCTAATTCATTGTCACTATACAAAGATTCTCTTAATCTAAAGATTCAAAGACATTAGTTTCAAAGAATTCTTTTCCTTCCTTATCAAATAAAAACGATATTATTTTCTCATTAGGATAAAATTTCCAACCATATTAATTAACAACTTTCTTAAGAAGAAAATATTTCCTATCAATCCACAAAAAATCAATGGCTCGGACCTCTTAGTTTTACACATTAGAAAAGATAGGTTGGTCGTCTAAAGGATTAGGGAAATGATAGATAAATTGCAACGGAATAAGGAAAATGTGGTTTGTAATGGATTTATATGCAGGTATGATTTAATTTCTATCAATTTACGGTAACCTAAGGGTCGTATAGTGGGATGTGAAGGGTAATCATGATAATAATTAGATTTGTGTAATATTAGGATCTGACTGATACTAAAAACAGTGGCGTTAATTCTCTAATTAAATAAATAAATAAAAAGATTTACTAAATATAAATAGGTGATAAATAGACTATAAAATAATTAAAAAATAATAAACTAAAATTAAAGAAACATAATTTGGATTGGGAAAATAATATTTTTCATATGGTATAGCTTCTTCCAAAATATATACTAATTTATATTTAGTGAAAATAAATTATAAATATATATCATCTTTTTTCATGATCACTCAAGAAATTATGCCTTAGATCAACAAGCTTTGTTATTGAATGGATTATAATATTATTTGAAATGTTAATAGAACTATCGGTTATCACATTTTATGGGAACACAATTTCAATAGAATCCAAAATCCATTATGTTTTGTATCATTCAAAACATCTATTCACAACATCATCTAGTTACAATATATTTATCTTCGATAGGTGAAAATTTTATAAGTTATTGACTATTATTAGATCATGAATCTAGGGATTTATGATGAAAACTATAGGTTTATGAGGATATTTCCCTATATAGTCTATAAAAAAATTCAGTATCTGAATATGAGTTTAAATGAAAATCATACTTTTATGGAAAGAGATAAAAGAGACACATGTCATTTTCAATGCCTTAAAATTATTTTGAAAGCCTTTAAATGCATGTCTTTAGGATTATATTAAAATATAGCATAAATACATAATGAAATTATAATGTATGGTCCACTTGTTTATAAAAAAATAAAGTTAACAATTATTCCTCTATATAAAAAATTTTCAACCAGCTTCCCATCGTTATCCAAGTAAATATTTATATTGGAACTCATATGAGTTCAATAATTCAATCTATTTTCATGTCCAAATATTTTGAGTAAAAAATTTATGTATTCGATTTGGTTTAAATTATTTCCAAAAAATGATATATTTAAATTCCAAGAAAATATTTTCTATCACCCGGCATTCTCATCGTAAGTTATTTTTGTATGAGTTTATAAATTTAATTGTAAAACATTTAATTTTTTTACTCAAAATTAACATCATCATCATGTATTTACAAAAGAAAACTTTATGTTGTCTTGAAAAGAGTGGCGTCATCCAATCCCACATTAAAACCTTTTTTAGAATAAATGAACTTAATATTTCATAATATTCTCCAGGTTCTTGTTTAAGTTTATAAATATATTTGGTATGCTTAAAAATAGAGTTTTGAAAATGAGGATCTTAAAAACGAGGAGGTTGTTGAATATAAACTTCCTCTATTAAAAATCCATTTAAAATAATATTTGAAATATATCTAAAATAATTTAAAATTCATATGAGATGCATATTAAATCATGATTATAATGGATTCTAACCTAGATACATTGGAAAATGTGTCTTCATAATCTATCCCTTCTTCATGATGATAACATTTTAGCAACTATTATATCGTTGTTCCTAGATATCAGCCCATGATTATCATATTTCTCCCTGAGTACCCATCTTGTTCCTGTAACAGGATAGTTAGAGGGTTTATGAACTACATCTCATTCCTTGTTCCTCTTGAAATGGTTTAACTCTTCTTGCATCGCTAATACCCAACCCTCTTCAGCTAATGATTATTCTATGGTTCTATATTCTAAGTGAGATAAAAGGTTATAAAATTATTCAAAGTTTCATGTGTTTATTCTTATTCTAAATCCTTCATCTAGATCTCCTATAACTATTTCTAAATAATGGACCTTAATATTTCTAGGTTTCCTAGTTAACACTCTTTTTTATCCTCATTTTCAACCCTTTAATTATTTGTTTTTCCAAAAATATGTTCCAAATCATCATCCATTTCAGTGTTAAACATAGATTCAGGTCTCATGTTTTCAGGAGAATAACTTACCTCATAAGTATGTGTTATTTTTCTGATCAAAAGGGCCACCCTCATCAAATTACATATGACTTTATTCATCCCCAATCCTTGTGATTTTTCTGAAACAATTTCAACCATTACAAGTTATAAAATAAGAAATAAATATTACTTCATAAGCGCTTATATGGAAATTAATAAAATTATTTCTTTTTTCATGATATAGACATTACATCTAAATGCATTAAATTATACTAACTTTCGTTTTTTATTATTCCACAACTCATTGAGTATTTATTTAAGATAGGCCTTTTTATAAAACTATTTATAACATGAAATATTTTATTTAGATATTTTTCCCATAAATTTATGGGAATGTTATATTCACATAAAATTGTTCTAGAAATTCCATGCAAGGTCATATTCCTCATTTTAACATAACCATTCTATTGAAAAGTTATGGTGAAGAAAAAGTATGTTTGATAAAATTCTTTGAGAAAAGTGAATTAAATTCAACATTATGAAATCATAATTTTGGTATATTTTTTATTTTTAAATCGATTATAAAAATTGATAAAATAAAAAGGATTCAATTTTATGTCTCAAAAAATAAACCCAAGTAATTAATGACATTTTATTAACAAAAACATAATCAAAGGATATTCTATGAAGACTTAATGTTCTATTAGGTTCAACATATCCATATGGATATGTTTAATGGGTATGAGAGTATAAATTTCCATGAATATGTTTAAGTATGAATTTTGTTTCTTTATCATTTTACATGAATCGCATAGTTTATTTTTATCCAATTAAAGGTTGCGAAAAAATTATATTTATTTTATATAAGTAAACATTTCAATGCACAATTATTCTATGCCAAATAAATGCTTCATTAATTTCAGAAATAAAACAATTTAAAGTCTCTCTACCCAAATAATAATGATCTAGAGTATAGACATTTTCTATTAGTTGTTATCTAAACATAAATGATTTTTAATTATAGACTGAAAATAATTTGTTAGAAAATCCACAAAATAAATATCATATTAAAGTTTATAATTACTTATTAGCTTGTGATTTATGTATTTAATATATATTACTTTGTTAATGATGAGAGATTTTGGATTTTCAACAGATCCAAGGTAAACTATATTTTCTTCTAAAATATCACTAAATGTATCATGTTCACCATCAATCTCTGATAAAGAGTTGACGTTATAGAAATATCTACTCTTGTTATTTAAAAATCCACTTCCCATAAAAAAAATTTCATTGCTTTTCATGTGTATTATTCACAACAAAGACAGATCAAACAACAATATTTTTTGATACCCAAACACTCTTTGGTCCATCAATGTTATCGAGAAGAGATTTTGGAACCCAAATATATTTTTGTTTTCCAAAACTTACATTAGAATTGGAAAATTTTATGGAGATAATATATTTATTTATTCAATAATTTTTTTGATTTCTTAGGTAGTGGTAATTTAAAAAAAAACCATTATTTACAAAATGATTGAATGTAATGTAGGACATTTTTTCTTACAACACAGTATAAAATAATTTTTATAAATCTTTTGTTGTTCACCCCTTCTTATTATACCATATTTATCTCCTTTGGGTTGGTTTTTGTTAAGGATTATATTTATTTAATCCTAAATCATTTTTAAAAACATGCAACCTATTTAGGATCTTGAAAATCATTTTTGATTTTTTTTAATTTTGTTATCATGTTCATCAGATGGTATAGTTTAATTTTTTGGATTTATTTTTAAATCAAATTTTTTATTTATGTATTCATTTTCATTCACAACAATATCATAGGGCTTATTTAGAGTCTCATTTTTATTTTTTAATGATTTATATTAATATTATTGTATGATTCAATATTTATTTAATTATTTATTTGAGAAATTTTATTTTTCAGTTTCAGTCTTATGATCATAATAATAATAAGAGTATACCTCACTAGAATGTTCCATAATGAAAACATTATCCTTTTAATTTTGGATTTCAGATTCTGAACTTGATGATATATCATTACATGAATCTTCAGAAGCACTTAATGTTGGTTTCATAGCCTTTATATATTTCTTCTTATATCTAAATTTCATGAAATATTTTTTCCTGAGATTTTTATTGTCTTATTATTGTGGAATTTGTTTTTGAAATGACCAAGTTTTTTCAATCATAGAACCTTACTTCTTTAGAACATCCATCAAATGTTATTTTTAGGGATTTATTGAATCATCTTATCTTATTGTCGAACTTATTAAAATTTACTACAATGTGATCATGACCATTGTTTTAAGAAGTTCTATTTCAAGTATCTTGATTAGATGACTTAGTCATTTTAATTTCCTTACTTTTCATTTCATCATTCGACATCAAAACATTCATAGTAGTATTCAATTTCTTGACTAATCTATGGTCTACACCTTCACCTTCCATATCATCCTCATACATCATTAGAGTTCCAATAATAACTATTATTTTTGAAATTTTTAACCTCTTTAAATTGTCTAATCGTATCCAAGATTCAACTACAATTATATTTTAGAATTAAGAGGATCATTAAATATTGATCTTTTTTAGGACTGGGTGTTCTTAAATTAGTTACTTTATTTAAAAACTAAGTTAGCCTTAAATTTATTTGAGTGATTATTTATCCTTCCGTCAATGTAAATATATAAGACATATGCTTGATATTATGTTATCGAAGTGATCTCACATTAATTATTCCACAAAATTCTCTAGAAATAGTAGTCCACATTTCTTATATTATCGCACATTTTGAAACTCGATTGAAAATATCAGTACTTATTCCACATAGTAAAACATTGATATATTTAGTGTTTAGATCATAATCTATTTCTTCTGCAGTAAACCAATTATCTGGGGCTCCCTTAGGAATAGTATAAGTTTTTTTGATACTTAGATAAACTTTAAGAACAAGGTTCTTCAGATAAGTTGTCTTATGTGACTTCCAACAACTGTATTCTTCCGCATTAAAATTTGGAGATCTTACTATCAAAATACCTTCTCTATTTTCATTCATTGAATCCTTTTAGAATGTGATATTTATAATTTGACCATTGAATTTTGAGAACTGAAAAGTATCCTTCATTAATACCTATTTTTTATCTGAGGATGAAATTATAAAGACTCGAGAGGTAGTGATTTCAGTTCTTAAAATATTTATACACATTGAAACCACCCTCTTTTAGATATATATTTTGATAATTCAATAACTAAAACAAATAGGTTAAATAAAACATATAATGTAAATGATTGACAAAAGAGATTTATATTGGTTTAGGGAACATATATCCCCTATTTCACTCCACCCAAACTCTACTCCATGTGTTTGGTGATTTTTACTATACTAACCATTTTTAACTGAATCCTAACTGAGTAAAAGAAACTATTTCATGTTACAATAGTCTAGTATATTTTAACCTGCCTCTCCCTTTATAAGACCTACCCACAACACTAACACACTCAATTATGATCAGAATTGATACAAACATATATGAATAAATGATTATTTTAAAATGGTAATGTTCAAAAATGTATGAAACAATAGATAGAAATGAATAAACAACCAGGGATTTTAAAAATCTTCTAAGTGCAGCTATGGAGGTTCTTAGATTGAAAAATATTATCTCAAATAAATAATAATTATATAGATATGTACACATGTATATAAGAGAATAATGAAGAACATATATTTAATTTATGTAAACACTATTACTCATTCATGTTGTGGAAAACTATTCTATATATAGATATATATTTATTTTGAATATATACTCAAATATTCATAATAATCTAAATGTTTTAGTGAATAATCCATTGAAATTTTGATGATATGGGATATTAATGGAATGTGTCCTTTTTAAAATATTGAATAAACCCCAATGGAAGAGATGACACATATCACTTCTATCAAATCATTCTATTCATGAAAAAAAGATATTTTTTTCAAAACTGATTTTTCCTTATTTAGGAATATCATTTTCTGATGGACTTAAAACAATTTGTTGTTGATTTGAATTTTCACACCAAAAAAATATCTATGATAATTGTAATATAATTATTTTATGAATAGTTTTTGTATGATCAAAGTATTTTCATATTTTCTATTTAATTGAACTTTTTTAGATTGAAAATGATAAAGATTATTTTCCTTCTATATATGAAAATAAATTTATGCACTAAGATAAATTTTCTAAACTAAGATTCTGTAAGATGAATTACTTTACCATGAACTAAAATTTTTGTGCAAGTACTGATTTTCCATCAAAATATAAATTATTTTATTAAATTGCCAAATTTTATCATCTATAAAATGGATCTCTTTGCATGAAAAATAATTGGAATATAAGATAAATTCCATTGTAATTTATTCAGTAATAGTCTTATAGATTATAAAAATAGTATGATATATAATCAGAAACACATAATATAAATTTCATTACAAAACAAATATGAATTTTTTAAATCATCAATATATATTATGTACTAATTTATATTTGAATAAATTCAGTCTATACAGAACTTCCCATGTGATTGAGTGAGAGTATATTGACCATGAACTTGAAACAACTATTTTTTACCAACTACTTCAGATTATAGATTGATGGAAAAAGGTAATGTTTACAAAAATATGACATTGTTCCATGCACTATGGATGTTTTAATGTGATAACTACTAGATATGAAAGAGAGAGTAATTGATGAGGTAGTAGTGGACATCCCATTTTATGATTTGAGAACCATGAGGACTTTATGAGGAAATAAATTTTTATGGTGGAGATAATTTTAATTACCACACGGTGTTTGAAATCCATCCTTTTAACATTTAAAAAAACGTTTCATGTTCTGGGGATATTGAATTTGTTGGCATTTTTCTTAGTTTTCTATAGGGTTTTCAATATGGAGCTTCATACTGTGGTGTAGAGATTTATGGATATAACAAGTATCAGTGGTTTTCACTATAGTTCACTTGATGGATATTTTTGGGTGACACTTCCATATTTGGTAGGCATACTCTCTAGAGAATAGGCTAAAGTGTATCACATTTTTTGGGGTGTTTCCCTATGGTGTGGAGGGTTCAATTATAGAGTAAGGGATCAAAATTTCTATTTGTCCATTTCATGCAATTTGTACACACTTAAGGAATTGTTAATGGATGTGGAAAATCACCTTCCTTGATAATTGTGGGGTTATGTTGTATAAAGTGGGACTAAGGTGTCGTGTCATCCTGGGAAAAGAGGATCTGGGATCACCTTGTGATGTGGTTTCTGGAGGGGTAGTTGACCAGCATGCACTATAGCATTGGAAGGAACTTTGTGATGTGGTCTAGAGGGTCTATAATGTGGTCCCTATAGAAGCACTATGATATTTAATTTCAATGTTTGGGTATAAATACTCATACACCCTCTAAACTGGATTTTCATTCAACTTCCACCCATGAAACTTAGGTTCCCATGAAGTCTCTTTGAATTCCTTTGATGAACCTGTTGATGGGATTCATCCATAGGATTTTGGAGATCTTTACTTGGTGACTACTCTTCATTATTGAGGTAGGTGTATCTATTCAAAGTTTCTAATTATTTAATAACTTGTAGTTCTTGTTCAGTTAATTTGTTTCTATTGCTAAATTCTTGTATTTTATTTCAATAGAAATTTTCCTTATTAGTTTTATAATTCTAAATGTATTTTATTTAAAAATATTATTTGACACATTGGGAGTGAATGAAATTCCTTTAATGTGGTATTTTATATAAAATAGGTTTTCAATCAGGGAAGTATCTAGGATTTGTTGTGATAAAGTTTTATAAAACATGTGTGTGGTTATAAAATGTGTTTGACAAGCATAACACATTGGGGAGCTTCGGTTCATCGATAAATGGACATGTCACTTTAGTTTTTGTAATTCCACTAGAGTATTTTGTATCACATTTTTGGGAGTAATTCCACAAAAGGATTTATAGGTTGGATCCACATCATTCCAAGAATTGGATTCACTTTATGTCTTGTATTTATACCAATCGTCCAGAGTCCAAATATTTTTATTTGAAAATTATACTTTGTTTTTAAAAAATTATGGTATTTCATGGTTGGATTACTCAATTTTAAATATTATGGTGTATCCATTGATGGTTTTGAACATGATTTCCTACATTTGTAAATAATTCTCATATTTTTAGATTTTGTTGATATGGATGAATTTTATGAAAACCAAATGATATATTACCAAAAAAACATTATCTTCTGAAAATTCATTATAATCTATTTATTTAAAGATAAACCTATATTTTCTATGTTTTTAGACATTGTATAGATTACTTAGTGAAATCCTACTAGGTTTTTATCTCACACACTACATTTTCTTTTCGTTGTTTTTAGATGTGGTTTCATGGGACAATGATAAAGGGTAAGGGATCTTATAGTTTTCTATTTTCTCTTGTGTGTCATTTTATTCATTTGAAAAGATGGTTTGTGGTCATAGATAGTCACATGGACACTCATTGTTGGTATGGACTTGTTTATTTTCTAGTTTAGTTATTTTACTTAAATTTTTTGGTCTCATGGATATATACATTTTTTACATTGATATCTGGTTGTTTACCCTATTTTTGGTTTTCATGAGACTCCTTTGGTGTTTTTCTTGTGCCTCACCATGTGGAAAACTTGAATAGTTAGACATGGTTGGATTGTCAAACTAACAAAATCATTGAAATAGAAAGGTTTTAATTTCCAATGTAATTATTAATTAAATAAATATTTCAAATAACTTGTGTTTCAGGTTTCATCATCACCAAGCCATACATTTTTTTTATCAATACAGGTTTAGGTGGTGAATTTTAAATAATAAGGATCTAGGTTACATTGTGTTCTCATATAGGGAGACTATGTTGTTGAATATGGTGCATGAAAGTTGTAGGTGCATAAGATAAACTACCTAGAATAGTTTTTATAATTGGTTGTTATAGTTCATGATTTAATGACATGGAGTCAATTTTTTTTTTGGGACCACTTTCTTTATAAGGTTTTATTTTTTGTCAGCAATTGTTAATAAAGATCAAAATGAAGAAGGAGAAGAATAAGAAATTCAAAGTTATTGAAATTGATAAATTCAGTTTATTGTAGAAATAATCATATGTTCAAATACATTTATCAATGGTGATACATTGTATACAACAATGAATCCTTCTTAGCGAGTGTTTAACGGCTTCGAGTTATAAAATAATATTGCAGCATCCCACTGTTCAAAGAGACCATCCAAAAGACTACTTGAAGAGACCTTTATTATTGCATGAGGGATCATGTGGAGATTTGAAGGTTTAATAATGATCATAAAAAAGCTGAAAAGATGGTTCCAGTAATATTCAATGTTGAATGGAATGACTGATGTTTCTAGAAGATAGGGAAGTTGGTAAGTTTCAGTAATTTCCTTGGAGAATCTGACGATGCATGAACTGATAATTCAAAGAGTATATATCATGGTGGAAGGAGTTCGTGATGCAACCACTAACTGTTGCATAAGAAAGATAATAGTGGATAAGAATCGGTGTTCTTGTTCATTCACATATTTAAGGTGGTGTCGTTTCTAAGTGTTTCCAAAATTGTTGGACCAAAAAATGGGATTTAGTTTTTTGGAAATGGATGGATTTCTACATAAGAGTGGATGAGATTTGGAATGACAAATGAAATTGGAAAATGAAGCAAACCGCATACATCAGAACATGGACCGCGTACCATGTTCTAAGAATCGTTCATGGCCATGTACTTGGCAGCAGAAATGGTACGTGGAGCTGTGCGCAGAATCAAAAATGGATTGTATTGATGGTATGAAATGAAGGCGTGCAGTAAGTGGGAAATGTACAAGTAACAGTTCGCAGAACAGGTAGCGATATCGAAAATGGTTCATCGTGGAAGGAGTTACGGTTCACATAACGGCTCATCATTGTCGAAAGAGATTTCATACGTGGACTGAAAGACACACAGTATGCGGTAATGGATTGCAGTTTTCCGGAGGGTCACAGTACACGATCGAGGCTCACCGTACGTGGAAGGAGCATAGCCTTCAGTTAAGATTGTCCCACATTGAAAATTTGGGTAAAATAGATTAGCAAAATTGGCGGAGTTATTTTTCTATATAAGGAGTGTTAATCACATCAATTAGTGAGAGTGAATTTGATATGGAAATATCATAACTTTGGAAGATCTCAGATATGTCTAAAAGTGATACGCATGAGAGATTCAGTGTAGGACGAAGTGTTACGCAAAAGTCAAAACAGTTCACGAAATTGGAAGGATTATTCTGTGGAAGTGATTTTGCGTAAGAAATGGTGTATGTGAGAGATGAAATACTATGCCGAATTTGAAGAAGAAGTCCATAGAAGGATGAAAATACATTCAAAGGTGGTAAGCAGAGACAGTACACGAAGACGAAACGTGAAATTGGCACACAAAGGCGGTATGCAGAGGTGGTCTGCTTAGGCCATTTGCAGAGGTGGTATGCGAAGGCGATGTGTGGAGTAGGCATAGTGTGTGGAGTGGGTGTGGTGCACAGAGTAGGTGCAGTGTGAGGAGCATGTGCAGTACGCAAAGCGGAGGTGGTATGTGGAGAAGGCATGATACACGGAGTATAGGAAGTACGCAGAGTAGAGGTGGTACATGGAGTATGTGTGGTATGCTGAGTAGGGGTGGTATGTGAAATAGGTGTGGTACATAGACCAGGTGCGGTATGCAGACCAGGTGTGGTACGCAGAGCAAGCATGGTATGCAGATCAGAGACAGTCCACAGAATTAGGGATAATTTGCGGATACAAAAACATTATAAAGGGAGATTGTGATGCTAGATAATAAATAGGGATTATGTTCAGTGCATCTACTAATTTCACTATAGGATAAAGTTGAATATAAAAGAGCATCAATTTGGTACTTTGATGCAAGAAATGTCTCGTACTGAAATAAAGACAAAGAATTTTCAATCCAATATGTTGAAGTTGCCTTCATGTTAATAAACTGAGTGATACCTCTTCCAAGGCAGTGATCTAGGTGGAGTCAACAGAAGTGATCATAGGGAATTAGTGGGCTATTCGTGAACCTTTTTAAAGGAAATGTCCTTGGGAAAAAGTTACTATGCATGATCCTTTGACATCCGCATCTAGTAAAGAATAATGGAATTTGGTAGGACCTGAATCCTATAGGTGTATGCCCATTGAATGTATCCCTTAGTGGTGAACCATGTAAAAATGTGTTATGTGGTCTATATGAATGTGAATTTCTAATTACTGCACATATCCATCATAAAGGCTTAAACATGTTCCTACCAACGTAGGAACAAGATCTAGTAAAGAAGAGAAAACATTTGACACCCTGATTCACCCCTTCCTCTTAGGTTTGTCTAGGGTCCTTCAATTGGTATCAAAGCGACAAAGGTTCTTGTTTGTAAGATACTCTATAGTAATTCTATTCTAAAATATTATTTTACTTTCATTATGAATGTCAACAATAAAGTGTAGTCTTGATGGAAATTTAGTAATTTATTAGAAGATGTCTACATCCAGCAAGAACCTAACATATAGGAAAAAGAATGAGAAGTATCAGTTGAATAATTCCATCATGTCCAGAGAATATGTAGTGTCTATTTCTTCATTACCTTCTGATAATAAAGAAATATCAGGAATTTAATGTAATGAGTAGGTGGCTGAGTATTCTATAATAGGAAAGGAACACACATATATCTCATCTGATCAGGAGAAACTAATAACATATCTGCATGATATTCTTGAATAAATAGATGTTGATGTTTTTAGAATATTTCAATATATGAAATATGAAATCACCCAGCTAAGAAAAGAAGAAAATTTTATGGAGGAAGGTTTCGTAATGAAAATATCATAATGTTATAATTTCTCTAGATAGATTAAATCCTTTGAATAAACAAGGAGGAAACATGAAATAAATACATCAAATTGGTTCAAAGAAGTTGAAGTGTAAGAGAGAGTTAGAAAGGATCTTGAATAAAATATCCATGTTCTTGAAGGGAAATTGAATATTTTCACTGATGTTAATGGTATAAAATTTGAAGGGATGTATAATAAGACTAAAGAACATGACTATTTGATTTAGAATAAAAGGATGCTACATGAGGAAGAATTTGTTATAATGAAGAAGTATTGTGAAGAGAATATGGATATGAATGAAAATTAGAAGGTCATTGTCAATATGAAATGTCAGTAATTGAAGGTTTAGTGGATCAATATTGAGAGTACACATATTGAGACTTCACAAAATAATTCATCAGTTGCTAATGGAACTCATTGCTCACTGGAGGATTCTAATATAAATAGACCTCTAACATGTGATAAGAAGAGCATGACTTCACTCACTAATCTATCACAATAAGCTGATAAAGTGAAGGTACCATCCATAACAACTTGTACTATTGTTTCAAAATATTTTTCTAAAAAATGTGTAGGTTGGAAGAAAAATTCTAAAAAATTATGGATGAGAAAAAGTGAGGAGAATAAACCAACCACAATGGCTAGGGGGGATAGGAATAAAAATCTAGAATATTTTTTCCCGGATAGAGAACAACACGTTAAGAAGAAGGCCCAACAACCTTTTACAGAAAATATAAAGAAGACATGATTTTTGGGTCAATGTTGGCCCTGCAACAGATTTGGGCATTGTACACTAAATTGTTGGTATAATCCCTTAAATGAAAAAGCACAGAGATATCCTATATTAAAGATAATAAATCCATACAAGAAGAAGCAACATCTGTAGTTCTAGAAGCATCTATTTACAGCAAACATATTCAGGATACTTGATAACATATGTAATGTATGAAATGATAGTGTTCATAAGGTAGGTACATTCCCATATCAATAAGCATTCACTGTTGACAAGATAAGAATTCCTATGATGACTGCTGAGTATAAAGTAGCTACCTTGGGAAGAAATCAAAAGAATATTGTGAACACACACTTCCACAAGAAGATCTCAAGTATGGAAGCTAAGAAGAACCAATTTTTTAGATCCACGAAATTGAAGGGAAATTTATCCAAAAGAGAAACTAAGAGGGATGAAACTCAGATGAACCCGTGTGGAATATCCAAATTAACTATAACAGTTTCAAATGACATATTGGTCATTTGGATAGAAGATTTTGAAAGAATGAGGAAACATGAAAATGAATAGGCTAAGGTTGGTGGTAAAGGAAAAGAAAGACATTCACGTGATGAAGATAGAGTACATGAGATATTTCAAACCAATAGAAACACTTGTGTTAAAGAAGTGTTTTCTGAGATATGTATGAAATCTGTTCACATTAAAAAATGATGTCTAACCTTAATATTAGAGAATGAAGAATTATTTAAGAAGCATAAGAATTTATCATTCATGATGGCTATTAAGAAGAACAACTCTACACACAGCGTAGAAGATAATGTGAAGAGAATCATGAAACATCAACACATATTAGATCATAAGTTCTGATGTGGAAGCATGAAGACTGTAATAAATGGAGAAAGTAGGTCGAGAAAAGAATCTCAACCATGCAGCTCATATTTATGTGGAAAGGGGGAACCACCTTATTCCCTTAATCATTTATGAATTTTTTTTATAATTATAATGCATGGAATTAAAGGTGATGTGGGATTTTAGGGTGAGAACCTGAAAAGTAGAGAGGGCTGTCAATTCTCGATGGAAAAGTTGAAGAAGTTTTATTCATTGGAATTTTATTCAATTTATTTTCAATGATTAAAAAGATAATGTATCATTATTGATGAAGGCGATGAGGATTTTTTCCCTTGAGGGGGAGACAAATGATGAAGCTTCCAGAATTATGTTTGCAATCAGTATCAACTTTAGTTGGTATTAAATTCAATTATTTGGGAAATTTCTTGAAGAACATGTCATATAAAAAGGAATTTCATTTATCAATCTCACATCCTTGGTTACTCATAATGAAGATCATTTTAAAGGGGAGTAACAGAATTAATCAATGACATAATAATAATGGATGCTCTCTAAGGCCACAAATCTTACCAATTTCTCTAGACTATTTTTGATCTATTTGTTAAAGTGAGTGTGGGAGTTTTGGGTTGATTATTCCCTATCACATTCAATTTCTTCAGCCAGGAATGAAAGTGAAAAACCATTCAATAATATGTACATGATTTATCATCTAATGTGGTATCATTATCAATGAATAATGGATAGCCTTGTTGTCTTAATACAATCCTCTTTTTTCTACACTGATCTTTTCTCAAGTAAACCTAGAGTGAATTGATTAATGGAACATTACTTATGAATGGAGTGATACCATTTTCCTAGGACCTTTTTATTTCTTTTCAATAAGGGGGAGATAAGTGAAATGAAACTATGGGGAGAGAGAATATTCTCATTTTGATACTGACACATTCATTTGAGGTGAAAATTAAGGTATTCACAACAAAATACAGAGGGGAGTTTGTTGGGACCACATTCTGTATAAGTTTGTATTTTTTTCCATATTTGTCAATAAAGACCAAAATGAAGAAGGAGAAGAAAAATAAATCCCATGTTATTGAAATTCATAAATTCATATGAGTTTTGAACTGATCTTCTGTTTAAAATACATGTATCAGAGGTGATACATTGTATACAAAAATCAAACCATCTCAGAGAGTGTTGAAGGGGTTCAAGTTATAAAGTGATCATGTAACATCTCACTGTTGAAAGAGACCATGCAGCAGCCTATTTGAAGATACCTACATTATTTCATGATGGATCATGTAGAGATTTTATTATTTATGAATGATCATACAAATCTGAGAAGATGATGCTAGTCATAATCAGTGTTGACTGGAAAGATTGGTTTTTCTAGAAGACATGGATGTTTGTAAGTGGAAGAACATTCGTTGGAGAGTCTGACGATGCTGGAATTGATTTTTTGAAGAGTATATATCATGGTTGAAGGAGTTTTTGAGGAAATCTACTGAATTTTGAAGAATAAATATGACAATGAATTAGCATGGGTGTTCATTCTGAAGAAAATATTTAAGGTGGTGTCGTTTCCTAGTGTGTTTTCCAAATTGATGGACCTCAAAATCTGAATTTTATTATTGGAAATGAAAGGATTTCAACATAAGAGTGATTGAGATCCTAAAAATAGAACGAAATCTATAAAGGAAGAAAACCACGTACATATTTAAATGGAATGCATACAATGATTCAAGAATGGTTTGTGTCCGCGTACCTGAGAGCAGAAATGGTGCACGGAGCGGTGCGCAAAACCGAAAATGGTTGGCAGTGGTGGTACACATTGAAGGTGTGCAATAAGAAGAAAAGGTGCATGTAACGGTTCATGGAACTAGTCATGATACCAAAAATGGGTTTATGTGGAATGAGTTTTGGTATACATAATGACTTGTTGTTTGTGGAAGAGATACAGTATGTAGATCGTTAGACACACGGTATGCGGTAAAGGTTCATAGTTTTTTAAAGGGGCGCAGTACACGGTGGAGGCTCATAGAATGTAGAAGGAGCATATTCTGCAGTGAGTATTGTCCCCAATTGAAAATTTTGGTTAAACAGATTAGTGAAATTTTCAGAGTTATTTTCCTATATAAGGAGTGTTAATCCCGTCATTAAGTGGGAGTGGATTTGATAAGAAAATATCATTATTGTGGAATATCTCAACTAAGTCTGAAAGTGGTACGCAGGAGAGATTCTGCGTAGAATGAAGTGGTACGTAAAAGTTAAAACAATTTGTAAAATTGGAAGGACTAGTCCATGGAAGATATTTTGTGTAATATAAGGTTTATGCAGGAGATGAAATAATTCACAGAATTTGAAGAAGAAGTCTATAGAAGGAAGAAACAGTACCCCAAAGTAGTACACAGAGGCGGTACACGAAGGAGGAACACGAAGGTCATACCTGAAGGTGGTACGTAGAGGTGGTATTGAGATACCATGTGCGGAGGTTGTGCATAAAGGCGGTGCGCGGAGTAGGCATGAGCCGATGTGATGCATAGAGCAGGTGTGGTATGCGGAGAAGGAATGGTACATAGAGCAGAGGTTGTACGTGGAGAAGAGGCGGTACGCAGAGCAGGAGCAGTACGTCAAGAAGGGGAGGTTTCAAAAAGAGGTGTTGTATACAGACTAGGTGTGGTGCATAGATTAGGCATGGTATGCAGATCAAATACATTACATAGAATTAGGGGCAGTTCAAAGAAATGAAGACATCCTAAATGGAGGTTTTGATTTCTAGTGAATAAAAGGAAAGAACTTCTGGTGCATTCAGTACTTTCACTAATAGCAAAAATTTAATATAAAAGAGAATCAATTTGGTACTTCGATGCAAGCAGTGTCTCTTGTTTAAATAGAGACAAAGAACTTTCAATCCAATCCGTTGAAGGGGCCTTCAAGTTGATAAACTAAGTGAGACCTCTCATAAGTCAGTTATCCAGGGGTAGTAATTGGAAGTGATCTGAGGGATGTAGTGGGCTATCCGTGATCCTTTTTAAAGCTAGTGTGCCTGGGACAGTGTGATTGTTCTCAAACCTTTGTAATCCACTGAAAGTGAAGATTAGGGGAATTTGGTATGACAAGAATCCTGTCAGTGTAAGCTCCTTCGACGTATCCCTTAGTGATGAACTAATTTAAAAAGTGTTTTGTTGTCCTTCTGCATGTGAATGTTTTAATTTCTACACATATCCATCATACAGGCTTAAACAAGTTCCTACCAACATGAGAATAAATCCAGTAATTAAGAGAAAAATTTGATAGCCTAATTTATCCCCCCCCCCTCAGGATGGTATAGGGACCTTCATATTTTTGGTTAGAAATCCATGGTTCTTATAGATCATAATAGTTTGAAACATATTTTCTCACTATAACATTTTAGTTTGAGGAACCGTAGATAGATGGAATATCTAATTTTTTTTTTACTTTTACTTATTATATACACTTGGAAAATGAAATGTAGTGGTAGAATATTTAATAAGTAATTCATCAACAAAATTGGATAAAGAGGCTTCTGATCAATAGAGTATAATGCCATTTTCAGTTTTTATGAACGCGGATTATATCAACTAGTATCATGTTGTGGTTTTATTTCTGATTTCTATTGTTCTTGATTTGGTTGATCTGGTTTATTTTTATCAGAAATCAAATAGAAAATGATTTACCATGATTTCAAAACTAAATGATGGGTAAACCACTAAGGGATGGAAACTAGATGGAAATTATATGATGTTTTTTAAATATCATATTGTGGTACCTCTATATTTTCAGGAACATTTCCTTTCTACCTACAACTATTTCATATGGTATATTCATCTGAGTATTAAAAAAATGTATTGACAACTGAGAGAATAGTTTTGGTGGGGTAGATGAAAAAAATAGTTTAAGAGTTTGTTTATATAGGTCTATATTATCATCATAAAAAAGGAATAGCACCAAAATCAGCTGGTATGCCTCATTGTTTCCAATCCCTATATGAAAATATGACCTGATAGTTATAGATTATTTCATAGTTCTACTAAGAATTTTTAGGAAATAAGATTTTATATGGGTGATAGTGGAGTGGCTCATGAAGTTGTATCATTTAATCCTTATTCATTAATCTAATATGGCGGAATAAAATTTCAAAAACTACATTTTAGATGTTGAAATGATGCATTTCATTCCAATGATAATTCTGTCAGGTTGGGACCCAAGGTTCACATCTTGGTTTTTTGATGTCCTTGTAGTAATCCCTCAAAAACTATTTACCATTACCACAAATTATCATTCCCAAATGGACGGAAAATATGAATGAATGATATAAATGTTGGAATACATGTTTAGAGATTGTATGATGGATTTTCAAGGCTCCTAAAGGGATATTGTATTGTTAGTGCAGTTCTCAAGCAACAACACTTATCTGGATTCAATTCTTATAGAATCTTTTTGAAGCATTATATGGCCTCCCATGTCATTATCCACTTTTTAGGTGTAATCAAATGCGAAATCACTATTGAACATAGCCTATTTCTTGAGATAAAAGAGAAAATTCAATTCATCATAATGATAATTGCTACAACCTATAGTCATTTTAAATCATATGTAGACAATCATAGATGATTGTTATCATTTGATGTAGTTGATAATGATTTATTAAGAATATATCCAAGGCTTGGGTAGAATTGTTTTGGAAGTTAATGAATGTTGTATCCTCGGTACATTATCCCTTTTAAGATACAAGATCAGGTGGTTGATGTGTCATATCTGTTTGATTTACCAACAATATTTGTTTCAATAAATAATTTGTTTCACATTGCTCAACTAAAAATGTATTAGACTAATCGTAACTATGTGATTCGATGGGACCATATTGATCTTGAACCATATTCTGATTTTTACTTAGGCCAATAAGGATTATGGATAGTTCATAGATTCTCATTCATTAGAAAATCATTGGGTTAGTATGGGTTTTGTGGTAGTATGGTCTGATTGAGGAAGAAAATGGAATCATGAAAAATTAAATGAAAGAGGAATGGCCCGTGAACTTTTGAGGAATCATTGGTTTGATAATTTATAAGGATGGAAAGGGAAATAGTGGGGAGAATATAACACCCATTTTTTGCGGTACAACAACTTTTTTGGTTTTCAGGTATTCTCTGAGTTTTTGGGTTTACTTCTGGAAGGGGTTGGAAGTGTATGAAGGGGAATAAAGTATTGTTTGGTTTCTAGATCTTTGTGTATGAAATATTTACACCATAAAAAGTTTATATAATTTAAATATGTTAGGTAAAAATCCATTAGAATACTTTAGGATATAAAATATCATTGGTTGATATTCTTACACCAATATAATTATTTACACTTATATCAAATTTTCTAGACAAATAATTTGAGGTGTCATATTTTTTACCAAAAATACGCCTTGATGAGTTTCAAAAAATAAAAATTCAATTTAAATAATAAATTTGTCTATGACTAGAAATTTTTTATAAAAATATGTTTGAATCCATCCTATATAGATTTTTAATTCCCCTAAATATATAGGGAAACCATGTAATATTTTTAGAGACCTTAGATATTTGAACTCTATTTCCAAATAATCTTCAAGCGTTAAATTGGGGAAATCATGGTTGGTGTCTCATTCTTCATCATTGATTCAGATATTCATTGTTTTTCTTTTATAGATCCATATACTAGTATGGAATTCCTAGATTTATGTGTCAAGATTAATTTTTTTATATCTTCTTAGTCTTTCTTTGTCTATAAGAAGGAAAAAAATTTGTTGTGAGAATCATCATTGACCTAGTGTTCCAAATGACCGTATTTGAGGTATGTGTCTTCTCTCTCACTCTATAGTCCTTAAAATGCATGGATTAGTTTTTATTAATGGGGTTTTTGGATTTTTAAGGCATTGATGTGTGATTTAATAAAGGAAATTATTTTGTTTTTCATTATAGAAAATTTGATGGATTTTAGAAAATACTCTTAGGAAAATATTAAAATGGTTGATTTATAATCATGGAATGGTTTATATGCAAGAAAATTGTTTGATCTAATATTTTTAATGAAGTATTTTTTTTAAATTGTTTTGGTATTATAATTTTAATTATTGGGTTGGCATGTGTTTAATTGAAATAGAGTGTGGATAGAAACATTTGGTATTTATGGTTAGTGATATTATCACTACTAGAAATATAGGCTATCCCCATGCCTATATACCAATGGTTTTCCATAACCATTGGGATATGGAAATATACTATATTCTATACCATTGATTCTCTAAAAACCACTCCTATAGACCAACATAAATCTCCTAGAACACCCACTCCCCCTCATTATCCCCTTATCCAAACCCGAATCACCCTCATGATCCCCTTCTCCCAACCCAATAGCACCACTCCCCTCCTTAGCCCGTCATTGCTCTGTTCTACACTTCTCCCAACCCATCGCCCCCTAACCGATCACCACACACCACTCCCCTCCTCCCATCCCACTCCCTAGTAGCTCTGCTCACCCCTCCTTTACAAGCTCCACTCTTCGCATCAGACACTAAATCATTAGCGGTTTGGCTCACCCATCATGGTCATTCCACTCCAATCCAAAACACTTCCTCAGAACTCCACTTACATATGATTTCTCTATTCCATGTTCATCTTTCGTCCTCCCAGTTAACACTCAAAGACTTAGAGGTTGGGTTCCCCAATGTCTAGTCTCCAGTTCCTTTTCCCTCTTTCCTTGTATGATTCTCCTTCCCTATTCTAATGTTTGGATTGGTGAAACCCTAGTTCAAGGGGATGAACCGATTTTGGATTTTTATTTGGTGTTTAGGGTTCATGTTAGTTTCTTATTGGTTGAAATTGATGAAATGGATAAATATATTGAAATGTTTGAAATCGTTGAAATGTTTGAAATATATTTTTATTATGAAGTTTTTTTATGGTGTTTGTTATTTGAAATGGTTGAAATGGATTACTTTAGATTTAAAGTTCTTGAAATGGATCATTATTTCGAAATTAAAGAACTATATATGATGAAATATCATTTTAAACTTGTTTTTTAGGTAAATAAGCCACTAAATCCCTATTTTAGTTTATACATTTTTTTTCTACACTGCTATCAATTTTATAAATCATGTGCTATAGTTTAATCCTTTTTATTAATGGGTTTTTAACCTCTTTGATGAATATATTTTGATGGGTAATATTCCCAATCATCCCTACATTTATGGCACACAAATTTTCTACTTTAAATTTGATCTTGAGATACTATTTATTTTATTTTTCCTATTTTACGGGGAAGCATTTTATTTTTATGGATTAGAAATTTTTTTCTAGAATTTTATTTCTTTTTGAAAGTATTAATTGAACATTGTCTTTATACTGTTTTGTGTCTCATCCTTCTTTCTCACACATTTTGTTTATTTGAGTTATGGATATCAATATTTAATATTTTATCCGATAAAAAAAATTTATTTTCTTTTTTGTGCTATAATTTAATGATGATGTGTGTCATGATCATGTAATTTTAATAAGGAGTTGATTAGGCCTCTCAAATACATGCATCTTGGTGTTGATTTAAGAATATATTACAATTTTGTGATAATGGTAGAAGTTGTATCACATCATAGTTATTATAGAGCATCATTAATGGAATGAGAAAATATATATTGTTGAAGTTATGTTCTTTTTGATATCTTTTGTATCCACCTTGATTTCCTCAAACTCTTTCACATTTCTCATTTTTATTTCTTCATGTAATGGGAGGCCACTATCGATGGAGTACAAATGGTTGATTCCAAAACATTTGTTTGTGGGATATTTTGATGATATATTTCAAGAAAACCTATTATTGTTATTCATTTGAAAAGGGTTGAAACTATAATTATGCCAAAAATGGTGATATGATTTATTTACTAGCCAGAGAACAAACCTAGGTCTCATTTCCTTCTTGTATTTTTTTTATATTTCACTGTGGTGGACTAATTATTGTAAAAAAAATTCATTTTCCAATTTGAGCACTACAAGATATATGTCTCAAAATTTGTATTGTGTATTAATTCATACAATCCAGGTTTCTTTCATATAATATTTGACTAAGTTGAAATGTTGGATCCATATTTCTAACCCCATTTAAATGGGTTTAATACTTTTTTGTTATTTTTAACGTTGTAGCTTAATTTATTTGGTGTGTTCATTTTTTATATTACCTTATAGGTGTGGGTAATATCTAAATTCCTTTTTATTTCTACGATGGATCCTTTATAACATGTTTTATCACTGAAATTGGGTATTCCCTCTTAAACTTATTCATATTTTTTCTTATTTAATTTTGTTGTCTACCTATTAAGATTATACTTACTTATCGAGCATATATTTCAAGATAAAAACCATTGACCTATATGGAAAACATATCAAACTCCAACATTATAATACTACTAGTAAAAAGAGATTTCGGACAATCACTAATGGTATTTTATTTTATCTTGAAATATATGTAATTTATAGTCTATCTATATCAACTTAAAAAATAAGTAATTTTGGTATGAATTTTAAAACATGATTTCTCAACAAATAAGAAGTTATTTTTTCTCAAGAAATACTATTTCACGTCTCTAGTGACCAAATTCTCCATTGAGATCTAATGATACTATTGTTTCTCTATATTATAGTCAATTAAACCATGATACATTTATGATTGATCTATATATACTATATTTTATTTTAAATATATCTCTCTCTAATCTAAAATATCCACTAATCACTTCCAAAAAAATCATTCAACTCCAGATATACCTCATTATAATAAATTACAATTGAAAAGAATTTGTAAACACACCACTATACCTTATTCCCATGAAACCATGATAGTCATATGAACTACAGAATTATACTTCTCATTTCACCTCCAGATATGATGTTTCAAATGATTGAACATCCATAGAAGTACATGATCGATGACATCAATAATTTATAGTTGATGTTTGTTGTCTTTGAAAATCATCCATCTACTTAAAATTTTACCCACAAATCTCTTGATTATCTAGAAATGATATATATTCTCTTTATCAAGACTCTTTCTATTGTAAAAAATATCGTTATGTAGAATAGTTTTCTCACTTCAGTCATGACATTTATACTTCATCAAATTTTGATGTGTACATGTACTATTAACTAAACTACCTTTCATCAATTACCCTAGAAAATGGCTTTGTCTAAAATCAATTGACCAACATACAAATCTAATTTCTACTTAAGAATAATATATAACTCACTATTGTTTTATTCTAATATTCAAAGGAACACTACAATCTCCAACTTCCCGAGCTTGTTACACATGCTACCCTCTACATTCTTCATAATTAGCCTATCATAGTAATTATAAAGTACATGTACTAAATGAGTTTTATTAACCATAATAATTCCCATATCATTGTTTGATCAATAATATTGCACCAAAATTCCAACATTTCATGAAAACCACTGCCCATTAGCCCCACTCAACATAACCAAATAAACCATCCCATGAAGTTTGCTCAAGAATTTAATGGAATAAGAATTCCCTACATAAAATATATATGGAATATTGAACTTGGTTTAAACATTAAAAATATATCCCAATCATATATAAAAACCCAAACATACCTCAAAATTATTATCCTTTAGATTATACAACATGATGACCATGTTTAAGAACACTCCAAAATCTATATTTTCACGTGATCATTTCTATAGTACCACTATAGATACCCAATCTCGCCAAAGGATATATATTTCTTCTATTCATCCATATAATTAATGGAGAAATTATATATCATTATATATGGGAAACAATTTACATGTTGTTTCTTCTTAGGTCATAATAGTGTAAAATACCCCCTGACCTACCTCAAATAGACCTCTCCTGACCTGCCTCAATTAAGATTGAATCAAACATTACAAACCAGCGTTAACCAAATGAAACCAAACCAAATAAGATTATAAATATTAAACCCAAAATTATTTGAACTAAATAATGTGTCACCATAAAATACCCCAAATGGCTAGAATAAAAAAATAGAATGAGTATTTTTTTTAAAAACATTCACAAACTAACTGAACCTTTCTACTTTAAATGTAAAACTGATCAACCTAAATAGAACAACAATGATCAAAACCAAGAAAATATATTTGAAATTGAATAAAATTGAAGGAAACTATGTTGGACCAAATAAAACTAATTCCATATTACAAATGATGAATCAAATTGGACCAAATATAATGAATTCAATCCTATATGATTGTAACCAATGTGAAATAAATTGAACTAAACCAAACAGCTATTAATAAAGTGTAATCAAACTGAATCAATTAGAACTAAAAACTGAATGAAATTTCTCAAACTAATATAAACCAAAAAAAAATTAACTAAATATAATGAAAATGTCCCAAACTAACTTGTATCAACCAAAAACAAACTAATACTAAACTCATTCTAATCCTATTATAAACCATTAATAGAAAGAATAATTTTTAATTAATAAGAATTTAATAATTGATAGTGTCATTTTGAAACATAGATCTATTTCCCAATTCTTATAGAAACATGATTTGAACCATGGGGTATTGTGGTTTATATATGTTTGGAGGTGACTTGTATGGTCACATGAGATAGGTATGTCATAGTATTGTATTTATTTTATTTTCTTTATCTCATCAACCGTTTAGGCCTTTTACCAGTTTCTATAGATAGAGGGTAGTTATATTCTATGAAGGGGGATAGGAAGGCACTAGAGGTGGCTATACGGTTTTTATTGTAGGAGAGGGAGTCAGGGGAGTAGAGAAATTAATTATTGTGTTCCATTTTTATACCATTAGACTATAATGATTCTGATGTTTTCCTTCGGTGTGGATGTACAATATATGGATGGGGCATGAAAAAAATTTATTTATTTTCCGATGTCGTTTTTATTAATTTTTTTTTGGGAGAAATTGTTCCTAAGTGGTGATTCCTTAATTCTCAGACACATCTGTTAACCCATGGGTGTATCCCATTCACCTTAATCCATCCAATTCATTCCTATATTAGAGTCTAACTGGGTCATTGTGATGTCTGAACCATGGAAGGGACTTGGAAACATGGAATAACTATGGAGGTATTGGTAACATCTTCCCAATTCCATACCTCTATTAGTCCAGTTCACATATACTCTATAATAAATCATAAAAAAGACACAATACTAGGATCAAAAGTTCATTAACTAAATCTAATTAATGTTTCTTCTCTTATTTTATATCCAATGATTCATATGCTTTGTATTCCTATTCAGGATACATTAACTATATATTTTCTCAAGACTACTTTTCCCCCAACAATATTTTCACGTTTCTTTTCTTTGAAATTTTATACTATACATATATAATAAAATTGATTATAAATAACATAAAAAATACTCAAATATTCCAAACTTCAAACTCAATCATATGAAATTGAAAAAAACTGTCACATCCAAAATTTCATGGAATAAAACTTAGTATGTTCATCTTTAATATTTCAGTGCCTCAATGTTGAGGTATCCACTAAAATTAAGGGAGACATTTCATTTTTACATAACCTTTCACACATTATCATTCAAAATCCTCTACAATTATATTATGGAATTATCAACCATTCAATATAGAATATGTATATAAAAAAATATATCAATAATATTAATACTAAAATAAATTTTTTATTAATCGTGACCAAGTACTTTTATTTGTCTAGTATGAACCATCACAAATACAAAGAAAATTTAAGAAAATGAATATATATGCAGCATGATCCAAGAAAGCAGAAAACTACAAAAAATCATTTTCTATAAACAACAATTATACTTTGAAGATGCATTAAATAACTCATAATTAGTAGGAAAAAGATTGAGAGGACCCTTGAAAAGGTAAAATATCAGTACGTACACTGATGATGGGAGGACCATATAAGGATGTTGGAATATTTTCATGAAATTTATTATCTGACCCTCCCAAATTATGACTGATTGTTGGCATGAAGTCTGGATACCCTCCCAAGATTTTCCCTTGGGAGAGAAGCAGAATAAAAAAACCACACCACATCTCCTGTTATCTTGTTAAAACGGAAGGTGTCACACAGTTCTATGAAAATATCAATGTGATAATAATGTTATGGATGAGGTATCCTAGTGAATTGGATGGAATGAGTATAAATATTTATTATTTTATGCATTGTATCTAATTACTGAGAAAAAAACAGGGGGATGAAGATACATGGATTGACCCCCCACATTTGAGCATCATCTTGGGTTGATGAGATCTTGCATCTTTTGGACCCTTAACTGGAGATATTTTCAATATCCTTGTCCTAATACCTATTCATTTCTTATCCTAATTATCATTCATCCATGATGACCTCATCTTGTTTGTTATTATTTAGTCTTCCCAGATTCTGTTCAATATCGTGATAAAAATTTTGTTCCACTTCCTTTTTCCCCTTTCTAAATACCAGTATAATAATGTGTATTATCAGACTAAAATTGGGTAAAACTAAGCGTAAAAAAGTTAAAAATTAAAAAATATAAATGTAAAATTACTAAAAATCATAAATATTTCCTTTCACCACTCCCAAAAAATGACAATAGTTTATACATGCTTGAAATAAATCATTAAATATCTCAAATAAACTAAATTAAAAATTTATAAACTCTAAGAAACACTAACAAATTTAAAATAATTTTAAGTGGAAGTCGAGGTTGATTCACTATGAATGGTATAAAAATGACATGAATTTTTTAAAAAACATAAAGAAAACAAAATATTAATTTTGGTTTGTTTTTGAGAAAAATGAGATGAGTGTACCATGATTTTGTAGGTTTAGGTTTATACACATAGTGAAGGATATGTGTTGTGATTTTAATTTAAATGTTGTCAGCACCAAACTATGGTGATTCTCCGCTCATATTGATCATCATTTATTTATAAACCCTATATTCTCCTATCAGTTCATAATTAGTTTATAGATTGGATTTCATAACAACGCTTAAACATTGCTACCCCAAACTAATGCATTTTTTTTAAATAAGTGTTAATATTTGACGCGCAAAGTAGTAAAACCATCATCTCTAAGAAATGGTAAACATGAGAGAGAAGGGTAATAATTAAGATGAATGGATGATATAAAACATCCCATTTAAATTTAAATCCAACAAATTTACCTACACTACACACACATTCCTTAAATTATATAGTTGGTACAAGATTTATTTACCCCATAATTATTTTTCGTTGGGTATATAATAATAATGATGACTTAGAGATGCATCACTTTTAAATAAATAGCTCATCCTAGCTCAAGATCTACTCTGCATTTCTTCCATTGGGGGTGAGGTACCTTCCCCCTCAATAGAAACCTCAGTGTTTTATTTATAGGGGATATCACCTCAAGCGAATTATCTTGAATTTCAAATATTTAATATTTTCAATATCCTTTATATATTTTTATGAATTTTATAAAATAAATACCTCTATGGTGGTTCTATTTTTATAATTGATAATTGGTAGTTTCTTTCTTGATTTTTAGTAACATATATCATTCGATGTATTGGAAATTCCCATGCACATGCTTCTCCTTCAAATTATCTAAGGCATGCATGTGTTCTATGGATATATTAAAGAGATGGGGAATTTGGTTAATGTAAATAAGTTATTCTTATTTTATATATAGAACACTATAGTGGAACTACCATAATTCTGATATCTATCATGTTTTTAGGTGGTTTCATGTTTACAGGTTTTGGATGGAAGGTTTTGGCTGGAAGGGGTGCATGATGGACCTATTATTTTCTGGGGAGAAGAGGATACACCCAAAGTTTATTGAACCATTGGTATATAGTTATAGAGAATATTTTATAACAATTTGTTTTTTATCATTGGTATGAATTTTATAACATGGATCTTGAACCATTGGTATACATATATCCCAATGGTTTCATCGAAACAGTTGGAATAGAGTAATTTGAAATAGACATAGACCAATGGTTTCTATAAAATGATTGGTATAGGCCTGTTGTGATGCCCAGCATGCCAACAGATCCTAAAACCATTGGGATAGCCTAACCCAATGGTTTCAAGGGCTATCCCAATGGTTTTAACCTATTGGGATAGGTAAAATATTTAGTAGTGTATGGTCATGGAGTGAAACCATTAATGGTAACACCATTATTTTATATCTTTTGTGCATTGTGTGATGTCTTCGTAAGGATGTGGGTATGGGTGTATGACCCTGGAAAAATGGTTTGAAAAACACAAATTATGATTAGGTACTTATAAGTGGTTTTTATTCTTGTAATTATTCTATGGGTTTATATAAACTATTTATCTTTTTTTCAAATGTTTTTTATACATTGTTATAACTTTTTCTATCCCAATGGTGTCTGTTTGGAAGTCTTTAGGGAAATACTACTGATTTTATACTCACACCCTACATGGGAAATTTTTTGTGTCTATGTATTTACTTTATTTTAATAGAGGGAAACATATGGTATCCAACTTCTCTAGTAATGTTTCATAATACCTTGGGAAAGTTAGGTGTTGTTGGAGTTTAGAGCTTCATCGGATGGTATTTGGGATTGCATCTTTGATCTCTTTCAGTATTTTTATCCTTTCAATTGTTATCTCTCATTTCCATTACCCCTATAATATTCTTGTAATGTTTTCTTCAATTGGTCTTGTGTTTTTTATTCATACATCATATAGTGGGTAGATGGTGTGTTGTTTATTATTATGTAGTTTTATTTTATTGGGGAAATAATCCCCTAAATATTCCATAAGCCCTTATCATTTATTTCCATCCTTTTTTTGTTTATATCACTGATGTCTACTATAACTCTTTCCTCCCCTCAATCCAATGATATGAGGTGGAATGTTACAATGTAATTTTCATGTATTTCTAATGTATTATAGGAATCTCTGTTGAATTTCCATGTCAGATATTGATGTTATGTAAATCATTTAATTGAATATCAATAATATATGGTACTATATTTATAATTAATAATTATTTTAAATATATTGGAGGTATAAACTAAGGAATTAATTTATAGGTATTGAAATTTTCACCCAACATGTGACACTTGAGCTACAATTATAGTATGTTTTTCTTTCTAGAGAATCAATAGAACAATGCACATTTATTTATTCATGAATGTGAATTAAATGTAAATTACTGAATATTATTGATAAAATTTGATGAAATAATTTTCATTTTTTAATTATTAATGTCAACATATTAATTGGACTAATTTTTTTGTTTTTACGAAATATTATATTTTTGGTTCAACAGTGAACAATATAGATTTTAAAACAAATATGTCACTTTTATGAATTTAAAATGATATAAGAATAACCATAATTTTTATAAAACCATTTTTGTTAAAAAAAATATATTTAATATGTAATATAATTCATATAATTATATAATTTTTATCTTATAAATATATTCTGGATATTATAGAAATCTATGTAATGTTTTTGTTCAAATAAAAAAAATTCCTTCTTCTCTCTTAGTCATGTATCTAAAAAGATTTCTTTTAGTTTTGGTTTTTTAATGAAATATTTGTATTATTTTATTTAAAATAAACCAATTACTTTAATTTTAATCAACATTATACATTATTTTTTTATAAAATAAATTTTATATTATAAAAAAATATTTTTCTAAAAATGGTATTCGTCACATTTTGCACATTTTTATTAAATTTAATTTCAAACACTAAAAAAAATTGAATCAGGAAAAATGAATTTAATATTTTGAATCTAAATAATTAAAATTAGGTAATATAGAGAAATTAATTTTTTTCATAACGAATAGTAATCGTGGTAAATATTTTCCAGCTAGGTTAAGGGTTAAATGGGTTAAAAGGGTAAAAAAGAAGGGTTAAGACTTCAAGAAAACAAAAAAAATTCATAAACCTAATTGGATGGTTTTATTCTATATTTACCAAATTATCATATAATATATCAACATTTTGATCCACTTTCTAATGAATGTTAATTTATATTATGAAAATCATTTATTTAATTTAAAGTGTGTCATTTCCCTCACTTATAATGGTAAATACATATCCTCTATTATTAACACAAATGGAGCCATTTATATCAACAAATACCTTTAACAATCCATTTCCAACCTTCGTCCATACTACATAGAGGCTCTCGTTTCATTAATGTACCAACCTAGAAGGCTTAAGGTGTAAACCTAAGGTTGTTTTCTTAAGAAGATGTATAACTCTAAACTATGTTACATCATTATATTTCCATGTCTACCTCCTTAAATTATTCTCTAAAATTGTTCATATAATAAATTAAGTATATTCTATATACATAAATTTTAATATCTTTGTGTCACAACCCTTATTCATCTCATTTCCATCATATAGAAAATGAAAACAACACTCGATCGCATGTATGTACTACTGTCTCCACGTAGTGTTGTAATTTATTTTTCATCCCTAATTTATATATATTTTAATAAATATAGAACTACTGATTATATAGGATATTTATTAAATTATTTTTATTTTGGAACTATAATATATAAATTACCTTCTTACCCTTCCACCAATTAAAAAATGATAATGTCGATCGTGCATATCGGTGGACTTCCACCGCCATGATGCGATGTGATTAATTTTTCATGTAATCCTTGAAAATATTATTATAAATATTTATATCATGAATATATATGATATTTATATAATTATTTAAATTATAACTACGATTGAACCATGATCAATAGTCAAGGACCATAATTTTTGAATCGAAACATATAATAAAAATAAAGGAATTATCACCTAAAGTGATGATGATAATGAAAAAACTTTAATCAATGGGTGATAAGATGTTATAGTCAAATAATTTATGGTGTTATGAGTATGTAAAAAAAATTCTTCTATAGAATCAAGATAAATTAATATTTTTTATAAAGTAGGATAAAATAAATTATGAAGAATGTAGGTCTTGAGGTAAGGATTTAATTCACAATCACATCCTTGTTTTGTACTGTTTATATTTTAGTTTTTTGGGGGGTAATAATATGATATTTATAACTAAAACCCTCATGATTTGTATTCTCTGTTTATTTTAGTAAAATAGTTTTTCCATTTAATTTTCCTCTCTCAACGTACTCAAATTTCAAAAATAATTTTGTTAATGAAAACAACATTTTTTTCCTAGTCGGTCGGGAATATTTTTCTTCCATTTATATATTATAGTAAAATGGTTTTATGAATGGTTTTAATATAATAAAATAATTTATTAATGACATTTTTAACCATGTTTTATTTTTACAATTTTGAATAAAAGGAATATTCTTATTAGTTTCCAAATGAGAGTTTTTACCAAATGTGTGTAAAGAATAATTTTTTTAATGCCTATAATACGAATAGATTTTCCCACAATCATAAATATTATTTTACATTATGATTCACTTTCAAGGTTCTAGGTTTATTTCCAAAGACAACATTTTTCTAATATTTTTTAGATTTTTAGATTTTAAATAAGTTATTTCAAAATGAAAAGAGTATATTCCTCAAGTAATATACCAATTCTCTTTTAAATATATTTTCATTCTTGTCAACATCATTTGATGAATCATTTGATTTTATATGTATATAATATAATAATACCATCCACTATATTATGTGGGATGGAGTATGATCATATTGGTTAATTTATTAATTGGTAATACTAATAACATTTGGTACGCTAGTTTTTAATATGAATGTTTTTGTTGATTATGTATTGAATTTTTATTCATTTCATTCATTTTATAAATTCATTACATTTAAAACATGACATGTGGGGCCTGTTATATCCCCTATATACATTTTTAGGTCTCATGAGAGAAACTAATTTTTGTTTTTTTCATATACTATATATATTTATGTATGTCTTGGCACAAATTCTTTTCTGTAAGACTCTTATGTCAGCCATTATGCATTTAATCATTATGAAGCTAGTTATTGTTATCCAAGTAATTATTTATCTTGTTATTTCATCTATGGATATATCACCCATTTATATTATTATTTATATGTAATTTTTTATTATTATTTACCTATGACATGTGATTAATGATTTATTAATTCTATGATAGGTTATATTGTATGCTTTCCCTTATTGAGAAAATGATCTCACCATTCTCCCTTTCCCAAGGGTACCATGATGAGGTTTAGGAATGATTTTTTGGATTTACTACATTAAATAATAATGTTCTCTATCTAATATTTATGTTTTCTTTCATGTTTTTAGATCTAATGTGAGAATAATGTATTTATATAGCCTCTTAAGACTAATAAACTATTCGATACATAATGATGTGATACCTTGTATTTTAATCCAATATTGTAAAATAATAATAGTATCTAGGTAACTAGATTCAGGGTGTTAAAATAGGTATCAATTAATGTTTAGTATAAATCTTGGGAACTAGATTTTGAAAAACATAGATTATATAACATAACTCTGTGATAGACTATGAGGAAAATTGTAATTATAGGATAATATCATAAAGATTTCATAAAGTAGATATTTTTTAGTTTTCATAGTAAATAATTTCCATTCTTGATATTGGAAAGTGGATATGGTTTGTTCATAGATTCACCCAGGGGTAACATATCTAAATATTTTGGATTGGGTATTAACCTTATCATCACCAATGTTGTAACGTCCCTGTTCCGAGAGCCGCCCAGAGGTTCCCGTTACCCGGTTGGTCACATGGCCTCAAGCACATTTCCCCAAACACCATAGGAAGCTGACTAGAAAGTAGGGCCTTTGGTGTGGTAGTGGTGTAACTCTACCCTCATTGGCAGAGTAATGTAGAAAAAATTAACAGATGATAATAGAGGAAGAAATAATAATTACATACAATAGTAGACAGCAGAAGACAGAAAGAATTAAATAATTGCAGTACATATATAAATGATGCATGATATATATGTATAGAAAAGCATCCAAACAGCTTTCAATTATGGAATACAGTATTAAAACAATGTACATCGAAAACAAATAAACTCCAACAGCATCTCAAGTCTCAACTTGGTCTCATGATCCCCAACTCTACATCAATCAAGTATCTGAAGTAGAAGGTAGCCTTTCCTTATCATGACCTGCAAAAATATAATCTATTTGGACCCAAAATCATGCCCCAAATAGGGTGTGAGATGAATCCTAGTCAGAATCCACCCAAAGATATATCCCTAATAGTCGATGAATATATATTCCTGACAATAAGAAAATTATTCAATAAAAAAAAGAAGTACTCAAAAGTAAACAATCCTACAATTTCATTTACAAACATTTAATTTTAATAATTTAACCAACTAAACACAAAACAAGAAACACTCTAGAAAAGTTCTCATAGCATATCCCCTCTGGTTCATCCAGCAATCTCATGTAACCCTCTGGGTAGTTATCATGGCCTAACCCCTCTAGTTCAATTTACAAGAAGGATATAACGAAGACTCTTTGAGGAAGCATTCACCATCAATTCCCCTGATAGTCATGTGTAATAAAATTCTCTCTGAGGAAGCACTCACTATCAATTACCCCTATAGTCTTTTAATGGTAAACTACAGACACTCTAAGGAAGCACTCAACATCAATTCCTCATGTGGTCTCGTAATGTAACAATAGACACTATGAGGGAGCACTCAATGTCAATCCCCCCTATGGTGTCGTAGCTTGATAATTATAACGGACACTCTAGGAAATCCCTCAACCTCAATTTCCCCTATGGTCTCACTACACCAGGTTTCCATAGCCCCATGTAAAGAAATCAAGCACAAATAATAATCAGAAGCCAAAGTAAACCTCAAAGTACTACTAGGAAAAATTAGTTACAAGTTATAGAACAAGATATCAGATAAATAATCACTTCATTCTAACAACACTAGGAATGGAAAATAATGTCCTAATAGGAAAGTCTAGACCAAATGGCCAAAATCAAAAAAGCATGGGAAAACACATCCATAGAAAGGTAAATAACCCTATTTACAATCATAAATCCACTACTAAAGCACACTAGGCATACAAAGCAATATCAGGGCTAAATACCATAAACATGCAATACCTCGAACAAGGTTATTGGGAACTTTTTCACCTATAACTCAAGGACTAACTATGAAAAGGCACAAACCACCTACCATGATGTTATACAAATGAAATACATGAAAATTTGGCCTTGAATTTCCCTAGAATGATGCAGATCTACAAAAATTCCAAAACGTTCAACTGAGAAAATATCGTGAAAGTGGAAAAATCAGAGAACATGTCTCTATTAGAATGAATAGATTACTGTAATGATTCCAACACAATTGATGGAGGTCGATTCGGAGGACGGATGGGGAGTCAGAGGCTCAATGAAGATTCATGACCTATGGTCGCTCCTAGACGTGACAGATGAAGAAGAAGGGTGTTATTCCAATTAGAAATGACCCTGTTCCATTTAATGAATAAAAAAATACATGGTGTGTTCTTTAAAAGTACACGGAGGGTACAGGCCTTAATAGGCCTCCGCTCTAGGCAGCCTCCAAGTCACCCCACATGGCCATGTGCTCTACCGTTACAAGGCCAACACATGGATTCCTATGGAAACCGAGTACACATCATGTACTCCTGAAATTTCCAAAAACTCCTCTTTTTTTGAAAACACCAGAAAACAAGATTCATACCTGAAAAGAATGTATTGGTTCTTACAAGATTACCCCATTATAGAAATTCTTCCTCTAATTTCCCAAAGAAGGTGGTGAGAAGAAGAATCCTCGAACAGCTCTGGCCACTACGATCGTACATTGGCCTCCCTCTCCAAAGTCTCATCCTGAACTCACCCATGTTTCCATAGCACTCGTACCAGAGGAACCGACCATACACAGAGAACCTTCTCACATTCATCAAAAATCCATATAGGATGATCCTCAAAATATGTTTCCACCTCTAGCTCTACTTCCTCAGGTTGAACGACATGAGACGGGTCTGAGAAGTAATGTCGTAACTGAGAAATGTGAAAGACGTCGTGCATAGCCATATACCTCTGATGTAACTGCAACCAATAGCCCACTGTCCTGAACCATTCCAAAACCTCGAACGGTTTGACGTACCTCGGTGAAAGAATAACTTGTCCCCTAATCCTTCTGTGCCCCAACCTCGGTATGAGACATAGTAAAACCTGATCTCCAACCTCAAACTTCAGAGGTTGTCTCCGTAGATCAGCGTAAGAGTTTTTTTGTGACTGTGTACTAGCCATCCTCTTCCAAATCTTCTCCACCTACTCCATTGTCTCTTGAATAGGACGATGTCCCAGCATATCTACCTCTCTTACCTCCAACCAACATAAGGGTGATCGACATGGCCTACCGTACAAAGCCTCATACGGTGTCATCTGAATAGTTTATTGAAAACTATTATTTTTTGAAAACTCCACAAGTGGTGTGTGATTCTCTCAAGAACATCCAAAATATATGATGCATTCTTGAAGCATGTCCTCAAGAACCTGAATCATATGCTCAGACTGAGCATCTGTCTTGGAATGGATTGTTGTACTCAAAATTACCTGTGTACCCAAAGCCTTCTCTAATCCCAGTCACACCTGAGAAGTAAAATGAGCATCCATGTATGAAACAATGGAGTGTGGAACTCCATGTAAACATACAATCTCTCGGATGTAAAACCATCCAATCTCATCAACAATGAATGTATACTTAATTTGTAATAAGTGAGAAACTATTGTGAGTCTGTCAATGAAAACCCAAATGGCATCATTCCCTTGAGGTGACCTCGGAAAAACTATCACGATGTTCATCGCGGCATCATTCCACTTCCACTCGAGAATGGGTAACTACTGCAAAAGCCTTGCTGGTCAGTGATGCTCCACCTTCACCTACTGATAGGTGGAACACCTCATGAAAAAACTAGATACATCTCCCTTCATACCTGGACACCAATACTAATGGTGAAGATCTCAATATATCTTGGTGACACCAGGATGAACTGCCCAAACTACGGAATGAATTTCCCGCATCAGTTCCTCATTTATGTCGGCTAGTACCCACATGCTCCCATGAAAACACAATATCTCATCCCTGCCTACTGTCCATCTAAGAATATGTTCCTCTCCTGACACACTATCCCATAGGACTTGGCCTTTAGAATCTGATAGTTTCCTCATTCGCACTCGATCGAGTAGAATAGAGGTAACAACCACTAAAGAAAGAAACATCTTCCCATATCTATCATGAACCTCCAAATGCATCTCATAGAATAGAGCCATAAGTTTTCACTCACTACTAACCTCAGGAACCGCATGTATTCAGAGTCCTCCTACTCAACACATTAGTTACTACGTTTCCTTTCCCAGGAGTGTAGGCAAGCTCAAAGTTAAAGGACTGAAGGTACTCAACCCACCTTCGTTGTCTCAGATTCAGATCGCGTTGAGTGAATATATACTTGATACTTTTTTGATTGGTGAAAACCACAAAATGATCTCCCAATTGATAATGTCTCTAACAACATAAATAATTAACAACTAAATCCAACTCTAGATCATGTATAGCGTAATTCCTCTCATGTGGCCTCAAATGCTGAGACCCATAAGCAACGACTCCTTCCTACATAAGCACTGCTCCCAGCCCGATATGTTATGCATCACAGTAATTCATGAAGAAAATAATTCCTATGATACCACATTGTAACATCCTAGTTCCAAGAACTACCCAGAGGTTCCCTGTACCCAATTTTTCACATGGCCTCAAAAGAATTTCCCCAAATGCTAGAGGCTTCTTACTAGCAACGAGGGTCTTGGGTGTGATAGTGAAAAAACAATGCCCTCATTGGTATAGTAATGTTGCGAAAATAAATAGATAACATTAGAGGAAGTAATAATAATACCATACAACAGTAGATAGTAGAAGACTGAAATAAATAAATAACAGGATTACATATATAAATGATGCATGATACATATTTATAGGAAAGCATCCAAGAAAGTCACAATTTTGGAATACAGTACTAAACCAAAGTAAAAAAAATAAAACAAATAAAATCCAATAGCATCGCAATACTCAACTTGGTCCCATGCTCCCTAGATTCACAACAATCAAGTACCTCAAGTATAATAGAACTTTCACTTATCTAGACTTGCAACAATATAATATGTTTAGGCCCAAAAGCATGACCAAAATAGGGTGAGAGAAGAGTACCAGAAGGAAACCACCCAAAGATATATGCCTAAAAGTCAGTGAATATATATGGCAGGCAATAAGAAAATCAATAAATAAACAAGTAAGTACTCAAAATTAAACAGTACTACCATTTCATTTATAAACATTTACTTTTAATAATTTAACCAAACAAACACAAAACAAGCAACACTCTGGGAACCTTCTCACAACCTATCCCCTATATTTCATCCAACAGTCTCAAGTAACCCTATGTGTAGTTCTCATGGCCTAACCCCTCTGGTTCAATTTATAAGAAGGATATAATTAAGACTGTCTAAGGAAGAACTCACTATCAATTCCTCCTATAGTCATGTGAATCTAGGACTCTCTGATGAAGCACTCACCGTCAATTCCCCCTATAGTCTTTTAATGGTAAACTACAGACACTCTGAGTAAACAATCAATGTCAATTCCACCAGTGGCCTCATAACGTAACGATAGACACACATAGGGAGAAATCAACACCAATCCCCCCTATGGTATTGCAGCGTGATAATTATAACAGACACTCTGGGAAATCCCTCAATGTCAATTTACCTTGTGGACTCACTACACCCGGTTCCTATAGCCCCGTGTAAAGAAGTCGTGCAAAAACGATAATCAGCGGGCAAAGTAAACCTCAATGTACTATTTGGATATAGTATCCATAATTCATGGCACATCATATCAGATAAATAATCACTCCATCCTAACAACACTAGGAAGGGAAAATAATATCCTAATAAGAAAGGCTAGACCAAACTGACAAAATAAAAAAAATCATAGGCAAACACATCCATAGCGAGGTAAATAACATTATTCAAAATCATAAATCCTCTACTCAAGCACACAAGGCATAAAAGGAAATATCAGGGATAAAAACCATAAAAACATGATACCACAAAAAAGGGTATTGGGAACATTTGCACATATAATTCAAACACTAACTACAGAAAGGAAACAACCACTTACCTCGACATTTTACGAACAATATATGTGAACCTCTGGCCTTGAATTGCACTAGAATGACATAGATCTACAAAAACTCCAAAAACGTTTAACTAAGAAAATACAATGAAAGAAGAGAAATCAGGGAACGATGATCTAGAAGATATAAGAGCTTACCATGGTGATTCTAACACAATCAGTGATGGTTGATTCAATGAATGGACAAGGATTCGGTGGCTCAGAGAAGATTTGTGGCCTACGGTCGCTCCTGGACGAGAATGACATACAAGAAGAGTTTTGTGCCAATTAGACGTGACCTCGGTCCATTTAATGAAAATAATAAAATACATGGTGTGTTCTTTAAAAGTACACGGCATATACTTTCCTTAACTGGAATCTTCATTAGGCGACCTCTAGGTCACCCCACATGACCATGTGCTCGACTGTTACATGGCCAAAAAATGGATACCCATAGAAACCGAGTACACGGTGTGTACTTATAAGTACATGGCATGTACTCCAAAAATTTCCAATAAGTCCTATTTTTCTCATAAACTCCAAAAAACAGGATTTATACCTCAAAAGAAGATCTAGTTTCTTAGAAATGTATGATTAATGGGGCTAAGACTACACACCTAGCTAGACACTATCAAGGGATATGACTTGGTTGATTCATGTGATTTTTATGAACCATTATGAATGATTTGAAAATATTCTTAGGATTTGAGGATATTCTAAAATATACTAAGCTTATGATTTTGATATTAGTAATGAATCAATTATCATGTTATGTTATGTGTTACACTGGATTTGTAATTATATACTATGGTGTAAAATTCATAATTTTATGAGGTAATTCAATATATGTCATTATTTAGAAATGGTTCCTAGTGTAATAATGAAAAGATTATCATTGTATGTAATCTATTTTTGTATTTAGCTCCTATAAAAGAAAATAAATTCGAAGACAGAGGTGGTCTATAGCTAAGAATATTATACCCATATTAACTGAGCTGACTTAGTTAATTACTAATAACATTTCTCATATGGAGTATCCCATTGATCCCGACATGGTGAAACAAGGTTGGATCACTTAATTAAAAAATAAACCATCATTACATGGGAATACTAATCTATTAGTATCTGGGAAATGGATCAATTCCATATATAAGATATTTCTTCCTTCATGAAGTATTTAACAGATAATGTTAGTATGACAATATATCATATTAAAGGTTACGTTGATCAATGGTGTTCATAGATCCAGAACCCTATGAAATATATGGAAATAAATAGTATGGTGTGAAATACATTCAAGTATATATTATTCAAAAAAATCCAAACATGGTAGAAACAAACTGATATAAAGATGAAATTCCCCAATCTAAGTCAAAAGGAAGGAGAAAAGGTTACTTAATATGTAGCTAATATCACATAGATAATAATTTGTGTTTTGTACTGTGTATGTAATCCATGCATTATGATTTGATGTTTCTTTTATGGGATAAGTCCTATTCTTTTAAGTTCATTAGTTTCTCATAAATTTTTAGTATATGAGTATATAGTATCATGTTCCATAAATATAGATAAGTAATTATCCAAGTCATATATTTTTTAGGAAAAATAATAAAATATGTATTTATCTAAGAACCCTAGAAAAGGAAGTCTGAAAAAATAGAATAAGGGAAATGTGGAATTTCCAAATAGTAATAAATGTGGAAACAAACACCATTGAACATTCTTCATGGTCAGGTGAATTTTCTACAAGTGTGGAGATAAATGACCCTAGGATCATGATTGAAAGGTACAAAAATTGGTTACCAATGATCAATGCTTCAACTATAAAGGGATGGGGTATTATTCAAATTAATTCCCTAAGCATCATGGGAATTTTACTCCAAAATGATAGGGGGAATTACTAAGATTATGTGATCACTATAGCTAAGGTTCAAGTTCTTGAATATGTAATGTCAGGTAAATTGATCATAGATTAAAATAGCTATTTATTTATTTGATTATGAATCTTCATACTATTTTATATCATCTATTTTTTATAAAAATGTTATCTATTTCCCTAACAACTTAAGCAGGAATATTTCAATCTAGACTCCCTGTGAGAATCTTACTATGACATGGGTATTTTACTCATTCCCCATTATGACACATAGACTTACCCTATTTGTAAACTTATTTTTTATACCTATGGTTGTATTTCATATAATCATGGCTATGTATTGCATTTCAAATTATAATCTGAAAATATAATACCAAGAGAAGGACATTATGATTTTAGATGGAGTTATGGAATCACTTTTCTTTAGAGGGAAAGCTAAATCATCTAAATCATTTTTGAATCCACCTTTATTTTCTATTCTTATTGAAATTGTTAGATAATAATACAATACATATCCAATGAATGGGAAGGTATCCTTAGAATAGAGGATGTATCTTTTCTGCAAGAATACATTTCTGTGTTTCAAAAAACTACATAGACACCCACTTGGGTGTAAGGTTGAGTGTTCTACTAATATTATCCTTAATGTAAAATATATATCTTATACATAATATAGGATGGATAGAGAGGATTTTGTTTGAATGAATAAATAATTTAATAAGTTGTGGTATAAGATATTTATACACCTATTGTTTCACCAAAGAGAGCCCTTATTATTTTTGTTAAAAAGAATGATGGTTATATGAGGTTTTTAATAGATTATAGGGAAATAAATTCCATTAATATATATTAAAATTATGATATATCCAACATTAATAAATTTTTGATCAACATCAAAGAGCTCAATATATTTCAAATATTGATCATTATTTTGGGTATCATCAACTCCAATTAAAGGATGAAGATGTTCCAAAGATGATATTTCTTATGAGGTATGGATATTATGTAATTGTAGGAATGACCTATCGATTAACTAATTTCCCCTCTTTTAGAGACAACATAGACCTACACTCTTGTATCTGATGCTAAATCATGTTGTATATGTTTTTATAAAAAAATATCTTAAAAATGTACAACACATTACAAAACCAATGATCATTTTTGTTTAGTTTTTTGAGGATTAGAAATAATAATACAAAATATTAGGGATGATACAATTTTGTTACAAAAAATCCAGTTGATTTCACTCACTTTAAATACTGAAACAAAACCACACACCCTTGTAAATTCTAATAATCCTATGAAAAACATTTTTTAAATATTAGGTGAGTATATATTTTATCGGTACGGGGATTCAAAACTAGGGATGAAATCCTTTTATAAAAACTATTCTGAACTATTCTGAAAACATTTCATTTTATATAAAATATTAAAATTAGGTATAATGAATATTTTCCACAAAATTATAATCTAGTATTTTCATGAAAAAACATGGAATATATACTCCAATCCTTTAAAATACATATAACATTGAAAACCCATTTAATATTAGAAAATATTTTCAAAACTCCTTTGGATTATCCAAGAACACATCAAACATTAATTTGAGAATAATAGAATTGTAGGGATTACAATGATAATAATAAAATTCTAATAAATCCATGAGGCCACGAGTAGTATCACTTTATATACAACATCCCTTTGATTTTGATGGTTCCCTACCTATTCCTAATTATCATAATTCATACATAAGTGCTAAATATTTTATTAAAAAAATTGTAAAGATTTCCATTCTCAGTTATAAACCACTGATGTACCTTTACAAAAACATTAAATACATTTAATTTAAGTTCAAAAAGGAGAACGATCACATAACTAACAAACTCTGAATTTTTTAAAGGTAAAATTCCACTTTTTGTAAAAATGTAATGTATTCCAATTTTTATAGACATCACTCTATAATTTGAAAATAGAAATATTTGTAAACATGAATGGATTTTTATGAAATACAAAGTGTATGGTCATACCTATTGTGGTTATTAAAACCTGTAAAATTTAATGAATATTTCATCTATAAAATTGTAGGTAGACACTTTAAAAAATCATATTAAAAATTTTAATGAAAATTATTAAAATAAACAAGCCTAGAAATCATTTTTAAAATTTTAAATAAAATTTCACCTTCTGTTAGGATTTTATAAACGAAATTATATTTACAATTTAATATCCTTATGATATCAATTTTGAAAATAAAGTGAACTAAACAATTTAATTTGAACAGGGTTTTGAAAATATTAAAAATCGGTTTTCAAAATAGAAATTCTCTTTCCAAAAAAATGTATGTTATATTGAGCATACTGATACTCTCTACTTCTAGTACTTGGAAAAAAATAGTGGAATGATAGAATTATATTTTGGGGGGGGGAGAGAAAAATATAGGGAGTAGGTGAGGGAGCTTAGGTCATGGGGTATTTCAAGAGAAAAAACAATAGGCCTTTAAATATCAATGAAAAGGAGAAAATTGCCTAATTTTTATTACTCAAATTTCACTTAAACATATCCAATTTAAATAAATTTGATATTTTAATATCATCACATATTATAAATATATATACTCGATAGATTCGTTTATGTAACTTATATTCACATAATATAAATAATATAAAAATGACATATATTTTGAATATTTGTTTAAATTCCCAAAAACAATTTTGAGTATTTAATAAATGTTTTAAGAGATCTTACAGAAGGTTATTCTTGTCTAAAAATTATGGAATATTATATATATATATGTGTGTGTGTGTGTGTGTGTCTGTGTGTGTGTGTAACCCATCACCTCAAATAGTGATATCCAAGGAGGAAAATGACACACTAGGGATATCAAAACCATGATGTAGATGAATCATTCATGACAAACCGATTTTCATGACATGAAATACATTGCATTATAACTATCTAGTGTCGATGAAAAATCACCAATGAAGATAAAGAAAATTTTAAATAATTTTTTTATTATTACATATTTAAATATATTTATATAACTTATTTTATTTTCCAATCACCCTTACGTACAAGATAACATCGGTCAATATTGAGTCGGGCCATCTACATGACATGTGGCATTAAAGAAGATTGTACCTGTATAAGAAGGAGGAGGTGAAGATGGTATGATAAACTAGGTTAGGCATTAGGTTTTATATAATCTATTAGGTGATAAGATAAACCAAACGCATTTGATAGGATGGTGGTAATATAAATGGATGTTTTTAAGTCGGAGTTATAGTGTCCACATACATTGATCCCACATCATAGTTTAGCACATATTAGCGCTTCTATATATAATAATTTGTTATTTTAGTGTATTTGTACAAGGTATTAGGGTATTATCACCCTTAATGCACCAAAAACGCACCACCATGTCATCATGCCAACTTGCATAGTTCCATCTGAACCCCAGTGTTCACTATGTGCATCCTCAACGAGCGTCATGTGCTCAGCCGACCTGTATATGTCCAAGATCTTACAAACCCCTCCAACATTATCACTAGATAGGTTAATCCTCTCCCATGTGGTTAACCATATGGTTCCTTCATTTGTGGTTTAGGGGGTCCTCGTTTGATTTTTGGTTGGACACCTTTTTCTATATCTATGGAAATTTTATATAATAGAATTTTAAAATATAAACTATATTAATTACATATTTTATAAAAATGTGCTTATTTATTTTAAACTCCAATAAAATTATATTTTTTCAATACATACATCTCTTATCATATGATTTGATTTTTTAAAATTTATATATTAATATCTATTACATTAATAGAAAAATATTATCTCTAAATGTCAAAAATGTTATGTGTAATGTAAATATTGCTTGAAAGTTACAATAAAGATTAATTTTTTTAGAAATCTACACATACCTAAAATAAATACTATAATTATTATATACAATTTTATACATGTAAATGAAAAATATTCATATCTATTCCTTTTAATGTGTTTTTCATATAGGCTTAATTACAACATTTATTAAAATGAGGATATTCATCAATTCATGGGATGTTACATTATACCCCCTTAATATAATTGAGGCATCGCAATTCATTAACTATGTTTCAAGATATTATAAATTTATATTTTTATAATTAAGAAATCTAGGAATGAAAAAATACATATTCTCTAGATTTACCTAAATCATGAAAATGCATATAACTCGTAAATTATCCTCAAAAAATATCTTAATCTCCAATGTTTTCTAAATAGTTTCTCTCACACCAAATGAGATTTCCTGAAACCCGCACTCAAAGATCTAGTGATAATAAAGGATGTATAAGTTTTTTGTAAAAACTAACTGAAAAATATAAAAACCATTACACATCCAAATATCGTCTTGGTATGGTCTTGGAAGAATTAGGAAAAATATTACATCATATCGGAGTTTATAAAATTTATTTACAAAACATCCATCAGAATTCACTCATGATTTCTCATTAAATGAAACAAAAATCATCTGGATCCCATTATATTCCTATGAAATAAATTTTTAAAACATGGGGTGGGCAGAAAATTTCCTATAAACAGGTTTCAAACTAGGGAGAAAATCCTTTTATTAATACTATTTAAAACACTTTCGAAAACATTTAATTTTATATAAAATCGAAACATTGTATAAAATAAATAATTTCCCCCAAATATTAATCTTGGGTTTTCATGAAAACATGTGGAAAATATTATACAAAACCATTAAAATACATGTCTCTTTGAAATCCCATTTAATATCAGAAAGTAGTCTTTGAAATTTACTTTGAGATTTTCTTCGAAAATATTAAAACATTCCAGAGAAAATAAAAAAGTATTAATTATAATGATACGTGGAAAACATTTAGGAACCATTGAGAGCGCTATAATCATCACTTCAAGGAAAAAATCCCTTGAGGTAGGGGGTTCACTCCCCATTCCTCGCCATCAAATTTGATACCCAAGAACGAAATTTCTTATAAAAGTAAATTTTTAAAGATTTCATTTCTGATTTATAAAATATTTTAATACCATTTAAAAATTTCACATATGTAATTTATTTTCAAAAAATATATTTACATAATTATAAGAAATTATTAACTTAAAAGAGAAATTAAACTTTTCCAAAAAAATAGGAAGGTTTCAAATTTTTATAGACATCACTCTATAATTTGGAAATATAATCTTTTCTAAACATGAATGGAATGTTAATGACATAAATTAGTGCATGGTCATAACTATTATCAATATTAACATCCTTTGATTTTATAGAATATTTCATGCATAAAATAATAGTGAATAACTTTTAAAAAAATTAAATTAAGACTTGTAACTAAAATTTAATAAATAACTCCTCTAGAAAATGTTTTAAAAATAAATAGAACATTTCCCCTTTATTTTGAGTTTTGTAAAAATATGTTTATTTGACATTAAATATCCGTATAATATGGATTTCGAAAACATAGTCAAGTAAAACATTATACTTGGTATAAGGGTTTTCATGAATATTAAAAAGGTGTTTTAAAAATAGAAATATTATTATATCAAATCCATAAGATCAATGAAGTATAGTGATACTCTCTACATCCATTGCTTGGAAATGGAATAATTGAAGGAATGAATAAACTGGTGGGTATGAAGAAAGATATATATATATATATATATAATGGGATGTGTGGGATCCTTCCATAGTGATTGAAGGATACCTTTAAATAGTTTATGGAAATAGAATAGGAGTAATTCTTTATTACTCAAATTTCACATAAACAAATCAAATTTTAATTTTGATGATTCTAAAATCTCATACCATTTCATAGGAGGATTATCTTATTTTTCTAAAATTCTAATATGATAGATTCAACTTCCTACACAAGATTTTTGTGTGTATATATATATATATCTAATAGAGTTATTTACATAATCGACCATCACCTGACATTCAGAATTTGAAAAAAACATGTATTTAACATATTTTTTTACATGATCAAAAAAGTATTTAAGTATTAAAGATAATAGGTAGAATATTTTCCCGAAGTATGTTATGGTTTAAAAATGGTTGAAGATATTATATATATATAACCCATCCCATTCATAGTTGGAATCCAAGGAGGAGAAACCCATACCCAAGAGATCTAAACCATGTTGTAGATGAATCATTCATGATAAACCCTTTTCCATGAAATGAAATACATTGTTTTATAATCTTGCAGTGATGAAATAGACTCACTAAAAATATAAAGAATGATTGGAAATCTTCTAATTTTATTGATAAATATATTTATATATTTATATACCTTATTTTCTTCATCGATCATCCTCAAGTATGTGATGACATCCATCGATATTGATCTGGACCATCTATGTGTCATGCAGCATTTATGAACACATGTATTGAGTTGATAATAGAAGAATATATGTAAGTATTAGTTAGTTTAGGCACAATATTGAAGTTGATCTGCGAGGAGACTCGGTGTTTCAAACACATTTGATCGGATGGCGGTAATATAAATGGATTTTTTAAAGATGAACTATATTTCCTTCTTATACTTTTCCTACATATAATTACAACTCATTCAATCCCTTACTTATAAAACAAACACTTTTATTATACCTAGTGCCAAGGATGTAGTGGATCATCAGCAAGAACACACAACACACTCACCACCATGCCTTTGTGTCAAGCTACACGGTGGCACCGACAACTCAGTTCACATTATGTGTATCCCTTGTGGGTGTTATGCCTTACCATTTCGGCAAATAAAAAGGAATGTTCACACCCCAAATTTCATGATGCTATCAGGGTTGATCATATCCCACAAGGTTGTCCCTATGGGTCCCACATATGTGGGTTATGGGGTCCTTGGTTTGATTTTGGTTTACCACTTTCTTCAATATCAACATGAATGTTATATAAAATATTTCTAAAAAATAATGGATAATAATATACTATTAAATATATAAACGATATCTATTTTAACCTAGTAAACTTTTTTATTATGTCTATAATTACATCTCATATCATATGGTATAACTTTATAATGTTTATATATTAATATAAATTACATTAATGAAAAACAATTATCTTTAATGTCTAAAAATTGAAACATGCCAGTCAATGGGGAACTCCCCAAAGAGAGGAAAAATAGTGGGTGGAATAACAGGTGTCGAGAACTCAAAGGCAGAGGTGGGTGAGACCCAGACCCGCCTAGATCAATGATTGTCCTATGATGGAACTGTCGTGGGCTTGGCAACCCATGAACAGTTCGCATGCTCCAGCGCAATTGCGGCCAAAGTCACCCTGATATGGTTTTCTTGTCCGAAACCATTTTGGAAAACAAGGACACCACTAGCATTTCTTAGAAATGCGGCTTACAAGGCTATCTCCCAGTCTCCAGACAAGGCCACTCTGGGGGACTCTGTCTTCTATGGAAGGATCATCTCAACGTCAGGATCTTGTCTTTCTCCTCGCACCATGTGGCTGCGACTGTTCAGGCCGACCACACCCCGCCATGGACCTTTGTGGGATTCTATAGCTGGTCGGCCCATAATGAGAAGGGGAAATTTTGGGATCTCCTCTGCAAACTTCGTCACGAGCTTCCATGCCCAATTCTATTCGGTTGAGACTTTAATGAGATTATGTTCCATAAGGAAAAAAGAGGTGGAAATGTCCAACACACTGCTTCAATGGAAAATTTCAAGGATGCGGTCACTTAGGCAGACCTGGTCAATTTGGGATACACAGGTAATCCATTCACATGGTTCCGAGGTAATACAGATGACACACGCATCGCTGAGCGACATGAAATTTTTTTGGGATCAATAGATTGGATAAATCTCTTCAGCATGTTCCACATCGTCCACATGACGCTCAACTGTTCAGACCACTGCCCAATTTTTATTGACTGTATTTCAGGTGAACGCATCAAACAACCTTGTAGACCCTTCAGATTTGAAAGCTTCTGGTTAAAGGACCAGGAATGTGATGATGTTGTAAGATCACGCTGGAATATCACTCACGAAGATATTGGCCTCAATCTCCAAAAGGTCGCATCAGATCTGAGTTCTTAGAGTAATAAGAAATTCCGCCATCATGAGAGGCATTGTGCTTTCCTCGAAAAGAAACTTCACAGCCTACTCAAGGAACCCCCATCTAGTTGCACTCTTAACATGATCGGAGCCACTCAAAGAGAGCTGGACGCGACCCTACGCGTGAAGGAAAGCTTCTGGGCTATGCGGGCACGGGATACCCACATCTCAGAAGGGGATGCCAATACCTGGTATTTTCACCAGAAAGCATCAGCTAGGCACCGGAAAAATTGTATCAATTGCATATCACAATCATATGGAATCAAAGTCTTTGATACTAAGGTAATTCACGAAGCTTTGAATTGTTACTTCCGGAACCTCTTCAATTCAGGAACTCCTTTAATTTCGGCTGAAGTGGAAGAATGTATCCGACCAATGATCACCGAGGAGATCAATCGGTAGCTTTCTAAATATGTTTCAGATGAAGATATAATCATGGCTCTGAAACAGATTCGCCCCACTAAGGCCCCGGGACCAGACGGATTCCATGCCCGGTTCTTTAAGCAATACTGGCACATCATCGGTACCGACATATGGAAAATGATAAAGAATATATGGTCCGGGAAAACAGATATTGCCGCCATCAATGAAACTGTCCTCATCCTCATTCCCAAAATTATGAAGCCCCAGGAGGCCCCTGATTTTAGGCCTATCAACCTATGAAATGTCACGTAGAAGATCTTCTCTAATATCCTTGTTAATCGGCTGCGACCGTGGTTTCCTAATATTATCTCGGAAAACCCGAGTGCCTTCGTGGCCAAGAGGTTGATAACTTATAACACAATTGTGGCCCATTAAGTGTTTCACTCTATGATAGCACGCTACAAAACGAAAAGAAGAACCATGGCCTGAAAACTGGATATGACCAAGGCTTGCGATAATGTGGAATGGAACTTCCTCAAAATTGTGATGTTGAACATGGGTTTCTGCACTAAGTGGACAGATATGATCATGCAATGCATCTCGACCGTCTCTTTCAGAATCTGGGTTAATGGGGAGCTCACTCGAGGATTTGTGCCATCCCGCAACCTACGTCAGGGATATCCCCTCTCCCCATTTCTCTTCATCTTGGTGGCTGATGCCTTTTCTAACCTTTTATCCAGGGACGCATCTGATAAAACTATTCACGGGGAAAAGGTCGGTCACATAAGTCCACCAGTGTGGAACCTTTTTTTCGCCGATGACTGCCTCCTTTTCTCTAGAGAAACTATTAAAGAATGTCAGGTGATCAGCCATGCGATCCACCTGTATGAGAGGGCAGCTGGACAGTCAATCAATTAAGGAAAATCATAAATCTATTTCAGTGTAGGGGTTCCTCGCCCCATGAGAGTTGAACTCTGCGCCACAGTTGGAATACATATGGTTGAGAAACACCAAAAGTATCTCGGGCTACCCATGATAATTGGCTGGTCCAAAAAAGAAATTTTTGCATCTCTTGTGGATAGGATTGAAAAGAAAATTCAAGGTTGGACCACAAAAGGAATCTCAAAAGCAGGCAAAGATACCCTCATTAGAGTTTTCATCCAGTTTATCCCAAGAAATTTTATGTCCCTATTTAAGATCCCGGTGGCCATCGTCAACCAGATTCATACACGCACTGCCAACTTCTAGTGGGGGAAAAATGATGGAATAAACAGACCCCACTGGATGGCCTAGGAGAAACTTTTCATCCCCAAGACTGAGGGAGGGATGGGATTCCAGAATATTCCGCTCATTAACGACACACTATTGGCCAAGCAAGGATGGCGCCTTATTAACCATCCACCATCCCTCTGTGTGTGGGTATTACGAGCTAAGTACTTTCCCCACACGGACTTCCAGGTTTCCTCACTTGGACCGCATCCTACCTTCTTTTGGAGAATCATTTGGGGGGCCCGAAATCTCTTGGAAAAAGGACTGGGATGGAGGATTGGGGATGGCTCATTTGTCAACATATGGTCTGACGCATGGCTGATTGATACGGTAGGTATGCGTGCTACATCCCACGCACAACCAGGCTTTGAAGACACCACTGTCAGAACCCTCCTTTTCCAACCAAGGAACGGGGTGGTGTGTGGATAATATTTTTGAATGGTTTAACGAAAGAGACCAAAGAATTATCCTAAGCATCCCCTAGGTCCCTGACGCATGCCCTGACCATCTCTTCTGGTGCAATGACATATCGGGCGAATACACGGTGAGATCCGGATACATGCTTTCTCTTGGAAAGCACCCAACCGACCGGAACGAGGGATCATGGAAATCTCTTTGGAAGATAAACATCCCCAAAAAAATACGCCACTTTTGGTGGTAGGTCTGCACGGGAACCCTCCCAACAATGTGCCTTCTCACATACCAACATATTTCCAATGCCACTTTCTTCCTGTTTTGCCCGAACATCCCAGAGACCCCCTTACATGCCATCTTCCACTGCCCGGAAGCCAAGGAAATTTGGAATAAATGGGACCCAACCCCAGATTCATCACTGGATATGGCTTCTGACCTCCCCTCTCTCCTGGTGTGATGGTTCTCCTCTCTCTCAGCGGCTAAGGCAGGGTCATTCTGCACCCTGTCCTGGATCATCTGGGTACGGCGTAACGATGCTGTTTTCTACCACAGGTATGAACCTCCTGAATTCTGGATAGAACAGGACACCTCATGGATCGAGGGATGGAATCACTACAATGGAAATAAAATGCCTGATGCTCCCCCCTCATGCCCCCCCTCATTAGAACCCCCCAAATGGAAGGTGTTATTAAGATCAATGTGGACGCGTCTCTCCAAAAGGATGGACTTGTCTCCCTCAGTCTCCTGGCCCGAAATCATCTAGGGAAAATCATCACAGTAAAGTGTGAATCACATCATGCCTTATGGGAACCTACTGTGGCTAAGGCTAATGACATCCTGGTAGCTTTGATGCTAGCTTTGGAACGTGGGTGGGTTGATATTTTCATTGAATCTGACTGCCTCACTGTGATCGATGCCATTAACCACAACAATGGCGGACTCAAATCTTTTGGCCTCATTATCAAGAGAATTATATCGCTCTTACAATGCTCTTCATTCCGTACCTTCTCCTTTTCAAAAAGATACGACAACAATGCATCCCACCAGTTGGCAATATCAGGCCCCTTCGAGGCCAACCAGCTCTGGCTGGACAATTTTCCTTCGTGGCTTTCCATTTGTACGTCTGCTGATATTCGTCATTAATGATATCTGTTTTTTCAAAAACAAAATTATACACAATGTAAATATCACTTGAAATTTATAATAAGGATTATAAATATATTTTTTTAAGATCTACACTTACCTAAAATATATTTTCTAATTGTTATATACATTTTTATACATATAAACATTAGATGTTTTATTATAGTCATTTTATAATTTATTTTAGCTTTTTTTAAGTATAATAGTTATTAAAAGGGAAATATTCTTAAATTCGTGAGATGTTACACTGTTTTTATAGATCTAACAAACATATTATTCAAGGATTATCTGGATAATTAATTTTCAGTATTTATTGATAATATATTGATATGATATAAAATATATAATTAAAATAAGATTCATTTGTAAATCATTCTTATGACTCTTAGAAAAATTGGTTAATATGGAAAATTTAAAAAAATGAGTTATGGATTTTGGTTGTTTCTTTTCATAGCTATATTTTCTTTACTGATAGAATATCAGTCGACCCTTCAAAAAAAAGCAGTGATATAATGGCCAACATAAATTAATATAACTAAGGTATATAGTTTCCATGGATTAGTATATTACTTTCAATGAATTGTTCAAGCATCTGATCGATTAAAAAACATGTGAACCAAGTTGAAACATAAAGGAGTGAATTTAATATGGTTAAATAATGAAAAAGAAATATTTGAATAATTAAGGGGGATATTGATCAAGATTTCAATATATACCTACCATCAAGAAGGTACAGATTTGTGATATATAGTGACGTATTAAATAAAGGATTAGGATTTATCCATATATAGTGTGATAGAGTTTTTTCATATGTATCATGCCAGTAAAATATTCATGAATAGAATTTTAAATCCAATGATAGTGAGTTGGATCTTATAATCTTCTCATTGAATATATCGTGGTATAAAACTTATGGTGGGAGATGTGGAATATATATAGATAAAAATTTTTTATTTACATCTTCTCATATAAATAACACATCACGAGGCAAAGGCGATGGTTATAATTACTCAAGGATTATGGATTTTTAATACAATTCCACCTTTGTAAGGAGGATAAGGGGTATAATGTGTTGAGATTAGGAAATATCCTAGATCTTTTACTAAATTCATGATTTTTAAAAATCATCTATTCAATAATTTAGTACTATTGAATATAGAGTTCATTAAATATGCATAAAACTCAAATTTATTCCAAATGATTTCTAATCCGTCATTATTTGGGAAAATAAAAATTTCCAACATTAAGTAGGAGAATTCTCAAAATAAAATAAAAGACACTAATGCTTTGATGTTGGTAGACATCATCTATGAAGACAGTATATTGAAATTTTGAAATGAATATGGATTTCATCCATATTTGAGCTAAAAATATAATTATTAGTTGAATATTGTAGTTCAAATTTCTCTATACACCCTAGAATCATCCAACTGTAATGGGAATTGAAGGAAGATTTTTAGTAGGATAATATGATATGAGAAATTACAGATTATGTATCAAGATGATTAGTTTGTCAATAGAAAAATGATGAAAGATAATATCCTAAAGGAGTCATGAAACCACAATCTATTATTGTGTGGAAATGGGATTATATTACTATGGGCATTCTCAATAGATTTCCATGCTCATAGAAAAAATGATTTCATATGAGATATTTTCTATCTTCATACCAAATCGGCACATTTATCCTCTATAAGGGAAGATTTAACACTTTAGAGCCTCATACAGATCTATATTAATGAAGTTTTGAGGCTTCATGGTGAACCTATTTTGATATTATCTCACAATAATCTATTATTTACATTGAAATTATGGATAAGTATTTAGAAGTTACTTAACACCATGCAATGTTTGAGCACTTCCTACTAGCCTCAAACTAATGGGTAGTCCAAAAGGACTATTTATTTAACGTTCATGTAATATGGGATCATTATTTACCTTTGGTGGAGTTTTCATATAAAAATATCATTCTATGAAGATTTTAAATGGAACCATATTAATCATTTCATTAAAAGTGGTTCCATACTCCTACATCTTGGGACAAAGTTGGTAAAAGGAATATTATAATCTTATATCCTATTAAGGATATAATAGTAAAATTTAATACTATTCAAATTCATATTAAAGAATATCAACGAAGATATAAAATTTATACTGATAACCAAAGGAAGGATTTTGCAATTCAAGTGTGACATAATGTTTTCTTAAAGGTATATTCATGAAAATGTTTTATATTCTTTAGAAACAACGGGAAATTATGTCCTTAGTATATAGGGTCTTTTGACATTATGGAATGTATATGAGATTGGCTTACCATTTGGCAGTGACACCTAGCCTCTATAAAGTTTAGGATGTGTTACATAAATCTTTATTTAGGAATAACATGTCAGACCTAATACATTTTCTCACCTATGAAGAAATAAAAATGGAAGCATATTTATCTTGTTGAGAATTGTCTTTCTAGATTCTTTGCACTAGAGAATAAGTCTAGTAGAATCGTATGACATTGATAGTGGAAGAGGTGAAATGGGAAGCTGAAGAATTAATGTTGAATAACTACATAGATATGTTCATGAGGTGAAATTCAATATGTTTCTAGGATAAATTTTTTAAAGGAGGGAAGAAGGTAACACCTGAGTTTCAATTATAGTAAGCTTTTCTCTCTAGAGAAATAATATCAAACATCACATAGATTTATTCTAGAATATGATTAATATGTAAATAATTAAATTTTATAAATTTTATTTGATAAAATAAATTTTATCTTTGAATTTATCAAATCAATATTATCTTAGGGTGAATTTTTTTGATATCTCTGAAATAGTTACTTCTGTGGGGAATAGTGAAAAATATTGAATTTACAAAAAATATAACTTTTATGACATTATACTAATATAATAATAAAATGAATTTTTATGAAAAATATTAGATATAAAATTTATATGTAATAATTCTTATTATTCAAATAAAATATAATTGTTTACTTATAAATAAATTATTAACATTTTATAAATCTATGTAGTGTTTTATTTTAAATAAATAACTATTTTAATAATTTTTTTCATAATCAATTATATAGAATGTCCTATTCAGTTTTTTTGGTTTGAAAGTAAAATAAGACTCCTTTTATTCATAATAATAAAATTTATTCCACTATAATCAGATTTATACTTTTTTTGTTGTAAATTCATTTTTTTACTTAAAATACACATTTTTCTAAAAAACATTCCATTCATTTTGCGCACATAAAATATAATTAATTTATAAAAATTATTAAAATTTAATATTAAAAAAAGGATACCATATTTTGAATCAAAATAAGTATTATTAGGTAATAATTTATACTTGTTTTTTTCTAATTTATTTTAACCAAGGTAAATATTTTCTATATCGGTTAAGGGTAAAATGGGTTAAAATGGTTAAAAATAAAGGGATAAGGATTCAATATAACAAAAAATAATCTATTAAACCTACATTGATTGTGTAATTTTGACCTTACCCTTATCAGCCTCAAATATATGTTAATTTTAATCTAATTTCACCCAAAAATTACCTTATGTTATTAAAATATTTTAAGTAATCACAACTGAGTCATTTCCCTGACTTAAAAATGGAACCAGTTATCATATATTATTCAAACCAATTTAGACACCTAGATCAACCAAATCCTTCCCAAATATAGTCCAGAACTTCCTCCCCATTAATAGAGTCTTTTTCCTTATTAATTTACCAAACTAGAAGTCTTATGGTTCATGCCAAATGAGGTTTTTCAAAGATGAGGTATAACTCTTAACCAATTGTTTTCATTTCATTTCTTATTATTCCTACATATAATCTAATATAAACTTTTCTATATACGAAAATTATTATATTAAATATATTTAAATTTTATTATTATGGAGGAACAACCATTATTCGGCTCATTTCCATCCTATATAAACGAAAACATCACTAATACAAACATATAGCCTACCATCCCACATATCAGTGTAATTAATTTTTCATCACTACATTACATGGATGGGTATTAGGACTATGAAAAATAATATATCTGATATTTATGATATAATTATTATTCTTTAAAAATAATATGTTATTTATTTTCTTTCCCTTTCACCCAGTTGAAAATTCTAATGTCACTCGTTCATATGTGTGGACTACCACCTCCACGAAGCTATGCGATTCATATTTTATGTATCTATTTCATGTATAATTATAAATATGTATATAATGAATATATATAATATTTATATAAAGATTAAAATTCTTGATATGATGGAATCATGCTCAAGATGCAAGTAATATTACAACAAAACTGAAACATACAAGGAAAATGAAGCAATTAACTCCTGAAATGATTATGAAAATGAAAGATTATAATTGAATAGAAGATAAGATTTTATAAGCAAATAATGTATGATATTAAAATTATTTATATGATTCTAGTATATAAATAGATTAAATTAAAATGAATTATATATTAGGTTAAAAGAAAATGGGAAGAAATTCATACGTGAGGTAACTATTTATTTCACAATCTCATCCTTATTCGAGATTATTTTTATTTAAGTTTCTAATGGGGGAATTTTATGATCATTCAATATGAAACCAAAAATATATTATTCTCCTCTAATAATTTTTATAAAATAAAATGTGTCCTTTCATTTTCATCTCTCAATGAGCAGATAAGTCCAAAATAAAATTTTTAAGGAAAACTGACATTATTTTTCTATTCAGTCGGGAATATTTTTTCCATGTAAAAATATTTTTTAAAGAAATTTAAAAAATATTTTTAAAATCCATTAATAATTGATAAAATTTATTTCAATAAATGTTTCAATCATTAAATAATGGTTTAAAAGTAATCTTATTATAATTTTATGAAGGATGATCTTTTTACATAAGGTGTGTACAAAATATTTATTTTAATTCTTACCACACAAAGAGATTTTACCAACATCATGAATATTATTTAACTTATATTTTCCATTAAAATATTCGATTTTTATTTGAAAATAATTTTTTCCCAAATATTCTAGAAACTTTTATATTTAATATAATTTATTTCAAAATGAAAAAGGTATTTTCCTCAATAATGTTGTAGTGATCTTTTAAAATATTTTTCATCTACGGAGACATACTTCTAGGAATCTTATGCTTTACTAGGGATATAATCTAATTAGGACATCAGTAATGTTACTATATATATTATGATCATGTTTTTATATTTAATAACTATGGAAAAATTAACATTTTCTGTCCTAGTTTTTTAATCTAAATGTTTATATTGATTATGTTTTGAATTATTATCCATTTCTTTCATATGATGAATTAATTTGACTTATTAAGTCATTGGAGGGTCCTATTATGATCCCTTGATTCATCAGTAGGTCAAATTTCGACAAACTAGTTTGGGTATTTCCCATACACCTTACCAATTAATGTATGATTTCATTGTAAAATGCCTTGACGGTAAGATTATGATGTGTAACATTATGAATTATATCATTTTGAAACTAGTTATTGTTATCCATATGATTAATTATGTTTTTTTTCATCAATTGATATATAACCATTTTATGATATTAGATACATGTAATATATGATTATTGTTTATCTCTTCTATATTATTCATGCTATATTTATTCTCAAAAATCATGTTTTTTCCCATTCTATTACTGAGAATTTGATCTAAATGTTTTATGTTTTTCATTCCCTAAGTTACCAAGAAGGGATCTATGAATGAGTTTAGTTATTTACTAAAATAAATAATAGAGTTCTCACTAGAGTATATTAGTTTTATTTCATTTTTAATGATATGATGTGGGAATCATGTTTGTTTCTAGTCCCACAAGACAACTAAACTATTCAATCCTTTGGGATATGATACCTTTTATTTTGTGTTATTTTTATCAAATAACCACCAGCTCATGGTAATTGGAGTGATGGTGTTGTGATGTTGATGAATAAATGTGTTATTAAATATTAGGTCTGTATTCAAAGGAATATTATCAATCTTAGATCTGTTTAAATAAAGGGTATGTATATTCATATTCTTTTCTTATCTGATAAGGGAAGTTGTTTTTTGTGAGGATTTATTATGAATAATATGAAATAATAGATTTAATACAAAATGTTTATGATTCTTTATATTTTATAACATATTAGAAAATAAAATAAGGATAAATGTATTTTTATCTAGGAAAAAGTGTTTATCTAAGATATTTGTAAAACATGAGGAACTGAGATTATACCACTCATAAGTAGCTTATTTTAAGAATATACTCTTTTTTATACTTCTTTAAACAAATAGTATACTGTATAGGATATATATACTAAATTTTAGTTTTTAATATTACCAATAATTAAATATTTTTTATTTCCCAGTACATAGAGGAGTTTATGTATCATGGAAATATATTATAAAAATAATCTATTTTATATGAAGCCAGTGGGTGTATATTTTTAAATTCGAGAGGTTCAAATTATATTAAATAAAATATTCTTCCAAAACATAATTGAAATATATTTTTTGTAGCACCCCGTTATTTTATTACATGTCTAATTTTAAATAAATTTAATTTCTTCGATAGAATACAGTGCACGCAGCATCGGGATTATAAGATCAATGATATACTATTAAATATTATTATTGTAACACTAGTTGTTATGTTGGTGGGTATGAATAGTATTAATCAAATTATGAAATTTATATATTATATACATTTAATTACATTTTATAACATTCAACCAGTAACATCCCGGGTAAATAAAGAATATGAAATTTTCATATTTATTAATATTTTTGAATTAAATATTAATTTTACATTAAAAGGGATTCTATGTTCGATGGAATACTCGATACGCAACAACGGGTTTCCTTCAAAACATATGTTGCACACAACGTTGAGTTATACAGAAAAATAATAATATATTATTATTATTTTAAATGGTAGTTAAAGCATAGTCATTATATTGGAGGGAATGAAAATAACAAACTAAAAGATTATTGCACATGTTTTTTAAATGTTTTTACATCTATAAAATAAAAGGTAGAGGATTAAAATGTGAATAAATCCAATTTTAAGCATAAATACCCTAATATTCTTTAAAAGGTCCATTTACCTCCTTTTAATGGTGATCCCTTTTTAAATCTATTTTTATTCACTTTTATATATTCTATTTGAAAAAAATAAAACTATTATTTAATATAAGAACATAAAAATTTACTTTTGATGAAATTTGTGTATTTTTCTAATAAAGTTCATTTCTTTAATGAATAGTGAAATGGTGCATTTTAATTCAAAACTGCATTTTAATCTAATTTATTTATATGGTTATATTATCTTTTTAATTGGTTTTAAAGTGTAATTAGATTATGTTTTTTACCATTTAATAAAATTTTGGTCATTTTATGTAATTTAACTCTGATTTTGGAAATAAACAAATGTCAATCTTTTGGTAGTTATTATTTCTTAAAAACACTCTTTTTGGTTTTTACAACAGGAATTAATTTTATATTAATTTCGGAAACTTATATGTTTTGAATTTTGAAAAATAGATTCCATATTTGGAATCAGGAGGTCCAAATTGTTTAGATAGATATGTTTTTGTTTTAGATATTTTGAATGGTAATTTCCATAAATATTTTATTTACCGTGGTTAAAGGGTAAATCTCATAAATAAGGGTAACAAATAATTTTATAATAATATTAAAATTACCGTAATATGTGTCTCAACCCTATTTCTAAATATAATTCCTACTATGGGAATCCTTGGGTCTATTTGAGGACCCATAGTGCCAGTTTTAAGTGAAAATGAAATTTTATAAAAATTGAATTAAAATTAAGGAAAACGTAACATAAACATATATCTTTTAGTAAACCAATTATTATATGGGGTTATATGAGTGATAAATTCTATTGTAAATATTCATTAGAAATATCAAACAATTACCTAAATCATGATAGTTTATTTATAATTTTTATACATCCAATAAATAAATTTATTTATGACATAATGATGATGAAGTGATTACGATATAAATGAATGATTTAAATAAATGAGATTATAAGTATAAAAATTAATTTATTTTGAAACATTTTATGCCTTAAAATAATTTTATATATTATTATGAATTTTTATATTTTAATTACATAATGGTTTTTAAAAAATCAAGTTGGTTTGGATTTTTTAAAAAGTCATGATATGAATTGTGTCAACATTGACACAATTCATATTTTAAAATATAAAATATTTTATAAAATATTATAAAATTCCAAAAAATCTAATATTTGGCCAAATATTTATGATAAGTATAAAATTTTATTCTTGACTCTTTAATGTGATATTTTTAATGTTTGGGTAACTATTTTTATTCTCAAAGTGTTAAATACTTGTTAAAACGTTAAGAGTAAAATAAGATTAAATAAAAAAGATAAGGATTAAAATATATCCAAACCTATATAATTATTATTGGATTATTTTATTATGAATTATATGCACCTTATAATCAAATATTATTAGTTTTGGACCTTTTTAAATCAAAAATCATTCTATAATAAAATAATACTTTCAAACTTTCCTAAAGAGCCCCTCCTCCCCATTATAAAAGGTCATCAACTCTAACCCATTACTCACAACCATCATGACCCTTGGATCGTCCCAAATAAGCTCCAACATTCTCCAAACATCCCCATATTCCTCCTAGAAGATTTATCCTAGGAATAAGTCAATTCAATAAAGCCTTTTGGATCAAATCAATGATAGTTACACGTTTTAAGAGGTAGTGTCTTCTCTAAAATTCCTTTCCATTATTGTACTTCATCACTCCATATTCTATTATTTTTCATTTATTACATAACAGCACTAGTATCCTAAATATATTATGATGTTTTTCTGATAATTATTCAAACTAAACTTACAAAAACCTCTATCTAATGGATACATACATATTATTTCTATTGATGCGAACTACTGCCTCACGAAACGATGATTGTTCAATTATCTCTTACCACCTCTCATGTTGGCCATTATGAGGGAAATGTATTTATATATGAAATATATTATGTTTATGGTGTCTCTAGGATTCTTTATTTTTCATTTATATAATAACATTATGGTTTCCATAATGGGTAAATACAATAATTTCATTTTAGGAAGCGTGGACTACCGCCCCCTCAAGGTGAATTGATTCATCCATACCATACATAGAACATATAAATGATGGAATTAAGAAATTCATGTAACAAATATATGATATGATATTATACTATAATTAAAATATAACAATATATCATTATGTTTTCATTCCATTAAATATAAAATAGAAATGAAAGTTGCGTCCATGTGTACGTACGGCTTACCGTCTCCGTGAACAGTGCATTTCAATTCTTATCGCCAAATGTTATGTACTGTTATAAATACATATATATAATGGAAATATATTATATATATTATATATAAATCTTGAATATCATTTTTTATATAATGCATTTTTGACCAGATGGACAACTTGTAATTATAATATGTTCGTTTTTGACTCAAGTGCCAAATATCGACAAAACGACCATTATTAATTTAAATTATTATGTAATGTTTATAACCTGGTAATAAGTGATATAAAGAGAATAATAAACATAAAAAGGTTCTTAAGAATGTAGAAATTAACTTTAGTTTATTTTTCAGTACATTAAATAATGAACGGTTCAAGTCAGACAAGTGGTAAGGGAACATCTTAATCCAAATTCCTTTTTTCGGTTGAACTTATACAACTTCTTTATGTCATGTTATGATTATATGAGAAATAAATTTTGATATATTACCTTGTATTTATTCTTCATTGTGTGTTTTTATATTTAATACACATAATCAATCTATTTTATTTAGAAACTGATTTTTTTAAGAAACTTCATCTCAATCTCCATTCATTGAGGAATACTTTGATTTATATAAGACATTCCATTATATAGTGTATAAACCCCTTTTAATTTTAATTTCATTCAAAGGGAATCTTTTTTATTCAAAGGTTTTTAATAAATGTCAAAGGGAATGTTTCTGTTTAACGTACACGGTGACAATGACCTTTCCTCTACTGCGAGCATTATTTGATATTTGGATTCCTTAAAAAGGTGTAATGTTTTTAGAATGAAAATAAATAACATATAATTTGTTTATGTATTTTTGTATTGAAAATGAATTTGAGAAAGCATTGGTGATTTCAATATCTTGAAATGATATATTATGATTGAAATGTATAAATTTTATCTTTCCTTTATATTTTTTTTATTTGTTATGAATATGTTATTGTTCTTGATAATTGTTTGCATATACACGTGGTTCCATGATAAACCTAGGGAGGGTGAGCCCGATATAGCTCTCCAATTCATTGGGTAATGTGATGGCAGTAAAGGCTAATGTCTCTCCAAAGATATATTTGGAATATATTGTTATGGGTATTCCAAATGTAACTCCACGTAGCTGTGAAAGGTACAACTTATGTATGTGTTGGATGCCACATGTTACCTTTATGATTTATTTTTTCTATGTTTTATTCATAAATCTTATAATTTTGTGTGTTATATTAATGATTGAAAATAATGATTTCATTGATTTGTATGTACTGATGGAATAGCTTTTTCTTTCATTTTTTTTAAACCTTACTGAGATTCTGAGGCGCATCCAACATTTTTGAAATGTTTTTCATAGGTTTTAAGGAAAGGTAAGAGAAAGGAAGTATTAAAGAAGATATATATCAATAAATGAACTCTCGTTTTATTTAAGGATTTTTATTTTTGTGAAAAAATTGGATAGAGTACAAGTGTCTAATTTTTAATTTTTGAGATTTAATGTAATAGTTAAAACATAATTATATAAAACTCTAAACCTCAAAAGATACTCAATGTGAATTATTTATTTAATTTAGGATTATGTAATATTTAAGGATGGATCCTTATAGTTGGTATCAGAGGTCGGCTTAGATAACATTATGAGTTAGGATATTGTTAAATTAATATCCATAAATTAATTGATGGCATTATTGAAATTATATAGAATTTACATATTACCATCTTGTTTCGCCTAATATATTTATTTGTTCAGAATGGTTTCCCACAGAGGAAACAGGGCAGCTATGATGGGATGACATCAGGAGGAAGACAACCTTCCAAATTAGAAACCTGAGATGGTCAAAATCGGAACAGGACCATTTTTTGAATTGATGGAGCAGTTGAATCGTGCTATAAATGGTGGTGGTATCCATGCACGAGTTCATCCAGATCAACTGCAGAGGGAAATGTCAGTAGTGGAGCATTTCATTAGGCAAAATCCCCCATCATTCAGAGGATCATCTGACCTTGTTCTATCTAAAGGGTGGATTAAATCACTATAAAATATTTTTGATGTCCCGGGTTGTTCAAAACATCAATAGGTTAGTCTCACTATTTACTACTATGAAGGTGAAGTCGATCAGTGTTGGTCGATAGTTAAAAATATCAGGGATAGTGAGGATATTGATGCTCTTGATTGGGATGAATTCAAAGGTATTTTTCTTGAGAAATATTTTCTAATTTTGTTTGTATTAGGATATAAAAACAGTTCCTAGAATTGAGTAAATAGGGTGACTCAGTGGCTGGTTATGAAGCAAAATTCACTTGAATGGCAAGGTGTGTTCCAAATTTCATATGATATCTTGATAGTAAAATCAATCATTTTTAATTAGTATTAAATACAATGTATCTAAGGGATTTAGATTCATGTGAGTTCAAAAGTTATGAAAATAATGTTCTATGTGCATAGAAGGAGGAAATGGAGTTTATAGATGATCAGGTATTCTTTGACAAATAGCAGAATAAGAGGTCAAGGTGGCAGACAAAAGGGAAGAACTCTTTAAAAAAATCAGATGGTAAGAAACCTAATTTTACAGTTTGTGAAACTTATAGTAAATATCACACTACGGAATGTCTTTGGAATTATGGTAAGTGATATTGATTCTGTAAAATGGGACATAAGGCTTGTAATTTCATTGAAAATGATAACGGTATTGGTAAGATAAAATCTTATTTATATTCAGTAAAATATTTTAAGTTAAATGAAATGGGTAATTATGAAAATGAGTGTCCAACAAAGAACTCAACTAAGGGAAAGAAGCAGGACTACAAGCAGAAAGGGGTGGTGAAATGTTTTTCAACTACTTCATCAGATGTTGGGCCATCAAATGAAGTAATATCAGGTACACTACTTGTTTTTTCAGATTATTCCAATGTGTTGTTTGATTTAGGGTCTACAAATTCTTTTATTTATTATAATTTTTCTTGTAAATTTGTAATTCCGTCTCAATATATGAATCCTGAACTTACGGTAAAATTACCAGGAGGAAATTCTATGATGAAAAAGAAATTATAAGAACCTTCATGTCCTTGTTTGTGGAAAGAATCAACCTGCAAGCCTTGTTGTTTTGCCTCTGGTAGAGTTCGATGTTATTTTGGGTATGGATTTGATTTCTGTTTATTATGCTAAGATTGATTGCAGAGCTAAAGCGGTTTATTTCTATAAATAATTTAAATTTCTGTAGAAGAATGGACCCTTACTTTTGATAACGTATCATGATGCTGAGAAACTAGTAAAAGAAGAAAATGAATGTTACCTTGCAAATATTTTTTAAAATAAAGGAACAGCTTAGATTAATGATTTACCAGTGGTAAATAAGTATCTTGATGTTTTTTCTAATTAGTATCCTGGTATAATACCTAACTGGGAAGTTGAATTTACTATTTACTCAGTTCCTAATTCTAAGCCAATTTCAAACCTCCCTTATCGAATGTATCAAATTGAACATTTAGAGTTAAAGAAGCGATTGTAGAAGTTTTTAAACAAATGTTTCATTCAACCTATCACATCATCAAGGGGTGACCTCGTCTTTTTATTGAAAAATAAGGATGGTTCAATTATAATTTTCATTGATTATAGATAATTGAATAACATCACTATTAAGAACAAGTATCATTTGCCTCATATGGATGATTTGTTTGATCAGCTCCCCAGAGCTCAGTATTTATCGAGGATTGACTTGAGGTCAGGGTACCATCAATTGAAATTAATGTATGTAGACATTCTGAATACCGTGTTTCATACTAGATATGGACATTATGAATTTTTAGATATGCCTTTTGGGTTAACCAATTCACCAACTCTATTCACGGATATTTTGGATAGAATGTTCTGTGAGTTTTGGATAATTTTTTGATTGTGTTTATTAATGATATTTTTGTTTATTATAAAAGTAAATAGGTTCATGAAAGTCATTTGAGGGTTTTCATGCAAACTTTTAAAGAAAACAAACTATATTAAAAATTAAGCAACTGTGAGTTTTGGCAACAAAAAATTTCATTCCTTGGTCACATTGTTTTAAAAAATGGAATAATTTTTGATCTTGCTAAAACAAAAGTGGTTGAAGAATGGCCAAGAGCCACAAATATTACCAAGATTTGTAGTTTTCTTGGTTTATAATGTTATTACAGGAGGTTTGATGAAACTTTTTCATGGTTATCTAGCCCACTGACTAAATTAACTCGAAAAGATGTTAAGTTCATCTGGACAAAATAATGTGATGATTTATTTTAGGAATTTAAAATATGATTGGTGAATGCTTCAGTTTTGGCATTGCCTTCTAGAAATAGTGAGTTTGTTATCTACAGTGATGCTTCGTTGAAAGGACATGGTTGTGTCCTAATGTAGAATGATCAGGTAATTGCTTATGCTTCACGTTAATTGAAACCTCATTAGGTAAATTAACCTACACATGATTTAGAATTAGGTTCTCTTGTTTTTGCATTAAAATTTTGGAGGCATCATTTGAATAGTGTAAAGCTCGACATATATACTGATCACAAAATTTTGAAGTATATATTCAGTCAGAAATAATTGAACAAGAGATAGAGGATATGGGTTGAATTAATCAAGGATTATTATTAAACAATCCATTACCATCTCAAAAAGGAAAATAAAGTGGCTCGTGCTTTGATCCGAAATAGTTGTGCAACATTTAACATGTTATGTTTGGAAAATGATCCTTTGATTAACGATTTGAACAAATTTTTCATTGAAGTTTTTGGTGAAAAAAATTCCTCGTTTTTGTTTTAGGTGTTAGTGAAATTATTTCAATCAAACAGAATTAAGAATGCGTAGAAGGAAGACAGTGAGTTGTAGAAAAAGGTAGAGTTGGTTTAGAAGGGTAATTTTCCTAAATTTAACATTGATAATGATTGTATTTTGAGATTTGGGAAGTGATTATGTGTGCCTTGTGATTCATAGTTGAAGAAAGATTTATTATGTGAAGCTCATATATCTCTATTTTTTGTTCATCTTGACAGTTCTAATATGAACAGAGATATTTTAGAGTATTACTGGTGGGATGGAATGAAAATATATATTTTTGACTTTATTGTGAAGTGTTTGACTTGTAAATAACTTAAAGAAGAGCAGAAGTTACCGAAAGAGATATATCATCTGTTATCGGTTCCAGAGTTCAAATGTGAAAATATATCCATGGACATCATTGTGGGATTACAGAAGACAACTCACGGTAACAATGAAGTCTGGGTGGTAATTGATCGATTGGCTAAATCTACTTATTTTCATCCGATCGGAGATAATATGTCTCTAGATAAAATTTCTCGGTTGTATGTTAAAGAGATAGTCTGGTTACATGGATTTCATCTCTCCATTTTTTCTGATCGTGATCCGAGGATCATTTATAACTTTTGGAAAGGACTTCATAACTCTTTGGAAACTGAATTAAATTTTAGTACAGCTTTTCATCCTCAATCATATGGGAGGACAGAAAAAACAATTCATACTTGGAAGATATGTTATGTGTTTGTTCAATGGATTACCTAGGAATTTGTGACCAACATCTTTATTTGGATGAGTTTTCTTATAATAAAAGTTTTCATTCTAGTTTATAGATGGCACCATTTGAGGCATTATATGGGAAGCGTTTCCAAACTCCAGATTTTCGGGATGAATTAGGTGAAAGGAAACTGATTGGACCAGAATTGGTAGAAGAGATGGAAGAAAACATTCACTTGATTCCGAAGCACATGAGAACAGCTCAGAGAAGGAAGAAAAGTTATGCGGATAACTAAAGGAATGGTCTTTATTTTGAGGATGGGGATCATGTATTTCTCAAAGTTTCTCCATGGAAAAGTGTGATTCGTTTTGGTAAGAAGGGAAAGTTGAGTTTGAGGTTTATTGCACCCTATAAAATTCTATAGAAAGTTAGAACAGTTTCATATAGAGTGGATTTACCTCCGACATTATCCAAGGTACAAAATGTTTTTCATGTTTCAATGTTGAGAATGTATATTCCAGATCCATAAAATGTTTTGACACCAGAGGTAGTTTAGTTGGAAGAGAATCTTTTTTATGAAGAATAACCAGTTCAAGTTCTTAACCGAAGAGAGAAAGTGTTGCGGAATAATATAATTCATCAGGTAAACTTTTGCTGTAAAAACCATATGGTTGAAATGGTAGAGTGGGAATCTGAAAACTCTACGAGGGATAAATACCCCCACTTATTTTATAAGTGAATAGAATTGCGGGGATGCAATTCTGAAAAGGGGGGAAGGATGTAACATTCCAGGTAAATAAAGAATAAGAAATTTATTAATTTATTAATATTTTTCAATTAAATATTAATTTTACTTGAATTTGGATGATATGTTTGATGGTGTACTCGATACGCAACAATATGTTTCTATGAAAACATATGTAGCACATGACATTGAGGTATACCGAAAAATAATATAATATTATTATTTTAAATGGTAGTTAATGCATAGTTATTTTATTTGAGGGAATGAACATAACTAACAACAATATGATTACACATGTTTTTCAAAAGATTTTATATTTATCCAATAAATGTTAGAGGCTTAAAATGTGAATGAATCCAATTTTAAGCATAAATACTCTAATATTTTTTAAAAGATCGATTTAACGCCTGTTGATTGTGAACCATTTTTAAATCTAGTTTATTTCATTTTTTTATATTCTATTTGAAAAAATAATTTTTTTTAGAATCAGGGCATCAAAATTTACGTTGGATGAAATTTTAGTATTTTTCTGATAGTGATCATTTTTTAATAAATAGTGAAAAATAATGCATTTTATTTCAAAACTGTCATTTAGTCAAATTTATTTATATGGTTATATTTTCTTTTAAATTGGTTTTAAAGTATAATTAGATTAGGTTTTTACCATTTAATCCAATTTTTTTCCTTTAATGTAATTTCACTTTGATATTGCACATAAACAAACGTCAATATTTTGATACTTATTATTTCTTAAAAAACAAGTTTTTGATTTTAACCACGACAATTAATTTTAAATTAATTTCTGAAAATTCTATGATTAGAATTTGGAAAAATGGATTCCATATTTGGAATCAGGAGTTCCAAATTTTGTAAATAGGTTTGTTTTATTTTTAGACATTATGAATAGTAACTTCAGTAAATATTTTATTTATCGTGGTTAAAGGGTAAATATGGTAAAATAAGGGTAAAAAATAATATTATAATAATATTTAAATTACCCAAACATGTGTCCTAACCCAATAATTTGATACATGTCCAACCATGGGAATCCATGGGTTGATTTTGGGACCCCATGGAGCCACTTGTAAGTGAAAATGAAATTTTATAAATATTAATTTAAAGTTCAGGAAAATGTAACATAAACACATATTTTTTTGTAAACAAATTTTTATATGGGGTTATATGAGTGATATATTCAACTATAAAAATTCATTATAAATATAAAAATATTTCCTACATAACTATATTTTATTTATAATTTTTAGACATCAAATAAATAAATTTATTGATGGCACAATGATGATGTGGTGATTACTTTATTAATGAATGATTTAAACAAATGAGATTATATATATTAAAATAAAATTATTTTGAAACTTTTTATGTCATCCACTAATTTTATAGATTAGGATGACTTGTTATATTTGAATTAATGATGTTTTTTATAAGAATCATGTTGGTTCTTATTTTTTAAAAAGTCATGATATGATTATTGTCCAAACTGACATAAGTCATATTTAAAATATAAAATATTTTATTAAATATTAAAAAATTAAAAATTACCAAGTATTTGTTAAAATAGTAATCATAAGTATAAAATTTTATTATTTTCTCTTTAATTGGATATTTTTAATGTTTTGGTAACTAGTTGGATTCTCAATGTGTTAAATGCTTGATAAAACGATAAGAGGAAAAAATAGTTAAATAAAAAATCTAAGGATTGAAAAATATCCAAAACCTATCTAATTATTATTGGATGATTTTATTTCACCTTATATGCAACTTATCATATAATTTAATGAGTTTTGGACTTTTTGAAACCGAAAATCATTCTATAATAATATAATACTTCAAAACTTTCATAAAGTGCCCCCCTTATAAAAGGTCGTCAACTCTAACCCATTACTCACACATATAAATCCCCTTGGATAATCCTAAATCTTTTCCAAGAATCTCCCAACATCTGTCTAATCCTATTATAATCATTCCCCAAGGAATAAGGCAATTCAAGAAAGCATTTTGGCTAAAATAAAATAGAGTTATTCGTTTTAATAGGTAGCGTCTTCTCAAAAATTCATTTCTATTATTCTACTTCTTCACTACCTATTATATTCTTTTTCTTTGATTACATAACAAAAAATTTATCCTCAATATACTAGTATATTGTTATGATAAGGATTCAAACTACACATACACACACCTCTATCTAATGGACATGAAAACACTGTTTCTGTGGACGGTTCATTTATTTTTTATCTCCAAATGTTATGTACTATTATAAACATATATATATAAATATATATAATTGATACATATGATATATAAGATATATAAATCATGAATATAATTCTAAAGATAATGTAATTTAGAACACATGGAAAACTTGTAGTTATAAGAAGTTTATTTTTTGAATCAAGTACCAAATATCGATAAAACGACCATTATTAACATAAATGATTATGTATTGTTTATATCATGGTAAAAAGTGTTATAAAAGGAGTAATAAACTAGAAAAAAGTTCTTAAGAAATTATAAATTAACTTTAGTTTATTATTCAGGGGATTACAGAACGAATGGGTCAAGTCATACATGAGGTAAGGGAACTTCCTAACCCAAATTCCATCCTTTGGGTTAATCTTCTACTTCTTGTTTATGTCGTGCTATGATTATGTTAGAAATAAATTTTCATATATTAACTTTTATCTATACTTGCTTTATGTATTCTTATAGTGAATACTCATATTAGATCTATTTTATTTACAAAATGATCTTTGTAAGCGACTTCGTCTCGATTTCCATTCATTGAGGCATAAATTGATTTATACAAGAATTTCCTTTATATGGTGCATAAATCCCTTTGACTTTTAATTTCATTTAATGGGAATATTTTTTCTACAAATATTTTAACTAAATGAAATCTTGAATGTCTCTTTTTAACGTATGCGATGATAACGACCTTTCTGCTACAGAGAGCATTATTTGATATTTGCCTTCCATAATAAGCTGTAATGTTTGTAAATGGAAAACAAATATCATATACCATTTTTATGTATTTTCGTATTGAAAACTCTTTTTATAAAGCATTGGTTATTTCAATATATTGAAATGAAATATTTTGATTTAAATGTGGAAATTTTATCTTTCCATTATGTTTGTTTCATGTGTTATGAATATGTTATAGTTCTTAGGAATTGTTTACATATACGGGTGTTTCCGTGAAAAACCTAGGGTGGGTGAGCTCAAGATAGCTCTCCAATGCATTGGGTAACTTGATGGAGTTAAATGTTAATGTTTATCCTAAGATATTTATGGAATATACTGATATGGGTATTCCAAACGTAAATCCCTATGTAGTTGTGAAACCTACAACGTAAGTATGTTATGGATGCCACAAGTTACCTTTATGACTTATTATTTCTATGCGTTATTCATAAATATTATTTTTTTTTGTATGTTAAATATTTAAAAGAATGATTTCATTGATTTGTATGTATTAATGGACTAATTTTTTCGTTCATTGTTTCATAACCCTTACTGGTCTTTTATGCTCATCTGAAGTTTTCGAAATGTTTTTCACAGGGTATAAGGAAGGGTAAGAGATTGAAAGCATTAAAGAAGATTTATTTAAAGAAAATAACTCTAGTTTTATTTAAGGAGTTTTATTATTGTTAAAAAAAATTAGATAGTGTATAAGTGTCTACTTTGTAATTTTTGAGATGTAATGTAATAGTTACGACATAATTCTCAAAAAATATAAACCTGAAAAGATCCTAAATGTGAATTTTTAACATAATACAAGATTATGTAATTTTAATTTATGGGGCCTTATACATCCAAATGATTTTATGGGCATAAAATAAGAATGAATCCAATTTTACAAGTAAATACCTATATTTTTATAAAACCAGTTTTATAGCTTTTTAATGGTAAACCAAATTTTAGAAAAAAAATTGAAATTTTATAATTTATAGAATATTATTTTAAATCATAAAATAATAATTTACTTTCTTTCATCTTTATTAAGTTTTCTGAGACATTTCACATTTTTATGAATAGTTAAAAATACAGTATTTTAGTTCAAAACAGATTTTTCATCCAATTTATTTATATAGTTAAAATATATTTTAATTTGGTTATAAAGTATAATTAGTTCCTTAATACATAAATCAATCCAATTTATGTAATTTTATTCAATTTCACATTAATATTATATATAAAAACATTTCAAACTTTTGAATATTACACATTAAAAACCCACTTTTTATTTTTCTCTACGGGGTTAATTTTCAATATAATTCTTACAATTATTTGAATTGAAATAGGAAAAATGGATTATATATTTATAATAATAAGGAAAAGATTATATTATATGGTCATTTTCATTTTCAGGTTTTAAAATATTTACCATGATAAAAAATTATTTATCGTTTTATTAGTAAAATAGTGACAAGGGTTATATTTAAAAGGTAACATCTTAACACACCTAAAATTTGACCCATTTATTCTTTTTTCTTGTTTTTATAGACCCTAAAAATCCTTTAAAATAATAATGATCATAAAAACTATTTTAATTTAATTCCACCTCAATGTAGTTGACTGTAATTATAAAATAATCAATATTTAATCACTTAAAACCCACCCCTCCTCAGGTATAAATACCAATCTCCACCACTCTGTTTCGACACAAAAAGTTTCATATTATCAAATATCTTCCAAAAACTCTCCCCCTAACTATCACCATATCCATGTTATCCTAGTCCCACCAAAATACCTATCCCAAGGTTGTCCATGGTATCTGAAATAGGTTATATGAAAGAGGTAATTTTCCCAAATAACCTCTCTTAATTTCTTGAATTTTACAAAATTATCCTAACCACATTCAAATATAAATTCAGTAAAACTATAGAATAATGTATATACTATAGTTTTATTTTTATAATGTAACATATCATTTCACTTCACATCTTATTTTATTCAAATAAATGAAATTATTGTCCAAGTTATTCCAGTTAATCACCTGTGTGAATAATTGTTTTCTTCTTTTTTTGTTACCAGCTGCATAGCTAGTATTAAAACATTTTTTATAGTTACATAATATATTAATATTTTCATTATAAGCTATTTAATATTATTTAAATTTTATATTAAACATACCTTCAGTATTTCCATATTGTGGATATATGATAACATTGTTTATTGGAAGTGTGGACTACTGCCTCGTCAAAGCTATGTGATTCATTCACACTATACATGGAACATATTAAGGATAATTTTAATAAAAATATTTGACCTATATTAAATATATATTATAATGGAATTATAATATACATATGTGTCATTTACATTAAAATATTTTAATACAACAAAGAAACAAAACTAGCATTCATGCGTACATACGGTGTATCATCTCCCTGAATGGTGTAAATAATTTCTTATATCCAATAATTGTAGACTATTTCAAATACACATGAAATGAGTATATAATATATGATTAATGTTTTAAATTCTATATATTATTAAATCATGATATAAGTAATATGATAATAAAATAACAATTCAAAACATACTTGAGAAAACTAGGAAGTTAACACCCAAAATAGTGAAATAATGAAATAATGATAACAAAAGTGTAATAAGATATTATAAGAAGATGATATATAAAATTATAAACATGATTCTATTTCAATACCAATTCATTAACACTCTTAGAACCATTATAAAGGAGGTTAAAGGATGATCAACTAAAAGGAAATACACAGTATGTGTATTTCATCTCACTTTTTATTTTCGTAAGATACATGCCTTCTTCACCACTCCTTGATTTTATGTGCATTAAAAACATCCCATGAATTTATTTTATTAATTTTATACCTTAATATATGGTTACCAACATTTCTAGTTTTTGTTATCTATTTCATGGGGTTTTACGGTTGAAATGTTACCAAATGAGTAAGCTAGTTACTCTGAATTTGCATTCTTTGAGACACATGTTTTGTTATGCACATATGTTCTTTTATGTGATACATATACTATAATTTGACATTTTATATAAGGAATATAATTATTTTCATGATATTTTATGCTTTTTTAATGATATTTCTTAATGGTGATTATGATTCAAATGTTTCAATGTGGTATAAGATACTTTTAAATTTTTAAATATTATTCTCCTCAAGAAATGTTTTTAAAATATATCATAAGATAATTTTTATATAAAATGATATTAATTAAATTATTTATGTTATAAAGTCTTTTTAAAATAATCTTTTATGGGTTTTCAAAGATATTTTGAAGGAAATTGTTTTTATAAAATGTTTCATGTTATGAAAAAATTATTTTCCAAATAAAAATGGATTGATCCCTCAAGAACATTTATCAAGAGTTATCTCAAAATTATTTTAAATATAAGACCCTTTTTTATGTTATATAAGATTTTATAGGGATATTCTTAAATTATACCGTTATTATTATTACTAAAAATTGCTTTTGTGTGGGTTTTAAAATAAATGATTTCAAAGTAAAAAAGGGGTATTTCGCAAAATAATTTTCAATGATTTTCTTAGAGCATTTTCATCATTGTAAATATCCATTATTGAATTTTATGTTCCATTAAGTATGATATATTATCATATTAATTACCATATTCTATAAAAAATTTATGATTAGTTTGACAATGGATGTGCTATTTTGATACCATTCACCGTATTACATAGAATGGGTTGTGATTATATTTACGTATTGGGAAATGTTATATATATTACTTATATATATAATATTTATGATTCACCCCATTCTTACGTGGAAATAATTGGTCATATTAAGTGATGTAAGTGGCTTGATATATCCCCTTTATGCATGTGTAGTCTCATGAAATGAAATAGTTTCCCAAAATTGATGGGTTTGTACCCGATATGTTAAACTGTCTTGTGAAGCGTCTCGATGGTAAAGGTTCCATGTACCAAAGAAACATGGCATCCAATAATTAATAATCTCAATCATTTGGAATTAATTATTATTTATCCATGATATTTTCATTAAAATATCTATAGATATATTTTATCATCATTTTATTGATAAAATTTCATGTGTTTCAGTTATTTATCGTTCCATATTATCTATTCCATATCTAGTTGTTTTAAATAGAAAATATTATTACATATTTACCATTCCATTTTAATTTATTTATTTTTTCATACTCTTTACATACCCTTATATTGAATTTGATCTCCCCCATTCTTATGAATTATTGTCCAAAGATTATAATATGTGTATTAAGATTGATATGCAGGGTTATACTTTGAGAATAATGGTGTTCTTAATGGATTATATATGTTGAAGTTTATGTTTTAGATATAATGTAAATTTCCAGCACGTAATCTATTTTTTAAAACTAATAAACCGATCAGTCCTTGGTATTCTTCACTTTTACCTATTCCAATGTGTTAACATAATGCACCGGCTCTGGGATACTAGGGTCAGGGGGTTACAGTTGGTATCAGAGTTAGTTTAACAGAAACCATGGAATCTAGATTTTAAAAACATAGATTAAGGAATATAAACCTAAGATAAACATGGGAGATATGTATATATGAACAACACAAAGAAACAATTCTTATGATTATGATACTAGATGCACAAAACTTTTACAATTTATGATAATTATTTTTCAAGTTTTGTGATTAAACATTTTGATATCATCTATCCAAGTGTATGTCATTATTTATAAATGGATCCTAGCATAAGGAATTTGGACCCCACTAATGTATGTGATCCAAATAGTAAGAAGGATCATATCATTTATGGAACTAATCTAATATTTCATTGAAAAATAGTTTCATGAGAATTATTGTCATATGATGACATATTATCATTTGATAACATAATAGGTAAAGAGTAGACTACATATTATGGATTTGGTGGGAAGCATCAGAACGATAGGACAACTCAAAAAAATATAGATAAATGGATGAATTGAAATAAGTATTTTCCCAATTGTAATAATTGTGGAAATAATAAGCTTGTTACATGCATAAAACTAACAAGAGTTTTTTACAAGTGTGTAGACAAAGTTCACTAGGCTCATGATTTTAATGGGAAGAAAGAAGATTTAATTGTGAAATGTTTCAACTACAAGGACATGGGAAACTATGAAAATCAATTTCAAATAAATCAAATGAATGTACCCTAAAATATTCTAATGTATCATGGTGAATATTATTCTATTTCCACCGACTAAGATGAAATATTAATCTGTTTATGATTTTATTGAATAATCATATTATGATATTCTAGTTATGTGTACCATGAGATATATAAGGATTGTACTGTAGTACATCTTTATGGATTTGGAAGCATGGTAGTTTCCATTAAGGTTTTAATGTGATGATTGTATTCTTAAATTTTTTTATGTGATTAAAATAACAACATTATATTTGAGGAAAATCTCATGTTAAGATTGATATTGTAAATTTAGTTAACTTTTTGGACTGTTAATTTAGATAGAAATATTTTGGATGATTCTTAATGTTAGAATAGATTAATTTGATCTTTGGATATTATTGTTGAAGTTAAAACATATATTTAATGTTAAATATATTATGTTTATAATGGGAATGTTATAATAAAATAGTTTTATAAAAATGAAAACCCAGAGGTCAGGTGATAACACATCATATCCGGCAAGGCTCTGAGACTCAAACCCACAACCAAAGGGTGACAAGGAATCATAACCTACCACTAACCCACTTGATGTCGTGGTAACTATTACATAGTTTTATTCATTGTATAATAGTTGAACTATATGTTCATTTATAAAACCCTATGCCTTTAAGATAAATAGAATATTTTTGAATTTTATTATCTTTTGGAGAGAAAGATGTGTTTTTCGTAGAAATTGATTAAAGGATGAAACTCTACTTGTCTAGAAAGTATATTTCCTTATGTTATTATTTTAATTAGTAAATCAATTCCACATTCATAAAAAAATATTGGGACAAAAAAAATATCTTTTTTCTTTTCATGATGGTTAATCAATGGCCTTTTAACCCATCATATATTTATGGTTTTATGATGGCAGACTTTCATATTATCATGTTCTCTATCACTATCCATAAGAAAATGATCGTTTGATTTCTATTCCATGTCCTGATTTTCATTTCCCACTACTTTTTTTCCTATTTTAAAGCCCAATTTTGTGGTGACCTTCACATTAATCTTTCCCTCCTATTAAGAGCATTTTTTATTAACCTTATTTTTTATGTCGGTTTCCCACAAAAAATCAAGTAACAAATTTTGATTTATTTCAAATTAAAATATGAGATTTTGAAGACAAAATTTGTTAAAGTAGGGGATAATTTAACACCTCATCATTTTATAACTTTTCTACTTTTAAATAAGTCTAATTTCATTGATATCTTGCATTTTACGCAACACCGGGATTAGACGAACTGTGATATACTATTAAATATTATTATTTTTACACTAGACGTTATGTCTGTGGTAATGAATAGTATGACCCAAATTATGATATTTATATATTATATATATTTAATCAATTGTTTACATTAATATAAATGATTATATTGTCATCACATAAGAGTGAATCCAATTTTACACATAAAACCTATATTTTTATAAAAGCGGTTTTACCATATTTTAATGGAGAACATATTTTAGATCCATTTTTTGGTACTTTTTATTATTTTATTTGACAAAATAAACTTCTTATTTATAATTGGAGTATTAAAATTCACATTGGATGATTTTTTAGTTTTTTTTGGATGTTTCAATTTTTTATGAATAGTGAACAATATTGCATTTTAGTTCAAAACTGACTTTTCATCTAATTTATTTGTATAGATTAAATATATTTTAAATTTATTATAAATAATAATTAATTCATTTATCCATAATTAATTACAATTTAGGTCATTTGAATCATTTTAACACTAAAATTATAAATAAAAAATAATCAAACATTTGAATGATTCAATTTAAAACCCAACTTTTTTATTTTGTTTGCGGGATTCATTTTAAATCTATTTCTAAGAGTTATTTGAATTGAATTACATAAAATGGATTGCATATTTGGATTCATAAGTTCCAAATTATTTTTAAGTCCAATTTCAATTTTAGATATAAAAAAATTTACCGTGGTAAAAAAAATTATTTGTCGTTGTATTGGTAAAATAGTGACAATAGTTAAATTTTAAAGGTAAATTCTTAACATTCCTAAAAATTGAAAAAATTTATCGTTTTTGATGTTTTTTAGACCATAAAAACCATTAAAATAATAATTATCATTAAAATTAGTTGAATTTAATTCCACCTCAATTTGAATGGCTTTAATTATAACAAATCTATATTTAATAACATAAAACTCAGCCCTCCTCAAGTACTAATAACACTCCCCACAACCCCATTTAGACATGAAAATTCTCTCATATTGTCAAACCTCTTCCCAAACCTCTCCCAATTAATATCCCCACATCTATGAACTCATTGTGTCACTAAAATACCGCTTTCATGGTCCTCAACTGTCTCTCAATGTGGTGATATTCAAGAGGTAATTTTCCCGAAGTGCATCTCTTAATTTCGTTCTTTTTTCTGCTTTCTCCAAAGATCCTTCAACCATAAATTAGTGATTACTACATAATAATTTATATAATAGAGTTTTATGTTTATAATATAATATATCATTTCATTTTTCATCTCCTCTTATTCAAATAAATGAAATTATTGTCCAAGTTATTTTGGTTAATCACATATGTGAATAGTGCATTTATTCTTTTTTCATTATTATCACCATGGTTGGTCTTAAAAATAATTTTCTTGTAAAATAATATTGTAATATGTAAATTATAACATAATTAATATTATTTAAATATTATATTGAACATACCTTCTTTCTTTCCATATTGTGGATATATAATAACATCCTTTGTGGAATTGTGGACTACCGCCTACTGAAAGCGATGTGATTCGTTCACGCAATACACATAATGTATTAATGGTACATTTAATAAAAATATGTAACATATATGAAATAGATATGATACTATAATTGTAATAAATATATATATATATATATATATATATATATATGTATATATAATTTACTTTTCAATATTTTAATATGGCAAAGAAATGAAAGTAGTGTTCTCGAATATGTACGGCCTACCATCTCCTTGAACATTGCATTTCATTTATTATCTCAAAATATTATATATTTTTATAAATACATATTTAATAAATATATAATATAATTAATTCTTGGTTAAAAGTCGAAATATGATTAAATTATGATATAAGTTATAGTATAAGAAAATAATAAGTCAAAACATACATGAGAAAACAATGCAATTAACACCCGACATAGTGAAATAATGAATGAATGTTAAAAAATGGGTAATAAGATATTATAAAGAGATGATATATAATATTATAAACAATATTATAGTCTTTTATAAGCTATTAAAACTCTTAAAACCATTCTACTATAGGTTAAAGGATGATCAATCAAAAGGAAATGCAGGGTAATGGAATTTCATCTCACTTTTTATTTCTATTAGATACATGCCTTATTCACCACTTATTTATTTTGTGTGGTTTATATACACTAAATTAATATATTATATGAATTTTAAAATTTAATTTATGGGTATTTACATATCCATTTAACAGTCTCTATTTTGTGGGGTTTATGGTTCAAATGATACCAAATGTGTAAGGTAGTTTTGATTCAATTTTCATTATTTTAGACACAAGTTTTGTTATACTACTTTGTTCTTTTATGAGGTTTATATAATGACATTTGACATTTTATATCAGAAATACACTTATTTTAATTATACTTCTTTCTTTATTTAATTTTATTATTTCATGTCCATTATGATTCAAATTTTTCAAACAAGTATGGGACACTTTGAAATGTTTGACGATTATTCTCCTCAAGAAAATATTTTAAAAGATGTCTTAATATAATTTTAAAGGAAACTATTTTTAATGAAATGTCTCATTTTTAGATGTTTTTTTCAAATATTCATTTATATTTTTTAAAATCTGTTATAAAATTAAAATGTTTTTTGTTTTGAAAAGAATTTTTTCAATGAAAAATTGGTTTTTTACTCAGGAACTATTTTCAAGAGTTCTCTCCAGATTATTTACCATCAAAGACTAGGTTATTTGATGTTATATATGTTTTTAGTGAGATATGATTATGATTATGATTTTTGTGCGGATTTTAAAATAAATTATTTCAATGCTCAATGGGTTTTTCTTATCATCATTTTGCATTGATTGTATTAGAGTATTTTCATCTATATAAATATCCTTTACTGAATTTTACGATTGAATAAGATTTATATATATTTATATAATTTACCAAATCCTATAAAATTGATTATAACTTGTTTGAATGTGGATGTGATATTTTTATACCATTAACTATACTACTCAGAATGGTTTTTGATTATGTTTACTGATCAGGGAATGTTATTTATATTTCATATGTATATGTTTTTTATGTTTCAACCCATTAATATAAGTAATGAATTAGACATAGTACATTATGAGAGGGTCTCGATATATACCCTCGATGAATCAGTAGTCTCATGGGAAGAAATAGTTGTCCAGAATAGATTGGTTTTTAACCGATATTCTAAACCGTATTTTGAAAGGTCTAAACGGTAAAGGTTACTAGTACCTAGGAAACTTGCTGTCCGATAATTAAGTATATTCCAACTTTAGACTTTTTTATTGTTCATCTATGAGATTTTTCATTAAAATAACTATGGATTTATTTCATCATTAGTTTACTAATAAAATGTCATGTGCTTCAGTTATTTACCATTCCATATTTTTTATGCCTTATATAGTTGTTTTAAATGGAATCTGTGATTAATTATTTACCATCCCATGTTAATTTATGTATTATGGATTCTGCTTTATAGAACCTTACTAATCATTTGAACTCACTCCTTTCTTGTGATTTATTTTCCCAAGATACCAGATGTGTATTAAGATTGATATTCACCGTTAAGCTAAGAGAATAATGGAATTATAAAAGGATTATATATGTTTTATTCCATGTTTCAGATTGTAATGGTAATTACAAGTATATAATCAATTTTAAAAGACTGTTAAACTAATAAACCCTTTGGATTTAACACTTCCATAAATGCTAATGTATTAAAATAATGCATCAGCTCTTTGTTATTGGGGTTGGGGCATTACAATTTTCACTTAATATCCTAAAAGGGTTTAGGTTATATTAGTAATAAGAAATGTAATGAGTTATATTTAGTTACAAAAATAAGGTGAATGTCACTTTATAAGTATATTTAGGAATTTTTGGAAATAAATAATATAAATTTTTATATCAGTTACAAAAATGATCTCAAAGAAAAAGTTAGTTGAAATTTTATAACAATAGTAATGCTTAAGTTATTAAAAATAGTTCAAAGAGATAAAAAAATTATTAACATCATGTTATCAGATGTTTTGAAATTAAGGAGTTTGAATAAAATATTCAAAGAGGTGAACATAACAAACATGTTTCCTAAATATCACTATTATGAAAACTATATTTCTTTTTTGATGATTGATGTGGCATTATTTTATCACACATTACCACATATATTTTGATTAATTAAATGGTTTATTAATGTTTAATTGATATTATCATCGATAATTATTTAATTTGGATCAAATATATTGGAACTAGTTATTCATCAAATTTTTTAATGAAAATTTTGTTTTATAGGTGATCAATTGATTTTAAATGTTACAGTTAATGTTTATACATGATTATTGTGTAAAATAATTAACCTTTTATGGGAAAAATTGGTATACATACAGTGACCACAAAAACAAAAGAGAAAACCACTTCACTTCTTGTTCAAGGCTAATCATCTGGGTCTGCTGCGCATCATTATTAGTTTAGAAACATATGAAAACTGAGTTATACTAAGATAAGTTTTCAAATAAAGGTAGTCCACACCACCTATATCTTCCAATTTTTATTTTGAGATGCTTATTATTTTGGCAGAGTACGACGTTCCTACCATGGTGAATGAGGGTGAAACCTTTGCCACCTTTATTGATGAAGGAGCCCCTATTTCAAGTGCACTTCATCCTAAGTGTTTCTAAAGTCTATGCTCAAGCATACTGAAATCTGAAATGGCCTACTAGGAGAAAATATAAATCCACATCTCATGCTAATGGTTGATACCACACCACCCAAGTTCACTGGACACTAGTTATGAATGTTTAAGGTCGCTATTTAGGTGGAAAACCAAGAAGGGTTTATTTTTTCGGTCTTAGCTAAGAAAAATTTCTAGGGAAGACATCCTATTCAGACAGTAGTGAATCTAGTATTATAATATTCAATTTTTTTAGTTGGACGATGCCCAATTCAAGTTATAGTTAACATTGACTAATGGTATACATGATTCAAATGTCTACATAAGGATTTTTATATGTAAACAAAGTGAGGAATGTGTTAAATTATGTATATAAATAATTACATACTCTAGCTAAACTGGCTAACTGAATCTCCAATTCTTATATCGGGAATCATCTACATGGGACCAATCTACTACATGGAGTAATTTTCCATCATCAAAATTAGCAAGATGAGAAACAGATATGTGCATCCTAAATACATGCATGATGGGAATCAGATATGGAAAAATAGATTCATTGGGGTTTGGATACATAAAAGGGTTTTTATATTTTGATAATTTATTATGTCATTATTTATCTATGTCAATAAAATTATGCTATGTAGAGATTTAGCAATGTGAGACCGTACGGATACTTGAAGAAAATTGGCTTAGTGGGAAATCACTTATGTCATGGAAACTGCTATGTTGATAAATATGTATGTTGATCTAATTGGTCACATGGTTATAAAAGAATATGTTGTTCATGGGGATGAAGGAGTTTTATGTTGTCTATGGAGGATGTCTTATGTTTGAACATGCATATGGCAGGTAGCAGTAGTCCTAAGGAGGCAAGTTATATTTAGTGTACCTCTATCACAAAGCATTATCCATCAAAAAGAAAGGATTTGAGATAAAAATTGATGTGAGAAATAGAAAAAGAGACCCATGGGAATCTTAAGGAGGAGGGATACAAAGAACTAGAAAAACGAAGAGGAGGCAGACAATGCTTTAGAATTTCATTGCTTCTTTGATGTCATTATTAGGGGATTCTTATTTTCATTGTTTTCCATTCATTCCTGTATTTCTCAATCACTTTTCAATAATGATGAATATTTATGCTATAATGTTTGGATAATTTGAATTTGGGAATGAGGTTGAGCTGGTAGGTTCTTTTACCTTACTCGAGTGTATGAATTGTTGGAGTCTTCACTTTTCTAATTGCTCGAGAAATTTATGACCATAAACTATCCAAACTCCATGAGAGTTCTTTTGTTTGTTTCTTTACTCAAAATCATTATTTTATTTTATTGAAAAATATTATAGATTCTTTCCTAAAAACATAGGGAAAAGGAAAAATTGGGTGAATAGAAAATTATGGGGTTCTGAAATGGTGAAATGTGGGTGCTCCCCGCGAACTAGATTCACCCCTTCAGGGGGTAAATATCCAATGATTGAGAAGAAAGTAATATATACTCCTTGGTAGTAAATTAAAGACATGAAATCGAAAAAATTTCCCTTATCTCCATTTATGAAGGAATTTTGTGTGGTTATGGGAAAGGCCCCTACACTAACTAATGAGATAAGAGATTGACAAGGGGATGGTAGCTACTCTATATAGAGAATTTTGAATTGTTGTTGAGTTTTTTTGCCACTGAAAGATCTATATTTCTATATATATATATGGGAGGAGACACACTAACATTGCATTAGATTCTTCTAAAAGAGGGTCACCACTTACAATGTATGCAAATAATGAAATAATGACTGATCCCCTTGGATCACAAATGATGTCACCACCCCGCATGATACCCTTACTGTATGAACCATTAGTATTGAGATTAAGACCATAATCATGAGGATCAAAATGGTTCTAATTATCTAGTTTGTTACTAGGGATAGAATTGAGGTAGATTATGACATCCAAGAGAAGTATAAGAGAGGGGTATCTTCCCATTTATTGAGGATCTGAGTCAAATCAATAAGTAGGTTCTTGGTTCTAAAATCTAGGGGTTTCCTTGAGCATGACATCCCATCATGGTGTTTTTTATTTCTCACCATCTAGATTCAATAATATTCATATAGTGGTATCATAGGTCTTTATTTCTTCTCAAGAACATTGCTTCCCTATCCCTGGTACCATATATTGAGAAAATAGCCACCTAAATTTCCCAAAAAGGGAAGTCCGGTAGAAAAACCAAAGTAGTTCCACATAGTACATTCTCATTCCATTTAGAATAACTGGTGAGACGAGGTTTCTTCAAGAGGATCATTTTAATAGGTGAAACTAGACACAAGGTTAATTCTTATACACTTGATTTTCTCATTGGTTGGTAAAGCATTGTTCCTGATGCACCAAGTGAGGTAGATGAACATCATAGGGATCTCTTTATGGAAATATACGTCACCCTAGTTATCAAGACCATTAGGATCCTTCATCACTTATTTTTGGACATTTAAATGAAATAAGGTCAATATCTCATTGCCCAATTTTAGTTATTTATTTTATTAAGAAATTTTCATCTATAAGTCCATATGAGAAGATGAATAGATGCACAAGTGTGGGTCACTAGGTTTCCATAATGAGTGGGGAAATAAGTCTCCAGTTGGGAAGCTTAATGTTCCTTTTACCTATAGACTGTCCACTTGAGAGAACTTGTCTTCCACTTTTCTAGCCCTTACAGTGACTAACTATGAGTGAGAGAAAATTAAAAAAAACACATATCAATATAATCTAGCTGCCAACCAACATCCCCTTATCCATCCCTTGAAGTTACCTATCATGCTATGTTCTCAATTATTTCCCTCTATTCTTGAAACTTTTTATGTTTCAGGTTCCCTAGTCTTCACTCCCTCAACTTCATCGCCACCTTTTCGCCCACCTTTCCTCCCTTTTTTATTTTTTTGGATTTTTTTCCTTTATTTGGTCACACAAAACACACCATCTGCAGAAGTCCTTCCTTATGTATCAACCCTTACTCACCATTGTAATAGTATAAATCTGGGTTATACGTAATTAATTTCTCATTATCTAAGTGATTACCTAGGCTGCATGGAAAATGTTTAGCACTACTTCTAGGAAAGGGTGTGTTGGACCAAAGAGACAAAAAAAGAAAGAAAATACATATATTTTCAAAGGGATTTATTACAAATTTTTCATTATCTCATGACCTAGAGAAATTTATCCCTAAATTTAAAAAATAGCATAGTTCATTGAAAATTATGAATAAATAAGCTATATAAAATCTTAAAGAAAACCAAAATCAATTGAAAAAATTATAATATCAACCCAGAGGAAAATTTCAATGCTCCCTCAATTGGAAATACCATAATTCATAGAGTGAGGCCCTGAGATTTTTAGGTGCATATAGTGCCAAATAATCAATCATTCATTATTCCATCCCAGATATCTATAAATAATTAGATTAAGAAAACCCAAAATTCTATTCTATCATCCTACCACATATTACCCAATGAAGATTTACTATATTTGATCAGGGATTTCTTTGGAATAGTAAAGTAGTTTCCACATAGAGGATAGAGTTTATAAGAATTGAAACTAAGAGTGTTTCCATTTTTAAAGAAAGGATATTCCAAATTTATGTTCCAAATTTTTCATAAATACATCTTTTCAATATGGGATCAGTTTTACAATTCCTTTATCCAAAAGTTCTACCAATGGAGAATAATTTCTAAAATCAGGCATAAAATCACTGGATTCTTATAAAATGACGGTTAATTATTATATGAAACATGTGATTGGTTTAAGGGGATACATAGAAAGTGTCCAAAACATCAATGTACAACTTAATTTATCATGTATACCCTCTATAATATTAATGAACCATACCACCAAACCATATGTGACCAGTCGTTTGGGGAATATTTCTCTAACAAAACAGGCATATAGTTGAACATGTTTTTAAAAAATTTGGCCCAAAATTCCCAACATAAATTTTATAAAATTAAGAACATTTTTAGGAAGGAATCCAAACCCACTCAAAAAGATGAAACACAATATTCTTGTTCTTCTAATGAAAATTATCAACACACTCTCAGGGAATAGCTTCTTCATTGTGTAATGTTTTTCCATGCATAATACTACAACCAAAACATTGTTATACTGACAAAGTCCCTAAAAATGATATGTATGACATGTATGGACCTATAATTAAACCTAGAGAAATAATTTCTCATATTACTACAAACAAGGCTATTATAACCATCCCAAACTATCATGGAATTAGAAGGGAGTATGAAGGCCTACTCTACCCCCTTATTTTCAATAGAATAGACATAACTTCCACCCTCAACCAAGGGGATTATTCTTTGAGTTCATAATATGAATTAAAATGGGTGTTTTAATATATTTAGATTAGATTTTATGAGAAAAAAATTAAAGAGTTATTTTGGTATGGCATGGTAAGAATATAGTTTTAATAAACTAGAGTTTCAAGTTGTATAGTCAGCTAGAGATGCTAGTGTTGGTGAAAAAAGGAAGTTGAATCACACCACTAAGTCAAATCCTAAGGAATATTACTTGGTATTCACTACTTGTAGTTGTTTTCAAACTCATGGTTAAATGAAAATAGACCAGAAACGTAACTTTAATTAAAATCTTATTGAATCAGTTGAACGCATTTTGCAAGCCAAATAATATAGAAATTTGCACCAAAAGTCTATCACATCTTATTTTCCAAGCTAAATAGTCATATAAGGAAGACATAAAATCCAATGACATTGAAGGAAATAAATATATTTTATAATATGATGAGGGGTTTCTTATTGCAGTGAGGAATGTTTTTCCCATATATTCCCTTTTCTCAAAGGATCACGTTATAAAATCAGGATTCTAAATTGATTAAATTTCTCCAAGTTGTTAGGAAATCTAAAAATTAATATTCCTTTTCATGAGGATTTAATATAAATACCTTATTACCTGAAGTTGATCATGAAAATTTTAAAAAACAAGAAAATAATGGAATATTTTTCTATATATAAACTCATTGAGGAGTGAGGTACAGTCTTGTAGAACATGATTCCTAATAGACAATAAGATCAAAAAAAATTTATTCCTTTAACATTTGGTGATAGGGATTCCAATTTTAATTGATTGTGACATCTTGTTGAAAGTATCAATTTGATCATTTATCCTTATTCCATAAAATGACTCTAGAAGTTTCATAACCCTCGACTATAGTTTCACATCGTGCTGATCAATCTATTTTGCACCCATTTGGTAGGGTAGATGACTTGCCGGTCAGAGTGGGTGTGCTATTTTTTCTGCCTAATATTCTCATATTAGATTTTTAATGTGACCAATAAACCCCTATTATAATTGGAATTCCATTTATTTCCACTACAAGTCTATCTTTAATGTTATAAAGTAAAACTGGTTTTCAACCTTACTGACTAAGGAGTGGAATTTGATGTTTTCAAAATGTTTAAATAACCACCACAGAACCACATTAAACCAGGTGATGAGTTTTCTTATGTTGATGAATTTAAAGGCGGGGACAAAAAATAGTTTTTAAGTATTCTTGAATAAATAAATGATACTCCTATGTTGCCTACAGATATTTTCAAGACAATTAGTTCATATATAGATATGGATCCCGTAATGGAATATGAAGGGTATTTATTAGGGCACATAGATTAATTTTTTGTAGGCTATATTGTAACCTCACCTGAGGAGACTACATTTGAGGAGATCATGGATGATGCCAAAAGTGATGAAGAAGAAACATTTATATTGCGTTTTTAGTAAACAACATGGGGACACTAGACCCCTCAAACCCATGAGTCTTTCATCAAGCCAAGTCACTCCCATTATAGAGCTCAAACATATGATAATTCATTTTAAGTATGATTTTTGGGGGGAAGACTCTATTTTACAAGTCATAACTTCTTCTAAACATGAAAGATGTGAAGAGGATAAATTTTATGATATTATTATGAATGTTTAATTCTGTTATTTTTGGCATATTTCATATATCAAGGGTATCAATTTATCATTTTCCATGAAAAAAATTCAATGGAATCTGATTGTCAAATGAGAGTTCAATATTATATGAAACTCAACCCCAACCTGAAATAGGTAGTCCAATAATAAGGTATTTTACTATATGATATTGGAATAATATTTTCTATTTTAGACATCTCGTGGGTAAGTCTTTTTCAGGTAGTCTCTAAGTAGAGGGAATTCATTGTTACCACTAATGAAAAAACGAATAGATTAACATTCGATTGGTGAAAAATGGAGAGACTAAATAGACTACATAAAACATAACTCTTCTACCAGAAAACAACATTTTACAATTCTATTTTTAGATCAAATTTTAGAGAGTCTAGTTGGGAGTCAATTATCCAATTTATGGATGGTTTTTTTGTTATAATCAGAAAACTATTTCCCTTTAGGACTAACAGAAAACCATATTCACATGTCCATGTGGGAATTTTACTTTTAAAAATATTCCATTGGTTTTTTTGTGCTCTATCTAATTTTAAATGGTGCATGATGGATTTTTATGATATTATTGAGGGATATGTCCATGTTTTTATTGATTACTTCTCTATTGTGGGATATGAAGTTGAAAACTATTTGAAACATCTAGAATCCTCTTTGAAAAAATTTGAAGTGAAAAACCTTGCATTTAATTGGGAAAATTTTCAGTTCATGGTAACTGAAAAAAATTTTATTGGGAAAAAAAGTTTCCAGTAATGGTCTATAGGTTAAAACAACTAAAATTAAAGTCCTTCAAAATATAACACCTCTAGAAAATGTATGGGTTATTAGAATTTTTTTAGGAAATACTATCATTTATAGGATATTCATAAAATACTTCTCTTAAATAAATAAACCATTGTGTTCCCTACATATTACGGACACACCATTTCTGTTTAATGAATAGTGTTTGGAATCTTTTAATTTTATTAAGGAAAATCTCACCTCTTCACCCATTATCACTACTACAATCTAGGTTCTCACTTTCGAAACCCTGAGTGATTCTAGTGACATTATAGCAGGTATTTATTTTAGTCAAATGGAAAGAGAAGAAGTTTTATTCTTCCTATTATGCAATAATATTTCTTTATGAGGCTTAAAGGTGTTATACCACTATAGAGAAGGATCTATTTGTAGTGTTCATTCATTTGGAAGAGTTTAGGAAATATATTATTGGGTCAAAAGAAATTGTTTTAAGAAATCCTTCGGCACTTATGTATCTATTTTATAAGATGGAAACTAAACCTCAAATGATGATATGGATTTCATTTCATAAAAAATTTGATTTAGTTGTTACGTAAAATCATGGGCTAAAAATGCTGTGGAAGATAATTTCTCTAGGCTACCCACTAACTTAAATGAAAACCCAAGGGAGATAAACACTTCTTTTCTGGATAAAAAAACTTTCACTATTTCTAAAAATAGTTCTCCATGTTCTTTTGGATTTATTAACACTCATTATACTTTAATTAAAACCACTGATATTTATCAATAGTAGAGAAATAAATTTATCTCAGAACACAAGTACTTTTTTTTGAATGAACCACTCTTTTTTAAAAGTTTTTTTGATGTAATTGGGTAAATATGTGTTCATGGAGAAGAAATACTTCTCATTTTGGATATCTTTCATTCATCATAATGTGGAGGGAACCATGATAGTGAGATAACTACTCAAAAAGTTATCCACCTTGGTTTTCACTAGCCTGTGTTGTTTAAATATTCTTGAAATTTTATTGAAGTATTCAATAATTTATAGTGACTTGGTAACATGGTCTAGAACTTGGTCTATCCCATAAGGTAATTTTGGAAGCTGATATCTTATATGTTGGGGGAATGGACATCATGGGACATTTAACTTCCACCTATATAAATGAATACATTTTTGTTTTAGTTGATTATGATTTGGAGTGGGTTCATTCAATTTCTCTTCCAAATAACCAAGAATGCAGTGTGATCATGTTTCTTAGAATGAACATATTTTCAAAGATTGGAGTGCTAAGGGATTTTATTAATGATAATAGCAATCAACATAAGAACAAAAAGTTAAAATATTAAATGGAATATTATGGTTGTGCATACAGGATGGGTACACCTGACCATCAAAAATCTTGTAAAAAATATGAATTCTCTAAAAATGAGTTGAAAAAAAATCATAGATAATAATATCAACACTTCAAAGATGTATTGGTCATTAAAGTTATATAGAGTACTATGGGATTACCATACTACTTTTAAAACACCATATGTGTGTCACCATATTAGATTCTCTTTATAAATTCCTATAATTTTCCTATATAGATCCAACATAAATCCTTCTGGGAAATTAAATCTTTAATGTTTGATTTTAGATATACAGGGGAAAGAAGACTGCTTGTATTATGTGAGCTTGATGAAATTTGAATATAATATTATGAAAATTCTAGGATCTATGAATAAAGGAAAAAATAATTTCACGATTCCCTGATTCAAGGTAGGAAATTTCAAGTGGGATATAATGTTCTTATCTTCAATTCATGGATGAATTTAGTCCCTAAAAAATATATGGAAGTGGTCCAATCCATTCACAATTTTGAGAGTACTATTAAATGGGTTAGTGTAATTAGTTGAACATAATAACCATCAATTATTTTTAATTGAAAATGAGTGAATCATTACTTTGATTGGAATCAAAATGGGGTGGCTGCCATTTTCTATCTTTAAGATTGAGTCATTTTTTAAGTCTTGATAATGACTATAAACTCGATTGTTTATTGAATTCAACCCATGGTTCTGGGTTTTTCCTTTTATTTGTTTTTAGTTATTTTTTCTCATTTTTACTTCTATATTTTGATATTTTCTTTCTCCCAAATTTATATTATTAGACATTTCATCCCTAGGGATCTTCACCAAGAGGCGACATGAAGCAGTATTTTGCTGATCTCTGAGAATCCTACCTCATTTCTAAGAAGTGTTATTTCTAATGATTCCATTTTATTTATTTGTGTTGATGGAAACTACGTTTGGGGGAATCTCGTTGGCTTTTCAGCACACTGTTTACTATATTATTGTTTATCATGCTCCATTTTTGGTTGAAATGAGAAATTTATTTTCTTAAATTATAATATTGAAAAGTATGAAGTTTAAAAACCATTTTTTTAAAACTAATTTAATATGTGGGAAATGGGTTTCTTTTAATCTCTCATGCACCATTATTTTTATTATTCTAACTTTTGAATTCTTATATAATTTTTATTTTCTATTGTTTCCTAATTTAAGATTCACAATTGGGGAAAATGTTGGGTTTTAAGTGTGGGGGGAAGGGACTCCATCCAGTAATTTATCTATGATTCAGTTCCACCACATGAAAAACACCCCAATTGGGTTTCAAAATTCCGATTATTTCGATAAATTCAAACCATTTTTGGACTGTGCAAATAGAATTTTTCAATGTTTGTAGGTTCATCAAATAAAAACTCAAATGGTAAAATTATATTATGTTCATGAGGGATTCGATTGAGTTTGATGTTGTAAGTATTGAGTGTTTTATAAGTGTTATTTTCCTCTATATTTATAGAGATATTACTTAAAAACATGTAAATAATGTTCGACAGGCTAGAATCATGTGGTGATGAAAATATATCTTACGGAAGCTTGAACGTGAACATAAACTTACCTACAAATCCTTGGTAACATAGAACATGATAGGGACGCAACCCAATCAATATGTATTATAAATCCTTTGAATCTATGGTAAAATAGTAAATTGGGATGCCATGTTTAGTATTTTAGAACATGGAATTGTCGGCATTTCAATAAATAAATCATATTAAACATGTTTTTTCATAGTTCATTCCATAATTTAATTTATTTGAAAAATTAAAATAAATTTCCCTTGTCAAAAATGATATCATGATTGTGAGGGAAACATTTAACCTAAATGGACAAGAGAAAAATTGATTTAAAATAAAATATTTTGAGATTTATTAACAATGTAGAAATGAATTATTGGTTTGACGAACCTAGGGGAGAGTTTCAATTTTCATTCCTATTATTATAGATCTAATTAAACTTGAGTATCCCATGTATTTTCTCTTGGAACTAGAATTTTAGCTATTATTGAAGTGGATCAATGTTATGAACATTTCGAGGAGGCATGAAAATATCTTACAATGGAAAATATATTGTTCTCCTAGGTAGCCAGCTATTCATTGACCCTGAAGCCTTTGTTAACAGAGAATTTAAATTATTGAATTTCTTGGGAGTTTAATCGATTAAGTGTGGGGAATTTGATAAAACTCCATTTTATCAGACTTTTCATCATCTCTTTTGATAAATTAAATGAGTTCTTAATGGTTAATTGAGATTATAATGAAAATTTATTTAATTTTGGATGAAACTTGTTTGTACTTATTATACATTTTATTTTATAAATAAAATCTTGGTTTCTGGGTGCTATTTTTTGATAATCTATTACGGATAATGTTTATCCAAGATAATCATGTAAACAGGTTAACCTTTTATAGGAAAATTTTTATAATTACAATGAATAAAAAAATATAATGAAAAAATGTTTCACTTCTTTTTCAAGGTTAAATGGGCATAAATATTGGACTAAAATCATCTGAATTTCATGTTCCACTGTGTTGATTTTGTATCTAAAGGGTTTTGACACCATTCCTCTCTACGAATGTTGATTTGAAGATTATTTTTGTTTTGGCTCACCATGAAGGAATCTCCAAGGATAAAGAGGGAAAATCCTCTCCCACCATTGTCGTTGTGGGAACCCCCATTTGAAGTGTACTACAACCTGAGAATTACCATGTTCTGTGATCAAGTGTGCCAAAATGTGAACTGAGCTACCATGGGAGAATCCACAACCTCATATCTTACTAATGATTGATGTCACACCTCCCATGTTCTCTAGACACCATTTATAATGGTTAAAGGTAATTTTTTAAATAGGCAACTGAGGAGGGTGTATTTTTTAGGATTAAGTTAAGAAACTATTCCTAAGAAGACATCATGATTGGAATATAGCGCCTTAGGAATTCAAAAATTTGATTTCAGTTATAGGATGAATCATGAATCATGATAGAGTTAACATTAGTTGATACAAAATATGAGTTAGATGGATATGTTTTGATTCTGATATGTCACCACAATCAGTTATGTGGGAAATCACGTATGTCACTACTTGCATACGTTAGCCAAATTGGCTATGGGAATCTAAAATTCTTACATTAGTGATATGCTATATGGTCCGAATCAGCTACATGAATTTATTTGGCTGCATGAAAATCACCTACAAGAAAATTGGATATGTTCATCCCAATCATATATATAATGGGAATCAGATATGTCGAAATAGAATGTGCATATTCCGCAAGGTAAAAAGTTTTTTGATACATATATATTTGTATTCATCTGTATTATACTATGTCATTCATAATCAACTGTGTGGAGATTCATCTATGTGGATATTTGGTAATGTGATACCTAATAGATATGTAAGGAAAAATCATCTATGTGGGAAGTCATGTACGTCAAGGAAATGAATACATATATAAATAGGTATGTCGATCTAATTGGTTACATGGGTAGAAATGGATACATTATTCATGTATATGGTGTCCATGTACGCTAGATGGAGGGAATTCCTTCTATTCTGACATGCATATAGTGTCTAATAATAATCTTGAGGAGGCATGTGAGAGTTGTTGTACCTCTATCAGGAAGTAGTTTTTTTAAAATAACAAGGATTTGGCATAAAACCAATGAGAAATATAAAAAGAACCTCAGGCGAAGTGAAAGGTGGGGGACATAACACACCATACAACCAAATAGAAGGTTGATAGAGTTATAGAATTTCATTTTTTAATCCCTTGTTGGGGATTTATTTTTTTCATCTTCTTCCATTCATTCCTCTATTTCTCAAACACCTTTCAATAATTATTAATATTCTTATTATAATGGCTCGATAAATTCAAATTGAGGATTGTTTTTTATCATGTATTCATTTTTACCTCACTCACGTTTTAAGAATTTTTGGAGTCTCCATTTTTTACACTATTTGAGTAATTTATGACCTTCAACTATTCAAATTCTTTGAGATCATTTTTAGTTGTTTCATTAATAATAAATTATAATTCGAGATCCCATATAAGAATAAAAAAGGAATCAAAAGGGTTGATAACTAGGTTACATTAATGAGTGGGTAATGAGGTATTTATTGGAGAAGTTGAAGTATCCTTTAACCTATAGAATCGCTACTCAAGGGAACTATTCATAAAATTTTCTTCGTCTTGTAGTGACTAATATTGAGTGGGAAAAAATTCAATAAAAGAAAAAATGTCTTTCAAAATAAGCTATCCAACAAACTAACTTCCCCCACTCTATCCTTTGATTTCCTCTAACCATTTAAGTTTTATATTCCTTCCCTGAATTCATGACTCTTTTTCTATTTCTTGTTCCCCTACATTCACTCCATCAACGTCATCACCAACATTTCATCCACAATTCCTTCCTTGTTTTATGATTATGTTTTTTTTATTTGGTCACACGCAACACACTTTCTGTTGAAATTATTCCAAGTGGATTGAACCCCACTCACCACTCCACTAGTCATATGTATGTTTTATAAATATTTAATTAGTCTTAGGCCTAGTTATGACCTAGGCCTCATGGCCCCATATACTTACTAAATAATTGTAGAGGGAGGTTGTTATTAGATTATAACATAGCGATATGACATGAATTACATAGAGATATAAGGAGTTCAAAAAACATGACATGTATTGTAAACATATGGTCGAACAGGTAGTCTATCATATTTTATATCATTACGTAGGTACTTATTTGTTGGTTTTTTAAGTATTCTTAAAATATTTTAAGAATATAAAATGTATTCTTAAAAAAATGGAATTCATATTATTATTCTTCCATGTTGGATGAATGTAATTCATAAATTTAAATGATAATTAACCTCTAAAAAATTGAATTATACCTAAATTATGTTCATCATGGAGTATTATATATTGTTGAGAAAGATTAAGGTTAGTGTGAGTATGATTTTTTACAGAGATATTGATTATAATCATAATGAACAAAATTGGTTTTCTTATGTTGGTTGACCCCATAGGTATATACCCCATGCTGTTTAATATATCATTTCTTTGGTATAATATGGGTGAATTATTCATATTTAATCTCTATAACTGAGGTTAACAAGATACCTAGTATGATAAAATTCATACATTGATATAATTATTAAGAAATACTTAATCGTATATAATCTACAGGTTCTTGAGTACATTGTTGATCATATCAATAAGTAGATCTTAATCAATATAGGTTTTTTCCTATCATCTGATGAGAAGGTATTTGGGTACCCCACTTAAGATATATTGAGAAATTGTAAAACCATACCTAGATAGTATATATGATGTGATCATATATTTGGTTACAGTTCATGATAAATGATCATCCATTTTAAATAATAAAATGTGATGTAATTATCAACCTGGTCGATATATACCCAGAGAATTAGAATGTATAAGTAAGATATATCGTATGTATATACTCCATGTCACATGGTCACTCAACATCTAGGAAAAAGGGATTATATGATTTTACTAACCTTAACATAAACTCTATGTCACATGGTCACTCAACATCATGGAGTATTATATGATTTTACTTACAATGTTGATCATATCACTTTATAGTGTTAGTAGCATTTATTCTTTGATAGTGCCTACTATTTTATTAATTCTATGGATTTAGGAATTTATATTTGATGTTAATATTTCAATGGACCATCAGGTATCATTTTTTAGTCATAAAAATGAGGATCATTTTTATACAACTTTGAGAGTTACACCAAAAGTGTTTTGGAGAATATTAAAAAAACACAGATGGATTTTAACATGGAGTTACATATTGTGTAACATGTTCCGAAAATGAATGATATCTAGTTCAAAACTAGATTTTTAAAAATCATAAATTATTTTTAGATATGTATTCTTGAACTTTTACATATAATGTGACAAAATAATAATGCTTCCTATGTATATATGGATTTAGTGGAAGTGGGATATTGATAAAATTTTTCACTAAATGTGACACCATGACATAGTGGGTATTCAATGTTGTGGTCTACCTTTGGATATGGCATGGCATGGTGAGTTCCACTATGTCTTGGTTATTTACATAGATATTATCTTATTATATGATAAATCTTGGTTCCACTTTTATCTTCCACTCCTGCTAGCATGCTCATTTAAATATTCATATGATGAAGATAATGTGGAGTTCGAACATCATAGATATTGTTGGTGCTCCCTTTCAGAAAGGGGTAAATACCTTTAAAGGATAAATGAAAATCCCCAGGGAAGGGACCATGAAGTTTTTAAATAGTACTAAAGTAAATCTAGGGGTTTTAACCTAGGTCCACAAGACTATATCTTAATTATATCTTTACACATAGCATATACAACTAGTGCACCATTCCCTTGTTTCCTTGAATTCTCAAATTGTGCTCCAATCCCACCTTCACCTAGGTCCACATATTATCCTAAAAAAATGACCCTTTAGTTACTAATTTTTATACTTTTTTATATGAACAGATGTCCTAGAGCTCTAGTAACCCTGGTCTTGATCCATAGTCTCTAACTCCCTTTAGGATTACTATGATGCTTAAAACCTGAGGGAAGTAACTAAAATGAGGGTAATTATGTTTATTAAAGGTTTAATACATTAATAACCTTGATGGGAAAAAACATCCAAAAAATTTCTTAGACACTAGGTTGAATAAACCATACCACGAGACATACTAGAGTGGTATATTCCTAAAGGAATTCAAAGAGACACCTAACCAAGAGGGTGAACCCACACCCAAGCTTCATCACTTTGGTAACCACTTTACCCAAGATTCGACACAGATGCCACTTAACCCAAGATTCACTATAGAGAACACATAACCCTAGATTCACTAGGTAAACCACCTTACTCAATCCTAACTAGGGTGACCATGTAACCTTATATTTAATAGGATGAATCCTCATCTTAGCCATATAGCTAGTTTGAATCCACGTCTTATCACTCAACTAGGTTGAAGCCCCTGATTATGCTACCATATTAGGGAATCATTAACACACTACCTTTAATAATAAAACATCTCCTTATATAGGTCTACAACCTAGGAATATAATTATAGAGGCCTCATCTGAATGAATGTGACATATATGATTAAAATATCAATCACAACAGCATGTACCACGTTATTTATGTATTCCATTAATAAAAAAAGGATAGTGAATTATCCTTATAGAAAGATATAATCCCCAAGGTGATCAAAGTAATGTATTTAAATAATAATGAGGGCCTCTTCCAATAGGTTAATGGAGTGGTCTCTACATGATCTATATTTTTATCATGGATCTTTATTATAATCAATTATCTATGTATACTTTCGATTTATTCATATGTATATTCCCTAACCATATTCCCGTTAATGATTTCAACATCAGGGGAGATCAATAATCCTTGAACTTTAATATTTAAGCAATCAATTAATAATCCTTAATACCTTTTTCATGGGGTCATACCCCTCATGTGTTCATTAATCCCTATATTAAATCATTATCTAGTAGTATTTAATAATTCATATGGGTGGTATATATCCATATGTAAACCCCACTCAATATATCCCGACTCGCAAGTAGCACCATGATACTCTTATCAAGTGTAAGCCCCAAAACATCCTTTAACATGAAATATTTACCAGGAATAAGAAATAGGTTAGCCTCAATGTTTAATCCCAATAAAATTTTAATTCACTCCCATTTCGTAACATGAATTTCCTAGATAAATGATAAAAAATTACATGATGAATTCCTAGGCACATGCTGTAAAACTGCATAGTAATGAACATTCAACAATATGTTAAACTTCATGGTATATTCATGTCTTATAACCTTATACTATGTCACTCAATCTACCTATGATTTGATTCTTATTAACCATGATTTGTAGGACATTCCTATAAGGCTCAATCCCAACATTGAAATTATATATTTCATTCCTATCAAGGATATATTCCCTATGATATTGTATTTTCCCACCCATTGGGGATAAATCCCTCTAAGACCTTTAGTAACCTTCACTAGGTCCATATTTCTATTGAACCTAACTAAATTATGTTATATTCTTCCTGAAATCACTTATATCCTTCCTCACTAGTCCATATTCCCAACGATTATGGACCTCCTCTCACTAGGAGCATATCACCTAGGGATCATCCACATTATGAAATATTATTACTGAGGAAATATCTTATTAAGTGTGTCATATCCCAATAATCCAAACCAATCATATACCTTATTTGGTCATATTCATTTTAAAATAAAACCATCCAAAATATGTTGTATCCTTTGACATCAACCAAAAAGGTCCACACATGCATATGTCATACAATAACCATTTATAGTTACCTTTTTCCTCTTATTAAATTGATATGATTTTAATATAATATACTATAATCATGGATGAAAAAAATGAAGAAGAATAATTGTATTCCTTATCAAAACACCTTAAAATTATAATGTAACTCATTTTTTATCACTGGACTATATGGGTTCTGATAACCCTATCAAAAGTCTGCAAAAAAATGGTTTATTTTAAAAATGAAACATAATGGATGACTGTGGTCATATAACTTAAGGTTAATCATGTTAAATAAAAGTTTAATTATAATTCACATAATATAATTCTTTTTTTCTTATTATTTTATAAAATATGTTTTTTGGGGCAATTAGAAAATTATTAAATTTAAATGAAATGAAAATCTGAACTAAATGTAGATATAATGCAAGTTAGAAAGAAAGGTTTGGACTTAGGTATTTATAATTTGGGTTCCATTTATGTTTATTTATTTTTTAAATTCAATTTTATAAATCAGTATAATAAAACTTATAAATGAATTACTTTTCTCTAATTTATTCAGTGTGGGATTTTAGCATACCAAGGAATCCTCTTTGGAAAACCAAATCACACCTTCTCCAATATCCAAATAGTATAAATCATAGACTGGTAATGAAATTATTAGAAGTATCAGATCCAACCTATTTCATTAAATCCCTTAGAGTATCCTCAAATCTATCAAATGATGATTTTTTCAAAGAGAGTGTAGGGAAAAGAAAGGAATCAAATAAAATAGATGAATTTGAGAATCGTACCATGGTGGGAAAACTTCGAACTCATGTACTTCCTTCATGTTAACCACAAATAGTTTTAAAACATTAAAAATTTAATGTAAAATAATTAATAATTTCATGAATCATACCTCAAGTTCAATCCTCAGTATAGTCACATTTTATTACAAGTGAAAGAGATCACAATGGAAAATGGGGAAGAGAGAATGAACTAAAAGGGAGGGAGAGGAAGAGGGGGTGTATGGGGATGGAATAAGATGTAAAAACTATAATAAAATATGAATTAATTATTACATGGAAAATTAAATAAAAAATATAACAAATAAAAAAACCAAAGATGTAGAACCCTGAAAGTTCAGTGCAACGGTAGCTCGTTGAGATCTTGTTGATACATTCTCCTCTACCCAAGACTCTTTTTTATAGGCCCTCAATATGCTCAGGTTTCATTTAATTAATCATAAATGTATCCCATAAATAATTCATATAGATTTATGTGTCCCCTTTTGGTGTTAAGTGGACACTCAAGAAATTTATTGGAGTCATCTGTCAAAATTATTGTTGGAAACATTCAATATTTTGTATGTCCATCAACATTCCCAACATGAAATTATATGTCACACCATGAATTTTTTTACCACCTCGAAATGTTTTTTTCTTTATTTCATTTCATATAATCCCTCTATATATTTCTTCCCTTTCACATCATATACATGTTACATAATGTAAATCATTAAATTATATCACAAGAACCTCTCTTTCATCTCAGGTTTCATTCTTATGCCCTGGAAATTCTTCTTAACTTTTCAAGGTCTAATCCACACTTTTAATTAATTTTTCTATCAAACCCAATATAATTACATAATATATAAAAAAATATTTTAAATTTTAATCAATTTAATTTTAAAAAATTATGTTTTATATTATAATATAAATAGTGATCTTTACTCTGCCAATTCCCTAACACATAGAGTTGTCTTGCCATCAAGATTATAATATGAGTAACATTTCAATGGATTTTCATCCTACCAATAGTTAAATTTAAAATAAATAAATAAATAATCGATGATGGGATATGATCTTTTGAATTTCACAAAAAATAATTCCTCAAAATCCTCATTTTTTAAAGAAACTCAGTAATTCATTTTGTATTCCTGTATTCAAAATAACACTACTCTTCCTTTATATAATCTTAGTTTCATAATTAATCATTACTACAGATTAAAATTTCATTCTACCTCACAATGAATTTTTTGGAATCATATCTCAAGTTAATAAATCTAATAATGTTATTCTCATACAACAATTACATGTCACTTACTATAGGCTTGAAAGGAATTTAATATCTCTACTGGATAAAGATAGAAATAAAAATTAATCATATGGTTTTTTCATTATGGATTTCATGTCTCTGGGGATTACGGTAGGTAGGTAATAAATAATATATATATCAAAAAAGAGTTTTGAATAGTTTTCCTAGTGCATGATATATAAATATAAGCTCAATGAAATATTTAGGAAAAATTTCATCTCCCAACCCCCTATTCTCAAATTATGCACATGAGAGAAGTAAGCAACATGACTGAATCACACTCTCTTTATTTTTCCATTTTTATTTTTTTATTTTTTTTAAATTTTGTTTAAGAAAAATCTCACATCTACCACCTAGCCCCATAAGATCAAAATATCTCTATAATAGAAATAGAGATTTCTTATCCTCAAAAGACAATAACATTTTCAATTTTATTTATTATTTTTTATAGTTTTTCAGAAAGTGATATTAATACAAAAATTAAATAAAAACACAACATCTCCCAAAATCCCATGAAACCCCTAGAAAAATGGAGATCATTTCTATCTACCATGAAACCCTTCCCCCACACATAAAATTTTGAATATCATTCAACAAACTATGATTATGGTAATAATTAATATAATAAGATTATAACATAGATCATTTCCTAACATGTTAATTTATGGATTATATGGGAAAAAGTAGTATTAATGTTATGGTGGGTCCAAATATAAAGGGTTAATCAATATAAATGCCTCAATCATATTAAAAATAATTTTTTCCAGTCATATCTTCGATAAGATATCAAGAATATTCTATAATATAAACATCCCATGGTCTTTCAAGAAATATTCTATAGAAATTAATGGAAAATATTGGTTCAAAACCATTTTCTAGGGATGTGAACTTATAGTATTGGGAGAATTGTGCAATTAAATTCAAAAAAAACCAAAAGATATCAATTTTATAAATTCAAAATATTCCATGTCTCAGAATAATTTCATTTGAAAAAACCTACTTATTCCCAAAAACTATGATTTATTATATTAACCCCCCCCCCTCATGTTTTACTTTAATAATCAATTTTAATATTTCACTGATTTAATCATGTCAATGGGGAAAATGAAAACATGAAAGAATGATTATATAATGTAACTGATATCTCCTAGATCAACGCTAGAGTTCAAGGGTTCAATTTGGGGAATTACATTTATTCTGAAACTCAAAAAAAGATTAAATATTTTGATAATAACATAAAATGATGAATTGAAAATCAGACTCCCCTTTTGTTGAAGCATTATTTCAGGTTTCATTGGTCCTATTATTTTTTGTCATTTAACATCATGAATCCATATTACAGTGTGAATTTTCATTTCACAACCCAATTCCACACCATTTTCATGAAATTAATTCAATTCAAAATATGAATTCCATTTTTACAGTGAAATCATTTTACAGGAAACCTCTTCAATTCTCATCTTACCGATTATGTCATCAACATGATAGAACAATAAAAATGAATCGTCAAAGTTTAAAAACCATTTCAAGTAAGATAAAAAAATATTATAATAGTATTGTATTCTTATATATTCCTAAGATAAGAATTTGAAAAATATATTGAATTTAAATTATAATTCCTTGAAAAATTTAGATGATAAATCCTGGTTTTATCCCCCAAGTGGTCCTTGGGTTTTGAATACTTCTAGATGGGTTGTACCAGCTTTCATCCATAATATGATGGTGCTTCTTAGACTTGAACCACCACATGATATTCTTTTAAACATTCACTTGTTCATCTTGGTTGTAGAGGATTCCATGGATAGAGTACACTAGATTATCCACCTTTACAATAAGGTACATATTGCATGGTGGGTGTATGATAAACTATAGGGCCTCCACTTGGTCTAATTCTACTTGTGAACCCCTAATTTAATTTATTATGACTACTTAAAGTTTTTGATAATAATATAATAATCAAAGGGAATGTTAGCTGGTATTCTAATTAGAATAAGATTTAAATCTGAATAATTAATATAAAATTATTACCCATTAATTAAATAAGTGTGTATCTCTAGTTTCATAGGTAAATACCCTTATATATCTTATTATAATCCGTCTGGTAAATATTCATCAAGTTTAAGGAGATATATTTTTTTCATTAGTAGATGCATCTTCTTATTATTCATATTTCTCCAAGGAATAATATGATTCAAATGAATATATACAATTCATATAGAAAGGGGTGATACTCAAATCATATTTATAAAATTTAAAATAGTTAGAGTTCAAAAAATTGTCGAATCCATTAGTTGTTTTGGATTTTATTGCATCTTAAGTTGAAAGTTCCTCTTAGAGTTGAATAGTAGTTAGTGGAGGTAAGTAGCCACGATCCTCTGGTATTTCATAGAATTCCTCCAACTAGGTGGTATCTTCTTTTTTCAGGGATAGACCATGGTGTAGAGGTGTTGTCTCTTCTACTTTTTAATAGACGAAGAGATCATATTTCACTTCAACCTCTATGAAATCTTCATAAAAAATAAGGCAGAGTCAATGGTACTTCCTCTATATCTTTTGGTTCATGTTCGCCTTTCTCAAGGAATTCATTGACATATGAAGTTATACATTCCATTTTTCTACCCATTTCTTCTATTTTGACACTCATCTTTTACACATGATCATTTAAATCATCCTTAACTGCTTCTTATTCTTGAGGTTTCACCTTTGAGTATGCACTCCCTAGAAAATTAACATAATTTGAATACATAATCTTTTTCTAGAAAAACATATAAAATTATTTTAAAAAATATTAAAAAAGAAATAATGAAAGAATTAAATGTTATCTCCTCAACAATTATTATAGATTTTATGTTCCTATCATAAGGTGGTACAAAATCTAATTTATTTTATTAATGTAGTAGAGAGGCTAACCAGGTTCTTCTCACTTGAGGTTCATCAGGGTCTATCAAAAACTAATTCTAATTTACATAATCTAATCCATTTTATTTTTTTAATTATTTGTTAAATGATGTTTTATTTGGGGTTTGGAAAATATAAATTTTAAAATAAATAAAAAACCTAAACTGAATGTAGATAGAATATAGGTTAGGAATAATTGTTTCATCCTAGGGATTTGTAATATGGGTTCCTCCAATATTTATTTGCTGTTTAAATTCAATTTGATAGTGTATTTTATGAAAATTTATAAATGATTTACTTTTCTTGGATGTATTGACTATTGGATTTTAGAAGGCCTGAGAAACTTATTTGGTATTTAAAATCTCACCTCCTCCAATAGCCAAATGGTATAACATCAAGACTGAGAATGAAATTCCAAAATATCTTGGCTCCACCATATATCATTTTATCCCTTTGGGATTCCTCAAATCCATGGTGTCAAAAGCATACCCAACATAAGGGAGGGAAAAGAAATTATTCAAAGAAAATGGATGAATTTGAAAGTTGTGTGATAGTGGACGACAGCCTCACCCATGTGCTTATCTCCCATTAACCACAAAGATAATTAAAAAAAAAGTAAGAGTTTAATGTGTAATAATTAAGAATTCCATGAAACCACCCCAAGTACAGCTTCAGGTTAGTCAATTGTCATTGCGAAGTGAAATAGATCATTGTGGAAAGAGGGGAAGAGAGAATGAAATGTAAATGATATAGAGAGGGGTATGAAGATGAAATAAGTGTGAAATAATTTTATAAAATATTAATACAATATCACGTGGTAAAGTAAGTAAAAAATAAAATAGAGAAAATAAAAACCTAGGCAGTGTAAACCAGATAGTGAAGCATAGTGTCAAATCCTTGGGAACTAGTATATACTTTCTCCTCTTCCCTAGAAAATTATTTATTGGAATTCTAGAAGCTCAGGTTGTATTTAATTCATCACCAATGTAGCCTATAAATGATTCAGATATATTTCACATGGCTTTTCAGGTGTTAAGTATCAACACAGGAAACTGATTGGAGTTATTCAGTGAAATTAGCATATGGAAAATTCTTTAATGGATATTTCTAGAAACTTCCACAACATTAATTAATATATCACTCAATGAATTTTCATGCCCTCATCTAAAAATTTTTCTATTCATTTCATTTCCTATTTTCTCTTCATGCCATGCATTCTTTTCACATCATGTATATGTTTCATTATTTGAATCATAAAATTACAACACAGAATCCTTTGTTTTAAGATGATTTTTCATTTTCAATCCCTACACATGGTTCTTCACCTATCCTTTTTCACCATCCTTTGTTTTTAGGATCAAATCATTGCATTTAATCTCTTTTCATATAAAACCTGATATCCTACTATAAAATAGAAAAACATTATGGGCATGACTAGTTCATTAAATTTCATAAATATTGTGTTTTATAATAAATTATGCATGAGAAATATGACTCAATCAAGTTATGATTCCCACCATGGGATACATGGGAAACCCTCCTTATAAACTACATCCAAAAATAAAAACACCCATCATCATCCTACATGAAAATAAACTGTGGAGTACATGAATGTATACATTTAGAACATAGATTAATTAACAAATCAGAAAATGGAATAAGGAGAACATAATATATATATATATATATATATATATATATATCCTCGTCGATGGAAAATATTTAATACATATAGTTATTTACATCTATTTATAATTCTAATTAGATCATTATCACTAGTGTAAACAATCCGACACTAGGATTATGGAAGGATTCAGTAAAGTGACTAAAATAATTAATATGGCCGGAGTTTATGTAATAATTCCTCCTCAAAAGGTGTAGATGAGCTTGACCCCACTTTCTCTCAGTCAAATGTGAAATCTAATGTGTCACTATAATGTTGTAGTTATCCGAACCTTTATAAAGTAATACTTCCACCAGAAAATAAAATTTCACACTCAGTGTTATGCATCAAAAAAATAAAGGTAATATTAATATGAATCCATTAACTTTGAAATCAATCGATCAGACTTATACTTATTTTCGATACTACATTGATAGGTTTTCTTGTTTTTGTTTGTTGATATTCAATGTCTTCCAAATTAGAAAACCCTTCAATCCAATGTTATGGAATCATCTTCAAGATAGAATTCCTATTTTTTAATTTTAGATAATGTAGCTACAATGATTGGTAGAGCACAATCACTAACATAGAACCTCCAGTGAAGTGATAAATTAACTATTGAGGGAGTATCATTTCAATAGTATGATCTAAACCTTGGAAGTATCCCATGAGGGCCTATATTATAACGACCCGTACTTTACATACATTGTTACTACTTCAAAATTGAAGCACACTTATTACAACATATGACAAAACCACAAAGGACCGTATAGGTATAGTGTCTTTAGAAACGGGGAAACATAAACAACTGGTTCATAAATCTTCTACAGTGTCTCCCATTTATTTCATCATATCTAGGGTCCCTTTTAGCATATTCTACTTAATATCCATCTTCCTGACCTGGGGAAAAGAAAACATAAAAGGGTGAGCTCAAATGCTCAGCAAGGGCAAATAAAGGAAATAAAAATCATATCATATCCTTTTGAAAATCAAAACCTGCAAAAGAGATCATAATATCTTAACATGGAATAAATCATAGAAGTGAAAATGAGATCCCCATAATCATAACATAAAACTTGAAACTTTGTGGCATGCACACATAATCATGGAAATCATTTCTTGTTAGTCATGACTCATTGCCAAGACTATCTTAGTGGACAAAGTCCCTTTCTGAACCGAGTTCACTCCTCGTTTCAGTCCTGTATCACTGAACCGAAATAACCTTCCGTTCCAGCCATGTCTAACTCATGAGATATAAAATCATTACCCAATGCATTGGAGGGAGATATAGGTCCCACCCATCTTATAATGAATCCTTTCTTATGTGTGCCACATAATCATAAAACATCCATCATCGCATAACACATATAACAAAAATGGGATTCTTGAAACATCATGACATCATAAATCAATTCATATAAGATAAAGGAATTCATAAACATAATTCCATCACAACATAGTCAAACCAATGTAAAAATATGGATAGAAACAGAACCCTTTATTGTCTTAGATGGAAAATAATTTTGATAAAACACTTGAATTGAATTCTTGAGGAAAATATCCTTTCTTCTTCAAAAACATTTTTCCTTTCATAACATGTCATACAACTTTAAAATAAAAGAAGTTGATTAAAAATAAACATGAATACTTGTAAAGGAAGCTTCTTGTAAATAATGTTTTAAAAATCCATTCATGTCGTATAAGTTAAAAAAAACATTCTTCGTACTTTTGTCGGAAAAGTCAAAAAGTACCTCGTACGAAAAACGACAAAAGATTCCTTTCGTATCTTTTACTAAAAACTCACCGAAGGGTAAAATTGGATATAAACTATTGTAGAAGGATGGAAATATTACATATTGAGGGAACATGGATGTGGATGATAAAATACACCCCAGTAAATACTTACGAATAAACAATCTCGGATAAAAATGAGATTGTGATATTTCCCTTACCTTAGGTCCGATTTGCTTTGTTCGTGTCCGAAGCTCCTGTATAATGGTTTAAATAATGTTATTGACTTATTCCAGAATCATAGATATTGATATGAGATCATATATGGTCATATTATTAGCTTCTTGTTAGTAATATTTCATTGTTACTTGTTACTCGGGTCTTTATAACTTTTTGTTCTTATGCGTGTTTTGTCGAATAAATTCTTATTCTTATCTTTAGGTTATAGATAATTCATTTCCAGAATGGTATTAGTGTAGTATATACCATATTCATTCATTCAATTCATTTATATAATCATTATGAAATGAAGATCATGTAGAACGAGTCGCATCACATCGTGGAGACGGTATTCCGTACGTACGCACGAGTGATGATATCGTTCCTATGATCGTGGAATTGTATTGGAGTATATATATATTATTTCAGTATCAATATTACTTCATAATAATCATATATAGTTACTCATTACACCATTATACCCATCCTTGTAAGGTGATGGTGGAAAATAGATTACACCACGGCGTGGAGACGGTATTCCGTACGTACGCACGCGCGGTGATTTCATTTTTCCGTAGGATGGATAGAAGGTGAATTAGGGTTGTTTCATATTTATAATAACATATCAGTATGTAAGTAATACTGATGTTATTACTTTATCATGAAACAACTAAAGAAGAAGAAGTTGAAGAAGAAAGAAATTGAAAAGATCGGTAATGGATATTACCTCTTCTTTGGAACGCCTCTTTGAATCCTCCACTTAAGGAACTAAGAGTGGTCTTTGGAGAAGACCAGGACCTCTAGGACTATTCTAGGGAAGTGGAGAGGAGAAAATGTCAGGGGTTGGCCGAGCTTGAGTGCTCAATTTGGTGTGAGGAGGAGGGGGAGGAGGTGCCCTTTTATAAGGGAGGAGAGGGGCACCTTAGGAATATCTCAAAATATTATTTTATATTAAAGTCAAAATCGGTTTATAATGGTTCCAAAGGGTCTTATTTCAAAGCTGAAGTGGTGATGGGTCTAAATCCTATCAACCAATAGGAGTTAGACAAGTTTGGGGTATTATTTTAACCTTATCAATTAGATTTAACTCTAAGTTAATTAATTTAACTTTTACCGTGTCTTTTTGTTTTCTTTCACTATATGGTTAATAAACTTACTATAACATGCCAAACGAACCCCAAATTGTTTATTATTAATATATATATCCTTATCTAAGTCATTTGGCCGAACCTTAGATTTTTAGGAATAAAATAACAATTAATAATATAATATTTGATTTAAAAACTATTTTGTGTCAATTTTGACACTATTTGATATATGATTTTTGTGAAAGTCATATCAGAATTATATGTTCGAACCAAGTTGATTGAATCAACACTAATATATCATAGTAACCTAGAAAATTAGTGGAATTCATAAAAAGTCTTAAATTACATTTATTTTGGTATTTATATTATCAATTATGTCAATATTTCATTAATAAGATAATTACTGCATCATCTTTGTGTCATAAATAAATTAAATTATTTGATGTCTAAAAATTACAAATAAAATACCATCATGTAGGAAATCTTTTTAGCTTTCTAATGAATATTTAAAATCGAATTTATCTTATGTATAACCCCATATTAAAAATTATTTACTTATTAAACTTTAAATTTAACTATTTTAACCCTTCTTTAAATAAATTAATAATAAATGTCCTAATCTAATCCAAGTGGGCCTAAATGGTCATATTTTATTCCTAAGTTTGTTTTTGGTCGAATTACACTTGTCCAATAGAATTAGGACATGTGTTATGGTAATATTAATATCATATTTACCCTTAGTTACCCTATTTACTATTAACCGCGGTAAAAATAGTAAAAAGTTACTATTCACCAAAAAATTATTTTCATCTCATTGAACCACATTTTAGTCCTTGATATTAACCGTGTCTCTCGGATTTTTGAAATTCCATTCACAGAAGCGGTAAAATTATGTTTTATGCAAAATTCAGTTTTTAACCTACCACTTAGTGGTTTCACTATTCATCAAAAATTGAAAGTTTTCAGAAAAAAACCAAAATTTCACCCTAGGCTAATTTTGATATTCTGAGTCCAAAAATGAAGTCCATTTTGAAAAATAAAATTTATAAAATTTTAAAAAGTGGTTATTACTATTCATAACGGCTAGTTTTAATAGCATATTGTTGTTTAGTGAAACTCGGTATTGCGTACGACGCAAGCTATCGAGGAAGGTCGCGATTGCGTGCAAAGCAAGCCAAGCAAGTGTTGTGTAGAAAAATATTCCTTTGATGATTTATATAACATAAAAGTCTCGGGTGTTACATTCTACCCCCCTTAAAAAGAATTTCGCCCTCGAAATTCGTCACTTTGTAACAAACAAGTGAGGATACTTCTCCCTCATCATATCCTCAAGCTCCCATGTAGCTTCTTCAAATTGGTGGTTTCTCCATAAAACTTTCACCAAGCGAGTGGTCTTGTTTCGTAGGACTTTTTCACTACGATCCAGAATCTCTATCGGCTGTTCTTCATAAGAAAGATCTTGCTCCAGCAGTACAACTTCTGAGCTAAGTACATGTGAAGGATCTGGTATGTACTTTCTCAGGAGAGATACATGGAACACATCGTGAACTTGAGAGAGATTCGGTGGAAGCGCTAATCGGTAAGCTACCTTCCCAACACGATCCAGTATTTCAAAAGGACCGATATATCTAGGGCTCAACTTCCCCTTCTTTCCAAATCTCATAACCCTCTTCCAGGGAGATATTCGTAAGAACACTTTATCGCCCACTTCAAACTCTAGGTCTTTTCTTCGGTTGTCGGCATAACTTTTCTGTCGACTCTGAGCTGCTCTTATGTATTGTTGAATAGATCTAACCTTTTCTGCCATTTCATCAACGAGATCAGGTCCTAATAGCTTTCTTTCCCCAACTTCATCCCAGCAAGTTGGAGTCCTGCATTTCTTTCCATAGAGAGCTTCATAAGGAGCCATCTGAATACTGGAGTGAAAGCTATTATTATAAGAAAATTCCACCAAAGGTAGGTGTTGATCCCAACCTCCTTTGAAATCCATAGAGCAAGGTCTCAACATATCTTCTAGGGTTTGAATTGTTCTCTCAGACTGACCGTCTGTCTGGGGATGATAAGCAGTGCTGAAACTCAACTCTGTATCCAGAGTATGCTGAAGACTTCGCCAGAACTTCGAGGTAAATCTCGGATCCCGATCAGATATAATAGAAAGTGGTACTCCATGTAATCTTACCACTTCCTTTAAATATATCCTGGCAAGCTGATCTAGAGAGAAATCCTCTCTAATAGGAATGAAGTGTGCAGACTTTGTAAGACGATCAACTATGACCCAGATAGCATTATTGCCTTTGGATGTTTTAGGAAGTCCTGTGACAAAGTCCATAGTGATGTTTTCCCATTTCCATTCGGGTATGGGTAATGGTTGTAACATCCCCTTAGACTTCTGTCTCTCAGCTTTAACTTGTTGACAAACCAAGCATCGAGAGACATATTCAGCAACATCTCTTTTCATGCCATCCCACCAGAAGTACTCTTTCAGGTCCCTATACATCTTCGTGCTTCCAGGATGAATAGAGAATGATGAACTATGAGCCTCATCCAGCAGCTCATTCTTTAATTCGGGGATGGGAGGAACGCAAACCCGATTCCTGAACTTTATTATCCCATCACAATCAAGGTTGAATTCAGGAACATTTCTCACCTTCTTTTGTAACTTGACATCTTCTTTCTGTGCCTCTTTAATCTTCACATGTATAGATGGTTGAACATTCATTTGAGAAAGATAAGATTTTTCCCCTTCCATTATAATTCCAAGATCCATCCTTTGTAAATCCATAAATATTGGATCTTTTGTGATCCTCATCATGGATAAACTAGCATGGTCTTGTCGACTTAATGCATCTGCCACCTTGTTTGCTTTCCCAGGGTGGTAATGGATTGAGCAGTCATAATCCTTAATCAGCTCCAACCATCTTCTTTGACGCATATTCAGCTCCTTTTGTGTGAAAATATACTTTAAACTTTTATGATCAGTATAAATATCACACCTTTCACCATAAAGGTAATGCCTCCAAATCTTTAATGCGAAGATTACCGCAGCCAACTCCAAATCATGTGTTGGGTAATTTTGCTCATGGATTTTCAACTGTCGTGAGGCATAAGCTATCACCATATCATTTTGCATAAGAACACACCCCAATCCCTTCTTGGATGCATCACTGTAGATCACAAACCTTTCTCCACTACAAGGCAGTGTGAGCACAGGTGCACTGGATAACCTTCTTTTCAACTCCTTGAAATTCTCTTCACATTCCTCTGTCCAGACAAACTTAACTCCTTTCCGAGTCAACTTGGTGATTGGATTAGATAATCGTGAAAAATCTTTTACAAAACGTCGATAATATCCAGCCAAACCAAGAAAACTTCGGATCTCAGTTACTGTTGTTGGTCTTGACCATCTTTCGATAACCTCTGTTTTTGCGGGATCCACAGATATCCCCTCTTTTGAGATTATGTGACCCAAAAATGCAACTTTTTGAAGCCAAAATTCACACTTGGTAAATTTGACATAAAGCTTCTCCTTTCTCAGGGTCTTCAATATAATTCTCAAGTGATCTTCATGCTCTTCCTTGCTCTTTGAATAGACAAGAATATCGTCTATAAAGACTACCACAAATTGATCAAGATAGTCTCTAAAGACTCTATTCATTAGATCCATGAAGATAGCAGGGGCATTAGTAAGACCAAATGGCATCACTATAAATTCATAGTGTCCATACCTTGTACGGAAAGCCGTCTTTGGTATATCCTCCCTTTTGACCCTTAATTGATGATACCCTAAACAAAGATCAATCTTGGAAAAGTATTGAGCTCCGCGTAGTTGGTCAAATAAGTCATCAATGCGTGGGAGAGGATATTTGTTCTTGATAGTGATCTTGTTAAGTTCTCGATAATCAATGCAAAGTCTCATTGATCCATCTTTCTTCTTAACAAATAGAACAGGTGCTCCCCAAGGTGACGCACTAGGGCGTATGAATCCCTTATCAAGATTCTCTTGGAGTTGCTTCTTCAATTCTTGCAACTCAATTGGGGCCATTCTATAAGGTGTCTTTGAAATAGGCAAAGCACCCGGTACGAGTTCTATTGAAAACTCAACTTCACGATTTGGTGGAAGACCCGGTAATTCCTCCGGAAAGACATCATCAAACTCCCGTACAATGGGCATATTCTTAATCGTGAGTTTCTCACCAACCATTTGAGATAAATAACCTTCATTTAGTGGAATCAAGACCCATAAGATGGAAGAAATTTCCACTGGAAGGTTATATTCATCCTTGCATCGATAGACGATCGTAGATCGATCTGGAATATGAAATGTGACTTCCCTTCTTTGGCAATCGATATGAGCTCCATGTAGAGAAAGCCAATCCATGCCAAGAATCACATCAAATTCCACTAAAGGAAGGATCACAAGATTTGCAGGAAGCACTTTCCCACAAACATCGATCGGAGAAGAATTATAAACTTTTGATGCGATTGATGTGCCGTTAGGTGTTGTCACAGCTAACTCAACATCTAATTGTTGAGGTAATACGGTGATACCCTTAGAAAAGTCTTCAGAAATAAAAGAGTGGGTGGATCCAGAATCAAATAAAACATTTGCTACTTTAGAGTGGACGGTAAGTGTACCTTTCACCACATCGTTATCGTACTCCACATCGCTGATAGAAATTGCATGTGACTTTCCTTTGTCTTTAGCCTTAAGAGTTTGTTGACGTCGACCATCATCATCCACCCTTGGATTTGGGTATTGATTGGCATAATGCCCCATCTCCTTGCACTTGAAACATTGAAGTGTAGTAGGTTCATTCTGTGTATCCCTTCCTTTGTTTGCGTCATTGGACATCTTCTTCCCATTATCACGGCATTCAAATGCCCGATGACCTTCCTTTCCACATTTAAAACATTTACTTGTCCCTTTAAGACAACTCCCTCCATGTTTCTTTCCACACTTTGAGCATAAGGGAAAGTTCATCTTCTTTTCCGTGTGCTCTTTAGATTTTTCTTTGAATTCCATCTTCCTCTTTTTATCAAACCCATGTGACTGATGGGTTACTCCAATCTCCATCTCGACTTTGAGAGCACATCGAACGATTTCCTCGTAGCTATTGAAGTCCCTTATGGCTAACGCCCTTCGAAGACTTGGTTTTAAGCCACTAAAGAATCGATCGATCTTACTCTCAGGTTGGATAATAATACCAGAAGCGTACCTTGAAAGTCTTGTAAAATTTGCTTCATAGGTACTAACAGATTCATCATCCCTTTTCTTCAGTTCAAGGAACTCTTTCTCCATCTTTGTTCGGAGAATACGAGGGAAGTACTTATTGAAAAATAAGTTCTTGAACTCGTCCCATTCTATAGACTCAATTTCATCCCTTTGCCTCGTATTCTTAACAAGATTCCACCATTGATCCGCATCTCCTTCCAAACGATACACTGCTAGGATGACTTTATCATGCTCAGAACATTGAAGAACTGAAAATATCTTTTTAGTAGTACTAATCCATTGTTCAGCAACTAATGGATCAGTAGACCCGCTGAAAGAAGGTGGACGCTGCCTCATGAAGGATTCAACAGAATGTTGCTCCCTCCTTTGCTCGTTTGGAAATCCTGCATGATTCATAGCTTGAGAAAGTTGTGTGAGCATGGCTACAAGATTTTGCATTCCAGCTCCCATATCGTTTGGTTGCTCAGGGGGACAATCATTACATTGCCCATCGCATTCCGCATTAACACGGTTCCTTCGGGTTCCAGCCATTGACTAAAACCAAGAAGAATAGTGTGAGCAACACTAATTATAATAGGAAACCACATAATTCAAGAATAAAATTTTCATGCTTATGATCTTATCCTTGGTTATTCAAGGCCATTTCTAAAACACTAAGATTGTGTACTATGCTTAGACTTATCCTTAGGGTTCTTACTAAGGCTTTCACATCCTAGTTTCCAAAGGTTGACTATACCTTTCCTCTGATACCAACTATAACGACCCGTACTTTACATACATTGTTACTACTTCAAAATTGAAGCACACTTATTACAACATATGACAAAACCACAAAGGACTGTATAGGTATAGTGTCTTTAGAAACGGGGAAACATAAACAACTGGTTCATAAATCTTCTACAGTGTCTCCCATTTATTTCATCATATCTTGGGTCCCTTTTAGCATATTCTACTTAATATCCATCTTCCTGACCTGGGGAAAAGAAAACATAAAAGGGTGAGCTCAAATGCTCAGCAAGGGCAAATAAAGGAAATAAAAATCATATCATATCCTTTTGAAAATCAAAACCTGCAAAAGAGATCATAATATCTTAACATGGAATAAATCATAGAAGTGAAAATGAGATCCCCATAATCATAACATAAAACTTGAAACTTTGTGGCATGCACACATAATCATGGAAATCATTTCTTGTTAGTCATGACTCATTGCCAAGACTATCTTAGTGGACAAAGTCCCTTTCTGAACCGAGTTCACTCCTCGTTTCAGTCCTGTATCACTGAACCGAAATAACCTTCCGTTCCAGCCATGTCTATCTCATGAGATATAAAATCATTACCCAATGCATTGGAGGGAGATATAGGTCCCACCCATCTTATAATGAATCCTTTCTTATGTGTGCCACATAATCATAAAACATCCATCATCGCATAACACATATAACAAAAATGGGATTCTTGAAACGTCATGACATCATAAATCAATTCATATAAGATAAAGGAATTCATAAACATAATTCCATCACAACATAGTCAAACCAATGTAAAAATATGGATAGAAACATAACCCTTTATTGTCTTAGATGGAAAATAATTTTGATAAAACACTTGAATTGAATTCTTGAGGAAAATATCCTTTCTTCTTCAAAAACATTTTTCCATTCATAACATGTCATACAACTTTAAAATAAAAGAAGTTGATTAAAAATAAACTTTAATACTTGTAAAGGAAGCTTCTTGTAAATAATGTTTTAAAAATCCATTCATGCCGTATAAGTTAAAAAAAACATTCTTCGTACTTTTGTCGGAAAAGTCAAAAAGTACCTCGTACGAAAAACGACAAAAGATTCCTTTCGTATCTTTTACTAAAAACTCACCGAAGGGTAAAATTGGATATAAACTATTGTAGAAGGATGGAAATATTACATATTGAGGGAACATGGATGTGGATGATAAAATACACCCCAGTAAATACTTACGAATAAACAATCTCGGATAAAAATGAGATTGTGATATTTCCCTTACCTTAGGTCCGATTTGCTTTGTTCGTGTCCGAAGCTCCTGTATAATGGTTTAAATAATGTTATTGACTTATTCCAGAATCATAGATATTGATATGAGATCATATATGGTCATATTATTAGCTTCTTGTTAGTAATATTTCATTGTTACTTGTTACTCGGGTCTTTATAACTTTTTGTTCTTATGCGTGTTTTGTCGAATAAATTATTATTCTTATCTTTAGGTTATAGATAATTCATTTCCAGAATGGTATTAGTGTAGTATATACCATATTCATTCATTCAATTCATTTATATAATCATTATGAAATGAAGATCATGTAGAACGAGTCGCATCACATCGTGGAGACGGTATTCCGTACGTACGCACGAGTGATGATATCGTTCCTATGATCGTGGAATTGTATTGGAGTATATATATATTATTTCAGTATCAATATTACTTCATAATAATTATATATAGTTACTCATTACACCATTATACCCATCCTTGTAAGGTGATGGTGGAAAATAGATTACACCACGGCGTGGAGACGGTATTCCGTACGTACGCACGCGCGGTGATTTCATTTTTACGTAGGATGGATAGAAGGTTAATTAGGGTTGTTTCATATTTATAATAACATATCAGTATGTAAGTAATACTGATGTTATTACTTTATCATGAAACAACTAAAGAAGAAGAAGTTGAAGAAGAAAGAAATTGAAAAGATCGGTAATGGATATTACCTCTTCTTTGGAACGCCTCTTTGAATCCTCCACTTAAGGAACTAAGAGTGGTCTTTGGAGAAGACCAGGACCTCTAGGACTATTCTAGGGAAGTGGAGAGGAGAAAATGGCAGGGGTTGGCTGATCTTGAGTGCTCAATTTGGTGTGAGGAGGAGGGGGAGGAGGTGCCCTTTTATAAGGGAGGAGAGGGGCACCTTAGGAATATCTCAAAATATTATTTTATATTAAAGTCAAAATCGGTTTATAATGGTTCCAAATGGTCTTATTTCGAAGCTGAAGTGGTGATGGGTCGAAATCCTATCAACCAATAGGATTTAGACAAGTTTGGGGTATTATTTTAACCTTATCAATTAGATTTAACTCTAAGTTAATTAATTTAACTTTTACCGTGTCTTTTTGTTTTCTTTCACTATATGGTTAATACACTTACTATAACATGCCAAACGAACCCCAAATTGTTTATTATTAATATATATATCCTTATCTAAGTCATTTGGCCGAACCTTAGATTTTTAGGAATAAAATAACAATTAATAATATAATATTTGATTTAAAAACTATTTTGTGTCAATTTTGACACTATTTGATATATGATTTTTGTGAAAGTCATATCAGAATTATATGTTCGAACCAAGTTGATTGAATCAACACTAATATATCATAGTAACCTAGAAAATTAGTGGAATTCATAAAAAGTCTTAAATTACATTTATTTTGGTATTTATATTATCAATTATGTCAATATTTCATTAATAAGATAATTACTGCATCATCTTTGTGTCATAAATAAATTAAATTATTTGATGTCTAAAAATTACAAATAAAATACCATCATGTAGGAAATCTTTTTAGCTTTCTAATGAATATTTAAAATCGAATTTATCTTATGTATAATCCCATATTAAAAATGATTTACTTATTAAACTTTAAATTTAACTATTTTAACCCTTCTTTAAATAAATTAATAATAAATGTCCTAATCTAATCCAAGTGGGCCTAAATGGTCATATTTTATTCCTAAGTTTGTTTTTGGTCGAATTACACTTGTACAATAGAATTAGGACATGTGTTAGGGTAATATTAATATCATATTTACCCTTAGTTACCCTATTTACTATTAACCGCGGTAAAAATAGTAAAAAGTTACTATTCACCAAAAAATTATTTTCATCTCATTGAACCACATTTTAGTCCTTGATATTAACCGTGTCTCTCGGATTTTTGAAATTCCATTCACAGAAGCGGTAAAATTAAGTTTTATGTAAAATTCAGTTTTTAACCTACCACTTAGTGGTTTCACTATTCATCAAAAATTGAAAGTTTTCAGAAAAAAACCAAAATTTCACCCTAGGCTAATTTTGATATTCTGAGTCCAAAAATGAAGTCCATTTTGAAAAATAAAATTTATAAAATTTTAAAAAGTGGTTATTACTATTCATAACGGCTAGTTTTAATAGCATATTGTTGTTTAGTGAAACTCGGTATTGCGTACGACGCAAGCTATCGAGGAAGGTCGTGATTGCGTGCAAAGCAAGCCAAGCAAGTGTTGTGTAGAAAAAGATTCCTTTGATGATTTATATAACATAAAAGTCTCGGGTGTTACATATATAGGATAAGTTCTCATATCCTAATCCATTAGAGTAATCCTACAATGAAGCAGATGGAGGAAATATACACCTATGACTTCTTCGGGAGACCCTCCTAGGAGGGAAATAATGTGCGCCTCCCCTATCTGAAGGAGAAAAATCAAGAGGTTTGTAACATACTTAATAATTCATAGTATCAACTTTAGAGAAACATTTAAACTAACCATAACTCTTGTCAAGGTTGTGTGGAATCAGTTCTGCAGTTTTTCATTGAAGAAGTTTACATGGAGATCCTAGTCTTAGTAATTCAGGACTATACACATAATATGAGATCTCTTCAGGGAAAACAGAACCATCAGTACTATGACCAATATAATATTAATACTCTTTACAAGGAATTTTTCATAAATTCACGGAAAAATCATAGTCCCATATCCCTAATCAGGTTAGAAAATATTCTTAGTGTGATCTATAAGCATAAATAGGATCTTTCTGTCATAATTTAGTATCCAAAAGGAGGAATACCCATATTCCTACCCCTATATATGAAGTTTGTTTACATATTCTGATGAAAACAAAATAACTTGAATGGGATCAAATTTTCATTACAACCAATGAATATGAAAATATCCCTATTCCTATTATAAAATCCAGTAATCACATCCTGACGCCAATGGAAAATAAGGATTATATTTTTTCCCACATGTCATAGAGTTTTCATAATATCCTATCAATGGAAGAAGAAAATGATTATTTTCATATCTTAGTATTCACTAAGGGAAAACCGATGTTCTCACACCTACCAATGTTTAAGAATATCAATGGAATATTTCGATGGATACTCAAGAAAATGCCCATATTCTATTTCCCACTCAAGAGGACCATTGGAATATTCTAATGGGAACACTAGAGTGTTCTCATATTCCAATATCCATTCAAGAGTTCTTTTAGTACATTCTGGTAGATTTTCATAAGCAGACACAAATTTTTGGTCACCTATAGGCCGAAGGGGAGAAATGATGTGTCTCAACAGAAACCAAAAGGTTATTACATATTCCCATAGAGTATAAATAGACCCATATATATATTTAAATGGGAAGAAATATATAGAAATATATTCCAATCCAACATCAATGATTACATCCTTTTTCTCCGACGATGACACGAGATCCACCATGGAAAACTCCCACTCATGAAGGTTGTCATTATTCCCTAAATAAAGAATAAAACATTTGATCATTCCAATGTCAACCAAAGTCCCATGATCATTCTCATTTATCTAAACTGATTAGTTTTGATTGTCATATGTCCCCATAACACATGTTTATTGTGGCCTATGAGTTTTCTAACTCATCGCTTGGAAGTGAGTGCAACTTCATCTGCAGAGGTCCAACCATTGATATTCTAATTAGTTATTATAGAGGCCCTTCATAGAGAACATATTAGGAATGACCTCTACAATGAATCATGAGAACTTATTATGGAAACCCTTCCCCATTATTGCATATTTCATATTCCTAGATTCATGTAGAAGATCAATATAAAACTAGTTCATCCCCTTTCTATCTCATCGACTGGTAACAATGGAGACCCTCTCCAAGGATGTTGGGCTAATATCCATGGAATTAATCCTTGTCATATTTATTTTTAATATCTACCCATTGTTTACAAATATTCCTGAAAGTATGGAATTACCCATAAAAAATATACTTTTAGAATTCCCTCATACTGAGTGGCACTCAACTGACCATGGACTATTATACACACGACCTCGAAACCCACTTATGAAATTGTATCCTCTTAAATGGATGGTATTATGTGAGTATCATTATTATTAACAAAATAACCCCAAAAACACCTTGTCTTAGTAAAAGGGGCTCTTGTAAATCCTCCACCTCTTGATAAATTGGGAGAAAAATAGTTTTTGTGGTCAGATTGAGTAGAAAAGTAGTCTCCCATGGATGATGAGAATGAAATGGGTGTGTGGAAATAATTTGTAAAATAAAATATTCTCTTCATGTTCTAGAGCATTTCTACTTTATAGTATGACATCCCAATCATTTTTAAATAGTTATTCATTCCTTTCATATCCCAAAAATTATAGAAAGCATTATTTCCGCTAAAATCAATGCATGTTCCCTATCATGGGTACATCAACCATTTCAATGAATTAAATAATATATTTAATCAAAATGAATTTTATTCATTATTGCTACATTTCACACTGAGACCAGAAAAGCATTGTAAGATATTATAGAATTATTATCTTCACAATCTGTAGCTACTTCGATAAATAGTCCTTAATGCCACATCTGACGTGTGAATTGGAGGATAGGGTGAATTCAGAGAATTAAACTTTACTCTATTCCAAGGAGATAGGAGTCCCCAAATTAATACATATTACAATGTTATTATTTTTTATTAGACTGGATCCCATACTCTATGTGTTCTAGTTGGTTTTACCCACAAAATACTACCAGCTCTAAAGAAAAAAATGATGGGAATGGAGGGATCATTCCATTGATAGAATCATTTTCTATACTTCTAAAATTACATCGTGGTATTATATATTGAAAAAGAAAAGTTACACAATCACATGATAACCCCCATTAGTGCGCATATCACATTCTAAACCTTCGCTAAACCAATCCTTTTATTGATTGAATGCAAGATAAACTAGAAAGGCCTCGTTGTCATATATTATGGAACCCATCTAGGAGTAGTCTAAGTCAACATGATGAAGGGAATTTTTACTAACCTCACCACACATAGGATCATCAAAAATACTCAATGGGTACATGATATACTAATATAAGAATCAAGCTAACCACATCCCTTATGTATAGGTGAATTATTAACACATCCCCCACCCACTCTAAGAAATTAGGTCTTTTACAGACTGATAGGTGACTTCCAACATCCATCCCCCCACCATTCCTACCACTATACAAGACACCCCTATCATTATATTCATTCTTACTAAAGATGATTAGGGATTCCATCAAGGTCACCATCCATATATCTCTCTTAGTGGAATGGTTTGTGGGAATTATTGAACCATGTATAGTTTATAAGACAAAATAGGTTGTTAACAGAGAAAATATAAATGAGGGTCTTTATTTTCCCATATATGAGGAATCATGGAATGAAAACATATCCCATTACTTTGAATATGATTAAATGTTTATTCTCATTTTCTGATATTCATCATTGAATATACTAAGTGAAAATATGAAAGAGGAGACAAGTTGAGATAGAAACACATAGGTATGTGATAAGTGGTATTTACCCAAAATTCATTTTCCACTGAAACATATGATGAAGGTATATTCACCTAACACTAGAGGTACAATTAGAATCTGGTAGATCTATATTTGAGTTTTCCACCCACTCAACCTTCATTAACTAAACACAAAGGAAAAGGTGTGGATATATTCATCTCCCCATCTGAGGAGTTTGAAATTATTTCTTTGAAGGGAAGATAGTTCTATATGAAGATGATATATAAGATCATAGATATATTGACACTAAATTACTCAAGAATAGTGTACAGAAAGAATAGGTGAATTTTTATCCTCCCACAAACCAAATTCAACAAGTGAGGATCACCCAGCCTATAAAAGCAGAGTAAAATCCTTAAGATAGATATGATTCCAAAACTACCTGTTTATTTGAACCCAATGATTAAGTATGACAAATTTCTTACATTATAATGATTGTAGTTTCACACATTTTAAGAAATTCACCATTTCCCATCTCAAAATATGTGTTAAAACACGATATATATAGAGATATTGAATTAGGATTCACCTTATACTAGTGTTCAAACTATGGATACAAAAATAGTAACTATGGAGCACCCCAACTACATAGAGTATCATGTTGATAAAATAGAATCCATAGAAGGTAGAAATTCCCTTTTTCATCCTATGAGGAAACCATACATTGAATAGTTGTATGTCACTCCTCCTCCACTCAAATTATAGAATCACGCCTTCCCAACCATCATTGGCATGAGAGGTAAAAAACATAACACATTTTGTGAATCAGTGTGGCCCAATAAAAGAAACACTTCATCATCCAAAGGTAGTGAAAATTAAATGTTTTGTGAAACCTCGTGATTCGAAAACATTTTTTTAAAATTAATTTTCCATTTGGATCCATTACAAGATGGGAAGACCTATGTCATTTTTTCCAATACTAATTTATCTCGATGTTAAATAAAATAATGATCCTTTGCCTCTTGGATTCTAAAAAACATGGCAATGATAGAATTTTAGATTTCTTATCCACATATAAGGGTTTGATATAATCTCTCAAGATAAATCTCCTATAAGAGTAACTACTGGAAATTTTTATAGATAATATTTAGGAAAAATTGAAAACATTATTCATCCCAATAAAGTACCTAGGCAGATTCCCTGAGTTTGTTGCCATGGAGAAATTGATAGATTATTCCACTCAGAAATCGAAGGAAAAGTATCGACCTTACCTTATCTCTCTAAGAAATAGTTTTCAAACAACAAAAATAATAACTATTACACTTACACCAACACTAAAAAGTGATATGTTACCTAGAAAAGATCAAAATCACCCAATGTTTCCCATGAATTGACATTAACAGAAAAACCACCCTGACCTAATGAAAATTAAAGAGTAATTCCATCTTTGATATGAAGACTAAAGAAAAAACCTACTATTTCTTAAAAGAGATGGTTTTTGGTTACTTAAACTGATCCATAAATAATAATTTTCTCAAGATGCTTGAGGTATGTAAACATTAATAAATTTTCTTCACTGACCATCCCAACCAGTTTCCTTACCAAAAAATATTAGGATATGAGATTCAAAATCATTTCATATTTAAGCACATTCTCTATAAGGTAATATATTCATGATATGTGATGTTGGGAAAACCTCTTTCATAGGTTGCCCATATTTCTACTACCCATCTAGTGGAGGAGGACAACTGGAAGTAATTCTAGGCTAGGTGTAACAAAATCAATTACTTTTTGACTCAAAAGATCGTTGATCGAGCTAATTCCATTCATAGGGAATAAAACAATCAAAATATAATAACCCCAATTATTGCATAATCATCTGAAACAATAAGTTAAACATTATCTTTGAATGTATTTTATATTTTAAAAATTAAAAATAGGGTGATAGAAGAAGAATTTAAACCAACACATAAACTGATCTAGACCCTCAATGGTTTTCCATCCTTGTCATTGGGAAAATGGGAACTGCCACACAAAATAGAACCATCTTTAGGTCAATAGTCACATTTTTTCACTTCTGTTGACGTCCAACAGATTGACCCCATCTGCAATTAAAAATACACATAGAATCTGCCATCTCCCACCCAAAGTATATGAGGTGGCTATAGGTTTGTGTAAAATAAGGCATACGTGGTTGTGGTAGATCAAAATGTCTAGAAAATGTCACTAATAAACCCATATATGAATCTAAAACTCAAAGGAAAACACTTCATCAAACCTAGAATGAACATTGAGACACGCTTAAATCATCCATGAGTGATTCAAATCTAATTATATTAGAGGAATGTTAGGAAGGTGTAAAACTATCTGATTAGTGAAGGCATTTGACCAGGTCATATCGACCCAACATGTCAGAAATGAACATTCCCTCAAGTCCAATTTAGGTACAAGAAAGATCATCAATAATGATTCAACCTCTAAGACTCAGTGTAAGGAACAACCCCATGTTGATAAGTGTTGGAAACTTGTGAAGAATTACAATATGTTGAAGTATCTTTCCATCATATCAGAAATATTTTGATCTTAAATGCACTCCACATCTCAAAAGATCTCTGGGAAGCAATTTTAAAGGTTGTTTGGAGCCTTCAGTTGTTTTGAGGATGAATTTTTTGTGGCTAAGGTGTATAATGTAGGGACTGAGTTATTATAATGTGACAAAATCACCTCATTCACATAGTATGATACATATAACACCATGCAAGGACACATCTGACCCTTTTATGTTTTCATAATGTTTAATAATTATTCATTCTAAATTGTTTAACAATCTGATTTTTGAATAAGGGAAAAATATATTTAAACTATTAAATAATTTATATAATAACTTATTGAAAATCATATTACAATATATATCAAAATAGGTTTAAAAATGGAATTAATAATTCTTAAACTAAAGGTTTATTCTTATCATTTACTCTGGTAAAAAACCAAAAGCATGTCTTAGTCGTAGAATGGAAATTCACTTGATGATTTGAGACCCCAACCTTATTCATGGTAAAACTATAGCAACATAATATTCTCAAATAAATTACATAAGGAAAACCAAGAAACCCCTATAAACCATTAGACAAGATTTCATATCCAAAGAATCCAATATAAGACACAAAATAATTAATTAATCATTAAAATACAAGAAATACTACATAAGTAATGTTGAGTAATTTTTATTAGATGAATATTTTTAATCTATTATTTTCATAAATAACATCATAATTCTTATTTTAAATTTAATTAATTGTATTTTTATAACGTTTTTTTATATATGTAACATTTGTTTAAGGTTTTATATCGAAATATTCTGTTTTTTAATCTTATACCATTCATTATTATTATATATTTTCAATGATGTAGAGTTTATATGAATGAAACTTACCCATCATTGAAGTTTGTTTCCAAAACTATTTTTAATTTATAATTAATATTTAAATTAACAATTATTTCACATTTAATTAAAGTTTAACAAATGATTATTTATACATTCATTTTCTTCATTAACATGGTATATTTTTTATGTCCTTACAGCCTTATTCGCTATAGTATATTCAGTTTATTTTTATAGGTTTTAAGATTTTATTATGGAAGGTAATTTATTATATTTTTTTAAATACCTCTCTCCATGTAGTTTTTTCTATAAATTGATGTTGAATCAAAATTTTATGCCTTTAAACATTAATTTTTACCCTAAACTGACATTTAGATCCACATTCTAGATATCATTTTTTATAAAATAGACATTGAAAGAACCTTTACATTTTAGTTTTTTTTAATGATGTGGAAAGTATTATGGGATCATTTCCATGTTGTTTAATTATTAAAACCTATGTAGAATTGGGATTTTAATGTCCACATTTCTAAAAATCCGATATGGAAAGTTCTATGGGGGATTTTGATGTCTATTATATATTTAAACCTATGTGGAAAAAGTTATTTTTTTAATGTTAGTTAAAATTATAAATCCTACGTGGAAATTCATTTTCAAAATCAGTGTTTTTTTAAGAACTGACATTGAAATATCCCTTAAATTCATTTTTTGTTTATTTTATGGTGTTGGGATTAAGAAAACTATGTCAAAACTATTATTTTTAATGTACCCTTCATCATCATCAGTTAAAAATCCATGTTCTAAATTAAACAAAAGAGTTGTTAAATGTTTTTTACAGTATTTTGAAAATCTATTTAAAGATTATGATTAATGATTCAATTAAATTTACTCTTTCAATATGGATTTTTAAATGAAAATATAATCTTATTTCTTTTTTTATCAGGTATATTTTTATTCCATGTCCATATTTTTCAGAATTATTCTACAAAAGTCCTTATTACTCAAATGATTTATTAATGGAATTTTATTTTATCATTTTAATTTTAAATGTTCTTAATGGAATATTTCAAATTTTCCTCATAATTTTCATTTTTAAATTTCTTTATAATAAATTTAAAGGGTTGTTATTTTTAACATATATGGAGTTAACAGATTTTCTCATTTGTATGTTTTTTCACACTATTTAGCTTCTTCAATATGTTTCCAATGGTATTAAAAACTATTTAATTAAGGAGTATTTTAATATTTTGAGTCCATTTTATTTATTTTCAAAAATTATTTTATTTTATTATAAAACTGATTTGTTTAATGAAATGATTTTCATGTTTTAAAAATGACTGAAAATTAAATTTCAATTTGAAAAGAAATTTTTTGGTAAAGTGGGAAACCTAACCAGGTAACTACGTGGGATCATTTAACAAATAAAGAAATCACAAAATCATTAAATTAATGTCTGAGATTATTTGAACCAATCACCCTATATATTAACCATTGTAAATTATTTAGCTTAGTTTTTGGGTCTTCATTGATGATTTCTTACAAATTGGGGGGCCAACTCCTCCTAATTTTGAATGTATTCCTTTATATTGATCATTATTCCATTGAATCCTCATGTCAAAATATGATATTGTTTATTGATTCATACCCTTTAATTCTCATTAATTTCTACTTGGATCATCCTTTCATATATTTAGTTAGCCTCCTCCTTTGTATCATTTATGTGGAAGGATCCTTCTTTTATTTCTTCTTTCAAGTGGAGAATGAGCTCCATGCATTGTTTATTTTCGTTTTTCACAATATTAGACATTCTATTCAATTAATTTTAGGGTACATCATCCTTTGAAATAATGTTAATAGAAAATTATATCTTATCTTTGTCCTTATAAACCACAACATCTTCTAAATGATTACCCTCTTGGAGATTAATGTACTAATCATGAGTCCACTCCTATATGTTGAATTCAAATTTTGGAACCTTGTTGTCCCCAATTTTTTTATGTGACCCTATCTCTATTTTCTTAGGAAATTGAGATTATTCCTTACACCATTTAGATTTTTTCCCCATAAGAATCATGTGTCCCTATGAGTCATGGGTTCCTTTCTTCCCCTTCTTCTTCCTTTGTATATAAAGACATCTACCATGCGCACACTCAACATTGTCCACTAAAAAATGACTGGAAATTTCATCATCAGTCATGTGACAATCCTGCTCTCCATATGAGACTGATAAAGAATCATTTTAGTGGAGACCTTCCACTACAACAACCCGGTTCTTGGAACCATTTATATTCCTTTTCCACTTAGCGATCACCATCTTCCATCCTTCCTATTGAGAATCACAAACCACCAATTCATCCAAGACCTAAAATAGGTCTTGAAGCTGGGTTGGTCTAGGGGAGTCATGCTAGTTAGGAGGGTCTTGTACTGGATCCACTCCTTCATCCACCTATATCGAAACATGTTAAACTGATGATGGGGTGATCTTGAACAAACACTAGGATCATACACTACCATTCCTCACCCTAGCCGATACAATATTTGAAAAATAAATTTCATTTTCAGAGGAGTTGAGCTGAGCCTCCACCTCCACCAGCACTGATTGTATAGTCCCAACCAAATCATAGACCAAACAATAATAATTTCCAATCCCTTGTGACTCAGAACATATATTCATATACTTATTCAAAAGAGGAACATCGAGACCTATATTATCTAGTATAGGAATAGAGCATCTCACATTTGGCACTATGTTACAACATGAGAAACAATAATTCTGTAGGTTACCCAAGTGATAACATGATATGTAGAAGTTGGAAAAATTTTTCAAAAACCTTTGTTTGATGGAGATGGAGCTCTTCACCAACCTTGACCCAAACTGTGTTAATGGGGGTATTTGATATGTCAACTTCCACACATATATAGGGATCAATAGGATAGAATAAGGATCCCAAGATCATGTTTAAGGATAGGAATATCCCAATGATATTACCCAACATCTGAAGAATTTAAGGAATTTGGAAAGGGAGGGGATAACCTAGAAAACATATCTAAATCAACAAAGTGGGGGAGCATGTTTTCAATGGAAGTCGTAACTCCATATGAGAAAGAATAAATAAGAACATTTTCTAGATAGAAGCCCTTAAGACATTACATTTATCTTAAATATACATGTTCTTTATATTATATAAATGATTAATATCTTAACCATGTCTATTTCAAAATACAGTGGGTTACTTTGAAAGTTATTTTAATAACTGGGAAAATATTGATATTCATTATTATATAATCAATATGGACAATTATTGACAATGAATTACATTTATAAATTAAATTTATCATTCAATATATGAGTAATTAATTAAAAATGTTGTGATGGGGAGGTCGTAGAATTATATATCCCCTTAATGCATTGATAGGTTTCATGAGACCAATCAGTTGGACAATATTAATAAATTGGTTTTGGTGTATCTCAACACAAAATTTAATCATTGTTTTCTTAAGTATTTGCGGGTATTGATATCATAATATCAGAGACCATGAAATCTAACCATATGTATTATGAAAAATTTTCTATCTAGATGAAAGAGCTTCCAACCCTTTTTTAAAAAGAAGAAAAAAGGAAAAAAGGGTGTAAGGGGTCAGAAAAAGGGACCAACCCTCATCCAATACAAAGAAAAGAACTCAATGATAATAAAATGAGTGTTTCTCTGCGTAATAATAATCAAATTTATCTTTATTTATCTACTAAGACTGAGAGTTACCTAGGTTAGAGATCTAGAGAATCTCTACGTCATCTAATTCCTGCTCTAGGGTAAAATTATCTTTTGACACCTTAGAAGATGCTATGGTAGAAACATTCATTGGAAGATTGGAATAACATTATTTTTGCCTTCTCATTGTAGGTATACATGTAAAACCTTCATTTTTAAACAACTTATCCTTACCAAAAGTAAATGTATCAATGAAACATGAATAAACACATCCCTCCTTTTCCCATGAAGTCATCTTCTTCTGATCATTATTATTCTCATCTTTAGAAATATCACCCCACATTCTAGTTACTCAAGTTATGTTGAAAATATATTGGATATCCTTATAGAAATATATTTGTTGAACATGGGTCACAAAAATCTGAGGCTCTAAAATAGTATCATGCTCATCAAATTTCCCCGAGAGATCAGTTGGATAGGGTTGTACTGATCTGCCATGCCCTGAATCCCCTTGTTGAGAAAATTGGTTTATATCCTTCCAATAAGCCTAACTAATAGGATGAACCTCATTATAAATCTATTGATAAATATCTATTGTATTCCACCCATCCATATCCTTCTCAGTGCTATAGAAATCCACCATAATAGGAGATTCATTATCAGTATTCATTCCCTTTAAATTCTGGTAGTGTTTAGACCCTTGTATAGTGTCACATATCCTGACTCACAAATAGACATCACCCACACCTAAATATCGAGCATTCAGTATTTTCTCTATATACTAGAAGAGACACCATTAAAAGGAGAAACAATATCGTCCCCATCCTGGATATCATTTTGTCAATCTTGGTTACCTAACAGAGCTGCATGAGGACTACTACCCTTTTTTACACCCTCTAAATGTCAACATTATTCCCTTTCAAAGATCATTTAAAATATACCATATCTCTATGATACTTCTCTTTCAAGTTTCCTATTACGTTACAACCAGTGAAAAAATTAATAAATTTTTCATATACAATTGTTTGATCAAGTTCGTTGTCTAATAGTTAAAAAATGACATGTTCAGTTCAAATGGAGGAGATATCTAACTCAATGAGGAAATATGCAAAATAGTTGAACTGAACCTCCTCTATAGCCTTTTCCATCATAATGGTTACACTAATTGTTAATGAAATAGCATAAAATACCATTTTATTCCATATGATCTATTTCAAACTAAATATTTGAGTCCAAAATTGTTCACTACAATTGGTAATAGTAAAAGGATTAAACATGGAATCCCATTCATGAATAAAAATCATATCTATCATCAATGATACTATACCAAATCCCCATTCTCATATTGTTAGATCTGCATAAGGGAAGAGAACATAGAAATAATCTTTCACAATATGTATACACTTTTGATCATCGAAACCCCATACAAACATGATTCAAAGACAGAGATCCTCTATTATTCATGGTTTCACTCCAGATGGTAGGATAACCCAAGCGATGGTAGAAAAATTAAAGATCATAATTATTTTAGAAATCCCCTCTTTAGTAGAAAGAATGTGTGATGTGATAACCCACATGATTATATGGTCACAGTATCCTTCTTTTATGGATGAAAGTTTTATTTGATTTTCATTACTGTAAACCATATTATTTATCATGGATGAAGATGGTGATGTCATTATCTCCCTTGATGAACTATATTTCGAATATTGACCGGTGAAAGCTCCCCCCAAAAATGTTTGACCTCGTGGTATCTTGGAAACTCCATCACAACGAGAAAACCCTAGCCCCTGAGAGCACCATGGAATCATATAAAGAGTGCCTCCCCAAACACCATTTCTATTATGTATTTACTTAATTGATAATTCAGTTACTATTATCCATGAGATTACTAAATTGATATAATGTATGGATTAATTTTGTGCTAATATTTTTGATTAAATGGATTGTGTTTATAGTTATTTACCTTTCCATATTGACTGTTCCATATGTACTCATACTAGATTCCATTATACTCAAACCCCAATGAGAAATTGATCTCAACCATATTTTTCTTCCATTCATTAGGACATTAAGAATAAATCTTTCAATAAGTTTCAATGATGCTAAACATTTTCTTTTTTTTCTTTTTTATTTTATTCCATTTTTATAATAGGAATCATATATGTGTATAATTATCCAAGACTACTAAATATATTGGTCATTTGAAATTATATCCATGGTATCTATGATAATATAATGATGTAAACATTGGGTATCGGTTACTGGAGTTCGGGGGTTACATTTAGTATAAAAGTATGTTTAGTAGATACCTTGGGGAATATATTTAAAATAAACATATCTAAAATGAGAATTAAGATTATTCATTATATTTTATGAGAAATTTTACCATTCGAAGGATTTTTATATTATAGATCAATATTCTTAATGATTATGATCTAACTCATTGTGTTCCATTATTTTTTTATGGAACCTAATGGAATAATGGGAATCAATACTCTTGGTCAATATATTGATTTACTGGCTGATCATGCCAATAAAAATGGTGTTCAGACTAAGAAGATCATGGCCATATTATGGTAGAAAACCAAGGTTTTGTCTAATAACCTTTCACATATAAATAAACACTATGTCCCATGGAATGATACACATATACTAAATAATCTCATGTAAAACAAGCTTCAATATTTTAGTGGGGCTACTAATCTAGTGGTATCTGAGCAATGGATTAAGTATCCTAAAAAGATATTAATTTCCATGGGATTCAATTATAGGGTAAACTTTATGCTAGCAATATATTTTCAAATAGAATATATTGATAAGTATTAAATGATCATACAAAATACTGGAAAGGAAGAAAAAATAGAACATATAGAATTGATGTATTTTAAATAATACTCTTGGAAAATATTTTCCGAATGGGAAATGATCTAAAATAAAGAGAAATTTTTTTATTATTGAGTAAAAGGATTAATAAAGTGTTATAAATTACGAGGATACCTTTAAAATACAATCCAGCTATACTATGGATTATATACTTAATCCAAAGAGAAATATTGACTATTTTGTTGAAGGTCTTGTGCCAAACCTCTAAACAGAATTAATTCTTAATATGGATTTTATTTGAAAATATAGTGAAAAAAAATATTACCATGATAAGGAAATTATGATTTGTGATGAAGTTGTAGAATTTTTAATCATTATAGGGGAGAATTCATTAATTTATATCTAGATCCTCCCCCATTAGCTCTTCTAAATGATATTTTTGGAGAAGAAGGGTAAAAAAATCTATGAATTGAAAGGGTAATGTTTTAAATGAGGATGTTCCTATTGTATAGGAATACATTGATGTATTTATTAAGGAATTACCTGGATAAGAACTAGAACAATAATTTGAGTATTCGATTGAGTTAATAACTATTTATTGAACTATATCAAATACTAACTATAAAATGGACATTATGTAATGAGTGTAGTTAAATAACCAACTATAGTAGCTATGTGAAAAGGGATTTATACTCCCAAATGTTTCACCTTTGGTATCCTTTATTCTTTTCATTTTGATGAAATATGGATCTATGAGGATATGTAATGATTGTAAGGAAATAAACGATATTAATATAATGATAAATTATCATCATCCTCACATAGATTACTTGTCTAATAAAATTTAAAGAGATAAATTTTTTTTGATAGACCGTCATTTTGGGTGTCATCAATTAGAAGTAAAGAAAGTTTATATTTCAAAAACATCATTTTGTATGAGGTCTGGACATTATGACTTTATAGTAATTTTATATGGATTGACCAATGAATTCTCTATTTTTATAGATCTAATGAATATAGTATTCAAGGAATGTCTATAATTTTTGGGTATTTATTGAAGATATCATGGTGTACACTAAATTATATGAGGATCATGAGAATCACTTGTAGACCATTCTTGATAATCTTAGAGAAAAATATTAATATATAAAATTTATCATGTGTGTATTTTGGCTTTAGAAATTTTATTTTCATGTCTATATTGTCTCCTATGATAGAATCTCAGTTGATCCTGAAAATGAAAATGTGGTAAAGGAATGGTCTATAGCGAGAAATATAACTGGGGTATATAGCTTCATTGGACTGGTAGGTTATTTTTGGCGATTTATTCAAAATGTTCAAAAACTGGTTAACATATTAACCATGAATACACATAAATAGGTTAATCATACATGGATAATGGAATGTGAATAGTGATTTAAAGAATTTAAGATGATATTGGTGAATTCTCTGATTTTGACTCTACCATTGAGAAATGATGGATTTGTGATCTATAGTGATGACTCTAAGAAGGTACATAGATTGGTATATATATATATATATATAAGGATAATGTTATTTCATATAATGAAGGTGGTTAAAGACTCATGAACATAATTTTCCTACTCATGATCTTGAGTTGGTAGTCAAAAAATTTACTTTGATGATATTGATACATTTTACCTATGGTGAAAGATGTCAGAAATACACATATCCTAAGATTCTAAAAGATATATTTTCACAAAAAGGACTCAATATAAGGTATAGGTGATGGAGTAAGATACTCAGGGATTTTTATTTCTCAATATACTGCCACCTAAAGAAGGAAAATAAGTTAGTGGATTCATTTAGAAGCAAATATAGTGGATACCTATCTAAGATGGCGATCAATAGGAATACTATGTTCAATTATTTAATGAATATGGATATGGGAATTATTAATGATTTTTGAAATATCAACCCTTTTTAAAATGATTTTGAAACCATTTATATTAAAAAATATAAAAATTTCTCACGCCGATGATAACATTTCTCAAAAGAATGTTGAATCCATGAATGATGGGAAATTGCAAGACATCATATATGAAGATGGTGTTCTAAAATTTAGACATGGGCTATGTTTTTCATCCATACTGTCACGACCCGCCCTCGGGGTCCGTGCCGTGACTACCCCAAGCCCGCCTTCCATAGGCCAGGGGCTGGCGACTAGCACTAAGGCGTAAATCCCAGTAAAAAGGGAAGGCATTGCCTTTGAAAAGTAAAAAAACACCACAGAGTAAGCAAGCGGAAAGTAAACACTAAACAAAAGCAGAGTACAACTGAAAGTGCGGAAAAGTAAATGGGCCAGAATACAAACCCAAACTGAAAGTAAAGTACAACTCGAAAGGGAAAACAACAACTGAAAAGTAAAAGCCGCTACTCCGAGCTGCCCACTGGAAATCCCACCTGAAGGGTGGGTACAGATAGCTCCTCTGCTCCACGGGTCCCGCCGTCCGCTCCTGTCGATCCTCTATCTCCACCGGGACCTCCGTAAAAGTCGCCCCATCATCAACGTCAAGCTCCCCATGATCAATGATGTGCGTCGGGTCGTGCACGTATCTCCTCAGCTAAGATACGTGGAAGACGTCGTGCACCCGGTGCAACTGAGGTGGTAGAGCCAGGCGATAAGCCACCTCACCAATCCTGCTGAGAATCTGGAAGGGTCCGATGAAGCGCGGAGATAACTTGCCGCCTCGGCCAAATCTCTGAATACCACGTCGAGGTGAGACTTGCAAGAAGACGTGGTCGCCATCCTCGAACTCTAGTGGCCTCCGCCTCCTGTCAGCATATGACTTCTGCCGGCTCTGAGCTGTCCTCATCCGCTCCTGGATGACCTGGACCTTCTCTATCGTGGCCTGGACCATCTCTGGTCCCACGAGTGCTGACTCTCCAGGGTCTGTCTAGCCCAAAGGAGATCTACAAGGTCGGCCGTACAATGCCTCGTACGGTGCCATCACGATGGTGGAGTGGTAGCTGTTGTTGTACGCAAACTCCACCAAGGGTAGGTGGGCCTCCCAGCTACGACCAAAGTCTAGGACACATGCGCGGAGCATGTCCTCGAGTGTCTGAATGGTCCTCTCCGTCTGACCATCCGTCTGAGGGTGAAAAGCTGTGCTAAGACGTAGCTGCGTCCCGAACGCCTCCTGTAACCCCTTCCAAAGCCGGGAAGTAAAGAGAGCATCTCGATCGGAGACGATAGATGATGGCACGCTGTGGAGCCGCACAATCTCCTGAACGTAGAGACGTCCCAAGCTCTCCACTGAGCCCTGCTCTCTGATGGGTAAGAAGTGTGCCGACTTGGTGAGTCGGTCAACAATCACCCAGATGGAGTCATGACCTCTGGAAGTGCGTGGAAGTCCAGTCACGAAATCCATAGATATGCCGTCCCACTTCCACTCCGGAACCTCCATGGGCTGTACCAAGCCTGCTGTTACCTGATGCTCTGCCTTCACCTGCTGGCAGGTAAGGCATCGAGAAACGAGCTCTGCTACAGCCTTCTTCATGCCCGGCCACCAGTGCTGTCGTCTGAGGTCCTGGTACATCTTCGCCACTCCAGGATGTACCACCAAAGGAGAAGTGTGAAACTCTCTCAGCACTTCCTCTCTCAAAGTAACTGGTACCATGGTACGTCCTCTGAAAAGGATGTCGTGCTCTGCTCCAAGGGAGAAACCATCAGGTGCCTGTCCCGAGGATATCTGAGCACGCCGTGTCTCACAATCAGCGTCCTCACGCTGTGCCTCCCTTACTCGCTGGTGAAGTGGAGGAGTGACTGTGAGAGACTGAAGGAAGGTTGCTCCATCTCTATCCACGAAGGATATCTGTAAAGAGGCTAGCTGCTCTGTCGCCTCCTCAAGTAGCTGAATGCCCGTCCTCCTGCTGAGGGCATCGGCTACTACGTTCCCCTTCCCATGAGTATAGACTATCTCAAAGTCATAGTCCTGGAGGAACTCGAGCCATCACCGCTGTCTCAGGTTCAGGTCCTTCTGCGAGAAGATATACCTGAGACTCTGATGATCGGAAAAGACTGTAAACCGCTCGCCCATCAGATAGTGTCGCCATGTCTTCAGAGCGAAGACCACTGCTGCTAGCTCCAGGTCATGGGTAGCGTATTTCTGCTCATGTGGCCTCAACTGACGTGATCCATAGGCGATCACGGCCCGCTCCTGCATCAGAACACATCCGAGTCCGTTCCCTGATGCATCGCAGTAGACTACGTACCCTACTCCCTCCTCAGGCAACCTCAAGATAGGTGCGCTAGTCAATCTCTGTCTCAGCTCCTGGAAGCTCTGCTGACATCTGTCTGACCACACGAAGGGTTTCCCCTTCTTCGTCAAAGCTGTGAGTGATGCCGCAACTCTAGAGAAGTCTGGCACGAATCTCCGATAGTATCCAGCTAGTCCCAAGAAACTCCGAACCTCAGTCACGCTCCTGGGTGGCTCCCAAGCTAACACAACCTCAATCTTCGCGGGATCCACTGCAACTCCCGCCTCAGAGATAACGTGTCCCAAAAAGTGGACCTCACGTATCCAGAACTGGCACTTCGAGAGCTTACCATAAAGCTGGTGCTCTCGGAGTGTGTCAAGAACAACTCGCAAGTGATAGGCGTGCTCCTCCTCTGTCGTAGAAGACAAACAATTAACCCAAAATAAAATAAGACAACATCTTATTTTATTAACACACAACACACTAGAATTTCAAAAGTTTGAAATTCCAAAGGATTAACTCCCATAATTAAAAAAGTAACTCAAGTCATTTAATGAGGCGTTAAGGGAGTTGGGAGAATATGAAAGGTTTAGGGGTTCGTGTGGGCCCCACCACACTTAATCCTCCTGCTGAGGGCATCGGCTACTACGTTCCCCTTCCCAGGAGTATAGACTATCTCAAAGTCATAGTCCTGGAGGAACTCGAGCCATCGCCGCTGTCTCAGGTTCAGGTCCTTCTGCGAGAAGATATACCTGAGACTCTGATGATCGGAAAAGACTGTAAAGCGCTCGCCCATCAGATAGTGTCTCCATGTCTTCAGAGCGAAGACCACTGCTACTAGCTGCAGGTCATGGGTAGCGTAGTTCTGCTCATGCGGCCTCAACTGACGTGATCCATAGGCGATCACGGCCTTCTCCTGCATCAGAACACATCCGAGTCCGGTCCCTGATGCATCGCAGTAGACTACGTACCCTACACCCTCCTCAGGCAACCTCAAGATAGGTGCGCTAGTCAATCTCTGTCTCAGCTCCTGGAAGCTCTGCTGACATTTGTCTGACCACACGAAGGGTTTCCCCTTCTTCGTCAAAGATGTGAGTGATGCCGCAACTCTAGAGAAGTCTGGCACGAATCTCCGATAGTATCCAGCTAGTCCCAAGAAACTCCGAACCTCAGTCACGCTCCTGGGTGGCTCCCAAGCTAACACAGCCTCAATCTTCGCGGGATCCACTGCAACTCCCGCCTCAGAGATAACGTGTCCCAAAAAGTGGACCTCACGTATCCAGAACTGGCACTTCGAGAGCTTACCATAAAGTTGGTGCTCTCGGAGTGTGTCAAGAACAACTCGCAAGTGATAGGCGTGCTCCTCCTCTGTCGTAGAAGACAAACAATTAACCCAAAATAAAATAAGACAACATCTTATTTTATTAACACACAACACACTAGAATTTCAAAAGTTTGAAATTCAAAAGAATTAACTCCCATAATTAAAAAAGTAACTCAAGTCATTTAATGAGGCGTTAAGGGAGTTGGGAGAATATGAAAGGTTTAGGGGTTCGTGTGGGCCCCACCACACTTAATCCTCCCAAGGGAGGTTAAGTGGGTGTGGGTCCCACTTCCAACCCCCTTTGGTAGGTTTTATCAATTTATAATAAAATTTGTTCTTCACAAATTTTATTTAACTCAAACTAAAAACCCCAAAACTAACTTTCAACCCGCAACAAACGCAACTTCCGAAATGGTCTCTTTAAGAGAATATCGGTGCTGCGATTTCATCGGTGCCCTCAGATTTCAATTCCGAGCACCGAATTAAAAGTTAGGAAAACTCGCTCGTTCGTTCACTGAACGTACCCGAGCCAAACTTCAGAAATTAATTCCGGGCACTCCGGGCCTCGGAATCAGGTGCCGTCTGAAACCGCGCTCTTGTAAAATTCTAAAGAAAAATAAGAAAAAAATTTCCCATTGAATTTTACGGGTCTTTACACATACCTCATCTAAAAAAGAAATTATTTGATGATACTCATAGCACAAATTTCATTATACACCCAAATAAAACAAATATGATTATATATTTAAAGGAGAGTTTTTTGTGGGATAATATAATGTGGAAAAAATTTTACTATATGTCAGGTATTTTTCTTTGTTAATGAGTTAAAGAAACTACGTATAATACTATAGGATTTATGAAAACTCAACCTATTTATATGTCAAAATTGGCTGAAATTAATTTTTAAATTTTTATTATATCAAAAAATAATCCTAGAAAGAATGATGCAATATGGGTTATTGTTTATTTTTATAAACAATTTACACATTTCATCACTACAATAAAATATATATGTCATTAGTTCCTTAAAATACACTATATTAGTGAATTTTTAAGACATCATGGTTCATATATTTCTATTGTGTCTGATAGTGATCCACAATTTACATCACAATTTTTGAAAATTCCTCAAAAAACTCTTGATACTAATCTTCATTTGAGCACTACCTATCACCATCAAACATATTGAAAGAAAAAAGCTACTATTGAAACTTTATAATATATGTTAATGATAATATCACTTTACTATATTTGGAATCATTATTTACCTTTGGTGTAGTTTTCCAATTAAAATAGTTTTCATTTTAGTATTAAAATGGAACTGTATGAAGAATTATATGGAGAGATATGTCATACTAAAACTTATTGGGATAAATTTGTTGAAAAAAATATTGTGGGCACAAAACATGTTGATGATACATTGATGTGGGTAAAGAATATTCAAAACCATTTTAAAGTATCTCAAAGAAGGAAAAAAGAGATATGCAGATAACCAAAGGAAATATTTGTAATTTCAAGTTGCGGATCATATTTTAATGAAACTATATTAATGGAAGGGTGTGATAAGGTTCAGTAAGTAAGGGAAACATATCCCCACATACATTGGGCCTTTCAAAATTCTAAAAATAATTTGATCTTGGGATTACCATTTTAAAATACCACCTAGCCTCTCTAAATTACATTATGTTATCAATATATATTTATTAAGGAATTACATGGTAGATCAAACACATGTTTTCACCTCTTAAAAAATATAATTGGAGCCTCGTTTTTCATTATATGAAGATAATGTCTATATTTTGGACATAGGAGAATAAGTGTTGAGGAATCATACGACTCATCAGGTAAAGGTAATCTGGATAAATCATAAAAAAGAAGAGATTATATGAGAACCTTAAAACATTATGATAAAAAATACCCAAATATATCCATGAGGTGAAATCAAGGAAATTTTTAAGATGAAATATTTTAAAGGAGGGAAAAATGTAACACCTCAGGCTCAATTATATTAAGCTTTCCATTTTTTAAGAAACAATATAAAAATAAACATAATCATATTCAATAATGTAATTACAACCTAAATTTTAAAACATTATAAATTTAATTTTCCTAAATTAATTTCATTTTTCAATTCAGGATACCAAAATTAACTTAGGGTCAAATTTTTGGTTATTTCTTAAATGAGTGATTTTTCTATGAATAATGAAAAATAAATATTTTTAAAATAATATCATTTATCTTCATTAAATAATTTAATTTAAAATTCCCATTATATTTTAGATTTAGTTTTAAATTAACATATGATTTATTTAATTTACAATAATTCAATTTGAAACAATAAATTTCATAGTTTCAATATAAGTTAATTTTTATACATAAAAATGCATTTTTCTAAAAACTATTTTTCATTACATTTTACACATTTATATTAAAATAGATTTATTCTAATTATAGGAATTGAATCTTGAAAAATTAATACCGTATTTAGAATCAATAGTGTCTAATTTTAAAAATAGTGCACTTATATTTTTTGGCTTCATGAATAGTAACCATGGTAAAATTTATCACATCCTTAAAGGGTAAATCGGATAATAAAGGTTAAAAGTAATGTGATAAGGCCTAAAGATATCTCTAACACTTGTATTTATCTAATTGAATAATTTTTTTTAAATATTTACTTTTCATTATTTCAAAATGTGTCAATTTATAGCCACTTCGATTTTATTATAAAGTTTATATTGTTTTTGGTAAAGATAAATTCAAAATTCTCACTCTATTGTTTTTAAAATATATGATATTTTATTACTAGGATACAAAAAATTATGTTGGGTTCTAAATATTTATTTTGGAAATAAATTATTTTTTTTATCATGATAATTTATTTTTAATTTTTAGTAAAGAAATAATTATCTTAAATGTTTCTACAGCGTCGACATATTATTTATTCAATTAATAGAAAAATAAAGTAAATTATATTAAAAACTCTAAAATTTATATTTTTTTAGAAATTTATAGTAACCCAAAAACTTTATAGATAGATATAAAATATTAGAGATATGTTACAATTTTATATTATAATTATGTATTTTTACAGATTTACTAAAATTCAAATTAAATTAATAGTGTTCAAAATGACATTATTGAGATTTTATAAAAATTAATAATTTATTAAATTATCTAAATATCATAAAAATATTGAAAAGGGAAAAGTATGATCATATATTTTCAAAAATTTAATATATTTTACATTTATTATAAAACTATCATCTTATATGTAAAATAATTACCCTTTAATATTGAAAATTTTATTACTACAGTTATGGTTAAAATGCTTTAATAGAGGGTTTAAACCAAAAGATGATGTTTAAACTACCACTTAAACCTATAAAATCATTATTGGTTTAATTTATTTAAACCATATAATATCTTATATTTGAAATTATGTACACATTTTTTGACTTTCAGATTTGAAATAATTTATTATCTTTTAATATTTTAATTAATTCCATGTACGTCGTTTCATTAACTATAAAAGTCCCCACCAATCCCTTCTTATATACAACACATATGGCCTCTTAGATAAAATAACCGTAGAACCCCCTCTTATAAACATCCTTGAACATGTTATTTCCCTTATGGTCTTCCAAAAAAACTCCAAACCTATGTGCCTTAAAGGGAGATCTAAGATATCTATTTTGAAGAAGAGGTAATCGTTTTTACCAACTCTTTAAAAAAACAATTTTTCTCCAACTTACTCTAAATCATTTGTAACAATCCTAAAATAATAAATCCAGTATAACAATTAAACTTATATGTCATTATTATTTTTGTAAAACCATTTCCCACCTATTTCACAACCTATAAAGATTGAAAACATCACTCGTGCGTACATACGGCTAACTGTCTCTGCATAGCGTTGTAATTCATTTTTCATCACCACTTTACATAGATGATTATAGAGATTAAAATAATTAATATATAAGATATTTATGATATAAATATTCTTTTAGAATTATAATATCATATATCACTTCTTACCTTCTATTCCAGTGGGAAACGAAAACATCGCTCATGAGTACATGTGGACAACCACCTCTTTGAAGTGATGTGATCTATTTTTCATTTCCACCTTACATAGAATGTGATTAATATGAATTTAATGGATATATATGATATTTATATAATGATAAAAAATATTTATATTATGGATCCATAATCAAAGTACAAATTCTGGAACACCTGTGAAAAAACATTCATGAGAAAATAAGTCATTTAACTTCCAAGAAAATGATAATAATTAAATATTTTTGATGAAAGGTTCATACGATGTTGTAAATGGATCATAAATGTTATTATAAAAATAAATATGGTTATAGTATAAATTAATAACATGTATAAACCATTATATATGAGGTTATGTATAATCGACCTAGCCTTTTCCATATATTATTACATGATTTTTAGCATAATTAACCATCAAATACAAACCAAAGATCATTAAGTGCAGTGTCTTTGAAAGATTTGGTACATAAAATTGAAATCATGAAAATGGAATAAATAATATTTATATTAATAACCTATAATGAGATCCAAACATCCTTTTAGATCTTATATATTCATAGGATAACATAGGTAATACATATATAAAAGGGATGAGCTAAAAAGTTTAAAAAGGTAATAAACATAAAAATAAATCATAACACAAGAGTTAGAGCGAATAACATAATGAAATAAAATGGGATGGTACAAGAATAAATATATGTAATAATAAAATTTTTAACATGGTATCATGTATCCATGGAATAATAGGGATGATACCACAACATATTTCATTACATAAACAAGATTCAAGGCTAACTTCCAAGACTATATCACATGTTGGACAAAGCCCCATAAAGGAATCGGGTTTACTCCATGTCCCAACATGACCTATCACGAGACTAAACATTACCCAATTAATTTTACTATTATCTAGATTCATCCATTATTAAATATTCATTAATATGTGTGCCTCGTGAATAATCAAACATAAAGCATACATATACGGGTTACCCATGGAAAGAAATGGGTATCATAATCATGTCATAAAGCATAACCAAAGGGAATATCATAATGGTGTCCAAACAATAATAAATTAAAATCATAAATGGACTTTAATAATGGTAATTAGTTATTTAAAATGATAAATAATGTCCATCTGAAGTGAAATCTTGTAAAAATCATGTTTAATAAACATTAAAAATGAGCTACTTTTGTGTAGTCTAAGGTAACATATTAATGTCGTTAAAGAGAATAGATGAACATATTTTGTATAAAACAAGGAATAAACTAATATAGTTCTTCCAAATGGAATAAATTATTTTATAACAATAAAAGTGTCTTAAAAAAATTGTGGGATATACTTTAAAATTGATATGAAATTGGGATGTTCCCTTTAATCGTGTTTGCCTATCAGGAGGAATTATAAAAGGGAACCTTAAAAAACATATATTTACACTTAAAAGAAAGAATATTTGATCTAGGTAAATATTTTTGGAACCTAATAATGGAATTTATGAGGATTTTATAATAATAATTAATAATTATAGTGGGTGAAGAGAAAGAAAACGTAAACAGAATGAAAATAGAGGTTTTGAGAGAATCACTTACCTTATGTCTTAAGGTGTAATTAAATTTCACATAATGTAATGGATAATCAAATAAATTCAATTAATTAATTAATTATGAACCTATTATAATTTATTTAATTTATTATTATTTTATTATGTTCATTTATGGATATTAATTTTAATTATAGTGATTAATTTCATAATTTTGGGAGTGTTCGTTTCATGGTTTTGTGGTCGGTTTGCTTGTGTATAATTATGAAAGTTATTATAAATTGAAATATAAACTAATGAAATTTATTTATATGGTGTTAATTTATTTAAAGAAAATTAAATGTACCCATTTAGCATTTTCTTTTTTCACATGACTATTATTCATTAGATAAAACATTGTAAAATGATTAGTTTACTTTGGTGGTTTTTACTACAACCATGATTTAGTATACTTTTATTTAATAATAGGTTTATATACTGTTTAAATAACATTAAATATGTTTTAACATAAATATTATAATTTTTTTAACAATAATTTTTTTTATTCCCACCCTTTGATGTGATAATTAAAAATTAAAACTCATGGTCGACGAAGGCGGTAAATCGACACCCCACGGATGATGTTTTCATTTTTAGAAAAAAATAGGCGAAGAGATTTTATGATGTATATTACATTATAAATATAAAAATTCAGTATATATATGATACTAGAGTTATCATGCTACTTTGGATAGGGTAGTTCAGGCTATGATAATAAAATAAATAAAATTAAAATAGAAAAAGGGAGGGTTTTCCCTCATAACTGTCATCTCCTTGAGAACCACCTTAAAGAACATGGAAATTTTGTTTTGGTGAGACAAGATGGACCCGAACATGGGTAATAGGTTTGGATGAGTAATTGGGAAGAATATAATATATCTTCAGGGCTTATAAGGTGTGAGGATAAGAGGTGGTGAGGGTGGTATTTATAGTGGGAGTGAAAGGTGTCTTTTTTATTATTTTTTCATTTGATTATTATTTTGGATCAAGACTATCAATAGTGTTTATTCTTGTGATTGTGTAAAGTAAATAGAGAATTTGAGTTCTAGATATGGCCACTTAAATCATCCATGACTCAAAATTTCATTTTTTTCATATAATGTCAAATATCGTAAATTATTGTATTTCACTATTCACAAAAAATTCAACTATTTTAGAAAAAATTGAAGAAATTCAACCTAAAAATTATTGGATGTTTTGATTTAATAAAGGTCACCATATTATTAAAATTATTTTATAAATATGATAAATTTAATTTTTAATTAAAATCATTATTTATTCAAAAAAATGTTCATTTTCAAATTATAATTGATTTTATGATACGTTGAAAATTTAATTAAAGTTTAATTAAATTATCTTATAATCATAAAATAACAAAATATTAATTTATGAATCTATTTTATGAAAATAAAATTTATTTTAAATCATTATACTAATTATAAAATTGTAAATAAACAATTACATCTCACAAAAATATCGATACTTAATTTATCATTTTTAAAACATTTATTTACTTATTCCATGACATATATATATATATATATTCATTCATAATATTAATAAATTTTATTTATAAATTCATAGGTTAGGTTACTAATCTATTGCTCATTCTAATATTCCTAATGGTGGCATTACAATTCTAATGATCATGTTATTATTCTATTATAACATGTTCCTTAGATTTTGTAAATAAAACTTCTTTAATTATTAATTTATGAAAATAATTTTTTATTAGGTTCTTTATGATATGTATGCATCTTATACTATATAAAATAATTATAAGAATGGAAATTTGATTTATCAAATTTTGGGTTGTTGCATTCTTCCCCCTTATGAAATTTCACTATTGTAATTTTTTTTACATTCATTGTTGTAAGGATGTGGGGGTACTTATACTTCATTAATTCTTTTGGTTCCCATGTAACCACTTCATACTTATGGATTTTTTATAGTACATTTACCACGTGAGTATTTCAATTTTGTAGAACATTATCTTTAAAGTCCAAGATCCTCACTGGCTTCTCTTCATACAAGAGTTCGTTCTCAATTTTTACCACATACAGATTTAGTAAATGTAAGGGATCTAGTATGTACTTCCTCATGACAGAAATAGGGAATACATTGTTTAATAAAGACATGGTAGGTGCAAGTTATATTCTATAGGCCACAGCTCTAACACGATCAATAATCGCAAAGGGGGAAATGTACATGGGACATATCTTTCCTTTCTTCCCAAATCTCATAATCCTTTTCACTGAAGATATATGGTGGAATACCATGTCTCTAACCTTAAACTCCAGATATCATCGATGATTATCTTCATAGATATTTTATCAACTTTGGGATTCCTTGATGTTTTTATGAATAGTTTTCACCATTTCTACCATTTCATTGTCCATCTCTGGTCCTATAAGATTATGGTCACTGACTTCATCCCAGCATGTCAGTATTCTGCATCTTTTCAAAAAAAGGGATTCATATGGAGACATTTGGATGTTCAACGGGAAACTATTATGGTAAGAGAAATCGGCCATATGTATTTTTTGGCCCCATAATCCCCTGAATTATGTAGAACATGTTCTCAATATTTCTTATAGTTCCTAAATAGTCCACTAATATTTTCTGTTACATTGAGGATAATCAGTTGTACTAAACAGTAGCTCAGTGTTTAAAGCATGTTGGAAACTTCTCCCAATCATAGAGGTAAATATTAGATTAGATACAATAAATATTGGTAATCCATGAATACTTACAACTTCTTTTATGTATATAGATTCATTTGGATCTAGTGAGAACTCATCTTGAATTGTGATAAAGTGAGGTGTCCTTATGAGATGATCCACAACAAACCATATAGCATTGCTTCCTCTGGATGTATTCTGAATTATAGTATCAAAGTCCTTGGGGACGTTTTCCCTTTTCTATGTTGGTATGGGAAATGGTTTCATCTTGGTCTTCCAGACTTCACTTTCTGACATACTAGGAACTTTGATATATATTTTTTGATCCTTTTATTTATATTGTCCCACCAATAGTTATCTCGGATATCTCAATATATCTTTTTTTTCCTAGGTGAATAGATAAGGTTGAGAAATGTAAGTCATTTATAATCTATTTATTTATATATGGGTTGGATGGTATAAATAGTAATGACCCAAACCTTATGAATCCATCCTCATCAATTTTGAACTCTGGGGATTTCTATTTTCTAATAGCTTCCACCTTTTTCTAAATTTTTCACATCAACTATATGAGAATATTTTATTTTCTCCATTATGGATGGTTAAAAATTAGCTATAGAAATGAATAATGATGTTCCTTCCTTAATGATTCCAATTTCTAACGTCTTCAAGTCTAAAAATATTGAATCCTTCTAAATTCCCATCATTGAAAAGGATTTAGGATTCTTTGTACATATAGAATCCCCCACATTATTTACTATGATGGTAGTGGATTGATCAGTCATAATATTTGATGATCTCTAACTATCTTTACTGGCACATATTAAGCTCCTTCTATGAGAATATATAGTTGTGTCTCTGTTGATCAGTATATATCACACACTTCTCTCCATAGAGATGATTCCACCATATTTTCAATGAAAATATCATAGCTTCCAATTATAGATCATGTATGGGATAGTTTTTCTCAGAAAATTTCAAATTCCTTGACGTATAGGCTATCATTTTATAATTTTACATAAGTATATATCCTACTCCCTACTTTTAGGAATCATTTTGTACCATAAATAATTCCCCACTGGTTGGTAGTGTGAGTATTGGTTCTTTAATATGCCTCTTTTTCAACACGTTGAAATAGTCTTCACATTCATTGGTCAAGACAATCTATAAACCCTTCCAAGTCATCTTGGTTTATGGTTTTGAAAATTGTGAGATGTTCTACATAAATCATTATTAATACCTAGCTAGACCAAGGAAACTATGGATCTCTATTACAGATATTGTATGAGTCCACTTTTGATTACCTTTGTCTTTGGAAGGGTCTACAGATATTCCTTTGTGGTTATGAAATTCCCCATGAATTATAGTTATGCCATCTAGAACTCACAATTAATGTAATTTTCATAGATTGTATCCTTTCTTAAAGTCTTTAGAATTGTATTTTAATAATCATCATGGTTCTCCTTTCCCTTGAAGTATATATTAGAATATCATCAATAAATACAGCCACAAATTCATTGAGGTAATATCTAAAGACTCAATTCATTAAGCCCATGAAAATTTTTGGAGCACTAGTGAGTCCTAATGGTTTCACTATGAAGTCATAGTTTATATACCTTGTTGAAAAGGAAATCTTGGGAATATATTCTTTCTTTGCCTTTAATTGATGATATCCCAACTGAAGGTCCACCATAGAGAAATATGTGTCCCCATATAGTTGATAGAACAAGTCATATATCCATGGAAGCAGATACTTTTTCTATATCATGTTTTTTTATCTCATGATAATCAATACATAAGCACATTGATCCATCCTTATTCTTGAATAAGAGGACTGGCACACCCCACAGTGAAGCACTCAGGCATATCAATCCCTTGTCTATAATCTCTTGTAACTGCTTCTTCAGTTCCTCCAACTCTATGGTGGTCATTATATAGGGTTTCTTTGATATAAGAAGAGATCTAGAAATAATTTCAATTTAGAAAAAAACCTCTTGGTCATGAGGAAGACCAGGAAATTATTCGTGAAACATATCTGTATAGTCCCTCATAATGGGAATGTGTTTGAGAATGATTATCTCCTTTGTCCCAATAATTTTACATAGATGTGATTTCTCATAAGTCAATAATATCTAAAATATAGAAAATAACTCTGATAGAGATTCATCCCCCTATTTAAACTTTTATAGAATTGGAGGATTCCTAGGGATGTGAAGAGTGTTCTCTCATTCCTGACATTTGAGGTTGTATTTTTATAATGAGAGCCACTCTATGCTAAATATAGTATCAAAATCCACCAAAGTAAGTATGACAATATTTATTTTTAGTTTCAATCCATAATCATTAAATGAGAAGGAGTTATATATATTGGATTCAATCCACCAATGTAAGTATAAAAATATTTCTCGAAGTCGGTGCCTTCCATTAATAAATTGGTACTGTGAACAAGTGATTGTATCTCAAAGGAACGAATAGTTTAGTATCTTTTGAAAACTAAAAACAAACATAAGTCATAAATTACCACGTGAAATGATATAAAACATACCAAATCTATTTAAAACACCATAAACCCCTAGATTATCCATGTGTTTCATTCATGATGTACATCATGTAATCCAAGGGAAAAATAAAACATAAGAAAGGTGTGATCTCAAATCATCGGTAAGGGTAAGTAATAAATTGGAGCCTATCATAGAAATAAAATAAAATTAAAGTTGAATAACTAAAACACATGTCATTAAAAAATAATCTTGATCGTAATATGGCAGGAATAAAAGATGAATAAATAATTCCATATATATAATCACTTGAGAATGAAACATAACCGTGGATATTCTACTTGTTGAATAATCACCTGGATTATCAATTATTAACATCATAATTATGTAATGGGAAATTATAGACATCTAAAACATTCCTTCGAGGCCTCAGCCAATAAATTTGATAAAAAATGATTAAGGTCTTGGACAAAACCATATCTATAAATTAAATGGTCAAGGCCTCATCCATGTCCATATTTGATTTGTCTCATGAGACCTACCGATGCATCGAGAGGCAATAGAGGTCCCCTCGAATCACATACTAAGTCCAATTTATTCTTCATATTAATGGGGTAAAACATAAACAACATATAAATACAAAATGTGAATAACATTCTTCAATCAGTGAACATAATCACTAACTACTATGAGTAATATGGTTATTGGTAACAAGATAGAAAATCCACAGTCAAACAGATCATAAACCATTTAATAAAATATGGAAGACAATATCATAAAATATTAATCCCAATTAAAAATTTTTATTAATAGATGTTGTTGAAATCGATTAAAATACTCTAATAAAATCATCAAGAAATTCATGAGAGAAATGCCCTTTTTTACTTTGGAAATAAGTGTTATTTTAGAATATCATTTGTATTTTTTCATTAAATCACTTTATAAACATGTATATCCTATAAAAGAAAATTTTTGGACAAATAAATTATATTATAGGAATAAATTATTTCAAAATGAAGTGAATACATGAAAAAATATAATTTAAGAAACATTAGAAATGATCCTCTTTAGTGCGGTTTAAGGCAAACTGCTAAAAAGAGTTTAAAATGAAAGAAGGCCTAATTTTTTTATAAAACCATAAATTAAAAAAGAAATTTTTTCAAGATAAGATTATTTCTTTAATAAAAATAATGGTTTCTTAAAATAGATTTTGGATTAAACATGAAAATGGGTATGAAACAATAATGTTCCCTTAAATAGGGCATTCTTATCAAGAAGAATTGAGAAGGGAGCCTTATAAAATCATGTATTTCCCATAAAAGAAGGATGAAGTGATATAGATTCATGATTTTGGAGACTATAAATATAATTTATAATAATTATATTAAAACAAATAATAATTGCATTGGGGTAAAGAGATAGAAAGTGTATTTCGAATGAAAAATGGATGTTCAGGGAGAATCTCTTACCTTATGTCTAAAATTATTCTATAATTTCACTTAAAGTATTTTATAATAAATTAGATTCATTAATTATTTAATTAATAATCCTTCCAACATTTATTTGATTTATTTTAATTTTATTATGTTCATTTTTGTATTTTTTGATGAGTTATAATATTTAATTTCGTCATTCGGGAGGGTTCGTTTCCTTGATTTTCATGATTTATTCTCTTCTACACATGTATTAAAGGTCATGTAAAATGGGAATAATTCTCCAAAATTGAAATTATATGTTATTAGTGAACTTATAAGATATTTAATTGTCTTATATGTCATTTTTATAGATATGAGTATGATTCATTAAATAGATCATTAATGATAACTATTTAGATTATATTGGCATTTTTTTCAATCATCATGAACTAGTCTTGTCTTAAGAATTAATATTTTTAAAATATAATAGTTATAGAACATTAATAAGTTGTCATAAATATAAAATAGTCTTTTTCAAATAAAAAATTGGTGTTATGACCGTCCTTGAAGGAGGTCTTAGAAAAATGAAAAATCATCATCCATGAATGTGGTGGGTAAACACCTCACAGATGACATCTTCATTTTTAGAACATGAAAAGGGAAGAGAAAGTAATAGATGGTGGATATACCCTTAACATAACAAAATAATATTATATATAATATACTAGATTTTCCATTCATATTTGTACAGAGAAGGTAAGTAAAGGATAATAAAAGGAATGAAATTACAAAAAAATTAAAAGAACCAAAAGGGATTTTTACCTCTTGGATTTGTCTCATTGACAAACTCTTTATGGAACATTGAAATGGTATTTTGGGTTAGACCAGAAATACCATAAAGTGGGGGAGAGGATTGGGAGAGGTATTAGGAATAAATGGGATAAGATTCAAAGCATTGGAGGTGTTAGGAGAAAAGGTGGTGAGGGTGGAATTTATAGTGGAGTAGTGGGGTGTTTTTTTATTATTTTATTCATTACTTTATTATTTTGGATCAATACTATAATTTTTTTTGATTCCCATGAATTAACATAGTAAAAAGAGAAATAGATTTTTATATTACAGTCTTACATCCTTGATACATCATCCACGACTCAATAATTCATGTATTTGTTAAATATCATAACTTACCATATTTTACTATTCGCCAAAAATTCAACTATTTTACAAAATTTGAAAACTTCACCCTAATAATTTTTCAACCTGTAGAATTAAAAATGGAACTATATTTTATGAAAAAAATTTATAAATATGAAAATATTAATTTTCAATTAAAATCATCATTTATTTGAAAAATACGAATTTTAAAATTATAACTAATTTTATAACTCTTTTAAAAATTAATTAAGGTCTCATAAGACTATATTTTATTCATAAGATAAAAAAATACTTATTTATGAATATATTTTATGAAAATAAATTTTCATCTATACCATTATATTAATTATTAAATTATAAATATGAATTTACGATTCACGAAAAATACTAACACGAAATTTATCATATTTAATACATTTATTTAATTATTCCATGATATAATATATTATTTACATTCATAAGATAACAAAATTTTATGTATATTATGATAGGTGAAGTTAATATTCTATTCATCATATTTATATTCCTAATGGTCACATTATTATTCCATTGGTAATATATGATAATATATGACTATTCTAAACCCAGGTTTGTTTGAAGAATAAACTATCAAAGATATTAAATTTTAAAAGAAACATTAAATAAAATATTTGGGTGTAACTTTATCCCCTCCTTTAAAAATATTACCTCTAAATTTCTATAATGTCACCTCATAAAAATATTTTGGTAGTTATTCATCATACTTTCCTCTGGTTCCCACATTGCATCTTCAATGTTATGATTTTTTCAAAGAACCTTTACCATCCTTGTCATGTGATTCCTCAACACTTGTACTATTGTATCCAAAATATAGATAGACTCTTTAAAATAATATAAATATAGTTCAAATTATATTCATTCAGAAGTGAGGACATGTGTTGGGTCTATCATGGACTTCCTTAAAAAAGATACATTGACTGGATTTTGTACTTTATAAATGCAAGGTGGAATCACCAAATGATAAGTCACAACTCCAATTCTCTCCAAACATTCAAAAGGTCCAATGTACATGGGGCTTAATTTCCCTTTCTTATGAAAACATTTAACACCCTTCCATGGAGATACTTTCATAAAACAAGATCTCCCATTTGAAACTCTAAATCCTTTCTTCGGTTATCAGCACATATTTTTTGTCTGCATTGAGCTAGTTTGATATGGGTTTGTATCGTCTTTATCTTTGTTGTTGTTTTCTCTACATGTTCTAGGCCAAAAAGTTTCCTTTAACCAACTTTATCCCAACAAGTTGGTGTATGAAATATCCTTCCATATAATGCTTCATACGATGCAATTTGAATACTTGAATGGAAACCATTGTGGTATGAAAAATCTACCAAAGGTAAGTATAGATCCCACGTACCATGAAAGTCAAGTGAGAATGATCTTAACAGGCCTTCTAAAATTTTTATCATCCTTTTTAACTACTTGTTAGATTGAGGGTGAAAATTGGTACTCAAATTACGCTCAGTAACAAGATCCTTCTAACAAATTTTATATAATTTTGATTTAAATCATGGATCACAGTCAAAAACAGTTGAAAGGGGTGCACCATGAAGTCTTAAAACTTCATTAATATAGATTATTTCTAGGTGATATAGTGAAAAATCCTTCCTTATAGTGAGAAAATGTGAAAATTTGGTAAGTTGATCAAAAATTCCCCATATTACATCATTATTTCTTGGGGTTTTTGATAATATAGTAAAAAAATCCACATTAATTCCAAGAAATTTACGTATAGGAATAAGAAAGGGTTTTATGACTTCTCTATGATGTTTCCTTTTAGCCTTCACCAGTTGACATACCAAACATATTGATATATAATAAAAAAATATCATGATTCATATTATCCCACTAGAAATCTTCCTTCGAATCTATATGGATCTTAGTGATACCATGGTATATATAGAAGTTTGAGAAATGGTTATATTCATGTAATTCCCTTTTTATCTCAAGAATATAGGGAACACAAATCCTCTTCCCATATTTCAAAATTTCAACATTATATACAAAGTCTACCAATTTACCATCATTCATAGCTTTAATTTTCTTTTGAAGATTCTCATCATCATAATGAGAACATTTAATACATCCCAATAAAGATGGTTTAGAAACCATTTGAAAATGAATTGTTATTTCACCTCCCTCAATAATTTCTATATATGTATTTACTAGATCCATGTACACAATATCCTTGTCAATCCCCATTTTGTTTTGTACTCAATGATCATTCCGTATCAAAGCATCTTCTTCCTAATTTTCCTTCCCTTGGTGTTAGTGTATTGAAAAATAATAATCCTTGAGTAGATCAAGCCACCGACTTTACCTCATGTTTTCTTTGAGAAGATATAATCTCTTATGATCTGTATAAATATCACATATTTCACCATAGGTATACTATCATCATATTTTCAGAGCGAAGATTACATTTTCTAACTCAATATCCTGAGTTTGATAATTTTTTTTCTAATTTTTTAGCTACCCTAATTCATAGACAATAACTCTATCATTATACATAAGTACATCACTGAGTGTAATATTTATTTCATTACTATAAATAAAAAATCCACCATTTCCCTATGGTAGGGTAATGATCAGATTATTCACTAATCTCTTCATCAATTCATCAAAGCATTCTCCACATCCCTCTGTCCATAAAAACATATCTCATTTATGAGTAATAATGGTAACCGGGTTATCTTATTGGTCAAAATTCCGAATGAAACACTGATAGTAACCTGAAAACCAATGAAACAACATTCCTCAATTATGTTCATCGGTGTATGTTATAACAACCCTGCTCATTATTTCACATTTAGACATGATTTATTACCTAAATTTGCACTTAATACAACCCAAAAGTTCAATAGGTGTAGTATATTTGGGGATTAGGAACATTACCTGGAACCCTAAGACATAAAATCTAACATCTTTATAGAAAACCTTTTTTACATGAACACGGCATTCCTTCGTACTTATCATTAGATGGGATAACCTGAGGATATAAAAAAGAAAGGGGTGAGTTATAAATCCCAGTAAGGTAGTAAACAAGGAATAATATAAAGAATACAATACAGGTTAGGGAATAGGAATATAAATGGAGAACAAGATAAACATGAACATAAAATCATGATATAACATGATTATCATAACTTGAAAATGTGGAAACATCATACAACATGATATTAGCATGAGCCAACGCTCATCCAACATGGATTAACATGAATAAGCCATCATTGCACATGAATTATCATGAGTATACCCTCATTTCCCTTGAACTAGCATTATTAAACCCTCATTTCACAAGGTGTATCATGATACTAAATATTACCCAATGCATTGGAGTGCTATTAGGACGCGCCCTTCATAAACATTTCATTTCATGAATAAGTGTGCCACATAGATCATATAACATGGAATCATTAAACATCATAAGTTATTCTATAATAAATTAATTTTAAATAATGACATGTAAGTAAAATTAAATAAATATATGTTCATAAATGTTAATACCATTGATAGAGAAATTGGTAAGTTATTCACTAAACGGTGATTTTGGGTTGGAAAATTGTGGTGCAATTTCGACAGCATAACGTCGTCATATAGAAATTCACAAGTTGGGTTGATGAGAGAGAAAGGGGTCTCTCGTCATTTATACATGAAATAGACAGTAAGGGGGTCATGTTATATAATATACTAACATATTAAAAGGAATTTAGATGCATAATATGGAATAAATTCTTGAATGGAAACAAGAAGAGGGAAATCCCTTACGGAATTTTGGCATGTAACAGGTGTACATGGAAGGAATTCATGAAAGATAAAGTGGTATCTCATCATTAAAAAATAATTACGGAAGTATTCTGGAGGTTCTAAATCATACCCCAACAATTTTAATTTAAAATAAAAGCGTAAATCAACATCAAGATATTTGGATAAAAATAGGAATGAAAAGAATCCCTTACTTGGATGGGTGATCCCAAAGGCTTGGGAGAGGCCTGAGAGAAGCTTCTTGGGAAATTGGGGCACCTTTGGAGGACTCTAGGGAGATGGGAAAAAGTTGAGGACGTGCTTAAAGGTATTTCAGTGAAGATTAATGGGAGATTATGTGGGTTTATATAGGAAAAGATGGGGAATTATTTATTATTTAGGTTTTAGACACTACAAACTAAAATATTCCAAACCATAAACCAACCCATGGTTTTTTACCATGTTTTTTCCAAAATAGGAGTGGAAAAAATTATTTTATAAGGCCAATGTCCGAAAATGTTAAAATATTAGCTTTTCTTATGTGGAGGTGGGTCACATTATTAATCAAATGAACTAAAAATCATAAAATATATTATAAATTTTTTAGGATTCACTAAGGTTTTATAAAATAATTAAAATATATCGAAAATCACATTATTTTAATGGTAAAATATATATTGTCAAAATAATACACATTATAGTATTTATTACATCATTTTGTGTTCATTATGATGTCATAAAACATATTATATATTTATATATTATTTAATTTTTACACAAAAAATCGATATTGTCAGCAAATTATGAAAAATTCACCATTTGATAATTTCAACATCCTAATTAAAAAAACAATATTCATTTTATCTAAATAAATTTCTAAATATGTGAATTTTTATTTTTAAAATAAAAATCAATATTTATCCGAAATTGACCGGTTTTGTCAAAAAGAACTTTTACACCTTAATAAAAATTACTTTTGAATTCATAAAAATTATATACACATTAATTATTCATTAAATTAATTTGATAATAATATTTTTCTAAAATATTAGTTATTTCAAAAATTCATTATTTCCTTAAAATAAATTCTTTACAAAAATTCACTTTCTGTTTTTTCGTATAAAAAATATAACCCTTATCAAACTGATTACCTAATCGTTTACAGATAAGAAACTGATATAATAATAATTTATAAGATTTTTTTGATAATATTATTAATAAAAATAATAGATTAATATAATATATATACTTCTCAGAAGTACCTTTTAAACCTAAAAAATTAATTTATCATTTTTATCATTTTTTACGAAAGGCTATTCCCATAAAGAAATTGATAGAATAAGAATTTTATTTATAAAAAAGGGATTAAATAATAACTAACTAACACCTTATTACATAACCTCTTATAACACCTGCATAAGTCCCATGGTTATGGTGTGCGATGGTGACATACAATGGGGGTGGCTCTGATAACGTCACCAGAGTGGTAATATCTATTAACTTGAAATTCTTCAGTAGGTGATTCCATTTAAGCTTAATGTCTTGAATATTGGCTTGGGCTTGGTAAGGAGTAAAGCCTAGTGATGCTACCTCCTTTACGAGATCTGAAAAATGAGCTTCATTTGGCCCGAGTCTACTGAATGGGGCCATACTCTCCTTTTTCTGCATTGAAAGGATTTTTTAAAGCCTTAAATTTATATCAGTGGTTTGATCATTGTTCAATGGATATATTTTCAATAGTAATGATACTTAACGGTCATTTAAAATAAATATTGTGTGTTATATATCCATAATAAATTAAAATAAATTGAATTTTATTCATAAATTATTGGGTCATTACAACTTTCCCCCTTAAGAAATTCGTCCCTGGAAATTTACTTTTCCCACACTAAAATAGATAATGTTAACTATTACTCATAAATTCCTCTGTTTCCAATGTTTCATTTTGAAACATTTAGTTTCCTACAATGCTTCGATGAGGGGAATCGTCTTATTTCATATAACGTTTTATCTGTGATTTAAGAACTTCACTAGATACTATTTATAGTAGAGTTCATTCTCCAATGGTACCACCTCTAGATTGAGTACATGCGATGGGATAGGTATTTAATTCCTCAAAAGTGATACATTGAATACATCATGCCCTTGAGATGGGTTTGGTGGAAGTTCTAGTCGATATGCCACCACTCCAATGTGATCAAGTATCTCAAAAGGCATGATGCACCTTTGACTAAGCTTTCCCTTATTCCCAAATCTCATAACTCTCTTCCATAGTGATTAGTATAGGAATACCATGTCTCCAAAATCAAACTCTAGTTCTCCTCATGGCCATTAGCATAGCTCTTTTGATGACTCTAAGAAACATTGATGTGCTTATGGAGGGTCATAACCTTCTCTTCCATTTCTTTAACAATTTCTATACCGAGATGTTTTCTCTCCCCAACATCATCCCAACATTCCAGTGTTCTGCACCTCTTCCCATAAAGGGCATCATAAGGATCAATTTGGATCATCGAGTGGAAACTATTGTCTTAAGATAACTCAACCATAGTAAGATGTTGATACCATCCTCCTTTGAATTCTATTGAGCATTCTCTCAACACATCCTCAAGTGTGTGGATATTCTGCTCATATTGGACATCAGTTTGAGGATGAGAATCTGTACGGATGTTCATCTCTGTATTCATAGTGTATTGGATACTCTTTCAGAACATAGATATGAATCTTGGATGTCGATCGGATATAATCGATAGTAGTAAATCATAGAGACTTACCACATCTTTGATGTATATCTATTCTATTTGATCTAGTAAGAAATCATGTTGAATTGCAATGATTTCTGCAGTATTTTTAAAATGATCCACAAGAACCCCAGATAGCATTGTTTCCTTTCGATGTCTTCATAATTCCCGTGACAATGTTCATGGTGATGTTCTCCCATTTCCATGTTGGTATGGGAAATGGATTCATCATACCCTTAGAATTTTTCCTCTCATCCTTCACTTTTTGACAAACTAGGCACTTTGATATATATTTTGCAATCTCCTTCTTCATATTATCCTAAAAATAATTCTCTCGAAGATCCAGATACATCTCTATGTTTCATGGGTGAATGGGGAAATTCGAACTATGTGTATCATTTAAAGTTTATTCCTTCAACTTTGGATTTTATGGAACACATAGTATTGACCCAAGTATCAGAATTCCTTCTTCATTAACATTGAACACTGGTGATTCCCCTTTTATATAGTTTTCACTTTCTTCTAACTTCCCAAATTATTCTTTTGATCATCCTTTAACCTTTACAAAAAGACAATTAAGGAATAATTTGTGAAAGGATTTATGATTTTCCTTTATTTATGATTCCCATGTCCATCTTCATCAAATCTAAAAATATTGGATCCTTTTCAATTGTCATCAATGAAAGAGTAGTTTGATCCTTTCTATATAAAGAATCTGTCACTTTATTCACTTTCTCCAAATGGTGGTGAATTGAGTAGTCATTGTCTTTGATCAGCTCTAACCATATTTTTTAGCGTATATTTTACTCTTTATGCATGAATACATACTTGGGGATTTTGTGATCTGTATATATTTCACACTTTTCCCCAAAGAGGTAATGTCTCCAAATTTGAAAAGAGAATATCACCGCAGTCAACTCTAAATCATGTGTTGGATAGTTATTCTAATAAACGTTCAATTTACTTTAAACATTGGTAATGACATTGTCATTTTTCAATAATACACAGCCCAATCCATTCTTTGAAGAATCACTAACGATTACAAAAACCTCCCCACTTGTGGGTAGTGTGAGAACATGGGAAGTGATAAGATTCTTCTTCAAATACATGAATATTTATTCACATTCATCATTCCATGAAAGAATAACTCCCTTCAGAGTTAGATTTGTAACAGGGATTGATAATCGTGAAAAGATTATCACAAATCGGCAACAATATCCAGTTATCAAAAGGAAACTACAGATATATGTCATAGATGTTGGCCTCAGACATCCCTCAATTGAATTTTTCTTGATGGGATCCATAGATATCCCATTAATTGTGATCATATCCCCCAAGAATGAGGGTTTTTTCAACCATAACCCACACATTATGTACTTTTCATAGAGATTTTTCTTTCGCAAGCTCTCTAGTATAGTGATTATATTCTCCTCCTTATCCTCCTTTATTATGAAGTATATTAGAATATTTTCTATAATGACTACCACAAATTTTTCAAGGTAATCTCTAAAAACAATATTCATCAATTCCATAAATAAGTTTGGAGAATTGTTGAGTCTGAAAGGAATTACTATGAATTCATAGTTCCCTTACCTTGTATGAGTAGTAATCTTGGGGATATCCTCTTTATTCGCCCTTACATGGTAATATCCCGACTATAGAACCTCCTTGGAGAATTATTGTGCTCCACAGAGCTGATCTAATAAGTCATCAATTCATGGAAATGTTTACTTTTTCTTTATTGTGATTTTTTGAGCTCACAATAATCAATGTAAAGGCACATTGGCCAAACCTTCTACTTGACAAAGAGGACTGGTGCACCCCATGGTGATATACTTGGTCATCTAAACCCTTTATACATATTTTAGATTTGTTGTTTCTTTAGCTCATCAAGCTCCACAACATCCATTCTATACAAAGTCTTGGATATTGGAGATGCCCCAGGTATAAGATCAATCAATAATTCCACATCTCTTTTAGGATGAACTCTAAACAATTCCTTGGGAAACACATCAACAAATTCCCTTACAAGAGGCATTCCTTAAAAGATGGTTCTTTTTTTAGACTCAAGAATCTAATAAAGATACACATGATCATAGGGAAGTAATATCCATGATTTAGATTATTTTGATAAAAAAGATAAATCATCCTCCTTACATTTGTATAGAATCCTAGGTTGATTCATTACAGGGAGAGTGATTTTCCTCTCATAGAAATTTATGTTGGCTCTATATATGGAAATCCAATCCAATCCAAGAATAGCATAAAATTCCACCATCGGTAGTATGTCATGGTTTTCCAGGAAGTTCAATCCAAAAATTGTGACATGGGAGGAGTTATATTCATGGGATGTAATAATTATCCCATTTACTATTCTCCCCAATATCTCTACTTCCATGATTTTTGGTGGTGTTTGGATTGTTCTACTAAACGTTTAGGATATACAAGAATTCATAGAACTAGAATTAAAAAGCATGTTCAATATTCATGAATGAATAACTAGTTTACATGTCACCACTTTGTTTTTGGGATTCTCTTTGGTGGTAGTGATGGAAAAAGATTTCCCTTGCTACCTTGGAGGTTGTTAGTTTCCTTCAAAAACACTTGGCTTAGAGATCTAGTTCTCAAAGTGATCTGGTACTTTGTAGTTGTAGAAATGAACAATGTGTTGAGGGTAAAATGGAGAATTCCTATCCTCTATCGTATCAGCATGTTTTCCTTGTCAGCAAACATTGTACATGTGCCCTTCTCTTCCACACCTAAAGCATTTCTTCATCCCCTTTAGATAATTTTCGGGGTGCTTTATTTCACACCTTTGGTGATTGGGGTGCAATAATTTCATAGCACCATTGGATCTATCCATTGAAATTATAGAATTAAATTCCACTATCATCTTCTTATCCCCATGCTACAAATGAGATTCTTTGACCTCTATTTCAACATTGAGGAAACATTGGATAAGTTGCTCATAGATATTGATGTAACAGATCACTAGGTATTTCTATAGGCTAGGTTTTAGCTCACCAATGAAGTGGTCATACTTTCATTTTGGGGTGATGAAAAATCTAGAGGCGTATCATGAAAGACATGTGATGTTTTCCTCATACACTCTGATGGATTCATTTTCATTTTTCTTCAGGTAATGTAAGTCCATTTCCTTCATAAGTCAGAGGGTGTGATAAAATAATTTATCAATTTTTTTTTAGAGAAATCCTTCCATTTGAACACCTTGATCTCTTCCTTAGGATTCATATTTTTGATTAATGTCTTCCATTGATCAACTTCACCCTCTATATTATAAGTATCTAGAATAACCTTCTCTTGTTCAAAACATTGATGTATGGAGAAGATCTTTTCAATGGAGTTGATCCATTGTTCAATAATTGAGGGACCAGATGATCTATTGAATATAGGAGGCCTTTGTCTCATTAAGATCTCGATTGAAAGTTGTTATTTACTTGGGGGGAGGGGGGTTGGAAATTATTCTTCACCCATATTTCTATTCAAAACATGAGATAAATGAGAGAGTATCATGACAAATTTTCAATTCGCACTCCCATCAGATTGGGCATCTCATTAGAACGGTCAACTCATTGATCTTCGCACAGGTTGATAGATCGAGTCCTTATATTACTGTACATAGGATAGAATAAAAGGAAATTTAGGGGTAAGTATAATAAACTATTAAACACATAAACGGGAATAAAATGAAAAAAATTGAAAACTTATAAATTAAATTTATTTCCATAACTTATGAATTTCTATGTTTCGGTCTATGTTATCCATCATCTACTTCCTAAAAAAAATCTTAGGGGATTTTTTAACTTAATAATGGTCGGTATTGTGCTTATGAATATACCGAATCATATTCCCTAGGAGTTTCAAATGAAGAATGCATTAAGGCCTGTTGTTGTGCACTAGTTCCTATTTGAGCCTAGCTCAAAGCGGTGTTTTCAGCTTTTACCCCTATATATGATTGTGCCAGATCCACCTCTACTTGTTAATTTCTAGAAAGGGATGTATTTTCTTCATAAACCACATACTATATACTCACCAAAAATTAGATATGTATTTCTTATACTTAGTCTCAACCCTATGTCTTTCACTGGGGTTTTCTAATCCTAATCCCAGAAATGACTAAGCATATCCTTCGATACCAACTATAACAACCTTTCTATTTCAACATGATTTATTATATATAATTGAAATTAATACAACCCATAAGATCGATATATCTAGTGTATTTGGGGATTAGGAACATTAAATGAAAACTTATGACATAAAATACAACATCTTTATTGAAAATTTATTTTACGTGACAACAACATTCCTTCTTACATAGAATTTCATGGGATAACCTAAGGACATACATAAGAAAAGGGTGAGCTATAAATCCTGGTAAGGGAGTAAACAAATAATAACATGAAGAATAGAATACATCTTATGCAGAAGGAATATCAATATATCACAAGAGAAACATTATTGAAAAATGCATGATATAGCATTATTATCATAACAAGGAAATGTGGCAATAACATACAACATGTTATTAGCATGTGCCAAGGCTCATCGCAAAAATATTAGAATGAGTAAACCCACATTGCACATTAATTAACATGAATAATCCCTAAATACATATTATTTATCATTATTAACCCCCCATTTCACATGGTGTATCATGATACTAAACAATACCGAATGCATTGGTTAACTATGAGGGTGCACCCTTCATCAACATTTCATTTCATGAATAAGTGTTCCCCATAGATCATATAACATGGATTCATTCAACATAATAAGTTATTAAATTATCAAATAATGTGGAATAAATACATGTATGTAACATTAAATAAGTATATGTACATAAAGTTGAATATCCTTGATAGAGAAATGGGTATGGTATTCACTACACAACAATTTTTCCTTGGAAAATCACAGTGCAATTTCAGCAGCATAACGGCATCATATAGAAATTATAAGTTGGGTTTATGAGAGAAAAAGGGGTATATAATCATTTATATATTAAATATATAGTAATGGGGTCATGGAACATAATATCCCAACATATTAAATGGAATTTAGATGCATAATATGGAAGAAATGTTTGAATTGAAATAAGAAGAAATAAATCCCTGTGGAATTTTTGCAAGGTAATGGGTGTACATGGAAATAATTAATGATAGATAAAGTGGTATATAATAATTCATAAATAATTAGGAAAGTTTGGGGAAGGTTATAAATCATTCTCCCAAATTTTTAATTGAAAATAAAATGGTATAAAAACATAAAAAACCTTTGATAAAAATGGGAAGGATGGAATCGCTTACTTGGATATGTTATCCCAAAGGCTTGGGAGAGGCTTGATGGAGGCTTATTGGGACATTTGGGTGACTTGGGAGGAGTCTAGGGAGTGGATAAAAGAGTGAGGACGTGATTAAATAGATTTTATTCAAGAGTAATGGGATCGTGGGAGGGTTCATATAGGAAAGGAGGGGGAATTATTTATTATTTAGGTTTTGGACACTACAAACTAAAATATTCAATACCACAAACCAACCTATAGTATTTTCCCATGCTTTTTTCCAAAGACTAGTGGAAAAATATTTTTTATAATGCCAATTTCTGAACATATTAAGATATTAGCCTTGCTTATGTGGAGTTTAGTCGCATTATTAAATAAATGAATTTAAATTCATAAAATATATTATACATTTTGGAGGATTACCTAAGACTTTATAAAGTAAAACAAATATAAACTCACATTATATTATTTGGAAAAAATATATTGGGAATATAATACCCATTTTATAATTCATTAAATCATTTTGGGTTTATTATGATGTCATAAAACATACTATATATTTATATATAATATAATTTTTACACAAAAATTTGATTGTCTCAAAAAATTATCAATAATTCACCTTAAGATAATTTTGACATCTAGATTCCAAAAATAATATAAATTTTATCTAAATAATTTTCTAAATATGTTAATATTTATTTTTAAACTAAAAATAGATATTTATCGAAAATGGACAGGTTTTGAAAAAAAGAACTTTTAAACCTTAACAAATATGACATTTGATTTCCAAAACATTATAAACCCATTCATTGTTCATTAAATAAATTTGATAATAATATTTTATTAAAATATTAATTATTCCAAAAAAATCATTATTTCCTTAAAATAAATTCTTCAAAAATTAAACATTCTTTTTTATCATATAAAAAATATAACTCTTATCAAACTGATTACCTAATCATTTAAAGATAATGAACTAATATAATAATCATTTATAATAATTTTTTTATAATTAATTTAATAAAAATCATAGTTTAATATAATGTATATATTTCTCAAAAGTACCATTTTTACCTGAAAATTCAATTTATCAAATTAATCATTTTTTAAGGAATACTATTCCCTTAAAGGAATTGATGGAATAAAAATTTTATTTATAAAAATGGATTAAATAATAAGTAACTAATACCTTATTTCATAACCTTCTATAACACCCACATAAGACCTAAGGGTAAGGTGTGCAATGGTGATAGACTCTTAGGGAAGCTCGGATAACATGGCTCGGGTGGTAATCTCTATTAACTTAAACTTATCTCATAGGCGATTCCGTTCAAGTTTAACCAATCCAGAACCACCCAAATTGCATCATTCTACTGCAGCGTCCCCGGAAGACCCACAACAAAATCCATTGTTACATCATCCCACTTCCATTCTGGAATGGGAAATGGATGCAACAAACCACCTGGGCGTTGATGCACGGCCTTCACCTGCTGATAGGTAAGGCATCGTGCCACAAAGCCCGCAACTTCCTTCTTCATTCCAAGCCACCAAAACTGCCTTCAGATATCACGGTACATATTTGTCAAACCAGGATATACTTCCCACTTTGATGCATGGAAATCACGCATAAACGCTTCCCGCACACACCTTGGCACAGCCACACGATCACGAACATGAACAGCACCTTCCGCGTCGATGGCCCAACCAGAAGGTAGCTCCCCACCATTAATCTTTTCCTTCATGGAAAAACACTCAGGATCATCAAGATGACCTTCCTTAACTCGACCCAAAATCATCGACTCCATTGTTAAGGAAGCAAGAGTGACCTGACCACTTTACTCCTATACCTCCAGGTGCATCTCAGCTAACAAAGCCATCACCTTCCACTCGGTGCTGGAAAACTGAACTGCCTGACTCTGAACCTTCCTTCTCAAAGCATCAGTAACACTGTTTCCATTTCCTGGCAAGTACACCAACTCAACGTCAAATACTATAGATATTCAACCCATCTTCGCAGCCGAAGATTCAGATCCTGCTGGGAGAAGATGTACTTTAAGCTTATATGGTCTGTAAACACGGTAAACTGTTCCCCCAACAGATAGTGCCTCCAACACTTCAAGGCATACACTATAGCAGCCAACTCAAGAACATGAGTTGTCTAGTTCCACTCATGGGGTCTCAACTGCCACGACCCATAAGCCACAACCCGCTCATCATGCATCAACACACCCCAAGTCTGATTCCGAACGCATCACAAAATACGACGTACTTCTTACCCGGCTCACGTAAGATCATGATAGGTGCGGTCGTCAACTGCTTCTTCAACTCTTGAAATTCATCCTCACAAGCCCCTGACCACTCGAATCGGACTCCCTTCTTGTTCAAGCCCGATAGTGGTGCTGCCAAGTGAGAGAAATCCTAAATGAACCTTTGGTAATACCTGGCCAGACCTAGAAAACTCCGAACATCAGAAACACTCTTGAGCTGCTCCCAAGATACAACAGCCTGCACTATCTCTGGATCAACTATCACACCTGCCTCTGAGATGATGTGACCTAGAAAAGGAACCTCTCATATCCATAATTGACACTTTGATAGCTTGGCGTATAGCCGATTCTCTCTTAGCATACTCAAGATGATGTCAAGATGTTAGGCATGATCGTTGTGATTTTTCAAGTACACTAAGATGTTGTCAACAAGGACAACCACAAACTAGTCTAGATAGGGTTGAGAAATCCAGTTCATCAAGGCCATAAACACTTCCGGTGCATTGGTCAATCCGAAAGGCATTACCATAAACTCAAACAACATGTACCGACTCCGGAAAGCGGTCTGCGGTAAGTCAGAAGACCTCACCCTCAACTGCTGATAACCCGACCTCAGATCAATTTCAGAAAACACTGATGCACCCCTCAACTGATCAAACATATCATCAATTCTAGGAAATGGGTACCGATTCTTCACTGTCATCTGATTCAACTTTCGATAGTCCACGCACAGCTTCAACGACCCATCGGCCTTCTTTGCAAAAATCACGGGAAATCCCCAAGGAGACGTACTAGGATGGATAAACCCCTTACACTCCAACTCCTCTAGCTGAACCTTCAGTTCCTGTAGTTCATCCGGTGCCATTCGGTATGGCAGAATAGAAACTGGCTCCGCTCCCGGCAGCAACTCGATCGTGAACTCAACATCCCTCTCGGGTAGTAACCCTGAGAAATCCTCAGGAAAAACATCCTGAAATAGATCCACCATGGGAGGTAAATTAAGTTGTTCTCCTCCCTCACCATCATCAAGCATGATACATGCCACGTGAGCCGTGAGTCCACTCATATGCTGACAAAACGGCCCTGCACGCCCAACTCGAGCATCCCATTTTCCACGGTGGACATAAGCGTAACCCTCAAGCGACCTGAACGATACTCTGTGATGATAAGAATCTATGTGCTCCTGATACAACACCAACCAATACATTCCCCATATTAGGTCAAAACCTGACATCTCAAGAACGAACAAGTTTTATAGAAATCGATACCCACCAAGTTCCAAGGAATATCACTTGCACTTCTTGATATCCTCAACCCGTACTCCCAACGGAGTGTCAATTGACAGAACATCACACACCCTCACCACTGGTAAACCCAGCACAACTACAAGTTGAGCAGAGATAAAGGAGTGTGTGGCACCTATGTCAAATAACGCACTAACAAACGTAGAAGCTACAAGTATCGTACCTCGAACAGTTGACGGTCTGACTTTTCCATCACCCGGTGCAAACTGAACTACTTGAAGCTGACTTGCCCCTCTATCCTAGGCTCTATCCTGAAGACCCTATGCTGCACTACCCTTCTAGAATGAGCGATCTTTCTCAGGAGTTCCACATCCACCGCCCCTGCTAGTACGGCCCGTGGAGCTCTAACATCCTGCCTGATACAGGGAAACTGATCCCCTTCCCCTATCTGGAACATGCCTTCCACCATCATGCTCACCTACCTGCCGAGGATTCCTGCAGAACCTCTGCACATTTCTCATCCTTCCGCACGAACGACACTCAACTGGAGGTCGAGGAAACCGACCACACATATGCCTTGGATGACCACACTAATAGCAGAACACCCGATCTCCACTCTGAGAGGCGGAACCTCTCTTCTAGCCACTTTGCACGCTTCCTCCATTATTTGATCCCTCATGGCGCTGCTTTCGACCCTCGGTAGCAGCACTACTCTTCTGCCCTACTAGCACTACAAGCCCACTACCCGAAGCTCCCTTCATGTTTCCTTCAGAGATCAATGCCTGATCTACCACCTCTGCGAACCTCTTCAAGTGGAAGATGTTTACTTGAGACCTGATCTCATGTCTCAGCCTATCCTAGAAACGCCTTGATACCACAGCCTCATACCCTGCTAACATTGGGACAAAGCATCTCAAATCAGTGAAGCGACTAGCGTAGTCCATCACCGATAGTGATCCTTGAGTCAGGCTCACAAACTCTGCAGCCCGCTCATACCTCAAAGTCTCTGGGTAGAAATTCTCCCAAAACGTTTCCTAAAAGGCTTTTCACGACATTCCCTCAGCCTGCTCGATTTGGGCCTGAATGTCCCACCAACTCCTAGCTTGGCCCCGCAACATATAAGCAACCATCATTACCCACTTCTCGATAGGGGTCCCTAGATGATCTAATATTTTCTGTAAGGACTCTAACCAGAACTTCGATGCCTCTGGCCCACCCTATTTAGTGAAGGTCGGAGGGTGCTGCAGCTGGAATTCCATGGTCACCTCAAACATACTCGGTGCAACCCACCCTGGGTCATGATCCATCATCTGTATAAGGCAAGCCAGGTTCTCTTGGAACTGGTCTTCTCTTCCTTCATTTATCGCCACATTTTCTTGCTCCACTACGGGAAGAGTGTTCTCAGCAACATCCTCATGTTTCCCAGATGGTAACCGACGTCATTGTAGCATTTCTCTATATTTCCAAGCACGAGATTTAGCACACCTTCCACCAAACTCACAAAAAATTTACCCACTTGTTTCATTTCATTCTTTTCATTGTTTTTTGGTTCCGTGAAATGCATGATGCACCCTACCTTCCTACCTCACACACCCATCCCATGTGTGTGCCTAACATAATGCATTTCACCTATCTCCCTGGGTGCCTACAATGATGCATGAGTGAAAATTCTCGTGCCAATAAGGCCACGAGCCAAATATCATAAAACAGTCACATCAAACCACATGTGCATCACCCAATGGTGAAATATCATCAATTGTAACAACACACAACCAAGAACAACATTTCTCACCCAGGGTGACTTGGGTTTTCACTCGTACCTGGGTTAGCTACTCCCAAGAACGAGCTCATTGCCAAGTACCGACACATCCTAACCCTTGGATACCAATCCCAGATAACAAGACCTCATAGGAGGAGAGAAAGACCTCTTATAATACCACTTTGTAACATCCCCGACCCGGATGCCACTAAACTAGTCCTCCGAGTCAGGTGGTTATATGACCTTAAGCGCGCCTCCCTATATGCCAAAGGTTTCCGACTAGCAGCTGGGGTCTATGGGGTCAATTGGGGAGACTATACCCCCTTTTTATCAGAGTAATCCACAACCGAATAACCAAATAGTGGAAACAATTACCAATAAACAAGGAACATATATAACACCATTTCCAATAATAAATATGTCATGTCATACTACAATTGCAAGAGTAAACAAAAGCCCAAAATAATGACAACAGCCAAAATCCCCAAGATGGTCCCGACACCCATTCTGAATCCTCCACCAAGTTCTACCCATGTCCACTCAGCTATCTAGCAAGGACCCTTGCCCTTGTCCTGACATGCAAACATTAAGCCTGCTCGGGTACCCAACGTCGGCCCGAGCAGGGTGTGAGTACAACTCAGTTGGCCACCACCAACGGTGTCTACAAAATATCCATTAAAAACAGGTAGTGCATGAAAAAGGAAAATGAATGATAAATTCCAAGTAATTAATTAAGGTTCCATTAACCAGTATATAGCCAAATCCATTCCCATTTAATTACCATCCATTTATTACCATTTACCATCACTTACAATTTCATCACATTTCCATGAGTTAATCACATACATTATGTTATATGGTTCTAAGGCCAAAAATCACATGCAAGAGGGTAAACACATAGTTATACTATCTCACTAGGAATAACTCCCTCATAGAAACCATATCCTCACCTTGAAGCCTTTGTCCGGGTGGATGCAACTGTTAGGAGAATAGATCCTCCGTCCCCATTCCTAACTTGTGCATTTAGGGTGGAGTTCAGAGCATCAGTCATCACTCGACCCATGGGCGTAGATCCTCAATTAATACCCCACACTACCAAGCCATGTGAACATGCTTATACATAAGTAACTATCAACCATCAATACCATCGCCTCTTGGACAACCCATTCCCAACAAACCACACGGGAATTCACATAATGCCTTAACCCATAAACACATTACCATTTCACATCATTTATCCATTCACCCAACTCCCATGTGTTATTCCTATCTCACTAAGCATTCCATCCTAGACCAATAATCTATCCCATTATGGTTTTTAATCAATTTACACATTAACCCATTTAACCAGTTCATCTTTTCCATGAATCAACCATTCATTCCATTTCAAATAACCCTTTGATTTTTACCAAGTCTAGGTACATCACCTAACTTCTATTCCACGTTCAACCAATCATTCCAACATATTAATCAAGGGGTCTACCATTTACCACAACAATATCACTTGTTTAAGAACAATCCATAAACCCAGGAAAAGCTGGCACATCCAATGGATGGCCCTAAATTTGGTCAAGTCCATCCCAACACATCCCACAGGGATCGTGAGGGTCCCCAATTGCCATTATAAACACCGTTAATTCCAAAAAAGACAAGGTTATCCAAAACATAACCAAAGGAAACCAGAACACAACTAAACATGCACAAATCCTCAAATAAACCATGGGATATAACTTGTAGACCACCTACCTCAAAAATGCGGTTGAACGCACCCTCAATCGAGTCCTTAGGCCTCAATTCGACTAACCCTTGGAGATTCAGCCTAAATATCACCCAAACGATAGGTTTTTAGAGCTTCAGAACAAGAGGGAGGGAAGATATAAACCCTAAATCAAGAAAAGAAACAAGGATAGGATTATCCTTACCCGGAGCTTCAATCCACATTCAACGGCGCTCTAAACGGCCAAGAATCGAAGGAGAACCACCCTTGGGAAGCTTGGGTTTGCCAAGTTCATTGCTAGGGTCGTGAGAGGAGGAGGAGAGGAAAATCCCGAGTGGGGTTTAAAAATCCCGGAGTGGAAATTTTGTAAATTTTCCAAACAAAAGTGGCAGCACGGTTTGTCCGCACAGTTTGGAAAATTGTACGCAAACCGTGCGCACGCCACTACCCGAGGAAGGAGGAGCCACACAGTTTAGCCACACTGTTTGGAAAATTGTGTGAAAACCGTGTACTTTCTTCTGTCCAGAGGAGGGAGTGTTGCATGGTTTCCCCTGGGCAGGCCGCACGGTTTGGCTGACCGTGCACAGGTCATGCGCCTTGGTTTGCTTTTCCCATACTTCCCTTATTTTGTGCCCTGAGCCCCTGAAACACCCCCAAGTCCTCTCACACTTTCAAGAAACCTTTATAAGTCCCAAAAGAAAAGGGTTCAACCCCAAGGCACAAAAAAAATACCTTTCCAAAAACCGGGATCTTACAACCTCCCCACTTTATAACGGCTCGTCCTCGAGCCGAGCTCCCAAACTTCATTGCTCCACCGAAGAGAAGAGTTCGGGCCATTGAGCTCGTATATCCTATTCCTGCTCTCATGTTTCTACTTGAACCTCCCCGTGCTGCCATAGTACTCACACTAATGGAAAAACCTTTCCTCACAAGACCTTCTCACTATGATCCACCACACGAACTGGATGCTCCTCAAAGGACACATCAACCTCAAGTTCCATATCCTCAACATCAACCACATGAGATGGGTCAGGGTGATACTGTCGAAGTTGTGACACATGAAACACATCATGCATCCCACCATAACACTATGGAAGAGCCAATAGGTAAGCCACTGGTCCGATCCTCTCCACAATCTCAAAAGGTCCCACATACCTGGGTGTCAACTTACCCTACTTCCGAATCTGTCGGTGATCTAACCTTGGTGACACCCGAAGGAACACTTTATCACCCACCCCAAACTCGAGAGGTCTACGCCTCTGATCTGCATACGACTTCTGCCTACTCTGATCCATATACATTCGCTTCCTAATCAACTGAACTCTCTCGAAAGTATCCTGCACGAGACTTGGCCCCAACAACTCAGATTCACCAGCCTCTAGCCAACACAACGGAGATCTACGTGGCCTCCCGTAAAGTGCCTCAAATGGTGTCATCTGAATCGTAGCCTGAAAACTGTTGTTATAGGAAAACTCAACCAATGATAGATGTCTCTCCCAAGAACCAACAAAGTCCAGGACACAAGCTCTTAACATGTCCTCCAACATCTGGATCGTACGCTCCGACTGCACGTCTGTCTGCGGGTAGAAATCCGTACTCAAAAACACCTACGTACCAAGCGCCTTATGAAACCCTTGCCAGAAACATGACGTGAAAAGTGGATCTCAGTCCGAAACTATGGTCTACAACACCCCATGCAATCGCACTATCTCCCGAACATACATCTCACCTAACTGGTTGACTGTACAGGTCTCCTGAATCGGTAAGAAATGAGCCAATTTCGTTAACCAATCCAAGACCATCCAAATTGAATCATTCTTATGCAGCATCCCCGGAAGACCCACAATAAAATCCATTGTTACATCATCCCACTTCCATTCTGGAATGTGAAATTGATGCAACAAACCACCTGGGCGTTGATGCTCGGCCTTCACCTGCTGACAAGTAAGGCACCATGCCACAAAGCCCGCAACCTTTTTCTTCATTCCAGGCCACCAAAACAGCCTTCGGAGATCACGGTACATGTTGGTCAAACCAAGATGTACTTCCCACTTTGATGCATGGAAATCACACATCAACTCTTCCCGCACACACTTTGGCACAACCACACGATCACGAACGTGAACAACACCTTCCACGTCGACGGCCCAAACAGAAGGTAGCTCCCCACCTTGAAGCTTTTCCTTCATGGACAAACACTCAAGATCATCAAGCTTACCTTCTTTAACTCGACCCAAAATCATAGACTCCATTGTTAAGGAAGCAAGAGTGACCTGGCCACTTTCCTCATGTACCTCCAGGTGCATCTCAGCAAACAAAACCATCACCTTCCACTAGGTGCTGGACTCCTGAACTGCCTGATTCTGAACCTTCCTGCTCAGAGCATCAGCAACACTGTTTCCCTTTCCCGGTGTGTACACCAAATCAAAGTCAAAAGACTGGAGATATTCAACCCATCTTCGCAGCCAAAGATTCAGATCCCGCAGTGAGAAGATGTACTTTAAGCTCTTATGGCCCGTAAACACAGTAAACCATTCCCCCAATAGATAGTGCCACCATCGCTTCAAGGTGTACACTACTGAAACCAATTCAAGATCATGAGTGGGATAGTTCCTCTCATGGGGTATCAACTGCCTCGACCCATAAGCCACAACCTGGTCATCCTTCATCAACACAACCCCATGTCTGATTCTGGACACATCACAAAACACAACGTACTTCTTACCCAGCTCAGGTAATATCGGGATAGGTGTGGTCATCAAACGCTTCTTCAACTCTTGGAAGGAATCCTGAAAAGCCCCTGACCACTTGAACCCGACTCCCTTCTTGGTTAAGCCCAAGACTGGTGCTTCCAAGCGAGATAAATCCTGAATGAACCTTCGGTAATACCCGGCTAGACCTAGAAAACTCCAAACATCAAAAACACTCTTGGGCTGCTCCAAAGATACAACGACCTGCACTTTCTCTGGATCCACTATCACACTTGCCTCTGAGATGATGTGACCTAGAAAATGAACTCACCTATCCAGAATATACACTTTGATAGATTGGCGTATAGCCGATTCTATTTGAGCGTACTGAAGACAATGTCAAGATGTTGGGCATGATCGTCGTGAGTTTTCGAGTATAGTAACATGTATTCAACAAAGACAACCACAAAATAGTCTAGTTAGGGATGAAAAATCTAGTACATCAAGTCCATAAACATTGTCGGTGCATTGGTCAAGCCTAAAGGAATTACCAAAAACTCAAAAAACTTGTACCGACTCTGGACAACAGTTTGCGGTACGTTCGAAGACCTCACCCTCAACTGGTGATAACCCGACCTCAAATCAATTTTAGAAAACACTGATGCACCCCTCAACTAATCAAACAGGTCATCAATTCTAGGAAGACGGTATTGATTCTTCACTATCATCTGATTCAACTTTCGATAGTCCACGCACAGCCTCAATGACCCATCGGCCTTCTTTGTAAAAAAAACATAGGAGATCCCCAAGGAGACGTACAAGGATGGATAAACCCCTTACGCTACAACTCCTCAAGCAGAACCTTAAGTTCCTGGAGTTCTGTCTGTGCCATTCGGTATGGCGGAATAGAAACTGGCTCTGCTCCCAGAAGCAACTCGATCATAAACTCAACATCCCTCTCAGGTGGTAACCCCGAGAAATACTCTGGAAACACATCCTAAAATCGATCCAACACGGGAGGAAAATTATGGTGTTACCCTCCCTCTCCATAATCAAGCATGAGAAATGCCACGTGTGTCGTGAGTCAACTCAACTGTTGACAAAACGGCCCTACACGCCCTGCTCGAGCATCCCATTCGCCACAGTGGACATAAGTGTCACCCTCAAGCGACCTGAATGATACTCTGTGATGATAACTATCTATGTGCACCCGATACAACACCAACCAATCCATTCCCAATATTAGGTCAAAACATGACATCTTGAGAATGAACAAGTTCCATAGAAAATGATACCCACCAACTTCCAAGGCACATCCCTTGCACTAATTGATATCCTTAACCCGTACTCCCAATGGACTGTCAATTGACATAACTTCACACACCCTCTCCACCGATAAACCCAGCACCACCACAAGTTGAGAAGAGATAAAGTAGTGTGTGGAACCTGTGTCAAATAACGCACTAACAAACATAGAATCTACAAGGATCGTACCTCGAACAGTTGATGGTCCGGCTTTTCCATCACCTGGCACAAACTGAACTTCATGAAGCTGACTTGCCCCTCCATCCTGGGCTCCAACCTGAACACCATGTGATACACTACCCTGCTGGCGTGATCGATCTTTCGCAGGAGTTCCACGTCCACCGCCCCTACCAGTACGGCCTGTGGAGCTCCAACTGCCTGCCTGATACGGGGGAACTGATCCCCTTCCTGTATATGTTACCTTCCTTCCACCATCATGCTCACTTGTCTGCCAAGGTTTCCTGCAAAACCTATGCACATCTCCCATCCTTCCGCACGAATGGCACTCAACTACAGGTCGAGGACACTGACCAAGCATATGCCCTGGCCTACCGCACTGATAGCAGAACACCTAATCCCCTCTCAGAGAGGCGGACCCTCTCTTCCAGCCTCTTTTCACACTTCTTCCATGATGTGAGCCCTCATGGTGTCGATTCTGACCCTCGGTAGCTGCACTACTCTTCTGCCTCACTTGCATTACAAGCCCACTACCCGAAGCTCCAATTAGGTTTCCTTCTTATATCAATGCCTGATCTACTACCTCTGAGAACCTCTTTAAGTGGGAGATATTTACTTGAGACCTGATCCCATGTATTAGCCCATCTAGGAAACGCCTTGCTACCGCTGCCTCATCCCCTACTAACAATGGGACAAAGCGTCTCAAATCAGTGAAGTGACTAGCATAGTCCATCACCGATACCGATCCCTGAGTCAGGCTCATAAACTCTGAAGCCCGCTCCTACCTCAAATTCTCTAGGTAAAAATGCTCCAGAAACTTTTCCTGAAAGGCTTTCCACGAAATTCCCTCGGCCTGCTCGATTTGGGCCTGAATGTCCCACCAATTCCTAGCTTGGCCCTGCAACATATAAGCTGCCAGCTTTACCAGCTTTTCGATATGGGTCTCTAGATGATCTAATATTATCTGGATAGACTCTAACCAGAACTCTGCTGCCTCTGGCCCACCCTCTCCGGTGAAGGTCGGAGGGTGCTACAATTGGAATTCCCGAGTCAGCTCAAACATACTCGGTGCAGCCCCCTGGATCCCGATCCATCATCTGTATAAGGTGATCCAAGTTCTCTCAGAATTGTTTTATCTTCCTTCATTGATCACCACGTTCTCTTGATCCTCTATAGGATGAGTGTTCTTAGAAAAATCCTCTCGTTGCCCAACTGGTAACCGACATCATGGTGGCATTTCTCTACATTTCCAACCACAGGATTTAGCACACCTTCCACCAAACTCACACAAAATTTACCCACTTGTTTCATTTCATTATTCTCATTGTTTCTTGGTTTCAGGAAATGCATGATTCACCCTACCTTCTGCCTCACACACCCGTCCTGTGCGTGTGCCTAACACAATGCATGTCACCTATCTCCCTAGGTGCCTACACTGATGCATGAGTGAAACTTCTCGTGCCATTAAGGCCACAAGTCAAATATCATAAAACAGTCACATTAAACCACATGTGCATCACCCAATGGTGAAATATCATCAATTGTAACAACACACAACCTAGAACAACATTTCCCACCCAGGGTGACTTGGGTTTTCCCCCGTACCTAGGTTAGCTACTCCCAAGCACGAGCTCATTGCCAAGGACCAACACATCCTAACCCCTGGCTACCAATCCCAAATAACAATACCTCAAATAAGGATAAGAAAGACCTCCTCTGATACTACTTTGTAATGTCCCCGACCCGGAATCCACTAAACTGGTGCTCCGAGCTGGGTGGTTACATGACCTTTAGCGCGCCTCCATGTATGCCAAAGGCTCCCGACTAGCAGCGGGGGTCTACGGGGTCAATTTGGGAGACTACACCCCCTTTTTATCAGAGTAATCCACAACAGAATAACCAAATAGCCGAAACAATAACCAATAAAAAAGGAACGTATATAACACCATTTCCAATAATAAATATTCCATGTCATACTACAAGTGGAAGAGTTAAAAAAAGCCCAAAATAAAGACAACAGCCAAAATCCCCAAGATGGTCCCGACTCCCAGTCTAGATCCTCCACCAAGTGCTACCCATGTCCACTCAGCTATCTATAAAATACTCTTTCCCTTGTCCTGAACTGCAAACATGATGTCTTCTCGGGTACCCAACGACGGCCCGAGCAGGGTGTGAGTACAATTCAGTAGGCCACCACCAACGGTGTCTACAAAATATCCAGTATAAATAGGTAGTTCATGCCAAAGGAAAATCAATGATAAATTCCAAGTAATTAATTAAGGTTATATTAACCAGTACAGAGCCAAAGTCCTTGCCATTCCATTACCTTCCATTTATTACCATTTACCATCACTTAACATTTCATTACATTTCTATGAGTTAATCACATACATTATGTTACATGGGTCTAAGGCCAACAATCACATGCAAGAGGTTAAGCACATCGTTATCATATCTCAATAGGACTAACTCCTTCATAGCAACCATATCCTCACCTCGAAGCCTCAGTCTGGGTGGATGCAACCGTTAGGAGAATATATCCTTAGTCCACTTTCCAAACCCATTCATTTAGGGTGGAGTTCAGAGCATCAGTCGTCACTCGACCCGTGGGCATAGATCCTCAAGTCATACCCCACACTACCAAGCCATGTGCAGATTCTTATATATAAGTAACCATCAACCATCGATACCATCGCCACTTGGACAGACCATTCACAACAAACGACACAGGAATTCAGATAATTCCTTAACCCATTAACACATTAGCATTTCTCATCATTTAACCATTCACCCAACTCCCATGTGTTATGCCTATCTCACTAAGAATTCCATCCTAGACCCATAATCTATCCCATTATGGTCTTTAATCAATTTACACATTAACCCATTTATCTCGTTCATCTTTTACATGAATCAACCATTCATTCCATTTCAAATAACCCTTTGATTATTACCAAGTCTAGGTGCATCACCTAACTTCTATTCCACGTTCAACCAATCATTCCAACATATTCATCAAGGGCTCTACCATTTACCACAACAATATCACTTGTTTAATAACAATCCCTCAACCCAGGAAAAGCTGGCACATCCCATGGATGGCCCTAAATTAGGTCAAGTCCATCCCAACACATACCACGGGGATCGTGAGGGTTCCAAATTTCCATTATAAACACAATTAATTCCAAACAAGCCAATTTTATCCAAAACATAACCAAAGGAAACAAGAACACAACTAAACATGCACAAATACTCAAATAAACCATGGGATATAACTTGTAGACCACCTACCTCGAAACTGTGGTTGAACGCACTCTCGATCGATTCCTTAGACCTCAATTCGACCAACCCTTGGAGCTTCAACCTAAATCTCACCCAAAAGATACGGTTTTAGAGCTTCAGAACAAGAGGGAGAGAAGATACAAACCCTAAATCAAGAAAAGAACCAAGGATGGGATTAGCCATACCCGAAGCTTCAATCCACAACCAACGTCGCTCTAAAAGGCCATGAATCGAATGAGAACCATCCTTGGGAAGCTTGGGTTGGCCAAGTTCGTCGCTAAGGTCGGGAGAGGAGGAAGAGAGGAAAATCCAGAGTGGGGTTTAAAAATCCCAGAGTGGAAATTTTGTAAATTTTCCAAACATAAGTGGCCGCACGGTTTGTCCGCACGGTTTGGAAAACCATGCGCAAACCGTGCGCACGCAACTACCCGAGGAAGGAGGAGCCACACGGTTTACCCGCACGGTTTGGCAAACCGTGTGAAAACCGTGCACTCGCTCTTGTCCAGAGGAGGGAGGGTTGCACGGTTTCGCCTGGGTAAGTCGCACGGTTTGGCTGACCATGCGCAGGTCGTGCGCCTTGGTCTTCTTTTCCCAAACATCCCTTATTCCATGCCCCGAGCCCCCAAAACACCCCCAAGGACTCACACACTTTTAATAAACATTTTTAAGTCCAAAAAGAAAAGGGTTCAACCCCAAGGAACAATAAAAACATACGTTTCCAAAAACCGGGATCTTACAATTCAACAGCTATATTTTCAACAGTAATGATACTTAATAGTCATTTATTCCCATAAAAATTTCATGTGTTTTATATATCTATAAGACATTAAAATAAATGGAATTTTATTCCAAAATTATTGGGTCATTACATAGTCCATTCCTGAATTTCCATTGTCTTCATGGGATCAACTGAGATTCCATCCTTAAAGAAAATATTGTAATAAAAAGAAATTGTTTGAATCTAGAATTCACACTGTCTAAACTTCGAAAATAAATCTTATATTATATTTCATTACAACAATTCTAAATGCGTTCTCATAGTACTTATATATTTTAAAGTTTATCAAGATATCACTGATAAATTCTCCAATAAAATCATCAAGATATTCCATGAATACTCTTTTCATTAGATCCATAAAAAAGGTTCATTACTCAGTCTAAATGGAATTACTTTAAAATATTAATGTCTATACCAAGTTTGAAATTCAATCATAGTAATTTCTTCTTTCTCCACACAAAGTTGATAATATCCAGATCGAAGATCAATCATTTATAAATATTTATCTCTGTGATTTTGATCAAATAATTCATCAATTCGAGGTAGAGGATGCTTATTCTTTATCGTAATAGCATTGATCTCCTTTTAGTCAATGCATAACCTCATATATCTATATTTATTCTTAACTAAATGAATAGGGTATCCCGATGGAGAAACACTATAGTGAATAAATCCCTTGTTAGGTCCCACTAAATGAATAGGGTATCCCTATGCTTATTCTCTAGTTGATTCTTAGGGCCCACTAATTCCAAAGTGGCCATTATATAAAGAGTCATTGAAATTATACTTGCATTAGGGATTAAAGGAATAGAAAACTAAACTACCCTCTCTATAGTATGTACAAGTAAATCATTTCAAAATAAATCATTTTATTCCTATACAATAGGTACATCTTTAAATTGATGATCACATTTTTTATCAGTAGGTTTTATCTGCTCTTATTCCCTAAGAATATCATTCAGTAGAGATACTGACAGTGGATCTATAAAATAATCAGATGATAATGTTATTTCTCTAAATATAAGGGATTCTACATCTTCCTCAAAAATCATAATTTACTTCTTCTTGTAATAAATTTTTGAATCATATCTTGAAATCTATTCTATACCGAGGAAAATATAGAAGTAAATCATTAGCATGATGACAAGTTAAGAAACTAATATTGTGACCCAGGCGTAACGTACATGGATATAACATCATTTTAGATGAATATTCAGTACATTACAATGATACATGTCAGAGCATTATAATAGTTTAGCGTATTTTGAAACATTTAAATAGCATCATCTATCCTAGGGAAAGATCTTCAACATCTCCCATAAAGATCTCCACCTTTAGTACTTGTGCCTAAAACCATTCTTTAAAACCTGGAGAAAGGAAACATTAAAAGGGGTAAAACCAACTGATCAGTAAGTGTAAAAAAAGGAGACATGTAAGCATAAACATGAGTATAAGGGTGTGAGAACGTGATCCTATAAAATGAATATCATAACCTGCATATCAAAGATAATAACATATATTGGGGCATAAATATTGGGAGTTCATAAGAAATGAATCATATAAATTAAAGAGTACTAGACATGAAAGAATCTGATAGGAATAACACATGGAATTTTGGAAACACATAATAATATACTGATTTCCACAGTAGTCTGGGCATCAAGGCCAATACCATCTTTATCGAAAAATTCCTCTAATGAACCGGGTGAACCCCTATTCTAGTCTTGTATTACAGAACTGAGTGAACCCTCATTCTATCCATATATTATTGAACTGAGTAAACCCTCAATCCAACCCTATATTAATGAACTGAGTAAACCCTAGTTCCATCCTTGTACTATTGAACCAAGTAAACCCTCTTTCCAGCCCTATATTACTGAACTAAGTAAACCCTCATTCCAGACCTATATTACTGAACCGATTAAACCATCATTCCAACCATGTATTACTACACTGAGTAAACCCTCATTCCATCCATGTCTATATCATGGGATATAAATCATTACCAAATTCATTGGAGGAAGATCTAGGTCCCACACTTCACATAATAATATCATTGATACAATGCCACAAGATCATAAATAAACATATCATAACCCATGAAATTAAATCAGTATCATAAACTTTTAAAAATATCATAAAATGTGGAAAGAGATAGGTTACATAATCATTTGATCATAAACATAACCCAGAAAAATAATAGGATTTCAATAGAATAAGTTTTGTGAAAGAGAAATGGGTTTTATACACCTATTACCCATGAACAAGAAATAAGTTTCACAAAGATCATGAAATTAAGCAGAACACATTCATAGAAAGTATATGAATGGAACCATTAGATCTTTTCTTATAAGGTATGAGTAACATCAATATATGTCCTGTTATATGGAAAATAATTTTAAAATATCATTGTTTCCGACGCTTTCGCCGGGGCGCACGCATCCGTCTGTGGAGGACGCGCTACTGTTGCCCCGCATTCCCGCTTTCCAAAGGCGGGCGGCATTCATTCCTTGTTCAGGTACGTCTACTCCTTGATCAAAACGGGATGATGGGATGTCGGTTCTTCCTTCCTTGGATTCCTCCTCGGAACTCATCACCTAGTCTGGGTCTCCCTCATAGATTTAATACGTTGTTCGTGAATCTCATTCCCGGTGCCATATCTTCATGGATTCTGGTTAATTACACTACTTCTATCAAGACTTTCCATAGGGTCTTGACATGGTAGAGACCTTCGGTCGGAGTAGACGGCAACATCAGGCATGTCAGGGCATCTCTGGGTGCATGGACATTGGGGAACCTATATTCTTCTTCATGAGAGGGAATCTCAAGGGTGCATAACCCGAGGCATGTATATGAGGTTTTCCCCAGCTTCCCGTGTTTAAAACAGGGTATGCAGCATGTTTAACGTCTTGCGAAGACGGTTATTGCAATGGCGTTCCATCCAATGTTTTCCTCAAGTATCTTATGTTTATCACGAGGTAGGCCGCGAGTTTAACATCTTGCGGAGACGGAATGAGGGTGATCAGAACGTCCCATAGAGACGGATCAGATTGGTATATCCCAAAGGGAAAACACCTGGAAGATGGATGGATTAGAACGCCCAATGAGGACAGATCCGAGGTGGTGCACTCCCTAGAGGGGATATGTCACACCGTAATGGCTGATCTGAATACCACTGAGGGCGGATCAAGGGAAGTGCGCACCAGGATGGGGAACACCATGGATTACCATTGGTTGGGATTGAACCTCTTGGAGGTTTCCTACGTACCATGTGTAGAGGAAAGGGATCAAAACCCACGTAGTTCAAAGGGGTGATGAATCGGGGTGTACATAGAGGACAGCGACCCGGAGATATGCTGGGGCTTACACATGGAAAGCAGCCCATGCGCCGCTAGGAGCAGTGAGGAAGTGGATGGCATGAATTAAGTAGAGGGGGAAAGAAATGGGACCATCACAAGGGCGACAGTGAAGTTGGTCTTGAGCCTTGAAGAGGCTTCCTACGTATCCCCGTGGCAGGGAATCAAAGTCCGCGTAGTTCGGGATGGTGTCGGTGGACCGGCATGAGGGTGGACCTTGGTCTGATGGGAATCATCAGCGAGCTGACGTGAATGGGGAGGACCAGTAGGGTCCTAGTAGTGGTGGTCTTGGACCTCGTGGAGGCTTCCTACATACCATGCCTTGACATGGATCAAAGACCTCGTAGTTCAAAGGGTTTCATCGGTGAACCAACGTGAAAGTAGACCCGTGGGTCCACTAGTGGTGGGATTGAACCTTGGGAAGGTTTCCTACGTACCATGCCTTGACATGGATCAAAGTCCTCGTAGTTCGGGTTGGTCGCAACGGCTTTCCATCGGACTGGAATGCAGTTTAAAGTCATGCTGGACGAGGGCGTGCAGTTTATCATCATGTGGGACGGGGGCGAAACTCGACTTGCATGAACGACTGAGTAATGTGGCTTGAACCTCATGGATGCTTCCTACGTACCGTGCCTTGACATGGATCAAAGTCCTCGTAGTTCGGGTTGGTCGCAACGGCTTACCGCTGAATGGGGTGTCAACGGCTTACCGCTTGATGAGATCAAAACGGATTACCGCTGGATAAGGATCACAACGGCTTACTGCTGGAAAAGGATGTCAATAACAGTGGATGGGGCTTACGTGAGGAAGCTGCCCGGGTGCCGCTAAGGAGCGGCAATGGTGAATGGGGCTTATGCTAGGAAGCTACCCGGGTGCTGCTATGAAGCGGCAATGGTAAATGGGGATTACGCTAGGATGCTGCCCGGATGCCGCTATGGAGCGCCAATGGTGAATGGGGCTTAAGCTAGGAAGTTTCCCGTAATGTGTGGGGCTTACACTCTGAGGCGGACCATGGTGTATGGGGCTTACGCTCTGAGGCGGCCCACAGTGTATGGGGCTTACGCTCTGAGGTGGCCCAAAGTGTCTTCCTCATGTCTGGCCATGAGGGCATCCCAACTCACTAGCGGGTTGAGGTAACCACCTATGCGCTAGTGCACAAGCGGGATAACGCCAAGGGAAATGGAATCTATCCGAACAAAGGGAGATGAAAAGTTTGAATCAGATGACCAATATTACGAACGTCGTGAGAGTGGCGTAGTGATGGAGGATAACTGTTGACCGTGGCGGAAACGCAGCAGCCATATCACGTTAGCCGAAAATGAGGACAAACAAATGAGGGTCGACTGCTGACCGTGTTTGAAACACAGGACCTGACTCAAAGTGTCGCCCAAAGTCTTCTAGGGTGTTGGCCCAGGACAACAGGCGGACCAAAGGTCTATCATTCATACCGTTACAGCAGGTGGACCGTAGGTCTATCATTCGTACAGTTAGGGGGTCCCATTAGACTTGGAAGTGAGTGACGATCTGAATAAAGGACACACAAAGCGTGAAGCGGAGTGATGGAATGTTTGAATGGATTCCAACGCTCTTGATATTACGCCACTGTGATCATGGCATAATGCATCTCATGCTAGGAGCATAAGGCATCTCTCGTATAGGGAAAGAGGCATCCTATGTTTGGAACATAGGGATTACTACAGTTTATAGTCATGTAGATAGGACTACTGGAATCTCATGCTAGGAGCATAAGGCATCTCTCGTATAGCGCAAGAGGCATCCTATGTGTGGAACATAGGGATGACTACGGTTTATAGTCTTGTAGATAGGACTACTGGCATCTCATGCTAGGAGCATAAGGCATCTCTCGTATAGGGCAAGAGGCATCCTATGTTTGGAACATAGGGATTACTACAGTTTATAGTCATGTATATAGGACTACTGGAATCTCATGCTAGGAGCATAAGGAATCTCTCGTATAGTGCAAGAGGCATCCTATGTTTGGAACATAGGGATTACTACAGTTTATAGTCATGTAGATAGGACTACTGGCATCTCATTCTAGGATCATAAGGCATCTCTCGTATAGGGCAAGAGGCATCCTATGTGTGGAACATAGGGATTACTACAGTTTATAGTCATGTAGATAGGACTACTGGCATCTCATGCTAGGAGCATAAGGCATCTCTCGTATAGGGAAAGAGGAATCCTATGTTTTGAACATAGGGATTACTACAGTTTATCGTCATGTAGATAGGACTACTGGCATCTCATGCGCCTAGAATGGCTGGTGTTGGGACTTACGCATGGGCGGCCCTTTCTGGTTCAACCTGGCATAGGTGCCAAGTGATTGGGTTTGGAGGAGGTGCCTGAGGAATGGTTCTACTCAAGGTACTCGGGGAATTGATGATGAGAACCTCAACTCACGACATAGGAAACAAACCAAGAGGAATACATCAACTCAAGGTGTTTCATGGTGTGTGGAAGAGTGTCTCAAATCATGCTATTCCATAGGTTGAAGGTGGGAGCGCATAAGGGCGCAATGGAAAATCCCAACGTCCCGGCCCGAAAAGTTCGCGGTGCGACTCTCCATTTTTCATGGGGGTCTGTGACGGTAGCTTCGCGGAGCATGGCCTCGCGGAGCAATGGTCTCTCGCGGAGCAAAGGGTTCTCGCGGAGCTTGGTCTCGTGAAGCAGCATCACGGAGCATTGGCTCGCGGAGCGTGGACTCACAGAGTATGGTCTCACGGAGCAAAGGTCTCTCATGGAGCAAAGGGCTCTCGCGGAGCAAAGGGCTCTCGCGAAGCTTGGTCTCGCGGAGCAGCATTGCGGAGCATAGGCTCGCGGAGCATGGAATCATGGAGTATGGTCTCGTGGATCAGCATCGCGGAGCATGGGCTCGCGGAGCATGGCTCGCGGAGCATGGACTCGCAGAGCCTCGGCTCGCGGAGCAGCAACACGAAAGAAGCTGCTCGCGGAGCATGGCTTTGTGGAGCCGCAATGCGGAGCTTCGCTCGGCCGCCCAAGGGGAGAAGTGTTTGTGTCCGTCTCCCTGGAGAAGGGGGGTGAGCTGGGTATTATTAGTCAAGGGGTGTCGTGAAGCAGAACTTGTGTGCCGCCTCCGGTGCTTTGCGGTGCACTCGCGAACGTCAAAGTCATTCGCGAAGAGTTACCGCCTCCGGAGCTTCGCGGCGGGCTCGCGAACGTCAAATTCGTTCACGGAGAGGTACCGCCTCCGGAGCTTCGCAGCAGGTCTTCGCGGTGCATCGCGAACTTCGAATGGGTTCGCAGAGCTTCCCGCCTCATTGCTTCATGGCGGCGCTCCGCGATCACAGAGGGGGGCTTCACGAATGGGCTTTGAGAACCATATTTCCATCCAAACTTCAAACGTCCATAACTCCTAATCCGTAGCTCCGTTCGGGCCATGCGACCTACCAAATCAAAGCTTAAGAAACTTTCTACGATCTTGGATCGTGTATGGAAGCATTCGGAAAATTTCAGAAATGCGTTTTCCGGGGTCTACAATCCTCTAAAAACATTTCGTGAGTAAAATATACTTTCTTGTTTGAAAAATAATTTTTAATACATAAAATAATTTGAAAATCATTTTCATATAAAATACCTTGAAAAAAAATAAAGGATAAATGAAATAATTTTGAAAATATTTTTCCTTGAAAACATTTATAATAAGCTTCAAAAATATTTCAAAACCACTTTATTTAAACACACTTGAAAAGTTTTAAATAAATATTTAAAATGTTTTGAAAACCATTTCATTGAAAATACATTGAAAACATGCAAATAAAACTTGAAACATTTTCTAAAACTATTCCCTTAAAAAAATTAAATAATTTTGGAAACATTTTGTAACAAATTATCCTTGTAAATTACTTTTTAATAACATTTTCCTAAAGATTAATCATTTTATCAATGTGATGGTAGCTTTGAAAAAATGAAAACAGGTAAATATGTACATGTCATATGAGGTCAAAAGAACATTACGTTTGCATGGTAAAAATGGTAGAAAAGTTACTTGTTCAGAAAGTGAAAATAATATTTCATTTAAGATATTGGTAAATGAAAAAAAGTTTAAAATTTTATTCTAGATATTATAGGGGAATGGTATAATATTCTTGTAAACTCTTTTTAGAAAAAATAGATTTCGGACTGAAGAGAGGGTAAAGTAAGGCTCTTCTTAAAAAGCATTCTTAACTAACATATGTAAAAAAGAGTAGAAATAGTACTAATACATGAGTATATCATGAAATAATATAGTATAGGTAATATCATGAATATTCATGTGATATGAATAATAATATTTCACCAAAGGAAGCATAAACCTAAACAATCTCGAAAAGCAATGACATTTCCTAAATAGTCTTATAACTTTGTATCTTGGGATCATGCTCTCCATGTAAGGAAATGTAATTAAATAAATCATATAATATAATTAAATGACTTATATTAATGATATTTCATGAATAATGGATGTATATTCAACCCAAAATAGAGTTTAGGTGCATAATAAAACATGAGTCTCAAAGAAGGCAAATTGCGACAAAAATATTTTTACCAAATTTGTAACTTTTGAAACTTAAACCACGTGAAAGAAAGATCATAAAATGGGAATATGGATAATGATAAATTTAAGTAGATGATATGTATAATACAATCATGGTCAATCCATACACTAGAAAAGAGGAAATAGTGTCCAACATATCTTATATCTCACAAAAAATAAAAGTGAGATTAAATCCCCTTACCTTGTACCTTTACTCTCTCCGTACTCATACAAGATTCCAGTATAATTTATATATTTTTATTATAACTATTTTACATAATAATAGTATTATATATATCACCATATATTCTATTATTATGATTTTATATTACCCATTTATGAAAGATTATATGTCAAGGTTTCACTTCGGGTAATATTCTCTTTGTTCTACACATGTGTCTTAATTTGTTTTATCGTTGATCCTTATACAAATATCATGATTATAAAATGTATAAAATTATATAAATATAAGTTATATTAAGTTTAATTATGTTATAATAATATATATCATAATGAATTTTGTAATTTAATACACTATTCATGGATACGGTAAGTCGTACATACGCATGAACGTTGATTATCGTTTTTATTGTCGTATTGAAACAAAGATAATCATATTAACACCAGATGGAAGGTAAAAATATGTGGGTTTTAAAAGTAATATTGAATAATAAAGCCATAATGATTATAATATATTACATATATAAATATATGGTCCATCATGATGGCCACCTTGATTGGTGGTAAAGGAGAAATGAACAATCACCATTTTGTGAGGTAGCAGTTCACCGTACATAGAAACAGTATGTTTAACATCCATTAGATGGAGGTTTATATAAGTTTCGGTTAAATAATTTTATAAAAAATATCCTAGTATTTGTAGTATACTTTTTTTTCACTCAATAATTGAATAAATAGAGTGGAGGGGTAGAGAATGAAAATAAAGTAATAGAGCTTGAGAGAGGATATTACCTCTAAATCAGGTAACTCTTGGTTTGTGCCAAAAGTCTTCCTTGAGGGGGTTTCTTCCAAAAGTAAGGCTTCAAGGTCAAAGGTAAGATTTTTTTAGGCTAAATTTAAAGATATTGTATGAACTTAAAAGTTTTTATAGGTGTGAGGAATGGGTAGAGGTGGTGGTCTTTTATAGGGAAGGAAAAGGACTCACATAGAATTTTTAGAAACAAATTAGGTGTACACATGTTCTTACCGAAAGAAGTATTAATAAAACAAAAAAACTAAATAATATATGGTTTATGTATGATATATGAACATAAAATGGGTTTTGGACAAATATTATTGTCATTTGGGCCCTTAATTTTAAGTTTTACTCCCTAATTAAGCTTAATTTGGCCTAAATTGATGTGATTGATTTTTAATCACTTTTACTAATCCATTTTGGTAAAAAAAATTAAAATGGCCATATTAGACACTAAAAATTAGACTTAAATCAATGTTTTATGCCATATTTTCAAAATTCCAATCACATAAGCAGAAAAATTAAAATTAGTGCTAATCCTACAGACGGGACGAAATAACAGGGTTTTAAAGTAGAAAAAAGTTCAAATATTTTTTAAGATTTTGTATTTAATATGAAAGTGGAATTGATTATAATTAATTTAATTATAGAATTATATGTTATATTTATCTAATTTTACCTTAATACATATTTATAATATCATTTATCAATAATAATTAATTAGAAAAAGGGCATTTTTTAACTAAAAAACAGTATTTTCACTATTCTTCAAAAAATGATGTTTCTAAGAAAAATCCAATATATTCACCCTAGGATAATTTTTAAATTAGGGATTCAAAATTAAATTTATTTTATCGAATTAAATTTCTAAATTTTTCAAAAATTACTTTCATTATTAGATGTAGTTCATTCAAGAAAATGATTTTTTTAAAAATTAAAAGGACATTACAAAAAATATATTCTTTCATTATCGATATGTTTATTTATATAAACAATTTTAAAAAATACTTTAAAATTATTTATAACTATTAATATTAATATGGTTCATGTCTAGATTATAATTATCTCATTTAAATAATTAAAATAATAAAAATAGATGTTTAATATAAACTCAGTGTTGTGTGCATTGTACGCAAAGTTAGTGTTCCGGGTAGCACCAGCCAAGTTGGTATTACATTTTAAAGGGATATTTAACTTATTATTTTAATATATATATATATATATATAACAATTTACAGTGTCATGTAAAATGAAAGATATTGGAAATATAAATTCATTCAAAAAAATCTCAAAATCTTGAGGTGTTACATTCTACCCCCTTAAAATGAATTTCTCCCTAAAACAGTGTCTCGGTTATAAAATGTTTAATACTTGAAAGTTTCATTCATATAAACCCAAATTGTAAAAATGGATACTAAAACTCCCCTTAAAATGGAAATTTGGAACTATAACGGTTACCCAAAGTAACATATAACTGGGATTCCACATAGGAGAACATAGATTGTGATTGAATCTTGGACATGGAGGAAAAGCATAAATATTTATAGGTATTGATTGGGTTCATCGATAAAATACAAGTGAATAATCAAACAAAATTTTACGGCCTCAAAGTCATAAATATTTTATTATTTAAAAGGCTATCATCTCAATGAAAATTAATGCATTAGGACAACAATTTTTTTTGATCACGTTCAGAATGTTGAGTAATTTTAGATAAATTTCTATAAACAGAATTTCATTCTTGGATAAAGCATTGAAATTTTTTAATATATCCGTTACCTCATGGAATGAATTATTAGAATTTTCCATTCATGGTTAAAGTACTAAAATATTCTTTTAACATGTCTTAAGGCCCATAAATGAATAAAAAGTCTAACTATTTGTCTCTTAAAAAACAACATGCATCAATCTATAAAAAGTAACACTAATAGTTCATCATAAATATTTATTCATTAAAAATAAATATAAATTAACTTGTACATCACATAGGATAGTGGTAGGCATGAAACCCTTATTGTACTTCAGTCAGGGGTTTAAGACCCACAGTATTACTGTACTTGAGTGGTTGTCACTCAATATATGTGATGTCTTTCTTTAAAACTGCACTAATATAATATACAATAAGTATATCCTTGAAATCAGGTTAATCACTGAATATACTTTTAACTAATTTTTTCAACAAAAACTCAGTTCACAAATACTTCCTCTAATATTTAACTTAAACTTTTCATGAATAGATAACCTTATGACCCTTTTGAAAGATGAAAATCCAAAACCTTAGAAAGAGAGTCACATAATCAGATTAACATTGATTCCCCAGTATCACAAAGTATCTATTGGTTGTAAAATTCCAAACATGTGAATACCCTTATTTTATATTCCCATGAAACATGGTAACAACCTAAATTACCTTAAATCCTTTTGGAAAACATATATGCTTCCTCATTCCAAAGTATATTAGATTTACTCCATAAATCCAAAAATGTTGTGAAATTCATTAGTGGTAGAATAATACACCTATAAACAAGTCCTTACATAGTTCCAAGGTAATCATTATTGTATGGTTTACTTATTAATATCCCACATATCGTTATCCATACAAAATTATCTTACAATAAAGAACATGTTAAGGGTTACCTTCCCTTAGTGAAAATTTTAACTTTCATGAGATAACATTTCTAGTCCATTATGAGCAATCAACATTTTATTATAAATCCAAAGAAAAACACAAGCTGAAAATTCCATACATTACTCACCATTCATAATACTATAATCCAAATACATAAATAGTTGATTAATTCTTCATTAATCCATTAATTATAATACCTCTTTCCTTACATATTTCATATGTTTTCTCGTCATCATAAAAAATTTAACCGTTACTCACACCAACTTGTTGATTCTCTTTAGGAACATTCCTCTTGTAAAAATGGGTTTCATAATGACAATTTTCCCCAAATTTAAAATGTTTAACCTTAAATGACAAGTTTGGGAGGCTAAAATTCTCATCCATTTCATTAACTGAACTCTTTATTATTTTCTTTGTAGTCACTGGCTTTGTGTCCTTTTTCACAGGCAAAACAATTTCTTATTCATCGAAGACATTCATGTTGTTTACTATTTCCACATTATTGAAACAATGTATACTAAATCTTCTATCCTCCATGGTCTCCATTACCCAAACTATCAGTGAACTACTTCATTCTCTTCATCGGTGAGTTCGAGTGTTGGTTAAGGTAAACATTGTTAATCTTGTTCCATGAAATCTGGTTAGGAATGATCATGAAATATTTCACTCCAGTGATCATCCAACTTGATTGTTCATCAGAACATATCCCATCACATTCAACATTAATACAATTCCTTCTAGTTCCCCCAATGATTAAAACTAGAAGCATAGTGTGATCATTACTTATCATAGCAGAAAACCAAATGGTCATGAAAATAATTAATATAGGATGTCTAAATCCTGACACCTTCCATAATTTATGACTTATTGGGATCATCCTATGTTATTCATAGATTACTTATATCTAAATAATTCGTGATGGTTCATGAAGTGTTTGTGAATTCCCAATAAATATCCCTCAGGATTATCAGACGAGGAGTGAAGCAAGGTCTGTTGTCATGTACCAGATTACTCCGAATCATGCTCGGAATATGTTGTCAGATTTGTTACCCCTAGGTACATATTTTCTAGAGCCACATACACTTTTATTATCTATATAGGGATTTATTTATTTGAAACCACTCACTCTATCATTTACCAGATTCCAATAAACTTTCTTAAACATTAACTCATCATTATACTTATCCTTAGATACATCCCTAGAAAAATCCATAGAAATAAACCTAGGGATATCAATAAGGTTATCTCATACTAATTTGCAAAGTTTTACTAAACCATTACATTGATACCAACTATAGTAATCCATGATTAACATACATGGATATTACATCATTTTAGATGAATATTCGGTACATTACAAAAATTCCTTCCATAGGACCATAATAGTTTAGTGTCTTTGGAATAATTGAAGAAAAATATTCTATACTTGTGAAAGATATTCAAAATATCCCTTAAAGATATCAACCTTTAGTACTTATACCTAAAACCATTCTTCATGATCTACAGAAAGAAAACATGAAAAGGGGTTAGCTCAAATGATTAGTAAGGGTAATCAAGGGTGACATGTAAGAATAAACATGAGTATAAGGGTATGAGAATGTGATTGTGTAAATAGAAGATCATACCCCATATATAAAAGATGAAAACAAAGATCATGGAAGACAGAAAGAATATGGAATAAGAATCATAATACATGGAATCAAAAGATAGTAATATGACATGGAAATGTGGAAACACATATGCATATACGGATTTCCATAGTATCCAAGGCATCAATTCCAAGACCATCGTAGTGGAAAAAGTCCTTTACTGAACTGAGTAAACCCCCATTCCATCCATGTAATGCTGAACTAAGTGAAACCCCATTCCATCACTGTATTACTAAACCGAGTATACCCTCATTCTAGCCCTATATTATTGAACCCACTAAACCCTCATTCTAGCCCTTTATTACTGAACATTGTAAACCCTCATTCCAACCCTGTATTACAAAACAAAGTAAACCCTTATTCTAGCCATGTATTACTGAACCGAGTAAACCCTCATTCCATCCCTGTCTATCTCATGAGGTATAAATATTTACCCAATTCATTGGAGGGAGATATAGGTACCACCCATCACATAATGAAATCATACATACATATTCCAAAAGATCATAAATAAATACATCATAACCCAAGAAATTACATGGGTATCATAAACAATTAAACATATCCTAACCTTTTGAAGGATATAGGATTCATAATAATTTAATTATAAAAATTTCCCATGAATAGTAGTGGGATTAAAAAACCAATATCATATGAAATAGAAATTAGTTTCATATATATATTACCCAAAAATAAGAAATCGGTTTCATAAAGATCATTACATTAAGCATAACTCATTCATATAAAGGATATGAATGGAACCATTAGATAATTTCCAATAAGGTATGTGTAACATCAATAGATGTCGTATTAGATGGAAAATAATTTTGAAATATCCTATAAAAACATTTCTTGAGGAATATATCCTTTCTTGTATGAAAAAATATATTTAATACATAAAACCTTGTGAAAATAATTTTCATAGAAAATACCATGAAAACTTATAAAAAATACATAAAATCCTTTTGAAAACATTTATACTTGAAATCATTTAAAATAAGCTTCAAAAAATTTAAATCCCATTTTATTTGAAAACACTTGAAAACTTTTAATGAAAACTTGAAAATGTTTTGAAAACCATTTCTTTGAAAATACTTTGAAAACTTATAAATAAGACATGAAACATTTTGATAAAATTTGTCCTTGAAAACATTTAAAATAATTTTGAAACCATTTTGAAAATAATTATCCTTTAGAATTACTTTTAAAAACATTTTCCGAAAGATTAACTTTTTTAACAATGAAGTGGTTTCTTCGAAGAAATGACGGCGGGTAAATATGTGCATGTCGTTTGAGGTCAAAAGAACATTCCTTTTGCATAGTAAAAAGGGTATAAAAGTGTATTTTTCAGAAAGTGATAAAAAAATATTCCATTTAAGAGATTAGTAAAAGAAAAAAATGATAAAAATGTAGTTTTTATATTATAGGGTAATGGTATAATATTCATGGAAACTATATTTAGAAAACATAGATTTTTGACTAAAGAGAGGTTAAAATCCGTCTTTCCTAAAAACACTTGTTCAACTGAAATATGTAATAATGTGTAGAAAATAATACCAATACATGAGTATATCATGAAATAATAGATAATATGTAATATCATGAATATTATTTAGATATGGATAATTATATTTCATCAAAGGAAGAATAAACATAAACGAACTCGAAAAGTAATGAGATTGCCGCAATATAATCTTATAACTTGGAATCGTGGGATCATGCTCTCCAGGTAAGGAAATTTAATTACATAAAGCATAGGAAATCACTAAAATAATTCGATTCGTGATATTTCATGTATAATGGAAGTATATGCACCTCAAAAAAGAGTTTAGGTGCATAAAAACACGAGTTTAAAAGAAGGTAAATTGAGACAAAAACATTTTTATCAAATTGGTATCTTTTGAAACATTAACCCCATGAAATATGGATCATCAAGTAGGAATTTGAATACCAATAATGTTTAGTACAATATAAATATAATACAATCATGTGAAATACATACACAACCCAAATGAAATAGTGGCAAACATAGCTTGTACCTCAAAATAATTAAAATTGGGATGAAATCCCCTTACCTTGTGTCTTGACTCTCTCTGTACTCATAGAAGCTTCATATATAATACATATAAGTTTATTATAAATATTTTACATAATAATATTACTATATCTATTATCATATATTCTTTTATTATGACTTTATATTACCCACTTCTTAATGACCCTATTTCAAGGTTTCACTTTGGGTAATATTCTCTTTGTTCTTCACATGTGTCTTAATTTGTTTTATCATTGATCCTTATAATTATATAATGATTCAAGAAGGTATAAAATGATATAAATATTAGTTATATTCATTATTAGTATATAATAATAATCTATAGCATAATAAAGTATGTAATGGAATACATTGTTCATATATATGGTAGGCCATATGTACACATGAACGTTGTTTTCCGTTTTTATAGTCGAATTAAAAGAAAGTATGTAAATTAAATCCATATATACGTATAATTATTAAATAATAATTTATATATCATATATATCATATAATTCCATTAAACCGACCCTTAATACATTCAGTGTGGTGTGTGAACGAATCACATCGCATTGAGGGGCGGTAGTATACACTTCCTCAAACAGGAATATCATATTAACACCAAATGGAAGGTAAAAATATGTCTATTGTAAAAGGGATAAAAAATCATAAATACATAATAAATATAAAATATTAAAAATATAAATATAATTTTCATCATAATTTCCACCATGATTGGTGGTAAAGGATAAATGAACAATCATCATTTTGTGAGGCGGTAGTTCACCGTACACAGAAACAGTATGTTCAACATCCATTAAATGGGAGTCTGTGTAAATGTATGTTAGAAAATATGTATAAAAATATAATATTATATTTATTGTACTGGTTTGATCACATATTAAGGGAATAAAGGGATTGGAGGCGGAGAAGGAAAATAATGGAACGAAGCTTGTGAGAAGACGTTACCTCTTAATCGGGTAACTCCTTTTGGGTTTGCAACAAAAGGCTTCCTTGAGAGGGTTTATTCCCAAAGGTAGGCTTCAAGGTGAAAGGTAGAATTGTTTTTTGGTATCATTTAAATTATATTTGATTAACTTAAAAGGTTTTATATGTGTGAGAAATGGGTATATGTAGTGTCCTTTTATAGGGATGGAAAAGGACTCATAGGGAATTTTTTGAAACAAATTAGGTTTTCACATGTTCATGCACTAAAAAAGTATTAAAAATCATCAAAACTCAATACTAGAAGGTTTATAGCCGAACTATGGACATAAAATTGGTTTTATAAAACTTTCTATGTCATTTGTGTCCATAATTTAATTAACCATAATTTGTCATTAATTACTGTCATTAATTTTAACACTTTTACTAATATTTTTGTCAAAAATAAACATGGACTTTTTAGACTCTAAAAGTTAGACTAAATTCAATGGTTTATGTTATATTTTTTAAATTCAAATCATTGAAGCAGAAAAATTAATATTAATACTAATCCCACAGACGAGACGAAGTAGCGAGGTTTTATAGTAGGAAAACGTTCAAATATTTGTTAAGATTTTATATTCTGTATCAAAGTGGAATTGATTCTAGAGAATTTCATTGAATTATTATATGTAATATTTATATAATTTTACCTTAAAACATATTTATAATATCTTTTATCATTAATAATTAATTATACAAAAATTCATTTTTTTTAATAAAAATCCGTATTTTTCACTATTCATCAAAAATTGAAGTTTCTTAGAAAAATACCAAAAATCCACCGTAGGATAATTTCAAAATTATAAATTAAAAAATTAAGTATATTTCATCCAATAAAATTTCTAAATTTTTCCGAAATTACTTTCATTATTAGATGTAGTTCATTTTAGAGAAAGTTGTTTTTAAACACAAAAGGGGGTTTACCAAAAATATTAAATTTCATTATCAATATGTTTTATTTATATAAAAAAATAGTAAAAAAATTGAAAAGTATTCATAACAATTATTATTACTAAGTTTAATGTTTAGGTTATAATTATATTATTTAAACAATTAAAATAATAAAAAAAAGATGTTTCATAGAAACTCAGTGTTGCGTGCATCGTATGCCAAGTCGGTGTTGCTTGTAGTGCAAGCCAAGTTGGTATTTCATGTACCGCAAGACAAGTCTGTATTTATTTTAGATGGAATATTTGATATATTTTTTTTAATATATATATATAACTATTTCTAGTGTCATGTGAAATGAAAAATATTGAAAAGATAAATTAATTTGAAAACAAAATCCCAAAATATCAAGCTGTTACATTCTACCCCCCTTCAAATGAATTTCTCCCTCAAAATTAATTTGGGTGATCAATGGTATTATTCTTGAAAGTTTCATTCATAGAAACCCACATCGTAAAAATGGATAGTAAACTCACCATAACAAGGGATATTTGGAACCATAACGGTTACCCAAAGTAACATATAACCAGATTTCCACATAGGAGAACATAGGTTGGGAGTGAAGATTGGACATGGAGGAAAATCATAAATATTTATAGGGAGTTATTGAGTTCATCAATCACAAACAATTGAATGATCAAACAAAATTTTAGGGCCTCAAAAATATAAATATGTGATGATTTAAAAGGCCATCATCTCAATGAAGATGAATGCATCAGGACAAAACAATCGTTGATCACTTTCAGATCATTGAGTAATTATTGACAAATTTTCATAAAAAGAATCTCATTATTGTGTTATTCTTTGAAAAATTCCTAGTATATCCCTTATCTCAGGGAAATAATATTCAGAAATTAACTTTGATGATTAAAGCACTAAAATATGGTTTCAACCGATCTTAAGGCCTGTAAAAGAATAAAAAGTCCAACAATTTGTCTCTTAAAAAAACAACATGAATTAATCTATAAAAAATAACACTAATAGTTTATCATAAATAATTATTAATTAATAACAAATATACATTAACTAGGACATCGCACAGGCCAGTGGTAGGCGTGGAACCCTTATCATCCTTTGTTCATAGGTTCAAGACCTATATCCTTTCCAGACTTGAGTGGTTGTCACCCAATAAAAATGATGTCCATTTTTAAAACCACACTAATATAATACATAAGAATGATATCCTTAAAATTAGTTTAATCACTGGTCAGACTTTTATAAAAGGTTTTCGACACAAACATAGTTAACAAATACTTATTCTGAAGTTTTACTTAAACTTTTCATGAATGGATAACCTTACGACCCTTCAAAATGATGAAAATCCAAAACCTTAGAAATAGATTCATGAAATCAGATTCACATTGATTCCCCAGTATCACAAAGTATATCTTGGTTGTAACATTCCAAACATGTGAATACCTTTATTGTATTTTCCCATGAAATAAGGTAACAACCCGAATTACCATAAATCCTTTTGGAAAACATGCATTATTCCTCACTCTAAAGTATGTTGGATTTACTCCTTAAGTCTAAAAATGATGTAAACTTCAATAGTGGCAGCATAAACCACCTATAAACAAGTCTTTACTTACTTCGAAGGTAATCAGTACTATCTGATTTACCTATTCATATCCCAGATATCATTATCCATACAACATTATCTTAACATAAAGAACATGTTAAGGGTTACCTTGCCTTAGTCAAAATGTTAACATTCATGAGATAACATTTCTTTTCCATCATGACCATTCCACATATTTTTTTAAATCCATATCAAAACATAAATTGAACACTCCATACATAATTCACCATTCTTAATTCTAGAATCCAAATACATAAATACTTCTATTACATCATACATAATCCATTAATGATAATACATCTTTCATTTCATATTGCATATACAGTCTCGTCATCATCCACAATTTGACCATTACTCGTACCACCTTGTAGATTCTATTCAATAACATCCCTCTTGTGACATTGGGCTGCAAAATGACCATTTTCTCCATATTTAAAACACTTAACTTTTTATGATGAGTTGGGGAAGATAAAATTCCCATCCATTTCATTAACTAAACTCTTTATTTTCCCTTGAAGTCACTTGATTTTTTTCCTTCTTTTCCATAGTCAAAACACTTTCCTATTTCTAGAAGACATTCATGTAATTGATTCGTTCCACATTCCTGACACAAAGGAAACCAAATATTCTTTCTTCAATGGTCTCCATTACCCAAACTATCAGTGAACTCCTTCTTTCTCTAACATGGTGAGTCTGAGAGTTAGTTAAGGTAATCATTGTAAATCATGTTCCATGAAAACTTGATATGCATGATTATGAAATATTTCACTCTAGTGATCATCCAATATAACTGTTCATTAGAAAATCTTCCATCACATTCAACATTAATCCAGTTCCTTTTGGTTCCCGCCATTGAATGAAACCAAATGCGTAGTGTGATCATTACTTATCATAGAAGAAAACCACATCGTCATCAAAATAATTATTTATAGAATGTCTAAATCATTATACCTTCTATAATATATAACACCTTGGGTTTATCCTAGGTTATTCATAGATAACATATATCTAAATCATTTAGGTTCATGAAGAGTTTGTGAGCTCCCAAAGAATATCCCATAGGACTATTAAACCCAGTGTGCAGTAAGGCCCGTTGTCATGTACCATATTACGCTGAGTCAAGCCCAGATCATCTTGTTGTAGTTTTTTACACCTAGGTACATTTGTGCCATATCCACATCAACTTGAATTATCTAGACATGGATGTATTTCTTGGAATCCAATCACTCTATCCTTTACCAAAATTCCACTAAATTTTTCTAATCACTAACTCATCCATATACTAATTCTTAGGTACATCCCTGGACATATCTATAGAAATAAACCTAGGTATCTCAATAAGGTTTTCGCATCCTAGTTTCCAAATGTTGACAAAACCATTCCTTGGATACCAAATATAGAAACTCAATAATAACATACATGGATATTACATCATTTTAGATTAATATTGAGTAAATTACAAAAATAATTGTCAGTGTACCATAATAGTTTAGTTTCTTTGGAAACAAGGAATAAAATCTTATATCCTGAGGAAAGATCTTTAAAATCTCACATAAAGAACTCCACCTTCAGTACATCTACCTAAAACCTTTTCTCATAACCTGGAGAAAGGAAACATGAATATGGGTGAGCTCAAATACTTAGTAAGGGTAAACAAGGGTGACATCTAAGCATAAACATGAGTATAAGGGAATGAGAATGTGATCATGTAAATAGAAGATCATACCCTGCATATCAAATATCATAACATAGATCATGGAATAAAGATAGGAATTTCATAAGACATGAATCATATAAAATAAATATCAAAATCCATTAAAGCATAATATAGGAATAATACATGAAATTGTGGCAACATATAAGAATATAATGATTTCCATATTATCCAAGGCATAAATTACAAGACCATCTTAGTAGAAAATTACTTTACTAAACAAGGTGAACCCCCATTCCAGTAATGTATTACTAAACTGAGTGAAACCTCATTCCATCCATATATTACTAAACTGAATAAACCCTCGTTCCATCTCTATATAACAGAACCAAGTAAACCCTTGTTCCATCCATGTATTACTAAACACAGTAAACCCCCATTATAGCCCTGTATTTCTCAACTGAGTAAACCTTTGTTTTAGGACAGTATTACTGAACCGAGTAAACCCTCATTTCATCCCAGTAAATCTCATGAGGTATAAATCTTTAACCACTGCATTGGAGGGAGATATAGGTTGTAACTTCCCAGTTTCGGAAGCCACCCAGAGGCGCCTCGTACCCAGTTAGTCACATTGCCTCAAACTCATTTCCCTGAATGCCAGAGGCTACTGATTAGCAGCGAGGTCATTGGGTGTGATAGTGGGGAAACTATTCCCTCATTGGCAGAGTAACATAGCGGAAGAGAAACAAATATACAAAAGTAGAAGCAATAAATATCAAACAACAGTAAATAGCAGAAGACTAAGATAATAAACAACTCGAGAACATATATATATAAAATGATGCGTGGTACATATGCCTATAAAAATCTACAAACATGTCACAATACTGAATACAACCCATACTAAACCAAATTACAAAAGAAACGGATAAAAAGATCCTCAGCATCGAAAGCCTATGCTTGGTCCCATGCTCTCCAGCTCCATAGAAATCAAGTACCTGAAGTACAAGGGTGATTTCCCTTGTCTATACCTGCAACAATATAATATGTTTGGGCCCAAAATCATGACCCAAATAGGATTTGAGATGAATACCAGTAGGAAAACACCACTAGATTTGTGCCTAACAGTTACTGAATATATGGAAGGCAAAAGTGCAGAAATCAGTAAACAAGGAAGTACTCAACAGAAAGATCCACAGTTTCAAATATCAAGCAACATCTAATCAAATTAGATAAACACAAACAGATAACCCTTTGGGAGGCACTCAAAGCCTATCCCCTGTGGTCCTACCTAAAAAATACATGCAACCCTCTAGAAAGCACACACAGTCTCACCCCTCTGGTTTAGCTTAAGTATAGACTCTCTGAGGAAGCACTCACTGTCAATTCCCCCTATAGTCTCGTATCGGTACTAAATGCGCTCTGGGGAATCACTCAACGTCTCGTTCCCCCTGTGGCCCGTGTCGAGGAATTGAAGACTCTCTGAGGAAGCACTCAACATAAATTCCCCATGAGGTCTCTCATTGTAAATTATAAAAGACACTCTGGAGAAGCCCTTATGTCAATTCTCCCTATGGTCTACTACACTAGTTTCTCACGGATCTGTGTAAAATCAACAAGTATAGCACCGCGTAACGGCCAAAGTAAACCTCAAGAACTACTTTTCCTTTATTCTACAGCATATCAACATATCAAAACAACAGTCACACAATCCTACAATCTTAGTCATGGGAAATTAAACAGCAGCCTAATAGGAAAACTAGACCCAAAGGTTAAAAAATGAAAAACATGCATGATCAACACATCCAAAGCACAGAAAATAACCCTATTCACAATCTATAACCTCTACTCAAGAATCTAAGAAAGGCGGGAAAATAATAGGGCTAAAACGGTAAACACACAATACCACATTCATGTGTAGTAGGAAATTTTTCACATAAAACTCAAAGACTTTTTACAGAAAGGAACAAACCACCTACCATGGTGTTAGGATATCACTATATGAGATCCTAGAGGTTTGAATCACCTAATAACGCCAAAGATATATAAAAACGTCTAAAATGTTGAACCCATGATAACTTGGAGAAGAGGAGGAATTGGAAAATGGTGCTCTTGGAGAAGGAAGAACTCACCGATGCGATTCCAACGCAATCGACAGTGTTTGATTCAGAGGACGGATGCACATTCGGGGGTTCGTCGAAGATCCATGGTCGTATGGTTCTCTCAGTCGAATGGGACCTAAAATGAGATCGTTATGGTAATTAAACACGACAACGGTAAGTTTAATGAAAAAAATAAAGTACATCGCGTGTACTTTTGAAGTACACAGCATGTACTCACCTTTTCTGTACTCCAATTTAGGCATCCTCTAAACACCCCCACACGGCTGTGTGTGTGGCCCCTACACGGCCAACACACGGCCTCTTGCAACATCGTAGTACACAGCATGTACTCATATAGTACACAGTGTGTACTTCGACAATTTCCAGAAACTCCTCTTTTCTCAAAAACTCCAGAAATAAGAAAAACATACCTGAAAATAAGATATGGTTTCTTACAAACGTCCCCCCTTAAAGAAATTCATCCCTGAATGTCCCTATAAAGGCAGCGTATTAGAAGAAACCTCGAACAGATCTGGCCACTGAGATCGTACATCAGCCTCCCTCTGCCAAGTCTCGTCCTGTACTCGCCCGTTCTTCCATTGCACCTGTACCAGAAGAACAAACCGGCCATGGAGAACCATCGTACTTCAATCAAAAATCCGGATAGGATGCTCTAGAAGGATGTTTCCACTACCAACTCATCCTCCTCATGTGAAAAAACATGAGACGGGTTTGAAAAGTAATGTCATAGCTGAAAAATGTGAATAACTTCATGCATAGCCTGGTACCTCTGAGGTAACTGCAACTGATAGGCAACCGGGTCGACTCTCTCCAACACCTCAAATGGCCCGACGTACCTCACCAAAAGATTAACCTATCTCTTAATCCTCTTGTGTCCCAACCTCAGTGTGACACGCAGGAAAACCATATCCATGACCTCAAACTCCATAGGTCATGTTCGCTAATCAGCATAAGACTTCTGAGGAGACTATGTAGTAGCCATCCTCTTCTGAATAAACTCTATCTAATCTGTGGTCTCCTGAACAAGATGAGGTCCCATCAAATATGCCACTCCTACCTCCATCCAACATAAGGGTGATTGGCATGGCTTACCATATGAAGCCTCATAATGTGTCATCTGAATAGTTGCATGAAAACTATTGTTTTATGAAAACTCCACAAGAGGTATGTGCTTTCCCATGAACCTCTAAAATCTAGGATGCATGCTCAGAGCATGTCCTCAAGCACCTGAATCGTATGCTCGAACTGGCCATCTGTCTGGGGATGGTAAGATGTACTCAAAAGTACTTGTATACCCAAAGATTTCTGTAGCCCCTTCAAGACCCGAGAAGTTAAACGTGTATCCCTGGCTGAAACAATGGAGTGTTGAAATCCATGCAGACGTACAATCTCACGGATGTAAAATTGTCCCAGATCATCAACACTGAAGGTCTTCTTGATCCTCATGAAGTGATCGACCTTCGTAAGTTTTTCAATGACAACCCATACTGCATTATTCTCATGAGGTGACTTTGGTAACCCTGTCACAAAATCCATCGTGACATCGTTCCACTTACACTCAGGAATGGGTAACTACTGTAGAAGCCCTATTGGTCATTGATGCTCCACCTTCACCTGCTGAAAAGTGGAACACCTCATGAAGAATATAGAAACATCCCTCTTCATACCTGGCCAATAATACTAATGGTGTATATCATGATACATCTTGGTGACACCAGGATGAACTGCCCAAACTGAGGAATGAAAATCCTACATCATCTCCTCGCGTATATCTGTTGGCACCCATACGTGTCCCTGAAAATGCAAGATCTCATCCTTGCCTATGGTTTATCTAGGAATAGGGTCCTCTTCTGACACAATCTCCCATATGACTAGGCCTTCTGAATCTAATTTCTACTTCATTCGTACTTGATCAAGAAGGGTAGAGGTAAGAGCTAGAGAAGAAAGGAAGGTATGCCCCTATCTATCGTGCACCTCCAAATGCCTCTCATAGAACAGAGCCGTAAGTTGCCACTCACTGCTGGCCTCTTGAACTATTTGTATCTGAGTCCTCCTGTTCAACGCATCAGGCATTGTGTTGCCTTTCCTGATATTATAGGCAAGCTAAAATTCAAAATACTGAAGATACTCAACCCACCTTCGCTATCTAAAATTCAGATCATGCTGAGTAAATATGTATTAGAGACTTTTTTGGTCAGTGAAACCCACAAAATGCTAACCAAAAAGATAATGTCTCCAACAGCGTAAGGCATGAAAAACTTCCACCAGCTCGAGATCGCGCGTCAAGTAGTTTCTCTCATGTGGCCTCAACTACCAAGACCCGTACGGAACGACTCCTTCTCCCTGCATAAGCACAACTCCTAGCCCAATACCTGAAGCATCACAATAAACAGCATAACTCTTTCCTGGCTCTGTAAATACTAGTATCAGTGCTGAATTCAACCTCCCTTTCAGCTCCTGAAAGGCTGACTCACAAGGATATGACCACAGGAACTTCTCACCCTTCTTAGTCAGACCCATCAGCGGTGCTGCTAAGCATGAAAAGTCCTGTATTAAGTGTCTGTAGTATCCAGCCATCCCTAGAAAACTCCTCACCTCAAATTCATTCTTCGGTTTCTCCCATGAAACTACTTCTCTCACATTCTTTGGGTCTACTGAAACTCCTGTCTCTGAGATAACATGTCCCAAAAAGTGAATCTGATCCATCCAAAAAGTGGAATTTGGAGAGCATAGCACATAACTGATTCTCTCTCAGTGTACTCAAAATGATCTCAATATGGGTAGCATGGTCATTTTGGGTGTGAGAGTACACCAAGATATCATCCACAAAAACAACCACAATGGAATCCAAGTATGGATGGAACACTCAGTTCATCAATTCCATGAAAACTACAGGTGTGTTCGAGAGACCAAGCGGCATAACCATGTACTAGTATAGACCATACTTACTTCAAAAAGCTATAAGAGGTATATCTGATGGTCTAATTTACAACTGATGATAACCGCACCTCAATTCAATCTTCGAGATCCCCCAGGCTCCTTGAAGCTAATCAAAGAGATCATCAATCCTGGTAAAGGGATATCGATTCTTGACCATCAACTGGTTCAACTTCCAATAATCCACACAAAGCTTAAGGGTACCATCTTCCTTCTTTACAAACAGAACAGGTGAATCCCAAGGATAAGTATTGGGTCAGATGAAACACTTTACCTACAACTCCTCCAACTTCTTCTTGAACTACTAAAACTCTGGTGTAGCCATATTATAATTAGAAATGGACATTGGTTTCGCTCTTGGAACAAGCTCAATCGAAAATTACACATCTCGCTCCGCAGGGAAACCTAAAAATTCTTCTGGAAATACATCCCCAAAGCATTCCACCGCTGGAGGAAAGTCCATCTATGAAGTCCCCTGGTCATCCAGTATAGACTAGCAATCTGGGTTGTAACTCCATCTAACCCATGATGCTCTGGGCCCGCTCTGTTCGCCTGAACATCCCACTTTCCCTTATGAAGAAAAGATCCACCCTCTTCTGATATGAAACTCACCCTTCAGTGATAGCATTCAACGACTACCTATAAGGGAACTATCCAGTCCATCTTGAGAATGACATCATATCATGTCATCTCTAAGACATATAGATCCCATAAGAAGTGACACCCACCAATCTCTAGAGAGCACTCCTTGCACTGATGTACTCTAGTAATTCTAGTCCCCAACGGCGCGTCTAGCATCAAGATATCAGTAGAAGAATAGATACAGAGCCCAAGGCACTCCACGATAGCAACAGATATAAAGATATTGGAATACCATGTATCGAAAATTGATAAAGATAAAACTAAGGAAACTAGGATTGTACCTCGAACTATAGAAGGTCTGGGATCCTGCTCCTGCTGGTTCTACTCCACTACAATGGTTTGGCCTGCTCCATGGCCATGTGACCCTGCCTGACCACTCTGAGCTAATCTACTCTATTGTCACTGAAATATTGGCGACTGACCACCATGGTCACGACCTGAACCTCGCCCTATACGGTCGAAAGAACTCCAGTTCCCAAACTGGTGAGAAAATGGTGGTGCTTCTCCCAAACGCGGAGTCATTGAAGAACCCCTGTCACCAGCTACTGGTGAGAAGACCTAACAGAAACGCTGATTATTACCCATCTTGTCGCAATATTGGCACTCCACTGGGTCTATCTAGCACTGCGGCCTCATATTCCCACTCTTCCAGCACTGGTAGCATACCACGTGATTACCAGAAGATGTCTCTCGCCTCCTTGGATCTCCACGCGAAGACTCCCTACGACGCTTCTTACTGTCAGTAGGAGGGATTCTCACTTCAGATGTTGAGCCACACTGGCTCACAACTCTGGAATCCCTCATATTGAGCTCTGTGATCAGCGTCTGGTTGACGATGGATGTGATGGAAGTCAACCTAACGATATTCATCTGAGATCAGATGTCCTGTCTAAGGTCATCCTCGAAATTCTTTGCCAGGAATAACCGATCTCCTCCTAAGAAGGGTGTGAAACGATGAATCTCGGTGAATGAAGAGGAGTAATCCATAATAGAAAGAGTACCCTACTCCAGACTTAGGAACTCCCGGGCTCGGTCAGCCCTCAGGGTCTCCAGATAGAAGTAGTCAAAGAAGATGCACTGGAACTATTCCCAAGCAATAACTTGCTGATGTCTCTCCTGTGAGATCACATCCCACCACATCTTGGTAGAATCATGTAGCATGTAAGTGGCATGATTCACCCTCCTCTCTAGAGGAGTCTCCAGATTCTCAAAGATCATTAGCATGGCTTCTAGCCATGACTCTATAGTCGGAGGTCCTCTTTCCCCTGAGAAGGTGGGTGGATGCTACCACTGGAAAACCCACGTCAAATCTGCCATCGACAGGGCAGGAGACAGAGCTCTCTGTAAGGTATGAATCATCCTCATAAATCCCTCTCTGAACTAAGTATCATATCTTATGTCAAGTATGACGGCTGGTGCCAAGAATGGCATGACATGAGGATCTACAGGAAGTCCCTGATCAGCTATATCTGGCATCTGATCACTGCCCTGTAACTGGAGGAAAACCGAAGGACGTCTCGGTGGCATAACTCTGCAAGGTCAAACTCAAACCTTAGATCAACATTATCAAGGACTGAAAATTAGAAGTGTGAGAGGGGAACATGAGAAATAAATTATCCAAGATTGAAAAAACATGACTACACGGCATGTACAATTCCTACACGGCGTTTTCCTTTAATCCATTCACATGGGCGTGTACTTCCGCCTAAACTGGTCGTGTAACACCCCAAACACACGGTGTGTTTTTCTAACACACGGTGTGTACTTGAATCTTCTTCCTTGCCTGATTCCTTTTACATGGATAATCCACAAGGCCCTCCTAGGGAAAAACTACACGGCGTGTTTAGAGAAGACATGGTGTGTAATCAATAAGCTTCAACTGGCCCATGTTGTTAGTGTCACGGCATGTGTACCCAGATTACACTACACAGCGTGTTCCAGTCGGCCACGACATGTACTAAGAATCCCCAACCGACCGTGTGGTTAGTTACATGGATGGCTACACGGCTGAAACAACATGGCGTGTTCCAGAGAGACACGGCATGTGCGAGAAAGGATAACACTGACCCGTGTTGTTCATGACACGACCGGGCACCTAAGTCCAACTACTCGGCGTGCACAACCTATACACGGCATGTATCCGTGAGAAGTTCCATATCCAGTGTCTCTTCCTACATGGCCTATGACACGGTTAGAGACTACACAGTGTGTACATAAAGTATATAGCGTGTATTAAAGAAAAACATTTTCTTCTCGAACAGAAGAACATATGGCGTGTAGTCAACACTACACGACGTCTATTTGGGTTTTTTTCAAACAGTATGCCTCAAAAACTACTCCAGAGCCTAAAAAACACTAAAACACACACTGAAAGTTCAAAATTCCGATCTGTGAGGGCCCATACTCTCCATCAATCAATTTTTTGTATCTTATACATGTTATAACAGGGGTAAGAAAGTCAATGATCCAAAAAATTTCTGTCTATGAGGGCCCATAACACCTCGAGAACCAAAATTTGGCTTTCATTCAAACAAAACATTATACAAACAATACCCTATCAAAACAGTAGGTATTTTTATCAAGGAATATATCACAATAGCATGAATATTCTAAACAACATCTATCACAACAACATGAAATTTCTAATTCATCCTATATATCATGGCAAGACTGCACGACATGTGGTTTCTAACAAGTTCATATACGGTGAATGAGATGGAATACTCTCATCTCATCGGGTTGCAATAGAAAAAGAACCTCAATAACATCAACAGTAATAGCACAAAACATGTGAATCACCCAATGGTGAAATCAAATCAACTGTAAAATTGAAAACCAAAAAAAATGCAATAAACGAGGTAGATTGGATTTTCTCTATACACGAGTTAGCTACTCCCAGGCATAGCTTATTACCATGTTCCTATTCAGTCCTATCCCTCGATAAAGGCTCAAAACAGTAAGTCAGGAGAAAATAATCCCTCTAATACCACTTTGTAATGTCTTGGTTCTAGGAGCCACCCAGAGGTGCCCCATTCCTAGTTGGTCACATGGGCTCAAGCTCATTTCCTCGAATGCCAGAGGCTGCCGACTAGTAGTGTGGGCCTTTGGTATGATAGTGTGGAAACTATGATCTCATTGGCAGTTTAACATAGTAGAAGAGAAACAAATTTACAATAGTGGATGCAGTAAATATACAACAACAGTAAACAGCAGAAGGCTAAGATAAAAAACAACTCAAGATCATATATATAAAATGATTCTTGGTACATATGTATTGGAAAATATCCAAACAAGTCACAGTGCTGAATACAATCCATACTAAACCAAATTACAAAAGAAACAGATAAATATCTCCTCAGCATTGCAAGCCTAAGCTTGGTCCCATGATCTCCATCTCCACAGCAATCAAGTACCTGAAGTAGAAGGGAGCTTTCCCTTGTCTATGCCTACAACAACATAATCTGTTTGGGCCCAAAAGCATGGCCCAAACAGGGTGTGAGATGATTCCCAGTAGCCAACCACCACAAGATCTATGCCTAACAATCAGTGAATATATGGTATGTAAAAGTGAAGAATGAAGTAAACAAGGAAGTACCCAACAGAACGTTCCACAATATCAAATATCAAGCAACAGCTAATCAAAGCAGATATACACAAACAGGTAACCCTCTGAGAAGTACTCACAGCCTATCCCCTCTGGTCCTACATAACAGATATAAGAAACCATCTGGAAATCACACACAGTCTCACCCCTCTAGTTCAGCTAATGTATAGACTCTCTGAGGAAGCACTCACCATCAATTCCCCCTATAGTCTCGTATCAGTACTAAATGTGCTCTGGGGAAGCACTCAATGTATCATTCCCCCTTTGGCCTGTGTCGAGTAACTACTGACTCTCTGAGGAAGCACTCAATGTCAATTTCCCTTGTCATCTCGTATCATAAATTATAAAAGTCACTCTGGAGAATACCTTATGTCAATTCTCTCTATGGTCTACTACAATAGGTTCTCACAGACCTGTGTAAAATAAAAAAGTATAGCACCACATAATGGTCAAATTAAACCTCAAGAACTACTTGGATACCATTCTACAGCATATAAATATATCAAAACAATAGTCACACCATCCTACAATACTGGGCATGGGGAAGTAAACAATAGCCTAACTGGTAAACTAGAACCAATGGTCAAAATTAGAAAATCATGAATGGGAAACACATCCAAAGAACAAGAAATAACCCTATTCACAATCAATAACCTCTACTCAAGCATACAAGAAAGGAAGGCAAATAATATGGCTAAAACGGTAAATGCGCAATACCCCGTTCATGGGTATTGGGAAATTTTGAACATAAAACTCATTATATTTCTACATAAAGGCACAAACCACCTATCTTGGTGTTAAGAGATCACTATATGTGAACCTCAAGGCTTGAATCACCTTAGAACACCAAAGATATACAAAAATATATAAAATGTTAAACCTAGAATAACTTGGAAAAGGCATGGAATTGGAAAATGATGCTCTATGAGAAAGAAGAACTCACTGATGCGATTACAATGCAAACGGAGGTGTTTGATTCAGAGGACGGACGCACGCTCGGGGTTTTGTCGAAGATCCACTGCCGTACGGTTCATTCGGTTGAACAGGACATAAAAGAAGACCGTTCTGGCGATTGGACGAGACCCCGATGCGTTTAATGAAAAAAATAAAGTACACATCTTGTACTTTTGAAGTACACGGCATGTACTCAGCTTCTCCATACTCCATTTTAGGTGGCCTCTAAAAACCCCACATGGTCTTGTGTGTGGCCCCTACACATCCAGCACATGTACTCCTACGGCATCGCATTACATGATGTGTACTTTGAATTTTTTTTGAAAATCCTCTTTTCCCAAAAACTACAGAAAAAACAAAAACATACCTAAAAATAAGATCCAGGTTCTTACATTGGTCCCACCTATCACACAATGAAATCATACATACATGTGCCACAAGATCATAAATAAACATATCATAACCCATAAAATGAAATGGGTATCATAAACATGTAAATATATCATAAACTTTTGAAGGATAATGGTTTCATAATAATTGTATCATAAAATAACCCCATGAAAAGACGGGGGTTTCAAAATCGTATATCCCGTGAAAGAGTAACAAGTTTCATAAACATATTACCCATGAAGAAGAAATGGGTTTCATAAAGATCGTGACATTAAGAATAACTCATTCATAGAAGGTATTTGAATGGAACATTTAGATAATCTACAATAAGGTATGAGTAACATCAATAGACGTCATCTTAGATAGAAAATAATTTTTAAATATTTACTCCATACATTTCCTAATGAAAATATCCTTTCTTGTTTGAAAAATTATTTTTAATACATAACACCATTTGAAAATCATTTTCATAGAAAATACCTTGAAAATTTATAAAAAATAAATGAAATCATTTTGAAATAATTTTTCCTTGAAAACATTTAAAATAATATTCAAAACAATTTAACAACCTTTTTCTTTCAAAACACTTGAATGCTTTTAAAGAAAGATGGCATGTTTTTTAAAAACCATTTCTTTGAAAAAACATTGATAACTTGTAAATAGGACTTGAAACATTTTGAAAACATTTTTCCTTGAAAACATTTAAAATAATTCTGAAACCATTTTGAAAATAAATTTCCTTGAAAATTAATTTTTAAAAACATTTTACTAAAGATTAACCTTTTAAAAAATCTGAAGGGATCTTTGATGAAATGATGTCTGGTAAATCCATACATGTCGTACAAAAGAACATTCTTTTTTCAAAGTAAAAAGGGTAGAAAAGTTCCTTGATTAGAAAGAGAAAAGAATATTCCCAAAAATTTATTGGTAAAATATGCAAAGTTTAAAAATTTCTTTTAGGTATTATAGTGTAATGGTATAATATTCTTGGAAAAACTTTTTACAAAACATAGATTTCAAACCGAAGAGAGGGTAAATTTGAGCATTCCTAAAAACACTTTCTTCACTAAAATATATACCAAAGAGTAAAAAATGGTACCAATACATGATTATATCATGAAATAGTGAAGGAAAACTAATTTCATGAATATTATTGAGATGAGAATAATTATATTTCACCAATGTAATAGTAAACAAAAACAATCTCGAAATGCAATGAGATTGCCTCAATAAACTCTTATAACTTGTTATATTGGGATCATGCTCTCCATGTAAGTAAAGGTTATTAAATTATTCATATAATATCATGATAAAATTTATATTCATGATATTGAATGTAAAATGGATTTATATGCACCCTGAAAAAGAGTTTAGGTGCATAATAATACATGATTCTCAATGAAGGAAAATTGAGACATAACCGTTTTTACCAAATTGGTAACGTTTGAAACATAAAACCCATGAAATAGTTATCATAAAATTAGAATGTGAATACCCATAAATTTAATAACATGATAAATATAATAAATAATGGGTAATACATACACCACGCTAAATTAAATAGTTTCAAACATAGCTTGTATCCCACAGAAAATAAAAGTGAGAAGAAATCCTCTAACCTTGTGTTTTGATTCCCTCTGTACTCATTCAAAATTCTTATATAATAAATATAATTTTATTATACATATTTTAAATAATAATATTATTATATCTATTACCATATATTCTTTTATTATCACTTTATATTACCCACTTGTTAAAGATCCTATGTCAAGTTTTCACTTTGGGTAATATTTTCTTTGTTCTTCACATGTGTCTTAATTTGTTATATCATTGATCCTTATAAATATATCATGATTAAAAAATATAGAACATGATATAAATGGTAGGTATATTAATTATAATTATATTATAATAATAAATACAATAATGTATTACGTAATGGAGTACACTATTCATGGAGACTTTAAGTCGTACATACGCATGAACGCTATTTTCTGTTTTTATTGTGGTATTGAAAGAATGTATGTAAATGAAATATGTATATATATATATGTATATATATAAGTATATATATATAATTATTAAATTGGAATTAATATATCATATATATAATATAATATCATTAAAAACATACTTAATACATTTTATGTGGTGTGTGAACGAATCACATCGTTTTGAGGTGGCGGTAGTCCACACTTCCTCAAAGTAGATTATCATATTAACTCCAAATGGAAGGTAAAAATATGTGTGTTGGAAAAGGAATACAGAATCTTAAAAACATAAAAAATATAATATATTAAATATGTAAATAGATTTTCTGTCATAATGGACACCACGATTGGGGGTAAAGGATAAATAAACCATCATCGTTTCTTCAGGCAGTAGTTCTTCATACAGATAAATAGTATGTTAAACATCCATTAGATGGAGGTGTGTGTAAGTGTAGTTAATAACCTTTTCATAAAGAAAATCCTAGTATATATAGTATAATGTTTTCTTCACACAAGAATGGTAATATAGAGAGTGTATGGGGTGGATTAGGAAAATAAAGGAAAGGAGCTTGAGAGAATATATTGCCTCTTAATTGGGTAACTCCTTTTGGTTTGTGCCAAAAGGATTCCTTGAGAGTATTTAAATATAAAATGAGGATTCAAGGTATAATGGAGGATTTTTGGGAGGAAAAATTATTAGATAGTGGACAAAATTAAAAGATTTTATAGGTGTGTGAATTAGTTAGATGTCGTGGCCTTTTATAGGGAAAGAAAAGGAGACACATTGAATTTTTTGAATCAAATCAGGTGTGAACATGTTCATACATCAAAAAAGTATTACCAAACCATCAAATATAAATAATGTTAGGTTAATGGATGAACTATGGACATCCCAGGGGTATTGGAAAATTTTATAGGTCATTTGGTTCCTTAAATTTAAGGTTTAGTCTCTAATTAATCTAAATTTTACCTTAATTGTTGTGATTAATTTTAATCACTTTTACTAATTATTTTGTTCAAATATTAACATGGTGTTATTAGAATATAAAAATTTGACTAAATTCAAGGGTTTATTTCAGATTTTTGAAATTACAATCACATAAGTAGAAAAATTAGGATTAGTGATAATCCCAGAGACGAGATGGAATAAGAAGGTTTTAATGTACGGAAACGTTCAAATGTTTGTTAAGTTGTTATGTTCAGTATCATAGTGGAATTGATTGTAATGAATTTAATTTTATTATAAGATCTAATATTTATATAATTTTACCTTAAAACATTTTTATAATATTATTTATCATTAATAATAAATTAGAGAAAATGTAGTTTTTAACTAAAAAGTAGTCTTTTTAACTTTTCATAAAAAATGTAGTTTCTTAGAAAAATCCCAATAATTCACCCTAGGGAAATTTCGAATTTATGAATTAAAAAATTAAGATTATTTTATCCAATTAAATTTTAAAATTTTTATAAAATTACATCTGTTATTAGAATCGGTTTATTCGAGAAAATGATGTCTTTAAACATAAAAAGGACTTTACCAAAAATAATTTCTTTCATTATCAATATGTTTTATTTATATAAAACAATTATAAAAAATATTTGAAAATTAGTTATAACTATTAATATTATTTTTTTAATTTATAGGTTATAATTATCTTACTTAAATAATTAAAATAATAAAAATATATGTTCTGTAGAAACTCAGTGTTGTGTGCATCGTACGCCAAGTCGGTGTTTCTTGTAGCAGAAGCCAAGATGGTATTGCGTGTAGTGCAAGAAAAGTTGGTATTTATTGTGAAAGGGATGTTTGAATTAGTTTTTTAATATATATATATATATCTATTTTCAATTTCATGTCAAATAAAAAATATTGAAAAGATAAATTAAAACAAAAAAAATCTCAAAATCTCAGGGTGCTACATTCTACCCCCCTTAAAATGAATTTTGCCCTCGAAATTTGTCAGGGTTATTGAAGGATTAATACATGAATGTTTAGTTCCTAAAAACCCACATCGTAAAAATGGTTACTAAAACTTCTCTTAAAAAGGGAAATTTAGAACCATAATGGTTACCCAAAGTATGAAATATGTAAAGACCCGGAATTTCTGTGGATTTTTTTTAAAGTAATTGGGAATTTTATGAGTCTTTGTATATTGATGGCACGTGATTCTGAGGCCCGGTGTGCCCGGAATCAATTTCTGAAGTTTTTTTCTAGTACGTTTAGTAATCATATGAGAAGGTTTTTATAAATTTTGAACCGGTGCTCGGAATTGAAATCTAATAGCATCATGGAACTCGCAGCGCTAATATTTTCTTAAGAAGACTTTCACCTCGATAGCATATGGTCATGAATAAAAGATATTTTTTGGGTATTATGTGGGAATAATAAAATAAAATAAAGGCATGCCTAATTTTATTTTATTTTTTATAACCACCATGTGGATGTTGGAGGTGGGGAAAACCACACCTTAACCTCCCATGAGAGGTTATGGTGGTGGGGCCTGCCCGAACCTAACCTCCTCTTCATGTTTATTATGGTGAGGACCACCCGAGATTTTATCCCCTTGAAACTCCCCATCAATGGAGAAACCCTCAAACTTCCATTAAGTGTATTGGAGCCTCTTCAACTCCCCTAACACTTAATGTGCCTTATCCTCCTAGTTAATTAATTGATCCAACACTTTCAATTAATTAATTAAACCATTTGAATATTATGCCCACAATTTAATAGGATATCATAATCTATTATTTTGGGCTTGGAATTTTTCAACTTGGTGGAACTTTAGAGAGGAGAGAGCTTGGGGAGAAAATATCTTTCCAACGAAGAATGAAGAACGTGTTCTTCCAATTAAGAACGCCAATGAGGAGTGTCTTCGACTTCCTTCCTCAGAACCCTCATCGACATAGGATGTGTTCATCTACAATGAATCGATGTCCAACATCCCTGCGACTTCATCGACGAACAACGAACAATGTAGTGGTGTGTTTTGATTTGAGCAATGTTGATTATTCCTTCCATGATTGTGTCTCTTGACATGCTTGCTCCCAAACTAACGCGGAAGGACCGGGCCAAACGAACATGGCCTGATCCATCCGTCGTTCTTGTAAATGTTTGGTGTGTTCATCGTGTTCTTCATGGGTGATGAACAACGGATCATTGGGAGTTCGTTGTGCGACACAATGATCCCAAACTGAATAACCAACATCACGTAAACCTAGAAGAGTTGCGACGACGATAGCGGGCGACGGATCGAACCTGAACGGGAAGGACCGTTCCTCAACTGTTCTTCAAGCGGGTGATTCAAATCATGTTTTCGGAGCCAATTAGAGGCTCCAAAACACCGGAGATGACTACGGGACATCGGGGCGACCTAGTGTCTGATGTATCATGACGAATGGACCATCAGAATGAAGAAAAGACATCACAGGAGCCGCGGTGACCAAAGGAGCCATTTCGGGAAAATTCCAGAATACACGGTGTGTACTTCTAACGAACATGCCGTGTAGTACAGGTGTTCTGCATCTTGAGTTTTGGACATTAGACAAGTAACACACTTTATGTTACCCCAGTCACACAGTGTGTATTCTTTACGCATAATGGCAGATGCGGCTTTACAAGACTCGGTGTGTATTATAGGAAATACGAGGACACAGGAAGAGTCACATGGCCTAACTACACGATGTGTACTCTCTACACAGAATGGCAGAGGCAGCTTCGCAAGACTCAGCGTGTATCTCAGGGATACACGGACACGGGGTGGAGTACACAGGCATGTACTCCACCACATGGCCAGGTAAGGCCGGTGACATGGGCTACCCCGTGTTCGAGTTACACGGGTTGGCGAACACGGGTTGAGGTCGTGTACGGGCACATGGCCAGCGTACACGGAGCCAACCCCAGTTTTGTAGACACTACGTGTAACCATACCACACGCCTTTTACTTTATTTTCTACATGAACAGTTTCTTTTGACATGGGTCATTGCACATGTGAAGTACCTGAGGTCCGTAGACACGGCGTGTAACCATACCACACACCGTGTGCATACTTTTCTACATGACCATCCTTTCGACACGGGCCGTTGTACACGGGCAGTACCAGAGGTCAGAAGACACGGCGTGTAACCTTACCAACATGACGTGTAATTTTTTTGGAAAATGGCTTGGTTATCTAATCTCTGTGTCTTGGACACATATTTCTTGGATTTGGCCTCTATGACGTGGTAGATATTTGAGATACTTCTTTGTGGGACTTCGTGGCAGTTGATGTATAGACACTTGGTTTGAGGAGCAGACCCTCCCAAAATCAAGTGTGCATTTTGTAGGAACCATGTGGCTGGATGTTTTGTGATAAAAGGATCCTATGTGGGTTCGAAGTCTTTGACTACTGTTCCAAAATCCTCTGTGGGTTCGACAGCTCTGATTACAGTTCCTAGATCCCACATGGGTTCGACAACTCTGATTACTGTTCCAGGATCCTACATGGGTTCGACAGCTTTGATTACTGTTCCAGGATCCTATGTCATTTTGACAGCTATGATCGTTGTACCAGGATCCTACATGGGTTTAACAAAGTAGATGATTCAGTGGCTACATCTAATCATCTCTATCTTTATACTTATGTTATTCCAGTTGTGAGCTGATTTCATACATGTGTGGTACTTTCCTTTGTGGTAATACCTTGGTTGTATTATTCTGTGTGGTGTACCAGTGTGGTACTTTCCTTTGTGGTATTTCTTCCTTTGTGGAATGGTTGAGCTTGGGGCTTTGGAGTTGGACTCTGTTATTTCCTCATGATGTAGATGGGTTTACTTGATCAATTTGATATATGTATGGTAATATACAAAAGTAGTGTTATCTATTGGTTTTGTACTTGTGGTTTATCCTTGTTGGATTTGGTGAGACCTTGAGGGTCTCAGGGTCCCTATTGAGTATTGTTATACTCACCTCTGTATGGGCTATGCCCGCACCTTGTTTTGTTTTGTAAGAACCCAGATCTTCGTTTCAGGTATGTTTCTCCTTTTTCTGGATTTTTTGAGAAAAATGGAGTTTATGGAAATTTTTGAAGTACACACCGTGTACTTTCTGAGTACACATCGTGTACTCTTTTCCCGCTCGAAGCCATGTGCTGGCCATGTCCGGGCCACACACACGGTGTGTAGGGGTGATGTGGAGGCCAGTGTTAGAGGTGTACGGAAAAACCCACTACACGCAGTGTAATCTAAATGTACACGCCGTGTAATTTCTTTTCTTCATTAAACGGACCAGGGTAGCGTCTAATCACCATAAACATCTTCTTATAGGTCTTGTTCGACCGAGAGAAGTCGTACGACCGCAAAACTTATCTGTATTCCTGAGCCTCCATCTGTTGACTGATTTGACCACCGTCAATTACGTTGGAACCACAGTGGTGAGTTATTCTTTCTTCTTGAGTTTCATTCCTTGATTTTTCCTCTTACTTACGTTATCACGGGTTGAGCATTTTTTACATTTTCTCATATCTACGATGTTCAAGGGAGAATTAGTCATTGTGGTTCAGGTATATCGATCTTCTAGGATCGAGGTAGGTGGTTTGTTCCTTACCGTTCAATGTATTTGAGTTTTATGCGCAAATCCCACCAATAACCATGAACGGTGTATTACGTGTTTACCTTTTTTCCCTTGTTGTTTTCCTACCTTGCTTTTATGCTTGTGTTGAGGTAAGTTAATCATGCTAGAGGATATTTTGTTGTGCTTAGATGTTTTTCCGTGCTTTTTTCTAGTTATGACTTTCGGGTTTCGTTTTCCTTTGGTTGTTACACATATTATTTTCCTTGCCTTGTGACTATAGGATGGAGTGAGATTCATAACATGCTTGTTGTTATGTAGTTTGTTATCCAAGTAGCACTATAGGTATACTTTAGTTAGCCAAGTATCTCTATAGGTGTACTTTGGCCTTATAGTATTATCATTCACTAACTGGTGCGGGGATGTGAGAACCTGGTACTATAGACTATAAGGGATAGACCAAGTGAGCTTCCTAGAGAGTCTTTAACAGTATAGACTATAAGAGGGTAGATCGAGTGAGCTTCCTCAGTGAGTCTTATACATTATAGGCCACAGGGGATAGACTGAGTGATCTTCTTAGTGTGCCTTCAGTTTTTATAGACTACAAGAGGGTATACCGAGTGAGCTTCCTCGGAGAGCCTTACCTTGTTTGATTTCTCCTTAAGAACCTTCCCAGGATAGTGGAGGAATTGACCGAGTGAGATTCCTAAGAGAGTTTGTGGTATACCTGAGGCTATAGGAGGAATTGACTGAGATATCTTCCTCAGAGAGTCTCTAGACCTTGGGGCTAAGAGGGTTAGACCACGTGATCTTCCTCAGAGAGTCCCTGACAACCCTAGACTATAAGTGGAATTGACTGAGTGAGATTCCCCAGAGAGTCTCATAAATTCGTATGACCAAGCCAGAGGGGTTAGGATGAGTGCACTGCCCAGAGGGTTGTGGTAATTCTTGGTTAGGACCAGAGGGGATGGTTGTAGGTACTTCCCAGAGGGTTTGCTATTTTTGTTAGCTAATTTTCTTCACTACTGTTGTTGGTTGTAGTTGACTGCTGTTGTTTGTGGTTGATTGCTGTTGTGTATCATCCTGTTTACAACCTGCTTCTTTTATGTTGTTGTTTACTGCTTACTTTACTTTTACCTGCCATAAAATCACTAACTGTTAGGCACATATCTTTGGGTGAATTCCTAGTGGGATTTAGTCTCACACCCTGTTTGGGTCCTGGTTTTGGGCCAAAACAGATTATGTTGTTGCAGGTATAGACAAGGGAAAGCGCCCTTCGACTTCTAGTACTTGATTTCTTGGATCAAGAGAGCATGGGACCAAGCTTTGGCTTGTGATGCTGAGGAGCTGTTTGTTTTTCTTTTGTACGTGTTTGGTACTATTTTATTTTTCAGCATTGTGACTTGTTTGGCTGTTTTATTAGATATGTATCTTGCATCATTCCATATACATACATATGTGCTCCAGTTTGTTGATTTAGTCTTCCGCTATTTATTATTTTTGGTAATTTACTGCTTCCGCTATTGCATGTTTATTTATTTCTGTTGTGTACTCTTCCAATGAGGGAATAGTTTCCCCACTATCACACCCAAGGCCCTCACTACTAGTCGATAGCCTCTGGCATTTGGGGAAATGTGTTTGAGGCCGTGTGACCAATTGGGTACGGGGCGCCTCTAGGTGGCTTCCGGAACCGGGATGTTACAAAGTGGTATCAGAGGAATTATTTTCTCTTGACATACTTTTTGGAGCCTTTATTCAGGGATAGGACAGATTCGGTACTTGGTAATAAGTTGTCCCTGGGAGTAGCTAACCTGTGTACAGGGAAAAGCCAATCTACCTCATTTATTGCAGTTTTCTAGTTTTGAGATTTTATGGTTGATATGATTTCACCTAGAGTGATTCACATGACTTTCATTGTTATTATTGTTCTATTACGGTTCTATTTCTATCGCAACCCAATGAGATGAGGGTATTTCATATCATGCATCATATAGGCACTTGTTAGAAATCACATACCATGCATTCTTCACATGCCATCTAGGGTGCATTACTGATTGCATGTTGTTGTAATAGACGTTCTCTAGATTATGCATGTTGTTGTGATAGATTTTGGATAGAATCCCTACAGTTTGATAGAGAAATTTTTTGTATTGTACATTGCTTAAAAATGAACACCATGTTTTGGTTCATGAGGTGTATGGGCCCTCTTGAATCAGAAATTGTTGAGTCATTGACTTGTTTTTCACATATATGACTGTATTGGATGCCAAGCTTTGATTCGGGAGGAGTATGGGACCTCACGGATCAGAATTTGGAACCTCCTTGCCTTGTTTTCTGGGTTTTCTGGGCTTCTATGCAGTTTTTGAGCTACTGCCCAGAAAAACCCAGAATACATGGCATGTACCTTCTGGATACACGCCTTGTAGTTTTCAGGCTATCTCACTGACCGTGTGAGTAGAAACATGGTGTCGTGAAAATAACTTTAGTAACACGCCATGTACGGTAGGTGCATGCCATGTAGTTTAGAGCCATGTACCCGACTGTGTCACTGACAACACGGGTCGGGGAAGCTTGAGTAGAACACGCCGTGTTGGTAAAGAACACGCCGTGTAGTTTTTCCCAGGTACCCGACCGTGTCACAAACAACACGGGTCAGTGTTATCTTCTCCTATACACACCGTGTTTTTTCGAAACACGCCGTGTAAGGGCATCTGTGTAGATGGCCGTGTAACTAACAACACGGGCCGCCAAGACCTTTTCTAGTACACATTGTGTCCCTAGGGAACACGCCGTGTAGTCTGGGGTTAGTTTGGACTGTGTGGATTAGCCGTGTAAGGAGAATTAGGTAGGGGTTTAGAGTTCAAGTATACGCTGTGTGTGGGAACAATACGCCATGTAGTTTGGGGTGTTACACGACCAGTAGTGGTAGGAGTACACGCCCATGTTAATGGCCTTAACGGACACACCGTGTAGTTTTAATACACACCGTGTAGTCATGTTTTTTTAAAACATGATGTTTTTCCCCTGTTCTGGTTTTGTACTCATGTGTTTTAAATCCTTGTTAATCCTAGCATAAGGTGTGCTTTTGATGTTTCAGAGCTATGCCTCTAAGACATCCTCCGGTCGTACGTCAGTTGTTGGACGGTGACCAGACACCAGAAATGGACGATCAGGGACCTCCTGTTGATCCTCCTGTTGTGCCAGCCTTGGCACCAGCAGTTATACCCGTCGTAAGTGCTGATGCGAAGTTCAGGGAGTACTTCCTGAGGATGATGTAGACTTTTCAGGGAGCGCCACCTCCTGCCCCATCGATGGCTGAGTTGACGTGGGTTTTCCAGAAGCATCATCCTCCTACATTCTCAGGGGATGGAGTACCCCGGGATGTTGATTCATGGTTCGAGACCACCCTAACTATCTTCAAGTATCTGAAAATACCCCCAGAGAAGAGGTTAAATCTGCCACCTATATGCTCCGGGACACCGCCAAGGGGTGGTGGGAGGTGATCTCACAGTCAGGGCACCAGCAGGCTATGTCATGGGATGAGTTTCGACGCACCTTCACTGATTACTTCTATCTGGAGACCCTGAGGGCCAATCAAGCCTGAGAGTTTATGAGTCTGCAGTAGGGTACTCTTTCTGTCATGGAGTAATCGTCTCGTTTTACTGAGCTGCAGCGTTTCACACTGATCCCAGAAGGTGATGAGTTGTTCCTTGCTAGGAAGCTTGAGGACGATCTCAAGTAGGAGATCTGATCCCAGGTGAATATCTTCCAGTTGACTTATATATCCTCCATCATCAACCAGGATCTGATTACTGAGCACAATCTGAGGGATTCTGGAGCAGTGATCCAGGGCGGTTCGACATCCAGAGCTTGTGTTCCTCCTACAAACAGTATGATGTGTTGCAGATAGTCTTCTCGAGGAGATCGGGGTTCGCGAGATGCATCTTATGGAAACCAGGTTGTATGATACCAGTGCGGTAGGAGTGGGTATACAAGGCCTTAGTGCTAGAGAGATCCAATGGAGTGCTGATATTATGGAAATATGGGCCATCTTCAGCGTTTTTGTCAGATCTTCTCACATTCAGCTGGTGGTAGGGGTTCCTCTATGACCCCGCGTTCTAGAGATGCTTCTCCAGTTTCCCACCAGTCTGGGAACTAGAGTTCTTTTGGCCATTCAGGCCGAGGTGGAGTTCACGGCCATGGTGGTCAGTCACCAGTTCATCAGCGACAAGAGAGTGGATCAGCTCAGAGTGGTCAACCAGGGGAGTAGGGCCACGGTGCAGGGCAGTCTCTCACCGTGGAGCAGACCTATCAAGAGTAGGATCCCGTCCCTTATGTAGTTCAAGGTACGATCTTAGTGGCCTTAGTTTTATCTTCAACTCTTTTCGATTCTTTTTCTTCCCATATATTTATCTCTGTTGCGGTCATGGAGAGAATTTGGCTTTGTATCTCTTCGTATGCCGTTTGTTTGACTATTGACATGCTGTTGGGAACAAGGACATCTAGCATACGTCCGTGCAGAGAGTTTCCTATAGTGGTTGCGGGGTGTCATTTCTTATGGGACCTCTATGTCCTAGAGATGACGGGCTATGATTTCATTATCGGTATGGACTGGTTGGTCCCCTTCCAGGCAGTCGTTGATTACTATCACCACAGGGTGAGTTTCATATCACCAGAGGGCGGATCTTTCCTTCATAGGGGCGAGTGGGATGTCCAGTCGGGTAGAGATGGACCAGAGCATCATGGGATAGGGGAAGTTACAGCCCAGATTGCCAGTATTTATCTGGATGACCAGGGGACTTCACAATTATACATTCCCCCAGTGGTGGATCGTTTCAGGGATGAATTTCTAGAATACTTTTCAGGTTTGTCTCCGGAGCGTGAGGTAGACTTCTCGATTTATCTCGTGACAGAAGCATAATCAATGTCCATTCCACATTATAGGATGGCTACACCTGAGTTGCAAGAGCTCAAGAAGCAACTAGAGGAGTTTCATGCAAAGGGTTTCATCTGACCTAGTACTTCTCCTTGGGGTTCGCCTATCCTGTTTGTGAAGAAGGCAGATGGTACCCTTCAGCTTTGTGTGGATTATCAGAAGCTGAACCAGTTGACGGTCAAGAACCGATATCCCTTTTTGAGGATAGATGACCTCTTTGATTAGCTACTAGGAGCCCAGGTGTTCTCGAAGATCGATTTGAGGTCTGGTTATCTTCATTTTCACGTTATACCCTCAGATATACCTCTTACAGCCTTCAAAAGCAGGTATGGTCTATAAAATTATACATTCATGCCATTTGGTCTCACGAACGCACCTGCTGTTTTCATGGCACTGATTAACCGAGTGTTCCATCCATACTTGGACTCCTTCGGCATGGTCTTCGTAGATGTTATCTTGGTGAACTATCACACTTGACACGAACATGGTACACATCTTGAGATCGTTCTGAGTACACTGAGAGAGAATCGGTTGTATGATAAACTCTCAAAGTGCCACTTTTGGATGGATCAGATTCACTTTTTGGGTCTTGTCATCTCCGAGGCTTGAGTATCTGTGGACCCAGAGAAAGTGAGATCTGTAGTTTCCCGGGAGAAACCGAAGAATTTCTTTGAGGTATGGAGTTTTCTAGGACTGGCGAGATACTACAAACACTTCATTAAGTACATCTCACTCCTAGAAGCCCCATTGACAGGTCTGACCAAGAAAGGGGTGAACTTCTTATGGTCAGATTCTTATGATTCAGCCTTTGAGGAGCTGAAGGGGAGGTTGATGTTGGCACCGATACTAGTCTTGCCAGAGCCTGGAAAGGGCTACAATGTTTACTGTGATGCTTCAGGTATTGATCTAGGAGTTGTGCTTATGCAAGGAGATGGAGTTTCTGTGTATGGGTCTCGACAGTTGAGGCCACACCAGAGGAATTACGCTACGCACGATCTGGAGTTGGAAGCTGTTGTTCATTCCTTACGCTGTTGGAGACACTACCTTCTAGGAGAGAACATTTTTGTTTTCACCTACCAAAAGAGTCTCAAGTATATCTTCACTCAGTGTGATCTTAATCTGAGAGAGCGTAGGTGGGTTGATTATCTTCAGTCCTTTGACTTCAAGATCACCTATACATCAGGAAAGGGCAATGCAGTGGAAGATGCGTTGAGCAGAAGAACTCAGATACAGGTAGTTCAAGAGTCCAGCAGTGAGTGGCAGCTTATAGTTCTATTCTCTGAGATGCATGTGGAAGTGCACGACAGGCAGGGACAAACTGTCCTATCTTCTGTAGTTGTTAACTCTACACTTATTGATCAGGTACGGATGAGGCAGCTATCAGATTTGGTGGCCTTAGTCCTGCGGGAGAGTGTTTCAGGAGGGGACCCTCTTCCTGGATGGACAGTGGGAGAGGATGAGATCTTGCGTTTCCAGGGATATGTATGGGTGCCAGCAGACATACGCAAGGAGCTGATGCGGGATTTTTATTCCTCAATGTGGGCAGTTCATCCTGGTGTCACCAAGATGTATAATGATCTACACCACCAGTACTGGTGGCCAGGTATGAAGAAAGACCTTTCTGGTTTTTTCATGAGATGTTCTACTTGTCACCAGGTGAAATCAGAGCATCAACGACCATCAGGGCTTTTACAGTAGTTACCCATTCCCGAGTGGAAGAGGAATGATGTCGCGATGGACTTCGTGACCGGGTTGCCGAGGTCACCTCAGGGGAACGATACTGTTTGGTTCATCATCGATAGGCTTACGACGGTTGATCACTTCTTTTCGGTCAAGGATACCTTTAGTGTTGATGATCTAGGACATTTGTACATCCGAGAGATTTTATGTCTACCTGGAGTTCCACACTCCATTATTTCAGACAAGGATGCCCACTTTACTTCTTGGTTCTGGAAGGGACATCAGAAGGCTTTGGGTACACAGGTACTTTTGAGTACAGCATACCAACCCCAAACTGATGGCCAGTCCAAGTGCACGATCCAGGTGCTTGAGGATATGCTCCGAGCTTGCATTCTAGACTTCAGAGGTTCTTGGAAGAATCATATTCCTCTTGTGGAGTTCTCCTACAACAAATGTTTTCAGGATACCATTTAGATGGCACCTTGCGAGGCTTTGTACGGTAGTCCATGCTGATCTCCCTTATTCTAGCTGGAGGCAGGAGAGTCAGCTCTGCTAGGACCTCATCTTGTTCAGGAGACCTCAGAGCAGATAGAGTTGATTTGGAAGGGGGTGGCTACAGTACAGTCTCGACAGAAGTCTTATGCTGATCAGAAGAGATGACCTCTGGAGTTCGAGGTCGGAGATCAGGTTTTCCTGCATGTCGCACCGTGGTTGGGACACATGAGGATTCGGAGACAGTGTAAACCTTCACCATGATACGTCGGGATTTTTGAGATTTTGGAGAGAGTTGGGCCGGTTTCCTATCGGTTGTAGTTACCTCAGACATACTGAGCCATGCATGACGTCTTCCACATTTTTCAGCGCCAAAATCACTTTTTAGACCCATCTCATGTCTTTTATCCTGAGGAGGTTGGGCTCGAAATGGATGCATCATTTGAGGAGCATCTCATCCGGATTGTCGATCGTAGTACGAAGGTTCTCCATGGGCGGTCTGTTCCTTTAGTACGGGTGGTTTGGCAGCATGGGCGAGTACATGACGAGACCTGGGAGAGGGAGGCCGATGTTTGATCGCAGTGGTCGGTGCTGTTCGGGGTTTCTTCTTCTACGCCTCTCTAAGGAAATTCGGGGACGAATTTCTTTAAGGGGGGAAGTTTGTAAGAACCCAGATCTTCGTTTCAGGTATGTTTCTCCTTTTTCTGTAGTTTTTGAGAAAAAGGGAGTTTTCTGGAAATTTTGGAAGTACACGTCATGTAATTTCTGAGTACACGCCGTGTACTCTTTTCCTGCTCGAATCTGTATGCTGGCCATGTCCGACCCACACACACAGTGTGTAGGGGTGATGTGGAGGCTGGTTTTAGTAGAGTACAGAAAGACCCACTACACGCCGTGTACTCTAAAAGTACATGTTGTGTAATTTTTTTCATTAAAAAGGTCGGGGTCGCGTCTAATAACAATAAACATCTTCTTCTAGGTCTGGATCGACTGAGAGACGTCGTAAGGCCGAGAAACTTCTCCAGATTCCTGAGCCTCCATCTGTTGACTGATTTGACCGTCGTCGATTGCGATGGAACCGCAGCAGTGAGTTATTCTTTCTTCTTGAGTTTCATTCCTTGATTGTTCCCCTTACATAAGTGATCGCGGGTTGAGTGATTTTGACGTTTTCTCAGATCTAGACGTTCAATGAAGAATCAATATTTGTGGTTCAAGTATATCGATATCCTAGGATCGAGGTAGGTGGTTTGTGCCTTACCCTTAAAAGTCTTTGAGTTTTATGTGGAAATTCCACTAATAACCGTGAACGACGTATTGCGTGTTTACCTTTTTTCCATTTGTTGTTTTCTTTCCTTGATTTTATGCTTGTGTAGAGGTAAAGTAATCATGTTATAGGATATTTTGTTGTGCTTGGATGTTTTGACATGCTTTTTTCTGGTTACAACCTTCGGGTTTCGTTTGCCTTTGGCTGTTACACCTATTTTTTTCCATGCCTTGTGACTATAGGATGGAGTGAGATTTATAACATGCTTGTTGTTATGTAGTTTGTTATCCAATTATCTCTATAGGTATACTTCAGTTATCCAAGTAGCTCTATAGGTGTACTTTGGCCTTATAGTATTATCATGCACTGACTGGCATGGGGGTGTGAGAACCTGGTGCTATAGACTATAAGGGATAGACCGAGTGAGCTTCCCATAGAGTCTTTGACATTATACACTATATGAGGGTAGACCGACCGAGCTTCCTCAGAGAACCTTAGACATTATAGGCCACAGGGGATAGACCGAGCGAGCTTCCCAGAGTGCCTTCAGTTTTTATAGACTACAGGAGGGTAGAATGAGTGAGCTTCCTCAGAGAGTCTTACCTTGTTTGATTTCTCTTTAAAAACCTTCCCAGGCTAGAGGAGGAATTGACCGAGTGAGCTTCCTTAGAAAGTATGTGGTATACCTAAGGCTATAGGAGGAATTGACCGAGATAGCTTCCTCAGAGAGTCTCTAGACATTGGGGCTAAGAGGGTTAGACTGCCTGATCTTCCTCAGAGAGCCCCTGACTACCCTAGACTATAAGGGGAATTGATCGAGTGAGCTTCCCCAGAGAGTCTCATAAATTCTTATGACCAAGCCAGAGGGGTTAGGCTGAGTGCACTATCCATAGGGTTACGGTACTTCTTGATTAGGACCAGAGGGGATGGTTGTGGGTACTGCCCAAAGAGTTTCCTATTTGTGTTAGTTTATTTTCTTCACTACTACTGTTGGTTGTGGTTGACTGCAGTTGTTTTTGTTTGATTGCTCTTGTGTATCATCCTATTTACAGTCTGCTACTTTGATATTGTTGTTTACAGCTTACTGTACTTTTACGTGCCATATACTCACTAACTATTAGACACAGATTTTCGGGTGAATACCTACTGGGATTTAGTCTCACACCCTATTTGGGTCATGATTTTGGGCCGAAACAGATTATGTTGTTGTAGGTATAGACAAGGGAAAGCTCCCTTCGACTTCTGGTACTTGATTGCTTGGAGCAGGAGAGCATGGGACAATGCTTTGGCATGTGATGCTGAGGAGTTGATTACTTTTATTTTGTACATGTTTGGTACTATTTTATTTGTCATCATTGTGACTTGTTTGGATGTTTTGTTAGATATGTATCTGGAAACATTCCACATACATACATATGTGCTCCAGTTTGTTGATTTAGTCTTCCGTTGTTTATTATTGTTGGTTATTTACTACTTCTACTATTGCATGTTTATTTATTTTTATTGTGTACTCTGCCAATGTGGGAATAGTTTCCCCACTATCACACCCAAGGCCCTCACTGCAAGTTGGCAGCCTCTGGCATTTGGGGAAATTCTCTTGAGGCCATGTGACCAACTGGGTATGGGGCACCTCAAGGTGGCTTCCGGAAACTGGACGTTACATGTATGGTGTAGAAGATAGGCAGCACTGACTGAGAACAAGGGTACCATGACTGGAGGTAGCTCGGAGGTGGATGTTAGCCATGTCGAACCATGGATACGACCATTCGTGAGCTATACCTACCCTTCAGGTAGGATTCGTGGTGGATACACTACTACAAAAATGGGTGAGGGAAGCGCTACCCCTTTATCATCGATTCTTTTAGTAGAACTGATAAAGGGGGGCTTTATCAGCACTGAAAAAAATTATATTTAAAAAAATCATTAAAAATAAATTATTTTTATATAAGTATATTTATTGATATATAAATATAATATATGTTTTTTAAATATGTTTTTTATACGTATAAATAAAATATTGCATTTAATATATAAGAAATTTAGTGTAAATGGCTGTAAAATATATTAAAAATATTATTAATTAATAATATTCTAATTATTATTGATTAAAAATAATTTAATAACAATTTGAAGACACAAAAATCAAAACAATTAATAAAATATCTAAAATAAGTTGAAAATGTAACTCAAAGTTCAAACGGCCATGACTTTTGATCCGGGTATCCGTTTTAGCTCTACAGCATATCAAATCAAAGCCTCCAGTGAGCTCTACACGCTGGGGACTGAGTCAAAGCCTTTGTCTCATATTTCAAGGCCAAAATGGCCCAAAAGGCCTCCAAAACTGAGTTTTTAGTCGGGATACCCTGATTTGTTAACATTCAAACAGGTATAACTTCTGATGCAGAAGTCTTTTAAGCCTGTACCACATATCATATCGAATATTGTTTTATTTTCTTTGATTTGATAGGTTGTGGAGTTGAAATAGACTTCTAGATTATAAGATATGATCATTTTAACATTCTATGGATTTTCAAATACGCACATATATGTTTTTATACGTAAATATATATGTGTTTGTGTGTGTTTGTGTCTGCGTGTGTGTCTTTGTGTTGTATATATATATGTATGTATGTATTTTTTTATTTATTTAATTTTAAACACACATACAAAACATTTTTCAGAAATATATTTAAAACTAAGCATATAAGAATATATTAATATACAAATAAATATACGGATAAAAAATTATAACTAAATATATATATATATATATAAATAAATATAAATATATATTAATATAAGAATGAATATATATACTAATATATGAATAAATATATTTATATTAATATGAGTATATATCAATATACGAATAAATATATCTATATATAAATATATATAATGAGATGTATCAATAAATAGAGAAATAACGAAATAGCTTAGTGGTAAAGGTGTAGCTGCAAAATGGGGAGGTTGTAGGTTTGAGTTCGGGTGGAGGTAAAGGTGGTACAAGCGTGTGAGGATGCACAGGAATGGTAGCGCGCGGGAGAGCTCCTAGCGCTGATAAAGGCGTGGTCATGTGCTGATAAAAGCTCTCCCTGTGCATTATTTAATTTTTTTTTTATTTTTTTTTTACTTTTATCAGCGCTATTTAAAAAGATATGATAAAAGACCCTTCTATCATTGCAAAATAAAGCGCTGATAAAGACATCTTTTATCAGCACTGATAAAAGTGGCCTTTATCAGTGCTTTTTGGAGTGCTGGTAAAAGGGACTCCCCTATATTAGCGCTGATCTTTACAGTGCTTTATTAGTACTGTTAAAGTCCATTTTGAGTGCTGATATAAGCCGTTTTTGTAGTATTGATGATCCAGGAGATGCTTTTCACATATTAGATATCTTCTACATTTCAGTTTTCTTTGTACTTTCTAGCTGGGCTTGTATTCTAGCCCCTTTTTCTTACTGCACATGCACTATTTACTATATAGTTTGCTTGAGTTCGTATCTTCCTGTGTGCCTGGTCGTGTATGTTTACAAGTTATAAAGGCAATGCCTTCCCAGTTTTAGGGAATACGCCTTCGATGCTAGTCTCCAACCCCTGGCCTATTGAAGGCGGGCTTGGGGAAGTCACGACACAGGGCCCAGGGGACGTGTCGTGAAAAATTGGTATCAGAGGAGTTGGTTCTACCGCAGAACTTAGGTCTCTGATCTTTTCTGTGAAGCAATAGTGTTGTGTGTAGTGAGTGTGGTTTTCAATTCAGGGAGTCCAGTGTTAGTACAGAGGCAGACATATCCATACACCAGGACCCTGACTTCTGATTTCTGACTCAGTGCATGAAAACACTGATTGTGTTTGTGTTTTCAAAGGTTTTATTTGTGTCATCTCACCAGGTATAACTTATTGACCATGGAACACCTATTCTTTATCAGTATGTTGCTGCCCAGACAGCCATCTAGGATTACCGAGAGAGTACAAGATGATGGACCACCGACTGACGAGGATCGAGTGTAGGGCCATCTTACTATGTTGGCACCTTTGGGTGGTGTACTATAGCACCACCACCCATTGGGTGGTAGATACCACCAGCCACACTGGCGTATGGTTCCCACCGATTGAGCACATTGCACGAGTTCTAGCAGTAGAGGCCTCTGAGGTTTCAAGGCGAGACAGATTCCCACGTAGCTGAGGGCTGGATAGATGTGATTGATAGTGTTTTCCTCCAAGTTGATACACCATTAGGGCAGATGATGATCTTAGCTACTAGTCTTTTCAATGAGTGACCATAAGGATGGTCCGCATAGTGATGAGGCTTCGGTATGTGGACCATTACTTGAGATAGTACCTTCGGGTAGTGTTTTAGCTGTATCAATACCCATTGGTCAGCAGTTACAACCGGCGGTACTGGTAGAGGAAAAATATAGGCTTAGTGCCTTACGTGTGATACAACATCAGATACCCCTCAGGTTCTATGGCGAGCCTGACTCACAGGCGGCTGAGGACTAGCTTAAGCAGGTGGCTGAGAGTTCTCTAGAGCTTATACAACTTCAGCAAGACGATATGTCAGTATATCAGTATTTGTCGAGGTGTATCAACCATTCCTAGTACTTGATGAATATGAAATGATCAGTGCTTCAGGGCTCAGACTTCTGAGCGAGATATGTTTAAAAACATATATGCCATCACTATTCCTCTATGCATTCCTACTTATATTAGGGTGCTAGAGAGAACATTTGTGGTTGAATATTCTTTGGCTGAGCGAATACAGCCAGTGAATGTTTGAAGTGGGAAATCATGAAACTAGCACCAGTCTCAGAGACATGGGCGTATAAAATGTTTCTGGAAGAAGATGTGTTAGGGACAAATGAATCTTCATATCAGAAGATGTGGAAGTAGAGCTAGGAGAGCAGCATGAGGTGGTGTACATTTCGACATGTTACAAACCACCCCATTATTGTGGACCCCACTAGGCTCAGGGGACTGGAGGACAGGGGAAGGGAGAAGCTGTATCTGGTCAGGGAGTGTGACCCTAGGCCTCTAGGAATGATTCGAGGAATGGTATATGTCTACTACTAGCTGCCGTATTAATAGACATAGGTACCAATCATTCCTTCCTTCCACAAATCCTATTCAAGACCTAGAGTTTCCAGTTCAGGTGTTGACTTTACCCTCACGTCTGGAGATACCTTTGGGAGGAGACTTGATAATCACACTTACGTTGGAGGTGTGATCTAACCCTTGATGTGAGTGTTTCGGTTGTAACCAATTGGTGGAAGCATCAAGGCTTTACGACATTAGATTGGGTATGAACTGGACACCACAGTTGAAACTCATATTGACTGTATTAGGAAAAATGGTTGTCGTATATCTACAATGATGGGATGTGGTTTTCCTTCGTCGGCGAAAAGGAAACCCAGGAAGCACAAGATGGAATCTTGCATAGAAGGTTGTAGCTGATCACTCATGATTCATCCAGACATGCCCTTGTGGCATCAGGAGTGGCAGAGCATGAGGGAATCTTTTCAGAGATGTTTCCAGAATTACCCCCCCCCCCAAGGGAGAGGGACGTCTGCTTTGGATAGGTACTACAAGATATTTGTACCAGATTTCTCCAGAGTTGCAGCACCACTATCAGCGTTGACGAAGAAGGGGAAACCTTTCGTGTGGTTGGAGAGAGGCCAGCGGAGTTTCCAGGAGCTGAGGCTGAGGCTGACTAATGCCCCCATATTATGGCTTCTAGAAGAGGGCATAGGGTACATGGTCTACTGTGACACATCAGGGACTGGGATCGGATGTGTCCTGATGCAGGAGAGAGTAGTGATCGCTTATGGTTCTCGAAAGCTGAGATATCATGAGAAGAGCTATGCTACCCATGACCTGGATTTTGCAGTAGTGGTCTTCCCCTTGAATATTTGGTGACACTTTCTGATGGGCGAGCATTTTACCGTGTACTCTGGTGACAAGAGTATCAGGTGTATCCTCTCTCAGAAGGACCTGAACCTGAGACAGTGACGTTGGCTTGAGTTCCTCCAGGACTATGAATTCGAGATATTCTATACTCCTAGGAAGGGGAATGTTGTTGCAAATGTACTTAGAAGAAGATCTGGTATACAAATGATAGGAGAGGTGACAGAGGAGCTGGCTGCTTTACAGATATCTTTTATGGATTGAGATAAAGCAGCCTTCCTTAAATATCTTATGGTCACTCCCCCACTTCTTCAGGGAGTCTGGGAAGCTCATCATGGGGACACTGACTACGAGACACGACGTGCTCAGATATCCACAAGGAAGGCACCTGATGGATTATCTGAAGGTGGGGAGCACATCATTCTCTTCAGAGGATGTACTATGGTACCAGGGTCACATCAAGAGGAAGTGTTGAGGGAGTTTCCAATGTCCCCTCTACTAGTACATCCAGGAGTGGCGAAGATGTACCAGGACCTTCGACAAAAGCACTGGTGACCAGGTATGAATATGGCAGTAGTAGAGTTTGTCTCTCGATGCCTCACTTGTCAGCAAGTGAAGGTGGAGAATCAAGTACCAACAGGCTGGGTTCACCCTTTAGAGGTCCCAGAGTGGAAGTGGGAAGGTATATCCATGGATTTTGTGACAGGACTTCCATGTACATCCAGGGGTCACGACTTGATTTGGGTGATCGTTGACCGACTCACCATGTCGGCTCACATCCTACCAATCAGAGATCAAGGTTCAGTAGATATCTTAGGACGCCTCTATGTGCGGGAGATTGTGTGGCTACATGGACTACCTTCTTCAATTGTCTCCAATCTTGACGCACGTTTTACTTCCTGGCTATGGAAGGGGTTTCACGAAGCTTTCGAGATGCAGCTTTATTTGAGCACCGCCTACCATGCTTAGATGGATGGTCAGACAGAACGCACCATTCAGACACTTGAGAACATGTTGCATGATTGTGTCCTTGACTTCGGTCGTATCTGGGAGGATCACATACCTTTGGTGGAGTTTTCATAAAACAATAGTTATCACTCCACCATTGGGATAACACCTTTTTAGGCCTTGTATGGTTAACCATGCAGATCACCACTATGCTGGATAGACCCAGGGGAGTTCACACTATTGGGACCCGAGATGATACGAGCTACCACGGAGAAGGTTTAGATCTTCCCGGATCGGATGAAGACTGCACAGAGCAGACAGAAGTCGTATGCTAACAGGAGACTGAGATATCTAGAGTTTGAGGATGGAGACCACGTCTTTAAACGGGTCTCACCACGACAACGATTATAGAGATTTTTCTGAGGCGTCAAGTTATCTTTGCATTTCATCAGACCTTTTCAGGTCCTCGGCAGAGTTGTCAAGGTGGCATACCACTTAGCTCTTCTACCTCAGTTGCACCGGGTTCATGAATTCTTCCACGTATCCCAGCTGAGGATATACGTACAAGACCCTTCTCACATCATCGACCATAGAGAGCTGGACGTCGAAGATGGGGAGACTTTTACGGAGGTTCCAGTGGAGATTGAGGATCGACATGAGCGGGCCCTACGTGGACGGTCAATACCTATGGTGTCCATTCACTGGCAGCACGGGAACCTCCAAGAGAGTACATGGGAGTGGGAGGCTTCGATGCGTGCTTAGTACCCCCACTTGTTCCCATAGTTATGAGGTGTGGCCTACATGGACGTAGATCCCTGAGGTGGGGAGAATGTAAACACCCAGAATTTCTGTGGAAATTTTTTTTCTTAAATACATGGGAATTTTATGAGTCTGTGAAAATTGACGATGCATGATTCCGAGGCCCAGTGTGCCCGGAATCAATTTCTGAAGTTTTGTTTGGGTACATTTAGTAAACATATGAGCGGGTTTTTATAACTATTTAACTGGTGCTCAGAATTGAAATATGAGAGCACCGTGGAACTCACAGCACCGGTATTCGATTAAGAATACGTTCATCTCGACAACAAATGGTCAGGAAGAAAAGATAGTTTTTGGGTTTTACATTCGAATAATAAAATAAAATAAATGCATGTCTTATTTTATTTTATTTGTTATAAACACCATGTGGAATTTTGAGGTGGGGACTACCACACCTTAACCCCCATGAGAGGTTATGGTGGTGGGCCCACCCGAACCTAACCTCATCTTCATGTTTATTGTGGTGGGGACCACCCGGGATTTAAACCCCTTGAAACTCCCAATTAATGGAGAAACCCCCAAACATCCATTAATTGTAGGGGAGCCAATTCAACTCCCCTAACACTTAATGTGACTTATCCCCCTGGTTAATTAATTGATCCAACACTTTCAATTAATTAATTAAACCATTTTAATATTATGCCGACAATTTAATAGGATATCATAATCTATTATTTTTGGCTACGCATTTTTCAACACGTGGAACTTTGGAGAGGAGAGAGCATGGGGAGAAAAGCTCTCGCCAATGAAAAACTAAGAATGCATTCTTCCAACGAAGAATGTCAGTGAGGAGCATCTTCAACTTCCTTCCTTGGAACCTTCATCGATGTAGGACATGTATGTCTACAACGAATCGATGTCTGCCTTCCCCGCAACTTCTTCGACGAACAACAAACAAGGTAGGGCTGTGTTTCGATTTGAGTAACATTGATTCTTCCTTCCATGATTGTTTCTCTTGACCCACTTGCTACAAAACTAACATGGAAGGACCAGGACAAACGAACATGGCCTGATCCCTCTACTGTTCTTGTGAATGTTTGGGTTGTTCTTCGCATTCTTCATGAGTGATGAACAATGGATCCTTGCAAGTTCTTTCTGTGACACAACGATCCCAATTTGAAGACCCAACATCATGATGACCTAGCGGTGGTGCGATGAAGATAGCGTGCGACGGATTAGACCAGAATGGGAAGGACCGCTCCTCGACCGTTCTTCGAGTGGGTGAATCAAATCGTGTTTTCGGAGCCCATCGAAGGCCCGAAAACACAAGAGACGACTACGGGACATCGGTGTGACCTAGTGTCTGAATTTTCATGAAGAACTAACCATCAGAATGAGAAGAGACTTCACAGGAGGCGCACTGGCAAGAGTCTTCATTTCTGGAAAATTCCAGAATACACAGTGTCTACTTGTGACGAACACTCCATGTAGTACGAGTGTTCTACAACATGTGTTTCAGATGTTAGACAAGTAACACACAACGTGTGACCCCGGTCAAACAGCGTTTCTTCTCTATTCAGAATGGCAGAGGCGGCTTCACAAGACTCGGCATGTATTCTGGGAAATACACGGACTTGGGAAGAGTCACACGGCCTAACGACATGGCGTGTACTCTCTTTGCAGAATTCCAGAGGCTACTTCACAAGACTCGGCATGTATCCCATGGATACGAAGACACGTGGTGGATTACACGGGCATGTACTCCACCACATGACCTGGAAAGGCTAGTGACACGGGCTACCCCGTGTACCGGTTGCACGGGTTGGTGAACATGGGTTGAGGCTGTGTACGGGCACGTGGCCATTGTACATGGATCCAACCCCAGTTTCGTAGACATGACGTGTAACTATACCACACGTTGTGTACTTGATTTTCTACACAATCAGTTTCTTTTGACACAGTTCATTGCACACGAGCTATACCCGAGCTCTGTAGACACAGCGTGTAACCATACCACAGGTTGTGTACTAACTTTTCTACATGACCATCCATTCGACATGGGCTGTTGTACACGGTCAGTACTCGAGGTCTGACGACATGGCGTGTAACCTTACCAACATGCCGTGTACTTTTTGGAAAATGGCTTGGTCATCTTATCTCTGTTTCTTGGACATGTATTGCATGGATTTTCCCCTATGACGTGGAGGATATTTGAGATACTTTTTCATGGGACTTCATGGAAGTTGAAGTATAGACACTTGGCTTGTGGAGCCGACCCTCCTAGAATCTAGAGTGCTTTTTGTGGGAACCCTATGGCTGGATGCTTTGTGATAAAGGGATCCTACATGGGTTCGAAAGCTTCGACTACTATTCCAGGATCCTATGTGGGTTCGACAAATCTGATTACTGTTCCAGGATCCTACGTGTGTTCAACAGCTCTGATTACTATTCCAGGATTCTACGTGGGTTTGACAGCTCTGATTACTGTTCTAGGATCCTACGTGGGTTCGACAGCTCTGATTACTGTACCAGGATCCTACATGGGTTCAAAAGAGTATATGATTCAGTGGCTACATCTAATCATATCTATCTTTATTCTTAAGTTATACCTCTTGTGAGCTGAGTCCGTACCTGTTTGGTACTTTCCTTCATGGTAATACCTTTGTGGTATTCTTCTGTATGGCGTACATGTGTGGTACTTGCCTTCGTGGTATTTCTTCCTTTGTGTAACAGTTTAGCATGGGGCTTTGTAGTTGGACTCTGTGATTTCCTCATGATTGAGATGGGTTTGCTTGATAACTTAGGTATACGTATGGGCATATACATAAGTGGGGTTACCTAATGGTTTCATGCTTGTGGTTTATCCTTTTTGGATTTGGTGAGAGCATGAGGGTTTAGGGGTCCCTACTGAGTATCATTATACTCACCCCCACACGGGCTATGCTCACTACTTGTTGTGTTTGGTGCAGACGACGGACAACACTGACTGAGGACAAGAGTAGCAGGACTGGAGGTATCTTGGAGGTGAACGTTAGCCGAGGCGAACCATAGAGACGGCTGTTTGTGAGGTATACCTACCCTTCATGTAGGATTCGTGGTGGACGATCTAGGAGCTACTTTTCACCTATTAGTTATCCTGTGCTTTCCAGTTTTCTTTGTACTTTCCAGTTGGTCTTGTATTCTATCCCCTTTTTCTTACTGTACTTGCATTATTTACTATAAAGTTTTCTTTAGTTCATATCTTATTGTGTTCTTTGTCGTGTGTTTTTATAGGTTATAAAGGAAATTCCTTCCCAGTTTTAGGGATTATGCCTTCGGTGCTAGTCGTCGGCCCCTGGCCTATGGAAGGCGATCATGGGGTAGTCACGGCACGGGCCCTGAGGGATGGGTTGTGACAATATAATTGGGTTTCCACATAGGAGAACATATGTTGGGAGTGAATATTGTACATGGAGAAAAATTGTAAATATTTATAGGGAGTGAATGGGATCATACATCACAAACCATTGAATGATCAAAGAAAAGTTTATGGCTTCAAATTCATAAATATGTGATAATTTAAAAGGCCATTATCTCAACAAAAATTAAGGTATTTGGACAACTATTTTTTATCACTTTCAGAACATTTAGTATTTCTTGATAAATTTCAATAAACAGAATTTCATTATTGGGTTATGCTTTGAATAATTTTTAATAAATCCATTACCTCATAGAAAAAATTCTAAGAAATTAACTTTGATGATTAAAGACTAATATATGATTTTAATAGATCTTAAGGACCATAAATGAATAAAAAGTCTATATAAATTTCTATTAATAAAATAACATGCCTTAATCTATAAAAAGTAACACTAATAGTTAATCTAAAATATTTATTCATTAAAAATAAATATACATTGACTTGGATATTGTGTATTCCATTGGTAGGTGTGAAACCCTTATCGTCTTTCATTCATGGGTTCAAGACCCATGGAGTTTCCATACATGAGTGATTGTCGCCCAACATAAAGGATGTACTTTTTTAAAATAGAACTAAAATAATATATAAGAAGTAAATCCTTGAAATTAGGTTAATCACTAATTAGCCATTTTACTAAGGCTTTCAACACAAACTCAGTGCACAAATTCATCCTATGAGGTTTAACTTAAACGTTTCATGAACAGATAACTTTATGACCGTTCAGAGAGATAAAAAATCAAAACCATAAAAGTGATTCAAGAAATCATATTAACGTTTATTCCCTCCTATAACAAAATATCTCTTGGTTGTGACATTCCAAACATGTGAATACCCTTATTGTATATTCCCTTGAATCATGTTAACAACCTAAATTACCATAAATCCTTTTGGAAAATGTGCATTCTTCCCCATTCCAAAGTTATTGAATTTACTCCTTAAATCCAAAAAATGTTGTAAACTTCATTAGTGATATTAGAAAACACCTATAAACAAGTCCTTACTTAGTTCCAAGGTAACCAGTACTGTCCAATTTACTTATTCATATCCCACATATCTTTATCCATACAACATTATTTTAACATAAAGAACATGTTGAGTGTTAGCTTCCATTAGTCAAAATGTCAACAATCATGATATAACCTTTCGAGTCCATTGTGACCATTCAACATATTCTTGTAAATCATTAGTAAAACATAAACTAAGAAATACATTCATAATTCACCATTCTTAATTCTAGAATCCAAATATATAAATACTTGAATTACTTCATTATTAATCCTTAATGATAATACCTCTTTCCTTCCAAATTTCATCTGTGGACTCGTCATTATCCACAATGTAACCATTACTCGCACCACCTTGCTAATTCTCTTTAATAACTTTCCCCTTATGACATTGGATTTCATATCAACCATTTTCTCCACATTTAAAACACTTAACATTGATGAAGAGTTAGGGAGACTAAGATTCCTATCCATTTCGTTAACTGAAAAATTAATTTTCCCTAACAGTTACTTACTTTTTTTCCTTATTTTACATAGTCAAAACACCTTCTTATTCCTCTAAGACATTCATGTAGGTGATTCTTTCAACATTATTGACAAAAGGAAACTGAATCTTCATTCCTCCATGGTCTCCATTACCTAAATACTAAGTGAATTCCTTCTTTCCCTTCCATGGTGAGTCTGAGAGTTGGTTAAGAGAAAACATTTTTAATCATGTTTTGTGAAAAATGGTTAGGCATGATCTTGACATCATTCACTCTATTGATCATCCCACTTGACTTTTCATCAGAAAATCATCCATCACATTCAACATAAATCAAGTTCATTCTGGTTCCCGCCATTCACTAAAACTAGAAGCATAATGTGATAATTACTTATCATAACAGAAAACCACATAGTCAGGAAAATAATTAATTATAAAATGTCTAAATCATGAAACCTTCCAAAATATATGACACCTTGGGTTTATCCTAGGTTTTTCATAGCTAAATTGTATCTAAATCATTTATAATGGTTCATAAAGAGTTTGTGAATTCCCAAAGCATATCCCCCAGGAGTACCAAACTAGGTTTGAAACAAGGCCCATTTTGTGTACCAGATTACCCCGAGTCAAGCCCAGAACATCATTTCAGAGTTGGTATCCCTAGGTACATCTATTTCAGAGCCACTTCAACTTTTTGTATCTTGACAGGGATTTATTTCTTGGAAACCACTCAATCAATACTTTAAAAAAATTGAGTACATTCTCCTAAACATTAACTCATCCTTATACTTATCCTTAAAGACATCCCTAGAAATATCCATTGAAAGATACCCAGAAATATCAAAAGGGTTTTCTTATCCTTATTTTCTAATTTTGACTAAACCTTTCCTTTGATACCAACTATAGTGACTGAGCTTAACATACATGGATATTACATCATTTTAGATGAATATTTAGTACATTACAAAAATGCATGCCATAGGACCATAATAGTTTAGTGTATTTGGAAACATAGAAACAAAATCTTCTACCATGGTGAAAGATCTTCAAAATCTCCCATAAAGATATCCACCATTAGTACTTCTACCTAAAACCTTTCATCATAACTTGGAGAAAAGAAACATTAAAATGGGTGGGATCAAATGCTCAGTAAGGGTAAACAAGAGAGAAATGTAATTATAAACACGAGTATAAGGGTATGATAACGTGATACTTTAAATAGAAGATAATACCATGCATATTAAAGATATGAACATAGATCATGGCATAAATATTGGTAGTTTATAAGGACTTAATCATATCAAATAAAAAGAATAAGCCATGAAATAATAAGATAGAAATAAGACATGTACTGTACCAACACATAAGCATATACTAATTTACATATTACCCAAGATATCAATTCCACGACCATATTAGTAGATAAATTCTTTTACGGAAATGGTAAACTCCTATTTCATCCATGTATTACTGAACTGAGTAAACCCTCATTCCTGGCCTATTTTACTGAACAGAGTATAACCTCATTCCAATCTTGTATTACAGAACCGAGTAAAACCTCGTTCTAGCCATGTATTACTAAACTAAGTAAACGCTCGTTCTATCCCTATATTTCTGAACTGATTAAACCCTCATTCCATCCCTATATTTCAAAATTAAGTAAACCCTCATTCAAGCCCTATATTATCGAACTGAGTAAACCATCGTTCCAAACCTATATTACTAAACTGATAAAACCCTCATTTCAGCCCTATCTATCTCATGAGATATAAAGCATTTCCCAATTCATTGGAGGGATATATAGGTCCCAGCCATCACATAATGAAATCATACACACATGTGCCACAAGATCGTAAAGAAACATATTATAACCCTTGAAATTAAATATGTATCATAAACATATAAACATATCATAACCTGTGGAAAGTGGTAGGATTCATAATTATTTCATCACAAACAATCCTTGTGAAAATAAGTATAGCTCAAAAGCATGTATACCATGAAAGATAAATGGGTTTCATAAATATATTACCTATGAAGAAGAAATGGGTTTCACAATGTTCATGACATTAAGCATAACTCATTCATAGAAAGGATATGAATGAAACCTTTAGATAACACCCTCTAAGTTATGATTAACATCAATAGATGTCATCTTATATGGAAAATAAATTTGAAATATCCTCTAAAACTTTTTCCTAAGGAAAATAACATTTCCTGATTGAAAATGTATTTTTAATACATAAAACCATTTGAAATTAATTTCCTTAGAAAATAACTTGAAAACATATAAATAAAACATGAAATAATTTTGAAAAACATTTTCCTTGAAACCATTTAAAATAAGAATCAAAAAATTTTAAAAACCTTTTTCATTGAAAACTTTTAACAAAAGCTAGCAAATGTTTTGAAAAACATTTCTTTTAAAATACATTTATACTAGTAAATAAGGCTTGAAACATTTTGAAATCCTTTTTACTAGAAAAAATTTAAAAGAACTTTTAAACCATTTTGAAAACAATTTTCTTTTAAAATCACCTTTTGAAACATTTTCCTAAATATCAAAATTTTTTACAATGAAAATGGAGCTTCGATGAAATTACGGTGGGTAAATTTGTACATGTTGTATGAGGTAAAAACATTCCTTTTTCACAGTAAAAAGGGAAAAACTTTTACTTGTCTAGAAAGAGAAAAGAATATTCCCTTAAAGATATTGGTTTATTACAAAAGGGTAAATATTTATTTTTGATATTATATTGTAAATGTATAATATTCTTGGAAACTCTTTTTAGAAATCATAGATTTCTGACCCAAGATACGGTAATGTTGGGCTTTCGTAAAAACACTTTCATCACTAACATATGTACTAAAGAATAAAGAATTTTACCAATACATAAGTATATCATCAAATAAAAAAAGATAAATAATCTCATGAATATTCTTGAGAGATGAATAATATGATTTTTCCTATGGAAGCATAAATAGAAACAATCTCAAAAAGCAATGAGATTGCCTTAATTAACACTTATAACTTGGTATCATGGGATCATGCCCTCCATGGGAGGAAATTTAATTATGTGAAGAATATAATATCATGGAAATATTTATATTCATGATATTTCATTTAAAATGGAATTATATTCAACCCAAAATGAGTTTAGGTGCATAACAAAACATGAGTCTCTAAAAGGGAAAATTGATATAAAAACATTTTTATGAAATAGGTAACTTTTGAAACATAATCCACATTAAATAAAGATAAAAAATGGGAAAGTGAATATATATAAATTTAATTATAAGATAAATATAATAAAATCATGGTCAGTACATACACTACACAGTACAAAAGAGTGTAAAATATAGCTTGTATATCACAAAAATTAAATGTGAGATGAAATCCCCTTACCTTGTATCTTGACTCTCTATGTACTCATACATTCTTCATATAAAATAAATTTAAGATAATTATAAATATTTTAAAGAAAATTATTATTATATTTATTACCAAATATTATTTTATTATAAATTTATATTACCCTCGTGTTAACGATACTATGTCAAGGTTTCACTTCGGGTAATATTTGATTTCTTCTTCACATGTGTCTTAATTTTTTATATCGTTGATCCTTATACTAATATCAAGATTCCATAAAATAGAACATGATATAAATATCCGTTATATTTACTATAAGTATATTATAATAATCTATAGTGTAATAGAGTACGTAATGTAATACACTATTCATGGAGATGGTAATCCGTACATATTCATGAAGGTTGTTTTCCATTTTTATAGACATATTGAAAGAAAGTATGTAAATAAAATATTTATATTTATATATATATATATATCATTATTAAATTATAATTAATATATCATATATATCATATAAGTTCATTAAACCCATCCTTAATACATTTTATGCGGTGTGTGAACAAATCACATCGCTTTGAGGGGGCGGTAGTCCACACATTCTCAAAAGAGATAATCGTATTAACACCAAATGGAAGGTAAAAATATGTGTGTTTTAAAAGGAATAAATATTATTAAATAAATTATAAATATTACATATTACATATATAAATATATTTTCCATTATAATGGCCTTCATAATTGGTGGTAAAAGATAAATGAGCAATCATCGTTTCTTGAGGTAGTAGTTTTTTATACACAGAAACAGTATGTTCAACATCCATTACATTGAGGTGTGTGTAAGTTTAGGTCAGAACCCTTTAGTAAAAATATCATTGTAAATTTTGGATACTGGTTTTTTCACACAATATGGTAATAAAGAGATTGTAGGGGATTGATGAGGAAAATAAAGGAAAGGATCTTGAGAGAAGACGTTACCTCTTAATCAGGTAACCCCTTTGGGTTTGTGCCAAAAGGCTTCCTTGTGAGGGTTTCAGCCCAAAGGGAGGCTTCAAGGTCAAAGTTAGGATTTTTTTGGAGGCTTCGTGGGTAGACCATGGTTGAATTTAAAACGTTTTATAGGTGTGACCAATGGGTAGAGGTATTGGCCTTTTATAGGGAAGGAAAAGGACTCACATTGATGTTTTAGAAACAAATTAGGTGTGTACGTGTTCCTACCTAATAAAAGTATTAAAACTCCAACCAAACTCAATAATGTATTTTTTTTTATGGACGAACTATGGACATCAAATGGGTTTTAGAAAAGTTTCTATGTCATTAGGGCTCTTAATTTTATGGTTTATCCCCAAATTAAGCTTAATTTTCCCTTAATTGATGTTATTAATTTAAAACAATTTTACGAATAATTTGGTCAAAAATTAACATATAATTATTAGACTCTAAAATTTATACTGAATTAAATGGTGTATGTTAGATTTTTTAAATTCTAATCACATAAGAGTAGAAATAAATATTAGTGTTAATCTAGCAGATGGGATGAAATAACGGGGTTTTAATTTAAGAAAAAGCTCAAACGTTTGTTATGATTCTATATTAATTATTAAAGTGGAATTGGTTCTAATGAATATAATTGTATTAGTACATGTAATTTTTATCTAATGTGACCTTAAATCATTTTTATAATATCATTTATAATTAAAAATTAATTAGTCAAAATGTGTTTTTAACTAAAAAGCAGTATTTTTCACTATTCATCAAAAATGATGTTTCTCATAAAAACACCAAAAAATCACCATAGGATAATTTTGATGATCTGAATTAAAAAAACAATTTTTTTCTCCAATTCAATTTCTAAATTTTTCGAAAATTATATTCATTATTAGAAGTAGTTCATTCGAGAAAATGATGTTTTTAGACACAAAAATGACTTTACCAAAAATATTATCATTCATTATCAATATGTTTTACTTTTATAAAAAAATTATAAAAAAATATTTGAAAAGTAGTTATTACTATTAAATTTACTAAGTTTAGTAGATAGGTTATAATTATATTATTTAAATAATTAAAATAATAAAAAAAATATGTTTCTTATAAACTCAATGTTGTGTGCATCATACACCAAGTCGGTGTTTCTTATAGTGGAAGCCAAGTTGGAATTTCATGTATCACAAGACAAGTTGGTATTTCCTGTCCAAGGGATGTTTTAATTAGTGTTTTAATACATATATATACATATATAGCATGACTTCCAGTTTCATGTGAAATGAAAAATATTGAAAAGATAAATTAATTTGAAAATAAAATTTTTCAAAATCATGGGGTGTTACCAATAAATCACATTTATGTGTCTTAAAGGGAACTTTCTGAAACATTTTTGTTTAAAGGATCTATACTTAGGAGTTTTAAATGACAAATACATTATTAAATCAAAAGGTAAATGGTTAAATTTTTTATAAAAATAAGAGGATATAAGAGAATGTGATAATCTATAATCAAATAAAGCATTGTATATGTTAGAGGAAATAATTAAAGTATCTTCCAACACATCATTTGGAACTTCAAACATAGTAGTTTTGATCACATAAGCTTGGACTTTATCCATTTGCATTTTATGTGGAAATATTTCTCGATGTTAGGACAATAATTTTCATTTTCCAATCTCCCTATAATTATAGCATTGAACATTGGTAACTTATTTATTTCCCTTATAATCATTAACATGATGGTATTTCTCACCACACATGTAGGAAACTCTTTTTCCTTTTAATCATGAACTAGGTTGTTTCATTCAATAAGTTTTGCACCTTTGAAAATTCCCTTTATATTATTACCTTTATCCATTATTTTTTCCACTAACCTTTTTCCCTTATTTTTCCATAATTTCATAAGAATTTGATAATTATTTCTCTATCTTGATAGTACATTAGAATATATCATCACATGATGAGAAAGTTTAGGTGACTAGTTCTCTTTGAAGGAATCGTTTTAATCCATTGAATAATTCATCAATCTTTCTCTTTGTATTTCATACATAATACATATCATGACTTTTTATCCTTGTAATGTTGGTTTTATACTTAGCAATGTTTTCATACTCTTTTTGTCTTAGGCACAAGAAATGTTTCTCCATATCCACTCTCTATTCCTGAGGGAAATATTTATCAAATAAAATTTCCTTAAAATCCTTATATTTCAAATTTGAATTTTTTTCCCTCCTCCTTTTTTGATTTGAATCAGTGACCACCATTCATCATCACCTCAAGAGAGACAAAAAAACTTCCATGATAACCTTATCCCTTTAATTGCATCCCAAATATAGAAATATCATCACTAAGGAACTTATCAACTACTCAGCTACAAATGGGTTTGTAGTCCCATTGAAACATGGAGGTTGTTGTCACATAAAGTGGAATAACAATATTAGACCAAGTTCTGAATTGAGATTATTCATGTGGCTAAGGTAATTTCACATAACCAGAGTTAGTTGTATCAATATAGATATAATTTTGTTTCTTCGTTTGCATCTCCTGCCTTATCATCCTCATCTTTCATTAATGGAAATCCCTACATGGGATATATGCTTTGATATGGTTCCCATTCCTTCCACTATGCTCCATTTCTAAATAATGGTATACACTAAATTAGGTTATGAATCATAATTTATAATTTTGAACGAGAACAAAACTGAACATAAATTGAAAATTTATACATGACTAATCTCATAATCATAAACATGATTTATTTGGGGACAAATTTACTTTTAAATTCTTCATAATGGTTTATAAACAAAATGTAAATTATTCTAAGCATACCCCCAAGAGTATCAAAATAGGTGTGTAGTAAGTATCATTCTTATGTACCGGGTTACACCACGTTAGGCTCGTGTTAGAGTTGTTACCTCTTGATACATCTATGCTAGAACCACGTCTACTTGTAGTTTCAAGACAATGATTTATTCCTAAGAATACCCACATAATCTCAGCCTTAAAAAAATTATATGATGTTCTTATATGATTTTCCCAAAATTCTATCTTAGGTTTGTGTTCCCTAGTCTATGTTTTGGAAATCTATATTCCAAAGTCTCTACTAAACCAACTCTAATATATATTGTAAAGACCTTGACCCGAGTAGCCCAGAGTTGGTGCCATACTTAAATACATTGGTATTATGAACAAGTGATCTCATCCTAAAGGGATAAATACATTAGTATATTTGGAATACTAGATAAAAACCTAATTTTAACATTAAAACTTGAGATTAAATAAAACATAAAAACTCAATTATAAACACCCAAAACCCCTATATTATTTCTATAGGTATTTCGTAATATACATCTTTTCATCCTAGGGAAAAATAATACATAAGATAGGGGTGACATAAAATTCTAAGTAAGGGTAAGAAATATAAATAAATATATCATAACCATAAACTATAAGTCAAGTCTAATAACTAAAACACATTCCATTAAAACATTATCTTGAGTATAATATGGAAGGAATAAAAGAAGAATATATAATTCCATATAAATAATTACAAGAGAATGAAATGTAACCATGGATATTATACTAGTGGAATAATCACATGGATTATCAGTTAATAATATTTTAATGATGGAATGAATAATTCCAAATATCTATATCAAATGATCAAGGCCTCATCCAAGACATTTTAAAATAAATGGTTAAGGCCTCGGCCAAAACCATATCAAGAAAAAAATGGTCAAGGCCTCAGCCAAGTCCATATCTGATTAGTCTCATGACACATATTGATGCATCTAGGGGATATAGATCCTCCCCAACTAAATTTTCCAATTAATTACACATATTAATGGGATGAAACATAAAAAAAATGTACATAATAAATGTAAATAACTTTTCCAAATTTGTAAACATAATTACTAACTATCCTGAGTAATATGGTGAATGGTAACAAAATAGCATATCCATAGAAAAACTTATCCTAAAAATTTTAATAAAATATGTAGACGATATCATAAAATATAAATACCAATTAATCATAAGAATCATTAGAGGGTATTGAAATATATGAAAATACTACAACAAAATCATTAAGTAATTCTTGAGAGAAATTACCTTTTTTACTTCGGAAAGAATAGTTTTTTTTTGAAAATAATTTTTATTTGTTATAAAATCATATTGTAAACATGTGTGTCCTAGAAAAGAAAAGTTAGGGACAATGAAATTATATTATAGGCATAAAATATTTCAATCTAAATTGAAAGCATGAAAAAATATCATTTAAGATACATTATAAATGAGCCACCTTAGTGTGTTTTAAAGGAAAATACTAAATATTGTTTAAAATGAACAGAGGCATAATTTTTGTATAAAACAAAAAATAAACAAAGATTTTTTTCCCGTCTAAAAATAGTGATGTAATAAAAATAATGGTTTCTTAAAATAGATTATGGAGTGAACTTGAAAATGGGTAAGAAACTGGGAAGTTTCCTTAAATCAATATCTCTTATCGAGAAGAATTGGGAAGGGAGTCGTATAAAATCATGTATTTCCCATTAAAGAAGGATAAAATGATCTTGATTCATGATTTTAGAATATATAAATAGAATTTATATTAATTATATAAAAATAAAAAATAACTACATTGGGGTAAAGAGAGAGAAAGTATAACCTGAATAAAAAATGGATGTTCAGGGAGAATCCCTTACTATATGTTCGAAAGTGTTCTGCACTTACACTTAATGTCCTGACTAAAAAAAATAGATTCATTAATAATTTAATTAATAACCCATTAAAAATTTATTTTATTTAGTGTAATTTTATTAAATTCATTTATCGATTTTTTATAAGTTATAATATTTAATTTCGTCATTCGGGAGTGTTTGTTTCCTTGATTTTGATGATTGATTCTATTGTATACGTGTATGAAAGATCATGTAAAATGGGAATAACTCTCTAGAATAGAAAATAAATGTTATTAATGAAATTATAGGATATTTAATTGTTTAATATTTTATTTTTTTCAGATATGAGGATAATTGATTAAATAGATAATTAATGATAAGCATTTAGATTATTTTGGAATTTTTTCGATCATTACGAACTAGTTTTTTCTTATGAATTAATATTATGTATATATTATGGTTCCATTACATTAACATGTTTTAATACATATAATATATTATTTTGTAACTATTAAAATTGTTTTATGACCATCCTTTAAGGTATTAGAAAATGAAAAATCACCATCCATGAAGGTGGTGGATCGACACCTCACTAACGATGTTTTCATTTTAAGTACAAGAAAGGGGAAGTGAATGGAATTGAAGGTGGATATCCCATTAACACCATAAAATTATATTATATATAAGAAAATATATGTATCATGCATATTTGGATAGAGGAGTTGAGTAAATTATTAGAAAAGGAATGAAATTCAAATAAAATTAAAAGAACTAAAGGGGATTTTAACCTCTTGGATTCCTCTCCTTGAGAACCACCTTAAGGAACATTGTAATGGTATTTAGGTGATACTAGAAAGACCAAATAGTGGGGGATAGGTTTGGTAGAGGGGTTAGTCATAATGTTTACAAGATTCATGGATTTGGAGGAGTGAGGAGAAGAGGTGTTGAGGGGTGGTATTTATAGTGGAGGAGAGGGGTGTTTTTTGATTATTTTATTCATTGGTTTATTATTTTGTCTCAAGACAATGATTTGTCTTGATTCCTAGAGAACAAATATAGTAAAAGGAGAAGTATATTTCGATATTATGGTATTAAATCATCGATACATCGTACATGAACCAATAATTCATGTATTTGTTAAATATTGAATTTTACTTTATTTTATTATTCACAAAAAAATAAACTATTTTAAAAAAACTCAAAAAATCACCCTATAAATTTTTTAATGTGTAGAATTCAAAAAATAACTCAATTTTAAGAAAATGATTTATATATATGAAAATTTTAATTTTCAATGAAAATAATCATTTATTTGAAAAATAAAAATTTTAAAATTATAACTGATTTTATAACTCTTTGAAAAATTTATTAAGGTCCCATAAAATTATCTTATAATAATAAGAGAACAAAATAATAATTGATTAATATATTTTATGAAAATAAATTTTCTTTTAAATATTTATATTAATTATTAATGTTTAAATAAGAATATTCATTTCCCAAAAATACTAACACTTTATTTATCATTTTTAATACATTTATTTACTTATTCCATGATATAAATATATTATATTTTCATTCAAAAGATACCTAAATTGTATGTATACTTTAATAGGTGAAGTTACTATTCTATTGGTCATATTAGTATTCCTAATGGTGGCATTATTATTCCATCAGTCATATTTAATATTATATTATGGTTTTGAACTTTAGGTTGTGTGAAACATAAAATTTAAAATATATTAAATATTAAAAGAGACATACCATAAAATCTTGGCATGTCACATTCTCCCCTCCTTTAAAATATTCCTTAGAATTTTTAGAATTTCTCCTCATAAAAATATTTGGGTATTTATTCATCATATTTTCATCTGGTTCCCACATTTCCTCATAGATGTTATGATTTTTTCAATGTAACTTTACCATCTAAGTTGTATGATTCTTCAACACTTGTTCTTTAGTATCTAGTATCTTGATAGGCTCTTTACATATCGATAAATCAGGTTCCAATTCAATTTCTTTATAAGCATGGACTTGTGTTGGTTCTGTCATGTACTTCCTTAACAAGGATATGTGGAATGTATTTTTTAATTAAGAATTTATAAGTGGCATTTCCAAATGATAATAAACATCTCCAATTCTCTCTAAAATTTTAAAACGTCCAATATAACGGGGGATCAATTTCCCTTTCTTACCAATCCTTATGTCACCCTTCCATCGAGATACTTTTATAAAAACATGATCTCTATTTTCAAACTCCATATCCTTTCTTCAGTTATCAGCGTAGATTTTCTTCTACTTTGAGTCTCTTTAATATTGGTTTGTATAGTCTTTACCTTTTCTGTTGTTTCCTCAACAATTATGATCCTACAAGCTTCCTTTCACCAAATTCATCCCAACAAGTTGGTGTATGAAATTTCTTGCCACATAATGCTTTATACAATGAAATTTGAATGCTTTAATGGAAACTATTATTTTGTGAAAAATCTACCAACGGTAAATAAAGATCCCACATTCTTTTAAAGACAAGTGAGAATGATCATAAAAAGTCTTCTAAAGTTTGGATCATCCTTTTTGATTGCCCTTATGTTTGAGTGTGAAAAGTAATACTCAAATGAATGTCGGTATCAAGATCCTTTGAAATAATTTTCTACAATTTCGATGTAAATCATGGATCATGATTAGACACAATTGAAAGGGGTACACTATGAAGTCTTACAACTTCATTAATAAAGTGTCGTTCTACATGATCTAGTAAAAAATCCTCCCTTATAGCGAGTAAATGTGAAAAAAATTTAAGTCGATCAACAATTACCCATATTGAATCACTATTTCTTGGAGACTTTGGAAATCTAGTGAAAAAATAAAAATCAAATCCATAATATTTACATATAGGAATAGAAAGAGGTTTTATGAATCTTTTACGATGTTGTATTTCAATCCTCACCGGTTGAAAGACCAGACATATTGATAAATAATCTGAAATCTTCCGCTTCATATTATCCCACTAGAAATGTTCCTTAAAATTTAAATACATCTTAGTGCTACAAGGGTGTATATAGAAATTCAAGCAATAGGAATTATCCAATAATACCATTTTTAACTTAGGTATATGGGGAACACAAAGCCTCTTCCAAAATTTAATGATTTAAACTTCATATACAAAGTATACAATTTTCCAATCATTCATAATTTTAATTTTATTTTGAAGATTGTCATCATAATACTGAGAACATTTAATCCATTCCAGTAAAGGTTGTTTGGAACCACTTGAAAAAGTATTTATGTTTCAGATCCCTCAATAATTTCCATATCCATCTTTACAATATCCATGTACACAATATCCTTTTCAATCCCTATTTTGTTTAGAACTCCATTACTATTCCCACTCAAAGCATCTTCAACCTTATTTTCCATCCCTGGGAGGTACTGTATTGAAAAATCATAATCCTTCAGTATCTCGACCCACTTCCTTTTGTTCATGTTTAGTTCATTCTTTGAGAAGATACATTTTGAAACTCTTATGATCTGTATAAATCTCACATATTTCAACATATATATATTGTCTCCATATTTTCAAATCACATATTATAGTTTCTAGCACAATACCATGATTTTGATAGTTCTGTTCATTAGTTTTTAACTAACTTGATGAATAGGCAATAACTTTATCATTCTACATATGAATACATCTTTGTTCTATCACTATAAATAAAAAATCCACCATTTCCGAATGGTATAGTCATGATCGGTCCATTAACTAATCAATTCTTCAATTCTTAAATGCATAATTCACATTAAATTTTCAAAATAAACTTAACCCATTTATGAGTAATCTTGATTAACGATATAGCTAATCATGAAAAATTATGAAAAAAACACTAATAATAACCTATAAAACCAATGAAACTACATAACTTGGTTATGATCATTGGTGTAGGAAATTCCTAGACTTCCTTTATCTTAATATTATCAAGTGAGATTCCATATATAAACACAATATAGACAAGGAAAGAAATTTTTTGATGTCATAATTCACACTTTCTTTGTTTATAACACTTTTATTATAAGAGTATTTCGAGAAATGCCCAATTGGTTCTCATTATCCTCAGAGCTTTTTGAGTATATCAAGATATCATTAATAAATACCGAAACAAAAAATTAAAGATATTCCTTAAATACTATTTTCATAAGATCTATAAAAAAACGGGTTCAATACTTAGTCCAAATGGAATTATTGTAAACATTTAATATCCATACCTGGTTGGAAATTCTATCTTGGAAAAGTTATCCGTCTTCACACACAATTGATGATATCCATATTGAATACCAATCATTGATATATATTGATCTTCGTGAATTTGATCAAATAAGTTATAAATTCTAGTCAGTGGATATTTAATCTTTATCACAATAGTATTGATCTCACTGTAATCGATGCACAACCTCATAGATCCAACATTCTTCTTAACAAAGTGAATAGGGTCTCCCCATAGATAAAAACAAGGTTGAATAAATCCCTTATTACTCAACTCCTTTATTTGTTTCTTTAGATACACTAATTCCACAGTGGTCATTCTATAAGTAATCATTAATATGTTCCTTGTGTCAGGGATTAAATCAATAGAAAACTCAACTTACCCCTCTTTAGGATTTCTAAGTAAATCCTATATAAATACATCATGGTATTCATATACAATATGAAAATAATCAATTTTAAGATTACCTTTTTTATTAGTAGGATTTATCTTCCCTTCTTCTCTAAGAATCACATTCATTAGGGATACTTATGGTGGATCTAGGTAAGAATTAGATGATGAATTTTATGCTCAATATATAAGGTATTCTACATATTCTTCAGAGATTTTAATTTCCTTATTCTTATAATGAATTTCTGCATAATATATTGAAAGTAAGTCCATAATTAGGATTATATAAAACTCAATCATAGATATGATGACAATTTCAAAAACTAATTCATGTTTATGTATCATAAAGGGAACGGGTCGACACATTTTGTTTTCAATGATACATCCCTTACGAGATTTTATTGAAAAACCACTTAATAAATCAAAAGGTAAATGTCTAATTTTCTTGAAAAATTTGGAAGATTTAAAAGAATGTGACAATCCAGAATCAATTAAACCAATGGTTATGCTATAGGAAATGATTAATGAACCTTCCGCTATATCATTGGGAACTTCAACCTTAGTAGTTTTGATTTCATAAGCTTGGCCTTGCTCCCTTGGCCATTTCTGGAGAAATAATCCTTGACGTTTAGGACAATCACTTGAATGGTGTCCCATCTCCCTACAATTACATCATTAAACTTTCGTATTTGATTTCTTTACCTTACAATAATAAGCATGATGTACTTTATAACCACCCAAGTAGAAAACTCATTTTACTTTTAATCATTAACGAGGGTGTTTCCTTCCACAAGTATTGAACATTGGAAAATTCCCTTTTTATTCTTTCCTTTATCCATTATTTACTTCACTAACCTCTTCTTCCCTTATTTTACCTTAAATTCATAATAAATATTTCTCTATCTTGATAGCATATGAGACTCAATCTTCTTATGATGAGAAATTTTGGAATACTACTTCCCTTTAAAGGAATGGTTATAAACCAATAAAGAATCATTCAATATTTATCTTTGGATTATGTAGGTAATTCATAGTAAGAATTTATAAACTTTTAAAGTTTACTTTATACTTCAAAATATTTTCATCTTTATTTCTTCTTAGGATCAAGAATTGTCTCTCTATATCTTCTCATTATTCTCGTGTGAAATATTTTTCCATGACAATTTCCTTAAAATACTTCCATTTCATATTTTCAATTTCTTAGTCCTCCTTTGTGTTTTCAATCAGTGACCACCATTGATCAGAATCTCCATAGAGGCAATAAACATCCATGATAACCATCTCTCATTCATTACTTTCAAATGATAGAAATATATTCTCTAATGAACTTATCCATTACTCAGCTATAAATGGGTTTGTAGACCAATTTAATGATGTAGGTTGTTTCCACATTAAGTGGTTTAACATTGTTAGACCGTGTTGTGAATTGTGCTTCTACATGTTAGTAAGTTTATTTCTCATAACCAGATTCAGTTATCTCAATATAGTTATAAGTTATTAAGTTCTAGTTGCATCTCCATCCCCAACATCTTTATCATTCATTAAGGGAAATGCCTATATGGGATACACACATTGATATGGTTTTCATTCCTTTCACTATGTTCAATTTATAAATAATTGGATACATTAAATTAGGTTATAGAATATTAATGTATAATTTTTAACTAGAAAAACACTTAACATAAATTTAAATTTTATTTATATCTATTCTCATAATCATAAACATGGTTTATTTGGGAACATGTTTACTTTTAATTCCTTCATAGTGGCTTGTAAATAAAATTTGAATTATCATAAGCATATCCCCTAGGAGTATCAAACCAGTTTCCGAGTAAGTCTTATTGTCGAGTACCAGGTTACACCGATTCAGGCCTGATGCTCCTTATCATACTTTTTACCCCTATGTACATTTGTGCCAAAACAACATTCACTTGTAGAATCTAGATGGAGAAGTATTGCTAGAGACACCCACATAATCTCTACCATACCAAAATTTTATTATGTTCTTCTATGCTTATACCCAAAGTATATCTTAGGGTTATGTTCCATAGTCTATGATTTCTAAATATAGATTCCAAAGTCTCTACTAAACTTTATCTGATATAAACTTTAAATACCCTTACCGCTATAAATTGAATCCAGTGCCATAATTTAATACATTGGTACTATGAACAAGCGATCGCATACCAAAGGAATAAATACTTTAGTATTTTTAGAAAAATATATACAGACACAACCATTACATTACAACTTTAAATGAAATAAAATATAAAAACACCATTGTAAACACCCACAAACCCATAGATTATTCTTGAAATTCATTCATAACATACATATTTTCATCATAGGGAAAAATAAAATGTAATAAAGGGGAGATATTAGATGCTTAGTAAGGGTAAGAAATATAGCGGAAGGTATTCTAAACATAAACTATATTGCAAGGTGAATAACTAAAACACATTCCATTAAAACATAATCTTGAGCTTAATATGGAAGGAATAAAATCTGAATATATAATTCCATATAAATAACCACATGAGAATGAAAATTAACCATGGATATTATACTAGTTGAATAATCACATGGATTATCAATTATTAATATCATAATGATGGAATTAATAATGATGTACATATGAAGTATATAACTGAGTCCTCATCTAATAAATCTAAAAATAAATGGTTAAGGCCTTATCCAAAACCATATTTTGAAAATAAATAAAAAAGGCCTCAGCCAAATCCATATCTTATTTTTCATATGAGACCTACAGATGCATTAAGTGTCTATAGTGGGCCTCTAGCATCACTTACTAATGCCAATTAATTCCTCATATGAATGGGGTGAAACATAAATGACATATATAGATAAAATGTAAATAAAACTCCCCAATTAGTAAACATATTCACAAACTATTCTGAGTAATATGGGGAATGGTATCAAGATAGAACATCCACATTCAAAATGATCATAAACTATTTAATAAAATATGGTTGATGATATCATAAAATATAAATCCCAATTAATAATATGTTTTAGTAGAGTTTCTTTAAATATATAAAAAATTCAAATAAAATCATTGAGTAATTATTTAGAGAAATACCCTTTATTACTTTATAAAGAAGAGTTCTTTTGGAAAATTATTTTTTCCTTAAAATCATATTATAAACTTGTATATACCAGAAAATAAATATGAAGGACAGTGAAATTATATGAGATTCATAAATTATTTTTTTAACTAAAGTGAAAACATTTAAAAATAGAATTCAAGAAATATTAGGAAAGAGTCTCTTTAGTGTGGTTTAAGGGAAAATACTAAACAGTCTTTAAAACGGAAAATGGGAAAAAATTCCATAACACCAGAAATGAGAAAAGATATTTTTTCATGATAAAATTATTGATTTTATAAAACTAATAGTGTATTAAAACATATTATGGAGTGCAATTGAAAATGGTTTGGAAACAGGTAAGTTCTCATAAATCGTGCTTGCTTATCATGAAGAATTGAGACAGGAGCCTTATAAAATCATGTATTCCCCACTAAAGAATAATGAAATGATCAATAAAATTGAGTTTGAAAAATATAAACATAATTTATAATAATTACGTAAAAAATAATAATTGAATTTGAGTAATGAGAGATAAAGTGTAACCCAAATGAAGAATGGAAATTCAAGGAGAATCCTTTACCTTATGTTTGAAAGTGTTCTGCACTTAAAATTAATATCCTGGATAATCAAATTAGATTCCATAATAATATAATTCAGAACAATTTCATCATGTATTTTATTTTTTTTAAATTTTATTAAGTTTATTTATAGCATTTTTTATGCATTATAATATTCAATTTTATTGTTTGAGAGTGTTTGTTTCCTTGATTTTCATGATTCATTCTCTTATATATGTGTATAATATCATGTAAAATGGGAATAATTATCATGAATTAAAATTAAATGTTATTACTGAAAATAAATGACATTTAATAGTCTTTAATATCTTTTTTCAAAAAATAGGATGATTCATTAGATAGAGCCTTAAAGATAACCATTTAGATTATTTTGGCATTTTTTCGGATCATTGTGAACTAGTTTTGTCTTATGAATTAAAATTAGGTATATATACTATTTACAAAACATTATTAAGTTGTACTAAATATATTATAGTATTTCTTTAACCATAAAAAATGGTTTTTGACTATTTTTATAGAGGTATTATAAAGAAACATCATCTTCCATGAAGGTGGTGGATAAACACCTCAGAGATGACATTTTCAATTTTAGAACAAGAAAGGGGAAGAGAACCAAATTCATGGAAGATATACCAATAACATAATAAAATTATAATATATATAATATAATGGAGTTATCATGAATATTTTTATAGAGTAGGTAAGTAAAGGATAAGAAAATAAAACAAATTGCAAGAAAATTAAAATAATGAATGGGGATTTTACCTCTTAAATTACACTCCTTGAGAACCTCCTTAAGGAACATTGAAATGGTCTTTTGGGTGATCTAGCAGTACCAAAACAAGGGTAATATGTTTGGGATAGAGATTGGGATGAAATTTTACCAAAATCAAGTGCGCAGACATGTGTGGTGAAGATGTGGTGAGTCTGGTATTTATAGTGGAGGAGATGGGTTTTTTTATTATTTTCTTCATCAGTTTATTAATTTGGCTCAAGACTCTAAATAGTTTTGATTACCATGAATAAATAAATTAAAAATATAAGGATATTTTTATAATATGGGATTACATCATACATAAATCATCCTTGACTTATTAATCAAGTATTTTATAAATACTGTAAATTATCATATTTCATTATTCACCAAAAATTCTACTATTTTAAAAAAAAACCCAAAAATTAACCCAAAAAATTTCTTGATGTGTATAATAATGAAAGAAACTCCATTTTATGAATATAATTATCTAAATTTGAGTAGGTTAAATTTTAATTAAAGCCATTATTTAGTTTTAAAATACCGATTTTAAAATTATAACTGATTTCATAACGCTTTTAAAAACTAATTAAGGTAAAATTATCTTATAATAATAATATAAGAATATATTTATTTCTGAATCTATTTTATGAAAAAATATATTTTTAATCATTATATTAATTATTAAATTGTAAATAAGAATTTACGTTTCACAATAATACAAACACTTAATTTATCATTTTAAAAACAGTTTTTTACATTATCAATTATATAAATATGTTATATTTTCATTAATAATATACCTAAATTTTATATAAACATTCATAGGTGAAGTTACAATTATATTTGTCATATTAATATTCCTAATAGTCATATTACTATTCCATCGGTCATATTTTATTGTATATTATGGTTTTAAACTCTCTATTGTGTGAAGCATACACTATCAATGATATTAAATTTTAAAAGAGGCATACTATAAAATATTGGGGTGTTAAAGGAAACATTTCACTATAGGATGAGTGATGATATAAACCTTACATTATTCTTCCACATTTGTGGGATTATTTATACCACTTCATCAATAATTATGTGGATTCCCCTATCTTCCACATTTGAAGAATATCTTGGTTCCCTTTAGATGTTTCCTAGGATGGTTCCTCCAACACCTTTGACACATGGTATGTTCAGTTTTCTTTCCATCATTGGATTTATTTTTTATCCTCCTATGTTAAACTCCATTTTCTTCTTTTTACCTCTGATCCCACTAGACCATTGAGAGTCTCTGGTCTCTATCTCAACCTTAAGGTAAAAATGTACAATCTCTTCATAGTTATCAAATTCTCAAATCACCATTACTTTTAAAAGACTCATCGTTAGTCCACTAAATAATTGTTCCCCCTTAATTTTGATGTTCAGTAAAATCAATAGGTGTATAATGTAAGTCTTGTGAAGTTTCTTAATACCCTCTGATTAAATCATCTTGTTTATGGTTCGGTCTAAGGAACTCCATTTCCATTTTAAGAAAAAGAGTTTGTGGAAAATATTTATTGGAAAATGTTTTCTTAAATTCTTCCAAATCCATAGAATAAATTTCCTACTTAAACATTGTTTTTATCAGTTTTCACCGCTGATCAACTTCCCTATAAAAACTATAGACTTCTATCATAACATTCTATTCTTCTGAGGATATTATGACTGAGAATATATTTTGAATTGAGTTAATCCATTTTTCAGTGAGAAGGGGATTGTAATATCCAATAATGATTGAAGGCCTTTGTCACATAAAGGATTAAACTAAAACATGATCATCCTTAGGGGAATGTGTGAAATCCATAAGATTAAAATTATTATTCATAACATAATATTGTTGATAGTGTACTATCATGAAGTTTTTATCTCCCATTCCAATCAAATTTGGTATTTCATTAGGGTAATCATCACTTTGACTGTTGGAACGAGCTCTCTTTTTTCCTTCCATTATCTAAGAAAAATAAATTACAATTAGGGGTCTTGAATACATAGCTAATAAGTATATAAAAATAAATCTTTTAATATAGAAAGATAAATATGTAAATAAAATTTCTATCCTAAAATGTGATTCTCTATGTTTCAATCTAGGTTCCAAATGGTATTTGAATTTTCCCTAGGGTTCTTACTAAATTTTTCAAATCCTAATCACAAAAAATAATTAGACTATACTTTGATACCAACAATAATTGCACTATCCATTTACACAGATTATTACATGATTTTAATAATAATTAACCACCAAATGCAAACCGGGGATCGTATAGTCAAGCTTCATTAGGATATTAGGTACATAAAACATAAAACAAAGATATAGAATAAAACATCTTTATATAAATCATCCATAATGATCTCATAGATTCCTTTGAGATCATTCATCTTCATAGGATAACTAGTGGAATACATAGACAAAAGGGAAGATCAAATGAGCATATTAAAGGAATAAACATATAAATAAAGCACTACATATGAGTTAGAAGGAATGATATGATGACATAAAATGACATGGAACATTAATAAACATATAAAATCATAGCATATATAAAATAGGATCATGTAAACAAAGAAACATAGGAATGTGATAGAAACATATAACATGTTATACACATGAGTCAAAGATAACTTTCAAGACAATATCACAGAGTGGAAATATTCCAATAAAATATTCAAGTCTACTCCCTTTCCCAACATGAAGTCTCATAAGAATAAACATTACCCAATTAATTGGACTATTATCTAGGTTAAACAATCATAACATTTTCATTCATATGTGAGCCACATTAATAATCAAACATATAGAATACATATAAGGCTTACCCATGGAATGAAATGGGTATCATAATCATATCATAATGCATTTGTAAAGGAAATATCATAACGATGTTTATGAAGTAATGGATTTCAAAACATGAATAGACATTGATTATTTACACTAAGAATATAATAAGATAAATTATGTCCAACATAAGTGAAATCATGCAAAAGTAGTGTTTAATAAACTTTAAAAATGAACCACTTTATTTTGGTTTATGTGAAAATATTAAAGGGTCTCTAAAGAGAACAATGACATAGTTTTTGTATGAAAACAGGAATGGAAATAAAAGTTTTCAGGATTAAATATGTTATTTTAGAAGAATATTGACTTTTTAAAATATATTATGGGATGTACTTGAAAATGGGTAATAAATTGGGAAGTTCCATTTAATCGAGCTTTCTTATCGGGAGGAATTAAAAATGAACCTTGTAAAAAATGTATTTCCCTTTCAAAGAAAGAAAAATTGAGATAGATACATATGTTTCGAACAAAAAAACATTATTTAGGAGGGGTAAATAAAATTATTAATAATTAAATTGGTGTAATGAGAAATAAAGTGTAACCTAAAGGAAAAAAATGAGGTTCGGAGAGAATCCTTTACCTTATGCTGGAATGTGTTCTCCACTTGCACTTAATGTCCTGGATAATCAAATTAAATTAATTAATTAATTAATTAAGACACTATTGTATATTTATTTAATTTATTATAATTTTATTAGGTCCATTTATGGCCATTTTGTTGACTTATAGTATTTAATTTTGTCATTTTGGGTGTGTTTGTTTCATGGTTTCATGGTTGGTTCGCTTGTCTATAATTATTAAAGTTCAGATAAAATGGAATAAAACTCAAAAAACGTAATGATATAGTACTAATTTATTTCCATGAATTTTAAATTCCTCATATATCATTTTATTGTTTTGACATGGTCATGATTAATTAGATAAAATGTTTTCGAAAATGATTAGTTTATTTGATCATTTTTACTACCATTAGGAATTAGTATCATGTTATATAATAATATAGTTATATAATTGTTTTATAACAATAAATAAGTAATAATCAAAATATTATAATCTTTTTTTGACCATAAAAATGTTTCTATGACCATCTTTGAGGGCAGTATTGATAAACGAAAACTCGCCATCCATGAAGTTAGTGAATCGATACCTCACAGACGATGTTTTCAGTTTTTGAAAAAAAAGAAAAAATTTTATGATGGGTATTCCATTAGAAAAATTAAATTCTAGTACATATATTATATTGTATTTATAATTTTACTTTGGATATGGTATGTGAGGGAAGGGTGAGAAATGAAATGAAATTAAAAGATAAAGAGGGAGGGTAACACCTCTTGTGTGTCGTCCCCTTGAGAACCTCCATAGAGATCTTGGAAATGGTATTTTGGTCAGACTAAAAAGACTATAATGTGGGGAAGATTTTTGGTAGTGTAATTTGGAAGAATATAAGTATGATTGAATTCATATATGGTTTTAGGAGAAGAGGTGGTGAGGGTCGTATTAATAGTGGGAGGAGAGGGGTGTCTTGGTTATTTTATTTATTTGTTTATAACTTTGGATCAAGACTTTCAATAGTGTTTATTATTATGACTAAGTACAATAAATATACCATTTTAGTTCTATATAATGGCCACCAAAATGAACTGTGACTCAACCATGACTCAAAACTCATTTATTTACTTATAATGTGAAATACTATAAATTATCATATTTCAGTATTCACATAATATTTTTAATATTTTAGAAAAATATCAAAAATTAAACCAAAATATTTTTCAACTTGTAGATATAAAAAGAGACTCAATTTTATGAAAATAATTATCTATATATGAGAATATTAATTTCTAATTAAAATCGTCATTTAATCGAAAAATACTGATTTTAAAATTATAACTGATTTTATGACACTTTGAAATTTTAATTAAGGTTTCATTACATTATATTATAATATTAAGACAAAAAAATATTATTTTATAAATATATTTTATGAAAATAAATTTTATTTTAAATCATTACATTAATTATAAAATTATAAATAAACATTTATATTTCACAAAAATACCAATACTTAATTTATCAATTTTAAAACATTTATTTATTTATTCATTGATATAAATATATTATATTTACATTCATAAGATACCTAAATTGTATTTACACTTTCATAGATGAGGTTACTATTCTATTGTCTGGTTTACTATTCATAATGGTAACATTACTATTCCAATGGTCAAGTTACTATTCCATTGGTATAGGTTCCTTACTTTCATTAAATACCACTTATTTAATTCTTAATTTATAAAAACAAATATTTTTATTTTTCACTATATGTGAATAATGATTTTATTCAATATAAAATAATTTTAAGAAGTGAAATTTGATTGATAAAAATATAGCTTGTAAAATTAAATCTCGTTCAAGTAAGGGAAACGTGAGGTAAGTGATTTCATTTCAATTTCCACTCCATTGAGACATATTTTAGATTATGAAATTATTTAATTAAATTTTTTATATAATTACCATTTCATTTATTTAATATTAATATTTATTTATTTATGATTATAAATTATTCAATTTAATTTACTCTTTCATCTGTAATGCTTAAAATAAAAACAATCTTATTTCTCTCTTTAATCATGTATATTTTTTTTCAATGTGTATGTTTTTGAAAATTATTTTATATAAACTATTTTTATTACATAAATGATTTATTAAGAACATTTCAAGTTATCATAGATTTTTTACAAGGAAATAAAGTAAATTATCAAATTTTTTCTTGAAAGGTTCATTTTCAAATCCCTTTATAAAAATTCAAAATTAATATTTTTTTAACATAACCTTCATTAATCGATTTTCCTGCCACCATAACTGATTTATATTATTATCTTTTAATAAAAGATTCAAATGTTTTTATAAATAAAATAATTAGGGAAATATTATTTTAATATTTCATTTCAATTTTATTTTTTTCTTTAAAATATATTATTTTATTACAAAACCTATATTTCTGAAGAATATATGGTCATATTTTATCTCTTAGTGATTTTTTGATCATTAGCTTTAACATAAAACATTCTCTTTATTGAGATAATTGGAAATTTAATTTATATTAAATATCCATATTCTTTTTATCAGGGATATGGTTATTTCTTAATCTGTACACCATTTCTATATACTGCATTTTACATTGAAAATTATTTTATTGAATTTGGAAATATTTATAATTATTATTCATTAATAAATATAGAAATATATTGATAAGGAATATTGTTTATATATTAAATTGTTCGTTAAATATATGAGAACTATATTTTAAATGTAGTGATAGGTGCTTCTTGAAATTATATAACACCTTGATGCATCGACAAGTTTCATGAGACAAATTAGTTAGCCAAAATTTTTAAATGGGTTTTTAGTGTATTTCTACACATAGTTTAAACTATCTTGGCACAAGTCTTTATAACTAGAGATATCATGATGTCTACGATCATTATTTCCAACATTATATATTTCTTTCATTGATAATATTGTATTTATTATCCATGATATTAATGCAATGATATTATCCATCGATCCATTTCGTCCTCAATTTTTTTATTAAATAACATATATTTCTAGTTATGTACCTTTACATATTGATTATGCATTACATACTTATAATATCTTCCACTGTACTCAACCCTTACTGAAAATTTGATTTCACCTTTATTTTTATCCTTTCCCTATTATATATGAAGAATAAATCTTTGAATGAGAAACAAGGAGGCTGAACACTTTCTTTTGTGATGTTTTATATTTTATTCCAAATATAAAATGGGTATCATGTATGTATCTGGTTCTCTAAGACTAAATAATTGATATGTTCTTTAGAATTAGATCCCTTGAATCTATCCCAATATAATAAAGTAGACACAATCTTTGAGTGACTTGTATTGGAATTGTTATAAAAACCAACATGTCTTAATTCCATTATAGGAGTTGTGAGTTGGGAGTAGATAGTCTCTCAGCCACATCTCTATAATCCCACCAGTTGAATCTATTGAGGGGTTTCAATATCATAATACCACTCTTCATAATGTTCCTTCTCTTGTACTATCAAATATATGACTGGGGACCGTCATTTCTTCATTGAAGGAAACCCAATTGGATGCTTATAGCTTAGTCCATTCTCACAGTTAGCTAGGTATATCTCCATCCATGGTTCAAAACTAACATCAACTTATGGATCAGACTCTTTAATGGTTATTTCTGAGCAAAAAATAATTATTCAATAGGAAAAAGGGGTACCACATGGAATATTTCCATGTTTTCATTGGGGTAATGAACTCATCATACATAGACACATGAATGACCTCCCCAGAAATTTGATTGATGTCCCACCAAATAATACCTACTCCATTGTTCATCAAATGGATGATATTAGTCTATGGGATCTAGCAACTTGGTAACTCCATAATTAATCTAGTGTTCTTGTACACATATGTTTGAGATATTCAGATGAACTCAGAAATAGATACCACTTTCTATTCATCCTTAAAATTAGTGTTTATCTTACAGACCCAATACACCCACATCAATTAAATCTTGATTCCACCTCATGGGAATATGTCCCAATACTCATTCCAAACATTTAGTAAATTGGAGGATAAATGATAAAAGATCAATGTGCAGTAATTAATATTAGGTTTTGATATTTTTACCACAATTTTGGGTGGTTTTATTATGGTTCATCAAGTATTCTATACTAGTTCACCCTTCGTTTATATAGCTTCCTTTAGAATATATTTTATCCCTTCTTACATTGGTGTACTTAGGAAACAAAGAGCATGGCATATAGTCACCTATCTTCAAGATGAGGAAATTAGTCATAATCCATTTCCAATATAATTGAGAGAAAATATAAGATGGATACTCTTCGTTATATTTTTATAAGATTCCTACAAGTCAAATCAATAAAAATTCACACTATTGATGATATACCTGCCTAATTATGACAATTATTTCATTTATCTAAGTGTATGGATAAATATATGATAATTTGATTATATTAAAAGTCATTTTTTCCTATTATTGTAATCAATTGATCATTAAAATGATAAATCATAAATATAGAATAATGGTGTAGAAGGTGATTCCTAGAAACACAAGGAGAAAAATTTTAAAAAGTGAAAAATATTTCACCCACATAACCCACACTAGTCCTTCTCTTGGCCCCAATAGCTCTGTTTCATTAGTTCACAACTTCAGCAAACACCTTCACTTAGGTCTTTTCTACCAATAGGTATAATTTTAAAAATCATATGCACCTAGGATTAAGGGATTAAGGAAGGGAAAAGCTGCATGGAAATGTGCATACCTTAATTAGCTTGAATCGCTAGGGTTCATGAACCTTTTAGATACTAAATTTCATTAAGAAAATCATATGAAAAGTGAGGGGGAATATTAATAAGTTCCCTATGGTGGTTCACCCTATTTTTAGTGTGAATTCATTAGTGTGCATTGGTAAAAATTTCCATCACCAAAATCTAGTACACCTTGGGTTCAAAAATTCCCATTTTGATTCCACATTTGCATCAATGTGACTATGAACCTAGAAATAGATCATCTTTGTTCTAATCCAATATAATTTTGGTGGAAGGTGATTTATTATTGATATTTTTGGAAAATGATGAATATCTTGAAAGGATGAAATAAAATCCTCATATAAGGCCCCATGATTTTTCCAAATACCACTATAGTGGACCCATTTTCATTCATATAGGACCTATGTCCTTCACCTTAGTTCAATAGGCTTTATCATCTTATTCATCTAGTACTCCATTCCCTAGTTTACTTATGTTCCTTGCTAGTGCACAAATCCCACATTTTTCTACGTACCTATATATTCTTATAAATAATACCATGTGTTTCATGACCATCTTGGATTACATTCCCCACCTACATACCCATCCCAACTTCACCCAAGTACCCATATTTTCTTATAAATAGGACTCTTGGGATCCTCATTTTTACCTTTTTTGAATACAAAGAGATACCGCTAAGATCTACTCACATTAGCCTTCATCCTAAGTCATTAAATCCCTTATAATATCCTATAATTCTTAAATACTAATGGAATTAACCAAAGGTGTTGGTGATTGTGTTCCCTAAATGATTAATATATTAAAACCCCTCATGGTTGAATAATTCTTCACTAGTTCATTAACAATAGTAAAATGCATCCATATCAGGTTACATGCTAGATTTTCATATGATTAAAATAATTCATAGAGACCATTATCCACTAGGGTGAAGCCTATCCTAAGTTTTATCACTAGGGATACCACTTCTCCCAATCTTCAATAGGGCGTCTACTTCTCCAAACATTCACAAGGGTGGCAGATTCACCTTAGTTTCACTAGGGTGACCACTTCACTCCTGAAATAAAATGGAAACCACTTCGACCTAGATTAACTTAAATGAAGCCTCCTCTAGGATCCCTAATGAGAGTGAAGCACCTTCATTTTGTTCTCATATTAGGGAATCATGAACAAACAGTCTATAATAGTGTATTATCTCTTCATCTATATATCATTAACTAGGAATCGAAACATCAAGGCCACCTCTAAATACATCATATATGTATAATCAAATCATCGGGCCCACCATCATGCACACCTTTGATCATGGATTCTCTTGATAAAAATTGGATTTGGAATTATCCACCTAGATTGATAGAATCCTAAGGGTGATTAAAATCGGGTATTCCCTTAATAATGATGGTCTATGCTAGGAGGACATTGGAATAGTCTCTCCTAGCTCAACACGATCATCCAAGATATTGATTTGAATCAATAAACCTTGTGAATGTCTAATTCCATTATTGGTATAATCCCCAACCATGTTCCCATTGGTGATTTAGTAACTAGGGGACATTTATAAGACAACAAGTTACGCATTTGGGAATCCCTTTCGTAATCTCTAATATATTTTTCATAGGGTCATACCCCCCATGTGTCCAGTCATCCTTCTGTCAAATCATCAGCTGGAAGGAAGCAGAAACCAAATAGGCGGGACATATCCATGTGTAAGCCCCAATTATCCTCTCCTAATTACTGATTAGTACGATGAGACTCCTATCATGTGTTCACCCAAAAATACCAGTCAAATGTCCATATTTATTATGAAGTACATAATGGGAAGACAAAATGCATAATCCCCACTCAATTTTCAATGTATCACCTCTGATAAAAATGAATTTATTAGTCATATAACATGAAACAACATGAAAAAATCCTAGTAAAATGACATAAAATTTCATGATTACATAATATTCATATAGATTAAAACTATATGAAAGTTTTCTAGTCACATGGTGTGAAACTTCATGACAACGTCCTTGCAGCATAACTTTGATTTTCATTGTATGGTCATTTAATATATCCTCAAACTATGTCACTTCAACTATAAGGGATTTGATTCCTGTTGATGAGGATATGTATAATTCCTCTATGAGTTTCCAAACCATCACTCTAATAATCTACATCCGTTCTCATCGATCCATATTCCTCATGAGCTCAAATGTAACGACGCAATGTTTTTAATGGAAATTCCCTTCTTACAAATATTCTATGAAATCACATTATAATGAGATACTAAGTGATAAGTGACCTTTAAACATAAGTTTGTCACTTTTGTGTTTGGAATATTGAAAATATGACAAACATGGTTGTGTTCAAGATGTTTATTGGAGTCCGATAAGAAAAAATTAATTTTTGGGTGAATAGTAACCTACCCTAATTAATAGTAACATACCCTTATGAATAGTGATATACCCTAATGATTAGTAACCTCACCTATGATAGTATAAAAAAAATATTCAAGTTGGAAGTGCAATATACCTATATTTTAGAATGAGTTAATGAATGTTTCAAAACTGGTTTTGATAATAAATTATTATTTTAATTAAATATTATAATAATCATTCTTAGGAAAAAAATTGAAAAATGGACTCCATTTTGGGATTCTACACGTCGAAAAATGGTCAGGGTGAATTTTTGGGATTTTTCTGAAATACTTGAATTTTTTATGAATTGTAAAATACGATAAATTACAATAAATGATTAATACTGCATCATAGGTGATGTATGGATGATGTGAAATTATAATCCCGAATAATCCTTGATTATTTTATTATATTTGATGATAATTCTCAATTATTCATAGTCTTGGCCTTAAATAATAAACTAATACTTCAAATAATGGTAAAACCCTCCCCTCCCTTACTATAAATACCCCGTCTCCTTAACTCTTTCCCACACACCTCTCAAGCCTTGTTCCTAGCCCAACTTCTTCCCAAAAATCCTCCCAAGATCCTTCCCCACGTCCAAGGCCTTCTGGTCTTACCAAAAGTCCAAAATCAAAGGCCTTTAGAGGGATCTCAAAGAGAGGATATCAAAGGGTAAGGATCCCCTTTCATTTTCAAGTGTTTTGTTTTCAATTTCCTTCTTTTCTTATACCCTCTTCCCCTTACCTTATCCAAAAGTCATGAAATATCCATAATCTCATATATTCTGGATTTTAATCATTTTTATGTAAAAAAATTCAAGAATCATGCTTCTTCTCCTCTCCCTCGCGTTCTAAAATTAAAATATCATCCGTGATCGACATCGTGGTTAATCTGCTTTCAATTTCTTTTATCATCTTTGTTTATGGTAATGAAACCATTTATGTTATGGTTGAAACAGGTTATTATGTATGTTATATATCCTATTTATGGTTCTGGAGTCCTTATACATTCATGATATCAAATAATAATTTGAAACAAGTTAATTATGGGTAAAATCGCTAAAATTAATTCAAGCGTTTATCATTAATGTCTTATGTCATGGTTCTCTTTCACTCCAATTAACCAAATGAATTAAGTAATCTTCTGGATGTTCACTAATTATATATAACATCAATTCTGGAAAACCAATTTCATCTTACATTTTATCCGAACCTAAATACAAGTGAACTTATCTTTAAAATCAAGGAAACAAACGGACCCGAACCATGAAATTGAACCTTATAATCAATCGAAATGGGTATGAATGAACTTAAAAAGGATATAATAAATATTTTACATTTATATAAGGTTCTTAAAATATTGATTAATAATCCTAATTTGGCTATTCAGGTCATTAATGTCATGTGGAGAACATCAACGGACTTAAGGTAAGGGATCCTCCCCTTTTTACACATAATCAAGATTGATCTCTATGCTATGACTTTCTGTGTAATAACATGTAATGGGGTACATTTATACACCTTCCCCTTACTTACCTAATGTTTTATAAGTGATGATAAACCCCTTATCTCTCTCAAAAAGCCCTCTTAATTATACACGATACCATGTCAATAAACCATGATGGATTCTACCCGGACATCCTTTATTCCTTCGGGTTGCTCTATACTTCTTTTTGTTGTTGTCATTTATTTTATGTAGAACATAAACATTCTATTTATATGCTCTAATATTATGTTCCAAGATCCACCTATCACTCTCATTCTTTGTTATACATTCTTATAAGTGAATCTCTCTTCGATACTTCCCAATAAGCACACTTGTTTTAAAGGAACTTCCCGAACTTTTACCCAATTTCAAGAGCACTCTATCTTCAGTTTTAAGACACCGTTATCTTGGTAAATTCTGTATTTTAATTATGAAAACCTTCTTGGTTCAATTCTGGTTTTATATAAAATGATGTCCTCTTTTTCTATTTGAAAATCTCTAGATCGTTTTCCATAAAACCACACAAAAATGTTTTAATGCTAATGTTTCTAAAATACATCTCTCATATGTTGTCACATATGTTTGACACCACTTACCATGTTATAAAACTATTTTACCCAATTAACGTCCATGTATTTCTAATCCTTTCCTTATATGAACACTTTCGTGATGTGCCCATTGGTTATGATTGATGTCATGATTGTGGTACCCAATTATTTTCATGGGTACCCTTATGTTTGTGTATGGTTGAAGATGTATGATTGTATATGTGGTAATAATTTTTATGTGGAAAGGATATTCATGAATATGTTGAGATGGGTGTGCCCAGATAGCACTCTAATGCATTGGGTAAGGTTTTGTCTCATGAGATGCGATGCGAAACGGGATTGGCGGATAGCCTTGACCCGTACTGAAATGGGAAACGGGATTGGCAGTGAGCCTTGACCCATACTAAAGATATGATTTATGATTCTGCCACATTTATATGATTCCATGTTTCTATGATCCCATGCTTATATTAAATTATTTCATGAGTTTCATGCTTTGGATATCATTATGTCAGGCCTCTTAACTCATGTTCTTGAGATGCATCCTTATGTTCTTTCCCTTACTGGGCAATTTTAGTGCATCCCTTTGTTCATGTGTTCCCCAGGGTACCCTATGAAGATGTAAGAGCTCAAAGGAAGTTAGAAGCTCTTTATAGAAATTAAATAAAGATGTTTTATTAGCCCCATGTTTTATGTTATATGTACCTAGTCTTCCAATACACTAGACTTAACGATCCTTGGCTTGTACTCTGATGATTAATTATGCTTAAAATAATGTAAAAGGCTTTGGCCGCTATATCAGACATCTCGGCTCATTGGTCCTTATTCTCTCTAAAACCCTTCCCCCCCTTCAATATGGACATACTCTCTATAAACCCGCCTTGATGATTCTATATTCCTCACAAGGCTATATTTCCCATGATTTTGGACATCCTTTCACTAGGGAAATATCCCCATGGGTCATCTCCATCAGACCATCTTCATAATGACGTCATATCCTATTTAATGGGTCATATCACTATGATCAAAACATACAATATATTTCATTATCCAATATTCTCTATGAAACAAACCTATCCTATTTGGAACATATCACCTATGAGAACTACTGGAAATGGTCAATCATGTGTATGTCTCACACCATCCACTTCTAGTCATTTTTTACCTAATGCTCCATTCTGTAAGAATTTAAACTAGAATAATTCATTTATGAATGAACATAAGTGAGACCTCAATGGTCCTTGTCACGTGACCTTAAAAGGTATAATATGTCATGTTAAGTGACACCAAACTATGTTGGTTATGATTCCCTTTACAGGAATACACAGGAATCCCCCTTATGAACCTAATTCCAATAACACAATACCCACCATCTTTCTATATTTATGATAAACACAACAGTTCCCATATTTATGGATTTAAAACATATCCAAATTAATTAACCCAAAAGGGAAAGATGTAAAATCACTAATATATAAAGATAGTCCCGTTTATAGAAAAAATTTAATATATACATATGTTTACATCAATTTATGACTCTGATTAGATCATTAGGATATGGGGTAACCAGTCTCCCTTTGGGATTTGGGAAGGATTAAAAAATATGAATTAAATCAATAAGATCCTCTCAAGGTAGGAAATAATTCCCCAAAAAATGGTTTGGATGATCAGGACATCGTATCCTCTCAATCCAATATGGTAACCAATGTTTTAATGGTATATCATTTTGACCTTTACCTTTATAAAGTAATCCCTCCACAAGGTAATAAAACATTGTGGGTTGTGATATGCATCAAAAAAATATTCATTAAAATATTAAATGAATTTATGGATTATTTATTTGTACATTACATAGAATTGTAATGTTTTATCATTTATGATCAATGTAGCTGAATGATTAATTTTAAAAGAGAGTCCTTGGATGGATATATAAATAAACATAATCCTCAATCATTATAGTTGATATCAAACATAGAAACCCATAAAAATGATATCATACATAAATATATTATCTCTCCTAAATTTAAACATAGTTATAGAAGACTATGGTAAGTAGATAGATCCTACCTGATCAGCAGGTGATTACCGTTATCCAAGGATACCTATAAAGGGTGGTGTCTTTGGAATAATTTTTAGTGATCTTGTTCCAAATGTTGTGAAAATATTTTATAGGATAGATAAATGAATGTAAGTTACACTATTCTTTTCCTTCTCTTTTATTTATTTCTAATATATACAAAGACTCTAGGATTAATTTTTTTAAGCACTTAGATTTTTGTTAATGAATAATTCCAATGGTTCTAGGATAAGATTAGAAAATATATAAATGGGTAAAGTAAAATAATGATCCATACTATCACTCAACTTATTTAAATAGATGCATAAATATCATATATCAGAAGTTACTTTCACACCTACCCTTCAATGGTTTCATGCCACACCATGTTCCTAGCCTTTCTCTACGCCCACACATTGAAAGCTTCTCAAGAGTGTTGGGTTCCATAAATAGTTACCCATGTTTATTTATAATCCGAGATCATGTTTCCTTTATATGGAACCTTAGTCCCATGATTCATAAAATAGAAACAGGAAGGAATTTTACTAAAGTGTGAAAGAGAACCCCAGTATCACCTAAAAACCATAAGTTGATGTCCATCTCCTTCAATCTCCATTTTATGTGAGTATTGACTCTAAACTAATACTTAATTGAAGGAAGAAAATGGAATTTGATTCTTTTAAAGGATTCAACGATTAAAACCCCACTTTGGTCATGAAACCACAAAGACCAAGGAGAAGGATACTCCTTAAGAAGTCCACCCAAGAGACTACATTGTTCCGAACATGTTCCTTATCCATCTGAAAATGGTTGCTCCCAGACCTTCTTAAAGAAGTCACACCCAAATCATTGAGGCTACCCAACTAAGATCTCATTCTCTCAATCATAAAATATATATGGGTGATATGTTATTGATCTATTCTTCATATGGGGTTTACACATTCTTATACAGATCCATTCCCATGTCCTCCTAATTGGATCACACTCGTGTTATATAATTGAGCACACCTTTCAGTCAGGTCAACTACATAGGCACCTATTTAGCGAGTTGTCATTCATGGGTGACCCATTCTCCTAGGTATACTACCTATGTGTACCATTCCCTCAAGTCACATACTTGGGTTCCAATTTAACTAGGAATCCTAAGAAGCCTCTAAAATACATTATAGAGTTTTTCATGTGATAGTAGACCCATTATATCATGTATTCCTTTATTAAAGTGATTTGGAATCCCATGATAATTCTCTGATATGTTTCCCTCCTAAAGAGATAGTGCCCTTATAGTAATAATCATCATGTATTCACTTTATAATAACAGTCCATATAATTAGGTAATCAGTGAAACCTCACTTCATTCAAGATGCTTATCTTTTCTACCCAATATCAAGTATTTTATCATCCTTTAATAATCCTATGGACCTATTTGGTAATCCTAATTATCCACAAATTATAAAGGCCTCTAATTTAGTGTGATCCTAAACTTTCCTTCACTGTGATATATTCCTTATGATTCCATCCTTCCATAATTACCTAAATACCTAGAAAAGAGATTTATAAGAACATATAGGTCTTCAATTCAATGTAAGGCCAATGTTTTCTTCATTGGTCCATATTCCCTATGAGTCTAGTATTCCTTCCCTATCTAGTTACCAACATATGAGAGGTAAAAACATATATTGGCCTCCAATTTTTTGTAAGTACCAACTTTACTTCCTTGTTACATATTACATATTATTATAGTCTTCCTTTTCATTATATTTTCTAGTTAATGATAGGTAAACACACATATAGGCATGAAATTTGGCGGTACCCATAAGATATCTCTATCTCCTATATTCCACCGACTAACATGCAAGCCATATTCCCCAGAAACGATGAAGTCCATATCGCTGGATCATATACATACGCTCTCACCGAACCAGCATGTCAAGTGGAATTTTATGAATTCTATATTACATGAGTACCAACTCGAAAACTCCATCACAACATTAGATGTAGACTGATAAAGTATCTATGAGATCATACCATGTAGTCTATCCAACTAAGTATGGGCCATAGAAATGAAAATTCCCCCATCATCATGTCTAATATGTAGGATTTGGTGCCAACCAAATATATTGTTACTTTTGATTAAATGTATATTCAAAGAAGTTAATAATTAATAGATTATTATAATATATTAATTATTTATCTACATAAAAATAATGTGATAAGTATTATAGTATATTTCACAACAATATTATTCATATAAGTTCTTTACTATGATGAGAAACTTGAGATTCAACAACAATATCTCTTAAATATTATTCCTAAAGTCAGGATAACATTCTATGATGGGGTATGAAATAAGTTTATTTTCAAATGTGATTACTCATAAGATCATGTGACTTCTTCTCATTAATTTATTACATGGTAATCTCCATGAGAGGGTATTATGAGTACAAACCTATTAGTAGGAATTATATATTTTTAAACATTATTGGAATTTGTGTCTAAGAATATGTATAATGATACTTATTATTTAATATTATTATTAATACATGTCATGAGTCATTTAATTCGGTTAATTAATGAAAATTGATACAATATATGCTCATGTAAATGTAGGATACATTGGGTACATCAAGAGTGATATGCATTAATGAATAAGTTGGTGAAGCATTTTTTCCCTATTATTTCTTAATATAAGTGGATATCTTATGCCCTTTAATTGGAGTGAAATTGTCTAATAAAATCTATGTCTATGGTGTGAAATTTAATAGTTCATTTTTGATATTCAAACTAAATTATCCACTCCCATTGGTTGATTTTATAATGTAAGAAACCTTATTGACTAACAATAATTTTTCATATGTCGTTGATTGTCATTTTGAAAATTAATTCTTTCTCTATGAGTTAATTGATGAATTGGTAGATAATAATAAAATAATTTATACATTATCATCTATTTATATAAATAAATACAATTAGAGGGCCACAAAATTATTCTATCCATGAATCTCAGATGAACTATATTTTTTTAAAACAATTAGAATGAACAATATTCTGAATATCGAGGAATAATATTTATTTAAGATATATTGATCAATAAAAAATTACAATGTGATTATTTATTTACATAATAATATAAATTTAATTTATATATTATTACATTTCAAGGTACTAAATAATTATTATTCAATGGTTGAATAAATTTTGATGATGGTGGACTGGCTGAGTTAAGGGTCCAGCATTGAATGATACATTAAATATCATTTTATGATATTTAAATTATTCTTGAGGCCTGAAAATATCAAGGAAATAATTATAAAGTTTTATTACTCTTTCCTTGACATGGAGTTCACCATGAAACAATAAATTGGTTAAGGTAATTTTTGAAATTACCAACTCTTACCCTATACCTATATATACCCAATTATATCATTACATAAGGATTGATATTTTTGTTCACAATAAAAACCATATAGATAATTCCCTCAATAACATATCTATTATGATATAAATAATAAGAGAGATTTTATTCATCCTTAATTCCTCTCAAGATTGAGAGGATAAAAGAATAATCATTTTATCAATAATTTAATCTTATAAAAATAAAAGGATGTGACACAATACAATTAATACCTATGCTATAGCACTTGTAGTTTCATTAGTGTTGCTTCGAGACTTTTGGATCACTAATACAGGGTTTATACTTTGGATACTCATAGCACAATGATGGTACAAATAAGACTGGTTTCTATAGATGGTGCCACATGAATAGAGTTTGGATTATAAACATCTTATTTGAAGAAATACTACCAAGATTGAGGTAATTATTATTTTAAATTAGTTATAAATTTTATGTTGAAAGATCTCTTCATATAGGTTTTTTTATTCATTCATCATATTTTAATAACTATATATTTTAGATTTTTTGAAAACCTATCATTGTGTATGGGCTCAATCATCTTTTTATATGCCCAAGAACCTTCAAGTTGTATCAGAGAGGTCTCATTTTAATTTTAATTTATATAATATATTTTGATCATTTTACACATGTTTTGTTAATATCATTTATTATTTATTCATTATTTAATATTACTATCATCATATTATGATTGATTACATTTATATAACCATGAATAGGCTAAGAATTTAAGAATATAGATTCAAGGTATCATATCAGGAGGTGCAAAGAAGTCTCGTTGTATAACATGGGATTACATGGACTATAGCCTGAAGGTACATGTAATGTGTCTAGATTTAGTTCACTAGAATTCATTTGGAATTTCCTGATTCATCATGTAGTAAATATATGAATAGTATTTAATACATGTCATGTGTTAACTAAACCAAATTGGTAGATGGATATTGAGATTACATGTCATGTAACCATTGTACATGACTTCTAGTCTATCTGGTTTTATAGTGAAAACTCTTTGGTCTAAGATGTGTTATGTATTTAGAATGTAATAAATTGGATTGGAATTTTAGAAACTATAAGAATACATGGTGTTTAGTTATAGTGAATATTTTTTACCTCATAAATGTCTACAATGAAATCAACATCAAGTACCTAGGTGTGTATGATAGAAAAAAGGAATGTGATATACAGAGACTGTGCCTGGTTTACCCACACTGTTTATCTTACCAAATTATATAGAAAGTAAAAAATTAATAAAATAATCCATTAAACCTAATAAAAACATGTTCATGTTCCATTTATTGATAGAAAATGATTTGTGATTGGTTTTTTGTTATGTTAAATTCTTATTTATTTTTCATGTTAAATTTTAAACAACTTTTCATGTACTCTACATGCATTAAAAGGGGTACACATTCTATACTTTACATGTTTCCATGCATCATTAATTGATAGTACATGCCATGTAATTATGTAACACACTTTCTATGATACATGTTATGTGAGTTCACTATACATGACAAATAAAATCTCAAGTAGTTCAAAAAGGTATATGATAAGTTTCATCTAAGTATATTACATATAATTAATTAATTATAAATAAAATTTATTTATTTATTTATTTTAAAATTGTGTGGATGGTAATATCCAAGACTATTTGGATGGAAATATTAATATAAATAAATTCAATAAACTATTTAGATTTTTAATTTTTTTCATGTATGATTTATCTTATATAATGAACAAATTGAAATTAAAGCTATGTAGTTGGAAAATGTGTTTTTATTGAATTCATGTGACTAATCATCATATCTATTGACCTATTTATGTTGGGTTTAATTTAATTTAATATTTATTTCATGGGTTTTTAAAGTGATAAAAGTTTTATTTTTAAATTAATCATATATTTTATGTTTAATTCCTCCCTTATTATGTATATATGACTTTTGTGTCCATGGTTTATTTTATGAAAAACCAACTAACCATTCAATTTGATCCTCTCACCTACATGTGATTAATATATATTTAAATGATGGATACAAAATGATATCATTGTTGTTCAAAACCCAAGATCATGTGAACCCAACATGGATGATATATAGGTATAAATGGAAATGCTACAACTCAATCTAAGACTGGTTCAAGTGGAGTTTTTCATCCTATGGTCATAGGTTTGTTTATCATCTAGATATTAATAAAACCATTAGAAAAGATGATGATAAATTCACTTTATTTATTTTGTTTCTATCTTGTGCACATATATTTTTTTGGATGATGCATCAACATTACATGAATTAACAAATAAATAAGATAATAAATATGTAATTAAAATAAATAAATTATGTATAAATAATTTTATCAAGACAAGGATAATTAATTGTGTAAAATTCATATACTATTAACAATGCATTTAATCATAAAATAAAATAATATAAACATTTAAAAATAAAATACCTCAATTAAGTATTAAGTAAAAAATTCATTTCATTAATTTATATAGAATGGAACCACACTTCAAAGTTATGTCCTGGTCAAAGTTAGGGTACATCCAATTAATGGTGAGTTATAACTACGGTTTTGGGAAGATTTGAAAATGTTTCATTAAGGATTTACAACTATTTTAGGACTTTGTGTCACCTAGAGGCATGTTCAAAGGAATATGGAGTCATGATTTCAAGATTGGGGTGTCCACTCAATGGTTCAAGGAGATAAAAAATAGAATTTTCCAGGATCTCCTACCTAAATACTTCTTAATAGATTTTCCGGAAAAATTATATGTTATAAGAAAGTAAATGTAGATCCCTTTAACTATGATTTCCACATGACAAAACATTCTAAATCCAATGGAATGGGATATTGGGATTCAATAAAATATTGTGATAATAATAAAATGAAAATTATTACATCACACAAGGTCATCATATAAAGTAATAAAATATTATTTGATTGTTTTTAGTAAAATGGAAACATCATTGACCATAATGATACCCCTATAATAGATTTTGGATAAGGATGGCCTTCTTAGTGGGACAAAATTATAGGAGTGGTACATGTGCTTGTGCATTGAACATCATCAGGAATAGAATTTTTTCATAATAGAGTCCCCCATTCTTATTAGGTGTTCAAAGGACGACAGTGAGGATGAGAAAAATATCTTTTTAAGGCAAGTGGATGATTCTCTAGATGCCTAAATCCCTATGATGTCTTCCATGCCTAGTGAGATTTTAAATCTCTATAAAAATAGGGATTTGTATTAAATTCTAGATAATCGAATCATGTAATGTCTATGCATGAGATATATGATATCTACAAAGCATTATTTATTTTTAATCTTGTAAATGGAACATTGGAGGGACCTCACATAGTCGTGATTATTGGATACATTAAGAAAATGATCATATTCAGATTTTCGGTACCCTAGGTGTTGTGAACACATCAAATGCTCACTTCACTACCTAAATGATTCTAAAGTTTTATTTTTAATTATAATATGAATAATATAAATAAATATACTATGCCTTCATTTTTATTCACTAGGTTGATACAGATACGAATCTTGATAAGTCCTCTATCATTATGGTGAATAAAAGGAAAGGAAATTCGAAGATATCGAAGACCAAATCTATGTATAAGCCTTCCTCTTAATTCCCTTTCAAGAGGACGAATGCCAAGGGTTAAGTGAAGGAGGTTCATTCTATATATTTCAAAAATAGAAATAAGGGACAATGTATGAAGAACTCGCTAAGGGGAAGAAGAAAGGGGGAGGTTTGGGTGTGCATGTTATCAAGTAAAATATTTAAATTTCTATAAATTTGGTATTAGATACAGTATTTGTTTATCGTATATGTATCAAAATGTAGGTAACAAGTATATTTAAAATGGTTTCATGAGGTGAGGTGGATTTTCTATCTAAAAATAGAGATAGGCTCCCAGCACTAGTTACTCTATATTATCACCTCATGTTTCACACATGAATGTTCATTGTTATTAAAGACTATTACTATGTGAAATGGGTTATAAAATAATTATTTCGGTAAAAATTAAATATATGGATGGTTTTATTTAAAAATTTGGCAATAAAATCTACTTATTCTACAAATATAGCATATTTTATGGTATGCATCATTATTATAATGGTATTTATATATTGGATTATGGAATCAAAGTTTTGTAAATGGAGAATGAATCTATTTCTCATGACTCATGTCATACCCAACTATAGAATCACTAGTTATGTAATTTCAATGAAAATATATTTACAAAATTACAGCAGCATACATATTTAGATTCATTTCAACTGAAGCCACTTGTTATTGTTCATACATGTTTTCAAAGAACAATTACCAAAGGCCCATTTAGTATAAAATTATATAGTGATAAAGTGCTTCTTAGGTTAGTTTATACTAATTTTTGTGGACTATACCTTTTTTAATCAATGGGTGGATACCCATAAATCATTAATTTTATCGATAATATTAGTAGATATGGATATGACTACCTAATGAGGTATAAGTCAAAATCCATTGAGAAATTCAAAAAATTAAATAATGAAGTTGAGAATCAACTTGGTAAAATGATAAATAAAATACACTGAAATTGTTGGGGAGAATATCTTAACCAAGTTTTCATTGATTACTTATGGAACTATAAGGTTTCATCTCAAATCACTCCCCCATATACACCATAATGGAATGGTATATGAAAAATGAGGAACCACCCCTTATTGAACATGGTGATATCAATGATGATGCATGAAAGTATTGCATTATCCATTTGAGGATATGAATTGTAGATATTATTGTACACTCAAAACTAAGTGAAAACTAAATCAATAGATGGTATTCCATATGAAATATCTTGTGGAAATAAACCAACTTTTTCACACAATAATTCATGGAGTTGGTAAGCATTTTTTAAGGATGCTTCAGGTAATAAAATTTCACCCTAGGTCAAAAAGATTATATTTATAGGATATCCTAAGGAGACTAAAGGGTATTACCTATACAGACCTTCAAAAAATGGTAATATTGTCATGAAAGATCATGTTTCTTAAGAAGGAGAATACATATAGAGGAGATAGATTAATCAAGATAGATCTTAATGAAGTCTAGGATCATGATATATAAGAGTTAGCACATGAAAATGTTTCAAAAAAGTATATGGAAGATTATTCCAGAGACACAATAATTGAATAGGATCTATGGTAGGTTATATAACACATATGATATGGTTTTTTATTCATTGATATATGTTGTATTTTATTAGTTGATAAAAATGAAACTATCACCTATAAGGAAGAAATTAACAGCTTAGAATCAATAAGGTTGAGAGGGGATATGAATTATAAAATGAACTTCATGTTTAAAACCAGTGTATGGGTTATGGTAGGTTCTACAGTGGATTTAAAGAATGTTAGGTAAAAATTAGTATTCAGGAAGAAACTAGACATGGATGAACAAGTTAGTACCTATACGAAATGGGTGGTAGATAAAGGTTTCAAATAGTGTTAAGGCATAGAATATTGTGAAACCATTTCACTAGTTACCATAATAAAATCCATCAAAATAATATTTTTCATTATATCCTTCCAATATTATGATATTTTACATATAGATCTCAAAACATCCCTCCTTAATGAGAACCTATAGCAAGATATCTATATGACACAACTAAAAGTGTTTATGACTCCAAATGATTGTAATATGGTATATAAGATGCAAACATACACATATTGATTAATTTAAGAATAAATATCATAGAATATTTTATTTTATGAATCCATAAGAGAATTTGGTTTCATAAATATTGAATGTGAAGCTATGTTAACAACAGGTTTTGTGGGAGTGTTGTAGTTTTCTTAATAGTATATGTTTATGACATATTACTACTTGGAAAGAAGATACCATTATTATAGTTTGTTAAGACTTTGTTGAGTACATGAATCTATATGAAGGAATTATGTGATTAAACCTATATAATGGGGATAAATATCTATCATGATATATCAAATTGGATTCTAGGACTAAGTAAAGGTCTATATATTAACAAGATAAAAAAGAGGTTAATTACGGAGCAATCCATGTGGTGATTGTTATCTATGTCACATGGTATCCATCTCTCTAAGAATATGTGTTTTCAAACATAGGATGTGAGATAAAGGATGAGAATTATTCCTTACGTATAATTGGTTAGTTCTATCATTTATATGATTCTATGTACCAGGATTGATGTTCCTTATACATTATGGATGGTAGGAATATATTAAGAAGACCCAGGAGACCACTATTTGATGGTAGACAAGACTATCCTGAAGTAATAATGGTGTACTAAGTATATGATCCTAGTTTTGGGAGGTGATGAGTAAAAATTACTCAAGGGTATACAAATACTTGTATCCATATAGATTTGGATTGTAACACCCGAGACTTTTATGTTATATAAATCATCAAAGGAATCTTTTTCTACACAACACTTGCTTGGCTTGCTTTGCACGCAATCGCGACCTTCCTCGATAGCTTGCGTCGTACGCAATACCGAGTTTCACTAAACAACAATATGCTATTAAAACTAGCCGTTATGAATAGTAATAACCACTTTTTAAAATTTTATAAATTTTATTTTTCAAAATGGACTTCATTTTTGGACTCAGAATATCAAAATTAGCCTAGGGTGAAATTTTGGTTTTTTTCTGAAAACTTTCAATTTTTGATGAATAGTGAAACCACTAAGTGGTAGGTTAAAAACTGAATTTTGCATAAAACTTAATTTTACCGCTTCTGTGAATGGAATTTCAAAAATCCGAGAGACACGGTTAATATCAAGGACTAAAATGTGGTTCAATGAGATGAAAATAATTTTTTGGTGAATAGTAACTTTTTACTATTTTTACCGCGGTTAATAGTAAATAGGGTAACTAAGGGTAAATATGATATTAATATTACCCTAACACATGTCCTAATTCTATTGGACAAGTGTAATTCGACCAAAAACAAACTTAGGAATAAAATATGACCATTTAGGCCCACTTGGATTAGATTAGGACATTTATTATTAATTTATTTAAAGAAGGGTTAAAATAGTTAAATTTAAAGTTTAATAAGTAAATCATTTTTAATATGGGGTTATACATAAGATAAATTCGATTGTAAATATTCATTAGAAAGATAAAAAGATTTCCTACATGATGGTATTTTATTTGTAATTTTTAGACATCAAATAATTTAATTTATTTATGACACAAAGATGATGCAGTAATTATCTTATTAATGAAATATTGACATAATTGATAATATAAATACCAAAATAAATGTAATTTAAGACTTTTTATGAATTCCACTAATTTTCTAGGTTACTATGATATATTAGTGTTGATTCAATCAACTTGGTTCGAACATATAATTCTGATATGACTTTCACAAAAATCATATATCAAATAGTGTCAAAATTGACACAAAATGGTTTTTAAATCAAATATTATATTATTAATTGTTATTTTATTCCTAAAAATCTAAGGTTCGGCCAAATGACTTAGATAAGGATATATATATTAATAATAAACAATTTGGGGTTCGTTTGGCATGTTATAGTAAGTGTATTAACCATATAGTGAAAGAAAACAAAAAGACACGGTAAAAGTTAAATTAATTAACTTAGAGTTAAATCTAATTGATAAGGTTAAAATAATACCCCAAACTTGTCTAACTCCTATTGGTTGATAGGAGTTCGACCCATCACCACTTCATATTCGAAATAAGACCCTTTGGAACCATTATAAACCGATTTTGACTTTAATATAAAATAATATTTTGAGATATTCCTAAGGTGCCCCTCTCCTCCCTTATAAAAGGGCACCTCCTCCCCCTCCTCCTCACACCAAATTGAGCACTCAAGCTCGGCCAACCCCTGCCATTTTCTCCTCTCCACTTCCCTAGAATAGTCCTAGAGGTCCTGGTCTTCTCCAAAGACCACTCTTAGTTCCTTAAGTGGAGGATTCAAAGAGGCGTTCCAAAGAAGAGGTAATATCCATTACCGATCTTTTCAATTTCTTTCTTCTTCAACTTCTTCTTCTTTAGTTGTTTCATGATAAAGTAATAACATCAGTATTACTTACATACTGATATGTTATTATAAATATGAAACAACCCTAATTCACCTTCTATCCATCCTACGGAAAAATGAAATCACCGCGCGTGCGTACGTACGGAATACCGTCTCCACGCCGTGGTGTAATCTATTTTCCACCATCACCTTACAAGGATGGGTATAATGGTGTAATGAGTAACTATATATGATTATTATGAAGTAATATTGATACTGAAATAATATATATATACTCCAATACAATTCCACGATCATAGGAACGATATCATCACTCGTGCGTACGTACGGAATACCGTCTCCACGATGTGATGCGACTCGTTCTACATGATCTTTATTTCATAATGATTATATAAATGAATTGAATGAATGAATATGGTATATACTACACTAATACCATTCTGGAAATGAATTATCTATAACCTAAAGATAAGAATAAGAATTTATTCGACAAAACACGCATAAGAACAAAAAGTTATAAAGACCCGAGTAACAAGTAACAATGAAATATTACTAACAAGAAGCTAATAATATGACCATATATGATCTAATATCAATATCTATGATTCTGGAATAAGTCAATAACATTATTTAAACCATTATAGAGGAGCTTCGGACACGAACAAAGCAAATCGGACCTAAGGTAAGGGAAATATCACAATCTCATTTTTATCCGAGATTGTTTATTCGTAAGTATTTACTGGGGTGTATTTTGTCATCCACATCCATGTTCCCTCAATATGTAATATTTCCATCCTTCTACAATAGTTTATATCCAATTTTACCCTTCGGTGAGTTTTTAGTAAAAGATACGAAAGGAATCTTTTGTCGTTTTTCGTACGAGGTACTTTTTGACTTTTCTGACAAAAGTACGAAGAATGTTTTTTTTAACTTATACGGCATGAATGGATTTTTAAAACATTATTTACAAGAAGCTTCCTTTACAAGTATTCAAGTTTATTTTTAATCAACTTCTTTTATTTTAAAGTTGTATGACATGTTATGAAAGGAAAAATGTTTTTGAAGAAGAAAGGATATTTTCCTCAAGAATTCAATTCAAGTGTTTTATCAAAATTATTTTCCATCTAAGACAATAAAGGGTTCTGTTTCTATCCATATTTTTACATTGGTTTGACTATGTTGTGATGGAATTATGTTTATAAATTCCTTTATCTTATATGAATTGATTTATGATGTCATGATGTTTCAAGAATCCCATTTTTGTTATATGTGTTATGCGATGATGGATGTTTTATGATTATGTGGCACACATAAGAAAGGATTCATTATAAGATGGGTGGGACCTATATCTCCCTCCAATGCATTGGGTAATGATTTTATATCTCATGAGATAGACATGGCTGGAACGGAAGGTTATTTCGGTTCAGTGATACAGGACTGAAACGAGGAGTGAACTCGGTTCAGAAAGGGACTTTGTCCACTAAGATAGTCTTGGCAATGAGTCATGACTAACAAGAAATGATTTCCATGATTATGTGTGCATGCCACAAAGTTTCAAGTTTTATGTTATGATTATGGGGATATCATTTTCACTTCTATGATTTATTCCATGTTAAGATATTATGATCTCTTTTGCAGGTTTTGATTTTCAAAAGGATATGATATGATTTTTATTTCCTTTATTTTCCCTTGCTGAGCATTTGAGCTCACCCTTTTATGTTTTCTTTTCCCCAGGTCAGGAAGATGGATATTAAGTAGAATATGCTAAAAGGGACCCTAGATATGATGAAATAAATGGGAGACACTGTAGAAGATTTATGAACCAGTTGTTTATGTTTCCCCGTTTCTAAAGACACTATACCTATACGGTCCTTTGTGGTTTTGTCATATGTTGTAATAAGTGTGCTTCAATTTTGAAGTAGTAACAATGTATGTAAAGTACGGGTCGTTATAGTTGGTATCAGAGGAAAGGTATAGTCAACCTTTGGAAACTAGGATGTGAAAGCCTTAGTAAGAACCCTAAGGATAAGTCTAAGCATAGTACACAATCTTAGTGTTTTAGAAATGGCCTTGAATAACCTAGGATAAGATCATAAGCATGAAAATTTTATTCTTGAATTATGTGGTTTCCTATTATAATTAGTGTTGCTCACACTATTCTTCTTGGTTTTAGTCAATGGCTGGAACCCGAAGGAACCGTGTTAATGCGGAATGCGATGGGCAATGCAATGATTGTCCCCCTGAGCAACCAAACGATATGGGAGCTGGAATGCAAAATCTTGTAGCCATGCTCACACAACTTTCTCAAGCTATGAATCATGCAGGATTTCCAAACGAGCAAAGGAGGGAGCAACATTCTGTTGAATCCTTCATGAGGTAGCGTCCACCTTCTTTCAGCGGGTCTACTGATCCATTAGTTGCTGAACAATGGATTAGTACTACTGAAAAGATATTTTCAGTTCTTCAATGTTCTGAGCATGATAAAGTCATCCTAGCAGTGTATCGTTTGGAAGGAGATGCGGATCAATGGTGGAATCTTGTTAAGAATACGAGGCAAAGGGATGAAATTGAGTCTATAGAATGGGACGAGTTCAAGAACTTATTTTTCAATAAGTACTTCCCTCGTATTCTCCGAACAAAGATGGAGAAAGAGTTCCTTGAACTGAAGCAAAGGGATGATGAATCTGTTAGTACCTATGAAGCAAATTTTACAAGACTTGCAAGGTACGCTTCTGGTATTATTATCCAACCTGAGAGTAAGATCGATCGATTCTTTAGTGGCTTAAAACCAAGTCTTCGAAGGGTGTTAGCCATAAGGGACTTCAATAGCTACGAGGAAATCGTTCGATGTGCTCTCAAAGTCGAGATGGAGATTGGAGTAACCCATCAGTCACATGGGTTTGATAAAAAGAGGAAGATGGAATTCAAAGAAAAATCTAAAGAGCACACGGAAAAGAAGATGAACTTTCCCTTATGCTCAAAGTGTGGAAATAAACATGGAGGGAGTTGTCTTAAAGGGACAAGTAAATGTTTTAAATGTGGAAAGGAAGGTCATCGGGCATTTGAATGCCGTGATAATGGGAAGAAGATGTCCAATGACGCAAACAAAGGAAGGGATACATAGAATGAACCTACTACACTTCAATGTTTCAAGTGCAAGGAGATGGGGCATTATGCCAATCAATGCCCAAATCCAAGGGTGGATGATGATGGTCGACGTCAACAAACTCTTAAGGCTAAAGACAAAGGAAAGTCACATGCAATTTCTATCAGCGATGTGGAGTACGATAACGATGTGGTGAAAGGTACACTTACCATCCACTCTAAAGTAGCAAATGTTTTATTTGATTCTGGATCCACCCACTCTTTTATTTCTGAAGACTTTTCTAAGGGTATCACCGTATTACCTCAACAATTAGATGTTGAGTTAGCTGTGACAACACCTAATGGCACATCAATCGCATCAAAAGTTTATAATTCTTCTCCGATCGATGTTTGTGGGAAAGTGCTTCCTGCAAATCTTGTGATCCTTCCTTTAGTGGAATTTGATGTGATTCTTGGCATGGATTGGCTTTCTCTACATGGAGCTCATATCGATTGCCAAAGAAGGGAAGTCACATTTCATATTCCAGATCAATCTACGATCGTCTATCGATGCAAGGATGAATATAACCTTCCAGTGGAAATTTCTTCCATCTTATGGGTCTTGATTCCACTAAATGAAGGTTATTTATCTCAAATGGTTGGTGAGAAACTCACGATTAAGAATATGCCCATTGTACGGGAGTTTGATGATGTCTTTCCGGAGGAATTACCGGGTCTTCCACCAAATCGTGAAGTTGAGTTTTCAATAGAACTCGTACCGGGTGCTTTGCCTATTTCAAAGACACCTTATAGAATGGCCCCAATTGAGTTGCAAGAATTGAAGAAGCAACTCCAAGAGAATCTTGATAAGGGATTCATACGCCCTAGTGCGTCACCTTGGGGAGCACCTGTTCTATTTGTTAAGAAGAAAGATGGATCAATGAGACTTTGCATTGATTATCGAGAACTTAACAAGATCACTATCAAGAACAAATATCCTCTCCCACGCATTGATGACTTATTAGACCAACTACGCGGAGCTCAATACTTTTCCAAGATTGATCTTCGTTCAGGGTATCATCAATTAAGGGTCAAAAGGGAGGATATACCAAAGACGGCTTTCCGTACAAGGTATGGACACTATGAATTTATAGTGATGCCATTTGGTCTTACTAATGCCCCTGCTATCTTCATGGATCTAATGAATAGAGTCTTTAGAGACTATCTTGATCAATTTGTGGTAGTCTTTATAGACGATATTCTTGTCTATTCAAAGAGCAAGGAAGAGCATGAAGATCACTTGAGAATTATATTGAAGACCCTGAGAAAGGAGAAGCTTTATGCCAAATTTACCAAGTGTGAATTTTGGCTTCAAAAAGTTCCATTTTTGGGTCACATAATCTCAAAAGAGGGGATATCTGTGGATCCCGCAAAAACAGAGGTTATCGAAAGATGGTCAAGACCAACAACAGTAACGGAGATCCGAAGTTTTCTTGGTTTGGCTGGATATTATCGACGTTTTGTAAAAGATTTTTCACGATTATCTAATCCAATCACCAAGTTGACTCGGAAAGGAGTTAAGTTTGTCTGGACAGAGGAATGTGAAGAGAATTTCAAGGAGTTGAAAAGAAGGTTATCCAGTGCACCTGTGCTCACACTGCCTTGTAGTGGAGAAAGGTTTGTGATCTACAGTGATGCATCCAAGAAGGGATTGGGGTGTGTTCTTATGCAAAATGATATGGTGATAGCTTATGCCTCACGACAGTTGAAAATCCATGAGCAAAATTACCCAACACATGATTTGGAGTTGGCTGCGGTAATCTTCGCATTAAAGACTTGGAGGCATTACCTTTATGGTGAAAGGTGTGATATTAATACTGATCATAAAAGTTTAAAGTATATTTTCACACAAAAGGAGCTGAATATGCGTCAAAGAAGATGGTTGGAGCTGATTAAGGATTATGACTGCTCAATCCATTACCACCCTGGGAAAGCAAACAAGGTGGCAGATGCATTAAGTCGACAAGACCATGCTAGTTTATCCATGATGAGGATCACAAAAGATCCAATATTTATGGATTTACAAAGGATGGATCTTGGAATTATAATGGAAGGGGAAAAATCTTATCTTTCTCAAATGAATGTTCAACCATCTATACATGTGAAGATTAAAGAGGCACAGAAAGAAGATGTCGAGTTACAAAAGAAGGTGAGAAATGTTCCTGAATTCAACCTTGATTGTGATGGGATAATAAAGTTCAGGAATCGGGTTTGCGTTCCTCCCATCCCCGAATTAAAGAATGAGCTGCTGGATGAGGCTCATAGTTCATCATTCTCTATTCATCCTGGAAGCACGAAGATGTATAGGGACCTGAAAGAGTACTTCTGGTGGGATGGCATGAAAAGAGATGTTGCTGAATATGTCTCTCGATGCTTGGTTTGTCAACAAGTTAAAGCTGAGAGACAGAAGTCTAAGGGGATGTTACAACCATTACCCATACCTGAATGGAAATGGGAAAACATCACTATGGACTTTGTCACAGGACTTCCTAAAACATCCAAAGGCAATAATGCTATCTGGGTCATAGTTGATCGTCTTACAAAGTCTGCACACTTCATTCCTATTAGAGAGGATATCTCTCTAGATCAGCTTGCCAGGATATATGTAAAGGAAGTGGTAAGATTACATGGAGTACCACTTTCTATTATATCTGATCGGGATCCGAGATTTACCTCGAAGTTCTGGCGAAGTCTTCAGCATACTCTGGATACAGAGTTGAGTTTCAGCACTGCTTATCATCCCCAGACAGACGGTCAGTCTAAGAGAACAATTCAAACCCTAGAAGATATGTTGAGAGCTTGCTCTATGGATTTCAAAGGAGGTTGGGATCAACACCTACCTTTGGTGGAATTTTCTTATAATAATAGCTTTCACTCCAGTATTCAGATGGATCCTTATGAAGCTCTCTATGGAAAGAAATGCAGGACTCCAACTTGCTGGGATGAAGTTGGGGAAAGAAAGCTATTAGGACCTGATCTCGTTGATGAAATGGCAGAAAAGGTTAGATCTATTCAACAACACATAAGAGCAGCTCAGAGTCGACAGAAAAGTTATGCCGACAACCGAAGAAAAGACCTAGAGTTTGAAGTGGGTGATAAAGTGTTCTTACGAATATCTCCCTGGAAGAGGGTTATGAGATTTGGAAAGAAGGGGAAGTTGATCCCTAGATATATCGGTCCTTTTGAAATACTGGATCGTGTTGGGAAGGTAGCTTACCGATTAGCGCTTCCACCGAATCTCTCTCAAGTTCACGATGTGTTCCATGTATCTCTCCTGAGAAAGTACATACCAGATCCTTCACATGTACTTAGCTCAGAAGTTGTACCGCTGGAGCAAGATCTTTCTTATGAAGAACAGCCGATAGAGATTCTGGATCGTAGTGAAAAAGTCCTACGAAACAAGACCACTCGCTTGGTGAAAGTTTTATGGAGAAACCACCAATTTGAAGAAGCTACATGGGAGCTTGAGGATATGATGAGGGAGAAGTATCCTCATTTGTTTGTTACAAAGTGACGAATTTCGAGGGCGAAATTCTTTTTAAGGGGGGTAGAATGTAACACCCGAGACTTTTATGTTATATAAATCATCAAAGGAATCTTTTTCTACACAACACTTGCTTGGCTTGCTTTGCACGCAATCGCGACCTTCCTCGATAGCTTGCGTCGTACGCAATACCGAGTTTCACTAAACAACAATATGCTATTAAAACTAGCCGTTATGAATAGTAATAACCACTTTTTAAAATTTTATAAATTTTATTTTTCAAAATGGACTTCATTTTTGGACTCAGAATATCAAAATTAGCCTAGGGTGAAATTTTGGTTTTTTTCTGAAAACTTTCAATTTTTGATGAATAGTGAAACCACTAAGTGGTAGGTTAAAAACTGAATTTTGCATAAAACTTAATTTTACCGCTTCTGTGAATGGAATTTCAAAAATCCGAGAGACACGGTTAATATCAAGGACTAAAATGTGGTTCAATGAGATGAAAATAATTTTTTGGTGAATAGTAACTTTTTACTATTTTTACCGCGGTTAATAGTAAATATGGTAACTAAGGGTAAATATGATATTAATATTACCCTAACACATGTCCTAATTCTATTGGACAAGTGTAATTCGACCAAAAACAAACTTAGGAATAAAATATGACCATTTAGGCCCACTTGGATTAGATTAGGACATTTATTATTAATTTATTTAAAGAAGGGTTAAAATAGTTAAATTTAAAGTTTAATAAGTAAATCATTTTTAATATGGGGTTATACATAAGATAAATTCGATTGTAAATATTCATTAGAAAGCTAAAAAGATTTCCTACATGATGGTATTTTATTTGTAATTTTTAGACATCAAAAAATTTAATTTATTTATGCCACAAAGATGATGAAGTAATTATCTTATTAATGAAATATTGACATAATTGATAATATAAATACCAAAATAAATGTAATTTAAGACTTTTTATGAATTCCACTAATTTTATAGGTTACTATGATATATTAGTGTTGATTCAATCAACTTGGTTCGAACATATAATTCTGAAATGACTTTCACAAAAATCATATATCAAATAGTGTCAAAATTGACACAAAATAGTTTTTAAATCAAATATTATATTATTAATTGTTATTTTATTCCTAAAAATCTAAGGTTCGGCCAAATGACTTATATAAGGATATATATATTAATAATAAACAATTTGGGGTTCGTTTGGCATGTTATAGTAAGTGTATTAACCATATAGTGAAAGAAAACAAAAAGACACGGTAAAAGTTAAATTAATTAACTTAGAGTTAAATCTAATTGATAAGGTTAAAATAATACCCCAAACTTGTCTAAATCCTATTGGTTGATAGGATTTCGACCCATCACCACTTCAGCTTCGAAATAAGACCCTTTGGAACCATTATTAACCGATTTTGACTTTAATATAAAATAATATTTTGAGATATTCCTAAGGTGCCCCTCTCCTCCCTTATAAAAGGGCACCTCCTCCCCCTCCTCCTCACACCAAATTGAGCACTCAAGCTCGGCCAACCCCTGCCATTTTCTCCTCTCCACTTCCCTAGAATAGTCCTAGAGGTCCTGGTCTTCTCCAAAGACCACTCTTAGTTCCTTAAGTGGAGGATTCAAAGAGGCGTTCCAAAGAAGAGGTAATATCCATTACCGATCTTTTCAATTTCTTTCTTCTTCAACTTCTTCTTCTTTAGTTGTTTCATGATAAAGTAATAACATCAGTATTACTTACATACTGATATGTTATTATAAATATGAAACAACCCTAATTCACCTTCTATCCATCCTACGGAAAAATGAAATCACCGCGCGTGCGTACGTACGGAATACCGTCTCCACGTCGTGGTGTAATCTATTTTCCACCATCACCTTACAAGGATGGGTATAATGGTGTAATGAGTAACTATATATGATTATTATGAAGTAATATTGATACTGAAATAATATATATATACTCCAATACAATTCCACGATCATAGGAATGATATCATCACTCGTGCGTACGTACGGAATACCGTCTCCACGATGTGATGCGACTCGTTCTACATGATCTTCATTTCATAATGATTATATAAATGAATTGAATGAATGAATATGGTATATAATACACTAATACCATTCTGGAAATGAATTATCTATAACCTAAAGATAAGAATAAGAATTTATTCGACAAAACACGCATAAGAACAAAAAGTTATAAAGACCCGAGTAACAAGTAACAATGAAATATTACTAACAAGAAGCTAATAATATGACCATATATGATCTCATATCAATATCTATGATTCTGGAATAAGTCAATAACATTATTTAAACCATTATACAGGAGCTTCGGACACGAACCAAGCAAATCGGACCTAAGGTAAGGGAAATATCACAATCTCATTTTTATCCGAGATTGTTTATTCGTAAGTATTTACTGGGGTGTATTTTATCATCCACATCCATGTTCCCTCAATATGTAATATTTCCATCCTTCTACAATAGTTTATATCCAATTTTACCCTTCGGTGAGTTTTTAGTAAAAGATACGAAAGGAATCTTTTGTCGTTTTTCGTACGAGGTACTTTTTGACTTTTCCGACAAAAGTACGAAGAATGTTTTTTTTAACTTATACGGCATGAATGGATTTTTAAAACATTATTTACAAGAAGCTTCCTTTAAAAGTATTCAAGTTTATTTTTAATCAACTTCTTTTATTTTAAAGTTGTATGACATGTTATGAAAGGAAAAATGTTTTTGAAGAAGAAAGGATATTTTCCTCAAGAATTCAATTCAAGTGTTTTATCAAAATTATTTTCCATCTAAGACAATAAAGGGTTCTGTTTCTATCCATATTTTTACATTGGTTTGACTATGTTGTGATGGAATTATGTTTATGAATTCCTTTATCTTATATGAATTGATTTATGATGTCATGATGTTTCAAGAATCCCATTTTTGTAATATGTGTTATGCGATGATGGATGTTTTATGATTATGTGGCACACATAAGAAAGGATTTATTATAAGATGGGTGGGACCTATATCTCCCTCCAATGCATTGGGTAATGATTTTATATCTCATGAGATAGACATGGCTGGAACGGAAGGTTATTTCGGTTCAGTGATACAAGACTGAAACGAGGAGTGAACTCGGTTCAGAAAGGGACTTTGTCCACTAAGATAGTCTTGGCAATGAGTCATGACTAACAAGAAATGATTTCCATGATTATGTGTGCATGCCACAAAGTTTCAAGTTTTATGTTATGATTATGGGGATCTCATTTTCACTTCTATGATTTATTCCATGTTAAGATATTATGATCTCTTTTGCAGGTTTTGATTTTCAAAAGGATATGATATGATTTTTATTTCCTTTATTTGCCCTTGCTGAGCATTTGAGCTCACCCTTTTATGTTTTCTTTTCCCCAGGTCAGGAAGATGGATATTAAGTAGAATATGCTAAAAGGGACCCTAGATATGATGAAATAAATGGGAGACACTGTAGAAGATTTATGAACCAGTTGTTTATGTTTCCCCGTTTCTAATGACACTATACCTATACGGTCCTTTGTGGTTTTGTCATATGTTGTAATAAGTGTGCTTCAATTTTGAAGTAGTAACAATGTATGTAAAGTACGGGTCGTTATATGGATGATCTGAAATTATGATCTGAGGTATTTTTTAGCCTTAATGGAGGAAGTGTGAGCTAGAAGAGCTCAATGAAATTTATGGTCATTGATTCTAGATTAGACTATGAGTATATAGAAAATTTTGATGAAATTAAAGAAGAATTATGGAGAAAATACATTCTATAGGACCAAAAAGTTTTACAATGCAGTAAATATGTTATCACAATAGATATTGATAATATTTTAGTAGTGGCTCTCGCAATGGATCCATTTTCAAATCAATAGATAATGAATTTTCTTCAGAATTATTATCTCTTGAAGAATTTTCCATAGATATTTGATCTCATTGTGTGTATATTTTCTATAAAGTATAATTTGGAAAACACTTTCATAAAAGCTTTGACTAAGAATAATCACGAACATCATGTGAGAGAGAAGAAATTAAATGTTATTTGGAGTTTTCTCTGGTTTAAGTTGGAGTCTATTGGAGATGATTCTCTAGAACCAATTTTATTTTCACTTTTGATTATATGTATATTCAAATAAGTGAATAACTAATATAGTATTATATCATATTGATTATTATTATATGTAACATTAATGTGATAAGGTATTAGAGTAACTTTAACATCAATATTGGCTATGTTAGTTCCCCTATATGATGAGGACCATGAGATGTTATGATTATATCTCTTAGTTATTAGTCTTATGGTTAGGATAAAATTCTATGATAGGTAACTTAGTATATTGGTTGTCATGTTGGAGTACTCATAAGTGTATGAGATATCTTCTCATGAATATTTCACTTGGTAATCTCCAAGATAATCGATTATGAGGATAGATCCTCTAGTAAGAATTATACATAATTGGGTTTTGTTGGAATACATGCCTAAAAATGTGTGTAATAATCCTCAAACTGAAGGATTAATATGAATATATGTCATGATCCATTTCCTTTTATGTATTAATGAATAATTATATGAAATATTTTCTTTTTATGTTATGTAACAGAAGTTAACATCTCATGAAATTTGATTCGAGTAAAATAATTTGATAAAATTCATTTTTATGTTGTGACATTTATTAGTTTATTTTTTATAGTGGAAGAAACAGTAATTGAGAACATAGGTTGATGACATGAAGTATAAAAACAATTTTATTGTAGATATCAAGTAAAATAGATTATGTTACATTGTGAGCATTTGTATGTGGTTGATTTTCATTTCTGGTGGAGTTTGTTCCCTAGATACAACTATATTGACCTTTATATTTCCCATTTATTCATGTATTTGAATACATATTGTATCACATATTGATTTTTCTTATATGTGAGATCAATGCGGTAACGCACTATAGTATTTTTGGCATTAAAAATGTCATATTAAATTTCCCTTTTTAATGAGAACCTTGATATGGAAAGACTATAGTTATTAAACTGTGTTCAATGGTTGGATAGAATTATATGATAGGACACATAGTATATTGACTATCAAGTGTTGGATACTCATAAGAGGATGAGACTTCATCTCATGAATTTCACACTTAGTAATCTCTAAGACTAGATATTATGAGTAAAAACCTTCCCATAAGAATTCCACATGTTTATATGTCATCGGATATTCATATCTAAAAGTGTGTTTAATGATCCATAAATTTTATAATTATTATTAATATGTAATACAACTCATGTACATAGATTTACTAACCAATACATTGACACTTCATAGAAAGTAGGGTACACTGGGTGTTTTATGAAGGATTTGTTCTTAATGAATATGTCAATGAATGATTTGTCCCTTCCATATTTATGGAAGATGAAATACCATCCCTTTGATTATAATGGAACTGTCGAACAATATTCCATGTCCATAGTGTATTGACATATTCATTTCAGTTAGTCAAATAAAGACTTACCAAGAACATAGGTTGATGACATGGGTGTAAAACCTACTTGATAAATTATTAAGAAAAGTGGATTATGTTACATTCTAAGGGTTCATCTATGGTTATAATTATTGTGATATATCTTATTCCTATATGGGTACCTTGACATTTTACTAGACAATAATATTTAACATTAGGCAAGCCTCCCTAATTTCAATAGGGAGGAGGCCTAGAAGGTCACACAAAAACAATTTATGTTGATCTAGGTATAATATTATTTATATTTTTTTGATTAGAATAAATATTATTCTCCAGATCAAGAAGTAATATTTTTTCATTATTTATTGATTGAAAATGTCAAATAAATATTTGTTTTTATGATAATTAATTCATTATATAGATATATAATATTTATCTATCTCTTTTTTATTTGCAAGGTAAAAAATATTTATTTATTTATTAATAATACAATAAGTTAATTATATGAATTTTAAAATAAATATTTTATTCATCAGACTATGAATATAATATTTATTTACTTATTGAATGTATAATAATTTTTTATCTATTATTATTCACAAGGTAATAAATAATTAATTATTAATTAATATATAATTTATTTAAATATGGGATTATTAAAATTAATTTTTCATTCATGATATCGTGTGTTTAATATTTATTTATGATACATAATATTTATTTTCAAATCAATAAATGTCAAGGAGGATGGGTGGACCCATTTATTTTTCCATTTATAAACTTTTATTTACCATACTCTATATAATATTTACCATTTTTCAAATTAGCTCATGGCATGAAATAAAATTGTAATATTACATAGCATGGAGTTTTTTATGGATTTAACATTTTATTAAGGTAATTTTTGTAATTAATTAATATTAAACTCTATCTAAGGGTATAGAAATAAATGTTTATGTCAATTGATATAGGTTTAGAAATTGTGAACAAAACCACTCCACACTACAGAATTTTCCCTCGATGAAGAAATTATCTATGGGTTTCTCTCGAGATTGAGAGAATATCGTCTTCCTTCTTCATTATTTTAATCTATAGAGATCAAGAGATGATCTTTAAAACCCAATTATGTGATGATAAATTTCATTGAAATGATTCAAGATGATTGGCACCAGTACACAAGCACTCAGAGTACCATTAATGACTTTCTAAGATCAAAGGGGCATGTGTGGATCACCGATGGATGGGATTTAGTAGGGTACTCATCAGCATAGAAAAAATGAAAATGAATGGTGTTCTAATGATCAAAACCTACATCAATGAAAGACCTATACACCAAAGTATTTTGGGTTTGTATTAAATTAATTATAAATATAATATAAAAAAGATCCACTCTCATGGTTCTGCTAATATTTGTTAATTTTTTATGATTTAATTCAGTGTTCAAGACATTTATCATCGTAAAAATTGTGGATTATTCCTTGAAACCAACAAAAGACAAGTCATTCATTGGCCCAACAGGTTCCCTCACTATGTCCAAAACCTATAGTTTGTATGAAAATAGTTACATTAAATTTATAATTATTTATTATTTTTTATTTTTTACATTTCTAAAAGTTAGTTTTCATTTTATTAAATTCATCCTCATGATCCAATTGTTGAGATATATTCCTTACATTCTTCAATTATTGCTAATGTAATCCAGATCTATTTAATAATAAATGAAGAGCATTCGAATAGCACATCTTAAGGTACTATAAATTCTAGCCAGATAGTACAGGAGCACATGATGTGTAGCCCAAAGGTGTATTTCCAATAGCCTAAAGGTACATGTAAGGATGAACCATGGATTTTTCATGTCTTTGTGAAATAAATTCACACAAATGTATTAAATATCCACTACATTTTAACCATAATAGGCTGTAAAATGACTTTTCAATTTACATTTCATGTAAACATTGTACTCTATATGATTTTATGATGTAAAATGTGTAATCAAATACATGTCATATATTAATTACATAGTGGGTAAGGGCTGATATCCATGTAATAAGGTGGTTTCATGATTTTTACCATTTGTAAATTTTGTGTACCTTAGAAATGTTTGTACAGAAATACAAGCCTAGTACCTAAGAGTGTATCATAGATATGCATCAAATAAGATATATGGTGTGTAGCTCGTTATACACAACATGTACCCGACATAGTTACATAGAATAATTATAAAATATATTATTAATCCATTAAACCTATTCATTTTTTTTCATGTTTCATTTCTTAATAGAACACACCATATGATAGTTTTTACATGATATTAAAAAATAATTTTATTTCCATGTAAAATCCAGAAAAAAAAAGTTGTGTATGATCATTACATACTACATACTCCAAATGCATTAAATCGGCACACGTAGAATAATTTTATTTTGTATATTGTTTAATTTGTTGAAAATAAACAGAGTATATTATATCATATATTTTATATTTTATATTTCATGTGATTTCATTATTTGAAACAAGGACCATGCTGAGTAGTCTAAACTTTTACTTGCCATGTTTTTTCCAAGTACAAGTTGTGTACTTTTTAAAAAAAATTAATTTATTTTAACTTTTTTAAATCACTGTGGATGGAAATATCTAGGAAGAATTGGATGGATAATTAATATAAAATTAATTAATTTATTTATAAAATAGTGAATCGGATTAATTCACACATGTTTTATCATACTAAAATAAGGAATCAATTTAAATGTTGTCTTGTTATTTTTAATGTGTATTTGTTTTACAAGTGGATGATCATGAGATTATACTAAACTGTGTATCTAATTCATTTATTTTAATTTAAGTATTACATTGGTTTTTGTAATGGCTTTCCTTTAAATTAAAATGATATCTTGGTATTCATCCCCCCATTTTATTATGTATGGTCCTGCATGCCCACAATTTATTATATGTAAACCTTCCACTTTTTTCGCATAACCTGTGTGTAATGTAACTTCATTATATGTATAGAGATCCTAGGTTCATGGAGTTGGTTCAAGAAGGATCTTGGGTGAAAACAAACCAATTAGACACATAGTAAAGAGCATGAATTCTATAACTCAACCCCATACTAGATCATTGTGTTTCTTCCCCTATGGTCAATGATTTTTGTAATTTTTTCTCAAAAAATAACCATCCAGTTAAATATAATATTAATTCCATGTTTTATTTATATTATTTTTATATAAATCATTATTTACTTTAAGGATTCCAAACCAAAATCCTATAAATAAATTAAATAATATGAAAATATTTAATTAAGATAAAAGGATTATGCATAAATGTTGCATCAAGACATGAATAATTAATTAATAAAAATACACTTAACATTAAAAAGTTATGTAAATAGATATCACAAGATAATTTACACATAATAATCAACATTACTTAATAAAATTTTATATCAAAATAATCCTTACATTACAATATTTAGAATCAAACCATAGAATGAAGTGTTTTACTGGCCCTTTTCAAGATACTTACTTTTATTAGGGTCTAATAAGGATGGTTTTGGGATGACTTGACCAATTTTAAATCACGAGAATTATATATTTCAAGACATTATGTATCTTGGAGGTAAGTGTTACGAAATTATAAGTACAGATTTCAAAATTGGGGAGTCAACTCAATGGATCTATGAGCATCAAGCCCATGGTTAGTAATCCCAACTACATAAATACCTTTGACTAACTGAATAGGCCCTTTCATGGGTTATGAGAAGTAAAATATGGGACATATCCACTAGAATCTCAACATGACAAGACATTCTAATTCAAATATTTGGGGATGTTGATGCTTGAAAAAATTGTGGGAGGCTTAATTAAAATTAAGTTATTTATACTCAAATATTTTGATAATCATGTAAAATTCAATTTTTTTAAATTGTTGTAGAAAATTGGAAATCTAAACCATGAAAGCATAGTGATTATTCCTTAAATAAAGAATATCATCATAGGCAAAAATTACAATGTTTTATGGATTATTTTACACTAATTTACTATCGAAAAATTTGTATTATGTGCTTTAATTCCCTATGAACTACTTTATAGAGTGTGAAATGATTATAAGTATGTTTATATGAGATTTATGTAGGATGATTATGAGGTTCATTGCATTATATAATTTATTTTAAGAGAGATAATGCAATATAAGGACATGAATGATTACACCATGAAGTCTCATCCACATGATCTGAAAAGATAAGAGAGGATTTATATAGAAGATATTATCACTGAACTTAATCAATATACACTTGATAAAGGCCTAATAGCTATATATCATGTATTCAAAATTCTAAAGTACATTGATAAGTTAGTTAAATTGGGATTAAATTTAGATAATAAATTATCCATAAATCTCATTTCATCATAATTACTACCAAAGTTATCCTTATTCATCGAATACTTGAAAAACGATACACATAAATTGCTCCAGAATATTTTGACTATGCTTCACTAGATAGATAGGGAATTTATGGAACATTTTTCCTCATCCCTTATTAATAAGTCAAAGTGAAATATAGATAATCCTATATAAATTTCAATATTAATGGTGAATTTATGAAGTTCCTCAATGTGATAAAATATTAATGTGGGAAGAAACTAACATGTATCTATTTTCTTCTTGTGTGGTAAGAAAGGTCAATGGAAGAATAATTATGATGAATTGAATAAAAAGAAACCTAATTGTCTTATATTAAGTATATTCATTATTACATTTAATTTTACCAAAAAAATCTTGGTTATAGGTTTTCACATATATATTGTTTTGAAATATAGGATCCATGTATGTATAGAAATATTATAATAAGTAAGTTGGATTATCAAAAGAACTGAATAAGGGTGTTCCTGGATGAGTAATTTGAAGTGTACAAATTCTAGATGTAAGGAAAAATTATTCAAATTAAACTTTTTTTTGCACTGAGTATTACCAAAATAATTATTTGGGTGTCTGTTTTAGAAACAATGATACCTTATTCAATATTTGAAATATATGTTGTTACTATATTTTTTACTTGACTAATACATCATTAATTCTAGAATCATAAATCGGCATCATGCAATAAATAATGAATAATATATTACATAATTACCTAATTGTGCAAAGATAACTTTTTTTTAAGAGAACCTAATAGTATATTACTTATTTATAAAAATATTATTGTTTTAGTATCTATTGAGCTAAGATATAGAGTATAATAATAAACTACATATCAAGTTTTAGATAAGAAAAAATTTATAAATAAAGGAATGCTACATAGTTATTAGAGTTATTTTGGAATGTATAACTAAACTATTATAAATATAGATATAAATTAATATACTTCAAGATATTAATTTAATAAATTTTAGAAATTCACTATGAAATAATGAGTGACCTTTGTAAAGATAGAGGACCCTCTGAGTTTTCATGTCGGAGAACATCTTATCCAAGTAATCATCGATCATACACATATAGCGTGAGGGTATTACCAAACTCACATTTCCTTATATACATTAATATAGTGATGTTGGTAAAAGTAAGATCAATGATGATTTTTATATGTATTTCAATTCTTCCATGATTTCTTCCAAAAATGTTTTCCAAATAGCTGTGAACAAAACTAACCATATCAAAATTATATTGACTAATGGATATCATATCAATTGTGATATGATGATAGAATATCAAATGACAAACACAAGTGTTTTTGTAAAAACCAATTGTTAAAATAAAGTTTAATTTTAAAATAAACACAAAACACTTAGTGCATGTTAGTTAATGACACTATAGAGACAAAAAAATGTTTTCCAGTCACTTTTCTGCATAATTGAAGATGTGAACATCATCTTGACAGAAAATGATAAAGTTTAGTAAGAAAACAACTTGATGGAGGAAGAAGCAGATTGGGTGTCCATATTTCACAACCTAAAAAGTCATCAACTAGGCTTAAAAAGTGTGTGGTGTGACTCTCTATTTTTATGGGGGTCAGTGATGGTAGTGAAGGCACCGACCCTAAGGGTCAGGACCGAATCCCAGAACTAAGCCTGAGTAGGGGTGTGGGGGTGTATCCTCTATAGTATGGAGAAGTATGTTCACCTAGGTGGTTCGACCATCCCCCCTGTTCAGAACACCTATGTGGAACACCTACGCAAGAGGGTCATGTAGGTCCAACCAGTGTAGCCCAAAGACACATCACCCTACGCTAAGGACCTATGCTGAATACCTACACTGGGTACCTATATAGCTATGTATTTTGCACACCACTACATGAGACACCTACTCTGTGGACCTACATGGTGGACCTATTCCAACAAAATTCCTTTGACTAGGTCCCCTCCTAGCCTATAAATAGGATCTGTGGGCTCCCTATTTTAAGAACTGAAAAATATGAAGAATCCCCAAAGCTCCCATTGAATAGCCCCTTCACCCTGGTCCCTCAAATTTTCTCAGGTTTCTCTTTGAAAAGCAATATAAGAGAGATTTAAAAGGGATAAAAAATATCAAAGTCCATTTGGAGTTTAAAATGAAAAAAAATCTGATCAAGGTACCTTATTATACAATGATTAAATCACCTGGGCGAGACCCTTTACTTAAGTTAGGACCTGTATAGGATTCTTAAAAAGACGCCAGAGGAGAACCCACAACACATTGGTGATGGACTTTCCCTAGTATTTTCTTCCTCAGTAGTCTATTCAGTTCCTCCTAAGACCTATCCGGAACACCTTCGCGGCACACCTACGTCGAATACCTACACGGCACACCTAAGTGGTACACCTCCGCAGCATACCTATGTGGAATACCTACATGGAATAGGTACGACCAAGACCTACACAATACATCTTTCTATCCCTCTTCAAATCCATTAATGGAAGGGAATCTCCTTCCTTGTCTCCCTTATCTAAAAGGGGCTAATATGAAACCTCCAACGAAGACCTCCTGAGTTACCAAACCTTATGTAAGGTCACATCAGCATGTATCCCATTTGGGTTTGTATTTATATGGTTAGAGGTTTCCCATATTTATTTTATAAAGGAATCGGGATCCATGAAATGTTTTTAGGTTTGTATATCTATGGTTACGTGGACTCTAACCCAAAAGATAGTATTGGGGAGTTCCTAGTTTAAAGGATTAGGGTTTAAGAAATATCCTTCCCTTCTCATCTATAAAACTCGAACCCTCTAGTCCTTAGTAGGGAAGGTACAGTTCAGACCTAATTTTCCTTTTGGAAAATTTGATGTCTCCCTCCACTACTGGGATAAATTTTAGGGCATCCCTCCTTGAGTAATACCCTAACCTTTCAGGTCAGGCCAAATAAACATCACATTCCGTAATCCCCTAACCTTTCAGGTCAGGCCTAATAAACTTCACATTCATTTTACAATGAAAGTTTTATTACTTCACACCCTTGTCAACTGTCACCCCATCCACTTTTTTCGTAAGACCATCCTCTTCCATCAATAGCGGAAGGATAATATGTGCCTTTTTTGAATCATTAAAATCCTTCTAATTCTCAAACCGAGAATGAATCATGTGGGCTTAGTGGTTTCTGATTATCACAACGATTTCACAATCCACCTGAAATAATTAACTATGATAACTCTAATTCCTACTAGAACTGGGATATGTATAAATCCTTACTAAGGCCTGATATCCATACCATCTTTTCAATAAAATGATAAACCAATCATGTTCCCTTAATCCATGTATCATCCTCAGGAGGAAGCCCCATGTTAAACCATCAAATCACCATGAACAAAAATATCCTCTTGGACCCTGGCACTGCAATTACTAGGCATCCTCCTTAAGAGTAAGCCCCAAATTAAGCTTCTATATCATCATGGGTCAAAACATTACTCATGATTACCTTTACAGTATATCCTTTTCATGAGTAAGACTCAACTGATTCCTCTAAAATGGGAATATATCCCTAAGAGACTTTCTAAACTACGTGGGCTTTGATTCCCATCTAAACACGGTAAGTTGTAATCCTCCCTGAAGTTCAAACCCAACCGCTAAAATTACCACTTCTCTCTATTGGACACATTCCCAGTAGGGTCTAATTAATCTTGGAAATTCATATCCCTTCCATGTTCGTTGGGCTACATAGGTATAATTACCTCACTAACATTTTACTAGTTATCTTCCAACTATATGTCCTTACCACAAGATATTGAACTGTATGGTTAGGTCGTTATTACAAGACCTTAAAATGTATGATGTGTCCCATTATGTGGCACCAAATTATGTGGGATCTTATTCCATTCATAAGGATACATAGGTAGCCCATCAATGGTTCAGATCCTGACATCAAAACAATATCCATATCCCTGGATGATGATAAACTCTAGAGTAACTCTTATCTACCTGGATGACAATAAATTCAAGAGCACCCCACTAAGTGAATTGAAAACCAGCATCATCATAATAATGACCAAATAATCTCTAAGTAGTATACTAGAGGATACAATTGATAGAGAACCAAGGATACATACAAATATATCCATTGATTAAGAACCTCGGATGCATATATATGATTCTCAAATTCCATTCATGCTAATAGTTGATTTCTAAATTTCAAGGGTAACTCATGTCATACTTAGTGAATTAATAAAGGATTCATGAACATATCTTAAATATATAAGAGATTCCTAGAGTAGGAAACAATTCCCCCAAATGGGTGTGATGAGCCCGACCTACCATCCACTTTACCAATGAGAGTTATTAAGAGTCGTATGTGAAAATAACTAATGAATTCCTACCTTTAGAAAGCATGCCACTTTGGTTAAAGATCAATTAGTTGTTTATGGTTCCATAAACAAATCCATTGGAAACTGTCTGGAATTGGTGATACCTTACAAGAACGCACATTCAGGGGGAAAATTTGGTGAACCCGGCGTGAATGCTTAATCAAGATGATATGTTACCCTAATAAAAACATCTATAAAGAAATATGGTTAGTTATTCTTCGTGAGACCATTTTGTGTGCACCCATAGGAAAACAAAAAATAGTGAACCCGACGTGAATCCTTAACAAAGTAAATGATATTACCCACATATGCTGACAAGAAAATCAATCATGCTTGTGATCATCCAAAAGATGCTGATTTTTCTAGGTTTTTCTAGATTATAGTTTTAATATAACAAGAGGAACTCTTTTCGAAGAACTCCTATCAATCGAAATAGATTCATTAATGTTTTCACCTATGAATTCCCCGATTGCTGCTCAGGTAAAATTCTCATCCGCTCAAAGGATGTCATCACAAACTCAACATCTTCAATGTTGGGTCTCCAATGCATTGTTCTGAGAGTACCATCAACACAGTACCATTAAAACCCTAGAGGCTATCTGAAAGACCCTCCAGATTAACAATAACCCTTGATTGTTCTATCAATGATGACCAACGGTCTATAATAAGATGATGATAGTTACCATCTTCAACCATTTTCAGAGACAATCTCTAGAATTCAATCACCAATCCCAACCATATTCTAGGGAGGTCGGCCAAGAGGCCACCTACAGCCTCGTTTCGAAGACACAGAAGTCCTTCTTGAGGGTTCCTACCAATAATATCCTCTAACAACATCACGTGGTAGTGAAACCACAATATTATGGGGGTGTTTCCTTCTATTATCCAGTATAGGTTCCTCAAATTTGAAGGTGCAAGGCGGCCTGTAGGGGACAAAAATAGGTTCATAGGGAGCAGTTTCCTATCTTTTCAACCTCCAGAGAAGCTCACCAACCCAATTTGGTGGAAAATAGTTATTGGGTACGTACACCTATTTACCTTCATTTCGTCATCCAGCAGACTTGTCTGGTGGCACCTAACCAATCCCTCTATTCAAATCTGGTGGAGTGTAGTGAGTCGGGATATACACCTGCTTACAATCATTCAACCATCCAGTAGTCTCATCTAGCTACTTTCAAAGAATCCCACTAACACTACTGCAAATATGGATTTTATCAGTGCAAAAAAAGTCCATTTACAGTGCTAAAACAATCTCTATTGATAAATGAGTAGATAAAGGGTGTCCCCTTTGTTATCTCTAAAAAAAGAACAAATAAATACCACTTTTATCCAAGCTAAAAAAAGCACTCATAAAAGGGGTCATTTATCAGCACTTTTATAAAAGTGTTGATAAATGTTAAAAAAACATTAAAAAAATAATAAAATATTTCCGTAATTTGAGGAGGGTATTCAACAGCACATGAATCCCCCCTTCAATAGTGCCCCCGTCTCCACCCTAGAAACCCCACCCCAGCCTTTAACATCGCTAAACCTGATTTCCACCCGCACGCGCACCCCGCCACCCCCTAGATTTGAACCTGGAACCTCTTTCCGGAATGCCTAATCATTTACCACTCCACTATATTTCTTTTCTCTCCATTTAATAATATATCTATTTATTTATATACATATATAGTTATATTTACTCGTATATTAATATATATTTATATTAACATATATAGTTTTATATTAATATATATATTTAGTTATATTAATATATATATGTATATGTATATTAAAATATATATTTTTATATTTAAATATTAATATATTTATTCATATATTAGTATATATGTATAAGATTAGTTTTAAATACATTTATAAAATATGATTTTTTGTGTGTGCTTACAAATAAATAAAAACATATATACAACGGACACACACACACACACATATATATATTATATGTGTACCTCTAAGTATAATTATACATATTTATATATATATATACACACACAAATATGATATAATAATATATATACATATTTTTAAAATATATAGATAATATATGTCAGTTTGTCAATACAGACGCACACAAATATATATATATATATATATACACGTACAGATTATGTAGGTATATAAATATTCATATATTTTTATTTTAAATAAAATAGATATTAGTTTTTTTAGATAAGGCTTATATATTGAGAAATATATTTTATATGTAAATATGTTTAATTATTTATTTATAAAATTAAATTTTTACGGGTCAATATATAAAAAATATGTATATATTTGTATATATTTGATTATAAATAAAATTACATTATGAGAAATGATAACATTTCAAATCCATAATATGAATATCAATATAATTCCTTGAAATAAACCATTCCCCACTGAAAAAGGGAAAAATGAACGCCTAAAACGAGGTTAAAATTCCATCGAATGTTAAAAAAATTTGGTATTCGGACTAAAAGCTTTGTTTTGGAGACCCTATGGACCTTTTTTGGTCTTGAAAATGGGATATAAGGATCCCTTATATCGCTAGAGCGTAGAGCTCATCACAATCTTCGATTTGATATGTTGTACTGCTCAATCGGACACCCGGATCAAATTTTTTGGCCGTTTGATGTTTGAGTTACATTTTCAACTTATTTTCCAATATTTTATTTATTTATTTATTTTATTTGACTTTAAATTGTTATGAAATTATTATTAGTTGATGATAATTAGAAAAATTTTAATTAATAATTTTTATGATATTTTATAAGTCATTTTCACTATATATCTTATATATTAAGTGAAAATGTTTATTTATACTTATCTAAAAGATATTTAAAATATATATATTATATTTATATCAACATAAATATACTTATATATTTATATATCAATATATTATTTCATATGAAATAATTTTTTTTTTTGAAATATACACTTTATCAGTGCTAGGAAAAAAAGCGATGATAAAGCCCTCCCTTTATCAGTGCTACTAAAAAAGTGCTAATAAAGGGGTCCCCTTTAACAGTGATAAAAAAGCGTTGATAAAGGGGGTTACTTTATCAGTTCTATAAAGAGCATTGATAAAGGGGCACTTTTAGAATCACTTTTTTAGCACTGTTAAAAGCACCCATTATCATTGTTTTTTTAGCGCTGATAAAGGCACCCCCTTTATCAGCGCTTTTTTAGCACTATTAAATGGTGTCGCCGCGGAAGCCTAGTTTTGTGGTAGTCAAATTAAATATAGAAGAAAATAGTCAGTAGTCATATACACCATCCAATATTTATCAATCCTTTGAATATTCTCATCTGAAAGCACCCAGAGAAGTCAGTCAGAAAGCTCTGATGACATGCCATGGGAAGACTCAACTCATTTCCCCCATACACAGGTACTATCAAAATCCACTGATATGAAAGGGAGGATAAGAGTAGGGACAAACTGCTAATCTAGATACATAATGGGTTTATATTCCCATTCTAGCCACTAAAGTCACCAAGCATATTTTAAAAATGGTGAATGGGAAAACACATATTCCTACTCATATCCTAGAGACCTTCCAATATATCATCATAGTGAAAAACCTAATACCTGAGTGAGAGAAGCATAACACTATCCCCACAAGTAAGGTGGATGATCAAAATTCCACCCCTAAGTAGATATATACCTTTGTTCCCATCTAGGATAGTTGTGGGGAATACTCCCCCATGTCCTACAGACAATCATATTCGGCACATACAACCAATCCAACTGGAGGTAAATGTCATATTCTAATAACCACTCTAAGGTAGGAACATACACATGCTCTTGATAATTAATTATCATCGAAAGTGGCACCAACATATAATAATAAGTCATCTAAAAAGAAGTCCCATCCAATACAGTTGAAGAATCAAGAGACGATCTATGATCTGGCTCCACTCAATGTTTTTGTTCTTGAATCCCTCATATATTTATCTATTGCAACTCATGATCCTACCCTCCCATTTCCAAATTATGGGAGTAGTGTTAGTAACTATTATGGTCCTCATTGGAAACTTCCTCATGAAGTCTTTCTTCATGATAATTCTGTCAATCTTTAGAAACTATCACTTGATGATATCCACGATAACCCTCCATGTGGCTAGTAGACTAAGGATCAAGATGGTGTTCCCCCTTCTGTAACCCACCATGGTCGTCCTCCCCATGATGATTCTCTATGGGAAATTTATCTTCAAAGTAGTGATTCACGTTACCAAGGAAATTCTCCAATGGACAATGTAGTAACGAGTAAGCCCTATTATCCTGAGAAACATACAAACACAAATCCACTCATGTCTAGTGCCTTTTACCTTGTAGGTGAGATACATTCTCAGTCAAAAGATAGACCTGGGGATTAGTCATTATATAAACCACCCTTGTTCGTTTTATCTTCCAATACAACAAAGGAACTCTCTATCAATCTTGTTGATTCTTTTTAAATGGAAAACAGACGCAAATTTTGCTCTAATCGGGTAGAATAGCCTCTAGTGAAAGATGGAGATGATTTGTTGATCAGTAGAAAACAACTAGAAAAAAATGAAGTACTAGTCATGTTCTATATATTGGACACTCCCCGATACAATATTCCAGATATGTTGGCAGATTATTGTATTTATGATATCTACCTCAACATATGGAATATTATTCATCTTCATAAGGTGAAAGTATTACCTTTTGATGAATATCCAAGTCATTTAAAGGTAGTATAAGGGTTGCATTTCCATTCTAACTTAACATCTCTCTTGGTTTCCTAACATCCAAATATCGAGAAACAATAGGGATCCCTTCAACGGGCATGTCTCAATGCACTAAAAAAGTTATGACAATTGACCGCAGATACCCCATCTAGAGTCCATACCACTGTATGGGCTATCCATGGAGCATTGCATTTCACTACACTACAAAGTCAACTAAGCCCTTGAAAAATGATCTCATGCAAGTTATTTCCCAAGGCTGGAAACAATAGACAAATTTTGTTCAAAATTGAAGAAATGTTCAACAAGAACATGATTCAACTAGCTCTCAGTAAAGTCAGTCCCAATGAAAGAAATTCGTTGAATTAATTTTTCATCAAGAATTTGAAAATATAAAAAATGTCTATCATTTAGAGTATGCCCATATTCATACTAAAAAAATTCTTGAAATAGCACAACGGTCATCTGAAATAGATGATTTGAGTGGATGAAGGAAAATGTACCCATAAAATGTTCTGAAAAAAATCTATAATATCATAAAAGCACCTGTGGAAATTTCAATTATAGTAGAATAGGAGAAACCCCAACCCTCCAGTCTAGGTAATTTTATTACCTGACCTTCAAATCAAACTAATAGGGTCTGATGGGTTGAGAAGAAAGAACAAGAGTAGTACTATCCTATAAGGATGTGGGATTTTTCACACTCACAATCCCCTCCTCAAAGAAAGTAAATTTTCTCCCAATTAGGGATGAATCCAAAAATTGAACACATAATAGAACTATCATATGATTCTCTTCAAGTTACTATTTTCCAAGTAATTATTTTGGAATCATCTAATAGATGAATCAGGTCTGGCGGAAGACATGGAAGAAAATGATCACACAGAGATATTGACAGAACACCTACAATGCATTACACATTGGTAAATGTCATTAATGATGTCAAAATAGATCATCCAGAGCATGATTCTAGTTAAGGGGAATCATAAGAGGTTGTTGTTGTTCTTGATATAGTCTACACCAAAGAAAATGATGGAGGTGTGTGTACTAGAAATCAGAGGCTCGCTCGAAATCAAGATGTTCCCTCAAATAATCCACTTCCACCTTTTTTAAAGGATCATAATATGGAGAAAGTTAAAAGTTAGATCATGTATCACCTTCTACCTAGATGAGTTTAATCCCTTTTTTTGAAGAAATATTTGTGTAGTATGAGGAAGAAATGAAGGAGTTAAGAAAACTCAATGTAGAGTTACACTGAGGTAGTCTTACTACTAGATATGATTTTCAAGAATGGCCCCAACTAGAACATCTAGTTGATGTATATCAATCAAGATACTGTGTCGCAAAAACTAAGGAATATCAATAATTCCCTCCATTACAGGCACACCCTTACAGGTATATCCCTATGGGTTACCCATGACAAATCCAACAATTCCACCACCAGTGGTTTTACTAGTTGTTGCACCCATCGAGGTTCCAACTATTGCACCTATTTAGGTCTTGGATTATCTAGATATTACTCAAATGTTGATAACCAGTAATGAGTCATTCATGTCTTAATTAAAATATATAGAAGGACGGCTCACACTTATTCAACTATAAATGTAAGGTTTATCCTAAATGGGTAGATATGAATCCCCGTGATAATCTTTGGGAATACCACATTTCCAATCATCAAGATCTCGAGAGATCTGGAGCATTACAAGACACATTTCATCTCTCACTATGACCCTATGATGGGGAAACCTAAGAAATAAGAAGCAATGAAACATAGATGCTTTGTACAATAATTACAGGGTCTAGTCTTCATCAAGTACATAATCTTGAAATCTCAATCAATTACTAGATGGGAAGATCTCTGTCAAAAATTCCTTTTTCAATTCAGTTAAACACTAAAAAAAAGACAATAGTCTTTGATCTTAAAAATTGTAATCAAATTGATAATGGAATAGTTTCATATTTCACTTATCTATGGAAGGGATTTACATACTCCTTGAATATACCTCTCCCTCAAGAAGAAATTTTTCCCATTTTTGTAGCATACCTCCATTATGAGATGCGCACATGCTTAATCCTTAGGAAATACACAAAATGGTTTCATGATTTATCCATGAATTCTCAATAAGTAGAAGACTCCATAATAGATAATAGAGAAAAATCTCAAGTAATTCCTTCAACTCTTGGAAGAATAATAGGAAAAGAATAGGGCACTACAGTTACGATTAAGAATGATATTGTAATTTCTCCTACTTTAAATACCTCGTTATACTATAGGGATTCACCTCCCGAGTGTTAGAAACAACAACCGACTCATCAGGATGATCAAAAATATCAGAGGCAAAGATAGTATGAGGAGTTAAAGATTAAATTCTATTCTTTTTGGAATGAATCGGTTCCCGGTTACTTCATTTCAGCCCTTGAAAACATCTTAGTCTAGTTTAAAAGGCCCAAGAAGACAAAAAAAGAAGGAGATGAGGACCTCCAAAACTACTAAACCTTCCATCAAATGTTATGTCACCCCATCCAGTACTATTTTGTTTTTAAAGATCTGACAGAAAACATATTGGAATCCGGAAAAGTTAAACTAAAAAGGTTATCAGCCTAAGTAGAATGTGTTACTGTTACCGATCCAGATGAAGAAGGAGAATGGTATGAAGTCAAAGAAAAGAATGTGCATATGTTTTATTGTTGGATGGTTAGGAAAATGATCAATATAACTCATTCTATTCTACGAACATAGTTGAAACAACTGACTGTGCCTCTTGCCACTTCTGCTACAGCAAAGTCATCCTCATCAAAATATCAGTCCTCCCAAGGATAATCCTAAAAGAAGCGACATGGTCAGAAGGATAAAAGTCTATCATAAGAATATGATTTTGTGTCAAGCCCAAAGTTGTCCTTGACTTTGGAAGGTTTCATGCAAATTGCCTCAAAATCACGAGCACCACCCAGCCAAGAGGCATAACAAGAATTGGCATATTAGGCAAAATTGTAATCATATGAGGAGTTAAGATTTGGTTCTGTTAATGTTATTCATTTGATATCTCCCTATGCACATGATGATTCTGATTTTGAACCTTATTTCCCCACATTTGATTAGAAAACTGATGGAAAAAATGTCTTTACGTTCTAGGATAGAGTGGAATAATTGGTCATTACAGAAGTGATTATTTCAACCATAACCCTACTCAAACCATTTATGTAGCGGAAACTCATGGGAGATCCCTCTAGGGGGCTTAGAAGAAGTAAAGAAACTCTCCCACACATGAAAAAATTAACCCTGAAATAATCACCTAGGAAGTTAGGTTAGAGGATATGCCTCCATCTCATTAGTGGATGGGTAGGCCTAGCCAACCTAATCCACCAAGGGAAGAAGTACTTAAAAATCAAATTTCAAAGGATGGCCCATCCACATCAAGGGCATCATCTCTCAAGGTACCTGAAAAAGAGAATATCTATGCGGGGAATCACAAACCTCTAGACCGTAATTACAATGTTTTGATGCAACTCCCAAGTACCGACCAACTTATCAATCCTGGATACTCTGAATTTGTCAAAATATCTTCAAGACAACTTATTGATTCTTTTTCAATCCCTTAAGAGTTTGAAACTGAATTTTCTTCTATTGAGGTCTATTGTATGGAGAATGATAATACATAATTTTATTCTCTCATATCTTTCGCGGAACAAGATGGGGATGATGTTGTACATGGGAACACTTGCCCCTTGTATCAATCAGGAACGGTTAATGATACCTAAATTTTATGATCCTTCATTGATAATGGAATAGGAGTCACCCTCATTCTCATTCATACACTTCATCAGTTGGGTCTCACTAAACCTAACTTGTATCCCTCTACTATGATGTTTCATGGAAATGACAAGAATTAAAATGAACCACTTTGAAAAATAACACTCAAAAATCATTTCGGAGACCCTGTATCTAATTCAGATTTCATGGTTATCCGGTCGAACACAACTTTCAACATTCTACTGGGAAGGCTCTAGCTGCATCAACATGAATTCATTCTTTCTCCATACCAACAATGACTCAATTATTGCTTCAATGGTAAAATTGGGAAATTTCACAATGATAATGCCTCGTTCCAAACTTTTCAATCTCAGTATATTGATTCTGAGTTTTATCATGTAAGGGGAAAATGCTCTACTGCAAAGGATTCCAAAAGAATTAATGCTTTGAATGGTCTAGAGAAGATCCCATCTAACTCATTCAATCATTTTAGTTCAAATTACATGCTACCTATCAATAAAATTTAAAGGGTAGACTCAAATCAATGAACTCATTCAATAACCTCCATAATGTCAGTTGTAGCATTTAAGCCTGAAAGTAAAAAATAAATCATCAACTCTCCAAATAGTGATCAAAGCCTAGATGAAAATGAATTCAATCCATCCTACAAGCTTCAACAAGACTCTTCTTCATGAGCTAGGATAGAATATGTTTTCACATTAATATAGAAAGATAGGGATGATTATTCTCAACTAATATTTTTCCATTCAAATCATGAGAAAGGCCCTTCATCGCCAGTTTGGATAGAAATGGTTTCCTCATATTCTGGATGTCCAAATACCGACTCCTCCCCCAACTCAGATACTCTTGATTCATCAATTATCATATGAACAATTCTTGTAGAAGAGGTAGAAGAAGTGTCACATGAGGAAGTGGAATAAGTGGAAGACCTCAAAGACTCCCTTCCATCATTTGAGGAAGGTTTCTCCACCACTTTAGATAGACTCAAAGAAATAAATTTTGGTATAGAGGGAGATACATGGTTCCCTTTGATTAGTGTGGTCAGGACTCCAAAATAGAAATAAATGTATAATTATTTTATAAATAAATTTGGGATGTTTTTTCTTAGAACAATATAGAAATTACTAGCCTTGAGCCTGATGTGGCCACCCAACATTTGTGTCTTCTAGAAGAGCATTGGGAGTTTAAGCAGGCAGCAAGAAGAACACACCCAACTCTTGCCTCCAAAATTGAGGCTGAAGTTGACAAGATAATCAACGATGAACTCATCAAGAAGGTGAAATATCCCCAGTGGATGGATAATATTGTCCTAGTAAAAAATAAGAATGGTAAAATTAGAGTTTTCATTGAATTTAGAGATCTCAAACAACATTTTCCCAAAGATGGCTTCCCATTTCCAATCACTGAGATCTTAATCAATGCAATAGAGATCCATGAGGATCTTTCCATCAAGGATGGATACATTGGGTACAATAAAATCAATATGGTCCTAAAATATGAGCAGTATACAACCATTAAATCCTTTCAAGATTTATTTTTCTATCAGTTAATTCCCTTTGTCATAAAGAATACCGGTGCAACATATAAACATTCAATGTATCACATCTTTAAACACTTCTTGGGAAAATTTGTCGGATATTATGTGGATGATTTAGTAGTTATGTTTGGATATTGTTCCCACCACCTGGCTGATGTGGAGACCATATTCAGTAAGCTTTGGCAACATAATATGAAGATGGACCCTTTGAAATGTACTTTCGGGTTACCTTAGTAAAATTCCATGGCTTTGTTTGTAACGCCCCGACCCTAGTTACCCAGAGTCGGTGCATTATTACATAACATTGGCATGATCACAAAAAAAGATCAAATATCGAAAGACCGATTGGTTTAGTAGCCTTGGAAACACTATATATATTCATAAGTCTTACATTACATCATAAAATGAAAAACTACTACAACAACATAATATCTCCACAGTCCACACTATTATCCCCTCATAATATCCCTGCAGGTCATTCATAAATTACTTCTTCATATCCTGGGGAAAATAAACATAGAAAAGGGGTGAGCTCAAATGCCCAGTAAGGATAACAATATAGCGGAACATTCAAAATAAGCATAAACATTTAAGGCAATGCATTACTAAAACAAAAGCCTTTTAAACTTGAACTTCAACATAGTATGGAAAAAGTAAAATGAAATAATGCCATTTACTTATTCACATGGATATTCTACTAATCAAATAATCACATGGAAAATCAATAACCACTTTCATAATGATGGAATGCATAATTCTAAACTTTAATTTCTTTTCAAGGCCTCGTCCCAAGACCTTGGGGCTAACTGTAACCGGAACCCAACCCGGAGTGCCTCTAATAACCGGACACCAACCCGGAGTGCCTCTAATAACCGGACACCAACCCGGAGTGCCTCTAATAACCGGAGACCAAACCGGAGGGCTTACTTTTACCAGTCCCTAACCTGGAGGGCTTACTTTTACCAGTCCCCAACCTGGAGGGCTTACTTTAACCAGTCCCCAACCTGGAACATACTTGTCCAACACATTCATATGAAGTAAAGGTTGAAATATAACATAATCATTCTTATTGGAACTAGCATACGAAATGTCAATACTTTACTCATAAACCATGAATGCTATATAAATGACACATCTATAGTCAAACATATCACAAAACTTCATTACAATATGGATGTTTTGTATCATAATAAATCAACTTCAAATAATCTTAAAATCCATAAAAGGATGTTCACATAGATGAAAATGTTTTTTTTAAAAAATTATTGAGAGAAATATCCCTTTTTCATGAAAACATTTTAATGTTACACAATTTAGAAAGTAAGGCATTTAAATACATTTTTGAATCAAAGTGTCCCATACCACTTTGAAACTTTTGAATGGAATTAACACTTTTAAAACATTCATTTTCATATAAATAAATCCTTACAAACCATTTTGAAAACGTGCACATAAATGAGGATGATTTAGAAGAATAAATATTTAAAACATTTAAAATGATGTTTTATTAAAAGTTCCCTTAGAAATAATCCCTTTGAAAACTCTTTTATGAAATATGGACATGGATAGTAAATATGTCCATGTAGATTCTTATGTAAAGACAACCTCGGATATTAAAGAGATTGTGAAGTAAACCCTTATCAATTTGGTAACTTATGAAACATACAACCCATGAAATAGGTATCATATAATGAAAATGTAAATACACATAAGGTAAAGTGTATTAAAAAAAGAATACAATTATGGGAAGTACATACACCGCACAAAAGATAATAGTGGAAATATGGCATGAATCTCACGGAAATAAAGAGTGAGATGCAAACCCCTTACCACGTTAATCAACTGAGTCGTATGGACAAAAGTTAATAACCACCAAATTATTTACAGAATAACATGAATATAAAGATAATCATGATAATATATATCAAATTCCAGTACACAAAACACCACTTTCAATAATTTAGTGGCGAATAATGGAAATATCACGGAATTGAATGTGAGATAAGAAAATCCCTTACCTTGTACTTTTCCTTTTTTGGGGTAGGTTAACCTCCTGTATAATGGTGAAATAATTGTTATTAAATTATACAAGAATCATATACATTAATATGATATCATATATGATCTTTTAACATTGCTTTATTAATAATATCTTAGTATTATCATCGTTTCGGGTGATAATCGATTCGTTCTTCTTAAATGTTTGGTTACGTAAGACATGTTTGTAATGGATATATTATATCTTATTCATAATCATAATGATATTAACATTATTTTTAACCCTAAAATGAGAATAAGACTTGAATGGATACGATGGAGAATGAATCTCATCGCGTTCGTGGAGACTGTAGTCCGTACGTACGTACGAACGCTACTTCCATTTAATTTTTATTTTTAAAAGAATCGAATCCAAATGATACATAGGTATATTACTATTCCAGTATAATATAATATTTTATATATGTTACTTAATTTCATTAACACCATCCTTTATACGTTCCATGTGTGGTATGAACGAGTCATATCATTTTAAGGGGGCGGTAGTCCGCACTTCCTCAAATGAAATTATCGTATGTATATACAACATGAAACGAATAATGGTATGAAATAAAATGGAATTAAAGAAGCTTATATATAAAATATATATCATTAATATCATATTTAATTACAGTTCCATCATAATGGCCACCATGAGAGGCGGTAATATGTATTTGAACAATCATCGTTTCGTGAGGCGTTAGTTTGCCATCCATAGAGACATTATGTTCATCATCCATTAGATGGAGTTGTGTGTATGTGTAGTTTGAATCCTTCTTATAACAACATCCTAGTATATTGTGGATACTGGTGTTGTTACAAAAGAACGGAAATAAAAAGATTTTGGGGGTTGGAGAAGCAAAATAAATGAAAATAATTTAAGAGAAATCGTTACCTTTAATTTAGGTAACTCACTTTGGTTGGAACCAAAGGACTTCTTGAAATGCTTTCTGCCTAAGGGGAAGCTTCAAGGAGGAGGAGAGGGATGTGGGGAGCTTATTTGGGCAGGGTTTGGACGAGCCAAGTGGCTTGAGAGGTGTGAGGAATGAGTAGAAGTGGTCTCTTTTTATAAGGGAGAGGAGGGGCTCTTTAGGAATGAGTGAAAGTATTACTTTATAATATAATTATATTCGATTTATAATTGTCCAAAAATCATTGAGGTCGAAGATAAGATGACTCATATTCTAAATAACATCAACCAATAAGAATTGGACAGGTTTTAGATAATATTTTAATCATTATAATCTTATTTATTTAAATTATTTATTAATGAGGTAAACATTGCATCATTATTGTGTCATTAATAATTTAAATTATTTGATGTCTAAAAATTATAAATAAAATATCATTATGTAGGAAATATTTTTAGCTTTCTAATGGATATTTATAATCGAACATCCAACATGTATAACCCTATGTAAATATTGTTCTTCTAAAAGATGTAAGCTTATGCCATTTTTATTTTTATTTTAACTTTACTAATATAATGTGTCCCTACCACATACAAGTGGCTCCAAGGGGTCCCCAAATCGACCCAAGGATGCCCATGGTCGGGTATGTGTCCACCAATAAGGTTAGGACACGTTTTAGGGTAATTTTGTATTATTATAATATTATTTTTTTAACCCTTATTTACCGGATTTACCCTTAACCATGGTAAATAAAATATTTACCACAGTAATTATTCAAAATGTCTAAAAATAAAAGTTACCTATTTACACAATTTGGACATCCTGATTCCAAATATGGAATCCATTTTTCTAAATTCAAAACACATAAGTGGCAGAAATTAATTTAAAATTAATTCCCGCTGTCAAAACAAAAAGCGTGTTTTTAAGAGGTAATAACTATCAAAAGATTGACACTTGTTTATGTTCGGTTTAATTGTAAAATTATGTCCAATGACCAACATTATATTAAATGGTAAAAATATATTCTAAATATACTTTAAAACCACTCAAATTCACAATTTATCACTATTAATTATTTTGATTAAAAAAGTTGTTTTTAATTAAAATTTAGTAATTTTCACTATTCATCAAAATATGAAAGTTATCCGAAAAGTACCAAAATTTCACCTTAGGCTAAATTCGATATTCCGAATCCAAAAATGAAGTCCATTTTAAAATATAAAATATATATAATTTCAAAATTTAGGTATTACTATTCATAATGGCTAGTTTGATTGGTTGTGGCGTGTGTTAAAACTCAAGGTTGCGTACAACACACGCTACTATTTTATTCAAAGGAAAGTGTACCGTGGAAGCTTGGGATGTTTCATTTTAAATTTTTGATGTCCCCATTTAGTCAAAAAGTTTAAAATATAGTATTTAAAATGGTTCACTATTAAAAGTTGATAAAAGTGCAATACTGAAAATGAATTTGTTCTTGCATTATATCTAAGAAACTCATAATATGGATTCTAAAATTATAAGGATTACATAAACATTAAAATTTATCTAATACTATTCATAACCTCTTTTGAATGGCTTGTTTGGTAAGTCATGGTGTAATTGAAATTGGTGTTGCGTGTAATTAAAGTTATTGAATTATTTTGAAGAAATAACACACTATAAAATCTTGGGGTGTTACATTGTTGTATGTAATTGTAGTATCAAAGTTGATCCGGAGAAGAAAAAATATATTCTTGGCATGTCACATCCTCGAAACTTGAAGGAGTTTAGAGTAATTCAATGAAATTGGGCCTATTTTTGGTGCTTCATAGCCAATTTGGTAGGCAGGTGTTTTCTCTTCACCCAATTGATGAACAAGGGGGTCACATATCAATGGACCAATGACATCCAATAGGAATTTTATACCATCAAGAAATATCTCTTGATACCACCGATATTGATTCCACATATTGAAAGAATGCCACTCATTTTCTATGTGATAGCCTTGGAAGGATCACGATGTGCCTTTATTGTAGAAAATAATGATATTGGGAATGAAAAAAAACCTTAATATCTCAGTCAAACCATGCTCGACATAGAGACTCGATATTCAGAAATCAAGAAGAGATCCCTAGAATTAATCATTGTAGTTTATAAGTGAGGAAATACCTGCAGCATCATGAGGTCCACTTGTTATCTCGCAATAACCCGCATAAATTTATCCTCAGTAGTCCTATGCTTACAATAAATCTGGTATGGTGGGCAGTTATTTTGCAGTAGTTTGATATACATCTTGTGTCTCAAAAATAAGTACAAGGACAAGACTTGGTATACTTCTTTACTGAGCACCCTTCTATAGGATAAACATCATTGAGTATTAAAATTCTTGATAAAGGAATATTCCCCATTCATGGTAGTCCTCAAATATGGGAAATGTACATTGATGCTACTTCCAGAATTATGATGGGGAAAAGAATGGAATACCCTAAACTAAACAAAATTGGGTTATGAATTGTGCTTATCTCCCTAGAAAAGGAAGCGTTACCATATTAATTTCTTTTATCAGAAGGTGTTAACAATAATGAGGTAGAATATCAGGCTCTCATTACTGGCATGGAATTGGCACTCCAAGTACTAGTGAACCATCTATAAGTGAAAGGTGATTCAGAACTAGTAATCAAACTGGTCAATGTGGATTAAACTATCTAAAAATAAGAGATAATTCTCTATTTGATTATTTTATAAGGTTAATAGATTAATTTCCATCATATTCAACATTTTCATAAGTTATCTGATCACAAAACAACCAATTTGATACATTGGTAAATACATCCACAGATATGGAAGATCCAAAGAGAGATGATAAAATCATTAGTATTACCCATAATCATGTGTTTCAAACTTTTTTTCAGATTAGAACAAATTAAATCAATGAAATTAGTCCAATTTCTGAGCCATATGGTCATGACCTAGTATGGATGGCACCTATCATGGAATATCACCAAAATGGGGTACTTCCACTAGATGGAGCTAGGAAAGAACAGTTCTGGTGATGAGTGGTCAATTTAACTCTTTATGATATCTTAGATCACCAGAAGATCCTCTAAAAATGAGTATTCGGTGTAATTTTCCTCAGATTCATTGATAGAGAAGGTTCAATAGTTGTTATGAAGGAAGTACATGTAAGAGACTATGGTTCCCACTAGTTTGGGCATAGGCTTTTTGATCAAATCTGAAGGTTTGGATACTTTTGGCCTTCAATGATATGGGATTTCACAGATTTCACTATGATGTGTCATCCATTCCAGGTTCATTCCAACTTCATTAATCAACTCCCGAAGTTTCTACATATAGAAAAATAAACTTGTCCATTTTCTACATGGAGAAGGGATATAGTAGGACCCTATCCTCCAGCTATGGCTAATTAGTTCTAGTATATTCTTACTACTACCGATTTATTCTCCAAATGGGATAAGGAATTACCTCTCAAGGAAGTTGGGGAAAAAAGCATTGTTAGATTTTTCAAATCTAACATCATTACTGGATTTGATGACCCTCGTACCATATTGATGGTCAACATCATTAATTTATGTTCTACTGAGGTAAAGAATCTATATCAGGAGCACAATATCAAATCCAACCATTCATCTCTCTATCATGAAGTTACCAATGTACATATAAAGGCAGTCAACAATACCCTATCGAACATACCCCAAAAGATAGTAGATAAAGATAAATTTTCTTGTCGTGATAATATCTTTCATTCCTTGTGGGGTTACAGGACTACTACCCATACTACCACATAGTTGACCCCATACTCATTCATATATGAGACAAAGTTAGTCCTACCCATTGAAGTTCAATTGCCTTCACTATGAGTTTCCATCTGTGGCCAATTATCTACTGATGAAAAGTATCAGATGTTATTTGATGAGCTGGAACAGTTAGACAAAAATATATTTCATACCTTTCATCACTTGGAAGTCTATTAGGATAGAATACCATGATATTTCGACAATAAATTTTTCCTCTAATCATTTCTTTAAGGAGAATCCGTATTAGTCCTCAGGACATAGATGATGCCAGGAAAGAAGCCTCCAAATCCTGGGAAAAAGTGGGAAGGAACTTATTCCATACATAAGGTCCACTCTAATGGAGCCTATTACTTATTCTCAATGGATGAAGAACTCATTAAAACTTCAATAAATTAAAGGTTCTTTAAGAAGTACTTTGTGTAATTATAAAAAGTATGTTCTAGTTTAATGAAATTAAACTACATAGAAACCTTCGTCTTAGCCGTAGGATGTTAAACTGCATAACACCATATACATCTATAATATAGGACATTAAAATATGTAGTATCTCCGTATTTCTCACAAGATATTAAACTGAATGAAATCATTTTTCCTCACTATATTACATTAAACTATATAGTTAACATCTCCTTCATTTTCCATTAAGAAATCTGCCAAGATACCACAAACTGGCATTCCTTGGCGTTCTTTAAAATATGAGTAGCATCTATGTTCTAAAATTACTCACATCATTGCCACTCCTTAGTGGAAATTGAGACCCATTTCTCCATATGTTTGAATTAGATCTATATAAGGACCCCTTTGTAAGAACTATGTGTGGATTGATTCCTTCACCATGAAATATAAATAGTGACACCTGGGTCTTATCCCCTGGTCCATCCATAATATTTCTTTCATGTCATGTGGCTTATGTCCTTCCCACAAGATGTTAAAATACAAGGTTATTCTAGAACTATGTATGGATTTTTTCTCATTCCATGAGATACATAGTGACACCGAAATTTCCAATCTTGGGTCCATCCATGATAAACAAAAAATCACCCATTCCTTGTGTTTATGAGTTATATCTGCACAAGGAACACCATCATCAATAACTATATATGGATTGATTCTTATTCTAATAAGTTATGTAGTTATTCCCAAATATCCAATCTTGGGCCCAGCTTTAACCATAATAAAAATTATTTCCCCTTTTCCTGTATATGAACTAAACCTATACAAAGAACTCTTCTGGAATACATGGTTTGATCTCATACTATTTTGTGTCTTGATTTTAACCATTATTCCAGAATTTATTAAAATCCCCCATCTCTCACATAAAACTCAATTATCATAGGGAACAATCTTTTAAAAAAATATATATGGCTTTATTCTGATTCTAATGAGATACGTAGTGACACTCAGATCTCCAATATGGGTTCCAACCATAACAAAAAAACCCCTTCCTCACATCAAATCATAGTTGGTGTGAGGAATATTATCATGAAAAATGTATGGATTGATTCTCATTCTAATGAGATATGTAGAGATACTCAGATATCCAATCTTGGTCCCTACCACAACAAAAATAAAAAACCACTTCATTCCCTATGGGTATGAATCTAACCTTCATATGGGATGTTTCAACATCTACATGTGGGTTGATTATTTCTCCAAAACGATATGTCGTGATTCCTGGATTTTAACCTAGGACCAACCATAATATCTCTATCTTTTCACATCGTTTCATCTTCATCCTACTGCAAGATGTTAAACTACATGCGAATTCAAGAACAATGTATGGGTTTATTCTCATCTATATGAGATACGTAGTGACACCCAGATATCTAATCTTGGGCCAAGCCACAATTTCATAAAAGAAAACCTTATTTATTATACTTATGCACACTTCAAATTTTCATAGGGACCTCTTCTAGGATTTGTAAGTTGATTCTCATTTCAATGAGATACATGGTGATGCCTATACTTTTTTCATTGGGCCCAACCGTAAGTCTGAAAATTATAAAAAATCTCTCTTCCCAATGTCAAAACCTGATGATATGGGAAAAAATTTCATGAACTATATGTGTATTGATTATTTCCCTTATTAAGATACTTATTGATACTAAGACCATATATCCCAGCTCATCCACCATTCAATCATTATATCCATAACATTTACTTGTTGTACATTTGTGTTGAAAAAGAATATTTTAAAAACCCTTGTTTATCACACCGAGAATAGATCACATGGTATTAGGAATTGGATAAAGATATTCTCTTCATAAATAAGTTATGTCAATTCTTATTTGGGGATATTAAGATTATTTTCTATAATACATTAAAATTTGCAATAGATGTCCTCATCGCATGATAATAAACTGCATGATCTACTAAAAAACTATGTGTGGTTCAATTTTTGTTTTCATGAGATATGTGGTCATTTAACATCATTTCGCCTTCATCCTTACTGCATAATGTTAAACTTCATGGAAGTGCATGAACTACGTGTGGCATGATTCTCATTTTTTTGATATATGTAGTGACACCCGGATCTCTTATCTTGGGTTCAGCTGTAATGTTAAAAATCCTCCACTCCCTATGTTTGGATCAAAAATACCTAGTAAACCTCATCAAGAACTTTATAGGGCTTGATTCTCATCCATATGAGATACTTAGTGACATCCAAACATTCAATCTTGTACCTAGTCATAGCAACAGGCAATTAATTCCTCTTTTCTCCCATGTATGAGTCTGATTGACGTGACGAGATCAATATGAGTTCTCATCTTCTGTATGAACCCATATTCAAGAGACCCCCATTATCCCCCACTTGTGGATTCAATTAGGATGGGGAACGTTTATTTAATTACTACTTGTGGCTTAATTCTTTCTTTAACAAGAAATGTAGTGACACATGGGGATTATCCCCTAGTCCATTTGCAATATTCCTTTTCACATCAAAATCACTCACATCCTCATCACATGATGATAAATTGCATAGACCTACATGATATATGTGTGGATTGATTCTCACCTATATGAGATATGTAGTAAAGTCCATATTTTCAGTCATGGGACCAGCTATAGCATTATATGAAAAGGCCTTTTTTCTTCCATGTACGAGTCAGATTTACCTAAGGAAATTCAATTGGCTTCATATCAAATCCCCTAATGTCCTTGCTGCATGACTCTAAATTTCACGGTACCCAAAAAACTATGTATGTCTTGATTCTCATCCTATTGAGATGCATAGTGAAAATTAAGACTTAAATTCTAATCCCAGGCATGAGATAATAGAAAATTTCCCATCCCACATACAATTTAAAATCTATGTAAGTGCCCTTATTTTGGGTCCTCTCCTCTGAGAGACCATCAAGGAATCAAAAGATATCCCCATTATACATATGAGTTAGATCTGTATAACAGAATATAAACTCAAGGCCAATATTTTTCCAAATATTTCTCTTGTGCATTAAACATTCTCCTTTTAGGATTTCACACTCCTAATCATGAATACTTTCAGATATTCATAATTTTTCTTCAGTTTTTGGTGACAGAATGTATGATAATTTTGATCTCTTTTCCCTAAATATACAGTACGTACCCTTAGATGGGCATGAATAAGTCACCCACATAACAGGCATGTTAGCCTAAAGAAGTCACTATTTGGATATACAACATATTCCCTAATTGGACCTGAATAATATATCCCCCATTACATGTTTTTCAAATAGTGGTATCTTTGTTCTTGGGAGAAGCATCTTTTGTCCCTTTAAGCTTTCATAACAGTCTGCAGGAACCCATATTTTAAAGTGGTAATCCATGGTATATTTGTCCCATATCACTTCTCCCTACCTGAAGGTATCCAAGACTATGGTTTACACATTTCCCCATTACTTGTTCAAAGCATACTGAATTAACCATGGATCATTTGACCACATATCATCCATGCTTTCCATAATATTATGGTATTAGTCATATAACCTAATACTACAGACACCATAATAACTAAATTTAGATCAAACCTTCATAAAAATACTATTCTACTAATTCTTTGGAAACCAGTACTAGAAATTCGTTTTCTATATTCAGGTACTTTTTCCATTAACTAAACTATGTTCTTGGGAAAATATGAATCTCACTAAACCTTCTCCGTATTTTAGCAAAAAAAATCCATAATTCTTGAGAGATCCTTTACCTAACTATGCAGTATATTCCCCTGTTGGACTTGCATAAAATATATGCCAATAACAAAGCCTGTTAGCATAAGGATTCTACTATTTACTATGCAGCACATTCCATAGTTGGCCCTATATAATACAGCCCTCATAAAGGGTTTTCCAAATAGTGGTAACTTCGTTCTTGGAGGATACCTCATATAATTCATTTAGCTCTTATCCCATTTAATTCTCTAAATCTATAAATTTTCAAATCATAGTTTACAATTATTCTTTTACATACCTAAATATGGTAGTATGCTTCCAGAAAAATTACCATGAAATTGAAGACTAACATACCTTTGTTCAATGCTAAAGACCTTAAATTAAATCCCTTAATGTCCTTGCTGCATGGCTTGAAACTGCATAGCATAATGTCCTTGTTGAATGAAATTAAACTGAAAAACCCTCTAATGTACTAGTTGCATTAATTTAAACTACATAGCATAAAATCCCCTAATGTCCTTGTTGCGTGACTTGAAACTTCACAACTTGATATCTTTGTTGCATGAATTTAAAGTACACCACCCACTAATGTCTTTGTTGCATGTATCTAAATTGCATAGTATAATGTCCTTGCTGCATGACTTTAAACTGAAAATCATAATATCAGAATGTTCCTTTCTAACCATATGTTCCCTCCTTCACATACCAAATTTTTTTCGGAGTGGTTTCCCATTCATGGACTATGTTGGAACAGATAGACCCTTTTATTCTTAGATATCTTTACCTGGAAAAACCACCCACTATGGTCTTAAGACATCTAAATCTTAAAAGCATTTGTTTATTATAAATATAATGTCATAATTCTTGAGATATACTTTACCTAACTATGCATTAGGTTCCCCAATTGGCCTTTCATAAGATCCACCTACATAACAATCCTATGAACCTAATAATGCCATTATTGACCATGCAGCACATGACCTAGCTGGACCTTCATTTTTTATCCCTTTAACGGGGTTTTCATGTAGGGGTAACATTGATATTTAAAGAGACCTCATCTATTTTTATACATCATGTTTTTTAGATTTCATGACCATAAAAATCAGGACTCCAGATTTCCATTTGAAATATCTTAAGAATATTAGAACCATCCCAGCCATCAAAGCCTTGTCTGAGTTATAATCTCAAATTTCATTGTCAAATATTTTCAACCTAAAAGATATTCTTGGTTAGTTTGATATACATGAAATTATATTGCCCTTAAAAAGAGACATTGTACTCACCAGGTTGAAACCCTGAAAAGTTAAATATTGACAAAAGTTTAGTCTCATCTTGCTAGACCTACACTCTGTATGATCTATAAAATATAATGAAATAAAAATTATAAATGGCGCAAAACTTTTAGAATATAAACTAATAATGGAGGCCTAAGAAAAATCGGAATCTTTCCTACTAAGTCTCCTCCATTTTGATATAAGGAAAACAAATAGGTTGATAACACAAAAGACATAATTTTTGTAGGGTTTTTCAGACGACCCTTGAAATAGTCAATCTATGCTCACTGAGGCCCCATGGCTAAGGAAAAAAATTAGATAATCCTTTTAAAATTGATGTAGCTCCAAATCCAACAAAATGATATTGGAATGCATCAAAGTTCCCTACTTTAATCTTAAAGCTAGATTCTTTTCATTCTGAATGAATCAAATTCTAAGGGGGGCTTCTGTAGAGGCCATGAAATGTGTTCCATGTAATTCTCCACAGAATTGATGATGGGAGCCTTAGTTAGATAGAAAATGATAAGCCCGAGTAAGAATACATCATTATGTAATAAAAGGAGTAGATTGGGTGTCCATGGGTTGTGACCTAAAAAGTACTCGACCGGGCTTGAAAATTCTGTGGTGAAACTCCCAATTTTTATGGGGGTTAGTGAATGTTGTGAAGGCACCAGACCAAATGTTTGGGACCAAATACAATATTGAGCCCGAGCAGGGGTGCGGGGGAATAGACCTCACGATATGGGGAAGTATGTTCATCTAGGTGGGTTGACCAACCCCCCAATGGGGTACACCTTCATAGCACAACTATGCAAGAAGGCCAGCATAGGTCCTTCTAGTGCATCCCAAAGGTATAGTACCTTACGCCAGAGAGCTACACTGGGTACCTACACCACTATGTAATTTCCACACCCTTACGTGAGACACCTACACCAAGGACCTATGTAGTGATCCTACACTAAAAAAATCCCTTTGATTAGGTCTTCTCCTTTCCTATAAATAGGACCCTTGGGCTCCCCATTTTAATAATTGAAAAATTAGAAGAATCCTCGATGTTCCCACTGCGTAGACCCTTCGCTTAGGTCCTTTAAATTTTCTTAGGTTTCACTTTTAAACACAAGAGAAGAGAGAATTAAAAGGGATAAACAAGATCAATTCCCTTTCAAGGATTATAATTAAAAACATATGATCAAGGTCCCTTCTTTCACAAAGAAGAAATCACCTGCGTGAGGCCCTTTACTTAAGTACGGACCCATGCAGGACTCTTCCAAAGACATCATAGGAGAAACCATGGTACTTTGGTTGAAGACATACCTAAGTATTTTATTCCTTGATAGTCTATTCAATTCATGCTAGTACATGTGTGTCAAACCTATGCGACACACCTATACAGCACACCTATGCGGCACACATGCACAACACACCTCCATGGAACACTTAAGCGGAATAACTGTGTTGCATACCTACACTGCATACCTATACAGTAGATCTATTCTCAGGACCTATGTGAGAAAGATTTCCAACCCTCTTCTAAGACATTCATGGCAGGGCCTCTCCTTCTATGGATCTCTTTTATGAAAGGGACTATGTTGAAACCTCCACCAAGACCACAAGACTTACCAAACCATAGGGAAAGGCACATCACCATCTCTCCCATTTGGGATTGTATTTCTATGGTTAAAGGTTTCCAAAATTTGTTTTATAAGGGATTCATGATCCAAAAAAATGTTTGTAGGTTTGTATATTTATAGTTACATTGACCCTTACCCCAAAGACAGTGTTGGGGAGTTCCCAGTTTGGATGATTAGGGTTTGGGCCATGTTTTTTCCTTCTCATCTCTAAAACCTATATCCTGGATCCTTGGTAGGGAAGGTACGGTTCACACATATTTTTCCTTCTAAAAAAGTATAAGTCTCCCTCCTCTTCCAGGATCAATTTTAGAGAATCCCTTATGGATTAAGATTCTATACTTTGGAATGGACCTAATAAACATCACTTTTATTTCTCATTGAAAGTTTTATTGCTTCATGTCCTCATCCACTGTTTCCCTGACCTCATCCACCATAGATCCATCATCTTCCATTAGAATAGGAAAGATAGTGTGTGCCATTGTTGAATATTTCACATCCTTTTGTTTCTCAAACTAAGCATTAATCACATGGGATTAGAGTTTTGTGATGATCACAATAATTACACAATCCACCTGACATAATGAACTATGAAAACTCTGATTCCCACCATAATTGGGATATGTAAGAAGCCTTCCTAAGGCCTGAGATCTGTATCATATCGTCCATAAAATGAGAAACCAATCCTAATTCCCTTAATCCAAGAATCCTCCTCCTGAGTAATCCCTGATTTGAACCCCCAAATCTCAATGAACTAAAATATCCTCATAGACCCTATCACTGCTATTAATTGGCATCCTCTTTAGGAGTAAGACCCAAATTAAGCTCCCATATTATCATGAGTCAAAACATTACTCATGAAAACCTTTACAGGGGATCCTTTTTAGGAGTAATCCTCAATATATTCCTCTCAAAGGGTCGTACCTCCCTTCAAGACATTCCAAACTATGTGGAATTTGATTACCATCTAAATAGAATATGTACGAAACCTCCCTAAGGTTCAAACTAAACACCCCAAAATCAAACATGTTTACTCTAGGAAAAATTCCTAGTCGGGTGTAATTCAACATAGACATTTACGTACCTTACAAGTTCCTTGTGCTACATTGGTATAAGTTCTGCACCAAACTTTGATGAGGTACCTTCCACATAGATTTTCCTTACCACATTTCGTTAAAGTGTATGGTTAGGTCCTTATCACATCACTTTAAAAGTTATTATGTGTCCCATTAAGCCACACTGAAACACATGTGTTCTGATACCTTTCACAGGGATATATAGTTATCCCATCTATGGGTTTGATCCCAACATCAAAACATATTGTTTCTCCCTAGATGATGATAAACCTCAGAGTAACTATTGTCTACCTGGATGACAATAAATTCTAGAGCTCCCCACTGAGTGGCATAAAAACCAGCATCATCATTATAATGATTAAAGAATATCTAAGTAGTATACCATAGGATACCATTGATGGAGAACCTAGTATATTTACAGATATCTCCATTGATGAAGAACCTCAGATACATATAAATGATTATCTAATTACATTAATGCTACTAATTGAATGTTAAATTTCAAGGGTAACTCAGGTCATACTTGGTGGATTAATAAAGGATTCATGAACATATCATAAATCAATAAGAGAGTCCTAATGTAGGCAATAATTCCACCCAAAAGGGTGTGATGAGCCCAAAATCCCATCCCCTCGACCAATTAGGGTTCTTAAGAGTCATAGGTCAAAATACCTAATGAATTACTACCTTTGGAAAGCAGGTCCCTTTGGATAAATAATTATAATTTGTTTTTAGTTCCTCAAACAAATCCATTGGAAACCATCTGAAATTAGTAATTCCTAATAAGAACACACATTCTGGTAGAAAACCCCCTATAGCCTCGAAGGATATTAACTTCTAGTCGAGGCCAAATTTATTTCTATGAAGAAAACCTATCTATTTTGATATAATGGGATAAGACTCAACTTTTATCTGTTTAATGCTTGATATGCAGTTGATTTGGCATAGGAACACTAGACTTTGTTAATATTAGTGGGAGGAGTTCTTACAAAGAAATATATTGTGTAGGTATTCAAAACCAAAGTGGTGGTTTATGTTTACTGTAGTGGGTGATACTTATATTATTATTTCATAATAATGATTCCATAGAGTAATAAGTAAATTATAATATTCTAATATTGACTAGTATGTATTAATTATGTAATTCATTCTGTGTAACAAAATTATGGGACACTATATTTTGGTTTTATCTAGAGTTAATACTACTTGTGAGTATTCAACAGAAACTATACATATATTCTACAATCCAGTACCAATAAATCATGATTTATTATTGAATGGTTTATTCAATAACAAAAACTTTATACCATCCATCATGCATAAATCATTTGAATTATACATATCACATCATTTTTTTCTATGATCATTATTTTTGGATATTGATTATCAAGACCACCCCCCATAGAGTAAAACTTTATATATATATATATATATATATATATATATGATGCGAACAAATTTAGAATCTATAGTAAATGTCTATGTTTCATAACCAAAAAGGGTCAATGACATCAATAAATTCTATTAATATATATATATATATATATTACATAAATCCATTATGGATAAATCATGCATAGTGATTATAGAATATTCGTTTGGAAATGAATGAGTTTCATGTGTCTTGTACATGTTAGTAGGATCGCTATAATTTTCAATGAAAATATATATTGATAAAATATGGAAAAAAATTTATGTCTTAACAGTTTATTGATATAAAGGAATGGATTTATCTAATAATGACTCAAAATTTAATCCAAGATCTTGGGAATAAGATCTAAAAAGATTAGATCCATGGTTTTTATAAATCTATTCATAGTACATATATTGGAATGTATAGAAAAATACATGTTAGAAAAATTAAAGGCTAACTTATTTTTAGTATATAATTATTCAAGTAGAACATGCATGGGAATAATAAAATATTATTTAGATAAAAGAGTTTCAGAATCATAAGTTCTAGGAATTTTTCTAATATTCCATGATATGTATGGAAATTTTATATTATTGATGCATGATGAATAGTAGGAGAATATTAAACAGATATAAGATAATAGCACCAACTTATAGTCAGATTTATCGAATATTACATAACAAAGTAGAACTGGTTGAGTTTCTAGTGTCAGGGGAACTATGAATATTAGTGATCAAAGTCATATAAAACAAGCCAATAATATAGATCTATTCAATCTATCATCATGTAAAATCAAAGATAATATGAATGAAAATCTAATTACAACTATTGGTTTCCATAATTAGAATATATGAGTACGTTTTGACTTATGACACATCTTAAGAAGTAGTTTAGCAACATCATGTTCGAAATTTGTATTTATAATAATAGTAAACATATTATTATTTTATGATAAAATTTGAATATGTTATTATTCAAGATGTCAATTTTCTAGAAAGTGAACAAGAGGTGGGTACTCAGTAATATATTAACTTGAGGGATTTTATCAAGGTAGTGATGTTGTTTTAAAAAAATATTCCACTTATTCATGTGGCTATAAAAACAATAGCCATGGAAATGTGGTGGGACCAATATCTATAGATATACTATTCATAAACATTTTTAAAATTTGTGAATTAACCAGTCATTAGTAGTTTTCTATATTAAAAGTGGAAGTCTACTGAGGTTAGTTCCCTAAAGCTTACTAATTTTTACTTTATATTTCATATATATTCAAGTATTTGAATATATATTGTGTCATGTATGGATTATTATTTTGTGTGAAGTTAAAGTGATAATTTCAAAGAGTATATGTCACATTAAAAAAGATATATATAGTTCCCCACTTTGATGAGAACTTTGATATGAAAATTTGATGTTTCTTAAACATAGTTCTATGGTCGAACGGTATTCTATAATGGGACACATATTTTAATGACTATTATGTGTTGGATACTCATAATATTATGAGACATCATATTATAATGTTTTCAAATACTAATATTCATGACATACGATTATGAGAACAGACCCTGTAGTATAAATTCCCCATGTTTACATGTCATTGGATATTCCATTCTATGAGATTTTCAATGATCGATAGACCTTAATATTATTATTAATACTTATCATTAGTCACATACGTTTATTTATTAACTAAAATCATGATTCCATATGTTCGAAAGAAGTAGGTTACGTTGGGTGTGTCATGAATGATATATTATTAATCAATAAGTCAAGGAAGTTCTTTCTCTTCTATCTTTATGGAATATGAAATATATACCCTTTAATTAGAATAGAACCTATGAACTAAATATCATATCCATGGTGTATTTGTAGATGAATTTTAGATTGTGAAAGAAATACATATCAAGCATATAGGTTGATGATGTGGGTGTACAATCAACTTGATGGGATATCATAAAAAGGGATTGTAATACATAGTAAGTGTTCATATGTGGTTTTCATCATTATGAAGTATATTATTCTTATATTTTTTCCTTGACACATAGCTCGATAGTAATCTTGGACTTTAGGAAAGCCCATCGACTGTGACTGAGGAAGATTCTTAGAGGCCACACAAAGTTTTTTCATTGATCTCGGTTTAATATTATTTATATTTATTGGTCGGAATAAACAATATTATCAAGAATGAGAAGTGATATTTATTCAGAATTTCATGATCGAAAATACTAAATAAATATTTATTTCCTAGGTAACTATTTGATTACATGGATATATAATTTTTATTAATCTATTATTATTCACATAATAATAAAAAAGTATTTATTGTTAGATATTTATTTTTTATAATTAAGTGAATATTAAAATAAATATTTTATTCTCTATACTGTGAATATAATAATTACCCATTTTTTCAATTTATAATATTTATTTATCTCCTTTTATACACAAGGTAAAAAATAATAATGTATTTATTAATCAATAATTTATTTATTTATATAATATTAAAAAATATATTTTATTCACTAGAACATGAATATGATATTTACTTATGAAATTTAAATATTTATTAAAAATTTAATAAATTTTAAGGATGATGAGTAGACCTAGCTATTATTCTGATGAAAAATATTTATTTACCGGACTGTTGATAATATTTCACATTGTGACGGTTAGTGAACACCATGAATGAAAAATATAATATTACATGGAATGGTGTTCTTTATAGGTATAATAATTTATTAAGGGACTTTTTGTAATTAATTAATATTAAAAAGGAACCATGGATCTATAAAAAGATTGTTATTTCATTTGAGAGACGGTTAGACATTGTACACAACACCTCTCCTAATAGAATTCTCTCTCAAGGAAGAACTTCTCTTGGATTTTTTCTCAATATCGAGAGAATAACCTCCTCCTTCCTCCTCTCAATCCATAGAGATTAAGAGATAATCCATCAAAACTAAAGGGATTGGGATATATATGAAGGTATTGATACAAGATAATCTATACCATCATACTAGCACCTGGTATACCATCTGTGAAGTTCTATGATAGGAGGACCACGTGTGTATCAGTACTAGAGGGGCCTCATGAGGTTCATCATCGATGTAATGAAATTGAAACCAAACAAAGTTTAAATGATCAATAATCGGATCGAATAATGAACTCAAGATTGAGGTACTTCATCTTATAATTAAGTTAATTATAAATTTAATTTCAAAAAGATCCTCTCTCTTGGTTTTGATAATATTTGTTAATTTTCATTGTATTTAGTTCTTTGTTATTGATGTTTATTGTCATGTACATTTCATAATATTCATTCAAACAAAAATAAAAGTTGAGTTATACATAGGGCCAATAGGCTCTTTTGTTGCACCTGGATTGTATAGTTTTCAAAATTATTTCTTTCTTCGTGGGTGCCTTGATGGATTTTTAGACACAGACCATGGACTTTAGGTGTGCTCACTTATTTTCATTGAGAATGAAACTGAGAGGACCACACACATAGTATATATTAATATCAATTAAAGTGCATTTACATTAAACATTTGGAATAAATAATATTATCAATACTAAGAAATAATAGTTTTTATGGATATTCTAATAGTTAATATTAAATAAATATTTTCTAGTATGGTAATTAAATAATTGCTTGAACATATAATATTTATTTATCTCTTTTTTATTTTAAAGGTAATAAATATTTATTTATTTGATCAATAAGTAATCTATTTAGCTATATTAATATTAATTTATTTAATGGATAATTTAATTATTCAATGGTTTAATAAATATAAAGGATTGTGGATGAGCCGAGTAATAGGTTCTTCTAGGAATGTTTTTGTAAATATCATTTTATGAAAATTAATTATATATATTGTAAGCACATATCAAGGAATAAAAAATATTTTATTATTATTAGACATGGGGTTCTCTAGGAAATAAGTAATTGGTTAAGGGACATTACGTAATTACTGATTCATACCCAAGATTAAATATACCTAGTTATTTCATTTCTAATGGCTAGACATTGTTATGAACAACACAAACCCTCTAGGTAATTCTCTCAAGAATGTATCTAGAATTTTATAACGAATGAGAGGTATTCTTCACCTTCTATATTCCTCACCTGACTAATAAGACAATAGAATAGTCCTTTTATTGAGAATGGATTCTTCTGGTGATCAAAAGAAGAAACACATAATTATTAATACATCTTCACTAACACCAATATTTTCATCAGCGACACTTTGAGACTCATAGAACATGTATATATCATCACTACAAAAATTATACTTTTTGAACCTCATAGAAGAACAATGGTATAACTTGAATGAGGCTTAATGATAGTACCAAATGAATGGGGTTCAAACAATCAATATCTTCTTCAAATAGATAATTACAAGACTGTAGTAATTTTTTTTAAAATTAATTATAAATTTAATGTGAAAATATATGTTTCATAGTTTATAATATTCATTTTTCAAATTTTAATGAACATAGTCATTAAATTTTATAAAAACCTATTATTGGGAATAGGTTTTAATGACTTATTTTTTTTCTTCAAACCTTCACAATCACTTTGGGAACTTGTCTTAGGGTAATAGAAACACATAACTCCCTTATAATATGGATGTGGAATAGGACATTGACGTCATCCCTATTACTTCTCAAGAGATTAGGAGGCATTAATCTAGTCATCAACATCACCAACATTATACGACCTTAGCACCTCAACAATGGGCAAAGAAAAATACTTCTAAGATCTCATCCTTGTCTTTCCAATCTAGGGTTCCATGGAGGAGGGACTAGTAAGGAATTTCTATAGAAACCATGGAGAAATATAATATCTATATTACCATATAATATGGACGTTATCATATCCTAACAGTAACATAGAATTATCTGCAAATCTCAGCTCCCATATATGAATTTTGTTAGAATATTCTAGTGTAAATCAGGAGCATTATCATATCCATGTTCCTACCTATGAAGGTCATTGGAATATTCCATGGGAAACTCAAGTTCATGATCATATATCATCTCTTGTGTATGAAGGTGATTATTTTATTCTGGTTAAAATTTAAGAGAATGATCATAGACCTGATCCTATATGTGAAGATGGTCTGTATATTCTGCTGGAAACTAAAGAGCAAGATCATATCCCTTCTCCTGCATATGATATTTGTTGATATATCCCAATGGATACCAAGGATCCATCTTGGAGGTCTCCCACTCAAGTCTAAGAGTGGGTTTATATTACCATTCCCATCAACATCCCTAAATCACATCCATGCATGCTAAAAATTATCAAGGAGCCACCTAGTATGGATCATACCCATGAAGGTTTCCATTGATAATATATGACTCCACTTATGACCAAGTTTCTAACCCCCAAAACCCAACTAAGAGAATCAATAAGTAGATATCACAAAATAAAATTAGTAATCAATGAGAAAACATATATTTATACCCAAGTCAATGTTGATATCATTAAGGATTATCAATATATTAATAAAGTGGAATGGGGATCTTTCAACTCATCATTAATAGGATATGGAAGTTATGTCCATAGATGACCTCCCCATGGATAGATAAAACTCAAATATGAAGGTTCTCCATAGAGAACCCATTACATAGGTCATCCATGTAACACAGAATATGTTAACCGTATAGGTCCTCTCAATAAGATAATGATTGATTGGTAAGGACTTATTCCCCATTCGAACTCATCCATAACCAGTAACCATGGAAACCCTCTCCATGGGAACCAATATAGTAGATATAGAGGTCATACCCAAGGTATATGTTATAGAGTTCCTCCGAGTAATGAGTTTAATAGCTGAAATAGAAGTCCTCCCCTTGAAAATGAATCTAAAATAAATATCCATGGTGTTCCTCCCCTAGTGATCATTGTGATGGATATCCTCGTCAGGGTTAATATTATTTGAATGAATTTCCATATAATGTTGAAGTATCTATAATATTTCCTTCAAATTATTGGGAACTCCTAAAACTATGGCTATCTACATTAGGGACCTCATAATCAATCCCTCATAGATTATCATTTCCAAAAATAATTCTAATATGATGGTCATTATTTTTTCCTCCCCAAGATATTGTACCCTTTGAGAATGCTAAGGACGTTTGAAATGATCCTACTTCTCTTGGAAAGGAATCAAATAAATAACCTTTTTGGAAAGATCTTATTAAAGAACCCCTTATAGAGGATGAATAGAATTCCGTGTTCATGGGGAAATATTTTCTTGAGGATAAAATATCGGTCATGTTTTTACTAATATCCACTCTTGAGTATAACATTAAAAAGGATTGAATGGGGAATAAATACCCTACATCATTCAAAAATTATGTGTGTTACTATGTCATCATTGAACAAATATCTATCTTATAGGGAATACATCAAACATATCAAGATATTGGATGAGATTTTTGATCTTGTTGACTTTTCAATAATTATAATTTATTGAAACCTTATGACTATGAAATATCATGATAGCCTCATAGGGCATCATTAGTTCACTACGGTACTAGGAAAAAACAAAATTTATAAAACCCAAACTATGCTACTCGATTAATTGATATGTTATATTAGGCAAGTTCAGGGTTGAACCCATTGAGATGGTGACTTAGTTTATTATAATTTCAAAATATTTATTTTATTACGGTGAGAAAAGAGTGAATTGATTGGTTTGATAAAACAAGAATAAGAATGAAAAACTGATTGATTTGTTCGATTGAAAACATTTTTGGAAAATGTGACAGGGCAATGTAATTTCTATATTTAGGTGCAATTGGATTTATTAAAATAGATTAATTGACTAATGATTGGTTTTGGAGTTGGGATTAGGAAGGTCCAATGATCATGGTACCTCATCCATAACACGACAATACCATATTTCCCTTCGTCTGATTATTTAGGGTGTTTATGAATCAATTTTATCTCGATACCATGTTTAAACATAATTTCTTCTAAAATTGACAATGTTTATTCCATAATTAGGGTACTCAATATTACACATTTTTAATGTTCCTTTTTTATTAGAAAGTCGATGGTCACGATAAAAGAAAACGAATGGTATTGGAAGTTGAAGAATGAAATTATGCAAACCAAATATATGAATAATAGAAATAATTAAATCCAATTCACATTCCCCATTTGATTACATTTCCCTAGCATAAGATGAGTTTACACCCTCATCCTAGTGATGAGAGAATAAGATATTGAGTAAAAATAAAACATAAATAAAATAAAAGAATAAACTCAGATACGGAGCAGCAGCTTCGCTCCAAGATTCTATCTCTAGCCAAATTCGAATGCCTCAATGTAGGAGAAACCCCTCTATTTATAGGCTGTAATTGGGTTTTGTCTGACCTTTGTCATGACGTTTACTGAAGGTACATGATGTGTAATCTTGATCTTCCTTTTGTGAATCTGTGTGACACGAGCGTGGATATTGGTATAGATTTTAGAAATTTTACCACTTACACGACGTGTAATTGGGTTACACGTCATGTACTCCTTATACGTCTTTCCTCTGCATCTGCAATAATCATGCACAAATCTCATTCATAAATTTGATGTTTAGCTTCGGTCACATCATGTACTGAAGGTACATGAGGTATACCAGTCGTTCACAGCATGTATGCTTATCATGACTTGTTCAACATGGTCTATAAGATGTTACGAACAAAAACTACACATTGTTTACTAAAGGTACATGTTGTGTAGGTGCTCAAATCCATAATTTCTAGCTCCTTCTCCCTAATAAATCTTGTGTCGCACCACTCCATTTCCCACCGCTTTTCACTCCTATTTAAAATAATCAATGTTTCCTTCCATAAAACATAAAACAAGTAAAAACTCTCAAAACATGGCAAGATTAATCAATTAAATACACAAATCAATACAATAAAAAACTCAAAAATATATTCATTAAATACACTTATCAAATTCCCCCACACTTGAATTCATCCTTGTCTTCAAGGAAGGAATCTCAATATACTTCATAGGATGGTCACCGTACCATGCTTCAAATTCAATTTCAGTAAAAGTGATTGATCAAATGGAAAATTAAATGTTCGAGCATCAGAAGGGAAAATTATTCAGCACCTCATTTTTAAAATATACAGGGAAATCATGTATTTTACCTTTTCCCAATTTTAATAGACATTCCATTTGATTCATCCATTCACATTTCTTAGTCCATTATTAATATTCATGACAATTGAAATTTACCTCACATAAATTTTTCCTCTCATTATTAGGTTACAAATGTAAATTGCATGATGCACAAACCTCAAAAATATGCAACTTACTATAGGATTTCAAGGCATCTAACATCTCCAATGTATAAAGAAAAAAATCACAATTAATCATGAGGGCTTCATAATTTTGGATCTAATGACTTTGAGGCTTTAGGGTAGGTAGGTAAATGATGTAAAATGTAAATCTAAAAAGAGGTTAAACTCTAAATTAATTTGAATAATATTAAAAAATAACTCAATGAATGTCTTCCATTACAAATTTAATCTCTCTCTTCCCCCAAAAAATCTCAATGTGGGCCCATGATACATGTAAGCACAATGAATGAATAAACCTCTCTTTATTTTTTTGTATATAATTTTTCTGTAATTTTTTTTAAAATCTATGATTAAGAAAAATCTCACATCCACCACCTAACCACATACGATCAAAAAATTTCGATTTGGAAAATGGTGATTTTTGATCCTCCTAAAACACAACACAATTTTTTCATTTTTTTCACAAGAGTGGTGAATAGTAAAATACAATAAAAGATATATGGCTTATCCCTATGTCATAATAGAAAATCCCCTATCAAAATATCCCTAGTAACATATATCCTAGTGCTCCCAAATGTCCATCACCCACACTTATTCTTTTAATATCATGAAAAATATTTTGAGGAAGGTAGGAATGGATAAAAATAGGATTTTAATAGGTCTCATTCTCTAACAATGTTTTTTATGGATTCTATAGGCTTAAAATGATTAATGTCAGGTGGTTCCCAAGATAAGCGCTGCCAAAAATAATGCCTCAATCATTTTAAAAGTGATTTTGTTCAATCATAGATTTGATCAGATGTAGTGAAAGTTCTAGAAGAAAACATTCCTGAGTTTCTCAAGAAATATACTATATAAAGAATAGAAATAATTGGCTTTGTAGATGTTTTAGGAATGAGAAAAATGGTTGGGTAAATTACACCTATAAATCCATATGAATAATTAAATAAATTAATGAAAATATCATAAATTCAAAACATGTCCTAATCATAGAAAAAATAATTTATAATGATTAACATGTTCCCCAAATCATGATTTATCAAAAGCTAATCCACATTTTTATCTCTAATAATTATATTCTCCATTTTTCTCTTTAAGATTTACTACCAACGAGATTTAAATACATGGCATGATAATTATCCTATGCAGTTTATGTCTCTCAATTCATTTCATTAAAGGTTGAATCTAGTGTAGGGAATTCAATTTTTAATTAAAGCTGTAAAAAATTTAAAAATGTGTGGAATACTATAGAAAATTATGGAATTGGAATTCTTACTCACATTTCAATTGATACTCCAGTGTTAGCTTTTCAGTTTCTATCTACTCCTTCCTACTACTTATTATTGTCTTGGGTCTTGATGGACTTGCAAATTAAAAATAAACTAGTGAAAGAACATTCCATTTTTAATTAATTGAGAAATATTTGGGGTGAGAGCATGCACACCTCAAAAAATGGAAAATACATAAATAAAAACAAAAAACTCAGGTTGCCTCTAAGAAGCGCTCTTGTTTAACGTCGATGGATCGACCTTACCTCCTTCAGCTTTAGATCATGTAACGGATGGTGAAAATTGTGTACTTCTTCTAGGTCCATGAATGGTCTCAGTTGTCTCCTATACACATAGGTAGTCCCCTATAATTATTCTCTACATATCCTGATTCTTCCAAATGGTAGTACTTCCTTGTTTTTATTGGACCGATCGCCCATTTCTTCCTCAATCCGGATGAACTAAATGGAAGTTCATATACCATCCATACCTATTTTCTTTTCTCAAATTTTTTTCATTTAATATATCGTCTATTGTTATCAGTCTTGGTCTTTATCTTTGTTTCCTTATTTAGTTGAACATCGTCTTTCATAGCATCATCTAACTTATCCATCTCTTCAATTTCAGCGGTATCCTCAAATTTATCTCTTTCTATTTCTCCAAACTCATTTTCCTCATGCACATTGTAGTTATTCATTTCGTAGTGGATGTAGAAACTTACTTGATCACTTCCATATCTCAGAAAGAGTTCTCCATTTTGAACATCAATTATTTCACACCTGGTGGATAAAAATGACATTCCAAGAATGAGTGGATTCTTTTTCTCTTCCTTGTCCAACACATGAAATTTAACAGGGATGTAGAACATGTCAATTTTTATTAGGACGTTCTCAATGACTCTTATTGTGGATTTCACAGTTGATTCTGCTAATTGAATAAGTACTCTTGTAGGCTTCAATACATCTTGCACCAAACTCATGAATGTTGTGTACGATATCATATTGAAACTCACACCAAAATCACAAAATGATTCCCTCATTTGTTAGATCCAAGAAATATGGGGAATGCAAAGCTACCTGGATCCCTTTGCTTCTTAGGTAGTTCATTTGATACAATTTCCAAACATTCTCATTTAAGTGTGGTAGTGCCAATATCTTCCATATTTCTCTTGTTGTATACTATATCTTTCATGAAATTCATATATGTCGGCATGTTCTCAAGAGAATCTGCAAAAGGTATATTAATATGAATTTTTTTAAAATGATCAAGAAACTTACCTCTCTGAATTTTGTTCTTTGTTAGTGCCATCCGCTTTGAAAAAGGAATATTTGGATTTTACTAAGGAGGTTCTTCTTCTTTTTATTCATCAACTTTCTCTTTGATAGCATAAAAATCCTCTTCTCTTCCTGCCACGGGTGGTCGTCCTGACAAATTTGTTCCTCTACATTTAATTTTTTCTGACTTCAATTCTCTATAAACTTAAAATCTTCACATAGAATTATTCAAGTTAATCTTGGATGTTCTCCTTTTTTTCTATCTCTATAGGTATTGGTCATTTGGACCACTTGACACTCCATATTCTTAAATGTATCCTTTTAGAATGATGCTTCTTCTCGTATTTCATTGACTGAAACCCTAAATGAAGTCATGAATGTCTCCAGCATCTATTCCAATGAATGGACCTATCTTGTCAGTGTGATACCTTGAGGAGCTTGATGTTGGTACCATTGTGGTCTTTGTTGATACCCTTTCCCTTTTTGTTGTGGTCTCCATCCCTAAAATTGATTACCCAGATTGTAGTCATCATAATTCACATCTTTTATACATGTACCTTGGGTGTTTGGTTTTTGTCCCATCATGATGTCCATCTTCTTGTTCACTAACTCAAGTTGTGTTGACATCCAATCATTGTTTTTTTCATGAATGTATATCTGTTATGTCCCTTCTAAATTCCATTGCAAACTATTAATCACCATTTTATCCCATAGATTGTATCTTCCTTTAGGTGATTTCTTCATTATGGATCCTCCAGCTGCAGTGTCTAGAATTGACCGGTTTTCCTATTACAAATCCTTATAAAATGTTTTAATTAGTAGCCATAGATCTATTCCATGATGAAGTAATTTTCAATTAATGTCTTAATAAAGTTCCCAAGATGAGTACGATGATTTATCATCAAATTTACATAAGTTGAGAATATTTACCTATATATCCATTGAATTTGAAGGTGGAAAGAAGTGGGTGAGGATGTTCCATGAAACCTCATCTCATGTAGTGATTAAATGAGTAGGTAGGCGTTGAATCCAATCCTGAGCTTGATCGTGCAATGAAAATCAGAAAAGATGAAGTCTTATGGTGTCATTTGAGATGTTTTAAAATTGGAATGTTTCACAGAGCTCGAGGTACTCTCCAAATGTTTGTTCAGATCATCATGTGGAAGTTCGCTGAATTGAATAGTTTTTTTGATCATCAAGATGTTTGTTGTCTTTATCTCAAACTGGTTTGTAGTGATGGGGGTGCTTGTATGCTTGGTTGGAATCTTATGTTTGATTGTCGCCCGTATTCAGTGAGCATTGGGAACCCCAGATCTCTTTGAAGAATTTGATTTTGTTATGCCCCTACCATTGCTCTATCTTCCTTCAACTCCATGTTTGGTTCAGACTTGTTTGTTGAATCAATGATGCATTTTTTCCTTTGATCGTGTGTTGTAGTTGTTCATATAAATTTGTGAAAACTTGAAAACGAAAAGCACAAAATACCCAGCATAAAATGTGGAATTAAAATAATGAAATAAAATTTAAATACTAAAAAACTATAAGGCTACCATACCTATCAATAGTGCCACATTGATAGCCCTGTATGGAATTTTTATTTGACTACGGTACTATGAAAAAACAAAACATATAAAACCCAAACCATGATACTCGATTAATTGAAATGTAGTATTAGGAACATTTGTGGTTAGACCCACAGAGACAGTGATTTAGTTCGTTATAATTTCAAAATATTAATTTTATTATGGTTAGAAAAGAGTGAATTGATTGGTTTGAAGAATTTAGAATAATAAAGATAAAAAGATTGATTTTTTGGTTTGAAAATAGTTTTTGAAAGCATGTAGGGGTAATGTAGTTTCTAGGTTTAAGTGAAATTTGATTGAAGAGAATATAATAATTAATTAATTATTAGTGTCAGAGTTGAGATGAGGAAGGTTCAATGATCATGGTACCTTTTTCTTAACATAGAAATACTCTATTTCCCTAGGTCTGGTAATTTAGGGTGTCGACGAATCAAGTTTATCTTAGTGCCATGTTTAAACATGATTTCCCCTAAAATTGACATTATTCATGCCATCTTTAGGGAAGTCAATTTCACAATTTAAATGTTCCACTTTTATTCGAATATCGATGGTCACGATAAAAAAAATAAATGGATTGTATGTTGAAGTATGAAATTATTAAAACCAAATACATTAATAGTAGAAATAATTAAATCCAACACACATTTCCCCTTTAATTACATTTCCCTAGCATAAGATGGGTTCACCCACTCATACTAGTTGTGAGAGAGTAATATGGAAATTGAAAATAAAACATAAATAAATGAAAATAATAAACTCGGATAGGGCCCAGAAACTTCCCTCGAAGATTTTGTCTCCAATCGAATTCTAATGCCTCAATTCAATATCCAACACCTCTGTTTATAGGCTCCAATTGGGTTTTGTCCGAACTCTATCATGACGTATTATGATGGTACATGACGTGTAATGAAGATATACTTTTTGTGAATTTACATAAAGTGTGCATGGATCTTGGATTGGATTTTGGAAATTTGACCACTTATATGACTTGTACATGGGGTACATGTCATGTACTCCTTATACGTGTTTCCTCTACATCTGTGAGAATATTTTTTAAATATCATTCATAAATTTGAAGTTTTAATTCTGTCATATTGTGTACTAATGTTATGTGATGTGTACTAGTCATTGACAGCATGTATTCTCTTCATGAATTGTTCAACTTAGTCTGTAGAAAGTCACAAACTGAAACTTCACATCATGTACTGAAGGAAAAATTCATGTAGGTGCTTTGCCCTAGAATTTCCAACTCCTTCCCTCTCAAATATTCCATGTTGTTCCACTTTATTTTCCAACAATTTTTATTTATTTTTCAAATATTCAATGTTTCCTTAATTAAAAAATAAAATATGTCTATACTCTCATAACTTGGAAATATTAATCAATCAAATACACAAATCAATAAAATATAACACTCAAAACTATCTGCATGAAATACACTTATCAAACCCCACACACTTGAATTCAGCCTTGCTCTCGAGGATGGAATCTCAACATACTACAAAGGATAGTCACCTTAACATGCCTCAAATTAAATTTAAATAAAAATTATTGATAAAATGGAAAATTAAATGTTCGAGAATCACAAGGGAAGATTATTATACGCCTCAATTTTCATAGACAAAAGTCAATCAAGTATTTTAATTTCCACTTTTTAAATAGCCATTCCTTTTCATTCATCTATTCACATTTCTCACTCCATTATTAATATTCATTCCACTTGAAATTTACCACACATAAATTGTTTTACTCATTATCAGGGTACAAATGTAAATAGCATGATGCACATACGTCAAAAACATGAAACTTTCCAAAAGCATGAAAGAAATATAACATCTCCATTATGTAAAGAAAAAACACAATTAATCATTAGGTCTTAATCATTATGGATCAAATAACTCAGAGGCTTCAGGGTAGGTAGGTAAATGATGTAAAATGTAAATCTCAAAAGAAGGTTAAACTCTAATGTAATTTTCATTCTATTTAAAAACAACTCAATAAATGTCATCCTTTATAAATTTTATCTCTCTCTTCCCCCCAAAAAATCTTAATATGGGCCCATGATACATGTAAACACAATGAATGAATTAACCTATATTTATTTTTTATATATATATTTTTGGAATCTATGTTCAGGATAAATCTCACATCCATCACCTAACCACATACGATCAAAAATCGTCAGTCTAGAAAATGGTTATTTTTGATCCTCAAAAAACACAACCTAGTTTTTTTCGTTTTCCCACAATATAGGTAAATATTAAAATACAATTAAAGATACATGGGCTCTCCATATATCATAAAAGAAAATAAACTAGTAAAATAACCCCCCAAAATTATATCTTGGTACACCCAAATTTTCATCCCCACACATATTCTTTTAGTATTATGAAAAAAATTTAAAGGAACATAGGAATGGATAAAAAAAGGCTTGTAAAAAAGGCTTACTTCCTAAAAGGTCTATTCATGGATTCTACATTCTTAAAAATGATTAATGACTGGGGGGTCTCAGGATTATAATTAACAAAAATAATTCCTCAATAATTTTAAAAGTGATTCCATTTAGTCATAGATATGATCAAATGCAGTGTGAGTTCTAAAAGAAAACATACCCGAGTTTCTCAAGAAATATACTATAAAAATATTAGAAATAATTTGATCATTGGATGTCTCAGGAACGAGACAAATGGTCGGTTCTATTACTCAGGGCATTGAATATGAATAATTAAATCAATTAATGAAAACATTAGAAATTCAAAACATGGCCAAATTTCATAAAAACATAATTTAAAATGATTAACATGCTCCTAAAATAATAATTTATCAAATCCTAATCCACATGCTTATCTCAACTAATTTTTTTCTCTGTTTTTTACATTAAAATCTACTAACAAAGAAATTTAAATGCATGGTATGATAGTTATCCTAGGAATTTCATGTCTCTTAGTTCATTTTATTAAAAGATGAATCCAATGCGTGTCATGAAATTTACAATGAAATCTCTAAAAAATTTAAAAAAAATTGGAATACAATAGAAAATTATGGAATCAGAATGCTTACTCCCCTGAAATTTATGCTTTAATGTTGGCTAGGATGTTTATATTTTCTCCTTGCTACTTTCTGCTAGACTAAGTCTTGATGGTCCTTCAAATAAAAAAAACCAGTGAAATGACATTCCATTATCAATGAATTTTTAAATATTTGGAGCGTGAGCATGCACGCCTCAAAAAATTGAAAATAATTAAATAAAAATAAAAAAATAGGTTTCCTCTTAGAAGTTATCTTGTTTAATGTCATTCGATACACATTTCCTCCTTCAACTTCATCTCATGTAATGGATGATCGCAAATTTTGTACCTCTTTAGGTTCCATGAATGGTCTCAGTTGTGTCATATTCATATAGGTTAGCCCCTATACTTCTTCTGTAAATAGCTTTATTCTTCCAGATGGTAGTACTTACCTGATCTCCATTGGACTGATCCACCATTTCATCCTCAATCTAGATGAACTAAAAGGATTTTCATGTACCATTGATACCTATTTTCCTTTCTCAAATGTTGTGAAGTTAGTATTTCTTTAGGTGATATAAGTATTGGTCTACATATTTTCTTCCCTATTTATTTAAACACCCACTTACGCATCGTCATCTAACTCATCCATCTCTTCAATTTCATCATCATCCTCTAAATTAGTTGTTTCTCTTTCAGCACACTCATATTCCTCATGCACATCGTAGTTCTTCATTTCCTGGTGGGTGTTGAAACATACTTGATCACTTACAACTCTCAGACAGATTTCTCCATTTTGAGCATCAATTAGCACACACCATGTGGCTAAAAATGGTGTTCCCAGAATAATTTGATTCATTTACACTTCCATATCCAACATTAGAATGTCCATAGGGATGTAGAACTTGTCAAATTTGATTAGGTAGACCTCAATGACTCCCCTCAGGGAGTTCATAGTTGAGTCTTCTAATTGAAGAATTACTCATGTATGCTTCTGTCCATCCATCCAAAAACTCTTGAATGTCGTGTACGGCATGATATTGACACTCACACCTAAGTCACACAAATATTTCCCTCATTTTTTATCTCCAGTAAATATTGTAATTGAAAAGATACTTGAATAACTTTGCTTCTTAGGTAGGATATTTGATACCACTGTTTAAGACTTTTGTGTGTGTGGGATGGTTCCAATCCCTTCCATCTTCCTCTTGTTTCATACTATCTCTTTAATGAATTTACTATATGTAATAATGTTCTTAAGAACCTATACAAAAGGTATTTTAATATGAAATGTTTTAAAATGATCAAGAAACTTACCTCTCTACACATTTCTCTTTGTCTTTTCCATCCACTCTAAAAAAGGAACCTCTTTCTTGTACTGAGGTGGTTCTTCTTCTTATTTTTCTTCAGCAACTTGTTCCTTACCATCATCCACTTCCTCTTCTCTTGATTTCATGGGTGGTCATCCTAAAATATCTATTTTTCTTCCTTGTATTTTCTTCCCACATCTAAGATCTATAGCATTCAAATCTTCATGTGAAAATTCTTCAGCGAATCCTAGATGTTATCCTATTTTTATATCTCTATGTGTTTCAGTGATTTGGCCAACTTGGAACTCTATATTCTAAAATTCATACTTTTGGTATGATGGTTCTTCTCTTATTTCATTGAGTCTAACCCTAAATGCAGTGATGAATGTCACCAATGTATCTTCCAATGAATGGACATGGTTTGTCAGTGTGGGCCCTTGAGGTGCTTGTTGTTGGTACCCTTGTGGTCTTTGTTGATACCATTTACCTTGTTGTTGTGGTCCCCATACTTGAAATTTATTATCCCATTTTTAGTCAACATAATTCACATCTTCTACACACGTACCTTGGGTGTTTGGTTACTTGCCCATCTTGATTTCCATCTTCTTGGTCATCAAATCCATTTGAGCTTCCATCCAGTCACTATTGCTTATTGCATGAATTGATTTTCATTTTTTCCCTTCTTCCTTACATTGTAAACTATTACTCATCATTTCATCTAAGAGATTGTAGCTTGCTTTCATTGATTTCTTCATTAAGGATCCTTCAGCTGCATCATCTAGAATCGAAATGTTTTCCTATGAAAAACCCTTATAAAATGTTTGAATTAGTATCCAGAACTCTATTCCATGATGATGGAATTTTATAGTCAGGTCCATATACCATTCCCAATATAAGTACAACTATTCATCATCAAATTAATAGAAGTTGAGAATATCTACTCGTATATTCATTTATTTTGAAGGTTGAAAGAATTGGGTGAGGACGTTCCCTGAAAGATCATCCCATTTAGTGATGGAATGACAATTTAGTCTTTAAATCCAATATTGAGCTCGGTCGGGTAATGAAAGTCAGAAAATACAAAGTCTTATAGCATCATTTGAGACGTTTTGAAATTGAAATGTGTCACAGAGCTCAAGGAAGTATTCTAAATTTTTGTTCAACTCTTTGTGTGGAAGTCCGTTGAATTTCATAGTGTTTGTGATCATTTAGATGATTTATAGCTTGATATTGAAGTGGGTTTTAGTGAGGGGGGTTCTAGGATGCTTGGTTGAAATCATATGTTTGACGACCACGAATAGTCAGTGAGAGTTTGCAACCCCTAATCTCTTTGAAGAATTTGATTTCGTCATACCCCATCCATTACTCTATCTTCCTTGAAATCTAGGCTTGGTTCAGTCTTGTTTGTTGAATCAATGATACCTTATTTCTTTCATCATGTATTGTATTTGTGCATGTAAATATTTGAACACCTGAAAAATAACAGCATAAAATACCCAGTATAAAATGTAAAATTTAAATAAAGAAATAAAATTGAAATCCTAAAAACTAAAAGTATATCATCCTCGACAACAGATCCAATTTTATAGCTTCCCAGGGCATCATTAGTTCATTATGGTACTATGAAAAAACCAAATTTATAAAACCCAAACTATGATACTCGATTAATGGAAATGTAATATTATGAAGGTTTAGGGTCGAACCCAAATATATGGTCATTTAGTTTATTATAATTTCAAAAGATTAATTTTATTAAGTTGAGAAAAGAGTGAATTGATTGGTTTGATGAAGGAAAAATAAGAATGAAATGTAGATTGATTTTTTGGTTTGATAACAGTTTTGGAAAGCGTATCGTGGTAATGTAATTTCTAGTTTCATGTGCAATTGGATTTAAAAAATAGATTAATTAATTAATGATTGGTGTCAGAGATGATATGAGGTATGTCTAATGATCACGGTACCTCATCCTTAACGTGGTAATACCCTATTTTCCTTGGTCCGTTAATTTAGGGTGTTGAAAAATCATGTTTATCTTGATACCATGTTTAAACCTAGTTTCCCCTAAAATTGAAAATGGTCTTATTAACTTTAGGGTAGTCATTTTCATAACTTAAATGTCCCTTTTTTGATTCGAATATCGATGGTCACGATAAAATAAAAAAAACAGATTGAAAGTTAAAGAATGAAATTATGAAAACAAAATACATGAATAATAGAAATAATTAAATCTAAAAAACCTTACCCCTTTGATTACATTTCCCTAGAACAAGATGGGTCTACCCCCTCATCCTAGTGATGAGAGAATAAGAGGGAAGGGGAAAATAAAAGATAAATAAAAGAAAATAAAGAACTCAGATATGGTGCATTAGCATATCTCTAAGCTTGTGTCTCTAGCTGAATTTGAATACCTCAAAGAAGCAGCCATCACCTCTATTATAAGCTGAAATTGGGTTCTGTCTGACCTATGTCATGATGTGTAATGAAGGTACATGACATGTATTTTCAATCTACTTTTTCTGAATCTGTGTGACACGTGCGTGAATCTTGACTGATATTTTGGAAATTTGACCACTTACACGACATGTACTTGGGTTACATGTCGTGTACTCCTTATATGTGTTTCCTTCGTGTCTATAAAAATCTTGTACAAATCTCATTCATAAATTTGAAGTTTTACTTCTGTCATGTTGTGTACTAAAGGTACATGATGTGTACTAGTCGTTCATAGCATGTATTCTCATCATGACTTGTTCAATGTTGTCTGCATCATTTCACGAACTAAAACTACACATCATGTACTAATAGTATATTTCATGTAGGTGCTATGCTCTAGAATTTCTAGCTCCTTCTCTCTTAAAAATCTGGTTTCATACCACTCCAGTTTCCACTGAATTTTATTTATTTTTCAAATATTCAATGTTTACTTCCATAAAACATAAAACAAGTCAATCTCTCACAACTTGGAAATATTATTCAATTAAATACACAAATTAATACAAAAATCACTCAAAAATATATTTATGAAATACACGTATCATAGCACAAGTACCTCCACTGTTCCAGCCTTAGTAGCATGGAGTTACTCCAATAGATAATTGATAAGACCCAACCTAACATTTTTATTAGTGGATGAGGTTAATAATAAGCTCTATATTTTACTCTACTCACCAAAAAATAAGGTTATTAAATGAAATAGACTTGTAATTTCACTATTTTTTGACCAAATTTCAGTCCATGGATCTATATATTTCAGTTGGTCCATCAAATGAAATCACACTATTTATAAATCCCAGAAGAGGCACACTCGAATAGAGTTATCAATAGACAAAATCTGGCATTAGGTTACCAAGAAGGTCAAACAAACCTCTTGTTTGGGGAAAATAGAAAATAATATTGTAGATAAACCCTTAATGATAACAAAATCCCACCCTAAAAGGTGTTTCATTCAACATACTCTATGTTAAGGACCCTAAAATGAAACAAGTTCATCAAGGCATCCTCAAAAATGGTATAGGAGAAACCATATATGATAGGGTTGGAGGAATTTTTCCCACCACTGTCACCTTGGGAATTATCAAATCCACTATGGTGAAAGGTCATGGTCATAGAAGAGCCTATTAATCCCCATTCTATAGGTTTGGTGAAACTATTCAATCACCCTAATCTATGGAATTTTTTGTTATTTAGACTAGGAGGAACCTCATAATAAATATTCACATAGTTTATTTTACTTATCATTTCATCTCTATCATTGAGAACACATTTGCTGAAATCTACTGAGGACTAAATTGGGATCACCATCCATAAATTTCATTCATGGAAACATTAACAAGAAAAGGAAAAATTTCACAAAGGCCATAATTAAAAATGGTCTATCAATAATTCTCATGTCAATGAAGATTATGATTTTTTCACCGACAGATGTTCAATGGATGAAAAATCCACCTATTACTCTAATGTGGATGAGGATTTTATTCTTATTACATGATTCAAGTTAGTGAATGTTTTGAACATTAGTCTCATAGATAACATTTAACATAACTCTAACAAAGAAGAATGTGATTATAAAGTTTCCATTTGGAATATGGTCCATGAAAAAATACATGAAGAAGATGTGTGTACCCACATCATAGGGGAACTCGGGATATATGACCTCCTTCAAACATTTAAATACCATATAATTGATGATATTTAGATAAATATAATAATAAATATGTGCCTATATCACACCCAAAAATAAAATAATTTAATCATGTATCTGTTGAGAAGAATGTCGCTTGATATGAGATTGAGCAGGATAAGTTGAAGTGACATAATTCCAAATCAGTCATTCAAAATATACACATACATGAAACTCAAAAGTCAACAGAAATATATATACTCTAATGAAATCCCACTCAACCAAATGTAACCACTAGGATAGTGAGGGTGTATTGTATTCATCTAGACAATTCTAGGCCCAGACTACCAATATACCTAACCTGGAATCTAGAACTATCAAAAATTCTCTCCAATGTGGAAATTATTGTCACCATATCAAGTGAGATTAGAAAATACAAATCTATTTGGATATTAGAAATATGAACAAAATAGATAAAATCAAAATGTTATGCTCACTTCCCTCACTCATGTGTCATCCTAGGAAAAAACCCCTCCAACGCTCCTTGACACCATGAAGTACCTCGCTTCTTGAATGGGATTCATGGATGGGATTCCTTCACTAGTGTAGCTAGAGAGGAAATTGTATCCTCAATGGGTGGATCTAACTCTTCCTCTACTAATCTTTAGAAATGCGTCATTATTTATATTTAATATTGAGGTAAATCTATAATAGTATCTCGCACAATTTCTATATCAATTCTGCCCCATGATGGAAACATATGACTAATAGGAAACAAAAAATATTAGTTTCCTCATGCATAAACTGTAAGGACTAGTATTCATCTCAATAAATTATCTATATTCTAGGTTGTTTAAAAATTTATAGGATCTTTTACAGAGGTTCATTTACAAGTTAATATCTACACTAAAGAAGATAACAATCTATACCACTCAAATTTCAACAAATGTTATAGTAATATGGTCTAAAAATTTATCACCAGATGGAAATTCTTAACCAAAATCCTCAATTTGCAACTTCCTAAATAGATATTACAATATATTTTCATAAAAACACTAAAAATGTAAAAAAAACATTTCATTCCTTTAAAGTACCTAAATTGAGTGAAAGTAATACTCACGGTCGACTAATTCATTCTATTGTGACACTAATTCCCTCTAAGACACCAAATGTGATATCTTGGTCATCAAAACCTTCTAAGAATCTGTGTATCTTGAATTAGTGGAATATGGATTAGAAATAAGAGCCCTTTGTAGTTCCCAAACTAGTCCAAATTCTTTTATTTATTACCTCTATCAATGTGAGGATGAGCACTAACTCTCTAAATAAAACCTTCATCTAATGAAGAGTACTAATATTTCTCCATCAACATCATTTAGACAGTAGACCCATGTTCCAAGAGTACTCATATAAACACATGTTCCACAACCATGATTGGGGAAGTGGTCGTAGAAGTTAGGGAATATAATCGCCCAGCCTTATTATATACATAATCATGAATTTATTCAAGAAAACACTTCCTTTTACATTAAATATCTTTTCATGTTTAGAGATTTATAGAATTAATACAATACATTCATGACATTACACATTATTACAGAGTGGATACCTTAAAAATAGTTTCCATTTTTTTTCAAAATATAAAACATTAAAACTTAAAAGAAGACACCTTGACAATTATTCAACATTTAACATGGCTTCCTTCCTTGTATTACCCATCCATTAACCTGTGAAAAATCATTTAAATTCTTGGAATGAGCAAAAACGCTCAGTAAGGGGTGGAAAAGAAGGAAATATCACATTAGTCCATGAATACTCGTAACATATGAAAGCATTTTCAAAAGAAATTCTTGTCACCCATATATACTTAATTTGTGTAACATAATATTTACACAAGATCCACACAAAAAATGAGAACATAGATATAATCATAAAGTTATCTTGTGGAATTACTTACATAATCTTGTAACCATTCTTGGCTACCTTATAATTTTTAACCCTCACCACTACCTTACTGTGTGTAACCATCACAGTTACACTTGTAGTAACCATACAGAAGACCTCAAAATTACTCATACCCAATGCATTGGAGGGAAATATGTGGCCCAACCTTCATCATAAATAATTCCCAAGAACCAAAACATAATCATACAACATGAATAATTCCATAAAAACATTACTTTGGAATTTCGTAAAACCGAATTTAAAAAAATTATTTTTAAAGAAAAGACCCTTATAAAAATCATACAATTGAAGGGAGACTTAAAATAGTGGATGGAGTATGTATATATACTTTAAATACACATAATTAAACAAAATATAAATATAAACCATCACACAAAAAATTTAAATAGCACATAAATAAAGAAGTATAAGGTTAACCCAAAGAATGGTAATCGGGTTAAGAATTCCCTTACCTTGAGTTTGTCTTACTTAAAACTTGTTTAAACCTTATTTATAATGGTTAAAAGAGTGTTATTAATACTTTAAAGAATCATATTAATTTTTATAACATCTTATATGATCATTTGATAACATCATTTCACCCTTAACTGTTAGTACTTTTTCCCTTCCACTATTTTTGGGTGAATTCTTTATATGATTTCTATGATTGGTTCATGGTGGATATTCTTGTCGATTGGAAGTGAAAATCCAGAATTGGAATGGATTAATATTTACATATATCTAGTAACATAAATTATTCCATTTATAATTTTTAATTCTTATATGAGGATGAGTCATAAGTTAGAACATTAATGATGTTCGTTTAGATCATTTTAGTGGTTCTTTGATAATAACAACATTGTTTTGTCTTATAAATTAGAATCATGAGTAAAAAAGAATTACAGAACCATGGGTGAGTCATAACACATATATTATAATCTGTTTCAACCATATAAATTGTTTCATTACCGTAATTGAAAGAATTAATGGAAATTCAAATCACATCGTCCATGATGTCGATAATTCGACACAAACGGACAATGTTTCTATTCTTTAAATAAGTGGGAGAGGAGAAGAATAATGATGAGTAATTTTAAATGAACATGATGACATCCAGAATATACAAGATTCTGGATATTTCATACCACTTGGGTAATAATAGATGATGAAAGAATGATAAAGGAACTCAAAATAAAAGAATAATTGAGAAATACCTTACAAAGATTCAGCAGCCTAACGGCTACACAACATGGTTTTAGAAAATATTAAAAATAGAGGGGACAAGGGTCACCCATCCAGAAATGAATCATAATATAGATTATATCAATAATAATAAGTAAATAAGAACATGGTATGGAAACTTGAAAATTATACCACATAAAAGAGAACATGAAAAGAAAAAAAAGAAATTGAGAATTTTCTTACCTTGTAGAGTATCCCTTAGAACTTGAAGGTTGGGACCTTGGGGGCTTGAGAGAGCCTTGGTAGGACTAAGATGAAGGTAAGGACACAAGATCTTCTTTGAGGTAGAATTGGGAATGAATTAAATGAAGGGAAGAGTTGGTATTTATAGGAAAAGTGAGGGATTATTTTAATAATTTTCAAGGGACACCTCATGGGTGGTATTTACAAAACCATGGGCTTTCCCATGGTATTTGCCCATGGTATAAGCCACTTGCGACACCTCACATATTATTTAACTATACACAAGTCAACCAGATTTATGACATCATTATTATATCATTAATGATGTCATTAACACACCGAAACTAAAAACTGTATTTTTTACTATTCACCGAAAAATCAACTGTTTGAGAAAAATTACCAAAATTCACCCTAACCATTTATCGACGTGTAGATTTCAAAAATGAAGTCCATTTTTTGAAAATAATTTTTTAAATATTATTAATTTAATTTTTAAATAAAATCATACTTAATTCTAAAATTAACAATTCTAATTCTGTAACTACTTCTATATCATAATGAAAAATTGACCTAGATGCTATTATCTTAAATCCTTAATAAAATAAAATAATAATAAAATTTACTATTTATTAGGGTGATATAACTATTCATATTACTATTCCTAAGGGTATGCTACTATTCACCACAAAAATAAGTTGGTTCCAATAGATTCCAAATAACATATTGAACACAATTGTAGATGAAAAATTCTTGAAATTCAGAACATAGAATTAGAAAAGTTATGTTTTAAAGGCAAATTAAAAAAATCTACTTAAAACAAAGTTCCATGCATTTCTATTTATTTTTAGAAAAGCATGGGGTGTTACATTAACCCCACCATCTTGAAATTGTGTCCTCACAATTTTATTTAATTATTAAACAACTGAGGGTACTTTTCCCTCATAGAATTTTCAGACTCCCATGTTGCTTCTTCAACCATGTGGTTTCTCCACAAAACCTTTACCTGGTGAATTACCTTGTTCCGCAATACTTGTTCCCTTCGATCAAAAATCTGAACTGGTTTCTCTTCATAAGAAAGGTTCTCTTCCAGCAGAACTACTTCTGGGCTCAAGACATGTGATGAATCTGGAACATACTTTCTCAACATCGAAACATGAAAAAAAAATTATGTCCCTGAAACAAACTCAGAGGAAAAGCTACGTGGCATGCAACTGTTCCAACTTTCTCCAAGATTTCAAAAGGATCGATGAACCGTGGACTTATCTTTCCTTTCTTACTTAAATTCAACACACTTTTCCAAGGGGAGACTTTAAGTAAAAAATGGTCACCTACCTTGAAAGATAAGTCTTTCCTTCTATTATATGCATAACTTTTCTTCCTGATCTAAGTTGTCCTCATGTGCTGCTGGATCATCCTCACTTTCTCAGCCACTTCTTCTACTAATTCTAGCCCCATCAACTTTCTTTCACCAACTTCATCCCAAAACACTGGAGTCCAACACCGCTTCCCATACAAGGCCTCAAAAGGTGTCATCTGAATACTAGAATGAAAACTATTATTTTAAGAAAACTCAACAAAAGAAAGATGATGATCCCAACTTCCCTGATAATCCATTGAACAAGATCGAAGCATATCCTCCAAAGTTTGAATCGTTCGTTCTGACTGCACATTTGATTGAGGATGAAAAGTTGTTCTGAAATTTAACTCTATGACCAATGACTTCTGAAGTCCCTTCCAAAATTTAGAAGTGAACCTGGGATCTTGGTCAGACACAATGGAAAGAGGAACTCCATGTAACCTGACAATCTCATTTAGGTACAATCAAGAAAGCTGATCCAAAGTCATAGTATCTCGAATAGAAAGAAAATGTGCAGAGTTTTTTAGCCGATCAACAATAACCCAAATCCCATTGTTACCTCGAGAAATCATTGGTAGTCCCACCACAAAGTCCATGGATACATTCTCCCATTTCCACTCTAGCACTAGCAAAGGCTGAAGAATCCCCTTCGGTAACTGTTGCTCTTCTTTAACCTGTTGACACGTCAAAAATTTCATGGTAAAATTAGCAATATCTCTTTTCATTCCATCCCACTAATAATACTCCTGAAACTTGAAAAAAAACAGAGGTATTCCCTACACCAAGAACTTCTAAGCCAAAATTCATCAAATCATTAATCAAGGGATCATGTTCCAAACGTAGCATGGTTAATGATGCATGATGTCTCTGACTTAAGGCTTCCACCACATTGTCTGCTTTCCCAGGATGGTAATTGATCGTGCAGTCATAATCCTTTATCAGTTCTAACCATCTTCTCTGCCCAATGTTTAATTCCTTCTCAGTGAATATTTACTTTAGACTTTTATGGTCAGTATATATTTGGAATTTGGTTCCATATAGATGATGCCTCCAAATTTTCAAAGCACAAAACCATAGCTGCCAATTCCAAATCATGTGTTGGATAATTTATCTCATGAGGTTTAAGTTGTCTCAAAGCATAGGAAATTACCTGATCATTCTGCATCAAAACTCAACCAAGTCCCTTCAAAGAAGCATCATTGTTGATGAAAAACTCACCATTTCTGGAAGGTAAGGCCAAAACTAGAGCATTAACCAATCTATTCTTCAGCTCTTGAAAACAAACATCACATTCCTCTATCCAAACAAATTTAACCCCTTTCTATGTTAACTTAGTTATCGGTCTAGATAACCATGCAAAGTTCTTAACAAATAGTTGGTAATAACTTGATAAGCCCAGAAAACTATGAATCTCTGTAACATTTGTGGGTCTTGGCCATTCATTAACTACTTTTGTTTTGGCAGGATCAACTGTTATTCTATTCTTATTTACAATGTTACCAAGAAAAGAAATATGTTGCAACCAAAAGTCACACTTTCTGAATTTTCCATATAGTTTATTTTCTTTTAAAGTTTTCAAAAAACCCTTAGATGTTTTTCATGCCCCTCTTTATTTTTTAGAAAATACCAGAATGTCATCAATAAATACAACCACAAACTTATCCAAGAACTCATGAAATACTTTATTCATAAGATTCATGAATATAGAAGGTACATTATTTAATCCAAATGGTATAACAACAAATTCCTAATGACTATATCTAGTATGAAAGGTTGTTTTCGAGATGTCATCCTCCTTCACCATCAGCTAATGGTATCCAGATCTCAAGTCAATCTTGGAAAAATATTTAGCTCCCTGGAGCTAATTAAACAAGTCATCAATATGAGGCAAAGGATAATTGTTTTTAAAAGTTATATTATTCAAAGCTCTATAGTCAATTCAAAGTCTCATGGAATTATATTTCTTTTTAACAAATGAAACAGGGGTTTCCCATGGGGAAGTGCTAGGACGAATGAATCCTTTGTCAAGAAAATCCTGCAACTGATTTTTCAATTCAAGAAGTTCTATTGGAGCCATACGATATGGGGTTTTGAAATTATCTTAGCATCAGGAACTAAGTCAATTGTGAATTCTAATTCTCGATCAGGTATGACACCAGGTAACTCTTCAGGAAAAACATCAAGTTATTCATTTACTACTTGCACATCATTAATTTGAATACTTCCCTTGTTTTCAACAATATGAGCAATATAACTTTCATTTCCATCTTTCAATATTTTCTCAGCTTCCTGATATGTTATAAATTGTATGGGTTCATTCTTGTATACAAACTAAATCTCTTTCTGAAAAATAACTTCTTTATCTCTACAGTCAATCTTAGCATGATAATCAAAAATACAATCCATCCCCAGAATAAAATCAAATTCAACTAAGGGTAAAACAAAAATGTTTGCAGGTAATGTCTTTCCACATACCACAATAGAAAGATTCTTATAATTCCTTTTTGCTATAACATTTTCCCTGGTGTTTTAACAAAAAGTTCAGGTCTCATTTGTTGAGGTGATATTTCCAATTTACCAAAAAATTTCTCAAAGGTGAAGGAATGTGTAGACCCCGTATCAAACAAAACTTTAGCAAAATCTGAGTGAACAAACAAAGTACCTGATATAACTTCATTGGATGGCATGACATCTACTAACATAGTCGCAAAGGATCTCACTACACCTTTCTACATGTATTCTCGCTTCTTTGCATCATTTGGATATCTCTTTGGGCAGGAATTTTCATAATGACCCATTTCACCACATTTAAAACACTTTACAATCTGCTTATCAGGATTAGTCTTTGGATCATTTTCGTTACAATCTTGGGCCATAGGTCCAAACTTACCACATTTAAAACACTCCCCAGTTTTTCTAAGATAGTCCCTAGGGTGTTTCTTGCCACACTTTTCACAAAATAGAAATTGGATTTTCTTACCATCAGATTTCTTTGGTTGATTCTTACCCATTTCTTGCCAACTAGACCTCTTCTTCTCTTTGTTTCCAAAATGCACATGATCATCAGAAAACTCCATCTCTTCCTTCTCAGCGCATCGTACAAGTTTCTTGTAACTTTTTAATTCAAGGGAGGCCAACACCCTTCGATATCATGGCTTCAACCCTGAGTAAAAGCGATTGATTTTGCTATCAAGATCCAGAATAAGATTTGGAGCATACCTCGCTAGTCGGGTGAAGTTCACTTCATACACAGCCACTGATTCTTCCTCTTTCTGTTTCAATTCAAGGAATTTCTTCTCCATTCTATGTCGTGCCACATTATGAAAATATTTTTCATGGAAAATACATTTAAATTCATCCCACTATAAGGCATCAAAATCCCCTATACCCCTGATATTTCTTACCATTGACCACCACTGATCAGCTTCCCCTTCAAAATGATATATGGAAAGACTTACCTTTTTATTATCTGAACATCCCATAACATCGAATATCATTTCAAGGCCTTTGATCCATCCTTCAGCTACTACTGGGTCAGGAGATCCATTGAATGTTGGAGGATGTTGTCTCATGAAATGTTCCACTACTATCATGTTCCGTTTTAGTACCTCTATTGGTTCTCTTGCATGGATGCCACCACCATTTATTGCCTACATTATCTGATCCATTACTGTCACAAACTTCTCAGTTCCAATCCCTACTATTTCGGGTTGTAGTTCCGGAAGGATGTCATTATATCGATGCCTCTCCTCTTCAGTATACATGTTCCTTCTGCGGACAACCATTTTAATCAAACATGTCTTAGATAAAGCAACATGGTAATCTTTAAATGTTATAAAATTTCAAATTAAACATATATTGAAAATAATTTATGGTATTCTATTAACATCACCATATCCCCTCAAGTTATCTCAACCATCCTCAAATACCAACTATAAGAACCCAGCCTTATTACATACATAATCATGAATTTAGTCAAGAAAGCACTTCCTTTTACATTGAATATCTTTTCATGTTTATAGATTTATTGAATTAGTACAATACATTCATGACATTACACATTATTATAGAGTGGATACCATAAAACAATTTCCATTTCTTTTCAAAATATAAAACATTAAAACTTAAAACAAGACTCCTTGAAAATTATTCAACATTTAACATGGATTCCTTCCTTGTATTAAAAATCCATTAACCTGTGAAAAATCATTTAAAATCTTGGGATGAGAAAAAAAGCTCAGTAAGGTATGGAAAAGAAGGAAATATCACATTAGTCCATGAATACTTGTAACATATGAATGCATTTTCAAAATAGATTCTTATCACACTTATATACTTACTTTGTGTAACATAAGATTTAAAAAAGATCCATACAAAACATGATAACATAAATATAATCATAAAGGTATCTTGGGTCATTACTTATATAATCTTGTAACCATTCTTGGCTACCTTATAATCTGTAACCCTCACGACTACCTTACTTTGTGTAACCATCGCAGTTACACTTAGAGTTACCATACGGACGACCTAAAAATTACTCATACCCAATGAATTGGAGGGAAATATATGTCCCACCATTAATTATAAATAATTCCCAAGAACCAAAAAACAATAATACAACATGAATAATTCCATAAAAACATTACTTTAGAATTTCGTAAAACCGAATTTAAAAAGAGTATTTTTAAAGAAAATCCCCTTATAAAAATCAAAAAATTGAAGAGAGACTTAAAAGAGTGGATGGAGTATGTATATATACTATAAATACACATAATGAAACATAATATAAATATAACCCATCACACATAAAATTTAAATATCACATAAATAAATTAGTAGAAGGCTAACCCAAAGAATAAAAATTGGGTTAAGAATTCCCTTACATTGAGTTTTTCTTACTTAAAACATTTTTAAACCTCCTTAATAATGGTTAAAACAGTGTTATTAATACTTCATAGAAACATATTTATTTTTATAACATCTTATATGATCATTTTATAACATCATTTCACCTTAATTGTTAGTATTTTTCCCCTTGCACTATTTTTGGGTGAATTCTTTATATGATTTCTATGATTGGTTCATGGTGGATATTCTTGTCGATTGGAAGTGAAACTCCAGAATTGTAATGGAGTAATATTTACATATATACAGTAACAAAAATTATTCCATTTATCATTTTGAATTATTACATGAGGATGATTCATAAGATAGAACATTAATGATGTTCGTTTAGATCATTTTAGTGGTTCTTTGATAATAACAGCCTTGTTTTGTATTATAAATTAGAACAATGAGTAAAAAATAATTCTAGAACCATGGGTGAGTAAAAACAAATATATTATAATCTGGTTCAACCATATAAATTGTTTCATTTCCATAACTGAAAGAATTAATGGAAATTCAAATCACATCGTCCATGATGTCGATAATTCGACACAAACGGACAATGTTTTTATTCTTTAAATAAGTGGGAGAGGAGAAGAATAATGATGAGTAATTTTCCATGATCATGAGATAATCCAGAATATACATTATTTTGGATATTTCATGCCACTTGTGAAAGAATATATGAAGAAATAATGATAAATGAACTCAAAATAAAATAATAATTGAGAAATCCTTTAAACAAATTCAGCAGCCTAACGGCTACACAACATGGTTTTAGAAAATATTAAAAATAGTGGGGACAGGGGTCACACATCCAGAAATGAATCATAATATAGAGTAGATCAATAATAATAATAAAATAAGAACATGGTATGGAAACTTGAAAATTATACCACATAAAAGAGAACTTGAAAGGAAAAACAAAGAAATTGAGAATTTTCTTACCTTGTAGAGTAACCCTTAGAACTTGAAGGTTGGGACCTTGGGGGCTTGAGAGAGCATTGGGAGGACTAGTATGAAGGTAAGGACACAATATATTCTTTTAGGGAGAATTTCTAAAGAAATAAATGATGGGAATAGTTGGTATTTATAGGTAAAGTGAGGGATTATTTTAATAATTTTCAAGGGACACCTCATGAGTGGTATTTACAAAACCATGGGCATTCCCATGGTATTTTCCCATGGTATAAGCCCCTTGCGACACCTCACATATTATTTAACTATACACAAGTCAACCATATTTATGACATCATTATTATATCATTAATGATGTCATTAACACACCGAAACTAAAAACTGTATTTTTTACTATTCATCGAAAAACAACTGTTTTAGAAAAATTCCCAAAATTCACCCTAACCATTTATCGACGTGTAGATTTCAAAAATGAAGTCCAAATTTTGAAAATAATTTTCTAAATATTATTAATTTAATTTTTGAATAAAATCATACTTAATTCAAAAATTAACAATTCTAATTTTGTAACTACTTCTATATCACAGTGGAAATTTAACCTAGATGCTATTATATTAATTCCTTAATAAAATAAAATAATAATAAAATATACTATTCATTAGGGTGATATAACTATTCATATTACTATTCATATGGGTATGCTACTATTCACCAAAAAACAAGTTGGTTCCAATAGATTCCAAATAACATATTGAACACAATTGTAGATGACAGTTTCTTGAAATTCAGAACATAGAAGTTGAAAAGTTATGTTTTAATGGCTAATTAAAAATATCTACTTAAAAAAACTTCCATGCATTTATATTTATTTTTAGAAAAACTTTGGGTGTTACATTATCCCCGCCTTCTTGAAATTGTGTCCTCGCAATTTTATTTACTTACTAAAAAACTGAGGGTACTTTTCCCTCATAGCATTTTCAGACTCCCATGTTGCTTCTTCGACCATGTGGTTTCTCCACAAAACCTTTACCTGGTGGATTACCTTATTCTGCAATACCTATTCCCTTCGATCAAAAATCTTGACTAGTTTCTCGTAATAAGAAAGGTTCTCTTCCAGCTGAACTGCTTCTGGGCACAAGACATGTGATGAATCTGGAATATACTTTCTCAACATCGAAACATGAAAAACATTGCGTACCTAAAACAAACTGAAAGGAAAAGCTATGCGGTATGAAACTGTTCCAACTTTCTCCAAGATTTCAAAAGGACCGATGAACCGTGGACTTAGCTTTCCCTTCTTACTGAAATGCATCACACTTTTCCAAGGAGAGACTTTAAGTAAAACATGGTCACCTACCTCGAAAGAGAATTCATTCCTTCTATTATATGCATAACTTTCCCGCTTGCTCTAAGCTGTCCTCATGTGCTGCTGGATCATCCTCACTTTCTCAGCCACTTCTTCTACTAATTCTAGCCCCATCAACTTTCTTTCACCAACTTCATCCCAAAACGTTGGAGTCTGACACCGCTTCCCATAAAAGTCCTCAAAAGGTACCATCAGAATACTAGAATGAGAATTGTTATTATAAGAAAACTCATCTAATGAATGATGATGATCCCAGCTTCCCTGATAATCCATTGAACAAGATCGAAGCATGTCCTCTAAAGTTTGAATCGTTCGTTCTGACTTCCCATCTGATTGAGGATAAAAAGTTGTTCTGAAATTTAACTCTTTTCCCAACAACTTCTGAAGTCCCTTCCAAAATTTAGAAGTGAACCTGGGATCTCGATTAGATACAATGGAAAGAGGAACTCCATGTAACCTGACAATCTCCTTGAGGTACAATCGAGAATGCTGATCCAAAGTCATAGTATCTCGAATAGAAAGATAATGTGCATACTTTGTTATCTGATCAACAATAACTCAAATCTCATTGTTACCTCAAGAATTCCTTGGTAGTCCCACCACAAAGTCCATGGATACATTCTCCCATTTCCACTCTAGAACTAGAAAAGGCTGAAGCATCCCCTTCGGTAACTGCTTCTCTTCTTTAACCTGTTGACTCATCAAAAATTTCATGGTAAAATTAGCAATATCTCTTTTCGTTCCATCCCACTAATAATACTTCTGAAGGTCTCTGTACATCTTAGTACTTCCAGGATGAACAGAAAATTGAGAGGATGATCACTAACTCTCTAAATAAAATCTTTATCTAATGAAGAGTCCTAATGTTTCTCCATCAATATCATTCAGACAATAGACCCATGTTCCAAGAGTACTCATATAAACACATGTTCCACAACCATGATTCGGGAAGTGGTCGTAGAATTTAGGGAATATAATCACCCATCCTTATTACATACATAATCATGAATTTAGTCAAGAAAACACTTCCTTTTACATTGAAGATATTTTCATGTTTAGAGCTTTAGAAAATTAGGATGATACATTCATGACATTACAGATTATTACATAGTGGATACCTTAAAAATAGTTTCCATTTTGTTTCAAAATATAAATCATTAAAACTTAAAACAAGACTCCTTGAAAATTCTTCAACATTTAAAATGGATTACTTCCTTGTACTACACATCCATTAACCTGTGAAAAATCATTTAAATTCTTGGGATGAGAACAAACGCTCAGTAAGGGATGGAAAATAAGGAAAGATCACATTAGTCCATGAATACTCGTAACATATAAAAGCATTTTCAAAATACATTCTTGTCACCCATATAAACTTACTTTATGTAACATAAGATTTACACAAGATCCACACAAAACATGAGAACATAGATATAATCATAAAGGTATCTTGGGTCATTACTTACATAATTTTGTAACCATTCTTGTCTACCTTATAATTTGTAACCCTCACGACTACCTTACTTTGTGTAACCATCGTAGTTACACTTGGAGTAACCATACGGATGACCTCCAAATTACTCATACCCAATGCATGGGAGAGAAATATGTGTCCCACCCTTCATAATAAATAATTCCCAAGAACCAAAAAATAATCATACAACACGAATAATTCCAGAAAAACTTTACTTTGGAATTTTGTAATACCGAATTTAAAAAGATGATTTTTAAAGAAAAGCCCTTTATAAAATACATACAATTGAAGGGATTCTTAAAATAGTGGATGGTGTATGTATATATACTTTAAATACACATAATGAAACATAATATAAATAGAAACCATCACACAAACAATTTAAATATCACATAAATAAAGAAGTAGAAGGCTAACCCAAGGAATGGAAATCGGTTTAGGAATTCCCTTACCATGGGTTTGTCTTACTTCGAACTTGTTTAAACCTCCTATATAATGATTAAAATAGTGTTATTAATTCTTTAACGAAACATATTCATTTTTATAACATATTATATGATCATTTCATAATATCACTTCACCCTTAATTGTTAGTATTTTTTCCCTTGCACTATTTTTGGATTAATTCTTTATATGATTTCTATGATTGGTTCATGGTGGAAATTCTGGTCGATTGGAAGTGTAAAAATAGAATTGGAATGGAGTAATATTTACATATATCTAGTAACATAAATTATTCCATTTATCATTTTGAATTCTTACATGAGGATGATTCATAAGTTTGAACATTAATGATGTTCATTTAGATCATTTTAGTGGTTCTTTGATAATAACAACCTCGTTTTGTCTTATATATTATAACCAAGAGTAAAAAATAATTCCAGACCCATGGGTGAGTAATAAAACATATATTATAACCAGGTTCAACCATATAAATGGTTTCATGACAAGACATGAAAAAAATAATGGAAATTCAAATCACATCGTCCACGATGTCGATAATTCGACACAAACAGACAATGTTTTTATTATTTAAATAAGTGGGAGAGGAGAAGAATAATGATGATTAATTTTCCATGAACATGAAATAATCTAGAATATACATGATTCTAGATATTTTATTCCTATTTGGTAAGAATAGATGAAGAAAGAATGATAAAGGAACTCAAAATAAAACAATAATTGAGAAATCCCTTACAAAAATTCGGCACCCTAACGGCTGCACAACATGGTTTAAAAAATATTAAATATAGATGGGACAAGGGTCACCCATACAGAAATGAATAATAATATATAGTAGATCAATAATAAGAATTAAATAATAACATTGTATGGAAACTTGAAAATTATACCACATAAAAGAGAACTTGAAAGGAAAAACAAAGAAATTGAGAATTTTCTTACCTTGTAAAGTAACCCTTAGAAATTGAAGGTTGGAACCTTGGGGGCTTGAGGGAATCTTGGGAGGACTACTATGAAGGTAAGGAGGCCAGAGATTAGTTGAGGGAGAATTTGGAATGAATTCAATAAAGTAAAGAGTTGGTATTTATAAGAAAAGTGAGGGATTATTTTAATAATTTTCAAGGGACACCTCATGAGTGGTATTTAAAAAACCATGGGCTTGCCCATGGTATTTTCCCATGGTATAAGCCACTTGGGGAACCTCATATATTATTTAACTATCCACAAGTCGACCTGATTTATGACATCATTTTTATATCATTAATTATGTCATTAAAACACCGAAACTAAAAACTGTATTTTTTACTATTCACCGAAAAATCAACTATTTCAGAAAAAATCCCAAAATTCACCCTAACAATTTATCAACGTGTTGATTTCGAAAATAAAGTCCATTTTTTGAAATTAATTTTCTAAATATTATTAATTTAATTTTTAAATAAAATCATACTTAATTCAAAAAATTAACAATGTTGAGTCAATAAGGTTTTCCTTATGACTTTTCCATTCCTTCTTGTTTTGAAAATCACAAACACCTTATCTTAAGGAAAATCTCTTTTATAAGAAAAATTGATTTCTTAATGAAAATCGCTTTTATAAGAAAAATTATCCTTATCATATTTTCATACATATTTTTCTTAAGTATGAGATTCGGATTCATTTTCTCGGAATCATTGAAACTTTGATATAAAGCATTCTGTTTTAGGATTTGGATTCTGGATAAGAACTATAAGGAAGTTTCATTCCGAATTTCGGATATGAACTCTGACTAAGTTCTATTCCAGATTCAGAATACGAACTCAAATGAATAATTCTCATTACGAATTCTCATTACGAATTCTAATGAAGAAATCTCATTCCGAAATCTCATTACGAATTCTAATGAAGAAATCTCATTCTGAATTCCCATTACGAAATCTGATGAAGAATACTCATTATGAATTCTGATGAAAAATTCTCATTACGAATTCTGATGACGAATTCTCATTACGAATCTTGATGATGAATTCTCATTACGAATTCTGATGACGAATTCTCATTACGAATTATGATGAATAATTCTCATTACGAATTCTGATGACGAATTCTCATTACGAATTCTGATGATGAATTCTCTTTACGATTTCTGATGACGAATTCCTATTCCGAATTTGAATTTCGAATTCACCTATTAAACAGAATCTGATTATCTTTGTTCTATACACTCTGAATTAATTCAGACTCCGAAAAATATTTTGGTTAGACTCTTAACTTTTATATTGCTTACACTTCTAAAATTTGCCTACTCTTTACTATTGTTCCTTACACTCCAAACCTTTACTCCGAAGTTTTCATTCCGAACTTTTATGTTAAGAATTAAAACGATGTCGTACATTCTGTTACACTTGTTTTGTTATAAAACAATGTCGTCTGTTTTGTTATAAACTAACCGTTGTCTAAGTGACACGTGTACAGGTCCCTCCGATCTTTAAGGAAAATATGACCATTGGAGAAGGAGCCGACCTTGCCTATAAATAGGAGCTCATTTGAAAGGGCTCGTTGCATATAGCTGATAACTGATGAAAGTGCTGAAAAGCTGACTAATTTGCTTGAAGTGATTTCTAGAGAGAGAGGCTCTTATTAACTCTCAAAAGCTTCGTGCGACTCCGAATGTTGGTGATTACATTTGAGGGCTTCCGGGGATAGGAAGAAAGAGGTGCCGACTACCTTGAAGTTCGAGGGCTTCCTTGCTGAGGAAGACAAGGGTTGCCAACTACCTTGAAGTTGAGGGCTTGCGGGGATAGCAAGACAGAGACTCCGATCTTCGTATCGAGGGCTTTCCCTGGTGTGGGTAAGACAGACTTGCATGAAAGTATAAATCAAGGGACCTTTATCCAAGGTTGTTGGATACCCTACTCTTTGGGTTAAAAGACTTATATCTTGTTACTTGTAGTTTTACTACTTGTTTATATTCCGATGCATTTTGTATCTTAAGAAAATTATAACTTTCTTATACTTCCTTACTAACTCTGATTCATTCAGATTCTATACGCTTTAAGGTAGAATCTCATATTGTAACTTTTGTTAAGATTCAATTTCCGGAACCATATTTCCAAAACCTTCATTCAGAATCTCTTTCCTTGTTTGCATTCGGTGTTAGAGGTTTTGTGAATTTACTTAGTTTAACTTTGTTAAACTTAGCCCTTTCCTTTGTTTAAGGAAAACATAGTTATTCTTAACTAACTTTAAAGGTTCCAAAGGAATTTGTAAAGTATACAATTCACCCCCCCCTCTTGTATATTGAGCATCTACATCACTATTTTGATCCTACAATTGGTATCAGAGGTTGGAAACCTCTTACTCTATACCAATCATACATTTGGTATCAGAGAAGGTCTCTGAAATACTTGTACTCACATACAAGTTTTTCTTTCTCATTTTATCATTCCGAACTTTTCCCATTCCGAACTTTGTTATTACGATTCTTTTCTACTAAAAAGTTTGTGTGCAAAGTTATTTTTAGTATGGCATGAATTAATGTTGGTTCAATTGACAATATAAATCCGTCAAGACCACCTATATTTGATGGTAATGACTATGAATATTGGAGAGATCGTATGAAGACTTTTGTTATCAATACTGGAGTAGACAACTTTGTTATGCTTACTGGTGATTATAAAATTCCTGACAAGGAAGTCAGAACTTTTACTAACCAGGAAAAGCAAGAATATCAACTAAACTATAAGGTACGCCACACTTTACTATGTTCAATGACTAGAAATATATATAGCCAAATTTCTTCTTGTGAAGCAGCTAACTGTATATGGAAGAAGTTAGAAGTTACACACTTTGGAACTTCTAAGGTGATTGAAACTAGAAGAGCTATACTTAGAGATGAATATCATGGCTTCAATTTTCCTTATGCAGAACCTATCTGTAAAGTTCAACAAAGATTTATGACCATTGTCAACAGTCTACAATCTATGGGTGAGAAAGGTTTAGATGATGAAGCTCTTGTGGACAAGATAATTGATATTATGCCCAATGAGTGGGAATCCAAGAGAATAGCTATAGATGAGAACAGGAAGGTCACTCAAATTACTCTTGATGAATTATTTGGAACTCTTCTATAACATGAAACAAGAATGAAGAGAGATGCTGACAACATCAAGAAGAAGAATGGAAATGGTACTGTTGCTTTTACTATAACTTCAAATCAGATGAAAGCTAAGACTCCTGAGAGAGTAACCAGATCCAAGTCTAAGAAAGTCATTTTCCAATCCGAATCTAGTGAGAGTGAAGTCTCAGAAATTGAATTAGAAAATCTTGCTCGAAGGATGAACAAGATAGCTGGACAGATAAATTTTCAATCTAAGTATAAGAAAAAGGACAAGAATGATAAGAAAGATGGAGAAGTTACTTGTTATGAATGTAAAAGAGCTGGACATATTAGACCAGATTTCCCTATTCTCAAAAAGAAAGAAAGGAAGGAAAGACATTCAGACAGGAACAGAAAGAAGTATTATAAAGCTAAAGCTAAGAATGTTCTGAAAGCTAATGACACCTGGAGTGCCAGTGGTGGTGACTCTTCAGATGAATCTTTTGATTATGAATCTTCAGGACAGAAGAATATTGGTCTTATAGCCAGATTACCTATTGATAATCATTGTATTATGGCTAAGGTACGAAATGCTGAATCTTTGACCATTGTTTCTTTAAATTCTAATGATAGTAAGTATTATAATTCTTCTGATGAAGAATCATCTTCTGATGAAGAAAATACCTTACCTACTTATGAAGAAGTCTCTAGGTTTGCTGAACTTATTGAGATTGAGAATTCCAAACTCAACAAGAAACTTGACAAAGCAAACTCTAGGAATTCTATTCATACAAAAGAGATATCAGATCTTTCTAAAGATCTTGATAAGAGAAATGCTGATTTTGAAAAAATTTCAAAAAATCTTGAGGAAGTAAGTTCTGAAAAGAACAAACTTTCTAAAGAATTAGAAAAATTCATTTCTAATAAAAATGTTTTCGAGCCTAACTCTAGTTCTAAAACTAATGATTTTGAGGATAAAAACTTGGTTGTAAAACTCTTGTCCGAAATTTTTTCCTTAAAGAAGTGTTTATCAAACTTTACCCATGGTAAGGAAAATTTTGATAAGATGTATTCCCAAATACGACCTTTAAAAAATAAATCCAGATTTGGTTATACCCATGCAAAACCTATTTTCAGTAACAATTATTTTGTTCCTCAAAGTGCCCCATTTTGTACCAAGTGTCAATGTGGTGGTCACTGGGCAAAGAATTGTTCCTTAAACAAAACTCAGTCTCTAGGATTTCACAAAGCTTACTTTTCAAAGAAAATGTGGATACCTAAAATTTTATTGTCTGGAAATCTCGGATCCAAACAAGTTTGGATTCCGAAAATCTAATTTTCTTCTTGATTTCAGGAAAATAAAGAAAGTACCATCAACAATATATGGTACATGGATAGTGGATGTTCCCGGCACATGACTTGTAACAAAAACTTTTTTGAAAAGATTATCAAAACTAAAGGAGGAAAGGTAACTTTCGGAAATAATGCTAAGGGAGAGATTGTTGGTATTGGTAATATTGTTTTTCTTGGTAAAACCTTGATTTCAAATGTTCTTTTTGTTAAAGGTCTTAAGCACAACCTCATTAGCATAAGTCAGTTATGTGATGAAGGTTACCTTGTGAATTTTAGGAATGATAAATTCTTAGTTCACAATTCCAAGGAAGAATTTATTCTCTCAGCCAATAGGCAAGATAATGTCTACACATTGAACCTAGAAGACCTCAGGAGCCAAGATTTACCTTGCCTAAGTGCAATGGAAGATCATTCTTGGTTATGGCATAGAAGATTAGGACACTGTAATATGAGAAACCTATGTAAACTCTCTAAGAAGAAACGAGTTAAGGATCTACCTGAGCTTAGATTTGATTCTTCTAAAGTTTGTGATCCTTGTCAATATGGAAAACAACATAAATCTAGTTTTAAGTCAATCGGTTAAGTCTCAACAACTGATGCATTACAGTTAGTGCACATGGATCTTTTTGTTCCAACACAAACTGGAAGTATTGGAGGCAAATACTATGTGTTTGTTCTAGTTGATGATTACACTAGATTTACTTGGGTCTATTTTCTAGAAAATAAATCTGAAGCTTTTTCTTATTTCAAAAGTTTTAGAGCTCAAGCTAAAAATGTGAAAAACCTTCCATTGAAAACTATTCATAGTGATCATGGAGGAGAATTTCAAAATTCAGATTTTGATACTTTTTGTAGTAAGAAAGGTATTACTCACAATTTTTCAGCACCTAGAACTCCTCAACAGAATGGTGTAGTTGAAAGAAGAAATAGAATTCTTCAAGAGATAACTAGAACCATGTTGAGTGAATATTCTATTTCTAGACATTTCTGGGCTGAAGCTGTAAGTACTGCTTGTTATACTATAAATCGAGTTTTGATTAGACCTTTTCTTAATAAAACTCCTTATGAGTTATGGAATGGTAGAAAACCAAGACTTTCCTACTTCAAGGTTTTTGGTTGCAAAGTATTCATTTTGAATACTAAAGATAACTTACATAAATTCGCACCAAAGTCTGATGAAGGAATTTTCTTAGGATATTCCACAACCTCTAAGGCTTATAGAGTTTTTAATAAAAATACTTGTACTGTTGAAGAAACAGTACATGTAAAATTTGATGAGTCAGATCCTTTTGTTTTCAAACCATCTCAACTTACATCTTCGGATGTGTTTTCAAAAACTGATTGTCAACCTTTGATAGAAGAACCTTCTGATAAGGAAATTGTTCTAGAAGATACTTCTGAAACATTTACCCCAGAAGACTTTCTACCCTATGTTGATGAACAGGTTTTACAAAACCCAAATCAGGTGTTTCTTAAGAGTCATCCCTGTGATAGTATCATTGGTGATGTAAACCAACCTGTAAGGACTAGAAGTTCCTTAAGAAATGAAGTAGAACATCTAGCATTTCTTTCCCAATTAGAACCAAAAAGCACTGATAAAGCTTTAGGTAATGATGATTGAATTAAAGCCATCCAAAATGAATTCGAAAGGAATAAGGTCTGGACCTTGGTTGAAAGACCTAAGGAAACTTCTGTTATTGGAGTAAAATGGGTTTTCAGAAATAAATGTGATGAAAATGGAGTCATTGTTAGAAATAAATCTAGACTTGTTGCTAAAGGCTATAATCAGCAAGAAGGAATAGACTATGAAGAAACCTATGCTCCAGTAGCTAGACTTGAATCTATCTGTATTCTACTTGCCTTTGCAGCATTCTTTAATTTCAAACTATTTCAAATGGATGTGAAATGTGCTTTTCTTAACGGTTATGTTCAAGAGGAAGTTTTTGTTGAACAACCTCCTGGCTTTGAAGATACAAAACATCCTGATCATGTTTTTAGACTTACCAAAGCTTTGTATGGCCTTAAACAAGCCCCACAAGCATGGTATGATAGACTCACTAGATTTTTTTCTTCAAAATAACTATGTTAAGGGAAATGCATATCCAACCCTTTTTATAAAGAAAGATAATAAAAATGTTTTAATTGTTCAAATTTATGTTGATGACATTATATTTGGTTCAACTCAGCAATCTCTGACTGACTCTTTTGCTATTCTAATGAAATCTGAGTTTGAAATGAGTATGATGGGTGAGTTAACATTTTTCCTTGGTTTTCAAATTTCTCAAAAACCAGAAGGAACATATATATCTCAACATAAGTATATTAAAGATCTTCTTAAAAAGTATGGTTATGAAAACACTAAAAGTATAAGTACTCCCATTGGTACCTCAAACTCTTTAGATCTTGACGAAGCTGGGAAACCAGTAGATCAAACATCTTTTAGAGGTATGATAGGAAGTCTACTTTACTTAACAGCTAGTCGACCAGACTTAATGTTTTCAGTATGCTTATGTGCAAGATATAAATCCAATCCTAAGAAATCTCACTTAAAGGAAGTAAAAAAGAATTTTTCGCTACCTTAAGGGAACCATGGATCTAGGATTATTTTATACTTCTGGAAATGATTTTGTTCTAAAAAGCTTTTCTGATGCTGACTTTGGTGGATGTAGAATGGATAGAAAGAGTACATCCGGAACTTGTCATTTCTTAGGAGATTCTCTAGTTTCTTGGTCCTGCAAGAAGCAACATTCTGTAGCACTTTCCACTGCTGAAGATGAATATGTAGCAGCTGGAAGTTGTTGTGCACAAGTGTTGTGGATGCAACACACACTCACAGACTATGGCTTGAGTTTTACTAAAACTCAAATTTTGTGTGATAACACAAGTTCCATTGCCCTAAGTAAAAACCCTGCACATCACTCCCGTGCAAAACACATTGATATTAGGCATCACTTTCTTAGGGATCACACACTTAAAGGAGATATTAGTCTTCAGTTTATCGGAACGCAAGATCAACTTGCTGATATTTTCACAAAATCTTTGCCTTCTGATAGACTTTAATATATTAAACAGAAGTTAGGAATGATAACCGTAAGGTAATATTTCTTAATTAACTTTCTGTTGAAAAAGTCTCCTTACAGTAATAAACTCCTTTTCATAGGGGGAGTACATTTGATTGTTTGTTTAACAAAGTTTTTTCAAAATTTGTTTTCAAAACTTTTCGTAACGAAGATTTCCGGAATTGAACTTCCGGAACTAAAATTTTCCAAAATGAACATTCTCATACAGAATACTTCTGGAATAAAAGTGTTCATATTAAAAATTTTCCGGAATGGAAAATTTCGTACTAGAAGTTTCATAAAGGAATTTTCATACCAAATTCTTCGTAATGTATTTTTCGTACTATTTTTTTTCCTTACTAAGTTTGTTATTCGTACTGAGTTTTCCGTAATGAATGTTTCTTAATGTGTTTTTCGTATTGAGTTTTTCATACTAAGTTTATTTTTCATAGTAAAATTTTTGCGAAATCTATCTTCTCTTAATAAAGTTTTTTTTAATCATCTTTTTTATTACCCATTACGAATAATCCTCCTCAGCCAATCCGAAAGGTATGATTACCTTACTCAAGTTTTTGTAGTCATATTTTTTTTCTTGCTGGTATTTTCTTGTATTATGTTTTCGGATTATAGTTTTCTTAATTCTTTGTCTTAATAAAAACCTCAAAAAGATCGGATTCGAGTTTTCAACCGTCAGATCTGATCTCAGCTTATTCCAACTATTAGATCAACCGTGGAAGGTGAACCGTCATCTCGTTGCCTATATAAAGGGGACCCAAATAATCGTCCCACATCGATCTCAAAGCTCTCGCGTCCCGAATCTCTACCCCGCTGTTTTAAGGCCGTTCCGAACTTCAGTTTTCTTCGTTCTGAACTTCCCAGAGGACTTCAAATCCGAATGTCTGTGGAGTTAGCATCTCAAGTAATGTCTTCAACCAAGCCTATTTCTCAATGGTTAGTTTACAGAGAATGGTTACTCCATCCGGATTTCTTCAACAACTATGATTCCCTTATCTCAAATAAAATTAAGTTGAATGGCTGGGAAGATGTTGCGGTGTCAAAAACCGGGAATCAAGATGAAGTATATTCAGATTTACTTGTCGAGTTTTATGAATCAGTTTCCTTCTTTAAGTAAGATGATAGGGAGAAGTTTTCTTTAAAGTCGTATGGAAAGACCTACAAACTTTCTTACACCAAGGCTGCAAGCTTGGTAGGATTGTCTTATGAAGGAGAAGCAGAATTTATTTCGCACGTTTTACCAGACTCTAAGGGTAGCTTCGACAAGGAAAAATCCTTAGAAACTCTCGGACTGGCTGATGACAAGGCTCCGAAGATTGCAAGTCTATCCACAAACTTCCGGATTCTAGAGTTGTGGGTGCAAGGACTTATCGTACTGAGGAAAGGCGATAAAGACAGCTTGAAGAAAAGTGAGATCTATATCCTAGATTTCCTGATAAATCTAAGGAAGTTTAATTTCATGAGGCATATTCTTATAACCATTGAAAATCTTAAGAAAGGAAATCTCAGAGCACAGATCGTAATGTACCCAGCAATATTATCAACGTTGATAGTTCGGTGCCTTGAATCTTTCAAGGAGGCTTGCAGATCTAAGCCGAGGGTATGCAAAATTTTGTTGGTTAGTGATGACACTCTTAAAAGAATGGATGTAGCTTTTGACAAGAAGTCTGGAAAGTTTATTGATCTACCTGCTCAAGAAGAAGTGGCTCCGAAGGCTGCTGATCTGGAATCCTCTAAGCCGGTAAGGAAGAGAAAGCTAAAAGAAGTGCTAGTAGAAGCCGGGAATCCCAAGTCTAAGGAAGTCCACTCCGCACCTCCAAATCCAAAGAAGAAGAAATCATATCCTGATGAGGTTGTTACAAAGTGGAGAGCTGATAAAGAGAAAAGGAAAGAAGGGGATCCGCAGTTCGGATTGGACCCTACGGAGGCTAAGGCTTTGAAGGAGAAAACTGCTGATGAGCTTGAAAAACAAGCAAAACAAAAGAAGCTCAAGAAGAAGATGTCTGAGGCTGAGGTAGCTCAGGCCTTGTTAAAATTCAATGAAATGGTTTCAGCAACTATTCCAGTTCCGAGATCTTTCTCCCTGGAATCTCTACCTGAGACTCCAGGAAGGAATTTCGCTGCTCCGGAAGAGGCTGTTGCTAAGAATACTGAGGAAGTTGATCAAGTGGAACAAGTAGAAGAGGGTGCTGAAGGAAGTGGTGAAACCAGAGATGTGCTGAAACAAGTAGATGATTACAAGGGAACACCTTCGGAACACTTATCACTCCGAACTTCTGAAGCTGAATCTTTGAAGCTAGTTACTCCAGCAATGGAAGAAGAGAAAGGAGAAGAAGAAGTTTCTTATCATGGAGATGAAGAACATATTTTACTTGATGTTACTCAGAAGGAAATCGTAGGGGTTCAGGAAGTCTCTGATGAAGATAATGTCGTTCAAGTTTCCGATAGTGAGAAGAGAACTCCGGAACAGGACTCTATTCCGAAAAATGATAAGGGGAAGCAAATTCTTGCTGATACTCCGAGCTCAGAAGAAAGGAAGAGAAAGGAAGCTGGTAGTTCTTCAAAGAGAAAGTTGGAGCTTGTTGAAGAAGAAATTTCGCCAAGAAAAGTTTCAGATTCGGAGTCATCTTCAGTGGGGCATGACTTTGTTGTTCAGACTTTGAAGAAGTTGGTGGGAACCATTCCGACCTTCTCAAGTATTGATTCAAGATGTCAGATGCTCCAACATGCTTTGAATCAGAAAACTGACTCCGTATCTATGGTTATGGAAAAATGCGTTGAGATTGAAGCTCAGTTCAAAACCTTCTTTGTTGGTTACGAAGCTCATAGAAAATCTTGCAAGAGGATGACAAATTGGTCGAAGAAAACTGTGGAAGAGATGAGGTTGCTCGATGAGTTTCAAGACAATGTTAAAGATGCCTTTGAGACCGAGGAAAAGAAGATAAAAGAGTTAACTGCATCCTTTGAAGAGAAGCTGACAGAAGAAAAGAACTTCCGGATTCGAGAAGTGAGAGATCTGAATGGGAAGCTGAATTCCGTTTCTCAAAACTGGAAGTTTGAAAGGGATCATAGGATCGATTTTGAAGAAAGGATGAAGGCTCAGGAAGAGAAAATCAAAGCTCCGGAAGAAAAGCTGAAAGCCCAGGAAGAAAAAATTGAAGCTCAATCCGAAGGAATAGTTGCCTTAGAGAAGCAAGCTGAAGAAGATCATAAAGACCTAAAGAAGATCAAGACTATTCTAAAGGGGCTCATGTCAAAGGAAAAAGATCTGAAATAATCCAATCTGTTCTTTTTGTTGTTTTCTTTGTTGCCGAGATTTCAAATATAATGAAAGTTGTACTTCTTGTTTCGTTTGTTGTCATTACTAATATCTCAGGTGCTTTGTTAAGTTTTTCCATTCCCTCCAATTTTTTTTGAAAATCACAAAGGGGGAGAAGGAAAAGATCCTTAAGAAAAAGAAGAACTCTAATAAGAGTTTATCAAAGGGGGAGAAGAAAAAGATCCTTAAGAAAAAGAAAAACTCTAATAAGAGTTTGTTTAAGGGGGAGCTTTTTCATTAAAGAAGACATTCTTATCTATCACTCCGGATATCTGAATATGATCCTTAGAGTTTCAAAGCCTAAGGGGGAGTTAGTCGTATTCATCAATATCCTTAAAGCAAAGCGAGATAAGCCTTACTGTTTTTTCTTTCTTCTTAGAATTTTTTTTCGTAAGGATGTTTGTGCTTTCCAAAAAGGGGGAGATTGTTGAGTCAATAAGGTTTTCCTTATGACATTTCCATTCCTTCTTGTTTTGAAAATCACAAACACCTTATCTTAAGGAAAATCTCTTTTATAAGAAAAATTGCTTTCTTAAGGAAAATCGCTTTTATAAGAAAAATTATCCTTATCATATTTTCATACATATTTTTCTTAAGTATGAGATTCGGATTCATTTTCTCGGAATCATTGAAACTTTGATATAAAGAATTCTGTTTTAGGATTTGGATTCTGGATAAGAACTATAAGGAAGTTTCATTCCGAATTTCGGATATGAACTCTGACTAAGTTCTATTCCAGATTCAGAATATGAACTCAAATGAAGAATTCTCATTACGAATTCTCATTACGAATTCTAATGAAGAAATATCATTCCGAATTCTCATTACGAATTCTAATGAAGAAATCTCATTCCGAATTCCCATTACGAATTCTGATGAAGAATTGTCATTACGAACTCTGATGAAGAATTCTCATTACGAATTCTGATGACGAATTCTCATTACGAATCTTGATGATGAATTCTCATTACGAATTCTGACGACGAATTCTCATTACGAATTATGATGAAGAATTCTCATTACGAATTCTGAGGACGAATTCTCATTACGAATTCTGATGATGAATTATCATTACGATTTCTGATGACGAATTCCTATTTCGAATTTGCATTTCGAATTCACCTATTAAACAGAATCTGATTATCTTTGTTCTATACACTCTGAATTAATTCAGACTCCGAAAAATATTTTGGTTAGACTCCGAACTTTTATATTGCTTACACTTCTAAAATTTGTCTACTCTTTACTATTGTTCCTTACACTCTGAACCTTTACTCCGAAGTTTTCATTCCGAACATTTATATTAAGAATTAAAACGATGTCGTACATTCTGTTACACTTGTTTTGTTATAAAACGATGTCGTCTGTTTTGTTATAAACTAACCGTTGTCTAAGTGACACGTGTACAGGTCCCTATGATCTTTAAGGAAAATAGGACCGTTGGAGAAAGAGCCGACCTTACCTATAAATAGGATCTCATTTGAAAGGGATCGTTGCATATAGCTGATAAATGATGAAAGTGCTGAAAGGCTGACTAATTTTCTTGATGTGATTTCTAGAGAGAGAGGCTCTTATTAACTCTCAAAAGCTTCGTGCGACTCCGAATGTTGGTTATTACATTCGAGGGCTTCCGGGGATAGGAAGACAGGGGTGCGACTACCTTGAAGTTCGAGGGCTTCCTTGCTGAGGAAGACAGAGGTTGCCAACTACCTTGAAGTTGAGGGCTTGCGGGGATAGCAAGACAGAGACTCTGATCTTCGTATCGAGGGCTTTCCCTGGTGTGGGTAAGATAGACTTGCTTGAAAGTATAAATCAAGGGACCTTTATCCAAGGTTGTTGGATACCCTACTCTTTGGGTTAAAAGACTTATATCTTGTTACTTGTAGTTTTACTACTTGTTTATATTCCGCTGCATTTTGTATCTTAAGGAAAGTATAACTTTCTTATAATTCCTTACTTACTCTGATTCATTCAGATTCTATACGCTTTAAGGTAGAATCTCATATTGTAACTTTTGTTAAGATTCAATTTTCGGAACCATATTTCCGGAACCCTCATTCGGAATCTCTTTCCTAGTTTTCATTCGGTGTTAGAGGTGTTGTGAATTTACTTAGTTTAACTTCGTTAAACTTAGCCCTTTCCTTTGTTTAAGGAAAACATAGTTATTCTTAACTAACTTTAAAGGTTCCAAAAGAAATTTTAAAGTATACAATTCACCCCCCCCCCCCTCTTGTATATTGAGCATCTACATCACTATTTTGATCCTACAAACAATTCTAATTCTGTAACTACTTCTATATCAAAATGAAAAATTAACCTAGATACTATTATCTTAAAGCCTTAATAAAATAAAATAATAAAAAAAATTACTATTCATTAGGGTCATATCACTATTCATATTACTATTCATAAGGCTATGTTACTATTCACCAAAAAACCAACTTGGTTCCAATATACTCCAAATAACATATTGAACACAATTGTAGATGACAGTTTCTTGAAATTCAGAACATAAAATTAGAAAAGTTATGTTTTAAAGGCTAATTAAAAATATCTACTTAAAACAAAGATCCATGCATTTCTATTTATTTTTAGAAAAACATGGGGTGTTATAGGGAAGATGAAACCATGGTTGACCCTAATGATGAGGATTTGTTTCTAATGAATCCATACATACATATAAAAACTAGAGGTAGTCACTCCAAAGATCCCAACAGGAACATTAGTATGATCATGAATTCTTGAGGACTCATTCAGAACTGATTATACTAGAAGACTAACTTGTGGTTAGTAAATTCTCTAATCAAAATCAAAACACATGAAGTTTCAATAATCTGAACCATCATAGGGTATGGTCATCCACCAATTCTATTCAGAGAAAGGACTCTTCAGTGTAGGAATTTCTGGCCTCAAAGACCAAGCTAGAAAGTAACATGTTAGGAAAAATTATAGATGATTTGTCTATAATTACAAAATTTTTAGGCATATATCTATCATCTCAACCAATCTCTCAATCTTGTACACTCTTCAAAATTCAATAAAACACAAGGAAGATCTTATTGGTTCTGTTTCAAGCCTTTGATTGTTCAATATTGAAATTTATGTCGCTAATACATAGTGGGAACTTTCCAACTCCATTTAATTTTATTCATTCATTTTATTCATAGAACCGGACCAAAAAACCACTCTATAATTTCATATCAGCCCCCTGTAAAAATCTTGAAATCTTAATGATATCGACTTGTATTGAGCCAAAATTGATAAATAATCTTAAATCAACCTCATCCAAATATAGAACTTTAATTATTTATACTATAGTGAAGATGAATTTTATCCCACCAACCTCACAATTTAGGGGTATGACAAGAGTTATTAGAGTCCCATTGGGAGGATAAATCTTAGAACCCAATTTGAAGATCTCATTTCTAATTTTGAATTCATGGTGCTCCACTAAGGCATGGTGTTAAATGTATTTTTGGGAGGTCCATGGATTGAAATGCAAATGGTAGTGACCGTATCAAATCAATAATGTCTAAAATAATCTACTGATGGAAATTTTAGGGTACTATATAGTGATAAATCTCCTTTTTAAGGATATGAATCCATATATATTAATATAGGGTATTACAGGAGTGAAGGTAAGTAACTGATAGAAAATAAAATTATACAAATTATTATTCCTAATGTATTATAGATTTCCCCCAGCAATCCATGTAGAAAACATTGTGAAAAAATTATTTTTTCATCAACCAAATCAAGTCAAGAACCCTAGATTTTGGAATTTATTAGCTCACATGGGATACATAGGACATATTGACTGATAAAAAATACCCTCAAATTGCTTTACTATATTCCAATAGATACCTACATTGATAATCCACCACTAGTATAGGAAAATAATTCCATATAGTCCATGTGTATAAATATTTCCCCTCAATAATATTTTTTCAATGATATGTTAACTGATGTTCATAAAAAACAAGGATCATTAATTTAATATACATGAGTCCTAGTAGAATTAGATTTTAGGTTTCAGGAAAAATGTATTTTATTTTTTGGGTGTTGTTTATATTAGAAAAACATAGCCCTTCAAAACAAGGATTCCATTCCGATGGGAATAATAATGAGCCCATAATATCTCATGGATCTTGGGGTGTCGATCTATCTAATTCTCCTAAAAATTTTGAAGTGTAGGATGAAGAAATTAATGATTCACCTCTATCATTTGATGAATGGATCTCAATAATAATTGATGAAATTGGTCATATGAACATGGTTACAAGGGAAGTACTACATCATATGTTAATTAGTACTGCTAAGACTACTAAAGAGTAGGAGAACTATATCTCTTTCTTAAAATTGAACCTAGGTTTATTCATATATAATTATACTATAATACTAGGGTTAAACCCCCAAGTGGACACCCATGTTTCTAAACCAAATTGGGTGAAGTATCCGAGTTCTAAATAGGTTATAAGATAAATAAATCCTTCCCACACTGCAAATATGGAAGTTTATGTTGTTAAGATGATCAAAGCTAACTTCACCTAGGAAATTCAGTGCCCAACAGTTCTCACAAAAATCATCTCCATCAAGAAGAATAATGGGGAAATATGATCTTTTATTGAAATCAAGGATATTAGTCATCATTATCGAAAGGATTATTCATTAGGATTAATCATAGAACTATTGATTGATGAGACAGTTTTCTTCTAATACATATACTTTATGGATGGGTATCCTAGATATAACTAGTTTCATATGGACCCAAAATATGATGAGGCCACCACCTTTAGTTCAATACATGTGGTGTACTATTATCGTGTAATTACCTTTTGTTTGAATAATAATATCATCACATATTAATGTGTCATCCACCATATTCTCTTTTATTTAATTAGGAATTCTATATAATTCTACATGGATAATCTGGTGGTTAAATATTTATAATATTTTGATCATCTTTCAGTTCTTTATGTGATATTAAAAAAATCTATGCCATTATATCTTAATGATAAATACCTTGAAATTTACTTTTAGGGCGATATTAGGGAAATTCATTGGATTTTTGGTATGAAATCATGGTTCCAAAAACGATTCTAAAAAGACTAAGTAAATTCTTAATATGCAAAATTATTGAACCCTTAAAAAGTTTAGAGGACTTTAGGTATGTCTTTCTTATATCAATTTTTTCATAGATAACTTTTCTTATAAGATTCTTCCACTCAAAATTGTGATAAAGAATCGAGTCACCTACAATTTAGATGATAATTTTCTACAAGACTTAGACAATCTCAAACAATATATTTGGTACACACTAGTTATGATGTTTCTCCTAGAAAGGTAGTCCCTCGTCCTTTATGTGGAAAAACTGGAATGGTCACATGGAAACCTCCTTACATATAAGAATAATGTGGACTAGAAGAATATCATCTATTATGTTATCAGGATAATGTTCTATTCTAATACATGATATTATATATAAGTACCTAGCCTAAAACATTACATAATCCTGAATTAATCTAATAATTATCATTTGGGATCTTTTTAGGTCTATAGATTTAGATAATTAGGCCATAACATATACATCACAACTTGAATATTACCTATAGACACTTCAACTCAGTATCCATTTTTTCATAAAATAAAAACTCTTAAAACATTCATATCCAGTTCTATATTTTAGACATCATGACTTTTTGTTAATCCCATCCTTGACTCTATTCATTTTTAAGTCATGTGAAAAACATTTCAAAAAACTTGGGATGAGCATAAAAATCTCAGTAAAGGATACACAAAGAAAGAAAACTCTTATTTTTTCAAAACAACAAGTAAACCATGAATACTTTACCATAAGTAATACCTTTCACCTTTATGAAGTAGTAAATATAGTTCTAAGAACAAAATATCATTGATTACCCTTTTTTAACCAAAATATTACCATAAAAACCCATAAAAACACACATAACATATAAAGGTAACTTGGGATATAAACATTTTTAAATGGAATTACCATATGGTCGACTTCTACACATATCTATAAATGGAAAAGTCATATGGTTCACTATTATACCCAATGCATTAGAGGTTATAACATAACCACCCATCATGGTTTATCACAGCACCACTCGTCATTTGTCTTATCATGTAACCACCTGTCAAATGTCCAAGTACCATTATAAAATCATAACACATAAAATATTTCAAATATAAACATTTCACTAATAAAATTTCATTTTCAATCACAGGAAATAATTCTAATATATTTAAATAATAAAACCATTTAAAACCCCATTTTCAATTCCAAAACACCCAAAAATAGAATAAGGGGTTTCTTTTTTTCATTTTAAAAAAACATTAAGGCTTATAGAGTAAGCCAAATAACGATTACGGCAGCAGAGAGGTCATTGTTGCCAAAAATATTTAAAAAATTCATTTTTTTAGTAAAACTCTTCATAGAAAAATATTCCCTTTGAATTAAGTGAAAAAATTCAAATGGGTTTATACATCGTATAAAATAAATTCGTGTACAAATCAAAATAAGCCTGAATGAAAGTAGATTGAGACGAAGTCCCTTACAAAGATAATTTTGTAAATAAAATAGATCGATTGTGTTTATTCTCTATAATTAAAAAAATGTACAAATACAATATAGGATATCAGAATTAATTTCTCACACAATCTTAGCATGACATATTCAAGAAGTATAATATTAACCCCAAGAATGGAAATTGAGTTAAGATGTCCCCTTACCTCATGTTCGACTTGACCCGTTCATTCTTTAATATCCTGAATAATAAACATAAGTTAATTTATACTTGATAAAGATCCTTTTTAAAGTTTATTATTAATTTTATATCACTTATTACATTTCTATAACAATTAGTTAATTATTTGAGTTCATATCAGACATTTTGTCGATGTTCAGAACTTGAGTTAAAAATGAACTTGTTATAATTATAAATTGTTCATGTGGTCAAAATTCCATTATCTCCAGAATGATATTAATTATTTATACATCATATATATCATATATATCAGGTATATGTGTATTTAAAATATTCCATATCATTTGGATATATGAAAATGAAACTCACCATTCATGGAGACGGTAAGTCGTACGTACAAATGAACGCTACTTCCATTTCATTTTTTTCATTTTAGAAAGAATGAAAACCAGATGATACATAGGTATTTTATTATTCCAGTATAATATCATATTTTATATATGTTACATAAGTTCATTAACACCATCCTTTATACAATCCATGTTTGGTATGAACGAGTCATATCACTTTGAGGGAGCAGTAGTCCGCACTTCCTCAAATGAAATTATCGTATATATACAACATGAAAAGAATAAAGGTATGTTATAAAAGAGATTTAAATAATAATATAGATAAAATAAATATCATAAATATCATATATAAATATAGTTCCATCATAGTGTCCACCAAAAGAGGTAGTATGAGAAGATTGAACAATCATCGTTTTGTGAGGCAGTAGTTTTCCATCCACAGAATCATTATGTTCTATACACATTAGATGGAGGTGTGTGTAAGTGTAGTTAGAGTAATTCTAATAAAAACAACATACTATATTGAGGATACTGGTTTTGTTATGTAATCAAAGAATCAAAATAGCACAGGGAGTGAATAAGTAAAATAAAAGAAGAGAACATGATGGAAGACGTTTCCTTAAAATCGGGTAACTCCCTTTGGTTTGAACCAAAAGACTTCATTGAAGTGACTTATGCATATGGTAAGGATTCTAGGAGGAATATAGGGTTTAATGGAGAGTATTTAGGCATATTTTGGATGATCCAAGGGGCTTTATAGGTGTGAGTAATGGGTTAGAGGTGAGGGATTTATATAAGAGGGAGGAGGGGCTCTTTAGGAATGTTTGAAAGTATTAATTTATTATAAAAATATTTTCTATTTTAAATGGTCCAAAACTCATTAAATTGGAAGTTAATATGACTCTTTTCCGAAATAAAATCATCTAATAATAATTGTATAGGTTTTGGATAGTTTTTTAAATTTTATAATATCATTTATTTAAATCATTCATTAATTAGGTAATCACTACATCATCATTGTGTCTTAAATAATTTTATTTATTTGAAGTCTAAAACTTATAAATAAAATACCATGATATAGGAAATAATTTTATCTTTAAAATTAATATTTATAATCGAATAGGTAACTTATATAACCCCATATAAAAAATTATTCACTAAAAGATGTATGTTTATATCATATGTGTCTTTACTTTAAAAATATAAAGTGTCATTATCACTCCCATGTGGCTTTATGGGGTCCCGAAATAGACCAAAGGATACCCATAGTCAGACAGGTATAAACCAATAGGATTAGGACACATTTTAGGATAATTTAATATTATTATAGTAATATTTTTTTACCCTTATTTACCAAATTTACACTTTAACCATGATAAATAAAATATTTACTGAAGTAAATATTCATAAGTTATAGAAATAAAATTTACCTATTTAAATAATTTTGAGATCATGATTCAAAATATGGAATCCATATTTTCAAATTCAAAACACAGAAGTGGCAAAAATTAATTTAAAATTAATTTCTGTTGTCAAATCAAAAAGACTGTTATTAAGAAATAATAACTATCAAAAGATTGCCACTTATTTATTTCCAATTTCAAAGTGAAATTACATACAATGAGCAACATTGAATTAAATGGTAAAAATATGATTTAATTACACTTTAAACCCCTTTAAAAATGTAATATAATAATATAAATAAATTAGATTAAAAGGTAGTTTTGAATTAAAATATAGTATTTTTCATTATTCATTAAAAAATGAACATTATCAGAAAAATACAAAATTCTCATCCAAAGTAAATTTTGATGTCCTGATACTAAATAAGAATATTATTTTGTCAAATAGAACATATAAAAGTGACAAAAACTAGATTTAAAAAGTTTTCTCCATTAAAAGGCGATAAATCGACCTTTTAAAGAATATTAGAGTGTTTATGCTTAAAATAGGATTCATTAACATTTTAAGCTTATAACTTTTATAGGATAAATGTAAAAACATTTAAAAACATGTATAATCATATTTTATTTAGTTATTTTAATTCTCTCTATTACAATTTCCAGTCATGCACTACCGTTTTAAATAGTAATATTATATTAATATTTTTCAGTATAACTTAACATTGTTTGCAATGTTAGTTTTCAAAGAAACTCGTTATTGTGTATCGGGTATGCCATCAAACATATCATCCCCTATAATGAAAAATTAATTTTTAATTCACAAATATTAATAAATATGAAAATTTCATATTCTTTACTTACCTAGGATGTTACACCCTTCCCCTCTTTTGGAAATTGCATCCTCGAAATTTTTATTCACTTATCAAATAAGTGGGGGTATTTATCCCTCCTAGAATTTTCATATTCCCATGTTGCCTCTTCAACTATATGGTTTTTACACAAAAACATTACAAGATGGATTACCTTATTCTACAAAACTTGCTCTCTTCGATCAAGAATCTGGACTGGTTGTTCCCCATAAGAGATATTCTCTTCCAACTGAACTAGCTCTGGACTCAAAAAAAGATATGGATCTGGTATATACTTTCTCAACATTGAAACATGAAAAAACATTGTGTACCTGGGATAAACTTGGAGGTAAATCCACTCTGTATAAAATTGATCCAACTTTCTCTTGGATTTCATAGGGTCCAATGAACCTCGGACTCAACTTTACCTTATTTCCACAATGCATCACACTTTTCCTTAGAGAAACATTAAGAAATACACGATCAGCTATCTCAAAAGAAAGATATTTTCTACGGTTATCCGCATAACTTTTATGCCTGCTCTGAGATTTTCTTGAGTGCTTCTGAATTAACTGAACTTTTTCTACCATCTCTTCTACCAATTCCAGTACCATCAATTTCCTTTCACCTACTTCATCCCAAAAACCTGGAGTTTGACACTGTTTTCCATATAATACCTCAAATAGATCTATCTGTATACTGGAATGAAAACTGTTATAATAAGAAAATTCATCCAAAGAAATATGTTGGTCCCAACTTCCCTGGTAATCCATTGAGAATGTTCGTAGCATATCATCCAATATTTGAATTGTTTTTTCTAACTACCCATCTGATTGAGGATGAAAAGTTGTACTAAAATTTAATTCAATACCCAACGAATTCTGAAGGCCTTTACAAAATATAGAAGTAAACCAGGGATCACAATCAGATACAATGGAGAGGGAAACTCCATGTAACCTGACTATCTATTTAACATACAACAAAGAAAGTTGATCTAGAGATATAGTATCTTGAATAGGAAGTAAATGATCTTATTTAGTCAAATGATCAAAAATAACCTAGATTTCATTATTACCTTGATATTTCTTTGGTAATCCCACAATTAAGTCCATAGATATATTTCCCATTTCTACTCTGGCACTAGTAAAGGTTGAAGCATCCCTTTTGGTAACTATCATTCTGCATTAACCTGTTTATAGGTCAAACACTTCACATTAAATTCAGTAATATCTCTTTTCATTCCATCCCACTAGTAATACTCCTGAAGATCTCTGTACATCATAGTACTTCCAGGATGAACTGATAACGGAGAACTATGATCATTACATAACAACTCTTTCTTTAAATGTGAATCAAAAGGCACACATAATCTCTTCCAAAATTTCAAAATACAATCATTATCAATGTTAAGTTCAGGAAACATACCCTTCTGAACCAATTCTACCATTTTCCGCAACTCACTGTCTTCCTTATGTGCTTGCTTAATCCTATCTTCTAGGGATGATTGTACGGAAACCTGAAACAAAAAAGAGGAATTTCCTGCACCACCAACTTCCAATCCAAAATTCATCAAGTCAAAAACCACAGGATCTCATTCCAAACATAGCATGGTTAAGGTAGCATTACTATTTCGACTCAAAGAGTCTTCCACATTATTTGCCTTTCTTGGATGGTAATAGATCATGCAATCATAATCCCTGATTAATTCAAACCATCTCCTTTGTCTCATGTTTAATCAATTTTGAGTGAATATATACTTCAAAATTTTGTGACCATTATATATTTCACAGTTTACTCCATCCAAATAATACCTCCAAATTTATAAAGAAAAAACAACAGCAGCTAATTCCAAATCATGTATAGGGTAATTTAACTCATTATGTTTCAACTAACATGAAGCATAAGAAATTACCTAATCATTATTCATTTAAAAACAACCAAGTCCTTTAAATGAAGCATCATTGTTGATAACAAACTCACCATCTCTGGAAGGTTGTGCGAAAACTGGAACATTAACCAATCTTCTTTTCAATTCCTAAAAACAATCATCACATTATTTTTTCCAGATGATCATAACACATTTTAGATTTAATTTAGTTAGTGGATAGATAACCGTGAAAAAATTTCAAAAAACCTATAGTAATAACCTATTAAACCAAGAAATCTATAGATCACGGTTATATTTGTGGTTCTTGGCCATTCTTAAACAACTTTTGTTCTAGAATGATCAACAGTTATTCCATTTTTTAAAACAATGTCAGCAAGGAAATAAATTTGTTGTAACCAAAACTCACACTTACTGAATTTCCCATACTCTTTCTTTTGTTTTATGGTTTACAAATAAACCCTTAAATAATGTTCATGTTCCTATTTACTTTTGGAATAAACCAAAATATCATCAATGAACACAACCACAAACTTATCCAAAAACTCACAAAAATTCTATTCATAAGATCCATGAATACAGCAGGTTCATTGGTTAAACCAAAAGAAATAACTAAAAAATCATAATGGTCATATCTAGTACGAAATGTGGTCTTTGGAATGTCTGCTTCCTTTACTTTCATCTGATGGTACCCCGATCTCAATTCAATCTTTGAAAAATACTGAACACCTTGGATTTGATCAAACAAATCATCAATATGACAAAAAGAATACTTGTTCTTAACAGTGATGTTATTCAATGCTCTATAATCAATGAAGAGTCTCATTGAAACATCTTTCTTTTTAACAAACAAGATAGAAGAACCTCATGGTGATGTTCTTGGTCAAATTAAACATTTATCTAATAACTCCTGCAATATCTTCTTTAACTCTAAAAGTTCAATTTGATCCATTCGATGAGGGGGGTTTGAAATTTTCTTAGCATCAGGAACTAAGTCAACAGTAAATTTAACTTCCCGATTAGGTATAATACCAAGCAACTCATCAAGAAAATCATCAAGGTACTCATTTACCACTAGTACATCATTAATATGAATAGTTCCTTTGTTTTCAAGAATATGTGCAAGGCAACATTCATTTTCATCTTTTACTAGTTTCTAACCTTTCTGATGTGTTATCAAGAGTAAGCGTTCATTCATGTACACCAAATGAAATTATTTCTGAAAAGAAACCTCTTTATATCTACAGTCAATCTTACCATGATAAACATAAATCCAATACATGACCAAAATAACATCAAGCTCTACTAGATGCAAAACAATAAGGTTTGTAGGTAGATTCATTCCACACAAAAGGAAAGTAAGGTTCTTATAATTTTTTTGTCTTGACATTTCCTCCATGTGTTTTTACCATAAGTTCTGGATTCATATCTTGCGATGGAATTCCCAATTTACTAGAAAAATTTTCAGAAATTAAATAATATATAGACCATGAATCAAACAATACATTGGAATAATAAGAATAAATAAACAGTGTACCTGATACTACTACATTCTATGTCCCAACATCTACTGAAGTAGATTCAAAGGATTTCACCACCCCTTTCTACTTTTAGTTAGGCTTCTTTCCCTTAGTTGAGTTCTTCATTACACACTCATTTTCATAATGACCCATTTCATTGAACATAAAACATTTTATCATTGTATTTTCATTGCCTTCTTGATCATATTCCTTACAGTTACGATCAATATGACCAAACTCACCACATCGGATGCACATTACAGACTTCGAAAAACATTCTCCAGGATGCTTTTTACCACACTTCTCACAAGATGGATATTTAATTTTCTTACCTCCAGGTTTGTTGAATTCTTTCCCATTTTCTGCAAACTGGACCTCTTTTTTTTTTTACTCTCTTGAAACACCTGATCATCAGAAAACTCCATTTCTAACTTCTCGGCACATCTGAAAAGTTTCTCATATCTTTTAAATTCACGAGAGGCTAAAGATATTTGATATCACAGCTTTAGTCCTAAGTAGAATTGATTAATCTTACTATCAATATCTCTGATGAAATTTGGAGCATACCTTTCCAGTTGAGTAAACTTTTCTTCGTAAGCAGCCACTGAGTCATCCACCTACCTCAATTCCAAGAATTGTGTTTCCACCCAAAGTCGAACCACCTTAGGAAAATATTTCTCAAGAAACATACCTTTGAATTCATCCCAACCAAGAGCATCAATATCTTTATTATCCTTGATATTTTTCACCATCAACCAAAACTGATCAACTTCACCTTCAAAATGGTAAATAGTAAGACTAACCATTTGATTGTCTGTTCAACTAATGACATCAAAAATATTTTCCAGTGCTTTGATCCACCCTTCATATTGAACAGGGTCAGATGATCCTTTAAATTATGGGGGAAGTTTTCCCATGAAATTCTCCACTACTGACATGTTCCTCTATGGTTGATCTGGCTAATCTCGTGCACGGATACCACCACCATTTATATCCTGAGTCAACTCTGCCATCACTGTAGAAAACTATTCCGTTCCGATTCTGACCATCTCAGGTTGCAGATTTGGAAGGTTATTCTCCTCTATATGTCTTCCCGACATAGATGCCATGTTTCCTCTATAGAAAACCATTCTGAAAACAGAAATATCTTAGGTGAATCAACATGGTAATCTATAAATGCTATATCATTTTAATCTTAACAAAAATTAATTTATGGATATTAATTTAACAATATCCTAACGTCTAAAGTTGTCTAAACCGACCTCGGATACCAACTATAAGGACCCAGACATAAACATTACATAATCTAGAATTAAGTTAATAATTCACATTGAGGATCCTTTCAAGTTTAGAGAATTATATAATTAGTAAATAACATATACATAACAACTTGAATATTACATGTAGACACTTCAAATCAGTATCCATTTTTTCATAAAATAAAAACTCTTAAAAAAAGTCATGTCTATTTCCATATTTTAGACATAATGACTTTTCATTGATCTCATCCCTGACCCTATTCATCTTTAAGTCCCATGAAAAACATTTCGAAAACTTGGGATGAGCATAAAAAGCTCATTAAAGGATACACAAATAAGTAAAACAGTTAGTTTTTCAAAACAAAAAGTAAAACATGAATACTTTATCATAAGTAATAATTTTATTCTTTATGAAGTAGTAAATACTCTTCAGTGAACAAAATATCATTGCTTGCCCTTTTGTAACCAAAATATTACCATAAAACTCATATAAAACACACATAACATATATAGTTAACTTGGGACAAAAACATACTTAAATGGAATAATAATACGGTCAACTTCCACACATATCACTAAATGGAATAGCCATACAGCCAACTTCCATACCCAATGCCTTGAATGTTATAAGGTAACCACCCATCCAGTTTTATCATAGCACCACCCATTATTTAGTATATCACATAACCAGCTGTCAAATGTCCAAGTACCATTATAAAATAATAACACATAAAATATTTCAAATATAAACATTTCACTAATAAAATTTCATTTTCAATCACAAGAAATCATTTCAAGATATTGAAATAATAAAAACATTTCAAAAACCATTTTCAATACCAAAACACCCAAAAATAGAATAAGGGGTTTCTTTAATTCATTTAAAAAACATTAAGTCTTATAGAGAACGCCAAATAACGATTACGACGGCGGAGAGGTCATTGTCGTGGAAAACAATAAAAACATTCCTTTTATCATTTAGTAAAATGATTCATAGAAAAAGATTCCATTTGAATGAAATGAAAATGTCAAAGGCATTTATACACCGTATAGTTATATTATTATTCTGTGAATGGTGAATTTCATTTTCATATATCCAAATGCACCGTTCAAGGAGATGGTAAGTTGTACGTACGCATGAACGCTACTTCCATTTCCTTTTTTTGTTTTAAAAAGAATTAAAAACAAATGATACATAGTTATATTATTATTCCATTATAATATCATATTTTATATGCATTACTTAAGTTCATTAACACCATCCTGTATAAGTTCCATGTATGGTATGAATGAGTCATATCACTTTGAGGGAGTGGTAATCCGCACTTCCTCAAATGAAATTATCGTATATATACAATATGAAAAGAATGAAGGTATTTTATAAAACATAATTACATAATCATAGAGATAAAGTAAATATTATATATAATTATAGTGCCATCATAATGGCCACCATAAGAGGTGGTAAGAGAATATTGAACAATCATAGTTCCGTGAGGCAGTAGTTCGTTGTCCACAGAAACATTATGTTTTATACCCATTAGATGGAGTTGTGTGTAAGTGTAGTTAGAATAATTATCATAAAAAAACTTTTATATTTAGGATATTAGTGTTTTATATAGACAAATAATAAAAATATCATAGGGAGTGAAGAAGTAAAATAAAAGAAGAGAACTTGAGGGAAGACGTTACCTTTAAATCGGGTAACTACCTTTGGTTTGAACTGAAAAGCTTCCTTTAAGTTCCTTCTACATGAGGTAAGGATCCTAGGAGGAATAGAGGGATGTAGGGATCTTATTTAGGTAGATTTTGGACTAGAAAAGGTTCTTTAGAGGTGTTACTAATGGGTTAGAGATGAGGTCTTTTATAAGGGGGAGTAGGGGCTCTTTAGGAAAGTTTGAAAGTATTAATTTATTATAAAATGATTTTATTTTTCAAATGGTCCTAAACTCATTGAATTATAAGGTAATGTGACTATTGTTCGAAATAAAATCATCCAATAATAATTGGACAGGTTTTGGATATTTTTTTAAATTTTATAATCTCATTTATTTAAATCATTCATTAATAAGGTAGTCATTTCATCATCATTGTGTCTTAAATAATTTTATTTATTTGATGTCTTAAATTTATAAATAAAATACCATGATATAGGAAATATTTTTATCTTTAAAATTAATATTTATAGTCGAATAGATAACTTATATAACCCCATGTAAAAGTTGATTTACTGAAAGATATATTTTTATGTCATATTTGTCTTTACTTTAAATTAACTGATATAAAGTGTCATTATCTCTCACAGGTGGCTACATGGGGTCCCAAAATCAACCCATGGATGTCAAAGGTCAGAAATGTATCATCCAACAGGATAATGATGCATTTTAGGGTAATTTAATATTATTATAATAATATTTTTTTACCCTTATTTACCATATTTAACCTTTAACCATGGAAAATAAAATATTTACTGAAGTAAATATTCATAATGTATAAAAATAAAAGTTACCTATTTACATAATTTAGACCTCATGATTCCAAATATGGAATCCATTTTTTCAAATTCAAAACACATAAGTGGCATAAATTAGTTTAAAATTAATTCCCATTGTCAAAACAAAAAAACGTGTTTTTAAGAAATAATAACTATCAAAAGATTGACACTTGTTTATGTCCAATTTCAAACTGAAATTACATAAAATGACCAAAATTGGATTAAATGGTAAAAATATAATATAATTACACTTTAAAACCCTTCAAAAAGATAACATAATCATATAAATAAATTAGATTAAAAGGATGTTTTGAATTAAAATACAGTATTTTTCAGTATTCATTAAAAAATGAACATTATCAGAAAAATACCAAAATTTCATCCAAAGAAAATTTTGATGTCACGATTCTATAAAGGAATATTATTTTGTCAAATAGAACATATAAAAATGAAAAAATAAGAAATTAAAAAGGGTTTGCCATCAAAAGGTGGTAAATTGTCCTTTTAAATAATATTAGAGTGTTTATTCTTAAAATTGGATTCATTCACATTTTAAGTTTCTAACTTTTATTGGATAAATGTAAAAAAATTTAACAAAAATTTATAATAATATTGTAGTTAGTTCTGTTCATTCCAACCAATACAAAGGCTAGGCGTTAATTACCATTTAAAATAGTAATATTATATTAATATTTTTCAGTATAACTCAACATTGTGGGCAACGTAAGTTTTCACAGAAACTCGTTGTTGCGTATCAGGTACACCATCAAACATAGCATCACCTTTAAAGTAAAATTAATATTTAATTCACAAATTTTAATAAATAAAAAAATGTAATATTCTTTATTTACCTGGGATGTTACATTCTAGTATCAGGAAGAACTACCTTGTATTTATTTTCCCCAAGAATAAATTAAGACACTAATTATAGCACTACGGGGTCTACCTAGTCTCTCAAGTCAAACTTCTGAAATACTTCCTTGTCTATATAATATTAACTAGGTACCTAGAATAATGGGTAGTAATCTTGTAGTTTTTCGATATCTAGGATGTGTATTCGAAGTCAATTAATGGAAAAATACTTGAATATTTCATCATAGAATACAATATCCTTAATAATTCATTTTTTGGACATGGAACTACTCAGTTAAGAATTATTCTCCATCCTTGAAATCACCTAGTCTTAGGAGATGTACTTTGATGGTTTTTCATGGTGTAACGAACTAAGATTTCACTATGTATTTTCATTAAATTATTATTATGTTAATATATTTTCCTACACAAATCAACAAACTAAAACTAAACCATGATACATAAAATAAAATTTGGTTGATGTGATATAGATATTAAATTTTTTGATATAAATAGAGTAACCAAATTATGAGATCGAAAAATGAAAAGGAGATAAATAATATAAAGTAACATAAGCCTTCCTTATGAAGCTCATTTATCATGTCATGTAAAGGAGGTAGCTTCCCTATGGTTTTATCTAGAGAAATCCCAGTCCAAAATCAAAAAAATCATGGTATGAGTAATATCATATATGAGAGTAATTCAAGCTCATGGAAATTTCCATGACATTTGTGCTGGTGGAATCACCACCCTAAACTACTACTAGAGAATACCTTATACTTAGATATTATGTATAGATATTGATGGGATATGAAACTACAATTTTGGATGATCTAATCAGGTAATTATTAATGTAAAAAATTATTTATTGCATGTATTTAACACATTTAACATTTTGAATATTATGAAAAATGAATGCCTATTTTTCTATAAAAATTGTTATTGTTTATATTTTCATTTGAATACAAATTTTCTAAATTTTTATAATTTCAATTAGATAAATAAAATATAATTTTTTACTTTTGAATGTAAAAATTAGCTTAGTTTTAGTTTGTTTAGTTTTTATGAAATAATTTTTTTGAATAATAAAAAATACATTTTTTACTAAAATCCTAGTGTATATGGATATATTATGAAGTAATTATTACCAAAAAACACATAAATTTTTTTTAATAAACATTGATATATTTAATTAATAAAATTATATGTTTCAAAACACTATAATGAATTTATAAAACCTATTTTTTACAATTTAAGTAGTATTTTCCAATAAAAACTATTTTTGGTCTTTTCTTTTAATTAAATAGCATTTTCGTAAAATTTGGTTTTGGATTTCATTCAAAGACACATAAATGTTATTTTATTTATAATAAACCAATTTATATCATTAAACATAAATAAATTAATAATTTTAATCTACAAATAAATTTTAAGCTTAAAATACACTTTTTCTGAAGACATCTTTTTACGTCTTACATGTCCTAATATTAAAATGAATTTTTCTTAAAAATGATATTTTTTTGAATAAAATTTAATTAAAATTACTAATAAATAGGGGAAAATTATTTAATAAATTCCATTTTATTTTTGGGTATAGAAAATTATTTACATGGATAAAAACTAGTTACCACGATGAAACCAAAAATGGTATAAATGAGAATTTTAAGAGTAAAGGACTTAAAAATAAGATTAAAACATGTATTAAAATTAATTTTTGATGATTTATATATCTTATATAATTTATAACTCCATTATTATCCATTTTTTATTCTTATATATAATTGAAACATGTGATCCCTTTATATAAAGTGGAAACATTTACAAAAATTTCATTTTCACAACTTATCAAAGGGGCCTCTCACCACCCTTTAAGATGATTATAAAAAATTCCCATTTAAAAAATTACATTTCTTCTTCCCATAAATTATTATTCCATTTCCAAAAGTCTAGAGTAAAAATATATTTTCTTAATACATCTATTTACAAGGATTCTTCTATGAGAAATCTAAAGCCCTCAATGTGTGTATTTTGTTCCCTAACTTCTTTTCTTTTCTTTATTATATTCCAAATATAATATTTTTATGACTTTATATTGATATAAGTATTATTTGTGTAATTAATTTTATTATTTAATGGTAATAAATAATAACAAACTTTTACCTTAAATGTTAAGAAAAATGAAACCGACATTCGTATGTAGTATGAAATATCACCTCCATGAAGTGACGACTACTATTTTTCACCACTACCTCTATTAAAAAGTTATAAGGGTGAAATAAAAAAATATTTTTGTATATATATTGTAATTATTAATTTTAATAGAAATTTTTTTGTTGTTTTTTCTCTCTTTGATTCACCTAGAAATGAAAACATTAATCCTGTGTTGTGTGGACTACCACCATAATGATGTAATATATCTCATTTCTCATTAAGTTTCTTTATTATTTATTAAAATAACCTAAAATATTACAAAAACCCATAAATTTATATAAATAATAAAATTACTATTATTTAATAATGGTATTATTCCTAAACAAACAACTTTCATAATCATAATAATTCGTTAATTATGGTATGTTCATGTTTGGTTTGGTCAAACCACCTACTTGAACAATGCTAAAAAATAATATAATGGATAAATATTATAACATAAATAATGATAATATATGATATAAATAAGTAAATAAATATTTTATTTTTCTTATTTAATGGCTAAATTGATATTAAACTCATTAATTATGATACCAATGTATGTTCATTAAAAATCACTGAAACAGGATCAATACCGTTTTCAACTTTAAAGACATTAACCAAACTCAAATATAGTAAAATTATGACATTATAAATAATTATAAAAGATAAATTCATGTAAATTTTATGATATGTGAATAATTAAATTTTTTATAAGATTGAAGAATATCCCTACTTATATGAAACTAGTTCAAAATGTTTAAGATTACTTACATATGATATTGAAAAAATATAATATCTAACTAATATACATGTATAGAATAATTATAAATTAAGTTTATAAAAGTTTACACATATTAAAATGGTTCTTAAATTGGTGATTTATATGTATTTTTTGTAATAAAATAATTTAGATTTCATTTGACCTTTTGGGTAAACATGGTAAAGGTTTCTAGTCTCAAATTTCACCCCTAGAGATGTATTTTGTGTTTTAAACTATGTTTTCTTTGGAATGGTGTATCTAATTACAAATGAATTTATATTAAAATATTTTTTTAATTCATGGGGTATGAATATCCATATCATGTTCTCACTTTAAATGTATTTTATTCAAAAGATTCACAAGTCTAAAGGGTTTCTGTTAACTTAACTTCCTTGATTTACTTATAATAATTCATATTCAACTTATTTATTCAAAGAATGGATTCATCCACATTAGGAGTACATATCATGATATTTTTTCTTCATATATATGGGTAAAAGATCTCTTAATTATGATATTTTACCTTGATAAATATTTCAATCCCAAAAGCATATCATTGCTGATAATAATTCTCAACCACTTTAATAACAGTTTCACCTTCTTGACCATATTTTCCATTCACATAAATGTTATCATTTATAATTGGAAACCTAATTTTATGTAATCCCATGTGACCTCAATATTTTCTTTATCAAGTTTTAGAAAAGTAATTTTTTTACTATTTTTATTATATGGGTTTTAAGAAATGGTATTTAAAAATATTTTAAAATGTTTTCCATCATTTCAAATTAAGTGCTTTATCTTCTGCCCCTAATTTTCTTAATAACCATTATGTATTTTAAAGGATATATTATTTAATTTTATCTTCCAAAATTAAATGTTTTAAAAATTCTTCATTTCATCTTTTTGAAAATAACTTTTCAAAGGACCTGTTATTTTATATTTTTTGATAATGTTAAAAGAATTTTTAAAAATATATATTTAATATTTTATTTTGTGTGAACACATATTTCCACCTTCTTTTCCATTTTATATGAAATTTCACCTCTAAATTATAATGGTATAGAAAATAAATGATTCTTCTCCTACATTATAAAAATATTTTTTAAAAATGATTTTAAAAGATCAAGTATATTTCTTATTTTCAAATTTATTTTCCTAATACTCCTAAAAAGTATTTTTAATCTAATTAATTTTCCTTTGAAATATATTGTTCTTTATGGAGGATAATATTCAATTTTTACCATTCACATTATTTTTCTATAAGGATTATGTGAAGTTCTTTTCAAGAAAATATATGGTCCATTGCTACCTTTTTCTTGTATAAATATCCTCTTTGAATCGGCATAACTTCTGATTCCATTAATTTGATTTGTGAATACCATATTTTATAAATTTTTATGTTTGTTCACATATAATTTATACATCAATTTATTGGTGAAATTATTGACTTATCCTTATACACTTTATCAATATAGTGTAAATAATATATGCTTTATTATCTTTTCTCAAGCGTATTTACCTATAAAATTGTTGAACATCTTTGGATAACTATGTATTTTCCCCAGGTATATCATGTTATGATTATTGATTGAATAATGAGTGATTTACTTTTGTGAATCAATTTGAAAAGTATATAAAACCCGTTTTCTTTCCATGAAATCATTATGATATGTATAATGAAACCAATTTTATTTCTCTGGGTTTTTTACGATGTGAGGAATGAAACACAATTTTATTCCAAAGGGTTATTTATGAGATGATGAATGATTGATTACTAGTAGAATGTGTCAGTATGAAAGAATGATGGGTGGAATCCTGTATCACCCTCTAATTTATTGGTTAAGTATGTATATCTCATTATAAAATTATTTTTGATTACATTTTAGTTTCTCGTAATCATTGGCTCTAATAGTGTGACTCATGAAAGCAATGGTTCCATATGATAATTTTTTTCCACCATTCAAATATGTAACAGTTTTATACTTATTCACATCACTATGTTATACTATCATGGATCATTTTTATTGATCTATGATTTTCTGGTTATAGGTTTTTTATGTATCCTGATTATACCCATATTTTCATATTATGCTTTCTTTTGATATTTGATTATTATTTCTTATGTTTTCCCATACTAAGAAAATGATTTCAATCCTTTCTTAAATTTCCATTTCCCCAGGTTATAAGGATAATAAAAGTTTGAAATGTCTGGAATACTATCTTCTGTGGATAATTTTTTGGAGATCTAAAAGACTTGTTATGGATCAATAAATATTTTATATAGTGGATCAATGTCTATTAGGATAAATTTTCATGTATTTTTTTTGGTTAATATTTTTTATAATTCACTAAAACTATAAACCGTAACATTCATTGAAAAATATTTTAATGTAATATTTTATTAAAAATCATTTAATTGAGATGACCATGTTGGTGGGTCTTCATATTTCTTATAAAATCTACTATTAAAAAAATTAGTATCAGAACTGGGAGTGTGAGTTTTTGCTATCATAGTTATGGAATCTCACCTTTTTCTTACATAATTTTTCCGTACATTGTAAAGTTAGAGTATCTTTTAAAGTATAGTTTCTTATAAAAAAGGAACATAATACATGAAAACATAAAACATTATTCTAATCTAATTGAATGGATTCATAATTGTTTCATCCTAATTTCATTAATTTTATCTCATAACCTGGGGACATACATCAAAGGAAATGGTGAGCATTAGGCCCACTATAAGAAATCATGGGAAACAATTTACATGTGCTCATGAGAAATATTAATAAGAACATAAGGAATATCATAAATGCATGAGAAAAGGAAAATTAGTAATATCATAATAAAAATAACATGAATCATAACTTGTAAATTTATCTACAATATTTAATTAAGGAATTAATAAGTATATCCCCAAGATTTATTAATGTGGTGTCATAAAATATACCATGTTTATTCCCCAAGGTATCATAAAACCTATCATTTATAGAGATTATATTCTTTACCCAATACATTTGATTGATATCAGGGAACACCCTTTATATGTATTAATTAATGTGATCAACATATACCATAATAAAACATTTCATAAATAACCAATGGAGAATAGAAGAAATGGGTGTCATATCAAAGTCATGGTGTTTTAAAAAAGTGTTTCAAGAAAATATTTGTAAGTCATTATTAACCCATGAAAATGGAATTAGGGTTTCATGTATATTAATACTAGAATAAAATAAATAATTTTTAAATAAAGTTTAATATCCGTATATAATAAAAAGTTTTTGGTATTCAGAGAAGAAAATAAGATAACTTCTAGTGAAAAGGAGAGAAATTTTGAGAAGAAAATTCAACAGCATAACAGGTATGAAACATTGTTTAAGAAAATGGTATAATGAGAGTTGATAAGGGTCTAACAATAATAAAAGACTATTAATATAGTAATGGGATATAAAAAATGGAAAAATAAAATTGTTTGTAAATTTTAATCACATACCACATAAAAATGGAACCTGAAAAGAAATGTGAAGTTGAGATTTCCCTTACCTTGAAGAGTTGATACTAATACACGAAGATCGGGACCATGGGGGCTTTAGTAAACCTAGGGAGGACTACTTGGAAGATAAAAATATTATATCATCATGTTTTATGGACTTTATGTGAAAGGAAATGGATAAATTGGTGGTTATTTATAGTAAAAGATGAGGATTTGTTTATTAATTGACTTACACATCAAGGTAGTGGTAAATGAAAAACCATGGGCTTACCCATGGTATTATTTCATGGTATTGAACACATGGGAAACTTATTATGTTATTTTAATCAAAACTATTATACCATAATTTTATATTACTTATTACATAATTATGATGTCATTAAACATACCTAAAAACCCAGAATGTGTTTTTACTATCCATGAATAACAAAAATATTTTAGAAAATTATCACAAATTCACCCTAACATAATTTCAACAAGTAGATTTCAAAAATGATATTTATTTTATCAAAATAATTATCTAAATATGATAATTTTAACTTTTAAATCAAAAAATCCTTATTTATTAAAAATAATATCAGATAGAAAATGCATAGTGAGATTTTGGACACTTGAAAAAAAAATTATCATTTATATTTAAATAGAATTGTTTTAATTATACTATTTCATTAAAATAAACATTTTTAATAATACCCTATTTTATTATAATAAGTATATCTTTTCTGGAAAGTATAATTTCTATCTGAAAATTCAATTTATGAAATTCATCATATTTTTAAGGAAAACTATTCTCAAAACAGAATTGACAAAATAATAATTTTATTTATAAAAATTTATTACATTTTAATTATCTATGGTATCAAAATATAACCCATAATAACACTCTCATATAAACAAGGGTAATGTGTGTTTTGATGATAGATTCATGGGGAGGCTCGACTAACATCGCATGAGTGGTAATTTCTACTAACTTGAAATTCTCTCATAGCTGATTTCGTTTAAACATCACTTATTGAAGATTTTCATGGTCTTGGTCAAGGGTTAACCTCGATGATGCCACCCCCCCCCCCCCTCAAGATCCAACAAATGGGCTTCATACAGCATGATTCTACTCATTGTGGACATTATTCATCCTTTGGGAAATAATTATCCTTTCTCATTTCTACTAATAAATACAAATTATAATTTTAGAAATATTATTAAGAGTATAGTTTACAACAGTAATATGGACCAAAAGTCATATAACAGTTGAAAACTAATGGTCACATTTCAAATTATACACACTTCATTATTAATGAGATACAGTTTTTGTTGAGTACAAAATAATATGACACACATTTTATCTGGAAACAAATTTTATTCAAAATGTATGGGTCATTAAATTCTTCCCCCTTAAGAAATTTCTTCCCCAAAATTTCCACCCATCATCTATGTTTAGAAAAGGTGTGGGTACTTCTATCTCATTTTCTCCTCAGGTTACCATGTCAGTTCTTCAAATTTAGGGTTCCTCCACAAAATATTGATGAGGTTGGTAGTCTTGTTGAGTAGAACCTTGGATCTATGGTCCAAGATCTCCATCGGCTTCTCCTCATAAGAGAGGTCATATTCTATTTATACCACCTCAGGATTTATTATATGTGAATGGTCAGTTATGTAATTCATCAAGTGGGATATGTAGAATTCATTGTGAAGTTTATAAATATTTGGATTAAGTGTAAGCCGATAGGCCACTACTCCTATGAAATAAAGGTTTTCATAGTTTCCAATGTACATGTGTCTAACCTTCCCTTTATTCCCAAACCACATGACTCTATTCTAAGGTGAAATTCCAAGGAAGACTTTATTAGCAAAAACAAACTACTAGTCCATTAAATAGTTTTCAGCATAGCTCTTCTACCGACTCTTAGCAGCATTTATTTGTTTTTTGATGGCATGAACCTTTTCTATCATCTCTTTCACAAGATTAGGCCCAAGAAGATTTCTATCACCAAATCCATACTATCAAGTAGTAGTTATACATCAATTCACACATATATCTTCATAGTTTTCCATTTGAATATTCGAATGGAATCTATTGTTGTATGATAACTCAACTAATGGGAGATGTTGATCCCATCCCCCTTAAAATTCCATTGAACGTGTTCTCAACATGACCTCAAGTGTTTAAATAGTCTTTTTAGATTAGACACCGGTTTGGGGTGATAGTTCATACTGAAATTCATTTCCACGTTCAGATCATGTTGAATACTTCTCTAGAATGTTTTTGTGAACTTTGGATCATGATCCAAAATGATAGATGGTGGTAACCCCTCAGTGACATTTTTTTCTCTTCCAGAGTGATAATGAATTGAACAATCATAGTCTTTATGAAGTTCCAACCATATCCTTTGTCTCATGTTCAATTCCTTTTGCATGAAAATATACATCAATATTTGGTGTTATGTTTACATATAAAATTTCATCCCATAAAGATAATGCCTCCATATATTTAGGGAAAAATTACTCTATCTAGACTCAGGTCATTTATAGGATAATTCTTCACATGAGGATTTAACTGTTCATATGAATAATTAATCACCTTTTCATTTTTCATGAGGATACACCCAATCCCTTTCAAATATTCATCGCTAAAAACAACTAATCCTTATGTAATAGAGGGTATAGTTAACATGGGTGTAGTAACCAATTTATTATTCATCTATGGGAAAATTTCTTCACACTCCTTTGTCAAGATGAACTTGGCCCTTTTCCGTTTAACTTGGTTAGTGGATTAGAAATTCATGAATGATTTTTCACAAACCACTTATAATATCCCACTAAACCAAGTAAACTACGAATCTATGTTATTGTTTTAGGATGAGGCCACTCCTCCACAAACTTTTTCTTCGAAGTATCAATTGACATTCCATCATTGGTTACAATCTACCCCAAGAAAGAAACTTTTTATAACTAAAAATCGCATTGTAAAAACCTTCCAAATAGCATCTTCTTTCACAGATTTTTCAATATAACACTTATATGGTCCTCATTCTTCTAAAAACTTTTGGAATATATAAAAATATCATCAATAAAAACTACCACAATGTTATCAATTTAATCCTTAAATACTCTAATATTCAAATCCATAAATATATCAAGTTCATTAGTCAATCCAAAGGGAATAAAAAAACTCATAATACCCATATCTTATTCAGATGGTAGTATTTGGAATATATTCTTTCTTTAACCTCACCTAATGATAACTAGATCGAAGATCATTCTTGGAGTAGAATTTATCCCCAGGGAGTTGGTCAATTAAATCATCAATTCTTGGGAGGGGGTACTTATTCTTCACTATGATCCTGTTAAGTTTCCTATGATCAATGCATTTCTGTATTTATACTTCCTTCTTGTTCACAAAATGAATAGGTTCTCCCCAACGAGACACACTTGGTCAGATAAACCCCTTCTCCAAAAGAACTTTGATTTTTTTCTTTAATTCCTCCAGGTCCACATTTTCCATTCTGTATGGAGTCTTTGTTGTCACCTTGGATCCTATCATGAGTTCAATGGAGAAATCTACCTCTATTTTTGGGGGAGGTCTAGGCAAATTCTCAACAAATACGTCAATGTATTATTTAATTATGGGGACATTATCTATTCATATACTTTCATTTCCTTCTTCATATTCACTGATTATCTCTATAAAGAATGCTATGTTAGGTGCTTCTGGACAAATATCATGTCAATATATCTCTCCTTTGTAAAAAACTGTAGTTTTTCCATCCAAGACTAATGATATTTCCTTCCTTCTACAGTTAATCTAGGAATTATAATTTTTGATCTAGTCCATCCCTAGTATAATGTTGAATTTTATCATGGGAATGACTACTATATTGGTGATGAGACTGTGATCTACAATGTTAATACTAGAGTTTCTGTACACTGATGATGCTTGGACAGTCCCACATGGAGTCTTGACTGGTTACTCTGCTTCTAGTAGTTCAGGGATTGATTCAATATTTTTTTTACCTTGAAGGAAACAAAGGAATTTGTAAAACCTGAATCAAAAAACATACTTTCTAGCCCTGAAAGAACAATAAGAGTACCTGCTACCACATCATTTCGTGCTTCAACTTCATTTGTTGTTATAGAAAAATCTCTACCTTTCTCCCTTGGACTATTCTTAAAAATATGATGATTTCCCTACATTAACATTGGATTTGCAAATTTTCTATAAAAGTTCCCAAGATATCCACACTTGAATCATTGGACATTAGGATGGGCCTACACTATCTTCCCTTTATCATTAGTTTTGAGAAGTTGACCCTTCACCTCACTATGACATTTCTGAGAAATATAGACATCTCATCCACACTTGTAACATTTCCCATACTCGAGAAAGTAGTTCCCCAAATGATTCATCCCACATTGGTTTTATGTGGGAAGTTTCAATTTCTTTCCTCCACATCCTTGATCAAATTTCCTCCCTAAGGCTGGATTTAAAGATCTCTCATTTTCGTTAGATTTGTGAAACCACTAAATCTCACCAAACTCTAGTTCAAACTTCATATCACTCGGTACAATCTCCTCATATCTTTCATAGAATTTATTAGATATATTATTCTGTAGATGGGGTCTTAGTCCATCAAATAATCTATCAACCTTTCTGTTATGATCGAATACAAATATAGAGGTTTGATGGGAAATTTTTGTGATGTTTATCTCGTAACATCACATAGATACATTTTCCTTTTGCTTCACCTCTAGAAATTACATCTTTATTTTCATTCTCATTAAATGAGGGAAATACTTATTGCAAAATATTCCCCTGAACACATCCCACTCTTTAGAATTGATCTACCCTCTTAGATTAATATTTCAAATCAGTTCCCAACACTAATCATCTTCTCCATCTAAGAGATAAACAGCCATTGTGACTTCCTCCTGTTCCGAACAAAATATTACCAAAACGATCTTTTCTATAGAAAATATCCATTGTTCATCAATAATTGGGTCTGTAGATCCATTGAAATAATGTTTTCGTTGATGCATAATGGAATCAATGGAATGTTGTTCCCTTTGAGGTGAATTTATAATCTTGTATTGATTCAAGTTATTGTGTGTAACTCAAGTAAGTTGATTCATCATTCTCATGAAGTTTTCCATTCCGGATTCCATCGGAGGGTCATTAGCACATGGTCCATTACACTCACTATTTAGGTAGTTTCTCCTATTTCCATCCATTTTATAAAATAAGTAAAACATTATGAGAAACATGTTTCTTTTAACAATATTATAATAATATAATAATTTTATTACTTGAAACATCATTCTTAAATATGTTACTCATTAAAAATAATTAAATTTTCTATATATCCTTTATAATGGTTCATAAAAATATTGTGATTAACTAAGAATATCCATCAGTAATGTAAAACTAGGTGAAGAGTATGGCACTTTGTCGTGTACTGGGTTACACCGAGTCATACCTAATGAACCTTATCAGAGTTGTTACCCCTAGGTACATCTATTCTATAACCACATCTACTTGTTCAAAACCAGACTACAATTTCTTTTCATAGAAATCACTTACTTAATACTTCACCCGAAAAATAGGGTGTTTTCCAATATTTAAACTTTTACCTAGGGTTCTTCATAATGTTTTAAAAACCTAGTTTCCACAAAAACTAAACTATTCATTGATACCAACTATGAAATTCCTCATTTTTCTTACATATCTTTTCATTACATTGTACAATCAGAGGATCTTTCATAGTTTATTTTCTTGTAGAAAGGTACATAATACATAAAAAATTAACATTACTATAATCCATATAAATGGATTCATAATTGGTTCATCCAAAGTACATTTACTGCATCTAATAACCTATATACATACATCAAAGGAAACGGTGAGCATAAGTCCTAGTAAGGGAAAGTATGGGAAACTGTTTACATGTGTTCAAGAGAAATAATAATAAGAACATGAGGAATATCATAAAGGCATGTGAAAAATAAAATAGGAATATCATAATAATAAACGCTTGAATAATAAATTATAAATGTGGATAAAACATTTAAATGAGAAATTCATATGAAAATCACTATGTTTTGTCTCATAGAAGGTGGCGCTTTGTTCAAAAGACCAAAGCAATTTTATTAGCAAAAAGAAAAGAAAGATTACAAGAGTCTAAAAGACGGTATCAAATTACAATCTTTGACTTGCAACGGAATCAGGTTTTCTGGGAGCTCCTCCATCCAGGTTATAGCCTGATTAATACCTTTGTTAGAGAGATCATCCGCAACCATATTAGCTTCACGGTAAGTATGAGTTGCAATGTAATTGACGTCATGGAGAGATTGAAGGCAGTTCATCCAGCGCGTAGTAATTGGCCAAGCAAGATAAAAATCTCCCTTCCAAATGGCTTGAACAACAGTAGTAGAGTCGCTCTCAATCCATAAGTTGTTCCACCCATGTCAAAGAGAAAAATCAGTGGCATGAATAACACTTATCATCTCAGCTTCTAGAGAGGATGCAATACCACAGCCTCCAAAAAAGCATCCCACGATGTGACCATGATGATTTCTGAAAACAGCTCCACATCCCGCAGGACCTGGGTTTCCCTTAGAGGCACCATCCACATTGATTTTAATCCAACCTGTTAATGGAGGTCTCCAGAAAATCTCAAAGGTGCGCAACGGTTTCAAGAAAATGGCCTCAACTTGAAGACGGCGAAGGATCATAAAGTCCGCCACCGAATTGTTGCAGGAACCATTCTAGATCAAAGCGACTTCCCGAATAGCGATGAGAATTCTCATTTTACCTGCATTAGTGTTGTGTGAGCAATTATTATGTAGAATAGAGTTTCTATCATACCAAATCACATGAATCATCTCAGCAACCCTAGCCAGGAACAAATTTCTAATTTGGTGAGAGGAGTCCATAGCAACGCAACATTTAATCTGCTCATCAATAGAGTTATAAACCGGCCATCTGCAATCAAAAGTGTCAAAAATATATTTCCAAAGAGCAGTGGTAGTACCACAAGATAGAAATAGGTGGTTAGTATCTTCTCTATGCTGATTGCAAAAATGACATTTTGAACAAAGTTGAATACCAAAACTTTGAAGACAAGCATCAGTGGGGACCCTATTGTAGGCAAGACGCCAAATGAGAGTGAGTCTGGAAGGTTTAATCTAGGGCTTGTCAAAAAAATTTATCCAGTTCAAATCATTATCAGCATTGTGTAAGGAGTTATTATAAAACTTTTTGGAGTTAAGAATCCCGTTATGAGAAGGTTCCCAAATCAAGAAGTCACACGAGGCAGAAAAGTGGTAAGAATCAATAATTTGAACAATGTTTTCAGGATGATTATCAATGTGAGAATTAAGCACATTACAAATGGATGAGTTGATGTCATCAGGGATATCATCAAGGGGGATCAAAGAGATAAGAGGAGCACCAGTCCAGTTGTCCAACCAGAATCTCATGGAAGATTTTCTCGAGACCATCCATCTAGAGTTGTGCATAATAATGTCAAACGTGTCTCTAATAGAGGTCCAAATGGAGGAGGTCATGAAACTCCTATTAGATCTTTTCAATCTATCAATGAACCTGTTTTTGATGAAATCAATGGGGTGGGTTTCATTGTGTATCAGGTTCCAAGTTAATCTGGCTTGAAGAGCTTTATTGAAGTATTTAATGTTTTTAATTCCAAGACCACCAATTTTTAGAGGTTTGCAGCATTTAGCCCAAGGGATAGTCACAAGTTTCCTGTCCAAGGTGCTTCCATTCTAGACAAAGTTTTTTATGTGAACATTTATTTTTTTTATGAGACTAATTGGGCATTTATAGACCATCATCGAATAGACAAGTTTGGAAACAATAACAGACTTGACAAGGCAGACTCTCCCCGCCATGGAGAGAGATTTTCCTTTCTAGGAGGAAAGCTGATTAAGAACCTGGTCAACAATGTTAGAAAAGTAGAAAGCTTTAGGTCTACCCCAGAAAATGGGAACGCCAAGGTATGTGAAGGGGAAAGAACCTTATTTGATGTTAATCTCATTGATGATATTATTTTTCCTAGAAGGAGGGATGTTTTTCCCAAAGTAAATGAAAGATTTATTCAATCCAATGACTTGACCCGAGACCTCCTCGTAATGCTTGAGAGAAGATTTAAGAGTTCTAATGTTTTTTATGTCACCCTTTAAAAAGGGAATGATGTCATCAGCATAAAGGAGGTGGGTGGGGGAATTCACGTTTCTGTAAGCATGAATTGGTTTGAGCTTGTTTTGCTCAACCAGCTGGGTGAGCATACGGCTAAAATAGTCTTCTACAATGGAAAAAAGAATTGCAGAAAGGGGGTCACCTTGTCTTACTCCTTTAGATAATTTGAAAAATTCTCTAGGAGATCCATTAACCAGGATGGAAACATGAGCTGAATGGAAGAGGGTTTTAATTCTAGAAATGAAATTATCATTGAATCTAAAACCATGAAGAACTTTGAAAATGAAGTTCCAATCCATTGTGTCAAAATCTTTCCAAATGTCAAGTTGAATGGCAATGTTTCCACCTCTATTCTTATTATTTAACATGTTAGTGCATTCCGAAGCAAGACAGATGTAGTCTTGGATAGATCTCCCCTTGATAAAGCCAAATTGATTACAGGAGATAATTTTATCAGTGATAGTGTTAAGTCTGTTAGCAATTAGCTTGGTGATAATTTTAGAAAGGGTGTTGATCGGAGCAATAGGGCGAAAGAGGTGAATTTCAGAGGCATTATCTACTTTGGGAATCAAAGCAAGGAATTGGGCATTTAAACCATGAGGTAAGAAGTCGTTAGCAAAGAAGGCTTTGACAAGCTTACAAACATCAGCATGAATGATATCCCAATAATTTTGATAGAAACCATTATTGAAACCATCGGGCCCAGGGGCACTATCAGGATTCAAACCAAAAACAGTGTCTCTAATTTCATGATCAAGGGGAACACTCAGGAGAAAACTTTTATCAACATCCGTAACAATTGTAGAAATGATGTCATTAATGAGGTCTTTATTCATACAAGGCCCATTGAATAACGATTCAAAGTAAGACACAACATGATTAGCAATATCTTCTTCATTATCCAAAAGGTTGTCTCCATTTTTAAGGGAGGAAAGGGGTCTACTAGCTTTTCGAATTCTTTGTAAAGCATTATAGAACGTAGTATTACGATCACCATCAGTAATCCATTTATGTTTAAAAGTATGTTTGCGGATGTTGTCTTTGAAATCAAGGAGCATATTCAGGTTCATAGTAACCTGAGCTTCATTATGGTGATCAGAAGCGAAGTCGGAGTGGGTGATATTGTTTTGAATTTGATGAAACTCATTCTCAAGAGAGAGAATGTCATTATCAATTTGAATCGCCTTAGTGCTGTACCAACTTTTGAGCTTGCGTTTGAGATATTTTAATTTAAGGGGACAAGGGAAATCATCATCGGGGTGGTTCAAAGAGGACCAGCAATGTTTTATGAGATTACAACAGTCAGGATCAGAGAACCAAGCATTGTTGAATCTAAAGGGGAAAGAGGGTTTCCGAGTATTGAGAGAGATGGTGACTAAAATAGGATGATGATCAGAATGAAGCTTAGGAAGGGTGGTACTGGAAATGGAGTCCCAAGTATCTAAAGCATGGTCATTTGTAAAGGCTCTATCGAGTTTGCTCGCAACCACTCTATTGTAGTGATTCCTATACCAAGTGTATTTGGCGCCTTTTAAAGCAATCTCAGTAAGATTAGAGGATTCAATTTCAGCCTTAAACTCCCTCATAGACAGACTTGAATGAAGAGGGCCAATTTTTTCACCAGCTAAAATAATAGCATTAAAATCACCTGCAACGATCCAGGGGGAATGAATTTTTGAGTTCAGAGAGGAGAGGTCTCGCCAGAGAGATCTCCTATCTTGATATTTGTTCTTGGAATAGATAAAGGAACAAAAGAGATGGGCATTATCAATCATAAATTCACAAGTGAAACTTTGATCAGAAACATGGAAAACATTAACATTAGACAGGGAAGGATGAGCAAAGGTCCAAAGAGAATAAAATATTTTGTTGTTTTGACAAGCACCGATGAAGGTGTATCCTAAGCGACAAAAGTGAACAAGATCAGTAGAAAATATTGTTTTAGGTTCAGCAATGGAAAAAATTAAAGGCTTCTGAACATTTACCATTCTTTGTAAAAAATTAAAGGTGTCAAAGTTTTCAATACCTTGACAGTTCCAATAAAGAATCTTCATTTAAATCTATGTTTGGAGTTAGAACTCCCTTTTTTCTTGCTATCCGAGCCTTTATGTCTATTTGATCTTCTGACATTTTTTGACATGTTGGGGCTTGAGGTAGGCAATTTCTTGCCTTTAGTAGGGACAATGATGGTAGCAGAATAATCTAACGAAATAGTTTGGGTGTCAATAACGTGGGTGTTGTTATTGTTGGGTGTCGGCAAAATAGAAATGAGATCATTGTTGTTATCAGCATTAACAGAATTCAAATGTAAACTATCATGCTGGACAGAAATGCTGCAAGTACCTGATGAAACGTCCGGGTCAGAATGGGGAGCAGCAAGAGAAACAGGCCTTAGCTCTATGAGTGAGGAGTGAGAAGCACAGATTTGCCCAGTGAAGAGTGCAGAAGTTGTGGCCTCTGCAACCGGGGAAGCATGCTCCTGGACCTGCTGTGGAACAACCGGGATATGATCCTCACTAATCTGCTTTCCCATGCGCAATTCCAAAGGACACTGCACCTCTGGAAGGTCAGAGATAGAATCCTGCATGTTAGTGGAGTTTTTTACCAAAGAGAGAGGCTCCTGCGAAATAATATTCAAGTTGTCCTGAGGAGAATTCTGCACATCCGTGGTTACAGTGATATTGGAAGAAGTGTGAGGAGTGGCAGATTCCTTATTCTGATCAGCAGTACAGGAACCAGAGTTGACAATTCCAGTATCCTGCTTAAGGCTGTCTAGAACAGTAAATTCCAATTTGTTTGTGTGCGCTTTGTTGTTTTCTTCCTCTTGGATAAGGTCAGCCCATTTGGTACCCGAGGTCTCCCCTAAATGAGATGAAGTTATGGGTTTTTTCACCCAGGTTGCAGTTTTATATGTTTCAGGAGCACTAACCAAGGGAGCTTTTTCCTTCCTATTCCTCCTTATTTCTTTCCAATCATTGTCAGGTAGTTGGATTGGTTGTTTCCTAATCGATCTACAATTATAGATATTGTGACCAATGATCTTGCAATGCTCACAAAAAGGAGGTATCCTCTCATACTCAATATTGATTTCCACTTTGTAATCCTTGGCAGTGAAGTTAATAGTGTTGGGAAGCTTTGATTCCAGATTAATTTCTACCATGATTCTAGAAAATATTCCTAAATCAGCATTCAAAGTTCGTTGATCGATTTTGAGGGGTGTGCCTATGCATGAAGCAATGGTATTGGACACTTGGGACACCTATTATGTTATTTTAATCCAAAATATTTCACCATAATTTTATATTACTTATTAAATCATTAATCATAATGAAAACCCAAAATTATATTTTTACTATTAATGAAAATCTAAATTATTTTATAAAATTGTCATAAATTCACCCTAACCTACTTTGAATGTGATAATTTAAAAAATGATATTTATTTTATCATAATAATTATCTAAATATGATAATTTTATCTTTTAAATTTAAAAAACATTATTTATTAAAAATAATTGCGAATAGAAAATGCATTGTGAAGATTCTGACACTTGAAAAAAAATATCATTTATATTTAATTAGGGTAGTTTTAATCATATTATTTCATAAAATAAAAATTATTATTAATACCCAATATTATTATGAAAATTATATATTTTTTGATAAGTACAATTTCTATCTGAAAATAAATTGATCAAATTCATTATATTTTTTAGAGAAACAATTCTCAAAATGGAATTGGTGGAATAAAAATTTTATTTATTCAAAAGGATTACAATTTAAGTAAATATGGTCTCAAAACATAACCCCTTATAACACACACATGTGACCTAAGGGTAAGATGTGAAATGGTGATAGATTCATGGGGAGGCTTGGCTAACATCACATGTGTGGTAATTTACACTAAATTGAACATCTCTCATATGTGATTTATTTCAAGATTCACTTGTTGAAGCTTAGATTGGGCTTGGTAAAAGGAGAACCCCAGTGGTGATACCTCCCTCCCAGGCACTGATAAATGGGCTTCATATGGAATGACTCTACTAGTTGAGGTCATCGTTCCTCCTTTCTACACTAATTAACCTTCTTCATTTCTACTTATAAATAATAATTATAATGTTAAAATTTTTATTAAGAGTATAGTTTTCAATAGTCATATTGACCAATGATCATAATTGACTAATGGTCATATAATGATTGAAACCTGATGGTCACATTTCAAATTATACTCACTTAATTATTAAAGATGTATAGTTTTTGTTGAGTAAAAAATAATATAACACAAATTTTATCAAGAAACACATTTTATTCAAAACGTCTAGGTCATTACTGTAGTTTTTATCTGAGGTGGGTTTAGATAAAATTATAGACTAATATGATATTGGTTGAGGTTAATTTCGGAGTAAGAAATTTCATCAATGTTTGATATGTCATGGTTGATCATAATTTCAAAGGTACATAAAACTATTTAGTTTAGTTGAGGTAATGCTGAATATTGTAGGTATTAGGATAATAAAAAATTAGTGAAAACCCTAAGGTTGAGTCAAATTGTAGGATAATATCCTAAATTATTTTTAATTTTGGGGTTATGTGGTTTTCTTAGAAATTAAATCCATGTCAGTATACTGAAAATTGTATTTAGTTTTCATATAGATTAACCTAGTGGTAATCATTATAAAAAGGTTGGTCGACTACCAACACAATATTTATACTAGTGTATGCTAAGTGGTCTTAATATTTCATTCCTAGAAATACACTCCTATTGGATATTCATTGGTTAATCATACTCAATTTACAAGCCTTTGTGAAGGATATATTTCCTAATTAAATTATTTTATTAGGTTAATATATATGATAGAATATAACTCAAAGTGACCTTGATGAAACCGTAAGAGTTGTAGGATGAACTAAGTGTGACATAGTTGAAACAAAAGTAACATAGGTTGAAATAAAGGTTTCATTAGAGAATAATTCTTATTATTGAGCTTTAATAACCATATTATCATTTACCCTGATTCTGTTAAATATTATCCTATTCATTTTAGTTTCAATATTTAGTTAAAATAGGATCCTAAAAATGAAGTTGAGGAGGTTACGTATCTAGAAACTACCTTCTATCATAACTGAATAAGGGGGAAAACTTAAATTGTGGATAATCTTAGTGAATTAATATTATGATGGAAAAGTTGAGTATCCTAATCTTACCTAACATGGTCAGGATGATATATTAATATAAATTTATTCTTTACACGCTTATCGATTTTAATTAATCAATGATATTTATCAATGATATTTAGATATATTCTAAATATTATGAGGATTTTGTGAAACTCTAAGGGTTTTTCTTCAATAGTTCTTATTTAAAGGTTTGGATACATATATTAAATGGTATCAATAAACATTAAAAGTGATTTTAAGAAAAGTTTAAATTTTGGGATAACTATTGAAGAACATGTGATTGAAGGATGGATCACTATTAGGTCAATAAGTTTTATTTATTCTGAGAAAATTGAGCTAGATAATATTGATATCCTTGTAATTGATTATTGATTTAATGAAAAATTGATCCATGACATTTTCTATGAAGTTTATCTACTTTTGGGATTAGGATATATATATTTACTATTGTGTAAATTTATGAACTATTGTTTGATACCATTTTATAATTAATGTTAATGTTAGTTTTTAGAATAATAGATGATTTCATTATTGTCTAATTACTTGTAGATTAAAATGGTTTTGTGGAAGATATGCTTTGGAGAATATATGATAAGGGTATATACATACATAGTTATATGATTATATGAATGATTAATATTTTTAGGAATGATGAGTAACTTGATATGGCCTAAGATAGTAATTTTGATGTTATATTATAACATATTTTATGAATGATGAATATTTTAAGAATACCCTCACCTTCTTTCATCAGTGAGAGATAATAAAAATTGTGAGGGTGTAATTTATTTAGGAGGGTTGTAATGACCCAGGATTTCATAGTGTATTTTAAAAAAAAACTATTATGTTAATATATTCTTCTACATTAAACATTTAACTAAAATTATACTTTGATATGTTAAAATAAAATTTTAATGTTATAATATAGCTTTTAAATAAGCATATATAAAAGTAAGTAACCATATTATGAAATCTATGAAGAAAAAGGAATGAAATAGAATCAGGTAGTGTAAGTGATACTTATGAAGCTCATTTATTAGAGCTTGTATAGGAGGAATATTTTATATCTATTTATCGGGACTAATCCCAATGTGAACATGAAAAATTACCAAATGAGAGATATCATGTGTGAGATAAATTCAAACTCGTGAAAATTTCCATGAGATTTATACTAGCAGAATCACCACCCATGACTGGTACCAAAGCATACCTTATGCTTAGATATTATTAATAGATATTAAAGACCTATATTCCTTGAAATTAGGATGATATAATTCAATAATTCATAATATTGTCTGTTATTTATCACATGTATTTGGCATTTTTTCCATTTTGACTTTAAATGAAAAATAAAGTCTGTTTTTATATAAAAATTGTTACACCCAGAGATTTTAAAATATGAACATGTTATTTGATAGCTTGTATGACATGAAAAAACCAAGAGTAAAAGGGAATATATCAACCCAATAATTTATTATATATTTATTTTGTTTAAATAAATTCAATCTCTTCGATAACTTGAAATACACGCAACACCAAGTTTAAACGAAAATATTCTATTAAAATACTATTTAAATATGAACATTACAAACTATCCATTAAGTTTAATGGTATTAATAGTAATAATTAAAATAATAATATTATGGTTATATATTTATTTGAAAAAATAATAATCACTTGAAAGTAATATAATTATTTTCCGAAAAAAACTTTATTTTTCTAAAAGAAAAATTAGCCTCGCTTTGCACACATATTTTAAAATTAATTTATACCAATTTTAAAAAATTTATTTGATAAAATTAACATAATTTTTAAAATTAGAATAAATAAATTATATTATGATGAATTTTGTGTACTTTTTTGAATGTCTCATTTTTTTTAAAAATAGTGTAAAATATTGAATTTTAATTGAAAACTACCTTTTCTTTAAAAAATTTATAATGTTTAATTTTATTTTTAATTGTATTTAAAGTAAAATGTTTTAAATTATATATAAATTAATCTAGTTTAGTTATTTTAATCATTTTAATATTGAATTTTGATATAAAAATATTGTAAACTTTTGAACATTTTCTCTTTAAAAACACGCTTTCTCATCATGACTCCGAGATTAATTTAAAATTAATTTTTTTCACTTTTGTGAATGGAATTTATAAAAATGGATTATTTATTATTAATAAAAATAACTTATAATTTATAATAAGGTTAATGTATTTTTTGACCAAAATGAATAGTGACAATAGTAAAAATTAATTACTATGGTTAAGGAAAAAATGGATTTACTAGGGGTTAAACTAAGAGGATAATGGTTTAGAATGACCTATAAAGTTATAAAACATCCATTGTTTTACATATTTTAATATTATCTGTTTTAGGTTTGATAATGGACCATTTTGGAATCTTCTTGCATGATACAATATGGGTATGATAGAATATTTTCAAAAACAGTTCAATTGTGCCACTCGCCTCACTTATAAATGGCCACCCTACTCCACTCTTCTTTGCACATTCAAACCTATTTGGTTCATAAAATACCTAACAAAATCGCTTCCCTACTTTTCTCCCCTTATCCTAATTATCATGGGTATAAATTTAATCTAGGAAGGCTTTAGTAAAAACCTAAGGAGGATACTTAAAGAAGAGGTAATGTTCTTCAACGAACATCTTGATTTTATTTCCTTATACATATCCTTAAATTATTATTAAACCATGATGATATAATAACCCTAGTATCTACCATATATTGGGATGTTTTATAATAATTTAATAGCCTAAAACCATATCCACCTCCACCAAATGGTTTCTAAAATCATCATTCATTTGTACAAAGGACTATTACCTCATGAACTGATGTGAATCATTCTTCTATTACCACCATTGATGGTTGGTTATGATGATGTATATAAATAATATATATGATATTTATAACATATTTACACATCTAGTGATATTATATCATATATATCTTTTTAATCTCCATTCTGTAGGGGATACGATAACGTCACTTGTGTGTACGGTGGACTACCGCCACACGAAGCGATGTTATTCATCTTTCAATAATGCTTTACTTGGAATGTAATAAGGTTAAAGTTTATTATTACATGTTATATACATGAAAAAAATATTATATTAATTACATGTTTATTATTTTTTAAATATAATATATATCACTTTCTTTCTTACCTTTTCACTCACTTTAATATGATAACTTCGTTCATGTACATGCGGACTACCACCTCCACGAAGCGATGTGACTCTCTTTTCATCACCCAAAAAATGGATGATATATAGGTATATTTAAATAAATTTTATGATATATATGATATTTTAGTCATTCTATAATGATAAAATATTATTAACCTCCTTTCCATAATGATCATTGAAAAATGGAAACGTTACTCATGTGTACGTATTGTCTACCATCCCTATGATCATAATGTACTTAATTTTTCATAACCATCATTCATGATTAGTTTTAAAAGTATAATTGATATATAAATATGATAATTATTTCATTATTATTTTTATTTTTATGATATATCTATATAATATGTGAAAGAACTAGAACATTCAAGAAAATTAACAGCTGAAAAACAATGCATTTAACACCATATACAATGAAAATATTGATATATTATTAATGAATGGGTTATAAGATGTTATAAAAGGATGATATAGGATATTATAAATATTAATATTGTTCTATTTAATGTTAATAACATGTTTAAAACCATTATATATGGGTTTAAATCACAGTCAACCAAAAGGAATCATGAGGTAAGGGATTTTATCTCAATTTACATTCCATTGAGACTTATTTGTTATTACATACCAATTCACCTTAATGTGGTATATATACTACCCATTTTACATGTAATATCATTATTAATTCATAATTCATGGTATTTTATCTTTCAATTTGAATCATTTCATCCAAAGGGATTTTACATTAAAATTACAAAGTGGTATAAGTTATTGTACAATTTAAATTTATTTTGTGATTGTTAACTTTCTCTTATAACAATCACGTTTTTGTGATCATTTTTCATTGTTAAATAAATTTATCTTAAATATACATATTATTTAATGATATATATGATTATTTTTTAAATCATATACTATTTTTACATATGGTGTATACTTTTAATGTTTTTTGATTAACTATGGAAATATTGATAAATCTGTATATTTTACTAAATATGGATATTTGATGATAAGGCACAATGATTCATGAATTAAATCAATTATTCAATATATTAGGAATGATTTTTACATGTAATTATTTGTGGTTCCAAACTTTATATATCCCCTAGATGCATCAATATGTCTCCTGAGATAAATCAATTGGCCAATATTAAATGGGTTTCTACCTATAGTATTAAACTGTCTGGAGGATAGATCTTAACAGTATAGGTTTTCATGTTTTTTAGACATAATGTCCAATAATTTTGAATTTCCATAATTGAGAATTCAATAATTATTAGTATATATGATACTTTTTCTATGATATTATCCATGGATTTATTTCATCTTCCATGTATTAATTAAATGGAAAGTTTTCTCACTTATTTACATTTCCACATTTATTCTATGTTATCATACCATGATATTCAAGTTATTTAAATGCATTGTGTGTTTAATTATTTACCATTATATGTTTATTGTGATTATTTTTTAATGATATCTTCTATTGTACTTAACCCTTATTAATCGTTTGAGCTCACCCTTATTTTGTTTCCTTTACCTAGGATATGCAGAAGAGATCATTGAATGAGTTTTAATGGATTCTAATAACTTTTTATGTATTATGTCTTATTTTATACTACCAATGTAAAATGGGTATCATGATTGTATTTATTTTCTCCAAAACTGCTAAATTGGTCGGTCCTCCAGGATTTGATTCTTTGTATCTATGCCAAGGTAATAAAGTAAACACCATCTCTAGGATACTGGAGTTGGGGTCATTATAGTTGGAATCAAATGAAATTTAGTAGAAACCTTGGGATTTTTTTTTGAAAAACATGTATCAAGAAATATAAACCAGTGATAGAATTTGAGGATAACTATAGAGGAACATCATAAGGTTTTGGTAAAGAAGATATTATGTGGGTTTTCTTCGAAATACATCCTTATCTAAATACTACATGTGGATTCGGTTCTACCAAAGAGGAACCTAAGGGTAATAACTCCAAAAAGGGTGAATTGGGATAGACCTGATCATCCCCTAGTGCATGAAAATAGTCTTTACTTCACACCTAGATTGACACTCTAGGGGGATATGGTTAGGATAATTCAAATTTTCTTTACAAACCATTATGAAGTATTTAAAAATAAAGATATCCCTAAATAAAATTTGTTTATTATTATAATATAAAAAATGAATGAATTTTAATTTATTCTAAGTGGTAAGACTTATTTGGACTTATAAATTGTGATTTGAAATTAACAATTTTATAAGCTAATTGATCCCATTGTCGAGCACGTTAAATTAGAAATTTTTTTTACAAGAATTTCTATAGTATAGCAAGAACCCAATGTCGTCTCTCAACGGATCCTTATATAATTAATTCAAAAATAAGGATTTGATTATGAAAATAAAAGTGGGATTTTAGTTTTCAAAACTTTGGGTTTAATGATTTAAGAATCAAATAGAAAAATGAAAATGATAAAACAAAGATAAAATTAAAAGAAATGATTAAGCATGATCAAACCGGGGAAATATCATGATTCTCATCCTTTATTACTTCAAGATATAGGGTTTATATATTTTAGTCCCTATTTTTTAACACCTATAATAATAATTATAATAATTTTATACTAGGATACCTCCTGGGGTTCGTTCGGAAACACAAAATTATTCACTGACTACCACTGATGATAGGGTAATTTGTATCTGACATCATAACAAAAACTCACCAAGGAATCACATGAAGAACTAAAAATGTTGTCTGGGATTGTATTTTATTTAAATTTGATACCATGAAATAAATTCTCATGTCTACTAAAGTATTTTTGATAGTTCAATTAACCAATATGAACCATAAAAACACCACAATTAAAAGGAAGAATAAGAAGTGGTGAACGATGTGTGGAACATGACATGAATGGGTACTCTTGAACATAATCATATGAGTTGAGTATGACATACTAGTACATAATTAAATTAAAAAAATATAGTATGTTGAAGAACAATATACAAATCTAGAATTTAAAACATCATTCAAATATTAAAAAAATATTGGGATTTACACCACGTTCCTCCACAGGTGATCACAAAGAGTTTAAAACTCTATTAAAGTAGAAGAAGCCATTGATGAGAAATAATATCATTGAAAGCTATTAAAAACATAGCCTATAGTCTATAAACATCATATAATGTGTGTTAGGGGTCTTTTTAAGGGTATATACATCAAAATTTCCATAAAGGATGTCAAGTGACTAAGAGAATATGTGATTATTCATTGAAGACTTGTTCCACATTTTTATATAGATGGTTTAATAAACAAAACTCTTGAAATTTTCTTAAAATTTTGTGGATAGGTGGGACTTTTATTTATCTATTCAATGGATGTAAAATCAGTTTAATTGGAGGTTTGAGACCTGATCCATGACCAACATACAAAATGGTGGTCTAATCTGGCATGTCCAGAATTTCATCACATTATGGAAATCCTTTAGACCGCAAAATGGATGAATTGGTATCCATGGTCTTCTAGAGAAATGAGTTCCAAATATTGTTTCATTAATCCACCCATTTTTATCCTAATTGTTTCAACGTATTATCCACAATTCTTATTTAATTCCACATGTGTGCTTGGGCTCTTGCAAAGTTTGGCCCATTTTTCTTGAATTCTATCAAGGGATCTCCAAATCACCTCTACCTGTAATAAAACCATCAAAAAAAGTAAAATCTCAATTTTTAACAAAGATAATAACTAATTAATTAAACAAAATTTTAAACATAATTTTTAATTATTATTGGAATTTACGATACATATTCAGTTTAACATTGTGGTATAAGGGTAAAAATATATAGTGAATCACTACACGATCACTAATCTAGTATATGACATTGTTTAGAAATGGAAACTAGAAAGAAGAAGGGTAGATATTCTTAGGTAAAATATAGATATTCCCCTGCTATAGAAGACAATATAGCTGGTATTTTAACAGATAAAATTATGGATGTTTTTGGTTAGCTTAATCTAGTTATGAAAAATAACCTTGCCTAGATAGAGAAACTTATTCCCCAACGAGATTCTCCTATGATGGATCGCTTTATGTGGCAGAAGACCCCATCATTTAGTGGTACTAATAATCCAGTGGTATTTGATCAATGTATTAAGTATCTAGACAATGTATTTATAGAGTTATGATATGGTGGAAAGGAAAAGGTTACCATTGTATTGTATTATCTCAAAGGTGATATCAATCAATGGTGGTCTTTTATATAAAATACTAAAGAGGAAGAGAAAATAGAAAACATGGGATGAAATATTTTAAGGAGACATTCTTATTAAAATATTTCCCTCATGAGAAATAAAATGAAATAAAGATAAATGTACATATCTAAAATAAATAGGACGAATAAAGTATTAAAAATTATGAGGCATAATTTATAAGGTTCTCTAGGTTTGGTACAGATTACATTCGCAACACAGAGTGCAATATTGAACATTTCTTTAAAGAGATTAAGACAAGTATCCAAAGTATTGCGGTCTATCAAAAAATTTCATCATATGATTAAATAGTTTATACACAATAAAAACAGAAAACAAATTCTATAAATCTTATAAATTCAAGGGAACCCAAGAGAAGAAGAGTTTATCTGAACACAATAAAAAATGGAATGCGTCAAATAAGAAGAAGAAAACACAATTATTTCCACCTTGTAAAAATTATGGAAATAATCACCGTGGGAAATTATTGAAGGGAATGAGAGTATAAGTGTAGAAATAAGGGTAAATCAGAAATATAATGAAAATGTAAGAAAAAAAACATTTTTGTTCAATGTTTAAACTACATGGAGATGGGGAACTTTGAAAATGAATTCCCTAGACATTAAGGTAATATACCTTAGAAGAATATTAGGAATCAAGGTCATGTTGATGCTACTGATGCGACTAAAGTGAAGTAATTAATGTTCTTTTGTTTGGATTCAATAAATATCTAATTTGATTATTCATTAAAAGATACATTGGTTATAATAATTAAGAAATTTTTAAGGATTATACTGTAATACCTTTTCATTAAGGATTGGAAGGAATATGTTAAACGGTACCAATGACCAAGAAAAATTATTCAGTGGATAGTAGTACTTCATATAAAATAGATGATTGAAGGAAATATAACCCTTAATATATTATTAATGTTGATATAATTATGTTGTAATAAAGAGATGATTGATATGGATATAGTAAATTGGTTAGTAATGATTACCTTGTAACTTATTAATGATTTGATGAAAAATTTGTTATGATATCATTGATAGAGTTAACAACATTTTTGGACTTAAGGAATATATCCAATAATCTATGTTTATTTATAGAACAAGGAAACATGCTTGTTTTTAATAAGGTTTTTGGGTAATTTTGGTTATAACCATGATACATGATAATGGTAGTCACATGTTTATAATGTAATGATTAAGAGATACTATATATTATTTTAAAGTATCAATGATAAGTTAGTTCGTTAAAATTAGTGACCTTCTTTCTAGAGTTTTGAGTCTCAATCTTATGGAAGGGTCAAAATGGATAACCAATTATGAAATGGTTTAAGTTGAAATTTTGATGTGGTTTTAGATATTAATGTGTTACTTAACCATATGATTATTTATGAATATTGGAATATTTTTACTAACCATTTTTTTATAATAATAACTTGAAATATATAGAATGACTTATAATTCTATTTTTGATCTTATGATATGTTAAAAGTGAATTTTAGTTCTTCATGCACAAAAAAATTAGTTTTTGGATATTAATTTCATTGGAGTAAGAGATTAAGTGGGTGTTTATCAAACCATAAATGGAGAAATTATTCCTATGAAATAAAAATATATCAAGTAAGTATATTTTCCTATATTCATAGTAAGTGAAATAATTCCTCAGCACTAAGAAATGGATCTTGAAACAAAAATGTTGTCCTATTATCATAATATTTTATGATATAAATAACCTCTTTCATGTATATTTGGTTTATGGCCTTGTGGTTGTTAACGTTCTCTGAATCACTCACTTTCTTGTGGTCAATTTTCTCTATCACTCTCCATAAGTATTTGGGTGTTAGTTTTCACTTCAATTTCTATGTTTTCACTTCCCGCCTATGTTATCTTATTTGGGAACATAGAATGTGTTATTCCATATGACCTTTGTACTTCCATTTATCTCTTATTAAGATAATGTTTTATTAACTCTTTTTATTAAGTGTATTTACAATAAAATATTTTTCAAATATCAAACCCTTGATTACTAGGATTAGTATTAGATTTTGAGGAATCCATTTATTTTAGGGGATAGAATGTAACACCCCAATATTTTAAAATATTAATTTAATTGAAACTAAAAAATTTGTCTATTTACATGATTTTAAATGGGGGAAAAAGTCAAAAAAAATTATGTTCGTTGCTTATGGCCATGGTTTAGAAAAATTGTGGGTGTTATTTCCATTGCAATAGGGTCTATCTACGACCACATTTTAAACCATATAAATATCTAGATATCACAACATTTTAACCATGGTTTTTTAAGTCTACTACTATAGTATAAACTTTATAATTAGACCATATATTTCTATTGTTTAAAATGTGTCCTTAGCCCAAAATTTCCACGGTTTAACCGTGGATATTTTAACCCCCTTATTTGGTTTAAACCACGACAGTAAATAATCTATTTCCACAGTTTAAGACATGACCATAGCTTGGTATATCTAGGGTTCAAACCATGGAAATTAAGGTCTACTTACACTTTTTATACTATGTTTTTTACAAGCTATATCCATGGTTAAACACATGGTATTAGGTACTCTATATACACGGTTTGAACAATGCAAACTTAATGTTACATCCATAGTTTAACCATGGAAATTTTAGGCTACTGACATGGTTTTAATCAGGCCTATATCCTCTATATTCAATAAAAAATTCATTTTTTGTAGGTTAGATCATCACACTCATATCATCAAGATGCAAAGGTGATTTTGATTTTCACAATGTGAATAGTGAAAAAAATTAGTTAACTTTAAAACATCAGATTCCATGGAATTGAACAAAGAGAAGTCATGCAAAAAAATAATGTGTGCTTTTTAATTTGAGTTGATTCTTGAATAATATAACCATGATGAAATTGAGATGTGATTTTTATAAAAAATTGAAGATACAAAACAAAATCTTCCCCAACACCCAATCACCCACTATGTAACCCATGTTTTGAATTAAAAACATATAGAAGGACACCATGTAGATTAAGAAGAAATGTTATGAAATTAAAATTAACCTATATTTTAACCAAATAATCACACTGAAAAATTTATGTTCCATGCATATTTGGAACTCATAACTAGATTCATTAACCCATACTTCCCATCAAAATCATCTTCTAACTCTGGATTCTTATCAATCTCACTTTTAATTTTATGTTATAGAGTAAAGTCCAACCCGTTGAAGATATGTGTGTGTTACACATCACCTAAAAACATTGGATCAAACAAAATAAAATTATGAATCATGTATATAATGGTACAATTCAAATTAAAAAAAATTCTTTCTAAAATAAGAATTTTCATTTTTAGCTACAAAATAGCCACTACACATTCAATACATCGTTCTCTTTTTTAGGGTAACTAAAACATGAAATTTTCAGAAATCAATAATATTTATCATTGATAAAAGTTGTATTATTGTCCCATGGAAATCAGAAATTTCAAAGAAATGGATCTTCGATAGAATTATAAAAGTTCTAGTAGTTCTATAGCTCATCTCATCATCCATATTTCCAAAATTCAATTCATCATTAATGATTAATTAATTTACCTGATGTATTAAAAACATGGTTGAAATAAAAAGAGAAATAGGTAAATTATAACCATGAATTTTCTAAAAAAACTTTCTAGAAAATGATTAAATTATAATCAATTAAAGAGGAAAATATCACAAGAAGGTAATGGTGATGATAGTTATAAATATGATACATAAAATTTTTTATAATGTTCAAGTATGGAGTGTAACATCCCGCTACCTCGATCTTTTATGTTTTCCCTTTTTCTAAGTTCCCTTCCAGTTTTAAAAATCATTTTATGAGATTTTTCTCATTTTACTTCGTACTGTAGAATAGGTACATTTTGTGTACCTGAAGTACACACCGTATACTTGGTGATGGTTACATGTCATGGACTGGGAGATCATGTCGTAATTGGGGAGATCATGTTATGTTCCAGTACACATCATGTACCAGAGGTACACGTCGTGTAGTGGTTAAATATAGTACTTTTAACCCGAGGCGATGAGTTTTCCGTCGTAACTTATCCAGTGTGGACTACACATCGTGACCAAGGGGTACACATCATTTCCCTTCCCGAACCCATGTCAAAATCACATGTTTAGTAGTTTATCTATTCTAGTCTTTCCATATCTCTATGTTGTAGGATTAGAGATCTCCCTAAGTGATTTTCAAAGCCGCCACTCCTTCCGAATCAATCTGATCATCTTGGGATCGATGTTGCATCTGCAGTGTGTCTCTCCGGGTAATTTTTCCTTCATTTTCTTCCTTGTGGTTGATCTTGATAGCGCCCTAGCCTTGATTTATCGGATACACTCATCCAAGTTGGTTGTTTCTTGTTGTCATCATCTAGATCTGCTGTGATATCTTGTCTCGAAGGATGTTCCTTGGATAGTTGTGGTGTATCGGATGTTCGTTCTTTAGGTACGTGGGCTTTCTTCTATCCTCCAACCCCGTATCTTCAATTTTGAATCAATCCCTTGAGGTTAATGTTTGATTCCAGGTCCTTCATTGATGGAAATATTGGGTTTCATTCCTTTGGGTTTCTTTTGTGGGCATGGACGACCCAAAATTTGAGGTTGGAGGTTCCATCTCTAGCCTATGATAACGAGCCTGATTGCTTTTGCTTTATAAATTGATTTATGAAATTGGAATGATTGTTTGTGTGTGTTAGAAAAGGTTTTTGATGGAAAAATTGTTTTTCCTGGATTTTGATAATTTGATTGTGAAAGGGTTTTGAATGTTTTTCAAATCATTAATGTTGAATTGTGAAATTGAGCACATGGGTTACCTTGGGTACTTAGGTGAAAGGTTTAGCTTGAGTCCATCATCCATTATTGTTGATATCAAGGAGGTTTGTCTTGGGGATTTCCTTAGTTCCCTAAGCCTATTATTCTAAGAGACCAAGATTACCATTTTTGGAGGATTAATCTTGGGGTTTTCCTCGGATTCCTAGGCCCATTTTTCTAGGATAAATTTTTTGAACTTCATTATTTTGGTACGAGTAGTCTACTGCCTAGACCTATAGCATTCCTTGGTGTTGTGATACCTATTCTTATTTTTTTTATTTCTTGGATTTATGAGTTAGACTTGATATTCATATTTATGCTAGTGGAAAATGATTTGGAAAATGTGCTTTGAAACTGATATACCTGCTTTTGTTTGTAACTTTGGAAAAGGGAATGTTTACCATGTTTTAAATAAAACTGCTTTACTTCTTATCATTCCATGTTTTAAATTATAAATAAGAATATAGTAATTGTTATATAGAGACTTGCAATGGAACGCCTGGGTGGGATCCTAATAATCTTATTAGCTCACACCTTGTGCACTACTTTGGTGGTGCGTATAACTTTGTTTGTATTCCATTATAGGGAAGGGAAATGCGATGCAGTGAGGTGTTGAGGTTCATGTCATCTGGGATGGGTATATTGTGGAGAGATGGTTTGAGTTCATCTATTCCATCATTGGAGTAGTTGTTTGGTTTCAATTCCCTTGCAGTCAGACTTTCTATTTGGAGTTTTTAGCAACCGTTTTAGTTGTTCTGTTTCAGCTATTTTTCATACAGTTATGGCATATATATTTTTTAGTCTTCCACTTTTATATAAATATATATGTGTGTGTGTGTTTTTGTTTGTGTTGTGTGGTCATTCAGTTTGGGAAATATCATTTCCTCAGTTTTGTCGTTCAATTCCCGGGTGTTTGTCACCAACCCGTGGGGATTAGGAACACACTTCTGGTATTTGATGGATTAGGTCAATTGCTGGGTTTCAGGGGAACCCAGGTCGGTTCATTACAATTTGGTATCAGTGGAATTCTTTCATAAAAACCCTTTCTTGGGATGTCTATTATATTGGAGATATTATTTTCGGGACTTTAGAGGTATGTTGTGATGAGTGTCTGACCTACTTTTATCGTAACAATACTCAAGTTACCATGGGATGTCCGGATATGTGTATCCAATGTTGGCTTTTCATTTAATATCTCAGTTTCTGCTTATGGGTTTTCTAGTTTGAACTAAGATTTCTTTTGTTTCTGATAATTCTTAGGTTTTGATATGCAGTAGTATGCCTCCGAGACGTCTTCCATAGGTTCCTCAGGAAGGTGCAGCTGATTCTCCTCAAAGAAATCCACCTATGGATCAGAATCTCATCGAGACTATCGTATGGTTTGTATGTGCTATAAATCATGATGTTCCATGAGTTCAGAATTTAGTGGTTGAAGTAACACTTTGTTTTGGAGGAGAAAGATATCGATTTTGAGAGATATTGTGTGAGAATCCACCATGCTTTAAAGGGATGACTAAACCTCAAGAGTCGAAAGCTTTCCTAGACATGACCATTCAAATATTTGACTTCTAGGAGACACCTGAGAATATCACGGTGTAGTGCACAGTGTTCAGACTCGAGGGTTACGAAAAGAGTTGGTGGGACTCTATGGTCTAGGCAGTCAGACATGTGGGATTATATTGAAAGGGTTTCAAAACTGAAATCTTTTAGTAGTTTTTTACAGAGTCTCGGATGTTCGAAAAATCACTGGAGTTCCTATCATTGCAGCAGGGAGAGCATTTGGTGTCAGCCTACAACAACCGGTTTGTTGAGATTTTCTGTTTTTTATCTGGATACAGACAGGAATGACCAACTGTAGGAGCAGAAGTACCTGCAGGGTTTGCGAACAGATATTAGATCACTAGTGTTCATGTGGAATCTTTATACCAAATCATATAAAGTGGACAGATCAATGATGGAATAGATGGATATGGTAGGACAAGTCGTCCTTACAACCTATTCTCTTCCAACTAGTGATAGCTTTAGTGGTGTGCATGTGAAGAAGAATAAGTGGCAGGACCATCGTAGGATTAGTGGAGGTGAATCTCAGCAGTGACCCTTCTCTAAAATATCTCTTCCAGCTAAAATTGTGTCTATGACTTGCTACCAGTGTGGCAAGGGGGTCACACCAGACTTTATTGTTGTAGGACCCCAGAACACCATGAGAGGGGGTGAATCAAGTTGTCAACTTTTTCTTTTAAAACAAGGATCTTGTTCCCACAGTGGTAGGAACTTCTTAAACCTATAAGACTGATGGTAACAGAAAGAAAACAACCACAAGAAAAGAGACTACAAAGAAATTTTACTTGGTTCACCACTAAGGGATATGTCCAAGGAGTATACTCTGATAGTTTATTGGTCATACCTAATTCCACTAAAATTCACTATATGTGGATTACAAGGTTTGGTTACAGTCACTCTGTCCTAGGCACACTTCCATTTCAAAGGCTCAGGGATAGCTCATTGTGTCCCCCGGATCACTTCCCTCGACTCCCCCTAGCTCACTACTTGAGAGAACTCAAACGCAGTTTATTGACTTGAAGGTCACTTTAATAGATTTGCATTGAATCATTTATCTCTGTTCAGCATGAGACACTACTTGCATTGAAGTCTTGAATGGATGCACTTGGAAGCACTAAACCACTGAACCAGATCTTCAGAACATGTATTCAACCTACACTGACAATTGTGTGCAACACCTACCATGTGCATGCAAGATATTACTTTTGCGTGTAAGATTTTCCTTTCATGCAGAAAATATTTTTCACAGCTACACCCTTTATATAAAACTTTTAACTATTATGCACAGCTTCAAATTTTATGTGTAGCTTCTACTTTTCTGTACAACTTTAACCTTTCCGCACAACATTAACATTTCCATGAAACTCCCTTTTCATGAAACTTTTACACTTATCAAAACGCAGATATTCTCTAATTCTTCAGTCGTACAAAATTAAGGTTTCACCACTTATTAATAGGCGTCGCCGACCCCCGTGGGAAAAACCCACCGTGTCGCAAAAAACCTCTCATTATGCACGCAAATGCTTTAGCGCAGGAACCATTTTCCATGCATAACTCCAGATTTTTTTCGTAGCTCAAGTCATTTCCATTTTTCGACATTCTGATCCTAAAACATGCATTGTGTACAAGTTTAAAAAACATCTACAATATTGCACAAAACATCATTTTCCAAAAATATATTTCTCAATTTTCTGATTTCTAGGCCCAAAAATTTGGCAAACACTGGGAAATGACGCCACCTTCAATACTATTGTCCTCTAGAAGTGTATGATCCCTTTCCTAGAGAAAATAACTTCCAATGAGGATTGACCACAAACCCAAAACAAAATCCATTTCTTGAATATAACAGTTGTATTTCCAACAATCTTCTGATTTGAGTTTGTTGGCAATCACCAGATAAATTCAATATATCACCAGCCACAAGAAAACCTAAAATGAAACAATCAACTCAACCAACACTCTAAGTATACATAATCAATTATTGGTGTATAAAACATGAGGGGAAGTGTGAATTGGGATCCCGTGTTTTGGAATTCTTAAATACACCACCCAATATATTATCTTACTATTCCATAGAAGCATTACATATCTTGAATGTATTCCTTATCCTCCTAACACTGAATTATCGTCATGTATTCCTTCTCCTAATAACACCAAATTATCATCGTGTCATAGAACCATTACATGTTCATTACATGTACATGTAATGAATCCTTAATTTATTCCTTTCTCACCCATTGACAATAATCCCAAAGACCGGTAAATGTTCATTGAAAAGCTCAAAACACCCCCTAGATAGTATCTCCCCCATAAACCTGCATCACATCTACAAACAGATTAAAAATAGTTAACATAACTGGGGAGAGGGGTATTTAGGAACCTTCTTATGCACTGGGAGGTGACTAAACATCAAGGTTCAACCAATGTTTCTCAAAAATAGCTGTTGATAGTGGCTTGTTCAGGATATCAGCCACTTTCTCATCAGTTCCCACATGTTCCATTCTAATCACGCCTTATTCAAGTTTTTCCTTGATAAAGTGATATCTGATTTCAATATTTGTTTAATGAGAATGCTAAATAGGATTATTCATAATATCAATTTCTCTCTTGTTATCATAGTAAATCACCATTGGTTGTTTCACCAAACCACCAATATCTTTCAGTTTTTGCTTAATCCATAGTAGTTGAGTGCATGCCTTTGTAGCAGAGATATACTCATCTTCATCAGTACTAAGAGAAGTAATTTCTTGTTTCTTTCTCAACCATCCGATACATTTCTGCCCAATATAGAATGATTCTCCACTGGTTGACTTTCTGTCCACTAAATCTCCATCCCATTTAGAATTATAAAATGCTGATAATTTGCTGTCCCCTCTTACAATAAAGTTTAACCCAAAATTATGAGTACCTTGAATGTACCTCAGGATTCTTTTCACTGTTGTCATATTTTCTTCCTTCGGATTACTCTAAAATTGTGAAACTAAGAAATTTGCAAAGACAATATTATGTCATTCTTCCATTTTGTATAGTAAGCTTCCAATAATCCTCATGTACATAGTGGGATCTACAGAGGTCCCATCCTCATGATTTCCAAGTTTGGTTCCAACCTCAATCAGAGTTGACATTGGTTTGGAGTCATAAATATTAAATATCTTTAGCAGCTCTAATGCATACTTTTCCTAAGAAAATAAATTGTAATACTTCTTTTGAATCACCTTCATCCCTAAGAAATATGTGAGCTCCTCGATCATAGTCATTTCAAATTCTGATTTCATGTGATTGGAAAACTCATCCACTGATTTCTACCTGTTTCCACCAAATATAATGTCATCAACATAAACAAAAACCATGAACTGATCTTTCATAGAATTCATCACATAGAGATTGTGATCTACTCCTCTTTTTAATTCCAGCTTCTTAAGATATGAATCCAGTTGGGAATACCATGCTCGTAGTGCCTGCTTCAAACCATAGAGGGGATTCTTTAGTTTAAAAGCCTTTGTTTCACCAGTACCAAGAATAAAACCCATTGGGTTTTTGATGTAGTCTTCTTCTTCGAGAACACCAATCAATAATACTATCTTCACATCCATATGATGTACTTTATATCCTCTTCGTATTACCATGGCAAGGAAAATCCTGATTGAATCCTGTATTTCTACTGTAGAAAATGTTTCCTCAACATTGACACCTTCAATCTATGAATATCCCTTTCACACCAATTGCGCCTTATTTCAGATCACATTACCAAGCTCATCATATTTGTTCCTAAAGATCTGCTTTGTCCCAATCACATTGTGACCTTTAGGTCTCCAGACCAGATCCCATGTCTTATTTTTGTCAATCTGATCTAACTCTTCATTCATGGATTTAACCCATGATTCATCCTTTGCATCTTCTTCAAAATAGGAAGGTCAACAGCTGATAGAAATGCATATTTTGCACTACACCTATTTCTCCTCATTTACTGTGGGTGAATTCCAATCCCCAATGATGTTGGATTGATCAATTTCTGCTCTTCGATTCCTCCTCTGAGATTCAACTGAATTCTCTCCAGCTATGGTTTCAACTTCAAATTATTCTTCTAAGTCAACATCCCAATGTAACTCCTGAGTTTTTGTACACATTACTCTATTTTAGTATTTTCATTTACTCCATGTTCAAATTTGTTCTCATCTTCTATCTCATCATCATAGGAATTATTTGAAGCATTTGGGGTTTTGTCTTCAATGATCGTGACATCACTACTTTCCACAATCCTCCCCAAGAACTTATTGAAACACTTTTAAGCTTTTATTTTCGTTGGATATTCAAGAAATATTCCTTCATCTACATTATCACTAAACTTCCCTTGATTTCCTTCTTTATTTCGGATGAAACGTTTTCTTTTGAAAACATGAAAGTATTTCAAAGAAGGATTCCTTCCATGCCAAAATTTATAAGGTGTCTGCGTTTCTCCCATATAAATCAATGTTCTATTTTGAATGTGCACTATAGATTCAACAGCTTCTTTCCAGTAATAGCGAAAGATACGACTCTCAACTAGCATAGTCCTAACCATGTTGTTGGCATGTTGATTCCAGCACTCAACAACTCCATTTTTATGTAGATTTCTAACAGAAACTACCTCATGTCGTATTAAATGTTTTTCTTGGACATTCTCAAACTCAATGGATGTGTATTCTCCTCCATTGTCAGATTGAAGGACTTTGATTGTCTGTCCAGTATCATTCTCAGCAATTCAGTGATAATTTTTCATGTAATCTAGTACTTTCCACTTCTTGTGAATAACCATTACACAATCTATTCTACTATAATAATCAATTAAAATGAATAATTACCTCTCTATATGAGTTCTAAAAACATTTATCAGACCACATACGTCTGTATGGATGAGATCAAGAAGGTGTGATGCCCTTTTCTTTATTGGTCGATATGAACTACAGAGTAGCTTCCCCTGTATGAAAGAATCACAAGACTTTTCCGATTCACATTTCAGAATGGGGATATCCAAGACTATCTTCAACATAGATATATTTTCCATGCCTTGTTGGTTAATGTGCCCCAGCCTATATTTCCACAGGTTGTTTTCCACTTCAACATTCATATAGTAGGAGTTCTCTTTACTGTCAACCTGATATAAGTTTTCATCTATTCTGCATCCTTTCATGAGAGAACTCCCTATTTTTTCCTTTATAGTGGATCATTTTTTATTTAAATTTACTAAGAGACCTGAGTCACAAAGTTGACTCACATTGAGGAGATTGTGACGTAGACCGTCCACATAAAGATCTTCAATCTTCTACATCTCTCCATTGGCCAGATCAGTATTTCCACTGCCTTTAATCTTCAAAGAACCATAATTACCAAACCTCACTATTCCAATATCCTTGTTTTTAATGTTCTTTAAAAGGTCAGTGTTTACTATCATATGGGACGAGCATCCACTATAAAGAATCTAGGTGCTGCTGCTTTTGTGGCTTTGAGGGATACATCTACAAGATTGGATTTCTCAATTTTCTTCTTCTCTTTCCATGAGATATTGGATTGAGTGTAAGAAAATGATGGCCTTCCATTTATTTCTTCTACATAATCAGATTCCTCATAACCATACTCTTATTCTATAAGAGAAAACCTATTTTGGAGAGAAACGCCATCGGGGGGTGAGTATTGACCCTTCTCTGAGAGTTGTATGAATTTATCCTATCATACCTCTACTGATAATACATAGCTTTATTTCCAAATTTAGAATAGTGAAAATAGTATCCATAGAAACTATTTATTCTATAAGATGTTAGATATGAAATAGATTTCCTTTGTTGACTTCCCAGATCTTCCCAATTCAAATAGCTCCTTGCCTCTTCACAATATGACATGGTATTGCCCAGATAGCCACATAACTGACACTTCATGAGAGTAAATGTCTTCTCACTTATATTTCTCCTCATGCCTTCTTCCTTCAGAAAATGTTTGTACTACCTATCATTTCTGAAAGTTTTAGGATAATCTTCAGTGCAACTTTTAGATTTGATTTAGGGGTTTTTTCAGCATTTCAGGAAACTTTTCAACTTGTCCAACTTTCATCTTGTATTTCTTTTGTCTCTCGTCACTTCCAGCAGTTGATGTCTCAGCTTCACAACTGATTCCACTTTTTCCCATGAAAGTGGGTCTTCGATCACACAATATTTTTTCAACCCCATCTGAACCACGCTTGGCTCTTCACATTAACTTTGCATATGAGAATATTCCAAAATGAATTTTCTTCTTACCCTCATTTTTAGTTGATTAATACTCAAGTTTACTCCCAAGAGTAACAACTTCTTCCTCAAGACCCTCAACAGTCTTGGACTTCTCTTCCAGTTTAGAATTAAGGTCATTTATGACCTTTTCTTATTCTTCAATTATAATATTTAGTTACACAACATCATATGTGATTTCAAGGATTGAAGAATGTACTCTCACTAGTTCTTCTATTCGTTCAATTTCAACTTCAATCTCATCAAAATATTCTGATGATTCTTTCACTATTTCTTCCAATTATTGTATCTCTTACATTTAATCTCAATATTGGAAAAGGAATCCTCAATTTTAAACTTGGAATCACCATTAGGAGTCATCTGATGATCTATGTCTTTATCGATCGAGGGTTCTAACTTTTCAATGGTTTCCATCATGGAAGCATGGTTTCCAGTTTTAAATTCGGGTTCTTCTTCTTCACAGAATTCAATATCATTGTCTTCCACTTCACAGAAAAAACTCTTCTTCTATAATTTATTTCTAGATTTTAAGTCTCTATTTTTGAAAAACCTTTTTCGAGGCTTCTCAATGTCTTCTTCTTTGCTCTCTTCATCATCTAACTTTATTTAGAGGTGAGAGGCAATGTGTCCAACTCTTCCATAATGAAAACATGCCAGAGGTTACTTACCTTTAAATTTACCTTTTCCCTTCTTTAGCTTCTTGGAAATGAGAAAAAAAAAATTTCCTCATTATCTTCACCACCACTATCTCATGAAATTTTCAGTTTTTCCATGGCTTTGAACTCCATTTCCTTGCTAACACGAGCTGTAGAATCTTCAGGTTTGAATCTTATCGTACATGCCACTAGACTACTTATGAAGATCATCCAAATACAGTTTAGATAGATCTCTTTCATCAAGGGCTGACACCTTTGCATTATACATAGGAATAATTCTTCACAAGATTTTCTTTATGATATCAATATCTTTGACTTCCTCTCTAAGACCTCGAATTTATCACACAACTTCAGTAATTCGTTTAAATAATGAATATACATTCTAATCAGCATGCATCTTTAGATCATCAAACTTGTTGTGAAGGACTTTAATTTTTTACTCATTCACTTTGTTGTCTCCTTCATAAATATTTTCAAGTTTATCCCACATAGACTTTGATGAGGTGAAACTCATCACCTTTAGATAGATCTGATCTGAAAGAGCCGTAGTGATATCAATCTGGGATTTAGCATCTTCATCATGAACTTTCCTGTCTATATCAGTCATAGAAAGACATGTTGGATCAGTAACATGTATTCCTTACATAGTAGAAAAAGAGGACTTCAATTCCAAGGGGTATTAAATGAGATCTCATTATGTTATTCCAAATCTAAAAATACATCCATCTAATAGATGGATTCCCTTAGCATTGACTGCATTCTCCATGACAGCAAAAAAAAAATCTAACACTAGTAATCATTACCCTCTGATACCACTTGAAGGAACCCAGGACACCCTGAGAGGGGGTGAATCAGGGGGTCAAATTTTTATTTTAAAACAAGTATCTTGTTCCTACGGTGGTAGGAACTCATTAAACATATAATACAGATGGGAACAGAAAAAAAATAACCATAAGAAAAGAAAACACACAACACTTTTACATGGTTCGCCACTAAAGGATATGTCCAAGGACCATATGCCGACAGGTTTCCAGTTATACTTAATTCCACTAACCTTCACTAGCTATAGATTACAAGGTTTGGGTACAGTCACTCTATCCTAGGCACACTGCCTTTAAAAAGGTTTAGGGATCGCTCACTGTATCCCTTGGATCACTTCCCTCGACTCCCCCTAGCTCACTGCCAAGAGAGAAGTCAAACTTAGTATATTGACTTGAAGGTCGCTTTAATAGATTTTCAATGAAGTCTTTGTATTTGTTCAGCACGAGGCATTGCTTGCATCAAAGTCCTAAAATGATGCACTTGAAAGCACTGAACCACTAAACTAGATATTCAGAACATGTATTCAGCCTACACCGAAAATTTCACGCAACACCTACCTTGTGCATGCAAGATCTTTCTTTTTCATCTAACGTTTTAATTTAGCTTGGAAAATATTTTTCACAACTACACCATTTACGAGCAACCTTTAACTTTTACAAGAAACTTCAAATTTTACGTGCAACTTCTAATTTTCTATGCAACTTTAACCATTCCGCGCAACTTTAAATTTTCCACAAAACTCTCATTTCGTGCAACGTTTACATGCATCAGAACTTAGATATTCTCTTAGTATTCAGTCATATCGAATGAAGGGGGTCACCTCATATTTATAGGCATCGCTAACCACCATGCTCAAACCCCACTATGTCACCAAAAACCTCTCATTATGCGTGGAAATTCTTTTCACCAAGGAACTATTTTCTGCTCACAACTCCATATTTTTCGTACAACTCATGCTTTTTCCATTTTTCGACATTCTGATCTTGAAATATTACTTTCATGCATGTTTACAGAACGCCAACAATATTTTGGGAAACTTCCTTTTCCAAACACATATTTCTCGATTTTCTGATTTTGAGGCCCAAAAATTTGGTAAACACTAGGAAATGATGCCACCTTCAATATTGTTGTACACTCAAACTTTAGATCCCTTTCTTGAAAAAAATTCTGAACTTCCAATGAGGATTGAAAATAAACACAAAACAAAATCCATTTCTTGAATAAAATGGTTATTGTTCCAACACCTATCATATGCCCGCAAATACTTCCAATTGTTGTGGATGTGTTGGTCATCTACAATGTTTCTATCAGGATATGAATACACCTCGTTACGGTTAAGTTCATCAACTCTAAATTATACTGCGGTGTGGTTAGAAGCTTCAAAGAATATATGGCTCCATCCACAGGCCTCAGGAGTGAAGCATTTACACGTATTAGATGAGTGTCCAAAGGAAGTTAGTGTAAGTCCAGCAATAGTGAGATGTACTCTCCTTATTATATCTTCAGTAGATATTTCTTTGTTTGATACTGGTTCCTCCCACTCATTTATATCTGCACATTTTTTTGATATTCCTAAACTTAAATAGATCTTATTCCCTTATCGATAGAGTTAGCGAAACCTCTTGGAAAGAGGAAATATCAGGGGTTTTGGTGTCCTTCTTGTTTTTTGATGATAGTTGAGATAGAGTTGGTCTAGTATTTTCTCATCATTAATATGGATCTATTTGATTTCATCATCGGTATGGATTTGATGTCACCCATCAAGCTGTGGTTTATTGTTATCACTGGAAAGTTTCATTTCTTGAGGTCGATGGGAGCTCCCAGGTGTTTTAGGGGGACTAGGATCTGAGATCAGGTCGTGTAGGGCCTTCCCACCCAAAGCTCAGAAGTTTTTTGTCCATCATTGTGTTTGAGCTTGATGATGTCTCTTTTTTTGAGGATCTTCCTATTATGGTCTGATACTTTCATAATGTTTTCCCCAATTAATTCTCTAATCTACTTCCAAAGATGGAGGTAGAGTTTAAAATTTACCTAGTGCTAGGAACACAACCAATATTGATGACGTCTTATCATATGGAACCAGCAAAGTTAAAATAACTCGAGGTTCAGTTAGATAACCTCTTAGAGAAGGGTTTTTTCTCCCTAGTGTTTCTCATTAGGCATCCTTTGTTCTATTTGCCAAGAAATCAGATGGTCCACTTCATTTATGTGTGTACTATCGAAAGTGAAACCAGGTAATGGTTAAGAAAAAATATCTTTTGCCTCATGTGGATGATTTTTTTGATCAGTTAAAGGGGGGAAGGTGGTTCTTGAAGATTGATCTTTGGTCGGGTTATCATCATCTCAGAGTTCAAGATTCTGATATACCAAAGACGTCCTTCAGAAGTAGGTATATCCATTATGAATATCTTGTGATCCATTTAGTATTACTAATGATTCTATAGTTTTTATGGCCTTAATGAATATAATATTTCACAAATATATTTTCACTTTTGGGGTAGTGTTCATGGATGATATTCCGGTTTATTCAATGTCCGAGCTTGAGCACGAGCACCATCAAAGTTTGGTTCTATAGATTCTGAGAAGTCACCTTCTCTATGTAAAGCTTTCAAAATGTAGTTTCTGGATTCGAGAAGTGATGTTCTTGGGGCACAGAATTTATGATCATGGATTATCAGTATATCCCTAGAAGGTAAAAGTTGATTTATCATGGAAGGACCCATGAAATGTCTTTGAGATATGAAGCTTCATTGGTCTTGCTGGATACTACTGATGGTTCGTCAAGGATTTCTCAAAGTTTGTGTCACCATTGATTGAACATCTAAGAAATCAGTGAAATTCTCATGGAATGAAAAGTTTATGTATTCATTTGATGAACCGAGATGACTTATAACATCGACACCTGTTATGATCTCACATAATCCTGGTAAGGGGTGTGTAGTGTTCTATGATGCATCGGGCGCTGTTTTGGGATGCGTGCTAATGCAGGATAATCAAGTGGTAGTTTATGGATCTTGTCAACTCTGACCACATGAGGAAGACTACCTCAATCATGATTTAGATCTTGTTTCAGTGATTCATGTTCTTAAGTGTCGGAGGCACTATCTCTATGGGAAAAAGTTCATAGTCTTCTCTGCTCATAAGAATCTAAGTTATATCTTTTAACAAAATTAAATGAATCAAAGTTAGAGATGATGGGTATAATACCTTAAGACATTTTAATTTCACATCGCCTACACTCTGGGGAAATGGAATGTAGTTGCAGATGATTTAAGCAGGAAGGTACCATCACAGGCTGTTCTAGAATCAAATGAAGAGTGGTATCTTATGGGGTTTTTTTCTTAGTTGTACTTGGATACTCGGGAGGATGTCTTAGGTATGGTTCTAACCAGTGATCAGTTTTCATCATATCTCCTAGATTCTATCTTGCGAATTCAAAAATAATATGATGAGTTTCATTATATTTGGGAAAACCTTTATGGTGCAGATATAGTTTCCATTTGGTCTCTTTATTTAGATGGAATACTTCACATCAGGAAGCGAGTTTTCATCCTAACACATGTGAGAAGTTCATTCATGTTCGAGTGTCATATATATTCATGGATAAGTCATCTAGGATCTACAAATATGTATTATGACATGAGAAGACAGTTTTGGTGGCTGGGTATGAAGCATGACATTGCAGATTATATGTCCCGTTGTTACACCTACCAACAGATAAAGGAAGAGCACTTGAAGCCATATAGTTTTCTTCATCCTCTCCTAGTGTCGGTTTAAAAGTTGGATGAGGTGTCAATGGATTTTGTTTTTGGGTTTCCATCGATGACACCAAGGGAAAAATGCTATCTGGGTGGTTTTTGATCCGTTGACGAAGTCTTCTCATTTCATTCTGATCAAAGACGCCACTAAAGTTAATGATCTGGGTAATATGTATGTGCATGAGATTGTGATGTTACATGGGAGTCCTTCTTCCATTGTTTCATATAGGGATCCAAGGTTTACCTCAAGGTTATTGAGGAGTCTTCAAGAGGCAATGGTGACTCATGTCATGTTGAGCACATATTACCATCCACAGACAGATAGCTAGATGAAGCGTGTAATTTAGATCCTAGAGTATATGCTTTGTTCTTGTGTCTTGGATTTCAGTGGATCATGGGATATCCATCTGGGACTTCTTGAGTTTTTTTACAACAATAGTTATCATTCTTCAATCAGAATGGACCCCTTACAAGAATTATATGGTCTCCCATGCATATCACCTCTTGGTTGGGAAGAGGATGGAGAAGTATCTTTGTTTGGACTAAGTCCGGTTTATGAGATGTCAAAAATGATTCAGGAGGCGTGACGATGTCTGGTTACAGCCCATATTCAACAGAAATCATATGTTGATCGGAGGAATCATCCTTTGAAGTTTTCTGTTGGTGACTGGGATTTCTTGAAGGTTTCTCCGAGTTTGCATCACTGTCAACTTTGGAAACAAGGAAATTCATCTCTGAGATATGTGGTAACATTAGAGATCACTAAATGGCTTGGTCAGGTTGCTTATCAGTTAGCATTGTCAGCTTAGTTGATAGGCATTAATAATTTTTTCCACAAATCAAAGATCAGGAAGTATCACCCTGATTTCACTCACGTTTTGAGTTGGGAATAAATTGAGTTAGAGCCATACACTTCTATTTTAGAGAAAAAAGTTTTGATTTTTTACTCTCAAATGAAATTATTATGTGGGAAGTTGATTCTATTAGTCAGAGTTATATGGAAATAAGGATCGGATTCTCATGAGACTTGGTAACGTGATTCATTTATGAGGGATTAGTGACCTCATCTTTTTCCAAAGAGTACATCTTCCACATTACTTCTGAAGGATGGAAATTCCTTATGGTGGAGATATTGTAACATCATGTTACCTTGATCGGGTATGTTTTCCATTTTTCTATGTTCCCTTCTAGTTTTAAAAATCTTTTTATGTGGTTTTTCTGGGTTTATAGCAGACTGCAAAATAGGTACACGTCATGTACCTCAAGTATATGTTGTGTACTACGTGTCAGTAGAATACCATGGACTGGGATATGATTCCTTGAATGGGTAGATCATGTCGTGAGCTGGTACACATCATGTACCTGAGGTACACGTTCTTTAGGGGTTAAAATGCGGATTTTTTACCTAGGAAGATGGGTTTTTTGGTGTAACTTATCCAGCGTGGACTACACGTCATGACCAAGGGGTGCACATCCTGACCCGGCCCGTGCCCATGTTAAATTAATGTGTTTAGCAGTTTCTCTCATCTATTGCTTCCATATCTATTGGCTATCTTACTAGATCTCTCCCCATGTAATTTTAAGTGATGCCACTACTTTTTAATCAATCTGATTGTCTTGGGACCATCATTTCATCTGTGATACATCTCTCTAGGTAAGTGTTCCTTCCATTTCTTCCTTTTTATTGATCGTGATTGTGCCCTAGCCTTGTGTTATTGGATCCGTTGATCCCAGTTGGATTTTTCTTGTCATCCTCATCTAGAACCATTATGAGGTCTTTTCTTGAAGGTCGTTCCTTAGTTATTTTTGGTGCAGCAGATGTTCGTCCTTGAGGTATGTGTGCTTTCTTCTATCTGCCAATCTCTTTTCTTCAATTCTGAATCAATATTTTGAGGTTCAAGTTTAATTCTAGGGCTTTCTTTGATGGTTTTGTTGGGTTTCCTTACTTTTGGTTTCTATTATGGGTGTGTGTAGCCCAAAATTTGAGGTGGGTGGTTCTATCTCTAGCCTATGACAATGATCCTCATTTCCATTTATTTATAAATTGATTTATGAAATTGGTGTGATTCTTTATATGTGTTAGAAAAGGGTTTTGAAAAAAAATGGTCTTTCCTTGGATTTTGATAAATTGATTGTGAAACTATTTTGAATGTTTTTCAAAGCATTGAAATTGAATTTTGAAATTGAGCACATGGGTCACCTTGGGTACTTAGTTGGAAGGCTTAGCTTGAGGCCATCATCCATTGTTGTTGTTATCAAGGATGTTTTTCTAGGGGATTTCCTATGTTACCTAGGCCCATTGTTCTAGGAGACTGATATTTACATTTTGGGGGGATTACTCTTGGGATTTTCTTCTACTTCCTAGGCTCGTTGTTCTAAGATCAGTTTTGTGTACTTGATTATTTTGGTACGGTTAGTTTGATGCCTAAACCTGTACTATTCCTTGGTGTTGTGATACCTATGCTTCTGTTTTTTATTTCTTGGATTTTTGAGTTAGCCTTTATATGCATGTTTATTCTTGTGGAAAATGATATTGAAAATTTTCTTTGAAACTAATATACCTGCTTTTTGGAACTATGAAAAAGGGAACATTTACCATGTTTTCTATAAAACTTCTTTACTTCTTATCATGCCATGTCTAAAATTTTAAAAAAGCATACAGGAATTGTTATACAGAGACTTGATATGGAAATCCTAGGTGGGATCCTACAGATCTTATTAGTTCACACGTTGTGCACTGCTTCAGGGGTGCGTAGACCATTGTTTGTATTCTAGTACAGGGAAGGGCAAGGCACTATAGTAAGGCGGTGAGGTTCAGGCCAGCTAGTACGGGTAGCTAGTGGTGCGATGGTTGGAGTTCTTCTATTCCATCATTGGAGTAGCTCTATGGTTTCAAGTCCCTTGCATTCGGACTTGCCATTTGGAGTTTTTAGCTACTGTTTTAGTTGTTTTGTTTCTATTGATTTTATTACAGTAATGTCATATATATATTTTAGTCTTCCACTATTTCTTCTTTTCTCTATATATATGTTGTTTGGTCATTCAATTTTGGTGAACTTGTCCACTCAGCTTTGGCGTTTGATGTCTGGGACTTGTCGTCAGCTAGTGGGGATTGGGATCACCCTTTGAGTGTTTGACAGATTGGGTTGGGTGTTGGGTTTCAATGGAACCTGGGATGATTTGTTACATGGATCATTGAACTTTCCTAAGAACCTAAATAAGAATTAGAAAATGTTCACGAAAACCAGTTTTCCATTACTCAAAAATAGTTGTGTAGATTATTTTAAATTAAAAAAGATGACTTCATGTTTAGCTTCCATTTTAAAACATTTAAAAGAAGTATTAATAATAGATAACAGTTATGATAAATTTTTAGCATTATTGTTGGAAATTTATTTGGTTGTTTATAAAAAGTAACTATACCTTAATCTAGAAACAATAATTTCTTAGATTGAACCTCTTCGATCTGAGAGATTAAAATAAAAAACACCTACCAGGGTTTCTTTAATAAAAATATCATAATATCAAGCTCATATCCTCCAGCTACTGCAGGTTACGGTAGCACACAGCACCACCCATATCATCATCCTACCATAAAAAATCATTTAGAATTTAAATGTTTTACATAACCCTTAAAAATACCTTTAATGAATCATAAAATTATTTTCAAATATTTTATGATAAATTAACATGGATAAAATGAAATGATTATACACAATATCAAGTATTCCAAGTCATTCCACAAATCATGATGCACCTATATCACTATTTATGTATACGCATTACATAATATACTAACACATCCACAAATGTCAAATAGTCCAAATAAACTCAAATGTAATTCATACATACCAATACATAAGTAGTGAAACTGAAAGAGGTAATGAAAGGAAGTGTGGACAATGCAGTCCTTAATAATCTGTAAGATTGTAGACTAAGCTTCAAAGTGTATCTAGAGATCAACACCCAGCTACAAATTCCACTTTCCATTATGTGAAACATCGTGTATTTAGTTGGTACGCACAAAAGGTGTTATATATAGTGAGTGAAAACATAATCCTTATTAAAAACCACAAACACTTTTGTTAACTCAAGGAGTTAGTATGTGAATATATAAATAACAGTGTAATGCCAAAAAGGTCCAATTATCTTTAGGGAGAATTATTCTATACCACAAAACTTCATAACTAAACCCACTATAAGACACCTGTAAATGACCATTACCATATCTCAAACATATCACAACATTGTTAGTGATAAAAATAGCATACATCACTAAAAACTTGACATAGAAAATCATTTCTTACCCATGACAACTCATGTTGTCAATTTATAACCCCCCCCCCCCCTCGTAAAGTATGTGTAATCAATATGAAAATACAAATCCAATCTATATATTAAAGATCACATTTTTGTAACACAATACACATAAAGAGACCCTAAAAGGGTATCAATATCCCATATTTCATTTCAAGGTTCATTACCCAACCATTACCCAAATATTATTCCAATGTAACCATTTAAGGATTCATTTCCAGCTTTATTAACATATAAGTTCAGCATGTAGCTCACACCTTATCAACCCTAGTTAAAGAACATCATGACACATTCTGTTTTAACATGAATTGTACATATTTTCCCCCTTAAAATCAATACCGTATTCAAATTAAATCATTATTCTAGAAATTATAAAACCATTTAAAGTATAACAATCTTACACTTTGGTAAGCTCAACAATATGTCCAACACCCCAAGCACTCTATGTGTTTTCTATACATTTATTCTCCTTTTAAATTGTTATTACTATATTTTTATAATCCAATGAAGACAGCCTAAGAATGCCTATAAATCATTCATGCTTGAGGATAATTCACCATAGTAGGCTTAAAATTATTGTCCCTCTTAAAAAATAATTTCCAACACTTCTAAGAAAAAACATTTAGAATTCTAAGGATTCATGAAAAAATTAGATTTTTCAAGTTTGTAGAACATTGGGAATATGTTCTTTTCTAAAATTGAAAAGTACCCAGATTAGAGGAATCAATTTGACATGCCTATAAAGGAAAAATAATTCCTTATGCATAATAAAAATTCTTAATTGACTAGGAACTTATTTTATATCTTTGAAGTGATAAATGAGCATAAATTCTAAATTTCAATTGAGAAGAAATATAGTACTGAGATCATTGTGGAACATATTAAAGGAATTCAATCCATGCTCTTAAGTAATGAATAATGATTAGAGTAAAAATTCAAATAACCAAGGACCACATCAAGGGAAGTCAATATAACTTCTAAAGTATGGAAACAAGGTTTAAAAATACATCTAATAACACCCAAGCCTGTATAAATAGTTTTTCATCTCACGTGGAGATAATTATGAAATAAAATTGTTATAGGGAGAAAATTTTTATTTCAATCCAAAAAAACCCCCATCTTATGGAGTGTTTCATTGAAATCACAATAAGCAGTGCAAATGATATTGGAATTAGAAATCCACTAGATGGTGTTTATGATCTCTTATGGATGAAGATCCCACTAAAAATTTAGGAATAAATCCATATACACATAGAAAATACTTTAGGAAATTTAGGCCACAAGAACATTATGAGAAGCTGTTTTTTAGAGTAAAGAACATAGAAATTCTATATTTGGGGAAATCTTTCATTGAAGAGGAAATTGAGGAAATGGGCGTTGAATTTCCACATACAAAACAAACGAATCCCAGAGAATAAAATGAATAAAAATGATGGGGTTATTATTTCAAATAATGACATGTGAATTATAGTTACTAACTATAATGTTGAAACCCCAAATGGCGTTATTATTTCAAATAATAACTTATACATTAAATTATAATCTTATCATTTTTCTTGATTTTAATGAATTTTGAATTATTGTAATAATCTATGCATTATGGTTATAATATTTACAATCTTATAATAACTAAATAGTAGTCAATGACCTATCAATTACAGTTATAAACTATAATGTTGAAACCCCAAACGGAGTTATTATTTGAATAGAAAAACAACTAAAAAAGATTTTTATTTCCAATATGTCATAATTTTCAAAGTGGTTTGTGCCTATGCTTATATTGTTTATTCTTTTAATGATCAATACTTATTTTTTTTAAATGTAGCAAAAAATTATGTATTTAAGGGTTTTGATATGCCATAAAAATGTTATTAGAATGAAGAATAGAATATACAACATACCATTATGAATTACTATATCACATATTTCATAATGTAATTTTTTAAAATCAAAAATAAAAAATTCATATAAAAATAAGAATCCATACCAATTTTGTAAATTGATATGAATTATGAGTTTAAACAATGTTTTAAACACCTTCAAGAATAAATATCAGGTTAAGCTGATTTTTAGAATACCATATTTTTCATTTATTTGATTTAGGGGTGTTTACCTAGATACCATTCATGGATTTATTAGGGAAATTATTTAATTATCCATATACCATTTATTTATACAGTGTAAATACCATATTATTTATTATATTGATTAAAGGGTATTTACATTGAATGTTTCTAAATATCTTTGTATAACCATTTATTTTATTAAGGAACATCATGTTCTGATTATTGATGGGATTTTGAATGATTTCCTAATGTAAATCCTTTTGAAACCCATTTTTTCATGGGTTATTTATGATGTGTTTAATAAAACCCATTTTTTCTATGGGTTCTTTATGATGTGAGGAATAAAACTCTTTTTCCTTCCCATGGATTATTTATGATATGATGAATGATTGATTTCAAGTGGCATGTGCAAGTATGTATAAATGATGAGTAGGGTCCTATATAACCCTTTAATGCATTTTCAAGGATTTATATCTCAAAAAAATTAATCATGAGTACATTATAGTTTCTAATAAGCATGGGAACTAATATTTTGGATCATGAAAGTAATGTTTTCCAATGCTAATGTTTTTTCCATAATTGAATGATTTCACAGTTTTATACATATACTCTTGACTATGTTATACTATCATGACTCGTGTTTATTGATCTAATCCTTACTGGGTATAGGTTTATTATGTATCCAACTAATACCCATATTATTTTCTTATGATCACTAATGATATTTGATTGTTATTGCTTATGTTTACCCGTATTGAGTATCTGAGCTCACCCATTTCTTATGTTTCCATTTCCCAAGGTAATAATGATAAGAAAAGTATGAAATGACAAAAAGATTATCTTATATGGATAATTTATGGGAGATTTTGATGACATTTTAGGTATTAATAAGTTTTTATATAGTGTCCAAATTTCTATTTGTTAAAAATATCAAGAGTTTAATTAGATAGTGTTTTATCATAATTCTCTAAAAATATTAACCTAAATGATCATATAAACATATTGTAATGAAATATTTTCTTTGAGGTCATGTAATTTAGGTGATTATGTCTATAGTCCATCATAATTGGAACCAATGATAGTGTTTAAAGAAATTGTATTAGAAGTTAACCTGGGATTCAAGGTCTGGGATATCATACAATATATGAGTTTGATATATAGAATAATGAAAACCAAATGATCAATATGGTTTCCCTAGGGATTGTATTTTAATATCCAACAAAAGTGGTGTAACCTTAATCCATTCTAATTCTAGATGGATTCACCAATAATTAGGTGGAGTACAAATCCCTCAATACAATATTGGAATTAGGCCTAGATATACCAAGGGATCTATTGAATATTAAGGGTGATTCAGATTTAGTAATCAATAAAATCAATTGAAACTATTCCATAAAGAAGGATGATTTGAACCCCTTTATTGATTATGTGTGTGGTTTAAGGGTTGAATTCCAATCAAATTTAATATAGTCTCACATCCCAAATACATATAATACTTTCAAATATTTGTTTTTAATGTATCTACAGCCTTGGAAGATCCATATCAGAACAATATGGTCATTTTTATTGAACATCACAATGTGGTATTGATGTTCATAAATAATGGTATGGAAGAGATAAGAAAATTTTAAAACCAGACTTGGTCTAGGAAAACTTCCACCCTCACCAATTTATATCATGAATGGATGGTTGTATCCCATAATATAATTCCTCTAAAATAGGATCCTCATAGTAGATTTGTATAAGAATTAACATATGCATCATCAGGTAGAAAATTGTATTTTTTATTACATAATAAACTCCAAGAAAGTACTTTACAAGAGTTTATTTGATAGATTCCTATTCAAGTATATTGAAGTAGGAGAGACCCCTAATATTATGAAATAATTCCACATTGGAACCTATGGTGCCCACTGGTCAAGAGCCAAGCATTCACGTCAAATTATGAGACATGGACACTTCTGTCAATCAATGATATAGGACTATATGGAGTTAACCAAGAAGTTTCAGGCCTATTGAATACATTCCAATTTAATCCATAAACACCCAATTCTATTTCACACGTCAAAATAATCTTTTCAATTTTCTATATAGGGGATTGATTTCATGGATCTATACCCTCTATCCACATCCAAGTAGTTGAAGTTCATACTTATAAACACCAAATTCTTCTCTAAATGGACTCAATCCATACACCTCATGGAAGTTGAAATTAAATTTCTCATCAAGTTCATGAATTCAAATATTATGATCAATTTTTGAGTCCTTCACACTAAGTAATAGAAAACAAGATCAATTTATTTTTCATTTAATTTGAAAAGGATGTATCAAGAGTATAACATCCAGTCCAACCATTCATCCTGATATCTTGTAGTGGTGAATGGGAATATATATAGTTTCAAAAAAACTCTATCAAATATCATTTATAAGTATCTATAAAAATAAAATTAATCCCTGACAGATATGATCTTATATTATTTATAGCATTATCACACCAAAACCCATACTTCCACACAATCAAACCCATATTTCCCTGTATATTGAATAGAGTATCCCTGCCTATTTATATGAAATTACCTTCACTTAGAATCACCATATGTACTCAATTTTATAGAGATTAATAGTCCCATATACAATTTTATGAATTATAGTGACTTAATAAGAATAGGATATGCATGTTACACAACATTGAAATATTTTAGAATCCTTTCACTCGATAATTCAATAAGAAGGTTCACCTTTGTTCATTCATCCAATGGGGGTGATTTTGGATCTAGTAACTCTTAATAATCTAGGAACAAAACACTGATGCAAGAGCTAAAATGGGAATAACCTTACACCACAAATAAATTTTATTCCAACATATACTATTATTTTATTACAATGGATGTGGAATGTATCATGTATTACACTAATTCAGGGTTTCTCAAGAAATAATTTATGAAATTTCATAGTGGGTTCAAGAAGTATTATTGTATGACTTTAAACTCTATAACATGATAGTTCTTATATTATGACCTTACATTTCTTAGCATAAAACTCCTAATAACATGATGTTAAACTAAATTATGTATGGTCCATCCTATGAGATCTTAAATTTTTAAGGGGAATTCATTACATTTGACATAATTTACTTTCACACGATCTAGATCTACATAAGGGACATCATAATATGGGTTTTCTAGTTATGTTGGGTTGTCTCCAATATCTATATACTAAGACACAACTATTTTCCTTTAACATGAAAATGATTTTTTTAGATGAAATAAAAAACTACATGTTTCTTGATTTCTATTTTCATAGTATATAAAGTGATAAATGGATATCTTATCTCAAGACTTTTCATAGATTCCATTTACATGTTTGATGACACCCCACTAATGAGACCTTTATTAATTCGTATTTGGTCTGTCCTTATCTCACCGGGGAATCCATACATTTTTTCATTCCCCTCATATACATGATCCAGATCTATATAGAGGCTTTCTACCCTATAAATATGTATAGATTGATTCATGTTATCTAAGGATATATAATAATTCTTAGAGGTCCTTACCTGGGTCCAATATCAAATTATACCAACTCCAATCCTCTTCTCCATCCTATTTTTTGGGACCTATATATCATGATAGTTCCTTTAATGGAAATACATTAGGATAAATCCATTTTATTTTCCCTATACATGAGCTAGACCTATGCAGAATATTTTCTTATAACTGTGTATGGATTGTTTCCTATTATTGTAGGATACATAGTGATTCATAGATATCTTACCTTGTTCCTAGCTATAAGATCTCAATTTTACCCAAACTATAACTCCAACCTAGTATATAGTCTTATTTCATTCATGTTAGGTCTCATGATGGCCTTGTATTTGGATGGAACCATCTCATGTCATCTTCTTTATGAGACATTATTTATGATGATTTTTCTCTAATTACATGGCATTAAGGCTGAAAAATTAAATTTTCACATGATCCATATATGTATAGAGTCCTCTATATAACAATCCTTATCATAAAACCTTAAAAATCATGTAATAATAATCCTTGTCTCAAGATATTAAACTGTATAATATATTATCCATACATAAACTTTAAACTATTTGGACTGGTCCATGTTATATAGACTAACTTCCTTATATGAGATCTAGATCCTTGTACAAGTCCTTAGAATAGGATTCATTATCCATAATATAAAAATAGAATAAAATTCACCAATTTCATATAATTATGTTTGTATGTTTGGGATCTATTCATCCACATTAGTATTTCCACTATATATCTCAATACCAAGACATCATCATTATAACATTACCATTTGTATGAGTAATATTTTTTTTATAGAAACCTTTTCAAAACTATGTGAGGATTGATTCCTATTATTATAGGATATATATTTATGTTTAAACTATTTAATTTGGACCCAACCACAAAATATAACTCCATCCAAGAAATAAATGAATGGGAATCCCTCAATTTATTTCAAGTGGTTGACAATAACCATGCACTAGGATACCATTTATAATGACTCGGATATCCTATATTTTGTATAAATACTGGGCTTAATTAGGGTACTGACCTATAACTATAACAAAAAAATATCACCATCAATAACTAAGTGTGGATTAATTTCTATTATTATAGGATATATAGTGACGTCTGAATATTTTATTTGGGACCAATTGAAAATTCCATCAAAATCAAGTACCCCCAACGTATGGTCTCTCAATTCACATCAGATATTTTTAATATTGGAATCTATGTTGAGATTTTATTACTTCTATAGAAACTACATATGGCTTCATCCCAATTATTTCACGATAAATAGTGATATCTAAAAAATATAAATCAATCTAACCATATATCATCATCCACTTCCATTGCCATTTAACATTCTATAACAGCCTATGCTTAGTCAGTTTTGAACTAGAGTGTTTCAATTACCTTTTTGATATCATCTTCTTGTATTCCATGCTTCATTCCTTAAGTTTTTGTATCCCCATAAACCTTCCAGGGATACTATTAAATAGTGTATCTAATTCTAAAATAGAACCCTATTCTTGGTAATGATATATATGTCACATATATTGCCTACCAAATAGAGGCATGTTTTTGTTAGAAGAGAAGGTATTTTGATCCCATTTACCCTCAGTGACATTTTCATTTAACCCATCAATCAGGTATTGTTCAGAAGTTATCCTCAGTGTACTTATTCCATCTCCTCACTTTCTGATTTGAATACCTCATGTTATGATTTGCATCATTTTCACTTATTATTCAAAAGTTTTTGGATCTTTCCTAGATCTTGATCCCCATTTAGGTTTTCATACTACACCTTTAATCATAGGTTCTAAGGCACGCCAAACCCACAACCCTAGATATAGTTCTAAAAACACTTTCTTTAAAAATTAGATTGAAACAAACTGAGATTTCACAAAATAAACTAATATATATTTCAAAAAATTATATCTCATAATAAACACACCATCCTAAGATCATAAGGATTAGTTACTTTTAGGATAATCTATGTTAGATACTTATTTTATTATACTTGTGAACATTTCACAATAATAAATCCACACTAGACCCCCTTCTAGACTTCTCATTATTTATACTCATCTTCTTATCCTAGGGGATGGAAAAATAGTAAAGGGGTGAGATAAGATTCTTGGTAATGGAAAAATATCAATGAAATTTCATTAAGGTTTGGACAATATGCATATGATAAAACATTATATTGGGAGAAATGTTTTATTAAAAAGAACATGAAATAATTAGAGTTCGTCATAAGTCATGATAGAAGGACATGTAATCTTAGATGAGAAAACATTTACCATGGAATAATATCTTGAGATAATAAACATGATCTATGGAGAATCATCATAGGAATATAACATAGAAATATTTCCTAAGAATAAGAATATGAATTCATAACATTTTGAACATAGCTAATCAGATCAAGTTCATACCCGATCTTGTGAATATAGTTAATCTACATTGTTTTTAACCTCAATATTATAAACATAGATAATTATCATCATGTTTACACACAATATTGTGAACATATATAATCTGTAACGTGTTGACACTCAATCCTGTTACTTTAGAAAATATGAATTATGTTCACACTAAATCTTGTGAATGTAGCTAGTCTTCATTATTTTTGTGCTCAATATTGTGAATATGGAAAATCTATATCATGTTCATGCATAACATATTTATCTCATGAGAAATAAAACCTTAAATAATATATTGGAGGGAAATATAGGACACCACCCATCATCATACACACACATGTATTTCATAAGATATTAGTTATTCTATACATCATGAAAACCCATGGGAAGAAAACTATTTTTGACCATTAAATAATTAATAACTCATAGAAATAAAGATGTGTTTCATAAAATTTCTATATGGTATCACCAACATTGACCTCAATAATGTACATAGTTAATACCAAAAATTCAATCACACCAATAGAGTATTTAATAAGAATATTTATAGGGTGTTTTATGAAAAATAACTTCCAAATAAATAAGCCCTTTAAATATAATGAGTAAAACTTTATAAAGTCAAAAAATATTTTTTAGATAATATTTTTAACATTAGATTAAGTGATAAAGTTATAGGTCACTTTGAAAATTAATTTTTAGAAAGGAAACTTTTCAGAAGAAATCATTTTCAAAATCAAAATTTGGAAATAAATATCAATAATGAATCCTTAAAAAAGTTTCAAAAAGGTGATGTGAAAAAAAATTAAAAAAATTAATTTTTAAAAAGAATCTTCAAAAAATATCCTTGAAAATAAATAAATATTTAAAAAACATAAAGTGAAAAAACTAAAAAACATTTACTATTAAAAGTAAACTTCTATAATAAATCATTGAAATTAAAAAAATGTTATAAAAAATAAATGCAAATTGGAATATAAAATAAATTAATTTTAAAGGATTGAAAAACATTTTTAATATTTTGAAATAAATTTTTTGAAACCCCATATCATAAAAAGAGTAAACAAATTATTTTAAAAATAGGATGAGGGAAATATGAAGGAAACACGAGATAACACATAATTAAGCTTCCAATTATAAAGGAGAACATTAATAGGAACATAAAATATTTATAAGGATGGTAAACCATCATTAAATGGAATGGGGATTATTCTCAACAATAATATATATTTTATGGGGTTGAAATTCATTTAAGGTGAGGATTTGAATAAAAGTGTCATTTTCATGAAGTAGAATGAGAAATTATCATGATATAAAATCATAGGGTGAAATAAACCAATATTGTAATAAGTGTAAGAAGATTCATTATAACTCAATTAAGGGAGTTCAAATAACAAAAGTTGTTACAAATTTGGTATCTTTTCAATCGAAATAAATTTAAAGAAATAAAATGATATGGTGATTCTAAAACCCATTAATTTCACCATTATGGTAAAATAAATTTCTTAGGTACTAATCACAACATATAAATAAATTATTTTTTGCAATTCCATACATGTCTCATTGATTTTAAAATGTGACAATGAAACCCTTACCTAAATTCCTGACTTCCACTAAAGCACTTAATTATCCTATATAACAACAATAAATATCATAATAATATATTTTATAGATTTATTCATATACACAACCATTTATAAGATTCATTTATAATTATTCTCTACATATATATTAATTAGTTATTATCTATTTTTAATATCATGTGTGAGTAATCATAATCTTTTTGAACTAGTTTCGTATTAGTGGTGATTTTATTCATTATTATCCGAAACATATTCATTAATAGGTAAAACAAGGTACTATATTTATAGTTTTATTATAATTTATAATGATATAATTTCATTAAATTATGGTTTTGGTTACAATCATTAAAGATGAAATTTACAATGAGCATGTTTCAGTGATTTTTAGTAAAAGAACGATGTTGTCTTAATTAATGAGTTTAATCGTTATGCTACCACCTAGAACCAAAATAAAATATTTATTTAAATATTTATATCATATATTTCCTATAATTATGTTCTCATATTCATACATGACATTATTTTATAGCATGTTTCGAGTGGGTGGTCAGGCCGACCTAAACATGAACACACCAAAATTAATGGATGATTAGGACTATGAATGTTGTATATTTTGGTATAATATTATTATTATATAAGAATAATATTATTATATATATAAAATTACGTTTTTTATAATTTTAATATATTTTAATAAATAAAAAATTAAGTGGATGAAAAATGAGATAAGTTGTTTCGTGGAAGTGGTAGACAGCACAACACAATGTTAACATTTTCATTTCACACTGAATAGGAGAGGAAGAAGTGGGATTATAATTTTAATATTAATTAAAATAATTATTTTATATATTTAAAATTTATTATTTAATTTTATCCTTCTGACTAGTGAATATACTTTGTGGTGAAAAATGGAATACGTCACTTCTTGGAGGTGATAGTCCACAAAATGCATGAATAATAGTTTCATTTCGATTAATGTAAAAGGGTAAAGGTGGTTAATAGTTATTAATTTATAATAATAATATTAATTAATAAAAAAAATCTAATTGAATTATATATTAATTAGATAACTATATTTGGGAAAGTAAGAAAGAAAAGAAAAGATGTTAGAAAAAAAGTACTCACGTTCAGGACTTAAGATTTTTCTCGAAAGACTCCTTGTAAATACAGATATTATTAAAATATATTGTGAATATAGGATTAATTAAAAGAAATATGATTATAGGGTATGGAAAACAGGTATATTTTCAAGTGGAAGCCTAATTTTTATGGTGGTCTTGAAGTGGTGGTGAGGGGCCCCTTTTATAACTGGTGAGAATGGAATTTCTGTAAATATTATAAATTAATATAAATAGAAAACATATTTCATAGGTCAAGAAAACTAAATAATGTACGATAAGTTTTGGGGTATGAGATAAGGTCATTAATTCCTTAACCATTCATTTTCAAACATGTTTTAAAAAAATATGTCCTTTGCACTTAAAATTTTCACTTTTACTATTTTGGTTTTACCGTAGTGACTTGTTTTTAACAATGTAATTTACAATTATTTCCTAAAACTAAAATTAAAATAATTATATAATTTTTATATAATAATTAAAAATATTAAATCCAATTTATCATATAAAATTTAAATTTTTAATAAAAATAAATTTTAACATTAGTGCATGTAACATGTAAAAACACATTTTTTGAAAAAGTATATTTTTAAGCTTAAAATTTATTAGTAGGATTAAATTATAAATGAAATTTATTTTGATGATATAATTTTTTTTATATAAAAACTAAATTTATATGTCTTTCAAAGAAAGACAAGACCAATTTTTACAAATATAATATTTTGTTAAAGGAAAAGAAAACCATGTTTCATTTGTTGAAAAATATTTATTAAGTTGTTAAAAATCGGTTTTATAAATTTATAATAGTATTTTGAAATGTATATTTTTACTCCTTAATTAATTTTTTATCATGAAAAAAATTTTAAAAGTTTTTAAGTTACACTAAATTCTAGATATAGTCGTAAACGCTATGATTTTAGTAAAGACTATTTTCACTATTTGTTTAAAAAAATTGGTTTAGAAAAATATAAAAAATTCACTTTATGCTAATATTGATATGGGGAATTAAAAAATGAAGATAATTTTTTATAATTCAAATTCAAAAATTAATAAAAATATATTTTTATTAAAATTGATAATATAAATAAAATTTTCATTTATTGAAATATTGTATTCTTAAACATTATGTGTTCTCAATATTATTTCATACTAACTTATAATTTAATTATTTCTCATATATTAGTCATTTAAATAGATATATATTATCATAATAATTATTTAAAATTATTTGTCTTGATTTGTTAATACATTAAACCATTATTCGATAATGAATAATCCTTTTCATTATTAAATAAAATTAATTATATATCCTCTAAATGTTAGAATTTTTAATAGTTTAATATAATTCTATTTACTAGATTTTAATTATACTGATAATTTTCTTTATTATATTCATCTAATATTTTGTGGCCTATTTTAGTTTGGTATTGTTTGTGGATCAAGATAGTGAACTAATTAGATTTATCTAATGGAAAGGTATGTAGTAAAATCATGGGCTATTATATGCTACCCACTATTTCATTCGGAAAAGGTCACATGCATGGTGAGATAAAAATAATCTGATTGATTAATTGTGGGGGTCATTTATATATAATCATTATCATAAGGTTTAACATTTATTTTTATTTTCCATAGAAACTCTTAATGGTTCTCACGTTTATAATTAGGTACAGACCTATTTTACAAAGGCAGCTGGTCAATTGTGGTTTTACACCCAATGAAACTTAATAACTTGCATTAGTTAAGAGGGTGGGATGTCAAGATTATCACACCCTTTGGGGGAGAATTGTTTCCTACATTGGTACACTCTTATATCTTTAAGATATGTTCAAGAATCTATTCCTAATCCTGATACGGGACTGGTTACCCTAAAAAAATGATCATAGGTTAAACCCTTTTATATATAAAAGGGAATAATATTAGTGCATCCATTTATATGTATCTGAGGTTCTTCATTCAATTCCCGTTACTGGGTAGCTGTTTATATATTATATCTATATTGTTAGGCACTTCGTAATTTTCTTCCATACTAAGGAGAGATTGAAATTTTGAGGATACGATTATGCCATTATGAGGAGTCCTAGAAATCCTATTTATTACAAGAATCTAAACCCACGTAATTCATTAAAGTTGTTGATTTTTACATCATTTTGAAAGAACATTCAAATGGGAAATTAGGTAGTGTGTATTTGATCTCAAACCTTAAGGATGCATCCTACATATCCTAGTTATGGTAAGAATTAAAGTTGTCATAGTTGAATCATTCCCTTGGGACTGGACCTAAGGTGGATGCCCATATATGGGGGTCATCATATTATTCCACACGTCGAAGGTTATACGATGAGGTTTCCCTTGCTGGTGGAGATTCATAATGTGAATTATATGAAAATTGTAGGTCCCTAATCCCATGTAATTCATGAACAATGTGAGAAAAAAGGGATATCAAGTAATCAGTCAGGCTATAAATGGATATGAGACTTACATACTGGGAATCCCTTTGGGAGTTTAATATAGAGATTATTCCTTTGGAAGGAATCCTATGTGTCCTTGTTATATATGGAATAAGAGTCATCATCATTTGGTTGATGTCTCAATATACTAATGGATTAGGTATAATGAACATTCCATTATAATTATTGGGTCCAAATGGTTGAAATATTGGATACTTACATCGAATTGGATGACCATTTGAGCTCAAGCCTAAGGAATCTTTCCTATGTATCCTAGTTGTGGAAGGAATTAGATTTATCATAGTTTAGTTTTATAAGGTTTTACACACTAAGGATTACATTATATGTAGGTATTAATATCATTCCATTGATAGAGGCTTACATGTAGAGGTTTCCCTTATATAGAGGCTGGACAATGTGATCATTTCTGGGGATGCTTGCTTGGCCAGGCCTGGTTGTCTACCTGGCCTACTTGATTTTCTACCTTATATGTATTGATTGTATAATTTGACATGTATATGAATCTCCATACATGTATAGTTTTATTACATACATGTCTAAACACAATCACATGATCCAGTTTTCTTTTCCAGGGGACATTGCATAATCTGGATGGTATCACATAAACAAGGTTGAAATGTCTAGAATACATTGAAATACCTGACTAACTTGCCTTTGAGGCCATCACATGATCTCAGTTTATATTCTTAGAGGGAGACACATGATTTTGATAGCATGTCTGGGGGACACATAATGATCTATCTGACTTGTCCTAGTGCCATCTTGAAATTTTTCTGACATGTCCTGAAATCATCGTGAAAGATGGATAACATGCTAACAGGGTGTTGCAATATCTTGATGGTAAGCACAGGGGCTTCGTGAGATATATATGACATACAATAGAATCACCTCATAATATGGGTGACATATTTGGAGGACATTTAATGTTATAGATGGTTATCCTGGAGGGTTTTGCGAGACTTGGTTGGTATGCCCAGAGTGAATTCATGACTTTCTTTGACATATTCAGGGGACATCGTATGATCAAAATGATATTTCATTGGAGAATTGCACAATCTTGAAAACATTTACCAATGTTGTCACATGTCCTGTAAGGTTCATGAAATGTTCATGGAGATTATAATATATTTCCTTCTCATAAGTTTACAAATTTTTAGTATTTGTTCTATCCATTTATTTCATATGTGACGGAGATTTGTTCAGTGTTAGTTTCTTTAGATCTTTAATGATTCAACTGGTGTTCCGGGTGTCCTTTTAGTAATATGATTATCATGATAGAAGTCAATTTCATGATCTATGAGTGTTCATGTGAAGTTTTTATTCATAATTCATGATAACCTTAGGTCACTCCCATGATCTTTACCTGGAAGAAGACATTGTAGTCAAGATATTGGACACTCCCAGAAGTCTCCTCTGATGCATGGGTGTGCCAATGTGTGGATCCAAATAATTATTTCTTATGCTAATGGGGAATGTATTTGTAGGCCTTGAAACACTGTTTATAAACCAACATTAAAGGTTCTTATATTTTAGATTTAGATTAGAGTCAGTAGAGGACTTAGGTGTCATGTGTTTCACATGATACATCCAAGAGTTATTTGGGGGTGTTGCATGATTTTCAATAACAGCAAGATCATCCCATCAGGGCATAATTTATTGAATTTTGGACAATTAATTGGTTATTAACTAATAATGTGTACCTGATAAGGGGATTTTACAAGTTCAGGCCAACATTACCAAAATCCTTTGTGAGATCAAGATACTTGTCAGTAGGCTTTCGTGTTATCTGAGAAGACTTTTCTGGGACCTTCCATGAGAGAAAGGTGGATTTCCAGGACTCTTTGATGGGATTATGCTGAAAAGTCAAGGGGTACCCACTAGATTAGTGGTGATTTAATAGGTTGAATATCCCCTTTCACATGATGATCAATGTAACCTGTTTCATATGAACCTCTCATCATTTCACTTTTTATTTCCTTCTTTATTTTATAAGGACTGGGGATCTCGGGACTTTGTATGAGTGTTGTTAAAGAACATTACTCTCCCTGTTGGTTATGTTTCATGTGACCATAAAATGGACTTATGTTTTTGAATGATAATTTATCATGGATACTCTATTCTAACCACTATTCTTCTAAAAACCTTCAAAAAATCCACTGTTGTCTGCACTGGAGTGGATGCTCTATTCTCTTTTTCTTTCTATAAAGTAGTAAAGTGAAAGAATATGAAAAACATATATCTACACTAAATTGAAACTAGAGACAGTTGAAAACAAAGAGACATATAGATATAGTACATTGTTAAAATAACAATCAGTTAAAATGCTTGGGGCTCTATTCTATAGGTTTTTAAAACAATTCAATTCACTTAAAAGTTACAGAAGTGCACCACCAAAAAGTGGATGACCTACCTCCCTCACCAGGAGTTAAGCCATACTAGCCAATCTATTCTAGAGTTAGCCACTCTAAAATAAATCAAATTTGAACAGTGTAAAAATGACCACAAGATGAACTCACCATAAGTCCTGTAGTCTTAAGAAATTATTATATTTTGAAAAGTGTTTCCACAATCAATCTCACCAACTCACTATGAAATTTTGAGATTATGTTCTAGTGGTAGAAGAAATTGGATGACCTCAGTATCGATCTCGCCGATCAACACTGAATACATTAAAATGATAAAGTGAAATGAGAATTAAAAGATAACCAGTGGAACATCAACCTATCCTCAAACTAGAAACTATTTAGCCTAACATTATCTCTATTACGTATACTAAAATAATTCAATTACAAGGAGAAGAATTAAAAAAATAGAGGAAGTAAACTCTATTTGGTAGCATGAACTGTTGATGCTCCCGGCCTCCTCCAGCTCAAAAAAGTGGTTCCAGAGTCACCCTCTTGTCTCCTCTCCTCAGTTCTGGATCTTTGGATGTGTTGAATGAATATCATTGAAGAATGTTCGTCCCATCCTTTCTGCTTCTTTCTCTTCTTAAATATCATGTTTCCATCTACTTCTTGTCACCGAACATTTTCCGCCGACTTCAAAAGCTCTTCACATATGCACCGCACACGTGCATTTTTTCGCGACTAGCACATCGTGCTAGTTTTCCTCACGTAACTAACTTTGGATGAGTTAGTTAAGGGCACTTGGACGTGTTTTTGGACTCTTGAATAAACCTGCGTAAGAAAAACAAACAAAACAATTAAAATTATAAGGAAATAAAGAATTATAGTCTAATAAATTAGTTTATTAAAAAGTATTTTTTTAAAAGAATTCAAAAACTTTTAAATAATTTTATTAAATAAATTATTTTATTAAGATTACTAATAACTAGTAATTATATTTTAATTAATTATAATGAAATGAAATTTATTATTAAATAGTTATTAATTAATTATAAAAGATAAATTATGATAATTTACGTATTATAAGTTGATCGAATTTGTTAATAAAAGACTTATTATTATTATTAAAAATAAGAAGTTTTATTAATTATTAATTTTGATGGTAAATTGTTTATAAGTTATTATTTTTTTAATTAATTAACATTATTAAATTAAATTATAATCATTCAGTTTATTATTATTTCGAATGTTTATATTATTAACATTTTAAGTTAACTAGTTTAGTTTAAATATAATTTAATTTATATCTTATTATTAGTATTTAATTTTATTAACTTGTATTATTAAATAATTATTAATACATATTATTAAATTATAATTAATAAGCTTTTTAATAATCTATTTTAATTTGATTATAGAAATAACTATCAATTAATTACATTAAATTTTTTTATGATTAATAATTTTGTTTTATTAAATATCTTATATTTATTTATAATTATTACTGGTTATTATTTTATTTCAATTTATGTTTTTATTATAACTTTATTTTAGATCATTAGTTTTTTTTAATTTTTTTAACTTCCTCCCCTCCCAATCTCGGCGCAACAGTGAAGTGCAGGGGACGAAGTCTATCGGTGAGGTGTAGGGGAACGGTGAGGAGGATACCATTAGCCTTATTTTAGAAAAGAAGCAGCGGCGTGGGGGGGGGGGGGGGTTACTGTTTGTTAAAAAAAGAGGACTAGCGGTGCAACAGTGAGGAGAAGGGTCACAACAATGAGGTGCAGGGTCACTGTTGGTTTAAAATCAAAGGGGATTAATATAGTGCAAGGTTACTGATATACTTAAATGAAAAGGCGAGGTCACTATTACAATAAAAATTAGAGGGTCACTGTTAGTTATAAATAAAGAAAACGGGTAAAAGTCCACCGATGTTGTTATGAAGGTTACCGATAGAATTAAATAAAGATATTACTGGTATAATAAAAGATAAAGGGATGCAAGGTCACTAGTAGTTGAAAAAAAATGAGGAGCAGCGTCGTGGGGGTCACCGGTAGACAAAAATAAAAGGTTGCCGGTAGAGAAAAAATAAAAAGGGAAATGTTGGGCAAAAAAGTCACTGTTACAAAAAAATTAAAATACTCACCGTTGCGCCAAAAAGAAAAGGGTCACTAATGCATTAAACATTAAGGTCACCGGTAGACTTTAAGTGACAGAAATAAAATAAAGGGTTACAGATGACAAATGGTCACTGGTAGACTTAAAAGTCACCATTGCCCATTAAAAAAAGGGTAACTATTAGAACAAAAATTAATAACTAATGGTGGCCTTCAAAAATTAAACTTAAAATTAAAACATAAGTAAACTAAATAAAAATATTGAAAATAATTAATTTAAAATAATTCTTAACACCGTAAATTTAACATGATTTTTATTAAAATTAAAACATTAAAGCCACAACTAAGATTATTAATTAGTGACCCAATAGGTCACTGATGGATCTTGTCTACCTCACCGGTAGACTAAAAACAAAAATTAGTGACTGAATAATAAAACTGCATACATAAGATTAAATATTTAATGTTTTAAAACTCTTAATTAACTAATTAAACAACTTTTTTAATACATAAAATTAAATGAGAACTAATTTATTTAATTTAAACTAAAATTATTTACTTAATTAGTTAGAAAGATAATTAAAAAAATTAATTTATGAAATTAATATATTTTATTAAATCAATATTGAAATAAAGTCTAAGTTAATTAAAACTCAAATAAGAATATTAAATTACTATTTATTATCAATGTCAAATTATTAAAAATTGATTATATTGAAATTTAGCAAAACTAATTAACAAATAATTAAATTAGATAAGAAAATTAAGATTAAAATTATAAATTTAAAGACTAAAAATACATAATTAATTATAAAAATGGATTAATTAATATATTTAGTGATAGAAATAAAAATGTGACATTAATTATTAAAAATTGTCAAAATAATTAATTAAACCAATAAAATTAAGTAAAAAGATGTGGCAAAACTATGTAAAAATAGATCCACATCAAATTCCCCCACACTTAAGCATTGTTTATCCTCGAAAAATTCCATGTTTCATCATCATTGAAAAAAAGTAAAAAGTATTTATGATTTTTCTCAAATTATAACATGTCCAGCATTTAAGAAAAAAGGAAAAACATGTCATTAGGATGTTATATATGAATCTTTCCTAGAACAAGTTCTCAAAGGGTAATCTTGAAAGCTATGAATCATTAAGCAATGAAGATGTCATGCCTTATATGTGAAACTACTTAGTAACTCATTTCAATCCAAACTTCAAGTTCTAATTTCAAAAGTGACAAGAGGTAAAATATCAGTGGAATCAGAACTTAATAGTGGAACCTTGTACAATGGCTCAATCCTAGTTACCCAAAAATAAATATAAATTTTTTGTGAACCACCTTATTGATACAACCTAAATGACTCCCATATAAACCAATTGGCCCCTTCTTCATCCCGAGTTCATCATTCCCTTCACCTTAATGAACTCATTTTTGACCATAGACACTTTATTTTATTTTTCCCAAGCCATGTATCATGTGCTAAAAAATGTGAAGTGCACTTATTTAGAGTGTACATAGGGCTTTTAGTAAACAGAAACTCACCCAACATCTAGGGTCTTAGAGACTCACCATGGGATCCCAGATGCCCAGACTACTCCAGTTCCAAAAGTTTTATATAAAAACCATTTACATTGTCTCATTAAGGCATTTACTTTAATAATTAAGAAAAATTAATTCCCTAGAATAAAGATCAAACATCCAGTTCCAAAGATTATGGTCATAACTCCACAAAAAAATTACCCAAATCACTTTTAGAAATAGTTCCTAAACAAAATTCCCATCAAATCACTAAGTAAGATCACTTAGAAATCATCCAAACTCATTAATTTTAAATTAAATGCAAAACTTTACTACCAAAGAAATATTGTTCATAGAAAAAAACCATTTGAAAAACAATGTAAAGCCTTAATTTATGATAGAATTTTGAAAAAAAATTAACCATTATTAGAAAAAATGTTTGAAGTGAAGTGGGACTTGATGGGATTTCATTAAAACACAGTTTATCACAGTCAATAATTGACCCCCTACCCCACACGTAAAACCCAACTTTTTCCCCAAAGTTGACTTCCAAATATTGAAGAGAACAATTTGAAAATTAAAGGTTCAAAAAATATTTTCAATTTAGCAGATTTATGACATGTATAAAGGGTCTCAATGAAGTTCAAAAATATTGTTTTCTAAAATGAATAAATAATAAGCAGGTTCATATCCAGATACACACATTAATATTTAAGTCTAATGACACAGATTTTCAATACATCTCAAAAGTAAATTTGAAGTGTAAGTTCACTATGAATTGGGTGAAAGCAAGTTTAGCAGAATTAATTCAGTTGGGTAATCAACACAGCAGACAAAGTTCAAACTAAAAATCCCAACCCAAAGTAGATTCAAAGGACTAACAGTATGTACCTTCCAAAAATAATTTCCTACTGTGAAAGATTATTTCAATATTTATCAATGAATTCAAATTTAAGAAATAGGAACAAGCATAATTTTTCAATTCAACTTAGTGACATAGAGAAAAAGTTTTTTTTAAATATGCATGATATGCAGTAGATTTTTTAAAGTAGTAAGGAGAAGAAAAATGAAATAGAAACTAATGAATATAATACTTCCCTGGATATATTTAACATTAGTAATTCGCGTAGGAATTCCACCCCCTTAATAATACAACCAGTATCCTAAGACATAACCAGGAGACAAATAATAAGTAGAAATATGTATTTCACAAAAATAGAACATAGAATAAACACTTTATTCGAGGTTAAAAAGAAACAACATAAAGACAAAAAGGACCATGGGTTGCCTCCCATGTAGTGCTAAGTTTTAAAGTCTTCATCCAGGCATTATTCAAGGTCAGTTTTCAAGCACAGTGAAGGCATCCAACCCCTTTGGCTATCCCTCAAAATAAAGTTTCACTCTATGCCCATTAACTAACATGGGTTTATTTTCTTCACCTAAAATTTTTAAAGCTCCATTATTTAGCACTCTCACAATTCTAAAATGTCCAGACCATTTGGACTTCATCTTTCCAGGAAATAGTTTTTCTAGAGTTAAAAAGAAGCACCTTATGTCCTGGTTTGAATTCTTTGGTTTGAATGATAGATTCATGAAATATTTTAGTCCTCTCTTTATAAACCCTTGAATTATTATAAATCTCTCTCCTAATCTCATCAATTTCACTCAGCTCAAGTAATCTCCTCTCACCAGCACACTTAAAGTCAAAGTTAAGAGCCTTCACTGCCCAATATGACATATGTAGAAACTCAACAAGTAAATGACAACATTTCCCAAACAACAGCATTTAAATAGATATGCCTATTAGGGTCTTGAAAGCAGTTCTATATACCCATAAATCTTCATCCAATTTAAGAGACTAGTCTTTCCTAGAATTTGACACAGTTTTCTCAAGTATCTATTTAAGTTCTCTGTTAGAAATTTCCACATGTCCACTGGACTGTGGATGATAAGGAGTACCAGTTTTATTAACACAACCATATTTATCCATAAAATATTTAAACTTATAATTCTTAAAATGTGTTCCATTATTAGTGATAAAGTATTTTGGGACTCCAAATCTTTTAAAGATGTTCTTCCTAAAAAAAATTATTATATAATTGGCCTGATTGTTGGGAAATGCCACTACCTCAACCCATTTTAAAACATAGTCTACAGCAACAAGAATATACTCATTCCCATGCGATGATTGAAATGGACCCATGAAATCTAAACCCCAGACATAAAAAATTTCAACTTCCAGAAATTCTTTTTGGGGTAACTCTTGCTTTCTACCAACATTACCTTTCCTCTGACATCTATCACAGCCAACCACAAATCTCCTAGCATCCTTAAAAAGGGTAGGCCAATATAAACCAAATTGTAGAACCTTCTGAGCAGTTCTTTCACCACCATAGTGACCTTCCCAAGGTGAGGAGTGACAAATTTCTAAGACAGACAACATCTCTTCCTCAGGTAAACACCTCCTAAGGATACCATCAGCACACCTCCTAAACAGCAAGGGATCATCCCAAAAATAATACTTAAGCTCATAAATGAATTTATTTCTTTAGTTACTTGACATATTTTTGGGAAAAACACCTGTTGCAAGGAAGTTGTCAAAATCAGCAAACCAAGAAGATTTCGTGAAAGAAATAGTAAGCAGATTTTTATCAGGAAAGAAGAGTTAATCTCCCTAGGATATTCATATTCAGATTGAGAAAGAGGAAGCCTAGATAAGTGGTCAGAAACTAAATTTTCAACTCCTTGCTTATCCCTAATCTCTAAATCAAATTTTGGTAGCAATAGAATCCATCTAATCAGCCTGGGTTTAGTTTTCATCTTAGACATAAAATACTCTAAAGCAGAATGATCAGTGAAAACGATAACTTTTTAACCTAACAAGTATTGTCTAAACTTTTCAAGAGAAAACACAACAGCTAACAATTATTTTTCAGTAGTGGTGTAATTATTTTGGGCATCATCTAGCAGTATACTAGCATAATACAACACATGTAACATCATATATTTCCTCCTACCAAGGATAGCACCTACAGCCATTTCACTATCATCACACATAAGATCAAAAGGTAGTTTCCAACCATGTGTAGTAATAATAGGTGAGGTAGTGAGTTTCTATTTAAGCAGATTAAATGATTTCAAACAGTTCTCATCAAAATTGAAAGGTTCATCCTTGACCAATAAAGAACATAAGGTCTTAGTTGTTTAAGAAAAGTCTTTTATGAATCTCTGGTAGAAACTGACATGCCCTAGAAAATTCTAGCACCTTTAACATTTATAGGAGGTGGCGGTTTTTGAATAACATAAATCTTAGTAGTATCAACTTCTAGACCTCTCTTTGAAGCCTTATGACCAAGAACTATACCTTCTATAACCATGAATTGACATTTCTCCCAATTAAGAATAAGGTTGGTTTCAATGCATCTCTATAAGACTAACTCATGATTTCCAAGGCAGGTGTCAGAAGTACTACCCACAATGGAGAAATCATCCATGAAAAACTCAATGATTCTTTCAATCATATCCGAAAAGATAGCCATAATACACCTTTGAAAGGTTGCTAGAGCTCCACACAACCCGAAGGGAATCCACCTGTAGAAAAATTTCCCAAAGGGGAATGTGAAATTGGTATTTTCCTATTCCTCTGGATCAATAAGAATTTGCTTGTAACCAGAATACCCATCCAGGAAATAGAAAAACTCATTTCCCGCAAGCCTCTCAAGAATTTTATTCAAGAAGGGCATTGTAAAATAGTTCTTCCTAGTGGATGCATTAAGCTTCCTATAATCTATACAGACTCTTCATTTTGTGGCTTTCCTAACTTGGACTTCTTCATTTTTTTCTTTTTTAACTATAGTGAAACCTACCTTTTTGGGGACAACCTAAACAGGGTTGACCGAAGAACTATCAGAAATGGGATATTTTGTTCCAGTTTCCAGCAGTTTAATCACTTCTTCTCTCACAACTCCTTTCATGTTTTGATTTAATCTTCTTTGACACTCTACCCTATGCTTATGATCAGGCTCCATAGGTATTTTCTGCATGAAAAATCAGGGAATAATACCCTTGATATTAGATATTGTCTTGTCTATGGTAGATTTAAAATTCTTCAAAACATTTAACAATCTTTCCTCTTGGTTTCCATTAAGTTCAGAAGAAATTATTATAGGAAAAGTGGATTTCTCACCCAGAAATGAATATTTAAAATGGGCAGGGATTGGTTTCAGTTCAAGAGTGGGTGGTTCTACACTAGAAGGAAGACTCTTAGGCCTAGGAGGTCTAAGATCTTTAACATACCTCTTTTAGGGAGTATTAAATGATAAATTATTTTCAATTTCATGCTCAATTTTAGAAGTAACAGTGTTGTTGTCCAAAGTGGACAGTACGCTGTCCAGATTTCCCAGATCAAAATTCAACAAGTTAATCAAAGAAGAATCATAAAGTTGCCTTATAAGTTCTCCCTAAATATCATCAAACTGTTCAGAAAGGTTGGTGTTAATATAAACACCCTCATATTCACTCAAATTTCTTTTAAGTTTAGAAACAGAGGACCCTTCTATAGCAGAAATTGGAGAGTTGTCCAGTTCTGGAAAATTTTCCAGATTTGAATTTCAAGCAAAATTTTCAATTTCTAAGACAAATTCAACAGTATTTTCATCTTCAAAATTATTTTCATCAACAGAGAATTGATTTTCATATTATTCAATGTTTTTAGTTGAGTTCTCATCTTCTACAAACACTACCTTTGAACAGTTTTCAGAAAACATTGGTCCTTTAACATTTTTAAACACATTGAACTCTTCTTGTTGTTCTCCAATTTTAAAAATTAGTTGAACCTTAGAGACATCAATAATAGCACCTACTATATCCATGAAGGGCCTACCCAATATGATGGGAACCTCTTAATCACACTCCATATCTAAGACTAAAAATTCTGCATGCAAAAATAGCTTCCCAACCCCAACTATCAAGTCATCTACCCTACCCACAGGATGAGTGAATGATCTATCAGCTAACTGTAGTATGACAGTGGTGGGTTGAAGGTCACCCAACCTCAACTGTTGAAATAGTGGTTATGGAATCATATTAATGCTAGTACCTAAATCACCCAAACATTTTAGTTAATCAAAATTTCCTAGTGTGCAAGGTATGACAAAACTACCAGGGTCTTTCAGTTTAGGTGGGATTTTCTTTTGAAGTACAGCACTACACTCTTCAGTGAGGCTTTAAGTAGCAAATTATTCTTGGGTTGTTTTGTTTGAAACAATTTTATTAAAAGATTTCAAGTAATATGGGATTTTAATTAATTATTGAATGATTGGAATGTTCACTTGAAGTTTAGAAAGGAGACCAAGGAACTGAAGAAGTTCAGCCTTGGTGTTACTTTGAGGTTTCAGCTTCTCAGGGAAAGGGATGGGTGGGGAAACTTTTTTAAGGATGGTAGTCATATCCCTCACCTCTTCCTAAACCTTTTATTTTCCTTTATTACTTTAATTTTTATATGAAGTCTCAACTTCAGTTTCAGGTGAAAAATTCATATTTAGATCATTTTCATTAATTTTCTGTGAATTTCCAACATGTGTGCAAAGCAGATTTTTCACTTCCAGATTGAAGAAGATTTTCATTTTGGGAATTTTCATGATCTTTTTTAGCTACAGTTTTTGTATTAAACCCACTTCTAGTGACAACATCCATGGAATTCTCCCTAGGGTTAAGTTCAGTGGTACTTGGAAGTCTACCTTTTTCCTTAGATGAGAAATCCCTAGCAAGTTGGCCATGTTTTGTTTCCATGTTTTTCATTCTAACATCAGTTTTCATTTTATCAGACTCATATTGATTTTGATGTTTGGTCAGCTGAGTCATGTATCTTTATTCTTGAGAGTTAATTTTGTTCAATATTAGATCAAGCTTAGAAGACATGTGACTATCATTGTTTCCTAGTACATTTTTAGACTCACCCCTCTGTTGATTTTGAATGTTTGGTCTTCATTGATTAGAGTAATTAGGGGCAGTGGATTGTTTAATTAAGCCTTGATCTTTCTAGGACAGATTAGGGTGGTTCCTATAGCCTTGATTATAATTGATTAAAAATGGATCTTCTTTAGGAGGCATTCTAGGACCATAGTTAACAAAGTTTGAGTTTTCTTGTTCTTGGGCTAGTATATAAAAATTAAGATAGAAGTTTTCAGTATGCCCAAAAATACCATAGTGGACACACTTTTCCCCTAAATATTTGTTGGTATTTTGACATCCAAGTTGGTTAACAGTTTTCTTTGAATTCTAATTCATTAAAGATTGAAGTTGGTTGGTTTATTCAGCAAGTTGAGCTTGAGTTTCATTTATTGAACCAGTGTTTGAATTATCATTTCTATTGACTCTTTTCCTTCATGAGTTTTTATGTGGTGAATTTAGTGCAAGATTATTAAAAATTTGTCTAATTTCTTTATCTGTTTTATCATTGTAATTACCACCAGCATCTTGGTCAACAAGATTCTATCCAGAGGAGGATATCCCTTCATAGAATGTATCCATAAGAAGGTGTGATGGGAGCTGATGATGGGGACACTGCCTAAGAGGATACCTGAATATATCCCAAGAATCATGAAATTATTCTCCATCATATTGATAAAAACTAGTGATTTTTTTTTCTAAGTTCACCTTTCAGCCTTTGAGGATAAAATTTCATAATGAAAGAGTTATAAACTTGATCCCATTTCTTAAAAATGTTCTCATCTAGACTCAAAAACCAACTTCTTGCAATCCCGTTTTAGGAAAAAGGGAAATACTCTCATTCTAAGTTCATTTTCTGTGAGTCCATGAAGAGGTAACTTCTGCATAGTATTATAGAAGTCTCTAATAAAGGAAAGGGGTCCTCATTAGAGAGCCCATTAAAATCAGGCAATAAAGAAATATGTGATTGTTTCAATTAATAGTTTCTGGCCCTAGGACTATGTCTGATTGATGATGGATTACTGGAAACTTGTGGAATTTGAAATTCCCTCATCCTAGGCCATTCATTTTCATCTAAGAGTTCTAGTTTATTTTGATAGTTGTTAGGTGCATGAAATCTATTATCTAAGTTTTCCATTTCAGTTTTTTTTCTTCGTTCATAGAGCAGTGAGATGTTTGTATATTTCTAAGTTCAGTGGCTCTAGACTAATAGCAGAGTGCCTTGTTCTCAGAAAAATAAAAACAGACAAAACTTAGCAGGAAGAGGTGAAAAATAATTTTTTTTACAATTTTCAAATTTTCCAAAAAATTTTAAGACATTTATATATGTGTTTTTTTTGTTTTTTTTTTGTTAAGAGTAATGGATCGTGCCTTCCCCAGAAACGGTTCCAAAAACTTGAACTAAACCATCATTGAAGCCGGTCAAAGTTTAAAATTTATATTCCTACTAACTACAGTATATGTGTCAAGTAGGGTCGAACCCACAAGGAAGGTAATTCTAACCACTATTCTTCTAAAAACCTGTAAAAAATCCATTGTTGTCTATAGTGGAGAGGATACTCTATTATCTTTTTCTTTCTATAAATTATTAAAGTGACAGAATATTGAAAACATATATCTAAACTAAATTGAAACTAGATACAGTTGAAAACAAAGAGACAAAGAGATATAGTACACTGTTAAAATAACAATCTGTTAAAACACTCGGGGAAAAATCTCCATTTTACTAGTTCTTAAAACAATTCAATTCACATAAAAGTTACAGTAGTGCACAACCAAAAAGAGGATAACCTACCTCCCTCTCCAAGAGTCAATCCATACTATCCAATCTATTATAGAGTTCTCCACTCTAAAATAAATCAACTTTAAATAGTGCGAAAAATGACCAAAAGATGAACTCATCGTAAGTCATGTAGTCTTAATAAATTATTAACTTTTGAAAATTGTTTCCACAATCAATATCTCCAACTAATTGTGAAATTTTGAGATTATGTTCTAGTGTTACAAGCAATTGGATGAACTCAATATCAATCTTGTCGATCAATACTAAATACATTCAAATGATAAAGTGAAATGAGAATTAAAAGATATCCAGTGGAACATAAACCTATCCCCGAACTGGAAAGTATTTAGCCTAACATTATCTCTATTAAGTATACTAAAATCATTAAATTATAAAGGAGAAGAATTAAAAGAAAACAGAGGAAGTAAACCCCCTCTGGTAACAAGAACTGTTGCTTCTCCCAGCCTCCTCCAGCTCTAAGAAGTGGTTCCAGAGTCGCCCTCCGGTCTCCTCTCCTTGGATCTGGATCTTCGAATGTGTTGAATGAATATCTCTATAGAATGTCCATCCCCTCCTTTCTGCTATTTTCTCTACTTAAATACCATGTTGTCTTCTGCTGCTTATCACCGAACATTTTCCACTGACTTCAAAATCTCTTCACATATTAACAGCACACATGCATTTTTTCACGACTGGCACGTCGTGCTAGTTTTCCTCATGTAACTAACTCCGGATGAGTTAGTTAAGTGAACTTGGATGTGTTTTTGACTCTTGAATGAACCTACATAATAAAAACAAACGAAACAATTAAAACTCTAAGGAAATAAAGAATTATAATTTAAGAAAATAATTTATTAAAATGTCATTTTTAAAAGAGTTAATAAAATTTTAAATAACATTATTAAATAAATTATTTTATTACTATTACTAATAACTAGTAATTATATTTTAATTAATTATAATGAAATGATATTTATTATTAAATAGTTATTAATGAATTATAAAAGATAATTTATGATAATTTATGTATTATAAGTTGATTGAATTTGTTAATAAAAGATTTATTATTATTATTAAAAATAAGAAGTTTTATTAATTATTCATTTTGATGCTAAATTGTTTATAAGTTATTATTTTTTTAATTAATTAACATTATTAAAGTAAATTATAAACATTAAGTTTATTATTATTTATAAATTTTGCATTATTTACATTTTAAGTTAACTAGTTTAGTTTAAATATAATTTAATTTATAACTTATTATTAGTATTTAATTTTATTAACTTGTATTATTAAATAATTATTAATACTTATTATTAAATTATAATTAATAATATTTTTAATAATCAATTCTAATTGGATTTTAGAAATAACTATCAATTAATTACATAAAATTTTATTTATGTTTACTAATTCTGTTCTATTAAATATCTTATATTTACTTATAATTATTACTCTTTATTATTTTATTTCAATTTAAGTATTTATTATAAATTTATTTTAGTTAATTTGTTCTTTTTTTAAGTTTTTTTTAACTTCTTCCCCTCCCAATCTCAGTGCAACAGTGAGGTACAGGGGACGAAGTCTATCGATGAGGTGCAGGGGAATGGTGAGGAGGATAATGTTAGCCTTATTTTAGAAACAAATCAGTGGTGTGGGGGGTTACTGTTAGTTAAAAAAATGAGGACCAGTGGCGCAACAGTGAGGAGTAGGGTCGCAACAGTGAGGTGCAGGGTCACTGTTAGTTTAAAATCAAATCGGAGAAGTACAGCGCATAGTCACTGATATACTTAAATGAAAAGGAGAGGTCACTATTACAATAAAAATTAGAGGGTCACTAATAGTTATAAATAAAGAAAACTGGTACAAGACCACCAATGTAGTTATGAAGGTTATAGATAGAATTATATAAAGATATTTCTAGTTGAATAAAAAATTAAGGGGTACAAGGTCACTGGTAGTTGAAAAAAAAATAAGGAGTAGTGGCGTGGGAGTCGTCGTAGACAAAAATAAAAGGTTACCGGTAGTGAAAAAATAAAAAGGGCACCGTTGGGATAAAAATCCACCGTTAGAATAAAATAAAAACACTCGTTATTGCGCCAAAAAGAAAAGGTTCATTGACGCACTAAACATTAAGGTCACTGGTAGATTTTAAGTGACATAAATAAAATAAAGGGTTACCGATCACAAAAGGTCATCGGTAGACATAAAAGTCAAAGTTTCCCATTAAAAAAGGGTCATTGTTAGAACAAAAATTAATAACTAACGGCAACCTTCAAAAATTAAAAATGCATAAATTGAACTTAAAATTAAATTTTAATTAAACTAAATAAAAATATTGGAAATAATTAATTTAAAATAATTCTAAACACCATAAATTTAACAGGATTTTTATTAAACTTAAAACTTTAATGCCACAACTAATATTATTAATTAGTGACCCAATAGGTCACCGATGGCTCTTTTCTACCTCACTGGTAGACTAAAAAAATTAGTGACTGAATAATAAAACTGCATACATAAGATTAAATATTTAATGTTTTAGAACTCTTAATTAAACAACTCTTTGAATACATAAAATTAAAAGAGAACTAATTTATTTAATTTAAACTAAAATTATTTACATAATTAGTTAGCAAGATAATTAAACAAATTAATTTCTGAAATAAATATATTTTATTAAATTAATATTAAAATAAAGTCTAAGTTAATTAAAACTCAAATAAGAATATTAAATGCTATTTATTATCAATTTAAATTTATTAAAATGTGAGTAGATTGAAATTTAACAAAACTAATTAACAAATAATTATATTAGATAAGAAAATTATGATTAAAATTATTAATTTTAATACTAAAAATACATAATTAATTATAAAAATTGATTAATTAATAAATTTAGTGATAAAAATACAAAATGCCATTATTTATTAAAAGTTTTCAAAATAATTAAATAAACCAATAAAAATTAAGTAAAAAGATGTGTCATAACTATGTAAAAATAGAGCCACATCAGTTGTCAAAGAAAATTACTATCCCTATTGGTTATGCTTCATGTGACCATCTAATGAACTTATGGTTCTGAATGAGAATTTATCATGGATAACCCTTATGTTTGTCTTTGTAGCTGGAGGGGGAGTGGAGGAATACATGGACATGTTTGAATCCCTTCGTGTGATGAGGGTGACAATCCTGTAGACTCTTACTTAAAAGGCATACATGTCTCTAGGATTTTTGTGGCATCTTCTAAATCGCATGGGTGCATCACATGAATTTTATGAACACAACTAGCTCCCATATTTTTCATATTTTAATCCCCTGATTTACAATGATTTTTTTATGGTTGTCAGGAGCCTTCTGGTTGACAAGTTTCCTGATGTGGGGGAGCTTATTTGAAAGTTATTGCACAATCAGTGAGTGTATTAGGTGCCTTCGTGAGAAAAATGAATCTTTTAAAAGCATATTTGATGGATCTGAAGTAGGTCATGTGCTTCAAATGAATCATTCATGTGGCCATCCAAAGGTTATATGATCGTGTGTCTTTTGGAACATCATGTGATCTACATGTTTATCCACCTTCCCTTACGTTGTTTTGTGGAGAAAATAATACCCATATTTCAGGTATTTCTTACCATATTAATTTTACAATTCTCATTTGGTAGGTTTCAACAAATCCCCCCTAGGAGCGATGTTTTCATGGATAAGGTCTCAGTTTTTAGGAAAGTAAATTCATGCATGAGTCTTTCAAGTTGTATCCAATCGGTGGCTGGGGATACATTTAGTCTTTTGGGAGGCATGTTATATTATATGAAATACCCTATAAATAGGTAAATAGAGGGAATATCATTCACTATCTACCCATCTCTCAGATTTCTTACGATATTCCTTTATCATGTGACCATTTCCCAAGACCTTTTATAAGAACTGATCATAAGAAACGTCCAATAGACTACTTCATGAGAACCATTTCGCAAGATCTTCTTGCCCAGTGCTTATTCAAATTGGCCATGAATTCAACTTCCTTAATTTCTTAAACCCTATCCATGAGGCTATATGATCACCTTTAATTTTTCTTAAGATATACCGTCTTGATCTTATGAACACTTTGACTATTATGTGGCTCGTGTGACCATGTCAAGGTCACATGATTATGAGATGATGAGATATTTGTGTGCTTCATGATATCTTCTGAAGGAGGCTCATGAGACTTGTGTTGCATTATGAAATTTAAAACCCCCCAAATGAGTCACGCGATTCGTGTGATGCTACTAGTGTTGTGCATTTCTTTTTACAGTTTATTCACTTATCTGACATATGCTTCGTGTTTTTGTGAAGATAGCTTCCATCTCTCATCATAGTCCCTCCACCACAGCTAAATTGAGGGATGTGATTGCTAGGAATCATAATTATAACCCTTGGTATCTTTTTTACACTAAAAATGAGGTCCTAAAAATGATTTTCCCATCTGAGCTTTAGAATTATCCTTTATCACACCAGCTTCCCCCTTATGGGTTTGGCCAGCTAGATGATTTTGTCATCCCCTCTCTAGACTACAATCTGGTATCTTTCTGGGTGTTGATTTCCCTTGATTTCATTCAAATGAAGATTTTTTAAGATGTTCAACTGGTCATTTTATGGTCTCAGGGGTTGTCTTATATACCGGAGAACTCCCCTCTGGGACCAGATGGATACAATTTCACCCACCAGCGCATCGCTCAAAGTTACTTGAGAAAATTTGTATCCTATTTAAAAAACATGGATAGTGTCTGGAGCACGAAATATGATTTAAATCCAAGAGGAAACCTTTTTTATGAATGATCATGGCCATATTGGGTTATATAGAGTTTCTCATAATTTTTTGGCAAGTTATGCATATAGCATCCCGCCATTTTATAACATAAACTTTCATTACACTACACAAATTTGAGGATCTTTAAGGTCTAGTGTCTTGGAAACCAGGAACATAATACATGAAAACAACATAAAACATTCTTCTAAAACACTTGAAAGGCGTCTCCTTAAGTTCATTCTAGGTTCATTACTGCATCTCATAACCTGGGGACATACATCAAAAGAAAGGATGAGCAGAAGGCCCAGTAAGGGAAACAAGAGGAACATTTTACATGTGAACTTGAGATACTTCAATAAGGACATGAAAAGAACTTTAAGGCATGAGAAAGAAATCATGAGGCATTTCATAATAAAAATAACATTATTCATAACTTGAAGATGTGGCTACATCATTTAACATAGAAAATCATTAACATATCACCAAGGTCCATCCCCAAGGTGTCATTTGAAAATTACCAAGGTTATTCACCAAGGTATCGTGAAAATTGTAATCTCTAGTGGTTACATCATTACCCAATGCATTGGAGCGCTATCAGGGCGCACCCTTAAATTTTCCTTTATTATCATGTGAGCCACATATATCATCATCAAACATTTCATAAATAACCCACATAGCATAAAATAAATGGGTTTCATTTCATAATCATAACGTTTTAAAAACTGCTTTAAAGACATGATCTTTACGTCACTTTAAACCCACGGAAAGGGAAAGCGGGTCTCATGTATGTAAATCCCAGAATTTAAAATGGAACATTTTGATATATATGTGAATACCCTTGTATAAATAAGAGCTTTGAGTATTCACTTTATAACATACAATAATTTTTGAGAAAAGAGAGAGGCATTTTGAAGGGAAAATTCTGCAGCATAACGGCTAAGTTTCGGGGTTTTAGAAAACATTGAAACGAGAGGGGACATGGGTCACCCACTCATAAATGATCCATAAAACAGTAGGGTGAAAGATTAAGAAGGAAATATGGACATGGTAATGAAATTTGAGGGACATACCATTTGAAATGAAAAACATGGAAGGAAAAAAGATTAGATTTCTCTTATGAAAATTCGGCAGCCTTACGGCGTCACTTAACTTGAAAATGATTTGACAAGATCAAATAGGGTCCCTCATCATATGATCATAAGAGATCATTATGATAGATATAGAGATCATACCCCAACATAATAAAAAGGAACTTGAAAGACTTGACATGAAAATCGAACTTGAAAAATGAGAAGGGTGAAAGAATCCCTTAAAAATTCGGCAGCCTAACGGCGTCACTTAAACTTTCATAAAATGAAATGATGAGAGTAAGAGGGGATCTCTCATCATATAAACATGAAAGTTCAGTAAGAGGAATATAAAAAATACTCCTCTAACATAAAAACATGGATCATAATAGGAATGACATAAAAGAGATTACATGAAAAGAAAGAGAGGGGCCGGATCCCTTACCTTAAAACGTGACTCTTGAAACTCAAAGGATTGGACCTTGAGGGCTTGGGGGCACCTTGGGAGGACTCTTTGGAAGGTAAGAAGACCAGAACTTCGTTGGGGGAGAGTTGGGAGTGAAAAATAAAGGAGGAAAGGGTGGGTATTTATAGGGAAAGTGAGGGGACAAAGCATTAATGGCCAAGGGACACCTCACATTTGCTTTTCTCAAACCCATGTGCTCTCCCTTGGCATTTATCATGGAGTTAGGCCACATGGGGCCCCCAAAACAATAATTCATCACCCTTGGCCGGCCAACCCTCAAAAGATCTCATGACATCATCATGACACCATTATGATGTCATTAAACATACCGAAACCCTAAAACTGTATTTTTACTATTCACTGAAAATTCAACTTTCTCAGAATAACCCCAAAATTTCACCTTAACCAAATATCAATGCTCTTATTTCAAAAATGAAATCCATTTTATAAAAATAATTTTCTAAATATTTTTAATTTAATTTTTAAATAAAAACACTATTCATCGAAAATTCATTTTTTTCAGAAAAATCCCCAAAAATTACCTTAACATAATATCGATGCTCTGAGTTCAAAAATAAAGTCATTTTTATAAAAATAATTTTCTAATTATTTTTAATTAAATTTTTAATTAAAAAACACTATTCATCCGAAAAAACTAATACTTGAATAATAATTTATGAAACCGTTATTTAACCATTTTATTGAATCACATTACTTAATCAAGGTGCCTAGATTATTTTAAAACTTTCTTTAAGTGTGATTACTAATCCATTTGGTCACCTTACTAATCCTAAGCATAAATTCACTATTCATAATTTACTATTCATCAAAAATTAAGTTGATCTTTTTAGACTCCAAATTTTGTACTGAACATAATTGTAGAAGACCATTTTTTGAAAATCATTACACATTTTTAATTATTTAAGGTTTACATAAACATTTTTAAAATATCCTTTTTCTAAAATTCATAAAAAAATATGCATACTATATTTATCCGGTCATTTCAAAATTCATAAACTTCATCATAAGAAGAAATCCCAATTTTTATTTAAAACAAGGATTACACAAGGTAGTTATGGTCTCGTTACATAGCCCCTTATAATACCAGCATAGGACCTAAGAGTAAGGTGTGCTAGGGTGATAGAAGCTTGGGGCGGCTCAGTCAACATTGCCCAAGTAGTAATTTCTATCAGTTTGAACTTCTCACGAAGGCGATTCCGTTTCAGCTTCACATGATGAAGTTCGGCTTGGATTTGATCCAGAGCAAAGCCCAATGGTGCTACCTCCTTCCCAAGCTTTGTTAGATGGGCTTCGATCGGTCCAAGACTACTAGGTGAGGCCATCGAATCTTCTTTCTATAATAATTAACCAAGATTACTTATATTTAGACACAATAATCAAAACATTTTGTTCACAGCGGTCATATTGACCGATGGTTATATAACAGTCAGAACCCAATGGTCTCATTATAATCATGTTTATCAAATAAAACATTTTTGTTGAGTATAAAAATAAAATAAAATAACACATGAAATTAGGGAACAAGATTTATTCAAAATTTCGGGTCGTTACAATCTTCCCCCTTAAGAAATTGCGTCCTCGCAATTTTAAAAAATTGGGTTTTGAAATTTCATTGAAAGTCCCACATCGGAAAAAGAGTCAGTGACACCATTACTTTAAAAGAAAGAAAAGGAAGTACAAAGGCCACCCGAGTTTACTCATACTAGGATTCCATGTAGGAAACATGGATATGGAGGAGAAAACAAAGGGTAATGTCCTAAAGGAGAGTGATAGAAAACATGATTAGGAGGAAGTTTACCACAAGAAAATCCCAAAATTATGATGTGTGCAAGCGGTCTTTGATTACCTAGTAGGAAACGTAAACCAACAACATTTTTGTTTTACGTTCCTTTTCATAACTTTGAGGAATTAATTTACAACATAGAACAAAAACATAAGGAAATATATCTACCTTCATCTAGAGTTTCATCCTTTAATAAGTTTCTACCCAAAACTAATCTTTTATCCAAACTATGAGCATTCAAAACTACTTGGTCTCATCAAAACACAAGAATCATCTTCTAGAGAATCACATAATCCACAAAAGATTAACTATCTATTTCTTTTATCTTTAAACATTATCCCAAAAATAGAAAGGGAAAGGTAAAACAACTCTTCAAAAAGAATCCCATAGGAATGGAAACTACTTTTAAATCTTCAAAGTTCCATGGTACTACCCAAAGTTCATCATAGACCATTCCGTAAATAATGGTCCTTAAGATTCCTCAAAATAAACCAAACTAAGATTGAAACCCAAATACAAGAAGGATTTGATAACATAGTCTTCCAAAATAAACTTCATTGTTCATCTCCAAACAACATCAACCACTCCTAACATCTAAACTAAACATATTTTACCCAAGATAGGTTAATCATTCCCATAAGTAGCCTAAATTACTATAAGTCCACCATAAATTTATCGATTCTTCAAAATATAAGTCAACCTTACTCCTCAATGAAAATACCATAGTAATCTATTTACCTCGATCATATAGGGTCCCTAAAATAGTGAACATATTCCAAAATAATAATCATCTTTTAATCCCCTAATCACCTCTGTCATCTTAATACGGCAATCGTAGCATTTCCTATCACATTGGTTGTTGAGACATGTTCTTCAATTTCCCGCCATTAACTAAGAAAAGAAACTATAATTAGGGGCTTAAATACTTAGCCAATAATCAAGAAAAGAAACTTAAAGCATATAAGGATAACTTGTAGTTGAAAAGTATACCCTAACTTGTGATCCCCTAGGTTCCCATCTAGGTTATCCATGATCATATAGTCTTATGTGAACCTTTATTTTATTTTATCTTTGATCCTTTAACAATGGTTCATACTAAGCTTATGAATTTACCAAAGCATATCCCCCGGGAGTGTCGTAACCAAGAGTGCAGCAAGGCCCGTTTTCGTGTACCAGTTCCCGTTCGAGTCTAGCTCAAAGCGGTGTTTTCGGGTTTTACCCCTATGTACATCTGTGCCAGAGCCACCTCTACCTGCTCGTATCCAGACAGGGATGTATTTGCTTGGAAACCCCTTACTCAATACTCACCAAAATACCAGGAAGATTTCCTATATTTAAACTTTTCTATAGGGTTCTTCCTAAAGTTTTTATATCCTAATTTCCACAAATAACTAAACCATCCTTTGATACCAACTATAGCATCACGCCATTTTATAACATAAACTTTCATTACATTACACAAAACTGAGGATCTTTAAGGTCTAGTGTCTTGGAAACCAGGAACATAATACATGAAAACAACATAAAACATTCTTCTTAAACACTTGAAAGGCGTCTCCTTAAGTTCATTCTAGGTTCATTACAGCATCTCATAACCTGGGGACATACATCAAAAGAAAGGGTGAGCAGAAGGCCCAGTAAGGGAAACAAGAGGAAAATTTTACATGTGAACTTGAGATACTTCAATAAGGACATGAAAAGAACTTTAAGGCATGAGAAAGAAATCATGAGGCATTTCATAATAAAAATAACATTTTTCATAACTTGAAGATGTGGCTACATCATTTAACATAGACAATCATGAACATATCACCAAGGTCCATCCCCAAGGTGTCATTTGAAAATTACCAAGGTTATTCACCAAGGTATCGTGAAAATTGTAATCTCTAGTGGTTACATCATTACCCAATGCATTGGAGCGCTATCAGGGCGCACCCTTAAATTTGCCTTTATTATCATGTGAGCCACATATATCATCATCAAACATTTCATAAATAACCCACATAGCATAAAATAAATGGGTTTCATTTCATAATCATAACGTTTTAAAAACTGCTTTAAAGACATGATCTTTACGTCACTTTAAACCCACGGAAAGGGAAAGCGGGTCTCATGTATGTAAATCCCAGAATTTAAAATGGAACATTTTGATATATATGTGAATACCCTTGTATAAATAAGAGCTTTGAGTATTCACTTTATAACATAAAATAATTTTTGAGAAAAGAGAGAGGCATTTTGAAGGGAAATTCTGCAGCATAACGGCTAAGTTTCGGGGTTTTAGAAAACATTGAAACGAGAGGGGACATGGGTCACCCACTCATAAATGATCCATAAAACAGTAGGGTGAAAGAGTAAGAAGGACATATGGACATGGTAATGAAATTTGAGGGACATACCATTTGAAATGAAAAACATGGAAGGAAAAAAGATTAGATTTCTCTTATGAAAATTCGGCAGCCTTACGGCGTCACTTAACTTGAAAATGATTTGACAAGATCAAATAGGGTCCCTAATAATATGATCATAAGAGATCAGTATGATAGATATAGAGATCATACCCCAACATAATAAAAAGGAACTTGAAAGACTTGACATGAAAATCGAACTTGAAAAATGAGAAGGGTGAAAGAATCCCTTAAAAATTCGGCAGCCTAACGGCGTCACTTAAACTTTCATAAAATGAAATGATGAGAGTAAGAGGGGATCTCTCATCATATAAACATGAAAGGGAAGTAAGAGGAATATAAAAGAACATCCTCTCACATAAAAACATGGAGCATAATAGGAATGACATAAAAGAGATTACATGAAAAGAAAGAGAGGGGTCGGATCCCTTACCTTAAAACGTGACTCTTGAAACTCAAAGGATTGGACCTTGAGGGCTTGGGGGCACCTTGGGAGGACTCTTTAGAAGGTAAGAAGACCAGAACTTCGTTGGGGGAGAGTTGGGAGTGAAAACTAAATGAGGAAAGGGTGGGTATTTATAGGGAAAGTGAGGGGACAAAGCATTAATGGCCAAGGGACACCTCACATGTGCTTTTCTCACACCCATGTGCTCTCCCTTGGCATTTATCATGGAGTTAGGCCACATGGGGCCCCCAAAACAATAATTCATTACCCTTGGCCGGCCAACCCTCAAAAGATCTCATGACATCATCATGACACCATTATGATGTCATTAAACATACCAAAACCCTAAAACTGTATTTTTACTATTCACTGAAAATTCAACTTTCTCAGAATAACACCAAAATTTCACCTTAACCAAATATCAATGCTCTTATTTCAAAAATGAAATCCATTTTATAAAAATAATTTTCTAAATATTTTTAATTTAATTTTTAAATAAAAACACTATTCATCGAAAATTCATTTTTTTCAGAAAAATCCCCAAAAATTACCTTAACATAATATCGATGCTCTGAGTTCAAAAATAAAGTCATTTTTATAAAAATAATTTTCTAATTATTTTTAATTAAATTTTTAATTAAAAAACACTATTCATCCGAAAAAACTAATACTTGAATAATAATTTATGAAACCGTTATTTAACCATTTTATTGAATCACTTTACTTAATCAAGGTGCCTAGATTATTTTAAAACTTTCTTTAAGTGAGATTACTAATCCATTTGGTCACCTTACTAATCCTAAGCGTAAAATCACTATTCATAATTTACAATTCATCAAAAATTAAGTTGATCTTATTAGACTCCAAATTTTGTACTGAACATAATTGTAGAAGACCATTTTTCGAAAATCATTACACATTTTTAATTATTTAAGGTTTACATAAACATTTTTAAAATATCCTTTTTCTAAAATTCATAAAAAATATTCATACTATATTTATCCGGTCATTTCAAAATTCATAAACTTCATCATAAGAAGAAATCCCAATTTTTATTTAAAATAAGGATTACACAAGGTAGTTACGGTCTCGTTACATAGCCCCTTATAATACCATCATAGGACCTAAGAGTAAGGTGTGCTAGGGTGATAGAAGCTTGGGGCGGCTCAGTCAACATTGCCCGAGTAGTAATTTCTATCAGTTTGAACTTCTCACGAAGGCGATTCCGTTCCAGCTTCACATGATGAAGCTCGGCTTGGATTTGATCCAGAGCAAAGCCCAATGGTGCTACCTCCTTCCCAAGCTCTGTTATATGGGCTTCGATCGGTCCAAGACTACTAGGTGAGGCCATCGAATCTTCTTTCTATAATAATTAACCAAGATTACTTATATTTAGACACAATAATCAAAACATTTTGTTCACAGCGGTCATATTGACCGATGGTTATATAACAGTCAGAACCCAATGGTCTCATTATAATCATGTTTATCAAATAAAACATTTTTGTTGAGTATAAAAATAAAATAAAATTACACATGAAATTAGGGAACAATATTTATTCAAAATTTCGGGTCGTTACAATGCATTATCCGTCTTTATAAAGTAATATGGGTTTACCAATTCATCATCTGCTACCAATATGATATCCTTAGAGTACTAGTTAGCCACTGGTTCCCTAGTACTAATTAATTCCATTTTTCATATGGTGATGTATGAATTATCCTCTAGGATATCTATTGAATGGGTGGTATATCCCCCCTTGGGGAAATATATGATGAATTCCTTCCTACTACGGATGTCTGGGATGACCCTACATAAACTCTGGTCTTAGTGAGGGATATTCTTAACATCATGAAGGAAAATTTAACAAAGGATAAAACTATGGGCTCTCTCATCTCTTTTAAATATTAGTTCAAAATTTTCTTTTATTTCAGCCGTACATGGCCAACTGTTATACGCCCTCACTAGTGCACATCCTAATAGGCTTGTAACAACATTAGTTCGTATTGGACCATCTTGGAAACCAAAGATCATCATTCATGGGGTTATTGGGTGAGGCTAGGGATATCCTTAAGCCTTAGACTAATAGGTTTCATGGCTATGTTCCTAAATTGGTTTCATTTACTGACTAGGTATGCATGCTCCGGAATCTGATTGAGCACGCTGGTGATGGCAGCATGGCTAGTAGAGGGACGACCTCTAAATATGATGGCACCAAACCTTGCACACCTTTACCAGCTCCTAGGACACATTCTGCATAGCAACATCTCCTATAGGTCCAGTGGTCCTTTCTAGTTTTATTTGGATGGATAGGGGGATTTTTGATTTCTACGGATACCATAAAACTATCAGGATCCCTGGAACATTATTTTTTTCTAGGTTACAGGGCATTTTGGGTGTTGAGGCCATGTTGTTAAGAATTGATGAGGTTGTTGATATATTCATCCAATTTGATCTATTTTATTTCACACCTTATCCAGCACCAAATGGTCCAATTATTGATGATGGTGGTAGCACACTTGACAAAAGATCATAAAAGATCTCCCTTCAATATTGGTTCTTGTAGACATGGAGGATAAGATGATCAGTTTTGATCCATATACCCCATATGAATTTTCTCTTTAGTACATTTGTATTCAAAGGGTTTACCCTCTCCCATCAGATGGAATATTATGAGATCAACATACTGGGATCATCTATTAGTTTTTTTCCAACATTAAAGCATGAGAACACAAATAAAAATATTATTTTGCCACATGTTGGTGCCCCGGTCTTCCTTAATTATTATTATGATGAGGTTTGGCTAGAATATTACCTGGGTGGTGTGCTAAGAAAACTGGTCTATCAAATGGACAAACCATTTTCCTCTTCAACCCCTTAGTTTGTATCAATGATGGAATTGATACAAGTATTAGGTGAGTTTTTTAGGATGTTTCCCAATCCTAGAAATAACAATCTCATTAGTGGGGTAGAATTGGTTGGGGAGGCTATCCCTTTGGCACAAGCAATCGATGATATACCTAATGAGGGAAGAGTATATGTGGATATATTTCAGTATTCCTCATTAGCTCAACCATTTGTTCCCCATTTTGGTGTATCTACTCCAGAAGTGATAGAGGCTTAGACATGATGTAGACTAGTCTAGAAGCATATTCATGCTCTGATTACTGAGACTCCTCTAAGGACATTTCATGACTAAGAAGAATATTTTTTCTAGCTATTTCATGATTTGGGGATGAAGAGATTTGACCACCAACCATTATATTAAATAATATGAAAAATCATCTAGGAATAGTAAGAACTAGTTTCTAGAGAGAGGGACTTGAATGACCTTATTGATAGGACTTCCTAAGGCAAATTGATTAAGGAGGTTTTAGAGGTGTTGGAACAGAGCTGTCAGTTTATGTATGAGCTATGCGCTCGAATGGATGGATTGACCATGTAAATATGGATATAAGAGAAGATATTATCTCACTCAAATTATGATCTTTTTGAAACACCATTCTCACTAGAAACCACACATAATCGAGTTTAGGAGTTGTAAAATTTGATTGATACCCTTCATCTTTTGGGGAGGAAGTAGAATAAATGGGGTCAATGGCACTTCAATGATCAATTGGCGCTTCTCTCCAAACTCTTGGAAACTTTTCTAGTTAATCCAATATAATCATATTGTTTTTTGATTAATGATATGTATTTTTTTAATTAGATCTTTAGAGAGGCTCTGAAATATGGAGATCCATTCTCCTATATGATATCAATGAATGGATCTACAAAACATTATATTTTTTCAAATTATCTTTTATTCATTATGTGCATGAAATTTCACTGATCTGATGTTATATGAATCATCAATGATACCAATAATTTTCATAATATCAGGTAATCTTTAATGTCTACATTCAAATATTATAACATATTCACCTTTTGAAATGTGCATGAATGCCCCTTGACATGAGATTCCCCATTGAAGTATCTGCTCTAGTTATCATTAGATTACCTTATTCAAAAAATTATAATCTAGGTAGAATATATATCCATAAGGTAGAGTGCTCTATATTTGACTGAAGTTTGTGAACTTATCGATCATAGCTTGATTTTTTCTAAAGACATATGGGGGGATCATAAGATTTTTATCTTTTTCAATATATTGCCCTAATTTTTTCTTAATCTTCATATAGGAGAAATATTAGCAGACATGGACTTTTATTCTGATTTGGTGTCCTTATTTTCATCCTAACAATATTTACACCTTCTCCACTCTTTTAGAATAAATCATATATGTGTTCTAGTTTAGGTTTTTTATCATAGGCCTTGAATCATTTTAGTTGAGGGTCTTTTAACTCAAACATTCTATCATTGTAGTTTATGTTCTTTTAGCTCGGACCTTGATATGCCATGCAGTTTAAATTATTTCAACCATGAATTGATCAATGATCATGGAATATGAGGAATAAATACCAAGGATGACCCAAAACAACATAGGATTTTGATTCCCTCTTTAGTTTTGTCAAAGCTCATAAGGATTAGGGCTCATTTCCTACAAAGAAGATATTCCTTTGGTTGGTAGATCAAAGCCCTTATGCATCGGCAGCATTGTCAAACATGGGTGGATCCACTCTTTTCCAAGGTTTATGGAAGATTTATGGGTGTATCATTGGTTGAGATATAAATAATAGGGTAGATAGATCCACCTAGAAAGCTTTATTATGGTAAATGTTAGTCATAACCCAAAAAAATGAGTCAATGAATATGGAATGGGGTAGATATATTGTGGATAACCCATAACACCATGAGGTTCTATGTTCTTCCATGGTGTTACTAGGTATCACAATGAGTGTGGTTTCTTTCATGTAAGGTGTAGATTCCTTTATTTGGTAGGTTAAAGCCCTTGCACATCAATATCATGATCAAGAAAAGATGATCCCCACTCCTTTCCAGGGTCTATGAGATATTTTGAAAGACTAAAACTTACAGTCAATGAGGCTGGGTATGGAACAAAGTTTTATCCAAGAAGGCTTTCATAACCATATGGAATTTTATCTCTCATGTGAATATCCATCCCTATGCCATGTGGTTTTGAATCATTGGGTGTAGGCCATAAAAAGTATCTATAATGGAGTGTTTCATTCGTACTTTCAGAAAGGGTAAAAACACAATGACATAATGTTGGGGATGTTAAACCCTCTTGAATATCCTAGATATGAGGATTGTAAATCATGGTACAATGTGTTTTGGTCAAGAGGATGATATGGGAAAATAATTCTAGGAATTTTCCATAACACACAGAGGTGTTGAGTTCTGCCATGGTGATGTTAGGTCTCACTGGGATCAAAAATACCTTTTTCATATTAACACATTTGGTTGATAACCATAGGCACATACACAGATCCATAGTCATATATGAATAGACAAAAAAAGTTCCCATGAAGCTGAGTATTTTTTTACAATGTTCATAGAAGATTTACAACAACTTTATATGCTCAAATACTAAAGTGTGAATTATAGAAAATATAATATCCAATAAGGGTTTGAGTATGTTAAAAGTTGTATTTCCACCTAGTGAACATGTCATTGTGACAAGTAGATGTGACAAACTATTTCCCTAACTTTTTCATGGACTAGGGGGTCTGGTGAGAATGACTCAGATTTTAATAGGGATATAAATTGAATCCTATGAGCTTTATACCTTATTCATTTATGTCCTACTTTTTTTTTCTAATCTCTAGATATTAACAGTTTAGAGATAAAAGACTTGAATTTTTCTCAAGACTCACTTTGTGTGTTTTCAACCTGAAAAGTTTTGTGTCTCTTTCACTATCAGTTTAAGGTCTTATGTTTTAGACCATCCAAGTCTAAATTTTTTGGTCATGAAGATTTTTCCTAAGTGTATTTAGTTTATGGTAATGATGTGCATGGACCTAATATGAGGGGGATGTTACATAAGATCCAAATTAAGATAATCAGGGTCAAGAGTACTCTAACATCCTTATGGGAAAGAGATGAAAATGTTGTAAATCAAAGATCGAGGTTCTCAAGTCCTGAGTGATGATGTTAGAAAATCATGTTGGGTATGGATAAAAAACCCTAGGGCACTGAGTTCATCCACGGTGAAAAAAGGTACACAATGATCATAAATCCCTTTATATAGGGGCAATATGTATTTGGATGGTAGTTTTTATCCATTATGAATTGATATCATGGTCAAACTGAGAGATATATTTTCCTTTCCATCAGATATGGAAGGTTTGTGGAAATCCATAGAACTCAAGACTTGAAGTGTAATTTATGAGTTGATGTTCTTAAAAGATGATAGAAGAACCCCGTACTATGGTGGGATGTATTAGGGCACTTATGGTCCTTTGATAAGGGATGATAATGGGTGAAGGCCAGTATATTTTAATGCCATATATTGAAGATGTATTTGTTGTTTAATTTTTATGTAATGTTACCATGAAATTTTCCTTAATGTTTAACATCATGTGGTAAGGATGTATTTGTATCCTTTCAATTTAATGTCACATGGTAAGGACGTGAGAACAAACATGAAAAATTGTTCCGGATATATTACGTGTTCAATAAATCTATACATAGATCTAGTTTGAACATAGGTATAATAAGCTTGTATGACTTGGCCCTTATATATCTAGGGGTTAATTTTTTCATTGGTTGTTGTGGTTGGACCCATTATTGGAGATTCGGGTGTCACTACATATCCTATAATGACAAGAATCAATCCACATGTAGTTATTATTAAACCATGTAGTTTAACATCATGCAGAAAGGACATGGGCTCCTCGATGTGGAAAGGAAATATTATGACTAGGGATGAAAATGGAGGTTTTGGCATCAGTTTGTATAATGTGATGGTAGGAATCAAGTCACACATAGTTCTTGAATATGAAAATATATACATAGGTATGACCCATATGAAAAGGTGGACATTGTTTCCATTGATTATAGTAGTTAGACCCAATATTGGAGATCCAAGCATCACTACATATCAAGTGATGGTAGGAATCAAGTCGCACATAGTTCTTGAAAGAATATCCCTATACAAGTCTGACCAATACATAGGCAGGGACTATTTTTATGTTTATTTATTGTGTATGGATCTAGTATTAGAGATTTAGGAATCACTAAATATCGTATTATGATAGGAATAATGTAGAGTGTAGTTCTAGAATAGAGGTTTGGTGTGAGAGAAACACCAATGGTAGTGGTCCTCTCAGTCGAGGTCCATAGTAATCTACAGTTTTGTGTCATTCGAGGGACATAAACTGTGAATTTTAATGTCATGAAAAGAAGAAACATGGTGTTCCTTTTAAAGAGTTTTTTTTAGAACTATGATACCCCTATATTGAGATGATATGTCTTGATCATGTAGGGAATCTGTTACCAAAATTACTAATCTCACACGAGCTATGATTAATGTAAAAAACAAGGAATGGAATAGCTTCCTCATGAAATTGGGTAAATTAGAGAAAGGGAAGTGGTGTTTTATATCATGTGATGACTATGTTAGGATATAGGATCCAAAAATTCCTATGTTTCTTATTATATTGTGATTTAAGTTGTTTGTAATTTTGGTAAATCATGCAATTTAGTGTAATGTCGCCAGGATATTCATTTTGAAGTTTAACATCTTGCGTTAAGGATGTGGGTGACTCAATATGAAAAAAAAAGAGTCTTTTAGTTGGGCCCAAGAATGGGGGTCTAGGCATCACTACATATCATGTCCAGGAAAGAATCAAGCCACATGTAACCATGCAGTTTAGTGTCATGTGGTGAAGACATCATTTGTGTAGTTTAACAACATGTAGCAAGGATGTGGGTCACCTAACATGGAAGAAATAGTATATTGTGGTTGGGACCAAGAATGGATGTATGGGAATCACTGCGTAACTTGTGATGGTGAGAATCAAGCCACGTGTAGTTCTTGAAAGAAAAGATTCCCTAAGTGGATTTTACTCTCACATAGGGACTACGATATTATATCTTCCTTTCACACATATCTAGCTCATGTGTGGTGAATCGTTAGTTAGGTGGTGATTACCATGTAGTCTAATGTCTTTCAATGGGTACATTTTCTTTGTAGTTTAACATTATGCAGTAAGGACACATTTCTATAGTTTAATGACATGCAGCCAGGATGAGTGATGTTGTGTTGTTCAACATCTTTCTTCTATGATAAGGTATGTATAGTTTGACATCGTATGTTTAGGACATGGTCTGTATAGGCTTACTCATATAGTCAGTATGTGGCCTATACAGTTTAACATCATATAGTAAGCACATGGTCCTTATAGTTTTACATCATATGGTTAGTATGTGGTTTGTATATTTTAACATCATATGGTCAGGATATTTGACACTAGATGGAAACTATGAAAAGTATTTCTTAATAATCCTCATAATGTTTGAGGGTGTGACACACTCTCTGTCCATTTTGTCCAATGAGTAAGCCTCATTTTGATAGACCCTATGTATGATATAAGGCCCTTATCTTTTGATTTCCAACTTTAGAGGTTTCTTTCCAAGTATCATTGTGGTTATAAGAGCGAAAACTAGTTATCCTTTGAGAAATGAATGGAAGTGAACCTTTTTATTGAAGGCTCATGAGATCTAATTCAGATGGACTTCAAGGTTGTGAATTCTTCACAACCTATTCTCATCAAGACCCTGTAATTAATCCATCCAATTTTTCTATTTCTCATCATTTGATAGTTATCCTCAAATTTTTATTTACAGTGAAGCCAACTGGACTTCTATGGGTAACACTAACTCAGTATTATACACCAATAAATATGGAATTTCTTATATACCAGTACGTGTGGTGTACAGTAGGCCATAAATCATAGAGGATCTTGTCCATCTAGGAATTCTTGTCTTTATTCACCATATTCTGAATTATATTTTCTAGAGTATTATTAAAGGCTGTTTCCGACGCTTTTACACCAGGGCGCACGGGCGTTTCCGTCACGCATGGGAGGACGTGCGGCTCGCAGCCCCGCATTCCCGCTTTCCAAAGGCGGGCGGCATCCGTTCCTTATTCAGATACGTCTGCTCCTTGATCGAAACCGGGATGATGGGATGTTGGTTCTTCCTTCCATGGATTCCTCCTCGGAGCTCGTCACCTAGTCCGGGTCTCCCTCATAGATTTAAGACGGGTTCGTGAAGCTCATTCCCGGTGTCATATTTGCATGGACGCCAGTTAATTACGCTGCTTCCGTCAAGACGCTCCAAGGGGTCTTGTCGGGGCAGAAACCTTCGGTGAGGAGAAAGGTCACGTTGGGATGTTGTTGGCATGTCTTGACGCTGGGGATCATCATTTCTGTCTTCTGACCCTTATCACAGGGCTTCTCAAGGGTACGGAAGCCCGAGGCATCCCACATAAAACGCGGGGAATGTGTACCGTCTGAGGTTTTCCTCGGCTTTTCATGTTTAACACGGGGTATGTCGCGAGTCTAACGTCTTGCGGAGACAGATCAGACTGATCGAAACACTGAGAATGGATCATATTGAAGGACCCCCATAGGGGGAACACCGATGTTGTGGCTAGCACATGGGTGGCTTCTCGGATACTATGGAGTGGGGTAGAGTGGCATGATCTCACCAGGATGTGGCGTCCCGGGTAAGGATCAGGATGGATGATGGAGTGAGGCATGGGGCTTATTCCCTGAGATGGCCCAAGAGGGGGGATACAGTTTAACGTCATGCAGGACGAGATACAGTTTAACGTCATGCGGGATGAGGGCATACAGTTTAACGTCATGCGGGATGAGGAATTTGGGGCTTACGCTCTGAGGCGGCCCATGGTGGGTATAGGGCTTACGCTCTAAGGCGGCCCATGGTGGGTATGGGGATTACACCCTGAGGCGGCCCATGGTGTGTATGGAACCGACGTGGAGAGGTCAGAACAACCGGGTGGTGGGCTTGAACCTCGTGGAGGCTTCCTACGTACCATGCGTTAGCACGGATCAAAGTCCACGTAGTTCGTTGGCATGCTGCTTACGCTCTGAGGTAGCCCATAAGAGGATTTCATGGTCAATGCGCACTCTAATCCCACGTGAGTCATGCCCGGTGTGGGAAACAAGAGGCAGTAGGGACCAGACGATCACGTCGCGAAGGGTGCGTCCGTGAGAAGCGGAATGGGGCTTACGCGTTGAGCGGCCCAAAGAGGAAACAGGGGCTTACGCGTGGTTAGCGGCCCTGGGTGTCGGGGCTTACTCTAGGGTGGAGGCCCATGGGGCGACAAAGCACAGTGGAAAAGGGACTCTACTGGCCTTGGCAGGGGGAAGTATGGAGATGCATGGGTGCAACCTTCCGTAAGAGAGGCTAGGGGCTTACGCTCTGAGGCAGCCCTTCCCCCACGGAAAAACGTCACTACGACAAGGAGAATCTCATTCCATGCAAGGAAGATTCCATTCCCGTGGAGACAAGAGGTGTAAAAAACGTCCGAGATGGGGGGACCCTGCGTGCGAAGCACGGGGCATACCACAATTTAACGTCATGTGTTAAGGACGAGGTGCTTAGCAGTTTAACGTCATGCAGCTTGGATGAGGTGCGTTCTCTCCACACCCCTAGGGCTTACATTCCCAACTCCCTCTACCCCTTGTGGGAGAGAAGGCATCGGAAAGGCTGTTGTGAAGGGGGGCCGTATGGAGAACCACTGGGGGGGGTCCACGTTAGCGTGGCTACGGTGGATGGGGCTTACGCAAGGAAGCTGCCCAGGTTCCACTAAGGAGCGGCAACGATGGACGGGGCTTACGCATGGAAGAATCCCATAATTTCTTCCTCATGTCTAGTCATGAGGGCATCCTAACTCACTGGTGGGTTGAGGTATGCACATATGCGCTAGTGCACAAGCGGGATAATGCCAAGGGCGTTGGAATCGGCCCGAACAAAGGGATATGAAAAGTGTGAATCACATGAACGACATTCGGAATGCAATGAGAGAGGAATGGAGATGGAGGATAACTATTGACCATGTTCACAACACAGAATCCTATCGAGTTAGCCTAGGATGGGGACAAACAAATGAGGGGTCGACTGCTGACTGTGTTCGAAACACAGGACCTGACTCAAAGTGTCACCCAAAGCCTTTCGGGGCATTGGCCTAGGACAGCAGGCGGACCATAGGTCAATCATCCATACTGTGACAACAGGCGGACCAAAGGTCTATCATCCATATTGTTACAGCAGGTGGACCACAGTTCAATCATCCATACAGTTAGGGGGTCCCTCCAGACTTGGAAGTGGATGCAGATCTGAATGAAGGACATGCAAAGCGTGGGGTGGAGTGATGGAATATTTTAACGGATTCCAACGCTCTTGAAACTATGCCACTGTAATCATGGCATTAGGCATCATATTCTTGGAGCACAAGGAATCTCTTATTTGGAACAAGAGGCATCCTATGTTTAGAGCACAGGGTTTACTACAGTTTATAGTCATGTAGATAGGACTATTGGCATCTCATGCTTGGAGCATAAGGCATCTCTCATTTGGAACAAGAGGCATCCTATGTTTGAATGATAGGGCATTCTTCTCAGGGGACTTGATGATGAGAATCTCAACTCACGACATATGAAACGAACCAAGAGGAATATGTCAACTCAAGGTGTTTCGCAGTGTGCGAAGGAGTATCTCAAATCATGGTATTCCCTAGGTGGAAGGTGGGTGCACATAAGGGCGCAATGGAAAATACCGACATCCCGGCCTGAGAAGTTCGCGGTGTGACTCTCCATTTTTCATGGGGTCTGTGACGGTAGAGAAATAGGGCAGGTATGCGCGGAAAACTCCGGGTCAGCACGTAATTCAGGGATGCGCGCGAAAATGGCCGGGTCGGCGCCCAAAGGAAGGGATTGCGCGTAAAAGAAGGAATTGCGTGCAAGGGAAGGAGTGCACGCGCAAAGGAAGGATTGCGCGCAACTTGTCCAGCCTGTGCACAAACAAAGGAATTGCGCGCAAGGGCGCGGACCCTGAAGGGGATGGACTTTAGTCTAAGCCAGGGGGATCTCGCGCAAAGGGCGGATCCCGGGGCGACTTGTCGCAGGAAATAACCATAACTCGAGACCGTTTTGCGCGTGCTATTACGCGCATGGGATCCGATTCAAATTCCTCTCCCGAAAAGGAATGGTGTATCCTTTTATCTATAGGAACCTGGTGGTGCAGAATCTAGGGTTGCGCGATATTATCGCGCTACCGGGGCGGCAGCACGAAATATCAACCGTACGGGCTGCGGGCGCAAAATTATTTCACGTCGGCACCGGGACTTTGCGCGAATCTCGGGTTGCCTTTCGCGCGGGACATGTTTTCCGCGCACTTCACCCAAGTTTTCGTGCATCACTTCCGGGACCTCCGGACCGGGTCTCTGAGTCTGAATATGACCTCGCTTTGTCATTTCGAAACATCCTCTGGGAGTTACATACTTTTCCGGCGTCTACAAATGCCCCCCCTCGGAATTGGATCGGTGAGAGGTCGCAACGATCGGATTCCGAGGGAAACGCCGAAATGCAAGGCTTTATGGGTCCCTTTGGCTTAACATGCTCAACCATAATCCCAAAGTAAATAGCAACCCATCACTAAGCTCACGTGGGCCGTGAGAAACAAAGGAGGCTCGCACTAGTACTTCGTCTGACTGTGGGGCATCAACTAAGCTTCAGGCATCCAAAATCGGGCCTGGATTTCTTAGGAGAAGACCTCAGACCGATTGATACATCACCTTCTCAATGTTCTCTGACACACGAGCGAGGCAATACTAGGGGCATTGAAATCCATCTGAACATAGGGAGATGGAGAGGAAAGGTGAATCACGCTACCCGAATTTGGAACACTGTGGGGCACAACGATGGAGGATAACTGTTAACCGTGATGGAAACACAACATCCATATCGTGTTGTCCTGGAGTGGGGACAATAAATGAGGGCTGACCGCTGACCATGTTCGCAACATGGGGCCTAACTCAAATATCATCGGTCAGTTTCCCGGAATGTTGGCCCAGGACAGCAGGCGGGCTATAGGTCTATCATCCATGTTGCTACAATAGGCGGACCAAAGGTCTGTCATCCATATTGTGGCAGTAGGCGGACCAAAGTCTGTCACCCATACTATTAGGGGGTCCCGTTAAACATGACCAGACCTCTGGAATGTTGGCCCAGGACAGTAGGCGGACCGTAGGTCTGTTATCCATACTGTTAGGGGGTCCCGTCAGACATGAAAGAGAATGAGGATCCGAATAAAGGGGCACACAAAGCGTGGAAGGTGGAGTGGTGGTTTGTTTGAATAGAGTCCAACACTCCCAAAATTGTGCCACCGTGGCGTAGGTGCATCAGGCGGACGTACCAACCTGGTCATGGGTCATCCCAATTTTCAGGCAGGACCTCTCTAGCGAGAGAACTACTGCTTCCCATTACTACCATGGGGCATCCCGAACATTTTTGGGGTGGATGTTATGATTACACCACTTCCCACAAAGTCAGGCCGAGGGGGCGACAATAAGGAGGGACGGGGTTTGATAATCCCTGGGGCTAGACCCAAGAAGAAATGTCTGGGCGTTCCTACGTATCTCATTACGATGAGAATCAAGCCACACGTAGTTCTGAAAAGGCAGTTTAACATCATGCTAGACAAAATACATTTTAACGTTGTGTGGGAAATGGGACACACCTCATCTAAGGATAGGCACGGCATGGCGAGTAACCCAACGTGAATGAGGACATAATCCCGCATTATGCCACGCGATCCCACAAGAGATACCGATTCGTGGAAAGCTAGGCAAAGGATCTTAGTTTTAAGTCTTATAATTCAGACCAGAAAAGGTTAGGCTGGGCCTGTGGGGAAGTTCCCAGGCGCTCCTACGTATCTCATAAGGATGAGAATCAAGCCATACGTAGTTCTGAAAAATCAGCACGGCGCGATGGGGCGCCTACGCAAAGGAGTTGTGTGGGTCTATCCCTCGCACCAAAAGAAGCGGCATTTGATATATCTTGTTTGTTCTTGAAGGTAAATGGTTTTTCTTTTGTGGGGCGACTGGCCTAGGGTAGAAGTTCCTGGCATCTCCACAATAATCAAGCCATAGTGGGCGTTGACAAGAGGCATGGTAATTGACCAATACCTGGCATGATGTCCCCCATGGGGAGGTTATCACAATGTGGTGCCATTTTTCATCGTGCGGCCAGGAAGATATCATCACAGTTTATGGTCATATGGTTTGGACCAACAACACAGTTTAGGGTCGTAAGGTTTGGACCAACAGCACAGTTTAAGGTCATATGGTTTGGACCAACAGCACATTTTAAGGTCATATGGTTTGGACCGACAACACAGTTTAAGGTCATATGGTTTGGACCAACAGCACAGTTTAGGGTCGTAAGGTTTGGACCGGCAGCACAGTTTAATGTCGTATGGTTTGGACCAACAGCACAGTTTAAGGTCGTATGGTTTGGACCAGCAACATAGTTTAGGGTCGTAAGGTTTGGACCAACAGCACATTTTAAGGTCATATGGTTTGGACCAACATCACAGCTTAAGGTCATATGGTTTGGACAGACAACGCAGTTTAAGGTCTTATGGTTTGGACCAACAGCACAGTTTAAGGTCGTATGGTTTGGACCAGCAACACAGTTTAGGGTCGTAAGGTTTGGACCAACAGCACAGTTTAAGGTCATATGGTTTGGACCAATAGTAGAGTTTATGGTCATATGGTTTGGACCGATAACACAGTTTAAGGTCATATGATTTGGACCAACAGCACAGTTTAAGGTCGTATGGTTTGGACCAGCAGCATAGTTTAAGGTCGTATGGTTTGGACCAACAGCACAGTTTAACGTCGTATGGTTTGGACCAGCAACACAGTTTAGGGTCGTAAGGTTTAGACCAACAGCACAGTTTATGGTCATATGGTTTGGACCAACAGCACAGTTTAAGGTCATATGGTTTTGACCGACAACACAGTTTAAGGTCATATGCTTTGGACCAACAGCACAGTTTAAGGTCGTATGGTTTGGACGAGCAGCACAGTTTAAGGTCGTATGGTTTGGACCAGCAGCACAGTTTAGGTTCGTAAGGTTTGGACCGACAGGAACACGCGTGATGCAATACAGCATACCTGATGCAGGTGAGGGCGTAATCCCATGCCATCACTGCGCACGGTTCTGAGAGAGGCGCTACGGGCCAAAGGGGCCTACGAGGGTTCAACAATCAGGGAGGGGCAGGAGATGCTAGCTCCTAGCTATGCTGGGCCCAAAATGCAATGTCTGGGCAACTTCTCATTCCCCATGGGGATGAGGGTCAAGCTGTACGCAACCTATAGAGAAGAAACCCAAGCTCATACTCTAGAACTCGGATCGCGGGAGCCCCGAGAGACACCGTTGCGCAGCTCGGTCTGTCTGATGTGAGGGGGTGTACTGAGGGTTAGTACAAGGAGTGTCGGGATCCCACCTTGACACGGTGGGGGCAGAACACAGTGTGAACCTTGCCACCAACATTCAAGGCCCAAGGAAACTGGCGTGACGACCGAGGATTACTGCAGACCATGTTTTCAACACAGCATTCTGTCGCGTTAGCCTAGAAGCAGGGGCAAACAAATGAGCATCAACCGCTGACCATATTCGCAATATGGGATTTGTATCAATTTGTCACCCAAAACCCTCGAGGGCATTGGCCCGTGACGGTAGGAGAGCCCTTAGGCGTTGTATCTAGGCCGTTCTTGGGGGTCCCTCCAAGTTTGAAGGATTGTGGGGCCTGAATGAAGGGGAACACGAAGCATGACAAGTGGACAAAAACTTGTCTAAGTCGAATTTGACACTCCCGGTCCTAGACCAGAGTACTCTGAACACATTAGCAGACCACCGGAAAGGGTCAAAGGGCTCAGTCTAAGAGCGGCCAAAAGACGACGGGTCCCCGGGAAAAAGAGGGGGGCTTAATGCCAAACACCCTGGCAACTGGGAGATCGCGGGATCTCTTATGAGGTGGGGCTGGACCTGACATCTAGGTGTTCAGGCGGTCCTACGTATCCCATAAGGATGGGAATCAAGTCATACGTAGTTCTAGACGGTGCCTTTTAATGTAATGAGGAACATGACATAGGAGGGCTAATCCTGAGGACAGGGTGCACGTGGTGCAGCTATTGCAAACCCGACGTGAATGAGGATATAATCCCATACCATGCCACGCGATCATGTGGTCAAGGTCCCAAAGGCAAGACAGACGCGATAGCATACCTCAAGCTGGACCAAAAGATGAAAGGTTTGGGTGTTCCTACATATCCCATAAGGATGGGAATCAAGCTAGACATAGTTCTTAGAAACACGGTTTAACGTCATGTAGAACGAAATATGGATCGTAGTTTTAGGTCTTAGAACTCGGACCCTGAAAAACCTAGGGCTGGACCCAAGACGAAATGTTCGGGCGTTCCTACGTATCTCATTAGGATGATAATCAAGCCACATGTAGTTCTGAAAAGGTAGTTTAACGTCATGCTGGACGAAATAAGGATCTTAGTTTTAGGTCTTAGAACTCGGACCCTGAAAAATCTGGGGCTGGACCCAAGAAGAAATGTTCGGGCATTCCTACGTATCTCATTAGGATGAGAATCAAGCCACACGTAGTTCTAAAAAGGCATTTTAACATCATGTTGGACGAAATACGGATCTTAGTTTTAGGTCTTAGAACTCGGACACAGGAGCCCAGATGTAGGGAAAAATGCAGTTTAAGGTCATGCTAGACTGGGTGCGGTTTAGGGTCATGCAGGACCATACAATTTAAGGTCATGCTGGACCAGGTGTAGTTTAAGTTCATGCAGGACCATACAGTTTAAGGTCGTGTTGGACCAACATTTTAAGGTCATGTTGGACCTAGAAAAGGCTTAGGCAAAGTACTGCTTGAGGAACCTGGCGTTGGTGGGAGGAGTTACATTCTCACCATCCATAGTCACCAGGGAATACATGCCATTGGGACAGACCTTATGGACAATAAAAGGCCCCTCCCACTTGGGCTCCAACTTGGGTAGTTTCCTATCGGGAATCATTGGCGCTCTGAGAGCCAGCACCAGATCACCTTGTAGGAAGGAGCGGAGGTGAACCTTCTTATTGAAAGCTCGATCCATCCTGCTCTGATGCCTTTCCATGTTATGTAAAGCACGAAGCCTACTTTCATCCAGCGCTTCCAATTCGGCTATATGGATTTCAGAAACTCTATCCAACGCTTTCAGGTCATAGACCGCCATGCGTAATGAGGGCAACTGGATCTCGATGGGCAGGATGGCCTCAGCTCCGTACACCAGGGAATACGGAGTCACCTGGGTGGAGTTACGAGTCGTCGTCCTATAGGCCCAGAGGGCGTTGGGGAGCTTTTCCGGCCAACTTTTCTTGTTCTGACCAACCATTTTTTGTAGAATGTTAGAGAGGGTTTTTTTAAATGCCTCAATCTATCCATTCGCCTACGCATGATAGTGGGAGGTGTGGTTAGAGCGAATGATGTACTTGGCGTATAATTTCTTCAGCTCGGCTGCTCAGAAGTTGGTTCTGTTGTCCGTGAGGATAGCGTGAGGTACTCCAAACTGATAGATGATATTGGATCTCACGAAGTCAGCGATAGAACAAGCCTTGACTTCCCTAAACTGGATTGACTCTGCCCACTTTGAGAAGAAATCTGTAGTGGTCAAGATGAACCGGGACTGGCGGGTCGTCACCGGCGGGTAAGGCCCTACGACATCCAACCCCCAGACTGCAAAGGGATAAGAATACCTGGTAGTATGAAGAGGCTCTGGTGGCCGATGCACAAAGTTAGCATGAACTTGGCACGCATGACACCTCTTGGCATACTCGATGCAGTCGTGGATCATGGAGGGCCAGAAGTATCCCAGCCTCCGAATCTGGTGGGACAACTTCAACCCGGCCTGGTGGGCGCCACAGGAACCAGCGTGCACTTCTTGCATGACCTATGGGATCTCGGCTCTTTGAAGATAATGGAGGAGAACACCGTCAAATCTGCACCTGTAAAGAAGATGCTCACGGCTGGGACCGCTTTAAAGGGTGAACTGCGGTGCGCGGCGTCGGATTCGTTCTCGCTCTGCTCGGTCCAGTGGAAGATTGTCGTGCTGGAGATATTCAACCAAGGGTGTCCTCCAGTCAGGAACTGTCTCGATCACCATGCCTAAATCCCCTGAGGGTCCTGACGTAGGGGCGCCAGCGGTGAGATGGTTCACTCGCGGCCCATGATCGCCTTCTGGAATAACAGGAGCAATGACTCTCCGGTGCACCACGTGGATGATTAGGTCATCCTGTTCGGGCTCCGCGAGTGATGCGGCCAGGCTGGCCAAAGCATCTGCTCGACCGTTCTGCGACTAGGGAATGTGAACGACCTCTGTCCGGGAGGGGAAATTAGCCATTAGACGGAGGGTGCACTCTAGCAATGGCACGAGCTCTAGCTTCCAGACAGCGTAGTCACCATTGACCTGCTTGATGACTAGCTCAGAGTCCCCTTTTACATAGAGACGGGGTACGTTAACCTCCAGAGCCAACTCGAGGCCAGTGATGAGGGCATGATATTATGCCTCATTATTGGTGGATCCTTATGAAAATAGGAATGAATATGGCAGAATGGCTTACTCCGGGGTGATGAAGACAATACCTAGGCCCACTCTGTTAAGCCTAGGATCGTTGAGCCTTCTACCGGTAGGGATTCGGGAGGCGTCGTCAAAGTGAATCTTCCAGCATGGGATGGTTTGATCGACTGAGAGGATTGCCTTATCAGGAAAGCCTAGATCCAGTGGCTGGTCCGCAGAGGTTGGGTGGGCAGCTAAGAAGTCTACCAATGCCTGTCCTTTGACGGCCTTCTGAGGTACGAACCTAATGTCGAATTGCTGGAGGATCGCCGCCCAGCGTGCCAATCGGCCGGTCAACATAGTTCAGTTCAGGATGTATTTCAACGGGTCTACCCGAGAGACCAGCTATACCTCGTGGTGCTGCAAGTAGTGCCACAATTACTAAATGGAAAATACGAGCACCAGGCAGCTCTTCTCGATGGGGGAATATTTAATTTCTACGTCGAGGAGAATACGGCTGAGGTAGAAGAGGCTATTCTCTGTTCCCTCGTTGATCTTTTGGGCGAGAAGTGCGCCAAGGGATTACTCCAGGGCGGTCACGTAAAGGACCAGCGGCTTTCTAAAAATGGGTGGCATCAAGACTGGAGGGTGAAGAAGATACTTCTTGATTTCCTCAAAATCAATCTGACACCCTTCGTCCCATTCGTAGGTGGCGCCATTCATCATGAACCAGGAAAAGGGCTTACACTTTCCGGCCAGATTCGCAATGAATCGGATTATATAGTCTAAGTGTCCTTGGAGGCCTCTAAGCTCCCGAATATTACTCAGAGGAGGCATCTGACTGATGGCCTTGATCTTCTCTGGGTCGATCTCGATGCCTCGATACCTAACAATGAAGCCAAGAAACTTTCCGGAGGTGACCCCGAAGGCACACTTCAATGGGTTCATCTTCAGGTGGCGAGAACGGAGGAAGACAAACACTTTCTCAAGGTCTTTGAGATGGTCCTGGCGCTGACAAGATTTAACCACCAGATCATCCACGTAACACTCCACCAGCGTCCCGAGAATCAGCTTGAATATGCGGTGCATGGCTCTTTGATAGGTGGCACCTGCATTCTTCAAGCTGAAGGGCATAACCCGGTTGCATAAACTACCCTGGGGGGACCCTGAAGGTAGTGAACTCTTCATCCTTGGGGGCCATCCGGATCTGGTTATACCCGGAGTACCCATCCATGAAGGAGAGGGCTTGGAACCCGGTCGTTTCATCGATCAACAGCTCCGTCACGGGAAGGGGAAAGTCATCCTTCAGACAGTGGCGATTGAGATCGCGGAAGTCGATGCAGACCATGTTCTGCCTGTTCTATTTCCTGAGTGGAACAATGTTGGCTAGCCACATGAGGTACTGGACTTCCTTGACAAAGTTGGCCTTGATGAGCTTATCAACTTCGGCCTCAACCATGGCACCGTGAGAGGGGTGCATCTTTCTGGGAGGCTACTTGAACCCGCGATGGTTTTCTGGGAGGCCAAGGCGGTGAACGGATACCTAGGGATCTAGTCCTAGCATCTCATCATAACTCCAGGAAAACACATCACGGTGCTGTCTGAGGAAGTCTATGTAGTGTTTCCATTTTTCGTGGGGCATAGTGGCGCTGACCAATGTGGGTCTCAGGTCCGCCTCGCTACTGAGGTTCACCAGCACTAACTCGTCGACCATGGTGGAGACTCCCTCCTCAAAGGCAGGAGGAGCATCTTCCATGTCCTCATCTCCACTTGTGGAAGGTTCATCCACGGGGAGAGTCGTTTCAAGGCTTCCAGACCCTAATGGAGAGCTGGCGCTGGCTTGGGCGGCGGAGGTCATCACAACGGGAGACCCATGCACCGCAGAGACCATGGTGACGAAGGCGGTTGATCCAATCCCATCTGGCCTTCGGCCCAAGGGGCCACGCTTTACGACATCAAAGCAGTAGTGACGCGTTGGCTTGATCCGGTCAATTCTGGCCCGACGAAACAGACGTGTATGACATACTGCCGTTGCCATGAGCCCAACGTCCCGATATCGTATAGGGGTAGGAGGGTCGGGGATCACCTGAACCTGGTTGGTGTAAGAGTACGAGGTGATTTCTCGTCGTCACTTAGACTCGGAAATATTCCTTCCTCCAGTACCCGAGACAACAAAGCACTCTCCCATATCGGGGGTCTTGGCCTCCAACCGATGGATTGGGAAGACATATGTGTCATCCAAACCTGCCCAGGGATCACTCGTGACAGCGGCGGGCACGACCTCACCTGCCAGGATATGCTTGTCCTTGATCTTGTAATAGTCAGCGTCTAGGTAACGGGCTTCACAAGAGGCAAACGGAGACGCATCTCCTTGGAGCACGCCCACTCAACCCTTAAGGGAGTATTTGAGGCACTGATGGTATGATGAGGGAACTGATGCGTGAAGGTGGAGCCACGGCCTGCCCATCAATGCCTTTTAGGCGGTGTCCAGAGAGACAACCATGAATTCGGTATTGGAAATTAGGCCACCGAACTGGGTCTTCAGACGAATCTTGCCGAGTGGGGTTTTCTCGGTCCTTTCATACCCCTGGTCCTGAGGTCGGAGGGAGTTAAATCATCCTCAGACAGCCACAGTTTCCGCAGTTTCCGAGTTGGGATCAGGTTAATCCCAGAACCCGTGTCGACAAGACAGCGATGGACTTCCATGCCATTGAAATGGCTAGTGGTGTATAGTGGGCGGATGTGTCCCTGTATGGGAAGGTCTTCATCTTCACCAGAAAATGAGATAACCTCTTGACATTCGGCATCCTCAATCACCTCGGTGTGGAAGGATTCTATGTCTGCTACCTCCGTTTCAAACTAGAGGGGGCTCCTTAGAGGCTCAGCAAGCGCCTCACGCATTTCAGATGACATGAAAAGGGCCTCAAGGATAGAAAGCCTTACTAGAATGCCGGTTAGGTGCTTCAGAACATCATACTTTCGAGCCAAATGTGAGCTTCTACTTACAGGAGGCCGCTCTGCGATCGGAGGCATGACCGGTCTTACCGACGGGACTGGTGATTGACTGGTACTAGGCACGTCTCGCCGTTCACTAGTCGAATCCTGGGAGGTGGCTTCTTCATTAGGACCGGAAGGCTGTAGCCGGCCGGCGGTAGGGCAGGGCTGGCTGCGACACGGATGAGGTGGTCCCGCCTGATCCAGCAACACAAACGGTGGTGGAGGCGAACCTTTTGACACTGGGTGAGGGAGCCGCGTGTGCTTCTCTCTGTACCGGGCCTGCTGCCTGGTCTCGGTAGCCTGCACGGCTTGACTGGAGGTGACGACTGCCATGCCCCGACGATTCACGTAGCCATGGCTCTGCCGACGTTGGCAACGGTTGAGGACATTGGGGAAGTCCACCTGGCGTTCCTCATCGTCAGGAGCCAAAAATGGATTTACCAACTCTATGGTGTTAACCGAAGTGTACCCCAGGCTTTCACTCGAGGAGTCATTCACTACCGGACGGGGTCTCGTAGGGATCCCCATTTCTGGGGGCATGAAATCGCCAAGTGTGCGGGAAGATGACGGCAATGGCAGGACGCGTTCTTTCTTCTTGCGCCGCCACCTGCTCTTCTGGGCAGAGGTAGGCTGGGACGACGATGCCAAAGCAGCGCTTGTAGACTCCGAGGGATCTGGCTTACTCAGGCGAGCACAGATGATGCCATGGGCACGGGCGACCGTCCTGCGGGCCATCCAGTCATTATACTTCGGGGACCCACGGTCGGAAACATGTTCCCACTCATCCCCGTTGTCACTGCTATCATCTGATCTCATGAAGACACCTGCCACCTCTGCCGGGGCTGGGCCCAACATGACTATGTTGTTGCCAATCTGGTCTTGGAGCTAGTCCTTGAACACATAGCATCGCTGGATGGTGTGTCTCAGGATCCGGTGATAAGGGCACTAGTTAGGGTGATCAGTGAGACACGCCTCTTCTGGCTTCCGACACTCAGGCAGTCGCACGATCCTCTGCTCCAAGGCGCTACGGAAATAACTGGGGACCTGGGCCTCGCCAAATGAGTAAGTTTGATTCCTTCTGTCTGGAAAGGGGGCTTATGGGGGCTGACCATGACTAGGGGCCGGAGGAGCAGGTCGAGGAGGCGGAGCTGGATTATCTCACCTGGGTGGCGGCGGCGCATTACGTGGAGGCGCATACCGATTTTGAGGCGGTTGTTGCTGGCCCGGAGGCTGTGCCCGTGGGGGTGGACCCCTATGAGCCTACTGAGCTGGCCTTACTGGCAGAAGCTCTAGCTGTCTGGGGGCCTCTATCTGAGCTACAGCAGCGGGCTCGGCCCTGGCGGCTCTCCTTGCGGGGATTACAGGAGGCAACGGGCGTGCCTGACTAGCCTGTTGCAGGGCTTCTTCGAGGCGTTGAGCCTTGTCCGAGAAATCCTGGAACCCCCCAGGGTAATTCTGAGTGATCAGAGAAGGAACCAGCTCTGCCTTGACATTCCCTACACACATCGTCAGTAATTTCTCATAAGTCAGCGGCATGTCAGGGGTGTACATGAGCCCCTTCCACCAGGAGATGAAGTCCATGAATCGCTCGTCGGGCCTTTGTTTGCACCTGAATAGGTCTGCAATGTTCGTCTTCCAGGTTGTGGAATCGAACTGGTAGAGGAATTTTCGGTGAAGGTCCTCCCAGCTAGTCACAGATCCAACAGGGAGCTGGCTGTACCAAACGAATGTTGGTCCTTCCAGTTTCTGAATGAAGCAACGGAGCTTGGCAGCCTCCTGCTGTGCCGGAGTCCCTAACATAGGCCCGCACCTCGAGTTGAAGTGGTCCAAGTGTTGTGGCGGGTCTCTGATCCTGTTAAAGGGGGAGAAATTGGGATTCCCAAATCCCGGCGGGGCCGGCATATTATCCACCCATGCTGGGTAAGGCTTGTCGTCCAGTGGGATTGCCACCTGCTGGGTTTCCAGGGCCTCCAAGCGGGTGATGAGTACTTCCATCAGATCATCTGGATGTGGATTCCTGTCCTGACAGGGATCTCTAACAACAAGCGCATTGTCGGGCTCTCCAATCTGGTAGTCAAGCTCAGCTACTCATGGGGCGGCTGGCGGAGCGACTCTCAGGGCAGCGGGAGGAAACCGAGCATGGTCCCCCAGGTGATTCCACCGCTCAGGAGGGTTTGGAGAGACGTATCACGCCCTCTTTCCATGGGCGTCGGCCTCTCCCCGGTTGGCAAACATGACATGGTTGCGGTTGCCTGGGGGAATCTCGACAAAGGGTAGGTGCTCCTGCCCCTGTTTTCCTGATCTGGGATTACCATAGTCAGGCCGCCGCTCCGCAATGCGTTTAGAAAAGATCTCATCAACCAGCCTCTTTTGCTCAGCATGCTATTGGCGTAGCGTGGCCTTCTCGGGATCTTCCTCTTCCTTCTTCACCGAGACAGATGGGTCGGCAGGCTTGATAGACCCGATGGGCTATTTACCCTTTCCGATGATTTGGTTCAGTGTCAGTGCCTCAGTGGGCGTGGGGAGACCTAGGAGGCTCCTTTGGTGGTGGGTGATCCTCCCAGACAGGTCCAGTGGCGGCTTGTCCCTAGGGGGTGAGTCCTTATCGAGGAGCTCCACACCATTTCCCTCATCTAAAAGGTCATCCATGTTGACCGCCACTGCCTTTGGCGACATTCCCTCAGGACCGCCCAGTAAATCGGGCTGTAGGCTGATCGCACAGAAAAGAAGAGAAGTGTACTTCCCCCATCCGCGGACGTGCGCGTGGGGGGTGGCTTCCTCAATAACCTTGAGGAGTACTTGAAAACTCTGGACGCATTGTTGCTGGAGGGCCCTGTGGTGGCCCGTCGACTCGGGGTGCCGAACCGCAGGGAGCGCTGCCAAGTCGACCCAATGGCACTGCTCACTGATATACTCGAGATGTGCTTGGCTCCTAGGATAAGGCGCTAGCTGATGGTGAAGGCGGGAGTGAGTCACTCGAAGAGTCTGGCAGAAACATTCAAACTCTCCCGGGGTGAGCGCCTCTGGCACATCAAAATCTGGTTCTGCGACCGGCCAAAACTTCTCGGGGAAGTGGCCTGTTGCAAAAATGGTCCAGAAGCTCCATGACTCAGGTTCGGGGTCCGGACCTTGCTACCTCTGCTCGTTCACCAAGGATGGTCGGGGAACTGGCAATGGCGTTGAGGCAGGCCGCCGGGCTGGTCGGCGGGGAATACGGCGAACATGGCGATTGGCCGCCGATCCCTGAGTCATCCTCTGGGGGTTGCAGTGCCCTGGCTGCCACATCGCGATAGGATGGGCTAGCGAATGGGCCTCCTGTCACAGCGTCGGTGCTCGCCGAGGGTGTGTCGTCTTGTGACTCTTCCGTCGGTCCGCAGAAAAGTTCCCCACCCTCCCTGACAAGGGCGGAAGGTGCTTCCGGGGAGGCCAGTGGCAACTGCGGGTTTGACCCCTGGGGGTACGCCAAGTCCTCTTCCTCCTGGATATACCTTCGGAGGGAGGAGGGAATCATACGGATCTCGCAATCGGGGAGTACGAGACTGACGCGCCACACCCCCATCCCTGCCCTCAACTCGAAGGGTTAGGGGGGAGGTTCCATCATCGAGTCGTACTCCGCCTTAGAATCCGAGAAATGGACTGGTCTAATTTCCGTCCAGACTCCCCTGACATTCCTCTTACGGCGACGACGCCCGGCCTTCCTGCCCCTGGGTGGCTCCTTAGGGTAAGGATGATTTCCGTCAAGGAGTCCCCTGGTCGCAACAGAACTGGGGCAGAGGGGACTGAAGGCCGAGGTGCGAGAAGCACCGGGATAGATGTCGAAAGTAACATGGGGAGGACCTCCATGTGAGTGAGCGACTGGATACACAACGGCTCTATACTCGTGGCCGACAGCAGGGGGAGTGACCTCATACCCAATGTAGTGGGTGCTGGAAAGAGTCATACCCGGAGCATAGCCGTCGCGAAGAAGACTTCGGCTTTCCAGGTCAGTGGCACGGAATGAGCCTTCATGATGGGTGGAACTACCGCGGATTGGTCCGCGGTGGCCATCGCTAGTGCCCGAAATCGGGAGATTCAACCCAACTTTCCTGCAGGGCGGTCGGGGTTTCGATCCCAGTCGGACATGTGGCTGCCCCTGCTCAACGCGTGCGGGGATCTGGTAGGAGGCGTTAGTAGTGACTCGGGTCACAGTGGCTGCTGAGATTGGTGCCCCAGGGCTGGAATTCTCTTCCGATCGCACCCAACGCTGGCGTCGGTTCGTATGGGTTGGAGCCGGTGGTGCGGGCATAGAGATTTCCTAGTCCTCGGCCCGGGAAGTCGGGCGATGACGTCGGCACAGCCTGGCAGGGGTTCTTGCCGTTAACCCCTGAGACAGGTCTCCGATCGGGCGGACCCGGACATTCCCCACCTCATTAGCATAGGGGAGGGATGTTTCAAGGCGCTCTAGGTATAGGCTCCCAAAATGGTTGAACGTCGGAGTGGGGAGCAGTGGCTCCCTACGCGGCCCTTGGGGGCGGCGACGATAGTGGGGCGCAACCGCCTCTAGATCCAAACGGGCTAGGCCCCTAGTGGGGATGATCCCTTCCTCATCGTACCTACGAACCAAGTCATGGATCACCCTTCGCTGGATGATTTCTGACAGGGAGAGGGGGCGTGAGCTCCTGACAGTCGCGGAAATCGGAGCCGGAGCGACTGTGGAAGAAACGGGACCGCACGGGGTAGCCGTGTCGGCACTGCCCCTACCCCTGCGCCAGTTCTAACAGGAAAAGAAATTGACAACAAATAGCCCAGTGTCGTTCCTTCTTCACAGAACAGAGTGCACAACATCCGGACTGCCTCGACCCCTGGAGGGTTTCACGTCCCGGTGATAGGTACCCGGACCTGGTGACATGCTGATCTTCCGACATCCCGAATGCTACATGTCCCCGTATTGAGGAGAAGAGCTTCACGTCGGGTTCACCATTTTCTATTTCCGACGCTTTTATGCTGGGGTGCGCGCACGTGTCCTTCATGCATGGGAGGATGCACGGCTCGCAGCCCCGCATTCCTGCTTTCCAAAGGCAGGCGGCATCTGTTCCTTATTCAGGGACATCTGCTCCTTGATCGAAACCGGGATGATGGGATGTTGGTTCTTCCTTCCGTGGATTCCTCCTCGTAGCTCGTCACCTAGTCCGGGTCTCCCTCATAGATTTAAGACGGGTTTGTGAAGCTCATTCCCAGTTCCATATCTGCATGGATGCCAGTTAATTATGTTGCTTCCGTCAAGATGCTCCAAGGGGTCTTGTCGGGGCAGAAACCTTCGGTGAGGAGAAAGGGCACGTTGGGATTTTGTTGGCATGTCTTGACACTGGGGATCAGCATGTCTGTCTTCTGACCCTTATCACAGGGCTTCTCGAGGGCGCGGAAGCCCGAGGCATTCCACATCAAACGCAGGGAATGTGTACTGTCTGTGGTTTTCCTCAGCTTCCCATGTTTAACATGGGGTATGTCGCGAGTTTAACATATTTTAGAGATAGATCAGACTGATTGAAACACTGAGAGTGGATCATATTGAAGGACCCCCCTAGGGGGAACACCGATGTTGGGGCCAGCACGTGGGCGGCTTCCCGGATACTATGGAGTGGGGTGGAGTGGCATGATCTCACTAGGATGTGGCATCCCGGGTAAGGATCAGGATGGATGATGGAGTGAGGCATGGGGCTTATGCCCTGAGACGGCCCAAGAGGGGGGATACAGTTTAACGTCATGTGGGACGAGATACAGTTTAATGTCATGCGGGACGAGGGCATACAGTTTAACGTCATGCGGGACGAGGAATTTGGAGCTTACGCTCTGAGGCGGCCCATGGTGGGTATGGGGCTTACGCTCTGAGGCGGCCCATGGTGGGTATGGGGATTATGCCCTGAGGCGGCCCATTACGGGTATGGAACCGACGTGGAGAGGTCGGAACAACCGGGTGGTGGGCTTGAACCTCATGGAGGCATCCTACGTACCATGAGTTAGCACGGATCAAAGTCCACGTAGTTCGCTGGCATGGGGCTTACGCTCTGAGGTGGCCCATAGGAGGATGTCATGGTCAATGCGTGCTCTAAGACCACGTGAGTCATGCTCGGTGTGGGAAACAAGAGGGAGCAGGGACCAGACGATCACGTCGCGAAGGGTGCGTCCGTGAGAAGTGGAATGGGGCTTACGTGTTGAGCGGCCCAAAGAGGAAATAGGGGATTACGCGTGGTTAGCGGCCCTGGGTGTCGGGGCTTACTCCAGGGTGGAGGCCTGTGGTGTGACAAAGCACAGTGGGAAAGGGACTCCACTGGCCTTGGCAGGGGGGAAGTACGGAGATGCATGGGTGCAACCTTCCGTAAGAGAGGCTAGGGGCTTACGCTCTGAGGAATCCCTTCCCCCGCAGACAAACGCCACTCCGACAAGAAGGATCTCATTCCATGAGAGGAAGAGTCCATTTCCATAGAGACGAGAGGCGTAAAAAATGTCCGAGATGGGGGGACCCTACGTGCGAAGCACAGGGTCGGACCACAGTTTAACGTCATGTGTTAAGGACGAGGTGCTTAGCAGTTTAACGTCCTGCAGCTTGGACGAGGTGGGTTCGCTCTGCACCCCTAGGGCTTACATGCCCAACGCCCTCTACCCCATGTGGGAGGGAAGGCATCGGCAAGGCCGTGGTGAAGGGGGACCTCAAGGTGTACCACTGGGGGGTCCACGTTAGCGTGGCTACGGTGGATGGGGCTTACGCAAGGAAGCTGCCCAGGTGCCACTAAGGAGCGGCAACGATGGACGGGGCTTACGCGTGGAAGCAGCCCATAATGTCTTCCTCATGTCTGGTCATTAGGGCATCCCAACTCACTGGTGGGTTGAGTTATGCACCTATGCGCTAGTACACAAGCGGGATAATGCCAAGGGCATTGGAATCAGCCCGAACAAAGGGATATGAAAAGTGTGAATCACATGAACGGCATTCAGAATGCAATGAGAGCGGCGTGGTGATAGAGGATAACTGCTGACTATGTTTGCAACACAGCATCCTATCGCGTTAGCCTAGGATGGGGACAAACAAATGAGGGGTCTACTGCTGACCGTGTTCGAAACACAGGACCTGACTCAAAGTGTCACCCAATGCCTTTTGGGGCGTTGGCCCAGGACAGCAGACGGACCATAGGTCAATCATTCATACTGTGACAACAGGCAGACCAAAGGACTATCATCCATATTGTTACAGCAGGCGGACCACAGGTCAATCATCCATACCGTTAGGGGGTCCCTCCAATCTTGGAAGTGGATGCATATCCGAATGAAGGACACGCAAAGCGTGGGGTGGAGTGATGGAATATTTGAACGGATTCCAATGCTCTTGAAACTATGCCACTGTAATCATGGCATTAGGCATCTTATGCTTGGCGCACAAGGCATCTCTTATTTGGAACAAGAGGCATCCTATGTTTGGAGCACAGGGTTTACTACAGTTTATAGTCATGTAGATAGGACTATTGACATCTAAAGCATAGAGCATAAGGCATCTCTTATTTGGAACAAGAGGCATCCTATGTTTGAATGATAGGGAATTCTTCTCAGGGGAATTGATGATGAGAATCTTAACTCACGACATAGGAAACAAACCAAGTGGAATATGTCAACTCAAGGTGTTTCGCAGTGTGCGGAGGAGTATCTCAAATCATGGTATTCCCTAGGTGGAAGGGGGGTGCACATAAGGGCGCAATGGAAAATACTGACATCCCGGCCCGAGAAGTTCATGGTGCGACTCTCCATTTTTCATGGGGGTCTATGATGGTAGCGAAATAGGGCAGGCATGCGCGGAAAACACCGGGTCAGCACACAATCCAGGGATGCGTGCGAAAATGGCCAGGTTGGCGCCCAAAGGAAGGGATTGCGCGTAAAAGAATGAATTGCACGCAAGGGAAGGGGTGCGCACACAAAGGAAGGATTGCGCGCAACTTGGCCGACCTGCGCGCAAACGAAGGAATTGCGCGCAAGGGGCAGACCCCGAAGGGGATGGACTTTAGTCTAAGCCCGGGGGATCTCGCACAAAGGGCGGATCCCGGGGCGACTTGTCGCGGAAAATAACCATAACTTGAGACTGTTTTGCGCGTGCTATTACGCACACGGGAGCCGGTTCAAATTACTCTCCCGAAAAGGAAGGGGGTCTCCTTTTATTTATAGGCACCTGGTGGTGCGGAATCCAGGGTCGTGCGAAATTATCGCACGACCGGGGCGGAGGCGCGAAATTATTGCGCGACCGGTGCGGAGGCGCGAAATATCAACCGCGCGGGCTACGGGCGCGAAATTATTTCGCACCGGCGCTGGGACTTTGCGTGAATCCCAGGTTGCCTTTTGCGCGGGACATTTGTTCTGCTCACTTCACCCAATTTTTCGCGCACCACTTCCGGGGCCTCCGGACTGGGCCTCTGAGTCCGAATATGACCTCGCTTTGTCATTTAGAAACTTCCTCTAGGAGTTACGGACTTTTTCGGTGTCTACAAAGGCCTATATCTATCCATTTCATGTTTCATGATAGTGGGATGAGTGATTGGACTTGATGTTGTACTCCTGGCATAATTCACTCAACTATGTAGAATAGAATTTGGTACCATTGTCTGACAATATCATTTGAGGGACTCAGAACCTCATGATGATATGGGACTTTATAAAGTTGATGAATCTCTTAATTCCAACTTCCTTGAGGTGTATTGCCTCAACCCATATAGAGATGAAGTCAGTAGCAGTAATTACGTACTTGAACTATTTATTTGGGGTTGAGGCATATGGCCCCACAACATCCATTACCCATATCAAAAATGACTAAGAATATTTGGTTGTACATAGAAATTCTATGGGTTGATGGATGAAATTTCCATGAACTCTGTATGCATTAAATTTCCTGGTGAATTTCACATGGCCATGTGTCATGGTTTTATAGTAGTATCCCATCCTTCTGATTTTGTGGGAGATCCTAGTCCTAGACTAATGAGTTCCATAGGAACCTATATGGGCCTCTTTCAAGATGGAGAAAATATATCGTTATGCTATGTATTTCAGGTAGACTATGACAAATCCTCACTTATAGAGGGATTTATACTCATTTTTACCATCCTATAGGGTAAAATTCCCCTCTCTCCATCAAATCTATTCCCTTCTGGCTCATTCTACCAGGAGGATCATGTCTTGGAGATAAACAGTTATGGGCTCAATCCATACAAGGTCGGATATTGGTTCATCATGCTCTAGGTATTTGTTGACCAAATTTATTTATTCCATATCACACATTATGATTGATGATTCCATTAATTGGTGTGTGATACTAAATATTACTTCCCCCTAATCAGGGTCAGCAAGGACAATGGATGATTTATCCAATGTGTCGGCATGAGCATTATGTGATTAGTGGACATGATTTTGTGTCAGCTCAAAAGGAAATTCCTCTATTAGTCACCTAACATAGCAAATGGGAGCGGCTAATACTTCCTTTTTCTGTCATATTCACCATTTATCTTTTTTATCACAAACTATGAATCTCCTTTGATGCTCTGGAAAGCTATATGTAGTTGTAGAGATAATTCCAAGATAGCGATGTAAGATTGGTATTTCACCTCATTATTTTTACAGCCTTTGGATAATGAGAAAGAGTGGGGGGAAATTTTTATGTCTGTAGAAACAAACACAATCCATAAACCAACCCAATTGAGTCTCAGGTTTTCCAATATCTTCTTGATATAACTTTGGGAGGCACCATCTAAATACATCTCAAATATCTGGGGAGTCTCATGGGTGTAGAAAACCTATTTTTCTATAAGTACAGTGTCCAATGATGTGCTGTTTTAAATTGGGGTGTGTTGAAAAGAAAATATCCATGGAAAACCCTTTCATCAACTTCTATGACATGAACTGGATGTCATACTATTATAGAATGAGGACCCATTAGGCCAAATGCCCAGTTTTCATGGGATAACCAAGGATATACTTGATCAAATCCATACAAGAAACCAGGTGGAATTCATGGTGCTACAGTAATGCCTCATATTTTTCACAACAAAGATTATTGTGAGGAATTTATTCTTGACATCATAATATTAGGTCTCAGAACCTATCATTATTCGACTGAGGTAGTAAAGAATTTCCTCACTCCCTGCATCATTTTTCTGTGTGAGGAGGGTGCCAAGTGAGAATTCCATGGCAGTCGCATATATGATGAGTGGATTTCCTTCCAATGATAGAATCAGGACTAGTGGGTTCATTATATACTTCTTAACTCTCTCAAATTCTTGTTGGAATTCATTATCCCACTGATAGGAAATTAACTTCTTCGTTAGCTTAGTGAAGGGGGGTACATCTTTTGGCCAAGTTGGCTATAAAATATAGAATGTATTTGAGGTTCCCCAAGATCCCCCTCAGTTCTTTGAGATTCCTAGGGGTGATATTAATAGAATATCACTATTATTTTTTGGGTTGACCTCAATGCCACAATGGCATACCACAAAGCTAATGAACTTCTTTGATGTAACCTTGAAAGAACATTTCAATGGATTCATTATTAGACTTTGTTGTCATAGCCTGTCAAAGCCTATTGAAGGATCCATGAAGTGATCACATCGTTGTAGAGAATTGACCACTAGGTCATCAATATAATATTACTCCATTCATCCCAATAAATTCTTAATTATATTATGCATTGTGTGTTCATATGAAGAGAAAATTTTCTTTAATGAAAAGGGCAAGAAATGATAGAAAAAAATCCATTGGAGATCTCTAAAAGAAGAGGATTCTTTGTCTTAAGGGACCATATTTATCTGATTGTTTGAAGGAAAGGTCTTAGAAGCTATAAGTTGCAGTGATCAAGTGTTATTTTATTGGAAATTTGAAATCATCCTTCCTTCAATGTCGATTAAGGTCTCTAAAATTGATGCATACCCTAATATTCCCATTGTTTGTCTTGACTTAGATGACTTTGGTGAGCCATCTTGGGTTTTACACTTCTCGAAAAAAGTTTTCTTTGATCAACATATGAACTTAGACCTCTACATTGGTATCATGGGAATGGTTCATCCTCCAGTATACCTACTTGAAACCTTGATGGTCATCGGGTAAGGTGAGATGGTGCATATCCATATCTAGATTCAGTATGAGAATTTCTGTATAATTCCAAGAGAACACATATCAGTGATGCTTTATAAACACAATATACATCTCTTTATCCTCGAGAGGAATGGAGGCACTATTAAATGTAGGCCATGGGTCTTATATTTTCCCAATATTTTCCTTCCTACGATCATCAATGGTGGTGAAGATTCATCACTCTAATATAGGAGGTTCGTTCCGGAGACCATCCTATTATTATTCTACCTCTAAGACTGTGGAGGCATCCTCAGATGAAGTCAACAATCTGGGGGTATCTCTATCATTGTCAAGGGGAGAGATACCATAAGAAAATCCATTATCATCCCCTACTTCCAGATTCATTACAGAGAGATTCTGAAGATAATTTTCTTTTACAATGTCATTGGTGATAGAAGGGGATTGGACATATAGGATCAGGTTTATTGCCTAACTAGATTTATGGGGAGCTCATGGTCACTGTCGATCATACTCCATGGATTCATAGGGGTGGCCCTAAGACATCAGGGGATACAACCTATATATCATCATCCACCTTTTAGTTTTTACTTCCCTTTTATATAAACTTTCCTCAACATATGTGGCTTTGAAATTCTTGAGGGGATCATTGTCACTATGTAGTTTTCCAACCTTTCCATTGATGCGGTATTCCAAACACTGATGGAATGTTTAGGGTACCACCATGTGCCTTTAGAGATGGGACTTCTGAGAAAGACATTATATGCAGTGTCTTGTTGGATAAACATAATTTGATCATTAGATGTGAGATCCCCAGACTGATCTTTGAGCATGATCTTCCTGAGATGTAATATCCCATGCTTATCATACCATATAATGGTCAGCTTTGTGAGAGATAAGTATCCTTCTCAATATCCCATATGTTGAAGGTTCCAAATTCGGAAGAGGTTGATCCCAAAACCATTTTCAATCAGGACCCTTCATATATTTACATTATTGAGTCTACCAAAAACATATAGGGGGGATGATGTGTCCATGGATGACCTCTTCCTAGTCTTGGTCAGTGAAAGAGAAGGTGACACGGAATTTAGCTAGTATGGTCTCCACTCGATACACCTTGGCTACAGATACTTCTATCTCAAACTCCTTTGGGATCTGGATGACATCAATGAGTTACTCCATGAATTCTTTTGAAAGATGGATCACCTTCAGGATTGAGATCTTGGCTAGTATATTGGCCAACTAATTCAGAATGTATTACTTTTGTGTCATAGTTCAACGCTTCCCATGGTGCGGTTTCCCCTTAGTATATGGCTCAAGAGCTAATTAATTTGAGTTAGATGGGCCTAGTGCTTGTGAATGGGTCAAGGGATCATCTATTTCCAATGGTGCAGGTTTTTTTGACCTTCCGCATTTTCTAGGATGAATAAAATATCACACACCCCTACAAGGTGGTCATGTAAGAAGACCATGTGTGGATGACCACTGGAGTGTTCTGGGACACCACCATGACTCTTTCAATATTTCAAGATCAATTTCCCATGTATATTATCTCCATATATGTTATATTTGGTGACATGACCGAAATATTTGGTCTGACCATTCTCGTTCTATCCCATGTATCCTCAGCTCCATCGAATGTGGCCTCCTTTTCCCCGGTTAGGTGTGGGGAACTCATACTCGGAGGAATATTCATCATCAGAAAAGGGTTCTCCCAATAATATCACATTAATATATCCAAATATGAACTCTTATTCCAATGAGGTTTCAATTGGGGGGGTGGTTCGCATGCATTGGATATCATAGGGAATAAATCTACAAGAGTAAAAGCCTATGTTGCAGCTGAAAATGTCTCTTCATCTTGGGTTTATCCCTATGTTTGATGGTCATGAACAACTTTTTTAGGAATATATAATGCATCCTCCCTGTATAATGGAATATTTATGGGTCTATGGATCTATACTCTCAGGGTGGCGTGAGCTCAATCAACTGAATTTTGAGTTATCTAGTTGGAGAACTTCTACCCATGTCTAGTATGAACTTTTTTTCAATAACATGCTTCTTCTAATTGAGTGATGGTTATGTAGGTTACATGACCTGGGGAGTTATCCAACACCACCAGTCTAGAATCAACCATGTTTTGGAGGTTTCTTTAAAGAAGAATCAATCATGGATGTCAACATTGATCCCCCTATGAAAAGGTTAGTAGTCAGAATGATTGGTGAGGTTGACCTCATTGGGATTACTATATTTTGGAAGCTTATTATACATGGATTCAAGGAAATAATCAAGGAACTAATCATTTATGAAGGATTATGTTTCATTCATATGTTCCTAAAATCCCAGGTGACCCGAGTCTCTTTTTTATTCGGGATGAGGGTGATTTTTTGGTTGTTGCCACTCGACATGAGGTGTTGGGTGGTTTTGGACATGCATAGGTGATTAAATGGGAACTAATTCTAGTTTTAGGGTAATAGTGTAAGTTCCTACCTTGATGACCCTCATTCCCCGTGCTAAGGCCATGAGTTGAGAATTGGATTGTTTCTGTTGAATAGATTCTTTCAGATATTGTTCCATTTTAGTGAAATCATAGAATCTATTCGGATATTTCATTAGAATCATAGGTTTCTACAACTCATAATAATGGTTTTGGATGTACATTTATAGTAGTTTTTCCCATGAGATATGTATGTTGAGTAAATAGTTTAATCCTTTCCATATGGATATGAAGTCAAACACCCTCCAATTTTCACATTTCTTGCAGTTTTTCAGGTTGAAAATTTCCATATTCCTCAGTGTGGATATAAATTGGTAAAGGAATTCATGATGAAGGTTTTTCCATCCTGTAATGGATCCTATTAGAAGGCTTATTTACCAGAAAAAAGGTTCACCCTACCAGAGTCTGCACAAAACAATTTAGCTTGGTCACCTCTAAGTGATCTCGAGGGCTCATAATCAGGACAAATCGGGACACGAAGTGTGTGAGATGACATTCTGGGACTCCCATGTTTTCAATGGTGTGGAATGTAGGGTTTATAAAATTTAATGGGTGAAAAGTATCATCCACCCATTTGGGATATGGATTCTTCTCAGCCTTCACAGCTACACGTCTACCTTCCAAGACTTCCATTTGAGTAGCCAGTGACTCAATAGAATTGAGAAGTTCCAAAGGTACGATTTTCTGAGCTGCCTCCCATCTATAGGGATTTGAAAGGGATTTTTTATGTGGCCCTATTTTCTTCTCCCACTGGTTCTTTATTTGTTAAAAGATAGAATTATTACCCTATAAATGGAGAGGATATAGCTATAATATAGGGAATTCGTGATCATCTTCAAATTCCTCATTTATGTAGACCGGCTACCTAGATCTGGAGATAGTCTAATGATCAAATGATTCTCCTACAGGAATATCATCTCTAGGGGAAGAATACTCATATCTGGTTGAATACCATACCTGGTCAAAATGTTTCGCCTAGGTATCATTTCATTTATTACTCTGAGAGTTTGAAACTCATTCCCATATTATTCCATTTGTTCCTATGTGGAAGGAGCCTCAACTATTTTGGGGGTTTATTTGGATGTATCCACACCATTCCCTTGATATTTGTTATTGTTCCACTATAGAGGTGGAAACTTGATTTTGAAAGTTTCCATATTTTGGAACCTCATCTAATTCTGAGTGAATGCATCCTTAATGGTTGCATCCAAATCCTCCTCTCAAGGTATTTTTTCCACATTTTTCCCCTCTACATCTATGTCTTGATCCACATTATTAGTTGTGTTTTTAGTGAAAACATTCATAGAGGTGTATCAGGAAATGGTATTTGTCCCATTACATTCTACGCAAAAGGATCATTCTATAGTACCTGTATCAGGATCTTTCTTTAACCCTTGGATATATTGGGTCATTTTGACTTGAAAACCCATTTGAGTTTGATTTCCTTCACCATAAACTCCTCCCATCTTGGCCTATGAGTAGTGACCTTGAGGGAGTTTTCGGTCATTACTATCGAACGGTCCTTGAATAATAGAGGTTTGTTATGTGGTGGTAGGAATGGATGGTATGCCAACTGTCAATGTTTACCTCCCAACTTAGAGAATACATATTCCCTCTGATGTTATTATGATGATGATGAAAATTACCTTATCCCCACAATTTAGGGCCTATTCAAGGCCACAATTTCCATTGATTGATCCTTTTATTTAGGATCCAATGATTCTAGTTTGGGATCTGATGATTCCTAAGAAGAACATTGAGATATAAATTCCCCCATACCAAGGGTATGGGGTTGATATAGAACAATTTTTAATTCACCCAAGACCCCCTTGGTGGATGATGAATCTGGTGGTGATGATTGTGATATAAATTCTCCCAGGTCAGTGGGAAAGGGTTTGTTTCTAGCTGCTGTTGATATGTCCTGAATCCTCTCTGGAATTGATGAACTGAGGGGTTTTGTTTGTGTAAGATACTCTTAAATCCCTATGGGATGGGTTTTCTACTAGATGGATGTTATAGTATATATTACTATAACCTATTTATTGTGTCATAGTTGTGATCATGTAGGAGATGGTTACAATATATGGCCATGATGGGAGTCAGTTTCTATGAGAAGTTGTTTGGTTGATGGAAAATTCATCTTATCTATCTAAAATGAATTCTTGATATTCTAAGGTTCCTCGTTCAAAGGTATTTTGGATTGACACTCTCTCCATTATTGATGTCTTGGCAGCATTTAAGTGGGGGAATTTTATTGTAGTGACCAAATAGATTGATCATTACCTAGTTCCCTCATTTTTTTGGGGCTATGAAATTGTTGGATATTGTATCTAAGGGGTTTTGTTGTTTAAGGGACAATGTAAAGTGAAATGCTCTATAATTCTCCCATACTAAGATATGTATGTCTTATGATTCATTGGTAATAAATTGGAAGAGATTTTTCATGATGTACAGATAAATAATATGTTGTCCTTTTCCATGATCCTCAATTCCTGGGTTTCAAGCTATGGAAAAGGCAGTCATATCCAGCTGGAAATAGAGTGTATTTATGGTCTGAAGGTGATACTCATATACTTGATAAAGGCGATGTTTATCCCTCACTCTCTGATGAGTTATCCATATATTTTAGTGTACATAAGTAATTCACTCCTTTTCTAGCTCATCTAGGATCTCGTAGTCAGAAGTGTCATGGGGACAGAACATGGTGTAGAGGTTTTTTCTAAATAACACTCTCTATATGATAATTTCAACTTCCTCTTCATCAGAATTACATGCCTCTATATGATCAAACCATAGAAGGAGGTTCATGGGGTTTCCTGCTGATCAGAGTAGAGTGTTTTTTTAAATTTATATGGAACTATATATGGTTGAACCCAATATTTCGAGATACTATCTACACAAAGGATTCTAGGTTTTGAAAACATTCTATATGTAGGTGTTTGGGAAAGGGGAGATTTAATTTTCCATAAGAGATATCAGTATGGGGAGGTCGAACATAGAAGATATCAGGTTTATATTCCTTATGATCCATCTCCACACTACCACAATGAAGACTATTTTGTTAATGATCGCCTTATGCTTCGGTTGAAGAGTCGACAGACCCTTGAGGTGTTTAGAATGTTTCTCAAACAACCTTAAGAACACTGGTATTTAGCGGATTAGGGATATGATCCACGTTCTGAATTGTGGCAAGAATATGCTGACATTTCTTTTGAAACTGTGTAGAGATATAAGGATGTTTTATTATGGGTGACGAACCTTGTAGATAATTGTGTAATGTTGCGAGAATATGATCTCATTACTAAGAAGTTGTTGGAATATGACAATGATCTTATTCATTATTTTCATGAATATGAGTATGTCTCAAGGCATGTGTCATTCTCACTTGGTGAGCCTCAGTCGAAATGGGGATGTTATCCTGATCTGGAGCCTTTGGAGTATGTTTCCAATCTTTTTTCATAGGAATATGAGCATGTCCTCAGGCATGTGCTACTCACACATGGTGATCCTTGGTAAGAGTGGGAATATGATCCCATTCTGATTATGCATTCCCTATTGGAATATGTTGATGGACCTACAGAATGGGAGAAGGGATATGAGCCTCCTCCTATATAGACTTAGAAGAATGATGATGTAGTCATTCATTAGTGGAAGTAGGGATTTGAGCCTCTCTTCCATAGTCTGTCAAAGTATGCTAGGTAGATTCACTAACAGGAATACGAGCCTTCCCCAAAGCATATTCCACTCTCAAATGGTGATCCATGGATAGAACAAGGATATTATATTGATCATGGGCCTTTGGATTATGACGCTGGTCTTCTTCGACAAGGATATGACCATGTCCTGATGCATGTGCTAGTCTCACTTGGTGTGCCTCAACTATAACGGGGATATGAACTCGATCCTTAGCCTTTGGAATATGTCACTAGTCTTTTTCAATAGGAATATTCCCCTATCCCAAGAAATGTTCCACTATCACTTGGTGATCCCTTTTTGGAATAGGAATATGATCCTAGTCCGATGCCTTATCCATTTTCATAATATGCCAATAATCCTCCTATATGAGAGAAAGAATGTGTACTTTATCTGGAGAAACCACTTGTTCTTACTTATCAGATTGTTTTGTTTCCCTAGCTATAGGGAAAAGAATATTCCCTTTCCCCTATAACTATAAAAATTCTATAATATTCTAGTGGAGTTTTCAGCTATTTTTATAATGTAATTACACTTTAGTAAAGTGTGTGTAGGAATTTAAGCCTTAAAATTTTTTACACCTATATATACTAGAGGATATATTCAATTAAAGTGGGAATATAATCCCACCTCTATCCTCCTTGTTCCACTATAATATACTACTGGGATTCATGCACAGGGGTAGGGATATGCACCTCCCCCATGCCTACTGAATAAATATGCTTGCAGAATTATTCTGAGGTAGGAGGGATATGATCCTTTTTCCTAGTTACTATCAGAATATGTTGGTAGAAAACATCAGTGGGGGTAGGAATATGATCCCACTCATGGTTATCCAGAGCCTTCTGCAGTCGGTGTTTCTTCCTTATTTCCCATTCTTGGGTATCATAGGTGGCAGTGTGTTAGGTGGTTCCTCTTTAAGTGACTATAGGGAACCAGTGGGATGGTGTTGGCGGTGGTGGTTGATAGAAGCCTTCCTTGGTGGCCACTAAACCAAAAGGGATTCATAGTTGAGTCCTTATTCAAAATTCATCGTATACTGAAGGTGTTGATTTTCATGATCCATGTATAATCTCCTGAAGTAGCTGGAAGTGGCGATGAGTGCCACTAGATTTACTACAACATTATTTGGATGATGTAGAATCTTCAGTTTCAGCACATGAAGACCCTCATGGGTAGCCTCAAGGTTCAGGGTTATACCATGTCAATGTTATTCCTTGACCATTACATTTTCCACCCTACGCTGATGGTTTTTGGTAGATGAGGTCATTCTTTGGATCACAGGGGTTGTAGTCATAGCGTATTTTCTAGAATGGTTACTCGATGAAGACATGTCAGATTAGGGTGTCGTTTGGGAGATCATTATCTAAATTCTCAAAGATAATAAGGAACAAGGTCACCAATTAATGCATCATCATAGGCATGATATGTTATCAATCAGATATTTATGGGAAATGAAATTGTACTTTTATTCCATATACATCCATTCTTCTTGCATAGACTTGTTAAAGAGCGGAAGAATTTTTTCATGAGAAGATTGGCTATAGAGGATCAGTTGTAAGATTCATGTCATATTTTCCATGTTTTCGTAGGATATTCAAACAACATCACATGACACATAGTAAACTGATCATTATTTTATTTAATAGATTCACGTTAGGTTCACCATTCTTGTTTCATCAGGAAAAGGTCACACACAAAGTGAGAATAAAATTGTCTGATGGTTTGATTGTTTGTGATTTTATGTTTGTAAAATAATTATCTTCAAGTTCTCCATTTATTTTTATTTTCCATAAAAACTTCCAATAGTTCCCACATCTATAAATGGGTAAAAACCTGTTTTAAAAAGGTAGGCAACCAATTGGGGTTTCAAACCCAATGACACTTAGGAACTTGCATTGGTAGAGTGGATGGGAGGTCGGGCTTATCACAACCATTTGGGGGGATTATTTCCAACATCGGGACTCTCTTATAGATTTAAGTTATGTTTTATGATTTCTTCATAATCCCATTACGAGACCCATTACCCTAACAAAATGATCAAATGTTAAATCCTTTTATATGAAAAGGGGAATCTTGTTAGTGGATCCATATGTATGTATCTGAGGTTCTTCATCCATTTCTAATTATTGGTTAGCTGCTTATATATTGGATCCATATCATCATGAACTTTATAATTTTATGCTATGTTGGGAGGAGATTAATATGTTGAGGATTGGAATGATCCATTATGAGGAGTCCTATGTATCTAGTTAATAATGGGAATCAAAACCCATGAAGTTCATTAAACTTGTGCAGTTGAACATCATGAAAAAATAAAATACATGTGGGAACTTAGGCACTGATTATTCGAGATAGAAAATTATCGAGGTGTCTTATATATCCTGGTTATGGTAGGAATCAGAGTAATCATAGTTCAATCACACCCTTGGGAATCTCCCTAAGGTTGATTCCCATATATGGGAGGAGTCTTATTATTCCACTCATGAGGGCTTACACACTGAGGTTTTCCTGGCTGGTGGAGACTCATAATGTGAATTATATGATAATTGAAATTCCCTAAGACCACATGATTCATGCTTGATTTGAGAAACAAGGGATATAAAGTAATCAGTATCACTACATATGGATATGGGACTTACATACTAGGATATCCATTTGGGTGTTAAATATAGAGCTCAAGCCTTGAGAAGGAATCCTAGGTATCTTGGATATAGTAGGAATTGGAGTAATCATAGATTGGTTGAATTCTCAGTCCACTGATGGATGAGGTAGAATGATCATCCCATTGGAATGATTGGGTATTTATGGTTGAAATATCGGACATGGGGAGACACACACTGAAGTGGATGCCCATTTGAGCTCGGTCCTTAAGAAGACATCCTATGTATCCTGGTTATAGTAGTAATCAGAGTTCTCATAGTAAATTTTGATTGGGGATTAAACATTGTGGATTCCATTATATGGAGGCAGTTATATCCTATAACTGATCAAGGATTACACACTAAATTTCCCCTTAGAGGGATTCTAGATAAGGTGATCATGTCCAGGGATTCCTGCTTGACCTAGGCTAGTTGTATGTCGTGCCTTCTTCATTGTCTGTCTGACATGTACTGGTTATATGATTTGACATTTCAAAGAATGTGTGCACATGTATGGTTGTATTAACTACATGTTCAAATACAGTCGCATGATCCATTTGGCTTTTCCAATGGAAATTGCATAATCTGGATGGTATCACGTGAACAGGGATGACTTGTCCGAAGGAAATCTCAAGACTCACCTAACATTCCCTAGAGTCTATCAAAAGATCTGTGTTGACATGTTGGGAGGGTGCCGCATGATTCATATTACATGTCTTGGGGAGGCCACACAATCTGTATGACATTTCCTGGTGTTATCATGATTGTTGGGTGACATGTCCTAGTGTCGTCATGAAAGCTAGTTGACATGCTTGGAGGGTTCCCTGAGATTGGTCAGGTAATCCTGGATGGCTTCATGAGATCTATCTAACATAAAATGGCATCACCACATAACTTGGGAGACATATCTAGAGTACATATCATGGTCTGTATGGTGATCTGGAGGGTTTCATGAGACTTGGGTGGTATGCACAGAGTGTGTTTGTGACTTTCTTTGACATGTCTCAGGGACATCACATGGTCCAAATTATATGTCATGGGAGCATCACATGATCTAGGAAACATGTACTAATGTTGTCGTATAACCATGGTGGTTCATGATAAGTGAATGAGAATCTGCATATATTTCCTTCACATGAGTCTCCCATTTTTTCAGTACTTATTCCATCCTTGTATTTCATATGTTCCATAGATTTGTTAAAAGTTAGTTTTTTTAAGTCTCATGTGATTCAGCATATGTGAAGGATGTCCTTTTCATAATTTTATATTCACACCAGAAGTCATCTACATGATCTATGAGTGATCATGAGAAGTTTATATACATACTTCATGATCTAAATAGGTTACCCTGGATCCTTACCTAGTGGAAGACCATGTGATAATGAGATTGACCACTCTGAGAAGTCTGATATGATGTCTGGGTGTGTCGGTGTGTGGAACCAAAGATTCATTTTTCTTATGCTGATGGGGGTATTTATAGGCCTCTCCACCCTGATTATACACCTCCTTGAATGGCACATATCTCACAAATTTGAGATGGATTCATTGGAGGACTTAGGTGCACCATGTTTCACATGATCCAACCATGGGTTATTCGAGAGGCGTCGTATGATTTTCAATGACCATAAGACCATCTATTCAGTGCCTAATTTATTGAATTTTTTTCAATTAATGGGGTATTTCCTAATAATTTTTAAATTTTAAGGGGATTTCACAAGGCCAAGCCAACATATCTAAAAGCCTTCATGAGGCTAGGATGCCTATTGAAAGGCTTTCGCATGATCTGAGATGACTTTTCTGTGACCTTCCATGAGACAAATGTGGCTTTACAAGGGATTTCACAGGATTGTGCTGACATGTCGAGTGGGCCCCATGGGATCAGTGGTGATTTCCCAAGGTGTAGAGACCCTTTCATGTGATGATCAATATATCCCATTTTGGAAGAATCTCCCATAATTTCCCCTTTTATTTCCTAGTTTATTTTACATGGTCTGGGGATCTCACAACTTTATATGAGTGTCGTCGAAGGAAATTACTCTCCCCATCAGTAATGTGTCAGGTGACCGACAAAGGGTCATACGGTGATGCATGAGGATTTATCATGGATAACCCTTCTGTCTGTCTTTGGATCTATGGGTAGTGAAATACTATTTGGACATTTCTAAATCCCTTTGTGTGATGTGGGTGACATATCAGTAGATTCTTGCATGATAAGGCAGACATGTCACAAGGGATTCTGTGGCATCTTGCGAACTGCATGGGCACATCTCATGATGTTTACAATGGTAAGAAGCTCCTATCTTCTTCATATTTTAATCCCTTATTTTATAAGGATTTTTTTAAGGTTATCAGGAACCTTCTAGATGACAAGTTACATGACTTTGGGGAGCTTATCTAGAAACTGATGCACAATCAATGAGTGTCTTAGGTTCCTTCTTGATAACAAGGGGGATTTTAAAAGGGGATTATTAGGATCTGAAACAGGTCATGTGTTTTTAATGACTCATTTGAATTAAGTTTTTAAGGTTATGCAATCTCATGCATTTTATAAGATCATGTGATCCACGTGTTTTAGCCACCTTTCCTTTATTTTTTTACAAATAAAATAATACCCATATTTTAGGTATTTCATCCTTTATAGATATTTTTATTCTCATTTGGATGCCTTCAACACCCCCTCAAACAAATTTAATTCTTGAAATTTAAATTATAATCAACTTATGAAAATATCTAATGGTATTTATAATATAGATGTGATTCAAGATATAATTTCTAGAGATATATCAACCTTACAAAATTAGAAAACATATATTTTTCCTTATAATAATATTTTACCAATCATTGAGTTTTTTTATAAATATTTAAGTTAAGAGTCTATCGTTATTTAGTATCAAGACCCATATTACGTAATTTTCTTGTAAAGTGTGCTCTTACTCGTCCTTTAATTGAGAGACTACCATAGGAGGATATGAAATGTGATTTTATTATTCTAAATAAATTTTCATCTAAATAGAATCCATTTCCAAAATCACATTAAATTCATCTTAAGGAAGTGTAAAAATATTTTTAAATGGCACATTCCCATTAAGATAAACACAATATACCATAAAACAAGATTTTTTCTTTAATAATCAGTTCATTAGTGTGGTGATTTAATGTTCTTAGATAACTACCTAGATACCCTAGACCAAAATCCAGTAAGTTATCCAAAAATATAGTTTTGAGGATAAGTGTTCTTTAATTGTCATAATCCACTTTAGTAGTTTTTATTGGAAATCCAATCCCTTATTCCCTACGTTTATAAGTTTGTTGACACCTATAATCCTTGTTAGACCATGAATTGGGGAATCAATTTTCATAATTCCCAATATCCTTATATTTGAAGTATGGAAGTTTGGTTAGTGTATTAGTCGGAACTCAAATACCTTCCACTGTATTAGATAACATCTTTATCTCTATTTTAAAATAATCATATTTATATTTAATCCTTCCACACTTAAAACATTTTTTTCCTTTGAGATATTCCTTTGAGTGATTCTTCCCACATTTTTTATATAAAAGAAGTTGAATATTCTTTCCTTCATCAACTTAATCGCTTAATATTTTATTATTTTTTCCCTTATCTTCTTTGGTGTTTTATAATGTTTGGTAAGACTCGGGTTATTAATCATAAATAAAGATAGTTGGGTGATCATAAAAACATTATTTTTTACACCATATTTTATCCCACTTGGTTGATCATTGGGAAAATTATTGTATCATCCATCACATCCATTTTAAACTTAGTTCCACCTTGCTTCAGTCATTTATAAAACCAAAAGGGTTAATAAAGAGTGAAAAACATTATAATTATAATATAATTATCATAAATGATATTATAAAACCACAAACTCAAAATTTATTACTCTTTAAAACCATCACATCACCTTTTAGATCAACTTAAATCACTCAATTCAATAATGGTTTCTTTAAGTTGGGTTCTCTATCATTCCTTAATATAATATCATAACATAATAAATCATTCATACTTTATTATAAAAAGAATGTTACTAACTAAATAATATCCCTAAGGAGTTTCTAATTCCTAATATTGAAGATATATGGGGTACTCAACTAACCTTTTTTAGGGAAATTACCCCTAGTAAAATTTGTTCCACCACCGCATCTAGTTTCCAGTATCTAGATAGGGGTGTAATGTTTTTGAAAAAACACACAGTATCTACTTTACCAAAACGTTGTGGTGTTATCATGTACTTAGAATTGTACCTTAGACTTATCCCAAGGGTTTTCACTAATTTTTTCTAATGTTATTCCTCAAATAAACTAAGCTAGTCATCAAAACTAACTAAATCTTTCTCTGATGCCAACTGTGGTACCTAAGACCCACACTCCTAGATCTCGTATAAAAAATAATTATTTAAAAACAATATTTGATACATAGTGAGATGAATCTAACTAAACTAACATATATTTCTATAATTTAAACATCAAATATCATAATAATCCCAAAAATCCATGAATGGAAGGTGTAGTGTCTTTGCGAAATAGATATATAAGAAACATACTTTATGATACTTGATAACATTTCTCTATAAGAAAACCACATTAGACCCCATTCTAGTCTTCCCAGTAGTTATAATAATCTTCTTAAATTGGGGAATAGAAATATTAGAAAGGGGTGAGATCAAATTCCATGTAAGGGTAAAAAAATAAACAACATTTAATGAAGGGTCGGATAATGAATATATGAGAAAACATGAACATGGTAGAAATATCTTATTAAATGGAACGAGAAAAATAAGAGTTTTCAATAAGTCATGATAGAAGGACATGTAATATCAAATGAACAAACATGTACCATGTAAAAAAGATAATCATATAATAAACAAAACCCATGGAGTTATATCATTTTCAAGTGACATAGAACTATTTCATAGGAATAAGAATAGTAATTAATAACATTTTGAATATATCTAACTGCATCGAGTTCATGTTAAATATTATTAATGTGTTTAATTTACATCATGGTCATGCTTAATCTTGTGAACGCAGTTAATTTGCATCATTTTCATGCTCAATCATGTGAATGTAGCTAATATGTATCGTGTTTATTCTCAATCTTGTGAAATTAGCTAATTCATATCATGTTCATGCTCAATATTTTGAACGTAGAAAATCCAAATCATTTTCATGCTCAATATTGTGAACATATCTAATTTGTATAGTGTTTATTCTCAATATATATATCTCAAGTGGTATAAAACCTTAACCATTTAATTATAGGGATATATTAGACCCCAACTATCATCATCCATGCATATGTGTTCCATAAGATATCAATCATTCAACATATCATAAAAATCATGGAATAAAAATGGGTTTCATTCATTTTTTTATAAAGAACCCATGGAAGGAAAGATTGGTTTTATAGAATTTCTAAATTGTATAACCAGAATTGACCTCAAGAATGAAAATAGTTGATACAAAAAATTCAATCACCCCAATATAGTAAATTGTAAGAACATTTATAGGGTGGTTTATGAAAAATTACTTCCATGCAAATAAGACCTTTAGAGATAAGATGTAAAATTTTATCAAAAATCATAAAGTGGATTTTTTATATAAGACTTTTAACTTTGGCATAAGTGATGAAGTTATAGGTCACTTTTTGAAATTCATTTTGGAAAGGTCACTTTTGTGAAAAATAAATTTTGAAAATCAATATTTGGAAAAAAAATATCAATAATGAAGTTTCAAAACAGATATAATGGTTTCAAAAAGTATCTGTGAATTTTTTTTTTTGAAATCTTTTTCTTTTTAGAATGAATCATCAAAAAATATCCTTGAAAAGACCTAAAATGTTGAAGTTAAAAATTTGGAAAAAAAATAATTTTAAAATGGAAACTTCAAAAAGAGATAATTTGAAAGACATAAAGGCTATAAAATATAAATGTGGACTGAAAGATAAACAATTTATTTTGAAATCATGGAAAACCCCTTTTAATATTTTGAAATAAATTTATTGAAAACCTACATTATAAAAATAGTAATAAAAATTATTTTTGAAAAGCAGAGAAGAAAAATATGGAGGTAACATGTTATAGAAACTAATTAGGTTTCCAATTATAATGGGTAACATTGGTGGTAATGTAAAATATGGACAAGGATGGGAAACCATCATTAAAGGGGATGTGAATTATTCTTAATATTGATAAAATTTTTATGGGGATGAAACACATTGAGGTGGAAGATTGGAATCAAAAGAGTCATTTTCAATAGATAGAAAGGGTAAGTACCATGAAATTAAATCTTAGTGAGGATTAACCTAATATTTTAATAAATAAGTTCAAGAAGATTCATTATAATTCAATGAAAGGAGTTGAATTAATAGAAAAAGTTACAACTTTAGTATTGTTTGAATTGAAATACATATAATAAAATAACACAATGTGGTGATTTAGGCCCCATGAATTTCATGAATATGGAAAAATAAATTTATTAGGAAATAATAACACGATATAAAATAAATAATAGTGCATAATATCAAACATGTCTCATGGATTGTAAAATGAGACAATAAACCCCTTAGCTTAATTCCTAACTTCCATTAAAGAACATGAATATCCTATATAACAAAAATATCAATCTTAATAATATATTTAATAAAATTATTCACATACATATCCTTTTATAATCTTCATTGATAATTATTTTCAACATGTATATTTGTTTGATATTATCTATTTTCATTATCGGGTGTGACTAATCTTGATCATTTTGAACTAGTTTCGTATTAGTAGTGTTTTTATTCATTATTCTACAAAAGTTAATAATTATAAGATCATAAAATATAATTAAATTTATTTTTTCAACATGTATATTTTTTTGATATTATCTATTTTCATTATCAGGTGTGACTAATCTTGATCGTTTTGAACTAGTTTCATATTAGTAGTGTTTTTATTCATTATTCTACAAAAGTTAATAATTATAAGATCATAAAAGGTAATTAAATTTTTTTTTTATAATTATTTATAATGTTACAATTTCATTCTATTTTAGTTTTGTTAATGATCCCTAAAGATAAAATCAGTGATGAGAAAGTTTTGGTGATTTTTAATGAACGGATGTTCCAATATTAATTAATGAGTTTAATATTAATGATAACATTATAGAAACAAAATAAAAACATTATTTAATTAGTATATCATATATTATTACTAATTAGGTTCACATATTCATAAATGATGTTATTTTAAAGCATGGTTCAAGTAGGTGGTTAGACGGACCCAAACATGAACATACCATAATTAGTGGATGACTAAGATTATAAAAATCATTTTTTTAGCAAATATCATTATAATATAATAGAGATTATATTAGTAATGAAAAATAGTCCCAAATACCATTGGATTTTGGGATATGGGGAGGAAGCATGGTGGGATGGCCCTACAATGTTTGACTTTTAATAGCATTGTCTAATGCAGGTTGAGCCCACACGGGTGCAGACCAAGGTGGGTCGAGCCCACATGGGTGCAGGCATACCCATGGACCTATTTAATATAATATTTTATTTTTTCAATATATGTTACGTTAAAATTTTATTTTTTTAATAAAAAATCAGGATTAAACCATGACATGTGATTTCTCATTGAAATGATCTTACTAATTCACCATTCATTCACATGTGAATTTTAAATAGGTCAATATTTATTGTCTTAATATGCTATTATAATATTTATAAAATAATTATTAACCATACTCACATGGTGTTTCATCCCACCTCTTAAAAAATGGAACCCATCTCTCTTTCATATGGTTTCAATTCTAAAAGATTTATTATAATCATAATATTTCTTGGATCGATTTATTATTTTTATTAATAAAATAGGAATGGAACTGATGGGAACCCTAATCACCTCCTATGAAACTAGAAATTTCCTAGAGGGTTGTTATTTATTAATATGTTTATCCATTAATATCACCACACAACCAACATCATCCTTCATCATCCCTCACCAATCAATCACCTACTCTGCATCACAATAGTTCCACACCACATCAGCATCATTGCATTCCACCATTAACCTATCAAGAAATGATCCATCACATCCCTTAAAACAACATCTTTAGTTGATCCATACTTCTCCCCACAACTACCATTAATAATGAGAAAAAAATACAATATTTTAATTATTATAAACAGTATGTTTTTTAAAAAAATGTAGACAAGTTGGTGGGTGACCTGCGCGCTTATGTGGGGTGGGGTGGACTTGAAATTTTTGTTTTCATTATATGTGGGATTTTGCAGATAAACCCACACAGGCTCAACCCTACGCGGGCTTGGCCCTCCCCACCCTGTACCACCCATTTAGTATTACTAAATGATATTATATATATAATTTTTAGTTTTTGAATCATATTTTAAGAGAGTTTAATAAATAATATTGAATCTATATGAAAATAGAGATATGTTACTGTGTGGAGGCGGTAGTTAACACAACACATTGTTAAAAATTTCATTTTATGATAAAATTAATTGAAAAAAATGAGTATTATAATTTTAGTCTTCATAATAATAATTATATAATATATTTCACATTTATTCTTCAATTTTATCCACATATCTAGTGGTGAGAGGAGGTGGTGAAAAATGAAAGACGTCACTTCTTGGAGATGGTAATCTTGCAAACACACAAATAAATATTTTTTATTTCTTAATATAAAAGTTTAAAGTGGTTAATATTTATTCCCTAATAATAATAATATCCATTATAAAAATACAATGATGTGATTATATATGAATTATAAAATTATAATTGGAAAATTAATAAAGAAAAGAAATGAGGTAACCATCTTGGGAATCTTGGTCATCTCCTGGCCATGCCCTTGGTGGCGATGGATTTTTCATTGTCCCCTCCCACCTTGGTGGGGGAGGGTCCTCCACTGCGTATTATTGAAGTGTGAAAAAAACCCTTCATTTAATTTTCTAACCCTAATTCTTACCATGTTTTCCTTAAATTTATCTAATCCCTAAGGTTCTTGAATATTCCGAAGGCATCCCGCAACTTTCGATTTCAACATCAGAGTTCACAAAGGAAACCTCACTGCTAAATCTATCTTTAATTTCTCACTTAAAAAATCATCATCTCATGATGGATTGTTTCGATCGGTGGATATTTTAATAATGGGGTCTTTGGATTGGGAAATTATTGGGCTTATAGATTCCAAGAACATCATGATCTGGTTTACATCTGAGGATGATCTGATTCTCACCTAGTTGAGTGCACCCCGCGCCTTTGGAGGAGCTCATTTTTTCCTGTTCAAGTGGTCCTACGATTTTCATATGAATATGTATTCTTCAAAAATGGAAGTATGGGTATGATTTTGGGAGCTCCCTATCTCTTTTCAAAACCCTTTGATCCTTTGAGGGTAATTTAGTAGGATGATACCTATGTTAGGAAAGTATGACTATGGTGGTATTCCGTCTAATTTCCTCACAAATTTGTGTCAAAGATGAAGTTTCTAATACTCTTTTGAGTTTTTTTATTGATGTGGGGGATGATTTCCTGTATAGGAAATTTGTTGTGTTTGAGTCTTGGTTTCATTTTTGTTCATCATGCATAAGACTGGGTCATAGTGTGGAGGATTATAGGCATAGGGGGTCGAAGTTTTCGGGTGTTGGTGATCTGGTGACTTATTTCTCAGCTAAACCTCATGTTGTTAAGACACCAAATGTGAATTGAAGTACTTCATGTGAGGTGAGTGGTGTTCTGATTCACAGGGATGAAAGGGATGTGAGTATGAGTAAATTTAATGCTATAAAGTGTAGGATACAGGAGGGGGTACCATATTACAATATGAAGGTTTCTAATATTTTTAACAGACTGAGGTATGATCTGGCTTGTCCTTCAGATTGCAATACACATAACAGGGCTAATATTGTCCATGTTCAGACCAATTTTTCTTTGAGATAGGTTCAGTTGGATGTGAGTAATGTTGTTGTGACTTGGGTGGAAGTAAGTGGTGATAAGGCTACTATAGAGGAGGTTATAGGAATGATTGGTCACTTTTTTCTAGCCAATACGGCTTTGTTTACTGAGGTCTTAAATTTGGGTATTGGTGTTGTGTCAAATGTGGGATTGTAGGGGTCTTCCCAAGACACGAAACATCAAACAAAATCTGGGAAAATAGGGGGTGCAAGCCTAGTGACCCAGAATCCAGTTCAAATAAGAAATAGTTTTGAAGTGATTAAAGTGGATGAATTGAATATAGATCAGCCAGAACTTTTCTAGGACAATGATGAGGTCTGTGAGAAGGAGCCTAGCGAATATGGGTATATTTTTCTGTAGATGAGCCATCAAACCCAAGGGGTAATAGGAGGTGGATCTGCAAAGGTATGGATTTCTCCTTTTACCACCTCAAATGGAGACACAATCAACCAAGAAGTTAAACGCCAAGAAGATTGATAGTGAGGATGTTTTCCAGTATAAGTTAGGTGGTGTGGGTGAAAAATCTTTGGCCTTGCTCTTGAGTTTGGAAGAATAAGTGGTTGAACAGATTCTGCTACTCAATGACTCTAAGGAGGAAGCTTCCATAATGATGGAGAGGTCACTTTAGGTGGCTCTAAATGAGGATAAATACACCTAGATAGACAAAAAGGAACGGGTTCTCATTGGGGACTTCAATAATGATATGATCATATTTGAGGAGTATATTCATTCTTGGGAAAATCTAGCATATGAGTTTGAATATATGATAATGGATGAACCAAACACTCTGGTAACCTCTATATCCTAAAAATTGTTTAGGGAGACTAACTCTGGTAGACTTAAATTTTCATTTAATTATTCTATCATATCCTTTTTTTGTTTAACATTTGGTTCCTCACTTTTCAATTAATTTTCTTTAAATAATAAAAATTTAATTTTCATCATAAAGAAAATAAAACATGTTAGGGAAAAAAGTGATCACGTTAAGGACTTGGGTTTTACCTTGGAAGACACCATGTAAATTGAGGTATTATTTAATATCTTGTAGACCAAGTCTTAATTAAATGGATGATGATTCTTGGGGATGTAAAATTGATATAGGTTAAATAATAAACCAATGTTTTATAATGGTCTTTAATGGGTGGTGATAGGACACTTTTACAAGTGGTGTGAATGGAATTTTTTAAAATATTTCAACTTAATATAATGATAAAATATGTTTCACATGTTAATAAAACTAAAAAATGTACAATAATGGAGTGGGAGATGATATGAGGTTGAGAATACCTCAACTGGTCATTTTCACAGATGCTTTAAAAAAATTATGTCCTTTACTCTTAGAATTTTCACTTTAACTATTTTTTCTTTTACTATAGTTAATAGTTTTACCTAAGTAATTTACTTTTAATGCATAAGAATAAAATGATCCTTATTACATAATTTGAACCTACTAATTACAAATATGAAACCTATTTTATAATATAATATTTATATCAGGAATTAAATTTAAATTTAACATTAGTTCATGTAATGTGTAAAAACATAATTTTAGAAAAAGTGTATTTTAAAGATTAAAAAATATGTGTAGGGTAAAATTATCAATATATTTGGTTTTCTTGATAAACCTGGAATATTATAAAACAAATAAAATTTATTTCCCTTTAAAATTAATACAAAACCAAATTTTACAACAATAATATTGAATTAAATGAAAAGGAAAAAACAATTTCTTTTATTAAAAAATATTTCTTATGTTATTAAAAATAGGTTTTATAAATTAAAAATGTTATTTATAAATAAATATTTCTAATCATTAATACATATTTTATCTTGAAAATTTGTTATATTATTTTTTAACTTACACATACTTCTGGATATATTCATAAACGTTGTGACGTTAGTAAAATATGTATTTTCATTATTCACCTAAAAAAATTTAGAAAAATATTAAAAATTAACATTAGGATAATATTGATATATGAAATTTAAAAATAAATTAATTTATTAAAATTAAAATTATAAATTTTATAAATTTTTCTTTTAATTGAAAATTCAAAATATCAAGAAGTGCTACATTTATTGAAAAATTTCCTTCTTAAACATTATCTGTTCTAAATATTATTTTATACTAACTTCTAATTTAAAAATGTTAATATATTAGTTAATTGAAAGATTATATACTATCATAATAATAATTTAAAAGTTTATAGTTTAATTTATTAATACTTTAAATAGTTATTGGAGAATAACCGACCCTTTTAAATATTAAATCATATTTTATATTTATCCTCTAAATGATAGAAAATTTAATTGGTTAATATATTTTTATTTACTAGAGGTTTTATAATTCATATAATTTTATTAAAAATATTCATCTAATATTTTGTTGCATTTTTTAGTTTGGTGTTGCATGTGGAGACACCTATTAAATTCATTAGACTTATTTAAATGAAATATATATAGTAAAATCTTAGGTTGTTACAGGTTGAAGCATTATTACCTTAAATTGTGTGCACCCCACATGAGGTAGTATTTACTAGAATGGGTATTTCCATTCAGTCTAAGTTTACCTCACCGTTTTTATTATAAATATTTCTACATCTTTTAGTTAATTTTGTGTGACTTTAAATCCCAATAACTTTTAATCCAAACACTATAACCTTAAATTCTGTGCACATGTTCTTGATATTGTCTATAAAAGTATTTGTCTCTCAATTCACACTTGCTAATCACCTTTCCATTTCTATATAGACCATATAATCTTTGGTAAAATACTTTTAACACTTAAACACCAGTCTTGTTGTCCTGATTCGAAAAACCTTAAACTATCAAAAGGAAAGAGAAAAGTTACTTTTCAGGTTCAAACTCCATAAAGGGAGAATTGTTAAAAAATTCAAGTCTTCACTCACTAAGTATGAATTTTCCATATCCAGGGAAATATTTTAGAATATTAAGATGAGAAAATGAATAAAAATTGTTAGTTAGAAAATCCACGACAGTTGGTCTATGATCACACCATGATTCACTATTCATTTTCACCCTTTACGCCACTAAATTAAACTGATTTTTATTGTAAATTACAATTATTATAACAAATTTCACCCCATTTTTGAATCAATGATTTTGTTTAATCACTATTAAAAAGGGTAATTTCAATTTTTGGTATAATTTCATTGTAGGTGGAGGTGATTTGGAGGTCCTATGATGAAGTGGAAGAAAAATTGGCCAAAATTTCATAGGATCCATGAACACCTATCCACTATTGTGAATATTATGAAAAGTAAATTCATCAAAATGTGATGATATTTTTTTGGATTAGTCTAAAATTAAATGGTATACAACTATTATTAAGACATATAAACCCGATTATTTCATTAAGTAGCCCAACCGAACTGATCTTTCTAGCATATCGAATCTGCACGAAGTCAAAAGTGGTGTGTTGAGATCTATAAATATCTCAAGATGTAGGTGTCCAAATGAATCCAAACTTTCATTATAGATATTTATGAGGTGGTTCTACAACTTTCAAATTTTCTCCAAAGTGAGATAAGACTATCTGGATGTCAAAAACCATGTTTCAATTTGTTTTAATAAATCTATGTGCCCAAAACCATGGTACACTTTGCCTATAAAATGAAACCTTGGGCTCTTCATTTACAAATTTGAACTAGAAACATTGATCTACCATTTTTTATTCCAATATGAGTTCCCTCCTCATCCTATAATTTCAGTAGGCCACTATCCTCATGGGTGGGTCAAGGATGAAGAAGGAGTTCCACCTGACTTTCCTCCTCCTCTCGATGTTGGACTAAACGATGAGTGTTCATTATGAGGGAGCTACACACATGTAAAGGCACTTCTGGTATATCCATTAGCTACTGGTTTGGATTAATTTGGGTGTTAGAACACTTCTTTACATTTATCTAACATGATTTCATTTTTAATGTTTCTTTATTCATGTGAATGTTATTCTCTTAATTTTTAACTGATCGGTGTGAGGTTTTGAGTGTGTGACTTGTGTTGTTCCGATTGGAAAACACAAGAATACTTTTCTTACCCACATTCTTGATATTTTAATCTTCTTTTAAACATATTATTCCACATATAAGTTTTGGACCATGGAAATAAGATTGTTATGTCAAGGATTTGTTTTTCAAGTAATGAAAAAAAGTCTTAGGAATTAATTGAGATTCTAATTAATTTCAAACAAATAATTACTCCAAACCTAAATGAATATATAAGAACAATGAACTTTAAATTTGTGTATTTAAATCAAAATGAACCCTTTATCTCATATTTTTAAAAATCTATTTGGTTAGTCAACTATTAAACTCTTTAAATTAAGTTATTTTCTTAAAACTGTTTTCAAAATCACCCCCCTTTTTAGAACTTTTTATTAAAAATACATACTATAAACTTATAAATGATCCTTTAGAGAAAAACTATGGTATTCCCTATACTATAAATAAACCTTAAAATCATAATAAATTTTATGTTTCATGACAAAGCAGTAAAGGTTTGGCACCATTTTCGGGGAACAATTTTGTTTTTAGTGAGGGTTTTTGTAAAAGTGTTGTGTATTTTGTAATTATTTGTTCTTTTTTCTATTCCTCCATTTTTTTTAAATTGATTTATAAAATAATCCTTTTTATTCTTTATGGATGACGTGATCTTCATTAGATTAAATACTTCCAGTCAAACATGAACTGGATAAGATCTCACGTCAGCAACACCAAGACACACAAGAGAACACTTTGAAGGAGGACACACAAAACATCGACACAATTAGTGGTCCTTATTATTATTCTAAAACCCACATTAAAACTGAATCAAACTTTTATAACATGTCTAAAAAAAACTTAACATCAAAAGAACTAACCTCTACTGAAGTTGATATCCAACTAACTTATATTCCAATTCAAGGTGAGGCAGCCAATTTTGAACTAAAATATGGTTTAATTCACTTATTACCAAGATTCCATGGACTCATGAGAGAAGATCCACATAAGCACTTAAAATAATTTCATACTATGTGTTTAGCCATAAAACCTGTTAATGTGGATGAAGAACAAGAAAATCTCAGAGCATTCACATTTTCATTAGATGAAACTGCGAAATATTGGTTGTATTATGTTAATTCACCAATTAGAGGTTGGGAGGACATAAAATGCCTTTTTATTGTAAAATATTTCCCAACCTCTCAAAATGAAACAATAAGAAAATAAGTCTGTGGGATAAGACAATCATATTGGTAAACACTTCATGAATATTGGGATAGATTTAAAAGTATTTATTCAATTTTTCCACACCACTAAATAAGTTATCAACTTTTAATTTAGTATTTTTATGAAGTTTTAATTCATATTGAATGAAATATAATTGATGTTTCTATGGGTGGTGTTATATTTTATAAGACAACAATTGTTTTAAGAACCCTAATTAAGAACAGGGCACAGAACACTCAAAAATTTATTTCAAGATCCAAATTACCCATTTGAGGTTTCTATGAGGTGAAAAGTACTAAATTTGAGAAGAAGGTGGACACGATGTTCGAAGAGGAAAGTACCCTTCTTCGATAAAATCCTATTTCCTAAGAAAAATCTCAATCTCCTCCTCCCATCCACTATGGAATATATTCTTCGGACACCCATTATTCTGATCAATTCCCCCAACTAAGACAAACTTCTAAGAGTTTTCATCCAATATTTAAATAATGCCCCTATAATCAACCCTTTAGGTAAGAACCTTACTATCCATCCAACCCTGGGTGGAAAGAATACCAATATTATAGTTGATTGGGGTATTAAAACCAACCTCAAAAATAATGGAACTGACCAAGGCAGAGTATTCATCCACCACCACCACCCATAAATAACCTACCACCATAAATGCCTTTCCAACCACCACCTCCAAAACCTGAGCCTAGTATAGAATATACGATGAAACAAATGGCTACCAATAATCTCTAATTCCAAAAAACCACCCAAGCCTCCATACAAGACCTAAAACCCCAATTAGGAAAACTCGCTAACTCTGTGGAGGAAATTCAAAGTCATGGGTCAGGTAAACTACCCTCTCAACCAGTATCTAACCATAAAGATAAGGGAAATGTTAGTGCCATCACCCTTAGAAATGAGAAACAACTTAAAACCCAAATGAATCTTCCATTAGAGTCATCCCCTCCGGATGAATCCATTATCCCAACTACTAAAAATGGTCTAAGAGAATAAAATACTTGTCCTTAGGGAAGCCCTTCCAAAGGAAAGAGTGTGTCTGTAGATGAGTCACATATACCAACAAATCCTATTAAATTTCCCCAAAGGTCCACACAACCAAGAAAACAAAAGGAAACTGAAATTGATAAGGAAATATTGGAAATTTTCATAAAAAGTGTAGGTTAACATCAACTTGATTGATGTTGTGAAGTAAATTCCATGATATTCCAAGATTTGAAGAAGATTTGTACACACCGAAGGAGGCTTCAAGGTTATGAGAAGGTGAAATTATAGAGGAATGTCTCAGTATTAACAGAGGCATCACTTCCTACCAAATTCAATGATCCTGGAACATTCTCGATTCCATGCACTAGAGGGAAGTATTCTTTTTCCAATGCTATGCTTGGTTTGGGTGCCACTATAAATGTGATTCCTCACTCTATTTACTCTACATTGTAGTTCAGATAACTAAAGACAATCAGAATCGTTGTTCAACTCTCAAATCAAAGTACAACACACCCCACTAGTTTGTTAGAGGATGTTCTTGTTAGGGAGAAAATTTTAATTTTTCCTGTTTATTTTTATGTGCTTAAAATGGAAGATGATGGTATGGATGGATATTCCCTGATTATATTGGGGAGAAATTTACTGAAAACATCCTAAACCATACTTATTGTCCATAATGGTACATTATCTATGGATTTGGGTAAGGATGGATTCGCATTCCCCTGGATCTCTCCTCCCTCTTTCTCTTACTCGCTCTGCTCGTGGTCTTAGTGTTTCCTCTTGAAACCTTCTCCGCTCGTGGATTCTTCTCCCCTCTCTGTATTCACTTCTTCTCGGATCCTCCTGAGGTTCTTTCCCCAGCTCTCCTTCGCGGCTGGTATGCTCCTATTTTCTCGTCGGCCTTACTTCTCATGTTCACTTCGGAGAAGGTGTTCTATCATTTCCCTAGGTCTCCACTAATTTTCTCTAACCTCAAGCTCCACAATCCCTCTCCTGGTCAGATCTAAAGTGATGTATTCTCTAAGGTTTTTTTCTAGAGGCTTAGTGATCATGGTTTTTATCGGTGTCTAATTCTCCTCCCCTTTTTGGTTTTAGTCCCACTTTCCCTTCTCTTTCATTCTATGCTTTCCCTTATCTTTCATATTTCAATCCCAGCTTTCCCTTCTTCTTCATGGATGGTTTCCATTTCTATTCTGGGTGTTTTGGGTGTTCATTCTTGTTCTGTGGTTGGTCGCCTAGTGGGGTGTCATGAGGATGAGATCATCTGGCCTCTTTCATGCTCGATTCTCTGCTCGGGTTCCAGAAAAACACTTCCCTTTCCAAGGAGGCTTAGCGAGGGGGTCTTCCAGGAACTTTGGTATTGCGTTCAGGCAGCCGGTGGCTTGTGGTGGTTTTAACTTTTTTGGCTCCAGGTGATTATCGGTGATGGCTTCGTGGATTCAGCTCATCTCCTTGAGGCATTTTTTGGTCGTTCGTGTTTCTTGGTGGACGTTGGTGGATGCAATGTAGAGATATTTGGGTTTCTCACCTGTTTCATGTCATTTATAGATGGATTCTATGGGTTTCAATGGAAATTTGATGTCACTGATAGGTTTCTAATTCGGGTTGATGACAAGGTGCATCAATGTATGTTGCCCGTCTATCTCTCCATCTAGTTTTTTTATGTTCGTCCTCGACATTGTCGCGACTATGTGATGACGAAGATGATGTTGGTTGTGTGTTGGTAGTGAAGGAAATGGTTTCTCTTTCATCAATGTTTTCCTTGGTAGGTGGTTCAGATGGTCTATAGTGTTGTGTTTTGGTGGTTTACGGCAAGGTTGATGAACTTTAGCGGTGGGTTTTTTCCTTTGACAGGTACAGTGTTCGACAATGACTTTCCGGTAGCATGGTGGGTTTCAACCATCACCTATGTTGATGACTAATGTTATGATGATGATGGAATGACACTGATGTGATGATGTTGTGACATTGTGATGATGATTGATTCGTGATTCATGACTCGATGCAGGACGTGGCCCGAGGCAGTGTTGCTTTTGTTTTTTGAATTTTGAAAAGTGAAATTTAAAATTTGAATTTGTTCTTTTATGGTTGATTGGGTGGTATTTTTATCTCTTGGGTTCCCACTATTCCAAATATTAGTTTTCAAAAATAATAAAAAATGGATTTTGGATAATCTATGAAGTTTGGTAGTGACATTGTCCACTTCAACATACTTGATGTCATGAAGTACCCCTAAGAATAACATTCCTCTCTCTCTGTGTTAATTCAATTTATGTACTCCCTTCCCCTGAAAAACATCTTTTCTTTCACTTGATCCCATTTCTGAGTTTTCATCATTGATTGAAATGTTGGAAAATGAATCATGCATAGAATGTTGTAGTGGTCTAGAAAAATGTCATGCATGTTTTTTAATTGATGATTTTATAAACACTGAGGATCACATGACCATCAATGATACTGCTAATATTTTAAAATATAATTCCTCATCTAAGGATGATACCATTGAGAAGTTAGATTTTATTAGTGACATCTCACTTTCACACACACTCCCATCAATCCAAAATCTCCAAGAATTGGAACTAAAACAACTACCTTAAGATTTAAAATATTCCTATCTTGAGAATAGAAACAATTTTCTTGTCATCATTTCTAGTTCACTTCCTCCTGAGCATAAATTGCAACTGCTTGAACTTTTGAGGGAGTATAAAAAAAATTGGGATGGACACTTTTAGACATTCCTTGTATTATCCCATAAATTTTTACACAACATATATTGTTAAATGATGAGGCTAAACAAGTGAGGCAGTCACAACGTCTACTGAACCCAAACCTCATATATTTTTTCAAAAAGGATGTAACAATATTATTGGATACTGGAATTATTTACCCCATATTTGATATCCAATGGTTTAGTATGGTACAAGTGGTTCCTAAAAAAACTGGTATAATGGTAATTTAAAATGAAAATAAAATATTGGTTCCAACTCGTGTGCAGAATACTTGGCGTGTTTGTATAGTCTATTGTTGAATAAAGAAACACACTTGGAAGGGATATTTCCAATTACCATTCATTGACCAACTGCTAGATATTCTAGTTGGGATGTCCCATTATTATTTTCTTGATGAGTATTCTAGATACTTTCATATATATATTTCCCTTTAGGATCAGAAAAATACAACATTTACTTTCCCCTTTGGAACATTTGTATATAGTAGGATTCCATTTGGTCAGTGCAATGCTACAGGTACATTATAGCGATACATGGTTAGTATTTTTTCAGATTAATTAGAGAATTGCATGGAAGTATTCATGGATGATTTCACTATTTATGGATCCTATTTTGATTAATGTTGGAGTAGTCTGGTTTTACTCCTGCATCGTTGTATTGAAAATAATCTCAAATTAAATTATGAGAAATGTCATTTCATGGTACAAAAAAGGTATAGTTTTGGGACATGTCATTTATAGGGATGGTATCCAAGTGGATAAATTAAAATTGGATGTCATTTATTCTCTAACATTCCCCAAAAATGTATGGGATGTGAGGTATTTCCTAGGTCATGTTGTATTTTACCTTCATTTCATTTTTTACTTTAGTAAAATTTCACTCCCCCTATCCCGATTCCTCCAAAAAGAAAAGGAATTTGTTTTCGATAAATAATGTGAGGATGCTTTTAATAACTTGAAATGGAGTCTCACATCACCCCTGGTAATCCAACCACTCAATGGGATTTACCATTTGAGCTCATGTGTGACTTCTCTAACTATGTAGTTGGGGAAGTCTTGTCACAAAGGGTTGATCGAGCTCTACATGTTATTACTAATGCCTCATGTACACTAGACCCTTCCCAAGAAAACTACACCACAATTGAAAAATAATTTCATTCCATTGTGTTTTCCTTGGATAAATTTAGGTCATATATTTTAGGGTCCAAAGTCATTATGTTCTCATACCATGAAGCCCTCCGATACCTCTTTAAGAAAATGGAATCCAAACCATGTCTCGTTCACTGGATTCTACTCATTTAGGAATTCAATTTAGAAATTAGAGGTAAAAAAGGAGGATAGAATATGGTGGCTGGCCATATCAGTAGGATCCACCCATCATCGTACATTGACTCATCCCTATATATTCCTATAAATGATGTGTTTCTAAATAAGAAATTATACCAAGTGAAAGATTTTATTCCACGGTATTCTGAATTTTTAAATTATTTTGTATCATCTTGCATTCCTGCTGATTTCAATAAAAACCAGGTTGACCATCTAAAAAATGAGTCATGTTTTTACATTTGGGATGACCCCTACCATTGGCACACATATAGTGATCAATTCCCTAGGAATTGTGTTCATGATAGTGAGTTTCTATTTATCCTTAGGTTTTTTCACACTCTTGTTTGTGGGGCCACTTTGGTTCCCAACAGACTTCTCTCAAGGTCCTTGATCTTGGTCTCTTTTGGCCAGCACTTTTTTGGGATGCTCGTGATTTCTATAAATCTTTTCCTCACTGTTAATGAATAGGTAATGTGTCTAAAATAAATTAAATTCCACAAAAACCCTTTATCTTCCATGAAATTTTCAATGTTTGGTGAATTAAAATTATGGGACCATTCCCAAATTATTTTGGGAACCTTTACATTATTTTGGAAGTGGATTATATTTCAAAATGGGTAGAGGAATGAGCCACAAGGACTGCTGATTCTAAAGAAGTTGTGGAATTTTTTAGAACCCAAATTTTTTGTCGTTTTGGATTACCTAGGTTCGTCATCAATGATCAGGGTTCTAATTTCTATAACAGAATAATGCAGTGACTTCTTCATCGGTATGGGGTTGGGCATAGATTGTCACCTACTTATCACCCAAAAACCAATGGTCAAGCTAAGGTGTAGAATAGATAGGTTAAACAAATTATTGAAAAAACACTTCAACCTAATAGAAAATATTGGTGTCTTAAACTCAATGATTCATTATGGTACTACCATACTACTTTCCAAACTCCCATTAGAATTTCACCCTATCATCTTGTGTTTGGAAAGAGTTGTCACCTCTCTGTTGAGATTGAACACTGGGACTACTGGGCTATCAAACAATAAAATTCTAATCTTTCTATTGAAGGTGATCAAAGGAAGTTGTAGATTTTGGAGATGGAGGAAATGATAATAGATTCATATAAGAACTCCTAGATATATAAAGAGAAAACCAAGGCTTCCCATGATCATCTCATCCTTCATCATAAGTTCCACATTGTGAAAATGGTTCTCCTCTACAATGAAATTCTGAATTTTCATCCAAGTAAGCTCTGTTCCCACTAGTTTGGACAATACACTATTACTAATGTCACTCCAATTGGATTTTTAGGTTCAAAATAAAGAAACCAATCAAACCTTAACTTTCAATGGGCTGAGGCTAAAGCTCTTCTACGAAGCCATTCCAGAGTCCCTAGTAGAGGAACATGAAGTTCAAGAACCAGTCTATGAATGATACCCACCCATTTTTATCTTTCTTTACCAGATTCTATTTTATTATAGTGAGGAAACTACACACTATAGGTTTTTGGGTGTGTATATTCCTAGGTTAGTTAGGAATTTTCATCATCATTATTTCTTTTTCTCCTTTAAGCTTGTTGTATAGTATTGTCACTTCCACCCCCCCCCCCCACACTTTTGTGCTGAAATGTTAATTTTTTATGCCCACTTTATCATGGAAAATTATGCTTGTTTAATTATGGAATTTTTTGAAAATTCTTGTAGAATTTCCATATTTCATTTTGTGTTATGATTCAAAAAAATGATAAAATGTGCATTTCACCAAAGATTCAATAATGTGGTGTGACTTTCTTTTTAAATTTGATTCTTTTTCAATGGTATAATGGTTGTATCATTTTGAAACCTTTGAGAATAATGGTACCCTTTGTGTGAGTAGTTTAAGGTAAAATTATGTCAATTAATTTCTCTGCACACCTTTGCACCCAACCATGAAGTGTGAAAATTACTTACTTAATAGCAGATAAATATAAATTAGGTTAATTTTTCTCTACTTTCAAAAAAATTATTTTTCCATATGTTCATTCCTTATCTAATATAATTCATTAGTATACTAGATTGACCAATGTTTGTGTACCTATTATCCAACTATTTTACGCCCTCAAAAAACAAAAAAAAATGGTTCTTGTCTTGGCCAAGTTGATCAAACATGGTTTTAGAGAAGAGTGTGAGATTTGTTCCAAGTTCAACTTTTGAAAAAATAATAATAAATGAGGGGAGTGATGAAATGTACCACATATGGGGATATCTTGTTTGGGAGCTTATGGTTTGACTTCTGATAATTCTTAAGTGAATGGGCCTTGAAATTTTATTGCAAAGGATATAGGAAAGGTTTGGTGGAAAGGATCATGTAAGTATAATTTTTTTAAAATAAATCATATTTACTTAGTAGAAAGTATAAGGAATAGCATGAAATGGTTGTCACAAAAACACATGAAGAATTAATGAAATTATTAAATGTTTAATTATTTTATTCGATTGGTATCATTCATCTCTTGTAATTTCATTCTGATACAATTTTAGAGATTTTTTTTCCATGATTACTGAGAAAAAATCATCAGTGTGATTTTTTCTTTGATCACATTTATATGAGGAATTAAATTTTCATTGAATGTTAAATATTTATTAAGTTTGAAATATTTACATGCATAATTTTTGTAAATATGACCTTCCCCAGGAGTTCAAATGTTTATTTTCAGGGGTGTGATCGCACAGTGATTCACTATTCATTTTCACACTTTACACCACTAAATTAAACTGATTTTTTATTGTAAATTCCAATTATTATAAAAACTTTCCCTCCCTAATTGAATAAATTATTTTTTTAATAACTATTAAAAAGGGTAATTTCACTTGTTTGTATAATTTCATTGTAGGTGGAGGTGATTTATAGGACCTAGGATGAAGTGGAAGAAAAATTGGGCCAAAATTTCATGGGATCCATGAACACCTATCTACTATTTTAAATGTTACTAAAAATAAGTGCATCAAAATGGTCTTAGATTTTAGATTTATGGTCTAAAATTCAATGGTCTACAACTATAATTAATAAATCCAATCCCAATTCAGCAATTAAGTGGCTCAACTGACCAGATATTTCCAGCACACCAAATCTGTACGAAGTCAAAAGGGGTGTGTTGTGATCTGTCCATATCTCAAGATGTAGGTGTCCAAATGAATCCTAAATTTTGGTGGAGATAGTTATGAGGTGTTGATACAAATTTTAAATTTTCCCTAAAGATATATAAGACTTTCTGTAGGTCTAAAACCATGTTCCAATTTGTTTTAGGAAATCTGTGTGCCCAAAACCACCTTCCACTTTGTCTATAAAATGGAACCTTTGGTTCCTCATTTACAAGTTCGAACGAAAAGCAAAGATATTCAATTTTAGAGTTATGTATGAGTCCCCTCATGATCCTATATGTTCTGTAGGCCCCCATCCACATAAGGGGATCAAGGATGAAGAAGGAGTTCCACCCGAATTTCCTCCTCCTCTCGATGTTGGTCTAAACGGTGGGTGTTCATTGTGAGAGAGATACACACGTTTCAAGGGATTTGTGATGCATCTATTAGATATTGGTTTGGAGTAATTTGGGTTTTAAAAAATTTCATTCCATGTATCTTACATGATTTCATTTTAAATTTTTTTATGCATGTGAATGTTATGCTTTGATTTCTAACCGATTGGTGTGAGGTTTTGAGTGTGTAACTTATGTTGTTCTGATTGGACAACACAAGAATACTTTTATTACCCACACTCATAATATTTCATTGTTATTTGGAATATATTATTCCATGTATAATTTCTAGACCTAGTCAATAATATTGTTATGTCAAGTTTTGGTTCTTAAAATAATGAAATAAAAGGCTTAGGAATTAATAGGGATTCCAATTAATTTCAACCAAATAATTAATCCAAACCTAAATGAATATATAAGAACAAGGAACTTTAAATGTGTGTATTGAAATCAAAATGAACCCTTCATATCATATTTTTCAAAATCCACTTGGTTCATAAACTATTGAACTCTTTAAGTTAACTTGTTTTCTTAAAACTATTTTCAAAATCACCCCCACCCAGTACTTTATTAAAAATTCATACTCTAAACTCATCAAAACTCCTTGAGATACGACATAGGTTCGTCCTATACTATAAATCAACCTTAAAATCATAATAAATTTTACATTTAATGAAAACGTGGTCATTCAATGAAAAATATGAGTTCATTCCCACTAAGCCTCTCCTATTTTCATATTATAAAAAAAATTAGTAACAAAATAAAGATAAGAAAGAAACAAATCTTATGATAGCCACCACTCATCCTTAGAAAAAGTTGAGTTTTTCTAATTAGGTCTATCAACCTAGGAAAAATTAGAGTAACCTTTTATACCTCGTATATATTAGTTCATATGATCCATATAAAATGTGACGAGATATGATTTTAGGGTACATGATCCCTTTTAAGAATTGAAATACTCATCAAAAACTCTTCCTTTATGATTTTAAAGATGATGAGTCATTAATTACCTCATAAATGAATGCATAAACATTGGATTATGATGATGATTTATGTACCACCATATCTAGCCTACTTATATCCAATTAAGATTATAGGTCTAGGAGGAAGTCCAACCTAATTTCTAAATGGTATAAACTTGGATTATGGTAATGTTAAATGTGACACTATATTCAACTTGACCACAAGATTAGGAGGAAATAAAAAATTTCATTCCTTTGTTGCATAGACTTTCCCTAGAATATGTAAATGTTATATGTGCTACATATCTAGCATGGCTATATTCTTATGAGCATATTTTTATAATGTTTTATAGATTAATTATCATGTATCATTGTTGAATCAATTATTTTGAAGTTATGATTTACCTTATCCATTCTCATACAATGTTGAAGAAGATTCGGGTATTATAATGGTAATATTTATAATTATTATAGATTATCATAAATTGATATGTTTAAAAAATATAAAAGTTTAAAATATATATAATGGATTGAGATAGAATAATTTTTTATTTTTTAAATTAAGAAGGGGGACATCAACAAGTTTAGAGCCTCTTCCTAATGGATTTCAATGATAGAATAGTGATTTTCCTAAGTCGTTAACAACTCTAAAAAGTCTATCCATCATTGCAATATCTGACTCCTCCTCTAAAAATAGATTCCTGGACCTTATAGTGGTATTTACACTCACCTTATTAGATTCAATAGTTATCCTATCATACTATTTAAATTTCTCCTCAACATAATATAGTTTTTGAATAATATAATAGGAAATTTTCATTGTTTGTCCGCCATAATTACATGTTGAGGAATCTCCCATAGTAACATGGATCTAATATTTGTGAGGAAAATAGTAGTCACAACCCTTACAATCTCTAGATGGGTTTTCTAGAACTTATCTTACTTATCAAAAATCTTATTCATGGTGTCGTAGATTTTTCAATAATCAAACATTTTCGTATACTATAGTGATGAACATATATTCAATGTTGATGAAAGATTTCTCTAAAGGGAACTTTGGAGATAAAATCTAACATTTATTTCCACACTATCTCCCTCATAAACCAATAGAGTGTAAGGAAACCTAGGTTTGAATAGGATCCCACTAGGATGACCATGATATAATCTAGTATCGAGTCACTTAACTTGAACATTGTAACATCCCAGACCGACTGACCACTAATACAGTAGCCGGATTGATGGGTCACATTGCCTCAAGTGCAGGTCCCCATACACCAGAGGCTACCAACTAGCAGCGAGGGTGTAAAGAGGTGATAGCGGGGATACTATACCCTCATGATCATAGTATCACAGTGTTATAACAGAAACTAAATATCAGACAACAAAATAAGAAGCAATTAATAGAATACAAAGAAGCGTAGAACAATAATAAACATAATACAATATATGGAAATATCCAATATACAACTGATGATGCATGTCCTTATGATGATACATAAATTAAATACTAATCATAAAAAATATATCATGATAGAGTATATTAAGAATGAAATAAAGAAAATAACTAAAATAAAATCCCCATGGGAGATCTCCATTAGCATCTTGAGTTCCAACTCGGTCGTGTGCTCCAAACTCCCATGTACAAGCTAAACATCATAAGCAATCAACCAAGGCCATGTGAAAAATAAAGTCTACTTAGGTACCCTATTACAATGGAGGCTTGAGCAGGGTGTGATATATAAATCTGAGTAGGTTCCCACCCATTAAGTCTACAACAAAAACTAGTCCATAAATATAAATGAAGTAGTGTACATGTAATATGAATAGATAAGCAATAAAAAATAAATAATCAACCCCCTGCCTAGGTTCTTAAGGGACACCTGGCGGATATAAATTCTTCGGATCATAGTCAGAATAAGTTTCTAGATAGAAACTACATAAATAGTAATAATAATATATATATATATATAGTTATATATATTGCATACACCTATATGAACCAAGTGTGTGTCAATGCCTGATGGTCATATACCTGGAATACTAATTCTGGATGGACTGGGATGTAAGGATATTTTCCATGACTATTCCAATGAGCCTAAAATATCCAACGATAGGTTACATACCCTAAATTCTAATATAGTGAGAGATTAAATACTACATCACTCGGGATGGAGAGTGAGCCATCATGGAAACACTCTAAGATGGAATGTGTTGCCTAAATCCCACCGACCATATAGTAGGATTGGTGCTAGATGCCATGATCAACACCCGATGTAAGGTAGTGTGGTATCACCATACTCAACTAAACCCTTACCATTGTATCACATCCTCTTTAAAGGTGCATAATCATATTTATAATGAACATATATGAGGCAATACCTTTCATTCCTTTCATTTTTCAAGCCCATATAAACATATCATCATTATTATTTCATAATACAATCCATGAAGCAATAACTCTAATGATTTTCATTAATATAACCCATTATAATAAGTGCATAACATTTCAAAACATAGATTATACATAGCATGAAATAAATGTTGTGGTCTTTCCACCCTTTACATTTTATTTCAAATTAACAGTTTAAACCAATTCATATAATCCATTTAATACAATCAATCCATTTCATTACACCATATTAAGAATTAAAGGAAGAAAATCCATTATAAAATTAAAATTAAAATTTAAACATTTCATTTAATCCATTATCCAAGGAAATTAATTTTTCAAGGCTCAAAGGGGAACTTATAAGGTTCCATGGTCAAGAGGGTAATTACTACATGATAAATTCCCTTACATAAATTAACCAAGACCTTAGAAGGATATTAGTCCATAAATCATTTATGTAAGAGGATAAATTCATTTTATAAATTTGATTATGTCCATTTATCAACATCCCACTAACCAAACCATTTCATCAATCCTAGAATAAGAACCAAAGCGACAAGACAAGCATGCCTTAAACCACAAAACATCATTTTATATTTTCAAAGATATGCCACCTCACCAGAGGGGTTTTATTAAAACCCCATGAAATTTTTCATAAAAATAATTTATCATGTTTACACATCCATTCCATGAATCAAAAATCAATTCACTAAATACACATTTTAAAATAGATTAACCAAACATGGAAATTTAACTGACAAAGGTCAACGGTCATTTAGGAGAGTACATGATCATTAAGGAACTTTCATACTTAGTAAATTACAATAATATGATTAAACAAACACCTAATAGATGCCTCGGGTTCAATGAACATTGATGTGTCAAAGGAATTCAATTTAGAATCCAATCTAGAAGCTAATTGGGAATTATGAGGAAATAATCAATTAATTAAAAATGGAAAATTCAACTTAACTCACCCAAGGGGTGGAATATATGGCTTGGGAAACCCATGAACTACCAAACAAGGATCAATATCTATATATTAGGATGTAACGGTCAATTTAATATGATGGAAAAAATTATAAAAAAATTCATGGTGAATGCTGATGTTCGGCACAATGGAGCTCTATTTAAATCGATGGGAAACTAAGAAATGAGTCATAAACCACCTAACTCATGGATAGTATGTATCACTCATCCAATATAAAGATCTGAATCAATCTCATTAGGATGAATATGAGAAACAAACATTTTCTCTAAAAATGTGTAAAATGAGCTTGCACCAAAATAGTACAGAAAATGGAAAGAAGAAATTACACAGGATTCGAGAGAGCTCAAGAACATGCTAATGCGGATTCATAGAAACCTAAATCACTTGATTTGGAAAAAAACTGAAGGATTCGAGGAGGCTTCGAGGATAATCCATGGAGGAAGAGAGGAGGCTCATGTGGCTACCAGGTGAGGAAGAAGAAAGGAAAAGAAAACAAAAATCCATTAAGGGAATTTAGGTAATTTCACCCCAAAAACCAAGTTGTATGGTTTGGTGACCGACTTGGAAAAATTGTGCTCCAATCATGTGGAACCCCCAGCCTAAGAAAATACCTCACATGTTTTTTCCTGCATGGTTAGTCTAACTATTCATAGACTTTGTGATGAATAGTATCGAGGTACTAGCTAAGTGGCACTACCTGTATGAGAATGGTGCATGGTTTGGGTAAACCAGTTTCCAGCCATGTGAGAATTTTTCTCTTTTAAAACATGATGCACGATTTTTTGTATAGGTTCACATAGTTTAAGATAAATTGTGAACCCCTTTCAAAGCATCTAGACTTTAGATTTCCAAACCCTAGTCCTCCCAAAACTCGATGATACACCCAGGATACCCCTCGGGCCTTCACCCAATTCTAAAAAAACACGTTGAAGTGTTCCAAATCTCAAAATTTTGTTTTGAATCATGGTCTTAAAAACACCTCATCCAATAATGATCAATGTTCAAATTCCCTTGAAATTTAACTTGGATCAAAAAATGGATTGTTATAATCTCCCCACATTAGAACTTCCCATCCCCGATAAGCCTTTAGGAATAATTAAAACATCACCTCACCCACAAGGTTTGTGAAGTATCTTTAAAATAGTCATGTTGTGTTTCTAAACACCGAATGCACCTTCAAGAAGGCCTTAAGAATACGACACTTAATCCATCTACACCTGAGCCAACACTCATTTTTTGATTGAAATAGTGATATGGCATTACCTGAACAAATTTAACCAGAGACGCGATCATGTTGTTGATAAGTGTATTTAATGCATATATTTTAGAGTATGTAATGTATTGATTCATGTACTTAAGTGAACATTCTTTCCAATTTTGGAGTGTTTGGACTTTTTTTGTTTTATGTCAGGAAACATTGAATTTATGAAAAATTAATAAAAAGAGGTCAAAATGGAACTAAAAGACACTTTTTTCTGTGAGAGAAGTGAAGTGGTGCAACACAGGAATTTTGAGCAAGAATGAAGCTGGAGAATCTAGAACAGCATGATTACACAAAGTGTTATGAGGATATAGGTCGTGACTTTATTAAGTGAGGAAGATCCATATAAACAATTTGTGACATGAAGACACACTGTAAAATCTAGTTACACATCATGAGTTGGTATTTCACATCATGATGTGAGTCAAAGTTTTATATCAGTGCAAGATATTTACGTAGATTCAAAATATGCAAAGGAAAATGTATATCGGGATTACACGATGTGTAATCACATTACACATTGTGAAACCTATTAGGAAAAACCAATTTGAAGACTATAAATAGAGGTCTCACCTGTTGCTGTGAGAATCAATTCCAGATAGATCTCAACACTAGACACCCATCTGAAAAAGGCGCACCAGCCACTACAACTTTCTATAGGATTTTAATTTCTTCATTTTTCTACACTCACTCGTGGTTAGCCGGAGCTGGTGATTTTTTTGATTTAAGGTGTGCATGATAAAGGGAAATTGAATGTATTGGTTATTTTTATATTTAATTGAAATTCATGTGGGGATTTCATATATTATCTTCAATTCTATCTCTTTCCTGATTCATCTTGTATGACCATTGTAAGCAGGATTGGGGAATGGATTTAATTTCTTTCATTATTTGAAGCATGACCATTGCCTGAGTTGATTGAATTAAATTATTTAATGTGTGAATTAGGGTTTAGAATTCCACCATGACCATTGGGTCTATCTATACTCTATGTTTAAACTAGGTTTCAAGTTACCCATCATTTGTAATCTGAAGTATCTAACCATGAGAAAATATAACTTAGGATGGAGTGAGTTTATCATTACCATTGAACTCGCTAATACCTGATTCAAATGACTACATGATTGCTAATTAAGTATCTCATTCCTTATCTTTCCATGAACCTAGAATCATTTCTTCCTAGCACCCATTTTATATTTTCTTCTCCCTCATTCTTCAAAAATCCTATGCTCAGTTGTATAGATTTATTTTCTACAATTCAATATTAGTTTAGCTTTATTTTATTTAATTAATATTTTCTCAAACCCTATCTTTGTGGGTTAGACCTCATATTTTCATATCCTATACTACACTATAGTTTAGTGATTTGTTTAATTTGTGTTTATAAATTTCAAAATTTGGTAACCCGATGGGAATTAGTGATGCCCATAGGGATATCAATCATCGTCTCTTTAAAAATTTGTCCGAAGGTGCTCCCCTATTAAGGATTTAATGTTAGAAATGTTGGAAATCTGAACCACATCACCTCCCACCAACATAATTTCCTACAAGACATGCCATTAATCATTTAAGAGGTTCTCCAGGAATATTTCCTTTAATAGGGCGAACCCGATTACATTTGAGTCCATAGTAGGGACCTCATTGAAAAGAAACAGTCTTATCCAGATTGACCAAACTGAAAATGGTCATGTATTATTTCCATTAAAGGCATTGATGACCCCTTTAAACCACACCAACCTTGACCATAATAGTCTTTTTAAACCAATTATTCAATGACTGTAAAATTAGAACAAGAAATAAGAAAAGTCAAGCCACTTCAGGCTGATAATTCTCGAAGATACTCAGCTTAAATGGATTGCACATTTCCAATTGAACTACGATGCCTTCTCCCATGTCACCTCACATTTACTATGAACAGGCTCACTAAATTCCATACCTAAATTTTGGTGATGTTCCTTGGTCAAAACATCACCTGACCATTTTAAAACTATCATGCCTCAGCACTAGAAGATGTGCAATCCAGAAACATCCCACTAGAGTCACCACCCATTTTAAGCTTCACCTCTGAGCCCAAAAACAAGTCTAGGATAACCTTGTATTCAAACGACGGGATTCAATGTAACTAAACCAAGGTAGTACATAATCCACGTTCACAAGTGATATGTTGGAATAAGGCTAAGATGTCCACATCAGATCATTGACTAAGCCCAAAGTGGCATCTGACTAGTGTTCAAGTCAAGATAAACAATTGGTTTCCAAGAGTCCATCCAAGGAATTCCTACACGGGAACCCATGGGTATCTCAAGGATAACGAATCCTTGATAGGAACCACACTTCAGCGTGTAACATATAGACAAAACACCCACAATATCAACAAATATTAAATCTTTAGCATGACATTAAACTGATGCACTCTTAGTGCATCTAGGATGATTTCAAGATTGGGGATAGGATCATCTCTTCAAAAAGAGTACACTCAGATGATATGAATAGTTTCTAGTCAAATAGAACCTAGCACTGGAAGGAAGAACAATCGAACCAAAACTGGTTGAATTCAAGGAAGAAACTCGACTTCACCTACCAATGTGTCATCACAATCGATCAAATTGCCTTTTCCACCTGAAACATTACAGGATCACTCACACTTAATCGCTGAAGTCCAGTGATGACCAATGTTGTTTTCAAAGGTTTAACACATATCCAACCATTTAAACATCATGTTGTCAATTAAGCATCGACACAATTCAAAATTGCAAGCCTCAAAGGATTTCAAGCAAAAACAATTCTAATGGTCCTCCTTGATTGTGAACCTTAAACATGGAAGAAAAAATTTATCAGAACTGATGGGATTCTCCCCACCTTATGAGTTTACTTTTCATTGAAATAAGAGATAGACCATCCACTCACAATCTTACTAGATAGAAAACCAACATAAACATAAATGAAAGGCATTTGGAATGAGAACCAAAACAAACTGACCAATGTGTCAAAACACCCATGTCTATTGAAGTTCATCCCAAGAATTGGGATGAATTTTATTTCTTGAACACCAGGGTCACTCTACTTGGAGGTGACCCAAGACTGTAATCAGAATCACCAGGCTCAACAATTTTACCAAACTCAACTAGTTTGTTACAACACTAAGCACTCGAATCATATCGCATACTTGAATTCATACTACCCTGAGGTTTCAAGATTGAACGGAACACCCTTGATACTATCCATAGGCTATCCACACTATGAATTCGAGTATTAGGTTGCATGCACTAGGGATTTAACCCAAATTCACATTTCTCTTTATGAATTTTATCTGGGATGATGAGATACCAAGTCACTCACCACTGAGGAAGAAGAGAGGGTAAAACAATCTATGAAGGATCCGACCATGACTGAGGCATGTCTAACTAGGTTAAAATAAGAATTACTTGATTCCCAAAAACACAAAAAAGTACAAAAACTCAATAACCAGCCATCCAAACAAGGGTTTCATTAAGAGAAAAGGGTGTTCTACAAGGGACAACAACACCCAAACGACACCAAACATCAGAAAACTCACATGATTAGAAAGTCATGGAAGCTTTAATGGTGATACCTACCATGTATATCCCCTTACATAAGCATAAAGCGATGACCCTTAACACAAGTTCATGCCAAACAAAAGTCACTAGACTCAAAAGTTGATCATTTAATACATTGTTAAAAGAAAAAGGCCTATGAAAATGGATCACATTTCCATTCCAAGGAAACTAAAAAGAGATAATTTAACTACCCTTACATGAGGTTCTCAACCAAGGACACCACTATAGGTTCCATTTTAAATTCATTACATTGATTTATATTTAAACTTTAAAATTTTAAAAGATTTAAAATCAAATATCAAGTACTATTTGTGAAATTTTAATCATGTGGTAAATGAAAAGGAAAACAAGAAAGTCTCATAAGACATCCTTTTAAGCATTTATATTTTATGACATCCTATCATAATTAGTATATTTATCATATAAATTCCTTTTTAATAGATAAAGCGACCTACAAGGGTCCCATAATACAAACCGGGTTCATCACAATGATACCTAATAGTAGTTGTTTAGTTTTAAAAGTTTTAATACACCCAAACGGGTCATCCCATTAGAAACATGACTCAAACTAACCTACTTGGGTATTTTTGTGCGTTTATCAGTTAAATAATTCATTATAGAATAAATTTAAACTGATGTTATATTTATATCCATTTCAAGATAAATCATTCCATTACATTGAATATGGGTTTCCATTTACCAATTCATGAAGTTACCATACACTCCATAAATTGAATTTTGGCACCCATTATTCACTAAATATTAACATAAAAATTTGGATTTTAGAAGCCTTACACATTTTACCAATATCTATAAATTTTATATCTATATATTTCTCAAGATGGTTTGAATATATAGGTTATCTTTTACCAGTTATAAGGCACCCATTCACCTTACAATAGAAAATTGGTTCCTATTCATTCACAACCACTATCTCTTCATCCCATTCAAAAACCATATAATAAAAAGCATTTCGTCATAAGAAGTAAACACAGAAGAATGATATAACATAGGAGAATGGAATATAAGAAAGTTAGTCATCATGATCTATTTTTATGGAAGCGAGCTAACATGATAAATCAAAACACCCAAGAATTTTATATAAAATAAATGCTAAAGAAAATTGATGGAATGGCATGTAAATAAGCAAATATTGTGAAATAAAAAAGTGTCATGTCATAAAACTCAATGAACACAATCAAATCATCAAGAAAAATACTAATCCAACTACATGGAATGAAATATGCATATTATGGGAATATCTATGTGCATATAATGATGCATGAAATGCTTCATCCTTTCAGTACCAGACCAAGGTAAAATTCCATAATTCCATAAGTCATAAGTATTAAAAAATAAACCATTCACTCAAGGTGAAATCATATCAATTGTAATAAAAAATAGCATGAACAAAAATCCCATCCCTGGACACTTTTTCATTTCCTATACATAGGATTATTTTTTCCAAGAATGCCTATTTTCTAAGCACTGACACATTCCAGTCTCCCTTCTTATAGCCCAAAATATTAATACAAAGTAAAAAATAATGCTCTAATACCACTTTGTAATGCCCTGGCCCGACTGACCACTAATATGGTAGCTGGAAGAGTGGGTCACATAGAATCAAGTGTCCCTCTCCATATTCCATAGGCCGACGACTAGTAGTGAGGGTGTAAAGAGGTGATATGGGGAAGATTATACCCTCATGATTAGATTATCATTGCTATAATAGAAACAAAATGGCAGACAATAATGGAAGCAGTAATGAATCAAAGAAAGAGCAGCAGAAGAATAATAATAAACTAAATACAATATATGTCCATCACTAATATACAATTGATGATGCATTTCTTAATGATGATACATAAATTAAAGAGTAATCATGCATCATACGACATGATACAGTATAGTATATAAAGAAATAATAAAAAGAACTAAAATAAAATCCCCATGGGTGATCTCCATGAGCATCCTATGCTTTAGCTCGTTGTTGTTCTCCTAACTCCCAAGTACCAGATAGACAGTATAAGCAATCAAAAAGGTCCTACGGACAATAAAGTCTACTCAGGTGCCTTAGTGTAATGGTAGACCGAGCAAGGTGTGAGATATAAAATCTCAATAGGTTCCCACCCATAGATTCTATGACTGAAATCATTCCATAAATATAAATTCAGTGTGCAGGTAATATGAATACATAAGCAATACTAAATAAATAAACAACCTCCCACCCAAGTTCCTAAGGGACACCTGGCGGTTATGCCTAATTCGACTCATAGCCGAAATAAGTGTATGAACAGGAACTATATATATACTAATAATATATATAGTATAGTTAAATATACATATTTCATACACATATATGAACCAAGTGTGTGTTGATGCCTAATAGCCATATACCTAGAATACTAATGCTTTCTTGACTAGGACGTAATGCACTTTTCCATGATTATTATAACGAGCCTAAAATATCTAAATATAGGCTACATTAACTACATCATTATAGAGTGAGATATTGAATAATACATCACTCCGGATGGAGTGTGATCCACCATGGAAAAACTCTAAGATGGAACGTGGTGTGTAAAGCTCACTGCCCATATAGTATCACTAGTGTGAGACGCCATGCTCAACACCCGATGTAAGGCAGTGTGGTAACAACATGCTCAAATGAAACCTTACCATCATATTGCAGCCTCTATAAAGGTGCATAATCATATTTATAATTAATTTATTTAAGTAAATACCTCTCATTACTTACATTTTTCAACCCCATATAAAGGTATCGTCATTATTATTTCATAATACAATCCATGAGGCAATACTTCTCTTGATTTTCATTTATATAACCCATTATAATAAGGGAATAACATTTCAATTATGGCGTATACATATCTTGCAATAAATGTTGTGGTCTTTCCACCCTTTACATTTGATTTCAAATTGACAGTTTAAACCAATTCATACAATCCATTAAATATAATCAGACCATTTCATTACACCATATTAACAATTAAAAGAAGGAAATCCAAAATGAACTAGAAATTAAAATTTAAACATGTCATTTAATCCATTATCCAGGTAAATTCTTTTTTCAAGGTTCAAATTAGAACTTAAAAGGAGCCACGGTTAAGAGGGAAATGCCTAGATGGTAAATTTACTTTCACAAGTACGCCAAGCCCTTAGAAGTAGCTTGTTCCATAAATTATTTATGTAAGAGGTAAAATTCATTTTATAACTTCTATAAGGGCCATATCTCGACATTCCATAAACCAAAACATTTCATCAAGCCTAGAAGAAGAACTAAATCAACAAGCCAAATTTGCCTTAAATCACAAAACATCATTTTATACTTTCATAGACAGCACACATCAACATAAGAGTTTTATTATAAAACTAATAAATTGTTCATAAATAATTCATTTAGGTTTTTTAAACATCCATTCCATTAATCATAATTAAATTCACCAAAGATACATTTTAAAATAGAATAAAAAATATAGTAATTTAACTCACAAAGATAAAGGGTCATTTAATAGATGACATGATCATTAAGGAACTATATTATTAGGGAAATTAAAAGAATAGGATGACTCTAAAACCTAATAGGTGCCCCAGGTTCCATGAACATTAATATATCAAATAAATTCAATTTATAAACTAAATGGGAAGCTAATTGGGCATTCTGAGGAATTAGAAAATTTAGTCAAAATTTCCAATTCAACATGACTCACCTAAGGGGTGTCCATATATGTCTTGGGAAACCCATGAACTAAGAAACAAGAATAAATAGGTGCATAGTAGGATGAAATGTTAAATTTTATATAAAGAAACCAATTATAAATAAATTCATGGAGAAGGCTGATGTGCGGTGCAACATAACTATATTTAAATTGAGATAAAACTAAGAAATTATTCATAGACCACATACCTCATGTCTAGGATGTATCACTTATACAATCTCAATCTATGATTCGATCTTTTTTGGAAGAAATTAGAGAAACAGATATTTTCCCTGAAAATGGAGAAAATGAGCTCGCAAAAAAATATAGCAATAGATTGAATGAATAACTTACAAAGGATCAGAGAGGATTTGAGAGCTTACTGATGCGGATCCATAGAGACTGACAACACTTAATTCCGATGATGAATGGAGGAGTTTCATCAAATCCTAGAGGAGGCTTGGAAAATAAGTGATGTAGGAAGAAGGGAGTCTCACATGGCTTCCAAGTGAGGAGGAATAAAGGAAAAGAAATAAAAAAAGGCATTAAAGTCATTTAGGTAATTTCACCCAAAAACTAATTTGCCCAGTTTGTCTGCACAACTTGGAAAAACTGTTCACCAACTGTGCATCACCCCTGCCTTAGAAACTACCTCACATGGTTTTTCCCACATGGTTAGCCTAATCATGAATAGACCTTGTGATGAATAGTTTCAAGGTACTACCTAAGTGTCACCTTTCATGCGGGAAGGGCTTGTAGTTTGGGTAAAACGTGCACTGTCCATGTAGGGCATTTCTTCTCATCTGAAACATGCCACATGGTTTGATTTAGAGGGATGCACGATTTCAAAAAAAATCAACCTCTATCAGAGCACCCATACATTAGATTTCTATATCTTGTCATTCCCAAAACTCGATGAGACACCCAAAAGACCCCTCGGGACTTCACCCAAGTCCAAAAATAACACATTGAAGTGTTCCAACTCTCATAATTTTGTTCTAAATCTTAGTTTTAAAAAGGGACCATCCGGTAATCACTAATGTTAAAATTCCCATGAAATTTACCTTGGCTTAAAAAATAGGTCATTAAAAACATGATATTAATGTTCTTAGTACTCTCCAACTTCATCAATGATGAGTTCACTAGATTAGACTCTTTTTCAATCTGAGAATCCATGGTCATAGCTAGTGATAATACAGTTGATCCTGGGAAATACATATGTCACTTAAAAAATGATATAGTAAAAGGAAGTGGAATCTATGTTTACCCTCATTGATACAAAAATCAATTTCCCACATTTTCACTTCCCTACTAGGGGTCTTTATGGGAGAACCTTTCATTATTATTAAATCCTACTTAGTTTCTACATTAGTCATGGAAAGGGAGATGATCACCTTTAACATCTTCATATCATCATGTAGGTAAATAGGTTTATTTTTTCTAGGAAATCCTTCCAAAATAATCTTATTTTTCCCCTATGGTTGATTGTTGAAATAAAAAATGATCTATGGTATCCTTCCCAATGATATCTATCATATATTCTTTGATATTTAAAATACTTTCAACTTATTTGGGAATAGTTTTGGGATGAAATTTAATTTCATCATATTATTTTATTAATAACTATAAATGACATGCTAATAAAGTATTTTTTCTAATCATTGGAAAATACCTATGAAGCCACCCTCAATGATTCATACACTATAATTAGATGTTACAAGTGATCCTTTACCACATCCACTACCATGTACTCCTTCTTAGTGACTTGGACATCCTCCTGAGAGACCAATAGCTCATTATTGGTAGTGGATAGGTTGTCTTAGTAAATTGGGATTTATCCCTTATAATCAAGGCCTATACCTCAACACTTGAATTGATGTGGTGACCTCACACTTCTGGTGCACTTCACCATCATCACTTGACACATAAGAAAATGAAACTAGAGAAATATAATGTCATTTTTTAGCAGGAAACATACTGAAGAACTTAATCAAAGGTGGGGAGCCTACTGACCGAGGAGGGGTTCAAAACTTAAGAGACCTTTTCCTTGGACCTATCATCCAGGTTAGACTTATAAGGATACCTCATTATGAAATGGGAATCTTTGATCAAAGGTAATGAGACAACAATTTTTTATTAGTAATTAGGAGGTAAAGTTTTTAAGACAAACCTCTTTCAAAAGAGTTAATGTTCTTGGCCAATATTTCATAACCTCACCAGTGATTGACCATGAGAAAAGCACTATCTGGAATCACCTCTAGGATAGATGACCCCAGGACTTGGAAGGTATAAATAGGGTCTCATCCCTCCCTTGAAAAATCATACTCTTACAAGGAGAAATTTCCCATTCTTCTGAGGTGTCCAACCCCACCGCACTACCTAACAAAGATCTACCCTTAGTATACAGAGTGGAATTTATCAGTTCTTTGTTCTCATTCATCATATACAAAAATGAATAGTTATGATCATTTAAATAGATATTTTATAATTAATGGAAATAATTTCAAAGGATCTTTATCATATGTTTTTGGAGTTAAGGGAATCATCTCACTCTTTATTTATAGATTGGTTGATGACCCTATCGATGTTCACATTGTCCAACATCTCTCACACATGCCTAGTGGTTATGATATTGTCGTTGACATTATGAACTCACGTTTGTAAATGAGTGATATATATATATATTCTAAACTCTACTAAATTAATGTCAATAATGATTATTCTGGGATATTTCACATTCCCTATCTATGGAATGTGTACACCACCATGATGTGAAACCCATAGATTATTTCTTTTCTCGATTACTAGTCAGCTATTCCAAAAGTTAAATCCCTCCAGATATACATAGCTTGGGGAGGCCATAAACCATTTCCTCTTCACCTTATTTCCTGGACTATATCCTTTTGACCAGGAAATATCTTTTCACCTCTATATTGATCACTTTTTTATTAGATTAGAATTCATCATCTCCCCAATAATGAGTTATTGGGGGGGACTAGGTGAATTTCCGAATCAGATAATTAGAGGCTTCCACCTTGGAATACCCTTTTCATGTCTTCCTTGTTTCACTACTTCCTTATCAATGACATCTGATACACTGACCTTTGTAACATTTTAGGATGACATATTATGAAAATAATATTAAATCCATATTTCAAAATACTGAAACATCAACTATACACCAACATATGCGAATGTAAAATTTATCTTGACATGGGTATCCTACCAAATCATTATTGACAAGAGTTTACTTTCCATCATCGGATTTTACTTCATCCTAGAATCCAAAAATGGTGTTAGAAACCATCACTGCATGAACTTGAATATATGAGAAAAATTAGCAGAGTGCATATACTGCACAACAGATGTCATAATCAATCTATATTAACAAGACGTAGTCATCCATAACCATTATATATAATCCCTATTCATATCCCACTTAAAGATAATCTATGACTATAACTATTGATACTTCACCATATGTAAATAAATAGAACTATGAGTATCACCCTGGATTTTTAATGATTATTAGCCTATCTAATAGTATAACTTGAATTATAGAGAAGGCCTGAATAGAGGGTATGAATCTACACCTCATAATATAAAGTGTGTTACGAAATTTATACAACTTGAAGTGAGATTTTATACAACTATACAACTCCTAAAATGGTCTATAGGTATAAAATAAGGGCTCCCCCTAATATATGTGCAGTATAAATCTATAAATATTTTCCATTATTGGCACTTATAAACTTACAGACCTTGGGTTCTTGTCTACCAACCTTACCATAGATATGAATGTTCTCATTCACACACATGTATGTGAATAGAATATTGGAAACATATACCTACTGAGACTAATGGAAAATAATTTGGAAATATATACCTGGGGTTACCTATTAATATGTGGGTATGTTATTATTCTTAACTATGAAAACACTCATCCACTTGTTGAATTTGACATCAGTGTAGGGGTGAGGATCATTCCTCATAACTTTCTTGGACTATTTAAACAAAGCTTCTTCCAATGGTGGTTTTCGCTTTGTATCACCCCTGGCAGTCTTGGGTTATAGGTATTCATCATAAATCTCTCCAAATATTAGTTCCCTATAAATATTGTACATGAATCATAGAATAATCCCAGCATATTCATGTTCTAAATTTAAGGTTTTCATATGGTCTCTCTATCTAATAAGTATATCTAGGATGAGGTACGCACATTTTTTAGATATACATCTATGAAACCTCGCTAAACTTTTATACTAAAACATCTCAAAGATTATTATAAAAATCTTCACGTATCAAAAAAACCTAGTAAGTCTATATCCACTCAGGAATGAATTCAACTTCAGGGTGAAGTTCGTATCTTCTATTCCACCATTGGAGTTGTTCGGTGGTTTCTTGATGGTATATCAATGGGTGAAAGTGTTTCTTAGTCAATAAATTGGGTTTTTAATTTTTAGGGGTGGCCTTTATGTAATACATGATGAATTATAGTTATTTATAATATTCCCTAATTAATACAACATTAATTAAGATATTTTCTGACTCTAAACTTGAATAGGGAGTAAACCAAGATGATGGTATGTTATGGTATGCCCAAGGGTTGTTATAATTACTTAGTTCCCTTTATCTATAAAATCATATTAAGTCTGATAGTAAGAAATATTTATGATACTATAGTAGATTCTGGGAAAGAGACAATATATACAACCCATAATGTCCAAGCTTCCCCAACTTGATGCTTTTAATCATCTCCTGGATTCAAGCAGTTTCTACCTCAATAAAAAAGGTGTTTAAAGATCCATCCATTTCATATAAAAAATATAATATAATTAGGTCCATTTTGAAAATAAAAATATTAAAGGGAGAAAATATAGGATTGGTACATGATAAAAAATTGCATAGAGATAAGTGGTAAAAAAAATTAAGTGTGATTTTTTTCATAGCCCCTCATTCTTAGGTAAAAACACCAAGTTCATGACACTCAATTTCATTCTCTTAGAGGTGTTTGGTTGGGGATTTATGCCCATAAATTCATGATCAGTTAACTCATAAAGGGATAACATGACTAATACACCATGAATTATTATAGGTTCCATACTCTTATGCTCAAACACTCACACCTAGTGTTAGAGAGATATTGGTGCTGAGGAATTTTTGAGAACATGGCACTTGAATTTGGTGAAAAGTGGGATCATTTTCGTTAAAATTTTCCTAGGTTACAATTTTTCATTGATTAAGTGGATCATTTATTTATAGGTGAATACATGAATTTAATAATTCATACTAGAAAAAGTGCATGATCTCTTCCTTCAAATGATCATGCACGCCGAGCCCAGTCCATGCCAAATTCATCATTAACTAAAAATGTGATCTTTTTATACAAATAAAAAAAATTATAAAGGAGGGATTTTTAGCACATATATTTTTAAAAAGGAATAATTCCACAAGTTCTAAGAGAATATTATAAAATTTTAAAAGAGGAGAAATATAAATGGGTTCCAAGCTATCTGCTACCCAATTCTAGGAGATTCATTCCCAACCCTTCTCATGCAGTATCCATTCACCAAGCCTTCAAATTCATCACAATATTCTTTACACACATCCTTACTCCTTGTATGGATCTCACTACCAACTCAAGAGATTCAGGAGCCTCGAATGGTTACCAATGGTTATTTTGGAACTGAGATTTTGTTTCCTATATAAGGTCAACTAGACCCTAAATTCAAAAAAAAAGAAGTTTAAGGAGTGAAAAATGAATATAAAGAAGAACCCTAGTATCACTTGGACACCATGAATTTGTTCCCATATCCTCCAAGTTACCCATTAAGTGAGATTCAACTCTGAAAATAAGGGTAATGGAGGGAAGAAAGGTAATTTTAGTATTTTAATGAATATAACCATTATATTTTCACTTTTCCCAAGTCATCACTGAGAAAATGGGGAATGATCCTCCCCATGAGGTCTAACCAAGATACCAGATCATGTAGGATATGAAACATTTCCATCTAAAAATGGGTGAACCCATGCCTTCTTAAAGGGATCATTCCTAGTTTTTAAAAGCCTACCCAACTGAACTCTAATTTTCTCAAGACTATAAGATATAAATTAAATCAGTCTATGATCAATCCTTAACATGGAACTTAGATCTTCACATGCATATAAAATCCCAAGACCTCCTAATAGAATCAAAACTCAGTCATATAACAAAGTGATCCTTTCACCCAGTCCACCTACCTGCGAACTTATTCACCAAAGTCTCTTACTTGGGAACCCTATTAGAACAGGTCTCCTACCTAGAACCCCATTTTCCTAGATCACCTACCAGGGATCCCATTATTCTATGCCTCCTTTATGGACTCAAAAAATACATGGTGTGGTTATTACTATCAGATTTCATCCATTCAATCAAGTATTTCATTCATAATATTGATTGGGAACCCCATGAGAGGAATCTCCTTTGTTTTCTTTCTAATATGATAGTACCCATAGGGTAATAAAGATCATGTATTCCCTTAATAAATAGACTCTATATCACTAAGTAATTGATTAAACCCCTCTTAGCTCAAGATACTCATCTTGGATGCCCCATATCAAGCAATATATCATCATTTAAGAATTCAATAGGGATATTTAGTCTTCTTAATGAGTCACACATCATATGAGCCTCCAATTTAGTTTAATTCTCAATTTTATAACATAGGGTCATATTTTTTATGATTATAGTATTCATTACATTTATAGTTACCAATATAAGAGATGTATATGCACATATGGGCATCCAATTCAATGTAATCCCCTAATTTCCTTCACTGGACCATATTCCTTATGAGTAAAGTCTTCATTCCCTATATAGTTATCAATATATGATAGGTGGATGAATATAAAATCCTTAAATTCAGTTTAAATCCCAAATTTCCTTCACTAGTCCATATTTCATGTGAGTATAGTTTTCATTACATATTTAGTTACTAATAAATAAGAGGTAAAAACACAGATGGGCATATAATTCAGTGTAAGCCCTAAATTTCCTTCACTAGGCCAAATTATTTATTATTTAAGTCTTCATTTCCTATCTAGTTACAAAAATGTGAAAGGGAGATACACATATAGGCCACCAATTTAATGTATTATCTAAATATTTTTTAGTGGTCTATATCCACTATGAGTATAACAATACCATTTCAAATTCATTTACCAACAGATGATAGGGACTAGAAAATACCACTCGTTTATAATTCCCACACCATAGATGCTTAGGTTTCTTTCACCTAGTATTCCTAGAAGCATGAATTTAAACTGCATAGCATAAAGTCCATCTCGAATAATGTTAAACATATCAAAACTATTCATAGACACACAACCATAAAAGTCACTTCACTTGATCAGGGTTGCTTAATTTTTAAAAGCACCACTATGTTTCTTTTAATAGGACCTTAAAATTTTTTATGTTTCTTATTAAATGGAAACAAACTATGTGGTTTATTATTTCCTTGATGGGGGTATAGAGTAAACCCTTGTCAGGGGACCGATACTAACACAACAACACATACTACCTCCCTGGATAGAGATAAATTCAAAAGTGACCAGTTTTGTGTATTTAAACGATATTATAATAAAGTGGAAAAATAAATTTGAAGAAAATATGATCTATAAAAATGATCACATATATATAGTATAGAAATCGAGCATTATCATAGAGGTATCGAGTAGTTTTGTTGTTGTGAAGGATTTCATAAATACATCCTAAATATTTAAGAGAGTCTTAGACTGGGAAATAATCCCTTATAAAGGAAGAGTTATCCTCCCATCCTCTAGACCAAAGTTAGATTCATAGTATCACCAGTATGTCCTAGCGACCCCTCACTTTGGAATGTAGGTTTGTAACCAACATAAAATTTTATAGGGATTAGATAAAATTGGTATGGGGTTATATTTTGTAGTGGTATTCTATTTCATGTAAGATTTTATATGTCCCTATCAAAACCTTAAATTGAGACTCATTCTAATTAATTTCTCACTTGGTTAAAACCATGAAGGAAAGGTCATCAGGATAGGCCCACCAATAGGAATTCAAAATTTTTTAAGTGTTATTGGATATTTTTATCTGTGAATGTGTGTATTGGTCCATAGACTTTGGATTATTATAAATTTGCATCATGAATTGAATAATTTTATTTATAAATAAAAACCAATACAATATATACTCATAGAAAGGTAGAATGTGTTATCTATTTTATAAGTTATATAACCTTAATCAAATAAGTCTATAAATTATTTTTCCATTCCAAATTAATGGTAGAATATATCACTAGACCTTTTATTTAAATTAAATTGTCTTATGAAACCCATAGCCATGGAATTTTACAGACCAGTTCATTTTAGAATGTTTAAGAAAGATAGATTAATCATATTAGGTGTTGTCACAGCTATTCATGTAATAAGATTAGATATTGATAAAAAAAGGATTATATTACATGGTATCATTCATATTAAAGTTTTTGTATTCTATACACAAATGTATTTTTCTATGTGTGCCTTGAAATTTTTTAGACGTTGATCATTGATTTTAGGTAAAATCGCCTAATACTACTGATAAATTGGTCAATAGTGTCACACACTATGTGTATCCAAAATATCATTAGATTTCATTGAATTTTATATTAACAATAAATATTATTCATAGTTTTTGTAATAATATTTATTTAATTATTATTAATTTTACAAATTCAATCACAAGATATTTGAGTTTAGAATATGTGATTTGAATTTTATATCACGTTTAATTTTTTCCAAGAGGATAAATAAATATTTATTTATTTTGGACTTTAGTGAATAAATTATAATAAATATTTATTTTGATATAGAACTATTAAAATAAATATGTATTCATGAGTTTAATGAATATAATATTTTATTAATTTTATTAAATGAGTTATATTTATTTGAATAAATATTTAATTATTCAAGGTTTTATAAATTATGTGGGAGGATGAACATGTCAAGTTAATGGCCTGATAGAAATGATATAATTTATGTAATATCATTTAAATAAAAATTAAATTATTTATTTAATAAATGATATTAAAATTAACGTGTTCCATTAGATATGTAATATTATTAATATTATTATTAATATTATTTCATATATAATTACTTAAATTAAATAACATGATAAGGTATTATGTGAAATTATCTATTATTTAACCTTAAGTACATAAAGATAAAATATATCACATTTCTAATAATGAGAGGTGGTGTGCATAATGAAAATGATATCAAGATTTATCTTGAGTATAAAAAGAATTTTCCTCCCTTACTCTCTCTCATTAACATAGATAGAATAATGGATCTCTTATTCTGGTCGATGGTGAATGGTGTAAATAACTTCATCCTATTATTTTATAACTCATAGATTAAAGAACATTATTCATAGATTCATAGACCATGTGTGGATACATATAGAGGGATCCTTTCTAGGAATCTTTATCACAATGATAATGCGAAAAGAGAAGAAATTGAAATTGATTAAGAGCATCAATGAAATTGAGTTAATTCTTTATTTAAATTTATTATAAATTAAATTTACATGATCCTCTCAAGAGATTTTAGGGTGTGTTCATCATGTTATTTAGATATTATCCATTAAAATCAATGAAAAACAAAAAATATGAACCTAATGAATGATTTTGTTATTCCCCATAAGCTTCAAGTGATATTATAGTGGTCAAATCATAATTTATAATTCTTTATAATTTATTTAATCAATTTCATGCATTAGTTTTATATTTTTAATGTTTAAAGTTTTGTTCCTAAATCAACTATCGATATGGAACATTAATCCATGCTTATATAGAAAAAACATAACCAAAACATATGAAGAACACTTGAAGAATCCATTCAAATGTGACAAGGATGCTAGCTACATAATATGGTTTCATGATGTGTATCAATAGATTAAATGTCATGTAACCATGGTCAACCACACAAGGAGCATGTTGTGTAAATATTGATGCATTGTGTGGATTGGTAAATTGTTTAATTGAACATTTGATATTGACCATCAATATAAGATATCGTTTGATAGGGATTTCAATTCATGTAGCTGGTATGTACACATCATTTAACCCCCACCCGGATTTGATTCCATGTTATTTCTAGTAAGTCATGTGGTCAATACATAGTGTCCTTATAAATCGCACATAGAATTCCAGTCGAAAAATGTAAAAATACATTGATTACACAGTGTGTATATGGAATGCACGCATCATGTGACACATGCAAATCTATACAAGGTACAAGCTGGTTGATTTCTAGCATGTCATGTGGGTCGACACCTGGTGTTTTAAATGCCATATAAAATCTGCAACTACATAATGTGTAATTGTCATTTTACATTCCATGTACATCATGATCTTTTCTAGTGGTACACATCATGTATATTTATGGAATTACATGTGTTCATATACGTCGTGATGACTATGTGGTTTGACTCATAGAACTACATAGCATGTAGATCGCAACATGTCATGTGGGATACATATTGTGTAAGTGCATAGTACATGGGAAGGACTATACATATAATGTGTCACATGACATGTCAAGTGAAAGTACACACCATTTATGTATTAAATTATAGAAATGGAATTTTCAATTCAACACAAATGGTACACATTATGTCACATCCTAAGTATATGTTGTGTACTTAATTATTTAAAAAATATTTACTTTCTTTAAAATAATTCAGGATGGGATTAATATTATGTCTCATGAACTATTATGATCAAATATTAAGATAGAGAATTTATATATTAATTCAAGTCAATTTATCTTAAACAAAATGATTGTTATAAATATGAAATGTGTTTTCCATTGCATGTTTTGAATGGTCATGATATTTGACCAACCTATTTGTGTATTGGATTTATTTATTTGATTTAATTATTTATTACATGGTATTATATGATATTTATTATTAAATCAAATAAGATTATATTCATATCATCCCTGCTTTATTAAGAATGGGTCTTTATGTTCAAGGATTATTTTATGCAGTTATTAAACCCCTGGTACCCCTTTCTTACATGTGAGTAAGCATTTTTAAGGGCTGGAGTTCCCAGAGGAGTCAGTTCAGGACTTGATTCAAGATGAATCCAAACAAGGTGATACACTTGAGAATGAGAAAATGTTGCCACTCAATCCAAGTGTAGACTTATGGAATTATTTCCCCTAGGTTCATAGATTGGATTATCACCACATGATAAACCAATCAATATACAGAAGTTAATGATCATATCATGCCTTTATTTTTTCAGTTCATGATTATTTATTTATTTATGTAATGCATGGTTTATTTAGATTATTTGAATGTGATCACATAAATTAAACAAATTAACAATAATTCTTAGATAACATAACATAAAACCATATCATATATATTTTATAAATTATTGTTAATTACTTATGTAAGTACTTTATAAATTAATTAACAAGAATACAAAGGATTAAATAAGATATATTTTATAAGTAAAATTAATATGTGTCACTTATTTTATCTTATCTAGTTAATTAATTATGTAAGTTCTATATAATATTAAAAAGTATGTGAAGAATAAAATAAAGAATATTTTTTATAACTTAAACTAAAATACCTCAATAAAAGTATTAAGTTATAAAATGTATTTCTTCACTTCAGTTAGAATGAAACCATAGTTTAAAGTATTGGTCTAGACATCAATGAAATGTTTTAAATTATTGGGGGAGTTCAAATGAAATTATTGGGTTGAATTAACCATGTTATCATCAAGATTAGTTTCCCCCACGAAACTTGGTGTAATTTGGAGGTAAGTGTTGAGGAAATTTGAGTATAGTATTTCAAGATTGGGGAGTCCACTCAACACATTCAGGAGTTTTTAGTTAATGTGGTTAGCATGAAAATGCTACTTAAAACCTATTAACTAATTTTATAAGGCCTGCGTCTGCGTTATTTTAAGGGGAATGTGGATAATTTCTTATAGAATATTCTAGAGACTGGATATTCAAATTCCAATGGTGAGGGGTGTTAGGATTTGATAAAATAGTGGTATCTTAATTAAATCATTAATTATGTTGTAACAAGTTATTAATATAATTTACCAAAATATACTTTTATTTTTTTTAGAAAATCACTACTGGAAAAACTGCTTATACCCACGGTTCAAAACTGTGGTTATAGCCCCCAAAACAATGGGTATAGCTTATACCCATGGTTTTGGGAACTGTGGTTGTTGGTGGCATCGGTATAGGTCCCCGACCTATACCCACAGTTTTCCAAAACCATGGGTATAGTTGTTCTGCCACCATGTCAAAGCATCATACACAATTGACATGTTGTCAAAGTCTTTTACCCATGATTTTAAAACCATGGGTATAAATCCTAAAAGAATGTGGGAGGTGAGTTTCGATCCCGTAACCTCTTCGCTGCAAACACCACATATTACCACTTCCCTAACATCACCTATGTGTATATATATATATAGTTAAATATAGTTATATAATCTGTGGGTATAGAGGGAAGAATGCGGGCGGCGGGTTTCCTATACCCACGGTTTCTCACAAATGTGGGTATATGTATTTTAGCATGGACCTATACCCACGGTTTTGGGGAAAACATGGGGATAGGTACCCCTATACCCATAGTTTTTTAAAACGGTCGGCATAGGAAACTTTTTAGGTCCTATACCCATGGTTTTTGAAAACTTTGGGTATAGGGGGGCTTATACCCACGGTTTTTCAAAACCGTGGGTATAGGTCCTGAAACGTTTCCTATGCCATGGTTTTCAAAAATCGTGGGTATAGGGGTACCTATCCCCATGGTTTTCAAAAACTGTGGGTATAGGGGTACCTATCCCCACGGTTTTCCCCAAAACCGTGGGGATAGGTCCATTTTCCAATAGTGAATGAAAATCCATTCAACCACATCAATTTTATCATGGTCCATCCTATTGAAAGGGAACCTTCTAATCGGTGAATACTTCCATGTTTCCTATAGATTATTATACATATTATAACACCAAGAGAGGAAATTATGTGTGTCATAATTCAATGTTCCTGTTGATCCCTCTAAGAAGGTAGATGAGGAAGATAAATATGTCTTCTTAAAACACAAGGATGATGCATTGATGTACAATGTCTTTTATTATCATCCATGACTAGTATCCTCCATAATATTCATGGAAACATGGATGATTACCCAATGTTACCTCATATACATGATCACTATTAGGACAATTAAAGATAATAAAGTTAGGAAATATCAAATTCACTCTTCATGTAAAATCTGGGAGAAGTATTTCTAGCTAGACATCATGTGGTTAAGATAATTGGATATATTGATCATTTGAAAATTGTGGGATTCAAGATTCCCAAGAAATTGTTCACAAACCTCATTCTCAATTCACTTAATTCGTGGTTCTCATGTTTTATTTTGAATTTTAACAAGAATAATATAAAAAATAAACTCTTGGATCTTATGAATTTCATTCACTAAGAATACAAATGCATAAAGCATTGAAAAAAATCCCTTATGATGAACAAAATGAAAGGAAAGGAAAACGTATGATGAAAATTCTAAACCTAACACACCATTAAAAAACCTTTTTAAGAAGATAAATATATAAAGGGATACTAAATATTAGTATATTGTATGTTTTTATTATATAAATAATGGAACTAGAAGAATAATTTTGCATATGTGAATAAGAAAGGGGTGCATTGGGTACACTTGTTATCCAGTGAAATACATCTATTTATATAAATTGGGTATCAAATATAGTGTATAGTTCTCACATTTTTATCCAGATACAATAACCAAATAGATGATATATTTTTTATAAATTTTTTGTGGATCTTCGACTACCCAATGGACTGAGACTGTTTTTGTTGGTTATAACATACTACCATCTGAAATTTCTAAATAGATTAATTTTAGTATTAAATCATTATTATTATGTTCCTAGTGTAACCAAGAACATCATTTACATGTTGAGTATAGATATTTAAGGATTTTTTTCATATTTATAAATAATATATTTTAATTTTACAAAGATAAAATATGTTATTATATGACATATCTAAATAAAAGTCTGTACATGTTAGAATTTGAAAATAAAGTCTTGAAATAGATAAATAATCATGTTCACATGACTCATATCACATTAAATTGTGGAATCATTGATTTATTCATGTAAACTAAAGGTATTTGAAAAAATTATATCAATAAGGGTATTTATATTCTTTTGATCTACACCCTTATATATTTTTTATATTTGTTGACAATGAACAATTAATAAATATCCCTTAAATTAAAGGGTTATAGTTCTATATAACTTAAAGAATTGATTCACATAAATATGTGTGGACCTTTTCTAGTAGATGATATATGTGGATTCTTCTAATTAATAACTTTTCATAATGATTTAAATAGATGTGGATACATCAACTAAACGAGGTACAAGTATAATTCCTTTGAAAATTTTAAGGAATAAAAGAATGAAGTAGAATATTATCTTCTTAAATAGATAAATAACCTTTTCTAAAATAGAGTTATAGAATATATTAACCAAGAGTTCATAAATTATTTAAAATAGTTTTGGATAATATATTAACTCACTCTACCATATGCACCAAAGAGTAATCATGTTAGTGAAAAGATGAACCACACCTTGTTAGCCATGGTGACATTGATGATGTGTTAGGAATATATTCATTTATCCTTTTGGGGATATGCATTACCATAAAAAACATACACGTTAAAATTAGTTCCAATAAAGTGATAAGTGGAATCTTGTATGAGTTATGGTATAGGAATAAATGTGTTTTTTCACATATATGGTTATGGGGATATGACACATTTGTTATGTTTAATTTTAGAAACAAACTTTCATCTCAAGAAACAAAGTGTATCTTTATAGGATATCTCAATGAGATAAGAGGTTATTACTTATAAAATATCTTAGATAAAAGGATAATCATGAAAATAAATTCCATATTCCTTAAAATGGATCACATCTCTCAAGGATATAGTTGGACCAAGATAGACTTTGATGAAGTTGAGACTCAAGATACAAAAAAAGTTGCACATGAAAAAAAAATTATAAGGCCAGATAGGAGAGGTTATTAAAGAGATACAAGTTTTTCATAGGAGTGAAATATATATTATCTAAATCCTATATGCATGTTATTATTCTGATATATATCATATAATATGATATGGGTATATCATAAGACATTTTATAAGATAACATGTCACTGCCTACTATCAATCATATGGTTTGATTAATGTATATCATTGGCTATGATATTATGTTATAGAAACCACTATTTTTTAATGATAGATAAGATCGAGTGATCTTCCATGTAGGATATCATCAATATATATAATTTCATCTTATGAAATTCTTGGAAAAGTGATGCATTCATATGATGAGTTCATAGGTTAGTGGTATAATTAACTCATAAATTAAAAATGAATTAGTTAATGCATGAAATGATTAGGTATAACACAATGGATATATAAGGAGGTGATTACCTTGAGATAGTGACCAGTCAAGACTACCTTTCCATCTATTGATACTCTCATACCCATAGCTCTCATAATCTTCCTCCTTTGCATGATGGGATACTAGCATGTCATGGAGAGAAGGTGATACCTGCTTCAGTTCCATGTGATTTAGTCAATTTGTGGATACGTTACAAAGAGGGGAATATGATATATATCCTTTAGTGATGTTAATTAGACCCATTCAGTCAAAGATCATATCATCAGTGGAATAATGTAAGATAAAAATGCATTTTCTTCATTTTATAGTATCTTGGTTTCAGTTATTCTCACATGTCCAATCTTGGTTTAGATTTTTTATATTACATTCAATGTGTTTAACGATTGTTGTTAGATACCACAAAACCCATAATGATATCATAGTACTTATATTACATTAAATTCATTAAAGTGTGTATTTATAATGTATTTTTTATTTGTGCAACAAAATATAGAACTAAATCGTCATCTATGATTTGGTGTGTGTTGAAGAAAATTAACATGTAATTTAATGGTCGATATTAAATTATATGATAATGTAATATGTAGTTGGATCACATCATTATGTTATATGATAACATAATATGTGTTTAGGAACAATGTAAGTTATGCGATAATATAATCTAGATTAACCGTAACTAATATTACGTTATAGGATAACATAATCCATGTTAAGGGAATTTCATATGACATTATACAAAAGTATAATCTTCATTGTGGTTGTTTGATAGTATGTTATGTGATAATGTAATTTTCATTAGGTTTATAGTGTATGTTATGAGATAATTTAATCCATGAAATGAATTTATTCACCCTACATAGGTCCCGTAAATTTATGATTAATATCACATAGTTGTAGGTAAAAACATACATAGAATAATATTATACGATAAGATAAGAGGACTATGATTTTTTATTCCTATGCATGATCAGGTTTGATTCCTCTGATAGGTACAAATTTATTCCTACATATCTCACCCTACACTGATAAATCCTACATTGTTGGAATGTCATCAAATATTAATTAGAAGGGAAAAAATTGAAGTAACCTTTAGTTTGTGATTTTATTTTTTGTCAACGGCTAGGTCAATATATGTCTTAGAGGTCTTGGGTGATGGATTCAATATCCACCCAATGGATGTGATGATTTTTCCCAAAAGTGTTATATAATGATGTTTATAGCTGGATGAAAAGATTCAAATGGTATCCCATAAAATCTAATGATTTTTTGAGCTAGATTTTATATATTAGAAATTTAATAGTGTTACATGTACTTTCTACAACAATCTATAATAAGTATAGAATCAGGAAGAGAATTTGGTTGTTAGACCATGTGTTGGAAAACTTTGTAAAGTTTTATTTAAAATATTTAAAATGGGTTTAATGTCTTGGAGAAGATAATTGACGTTATGAAATATCCATCCTTGGACTATTGAGCTCTAAATATATTGAAATCGATGATAAAATATACTTGGAAGAATTTTGATTTGATGTTTGAGGTTTTAAGTGTTGTGAAGTTCCTAGAAATATTCTATTTGAGTTCTCATATGTAGAAAACCCTTAGGATTTGAGATGGTGATGTTCAATAATATTTGATAAATTCCCAAGATTTTTTTTATGTTACTTGATGTGTTATATAATCCCAAGAGGTTAACTAACAAAGTCTTACACTTAGTTGAAACAAGTTTAGATTTTTATAGGGAACATAATCATAAGCATGTAATTTATATATGAATAAATTCATGTAAGTATGATCATCCTTTAAGTATGAGTTCTATAAGGATCATCCAATGTCTTAAGGGATAATGTTTTAAGTATGGTTAGCCTTTAACCATGAAGACCGGTGGAAGGATGCCTCTGTTAGGATATGTATTGGAGAACTGTAAGTATGAACTATTGTAAGGATGATCATATACTATAAGGATAGATTCTAATGGATTTTATAAGGATAAACCCTTAAGGATGATATTCATAAGGATAATCTGAACCCATAAACATGGAGGTTATCATAAGAATGTTGTGACCATAAGGATCATTTTATCCTTTGAAAAACATGAGTTTTAAAAATTTGAATTTCATAAGAATTTAAACCTATCAATGCATTGGATGATATTTTATGATTTAAATATCAAATTTTTTTATATATAATCTAAGTTATCTAAGAAATAAAATTAAGGAATGTGTCATTTTTATTGTTTATATATCCAAGCTGGAATCTATACTAGTTTCTTGTGAATGCTTCCATGCTACAATGAAATACTCCATATCACAAGATACTCATTAATGTATATTCTATACTACTATAAAATATTTTTATTTGTTGATATTGGTATGTGGTTTTTAGGAAGAGAAATTTGATCCTACTATAGATACTTTCTAAAAAAATATTCATCCAAGTGAAAGAAAATTGAGAAGAAAGATAAGAAAGGGTATTTTTATTATACTCTTTGAGTTCAACAAAATAGATCATGGGAAAATTACCATGTGCATAATTGAAAATTAAAATTTGTAAGATTTTTGGAAGATAAAAATTGGTTTAGTGAATTTAGCTTGGATTTCAAGTAATCTTATAAGTCATTTCCACTTTTAGGACTATAAAAAATACCCCACCAAAGGAGATGATCCACCTATACAGCTAAGGTACACATGTCTCTTGAGAAAATATTTGTGTGTTTCACTAAATAAAAAATGATTTATTCATCAAGGGATGTGATTCATTGAGTGTGATGATATAAATGAAGATACTCTTTAATAAGAAGAGAACAAATAGAACTTAAAACTATACCACTTTAGGACGATAAAGAAGGAGCTATCAAACCTTTGTTACACTATGAATGTCATATATATTTTGAAGAAAGAATAATCTGATGAAGATTAGTTGGTCAAAGAATAATAATAAGAATTATAATAATTATAATAATTATAATAATAATAGAAGATTAATCACATCATGTTACCTTCTTTCAAGTGATTCTTATCTCTCGTTTCATTTCCCATTATGTTAGGGTGCATTTCAATCCCTTCTAGGATGGAGGGTGTTTGATTGGAAAATTAAATAAATTATAAGGATTTAATTTTATTGAATTAATGGATTATTTATATAAGTGTAAAAAAAATTAGTGGTCCTCTTTGGATTTATAGAGCATCAATGGTGGTTTGGGATTTTTCTACAGAATCTGAACACTTTCAAGTTGTAAACTGGTTATATTATATGAATATTTTTCTAAGAAGATCCTATGGAACTAGTTTAGATCTTAAAATATTTAAAATCTGTGAAATTGGTTCACATCTCCAAAAGGTCAAGAGGTGTTTTCTTAACCTTGTCAATGCCTTTTTTGGCATATGTGTATCCTTTGGATTTGAAATAATGAATCCAGGATTCACATCATGAAATGATTGGGGGCTATAAGTTTTCTTGTACTACATTTCTGGGTTTTTTTATTTTTCATGAATCTTCACCTCTCAAAGCCTAGGGACCCCCTAGGAAATTTTGGGTATCTCCATTCATTTTAGATCATTCATTCAATGATTTATCTATATGTAATTGATTCTCTTTGAGTATGTGATCTTTCTTCTTCTTTGTTTCCATTGGTTATATTTGTGTCGTTTCATTGTGTTTTTAGATCCATTGATCTTGTGGTGATGTTCTTCTGGATACTTTCTATATTATTTGGGTTATCTTATTACAGGGGTGGTCCTTTCTGGGTTATGGTGCAGCGAGTGCATTTTCTATCAGGTATGTGTGACCTTGTCTCTCTTATGACCTTGGTTTTTATTGAATTTTAATCTAAATATTGGTAATCATAGGTAGTGCCTTTGTTTTTTTTTCTATATCTCTTCCAGTAGTTGTGGATCCTATTGTGGGCATGTGTGACCCAGGATTGAGGTATGTGGTTCCATCTCTATCTTATGTTGGAGGAACCTTGATTTATCTTATTTTACAAATTGATTTATAAATAAACACAGTACGATTGATGGATTAATCTATGTGTGTGAATGGGGTTTTTCATAAAATATGGTTTTCACCTTGTTTGGTAAAAAATGTGTTTTCAAATTATTTTGAAATGGATTTTTGAAATGTTTCTCAAAGAATGGTTTTTATGAAATGGTTTTGAAAATGTAGCATATGGGAAGACTTGGGAACATATGTGTAAGGTTTATCAATAGGCCACATACATTGATACAATCAAGGGGATCACTCATAGGGTGTTGATATACTCCCTATGCCAATTGTTTTAGGGACTTTCTAGAAATTTTTGGGGGGTTTACTTTCTAGGTTATTCCTCTACCTCCTAGATTCGATACATATGTCTAGGGGATTGATGCATTCAATTTTCTATTTTTGGTTATGAGTGTTATTACTATCCTAACTTGTAGTAATCCTTGGAATGATTCTCTATATGCTTTGGTTTTTACTATTTTGGATTTTATATGATATGTGGAACATACTTTAACATACTAGATATATGTGGTATTCTTTGAAACTATTTTAGCTAGATTATTTGGAAATATGGAAAAAGGGAAATATTTCATTGTGATTTTGATATAAAAACTATTTAACTATTTATCATTCCTTTTTTCATTAAATTTGATCATGTTTTGATTGTTGTATAGAGACTTGTTATAGAACAAATGGTGGGATCCTACTGAGCCTATTTAGCTCATACCCTACACACCCCTTTAGTGGTGCATACGCCTTGTTATGTATTTTAATGTATCAAAAGGAAAGACATTGTATTGAGGTAGAGAGGTTTCTATCAGCTAAGTTGGGTAGTCAGTGGTGAGATAGTGGATGTCATCTGCATATCACATAGAGTTTTTGTTTCTCAATTTGGGTTTTTTCCTTTGTTTTTGGACTTTTACCTTAGAGTTATCATGCAAATTTTGGTTTTTATATCTTTTTATATTACTTTTTTATGGAATATATATTTTTGTCTTTTCTTTTACTATTTATGTATGCTATGTATGAATATAGGCCATGTTTTCTGCTTCAGGTTGGGTGAAATCATTCCCTATGGTAGTTGTTGATAACCGGTGATAATCGTTAGCCCATGGAGATCAAGAAATCCCATTGGGTATATAGCTAATCGGGTAGAGTGTCAGGTTTGAGGGTAACTCGGGTCATTTCATCATAGTTTGTTATCAGAGGCATGATTGAGTCCTCAAGAGCCCTTACCATGGAAAGTCTGTTAAACTAGAGATAGGATTATCATGACTTGAGAGGTAGGTTACGGTGAGTGTCTAGAAATCTCTTAATAGGATGATACTCATGTTACCATGGGATGTTGGGGTATGCTTCACCCTTTTGAGTTCTTGATATTAGTATTGGTTTTTAATTATGGATTTTTGGTTTGAAGTGAGATGTTCTAGTTGTTTGATTGTTTCTTCTATTTTTAGTGTGCAGTGATATGCCTTTGAGGAATCTTCCATAGGTTCTGGAGGAGGGTGAAATGGGTGTTCCTAAAGGGAATACACATTTGTATTAGAATCTTAGAGATACTATCATACGAGTTGTTCATGTCATGGAACAAACTGTATCAAAAGTATAGAATGTTGCTTTTGAGGTATAACTAGGATATGGAGGAGAAAGGGATTGATCAAAGGAGTTATTTCACAAGAATCCACTATCCTTTAGAGGTATGAATGAACCTCAAGAGGATAAATACTATACGGAAAAGATAAATCATATCATTTAATACTTGTATGCACCTATGAATATCAAGGTAGAGTGAATGGCATTCATCCTTGAGCTTCCCAGCAAGCGATGGTGGGATTCCATGGTATAGGCAGATATACACATAGACTTGGACTGGAAGGTTTTCAAGAGTCTATTCTTCCAGTAGTTCTTTCCAAAGTCTATAATGATTATGAGTTCTCTAGAGTTTATCTCTTTTTAGTAGGGAGAGTGTTGGGTGTTTTCATACACTAACCAGTTCACAGATCTAGTTCGTTTTTCGCCATAGATTTTAATGAATAATTAGTTGAAGTATCATAAGTACCTATAGGTATTGCAACCAATTATTATATCATAAGTATTTGTATTGAAGATTTATACCTATGAATAAATTGTAGATAAAGATATGATGGTAGAGATAGATATATTAGGAAATGTTGGCAATTATGCCTAATCTATTACACCCAGTGGAATCTTCAGTGGCGCATAGGGGAAGAAGAGGAAGTGTCATGAGCATCATAGGGGTGGTGGAGGTGGTTCTCAACATTAGGACTACTTAGAAAAATAAATATAGCCATTAGTGTGCCATTCACTTACTATCAGTGTAGAAAGGTTAGACACACCTAGTGTACTTATCCTGAGCCTTCAAATATTTGTAACGGTTGTGGATATTACGGAAATATGTATTGATTACATCAGTTTATGATTAGGCCTCATTATGGTCAGGTATTTTCATCTCTAGAGGATACTACGGAGTAGTTAAATTCCTCATAGACTACCAGGGCTTTAGCCGCTACCCTCAAGAGTGAAGCACCTTCATGTGGTAGATGAGTTTCCAATGGATTCCAACATTGTTGCAGTGATAGTGAGAGGTACCGTATTTATTTTAACTTTTGTAGTGACTATTTTATTTGATAGAGGTTATTCCTAGTCATTTATTTCCAACTATTTCTTTGATATGCTTAAACTTCCAATGGATATCATGTAATTTTCTATGGATTTAGTGAAACCTCTTGGTAAAAGGAAATAGAAAGGGTTTATGTTTCCTTGTTCGCTATCTATAGTGGATGTGGAATTACTCTAGGATTTACACATTCTCAATATAGATCTGTTTGACATCATCATTGAGATATATTATCTTATCACTCATCATGATGAGTTTTATTGTTGTCATCAATGTGACTTGTTCCTTTCTGCCAAGGGGGGCTCTCAAGAGTTTCAAGTAGAGTGGGATTTTAGGTATGGTCATGCATGACCTTTCCTCCAAAATCTCAAGAGTTCATTATCTTCTATTACAGTTAATACTAAGGACATATCTCCTATTGTTGACCTAATCACTTTGCTCAAGACTTTACTTATTTTTTCCTATATTATTTCTATGGTCTTCCTATAGAGAGGGAGGTGTAGATCATGATTGATTTGATTCTAGGTACACAACCAATCTCTATACCCTCTAATCATATGGCACCATTTGAGCTAAAAGAGATCCATATTTATTTCGATGATCTAATGGAAAAAGGTTTTGTTCGCCCTATAATTTCACCTTGGGTAGACCTTGTTATCTTTACCAAGAAGGAAGATGGTTCACTCCTATTGTGCATTGACTATAGGATGTTAAACCATGATATAGTTAAGAAGAAGTTTCCCTTTCCCCACATGGGTGATTTTTTTGATCAGTTAAAGGAGGAAAAGTGGTTTTTGAATATCAATATTTAATATGGTTAACATCATCTTATATTTTTGGATTTTGATATACCAAAGAACTAGAGGCCTTTTGGTTTGAATAAAACTCTTATAGATATGGCCATTATGAAAATATTATGTTGCCTTTTGGATTGAATAACACTCCTGTAGTTTTTATATCTTCGATGAACTAGATATTCATTCTATATCTCGACACTTTTTTGGTAGTGTTTGTATAAGATATTTTTGTCTATTTGAGATCTGATCATGAGAACAAACACAATTTGAGTTTGGTTTTGGAAACAATGAGGAGTCACTATTTGTATGGAAATATTTTAAAATGTAGTTTATTGATCAAAAAAGTGAAGTTCTTGGGGCATGTGATTTCTAAACATGGCTTATAATTTGATCTTGAGATGTTGAAGGTTATCTTATCATGGGGGGATCCATGGAATATCTTTGAGATTCCAATATTTCTTGGTCTCATTGGAATTTATCAATGGTTAATCAAGGAATTATCAATGTTGGAATCGCCTTTCAATGTACCTACTATGTATGTGGTGAAATTCAGATTGGATGAAAAATTTCAGTCTTATTTCACTGAGTTGAAATGGATTCTAACATCAAGTCATATTCTGATCTTAATTGATCTCAGTAAGGGTATTTGGTTTAATGTGATTCTTCTATTAATGGTTTGGGTTGTGTTCTTGTGAAGGAAAATAATATTGTTTCTTATGGATCTCATCAACTTCATCTACATAAAAATAATTACCCCAATCATGATTGGGATCTTTTCACAGTTATGCATGCACTTAAGTGTTGGTGGAACTATCTTTTTTAGGAGAGGTTTAGAGTCTTTTATGATAATAATATTTTGAGATATATATATATATATATCATAAGGAAGACTTGAATCTCATACAGATATGGTTAGTGTAATACCTTTACACATTTTACTTTGAAATCACATACACCCCAAGGAAGAGGAAAGTCATTGTTGACACTCTTAGAAGGAAAGTACCATAACTTGCTATTTTGGAGTCAAAGGAAGAGTATAACCATATGGGAATATTCACTCAGTTTCATATATATGTTTAAGAGGATGTTTTGAGAATGGTTCTGACCAGTGTTTAGTTTTCATTATCTCTCCTTGAGTCTATTCTATAGGTTCAGTAGTAATATGATGATTTCAGAGGGATTTAAGAAACCCTTCATCATAGGGAGACAATTTTTGGTTGGTATCTCCCTTTATATGTTATTCTTCAATTTTGGAATTAGTGTTACATACCAGTATCTATGATGACCTCAGTTTTTTTAATATCATAGTTATTTTTGGGCTCTTATTTGGGAACTACAAATATGTATTATGACATGAGACAGTGATTTTGGTGGCCAGGTATGAAGTGTGACATTGTATATCTTGTGTCCCATTGTTTCACCTGCCAACAAATAAAGGCAGAGTATCTGAAACCTTTTGGTTTTATCTAGCCTCTTTCAATGTGATTCTGAAAATGGTATAAGGTGTCCATGGTTTTCATGTTTGGATTCCATAGACTCCTATAGATAGGGATGTTATCAAGGTGGTGGTTGATTGATTGTTTAAATTGACTAATTTCAATACAATCGAGGAAACCACTAAATTTTATGATCTGGGTAAGTTGTATGTGCAAGAGATCATGAGGTTTCATGGGGTTCCCTCTACCATTATTTCTGAAAAGGATCCTTTGTTTACTTCAGGATTATAGAGGAGTCTCCAAGAAGAAATGGGAACTCATTCCATATTGGGTACAACTTACCATCCACGTACAGATGGCCAGACAGAGCATAATATATATATCCTAGTGGATATTCTCTATGAATGTATCTTGGACTTGGTGGATCCTTGGAAATCCATCTAGGACTAGTTTACTGTTCTTATATCAATAGTTATCTATCTTCGATCAGAATGGATTCCTTCAAGGATTTTTTAGGTTGTTGTTGACACCCCTTTTTTCGTGAGAGAACAAGAAGATTCAAAGGGAAAAAATTCATGGAGAATAGAATTAAATAATGCTAAAGGTTACACACTTCTCCAAATTCATACCACATATGGACAAATTAGCATTACCACACTAGTCAATCTTGTGCAGTAGAAGCACCACACAGGTCCATCCTATGTGCTAGAGGCCCTGTGTAAGACCCAGAGAGGCCTTCCCTTGAGAACCACTCAGGTCACACTATCATGATGACCAGCACAAAGCACCTACATGAACCACATCCTTCTCATAAGGTTTGAATATTTCCTATAAATAGGACCTTGTGGCTCCTCATTTTACATGACTAGAAAACCTAAAGAAACCTCAAATCTTTTACCACCCCATTCCTTCTCCCAGGCCCTCTGAGTATTTCAAGTTGATTTATAATCCATGAAAGAAGAGGGAATTAAAAGGGATATTAGGAATAAGTTTACCTTAGTTTTGTAAACCCAATAGTGCATGCACAAGACACCTTCCTTAATCCAAACACACTAGGGAAAAGTACCCTTCTCAATTATGGGACTTAAGCACTAGTCATCCAAAGACACTTGAGGATACTCATGGATTCTTAAGAAAGTCCTCTCCCAAGTTTTATTACCTAGAATTTCTATCACCCAGATATCTCATCATCTTTCCTAGGCTTGACCTGTGTGAGTTATTTTTAGCTCACCCAAGATTCACCTTTGCAGTCTCCCTTAAACTTACCTAGAATTCACATATGCAAGCCTCCTTTAAGAACTCTCTTTTAAGCCTCCAATGGTAGGAAATATATTCCCGTGGATCCCTTATATGAGAGGGACTAATCCAAGACCTCTCCCAAATCCTACATATTTGTGTGATCAGAGCATAAGGCTCACCATCGTGTCCTACCTATTATAAATTCCTACATTAATGGAGGTACAACATTTAACCTCCATTTTTGGTGGGATCCTTGGAGTGTTGCCAATTATTCATTCCCATGGAAACAAGGGTACCAACCTTGGAGGTAGTGAAAAGGACCTCTCGTTCTAAGAAATGAGGGCTAGGTATTTTTTCTCCTCATATCATCTCTAAGAGAAAAAAGGGATATGGACTTGTCCTCCCCTTCTTGTGTCTAAGACCAAGTACATTCTATTTCAAAAGGGGGTGGGTGTGAGACACTTGTTTATCCTTTTTATGAGGGTTAGTGTCTTATCCTCATATCTTCTATAGATCCAAAAAAAGTATTGTATCAATCTGGGTGCATAAATCACTATCCTGGTAATGAAAAAAAGAGAGTATATGGGTGCCAGAGTCCTTTCTCTCTCATAGTAACCTTGGACGAGTTAAAAAAATAAAAGAGGAGACAAGAATATTTAAGGACCTTTATATCTCCTCTCACCCCAACCTCGTCCACCAGCAGATGAAGGTGATTGGTTGGTTTTTCAAATCGTTTACTTCCTCTTGTTTCTCACACTAAGAATGACTTGCCTAGGATTAAAGGTTAGTAATGGTCATGACATCTACATGACCAGATGCATGTCTTAGTAGAGAATTATTTTCTATATTTTTCTCTCTCCTTTATTCAGAGGTATCCCATTAGCATGAGTCCTCAATGTCATGTATCAATATCAAAGTTACATATCTCATTAAATAAAAATGGTCTCCCACTCAGTATAAATCCCAATCGTACCTACACAAAAGGGTATCCTATTTGGAATAAGTCCCGGAACCACATCACAATCCTCTCAAAGTACCACATTCCCTACGAGAAAAACCTTTAGAGGACATCCATAAGCATGGGTCCTCAAACTAACCAAACTACATGGGTTTTGATTCCTATCCAAATGGGATACGTAGGAAGCCTCCTTTAGGTATAAACCCAGCACCCCAAAATCAAACCTAATTTCCTCAGGATCACATTCCCAATGGGATCTTATCCAATCTAGGAGCCCACATCCATTCCTGGTTTCCTCGACTGCATTGGTGTATATCCAACAAAAAACATTGGCTAGGTGAATTTCTCCTAGACTTCCTTATCATGTGATGTTAAGATTCATGGTTTGGTCCATGTCACATGACCTTAAAAGGTATTATGTGTCCCGTTAAGTGACACCAAACAATGTTGGATATGATTCCTTTTGTAAGGATATGTAGTAAGAACATCTCAGGGACCCAATCCTAATGTCAAGAAAACTTTTGTCTCCTTGGATGAAAATAAATTCTAGAGTTCCCCACTAGGTGGCTTGAAACTAGAATAGAAATAATAAAGGACCAAAGAATCTATAATATCCATAAAAAAGGGTACCATCGATTGAGAACCTTGGATACATACAGATGTCTTCATCAATGAAAAGCCTTATATGAATAAAATGATTTTAAAGTTTATGAATGCTAATAATTGATTGTTAATTTAAGGGTGCCAAGTGTCATACATGGGAGTTAATGAAGGATTCATGAATATGTATTAAATCTTCAAGAGAATCATGGATTAGGAAATAATTCCCACCAAAAGGGTGTGATGAGCCCATCCTCCCATCCCTTTGACCAATGTGAGTCCCTAAATGTCATTGGATCCATTCCCTAATGACCACCTGCCTTTAGAAATTAGGTTCATGAAACATCCCAAATAACGGAATTGTTGGGTGTTTCTAGATACACGAACAAAACTCATTGGAATCCATTCAAAAATGATGAATCTAACATGAATGATAATGAAACCATTCAAACCCCCAGAATAATTCCATGATATAGTGTCACAAAACATTTTCATCAGAAACAAAAATGGTGAACCCGACATGAAATCCATAACCAAGAAGAATGTGTTTCCCACATGTCAATCCCCTTTTTCACACAAAATTAAAGTGGTCCAAACTGGGATCCCAAAATTTAATTATTCATGTGCTGATTTTTTGGGATATTGATTTGAAGGGGTTTTAATATTTGTTTTTCTCACATATATTTCATGAATTTTCAACTAGATCTCCCTTTAATCCAAATGATGTCATTCCAGTTCCAGTAGATGTATGTGTCATGCACTGCACAAATTTGGTCCACAACCAAACAGAGGACACCATCGCATACCAAACATCTTTAATATTGGTCTCAAATGAAACGGTTTGGAAGTAATACCTAAATGGTACCATCCCATCCTTATAAGAAGATTAAAATTCCCTCCAACTCATGAGGCCACATCAACAGTTCACTCAACGATGGAGGGTGGCCCAAAAGCAGATGATGATGGTTACTATCTCAATTTGTTTTAGGAGATTATCCCCAGAACGCAAAAATTATCTCCCCCCTTATCTTAGAGAGGCATATAAAGAGTCCATCGATGGGATCATTTAGATGAAACAAGGGTCCCTCAAAAGGTCTCCTACAAGTAGTTGTTTCTTCGATCGTCGGGTGGCGACCAACCCTCAGTATGATGGGGGTGTTGTATTCGAGAGTTTGACCCAGGTCACATAGACCCGGACATGAAAGATGTCCCACCAAGGATATTGGCTAGACAATATGAAGTAGGGAGGAACATTTGTTCCTTCCAAATATGTCTATCACCCAAATTTGGAGGTAAACCATGAGCAAGCACAAACACCTTCATGCACCAGTCAAGCCTACCGAATCAGTTCAGTAGCATCCAAGGAAGCCCACCAGTAAAATTCAGTGGCACACTATGAGTATGTACACGCACCTTACTGCATAAGAAAAGCCCTCCAATCAAATACAGTGTAAACTAATGAGTAGAAATACACACCTTCCCACATCTATTAAGAATGTCAGTCTGATTTGGATGCATTTGGAGAAACTAGCTGGCGAATCCCAAAAGAAAATATGCGGGGGACAAATATCTATGTCCCCACACCTGAGTACTTTCAGTATACATTGATAGTAAATAATGGACATAAGAAGGCAGACAACGCCGCTATATCCATGAAGTGGGCATATATCCATGTTTTAGATGTTGATGTTTCCTGACACATCTTGACAATAGTGAAAGTGCAGATGTAAATTCCAGCTCACATCCTACAAACTTACCATGATATAATAACGGAAACAGAAATCGTAGAGGGATGGAAACATAAATCCATCACCAAAATTTGGGTGACTCGCCAACACAAAGAAAGGGTCATTCTAAAGAAGATGCACATTTATACTTTTGTCCAAGAGGGTTGTGGGATAAATTCCATTACGTTATACGGACAACCAAAATAGTTTCATACCCTCATTCTAACTGGAGGTTGTCGGTCTACTATAGTGGTTATTCTAGGGCAGGCACAAACCACTCCCAAATTTCCAAAATCCTATCAACAAATTTTGGTAGTTACATGGGATCTAATTAAAAGAAATTCCCTATATAAATGTCTCTATCTCCAAAAAGCAGGCCTAGTCACCCATAACAAGGACTTAAAAAATGATCCTCATCAATGGAATTAGAAAATGAAGAGCCAAACTATGATCTTGGTCTACTTAATGTTTTATTTATTGAAGCACTAAAATTTTTATCTATGGAAGCTCAAGATCCAACTCTTCCATTAACAAATTATGGAAATAGTAGCAACAGTTTTGTAGGTCCTCCCCGAACATCATACCATCAAGGTTTCCTTCACATCTAGAATATGATCGATCTTGAGAGCCCATATCCTAATGAGAGCCATGGAAGCCCTCCACATGGCCAGAAGATCGAACAATAAGGAGGTTGAAGTTGCATTATTTTTACATATTTTTCCACGCCTTTTTATTTAATTTTTAATGATTTAATTATTTATTTTTTCATTTTTTACTTAATATATATACTTTTGTATTTTTATAATTAAATTTATTAATTAATCAATTTTTATAATTAATAATGTAATTTTAGTTCTTAAAATTATTAATTATTACTTACTAATTTTTCTTGACTTTTAATTCATCAATTTGTAGAGATGTTTTAAATATGCTCGCATTTTAATAAATTGAAATTATTATTAAATTATCGTTTAATTGTTTTATTTGTATCTATCTTACTCAGTTTTTAATTTAATAATATATCCATTAATTTAGATTCATTAAAATTAATTATTATTTTTTAATTTCTATGTTTGATTATTTTGTTAATTTTTTAATAAGTTAATAATTTAAATAATTTAATGTGTTTTTAATTTTATGTTTTCATTTATTTATTTAATAAAGTAATTTAGTCTTTTAAGAATTTAATACTTTAGTTCCTTGTTTGAAAATTAAATTTGTATTTCAATGGTGAAACTGTTACACTCCTCTGCTTTATTTTGCCACTAATAGTGACTCGTTTAGTCAATGACGTGGTACACACTCACTCACTGATATCCCTATAATAAAATTATTAAAAAAAATTAAGTTAAATATTTTATAAATTTAGTTATATCTTAATTCAGATTATTAATTTAAGTGTCTTCAATTAATAATTTAACTTTGTAATTGCAATTCTTAACATTAATTTAATTAATAACCGAGTGTAGTTTTTAGTTAACTTATTTTAGATTTAGTTTTAGTTTATTATAGTTTTATGTTTTTAATGAATTAATGAATTAATTATTTTAATTATTTTAAGTCTCTGTTTTAGATGCTATTATTTAATTCAATTAAGTTTTTAATTGTGATTAAAATTTTGCAGCTGGTCACGGACAGTGTTTCCCACTTCCTTTCCATTGTTTCTTAACGGTGTCACCGTTCTTAATCGGTGCTACCAATATCATTGCATATAGGCATTGGTTTCACAATCCTTTGGCATCGGATTCTCCTCACTATCCTGCTACCAATACGCCTATCGGTTTAACCATTCCGACATCGCTGAAGATTCGAAGACTTTACGCACTCAGCTGGGTAGAATCAGTCATCGTCGGTTGTGAAGCAGGATTTTTCCTCTTACCGCTGAACAGCCATGCTTCAAGGAGGGATTCTGAGGGTTGTTGTGCCACTGTGGAAGATTTTTGGGAGGAATAAGAGACCGATTCGATTTCATATCGAGAACCTCCCTTTCCCTCGGCACGGAGAAGATGAACATGGGGTGATTTTTATAAAAACTAACTAATCTTTAAACAAAACAAAAAAAATTAAAAATTAAAAATTAAAAATTAAAATATTAAGTAAAATAATAAAAATATAAAAATATAAAACTAAAATAATTACTTTAATTTATAATTAATATTAGAATAATTAATATAATTAAATTAATTAAAATAAATACATTAATATTTATAATTAAAATAAATTTATTTATCAGACTAAAATGAGCAATAATAATAGTAACATTAGATTTGATAATTAATATTAATTAATTAAAAATTAATAAAACTTTTCAAAACTATATATTAATAATATAAATTAATGATATGTAAATATTTATTTATTTATTATAACATAACTTTTAAAAAAGATAACTAATTAAAATATTAAGAACAAAACTAATTAATTAAAAAAATAAAAAAAATAAATAAATAATAATCTAATTTTAAAATATAGTAGATTTAGATAACTAATTACTAATAATATTTGTTAATAAAATTATCAATTATTAACTCTAGTATTTTAATCTAATTATAAATTGAATAACTTAAATTAAATAATAATATTTTATCATCCTTAAATAATATTATAAGTTAATTAAAATAATAACTTTAATAACTAATAAATTAATTTAAGTTTAAATTAAAATTAATTATTAATTATCAACTAAAATATTTATTAATTAAACTTTCTAATTAGATATATAACTTTAAGTTACAAAAAAATTATAATAATAATAACTATAATTTATTAATTAAATTTCTTCATTTTTTTACTCTTCATTTTTTTTCATTCCAAACTGTGCACGTTCATACCAAAGTCAAAAACACATCCACATTCATTCAACTAACTTGTAAGAATTTGGTTACAATGGAAAATCTAGTGCAACGGGTCATTCATGAAAAAATGTACGTGTGTGGTGCAACATTGAAGAACATTTGAAGTCGATGGAAAACAAGGGGCGACATAAAACAGATGACCACAAGTTTAAAAACAGAGCAGAGGGGGGGGGGATTCCATCGAGCAAAGACCTTCATTCCGAAAATCTACAACTTCTCTCTATTCAGAGCAAAGCGATCTGAGTAGCAGTTCCTTGAGATCTGATAGGCAGCCCTGGAGTCGAATGAGCTTAGGAGCAGAGCATCATTTGGGGAGTTCTTCCCACATGTTTGAACTCTTGTACTCTATTTTTGTATATTTTCAATTAATATATTGATAACGAACATGAATGTTAGCTAAATATTCTAGTTCATGGAAAAATTTATGTTATGTTGGTTATTTTTAAATTATTCTTTGTTGCTTTATCATTTCAAAGTATTCGGAATTGATCGGTGAGATCAATACTAAATTCATTCAATTGCTTCGTACCACTGGTACTTAGTTTCTAAATCCACATTCATTTGGTAAGAATGACCATGGATACATATCTCAAAAGATTTTAAATTCATAAAACTTCAGAACTTACGGCGAGTTTGTTCTGTCATCATTTTCAAAGATAAATTTTCATAGTTGAGCTTTCTTGAAGTGGAAAACTCCAAGATTGACCAATCTGTTTGGCTCATCTCCTGGCATGGGAAGTGAGCCATCATTTTTATAGTGGTATATTGCAGCAACAAATAAGTGACTAGGAATACTTTTCAAAAACAGTATAATAAAGTTTTCCCCTTGGAATATTTCTCTTGATTGTTCATTTATCAACATTCTTAATCTCTGTTACTCTTTGTCTCTAAACTTTTTTCTATTTCATCTTAGTTTAGAAAAAACTAAAAAAAAGTGTAGTTACTTTTATGCTTTAAAAATACACAAAAAAAAGTATATTAAAAGAAAAAAATAGAAAATTTACCCCACTACTGACAACAGTGGGGTATTTTTGAAATTTTTTAGAATAGTTTTAAAAATCGCCTTTCATGTGGGTTTGGCCCAACTTGCCACATACACGGTAGTTAGTAGGAATATAAATTCTTAAAATTTGACCTACTACAATGAAGGTTGTGTAAAGTTTTTGGCACCGTAACTGGGGAACATAATGAACCATTACTTCTCTAATAAATTCAAAAATTCAAAAAAATCACATATAAAAAATATCAACAAAATTGAAAAATTGAAAACTGTAAAAAAAAAATATGCTTCATGTATTTCTAAATTGTTACTTCTTTCTGTACTACTTTGCTTTTTTTGTGCTGAATTCAACTGATTTATACATATTCCATGAACACTAGGTCTATTGTTGATAGTTTAGATCCACTGAACCTTAAATTTGATAAACATCCCACTGCTCTTAGAAAAAATAAAAACAAATTTGAAATGGAGAATTTAGACAATAGGGTTCCTGCACCTAATGAATTCCAAAACCATCCAAAACTCTTAGAAGAAAATAAAAGGCCTAGGATGAGGGAGTTCCATCTCCCTAAAGTTTCAAGAAATCCATCTTTCCTTAGGTTATCTCATAGAGCCCGAAACTATGAACAGAAACAGTCACACATTTCACTGCTTCCTTCCTTTAATGGAATTTCAAATGAGAAATCTCTAGACATCATTAGAGATTTCTAAAACACAGTGCAATAGTTACCTCTTCTAGGACTTTCAGAGAATGATCTAAGAATGAGAGTTTTTCCCTTTTTCCAAAAAGGGAATGCAAGGAGCTGGTTTTTATGTTTAGATGAAAACATTTTCGAGAAGTGGGGCCAAGTCTACAATTCATTCATTATGAAATTTTATTGCCAAAGACTTAAAGGTAAACTTAGAAAAAAGATCACTAGTTTTTATCAAGAGGATGTAGAATTTTTTCATGAAGCTTGGGATAGATTCAGGGACCTGTTTAGGTAGTGTCCCCATTATCAACTTGTATCCCACCTTCTCATGGACACTTTCTATGAAGGGATGTCCTCTTCTGGACAGAATCTAGTTGATCAGGCTACTGGGGGTAATTTTAATGACAATATAGATGAAGAACTAATACAAATCTGTAATAATCTATCCATGAATTCACAACATAAAAAGTCAAGAATAAAAAGATTTGGAAGAAATTATAATGTTAACACTAGTTCAATGAATGAAAAAAAAACTCAACTTACTGAAATCGCCAAATAACTTTAATCTTTAATGAACCATAATTGAAAACAAAATGTTAATCAATTGGTTTGTCAAAACAATAACCAATATTTAAGGTAATATTGTGCCCATTGTGAAATGTTTGGGAATAATGAAAACTTTTTTCCTAATTCTAACATGCCTTTCCAACAATAATAAAAGTCTAACTTTGTAAATTATGGTCCTAGATTGCCTCCCAAGAATTATCATTTCTCTAACAATTACAAGCAAGGCTATAGAAACCATCCAAATATGTCCTGGAAAGATAAACGCCTAATTAAACTATCCACTTACCCTAATTACTCAAACCAACCAAGACCGAACTTTCAAAATCAACAAAGGGGTGAGTCTTCAAATATATAAGGAAACAATAATAACTGAATGTATTCTAAGCATAGTCTAATTTTGAACAGAATTAACACTCAATAGGAAAGATACATGACTCAGCTAACCTAACATCAAAATCAATATGAGTTAGATAAAATGAAAAATGATGTGAGAATACAAAACATGGAAACACAACTAGGCCAACTTTCTAGAGATTTTTCATCTAGGGAAAATGTATACTTCCTAGAACAACTAAACTCGGCCCTAGAGATAATTCCTTGGCTATTGTAACTAGGAGTGGGGTCAATACTCAAATTTTTGCTGAAAAAGAACTTGAAATGCCCAAAATGAAAATATTAATGATTCTGGAACCAAAAATCCACTTTTTTCACAAGATGTAAATCAATTGGAAAACCTTGAAAGTGATCAAAATTTGAATTTGTCTCCTAAAACTCTAGATGAAAATTTATCTAAAAATCAAAAGAATAAATGAAAAGAATGTTTTTTGAAAATGTGAGGGATATTACTATGTTTTTGAAAAAAACTTCCCCACCCATTCCTTTCTTTGAGATGCTTAAACCCCAAAGTAATACCAAGGCATAACTTCTCCAGTTCCTTGGGCTTCATACCAAACTACAGGTGAACATTCCTTTCATTCAAGCTTTAATTCAGATCCCATCTTACTTAAAATATCTCAAAAAAATATTTTCAAATAAAAATACCCTAGAATAATTTTCTACCTACAACCTCAATGAAGAGTGTAGTGTTGTACTCCAAAAGAAAATATCATCCAAACTGAAACATCCAGGTAGATTTGTTATCCCTTGAACCTTAGGAAATTCTGATCATTTCAACTTTATTTGTGATTTAGGTGCTTGAATTAATTTTCTATCATACTCACTATTTCAACAGTTGGATCTAGGTGGTCTTCAACCCACCACAGTCATACTGCTGTTAGCTGCTAGATCTTTCACTCATCCTGTGGGAAGGGTAGAATTAATTTCTAGTTGGAGTAGGGAAGCTGTTTTACTTGCTGACTTTCTAGTTCTAGGTAAGGAGCGTGATCAAGAGGTGCCCATCATTCTAGGTAGGCCCTTTATGTCCATTGGTGGTGCTATTATTGATGTGTCTAAGGGACATATTATTTTCAAAATTTGAGAACAGTATAAAGATTTCAATGTTTTTATGTATATTAAGGGACTAACTTATTCTGAAAACTATTCAAAAAAAAAGAGTTCCTTGAAGATTAAATTTCATATAAAAATAAACTTGAACATATTTAAGAATCTAAAAAACAATACTCTTTTGAATAAATTCATTTGGATACATGAAATTCTGTTGTGTTTGTCTCAAGAGTTGAAAATTCTTCTCAAACACTGAATCTGGAAAATTTTCCAGATCTAGAAAATAGTCCAATTTCTGTTGTAGGAGAGTCCACTGTTTCTAAACATAGAAACATTTTGAGTGAAATTGAGGGCGACTCTATTAACACCAACACTTCTAAACACTTTGATGATATTGAGGGATAAATTTTGAGATAACTAGATGATTCTTCTTTAATTAATTTGTTAAATTCTGATTTGGAAAATCTAGACAGTGTGTTGTCCACGTTGGATAGCAGCACCGGTATCTCTGAATCTGAGCATGAAATTGAAAATATTTCATCATTTAATTCTCCTTACAAGATATATGATGAAGACCTTGGACCTCCTAGGTCTAAGAGTATTCCTTCGAGCATAGAACCACCCTTTCTTGAACTTAATCCACTTCCTACATATTTGAAATACTCATTTTTGGGTAAGAATACTACTTTGTATCTTATAATTTCTACTAATCTTAAAGATAATCAAGAGGAAAAATTATTGAATGTTATGAAAAAATTAAAATCCTCCATAGACTGGACCATAGATGATATAAAGGGTATTATTCCCTCATTCTTCATGCTCAAAATTCCTAAATAACCTGATCATAAGCCTAGGGATTAGTGTCAAATAAGATTAAATCCTAATATGAAAGAAGTTGTGAGAGAGGAACTGATCAAGATGCTGGACACTGGAATAATCTATCCCATTTCTGATAGTGCTAGGATCAGCCCTGTCCAGGTTCTCCTAAAAATGGAGATTTCACTATTGTCATAAATGAAAAAAATGATGAAATCCAAGTTAGGAAAGCCACAAAATGGAGAGTGTGTATAGATTATAGAAAACTTAAGTGAGCCACTAGGAAGGACCATTTGACAACGCCCTTCCTCGATCATATTCTTGAGAGGCTTTCTAGAAATGAATTTTTCGTTTTCTTGGATGGGTATTCTTGTTACAACTAGATTCCTATTGCTCTAGATGATCTAGAGAAGACTACTTTCACATGCCCCTTTAAGAAATTTCTTTACAGGTGAATTGTAACACCCCAAGGTTTTAAAAAAATGAATTGAAATATGTGAAACTTTGTTTTAAGTAGATATTTATAACAATCCTTTAAACATAATTTTTCCACTTCTATGTTTTGAATTTCAAAAAATGGTAATCTACAATTATGTTCAGCATGTTATTTGGATTCTGATAGAACCAACTTGCTTTTTGGTGAATAGTAACATACACTTATGAAGAATGATATAAATAGTAATATGAACCTTATGAATATTAAATCATATTATTATTTTATTTTATTAATGATATATGATAAATTGGATTTTGAGTAATTTTTCAAGGTGTTAAAAAAAGATTTATAGATTTGAAACTGTTATTTTTGAATAAATTATGATTTTAGTTAAAAATTAAATTAATAATATTTAGAAAATTATTTTCAAAATAATTGACTTCATTTTTGAATTCTATACATCAAGAAAGGGTTAGGACAAATTTTTTGGAATTTTCTGAAATTCTAGAATTTTTTATGAATAGTAAAATAAGATAAAATACAATAAATGCTAAAAACTTGATTTACTGCATCATAGGTTATGCAAGGATGATGTAAGACCACTTGGTTCAAACTCACATGCCATTATTACTATTTGAGGTCACATAAATTAAGACTATTCATAGTCTTGAGAACAAATATTATAATAATGATTAAAATAATGTAAAATACCTCCTCTTCTCCACTATAAATACCACCCTCATTCCCCTCTTCCCCCCACACCTCTCAAGCCTTGAGCCTTACCTATGTTCAGTTGAATACTCCTCCCACTTCTCGACCCCACATCCTAGAGCTACTTGTAAAGACCCAAAAATACCATGGAAATTTTTTTATTAAATACAAGGGATTTTTTTGAGTCCGTGAAAATTTACGGCTCTTGATTCCGAGGCCCGGTGTGCCCAGAATCAATTTCTGAAGTTTTGTTCGGGTACATTCAGTAAACATACGAGTGGGTTTTTATTACTTTTGAACTAGTGCTCGGAATTGAAATCTGAGGGCACCATTGAACTCGCAATGCTGGTATTCACTTAAGAAGACTTTCACCTCGACGACAGTTGGTCGACAATAAAAGTTAGTTTTTGGATTTTCACAAAAATAATAATAATAAAATGAAGTGTGCAAAACTTTATTTTATTTGAGCCGTCTTTTGGTGTGTGGAGGTTAAAACCTCATCATGGAGGTTGGAGGTGGGGCCACCACACCTTAACCTCCCATGAGAGGTTATGGTGGTGGGGCCCACCTGAACTCAACCTCCCATGAGAGTATTAATGTGGTTGGGACCACACGGGGCTTAACCCCCTATTAATGGGAGGAGAGGAAAACCTCTCAACTCCCTCAATTAATTTCCGGTGTCAACATAAAATTAATTGCTATCAATTAATTTTATGTGTCAACATAAAATTAAATCCTATCTTTAGTTTTGATGCAGGCTATGTGGGGGAAGCCTCTTGGAATCCTCCCAATAAATGTGCCCACACTATTTTAATTCGCTTGACCGCCCCTTTTTAAATTAAGTAACCGCATCGTTGGAATTTATGAAGGTTCCTAATAAATGAACCGTCATAAATTTCATGATGGTTACATACCTATCCCCCTCTCTTATATATAGGGATCTTGGGAGGAGGATTTGGGACGGCTTAACCAAGCGATGAAGCGCTGGTAAAGTGACGCGACGCCCAACACTTGGAGGATTATGCTCTCCAATGAAGAATGCTCCACCGACGAAGAACGTCGACCCCGACTTCGACTATCTTCCTCGGAACTCCTTCTGATGTAAGACGTCCTCGTCTGTGATGAATCGGCGTCCGCCTTCTTGCGCCAACGTCGACCATCTACGAGCATGGTAGGGGGTTTATTACTTGATTATATTATACCCTTTTCTTATCTTCCTCTTCGGATAAAAAGGGATTGTTGAGGATGTGTTATTGATCATCTGCTTTTCTTGATGATCTGATTGCTATCACCTCTAAACACGGAGGGTGCGGGCCAAGCTAACATGGCCCGACTCCCTCTGCTGATCTTTGTGATGTTTCTTTGGCATGGCGATGAGGCGACGACGATGGAGGCGACAACAACAAAGGTTGCGCCTTCCGCGGCCTCTGCAAACCGCACCACCCCCACGGCACTCCGGTGTTTCCGGCCAAACACCGTCGGCCCGAGACGCGCCGAACCGGCAGCCCGTACACCACCCAGACACCGGCCCGCCTGCCTGGCACGCGACCCACCCTGCCCGGTGCTCCCGGCACCCTGACGCGCCCTGCCCGGCGCCCCCGCGCGCCTGCCTGGCACCCTGTCGGTGCCCCCGTGGCCTGCCCTTCTCCTGTCGCACCCTACCCGGCACCCCCGTGGCCTGCCCAGCCCCTGCCGCGGCCTGCCCAGAGCCCCAGTGGCCTGCCCGGCGCCCTGGTGGCTCCCCCACGGCCTGCCCGGCCCTTGCCGTGCCCTACCCGGCGCAACCGCGGCCTGCCCGGCGTCCAGCCGGCCTGCCCGCGCCCCGCGTGGCCTACCCACTAGAATCCCAGCCGCCGGCCTCCCGAGCCTACCCATGGTGTCCCTCATGGCATAGCTGGATGAACCTTCCCGACCTCCTGGTCCGAGTCGCCGAGCTGCGCCCTCGCGGCGCTCCAGGCCGAACTGGCCCCGAGCCCGGGCCGAACCACCCACGCGGTCTGTTGGGATGGGCCCAGCGGACCAGGACGGACTTAACGGGCTGACCCACCTAGTGGGACGGGTCATAACCATCAGGTCTGACCGGGTCATCCCAGACTGGGTTGAGCCAAGTCGGTCCGACCGGGTCAGACCGGGCCCAGGCCCATTACTGACCCATTACTTTCAGTTGGCCATATCTTTGGCACCAGACGTTTGTTTGACGAACCGTCAACGGTGCTAGTAATCTAGATCAGAGATGGTCCCTTTTGAGTATACCCAACTAGAGTTAGGGGTATTTTTGAGATACGGTCAGGTTGGTTCGTACACGAATCTAACCAGGCCCCTGAGACTAAAAAGCTAATAACTCATAGACCGGGCGTCCGATTGACACGTCGTCTGTTGCATTGAGACCCCTATGACGGGACGGAACTTTGAGATACTTCTTCATGGGACATGGTGACAGTCGACATATCGACACTTGGATTGAGGAGCGGACCCTCCTGGAATCAAGCGTGCTTTGTGGAAACCCTGTGGCTGGTTGTGCTATGACAACTATTCTTGGATCATGTGTTGGTCTGACAGTTCTGACTTATGTTCCTAGATCATGTGTTGGTCTAATAGAATAGCTGGTCCTGGATCATGTGTTGGTCCGACAGTTCTGACGACTATTCCTGTATCACATGTTGGTCCGACAGTTCTGACTTTTTTTCCTGGATCATGTGTTGGTCCTACAGAAGAGCTGGTCCTAGATCAGGTGTTGGTCTGACAGCTTTGATGATTCAATGGCTATATCTGATCATCCTTATTCCTCTACATAATTTGTATACCTGTGTGAGTTGATTTAGTGAATTCTATGTTTTCCTCATGATTGATATGGGTTACTTGATAACTTAGGTATATGTATGGGAATATACCTAAGTAATGGATATCCGTTGATTTCATACTCTGTGGTTTACCCTTGGTGGATTTTGAGAGACCTTGGTGGTATCGAGGTCCCTATTGAGTATCGTTATACTCACCCCTACATGGGCTATGGTCGCACCTTGTTGTGTTGGATACAAACAACAGACAGCGCAGACAAAGGCTGAGAGCACCAGGACTGGACGGTACCCGTAGGTGGACCTTATGATGAGTTGGTACACAGTGGAGACTGACAGACATGGAGTGATGAGGAGGCTATCTGTACCTACCCTTCATGTAAGACCTGTGGTGGACGTTCCAGGAGCTGCTTTTCACTTTTCAGATGTTTGTCCTTTTCAGTTGTACTTGTACTTTACAGTTGGTCTTGTATTCCGGCCCCTTTTTCTTTTCAGTACTCTTTGTATACATCTTTAGTTAGTGTTTTACTTCCAGATCGTACTTTTTTGTGTGTGTTTTCAGTTTATGAAGGCAATGCCTTCCCAGTTTTAGGGAATTATAGATTTATTGCTAGTCACCAGCCCCTGGCCAATGGAAGGCAGGCTTGGGGTAGATACGACACGGGCCCTGGGGGACGGGTCATGAAAAATTGGTATCAGAGGAGTCGGTTCTACCGTAAAACTTAGGACTCCGATTTTTATTTTCTATGAAGCAATAGTGTTAAGAGTACTGAGTGTGGTTTTCAGTTCAGGGAGTCCAGTGTTGGTGCGGTGGCCGACGTATCCATACACCATGACCCTGACATCTGATTTCTGACTCAGTGCATGAAAACACTGATTGCGTGTGTGTTTCAAGAGTTTTCTTTGTGATCTCTTTGAGTCATCTCACTAGGTATAATTTATTGACCATGGCACACATGTTTCTTTTCAGGATGCCTCCATGCAGACAGCCAACCATGGTTTCGAGAGTTGTACGAGATGATAGTCTATCGAGCGACGAGGCCTCGGTGCAGGGCCCTGTCATAGCGGAGGCACCGACGAAACCACTACCCGTTGGGCCACCGATACCACCAGCCCTAGCAACAGAGAGTACATGCCATTTGAGCGTGTTTCATGTGATCCAGTGCCAGAGGCCACCCAGGTTCAGGGGTGATATAAACCCACAGAGAGCTGAGGATTGGATGGAGGCTGTGGTGAGAGTCTTCAGACTAGTAGGGACACCAGCTGACTTTATGGCGATCCTTGTCGTGAGTCTTCTTTAGGAAGAATCATGCATATGGTGGAGCCTGATGCTCCAAGTGGATGAGAAGGTGACACTACTCTGGGCAGAATTTGAGAGCCTGTTTTGGGTAGAGTTTGTCCCAGCCATCCTTCGTGCGGTGCAGATACATGAGCATCTGCATGTACAGCAGGGTAGCATGTCAGTGGTGCAGTACTCAATGAGGTTTACCGACCTCTCACACTACTCCACAGATATGTCGTGGAACCCATTATTCAGGGACCAGACCTTCGATCAGGGGCTCAGGAAAGAGATCAGAGCTTTGATGATCTCCCTCAGCATCCCGACGCAAGAGGGGGTGTTGGAGTGAGCCCTCCTAGTGGAGAGTTTCCTTGCTGAGAAGTCTCCACCAATGAGATCCACCACTAGTTGACATACAACGGAGTCTTCTACAGCTGGCAGTAGACAGATGTCACAGAGGTCCAAGCAGACCATGCCATCCGACGGACAACCTCAGGACATAGGTTCAGTTATGCGGGGCACACGAGACAGAGCCAGTCATGCCAGAAGCGGGCAATGCTACTCGTACAACGGGCAGGGTCACATGGATGGTGAGTGCCCGACCCGCCATACTAACGATCAACATATGGTCAAAGGACCACCTAGGTAGAGATAGAGATTCTATTGAGGCAGTCCGCATGGAGCAGGCGGATGTGGCAGAGGAGCTGGTCATGAAGCTGATGGTGGGAGACGTTTCAAGGTATTACCTCCACCACCACCAGGAGGTCCTCCCCGACCGCAGGGAGTAGGTGGATAGGCGAAAGCTCAGCTTCAGGAAGCTGAGGCCTAAAATCACGACGCTCCAAAGATGATTTGAGGTATGCTATGTGTCTATTCCACCTTAGCTACAGTTCTTATAGACACAGGTTCCAGTCACTCTTTCATTGACACTGCCCTCATTCGGAGCTTGGAGATTCCAACGGACCCGTTGGCTCGATCCTTATGTCTAGAGACTCCTACAGGAGCAGATTCGATGATTACGCACTGGTGCCGGTAGTGCGAGGTTACTCTAGGAGGTGAGAGCTTCAGCTGGGATCTCCTAGTAGCGGCGTCGAGGCCTTACGACGTCATCTTCAGTATGAACTGGTTGTCTACAGTCCATGCTCAGATAGACTGTATTAGGCGTAAAGTGTGGTGTGTCCGCATGTATGGTACCATGTTTACCTTCACCGACGAGAAGGGAGCCTTTACAGTGCAGGACGGACTTACTCAGAGGAGGGTGCAGTCGATCACTCATCAATTGTCCTGCCTTACCCTCGGAGCAGTTGACGTGGAGAGTCTGAGCTATCCTGCAGTGGTGGAACAGTATGCGGATGTTTTCCCTGATGATGTTCCCGGACTACCTCCTCATAGAAAGGTGGAATTTTACATTGACCTATACCCCAGGACAACACTGATATCTACACCAGCGTATTGGATAGCTCCCGCGGAGCTTCGCGAGCTGCGGGTACAGCTAGAGGAATTGCAGGGGAAGGGATTCATCCGGGCTAGTGTTTCTCCATGGTCAGCCCCCATTCTGTTCGCCAAGAAGGCGGATGGGAGCTTGAGGCTCTGTTTCGACTACTACCGCCTGAACCAGGTGACTGTGAAGAACAAGTACCCACTCCCAAGGATTGACGACCTCTTTGATCAGCTAAAAGGAGCATGATGGTTCTTGAAGATAGACCTCAGATCAGGCTATCATCGACTCATAGTTCGAGACGAGGATATGCAGAAGACGACCTTCAGATGTCGATACTGCCACTACGAGTTCTTGGTTATTCCTTTCAGCATAACCAATTCTCCAGTAATGTTAATGGGACTCATGAACATGATCTTCCAGCCATACCTCGATCGCTTTGTCGTAGTCTTTATCGATGACATTCTGATCTACTCGACTACTGAGGAGGAGCATGCCTACCATTTGCGGGTAGTACTGGACACACTCCGAGAGCACCATTTTTATGGTAAACTCTCAAAGTGCCAGTTTTGGATCCGAGAGATTCACTTTTTGGGACATGTCATCTCGGAGGATGGATTTGTAGTGAATCTAGCGAATATTGAAGTGGTACTTGCTTAGGAGCCACCTAGGAGTGTGACAGAGGTTCAGAGTTTTCTGGGTTTGAATGGGTACTGCCAGAGGTTCATACCATACTTCTCCAGAGTTTCAGCACCACTTTCAGCCTTGATGAAGAAGGGTCAACCCTTCGTGTGGTCGGAGAGATGCTAGTAGAGCTTTCAAGAGTTGAGGAAGATGGTGACTAGAGCACCCATCTTGAGGCTTCTAGAGGAAGGCGTAGGGTATGTAGTCTACTTCGACGCATCAGGGAACAGACTCAGGTGTTTCCTGATGCTGGAGTGAGAAGTGATCACGTATGGTTCTCGACAGCTAAGACAGCACGAGAAGAACTACTCTACCCATGACCTGGAACTAGCAGCAGTGGTCTTCGCCTTGAAGATGTGGCGACACTATCTGATGGACGAACGTTTTACCATGCACTCTAATCACAAGAGTCTCAGGTATATCTTCTCTTAGAAGGAACAGAACCCGATAAAATGGTGATAGCTTGAGTTCCTCCAGGACTATGACTTCGAGATAGTATATACTCTTGGGAAGGGGAACTTTGTAGCAGATGCCCTCAGCATGAGGTCTAGTATACAGCTGCTAGGGAAGGTGACATACCAGCTAGATGCCTTACAGATATCCTTTGTGGATAGAGATGGAGCAGCTTTCATTCAGTCTCTTACAGTCACTCCCCTACTCCTTCAGTGAGTAAAGGAAGCACAACATGGGGACACTGACTACGGGACACGATGTGCTTAGATATCGTCAGGGCAGGCACCTGATGGATTTTCTAAAGGTGGGGAGTGCATCATCCTCTTTAGAGGTCATACTATGGTGTCAATGTCACTTCAAGAGGAAGTGTTGAGGGAGTTCCACACTTCCTCTCTAGCGGTACATCCAGGAGTGGTGAAGATGTATCAGGACCTTTGGTGATAGCACTGGTGGCTAGGTACGAAAAAGGCGGTAGCAGAGTTTGTCTCTCGATGCCTCACTTGTCAGCAAGTGAAGGCAGAGCACCAGGTACCAGCAGGCTTGGTTGATCCTTTAGAGGTCCCAGAGTGGAAGTGGGATTGGATATCCATAGATTTTGTGATGGGGCTTCCACACACATATAGGAGTCATGATTCAATATGGGTGATCATCGACCAACTCACCAAGTCGGCCCACTTCCTACGGACCAGATAGCACGGTTCAGTAGAGAGCATGGGACGCCTCTATGTGCAGGAGATTATGTGGATACAAGGAGTACCCTCATATATTGTCTCTGATCGTGACACCAGATTTACTTCTTGGTTATGGAAGGGGTTGCAGGAAGCTTTCAGGACACAGCTTCACTTGTTCACTGCCTTCCATCCTCATATGGATGGTCAGACTGAGCAAACCATTCAGACCCTCGAGGACATGCTATGTGCATGTGTACTTGACTTCGGATGTAGCTGGGAGGATCGCTTACCTTTGGTGGAGTTTTCCTACAACAAAATCTATCACTCCACCATAGGGATGGCACCTTTTGAGGCCTTGTATGGTCAACCTAGAAGATCACCACTGTGTTGGACAGACCCAGGGGAGTCAGTACTAGTGGGACCAGAGATGTTATGGGATACCACAGAGAAGGTGCAGATCATCCAGGAGTGGATGAAGACTGCACAGAGCAGACAGAAGTTGTATGCTAACAGGAGACAGAGACCTCTTGAGTTTGAGAATGGTGACCACATCTTTCTACGAGTCTAACCTCGATGAGGTTTACAGATATTTGGTTGAGGTGGAAAGTTATCTCCGAGGTTCATCAGACCTTTCCAGGTCCTTATCAGAGTAGGTGAGGTGTCTTACTACCTGGCTCTTCCACCTTAGTTGCATTGGGTGCATGACGTCTTCCATGTATCTCAACTGAGGAGATATGTGCACGACCCTTCCCACATCATCGACCATGGAGAGTTGAACGTCAACAATGGGGTGACTTTCATGGAGTTTCCAGTGGATATTGAGGATTGACAGGAGCTGGTCCTTCATGGACGGTCGATACCTCTGGTGCGCGTTCATTGGTAGCACAGGAACCTCCAGGAGAGCACATGGGAGCAGGAGGCTTAGATGCGTGCTCAGTACCCCCATTTGTTCCCTTAGTTCAAGTTGTAGCTTACGGGGAAGTAAATCCCTGAGGTGGGGAGAATTTAAAGACCCAGAAATACCATGGAATTTTTTTTCTTAAATACATGGCATTTTTATGAGTCCGCGAAAATTTACAACACTTGATTTCGAGGCCTGGTGTTCCCTGAATCAATTTCTAAAGTTTTGTTCAGGTACGTTTAGTAAACGTACGAGCGGGTTTTTATATCTTTTGAACCGGTGCTCAGAATTGAAATCTGAGGGCACCGTTGAACTCGCAGCGCCGGTATTCACTTAAGAAGACCTTCATCTCAACGATAGTTGGTCGAGAATAAAAGTTTGTTTTTGGATTTTTACAAAAAAATAACAATAAAAAAATAAAGTGTGCAACACTTCATTTTATTTGAGCCGCCTTTTGGATTGTGGAGGTTAAAACCTCCTCATGGAGGTTGGAGGTGGGGCCACCACACCTTAACCTCCCATGAGAGGTTATAGTGGTGGGGCCCACCCAAACTCAACCTCCCATGAGAGGATTAATGTGGTGGGGACCACACGGGGCTTAACCCCTTATTAATGGGAGGAGAGGAAAACCATTCAACTCCCTCAATTAATTTCACGTGTCAACATAAAATTAATTTCTATCAATTAATTTTATGTGTCAACATAAAATTAAATCCTATATTTTGTTTTGATGCAGGATATGTGGGGGAAGCCTCATGGAATCCTCCCAATAAATGTGCCAATGCTATTTTAATTCGCTTGAACCCCCTTTTTAAATTAAGTAACTGCATCATTAGAATTTAGGAAGGTTCTTAATAAATGAACTGTCATAAATTCCATGATGGTTACATACCTCTCCCACTCTCCTATATATAGGGAGCTTTGGAGGAGGATTTGGGACGACTTCACCAAGCGACGAAGCGCTGGTAAAGTGACGCGACGCCCAACACTTGGAGGATTGCACATTCCAACAAAGAACGCTCTACCGACGAAGAACGTCTGCCCCGACATCGACCATCTTCCTCAGAACTCTTTCTGACGTGAGACGTCCTCATCCACAGTGAATCGACATCCGCCTTCTTGCGCCAACGTCAACCAACTACGAGAAAGGTAGGGGGGTTTATTACTTGATAATGGTATACCCTTTTCTTATCTTCCTCTTCGGATAAAAAGGGATTGTTGAGGACGTGTTATCGATCATCTACTTTTCTTGATGAGCCGATTGCTATCACCTCTAAACGTGGAGGGTGTGGGTCAAGCTAACATGGTCCGACTCCCTTTTCCGATCTTTATGATGTTTCTTTGGCAAGGCGATGAGGCGACGACGACGGAGGCGACAATGACAAAGGTCGCGCCACCTGCGGCCTCCGCCAACCAGGCCGCCCCCGCAGTGCTCCGGTGCTTCCGGCCGAACATCACCGACCCGCACCGGCCCGAGTCGCGCCGAACCGGCAGCCCGACCGCCACCCAACAGCCTTCTTGCGGCCTCTCGGCGCTCTTCCCGGCATGCGACCCGCCCTGCCTGGTGCTCCCCACGCCCTGCCCGGCGCCCCCGTGGCCTTCCCCGCCCACTGCTAGCGCCCCAAGGCCTGCCCGTCCCCTGTCGCGCCCTGCCCAGTGCCCCCGCGGTCTACTGGGTGCCCTTCTAGAGCCCCCACGACCTACCCGGCCCCTACCGTGCCCTACCAGGCGCACCCGCGGCCTGTCCGGCATCATGCCGGCCTGCCCGCACCCTGCGCGGCCTGCTCACTGGTCTCCCGGCCGCCGGCCTCCCAAGCCGACCCGTGGAGTCTCTCACGGCGTCGCTGGCCAAATCGGCCCGACCTCCCAGGCCGAGTCACCGATCCTCGCCCTCGCGACACTCTGGGCTGAACTGGTCCCCAGCCCAGGCTGAACCACCAACGCGGTCTGTTGGGCTGGGCCCAGCGGACCGGGCCGGACTTAACGAGCTGACCCGCTCAATGGGTCAGGTCAGACCTAGCGGGTCTGAACGGGTCGACCCAGACCGAGTCGGCCCAGAATGGGTTGGTCCGAGTTGGTCCAACGAGGTCGGATCGGGGTCATTCCCATTACTTACCCATTACATTCATTTTTCCATATTTTTGGCACCAGACGTCTGTTTGACGAACTGTCAGTGGCGCTGGTAATCTCCATGAGAGACGGTCCCTTTGGGTATAGCCCACTGTAGTTAGGGGTGTTGTTGAGATATGGTCAAGTTGGATCATACACGAATCCAACCGGGCCCCCGAGACTAAAAAACTAATAACTCACAGACTGAGAGTCCGATGGACGCACCATCTGTTGCGTTGAGACCCCTATGATGCGACGGAACTTTAAGATACTTCTTCATGGGACATGGTTGAAGTCTACATATCGACACTTGGCTTGAGGAGAAGACCCTCTCGGAATCAAGCGTGCTTTGTGGAAACCCTGTGGTTGGCTGTGCTCTGACAACTGTTCCTGGGTCACGTGTTGGTCCGACAGTTCTGACTTCTATTCCTGGATCATGTGTTGGTCCGAAAGAATAGTTGGTCCTGGATCATGTGTTGGTCCGACAGTTCTGAATTCTGTTCCTAGATCATGTGTTGGACCGACAGAATAGTTGGTCCTGGATCATGTGTTGGTCCGACAGAATAGCTGGCCCTGGATCATGTGTTGGTCCGGCAACTTTGATGATTCAGTGGCTATATTTGATCATCTCTATCTCTCTATATAATTTTTATACCTGTGTGAGCTAAGGTAGTGACTTCTGTGTTTTCCTCATGATTGAGATGGGTTACTTGATAACTTAGTTATATGTGTGATCATATACCTAAGTAATGGCTATCCATTGATTTCATACACTGTGTTTTACCCTTGGTGGATTTTGAGAGACCTTGGTGGTCTCGGGGTCCCTACTGAGTATCGTTATACTCACCCCTGTATGGGCTATGCCCACACCTTGTTGTGTTGGATGCAGATGATGGACATCGCTGACAGAGGCTGAGAGCACCAGGACTGGATGGTACCCAGAGGTGGACCTTACGAAGAGTCAGTACACGGTGGAGACTGACGGATGTTGGGTGTTGAGGAGGCTATCTGTACCTACCCTTCAGGTATGACTCGTGGTGGACATTCCAGGAGCTAGTTTTCACTTTTCAGTTGTTTTTTCTTTTCAGTTGTAATTTTACTTTATAGTTGGGCTTGTATTCCAGCCCCTTTTTCTTTTCATTACTCTTTGTATACAACTTTTCTTAGTGTTTTACTTCCAACTCATACTCTGTTGTGTGTTTTTTCAGTTTATAAAGGCAATGCCTTCCCAGTTTTAGGGAATTACGCCTTTGGTACTAGTCGTCAGCCCCTGGACTATGGAAGGCGGTCTTGGGTTAGTTACGGCACGGGCCCTGGGGGATGGGTCGTGACACTACTAGTCTTACCAGAAGACCAAAATCAAAGGCCTTAAGAAGGATCTCAATTAGAATAGATCAAGAGGAGTTTTAAACAAGTTTTAAGTATGAAAAATCCGAGGTAAGGGAATTCACAACCCGATTTCCATTCTTTCGGTTAATATTCTACATCATTATTTTGTCATATTAAGATTTCTTGTGTGATGAATCTTGTTTATAATATGTTTAATTATGTGTATTTACAGTGTATATACATGTTTCATCCACTCTATTAAGTTTCACTTCAATTATATGATATTTTTAAGGGGATTTTCTTTTAAAATCCTCTTTTAAAATAATGTTTTATTAAATTCAAAAGCAACATTTTTATGCAATTATTTATGTTGTATGATTATGTTCTAGTTATTGTTAATTGATTATGATGAAGGGTAGGACCTATATCTCCCTCCAATTCATTGGGTATTTGTAAGTTGGAGGTCGGTCATATGGTTACTCCAAGTGTAATTGTGATGGTTACACAAATTTTAAGGTAGCTGTGAGGGTTACAAATTATAAGGTATCTGAGAGGGTTACAATATTTTTAAGTAATGTCCCAAGATTACTTTATGGTTATATTTATGTTCTTATGTTTTTTTGGATCTTGTGTAAATCTCATGATTCACAAAGTATATAAGGGTGACAAGTATGTCTTTTAAAAATTATTTCATACATTACAAATGTGTTCTTTCATTATTTTTATAACCCTTACTGAGATTTTTGTTCTCATACCAAGTTTTTAAATGATTTTCACATGTTATAAGGATGTGTAAGACAAAAAAATAAGCCAACTTATATGTTTGAAGAATTATCAAAGAAATCATGTTTTATTATAAAAGTTTTATATTTTGGAAGAAATGAATATAATTTTTAGGGCATCCACTATATATTAATGTGACATGTTATGAATATATTTTGTACCAAATCTCTAAATATTTAAATTTTAAATGATCCTCAATGTTAAAGGAATTGATTTCTTGACTAAATTCAAGATTATGTAATGTAATAAAGTCGGGTCCTTATAGTTGGTATCAAAGGATGGTTTAGATAACTTTAGGGGTTAGGGTGATGTTAATAGAATACCATAAATGATTTTTACTCTATGATTAATTTTAAATGTTATAGCATTTAAATATTACCATTTTTATTTGACTAAGATATGTTTGTTCAGAATGGTTTTCCACAGAAGAAACAGGGAAGCTGAAGAGGAGAGGTACTGACAGAACAACATCCTTCCGAATCTACATCCTAGAATGGTGGGGATTGGAACCCAAAATTTTGTGACATTATTGTGACAAATAATTCCAGAAATAAATGGTGGTGGAATCCATTCAAGATAACAACCAGATGTACCACAACGAAACATGAAAATAGTGGAACATTTTCTGAGACAACATCCTCCTGCTTTCAATGGATATTTTGACCTAGTAGCAACTGAAGGATGGATTAAATCCCTTGAAAAGATATTTGATGCTATGGGATGTTTAGATAATAAAAAGTTAACTCTTACCATTTATCTTTTAAAGGTGAAGCTGATCAGTGGTGGTCAATGTTAAAGAATATCATGGATAGAGAGGATATTGATGCCTTAAAGTGGGATGAATTTAAAAGTCTTTTCCTTAAAAAATCCTAAGGTGGTGTGAACTAGGATGGAGAATTAATTACTTAAATTGAAGAAAAATGAGGAATATTCAGTGGTTGTGTATGAAGATAACTTCACCCGACTGACGAGGTATACTCCAAATCATATTCTGGATCTTGATAGAAAAATCAAATGCTTTTACTCAGGATTGAATCCAAGTTATTGAAGGGAGTTGTCATCCCATGAATTCAAAAGTTATGAGAAACCAGTATGATGTTCTAAAAGGGTAGAGATGGATTTTTTGATGATCATGTGCATTTTGGAAATAATGAGAAGAAGAGGTCCAGATGGCATGTGATGTGTAAGAATCAACCAAAGAAATATGATGGTAAGAAAATCCAATTTCTATTTTGTGAAAAGTGTGGCAAGAAGCACCCTGGGGAATGTCTTACCAAAATTGGGAAGTGTTTTCAATGTGGTATGTTTGGAAATATGTCCAAATATTGTAATGAAAATGATCCTGAGACTAATACTAATAATAAAACTATAAAATGTTTTAAATGTGGTGAGATTGGTCATTATTAAAATTCCTTCCTAAAGAGAGATCCAAATGATACAAAGAAGCCATACTATAAGCAGAAAGGTGTAGTGAGATCTTTTGCGACTATGTCAGTAAATTTCATGCCATCCAATGAAGTTGTATTAGGTAATTTGTTTGTTTACACAGATTTTACTAATGTTTTGTTCGATACGGGGTCTACACATTCCGTCATTTCTGAGAAATTTTTTGGTAAATTGGAAATATCAACTCAACAAATGAGACAAGAAATTATTTTTAAAACACTCGGGGGAAATATTATAGAGAAGATGAATTATAAGAATCTTTCTATTGTGGTATGTGGAAAGACTTTACTTACAAACCTTATTTTTTTCCCTTAGTCGAGTTTGATGTTATTTTTGGAATTGATTGGATTTCTTTTTATCTTGCTAAGATTTAATGTAGAGATAAAGAAGTTGTTTTTTATAAAAAGTTTCAGTTTTTATACAAGAATGAACCCATACAATTGATAACATATCAGGAAGCAGAGAAACTACTGAAAGATGTAAATGAGCATTATCTTTCTCATATCATTGAAAATAAAGTAATTTTTAGATTAATGATGTTTCGGTGGTAAATGAATACCTAGATGTTTTTCCTAATGAGTTACCCAGTGTCATAGTTGATTGGGAAGTCAAATTTACAATTGAATTAGTTCATGATGCTAAGACAATTTCAAAACCCCCATATCGTATCTCTCAAATAGAACATCTTGAATTGAAAAATTTGTTGCAGGATTTTCTTGATAAAGGCTTCATTCTTCCTAGCACTTCACCATGGGGTTCGTCTATTTTTTTTATTAAAAATAAAGATGGTTTCATGAGACTTTTCATTGATTATAGAGATTTTAATAACATCACTATTAAAAATAAGTATCCTTTTCCTCATATCGATGACTTTTTTTATCAGCTCCAGGGAGACCAGCACTTTTCTAAGTTTGACTTGAGATTTAGATACCATCAGCTGAAGGTAAAGAACGAGGACATCTCAAAAACATATTTTCATACTAGATATAGGAATTATGAATTTTTTGTTATTTTGTTTGGGTTAACTAATTTACCTGCTGTATTCTTGGATCTTATGAATAGAATATTTCATGAGTTCTTGGATAAGTTTGTGTTTGTTTTTATTGATGACATTCTGGTATTTTCTAAGAGTACAGAAGAGAATGAAAAACATCTAAGGGTTGTTTTAAAAACCTTAAAGGAAAATAAACTGTATGGAAAATTCATCAAGGGTAATTTTTGGTTAAAAAAGATTTCTTTTCTTGGGAACATTGAAAATAAGAATGGAATAATAGTTGATCCTAAAAAAACAAGAGTGGTTGATGAATGGCCAAGACCCACAAATGTTACAGAGATTTGTAGTTTTATTGTATTAGTAGGTTATTACCGATGGTTTGCTAAAAACTTTGCACATTTATCTATCCCGCTAACCAAGTTAACGCGAAAAGGGGTTAAATTTATTTGGACAGAATAATGTGATGTCTATTTTCAGGACTGAAAAAGAGATTATTGAATGCTCCAGTTTTGGCCTTGCCTTCCCGAAATGGTGAGTTTATCATCTATAGTGATGCTTCTTTGAAGGGAATTTGTTATGTTTTGATGCAAAATGATTAGTTAATTGTTTATGATTTAAGAAAACTAAAGCCTCATGAGTTAAATTACCACAAAAATGATATGTAATTTTTAGCTGTGGTTTTTTCTTTGAAAATTTGGAGGCATCATTTATACAGAGCCAAATGTAAAATATATATTGACCATAAAATTCTGAAGTATATATTCACTCAAAAGGAATTACACATGAGCTAGAGAAGATGGATTGAACTGATAAAGGATTATGATTTCACGATCAATTACCATCTGGGAAAAGAAAACAAAGTGACAGATTCCTTGAGTCGGAAACATCATGCATAATTAACCATGTTACGTTTGGAACATGATCCATTAATTAATGATTTGATGAATTTTGGCATAGAAGATGTTTGTGTAGGAAATACCACTATTTTGTTTCAGGTTTTAGTGCATTCATCATTACCAAACAGAATTAAACAAGCGCAGAAGGAAGACCATGAGCTACAGAAAAAAAGTAGAATTGGTTAAAATGCATAAATTTCCAGAATTTAACCTTGGTAATGATTGTGTTTTAAGATTTGGAAAAAGGTTTTGTGTGCCTTGTGATTACCAGTTGAAGAAAGATTTTTTGTGTGAATCTCTTAGTTCTCCATTTTAAATTCATCCTGGAAGTAATAAGATGTACAGATACCTTAAGGAGTATTACTGGTGGGATAGAATGAAAAGGGATATTGCAAAATTTATTGGGAAATGTTTGACATGCAACAGGTTAAAGTAGAGCGGCAGATACTAAAGGGGATGGTTCATCCTTTGCTAGTAAAATAGTGGAAATAGAAGAATATATCCATGGACTTCGTCATGGGACTACCTAAGACTTATCGAGGTAACAATGTGATTTGTTTTATTATTGATCAGATGAAAAAATTTGTACATTTCCTTTCTACTCGAGATAAAATGTCGTTGGATCATCTTTCTCGATTATACCTCGGAGATATTGTCAGGTTATATGGAGTTCCTCTTTTCATTTTATCTAACTGGGATCCCGGGTTCACTTCTAACTTTTGTAAGGGGCTTCAGATTTTGTTGGGAAAGTAATTAAATTTTAGTACAACTTTTCATCCTAAATCAGATGGGCAGTCAGAATGAATGATTCAAACTTTGGATAATATTCTTAGAGCTTGTTCAATGGACTACAAGGGAAGTTGGGATCAACATCTTTCTTTAGTTGAGTTTTATTATAATAACAATTTTCATTATAGTACACAGATGGAACCTTTTGAGGAATTGTATGGAAAGTGGTGTCAGAATCCAGCATTTTGGGATGAATTCGGTGAAAGAATGTTTATGTGGCTAGAATTAGTAGAGGAAGTGGCTGAGAAAGTGAACATGATCCAGCAACACATGAGGATAGTTCAGAGTAGGAAGAAAAGTTATGCAGATAACAGAAGTAAATACTTCTATTTCGAGGTAGGCAACCATGTTTTCCTTAAAATCTCCCCTTGTAAATGTGTTATGCATTTTGGTAATAAAGGAAAGCTAAGTTTTCAGTTCATCAGTCCTTTTGAAATCCCGGAGAAAGTTGGACCAGTGGAATATCAAGTAGATTTTCCTCCAAGTTTGTATCAGGTACATAATATTTTTCATGTTTCGATGTTGAGGAAGTATTTTCCAGATTTATATCATGTTTTGAGCCCAAAAGCAGTTTATTTGGAAAAGAAACTTTCTTATAAAGAGAGACCAGTTCATATTCTTGATTAAAGGGAACAAATATTGCGGAATAAGGTAATCCACCAGGTAAAGGTTTTGTGGATAAACCACATGGATGAAGAAGAAACATGGGAGTCTGAAATGATATGATGGAAAGGTACCCTCACTTGTTTAATAAGTAAATAAAATTGTGAGGATGCAATTTCCAGAAGGTGGGGATAATGTAACACCCCAAGGTTTTAAAAAAAATTGAAATGTGTGAAACTTTGTTTTAAGTAGTTATTTATAACTAGCCTTTAAACATAATTTTTCTGCCTTTATGTTTTGAATTTTGAAAAATGGTCATGTACAATTGTGTTCAGCAAGTTATTTAGAGTCTGATAGAACCAACTTTCGTCTTGGTAAATAGTAACATACCCTTATGAATAGTGATATGAATAGTAATGACCCTTATGAATACTAAATTATATTTTTATTTTATTTTCTCAACGATACAAGATAATGAGATGTTGATTAATTTTTCAAGGTGTTAAAAAAAGATTCATAGATTTGAAAATGATATTTTTTAATAAATTATGATTTTATTTTAAAATTAAATTAATAATATTTAGAAAATTATTTTCAAAAAATGGAGTTCATTTTTGAATTCTAAGCGTCGATAAAGGGTTAGGGTAAATTTTTGGGAATTTTGTGAAATTATAGAATTTTTTATGAATAGTAAAATAAGATAAAATATTATAAATGCTAAATACTTGATTTTCTACATCATAAGTGATGCAAAGATGATGTAATACCACTTGGTTAAAACTCACATGCCATTGTTACTATTTTAGTTCACATGAATTAATACTATTCATAGTATTGAGCAAAAATATTATAATAATGATTAGAATAATGTAAAATGCCTCCTCTCCTCCACTATAAATACCACCCTCATTCCCCTCTTCCCCCCACACCTCTCAAGCATTGATCCTTACCTAAGTTCTTACCAATACCCTTACCAAGGATCTTCACCACGTCCTAGATCTGCTGGTCTCACAAAAAGGCCAAAATCAAAGGCCTTAAGAAGGATCTCAAGGAGAAGAGATCAAGAGGAGGTTTAAACAAGTTTTAAGTAAAACAAACCTGAGGTAATGGAATTCATAACTCGATTTCCAATCTTTGGGATAACATTCTACTTCATTATTTATGTCATATTTAGATTTTTTGTGATGAATTTTGTTTATATTATGTTGAATTATGTGTATTTACAGTGTATATACATGTTCCATCCACTCTATTAAGTTTCACTTCAATTATATGATTTGTGTAAGGGGCCTTTCTTTTAAAATCCTCTTTTAAAATTCTTTTTTACAAAATTCAAAAGCAATGTTATTATGAAATTATTCATGTTTTATGAATATTCTATGGTTCTTGGGAATTGATTATGATGAAGGGTGGGACCTATATCTCCCTCCAATTCATTGGGTATGTGTAAGTTGGTGGTCGGCTGTATGGTTACTCTAAGTATAACTGTGATGGTTACAAAAAGGTAGCCATGAGGGTTACAAATTATAAGGTAGCTGAGGGGGTTACAAGATTATGTAAGCAATTCCCCAAGATACCTTTATTGTTATATTTATGTTCTTATTTTTTGTGTGGATATTGTGGAAATCTCATGCTTCACAAATTATGTATATACAGGTGACAAGTATGTCTTTTGAAAATGATTTCATACATTACAAGTGTTTATGGACTAATGTGTTCTTTACTTATTTTTATATCCCTTACATAGCTTTTTGTGCTCATCCCAATTTTTTAAATTATTTTCATAGGTTATAAGTATGTTTAAGAAAAATAAGTAAACCAAATTATATGTTTGAAGAATTTTCAAATAAATCATGTTTTATTTGAAAAGTTTCATATTTTGGAAGAAATGAATACCATGTTTATGGTATCCACTCTGTATTAATGTGACATGTTATGAATTTATTATGTCCCAAATTTCTAAAGCTCTTAACATGAAAAGATAATCAATGTGAAAGGAAGTGATTTCTTGCCTAAATTAAATATTTTGTAATGTAATAAGGTCGGGTCCTTATACGAATTCCCTTTGGGTTGTGTAGAGCTTCAGCTACAATTCAAAGGTGCATGATGGATATTTTTTTAGACATGATCTAGAGGATCATTGAGGTTTTCATGGATGAATTCTCCATTGTGGGTAGTACTTTTGATATTTGTCTTGGAAATATTGAGTTAGTTTTAGAAAGATGCATTGAAACCAACTTTGTTCTTAATTGGGAAATGTGTCAATTCATGGTTACATAAGGTATTGTGATTGGTCATAAAGTGTCAAAAAGAGTTTTGGAATTTTATAATACTAAATTAGAAGTCATTCAAAAAATTTTACCTCCTGAAAATGTAAAAGGTGTTAGAAGTTTCTTAGGGAATGTCGGTTTCTACCAAAGATTCATAAATGACTTTTCAAAAATCACTAATCCCTTGTGTTCCCTGCTTGTTAAGGATGAACCTTTCAACTTTGATGAAAATTGTTTTAAATAATTTAATCTGTTAAAATAAACACTCACTACATCACATATTATCACTACACATGATTGGAAAATACCTTTTGAACTTATGTGTGATGCTAGTGACATGGTTGTAGGTGTTGTCCTTGTAAATAAGAGAGATAGGAAATTGCATACGGGTTATTATGCTATCAGGATTCTAGATGAAGTTCAAAGAAATGATATCACTACTGAAAAAGAGTTTTTAGCTATTTTTTTTTCTCTATAGAAGTTTAGGAAGTATTTTTTAGGCTCAAAAGTCATCATTTTCACTGACCATTCTTCCTTGAAGTACTTTCTTTCTAAGAAAGAAACAAACCCTAGGCTTATTATATGGATTTTTTTATTTCAAGAGTTTGATTTAGAGATTAGGGATAAGCTGGGAGATGAAAATTTAGTTACTGACCATTTATCTAGACTTCTCCATACCCATTATAAAGATCCAAGGGATATCCACTCTTCCTTCCCTAATGAAAAGCTTCTCATAGGGTCAATCAGGTAGTCTACACGGTATGCTGATTTTTTCAACTTCCTGGAAACAAGAGTCTTACCCAAAGATCTATTCAATAACCAAAGAAAGAAATTCATTTCTGAGATTAAATACTATTTTTGGGATGATCCTGTGCTGTTTAGAATATGTGTTGATGGTATTATTAGGAGGTGTGTTCCAGAGGAAGAGATGATGCCTATTCTTGAGAGTTGTCACTCCTCACCTTGGGGAGGTCACCATGGCGGTGAAAGGACTACTCATAAAGTCTTATAATCTGGTTTTCATTGGCCTACCCTTTTCAAGGATCCTAGGAGATTTGTAGTTGGCTTTGATAAGTACCAGAGGTTGGGTAATGTTGGTAGGAAACAAGAGTTACTCCAAAAAGTTATTCTAGAGGTAGTAATTTTTTATGTCTGGGGTTTAGGTTTCATGGGTCCATTTCCATCTTCTCATGGGAATGAGTACATTTTAGTTGTTGTTGATTATGTGTCAAAGTGGGTTGAGGTAGTTGCACTGCCCAACAATCAAGAAAAAAATGTAATAAAATTTGTTAAAAAGAACATATTTTGAGATTTGGAGTCCAAAAAGCCTTCATTATTGATAATGTAACACACCTTAAGAACTAAACGTTTAAGGCTTTAATGGAAAAATTTGTTTGTGTTCATAAAACGGGAACTCCTTATCATCCACATTCTAGGGGAGAGGTGGAAATTTCAAATAGAGATCTGAAAAAAATACTTGATAAAATTGTGTCAAAATCTAATAAAGACGGGTTTCTTAAATTTGATAGAGGTTTATGAGAATATAGAACTTCATTCAAGACCCCAATAGGTTTGTCTCCTTATAATCTATTGTTTGGAAAGTGTTGTCATTGGCATGTGTAGTTGCAACATAAGTCATATTGGGAAGTTAAGGCTCTAAACTTTTATTTTAAGAGTTATGGTGAGAGGAGATTACATGAGTTGTGTGACTTATATGAGATAAGAAGAGAGAGTTATGATAATTCAAGAATATATAAATAGAGGACTAGAACCTTTCAAGATTATATCATTCAAACCAAAGAATTCAAATGTGGATAGAAGTTCCTCCTCTTTAACTCTAGACTCAAACTCTATCCTAGAAAACTAAATTCCAAATGGTCTGGACCCTTTATTATTGTGAGAGTGCTTATGAATGGAGCTATTGAAATTGTTGGTGAAGAGAACAAACCCATGATGGTTAGTGGGCATAGAGTGAAACTTTATTTTGAGGGACAACTGAAGGGCTTGGATTCCTTCACAGTTCATGATAACTAATCTTGAATAAAGTCTGGATAAAGACTTTAAAACATAGCGTTGCATGGGAGGCAACCCATAGATATTTTTGTCCTTCTCTTTGTTTAATTTTTATCTTTTTATAAAGTTATGTTTATATATACTGTATTTTGTGAAATCCCTACTGTTATTTTGTTCTTGCAATTATCGTTCTGAATTAGGAATGATGTTTCTGCTGTGTCAATAAGGGAGTAGAATTCCCAAGATCAAGGATTAATGGATAACTTTAATTTATGGAAGTCACATAATTCTTGTATTCATTTTTCTACTCCTATTCATTTTAATAAAAATTCACTACTAAGTCATAGTTACTCCTGTTGGTGAGTCATTGACTCACCGATACATCATTGATTGTACTGTCAGTGAGTCAAAAATTGTTACTTTATAAATTTCTGCTGATGCTGTTAAAAATTATACATACTTCCCCAAGTTGGAAATGTTTACTACATGTGTTAGAGTGTTTGAAAAAAAATCTATTTATATTAGAAAATACTACTACATGTTTGCTTGAAAATCTACTACATGTCTTGCATACTGAAAATTTTCTTCACATGTCACTATGCTTAAAAACTAATTCTGCATGTTTCTCCTTACTGAAAAATTGAATTTCACTCTTGTAAAATCATTCCACTGTGAGAAACCAAGTGTGGGGGGAATATATGTAGACTAGTTGTGTGTTCTATCGAATTTTCTTATATAGGATGAGGTGTAGAGCATGAACTTGTATGCTTGATTGAAAATCCAATTGAACCCAATATGTGAACTTTCTTTCACCCTTTTACTATGCACCTACACTTGTTACATGTTATTTTTTTGACCTGCATTGAAAATATTTGTCACTAACTCAATTGTTCATGCATGTCTTTGCATATGAACCTTCTGTTAAAATAATTAGTGTAAAATTCATATTCTTTTAAATTTATTGAGACCCTTAAACATGTCATAAATATAATTAATTTAAAATATGTTTTGAGCCTTAATTGATTAATTGTTCTTCACCACTTTGAAATTCAACTTTGGTGTTTTATGTGTGGGTGAGGGGGTCAATTCTTGACTAAGCTAAACTGTGTTTAATGATAATCCCATCAATTATCACTGCAACATAACATTTTTTGTTAAATATTGGTTAAAAAAATTCAAAATTCTTTCATAATTTTAGGCTTTACACTATACCCAATTTTTTCTTGCCTTTGGATGATGCCTTATTAGTAGTTTAGATCTATTTTGATTATGAAATTAATGAGGTTAGATGATTGATGAGTAATACTTGCTTAGTTATTTCATGTCAATATTGTTTTAGGAACCACTTCTGAGAGTGATGTAGGTTACCCATTAGTGGAGTTATGATCTTAACCCTTGGAATTGGAAGTTTGAACCTGATTTTAGGGGCCTATGCCTTATTTTAATTATTAAATTAATTACCTTAGTGAGACAATGTAAATGATTTTTATAAAAATATTTTGAAACTAGAGTAGTTTGGGAATCTAGGATCCCACGGTAAATCTCTAAGACCCTAGATGTTGGGTGCATTTATGTTAACTAAAATCCCTCTATACACTTTGAATAAGTGCACATGCACAGTGCTTAGCACATGGTACATGTCTTGAGAAAAATTAAATAAAGTGTCTAGGGTAAAAAATGAGTTCCTTAAAGTGAGGGGAATGATGAAATCCAAATAAATAAAGGGACAAAGTGTTTATATGGGAATCATTTTGGTTGTATCAATAAGGTGATTCAAAATAAAAAATTATTATTATTTTTGGAACCTAGGTTGTGATTCAAAGTACAAATTTCCTTTGGATAAGTTCTTAATTCCATATTTATTTAATTTATAGTCACTCTTCAATTTAGATCTTAGATTGGAATTGAGATGAGTCACTAAGAAGTATCATATATGAGGCAGGACATCTTCATTGCTTCATGATTCATAGCTTTCTAGACTACGAGTGAGAGTTTGATTTAAGGTAAGTTTTATTTAAACAATTCATTTTTAAATCCTTTTTGACAGTCCTCTGATTTGAAAGTGCTAGACATGTTACTTTTTGAGCTGTAATATACACACATTACTGATTTTCAAAGATAATAAAACATGGGATTTTTTGAGGACAAACAATGCTTAAGCGTGAGGGAATTTGATGTGGCCTTATTTTTACATAGTTTTGCAACATCTTTTTTTTACTTTTTAATGATTTAATTATTTATTTTTTCACTTTTTCATAAATATATGTACTTTTTTATTTTTATAATTAAATTTATTGATTAATCAATTCTTATAATTAATTATGTAATTTTAGTCCTAAAAATGATTAATTATTACTTACTAATTTTTCTATACATTCAATTCATCATTGTAGTGCTTTTTTAAATCTGATCGCATTTTATTAAATTGACATTATTATTAAATTATCATTTAATTATTTTATTTTTATCTATTTTACTTAGTTTTTAATTTAATAATTTATCCATTAATTTAGATTCATTAAAAATAATTAACATTTTTAATTTATATGTTTGATTATTTTGTTAAGTTTTTAATAAGTTAATAATTTAAATAATTTAATGTATTTTTATTGTTAATTTTTTCATTTAGTTATTTAATTAAGTAATTTAGTCTTTTAATAATTTAAAACTTTAGTTCCTTGTTTGCAAATTAATTATAATGCTTAACTTTAATTTAATTAATAACCCAGTGTTTTTTTAGTTAACTTATTTTAGTTTTAGTTTAAGTTTATTATAGTTTTATGTTTTTAATTAATTAATCAATTAATTATTTTAATTAATTTATGTCTAATTTTTAGATGTTATTATTTAATTTAATTAAGTTTTTAATTGTGATTAAAATTTTACAGCGAGTCACCGACACTGCTTCCCACTTCCTTTCCACCATTTCTTAACGGTGTCACCATTATTAATCAGTGTCGTTTCTGCCTGCATCACTGCCACCCAGACTGACGGTCTCTCTTCTTCCAATGAAACCCTTTTCAAAATCCCACCATTCTACCGATCACCGACTCAGCTAAACAAAATCTAAACAAGATTCAACATACACACTTTTGCAATTTCCTGATTTAACAACAGAAATAAACCCAAATGCAGATCTTAATTTCAGATTGAACATCACCGTATCTGGAAATGGAACCGCCGCGATGGATTTTGTCATCGCCTGCAACTTAAGCTGCTCAAGACTGGGGTTTTGATATAATCTTCTATCGCCCTATAGAGAGAGTCATCACACTGGTCTTCAAGGAGGGGCCTCGGTTGGAATGTGGAGTTGCGCCACTGGTTGCTACATGGAGGGAGGATTTTTCGCAGCTGATTCAGAGACTTGCCTCACTTAGATAAGGAGAACCATGACTTTGGACCATAGAGATGTCATTGCAAGTAGAAGATTTGCTGATCCACGGATGAGGAATCGGTCGCTGTCAGTTGTGAAGTTGGAGGAGTTCGCCTCTTACCGCTCAACAACCATGCTTCAAGGAGGGAGGTTGGGGGTTGTTGTGCCACCGTGGAGGATTTTGGGGAGGAAGAGAAGACTGGGCCAGTTTCATTAGGCTGAAGATGAGTGAGACCCTCCCTTTCCCTCGGTGCGAAGAAGATGAACAGAGGGTGATTTTTTTTAAAAACTAACTAATCTTTAAACTAAAAAAATTAGAATAAAATAAATAATAATAATAATAATAAAATATAAAACTAAAATAATTACCTTAATTTATAAATAATATGAGAATAATTAATATAATTAAATTAATTAAAATAAATACGTTAATATTTTTAATTAAAATAAATTTATTTATCAAACTAAATTGAGCATTAATAATAATAACGTTAGATTTGATAATTGTTAATAATTAATTAAAAATTAATAAAACTTTTCAAACTTAAATATTAATCATCTAAATTAATGATATTTAATTATTTAATTATTTTTTATAATAATCATTTTTAAATAATTAAGTAATTACAATTTTAATAACAAAACTAATTAATTAATAAAATAAATAAATAAATAAATAAATAATCTAATTTTAAAATATAATAGATTTAGATAACTAATTACTAATAATATTGATTAATAGAATTATCATTTATTAACTCTAGTCTTTTAATCTAATTATAAATTGAATAACTTAAATTAAATAATAATATTTTATCATCCTTAAATAATATTATAAGGTAATTAAAATAATAAATTTAATAATTAATAAATAAATTTAAGTTTAAAATTAGAAGAAAATATTAATTATCAAATAAAAATAATTATTAATTAAAATTTTTAATTAGATATATAACTTTAAGTTAAAAAAATTAATAATAATAACTATAATTTATTAATTAACATTCGTCGTTTTTTTTACAGTTCATTTGTTTTCGTTCCTAACTGCGAAAGTCCATACCAAAGTTGAAAACACATCCAAATTAATTCAATTAACTAATGGGAAGTTGGTTACAAGGGAAAAGCTTGTGTGACATGTCATTCATGAAAAAACGCACGTGTTAGGTGCAACATCGAAGAACATTTGAAGTCGATGGAAAACAAGGGGTGATGTGCAGCAGATGACTGCGGGTTTAAAAATAGAGTAGAGATGAGGGATTACATCGAGCATAAACCTTCATTCCAACATTCAACAACTTCTCTCTTCAGAGTAGAGCGATCCGAGTAGCAGTTCTTGAAGATCTGATGGGAAGACCTGGAGTCGAAGGAGCTCAGGAGTAGAGTATCATTTCGAGAGTTCTTCTTCCCTTGTGTTTGAACTCTTGTACTTGGTTTTTGTATGTTTGTAATTTCTGTGATGATAATTAACATGAATATTAACTAAATATTCTAGTTTGGGGAAAAATTTCTGTTGTTTTCGTTATTTTTAAATTATTCTTTTTCACTTTATCATTTCAATGTATTCAGAATTGATTGACGAGATCAATAATAAATTCATTCAATTTCTTTGTACCATTGTTACTTAATTTCGAAATCCACATTCATTCTGTGAGAATTACCATGGATAAATCTCTCAAAGGATTTTAAATTCAGAAAACATCAGAACTTACGGTGAGTTTGTTCTGTCATCATTTTCAAAGATAATTTTTCACAATTGAACTTTCTTGGAGTGGAAAACTCCAAGATTGATCAATATGTTTGGCTCATCTCCTAGCAAGGGAAGTGAGTCATCCTTTTTATAGTGGTACATTCCAGCAACATATAAGTGACACGGAATCCCTTTAAAAACTAGTAGAATAAAGTTTTTTCCCATGCATATTTCTCTTGATTGTTCATTTATCAGCATTCTTAATCTCTGCTGCTCATTGTTTCGAAACACTGTTTCATCTTAGTTTAGAAAAAAACATAAAAAATGTGTAGTTTCTTTTATAATTTAAAAATACACAAAAAAAACTATATTAAAAGAAAAAAATAGAAAATTTACCCCACTGCTGACAACAGTGGGGTCTTTTTGAAAATTTTTAGAAGAATCGTGGTCAAAATTTCCTTCCGTGTGGGTTCAACCCTACTTTACACATATACAATAGTTGGTAGGAATATAAATTTTTAAACATTGACTGGCTTTAATTAAGGTTGTGTCATAGGTCCTAACCTTTAGATCATTCTCTCTATAGTTCCTCCATAGGGTATACACTATATGAATTCTCCTCACAGTCAAACATCAATCCATGATAGTAGTACTCTCCATGGTGGCTCTTTAATTCATTACAAAATTCCTCCCCTTTCCAATTTAATTATGTTAAATCCCTCCTACTATGAGGCACTTCGTAAAATTGGTCCATTCATGCCTAATTCCTCATCATTGAAAAGAGAAATCCTTTCTCAACCAGCATCATTGCAAGGAAATGGTTATTCTCTAAACCACCCTTGGATCTCCTTCCTTCTAAAATTATAGAGGAAATCCCTTCATGTCCTTATATTTACAAAAAAAGAGTAGGGAAACATCCACATTGGGAAGACTAGATTGAGGAGCCTTTGAAAAAAGATAAAGAAGACGAGTTGAACATAAGGAGACAATTAGCCAAGGACAATTTACTAGTCACGTTCTGGCCTTTATCCACCCCCAATATAGTATTCCAGAGGCATTGTTAGAATATTATATTCACGAAATCTGCCTAAATGTATGTAATACTCTTCAACACTCAAAATAAAAAGAATTTACTTAGGATGAATATCAAAGACACATTAAGGTAATAGAAGTGATACATCGTCAAACTAACTTGGTGGCTCTTATAGCTACACGACACCCAAAACTGGTAAAACAACAAATATACATTCAGTGTGCATGTCTCAATGTGTTAAAAAAGTTACATCATCTGATCACTGATTCCCCATCTATTGTTCATATCATAGGATAGGGAAAACACGAGACATTGTATTTCACTATGAACCCTAATTAACAAAAACCTCCATAGGTGACATCATGAAATGTCATAGCCTAAGGACGACTTCAAGAAATGGGATTTGTTCGCAATAGATGGTACACTCAGAAAACATATTGTTGAGAATGACTCCCTAACACACCGGTTTGAAAGATAAAAACCCATAAAAAACTATCGTGTCAAGCATTCGAAAATATTGAGCAAACAACCTACCTAAGGGAGTCCAATTGTAACGCCCTGATATTTTTAGAATTATTTTTTTCGAATTAATTTATCTTTTCAATATTTTTCAATTCACATGAAGCAAGAAATAGTTATATATATATATATATTAAAACACTAATTCAAAAATTACTTTCACATAAAATATCAACTTGTCTTGCGCTACACGTAATACTAACTTGGCTTTCACTCCAAGCAACACCAACTTGGAGTATGATGCACGCAACACTCGGTTTATATGAAACATATTTTTAGATAAATATAATTAATTAAATGAGATAATTATAAGCTAACCATTAAACATAGTTATATAAATAGTAATAACTACTTTTCAAATATTTTTTATAATTGTTTTATAAAACATATTGATAATAAAAGATATGATTTTTTGTAAAGTCCTTTTTTTGTTCAAAAACATTGTTTTCTCGAATGAACTGCTTCTACTAATGAAATTAATTTTAGTCAGATTTAGAAATTGAATTTTATAAAATAAACTAAACTTTTTAATTCATAACATCTAAATTATCTTAGGGTGAAATGTTTGATTTTTTTTGAGAAACTTCCTTTTTTGATGAATTGTAATAAATGGAAGTTTATTAAAGAAAAAGGAAAACAATATAAGAAAAAGATACAATCATGGAACACCCAACAACCATAATTGATGGTTATGGTGTTGGAGATCAAAAACCAAAGCAACAAGAAACACCCAATGGAATAAGGTGAGCTTTGAAAGTCAATAGAAGGATCATCCTTTCTTTTCAAATCAGATGGACTGCTCCAAGCACTCCAATCTAGAAATATAAATGTTGCATTCCACTCCAGAATGAGATATCATCTCTCCATGAATTGCAAACAGAATGAGGAGACCTGATCATTTAAAGCCAGAAATGGTCTATGTTCAAAAACACAGCCTTGCCAGTGACCCCCTGTAAAGTGAACCAGCCATTGCATGTTCTCACAAGTGCCCCTTTAAGCTGCTTAGAAATCCCATGAAATAAAATGAAGGCATTGAGGAAGAAGCTTATTGAATTACAATGGCATAAATTCTCAATGAAGATAAAAAACCATCCGCACAAGATGACACTCATAAATATGGAACAACTCCACCTAGGATGAATCTAACCAATAAAGTAAATCACCCAAAAACATGTTGTCCAGCCCATTCACAGTCAGGTTCAGCTCCATGTGAACTCGGTAGCTTCGAATCCTTTGGTGTCCAAGCCATTGCCAGTAAGTGGCATGAACCAGCCATGAGAAATCTCATGGTGATTTATTTTCCAGATTCTTCCAGCTCTACAAGGTATGCTTTAGTTGTTATGAGGATATTTTTTGAACTCCTTACCTTTAAACTAGTATCCGTGATTTTTCTAGCTTTAGGGGGTCTCCCTACTTTCCTTTTCAAGATTTGAGGACCTTTGAAGCCTTGAAGAAGGTCATCAATGTTAACGGCTTCAGGTATCCCACGTGTACTGGACACAATCAATGTGTCCAGATTTCTGTGAACAGTGGAAGAAATACTTGCAGGAGTTGTAACATTAATTTTGGAAATAGAATCATATGAATCATTTTTACCAGAACTTGAAGTAATCAGAGTGTTCTGAATGTCTTAATCATTAGGAAAAATGATGGAATTGACCCCTAGAACAGGAGCAGAAACGTTGTAAATGCAGGTCTGTCCAGATTTGATAGCAGCAGGAAGATCATGTTTAGAGACATTTTCATTCTGAGAATTTTTAAGATTAAGACCCGCTAATTCAGAAGATGAATCATTTCAGATAGTATTCAATAAAGGAGCAGCCTCCTTATCATCCTGTAAGGATACCACAAGATCAAGGATATCATTGTAAAAATCCTGAAATAACTGACTCTCCTCATCTTCATTCTATGAGACTATAACCAGATTACAAACATTATTATAAATTTCAGTAAATAATTCATAATCCTCATTACAAACCCATTCAGTAACTGGGTTACCAGATTGGATAACCTTGGGTGTTGGTTCCAGAATATTCTCTTCCTCCTCTGCTATATCATCCCATGACACTTTTAGAGATGAGGAAGGAGCAAAGTGAATGGATGTGGGAACTTTTGTATTAGAAGGATCACTTTGCGTTTGGACAGGGAGGACCACTGAGTTTTTCAAAACTCATTTATTCTCAATAAATACATCTTTGTTCTTTTTCATCCTGTTAACTTCAGTCCATTCTGAAGCTCTAGGTGAAGCTTTAGCATTTCTTTGAATCATCCTACAGTTAGAAACAGTATGCCCCACGATTTTGCATACATCACAAAAATATGGAAAATTCTCATATTCCAATCTAATATCTGACTTGAATCCATTAGCATTAAACAGAATGCAACTAGGTCTTTTGATTTCCAAATTGATGTCCATAAGGACTCTAGCAAAGAAACCAATTTCTCCATCCAGGGTACGCTGGTCCAACCTAATTGGAGTGCCGAGACATGATGCAATATCATTTAGAATTCTAGGATGCCAATACACCCAGTTTAATCCATGAATCCTTACCCAAATTTGTGCATTAGATTGCTTTAAAGTGAAAGGATTAAAATTGACATCCCATTCAGATAATCTCAGGACACCAGGTTTGAGTTGGAGATCACCCAAATTCCAAACCGAATTCAAAGATTCAATGGAATTTAATATGATGTGAAAATACCCTTTACCAATTGTGATTAATTTCCAATCCCTCATACCCCAATAGTGTGAAAATATATTTTTGAGATCAACATAAGACCAAGTTTTATCCCCTTTTGAGTAAATCATACAACCAAGTATGGAGAACTTACATAGATCAAGCCTTTTCTGCAACGCATCCAGATTAGCAACCACTGAAAACCCACCATTCTCTAACCTGGTGATGTTTAAGGATTTAGATGAATCCTCCTTTGTAGGATTTAAAGAGCCAAAAAGAGCCTCCGTTAAAGACAGACTCTTTCTTCATAAATTCAAAGAATCCTGAGAGCCCGGGGGCTTGAAATATTCCTTCAAGGCATGACGATTATCCTTGAAGGCCGCTTCCCACTCTGTGTTGAATGATTCCACAGAGAAACTTAAGTGAGAAGATTAAAAAGCTCCAAATAGCCATTGTTGCGAAGGGGAGTCAGGGATTTCTTGCTCCTGCTCCGTTTCTCCATCAGCCCTATCAATTGATAAAATTGTTTTCTTTTTTGATGAATTGTTAAAATTACTGCAATTTAGTTAAAAACATCATTTTCATTTAAATAATTATTAATACTAAATTATATTTTATATTTGAATTAGTTTCACATTATAAAAATTATACATCTATTTATAAAATTAAGTTCATTATAATCAGTTTTACTTTCAAATTGAATATAAAAACTTAACAAAAATTTGAACATTTTTATACTATAAAAATCCGTTATTTCTCCCCATCTGCGGGATTAGCGTTAATCTTAATTTTATCACATGTGTGATTAGAATTTTGAAAATCTGACATAAAAGGATGTAATTATTATTATATTTGTGGTCTAATAATATCAACTTCATTTTTTTACCAAACTGATTATTGAATGTGATTAAAATTAATTACGGTGATTAAGGTGCGATTAAGCTTAATAAGGGATTAAACCTTGATATTAAGCACCAAAATGACTTGGGAACTCGTCCAAAATCCATTGGTTGAAAGATTTGACCATGTAACAACTTGGTTAAAAATATATGGTTTATTGGAAAATTATTAAATGGAAGTTACCTATAAAAAAGGGTAAGTAAGGAAAAAGACAAAAATGGATCTTTCCTTACCTTTAACATTTATAAAACTTTGAGATATGTAAAAACATCATATTTTCGGTTATATATATCCTTATGAAAGATATATGGGTTATTTTTATAATAATAAATTATCAACAATTTTTAGAAATCTTTTTGGTACTTAAAATTCTTAAGAAATGTCAACATAATGATTATTTAGTTAAATATTAACTAAAATAAATGATACTATAAATATTAAAAGTGAAGTTAATTGATTGAATTATTGTATTTATTTATTTTAGAAGATTAATATATCATGTGACACACCTTTAAACCTAATATATTTTAATTCCAATATAATATTGATATTTTCAAATTAACATTAAATAAATAATGTCAAAATTGGCATTATTATTATTTTAATATCAATGAATCTTATAAAATGATTTAAAATTGATAAAAATACTTTATTATTCTAAGTTAATTTTAAGTGTTAATATAAATTAAATATTATATATTAATTTAATACATTATAATTAACATATTGACCAATATTATGTAAATACATTGTTAAGACGGACCAAGTTCAAGCAACATTTTAGCACGTCACATGCGATTGTTTTAAAATTAATTTACATAAAAAATGGGATTTTTATTTTATAAATTAGTTATAATGTTAATAATTAACTGGATATATATTTTCTAATAAATCTCACTTAAATATAGTCTTAATGTTTAAAATAATTAGATTAGAAAACTAGATGCTTTAATAAAAAAACAAAATCATAAAATTGGGGAATCTTATATTTTAAAGAACCAGATAATTAAAATGCACATATTTTTTTGTGGATGAGGTTTTTATCGACCATGATTCTACTTTAATCCATTATTTTTCTATTTTGGAGTAACATTAAGTAAGATAGACCACCCATTATTGAATTCCTTTTGGTATTTACAAAAGTGACACTCCCCCTCCACTATAAAAAGGAAAGCACTCTACCCCTTCCTCGAACCTATCAAGCCCCTTAAGTTCAGCCAATATGTGCCCAAATTGCCTCCAAAAAATCATAACTTTTACATTTAAGCCTATATTTTGGAATAAATCTTATCAATTAAGACTTTTGGCATTAACCCAAAGGAGTTACCCAATTAAGAGGAAGTGTGTATGAGTACGGAGAGAGTCAACACACAAGGTAAGGGGATTTAATATCACTAATAATTTTTGTGAGATACAAGATATTGTCACCACTATTTCCATTTTTGTGGTGTATTTAATTACCATTATTTTATTATATGTATATTTTACTTAAATTTATGGTTATTCACATGCCGATTTGATGATCCTTCTTTCTGGGGGTTTTGTGTCAATTTTCCTTCTTTGAGACTCATGTTTTGTTATGCACCTAAACTCATTTTGAAGGTGAATATACTTAAATTTTACATTCCATATCATGAATCTAAATATTCTCATGAATCATATGATTCATTTAATATCCTTCCCTTACATGGAGAGCTTGATTCCAAGATACCATGTTATATGAGTTTATTGAGACAATCTCATTGCTTTTCAAGATTTTTTATATTTATGTCTCCTTTGATGAAATATTTTGATACATCTCTCAATAATATTCATGAGTTTCCTTATACTTTGTTATTTAATGATATAATCATGTATTGGTACCATTTTATACTCTTTGGTACATAAGATAGTTAAGAAAGTGTTTTTAGGAATTCCCAAATTTACCCTTTGGTCGGAAATCAATGTTTTCTAAAAAGGGTTTCTATGAATATTATACCATTAAACTATAATATTTAAAAGGAATTTTTACCCTTTTGTATTTTACCAACCCATTCAAGTGAATATTCTTGTCTCTTTCTGAACAAGGCACTTTTCTATCCTTTTTACCATGTAAAAATAAATGTTCTTTTGACCTCATACGACATGTACAAATTTACCCATCGCAATTTCTTCGAATCTCCCTTTAAAATGTTAAAAAGGTTAACATTTAAGAAAATTATTTCAAAATAAATTTTTAAGGAAATTTTTTTTCAAAATGGTTTTAAACTTCTTATATATGTTTTTCATGGAAAATTGTTTTCCAAATGTTTTCAAGTCTTATTTACATGTTTTCAAAGTTATTTCAATGAAATGGTTTTCAAAATGTTTTCAAGATATTTTTATAATATTTCAAAAAAATTCAAATATAAATGTTTTTAAAATGTTTTGAATATTATTTTATAATTTTTGAGGGAAATTTTTGTTCAAAATAATTTCATAAGTTTCAAGGTATTTTCTAAGAAAATTATTTTCAAATGGTTTCAGGTATTAAAAAACCTTTTTCAAATAAGAAATGATATTTCCACAAGAAACATTTTTAGAGGATATTTCAAAATTATTTTCCATATAAGATGACATATATTTATGCCACTCATGATTTTCTAGTAAATTATCTAAATTTTCCATTCATATCCTTTCTATGAATGAGTTATTCTTAATTTCATGGTCTTTATGAAACCCATTTCTCCTTCACGGGTTATACATATATGAAATCTATTTTTCTTTTATGGGTTATGTTTATGAGGGAATGATTTTGAAACCTATTTATTTCTACATGTTATAATATGTTTACATGTTTATGATACCCATTTCATTTCATGGGTTATGATATGTTTATTTATTATCTTGTGGCACATGTATGTATGATTTCATTATGTGACAAGTGAGACCTATATCTCTCTCCAATGCATTGGGTAAAGTATTATATCTCATGAGATAATGATGGGGATCAATTCTATGGGCATGATATACTATGGGAAGATTGGTAAACCTGATCCCTTACAAAGAAAGTACTTCTGTTTAGGATGGTGGTTTGTCCCATCCAGTAGGTGTAGTCACCATGATGATGGAAGATAGAGAAATCTGGTCCATTACGAGAATATGGGGAAACCCAATCCTTTACTAGGAAATAACTATGGCTAGGGATGGTTGTGTGTCCCTACCAATGGGTTAAGTTCCTATGAAATTCCCTGATAAGTTCTATCAATTCATATTGACTTATAGGTAATGATATCACATGTTTATATATACCAAAATTCTATGTCTTATTCCTATGTTATGCTTTGATGTCCAATTCTCTTTATTTCATTATATTTCATGTCTTATCAACTTCCAATTTTTATTCCATGATCTCGATTATGATCATTGATATACAGGGTATGATATTCTATATTCATGATCATGTTCTCACACCCTTATGCTCATGATTATAATTACATGTCTCCCTTGTTTAACCTTACTAAGAATTTGAGCTCACCCCTTTTCATGTTTCCTTTCTCCGAGTTATGAAGAATGGTTTTAGGTAGAAGTAATAAAGGTGGATATCTTCATTGGAGATGTTGAAGATACTTCACCAGGATATAATATTTTGTTTCCAAGTTTCCAAATACATGAAACTATTATGGTCCTCTGACATGTATTTTTTTAATGTACTAAATATTCATATAAAATTATGTAATATCCATGTATGTTAAGCCGGGGTCATTATAGTTGGTATCAAAGGAAAGGTTTAGTAAACCTTTGTAAACTAGGATGATAAAACCTTAGTGAGATCCCTAGGCTATTTCTAAGGATATGTCTAGGGATATCTCTAATGATAAGTATAAGTATGAGTTAACATTTAGGAAAATGTAATAGAATTTTGTTAAAGTATAGAGTGAGTGGTTTCCAATAAATACATCATAATCTAGATACTAATAGTGTATGTGGCTCTGGCATAGATGTACCTAGAGGTAACAACTCTGACAAGGTGTTTTGGGCTTGACTTGAGGTAATCTAGTACATGACAATGGGCCATGTTGCACACCTAGTTTGACACTCCCATGGGATATACTTTGAGAATTCACTAACTCTTCATGAACCATCATGAAGTATTTAAATATAAGTTAGCTATGAATAACCTAGGATAAACCCAAGGTTTCATGATTTAGACATATGATAAGTAATTATTTTCATGACTATGTGGATTTCTGTTATGATAAGTAATGCTCACACTATACTTCTGGTTTTGGTCAAATGGTGGGAACTAGAATAATTGGATTAATATTAAATGTGATGGAAGATTTTCTGATGGGTAGTCAAGTGGTATGATCACTGGAGTGAAATATTTCGTGATCATGCCTAATCAGTTTTCACAGAACACGGTTAATAATTTTTACCTTAACCAACTCTTGGACTCACCAAGGAAGATAAAGAAGGATTTCTCTGAGAGTTTGAGTAATGGAAACCATAGATGAAATAATATTAGGTTTATTTTGTGTTAAGATTGTGGAAATAATCACCTAAATGAATGTCTTAGAGGAACAAGAAGGTGTTTTGACTGTGGAAAATAAGGACACAAAGAAAGTGACTCCAAGGGAAAAATGAAGAGTTAGGTTAATGAAATGGATAGTAATTTTGGCCTTCCTAAGTTGTCATAGAAGGTTAAGTTATTTAAATTTTGAGAAAATGGTAACATTATGGTTGATGAAAAGACTACAGATGAAATGTGAAAGGAAAGAGGTATTATTGAAAATGGATTAAGGATGAAGTAATTGAGGTATTTATGTATTTGGATTCAAAAGTTATGAATGATGAAATATACATGGATTGTTCCACTTATGTTTTTTTCATAGTATTTTCATGTTTATGTTGAATGTTCCCTATGGTCTAGTGAATTGATTTAATGATAATATGATATTTTGACTAATTGAAGATAAACCTTAATATTTTATATGGATAAAGATATATGGGATAAGAATAAGTAAATTGGAACGTATTTATTACTTGGGAACTAAGTAAGGACTTGTTTATAAGTGGTTTATTCTACCACTAATGAAGTTTACAACATTTCTGTATTTAAGGAGTTAAATCCAATAAACTTTGGAATGAGGAATCATGCATGTTTTCCAAAAGGATTTAGGTTAATTCAGGTTATTACCATGTTTCAATAGAATATATGATGAGGTTATTCACATGTTTGGAATGTGACAACCAATATCTACTTTGTGATATACAAGGGAATCAATGTTAAGATGATTTCATAACATTATATATAAATCCTTGAATTTCCATCTTTTAGAGGGGTTATGAGGTTAAAAATTTATGAAAATTTGAAGTTAAACTTAAGATTAATTAAATAATATTAAATTGTTATCTCTCATATAAGGATTATGCATATTGGATATCCTGTTCAAAATACCTTGTGTGAATGGTAACTATTGAAAAATTGGATGGCATATCATGGAACTTGTGATCAATTAGTACTTCAGAAATGAAAAAGTAACCTTATTTTTTTCTTATATAGAAAGAGCTGAAGTAGAACAAAAAAACAATAAATGGTGACATTTCTTATAAATCATGCAATTATATCTTGTAATGAAAATTATGTAACTATAGGAAAAAGTCTCTTGAAACCAAAAAGGTTGTCCTATACCTACGTTTTTGATGAATCAAAAGGTCCCTTAGGTTATTATAGATTTATGGATTTATTATTGTTAACTTTATCCTAACTTTGTTCCCTATAACTCTCCATCAGAACATGATGGTAATATTTTTCTTCCATATCCATGTTTTCACTTTCCTCCTAATTTCTCCCATTTGGAAACATATTTATATATTACATTGGGTAACCATTATGGTTCCAAATTTCACTTTTTAAGGGAAGTTTTAGTATCCATTTTTATGATGTGGGTTTATATGAATGAAACATTCAAGTATTAAACCTTTGATAACCCAGATGAATTTTGAGGGAGAAATTCATTTTAAGGGGGATAAAATGTAACACCCTGAGATTTTGGGAATTTTTTTTCTGAATTAGTTTATCTTTTCAAGATTTTTCATTTCACATGACATTGGAAATAGTTCTCTCTCTATATATATATATATATATTAAAACACTAAGTCAAAAATTACTTTCACATGAAATTTCAACTTGTCTTGCGCTACACGCAATACCAACTTGGCTTGCACTCCAAGCAATACAAACCTAGCATACGATGCACGCAACACTGAGTTTCTATGAAACATCTTTTTTTATATTTAATTAATTAAATGAGATAATTATAACCTAACAATTAAAAATAGTTATAGGAATAGTAATAACTACATTTAAAATATTGTTTAGAATTGTTTTATAAAACATATTGATAATAAAAGATATGATTTTTGGTGGTAGTCCTTTTTATGTTTAAAAACATTGTTTTCTCAAATGAACTTATTATACCAATGAAAGTAATTTTAGGCACATTTAGAAATTAAATTTAATAAAATAAAATTAAAATTTTAATTCAGAACATCGAAATTATCTTAGGGTGAATTTTTGGGATTTTCCTAAGGAACATAATTTTTGATGAATAATGAAAATTACTACATTTTAGTTTAAAACAATATTTTAATTTAAATAATTATTCATTATAAATTATATTTTATATTTGTTTTAGAGTCACATTATATAAATTATAAATATATTTATACAATTAAGTTTATTAGAATCAATTTTACTTTCAAATTGAATATAAAAACTTAACAAACATCTGAACGTTTTTCTACTATAAAAACCCGTTATTTCTCCTCGTTTGCGGGATTAGCATTAATCTTAATTTTCCCACTTCTATGATTAGAATTTTGAAAATACAATATAAAAATATGTAATTAGTATTATATTTTTTGTCTAATAAGATCAACTCAATTTTTTTACCAAAATAATTAGTGAATGCGATTAAAATTAATTACGGTGATTAAGGTATGATTAAGCTTAATAAGGGACTAAACCTTAATATTAAGCACCAAAATGACTTGGAAACTTTTCCAAAATCCATTGGTTGCCAAAATTTTACCATTTCCACACTTTGTTAGAAATATTTGGGTTATTGGGATATTATTAAATGGAAGTTCCCCATAAAAAGGGTATGGAAAAAAGACAAATAGGGAACTTTCATTACCTACATTTGCAAAACTTTGAGATTTGTAAAAAAACATCATATTTTAGGTTATATATATCCTTTTCAAAGATATATGGGTTATGTTTGTCATAATAAATTATCAATAATTTTTATAGTTTTTTTATGTACATAAAATGCTTAAGAAATGTCAATATAATGATTATTTAGTTAAATATTAACTAAAATAAATGATACTTTAAATATTAAAAGTGAAGTTAATTGATTTAATTATTGTATTTAATTTTTTTAGATTAATATATCGTGTTACACACCTATAAACCTAAAATATTTGGATTCCCATATAATATTTATATTTTAAAATTGACATTAAATAAATAATGTCAAAATTGATAGTATTATTATTTTAATATCAATGAATCTTATAAAATGATTTAACATTGATAAAAATACTATATTCATCCAAGTGAATTTTTATTGTTAGTATATATTAAATATTTTATATTAATTTAATCCCATATAATTAACATATTAACCCATATTATGTAAATACGTAGATCAGATAGTCCGGGTTCAAGCAGCATTTTAGCACGTCACATGCAATTGTTTGAAAATTATTTTACAAAACAAATGGAATTTTAATTTTATAAATCAGATATAATGTTAATAATTAAGTGTATATATATTGTCTAGTAAATATAACTTTAATATAGTATTAATGGTCAAATTAATTCTATTATAAAACTAGTTTCTGTAATAAAAAATCATAATGATAAAATTGGGGAATCATAGAAGTTAAAGAACTAAATAATTAAAATGCACATATTTTTGTGTGGATGAAGTTTTTATTGACCATGATAATCCTTTAATCCATTATTTGTCCATTTTTTAGGAACTTTAGGTAAGATAGGCCACCAATTATTTAATACCATTTGGTATTTACACGAGTGCCACTCCCCCTCCACTATAAAAAGGAAAGCACTCTACCCCTTCCTCACACCTCTCAATCACATTATGTTTAGCCAAAACCTGCCCAAATTGCCTCAAAAAAATATTAACTTCAATATTGAAGAATCCATTTGGGCAGAAATATTCTCAAGGAATCCTTTTTTCATATACCAAAAGGAGTTACCCGATTAAGAGGAAGCATGTACGAGTACAGAGAGAGTCAAGACACAAGGTAAGGGGATTTCATCTCACTCTTAATTCCTGTGAGATATATACTATGTTCTCCACTATTTACTTTTATGTGGTGTATGTAATGATAATTATTTTATTCTATGTATCTTGTAATTAAATTTATAGTTATTCACATACCCATTTAATGATCCTTCTTTCAAGGGGTTTAAGTTTCAAAAGTTATCTAATCGGTGAAAATGTTTTGTCTCAATTTGCCTTCTTTGAGACTCATGTTTTGTTATGCACCTAGACTAATTTTTGAGGTGAATATACTTCCATTTTACATTACATATCATGAATATATATCTTTTCATAACATTTTATACTTCATGAAATTCCCTTCCCTTACATGGAGAGCATGATCCCAAGATACCATGTTATAAGAGTTTATTGAGACAATCTCATTGATTTTTGAGATTGTTTATGTTTATACCTACTTTGATAAAATATTATGATCCATATATCAAGAATATTCATTAGTTTCTTTATCCTCTATTATTTCATGTTATACTCATGTATTGGTAACATTTTCTACTCTTGGGTGCATAAGAGAGTTAAGAAATTGTCTTTAGGAATGCCCAACTTTACCCTTTCTTCAGTTGGAAATATTTGTTTTATAAAAAGGGTTTCCAAGAATATTATACCATTATCCTATAAGCTTTAAAATAAATTTTTACCCTTTTTTTATTTTACCAATATATTCAAGGGAATATTGTTCACTTTCTGAATAAGGCACTTTTATATCCTTTTTACTGTGAAAAAAGGAATTTTCTTTTGACCTCATATGACATGTATGTATTTACACTCCATCATTTCTTTGAAGCTCTCTCTTCATTGTTAAAAAGGTTAATACTTAAGAAAATGATTTTAAAATAAATTTTCAAGGAAAATTGTTTTCAAAATGGTTTTAAACTTCTTTTATATTTCTTTCATGGAAAATTATTTTCCAAATGTTTTCAAATCTTATTTACATGTTTTGAAAGTTTTTTCAAAGAAATGGTTTTCAAAACATTTTCAAGATATTTTTATATGTTTTCAAATTATTTTCAATGAAATTTTTTTTTAAAATATTTTGATGCTTATTTTATAATTTTTTAATAAAAAATGTTTTCAAAATGATTTTATAAGTTTCAAGGTATTTTATAAGAAAATTATTTTCAAATGGTTTTAGGTATTAAAAAACCTTTTTCAAACAAGAAATGATATTTCCAAAAGAAACATTTTTAGAGGATATTTAAAAATTATTTTCCATCAAAGATGACATATATTTATGTTACTCATTCCTTTCTAGGAAATTATCTAATGGTTCCATTCACATCCTTTCTTTGAATGAGTTATTCTTAATGTCATGGTCTTTATGAAATCCATTTCTTCTTCATTAGTAATACGTATTTGAAATACATTTCTCTTTTACAGGTTATGTTTATGAGGAAATGATTATGAAACTTGTCTCTTTCAGCTGGTTAAGATATGTTTACAAGTTTATGATACCTATTTCATTTCATGGGTTATGATATGTTTATTTATGATCTTGTGGAATATTTATATATGATTTAATTGTGTGAAAGGTGGGACTTATATCTCCCTCCAATGAATTGGGTAAAGTTTTATATCTCATGAGATAATGATGGGGATCAATTCAACGGGCTTGATCTACTATGGGAATATGGGGAAACCTGATCCCTTAAAAATAAAGGTCTTCCACTAGGGATGGTGGTTTGTCCCACCTAGTAGGTGTATTCACAATGATGATGGAAGATGTGAAACCAAATACATTACAGGAAGATGGGGAAACTCAATCCCTTATAAGGAATGAAATAAAATTGGTAATAGTGGTGTATCCCCCCCCCCCCCAGTTGGTGAAATTCCCATGAAGTTCCCCGATAAGTTCTAGCAATGCGTCTTGACTTACAGGGAATGATATCACAAGTTTATGTATGCCACAATTCCATTTCTTATTCCTATGTTATGATTTTATGTCTAATGATCTTTATTTCATTATGATTCATGTCTTATGAACTTCTAGTTTTTATTCCATGACCTCTGTTATGATCTTTCATATGTAGGGGTTTATCTTCTATCTTCATGATCATTTTCTCAAACCCTTAGTCTCATGATTATACTTACATGTCTCCCTTTTTTACCCTTACCGAGCATTTGAGCTCACCCCTTTTCATGTTTCCTTTCTCCAAGTTATGAAGAAAGATTTTAAGTAGAAGTAATAACGGTGGATATCATCATGGGAGATTTTGAATATCTTTCACCAGGATAGAATATTTTTTTCCAAGTTTACAAAGATGCTAAACTATTATAGTCCTCTAGTATGTATTTTTGTAATGTATTGAATATTCATATAAAATGATGTAATATCCATGTATGTTAATCTTGTTTCCTTATACCAATCATCAAAAATCACTAATATCATTGGAAGAAGGTGGATTGGGTTTAAACCATACAATGAACCCATCCCACATTCAAACAAGGATCCGTAAAATTAAGAAAGCAGTCTCAGAAGAAGAATCTGTGGAAATACCTGATCAACCCTAGCCCATAAGGCTAGGGGATTTGTTAACACAACCTTTGATTTCGGTAAAACATGCTTGAAAGGTTGTGGAAATGGAACAGGAGAAGCCCTAGAACACAGGGCTGGGGTATTTTTTACCCCAATATCCCCCTCCGCAATGAAATTAAGTCTTCTCCTAATTTGGGGAAGCACCCAAAAATGGCACATCCTAGTTCATGCTATAACACCCGAGACTTTTATGTTATATAAATCATCAAAGGAATCTTTTTCTACACAACACTTGCTTGGCTTGCTTTGCACGCAATCGCGACCTTCCTCGATAGCTTGCGTCGTACGCAATACCGAGTTTCACTAAACAACAATATGCTATTAAAACCAGCCGTTATGAATAGTAATAACCACTTTTTAAAATTTTATAAATTTTATTTTTCAAAATGGACTTCATTTTTGGACTCAGAATATCAAAATTAGCCTAGGGTGAAATTTTGGTTTTTTTCTGAAAACTTTCAATTTTTGATGAATAGTGAAACCACTAAGTGGTAGGTTAAAAACTGAATTTTGCATAAAACTTAATTTTACCGCTTCTGTGAATGGAATTTCAAAAATCCGAGAGACACGGTTAATATCAAGGACTAAAATGTGGTTCAATGAGATGAAAATAATTTTTTGGTGAATAGTAACTTTTTACTATTTTTACCGCGGTTAATAGTAAATAGGGTAACTAAGGGTAAATATGATATTAATATTACCCTAACACATGTCCTAATTCTATTGGACAAGTGTAATTCGACCAAAAACAAACTTAGGAATAAAATATGACCATTTAGGCCCACTTGGATTAGATTAGGACATTTATTATTAATTTATTTAAAGAAGGGTTAAAATAGTTAAATTTAAAGTTTAATAAGTAAATCATTTTTAATATGGGGTTATACATAAGATAAATTCGATTGTAAATATTCATTAGAAAGCTAAAAGGATTTCCTACATGATGGTATTTTATTTGTAATTTTTAGACATCAAATAATTTAATTTATTTATGACACAAAGATGATGCAGTAATTATCTTATTAATGAAATATTGACATAATTGATAATATAAATACCAAAATAAATGTAATTTAAGACTTTTTATGAATTCCACTAATTTTCTAGGTTACTATGATATATTAGTGTTGATTCAATCAACTTGGTTCGAACATATAATTCTGATATGACTTTCACAAAAATCATATATCAAATAGTGTCAAAATTGACACAAAATAGTTTTTAAATCAAATATTATATTATTAATTGTTATTTTATTCCTAAAAATCTAAGGTTCGGCCAAATGACTTAGATAAGGATATATATATTAATAATAAACAATTTGGGGTTCGTTTGGCATGTTATAGTAAGTGTATTAACCATATAGTGAAAGAAAACAAAAAGACACGGTAAAAGTTAAATTAATTAACTTAGAGTTAAATCTAATTGATAAGGTTAAAATAATACCCCAAACTTGTCTAAATCCTATTGGTTGATGGGATTTCGACCCATCACCACTTCAGCTTCGAAATAAGACCCTTTGGAACCATTATAAACCGATTTTGACTTTAATATAAAATAATATTTTGAGATATTCCTAAGGTGCCCCTCTCCTCCCTTATAAAAGGGAACCTCCTCCCCCTCCTCCTCACACCAAATTGAGCACTCAAGCTCGGCCAACCCCTGCCATTTTCTCCTCTCCACTTCCCTAGAATAGTCCTAGAGGTCCTGGTCTTCTCCAAAGACCACTCTTAGTTCCTTAAGTGGAGGATTCAAAGAGGCGTTCCAAAGAAGAGGTAATATCCATTACCGATCTTTTCAATTTCTTTCTTCTTCAACTTCTTCTTCTTTAGTTGTTTCATGATAAAGTAATAACATCAGTATTACTTACATACTGATATGTTATTATAAATATGAAACAACCCTAATTCACCTTCTATCCATCCTACGGAAAAATGAAATCACCGCGCGTGCGTACGTACGGAATACCGTCTCCACGCCGTGGTGTAATCTATTTTCCACCATCACCTTACAAGGATGGGTATAATGGTGTAATGAGTAACTATATATAATTATTATGAAGTAATATTGATACTGAAATAATATATATATACTCCAATACAATTCCACGATCATAGGAACGATATCATCACTCGTGCGTACGTACGGAATACCGTCTCCACGATGTGATGCGACTCGTTCTACATGATCTTCATTTCATAATGATTATATAAATGAATTGAATGAATGAATATGGTATATACTACACTAATACCATTATGGAAATGAATTATCTATAACCTAAAGATAAGAATAAGAATTTATTCGACAAAACACGCATAAGAACAAAAAGTTATAAAGACCCGAGTAACAAGTAACAATGAAATATTACTAACAAGAAGCTAATAATATGACCATATATGATCTCATATCAATATCTATGATTCTGGAATAAGTCAATAACATTATTTAAACCATTATACAGGAGATTCGGACACGAACAAAGCAAATCGGACCTAAGGTAAGGGAAATATCACAATCTCATTTTTATCCGAGATTGTTTATTCGTAAGTATTTACTGGGGTGTATTTTATCATCCACATCCATGTTCCCTCAATATGTAATATTTCCATCCTTCTACAATAGTTTATATCCAATTTTACCCTTCGGTGAGTTTTTAGTAAAAGATACGAAAGGAATCTTTTGTCGTTTTTCGTACGAGGTACTTTTTGACTTTTCCGACAAAAGTACGAAGAATGTTTTTTTTAACTTATATGGCATGAATGGATTTTTAAAACATTATTTACAAGAAGCTTCCTTTACAAGTATTCAAGTTTATTTTTAATCAACTTCTTTTATTTTAAAGTTGTATGACATGTTATGAAAGGAAAAAAAAATTTGAAGAAGAAAGGATATTTTCCTTAAGAATTCAATTCAAGTGTTTTATCAAAATTATTTTCCATCTAAGACAATAAAGGGTTCTGTTTCTATCCATATTTTTACATTGGTTTGACTATGTTGTGATGGAATTATGTTTATGAATTCCTTTATCTTATATGAATTGATTTATGATGTCATGATGTTTCAAGAATCCCATTTTTGTTATATGTGTTATGCGATGATGGATGTTTTATGATTATGTGGCACACATAAGAAAGGATTCATTATAAGATGGGTGGGACCTATATCTCCCTCCAATGCATTGGGTAATGATTTTATATCTCATGAGATAGACATGGCTGGAACGGAAGGTTATTTCGGTTCAGTGATACAGGACTGAAACGAGGAGTGAACTCGGTTCAGAAAGGGACTTTGTCCACTAAGATAGTCTTGGCAATGAGTCATGACTAACAAGAAATGATTTCCATGATTATGTGTGCATGCCACAAAGTTTCAAGTTTTATGTTATGATTATGGGGATCTCATTTTCACTTCTATGATTTATTCCATGTTAAGATATTATGATCTCTTTTGCAGGTTTTGATTTTCAAAAGGATATGATATGATTTTTATTTCCTTTATTTGCCCTTGCTGAGCATTTGAGCTCACCCTTTTATGTTTTCTTTTCCCCAGGTCAGGAAGATGGATATTAAGTAGAATATGCTAAAAGGGACCCTAGATATGATGAAATAAATGGGAGACACTGTAGAATATTTATGAACCAGTTGTTTATGTTTCCCCGTTTCTAAAGACACTATACCTATACGGTCCTTTGTGGTTTTGTCATATGTTGTAATAAGTGTGCTTCAATTTTGAAGTAGTAACAATGTATGTAAAGTACGGGTCGTTATACATGCCATCCTGTTACCTAGTTCCCTCACTCAAAAAATTCATGAAAAAAGTTGTATGGAGATTCCCTTTGAATCACTACCCACCAAATGATTCCAAGAGGATCAACGAATGAGAGAATGAGGCCTTGTGGACTGAGAAAACAATGGTCAACTCTCAAAGAGATTGATGAAATGTCTACAATTCATTACACATCAGTGAATATCATTAACATCACCCCTACAAATTCAATAGAGCATGAGGCTAATACAAATTAATAGGATGACAAAGTTTTTGTTCAAAATATAGTCCACTCTGAAATAATTTCATAAGGCGAATCTACCAAAAATCATAGGCTTACCATGAATATGTTGTTTCCCTAGAATTCCCCACTATTACCTCCTTGAAGATAATCCACCAAAGAAAAGGGTAAAGGCATGGTTTCATATCACCTACCACCCAAAGAAGTTAAACTCTTCACATTTGAGGATAGATTTTCTCAGCAGGAGGAAGTGATAAAGGAGTTTAGGAAACTCAATGCAGAACTACTCGAAGGAAAGATCGCAAATGGATATGTTCTACCAAAAAATCCTTAACTCATGCTCACATCCAAAACACATTAACAAAGATGGTTCATCCTAGTAGATAAAATGGAGCTAGAAAATATTCTTAATGCGGGGTACCAAAAACTAATATACTTAGACCCCATAGTTGTAAAATATCAAAAGTTACCACCCTTGGTAACATAAGCAAGGATGAGTTATACACACCCTCAAGGACTATCCCCCGCTAGTTACCCACCGCAGGTACAAACAAAGCCACTACAGTTGTCCCTACCCGTTATTTCCCCTCCTCAATATCATGTTCAACCATATATCCCTCAATATCTTATCAACACCACTGATTAATTAACTGTTTTATTATAAGATATGCAAGAATGAAGTGCATTGATGCAGTGAAGAAATAATCCTTACCTTGAATGGGTTGATCCTATCCATCCCCCACCAAACTTTAGGTACCCTACAATTCATATTTTAATGGCTCAGGGGACCCAAAGCAGCATTTGATGCATTTTTTCCCACTATAATCCCATGATAGAAAAAACCAATAAAATAAGAAGTAACGAAACTCAAGTAATTCATGAAAACATAAAAATGACAATCCTTTGTATGGTACACTAGTTTTTCATCTCCTTCAATCATAGGGTGAGAAGATCTTTGTCAACAGTTTCTCAATCAATTACTCTCAACTTTGCAGAAGATGACAACCCTTAACCTCTCAAAATGAAAGAATCAAGAGAATGATAGGGTCTTATATTTCATTACTCAGTTGAACGGGTCAGACTACTCCCTAAATCTAGGGCTTCACTAAGAGTATTTTTTGTCTATCAGTATAGAGAATATCCATGATGAGTTTCACACATTTCCCATCCTTGTGAAATATACAGGGGGTTTTGGGGTCTAGCTAAAATTGATCAAGGGGTTGAATTTTCCATCTCCCAAAAAAAGTCCAAGTCCAAAGTAATTCGATTAACTGAATGGAATATAATAGGGATAGTGGAGGTTGTGGCAGTCATGCTGAAGATATCCTCTAGACTTTCTCCAACTCTAAATCCCATGCCATATTGGGTGACACCCCATCCTGAGTGTTACAAACAACACCCACCTCACTAATATGATAAAAGGAAACATAGGAAAAACTATTTGAGGAACTAAAAAATAAAATTTATTCTTTCTAAGGTAACCATGTCCTTGGCTACTTCCTCACATATTTGGAGAACAGCTTTCTGAAGTTTCCAAAGCCCAAGAGGCCTAATCAGGATAGTCTCAAAGATATCCCAAATTAATTTACCTTACACTGTACATTCGATCACACAGTTTAGTAATGATTCATTTTCAAATACATCCTATGAAAAATTGTTGAAGCTGGGAAATTGAAGCTGGGAAAACCACCCACCCAAGTATCAAGTTTTTATACCACAAATCTGGAGGAAGAGGGTGAATGGAAGAAGGTTACCAAACAAGGTGAACATAAGTTTAATGATGGGATGAAATTAAATAAAATCAACCCGACTCATTCCATCCACATATAATTACTGAAGAAACCAAATACTCCCCAATATGCTCCTACTATGGCACACCTGACTCCATCGACACCACATTCCCCTAAAAGCCACTCTTCTAAAAAATATGTCTAGAAGGGTAGGAAAAAACATAAGATAGTGAACTTATACTAAGAAAAATGTTTGATTTGAATCTTTTGGACTTCATCCCTTCAGTTCTGAAAGAATAGGTGTTTCCCTTCCAAAGGGTATAATGGGTGCCACCCTTCCAAATGGTATAACAAGATTTGACCCATAAGATATAAACATCATTAAATAAGGAATTGATCTTTGGCCCCATTAATTTCATTAACTAAATGGATCTATTCTTTGATGATTAATATGATCCTGAAATCAGGTTCCTCACATCTAGTTGGGGAATCAAGGGAAGAGTTTACAGCAGCCAATGATACATAGGAAGACACATTCATGGTAGAAATCAATACTCCAGCTACATCCCCTTTAGGACCATCTATATGTCGGAAACTCATGGGAGATCCCCCTAGTGGGACCATTGTGAGAAAGAAATATCCCCCACATGTTCTGGAAATTTCCTTGACCAAATAATCCTAGAATATTTGTTAGAGTGGATGTCGTATCCAAATCAGCCTCGGTATGCAGGCAGACCTAGTTGACCAAACCCACCATGGATAGGATCACCTTCAACTCCACTTCTAAGTGTATATTTTCCTATGTCAAGCACTCCTATACCTAAATTACCAGTGAGATGGAATCCTCACTCTAGGAATTCCATGCCTTTAGCTTAGAAGTATGAAATTATGAAGTAATTATCACTGGTACTAGACAAGTTTCCAATCCTATATGCTCTAAGTACATCAAATGACCTCCAGGAAGAACTCATAAAGGATTTGTTAAGCCCTAAAGTGTTTGAAGTTGAAGTCACTGCTGGTGAAATATATCGTGCAGAGATAGATCCTAGAGAATTCCACATGATCATCACTTTCACAGAATATGACAAATATGTCATTATACAAGGAAACATCAGATCCTTGCATGTGTCTAGAAAGATAAATGATATCGATGTATGATGGGAATTTATTGACAATAGATTAGGAGTCAGCCTAATTCCATCCTAAAAACTACGTCGATTAGGTTATATAAAAACCCACTTTCCCCATCCACTCTAATGTTGTAGGTTTATAACTAGAGAAATCATAATCCTCTTGAAATGAACAAGATCATGGCCCGGTTTGGGGACCATGTATCTGACTTGGAATTTTTGGTCATTCGACAAGACATTTCTTTCAACATTCTGTTGGGAAGACCTTAATTGTATCAGTATGTGTAAATCCACACATCATACAACCAATGCCTCAAATATTGGATTAATGGTCAAATTGAGATCTTTTATAGTGATAAATCCACATTCGAATCCTGTGAAACTTAGTAAATTGATATAAGATTATACCAACAGGAAGGAAAGAAAACCATGACCAATGGTGTTTCTTAGACCACAAACCTGAATGGTCTGGAAATGATCCCATCCAATCCCTTCAAATATCTCAGTGAAGAATATGTGATACTTATCCATCAGATCAAAGGAATATTCCCAATTTCAGGTGCATATTTAATAACCTTCATGATATCAGTCATGAAAATTGATCCCAGTAGTGATGAAAAGGTCATTGACTCTATAAAAAATGGTAAAATCTTAGATGAAAATGTTCTCATTGCATTCCCTGAGCTTCAACAGATCCCTACCTCATTAGCTGATCTATAAGAGGTTATCATATCACTAGGAGAGAGTAAAGATACTAACTCTCTATCTCTCATTTCCCCTCTAGAGCTTCAAAGGTACCCCACATCATTAGTTGGGTCATAAGAAGCTACTTTATCATCCAAATTTCAAAATTTTGAATCAACTCCTCAATTTATTTCATCAACTACATACCCTAAGAGTGAGGTATAAGAGGAAGAGGAAGAGGAAGAGGAGGAAGAATAGGACCTCATGGATTTCCTTCCCACATTCCGGGAAAATGTTTCTACCACCATTGATGAACTCGGTCAAATAAACCTGGGTATAGAAGAAAACCCATGACCCACCTTGATTAGTGCATCCATGTCTTCTGAAGAACAAGAAGTGTATACATCCTTTATGAAGTAGTATCGGGATTTGATTTCCTATAATTACAAATAAATTCTAGGCCTTGATCATGAGGTTCCCACTCACCGCCTGGGCTTTCCAAAAAAACCACCGGGGATACAAACATGAAACTAGAAGGACACATCAAACTCACACTACCAAAATCGAGGCTAAAGTTGAAAAGATTATCATAGCCAATTTCATTCAAGAAGTCTAATATCCAAAATGGATAGCCAATATAATCCATATAATTAATAATAATGGTCAAATCAATGTCATCATCAACTAAAGAGATATCAACCAGCACTACCCAAAAGATGATTTCCCAATCCCGATCACAGAACTACTAATTGATGTGATGGTGGGCTATCAAACCCTCTAATTCTTGGATGGATATTCAGTGTATAATCAAATATGAATGGACCACAAAGATGAAAATTACACCACCTTCAAGGCTCATCATAAAGTACTTTTTAATTGTGCAATGCGCTTTTTCTTGAATAATTTTAGTATTACATACCATTATAATAGTGGGTACCTAAGACCCAACTTGGAAAATAATTTTGATTACCATTGATGTATATAATTTGATGTATGCATGTGTTTATTCTTTCCATAATAGTGTTGATATTTCTGCATCCAATACTTAAATGTCAATTTCCGTATATTACATGTTGTACCAAAGGGAAATAGCAGTTCCCAACTATAATGAAAACCTTGAGATATTATGACAGTAATCTTAAATATATTTGTCCTATGGTCTAGATACATCATACTGACAGGACACTTATAATTTCTGACTATCAGGTGTTGGGGAATCATAATCATTGAGAGTTTTTCTCATGATGTTCGTACTTGATGATCTCTAGTAGTGAGATCATGAGGATAGACCTTACAATAGGAACACCACATGTTTTGGGTGTCATTGGTTGTTTCTATCTACGAACATGTGTATTGGTATTTGGACTTGATATCATTATCAGTGTGTGCCATTTGATTATCTAATTTGATGCAAGGTAAAAACCATGATAATGAAATTGTGGTGAAGTATTTTGTGTTGGGTTCTTCATTGTTGGTATGGAATTGATTGAATAATCAAGATATAATTTGTTGCTTCTGAGTTGAGGAAGATATATCTTTTGGGACCAGGTTGATTAGTATGGTACTACCATTAAAAATCCATGGCTATGGTACAAGAAGAAAATTCCTTCCAGTAAGGTCACAAAATATATAAAGAAACAAAAGGATAATGAAACAAGTGTGCATCCTACTTTATGAGATATCACAAGACAAGAAGATTATATTACACAGAAAGTGTTTGTAGGAGGAAGTCATAGTTATGAAATTCCTTATATCCTCAGGGGCCATGATGGGTTGCTAGAATCCACTTTTGGTTTGTGGGTTGGACTCACTACTCTTGAGATAAGGGAGGGTCACACACCATGTTTATCTACAAGTTTATCTTATTCTAATGAATATATGTTTAGGATGAAGTGCACCCCACATATGGGGTCAGTGAACATATGGGGTTGAATGATTGAAAATAAAAATAATTTAATTACATTATTCTAGTTTAAGATGATGATGATTGAATTTATTCTCAAGCTGTTCACAAGTTTCTTGATAAAAAACATGAATACAAGAAAAATGTAAATTTTCAAATGAATAATGGATGTTCAAGTTTCATTAAATTATTTGAAGAGATTACAGGCTTAGTTAATGGTTTTTATTTTATCATGTAACATTTTTTTGTGTTACAACTGAGTAATAAAATATGTGTGCCATTTATGACACTTTTATTAAGTCATATCGGCATAGGCCTGTCATAGGGTGTATCAAAAAAATTCTAAGTCTTCCTAGTGCTGTAAAGTGGCTGAACAGGATCATATCACTTAAGGAGATTTCTCAATTGTTCGATCACTTAATCTAATTCACATAAAATAATTGTTTTTTGGTTGTTTATATTTAATATAATAAGGAAATGAAATTTAAATGAAATAAAATATTAAACTAACATGCAATAAAAAATGAGATTAGTAAAGAAAGAACTTGGACTTTATGGTTTGGTTTGTGGGCTCCATCATTCTCTTTGTTTGTGTTTAGATTATATTTGATAATTCAATTCTGAGATATAATGCATTAATTATTGTTATTTTATTTAGTGTTGCGAAATATTGAATGCATTTATTAATCTTAATTTTACCCTCTCCTATAATCAAGGTTTATGGAACACCTTGATCGAGAGTGTGACATCTTCTAGGACCTAGCTCCATCGTATTCTATTTCATCCACTGAATAGATCAACTCCATCGTATTCAGAGATTGTATCCAGTATAAGGGAGGGAAAAGATTTAATAAAAGAAATGAAATGAGTTGAGATCAGTGTCATGGAGGAAGATCACCACACCTGTGCACATTACTCTTACTCATAAAAAACTTAATAAAACATAAGAATTTAAGCACATAATAAATTAAATTTACACATACCTCCCCTGGGAAAAACCTTAGGGTCTTCCCTCATTTTTTAGGGTAAGAGGTCATGGTGGAATGATAATGAAACAAAATAATTATATTAAGTGTAGAAGATAAAGAGAGATAGAAGAATATGAAAGCACTTGAATTAAAAATATGCATATGTGTTACATGGGAAAAGAAAAGTAAAATAAAACTAAAAGAAAAAAATCCTAAAAACAGCATGGTCATTGGACTCCTCTCAAATGGTGGCCAACTTGATAGATAGGAATGATTTGGGAAGTAGCAGCTCTCCTCATTTTATAGGATAGAATTTACCCTCAAAATTTACCACATGTTAACCCCAATAAATGGACAATTAACACATGGCCCTCTTCATGAAAGTTGTTCAGAAATATCATTCATGTATCACCTACAAATATAAATGTATTTAGACATGTGTAGAGAGAGTTATTCTAGTTTTACTCTAAGACTTTATTATACCCAAACAGAATCTCCATATTCCATGTCTCCAGTTTCCCATGCATTAATGGCCTCAAAAAATGCCGATTCATGCATCAATACTTTCTTAAAAGTTTTTCCTAAATGTATTTCGTGTCCATACTCCAAATTTCAGATTATTTGGTCTATCAAATAAAGAGATATCCCCCTAAATCACAAATCTATAGATCTATGAATAGTTTTTAAGGCCCAACTTGTGATCTAGTTTCGGGCTTCCAAATTGTGGATTTAGATTTGGGTCCAGTAGAACGAAATGAATCCCATTATGTATATAATTCAAAAGAGAAATAATTTCACAATTTATATAAGTATATAAAATTATATAGACTAAATAAATAACTAATTTAAAATAGTTAAAATCCAAAATATGCCACTTTCTCGATTAAGATCAAAATAACACTAAAATCATAAAATGTCATAGTTTCACTTAAAATAACACTTTTGTGGGATTAAAAAATTGAAATAAAAAGTAAAAGTATTAAAAATATTAGATCTAACACATATATGTGCACAAAGATATAAAATGGAGGTTTTTACTTTCTAGGGACAAAAGTGTAATTTTAGAAACTATAACATAAGTATAAAAGCTCATTTTAACCTCTTGAATTAAAATATCAACCATTTTCACAAATTTAGAGATATAATATCTCTTCTCCTATCCTATCAAGTAATGATAGAGAGATTATGAACTAAGAACAAGGTCATATCGATCTCGCTTTCTCGATCATGCCTGTGTTCTTCAGGCGATTGAAGGGACATTGTAAAGATCTTTCATTTCTCGTGATAGCATCTGGGAAACATATATTGTAAATCCTTGAAGTGTGGAACATGTGTGGATGATCTAGATGAAATATAGTTTTGTGTCTTACATCCATGACACATCTACAGTTAGAAAATCAAACTAGAAAATTCAAACAAACAAGGTAACATTTAATATTTTTTTTATTTTTCATGATTAAATTGAATTACACATGAAAATTTTAGAAATTAGGTAAATGGGTTAAGTATATTATATGTTTTCAATATGAATACTAACCCAAAATTTTAAATTACATGTTCTTTCATGCTTCTGTTATGCCCCGAGTTCCTTCAATTGGTATCAGAGTGAATGTGTAAAATTTAAGTTGAAAATATTAAAATTTAAATTAAATTTTCTATGATTAGAAAAGAGGGTTTTGATATAGCCCCAAATCAACTGAAAGCGTATTGATCAGAGTTCATATCTCCAAGAGATATCCAATTTAAGATCAATGGGTTTTGCGTAGAAAGTGCTATGAAAATTAAATTTATAATTTATGTTATAATTTAATGGCTAATGATGTGATGAATTATAGATGGAGTGTGATTTAAGTATCTTTCATGGTATATGGATATATTGGAATCCGGTTGGGGTAGTCAATTGTCAATACAAACTTTCCATGGAATCTTGTTTAATTAAATAGATAAATATTCACTTGGAATCCAATTTTTAGCTTCTCTTGGATACTTGTTTAATTAAAAGGATAAAGCATCCCTTGTAAGCTAGGTCAAGGCTTCCCATGGAAGCTTGTTTAATTAAATGGATAAAAATTCCTTTGGAAGATAGTTTAAAGATTCTCCTATAATCTTGTTTAATTAAAGAGATAAATCTTCCCAAGGAAGTTATATTAGATCTTCTCATGGAATCTTGTTTAATTAAATGGATAAAGATTCCATTAGAAGCTAGTTTAAAGTTTTTCATAGAATCTTGTTTAATTAAATATATAAAGATACCCATGGAAGTTAGATTAAATCTTCCCATTGAAGCTTCTTTAATTAAAAATAATAAAGCTTACCAAGGAAGCTACTTTAAAGCTTCTCATAGAAGCTTCTTTAATTAAAAGGATAAATCCCCCCATGAAACTAGTTTAAAACTTATCTTAGAAGCTTGTTTAATTAAATGGACAAATATTACCTTCGAATCTTACTCATGTCCTCCCATGAAAGTTTGATTAAAATATATTAAAAAAAAGGGACAAATCTTCTAATGGATGCTTGTAATAATTTTATGCTATTATATGTATTATTATATATGTGTCCATTAAATGGATACCCAATCTTGGGCTGGACCAATTTGGTCCGGGTCCGATCAGCCTAACCCATTTAATCTCTCACTAGTCCTAAATTAATTTTTTGGGATCTTCTTTAGATCCAAATAGACCAGAAAATTTATAAAAAATATATAAATTTAATTTAATTGTTTGGTATTTCATAAAATTATTTTGGGTGATGTGGGGAATATTGATCATTAAATAAAATTATTTTAATTCAAGTTAAATCATTAAAAATACCCTCGTGTTGAATTTCAACAAATTTAAATTTTATTATGAAATATACTTTCATGTTGACTAATCATGAGCTAAAACCAACCCATGCATGTTTGGTTAATTATTTAGTTAATTTAATTATTTAATTTATGTTTTATAAAATGTAATAATTATTTTATTTTGATGATCTATGTATCATATCTCTATATTTAATTTGTATAAGGGCATGTGTGTCCACATTTAAGTGGTAAAATTTAATTTCACACCATAAGTACCCCTCACCTACATGTGAGTATACATTGTAAAGATCATTGGAGTTCCTAGTGACACAATTTGAGTTGAGAGCCTGTATAAACAAAACAAGTTAAGTGCACATGAGTTACAAGCACTTCAATTCAAGTCACTTGTTAAATTATGGAATTTCCATAGGGCCTCAATTAATTCATTATTAACTTGAGGTATTAACCAATAGTTAATATCTCATGATCACATTGTTATTTATTTATTTTATTATGATAATTGTTTATTATTTTGTGAATGTGTATTTATTACACTTAGTCACATAGTATTATAATAAACAAGCATGAAAAGATAAAATAAACATGTGTTGTGAATGTTTTATTTTTAAAAGAATAGTTAAGTTGTGAGAATGATCACATAGAAAAATCATGTTAAATATAAAAGTATTATGTTTACCTATATCAAATTATAAAAACCCTCAAAGAAATATTATGTCACAAATGCATTCTATTGTTTGAATTTGAACATAGCCAGGTGTTCGGGGTGCTTAGTCATACATGGTTGAGGGTGAATCCTACTACTGAGGAGTTATTATTAGAATGATGGGTTGACTTAACTAAAGTGGTAGTAAGAATTATCCATAGATATATTTCTATCAATTTAGAGTAAAATCATTGATTAATGTAAAGTAATTATTTGTAGGAGATGGGACTTGACTCAACAGATCAAGGACCCATGAGTTAATGTGCTTGGATAGTCAGACACCTACCTTGGAATCTTCGACTAGTGGCATTGACATAGCTTGTAGAATATGAGAAGAGGTTCAAGGATCCTTGACACTATAAAAATAATGTTATAGAGTATTATAATTCTAGTAAAGAGAGTTCCTATAATTTGATAAAATAGTGGGAGACATTTAAAATTAATAATTTAAAATTGTCTAATAGTAATCAAGATAAAAGTAAAATTTACAAGATTTTATTTTTTATAGAAAATGGAAATCAATAAAAAAAAGTACACTATGATAATATTGGACTAAGAAAAGGTCCAAACTAGCATGATTTCCCAAAGAGTATCACGAAATATTGTTTAAAGTACTACGACAATGTAGATTTGAGGTGTGGTGTCCTTAATACCTGTTAATCTACTTCATGAAGTGAGGGTGTAAAAATGATTACTGGAGACTCATGTATGGCGCATATGATGGTTATTTCATAATGTTATCATCAATGTCTGATGTGAGTTTTGGATACAACAACGGGACATGGGGGATCTCACATGTTTTCTAGTCTCCAAGAAGCTTGCGAGGAGAAAGAAAAGTGAAGATTTGAGTAGGTGATGTTTACACTGGATATGTGTAAATTGAAAGAGGGGTCATGATATTTAAATGGATCCCTTTCTCATATATTTTTCACCCATTTACTCTAGTTTATTTTAAGATTAAAAAATAAACAGTATAGAGAAAAAATCTTCATTACCTTTTTGGGTAAGGTTCTCTATGTAAATAAGAACTTAAAGAAAGTGTAATCTTTTATTATTATGGTGAACAACATTAAAGAAAAAAGTAAAAATTCCAATGGAAAGTGTCAATCCAAAGGAACCCTTACAACTTCCATCAAATAAAATAGGTATTAAATATGAGGATATTTTCTTTTAATGTCATGAAATACATCTGTGGTGGTTTAATGCAATGAAATGAATTGAATAAGTAAGTAGTTGCTTCTTCTTCAGTCATATTCGTCAAATATAAGCAATGTTTTAGTTTTAAATTTTTGGTATTAAATAAAATATTCTTATCACATATGTGTACTTATATATAGTGACCATATAAGTAAATAAATGTTACTAGAAGTAAGGTTTATTCTCTAAGAAGTTGAGAAAAGGTGGTTCCTAAATCAGCGGTGAGAAGTAAACAACATCTATATTGCCAAGATTATTGATTCTAGATGAATATTTGGAGTATCAATAAAATATTAATATCATTTTTTCCATTAGAAACAAGGTGAAATTGTTCTAGTTTCAGAATGAATGATTTTTGTGGTGTCAAATACTCAATTCACAGTTCATTGATACATGAATCATTGGAAATATGTGATAAATATAAAATGCAAGACTAATATACATAGTTGTGGAAGAAAAATACATTTTCAATAAAAACTAAATAGTTTTCAAGGATATACACAGTATGGTTTTATACTCTTCAGAGTTGATGACCTTAAGTACTATTGATATACTTATATACTTAGTTTTGGGCAAAGAAACCATTAGAAATAAAGGCAAGCCATAAAGCTTTAGGAATTAGTTCAGCTAGAGAGTTTGAACTATTCCAATGTTAAGATAGTGGTAATTATACTTCATAAGATTCATTTAATTGTTTAAGGAATGTGAAATTGAAGTATAAGATATTCCTAGTCAAAATATATGATAGGCTTCAAGTCAGTATGTCGAAGAATATCTTGACCAAGCATTAATCGATCAATATAATGTATCATTGAGTTATTCCTAAATCGCATTACCTTATACACATAAAATATTTGGGGATAATAAAGAGGATTTATGATTATTCTTACATGTTAACATTGATTAATAAAATGTATTATGGAGTAATTCTTAAATGCACATTTCTTCATACACATCATAGTCGTGATGTAAGTAAAAGGAGCATCAATTTTAAAACTCGTGAACTATTGATACTTCCATTTTAAAGACATTCTTTTCAAATAATGACATTATCCCATAACTAAATGTCAACTATCATAAAAAATGGATATCATATGAGTTAAAGTATGATGGAAATCCATTATGTCATGATAACATGTGTTTAGATGCAAAGAGTTTGTTAATATATAAACAAACATTCATAAAGCAGAAACACAATGTGTATCTATAGTAATCATCCTAAAGTTTTATAAGGATATTATATAAATAACTGTGATAGAAAAGATATAGTAATTTTATAGACTAAATTTCTATAAAAGGGTGCACATCTCTATTTGATACAGTGGGAGCAAGATTGAATTGGGTTAGGTCAATGATAGAGATGCATAAATAGTTGACATGGGTACAAGTTCCACAAGAGTGCGTGGAAAAGAATGTTCTAGATACACATACTATATAGGAAGGATAAAACCATGGTGATGGTTTTATATTCACCATGGTCAGTGACAAATTATTCTTTGTGAATAATGATTCTTACAATTATGCAATTTATGGAAATTAACTAAGATTTATAAGATCAATTAAAACTCAATAATGTATTCCATGTATCATAGTACATGAGGATTACTAATTTGAATACAAAGATGGGTATTAAAAATATACTATACATGGATGGTACAAGCATGGTACCAATAAGATAGATCGGTAATACCAAGTATTTATTCCTAAATCCATTATAATTTTACTTGTCATAGCAAATTTATATTATCATTTTATTGAGAATTGTATGTCAAGAGCACCACTCATGGAAGACGTCTATAATACACAACTAAAAAGGTATGGTAACATCATAAAATGAAGATAAGGGTGTAAGTTACTAAAATAGAATTTAGGATTAAAGAAACTAGATCCTAGAATATCTATTTGGAATGAATTTATTCATGTATCTACTAGAGGTTAGTGAGGGAACCATAGTTTTCCAAGTAAAATATGTTTGTTAACATATGTAAGATAGCTATTGGTCTTATAGTTAGTTTAGACTAGGATAAAAATAAAATCCCATAGATTGACTTAAAGAAGTAACTAGAGTTATAGGGAATGATATTTAATGAGGTAAATATAATTGTTTCTTATACCTAGTCAAGTGTACATATACTTACATAGCTTTGAAAAATAAAAATTAGAATAATTTGAGAGATAATTTTTATCAATTTCACATGGAATATCTCTCTCTTGGTAGACATATCAAGGACATAGAAGGAGATTGACATGGTGATTTTAATTCCATATGCTTTAGTGACGGATCAATAATATATGTCATGATATGTGCAAGAATTGGTATTTCCAATATATACTTTATAGTAGGAAAATATCAGTTATAACCAGGAGAACTATAAGGGATGCAGTCAAAAATATCCAATTACTCTTGAAGAAGTAAAAAGGATGTGTACTTGGTATGTATAGAGGAAATTATAAAAGTTTATAGGGGATAAAAACTAGTCTTCCTTGGATCAAAAAAAGCTAAAAGGATTTCATACATGATGGTATTTTATTTGTAATTTTTAGACATCAAATAATTTAATTTATTTATGACACAAAGATGATGCAGTAATTATCTTATTAATGAAATATTGACATAATTGATAATATAAATACCAAAATAAATGTAATTTAAGACTTTTTATGAATTCCACTAATTTTCTAGGTTACTATGATATATTAGTGTTGATTCAATCAACTTGGTTCGAACATATAATTCTGATATGACTTTCACAAAAATCATATATCAAATAGTGTCAAAATTGACACAAAATAGTTTTTAAATCAAATATTATATTATTAATTGTTATTTTGTTCCTAAAAATCTAAGGTTCGGCCAAATGACTTAGATAAGGATATATATATTAATAATAAACAATTTGGGGTTCGTTTGGCATGTTATAGTAAGTGTATTAACAATATAGTGAAAGAAAACAAAAAGACACGGTAAAAGTTAAATTAATTAACTTAGAGTTAAATCTAATTGATAAGGTTAAAATAATACCCCAAACTTGTCTAAATCCTATTGGTTGATGGGATTTCGACCCATCACCACTTCAGCTTCGAAATAAGACCCTTTGGAACCATTATAAACCGATTTTGACTTTAATATAAAATAATATTTTGAGATATTCCTAAGGTGCCCCTCTCCTCCCTTATAAAAGGGCACCTCCTCCCCCTCCTCCTCACACCAAATTGAGCACTCAAGCTCGGCCAACCCCTGACATTTTCTCCTCTCCACTTCCCTAGAATAGTCCTAGAGGTCCTGGTCTTCTCCAAAGACCACTCTTAGTTCCTTAAGTGGAGGATTCAAAGAGGCGTTCCAAAGAAGAGGTAATATCCATTACCGATCTTTTCAATTTCTTTCTTCTTCAACTTCTTCTTCTTTAGTTGTTTCATGATAAAGTAATAACATCAGTATTACTTACATACTGATATGTTATTATAAATATGAAACAACCCTAATTCACCTTCTATCCATCCTACGGAAAAATGAAATCACCGCGCGTGCGTACGTACGGAATACCGTCTCCACGCCGTGGTGTAATCTATTTTCCACCATCACCTTACAAGGATGGGTATAATGGTGTAATGAGTAACTATATATGATTATTATGAAGTAATATTGATACTGAAATAATATATATATACTCCAATACAATTCCACGATCATAGGAACGATATCATCACTCGTGCGTACGTACGGAATACCGTCTCCACGATGTGATGCGACTCGTTCTACATGATCTTCATTTCATAATGATTATATAAATGAATTGAATGAATGAATATGGTATATACTACACTAATACCATTCTGGAAATGAATTATCTATAACCTAAAGATAAGAATAAGAATTTATTCGACAAAACACGCATAAGAACAAAAAGTTATAAAGACCCGAGTAACAAGTAACAATGAAATATTACTAACAAGAAGCTAATAATATGACCATATATGATCTCATATCAATATCTATGATTCTGGAATAAGTCAATAACATTATTTAAACCATTATACAGGAGCTTCGGACACGAACAAAGCAAATCGGACCTAAGGTAAGGGAAATATCACAATCTCATTTTTATCCGAGATTGTTTATTCGTAAGTATTTACTGGGGTGTGTTTTATCATCCACATCCATGTTCCATCAATATGTAATATTTCCATCCTTCTACAATAGTTTATATCCAATTTTACCCTTCGGTGAGTTTTTAGTAAAAGATACGAAAGGAATCTTTTGTCGTTTTTCGTACGAGGTACTTTTTGACTTTTCCGACAAAAGTACGAAGAATGTTTTTTTTAACTTATACGGCATGAATGGATTTTTAAAACATTATTTACAAGAAGCTTCCTTTACAAGTATTCAAGTTTATTTTTAATCAACTTCTTTTATTTTAAAGTTGTATGACATGTTATGAAAGGAAAAATGTTTTTGAAGAAGAAAGGATATTTTCCTCAAGAATTCAATTCAAGTGTTTTATCAAAATTATTTTCCATCTAAGACAATAAAGGGTTCTGTTTCTATCCATATTTTTACATTGGTTTGACTATGTTGTGATGGAATTATGTTTATGAATTCCTTTATCTTATATGAATTGATTTATGATGTCATGATGTTTCAAGAATCCCATTTTTGTTATATGTGTTATGCGATGATGGATGTTTTATGATTATGTGGCACACATAAGAAAGGATTCATTATAAGATGGGTGGGACCTATATCTCCCTCCAATGAATTGGGTAATGATTTTATATCTCATGAGATAGACATGGCTGGAACGGAAGGTTATTTCGGTTCAGTGATACAGGACTGAAACGAGGAGTGAACTCGGTTCAGAAAGGGACTTTGTCCACTAAGATAGTCTTGGCAATGAGTCATGACTAACAAGAAATGATTTCCATGATTATGTGTTCATGCCACAAAGTTTCAAGTTTTATGTTATGATTATGGGGATCTCATTTTCACTTCTATGATTTATTCCATGTTAAGATATTATGATCTCTTTTGCAGGTTTTGATTTTCAAAAGGATATGATATGATTTTTATTTCCTTTATTTGCCCTTGCTGAGCATTTGAGCTCACCCTTTTATGTTTTCTTTTCCCCAGGTCAGGAAGATGGATATTAAGTAGAATATGCTAAAAGGGACCCTAGATATGATGAAATAAATGGGAGACATTGTAGAAGATTTATGAACCAGTTGTTTATGTTTCCCCGTTTCTAAAGACACTATACCTATACGGTCCTTTGTGGTTTTGTCATATGTTGTAATAAGTGTGCTTCAATTTTGAAGTAGTAACAATGTATGTAAAGTACGGGTCGTTATAGTTGGTATCAGAGGAAAGGTATAGTCAAACTTTGGAAACTAGGATGTGAAAGCCTTAGTAAGAACCCTAAGGATAAGTCTAAGCATAGTACACAATCTTAGTGTTTTAGAAATGGCCTTGAATAACCTAGGATAAGATCATAAGCATGAAAATTTTATTCTTGAATTATGTGGTTTCCTATTATAATTAGTGTTGCTCACACTATTCTTCTTGGTTTTAGTCAATGGCTGGAACCCGAAGGAACCGTGTTAATGCGGAATGCGATGGGCAATGCAATGATTGTCCCCCTGAGCAACCAAACGATATGGGAGCTGGAATGCAAAATCTTGTAGCCATGCTCACACAACTTTCTCAAGCTATGAATCATGCAGGATTTCCAAACGAGCAAAGGAGGGAGCAACATTCTATTGAATCCTTCATGAGGCAGCGTCCACCTTCTTTCAGCGGGTCTACTGATCCATTAGTTGCTGAACAATGGATTAGTACTACTGAAAAGATATTTTCAGTTCTTCAATGTTCTGAGCATGATAAAGTCATCCTAGCAGTGTATCGTTTGGAAGGAGATGCGGATCAATGGTGGAATCTTGTTAAGAATACGAGGCAAAGGGATGAAATTGAGTCTATAGAATGGGACGAGTTCAAGAACTTATTTTTCAATAAGTACTTCCCTCGTATTCTCCGAACAAAGATGGAGAAAGAGTTCCTTGAACTGAAGCAAAGGGATGATGAATCTGTTAGTACCTATGGAGCAAATTTTACAAGACTTGCAAGGTACGCTTCTGGTATTATTATCCAACCTGAGAGTAAGATCGATCGATTCTTTAGTGGCTTAAAACCAAGTCTTCGAAGGGCGTTAGCCATAAGGGACTTCAATAGCTATGAGGAAATCGTTCGATGTGCTCTCAAAGTCGAGATGGAGATTGGAGTAACCCATCAGTCACATGGGTTTGATAAAAAGAGGAAGATGGAATTCAAAGAAAAATCTAAAGATCACACGGAAAAGAAGATGAACTTTCCCTTATGCTCAAAGTGTGGAAAGAAACATGGAGGGAGTTGTCTTAAAGGGACAAGTAAATGTTTTAAATGTGGAAAGGAAGGTCATCGGGCATTTGAATGCCGTGATAATGGGAAGAAGATGTCCAATGACGCAAACAAAGGAAGGGATACACAGAATGAACCTACTACACTTCAATGTTTCAAGTGCAAGGAGATGGGGAATTATGCCAATCAATGCCCAAATCCAAGGGTGGATGATGATGGTCGACGTCAACAAACTCTTAAGGCTAAAGACAAAGGAAAGTCACATGCAATTTCTATCAGCGATGTGGAGTGCGATAACGATGTGGTGAAAGGTACACTTACCATCCACTCTAAAGTAGCAAATGTTTTATTTGATTCTGGATCCACCCACTCTTTTATTTCTGAAGACTTTTCTAAGGGTATCACCGTATTACCTCAACAATTAGATGTTGAGTTAGCTGTGACAACACCTAATGGCACATCAATCGCATCAAAAGTTTATAATTCTTCTCCGATCGATGTTTGTGGGAAAGTGCTTCCTGCAAATCTTGTGATCCTTCCTTTAGTGGAATTTGATGTGATTCTTGGCATGGATTGGCTTTCTCTACATGGAGCTCATATCGATTGCCAAAGAAGGGAAGTCACATTTCATATTCCAGATCAATCTACGATCGTCTATCGATGCAAGGATGAATATAACCTTCCAGTGGAAATTTCTTCCATCTTATGGGTCTTGATTCCACTAAATGAAGGTTATTTATCTCAAATGGTTGGTGAGAAACTCACGATTAAGAATATGCCCATTGTACGGGAGTTTGATGATGTCTTTCCGGAGGAATTACCGGGTCTTCCACCAAATCGTGAAGTTGAGTTTTCAATAGAACTCGTACCGGGTGCTTTGCTTATTTCAAAGACACCTTATAGAATGGCCCCAATTGAGTTGCAAGAATTGAAGAAGCAACTCCAAGAGAATCTTGATAAGGGATTCATACGCCCTAGTGCGTCACCTTGGGGAGCACCTGTTCTATTTGTTAAGAAGAAAGATGGATCAATGAGACTTTTCATTGATTATCGAGAACTTAACAAGATCACTATCAAGAACAAATATCCTCTCCCACGCATTGATGACTTATTTGACCAACTACGCGGAGCTCAATACTTTTCCAAGATTGATCTTCGTTCAGGGTATCATCAATTAAGGGTCAAAAGGGAGGATATACCAAAGACGGCTTTCCGTACAAGGTATGGACACTATGAATTTATAGTGATGCCATTTGGTCTTACTAATGCCCCTGCTATCTTCATGGATCTAATGAATAGAGTCTTTAGAGACTATCTTGATCAATTTGTGGTAGTCTTTATAGACGATATTCTTGTCTATTCAAAGAGCAAGGAAGAGCATGAAGATCACTTGAGAATTATATTGAAGACCCTGAGAAAGGAGAAGCTTTATGCCAAATTTACCAAGTGTGAATTTTGGCTTCAAAAAGTTGCATTTTTGGGTCACATAATATCAAAAGAGGGGATATCTGTGGATCCCGCAAAAACAGAGGTTATCGAAAGATGGTCAAGACCAACAACAGTAACTGAGATCCGAAGTTTTCTTGGTTTGGCTGGATATTATCGACGTTTTGTAAAAGATTTTTCACGATTATCTAATCCAATCACCAAGTTGACTCGGAAAGGAGTTAAGTTTGTCTGGACAGAGGAATGTGAAGAGAATTTCAAGGAGTTGAAAAGAAGGTTATCCAGTGCACCTGTGCTCACACTGCCTTGTAGTGGAGAAAGGTTTGTGATCTACAGTGATGCATCCAAGAAGGGATTGGGGTGTGTTCTTATGCAAAATGATATGGTGATAGCTTATGCCTCACGACAGTTGAAAATCCATGAGCAAAATTACCCAACACATGATTTGGAGTTGGCTGCGGTAATCTTCGCATTAAAGATTTGGAGGCATTACCTTTATGGTGAAAGGTGTGATATTTATACTGATCATAAAAGTTTAAAGTATATTTTCACACAAAAGGAGCTGAATATGCGTCAAAGAAGATGGTTGGAGCTGATTAAGGATTATGACTGCTCAATCCATTACCACCCTGGGAAAGCAAACAAGGTGGCAGATGCATTAAGTCGACAAGACCATGCTAGTTTATCCATGATGAGGATCACAAAAGATCCAATATTTATGGATTTACAAAGGACGGATCTTGGAATTATAATGGAAGGGGAAAAATCTTATCTTTCTCAAATGAATGTTCAACCATCTATACATGTGAAGATTAAAGAGGCACAGAAAGAAGATGTCGAGTTACAAAAGAAGGTGAGAAATGTTCCTGAATTCAACCTTGATTGTGATGGGATAATAAAGTTCAGGAATCGGGTTTGCGTTCCTCCCATCCCCGAATTAAAGAATGAGCTGCTGGATGAGGCTCATAGTTCATCATTCTCTATTCATCCTGGAAGCACGAAGATGTATAGGGACCTGAAAGAGTACTTCTGGTGGGATGGCATGAAAAGAGATGTTGCTGAATATGTCTCTCGATGCTTGGTTTGTCAACAAGTTAAAGCTGAGAGACAGAAGTCTAAGGGGATGTTACAACCATTACCCATACCCGAATGGAAATGGGAAAACATCACTATGGACTTTGTCACAGGACTTCCTAAAACATCCAAAGGCAATAATGCTATCTGGGTCATAGTTGATCGTCTTACAAAGTCTGCACACTTCATTCCTATTAGAGAGGATTTCTCTCTAGATCAGCTTGCCAGGATATATGTAAAGGAAGTGGTAAGATTACATGGAGTACCACTTTCTATTATATCTGATCGGGATCCGAGATTTACCTCGAAGTTCTGGCGAAGTCTTCAGCATACTCTGGATACAGAGTTGAGTTTCAGCACTGCTTATCATCCCCAGACAGACGGTCAGTCTGAGAGAACAATTCAAACCCTAGAAGATATGTTGAGAGCTTGCTCTATGGATTTCAAAGGAGGTTGGGATCAACACCTACCTTTGGTGGAATTTTCTTATAATAATAGCTTTCACTCCAGTATTCAGATGGCTCCTTATGAAGCTCTCTATGGAAAGAAATACAGGACTCCAACTTGCTGGGATGAAGTTGGGGAAAGAAAGCTATTAGGACCTGATCTCGTTGATGAAATGGCAGAAAAGGTTAGATCTATTCAACAACACATAAGAGCAGCTCAGAGTCGACAGAAAAGTTATGCCGACAACCGAAGAAAAGACCTAGAGATTGAAGTGGGCGATAAAGTGTTCTTACGAATATCTCCCTGGAAGAGGGTTATGAGATTTGGAAAGAAGGGGAAGTTGAGCCCTAGATATATCGATCCATTTGAAATACTGGATCGTGTTGGGAAGGTAGCTTACCGATTAGCGCTTCCACCGAATCTCTCTCAAGTTCACGATGTGTTCCATGTATCTCTCCTGAGAAAGTACATACCAGATCCTTCACATGTACTTAGCTCAGAAGTTGTACCGCTGGAGCAAGATCTTTCTTATGAAGAACAGTCGATAGAGATTCTGGATCGTAGTGAAAAAGTCCTACGAAACAAGACCACTCGCTTGGTGAAAGTTTTATGGAGAAACCACCAATTTGAAGAAGCTACATGGGAGCTTGAGGATATGATGAGGGAGAAGTATCCTCATTTGTTTGTAACAAAGTGACGAATTTCGAGGGCGAAATTCTTTTTAAGGGGGGTAGAATGTAACACCCGAGACTTTTATGTTATATAAATCATCAAAGGAATCTTTTTCTACACAACACTTGCTTGGCTTGCTTTGCACGCAATCGCGACCTTCCTCGATAGCTTGCGTCGTACGCAATACCGAGTTTCACTAAACAACAATATGCTATTAAAACTAGCCGTTATGAATAGTAATAACCACTTTTTAAAATTTTATAAATTTTATTTTTCAAAATGGACTTCATTTTTGGACTCAGAATATCGAAATTAGCCTAGGGTGAAATTTTGGTTTTTTTCTGAAAACTTTCAATTTTTGATGAATAGTGAAACCACTAAGTGGTAGGTTAAAAACTGAATTTTGCATAAAACTTAATTTTACCGCTTCTGTGAATGGAATTTCAAAAATCCGAGAGACACGGTTAATATCAAGGACTAAAATGTGGTTCAATGAGATGAAAATAATTTTTTGGTGAATAGTAACTTTTTACTATTTTTACCGCGGTTAATAGTAAATAGGGTAACTAAGGGTAAATATGATATTAATATTACCCTAACACATGTCCTAATTCTATTGGACAAGTTTAATTCGACCAAAAACAAACTTAGGAATAAAATATGACCATTTAGGCCCACTTGGATTAGATTAGGACATTTATTATTAATTTATTTAAAGAAGGGTTAAAATAGTTAAATTTAAAGTTTAATAAGTAAATAATTTTTAATATGGGGTTATACATAAGATAAATTCGATTGTAAATATTCATTAGAAAGCTAAAAAGATTTCCTACATGATGGTATTTTATTTGTAATTTGTAGACATAAAATAATTTAATTTATTTATGACACAAAGATGATGCAGTAATTATCTTATTAATGAAATATTGACATAATTGATAATATAAATACCAAAATAAATGTAATTTAAGACTTTTTATGAATTCCACTAATTTTCTAGGTTACTATGATATATTAGTGTTGATTCAATCAACTTGGTTCGAACATATAATTCTGATATGACTTTCACAAAAATCATATATCAAATAGTGTCAAAATTGACACAAAGCAGTTTTTAAATCAAATATTATATTATTAATTGTTATTTTATTCCTAAAAATCTAAGGTTCGGCCAAATGACTTAGATAAGGATATATATATTAATAATAAACAATTTGGGGTTCGTTTGGCATGTTATAGTAAGTGTATTAACCATATAGTGAAAGAAAACAAAAAGACACGGTAAAAGTTAAATTAATTAACTTAGAGTTAAATCTAATTGATAAGGTTAAAATAATACCCCAAACTTGTCTAAATCCTATTGGTTGATGGGATTTCGACCCATCACCACTTCAGCTTCGAAATAAGACCCTTTGGAACCATTATAAACCGATTTTGACTTTAATATAAAATAATATTTTGAGATATTCCTAAGGTGCCCCTCTCCTCCCTTATAAAAGGGCACCTCCTCCCCCTCCTCCTCACACCAAATTGAGCACTCAAGCTCGGCCAACCCCTGCCATTTTCTCCTCTCCACTTCCCTAGAATAGTCCTAGAGGTCCTGGTCTTCTCCAAAGACCACTCTTAGTTCCTTAAGTGGAGGATTCAAAGAGGCGTTCCAAAGAAGAGGTAATATCCATTACCGATCTTTTCAATTTCTTTCTTCTTCAACTTCTTCTTCTTTAGTTGTTTCATGATAAAGTAATAACATCAGTATTACTTACATACTGATATGTTATTATAAATATGAAACAACCCTAATTCACCTTCTATCCATCCTACGGAAAAATGAAATCACCGCGCGTGCGTACGTACGGAATACCGTCTCCACGCCGTGGTGTAATCTATTTTCCACCATCACCTTACAAGGATGGGTATAATGGTGTAATGAGTAACTATATATTATTATTATGAAGTAATATTGATACTGAAATAATATATATATACTCCAATACAATTCCACGATCATAGGAACGATATCATCACTCGTGCGTACGTACGGAATACCGTCTCCACGATGTGATGCGACTTGTTCTACATGATCTTCATTTCATAATGATTATATAAATGAATTTAATGAATGAATATGGTATATACTACACTAATACCATTCTGGAAATGAATTATCTATAACCTAAAGATAAGAATAAGAATTTATTCGACAAAACACGCATAAGAACAAAAAGTTATAAAGACCCGAGTAACAAGTAACAATGAAATATTACTAACAAGAAGCTAATAATATGACCATATATGATCTCATATCAATATCTATGATTCTGGAATAAGTCAATAACATTATTTAAACCATTATACAGGAGCTTCGGAAACGAACAAAGCATATTGTACCTAAGGTAAGGGAAATATCACAATCTCATTTTTATCCGAGATTGTTTATTCGTAAGTATTTACTGGGGTGTATTTTATCATCCACATCCATGTTCCCTCAATATTTAATATTTCCATCCTTCTACAATAGTTTATATCCAATTTTACCCTTCGGTGAGTTTTTAGTAAAAGATACGAAAGGAATCTTTTGTCGTTTTTCGTACGAGGTACTTTTTGACTTTTCCGACAAAAGTACGAAGAATGTTTTTTTTAACTTATACGGCATGAATGGATTTTTAAAACATTATTTACAAGAAGATTCCTTTACAAGTATTCAAGTTTATTTTTAATCAACTTCTTTTATTTTAATGTTGTATGACATGTTATGAAAGGAAAAATGTTTTTGAAGAAGAAAGGATATTTTCCTCAAGAATTCAATTCAAGTGTTTTATCAAAATTATTTTCCATCTAAGATAATAAAGGGTTCTGTTTCTATCCATATTTTTACATTGGTTTGACTATGTTGTGATGGAATTATGTTTATGAATTCCTTTATCTTATATGAATTGATTTATGATGTCATGATGTTTCAAGAATCCCATTTTTGTTATATGTGTTATGCGATGATGGATGTTTTATGATTATGTGGCACACATAAGAAAGGATTCATTATAAGATGGGTGGGACCTATATCTCCCTCCAATGCATTGGGTAATGATTTTATATCTCATGAGATAGACATGGCTGGAACGGAAGGTTATTTCGGTTCAGTGATACAGGACTGAAACGAGGAGTGAACTCGGTTCAGAAAGGGACTTTGTCCACTAAGATAGTCTTGGCAATGAGTCATGACTAACAAGAAATGATTTCCATGATTATGTGTGCATGCCAAAAAGTTTCAAGTTTTATGTTATGATTATGGGGATCTCATTTTCACTTCTATGATTTATTCCATGTTAAGATATTATGATCTCTTTTGCAGGTTTTGATTTTCAAAAGGATATGATATGATTTTTATTTCCTTTATTTGCCCTTGCTGAGCATTTGAGCTCACCCTTTTATGTTTTCTTTTCCCCAGGTCAGGAAGATGGATATTAAGTAGAATATGCTAAAAGGGACCCTAGATATGATGAAATAAATGGGAGGCACTGTAGAAGATTTATGAACCAGTTGTTTATGTTTCCCCGTTTCTAAAGACACTATACCTATACGGTCCTTTGTGGTTTTGTCATATGTTGTAATAAGTGTGCTTCAATTTTGAAGTAGTAACAATGTATGTAAAGTACGGGTCGTTATAGTTGGTATCAGAGGAAAGGTATAGTCAACCTTTGGAAACTAGGATGTGAAAGCCTTAGTAAGAACCCTAAGGATAAGTCTAAGCATAGTACACAATCTTAGTGTTTTAGAAATGGCCTTGAATAACCTAGGATAAGATCATAAGCATGAAAATTTTATTCTTGAATTATGTGGTTTCCTATTATAATTAGTGTTGCTCACACTATTCTTCTTGGTTTTAGTCAATGGCTGGAACCCGAAGGAACCGTGTTAATGCGGAATGCGATGGGAAATGCAATGATTGTCCCCCTGAGCAACCAAACGATATGGGAGCTGGAATGCAAAATCTTGTAGCCATGCTCACACAACTTTCTCAAGCTATGAATCATGCATGATTTCCAAACGAGCAAAGGAGGGAGCAACATTCTGTTGAATCCTTCATGAGGCAGCGTCCACCTTCTTTCAGCGGGTCTACTGATCCATTAGTTGCTGAACAATGGATTAGTACTACTGAAAAGATATTTTCAGTTCTTCAATGTTCTGAGCATGATAAAGTCATCCTAGCAGTGTATCGTTTGGAAGGAGATGCGGATCAATGGTGGAATCTTGTTAAGAATACGAGGCAAAGGGATGAAATTGAGTCTATAGAATGGGACGAGTTCAAGAACTTATTTTTCAATAAGTACTTCCCTCGTATTCTCCGAACAAAGATGGAGAAAGAGTTCCTTGAACTGAAGCAAAGGGATGATGAATCTGTTAGTACCTATGAAGCAAATTTTACAAGACTTGCAAGGTACGCTTCTGGTATTATTATCCAACCTGAGAGTAAGATCGATCGATTCTTTAGTGGCTCAAAACCAAGTCTTCGAAGGGCGTTAGCCATAAGGGACTTCAATAGCTACGAGGAAATCGTTCGATGTGCTCTCAAAGTCGAGATGGAGATTGGAGTAACCCATCAGTCACATGGGTTTGATAAAAAGAGGAAGATGGAATTCAAAGAAAAATCTAAAGAGCACACGGAAAAGAAGATGAACTTTCCCTTATGCTCAAAGTGTGGAAAGAAACATGGAGGGAGTTGTCTTAAAGGGACAAGTAAATGTTTTAAATGTGGAAAGGAAGGTCATCGGGCATTTGAATGCCGTGATAATGGGAAGAAGATGTCCAATGACGCAAACAAAGGAAGGGATACACAGAATGAACCTACTACACTTCAATGTTTCAAGTGCAAGGAGATGGGGAATTATGCCAATCAATGCCCAAATCCAAGGGTGGATGATGATGGTCGACGTCAACAAACTCTTAAGGCTAAAGACAAAGGAAAGTCACATGCAATTTCTATCAGCGATGTGGAGTGCGATAACGATGTGGTGAAAGGTACACTTACCATCCACTCTAAAGTAGCAAATGTTTTATTTGATTCTGGATCCACCCACTCTTTTATTTCTGAAGACTTTTCTAAGGGTATCACCGTATTACCTCAACAATTAGATGTTGAGTTAGCTGTGACAACACCTAATGGCACATCAATCGCATCAAAAGTTTATAATTCTTCTCCGATCGATGTTTGTGGGAAAGTGCTTCCTGCAAATCTTGTGATCCTTCCTTTAGTGGAATTTGATGTGATTCTTGGCATGGATTGGCTTTCTCTACATGGAGCTCATATCGATTGCCAAAGAAGGGAAGTCACATTTCATATTCCAGATCAATCTACGATCGTCTATCGATGCAAGGATGAATATAACCTTCCAGTGGAAATTTCTTCCATCTTATGGGTCTTGATTCCACTAAATGAAGGTTATTTATCTCAAATGGTTGGTGAGAAACTCACGATTAAGAATATGCCCATTGTACGGGAGTTTGATGATGTCTTTCCAGAGGAATTACCGGGTCTTCCACCAAATCGTGAAGTTGAGTTTTCAATAGAACTCGTACCGGGTGCTTTGCCTATTTCAAAGACACCTTATAGAATGGCCCCAATTGAGTTGCAAGAATTGAAGAAGCAACTCCAAGAGAATCTTGATAAGGGATTCATACGCCCTAGTGCGTCACCTTGGGGAGCACCTGTTCTATTTGTTAAGAAGAAAGATGGATCAATGAGACTTTGCATTGATTATCGAGAACTTAACAAGATCACTATCAAGAACAAATATCCTCTCCCACGCATTGATGACTTATTTGACCAACTACGCGGAGCTCAATACTTTTCCAAGATTGATCTTCGTTCAGGGTATCATCAATTAAGGGTCAAAAGGGAGGATATACCACAGACGGCTTTCCGTACAAGGTATGGACACTATGAATTTATAGTGATTCCATTTGGTCTTACTAATGCCCCTGCTATCTTCATGGATCTAATGAATAGAGTCTTTAGAGACTATCTTGATCAATTTGTGGTAGTCTTTATAGACGATATTCTTGTCTATTCAAAGAGCAAGGAAGAGCATGAAGATCACTTGAGAATTATATTGAAGACCCTGAGAAAGGAGAAGCTTTATGCCAAATTTACCAAGTGTGAATTTTGGCTTCAAAAAGTTGCATTTTTGGGTCACATAATATCAAAAGAGGGGATATCTGTGGATCCCGCAAAAACAGAGGTTATCGAAAGATGGTCAAGACCAACAACAGTAACTGAGATCCGAAGTTTTCTTGGTTTGGCTGGATATTATCGACGTTTTGTAAAAGATTTTTCACGATTATCTAATCCAATCACCAAGTTGACTCGGAAAGGAGTTAAGTTTGTCTGGACAGAGGAATGTGAAGAGAATTTCAAGGAGTTGAAAAGAAGGTTATCCAGTGCACCTGTGCTCACACTGCCTTGTAGTGGAGAAAGGTTTGTGATCTACAGTGATGCATCCAAGAAGGGATTGGGGTGTGTTCTTATGAAAAATGATATGGTGATAGCTTATGCCTCACGACAGTTGAAAATCCATGAGCAAAATTACCCAACACATGATTTGGAGTTGGCTGCGGTAATCTTCGCATTAAATATTTGGAGGCATTACCTTTATGGTGAAAGGTGTGATATTTATACTGATCATAAAAGTTTAAAGTATATTTTCACACAAAAGGAGCTGAATATGCGTCAAAGAAGATGGTTGGAGCTGATTAAGGATTATGACTGCTCAATCCATTACCACCCTGGGAAAGCAAACAAGGTGGCAGATGCATTAAGTCGACAAGACCATGCTAGTTTATCCATGATGAGGATCACAAAAGATCCAATATTTATGGATTTACAAAGGATGGATCTTGGAATTATAATGGAAGGGGAAAAATCTTATCTTTCTCAAATGAATTTTCAACCATCTATACATGTGAAGATTAAAGAGGCACAGAAAGAAGATGTCGAGTTACAAAAGAAGGTGAGAAATGTTCCTGAATTCAACCTTCATTGTGATGGGATAATAAAGTTCAGGAATCGGGTTTGCGTTCCTCCCATCCCCGAATTAAAGAATGAGCTGCTGGATGAGGCTCATAGTTCATCATTCTCTATTCATCCTGGAAGCACGAAGATGTATAGGGACCTGAAAGAGTACTTCTGGTGGGATGGCATGAAAAGAGATGTTGCTGAATATGTCTCTCGATGCTTGGTTTGTCAACAAGTTAAATCTGAGAGACAGAAGTCTAAGGGGATGTTACAACCATTACCCATACCCGAATGGAAATGGGAAAACATCACTATGGACTTTGTCACAGGACTTCCTAAAACATCCAAAGGCAATAATGCTATCTGGGTCATAGTTGATCGTCTTACAAAGTCTGCACACTTCATTCCTATTAGAGAGGATTTCTCTCTAGATCAGCTTGCCAGGATATATGTAAAGGAAGTGGTAAGATTACATGGAGTACCACTTTCTATTATATCTGATCGGGATCCGAGATTTACCTCGAAGTTCTGGCGAAGTCTTCAGCATACTCTGGATACAGAGTTGAGTTTCAGCACTGCTTATCATCCCCAGACAGACGGTCAGTCTGAGAGAACAATTCAAACCCTAGAAGATATGTTGAGAGCTTGCTCTATGGATTTCAAAGGAGGTTGGGATCAACACCTACCTTTGGTGGAATTTTCTTATAATAATAGCTTTCACTCCAGTATTCAGATGGCTCCTTATGAAGCTCTCTATGGAAAGAAATGAAGGACTCCAACTTGCTGGGATGAAGTTGGGGAAAGAAAGCTATTAGGACCTGATCTCGTTGATGAAATGGCAGAAAAGGTTAGATCTATTCAACAGCACATAAGAGCAGCTCAGAGTCGACAGAAAAGTTATGCCGACAACCGAAGAAAAGACCTAGAGTTTGAAGTGGGCGATAAAGTGTTCTTACGAATATCTCCCTGGAAGAGGGTTATGAGATTTGGAAAGAAGGGGAAGTTGAGCCCTAGATATATCGGTCCTTTTGAAATACTGGATCGTGTTGGGAAGGTAGCTTACCGATTAGCGCTTCCACCGAATCTCTCTCAAGTTCACGATGTGTTCCATGTATCTCTCCTGAGAAAGTACATACCAGATCCTTCACATGTACTTAGCTCAGAAGTTGTACCGCTGGAGCAAGATCTTTCTTATGAAGAACAGCCGATAGAGATTCTGGATCGTAGTGAAAAAGTCCTACGAAACAAGACCACTCGCTTGGTGAAAGTTTTATGGAGAAACCACCAATTTGAAGAAGCTACATGGGAGCTTGAGGATATGATGAGGGAGAAGTATCCTCATTTGTTTGTTACAAAGTGACGAATTTCGAGGGCGAAATTCTTTTTAAGGGGGGTAGAATGTAACACCCGAGACTTTTATGTTATATAAATCATCAAAGGAATCTTTTTCTACACAACACTTGCTTGGCTTGCTTTGCACGCAATCGCGACCTTCCTCGATAGCTTGCGTCGTACGCAATACCGAGTTTCACTAAACAACAATATGCTATTAAAACTAGCCGTTATGAATAGTAATAACCACTTTTTAAAATTTTATAAATTTTATTTTTTAAAATGGACTTCATTTTTGGACTCAGAATATCAAAATTAGCCTAGGGTGAAATTTTGGTTTTTTTCTGAAAACATTCAATTTTTGATGAATAGTGAAACCACTAAGTGGTAGGTTAAAAACTGAATTTTGCATAAAACTTAATTTTACCGCTTCTGTGAATGGAATTTCAAAAATCCGAGAGACACGGTTAATATCAAGGACTAAAATGTGGTTCAATGAGATGAAAATAATTTTTTGGTGAATAGTAACTTTTTACTATTTTTACCGCGGTTAATAGTAAATAGGGTAACTAAGGGTAAATATGATATTAATATTACCCTAACACATGTCCTAATTCTATTGGACAAGTGTAATTCGACCAAAAACAAACTTAGGAATAAAATATGACCATTTAGGCCCACTTGGATTAGATTAGGACATTTATTATTAATTTATTTAAAGAAGGGTTAAAATAGTTAAATTTAAAGTTTAATAAGTAAATCATTTTTAATATGGGGTTATACATAAGATAAATTCGATTGTAAATATTCATTAGAAAGCTAAAAGGATTTCCTACATGATGGTATTTTATTTGTAATTTTTAGACATCAAATAATTTAATTTATTTATGACACAAAGATGATGCAGTAATTATCTTATTAATGAAATATTGACATAATTGATAATATAAATACCAAAATAAATGTAATTTAAGACTTTTTATGAATTCCACTAATTTTCTAGGTTACTATGATATATTAGTGTTGATTCAATCAACTTGGTTCGAACATATAATTCTGATATGACTTTCACAAAAATCATATATCAAATAGTGTCAAAATTGACACAAAATAGTTTTTAAATAAAATATTATATTATTAATTGTTATTTTATTCCTAAAAATCTAAGGTTCGGCCAAATGACTTAGATAAGGATATATATATTAATAATAAACAATTTGGGGTTCGTTTGGCATGTTATAGTAAGTGTATTAACCATATAGTGAAAGAAAACAAAAAGACACGGTAAAAGTTAAATTAATTAACTTAGAGTTAAATCTAATTGATAAGGTTAAAATAATACCCCAAACTTGTCTAAATCCTATTGGTTGATGGGATTTCGACCCATCACCACTTCAGCTTCGAAATAAGACCCTTTGGAACCATTATAAACCGATTTTGACTTTAATATAAAATAATATTTTGAGATATTCCTAAGGTGCCCCTCTCCTCCCTTATAAAAGGGAACCTCCTCCCCCTCCTCCTCACACCAAATTGAGCACTCAAGATCGGCCAACCCCTGCCATTTTCTCCTCTCCACTTCCCTAGAATAGTCCTAGAGGTCCTGGTCTTCTCCAAAGACCACTCTTAGTTCCTTAAGTGGAGGATTCAAAGAGGCGTTCCAAAGAAGAGGTAATATCCATTACCGATCTTTTCAATTTCTTTCTTCTTCAACTTCTTCTTCTTTAGTTGTTTCATGATAAAGTAATAACATCAGTATTACTTACATACTGATATGTTATTATAAATATGAAACAACCCTAATTCACCTTCTATCCATCCTACGGAAAAATGAAATCACCGCGCGTGCGTACGTACGGAATACCGTCTCCACGCCGTGGTGTAATCTATTTTCCACCATCACCTTACAAGGATGGGTATAATGGTGTAATGAGTAACTATATATAATTATTATGAAGTAATATTGATACTGAAATAATATATATATACTCCAATACAATTCCACGATCATAGGAACGATATCATCACTCGTGCGTACGTACGGAATACCGTCTCCACGATGTGATGCGACTCGTTCTACATGATCTTCATTTCATAATGATTATATAAATGAATTGAATGAATGAATATGGTATATACTACACTAATACCATTATGGAAATGAATTATCTATAACCTAAAGATAAGAATAAGAATTTATTCGACAAAACACGCATAAGAACAAAAAGTTATAAAGACCCGAGTAACAAGTAACAATGAAATATTACTAACAAGAAGCTAATAATATGACCATATATGATCTCATATCAATATCTATGATTCTGGAATAAGTCAATAACATTATTTAAACCATTATACAGGAGATTCGGACACGAACAAAGCAAATCGGACCTAAGGTAAGGGAAATATCACAATCTCATTTTTATCCGAGATTGTTTATTCGTAAGTATTTACTGGGGTGTATTTTATCATCCACATCCATGTTCCCTCAATATGTAATATTTCCATCCTTCTACAATAGTTTATATCCAATTTTACCCTTCGGTGAGTTTTTAGTAAAAGATGCGAAAGGAATCTTTTGTCGTTTTTCGTACGAGGTACTTTTTGACTTTTCCGACAAAAGTACGAAGAATGTTTTTTTTAACTTATATGGCATGAATGGATTTTTAAAACATTATTTACAAGAAGCTTCCTTTACAAGTATTCAAGTTTATTTTTAATCAACTTCTTTTATTTTAAAGTTGTATGACATGTTATGAAAGGAAAAAAAATTTGAAGAAGAAAGGATATTTTCCTTAAGAATTCAATTCAAGTGTTTTATCAAAATTATTTTCCATCTAAGACAATAAAGGGTTCTGTTTCTATCCATATTTTTACATTGGTTTGACTATGTTGTGATGGAATTATGTTTATGAATTCCTTTATCTTATATGAATTGATTTATGATGTCATGATGTTTCAAGAATCCCATTTTTGTTATATGTGTTATGCGATGATGGATGTTTTATGATTATGTGGCACACATAAGAAAGGATTCATTATAAGATGGGTGGGACCTATATCTCCCTCCAATGCATTGGGTAATGATTTTATATCTCATGAGATAGACATGGCTGGAACGGAAGGTTATTTCGGTTCAGTGATACAGGACTGAAACGAGGAGTGAACTCGGTTCAGAAAGGGACTTTGTCCACTAAGATAGTCTTGGCAATGAGTCATGACTAACAAGAAATGATTTCCATGATTATGTGTGCATGCCACAAAGTTTCAAGTTTTATGTTATGATTATGGGGATCTCATTTTCACTTCTATGATTTATTCCATGTTAAGATATTATGATCTCTTTTGCAGGTTTTGATTTTCAAAAGGATATGATATGATTTTTATTTCCTTTATTTGCCCTTGCTGAGCATTTGAGCTCACCCTTTTATGTTTTCTTTTCCCCAGGTCAGGAAGATGGATATTAAGTAGAATATGCTAAAAGGGACCCTAGATATGATGAAATAAATGGGAGACACTGTAGAATATTTATGAACCAGTTGTTTATGTTTCCCCGTTTCTAAAGACACTATACCTATACGGTCCTTTGTGGTTTTGTCATATGTTGTAATAAGTGTGCTTCAATTTTGAAGTAGTAACAATGTATGTAAAGTACGGGTCGTTATACATGCCATCCTGTTACCTAGTTCCCTCACTCAAAAAATTCATGAAAAAAGTTGTATGGAGATTCCCTTTGAATCACTACCCACCAAATGATTCCAAGAGGATCAACGAATGAGAGAATGAGGCCTTGTGGACTGAGAAAACAATGGTCAACTCTCAAAGAGATTGATGAAATGTCTACAATTCATTACACATCAGTGAATATCATTAACATCACCCCTACAAATTCAATAGAGCATGAGGCTAATACAAATTAATAGGATGACAAAGTTTTTGTTCAAAATATAGTCCACTCTGAAATAATTTCATAAGGCGAATCTACCAAAAATCATAGGCTTACCATGAATATGTTGTTTCCCTAGAATTCCCCACTATTACCTCCTTGAAGATAATCCACCAAAGAAAAGGGTAAAGGCATGGTTTCATATCACCTACCACCCAAAGAAGTTAAACTCTTCACATTTGAGGATAGATCTTCTCAGCAGGAGGAAGTGATAAAGGAGTTTAGGAAACTCAATGCAGAACTACTCGAAGGAAAGATCGCAAATGGATATGTTCTACCAAAAAATCCTTAACTCATGCTCACATCCAAAACACATTAACAAAGATGGTTCATCCTAGTAGATAAAATGGAGCTAGAAAATATTCTTAATGCGGGGTACCAAAAACTAATATACTTAGACCCCATAGTTGTAAAATATCAAAAGTTACCACCCTTGGTAACATAAGCAAGGATGAGTTATACACACCCTCAAGGACTATCCCCCGCTAGTTACCCACCGCAGGTACAAACAAAGCCACTACAGTTGTCCCTACCCGTTATTTCCCCTCCTCAATATCATGTTCAACCATATATCCCTCAATATCTTATCAACACCACTGATTAATTAACTGTTTTATTATAAGATATGCAAGAATGAAGTGCATTGATGCAGTGAAGAAATAATCCTTACCTTGAATGGGTTGATCCTATCCATCCCCCACCAAACTTTAGGTACCCTACAATTCATATTTTAATGGCTCAGGGGACCCAAAGCAGCATTTGATGCATTTTTTCCCACTATAATCCCATGATAGAAAAAACCAATAAAATAAGAAGTAACGAAACTCAAGTAATTCATGAAAACATAAAAATGACAATCCTTTGTATGGTACACTAGTTTTTCATCTCCTTCAATCATAGGGTGAGAAGATCTTTGTCAACAGTTTCTCAATCAATTACTCTCAACTTTGCAGAAGATGACAACCCTTAACCTCTCAAAATGAAAGAATCAAGAGAATGATAGGGTCTTATATTTCATTACTCAGTTGAACGGGTCAGACTACTCCCTAAATCTAGGGCTTCACTAAGAGTATTTTTTGTCTATCAGTATAGAGAATATCCATGATGAGTTTCACACATTTCCCATCCTTGTGAAATATACAGGGGGTTTTGGGGTCTAGCTAAAATTGATCAAGGGGTTGAATTTTCCATCTCCCAAAAAAAGTCCAAGTCCAAAGTAATTCGATTAACTGAATGGAATATAATAGGGATAGTGGAGGTTGTGGCAGTCATGCTGAAGATATCCTCTAGACTTTCTCCAACTCTAAATCCCATGCCATATTGGGTGACACCCCATCCTGAGTGTTACAAACAACACCCACCTCACTAATATGATAAAAGGAAACATAGGAAAAACTATTTGAGGAACTAAAAAATAAAATTTATTCTTTCTAAGGTAACCATGTCCTTGGCTACTTCCTCACATATTTGGAGAACAGCTTTCTGAAGTTTCCAAAGCCCAAGAGGCCTAATCAGGATAGTCTCAAAGATATCCCAAATTAATTTACCTTACACTGTACATTCGATCACACAGTTTAGTAATGATTCATTTTCAAATACATCCTATGAAAAATTGTTGAAGCTGGGAAATTGAAGCTGGGAAAACCACCCACCCAAGTATCAAGTTTTTATACCACAAATCTGGAGGAAGAGGGTGAATGGAAGAAGGTTACCAAACAAGGTGAACATAAGTTTAATGATGGGATGAAATTAAATAAAATCAACCCGACTCATTCCATCCACATATAATTACTGAAGAAACCAAATACTCCCCAATATGCTCCTACTATGGCACACCTGACTCCATCGACACCACATTCCCCTAAAAGCCACTCTTCTAAAAAATATGTCTAGAAGGGTAGGAAAAAACATAAGATAGTGAACTTATACTAAGAAAAATGTTTGATTTGAATCTTTTGGACTTCATCCCTTCAGTTCTGAAAGAATAGGTGTTTCCCTTCCAAAGGGTATAATGGGTGCCACCCTTCCAAATGGTATAACAAGATTTGACCCATAAGATATAAACATCATTAAATAAGGAATTGATCTTTGGCCCCATTAATTTCATTAACTAAATGGATCTATTCTTTGATGATTAATATGATCCTGAAATCAGGTTCCTCACATCTAGTTGGGGAATCAAGGGAAGAGTTTACAGCAGCCAATGATACATAGGAAGACACATTCATGGTAGAAATCAATACTCCAGCTACATCCCCTTTAGGACCATCTATATGTCGGAAACTCATGGGAGATCCCCCTAGTGGGACCATTGTGAGAAAGAAATATCCCCCACATGTTCTGGAAATTTCCTTGACCAAATAATCCTAGAATATTTGTTAGAGTGGATGTCGTATCCAAATCAGCCTCGGTATGCAGGCAGACCTAGTTGACCAAACCCACCATGGATAGGATCACCTTCAACTCCACTTCTAAGTGTATATTTTCCTATGTCAAGCACTCCTATACCTAAATTACCAGTGAGATGGAATCCTCACTCTAGGAATTCCATGCCTTTAGCTTAGAAGTATGAAATTATGAAGTAATTATCACTGGTACTAGACAAGTTTCCAATCCTATATGCTCTAAGTACATCAAATGACCTCCAGGAAGAACTCATAAAGGATTTGTTAAGCCCTAAAGTGTTTGAAGTTGAAGTCACTGCTGGTGAAATATATCGTGCAGAGATAGATCCTAGAGAATTCCACATGATCATCACTTTCACAGAATATGACAAATATGTCATTATACAAGGAAACATCAGATCCTTGCATGTGTCTAGAAAGATAAATGATATCGATGTATGATGGGAATTTATTGACAATAGATTAGGAGTCAGCCTAATTCCATCCTAAAAACTACGTCGATTAGGTTATATAAAAACCCACTTTCCCCATCCACTCTAATGTTGTAGGTTTATAACTAGAGAAATCATAATCCTCTTGAAATGAACAAGATCATGGCCCGGTTTGGGGACCATGTATCTGACTTGGAATTTTTGGTCATTCGACAAGACATTTCTTTCAACATTCTGTTGGGAAGACCTTAATTGTATCAGTATGTGTAAATCCACACATCATACAACCAATGCCTCAAATATTGGATTAATGGTCAAATTGAGATCTTTTATAGTGATAAATCCACATTCGAATCCTGTGAAACTTAGTAAATTGATATAAGATTATACCAACAGGAAGGAAAGAAAACCATGACCAATGGTGTTTCTTAGACCACAAACCTGAATGGTCTGGAAATGATCCCATCCAATCCCTTCAAATATCTCAGTGAAGAATATGTGATACTTATCCATCAGATCAAAGGAATATTCCCAATTTCAGGTGCATATTTAATAACCTTCATGATATCAGTCATGAAAATTGATCCCAGTAGTGATGAAAAGGTCATTGACTCTATAAAAAATGGTAAAATCTTAGATGAAAATGTTCTCATTGCATTCCCTGAGCTTCAACAGATCCCTACCTCATTAGCTGATCTATAAGAGGTTATCATATCACTAGGAGAGAGTAAAGATACTAACTCTCTATCTCTCATTTCCCCTCTAGAGCTTCAAAGGTACCCCACATCATTAGTTGGGTCATAAGAAGCTACTTTATCATCCAAATTTCAAAATTTTGAATCAACTCCTCAATTTATTTCATCAACTACATACCCTAAGAGTGAGGTATAAGAGGAAGAGGAAGAGGAAGAGGAGGAAGAATAGGACCTCATGGATTTCCTTCCCACATTCCGGGAAAATGTTTCTACCACCATTGATGAACTCGGTCAAATAAACCTGGGTATAGAAGAAAACCCATGACCCACCTTGATTAGTGCATCCATGTCTTCTGAAGAACAAGAAGTGTATACATCCTTTATGAAGTAGTATCGGGATTTGATTTCCTATAATTACAAATAAATTCTAGGCCTTGATCATGAGGTTCCCACTCACCGCCTGGGCTTTCCAAAAAAACCACCGGGGATACAAACATGAAACTAGAAGGACACATCAAACTCACACTACCAAAATCGAGGCTAAAGTTGAAAAGATTATCATAGCCAATTTCATTCAAGAAGTCTAATATCCAAAATGGATAGCCAATATAATCCATATAATTAATAATAATGGTCAAATCAATGTCATCATCAACTAAAGAGATATCAACCAGCACTACCCAAAAGATGATTTCCCAATCCCGATCACAGAACTACTAATTGATGTGATGGTGGGCTATCAAACCCTCTAATTCTTGGATGGATATTCAGTGTATAATCAAATATGAATGGACCACAAAGATGAAAATTACACCACCTTCAAGGCTCATCATAAAGTACTTTTTAATTGTGCAATGCGCTTTTTCTTGAATAATTTTAGTATTACATACCATTATAATAGTGGGTACCTAAGACCCAACTTGGAAAATAATTTTGATTACCATTGATGTATATAATTTGATGTATGCATGTGTTTATTCTTTCCATAATAGTGTTGATATTTCTGCATCCAATACTTAAATGTCAATTTCCGTATATTACATGTTGTACCAAAGGGAAATAGCAGTTCCCAACTATAATGAAAACCTTGAGATATTATGACAGTAATCTTAAATATATTTGTCCTATGGTCTAGATACATCATACTGACAGGACACTTATAATTTCTGACTATCAGGTGTTGGGGAATCATAATCATTGAGAGTTTTTCTCATGATGTTCGTACTTGATGATCTCTAGTAGTGAGATCATGAGGATAGACCTTACAATAGGAACACCACATGTTTTGGGTGTCATTGGTTGTTTCTATCTACGAACATGTGTATTGGTATTTGGACTTGATATCATTATCAGTGTGTGCCATTTGATTATCTAATTTGATGCAAGGTAAAAACCATGATAATGAAATTGTGGTGAAGTATTTTGTGTTGGGTGCTTCATTGTTGGTATGGAATTGATTGAATAATCAAGATATAATTTGTTGCTTCTGAGTTGAGGAAGATATATCTTTTGGGACCAGGTTGATTAGTATGGTACTACCATTAAAAATCCATGGCTATGGTACAAGAAGAAAATTCCTTCCAGTAAGGTCACAAAATATATAAAGAAACAAAAGGATAATGAAACAAGTGTGCATCCTACTTTATGAGATATCACAAGACAAGAAGATTATATTACACAGAAAGTGTTTGTAGGAGGAAGTCATAGTTATGAAATTCCTTATATCCTCAGGGGCCATGATGGGTTGCTAGAATCCACTTTTGGTTTGTGGGTTGGACTCACTACTCTTGAGATAAGGGAGGGTCACACACCATGTTTATCTACAAGTTTATCTTATTCTAATGAATATATGTTTAGGATGAAGTGCACCCCACATATGGGGTCAGTGAACATATGGGGTTGAATGATTGAAAATAAAAATAATTTAATTACATTATTCTAGTTTAAGATGATGATGATTGAATTTATTCTCAAGCTGTTCACAAGTTTCTTGATAAAAAACATGAATACAAGAAAAATGTAAATTTTCAAATGAATAATGGATGTTCAAGTTTCATTAAATTATTTGAAGAGATTACAGGCTTAGTTAATGGTTTTTATTTTATCATGTAACATTTTTTTGTGTTACAACTGAGTAATAAAATATGTGTGCCATTTATGACACTTTTATTAAGTCATATCGGCATAGGCCTGTCATAGGGTGTATCAAAAAAATTCTAAGTCTTCCTAGTGCTGTAAAGTGGCTGAACAGGATCATATCACTTAAGGAGATTTCTCAATTGTTCGATCACTTAATCTAATTCACATAAAATAATTGTTTTTTGGTTGTTTATATTTAATATAATAAGGAAATGAAATTTAAATGAAATAAAATATTAAACTAACATGCAATAAAAAATGAGATTAGTAAAGAAAGAACTTGGACTTTATGGTTTGGTTTGTGGGCTCCATCATTCTCTTTGTTTGTGTTTAGATTATATTTGATAATTCAATTCTGAGATATAATGCATTAATTATTGTTATTTTATTTAGTGTTGCGAAATATTGAATGCATTTATTAATCTTAATTTTACCCTCTCCTATAATCAAGGTTTATGGAACACCTTGATCGAGAGTGTGACATCTTCTAGGACCTAGCTCCATCGTATTCTATTTCATCCACTGAATAGATCAACTCCATCGTATTCAGAGATTGTATCCAGTATAAGGGAGGGAAAAGATTTAATAAAAGAAATGAAATGAGTTGAGATCAGTGTCATGGAGGAAGATCACCACACCTGTGCACATTACTCTTACTCATAAAAAACTTAATAAAACATAAGAATTTAAGCACATAATAAATTAAATTTACACATACCTCCCCTGGGAAAAACCTTAGGGTCTTCCCTCATTTTTTAGGGTAAGAGGTCATGGTGGAATGATAATGAAACAAAATAATTATATTAAGTGTAGAAGATAAAGAGAGATAGAAGAATATGAAAGCACTTGAATTAAAAATATGCATATGTGTTACATGGGAAAAGAAAAGTAAAATAAAACTAAAAGAAAAAAATCCTAAAAACAGCATGGTCATTGGACTCCTCTCAAATGGTGGCCAACTTGATAGATAGGAATGATTTGGGAAGTAGCAGCTCTCCTCATTTTATAGGATAGAATTTACCCTCAAAATTTACCACATGTTAACCCCAATAAATGGACAATTAACACATGGCCCTCTTCATGAAAGTTGTTCAGAAATATCATTCATGTATCACCTACAAATATAAATGTATTTAGACATGTGTAGAGAGAGTTATTCTAGTTTTACTCTAAGACTTTATTATACCCAAACAGAATCTCCATATTCCATGTCTCCAGTTTCCCATGCATTAATGGCCTCAAAAAATGCCGATTCATGCATCAATACTTTCTTAAAAGTTTTTCCTAAATGTATTTCGTGTCCATACTCCAAATTTCAGATTATTTGGTCTATCAAATAAAGAGATATCCCCCTAAATCACAAATCTATAGATCTATGAATAGTTTTTAAGGCCCAACTTGTGATCTAGTTTCGGGCTTCCAAATTGTGGATTTAGATTTGGGTCCAGTAGAACGAAATGAATCCCATTATGTATATAATTCAAAAGAGAAATAATTTCACAATTTATATAAGTATATAAAATTATATAGACTAAATAAATAACTAATTTAAAATAGTTAAAATCCAAAATATGCCACTTTCTCGATTAAGATCAAAATAACACTAAAATCATAAAATGTCATAGTTTCACTTAAAATAACACTTTTGTGGGATTAAAAAATTGAAATAAAAAGTAAAAGTATTAAAAATATTAGATCTAACACATATATGTGCACAAAGATATAAAATGGAGGTTTTTACTTTCTAGGGACAAAAGTGTAATTTTAGAAACTATAACATAAGTATAAAAGCTCATTTTAACCTCTTGAATTAAAATATCAACCATTTTCACAAATTTAGAGATATAATATCTCTTCTCCTATCCTATCAAGTAATGATAGAGAGATTATGAACTAAGAACAAGGTCATATCGATCTCGCTTTCTCGATCATGCCTGTGTTCTTCAGGCGATTGAAGGGACATTGTAAAGATCTTTCATTTCTCGTGATAGCATCTGGGAAACATATATTGTAAATCCTTGAAGTGTGGAACATGTGTGGATGATCTAGATGAAATATAGTTTTGTGTCTTACATCCATGACACATCTACAGTTAGAAAATCAAACTAGAAAATTCAAACAAACAAGGTAACATTTAATATTTTTTTTATTTTTCATGATTAAATTGAATTACACATGAAAATTTTAGAAATTAGGTAAATGGGTTAAGTATATTATATGTTTTCAATATGAATACTAACCCAAAATTTTAAATTACATGTTCTTTCATGCTTCTGTTATGCCCCGAGTTCCTTCAATTGGTATCAGAGTGAATGTGTAAAATTTAAGTTGAAAATATTAAAATTTAAATTAAATTTTCTATGATTAGAAAAGAGGGTTTTGATATAGCCCCAAATCAACTGAAAGCGTATTGATCAGAGTTCATATCTCCAAGAGATATCCAATTTAAGATCAATGGGTTTTGCGTAGAAAGTGCTATGAAAATTAAATTTATAATTTATGTTATAATTTAATGGCTAATGATGTGATGAATTATAGATGGAGTGTGATTTAAGTATCTTGCATGGTATATGGATATATTGGAATCCGGTTGGGGTAGTCAATTGTCAATACAAACTTTCCATGGAATCTTGTTTAATTAAATAGATAAATATTCACTTGGAATCCAATTTTTAGCTTCTCTTGGATACTTGTTTAATTAAAAGGATAAAGCATCCCTTGTAAGCTAGGTCAAGGCTTCCCATGGAAGCTTGTTTAATTAAATGGATAAAAATTCCTTTGGAAGATAGTTTAAAGATTCTCCTATAATCTTGTTTAATTAAAGAGATAAATCTTCCCAAGGAAGTTATATTAGATCTTCTCATGGAATCTTGTTTAATTAAATGGATAAAGATTCCATTAGAAGCTAGTTTAAAGTTTTTCATAGAATCTTGTTTAATTAAATATATAAAGATACCCATGGAAGTTAGATTAAATCTTCCCATTGAAGCTTCTTTAATTAAAAATAATAAAGCTTACCAAGGAAGCTACTTTAAAGCTTCTCATAGAAGCTTCTTTAATTAAAAGGATAAATCCCCCCATGAAACTAGTTTAAAACTTATCTTAGAAGCTTGTTTAATTAAATGGACAAATATTACCTTCGAATCTTACTCATGTCCTCCCATGAAAGTTTGATTAAAATATATTAAAAAAAAGGGACAAATCTTCTAATGGATGCTTGTAATAATTTTATGCTATTATATGTATTATTATATATGTGTCCATTAAATGGATACCCAATCTTGGGCTGGACCAATTTGGTCCGGGTCCGATCAGCCTAACCCATTTAATCTCTCACTAGTCCTAAATTAATTTTTTGGGATCTTCTTTAGATCCAAATAGACCAGAAAATTTATAAAAAATATATAAATTTAATTTAATTGTTTGGTATTTCATAAAATTATTTTGGGTGATGTGGGGAATATTGATCATTAAATAAAATTATTTTAATTCAAGTTAAATCATTAAAAATACCCTCGTGTTGAATTTCAACAAATTTAAATTTTATTATGAAATATACTTTCATGTTGACTAATCATGAGCTAAAACCAACCCATGCATGTTTGGTTAATTATTTAGTTAATTTAATTATTTAATTTATGTTTTATAAAATGTAATAATTATTTTATTTTGATGATCTATGTATCATATCTCTATATTTAATTTGTATAAGGGCATGTGTGTCCACATTTAAGTGGTAAAATTTAATTTCACACCATAAGTACCCCTCACCTACATGTGAGTATACATTGTAAAGATCATTGGAGTTCCTAGTGACACAATTTGAGTTGAGAGCCTGTATAAACAAAACAAGTTAAGTGCACATGAGTTACAAGCACTTCAATTCAAGTCACTTGTTAAATTATGGAATTTCCATAGGGCCTCAATTAATTCATTATTAACTTGAGGTATTAACCAATAGTTAATATCTCATGATCACATTGTTATTTATTTATTTTATTATGATAATTGTTTATTATTTTGTGAATGTGTATTTATTACACTTAGTCACATAGTATTATAATAAACAAGCATGAAAAGATAAAATAAACATGTGTTGTGAATGTTTTATTTTTAAAAGAATAGTTAAGTTGTGAGAATGATCACATAGAAAAATCATGTTAAATATAAAAGTATTATGTTTACCTATATCAAATTATAAAAACCCTCAAAGAAATATTATGTCACAAATGCATTCTATTGTTTGAATTTGAACATAGCCAGGTGTTCGGGGTGCTTAGTCATACATGGTTGAGGGTGAATCCTACTACTGAGGAGTTATTATTAGAATGATGGGTTGACTTAACTAAAGTGGTAGTAAGAATTATCCATAGATATATTTCTATCAATTTAGAGTAAAATCATTGATTAATGTAAAGTAATTATTTGTAGGAGATGGGACTTGACTCAACAGATCAAGGACCCATGAGTTAATGTGCTTGGATAGTCAGACACCTACCTTGGAATCTTCGACTAGTGGCATTGACATAGCTTGTAGAATATGAGAAGAGGTTCAAGGATCCTTGACACTATAAAAATAATGTTATAGAGTATTATAATTCTAGTAAAGAGAGTTCCTATAATTTGATAAAATAGTGGGAGACATTTAAAATTAATAATTTAAAATTGTCTAATAGTAATCAAGATAAAAGTAAAATTTACAAGATTTTATTTTTTATAGAAAATGGAAATCAATAAAAAAAAGTACACTATGATAATATTGGACTAAGAAAAGGTCCAAACTAGCATGATTTCCCAAAGAGTATCACGAAATATTGTTTAAAGTACTACGACAATGTAGATTTGAGGTGTGGTGTCCTTAATACCTGTTAATCTACTTCATGAAGTGAGGGTGTAAAAATGATTACTGGAGACTCATGTATGGCGCATATGATGGTTATTTCATAATGTTATCATCAATGTCTGATGTGAGTTTTGGATACAACAACGGGACATGGGGGATCTCACATGTTTTCTAGTCTCCAAGAAGCTTGCGAGGAGAAAGAAAAGTGAAGATTTGAGTAGGTGATGTTTACACTGGATATGTGTAAATTGAAAGAGGGGTCATGATATTTAAATGGATCCCTTTCTCATATATTTTTCACCCATTTACTCTAGTTTATTTTAAGATTAAAAAATAAACAGTATAGAGAAAAAATCTTCATTACCTTTTTGGGTAAGGTTCTCTATGTAAATAAGAACTTAAAGAAAGTGTAATCTTTTATTATTATGGTGAACAACATTAAAGAAAAAAGTAAAAATTCCAATGGAAAGTGTCAATCCAAAGGAACCCTTACAACTTCCATCAAATAAAATAGGTATTAAATATGAGGATATTTTCTTTTATTGTCATGAAATACATCTGTGGTGGTTTAATGCAATGAAATGAATTGAATAAGTAAGTAGTTGCTTCTTCTTCAGTCATATTCGTCAAATATAAGCAATGTTTTAGTTTTAAATTTTTGGTATTAAATAAAATATTCTTATCACATATGTGTACTTATATATAGTGACCATATAAGTAAATAAATGTTACTAGAAGTAAGGTTTATTCTCTAAGAAGTTGAGAAAAGGTGGTTCCTAAATCAGCGGTGAGAAGTAAACAACATCTATATTGCCAAGATTATTGATTCTAGATGAATATTTGGAGTATCAATAAAATATTAATATCATTTTTTCCATTAGAAACAAGGTGAAATTGTTCTAGTTTCAGAATGAATGATTTTTGTGGTGTCAAATACTCAATTCACAGTTCATTGATACATGAATCATTGGAAATATGTGATAAATATAAAATGCAAGACTAATATACATAGTTGTGGAAGAAAAATACATTTTCAATAAAAACTAAATAGTTTTCAAGGATATACACAGTATGGTTTTATACTCTTCAGAGTTGATGACCTTAAGTACTATTGATATACTTATATACTTAGTTTTGGGCAAAGAAACCATTAGAAATAAAGGCAAGCCATAAAGCTTTAGGAATTAGTTCAGCTAGAGAGTTTGAACTATTCCAATGTTAAGATAGTGGTAATTATACTTCATAAGATTCATTTAATTGTTTAAGGAATGTGAAATTGAAGTATAAGATATTCCTAGTCAAAATATATGATAGGCTTCAAGTCAGTATGTCGAAGAATATCTTGACCAAGCATTAATCGATCAATATAATGTATCATTGAGTTATTCCTAAATCGCATTACCTTATACACATAAAATATTTGGGGATAATAAAGAGGATTTATGATTATTCTTACATGTTAACATTGATTAATAAAATGTATTATGGAGTAATTCTTAAATGCACATTTCTTCATACACATCATAGTCGTGATGTAAGTAAAAGGAGCATCAATTTTAAAACTCGTGAACTATTGATACTTCCATTTTAAAGACATTCTTTTCAAATAATGACATTATCCCATAACTAAATGTCAACTATCATAAAAAATGGATATCATATGAGTTAAAGTATGATGGAAATCCATTATGTCATGATAACATGTGTTTAGATGCAAAGAGTTTGTTAATATATAAACAAACATTCATAAAGCAGAAACACAATGTGTATCTATAGTAATCATCCTAAAGTTTTATAAGGATATTATATAAATAACTGTGATAGAAAAGATATAGTAATTTTATAGACTAAATTTCTATAAAAGGGTGCACATCTCTATTTGATACAGTGGGAGCAAGATTGAATTGGGTTAGGTCAATGATAGAGATGCATAAATAGTTGACATGGGTACAAGTTCCACAAGAGTGCGTGGAAAAGAATGTTCTAGATACACATACTATATAGGAAGGATAAAACCATGGTGATGGTTTTATATTCACCATGGTCAGTGACAAATTATTCTTTGTGAATAATGATTCTTACAATTATGCAATTTATGGAAATTAACTAAGATTTATAAGATCAATTAAAACTCAATAATGTATTCCATGTATCATAGTACATGAGGATTACTAATTTGAATACAAAGATGGGTATTAAAAATATACTATACATGGATGGTACAAGCATGGTACCAATAAGATAGATCGGTAATACCAAGTATTTATTCCTAAATCCATTATAATTTTACTTGTCATAGCAAATTTATATTATCATTTTATTGAGAATTGTATGTCAAGAGCACCACTCATGGAAGACGTCTATAATACACAACTAAAAAGGTATGGTAACATCATAAAATGAAGATAAGGGTGTAAGTTACTAAAATAGAATTTAGGATTAAAGAAACTAGATCCTAGAATATCTATTTGAAATGAATTTATTCATGTATCTACTAGAGGTTAGTGAGGGAACCATAGTTTTCCAAGTAAAATATGTTTGTTAACATATGTAAGATAGCTATTGGTCTTATAGTTAGTTTAGACTAGGATAAAAATAAAATCCCATAGATTGACTTAAAGAAGTAACTAGAGTTATAGGGAATGATATTTAATGAGGTAAATATAATTGTTTCTTATACCTAGTCAAGTGTACATATACTTACATAGCTTTGAAAAATAAAAATTAGAATAATTTGAGAGATAATTTTTATCAATTTCACATGGAATATCTCTCTCTTGGTAGACATATCAAGGACATAGAAGGAGATTGACATGGTGATTTTAATTCCATATGCTTTAGTGACGGATCAATAATATATGTCATGATATGTGCAAGAATTGGTATTTCCAATATATACTTTATAGTAGGAAAATATCAGTTATAACCAGGAGAACTATAAGGGATGCAGTCAAAAATATCCAATTACTCTTGAAGAAGTAAAAAGGATGTGTACTTGGTATGTATAGAGGAAATTATAAAAGTTTATAGGGGATAAAAACTAGTCTTCCTTGGATCAGTGTAATCTAATATCACAGATAGGATAAGGTAATAAGAAAGACATGCTCATTCAAATTAGTGGTAGCCATATCTACAAATACTGAGTATGTTGAGGCTTATAAGGTAGCTAAAAAATAGTATAAAATATCCAATGTTTTATTCTGATTCTTTTAATCACATCTAGTAAGTAAAGTATTATCATAATGTAAATTATGGTACTCTTACTAGCCATGATGTCAAGTTAAGATAGTGGAAAAAAGGGATATACTTGTGGATATCATCTCTTGATAAGTCTTACTCAAAGAGGTAAAAGTTCAGATATCATAATGGATAAGTAGGGGAAACATGGAAAGTCCATCACTAAAGTCGTGTCTCATAATAACATGATCTTATCATGTGAGAGATAACAATGATGGTTAACAAGTTGGCTCTAGTTCAAGTGGGAGTGTTGTAATAGTGGGTTCCCTAGACCCAAATTGAATAGTAATTTTGATTACCATTACATGTATATAGTTTGATATATACATGTTATTATTATTACCATAATAGTGTTGAAATTTTTTCATCCACTATTTAAATGGTAATGTCCTTAGATTATGTTTCATATCAAAAGGTTATAGAAGTTACCAACTATAATGAGAACCTTGAGATACTATGACAGTAGTCTCAAATATATATGTCTTATGGTCTAGATACATCATAATGATAGGAAACTTATGATGTCTCACTATCATGTGTTGGGGGATTATAATCATTAAAACTTCTTCTCATGAAGTTCACACTTGGTGATCTCTAATAGTGATATTATGAGGATAGACCTGTCAATAGGAACACAAAATGTTTTGGGTGTCATTGGTTGTTCATATCTAATAATATGTGTATTGGTCTCTGGAATTGATATCATTATTAGTGTGTTCCATTTGATGACGTACTTTGATTCAAGGTGAAAACCATGATAATGAAATCATTGTGAGGTAGTTTGTGTTGGGTGAATCATTGGTGGTATGACATTGATTAAATGATCAAGATAGAAATTTTCACTTTCGATTTATGGAAGAGATATCTTGTGGGCCCAGATTGACTAGGATGGTAGTTGATTCATAAATCCATGGCCTTGGTATAAAAAGTTAAGTCCATCCAATAAGGTCATAAATTCTATAAAGCAACTAAAGGATGATGATAAAAGTGTGCATCATTCTTTATGAGATATCGTGAGATAAAGAGATTATATTACACAGAAAGTGTTCACAAGAGGAATTCATAAATATGATATTCCTTATCTATTTAGGGTTCAGGATGGGTTTCTAGACCCTTCTCTTAGTATTTGGGTTTGACTCACTACTATTGAGATAAGAACCTAGAGGTTACCACACTAAGTGTATCCACAAGTTCCACCTATTATAATGAATAAGAGTTAAGGATGAAGTTGGACCCACATGTGGGGCCGATGAATGTCCGAGTTTGAATGATCATAAATAAGACTAATTCCATTATATTATTAAAGTTTATATTAATTATGATTGAATTTATTTCTCAAGGTATTCACAAGCTTCATAATAAATGTGAATATGATAAAAATATAATTTTTCAAACTAACATTGGATGTTCAAGGTTTGTTAAATTATTTGGATAGTTTATGGGCTGAGTTAATGGATCTTATTTTATCACGTAACATTTTATTATGTTAAAAGTGAGTGATGAAATATTTTTGACATTTATGACAAGTTTATTAAGTCATATATGTTCACAAAGGTCTAAAATGGAGGTTATTACTTTCTAGGAACCAAAGAATTTTTTTGAGAGTATAATCTAAGTATAAAATCTCATTTTATCCTATTGAATTCAAAGCTATACTATTTTGAAGAATTTAGAGATAGAATCTCTCTTCTACTTTCCTATTGAGTTCTTAAAGAGAGCTTATAAAGGAAGAATATGGTCAAATCGATCCCTCTTTCTCAATTGAGTCTTTGTTCTTCATGCAATTGAAGGGATGTTATAAGGCTTTTCAATTTACCATTATAGAACATTATAAATGTAGATCAGTGGTCCTAGTATTGTGGATATTGTGTGGAAGATCTACATGACATATATTTTGATGTCTTACAGCCACAAAACATCAACGGTGAGCGAATCAAACAGGCGACCTCAAACTAATGGAATACAGTTTAAGTTTTGATTTGATTTTATTTTTCATGCTTAAATTGAATTACACACTATCCTTTTTGAAATCTGGGAAAAGGTTTAAGTGTATTCTATGTTTTTAACATGAATTCTAACACAAAATTTTAAATTGTGAATTATTTCACACTTTCACTACACCTTAGGTTCCTTCACATACCAACATTCCATGCATCAAATATGAAAACCCTTATTGGGAAGGTTTTTTGAATGCTATGTTGATGAATTGGTGGTTAAGTATCAACGATGTTCTAACCACCTTTCTAATATTAAGATTGTCTTCAACAAACTGTGACAGAACATCCTAAAGATGAACCCCTTGAAAGTTTCTTTTGGGGTCACCTTAGAGAAATTTATCAGCATCATCATATTCCATTGTGGAATCATATTTGAACCTAGGAAGATAATGGCTATCATTAATATGTCACACCTCAAAGATTTGGTGGGTTTATATAGACAAATTTACTACATTTAGAACTTCTTAACAAACCAAATAGGAAAGTGTTTTCCCTTCACCAAGTTCAAGAAGAATGGGGGAACATATTAGTGGATATGCCACTGTCAGGAAGCATTTGATAGCCTAAAGAAATATCTCTTTAGTCCACCAATGATAATATTACCTATTGAGGGGAAACTGCTCATTCTGTATGTGAAAGCCTTAGAAAATTCATTGGGTGACTTTCTCACACACAATATTGATGTCAGGAATGAAAACACCCTCTGTTATCTTAGTCAAACCATGCTCAACACTTAGACTTGTTATTTTAAATTCAATAATAGCTACCTAGAATTAATCTTCATGGTTCATATGTTAAGAAACTACATGCAGGACCATGAGGTTTATTTGGTCTCTTATAAAAACCCACTCAAATATATCCTTATCTATACTATGTTGACTGGACATTTGGAACAGTGGGTAGTTATCCTATAGTAGTTTGACATTCAATTCGTGCCTCAGAAAATAGTAAAAGTCAAGGATTTGGAAGACTTTCTTAAATAACATCCTTATATAGAAATAATTATATTTAATACTGAATTTCCTAATGACGAGATCTTATCTATTCAATAGGGCCCCTAGGTTTGGGAGATATATTTCAAAGTAGCATCCATAAGACCAAGAGGGAAGAGAATGAAGTACCCCAAGATCAATAAAGTTGGTTTGGGAGATTTTCTCATCTCTCTAGAAAATGTAGCCTTACCTTACTCATTTCTATTGTTAGAAGGTTTTACAAATAACGAGGTAGAATATCAAGCCCTCATTATAAGGCTAGAAATGGTGCTTCAAATTCCAGTTGACCACTTGAAGGTGAAAGGTGATTCAGAGTTTGTAAGTACATAGATAAATGGGGATTGTGCTATCAGGAAAAAAGAGTTAATCCCCCTACTTGAAAATGTCCAGGAAAAAATGACAGAATTTCCCTTAGAGCTGATATTAATTCACACCCAACGATCAGAGAATTCACAGACCGATGCATTGGAGAATATAGACTTTTCTTTCATATATCTAGATCAGGATCAAATATTAATAATCATTTCAAACCTCCAAATGGTCTTAAATTTTGATCATGTCAACATGGAATAAATCAATGAGGTGAATTCCATCCCTGAACTACATGGTCCCATGACCGATTGGATGATACCCATTTTGAACTACCTCCAAAATGGAGTGCTCTCGTCAAACAGATCCAGAAAATATAAAATACAATGATGAGCAACCAACTTTACTCTTTATGATGGCCTAAATCGCCACAAATTCCTCTATAAACAAGTCTTCGATGGAATCCTTCTCAGGTGCATCGATGGAGAAGAGACCACTGCCATCATCAAAGAAGTATATATGAGAGATAGTGGGGACATCTAGTTAGGGTAGAGGGTTAACAATCAATTATTGGGTCTTGGATAATTCTACCCTTTAATGATACAATATTTCAAAAAATTCACGATGGAGTTTCATTCCTTCCACGTTCATGCCAACTTCATGCATCAACCCCTATAGTTTCTACACATAAAAAATAATCATGGCCATTATTAATATGGGGAATGGATGTTGTGGTTCTATATCCTCTAACTACATCTATAAAATTTAAATACATCCTCAGTGCTAATAACTTCTTCTCCAAATGTACTAAATCAATACCTATCAAAGAATTCAGGTCCAAAAGAATTTTTAGCTTCATGAAAGCCAACACCATTACTAGATTTGGTGTCTCTCATATAATACTAACCAAAAATGGCACCAATTTTTGTTCTTCTAAGTTGTAGAAGTTTTATTAGGAGTATAAAATCAAATCCTATCTTTCATCTTGCTATCATAAAGCTGATAATGGAAAAATAGAGGCCTTCAATAGGACCCTATCAAATATACTCCAAAAGATGGTGGATAAAGATAAAAAGTTATGTCCTAACAATATATTTCATGTCTGTGGGAAAAAAAGACTACAACCTATACCACCTGAAAGTGTAGCCTATTTTTTCCTATCGACCGGTCAAGGTTCTGGTGCTACGCTAAGGTGTATAGCAGCACTCAGGTTGAATCCTCGGTGATGATACTTTTTAATAGTCGGTTGTTTTTTGTTGATTGTATTCTGATTGGGGGGTTTGTTTGTAGAGATTATGAAATAATTTATGGATGATTTTTGATTTAACAAATTGATAAAGATTTGGGTGAGTTCATTATTAGGGAGTTAAGCTTGTGATATCCTTGATCTTTTCTTTATATTACATTTAAATTAACACCCACTTCACAAGATAATGTTGATTGAAATTCCTAAGTGTTAATGTTTTAATCCAAGCCTTAACTTAACTTAAGGTTCTAATCTCAATAATATCTTGTTGATGGTAGTGTATTTATGGTTCCAATAATCCATGGAAACCACATGTTAAAGAAAACATGTCATTAATCCATGACATGTTAATTCTAACATATAGAATGTTAATTTGAAAAATATTCATCGAGAAAATACTCTCAATCACTTAACATCCCAAAATTTTGACTCACCCCAATAGTATACTTACTCAGCCATTGATATTAATAGTAATCTGGTTTATTATATTATGATGATGAATTAATAAGAGAAGAAAAAGAAAAGGATAAGAAAGGAGTTGTGCGTCGAACGCACACACAAAAACGATAATGAGAATTAAAAATAGAATTTTGATTGAATGAAGAAGAAAAAGAAGGAAAGGGGTTTCAACTTGATTTTAAATATTTTAAGAGGATTAATATTTAATAATATAGGGTGGATGATTAAAATAGAATATGAAGAATAAACTTTCACTAAAACAGAATTACAAAAACAACACTTACGAGATTATAAATAAAGAAGAGCACAAAAGTAAATGAAAACAAAGAGAGTGGGAAGGGTATCTCAAGTAAAAACTTGAGTATTGAAGGTCCTACCAAGAATTTGGAAAATCTTTTTTCGTGCCAATGTGTTCTCCTTTCTTCTGAAATTCCAACCCTTTTGAAGGAAGAGGAGGGGGTGTATTTATAGCCCAAGGTGGTGGACTATTTGCATTCCAAAACTACCCCTCCACTTGGAACAACGATTTGGAAATTTGGACATCTAAATCTCTAGATATATCATTCTTAAAAGTTTTATATATTTATCTCTTATGTTTAATATGAAAATGTGTAGGCCATTGGACTTAAGGATCCAAAGTTATGGTGGTTTGATTAAACAATTTTAATCTGTCCATTTCAATTCAAACCTTTTGAAGGCCAAAATTTGAATGGGATTTTTAATAGGAATATGCCTTTAAATACGCATTATTTATTCAACAAAGTCAGATAAATATATCATCTATTTCACACTACAAAATATCAGATTTAATTGATGATTAAATCACGAGCTATGTCATGAATAGTGTACGGATTTTAATTCCCAGACAGAATGGTGGTATGGATTTAAAAGCATTACTTGGGCCTATATTTATTATATTTGGACCTTAAAATTTTTATCCATGATTCCATTTAATAATATAGAACATATGGTAAAGTTTCATTAAATTTGGGCTTCGGGATTTAGACCAGTAACTCAATCATCATGGCTGGTCATGTTTCTTCACAAATTCTTTGGGTCATCTTGTGAGGAACATGTGACCTTTAAAATGGAAGAATTGGACACTTATTCCTTCCAATGATATGTTGGAAATTTAATAAGGAATCCTAAAAAATAATAATCATACAATTTGGATTATTAGGGTGATAGTTATAAATACAATAGTAAATTGACTCAATTGGACTACTTCTAAAAATGCTAAAAAATTATACTTAGTATTAAAACATTAATATTTCACACAAATTATGCACATCTCAAATAAATTAGTAAAGGGCGTATATAATAAGTCATGAAAATATTAATAACATAAACTCCCCCACACTTAGTCTTGTGAATGTCCTCATGTGAAACAAATATAAAAACATAATAAAATAATTTTTACTCACCAACAATTATTAAAATTTTGTTTTCTCCAATTAGGGGAGGTTTCGACAATATCACTCATCCATATTGAATTCCACCACAATTTGTTATAGAAAAAATTTTCCAAAAAAATCATTTTTTCATGGTCAAATTTAGAAATGGAAAATGGTGGCACACAAAACATACTCCTCTCAAGATGATGAAATTAATTTGTGGATCTTTACTCATTCAAAAACTAAAAGTGAAAATATTAGAATTTGTAAGAGCTCTCAGCTTCCACTACCTATCCCAAAGTGCTAAAAAATCAATAGGTATTTTTAGGGGTTTTTCTATGTCTATGGGACGGTAGGAAGATGATATCCAAAAGATAGGAAAAGGGGGGTAAAACACCAACATGGAAAAAGCAATGCAATTTTTTTTTTGAAAAGAGACAAGAAAGGAAATCGAAACACATATTTACGAGGGAATGAAAATGCGAAATAAGACACAAAAGAGGAAATAAATTTTAAGTGGATTATAAGATGAAATATTTACAAACACAAAACTTCTCCCAATGACACAAGTGTTCTTTTTTTTTTGCACTTTTTGAAAGTTGAACTTGAAAAAGATCTCACACTCATATCCCAACCCATGATGGATCTCCTCACGACACTAATTGTAATAGTTATAACAAGATCAAAGGTTGAGGAATAGTGATTTTTGACCCACCCAAGACACAATCCATTCTTTTTTTGTTCTAGTTTTTTTATTTTTTTATATATTTTTTAACACTTTTCAATATCATTTTTACAAGATAAAAATTTATAAATTCTCAAACCCCAATGAAGGACAACCTCTCCCCCACACTGAAATTTATGCTTTCCCTCAATCATATGATAACATGGTGAAAATCAACAAAAGGGTACCCAAAATGAAATCCATTCCCCCCACACTTAAATTTCAAAAAAAATTATGCAATAAAAATCCATGTTGATATTTGGTGGGATAAGGCATTGGGCTTGTAATGTGGCTAACAATGAAAAGGTTTTCATAGGCTCGAAGGGGCTTTCAAAAGTATAATTATTGTATGGTTAATGGGAGCATATTTGGCTATTATAATTCTAATGGGGTTCGTAAAATTCCTCTATCATATTAATGCACACTAAAGTAGGAAATTCATCTCGAAGGTCCACAAACTTAAGACTCACAAATGGGGTTGAAAAACACACATTTTCAAAATATGGTCATAGGTGACCTTGGCATGAAAGCTAATGTTGTTCCTCACAGTTGGGGAAAATCATTTTCCAAATCAAAAATTGGGCATTAAATTTTTTTTGGTTTTGACGCAATATTCTTTATCTAAATTTATGAAGAAATTGAAAAAATTTTGAGATGAAACAATGTCTTTTGACTCCCCAAAATGGTTGGAAAAAAACTGAAAATTGGAAGGTGAGTGAGTATGACTCTTGATTTTTCATATTTTTTAAATGATTTTTTTAGTATTTTAGGTTTTTTTTAGTTTTTTATAAAGACACACCCACACAAAATAGAAATGGAATATATAAAAATGTGTGATGAGGAAAGTGGGAAAAAATGAGAATGAGTGAGGAAGAAGAAGAAGAAGAAGAGGAGAGAGAGGAGTTAAAGGGAAAGAGGTGCCCCCTGGTTTGGATTTGGCGTGTCGTCGTCTCCATATAGTGGTGGGTTGGTGGAAGTTGAGGTGGTTCCTGGGATGTGTGTCCTTTCATGGTGATGCTTTAACTGATGTCTGTTAATCGTGAAGTTCTTTTTGGAATATGGGTCTTGGACTTGCACTGCACCAAATGGGTAAACATGAGAAATAGTAAAAGGACATTCCCAACGAGAATTAATTTTACCTAGGAGAAGGAGAAATCGAGAGTTGAAAAGAAATAACTTTTCACCTACATGGAATACCTTTATCAGGATGTGTTTTTCAGGGATTACCTTAGCCTTTTCTTTGTACAAATTATAATTCTCATAGGATTCAAGTCGAAGCTCCTCTAGTTCAGCCAATTGCAACAATATTTCTTCACTAGATTTTTTACAATAAAAATTTCAGGTTTTCACAGCCCAAAAATAATTATGTTGGATTTCAAATGGTAAATTACATGATTTACCAAATACTAGCCTAAATGGAGACATCCCAATGGGTGTTTTATAGGCAGTTCGATAAGCCCAAAGTGTTTCACCAAGTCTTTCAGGCCAGTCTTTTTTGGCGGGTTTTACAATTCTCTCAAGAAATCTTTTAACTTCTTGATTTGAAAGTCCATCCATGCCATTTATTTGGGGGTGATATACAGTTGAAGTTTTATGTACAACCCCATTCTTTTTCAAAACAGATTTTGTGGTTTTATTACAAAATGGGTTCCTAGGTCACTGATTACGGCATGTGGTGTTCCAAATCGGTGGAAGATGTGTGTCGTTAGGAACTCACTAACAGTGTGTGAATCATCCTTTCTAGTGGGTTTGGCCTTGACCCACCTAGAAACATAATCAACCACAAGAAGAATGTATGAGAATCCATTGGAAGGGGGAATGGTCCCATGAAATCGAAGCCCCAAACATCGAAGATCTCACAGAAAATTAAAGGCTTTTGGGGCATTTCATTTCTCTTTGAAATTGTACCAAACTTTTGGCAAGTGGGACATGATTGACAGAACTCATGTGAGTCCTTTTAGAGTGAAGGATAGAAGAATCTAGAGTCTAGGACCTTTTGTGAAGTCCTTTGTGGTCCAAAGTGGCCACCACTAGGCATTGAGTGACAAAATTCTAAGATAGAAGAATATTAATTTTCATCAACACAAATCCTAATTACCATGTCTACCCCAGTTTTCCAGTGTTTATTTTCTTCCAAAAAATAGTATTTTGAGTCACTTTTCAACTTCATTTTGTGTTATTTTGAAAAAATTTCTGGAAAAACACCAGAAACCAAGTAATTTAAAATTGGGTCATACCCTGTTATTTTTGGAGTGAGAGATGAAAGGTGCTCGGTTGGAAATTTTGGATCAATTATTTTAAAATGAGAAGAATTAGAAATTCTACTCAAGTGATCAGCCACAGGGTTTTCTTTTCCTGGTCTATATTTGATTTCAAGGTCAAACTCTTGGATCATTAGGATCCATCTTATTAGCCTTGGTTTGGAATCAATTTTCTTGAGTAAGAAATTTATAGAAGAATGGTCTGTGAAGATGATGATTTTGGCACCTAAGAGATAGGGCCAGAATTTATCTAAGCCAAAAACCACTACTAAAATTTCCTTTTTAGTTACAGTGTTGTGATATTGAGTTTCATCCAAATTTTGTGAGGCATAATAGATGACATGAGGATTTTTCTCTCTTATTTGACCAAGAACAACCCCAACGACTCTATCCGAAGCATCACCCATTAACTCAAAGGGTAAGAACCAATATGGGGGTTGTATTATCGGGGAATATGTTAGAGCAGTTTTGAGTTCAATGAAGGATCTCTTGCAAACCTTATCTAAATGGAAAGTGACATCATTTTGGAGAAACCGAGTGAGTGGGAGGGAAATACTACTGAAGTTATGGATTAATTGACGATAAAAACCAGCATGGCCGAGGAATGAATGGATTTCTCGAATAGAGGTGGGTTCAGAAAGTGATTAGATCACTTTAATTTTGGAAGGATCAACTTCAATACCCACTTTTAAAACTATGTTCCCTAGAACAATACCATTTGCAACCATGAGGTGACATTTTTTAAAATTTAACACAAGGTTACACTTGACACACTTTTGAAGGACTAGAGAGAGTGAATTCAAGCAAGATTCAAATGACTCACCATAAATGGTGAAGTCATCCATGAAGTCTTCCATGAAGTGTTCAATGAATTCAGAAAAGATACTCATCATACACCTCTGGAATGTTGAAGTAGCATTGCAAAGGCCAAATGGAATTCTTCAATATGCATATGTTCCAAATGGGAAAGTGAAAGTAGTCTTTTCTTGGTCCTAAGGTGCGATTGAGATTTTGAACAAGCCATTGTATCCATCAAGAAAGCAATAGTGTGACTTTCTGGCTAATTATTCTAGAATTTGATCAAGGAATGGAAGAGGGTAGTGATCTTTTCTTGTTTCAACATTCAATTTACTATAGTCGATGCACACACGCCATTTGTTCTTCACTCGAGTTGTGACTACCTCCCCATATTCATTTGTGACAACAGTTATCCCACCCTTCTTAGGTATAACTTGAATTGGACTAACCCATTCACTATCAGAAATTGGGTAGATAATACTAGCTTGAAGAAGCTTAGTGATCTCTTCCCTAACTACCTCAAGGATGAGTAGATTGAGTCTTCTTTGTGTTTGTCTAATTGTTTTGGATGATTCCTCAAGATGGATGTGATGTGTTCAAAGAGTAGGGTTGATTCCTGGTATGTCATCTAGGGTCCACCCCAAGGCCTTTTTGTTTTCCTCTAACAATTGAACAAGTTTGGACTCCTCGGTTTCAGTAAGTGAAGTAGAGATAATGACAAGATATGAGTGATCATGGAAAATAAATGAGTATTTTAGGTGTTTAGGAAGAGGTTTCATATTAGTATCATATTTTATTTGTGGGTTATACAACTCGGAAATGGAAGAAGGGACTTCAGTTTCATCAGATTCATTTTCCTTAATACTGTCCAAGGTGGAGCAGTAGAGATCAGAGTTGATGTGGGATTCAAGAGAGTTTTCAAGTTCCTCTAGATAGATGTAGTCTATGAATGAGAGGTACACATCAACTTCACCATTTATAACTTGGTTAATCATGGTATATATTTAACAAGATCCTTTTTCATTAGAACATGAAGAACATGATGGATTGGGGTTCAATTGACTCTTAGAAGTGTCCTCAGAAGCATGGATTGAGAATGCAGAGTGATCCTCATATAGGTATCACATATATTGGAAAATGTTGAACTTGGCCAGTTGGTCACCAAATTTTCTGGATAAGATGTCTGAATGTACATCATTCTTGGTTCTTGTTGTCATTAGGAATGGCCTTCCTAGAATTATGGGAGATCGAGAAGAGTTCGTCTCACCTTCCATGTCAAGGAAATAGAAATCAGAAGGGGAGATAAGATCATTGACATGAACAAGGACATCCTCGATTATTCCCTTAGGACTGGTTGTGCTTCGATTGGTTAACTGAATGACAACACACATTGGGTGAAAGTGACCAAGACCAAGGTTGGAGAAGATGGATTTGATCATGACATTAATTGAGGATCCTAAGTCTATGAGTGCATCATCGAAGTTGGAACTTTCAATTTGGCATGGAACTGTAAAGGTCCCAGGATATTTACACTTTATGGGAATAGACTGTTGGATGGACACATTTTCGAAGTTCCTAAGTTGCCACTTGTCGTTTCACAATTCCTTAAGAAATTTGGCATACTTAGAGATTTGATTTATGGCATCTAATAGGGGTATATTGACTTCAACATGTCTAAAGATGTAGAGAATTTCAGGATAGTGTTCAAATGACTTCTTTGGATTAGATACAACTTGAGGAAAAGTAATTGGATTCCTAAGTGGAATGGAAGGAGGCAAGGGAATGGATTCAGATTCCTTTTCAAGTTTATTTTTCTTTTTATTTTCTAGGACAACATTTAAAGGGGGGGTTTGATGGCTTATCGTGAGGCATAGAAATTTACTTCCCTGATCTAAGTGAAATTTCACTTACATTACTATTTGGGTTGGGTAATGGTTGAGCTGGGATTTGGGAAGAATTTGATTGTTGTTGCTGGCTCAGGTGGGATGCAAATTGACCAATTTGGGTTACATTGTTTTTAAGGCTAGAATGGGTGAAGGAGGAAAGATATTCCACTACACTTTCCCATTGTTTCTTGCAAGAATAGTCTTGTCCTGGATTGGGATTACCTTGATTTTGGTTCTTGGGAAAGTGATTGTATTGTTTTGGGAATTGGGAAGGCTCACTAGGATAGTGGAATCCCGGAGGAGCAAGAGGAGTATTTCTCCTTTGTTGTTGAGGAACTAAAGGATAAGGTTGTTGGAAGTTACTAACACCTTGACCATATTGAAATTGGTTTGGGTTTTGATAAGGGAATTTAGGCAGAGAAGACTAATGGATGAGCCCGTAAGGGGCTCTGAGCGGCGATTCTCCTCCCGCCGTCGCCTTCCTCTCCCCGCAGAGTGATGGATTTGATTTCCCTTGTTTCGCTCCTCTGCGGCTAGGTCAGGCTCGCTCCTCCTCTAGGCCCCGTGTTTTCGTGATGCATTTGGATCTGGACCCATTAACCTAAGACCGGGTTGCGACAAGGTTTCTAGAAGTTCCGGCATATTCCACGAGCGGGTTTGTCGGTTCGTGGTCCTCGCGCTGCGGAGCCGGCCCTAGTTTTGGGGTTGCAGCTTAGATCTGGGGTGGATGCGTGTGATTTGGGGGTTTTCAAGGTCTTCTCCAGCAGGGCTGAAGGTGGTGACGGGTTCTGATGTTGTTTCTTTTTAGTTTTCTATTTTGCGTTTTGTGGTTGGGTCTGCTGTTCTGTGTCGATGGTTTCTTCGTTGATAATAGTGATGAGAGTTTCTGCCTCGTGGAAATCGGTGAAGGGATCGACCGGCGGTGATGGGTTGTTTCTCGTCGCCGGCGCGGGTAAGTGTGTGAGGTTGGGCGTCGGTGAAGCTCACCGGCGTTCTGGTTTTTGGAAGACTTTTGAATGGTGTTGGTCGGTTGACGGTCGCCGATGATGATTTTTTTGCCTGAATGGTGTTGATCCGTCATTTTCGACGGCGTCGATGGAGGCAGTTGGCTCGCCGGCGACATGGAGGAAGGTTTGTTTGGTGATTTACCAGGGGAGACTTCGAGGTCGCCGGTGGCGACGTCGACGGGAGCCGGTGCATCTCGTCGGCGTTCTGGTGAATGGTGGCTCGATTTGCGTGCAGACTTATGGATTGACGTACGGTGCGCGGCGCGAGGTGTCAGTGCTGTCGTGGGAGTGGTTGACAGGCGTGTTAAGACCGTGGGCGCGTGTTGATTCGGGTTCGGTGTTCGAGGAGGCTAGCGGTGACCTGTTTTGAAATTTGAATTGTGGTTTGTTATTCGGATGTGATGATGTAGTTGAAGACTATAGGGGTACCGGCAACCCCTTAAACCGGCTTCAGAAAATGAAAAAAAATGATTTCTGGATAAGGGAATTTAGGGGGATGAGATATGGGATTACCATACCTCAGGACCTGGTTATAGGAAGAAGAGAAGGGCTCAGTGTCAAGTTGGTTGAAGTTTCTAACAAAATGACCTGATAGTTGAGGGTTGGTGTTCTGTTGAGCATAGGATGCATTGAGATCTATTAGTTCAGATGAATTAGAGGGATCCTCTTGAAGTTGTGGACATGTGTCAGTTGGATGAGTTGGGGAGCTATATATTCCACAATTCTTGATAGGTCCAGGGAATAGAGATTGCGGAGAAGATGTGGTTGGGGCTTTGGCCGCCACAGCTAGTTGTCGCACAAGACCTATAAGTTCACACATCCACTCTATCATCCTGTTCGGTTCTATAGATTGACTATCTTTGGCTTGTTTGAATTGAGCATGTGCTCTATTATGGAATTGTTGTGTGTTTGTATCCATGTTACTTATGAGATATCTTGCAGATTCAAGAGTTTTACCAATAAGAGAACCTCCACTTGTGGCATCAATGAGGGTTATATCTATAGCCAATAACCCCTCATAGAAGTATTGGATTAAGATTTGGTCAGGGATTTGGTGATGTGAGTAGGTTGCAACAATATTTTTGAACCTCTCCTAGTACTCATGGAGTGATTCATTTGGGAATTGATGGATACCACTTATTTCCTTTCAGATAGAAGTAGTACAAGAAGCAGGAAAGAATTTTTATAAGAAAAGTTTCTTCATGTCATTCCATGTGGTTATGGAACTAGGATGGAGGTAATAAATCCATGACTTGGTGGAGTCAACTAAGTAAAAAGGGAATTATCAGAGTTTGATTTGTTCCTCAGAAACCCCTTGAGGCTTCATGGTAGAGCACACCACTTGGAACTCTTTATGGTGGAGATGTGGATCCTCACTGGCTAGCCCATGCAAATGAGGAAGAAGATGAATCAAACCCGATTAGAGTTTAAAATCAGCCTCTATGTTTGGATATTGAATACCAAGAGGTTGGTAATTCATATCAGGGGAATAAAGTTCTTTTAGTGTTTGTTCCCTAGGATTTTCCCTATCTAATTCATTTGGTTGGACAAGGACAAGTTCTTGAATGAGTTGATTATCTCTTATATTCCTCCTAAGTTGGCGAAGTGGTCGCTCAATTTTAGGGTCAAAAAAATATGAGGGATTGTCTGGGAGGCTACAGGGCATTTAGAGAGATTTTGGAAGAAAGAGGAAGATGATTTTTTCTTTGTGTGTTTTTTGTTTATGATTTTTATGAGAAGGCAGATTTTTCTTTGTGTTTTTTTTCAATTTTTTTTTTAAATTTTGTATTTTTTTGATTTTTTTTATAATAACCAAAAACTAATGACTACTTAAAGAACAATCCCCAGCAATTATGCCATTTTAAAGTGTGGAATATTGTCTTCTATCGACCGATCAAGGTTCCAGTGCTTTGCTAATGTGTATAGCAGCACTCAGGTCGAATCCTTAGCAATGATACTTTTTAATAGTTGGTTGTTTTTAGTTGATTATATTTTGATTGGGGGGTTTGTTTGTAGAGATTATTAAATAATTTATGGATGATGATTGATTTAAAAAATTGATAAGGATTGGGGTGAGTTCATTATTAGGGAGTTAAGCTTGTGATATCATTGAGCTTTGATTTATATTGTATTTAAATTAACATCCACTTCACAAGATAACGTTGATTGGAATTCCTAAGTGTTAAGGACTTAATACAAGCCTTAACATAACATAGGGTTCGAATCTCAATCAGAGATTGTTGATGTTAGTGTATTTATGGTTCCAATAATACATGGAAACCACACGTTAAACAAAACATGTCATTAATACATGACATGTTAAGTCCAACATTCACAATGTTAATTTGAAGAATATTCATCGAGAAAATACTCTCAATCACTTAAAATACCTAAATTTTGACTCACCCCAATAGTATAATTACTCAGATATTGATATTAAAAGTAATATGGTTTATTATATTTATGATGATGAATTAATAAGAGAAGAAAAATAAAGGGATAAGAAAGGAGTTGTGCATTGAACACACACACACAAACAATGATGAGAATTAAAAATAGAATTTTGATTGAATGGGGAAGCAGAAGAATGGAAGGGGTTTCTACTTAATTTAAAATATTTTAAGAGTATTAATATTTAATAATAGAGGGTGGATGATTAAAATAGAATATGAATAATAAACTTTCACTAAAACAGAATTACAAAAACAACACTTACAAGATTACAAATAAAGAAAAGCACAAAATTAAATGAAAACAAAGAGAGTAGGAAGGGTCTATCAAGTAACAACTTGAGTATTGAAGGTCTGACTAAGCCTTCAGAAAATATTTTTTCATGCCAATGTTTTCTCCTCTCTTCTGAAATTTCAACCCTTTTGAAAGAAGAGGAGGGGGTGTATTTATAACCCAAGGTGGTGGACTGTTTGCATTCCAAAAATACCCCTCCAATTGGCGCGATGATTTAGACATCCATACAGATGAATATAGAGATATCCCATTATTAGAATTTGTAGATATTTATTTTCTATGTTCACTCCAAAAATTTGACATCCATTGGACTTAAGGATCCAAAGTTATGGCAGTTTTACTAAACAATTTTAATCTGTCCATTTCAATCCAAACTTTTTGAAGGCCAAACTGTGAATGGATTTTTGAATAGGAAGATTCCTTAAAATCTGAATTCTTTCTTAAAAAAATTCCTCTTCATATATATCCTCTTTTACACAGAAAATTATCAGCTTCATTTAATGATTACATCATGAGACATGCCATGAATAGTGTCTGGAGTTTAATTCCCAGACAGAATGGTGGGCTAGACTTGAAAGCATTAGTTGGGCCCCTTTTTCTTGTATTATGAAATTCAAATTTTTATCCCAGATTACTTTGGATAACATAGAACATATGGTGGATTTTCATAAAATTTGGGAATCTAGATTTAGACCAGTAAATCAATTATCATGGCTGGTCCTGTTTCTCCACAAATTATTTGGGTCATCTTGTGAGGATCATATGACCCTTAAAATGGAAGAATTGGCCACTGATTAATTCTAATGATATGTTATAAATTTAATAAGGAATCCTAAAAAACAATAAATACACAATTTTTATCAGTAGGGTGATAGTTATAAATAAAATAGTAAATTGACTCAATTGGACTACTTCTAAAAATGATCAAAAATTATACTTAGTATTAAAACATTAATATTTAACACAAATTATGCACATTTCATATAAAATCAGTAAAGGGGGTATATAATAAGTCATGAAAATATTAATAACATCACCACCACACAGGAAACCCCATATTCACTTGTATATGGGATAGAAGATGTCCTACCCATTGGGGACTAATTTCCCTTGCTCCATGTTTCTATCTGTGGTCAATTATCTTTAGATGAGCATTCCCAAAAACAACTGGATGAATTAGAATGGTCTGATGAAAAAATTTGGAATACCTTGCATCACTTGGAGATCCATCAAAATTGGATAGCATGATATTTATATAAGAAATTACTCCTCCACTCATTCCTCTAAGGAGAACTGGTATTGGTCCTCAAGACTCTGATGATACCACAAAAGAAGCCTCCAAATCTTGAGACAAAGTGGAAGGTACCTTATTCCATACACAAGGTCCACTCTAACAGAGCTTATTCCCTAATCTTGATGGATGTAGATCACATTACAGTCCCTACCAATGAAATATTTATCAATAAATACTTCATGTTATAAAGACACCATCAATCATGTTTCTATATAATAAACATAACAACACCTTCATCCACATTTAAAGACAATAAAATATGTGATGCCTTCATCTACATCACAAGATGATAAACTTCATGACAACACCATCCTTTCTGCATGATGTTAAACTATATATAATTAGAGTCCTAGATGCACAACCATAAAAGGAACATCAAATGGTATTAGTTATATGACCCAAAAATATGAGACACCATGGTCTAAAATGTATGGATTTAAACTACATAGACTAATAACATAGTCACAAGATGTTAAACTGTATGATAATTTCCTTACTACATGATGTGAAACTATATGTTTCTCATACTTGTTACATGATATAAAACTACATAACATTTTGGTCCATGATTGAGTGAATCACAATCCTAGGGGTTGGTCTCCCACCACACCTCCATTAAAGAACTATGTGTGGCTCAATTCCTACCATCACAGGATACTTAGTTACACCCGGATCTCCAATATTAGGTCCAAACACAATATAAAAATGTTCCCCTCTATATGTTCAGGTCATACCTATATAGGGGAGCCTTTATAAAAGAACTACATGTGGCTGGATTCCCTCATCGAATGGGATACATAGTAACACCTAAACCCTATGTCTTGGGCCCAGCCATGAAGAAAAAAAATACCCCTTTCCTTCAATTAAAAAGAGATCTATATAGAAGACCTTAACTTAGGTTACCTCATTTAGGATCCCATTATAGAAACTGAAATATCCATATTTCCCATATAAACAAAAATCTATGTAGGGGACTCCAAAATCCTAGTCCAATGCCAGTCCAAATGCTTTATTTATTCTCAAACATATTCCTTCCACATATCATACTCCTTATCATGGGAAATTTAAGATCTTCATAATCTTTCCTCGACCATCGGTAATAGGATGTCATATTCCTAAGGGGCCCTTTGTTTTTATTATACATTGATATGACACATTCTGTATTTTCATGAGTTTTCCACAAAAAGTGAATGTCAAGAAGAGGCACATTCTTCCTTTTGGGAGACCTCTTCTATCTTTGAAAGCCTCAACACCATTATGTTGGGAACATTCTTTTCAAAAATTGTCCCACTGTCATTCCTAATGTTCTTGTCCCATACCACTACTCATGATCTGGTAATTCAAAAGACTATTGTTTCTGATTTCCTTATTCACATTTGAAGTATGTCGGGATATCCTTTTCCAGGTAAGCATCATATCCCTCACTATTTCCATGACATATGGTCCTAGTCTTATGACCTAAAACTACAAGACACCATTTCATCCTAGTCACATGATGTTAAACTATACGAAAAAATCTTTAGCACATGATGTTAAAATGTAGTATTACCTTTGGTACCAAGCATGGGATTCCCTAGGAAACTATTGAAAGAATCCACATATCACAAAAATGGTATGTCTCTCATGAGATGATTTCTTAAATGCCCGGATTCATACCTTCATTTTCACATCAGGTGAACTTCATCCTTGCCACATGATATTAGACGACATGGTTCCCAAAATTACATACGGATTGATTCTCATTCCCATGAGATATATAGAAACACCTAGATCATACATCCTGGTTTATCCACCATAATATCTAAATTCCCCTTTCCTTCCTTTTAATCACATTTGTATGGTGGAAGAAACCTTCACCTCACCTTGTTTATCACACTGATCATATTTAATTTGGGATTACGAGTTTTTGTAAAGGATTCCCTACACGATCAAGGTATATCATTTCATGTTATAGTTATCATGTTCCTATATGTAATACCTTAAAAGGAACACTATATGTCCTTACCACATGATGTTAAACTGCATGGTTAACGTCTCTTGTGTGATGTAAATTAAAAAACTACATGTTGCTTGATTCTCACTTTGATGTGATATGTAGTGATGCCTAGATCCTATATCCTTGTCTAGAAACAATATGGTGAAATTATCCCACTATCCTATGTATGAGTCAGATATGAATGGGAGGGTCCAGTATGGGTTCTCACCCTTCTAATGATCTCATATTCAAAAAAAATCTCCTTCTCCACATAAGAATTTAATCAGTGTGGTGAATCTCTCCAAGAACTATGTGTGCCTTGATTCTCTCTTTGACAGGATACATAGTGATGCCCAGATTCTATGTCTTGGGCCCAACCACAATAAAAAAATACCCTTTCTTATGTATGGTACATACCTGTATATGGAAAACATTCCTACCCATTCTCATGTAATTTTAATACAAAATTACCCTTCCATATTCAGGAACATTCCTTCCACAAACAAAACTATATGTCTAGGAAAATATAAATCTCCATAATCTTTCCTTAGCCATCGGAAGTGGAATTTTAGATTCTTAAGGACACCTTCATTTGAGTATACATTGATACAACACAATTTAATTCACATAATCCACCCATAAAAATGGTTTGTCAATCAGAGGATGCATTTGTTTTGACTATGCATTGATATGCCACTGTTGTCTTTGCCTAAGTCACCCATAAAAAGGGCATGTCGACCAGAGGTACATCCACCCTCAGGAGAGACCTCTTCTATCCTCGTAATCCCTAACAACATTTTTCTCCCATATCACTATTCTGATATGATAACCTCTATATTATAGCTTGCAATGTTCCCCTTTAAAGGCTAAATATGATGGAACATTCTTTTAAATATTACCATAAAATGGAAATCATTAATATTTTTATCAAATCAAAATTGACCTTAAAGAGTAGTCCCTAATGTCTTGGTCGTATGATATTAAAATTCACTATGCTTAAATCCTTGTCAAGGAGGATCATTTTCCCTTGATGTTGTTCACCCACTAAATCATCCTAAAAAACTACATACAACTTGATACTTGTCTCATCGAGACATGAAGTAATGCGTAGATTCTCTATTCTAGGCCTAGCTTCTACAACAGCCAAAACATGTGTGTTCCTCCATTCAGGGATACAACCTCAATCTAGGAGGGAGGTTCTAGAATCCTCCCAAGACACCAACTCTGTAATCCTATGATTGAAATAGAATTACCTCTCTATTGAACAAGCTAATTTTTTGTAGGAGCGGTTTCCCATTCATGGAAAGTACCAACACAGATGTTCCCTTCATTCTGAGACATGTTTCCTTCACAAAACAAAATATGTGTTTGTAAAAATTTAAATCTCCATAAGCTTTCCTCTTCTATAGGTAGTGGAATTTCAGATTCCTAAGGACACCTTCATTTTACAATTCATTGATATTCCTAATTTTGGATTTTCATTTGTTTTCCACAAAATGGTACTGTCAACTAGGGGAAAATTCATTCCTAGGATAAAACTATTATATATTTGTAATCCCCAACAAAAACATCATGTTGGAAACCACTTTATGAACATGGTCTATGTTAATTCTTTGAATTATTTTCCTATATCATTTTTCATATCTGAAAATAAAAAATTCATGACTTTAAATTCTCCTTTAGGGTATTTGAATAATGTTTGAACATTTTCAATCATAAATCCTTACTTGGTCATCATTCTAAAACTCACGATAAAATTTTCTAGACCTAAAACACCATTCATGTTAGTCCAACATGAAAGACTCTAAACTTTTGATAATAAAACAGATAGTACTCGCCAGGTTGAAAACCCACAAAAGGGAACCCCAAGTAAAAGTCGAGTCTCAACTCACTAGACGTTAACTCTACATAATTTTGGTAAGGAATTGAGCAAGGTACATAAAAAGGAATAAAATTTTTTGAATTGAAAAAATTAAAAGGGAAGCCTAAGAAAAATCCAATTCTCACCCACTAAGTCATTTTCATTTTGACTTAAGTAAAAATTAAGATGATGGAAAAAATGACACAAAATTTATAGGGTCCTCTATGTGACTTTAGCAATAGTATAAATATGCTCTCTAGGCCCCATGGATTAGATAAAAAATCAAATCATTGCCCCCCCGGTTCATATTATTGTGATTGAAACACATTGACATAAGTACGTTTAGCTAAATAATTCAAATTTAGTGTTACATAATAATTACAAAGGAAGGTAGGGATGAATACATAGATGATTTATAAATAAAATCCTTCTTATTTAAGGAGAAAAATCATAGAATCATCCACAAAATTGTAGTCTATATATCATGTTCTACAATATTCCATCAAAATAACTCTTTAGTTGTTGGAGGATCTCTTGAGCCACATTGATGAATAATCAAAGCTCTTCTAGTTGAATAGCCTCAGTCTCCTCATCCAGGAAGAGTTCCTATACCACAGTTGTAAAGGTTCTGGGCGTAGTAGAAGTGCGGTTGGGAAGACACTCACATTTAATTTTTACCATGATTGATTATTATTTTGGGATCAATACGATGATGAACATCAGTCTCCATGAAATAGAATAAAATATTTAGATAAATAAGGAAGAGGCCCAAAAACTTTAGAGAGGATCTTTCACATCATGTTTATAATTAATTTAATTAATTTCACAAAGAAAATAATACCTAAATCTTCAATATTTTCTTCATTACTGATGTTGATCATCCAGAATGAACCTTATAGATTATCTCATTGTGCTTGCGATGATCCAAACTAGAATCCCTCTAGTGGTGATCCACATGTTCTTTGATGGCCTCTGATGAACACCACTCGTTCTCCAGGTGCTAGAGAGGTGAAGTGAGTGTCTTGTGTTGGTCATTCTTGATCTCTTTTTCTTCACCCCGGAGGAACAATTCCCTTTATTGAGAGGGGTAATAAGAGGATTCAAGAGAGAAATTGTTTAGCTCAAAAATTCTCAATTCACCGAGCGTGTGGTTTGGTACATGGCACAATAGACGTATGTGTCTATTTATAGACATGGTAATTTGGTTACAATATTTAATTTCATAACGAAAATTAAATACATTCATAAACTTAGAGAAAACCCATGATTTTAATAATAATACTGCTTCATTATTTATGGTGCGCCAACTTGTGCAAAACGAAATTATAAACAAAATTATACATCATAAAATAGTAGCAACATTATTATTATTTTAATATGTTCCAACTTGTTTTGTAATTATTTAACATATTGCAAATAATCATTTTACTACTAGACTATACTTGGTCCGCTCAAACTCCACTTCCATTTATTGAACACCCAAATAAATAAGTAAATAATTTATTCACTTAAATAGATATTTTATTTACAAACTAGTAAATAAATATTTATTAAATGTTCAATAAAATAAATAAATATATTTTACTAATAATATGGTGAATAAATATTTATTCAATTTATGCAATCATTTTAACTTGAATAAAATTATTTCATTGTCTTGAGAATAATATTTATTAATTAAACTCAAATAGAATTTTATTGATACCACCAAAAACACTTAGTGTGTGAACCTCTAGGATTCTTTCTCATTGGAATTAGGTGGGCTTGAATAAAGTCTAAGAGTACTGTCTAACAATAGGTTAAGGCACCCAAGAGAAAGAACTTAATGTTGCAATTACGACATCCACATAAAAACACTCACTCTGTAATATAATCCCTTTGTCTTAATATCTCATCAAGTAGCTTTCATGATAGTGTCATCAACCTTTGTGCTTGATACATCATTCTTTAACTACCTAAAATAAACTTTTCATTACACCATGGCCATGGAATTTTATGCGAATGTTCTATTTCAATCAAAGGGATGAGATATCAACTTCTATAAATAGAAGGTACAAATCCTTCCTCGACTTATTCATTAATAACATGCCGCTCGCGACGCACCCTACTTACCACCAACTGTCTGTGTGACCATTTTTGTTAGTAAATCAAATTGAAAAAGTCATGATACAGTATAAGGATCATTACACATGCTCGAAGATAGGAATATCTGATGATACCAAAACATGTGGAATTCCTACTAGTGGGTCTATTATCATAATCTTCTGTCTTTGAGATTACCAAGTGCGAACTTCATGAGTGGAAGACTCATCTACTTACGAGTACTCACACCTGATGATCTACATGATATGTGTCCCATCATAGTATGTAATCCAATTAAAAAACTATATTTAAGAATATTGTTATAGCATTTCAAGGTTCTCATTGTAGTGGGGAACTTCCATGACCTTATCAATGCAACAAATACTCTAGGAAATTATTACATCATAGTAATGAAGAATAATGAAAAATATGTAATAATATGGTTAACATTTAAATACATTAAATATACATGTAATCAAAGTACAAATAGTTTATTCTAGGATACCAACTCTAACAAACTCCCACTTGGACTAGAGCCATCTGCCTATGACTTTAAGTCCGCTAGACCTCACATGATGATCATGTTTCTGCTGAGTCATGGATTTAGTCAAGGGGTCCACCATGTTATTTTACATGGAAATACGTCTCACTACAAATTCACCTCTCTGAGAAAAATCCCTCAAGAGATGATACTTTTGAATTATGTTCCTTGTCTGCGGATGTGACCTTAGTTCTTTTTCAAGATCCACCGCTGTAGTGTTATCACAATAGAGTGTGATGGGATCTTTACTACTAGGAACCACATCTAGCTCTTGGATGAAGCTTCACATCTAAAAGCTTCTTTATCTGCCCCAGAAGATGCAATATACTTAGACTCCACTGTAGAATCTGTGACCACACTCTACTTTGATCTCTTCCAGCCCACTACACCTCCATTCAAAGTGAAGATGTATCCTGTTTACGACTTCATGTCATCTTGATCAGTCTAGAAACTAGAATATGCATATCCTCTGATGAATAGTTTCTCATCTCCTCCATAAACCATGAACATATCCTTAGTATGCCTCAAATACTTTAGGATAGTCTTGAATGCCATCCAATGGTGGTCCCTTGGGTCAGCTTGATATCTGCTATCCACACTCAATGCATAGGCGACATCTAGCCTAGTACATAGCATGTAATACATGACTGACCCAATCACTAATGCATATGGAGTTCTTTCCATTATCTTTATATCCTCATGTGTTTGAGGACACATTTTCTTGGAAATATTAATGTCATGTGATGCTGGAAACAATCCCCACTTGGATTGTTCCATAATGAATCTCTTTAGTATTATATCAATGTATGTACTTTGACTTAGGCCCAAAAATCTCTTGGATCTATCACGATAGATATTTATCCCAAGAATATATGCTTCCTCTCCCAAATCCTTCATGTAGAATCATGAATTGAACCATGTCATAACAGACTATAAGACTGTAATCTCATTTCCAATAATTAATATTTCATCAACATATACTATTAAGAAAATTAATGTACTCCCACTAAACCGTTTATAGACACAAGGCTCACATTAATTCATGATAAAACCAAATTTCATTATGTATTCATCAAAACAAATGTTCCATGACTTGGATGATTTCTTTAATCCATAAATTGATCTCTAAAAATTTCATATCATATTGGAATCCTTTGGAGTCATAAACCCTTTAGGTTGTGTCATGTATACATCTTCCTGAAGGTTCTAGTTAGAGAAGGTTGTTTTTACATCCATTTTCCAAATCTCATAGTCATAGTAATTAGAAATGGAAAATATAATTATAATGGATTTCAGCATTGCAATTGGTGAAATGGTTTTTTCATAGTCAATATCTTGATGTTGCTTGAACCCTTTTGCAACCAGTCGTTTCTTATAGGTACTAAATTGTCCTTCCATATCCAGTTTCTTCTTGAATACCCATTTGAAACCAATAGGCTTCACATAAACTAGAGAATCTACCAAAATCCAGACTTGGTTTTGGTACATGGAATCCATTTCAGAATTCATGGCTTCTTACCACTTTGAAATATTTATGCCACTTACTGCTTTCATGTAGGTTAAAGGATCATTATTATAAACTAATAATGAGTGAACATCCTTGGTAACTAGAAAACTATACATTTCTGGTTATATAACATGTCTTGTACACCTACGCAATTCTTGTGTCTGTGGAATAGTTCTTTCTTCCACAAGGCTTTGTGGAATCTGTTCCCATATCAACTCTTGTGTACCTTGAGCCTCGACTTCATCAAAGTCTATCTCGATCCCACTATCACTTTTGGAGGTGTGATCCCTCTCAAGGAATATGGTGTGTATTCCCACTATAAACTTTTTTATGAGGGTTTGTATATGTAATATCCCCTTGTTTACTTGGGGTATCCTAAAAAGGTACACTTTGTGCCTCAGGGTGCAATTTTCTTACCTGAAGAGGCCTTAACAAACACATCGCTTCCCCACACATGTAAATTTGATAACATGGCTTTATTTCCACTCCGAAACTCATATGGAATACCATTTATTAATTTAGTTGGTACTTGGTTAAGTATGTGTGACGTTATTTGTAACACATATCCCCAAAAGTATAATAGAAGACTCAGATGACTCATCATTGATCTCACCATGTCCAACAAGGTGTGGTTCCTCCTTTCATTCACACCATTCCACTAGGGCATGTAAGGAGGAGTGAGTTGGGATACGATCCCAAACTCCTATAAGTAATCAATGAAGTATTGATTAAGATATTATCCACCTCGGTCTAAGTAGAGTTTCTTAATATTCTTACCAAGCTAGTTCTTAACTTCATTCTTGTATTCTTTGAACTTATCAATAGAATTTGACTTATACCTCATTAAGTAGATATATCCATATCTACTAAAATCATCAGTAAAAGTTATGAAGTATGAGTACCCTCCCCTTTCTTCAACTGGAAATGGTCCACACACATCGTTATGAACTAATTCAAGAATCTCTTTAGCCCTTTCACCTTTCTCACTAAATTGGGCTTTGGTCACTTTTCCTTATAAACATGCATGGAATACGCCAATTGGTTTTAGTTTCAATGAATATAAATATCCATCTTGATATAACTTTGTCAAGTGTTTCTCATTTAAATGGCCTATCTAGTGATGCCAATGTTGGGTGTGGTATGAGTCATATGAAGTATCTTTTTTATCAATTTCCATTACTTGGTTTGTTTAATTCAACAAGTAAAGACCATTATATAAATGTTCCCTACCAAAACAATTCTATCTTGGTAAAATAATAAGCATTCATTTCCAAAAGTGAAAAAAAATTCATCTGTATCTAATATGGATATAGAAATAATTCTTTTAGTAACAGACGACACATAATAACAACCCTTTAATACTAAGATCATCCCAGTTGGAAACGTGAGGGGTAGTACCTGACATCTATAGTAGCAATCCTGGCTTCATTTGATGCTCACAGATCTACCTCCCCTAGATCAATCTTTATGAATCTACTTGGTTACTGTATTTGGATACATATGTGAGAACCAAAAGCTATATCTAATATGTAATTTGCAGAAATAGATAGATTACATTCGATAACAAACACACCTGAATATTCCCATTTCTTCTTAGGTTGGGTGCAGTTCTTCTTTTAGTGTCCCTTATTGCCACATGCGAAACAAAAAAATTCATGTTCCCTTACCTCACCTTTGATATTCCTTTTCTTGGAAGTGTGTGAAGAATCTTTGAGATTAAATCTCTTTTCCTTATATTTCTTCTTATTGACCATAAAGACAAAAGGTTTTTTGTGCTTTATATCTTTTTCCACTTGGATAATGAGAATAAGAAGATTAGATAGAAACTTCTCAATGTTGTTTATATTAAAATTAACAAAAAAAGATGGAGAATCTCTAAGGGAGTGATGCAAGAATGAGATCGATTCCTAGTTCTTTAGGGATTTTAAACCCTAAAAACTCTAGGCTCTCAATGTTTCCAACGATCTTGACTATATGAAACCCAGATAGGGCACCCTCTCCAAGATTAATATGAAAGAGTTCCTTGGAGACCTCAAACCTTTACTATATTTCTCTCTCCTAGTAAAGACCATGGATGTCCTAAAGCATGCTATAAGCATCCATGTTTTTGTGAGACTTCATGAGCTCACTAGACTTTGATGATAGCATCAAACATTGAATGTTGACTGCGTCGTTCATATGTTTCTCATAAACTAGGAAATACTCATCACTCACCTCGTTGGTAGGCAGATCAGGTAATGCTGACTCCAACATGTAAGACTTTCGTTCATGGAATATGATAAACCAAAGGTGTCTAAACCATTTCTAGAAGTTACTACTGGTGAGGATATTGTCTTTATCCAAAATTGATCGCAGGGATAGTGTGTTTTATGATCTTGTAATTTTTATTCAACAATTAAAAGAGAATATCATTAGTACTTTCTTGATTACATTTTATGATAAATAATAAATTAATTTTATTAATTATATCACTATTTTATCAATTTCCAATGGACCTCAATATTTAACTTGGAATGTCCAATTATCATGACATTATAGTGTAAAGGATCCATATTCCCCTTCACATAACCCCAACAAGGGTTGGTCAAGCTATTTAAAGGTATTTAGGTAGGAATGTCTTTTCCAACTACAGGCTTGCATCTCCTTAACCTGTTGAGTGGACTCTCCAATCCTGAAATCCTGACTTAATATGGTTTAGTCAACCCAAAACCTCTCATAAGGGCTTCCTATGTAAAAGTAAGTGTCCCAACAAAGGTTGGTAAAACACATAGTTTTATTGAGTTTTTCACTTAATCAAGTAACAGAAGGCTTGGTCTGACTTAATATTTTATTTTAGGAATTTATATCTCTTATGCATGAATTTATTATTATAATTATCACATAATTGTTAATATTAAGTGGAACTTACTTAATTGATTAACCATGTCTTGACAATATTTACGCATAAGTCGGTCTTATTTTAGTTTCATCTTGAATTCTTGTTTAATTCATTAATTGTTTGATCCTGACAACACACCCACAATAAATAAACCATATAACTAACAAAAAGAAAATAAATGGCATGATCATGAGATTATTCTATTATTTAGTTAATCTAGTGGTTTGATAAACTAACCTAAGACCTAGGGGAGAAAAACCGTGAACCTTTTGGGTTTGTGTATACAACTTTCCACCTGTCCACCTTTGTATCTCCTTGGGTTAGTTTCACCTTGGTTCTTAACTTGGACCACATCCACTAGCTTGGTAGCTCCATCCATTACATATTCTTTTATCTCACATGCAGGTGAGGGGTAAAAGGGGTTTTTTTACATAAAAGAAACCATGGGCATGTAGGCCCTACATGTTAATGAGGACAAGACTCACAGGACAAAATTTTAATTTAAATAAATAAATTAAAAGAAACCATCCACATAAAAAAGGTCTTGGTCTAGCTCATGATCATCCATACATATAACAATATTTACGCACAAATAAAACTAGCATTAAATTCTTTAATCATTCTTGTTTAAGATAAATTATGCTCGAATCAAATAATTATCTTTAATTAATCAATCCTTTTTTGTTAAATCGTTTTTATGAATTTCCTTGATATTCTCATCCTTTATAATTTTAAACATATAAATTCATTTAAAATTATCTTTGTATGTAAATTGTACCTTGGAGGAAACCTGGTAAATTCTCGATCATAACTACCCAATGAGTAGAAATGAACATTACACAGATGTTAAATTAAACATATATGTATAAAACACCTATCACATGTTGTGCCTCATAATTATACCAACACCATGATACATGTCTCAAGGGTTTGTATAGAAAAAATTTAATAAATCTGCATAATTTGAATGAGTACATAGTTTGTAGTTCTGACTACACATCGTGTACTATCGTTCACCATCCATCCAAAGTAATCTCCTGGGGATACAATGTGTATATGTACTTATGAAATCTTCAGAGTACATGGCGAGCCTAGTGGGCCACACACTATGTAGTGTCTGTGTTACATGGTCTCTAGTCAGGCAATCCATGTACGGTGTTCACGATCCAACCCTAACCCAAAGGGACTACACGCCGTGTCCTTTGTTCCACATAGCATGTAATGCATAAACTGTGTTCCACCTATTCCTGGTTAACACACAGAGTCATAATGACTTAGATAAACTCCAGCACACAGCTTTGTTTGGCAGACCAATCCTGATTAATTGAACCTTGACTACACGACATATATTGTTGAATACATGTTGTGTGTTCTGGTGTTGTAAGGACATGAACCTTTGGCACCTTCGGATGAGAACCTCTATATTATTTTAATCAAAATTAAAATAAAAATATTTTTTCTGTAAGGTGAATGATAAACAAAAGAATATGAATAGATCTCAAGATTCATATTTATAGAACTATTAACTTGAATTGAAATAACTAAATTATTAAATGCATAAATCATCAAAAAAATTTAAATAATTATAAACTATGATGAAACCCCTTTGATACCACATGAAGGTTCCGGATGCAGTGAAAGCATGGTTGTGATAACACCCAAATTTAATTTTTACCATGATCAATGATTATTCTAGGATCAATACGATGATGGACACATGTCTCCATAGAATAGAATCGAAGATTTAGATAAATAAGGAAGATGCCTGAAACCTTGAGAGAGGATCTTTCACATCATGTTTATAACTAATTTAATTAATTTCATATAGAATAGAATAACAGGATATTTGGTATTTTCTTCATTGATGATGTTGATCATCCGGAATGAACCTTCTGGATTATCTCTTTGTGCTTTTAAGGATCCAAACTAGAATCCCTCCAGCGGTGATCCACATGTGCTCTTATGGAATCTGATTAACCCCACTCATTCTCCAGGTGCTAGCGCGAAAAAGCGAGTGTCTTGTGTTGGTCTTTCTTCATCACTTTTTCTTCATCCTTGAAGAATGTCTCTCGTTCTTGAGAGGGGTAGGAAGAGTATTAGAGAGAGACATTGTTTAGCTCAACAATTTATTATTCACTGAGCTTGCAGTTCGGTACATGTCATAATATATGTACATGTCTATTTATTGACATGGGGATTCCGTTACAATATTCAATTGCGTCATAGAAATTAAATGCCTTCATAGCCTTGTAGAAAACTCATGCTTTTAATAATAATACCCTGTCATTATTTATGGGGTGCCAACTTGAGAAAAAGATAATTATAAATAAAATTCAAAATCACAAAATTATAGTAGCGTTATTATTATTTTAATATATGCCAACTAGTTGAATAATTATTTACCATATTATAAATAATTATTTTACTACCAGACCAGCCTTGGTCCTATAGAACTCCACTTCCATTTATTGAACACCCTAATAAATAAATAAATATTTTATTATCTTAAATAAATATTTTATTCACAAACTATTAAATAAATATTTATTTAATGTTCAATAAAATAAAAATATATATTTTACCCACAATCCGGTAAATAAATATTTATTCAATTTATGAAATAATTTTAAATTGAATAAAAATTTTCCGCTGTATTAAGAATAATATTTATTAATTAAATTCAATTAGAATTTAACTGAGACCACTAGAAACATTTATTGGGTGACCCTCTAGGATTATTTCTCATTGGAATTAGGCAGGCCTTCCTAAATTCCAAGATTACTATATAGTAACAGGTCAAGGAACCTAAGAGAAAGAACTTAAATTCACAACAACTACATCCACATACGAATGCTCACTGTGTAATATAATCTCATTGTCTCAATATCTCATCAAGCAGGTTTCATGATAGTGTCATAAACCTTTTTTCTTGATAAGTCATTCTTTGAATACCAAAAATAAACTCATTGTTACACCATGGCCATGGAATTTTGCATCAAGGTTTTATTTCAATCAAAGGGATGAGATATGAACTTCCATAAATGGAAAGGAGAAATCCTTCCTCGAAATATCCATTAATAACTTGCCAATCATGATGCACCCAACGCACCCTACTTCCCACCAACTGTCTGCATGATAGTTTTCATTAGTAAATCAAAGTGCACAAGTCATGATATGTATTAATGATAATATTAAATTAAAAGGATCATTACACATGTTCACATATAGGAATATACGATGACACTGAAAGATGCGGAACTCCTACTAGCGGGTCTGTTCTCATAATATTTTATCTTGGAGATTACCAAGTGTGAACTTCATGAGAGGAAGTATCATCTGCTTATGAGTACTCACACCTGACAGTTTGTATGCTATGTTTCCCGTCATAGTAGGTCATCCAACCGCATAACTATATTTAAGAATATTTTTATAGCATTTCAAGGTTCTCATCATAGCGGGGAACTTCCATGACCTTATCAATGCAGCAAATAATCTAGGACATTATTACGTCATAGTCATGCATAACAATGAACAATATGTAATAAGATGGTGAATAATTAAATTCCTTAAATATCCATGTAATAAAATTGAAAATAGTTGTTTCTAGGACACCAAATCTAACAAGTCGCAATGAAATTCTCCCCCTTATCTTGAAATCCATCCAAAAGATGATGAATTTGTATGAGATACCATTTGGTATAATCCATATCTTATTGTAGGTGTGATATTTTAGTAGCTTTCTCATCATATCTTTAACTGAAATCCATCAATTTCTTATCATGATTGAGCTCCACCACAGATATTTCAGCTTATAGGTCATTGGTTCTGATGAGCATTATGGCCTTTAAAAGGCATTGTTGCAACTCATTCTCTTTCTCCCACTAGAAAATAATTTCTTTTATGAAAGTTTCAACAATGTGGTAGTCAAATTCACTATAGAGAAGTATACCAAACATTTTATATAGCTAAGGGAGTATTGAAGGTAAATCTTCAATGGTTTACCCTAAAACCATATCCCAAATATCTTTCCATACAAACAAGAGAAATTCCCAGAGAGTATCCTAGTATTCTGGACTCATTGGGGAGTTAGTCATAAGGGGATGGGTATACTCTTGAATTGGTTTTGTTATGGAATAAATTTGTGTTGTCCTCCCTAGGGATATGTCATCCTCTCCTGTTGTGCTCGATTGAATTAGGTTACCGACTTACCCTACAGGTACAGATGTTGCGATTGTCGATGCTGAAAGACGAATGAAATTAGTCACCGAAATTACAATATAGAAAGAAAAAAAAGTATCAAGGAAGTTGATGGTATTCACCCATTTATGGATCATTTTCTTAGTCATATTACTCCATAGTATCCTTGGTCTCTACACATTGGTTGGTATTTCCTACTGAGGAACATTACCCTAAGTTTTCTCTAGGCTCAGGGCAGAAGGCACTCAAGAATCTCCCACTCTGTGCCACTCAACCATTGTTCCCCTATCAGTAGAAGTGGGATGGACCTTAACACCATATTCATGGATTACCTTGGAAATGTTTTCTATAAAAATATCTACTACAATCATGATCATTAATTTAATTCCTTGAACATAAGGCCGAATATGAGAGAAAACACTAAAAAAGGAAACACATGTTCATATAGATCCTTATTAAAGTAAAGAAACTCATCAAGGGAGCCTGGGATGTCAATATATGTATTAATTTTTTCCATTATTTCATTATATATATTGTTAATTCTTATATAATACTCAACAGTAAGGGTGTCTATGATACTGGGCTTAGCACCCACATTGGATCTGCCATCAAGAGAATCCATTGTTCTTTTGGCGTGTGCAACTCTTTCAGACCCAAGTGGATCAATATTAGCACTTTTACCTTCATTGTATTTTTTGAGGTCCTTGTATTCACCTTCTAGAGAAATGATAGGACCAACAATGGTTATCATAGGGTCTTCCAATGTATACGGTGTATCTGGAATATCATAAGGAATAAAAGTTATAAATGGAACATGACACCTTATGATGTATATTTGATATTACCAAGATTCTCCTCCAGATCCATAGTGATAAGAGAATATTTGGACATGTCCTTTGATGCTTATCCTATTGAGGGAACAAAATCACCGGTAATAACCCTAGGCTCATCCAGGATTTCCTCCTCAATTCACATGGGTTCATCTCTAAAACTCTTTAGAGTGGATATGGGAGTGGATCCTGTAACCCATGTTAATAAATAAGCATTTATTTTTGGAAAAATAAAGAAAAACTAGTCTTATAAAAACTCACACTAACTAATGATGCACTGGTCCAGGTGATAAACTCTCCATCGTTTCCTCACTTTTAATGGAGGAAGGTTGGAAATTACCTCCTCAAATATAGGTATCAGTGGTGGTGGTCGAGAATACTCTCCCATTATATCCTCCTCAATCACTCTTTGTCCTGAGGATAGCTCCCCTAATTCAATAGTTGATTCCTTATTCCCCAAAAGGAAGCCTATCAGGCCATATTTTGGAAAATGTATCTCGATAATTTCTCCCTGTTCCCACTACAAATCAGGGTCTCCCTTTCCTTAGTAACAACATTGTTTTGAAAAAACAATATTAAGATGAATGAGGAAGGAATAGGAAGGGAAATATTGCATCTTGAGTATCGATGAATTCATACCATTCATCAATGAATAGATAATAAAACCCTTCAGCGGCCCCTCATTCTAGAATTTCAGTTACCCACTTTGTGGTCAAGATCCGATCATCGGTGGCATAAATGAGTATCTCCAGCTTCGGAATATATATTGTCACCTCTATTGGGTTAATGTCAAGGTGGAGGTTGGGTGGGTCTTGAACATCCACAAACTATGGAATCCACAACCTAGAATGAAGGATTCTCCACTGGTATTTGGCATCAGAAGTCCAATTATTCCACATTTGAACTGCCTTTAACTGCACAAAATCTTAGGTCATTCTGACCTATTATGAAGCATACCTAACACTCCTCGATTTCATGAGCTTCTCAACTCTATTTGTTGTAGTCAAATAGCGGGAAATTGGAGATCGGGTTTCCTCTTAGTGATGGCGGATAGATCATCTAGGATCAATATCAGTTGGAATAGCCCTTTTGATCCTAACTAGTAGACAAAAATGTGCATGGGGTTGTTTGGGTGAGCTGAGGGCCTCCTCTTTTTTACCCCTAGAATGGGTGGAACCTTTATTCCATGCTCCCCCTTATCAAAAGTCATTACAGCTCTGACTCGGGGGATGCTCAATGTCAATACCCCTTGGGGATATGATGAAATCCAAGCCTCAACATACCAGGAGGTCATCCTATTGGAAAAATTCACTAGAGGTAGATCAATTACCGCTTGAGTCACCTCTATGGCTGTGAGAATCCAGAGTTTTTTGGCCAGCATTAGGTGCCTCTCTAATCAAATGTGCATAGGAGTGGATACAATTATTCATTGTAAGAACTTGAATTGATGTGAAAATATATATTAATAATAGGCCTCACATATAACATCACCATCAGTTCAAGACCCTAGAACACCATCCCTAAAAGTGACCATATACGACCTCAGTTCATCACTATCTTTATCATTGTCAGTAAAAATCCCAGTTGGAGGTTCCGCATATGGAAATAAGTTAAACTCCTTAAACATATTATGTCTCTTTAAGGCTTCATCGTGCATCAAAGATAGGGGGTGGATACGAATAATTTCTTTAATAAATGGTTGGAATTGTCCCCCATAATGTAATAGGTGAAAGGTTTCATGATCCATCCCCACATTACTTAGAACAGAACTTAAATTTTGAAAGGGGATTTCCCTTTGTGCACATGCAGTAGGAACCGATGGATATTTTTCAAAATAGGGGATTCCAACCTTATATGCTTCCACAATACTAGCTTATCTGATATAACAAATATTTAATTCCTCCCTCCACTATTGGACTCACAAACTAGCAGCATTTAGATACTTAACCAAATTTCTAATAATCCTGAAAAATGCTTCTTTACGGGTACGTCATACTTGATTACATACCCCCATCAGTTTTAATCACCATGTTCCAATGTGGGATATAATTTACCATGAATTCCCCTATTCTCCATTGAGGGAAATATCGTGGGACATTTACATGTAGGGACCACCCCCATAGGCTCTATAAAATCATTCATCCATGCTTCAGAATAAAATTACCCCCTTAAGAGCGGGTCTTAATTCTTGATACTGTGTGCTATCTTAAAAACCTCATAGGCTAGAACAGGTGTCCTTTATGAATCTTCCCATGTGGATTTAGGTGGGATAAACTCATTTTAAATCTCTCTAAGAATGGAAGCTCTGTAGATCTTGTAGACGTCTTATAGACTAATGATGAATTATTTGTACATAATATGAATGGAATTGGTCAATGGAATCCATTGGCTTACCAACACTGGAATGATGCATGGGTTCTTGTATACATGCATCTAAGCCACCCAAATAGCCTCTCAGATTCCAACCACCTTCATCTCAGTCGAAAAATCAGTACAGGTCTCGTGCACCTAATACACCCATATCCACCCAGGTTTGGTTCCCCCTCCAGGACAGATATCCTAGTCTTTCTTATATCCTTTCGGTCAGTCTGTCTTGGAATCATGGAAGATATAAGAATAGAAATATAGATTTATCTTGGTGGTATGTGGATTTAAATATGGGGTACATCTATTGTGATGAATAATACAGGCCATGGATGATATTCCCTTATTGATATATACACCCTTAGATGAGATCTTGGTAGTGGTGAGTTTATTGTATTCTAGGAACTAGGAAAGAGATACATAGTTCTACAACTATGGGATAAAGACATCCTTCATATGTATGTGGATATAGAGTGGTAGATAGTTACTCTTAGGGTATTAATGATGATGCTTCTTCATGTGATTCACCAGATCTGGGAGAGTAGTGTCACATACATGGTAATAATTAGGCCCGACGTCATCAACCATCTCCTTGATACTATTACCAGCTTGTTCATCATAAATTTTAGCCTTATGAGTGGCCACTATAAATATTAAAGGAGGTACTGATATTTCAATATAGAAAAATATCAATTTTTAAAATAATTCACAAATTTATAAATTTGGAAAAGGCATAGACTCACGCAGGTCATTCCCCCATGTGACCTCGTGTAGCTCATTCACCCAGGTGACCTCATGAAATTTTCTCGCCCAAGTGTACGAGTCAAGCAGGTAACAACATATCAAGTATGCATGAAAAAAACCTCAATGGACATAATAGTGTGATGATATTACTATTGTGGTGACAGAAAGAGTGTGGGGATGAGAAGAAAGAACCACTGAGGCCCTCAACACTATTTATATCCATAGGGACCCCTTTGTGGGATACACATGTGAAACCCTTATGCGGTCAACCTGCACGATCCACTAGCGTGATCTATGTGCATGACCTACCTATGTGGATCCACCTCTCACTTCTCCCTTTCATGGCATAAAAGTCATCGTGTTCTTCAATCCATAAGCATAAAGGTGCACGAATACATAGAGGCCGGCGAATGAAGGATCCATCAATATCCTTTTCCTCTACCTTAGGATCAGAACAGGTTCTTCTGATTAGATCCAATCCTAAGGGGGATTTTATTGAAACCCCTTTTCCATGAAAAAATGAGAAGTTTCAAACAAAAATACTTCAAGAAAAAAGAAAAATGAAGAGTTAAAATGTTCACACGCTTCAATGAAGTCATAACTCATAGGGTACAAATCTGCATCACCGTATAGGTCAAGCCTATGTGATAGCAGCACTACATAGGCCCCAAATAGGCATTCCCAGGAGAACCGCTTGGGTCACACCTGCATGCTAACCAGTGTGAATCACCTTCATGAGCCGCCTCCATCACCCAGGGTCCAAATATTTTCTATAAATAAGACCATGGGGCTCCTCATATGACACAACTAGAAAACCCCCAAGGAAACCTTAAATCTCTGATCACTCTATTCCTTCTCCCATGCCCTTATAACCTTTTAGATATGTTTCCAAGCCTCAAAAAAATAGGGAATTTAGAGGGATAGCTTGATTAAGTTTCCCTTAGTGTTTTAAACCTAAGAGTACTTATGTTATCCAACATACCTAATCCAAACACACTAGGTTGAAGTCCCCTCATCCAGCCTAGGACTGAAGTTTCAATCATCCAAAGACACATAAGGAGACTCTTGGATCCTTAATCAAGGCCTCTCCCATGTGTTTTTTTGAGTTTTTCCATCACCTAGTGATCTAATAAGCTTACCCAGTCCTATATTTCATGATATGTCTTCGTCTCATCCATCCTTAACCTATGTGAGACCCCTTCATCTCACCCAACCATCACATGTGTGAGACTAATTTGATACCTCTATTTTACACCACCAATGTTAGGGAATATCTTCCCTTGGATCCTTCATCTAAAAGATACTATGAAAAGAACTCTCCCAAAGCATCTAGATTTGTATGATATGAGCATAGAGAACACCAGTGTGTCCTCTCAATTATACATTCCAATGGTAATGGAGGTATTTCATTTAACCTCTATTGTAGGTGGGATCCTTAGAGTGTTTTCAATTATACATTAATACTGTAACGAGGGTCCCAACCTTGGAGGCAATGCCAAAGACCTCCCGGTCTTATACATAAGGGCTCAGGATTTTTTCTACTCTTTTCATCTATCACACACAAGGGATAGGGAGTTTTCCTCCCCTTCTCATCTCTAAAACCGAGGACCTCCCATTTTAGAATGGTTGGGGTGATATTCTATCTTTTCCCTTTGATGAAGATTAGTGTCTTATCTTCCTCTCTTAAATAGTGCAAGGAAAAGTTCTATATCTTCCTCGATCTGTAAGTCCCTATATTGGTTATGAAAACAAGAGAGGAGATATACACCAGATTCATTTATCTCCCCCTGTAACCATGGATGGGTTATGAAAATAAAAGAGGAGATGGGAAAATTCAAGGCCCATTCTCTCTCCTATCACCCTAACCTCATCCACCAGTAGATGATGTAGATTGTGTGGTTTTTAAGATCTTCCACTTCATCTTGTTTCTCACACTAAGAATGCCTCACATGGGCTTATAATTTTGTAACAGTCATTATATCATCATGATCAGATGTATGTCTCAAAAGAGAATACTTTTTTAGATCTTCCTCTTTCATTTATTCATAGGGAATCTCAAGGCATGGGTCCTAAAAGTCATGTATTTTTCTCAAAGTTCCATATACCCTATGAGACAAAGGGCCTCCTATTTCTCATAAGACCCAACCGTACCTACACAAAAGGGCCTCTTATTCAGTATAAGTCCCAGAACCATATCACAATAATCTCAAAGGGAAACATTACATGTGATACAAACCTTAAGAGGATATCCATATGCATGGGACCTCAACCTAACCGGACTATGTGGGATTTAATTCCAATCTAAATGGGATATGTAGGAATCCTCCTTGAGGTCCAAACCTAGCACCCCAAAATAAACTTTAATTTCTTTTAGGTCACATTACTAGTGGGGTAATATTAAAACTATGACCCCACATCCCTTCTATGTTTCCTAGTCTACATCAGTTTAACTCACATGCCAAATTTTTTCTAGGAACCATTCACCTAGAAATCCTTTCACGTGATGTTAAACTACATAGTTTGGTCCTCCACGCATGATCTTAAATGGTAAGATGTGTCCCATTAAGTGGAACTAAACTATGTGGGTTCTAATTACTTTCAAAAGAGTACATAGGAATACCATATCAAGGGAATGATACTGATATCAAAGAAACTTCCATCTCCCTAGATGATGATAAATTCTATAGTGCCCCACTATTTGGATTGAAACCAGCATCATAATAATAAAATACCAAAAAATATATAATTTTTATATAAAATGGTATCATTGTTGGAGAACCTGAGATATATTAATATGTATCCATCAATGAGGAACCTTGGATATATATAGATGATACAAAAGTTCATGCATGCTAATAATTTATTTCAAATTTAAGGGAACCTCCTGTCATACTTGGGAGTAAATTAAATATTCAAGAACATGTCTTAAATATTTAAGACTCTCTCAAAGTAGGAAATAATTCCCCCAAAAATGGTGTGATGATCCTAAACTCCAATCCTATAAAATAATGTAAGTCCCTAATAATCATTGGATCCATTCCCCAATGACCAGCTGCCTTTGGAAAGTAGGTTCATGAAACATATCAAATAAGGGAATAGTGGGGTGTTACTGGCTGCATGAAATAACCCATTGGAAGTCATTTGAAAATGATGAATTTAATGTGAATATTTGTGCAACCATTAAAAACCCAACAATAAAGCCATCTAACAATGTTATGACACATTTTCATTGGAAACATTCATCTATGAAGGTCACCTATTTGTTGGAAATATGTGGCAGAAACCTCTCTTTTGGGACTGAGTCTCATTGAGGAGATATCAATGAGGATTTAGGATATATTTTGGAATTTTTTTACATATCATATTTGGAAACAATTGTATAAAGATCATTGATATTGTCCTTTTGAGTTTTATATAGGTGTTCAGTTTTTCTTGAAAGTTTCTCCATGGTTGGGTCATCGTTGTCTTGGAAAATAGGGAAAGTTAGATTTGAGATATGTAGGGATATTTGAGGTCACTGAGCATCTTGGGAAAATTTCTTATCATTTGTAATTTCTAGTTCAATTTATGGGAATACATGATATTTTCCTTATATCTCACCTCAATAAGTATCATATTTATCCATCTCATGTTCTGAGTTAAGAAGGTATTAGGTTAGATCCATATATTTCTATTATGTAGCAGTCACTGGAGATCATTGATTCTCAGGTAAAAGTCTTCATGGGAAGTTTATTTTGTTGGTTAGATTGTTATGGACTCAAGGACTAGATACTCAAAATACATGGGAGTCTGAAACATCAATGGGGGAGAAATGTCCTCACCTCTTTCCAGAGCACCATTCTTCCACATGACTTCTTGGGAATAGAAAGTCTTCTGGTGTGGATTTTGCAACATCTTTTTACCTTATTTCAGGTACTTATTACCTATAATTTTGTTTCCCTCCATATTTGGGAGTGCTTTAGGACTTTCTATAATAGAGGTTGTTTTCTAGGAAAATGACCCAAATGGATTAATTTATTTTTTTTGAATTAGTGGAGTCTAGGAATAAGTGTAACAAAGGTTTTTGAGGTTCCTCTTAGGTTTGGAGAGAATTAGAGGTGGTTTGGGATTTTTTGTAGAATCTAAACACTTTAATTTATGAACTATTTACATGATGTAAATATATTACTGGAAATATCTCATGAAATTGGTTTATAGCATGAAAATTCTATAAGCTGTAAAAATGTTTCACATCTTCAAAAGGTTGATGAGTGTTTTTTCAAACTGAGGTGGTTCCTTTTTAGTAATATGTGCATCCCATGGATTTTGCATCATGAATTTTGGATTCAAATAATGAAATTATTGGGGATTATATGTTTTTATGAATTGAACATGTTATTATTTTTAATTTTTCATGAAACCTACCCTCTCAAAATCTAGGGATCCCCCAACCGATTTTGGGTATCTTCATTTCTTATAGATCATTCATTTGACAACTGATATCCATGGAGGTTACGTTTCTTCTCTCTGGGTAAGTAATCTTTCAAATTCATTATTGTAGTTGTTCACGGTTGTGCTAATACAATAAATTTTCAGATACATTGATCATATGGTGATGTTCTTATTAGTCCTTTCTAGATCCATTGTGTGACCGTATTCCATGGGCTAGTCCTTTGTTGGTGGTGATACGGTAGGTTCATTTTCTATGAGGTATGTGCAACCTAACCTCTCTTCCGACCTTGGTTTTTATGGAATGAAATTCTAATTTTTTTAAATAATATATATTGCCTCTGTTTTCTATTTTATATCTCTTCTAGTAGTTGTGGATCCCACTGTAGGCATGTGCAACCCAAGCTTGAGGTAGGTTGTTCAGTCTCTAGCCTATGCTGGATGAACCTTGATTTCTCTAGTTTTATAAATTTATTTATAAAAAACATAATTATCAATGGATTTATTTTTTTGTTTGAATGGTATTTTTTTAGAAAATATGGTTTACCCATTATTTAGTAAAAGAAAAGGTATTTTCAATGAATTTTGAAATGGATTTATGAAATGGTTTTCAAATCATGTTTTTGATGAAATGGTTCTGATAATGTAGCTCATGGTAAGCCTTAGGTACTCAAGTTGAAGGTGTAGAAATGGGCCTCATCTATTAATACCATCAGTGGGTTTACTCATGGGGTGTTCCTATGCTTTCTATGCCAATTATTCTAAGGAATTATTAGACATTATTAGGAGTTTCACTTTCCGGGGTGCTCCTATGCCTCCTAGATTCAGTGAATATGTCTAGGGGTTTGATGTATGCCTATGTATGGGTATGAGTGTTCTAGATAGCCTGACCTATAATGACCCTTGTCATGATGTTACCTGTGATTTGGTTTAAACTGTTTTTTATTTGATTTGATATGCGACACATGCATTGACCTACTGGATATATGTGATATGATTTGAAAATTCTTTACCTTGATTATTTGGAACTATGAAAAAAGGGTAATTTTTTACCATGATTTTTATATAAAAACTATTTAACTATATATCATGTATAGTTTTATTTAAATTTGAGAATATTTAGATTATTTTACAGAATTATTATGAAAAGCCTACGTGGGATCTTAATAAGCTTATTTAGCTCACACCCTACGCACCCATTTGGAGCTGCGTAGACCTTGTTATGTATTTCGATGCAGGAAAAGGCAAGGCATCGTAGTGAGGTGATGAGGTTTTTATCAACTGAGTTGGGTAGCCGGTGGTTAGATAGTGGATGTTATCCTTATATCACATAGAGTACATAAATCTCATTTTGGGTTTTTTCCATTTCTATTGGATGCATAACTTAGAGTTGTCTTGCTACCTTTAGTTTATATCACTTCTGTTTTTTCCTTTTTTTATTATGGAATATATATTTCCTATTTTCTATTCCACTATTTATTTCTAATATGTATGGATATATTTCATGTTTTCTACTTCAGGTTGGGAAAAATCATTCATTATGGTTGTTTTTTATTCCTATTTTTTAGTTTCCAGCTTATTGGGATCAAAAACACCCTTAAGGTATGTGGATAATTGTGTCAGGTTCCAAGTTTTAGGGAGACTCAGGTTGGATCATCATAGGATCATTAGATCTAACATGGTACTACATGCTATAAGAAAGGAGAATACTAGTGCATTTTGCGTGTTATATCACTAGGTAAGAGGATATGTTCATTTCTTTATATTCTCTAGGTAATATATCTTTAGGGATTTATTCTTGAAGAATTTATGGGTTGAGCGATTTAAAAAAGAAATTCTAAATTTAAACTTTATAACTCAGGATGAATAAGATAATGAGTTGTATGAATAGTCATTAAAGACTTTTAGGCAATCAAAGACACCCTATATTGAGTAATAAGATCATTTTTATATCTTCAGAGACATCCCTGAACAACTTTATAATCTATTTCAAGAGGAGGAAGTGCTGGGAATGCCATATAGTGTGATTATAGTTTAAAGAATGTGTGATTCATTTTAAGTATCCAACCACTTGCGTAGTATAGTAAAGACAATTCACCTATGTAATATAATGAACATGGTTTTAGGATAATCCATAGACTCCAATTTTTATTTGATAATAATATTACTAGTTGAGAATATAAGTCTCAAAAAGAGTTGAACATAGAAGGGATTAAAGTTTCTAAACTTGGGGATAAACCTTGTAAAAATAACACATACTAATTTCTTGTTTACATTCTATATTATGTGTGGTTCTAGCATGTTGGGGAAAATATAAAATGATCGATTCATATCCTAATAGATAGCAAAGGTTCAAATACCAAGATTGGAAAATATTAAAAAAGTATTTTGGAATTTGGATAAAATTTAACCACACATGATTCATCCCACACCACCCAGCCCAGTTGTGTCTATACGATCCTACTAGGGTATATAATTGGTATCAAGTCCTCAGTTACCTCTAATTAGATGTATTATTCTATCACAACAGAAATCAGATAAAAATATATATCTATGATTTTACTGAAGTTTTTTCTTTCCCTGGTGTATTTTTACTTGAATATATGAAGTTCAAATTTTAAGTTATCTTAGAAGATAATTTAAAATCTCCTTAGATGGAATATTCAAACCAATCAATTTCAAGAAGGATTTCGAGGTCTTTATAAATACCTTTATAAATGGGTAGAATAAATAGTCTTAGAATCTTATAAAAGGCTCAATTTGACAAAGGAACCACCATTAGATGAAGGTAATCATAATGGTAAGGGTTTATTAGTTGAGTATGTTGATTATTATATCTCTAATTATTCAAGTTCAATCTCTGAGAAAGGTTGAATTGAATCTTATGAATACATCTACCCTATTTTTAAATATTATTTGAATAATTTTCTTATTGAGGTTATTATTTATATATTAAGATTCATCAACAAACTTTAGTATGATAATTCATATATGGATGAATATTTTTATGCAATAGAAGAAGCGTTAGTAAAGAAAATGAGTTTCTAAAACACTCTCACAAAGATTGTGAAATTCAAAGAAGATTATTCCATGCATTAAAATAAATATTTTCTCTAGTTATTGAATAATTGAATTTTTTTTCTTTTTTAGAAATAATTATTTGACAATTTTTTTCAAAAATGTCTTATATTCCTTGGAATATATATATATAATTTCTATGAGTGTAAAGGATGCACATATGGATGATAAAGATAATAAGATAATAGACCTTGATATTTCTATAAATTAAATTGAAAATAAAAAATAGATTGAAATTAAAAGGATGAAAATAATATAGAAATAAATATTGAGTATAATTAAGGATAAGAAATATACCCTCAATATGAATTTCTAAGAGATGGAAGTGAAATTAATAAATCTGAAAGTCGCACAATCTGGATCTTACAAATCTTTTGAGATAAAAATTAATTCCAATAAAGTATTAGATATTTTTTACCTCCAAATGAAATCATTTTGGTGGTAACGATATTTTTAGGTAATCTAGATAATAATCGACCTCTAACTCATACAAAGAAGAGACCCATTATCCAGTTAAATTAGTTAGTACTGAATGTTTTTTTGGAAAATGTTGGATAGAATAAAAAATTATACAAATATTGAAGAAGAAAAATGAACAAAATATTAACAAAATATTCATGATTGAATTTATTTTTTCCAAGAATAATTTCCCCTAAAATAAGCCCAAAATTTTAGTGTTATAACTTGAAACCAACAAGTGTTTCAATCTAGACATACTGCATCTAAATGAAAAATGATGAGGTTTATTAAAAGATGTTGGTGCTATTGAAGATTCCAAAATTGGGATATTAATTACTAGAAAAACATGTTTTTATATAGAACTATAGAATCCCAAAATAAAGGTAGATCAAAGATGAATCAAGAAGGAAAAATAATGGAAGGAAACACTCATCACAAAAAAAAGAATAATCTAGTTTTGAAAAATAGATTTGCAAGAGTAAATAACTTCTATGATTTTAGAAACATTAATGAGAATTTTTATGAAGTTTGTTGGCATGTAAAAGCCCAAAAAACTCTTATAAAAATTTGAAAATAATTCCATGATATCCATTACAGAAATAGAAGAAAATAAAGTCAGGGTTTGGAGATAAATCATTGAATAAGGTTGTAGAAGATGATACTCATTAAAATTCAATGAATAAAGCTTCTCATGGTGTCAAACCAACAGAAATGATAATATTTTATTATATAAATAGAGTCTATATCATTCACCATTTAATTATTTCTATGAATCTTAATGTAAAAAAGGAATGGTCTAGAATATAATAAGGAATACATTTAAGATAGAGATAATTATATTAGATTAGTGGTTGAAACTTTGTGTGAAGAAGTTGGAAGGCTGTCTAAAAAGGGTAAAACAAATTAAAAAAATATTTTTGTGGAGGGTGTAAGAAAGTAGGATATGTGGTTGTTAGGTATATGACTATTCTACCTTAAAGACTAAAAAATAATGGGAAAGCACCAATGACTAAAAGTTACAAGAAATTTTCTTCTAAAAAGCAGTCTACACACAAATAGAAGGCTAAGAATATGAATAAAGAGTGTCTCGTCATATATCTAAAACAATTAGAAGATGATAGGATAATGGAGAAAGTGGGGAAAATGAAATTTATCTATTTAATAGAGTAAATAATCCAATTACAACTATAAATAATGATGAAAAAAAGTATCACATGCTTCTAAAAGTAGAAAAAACTTGTAAAGTCAAGGATTGAGAAAGAGTGAAGAGGTCTAGAAACATTAATCCTTTAAAGAGAAGAGCCTTTGGGTTGAGAAATCTGTATCAGACTTATGGATCAGATTAAAGTGCTTATGGAAGGCTAAATTATTCTTATCTCTATCTAGTTGTGCTAAAACACTAGTAATTTAAGGTGGTTGAGTATGTTGAGAATACCTTTAGGATGATCTATCAAATAATTAAAAAAAATTGGGATATTTATAAATTATTTTTGAATCTATAATTCTGGATATCCCCTTAAAATTCTAAAGGTTGAGGTATAGTTTTCAATTTCCCACTTATTTTTTTATTTATAATGAATATGTTTATCAAGGGGATTAATTATATAAACAAATGGGAAAGTCATACCTTTCATTTGAAATGTTTTAATGTGTCTATTCAAGTGAGTGTTGGTTTTTTAAAATTTCATAAAACAATATTGAAAAACAACTGATATTGTTCTTTCAATAGTTTTATCACATTGTGGTTGGTTAATGGAAATATTTATTATCTCAATTAGACACTCTTTTTTATACAAATGGTTATCCCATATATACTTAGTGTTTATTTTTTTGGATCACTTCTAAGAGAAATATATGATGTTATCCTTCTCTAGTTGAATAAATTGAGTATCTCAAGAAAGGGGGTAAACATTGAAAGTTGAAGTAAAAAATAATATAATATGTTTTCTTAAACTTAAAAGAGCTTTTTTATAAACCCCCATTATATTTGTTAATATCATTAATGGGGAGAATAAAAATGTTTAATACTGACCTATAGTGTCCATAGATGAGAATAATGTTCCCCTCTTTGTATTTATTCTTGATAAGGGGGAGAGAAAGAGTGAAATCTTAAAGCAACATTGACACACATTTATGATATTTGTAAGTTTATAGTATTGAAAAAAATCCAAAATAGGATATTAAATTACCCTTTTTATAGTATTTTATATTAATCAGTGTGTAGATATATATCTTGGGGATCTTGAGTTATGGATTGAGTATCTACCCAAAAGAAGCAAAAAAAGATACCCAAAAGTGTTGTGTAATGAAGTTACAACCATTTCATACCTTTCTTTATAGATCCAAAGGGTAGACTATAGCATCCTATGATTAATTGGGCAGGTTTTTAAGTCTTAGACACGTACTGAAGTTGGAGGTACTATCTAGAATAATCTATAGGAAGTGGAGATGCTTGAAGAGAATATGGTTTTTGTATCTTGTGATGGAAATATTTATAAATATATATTTTAAATGTTGATAATAGGTTAAAATTATTAGATAATCTAGATGAAGTTATTAAGAATCTATCCTTGGAGTATCAAGCTTTAAGGCTTCAAAAAGTAGTGAGAAAATACACTTAATTATAATCTGATTTTTTAAGAGTAGAAATGTTCTTAGAAACACTCTATCTGAGTGTTCATATTCTGAAAAACCTTGGTATTTGATATTTATATGTTTAATAATTTTTTATAAATTCCAAATAGTGTTTTTAAGTGAATTGAACTGTTATATAACCCATCAAGATTAATTTAACTTGTTCTTAGTTTAAACAAGTCTAAAATTATACAAGATCTGGTAAGGATAACCCCTATAATCATAGAATACATGAAATCATAAATGGATTTAAGTATGATTATCATATTTTTATGAGTTCTATAAGGATTATATAATTTTATAAGGGTAATTTTCATAGTAATGGTTAGTTTATAAGCATGAAGGTTCGTGGAAGGATGAATCCATAAGGTTGAATCCAAGAGAACTGAAAGGTTGATCTACCATAAGGATGAGAAGATCCCATAAGGATGAATTGTGATGGTTATTGTAAGTATGAATCCATAATGCTGAGATTCATAAAGATTATCTAGACCCATAAGCATGGAGCCTATCGTAAGTATTTTGAGACCGTAGGGATCATTTTATCCTTTTGGAAATTTCAAATTTCTAGAATTCACATTTTCTAAAAAAATTAAACATGTAAATATATGTACTAATATTTAGTGATTTAAATAACACAAAATATTTTCTATAAAAGATGATTTATTTGGGAAATAAAATAAAGGTATGAGTTTTTGTTTTTGTTTATAGATATTTACTAGAATCTTTATTGTTTTTTGTGAAATCTTTCATGTTGTAATGAAAGCGTCTTCACCAAAAGCTACTAATTATTGTATGTTTTATATATATATGAAATATGTTTATTTTTTTTGGTAAAAGTTTTTTTGGAAGATAAATATAATCCTACTATATATATCTCTTGAAGACATATTCTTCTAATAGAAAGATAAATGAGAAGAAAGATAAGTGGGGTATTTTTGTAATACTCTTTGAGTTGAGAAAAAGATATCATGGGAATAATTGAAAAAAAAGATATCCTGGTAAAATTCTCATGTGTAGCATTGAAAATGAAAAGATATGAGATCTTAGGAAAAGTAAATGTGAGTTAGTTCTTGAGTTCTATCTTTCACATAATCTTATGAATCATTTCCATTTTTTGGAATATGAAAAATATCCCACAAAAAGGAGAGGAGACACATGTACAGTTATGGAATTTGTGTCTCTCTAGAAAATATGTGTGTTCCATACTCAATAAAAAATATTATACTCATTGAGAGAGTTTTGTTTTTGAGTGTGCTAAAAAATGAAAATACTCTTAGAGAATAAGAAGAAGAAGCAATGAGAAGTAGAGAACTATACCTCTCAAGGAAGAATAAATAGAAGCTTCCAAACCAATGTTTCAATATAAATGTGATTTGGGTTTAAAGAAATAAGAATCTAACCAAAATAATCTGGTCAAAGTATAAAAACAAGAAGAAGAAGAATAATAATAAGAAGAATAATTATAAGAAGAAAAGAGGAGTAGCAGACCTAATGTGGTATTTCATACTATGAGCAAGGAGTATACCCATTCATTCAGTGTGTTATATCATTAGAAAAGAGTAGTTAAGAATTTATTTATTTTCACTGAGTAAGATCCTTATGGGGTTGTATTCTTAAAGACATTTTGAGTTGATAAAGGCCAAAAACACATTCTGAAGAAGGACGTGATAGCTAGGAAAGAATCACATACTATGTTTCATAAATAGTTGTTGAATACTTTGATGTTGTTGAAGGAACTCTTTATTAAGAAAAAAATTGATTTTTTGGGTGTAGAGATATCACTAGATATCTTGGTAATCTACTCTAAGAGGAAGAGGTTCTGATAATATCAGTTGATGGGAAGCAAGTTTGAAGATAATGGGATGCTATATAAATATATCTTCACTTTTCTAATATAGTCAATGCATTTCACCTATGTAATATAGTAAACCTAGTTTCAGGATAATCCTTGTACACCCACTTATATTTGATAATAAGATTACTAGTAGAGAATATGCATCTCAATAGAAGTTGAACACGGTAAGGAGTGTGTTTCCCACCTTAGTTCCAAACCTTTTAAAAATTCCATCTACGAATTTATTATTTACATTCTATATTGTATTCGGTTGTTTATTATTGGAAAAATTTTAAAAAGAACCATTTATATCCTAATAAATAATGGGGGTTAAAATACCAAAAGGGGAAAGAATTAAAATAGTATTTTGGAATTTGTAGAAAAGTTGACCACACCTGATTCACCCACCCCCGCCCCTTCAAGTGTGTCTTCACGAGCCTATTGGGAAATAAAATTTTAAAAAAGAAATACTTTTCCTATAATTCAATTATGAATTTAATTCTAATAGTTTATAAAATATTTATAAACCATGGGAAAAGGTATAATGGGGTATTTATCAATTTATAAAAGTGTTCATGAAATATTTGTTAAATAAATATCCATAAATATTAAATTTTAGAATTAAAATACCTTTTTCCAAATTATAATTATTTTTTTGTAATTTATAAATAACATTTTCATTTAGATATTATAAGGATAATTTATAAAAGTTGAGGCTGAAGAATTAGTTTATTTAGGGAAGGGGCTATATTATAATGAAAATCATGCAACATGTAGTATAGAGATGGACTCAGTGAGACTCGAACTTGAGACCTAGCCAAGAACCATATGGGTAGCTACCAGTTGAGCTACACCATGGGGAATATAAGGGTAATTTATAAAAAAATTATAAAAAAGGAAAAAAATATGAAATATAATATACTTAATTATGAATTTTTCATAATTAATTAATTTTAATTATTCAAATTAAAATTTATTATTTGAGAAATTATTTAAATCACATCAAAATGAGTTTTAATTATTTATTTGTTCATGGTTTAAGTAATATAAAATATGTTATATTTATATTCTGTAATTTTTTTTATAATAGAATTTTGATTATAAAGTTTTTATAGATCATTAATATCATATATTTAAAGTAAATGTAATATATTGAATAATATGAAAGAGTTTACATTAGAAAATAAATATAAAGTGTTTATATTTAAAATTATAGAATGTCTGTAAGGATGGATAATGTTATAGTAATTTTTTAACTTTATTTATAAATTTTAGCTAATTTTTTATCTCATGCTTAACTATATAAATTGTTCATTTATTTATTTATATACTTCTTTATTAATATATATAATTGTTATATTATTAATTGTGATGTATGATATATTTTAACTTGTTAAAGTTCTTCTAAGTTATCATATATTCGTCCAAAGAGTAACATTCTAGTTATAATAATTAGTTTATTTTTCTTATACCTTGACTTTGGCATGAATTGAGTTATAAACTTGAATTAATTAGTTAATTATGATTTATATATATTATGAGTTAAAATTATAATTGAATTTAGATTTATATTGAGAAAAGTATCCTTGGGTAGAGGGAATTTGGGTTGGACTTCTCACTAGCCTGGAAGATTATGCCTTCTCAAGAAAAGTAAGGGTTGACAATTTTCAGCTCTAGGATTACTCATGAGGATATTTTTGATTTCATATAATTTTAATCCTTTACATGGAATGTTTTCATGTACCTTATGAATGGGATGAATTTGAATATGTATAAATGTAATTGGATTTTAATTTTAGTTAATAACATAATTGATGAGTTGTGAAATGAATTACACATCAATATGGTTTGAACATAATTATTTGATATAAGGAATAGGATTCTAAACTAAATCATTAGAATAATGCATACATATAAAGGGAATAACATGATATAAGATGGTGATATTAAAGTACCATTAAAATAATAAGTGTTAAATTAATTCAAAAGCAACCACATTTCAAGACCACAATAATTCACATAGCTTTGTTCTAAAAAATCATGAGTTCCTAAGAATTATATTATATAAGGCATGGTGAAAATGAATAACCATAAGGTTATGCAATAAAATACCATTATGATATTTGGGTTACACTTATCTAGGAAACCCTAATAGATATGATACTAGATGAATAGATTTGGTTTTATCCATATGTTGGATTGGGAAAGGTATTTTCTGTTCAATTATCCAAGATTCGTATAAGATATGATTGGGAAGATTTCATACTTAAATAGTTATGTGGTGAGAGAAACACCAAAAAATACTCATCACTTAGTGAAATATGGATCTTTCCCCACTAATGGGTATTATTATTTAAAAAGGGCCATCATTTTAGTGGGAGCACATTTAATAAAGGTCATTATTAAATGAATAAAAAACATGATACTCATTGGATAAAATCTTTTGTTATAGATGGTAGAATCATCATGATCAAAAATGACTTTAAAATTAATCCTTGAAAATGATAATAATAATAATGCAATCAAAAACCTGCTACTGGAAACTTAATAGAATGTTCTTAAGTAAGAAAAATTCTATATGTTAGAGAAAAATATTTTGGGGTAACATAAATGTTGAATTTATTGAACATATAAATCTAGGCTTTTATAAGAAGATTCAAATGATTCATTCAAGTTTTAAAATACGTTAGATGAAAAATGACCTAAGTAATATTAATATTTAATCATATACTTAATATTATTGAGTGTTCCTGACTTGGTGAGATTATATATTTTCTGGAGGCTTATTCTGGAAAAAGAAATTCATACTATCTTCACTGATAGAAATGTTCTGATAATATGAATTATTTTTGGAAAATTTTACTCAATGGTATCAAAGTTTTGATAATAGATGAGTTAATAATTTTATGTTTAGGTTATGGTTTTATGGTGATAGTAAAAAATGGGTAAAAGTTTAAATTGAAAGAAGAAAAGTTATTTGGAAAAGTCTAAAAATGTTTCATCAAGTATATAACCAGTGATGTAAAAATATAAAGGAGTTTTTAGGAATGAAGAATAATGATTCCATATTATGTTATTATATAGAATACCAGAAGGGGTTTGTGAAAATCCATGGAATTCCCATGTTAGGTAACTGTGTAAAAGAAATTAATACTACACTTTTAAAGGGTATGTGATACCAAATGCATACTTTACAAAGATTTTAAATGTACAAGATTTTAAAATCAAGGAATAATTGATAAAGATTGTAATTTGTATTCAAATTATGAATCAAAGGGTTTCTAAATCATAGAATTTAATGTAAAGGAATATTTTTTGAATCTTAGTAAAGGATGCATATAGTCATCAAATTTCTCTTATGTGATAAAAGGAGTTTTTTACTAATAAAGACTTGTTATGAACAATATGAGATGATCGATATAATACACATAGTTTATGGTTCATCAGATTCTATAACATGTTTTGAGAAAAAGATAAAGATATATATTTGTTAAAATATGAGGAATTAAGATTCAAAAACCTTCTGTGGGATATTTTAAAGAATAATCTTATTTTCAATAAAATTTCTCTAAACACATAAAATATCCTATAAGGATATGGATGTTATAATTAATTTGTTAAATATTCTTACTAAAAGGAAATAATCATTAGTTTCTAAATATAATGAAGTTTATGTATTTTAACATGATATTATGAATAGAATTAGTACCTAAGATTCTATTTTGAGTATGTTTGGACTTAGATAGGTTAATAGTTAAAAAATAAAAGATTACACAAGAAAAAATTCAATGTGAATGTCACATTTTCCTAAAATATTTTAGGATGTATTATTGGAGAAATAAATTAAATAGTTAAATTAGATTTTAAGGAAAAAATTTATAGAAATGGTTCCAAGAATGGTGTTGATGTTCTTATAAAGAGTTATAAGTAGACACCAGAATTTTATTAACATCATATTATTAGAAGTTTTGAAGTTAAGAAGTTTGAATATATTACATGAGTTGAACATTAGAAATATGATTCTTATGTCTCTCTATTATTAAAATGTGGTTTATTCATAGATCTTACTCACTAAAAAGTAAGGTTGGAAGGTTTTATTATATGATCAGATAGATATGTGGAAGGAATTACATATATATTCAATGAGTTTAACAAAAACCCAATAAATGCAGCAATAATAAGGCTAATATGGTATTCTATGATATGTGATATTTTAGTTAGACTCTTATATAAGGTTTAATTAACTATATTTAAAGAATTTTAATAATATAAAATATATCATTTTATACAGAAGAAAACATTGACTTTATCATTCTCTCATATTGGTTGTATATGTGTATATATTAATATATATTTTATGAAGTGTAATAATGATTGACCTCTCAAAGTATGAATTTAAGTTATCCCTAACTAATGTTTTTCGAGGGATATTATAGGTTATGGTTAAATGTTAATGTTATCATGAGTGTGATCCATATATCGAGATACATTATCATAATCCCCTACCCTAACACCACCACCACAAGTGCCCCTCCTAGGTTGTTAGTGAAGAGAGGGGGGATCCCTTGTAACAATTGGGCCCTAATGACAGCACATACACCCCACCTTAACATGGTTGTTGGATCCTAGCCTGCCAGGTTCTACCAATTTCCCTACAGACACATGGTCCCCACACTGGGGCATGCCCATGTTCCCGCACGGGTCATCTGACTAATGACTATTCCTACAGGCCAACACATGTCCTTTCCAATGTGCTTTTTCCTCACTCACACACACCTTGGGAAACTTCTTATAAGGTCACCCATCCTAATCACTACTCTAAGAAAATCATGCTTAACTGTGGAGTTCTAATCGGTAGGCTCCTGGAAAGGAAGGTGCACCTTGTTGACATGAGTCATATCATTTATTCCATTAACCCCTTATCATTCTGGGGTGTTACATTCACCCCCCCCCCCCCCTTTAAAGCAAAACTGCCTCATTGTGGGACCTACATATCAACCTAGGTAGTATTTAACCCTTTATCATTCTGGGGTGTTACATTCACCCCCCTTTAAATCACAACGTCCTCGTTGTGGGCCCTACATATCAACCTAGGAAGTGCACCACACTTAAGGCTGGGTACCACCTCTGATTCCAAATGTAACAACTGGGCCCTACTGACAGCACATACACCCTACTTTAACATGGCCATCTGGTCCTAGCCCTTTAGGTACCACCAATTTCCCTGCAGACACGTGGTCCCCCACACTAGGGCCCACCCCTCCCCCTTTAAAGCACAACGTCCTCATTATGGGTCCTACATCTCAACCCAGGTATTATTTAACCCTTTATCATTCTGGGGTGTTACATTCACCCCCTTTTAAATCACAACGTCCTTATGTTGGGCCCTACATCTCAACCTAGGAAGTGCACCACACTTAAGGTTGGGTACCACTTCTGATACCAAATGTAATAATTGGGCCCTGCTGATAGCACATACACCTCACATTAACATGGATATCTAGTCTTGGCCCTCCAGGTACCACCAATTACCCTGCAGACACGTGGTCCCCACACTAGGGCCCACCAATGTGCCTGCACGAGTCATCTAACTAATTATTATCTCTATAGGCCAACACATGTACTTTCTAGTGTGCTTTTTACCCACTCACACACACCCTGATAAACTTCCCAGAAGGTCTCCCATCCTGACCACTACTCCAAACCAAGCATCCTTAACTCTGGAGTTCTAATCAGCTAGGCTCCTGAAAAAGAAGGTGCACCTTGTTGACATGAGTCATATCATTTAGTCATTTAACCCTTTATCATTATGGGGTGTTACATCCCTGAATCCCACCTCAAATAAGCCTTGAGTTGGAAAATAGTTCCAAGTCTATAAAACACACAATGGGAGGAAATACCCTCAATAATCATAAGAATAAATTACAGGCCACGAAAAATCATATAACGTAAATATAATATAACCACAATCCCATAATTCATGTCAAATGATACAAAAAAAATATTCTCTAAAATAAGATAACAAATGGAAATCCTAAGGCAGTAGCTCCAACCTCCATACTAGTAATGTACAGCTTTATAATGTCTTGGTCTGGATTCTACTCAACCGGTCCCCAAACTTAGTTTGGAACATGACCTCAGGTTCACCTCCACGTACACCATAGGTTTACAACTAGTAATTATTATCTATGGTGGTACTCTAGGGAGACTATACCCCCTATATCTATGTATAAATAATATTATAAATAGTAAAATATCATTCACATACATAATATCAATGTATGTAAGATAATAAAAATAGAAAAATGAAATAATATAATGAAATTCATACATACAAGCATACGAGACCAATCAACCACTAGGAAAATAACATATATGGAATGAAAAAAATAAATAAAATAAAATTGAGACCCTACTCCCAACTCCAAGTCTCGCCTCATCCCAATCACTAGACTCTGAGTTATCTTGCTTGATGATCAAATCTTGGGCCTTTTCCTAACTTGAACCTACAACCAAGTGAAAGTATACTTGGGTACCAAAGTTCAATGGTGGGATAAGGAGGGTGTGAGTACATAAATAAATAGGGAACCACTAACAAAACCCCTCACATTATAGGAAATTTGATGATATTCTCATGGGACATGCTCAATTGAAATCAATAAATAAACTGAAGAAAATAAATAAATAAAACACTATTGATCCTCAAGTTCACAGCCTCAATCAACCATGCTTTCTTTATCTAGTTTCAGAGTGTCTCTAAGTAAAATATATCACCTCGATAGAATGCATGTCTAACCCCAAGATCCCATGTACATACCACCCCTAAGGTGATAACATAGAATCCTAGTAAGTACTTTAGGAGTCCATATGAGATCAGGCTCAATGTCCAAGTATAACATCATCAAGGAATTAATAGTAAAATCCTATGCATCCTATGAATCTCTCCAAACTCCATGATAATGATAGACTCAATGATGGTTCTTAGGTATCCTGGGAAATCATTGATCAAATTCATATCCTATGTCACCTTTCCAACTAGCTAGATCCAAGGAATCATTTTCATCTAAATTAGGTATGTGTAATTTCATTATTCTCAAATGTATACATCCTAGGGGTGACCTAGGAATCCCATAAAAATAATGATGATAATAATACACAATCTTAAATGATTAGATCCTAGATATAGTAGGAATCCTAGGGACCCTTAGCATACATGGCATCCCATATAAACCTATGTTTGAATCCCAACATCTTAGACATTCCATCACATGGATCAAATACCATATCCTAGGAAGAACAGCCAAGAATACAAATCAATTCATCATCATATCATATGAGGCTTAAAATCTTGATCCTAGGAAGCAGCTATGGGCATCTGCAATATCACTGTCAACATATCGTATCAGGATCATAAGATGGATCTTAGGAAGAACATCCGGGCATCCATAAATACATCATATATAAAAATGAATAAAATACATCATAAATAAATGAAAAGGGTTTTTTGAATGCCTAAACTCATCATCACCATCTGAAACCCATCAGCTCACATGCAAGGTATGGGTCATAAGGTGGCACCTATACCCATTCCTATCTATTACCAAATGCACCCTCTTAGGGTCGATCTATCATTAGGGAACCAACATGGGTCCCCTAGATCACTATATAGTAAAGGTACCCTACTTGGTCTTTTTTTAGGTAAACACAGAACAATGGCACCCTACTCGGGGTCCCCTTTAGAATAAACTCATACTAGGGTGAAAACTCATCATTCATGTGTAGCACATCCCAAAACCAATTATCTAACATCTTACATCCATATAGGCCTAATAGGGTAAGCCTTTTAGGATGCATACTAGAGATGGCACATGATGTATCTCGATGCCTTGATTCATACTAGAGTATTCTGATCACACAACCCATATCATCCTAACCATTTCCTAATTAACTAAGAAAACATGACTCAAAGGAAAGGATTGTTCACCCTATAACAAATATCATAGATCCTAATGGATCTAAGTTATCACAAGGGGAATGTTATGGCCCATTAGGGATGACTAATATCAAATCATCACTTTTTTCAAGGAGAAGGGTCCATGGAACCAATATGAAGGCTTTCTAAGTCCCAATTGGGTCATTCATCTAATTTGATGAACACGTTTATAAGGAGGTGGCCAATGGTGCCTACCCTAGGGATAATAAGTCACCCCTAGTCCAGTCACATCTGTCAAGGGGATCATAATGCATAGGGAACTCATCTATCAACAGTTAAGGCATCAATCCAGTGATCTTGTACCATAGTGGATGAGTTTCTTTGTTCTATCAATTAGTGAGTTTAATTTTGATTTAAAATTTCAATTTTAATTAAGAAATACATTTAATTAATAAAGAAATTTCTTCAGTGGAAATATTGAACATCCTTAATCATATAAATTAATTTCATAAATTTCATAGTACAAGTTATAGGTCCACCTACCTCTTTAGAAATCCAATACCTTGAGTTTCATGGACCTCTAACTTCGCTTAGTCTCACTAAGGCGCAAACAATTCCAACCAAGCTCATCAGATCACTACCAACCTACATGAGTCCCTAAATCATGTAAAAAATACATAATAATTAATTATAGAATTTATAATTAATTAATTGACTTCATTTAATAAACGCATAAACATTAAAAACTCATTGGATAGCCTCTTTACACTAGAACCATGACTAACCACTTGTAGAAGATCCGTAATAGACTCTCGACACCAACTCGGGCTAAATACCTAACCATCAAAACTAATTCCATAATCCTTTCAATTTAATTTTAATGAAATCATTAATAAAATTATAATGATTATGTACCTTCATTTAAAAGAAAATAAGAAATTAGTGGATGTTGTTATAGGATTTCCTCTTTATAGGCTGCATGAAAGCTCCATCAAAATGGGTGATTTCACCATCCTCTAGTGAAATCTCCATCAAGTCCTAACTTGAAACCAAACCAAATTCGATTTTGACGAAGTAAAATCAAAGAACAAGAAGAAAATGGAGGAAATTAACTCTTATCACCATTTAAACTTCATATAAATCATCCCCCTTGAATGGGATACAAATGAGGTATGGGAGGGAGTGGATCTGTTAAATGACGTTCCCCCATGCCCCCTTCCTTCTCAAAAACCAAAGGGGTTGGCTGGTAAAATAAGAAATTTACCCCTCATTAAATAAAAACTATTCAAAAATCCACTGGATATCTAGCACTAGTCCACCATCAAACTGGTAGCTATATGCTAGCCATGGGGCTAAGGGTTATCCCACTAGCTAGTCAGTGGCTAGATCACAGCTCGCCGATGGATGTAGCTATATCCCCAGGCCTCCTCTGGTGCTTTCCTGAACCACTTGAGATACCTCTGAGTCTCTTCCCAAATCCAAAATATATACTTTAAGATGTATAAAATCTGATAACCCCCTTATGAATCCCAATTAAAATATAAACTCCCCACTCTGAATCCAAATTTATAATTACTTTTTGAAATTTTCAAATCATACAAACACAATATCTTGTAACCTCCCCACCATTGAACTTATAATCCTTGAGAAGTCTCGGTTTCTATCCAATCAAACCACTTTATTCATTAAGTCACATTCAATATATTACATTCCCTCCTCAAAATCCAACAAATTACTCAAGGTGTAACGAGAAACCAATGTGTTATGTATTTAAAACAGAAGCCACCAACTCAATTAAACTTCGAGACAATTCCTACCATATCCCATATAATGTGAGACATAATAGTGTTGTCCAATTAATCATCTTTTCTATAGTGATCCCAAGAATAGGACCTAGTTCACCCAAGATAATTTCAAAACATAGCACTCCAGAAATTAGAATTCCCCATTAATAACACATCCTTAGCATTATGATGATGCACTCAGTATATTTCCCATTATACTAGAACCAAATGTATATGAAAACACTTTTAAACACTAGCACGAATCATTGTTTAATAATTCCAATCCATATAGATTCTTACCTTCTTCCCATGAAACAAATCAGTATACACCACCTTATCCTTGAGATGTCATGGTTGATCCTCAAAATACCATTGTCTTATCTAATAGGGAATTCCTGATTTGGATTATAATTCACTATATCCAATTTCAAATGAGAACATAAGTCAAACCTCACCTGGATGAATTTTCTCAAAAATTCTCAACATCAGCCACTGATATGCTACCAAAATAACAAATCACAATGCATTTAATTCTGAAGGCATCCAGTTGTCATTTTAACATGCTCATTAAATTTGATACCTAACTCTAAATGAAACATCCAATGTTTTACCAGTAATAGGTCGAATACATCTTAATTCTCTATTGTACCATGAACACTAATTCCTAACTAATCTGTGTCACCCTTGAATCACTATCAATCTCATCCTGGACCTAAATCCATCGCTTTGACTCCATCTAACTCAACAACTAAATTTTCATCTGGCGTTCTTCATGTGATCCAGATCACCCTAAATACATATACCCACTAGCCTCAATTTTCCAAATGATCTACCAAAGATTGATCCCATACCTCCATGACCCTTCTATCATAAGGTCCATTAAACCATGGCTTACATTACACTTCCCACCATAGGAGTGCCCCCATCATTGATCCACTAGATCGAATTCTCAATCATCGTGGTGTACACACCACCCATTATCAATCACTATGACTAAACGGGCCATCCTTCTCATATTCAAGCACTAAAATGAGAATAAAAAATTTATCACTTTTTTCCTTTTCATAGAAATTAATTTCAATGTAATCACTGAAATACAATTAATGACGAGGTTTACACCCCCATATGGCTGTAAGTGCACTCCCCACCATATGGAGTCACTCACCGCTCCTTGAGCACAACCTTAACCAGTCTCCAACACCAAAGAAAACATGTCACTCATATCGAACCATGCTCATCAGTTTCATCCCCTAAAATCATTCCATTCTTTGCATCATACTTATTACATGGTCTCTATGCATGACCTGCATATTCCCTCACTTCCTCCAATACCCAAGGTTTATACGCTCTCCTACAACCAATTAAAAACTTATTTCACAATCTAGTAAATCACACGCCATCGAAACTAGGTTGACTATGATACAAGTATTTACAATATAAAATAATCTCGTTGAATCCTCAATACTTCATCCTAGAATCCTTGCCATAATATATATTTTTAGGCTCACCACCACAAAACTCTAACAATTCTCCCTCCATGAGTGAGTTTCGAACAGATTGGGACACCCTATAAACTCTTCTTCAAAAGCAGTCACTTCAATTGTGACATGATTTTTAACACACATTAACCATCCATCCAGTTCCATTTCAAAAATATTAGTGTCTACCCATGCTCTGACCATATACAAAATGCATCTATAACAGTAGGTTCAGGCACCCAAATAGTCTTTCCCTTAAAAACTGACCTTAATGCCAAAAAATTATTATCACTCAAGGTGCTTAATCTCAATAAAAGTTAAGACATCTACATGCCAAAACCATAACGATGATATAATATTTCATGATTTGATCTCACCCATAGTTTCTACTGATGCTTCCTACCTCCAAGGCTCTCACAAACTGGGAAAACTACTATGATGATTGCCCTCACAATAATAATTAGGCACCGACTAACCAAAACACTAAGTAACAACCCAAGGTCACAAGGTCCTCCCACCTGGCCTGTAAACTAAAACTCACCAATTTAAAAACTCATTGTAACACATCAAGGTTCCAAAACTCAAAAAATTTCATACTATGGTAAATCATGTGAAAATCACCCACTCTAGATTATCACATACTCATAACGACAACAAATTCCAACCCAACTTTGATGATCTAGAATTTATAAATGATATTTGTTTTCTGAATAAATGTTTGTTACATATTATATATTATAAACATATAGGTAAAAACCCTTGAACATTTATTAAAATAAATGAAAAGTACAGAAAACAAATACCACGAGCCAGAAAAGACAACTACAGATCATAGAAATCACACTTGTATCCACATCCATGATAAATTGCTTCCTCCGTGTCATCAGACTCCCACTCTGAGCTTTCATGGTGCTTCATAATCTTTTCATATTTCCTTCTAAGATTCAATTTCTTCAAATATATAAAATAATTAGAAGATTTCAAACCATTTTTCAAACCAGAGACTGCCTTGCCTTCCTTCCTGACAGAATATCTGGTCGACACCGGCTTTGGCAAATATGAATAGTCTTTCCTCAGGTTTCGTATCGGGCCAATCATAAATTCCTCATTCTTGGAAACCTTCTTCTTCACACCCTGAACAATGTCACTATAGGAAGGGTTGACCATGTCACTATCATTTTCCTAGTCACAATCAGAGATATCCCCCCATTTTCCAGGGATATGCACCTCTTGGTAGACAACAGTCACCCCCTGGTCATGCTGAAATTGACTATTATTATAAATCATGATTATAAACATATAAATTAAAGAGAAACCAACAATATTTTATCTCATTAAAAATGATCATTCCATTAGTCATCTATGAAACCAATTAAAATGCCAAACTTTAAAACTAGATAAAAAATATAAAATAGAACATTTATAATCGGAAAATATAGATCGCCCCAATTTACTTGAATCATATCCCCTACTGAAAATTCTAAAGAAATAAAACAAAATATTATTAAAATAATCAACATCTTATGAAAATAAAATATAACCTTAATATAAATTATAGTTAATTTTGAGTAAAATAATGAAGTTGTATTTATAGGTTTTAAATTGAAATGTAACAATTGGGATTCACTATTATATGATCATTCATCAATATGATTGTTGGTCGATATGAAAATTAGTCGATATGACTATTTTTCAATATGATCATTGGAAACTATAACCTTTATTTATAATTTTACAATTATAATTAGTGTTTATAAGTATTAATAACATAATATAATTCATACATAAAGGAGAATTTATGGCCTCAACTAGTAGAGTCATTCCATTGGAAACCCATTTGTTAAGACTTGGGAGGGAGGTATCATCATTATGGTTCTCCCATGACAAAGCCCAATTTTATCTTGAAAAAGTGAATCTTGAATGAAATATCCTATGGTAGAAGTTCAAGTTATTAGATATTACAACTAAGTCGATGTTAGCTGAGACACCCCACGAAACTACCACTATTGCACACCTTACCCTTAGGGTGTATGCGGGTGTAATAAGCAGTTACATATCCATAACTTAGTTACTTAATGTTTAAATTCATTTGTATAAATAAAATTTCTATTTCCTCAATTCCTATTAGAAATAGTTTTTATTAATAAAATAAATTTTTAATTTAGATGAATTTGATAATTTTATTTTATCACAAAAATAAAACATAATCATATTTTTCTAGAAAATATATAAAATTTTTATAATAAATCTAGTTATTCTGAATAGTAATTGTTTAAATTAAATATTCTTTTAAAACACTTTTATTTAAAAAATAAATGATAAATTAATTTTATAATTCCCTGGGAAATTTTTTAAGTGTTGAAAATTTTACAGTTCCTTAAAAACTACTATTTTTAAATAAATAAGTTTTTTATATTTAAAAGTTAACATTATAATAATTATATTTTTTTATAAAATAAGAATCATTTTTGAAATTATAACATTGAAACCCATTTATCCATTTCCATTCACTCAAAATATATCCTTCATAAATATATGTTTTTTTCCTCCAAAGGATTCCCCCCAAGGTTTCCTCAATCCCCCAAGGTTTCATTCCTCATGATCTAGGAGTAACTCTTTAAGGTAAGGGAAATCTTCACTTCTCTTTTCCATTCAATGGTAGTTTTTTTGATATGTCTTACAATTTCCAAACAAATTTATTTTTTTCCAAATTATATTATCTCGTTACTATAAGAATAGTCTTTTATGAATGGTATTCCCTTTTCCCCTCTCATTTTTCTCTTTTCTAAAACCATGTTTTATATCATCATGCTGCAAAATTTACTTCTCAAAATTTATCTCTTCCCATTATGATATTTTATTTTATTTTATTTTTATGAATATAAAAATCTCTTTATTTTATAGGGATATTCACATAGATATAAAAATTATTTATTTTATTCATTTATTAACATACATGAAACACATTTTCCCATTCTCTGGGTTAAAAATAACATAATGATCATGTATTTAAGCTCTTTTGTATGCCAAGATTTTTGATAAGAAACTTGTTATTTATTATCCATAGGTTATTTAAGAAATGATTTATTATGATCTTTGTAGATCACATGAAATTAATACATATTAAGGGTGTGCCTTGATATTATTCCAATGCATTGAGTAAATAGTTTAATCTCTAGAGATGATGTATTTTATGATACCTTGGTGAATAACCTTGGTAATTTTCATTTATGAAACCTTAGTGATAAACCTTGGTGATATGCTTATGAATGTATCATTCAAATTTTGAATCCACATTTTTATTTTATTATTCATGTTCTTATTATTTTGTTATGTCCCTTTTTCATGCCTTATCATTATGCCTCATGTTCTTATTGATATCTTTTAGGATCACATGCTCTATGTCTCTCTTGATCTCCCTTACTGGGAATCATTCTCACCCATTTCATTTGATATATGTCCCCAAGATATGAGATGCAATAAAAGTGACTTAGTTTGACCCCATAATGGTTTCTTCCAGTGGAATTATAAGAATGTTTTAATTTTTCATGTATTATGTACCTTATTTCCAAGAAACTGAACTTGAAAATATCCTCTGTTTTTTACCATGTAATGAAAAGTTATGTAATAGAAAGACAGGATATCATAGTTGGTATCAAAGGACGATTTAGTTATTTTTGGAAATTAAGATTTGAAAACTTTAGGAAGAACCCTAGGGACATGTATAAATTTAGTAAAACATCTTGGTATTTTTTTAAAGTATTAAGTATGTAGTTTTTGATAAAATAAATCCCTCTCTGGATACAAACATGTGGATGTGGCTCTAGCACATATATATCTTGGAGTAACACCTGAAAACACCACTTTGATCTAGACTTGAATGTGAACTGATGAATGAAAATGGGCTTTATTGTACTCTTACTTTGACACTCCCTGTGGATATATTTGGTTAATCACAAGATTTTTATGAAACATTATGAAGGATATATATAAAATGTAATTGTTATTAGAATAGATTAATAAAATATTTAATCATGATGTTTTAAGACATAAAATCCTTTTAGAATTATAAGATTTGTAAATTTAATATTTTTCTCACTAAGGTTTTATTCTTTTAAAAAATGGTGTGAAATAAGAGGAACTGTGTAAGTAATGAGTAAAATGGATGACTCAATGATGGTGCTCCAATGGAATTTGGAATGGAAAACATCGTGAGAATTATTAATCAATTAACTCTAGTTATTAACAAAAACATGAATCAAGTTGAGAGACCATATTCACCTTTAGGGGAAAAACTTTCTGTTGAGTCCTTCACGTGTCAAAAACCACCTTCTTTTAGTGGATATACCAACCCATTGATTGCTAAATAGTAGATAAACTCTATAGAAAAGATCTTTTTTGTATTTTTTTCTGGAGTAATAGGAAGTCACCCTATAAATATACTACTTATAAGGAGAAGCTGATCAATTGTGGAAACTGATTAAAAACACAAATCCAAGAAGGGAGATCAATTCTATGGAGTGGGAAGAGTTTATGGAAATATTTTTATATAAAATTGTCCCCCATTATATGTGAATAGAAATGGAGAAGGAATTCCTAGAGCTGAAACATAAGGAAAATGAATCTGTGTGAGTCTGTGAAATGAAATTTACAAGACTTGATCGATACACCTCTAGCTTCATTATGGATCCCAAGGGAATTTTTGATTGATTTTTCAATGGACTGAGACCCCATCTATAGAGTACTCCAACAAATAGTGACTATGAAAGATATAAGAAGATAGTATGGAGTGCTATGAAGGTTGAATTGGATTTTGGAGAGACACAATGGTCATATAGATTGAATTAATAGTAGATATATATGGATCCAAACTCAATGAGTAACTTTGATCATGAAAGAGGAGGAAAGAAATCAAAACTTCTCACATGAAAAAAATGTGGGAAGAAGCAATCAGGGAACTAATTACTTGGGATTCAAAAGTGATAAAAGTATAAAAGAGATGTCCATATAGCTAGAAACTATCGTGGTTAGTTGAAACCTCAAATTATAAACACTAATGACAAAGGGAAGATGATGTAATCCTAGACGGAAGTTCAATACTTCATGTTTGGGTAGCTTGAGAACTTTTTCAAACAATTTACAAATAAAAAGATAATAGAAGGTAACCACCATCAACCTTAGTGTAATCTAAGGGATTAATTTCTGGAATTTTCAATCACGCTGGCTGAAGTGGAGGATCCAATTAATGTGGTGGTATGTGCACTCATTATGCTCTCAAATATAGAAAGTACTTTGTTTGATTTTGGTTCTATAAATTACTTTATTTTATCCAAGTTTTCAAATAATATAGAATCAATCCCTAAACTTCTAGAATTATTTTTATTATTCAATACTCCTAGTAGAATTATCCTATAATACATAGTGTATCGAAACTGTAGAATTAACTATGGTGGGTAAAAACTTCTTAAAAATCTAGTAGTCATTCCTATGGTGGAATTCAATAATATACTAGGGATGGACTGGTTCTCAAAGTATAATGCTAATATCAGCTGTATAAGAAAGGAAATTTTAGTAGTCTTCAATGGAAAACCAGTAGTGATTTTCAAAGGAGAGATTTCTTGGCCTGAGCATTGTATAGAATCACCTCCCATAGCCTTATTTATAGAGATTATTGGTGAATAGGGTGAAGGAAATGATGGTATAATGATAGATAATGTACCCATAATTGAAGAATACATTAATTTATTTCCTATCAAGTTACCTGGACTTCCCACAAAAAGAGAGGTAGAGTTCTCCATCAAACTCATACCAAGATCTAAGTTGATATCAAGGACCCCATATAGAAAGGAAAAATATAGAGTTATACTATTTAAATAGAAAACTTCAAGATCTTCTATAAAAGGGGTTTATCCAACCGAGTGTGTGTAGGACCTCAGGACACCCTAAGAGGGGAGGGGTGAATTAGGGTGTCAACTTTTTCTTTTAATGTGATGGATCTTGTTCTCATGTTGGAAGGAACTTGTTAAACCTTTATGATGGATATGATTAGAAATCAAACATTCACATGAAGAGAGATGACACCACACTTTTTTACATGGTTCACCACTAAGGGCTACATATAAGGAGCATACACCGACAGGTTTTTAGTCATACATAATTACACTATTCTTTACTAGTTGTGGATTACAAAGGTTCAGGCATAGTCACTCTGTCCCAGGCTCACTGCCTTTACAAAAGTTCAGGGATAGCTCACTACATCCCTCAAGTCACTCCTGTTGACTCCACCTGGATCACTACCTTTGGTGAAGTCCCACTCAGTTTATAGACGTGAAGGTCTCTTCAATAGATTTGCATTGAATTCTTTGTCTCTACTCAGCATGAGACTATGCCTGCATCGAAGTCCTAAAAGGATGCTCTTGAACGCACTGAAACATTGAACCGGATAAACAGAAAGTGCAAAAAGTTTGCACCGATGATTTCGTGCAACACCGACCCTTTGCACGAAATATCTCACCTTTGCACGAAAAACTTTTTTTCACACGGAAAAATATTTCACGCAGCAACCTCATTTATGCATAACTTTACGTGCAACACCTTTTTTGTGCAGCTTGGTCTTTTTTGTGTAACGCAGCCTTTTTCACGCAACTTGGTCTTTTTCACGCAACACGAATTATTTCGCGTAGCCCAAAAATTTTCGCGCAACTCGTATTATTTCACATAGACCGACATTATTTTGCGCAAGCCAGAATATTTCACGCAACCGCCTTTACGTGAACCTTTTGCGCGCACTAGCACTTAGATCTTCTCTAATTCTTCAACCATACGGAATGAGGGGGTCACCTCTTATTTATAGGTGTCTCAAAACCCTACATGCAAAACCCATGTGGTGCAAAATACTTTTATCCGGTGTGTAATATTTCACGCAACCCCAATTTTTCGAGCACAACATCATATTTTTCGCACCACCCATGCCTTTTCCATTTTTCATCATTCTGATTTCGAAACACTATTCGTGCGAAAAACCTCAATCCGCTATTTCATGCACAACGCTGTTTTTCATGCCCAACTCAAATATTTCACGTAAAACCCTCCTATTTCGCACACCACTCACTCTTTTCACACACCTCCCTCTACCATCAATCCATGTCTTCAAATTCTGATTTTGAGGCCCAAGAATTTGGAAAAAACTAGAGAACAACGCCACCTTCAATACTGTTGTCTGCTTGAACTGTATGATCACTTTACTGGAACACATTCTGAACTTCCACTGAGGATTGACAACAAACACAAACCATACTCCAATTCATGCATAGAACGTTCATGGTTACAATAGTGGGTCTCCTTAGGGAGAAATTTTTCTCTTTGTGAATAAGAAGGATGGAGCAATGTGGCTATGCATTGATTATAAAGAACTTAACAGGATCACAGTGATAAACAAGTACCCTCTCCCAAGGATTGATGATTTATTTAACCAAATTAATGGGGATAAATTCTTCTCCAAGATTGATCCTTGATTTGGTATTCATAAATTAAGGGTGAATAAAGAAGATATTTCAAATACTACCTTCTGAACAAGATATGGGAATTATGAGTTTTTTGTTATTCAATTCATCTTGAATAATGCTTCTTATATATTTATGGATTTTGTGAGTAGAGTCTTTAAGGAATACCTTGATGAATTGGTGCTAGTTTTATTAAATATATTATAATATATTCCAAAATTCGCGAGGAGTGTGAGGATCATATAAGGGTTGTTTTGGGAACTCTGTGGAAGGATAATCTTTTTGGAAAATTCATCAAATTTGAATTCTAGTTACAACAAGTGTCATTTTTGGGGCACATTGTAACCAATGAAGGAATCTTAGTTAACCCTATGAAGACAAAGGTTGTAAAGGATTGGCCTCATTCTACAATAGTAACTAATATTGATAGTTTCCTTGGTTTAACAGGATATTATAGGAGGTTTGTGAAAAAAATCACAAATTTCTAATCCACTAATAAAATTAACTAAAAAAATGGATAATTTCATCTGGATAATGGAGTGTGAATAAATTTTTCAAGAACTTAAGAATAGATTGGTGATTGAACCTTTTTAAACTCTACACTATATAAAATAATTATTTGTTATTTATAGCGATGAATCCCTAAAATGACTTGGGTGTGTCCTCATGCAAAATGAAAATGTGATTGCTTATCCATCTTGACAATTGAAGCCTAATGATCATAATTATCCTATGAATGACCAGGAGTTATCTATAATTATTTTTTCTTTGAAAATATATAGGCACTATCTTTATAGGTAGAAATGTGATATATACACATAACACCAAAGTTTGAAGTATATTTTCAAGAAAAAGTAATTGAACATGATAAAAAGAATATGGTTGTAACTTCTTAAAGAGTATGACTATTCAATTCATTATCACTAAGTAAGAGAAAAAAAGTCACTGATTCATTAAGTAGGAAAGACCCTATTGTGCTGGCAATAATGAGGATTCAAGGAGATCATTTGATTAAGGACCTAGTAAAACTATACATGGGAATCGTAAGGTAATGGACATCATCAACCCTATCCAAAATTATTTATAAACCATCATTACTATATAATATTAATAAATTTCAAATAAAATATCCTTTTTTTATAAAGGAAGATAGAGGCTATGAAGAATGGGAAGTTTCCTGAGTTCAATATTGATCAAGAAGGTGTACTAAAATTTTATAGAAGTACATGTGTCCCATATATCCTAGAGATAAAAATGAGATGATATATGAAGCCTATAGCCTTGTATCCTCTATACATCCTGGAAGCACTAAAATTAATGGGGATGTTTGTGATCATTATTGGTGGGATAATATGAAAATGGAGATTGCCGACTACACAACTAGGTGCTTTTTATGTCATAAAGTGAAGGAAGAGCGACAACTTTCTAAAGGGGTATTGAAACCACTACCCATAATAACATGAATGTGGTACAACATCACTATGGACTTCATCACTGGTCTCTTAAGAACATACAATGGAAAAAATTAGATATGGTTTATAGTGGATCATCTCACTAGGGCTGCCCATTTCATCGATATTTAGAAAGATTTATCTCTTGACCATCTTTCCAATATATACAAAAATGGAGTGGTGAGGTTGAATGTGGTACCACATTCTATCATTTCTGATCATGATCCAAGGTTCACATCTAAATTTTTTATAAGACTCTAACATGATCTTAATATTGAATCGAATTTTAGTGCCACCTATCATGCCCAAACTGGTGACCAATCTGAAAGGACTATTCAGACACTTGAATAAATGTTAAGAACATGATGAATGTTATTTAATGGTGGATGGGATCAATACCTCCCATTAGTTGAGTTCTTATATAACAATAGTTTCTACTCGAGTATTCAAATGGAACCATATAAAGCTATATAAGGAAATCAATGTAGAACTCCTACTTGTTGGAATAAAGTTGGTAAGAGGAAATTTATTGGGCCTGATCATGTGCAAGAGATGACAAAAAAGGTTTATGCCATCTAAAAACATATAAAGGATTCTCAGAGTCAGTATAATATCTATGTTGACAATCATCAAACGTACTTGAATTTTGATGTTCAGGACAAAGGATTTCTTTAGATATCACCATGGAATAGAGTCATGTGGTTTGAAAAAAAATGAAATATTAGCCCTAGGTACATTGTCCCCTATGAAATATTTGATCTCATAGGATTAGTGGTCTATTGGATAGTCCTTCCACCAAATATTTCTCAAGTTCATTATGTACTCCACGTATATATCTTGAAGAAGTACATACATTATCCCTCACATGTACTGAATCTGGAGGTGGTACAACTAGAACATGACCTCTTTTATGAGGAGACCCCGATGGAGATCTTGGACCATCAAGATAAGGTTATATGCAATAAGACTACCCACCTTGTCAAAGTGTTGTGGAGAAACCATAAATATTAATAAGTGATTTGGTAACCAAAGGATATAATGAGAAAAAAGTACCCTCACCTTTTATGTAACAACCCAAAACTCTATCAATGAATTTCCCTTCTTATGTTTATTTCAAATAGTATAGACCACATATAATCACTTATAGAACATAATATAAATGGTATAAATTAATTATGAATTAAATAAGAGGTATTTTAAGATGTTAAGGAACCTATACAGATAAAATAGTAAATTGACCTTAGGAATAGTAATATGACCCTTATGAATAGTAAATCACCCTAATGAATAGTAACCACACCCATGAAAATATAAATAAAATTTAGACATCTCATAAGTGAAAGTATGATACAATTATATCATAATAAAAGTAAGTGAATATTTTAAAAACTAATATTTAAGTGTTGGTATTTTTATAGGTTATAAATATTTAATTATAGTTTTTAATTAATAAAATTATTTAAAATGAAATTAATTTTCATAAAATGGATTCATAAATCAATAATTGTTTTCTTATGATTTTAGGATAATTTTATGAGACCTTAGTTAATTTTCGAAGGTGTTTTAAAGTCAGTTTTAAATTTGAAATCTGTATTATTTGAGTAAATAATGATTTTATTTAAAAATTAAATTTCACATATTTATTAAATTATTTTTATGAAATAGAGTCCATTTTTGAATTATACACATCAAAAAATGGTTATGGTTAATTTTAGTTATTTTTTTAAAATACTTGAATTTTTTTTGGTGAATAGTAAAATACGGTAGTTTACGGTATAAATATATTAGAATCTAAATACACTATCCCTTGAGTAATTAATGATTTAAGAACCCAAATCTAGAACCTCCTTTAATTTTTTAATATATTTTATGATAATTCTCAATCTATTCGTAGTCTTGAGACAAAATAGTAAACAAATGAATTAAATATTCTAAAATCACTCCTCTCCTCCACTATAAAAGACACCCCTCGCTCCCTCTTCTTGTCACACCTCTAAGCCTTGAAGCTTCTCAAAGTTATGCCCAAATACCTTTCCCTAGTCTCTCAAAACTTCCAGGATCTCTTGGTCTTTCCAAAAGGCCAAAACCCCTTCTCTTAAGGAGGATATTTCAAGAGGAAAATCCTCTTCCTTTTTTCATTTAATTTCTTTTTAAGTTCCATATATTATTATTATATCCTAAACTCCTCTATCAAATTGATCCTAATAAATCTAGTATCATATATATAATTTAATTATATCTTGTTAATTTAATAACCATTATCAATATCCTTACTCTCTCTCTCTCTTTTTATTTTTTAAACAAAATCATTGTCCGGGAGATGCCAATTTACAACCATCATGGAAGACGAAGTTTGGTTCTTCAAATTCTTATTTGAGGCTGGTCATGAAACCATTTTTATGGTTGAAATAGATTAAAAATATGTATTATATCTTATGTAATTATTCTGGAACCATCACTTATACATGATATTAAATAACATAACAAAACTAGTTCGTTGTAAAACCACCATAAAAATATAAACGATTATCACTAAATGTCTTATCTAATGATTCAACCGCATACCATGTAACCAAATCATATATATAACCATTTAAACTTATGGATTTTCATTAATGATAAATAATTTTAATTCTTGATAATTATATCCATTCCACATGAACTTCCATACTTATATACAAATATACAGATCGTAAAAACCAAGGAAACAAACGCTCCTAAACAATAAATTTGTATCATATTACTCATCCAAAAGTCCATAAATGAAATTAATAAAATTATAATAATTCAAAAAAACATATATAATGTTCTTAATTATTTAATTAATGGATTTTATTTTATTATCTAGGACATTAAGGTCAAGTGCAGAATACATTCAGGCATACGGTAAGGGTTCTCTACCCGAACATCCATTTTCTTTCGGGTTACACTTATTCTCTACTTACCCAAATTAAATTATCAATTATTCTTATGTACTCTACATAAATTATGTTTGAATTTTCTATATATGTTTACCAAATAGAATCCTTCTTTATTTTATGGGGAGTTAGTGTTTTAAAAGGATCTTTCAAAAATTCTTCCCAATAAACAAGCCTATTTCAAAGAAACTTCTCATGTTCTTACCTATTTTCAAATGCAGTATATAATCTATTTCTATCCACCATTATTAAACTAAAATTAATAATTTTATTTTGAAAAAAATATATTAATTAAATTCTAGTTTTATGCAAATATTTTTCAAAAATAACTCTTCTTTTCAAAGCAAAAGAGTATTTATCTCAAGAATCACTCGATTTTATATGAGTATTTTCATCTATTTTAAAACTCTTATTTATTATTATGTTTAATTGGGATTAATATTTTATGATATCATATACCATATTTTATTTAATGTCTTATGATTATTTTGACTGTGGATGTGCTATCTTGATACTTTTCACCATATTACTCTGAATGGTTAGTGTTTATGTTTAATGATTGGGGAAAGTTATTTACATTTCATTTGTTAGTTTCAATATGAATGTATATAATGTTTATGTTTATCCTTGTTCATATGAGGAATTAATTTGACTTATTATGTGATGATTGGGGCCTGTTATATCCCCTTTATGCATCAGTAGGTCTCAAGAAACAATCTAGTTTGGGTTTTTACCAGTTTATGTATGATTTTGGCATGAGACCTTGACAATATGGTTATGATGTCCAAAATTATAAATTCCCTCATTATGAATCTAGTATTTTAAATTCCATGTGATTATTATACTAGTATAACATCCATGGTTATGTTTTGTTATGGAATTATTTATCCGGATTTCATTTCTTCCATATTATGATCAAGTATATTTTAAAGGCATGTGTTTTTAGTTTCTCTCCATGCATAGTGTTTATGTTTATGATTACTTCCAAAGTATTATTTAACCTTACTGAGAATCTAATATCACCCCTTTATTATGTTTTATATTTCACTAGGATGTCAATAAGTATATTATTAATGACTTTTAGGGATAATTGATAAATTATGGATGTTTACAATAGAATTTACATATTGTATTTCCTTTCAAGTTATAATGTTGAACTTATGTATGTATCTTGTTTTCCAAAACTACTTAACTATTATGTCCTTTAGTATAAAAATTTCTTTCAATCATGCTAATGTAATCAAATAATGCACCAACTCTGGGCAACTGTGTTCAAGGCGTTACATTTTATCAATTGAGAAAATGAGTTGAACTTTCAGGTAAGGGATTTCTTAAAGGGGGAAGAATGTAATGACCCAAAAATTTTAAATTATATTTTTTTATTGAATAAATGTTTGTTACATATTTTATATTATACATATATAAAATAAATATAAAACAAAAATATTTTATATAGTTAACAATTATCATCACATTAGTCAACTATGAAATCAATTAAAATTCCAAACATTACAAATGGACAAAAATATAAAATGAATTAGCTAAAATGGGAAAGTATGGATCGCCCCAATCTACTAGAATAATCTCCCCCACTGAAAATTATACATAAATAAAAAAAAAAATCAATCAGAATCTTATGAAATAAGAATATAACCTAAATAGAAATTGTAGTGAATTTCAAGTGAAATAATGAAGTGTTATTTATAGGGTACAATGTGAAATGTAATCATTGATATTCAACCATTATATCACTATTGGTCAATATAACCCTTGGTTTATAATTTTACCATTATAATTAGTGTTTATAAGTAGTAATGAAATAGTATAATTGATACAGAAAGGTGAATCGATGGCCTCAACCAGTACGGTTGTGTCATTTAAAGACAATTTGTCAAAATTTGGGAGTTAGGTATCATCACTAGGGTTCTCCCTTGACCAATACCAAGATGAGGTTAAACAAGTGAGTATTGAACAAAATCACCTATGATAGAATTTAAATTTATTGGAGATTACCACTCAGTCAATGTTATCCAAGGCACCCCATAAAACTACCATTGTTTCACACCTTACCCTCAGAGCGTATACAGGTGTAATAAGGGGTTACATGTCCAAACCTTAGTTACTTATTGGGTAAATTACTTTTTATAAATAAAATTTTTATTTCCTTAATTCCTCTTAGTAATTGTTTTTCTTAATAAAATATATGATTAATTGAGATAAATTTGATAATTTGATTTTTGGACGAAAATAAAAAATAATTGTATTTATATAGAAAATATATGCATTTTTTATAATAAACAATGATATTCTAAATAGTATTTTGTAACGTCCCATTTCCGGGTGCCTCCCAAAGGTGCCCCGTACTCAGTTGGTCACATGGCCTCAAGCACATTTCCTCAAATTCCATAGGCTTCCGACTAGCAACGAGGGTCTTTGGTGTGATAGTGGGGAAACTATGCCCTCATTGGAAGAGTAACATAGTGGAATAACAATAATATACAACAACAGAAGCAGTAATACCATACAATAAGGAAACAGCAGAATACTGAAAGTATATAATCAACTAGATCACATATATAAATGATTCATGTCACATATGTCTAGGAAAATAGCCAAACAAATCACAATGCTAAAAATATAGTACTAAACCAATGTACAAAATAAAACAAGTAAAATACATCAGCATCGCAAGACTCATCTTGGTCCCAAACTCTCTATCCTCACAGAAATCAAGTACCAGAAGTGTAAGGGTTCTTGACCTTATCTATACCTCCAACAATATAATCTTTTTGGGCCCAAAAACATGACCCAAATTGGGTGTGAGACGAATCCCAGTAGGAAACCACCAAAATATCTAAGACTAACTTTCAATGAATATATGGCATGCAATATGAAAAATGTAGTAATAAACAAGGAAGTACTCAAAATTAAACAACCCTACAGTTTCAAATAAATCCATTTACATTCATTAAGTAAAAAACCAAACAAAAAACAAGAAAACCAATGGAAAGTACTCACAGTCTAACCCCTCTGGTTCACTTAGACAAAGACTATCCGAGGAAGTACTCACCGTCAATTCCTCATGTGGCCTTTAACGATAACTATAGACTCTTTGAGGAAGCACTCAACATCCAATTCCCCATGTGGTCTTGACATGATATACTATAGACACTCTAAGGGAGCACTCATGTCTATCTCCCCTATGGTCTCTCAATGTGAAAAGTATAACAAACACTATAGGGAAGCCCTCGACATCCATTCCCCCTATGGTATAACTACACCTGGTTTCCACAGCCATGTGTAATAAAATCGTGCAAAAACGATATCTAGGAGCCAAAGTAAATCTCAAAATTCTACTTGGATAAACATATTCAATTCATATCACAAGCATGTCATATAATAATCAACTCCATCCTAATAGCACTAGGCATGGAAAGAAAAACAGCCAAATAGGAAAAATCTTGACCCAACGACCAATAATAAACAAACATGGGAAAACACATCCATAGCAAGGTAATAAATACTATTCTAAATCAAGAACCCTTACTCAGGAAAAAAAGCATAACAACCATTAATAGGGTTAAATTTCCAAAATACCCAATACCCTAAACTTGGGTATTGGGAACTTTTTTCACATATAACTCAAATACATATACGTAAAGGCACAGACCACTTACCTCGACATTGTATGATTGATATAGTTGAACCTCGGCCTTTGAATCAACCTAGAACGTCGTAAATCTACAAAAATTTCAAAAACACTCAACCATGGATATCTCATAAAAGAAAATAAATCAATAGGATAGGCTCTAGAATAAGGAAGAACTCACCAATGTGATTCCAAAACAAGAAATGGTGCTAGATTTGGGGCACAAACGGTCGATCGGGGCTCAGAGAAGAGTCGGTGATCTTCAATCGCTCCTGGATGAGACGACGCTAGAAGAAGGAGGTTCTGTCAATTAGACGAGACCCCAGTCAAATTTATCAATTAAAAATAAAAATACATGGTGTGTTCTTTAAAGATACATAGCATGTATATTCCTTTACCGAGCCCCACTTTAGGTGGTCTCTAGGTCACCCCACATAGCCATGTACTCAGCCATTACACGTCCAATACACAACTACTTGTGGCAACCTGGTACACGGCGTGTACTCCTAAGTACATGGTGTGTACTCCTAAAATTTCCAGAAACTCCTCTTTTTCTCAAAACACTATAAAAAAATATCTATACTTGAAAAGAATATCTGGGTTCTTACAAACTTCCCCCCTTAAATAAATTTATACCTGAATTTCCCTAACAAAGTAGTGAAGAATAATCCTTTAATAGCTCTTGCCATTGTGATCACACATCAGCCTCCCTCTCCCAAGTCTCATCTTGTACTCTCCTGTGATACCACAACACCCGTTCTAGAGGAATAGACTGACCATGGAGAACCTTCATGCTGCAATCAACAATCCGGATAGGATGCTCCTCGAACGATGTGTCCACTTCCAAATCAACCTCCTTGGGTTGAAAAACACGATACGGGTCTGAGAAGTAACGTCATAGATGAGAAATGTGGAAGACGTCGTGTGTAGCCTGGTACCTCTCAGGTAACTACAAATGATAGGAAATTGACCTGACTTTCTCCAAAACCTCAAACGGCTCAACGTATCTCAGTGAAAGCTTTCCCTATCCCTTAATCCTCTTATGTACCAACCTCGGTGTGACACGTAGAAAAAGATAATCTCTAGACTCAAACTACAGAGGTCATATCTATCGATCAGCATAAGACTTCTATCGTGATTGTGTAGTAGCCATCCTCTTCTGAATCAACTCCACCTCCTCTGTTGTATCCTAGACAAGACGAGGTCCCAACATAGCTACCACTCTTGATTCCAACCAACATATGGGTGATCGGTATGGCCTACCATACAAAGCCTCATATGGTGCCATTTGAATAGTTTCTTGAAAATTATAATTGTAGGAAAAATCCACCAGAGGTATGTGCTTCTCCCAAGAACCTCCAAAATATTGGATGCATGCTCGAAACATGTCCTCCAGCACCTGAATCGTACACTCAGACTGGCCATCTATCTGGGGATGGTAAATTGAACTCAGAAGTACTTGTGTGCTCAAAGCCCTCTGTAGTCCCTTCCAGACCTGAGATGTAAAATGAGCATACCTATCTAAAAAATGGAGTGTGGAACCCCATGTAAATGTATAATCTCTCGAATGTACAACATTAAAATCTCATCAACACTGAAGGTCTCCTTGATCGATAAAAAGTGTTAAACCTTTGTGAGTATGTTAATGAAAACCCAAACTGCATCATTCCCTTGGGGTGACCTCGGATAACCTGTCACGAAATCCATTGCAACATCATTCCACTTCTACTTGGGAATGGGTAACTGCTGTAAAAGCCTTGCTGGTCGCTGATGCTCTACCTTCACCTATTGACAGGTGGAACATCTCATGGAAAAACTTTCAAAATATCTCTTTATACTTGACCACCAATACTAATAGTGTATATCTCGATACATCTTGGTGACACTAGGATGAACTGCCCAAAATGAAGAATGAAAAACCCACAAAATCTCCTTTTGTACGTCTGGTGACACCCACACGCACCCATGAAAATGCAAGATCTCATCCTCGCCTATGGTCCATCCAGGAATAGGGTCCTCTCCTGACACACTCTCCCATATAAATAGGCCTTCAGAATCTGATATTTTCCTCATTTTCACTCAATTAAGTAGAGTAGAGGTAACATCTAAAGAAGAAAGAAACATCTACCCCTATCTATCATGCACCTCCAAATGCATCTCAGAGAACATAGCCATAAGCTTCCACTCACTGTTGGCCTCCTGAACTACTTATATTTAAGTCCTCCTACTCAACGCATTATCCACTATGTTTCCTTTCCTAGGCATGTAGGCAAGCACAAAGTCAAAGGACTGAAGGTACTTAACCCACCTTCGCTGTCTCAAATTCAGATCTTGTTGAGTGAAGGTATACTTGAGACTTTTGGGGTTATTGAAAGACACAAAATTCTTTCCCAATAGATAATTTCTTCAATAGTGTAAAGCATGAACAATTGCAGCCAACTCGAGATCAATTTTTGGGTAATTCCTCTCATGTGGCCTCAACTTCCGACACCCGTATGCAATGAATCCTTCCCCTATATAAGCAATACACCTATTATAATACCCTAGGCATCATAATAAACTGTATAAATTTTTCCTGGATCTGGAAAAACTAGTAACAATGTTGAATTCAACCTCGCTTTCAGCTCCTGGAAGGCCAAACCGCTGGAATCTATCCACAAATAATTTGTACCCTTCTTATTCAGGCCCTCCAGTGGTTCTTTTAAGTGTGAAAAGTCCTATATAAAACATATGTAGTAACTATACAGCCCTAGAAAACTTCGTACCTCAAATACGTTATTTGGATTCTCCTAGGAAAATATAGTTCTCACTTTCTCTAGGTCTACCGATACTCTTGTCTTAGAAATGACATGACCCAAGAGTTGAATCTGGTCCATCCAAAAGTGGAATTTTGAGAGCTTAGCATATAAATGATGTTCTCTCAGTGTACTCAATATGATCTCAAGATGGGTAGCATGGTCAGGTTGAGTGTGAGAGTACACCAAGATATTGTCCATGAAAACCACTACAAATGAGTCCATATATGGATGGAACACTCGGTTTATCAGTTCCAATGAAAACTACAGGTGTGTTCGTGAGACAGAACAACATAACCACATACTCGTATAGACCATACCTTCTCTGAAAGGCTGTAAGAGGTATATCTAATGGTCTAATGTGCAAATGATGGTAACCAGATCTCAACTCAATATTCGAGAATGCTCTGGATCCTTGAATTTTATCAAAGAGATCATAAATCCTTGGTAAAGGATATTGGTTCTTGACCATCAACTCGTTTAGCTTCCAATAATCCAAAAATATCTGAGGGTACTGTCCACCTTCTTTGAAAACAGGACAAATGAACCCTAAGGAGAAGTATTGGGTCAGATGAAACCCTTTGCCTGTAACTCCTCCAACTGCTTCTTGAGCTCCTGTAACTCAGGTGTAGCTATCCTATAAGGAGGAATGGATATAAGTGCTGCTCCTAGAATGAGATCAATAGAAAAGTCTACCTCTCACTCCAGTGGAAAACCTGCAAAGTCCGATGAAAAGACATCCCTGTAATGATCAACCACCGGAGGAAGTCCATATGTGAAGTCCCCTGGTCATCCAGATACAAACTAGAAATCTGGGATGTAACTCCTCCCAACCCATGTTGCTTGGGTCCTGATCTTATCACCTGGACATCCCATTATTCCTTATGTAGAAACAAACCACCCTCTGGTGACATGAAACACACCCCGCGGTGATAGAAGTTGGAAAAAACCTGGAAGGGAACCAACTAGTCCATTTTGAGAATAACATCATAGCATGGCATCTATAAGAAATGAAGGTCCCATAAGAAGTGACACCCACCAACCTCAAGAGGGAATTCCTTGCACTGACGTACACTAGCCGTTTTAGTCCCCAACGGAGTGTCCAACATCATAACATCCTCAGAAGAGAAGATAAAGATCCCCAGGATCTCCATAATAGCAATAGATATGATACTATGGTAATCCCCTATACCAAAAAGTGAAAAAGATAAAAATAAAGAAACTAGAATCCTACCTCAAACTGTAGAGGGTATGGTATCCTGCTTCTACTAGGTCTTCTCCACTGCAAAAGTTTGACCTGTACCGCAGCCCTGTAACCCTGCATGACTACCCTAAACTGATCTACTCTACTCCTATTGAAAACCCTATGTCTGACCACTGTGTCTACGACCTCCACCTCAGCCTCAAAGGCCGGACAAACTCTAATTCCCTGATTGAGGATAAACGGGTGGTCTTGCTCCTAAATGTGGAGTCATAGAAAAACCCCCATCACCAGCTACTGGTGATAAAAACTAACAGAAATTCTAAATATGATCCATATTTCCACAAGATCAGCACTCCACTAGGTCTCTTGAGCAATGTCACCTCATATTCCTACTCTTCCTGCACTGGTAGCACACTACCTGGTAACTTGAAGAAGTATTCTGCCTACTCGGATCTCCACACGTAGACTCCCTATGGTGCTTCATACTATTAGTCAGGGTGTGCCAACTCTGGATGTCGAGTCACCCTAGCTCACAGCCCCATAATACCTCAAGTTGCGCTTAGAGATCAGTGCCTAGTTGACTATAGAAATGACTGAAGTCAACCTGAAGATGTTCACCTGAGATCGAATGTCATGCCTGAGACCATCCTCAAACTTCCTTACCAGAAATAACTCATCACCCCATGGAATGGGTGTGAAGCACTACAGATCTGTAAAGATTTAAGAATACTCCATGACTGAGAAAGTACCCTGCCCCAAACTCATGAACTCTTAGGCTCGGTCATCTTTCAAAGTATCTGGGTAGAAGTAGTCATTGAAGGCATGATGGAACTCATCCCAAGCCATAACCTGCTAGTGCCCTACATGTGATATCACATCCCACCATTTCTTATAGGAATCCTGAAGCATGTATGTGGCAAGCTTCACCCTCATCTCAGGAAGAATTTCCAAAAGCTTGAAGATCGACAACATGGATTCTAACCATGAATCTACAGCCTGAGGTCCTCAATACCTTGAGAAAGTGGGAGGATGCTACTACTGAAAAATCTGTGTCAACTCTTCCATAAATGGGGAAGGATGCGTTACTCCCCTAAAGGTCTTCATAAACCTCATGAATCCTTCTTGGAACTATGAATCGGCACATGTATCTGGAATGATGGCTAGTTCCAAGATAGGCATGGAGGGAGGATCTGCTGGTAGTACTTGATCTACCATGTTCGGTGTCTTCTCCTTGCCCTAGATCTGGCGTACAACAAGAGGAAGTCTTGGTGGCATGACTCTTCAAGGTCAACCACACACCTTAGTTCAAGATTACCAAGGACTGAAACTTATAAGTTCATGAAAAGGAATAGGAGAAGAAAACTTCTAGGTTTTTTAAAACATGGATAAATGGCGTGTATTACCCCTACATGGTGTATTCCCTTAAGCCTTTACATGGGCGTGTACTTTAGCCAAATATGGTCGTGTAACATCCCATACACATGGTATGTTCTCCTTGAACATGGTGTATACTTGAACCTTTCCCCTTCTCGAGTTTCTATACATGGCTAAACCATTCGATTCTCCTAGAACAAAACTACACAGTGTGTTCACCCTAAACACAGTGTGTACCACTTAAGTTTCAACTGCCCATGTTGTTAGTCACACGGTCAGAGACACTATTGACTCTATATAGTGTGTTTATTCCAGACACGGCGTGTACTAGAAGGATTTCACCGACCCATGTTGTTAGTTACACGACAGGATATATGGTCTTTACAACATGATGTGTATGTCTGGTACACAACGTGTTCCACCAATGATTTCCGAACTTCGTGTTTCTGCTCACACAGTCAGTCACATAGTTAAAGACTACATAGCGTTTACTCAAACTACACGGCATGTACTTAATAAAAGTTGTTACTTCCCAAACTGAAGGATACATGGAATGTATTCATCACTAAACACCGTGTATTATGGGATTCTCTGGATAGTAAGTCTTAGAAACTACTCTGAAACCCCATAACAACACCGAGACAAACATTAAAGTGAAAATTTATGATCTATGGGGACCATACTCCCCAAAAATCAAAGCTTGGCATCATATTCATGTCATATACAAGTGTAACAGTACAATGATCCACCAAATTCCGATCCATGAGGGCCCATAACTCCTCAGGGACCAAATTTTGAAGTTCATTCAAACAAAACCTTACACAATCCAATTCCCCATCAAATAACAGGTATTCTATCAAGACATTTATCACAACATCATTCATATCTACCACAACATCAATCACAACAACATGTAATCGGTAATGCACCCTAAATGGAATGACAAGAATGCATGACATGTGATGTATAGCAAGTGACTATATGATGAATGATATGGAATACCCTCATATAATTGGGTTGCTATAAAAATAAAACCTCAATAATATCAATGATAATAGCATAAAAATTTTGAATCACCCAACAGTGAAATCAAATTAACTATAATAATTGAAAAACCAGAAAAATTGAAATACTCAAGGAATATTGGATTTTCCCTGTACACAGGTTAGCTACTTTCAGGAACAACTTATAAACAAGTACTTATTCCTTTCTATCCCTATCTATAGGCTCCAAAAAGCAAGTCAAGAATAAAAAATCCCTTTGATACCACTTTGTAACATCCTGCATTCGGGTGATTCCCAAAGGTTCCCCGTACCCGAGTGGTCACATGGACTCAAGCACATTTCCCTGAATGCTAGAGGCTTCCAACTAGTAGTGAGGGCCTTGGGTGGGATAGTGGGTAAACTATACCCTCATTGGAAGAGTAACACTATGGAATAACAATAATATACAACAATAGAAGTAGTAATACCATACAATAAAGAAACAACGTCAGACTGAAAGTAGATAGTCAACTGAAGCACATATAAATGATGCATGTCACATATGTCTAGTTAAACATCCAAAAAACTCACAATTCTAGAAATATAGTACTGAAAAAAAGTATAAAAGAAAACAAGTAAACTCCAGTAGCATTGCAAGCCTCAGCTTGGTCCCATGCTCTCCAGGTCTACAACAATCAAGTTCCTCAAGTAGAAGGGTGATTTCCCTTATCTATACCTGCAACAATATAATCTGTTTGGACCTAAAATCATGACCTGAATAGGGTGTGAGATGAATCCCATTAGGCAACCAACTAAAGTTATGTTCCTAACTTTCAGTGAATATATATGGTAGGTAATATAAAAAATGAAGTAATAAACAAGGAAGTACTCAAAAGTAAAAAATCCTACAGTTTCAACTACATCCATTTACATTTATTAAGTAAACAACCAAACAAAACACAATAAACCCTCTGGGAAGTACTCATAGTATAACCCCTCTTGTTCACTTAGACAAAGACTCTTTAAGGAAGTTCTCACCGTAAATTCATCATGTGGCCTTTAACAGTAACTATAGAATCTCTGAGGAAGCACTCAATGTCCAATTCCCTATGTGGACTCGCAACTGTATACTACAGACACTCTGAGGGAGCACTCACGTCCATCACCACTATGGTATCACAATGTGAAAAGTATAACAGACACTCTGGGGAAGCCATCAACATCCATTCCCCCTATGGTCTAACTAAACCAAGTTCCCATAACCCTGTGTAATACAATCGTGCACAAACGATATCTAGAATCCAAAGTAAATCTCAAAATTCTACTTGTCTAAACATCTACAATTCATATCACAATCATGTTAGATAATAATCAACTCAATCATAACAGCACTAGGCATGGAAATCAAAATAGCCTAACATGCAATATCAAGACCCAACAGCCAATATTAAACAAACATGGGAAAACACATCCATAACAAGGTAATAAAACCTATTCTCAATCAAGAACCCTTAATCAAGAAAACAAAGCATATCATACATTAATATGGTTAAATTCTCAAAACATACAATACCCTAAACTAGGGTATTGGGAACTTTTTGCACATATAACTCAAATACATCTACGAAAATGCACAAACAACCTAACTTGATGTTGTACGATCGATATAGTTGAACCTCATCCTGTGAATCAACCTATAATGTTGTAGATCTATAAAAAGTTAAAAAACACTCAACCAAGGATATCTCACGAAATAGGAGAAATGAAGAGGAGAGGCTATAGAATAAGGAAGAACTCACCGATGTGATTCCAACTCAATTGACGATGTTCTATTCGGGGCACAGACGATCGATCGGGGGCTCGTAGAAGAATCGGTGATCTTTGATTACTCCTGGACGAGACGACTCTATAAGAAGGAGGTTCTATCAATTAGATGTGTCCCCGGTCCGATTTATCAGTTAAAATAAAAATAAACTATGTGTTCTTTAAAGACACACTGAGTATATATGCCTTTACAGGCCCCGCTTTAGGCGGTCTCCAGGTCACCCCACATAGCCATGTACTCGGTCGTTACAGGGCCAGTACACGACTACCTGCGGCAACCTGGTACACAGCGTGTACTCCTAAGTACATGGCGTGTACTTCTAAAATTTATAGAAACTCCTCTTTTTCTTAAAACATCAGAAAATAAGATCCATGTCTGAAAATAAGATCTAGGTTCTTATATATATATATTTTAATTAAATATTATTTTTAAACGCATTCATTTAAATAATAAATGATAAAATAATTTTATAATAGCCGAGGATTTTTTTATAAGAGTCGTAAATTTTAAAGTACCTTCAAAACTACTAGTTTTTAAATAAATAAGTATTTTTATATTTAAAGGTTAAAATTATTATATTTAAAGATTTTTTCTGATAAAATAAACAACATTTTTTAAATCACCATGTCAAAATTGGGTTAGAGGGAATTTATGATAATTTTCTAAAATACATTATTTTTTTAGGAATAGTAAAGAATATAGTTTTAGGGTTTTGGTATATTTTATGACATCATATTTATTTCATAATTAATTATAATTATTTTATTAATATTAAATATTTTTATGGATTTTATTCAATTTTTAAAACTATAAAGTACTTTCCAAAGTCTAAAAAGGAAATTTTTATTTTTAAAAACAATAATTTTTGAAATAGTTACTTTTCTATGCCAAAAGAAGTATTTAAAAATTGAGTTCAGTTTTGGTGGATTAAAAAAACATAAATTGTGACTGAAAAGTCAAAAACCAGGAGAAAAATCATTAGTAATCCAATATTGTTTCATTTTCCACAACCTATATCTCCAAGGCCTGTATTTGGAAATTATTAAACAAATCCTACACTTTTTCTATAAATATACATCCATTTATTGATTTTCATTCACTCCAAATCCATCCTCCATGAATTGTTGGTGTTTTTTCCACCCAAGGAGTCCCCCTGAGGTTTCCTCAAGCCCCCCTGGTTACATTTCTCGTGATCTAGGTGTAAATCTTCAAGGTAAGGGAAATCTTCACTTCTCTTTTCCATTCAAGATTCCTTTTTTGTGGTATGTCTTCCAATTACCAAGAAAATTTCTTTTTTCCGTGTTATATTATCCCATTACTATATGAATATTCTTTTATGAATGGGAGACCCGTTTCCCCTCTCATTTTACCATTTCTAAAACCATTTTTGATACTGTCATGCTACCGAATTTACTTCTAAAAATTTCTCTCTTACCCTTAATAAATTATCTTTTATTTCCTTTTTCTGAATACCGAAACCTATTTATTTTCCAAGAGTATTCACCTATATGTAAAAATTATTTTTTTATTCATGGATTAACACACATGAAACCCATGTTCCATTTTCGTGGGTCAAAAATTATGTAATGATCATGGCTTCAAACTCTTGTGTATACCATGATTTTTTATAATAAACTCGTTATTTATTATCCATGGGTTATTTATGAAATGATTTATTATAATCTATCTGTCTCACCTGAAATTAATACATATTAATGGTGCTCCCTGATAGCACTCCAATTCATTGGGTAAATAATTTAATCTTTAGAGATGACATGTTTTACGATACCTTAGTGAATAACCTTGGTAATTTTCATTTATAAAGCCTTGGTGATAAACCTTGTAGATATGATTATGAATATATCATTTAAATGTTGTATCCAAAATTTTATGTTATGATTAATTTTTTTATTATTATTTTTGGTATCTTTCTCATACCTTATCATTATGCCCCATGTTCTTATTATTATGTCTTAAGATTTCATGTCATATGTATCTCTTACTTTATCTTACTGGACCTCATGCTTACCCCTTTCATTTGATGTATGTCCCTAGGATATGAGTTATAGTAAAAGTAACTTAGTTTGAACCCATGAATGTGTCTTTATGTGTACTTAGTAGAATATTTTATGTTTTAATGTATTATTTACTTTATTTCCAAGAAACTAAAATTGAAAATATCCTCTATTAGTACCATGTAATGAAGAGTTATATAATAAAAATGTGGGATTCCATACCACCATCCTACAAGGGAACTAATCCCCATCAATAATTCACCTATAGGATTTCTCCCTCTAGAATAAATTCTCATAGGCTAGGTTCTATTTATATAATTGTCCCATCCAATATGATATATGTTAGAGAACAAAAATCATGAGGTTGGTTATATAGTATTCCATTCCAAGCTACATGTGAAAACACAGTATAGGTTGTTACAGGTACTTTAAATATTCAAACCAATATATTAACAATCCACATGGGTCTAATACTAAGGCATCAGGTACCTGTACCAACCCACAGTTGAGTCGAAAGTTTTCTTTCAACACTTTCTAACCTTATTTTTGAAAATCACAAACCACTTATTTAAATGTTTATAATTTATTAACTTTCATACTTACAAGTTATTAGAATGTTTTTGTACTAAAACTATTTTACTGAATGTAGAATGTTTATACCATTGAATGAAACTTTATACAGGTTTTTCAAATAAAGGAAATCATACAGGATAGTCTTAATTAGATGTGCTTATACTATATTAAATTATATAGCTACAATTATATCATACATAGATTTGTAAAATCCAAATAAATAAGTATAATTGAGTCTCACTGGACAAATTTCGACCACATCCACTAGAAAAACAACAATTAGATAGAGGCAGACATGATTTCCAGATAAAAATCCATAAAATCTGTCGGAAAAATAATTCCATTCCACTAAATGAAGAAACATAATTTGATTAGATGAAATAAAAAACCATTATGGTGTGATTATGATGATTTTTATAAATTCTTTCAGTTCTTCTATGTTTTTAAATGATGTCTGTCTAATATGGTGTGATTGATGGATTCTGAGGTTTAGGAAGATATAGATTCTAATGTTGTTGATCAGGGGTTCTTAAGGATAGGGAAACAAAAGGTTATTCTGATCTTAAAATAAAGGGTTTACTTGTTAAAGGAAGAAATGACTTATCAATTTGGTTAAAAATGTGGATATTTTCAATTGGATTAAAACTCTTTTTACATTGAAGGTTAAAGTGCAGTAAATTTACTAGGAATGTTTTTGTAAGTTTTCTTACACACCTTATAATTTTTTTTTAAATTTTTATTCTCATTAAGAATAATTTTTTACATATTTTATACTATTTATAATTTATGGATATTTTTATACTACTTGTTATAAACTTTACATAACTCTGGTAATATAAAGTATCGCTACAAAATTTTGTCTGATTATATTCTTATAAAATTAACAAACTATTTGTCTGAAATACCTTCACAGAGAGATTAAGTAAATTGTATGTTTTATTTTAAAACTACAATTCACCCCCCCCCCCCTCTTTTAGGAATAAACACTTACTATTTCACTCTTACATTTAGTATCATAGATGGTTCTAGTATTATAAACTATTGCACTATCATGTTTTTTAGAAAATATTATATTTTTTAAGGTAAAAGGTTTTTCTATTAGGGATTTTGGAAATATGAATCCATGAATACCACATATATTTGATGGTTCTGATTATGAATACTAGTGGGATCATATAAATACCTTCATTATAAACACTAGAGTAGAAAACTTTATTATGTTTTTAAGATATTATAAAATTCAGGACAAAGAATTTAATACTTTTACTAAAGATAAAAGGTTGGAATATCAACTTAACTAAAGAGTTATAAAAAATCTATTATTTTCAATGAAAATAAATATATATATTTATATTCTTTTATGTGATGATGAAAATAGTATTTAGAATAAATTGGAAGTCACACATTTTGGAACAACCAAAGTTATTGAAACTAAAAGATCTATGCTTAGGGGTGAATATCAAGATTTTGATTTCTAACCTAGATAATCAGTAGCTAAAATTAATCAAATATTTATAAAAATTCTTAATAGTCTACAATATATTGGACATAAAGACTTGGTAGATGAAATTTTGGTTGAAAATATTATTGATATTATTTAAAATTAATGGGAATCTAAGATGATAGCTCTTGATGATATAAAACATCAGACTGAATTGAGTTTAGATGATCTTATTAGAACTATCATAAAATATTAGTGTAGGTTGAAAAGAGATACTGAGAAATAAAATAAAATTAATGGTGTTGGTTTTTCTTTTAATTCTATATCAGTCAAGAAATTCAAATCAACTGAGAAAGTTCCTAAATATTCTAAAAAGATAAAAGTAAAAAATTTGAGACAGAAAGTAGTTCTTCTGAGTAGAGTGAGAATGAGCCATCAAATCTTTTTAAAAGGATTAATAATATTGTTGGATATAATTATTTCAGATATAAGAATAATAAAAGTTCAAAAAATATATGTGAAAATAAAGACACATCAAAAATTATTTTTTATGAATGCAAGAAACCTAGTTTTATCAGACCATATTTTCCTAGACTGAATAATAAGGATAAGAATTATATAAATTATATGAATTTATAAAAGTATAAAGGAAAAAAAGTTTAAAATATTTAGACACATGGATTACTAGTGGTGGAGACAGATATTCAAAAAAATCATTAGATGATAACAATGATAGTCAAAAGATTATGTAATTATATGCTTGAATTCCAAAGACTAATAAATACATGATGGATAAGGTATTCACTGAATCCTTAACCAATCTTAATTTAAGTAATAGTTATCCTGATTATGATGATGAAAATAGTTCTATATATTCAAAAGAAGAAAATGAAACTTCTTATGATGAAGATGACACTTTATAACGCTATGAGGATGTTTCTATATTTAGAAAATTTATTAGAAATAAAAAATAATAAACTTCTTAAAAACTATGAAAATGAAAAGGTATTACTTTCCAAATAAAATTTTAGAATTTCAAAACATTGCATATAGATTTCAAATATTACTAAAGAATTAGATAAGAAATATATTTCTAACCCATCTCTTAAAAATAAATATTTATTTTTAAAACTAAATTCATAAATTTATGTCTGAAAAAATTACTATCATATTTTACTTATGGGATGGAAAATTTTGATAAGATGTATATAGAAATGAGTCCACATTGAAATAATTTGATAAAGGGTTTTAAAAACGTTAAATATCATCTTCAAAATAACTACTTTGTTCCTAAACTTGAACCATTTAATAAAAAAATTAAAAGTGGTGGAAACTATAAGAACAAGTGTTCTTTAAGTAAAATACAATTATTTTTATTCACAAGACTTACATTTAAAAGAAATTTTTAGCTAAAAAACATAATAAATTTAGATAGATGTGTATTCCTAAATTATTATTTTCTAACAATGTTGAACCCAATAAAGTTTGGGTACCAAAAACCTAACTTTTTATTTTTAGGAAAATAATAAGGGTTCCAATAGAAATAATATTTGGTATATAGATAGTGGTTGTTCTCAGAATATTACTATAATCAAGAAATTATTTCATAATATTATCAAGATAAAATGTGTCAAAGTCACTTTCAGTGGTAATTCTAAAGGGGGGATATATAGTATATGTAGTATTTTTCTTGTTGGAAATACTTTAATTTAAAATGTTTTATTTATTGTTGGCCTTAAGCACAACCTCATTAGCATAAGTCAATTATGTGATGAAGGTATTATTTTGAAATTCAGTAATTATAAATGTATCTTTCAAAGTTTAAAAGGTAAATTTATTATTTCTTCTGATAGGAATGAGAATATATACACACTAAATATAAAATACCATATATCCCATGATCTACCTTGTCTTAGTGAAATGGAATATAAATATTGCTTATGTCAAAGAATGTTAGGACATTATAATGTTATAACTTCTGGAAAACATTCTAATATAGGACTAGTTAGAGATTGACTAGATCTATGGTTTAATTCTTCTTAAGTTTGTGATAATTGTAAATTTGGAAAGAAAAATAAGTCATTTTTTAAATATATCAATACAGTCTTAAATTTTTATGCTCTATAGTTAGTTCACATGGGTTTATTCATCCCTACAAAAATTGGAAGTATTTCTAGAAAATATTATGTATATGTTTTATTTTATGACTACACTATATATGCGTGGGTTTATTTTCTAGTAAAAATGTTAGAATACTTTTTCTGTTTTAAAAACTTTGTAGACTATATTAAAAATTATAAAAACCTACCTTTGGTAACTATTCATAGTTTCCTTGGTGGAGAATTTGAAAACTTTGAATTTGAAAATTTTTGTAGTAAACAATGTATCACAAATAACTTTTAATCACCTAAAACATCCTAGAAACAAATTTAGTTAAAAGAATAAATAGAGTTATTTAGAAGATTACTAGAACCCTATTGAGTTAACTATCTATTTCTAAAAAAATATGAAGAAGTTAGTACGTCCTCTTATAATATAAATCAAGTTTTACTTATACATTTTTTTAATAAAACTTCTTTTGAGTTGTGGACTGGAAGAAATCCAAAACATTCTTACTTTAGAGTTTTTTGTATGTAAACTATTCATTTTGAACACTAAAAATAATTTATAGAAATTTTCTCTAAAATATAATTAAGTATTTTTTCTAGTAAATTCTATAACTAGTAAGGATTAAAGAGTTTTTAATAAAAATACATATACTTTTCAGGATATAGTGCATATAAAATTTGATGAAACTAATCCTTTTTTTCAAAAAAAACTGAAACTAAATCTTTGGAAGTTTTTTCTAAATCTAATTTTCAACCCATGTTGAAAAATTATTCTAATGAGAGAAAAATTGAAGGAAAATTTTCTGAATTTATTCCTCAATAATAAATTCAACCTATTGTTGAAGAATATAATTTTAAAAATCCAAGAAATCAAAAAATCATTATTAATCATTTTAGTGATAATATCATTGGTGATGTAGGTCATTTTATCAAAATTATAATTTCCTTAAGAAATAAATATGAAAATTGAGCATTTTTATCTCAATTCGAACTAAGGACACATGATGAGGATTTAAGTGATGAATATTGGATAAAATAAATACAAGATTAACTCAATAAGTTTTAGAGGAATCAAGTTTATACTTTAGTTAAACATCCTAAATATTTACCTATAATTGGAGTAAAATGGGTATTTTTAATAAAGATGATGAAAATGGAATAATTTTTAGAAATAAATATTTACTTGTTAAAAGGGGTTATAATCAAAAAGAAGAAATAGTCTACAAAGAAACGTAAGTTATATTAGCTAGACATGAATCCATTCGTACTCTTCTATAATATGTAACATTTTTAAATTTCACTCTTTATCAAATGAATGTGAAGCATTATTTTCTTAATAGATATACTCAAGAGGAAGTTTATGTAGAAAAACCAACTAGTTTTTAAAATACAAAACCTCTAAATAATATTTTTAGACTCACTAAGTCCTCTATAGACTTAAAAAATATTTAAGATCATGGTATGATAGAATTACTGGATTTTTTTTACAAAAAAATTTTGTTAAAGGAGCTATAGATCCAACACTTTTTATTTTAAGAAATTAAATATACCATAATTATTCAAATTTATTTTGATGAATTTATTTTTATATTAATTAAAAAAAATATGATTACTTTGCGGATGTTATGAAATATGAGTTTTAAATGAGTAGGATGGGAGAACTAAATTTTTTCTTTGGTTTTCAAATTTTCCAAAAGTTAAGAGGAACTTTTATGTCTCAAAAAATATATAAAATATTTACTTAAAAAGTCTGTATATGAAAATAATAGAAGTATTATTAATCCTATATGGACCTCAAAAACTTTATATCTTGATGAATTTGGGAAACCATTTAGTAAAAATACTTGTAGAGGAATGATTGGTAGTTTACTATACCTTACAGCTAGTAATCCATATTTAATGTTTTCCATGTGCCTATATACAAGATTTAAAAAATCCAAAAGTATCCATTATTAAAGCTATAAAATTAATTTTTTGTTGCCTTAAGGTAACTCTGGATCTTGGACTATTTTATTCTTATATAAATTAACTTAAACTAAAAAAATTCAAATACTCGCTTTAGTGGATGTAAAATGGATGGAAAAAGAATATACAAAACTTGTTATTTCTTAGGAAAGGCTTTAGTATCCTAGTCTTGTATGAAACAATACTCAATTTCACTTTCCACTACTAAAGTAAAATATATAGCAGTTGGAAGTTTTTATGCTCATGTGTTGTGGATGCAACACACACTCATAGACTTTGGCAAGAGTTTTATAGAATATCCTATTTTTTTAACACAAGTGCCATATCCCTTAGTGAAAACCCAGCAAATCACTCATGTGTGAAGAACATAGATATAAGGCACCATTTCCTTCATAATCAAACACAAAAATAAGACATATTTTCACAATTCATCAAAAGATAAGAACAACTTGTTCACATTTTTACAAAACCCTTAAATTTTGATAGATTTAAATATATTTAACAAAATCTTGGAATTCTCAACATTAGATGATCATTTATCAACTTCATGTCTAAATAATCTACTAATATTAAATAAATACATTAATAAGGGGAGAAAATTTTTTCTTTAGTTTTTGAATTTTTTTAGTTTTCATAAGAAAATTAAGTTTTTCTGTAAATATTTTACAGACAAAGTTTCCTTAAAATATTTTAGTAAAACTTTTTCCCTAAATTATTTTTGGAAAAAAAATTCCCTAAAAAATTTTTCAAAAAACTTTTTAGATAAAAATATTTCAGACAAACTTTTAGTTAAAAATATTAGAAAATATTTTTTTTATAAAGCCGAATAAGTACATAAAAAAGAATACAAACTTTCATAATAAATTTTATGTATTCTTTAAGAGGTAAATTTTAAAAAAAAATCAGTTTACAAGTATCCCTATTCATTATTATAAATTTTTTTATGCTAATTATAGATTTTATGAATTTTAAATTTCTAAATAGTTTTAAAAAAAATTAAGTTTCATTATAATTTTCATTCGATGAAACTCATTTTATATGTTCTTAAAAAATCAAGAGTTCAAATATCCTTTAAACAATCAAGAAATTTTCCAATCGTTGATCTAAAATAGGGTTTCAACCTGAACCATTGGACATGGAGAAATTGAGTTGTCTCTCTCATTGGATCTATATAAGGGATATGTGGTTCACCACTCCCTCTTCACAATCTGACTTAGAAAATAGATCTATCCATATATATTTCAGTTCATCCATTTATTTATGTTTTATTTTCCTTCCTTCCTTCATTTGATCTAAAAATATGGCTTCCTCCAGTGATTTCTTAAGTAGAGTAGCAATAAAAGAAATATTGATAGAAATATCTTGGTATAAAAAGTACATTTTTTTTCAAATCCACTATTATTTTATAATGTTGGGGAAACTATATCTTTCAAGGGATTATTTTAATTTACATTATCTTTAAATTGTTATAGATTTATATTCTTTTATATAGTTTAGTGAATAAGATAGTTTAAAATTTTTCACTTTTACTTTGTTTTAAGAATTATATAAGTTGGATATCTAAAAAGTGGTTAAATTAGTTCAAATAAATTTGTAATGAGAGGAAAATTTAGTAAATCATAAGATGATTTACGTGCTATATATTATTTAGAAGAAAAAAATTGAAAATTCGATTTTTTCTTCTTATGAAAAAATTATAAAATATCATCATCTTTCTCCTGAAGCGGGGATTATTCCCCTTTTTGTACATAACTTTTTCATCCTAAGAAAATGGGATAGGGATAACATCAATGAATAAGACATATACATTCTATATTTTCCTTTTAATATAGTAAAATTCAATATTGTGAAGTCTATTTTCATTTTCATAGAGGCAGTGAAATAAGGGTCCTTGAAGTTGAAGATTTTACTCTCCCAAATTTTCTTAAACATGTTTTTGGTTAAATTTATTAAAGTGTATGAAATCAAGATTAAAGAAACTCTAGTGATGTAGAAATATTCTTTTATTGGTGAAGATAAAATTAACCCAATGAGTCTTATCTATATTCCTTCTTTAAAGATGTTTACTAAGAAAATAGACAGAGATGAATCCATTTAAGAAATAGAAAAACACAAAGAAAAAGTGTTATAGAAGAGTGAGGAAAGAGAAAAAACACCACTATTTCCTAATAATAAATCCAATACTATTTCTGATGATTAATTTTTATCTTTTATTAAAAATAATTAAGAAAATAAAATTAATGATCTGTGTTTTTGGTTGGATAAGGGTAAAGCTTTAGCCTTAAAGAAGTAGTCTTATAAGAATCTTGGAGAGGAAGAAAATAGGAAGAGGTAAGAATTGAAATTTAGAGAATCCAAGATGGATACAATTTTCCAAAAAGAGTTGATAAATTTTATTATATAACTGAAGTTGTAAACAAGGGAGAAGTTCCTTTGTTTTTTCCTCTTTCATAAATTGTTTAACTGAAAGAACCTTATTCTATTCAATCGACAGGACAATCATGTAATACTTCAGTACCAACTCTTTATTTTGAAAATGACTAGTAAAAAGTATTATTAGTTGAAAACATTTAGTCTAAATATATTTAATATGATGTTGAATTTTTTTTATAAAGAATAGGAAGATTTTGAAATCAAGAAAGTATTAAATATTCACTTGAATTTTTAAGATAAATCACCTGGGACTTTTGTTTAATTATTAACACAATATCATATGGATTCTGATCTAGATGTGTTTGATAGAGATTAATCTTCATAAAAATACAATAAACATTATGAAACTAATGCATTGGAAAAAATACATCCAATAAATAAGATGAATTCAATTAACTCTCTAAATATTAGTCTAATAAAATAAAACATCAATATGGAACTCTTAGACCTCTCACTCAATCAGTTCCTGAAGTTTCTTTTGATTCCAGTCATTCTTCCCCCAGTAAAAGTGATCAAAATATAGAAATGAGAATGAGCTAATTCAATGAATTCATTAAAAGTGTTTAAGATTACTTTTATTTATATCTAGATATTCAAGATAAATGAAATTACATTCAAGGGAATACTGACTTGTTGGAAAACTCAAATTATTTAAAAAATCTCACTGATACAATGATTCAGAATGAGGTAGAGTTCAAAGACTACAAAGGAAAATAAAAATTAGAGTTAAAAATTTTGAACCAATTCATCAAGTGGATAAAAAAATAGAGGGATATATTAAGTTCTATGATGAGCATATTCATGAAATCAAAATAGAAACTAATTCATTTTCTAAACTTACAAGAATTGTAAATGATTAATTATTTGAGAATACAAGAGCAATAAATAATCTAAATCCTCTTTCAATCAATCAATATGATGAAATATCAAAAAAAATGAATAGTATTCAAGAATTAGAAAAAATATGTCTTGAAACTAAAAGAAGAAAACATAAAGATATAAGTTCATCAAGATGAAGGAGAAAATAATAATCATTATTTATTAAATCCAAGAAATAATAGGAATATATAGATAATATGAAATTCATTATCAAGAAACTTTCAAAAAAATAATGATATTATAAACTCTTGAATGTTTTGTAATAATCAAACTTAAAAAAAATTATGTATATTTCATATGAATGTTCTTCATAATTTTTTTGTTAAATGTTCTTTCCTATAATATTTGGATGGATATATTTCATATATATTTTGGATGAATGTTTTTTTATATAAAATTTTTTATAGTATGTTTTTTTCTTACATTTTAGTTATAATTTCTACCTCCCTCAAATTCTTTTTAAAAATAATAAAGATAGAGGAAGAATTAAAACTCTTTAAAATTAAGGAGAAACAAACCATATGTTTTGGAGATAGAGAAATTTTAGAGAAAGGGAAGAAGATAAAAAAGTTGTAACTTTTCCATGAAAAAGGTTAAAGGGTAAAAATATATAAGACAGTGGGAGTAAGTATATTTTAAATATTTTAACTTTAGTTTTTCTCTTTCAAATTTCTTATTTTTTCTTTCCAAAAAATGTGGATATTGTCGAGTAGAAAGTTTTTTTTCAACAATTTCTAACCCTATTTTTAAAAATCACAAATTGATTCAATAAATTTTTATACTTTACTGACATTCATACTTCCCATGTTATTAGAATTTTTTTTAGTAAATCTATTTTACCAGACATGGAAATTTCAAACCATAGAACAGGACTTCATACAAGTTTTATGAATGAAGGAAATTGGATAGAACCTTCTTAATCGAACATACCTATACTATTGTACCTCAGAAAGATACAATTATATAAAATATATATTTATAATATCCAATTAATGAAGTATAACCAAGTCCCACAAGATGAATTTATATTGATTCCTCCAGAAAAACTTTTATTGGAAGAAGGCAGGTATGCTTTCTAGATGAACATCCATAAAATCTACTAGATGAAGAATTCAATTCCACAAGATTAAGAAGCATCATACTACTTGAAAGAATAAAAAATATGTGTAATAGTTCTACAAAGGAGACCATTGTATAATGTTGTGTTGAACCTTTAAAATGAAGAATGATTTTTTTTGAATCCATTGCAATAAACTTTGAAGAATTTGGAATATAACCATTAGAGATATTCTAATAAATAGAAGCATCATTCTAGGAGGAGGAAGATTTTTGAAAGTTGAGAAAACTAAAGCTAATTTGAAGAGTTTGTAATATCTTGTTCTGATGGAACAATTATTTATAACCATTCGTGATTTTTTACTTAAGGCATCTGATTTTGATGATTTTTTTAAATGACATAAGTTATTTTGTGTTTTTAATTGTTGTTTATCAGATCTGGTGTGATCGAGGGATTTCAAGGATTAGCAAGATAGAGATTCTAATCTTGCTTATTGAGGGTTATTTGGGATAGGTAAATATAAGTTTTTTTATCTTAGTATCAAGGGATTCCTTGGTAAATGAAGACCAAACTTTATGGGTTTTTTTAAATAGTGGATATCTTGAGTTTGATTAAAACTACCTTTACACTAAAGTTTATAGTGTGGGGACTTTATTAGGATTTTTTTTATGTTTTCTTACAACCTTTATAAAACTTGTGTTACTTTATTATACTCATTAACTATAATGTTTTACATATTTTCTATTGTGTATTCTTTAAGAAATATTAATACTATTTGTTTTAAAATTTTATTAACTATGACAATATAAATTATCGGTATAAAAGTTTTTCCAATTACTTTCTTATAAACTAATTTTTTTTCTGAAATACATTTCTAAATAGGTTAAGTAAATTTTATTCTTTATTTTATAAACTAAAATTCACCTCCCCCCTTATAGGTAAAACACGTACTCTTCTGATCCTACACCCACCAGGTCCACTTTACTTTCTATGCACATGGAACTGCATCATCACCATCATGAATGAGAATACCACCATAGATTCAAATGACCTTACATTAGAAGAAGATATATAAATATTTTTCTAACTAAGTATAATTCCACCAAGAACTAATATGGTAAAAAATTTCATGTGTTATTATTGACACATTAAATAACTGAACCTCTATAGTCAGTTATGATAATCACACAATCAGGCATATATGTCATGTGAATCCCTAAGTACTATATATTATGCATGAACAAATGCCTATTTCTCCTATAGTCCAAGATAAAAGTAAAAAATAAATCATAAGTCTCAAAAATCCATGTGCATCAGACAAATTGAAATCATATAACTATAATATATAATACAAAGAACATCAATCCCAATCCCCCGATTGCCTATATTTATTACCTAAATAGGTGTTCATGATACACCAGCTTGATATCCATCAAATACTCTAACACATTCCTATAATTCGTTAATACCATCTCTAAAAATAGTAAGGCAATGAAAAATAAATAGTCTCTAATAAAACTTTGTAATGTCCCGGTCTGGAGTCCACTAAACTAGTGCCCATCCTAGTTCACCACATAACCTCAAGTTTGTATCATTATACACTAGAGGTTATTGACTAGAATCATGGGTGTTGGTTTTTACTGGGAGGATAAAATACCCCATATATCATAATATCAATAATAGTGTAAATAATAAAATATCAAGCACACTCGTCACATAGGATTATGCAAGATAATAAAAATGGAAACATTTGATTACATAATGTAATGCAGTCATAAAATTATACAATTCCAATCACCCACTAGGATAATCACATTTATAAAATGAACAAAAGAAATAAAATAAAAGTGGCGACTTACTCCTAATTCTAATTCTCACCTCATCCAAATATCCAAACTCTAAATTATCATGCTCGGTGATAAAATCCTCAAAGTCAACCCAACTAATACCCATAACCAATTGGGATTCTTCTCAGGTACCTAAGTTCAATGTCTTCCTGAGGTTGGTGTTAGTACATAACTTAGTATGGAACCACCAATTTGGTCCTATAAAGAAATGGTAATGTTTTTATATGTCCATGTGACATGCTCAGTTGAAATCAATAAATAAACTATAGAAAATAGATAAATAAATAAATAAAATGGAATTGATTCTTAGGTCTGTGACCCTGATCGACCATACCTACTTTGACCAGTTTCATAGTTTCTTTGATCATAATATATCACCTTAGGAAAATGCATGTCCTACCCTAGGATCCCATATACATGCCTCTACTAAGGTGATAACACCAAATATTATGAAGTACTCTAGATATCAATATAAGATCAAACTCAATAGAAAATTATAACATCATTAAGGGATCAATAGTTAGATCCTAGGCATCATAGGAATCTCACAAAAATCCATGATAAAAAAGGCTTGAAGCTGATTCCCAGGCATCCTAGAAAATCACTTGTTAAAATCATCTCCCATGTCACCATGCCAACCAGCCAGATCCCAAGCATCCTAGGAATACAAATCAAGTATTTTTAATTCCATCAAGATCAACGAGTTATTTCTCTGGTGTGAATTAGGCATCCCATAATAATAATGGAAATAATAATATCCAAGCTTGAATGGTTAGATACTATACATTCTAAGCATCCTAGGGATCTTTTTCATCTAAGGGATCCAATATGGACTCAAGGTTAAATCCCAACATTATAGGCATTCCATTACATAACTCAATAACTAGATCATAAGAAGAATATCCAGGTATCCACATCCCTTCAAAATCATATCATATGAGGCTCAAAATCTGGATCCCTATAAGTGCCTCTAGGAATCCACAATGTAACCATCATAGTATTTTATCAAGCTCTTAATTACAATCTCAGGAAGCATATTTAGGAATACAAAAATTTATCATATATACAAATGAATAAAATAAAGCCCAAATAAATGACAAGGGTTAAAAGAACACCTAATCCTATCATCACTATATATAACCTATTGGCTCACATACAAGGTACAGATTCTAAGGTGGAACACAAATTGTCTTTACCCATACCCAAATACCCCTACTCAAGGTCATTCTATCATTGGGAAATAAATAGGGGTCCCACAAGTCACTACTTTGGAAATGTACCCTATTTGGGGTCCTTTAGTCAAATACATAATAAAGGTGCCCTAATTGAGGTATCCTTTATATAAAAACTCACACTATCATGAAAACACATCACTCATGGGTAGCAGATCCCACAACCAAGTCTCTAACATATTATGGCCTCATAGAACTAATAGGGAAATCCTTTTATTCCACACAATTGAGATATAACATAAACTAATTAGATGTATTATCTTATACTAGAGTGGTCCACTTTCCCAACCCATCTCATTCTACCCATATTCTAACCACCAAGATAAAATTCTTAGGGGAAAGGATTATTCACATAATAACCAACTCACTGAGCCTTATGGATCTATCTCAAAGATCATGTTACATCCCATTAGGGATGACCAATATAAAATCATCACTTCCCTCTAGGATAAGGTTCCACATAACCTATAGGAAGGTTCATTAAGTCCTACTTGTGTCATCTATCTAAGTCAAGCCACAACACAAAATAAGGTGGCCAACAGTACCTTCCCTAAGGCAAATAAGTCATAACTAGTCTAATCAAATCCCCAAGGGAGATCCAGGTGCCTATGGAACTCATTTAGTCCCATCCTCATCCATTAATAACCAAGGAATCAAGCCATTGTACTAATTTCATGGTATCATAGTCACATTATTTTATCATTTGGGGAGTTTAATTTGAATTTGACATTTTAATTTAAACTAAGTGAAACATTTAATTAATAAAATTGGAAATGACTTCTGTGATGATCCTACACATCCCCAATTATATAGATAAACTACATAAATTTGATAGTTAAGTTAACATGACCACCTTCTTTTTTTAAAATCCAAAAATAGGAATTTCATGGCCTGGCAACTTCTCCTAGGTTTTCAGAGGCCCAAAAAAGTATAACCGAGCTTGTCTCAGCTTGTTTGGCCATTGCTAACCCATGTGAGGCCCTAACTCACACCGAAAAATCCCAAATGATTAATTAAATAATTTATAATTAATTTATCGATATAATTTAATAAAGTAAAAAATGTTAAAAAATCATTGAATGGTCTCATTGCATCGGAACTAAAACAACCACCAACGAAAGGGTTGTAGCAGACTCCCAGCACTAAATTGAGAAAAATCCTTAACTATCAGAACCAGTTCCATAAGAACTGAAATTTAATTTTAAATAAAACCTTATGAAAACTCCAATGGTGACCTACCTTCTCTAAAATTATAAGAACAGTGAGTGAACATTATTATGGGATTTCCTATTTCTAGGATACATGAAATACCCATAAAAAATAATGGATGTCACCATCCTCCAATTAAATCATGATCATTACCTAACGTGCAACTGAACCAAATCAGATGGTGAGGAATAGGGAACCAAAAAAAAGAAGAAAATAGAGGATCTTACCTCTGATCACCATCTAAATTATATATATATCATCCCCTTTGAAGTGGTATAAGAATAGTCAAGGGAGGGGGTTTCCCAACCCAATAATCATCCCTTGTACTCACTTTCATATTAAAAACTATAGGGGTGGACTCGGGAATTACCCATCTTACTCATTCTTGAAAAACTAACCAGAAGACCCTTGGTTATAAAATTCTAATCCACGATCTATCCAATGAATCTAAAAAGTTTGGGGGGGTATGGGCTAGCTAGCAGCTGGCCAATGAAAATAGATGTAGCCTCAAGCATCCTCTGGTTCTCTTTTGAACCACCTAAGAGACCTAGAAGCCTCTTCCTGTATCCAAAATAAATTTTTGAGATTTGAAGAATCCCATAACCCCCATTTGAATACCAATTCATATACTAGAATCCCACTCTTGAGCTAAAATTTAAATTCCTTTTGGAAATTTTCTACCCATACAGACATGGGATCTACATACTCGGTCTCCAAAAAACTCTCAGAAACCTAAAATTTGGTTTATATTATAGGGGTGAGCATAACATTTATACTTCATAGGATCATACCCAAGGTATCTTATGAGTATGAAAAAGGATCATACTAATTCTCAAATGAATAAACGTCAGAACTAGAATTCACCAAAAATAGGTCAAATAACCATTCTCGACCACGCCAAGGCTCACTATAATTGCCCAAATCAAGTAACCCGAAGCTAGTTATTACTTTATTTCATTGGTAAAATATTTAAGGGACTGCACCATAATTGATCTATCATCATAGAAATCTCAGAAAACCAAATGCATACATGCCTACCATATTACAATGGAAATTAAAAACATATCATCAAAAACTTTCTTGCATCCTTCAAAATCATTCAAAATATCCTTATTAATATATTGGGGAATGGAAAAAAATAAAGTGTTATCTAAAATACTCAATAAGGTTTATATACAGTGGAAGTTATCATGAGTAAATAGGGTATAATCAGAATGGAAACGGGGATAATCAAAACACATTTCATTCAATAAATAACTTTAGTTCGATGGAAATTCATGAATAATATCAAAAAATAAATAACATGAACTATGAAAACTAAATTCTAAATAAAAAAAATGCATAAATTCAGACATTTAGGATCTTTACATCAAGGCCTCGTCCAAGTTATCATGAATCTTACCATCAAGGCCACGACCAATACATCAATATTAATAAATGGGTATGTGTAAACTAGATACCCATCTACTATAGCATGACTACTATTTTATCTCATGATACATGTTGATGTATCATGGGTCTATCTATAACTAGGACCCACCCATCACTTTCACATCCTATTAATTTCTTATATTTTGAATGATCAATAAAATTCATTCTCAAAATTCCTTATAAATCATTATTTATCACATTGAATCAAGAATACGGAATATTTACTCAATTAAAGAAATAACTTTATTAATAAACATCCTTCAATTGATATATTATATAGAATAGTATTCCGTTAAGACATCATTAAAGTAAAATAAATTATACTTAATTCTTCTATGATATTAAAAATATGGAACTGATGGAGAAAAATAATGTCCAATGAATAATATAGAGTGATAGAGAACATGATCATAATAAATTAAATGGTCTAAAAATAAGTTATAATTCACTATCAGTAAATAATTAAATAAGACCATTAATTCAATGAAAATTATGGTTTTTTAGTAAAATAAAGCCTTCAGAAAATATAATAGAATCAATACCTAAAAAATAAATTTCTTGTAACTCTAAGTAAGAATGGAGTTATAAATCACTTTTTAAAATTCTTTTCATTCCTTTAAGAAAGTAATACCCTTTTATTTTAATATAATTTTAAATAAAAATTCCCAATATAGTGAGAAAAATATTTTCATTGAAAATAACCATGGAAATTTGTAATGGAATCTTGATAAATTATAACTTTTATGATGTAAGGAAAGGGTGGTTAAGCCATATGTAAAAATCAATTGTTTTTATAAATTTGTAAAATGTTGAAAATAACCCACATAGTAAAAATTAAAAATATTACTTTTTAATTATTTGTAAAGAATGTAAAAAATAGTATAAACTGAACTTTATCAATATTTTAAGTATAAATGAGAACATTCTTGATGCATTTAAAATAACCGTAACATTGAAGAAAAATATTTTTAAGGAAAACATTAAAATGATATTTTTTAAAACAAAGACCATACATATAACTTACTTATTCATTATTGATCCAAGAAGATAAGAAATAGAAAATAAACATGTAAAACCAAAATATAACCATAGAAGAATAAAATATATGTGGTTTAATATATTAGGATCATATAAGTTTTCCAAAATAAATATGAACATAAACAATCCTTAAATAAAATGATATTATAAAAAAAATTCTTTATCATGGGTCTCTTCTTCATCATACATGTTTGATCCTCGTGTATAAAAAAATTAAATTTATTAAATAATTTATTAATAAAGGTTTTCATACATATTACATTTTTTAAGGTCCTTTTATAATCATTTTAAATCCATTCATTGAATAATACTTTCTTATTCGACCACTTTAAAGTTGTTCAGTCAATTTCCCCAAAATTAATTTTGTTTATTGTATATGTTTAAAGGTGTAATTAAATGGTTCCATATTCAAAATACTGTTAATAATTTCAGTAATATAATTTATATTCTTTATATACAATCTTAGAATCATTCACTCATAGTGGTAATAGAAGAAATGAATAACATCGTTTCATGTAGGTGGTAGACCACACGTACACACGAGTGATGTTATCATTTTCAAAATAATGAAAGGGTAAGAAGGAAGATGATATATTATATTTATAAAATCATAATTATCTCATAAATATAATATATATTCATTAATTATATTTTTATAACCATCAATGTAAAGAGGTGATGAAATAAAAATTACACTGCTACGTAGAGACGATAGGTCGTACATACGCATGATCAATGTATTCAGTTTCCAAATGATTGAAAATGGATATAAAATGGTTATTCCATAATAATATTAATATATTAGTATATTTTTTAAATGGATTTATTATTTTAGGATGGATACAATATATTTAGAGGATGTATAAAAGTAAATAATTTTTGAAAGAGTTGGGTAAGACGATTACCTCTTCTTTAAGAGACCTCATTTGGCTTACACCTTAAGCTCTTATGATGGTGTGAGTGTAAGAAAAAGAGATCAAGAAATAAGGGAAGGAATATATGAGGGTTCTTGGGTAAGTAATGTTTGATCTAGAGGGATCAAAGTTTGTGAATATGGGAGAAATATAGGTTCCCTTTTATAAGTGAGGGGAGAGACACATATGGAATTACTTAAGAGATTTAAATAAAATAAAGTCACTTTATTGTGAAAGTGGAATAAAATTGATATATTATATAATATGATAAGTTTAAGGTAAAAATACAACCAGAAAATTATGTTCAGTAAAGTTTTTTGTGTTATATTTAAGAATTATCCCTTTATTTTTTACCCTTTTAACTCATTTAACCCTTAATCAAGGTGATAAATATTTATCATTGTAATTATTAATTATGAAAAAAATTAAGTTGAACCTATTACATATCATTAATTATAGTGATTATAAATATGAAATAAATTTTACATGATTTAACTCCTAGAAGTGGCATAAAATACTTTTAATATAATCTCACAAAGCACAACAAAACCCATTTTTTGAAAAATGATTATTTTAAGCATAAAAATGATTTTACAAAAAAATAAAGTATAATGTTGATTCCAATAGGATAAATTATATTATGTTATGCAAAATTATACTTATTTTTCTATCAATCAAAATCAAAAACCAAAAGGTTCCTTTTAAATACATGATTAAGACAGAAGAACTAAAAATAGTTTTTATTTGAACAAAAACATTACTTAGATTTCCAAAATTTTTGGAATATAATTATAAGTTCAAAATTATATTTTTATATGCATTATATTACTTTATAAATATATTTTTTATACTTAAATTGTTTCATAAACATTCAAGTTATTATTATATCATTATAGTGTCATAAAAGTGATAGTTTTTCTTTGTTAAATCTGTATTTTCCCCTATTCATCCAAAAATCAACTATTTCTAAAAAATATCAGTAATACATCATTGGCCTATTATGATAGAAATTATATCCATTTTTTCAAATAAAATTTATAAAATTGGAATAAAATGATTATAACATCCATGCGGAAAATGCAATAAAACCCATTTTTATGAAATTGTATTTTTAAAGCATAAAATAACTTTATTCTCATTAATTGATTAATAACCATGATAAAGTGAAAGTTAATTCATTAAATTTTATATACAATATACATATTTCATTATAATAATTTATCAAAATCAATTAATTTAATCTATTAAGATTTTTCCAAAATAAATATTTTTTATTTCAAAATCACTTTTAAGGAAAAAGTGGGAAACCAACAATGTTCAGAATACAAATAATATCTTACTTAATAAGAAATTATCAAGCCATTCCAACAAAATTTAAAGCAGTTGGAATTTTTTACCTTGAAAAGTCGCCATTCAACTGAGGTAACCTCCATTTCTAGATTGTCCTTGATGAGATCCTTGCAGTGAAAATCCATCATATCCTAGGTCTGAACATGCTCCTCTAGGCTTGTTTTCCCCTCATTGAAACCACGTATCAATATTCCTTTCTATTTATCAATCCAAGAGGATTTTTCTTTCAAAAATTTTGTGAGCCTCCTCTAAAATCTTGATCAAGAAATACTCCTCAAGAATTTCTTCATTCTACTGCATAAGAATCTCTTGGGTGTCATCAGAGTCAATGAACTCCTTTTCGGCATTCACCGGATCATAGGCAGTGGGTTCATCTACTTTTTTATCAGTCACTTCATCACCTCCTAACTCCACATGCTTAATAGGATATTTTCACTTACTCGTTAGGTTGACAGAAACACCATTCGATCTTTTTAGTGGGGGTTTACCTTTGCTTGTGGCCCTTGTAACCGGAGGACTAGGCAAATTAGATTAGTCCTTCCGTCTTCACGGCTTCCGCATATACTGAATAAAACCATCTGAATCCATAATTGTGTTTTTTTTTTTGTGTTTTTTCCTTTCTTCGAAGAGGACTGAAGATATTATTCCACTTAATCTATTAATATTGAAATACATATCTCACGTAAAAACAATTTTATGAAAAAAATTATTTTACTATCAAAAGATTTTATTTTCATTTCCTACCAATTATTAATAAATGTGTGATCGATTATTAATTTTAATAAGGAAAATATTCTCTAAATATTTCATAATATGGTCATTCAAATTCATATCTTCCAACCCAATGGCCTGGTTATAACTATCATATTTAAATAATATTATTTTGTGGTTCATTTAAGCTCAGGGTTTGTGTGGTGTATGTTATTGAACATGGTGTTCCTTAAAAAGAAGATATAAAGTAAAATATTAGGGTATTTAATTATCCCCTCCTTATAAAAATTTCAACCTCGTAATTATAATTATTCTTTTATAAATTTAATATATCATAACATGTTAATAAAACCAAATATAAATTTTATCATGAACTTTAATTTCTATTTTATGACTAGAAAACTTATTATGAATGTACCTCTCTAAGTATCATACATGAAAATGAGTTTATAAAAATATACCACAATATTTTAGTGTTTCTTTCCATATAATAATAGATAATTTACCTTTAATTTTGTTAAGTTTGAGAAATTCATTTACTATTGGAATAGAAAAATATTATAAAATTTACTTACTTGATTTCTTCCCATTCAATAAGCATGATTTCATCCTTCGATGTGCATCATCATGATCATGATGAATTTTTCATTCTTGAAGGACTAAAATAAAATTTTAATCGACTATAAGTTCCCAAAAATGATGAAAATTTATTCATCCTATATAAAACTGAATTGGCCAGCATAAGATAAAATAATAACCAATACGAATAAGCCTTTATAAAAATTAATCTTGAAAATCTTAATAGTAACCAAAGATCAAATTAAAACTCCTTGAAAATGATTAATTAAATTTTTACCAAAAATAAGAATGTTTTTATCAATTATTATTCAACAAAATTCCTATGTATTATCCCCAAACAACCCTTATCACTAAAATATGTATATTCCCTAATTACATATTCAAAAATATACTTTTTCCCAAATAAAATACAATAAAATGAAGTAAAATTCACCAAAGATCATCTTAAAATATCATATAAAAAACTTTAAAGGTCATCTATAAATTATTTAATAAATATCTCCAGAAATATCAAAATTTCATAAAAATAACTTTTTATGGTGATTGATACCATTCATCATATGTTTCCAAAATTTATATTTTCTAAATTTTCCATATGAAAGAATATTATTGGTACAATCATTGGTTTTTAAATATTAATCCTCATACCAAACTACCATTGATAAAAACTACTGCATAATAATCAAATATTCTCTAATTTAACCATAATTACCCTTAATTCAAATCCTTAAAGGTTACATTCATCCAAAAGGGATATTTTTTAATTATATTTTGTCTTAAAAAGATCAATAGATATTTCATCCATGGTGATAATATTTCCAAGAAAAGAAACTTCCTCAAATCAACATTCACACTTACTAAATTTATCAAATAACTTATTTTCCCCTAAAACATTAAGAATAATTCTCAATTTATTCTCATGATCCTTTTAATACCTAGGGTACTTCAATATATCATCCATAAATACCATAATAAAATTATTAGGGAAATACCTACATTTACCATAGGTGTTTATTTGGGTCCTTCCTCTAAGTATCAAGCCTAAATAATGGAACTCACTTTGTTATCCCAAATTCATCATGAATATTGAGACATGGAATAAAATACTTAAAATTTTATCAAATATTATAATTGATTATCATAAGTCTTGTGTTCCCTAGGTTTTTCTAAAATATAATTCCCAAGGGACCTAATAAACTTCCTTTAATACCAACTGTAACATGCTAGCTCTAGTAACCCAGATTTGATGCTTACATTATTACATTGGTACAAGAACAATGGATCACACCCTAAAGTATAAATTAGTTTAGTAGTCTTGGAAAACTAAATACATGCATGACTACCATAAAATATTATAAAAAACATGACATTTAGTCAACAACTTTTGTTCAATGAGCATCCATGGTTAATATCAACATAACAGTTTCATGGATAGTGGAATCTAAATTATCAATAAAGGAAATGCATAAATCAATAAATCCATGACCTTCCCATCAAGGCCTTGACCAATTTATCCTGAATCTTACCATCAAGTCCAAATCCAAGGCATCATTCGTACTAAATGGGTAAGTTTAAACCAGATACCCATATAATATTGCTTGCCAACTATTTTGTCTCATGAGACTCATTGATGCATTGAAGGGTTATCTATAACCAGGCCCCACCCATGACATGCATGTCCTATACATTTCTTATTATCCACTCTACCGTATTGTTGATAATTTTGATGAAGTATCCTTTATGGGAAGTTAAATGAATAATTTTCTTATGTTTGGTGAAGCATGACTTCAAAACAGCCTGGACCGCACCTTAGTCAGTGGTCACAATGAAGATGGAGAAGAGGCTAAGTGAAGTCACTCCCATAGTAATGGGGGTGTTGAGAATATGAGGCCCAAAGTGGGAAACTAGAAAGGTACCATGTCATAGTTGTCCCCATGGTGGAGTTCTAGTATACCTATCGAAAAAAACCAAATCAATATGACCATGTTGTAGTAAGGAAAGTCATGTTTTATAAATAGAGTTTTAATATAAAATGGATATTTGATTATGTTGAAATTCATGGTACATGTTTTAATGGAGAAAAAATAGCTGATTTTTCTAAACCATTACATGTAGAAGAAGTTGTGTTCAAAAATTTATTCTACATCAAAGGCCTATAGGTGAAGGAGGGAAACATGGTAAAGACCATTCAATTTCAATGGGATTGTTGGTTTGGGTGTTCAATTATGAGGCACAATGAGTCTACTATGGTTGTAGAGAAATGAATGGATGTTTGGGAATTGACCTGTGAAAAATGGATTACAAAAGGAATATAAGGACATGGATCTCGGTGTGTTGAAGGTAAAATGGATAAGGTTTGTGCAAAATTATGTGGTGCACACCATTTCAGTGTTCGAATTTTGAAATCTGGAAAAGCATGTAGGATTGGACTCTTAGATTTTATGGAACTTGTAACTGTCATTTAATGAGCGATTTCATGTTGGTTTTTGAAGCCCATTATTCATGCATTTATAGGCATGTAGTAAATTAAAATTATTAAGAGGTTTTAAAAAAGATAAGAATATAGCCTAAGGATATAGAAACAAAGGGGAGATAGATCTATAGAATTTATTAAATATTCTAAAGGTAATAAGTATATAGGTTTATTCTAGATCTCATCTGGAAGGTTAAAGGTCAAAGAAGTTGATATTTAAGGAGATTCATTCTATCACTAGAACTTAAAAAATTCATGTGATGAAGAGAAACACCATTCTTAGTGAATATTTATATTATCTTCAGGTTAATAAAAAATATATCATCAAGTGGAGTAGTGAGTTTCTTAATGAATGATAGTAGTGATTTCTCCATTTGTTCATGGTAGTAAACCAAGAGGGTCAGTGAGACCGCTCCAAATTTTTACTTGTAAAAGAAGTGAGATTATAGTGATTTCAGTGCTTGTGAAAATTTTTATGCATGATCATTGGACATATCCCAGTGCGAGTGAAGCAAGTAAAATCCATCAAGTTATTTACATTTTAGTTACCCATTGAGCGAAGAGAGAGAGAAATCGAAGTGTTCTTCAACATGATAGAACAATATCAATAATCTAGGAAGTATCATTTTAAACTTCTATACCCAGATTCACCCCCCCCCCCTAATATGTAATCCTCAATAAGTAACCTACAAGTGGTATAAATAAGGTGGTATAAAGGGTTTATTTTGTATTTTTTATCTCTTGTAAGGATGGTGATGATTGTCAACCACAAATGTATTCCCATATTTGAAGGCAGTAATTTCCATTTGTGGAAAACATGTATGTAATACTATTTTAGGTCATTGGGAAAGGATATATATATATAGTATCTATTTTGGAATCACTGCTAATTTAGAGATTATATCCTTGATAAATAATGATCACCAAGAATTGGATGCATATGAAAAAAATCCATAAATGCCTTAGGAAGTGCTCTATCCAATCCTACTTAAACAAAGGTAGTGTTGTAAAAAACATTTCATTATATGTGGTAAATGATTATAAACATTTATGAAGTATATTATAAGGTTTGAGTGGAAACTTTTCAGATTTTTTGGAACAAATATGAATATTAGATAATTAATTAAAATGAGATGGTTTATTTCCTTTTTGATCTTCTAAATGTGATTGTTAAAGATATGTGAGGTCACCGTAAAGATCTCAAAGATAATAATATCATAAATAGGATTATGAGAAGACTACCTCTATGTTTTAATGAAAAAATTTCAGTTCTAGAAGACAAATATCCAAAATAAATATCACCGGATAGTTTCCACAATACTCTTATGGCTTATGAGATGATAAATAAAGAAAAGGAGTCAATAATGAAGGAGGGTACTCAAGAGGTGGCCTCTAATTCCATGAAGAATCTCTCAATAAATTATAATCCATATGTTGACATAGTTAATAAGGTTATCTAATTTTTATCCTCCAATATTAAGAGAGGATGAGTAAAGTTCAAGGGAACTCTTTCTCTTTCATTCTTAAGATGTGGAAAGGTGGGATATATTGTGGCTAAAATAACCCATGAACAATCATTAATAAGTTTAGGAGGATCATCAACCCATGATGTTCATAAGATATTTTAAAGGTATAATTAATTTTTAATGTATATACTTTAAAATAAGAAATTTTATTTCTAAAGAATAAGATTATCCTATAGAAAGTAAAACAAAATAATTATAAGATTTTAAGGATGAATATGTTTTTATTAATATTGTAAATAATCCAAAATATGGTGATAGTGATGATTAGAATGAATAATTTTTCAGTATAGTTGATATTCAATTAGAACATGAGGCCACCCTTGAAGAAATTAGTGTTTGGAAAGAAAATACTAATAATTCCAGTGTAGTAGTGCATGATTCTAATCTTTAGATGAAAAAAAATAAGAAGAAAAGAAATAGTTGGGGATGATATTAAAAAAAATCATGAACTTCTTTAAATTTTGGAAAATAAGTTGAAATTAATATTAAAGTGGATGAAAAATCTCAAATCATTGATGGTTTATATGAAACTATCAAAGATAAAGATAATATGATTGAGTAAATTGAAGAAGAAGTTATGAGTTGGCATCAAAAGTGTAAAGATCAAGAAAGTCTATTGACACTCATCATGATGATGTGGGATTATAAAGAATCATTATAAAGTCAATACAAAGGTATTTCTGAGTATGGTCATATACTTATTCCCCAAGTATAATGATATAAAGATAAAGTAAATCAATGGTGAGGCTTTATGATGATAAAAAAGGCTTCAATTTTTGTTTATAATCCATAAACATTAACTCCTCAGAAGAAGGTAGATATTCATAGCAATGTAAAGGTTACATATCATGTAGATAAGGAAGATTAAATTACACCAAGCATCATATGTTTTTGCTATAGAAATATGGGACACACTTACTATGTGTGTTCTATATCCAAGATATTTTTCTAGGAGAAATTCCAATCCAAACAAGAAATAATAATTTCTAATCATTCAATTTATTTCAATGTATTTTTTTTGAATGATTTAGTTATAAAGAAATAAATTGTTCTTCAAGCGATCAACAAAGGGTATTGACAATGACTCGAAGTGGAAGAAATAAAAATCTATAATCTTCATCAAAAAGGATAGAAACAAAAAATATATTTTATATATTGCAAGTAGAGAAGATTTTATGGAAAAAAATGTTAAGGAGACACTCTCATCTCTAACATCAGTAAAGAAAGGAAGTTTAAAAAAAGCTAATGTTGCTGAAATTTACTTCAGGGAAATGGACAAGTCAAGTTCATGGATCTTGGATAGTGGATGTAAATTACACATGACTATAAATTAATACCTCATAGTGAATATAAATCACCATAAATATGGTTTCATTAATTTTAAGAATGATGAGGGTGTTAATATTTTTAGAATCTAAAAGGGTAAAATTGGAGGGAAATATCTCATGGGAGCTGAAGTTCTCTTAGTTGAAGGGGAAAGTCAAAATATTCTTAGTGTTATCAAATTGGGTGACCTTGGTCATGAGGTGGAGTTTAAAAAAATGGATGTACTATTAAATATAAATATTGTTTACTTATTATACATGGAAATATAACCAAGATAAATCTATACATTTTGGTGATTAAAATTTATTTATGTTGTTCAAATTGGAAGAAAAGAAGAAATGGTATAGGTTACTTGGTCATTTAAGCCAAACATATTTGGAGAATTTTGAAAAGATTGATGGATCATGTGACACTCCCTATCTCACATATGATCACACACACATATTTGATTCTTGTCAAAAGGGAAATATTATTTTAAAGACTTACAATCCAAATAAGGTAAAGACATCATGGTTTCTTAATCTAGTTCATGTGGATGTATGTGGTCCAATCTCACCCAAATCCACAAAAGGGAAAAAATATTATGTGTTGTTTATTGATGATTTCTGTAGGATATAATGGATTATTCCTATCACACACATGATTGATGTATGAATATGTATCACTTGTTATTGAAGAAAGGTGTAAAAGATGCTTGGTGTGAAGATTCAAATGTTTCGAACTAACAATTACATAGATTTACTCATTATAAAGTTGAGAAATATTTAGATAAGAATGGAATTTGACATCAGGTTTCAATGGTTAAAACTCCCCAATAAAATGGGGTAGTGGAAATAATAAATTTCATAATCAAAAATATGGCATGGACAATGCTAATAGAGGTGTATCTTCCTGAAATATATTAGAAAGAAGTTGTTTGTGTAGTTTTTTACATCTCTAATAGAGATTTAATATGTCCAATTGATGGTAAAACGACATATTAGATCTATTATGGAAAGAATCATTCACTCAAGTACTTTTAGGAGTTTGGAAGTAAGTGATTTATCCTTAAAAAATGTAAGAGTATGAAGTTGGAATATTTTAATGATAAAGGAATGTTTCTTGGTTATTAATCAAAGATAAAACGCCTATAAGTGATAAAATAAAAAACTTGGAAAAATATTGAGAAAAATGGAGTGGTGGTGGTTGAAAGTGATTAAATGATAGTTACACATGAGCAGATTTCCCATATCAAACAACCAGTTTTTGAAGATGAAAGTGAATTAGAAGCACCTGGATAGGGGTAATTTCAAGGCATAATGAAAATTTAGATTGAAAATATAATGGTGAATAAGTTAAAGAAATTAAAGCAGGTCTAAGAATATGAATGATCAGGGATGAAATCACTGAAACAAACATTGTATTAGATAGGACAACCCATATTCAAACAAGAATAATTAAGTCTCATTAATAGGTATCTTTGTTAAATTTTGTGGAACCAAATTAATTTAACTAGGATACAAAAGATGATAGTTGGGTTAAGGATATGAATAAATATATTGATCAATTAGAGAAAAAGACATGGGAAGTCATTCCAAGGCCATATAACAATAATTTTATCAGAACCAAGTGAGTATTTTGAATTAATCTTAATGAATATAGCATAGTGATCTAGAACAAATCACAACCTGTGTGTAATAGATACTCCTAAATTGAATGAATTGTGGTTGATCAAACATTTTCATAGGTAGAATGAATTAAAACAATTCAATTATTCTTATCCATGGTGGTTAAAAATGGTTTCAAATTATATCAAATAGATTTAAAATTATCTTTCTTGAATGGATTTCTTGAAGTAGAAGTGTAAATTGAAAAATCGAATGGGTTTATCATTAATAAAGATAAATGAAATGTGTTTCGATTTAAGAAGGATTTGTATGGACTTAAAAAATCATCAATATTATGGTATTCCAGGTCAGATCAATATGTAAATAAGCTCATTTTTATAAATGATGGGTTGATAATATTATCTACATCATAAAGGAGAATTATCAGTGATTTATGGTACTTATCTATGTTGACAACATAATTTTAGGTGGTTGGGATGAAAACCAATGCCAGAAATTTAAAGATCTTCGGAGGTGGGAATTTGAGATGTCTCTAATTGGTGAATTGACATTTCTCCTTATAATTTTGGTAATTCAAAGAATAGATGGAATATTTATCTCTAAAACTTAGTAGCCAATGAGGTTTTAAGAAAATTTCAGATGGATGACATAAGTCCTATGAAAAATTCGATAGATATAAGAATGAAACTAACAAAAGATTAATATGGAAACAAGATCTATATGATTTATTATCAATAAATCATTAGGATCCTACTTTATTTTACTTCTAATCGACTTTAAATTTCATTTTACAATTTTCAGGCCACTCATTTTGAGAACAATTCTACGATATATCCATCATACGATGGACTATATGTTATTCTATCACAAGGATTCATGACTTAATTTATTTGTATTTACAATTTTTGATTGGTTTTGTTCATGATCAAAATTATAATTCATGTGGTTTATTATGTCTTGGGATTTCATGCATACAATGGAAAAGTGAGAAACAATATTTTATATCCTTGAGTACTGAGTAGGCTGAAAAAATATTATTCATCATTCTGGTACCAAGAATATTGGGATCAAATATTATTTTATAAAGGAGAAGGTGGATCAAGGAATTGTGATATTAGAGTATGTACCAAATTAAGAACATGTAGTATACATCATAACAAAGGCATTGCCCAAATTAGTGTTTGAGAAGCATATTTTGGATTTGGGAGTCTAACTACATCCATCCACTTAATTGGTTTTGTGGTATATCCCCCACTCCCCATGGTTTCTCTCATGAGAAAGGTTTTTTATCACCTATAATCATTGGATTTATCATTGGATTTATAATCCTCTATTACTAACTTTTTGGAGAAGTGATCTATTTGGCCCCATTTAAAAAGGGAAGAAATGTCCAAGTGTGTTTCAAATGGGGAGAATCTCATGGGATATGGGATGGTATGTTTATGACAAATTAGGGTGAGAGATTTGTCATTGTTGAAAGAATAAAGTTATGTGGTTGTGAAAAATGTTTCATTTTATTCTGGTTTATCCCAGCTATCACATCTCATGTGAGTTTATAATTGGTTATTAGTGGCTTATTAATAAACTTCTTAAAAGTGGCATTTTTAAAGTAATATTGGTTCTTAGAGTGTCTAAAGTTTTTTAAACAAACCCAAATGGAGATATTATTAGAAACAAATCCCTCATAAGGATTTTTTAGGATGTGTTTATTGACAATTTTGATGAAGGATGCTTCATGAGAATTTAAAGGTAGTATTTTCACATTCTTGGTGAAGAAATACTTCAAAATAGCTATGACCATACCCTGGTTAGTGGTCATGGTGAAGATAAATAATAGGTCAAGTGCATCTACACCTATGGTTATGGGCGTGTTGAGAAAATGATGCCCAAGATGTGCAGCTAGAAAGGGACTATGTTGTAATGGTCCCCATGGTGGAGTTTCAATGTACTTATCCAAAATGGATAATACTACATGTACAAGACATATTAAGGAAAGTCATGGTTGATAGGTATATTTTCAATGAAAAATGTCCAGCTTATCATGGTGCAATCCCGGGTACCAACCATGGTAGAGGAAAAACATGTAATTTTTTTCACCAAAAAATGGAGAGGAAGTTGTGGTCAAGAATCTGTTCTATATCGAAGGCCTATAATTGAAGGATCCCAACATGAGAGACACCATTCCATTTCAATAGTTTTGGTGGTATTGTTTCTCCCCTATGATCCATGCGGAGTCTGCTATGGTCATGGAGTAAGGCATGTAAGTATAGTCATTCACCTATGAAAAATGGATTATAGATGGAGGATAAAGCCTTAGATCTTGGCATGTTGATGGGAAAAAGGACATGGTTTATTCACCACACCATGATGAATTCCATTTTGGAATTTGAATTTTTAGATTTGAAAAAATGCATAGTGTTGAATTCTTGGCTTTGATGGTAGTTGTAACCACTATTTAATGAGGATATTCAAGTTGGGTTCTAGAGGCCATTATTTGTGCATTTCAAAGCATGGAGTAAATTCACATTAAGGAGAGTTTTAAAAAAGAGAATAATCTATCCTAGGGAGATAGATATAGAGGGAAGATAGATCTAGAGAACATCTTGAAGATTATAAAAGGAATAAGTGCAAATTCTTAGTCTGTATCTCATCTGGAAGGTTAAAGGTAAAATAACATGATATTATAGGAGCTTCATTATCTTGATGGAAGTTTGAAAATTCATGTGATAAAGAGAAACACCATTCTTGGTGAATATTTTTATTATATTCATGTGAATAATAAATATTTCATCAATCGGAGTAGTGATTTCCTTATTGAAGTAAAGTAATGAGTTCTCCATATATTAATGGAAGTGAACCAAGAGCGTCACTAAGACAACTCCAAATTTATACTTGTAAAATCAGTGATCTTATTGTGATTTTAGTGCACATGAAAATTTTCATTCATAATCCTTGGATGTGACCTAATTCAGGAGGACTAAGTAAAATACCTAATGTCATTTACTGCTTTCATCACTCATTAAGAGGAAATAGAGATAAATCAAAGTGTTCCTCAAGATGAGAGAATAAGATCCATAATTGAGAAAGAATCATTTTAAACTTCTATGCCCTGATTCAGCCCTCACCATACCTCAGGTTGTAATCCTTAATATGGAAAAAACATAAATAAAGGTTTTATTATAAAACTAGGCCTTTTTGAAAGAAAATAGAAGGAATGAATTAAAAATAAATTTCTTATAGCTTCATGTAAGAACAAAGTTATAAATCACTTTCCAAGATTCTTTTCATTCCATTAATAAAATTATACCATTTTCTATTGATATAATTGTAAATAAAAAATAAAAAAATATTGAGAAAAAAAATCTTTGAAAATAACCATAAGAATTTGTGAAGTAATGTTGATAACATATAACATTTATAACTACAGAAAAGGGTGGTAATTTCCTATACATTTAAAAAAAATCTTTTTATACTTTTGTAAAATTTTGAAAATAACCCAAATGATAAACATTGAAAGGATTCCTTTTTAATACCTTATAATGAATGTAAAAAATATTTTAAAATGAAATTTATCAACCTTTGAATCATAAATAAGAACATTTCTAAAAAATTAAAAAGAGTATTAACATGGATAGCGGAAAATTAAATATTTTATTTTTTGGGAATCATATGAAATAAAAGGAGAAACAATGTCAAGGGTGTAGAATTGGTGTTGAAAAATGGAATCCCTATGGATAATGTTCATATAGTCAAAAGGAATTAATCCCAAATTGGAAAACAATTATCACTCTCTCTACCTTATGACCTGTGGAAACAAGAATTTTAGCCACCATATTACCCTCCCTTTGGGTGTGCATTTTTTTTCAAAAGGTTGGGGCTGAAGCCTCATTTTATTATTAAAGAAAATAAAAGACCTCTTTTAACTGGGTAGAGGGAGACCCATTACATAGACCGAAGGCCCAGTGGGCATGTTTCCCATTACATAGCCCATATGCCAAAATTTTTTTCCTAAGGCCCATTCTGTGAATAGTAAACCGGCTGCCACATTACCCGCCGCTGCTAGAGTACCCTGCCGCTGCTATAGTATCATGCCGCCGCTACAGTACCTGCTGATCAGCAGTACCACCGCTGCTACTATACCACTACAGTACTTCTACAGTAACCTGTTCCCCATGGCTGTGCATTATTTTCACATTAGGATGAAGTATATTTCTAAAGGTTCTGATAGAATAATAAATGTTCCATAGGATTATGCATTTATCCACCAAATAATTGATCACCATGTTCAAGTCTGATTCAACCAAGGTGATACAAATATTGTTATTCCTACATAGAGAAATCCCAGTTATAATCACATGAATTTAAGTCTACAAACAACATTCCTTATCATAGAAGGATGAGAATTCCAAAATGGAAGAGCCCCAAGAATCCTAGAAGATTCCTCCACCGCACATGAAACCTTTCACATAGGATCTTTCAATGTTTAGTATAAAACCATGAATAGGAAACTTCCAACACACCGAGGAATATTGACCACAAATCTGGTTTCCTTCAACAAGAGAAGGATTCCATGAAGACAGACTCCACTTGAGTTATGAAACCCTCATCTTCTTGAACAATGAACCAAGATAAGAAGACATGTACAAAATATGACTTTTCATAAATGAACCTAAATCTTTTCATCCTTGATGATTTCCAGCCTTAAGTGCTTCTTAAAAAACCTTGACATTGATGAAAAAGAGTTGTAAGGAAAACATTAAAATAATATTTTTTAAAATAAAGTCCCTAACATGTAACTTAATTATTGATTATTGATTCAATAAGTGAATAAATGGAAAATAAAAATTTAAACCCTAAACATAAACATATTAGAAGAAAATATGTAGTTTTTAAGAGATTAGGATCATATAATCTTCCCAAAGGTTATCTAAACATAAACTATCCTGACGTAAAATTAGATTGTAACATAAATCTCTTACCTTGTGTATATTCTTAGTCATAAGTGTTTGATCCATTTTTATAATGAATTTAAATTTATTAAATACTTTCATAAAAACATTTTTCATATATATTTAATTTTTATGGTTCTTTGATAATTATTTTAAATCCATTCATTGAATAGTCTTTATTACATCAACCACTTTAAGGTTGTTCTATCAATTTCTCCAAAATTTCTTCAGTATATTATTCATGGTTAAAGGTGTTATAAAATGGTTCCATCATCTACAGAATGTTATTAATGTCATGAACACAATTTTTATTCATTATATACAATTTTAGAATCATTAATTCATGGTGATAATAGAAAAATAATGAATCACATTGTTTTATGGGGATGGTAGTCCACACGTCCACACGAGCAATGTTATCATTCTCCAATGGATGGAAGGGTAATAATGTAGATAATATATTATATATATAATAATTATTATCTCATAAATATCCTATATATTCATCAATTCCACCTTTATAACCATCCAAGTAAAGTGGTGATGAAAAAACAAATTACACCGCTACATGGAGACAGTAAGTTATACGTACACACTAGCAATGTTTTTTTTTCATAGGATAGAAAGGAGATGAAAATGGTTTTAAAATAATCATAATAAAATCTCATTATATATTTGATATTATATTCATTATGTTATTATGGATACAATAAATTTATAGGAATTATAAGATGAAATGAACTTTGAAAGAGTCGGGTAAGATGATTACCTATTCTTTGAGAGACAACCTTTGGCTTACACATTAAGCCTTATTAGGATGGTATTAGGGTAAGAATAGAAGCCCAAGAAAAATTTAATGGATATATCATTGTTTTTTGGTATGGATTTTTTGATCTATAGGGATCAACTTTGTGAATAAGGGAGCAGAAGAGGTTCCCTTTTATAAATGATGGAAGGGACACACATGGAATTACTCAAAATATATAAATAATATAGTCATTTTATTTTGAAAGTGGAACTAAAATGACATATATTTTAATATTATAAGATTAAGGTTAAAATAAAACCGACCGATGTTGTATAAGTGAGTTTTTTTGTTATCTTAAATCCTTATCCCTTTATTTTTAACCCATTTACTCTTTTTACCCTTAATCGAGGTGATAAATATTTACCATGGTTACTATTCATTATGAAAGAAAATTAAGTTGAAATTATTTAATAATATTAATTATGAGGATTCCAATTATAGAATCCATTTTACATGATTAAACTCCTATAATTGGTAGAAATTTCTTTTAATATGTTTCCAAAAAATGCAATAGAACCTGTTTTTAGAAAAATGTTTATTTTAAGCATAAAATGATTTTACAAAAAAATAAAGTATAATGTTGATTAAAATAGGGTTAATTAGATTGTGTAAAATAATATATAACTTAATTTTATTTCAAAAAAACAAAACTGATAGGTGCCTTGTAAATTCTTGATTAAGAGAGAAGAACTAAAATCAGTTTTTATTTGAATAAAAACATTACTTGGATTTCCAAAATGTTAAGCATATATTTTTAAGTTAAACATTATATTTTTATATGAATTATATTAGTTATTCAATATATATATATATATATAAGGTTTCATAAATATTTAAGTTACTCTTATATCATTATAATGTTCTAAAAGTGACAGTTTTTTGTAAAATCAATATTTTTCACTATTCACCTAAAAATAAATTATTTCTGAAAAATATCAAAAATAAATCCTTATCCTACTATATAATTATAATTTAAACAAATATATCCAGTTTTTTCATATAAAATTTATAAAAGTGGATGAAAATAATTATAATATCCACCCATAAAATGTAACAAAAACCCTTTTTGAAGCATAAAATGACTTTATTATCTTTAATTTCCTAATAACCATAATTAAATGAATGTTAATTCATTAAATTTGATATATAATATAATCATTTCATTATAATAATTTATCAATAGTAATTAATTTAATCTATTTAGATCTAAATACATTGCACACATGAAAATAGTTTTATGAACAATATTCCCCTTACCTTCAAAATATTTTCTCTTCATTTCCAACCAATTAATAATCAATGTATGATTGGATATTGATTTTATTAAGGAAAAAATTTATACATATATTTCATAATATGGTTATTCCTATTCATAATTTATAACCCAATAGCTAGGTTATAACAATCGTGTTTAAATAATATAATTTCATGGTTTTTTTAATATCGGGGTTTCATGTGGTGTAATCTATTAAACATTATGTTTTTTAAAAGAAAAAATAAACTAAAATATCAGGGTATTACACTCACTCACCAAATAATTCATTCAATGTAGTAAAATGATATCATAATAATATAGATAAGACACCATACAACAACTTCTCTACTAGTTTTATACTATTACGCCCCATCTTCAAACATCTTGTTCTCTCATCCCTTCTATATATACCACATACATATTTAGCCAAGTATGATGTGGGTCAGAATGTATCCCTACATATCCCAAACTCATGCAAGTTCCAGTATCTTGTATTAGAATTAATCAATATGAACATATCACATATCACAACCTCATCATCATCCACATATCACATATCCAAGGTGGTGGGGTATCATGAGTATAAAGGAAAATAACTACCTTCCATCCTCCTACCATGCATGAACATCCACCACACATCATATCATGTACTCCCGCTAACTAAAATTCCTCATTGAGTACCACCACCAACGGTGTATCACCACCACCATCATCACTAATACCAAAGGGAGAGTGAGGAAGAGGGTTTATCCATCCACCCTCCCTCGCTAACTTGGATGTTGGAGAAAGAACCCTCCCCCACCCCCCAAATATTTGGGTGTAGGCATAAAATACTCGACATGGTTGGGGTGTGTGTAGAAATCACAAGGAAATAAAATGAATAGATAGTCTCACATAATTCTCATCATATGGGTTTACAATAATGCTAACTATGATCTCAAAACTACTGCATTTCCCCATGGAATCCACAACCAACTGTCACCATTACTAAAACACAAGGCACCAGACACATCCCAAAAATCCCTTCTCCATTTAAAGATTCTCCCATTCAAAATTCATCAATTACCAACCAAGTTCCACTAATTAATCCATTTAATTCTATATTTAATGATAGTTCATTCATTCCAACCCATTCCATTACAAGTTCATCATTTCCATCAATATTACATGACTACTAGTAAACTGCAACAATAACCCATAGTAAAACAACCCAACCACCTCACAATAATAAGCAACACATCCCATGCCAAAGCCATCATAATATACCAACCATATCACAATAAAAAATATCAACCAGCCACTACAAACCAATCCCCAACATACCCCATGCTAAATCCATCACAGTAGCCCAAACATCACATAACAGAAACCATCAACCAACCACCACACACCATCCCTAAACATACCCCATGAAAATACAACAACAACCCAACTTCCCAACACATTATGCATTTGAACTAGCCACCACCATTTCCAAATAATCCTCACAAAACCCACACAAGCACACAAGATAATAATGGGAATACAAACGCTATAAAATAGTATATTTTAGTTTTAACAACATTCATAATTTACATTTACAAAGTGCTTTCATATTATTTTGTCATCTATAAAAAGGTTAATTCTCTAGAATGTTCCTAAGTTTACAAAAAAAGGGTTCATTTTCAAATTTAAGTGTTTGAAATTTTATAAATAGTGACTTTATAAATAAATTCACAGTAAGAACATACATAGAATGGAACCATTAACTAGGTAATCAAAACAGCATCAATGATCTCAAATAGGAGTCAAAGGAATAAATAACATGAAAATAGCTAATCACATGTGAAGTCACCCCTTCTACTTCGATTTTATTTAGATCTAGTTTATTGTCTTATTTAAACCAACCCTTACTATACCCCCAAAGGAAATAAAAAACATATTAATTTCATAAATGCACATAATAAAGAGATAGATTAGATTCCCTACATTAATCAACATCTTTTCATATTTCTACGCAATGACATGGAAAATGAGAGAAGTCAACAAGACCAAGATTGCACCAAGGAAATATCAGAAACCTAGAACACAGTATTCCCCATAAATAATTCACCATCATATAATCCATACCATCCATTCCTATGACCATAAACTTCTCTAGATGAAGTAAATGAAGAAACTAATAAGTAATAAGGGGAGGGACTCACCTTAAAACACCAAGAATCAAACTCTTGGTGTAGGGGACCAAATCTAAGGAAGATAGTTTGAAAAAAAAATCCTAAATTTGCAACTAGGATGCCGAAGAGTCCAGATAAATAATGGAATAATGATGAGTTTTTAAGAGGTTTCTAAATTTATACCCCATATATTTTTAGAAGACCACAACATGTCACTATAGGTTGCAATGTAGTGAAAAAATTTTCATCCAAAAAATATAGCCAAATGGAGGATGTAATGCCATATAGGGGTCTCAATACAACCTCCTACAGAATGTATGGTTCAATTAGTTCCTAGATCCTATAAACCCAGGTTACAGCTATGGAACAACCCATGAAAAATTCCACAACTACCCCCAAAATAATAGGATAACCCAAACCAGCCTCTTCATGACTCTATGCAATCGCTCACCTCCATGCCACAGCTAAAATTCCACCAACCCATCACCATGACACAACTCATCTCCACACTGTGTCCATGCCAAAATTAATAGGGCCACCAAAAATAGTTATCCCAACCCTTCATTCCATAATAACTCTATTACATTGTATGAGCCTCCATTGTGCCATAGACTAAAGCTCCACACATAAATATTCTTCTTCAGCTGAAATTCCATCTCAAACCACTCCCCCATCCAATAATCCTATCAAAACCTATATCACATAAAACCACATAATGTATGGGTCGGTAGGTCTGGTTCATTACATTAGATACCTAAAAAATGATTCGCATCCTCGAGAATTAAAAAAATTCAAAAATGAAGGAATAAGGGGAAAGTATGAATAACCACCACATGTGATACCTCTAAGAAATCTTATTATAGCCTGAACATGACTACAACATAATAATAATATGTAACTTAAGACAATATTTCACCAGTATCAAAAACTACACTCTCGAGGGAGATTCCTCTCAAATAGAAATGGTGCCACCAACCAAACACAATCATTAAGAGGAATTGAAGTTACCTTAGGATCAATATATTAGATCAATGAGAGGGGGAGGGGTTAACTAGTAATCACTTTTATTTAATAATAATGATTCTTAACTTCCTAAGGAAACTTTCTTAATCTATAGAAACTTGTTATAGTTTCAATCTACTCAAATATAAATCTCAACCTTGCCTTTTTTATGCAACAAATATAAAAAGATAGTGGAAAATAATATTTATAAGTTTTTTAGAATGGCCTTATCCTTTCTATATTGGTTATTACCCCTAACATGTATTCTTTTACTAACTTATTTGAGGATTACAAAGGTACAAGAAACAACTGGTTATACCCCCCAGTATTCATCCTCCAGTCAACCTCGGTTCTACACCCCAGCAATCAGCTCTTCTTCTATAGTTGTTTATAACCCCAATTGTCCCATTGTATCCATTAAAGGCATAGCTATTTATACCCCCCCAGTAAACTATCCATTTCAGTAGTTTTTACACCCCCCAGCTACAAGCTACTTTCCCTTCTTCTTTTCTAATCCACTTCATAAAGTTATTCACTTTCTCTAAAAGAAAGCTAGATCAACATTACCTATGTACAAACTTTAAGATATTTAACAAACCTTTTTAGAGTCTTCTTTTCTTGAAACTTCCTCATGATCTTTAGTAGACCTAGATATGCTCAATCTCAACTTTCCAAAACTCCATCCAGAAATTTTCTTAGTAGAATTCCTTTCGTAATTTTCCTTAGTAGAATTTTGTCTAATGACTCCGTCTAGAATTCCTACAACCGATGGATCATCGTCTGATTAGGATCCATTCACTAAAATTTCTACTCTTCATTATGGTGGGATAATTCATAGTTTTTTCCAAATGAATATATATGGTATACCTCTATCTGATGGTTATCCATCTATTGGGTATTTTTATGTTAAATATCTGATCAAGCCTCCTCTATCTACTAACTTTATCACATTCCTCTCTATCCAATGAGGACCAGTCTGATGTGCCTCTATCTATTGGAAATTTGGTGTAAGTTTCTCTATATAATGCAACTTCTTTATACTATGTATTAACTCAGTTATAAACTCTCAAATTCTTCTTCGTCTGATATTAATTCATCTGGTAGCTCAACTTCAACCTGTAAGTAAAAAAAATTTGAAACTCAAGAAACTAGATCTTCATCAAATCCCCTTTTTCCACATGTGAACAGTGAAAAGTATGATGTACTTTTCATTCTATATTTATAAGTGTGCCTCTCAAGAGTTTGAGAAGGAACTCAAATGTATTTACTACTCAACCATATTCTAATTTCAAATATCCCTCTCATTTTAATTTTGATAAATGCTCCTCAAAACTTCCTAAACATTATGGAATACTCTTAAATCTTCTTTAAATTATTTAGGATCTGTAAAAATTCTTCAAATTTCCTAAAACTCATTGTTAAGTAACTTCAGCATACTTCCTTGAATTTACCTTTTTCCATAAAAAAATTAATTTGGTGTTCTTTAGGAACTCTCTATTTAAAGTATCTATGTTTATCTATATGATTAGTCTTCCTTATCATGTTAAAAACATTAAATATTAGTACATCATCATCATAATTAATGAATTTACATAGTTCATGTAAATCTCTTTATATTTTCTCTATTTGGTGTACCTTTGTGTGTTCTCTCTTTAAGGACTTCTCTATATGTTGGTACACCTTCATCATTATCTATCTGATTAATTCAAAACTATTCAACATCCATATCTCCGTTATATGGTTTCCCTTTTTTAGTAAACCTTCATTTAATGTTCTCAATATATCATCATCCAATTATTGTATGTCTGGTGTGAATTTCTTCATTTGATACTCTCTATCTGGTGGATGTTTGTCTAGTATAGTCCATCTGATACACTTGAAATATCATCACATACTTTGTGCTCAACATTTCTCTATCTGGTTAACCTTTATATGAAACTTATATTTATAAAACCTTTTCATTTATCCATATGATGGATTCAATGATATTTTTTCCATTGGATATTTTATATATCAATTGGATGGAATCTATACATTGCAACTTCATACAGATTTCTATGTTTTTTGGTTTACCTCAAAACTTTATAACTCACTCATTATTGTACTACACCTTTGTAATGTCCCGGAATTCTATGTAAGTTTTTTAAAAAATTATATGGGATTATTTCAAGGCCACATGCTCATATGTCACTTTATTCCAATTCCTGTTGACCCCATAATATGTGTTTGAACTTTCTTTAAGTTTATTTAAAATATTGTGTGTGCGCGGTTTTTGAAACTTCTAAATGGGTGCCCAAATTAAAAATCTGAGGGAATTGTAGCATCTGTAATGGTTAATTTACCTAATAATGGACTTAACATCGATTATAATGGGTCGAGGGAAAAATTAGTTTTTGGAATTTTTAAGAAAAATAAAACAAAATATTTTTCTTAAGGGAAATAAAATAAATCTTAAAGTTTATTTTATTTGAATTTTGAATTTCATTGCAACATAATAGCGTTAAAACCCAAATGTAACCAAAATTTTGTTTCATAAATGAAAAATAATAACGACACTACAATGAAATGTAATAGAAACACTGAAACGTGTTTTCTGATTTTAATGGTATAACTGAAGACAGATCATTGGAATGATCCAAGACCACTCTGAACCCTTAGAGATTTGGCGTTGTCGATCGATGATCGATGAACGGCCACCAACACTGGATTTTAGAGAAATGAATTTAGTGGTGTGATCTTCATCAATGAACAATCCAACATCGAGGTAGGGGTTTGTTTTGGATGAAATTGTTCCCCTTTCTTTCTTTCTAAACAAAAAATGTGGGTCAACCAACTTATAGGTTGATCTGTAGGTCATTTGTTCTTATGATAGGGTTACTTGATCTTGGGTTTTTTCAATCGGGTTATACATGATAGAATCTTAAAATATCCCCAACCTGTTTTAAACTCTAATGCGGAGGGATCGAGCCAACATGAACAAGGCCTGGATCCATCCATTGTGGGCATTCTTGTGTTCTTTATGACTGAACCCCTAGATTGAAGGAATGAAAAATATGAGCATGTAGCAGTGACAGTGACAATATGAGGATCTCGAATACGATTGGGGATCAGAAAATAGTATCCAAATGTACCTTAATGGTCCAGAAGATGAGCAGACCTTAGTGGCCCAGTAACCAAGCGTACCTCATTGGCCCGACAGACGAGCGGACCTCAGTGGCCCAGTAGTCGAGAAGACCTTAGTGGCCTGAAAGACAAGCAAACCTAAATGGACTAACAGACCTCAGTGACTCATTGGGGATGAGTCCCTTAGTAGTAAAATATGTTTGGATTTATGAATAATAATCTTTATTTATATAATTTAGGTTATACCTATGTGAGCTGAAAATTCTTAGTGTGTACTTTTCCTTTGTGGTCTTTCTTTTTGGTTTAGGGTCCTTAGTGAGTATCATGTTACTCACACTTGCACGGGCTTCACCCACATGTTCTGTGTCTTTTTCAGATGACTGACGCTTAGACAGAGACCTTGGGGGTCTGGGACCAGGTGGTGCTCAGTGAGATCAGATAGTCAAGGCGTACTCTTATAGCTTCTGGTAGCTACTCTACACCTAACCTTCAGGTAGGATTTTCTACGGACAAATTATCAGAGACCTTGTACTCCCTTTATTACAGCTTTTCTTTTGTTGGGTTTTTATTTTGGTCTATTTTCCTTACATATTTTACTTCTACATTCATTGGTTATCTTAATGTAATGCATGTTTTCCTTTTTAGCATTTCAGGTTGGGGTTGTGATTGTGCGTGTGTACAGGTACTCATCAAATGCCTCCCACTTGCAGGATAAAGCCTTTAGTACTAGTCGCCAGCCCCTATCCTTTGAGAGGAGGTCTTGGGGTAGTCATGACATGGAACCTAGGGTATGGGTCATGAAAAAATGGTATCATAGGGGTGGTTAGTTCTACCTTAAATACCGAGTGACTATGGTTTTGTTTTGGGGAAACAATGTTGAATGTTTGAGTTTGACTTTCAGGCTTGGGGAGTCCAGTGTTGGTGCGGTGGCTGATGTATCCATAAAACAGGACCCTTAATTCTTCTTTTCAACTCAGTACATGAAACCACTATTTGCATGCATTATATAGGATTTTGAGTGTTTCATCATGTCCTTATTGAGTTAGATCACCAGGTATAACCTATTGATCGTGGTTCAGCTTGATCTATTTTAGGATGCCTCCATGAAAAAAACCAGTGAGGATTCTAGTGCGTTACCACAAGCATGGTATGCCCAGTGATGAGGCATCAGTATAGGGACCTATACTGTAGGTTTCCCCACTAAGAGGTGCACCAGCATTGCCACCACCCATTGTTTAACAGTTTCTACCGACGCTATCGGTATGGGATACACGTAGGATCAGTGCCTTACAAGAGTTCCAGAGGTAGAGACCTCCTAGGTTTAGGGGTGAGATTGACCCCCATGTAGTAGAGGATTAGATCAAGGTTGTTACGTGAGTCTTCCATCTGGTGAGGGCGCATCTCAAACAGATAGCGATCTTAGCCATAAACCTTTTTCAGGTATCGACAGGGAGATGGTAGAACTTGACAATCCAGAAACATGATGAGGAGACCCTCACCTAGAAATACATTGAGTGCCTCTTCATATAGGAGTTAATTTCATAAATGTTTCACTCAATTCATATACAGGAGCTACTGCACCTATAGAAAGGTGGCGTGACAGTAGCAAAGTACTCAGTGAGATTCACTGAGCTTTCTCGCTACTCCACAGACATGGTCAAAGACTCTTTCATCAAGGCTTAGGATTTGGATTAGGGACTAAGTTGGGAAATCAGGTCATCTATGGTATCACTTAGCATCCCTACTCAGGTTGGGGTGTTGGAGTGATCCCAACTCATGGATAGCTTTCTAGAAGAGCAAGTGCCAGTAGTGGGGGCTACTAATAGACCTTGGGTGGCAGAGTCTTCAGATGTGGGTAGCAGGAAGTAGACACGGGGGGCCGAAGTGAGCCAGGCATTTTGGTAGATGACCCCAAGATAAAGGATCAGTGGTACAAGACCTCCAGGGCAGAGAGAGTCGTCATAGGGGCAGGTTGTTCTACTCATGCAATGGGCAGGGGCACATGGCTCGTGATTGCCCGACTCGTCGTGCAGATGACCGGCAGACGGTCGAGGGACTACCAAGGTAGAGAAAAAAGTTTGATCGAGGTGGTCCCCAAGGTTGTGGACATGGAAAAGGATCTGGCAGAGAAGCAGGTGGTGGACGGAGGTTTGATTTTCTACCACCACCACCCCCAGGTGGTCCACCATGGGCTCTGGGAGCTGGTGGACAGGGGTGAGGCCAGCTACATGTGATGGAGACCTATGACCACAGTGCTCTAGATCTGATTAGATGTACAATATGTGTCTTTTAAGCCTTAGTTGAAGTTCTTATAGACCCAGTTGTTAGTCACTCATTCCTTTCTATGGACCCTGTTCGGAGCTCAAAGATTCTGGTAAAACCGTGGGCTTGATCCTTATGATTATAGACTCCTACGAGAGTGTATTCGACCATTGCACAATGGTGCCAACAGCGTGAGATTACTCTAGGAGGTGAGGGATTCGTCTGGGACCTCCTAGTAGTAGTGTCGAGGCCTTATGATGTCATCTTGGGTATGGACTGGTTATCCATAGTTAATGCTCAGATCGACTGTATTAGGCCCAGAGTTTGGTGTGTCTGTGAGGATTGGACTAGGTTTTCCTCTACCAGTGAGAAGGGATCCCTTGTAGCACAGAATGGACTTTATTTAAGGAGGGTGCAACCGATTACTCACCAGTTGTCTAGAATCACCATTGGGGTGGTGGAAGAGAGGAGTCCTCACTTTCCTATATTGGTGTATGAGTACGAAGACATCTTTCTTGAGGATGTTTCGGGATTACCCCCTCACAGGGAGGTTGACTTCTTCATTTATATGTACCCATGGACATCACTGATATCCACACTGGCATATCGGATGGCTCTCGTGGAGATTCATGAGTTGAGGGTACAACTAGAGGATTTGCAGAGGAATGGATTCATGAGGCCTAGTGTTTCACCGTGGGCAACCCCAGTTTTGTTTTCCAAGAAGTCAAATGAGAGTTTGAGGTTGCGCATAGACTTCCGACACCTGAACTAGGTGACTGTAAAGAATAAGTATCCACTACCGAGGATTAATTACATATTCGATCAACTAAATGGAGCCAGATGGATCTCAAAGATAGACTCATATTAGGATATCATCAGATTCATGTACGGGATGAGGATGTACCGAAGACAGCCTTCAGATATCGGTATGGCCACTATGAGTTCTTGTTGATTCCTTTCGGTATAACCAATACCCCAACAGTTTTTATGGGACTCATGAACAAGATCTTCTTGCCTTACCTTGACCGGTTCATCGTGGTCTTCATTGATGACATCTTGGTGTACTCGTCATCTGAGGAGGAGCAAGGTACACACCTACGGATAGTCCTTGATACACTCTGAGGCACCAGTTTTATAGGAAGATCTCGATGTGTCAGTTTTGGATTTGGGAAGTCCACTTTCTTGGACATGTCATTTTGGAGGCTTGAGTGGCAGGGGGTCTAGCAAAGATAAAGGTGGTGCTTTCTTGGGAGCCACCTAGGAGCGTGACTGAGGTATAGAGTTTCTTGGGTTTGGTTAGGTACTATCGTAGGTTTTTGTTTTACTTTTCTAGGGTAGAAGCACCCTTATAATCTTTGACACATAAGTTACAGCCCTTCGTGTGGATGGTGAAGTGCCAACAGAGTTTCCAGAAGCTGAGGCAGAGACTGACGATTGCCCCCATCTTGAGACTACCAGAGGAGGGTGTTGGGGATATAGTATTCTACGACACATTAGGGAATAGACTGAGTTGTGTCCTGATGCAGGGGAAAGTAGTTATTGCCTATGGTTCACAATAGTTTATGAAGCATAAGTAGAGCTATGTGACCCATGACCTAGAGCTAGCAGCAGTGGTATTTTCTTTGAATATGTGATGGCACTACTTGATGGGTGAGCGTTTTACCGTCTACTCTAACTGAAAACGTATCAGGTATATCTTCTCCTAGAATGACCAAAACTTTATGCAGCGGTGGTGGATAGATTTTTTCTATGAATATTACTTCAAGATAGTCTATACTCTTAGGGAAGGGAACATGGTAGTGAATGCACTCAGTAGGAGATCCGGTTTTTAGTTGTTGAGTGAGGCGTCAGAGTAGTTAGCCATGATACAGATATCCTTTGTGGATAGGGATGAATCAGCTCATCTCTTTTCAATGGTTGTCACTCCCCCACTCTTACAGTGAGTTAGGTAGGCACAACTTGTGGATTTTGACTACAAGGACCAACATGCTCATTTATACTTAGGACAAGCTCCTGATGGATATTCAATAGGTGGGGAGAATGACATCCTTTTTAGAGGGTGCACTATCGTACCAGTGGTGTCACGTGAGCAGGTTCTGAGGGATTTTCACACCTCCCATTTGGCAGAACATCCAGGAGTGGAAAAGATGTACCAGGACCTCCAACATCAATACTGGTGTCCAGGGATGAAGAAGGCAGCGACATAGTTCATTTCGTAGTGCCTCACTTGTCAGTAAGTGAAGGCAGAGCATCAGGTTCCAACAAGATTGACTCAGATACTTGAGGTGCTAGAGTGGAAGTGGGATGGTATCTCAATAGAATTAATAATGGGTTTACCCCCACACATTCAGGGGGAATGATTCTGTCACGATGATTATTGACTGACTCACCAAGTTGACCCACTTCCTACCCATCCAGGAGTAGGGTTGAGTAGAGAGATTGGGACATCTCTACGTGCAGGAGATAGTTCGACTCCATGGGATACCATCAACAATAGTCTCAGATCAATACACAAGATTTTCATCCCAGTTTTGGAAGGGATTTGAGAAGGCATTTGGGACTCATCTTCACTTGAGCACAGCTTTCCACCCTTAGAAAAATGGTTAGATAGAGAGGACTATCCACGTTTTAGAGGACATGATTTGTGCTTGCATCTTGGACTTCAGTTGCAGTTGGGATGATCACCTACCATTGGTGGAGTTTTCATACAACAATAGATTCCACTCCACCATTGGTATGGCACTGTTCGAGGCATTTTATGGGTGACAATTCATATCACCATTGTGCTAGAAAGACCCAGGGGAGTCATCACTAATGGTTCCAGAGTTGGTACGAGCTACCACTGAGAAGGTGAAGGTCATCTAGGAGTAGATGAGGTCTCCACATAGCATACATAAATCTTCTACTGATAGGAGATGGAGGACCTTTGAGTTTGAGTAGGGATACCATGTGTTCCTCTGGATGTCACGCTGATGGGGATTGTGAAGATTTGGCTGTGGTGGAAAGTTGTCTCTGATATTCATCTGTCCTTTCCAAATTCTAAGTAGAGTTAGTGAGGTGGAATACCACCTAGATATTCAGCCATAGATGCACCAAGTTCATAATTTCTTCCATGTATCGTAGTTGAGGAGGTATGTTCATGATTCATTGCATGTCATCTACTAGGGTGAATTGTACATTGATGATGGGGAAATATTAGTGGAGCCTCTGATAGAGATTTAGGATCGACAGGAGTGGATCCTTAGTCGATGGTCAATTCCTATGGTGTGCATTCAGTGGTATCATGGGAATCTCCAGGAGAGCACTTGGGTCCGAGAGGCTCAGATCCATGTTCAATACCCCCATTTGTCTGTTTTGCCCTTGTTTTGGCTTACAAGGATGTAAATACCTAAAGTTTGGTGGTAATGTAATGTCTTGGAATTCCATGTAATCTTTTTTTTAAATTATATGAGATTATTTTGAGGCCACACACTCTGAAAACACTTGATTCTGGGGCCCTGTAATCACGGAATAATTATTTGAACTTTTTTTAAGTTTATTTAAAACAACACATGTGTGTGGTTTTTTCATCTTCTAAAATGGTTCCAAGATTAAAAATCTGAGGGCAATGTTGCATCCGAAATGGAGAATTTACCTAAGAAAGGACTTAACCTTGACCGGTGTAGGTCGAGGGAAATGTTAGTTTTTATAATTTTTAAGAAAAATAAAATAAAAGATTTTTCTTAAGGGAAATAAAATAAACCTTTAAGTTTATTTTATTTGAAATTTGAATTTCAATGAAATGTAATGACATTACAACCCGATCATAACCAAAATGTTGTTTCATAAATTAAATAGCATAATGACTCTACAATGTAACATAATAGAAACACTAAAATTTGTTTTCTTCTTTTAATGGTTTAGCTGAGGATGGATCGTTGGTACGATCCAGGACCACTTTGAAACCTTGTAAATTTGGCGTTGGTGAGTGACGATTGACGAAATACCACTAATGATCGATTGTGGAGTGGAAAAAATAGTGGTTTGATCTTCACCAATGAATGATCCAACATCGAGTTCAGGGTTTATTATTGATTAATTTTTTTCCCCATTCTTTCCTTCTAAACAACAAATGCGGATCAACCCACTAACAGGTTGATTTGCGGGTTGTTTTTTCTTGTGGGAGGGTTACATGATCTTGGGGTTTTATATTCAAGGTTACACTTGATAGAATATTAAAACCTCACCCAAATTGTTTTAAACTCTAATGCAGAGGAATTGGGACAACAGGAATAGGGCTCAGATCCCTCCATTTTGGGCGTTCTTGTGTTATTCCTGACTGAACCCCCAGATTGACAGCAAGACAACTTTGAACCTGTAGTAGTGATAACGATAATCTGAGGATACCAAATATGCTTACGGATCAGAAAATAGTAACTGATCATACCTTAGGGGCCTAGCAGATGAGCAGAACTCAGTGGCCCAACGGACCTCAGTGAATCATCAGGGATGAGTCCCTTAGCAGTACAATATTTTCATATTTATGACATATAATCTTGCTTTCTATACTTCAGGTTATACATGTGTTACATGAAAATTCTTAGTGTGTACTTTTCCTTTGTGGTCTTTCTTTTTGGCTTGGGGTCCCTACTAAGTATTGGGTTACTCATCCCTACATGGGATTCTCCCGCACTTTTCGTGTCTTGTGAAAATGACTGACGCTTTGATGGAGACCATGGTGGTCTAAGACTAGGCAGTGCCCAATGGGATTGGACCAGCAAGGCGTACTCCTACAGCTTCTGGCAGCACTCTACACCTACCCTTTAGGTAGGGTTTTCTGTGGATGGATTATGAGAGACCTTGTACTCCCTTGATTACAGATTTTCTTTTGTTGGGTTTATATTTTTGGCATGTTTTACTTACATCTTGTAATTCTACATTTAGTGGTTGTCTTAGTGTCATACATGATTTCCTTTTTAGCATTTCAGGATGGGGTTGTGAGTGTGTGTGTGTGTGTGTGTGTGTGTGTATAGGTACTCAGCAAATACCTCCCACTTGTAGGATAAAGCCTTCGGCACTAGTTTTCAGCCTCTGGCCTTTGGGAGGTGGGATTAGGGTAGTTTCAATACGAGCCCTAGGAGATAGGTTGTGACAACCTTCATTAACCGTTATTTATAAAATCTCTTCTTTGAACTTTATAACTTAGATTTTTAAGACTAGTCAGTCTAAAAGTATTTGTTCAGTGGTCTTGGTCTACTAATCTGTGTCTTGAAGTTCATCTGGAAAGTTATGTCTGGTAGACTTCATCTACTACTAACATTTCACCTAGAATACTATTTCTAAATATCAAGTTGTAATAGACACACCTTTATAAACATTTTCTCTATCTGGAAACTTTTTTTCAAAACTTTGTGCCTAGATTTTTATTTCCGGAATTTTGTGACCAAAATTATTTTCCTAAAACTCTATGTTTAGAAACTTGGTTCTCCCCATTTGTTATCAAACCAAAAACTTATTCTCTACCTTTATTTGGATCATGAAAATGTTTATGATGTTAAGTAACTTTAAGGAACGGATTGGAATCATTATATTTAATTCACTTGAAACATCTGACTGATCTTCTGCATTTGGTGTTCCTCCTTGTTTTTTCTAAAAATATCCACCCAAAAAAAATTCTATAAGCGTTCATCTATAAAGTTTATCTAAAAACTATATCATCACTTATTTTATTTTACAACTCTATTTTATATCGAAATATTTTCATGATTTATAGAACTTGAAAGAATAACATACGATCGTCATATTTGGTTAGGAAACTTCCTTAACATACATTAACTCTCATAAGTAAAGTCTCCAACTCAACTTCCTTAAGTGAATTTCCACTCAACTTCTGTAGCTAACTTTCTTCTTCAAAAACAAATTGGTGCATTGAAAAAAATACAACCAAAACTATGGGTGTCCATGGGTCAGGTCGGATCGGGTTATAGGTGATTTTGGGCCCGACCTGGGAGAAAAAATTCAGGTCGGGTCGGGTCAGGTCACACTCTGCATGACAAGATGACCTGACCGAACCCAACAATTTTTGGGTTGGGTCAAATAGCTCAGGTTGAGTGGTCAGAAATGACCCTACCAGAGGGATTCATGTCCAGACCTAACCCAACCTGAGAGTTATAGGCCTGACCCGACCCAGACCCTACCCAACCCAGACCAATCAAACCCATACCCTACCGAGACCCTACCCTAACCAACCCAACCCAATGCAGTTGGTTCCAAAAAAATGTAAGAAATAATGGATCCAAAAAAATGCAGCAGATCAGATTGGTTCCAATGCAGTAGATTGGTTCTAAGCTGCTCCAAAAAATGTAGAAAGAATCATCCATAATTTTAGTTTAGTAGGGGTATGCAATTCCAAAATTAAGGATGAGTCAAATGCAATTTAAAATTCATCAGCAAGAAATTAAAAAAATACAACATCACACACACAATTTCAATAGAGAATTGTAACTGAAGAACATTAATCCTAATAGATAATTCTAGTGAACCACCAATTAGGTGATGTGTGAAATCATGGCCTTTTAAGTGTTTTAAAATTGAAAGTGAAATTAAACATATGGTCACATGTGAACAAACTCAAATTCCAAGTGTTATTTTGAAGATCAAAACATTCGATAACACAATTATACTGAAATCCAATCAATTTACCTCCATATAGCGTGAAAGAAATCCAAGATCTTTAGCATTGATGCCTACACTTAAATTAAATACTAAAATCGGAATGTATTTTTAGATGACCGGATCTATAATTTCACTGACATTTACAGCATATTAAACACCATTTCCATCATAAAAATGCAAGTGAATAATAATGAATAACAATTCATTAGACTTCCTAAAAGATAAAGGAACTTTTATGCATGGGAAATAGTCAATCCTGTTATCCTCTAATCTCATAAAATCAAAAACTATCAAGGTGAGAAAAGAAGTAACATGCAGAAGGAAGTCCAAGAGAACAAAAAAAGCTGCAACAATAAGTAGGTTTCAGTTCAGGTATTCAGTATTTTCTTTGGAAAACACAATTATAAGTCAATTAAGGTCCACATATCTTAGCACAATAAAGAAATAATACTGGTCAAATAAAATTTTTCCATCGAAATTCATTAATGAAAATTTATCAAGATGTTTCATAAGATAGATAGAGAAGGGTAATTTTTTTAAAACTTTGTATAGCTACTACAATGCCTGATGATATAACTTACATCAAAGACCAGGAATAGAATAACTTCCTCAATAATTAATGTACAGTTCACTCTAATAACACTGAAAAATCCAACATGTCACGACCCATCCCCAGGGGCCCATGTCATGACTACCCCAATCCCGCCTTCCAAAGGCCAGGGGCTGGCGACTAGCACCAAAGGCGTAATTCCCTAAATATGGGAAGTCATTGCCTTTATAATTGAAACGCACACAACAGAGTCCAAGCTGGAAGAAAAACACTAAGTAAAACTATATAACAAGAAAGTGTTGAAAAAGTAAAGGGTCTAGAAATACAAGCCCAACTGTAAAGTACAAGTACAACTGAAAAGTAAAAAACAACTAAAAGGTGAAAAACTACTCCTAGATCATCCACCATGGATCCTACCTGAAGGGTAGGTATAGATAGCCTCCTCAGCACTCCACGTCTTTCAGTCTCTTATGTGTACCGTCACGTCCTATGGTCCACCTCCAGGTATCGTCCAGTCCTGGTACTCTCAGCCTCAGTCAGCGTTTTTCATCGTCTACATCCAACACAATGAGGTTCGGGCATAGACCGTGTAGGGGTGAGTATAACGATACTTAGTAGGGTCCCTGAGACCCTTAAGGTCTCTCAAAATTCACCAAAGATAAGCCACAAAGTATGAAATCAACAGATAACCCCACTTACGTATATGCCCATACATATACCTAAGTTATCAACTAACCCATATCAATCATGAGGTAAACACAAAAGTTATAGACTTATCTCACACAGGTATAAAACTCTTGTATAAGAAGTTTAGATATTCTTAGATGTAGCCACTAAGTCATCTATTCTATCAAACCCACACAGGATCCAGGAACAGAAGTCGGAACTATCGAACTCACATAGGATCCAGGAACAGTTATTCTGTCGAACCCACACAGGATCCAGGAATAGTAGTCAGAGCTATCGAACCTGTATAGGATCCAGGAACTGTCGTCGGAGCTGTCGAACCCATAAAGGATCCAGGAATAGTAGTCAGAGTTGTTGAACCCACACTGGATCCAGGAACAGTCGTCAGAGCGCAGCCAGCCACAGGGTTTCCACAAAGCATGATTAATTCCCGGAGGATCCTCTCCTCAAGATAAGTTTCGATATTTCAACTTCCAAAAATTCCCACAAAGAAGTATCCCAAAGGTCTGACTCATCATAGGGGTCTCAACGCAACAGACGGTGCGTCAATCGGACGCCCAGTCTGTGAGTTATTAGCCTTTTAGTCCCAGGGGCCCGGTTGGATTCGTGCATGATCCAACCTGACCGTATTTCAACTATACCCCAAACTCTTATGGGGTATTCTCAATGGGACCATTGCGCTCCTAGAATACCAGCACCATTGACAGTTCTTCAAACGGTCGTCCGGTGCCAAAGATATGACCAAAGAAAGAAAAGGGTCTGTAGTGGGTCGGGGTCCAGTCGGACCAACCAGGTTAGACTTGTTGGGTCTGACCCGACCCATAAGGTGGGTCAGTCTATTAGGTTCGGTTCGACCTGCTGGGCCCAGCCCAGCAGGCCGCGTGGGCGGTTTGGCCCGGAGCACCGCGAGGGGCGCGGCTCGGGCGGCTCATCCTGGGAGACCGGGGCCGGTTCAGCCCAGAGTACTGTGAGGGGCGCGGGGCCTCAACCGGTTCGGTCAGGGTGGCTCAGTAGGTAGCCGATCAGCTGAGTGGAGGCCGGACAGGCTGGCGGGGCGTCCTGGGAGGCCGGGTGGGGCGGCCGAGTAGGCCGGGTGGTGGCCGGGCCAACCGACGGGGCGGCTGGTAGGTGGCCGGGTAGGGCGCGGACAGGATGGCAGGGGGCCGAGCAGGGCGCCAGGTGGGTCGGCAGGCGGCCGGGCGGGGCTCCAGGCGGACCGGTGGGCGGCCGAGAAAGGCGCCAGGCAGGCCGGCGGGCGGCTGGGTAGGCCGGTAGGCAGGCAGGCGGCTCTGTCAGCGCGGGTCGATGGGTTCGTCCAAGTCGCACGGGAGGTGCGGGCAGCTGGGAGGTCGGGCCGGTGCGGTTCAGCGTGGCTCGGGCCAGCGCATGCCAACTGTGTTCGGCCGGGACGCACGGGAGGCCGGCGGCGGCCGGGAGCCGGGTGGTGCGGGCCGGAGGCAGTGCGGCCAGGGTGGCTTCGCCGATTCGGCCGGCAGACGGCGCGTCTATGGCGGCTCGGTTCATGGTGGCCACGGGTAGCACGACCTTTGTCGTCGCTGCCTTCATCTCCATGCCGAAGTTCATCACAAACAATAACGGCAGAGGGATCAGGCCATGTTGGTTTGGCCCACACCCTCCACGTTTAGGATGGTAACAATTGGCCCACCGAGAAGTACGATGAACAATAATTATTTTACAATCTCTGCATCAATTCCCTTCCAACCGAACATGAGAATATGAAAAGGAATATTACACAAATAATCCCCCTACCTTTGATCGTTGGTCGTTGACGATGAAGTCGTGGGAAGAAGACAAAGGAGTTCATCGTTCGTTGCGTCCCCCGTACACTTCCAATCCCGAATGATGTCGGCTCATTGACGACGGTGCGGAGGGTAGGTTGATTGTGGAAAATGCTCCATGTCGGTACGATCTAAGGGAGTCGAAGTCGCTCCTCACCGGCATTCTTCGTTCTTCGTTCTTCATTGGGGACCTTTCTCCCAAGCTCTTCTCTTCCCAAGCCCCACCAATTGAGAAATTCCAACCAAAAATAATACATTTTCTATTATTTTAGTTGTTGGAACAAAATTCAAATTGGTGAATTAAATTTAATTGGCCCCACCTAATTAATGCATTAGTGTTGGCACAAATTAATTAGAGGAGATGGCATCAATTAATTAAAGTGGAGGTCAAGAGGCTATCCCTCATTAATGAGGGAGAGTTGAGAGGTTTTACTCTCCTCCCATTAATAGGAGATTTTAGCCCCATGTGGTCCCCATGTCATAACATCTCGCGGGAGGTTAGGTTAGGGTGGGACCCACCACCATAACCTCTCATGGGAGGTTAAGGTGTGGTGGTCCCACCTCCAACTTCCATGAGGAGGTTTTAACCACCAAACACCCCCATGGTGGCTCAAACAAAAATAAATTGAAGCTCACTTTATTTTATTACTTTCCACGAAAACCCAAAAACTAACTTTTATTCTCGACCAACTGTCATCGAGGTGAAATTTTTCTAAGAAAATATTGGTGTTGCGAGTTCAACGGTGTCCTCAGATTTAAATTCTGAGCACCGGTTCAAAAGTTATAAAAACCCGCTTGTACGTTTACTGAACGTACCCGAACAAAACTTCAGAAATTGATTTCGGGCACAGCGGGCCTCGGAATCACGTACCGTCAGTTTTCACGGACTCGTAAAATTTCCATGTATTTAAGAAAAACATTTCCAAGGAATTTCTAGGTCTTTACACAATAGAAACTAGATCAGAACTCATTACAATAATAACACCTGAAATACCCAGAAACACCTGGTAGAGAAACCATATCATCACTTTAGTTAGACATGAATAAACCACTATAAAAATATCACCATTTTTCAAACAATATAAGAGAAATTAATAACTATTTATCACTATCAAGCATAAAATATTCAACAACCAAACAAAAGAAACATCCAATTTGAAACACAACAAAGAAAGGGAAACTAAAGTGAAATGTAGTGTGGAAGGGAATCCACCTTAGCAACACCAGTCATTAGTTTTAGATAGTGAAAATTTGATCACAAGTTGTGGTGGATGATGGCATATCTGAAAAGCACAACTAAAGAAATAACAAGTCAGTATTTTTATTTTTCAAACAGAGTTTTATAATTGATAAATGTGAACTGATAAAAAACCTAATATTTTTAATAATAATTGATTCAATCAATTCAACTTCTTCTAGTTGCTTTCAAATATCAATTGGTTTAGACTTTAAAAACCAATTTTGGGAGAAAATTAACGCCTCGACGGTATTGGGATTCACACAACTGGGAAATGGATCAAGGAATCATCCTCCTGTAATAAATGCAGACTCTGAAGATACTATAGTTAAAAAAATTTCTATAATATCTCTAGCAATGCATGAGATAACATGATACTTGCTTTCCTTTCCTTTCCACAAACTTAAAATCTCAAATCCATCGAAATCATCCTCAAAATCATCAATCTCTAGATATCTTTATAATTCATTTCTTTATTGTATCAATTGTCTTTTCCTTTTTTTGATCTATAAGAATCTTTCCATTTTTCATCATCCTCACTACCGCTAGTGGCATCATGAATATGTGCAACTTTATTAGAACTTGACTCTCATTGATCAACCGGGATGGGATATTTCATTTATAAGCCTAAAGAGATTATTCATAACCTCTGTTAATTTAATGATCAACTCATTCTTATCTTCATCATCAAATATCATTTCAAAACTATCCAGAACATATTCTAATTTGTATTGGGGATCAAAAAAAACTACGACAAGTAAGAGAAAATTAAAATTTGAACCAATACCCCAATATTTTTTCAGCTTCACCTTCATTGCAATAGCCATTGCACTCACAGTCATATCAGTACTCTTCATCCATTTCCTGATTTTTCTATATATGTCACAAAGAGTGTAAAATAAAGTGTGACATTTCACATACATAGAACCAGAAAATTCAACAATGATATCATAAAATATCCTTAAAAACTTGAGAAATACACAAGCATGCTCCCAATCATATGATTTTAGAGCTCCACCTTCATAGAAAAGAGAACTCCTAAATATTGAATCCTCCTCAAGAAGAATAAATACCTTCTCATATTTTTCTACAACAACCAATATAAAATAAAAATAATTCCACTTAGTAGGCACATCAAGAATTATAGCCTATTTACTAGGAATTTTTAACTCCTTCGCAATGTTCTTAAAAAGAGCCAATCTAGAAGGTGAGCTTCTCACAAATTTACAAGAAACATTGGTTCTACCAAATGATGTTGATATTTCCTTTATCCCATCACTAACAACAAGGTTTAAAATATGTGCACAACATCTCATGTGCATATATTCTCCTTTAAGAATAGACCCATTCCAATAATTAACTCTCCTCACCAAATAACTGATCGTTGTATTATTAAAACAAGAATTATCCATGGTAACAGTATTAATCATTTCAATCCCCCATTGTTACAATCTTTCTTCTAATACCCGACCAATTCTTTCTCCTTTATAATCCCAAACAAGACAAAACCTGATTATTTTTTATTCAAAATCCAATTATCATCAATAAAATGTGCAGTCACACGCATATAATTCAGATTCTGAATTAAATTCAATGTTTCAGTGGTAATACATACCATATGAGAGATTGTATCAAACATGGAATTTAATTTATCTTTCTCATTCAAATATAACCCCAAGCAATCTCAAGCAACTATTTTTTTGGACGGAACTTGAAATTGAGGTTGAACAACATCAAAAAATTCCATAAATCCTTGATTCTCAACATATTTAAATGATAACTCATCAATTATTATCATTTTAGAAAGAGCAATTCTACACTATTCTTGATTAAAATGAGCGTCTAAAATTCTAATCGTTTTATTATCCTCATTTTCACACTTCCTTCTAAGACCAAGAGTGGTTTGACTTTTCTTGATATTTTTGTGAGGATTTTTGTTTCACTTTGTCAACTACCTATTCAAATTACTAGTTACATGCTGACCGAACGTGCAAGTGTAATCTTTACTATAGTAATTACAAACAGCTCTTCCATTTTTCTATTGAAAATGATCCCAATATTGAGAAACTCTATTACCAGCCGAATCTTTAGGAATTATTACCTTTTTAGGAGAGTAATTACCTTTAGTTTCTTCAACTGGTTTGATACAAATCTCCCCTCTTATTTCCGTAATTGAATGTGTTACAGACCCCATATGACTCTGAGTTCATGCTGCGACAACTGGGGGATTAGAACCACTTATTGTTGTTGCACCACCTTCCATATGAATGAATTTCTACCTACATACAATAACAATATAAAAATTGGTAAATTGAATTATATGACTAACAATTCCTCCACACTTCCATCAACCAATTAAATATTTATTTAAAAAATATATATATAAAGAAATTATTAGGCCAAATGAAAGCAAATCAAAGTAGGAGTAAAAGAAGGAAAGGGAATTTTCCCTTTTTTAAACATGAAAAAATCTGGAATCAAATCTTCCCCATGACAAAGAAAGTCTTGCTCAAATAAATTTGACAACATTATAACAGTGAAGTTAATAGCTAAGAAATTCCCCATCTTCCTCACTTCTTAACCCAAGGTTAAATTATCATGGAAGGAAGTATTTTAGCCTGAAATTTCATCTCTTAAAACAAAATCAAAATGAGTTCCAATTTATTGTGAATATGTAAAAAAAAATGATAGCTGTGTACCACCAGACAGACCGCACGCACCACACCAGGAAGAGGAGGCGAATCGGTTTCACAAAAGGAAAAGAGGCGAGTCCAGGTGGGTGATTTACCAGAGGATAAAGAAAAAGGATGTAGGAGGTGATGATGTAGTAGGAGTAGGGTTTCCTGAAAGGAGAAGCTGTGAGTTAGGGTTTTCTAGTAAGGGGAGGATCTCAGGCAAGGAGGGTGTGAAGGAGGAGGAGACTAGGATTTAGATGTCGTTTGTGAAGGAATAATGAGTAAGGATGGTTTCAGCATGCAAGGGAATGTCAGGGTCAGGTCAAGGGGAGGAGGAGGAGGAGGCCATCATGAGCGTCGTGAGGTAGGGAGGGAGGAGGGAATGGAACGAGGAGTAGCATGCTGCCGAGCTGGCTGAGGGTTGTTTTTTTTCTTACACAGTTGTGTTGTCGGGTGAAAGGGTTGGATTGGGTCGATACACAACCAACCCGAGACCCCAACCCAACCCATTCTCAGGTCAACCCATGAGAAACCCAACTCAGATATTTTTAACATAACCCTACCCAACCCGACCCAACCTGGTCAGGTCGGTTCGGGTTCTTCGGGTTGGCTCTGGTCTGGACACCCCTAACCAAAACTCAAGTTGGGCCTAACAATATCCCCCTTTGTATTTATTTTCAATACCCATATAAAACTTCAAACATCATTTTCATCAATATGTGAGATCAATACCTTCTCCCCGTATGATTTTTGTATTTTCTTCCCCCAAAATTTTCTTCTCCCCCTTATTTAAAATCAAATTCAAAGGGGACACTCATGATTATTTTTCTTCATTTCAGAATATTGAAACTTTTCTTCAATATAAAAGTAGTATCACATGAGTTTCTTAATAAATAAACATTGACTAAATGCCTCTAAAACTATGTGGGAGAACCTGGTGTATAAAAAAAGAGTGTAAAATCAAGGAGGACAATGTTTTCCATAACATAACTTTCATGTAATGTTTTTAACATGCTTCTTTCAACATTCTTATATTAGGGAAATTTGAGAAATTTTTTTGAGATAAAAATCCTTCACCCATATCAACAAACATATCAATACAGTTCAAGTCTATAAACACAAATTTCCCCAAAATATCATATTTCTCAACCTCTTTACTTTATTCTTTAAGAAAAGTAAGATAAGCATACCTCATCTTCATATTTTTTCCCCCTAAAGTGTAGTACTCCATTTCTCACCATGGTTGGAAAGGTTATATGATGGAAATTGTTTCTTGTTTTAAAACTTCTATAGAACTAATCCATCTTCCTTACTTCTCCTTTAAATCTATAAAAGTTAGTAAAAATAAGAAATCATATTGGGAATAAGGAGGAACCTCAGTGTTCCTTAGAAGAAAAGTTTAGAATGAGAAACTTCTCTCAATTTTTACTTCTTCTTCTTCTTCTTCTTCTTATAATTTTCATTTGATGTATTTTCTTCCTTCTCCTAAGCCTTCTCATAATTTTTAATAGATATCTTCTCATCTGCAGAATCTTCGGATGAGGGTGTTAACATTTCTTCAAGTTTTGTAACATAATTGTTACAATGAGTTTGTATCATCTTATCCCTACTTTCTTCTTGGTTTGTTAATATAGTAATACAAGTTATAACATCTAGTAAGTTTGAAGTGGTGAAGACTTAGAATAGTTCAGTCCTTAGAAGAATAAGGTTCTAAAAGATCTGACACATTAGGGTGAGGTTCTCGAGTATATCATATCTATAATTATATATTAAGTAGCACCATTCTAAAGGGTCAAGAAGCCTCACTATTCTTGTGTACAAGCATAGAATCAACAATCCTTTTTGTTTACAAGTATAAACTAATCGATATGCTTCTACATGTCCATTCTTCTAGGAGAGTAATACAAGTCTTTTTTCCTTACTCAGCCTTCTAATACCACTATTAGAAGAGTACTAATGGTTTATTCCATGCATGTATAAAGGAATTTTTCTATCCCATTACCTAAAAAGGAGACCCTCGAGAAAGATCAGATCAAGACAAATGATTGAGTGACCCCTGTAGTAGAGATAGCCATCGTACTCACCATAGCTATATGGGAATTTCCTCTTTGATGGTATATGATGCATCATGTTCCATCCAGAAATCCCCGAGTGAAGATCATTGGGAAATAGGTTGGGTACTCTGTCTATATAGTACTATTAGAGTATAGTATTGAGGCATGGTCCACGTGTTTATCGAACCACTCCTTACTCTATATAGTAGGGTGAAGGTCGTCGTTCAAGTACCGAAGTCAAGTTGTTTGGATATTCCCATTGTTGAATGCCCTGATACTTATATATATTATCATTATATGTCATTAATCATACCTCTGTTTGATTTGTGATTTTTGATATAGTAGGCAAAGGCCTTAATATATATAAGTACCAGGTGGGGTCCAGAATCAAGTTTTTGGGTTTCACCAGTGGGAAGTCCATTTGTCCATTGGTGGTTGGCCACGAGCACCTCACCGTACCCACCTATCTCGATACTTAAACATTATGGTAAGTTTCCCTGGGTATTTTTGTTCTTGGTCACAATTACTTACTCTATATAGTATAGCTCGTGCTATATGACCATTACCTTTGTGATTTGGTGGTGGCGTTCGAGAGGGTGGGATCTCAAGAGCACTGGATCCACTCAATCACAATCAGCAACACCATTCTATTGAACCACCTGAAAATGATCAGGTAATCTTATATATATAGTATTGGCGAGTGGGGAATCATCTGGCATAAACCTTTCAGAAAGAACTCACACACCACTATACTAGACTATTAGTAGTATGCTAGAGATGAAACTATTGTCCTTGAGTATACTCACTCAAATGGCATTGGTGGTGAAGGTGGAACATGTTGGGAAGGGGGGTAGCATGACCGTTTGGTTGTCGAAGTGCTGCTTTCCATTTCCGCTCGGTCCAATTCCAGAGACCAAACCACTCCCTGAGAACTAACTCCATTCGCGATTGGAAAACCTCCCACTTTCTCTTAGTTTACACACACATGGTTGGTAGTCTCATCCAAGATGAAAAACCAATCGATGTCACTCCCACACTAGTACTTCCTGGGTGGAAACAACTTTCCAGTTATATGAGTGGTGTACAGTTCATATGGGCACCTACCAAAAATAAAGAATACCTTGGGTATTGGAATGGAATTGTAGTTAGGTCAGGCATAATCAATTTTCAGTACTCTTTTAATAACTGATAGGGATAAGGAACTGAAGAGTACTGATGGTCGGAGAGCAACTAGGAAGCATTACATCGGAATATGAGTTTGAGCATGTGAGGAATGCTAGTTTTATGTCATTTATGGTGGCATGAATCGACTATAGTTTTCCATGGATGACAAAATTAATTGAGTAGCGGGGGAGTTGGTGGGATCTCTCTAGTTTGGTATTTCATGGCCCAACACGACTATTAGAGTAGAGTACTAACAATATATATATGTACTAGAGGGTATGGTATGTGTTCCACTAGTTCCCCTTTGTAATTGGAGGAGTAAACTATTATAATACATTAGTCTCAATCATATGACTCGATTGAGTTGGCCATCCGCCAATATATATAAGTACCAACCCCTTCCACTACTCAAGTAAAAACATCATGTCTGGTTGTGTCTAAGAGATGACATCCATATCCACTAGCATCATCCTTGGACCAAAGTTAGGCATGGGAAAGGAAGGGGTAGGCAAATGGGGGAATGGATGTGAGTGGTTCAGCAACAGTGATATCATTCATGGTCAACATACTACACGACTATCATGGGGGAACATGTTGAGACTGTTAGAGTAGAGTACTGAGTGGAAAGGTCAATATATATAAGTACCGTTTCATTGGAAGGTTCCATTCAACTTCCCTTTGGTGAAAAATCATGTATGTGTTGATGGTGCGGAAATGATGAAATGGTTTCATTATTATTTTTTCTTGGTTTCATTCCTAACTACTCGAAGTGATGAGTTTGGAAACACCTATGCTTTTGGGATCCTGATGCTTTCCTATCTGGGTTATTTGTTTCGTCAGTCACAGAATCACTTGACAAGTCAATTCCACTTATCCAATAATGAATTGATGTTATTTCATCTCTCAGGTACTTGGGAAACTCATGATGGTAGTATACTATATGGGTTTCTGCTTCTACGGTCAATTGGATTCCTTTCTTGTTTTTCCAATGTCTTCTTGAATGTCAGAACACCAACATCTATCTTACATCTTCGGGAATGAGGTGGTCGAACTGCACCAGTAGTTGGACTGAGCAGTATCATTTCAATGTCCATGGTTTAGTACATTTCCTTTTGGGTCTAGGAAAGAGAGTTTGGGATAGGTTGTTTTTCAATGAACATACGCTATTGGAGTGGATGGAAAAAATTAATTCCATTTGTTACTTGTTTGTCATTGTTTGGGGTTCTGCAATTGGATAGTCTGACTTAGTTCTTGGGAATTTGGAATTATCATATCACTCTACCTGTGTATCGAAAGTGGGGTTGGGGAATGGATTGGTTGGTGTTCACTCCCATGTTGACTGGAATGGAGGATATGTTTTTAGCTGGAGTCTGGGGTGTTCATACCGAGCCGATAGCAACATAAAATCATGTTCCACTTGATTTGGTATCATAAATCCATCCACCCAACATCTATTGGGGTACCCTCGCTAGTTGTTTTTTGGCTGGAATCATGAGATATGACCTATGGGAATAGAACGAACATCCTTGTATTTTCAATAGAAACGATAAAGTATAATTGAACTGGTGATATCTCTACTCATTCGGTACGGTCAGAGGTAGCTCAGAATTGAACTAGAGGCCTTGGGACCATCCATCAAATACACCAATGAGGATTAAAATGAAGCTAAATTCATAAATATAGAGTCTTGGTCATTACAAGTCCAGGTGTTCACTAACCAGGTCCCCCAAAGACCAGGATGTCCCTGGCCAGAAGACTCACCAGGTCATTACCAGTTCTAACCTGGGATATGTGATGTATCCCAGTGAGTGACTGGGATACATGAAGTATCCCAGTGAGCGCCTGGGATACGTGAAGTATCCCAGAGAGTACCTGGGATATGTGAAGTATCCCAGTGAGTAACTGGGATACATGAAGTATCCAAGTGAGCACCTAGTATACGTGAAGTATCCCAGTTAATTCCTGGGAAAACCTAGTCGTGACATCCAATCTGGTGCCCCATTGAAGTGTAGTAAGACCTAGTAATGTGGCTAGGGAAAACCTGGTCACATATCTCATCTCATCATCATCAAACCACCAATTCTATTCCAAGAGACCTCAAATCAAAGAGACCAACTCAATGGAAACAGTAGACGTGATACAGGTGCAAGGGAATGGGTGGAGTGCTCAAAAGTGGGTTTGGACTAGTGGATGTTGGAATTGGATATTTAAACATGTCGTTCATTTAACACTGTGGGAATCATGCCAGGAAGTTAGTGGGATCATCATAAATTAGGTTAGGGTGGCTGGTGGTTTTAGGATCCCGTTGAAAAGGAATCCACCTGTTCTCGGCTTATTACTACCTCCTCTCTTCATGCAGTAAATTGGACCTTTATTTCTTGGTGATCCTCACGACTCGGAATATGTAAATTCGTGTTCTATCTCTCTGGTTCATTCTAGATTCGGTCTGGAGTTCTTTCAACTATTCATATTTTTGTAAAGTATTTAGGGTTCATGAGAGGCATTCAGGTTGGACCACTATAGGTACCACTATATCCACCAAAAAAGGTGCCTATAGTGGTGCCTAGAGTGGTACCTATATTGGTCTGATTGGTATGCTAGAAATGGAGTGGATAAGGTCAGAAGAGATATGGAAAAAATGGTATGGGAAAGGTGATAGCGATGTCTCCATTGGCATTTCAGAACTCCAACTCGCTCACCCTTCATCGCCACTCAAATGATAGGCCCAAAGGGTTGGCCATTCAATGATGTTTGATTGCACGAATTTGGGGGCTTCCAAAGGCCATGTGACAAGCAAAGGTTTCATGGATGGTCTTGAATGTATTGTCCATTCAACAATATTTCCAACACCATTCCACTGGTATGTCCACCTAAGCACCTGAACCGCTGGGCGAAAAGGAGAGGAGTGTAACCCTCGGTATAATATAGGTAGTAGACCATGGTCATTACATCTCAGTATAATATATTTGGACCACTATAGGCACCAAAAAAGGTGCTTATAGTGGTGCCTATAGTGTTCCTCCTATAGACTATATAGAAGAGTGTCTGGATAGATTATACCGACGTATAATGATAGTATCCTGGATCACCAGGAACACAAAGTCTAGTTGTACACCACACCAAGTCAGAGGAATGAACAAGACCATCAAGACTATTTCAACTCCAACAAGGTAGCTGGAAAATGATTATCACGAGAGCAAGAACAACTCATCTCACACTACAACACGGTAAGCAGAGAAAACTGAACTTGAGGGTACTTTTCTTCTACCGAAATATATATAAGTACCGGGAAATGGTGGTTGAAGTGATGTGCATGGGTTTCTTATTGAAAAAGAGGTGGTCATTCCAGTAGTCGTGCATCAGTGGTGTTCCAGTAGTCATTACAATGGGAGAAATTGGGTCTTGGGGGTTGTATTAGAGGTAGGAAAACTGTTTCGGTCAGATGAACTGGAGTGGAATGTGTCATATATGATATATAGTCGATAGACTATAGGTTCAACTTATCAACCTAAAATGATAATTCAGTATAATATAGGTATTATACTTTAAATTTTATACCAAAAGTATCACAAAAGATAGATATGATACCAATATGGAATGGAAGTGAGCCCGCGAGCACTGCTAGCCAAAGGGGAAATGATTGATCCAATGCACTACACCATCTCAATATTAATACTCCTGATGATATAGGAAACCTGTATCCATCTCTCTTTTTTCATCCACCCAAGTCACTAATCTACTCTAATAGTAGTGGTACGCTAATAAAAACTCCATTCAATTGCTTGAAATGGTACAAAAAGTGAAAAAAAACAAAGATCTAGGTTTACTATGAGGTTTGGGGGCTCAGATCTGGCCTACTATGTTGCTCGTATGCGATTAGGTGGTTCAGAAAGAGGTATGGATTTCCATAATATATAGAGTAGAGTACTTGGGTTCACTTGAGTGCAGCTACTCAGTACTATATTAATATTGTATATAGAGTAAATTTCAGTACTTTATTCTATATAGTCTACTCTAATAGTGTGGCAAGAGATGAGTTTTCTGTTTAGAGGAATTGGGTTGGGGGTATATCATCTCCTGATGAGATAGGAAACTTGGGTCCATGGTCTAGTAATCGATTGGATCTACTGGTTCAACTTGATTAATAAGAAGCATAGTTGAACTTAGGTACAGGTTTTTGCTGGTCTAGTACGATACGCACCACTGGTTATATAGGCATGGGGTTAGGGGTCAAACTCTACTACCTATATTATACTAAGTTGACACCACCAATGCCAACCTATTACTTGGTATAATATAAATAGTGGGCATGAGGCACCATTGTATCAATAGATCAATATAGGCTCCTTTCCTTGAGACGTCTATCTGAGCTCCCCATTGCCACTCTAGTGCAACCCTCAGTTTAATATAGCCAGATACTCTTTTATATAGTCTTTCTAGATTACCCATGTGATACATGAATCATGTATCCACTGGGTATAATCTAGATAGTATGCTACCAGACTATATTATGAGAATACATGACTATAGACTATATAGAAGAGTACCTGGCTAGATTATACCAATATATAATCTAGATAGTATCATGTCCTAGTCCTCCCAGGTCTTCACGGGGATGCCTGAATTAGGTATCCGAGTGAAGACCTCAGATACTTTATGTATCCCAGTGAGGACCTAGTGAGTGAGAACATTGTGAAATGAAGTACTTGGACCAGGTCAACTACCACCTCTGGACCTGGTGAGTGAACACACTATGAAATGGAGTACTTGGAATAGGGGGTATTTCTAGGAGCAATAGATGATAACTAGCTCAAGTACTCTACTCTATATAGTATGGATATTCTAGTCACTATCTTGGTGGTAAAATAAAGTATATGAAACGAAATCAAGTACTCTACTCTATATAGTAACTCATAGGTGCTCCCATGGTGCGAAAGGAAGCAGCTCAACCACCACTCCCAATGAAAAACCATATAGTTGGCCGAAGGTCATCAACCCCAACTCAACTATTGCTTCGATTGGTATAATATAGGTATTAGATGTGGGGAGATATGGTCCAAATCCAATGTCAATGTTCAATTATATGAAAATATGGTATCAGCGAGTTGAGTGTTTCAAGGAACGAGATTGTGGATGGTGCAAAATCAATGGGTGTTGGTGCTGCTACTATTGCTTTAGCTGGAGCAGCAATCGGAATTGGCAACGTGTTCAGTGCGTTGATTCAATCAATGTTGTGAAATCCATCAATGGAAAAAAAATCATTTGTGTATGCAATTTTGGGGTTTTCTTTGACTGAATCTATAGCCTCATTTGCCTCAATAATGGAATTTTTGTTCTCATCCGTGTTTCAACCCGGTTCACCCTCTTTCCCCTATTCATTGATAGGGATACTTCATGTATTCCAAGCACTCCCTGGGATACTTGAATCGCATACCAATATCCCACGCAATTCCCATTAAACAATGGAGAATCTCTCTAATCTTGATTTTTGTATTTGTGTTTTCCCCTGTCTTTCATAGTCATTAGAATGCTCGGATTCTTCTCTATTGTTTGTATACTCATTCTCTTGAAAGGATGGATATACGGTTGGTATAATTTGATCCACAAGACGAAGACCTAAAATCCATCCAAAAAGTAAGTAATTATCTCTCTTACAGAAAGGAGAGAGGTGTATTAGAATTTAGATGGCAGAGAACTATATCAGGAAACTGCGGAACAGGAGTGAGAATGAGAATGGGAAGAACTGTGTCGAACTTGATTGAATGTGTAGGAAATGCGGGAGCATGTAACCTCCTCTAAAAAAATATGATGATATGTCCCACAACCATTAAAATCCCAATTCAAAACATTCAAGGTCTCTCAATGTATGATGAATTTCACACAATTATATTTCTATCGAAATTAAAAATCCCTGACTTTGCACAATTCAACAGTACGGGCAACCCAGTTTCGCATCTTCGGCTTTATGCTGGGGCACTTTGCGGACATGCTATTGATAGAAATCTCTACATTCAATGCAACTATTTCATCGGAGTCTCAAGGGAGGATATTTTTAATAGTTTTCCCATCTAAATATTCATCAAATCCTCTCCAGGTCGGAATTATCTTGGGAGTTTCTTGAACAATATCGACATAATTGCAAACTAAATGTTGATTGTTGTGTCCTCCTTGTAATTAGCCATAATCTCAAGTAATCATTCCGAGAATGCACTCTCAGATGGAAAGATTATGCAATTCAAGTACATCCACCCGTCAGAATATCCCCAATTGTTCATACAAACTCTCACAGGGGTATACTTTGATAAAATGTGTGTCAGTGTCACCAGCAACATTTCCCAACTCATCCAATAGGGTTGAGACTGCGGTCAACAAAGGTCACATATCAGGAAACATCTTCCAAAGTGGAAGGAAATTATCATCCTACACCAAAAATACAGTAGCAAAGAAGCCTGAGAAAAAGGTTTGTGTGTTGCATCCTTCTCACATTGTCGTACATTCAAACGTCTGTTCAGTAAGCTCCAGTATTATTATTATTCTTATTGGGGGCCTATGGAAAATGGTTCTGAACCACCTGAAATGGATCGAATCAATAAGCAGAGATAGAATTTCCAAAGTAATAGAGTCTTCACTTCTTTGTCCATTACTATGGTGTAAGCTTACACACATTTTCTAGAAGTGGGAAAGATTTCACCAGTTCCAGCACTACCTATTCAAAACCCGTCACCCAGAAATTTAAATCCTGATCAACGGTGTATGTATCATTCAGGACAACCAGGAAATTACATTGAATATTGTTTTTCACTCAATCTATGTACCCTTTGAAGCCCATGTCAGGACTTTTTGGATTATCAAAGAGTTGGTAAGGAAGTGGTGACACCACCAGGACAGCCTAATGTTATAACCCCTAGATCACAGAGTTATGAATTTCCTGTAAAATGAAGAGGAAATTCAATACCCCAGTCCTTTCATTGGACCTCTCGGAACAGTAGTAATGTTCATAGTGGACCAAGAGTAAAAGAAAGTCTGGACCAAGTTCAAAAATATGGAGAAGCCCTCTTGTGAGGAAATACATGAGAAACATGGACATCAACCGGCATGGGAAAGCAACAATAGGGCATTTATGAGCTATTTGAATCTCACAGAAATGACCGCTGTTTTTGGCATAGGGTATTAATGTAAGCCCTAGGATGAAGATGAATTCTGGAGGTCTTGACCCTTTCACTTATCAATGAATGGATACTTCCGAAAGGAGGGTACTTTAGAGCCATACTAGGACTTTCATACCCGGTCAGTGGATGGGGAGATGAGTTTGTAGAAGAAGAAGGATTCTATCATCCTAAAGATAATTCTGAATATCTGACTTCTCAAATCCAAAATATCACCATGGATCCACCCATGCATGATCGGAACAATCTCCACTAGATCCAGTTCCCAAATTAAGGATATGATTGTCATTGAAGACAAGTCGAGGCATTATCCCAAGTTTGACAAGAAGACTACACTGGGAATCCTTTCAGCTATACAGTATTGGTCAGAAGTCATGTTTTCTGACCCCCACATAAAGATCACCAAAATCTGAGACGTTGAGAACATCACCACTAATGAACCAACAGTGGCCACGGCAGGGTTCATTCCACATATGGATCCCCAATGATCATATTACCTACCATGACCTCCCTGAGTGATCTACCCATTAAGAAACATTGTGACATTGTTGGTCCTAGAACAATCAAGGGTTGAGCCAACAGTTTACTTTCCAGTTCTCTCAATTCCCCAACCTTCTATAGCACTACCAAAAGAATATGCCACCTATTATCCACTGGTAACCAAGTCGGACCAATTATTCATTGATCTTTCTAGATTATTTGAAGGATAGGTGCTTCAAAGAATGTTGTTAGGGTCACCTCAGGTGACATAGCTACATTCTAGTACCAATGTGTATAACTTAACCACTACTTAACCCAAACCCAAATAAGGGTCCACTCCTATAAGTCTTTTTATGAATCTATCAAGTGGAATTCCTCTAGGGTCAAGACTAACTCCTTGGGTTTCATAACCATCCTCAACCTCGTAGATAGGGATTCAAAGGCCTTACCCTCCCTAACCAAAATTTTAAATTTGGTAATTGGTAAACAAGATGCATCCACCTAACTCTTTCATAGTGTTTTTACCTATAATGGTATAACCTAGAGAGTAACTTGTAACCATCCCCTTCGACCCAAAATATTGTAGAGAATATCTGAATAGAGTACTTCTCAACAATAACCATCAGGCTATAGGGGTTATATAAATTCTTGAGAGCCTTAACAGAGCAGACACAGGAATTAGGTCCACCGACATCCCTCAAACGCATAAATGCTTTGTGAACTCCCCGACCCTAGTCTTAGAGATCAATGACTTTTGCATTGATATAATGAACCCTAAGTTGGAAAAAGCATCTGAATAGATGTGTGCCACCTTCTCATCAGTGATGATTACATCATCACCTAGAATGGCATAATCATTGAATAAAAAATCAGGGTGAACTTGCTCAGTGCAATACCACACCACGACGTGGTGATATAGAGCGAAGAGAGGCCATGATGAATAGAATATGAGAGGTTGACCAGCCATGAATGAGACCCATTATTTTTATTTAATAAAAGGGACCTCAAACATGGTACTGTCAAGGAAAATTTCCATAGCCCCATAAGCAAAACCATCATCGATAGGACTTTATAGGACTTTCTAGGACTTTATATGCTAGAATACCTATAAAGTCCTACAAAGTCCTATAAAGTATGGTTATATCTTGAATAACTAATAGGGTTTATGGATGAATTCAGATCAAAAGAATAAACCGTCATCTTGCCAACTAGTCTATCTAGAGGCACTGTTTGATTAAATATGGAGTGCATAAACCCCTAGCGAGAGGGACGACTCCAAGTTTTCCCTTTTATAGGATGGTTCTGAATCAAGTGAAATGGAAGGTCAGACAGGTACTCTTCATATATAGTGCTTCTAAAGTGAATTCAAGCCGGTAGATTCTTCCAAGGCCTATCACCATGAAGTCCACTTTCAAGAGTCATATTTCAAGTAATTAGGAATGCAATTGGGAAATATATATTAAGTTACATCTATAGTAATTGACCCTATATATTTCACCCTTTAGAACCCTTAGATTTAAGTTGCAGATACTTATATATAAGGGTTTAGAACCTCACCCTAAAGGGTCAGATATTTTAGAAACTATGAAACTTCCCTGCTTCAAGCCCTGACCCTCATATAAGATAATTATGAAACCCAAGAACCATTACTCTAATATAATAGTACATACATTTTCCTTCTTTGTTCTTTATTTCTATCCTGACTATCAGTCTCATTACCAGCCTTTGGAAACTCATTTACATGGATTGAGATCACTTCAGTGCTCTACTCTAATAGTGACCTTTATTTATGGATTGAATCCCTATTTAGATTGATCGTAGGGTACTTTAGTTATTAATCAAGGTTTCCAGTGGGTCTTTCATCTCTTCCTTTCCCTAACACATGGGGGCCTACAACCTATATTATATCGATGCCCACTCTTCTACGTATGTAGAAAGAATATGCAATATATTTGCTGAGGTGATTCTCACCTTCTTCTAAAGCGCCTTCCATATCAAATATATTTATATATATAGAGTCTATTAACCCCAAATCAATGTGATTCAAGAATTTCTGTCTGGTTTCATTATGGAATTTATATTCTAAATACCAGCCCCTTCATTAAGTTTTAGTTTTAGATAGTAAGATGCCAGACCTTGGGAAGACTGGTTGGACTGGACTAAAGATGACCTTTCTCCGTCCAACATCAAATATTTTATTGTTGAAAAAAAAACATCAACAAGGTTTAAGGGGGTCTAAAATAATGGAGACACAAAGAATCTCCTCTAATCAGTCTATCCCCCTCCATCTTGATGATGTGAGTATTGGGGAAAATAGTTGGCCCTGAGTCCACCATGGAAGCAAGGTGATCTGCAACCTTGTTCCCTTCTCTCCATGTGTGAGCCACCTGAGTGATGTTGTTCAATAACTTTTTACATTTTCTGACCATATAAGAAATGGACCAAGGGGTGACACATCTTCCATGAAAAGTGTCATGGAGGATCAAAGAGTTGGTTTCCACTTTGTATAACTCCATGTTTTCCTGTCTGAATATGGATAAGCCTATCAGCATGGCTCTTGCCTCAGCTTTAAGGGGGTCACTGTTGCCATAATTTTCCACAAAGGCCATCATGACATTCCCCTGTGAGTCCCAAACCATGCCCCCACCTCTCATTCTGCCCAGAATACAAGACTCTTCAATATTAAGCTTATATCCCTCTTGCGGTGGGTTCCAGTGAACCCATTGGCCCTCTGGTTTGTTGAAGAAGACCCAGTTTGGCAGAATTTGTGCTTTGAGTAGGTTCCACAAGGGAGCATCATTGGTGTCTTCGAAGAGGGAGGACATGTCGGTCAGTAGGTTCTTCATACTTACCATAATAATCCTTGAAGTAGGGTTGAGCCCCTCATACCTGGCTTGGTTTCTTGCCTACCACAAACACCAGGAAGTGAGGCTAAGTATGATGGCCCTTTCCATTCGTTCAGGACCTACCTCTGAAGTCTCATTAAACCAACCATCCAGAGAGGATACTCCATCATGCGCATGCCCACGGGACACCACGAGGCCCCCAAAGAAGTACAATACATCACGAGCCCATTCTCCTTCAAAGAATAGATGGATCGTACATTCCTCCCACGGTGATCTATAACAATGGCATTGAGAAACAATGTTAATACCAAGATTCCTGATGGTATCATCTTTTTCCACCGCCTACCTCCTGATTCTCCATGTGAGAAAATTGTACTTGAAGAAATGACCTTTCTCATTGTCAAGAATTCCATGAATTAGATCAGCCTCCTCGGCAATGAGATTATACCCAGATTTGGCTTTGCACTCTTTTATTTGGAACTTGGATAAAATCCCTTACAATAGGGAAGATATGCCTACCTCTCGAAGGTATCCACCAACTATAGAGACAGAGTACCTGAGTGAATGAATTTGCGCTTACTAACTTCTCGTGCCTGAAATATCTAGCTGATTTGGAATTTGGGTGCAAGACATTTGACTAGACAAATTGAATAAAAGTCTTTAGATATTCAGTTACTCTTCTAATAGTGAAATCTTATACTTGGAGAATTTCTATGCGAAAGAAGGCGGGGCATCACCTTGCCAATGACAGCTTTCAAAGGACTGGTTCAAGAAGAGGGGTATTGAACTAAGATTCTTTGATTCAATATGCCAATATTGGTGGTAGTAGGCATCTTATAATTATAGCGGTCACTTCAATAAGACAATCTTTTATACTTGATTTACTTTAGGATACTTTTGCTTTGACTTCATTTTATCTTCCTTCACTGAACAAAGGATTTGCAGCCACTCGCCTTCCCGGAGCAACGAAATGCATGAGTATATTTCACCGGATTTCAAACCAAGTGGGAAAGATTTTTAAGAAAACATGATAGCTCATTCTTCTAATTATTGATAATAGATCAAGTGAGAAGACCCCTAAGAAGAATAGCTATTTGAGTTGTGACCCTGAATGGATTCGATAACCCAACGAATAAAAGTAAAGGGAAAAATCTCATCACGAATCCATTCTACTACCTATATTATAATGTCCCTCATTGAATCATCTATACTCTCATGCATTAGTTGAAACTACTACTATTCTCACTCATTTAAATAAGTAATAGCTCCTAGTTACTTACTCAAAGAACTCATACCGGTGGTTATTCTCCCTCCATCTCCATCGGTTTCTATTCTCCCATTCTCCCATTACTTCTTACATCTCCATTTCATTATCCTAGGTCCTCTAAGGTCTAGGATATATGAAGTATCATATAGTAGAATGTGTATTTTGACTATCCATCCAGAGTGAACTTATAGAGAGTGGCCCATTAATCTTCTCCATTAGGTTAGGGTGGTCTTCAATTTATATTATACCAAGGATGACAAGGCAGTAATTTAGAGATGTCGTAAGGATTCATATAGGTGTGATTTAGTATTTTTGTTCAAATCCATGAGCAATGTCACTGTTTAAATGAATTACCATCCCTAATTAAACTATTTTAATATAATTTCTAATCTATATAAGCCACCCAAGATAGTAGGGACAACCTTTTGCTGAAGTGGGGTAAGTTTATTCAAAGTCATCTAGATAAATCTATCCTGTAAATCTATTACCTATATTATACCAACTATGAGTAGAAGTAGTCGGTACTCTACCTATATAGTATAGGTAGTGACTAGTGCTGGTTTCGTAGACTATGCGTCTAGTGTATCAGACAAGATAAGGGTCTGGAGGTCATGCATGTGAGTGATTGGTACTTATATATATTGACCCAGTGGATTCGACGCAAGCATTATGTGGTACTCTTCTAATATCCATTATTAAAAGAGTACTAAGATCAAACAATCAATTTCATAAGAGAAGAAAGAAATACTTTTAGATAGGAAGTAAACATCAGTACACTACTTTAAACTATATAGGAAAAGTACCTAGCCACAAGGCTATCTGAGTTCACAGGTTCTTCCCGTCTTCATTGATATTGGGTTGGTTTGAAGTCTGCCTTTTTTTAGTACAAGGGTCTTTATATGCTATAATACATATGTTCAAAGGGTCCCACCTTCTGTTTTTTTGTCAACAACCCACCATAACTCTATCTAATATTTATTAGAGAAAGTCTCTAGGGTAAAGAATAAAAAAGATAAATGATAAGACTCAACAAGAAACAGCTATATAGCATCTGCACGAAGGGAGTTGTTTGTTTATTTTTTCTTTGCGTTTAGCCCCACTATTAGAAGAGTGCATGAATGGGATGACTTAGGTGAAGTGCGAAGCTGTAGTTAATGACTTTCCTGCCCTTTTCTTAAGTTGTTCATTAGAGGTTTGGAACCAATCAAAATGGAAGAATCAAGGAGGATAAAATAAATGGATGCCCGAGCTCAATGCGCGAAAACAATGAGGGATGAGTTTGAGTAGTACGATAATCAGTGCTAACATCAGGGGCACGCCTTTGGGTAAGTAGATGCTTAAAAAATGCAGCTCATATCTCTCAACTCCCAATAGCGTGATGCCAATGAACATTGAAAAAGACATCGACCACGTACAGATCAGGTGACTAGTGACAGTGAAGCTAAATGGAACCAGACATAGGGAATTACGAAATAATGAGAAAGTAAAAGTGACCGAGATGTGAGGGGAAAAATGTTGTTTCACATTTATGCTCCTACCTCTAATATTATCATTTACTGGCATGTGCATGAAATCATAAAACAGCTCTGAAAATGATTGCACCGCATTAGGTACTGAGGTTCCACCCTTTTGAGTGACTAAGGAAAGAACCAGTATGACTGCTGAAAGCGATAGCCGCAAAAACAGGGTTGTATTTGTGAATAATAGATACACATTTCTGAAACTCAAAAGAATTTATGGGTGAATGGAAAATTTCTCCAATGGGATGATAATGATCCTCGCTCAAATAAAAGCATCATGAAAGGCTTCACCTCTGAATCCACCACCATTGATGTTCAAATCATCAATCAGGTTCTCAAGAAAAAGTATATTGTGGATTTCTCCATGGTTTGCTTCCAAAACATCTTGGGAACTCTTGTTATCCATCAACTCTCCCAATTTTTCGTGTATATTAGATGGAAGCTCCACGATCCATTCACTAGATGGGTGAAGACCGGCGGGATGATCCTCAACAATACCAAAAAAAATTGAATATGATCATCGTGAATCATCGTAGTAGATGCATATGTCTCATGACTCATCGTATTACTAGTTGAGTTCTGAATAGGTTCATCACAGTAGAAGCAGTATCACTGGTTCAGACTTTGCTCATAAAATGTTGAAAGTTGCGAACCATTTTGATTCTTTATGGATTGATCCAAAACCTTGATGAATATCGGACGATGCACATCCATGGGTGTCAATACAGAGAGTGAATAGGGAAACCTTTCATTCAGGTTCCAGATCATAAGGGGTGGAAGCGACCTGAAGGCCGCATGCACCGGTAGTCTACACATGAACCAATTTCAGATGGTTGTGCAGGTACGGTATGCCCATCATTGCACTTGTGGCTCTCTCACTCCCAGTAACACTTGGTATCATTTATTATATATAGTTATAGAGATGATACCAAGGTGGAGGTCTACCTAGGTGCAAGATTATCATCGATAAGACAGAAACCATATAGATATGATACCAAGATGATTTCGGAGTAGAGCAGCAGGTAGTTTACACTCGTACATGCTAAGCTAGTGGTATAACTGGATTCATAGGTACTTGTTGCTGTGTTCCACACCACAACACAGGTACCTGTATCGCGCTAGGTGTAGTAGCTAAACTCGTGCTAGTCCATCCAATTCTTTCCATCCGTCCTCCGATGAAGCATCCAGTATACAATAGTCGAACAACCAAATCCTTACGGTCGATCTCATTGTTTCACCTCCCAGACCCCATGAGTTTGAGTCAAGTTTTCCGATTTCGATCTCGTGAGTACCTGGGAACACCAACCATTAACTCCACTCTTCTCATCCCACATGTTCCACCCACCGTGACAATCTCGGATATAGATATGTGGTGAGACCGACAACTCCCAACATTTCCAAAGGCTATGGAGATCTGGTTTCGAGGTTCATTTAGAGAGTCTAACTAGGATGATGAACTCTCAGTTCCTTCCCCTTAGTACTCTAATCTAATAGTCATAGTATTCGATATTCCCACCCAACCACCTTCACTTCTCACCCCATTCCCAACACGCTGAATTGCGCTCAAGTACTCTAATCTACGAGACTCATATATATAGTTATCGAAGAGTACATGACCTGCTGGTACTCATTGAGATGACCAACACCGTGTAACCCCATGGACATTCATTCCGAGTTCCCATACCACACCTTCCTATGCTGCATATGGTACCACCTATGGCTTGACCACTTGCTCGCACCCTACTATCAGTATAATATAGGTAGTATCGTATCACCCACCCCCTCTCTCTGTGGCCCATCGGTTGATTCCTCTACTATCACCTCAGGTTGAGGAAGGACGCAATCCTCTACAAGCTATATTATATTGAATCTATTATAGTAAAGTACTAAACTATATAGGTCATAGTAATGATTTGGCGCACTCGTCACTTGACTCGCACTCGTAGGCATACCATTGGATTGATCCTAGAAATAACAATATATATAAATACCTATGAATATAAATATATATATATAAGTATTGTGGTAGGGAGTTGACTATGTTCTAAGGTCTCCATAGCCATCATATCCCACTCTACTAGTTCTGAAAGACCTAATTTTGTACCTCTTCTTTGATGCCTATGGTCATTTCATTGGTTGTCATTGGACATTGTGGTGTAGTGGTGTCACAAGATCCAAACACCATTAAGAAAGTTGATGGTGGCCCTATGTTCTATTAGTTGTACATAATCATTTGTATGGTCTGATATGTATGATAAAATGGAGTTCCAGAGCTTCTGCTATTATCTTTAGTATCATCTGGCATATAAGAGCTTGGCTTTTTCATCCTTGATGCCTGATTTACTCGTTGAGATAAGGGGTTTAACCCCAAGGTTTATAAAAGTAAAGTATATAGAATTACCATGATAGGTATATCTCCCTAACTAAAGTATTATCTTTTAAAGAAGTTATCCTACGGTTGTTCTCTCTGACCATAAGGTTTAGCTAGAGCTACTTTCTTTATTTTTGGTTAACAAACAAGGGTGACCCCTTAAGAATATTAGATTAGAGTACGCTAGATAAGGTATGTTGCTTCCCCTTCCCTCCTCTCTAGATCTCTCTCATTACTCCAATCACATCTTTGAAGAACTAGATCTCTCTACCCTCGCTAAGGATTTGATTATATAAGTTAACAAGTTTTTTCCAATTCTGACCATCATTCTAAGACACGTCTCGTACCACCTACTGCAGACTTTCATAGGGCATAGAGACTATATAGACAGAGTACCTGACTCTAATCTATATATAAGGATACCGAACATGGTCAAGTATTGTAGATCTGATATTCAACCACTAACACTATATCGTAGATTTGACCCTTTATAAAGAAAGGGTCAGGAACTGACTTTACCAAGTCAGGAAGAATGAATAGCTATTTTGCCTACCTCATGTGATTTTAAGGAAGAGGGTGGAGGTTATAGTTCTATTTGATAGTCTCTCCCATGGACACCTTAGGTGTGTTTAGTCGAGCCCTTTGGGAGTTTTGGAATAGTCTAACAATGACCACTACCTATATTATGTCGAAACTCTATTCGGACGAAGGAGAAATGAAGTTGTACACTCGCTGCTTCCAAGGAACTCTTGTGTGATATATGATAGTGATTGATCTTTTCCTCATAGGTTAAACTAACTATATTATACTGATTGACCGTCTGATGGTACTGGGGTCCATGGGTTGAGTTATCTGGAGTAAATCTCAAGTGGAACCCCCTACCTCTCCTACCTATATTATACTGAGTTCCCCCAGTACCAGATGAAACACCAATGACTATCCACTAACTATATTATACAGACAGACCACCATCTCCAAGTCATACGAGTGGTCCCAGTGGATGATAGGCTGAAGGGTTGAGCTACCTTCTGATTTTATTCCAACAAGTTGTTTCCCCTGAATGGAAAAATAATCCATGTAGAGCCTTCAATGGAGAGTAACTGAGGTCTTCACCTATGTCAATATGGGAAATTCTCAAACATCAAGCTCGATATGCTCACAATGGATGTACGGAATCACCCCTCAGGTGTGAGTGGAGATGGTTAGAAGATAGATGGTAAATGTCCGCCGTCACGAGGCTGGAGGCACTCCATTGGAGTTCAGTGAAAAAGGATTCAGCGAACCCTTGATCTCATTCCCTAGTCGGTGTATTTGGGGCTGAAATGGTAGTCGGATAAGTGGTTCAACAATACTCAAAATCATGAATCTAAATAGAGTTGAAAGTCCAATTGTACCACCTTGAACTGATGAGCATTATATTAGAGTGCTGGATAACATGTCTGCTTCATCCAGAACTGCTCATACCACCTGAATATTATATTAGAGTACTGGATCACATGTCTTCCCTTCATACCTGATACTTCACCCTATTCAGTCACTATTCCATACCACCACATCGTATCCATGCACCAAAGGCGGGAGAAAGAACTCTAAGGCTAATCAACTACCTATAGTATTTATACTGAAAGTCTTCAGATGAGGTTCTCGGGTACTTATGTGTGTAGTTTCAATTGGTCAAATTAGATGATACTTATATATATTGAGAGAGTGGATTTGGCCCCAACCCGAGTCATGATTCCTAGCAACCAGCCACTTCAATGACCAATCCATTCATCGATGCCACCTTTCGTTTGATTCGCATCTCAAATCAGTTACAACGGCAACGTGCTAAGCAGAATCATTTAAAAAATATTTTTGAGGTGGAGCACATGCAAAATCGTAAATAGACTAAAAGAAAAAAGCGGTGAAACAAGGGAGACACAAAAGAACCCATCCTATATAAGGGGTCACTGACTCAATTAAATTTATTTATGGTGGATAAATAATCTAATATATGAAGGGTGGTCTTTTTTATCTCTAAATCAAATGTTCAAGAATCTATTTTCAGTAGTTGGAGTTGCCTTGATGTCATAAAGGTATAGTGTATATTAGGTTAGTGTTCAGTCAATATATATAAGTAACAAAGTACAAGACCGAAAAGAATGATACTACCTATATTATACCAACCAAGTGAGATGCCCAAAAGATTCTAAAAGATCTGACCCTTTAGGGTAATGTTCTCAGGTACTTCATATCTATAGTTTTATATTAAGTATTACCTTTATAAATGGTTGGGGAAGAAAAGTAAATAAAATCATAAGAGAAGAAAATTCTACATAAAGTTGGGAAGTAGTACACCTGGTTCACTAGGTTCTACCACTATAGGGCCCAATCATCCATTTCGGGGGTTGGTTTTGAAATGGAATTGCTCCTATTGTAATTGGGATGCTCATATGACCTCTTTTTTTCTCTCGTTCTTCATTTCCATGGGTTCACTGCATCTTAAAAAAGCTACCTATCACACCTGGCCCTTTTTCACTACTGGATAGAATGCTCGATCTCCCATTACTCACTTATTCCTTCAATTGGTGGAATAAATCACAAAAACCAGGTAGAATGAGCCTCTTTGGTACAACAATACATGAACCGATGAACTGTCCCATCTGGTCGAATGTTTCCCTTTCCACCTACGTTGCCTTTTTATTGTTCGTTCTAGAAATAAGACTGTCGATTCCTTCCTTTTCTAAAGAGAAAATGAGGTAGCTCATCGAGTGGGGGTTGAGCCTGTATTGATTTCATCCTTGGGGTCGAGTAGCCTATCGGCTTGGTGGTCCAATACCAATAAAATCAATAGTAGTACTTCTCACTATTGAACAAACAAGCGGTACGGGGGGGACTACGACATCGATGGATCAATGGGTGGTGGAAACAATGTCTCTATTGGAATGGATTTGGTGGTGACTATTAGAGTAGGGTAGTTGATAATGGAAGGTGAGAAGGTACATGTAGTTTCTCACTATAGTTTCCACCAAGATACCGCCATTTGCCAATATATATAAGTATCATCCCCCATATTGTCTTAAACCCTATATCACGCATCACCCAATATGGGGATGGTACTTATATATATTGGTGAAGGTTCTCGGTATAATATAGGCAGTTTACATTTGGAGATAATAGTTCACTACTCCCAATACCAACCCAAAGTTTCCAATAGAGCATACAAGTTCTAGTCTGTACCGCATAATCAACCCATGGAACTCCCCAAACCTCTTGATGTCAAAACGAAGCTACTGCTAGTATAATATAGGTAGTAAACCCACTCTCCCGCCTAAACCACCTGTACTAAACACCCTCACTATATAGAGTAGAGTACTAAGCCCCCAACACCCATAGGCACAAGCAATCAGAGAGCTCACTCATGAAAGCCTTTATTATGAAAGAATATAACAATGAGGATGAGAGAAAGGCAATGGTGGTGAAACTGGGAAAGCAAGGCCAGATCAACTCAAGTTCCAATGGGGGATATAGAATATCAGGACCATAAGGTTTAAGTACCGATTTATGAAATGAATTTAGACTATTAGAGTAGAGTATTGACCTGTGCTCACAGTGAGTAGAGTTAATATAATATAGAAAGTAGGCCAACTCTATCTCTTGATCCGGATCTGGAGGTACCTTTCCACCTTGGCATAATCTCTATTGGTTTTCTCTTGACTCAATGTTTTTTGATATATGAGGAAAGTTAAAGGTGGGAAACCAAGTGATAGGAACCTTCATTCATCTTCTTCGATAAGATATAGTAAGTATTCTATCATATGATGTATCCAGCCTTTTCTATTTTATATATCTCTAGTTATAGTTAGAACTAGTTATTGAATTTTATACTATCCTTTCCCTTTCCTTCCACAAAGAAACTTTAGTACTTTATCCTATATTTTCTTCTCTCCTTGGCCTTTACTTTTCTCATATGCACTGGCGATGAAGCATAGTCCTTCCCACATTGAATCTTAACTGGGATACTACCTATATTATACTGATAGTACCTTCACCTATACCTTTTTGTTTGTATTGAGATGAGTCTGGAACATCTTTGAGTTGTATTGGGATGGGAGAGTCTTACAATTACCTTAGGATAAAGACAAGTAAAAATATAAGTTAGAAAGAGTACAACATCAAAGGGAGAAATACAATCTACTTGAGTTGTTCATTATGAGACCTGAGTGAGAAGAAAGAAAGTCAACCAACCTTAAGGCCATTTTTCTTGTTTAGTTGACCATCCAAAGGAAATGTTACCTCTCTATCACTGAGCTATAGAGGTTTTGGAGATTGGATCTCATATAGTGAATTCTCGTTCTCAACCCAACCCATATGACATTCTTCTTCACTCCCGGATTCTTTTTTCATGACCATGCTCATGATTTCATGAGGTCACTCAAATCAAAAAGTGTCAAGTTTTTAAACCCTAATATATTCTAATAGTTGAGAAAACCACCTATTCCAATCAGTCAAACATACTCTATTCATCGTCATACGCTCGAATCGATCATCCCACCACAAATGCATCATGAACTTGTCCACTCCACTTGCCCCAAACCCATTGCTTCTAGACCCATCTAGAGAATTCAGTAATCTAATCTAATAGTGACACAATCATTTAAAACCCAATCATCCCTTCTATATTTTGAACAAGTTGACTATCTCCTTGAAGCATCCATGAGTAGAACTCCCTGAATCATCAATATAAAAGGTAGCATCATGATTCTCCCAGTTCTTAAACCCATTGGCATATATCGATCACTCATTGGATTGGTTTGTATAACCACGTCAGTCGTAGTCATCGTCCATATATTGTATCTGATCTATGGGAACAATGGTAAACAAGATTGATATCCCATTCAATGATTCACACACCGTGCTATGAATACACCATTGTTGATCCTGACACTTCCTTTTGTAAATGAGTTGGTTGATTGCATTGGAGAACCGAAGGTAGAATAGTTGATCGATTTCCACCCAATTGAATGAGCCCAGGTACCATTGCACGAATACTGCCCTCTCACACAACAACGATGGTTCTCCCAAGTGAGTTTGGAACCCAAATACAGAACCACAGGGCACTCAAGATGCTGGTTGAAAGGTGCTATCATGGGCGCTTTCAAATGATGTTTGGTTTTAGGTTACTTAGGTGCAGCAGAGTGGCTAACCAAGGTTGTCTCTCAAAGGAGGAAGTAAATTTGACAACTTATTAAAGGTATTTTGAAAATAAAATAAAAGGGAATAAAATAACTACTTGAAAGGATGGGGGGTTGTTTATCTCTTATAAAACAAGAATAATTTTGGTGTAAGAAGATTTCATTTTTTTGTTTTTAATTTTGAAATATAGTTCGATTAAAAAGACAAAACAAGAAGATGTTTTTTAGAAAAAAATTTAAAAGGCGTAATCGATCTAACTCTACCTCTTCACTCAATTATTTATCATTATCATTTAAATTAACATTCACTTAATTATGATCCCTTAATTTGTGAAATCCTTAACCCTACAATAATTAACTTTACCATAAAGATGAAGTGAATTTAACCCTAGGCTAACTTCAGAACATGCAATCGCAGCACCCTACTTTGATTGATGTTCTAAGGTTAGATTATGGTCACTGGTAAATTAAGGCACATTTACATTATGTAGAATGAGGATGAATTGTGTTTAGGTAATATATTTGAACTCTACAAAATTATCTCGTGTGGTCTTGTATTATCGATTAAGTTTGTGCTCTCACAATTTACACAAAACCTCAACCTCGCGTGTTTTTGTGTTATTTGTTAAATTACTTGCTTAGTTTATTATAATTTAAGAACACAATTCATGGATCATTTTATGTGAATTAAATTTTCTCAATGATTTAAAATAATTAAATGAATATGGTATAATATAGATCGATCACTAGAAAACTACTCTTCCATGGGCGGTGTGGTCATCGTGGAGACGTTTTTCATGAGCAAAGGATTTAAAGGGTAGAACCCAATATCATCTCAAATATTGATTAAAACCTAATTAGGAAGATTAATAGAAGAATAAATTTGAACAAAATAGAAGAAAATATAATAAATAAAATAATAACAAAGAATTTTATTACACAAATGAAAACATTACAACATGATGAAGAGAAGAAGGATTCGATGTGGGGATCATTGCTTCAAGAGATAACCCTATTACAATGGTTGAATAATTTGGGTGAAAACAATTATTCTATACCTCCAATCTCCTAATTCACATCCCAACCCCCTAAAAATGAGAAAAATACTGATTTATAGAGTGGAGGGGAGGGTAGGTTACAAGTGGTTTCAAGTGTGAATAGGGAAATTCGGCCAAAAATTTTAATCCAACTTTCACTGCCCATTTGACTACAATAACGCGTGAATAAGCTCTCCTTAAAGTAGGATTATTTGTGATAAAACTAATCCCCAAGATCCTCTCAAAATTTGGGCCTAATCCAAAAATGGATGAAGAAGTTATGGCCCAAATACATAACTCTTGTCCATTCTGGCAAGTCCAGCCCAACTTTGACTTCATGGCCCATTAAGTCCAATAAAATGCACAATTTAGCGCATATGTCCTGAATAATAGTTGTATAATATTAAGTCAGGAACATATTTGCAAAATTTTAAGATCAAATAATACATATAAAAATACTTATGTCCGAAATGCTATAGTGAATTTTAAAGGATAAAACTGGAATTTTCACCAAATTTTCAAATGAATGATCTAATCCCAAATATTTTATAGATAAACATATTTTACACAATGTGAGGAAATTTTTCCATTTATTATCAATAAAATATTCAATAAAATTGTTTTTTATCAACTCCCCCACACTTACCCTTTTGCACTCCTGGGAAAAACCTCATATCAAGTAAAGATCTATATCAAATCAAAACAAAATTTAAAACACATATCCTTCAGATCCAAAAATTCCACAACAAGAAACAAAAGATGTCATGCCTCATAAAAAAATATTATTTCAAGTTCTCCATTTATATCATTCCATATATTTCCACTTCATGTGTCTTCCCATGCACAAAACACTTACCTCGCTTGAATTTTCTCTTATCAAACAAATGTAAATTTTTTAGCAATGTATTTCTCATACAAACTCATAAAAGGGTCACCATAGGCTTGATAAATTCCTACATCACCACCAAATGTGAGTCAAGGATATATGTTTATCATGAGAACTTTCTAGGGTTGTTCTGTGGCTTTCAGTTGGTAGGATTTATATGTGAAAATTCTGAGGCTGAATGAGGGGGGCCTGACTCTTTTTGAAGAAAAATTACATTAATCTAATTTTCACTTAAATATGGTCTCCTCCTCATTCCCCATAGTATCAATTTAGCTCCTTCATCATGAAAAGTCATGGAAAGTTTACACCATTCATCATTTCAACAATAAAAATTTCAATCTTCTCAAACATGATTTTCTTGAAAGCTCCAGATAGGCACAACTTTATTCCTTTATTAGAAGCTCTAGAAAGGCACAACTTCACATATCATGAAAGCTTCAGAAAAGGTACAACTTCCAACATAATGTTTTTTTTTTCAGCAGCAAACACATCTCTTCAGAATTTAATTTTCCACCTGAAGTATCACAGAATGTGGTAGCACAACACAAGACAGCTCCCCCCACACTTAAGTTCAACTAGATTAAGCAATTTCACTTCAAGAGTTGGTTGGATAGGGAAAAGTTTCTTGTAATGTGGAAAACCTAACAGGTTGTTCATGGCTTCTAAGTGCTACAAGGATTAAATGTTCAAGGTAGTCAATTATAAAAAGGATTCTTTGAAATATGGGCTTTAATACTAAACAAATTCCTCAATCATTTAAACATAAGTACCTCAAACCCTCAAGTTTTTATAGGAATAAATCAAATTCTGGTTAAATCAAGTATGGTTTGGTTCTCTCAAGAAATGAGGTAAATGTAAAGAATATGAAAATAATGGTTCAAAAGCCTCATAGTAAAGTGATTTCAAATATAAAGATAGTGAGATGTGGCATTAGATTCAAAATTCATAGTACTTTTCATGAAATTACTATAGATTTGAACTTGAAACAAAGTTATTTTCATCCTTCATTTAAGCTCAGTTTCAAGGGATAAATTGTTTCACTTATTGATATGGATTTCAAAATGGTGATGAGAATCATTTTAGCTCAGAAGTTTCAAAAAACACACAAAAAATAAACACACAAAATTTGAAAAACAAAAACATTTTTTGTTTTTTTTTTGTTTTTTAAATCATTGAAAATAGGAAAACAATTAAAATTACTAAACTAAAAGGTTCCCTCCCCAACACTTAAAATATTTTATTGTACTAAATGTGAACCCATGAGATGATATATGCACATTAAATGAAGAATTTTAAATAGGAAAAATAATAAAAAAGTGAAAGGGTTAGGAACAGCTTGATATGCTCAAGTGATGATGGGGTCATGCAGTGTGATGAAATCCACTGCATCAGTAGGAAGTCCCTCAATGTATCTCTTTAAACATTCATCATTGATTTTAAATCTCCTTCCAGTGTCCTCTTTTGTGATCTCCATTGCACCATAAGGAAAAACATTAGTCACAACATAAGGACCTAACCATTTGGAATGCAACTTACCAGGCATCAGCTTCAGTTGTGAAATGTAGAGAAGAACTTTCTCTCAAACATGAAACTCCATTTGTTGGATCATTTTGTCATGAGATACTTTTGATCTTTCTTTATAGAGCCTTGAGTTCTCATATGAAGGCAATCGAATCTCCTCAAGCTCTTGAATTTGCAGCTTCCTTTGGATTTCATCTTGGGCCAAATCCATGTTGCATTTCTTTATAGCCCAATAAGTCTGATGCTCAACCTCCACAGGGAGATGACATGCTTTCCCAAAAACAATCTAAAATGGGGACATAATGATGGGTGTCTTGTATTCTGTCCTATAAGCCCAAAGTGCATCATCCAAGTGCTTACTCTAATCCTTCCTATTCGTCTGCACGGTTTTCTCCAAAATTTGTTTCAACTCACGATTTGAAACCTCATCCTGGCTATTTGTTTGGGTGTGGTAAGGTGTTGATGTTTTGTGTGTCACCCCATACTTACGAAGAAGGGAAGAAAGATTCTGATTACAGAAGTGTGTCCCTTGGTCACTGATTATGGCCTTCGATACTCCAAACCTGTAAAAAATATGTGCTTTGACAAAGTCCACAATAACATGAGAATCATCAGTCCTAGTGGCCTTAGCCTCCACCCATTTACTCACATAATCAATAGAAACCAAAATATACAAAAACCCAAATGAACTAAGAAAAGGACCCATAAAATCAATGCCTCACACATCAAAAATCTCACATAATAATATGGGTTGTTGAGGCATCTCATGTTTCCTAGAAATGTTTCTCGTGTGTTGGCAACGTGATCACGACTTACAATACACATGAGAATCATGGAATAAGCTAGGACAATATAATCCAAAGTCTAAAACTTTTCTAGTTGTCTGTTCAGGTCCAAAGTTTCCACCAAAAGCAAGTGTATGACAGAATTGTAGAACAGACTCAAACTCATGATCAAGAACACACCTCCTAATAACTTGGTCACTACACATGCACCATAAGTATGGATTATCCCAAACATAAAACTTGACTCGCTATTTAATTTTTGGACTTTATTTTTCTTTAAATTTGTAGGGATTTCAGAGGCAACAAGGTAGTTAACTAAATCTGCATACCAAGTATGCGTACCTGATATGGAATAAAGATGCTCATTGGGGAAAGTGTCCTGAATTGGTACCTGGTCCAAGGTTTCATCCTCCAGTGTGTGAGTAAGCCTACTCATGTGGTCTACCACCACGTTTTCTGACCCCTTCTTTTGGTTTATCTCAATATAAAATTCTTGAAGAAGGAGCATCCATTGGATTATCCTAGGCTTTGCATATGGCTTCTTCAAGAGGTACCTTAGAGCTACATGGTTAGAAAAAACAACTACTTTAGAGCCCAATAAATATGAACAGAATTTATCTAATGAAAATATGACCGTAAGAAACTTATTTTCCATGGTATTGTATTTTTATTGGGCTGAATCCAATGTCCTAGATGCATAGGCAATCACATGTGAACGTCCCTCCACTCTCTGAGATAAGACAGCTCCAACTGTGAAGTTGGAGGTGTCACACATAAGCTCAAAAGGAAGCTCCCACCGTGGGGGTTGTATGATCGGTGGAGTGGTCAGACACTTCTTTATCTCATTAAAGGAAGTAACGCAATAATCATCAAACACAAAATCAGAATCCTTTTGAAGTAATCGTGAGATAGGAAGATCACTCTTACTAAAATCTTTGATGAAGCGCCGATAAAATCATGCATGCCCTAGGAAATATCTAACATCACGCACACATGAAGGATATGGTTAGTATAAAATAATATCTACCTTAGATCTATCAACCTCTATCCCATGTTTTTACACTACATTCCCTAATACAATGTCATGCTCTACTATGAAATGACACTTTTCAAAGTTCAATAATAGATTCTTCTCAATAAAACAATTCAACACCTTTCCCAAACTAATTAGACGTTCATCAAACGAGGATCCATACACTATAAAATCATCCATAAATACCTCCATGAAGGTCTCAATAAAATCAAAACAAATACTCACCATGCATCTCTAGAAGGTACCTAGGGCATTGCAAAGTCCAAATGGCATCCTCTGATAGGAAAATGTTCCAAAGGGATAGGTGAATGTAGTCTTCTCCTGATCCTCTGGAGCTATAGGAACCTAAAAATATCCAGAAAATCCATCTAAGAAACAATAATGTGTCTTCCCAGCTAGTCTATCAAGCATTTGATCAATAAATGCGAGGGGGAAAATGGTCCTTGAGAATGGAATGATTTAGTTTCCTATAATCAATACACACACGCCAACTGTTTTACACCCTCATTGGAACTAACTCATCTTTCTCATTTTTAACAACAGTAACACCACTTTTCTTAGGTACAACCTGAATAGGACTCACCCACTGGGAATCTGAAATGGGATAGATTATACCTTCCTCAAGCAATTTTTCAACCTCTTTTTTAACAACCTATAAAAGTGTTGGATTGAGTCTCCTTTGTGGATGCCTATCCGGTTTAGCCTCATTCTCCAAAAGAATACTATGCATGAAAATAGAGGGACTAATACCTGATATGTCAGCCAAGTTCCACCTGATTGCTCTGATTTTCACCCTCAAAAGATTCAAAATTTTATCTTCATGTTCAAAAGGGAGATTGTTAGAAATGATAACAGATAATTTCTCACCACTCAACAAGTATGAGTATTTTATATTAGGTGGTAATGGCTTGAGTTCTAGAGTAGGAGGGTGGTGTATAGATGGAGACATAGAAGGAACTGAAATATGTTCACATGGAGCATAAGTATCAGAATATACATCATCAAAATCAGATAATAAAGCATCAAATCCATCAGCATACTCAATAGCCATGTCATAATCAGAGTTCACATGATCAAAATCAAAATATGATTCCATTTCAAAATCAAATATAAGAGATTATTATGCATTAGAAACAAGTGTGGAAGTAAACTTACACATAAAACTAGAAACAATACTTATAATATCTCTAATAATAGGACAATCAAATTCCATGGGGTTTTTATTTGGCGGTTCAAAGTGGGAGATAAAAAAGCAGAATGGTTCTCGGAGGGGTACTTCATGGTGTCCATAACATTAAATATAACAACTTCATCTCTAAAATCCATGGAAAGTGTACCCTCATTGACATTTATGATATTTTTTTCAGTTTTGAGGAAGGGACTACCTAATATAATGGGAGAATGAGAACTTACCTAATCGTCCTCCATTTTAAGCACATAGAAATTTGCTGGAAAGATATTGTATCTTACTCGGACTAGTACATCCTCAAGGACTCCTGCTGGATATGTTTTAACTCTATTCGCCAGCTGAACCACTACTCTCGTGGGCTTCAACTCACCAACCTCTAAATAAGAGAATACAGAGTGAGGCATCACATTTATGGAAGCTCCCAAATCACAAAGAGCATCAGAAAAGTGTAACTCCCCTATGGTGAATGGTATGGTGAATGTCCCTGGATCCTTTCACTTTGTTGGAATTGATAGATTTGGTGTAATGAGTACTGAAACATTCCTTCCAAGATTGATCCTCTCATTTCCCTTGATCCCTCTTTGATTGGTACAAAGTTCTTTTAAGAATTTCGCATAACTTGGGATTTTCTTGATGGCTTCAAGTAGAGGAATGTTGATCTCCGCACACTTGAATGTGTCCAAAACTTCTTTTTGAAATGCCTATTAATCCATTGGTTCTTGTTTTAAGTTTTACTTAGAAGTATTTCCAATTTCAATGTTCTTGGATTAGAGGAATTCTCTAACTGGTTGAATGTTCAAACTTCACGTAGACGGAGAATGTCTGATTCGAGCTCGAAGGCTATGTTCAATCTCAGGGTCAAGATCTAAGATATCTTAGGGATTATTTCATGTCATAAATCAAATAAAAATGAAAAGAAGGAAAGTGGACCATAGTAAAATAAAACTGAGAAGTTTCAGTTGATGGTGCAAAAAGAAGAAGAAGAAAATAAAAGAAGAAGAAAGAATGAAGAAATAAGATAAGAAAGAATAAAATTTAAAATAAAATAAATACCTATAATTGGTTAAAATTATTACTTGCCTCCCCGGAAATGATGCTAATTTGAAAGGTGTTGTCATGGTAACTTTCAAATGATGTTTGTTTTCAAGTTACTTAGGTGCAGCATAGTGGCTGACCAAGGTCGTCTCTCAAAGGAGGAAGTAAATTTGACAACTTATTAAAGGTATTTTGAAAATAATATAAAATGGAATAAAATCACTACTTGAAAGGATGGGGTCTTTTTATATCTTATAAAACTAGAAGAAGTTTGGTGGAAGAAGATTGCATTTTTTTGTTTTTAATTTTCAAATGAAGTTCGATTAAAAAGATGCAACAAGAAGATGTTTTTTTAGAAAATATTTTAAAAGGCGTAATTGATCTAACTCTACATATTCACTCAATTATTTATCATTATCATTTAAATTAACATTAACTTAATTATGATTCCTTAATTTGTTAAATCTCATGTCCTATGATAATTAACTTTACCATAAAGATGAAGTGAATTTAACCCGAGGCTAACTTTGGAACATGCAATCACAGCACCCTGATTTGATTGATTTTATAAGGTTAGCTTATGTTCAGTTATAAATCAAGTCACATTTCCATTTTTAGAATGAGGATGAATTGTGTTTAGGTAATATATTTGAAATCTACAAACTTATCCCGTGTGGTCTTGTATTATTGATTAAGTTTGCACTCTCACAATTTACACAAAACCTCTACCTCGTGTGTTTTTGTGTTAATAATTTAAGAACACAATTCATGGATAATTTTATGTGAATTACAGTATCTCAATGATTCAAAATAATTAAATGAATAGTGTAGAATATAGATTTATCACTAGAAAACTACTCTTCTATGGGCGGTGTGGTCATCATGGAGACGTTTTGCATGAGCAAAGGATTGAAAGGGTAGAACCCAATCTCGTCTCCACTCTTGATTTATAACCAATTAGGAAGATTAATAGAAGAATAAATTTTAACAAAACATAATAAAAGAGAACAAATAAAAGAAGAACAAATAATTTTATTACACAAATGAAAACATTACAACATGATGAAGAGAAGAAGGCTTCGATTAGGGGATCCTTGCTTCAAGAGATACCCCTCTTACAATGGTTAGATAATTTGGGTGAAACTAATTCTTCTCTACCTCCAATATCCAAATTAATGTCCCAACTTCCTCAAAATGAGAAAAATACCAATTTATAGAGTGTAGGGGAGGCTAGGTTAAAATTGGTTTCAAATGTGAATGGGGAAATTCGGACAAATATTTTAATCCAAATTTCACTGCCCATTTGGACACCAAAACTCATGAATCATCTCTCCTTTCATAAGGTTGATTTTTGAGAAAATGAATCTCAGAGATTCTCTAAAAATTTGGGCCTAATACAAGCATGGATGAAGAATTTATGTCCCAAATACAGAACCCTTGTCCATTCTGGCGAGTCCAGCCCAACTTTGACTTCATAGCCCATTAAGTCCAATCAAATGCACAATTTAGCTCATATGTCCTGAATGAAAGTTGTATAATATTATGTCAGGAATATATTTACAAAAGTATAAGATCAAATAATACATATCAAAATACTTATTTTCGAAATGCTACAATGAATTTTAAAGGGTAAAACTATAATTTTCACCAAATTTTCAAATGAATGATCTAATCCCAAATATTTTATAAATAAACATATTTGAAACAATGTGAGGAAATTATTCCATTTATTATAAATAAAATATTCAAAAAAATTGTGTTTTATCACTGTTTATTCACTTCAACCCCTAATCCAGTCCATTAGATGTCTTCCATTGGTTTGGCTCGGCACCCCAGAACCATACGTGATCCCACCGGCAGATCATACAACTCCATTGGCTTGATAGGTAGGCAAGAAAGTAGTACGGATTCTATCTACAACTTCACTTATCTATTCCAAGATTCCAACACCCAAATAGCTCGTTGTTGACCATCTTGTACACCTCATTCCAATTGCCCTGAGAACCCACCTGCATCATTTCATATCCCGATACTTATATATATTGCCTGATTGTTTTAATGAAGACACCAGCTACTGAGCACATCACACTAGCCCAAGTTGGAATGTTTAACTGACGAACATATCAAGTTAGATTGAGCTCAACCCATGGTAAATGGTCCTAGAAGGATACCAGTTCCACTGTTTCCTAGAATCTGCAATTAGAACTCTCATTACTCTATCTAATAGTACTACTACCTATATATACCTGAGATTCATGGTCGATATTGCTGATTGGTCTGAACGACATGTACTAATTCCCAAGGCTTGTAGTCATTTACATATCAAGACAAGAGAACCTGAACAAACCAACTTCAATCATCTGTTCTTGCCAGTGAAACAAAGTAAGTTGGGGCATTGGAAAATCAGGTTGATCTATCATGACCATCCACTCCTGAGGGCAACTGGATCCACTCACACCGGCAGCTAAACTCTAAACTTTAACAGTTCTCATAGGTTCAATATCTAGTCCAGATTGAAATTCCATCTCAAAACACTGGATTATTGCCTTGGGCTATAGGTGGGCACCAAAAAATCCTGCTCGAAATGACAGCAGAACAACCAACATCAAAATCATGACTCCCAAATGATTGATCGGAGCTTGGAAAACTGCCTTTAGAATCAGTCTGGCCAACTCAACTCTAAACTGCACCATTCGATCTTGGTCCCATGGATAAACGCCTATGCTTCCAGTTGACATGATGGTTGGATGTCCAACTCGTGCTTGAAATGTTGCGCTTTTTCCCATATCAAGGACCATCCAAATGCCCTCTTACTGCTCGCTGGGATTCCAAATAGGCAGGCATGGATCATGGGAACTCAATCATACATTGAACATTAGAACTCGATCACATCGCACACCATAGAGAGAATAGAGCAGTCAAACCATAGCACAAACCATTGGCAATGAGAAACGATGGGAACTACGATCAGTCCAACAGCCAAAGGAGGGTGATTCATGGGTTGGAATGGCATGGGGGTTCTTTCTTAGAGTGGAAAGAGGTACCCAGTGGAACCAGCTTCTAGGATCATGTCCATGGCCTTAATATATATAAATACCACCATATATATATATATATATAAGTAACGCCTTCACTGAAAAGTAAATGAGTGTGACATATTGGAAATGATGCTCTAATGAGGAGGTGTACTAAGTGATTGGGGATAAGAGATAGGTAGGTTCATAATGAGTGAAAGGATGTTATTAGAATCAGAACAATGGAACCATTATAGAGGGTTGAACCATACGAAACATCTCTACAGACAAGCCATTGCACTAGTACAGGTGTTGTCGAGCCACTAGAAATCCAAAGGGATAAAAGGAGGAGCAAACACAATTGGATTTGGACCATCTAACCTAGGATATATGTGCATCATGAGTATAAATTGAATAGCAATGGACACCACTGGCTTGATCCATTCCAGCCACTACCATCCACTCCCATATGCCTTCATTGTTCCTTGGCGTTCCACATTGCCACACCAGGACACCCCCACAGGAATCTTCAAATCAATTCTTGACCCATTTTATCCATATGATATATGCCCCAATACTCTCAATAGCTCATTTAAAACTAGATATAGGATCACTATGCCATCAAGCCACCAATACCACAATCAAAGAGTGGATCGAATGCCCTACTCTACTCTAATAGTGAGGTGATCATTCTGTGGTTCTATATCGGCTTCCTTAATATTCTAATGCAAGTGAATTTCCATTTGAAAGAGTAGAGCATGGGTCCCCTGCTTTAGGTAGATTGAACCCCCCAAAAATTCCAATCATTCCATCCTTAGAAGAGTAAGGATGTTGATGATTGTGTCCCTCCCCGGTATGCCCAATATGAGGCATCCATGATCCTCAATACTTTACTATAAGTTTTCCTCGGTACCTTTTGGTATTGGAAGGTATCACACTTCTATTCGAACCACCAAAATATATATAAGTATTAGTACAATAGGCCCAATCGCATGTGGACAACCCAGTCAAATAAATTCTCTACACTTGAACGACTCACGGAACATCAATCGCTATTCTGATAGAAATGACGGACACTATTCTTATTATATGGTACTCTTATATATGGTTATAGAAGAGTACATGATCTTTTGTTGTTTTTTCACCACCAATTGGTGGAACATGATAGAGTGATCGACAGTTACTTAGCCCATGTGCGATCACCTGATATACAATATCACCAGTATGGTTTAAAATTCAACAGTGTTGCCTTCCAGGCTCGAACTGCCATGTTCAACTCCAAGAGGCTGGGTGGACCAGTATTTCACTTCCCTTGGGACCCCCTTCCAATAGTTCCTGATCGCGCTACCATCCTTACTCGATAAAATAATAGAACTACCGATCGTGGAACAGAATCAACACCACCGACAAATAAAATTCCATATTTATATAGGTAAATCTGAAAATAGATAAAGGAATGTTGTTGGCGCTTTTCTTATATATCAAACCATACAGACTCAATTCCAATATCAATTCATTTTCTTATATGACTGTGTTCATTCCATGAGGTTCAAATATTAGGTACAAAGTATGAGTAACTTTTGATGAGTTTTTGGTATTGGTTATAGAGCGTGTGGTCGTCTCACCTCTCAACCACAGTCTTGCTCATGATGAAGATGATGGTTGATGTGGTGACGACTGACCCTACCAAGATATTGGTGGCTCGGTCAAGGATGAACTCTCAATTTTTCAAGTACTCTAATCTATATAGTGGTGACATGGTGCACTTTATTCGGACCTCGTGACCCCCTTTTTGAACAATCTCTTTGAGTGGTCACTATGACAGAGATGGATGGAAGAAGGGATATGTTTTATAAACTGGTACTATAGTACAGCTATGGACTCTTGGGTCACATTGGACAACCTATTGGAAGGCTGGTGGTGCCAACGTTCTACCAAGTGAGATGTCAGGTGGAAATATATATAAGTACCAGTGTGAAAGTGTTATCGATTGGTTTGTCGTCTTGGATGAGACTACCAACCAGCTACTAGAATCAAGTCATCCGTGATTGGAAAACCTCCCCAAAGAATCTATGGTGTTCTCCATGTTGAAAGGCCAATATTTTCAACTCCAGTGTAGATCGAACAAAAAACCACTAATATTAAATGGGGCATGGGGAACCCAAGGTAAATGGTGTGGCTCAACGTACAGTCTCATAGATGTTTCACACACTAAAGGGGTTGAGATGTGGTAATTTTTAGTTGTTAGATGTGGTGGAGTTCATGTACTGCTTCCCCATGGTGATGTTGGGTAGTTGATATGGCATTGGATCATCCTCAGCTTCTGTGTTTTTGACCATTTCCTTAGTATCCTCCTATATCGGTCTCGGGAACCACAAACCGTGCAAGTGGGGAAAGTAGAAACAAGCAAATGATCTAGTTATGTTGCATTGGATTTGACATCGGTTTCACCCATTCCCTTGATTACTCCAACTGAGTGTTTGGGGGTGGATAAGTCACTATTAGAAGAGTACTTGTGATTTATGACTCGATGGAGGAACTCTAGCGCATTCGATATCCTCCTATATTGGTATGGAAATATCCACACACAGGGTTGAAATTGTTTAACTGACCTTCTATGGACAGGACATGACCGCACTACTTCAAAAGTCACCTTAAATACCACCTATGATACACTCGACACTTGGTTGGGTTGAGAACGGATAAAAACTGCTACATCATCATTTCCAATTGTAGTAATCTACTCTAATAGTCTGGTAATCCTACCTATATTATGTCAACTATATTGGTTGAGTCAGATGTTTCCCCCTTTGGCTCCGAGCAGCTGGTCAGGGGCATGGAAGGTCCAATAGATATATGGGTTGGCAATGTTCTGACTGTCCTAGGGGAAAGTGGGAAACGAGGTGTTTCTACTCTCAATATGGGGTTGGAAAAGAAATGGTATTCCCATACGACTTTATTGGAGGTATATTGGCACAACGGGATATGCCTATATTTCACTCAAATTCTACCTGGATGGTTTTGTGTTAGATTGTTGAGTTAGCTGTAAGAGAGACAGATATAGTCATTATAATGTAGGTATTGTGCCAAATTTACTACTCGTTTGAACTATATAGGAAGAGTACCTGACTCAAATCTAATAGTTACACCATAACTATTGGAGTAGAGTACTGACGGATATGCTCGATGTGATGAGCAGTTTGAGGAGAGACTAAAAACCCAGGTTCAATAATCAATGTAGGGTGATGCGCTACTTCCAACGAGTGCAATACGCTTCTCGAGCTACGTGGTAGGAAACAAACTTTTCTCTGAGCTGCTCGTGTCATCTCATCCACAGTAATCATTATCAATAGGTATCCCCTTGGCCAAAAGGTGTACCGATGTTTCCACTCATTCCAGATGCAATGACCTCCCCCTTCAAACTCGATCCATGGGTCAAAGGCAGATGATAGCCGATGGAGTTGGTATCTGACAACCTGGTGTATCGTATGATATCCATTCCAAGAAAAGGATGTTCAAACCATACTCGATCCGCTGGGACCACTGGTCAAGAAGACAGATACCCATGAACGACTCATGCGCATTGTTAGACCACCAATCTGTTTACACAGAAGGGGTGTTCGGAGGACCAATACTGACCTACTATCCGCATTGATGGTTCGGTCATGCATGGTTTGAGGCCTGGGTGGAAATGTAAATCAATGCAATTAGAGTAGCATGGGGGTTCTTTCAATTAGGGGAATGAGATGGATCACTTTCCCTATTATAGTAGAGTCATGTACTTTGTCTATATTGTCCATTAGAGTAGAGTACTCCTTGTCAATGGGATCTTGGGAAAGGGGTTGTGATCTTATCTTCCAATAGACATTGTTGTTATTGTGGTGGTTTCCAAGGTTTTACGGAGTAATTGAGAAGATGGGGTTGGGTGCATGGTGGACTTTATATGCTATAATACCTACGTGTTGTCATTCGGATTGATATAGGATGATACTAAGGTCAACGATTCATGAACGGGTCCTATGGTGAGTACCTAGGTTGATGTGGATATTAGAACCAATATAAGAGGATACTAGACGCTTGGAAGATCGTGCCAGTGGTGGTACCTCATGAAATTCCAAAGAGACCACTCTTGACTCTCCCTAAAAGGGAGGCTCAGATAGGTGATACTTAATATATAACTATATATATGAAGTACCTAAGAACCTGGGATACATGAAGTATCTAACTATCTAGATTATACGAACAGAGGACCTCGCCCTTTAGGTGATACTTAATATATAAGGGTTTAGAACCTTAACTCCCCAAACACAATGGCCCTATATGATTGGGTTTGAAACATCCATGATCTATTACAAATAGATAGGGTAGGTATGATGGCCATATCCACTAGTGTAATCTAATGGAACGTGACATGGAGTCGATACTTTAGGGAAGAGTCTCCTTCTTCTGGATTTTCTCTGCTATGATCGACCTTTCGAATGAATAAAGTGAGAAGTAGTCAATTGCTTTACCAATCATTCTTTTATGTACGATAGTTATCAGGCAGGGGTTGGGAAGAAAAGATCATCCGAAAGGTATAGTGTAGGTTATTAGTATCCAAGTACTAACAAGAAATAGGTTTTTCCAAGATGTTTCGGTACATAAAACTAGTCTGTCCTACCTGGTTCCTGAGTACATGTGAAAGCTAAGTACTCTTCTAATAGTGTGATATATAATTGAGTCAAAAACGAGACTTTCACAGGTTCGATAGGAGCGTGAGCCACTCTACTATCAGTAGAGGGTTTCAGAGGCTCAACCAAAGGTAAATGAAAGAAGAGTTTTCATGTTTCATTGTTCACTCATACAGAAAGTGAAAGCAGCACTTCGATGGCCAAAACAGTCATGTTACCCCCTTCCCAACATTTTCCACCTTTACCACCAATTCCATTTGAGTGAGTATAGATCACCCTTAGAAAAATGTGGTTCTGAACAAGTTGATTGAGAGATTCTATTAGAGTATAGTACAGAGGGGTCACCTACTAGATGCGTGTTTAACACCTATGGCATTGGTTGATCCTATGAGATATCTGGCCTTTGGGTATGGGGTTCATACCTCCTTTATGTCATCACACTAGTCATCTAGGATGTAGGTGGTGAAGATAGGGTAATTTTATTGTCATATAGGTCATCCTAGACTACAGTGGGCACCGAAATGTCAGAATCGCATTCAGTACTCTTCTAATAGTGTGGGCGGTTCAACTATCACGCTAGGTGTTCAACACCAAAACTCTAAACATAGTGTCAGAGTACTCAAGCAACGGTCGATCCCATCTTATTGGACATTTGCCTTTTGGACTATATAGATAGAGTACCTAACTATTTTCTAATAGACTATATAGAAGAGTACCTGAGATGCCTTGTGTGTCCTTTGAGAACAAATGGTATATGATGACTTGAGTGTTTAGTTATTGTGTGGTATGGTAGGACTATTAGAGTAGAGTACTGACTGAGTATGACTATCTAATTGTCGATTACTCTCAATGGTATTGTTTTAGGCACTACCATAGCTCCCTGAGTTCGAAGAGTTCCCATGAGATGCCTTTTCCCCCAATAGCTTCCAAGGGTTTATTGGGATGGCGCTTGGTCCCCAACCACCAATGTCAGTTCACCTTCCACTCATCCACAACCTACCCCAAATTGTACAATGGAAACTCTAGCCCCAAGACAGTCTAGTTTGATTGATTCGAGAGACTAAGGGCCCTGAAAGGAAGGTCGTTGTGTTCCCATTCATCCAGTCCGCCTATTTTTATTAGAAATGGGTATCGTATGCTGCTAGTTGCTTCTCCCTGGATCATCAAACCCATGAACCATACCATGGCCATGTCTTGGTAGTAAATCCACCCTGATCTACCTACCTTACCCAAGCTGAGTTGATAGTTCTTACTCATTTTGATGTATATTTCTTCCTTCTCCTTTAGAAATGTTCTACTTAATATATAACTATAGATATGAAGTACCTGATAACCTTTCTGATATACATCCTTTGGACCGGCTCTGCAGGTAGGTGATCGTGGCCAAATGAGTTGTTATAAATAGCGGATCGCGGTGTGTGTGATTGATACATGTGTAATTTTTATGATAGATCAGATGATGGAATGGTATATCAAACTAGGAATGTTCCCTTTTTAAGTATCTAGTCTTTCTATAAATAATTTATTCCATTCCCTAGGTAGGGGACACTTACTTCCAAAGGTAATGGTTTTGTGGTTCGACGGGTATCAGTACTCTTCTATAGTACTCTTATATATAGTTATAGATATGATACCAAGACCCCACGTCTTGTCCCAATCATTCCACATTCTACCCACTCTGAAGAGATACTGTTGGTGAGTTTCTTAAGTCAGTACTCTTCTAATAGTGGGCATGGTCAATTGATTTCTTTTTTAAGAATAATTCATCCCATGCCTTTCCAATGAGTGCAGTGCATAATCCCCTATTGAAGTAAGTGTGAGAAACATTCGTATCATGTGAGTTCAGTAATTTTCTAATATTTTCCTACAGTTGATGATACTTCACATTTTTATTTTCTTGGGATACAAGTATCCCAGACCTGGGAGGACCTAGTCTGACATGGTCTGACCAGACTTGGGAGGACATAGAGAATGGTTGTCGAGTGGAATTCTTTCATTAGTAGCCTCCTCAATTTTTAGAGAAAGTTGTATTGGTACTATTAGATTGGAAACAACAGTTATCAGCTCAACGTAGTGTCTTATACATTCTGTCTCTTCATTCATGTTTCGCTACCCTGAAGGATGAAAGGTGTCAATTGGAGAATCTTCACTAGTTAGGAAGACTAAAATATATTCTATAAGATTTGACCCTTTAGTTAGATAGGGTCAAGATTGAGAAAGAATCAAAGCGTAGATGGAGAAGAATCTATTATAGGAGGCGTAGGGTAGGCTCTTTGGATATATTTACTGTCTTAATCTAATGAACCAGCTTCTACAAATTATGGTCTAATTCGGACTATGCCTAACTAGATTTGAAGAATAAAATCACCGCTCATCATCTTTTGAAAGGGAATCCTATATATGGTAAGAAAGGGTGATCTGGCTACTCGAAGTGGAGAAGAAAGAGCTCACTTGACTCATAGGAATAGGGAGGTTCCAAACTGATTTTAGTTTGAGCAGACAATAAGTTGTTAGATCAGGTCAAACTTACCTTTAGGATAGGGATCAGAGTTGCAAACTGCTCGACCGGTTGGGTAGGGAGGTTTTCCCACTTCCTCTTCCCATTCATTAAAGGGTACTAAGAATAAATGAGGAAAGGAGTGGATAGGTACTCTTCTATATATTACTTCTCTTAAAAACGAACTTCTTAAGGATAGCCTGTCTAGTAGGATAGGATAAAGAGAAGATATCAACTAGGAGTCTAAGGAGTGGATATTTTCTAAGCCAGGAAGATGCCTCTACTGAAGTAGAAAGTATTGGGGTTTCAAACTGAGATTTGACTTTCTAGTAAAAATGGGTTTACTTGAAAGCTGGTACTTATATATAATTTCTGTATCAAACAAGACTGATTCCACTTCCTTACTATTAAGTACGTCCCTCTTATCTCTTTCCGATTTCGAATTCTAGGAGGATCCAACTAAAGATAAAAGTAGAGTTGGATCTTGGAAATGAAGTTGATCTTCTTGAAGCTGAGAGAGATGCTGGACTGGTACTTATATATATTGGAAGATGATTCCCCCATATTGGACAGAAAGAACCTTCTATAATGAAGAGTCGGATATATCTATATTATACCAACTAGTTGAGTAAGAGAACTAAAAGTTCCAAGCTATTAATGTCTGATAGTGTGTCAGTTAAGACTAAAATCCATGAACTAGACTCTTTTCCTTCTCTACAATGGTGTAGTTAGAGTCGAGGAAATAAAATATCATCGATGGGTCCCAGGTATCTTTGTCTATTTTCCACCACTGAACTTTATATGCTAGAATACCTGTGCACATTTGAGAGCATCTATCACATACTTGTCGGCCTAGCACAAATCTGAAAGGTGCTGTTAAGAGAAAACTAAGATAAAGAAGCTCAACTGGGGATGGTATCTATATATATTGTTTGTTTCGGTATCGGCATCAGTAGGATTCATAGTTGATGTCGGTACTCTTCTACGATACTCTTATATATAGTTATAGAGATGATATCAGGATCCTCTGCCCCCGAGCTTCTCCTTTTTTTTTATATCGTGAAAAGAGGGGCTTCCACATAATTTAAGAATTCAATAACTAATTTTATAAAAAATATCCCTCTTCGAGTCTCGGCTACTTTATATCTAGGGGTTATAATCGTCAGATCTACGGTACTTGACCCTATATAGTTGAAAATGGCCTTTTCAACCCTCTTCGAGTCTTCATTCCAATTATCAAATCAGTATCAATGAGTTCTATTATATTATAATAGTTGAAATATGAGAAATATCTTCATTTATGATAATTCAGGTTCCCCTGTTTACTTTTTCTTTCCACACGGCTTCAGTACTCTTCTAATAGTCTCGCAGATCCAACCTGATTACCTTGTCACTCCCTCGGGCACACCTGACACTAATTAATAAAAAATAATTCTATAAGAGACTAGATAAAAAGGACTATATAGAAGAGTAACTATCATAAATAGGGTTTCAAAGGTGGAATCAAACAGCTTTCTTTACTTTACACACAAATTTTGGAGAAGTTATACACCTTCCTGGCCAAGGAAACTAAGCTTCTTCAAGTATCATCATTGGTTTTGAATCTATGTCAACTATTAGAATATATTAGGTTGGTGAAAGATCATCTAATCTTCCATACCGAGAAACCTTACTCCTGAAATTGTCTATCCATTCTTCGCACTACGATACTCTTATATATAGTTATTGATTTGTCGTTCCACTAGTGCTTCCATTCGACACAAAAATGCCTTTCAACTAATGACAGTATATATAAGTACCAGGTGTTTGGGGTTACTCTCTTTTCAGTGAGCTACAACAATGGGTGGATACAAGTTTCTAGGAAACGAACTTTATCCATGATCCTCAGTTGGACACTATGATGCTATCCCCACCATTATATTCTAATAGTCAAGCTAGCCGGTTGAGTTCAAGCAGTGAAGCTCATATCAAACCACCAACTTAATTGCGATAGTAGCACCACTCCAATAGCATCGATTGTTCCAGCACCCTCAAAACCACAACGTCAATTGATTGGAGCTTTCTCAATTGCCTTACCTTTGCACCACCTATGGGAAACAGATGCCCAGTTCATGGATAGATATGGTCGAACCCCCATGGTCCACAAGGTGCAAGATCCCAATTCGAATATGGTGAGACAGTAAACTCAGTATTTTACCTATATGGAATTGAGGGTTAAAGATGGGTGACTCAGACCCACCAACCACTCCATTGATGAGGGTCACATGACCTATTCTACCACCCCCATAATGAAAGAACAAAAGGTTCCATTGGACTTGATCCCTAGTCTCTATGTCCAGGTAGGCATATGGTTACTGCTAGTACTACAAGGCCAAATCAATCGCAGCCTCAGGATCTCGATATCAGTGGTCTGAGTAGAGTAGCATTAGTTGACCAATCACATAAGAAATAGGTCATGGTGCCACTAGTACTTATATATATTGTCAGCAGGTTCTTGAGCTATCATAATAGTATTATATAGTCATGAACGAGCAAGGGGTCTACTTGACTTCATTTGTCATTTGACTAGTCCTGTTTTGATGCTAGACTATATAGGAAAAGTACCTCACTCTACTCTAATAGTCCTCATTCCACCATCTCAAGCTCGTTCACTAGTCCCATGAATATACCTCGTAGATCATTTCATTCACAATCCAGAAATAAATTACAACACTAGCCACACTAGTGGATCATTTAGTGTATATGTCATTTTGAATCCCACAACAACACAAGTATAGTAGGATCGGTAGTCTAATAGTCATGTTAGGTGCTCTACCAATCACACGACCACTACCCATACTATGACTTGTCGAGTTTCCAGTATATGAATGACAATATACCTATATAGTATCAGATGTTTAGTGAACCACCGAGGCTGATACTAGAAAAATGGTTCTTTATACACCGCAAGGGAATATTCTTGATTCGGGAAACACCACTCTCAAAGGCAACTTCAACCACGACAATGTTTAAAGTCTTATTTGGCTTGATATATGTGACCCAGATCGGAATGTGAATATGACCCATCTCATAGCCACTCGATAAACTTGGCCTCCTAGCATTTCAACATTTCCCTCCATAGTTGTTCGGGATCCTCATGCTCCACTATCCCCATATACCAATCACGAATGATCGTTATTTCCCAACCCATTTTTCACTACCTTTTCTGCTACTTTTTGTTCCATGACCAGTATCATTTCCACTTCCCTCATTCTAGGTTTCACACTACTCATCATATGTGCACTCAAGCGGATGACACAAGTAGCTACTGGTGTGGGTTGAATCGAGAATCTGAAATTGCACCTATCGGCCTAGTGGGTGACAGCTACTGATCTCATCCCAACCTACCCAAACACTATATGGCGTTTGAACTCAGCTCAAGGTGATACCAGATCTACCCATCCCACCATTCCCACTGCCCAGTATGCTAACCCAAATAGTGTTTCTAGTATACCGGCTTGAACGATACCACTCATCGCACCCCAAACCCCACCAACCAACCAGATAGGCTCATGGGACAGATGGTGTAGCTAGTCATTTTCATCACACTACTGCCACCAGTTGACCATCACATTTCCAATGTAGAGTTCATACTGCTAATAGGATCACCAAACTGCTAGTAGCTGAGCATCCCAGAACTACCCCTCTATGACACTAGTACTGATATATATTGATAGAATGACTTGATTTCATGATTCTGGTTGTCTTTCCATCTATTCCCTCCCTTTAATTTGATAGCAGGTAATAAGGCGATAGAAAATGGATTAGGTGATAGGCATATACTGATGCTAATTTGGATTCTTTTGAAAGGTTTGGTGTCTGTGAGCTCTATCACTCAGAATCTAAAAGCTGTCAAGTCAGATGTTATTATAATATAAGTTTAAAGCTTGGAATCTTCTCGTAGGAGGGCAGCGATGTGTAGGTTAAGGAAGTTGATATATATACGAGTCTTCCTGTCAGTGGTACCTCAAATTCCATGAGGTGAGAAGGGTTTAAGGAAATATATTTTGATCAATGTATATACCTAAACATTGTGAAATGGAGTACTCAGGGATCAAGTTTCTCTTTCTAGTCCTATATATTGATGACATACTGCTTTCTAGCATGTTGCATGATACGAATACATTCCTCATAAGGAGTTTTGAGATGAATTATATGTACTTCCTATATTATACTGAATATTTCATTGGAATTGTGATTCACAAATCAATTTCTAGAGGTATCCTAAGTGAGTGTGGAATGTGCAGGTAAGGGATGGAGAAAAACGCCATTATCTACACTATTTATTTAGTATCCAGACTATTAGATAATGGATTAGTGATCAAAGGGACCTTTTTCTAGGCTAGTCGGGGGTGGTTGATATATATAAGTACCAGTTCACTTGACTATAATATTTCTAGAGTGCTCAGAACAACTAGCTATTCTAAATTATATAACAGAACATTTAAGAGTGTCTTTTCCAACATTGAACGATATTCTAGATATAAAGTACATTCAAGAAATAATGAAGGTATGATATTCACACTTGTCTTGGATAATGTTATTCTAGATATAAATTCCTTTCAAGGCCTTGTTTTCCAATGAAAGATAGATGAGGGTTCAGGGGAAGGGAATCGATGGCTAAGAGGAAAGAAAAGGATAATATTTTCTATGCGTAAGCTACTCTTTCTATTGTTCCATCTAAGGAAGAAGGGAAATAAAGTTAGTACTATTAGAGTAGAGTACTAATATTACAAATCAAATCAAGATATTGAGTTTGTTTTTGTCATGGGCTCAAAAAGAGTTGTTGCTTCTACTTCCCCTTGCTTTCTTGGGGATGGATCCTCAATGCAGAATAGAACTGGTCTACTTTAATAGTTCACTAACCACTTTGAGTAGTTTTTCAGATATGGATATCGGCTATTTGGTTGTTTGGATCCTCTATCCAGACTGTAATATATGGCTCTTCGATTAGGAATTTTAGTGGATTTTGGGGACCTCAGTACTCTACTCTAATAGTGGGGTTAAGACTATCCAATGGGCTCTTATAATAGCCTCTATGATGGTTCTCTCATTGCTAGTGAATGGAAGAACTATATAGTTTTTTCCTTTTCATATCTCTTGGTTCTGCTGAGGATAAGAGAAGAGATTGGGTGGTAATAGAGATGGGGACCAGAAATCAATGTGAAAGGGGTGAAATTGGAAGCCAAATATGATATTCATTAGTTGTTCCAACTGCCTCCTAGGGATAGGCATAGCAACAAATGAACAAATAGGGGTAAGAATATTATATTCTAATAGTTGAGGCTACTCGAATCGAATTCAAGGACTAGTGAAAAAGGATATGGATCAGTCGGGAGCTTGGATCCAGGTCATTGCTCTGCTCATTCGTACTACTTGATGGATGGATGGGAATAAGATTGTTTGAGGTCAGCCGATGGGTTCGGGTTTGGGATAAGAATACATTATAATATTGGTAGTATAGTTTGATATTTGTGAATTTTCATCAGAAGAGATAAGAGGTAGGGTTGGTCCAGTTGGTTCTAACAGCCAAGAGAGAGAAAGATATGGTTGAAAGGCCCTGGCATAAGAATCAAGAATTGGTAGAGTCTCTTCCCCATTGGTGAAGATAAATGAGAAGGAGATGGCGCCTGCTCATTCACTTCCATCCGATTCAGGGAGACTAGTACTTATATATATTTTCATTGTCAATGGAATGGATGGGTAGTTTGGGTCTGGTGAGGAATAATAAAGAGATCGATATGAAGATACTTCATGAAGTAATACATATGTAATAGTGATTGGAATCTAGGTTATCGGATTCTTGTTTTTTATAGATAAAATAAATAAAATGGATGCTTGTTATCGAGTAATCCATCCTTTATCTAATGAATCAGATTCATCTTACTACTTATTTGATTCACTTCTTAAGACTGGTTCCTTCTTCCTGCAATGAGTCATAATACCACATTTGAAAACCTTATATTCTAACAGTTGAGTTTGATTTGACTACACGAAGCATAAGTCTAGATTCTAATATTATGTATTACAAGACTGAAAGCTTCAAGTAAAACTAGTAGATGGATTATATTTATATGAATATAATTGAATTGAAAGAAAACAAATAAATATAGGGATGAGAAAGGGTGGGATCAATTGATTGTGCCCTATCTTGGCTCACGAGGTGATTCGGTTGAATCTGGGAATGGGCCTTCTTAGATAATGCAACGCCCTAAAGGAGTTATAATGGAGTTAGTTGTTAGCTGACTTAGAGCTCCACTTGTTGTTTTGGTTACTAACTCTCCCCCTTTATGAGTTGGAGTCTATCATAAGGCATTTTCATCCTTTTAAAACTAAGGCCTATTGAAATATTGTTAGGACATCCTGCTGCCAACTTGAGTGAAAAATATGTGATAAAAAATCCTTTGTAGTGGCTTGTATCTCTTTTCAAAACTAGTGGCTATCGATCTTCTGAGCGAGGAAGCTAATCTCTTGGGGATAAATTTATAGTAGTGGGCCTGCATGTGGTTTCTCCTTACCAGTGTTATTGTTTTTCGGTCGTTTCTTATGCCGAAGGGGTTGGGGAGAGAATAGTTCTACCATGAAGGGAAAGCAAGGGGAATATTAATCACAATGAATCTATAAAGAAGGAAATTGTGTACTGATTTGATTGTTCCATACATTTCCTGATTCTCGATGCTACCCTTACCTTAGTAGTGATACAATACAGGAAGGGAGAGATCTTATTTCAAAGACGGTACTTATATATATAGTGTGTAGCTCATAGAAAAGATTAAGGACGATGTATTCATGGATAGATAGCTCGAGAAAAAAGGAAAGCACTAGAAAAGTGGAGGAACGATACTTATATATATTGAAAGTAAATGATTGAAAAGTACAAGGATCAAGGAAGGCTACTACTACTATGACATATGGTTGACTAATTCTCCTACTGTTACAGATATAAATCTGCTAATAGAAGATTGCGTTCACATTCTATAACCATTCTATCTTCCTTTACCTTCCTATAAGCTGGCTAACAAAGCCCTATGGACTAATTTTCAGTATACAAATACTTAAGGGCAGGAGACGGAAGGAAGAAGAGGGAAATTATCAATTACAAAAAATAATTTAGGCACAGCCTTTTCCACAGTTATAGAAGCCTTTGTCGTAGATAACCACTTTTACATATTAGCCCGGATTACACTTTCAAATCAATAGTTCACGCCTCTGATATTTTTTTGAACAAGCTATAGCTTGTTACAACTAAATTAATTCCATACTAATGAATAACGTAATCAAAATCCAGTGTCGGCCTTCTTCGAACTCTTGAACTAATGATTAGAATCTTGATTGAAATCATGAAATTCCCATTGGGCAGAGTTCTCTCTCTATTTCTCGGATCTCAGAAGATTTATTATATGAATTTATTTTTAAGTTTGGTGAGTTTGAAATCAATATCCAATGATTGAAGTTGAAGAAAAAAACCTAGTAGCACAATCCGGTGCATTTATTTTACCCTTTAGAACCCTTAGATATAAGTAGCAGATTAGTCATTTCTTTTAGTGGTTTCAGAATTCCTACAAGAGTGTATTCTAAAAATAATCTCATCCTTTTTGGATAATGATATGATTTACCGAGAGTATTTATGAAACCCATCACTTCACTAAGGGTTTTATCTGTGACCTCCTGAACTATTCACATCGCTCTCTTCGGTTCAAGCAAACAAAGGCTATGATGTGATGAAAGTTCATATCGGATTCCTAGCATATGGAATAATGAATAGATTTCAAAGCCCCTATATTTTATATTAGACTAATGGAATAAGTTCCTTCAGCATAATATAGGTAGTACCCCTTAATGAACAAATGAAATCCCTCACAACACTTGATACCTGCAACTGCTCTCACTTATGGTAGTAGATAAATGGGTGAACATGTATCTATAGACGCTACTGCTGGTAGATTGACTGCTTTACTTAATATGGACTTGAGGATACAACTGAGAGTAGTTCTTGGGAATGATAATCTAGCTCTATATCCCTTTACTAGATCAAATAAGGAACCTACGAACTGCTAAAGATAGTTTTTATCTTCCCCCTATCCTGACCCTATTTGGAATACTTAATATATAAGGGTTTCGAACTCAGATAATTCTCCCTATTTGGTTTCTTTAGGGTTAGATCTTTTAGAACCTTACCCAAAGGTGCTACTTATATATAAGGGTTTAGAACCTTGAAACACACATGGTTTTTCTCTCTATGAAGACTCATTCAGTGAGCATCTTTAGGTCCAATCATCCTCAAGTGTTCTGCACCCATCACCATCAATAACATTCATCACATCCTGTCAGCACTCTACTCTAATAGCATCATACCTCCAAAATATTAGAGTACAGCACTGAATCACCACCTTTGTATTCCATCCCCATTGAGAATGGTGTTTCAGAGAATATGCAGAGCCCATCTCGTACTTTTTCAATCGTTTCACTCACCCTTGAAGTCACTATGTCATCAAGTTGGTATAATATAGATAGTAGACATCGATGAGAGTTGGAGGTACTATTAGAGTAGAGTACTCGCTATTAGAAGAGTACGGAGAGAAGAAACCTTGAACTGGTCCTTGATCAGTATAATATAGGTAATAGAGGTTATATCATCATAGTGGGTATAATATAGGTAGTAGAGGTGGTAGTGATCCTTTCACTGAGAAATAAGAATCCATCCTTGAGTATTGGATCATTCACTGTAGCAATGTACCCAGAGATCGATCTATCCAGTTGCCAAGTACTCTAATCTATATAGTTAGGTAACTTCTTCCAGTGAGCCGCAAAGTCAACTGGTTGAATGAAAAAGACCTTTCCTACTATATTATATCTTTCTAGTCGATCAATGAAGCAATTTCATATAATAAGTGATCAGTTTCCTTCTTTACCTTGAGTGTGAACCCAGTGAGCCAGTTTGGATTGAAAGGCCAACCATCTATGAGGTAGTGTGTGATTGCTATCTCATATTGTGCTATTAAATCAATATGCATTATATCAAAGAAACCATTGATTACTTCATATAGTACCAGCAGTTTTTGTTCAAGATCTAGTGGATGATGTAGTGGTTGTTTTGGAACTTTCGTATGCCGGGAACCTTGATTGGGAATAGCCTGGGTCGCTTCATCCTGGACTGAACCAAATTGATCAAGGGATTCCAATTCTCAATATTGTGCCAATTATAGTTTTGAAGAACCACATACTTATTTCGTATATTTCACCTGAGCAGTTGATCCAACTCGATTGACCGATAATCCAATATTGATTCTTAGGTGCATACCTCGATAAAAGAGCTCCGTGTCCGAACAGATTTTTCTATCAGTAATTGGGATCACATTGGTGGGAATATAGGCTGAGACATCTCCCTCTAGTGTTTCTATAATGGGAAGGGTGTTCAAGATACCTTCATTGGTATTTTCTAGTCTTTTAGCTGCTCGTTATAATAGATAGGAATGTAAATAGAAAACATCACCTGGGAATGCCTCGTGGCCTAGTGGTCGGCATAACAATAATGCCATTTGTCAATACGCTGCTGACTATTTTGAAAGATCATCATATATGATCATATCATGCATTCCATGATCGTGGAAATATTCCCCCATTGCACACCTAGAATACGGTCCAAGAAATTGAAGTGGAGCAGGTTTCAAAGCAGTAGCAGCCACCATAATGGAATATCCCATGCTGGAAGCGTCCAGGATTAATTGAAAAACTTGTGAAACCATTCAGAATTTCTGTCCTATAGCTACATAGACACAATAGAGCTTGTACAGTTCCCAAGCGGTGGCATTCACTTGCTTTTGGTAAATCATGGTATCGACCCCAATGCTGGTTTTCCCCCTTTGTCAGTCACTAATGATGAGTTTTCGTTGCCTATGACCAATAGGCATCAGGTTATCCACCGCTTTGAGACCAGTATGCATTGGCTCGTGAACATATTGACATTCGATAATGCCTGGACTTTTCAGTTTGACATGTATAGTCTTGGATTCTCAGTGCACAGTTGAGGTATTATCAATTAGAACACCCAAAGCATCGACAACATGGCCCAGTTGGCACATCCTTGAGGGAACATCCACGATCGAACTGATGCATGTGACATGATCTATTTTTTTCACGGTGGTATCCAACACCAAAACCACTATACATACAAGCTTGGCCTCCAGATTCATTGTTATACCATTCACACTTCTAGAAAATTGGACCATTTCACCACATTTAAATTTATGAAACCTAGATACACATGCAATTCATCCCTATAGCCCAAGACTAGCCTATTTTTTCTACTGTTTGGGGATACTTGTGATCCATTTCGTGAGCACCCAACTACACGAAGCTACCAAGTTCACTATGGCTGACAGCTCAGATTACCTTTTGAATTGTCTATCCCTAATTGAGTTGTTCCATCTTGCAGTTAGGCATTGAACACCAATACACACCTGGTAGATTTGGGTTTCTTTGGCCATTACGCACCACCTGTTACTCTTTAAGAGGCATCCACCCTAGATAAACAACCAAACTATCTCTATTCCCAAGACTTAAACTTGAATTGAATGAATAAGCTGATGAACCAAGGTATCATCGTATATCAGTCACAATGACAACTGTCATGACCATATAGAGATAATACCCACATATAAATTCCACCAAGACCACCACCATATAGAGATGATACTCTCTATTTTACCAAATTGTGCTGCCCTGTGACCATATAGGAGTAGTGGGCAACCTTGAAACAAGGGGGTGAATGGTCGAACCTCTTTCTACACCTATCCATGAATCTTCTGGAGCCTTCTGTGGATATGGCCTTAATACTTAATATTTATAAGTACCAGGTTGTTCCTATAGTGTAACTGGTGAGTCTCAAATATTAGAATATATTAGTCACAAATGAGGTTAGAGCATTGGTCATTGACCAAATTAGTGGCCCAGTGGAGTGGTGGTGGTAGGAGAAGAGATCACTACCAACATACTACGAGGCATTCCACTATCATTCTCACAGAGAAGTGAATAGTCAAGGTGCACGGGGTCTTACTATCTAGCTGTGGGGAGCTCTTCATCTGAACCGAGAGTTTATTTTCACTAGATTCCATTTCGAAGATAGCTGGGTAGTCGTGACACCATTTGTACAGGTCGATACTTATGTGACAAGGATTTTCACTACCTATGGACAGTTAGGGTTATTGTCGCCGTTTACCACTAGGTCAATATGGATGGTCGCCCTCCACTCGGTACCCAAATGCATCGGCCTTGCAGCACCAGGCAGGTGTCAGACTCTATACATAGGTCAACCTCTTAGCAGAGTCCTATGTTTTTCATAAATAGTTTCTACCTTTCTCCCCACCTATTAGATGCATGGACCGGAGGTGATCCAATTAGATAGGTCTATCCTCAGTACTCTACACTAATAGTGACACAACTGGTGGTTCAAGAGCTTGTTGAGTTCCTTCTAAATGGGTTTCTCACACGCCAAATAGTATACTCTGCTAGTTCACTTGTGTCAGTTATTGGTACGGTCATCTATTTTTTGGATTGATTCGACTTGTCCACTCGTAGTTGTTTCCAGTTTATTCTTACCATAGCCAAACCACTTCCACCATCAAGACTGACGGAACATTTAGAGTGGATTTGGCCTAGTCCAGCTACCTCTACTACCTATATTATACATATTTCCCCCAACAAGTATCACAGGGCTATTAGATAGAGTAGCTGAAACTACCCCCCGCCTTTGGAACTTCCATATGGAAGGTGGAAGCACTATTAGAATAGTTAGGTACTCTGTCTATATAGTTTCAACTCCCCCTATAGTCATGAGGTGGTGTTAGTGAATGAGTCATGAAACCGATGACCAATCGCCCGATACTTAAACCTTATGGCGGTGATTCTAACCTTTTGGTGCCAATTGCGCAACTCAATCCCCAGCTACTATATGTATATTTATATATATATTTATATGTATATGTATATGTATATGTATATGCATATGTATATGTATATGTATATGTATATGTATATGTATATGTATATGTATATGTATATGTATACGTATACGTATATGTATATGTATATGTATATGTATATGTATATGTATATGTATATGTATATGTATATGTATATGTATATGTATATGTATATGTATATGTATATGTATATGTATATGTATATGTATATGTATATGTATATGTATATTTATATGTATATGCGATTCAGATGTGCGATATGCCCAATTCTAGCAATGCTGAACAGCTCAGGTACTCTTCTAATAGTGAACTATCAAAGAGTACATGATCTATCCGGGCACCCAACCATTTCATGGGGAATCTTCGGTACTATTCTTATAGTCTATCAACACTATTATAAGAGTACTTATGACCTCCACCCTATGCCATTGCGGCACATGGTCAGTACTCTTCTAATAGTGAACTACCATGGAAGGGTCAGGTATTATAGCATATAAAGGCCACCACCAACCGATACATAAACATTATGGTCATGTTCATCAGCATTTCACTATTAGTCAAATAAACCTATCACTCTCGAGTACCTCCATCGTAAAAATAAGAGATAAGGGACCAATTCACTCAACACTTCTGACCACCTGTTGAAACCCTGATCTACTATTAGTGCTCCTCGTGGAAACAAGATTGAAATAGTATACCCATGTCAACATTCTCTCTTCTGATAAAACCCCAGGCGTATTATCCAATTTCGTACCATATATAAACATAACGTCCCACTACTGACAGTACCATCATTGTTATATCCTAGAATACATGAAGTATCTGACTATCTAGATTATATGGAGGGAGGACCATGATGGAATCGTCTCTTCACTTAGGTACACCACTTATAGACCCATGACATTATCGGTTTTAACTCTCCCTTGAACAGTTATCTATGATGCTTTCAATCATCTATATGGCTGCTTCCAAGTTGACCACCTGAACCAGCTCTGATACCCCCACTTCCTTGTGTGCTAATATAGTTTCTTGGGGACCTTAGCTAACGATTTGGGCACTGCACCATATGTCTTGTACGACTGATATGAGGCCAGTATTCAAATAGAGTACCAATGGATTCAAACACCTCCTAGAATCACATATCCATTGACAATTCCAAAGCACTAGCACCCTCTACCTCGGGCCATTTCGATTGTAGGTACGCACTACTGAAATAGATTTTGTAGAAAACCAACTATCCCCAATCTTGGTTGGCCTATCACCCCTAGCCACCAGTCATCCCATTATTTTTCCACATACTTGGGCTCAGTCCTCCACTTCTAACTAGCAAGTGACCACCTACCTATATCTATCTCGATCGGTTTCGGGTCCAAAGGGAGCATGTACCAATGGAGAGTAGCAACATTACCTAGTAGCTCTAGCCGCATTGCCCATTGACTCACTAACCCATCATGAAAAAGGTACGCCATTTGGAATCGAGAGATTGACCAAACACTCCAATTGATTTAGACCATAAGGTTTAATTACTAGATGATGTCATGCTACTCGCTTCTCCAATTGTCCGAACAACATCGGAATTGGGGTTCTATTTCACTCCCTTCGGAATGTGGTGGGTACTCATTCAAATGCCCCTCATGGTACTCGTTGGTATATCAGTGTCATGGATGAATCCATTACATCAACCATTGTAGAGGGTAGTTCCCTATGTTGTTTTAGGTTGTCGTGGACAATATAGAATTCAAACACACTGTGTACTACTTATTGAGGCTCCACTCTCAATGGTCAAGACGAATGTCAGGGATTTCACCTTCATGGGAAGATCATTCCAAACCATTCAAACCACACTCAAATCATCACCCCTCAGTACTCTTCTCTAATAGTCATCAGTACTCTTCTATAATAAGGGGGGACATTCATATCCTTCTGAGCACAGTCGCTACAATTCCAGTAGCCCGGTACTTCACCCTTATGGACTTGCTATTTGACCTGCCAAATGTCAGACTCGTAGGCCGATAGGTGACCACAGACTGGTGGATGCATACCAACCGTATGATCCCACTCACTCCATGGTGCTCGCTCACCGCTAATACCATGTTCTCGACTGATTGAGTAGATGGAGCTAGTAAAAATTTTATGTTCGCTCCGATTTGAGCCCCCATTTACATCGCCAACGACTCCCGCACCCATTTGATTGACCCTTGGATGTCCCATTTCATGGTATCTAGATCAACCCATCACCTCAATCCAAATCCGTCATACCCAGTCACCACTATTTGTGCTTGGCTTCCTCCCCCATGGCCTATAGTTGGATGATGTGGTGGTTGGATGTTTCACTCTGAGGTTGCTCACCCACGCTAGCAGTGCATTCCCCATTCCCCATTTCGTCTTCCAGATGAACTCATAGAACTCGTTTGTTTTGAGTCCTATGTTGAAACATACACTCATATGCTATCCAATGACCCATTTACATCTGTTTTTAATCTGTAAGTAAGACTAGTATGACCCTACAAACCAAAACTTTATGCATAAAGAGGACTAAAAGAGAAACAAAAGGCTGAAGGGATATGGAATTCTACAATGGTTTCATTGGTTAGTATATCCCCGCATCACCACTCGGGATGGGTACTTTTCCTATATAGTTTATAGTAGAGTACTGATTAAAGTACAGATTTTCACAACTCACAAAGAAGGGAATGTATGAGTGGCATCTGGGTATGTCTGTACATGAAGGATTTGACTTACAACTTTCAAAGATCAAAGATGTTGACCTGGGGTCTCAAATAGAGGTACTCATCGATATAATAGGTTGATTTATTCTAACCTAGGAATCAAGAAAAATATTCATTTTGAAGACAAGGGAGCTATTCTTACTTAAATAATCGATGGCCCACACTCCACTATCGACTGGATCGTCTTGTACCAGTGCTCGTTGCATGATGCACTATCTCAACACCTGTGGAACCCTTTTCCTCTGATGGCCTAATAGTTTGGGAACGGTCGCATACTAGACACAGTAGTAGAAGTTTAAGGGAAGAGGTGATCAGGTACTATTGGGGATCGGAGGGGGCAGCTAGGAAGTGGGGGGAGCACTATAGGTTGAAGTACCACCATATAACATGGGTCAGTAGAGTCAAGCTAGTATAGGGACTTTTTTCGAGCATAAATGGTGGATAAGTGGATGAAACGGTATGTGTAGTATCAGAGAGGTGGGACTACTTTATTAGATTTTTGGCATGAAAATCATCTGGGTGATCAGAGAAGGATGGTGTGTGGGTTGAATGGGAGAAATGGGTAGAGAAGGGATCCGAGAATGGAACCACATGATCTATTCAAGGAATTCCTTTGACAACTGGACCACCTAAGTTTTCGAACATAGTTTTTGTGCCAATACGCTAGCATCTCGAATAGAAATCGACAACTGACCATCCAACTCAAATAGGAGTTGTCCTGGGGAGACAATAGCCATCACTCCCTTCGATACCCATTTGCCTCTGCCCATGCATACGTCTTGGGGTTTCTAGGTTAATGGAATCACTACTCGCACTCGAGACCATATCTTCTCTTTCGATCAATAATGGATGATCGAACTAGTAGCTACTGCCAACGATTGAAATGATATCTGAGAAAAACAAGTAGTAGTACTATATCTTCTATAAGAAAGTTGTGTTCCTTGGCGGGTGCTTGCCTTGTTCTTGGTTGTGTAGAATTAATGATATATAGTCATAGTTGTTGGGATGGTCACTTGGTTGGTCGTAACTATGACCTGGGTGGATGTTGGTTGAATGAAATCCACACTTTCACCCCAAGCATGCCGTATCGAGTCGCTACACCAACAACAACATAATCGACATTGGACTCAAGCAACCCTATTGTTTGTTTTTCCACCGTGAGGACTAAATTTTGAGCTATGGATTCCCCATGAAATCGACTAGCACACCAGAGATGGAGCCACTTAATCCTCTTTGGTTCATTATTTCTTAAGATAGAATGAGATATGATATTAGTAATAGAATGAATGGGTTGGTTTTTCTATCATGGGATAAGGGAGACGTCTTGAGTGATGAATGTTTCACTTTGATATGTTGATTGGAACTTGACTGAGTCTAATAGTGAAATAGTAGATAGGGTTCCAAACACCAAGAGCCTCATATTCCAATAGTTCCAAAATGAGTTACAGTAATGCAATTGTACCTTCAGGATTCTTGATAGTTGTTCGATTCCCATCTTTAATCATTCCATTAAACCAACTTGGCCAATTCATTAAACTAGCTATTCCTGAACTTTATCCTTTTCCATGAGGTTCACTTCTACTTTTGTGTATACCAAACCTCATGCCACAGTGATGGGATCATCATGGAGTTCTACTCGAGTGAAGTCTTGAGCTCCGAAGAAAGAATATAGTCTTTTTGTTCTCACTCGCTTGGAGTTGATTTGGTGGTTCTTCCACCCCTGGAGTAGTACCGCCCATTCAACTGATAGCGTTCATTCCACTCTAATATTTAGTTGATCTTGTATGCACTTTGAGATGCCCTCTCTGCTTTCCAGTGCAATGGCCATTTCCAAAATTGTAGCTAGGCCAGGTTCTAGGTGGGGTACCATCATAGTAGTTGGGGTGACATGAAACAAGTGGTTGATCTTATTTAATACGTAATTTAGTACTGAAGAACTAATTGACTCGAGCACGACTGGGTTCTGTTGGGGGTAGGATTCCCGATCACTGTTTGGTTTGTTCAACTGGATACCTGGGAGATGGATCTTGATGATGGAAAAAACATGTTCTGCTACGTTTAAACCAACCCAATCATAGTAGCATTGACTTCTGACATCCTCCCTATCAGCTCGATTTGTTCCATTACTATCCCCCACCATGTCTTGTTTGAACTCCATATTTTCCCCCAGACCGAAGGCCATTTCAACCGAAGGGTCAGTGTAATATAGGTAGTGGTGTTGGCTCCCGAAGTGCTGACGTGTTTGATAAAATCATCATAGGAATGATGATGTTTCCTTTCAACTGTAAAAGGTGGAGGTATTCATAGTAGTTTTCAGGGAAAAAGAAAATGAAGCAAGGTTATTTTGGGACATTGGAGTGGCATCGATCTAACTAAAAGAGAGCCAAAACATTTCTGTATCAAACCCCCATAGGATATCCAATTCACATCTTGAAACACGACATGACAATAATAATAAGGGATGCATTCGAAAACCTTGGCCATTTTTTTACCCCTTCTCCCCATGGCCAGGTATTCTTCCTATATAGTTATAGGAAGAGTACCTGTCGATAGTTGGTCGTTTCCCATAAACTGTCTTGCTGCTTCTTTTCCATGCGGGAATGAATCAATTCACAAGGCGATATGACCCAATTCATCTTCCCCTGCCTATAAAACCCCCCATGACATTACAAAGTGTCACAACTCATGACTCACACTATTATAAGAGTAATGGATGTTGATCTATTCAACTACACCATATCAGAATGTATATCATTGAGAATTAGAAACAATAAAGTCTTCAGGGCTCAATCGCTAAGGGGAGGGGGTCACACATGAAAGGGATAATATGACCAGCCTATAAATACTAAATCTAAGTAGTATATAGATGAATCAGTCAATCACCATCCACTCAAGATATATTGGGCAGTCTAGTTCGATCAAGTATCCTAGTTCACAAGCCAGAGTACGCAGCTGGATACCCCACCCCCTTTCTATATAATCTATAGGGGTATCACCCTGGATCTTCAACCTCCCTTCCTAGTATCATGAATGCCAGACTCGTCACACCAACCCCATTCCACAATGCCTGATTGGGTTTTTGGGATTATGATGATGACCACTATTAGAGTAGTGTATTGACAATGGTGAGCCCCCTGTAAAAAACCCCAAATAGACGATGACTTTTTCAAAAGGCATAAGGGGTAGGTGTGTTCCCAATCCCCCTTGGCTTATTGGATCTATCTAAGGGATTATTGGAGTATATTAAGGACTCACCTTCCCATTGTCCTTTCTTAAACCCCATTCACCATCAGGGTACCTGGGTGCACATGGCTGGAGTAGTGGTCAGGCATGACTGGATTTGGGTATCAGCTGCTTTCCTAACCTGGTTGAGATGACGTTCCATATTGGTAGGTACTGGGTTCTCGCTTTCTTATTTAGTTCTATGAATAGATAGAATAGATGGTCCTACTTTCAATCCATGCTATCCCCTTTTCTAGTTGAGTGTAGGCATTGGCATTGGCTTCCCCGCTACTCTTGTTCTAGTGAGGTGTGCTCGTGGGCTCTCTAGGTAATTATGCTTCCAGTGGGTAGGTTGGGTGAAATTTCAGTAATCTACTCTAATAGTCCTACCTTCCAACATAGAAATGTAAATGTATAATATAGGTAGTAGATCATTCCCTCCCCAATGGCACCATAAGCCATACCTAGATGAAGGCGTGGTGGTGTCGACTCATAGTCTACTACCTATATTATATAGAGAACCGTACCATTTCCCCCATTAGTCTGGAAAGTTGGGGGGATTAGTGGATCACTCAACCCAATGTACAAAACTAGCAGATCGATTGCATCACTGGCCCTCAAGTGAAAAAGTAAGAGGTACCTGGAGCTACTTCACCTGGTTTTGTAGCCCCTTTTTCTATTCGATCATCACCCCCTTCCAAATTTCAACAAAAACTCCAATACTACCTATATTATACTGAGTACTTATATATATTAATGTTCCATATCTACTGGTTTGATTCCCCTTAGTACTCTACTATAATGGTACTACTACTTATATTATACTGAGTCGGTCCCGCCGGTACTTATATATATTGACCATGCACTCGTGACCGCTACCACAGGTACTCTTCTATATAGTGTAGGTCTTCTGGCCCAGCCAAAGGGGGGAGATTCCAATATGATGATGAGTTACTATTATTAGTGTGCAATAGTTGTCATATGGGAGTGAATGCAGGGTGGTGAGGTTGGTATAGGCAGTTTGACGATCGGCATAGACCAAATGGTACAAACCACATTGTACTGTATGTTTTTCTCTTATAATTTAGAGTATCTTTTCTTATTTTATTAAACCTTAGAGGACCTGGGATACATTTAGTATCTTACTATCTATATTATACAAATGGAGGACCTAGAAATTCCAACTGGTTTGTTCCAAGCCTAGAAATCATTATTTTATCCACCCACTTGTTTCCCTTTTTCCTAGAGGTCTCTTTGAACTCGTATTGGGAGCTCTTGTGCCGAGGGTCTAGTCCTGGGCTAGTTCAAGGAATTTTTTGTTCACCGGGAAGCCTAGACTCTACCTCCAATGCCTCTACCTTTTGGTACAAGTTCCCATCTTCCACACTACAATTGTCCCATTCATATATAGTCAACTGTTTTCGCTGGTTGCTCGTCTCTAAACCGATTTGATTCTGAACTCCACTTAAGAACATCTTCGTTATTGAACACATCAATTTCCATTCCTTTTTTCCATCATCCCATCGTTTTGAAACCCAACTACAATTGACCCAATTTCTACTCTCTCACCCCCATCATCTCATATTCACAAGGCCATTTTTTCCATCGGTACCAATTATCAATCGAAAAAGGAAGATATACCTAGAATACAAATCCCATATAAACTATTAGAAGAGTACTAAAGTTCGATGTACAAAACGGTAAAGTGGTTCCAGCTTTTTTTTCCAATATATATAAGTACCAGCTCCCATACTGTAAACCCTAATCGCAAGGGTTTCCCACCATAGTAGCCACCAATATACCCCCCCTTCGCCAATATATATAAGTACCAACCCCCATACTATCTTCAACCCTCTATCACACGTCACCCAATATGGGTGATGTTACTTATATTTATTGGCGAAGGTGTTCGGTATAATATAGTTAGTATACATTCTGAGAGAACAGCTCACTACCCCCAATACCAACCTGAAGGTTCCAATAGAGCATACCAGTTCCAATCGGTACCGCATGATCGACCCATGGCATTCCCTAAACCACTTAATGCCAAAACGAATCTACTTCTAGTATAATATAGGTAGTAGACCCACTCGCCTGGATAAATCACTCGTACTGAACACCCTCACTGTATAGAGTAGAGTACTAGGCCCCCAACACCCATAGGTGCAAGCAATCGGAGAGAATAGTTGGAGTTTAATTGGTGCTTCTCGTTCCACAGATACCCTACCAAACTACTGAAGGATATCCCAGGTACTCCCTCATGTTATCGGTTATAGAGTCAGAGTTCGGAAGTCCCAGGTTCTACATGAATCAAATCAGCTAACCCAGGTGCTAGAGGTTCTTCATACAATTATATCAAGAAGACAATATGGGGGTAGCAGTTATCCCAAGGAATGAATTTATTCTTCCTTTGTAACCTGTGGAACCGGTTGATTGATCTCCTTAGGAACAACAAGGGTATTTTATTCATTCTCACCTACTCTCTTTTTTAGAAACCGATTCAATGGATTGATGGGGTGGTATATGATTCCAGGAGCTATTAGACTATCATCGTCACTAGTGAAAGTAATCCCTTTAAGCACACTATAACATGACCATCATGTTCACATCTCTTTCACTTTTTTGAATTTTCAAGCCACCATCTATTGATAAATTTTTATCAACTTTACTATCATATTTAGAAACCTTTTTCTTCCCCATTTCTTTAAATGACTTTTTTTCTTCTTCTAAATTTATATCCATGGATATTTTATCTATCCAAATTACTAATCACTCTTTATTTTCTTACTCAAATTTCGTAACCTACTTTTCTTGTTCAAATTTCTTTTCCTTGCACTATTTTAAGTAATAACATACTTCACCTCCTGGAATTTCTTTTTTATATTAATAAAATTTTAGAAAAATATGTTCTTTTCTTCTCTTCATAACTCTAATTTGATTCATACCTATTTCCTGGTAGAGACATGTTGTACCAGTATAAATATAATTTGTGACCGAAAATTTCACAACACCAGTAGTGACCTTTGAATCTTGATCGTTTGTACTAATATTAAAACTACTCTAAATCATGTTGTTATTATATCTTAATAAAATATTTTCAACTTATTTCAAGGATATAATTTCTTGAAAAACATTAATATTTCTTAGTGGAAGTTTTTTTTCTCACAAATCCTCACTTTTTAACTCTTGTTGTAGTATAAGTAGAGGTACATTCAGAATTTTTGGGAATAGAAACATCATGCTTATGTGAACCTTTCTTTTCACCATATTTAGAAGTTTCACCTTTAACCTCAACTACCATGGTGAATTCTTATCTTATATTTCTTAAATAAATTTATGATATAAGAAATTTGGATTATGTTTCTAACAAATTTTATTCTATCAAATCCAAACCTTATTTCAATAAATTTACCATCATCTCAAATATAGTTATAATCAACTTGTTATACTTACTTTCTTTAATGAGTATGGTTTATAATTTTTTGAGATTCTCATCACTATATGATATTTCTTAATAACTTTTCATTTTGTTTCAATATTTCCAACTTTCAATTTTTGATCTCTAATCACATTGATATTTATCTCCTCCTTCTTGATCCACTCACCATTCTCAAAATTTATATATTTAACATCTTTATTCCACGTCTTCCTTTCTTTATTGAGTTAAGTATTCTCCTCAAGTGATACTTCAAAATTTTCATTAAGAATAAACTCAAATTATGCCATCTCTTCATCATTATAATCACTACTAGATGAATCATTTTCTTTTCTAAATCAGTTAAAGAAATTGACATGATGGTCAGATTAATCACTGGATAAAGAATCATTATGCTCTATTCTACTTAATAAACTTTTTTTCTTCTTATTATAAGGAAAATTTTCATTTTATTCTTACACTATTGTTTTAGATACTTGTTATCATCTTCTTCTAACTCAGAATCTTCATTTTTCTTCTGAGGAAAATTTTGTGCAAAATTTCCTTTCCCAACACAATTCCAACATTTAAGAGAAATTTTACATTTCCACTTTACTTTGTTGTATCTTTGGTAAAGAATAAAAAAATTGTGTTGAAGTCCTCTAATTATTATTTTACATCCAAATAACTTAATTCTTCTTTGTCTTCTTTATCTTTGATCTTCCATTTTTAATAAATCTTTGAAATACAGGAACTTTTTTCATTTCATATGCCATGAGGATATTTTTTAGTTCATCCAAGGTTAAATATTCATGATCTTATAAAGCTAATACTTTGGATTAAAATATATCTTGAAATTTTCTCATCAATTTTTTAATGATATTATAATCTTCTAGCTTCTCACCAAAACCTATGACATTGTGGATGATCACATTTACTCTTGTAAAGTAATTATATATACTTTCTTCATCAGCCATATTAATATCTTCAAATATGCTTCTCCATATTTTTAACTTAGCAACCTTAAGTTTCTCATTTCCTTCATTGATACTTCTCAACTTATCCCACATTTTCTTAGCTATTGGAAACCACATAATCATTGTAAAAACATTTTTATTAAGATCTGTTGACATGGAACTCTGAGTTTTTCCACCAACTTCAAACTCCTCTTACTCAATGCTATTATAGAAAGTTCATTAATTGTAGGAAATCCCACTATTTTAGAAACTATAAATTCAAGGGAAAGAGATAGAATATGTGGTAACATCTTATACTTCCAAATATGATAGTTTATGCCGTCGAAAATAAGAATACCCATGTTGTTCACTGAATTGAAATTATCCATTCTCACTGTAGGATATTTTAGAGGGAACCAGCTCTGATACTAATTGATATTCCCTTAGGATCTATATATGAGATCACTGAGAGGGGGAGGGGGTTAATTAGTGATCAATTTTATTTTATAAGAAATATTCTTAACTTATTAAGGAAACTTTATTAACAACTGAAAACTTGTTATAGTAACAATCCACTCAAATATAAATCACAACCTCACCTTTTATATGAAACAAATATAAAGAGAGTGAAGAACAAGATATTTACAAGTTTTTGTAAAAATACCTACTTATTTTCATATTGGTTATTCCACCCAACATGGATTATTTTACTAAATTATTTTAGGATTAAAAAGGAACAAGCAACAACTGGTTATGCCCCCTAGTATTCATCATCCATCCAACCCTAGTTCTACACCCCAGCAATCAGCTCTTTTTCTATAGTAGGTTATACCCACAAACTATGCTAATTGTACCCACTAAATTCACAACTGTTTATAGCCCCCAGCAAACAATCCTTCTTAGAAACTAGTTATACCACCATCTATAATCCCCCTTCCCTTCTTCTTTTATAATCCACTTTATAAAGTAATTCGGTTTCTCTATAAGAAAGCTGGATCAACTTTACCTATGTAAAAACTTTAAGATTTTCAAAAACCCTCTTAAGAGTCTATGGGTCTTGTAACTTCCACCTGATCTTTAGTATACTTGTATATGTTCAATATAAACTTTTATTAACTCCATATAGAAATTTTGTTATCATAATTATATCCATAAATTTACTTAAAACTAGTCTATCTGATGACTTTGTCCAAAATTCCTTCATCTAATGGATCTTTGTCCAGTCTGGCTTTTTCCACTGTACATTTTTATCTTTGTTCTAGTGGGATAATTCACAGTTCTTTCTAAAAGACTCTACTCGGTATACCTATGTCTGATGGTTCCCCATCTATTAGGTCTTCTTCCACTAAATCTATGATCAAGACTCCTCCATCCAGTAACTTTTTTCAATGGATCTCTATTTAATGAGGCTCATTATAATGTTCCACTATCTATTATAACTTTGGTGTAATTTCCTCTATCTAATCAATAATTCTTCCAACTTTGTAGAAACTCAGTTATAAACTATAAACTTCTTCTATGTTTGATAGTACTTCTCCCAATAGATAAATTTCAAACTGTAAGTAAAAAACGGTTAGAAAACCCCCAAAATTAGATATTTATCGATTCCACATTTATGTACATTAATAATGATAAGTATGATGTACTTTTCATCCTTTATTTATAGGTTATACTCTCAAAAGTTTGGTTAGGAACTCAAATTTATTTCTCGCTAATCCAAATTCCAATTTCAAATATCCCTCTAATTTGAATTTTTCTAAATGCTTCTCAACACTTATAGAACATTATTGAATACTATTAAAGATTACTTTAATTATTTAGTATCTTGAAACCTTTTTTGAATGTTCTTAAACTCATTGTTAAGGAACTTATACAAACTTCCTTGAATTTACCTTTGTCCAAAAAATGTTTGTCTAGAGTTTCTTTAGGAACTCTCCATATAAAGTATATAAATTTCTCTATCTGATCATTTTACCTCATCATGTTAACAAACATTAAATATCATCTTATCATCATCAAAATTAAGGAATTTACATGGTTCATGTAGATATCCTTATATTTCCTCTGTTTGATGTATGTCTTTCCATTATCTCTTTAAGTACTTCTCTGTCTATTGGTACACCTTCATCATTCTCTTTTCTATGAGTTCAAAAACATTCATTTTTTATTTCTCCTTAATCTGGTTTCCCTTTTTTAAGAAATATTCATATGATGTTCCCAACATATCTCCATATTATGAGTGTTTTTCAGGTTCACCTTTCTTCATCTGGTACTCTCTGTCTGGAGGATGTCTGCTCAGTACTCTCCATTCAGTACACCTAAAATATCATCACATACTTTGTGCTCAATATTTCTCTATCTGGTGAAACTTCATATGAAACATCTATTTATAACTCCTTTCTATTTATCCATCTTATAGACACAATGATATTCTATCCATTGGTTCTTTAATATATCTATTTGATAGACTCTATCCATTGCAACTTCATTCAGATTTCTCTATCTATTGATCTGCCTCAAAACTTTATAACTAACTCTTTATTGGATTAAAACTTCTTTAACCATTATTTATAAATCCACTTATCCAATATTCATAACTTGGACTTTGTAAGAACTTTCAATCTGGAAGTCTATGTATGGTATTCTTGGTCTTTTGATCTGCATATGAAAGTTCATTTGGTGGGTTTTATTTGGAAGACTTCATCCACTACTAACATTTATCTTGGAATACTATGTATCGAGATTAGGTTGTACTAGACTCCCTTTTAGTAACTTCTTCTATTTCTGGAAACTTGTGTTTGAAACTTTATGTCTACAATTTCGTGTCCAGAACTCTATGACCAGAAATCTATATCTGGAACTCTATTTCTGAAAACTTTGTTCTACCCATTTATTGTTATCAGTCTAGAAACTTGTTCTATCCCTTTTTTTAGATCATGAAGATGCTCACGGTGTTTAGTAACTTTGAGGAACAACTTGGAATTGTTCAATTTTATCCACTCATAACATCTGTTTGATATTATACATCCGGTGTTCCACCCTGGTATATCTGATAGGATCCATCTAGAAAGGTTTGTCTATAAGGATTAATCTAGAAAGTAGTTCTCCACTTGTTCTCATTTACAACCACCTGCTTATATCATGATATTTTCATGATGTAGAGAACATGAATGAATAGCATAGAATCAGCATATTTGGTTATGAAACTTCATTAACTTATATAAACTTTCATAAGGAAAGTTTCCAACTCAACTTCCTTAAGTTGCATTCAACTCAACTTCCTTAAGTAACTTTCTTCTTCAAACACATATTGATACATTAAAAACAAATAAAACCAAAACAAAGACTTTTCATGATAAGAATAAATGGATCTCATTAATTAGTAACAATTATTGCATTACATCACCAAGGAAAAATGAAATTCAAAAACAAATAGGGTATTGAGCATGCATTTGTGTCTCACACTCCTAAGAAATCTCTATTAACCCATCATACCTCTAAATCACATAAACCAAGGGAATAACTCACCCAGAAAATTCCATCTTCCAATGATCCTGGATCTCAATCGGCTTCTCCATGAATGTTGTGTCTCCCTCAATATCTAACTCCTCCCAGTCAATGACATGGGAGTCATCATGATGATATCGATGAAAATGGGACATTTAGAATACTTTTTGGATACTTCCCATCCATGGTGGAAGTGCTAACTGATTTTCCACTTCGATAAAATGCTCCAATACATTGAAAGGGTCAAAAAATTGGGGATAAAGATTACCCCTTGATTAAACCTCCACTACCCCTATAATTGGAAAAAATCAAGAATAAATGGTCTCTAACCACAAACTCTTGGGGTCTTCACCTACGATCAGTATAATAATTATGGAAGTTATATGTTGTCTTCATTTTCTCCTAACCATCTAGATCTTATCCATATTACTCTAAACCACATTAGTGAAAATGTATTATGACTCCCCAACCTTGTTCTAGTATAACAGAATTTGAAACAACTTCCCATACAATACCTCAAATAGTGTCATACTGATGGATGAGTGATATCTATTGTTATATGAAAACTCAATCAAGGGTAGGCGTTTCACCCATGATTCACAAAAATCCAATATGAAAGCTTGTAACATATCCTAAAATATCTGGATAGTTTGTTTCATTTTTCCATCTGTATGAGGATGAAAATCCGTGTTAAAGCATAGTTGGGTGTTGAAATAATATTGCAATTCCCTTTGACTCCTGAGGTGAATCAAGGGTCCCAATCTAAGATGATGGTCCTCAGTTCCCTATGGATCCATACAAATTTTTCCATGTTCCACTCACTAGTACATCAATGAAAATCGACTCTTAACTCACCAAGAAATGAGTTGACTTCATCAGTTGTTCTATGATCACCCAAATAGCAACATTCCCTCCCCAGTCCTAGGGTATCCCTATGATGAAATCTATAAATATTTCCTCCAACTTCCACTCAGGGATATCCAAATATTTCAACAAACCTCCAGGACCATGGTTCTCTATTTTCATCTACTAATAGACCAAACAGCACACTACAAACTCTTACACTGACTAATTTGGGCCACTAAAGCTACATCCTCAATCCCTGATACATCTTAGACAAACCCAGATGTGATGATAAGGGTGTGATATGGAATTAATTGGGAAACCCCTCATGCATGTCCAATATAACATATAGCCTCCCCTAAAATAGTATCTTATGTAGGCCATCCTCAGACCACCCCTATGGAGAAACACCATAACCAACATGGTACAACATCACTTCCACCTTTGAATCTCCCCAGTGAGACTCTTCCACCTTCCACAATAAAGAATATTCTACCACCATATGACATAGGAATCCTCTACCACTATCCACATTTTCTTTGATATGTAGTACCACTAACTTTTCTATTTACCTCCAAGCATCCTCAGACTCTCAAGAAACTCTTTATGACTTCCTTCCCAATGTGTCAGCCACAACATTCCCTTTTCATGGGGTGTAGGAGATCTCAAAATCATAATCCTAGAGAAACTAAATCCTCCTCCACCAATTTATGTTCATATCCTACTTAGATAAAACATCCCACAAACTCTTATGTTCCTTAGATGCCACAAAGTAGTAGATGGTGAGGTAATATCTCCACAACTTCATAGTAAACACCAAAACTACCAACTCCAGATCGTGGGTAAAAAAATTATGCTCATGGGGTGTAACTACTTAAACCCATATTATACCACTTCCCTATACTACTTAATATGCATCCCAAATTCAATCAAGAAACATCACAAAAGAACTCAAACATCACTTCCCCCTTAGGAAACTGAAGCACTAGATCACTGATCATACTCTCCTTTAGAGAGTCAAAAACATACAGATAATGATTAGTACTGATAAAGACCAAGTCAATCATGGTTAAAGTCATTATCATATATATAATTTTTGATTTTTTGGATAAAAACCTCTAATAATAACCCGCAAGACAAAGGAATTTTTGAACCTTTCACTTGGGTTCTACCTAAGAAATATCTACCTTAATCTTTGATGGATCTAAGACCACACCCTACTAAGATTCCACATGTCCAAGGAAGAGAACCTCCCAAATACAAAAAATAAACTTTGATACCTTCCCATAGATTTGATTGTGTTGAATAAACTACAAGACAATAATAAGGTTCTCAGTATGATACTCATCTGTCATTGAGTATATGAGGAATCTATCAATGGATACAACTATGAACTGGTATGAAAAATGATGTAACACGAAGTTCATGAGCCCCATGAACACAGCTGGTGCATTTATGTAACTGAACAACATTACCATGAACTTGAAGTTACCATACCTTCATTGGAAGATAGTATTTAGGATATCCTCCTTCTTCACCCCCATATAATGATATCCAAACAAAAAAATCAATCTTTGAAAACCAATTGGATCCCTTAAAATAGTTGAATAGATCATATATCCTTAGTAGGGGATAATGATTTTTGTTTGTTACCTGGTTCAACCTCTGATATTTTGCAGATAACATCAAAATATTTCCCTCCTACTTGGAAAACAACACTGGAGTACCCCAAGGAGATACATTGGGACAGATGAATCCCTTATGAAATAGATCATCAATTTATATCCTCAACTCCCATAGATCTATGTGTGTTAAGGGTCCATTGAGATCAAAGATGCGCCTAGATATAGCTCTATCCCAAACTCAACATCACATCAAGGGGGTAATGCTACAACATCATTTGGGAAGACATCCAGAAACTCATCACAAACTATGGGAACATTAACTACTTGAGTTTCTATAGATAACTCTTCTAATTGAAATATAATAGGATCCAAATGCATGTCACCCATACTTCTCTCCAACAAACACAACTCGTTGGCCCTTCAAATCAAAAAATGTGACTCCCATATAAAAGAAATAAATAATTATGTGCACTTAATATATTTAATCCATGCCAATGATGACATCATCTGAATATATCTACAATAATAAAAAATACCTTATCAACTAATTATATCCCATCATCACCCTACACCCCCAGAACAAATCAATCAGCATAGCCTGACCTCCCACTAGCATGGATAACAGCAAGGGCACTGGAAGTCTCTCCGCCTAAATCCCGAATGTGTAAAATAAATTTGGTTTAATGAATGACTGTGAAGAAAAAAACAAAAAAGTTTGAAAATAAGGTATAAAATAATCTTATTGTACCTTAAACAACCTTTGGCCCCTCCGATGTTGGTTCCTCTATATCATGCATCTCTCTGCACCAAAATCCTATGGCTCTCTACTAATAGAATTTGTTTCCATGGTCTGGTAGGGGTCCTAGAAGGTAACGACCATCATGGGTCTAACCTCTATCAACTCCCTCTCCCATAATCTAATTATATGCCTACTGAACCTACTGTTGAACATACACTGGTGGCCCCTACTATAGATACAGCCTTGGGGGCATATTCCACAGTTGTTGCTAATACGGGGTCGGACCTCCCACACCATACTAACATTTGTTAGTGGTATGGTGTTGAGAATGATGATGAACACAAAACTCATAAATGAAATACACCATTTAGAAACTCCCCAATCATTCTCAGAAACTTTTTTCCCAAGAATAGTATGAAGTAAACTACTGAGGTTAGCTCCCTATTGGTTAGAACCTCAATTTTCCTAATAATCATGACCCCCACCTAAATATATACTCCCCTGGAAACTCTACTAACCTCATTTTTTATGCAATAATCCCTATGAATTCATCTTATATATAACTTATTCCTTATTCTTCACCTCCAATTATGTAATAATCATAAATGGTGTGATTGTATACAAAACCACTAGCGGTATCACCCCCATGAGACACCTCATTCTGGTATCCTCATCTAGAAAAAAGATCATGATTAAAGTGAATAAGATCCTTGAACCTAATCCCAAGCTCTAATATTCTAATGATCCCTTACTAAATTTAGGGGAACTCCTACCTCTTTACTTCATCATCAATGACAAGAAATATAAACAAAAATCCCCTCACATCTGACTGACTTCCAATGGAACCCAATACTTAGCTTTATCTTGAATCAAACTAAAGGTTCTCTTGAGATCCTATAACTAATGATTCATCTCCAACTCAAAGACTCTTCCCATATACTTTTCTAGAATCTAATACAAAAAGGTATGAAACACATTCTTCTGCATCTCATCCTTCTGAATTGGATCAATCCTCCAATGATCAACTAGATCATCTTATTGAACCACTCCTCCCTAAACTACACATGAATGTTGAATGGGATCCATCTCTAGAAACAAAATGGAAACCCTAAGCCCGGTTTCATGGAACTTATTAAGTTTCACTTAATTAATTTCATTATAATTTTTTTATATCACCTCATTCATCATGAGAATGAACATGAATGATGCATGTACCTCCCCTAAGTGTCTACCCAGCAAGAAGTGTCACTTCTCATAGCATGTTCAGAATGATTAAGGTCCTCATATCAGATCATAGGGTGGGCTAAAATCTTATATCCTGGATTGTATCCCTTACTGAAATCATAAACTAATATCAACTGAAATTGTTTCCCTATCGACCCATTCAAGCCTAAATGGTACCTAACCCCAAGATCCATCCTATATCTTAAACAAAATCTCTTATACCACTCTATAATGATCCCCCCCTCCACTAGTACCCCTCCTAGGATGATAAGGGATAAAGGGAATGACCCCTGAAGCCCACCTACAATAGGCCCTAGGTTGGTAACTAGTACCGAGGGTATAAAACACACAATGGGATGCATTACCCTCAATAATCCTAGGAATATAATACAGTACACAAATCAAAAACATAACATAATTATGAAATAACAATTATCACATAAAGCATGTTAGGAAATAAAAATAAGAGTCTCTAAAATAAAATACCAAAATGAAATCCTAAGGTAGAAAATCCATAGTGTTTCTAATGAATGAACAATAGAACTAACATGCACCTAAAATAGGTCAACTAATGAATCCCTACCTCGGTAAGCCTCACTCACCAAATAATACATACAATGTAGTAAAATAATACCAAAATAATATAGATAAGGTTCCCTATAACCAATTACCCATTGGTTTTCCACTCTCACACCCCAACATAAAATGTCTTGTGCTCCCATTTCTTCCATACATAATAATAAAATATACAATTGAATCTGATATGGGTTAAACCACAACCCCACCTATCCCAACCTCCTACATGGTCCAATACCTCATGTTGGCATCAATCAATATATGTATATCACATATCACAACCACATAATTATCCACATATCACATATCCAAGGTGGTAGGGTATCATGAACATTAAGGGCGTCAACCTCATGTCATCCTCCTACCATGCATGACCCCCACCACACATTACTTCAAGTACAACCACCAACTAAAATCCATCAATAGGTATTTCCACTAACCGTGTTCCACCATCACCATCATCACTCCTACTGAAGGGATATTAGGTAATAAGTGGTAGATATCTATCCTCCCTTTCTAACCTAGATATTGGTGAAAAAACCCCCTCCAAAACATTTGGGTGTTAGTATAAAATACCCAACATGGGCGGGGTTTGTATAGAAATTACAGGAAAATATTGTGAATAGATAGTCTCACATAATACCCAGCCTAGAAGTTTATAACTATAGTTATAGAAATTCTATTAACACTACCAAGTTACCCCTCGATGTCCACCATAAACTTTTTCCACCTCTAAATGGAAAGACACCACACAAACCAACCACACACAACCCACAAATCCCTTCCCCATATATAGATTTACCTATTCTAGACCTTTCAATTACCAATAAAGTTCCACTAATTAATATATTTAATTACATATTTAATGAAATACCATTCATTATAACCCATTCCATTAAAACTTCATCATTTCTATCCATATTCCATGACTTTAGGGAAATTACAACAATAACCCACAACACAATAGCCCAACCACCTCCCATTAAAAAAATTGCATATCATGCCAAATCCATCACAATATCCAAACCATCGCACAACAACAACAATAAACCAACCACCAAAAACCATCCCACAATATACCCCATGACAAATATATCACAGCAGTCAAACCATCGCAAAACAACAGCCATCAACCAACCACCACAAACTGGACCTCAATATACCCAATGGTAATCCAACCACACCCTCATTTCCCAACACATTATGCATCCAAACCAGCCACCACCATTACCACACAATCCCTATAAAACCAAAAAAAATTCACAAGAAAACAACAAGAACACCAATAATATACAATAGAGGATTACAACTTTAATGACATTTAGAATTTCACAATACAAAGTGTTTTCATATTATTTCATCATCTCTTGCATGGATTATTTCACAAAAAGTTCCATATTTTACACACAATTGGTTCATTTATAAATTTAAATGTTTAACCTTCCTTGAATAGTGAATTTATCAATAAAATCAAAATAATAACACACATAATATGGTAGAAACAACCAGGTAATCACAACAGCATCATGGATCTCAAACAATATAACATGAAAACAAGTAATCACATGTGAAATCACTCTTTACCATTCGATTTCATTTAGATCTTGTTCATTATCCTATTTAATACAATCCTTAATTTCCACCCAAATGAAATAAAAAGTATGATAATTTCACATATGAAAAAAAATAAGGAGAGAGCTTGAATCTCCTGCCTCGATTAGTAGTTTTCCAAATTATTGTGCAAAGATAAGGAGAAGGTGATATGTTTATGAGACCGAGATCACACTAATAAAATATTATAAATATAGAACATGGTGTTCCCCCATCAATCCCTCACCACAAAATCACCCATAATATCAATTCTTGTTACCAAAACCTTTTCTATATGGAGGAAAATATGAATCCAAGAAGGAAGAAGGGGAGGGAATCACCTTGGATTGACAAGAATTAAAATTCTAATGTCATGGACTAAATCTAAGGAAGAGGTACTAAATTTCCCCATAAATATGAACCTATTATGTCCAAGATGTTATAGAAATAATCTAATAAGGATGAGTTTCAAATGGTTTTTTAAATTTATTTCCAGTATATTTTTAGAAGACCACATAGCATCACTACAAGATAGGCTGTAGTGAATAGGTTTTCATCCAAACATACAGAGAAATAATGGATGTTATACCATTGTGGGTTCCAAATACAACTTCCATAGAAATCCATGGCATAGTCAGCACCCAAATCCAAAAAACCTGGGGTACGGCTGCGGTACAACCCATGCACCATGCCATAGGCAAACCAAAAACAATAGAATCACCAAAACCAACCTCTCTAGAACTCTACATCACAGCTCACCTCCATGATATAGCCAAAACTCTACCAACCCATCACCAATATTTTAACATCCTAAGATTTTAAATTATATATATTCTTTTAAATCCAAATATGTTCAATAGCTTTCTTCACATGCAACACTAAGCCAAAACGAACAATGAAACATAATATTTTCATTAAAAAGTTGTCATAGAATTGGTGGGAAATAGTAGAGGTAATTAAATTATGAAATATTTGTGGAAATAAAAATAATTCTTATTATTAATACTATGGAATTGATAAAATTTAATTAATGTAGCTAAATATCTTATAAGACTAATCTATACTTTAAAATATAACCTTTCAAAAAATGGAGTTGTATTTGATTTATATTAAGAAACTAAATATTTAATGTATATAATATACTTTTGATAAGAATAATATATCAATACCAATTTTATTAGTAATTTATAGGAAATAAAAAAATAAGAATAATTAATATTTTAAAATGAAAAGCATATTCATTATATTTTAAAGTTTTTATTTAAAATTTAAATTCCTAAATTATATAATTTAAATTTGTAAAAATTAACTTAATTTTGGATTTATAATTTCAATATTATCTTAATATGAATTTTTTTGATTTTTTTGAAATAAATGATTTTTGGGTGAATAGTGAAAAATAAATTTTTTACTAAAACCATAGTTTTTGTGAATATATCAAGTTTTATGTATAACTTAAATACTTATATAATGTTTTTCAAGATAAAAAATGTATTTATAGAGTGAAATTATTTATTTAAAAATAATATTTTGAATATAGAAAACTCATACTTAATGTTTTGGAAATTTAAGTAATAATTTACTTTTAAAAAAAATTATTCACTTATATTAAAAATTAGTTATCATAAAATATATAATTTAAATATAAAAAATGGGGTTCATATTTTAGAACAAAATTTTCATAATATGTAATATGGTCAATTTCATTTTTAGGCATAAAATTGTGATTACTAATATTAAATTTGATGACCATGATAATGGTGAAAGAGTTATTTTCAAAGAATTATTTTCTTAACATTGTGTAATTTTTTTATCATAAAATAAATTAATCACTTCTCAAAAATGAATATAATAAAATATTTAATCCTATATATAAATATATTAACACTCATTCAGTTGGTAATCAATTCTAAATAATATTAAGAACACTTAATGGTCAAAATAATAATTTTCTACAAAATAATTTATATATATATTAAATGATAATATTCTCTTATTTAGAAATTGAATTGGATTATATGGATCTTGAATTTATGTTTTTAACATCAAATTTTTTTAATATGGTTTACCTTGTATTTTTAATAAAATATAAATTACTAGGGTAAAAACTAGTTACCAGGGTAAACACTAAAATGGTAAAATGTAAAAATATAGTCATAAAAGACTTGGAAAAATGTTTAAAACATGTTTGAAAATGAATGGTATATGATTTATTTACCATATAACACCTAAAAATTAATTATTTCCCACTTTTAGATCCATTTTCCTTTGAATAGTGTCATGACATCATTGAAAATATAATGGGTATTTATAAAAAAGTCATTTTCTTCACTTATAAAAGGAGATCATTTCCACCACATTTCTATACTAATTACTGAGAATTATAATGACAAAAAATATACCCTATTATCTCCTAAACTCTATAACCACATCCTATAATCCTTATCCTTTCAAAAATACCAAGCTAAGGAGCCTTAAGGTGTTACCCATGGGAGAATATCCAATGAGAGAGGTAATGTTCTCCACCAAACTCTCTTATTTCCTTTCATTTTTTACCCCCTAAAACCTATTATATCAAAGAAATTATGATAAAACTAGAATTTATAATATGATTAAATTTTATTATACTAATGGAACATCCATTTTCCATCTTCCTCCAAAACAATCTGAGAAATGAAGATTTCATCATGTGTGCGTGCGAACTACAACCTCCATGAATAGATCGCTTGATTTTTCATCACCACCTTACATGGATGGTTATAAAAGTATACTTATTGTATTGATATGTTTTTTATAAAATTATTAATATTCTATAATTATAAACCATTATTTATCTTCCTCCATATCTATGTAAAATGAATGTGTCGCCCATTCATATGTGCGAACTACCACCTCCATGAAAATGACATATTTTATTTTTCACTGTAGTATTTAATTATGTATCCAAATATCTTAAAATATGTTTTACCACCTTAATAAAATATAAATAATATCATTATACATCTATAATAAAAACATTATGCAAAAATAAACACTTTCTTTTCCATACCCATATATTATAGCTTGTATTTGTTTGGGTCGATTTAACCATCTACTTGAATAATGCTAAAAATTTATATCATGTATGAATATAGAAAATTAAATATTTTTATTCTTATAAATAAATCATAAAATAATATTTATCTTATGTTTATATAAATATTATATAAATATTGAACTTTCTGTAATTTTTCTACCCTTTTGTTCATTAAAATTTACCAAAATAAGCTTGTCACCAACTTCTCCATCACAAATCATAACTAAAATTCATATGAAATGAAATTATAATATTATAAGTAATTAAAAAAAATTATTCCAATACCTATAATTATCTTTCAATTATGAACTTTGAATCTATAAAAAATAATCGGCACCACCATTATAAAACTAGTACTAAAGAAAACCATCAAAACTAATAACATCCAAAGATAAAAATAAATATAACTAATATATTTGTAATAAATGATTATAAATTAAGAGTATAAAAGGTTATATTTATGAATAAGGTTCTGAAATAGGTTATTGAGATAGTTATTTTTACCATATAGGATGTTAAAATCACTTTCATGGAATTCAGGAATTAACGTAAGGATGTTTGCATCTAAATTTTGCTTTATTGAGATATGATTTGAACTCACCGCTTGTTTCCTTTTTATGGTACATATATTGGTCATGGATTTATTTTTTATAATAATTTTCATGAAATATAAGGGATTTAAAAATCCATCTCACATTTTATCTTTCAAAATATTTTAATTCAAAAGATACCAAAGTTGTAAGGGTTTCTTTGTCTTTATTTTCAATTTCATAAGACATATTTAATATTGCACACCATATTTTGTTTTATATAATGTATTAAATTCCATATAAACTTCAGATATAATAAATATATTTCATTTTTTTATATTTTAATTTCATAGTATCCCCATAATGTTCTTTTTATTCTTACATTACCATTATCGTAAGGGTTTTATGTCTCAAATTCTTTTATTTGAGACATGTTTTGTATCATTCACATAATATCATTTACATAGCTTGTAAACTACCTATTTGAAATATTATATCATTAAATAAATTTATTCATGGAATTTTAATTTTAATTTTGATATCTCTCTTTAAATGTGTTTTTATTAAAAGTCTACCTAATCTATAAGTGATTTTGATAACTCAAATATCACTTCTTTGAGTTATAATGCCACTTCTTGAACTTACATATTACAAGAATAATTTATTCCAACATAAGATATTATTTAATGGATTTCCTTCTTAATATTATCATACTATTTCCTCTTGGGTGATTAAACTCATGGAAAATCCATTATTATTTTTGTATTTCCCAATCATCCATTATATATAGGCATGATTTTTCTTCCATTGTCTTTCCTCTTTGAATACCCTATATTTCATTTATTTGTTTGAATGGAATTCACCTATATACCTATGCATTGATTGATTTTTGGAAAATTATTGACTTAATATTATATTGATTACTCTATATAGTGCTAGTTTAAGGGATGCTTACATAGAAATCTATTTTATTTATTTATTGGGGAAATGTTGATAATCAGAATAATTTTTATTTCAATATGTGTGTTTATTATTTACTAAGGTATATTGGTTATCCATTGTATAGTTTATGTATTATTTTATATGATGAATTCATTGGACTTAATTAGTGATGGGTGGGGCCTGCAATAGTCCCTCGATGCATCGGTGGGTCTAATGAGACAAATTAGTTTAGGTATTTAGTGTATGCCTACCCATTTATTTTGATGTCTTGGATACAGTCTTCATAGTAGGTAGATTTATTGGCATAAGTTTTTTTTATTGTTTTATTATACATTCAATCACCATAAAAACAATTATTATTTTCCATGTGTTTGTTTATATTTTTAACCATGGATTTGTCATAGTCTCATGTGATCATTTATATGTCATTATTTGGTTCTCATTTATTTGCTTCCATATTATTCATGACTTGTTTATTCTATGATATATTCTACTATATTTTCTCCCTAAATGAGTGTTTTATCTCACCCTTCTTGTGTTTCTATTTCCCTATATTATGAATAAAAGTATTACACATGATATTTATAGAATAATATCATGTGCGGGGAATTTATGGGAGATTCTAAAAACATATTATGAATTAATTAAATCTTAATGTAGTGTTAATATTTTCTTTAATTGAGAAAGATATGATCTTTATTAGTTACTAATTTTTCCTAATTCTCTAAATCTCTAAACATAAAAGGTCATTGTTGTGTAAGTGAATCAGTATTAATAATTGATATTTTAATTGTAGATATTTAAATTTGGTTCAATTATGTTGGTTTAAAAGTTGATATGTAATGTATATGAATATGAGCATGAGATTCTAGGAATACGGACTACACCAGTTGTAAGATCCCAACCTTTTCTAGAGTCATATAGGGCATTTTTTTAGGTAACTTTTTGATCTTTTAAGTACCTTTAACTTGTATTAGTGTCTTGGGGTAATTTTGGGTGAACTTTTAAGAAAAACTAAAGGACAGTGGATTGTGCATAGTTTGCGAACGGTTTGAAAAACCGTGCAATCAAACCGTGCCAAGCGTGTAAAAATAGATAGAGAGGTCTGCATGTTTTTCGCATAGTTTACGCATGGTTTGACAAACCATGAGACCAAACCGTGTCATATGTACAAAACTAGAGAGATGAGTCCACATGGTTCGCACACGGATTGCCAAACCATGCGCCTCTTCCCAGGAAACCATGCGCGCGGGATTTTAATTCTGAAAATCCTTTTTAAAACCACCCAAACCATCGGGACTTCCATATTTTCGACCTTAGATCGATATTGACAAATTATAGGTGTTCTCAAAGGCTTACGGAGGGATTCCAAGGTGATCCGAACACTATTCATTGAAATTGAAAGCCTGGATTGAAGATCCTATCTTCTCCTAATAAGTGGATTCCATCCTATTGCTTATCTCATTATTTCCTATACCTTTACATGATCTTTTCATGGAGGATATTCATTTTTTTCTTGGATATAAAACTATGAGTTAAGATATATATCTATTATTGTAGATCTAGATCTATATTTTCAAGATCTTGATTCCTTTGATCTTATTTTTGGTTTTAGGGATTTAGATTCATATCTTGATTGACAACGTTGTGCTGCTCAAATTTTGGGGATTTCCATTGGGATAACTTCCATCAATAAAATGAGGTACGTGGTCTAAATTCAACTCCCATAGTCATGATTTATGATATGTGTATGAGTTTATGAATTTGATAGATTCCCTTGATAATTGAATTCCTAAATTGGAGTAATTGGGAATATGGATTTGACTTTAGATTTTCCTTGGTGGTTAATTGATAATTGATCACAGAACAAACGAAGGGGGTTTCCCAAATTGATATTTTTGTTTGGGAGATTTATTTTGGGTTGAGATATTGTCTAGAGATATTGAATTGTTGTAATAAGATAATTAATTGGTAGAATTAATTATGTTCCAAGAAGTTGACCAAAGATAATTAATTGGGAGAATTAATTATGTGTCATGATGTGACTAAAGATAATTAATTGTGAGAATTAATTTTGGATTTTTGGGTTTTGGTATGAATAATTAATTATGAAGAATTAATTATGGAAAGATAATTGTGTTGATTGATTAATTAATTGATGAATTAATTAATGGATTATATTCTTATTTAATTGATGAATTAACTAATGGCCTTGGAAATGTTTAACTAATCATTGGATTAGTAAATTATTAATGTGGAAAATTAATATGAATTAAAGAATTATTAAATGGACAAGATTTTGTGGTGCTAGGAATGGAAAACTAGACCGATTATAAGTTGGGACTTGGACATGATGTTCCTCCCCAATAGTTATCCAAGCTTGAGATTATGGGGTGTTAGGCCTGACGACCTACACTGATTGAGAAAAGAAGTTATAGGAATAACGACTTATACTCAATGATATTTGGGGTGCTAGGAATGATGACCTACACCTAATAAATGATAATAATGAATGATTTTTTCAATGATAATTTTGGGTGTTAGGCATTATGACCTACACTAGATGAATGATAATAATGAATGATGATTCAAATGGGAAACATAAATTGAATTGGCCTAATGTGATGATTAAAGATTAAATGAAAATGTGATAACTGTTTAAATTATGAATTGTATTTATTTTTTCAAAAATATTCATGCACTATCTTTTGACTGTACTCGTTTTAGACATCGTTGGTGGTGGCCTACTAAGTTGTACTCACACCCTATTTGGGCCGTATGATCGGCACTTGAGCAGAATTTGTTATTGAAGGACTGGATAAGGGAAAGGCCCTGTGATAGGTTTTAGTTTGAGATTGGAGTAAGGGAGAGGGAACCGGATGTGGTTCGGGACCCATTGTTGATTCATTGTGTCTTTACTTTAGTTTCATTGTAGACACTTGACATTTTCATTATCATAGAATGTTTTACTTTTCATTTCGGCATTTTATTTTTTGGTTTTGACTATCATATGTCAAAGTATTGTTCTAGTCATTTATACACTTCTTTACTTGGTTATTTTTATTTACTTATTCTAGTGTTTTATTCTAATAACAGAGAGTATAGTCTCCCCATGACTGACTTATCAGACCCTCACTACTAGTCGGCACCCTATGGCGTATGGGGAGGCGCACTTAAGGGCATGTGGCCAACTGTCTCGTGACACCGTTCAGTGGCTCCTAGGTCAGTACATCACAAAGTGGTATCAAAGGTGCTTTCTTTTCTTTCTTGTTATTTTTTCTTACTATTTTGAGAAAGGTAGATAGAAGACTAGGAATATTTGAGGCTTGGTAATGAGTTCATGCATGGGATTTGCAAACCCATCTATGGGGGAAAATCTGAGTACTCAGGGTGGGATTGTTGTGATTGCTGTTTTTTTTTACAGTTGTATATTATTTTACCATGGGTGATGCAATTGTGGTATGATATGGTATATTTTTTTGAAAATTGTTGTATTTTGATTCGTGGCCTAAAGAGGAACGAAAGTTGAGTCTGTATGCATAATTCTAGACACTCAGGGATGTTTTGATATGCATCATTCTAGGCACTCGCAAGAAAATGATTTATGGGTAAGTTATTGAACTTGAACTATTTTTCATGGTTATGAGAATGAAATAAGAATGCAAAATGAGAACAAATGGGTGTCTAATGAGAAACTTGATTGATGATATGAGTATGATAAACTAATTAATTTGAGATAATGTGATTAATTAATGGTTGTATTGATTAATAAGAATGAATGTAACCTTGTTAACCAAGACCTAGGAGTGGGATGGTTAAGGGTGGTGATAAGGCATCAGTGTTGACCGTGTGGTGAGAAAAGGGAGAGAGTACATGTTGAAACTTGTTTTGTTAGTTTCTCCTCTTGCATAAATGTTATAAGGTTGCATTATAAGACCTGAGACGTGTGTTTGTCTTTTTAGGAGTATGACTCCATGATTCTTGTTGAGGGAGAGACCGAGGGGTATGGCCTGGATTGAACATCCAGACAGGGAGCTTGAGGCACCATTGGTGCAAGGTGAGGATAAAGGGGAATAGTTCTGAGAGAAATTTTATCGTTTCATGCAGTTTATGGAGAGAGACCCAGGGCGGGTTCAGAAACGCATGTCTGGGTTGACAAGGGAGTTTCAGTTGTAGCACCATCCTAATTTTAATGGAGAGGGTGGACCTGAGGGATATGAATTCTGGATTGAATCCATAGAGGTGATACTTGACCATTTAGAGACTCCTGCTAATAGGAGGGTCAAGTTGGCTTCTTATATGTTGCGGGGTTCCGCGAAGCGCTGGTGGGACTTTCAGGTACGATCTGGACAGATTGATAGTATGTTATGGATTGACTTTCTAGAGAATTTCTTAGAGAACTTCTATCTAGAAACATTAAAGCAAGAGAAGGATTCAGAGTTTATGCATCTGACACAAGGAAGCATGTCAATAATGGACTATGCTGAACGTTTCACAGATTTACATCATTTTGATCCATCTTTGGCAGTAGATGAGTTTTTGTTAGGTCCACTAGGATAGATACCCTAAGAGGGGGGTGAATCAGGATATGACAGATTAAAACAACTAACCCTTGTTGATCTTGTTTTGTTATTAGAAAAAACCATCTTCTCTCTCCTTCTCAGTGTAGAGTATGAATAAACCTTAAATCATGCACAAGACACAGCGATTTTTACTTGGTTCACCCTCACTGGGATACATACAAGGAGAATACACCAGCAGTGTGATGATGTACCAATTCCACTATAAGTGCACTATTGTTTACAAGTTCGAAGCGGACTCACTGTCCCTCCTGTTTTACAACCACTCACAATTTGAAAACTCACTGCTCTCTCAACTGAAGTGAGCTCACTGCTTCTTCAAAAGATCCACTCACAGTTTATAGACCTGTAGGTCTTTCAATTACTACTAATAAATGCATCCTCCACTTTATGTAGATGCTCTATTGAAGTCCAAATTTCATCCACTGATGAATACCCCTTTTCCCCTGAACACTGGGAAATTCCTTTGGAACAACCTTCACAAAGCACCCTACTTCGTGAGGCTTCCAATGTCACAAAGCTCAAACAAGCCTTCACAAAGCTCCTGCCTTTTCGTGAAGCACTCTCACAATGCACTCTCACATAGCTCAAGTCGTCGCAGAGCAACTTCCCTCGTGAAGCTCACTGAGCCAACGTGGAGCATGCAACTTTCGCGAAGCTAGAATAGCTGTCGCGAAGCACCTTCCTTTCGTGAAGCACACTGCCTTTGCAAACCACCTTCGCAAACCGAGAGAAAAATATTTTCTCTAAAAATTCTAACATTATATCTACTTCTCTTGAAGGGGTCGAGGCCTGTTTATAGGCAATTCCACCGACCCATGCGTGAAGTCAACGCCACGTCATCTCAAATCGCGAAGCTCGGAAGTTCCTGTCGAAATTCTCTCAAAATCACGAAGTACCATGAAAATTTTCTGATTGTGGAGCTTGACTTAATTGCGGAGCATCACCATCAATCCCTTCATGCCTTCACCATGAAGCTCCCTCGAAAATCCCTTCACCGTCATGATGTGTTTCAACTATGCCGTTCGCGAAGCTTGATGTAATCGCAAAGAATCACCGCCATCATTTTTATGGTCTTCACGAATTCTAAACCACGAATCTTATCTTCATGAAATTCATGCCTTTTCCATATTAAAATAAGATCTTCACGGAAATCCTATTTTCACGATGCTCACCAAACTCCAGATTTTGGACCCCAAAAATTTGGCAAACACTGGAAAACGGCGCCACCTTGTACTGATATTTTGTACCACCTCTAGATCATACATTCCTTTGTAATCATTCTTTGTCAATGTGGATTGTCAACAACTTCTCTGGAACTCAACAATTCTCCATAGATACCTTCTTTGTAAACAAACACAATCAACCCTAAAAATACTCCAATGATACCTCAAGGGATTTTTTTCCCAACAGGTTTCTTAAGAAAAACGATTTCAGGATGGACTTAAGTGTGAAATTAAGTCCCAGGTGAATATATTTAGGCTGAAAAAATTTTTAGAAGTGGTTAATTAGGATCTCATTTCATAGGGTAACCTGAAGAAGGATTCCAATACTGGACATGTAGCTATATGATCAGGGAGTATTCCTTCTAAGAGTAGTAAGAGCCATCACGAGAATCTTAGCCATGATAGTGGAAAGCAAGGTGGACAGTCAAGAGGAATAGTTACACCGGATCTTTCTCATGTGCTTTACACCAGTGCGGTAGGCAGGTACATTATCGTACACATTTTCCTCGACCATCAGTGGAGTTCCGGTTTTGTGGCAAGATGGGACACATAAAAAGGTTCTATAGGAAGCAACAACAGGTTGGTGTTGAGGGGGAAGCTGCTCAGAGTCAGAGTGAGGGAAGGGGGTCTTCTACACCATATAGGTTTGGCAACTGTAGTTCTACTGGAAGAGGCAGTAGAGGCAGTGGATGTGGTGCTTCAGGGAATGAGCACCAGTATCAGCAGAGTGGTGCAACTTAGGGGAGTCAGATAACACCACAGGAAAGAGGGGTAGGATAGTTACATGCAGTGCAGCCTACACTTGTGGAGAGCGAGGCTAGTCCATCAACAGTGAGAGGTACTATTCTAGTTTATTCTACTTTAGATACTGCCTTGTTTGATATTGGTGCCTATATTTCCTTTATATCTACAAATCTTATTAATGGATTGATCCTAGAGGTGGATTCCATAAGTGGGATGATGAATATCGATACACCGTTGGGAATACAGACTAGGGATATCAATTTATGCAAGGGATGTTCTCTAGAGATCGGAGAGTATCATTTCCTTTGGGACATCTATGTCCTTGATATAATAGGTTTCGACCTGATTTTGGGTATGGACTGGCTAGTCGCATACCAAGCCCATATATATTGTTACTATGGGAGAGTGAGCTTTGTATCTCTTGAGAGTGACCAATATGTTATTCATGGAGAATGGAATATCCATGCAGGCTGAGCTAGTCCAATTACTCAACAACTGGGAGAGATCACAGCCCAAGTTGCTAATATTTTTTTAGATGATGGGGGTGGTAGGAAATACATCCTTCCACCAGTAGTAGAACTATTTCAGGATGTCTTTCTTGAAGACTTTTTAGGGTTTCTTCCTGAGAGAGATGTGGAATTCACTGTTGAGCTCATGTTGGGGGCTCAGCCGGTATCTATTCCACCTTACAGAATGGAACTGACTGATCTTCAAGAGCTCAAAATGCAATTGGAAGAGTTTGAGGATAAAGGGTTTATCCATCCAAGTACATCGCCTTCAGGATCACATGTTTTGTTTTCAAAGAAGGTCAACAACAGTTAATGCTTGTGTGTCGATTACCATAAGTTGAATAAAATGATTATGAAGAACTAATATCCTCTTCTGCATATCTATGATCTTTTTGACCAACTGAAGTGGGATAGTGTATTTTCAATGATTGATATGAGATCAAGGTATCCTCGAGTGAGAGTTTGGACCTCTAATATACCAAGAACTACTTTAAAAAGCATGTATAGCCTTTATGAGTTTTTCGTAATGTCGTTTGGGTTGACAAATGATCTAGTAGTGTTTATGGACTTGATGAATAAGATCTTTAATCCATACTTAGATCACTTTTTGGTGGTGTTTTTGTACTACATCTTAGTGTACTCTAAGACTCATGATGATCATGCCCAAAATCTTTACATTGTCCTGAGTACACTGATAGATCATCGGTTATACGCCAAGCTACCTAAATGTCAGTTTTGGATTGACAGTGTACACTTTTTGGGGCACATCATCTCGGAAGAAGGTGTGGGTGTGGACCCACAAAAAGTGAAGGAGTGATTTCTTGGGAACATCCAAATAATGTTTTTTATATTCGAAGATTTTTTGGATTAGCTGGTTACTACATGAGGTTTATCGAGGAATTTTCCCAAATAGCAGCACTACTTACTATTTTTACAAAGAAAGGGATAAAGTTTGTTTGGATAGAAGCATACGAGAATTATTTTTTGGATTTGAAGAACTACTTCACATCGGTACCAATTTTGGTATTACCTAACTCAGGTGAGGAGTACACGGTGTATTGTGACACTTCTGGGTTCGGACTCGGATCTGTGTTGATGCAAGGGGATAGAGTCATTGCTTATGGGTCTCAGCAATTGAGACCACATGAACGGAATTACCCTATGCATGAACTTGAGTTGAAAGAAGTGTTTTATGCTCTTAATTTTTGGCAACAATATCTTTTAGGTGAAAATTTTACAATTTTTACGGATCAAAAAATATTTAAATATATCTTTTCATAGTGTGACTTGAATCTTTAGCAGCGAAGATGGGTAGATTATATGAAGTCCTTTGATTTTAAACTGGCATATATACCTGGAAAGGGGAATAGTGTGGATAATTCCTTGAGAAGAAAATCTCAGACTCGGTTGGTATATGATTCGAGTGCAGAATGGAATATGATGACTTTTCTTATGGAAATGCATGTGGTAGTTCAAGAGATTCAGGAGAGGATGACTCTGGTTTCTATAGAAGTGGAGTCTACACTGTTAAGACTTATCAGGGAAAGGTAGTATGAAGATGCAGAGTGTTTAGCCTTGAGGGAAATCCTTTAAGGTGTGTAGACACCTTTAGATTGGAAAATAGATGAGGATGAGATCATCTATGTGAAAAATCGGTGTTGGGTCGGAATAAATCAAGGGAATGATGGCAAGAGGGGGGGTGAATTGCCTTTTAAAAAATTGATTAACAAATTAAAATCAGAGTTGAAAGTGCAGCGGAAATAAAGAGGCAAGACACAAGAATTGATAACGGAGTTCGGCCAAAACCCGGCCTACGTCTCCGCTCCCAACTCAACCGTTGAGAGATTCCTACCGCTTGCTTTTCAATGGTTTTAGCAAGAAACCCACTAGGCTTTGAGGTAGCACTAGGACCTATTACAGCTTGCTTTTATTGGTTGAGCAAGAACCCACTTACTTTTAATGGTTAAGTAAGAACCCACTAGCCTTTTTAACGGGTGAAGGCTAGCTCACCGTGACACAAGCCTTTTAAAGGAAAAGCTTGAAGAAACCTCTTCACACCTTAATGGTGGTGTGAGAACCCAAAAGAAAGGGGGATGAGAAAGAGTTTGGTTTGTAGACACAAACCCAAATTAAGCTCAAAATAAATAAACAAGAAAACCCGTATTGGAGGAAGACTTGGGCGCCAATTGGATGATGGAGTTGATGTAGCGTGCTCTCCCAAGCTTCTTGAGGTGCTCCTTGGATTGGGAATTGGATTGGAGCACTTGAGGATCCTTGAAGGTGGAGCGCCGGAGGTTCGCCAAATGTGCAACAAAATGTCCGGGCGCTTAGTATATGATCCGATTGGTGTCCGGGGATTCCTTGGCCTTTATTTATAGGCATGGAACCCATTGGGGGCCTTCGGAGCCGTTGGAGAAGTCCTCGGAGCCGTTGGAGGCCAAAAGAAGGTTGACTGGTCAAAGCCAACGGCTAGTTTGACTGGGCTACCGGCTGGCCGGTGCAGGGCCACCGGCTGGCCGGTGCCTTGGATGTTGAGAGGTGCTTCTGCCCAGGAGCCACCGGCTGGCCGGTGCTGAGGCCACCGGCTGGCCGGTGGTGAGACAGTAGGTCTCACTGTTGAGTCAGGATGCCACCGGCTGGCCGGTGACAGAGCCACCGGCTGACCGGTGGCAAGACAGTAGCTTGCACTTGTGTCTGGGTGCCACCGGCTGGCCGCTGGTGTTCCACCGGCTGGGCGGTGTTCTGGATTTCAGTCCACTTGAGATGCTTTCTTGGGCCATTCCTTTGGCAATCTCTTGCCTATCATCCACAACACTTAAAACACAATATTAGATAAATAAGAAAGGTGATTGTGATCATGAAAATCAAACAACGAGGGGAACGAGATGTACAACAATCTCCCCCTATTTTGATGATCACAATCACCAAAACAATTAATGTAAAATACTGAAATTAAAAGGAAATGCTAAGCACGATGAAAAGGATTCTCCCCCAATCAATCAAGAAATTTCTCCCCCTTTGTGATTATCAAAATAGAATGGGGCATAAAACTTGATTGAGGGAAAGGGTTTGAAAAACTAGATATGAGAATTTTAAATCAATTGAAATTTTTGAAATTTGAATTGAAAGTTTTGAATCAAAAATTGAATACCAATTGTTGGAAATTTTGAAATGAAAATTTAATAGAAAATTTTGAATTGAAAAATTTGATACCAAGATTTGAAAATGAAAGTTTGAATTGAAAGAAAAAAGACTAAAAAAGATCCTAACTCCCCCTAAATAAAAACAATAAATCACCGGGGATAGGAAAAAAATTTTGGCCCGGAGAGACTCGCAAGAAGGGATTTTTCAATCCATACTTGTCTCATGGCGGGTCTTCTCCTATAAAATTCATCCGAAAAGTAAAAAGACTTAGGTTGGCCATAACGGGCATTTTTACAATTACATTCATAAATAAGGTGCCCGGGTTTTTTACAATAGTTGCAAAATTTGAAACTAGAGCTCCCCCTTACAAAAACAGTTGGAGCATGGGAGGAGGAAGCTACATTGGTATATCCTAGCCCTTGGGTGGTTCTAGATATACGTTGGGAACCAAGCAAATTGTTCAAATTTTGTTCACCTTGGGTGAACTTGGCTAGGGTCTCCCTTAGGTCTTTGATGGTTGATTCCATAGAATCAACATTTGGAAAATTTTGGATTTTAAGGGTGAGTTCCTCCTTTTCTTTGAGAAGTTGGTCTTTTTCGGAGGAAAGTTTTTTGAAAGACTTTTTCAACGCGACAAATTTAGAATAGAGTTCATGAAAACCTTTTTCTAATTGGTCTCTAGCAAATGAGAGTTCTTCATAAGAAAGATGATTTAAAGAATTTGAATTTGAAGAACATGAGGAAGAGGAATCGGAAGAAGTTACCTCATGGAATGCCATTAGGCATTTGTTACCGTTGTCACTCGAGGAGGAGGAGGAGGATGATGAGGAGGTGTCACTCCATGTCACCTTGAGGACCTTTTTCTTTCCTTTTTCCTTTGACGTGGCCCGTTTTTTGTTGAGTGGGCAATCGGGCTTGTAATGGCCCTTTTCGCCGCACCCGTAGCATTTTACCTTGGGCTCGGATCTTGCGGTGGGTTCTTGCTTTCGCGCCTTGCGGGATTTCTTCTTCTTGTGATGCTTCTTCATAAATTTATGCATTTGGCGGACGAGATTCTCCATTTCGGAATCGCCGCTTGAAGATGAAGTAGATGAGGAAGATGAGGATGAGGAGGAGCTTACTTCTTTTTGTACCTTGAGGGCAATGTTCTTTGGTGTCTTGATTGGTGTGCCCTCCTTTTGTGCTTGCCTCCTCATCGTGATCTCGTACGTCATTAGGGATCCGATGAGCTCTTCGACCGGCATATTTTTGACGTCCTTAGCTTCTTGGATCGCCGTCACCTTTGGTGCCCATGAGCTCGGAAGGACCCATAAGATCTTCTTGACCATGGTTTCTGCAGAAACATCATCACCAAGAGATTTCCTTCCATTGCACATGTCAGTAAAGCGAGTAAACATATCGGAAATAGACTCATTAGGATGCATTGAAAATGACTCAAAATCTTTCCTATACATGTCCAATCTAGTGTCTTTGACTTTATTAGTGCCCTCATGAGTTACTTCTAAAAGTTTCCAAATTTCATGTGAGGAGGTTCAAGTAGACACTCGATTGAACTCATTTCTATCTAAGCCCCAATGGAGAGCATTCATGGCTTTGCCATCAAGCTCTAAATTTCTAATGTCGGCTTGGGTCCATTTGGATTCGTCGGGGGTAGACAAAGTGTAACCTTGCATGACAATTTTATAAATGGGATATCCTATGCTTCTAAGAAAAGTGGTCATGCGGGTTTTCCAATAATTATAGTCGGTCCCATCAAAAAATGGAGCCCGACCCAAAGAAAAGCCTTCGGGGGCGAAAGAGGTTGATGCCATCTTAATGGATCTTAAATTTGAAACCGGGTTAGGGTATTACTCAAATTTTCCTCTGATACCAATTGTTGGGTCGGAAGAAATCAAGGGAATGATGGCAAGAGGGGGGGTGAATTTCCTTTTAAAAAATTGATTAAAAAATTAAAATCAGAGTTGAAAGTGCAGCGGAAATAAAGAGGCAAGACACAAGAATTGATAACGGAGTTCGGCCAAAACCCGGCCTATGTCTCCGCTCCCAACTCAACCGTTGAGAGATTCCTACCGCTTGCTTTTCAATGGTTTTAGAAAGAAACCCACTAGGCTTTGAGGTAGCACTAGGACCTATTACAGCTTGCTTTTATTGGTTGAGCAAGAACCCACTTACTTTTAATGGTTAAGTAAGAACCCACTAGCCTTTTTAACGGGTGAAGGCTAGCTCACCGTGACACAAGCCTTTTAAAGGAAAAGCTTGAAGAAACCTCTTCACACCTTAATGGTGGTGTGAGAACCCAAAAGAAAGGGGGATGAGAAAGAGTTTGGTTTGTAGACACAAACCCAAATTAAGCTCAAAATAAATAAACAAGAAAAACCGTATTGGAGGAAGACTTGGGCGCCAATTGGATGATGGAGTTGATGTAGCGTGCTCTCCCAAGCTTCTTGAGGTGCTCCTTGGATTGGGAATTGGATTGGAGCACTTGAGGATCCTTGAAGGTGGAGCGCCGGAGGTTCGCCAAATGTGCAACAAAATGTCCGGGCGCTTAGTATATGATCCGATTGGTGTCCGGGGCTTCCTTGGCCTTTATTTATAGGCATGGAACCCATTGGGGGCCTTCGGAGCCGTTGGAGAAGTCCTCGGAGCCGTTGGAGGCCAAAATAAGGTTGACTGGTCAAAGCCAACGGCTAGTTTGACTGGGCTACCGGCTGGCCGGTGCAGGGCCACCGGCTGGCCGGTGCCTTGGATGTTGAGAGGTGCTTCTGCCCAGGAGCCACCGGCTGGCCGGTGCTGAGGCCACCGGCTGGCCGGTGCTGAGGCCACCGGCTGGCCGGTGGTGAGACAGTAGGTCTCACTGTTGAGTCAGGATGCCACCGGCTGGCCGGTGACAGAGCCACCGGCTGACCGGTGGCAAGACAGTAGCTTGCACTTGTGTCTGGGTGCCACCGGCTGGCCGCTGGTGTTCCACCGGCTGGCCGGTGGTCTGGATTTCAGTCCACTTGAGATGATTTCTTGGGCCATTCCTTTGGCAATCTCTTGCCTATCATCCACAACACTTAAAACACAATATTAGATAAATAAGAAAGGTGATTGTGATCATGAAAATCAAACAACGAGGGGAACGAGATGTACAACAATCGGGTCTTTGTGCCAACGAGTATTCGAAAGGAACTCATGCAAGAATTTCAAGCTTCAAGGTGCGCAGTACATCCTGGGGTGAAAAAAATGTACTGTGACCTTCAATAATAGTTTTGGTGGCCAGACATGAAAAGGGAGATAGCAGGGTTCATAACAAGATGTTTCACATGTCAGTAAGTAAAAGAATAGCATCAACAACTAGGAGGCCTTTTGCAGTCGTTACCTATTCCGAAATGGAAGTGGGATGATGTGAATATGGATTTTTTGGTAGGACTTCCAAAGAATATTAGGAATAATGATGTTATTTGGGTTTTTGTGTACCTAATAACAAAGGTATCACACTTCTTGCCTATCAAGGAAACCTTTACAGTATAGTAGTTAGGAGAAATGTACATGAGAGAGATAGTATGTTTGCATGGGGTGCCACAGACTATAGTTTCAGATCATGATTTGCGCTTTACGTCACGCTTCTTTCAGGGCTTACAGAAGGCTCTTGGTATAAAGGTTCTATTAATTATGGCCTTTCACCCACAGATATATGGGTAGTCGAAGCGTACCATACAGGTGTTAGAGGATATGTTGTGAGCATGTGTGCTTGACTTTGGTGGTTCTTGTGAAAAGCACTTGGCTTTACTGGATATTTCCTATAATAACAGTTATCAGGAAACTATAAAGATGACACCATAAAAGGAACTTTATGGTAGACCTTGTAGATCACCGCTATGTTGGTTAGAGGCGGGTGAGTCAAAGCTGTTGGGACCGAGTATCATTCAGGATACATCAAAGTAGGTACGGTTGATTCGAAAGTGTATGGATACGGCTCAAAGTAGGCATAAGTCATATGCTGATAGACGGAGATGACCCCAAGAGTTTACAGAGGGTGATCGTGTATTCCTTCAGGTGTATCCAATATTGGGTCACCACTGGATATGAAGGCATGGGTAAGTTGGCGCACAGGTTTGTAGGACCGTTTTAGGTGCTGGAGATAATCGGACAGGTGGCATACCCATTAGAACTTCCGCGGAAATTCATCACTATGCGTGATTTTTTCCATGTGTCGAAACTGTGAAGGTATCACCCTGACCCATCTCATGTGATTGATGTGGATTAATTTGACCTTGAGATAGTTGTTTTTTTTTTAGGATAATTTGGTACGTGTGTTGGGTCGTAGTGAGAAAGTGTTATGGGGAAAGACCATGCCATTAGTTCACATGTCATGCCAATTTGGAAATGTTCAAGAGGAAACTTGGGAATGGAAAGCATATATGAGGGGTCAATGGCCCAATATTTTTGGCTCAGAATCTTAGAGAAGTTCGGGAGTGCAGCTCGAGGATGAGTTGTTATATGGTGGGGAGATTGTAAGATCCCAGTCTTTTCGGGAGTCATATTGGTCATGTTTTTAGGTACTTTTTGAAGATTTTAAGTACCTTTAACTTGAAGTAGTGTCTTGGGGTGTGTTTGGGTGAAATTTTAAGAAAAACTAAAGGACAGTGGGTTGTGCATAGTTTTCACATGGTTTGATAAACCGTGTGACCAAACAGTGTCGAGCGTGCAAAACTGGACAGAGAGGTCTGCACGGTTTGCGCACGGTTTGACAAACCGTGCGACCAAACTGTGCCATTCATGCAAAACTGGGAAGAGGGGTCCGCACGGTTGGCACAAGGTTTTCCTAACCATGCACCTCTTCCTAGGAAACTGTGCGCGCGGGATTATAATTCTGAAAATACTTTTTAAAAACCACCCAAACCTCCGGGACTTCCATATTTTTGACCTTCACTCGGGCTTGAAAAATTCTAAGTGTTCCCAAAGCCTTCTGTAGGGATTCCAAGGTGATCCAAACACCGTTCTTTGTGATCAAAATCCCTAATTAACGATCATCTCTCCTCCCGATAAGTGGATTTCATCCTATTGCTTCTCTCGTTCTTTCCTCTACCTTTCCATGATCTTTTCATGGAGGATCTTTACCTTTTTCTTGGATCTAAACCTATGAGTTAAGATCTACATCTAGTATTGTAGATCAAGATCTATATTTTCAAGATCTTGATGCCTTTGATCTTAATTTTTGTTTTAAGTATTTAGATTCAGAGCTTGATTGACAACGTTGTGTCGCTCGGATTTTGGAGATTTTCATTGGGCTAACTTCTGTCAATAAACTGAGGTATGTGGTCTAAATTCAACTACAATAGTCATGATTTATGATATGTGTGTGATTTTATAAATTTTATAGATTCCCTTGATAATTGAATTTCTAAATTAGAGTAATTGGGAATATGGATTTGACTTGTGATTTTCCTTGGTGGTTAATTGATAATTGATTACAAAACAAACGAAGTGGGTTTCCTAAATTGATATTTGTTTTGGGAGATTGATTTTGAGTTGAGATATTGTCTTGAGATATTGATTTTTTAATAATATAATTAATTGGTAGAATTAATTATGTGCCAAGAAGTTGACCAAAGATAATTAATTGGGAGAATTAATTATGTGTCATGGTGTGATTAAAGATAATTAATTATGAGAATTAATTTTGACTTGTTGGGTTTTGGTATGAATAATTAATTGTGAAGAATTAATTATGGAAAGATATTTGTGTTGATTGATTAATTAATTGATGAATTAATTAATGGATTATATGCTTAGTTAATTAATGAATTAACTTATGGCCTTTAAAATGTTTAATTAATCGTTGCATTAGTAAATGAATAATGTGGAAAATTATTGTGAATTAAAGAATGATTAAATGGATGAGATTTTTTGGTGTTAGTCATGGCGTCCTAGACTGATTAGAAGTTGGGACTTGGATATGGAGTTCCTCCCCAATAGTTATCCAAGCTTGAGATTATGGGGTGTTAGGCATGAAAACCTACACCGATTGAGAAAAGAAGTGCTAGGCATGACGAGCTACACTAAACGAGATTTGGGGTTCTAGGCATGATGACGTACACACAATGAATGATGTTTTCAATGAGAATTTGGGGTGCTAGGCATAAATACATACACCAGATGAATGATAATAATGAATGATGATTCAAATGGGAAACATGAATTGAATTGGCCTAATGTGATGATTAAAGATTAAATGATAATGTGGTAATTGTTTAAATTATGCATTGTATTTATTGCTTCATAAATCTGCATGCACTATATTTTGACTGGACTCATTTTAGACATCGTTGGTGGTGGCCTAATGAGTTGTACTCACACCCTATTCGGGCTGCCTGATCAGCACCCGAGAAGACTTCATTGTTATAGTACTGGATAAGGGCAAGGCCCTATGATACGTTGTAGTTTGAGATTAGAGCATGGGAAAGGGAACCAGACATGGTTCAGGACCCGTTTTGGAGTCATTGTGTCTTTACATTAGTTGCATTGTAGACACTTACATTTTCATTGTTATAGCATGTTTTACCTTTCATTGGAGGATTGTATTTTATGGTTTTGACTATCATATGTCATGGTATTGTTATGGTCATTTATACGCTCTCGTGCATGGTTATTTTTATTTGCTTCCACTGGTGTTTTATTCTAATAACAGAGGGTATAGTCTCCCCAAGACTGACTTACCAGACCCTTGCTACTAGTCAGCACCCACTAGCATATGGGGAGGTGTGCTTGAGGGAATATGGCCAACCGGCTCGGGGCACCGTTCAGTGGCTCTCGGGTCGAGACGTCACAGTAGTCCAATCTGGATTAGCTCTATTTTCAAAGGGATCATATCAACTTTTCATATTGGGAAATCTCACTTCATGTCTTAAATCGACCAATGATCATCTATTAATGTTGACTATTAACTTATTATGGAAATTAATTTCATCATATAGATATTGATACCCAATCATGAGTTTCTTGGTATAGAAAATTGTAGGTTGATATATCATTAGAAATTATATCATGGATCTTGTCTACCATGTGGATACACTCAACTGTTTTCATTAGAGAAAAATAATTAAAATTGTGAGGACTCAATTTATTTAATGGGGGATAATGTAAGGTCCTGATATTTTAAATTATATATATATATATATTGACCATTAAATCCTCATGTGTTCAATAGTTACTTCACATGAAACATGGAGCCGAAAAAATAGTTGAACATTATATAACCATTAAAATGTAGTTGTGTAATTGGAAGGAAAGAATAGTGGTAATAGAATTATGAAATATATGTGGAAATAAAAATAACGGTCATTAATAGCATTAATGCATTGATAAATGCAATTAATTTAGCTAAATAACTTATAAGACTAATTTATGATTTAAAATGTAACCTTTTAAAAAATTGTATTATTATGTAATTTATTTTAAGAAATTAAATATGTTATGGATAAAATATATTATTTATTTGAAAAATATATCAACATCAATTTTATTGGTAGTCAACAGAAAATAAGAATAATAATAGATAATATTTTAAAACGAAAATAGTTTTCATTATATTTTTATGTTTTTATTTAAAAATTAAATTCATTAATTCTATAATTTAAATTTGGAAAAAATAAATTCATTTTTTTATCATATTGATATAAGTTTAATATAAATTTTTTGGGTTTTTAAGAAATAATTGATTTTAGGGTGAATAGTGAAAATTATAGTTTTTACTAAAACTATAGTGTTTTTACTATATCAAGATGTATATATAACTTAAATACTTATAAAACATTTTTAATGATCAGAAATTTATTTAGGGAGTGAAATTTTTTATTTAAAAATGTTGTGTTGAATATAAAAAACTCATGTTTAACATTTTGGAAACTTAAGTAATATTTTACTCCAAATATTATTTTTATTCACTTATATTAAAAATTAGTTTACATCACTTGTAGAAATTAAATATAGAAAAACTGATTTAATATTTTAGATCAACATTTTTAAATAATAAAATAGGTTTTATTTCACTTTTAGGCATAGAAGTATTAATATTAAGATAAAAGTTATTAACAATGATAATGGTGAAAGGTTTATTTTCAAAGAATTTTTTTATTAACATTATGTGATTTTTATATAATCAAATAAATTAATATCTTATCAAAAATTAATCTAATATAATATGTAAACCAATATATAAATATATTAACACTCTTTCTGTAGAGACTTAGGTTTTGGCCCTCTCAGACTTTGGAGTATTCCTATGAATAATTCCAGAGCTAGGCGTGAAGACGGCGTGTGATTCCGAGGCCCGGTGGGCCCGGAATTAATTTTATAAAAATATTAAGTTTTTTTTATATTATGCATGTGGTGGGGGTGCATTTTCTTCTAAAAGGTAGCTCAGGATAGGAATCTGATGGCACGGTTGCATCCAGAGAGTGTCGTTTACCCTAGGCGGGGTGTAAACTTTGCTGGCGCGGGCCTGATATAAAAAAAGCCTCCAGGGGCATTTTTGTAAATAAACAGAAAAGTATATTTATGAGCGTCGGCTTGAATAACTTCTGAACGGAGTCTCGGATTGGAAATCCTAGCTCGTCGTTGCGTTCAGAACAGCGTGTTTACCCTAAGGGCGACCTAATCTCCTCCGCGTCGGGAGGTCTAATCGGGGGAGTTATTTTTAATCAATTAAATTAATTAATTAAATATGGGAAATCAATCAAGCCCCCACCCTATTCCTCTCCTTTCCGTGAATTGGTGAGCCCCCACCTCTCCTCCTCTGTTATTCATCGTTGATCCACCAAATTGAGCAAACGAATTGGCATCGGTCTCAGATCTTGACGGTGGACGCTCCTTGGTCGTGCAGCAGCAACAGTGGAGCGTGCGAAGCTTCAGCGGTCCGCCAAAAGGTAGGCGGTTTGAGTTTTAAAATCATGGATCCCATTTAGGCTTTGTTTTTCTTCAAATAGTCATAAAGGGTTGTGTATTTCGGGTCCCGAGGTTTCTGAAACATTTTTCGGATCTGAATTTGGAGCACTGGGGTGCTCCTGGTGCCTCCCGGAAGTTTTCTGGCGGAAAACCTGATTATCCGGCGGCGAGGGCGACGGCCATGGTGTATTCCGGCAAGGCGGCGGCGGCGGCATGGTTATTTCTGGTAGCGGCATGGTGGAATCCGGTAGTGGCACGGTGGTTTCCGGTGAGGCAGGCGGTGGTCCGGCCAGGTTTTCCGGGGGTTCTTTAAACCCCTGTAACTCACAAACCAGAAGTCCGATTTGATAGCCATTTGTAGCGACGCGAAGCTTGAGTTGAGACGGACCTCTTGAGTTTATTTAGGGAATTTTTTGAGTCGGTTTTTGGCCTGGGGCCATGAAACATTGAAAATAATAATAATATTTTATTATTTTCAACTTCGATCCGCCATAACTCCTGTACGGAGTGTCCAAATAATGTGTCGTCAGTGGCGTTGAGACCCTGATGGTACGGTGGACTTTTCAAGATAGTTTCTAGGTGTTGGGACCAAGAACAGGGTGTGGGCCCCACGAGGCCAGGTTCCGGTGTTTACGGAGAAAGGTGACTTTTCCCCCGGGTGTCCATTTTGGATGATCGAGTAGTCGATCCCGTGTGTTTTTCTGAGGGGATCGCAATGGTGTGATCCACTTAACGAGTTTCGGGATCATGGTGTGGGCCCCACCCGGGTTGGCTACATTGAATAATACTTTTTTCACCAAGTGTGTGTTTTGGATGATCGAGTAGTCGATCTCGTGGGTTTTTTCAAGGGGATCGCAATGGTGTGACCCGCTTGATGAGTTTTGGGATCGTGGTGTGGGCCCCACATGGGCAGGCTATGGTGAATAGTACCTTGTTCATCGGTTGTCCGTTTCGAGCGAGTAAATAGCCTATCCTGCGTGTTGTTTCGCGTATACCGCGATGGTGTCCTCAGTATCAGCCTAGGATATGCACAATATAGTGATATTGTGGGTCTCTTGGGTTTGCGACATTTGGACCAGCAGTGGTTGAGTGTAATCCCTTAGTTCACTCCTATAAGGGTTTGTGTGGCATCACAACCAGGGTATGGGTTTGTGATCCTCTCGATAGAATCTCTAATCTGTTATAGTTATGGTATCCCTCCAGTGGGACAGGGACGGGATCCTCTAGCTTCACTACCCTAGATCAGGTTCTTGGTATCGTTGTGACTGATTATCCACGAGCGGTTGTAACGACCCAATTTTTTTGAGTAGTATATTAACTTACTCTTAATGATTTAATAAGATGTTAATGGTTAATGCAGAAGGAGGAGTCGATGGCTTCATCCAGTAGACTCAACCCTTATGAATCCCACTTATCAGAGCTTGGGAAGGAGGTAGTATCTGTGGGCTTCGCTTTGGACCAAGCCCAAGCCGAAATCCAGCGTGTCAAGCTTGAACGGAAACGCCTACGGGAGAATTTCAAGTTAGTAGAGATTACTACTAGGGCAATGTTATCTGAGCCTCCCTCCGATTCTCTCACCATAGCACACCTTACACTTAGGTCTTATGCCGGTGTTATAAGGGGCTATGTGACAAGACCCTAGCTTCCTTGTGTAATCCTTTCGGGTGAATAAATTGAGATCTCTTCCTTTAGTGATGTTTGTGGAATTTCTTTTGTCCGGATAATGTTAGGATATATTTTATTGATGAATTTTCTAAAAAGGGATATTTTAAAATATTTATAGAAACCCTGAATAATTAATGATGTGTAATGATTTTCGAAAAATGGTCTTCTACAAAAGTGTTCAGTAAGGAATTTGGAGTCTAATAAGATCAACTTAATTTTTGATGAATAGTAAATTATGAATAGTGATCTTGTGCTTAGGATTAGTAATGTGACCAAATGGATTAGTAATTTCACTCAAAGAAAGTTTTAATATAATTTAGACACCTAGATTAAGTAATGTGATTCAATAAAATGGGTAAATAACAGTTTCATAAATTATTAGTCAAGTATTAGTTTTTTCAGGTGAATAGTATTTTTTTTAATTAAAAATTTAATTAAAATTAATTATAAAATTATTTTTATAAAAAGGACTTTATTTTTGAACTCAGGGCATCGATATTATGTTAAGGTAATTTTTGGGGATTTTTCTGAAAAAAATGAATTCTCGATGAATTGTGTTTTTATTTAAAAATTAAATTAAAAATATTTAGAAAATTATTTTTATAAAATGGATTTCATTTTTGAAATCAGAGCATTGATATTTGTTTAAGGTGAAATTTTGGGATTATTCTGAGAAAGTTGAATTTTCGATGAATAGTGAAAGTATAGTTTTTAAGTTACGGGTGTTTAATGACATCATTAAATGATGTATTAAGTATGTAATCAATATGGTCGACTTATGAATAGTAAGATAAGTTATGAGGTGTCCCAAGTGGCTAATACCATGGGCAAATACCATGGTCAAGCCCATGGTTTTTTCAAAACCACTAATGAGGTGTCCCTTGGCCATTAATGCCTTGTCCCCTCACTTTCCCTATAAATACCCACCCTTTCCTCCTTTATTTTTCACTCCTAACTCTCACCCAACGAAGTTCTGGTCTCCTTACCTCCCAAGGAGTCCTCCCAAGGTGACCCCAAGCCCTCAAGTTCCAAAACTTTGAGTTTCAAGAGTCACATTTTAAGGTAAGGGATCTGACCTCTCTCTTTCTTTTCATGTAATCTCTTTTATGTCATTCCTTTTATGCTCCATGTTATTATGTGAGAGGATGTTCTTTTATATTCCTCTTACTGCCCTTTTCATGTTTATATGATGAGATATCCCCTCTTACTCTCATCATTTCATTTTATGAAAGTTTAAGTGACGTCGTTAGGCTGCCGAATTTTTAAGTGATTCTTTCACCCTTCTCATTTTTCAAGTTCGATTTTCAGGTCAGATCTTTCAAGTTCCTTTTTATTATGTTGGGGTATGATCTCTATATCTATCATACTAATCTCTTATTATCATATTATTAGAGACCCTATTTTATCTTTTCAATTCATTTTTGTTGAAGTTTAAGTGACGCCGTTAGGCTGCCGAATTTTCATAAGAGAAATCAAATTTTTGTCTTCCTTCCATGTTTTTCATTTCAAATGGTATGTCCTTGAAATTGCATCACCATGTCCATATATCCTTCTTATTCTGTCCCTCTACTGTTTTATGGGTCAATTATTATTCTTCGACCCATGTTCCCTCTCTTTTCAAAGTTTTATAAAACCATGTAACATAGCCGTTATGCTGCAGAATTTTCTTCTCAAAATGCCTCTCTTTTCTCAAAATTATTTTATGTTATAAAATGAATACTCAAAGCTCTTATTTCTACAGTGGTATTCACATATATATCAAAATGTTCTATTTTAAATTCTGGGATTTACATACATGATACCCTCTTTCCCTTTCCGTGGGTTTAAAGTAACGTAAAGATCATGTCTTTAAAGCAGTTTTTAAAACGTTATGATTATGAAATGAAACCCATTTATTTTATGCTATATGGTTTATTTATGAAATGTTTGATGATGATATATGTGGCTCAGATGATAATAAAGGAAAATTTAAGGGTGTGCCCTGATAGCGCTCCAATGCATTGGGTAAAGACTTAATCTCTAGAGATGACCATTTTAACGACGCCTTGGTGAATAACCTTGGTAATTTTTAACGACACCTTGGGGATGGACCTTGGTGAAACGAAACGATTGTCAATATTAAATGTTGCAGCCACATCTTCAAGTTATGAAAAATGTTATTTTTATTATGATGTATCTCATTATTTCTTTCTCATTCCTTAAAGTTCTTTTCATGTCCTTATTGAAGTATCTCAAGTTAACATGTAAAATGCTTCTCTTGTTTCCCTTACTGGGCCTTCTGCTCACCCTTTCTTTTGATGTATGTCCCCAGGTTATGAGATGCAGTAATGAACCTAGGATGAACTTAAGGAGAATCCTTTAAAGTGTTTAAGAAGAATGTTTTATGTTGTTTTCATGTATTATGTTCCTTGTTTCCAAGACACTAAACCTTAATGATCCTCAGTTCCGTGTAATGAAATGAAAGTCATGTTATAAAAAGACGGGATACTATAGTTGGTATCAAAGGATGGTTTAGTTATTTATGGAAATTAGGATATAAAAACTTTAGGAATAACCCTATATAAAAGTTTAAATATAGGAAAACTTCCTGGTATTTTGGTAAGTATTGAGTAATTGGTTTATCAAACAAATACATCCATGTCTGGATACGAGCAGGTAGAGGCGGCTCTGGCACAGATGTACATAGGGGTAAAACCCGAAAACACCGCTTTGAGCTAGACTCGAACGGGAACTGGTGCATGATAACAGGCCTTGCTGCACTCTTGGTTACGACACTCCCGGGGGATATGTTTGGTTAATCACAAGATTTTTATGAATCATTATGAAGGAATTATAGAAAAGTGAAATTTTCTAAGCATGAAGTCTTAGTTAAAAGATTCATAAATAAAATAAGTTTCTTACTAAGGTTTTATTCTTTTAGAAAATGGTGGGCAATAGGAGGAACCGTGCCGATGGTGACCGCAATTCACCATGTGCTGACGGCCCTCCGATGGAAGTCGGAATGGAAACATTCATGCGAATGATGAACCAACTGACTCAAGTTATGAGTAATAACTTGAATCAAGCTGAGAGGCCGATATCACCACGAAGGGAGAAACTTTCTGTTGAGTCCTTTATGCGTCAACGACCGCCAACATTCAGTGGATCTACTGACCCATTGGTTGCGGAACAATGGATAAGCTCCATTGAAAAGATCTTTTCCGTACTTCATTTTTCAGAACAAGAAAAAGTCACCCTTGCTGTTTACCGCCTAGAGGGAGAAGCTGATCAGTGGTGGTCACTGATCAAAAACACGAAGCCACGAGGAGATATGGAAGCTTTGGAGTGGGAAGAATTTCGGGGAATTTTTTTAAACAAGTATTTCCCTCGTTCCATGAGAATGAGAATGGAGAAAGAGTTTCTCGAGCTGAAGCAGAAGGAGAACGAATCTGTTGGAAGCTATGAGATGAACTTCACAAGGATTTCCCGTTATACCTCAAGCTTTGTCATGGACCCTAATGGGAAGGTTGATATATTCTTTGGTGGACTACGACCTCATCTGCAGAAGAATCTAGCCAACAGGGACTATGATAGCTATGAAGAAATAGTTCGAAGTGCTATGAAAGTCGAGCTAGAGTTTGGTGAGACACAGTGGTCTCATAAACCAAATGAAAAGAAGAGATCGTTGGAGCCCAGTTTAGGGAAGTCTTTTGATCAGGGAAGAGGTGGAAAGCAAATGCAACTTACCACATGCAATAAATGTGGGAAGAATCATCTGGGGAACTGCTTGAACGGAAGTGGAAAGTGCTAAAAGTGTGGAAGAGGAGGCCATATTGCTCGGAATTGTCATAGTGAGGTGAAGCCTCAGCTTCCCAACACTAACGACAGAGGAAAGATAGTTCTAGCCCTACCCGGAGTCACATGCTTCAAGTGTGGACAGCTTGGGCACTTTGCTAACCAATGTCCAAATATGAGGGCAGTGGAGGGGAATCACCATCAACCTCAGCAGAGGCCAAGGGAGCAAGGTCGTGCTTTCGCTATCACAACAACTAAAGTTGAAGTTCCGAACGATGTGGTAACAGGTACTCTTGTTGTCCTCTCAAAACTAGCAAGTACTTTATTTGATTCTGGTTCTACGCATTCCTTTATTTCCTCCAAGTTTGCAAGGAATATAGAATCAATCCCCGAACTGCTAGAGGTAGAGTTGTCAGTCAAGACTCCAAGTGGGATTATCCTTGCATAAACAGTATTTAGAGACTCTAGTGTTTACTTTGGTGAGCACAATCTTATCACAAATCTAGTAGTCATTCCCATGATGGAATTCGACATTATACTAGGGATGGACTGGCTCTCAAAGTATAATGCTAAGATCAAATGTAGAAGTAAGGAAATCTCAGTAGTCTTGAATGAACGACCTACAGTTATCTTCCGAGGAGAGATATCCTGAACTGATCCCTATCTAGAAGCACCTCCTATAGCTTTCTTTATGGAGTTAATCGGTGATGATGAAGAAGGAAAAGGGAGCATACAAATAGAAGATGTTCCGATTGTTCAGGAATACATGGATGTATTTCCTGAGGAGTTACCTGGACCTCCCCCAGAAAGAGAGTTAGAGTTCTCCATTGAACTCGTACCTGGGTCTCAACCGATATCAAAGACTCCGTATAGAATGGAAAATGTGGAGCTAGAAGAGTTAAAGAAACAACTCCAAGACTTGTTGGAGAAGGGGTTTATCCGACCGAGTGTGTCTCCTTGGGGAGCACCAGTTCTCTTTGTGAAGAAGAAGGATGGATCAATGCGGCTATGCATTGATTATAGAGAACTGAACGGGATCACAGTGAAGAACAGATATCCTCTTCCAAGAATTGATGATTTATTTGACTAACTTCGCGGGGCTCAATTCTTCTCTAAGATTGACCTTCGATCTGGTTATCATCAACTGAGGGTGAAGAAGGAAGATATTCCAAAGACTGCCTTCCAATCAAGATATGGGCATTATGAGTTTACTGTTATGCCCTTCGTCTTGACTAATGCTCCTGTTATTTTCATGGATTTGATGAATAGAGTCTTTAAGGACTACCTTGATAACTTTGTGGTAGTTTTTATTGATGATATTTTGATATATTCAAAAATTCGTGATGAGCATGAAGATCATCTAAGGGTCATATTGAAAACTCTGTGGAAGGAGAGGCTCTTTGGGAAGTTCAGCAAGTGTGAGTTTTGGTTACAACAAGTGGCTTTCTTGGGGCACATCGTAACCAATGAAGGAATCTCGGTTGACCCTACAAAGACAATGGTTGTGGAGGAGTGGCCTCAACCCACAACAGTAACTGAGATTCGTAGTTTCCTTGGTTTAGCGGGATATTATAGGAGGTTTGTGAAAAACTTTTCACGGCTTTCTAATCCACTAACCAAGTTGACTCGAAAAGGGGTTAAGTTCATCTAGACAAAGGAATGTGAGGAAAGTTTCCAAGAGCTGAAGAAGAGATTGGTTACTGCACCTGTGTTAACACTACCCTCTATCGGAGAAGGATTCGTTATTTTTAGCGATGTATCTCTGAAAGGGCTTGGGTGCGTCCTCATGCAAAATGACAAGGTAATTGCTTATGCATCTCGACAGTTGAATATTCATGAGCAGAATTATCCTACGCATGATCTAGAGCTGGCGGCAGTTGTTTTTACTCTAAAGATATGGAGGCACTATCTTTATGGGGAGAAATGTGATATATACACTGACCACCAAAGTCTAAAGTATATTTTCACACAGAAATAATTGAACATGAGACAAAGGAGATGGTTTGAGCTTATTAAAGACTATGATTGTTCAATTCATTATCACCCTGGAAGATCAAACAAAGTCGCGGATGCGTTAAGCAGGAAAGATCCTGTTGTTCTGGCAACAATGAGGATCCTAGGAGATCCCTTGATTAAAGATCTAGTAAAACTGGACATGGGAATTATAAGTAAAGGGACATCATCAACCCTATCCCAAATGATTTCTCAACCTTCATTACTAGAGAAGATCAAGAAGGCTCAAAAAGAAGATCCTTTGCTGCAGGAGAAGTTGGAGGCCGTAAAAGATGGGAAGTTCCCTGATTTCAATATTGATCAAGAAGGTGTATTGAAATTTCGTACAAGACTATGTGTTCCATCTATTTCGGAGATAAAGAAAGAACTGATGGATGAAGCTCATAACTCTACTTTCTCTATACATCCAGGAAGCACTAAGATGTATAGAGACCTTCATGATCATTATTGGTGGGATAACATGAAGAGGGAGATTGCTGATTACACTACAAGGTGCCTGGTGTGTCAGCAAGTAAAGGCAGAACGACAACTTCCTAAGGGGGTATTACAACCGCTACCCATACTAGTATGGAAGTGGGATAATATCACTATGGACATTGTAACTGGTCTCCCGAAAACATCCAAAGTAAACAATGCGATATGGGTTATTGTGGACCGTCTCACCAAGACAGCCCATTTTATCTCTATTTGGGAAGATTTCACTCTGGATCAGCTTGCCAAGATATACGTGAAGGAAGTGGTAAGGCTGCATGGGGTACCACTATCCATCGTGTCTGATCGTGATCCAAGATTCACATCAAAATTCTGGAGAAGTCTTCAACATGCTCTGAATACTGAATTGAATTTTAGTACGGCCTATCATCCTCAAACTGATGGCCAATCTGAAAGTACTATTCAGACCCTCGAAGACATGTTGAGATTATGATCAATGGAATTTAAAGGTGGATGGGATCAACACCTCCCATTAGTTGAGTTCTCCTATAACAACAGCTTCCATTCGAGTATTCAGTTGGCACCCTATGAAGCTCTGTATGGAAGGCGATGTAGAACTCCTACTTGTTGGGATGAAACTGGTGAGAGGAGGCTTCTTGGGCCTGATCTTGTGCAAGAGATGACAGAACACGTTCATGCCATCCAACAACACATAAAGACTGCTCAGAGTCGGCAGAAGAGCTATGCTGACAATCGTCGAAGGGACTTGGAGTTTGGTGTTGGTGACAAATTCTTCCTTCGAATTTCTCCATGGAAGAGAGTCATGCGGTTTGGGAAGAAAGGGAAGCTCAGCCCTAGGTACAATGGCCCCTATGAAATCCTTGATCGCATAGGAGTAGTGGCCTATCGTCTAGCACTTCCACCGAACCTAGCTCAAGTTCATGATGTCTTCCATATATCTCTCTTGAGGAAGTACATACCCGACCCTTCGCATGTACTAAACCCAGAGGTGGTGCAACTGGAACATGACCTCTCTTATGAGGAGTAGCCAGTGGAGATCTTGGACCGTAGAGACAAGGTCCTACGAAACAAGACTACCCACCTTGTGAAAGTGTTGTGGAGGAATCATAAATATGAAGAAGCGACTTGGGAGCCTGAGGAAACAATGAAGCAAAAGTACCCTCACCTTTTCGACTAAGCCTCAAGTATAAATTTTGGGGACGAAATTTCTTAAGGGGGGAAGAATGTAACGACCCAATTTTTTTGAGTAGTATATTAACTTACTCTTAATGATTTAATAAGATGTTAATGGTTAATGCAGAATGAGGAGTCGATGGCTTCATCCAGTAGACTCGACCCTTATGAAGCCCACTTATCAGAGCTTAGGAAGGAGGTAGCATCTGTGGGCTTCGCTTTGGACCAAGCCCAAGCCGAACTCCAGCGTGTCAAGCTTGAACAGAAACGCCTATGGGAGAAGTTCAAGTTAGTAGAGATTACTACTAGGGAAATGTTATCTGAGCCTCCCTCAGATTCTCTCACCATATCACACCTTACACTTAGGTCTTATGCCGATGTTATAAGGTGCTATGTGACGAGACCCTAGCTTCCTTGCGTAATCCTTTCGGGTGAATAAATTGAGATCTCTTCCTTTAGTGATGTTTGTGGAATTTCTTTTTTCCGGATAATGTTAGGATATATTTTATTGATTAATTTTCGAAAAAGAGATATTTTAAAACATTTATGTAAACCCTAAATAATTAATGATGTGTAATGATTTTCAAAAAATGGTCTTCTACAAAAGTGTTCAGTAAGGAATTTGGAGTCTAATAAGATCAACTTAATTTTTGATGAATAGTAAATTATGAATAGTGATTTTACGCTTAGGATTAGTAATGTGACCAAATGGATTAGTAATTTCACTCAAAGAAAGTTTTAATATAATTTAGACACCTAGATTAAGTAATGTGATTCAATAAAATGGGTAAATAACGGTTTCATAAATTATTAGTCAAGTATTAGTTTTTTCGAGTGAATAGTGTTTTTTTTAATTAAAAATAATTAGAAAATTATTTTTATAAAAAGGACTTTATTTTTGAACTCAGAGCATCGATATTATGTTAAGGTAATTTTTGGGGATTTTTCTGAAAAAAATGAATTCTCGATGAATAGTGTTTTTATTTAAAAATTAAATTAAAAATATTTAGAAAATTATTTTTATAAAATGGATTTAATTTTTGAAATCAGAGCATTGATATTTGGTTAAGGTGAAATTTTGGGATTATTCTGAGAAAGTTAAATTTTCAATGAATAGTGAAAGTATAGTTTTTAAGTTACGGGTGTTTAATGACATCATTAAATGATGTATTAAGTATGTAATCAATATGGTCGACTTATTAATAGTAAGATAAGGTATGAGGTGTCCCAAGTGGCCAATACCATGGGCAAATACCATGGGCAAGCCCATGGTTTTGCCAAAACCACTAATGAGGTGTCCCTTGGCCATTAATGCCTTGTCCCCTCACTTTCCCTATAAATACCCACCCTTTCCTCCTTTATTTTTCACTCAGAACTCTCACCCAACGAATTTCTGGTCTCCTTACCTCCCAAGGAGTCCTCCCAAGGTGCCCCCAAGCCCTCAAGGTCCAAAACTTTGAGTTTCCAGAGTCACGTTTTAAGGTAAGGGATCAGACCTCTCTCTTTCTTTTCATGTAATCTCTTTTATGTCATTCATTTTATGCTCCATGTTATTATGTGAGAGGATTTTCTTTTATATTCCTCTTACTGCCCTTTTCATGTTTATATGATTAGAGATCCCCTCTTACTCTCATCATTTCGTTTTATGAAAGTTTAAGTGATGTCGTTCGGCTGCCGAATTTTTAAGTGATTCTTTCACCCTTCTCATTTTTCAAGTTCGATTTTCATGTCAGATCTTTCAAGTTCCTTTTTATTATGTTGGGGTATGATCTCTATATCTATCATACTGATCTCTTATGATCATATTATGAGATACCCTATTTTATCTTTTCAATTCATTTTTGTTGAAGTTTAAGTGACGCCGTTAGGCTTCCGAATTTTCATAAGAGAAATCAAATTTTTGTCTTCCTTCCATGTTTTTCATTTCAAATGGTATGTCCTTGAACTTGCATCACCATGTCCATATATCCTTCTTATTTTGTCCCTCTACTGTTTTATGGGTCAATTATGATTGTTCGACCCATGTTCCCTCTCTTTTCAAAGTTTTCTAAAACCTTGTAACATAGCCGTTATGCTGTAGAATTTTCGTCTCAAAATGCCTCTCTTCTCTCAAAATTATTTTATGTTATAAAATGAATACTCAAAGCTCTTATTTCTATAGGGGTATTCACATATATATCAAAATGTTCTATTTTAAATTCTGGGATTTACATACATGATACTCGCTTTCCCTTTCTGTGGGTTTAAAGTAACGTAAAGATCATGTCTTTAAAGCAGTTTTTAAAACGTTATGATTATGAAATGAAACCCATTTATTTTATTCTATATGGGTTATTTATGAAATGTTTGATGATGATATATGTGGATCACATGATAATAAAGGAAAATTTAAGGGTGCGCCCTGATAGCGCTCCAATGCATTGGGTAAAGACTTAATCTCTAGAGATGACCATTTTAACGATGCCTTGGTGAATAACCTTGGTAATTTTTAACGACACCTTGGGGATGGACCTTGGTGAAATGAAATGATTGTCAATATTAAATGTTGCAGCCACATCTCCAAGTTATGAAAAATGTTATTTTTATTATGATGTATCTCATGATTTCTTTCTCATGCCTTAAAGTTCTTTTCATGTCCTTATTTAAGTATCTCAAGTTCACATGTAAAATGTTTCTCTTGTTTCCCTTACTGGGCCTTCTGCTCACCCTTTCTTTTGATGTATGTCCCCAGGTTATGAGATGCAGTAATGAACCTAGGATGAACTTAAGGAGAAGCCTTTCAAGTGTTTAAGAAGAATGTTTTATGTTGTTTTCATGTATTATGTTCCTTGTTTCCAAGACACTAAACCTTAACGATCCTCAGTTCCGTGTAATGAAATGAAAGTCATGTTATAAAAAGACGGGATACTATAGCAGCGATCCCCTATCTAGCAGTTTAACCCTCGTAGGGTTTGTGGCATCATCTAGAATATGATTCTCTACACATTGAGTTGTTCTCAGTAGGTTTGTGGCATCATCGGGTATACGATCCCCTACTCAGCATGTGGTTTATAGTAGGGTTGTGGCATTTTTGGTTATATGATCCCCTACTCAGCGTGTGGTTTCAGTAGGGTTAGTGCATTGTCGGTTCGATCCCCTACTACGCGAGTTATACCAGATGGGGTTTCAGTATCATCGTGACCACCTTGATGGGAAACGATCTTCTATCTGAGTGATGTGATCCCCTATCTGTGAGATCTTTGAATACAAGATCAGGTTGTGGTATCCCCAGTGGATCCTGGTGGTGATCCCATATCTGTGAGATCTTTGAATACCAGATTGGGTTGTGGCATCCCCCAACGGATCCTAGGATTGATCCCCTATCTATGAGATCTGTGAATACTGGTGTGGGGTTTGGAATCCCTTAGAGGACCCTAGGAGTGATCCCCTATCCGAGGAGTTTGGTGTTTTTGTTGTTTCAACGTGACTTTCTTAGTGATGATATCCAACGAGCGTGATCTATCAGGTGAGCATCTGGGATGTTTGCATGGGACCCGATGGAGTGTATCTCTTGGAAAAGTGTCACTTGGATGACAGTGCTCGTGGAGTGTGTTCTCCTGGTTGTGAACCATTTCTGGTGATGAGGTCGGTACCTCATGTGGTTTGGTGTGTGAGCTGAGTATATCTGGATGTTTTTTGTATACGTAAGAACGCATATCTGAGCGGATGTTCATGGTATATGTATGGGCATATATCTGGGAAGATGTTCGAGATATATGTTTGGGTGTATACCTGAGCAGATGTCCAAGTTGTATGTACGGGCATACACCTGGATTGAGCTGACTAGTGGTGTTTAGCCGAGGATGGTCACGAGATGGAGTTTCTCTCTTGTCTGGGTTTCCTCTGGCTGGGATGAGCAGACTATTGCCTTTCAGTTTATCTCTTTTTTTTGGGTTTTTGGGGTGCCTACTGAGTATTGTTATACTCACCCCTGCACGGGCTTTTCCTGTACATGTTTGTGTCTTGTTCAGACCAAAGGCCTTTCGACGGAGTACCAAGAGGACCTGGGGCAGGCAGAGCTAAGTGAGCAGGACTGACCGTGGAGTCTTATCGGAGTTGTGCTGAGGAGCTTTCTGGGGATGCATTTGGTAGCGTACCCCTTCTTCTGAGCAGGTTGGATTCCTTTGTAGTTTTCTTTTGGTGGGCCCTGTTTTTTCCTTTTTATACTGATGTTGCACTCTAGTTTGGGATAATTGTATGCATGCATTTACTATTCAGTTTTATAAATCTTTGTACTGTTTCATGGAGGTGTATGTGGGTGTGTGTGTCTAGGTACCTTAGGCTAATGCCTCCCTTGTGTGTGATAGCCTACTCAGCACTAGTCGTCAACCCCTGGCCTATTAGAGGTGGGCTTGGGGTGTCATGGCTCGAGCCCCGTTGGGTTGGGTCATGACACTTTCAATGGGTAATCAATACTAAATAATATTAAGAACACTTAATAGAGAAAACAACATTTTTCAACAAAATAATTTTTCTATATATTAAAATTTGGGTACAACCGCGAAAGTGGCACACACACAAGGAAGAAAATTACATGTAAATCACAAGCCTGGGGACTTGACCCCACGACCCGCCCCTTACCCCCCCACGCCCTTACCACCCCACCACCAATTGTGGGGCGAATAATTTTTCTATATATTAAATATTAATATTATAATATTTAGAAATCAAACTAGATTGTATGGATCTTCAATTTATTTTTATAACATAAATATTTGGTAATAGTGGTTACCTTATATTTTTAATAAAATATAAATTACTTGGGTAAAAACTAGTTATCAAGGTAAAAACCAAAATGGAAAAATTTAAACATTTAGTGTAAAAAAGACATGAAACATGTTAAATACATCTACGAAATGAATGGTAGAGGCATCATAAACCTTATTACACCCAAAAACTTTATTAGTTTTCAATTTTTGAGCAATTTACCCTTGAATAGTGTTGTTCCATCATTGAAAAAGTAATGGGTATTTACAAAAACGTCATTTTATTCACTTATAAAAGGAGATCATTTCTAACACATTTCACCATTCATTAAAAATTCATAGATATATAAAAAATTTACCATGTTATCCATTAAACTCTATAACCATTTCCTACAATAGTTTTCCTTTACAAAATACCAATCTAAGGAGCCTTAAGGTTTTACCCAAGGAAGAACATCCAAATGGAGGTAATGTTCTCCACTGAGATCTCTTATTTATTTTCATCTTTTACACCTTAAAACATATTATATCCATGAAATTATGATAAAATAAATATTAATAATATTTTTAGATGTTATTATACTAATTTAAAATCCATTTCATACCATCCTCCAAAACCATTTGAAAAATAAAGACGTCATTATGCGTACGTATGGGCTACCACCTCCATAAACGACATACTTTATTTTTTATAACAGTATTATAAGGTTGGTTATAAAAGAATACTTAAAGGATTAATATTAAAATTATAAAATTATTAAGATTTTTTAATTATAAACCATTCCCTATCTTCCTTATTATCTATGGAAAATGAATGTGTCGTTCGTGCGTACATGCAGACTACTACCTCTACAAAAGTGATATATTCCATTTTTCACTCTAGTATTTCATTATATATAAAACTATATTAAAATATAGTTAAACACCTTAAAAATCTAAATAATATAATTATGATCCTGTAATAATGATATTATAAAAAAATAATCACTTTCTTATCCATACTCACCCACAGATTATAACTAGTTCTTATTCAGGCCGGTTTAACAACCTACTTGAACAATGTTGAAAATTTATATCATGGATGAATATAGACAATTAACTACAGGTGTAATTAGAAATAAATTATAAAATAATGTTTGTTTTATGTTTTTATAAATTTTTTAGTAATATTTAACTTACTATAATTATGCCACCATTTTTTCATTAAAATTTACCGAAACAATCTCGTCATCAACTACATAGTCACAAATCATAAATAAAATACTTATGAAATGAACAATAATATTGTAATTTATTATAAAAAAATTGTTCCAATACCTATAATTATATTTTAATTATGAACATTGAATCTATAAAAAATAATCTATATCTCCATTACAAAATAAATATTAAACAGAACCATCCAAACTAATAACATCTGATGATACAAATAAAATATAACTAACTAATATATTTATAAAAATTGATTATAAATTAAGATTATAAAAGGTTTTAGGTATGAATAAATTTATAAAATATGTTATTAAGATATTTATTTTATCTATAAAGGAAGTGAAAATTACTTTCATGGAATCCAAGAATTAAGGTAAGGGTGTTTGCATCTCAATTTTACTTCATTGAGATATGATTATAATTCACCACTTGTTTCCTTTTCATGGTTCATATATTAGACATATATTTCATTGTATAGTAATTTTCATTAAATATAAGTGATTTAAAAATAGATATCGCATTTTATCTTTCATGAGATTTCAATTCAAAAGATACCAAAGTTGTAAGGGTTTCTTTGTCTCTATTTTCAAGTCCATAAGACATGTTTGATATTGTGCACTATCATTTATTTTATATAGTGTATTCAATTCCATATTATCTTCAATTGTAATGAATATCCTTCATTTAATTATTTTTAATTTCATGGTATCCCTCTAATGTTCTTTTTATTATTACATTACCATTACCGTAAGGGTTTTCCATCTCAAATTCTTATCTTTGAGACATATTTTTTATTATACATCAAATTTTATTTACATAGAATTTATAATAACTATTTGATATATTATGTCATGAAGTAACATTATTCATGGAATTTTAATTTCAATTTCATGACCTATCTTTCAAGGTGTTTTGATTGAAATGTTACATAAGCTGTAAGGAATTTTGATAACTCAAATCTCTTTTCTTTGAATTATAATATCTCTTCTAGAAATTCCATATTCCAAGAATGGAGGATTGTAACCTGAGATATTATTTCATGTATTAACTTATATATCCTCTTATATTATTTTCTCTTTAGTGATTAATCTCCTGGAAAAATATATTAATATTTTTTCTTGAATAATCATCCATTATGTATAAGCATGATTTTCTTCCAATGCCTTTCTTCTATGAATACCCTATTTATTATTTATTTTCTTAAGGTAATTCACCTAGATTCCCATACATTGATAAATTTGGGGAAATTATTGACTTAACCACATACCCATTACTCTATACAGTGTTATTTTGAGAGATGCTTACATAAAAATCTATTCCTTTTATTGATTGTGGAAATGTTGACAATCTGCATAATTTTCATTTAAATAAGGGTGTTCATTGTTTATTAAGGCATGATGGTTATGTATTGTATAATATATTAATTATTTCATATTATAAATTATTTGTACTTAATTAGAGATGGATGGGGCCTGAGATAGCCCCTTGATTCATCAATTGGTCGTATGAGACAAACTAGCCCGAGTATTTGGTGTATTCCTACCTATTTATTTAGATGTAATAGTTGTGGTCTTGATAGAATATAAATGTCTTGAAACAAGGTCTTGAAAAGATTTTTATTATTCATTACATCTCCATGAAATCAATTATTATTACCCATGTGTTTGTTTATATTATTTTCCATGGATTTTTCTCAGGCTCATGTGATCAATTATATGGAATTATTTTATTCTTATTTATTTTCTATCATGTTATTCACACCTTGTTTATTCTATGATAGATTCTATTATACATTTTCCTTTACTGGTTATTTAATATCACCCTTATTATGTTTCCATTTCCTTGGGTTATGAAGAAAAGTATTACACATGATATGTCTATAAGAATATAATGTGTAGAGAATTTATGGGAGATGTTGAAGACTTATTATGCATTAAGTATATCCCAATATGGTAGTAAATTGTCCATTGGTTGAGAAAGACATTGGCTTTATTAGTTAATGATTTTACCTAATCCTCTAAAGCTCTAAACCTAAAAGTACCTTATTTTTTAAGTGAATAAATATTTTTGTTTGATATTGTAATTATGGATATTTAAATTTGGGTCACTTTTGTTGGTTTAAAAGTCAATATATAATGTTTAGGTCATTGAGTTCCAGATTCTGGGAGTGCAATATCAGTCTATCATAATACTATAGTTTATCTCCACTCTACATTAATGATAAAATCATCAAGGCCACCAAAAAACATTACCCAATCCTTTACACTGTAAAACCTCAACTATACCGTAGGATCCTCCACTACACCATAGCCTACAGCTCAACGCCGCAATCTCCTCCACCAGCAGAAATTATAGCTCAAACTACTCCCATACTCCCTCAAGTCTTCTTATTAATCCTCTATCACCTTAAACCACACAAATTGATCGGGAGGATAAGGATTCTGCATATATAATATTATCATGAGGCATAAAATGGGTTTTCTATACCGGGTTACCCATGAAGTATACCGCATAGGGTTTCATACACTATATCTTTGTTATACTGGGGGTAAATGGATTATATTTGGAGTCCCCACTACCTAAGATTGGTGAGATACCTAGTTTAAAAACCTTCATATTTTGATAACTTTCTTACCCAATTCTTAATGCTTAGCTAATCATGAGATGGTTGGGTATGTTGATGATTATGTCATTAGTTAGAGCTTAGCCAAGATGGGATTTTCCCTCTCATGTGATGAGTATGACATATAATCCCTTTATTGAGATAAACTAAAGAAGCGTATAACTATACCAAAATAGTACATATGATGTTCTTATCTATTCAAGTGGCTGGAATGTGATGTGATCATAAGGTGAATGACATGTGATCTATTCATCGACGTGATTAGTATATACTCAGATAATCAAGAACATATGAGTTGTCTATATGTGATTGACATGCTTTATATCCCATGGCCACTCGATGTCTTAAAAAAATGGATTATATGAGAATCAAGATTTCCTATGATTCAATAGGTGGACACAGGTATAGAGATACATGTGTTTGATGAAGACCATTTCAGATCCATTTATAGCTTAAGAATCATTGATTCTTTACTAAAGGATTCTATTTGATTACATTTATGGATATAGGATTCATATTTATTGTCAAAGATATAAAGGCATGTGGGTCATAATTTTTGGTTGACTAAATGGGTATTGAGTTTGACTAAAAGATTTATTTAAAAAAATATAGTTAATCTAAAAGGATTTTTAATGGTTATTCACAAGGTATTTCATATGATGTGATACATTGTGAGATTGATGAAAAATTTACAAAAGTGTTTTAGAAGACATCCAAACTGATTTTTGGATATGTTTTCACAAGTTATTATATATTATACAATATAGGGTGAAATTAAACTGCATTTATAAGTATTTAGTGTAAGTGGTAGATTGAAGTATATAATACCTAAAGCCTATATTCATATGATGTTTCTAGACTATATCATATGAAATGATATTGGTATATCATGAGGCATAGTATAAGATAACATTTCATTGTGTACTGATAATAATATGGTGTGATTAAGGCATAACTTTGGCTATGATATTATGATATCACAGCCACTATATTTTCAAGGTAGTAAAGTTCATGTGATCTTCTATATGATATATCATCAATATCTATAATTTCATCCAAAAAATACATGGGGAAGTGATTCAATCATGCAATGAGAGCATAGGTTGGAAGTATCATTAACTTATAAATTAAAAACATGTGAACTAATGCATGAAACAATTATATATATATATATTGATGAATATATAAGGAGGTGATCACCTTGAGATAGTGTTTAGTTGATTATGCCTTTCATGTTTTCAATACTCACATACATTATAACATCTCATGTTTTTGAACCATGGAAATTATAAAATAATTTTAAAAATTTTGTTCGATGGATGGTCAAAATGGTAAAATCAGCTTCAGAATGGAGTTATGAGAATTATAACACTTGAAATTATTGATTTTAGATATATTTTAAGGCCCAAGAGGTGTCTTGGGTGTTCCTTTGGGTTTCGGGAGAGTCCAAGACTTGTTCAGAGCTTAGAGCTCTGGTTTTTTTTTAAAACAGACCAAGAACACGGTTTTTTAAAACTTTTCACCTTAGACCACATAGTTTATTAAAACCATGTGGGATGCTACAGATAATTACATAAGGGTCACATGGGTTGCACATAGTTTTCAAAAACTATGTTCCTATCCTACAAGTTTATTTCCACTTAGGTAGTGGGTGAACATAGTTGGTGCACGGTTTGGCCAAACTATGCATCCAAACCATGCACCCTTTAAAATGAGTGGAAAATTTCTTTTTTCCCTAACTTATTTAATACTTATCCCCCCTTCTCTTTTCCTCTTCACACACAGAAACTCCCTCCCTCACATAGATCTTTTCTTCTCATCCTAGGAATGGATGGTTCTCCATCATTTTGACTCAAAATCAAGAATCATTTGTCACTTTTGATCACCCCTAATTAGTATATGAATCCTCCTTTCTCAGTTTGTCTTACTGTAGTGAATGTTATTTCAATGTGAGAAAATATGCCCTATTTTCAAGAATTTTTTCTATTCTTCCCTTTTCTATTGACCCATCTGAAAGTAAATCCTTATAATATATGAGTGAATCATCCTAATCATGATTCAGGTGGTCTATGGATTATCCCTTAAAATCTCATCATTTATAAAATGTTTTCGTTGTGTTGTACACTAGATTCTCTAAGCATAGCTCCTAAATTGTGTAGCCCTTAAATTGAACTGACTATTCTATGATTTAGATCCCTTGGGTGGATCCTTGATATTGTTAGAGTTTAAGACCTAAATACATACAACCCTATGGGTGTGTCACTCGCATTCACTTGTCAAATAATTGGCATAATTATCCAAAACACTGCTAAGTGTGTTGGGACTTGCTTGTAAAACAAGGATCATATAATGATCTTAAATGAATTTATTAGATAATTCTTGGGAATGTATCCATAATAGGATTATATTAAATTATGAAGTATTCCCTTGGAATAAAAAAGAGTTTGAATAATCAAATGCTTATTTTTACCATGTTTCTTGTATAACCAAACACCCTTCTAAGGAGTGTTGCCTTAATTATTTAGAAGAAATGACTAGATGAATTTGATAAATGGGAAGTGTTATATTTATTCAAAATTTACCCATTATTAATGGTGATCAAAGCTATTATTGGAGGAATTTAAATCTTTCATATTAAATTGTCAATTGGCATGTCTATTTACATAGACCCTTGTATATAAGGTGATATGTATTTGGAGACTTTTTGGCTTAGCTGAAAATAGGTATGGTCGGCCAGGTGTCCTTTAAGGAACCCGGTCCTGTCTTGATTACATTTATTTATTTACTACTTAATTTTTATACCTACACACTACTTATTTTATACTCACTGACTGTATTGCATTAGATTACATTGGTGGTGTCCTGGTGAGTATATATCACACCCTATTTGTTATGCCATTTAGTACCCGAACAGACATCATGGTTGTAGGTTCAAGATCATGGATTTTGTTATGTGTTGTTACATATGTACATGGGATCTTAGGATCACAGGACTAAGTAAATCCTCAGGATTATCATGGAGTTAGCCTTTGGGACTTTTATTCATTTCGTTATGCATGTTTATGTATTACCTGTTGTATGCATATTGTTGTACATTGTAGCATGTTCATGAATGATTGTTTATTCATTTATTATCAGTTGTTAATTATTATTATATTCTGTTTCCTTCACTCATGGTTACTTCCACTATATTTATTATTGATCCAAAGGGTATAGTCTCCCCACTATACCACCTTTAGACCATCGCTGCTAGTTTTCAGCCTCTGGTGCATGGGGAGGCATGCTTGAGGCCATGTGACTAACCGGATCAGGGCACCATTTTAGTGGCTCCTAGGTCAGGACATTATAAGTGGTATCGAAGCCTTTATTTTCCTTTGTATTTCTATTTTATACTGGTAGAGAGGAGACTAGGAATGTGCCAGCAACTAGTAAATATCTCGTGTCTAGGAGTGATCAACCCACGCATGGGAGAAAAACTAAGTTTCTAGGGATGGTATTGTTGTTCATGTTGTTCGTTATTACAGTTGATTATTATTTCACATTGATTGATTGATTAAATTTATTTTTATTATTGATTTATGGGATTTATAGTATTTTACCCTTGTACTGGTATGGAAAGGAAGTGTTATTATATGCATCATTATAGGCATGTAGAGATTCACATGTCATTTATATTCCATGTCATGTAGATTTCATTGCTTGACTGACTCATACATGTTGTATGTGCCTTGTGGGATTTAGCATCATGTTTATATGTATACCATATTTAATTGATTATTTAGAATTCTTATCTATACACCATATTGTGTGATAAATTTCCATGTTCACCTATGTTTATTGATACGTGATAGCCTACCATGTTATAACTGTGATATATGATTGGTTATTAAAGTGTCCACATCAACCTAAATTATGTTTTCTCTTATAGATTGATGGTGACACCTTAATTAACCAATCATAACATGGTTTAGGAATGGACCATTGGTTTCCTAGGCTGAAACTATTATGAGTGGGTTCCCTAGACAAAACTCCTTTATGTACTCTGATTACCATTACTTGTATACGGTTTGATATATACATGTTTTTATTCTTACTATAATAGTGTTGATACTTTTTAATCCACTATTTACATGGTAATGTCCCCATATTACATGTTGTGTCAAAAGGTTATAGCAGTTCCGAGCTATAATGAGAACATCAAGATATTATGATAGTAATCTTAAATATATGTACTATAGTATAGAAACATCATAATAAAAGGACATATATGATGTCTGGATATCAGGTGTTAGGGGATCATAATCCGTGATACTTCTTCTCATGAAGTTCATACTTGGTGATCTTGATTAAATGAGATCATGAGGATAGACCCTCTAATTGGAACACCACATGATTCATGTGTCATTAGTTATTACTATCTACAAACATGTGTATTGGTCTCTGAACTTGAGATCATTATCAATGCTTACCATTTTATCGCATACTTTGATGAAAGATAAAAACCATGACATTGAAGTCATGGTGAGGTAGCTTGTGTTGGGTGCGTCATTGGTAGTATAGCATTGGTTGAATGATCAAGATAGAATTTGTCACTTCTGAGTTGAGGAAGAGATATCTTGTGGGACCATGTTGACCAGGATGGTAGTACCTTCTTTAAATACATGGACATGGTACAATAAGGTAAGTCTGTCCAGTAATGTCATGAAATATATAAAGAAACAAAAGGATAATGACATAAGTGTTCATCCTACTTTATGAGATATCGTGAGACAAAGAGATTATATTACATAGAATGTGTTCAAAGGAGGTAGTTGTATATATAACATTATTTATCTCATTAGATTCCATGATGGGTTGCTAGATTCAACTCTTAGCCTGTGGTTTGGACTCACTGTTATCGATATAAGTACCTAGAGTGTCACTCACTAATTGTTTCCACAAGTTCCACTTATTCTAATGAATAGAAGTTTAGGATGAAGTGGGCCCTGTAACACCCTGAGATTTTATTCTTTTTAATTTCTTTCATATCTTCTGTTGTATGCTACACCAAGATTATCTTGCGCTATACGCAACACCATATTAGCTTGTAGTATACGCAACACTATTCTTGGATTGTGTTACACACAATTTCAAGTTCATTTGATAGTAGTTATTCTACGCAACATTTGAGTGTGTATATATATATATATATTCAATGTATAAATGAAATATGATTGGATTCTATTATACACAACAACAAAGGAGTATTTCACTACACACAAACCTGACTTGGCTTGCGTTACATGCAATCGCGACCTTCCTCGATAGCGTGTGTAGTACGCAATACCGGGTTTCACTAAACAGCGATATATTGTTATAATATTATTATGAACTAGACGTTATGAATAGTAGTATCTACATTTTAAATTTTATAACATTATTATTCATCGTACACATTTTCTAAAACATGGTATTTAACAAAATAAATTTTTCGGGTAAAATAAGTATTTTTCAAAAAAAAATGCAGTTTTGCCGCCTTTTGATGGCGCACCCACATTAAATCTAGTTTTTCACATGTTTATAAGTTCAATTTGACAAAATAAAATTCTTATATGGAATCAGGATATAAAAATTTACTTTGGATAAATTTTTCATATTATTCTGATAACTTTCATATTTTAATGAATAGTAAAAACACGCTATATTTTAATTAAAAACAACTTTTTTCATCGTAATAATTAATATGGTTAAATTATAATATTGAATGATTTTAAAGTATAAATAGAATATATTTTTACCATTTAATATAATTTATGTCTTTATCTTTAATTTTATATTGAATTCATAGGTAAAATCATTTCAATCTTTTGCAATGTTTTAACTTTTAAAACCTGTTTTCTTAATAACGAGATTAATTTTAAATTAATTACTGAAAATTCTGTGTTTTGAATCTTGAAAAATAGATTCCATATTTGTATTCAGTGGGTCCAAATTATGTTAATAGGTTACTTTTATTTTTTTAGATTATGAATAGTAACTACGGTAATTTTTATTTACTATAGTTAAAGGTAAATCGGGTAATTAAGGGTAAATGTAAGATTATAAAATTACCCTGAAACTTTCCAAAATCCTATTGGATGAATAAAAGTCGACCCATATCACCTAAGGGTCAGACTATTTTCATTTCATGGACTTTTGACCATGAAATAATATAATTATTATTAAAACCAAAGAAAGTGACAACATGTCACTCTCTTGAATCTTATAAGTATAATAATTTTAATTTAGTGATAAACATCATGAAACTTCGAACATGAATAGTTTCCAGAAATCTAATAAAATTATCTACATCATATGAATTTATTTATAATTTTTAGGGATTAAATAAGTATCATTAATTATGACATAATAGTTATGTTGAAATTATTTTATTGATTGAATTATCAAATAAATGATTTTAAAAGTATTAAAATAAATATTATATGAACTATTTAATGTTCTCCACTAATTTTATAGATAAAAATGACATGTTATAAATCTATTAAATCTTTTATTTTGAACATATATTCTTTATATATTTTATTTAAATTCAAATAAATGAATAGTGTCCAAATTGACACTATTGTTATTTTATAAAAATTACATATTATAAAATTGTTAAAAAATCACAAAAATATTTAAAAATTATAAATTAAAATTTATATGGTCTAAAATGTAATAAATCATAAAATTATGGACAATTCAAAACATTTAAGTAATTATTTATGATGATTTAAAATTTAGGATTTTATTACCACAAATAAAATTAAATAGATTATATAAGGATAAATCAAGTTGATAATGTTTCAAATAAATACCCTACTTGTATAAATTTTATTTTTTGATGATATTTCAACCCTATATAATCTAATCTTTGGATTTGAGTCATTTTTTATGTTTTTAAGTGGGGTTGGAATTTATTATAAATTAATATTTCTTATAATTCCAAAGGTGCCCATCTCCTCCCTTATAAAAGGGCACCTCCTCCCTCTCCTCCTCACACCTTTTTGAGCCTTCAAGATCGGACAACCCCTGCCCATTTCCCTTATCAACCTCCTTAGAAACATCCTAGATGTCCTGGTCTTCTTCAAAGACCAATCTTAGTGCCCTAAAAGGAGGTTTCAAAGAGGCGTGTCAAAGAAGAGGTAATATCCGTTATCGATTCTTTCAAATTTATTTCTTCTTCTACTTCTTATTATTTAGTTGTTTCATTATGAATTAATAACATAAGTATCAATAATATACTAATATGTTATTATAAATATTAAACAACCCTATTTCACCTTCTATCCATTCTAAGGAAAACAAAATCATCGCGCGTGCGTACGTACGGAATACCATCTCCACGCTGTGGTGTAATCTGTTTTCCACCACCACCTTACTTGGATGGGTATAATGGTGTAAATAAATAACTATATATGATTATTTTAAAGTTCTATTGATTCTGAAATATTATACATACACTTCAATACAATTTCATGATCATGGGAATGATATCATCGCTCGTGCGTACGTACGGACTACCGTCTCCACGAACGCGATAAGATTCATTTTCCATGATTAACCATTCAAGTATGAGTATAAAGTATATATAATAAATAATCATGAAATATATTACATAATAATGATATTGGATTTATGTACATATATTTTTCATTTACTTAACTCCATTTAATTCAATAAGGAAACGAAAACAGCATTCATGCGTACGCACGGCCTACCGTCTCCATGAACGATGTATTTCATTCCATTTATCGATATATCATATATATTTATATACTAAATATATATTATATATAAATCATGTTTTAAATTATGGAATTAAGTAAATCAGGATATAAGTAATAATATCAAGAACAACATGTCGAAACACGTACGATAAATGAAACGATTTTACCCAAAAACACTGCTTTAACATGGAATTTAAAAAAGAACGAGTAATTTAAAGTCATAAGTGAACCATATATGATATCATAACAATGAATATGAATCTTTAATAAGTCAATGAAATTATATTAATCATTATACAAGAGGTTCGGATACGTACGAAGCATATCGGACCTAAGGTAATGGATAATTGTTCCAATCTCATTCTTATCCGAGATTTTTTATTCGTAAATATTTACTGGGGTTATGTTTATCATCCATGTCCATGTTTTCTAAAAATGTTTTCATAAAATTTTTATTATTCTTCCATGTATGTTTAAAGTAATTTTTACCCTTTTATGACTTTTACCACAAGTTTTGGAAGGAATCTTTCTTTTGTTTACCATACGAGGTACTTTTGACTTTTCCGACAAAAGTACGAGGAGAATGTTTTTTTTAACTTATACGGAATTAATGGATTTTTATGGTTTTATAACACCTTATTTTCATGAATCTTACTCAACATGATTTCATGACCATTTTCAACAAAATCCTCTTCTTTTAAAATTTCATGGCATTTTTTGTAAAGAAAATGATTTTGAATAAGGATATTTTCCTCAAGAATTCATTTCAAGTGCTTTATCAAAACCATTTTCCATATAAGATGACATTATTTCATATGTGTATGTTTCAAGTAAAATGTCTCTATGATTTATATGGTTTCACTTTTCTTATGATGAAATGATATCCATTTGTTTTATATGGATTATGTTATGATGGAATGATGTTTATGAAACCCAATTTATTCTTTGGGTTATGATGAATGATTTATGATTGTTTTGTAGAACATGTAAGAATGATTTCATTATGAGATGGGTGGGACCTATATCTCCCTCCAATTCATTGGGTAAATATTTATATCTCATGAGATAGACATGGCTGGAACGGAAAGTAAATCTGGTTTAGTAATACAGGGCTGGAACGGCAAGTAAACCCGGTTCAGTAAGAGACTTTGTCCACTAAGATGGTCTTGGAAGCAATGCATTGGCTACTATGGAAATCATAACATGTGCTTAATGGTTGACACAATTACATGTTTTATTCCCATTCCATTTTATCATTATTTATGTTCCATTATGATCTATGCCTTATGTACTGCCATGTTTTATGTCATTGCTCAAGAATTTGATGTTTAAATATTATGTTCATGTTTTGAAGTTCAAATGTATATGGTTTGTTTTATTTTCTCCATGTTTACCCTTACTGAGTATTTGAGATCACCCTTTATATGTTTTATTTTCCCCAGGATATAAATAAAGGTTTTAGGTAAGAAAAAAAGGAAGATATTTATGGGAGATGTTGAAGATCTTTCACCAAGATTAGAAGATTATGTTCCATGTTTCCAAAGACACTAAACTATTACAGTCCTTGTGTGTCTATTTTTGTTATGTATTAAGTATTCCACAAAAGTAATGTAATGTCCATGTACGTCAAGCTTTGGGTATCTACAGGACCCATGTTCAAGGGCCATAGAATGCCTGAGTATGATCAATCACTGGTAAAAATAATTCAATTATATTATTTAATTTTATAATAGTGATGATTGAATTTATTTCTCAAATTATTTACATGTTGTTTGATCATAAAATTGAATATGAGAAAATATATTTTTTCAAACAAACATAGGATGTTCAAGGTTTGTTAAATTATTTGAGGAGCTTAAAAGACAAGATAATGCTTCATATATTATCATGTAATATTTTATAGTGTTACAAGTGAGTGATAAAATATTTTTGACATTTATAACAAGTTTATTAAATCATACATTTTTTTAAAGGTCTAAAATGAAGGTTATTACTTTCCAAGGACCAAAGTGAAATTTTAGAAAGTATAACCGAGTTATATAAGCTCATTTTATCCTCTTGAATATTGAGATACACCATTTTAAGGAATTTAGTGAGAGAATATCTTCTATTTTCTCCTCTCAAGTTCTTAGAGGGAGATTTCAAAGGAAGAACAAGGTCAGATCAATCCCACTTTCTCAATCGAGTATGTGTTATTCATATGTTCTAAGTGAAATTTTAAAGATCTTATATTTCCCATTATAGGACTTAGGAAATGTATATCAATGATCCAAAAGATGTGTTGTGTATGTGAAAAATCTATAGTATGCCTATCTTTTAACCATTGATCCATTACACGTCGATGGTGAGTGAATCAAACCTGAAAATTTAAAAGAATAAAAACGTATTGTGTGATAAAAGACCTTTGAACCACTTTTTAGATTTATTATTATGAGTCTTTAGTTAATTTAAATTCTAGTTACAACCTAAATGGTGTTTTATTTTATATATTGGAATGGAATTTTTCTTTAACTAATCCTATATATGAGAAACATGGATAAATAAAATGAATAAATAATGCTTGAAATGATTTTTTATATAAATTTCCTATGTTTCCTTGAAGTGTTAGCTAAACAAAGTACCAAGTATCATTATATTTTCTAAATCGTACTTGATGTTCTTAAACTAAAATTTTGACATTTTTAAAAATCTAATGTGAATTAGTGTAATGGATTAAATGAAACCTTAATGTGGGGTTATTAGTTTCTAACCTCATGTAAGGGTAGTTTGAATCTTTCCATGAGTTCTTCCTTAGATGGTAATGGGTATGTTTACCATGGGTATCCATTGACCTTTTTCTTTTACATTGAAATTAGATTTTAGGTCGGTAATCCTAGTGACCTTTTTAGTGTGTCCCATTTGTAATATTGATGCTTTATTTTTCCGTAAGGGGTCAGCCTGGGGTAGGTAATGATCTCATAAATTAAAACCTTTCTAAATTTTATGAATAATCTCATATGTGATGTATTTTTCATGTGTCTTTTGTTCTAAGTAGGACTCTTAGTGATGATACAACACCCCCAGATAAATGAGTGGTTGTTCAGTAAGATGAGCCTTATTGACGGTTTGAGCATCATGCAATGTTCTAATTCAATGGGTTAGACATGCCTAGGGCATGGTCAACTTATTAGTAGGTTATATAACCCTTATTCTTCTTCACTGATCAGATACTTGAGATTTTATCATCTGTATTAATAGTTATATGGGATAATACAACTTTGGGATAAATATTTTATGCATACCATTAGATACTGGGATGAATAAGGTTGATGGGCATATGGATAGTATCAAATGATGTGTCATTGTGTTGATGAAATATTAGGGTAGTACTAATCGATACACACAATACCTATCAAGTTCTAAAATGGTGCAATGAACCATATGAGTTTGGTGGAAATCACTAAATACTTGATCTACTATGCTATATTCTCGAGTCATCTCTGGAGTTGAGTGACCCGGGTGTTAGAGGAAATTGAGTTATCCCAATAATCAGGATGATGTTGCGAAAGGTTTGGTTGTTGTAACACTACTGATCATTTTAGTTTTGGATTGTATATCTAATACTAATGATGTTTTTGAGAATGGATTGGGAGATCATCATGTGTATATCTAGATTAAATCTAATCTAGAAATCTTTTAAGCAATTGGATTTCCTCTATTTCAAACTGGAACTTGGTAAAAGCATGTTAGCCACATCAGTAACTCATGTTTGGTGGTGGATGGAACATTTTTAATGGTATGAGTTCCCATTTATAGTAAATAATGAATTTGACACTCTTAAGGTGGGGATGATCATGTCAATAGGGGGAAATCATGTCCTTCTGAGTAGATAGAGTGCAACCGTAAAAGACCATTTGGTAGTGGTCACCTTTTCTTCTAAAAGCTTGTGAGGATGGTAGTTTGGGTTTTCTAGTCCTTAATAAAATGCTTGAGATAAAACCCGGTTATGAGTTGGGATGGGGTTTGGATGCTAGATTTAGGTTCAGGGTGAGTGGAAAACCTAGAGGATGTAATGCTTCTAAGGCATTATGTTGTATGCAATGTAGAATGATGATAAAATGGTTGGTTATGTATGTAAACTTTGAGGATACCACGAGTTAAGGTTGGACTATGGTGGGGGTTTTTGAAACAATAACAAAATGACTTTATAGTTAGGAAATCATGGTCAGTTTAGGATTATGTATTGACATGTGTAACCGGTCTCTTTTAAGGAAGTTGGATAGAGGTGGTTCGACTGTTCTTTCCTAAGCGTAGTTGGATGTGATTGGTTGAAAACTATTTTGGACACTTCATCTTGGATATTATGGGAGTGTCTTGGTTTTATTAGTGATCATGATATCCTCATAGTTTTCTCTTAGATTAGTGATGATCATGCCCCTTATCTTAACATAGTCCAGGGTACATTAAGAGAGTGTCAGTTATATGCCAAGCTAAAGAGGGAACTAAAACACCGTGTTGGATCGATAAATAGAATCTTTCATAGTTTCACTCTAGAAGAATAGATAATCATAAAGGTGTAGGATTTCCTGAGTAATACTAGGATTCCCATGTAGGAAGTCCTTGGATAGACTCATGAAAACTAGACAATTCTTTGACTTAATCATTAGGTGATATACCGTTGTTGGGATCATTCAGTGTTCTTGATACATAGATCTCTCAACTATGTATAGATGTCTCACTTGTAAACTCCTAAATATGGAATACCTTTGATGAGATCCTTGGATTCTAGTAGTTTATTCTGAGTCCACCCCAGACTATAGTTAGTATCATATGATATGTTTCAAGTGTGATGACCCAAGGGTGCAAGATCGGGTATACACCTATGTTTGTATTGAGGAACGATGACAAGAACAATCAGATTCGTAAGAAACATCATCAGAATATAGTTACATTATTCAGTGAGAATGCTTGTAATAAACTCAACATGCCTCAGAATAAATTCATCATAATCAGCTCTTGGATGCATCAAATATTAATGTTGATCATTCTCAATGATAGTCGGTTGGTAGTGTCTTGAATTTATTTCCTCTTGTTCGGTTGAATGTGATTAGTGAGGAACCGCATCAAGAATTTTTTTGGGTGTATATGGGTAAATTGAAAGAGTTGTACAAGGATTTTATAGAAAATATAACACTTTTAAGCTAGATATGGTCGATTGGGAATCAATTATTCGATCAAATTTAGAATCATTCCAGTATCATCTTTAGAATACTAAGGGATTTCTTGTCTGGGAAATTCTGATGGTGGGAGAACCATGGCTTTGAATTGGATGATTAAAAGAGGTGACAACATAATCATGTCTCAGGTTAGATGGCTTGGGTAAGTTTCGTCTCAATTTTTCTTTTTTTTAATAGGAGCTTTGGCTCGAGTTTTCATGACTTAAGTACCGTGTATTAAAATTGATGCTTGCGGGCGAGTTGGTCATTTAAAATGAAATGCAACCTTTTTAGTGGAATTTTCATGACCTAGGTAGGTCAGGTGTTGTTTTTTATTCCACAAGTCTTATTGAGGATGATGTTTTCTAAGGTGGGGAGGTTATAATGTCTCGTGTTTTTTAACCGTGAAAATTCTAAAGGAATTTTGAAATTTTCATTTAGTGGATGGTATAAAGGTTAAAATGAACTTTGTAATGTAATTATGAGCATTAGAACACTTAAAATTATTTATTTTATATATATTTTAAGACCCTAGAGGTTTCTTGGTTGTTTTGTTGGGTTTCATGAGTGTATGGGGCTTATTCGAAGCTCGGAGCTCCAGTTTTTGGAGAAAACAGACGAGGAACATGATTTTTTTAAATTTTTCTCTTGAGACCACATGGTTTATTAAAACCATGTGGGGTGATATATATAACAGTAGAGGGACCTCATGGGGTCTGCACCATTCTCCAAAACCATACACCTAACTCACATGGTTAGTGACACTTAGGCAGTGTGTACACATGGTTGGCATACAGTTTTGACAAATCGAACAGCCAAACCATGCACCCTTTAAAATGAGGGCAAATTCCTTTTTCCACAACCTTATTTAATATTTATACCCATTTTATTTTCCTCTCCACACAAATCAACTCCCTCACTCGCTTTGATCTTTTCCTCTCCTCCTAGGCATGGATGGTTATCCTTCATTCAGAGTTGGAATTGAGCGTCATCGATAACATTTGATCACCCTTGATTATTCAATGAATTATCCTTCCTCATTTCTCAATTTTTTTCCATATTTAATGCTATTTCAATGTGAGATAATGCACCCAATTTTTATGAAGTTTATCTATTATTCTATTTTCTCTCAACCCAGTTCAAAAAAAAGCCTAATAATGGACGAGTGAAGCATATTAAACATGAGGTAGGTGTTATATGGATTATCCCTTAAAGTATTTTCATTTATAAAATGTTTTAATTATTTCACATTCCAGGTTCTCTGAGTGTCACTCCTAAATTGTGTATCCCTTAAATTGAATTTACTAGACTATGATTTAGATCCCTTGTGGGGTCCTTAATATTAATATAGGTTAAGATCAAAATGTGTACCACCACATGAATGTTTCACTCACTTTCCCTTAATGGTGAATGGGCATAATTAGGCAAAATAACTCTAAGTTTTTTTAGCCTAGCCTTTAAAATAAGGTTTGTGTAGTGATTTTAAATGAATTGATTGGATTAATCTTGGGCATGTGTCCATACAAGGACTAAGTTAAATTATGAAGTGTTCCCTAAGAATAAAATGGGTTTGTAATGAGATATAAGACTCATATAATCAAATTATTATTTTGACCATGTTTCTTTTATAACCAAACACACTTATAAGGTGTGTTGGATTAATTATTTATAAATAATGACTAGATGAAATTGATAAAGGGGGAGCATTATGTCTATTAACACATGGCCCCTTATTAATGGTAATCAAAGTGATTATTGGAGGAAGTAAAATGTGTCACATTAAATTTTTAAATAGAATGTTTATTTATATAGGCCCTTATTTTTCTTTTTTACTATAGGGCCCTAACCTTAAACATTACATAATCTTGAGTTATGTCAAAAATTCACATTAAGGGTCTTTTCAGGTTTAGAACTTTATAGAATTAGGCCATAACTATTAGATAACAGAAACATAGAAATACAAAGTGGACACTTCCAACAGTATCTGTTTCTTCTATACCATAAAAACTTTTAAAAAGAAACATGGTTTCTTTTCATGTTTAATCATCGTAAATTTTCCTTGATTCCATCCTTGACTCTATTCTCCCTTAAATCTCGTGAAAACATTTAAAAACTTAGGATGAGCACAAAAATCTTGGTAAGGGGCATAAAAATAAATAAAAACCATTAGTATAGTTAAAAATAGATAACCCATTCAATGTTCTTTGAGTGGATGAAACAAAACATTTTCATATGAATAACACTCATGCTTTTTGATCAATGAAAAACACTAAAACCAATACCAAGAAATTAAAACTCCTTTAGGTGACTTAGAGTATCATATACATAAAACCATTTAAAACATATTCCAATTGAAATAACAATATGGTAGACTTCCAAATTGGATATCTATAATGGGGATCACCCTTTGAATGATCTATATCGGGCTCACCAGTGAGCTATAATGGGGCTCAACCCTCCGTATAAGTTGTTTAGAGCTCACCTGTGAGCTATAATGGGGATCAACCCTTAGTATAAGCTATATCAGGCTCACTCATGAGCTATAATGGGGATTAACCCATCTTATAAGCTATATAGGGCTCACCTGTTTCATATAATTCTCATTTACCATGAATAAAACACGTTAATAACAAAACCCCTTTTTTGAAAGCTTCTTCTAATCCCATATGAAAAAACATTTCCGTAAAAAATACAATTTTTATTTAAGAACCCATTTTCAATACCAAGATACCAAAATAAAGGAAAAAGGGATTTATATTCATTTTAAAATACATTAAGGCTTATATATAAAGTCAAATATCAAATAACGGTTACGATGGAAGAGAAGTCATTGTTGTCGTATACGTTAAAAAAACATTCCTTTTGTCATTTTGTAAATAAAGTAAAACACTTCATATAAAAAGATTACTTTTGAAAACTTTTAATTAAACTCAATATTGAAATAAAATTTCATGTATATTCCTTTTATACCCATATAAATAAATATGTAATTTAATATCAGGAAGAAAAATATCTGATAATTAAATCTTTAAATATTCAAGGTGTCCCATATCATTTTGAACATTTAAATACTAATCTCCGTGATTTAACAAATAACATTATTATAGATGAAATATGGTTATGAAATGTTATAGTGGCTTCATACACCTTATAAAATAATAAAGGTTCATATTATCAAGAAATGCCTCAATGAAAGCAGATTGGGATAAAGTCCCTTACCTTTAGTCTGAATTCTCTCATTAATTCTTTAATTTCATAAATAATAAACTTAGGTTAATTTATACTTGATTTAGAACCTTTTTAAAGTTTATTATTAATTTTATATCACTTATTACCATGTTATATCATTTAGTTAATTATTTTAATTCATATTTGACGTTTTGTCGATGGTCGGTATTTGAGTCAAAAATGAACTTGTTTTGATGCAAATTATCCATGTGGTCATAATTATATTGTATATAAAATATTATTACTGATTTAAATATAATATATATCAAGTATATATGTATTTATAATAGTCTATAACATTTTTATATAATAAATTAAATGCACCGTTCATAGAGAAGGTAGGTCGTACGTACGCATGAACGCTGCTTTCATTTCTTTGTTATATTAGAGTAATAAAAAATAAATGATAAATAGGTATATTATCATTATAGTATGATATATATTTTATATATTTTACATAATTTCATTAACTTTATCCTTTATATGTTTCATGTATGGAATGAATGATTCATATCACTTTGAGGGGGTGGTAGTCCACACTTCCTTAAATGAAATTATCGTATTTACCCACTATGGAAAGCATAAAGGTATGTTGTAAATAAAATTTACAGAAGAATAGAGACAATATAAATGTAATATATATCATATATAAATACAGTTCCATAATAATGGACACCATGAGAGGTGTTAGGATAAAATTGAACAATCATCATTTCGTGAGGTAGGAGTTCATCGTACACAGAAACAGTATGTTCTATATCCATTAGATGGAGGTGTGTATAAGTGTAGGTAGAATAATTAGAATAAAAACATCCTAGTATATTTAGGATACTGTTTTTTTTATAAATTAATTGAATAAATATAGTTTTTTGGGTTGGACAAGGAAAATGAAAGGAACTTGAGAGAAGATGTTACCTTTAAATCGGGTAACTCCTTTGATTTTAGCCAAAAGGATTTCTTTAATTATCATATGCCCAATGTAAGGATTATAAAATTAAGGAAGGGATGTTGGGAGATAATTTGAGTATAATTTTTATGATACAAGGGGCTTGAGAGGTGTGATTAAGTGGGTAGAGGTGGTGGCCTTTTATAAGAGGGAGGAGGGGCACTTTAGGAAAGTGTTGAAATATTATTTTATTATAAATTGATTTTAGAATTATAATAGTTAAAAAGTGATAAACTTAGAGGTTAAGATGAGTATGGGTTTAAATCATCTCAACAAATAGGTTTTATACAAGTTTAGGCTACAAAATTAACCTTATCTTTTAGCTTTAACCCTTAGTTAAAAACATTAACTCTTACCATGTCTACTTGTATTTTCATAATATATGGTTATTATATTAACTATAAAATGAAAAGAGAACCAAAAATGTATGATTAATAACATTTTTAACATTATATAAATAATTTGGATTAATATTATATTTTTAGGACTATTATATCATTTAATAAAATAGTATTTTTTAACCTCATTTGTGTCAATTTTGACACTATTTAGAAATTGATTTTTGTTAAAGTCATAAAAACTTGATTACTTATAAAAAAGGCATCAAATCATCCTTAACATGTCAATTTAATCCAAAAAAATCATTTATTTCATCAAAATTTTCATATTATAATTATTTTATTATTTATAATATCATTTATTTGAATATTTCATTAAAAAGGTAATCACTGCATCATCAATGTGTCATAAATATATTTATTAATTTAATGTATAAAAATTATAAATAAAATACCATGATGTAGGAAATATTTTTATATTTATAATTACTATTTATAGTTTAATATATCATTTATATAAACCAAATTAAAAAAAAATTAGTTAGGAGATACATGTTTATATTATATTTCCCATTTCTGTAAATTAAATATTATAAAAGGTCATTATCACACCCAAGTGGACCCATGGGGTCCTAAATTAGAACCAAGGATGCTCATGGTCAGAAATATCTCACAAAATATTATTAGGAAACATGTTAGGGTAGTTTTATATTATTATAATATTATTTTTTTACCTTTATTTAGCTGATTTAGCCTTTAACCATGGTAAATAAAAATAATTACTGAAGTTATTATTCATAATGTCCAAAAATAAAAGGTACCTATTTACATAATTTTTAACTTATGATTACAAATATGGAATCCAATTTTCCAAATTCAAAATAGAGAATTGTAAAAAATTAATTTAAAATTAATTCTTGTTGTCAAAACAAGAAAACGGTTTTTTAAGAAGTAAAAACTGTCAAAAGATTGACATATGTTTATGTCCAATTTAAATGTAAAATTACTTAAAATGACCATAATTGAATTAAATTATAAAAACTTAATCCAATTACACTTTAAACCCAATTAAAAGGAAAATCTAACTATGTAAATAAATTAGATGAAAAGGAGGTTTTGAATTAAAATTCAATATTTTTCACTATTCATAAAAATATGGATTTTATCAAAAAAATACAAAAATTTCAACTGAAGTAAATTTTGATGTCATTATTCTAAATAAGAAGTTTATTTTATCAAATATAACATATAAAATTGACAAAAAACTATTTTAAAAAATGGTTCGGCATCAAAAGGCAGTAAAACGACCTTTTAAAAATATTAAAGTATTTTATGCTTAAAATTAGAATCATTCTCATTTTAAACACCTAAAATTCATTGGATAAATGTAAAAATGTTTAACCAATATATAAAATCATAATATAGTTAATTATTTTCATTCCTTCCAATACAATTTCTAAGTGTTAACTACCATTTAAAATAATAATATTGTTGTATTATTTTTCGATATAACTCAGTGTTGTGTGCAACTTAAGATTTCAAAGAAACCCATTATTGTATGTTGGGTACATTATCATACATAGTGTCCCATTTAAACTAAAATTAATATTAAATTCAAAAATATTAATAGATATGAAAATTTATTGTTCTATAAATACCTGGGATGTTACAGCATTCCCCCCTTTTGGAAATTGCATCCTTCCAGTTTTAAAATTGGGCTTGAAAACTTCATTGAAAATATCACATCGAAAAAAATAGTCAATAAAACTATCACTTTAAAATAAATAAAGATAAGTACAAAGGTCACCTAAGATATTATATTCTTGGGTTCCCTATAGTAAAACATGGATATGGATGATAAAACTAACTCTCAAAGACTAATAGAGAGTGATAGAAAACATAGTCATTGGAAGGTTATCCATCAAAAAACCGTAGTTATGTTATGGGTCAAAAGACCATTGATAAATGTAAATGAATAATGTTTTTTTAATATCTTTTTGATAGATTTTAGGAATTAATTTACTTCCTAGAATAAGAATATAAGGAAACATAATTACTTGATGTATTTCTATTTTATAAGCATAATTTCATCCTCATAATATTCCTAGAATATGATGTACATCCCTAAGAATAACCTTAAGTATAAAAGATAACAAAAACTGTAAAGGATATTAATATCTTAAAATTAAAGTCCAAAACTAAATGAATACTTCCACATTAAAAAAATACATACATAGATCCGGGTGTTTGGAGGTTGAGCGTTGCATTTGTGGTCTTTTCAGATGGTGGCATTGGGAGCTTGTTTTGTTTTGAGCAGATGAGGACGACAGCGGGAGGGTTTGTCGGACAAACCCTTGTTCTTGGAGGTGGGGTTCGCAGGCAGTGGTGCTCTATGTACGGTATGGCTTGATTTCCGATGTTGTCATTTTTATTTTGTGGATTTTTTCAAGACCAGTTTGTTCTGATGATTATTGGTTGTTGTTGGTTGCTATGCGGGATGTATCTGGAATTTGTGGTTTCTCATTTTTTGTTTATTTCACCGGATTTGTTGGCTGTTTTTGTGGATATCTGGTGTTAATTTTGCGATGTGCCGAGGGTTTCTACCTCGTTGAAGGTTCCGATTGTGAGGCTTTGAGAGGGGGTGTGTGTTCTGTCCCTGTTATCTTGTGTTTGCTCATGGATTTTGGTTTGGACCGGCGATGATCTGGTGTTGGGTTTCCTCCGACTGTGATGGTGATGAAGGAAGCCGATGTTGCTCACTCACGTTAGCCTCGTTGGCGGTATGTTTGATGATGAAGTTGGTTTTCACGTTGACACGCTCCTTGAGGTGGTTGTGCGGCTCGAGGTGGACACGTGGTTTGTGTTGTTTGAATTTCGAATTTCTGATGTGGTTTTGCTTTTGGAGGAGTCGTTGTTTGGTTGTGATGTTACTGGTTATCCTAAACTGGCTTTTGAAAATCAAAAAAAAATATTTCCAATACTAATTTCTTCCCTAGGTAATTAACTTTGGACACTAATTTTCATAATGTCCCAACTCATTGTAGCTAAAGAATATTATTTTAGAATGTCTATCTATTATCTCATTATTGGACTGTTTAGAACCCTTTTTTGCAGTCACGAACATTTTGACCAAACTTACCACATCGGTAACACTTTCCATATTCTGACACACATTCCTCAAAATGTATTTTTCCACACTTGGAACAAGTTTTGGCTTACCTCTAGAATAATTAGTTTGTTGCTTCTCAATTTCCTAGCACATTGACCATTTCTTACTCTTATCATCTTGTGGAACATAAGTATTGGAAAACTCCATTTAAATTTTATCAGAATAATGAACCACTTTTTCATAACATTTAAATTATTGCGAGGAAAAAGCTCTTCATATCCCTAGTTTCAATACTGAATAAAATCTATTAATTTTATTATCAATGTATCACATAAAACCTGGAATATACGTAGCCAATCTTGTGAAGTTCACTTCATATGCGACAACTGAATCATCATCCTTTTTCTTTAATTCCAAGAATTGTTTCTCCATACTAAGCTAAACAAACTTAGGGAAATATTTCTCAAGGAAAATATCCTAAAATTATTCCCATTCCATGACATCAAGATCATTTTTCTCTCTAGTATTATTAACTAATGACCACCATCGATCAGCTTCAAATTTAAAATGATAAACGAAAAGAGTTTCCTTTTAATGTTCTGAACATCCCATGACTTCAAATATCTTATCCAGGGTATTGATACATCCTTAATATACCACTAGGTCAGATGATCCATTGAATAATGGGGGATGATGCCTCATAAAAGTTTCCACTACTGACGTATTCTTCTATAGTTGATCAGGATGATCTCGTTCACAGATACAACTACAATTTATACCCTGAGTCAACTGCTCCATCACTACAACAAACTTTTTAGTTCCAATTCTCACCACCTCATGTTATTAATTTTAAATGTTTTTTCCTCTTGATTCCTTCCCATTACAGCTTTCCTATTTCCTCCATAGAAACCCATTTTAAAAATACAAAGTTTAGATGAAGCAATAAGGTAATCTTAAAATGCTACATCAATTCAACTTAACCATAAAGTAAAATCATCTAAAGGAAATCAATTAACACCATACCCCAACCTTAAACATTACATAATCTTGAGTTAAGTCATGAATTCACATTGAAGATATTTTCAGTTTTAGAGATTTAGAGAATTAGTCCATAACTATTACATAACAAAAACATATAAATACAAAGTGAACACTTCCAATAGTATCTGTTTCTTCCATAACATAAAAACTTTTAAAAAGAAACATGTTTTCTTTTCATGTTTAATCATCATAACTTTTCTGTGATTCCATCCATGACTCTATTCTCCCTTAAATCATGTGAAGACATTTAAAAACTTGGGATTTCACAAAAAACTTGGTAAGGGACATAAAAATAAAGAAAACCCATCAGTCTAGTTAAAACTAGATAACCCATTCAATGTTCTTTGAGTGGATGAAACAAAACATTTTCATATGAATAACAATCATACTTTTTTCTCAATGAAAAACACTAAAACCAATAGAAAGAAATTAAAACTTCTTTAGGTGACTTAGAGAATCATATACATAAAACCCTTTCAAACATCTTCTAATTAAAATAACCATATGGATGAATTCCAAATTGGAGATCTATAATGGGGATCACTCTTCATATAAGCTATATAGGGCTCACCTGTGAGCTATAAGGGGGCTCAACCCTTCGTATAAGCTGTGTGGGGCTCACCCGTGAGCTATAATGGGGCTCAAATATTTGTATAAGCTATATCCAGCTCACCCGTGATCTATAATGGGGATCAACCCATCATATAATCTATATCAGGCTCACCCGTTTCATATAATACTCATTTACCAGGAATAAAACATGTTCATCACAAAACCCCTTTTCTGAAAGCTTCTTCTAATCCCATATAAAAAACATTTTTGTATAAAAATACCTTTTTCATTTAAGAAAATATTTTCAATACAAAGATACCAAAATAAATGAATAAGGGATTTATTATAATTTTAAAATACATTAAGGTTTGTAGAGGAATCCAAATATCAAATAACGATTACGGCGGTAGAGAAGTCATTGTCACAGTATACATTAAAAAAACATTCCTTTTGTCATTTTGTAAAGAAAGTAAAACACTTCGTATAAAAATATTCCTTTTGAAAATTCTGAATGAAATTCAATATTGAGATAAAATTTCATGTGTATTCCTTTTATACCCATATAAATAAATATGTAATTTAATATCCGGAAGAAAAAGATCTGATAATTAAATCTTTAAATGTTCAAGGTGTCCCATACCACTTGAACATTTAAATATTAATCTACATTATTTAATAAATAACATTAGTATAGATAAAATATGGTTATGAAATTTCATAGTGGTTTTATATACACCTTATAAAATAATATAGGTGCATATTATCAAGAAATGCTTCAATGAAAGGAGATTGTGACGAAGTCTCTTACCTTGAGTCCGACTTGTCTCTTTCATTCTTTAATTTCCTAAATAATATACTTAGGTTAATTCTTACTTTATTTAGAACCTTTTTAAAGTTTATTATTCGTTTTATATCACTTATTACCATGTTATGTCATTTGGTTATTTATTTGAGTTCATATCGGATGTTTTGTCGATGTTCAGTATTTGAGTCTAAAATGAACTTGTTTTGATACAAATTGTCCATGTGGTCATAAGTCCATTATCTCCAGAATATTATTAATTATTTAAATATAATACATATAAATTATATATGTATTTATAATAGTCCATAACATTTGGAGTTAAGAAATGAAATGCACAGTTCATGGAGACGGTAGGTCGTACGTACGCATGAAGGATACTTTAATTTCTTTGTTATATTAAAGGACTAAAAAATAAAAGATACATAGGTATATTATAATTATATTATAATATCTATGTTATATATGTTACATAATTTCATTAACTCTATCCTTCATACATTCCATGTATATAATGAACGAGTCATATCACTTTGAGGGGGTAGTAGTCCACACTACCTCAAATGAAATTATCATATTTACAATCTATGGAAAGAATAAAGGTATGTTGTAAATAAAAATTACAGAAGCATAGATAAAATATAAATATCATATATATCATATATAAATATAGTTCCATCATAAGGTCAACCATGTTAGGTGGTAGGAGAAAATTGAACAATCATTATTTTGTGAGGCAGTAGTTCACCATACACAGAAACAGTATGTTCTATATCCATTAGATGAAGGTGTGTGTGAGTGTAGGTAAAACCATTATCATAAAAAAATCCGAGTACATTGAGGATACTGTTGTTTTTATAAAATAATTTAATGAAGATATTTTTTGGGGTTGGATGAGTAAAATGAAAGGATCTTGAGAGAAGACGTTACCTCTAAATCGGGTAACTCTTTTTGATTTTAGCTAAAAGGATTTCGTGAATTGCCTTATGCCCAAGGTAAGGATTATAGGAGGAAGGGAGGGATATTGGGAGATTATTTGACTATAATTTGGATGAGACAAGGGGCTTGAGAGGTGTGAGTAAGTGGGTTTAGGTGGTGGCCTTTTATAAGAGGGAGGGGGGCACTTTAGGAAAGTCTTGAAATTTTATTTTATTATAAATTTATTTTAGAATTATAATAGTTAAAAAGTGATAAATTTCAAGGATAAGATGATTATAGGTATAAATCCTCTCAACCAATAGGTTTTAGACAAGTTTAGGTCACAATATTAACCTTATATTATACCTTTAACCCTTAGTTAAAAACATTAACTCTTACCATGTCTTCTTGTATTTTCATAATATATGGTTACTATAGTTACTATAAAATTATAAGAGAACCAAAAGTGGATAATTAATGAAATTTTTAAAATTAGTAAGTTGGTTTGCCTAATCTTAGATTTTTAGGACTATTATATCATTTAATAAAATAGTATTTGTTTTAAAAACTCATTTATGTCAATTTTGACACTATTTAGAAATTGATTTTTTGTTAAAGTCACAAAAACTTGATTACTTCAAACATAAGACATTAACTAATCTCTCACATGTAAATTTCATACAATAAATTTTTTTATGGCGTAAAAATGTTCAAATTACATTTATTGTATTATTTATAATATCATTTATTTGAATATTGCATTAATAAGGTAATCGCTACATCATCATTGTGTCGTAAATATATTTATTTATTTAATATCTAAAAATTATAAATAAAATACCATGATTTAGAAAAACTTTTTATATTTATAATGAATATTTATAATCTAATATATCATTTATATAAACCAAATTAAAAAAAATAGTTAGGAGATACATGTTTATATTATATTTCTCTTTTCTTTAAATTAAATATTATAAAAGGTAATTATCACAACCAAGTGATTCCATGGGGTCCTAAATTCAACCCAAGTATGATCATGGTCGGAAATATCTCATCCCATAGGATTAGGACATGTTTTAGGGAAGTTTTATATTATTATAATATTATTTTTTTACCATTATTTACCTGATTTACCCTTTAACCATGGTAAATAAAAATAATTACTAAAGTTACTATTCATAATGTCCAAAAATAAAAGGTACCTATATACATAATTTGGAAATTATGATTCCAAATATGGAATATAATTTTCCAAATTCAAAACATAGAATTGGTATAAATTAATTTAAAATTAATTCCCATTGTTAAAACCAGAAAATGGGTTTTTAAGAAGTAAAAACTATCAAAAGATTAACATATGTTTATGTCCAGTTTAAATGTGAAATTACTTAAACTGACCATAGTTGGATTAAATGATAAAAACTTAATCCAATTAAACTTTAAAACTAATTAAAATAAAAATATAACTATATAAAAAATTAGATGAAAAGGCAGTTTTGAATTAAAATGCAATATTTTTCACTATTCATAAAAATATGAATTTTATCATAAAAATACAAAAATTTCAACCGAAGTAAATTTTTATGTCATGATTCTAAAGAAGTAGTTTATTTTATCAAATAGAACATATAAAAGTGAAAAAAAATATTTTTAAAAATAGTTTGGCATCAAAAGGCGGTAAAACAACCTTTTAAAAATATTAGAGTATTTTATGTTTAAAATTGAAATCATTCTCGTTTTAAACCTCTAAAATTCATTGGATAAATGTAAAAACATTTAACAAATATATAAAATCATAATATAGTTAATTATTTTCATTCCTTCCAATACATTTTCTAGGCGTTAACTACCATTTAAAATAATAATATTGTTGTTGTATTATTTTTCGATATAACTTAATATTGTGTGCAATGTAAGATTTCAGAGAAACCCATTATTGCGCATTGTGTACGCTATCATACATAGTTTCCTCTTTAAACTAAAATTAATATTAAATTAAAAAATATTAATAGATATGAAAATGTATTATTCTATAAATACGTGGGATGTTCTATTTATAGCTTGAGTTATCCCTATGGAATGAATTTTCTAATTTGAATTAAGTGGATTGTTTAATGGTATGGGATAAACACTAACCATGACCATCTCGTATATCATGTTAAGGGCGATATGAGGGATCTAATTCGGAACACCTTGTATGAGATTATCTAGCATAATAATTAAAAAGTATAAATAAATTATAACATGTAGGGAGTGATACATGGGTTCTTCACAGAACACCTTGGATGATCTCATGGGGTGGATGCCTTTACATCACCCCATGATGGATACCTAGTTCCTTAGTGGATTTACTTGGATGGGATCAAAGGGAAATTATATTATATCATGCCATGAGTGATACCTTGTTCCCTATGTGGTATATCATGGATGAGCATAGAGGGTTATGCCCTTATTGTGAGTCGTGAGTGATACATGGGTTCCCTATATGGAACGCCTTGGAAAGACTCCTACAATGATGGGTTTTTATAATATACTTAGACTGATATCTGGGTTCCTTATATGGAATACATTAAAAGGACTAATTATTCCAATTTATTAAGTCAATTTATTTGTCTGCCGAGTCAAAGAACATACTTGGATTTAGTATATGCTTTACATACTCAACAACTGAGTTATACTTCCTTCTTAAACACATATTCCATGAGCATTATGGAACCTCTTATGATTATTCATGGATTCTTGAGTTCTACCTCGGGTCCTGGATAATACTATGTATCTATATATATTTCTACATATATAATTTATATATATATACACACTTACATATATATATATATATATATTTACGGTGACATGTATCCAGAGAAATTACAGCTTAAGATGATGTAAGTATAGTTGGCCACATTTCCTTTGAGGAACCTGAACCAACTTGATTACATTTATTTATTTAAAAATTACTTATTATACCTACACATTGCTTATTTTATAATCACATACATGATTTCATTAGAATCCATTGGTGGTGGTCTACTGAGTATATCTCACACCCTGTTCGAGCCACCATCATATACCCGAAAAGACATCATGGTTTCAGGTTCAGGATCGTGGATTTTGTTATGCGTTGTTACTCATGTACATGGGAGATTAGGAGCACGGGACTGATTTAGTGCTTATGATTCTAATGGAGTTATCGTTTGGGGGATTTATTCATTTTTTTATGCATGTTTATGCATTACCTATTATATGTCTATTTGTGTACATTATAGTATGTTCATGCATGATTATTTATTCATTTATTATTATTTTTCAATTGTTATTATATTATGTTTCCTTAATTCATGGTTTCTTCCAATTTATTTATTATTAATCCTAAGGGTATAGTCTCCCCATTGTACCACATTTAGACATTCACTACTAGTCGGCAGCCTTTAGTGCATGATGAGGTATTCGTGAGACCATGTGATCAACCGGATCGGAGTACATTTTTAATGGCTCCTAGATCAGGACATTACATAAATGTATCTCTCATGATCTTACACCTTTAAATAATTATATACTAGTATATCATGGAGAAATTATGATACATACTCAAGTGTCATGTGATTTATTCATCTCATGGATACATCACAAAGAGGGGAGTCTTATGGGTTCCCTTTAGTAATCTTCATTAAACTCATTTGGTCTAAATATTGTAACATTAGTTCTACAGTTTAAGGTACACATGCAGTTTCCTTATTTTACAGTAGCATAGTTTTGGGTATTCTTGCATATAAAATCTTGGTTTAGGGTTTATATATTGCTTCTATCTTGTTTAAAGAGTTTCATATGAGCCTATAAACCCCATAAAGGAGTATAGGAGAGGTTAGACAACTTGAGAGATTTTCTTTTTCTTATCACAAAAGAAGGTGATGTGTTATTAATTGAAAATAATGAACCATTTTTCTATAAGAAATTAGTAAATATCTTATAAGTTGAATAGTGGAAAGAAGATAGGAATTTTGAAATGGATTCCATGTACCAGATCCAAGTTTGAGTTTCGATATATCCTCCAATGGATGTAAATCTTATTGGGTGTAAATGGGTATTCATGAAAAAACAAGACATTGATGGTAAAGTTAGTACCTATAAGGCATGAATGGTTTCTAATGGTTTTAAGAAACATCAGGGAATATACTATGATGATAATTTTCACTGATCATCATGTTGAAATTCATTATAATTCTACTTTCCATTACAGCATTCCATGATTAAGAGGTTTTTAAAATGGATGTCAATACCACTTTCCTTAATGTAAATATTATTAAAGATGTCTATATGACACAACCAGAAGGATTCGTGAAATAAAAAGTTACTACTAATATATGAAAGTTATAAAAGTCTATTTATGGGTTGAATTAAGCATCCAAATGTATTTTTTTTATGAAGCTATAAAAGAATTTAATTTTGTTAAGAATTAATATGATCCATGTGTCTATAAGATGCTTAATGGGAGTGAAATTATTTTCCTAATAATATATATAGATGATATATTACTAATGGGAAATAAGATACCATTCTTGGATTTAGTTAAGACTTGGTTGAATAAATGTTTATCCATGAAATACTTAGGTGAATCATCCTATATTCTAGGGATCCATTCCATCAGATAGAACACATAATTTGACAATGTATTAAAAAGATATAGGATGAAACAATCCAAGAGAGTATTGTTGCATATGTCACATAGTATACATCACTCCAAGAAAATTTATCCTTGAATATAATAAGTGAGAGAAAGAATGAGTAGAATCCCTTACACATCAGTGATTGTATCTATCATGTATGTTATATTATGTAATAGGTTTGATATTGTATACTCCTTGAGTATGGTAGGAAGATGTCAAGAAGAATTGGGAGAACCACATTTTGCTACTATAAAGACTATCCAGAAGTACCTAAAGTGTACAAAGGATATGTTCCTAGATTATGAAGGAGATATGGAAACAGTTATGATTGGATAAATATATTTTATATTCCAATCAGATTATAATGATCTCAAACCGCAATTGGGATATGTGTTTTACCTTAATGAAGGTGTTGTAAGATAGAAAAGTTATAAGCAATTAGTGGTCACCGATTTTATAATAGAGTTTGAGTATATTGTGGATTTTAATACAGATAAAAAAGAAGCATGGATACATAACTTCATCCAATAGGTTAGTGTTATACCTAGCAGTATGGATCCCATTCCATTGTATTGTGAAAATATAGCAGTAGTTGTTCTAGCTAAGGATCTAAGGTCACATTAATGGATGAAGCACATAATTTGGAAGTGTCACCTCTTGAGTAATTTTACTAAAAATTTTAAATTCACGGTAAGCTATTTATTCAAAAAATAAAATGTATCACACCAATTTACTAAAGCCTTATCTAAATAGAATCATGAATATCATATGAGATCTAGCGAGTTGAAAATTGTTTGTAGTTGTTTACAGTGCGAGTGGGAGTCTATCAGAGTTAGTGCCCTTGAACCAACTAATTATATACTTTTTATTACTAGTATATTAATAAATATATTATCACATAATATTATTATTCTATGTTACATTAATTTGATAATGTTATTAGAGTATTTATTGCATCAAAGGGTTATATTAATTCCCCTTTATAATGAGAACTAAGAGATGTTGTGAAAATTTTCTTACACATATATCTTATGGTCTAGATACATCTATCTAATGAGACCCAGATGATGTCTAAATATCAAGCGTTGGAGGCTCATAAAACATTGTGATTTCTTCTCATGAAGTTCATATTTAATGATCTCTAAGAAAGGGGGTCATGAGGATAGACCCTTCAATAGTAATTCCACATGTATTATGTGTCATTGAATATTCATATAGGAAAACATGTGTTATGGTCCTTAGACTTGTGGTTAATTATTATTAATGTGTGTCATCAATCATATACTTTGCTGCATGGATCAAAATCATGATGAAATTTTCTTGTAGTGTGGTAGCATAAATTTTGTGCATCATAAGTGATAAGAAATTAATAAAATATTTTAATAATTGATTTCTCCCTTTTTATTTATGGAAGAATATATTTCCATCCATTTGATTCAAGTATATTTTTCTCGTGAAATCCATGTCCATGTTATTTTATAGATGAGTTCATTTTGAAAAGTCAAAGAAGCATATATCAATCATATAGGGTGATGAAACAAGTATTGATCCATCTTAACGAGATATCAGTTGACAAAGAGATTATATTATACAATAATGTTCATAGGAAGGTTGTTGTGATCCTTAAAAAAACTTATTTCTCAATGAGTGTCTTTACATGTTTCAAGATTCTTGTCTTTGAATTTGGTTAAATTCACTTGATCCCACTGAGAGAGAGGCATGTAGGGTTACACACTAAGTGTGTCTAGAATCCAATTAAATTATATTTAATTTGATATTAATAAAAAATATAAATTCTCAGACTGTGGAATAATAATTATTCAAGTATTGTTGATCACCAAAATTCAGTCATGAGATATTTGAGTTTATAATATGTAAAATGAATTTTATCGCTTATTTATTTTTTTCATAAGGTAATAAATAAATAATTATTTATCTATGAGTTTGGTAATTAAAGTATAATAAATTTTTATTTAGTTACATGACTATTAAAATGAATATTTATTTTTTATTTTAGTGACTATAATATTTATTTATGTTTATTGAATGAATAATATTTATTTGAATAAATATTTTTTATTCAATATTTGATGAATTACATGGAAAGATAAATGGTTCAAGTTAATAGCCCAATGGAAATTATATATTTTATTTAATATTTTCTAAATAAATATTAAATTATTTATTTAAGAAATTATATTTAAATAATACATGTAATAGGATATGTAATAATAATTCTAATGATGTTATTATTATTATTTTGACATGGTCCATTACTTAGATGTAATAGTATAATAAGGGTATGTGTTTAATTATCAATTTTTTAACCCAAAATATATAAATAAAAATATATCACATTTCAAATAGTTAGAGGTTTCATTCACAAAAAGAACACTCTCAAGAATTTTCTTGAGTTTAAAGAGAATTTTACCCTTTTCTTCCATCTCAAGAACGTATAGAGAAAAAGAGATTCCTTGTTGTGATCAACGATGAATGAAGTAAATAACTTGATCATATTATTCTAACACTCAAATATTTAATAATTTCATTTGAATATTCATGGAGCATGTGTTGATACATCTATATGGATATTAGTTTGGATTCTCCAACATAACTACAACAAGACAAGAGCGATAGTGAAAATTGATTGTGAGGATCATCATGATTGAGGTGATTCTTATTCTAAATTAATTATCAATTAAATTTTCACGATTATATTCAGATATTGTAGGGTTTTTTTCAATTCATTTAGATATTATTCATTGAAATCAATGAAAAAAATAGGGCACTCACCCACCGCTTCTGTTGGGCTCTGAAAACCCTCATGCTCCTTGGGTGAAGCAACGTGGTGGTAATCTTAGGAGGAGTCGTAACATGTGGATGACTGGGGGAATGTAGAACCATGGATAATATATTCAAAATAACAAAACTTGAGAAATTGGAAAGGAAACAAAAAAAACCAAAATAGAACACCACCTCATCGATGAAAATCACCATAAAATAATAGAGTGAAGAAACACAAGAATCCACAACCAGATCCACCCCATAAACTGTGGAGATTGCCCCAACATATATATACAGATCCTATTGGGAAAAAGTTTAGGAATAATGAGTTCAAACAATAGAAGCATGGATACGCAGGCCAATCCAAAATACCCATGAGAGGCCCACCAAGGTGGATCCATACAAACAAGACCAATATTTTGAATAATAAAAAACTAAACCAAAAAATTTTCATGAAAAAAACAATATAATAATAAAAAGTGAATAAAAAAACGTGGAATCAACAAATCAAACATGAAAATTTAATTTATAACCAAAAAAATCCAAACCCATATAAATCCATTGTGGAGTGTTATAGGTTTTATAATGGAGTGGTCATCCTATCTATTTAATAAAAATAAAAAAACATAATTTTAGTGGGATAAAAAAAAGTGACTTAGAAAAATTAAAATAAAAAATAATTGCTTTGTTTTTTTATAAAAATATATTACACTTTACCATAATTTTATATTATGTTTTTTAATATTTTTTAAACCTAAAAAAATGGGTTATGAGGATCATTATCAGCCACATAAATCATGGGTAACATTACAATATAATTTTCCCCACCCTTTATATATATTCATGTTGGTTATAGAAGAATGTGAAAATGGAAAGAGGGTTGGTGAATTTCCTTTTAAAAAATAAAACAATAAATGAAAATGGGAAATTTAAAAAAATGATATGATGAAGTGATAAAGTGATACATTTTATTTGTATTATAATATTAATATCAAAGTTAATTAAGTGAATAAATACTTAATAATATGGATGTATCGAATTTATACACTTTATTTGTATTGAGATTGGATGATGTAATGCATAAATTAAAAGAGAGAGTGATCAGGGATTTATAAAGGAGTTTGGAAATAGATCAGTGTGAGGCCCTACATCTCATCCCCTTCAGTTGAGAGTCTTTTATTATTAGCCCCTTCATTTTAATGGAGATCAAGTAACCACTTACTCCCTTTATTTTGATTAAAGTATCAAGAAACAAAGCTTCCCTTTCTTTTTTATGGAAATAGCAAGAAACCAATTGAAGAAGTTAGGTTGAGAATGGATAAATTTTCTTGGATAAAACTCATTAAAAATCCTCTCTCTTATCTCTCTATAAGGATTAAACAAGGTAAGAGAGGGAGATATAGAAATAAAGTTGATATCCTTTGAGAAATTTAAAATTGAGAATTAGCTCTTGAGAGAGGGCTTGAATATCACCAGAGATTCAAAGATGATTCAATCAGAGAGTTTTTTCATAGGTTTTTTATATGATACGAGCACCCAAGGTATCTATTTATAACCTTTAATGGAGAAAGGAACCTTTTTTAATCCTTCAATATCATTAAGCATCATTAACATCCAATTAATAGAAATGGGGCCCATAATAATTAATGATACTTGACATTTGGATCGGCCCTACTGGCTAGCTGCCTGATGTCACTGGCTATCTGATAGGATTACTAGGACTCATTGGGCTCTGGAGTCTTCCACCAGTGAATCGATGCTCCTCTATCAGCTAGCTAGTAGAATCTTGCATCATGGGGAAGCTATTGTCCACACCACTGGTTGGTAGCTCTGCACTAGCTAGCTGGTTCACCCTGTTGATTCATACTTAAACAAGTGGCATGAGAACATCCTTCCATAGGCTTCTATCAGACTTCCAACTTCATTAAAAGATCTGTAAACATGAATTAAGACTAGTCCAAGCCTTTAACATGATCATTAAGAATCCTTTGTATAAACTTTAATAACTCCATCAAGTCCATCAATGACATCACTTAAATACCATAAGATGGTACTGAAATTCATTGAAATAAAAATGTTAGATACACAAGAGAGTATTTGTGATCATGAAAACATCATAAGAGAGATGTAGGTACAATGATATCCACATTTTTTATAATTATAAACACTTAATTTAAAAATATAAATCAAGTGTAAATCAAGAGTGAAACATGCATTCAAATCAATTAAAGATTTTAGAGATTAAGATATTCAACATGATCGAGAGATAAACATTACACAATTTAATCTAACTTTTCCCTCTTTTAATTTTAAAATAATTCACCCAATAAAAAAACAAAATTCATCTCCTCCTTTTATACTTAATAAAACCTCATCCCCTTTATGGTTATCAAATAGAAAACAGGTAATGGAAATGAAAATCTATTTAAAACAAGAAGGTAATTTCACATAAGGTAAAACAATACTGAAATGTAATAATAACTCCTCCTTAATGATTATAAAAAACATAAAAACTAAGATAATAAATTAATTAATGTAAATCATGAAAAATTAATAATGTAAAATAAGTAAATCATATGATATGGATTAAATATGTAACATTAAATATCACATCATCTCAAATTGTAAGAATATTCATAGAATATGAGAAATGAAAAAATATTTCAAGATATTTTCAAAAATAAATATGATAATAGGATAATATTTTTTAAAATGATTTTAAAAATAGTAAAATATATTTAAAGTTGATTTTAAAAAGAGAAGAAAAATAAATTTTGAAATAGAACTAAAATAAATTTTGAAAATGGAAGAATAAAAAACAAGTTCAAGAGAAATAAAGATAGAGAAAATAAGATAAATTTAAAAAAAACCTCTCATATTTAATTAAAAATAAAGTATATACAATATATAGGTGGAAAATATCATGAAATTAAGTTCAATATGGGAAATGAAAATAAAAAACAACCAAAATTTTGTTCCCCGTGAGATGAAAGTTGATGTACAAACTTCTCCAAAAAGGTAAAAGCTAGGATCCCCCTCAATTAAATAATTTAAAAATGAGATAAAGAGGAAATAATAGATAAATAATATCAAGAATTTAAAACCCATTTTTATTGATAAACCACAATATGATATGACAATGAAGATCAGTGGTGAATTTCTATAAGATATCGAACAAAAGTGCTTTTTGGTACCCATATTTTGGGTCTGGTAAGGTTAGCTAATAATGATTTAAGAACCCAAAATTTTTTTCTATGAGATTTTATACAAGAGGCTTAGGAAGAAAGATGAATATATTTAGGTCTCTTATATATTTCATTTTTTTCAATCGCATTGCTAAATTAAATGACTAGTTTTATAATAATAATTACCCAAAATGGCCCACACTCACCACTAGAATTCCATGGAATCATGGGAACCCCCTAGTGATAGCTAACTCTATTATGGATCACATATGTCTAGTTTTCACCCATACCCCAAGGTGTTACCTATGTTTTATTGTATTATTATTACATTCAAGAAACCAATTCATGTTTTGTAAAATATTTTTCAAACAATCTATTTCATTTTCTTGCCCAATTTTTCATAAAACATTCTCTAAAGAATCCATGTTTCTTCCAATCTTGATAAATAATTTCCTTTTCAAAACCATATTTAAGGAATTTTAACAAACAAAACATGTGTATCAAAATAATTTCCATCAAAAACTTCATTTTAGAAAACATTTCTAATAGTAATAAATGATCCAATTCAACACTCATGGATCTCAATTCATCAATTTCATAAATCAAACCAAATGAATTTCATAAAAACTCAAGTCATTCTAATGGATATACCATAGTATAGATACACCTACATCAAGATCAAAGATAACCTATTCTTCTTTAAGATCAATGATGGAAAATGAAGAGAACATGTCCTCATAATCCTAGATCAAATAGAAACACCAACAATTTCGCATCAAACCCTCTAGTTATGGAAATCACATCCCATTATGGTTCCCTTAAGATAAGGGTAAGACAGATCAAGTGTAAATATAGATTAAAAAAGTATAAAATGATATAAAAACTGAAAATACCATAATAATATCCACCCAAAATAATCAAGGATCGCCAAGGAATTATAGGGAGTGTCCTATAGATCATCATAGAGGGGAGGTTTTGAGCTAATGAAGGACTTGAAGATAATTATATTTTAAAACGACCAAGGGAATTAGGGTAAATTTCAATTTTAAGAAGTTCGGATATGGGCATGCGATTAGGCTATATGGTTTAAGAAACTATACACCAACCAAGTGGTGTCCACTATCCCTTAACAACCAATTAATTCACACAATCTCCTATATATATCCACACTATTTTCAATATACTACCCCAAGTAAACCAATAATGTCACCCGAATTGTCCTACCACAAGACCTGAAGCACGTTCTCAATTTCCATTGGTTGGTAACAAGCACTTGGGTATCATAAAAAGAAATTTTTGAATGATTTAATTCTCAACATACATATTATAGAAAAACATGGTATAAAGGATACAACATATGTAAAAAACAACAAAACCAAAAGGTTCCCCCCAAAACTGGATAAAAAGTTCTAGATGAAACAAACTGAAGACCATTAGAATGGAACCTGAAGAAACTCATGGGTCCATATCCATGTGATTGTATGTCACTACCATCCCAACCCATCATAAGGAAACAAGAATTAGGATATTCACCCTATATGTGACACTGTTCCCTTTCCCTATTTCACATGACATTATTCCCTTTACATGTATCCTATAAACGCATTGCTACAAATTCCCAATGGAAAAAAGTATGGTTTGAGCACTAAATCTCAGTAGGATACTTCTAAAGAATATATACAATGTCAAAACACATTCATATATTAGTTCTTGTTTAAAATATATTTCTAAAACATTTCAAAAGAAATCATTTTCCACATAAAAATCATCCTTTGGTTTTTCCTTTAAAAAACATTCCATATTTAAATACACAAAGAAATATGACATAACATTTATCAATGACACATAAGCAGATGGAATCAATAGATTTAAAGAATAAATATCTATATCAAGTGAGAAAATGGGAATATAAAATAAAAAATTATGTAATTTATTATCTGTTCACAAAAAGTAAAATCACAACACAAGGGTGTACACAACTCATACAAACATGACCACTAGCTGACATAAGTGACTTCTAATGTCCAAGAACCCCAATCCCTCAAAACTTCTACCCACTAGATTTCTATGGAATCATGTTCACCTTTCTTAATGATATATAACTCCACTTGGGCTTGTATATGTCTATTTTTCCCATACCCCAAGGTATTCCCAATGTTCTATTACATTATCATTAAGTTCAAGAAACTAATTCTTGTTTCATAAAACATTTTATAAGGAAAAATAAATATCATTTCCATTTCAAATTTTTCATAAAGTATTTTTAATAGTGAATCCATGTTGCTTTCATTATATATAATAATTTCCATTACAAAACCATCTTTGAGGAATTTTAACAAATAAAAAATCTATATCAAATCATTTTCTATTAAAAAACCCCTTTTATAAAACATTTTTAATATCCATAAAAGATCCAATTCAACACTAATGGATTTCAATTCATAAATTTCATAAATAAAAATAAAGAAATTGCATAAAAACTCATGGAATGATAAGTTATATACCATAGGATAGAGATAATAACCTCATGATCCAATAGAACCTAGTCGCCTTTAATAATAGTGATGAAAAATTGAGAGAACAGATCCTCAAAAACCTAGATCCAAGAGAAACACCAAAATTTCCTCTCCAATCCCTCTAGTTCTATCAATAATATCCCATTAGGGTTCTATAAAGATAAGCATAAGATATTTTAAGAGAATATCTATAGAAAAGAGGAGAAACCGATAGAAAAATGGGATGTTCCTCAAGTAGATCCACCCAAAATGATCAAGGATAACAAAGGAAACGAAGGGAGGGTCCTATATAGTGTTATGTAAGGTATGGTTCATGATAATGAAGGATTATGAAGTGATTAGAGTTTAAAATTACCAAGGTAATGATGTAAATTTATATTTTAAGATGTTTGAATCTGGGTGCACAGTTTGGCCGTATAGTTTGAAAATACATTCACTAAACTTGTGGTGGACACTAGCCCTTGACAACCAAGTCACGTGGTCTCTTGGGAATAGCTGCATGGCTTGACAAACCGTGCTCAAACTATGTGATAACCTCTAGACAAAAACCTACACATCTACATGGTTTTCCTAGAGACTCACAAGTTATATAATCTATAATCAAACTATAAAAAACACCACTCAAATCCACAAATATATATTTCATGGATACCACATGGTTATCACTAACCACATTCTTAAACTATGTGCCTATCCTATTTTCCCCAAAAATCCAAATTTTCAAACCTCAATTCCTGAGCACCTATAAAATCTTATAAGGGACAAACCAAGATCTAAATTATATATACTTGGGTCGCAAAGGTCATCAATATTATCCACACTATAAAATTATTTTTTCCCTATAATGTATTTGGATCATAAACCTGAAAAGAGATAATTCCGTTGATGCATCATCAAGGCTTCGTGCTCCCAGGTCTAATGGTTATCTCTACTACACTTCTACATCACATGAACTAGTGGGATCATATTTCTATGAAAAACCTAACATTTTCAGTCCAGTATCTAAATAGGCCTTTCAACCACTAAGGTGTTGGGTTCAATCTAAACATCCTCTCACTAAATAATGTGGGATAGATCTGGATGATACTTCTTCAGTTGGGGGATATGGAACATATCATGAATAAAAATCAATCTATTAGGTAAATAAAAATGATAATCCACCTTCCCAAGTCGTTCTATAAAATCAAATGGTATGACATTATGAGGTGATAATTTACCCTCATTCCCCAAATTTTTATTTCACAACTGAGGTGAAACTCTGAGGAAAACTTGATCACCCAACTTAAACACTAACAGATGATGATGAAGATTAACATAAGATTTCTAGAAACGTTGGGCTATCGCAAACCTCTTTCTAATCAACTACATGATATCCATCATCTCATAGATCATACTTAGTCTAGGAAAAGACCATTCACTAACCACTTCCCAATATATAGGTGATCTAAAAATCCTCCCATACAACACCTAAAATGATTTCATCCTGATCAATTCCAAATAATTATTGTTATAGGTAAATTACACCAAGGTAAAATGTTTCTCTCAATAACCACAAAATTCAAGCACACATGCCTGAATCATGATTTCAAGAATCCAGATGGCTCTCTTAGATTGACCATCCATCTGTGGATGATGATTCATGCTCAACTTCAACTAATAACTCGTCACTACCTATAACCCACTCCAAAATTAGGATGTGAAGTGGGAGTTCCTATATAAAATGATAGATGATGATTCACTATGGAACCTAAAAATCTACCATGCATATAATTTCCCAAGATCATCTACCTTCATTGACTCCTTAATGGGTAGTAAATGTGTTGATTTCATGAGTCGATCAACAATCACCCATATCACATCCTTACCACCAAGAGTATAAGGTAGTTGAATCACAAATTCCTTAGTTATCTCATCCCATTTCCATTCCAAAATAGTTAAGGTTTGAAACAAACTAGTAGGCCTCTAATGTTCCACCTTAATCCTATGACATATAAGGAACTGAGACACAAAACCTGTAATCAATCATCTCATCCTCGGACAGCAGGAATAATGTATTAGGTTATAATAAATATTAGTATCTCCAAGATGTATAGACCAATTGGATCAATGTCCATCAAAAATAAATCCCTGTCTCAAAGTTAATATAACAATCATCCTACCTTAGAAGTGCATCACTCCATTTATATACTGAGACCACCCACCTGAGGTCCCTCCATCATAAATCTTCTTGCTAAATTACTAACACTCTGCATCCTCCACCTGCCCAAGTCAAATATGATCTTCCATAAGTGTTCCCTCCTGAGTAAAAGCTATGAATACATGTCTGTTATCTCTCTCTACATACTATAGTATCTCAAAAAAATCCCATTAGGCACCATTCTTCCACTGATTCCTTCACTGCCTAAGTTGGAAACATTCTACCCAGAGATTCTAAAGCCACATTCCCTTTTTAGAGGGTGTAATAAATATCAAAATCAAAGCTCTAAAGATACTCTACCCAGCATCTCTATCTTAGGTTTAGGTCCCTCTGAGTTAAAATATACTTTATAATCTTATGCTCATAATATAACATAAAATGCTCCCACAAGAGATAGTGGAGCCAAGTCTTAAGGGTTTCCATCACTGTCACTAACTCAAGATCATGAATGGGGTTATTATTATCATTAGGGAATAACTGATAAGATTCATAAGCTACTACTTGTCTCCCCTACATCAGAACCAAACCCAAAACCATACCTGAAGCATCACAGTAAACATTATAACCAACACTTGGCTCAGGAAGAATCAAGACAGGGGATGCATTCAATCTCACTTTCAACTCCTCAAAATATTTCTATCAATGACCGCTCTAGATGAAATTCACACCCTTATAGGTTAACTCATTCAAAGGATAATTAAACTTGGATAAGTCCCAAAAAAATTCTGTAATAAATAGATAATCCTAAGTAACTTCGGATCTCAAACACATTCTTTGGATGCTCCCAAGACATCACCACTTGAATCTTTTTAGGATCAACTAAGACTCCCTTATTAGAAATCACATGGCCTATAAATTTCACCTCTTGAATCCAAAATTGAAATTTAGATAGCTTCCCACACATATGAAATTCTCTCAATATTTCAAGGATAGTATTCAAATGATCAGCATGATCCTACTCTAATCTGGAATAAACATGGATATATTCCAAAAAAACAACCATGAATAAATCCAATAACTGATGGAAGACACAATTAATCAAATCCATTACATTTCCATATTGTTATTAAGGAAAAATTACATAACCAGGTACTCATAATGCTCATGCCTTCTCTTGAACATCATCTTTGCAATATCCTCTTCTCAAACCCTCGGATTATTGTACCCTGATCTCTGATCAATCTTTGGAAACCACTAGACCCCCTTGAGATGATCGAAAAGGTAATCAATCATAGAAAGTTGATATTTGTTCTTAACTATCACCTGGTCAAGTTTTTGGTAATCAACACAAAGTTAGAGACTCCATTATTCATTCTTTGTGAAGATAATTAGTGATTTCCAAGGTGAACACTAGGTTGAATAAATCCCTTAGCTTCAAGATCCTCAATATGAAGATTTAATTATTTCAATTCAGGGGGATCAATATGTTATGAAGGTAAAGAAATGGGTTTTTTTCCTAAAATCAAGTCTATAGATAACTTTACTTACCTATGAGGTGGAAACCCTAAGAAATAATCTAGAAAAACATCATTATACTTACCCACCGCTATAAGAATAGGACAACTATGACATGGATCAATAAAATAATGGAACATTTTTTACAATTGGAACAAAATAATATTAAGACTAGAAGAAATAGGGCCTATTCTCCTAGAACTAGGATCCAAATCACATTTAAAGACATGTGTGACTCCACTGAAAAAAATAAACTACACCCAATAATGATATAAATCGGTTTGGACTTTATAGATAATCATCCAATCCATGTGAATGAAAAGATAAAATATGTCCAGATAAGGAAATAGAAAATAAAATATTGTTTCATGGTAAGTCATCATCACCCAATACTCAACACATCTAAAACCCTACTCCAACTTATATCATTTGGTTAATTATTTTGAATTCATATCAGAAGTTTTATCGATGTTCGGTATTTGATTCAAAAATGAACTTATTTTGATGAAAATTATCCATGTGGTCATAAGTCCATTATCTAAATAATATTATTCATGTTTTAAATATCATATATATCAATTATATATGTATTTAAAATAGTCTATAACATTTTAATATGATAAATGAAATGCACCGTTCATGGAGATGGTAGGTCGTACGTACTCATGAACGCTGATTTAATTTCTTTATTATATTAAAAGAATAAAAAATAAAAGATACATAGGTATATTATAATTATATTATTATATATATGTTATATATGTTATATAATATAGTTAACTCTACCCTTTATACGTTACATGTATGGCATGAACGATTCATATCACTTTGAGGGGGTGGTAGTCCACACTTCCTCAAATGAAATTATCGTATTTACACATTATGGAAAGCATAAAGTTATGTTGTAAATAAAAATTACAGAAGCATAGAGAAAATATAAATATAATATATATCATATATAAATACAGTTCCATCATGATTTCCACCAATAGAGGTGGTAGGATAAAATTGATCAATCATCGTTTCGTGAGGCAGGAGTACGTTGTACACATAAACAATATGTTCTATATCCATTAGATGGAGGTGTGTGTAAGTGTAGGTAGAATAATTATAATAAAAACATACTATTATATTGATGATACTATTTTTTTATAAAATAATGGAATAAATATAAGTTTGGGGGTTGGATTAGGAAAATTAAAGGAACTTGAGAGAAGACGTTACCCCTAAATCGGGTAACTCCTTTTTATTTTAGCCAAAAGGCTTTATTGAATTGCCTTATGCCCAAGGTAAGGATTCTAGGAGGAAGGGAGGGATTTGGGGATCTTATAGGAGTATAATTTTTATGAGCCAAGGGGATTGAGAGGTGTGATTAAGTGGGTAGAGGTGGTGGCCATTTATAAGAGGGAGGAGGGGCACTTTAGGAAAGAGTTGAAATATTATTTTACTATAACTTTATTTTATAATTATAATAGTTCTAAAGTGATAAATTTAGAGTATAATATTAATATGGGTTGAAATACTCTAAAAAATAGGTTTTAGAAATGTTTAGGTCACAAAATTAACCTTATCTTTTACCTTTAACCCTTAGTTAAAAACATTAACTCTTACCATGTCTTCTTGTATTTTCATAATATATTGTTACTATAGTTACTATAAAATGACAAGAGAACCAAAAATGGACCATTAATAAAATTTATAACATTATATAATTTATATGGATGAATCTTATATTTTTAGTACTATTATATCATTTAATAAATTATGATTTGTTTTAAAAACTCATTTGTGTCAATTTTGACACTATTTAGAAATTGATTTTTTGTTAAAGTCATAACAAATTGATTACTTAGAAAAAAGGTATTAATTCATAACTAATATGTAAATATCATAAAAAAAATATTTTATTTCATCAAAATGTTCAAATTATATTTATTTTATTATTTATAATAACATTTATTTGAATATTTCATTAATAAGGTAATCACTGCATCATCATTGTCTCATAAATATATTTATTAATTTGAGGTATAAAAAATATAAATAAAATACCATGATGTAGGAAATTTTTTTAGATTTATAATTAATATTTATAGTCAATAATATCATTTATATAAACTAAATTAAAATTGTTTTAGTTAGGAGATACATGCTTATGTTATATTTCCCATTTCTTTAAATTAAATATTATAAAAGGTCATTATCACACCCAAGTGGCACCATGGGGTCCTAAATTCAAACCAAGGATTCTCATGGTTGTAAATATTAAAATAAAATAGGATTAAGACATGTGTTAGGGAATTTTTATTTTATTATAATATTATTTTTTTAACCCTGATTTACCTGATTTTTCCTTTAACCGTGGTAAATAAAAATAATTACTAAAGTTACTATTCATAATGTTCAAAAATAAAAGGTACCTATTTACATAATTTGGCCCTTATGATTCCAAATATGGAATAAACTTTTCCAAATTTAAAATATATAATTGGGAAGAAATAATTTAAAATTAATTCTCGTTGTCAAAAATAGAAAATGGGTTTTTAAGAAGTAAAACTATCAAAAGATTTATTCAAAAAAAACTATCAAAAGATTGACATGTGTTTATGTTCAATTTCAATGTGAAATTACTTACAATGAACATAATTGTATTAATTGATAAAAAATTAATCCAATTACACTTTAAAACTAATTAAAAGGATAATATAACGATATAAATAAATTAGATGAAAAGGTAGTTTTGAATTAAAATGCAATATTTTCACTATTCATAAAAATATGGATTTTATCAGAAAAATACCAAAATTTCAACCGAATTAAATTTTGATGTCACGCTTCTAAATAAGAAGTTTATTTTATAAAATATAACATATAAAAGTGAAAAAACTATTTTTAAAAAGGGTTCAGCATCAAAAGCTAGTAAAACGACCTTTTAAAAATATTAGAGTATTTTATGCTTAAAATTCGATTCATTCACATTTTTAACCTCTAAAATTCATTGTATAAATGTTAAAAAAATAAAAAATATATAAAATAATAATATAGTTAATTATTTTCATTCTTGCCAATACAATGGCTAGGCGTTAACTACCATTTAAAATAATAATATTATTGTGGAATTATTTTTCTGTATAACTCAGTGTTGTGTGCAATTTAAGATTTTGAAGAAACTCATTGTTGCATGTCGGGTAAATTATTATACATAGTTTCCCCTTTAAACTAAAATTAATATTAAATTCAAAAATATTAATGGATATGAAAATGAATTATTCTATAAATACCTAGGATGTTACATCATTCCCTCCTTTTGGAAATTGCATCATTCTAATTTTAAAATTGGGCTCAAAAACTTCATTGAAATTTTAACATTAGAAAAAATATTCAATAAAAATATAACTTTAAAATAAATAAAGAGAAGTACAAAGGTCACCTGAGATATCATATTCTAGGGTTCCCTCTAGTAAAACATGGACATGGATGATAAAACTAATTCTCAAAGACTAATAGAGAGTGATAGAAAACATAGTCATTAGAAGGTTATCCATCACAAAACCATAATTATGTGATGGGTAAAAAGACCATTGAGAAATGTAATTGAATAATGTTTTTGTTTTAAGATCCTTTTGATAGAGTTGAGGAATTAATTTACTTCATATAATAAGAATGTAAAGAAACATAATTACTTGATGTAGTTATGTTTTATAAGCACAATTTCATCCTCATAATATTCCTAAAATATTATTTACATATATAAGAATAACCTTAAGTATAAAAGATCACACAAACCATAAAGGATATAAATATCTTAAAACTGAGGTCCAAAAGTAAAGGAATACTTCCACATTAAAAAAAAATCCATACATATAACCCCAGAAAACATCTCCCAGAAAGGTCCTTAATAACTTATTATCACATCACATAAAACCTCAGAAGGTGTGTCGAATACCTTGAACTTATGGTTATTCTTCAAAAAATATAGGGCTCTCAGGATCTTCCATCACCTCACTAGATGTATCAACATCAACTGCAGTATAAGCAAAAGATTTTTTCAAACCTTTTTGAATAGGATCATACTAATTTCCTCCCTGTGTAATTAACTTTGGACACTTATTTGAATAATATACCAACTCATTGTAGCTAAAGAATATTATTGTAGACTGGATATCTATTATCTTATTATTGGACTTTTCAGGACCCTTTTTTTGCAATCACGAACCTTTTGACCAAACTTACCACATCGGTAACACTTTCCAAATCATGACATACATTCTCCAAAATGTATTTTACAACACTTGGAACAAGTTTTGGGCTTAACTCTAGAATTATTAGTTGTTTGCTTCTCCATTTCCTAGAACCTTGACTGTTTCTTACTCTTATCATCTCACGGAACATAAATATCGACAAACTCTATTTAAACTTTCTCATCACAACGAACCAATTTTTCATAACATTTATATTCTTAGTAGGCCAAAGATCTTCATATCCCTAGTTTCAATCCTGAGTAAAATCTATTAATTTTATTGTCAATGTCTCACATAAAATCTGGAACATACCTGGCCAATCTTTTGAAGTTCACTTCATATGCGGAAACTTAATCATCATCCTTTTGCTTTAATTCAAAGAATTGTTTCTCCATCCTAAGCTAAACAACCTTAGGGAAATATTTCTTAAGGAAAATATCCTTAAATTATTCCCATTACATGGCATCAATATCACTTTTCTCTCTATAATTCTTAACTAATTACCAGCATCGATCAGCTTCACCTTCAAAACGATAGATGGAAAGAGTTACCTTTTAATGTTCTAAACATCCCATGACTTCATATATATTCTCCAGGGTATTGATTAATCCTTCATCTACCACTGTGTCAGATGATCCATTGAATGATGGGGGATGATGCCTCATAAAATTTTCCCTTACTGAAATATTCTTCTATGGTTGATCAGGATGATCTCATGCATGGATACCACTACCATTTATAGCCTGAGTCAACTACTCCATCACTATAACAAACTATTCAGTTCCAATTCTCAGCACCTCATTTTGTTGATTTGAAAGGTTTTTTCCTCTCGATTCCTTCCCATTACAACTTTCCTATTTCCTTTGTGGAAAACCATTATTAAAATACATATTTTAGATGAAGAAACAAGGTAATATTAAAATGCTACATCATTCAAACTTAACCATAAATTAAAATCCTCTAAAGGAAAGAAATTAACACTATCCTAACCTATAAATTTTTCTAAACTGACCTCTTATACCAACTATAAGGCCCCATCCTTAAGCATTACATAATATTGAGTTAATTCATGAATTCACATTGAGGATCTTTTCAGGTTTAGAGCTTTAGAGAATTAGGACATAACTATTACATAACAAAAATATAGAAATACAAATTGGACACTTAAAATAGTATTCATTTCTTCCATAACATAAAAACTTTTAAAAAGAAACATGGTTTCTTTTCATGTTTAATCATTATAAATTTTCTGTAATTCCATCCTTGACTATATTCTCCCTTAAATCATGTGAAAACATTTAAAAACATGGGATGAGAAAAAAAGCTCAGTAAGGTACATAAAAATAAATAAAAACCATTAGTCTAGTTAAAACTAGATAACCTATTCAATGTTATTTGAGCAGATGAAACAAAACATTTTCATATGAATAACACTCATAATTTTTGCTCAATGAAAAACACTAAAAACAATATCAAGCAATTAAAACTCCTTTAGGTGACTTAGATAATCATATACATAAAACCCTTTCAAATATCTTCTAATTGGAATATCTATATGGTTGAATTCCAAATTGGAGATCTATAATGGGGATCACCCTTCCTATAAGCTATATCGGGCTCACCCGTGAGCTATAATGGGGCTCAACCCTTTGTATAAGCTATATCAAGCTCACATGTGAGATATAATGGGGATCAACCCATTTTATAATCAATATAAGGCTCACACATTTCATATAATGCTCATGAACTATGAATAAAACACGTTCATCACAAAACCACTTTTTTGAAACCTTCTTCTAATCCCATATGAAAAAAAATATGTATAAAAATACCTTTTTAATTTAAGAACCCATTTTCAATACCAAGATAGACAAATAAAGGAATAAGGTATTTATTTTCATTTTAAAATACATTAAGGCTTATAGATGAATCCAAATATTAAATAACGATTACGGTGGCAGAGAAGTCATTGTCGCCGTATACGTTAAAAAACATTCCTTTTGTCATTTTGTAAAGAAAGTAAAACACTTCATATAAAAAGATTCCTTTTGAAAATGTTGAATTAAATTCAATATTGAGATAAAATTTCTTGTATATTCCTTTTATACCCATATAAATAAATATGTAATTTAATATCAAGAAGAAAAAGATCAGATAAATAAATCTTTAAATGTTCAAGGTGTCCCATAACACTTGAACATTTAAATATTAATCTCCATTATTTAATAAATAACATTATTATAGATAAAATATAGTTATGAAATTTTATAGTGGCTGTATATACATCTCATAAAATAATAAAGGTGCATATTATCAAGAAATGCCTAAATGAAAGGAGATTGAGGCGAAGTCTCTTACCTTGAGTCTGACTTGTCTTGTTCATTCTTTAATTTCCTGAATAATAAACATAGGCTAATTAATATTTTATTTAGAATATTTTTAAATTTTATTATTCATTTTATATCACTTATTACCATGTTATGGCATTTAGTTAATTATTTGAGTTCATATCGGATGTTTTGTCGATGTTTGGTATTTGAGTCTAAAATGAACTTGTTTTGATGAAAATTATCCATGTGGTCATAACTCCATTATATACAGAATATTATTAGTGATTTAAATATAATATATATCATTTATATATGTATTTATAATATTCCATAACATTTTGAGAGAATAAATTAAATGCACCATTCATGGAGACGGTAGGCCGTAGGTAAGCATGAACGCTACTTTCATTTCTTTGTTATATTAAAGTAATAAAAAATAAAAGATACATAGGTATATTTTAATTATATTATAATATATATGTTATATATGTAACATAAGTTTATTAACTCCATCCTTTATACATTCCATGTATAGAATGAACGAGTCATATCACTTTGAGGGGGTAGTAGTCCACACTTCCTCAAATGAAATTATTGTATTTACACACTATGGAAAGCATAAAGGTATGTTGTAAATAAAAATTACAGAAGCATAGAGATAATATAAATATAATATACATCATATATAAATATATTTCCATCATAATGGCCACTATGGGAGGTGGTAGGATAAAATTGAACAATCATCGTTTCGTGAGGCAGTAGTTCACCGTACACAGAAAGAGTATGTTCTATATCCATTAGATGGAGGTGTGTGTAAGTTTAGGTCAAAAAATTAGCATAAAAAATCCTATTATATTTATTATACTGTTTTTTTTATAAAATAATTCAATAAAGATAGTTTTGGGCGTTGGATGAGGAAAATGAAAGGAGCTTGAGAGAAGTCATTACCTCTAAATCGGGTAACTCCTTTTGATTTTAGACAAAAGGCTTTATTGAATTTCCTTATGCCCAAGGTAAGGAATATAGGAGTAAGTTAGGGATTTTGGTCTCTTATTTGAGAATAATTTGGATGAGACAAGGGCTTTAGATGTGTGAGTAAGTGGGTTGAGGTGGTGGCCTTTTATAAGAGGGAGGAGGGGCACTTTAGGAAAGTCTTGAAATGTTATTTTATTATAAATTGATTTTTAAATTATAATAGTTAAAAATTGATAAATTTCTAGTATAATATGATTATGATTATAAATCCTCTCAACCAAAAGGTTTTATAAAAATTTAGGTCACAAATTAACCTTATCTTTTACCTTTAACCCTTAGTTAAAAACATTAACTCTTACCATGTATTCTTATATTTTTATAATATATGGTTACTATAGTTACTATAAAATTACAAGAGAACAAAAATTGGATCATTAATGAAATTTTTAACATTAATAATTCTTTTGTATGAATATTATATTTTTAGGACTATTATATCATTTAATAAAATAGTATTTTTTTTAAACTCATTTATGTCAATTTTGACACTATTTAGAAATTGATTTTTTGTTAAAGTCATAATAACTTGATTACTTCAAAACAAAGGCATTAAATCATCCCTAAAATTTAAATTTCATATAAAAAATTTTTTTATGGAGTCAAAATGTTCATATAACCTTTATTTTATTATTTATAATATCATTTATTTGAATATTTCATTAATAAGGTAATCGCTACATCATCATTGTGTCATAAATATATTTATTTATTTAATGGGTAAAAATTATAAATAAAATACCATGATGTAGGAAAACTTTTTAGATTTATAATTAATTTTTATAGTCTAATATATCATTTATATAAACCAAATTAAAATTTTTTTAGTTAGGAGATACATGTTTATGTTATATTTCCCTTTTCTTTAAATTAAATATTATGAAAGGTAATTATAACACCCAAGTGGCTCAATGGGGTCATAAATTCTACCCAAGGATACTCATGGTCGTAAATATCTCATCCAATAGGATTATTACACATTTTAAGGTCATTTAATATTATTATAATATTATTATTTTTTACCCTTATTTACCTTATTTACCCTTTAACCATGGTAAATAAAAATAATTACTGAAGTTACAATTCATAATGTCCAAAAATAAAAGGTACATATTTACATAATTTGGACCTTATGGTTAAAAATATGGAATCTACTTTTCCAAATTCAAAACATATAATTGGCAGAAATTAATTTAAAATTAATTCTTTTTGTCAAAACTAGAAAATGGGTTTTTAAGAAGTAAAAAAAATATCAAAATATTGACATGTGTTTATGTCCAATTTAAATGTGAAATTACTTAAAAAGACCATAATTGGATTAAATTATAAAAACTTAATCAAATTAATATTTAAAACCAATTAAAAGAACAATATAACTATATAAATAAATTCTATGAAAAGGCAGTTTTGAATTAAAATGCAATATTTTTCACTATTTATAAAAATTTGGATTTTATCAGAAAAATACCAAAATTTCAACCGAAGTAAATTTTGATTCCCCAATTCTAAATAAGAAGTTTATTTTTTCAAATATTACATATAAAAGTGACAAAAACTATTTTTAAAAAGGGTTCATCATCAAAAGGCGGTAAATTGACCTTTTAAAAATATTAGAGTGTTTTATGCTTAAAATTGGATTCATTCTAATTTTAAGCCTCTAAAATTCATTATATAAATGAAAACCCATTTAAAAAATATGTAAAATAATAATACAGTTAATTTTGTTCATTATTTCCAATATAACGACTAGGAATTAACTACCATTTAAAATAATAATATTGTTGTTGTATTATTTTTCGGTATAAATCAATGTTGTGTGCAATGTAAGATTTTGGAGAAACCCATTATTGTGTGTCGGGTACACTATCATACATAGTGTCCCCTTTAAACTAAAATTAATATTAAATTAAAAAACATTAATAGATATGAAAATGTGTTATTCTATAAATATGTGGGATGTTGCATTTATATCTTGAGTAATCCCTATGGAATGAATTTTCTAATTTGAATTAAGTGACTTGTTTAATGGTATGGGCTAAAAACAAACCATGATCATCTTGTATGTCATTTCAAGGGAGATATGAGGGTTCTAATTCAGAACACCTTGGATTAGATCATCTAGAATAATAATTAAAAATTATAAATAAATTATAACATGTAGGGAGTGATACATGGGTTCTTCACAGAACACCTTGGATGATCTCACAGGGTGGATGCCTTTACATCACCCCATGAGTGATACCTAGTTCCTTAGTGGATTTCCTTCGATGGGATCAGAGGGAAATGACATTGTACCATGCCACGAGTGATAGCTAGTTCCCTATGTGGTATACCATGGATTGGAACATAGGGTTATGCTCGTATTGTGTGTCATGAGTGATACCTGGGTTCCTTATATGGAACGCCTCGTAAAAACTCCTACAGTGATGGGTTTTTATAGTATACTTAGACTGATATCTGGGTTCCTTATATAGAATACATTAAAAGTGATAATGATTCAAATTAATTAAATCAATTTATGTGTATACCAAGTCAAATAACATACTTGGATTCAGTATATGCTTTACATACTCAACGACCGAGTTATAATTTCTTCCTAAGCACATATTCTATGAGAATTATGTAATCTCTTATGATTATTCATGGATGCTTGAGTTCTGCCTCGGGTCTTGGTTAATACTTTGTATCTATATATATTTCTAAATATATAATCTATATATATAAACACTTACATATATATATATATATATATATTTAAAGTGACAAGTATTCTGAGACATTACAGATTAGGATGAAGTAAGTATATTTGGCTAGGTGTCCTTTGAGGAACCTGAACCAACTTGATTGCATTTATTTATTTACAAATTACTTATTGTACCTACATATTGCTTATTTTATAATCACAGACATGATTTCGTTAGAATCCATTGGTTGTGGTCTACTGAGTATATCTTACACCTTGTTTGGGTTACCGTCATATACCTAAAAAGACATTATGATTTCAGGTTCAGGATCTTGGATTGTGCTATGTGTTGTTACTCATGTACATGGGAGCTTAGGAGCACATGACTGATTTGGTACTTAGGATTCTCATAGAGTTATCCTTTGGGGAATTTATTCATTTCGTTATGCATTTTTATGTATTACCTACTATATGTATATTTTTGTACATTATTTTATGTTCATGCATGATTATTTATTAATTTATTATAGGTTTTCAATTGTTATTGTATTATGTTTCCTTCATTCATGGTTGCTTCTAATTTATTTATTACTAATCCTGAGTGAATATTCTCCCCATTTTACACCTTTAGACCCTCACTGCTAGCCAGCAACCTTTGGTGCATGAGGAGGCATTCTTAAGACCATGTGACCAACCCGTTTGGGGTACATTTTTAATGGATCCTAGGTCGGGACATTACATACATGTATCTATCATCATCTTCCACCTTTAAATAATTATATACTAGTATATCATGGAGAAATTGTGATACATACTCAAGTTTCGTTTGATTTATTCATCTCATGGATACATCACACAGAGGGGAGTCTTATGGGTTCCCTTTATTAATCTTCATTAAAATCATTGTGTCTAAATATTGTAACATCAGTGCTACAGTTTAAGGTACACATGCAGTTTCTTCATTTTACAGTAGCACGGTTTTGGGTATTCTTGCGTAGAAAATATTGGTTTAGGGTTTATATATTGCTTTTATCATGTTTAATGAGTGTCATCATAACCTATAAACCCCATAAAGGAGTACAGGAGAGGTTAGACAACTAGAGTGATATTCTTTTTCTTATCACAAAAGAAGGTGATGTGTGATTAGTTGAAAATAATGAACCATTTTCCTATAAGAAAGTAGTAAATATCTTAGAAGTTGAAAAGTGGTAAGAATATAGGAATTTTGAAATGGATTCCATGTACCATAGCCAATTTTGAGTTTCGATATATCCTCCAATGGATGTAAATATTGTTGGTTGTAAATGGGTATTCATGAAAAAACAAGACATTGATGGTAAAGTTAGTACCTATATGGAATGAATGGTTTATAATGGTTTTAAGAAACATTAGGTAATATACTATGATGATAATTTTTACTAATAATCATTTTTAAATTCATTATGATTCTACTTTCCATTACAACATTCCATGATTACGAGGTTTGTAAAATGGATGTCAATACCACTTTCATTAATGAAAAACTTATTGAAGATGTCTATATGAAAAAACCAGAAGGATTTGTGAAACAAAAAGATACTAATAATATATGAAAGTTATAAAGGTCCATTTATGGGTTTAAGTAAGCATCCAAATGGATTTTTTTTATAAATATATCAAAGAATTTCATTTTTTTATGAATGAATATGATTTATGTGTCTATAAGATGCTTAATGGGAGTACAGTTATTTTCCTAATAATATATATTAATGATATATTACTAATGGTAAATGAGATACCAGTCTTGCATTCAGTTAAGTCTTGGTTGAATAAATGATTATCCATAAAATACTTAGGTGAATCATCCTATATTCTAGGGATCCATTCCATCATATAGAACACATAATTTGACAATGTATTAAAAAGATACAATATTAAACAATCTAAGAGAGTATTGGTGCATATGTCACATAGTATACATCACTCCAAGAAAATTTATCCTTTAATATAATAAGAGAGAGAAAGAATGAGTAGAATCCCTTACACATCAGTGATTGGATCTATAATGTATGTTATATTATGTAATAGGTTTGATGTTGTCTACTCCTTGAGTATGGTAGGAAGATGTCAAGAAGAATTGGGAGAACCACATTATTCTACTATAAAGATGATATAGAAGTACCTAAAGTGTACAAAGGATATGTTCCTAGATTATGAAGGATATATGGAAACTATTATGATTGGATAAATAGATTCTAGATTCTAATCAAATTAGAATGATCTGAAACCACAATCGGGATATTTTTTTACCTTAATGGATGTGTTGTAAGACAGAAAAGTTATAAGCAGTTAGTGGGCACTGATTTTATAATAGAGTTTGAGTATATTGGGGATTTTAATACAAATAAACAAGAAGCATGGATACATAACTTCATCCAAGAGGTTAGTTTTATACCTAGAATTATGGATCCCATTACATTGTATTGTGAAAATATTATAGTAGTTGTTCTAACCAAGGATCTCAGGTCACATTAATGGACAAAGCACATAATTTAGAAATATCACCGCTTGATGGATTTTACTAAAATTTGTAAAGTCACGGTAAGATCTGTATTCAAAAAATAAAATGTGGCACACCTATTTACTAAATCCTTATCTCAATAGAAGCATGAATATCATATGAGATCTAGCAAGTTTAAAATTGTTTGCAGTTATTTATAGTGTGAGTGGGAGTCTGTCGGAGTTAGTGATCTTGAACCAACTAACTGTATACTTTTGATTACTAGTATATTAATAAATATCTTATCATATAATATTATTATTCTATGTTACATTAATGTGATAATTTGATTATATTATTTATTGCATCAAGGGTTACAGTAGTTCCCCTTTATAATGAGAACCAAGATATGTTGTGAAAATATTCTTAAAAATATATAATATATTCTAGATAAATCTATGTTATGAGATGAAAATGATGTTTAAATATCAAGTGTTGAAGGATAATAAGACATTGTGATTTCTTATCATGAATTTCACATTTAGTGATCTCTAAGAAAGGGAGGTCATGAGGATATACCCTCTAATAGGAATTCCACATGTTTTATGTGTCATTGAATATTCCTATTGTAAAACATGTGTTCTGGTCCTTAGACTTATGGTTAATTATTATTAATGTGTATCATATATCATGTACTTTGATGCATGGATCAAAATCATGATTAAATTTTCTTTTAGTGAGGTATCATACATTTTGTGTATCATAAGTGATAAGACATTAACAAAATATTTTAAGAATTGAATTCTCCCTTTTGAGTTATAGAAGAATACATTTTTCATCCATTTGATTCAAATAGAAATGTCTTGTGAAATCCATGTCCGTATTATTTTATAAAAGAGTCCATTTTGAAAATTCAAAGAAACATAGATCAATCATATAGGGTGATGAAACAAGTATGTATACTTCTTGATGAGATATCAGTTGACAAAGATATTATATTATACAATAATGTTCATAGGAAGGTTGTTTTGATCCTTACAAAAACTTATTTCTCAATGAGTGCCTTTACATGTTTCTATATTCTTGTTTTAGAATTAATTTAAATACACTTGAAACCACTGAGAAATTGGCATATAGGGTTACACACTAAGTGTATTCTAGAATCTCATTAAATTATATTTAATTTGATATTAATAATAAATATAATTCTTAGATTGTGGAATAATAATTATTGAAGTATTTTTATCACAAAAATTTTGGCTGGTAACAAGAACCTGGGTATCATACAAAGAAATTTTGGAATGATTTCACCCTCAGCATAAATATTATATAAAAACATGGTATAAAGGATACAACATATGTAAAAAACCAAAAGGTTCCACCCAAAAACTAGATAAAAAGCTCTATATGAAACAAACTGAAGACCATCAACATGGAACCTCAAGAAACCCATGGGTTCATATCCATGTGACTGTATGCCACTACCATCCCAACCCATCAAAAGGAAACACGAACTAGGATAGTCACCCTATACATAACACTATTCCCTTTCCCTATATCACATGACACTCTTCCCTTTACATGTATCCTATAAAACCATTGCTACAAATTCCAAATGGAAAAAAGTATGGTTTTAGCACTAAATCTTAGTAGGATACTTATAAAGAATCAATAAAATGTCAAAAAAAATTCATATATTAGTTATTGTTTATAATATATTTCTAAAACATTTCAAAAGAAATCATTTTCTGCATAAAAATCATCCTTTGGTTTTTCCTTTAAAAAACATTCCATATTTAAATACACAAAGCAATATGACATAACATTTATTGATGAGACATAAGAAGATAGAATAAATAGATTTAAATAATTAATATCTATATCAAGTGATAAAATGGGAATATCAAATAAAAAAGTATGTAATGTATTCTATGTGCACAAAAAGGAAAATCACAAGACAAGGGTTTACACAACTCATACAAACATGCCCACTAGCTGATATGAGTGACTTCTAATGTATGAGAACCCCAGACCCTCAAAAAGGGTACCCACTAGATTTCTATGGAATCATTTTTACCTTTCTTAATGATAGATAACTTCACTTGGGATTGTATATGTTTATTTTTCCCCCATACCCCAAGGTATTCTCAATGTTCTATTACATTATCATAAAGTTTAAGAAACTAATTCATGTTTCATAAAACATTTTATAAGGAAAAATCTATTTCATTTCCATGTCCAATTTTTCATAAAATATTTTCAATAGTGAATCCATGTACCTTTAATTCTTTATAATCATTTCCATTCCAAAACCATCTTTGAGTAATTTTAACAAACAAAACATATGTATCAAATCAGTTTCTATTGAAAAAACCCTTTTAGAAAACATTTTTAATATCCATCAAAGATCCAATTCAACACTCATGGATTTAAATTCATCAATTTCATAAATCAAACCAAAGTAATTATATAAGAAATCATGGAATGATAAGGGATATACCATTGGGTAGATACAACAACATCATGATCCAATAGAACCATGTCGCCTTTAAGAATGGTGATGGAAAATGGAGAGAATGGATCCTCAAAAACTGAGATCCAAGAGAAATACCAAAAATTCATCATCAAACCCTCTAGTTTTTTCAATAACATCCCATTAAGGTTCTATAAAGATAATCATAAGATATATTTATAGGAGATCTATAGAAAAGAGTAGAAATCGATAGAAAAATGGAATGTTCCTCAAGTAGATCTACCGAAAATGATCAATAATCACAAAGGAAATGGAGGGAGGGTACTATATAGTGTCATGTAAGGTATGGTTCATGATAATGAAGGATTATGAAGTGATTACAGGTTAAAATTACCAAGGTAATGGGGTAAATGTCAATTTTAATATGTTTGAATTTTGGTGTACATTTTGGCCGCATAGTTTGAAAAGACATGCACCAAACATGTGGTGGCCACTATCCATTAACAACCAAGTCACATGGTTTCCTAGGCATAGATTCATGGTTTGACAAACCATTCTCAAACTATGTGATAACCTATAGAAAAAAAACCTATACATCTGCATGGTTTTCCTGGAGACTCGCGAGTTAGACAAGATATACTCAAACTATAAAAAAACACCACTGGAATCCATAGAGACATATTGCATGGATACCTCATGGTTATCACTAACCATGTTCTTAAACTATGTGCCTAGCATTTTTTCCCAAAAAATCCAAATTTTCAACCCCTGACTCCTGAGATCCTATAAAATATTATAAGGGATAAACCAATCTATAAATTATACATACTTATGGCCCAAAGTTCATCAATATTCCCCATACTATAAAATATTTTTCCCCATAATGCATTTGGATCATGAACCTAGAAAGAGATAATTCCATTAATGCATCATCAAGGCTTCATGATACTAGGTCTAATGGTTATCTATACTACAATTCCACATCACATGAACTAGTGGGATCATATTTCTTTGAAACACCTTACATTTTCGGTCCACTATCTGAATAGGTCTTTCAACCACTGAGGTGTCAGGTTCAATCTGAACATCCTATCACTCAACAATGTGGGATAGATCTGGCTAATACTTCTTTAGTTGGGAAATATGGAACGTATCATGAATAAAAATAAAACTATAAGGTAAATAAAAATTATAATACACCTTCCCAAGTTGTTCTATAAAATAAAATGGTATGAAATGATGAGGTGATAACCTACCCTAATTCCCCAAATGTTTATTTCACAACTGAGGTGAAACTCTGAGGAAAACTTGATCACCCAACTTAAACTCTAACAGATGAATACGCCGATTAACATAAGATTTCTAGAAACTCTGGGCTATCGGAAACCTCTTTATGATCAACTGCATGATACCCATCGTCTCACAGATGATACTCAGTCTAGGAAAATACCATTCACTAACCACTTTCTAATAAATATGTGATCTACAAAGCCTCCCCTACAACACCTAAAATGGTTCCATTCTGATTGATGCCTAATAACTATTGTTATAGGTAAATTACACCAAGGTAAAATGTTTCTCTCAATAATCACTAAAGTCAATCACACATTCCTGAATCATAACTTCAAGAATATGGATGGCTTGCTTAGACTGACCATCCATCTGTGGATGATGAGTCATGCTCAAATTCAACTGATAACTCATTACTACCTCACTGCCTATAACCCACTCCAAAATCTGGATGTGAATTGGGGGTTCCTATATGAAATGATAGATGATGACACACTATGTATCCTAAAAATATACCATGCATACAATTTCCCAAGACCATCTACCTCCATTGACTCCTTAATGGGTAGGAAATGTGTTGATTTCATGAGTCGATCAACAATCACCCATATCACATCCTTACCACCAAGAGTATAAGGTGGTTCAATCACAAAGTCTATAGTTATCTCATCCCATTTAAATACCAAAATAGTTCAGGGTTGTAACAAACTAGTAGTCCTCTAATGTTCTACCTTAATCCTATGACATGTAAGGAACTGAGACACAAACTCGGTGATCAATCATCTCATCCTCGGCCAGCAAGAATAATGTATTGGGTTATAATACATATTATTATCCTCAAGATGTATAGACCAATTGGATCAATGTCTATCATAAATCAATACATGTATCAAAGTTAATAGAACAACAATCCTACCTTAGAAGTGCATCACTCCATTGATATACTGAGACCACCCACCTGAGGTCCCTGAACCATAAAGGTTCTTGCTAAATTAATAACACTCTACATCCTCTACCTACCCAAGTCAAATATGATAATTCATAAGTGTTACCTCCTGATTAAAAGCTTGGAATAGATGTTTGTTATCACTCTCTCCATACTAGAGTATCTCAAAAAATAATTTCATTAGGCACCATTCTTCCACTGATTCCTTCACTACCTAAGTTGGAAACATTATACCCAAATATTCTAAAGAAACATTAACTTTTTCGTGGGTATAAGAAATATCAAAATCAAATCTCTAAAGATAATCTACCCAGCATCTCTATCTTAGGTTCAGTTCCCTCTGAGTAAAAATATACTTCAGACTCTAATGGTCAGAATATTCTATAAACTAATCCCGGAAGAGAGAGTGGCACCAAGTCTTAAGGTTGTACATCATTGTCACTAACTCAAGATAATGAATAGGGTTATTATTCTCATTAGAGAATAATTGATAAGATTCATAAGCTGCTACTTGTCTCCCCTGCATCAGAACAAAACCCAAACCCATACCTAAAACATCACAGTAAAAATTATAACTAACACTTGGATCGTGAAGAATCAAGACTGGTGATGCATTCAATGTCACTTTTAACTCATAAAAATATTTCTATCACTGACCGCTCTAGATTAAACTCAAACCCTTATAGGTAAGCTCATTCATATTATAATTAAACTTGGATAATTCCAAAACAAAATTCTTATAATAACTAGCTAATCCCAAGTAACTCTAGATCTCAAAAACATTCTCAGGATGATCCCAAGACATCACCACTTAAATATTTTTAGGATCAACTAAGACTCCCTTCTTAGAAATCACATGGACTATAAATTTCACCTCTTGAATACATAATTGACATTGGGATAGCTTCCCACATAGATGATGTTCTCTCAAGATTTCAAGGATAGTATTAAAATGATCAGTATGATCCTACTCTAATATAAAATAAACAAGGATATTTTTCACAAAAAAAAACATAAATAAATATAATAACCGATGGAAGACTCAATTCATCAAATCCATAAACATTTCAGGATTGTTATTAAGGACAAATGACATAACCAGGTACTCATAATGTCGATACCTTCTCTTGAACATCATCTTTGGAATATCCTCTTCTTAAACCCTCAGATTATGGTACCTCAATATCTAATAAATCTTTGAAACCCAATACACCCCCTTGAGATGATTGAAAGTTTCATCAATCATAGGAAATGGATATTTGTTCTTAACTATCACCTGGTTAATTTTTCGGTAATCAACACAAAGTTAGAGACTCCATTCTTCACTCTTTGAGAAGAGAATTAGTGATGCCCAAGGTGAACACTAGGTTGAATAAATCCCTTGGACTCGAGATCCTCAATATGAATATTTAATTATTTCAATTCAGTGGGTTCAATATGGTATGAAGGTAAAGAAATTGGTTTTTTTTCATATTCAAGTCTATAGATAACTTTACTTCCCTATGATGTGGAAACCCCAAGAAATCATCTAGAAAAACATCAGTATACTTACCCACCACCATAATAATAGGACCATTATAACATGGATCAATATAATCATGGAACATTTTTTACAACTGGAATAAAATCATCTGAACACTAGAAGAAATAGGGCTTATTCTCCCAAACCTAGGATCTGAATCATCTTTAAAGACTTGTGTGACTCCATCGAAAAGAATAAACTACACCCAATGATGATAGAAATTGGTTTGGATTTTATAGATAATCATCCAATCCATGTGAATGATAAGATAAAATATGTTTAGGTAAGGAAATATAAAATACCATATTGTTTCGTGGTCAGTTATCATCACCCAACACTCGGTACATCTAAAACCCTACTCCAACTTATTTCCCAAATGAGTGGAAAGTGTCATCATGAAAGAAATAAGCTCTGAGTGCAAGAACAAAACATTTATAAGATTGGATGAGATAAAGGAATTAGTTTCAATAGTATCCAAAAAATCCATAATAATATAAGATGCAATAAACACCATACCTATTATGGCAGTTGATCCTTCTTATGAGACCTATGGTGCATACTCCACTTCATAGACACGTCCAGCCTCATCCTGCCCTTTCTTCACTACTTGAGCATCACCCTTTGAATGATGTTGAGATCCCACCCATTTTTATATTTCAAATATAAACTTGTATCCCATAGTGAAGTTTGATCTATCACTACTTCTCTAGGATGATCTCTCACAAAAACTCTGAAGATAAATAGATTTCCCACACACATGACACACCTTGGGTGTTGTAAAACAATCAAGTTTGACGTGTTCCTTTCTCCAAAACTGGTAATAGACCACCTGTCTCTAATATAACATCTATTATGCAATCTATACACCACTTAAATGTCTTATGTTTTCATTGGTGCTCTGAAGATCCCTTTATTTCCATCTATTTTTATTACAACCATAATTTCTATATCTACAACCTCTATGAAGGTGGTAGGCACATAAGAATCAGCATAGACTGAATATCGAGCCTCAGAATCATCTCAAAACTTTATTCCTTGAGATATTATTTGGAAACAATATCGGGATATAGGTGAAAAAACTTGGAAAACTAAGTGGCATACTCCATGAAAAAATGTTCTCCCTACTCTAGAGAAATAAACTCTCATGCCTACGTTGATCTCAGTGTCTTGGGGTAGAACTGATGATTGAAGGATTTATTGAAAGTGTTCTGGGTGATATCTTCATGAAAATTGTATTTAAAAATATATTCACACCACTTCCTACCCATCCCTTCAATCATATAAATGGATAAACTTACCATAGAGTCTTCTAGAGTTCTTAATAAGTGGTAAGTACTTTCAATGCTCTCAATCCATTCCTTTGATTCCTAGGGTCCCCTGTCACTATAAAGATCAGTGGATGTTTCTTGGTAACTTTAATAGTATGATCCACCCTCATTTATAATTAAACATTGGAAACTTGGCCCATGTACTAGATCATTTGGAATACAGTTTCCACTAAAAACGAATCAACTTGAGGATCCGGCCGCAGGGCTTTCACCACTAATTCCTTACTAGAATTCATAGATGTGATTATTAAAGAAGTCGTATTCTATAAAAAAAATAGGAAATAAACCCTTTAAAATGAAATTTTATTCCTTTATCATAAATAAAATTTATAAAACTAAATCCCCAAAGGCTAAAACTACAAGAAAATATAGTAGACAACCCCAAAATTCCCATGGTAACTCAAGGCTTGTCAAGAAAGTGAGTTGTATAGGCACACTCCCACACTACCTCTTAAGTTATAATAGTCATATATTTAGTATCTCAACAACCTTGAGACACAAGAGGGTGATACACAAGCACGATTGAAAACTTAAACAATAACTTCCCTTTAATACCAATGTGTAATAGACCGACCTGGTTTAACCAATAATTTCACCCAAAATAGACCTCCATAAGGCCTGTAGCATATTCTCGATTACCACGGGCTGGCGATAAGCACCTAGGTATCATACAAAGAAACATGGTAATGATTTCACCCTCAACATACATATGATAAAACATAAATAAACATAGTATCATAGATACATCATATATCAAAAACAAAAAAAACTAAAAGGTCCCATAAAAAAACTATATAACAAGGTCTAGATGAAACAAATTGAAGACCATAAATATGGAACCTGAAGCAACCCATGGGTCTATACCCATGTGACCATATTTTTTGGAGTTGGTTTCCTAGGACCAATTGTTTTTACTTTGATTACATGTATATTTTATGTATTGAGTATTAATAAAATATCTTATTACATATTGTTCATTGTTCTCCATGACTTTGATGTAATAATGTCCTAGAGTATATATCACATTGATAAGGTCATAGAAATTCCAAGCTATAATGAGAGCCTTGAAGGTCCATGATGATATTCTAAAATATAATTCGGTATTCGAATAACATACTATAAAAGGACACGTAGTATATAGTATGTCTGGTGTGAGTACTCATAAGATGATGAGGATTCTTATCAGGAAGTTTGCACTTAGTAATATCCAAGATGGGAGATTATGAGAATAGAACCACTAGTATTAATTTTTCATGTTTTGGTGACATCGAATATTATTATCTATGAGCATGTGTAATGGTCCTTAGACTTTAAGATTATTATTAATTCATATTACGACTCGCACACTTAGATGTATTTCCTAAACCATGATGATATAGTTTATGGTGAAGTTGGATGAGTTATCTACATCATGAGTGATGTGTTATTAATGAATAAGTTGAGGAAGGATTTTTTCCTTCCAATTTATGAAGGTTGGTATCTCATCCCTTTGATTGGAATAGAACTATCACCCTAAATTCCATTGCCATGGTGTATCGACGTGATTATTTCATATAGTTAAAGAAAGATGTATCAATCATATAGGTTAATGAAACAGATGTGAAACCCTATTGATGAGATATTATGAAAAAGGGATTATATTACATAGTGAATGTTTATATCTAGTTGTCGACGTTATTAAATTAAGTTCTTTCTCTTGGGTGTCATGACCCGTTGCTAGACAGTAATCTTGGACTTTAGGTAAGCCCACCTTAGGCTAATAAGAAATAATCCTAAAGGGTCACACACTATGTGTTTCCATTTATCTTAAATAAATTATATTTGAATTTTAATAATATAATAAATATTATTCTCAAGACTGAGTAATAATTTTATTCAAGTTTTATTGATTGGATAAATTAAATAAATATTTATTCATCAGATTGTGAATAAAATATATTTATTTATTTTATTGAATATTTAATAAATATTTATTCATTGATTTGTAGATAAAATATTTATTTATGGATAAAACATTTATTCAGGTATTCAATAAATGTTGAGGAGTTCGAACGTACTAAGATCATGTCCGGTGATGATTATTTTTTACAAGCTGATAAATATTATTTATCATTATGACGGTTAGCACAAGCCATAAAATAATAAAAGTATTATTATTAATAATATTTGAATGAATTTTAATAGATATTATTATATTATTTAAGGTCTAACATGAAATTAAATAATATTTTAACATAAACCCTAGCTCTATAAATAGACAGTTATGTCTATTGTGTGGGATTAATTGAAAATCGAGTTTTGATCATTTTTATAAACAATGGAATTCTCTCTTGAATCCTCTTTCTATATTCCTCTCAAGAATTAAAAATAATAGAGAGATTCATTTGTGATAAAAGTAACTATATGTGATCAACAAAAATAACATAATATAATTGATTCACCGTGCTAGAACCCGAAAATTAATCGGTGTTGTTCGGAGATCAAAGGAGCACATGTGGATCACCACTAGAGGGATTCTATACTTGAATCCTTATAGCACAATGAAGGTAATATGAAAAGGTTTTTGGAATATCAATAACATCATCAAGGAAAGGATCCTAATTCAAGGTAATCATTTCTTCAGATCTAAATAAATCTATTATAAATTTAGCATGAAAAGATCCTCTATTGCAATTTTGGACAAAACTAAATTAAAAAATAATAATTTAACATTCATCACAGGTGCTTACATTGTTCTCAGATCCTTCCAGTGGTATCAGATCAGTCATGTTTTAAATTTATAATTATTTATTTTATTGATTATCTATTCTCAATAGTTGTTATATTTTCATTTCATATTATTCATTCTTTAATCTGATTCGAATTAACATGTTTTTGAAATATTAATCATGTTCGTTCAATTTTCATTTTCTTAAAGGTCTAAGAACTGATTAATAATTACAAGATATTACATTGAGATGTTCCAATTTTTTAGCTGATAAGATTGGGTTACATGGAGTGTAGGCAGAGTACATTCCTTGTACCTAAGTACAGTGTAGCTAGACATGCCACAGGATACATAGAATTCCAAATAGAACACCATGTATAGAATGAACCAACCTGGAACATGGGATGTCAAATTACGTGGAGTGTAGTCTACACGGGTTAGTGGTGAAATTCACATAATCTGTGTGGTCATTATACAAGGTCAAACCACGTGAGACTGACAGCCCAAGGAAATAATGACATACATGACATGTATCTAGTGTACACAGCTTTTATTTCATCAATTCCCACATCTAAAATAATCGTTGAGCCATTTTTTGAGAAAATAAGACACATGACATAAGAGATACATGGTGTGTTGATGGACTTTACACATCGTTTAGTCTCTCATTTAAGAATATTCCATGTCTTTCGATGGGGTTCTCAATCACATGGTATTCGGACTACATGGTGTGTAGTTGGCTTGTACACATCATGTAGTCCAGCCGAGATACATGCATAAGACCATTAATTTATCTCAAACACACAGCAAGAGAGATACATGGTGTTTAGCTGGCTTTTACATGTTGTGCAGTCCAGCTGAGGTACATGACCAAAGCACCATACATGTAATCCGGGTACACGGCAACCGAGGTACACGGAGTGCAACTCATAAGTACACGTCATGTAATCTATTGATAAATGACATAATTAAATTACATTAAATTGAAAATTGAATCATTAAAACATTATTTTATTTGTTATCATACCTATTGTGTATGAAAATTTAATAATGTTTTTAAAGGATTTTAAATGATTATTTAATTTAGTGTAACAAATCTATGATTATTGTTTTTGTTTTTTATTTTCCAAGAATACCATTAATGATGGGTATCTCCAAATGAATTTGGATGGTCATTAAGATTAAATGGAATTAATTAATCAATCAATCAATTAATTATTGAAAGAATTTTTATCTTAATAATAAATAATGAATAAGAAATTATACTTAGCCTATTACTTTTGCGTATTTGTTGCATGTATGACTGATTATGAGCTTGACCAAGGCCAATGTATGTGTTGGAATTATTTAATTTGATTTATTTCATGATTTTATAATTATTTATTATTAAATTAAAATGATGGTATGCATTTCATCCCTCCCTCTATTATTATGTAGGACATGTGTGTCCAAAGATATTTATATAATCCCCTTTAACCAGCCCTTTGGTTCCCCTCACCTGCATGTGATTTATAAATACATGCAATTAATGGAGTATCTCAGGGTGTATGAAGGTGATTCAAGATGGAACCTAAATGATTCTAACTCAGGTGATACACTGGTCGACAAGTGGAATGTTGCATCTCATGTCAAGACTAGAAAAATGAATTATTCCCCTAATTCAAAGGTTGGTTTATTATATGATCAATAAATTAACTGTTAGATAAGCTCATGATCGGGTTATTTATTTATTCATTTATTTCTATCTATGAATTATTTATTTTATATATTCAAGACTATGATCACATAAATAAATGAATTAATGTGTAAAGACAGAATTTAAATAAATTGATTATATGTAAATTTTTTATCCAGAATTTTTAATTAATTAAGTAAAATCCACTTAATATTAAAAATATATGTAAAGGATAAAAAAATATAAAATTTATGCATTATAAATTAAAAGCCTTAAAATTAATATTAAGTCACACTAATACTTTCACTACTTGATTGGGAATGTAACCATAAAACTAAGTTTTTACATGGCCAAAGTTTGTATACATACTTTTATCGGGGAGTTATCATGATGGTTTTGTGTTGACTTAACCAAATGTGTATTGAATTTAATAGCCAAATTTTGTTCAATATAAATTAGGATTCAAGTGTTGAGGAAATCTAAGTCAGTATTTTATGATTGGAGAGTCCACTCAATGAATCAAGGAGCTACGAGCTCATAGTTGGCAAGAATTCCGACCTAAATACCTTCTTATGGTTTTCATGGCCAAATTATAGATCATTAAGAAAGTTAATATGGATCCTTTCCACTATAATTTCCTTAAAACTAGACATTCTGAGTTCAATGGTGAGGGATATTGGGTATTGATAAAATAGTGGGAGATTTAATAAAAATCAATTAATTTATTATTTTTCACATAATTTTTAATCAAGAAAAGTAATAATAATATTCTCTTTTATAATTTTATAAAATTTAAAGTTTGACATCCACACTATCCCTTTGATCTATATTGGATAAAGACCATATCCTCACTGGAAGTAACTTCCAAGAATAGATCAGATGCCTTAGGTTGTGTTGCACCATGAAAATAAATATTATGTGATATATTACTCACTTCCTGATCCGCTTTCAAAAGAGGTAAGTGATGAAGAGTTCCATTTCTATGAAAAAAAATTTGAGTGACGCAGTCAAAGTTCAATGTTTTATGCTTTCATCTATGTTTAGTGAACTCATGAAGTCTCATAAAAATATGGATTCTTATAGCATGCTCGAGCATCTTTGTGGTCTATACCAGGAGAGAGAAAGATAATAATGGTTTTAGATCTCCAAGGCTCTTTTATAGAGTAATTTGGGAGAGGGAGATTCAGTTGGGACTCACATAGTAAAACTCATCAACTATATTGAGCGTCTAGAAGTTCTAGGGATTAAAATCACTGATAAATTGTGCACTAATCTCATACTTTCATCACTCACTCAGATATTCTTAGTATTTGTTATTAATTTTAATTTGAAAAACATTGAGAATTCTCTCCCAGATCTTTTTACACTTATTCACCAAGTAAATAAGGATACAAATTGTGAAAATACTTTTGTACTTATGGTGAACAAAAAAAATTCTAAGTGAAGAGATCTAAGACCAAAGAATCTTCACAACACCCTTCCATGAAGAGGAAGATCAAGGGGAATGAAAGGGAACCAGCTGATGTTTGTTTCACATGTTGTAAGAAGTACCATTGGAAGAAAAACTATACCCAACCAAAGAATAAAGGGTAAAATTCGATTTCTTTTTTTATCAAGTGAAATTTATCTATTTCTACAAATTAGGTATTAGATGTAGATTTTGGTTCTCACATATGTATTCAATTATAAGAACCAAGTATATTCAAAAATATTGACTGATAGGATGTATTTCTATGATCAAAAAATATAGCTAAACTTGATGATGTAGCTATTGGGGAGTACCACCTCATGTTGTTGACTGGAATGATCTAGGTTTTGAAAGGTTTTTATTATGTTACATCCATTAAAAAAACATTATTTCTATTTTCTGAATTTATATGGATGGATTTATTTTCCATTTTAGGAATAAATGTTGATTCCTTTACAAAAATAGAATTTGTTATGGTGTTTCTGATGCTCTCATTAGGGTGTGACCTCGTCATTCGCTTGATGGATGAGCTGCATGGTACCCAACATTCCCACTTTCTAAATACGGGCAGCGTTCATTACCTCTTCTCGGTGATGTATACTCCTTGATTAGAATTTGATGATGGGATGTTGGTTCTTCCTTCCATGGATTCCTCCTTGGAAATCATTTCCCGGTTTGGGTCTCCCTCATAGATTAAGGTGTTGTTTGTGAAACTCATTCCCGGTGCCATATTTTTATGGATGCTGGTTAATTATGTTGCTTCTGTCTAGACATTCCATGGGGTCTAGTCAGGGCAGCAACTTTAATTTAGGAGAGTATTCATGTTGGGAATCAGTGGCATGTCTGGATCTTGGAACATTGGAGTACCTATATTTTTCCTCATAGGAGGACTTCTCAAGGGTATGGAACCTAAGGCATATTATGGTGATCACAAGGTATCTTAGTCCCTGGACATATCTTCTGAGGTTTTCCTCAAGCATACCATATTTATCAATGGGTAGGCCATAAGTTTAACATATTGTGGAGATGAATCAGAGAGATCAGAATGTACCATAGGAACAGATTAGAGAGGTGGATCCCTAGGAGGTAACACCTGAAAGGTTTACCAGATGGATGGATCAGAACGCCCAATGAGAGCAGACCCGAGGGTGGTGCGTCTCATAAAGAGAAGGTTCCACACCATGAATTTTTATCTTAACAACACTAAGGATGGATCAGGAAGGTTCACCCCAAATAGGGGGACACCAAGTTTTACCATTGGTTGGGATTGAACCCCATGGAGGCTTTGTATATACCCTGTTTAGAGGATAGGGATCAAAACCTGCATAGTTCGGTAGATTGGTTTGGGGATTATACACTGAGACTACCCATTGCAAGAGGATTACTCTTGGTTGAATGGTGTGGATTGTGTGTGTATTACACACTATGACTTCTTGGGTGCTACTAGGAGCAGTGAGGGGGTGAATGGGGCTTACGTAATGAGGTGGCCCAAATGGATGGCATGATCTCACTGAGATGTTATGGCTCAGGTAATAATCGGGATGGACATCGATGAAGTGTTTAAATGGGATGGGATGGAATGGATGGAGCATGAGGTGTGATGGGATTGAACATCATTGAGGATTCCTACTTATCCTAATAACTAGGAATAAAATTCCATGTTGTTTGGGAAATGGAATCAGGGATTACACATGGTTTGCTTCCTGGGGGGGACCCAAAAGAAGTGTAACCTCCAGATTGGAGCATGATCCTCCTGAGACATGGAGACTCTAGAAAAAGACCAAGATAGATATAGATGATGGGCTTGAACCTCGTGGAGGCTTCCTATTTATCCTAAAGGATGGGAATCAAAGTCCATGTAGTTTGGTGGATCTGGGACACCTAAAGAGGCAGCCCAAATGGAAATGGGTCGTGTGGTTGGGGATTATGTACCGAAGCTTATCATTGGACATGTTGGGGCTTATACAGTGAGAGAAAACTAAATAGATAGAGATTGGGGCTTACTCTAGGAGGGATCCCCGGGTACCGCTTTGGAGTGGCAATGGTGTGAATGGGGCTTACACACGGAATTTGCCCGAGTGCCACTATGAAGCAACAATGGTGTGAATGGGGCTTATGTGTAGAAGATGTTCAGGTGCCACTATAGAGAGGAAATGGTGAATGGGGATTATGCATAGAACATATCTAGGTGCCTATAGGGATCAGAAATGGTGGATGGGTCTTACGTGTGGAAAATGCTCAGGTACCACTAGGGAGCGACAAAGGTGAATGAGGATTACATGTGGAAGTTTCCCAGGTGCCGCTAGGGAGAGACAATGGTGAATGGGTCTTACACATGGAATCTACTTGGGTGCCTCTAGGGATCAGCAATGGTGAATGGGGCTTATGCGTGGAAGCTTATTGGGTGCTTCTAGGGGGAGGAAACAGTGAATAGGGATTACATGTGGAAGCTTCCTGTAATGTCTTCCTCATGTCTGTCCATGAGGGAATCCCAAATCGTTGGTGGTTCAAGGTATATGATTGGGTCTTACACCTGAGATGGAGGCCCATGGTTGGTGTCTGGTGGTCATCTCATGATCATGGCATAAGGCATCTTACGCTTGGCACATAAGGTATATCGTGTTTGTCACATGAGGTATCCTATTATTGAATGATAGGGTATGCTACAGTTTAAATTCATGTAGTGATGACTGTTGGAATCTTATGCTTGGTGCATAAGGAATATCTTTTTTAGAATAATAGGCATCCTATGTTTATCGTGTAGGGTATGATCCAGTTTAAAGTCATGTATTGAGGAATGTTAGAATCTTATGCATAGATCATAAGGAATCTCTTGTTTAGAAAAAGAGCATCCTATGTTTTTCATATATGGTATGATATAGTTTAAAGTCATGTATTTAGAACTATTGGGTTTAAGATGCCTAGAAATGGCTAGTGTGGGACTTACGCAAGAGCATCCCTTTCTGGTTCCACCTGGCATAAGATTCAGGTGATGGGGGTTTGAGGAGTTACTTGAGGAATGGTTTGACTAAAGGCACTAAAGGAACCATAAGAGATAATATTAACTCATGTCACGGGAAAGGGACCAAGGGGAGTAGGTCAACTGAAGTTATTTTAGGGGGTGTAGAGGATTATCTCGAATCATAGTATTCTAGGGGTAGATGTTGGGGTCATACAAGGATAAAACCCAAAATATTTCCAACCCGAACTAAAAATTTCATGGTGAAACTCTCCATTTTTCATGGTTTTAGTGATGGTAGTGAAGGGACCAGAATAAAGGAATGGGACAGAAGCCTGACGGTAATCCCAAATGGGGGTTTGGGGGTGTATCCTCTATAGTATGGACCATTAGGAATGTAGGAAGGAGCTTAGCAAAGGATATGGATTCACGAATTATGGGGGTTCATGGAGCTCAGGGTCTCATGAAGGATAGGGTCTTGTGAAGGATGGGGCTTTGTGAAGCTTAGGGTATCATGAAGAATGGGGCTTTATAGAGCTCAGTGTCTCGTGAAGATTCCCAGGGGGAGTGCTTCGCGAAGGTTGAATGCTTCCCAAAGCCTCAAGTTCCTCAGAGGGACTTATTCCACTATGAAATTTATATACCTTCAAAAAAGGAATATCTAACTTAGGTAGAGTCTATGAATAATGTAATGGAAGAGGTTTCACAATTCCTAGGGGCTCTGCGGAAAAGGGTCTCATGAAGTATGGGAGCTCCATAAATTGAGACTGCGGGGCTACAGCCTGGTGGAATCTTCCACTTGAATGATGGTATAAGGTGGTATTTATAGGCATTGGGGTCTTTTAATGATCGAAAATTCACCATGAATAAAGAATGGAGACACAAAGGGTTGCAGCTCTGTCAGACTCGCGAAGCCGTTCGTCAAAGATGTTCACACGGTCGTGGAGGGAGCTCTGCAAACCAGAGCTCCACGAATGGGGCTCTGTAAACTATTTTTCCAGCCTGAATTTGAATGGTCATAACTTCTAATCCGTAATTTCATTCATTCTATAAAATCAAAAAAATGGAATAATTTGGAATGGGATACACTCCTGGATCAAGTATGGAAGATTTCAGTGCATTCTTTGGATGCATTTTCCCCTGACAACAAATGAACCACCTCAGAATGGGGTCCAATGAGGATGAGGGAGCAAGGCGGACCACGTTCTGAGGAAGTCATTAAGTAAAAATCCTACCTTGGGGTCTACTATATCTCAATCGCATTAAGGAAACAACCAAATAAATCTATAAATCCATGTGATTCATGGGTCCATATGGGAAACAATATATAATAGAAGATCATTCACCTATACGAGAGTGCTAAATAGTGGCGAATGTTCTAGGATCAGAATTGGATATCGATCACCTATGGGAGTGTCTAGAATAGGAACACCCTAGTTGACGAGTGGAACCTTTAACAGCCAACTTGCTTCTCCAATGTGTGATAGAGCATGAGTGGGATAACACTAGGGGAATTGAAATCGATCCGAACAAATGGAAATGAAAAGTGTGAATCACAATGCCTAGAATTTGGAACACAAGAAGGATGGAATGCTGGTGTAGGATGACTTTTGACCGTGTTAGAAATGTAGTGTTTTCACTGCTATCTTGAAATGGGGACAAACAAATGAGGGTTGACCGCTGACCATGTTTGAAACATGGGACCTAACTCAAAATGTCATCCTATATCTTTCAGGGCATTGGATGAGGATCGTAGGTGAGACAATGCGGCATATCTAGGATGTTAGGGGGTCCCTTCATATGTGAAAGAGGATGAGAATCCAAATGAGAGGCATGTGAAGCATGGGGTGGAGTGATGGAATGTTTGAAAAGATTCTAATACTCTTAGGGTTATGCCACCATGGCTTAGAACTCACTGGTGTAAGCATACTGGTTTGAATAAAGATCAAACATGTGTTCCAAGGGAGCATCATCTCAGATTTCAAGTGACAGCTGAAGATATGAACAATGTAGTGGATGACCAACATTGAGGAAGAAGACCTCTCATTCTAAGCCTGGGGTGATTTTTAGTTTCATGTAATGAAATTAAGGACAATAAACGTGTAGTTTCACATCATATGGTGAAGAGGACGCATGGTATAGTTTAACGTTATGTGATTGGGATGTGTCTTGAGGTTTAACATCATGTTACTTGGACGTTTCACATAGTTTTAGGTCATACTGGTTGGACCCCAGCCAACAGTTTAAAGTCGTGTGGCTTGGACTATAAGGAGTTTTTCAATCTTAGGGTATTCATATAGCACGGGGGAAGTAAAAAACCTGACGTGAATGAATCCAAGGAGGCTCACATGTTTCATACACACCTTAAGATGAATTTTGTGATGTTTAAGGTCACAATGCTTGGAACATAACTGAGGCCAAGGGGAGAAAAGTAAAATAAACCTATGGATGGGCCTGAATACAAAATGTTCGGGCATCGCTACATATCCCATGAGGATGGGAATGAAGCCGCACGCAGTTCTTAAACATAGCATGGTAGGAGACCAACAATGGTGGGAGAAATAATCTCTAGCGAGGAGTCAAAAACATCCCACAATTATCATGTGGAGTCCTAAACTTGTTTAGGGTAGGATTATAGATTTAAGCACATGATCCTTAGCCCAGTTGGTAAGGACTCTGCAAGTGTATTCGGGAGACCCGGGATCAAATCTAGGCGGAGACATTATTTCTGGTACTGTAGCAGTACTGTAGCAGGTACTGTAGCAGTACTGTAGCTGGTACTATAGTGGGACTATGCAGTATTGTAGTAGGTACTGTAGCGGGACTGTAGCAGGTACTATTTGGCACTGTAGTAGCCGGGGATATGCCCCTGTTTGGGCCTTCGGGCCACTGATTTGGTCCCCGAGTCTTTTAGGGCCTTCAGGCCACCCAGGCCTTCGGTTCAGTAAGGCCTTCAGGCCACCTCAAGGCCTTTGGGCCACCTTAAGTGCAGATGCAAACAAGACGACCTACAAGGGACAAGCTCTACAAGGAGGATGAGCAAAGAGCTTTCACCACAGCAAAAGCTAAACGGATTGCAAGAATGAGAGGGTATGGCACCTACCATTGGGACAAGACTGTTCTTGCATGGGAATGCCTAGTCGAATAGCCATGCAAAGGTGGAGAGCTGATTTCATGATGAAGATGCTGGGGAGGAGCAGTTCCAAGTAGTTAGTCTGGGTTGTATGTAATGTTTGAAGCCTACAGGAAAAAAATTAATTCCTCTAAGGCCTACGAGCCATGTAAATCTTACGCCTATGGGCCTTGTAAGGGTTTCACCTCACCCCTTGAAAGGTGGATTATCAAAAATTAATAAAAAATGAAGGCCTTCGGGCCATGGGAGGATTATAGATTTAATATCATGCATTGAAGACATTGACTCTAAGTTTTTAAGTTCATATAGCTTGTACCGGAAAGGATGGTATCCCAAATTGGTATGTACGATACGATGTTATGATAAACCCAACATGAATGAGAACCAGGGAGGTCCAACACCATATAACACATCCCAGAAGAGACCTGCATATAGTTTAAAGTCATGTCAGTTGGACTCAATCATCTAGTTTAAGTTCATAGAGCTTGATCTATGATTAATCACTCTAAGAGGAATATGCATAATGTGGTGGCACAACAAACTCGACATGAATGAGGAAAAAGAGGCCCACACACACCACATATGAATTCATTAGGAAGCTTGCATAAAGTTTAAAGTTTTGAATCTTGGATTGTAAGAAGAAATGATCATCCTAAGGGTATACATGTGACATGAAATAGATGAACTTGGACCATAATAAAGGCCAAGGGTCTAAAGGTTTTAGGGATTTTGCGGGTGGGCCCAAATACAAAGTGTTTGGGTGCCACTATGTATCCCATAAGGATGGGAATCAATCCTTATATAGTTCTTGAATTCCATACATTTTAACTTCATGTGGTAAGGATGAAGGTGAATGATGTGAAAAGGGGAAATAATGTTATGGTTGGACCTGAGATTGATGATCCGAGTGTCGCTACATATCCCATAAGGATGGGAATAAATCCACATGTAGTTATTGAAGGTAAATTTCCCTATGTAGGTCTGACCCATACACAGAGCGAGGGAGAATCAAATATTTCTTATTTGTTCATTCTTACTTCTTATTTTTTGAGTTTTTATACAAGAATGGAAAGTCCAGGTGTCGCTATAGGAATCAATCCATATGTAGTCCTTGATAGGTGGCATGGTAGATGACCAGTACCAAGGGTGATGTCCTCTCTGGCAAGAACACCACAATGTTGTGCCGTTTTTCATCATGTAGCTAGGATGATGATGTCGCAATTTAATGTCATGTGATAGGACCGGTCCATTAATTTTAACATCATGCGATAAGAACACTGGTTTCTATGAAGTTTATCATCATGCAGCTAGGACATTATGTGGTTGGGGCCGAAGATAAAATATTTGTGTGTTCCTAAATATCCCATAAAGATATGAATCAATCCATACATAGTTCTTGATCTTTTTACGGTAGAAAACCAGTGTCGAAAGTGATGTCCTCTCAGGTGAGAACACCACAATAGCATTGTACAGTTTAGAGTCATATAGCTTGGACTATAGGGTTCTTAGTATAGGGTCATAGAATTTAGACTGATGGAGAGTGGGTATCTCTAGTAGACATATACAGTGTGGAGGAGTGACAAACCCAATGTGAATGACACTAATACAAAATCGGACTTTAACAACACTAGAAAAGGCCTTTATCGGCACTAAAAAAGTGTTGATAATAAAAACACAGTTAGAATCCTAAAACTTTTATCAGCGCTAAAAAAGTGATGTTAAAGGCCCCCTTTAATAGCGCTAAAAAAATTGTTGTTAAATAGGTCCTTTAACAGTGCTTTTTTTAGTGCTGTTAAATCCCCTTTATCACCATTTTTTTAGTGCTGATAAAGGCCCCACTGATAAAAGGTACATAAATTTTTTTTCCCACGCACCACCCCCACCCCTTTATCAGCACTTCCCCCACCCCTTTATGAGTTCTTTACATTATCCCACCATCCCACGTGTGCCCTTTCCTTTAGTGAGTTTCGAACCTAAGACCTCCGGCTTATACACCAATGCCTTTACCACTCCCCTATACTGTTTTGTTTTACATTTTATGATATATCTATATATTTATATATTTTTTGTCACATTTTTTATCCATATATTTATATATATGTTTATATATATGTTTATATATATGTTTATATATTAATAAATATATTTTATATGTAAATATGTTTAATTATTTATTTATAAAATTATATTTTTATGTGTGAATATATAAAAAATATGTATATATTATTATATATTTGATTATAAATAAAATTAGGTTATGAAAAATGATAAAATTTAAAAGTTGTAATATTAATATTAATGTAATACCTGGGAATAAATTATTTCCCCACTGAAAAATGGCAAAAAGAACCCCATAAATGAGGCTTAAAATCCATTGAAAGTTAAAAAAAGGGGGTACTCCAACTAAAAACTCAGTTTTGGAGGCATTTTGGGCCTTTTTTGGCCTTTAAAAATGTGAAAAATGTTTACCTGTGTCACTGAGGACATTGATATTACTAGAGGCTTCGATTTGATATGTGGTAGAGCCTAAACGGACACCCGAAGTTTGAGTTATGTTTTCAACTTATTTTAGATCTTTTATTATTTTTTTGATTTTTTTATCTTCAAATTGATATTAAATGGCTATTACTCAGTAATAATAAGAAAATTATTAATTAAAAATATTGTTTTAGTTATTTTATAATCCATTTTCACTAAATATATTATATATTAAGTGTAAATTCCTATTTATCTTATATAAAACATATTTTGAAAAATATATATTATATTTAAATCAATATATATATTTATATATTAATATATTATTTTTAATGAAATATAATTTTTTTGAAGTATAATTTCATTAGCGATTGTAAAAAAGTGTTGATAATGGGAGGTCTTTATCAGCACTTATAAAAAAGAGCTGATAAAAATTCCCCTTTATAAGCCCTTTTTTACAAGAACTAATAAAAGACCTCATTTATCAATGCTTATAAAAAAGTGTTGATAAAGGTCCCCCTTTAACGGTGCTTTTTTTTAATGTTGTTAAAGACCCCCTTTAACAATGCTAAAAAAGCGTTGTTAAAGAACCCCTTTAACAGCACTTTTTTAAGCACTGACAAAGGGGGTCTTTAACAGTATTTTTAGCTAGTGCTGGATAAAACCAGTTTTTTAGTAGTGTGATGGACAGGGAGGCCCAATTACACACAACATATTCCTGAGAGAACCATGAAGAAGCTCTTGATTTAAGGTCTTAGATTTTGGAACTAAGGGATCCTAGTTTAAGGTCATAGAGTTTGGACCATAGGCTCCCAATTTAACATCATATTCCTAGGATGTATCCATGAAATTTAATTCCATGAAGTAAGGATGAAAATTCTATATAATTTATTGTCATGCAACTAGGGCATTGCATCACAGTTTAATATCGTGTTGCGGGGATGTGGACTCATAGTTTAAGGTCATATAGTTGGGACCTAAGGGATTGTGTAGCTACTCCATGTGGGTACAAACCCTACCAAGACTTCCAATCCCACATGAGTCATGCTTGGTGTGGGAAATAGAGAGTGGTATGATATGGGAGTATACAACAATGGAAAGGAAATATCAGGTGGGAAAGTCCCAACCACACTAACATTCCCACTCAATGCATGAAAATGATTGAAGGGGAAACACCAGGGGTGTTGGAGATCCACCAGAACATAAGGAGGTGGAAAGTTTGAATCACAACACCTAATATCTAAAACATAATGAGGGTGTCATGACGATGGAGGATAACTACTAGCCCTGTTTGAAACACAGCATCCATATCATGTTACCAGGGATGGGGACAGACAAATGAAGGTCGACCATAGACCATGTTCAAAACACGGGACTTGTCTCAAAATGTCATGAAAATTCTTCTGGGGTGTTGGTCCATGATGGTAGGTGAGACACTATGGCCAGACACCATGTTGTTATGGGGTTACTTCAGACATGGAAGAGGATGGGGATATAGGTAAAGAGATGTGTGAAGCATGGAGATGGATTGGGGGGATGTCCCTATGGAATCCAACACTCCAAGTCTCTCACCACAGCATATTCAAGCATGTTAGTGTAGAATATCCATATGTGGGGTCAAATATGTCTTTAAGGATTGGGCCCCTAAGGGGGGCCAAAGATCAAGATGAAATTCTGGGTAAAGAACCCTGGTGTCGCGAACAGTTTAAGGTCATATTGATTAAACCAAAGGCTCTTAGTTTAAGTTCATATAGTGTGGACCATAGGTTCCCAATTTAACTTTGTATGCCTGGGATGTATCTGTGCAGTTTAACATCATGCATTAAGGATGAAGATGTTATGCAGTTTATTGTCATGAAACTAGGACATTGAAGAGATGCATTCTGAAGGAGAAGTTCATGGTGTGGAAAATAACCCAATGGGAATGAGGACCAAGGAGGTATACACTATACCACACACTCTCAAAGGGAAACTCGGGCTAAGGGGCCAAAAGGGTTTGTGATCCTGCAGCTGGGCCCAAAAACAAAATGTACGAATGTCTCTATATATCCCATAAGGATGGGAATCAAGCCACATGTAGTTTTGGAAATCCATGTAGTTTAACATCATACGGTAATGATGAAAAGTGGGGGAGGTTATTTTAAATAAACATGCATGGTGTGGCTACCATAACCTAATTTGAATGAGGACCAAAGAGTTCCACACTACACTACACATTCCTAAGGAAACCCAGGCCAAAGGGGCTGAAAGGTTTGTGATCCTACGGTTTGTCTCATAGACAAAATGTTCAAACATCGCTATGTATCTCATATGGATGGGAATAAAGCCACACATAGTTATAGAGAAATGCAATGGTAGATAACCAGTGACAAATGGGGGTAGATATCCTCTCAGATGATAATATCCTGGTTGTTACATAGTTTATCATCAGGCAACTAGGACATTGACTAAGGAGGGATAAGTATCCCAAAGGATAATGAGTCTTCTAAATAATAGATGTGCAGTGTGGCGCCATAAAGCAACCCAATGTGAATGAGGGCCAATGGGTCCCAACACCGCATGGAACTCACACACAGTTTAAAGTCAAGATGTTTAGACTATAAAGAAGGGGGATCCAAGTGAAATGTATAGAGCAGTAGGAACTACCAAATGTGAATGAGGAATAAGAAGGCCCATTCCATAAGACACATCTTCAAGGAAATCTCGTACATAGATTAAATTCATAATTCTTGGACTTGTAATTCCATTCAGTTTAGCATCATGTGGTAGAGACGATACGGTTCTTATTTTAAGGTTATAGAATTCGGACCATAGGAAGAAACTTCTGACATGGAGATGTGTAGTGCGACACCATAAAGCAACCCGAGGTGAATGGGGACCTGAGGGGCTCGCAAACCACACCATTAATTTCTGAAAAACACTCAGGAAAAGGAGAAAAAGGGTTAGGCTTATGTATGGGCCCATAGATGTGATGTTTGGGTGTTCTTACGTATCCCATAAGGATGGGAATCAAGCTATATGTAGTTTTGAATGATGGCATGGTAGATGACCGATGCTAGGGGAAATATCCTCTCAGGTGAATACATCATAGTTCTATGTAGTTTATCATCATACAATAAGGATGTAGTAGTTTAACATCATACATGATGATAGAGATCTTAATTTAAGGTCATAGAGCTCAGATCATAGGGGCGTTGTGTAGTTTATCATCATGAAACAAGGACATTGATTTGTTATGTAGTTTAATGTCATGCAGGAAAGTAAGCACAGTTTAATGTCATGTAGGATGAATAAGTAGTTTAGAATCATGTGGGACAAGGAAAAAGGTTTAGGAGAGTTTGTGGATAAGACAAAAGACAAATAGTTTGGGTTTCACTAGGTATCCCATAAATATGGAAATAAAGCTATATGTATTTCTGAAATTCTGTGTAGTTTAAAATCATGTGGTAAGGATGATATAGCACTTGAATTTTAATTTCATGCATAAAATACCATTAATGTTGTGTAGTTTAGTGTCTTGAATCTAGGATGCAGCAGTTTAATGTTGTGCAGAACAAAGTAGCAGTTTAGAGTCATGTGGGACGATGCAGTGGTTTAGAATCATGTGGGATGATACTAAATATATTTTAAGGTCATTTTTTCTAGACTATGAAGCAGTTTAACATCATTTAGGATGATAGTCATAGTTTAACATCATGTAGGATGAGGTAGCAGTTCAACATCATGTGAGACGATACTGCAAATAGTTTAAGGCCAAGCTGCTTGGACCATGTAGCAGTTTAACGTCATGCAAGATTATAAGAACAACTTAATGTTATGTAGGATGAGGTAACAGTTTAGCATCATGTATTTTGATACTTCATACAGTTTAAGGTCATGATTCTTGGAATATGGAGCGATTTAATGTTGTGTAGGATGAAGTGGAGGAAGTGCTCCAAGAGGGATGTGTATGGTAAAGCTGCTATAATCCAGTGTGAATAAAGACCTAAAAGGCCCAATACCACACCATACATACCCAAGGGAACTTTCACACAGTTTAAATTCATGATTCTTGGACTCGGGTACCTAGTTTGACTTTGTGTGTCTGGGATGTGAACTCCTAGTTTATGGTCATAGAGATTGGACTTAAGGGATTGTGCAGCTACTCCATGTGGGTACAAACCCTACCAAGACTCCCAATCCCATGTAATTCATGCTCTATGTGGGAAACATAGATTGGTATGAGTCTTTCCCTATCACATGGGAGTACACAATAATAGAAATGAAATTTCATGTGGGAAAGTCCCAACAACACTAACATTCCCACCCAATTCACACAGATGCATGAAGGGGTAACACTGATGGTGTTAGAGTTCCACCATAATGTAGGGAGGTGGAATGTGTGAATCATAGTGCCTGATATCTTAAACACAATGAGTTTGGACTCATTATGGAGGATAACTTTTGATCCTATTTGAAACACAATATCTGTATCGTGTTACTAGGGATGGGGACATACAAATGATGTTCGACCACTAACCATGTTCAAAACATGATACCTATCTCAAAATGTCATCCAATGTCTTCTAGGGAATTTTTCCATGATGGTAGGTGGGCCACTATGGCTAGAAACTATGTTGTTAAGTGGTCCCTTCAGACATAGAAGAGGATGGGGATCTAGGTAAAGGGATGTGTGAAAGTGGATATGGATTGAGATAATGTCCACATGGAATCCAACACTCTAGGTTCTATGCCACAATGAATTTGAGAACTTCAGTGAGTCATATCAAATAGAGGTATTTAAACCCCTTCTCAAGGACAAGGGTCTAGAGATAGCTATTGAATGTGGCATGGTAGTGGACCAGTGTCGAATGCAAAGTAATCTCTCATATAGGAGCTCATGGAATTATGTATTTTTACATCATGAAATGGGGAGGTTAGGTAATCGCATGCCTAGATTATGAGGCATCCTATGTTCTTCACCATGGTTTTTGTGGTTTTAGGTCACATATATTTGACCAAAGCATCATACAGTTTAAAATTATGTGATAAAGATGTTGTCCCGTAGTTTAATTTCATGCTATCAAGATGATGGATGTTGTGAAATTTAACGTCATGAAACTAGGATGTTAATTGGTGGAATGGGGTGCCCAGAGGGTGGTAGGGTCCACACAATCTATTTAAGTGAGTTCGATTGTGGTAGGGATGATATAATGTACTCAATTCATCATGGTGATAGAGCCTTGGAGGAATAGAATCCTAGATAGTAAGGACAATGAGGTGATATAGCCCGGAAGGCATGGAAGCCTGGAGATTTGCTATAATGGGGAGATGGAGCTTAGAAAGCATGGAATCTTGGAGAGTCGGTATGATAAGGTGATGGATCCTAGAAGGTTTGGAATCCTGGAGAGTTGGTATGATGGGGTGATGGAGCCTAAAAGGTGTGGAATCCTAGAAAATCAGTATGATGGGGTGATGGAGCCCAGAAGTTGTGGAAGCCTGGAGCATCATTACAGTGGGGAGATAGAGATCAAAAGGTTTGAAATCCTAGAGTATCGATACAATGGGGAGATATAGAATAGAAGGCATGGAATCCTAAAGAGTTGGTATGATGGGGCGATGGAGCTAGGAAGGCATGGAGTTCTGGAGAGTCGGTATGGCAGGGTGATGGAGCCCAGAAGGCAAGTAATCCTGGAGAGTAAGTACGATGGGGCTATAGATCCCAGAAGGCATGGAAGTCTGGTGTATCAGTACAATAGGGTGATCAATATCGGAAGGTGTAGAATCCTAGAGCATCGGTATGATGGGTAAATAGATCCTAAAAAGTCATGGAAGCCTGGGGCATATGTACAATGGGGTGATGGATCCTAAAAGGCGTGGAATCCTTTAACATTGGCATAATGGGGCGATGGATCCCAAAATTCATGAAATCATAGAGCATCGGTACGATAGGGAAATGGATACTTGAAGTCATGGAATCCAATAGCATTAGTACTATGAGGATATGGAGCTTGGAAGGCATGGAATCTTGGAGCATCAGTACGATGGGGTGATGGATCCCGGAAGGCATGGAAGCTTAGAGCATCAATATGACGAGTCGATGGAGCCTGAAAGGCATGGAATCCTAGAGTGTCGGTATGATGGGGTGATGGAACCTAGAAGGCATGGAATCTTGGAGAGTCGGTGAGATGGGGCGATAGATCCTAGAAGGCGTGGAAGCCTGGAGCATCGGTATGATAGGGTAATGGAGCCTAGAATTCATGGAATCCTAGAGTGTTGATATGATAGGGCGATGGAGCCTAGAAGTCATAAAAGCCTGAGAGTCGATATGATGAGGTGATGGAGATTGGAATGCATGGAATCCTGGAATGAAATCTCACAATGTAGAATAACCAGATCAAGGATGTGATAAACCTACCCCTAATGTTGGTTCTTTAGAGAAAGGCATGTCTTTGGAATGGGGATGATCTCTATGAATGCTTATGGTAGTGAAGGGAGGACCTCCTCACTAGTTTATATTAGTGTGGGTAAGTCATCCACACTAGGTTATATCTTTGTGGGGAGGGCCTCCACATGGATTGATTGCAGTGCGGGGAGGACCTTTGTAATGGCTAGTGATGTCGACGGGGAGGACCTTTGTGCCGATGGATTGCAGTGTGGCTAGGAGCTATGCAATGTCTGACGATAGAAATGGGGAGGACCTCTATGAATGTGGATTTTAGTATGGGGAGAAATTCCATAATGGTTGATGAATTAAACAAGGAGGACCTCTGTGCTGGTGGATGGCATTGTAGGGAGGACCTCTACAATGGCTAATGATGGCGATGGGGAGGACCTCCATGTCAGGAGGACCTTTGTAATGGATGAATATTGTGACGAGGAGGACCTCTATGTTGGTGGGTTGCAGTATGGGGAGGACCTCCGCAATGGATGATGATGGTGATGAGGAGTACCTTTGTGCTAATGGGTTGCAGTATAGGGAGGACCTCTGCAATGGCTAATGATGGAGACGAGGAGGACATATATATTGGTGGGTTTTAGTGTGAGGATGACCTCCACAATGGAAGACAATGGTGATGGGGAGGAACTCCATGTTGGATGACTGCATTTTAGGAAGGACCTCCGCAATGGTTGTGAGTGGTGACAGGGAGTACCTCCATGTCGAATGATGGTGGTGATGGAGAGGACCTCCGTGCCTATTTTCCTTATCTAGGGATAGCCCAAAATTGCTTCTGGTGGTGTCATAAAAGAGCTGATAGAGTCGAGTGTGGTTTCTCCCTGCACGGCCCATGAGGGTGGCAGTGTTGGTGAAGATCTGATGTAGTCGGGGGTGGTTTCCCCTGCTCCACCCATGAGGGTGGTGGGGTCAGTGAGGAGCCGATGGAGTCGGGGCAGTTTCCCCCTGCGCTATCTATGAGTGTGGTGGGGTTAGTGAGGAGTCGATGGAGTCGGGGGTGGTTTCCTCCTTCACGTCCAATGAGGGTGGTGGTGTTGGAGAGGAGTCGATGGATTCGGGGGTGGTTTCCCCCTGCGTGACCCATAAGGGCGGCAGTGTTGAGGAGGAGTCGATGGAGTCGGGGGGTTTTCCCTGCGCGGCCCATGTGGGTGGCGATGTCGGTGAGGAGTTGATACAGTCGAGGGAAGTTTACCCCTATGTGGAACATGAGTGTGGCGGGGTTGGCGAGGATCCAATGGAGTTGGGGGTGGTTTCCCCCTATACAGCCCATGAGGATGGCGGGGTTGGCGAAGAGTCGATGGATTCGGGGGAGATTTCCCACTACACAGCCCATGAGGATGGAAATTTCAGAGAGGATCTGATGGATTCGGGGGTGGTTTCCCCTGCACATCCCATGAGGGCAGCAGGGTTGGTGTGGAGCCGATGGATTCGGGGGTGGTTTCCCCCTGCACGGCCCATGAGGGCGGTGGGGTCAGTGAGGATTCGATAGAGTTGGGGGTAGTTTCCCTCTATGTGAACCATGATGGTGGTAGTGTCAGTGAGGATCCAATGAAGTAGGATTCACACAGCCGATGTTACTCATCCTTCTGCACATGAAGGAGAGGGGATTCACATGGGTGGCGCCTCAACGTTTGAGTACAATCCTTAATCTGATGACCAACATGGCTAATCCCCACTGTTGAAGGAGAAAAGTTTCATGTCGAGTTCACCATTTTTGTTTCTGATGCTTTCTTCGGGATGTTCCCTCATCATTCTCTTGATGTAAGGGCTGCATGGTACCCCACATTCCCACTTTCTAAAGGCATACATCATTCATCACCTCTTCTTGGTGATGTTTGTTCCTTGATTGAAATGGTATGATGGGATGTCAGCTCCTCCTTCCATGGATTCCCCCTTAGAACTTGTTTCCTAGTCTAGGTCTCCATCATAGATTAAGATGTTGTTCGTGAAACTCATTCGTAGTGACATCTCTTCGTGGATGTTGGTTAATTATGTTGCTTCTGTCTAGAAATTCTATGGGTCTAGTCAGGGAAGCAACCATTGGTCAAGAGAGTAGTCGTGTTGGCTATCAGTGGAATGTCCGGATGCTAGAAAATTGGAGCACATGTATTCTTTCTCATAGGAGGTCTTCTTAAGGGTGTGGAACCCACAGCATCCTTTAGAGATCATAAGGTATCTTATTCCTTGAGCATGTTTTTTGAGGTTTTCCTCAAGCATCCCATGTTTATCACTGGTTAGGCCATGAGTTTAAAATCTTTCGGAGACAAATTAGAGAGATCAAGATGTCTCATAGGAATAGATCCAAGAGGTGGAACCCTATGAAGGAACACCTGAAAGGTTTACCAGATGGATGGATCATAATGACCAATGAGAGCGGACCCAAGGGTGGTACGTCTCATGAAGAGAATGTTTAACACCATGAAGGTTGATCTGAACACCACTGAGGATGGATTAGGGAGGTTCACCCCAAATAGGGGGACATAAAAGTTTACCATTGGCTAGGATTTAACCTTATATAGGATTCCTACATACCCTTTTTAGAATACAGGGATCAAAACCCGCATAGTTTGGAGGTGTGGTTTGGGAATTATGCACTGAGACTGCATGTCACAAGATGATTTCTCTTGGTTGGATGGTGTGGATTTTGTGGGGCTTATACACTGAGAATACCTGGGTGATACTAGGATAGAAGAGGGGTAGATGGGGCTTACGCACTGAGGTGGCCTAAATGGATGGCATGATCTCACCGAGATGTGGCGGTGATCGCACCATGATTCACTATTTCATTTTCACCATTACACTGTTGTGCTAAACTAGTTTTGTATTGAAAATTATAAAAATAATAACAAATTGCACTTCATTTTTTATTCCATTATTTTTTATCACTATTAAAAATTTAAATCTTACTTGTTTTTATAATTTCATTGAAGTTGGAGGTGATTTGGAGGGCCCATGATGATGTCCAAGAAAAATGGGCCAAACTGCGTAGGATCCATGCACACCGGTGGACTAAACTGAACATTGATACTAAAATGTGCATAAAATTAGGCTGAAAGTTTTTTTAAGGTCCAAAATTCATCAGGATACATTTCATCTGAAGGAACACAAACCTCATTCGTTCATCTGGTAGCTCAACCAACCTGATCTTTCCAACATACTGAATTCTGCACAAAATCAAAAGTGGTGTGTTATGATATGTCCATATCTCGATATGTGGGTGTCCAAATGAATCCAAACTTTAGGTGGAGATATTAATGATCTGGGGATACAAATTTTTAATTTTCTATAAAATTATATAATGTTATATAGATGTCTAAAACCATGTTCCAAGTGATTTTAAGAAATATGTGTGCCCAAAACCACCTTCCACTTTACCTATAAAATGGAACCTTGGGCTCTTCATTTTAAAGTTAATCTATGAGGAAAATATCTTATATTTTGGAGAGCCAAAGGAGTCCTCTACTCATCCAATAAGTTATTAAGTCCCCTATCCTCACATAGGGATCAAGGATGAAGGAGAATTTCCACTCGAGCCTCCTCATCCTCTCAATAGTGAGCTAAACGGTGGACGATCATTTCGAGGGAGCTGCACACGCTTGGGAGGGAGTTCCAGCACTTTTTCTTCTAATTGTTTTGTGTAATTTTTTTTTTAAATATTTAAATTATTTTTTATCTTGACATTATTCTCCCTGATTTCATTTCTTTTGATATAATTAAGTGAAACACTTTTTATTTCAACACCGATTGGGTTGAGATTTCAAGTGGGAATCTTGGGTTGTTTCGATTGGAAAACATAGGAATTCTTTCTCTCTCACACATATATGAGATTTAAATATTATTTTGTATCTCTTGTTCTATTATTTAGAACCAAACCTTTATAACAAGATTGTTGTGTCAAGGGTTTCTTCTTTGTGCATCATTTTAAGGGGTAAGAGGGGAATCAAGATCTTGACAACCCTCAACCAAAGAATTAAACAAAACCGTGTGAAATTTTCAAAACAATGAACTATCCAGGATGTGTAGTGAAATTTAAATGATCTTCTTCTCTCATAATTCTTAAATCACCACCTTTATCTGTCAACTTTTAAACTATTTTGATTAAGTTATTTTCTTTAAACTATTTTCAAAATCACCCCTCTCTTTTAGTAATATTTATTAAAAATACATATTATAAAATACCAAAACTCCTTAATAGACAACCTAAAGTCTTCCCTATACTCTAAATAAACCTTAAAAACATAATCAATTTGACATTTCATGACAACACATTCAAATTTTGGAACCGTTTCCAGGGAGATCTTTGGTTTTTAGTGTGTGTTTTTTATAATATTTTTGCAATTTTTGTGAATATTTATTTGTTTTGTCTTATACCGTTACCTATCTTTTTTGTGTTATAATTTATTTCTTGTGTAAGTTCTATGAATGATGCATTCTACTTTGGGAGATTTACCACCCTTAGAACTTGAACTGAAGAGGATCCTACATTAGAGACACCAAGACACAGAAGAGAACCCTTTGAAGGAGGACACATAAAACATCAACACTCTTCTTGATACTTCTACATCTTCCACTAAAAATCACATTAAAACTAAAAAAAACTTTCATAACATGGCTGGAAATATTCGTAAATTAAAATAACTAACCTCACCTGATGTTGATATCCAACCCAGCTATATTAAAATACAAGACGAGGCACCTAATTTTGAACTAAAATCCAGTCTAATTCACTTATTGACAAGATTTCATGGACTCATTGTAGAAGATACACATAAGCACTTAAAATAATTTCACACTATGTGTTCCACCTTAAAACTAGCTAATGTGGATGAAGAACACGTAAAGCTTAGGCTATTCCCATTTTCATTAGAATACACTGCAAATGATTGGTTGTATTATGTTAATTCAACAAATAGAGGTTGGGAGGACATGAAACGCCTTTTTCTTGAAAAATATTTCCTAGCCTCTAGAACTGAAACAATAAGGAAGAAAATTTGTGGTATAAGTAAATTTCAAGGGGAAACACTTCATGAATACTGGGATATATTTAAAAGGATTTTTTCAAGTTTCCCACACCACTAAATAAGTGATCAACTTTTAATTCAGTATTATTATAAAGGTTTAATCCCTATTGATTGAAATATGATTGATGCTACTACAGGTGGTGCACTAGTGGATAAGACCCTAATTTCTCCATGAACCCTAATTGAGAACATGGCACAGAACACTCAACAATTCAGTTTAAGGTCTAGTGTACCCATTCGAGGTGTATATGAGGTAAAAAGTACCGAATTCAAGAAGAAGGTGGACACAAAGTTCAAAGAGGTAAGTACCCTTCTTATACAACTTGCTATTTCCCAAGGTAAATCTCAATATCCTCCCCCCATCCATTGTGGTATATATTCTTCTGACACCCACTACTCTGAACAATATCCTCAATTGAGAGAAACATCTGAGATTTGTGAGGAAATCTTTCCAAGCCTCCCCTATAACCAACCCTTTAGGAAAGAACCTTACTATCAATAAAACCATGGGTTGAAAGACAACCAAGCCTATAGGAAAATGGGTATTCAAACCAAAATCAACAACAATGGAACCAACTGGGACAGAGTAGTCATCCACCACCACCCAGAAATCCTCAACCACAACAAAGGCCTTTCCAAAAAACACTCTAAAACCTGATCCTAGCCTAGAAGATATGATGAAATAAATGGTTTCCAATAATATCCAATTTCAACAAACCACCCAAGATTCCATACAAGACCTAAAAACCCAATTAGGCCAACTTGCCAACTCTATGGGGGAAATTCAAATTCATGGTTTGGGTAAACTACCTTCTCAACTAGTAGTTAACCCTATGGATAAGGGAAATGTTAGTGACATCACCCTTAGGAGTGGGAAACAACTTAAAATACAAATGAAACCTACATTAGAGTCATCCTCTCCTAAGGAAACCACCATCCCAACAACTAAAAATGCTCTAAATATGGTAGAACCATATCCTGAGAGAAGACCTTCTAATGGAAAGAGTGTGTCTGTTAATGAGTCACCTATCCCAACCATTCCTATTCTATTTCCCCAAAGGGCCACCCAGCCAAGAAAACAAAAGTAAACTTAACTTGATAAGGAAATATTGGAAAATTTAAAAAAAAGTGCAGGTTAGCATCCCCTTGATTGATGTTGTGAAGCAAATTACAAGATATACCAAGTTTCTAAAGGATATGTGTACACACCGAAGGCGACTTTGAGGTTATGAGAAGGTGATCCTGGGGAGTAATTTCTTAGCATTAATATATCCATCACTTTCCACCAAATGCAGCGATTTGGGAACATTCTCAATTTTGTGCACCATAGGGGAGTATTACTTTTCCAATTTTATGCTTGATTTTGGTGCTTCTATAAATGTGATGCCTCGCTCCATTTACTCTTCATTGCAAGTCAGAGAACTTAAGCCCACTGGAATTGTTGTTCAATTAGAAAATCAGAGTACAGCACACCCTTCTGGTGTGTTAGAGGATGTTCTTTTGAGGGTGAAAATTTTAATTTTTCATGCTGATTTTTATGTGCTTAAAATAGAAGATAATAGGATGAATGGGAATGCCCCTGAATATATTGTGGAGAACCTTCTAAAAAATGATAAAACCATAATTAATGTCCATAATGGTACATTATCTATGGATTTTGGTGGTGACATTGTCCACATGAACATCCTTGACACCATTAATCACCCCTCAGAAGAACATTACTCTCTCTCTATTAACTCTATAGATGTAATCCCTTCCCCTAAAAACACTTCTTTTCAGTCCCCTGATCCCATTTCTCAGTTTTCATTATTGATTGAAAAGTTAGGTAATGAATCATGCATTTAATGTTATACTAGTCTAGAAAAATGTCATGCATGTTTATTAATTGATGATTTCTTGAACAATAAGGATCACTTGACCATCGATGATATGATAAGCTTGTAAAAGTGCATTCCTAATCTGAGGATGATTCCATTGAGAAGTTAGATGAGATTAGTGACCTATCACTTTCACACACACTCCCATCAATCCAAAATCCACCTAAATTAGAACTAAAACAACTACCTAGAGATTTAAAATATTCTAATCTTGATAATGGAAACAAGTTTCCTGTCATCATTGCTAATTCACTCCCTCCTAAGCATGAATTGCGACTACTTAAACTTTTTAGGGAGTATAAACAATCATTAGTATGGGAAATTTCTAATATTTCTGGTATTAGCCCATCAATTTTCACACATTATATATTATTAAATGGTGAGGCTAAAACAGTGAGGCGGTCACAATGTCGACGGAACTAAACCTCTTAGATCTGATTAAAAAGTAGGTAACAAAATTATTGGCTACTAGAATTATTTACCCCATATCTAAAATCCAATGGGTCAGTTCAGTACAAGTGGTTCCTAAAAAACTGGTCTTACTGTAATTAAAATTGAAAATAATGAATTGATTCCAACTCTTGTGCAGAATAGTTGGCATGTCTGTATAGACTATCATTGATTAAAACAACACACTAGAAAGGACCATTTCCCATTGTCATTTATTAACCAAATGCTAGAGAGGCTGGTAGGGAAGTCCCATTACTATTTTCTTGATGGGTATTTTGGATACTTTCATACCCATATTTTCCCATAGGATCAAGAAGAGAAAACCTTTACTTTCCCCTTTGGCACATTTTCATATAGGAGGATGCCATTTGGTTTGTGTAATGCTCCATGTACTTTCCAGTGATGTATGGTTAGTATTTTTTTGTATTACCTAGATAATTACATGGAAGTTTTCATGGATGATTTCACTATTTATGGATCATCTTTTGATGAATGTTTGAGTATTCTTGCTTCAGTCCTATATCGTTGTATTGAAAATAATCTCATATTGAATTATGAGAAATTATATTTCATGGTGCGACAAGGTATAGTTTTGGGACATGTAATTTATAGGGATGGTATCCAAGTAGATAAATCAAAATTAGATGTCATTTATTCCATACCATTCCCTAAAAATGTACAGGATGTTCGGACTTAACTAGGTCATGCTGGATTTTACCATAGTTTCATTCATGACTTTAGTAAAATTGCACTCCCCCTATTCCAATTTCTCCAAAAATAAAAGGATTTTTTTTGATAAATAATGTGAGGAAGCTTTTAATAAGTTAAAATGGAGTCTCATATCTCCCCCGGTAATCTAGCCACCTCGGTGGGATTTACCATTTGAGATCATGTGTGATTCCTCTAACTATGCAGTTGGGGCAGTATTATCACAAAGGGTTGACCAATATCCACATGGCATTGTCTATGACTCACATACTTTGGACCCTACCCAAGAAAACTACACCATAACTAAAAAAGAATTTATTTCCATTGTGTTTTCCTTGGATAAATTCTGGTTATACCTTTTAGGGCCCAAATTCATTGTGTTCTCAAACCATGGAACCCTCCGGTATCTCCTTAAGAAACTGGAATCCAAACCACATCTCATTTGTTGGATGCTCCTCCTTTAGGAATTCAATTTAGAAATTATAGATAAAAATGGAGCATAGAATGTGGTGGCTGATCATATCAGTAGGATCCACCCATCCTTAGACATTGACTCATACCCCTATATTCTCATAAATGATATGTTTCCAGATGAGAAATTATACCGAATGCAAGATTTTATTCCTTGGTATGCTGAAATTGTAAATTATCTGGTAGCATCTTGCATTCCTGGTGATTTCAATAAAAACCAGGCTGACCATCTAAAACATGAGTCTCGTTGGTATATTTGGGATGACCCCTAACTTTGGAGAACATTTAGTGATCAAGTCCTTAGGTTTTGTGTTCCTGATAGTGAGTTTTAGTCTATCCTTAGGTTCTACCACACTTGTGGGGGCCACTTTGGTCCCCAATGGACTTCTCGCAAGGTCCTTGATTTTGGTCTCTTTTGGCCAACAATTTTTTGGGATGCTCATGATTTCTTTAAATCTTATCCTCGGTGTCAAAGAATGGGGAATGTCTCTAAAATAAATGAGATTACACAACAACCCTTGCTCTTCCATGATATTTTTGATGTTTGGGGCATTGACTTTATGGTACCATTCCCCAATTCATTTGGGAACCTTTACATTCTTCTGGCAATGGATTATGTTTCAAAATGGGTAGAGGCATGAGCTATAAAGACTAATGATTCTAAGGTATTTGTGGGATTTTTGAGAACCCAGATATTCTATAGGTTTGGATTACCTAGGTTCATCATTAGTGACCAGGGTTCTCATTTCTACAACCAAATGATGTAATCTCTTTTGTGTTGATATGGGGTCTTGCATAGAGTGTCTATTGCATATCACCCACAAACCAATAGTCAAGTCGAGGTGTCAAATAGGGAGGTAAAATAGATTCTTGAAAAAATGGTTCAACCTAATAGAAAACATTATAATCTTAGACTCAATGATTCATTATGATCTTACCATACTTCCTTTAAAACTCTCATTGGAATTTCACCCTATCAGCTTGTGTTTGGAAAGAGTTGTCACCTCCCTATTGAGATTGAGCACCAAGCCTACTGGTCCATTAAACAATGAAATTCTAATATTTATGGTGTAGGTTCTCAAAGGAATTTGTAGATTCAGGAGCTAGAGGAAATGAGAATAGATTCATATGAGAAATCCCATATTTATATGGAGTGAATCAAGGCTTCCCACGACCGTATCATCCATCATCGTCAGTTCCACATTGGTTAGAAGGTCCTCCTATAAAATTAAAGGCTAAAGTTGCATCTAGCTAAGCTTCGTTCCAATTGGATTGGAATATACACAATTACTAATTTCTCTCCATTTGGTGTTTTCTAGGTTCAAAATGAAGAAACCAAGAAAATCTTCACTATCAATGGGTAGTGGCTGAAGCACTTCCATGAATCCATTCTAGAGTCCCCAATGGAGGAACTCTATGTTCAAGAATCAATCTTTGAATGACACTCACCAGGTTTTATCCTTCCTTGCCACATTCTATTTTATTACAGTGAGGACACTACACACTTTAGGTGTGGGGGTGGGTATATTCCTGGGTTAGTTAGGAATTTTCATCATCTTTATTCTTTTTCTCTTTTGTTTAGCTTTCTGTATAGTATTATTACTTTCCCCCCTTTCTCTTCCCCTTACTTTTGTTTCGTAATGTTACTTTTTGATTCCCACTTTATCATGGAAAATGATGCCCGCTTAATCATGGAAGTTATTGAAAATGCATGAGAAATTTCCATTTTTCATATTGTTTTAACATTCAAAAAAAATTGATTAAATTTTCATTTCATCAAGAATTCAATACTATGGTGTGACTTTCTTTGGTTATTTTTAGATGATATAAATGGTTGTATAATTTTAAAACCTTTGAGAAGAGTGGAACCCTTTGTGTGAATAGTTTAAGGGAAAATTGTTTCACTTAATCTCTCTACACATCTTTGCACCCAACCATGAAGTGTGAAAATTTATTACTTAATTGAAGGTAAATATAAGTTAGGTTTATTTTTATCTACTTTCCAAAATCATTTTTCCATACGTTCTCTCCTTATCCGATTTATTTCATTAATATACCATATTAACCTATGTGTGTGTACCCATTATCCGACTATTGTACACACTCAAAAAAAGGGTTGCGTATTGGCAGGTCAAAAACCACCCTTCCTCGACTTTTGATCTTGTTATAACTATTACAATTAGTATTGTGAAGAGATAAAACATGGTTTGAGAGAAGAGTGTGAGATTTTTTCCAAGGGAAACTTTTGAATAAAAAATAATAAATGAGGGGAGTGATGAAATGGGAAATATATGGGGATATCTAGTTCAGGAGCTTATATTTTAACTTCTAGGAATTCTTAAGTGAGTGGGTATTGGAATTTTATTACAAAGGATATAGGGTAGGTTTGGTGGAAAGGATCATGTATGTAGACAATTTTTAAAATAACTTATATTTACTCGATAAAAAGTGGAAAGAATAGTATGAAATGATTGTCACACACACACATGAAGAATTAGTGACATGATTAAATTTTGAATTATTTTCTTCGATTAGTATCGTGCATCTCTTAGAATTTCATTATGATGCAATTTTTGAGACATCTTTTTCCATACTCACTGAGAATAACTCCTCAGAGTGATTTTTTATTTGACCACATTTCTATCAGGAATTTAATTTTCATTGAATATTAAATCTTCATGAAGTTTTAAATATCTACATGCATAATTTTTGTAAATATGACTTTTCTCAGGAGTTTAAATGTTTAGGTGTGGGGGTGTGATCGCACCGTGATTCACTGTTTCAATTTCACCCTTACACCACTGTGTTAAACTAGTTTTGTATCAAAAATTATAAAAAATAATAAATTTAAATTCATGTTTGATTCCATTATTTTTTTTATCACTTTTAAAAAGGGTAATGTTACTTGTTTTTATAATCGCATTGAAGGTGGAGATGATTTAGAGGGCCCATGATGATGTCCAAGAAAAATGAGCCAAACTGTGCAGGATCCATGCACACCAGTGGACTAAAATACACACTTATACTAAATCGTGCATTAAAATGGGATGAAATTTTGTTTCATGTTCCAAAATTCATTGGTATGAATTTCATATGAAGGAACCCAAGCCTCATTCGTCCATATGGTGGCCCAACTGACCTGATTTTTCCAGCACACGGAATCTGCACGAAGTCAAGGGATGTGCTATGATCTGTCCATATATCAAGAAATAGGTGTCCAAATGAATCCAAAATTTTAGTGGAGATATTAAGGAGGTGGTTCCAAAACTTTTTAATTTTTTACAAAGCGATATAATGATTTTTGGAGGTCTAAAACCATGTTCCAAGTGGTTTTAAGAAATTTGTGTTCCCAAAACCACCTTCCACTTTGCCTATAAAATGGAACCTTGGGCTCCTCATTTGAAAGTTCACCCAGGAGGAAAATCTCTGGTATTTTGGAGACCCAAAGGATTATTCTACTCATCCCAGAATTTCTAAAGGCCCCTATCCTCATAGGGTGATCAAGGATGAAGGTGAAGTTCCACCCGAGCCTTCTCATCCTCTCAATGGTGAGCTAAACGATGGACGATCATTTAAAGGGAGATACACATGATTTGGAGGGATTTATAGCACTTGTTATTCTACTAGTTTTTTTAATTTGTTTGTTAAATATTTCACTTATTTCTTATCTGGACATGCTTCTCCCTGATTGAATTTCTTTTGATATAATTAAGTAAAATAATTTTTATTTCAACACTGATTAGGTTGATATTTCAAGTGAGAATCTTGGGTTATTTCTATTGGACAACACAAGAATCATTTATATCTCACACATATATGATATTTAAGTATTATTTGGTATCCCTTGTTCTATTGTTGAGGACCAAACCTTTACAACACTATTGTTGTGTCAAGGGTTGCTTTTTTGTGCATCGTTTTAAGGGGTAAGAGGGGAATCATGATCTTGACAACCCTCAACCCAAGAATTAAATAAAACCGTGTGAAATTTTCAGAAAAATTAACTATAAAATATGTGTAGTGAAATTTAAATGATCTCATTCTCTCATAATTCTTAAATCACTACCTTTATCTATCAACTTTTAAACTATTTTGATTAAGTTATTTTCTTTAAACTGTTTTCAAAATCACCCCCCTCTTTTAGTAAAATTTATTAAAAATACATACTATAAACTACCAATGCTCTTTAAGATATGACCTAGGTTCTTCCCTAGACTCTAAATGAACCTTTAAAACATAATCAATTTGACATGTCATGACAACGCGTTCAGGCGGCTCGGGTAAGAATCAGGATGGAAATGGATGAGGTGTTGAAATAGAATGGGATGGAATGGATGGAGCATGAGGGTTGATGTTATTGAACCTCATGGAGGCTTCCTATGTATTCCAATAGCTAGGAATCAAATTCCATATAGTTTGGGAAATGGCATCGGGGCTTACACATGTTTAGCTGCCTGGGGGAACCCAAAGGAAGTGTAACATCCAGATTGGGGCATGATCCTCTCGAGACATGGAGACTAAAGGGAAAGACCAATATGGATATGTATGATGGGATTGAACCTCAGTGAGACTTCCTACATATCCAAGTGGTTGGGAATCAAATTCCATGTAGTTTGGCGGAGTTGGGATACCTAAGGATGCAACCCAGATGGAAATGGGGCATGTGGTTGGGGATTACACACTAGAGATTCCCGTTGGACATGTTGGGGGGTTATGCACTAAGAGCATCCCAAATTAATAGAGATTGGGGATTACTCTAGGAGGGATGACTTGGTGCTTCTATGGATTGACAACAGTGTAAATGGGGATTACGTGCGAAAGCTACCCGGGTGCCTCTATAGAGTGGAAATGGTGAATGGGGCTTTCGCATGGAAGCTACTCGAGTGACTCTAGGGAGCAGCAATGGTGAATAGTGATCATGCATGGAAGCTGCCTGGGTGATGCTAAGGAGCAACAATGATGAATGGGGCTTACACATGGAAGCTACCCGGGTGCTTCTAGGGAGCGACAACGGTGAATGGGGCTTACACGTGGAAGTTGTCTGGGTGTCGCTAAGGAGCGTCAATGGTGAATGAGGCTTATGCATGGAAGATCCTAGGTGCCACTAGGGAGAGGAAATAGTGAATGGGGCTTATGTGTGGAAACTACCTATAATGTCTTCCTTATGTCTATCCATGAGGTCATCCCAACTCATTGGCAGGTCGAGGTATATGATTGGGTCTTACACCTGATATGGAGGCCCATGGTTGTTGTCCGATGGTTGTCTCATGATCATGGCATGAGCCATCTTATGCTTGGAACATAAGGCATATCATGTTTGTTATAGGAGGCATCCTATTATTTAATGATAGGGTATGATACAATTTAAAGTCATGTATTGAGGTACTATTTGCATCTTATGCATAGTGCATAAGAAATCTCTTGTTTGGAATAAGAGGCATCCTATGTTTGTTGTATAGGGTATGAAATATTTTAAAGTTGTGTATTGTGGACTATTGGAATCTTATGCATGAAACATAAGGCATCTCTTGTTTGGAACAAGAGGCATCCGAGGTTTTCATATAGTGTATGATATAGTTTAAATTCATTAATTGAGGACTATTAGGCATAAGATGCTTAGAAATGGATAGTGTGGTAATTACATAAGAGCGGCCCTTTCTGGTTCCACCTAGCATAGGATTCAGGTGATGGGGGTTTGAGGAGTTACTTAAGGAATGGTTCAGCTCAAGGCACTCAGGGAATAGTAGGAGAAAATCTCAACTCATTTCATGGGAAAGCGACCAAGAGTATTAGGTTGACTAAAGGTATTTTAGGGGGTGTAGAGGAGTATCTTGAATCATAGTATTCCAAGGGTGGACATTGGGGTCGTACAAGGGTGCAACCCAAAATGTCTTCGACCTGGCCTGAAAATTTCATGATGAAACTCTCTATTATTCATGGGTGTTAGTGATGGTAGCAAAGAGACCGGCTCGAAGGGTCGAGATCAAAGCCTAACAGTGATCCCAAGCAGGGGTGTGGAGGTGCATCCCCTATGGTATGGTCCATTAGGCATGGAGGAAGGATCTTCAAAAAGGATAGGGCTTCACAAATTATATGTGTTTGTGGAGATCAGGGTCTCATGAAGGATGAGGCTTCACAAAGCTCAGGGTCTCACGAATAATGGGGCTTCATAGAGATTAGGGTCTTAAAAAGATTCACAAGGGGAGTGCTTCGTGAAGGTTGAATACTTCAAAAACCCTCAAGTGACTCAGAGGGCCTTCTTCCACTGTGAAAGGCATAAACCTTATTGAAAGGCATATATACCTTAGTTAGAGGCTCTGAATAATGTAATGGGGAGGTTTCATGATATATATGGGATCTGTGAAAGAGGGTATCACAAAGAATGGGAGCTTTGTGACTTGAGACTATGGGGCCACAGCCCGGTGGTTTCTTCCACTTGAATGAAGGAATGAGGGGGTATCTATAGGCATGGAGGTATTATGATGCTCGGAAGAACGCTTTGAAGTAAGAAAGGTGTTGTGAAGGGCCTCAGATCTGTTAGAATCATAGATCCATCTGTCAAATACGTTCATGGGGTCATAGAGGGAGCTCTGCAAATCGGAACTCCACAAATAGGCTCCGTAAACAAGGCTCTACGAACCATTTTTTCAGCATGACTTTGAACAGCCATAACTTCTAATTTGTAACTTTTTTTGGGCTCTATGACTAGTCAAATCAAAGCCTATGAAATGGGATATGCTCCTTTTTCAAGTATGTAAGCATTCAATTCATTCTTTGGACGTGTTTTTTAGTTCCAACGTATGGTAAGGAATATTTAAATTATTGTCTTTATGTGTTGGATTACACAAACCAAGTATTGGAAATCGATAACAAAACTATTTCACACAACTCATATTATAACCAACTATGGAATCACCAGATAGGTCATGTAAACAAAAAGTGTTTGAATAAATTACACAAAGATGGATATTTAGATTCTTTTGAACTAAAACCACTTGGTGTATGTCATGAATGTTTACATGGAAAAATGACCAAATCCTTATTTAGTGGAAAATTGAAAGATCCAAGGAGATTCTTGAATTATTTCATACCGATATGTGTGGACCATTTCCTATTGAGTCTAGGGGTGGGTACTCATACTTTAAAACTTTTAATGATGATTTTAGTAGATATTGATATGTCTACTTGATGGGGTATAATTCATATTCCTTTAACAAATTTAAGGAATATAATAATGAAGTTGAGAACCATATTAGTAATAAGATTAAACTCTGCTCATACTATGGTGGATAATAACTTAATTAAGACTTCATTAATTATTTATGGGAGTTTGGGATTCTATCTTAACTCACACCTCCTTATACGGCTCAATGTAATGGTGTAAGAAAAAGTCATAACTGCACTTGTAATACATGGTGAGATCAATGATGAGTCATGTGAGTCTTCTATTATCGTTTTGGGGATGTGTATTACAAATAGAATCATATGTACTAAACCGATTTCCAACTAAAGCAATAGACCATATACCATACCAATTATATAATGAAAAGAAACTTTTGTTGTCATACTTACACATGTGAGGTTGTGAAGCATTTGTTAAGGCCTCTTTAGGTAACAAACTTGCACCCAGAGGAACAAAGTGTATCTTTATAGGATATCCAAAAGAATCAAAGGAATACTACCTATAAAATCATTTATAAAAACAGGTTTTGGTTTACAGAAGTCCCAAATTTCTTGAGAAGGATCTTATCTCCAAAATAGATAGTGGGAGCAAGATATACTTTGATGAATTTTAGGATTGAGACACCCAGGATTTGTCATAGGAACAAATTCCACAAATCCGTGTGAAAGAATAAGATATTATAGAGACACAAGTACTTAATATGAGTACAAGAGACATTATAGAACCAGAACATTATGTTTTTCTAGTCATAGAGGATAGTGGATCATTATTAGTTGATAATTATGATCTTATAACCTATAAGGAAGCAGTAAGTGGCACAAATTCTTCAAGTGGAAAGAAGCCAAAATTTTGAAATGGATTCTATTTACTAAAACCAAGTTTTTATTTTTTTTCATATACTCCAATAGATGTAAATCACATTGGTTTTAAATGAGTATTAAAAAATAAAATAGACATGGAAGGACAAGTTAGTACATATAAGTCACAATTGGTTATAAAATGGTTTAAATAGTGTTAAGGCATTGACTATAATGAAACAATTTCACCAATTTCAATGATGAAATCTATCATAATTATACTTTCCATTGTTGTTTTCCATGACTATGAGATTTAGAAAATGGATTTCAAAACAACATTACTCAATGGAAACCTTTAGTAATATGTTTATATAACACAACCTGAAGGTTTTGTGACTCCAAATGATGTCAACAAGATGTGAAAATTGAAAAAATCCATTTATGGATTAAAACAAGCATTTATTTCGTAGAACATTCAATTTGATGAATCCATAATGGAATTTAGTTTCATAATGAATGAATATGATCCTTATTTCTATAAACATTTTAGTGGTAGTGTGGTTGTTTTTTTAATAGTATATGTTGATGAAATATTACTAATTGGAAATGAGATACCGGTCTTATAGTATGTTAAGGTGTGGTTGAATAAATGCTTCTCTATTGAGTACTTCTGAGAGGCAGCATATATTCTTGAGATTAAGATCCATCATGATAGATCCAAGAGGTTACTCGGCCTAATTAAAAGTATATATATTGACAATATACTGAATATATTCAGTATGGAATATTCTAAGAGGGGATTGTTTCCAGTGTCACGTGACATTCATCTTTTTAGTAAAATGTGTCCTCAGACATATGAGGAAATGCATTGGTGATTGGGTCCTTCATGTATGTTATGTTATGTACGAAGATATATATCGTTTATGCATTAAGTGTGGTAGGAAGATATCAAGTAGACCCATGTGTCCTCCATTGGATGGAAGTTAAGACTATCCGAAAGTACTTAAGGCGTACTAAGGATGTTTCACTAGTCTATAGAAGAAATGAGGAAATATTCATCAGAGGATATGAATTTTATAGTTTCCAAACAAATAAAAATGACATGAAATCAAAAACAAGATACATCTCCACTTTTAATGGAGGTTTTGTGAGCTAGAAGAGATCAAATTAGGTTGTGGTCTCAAATTCTATAGAAAAGACTGAGTATATTGTGGATTCTAAGGTAGCTAAAGAATCAGTATGAATATGAAACTTCATCTAAGAGATCAATGTGGTGCCTAATAGTAAATATTATATCACACTCTATGATGTTATTAATATTTTCATGACTTATTATATACTCCCTTTACTTATTTTATATGAAATGTGCATAATTTGTGTGAAATATTAATGTTTTAATACTAAATATAATTTTTTAGCATTTTTAGAAGTAGTCCAATTGAGACAGTTTACTATTTTATTTATAACTCTCACCCTACTGATTAAAATTGTGTGGTTATTGTTTTTTAGTATTCCTTATTTAATTTATCACATATCATTATAAGGAATCATGGGCCAATTCTGACATTTGAAGGCTCATATGGACCACACAAGATGAACCAAAGAATTTGTGAAAAAATTGGACCATCCATGATGATTGAGTTACTAGTCTCACTCCCGAAGCCCATATTTTATGAAACTACACCATTTGTTTTTTATTATCGAAAAGAATCATGGGTAAAAATTTCAGGTCCCAAATCTAAGAACAAGAGGCCCAAATGAAGCTTTTAAGTCCAGCCCATCATTCTGGTCGAGAATTAAAATCCAGACACTATTCATGACATATCTCATGATGTAATCATCAAATCGAGGTGATATTCTTTAGTATGAAAGAGGAGATATAGGCGGCCGACTTTGTTGAATAAATTATTCGGTTTTTAAGGAATTTTCCTATTCAAAAACCCTTTCACATTTTGGACTTCAAAAAGTCTAGATTGAAATGGAAAGATTAAAATTGTTTAATAATCCAGTCATAACTTTGTCTAAATAGGTCCAAATGACTCCAAATTTTTATAGTAGTTGGAAAAAATTATTATCTACAACTTTGAATAAGGAGATATCTCTAGATTCTGCTGTATTGATGTCCAAATCGTCGGGACAAGTGGAGGGACAGATTGGGAATGTAAACAGTCTACTTCCTTGGGCTATAAATACATCCCCCTCCACTCCTTCAAAGGGGTTGGCATTTCAGAAGAGAGTATAACATATTGGAATGAAAAAATCCTTGAAAAGGGATTTGGATGACCTTACATACTCAAGTTTTGACTTGATATACCCTTTATCCTCTCTTTGTTCCCTTTCACTTTTTTGTTGTTCTTCGTTTGTAATCTTGTAAGTTTGTGTTTTGTAATTCTATTTTAATGCAAGTTACTTCTTCAATATCTCTTATTCTCATCCACATTTTTTAGTTTAATATTAATTTTCTTAAAATATTTTAAATACAGTTGAATCCCCTTCCCTTTTCATCATTGTTCATGTGTGTGTGTTCGACGTACCACTCTTTTCTTATCCCTTTCTTTTTCTTCTCTTGTTAATTAATCATCATAAATATATAAACCATATTAATATTAATATCAATGTCTGAGTAAATATATTATTGGGGTGAGTCAAAATTTAGGGATGTTAAGTGATTGAGAGTATTTGCTCAATGGATAATCTTTAATTTAACATTGTGTATGTTGGACTTAACATGTCATGGATTAATGACTTGTTTTGTTTAACGTGTGGTTTATATGGATTATTGGAACCATAAATACACTACAATAAACAAGATATAATTGATATTAGAACCCTAAGTTAAGTTAAGGCTTTGATTAAAGCCTTAACACTTAGTAATTCCAATCAACATTATCTTGTAAAGTGGGTGTTAAATTAACTACAATATAAAGAAAAGCTCCAGGATATCACAAGATTAACTCCCTAAAAATGAACTCACCCCAATATTTATCAAATTGTTAAATAAAACACCAATAATTAATCACTTCATTTGCGCTCTGCAAACAACCCCCCCCCCCAATCAGAATACAATCAACTAAAAACAAAGGACTATTACAAAGTATCATCGTCGAGGATTCGACCCGAGTGCTGCTATACACATTAGCAGAGAACTGGAACCTTGATCGGTCGATAGGCGACAATCGGACGTGTGTTTAAAATGGCATCGTTACCAAGGATGGTGCTTTATGTAGTCATTAGTTTCTGGTTATTGTAAAAAAAACCCAAAAAAAGTTTAAAAAAATTGAAAAAAAAACACAAAGAAAAAACCCATCTTCCTCATAAAAATCATAAATGGAAAACAAAAAAAGAAAAACCCATCTTCTGTTTTCTTCCAACATCATTATGAATGCCCCGAGCCTCCCAAACAATCCCTTGGATTTGTTTGACCCTGAAATTGAGTGAACACTTCACCAACTTAGGAGGAACATAAGAGATAATAAAATAATTCAAGAACTCATCCTTGTCCAACCAATTGAATTAGATATGGCCAATCCTAGGGAACAAACACTTAAAGAACTTTCTACCCCTGATATGAATTACCAACCTCTTGGTATTCAATATCCAAAAATAGAGGCTGACTTTGAGCTCAAATCGGGTTTGATTCATCTTCTCCCTCATTTCCACGGGCTAGCGGGTGAGGATCCACATCTCCACCTTAAAGAGTTCCAAGTGGTGTGATCTACCATGAAGCCTCAAGGGGTTTCTAAGGAACAAATCAAACTCCAAGCATTCCCTTTCTCCCTAGTTGACACTGCTAAGTCATGGATTTACTACCTCCCTCCTGGTTCTATAACCACATGGAATGACATGAAGCGATTTTTCTTAGAGAAATTCTTTCCTGCTTCTTGTACTACTTCTATCTGAAAGGAAATAAGTGGTATCCATCAGTTCCCACGTGAATCACTCCATGAGTACTGGGAGATGTTAAAAAAGATTGTTGAAACTTGTCCACATCACCAAATCCCTAATCAACTCTTGATCTAATAATTCTATGAGGAGTTATTGGCTATGGATAGAACTCTCGTTGATGCCGCAAGTGGCGGTGCTCTTGTTGATAAAACTCACGCAACTACAAGAGATCTCATAAGTAACATGGCTTCAAACACACAACAATTCCATACTCGAGAACATGCTCAAGTCAAACAAGCCCAAGATAATCAATCAATTGAGCCGAATAAGATGACCGAGTGGATGAGTGAACTTACAGGTCTTGTGCGACAACTAGCTGTGGCTACCAAATCCCCAACCTCATCTTCTCCGCAATCAATGTTTCCTGGACCTATCAAAAACTGTGGAATCTGCAACTCTTCATCTCATCCAACTGAAACATGTCCACAACTTCAAGAGGATCAATCTGATCCATCTGGACCAATGGAGTTCAATGTAGCATATGCTCAGAGGAGCACCAATCCTCAACAATCAGGTCAGTTCATTAGAAACTTTAACCAACCTCACTCTGAGCCCTTCTCTTCTTCCTATAACCAAGGCCTTATGTATGGTAATCCCATATCTCATCCCCCTAAATTCCCTCATCAAAACCCAAACTAGTTTCAATATGTTCAAGGTGTTGGTAACTTCCAACAACCTTATCCTTTTATTCCTCAACCTCAAAGGAACAATCCTCCTCCTGGATTCCATTATCCTAGTGAGCCTTCCAAATTCCAAAACCAATATAATCGCTTTACCAAGAACCAAAATCTAGGTAATCCCAATTTGGGACAAGCCTCTTCTTCCAAGAAACCATGGGAAAGTGTAGTAGAAGATCTTGCCTCCTTCACCCATTACAGCCTCAAGAACATTGAAACCCAAATTGGTCAACTTGCATCCCACCTTAGTTAGCATCAACCATCCAATTCTTCCCAACTTCCAGCTCAACCATTACCTAACCCCAAGGGTAATGTAAGTGCAATTGCACTTAGATCAGGAAAGCAAATTGTTATACCTCAAGATAATTCATATAAATCACCTTTAAATGTTGACCTAGAAAATGAAAAGAAATAGAAACTTGAAAAGGAACCAGAAACCATTCCCTCACCTCCTTTAGTTCCACTTAGGAACCCAATTCATTTTCCTCAAGCCGTTTCTAAGCCAAATAATTCCTTTGAACCTGATCCTGAAATGGTTGACATGTATAGACGTGTTGAAGTCAATATTCCCCTCTTAGATGCCATAAAACAAATTCCTAAGTATGCTAAGTTACTCAAGGAGTTATGTACCCACAAGAGGCAACTTAGGACCTTCGAAAATGTTTCCACCCAGTAGTCTATTCCCATAAAGTGCAAAGATCCATGAAACTTTATGGTTCCATGCCAAATTGGAAGTTACAACTTTTATGATGCAATCATAGACCTTAGAGCCTCAATTAATGTCATGCCCAAATCTATATTCTCCAACCTTGGTCTGGGTCCCTTTCACCCAACGGGTGTTGTCATTCAGTTATCCAATCTAAGCACAACCAGTCCTGAGGGAATAATTGAGGATGTCCTTTTCCGAGTCAATGATCTTATCTTCCCTGCTGATTTTTATGTTCTTGACATGGAAGGTGAGACGACCTCTTCTTGATCTCCCCTAATTCTAGGAAGACCATTCCTCATGACTGTGAGAACCAAGATTGATGTCCATTCAGGAATCTTATCCATGGAATTCGGTGACCAACTGGTCAAGTTCAACATTTTCCAAGCCATGTGATACCCATCTGAGGATCACTCTGCATTCTCAATCCATGATTATGAGGACACTTCTAAGAGTCAATCGAACCCCAATCCACCATTTTCTTCATGTTCTAATGACAAAGGATCTTGTAAAATCCGCACCATGATTAACCAAGTCATAAATGGTGATGTCGATGTGGACATATCATTCATAGACTCCATCAATCTAGAGGAACTTCAAAACTCTCTTGAATCCCACATCAACTCTGATCTCTATTGCTCCACCTTGGAAAGTATTAAGAAGAATGAATCTGAAGCAGCTGAAGTCCCTTTCTCCATTCCTGAGTTTTCTAACCCACAAATGAAAGATGAGACTGATCTGAAACCTCTTCCAGAACACCTAAAATATGCATTCCTTTTCCATGATCACTCTTATCCAGTCATTATCTCTTCTTCACTAACCAAAACTGAGGAGTCAAAACTTTTTCAAGTGTTAGAGGAAAACAAAAAGGCCTTAGGGTAGACCCTAGATGACATACCATGAATCAACCCTACCCTTTGCATGCATAACATCCATCTTGAGGAGTCATCCAAACCAATTAGACAACCACAAATAAGAATCAATTCACTCATACTTGAGGTAGTTAGGGAAGAGATCACCAAGCTTCTTCAAGCAGGTATTATCTACCCAATTTCTGATAGTGAATGGGTTAGTCCAATTCAAGTTGTACCTAAGAAGGGTGGGATAACTGTTGTCACAAATGAACATGGAGAGGTAGTCACAACTCGAGTGAAGAACAAATGGCGTGTGTGCATCGACTATAGGAAATTGAATGTTGAAACAAGAAAAGATCACTACCCTCTTCTATTCCTTGATCAAATGCTGGAACGATTAGCCGAAAAGTCACACTATTGCTTTCTTGATGGATACATCGGCTACTTCCAAATCTCAATATCACCTCAGGACCAAGAAAAGACTACTTGCACATGACCCTTTGGAACATATGAACATAGAAGAATGCCTTTTTTCCTTTGAAATGCTCCTAAAAAATTTTAGAGGTGTATGATGATTATCTTTTCCGAATATATTGAACACTGTATGGAAGTATTCATAGATGACTTCACCATTTATGGTGATTCATTTGAATCTTGTTTTAATTCACTCTCTCTAGTCCTTTAAAAGTGTTTCAAGTGTAACCTTGTGTTAAATTTTGAAAAATGTCACTTCATGGTTTCAAATGGGATTGTTCTAGGGAACATAGTTTAAAAAGAGGTTATTGAAGTTGATCTTTCCAAAATTGAAGTGATCCAATCACTTCCTGAACCCAAATCTGTTCGAGACATCCATTCATTCCTCAGTCATGCTGGTTTCTATCAGTGATTCATCCATAACTTCAGTAAAATTTCCCTCCCACTCACTCGGTTACTCCAAAATGATGTCATTTTTCATTTCGAGGAGGTTTTCAAGAGAGCCTTTGTTGAACTCAAAACTGCTCTAACATCTGCCCCAATAATCCAACCCCCAGATTGGTCCTTACCCTTTGATTTTATGTGTGATGCTTCTGATAGAGCTGTTGGGGCTGTTTTTTGTCAAAGAAGAGAAAATATTCCTCATTTCATCTATTATGCCTCAAAAACATTGAATGAAACTCAATCTCACTACATTGTCACTGAAAAATAACTTTTAGCAGTGGTTTTTGCCATAGATAAATTCTGGCCCTATCTCTTAGGTTCCAAAATCATCATCTTCACAGACCATTCTGCTATAAAGTTCTTACTCAAGAAAAGTGATTCCAAACCGAGGCTAATAAGATGGATCCTAATGCTCCAAGAGTTTGACCTTGAAATCAAAGATAGACCAGGAAAAGAAAACCATGTGGCTGATCACTTGAGTAGAATTTCTAATTCTTCTCATTCTGGAATCATCGATCCTGAATTCCCCACTAAGAACCTTTCATCTCTCACTCCAAAAATACCATGGTATGACCTAATTGTAAATTACTTGGTTTCTGGTGTTTTTCCTGAAAATTTTTCAAAAGAACAAAAAAGGAAGTTGAAAAGTGATTCAAAATACTATTTTTGGGAAAAAATAAACTTTGGAAAACTGGGGATGACATGGTAATAAGGATATGTGTCGATGAAAATGAACATTCTTCCATATTAGAATTCGGTCACTCAATGCCTGGTGGTGGACACTTTGGACCACAAAGGACCTCCCGAAAGGTCCAAGAATCTGGATTCTTCTAGCCTTCACTCTTTAAGTACTCACATGAGTTCTTTCAATCACGTCCCACTTGCGAAAAGTTTGGAAAATTTTCAAATAGAAATGAAATTCCCCAAAAACCATTAATTTTCTACGAGATCTTCGATGTTTGGGGCATTGATTTAATGGGACCATTTCCCCCTTCCAATGGATTCTCATATATCCTCCTTGTGATTGATTATGTTTCTAGGTGGTTCGAGGCCAAACCCACTAGAAAGGATGATTTAGATATTGTTAGTGAGTTCCTAAAGACACACATATTCCACTGATTTGGCACACCATGTGCCTTGATAAGTGATTTAGGAATCCATTTTTATAATAGAACCATGGAATCTCTTTTGAAAAATAATGGGGTTTTACAAAAAACTTCAACTGCATATCACCCCCAAACAAATGGAATGGATGAACTTTCTAATAGGTAAGTGAAAAGAGTGCTTGAGAGAATTGTAAAACCCACCAGAAAAGACTGGCCTGAAAGACTTGGTGAAGCACTTTGGGCTTATCAAACTACCTATAAAACACCCATTGGGATGTATCCTTTTAGGCTAGTTTTTGTTAAAGCATGTCATTTTCCAGTATAAATTCAACATAAGTCATTTTGGGTAGTGAAAACATGTAATTTTGATCTTGAAAAATCCGGTGAAGAAAGATTGTTGCAATTAGATGAACTGGAGGAGCTTCGACTTGAATCCTATGAGAATTCCAATCTATAAAAAGAAAAGGCTAAGGTACTCCATAACAAACACATCCTGATAAAGGTATTCCATGAAGGTGAAAAGGTATTTCTCTTCAATTCTTGATTTCTTCTTCACCCAGGTAAGCTTAATTCTCATTGGGAAGGTCCTTTTGTTATTACTAATATTTACCCATTTGGTGCAGTGAAAGTCCAAGACCCCTCTTCCAAAAGGACATTCACGGTTAATGGACATCGGTTAAAGAATCACCATGAGAGGATGCACAATCCTGGATCAACATCGACTTCCACTGGATCCCTAACTTCTCCAGTCGACCTACCACTAGATAGAGATGGCGACCCACCAAATCCAAACCAGGGGGCACCTCTTTCCCTTTAACTCTCTCTTTATCTCTTCCTTTCTCTACCTATTTCTTCGTCTTCCTCTCTCTTTAATTTTTTTACCACTTTCTTCATCAAACCCTTTATTTTTCTCTTTCTCTTTTGTGTGGGTGTGTATTTTAAATAAAACTAAAAACAACTAAAAAAATAAAAAAAATGTAAAAAAACCAAAAGAGTCATACTTACTCACCTTCAATTTTCAAATTTTGTCCAACCATTTTGGGGAGTCAAAAGACATGGTTTCATCTCAAAAAAAATTGTGTTTCATCATATATTTGGATAAAGAATTTTGTGTCAAGAATAATACATTTTGAATGCTCAGTTATTGATTTGGAAAATTCTTTTCCCCAACTGTGAGAACCAACATTTGATTTCATTCCAAGGCTACCTATTTCCATCTTTTCAAAATGTGTGTTTTCACCCCCATTTGTGAGTCTTGATTTTTTGGAACTTCAAGCTGAATTTCCTACTTTAGTGTGAATTAATGTGATAGAGGCATTTTCTGAACTACATGAGAATCACAATAGCCAAATAGCCTACCATTTCCCTTACATTAATCCTCTTTTTGAAAGCCCCTTCGAGCCTATGAAAACCTTTTCTTTGATAGCCACATTACAAGCTCAATAACTTTTCCCACCCAATATCAACATGGATTTTCATTGCATAATTTTGTTTTGAAATTTAAGTGTGGTGGGGATGGATTTCATTTTGGGTACCTTTTATTGATTTCACCATGTTATCATATTCTTGAGGGCAAGCATCCATTTTAGTGTGGGGGAGATGTTTTCATTCAGTGTGTTTTGGGGAATGTAATGTACTTTCATTTATGTAATTTTGTTAATGTTATTGAAAAGTGTTCAAAAAAATCAAAAAAAAAAGAACAAAATAAAATTTTGGTTGTTTCTTGGGTAGGTCAAAAATCACTCTTCCTCAACCTTTGATCTTGTTATAACTATTACAATTAGTCTCGTGAGAAGATCAATCATGGGTTTGGATATGAGTGTGAGATCTTTTCCAAGTTCAACTTTAGAAAAAAGAGAAGAAGAAAAAAAGAACACTTTCATTTTATTCTTATGTCATTTGGAGAAGTTTTATGGTTTGTAAATATTTCATCTTCTCATCTCATTCAAATTTTCTTCCTCTATTGTGTCTTTCTTCACACAATCATTCCCTTGTAAATATTTTTTTCATTTCCTTCCATGTTTTATTTCAAAAAAAAATGTGCATTGATTTTTCTATGTTGGTGTTTTACCCCTCTTCTTCTCTCTCTTGGACATTATATTCCTACCATCCCATAGCCACAGAAAAACCCCTTAATAAGACCTCTTGATTCCTGTACACTTTGGATAGGTATTGGAAGCTGAGATCTCTTTCAAACTCTAAGATTTTAACTTTTGGTTGGTGAAAGAGTGAACCTCCACAAATGAATTTTATCATCTTGAGAGGTGTGAGTTTTGAGTGTCCACATTTTCCATTTCTAAATTTGATCATGAAAAATGAATTAGTTTTGGAACATTTTTTCTTTAACAACTTTTGGTGGAATTCGAAATGGATGAGTGAAATATTCTAAACCTCCCATGATTGGAGAAAACAAAATTTTAATATTTGTTGGTGAGTGAAAATGATTTTGTCATGTTTTTATATTTGTTGCACATGAGGACATGCACAATACTAAGTGTGGGTATTTGATGTTATTAATATTTTCATGACATATTATATAATCCCTTTACTTATTTTATATGAAATGTGCATAATTTGTGTGAAATATTAATGTTTTAATACTAAATATAATTTTTGAGCATTTTTAGAATTAGTCCAATTGAGTCAGTTTACTATTTTATTTATAACTCTCACCCTACTGATTCTAATTGTGTGGTTCTTGTTTTTTAGGATTTATTATTAAATTTTTCACATATAATTAGAAGGAATCATGGGCAAATTCTGACATTTGAAGGCTCATATGAACCACACAAGATGACCCAAAGAATTTGTAAAGAAACTGGAACAGCCATGATGATTGAGTTACTGGTCTCACTCCCGAAGTCCATATTTTGTGAAACTCCACCATGTGTTCTTGATTATATAAAATAATCATGGGTAAAAATTTCAGGTCCCAAATCTAAGAACAAGAGGTCAAAAAGAATATTTTAAGTCCATCCCACCATTCTGGACGAGAATTAAAATCCAGACACTATTCATGACATATCTCATGATTTAATCATCAATTCGAGCTGAGATTTTGTAGTGTGAAATAGGAGATATAGTTGGACGACTTTGTTGAAGAAAGAATTCGGTTTTGAAGGCATATTACTATTCAAAAACCCTATCACATTTTGGACTTCAAAAAGAATGGATTGAAATGGATAGATTAAAATTGTTTAATAATCTGGCCATAACGTTGGATACATAGGTCCAAATGCCTTCAAATTTTGAGAGTAGTCGGACAAAATTATTATCTAAAACTTTTAAGAATGAGATATCTCTAGATTTTTCTATCTAGATGTCCAAATCGTCGGTCCAAGTGGAGGGACAGATTGGGAATGCAAACAGTCCACTTCCTTGGGTTATAAATACATCCCCCTCCACTCCTTCAAAGGGGTTGGCATTTCAGAAGAGAGGATAACATATTGTCATGACCAAATCCTTTCCAAGGGCTTGGTAGGACTATACATACTCAAGTTTTCACTTGATATACCCTTCCTCATCTCTTTGTTCCCTTTCACTTTTGTGTTGTTCTTCGTTTGTAATCTTGTAAGTTTGTGTTTTGTAATTCTATTTTAATGCAAGTTCCTTATTCAATATCTCTTATTCTCATCCAAATTATGCAGTTTAATATTAATTTTATTAAAATATTTTAAAAAAAATTGAATCCCCTTCCCATATTTTTCTTCCTCATTCAATCGAAAGTCCGTTTTTTTAATTTTCATCATTATTCGTGTGTGTGTGTTCGACGTACCACTCTTTTCTTATCCCCTTCTTTTTATTATATTATTAATTAATCATCATAAATATATAAACCAGATTAATATTAATATCAATGGATGAGTAAATATATTATTGGGTTGAGTCAAAATTTAGGGATGTTAAGTGATTGAGAGTATTTGCTCGATGAATATTCTTTAATTTAACATTGTGTATGTTGGACTTAACATGTCATGGATTAATGACTTGTTTTGTTTAACGTGTGGTTTCCATGGATTATTTAAACCATAAATACACTACCATCAACAAGATCTGATTGATATTATAACCCTAAGTTAAGTTAAGGCTTGGATTAAATCCTTAACACTTAGTAATTCCAATCAACATTATCTTGAGAAGTGGGTGTTAAATTAACTGCAATATAAAGCAAAGCTCCAGGATATCACAAGCTTAACTTCCTAAAAATTAACTCACCCAAATATTTATCAAATTGTTAAATCAAACACCAATCATTAATCACTTCCTTTATGCTCTGCAAACAAACCACCCCAATCAGAATACAATCAACTAAAAACAAATGACTATTACAAAGTATCATCGCTGAGGATTCGACCCGAGTGCTGCTATACACATTAGCAGAGCACGAGAACCTTTATCGGTCTATAGAAGACAATCGGCCATGAATTTCACTCTATTATGATAATACTATAGTGATGGCCCTTATAAAGGATCCATGTTCTCGTCAACAGATGAAGCATATACTTCAGAAGTATCATCTCTTGAGGGATTTTTCTCAGAGAGGTAAGGTTGCAGTGAGTAGTATTCCCACAGAAGAAAACATGGAGAACCCCTTAACTAAAGACTTGACTTAGAAAAAACATGATTATCATGTGAGTTCTATAAAATTGAAATTCATAGGTAGTTGGATCTTTTCCAAGTGGGATATGGTGTCCTAGGACCAACTATTTGTACTTTGATTAAAATTATATTCGATTTATTGAATAGTAATAAAATATCTTATTACATATTGTTCATTCTTATACATGACTTTGATGTAATAATTTCCTAGGGTACCTATAATGCTAATAAAGTTGTAGAAGTTATCAGCTATGATTAGAACCTTGAAGTGCCATGATGATATTCTCAAATATAGTTTTGTGATCGAATAATGTACTATGAATGGACATATAGTATATAGACTATCATGTGAGAGTAATCGCAAGTGGATGAGGATTATTCTCATGAATTTTTCACTTGGTAATCTTCAAGATGAGATATTAAGATAACAGACCCTCCGGTAGAAATTCCACATGTTTTGGTGTCATTGAGTATTCCTATCTACGAGCATGTGTAATGGTCCTTAGGCTTTATGATTATTATTAATTCATATTGAGACTCATGCACTTAGATGTATTTCATAAACCATGATGGTGCAACTCATGGTGAAGTTGGATATGTTGGGTACGTCATGAGTGATGTGTTATTAATGAATAATTCGATGAAGGATTTTTCCCTTCCATCTTTATTGAGATTGATATCTCGGTCCTTTGATTGTAGTAGAATTGTTGCCTTAAAATATATGGCTATGGTGTATCAACATATTTATTTCAGATAGTAAAAGAAATACATATCATGAATATAGGTTGATGTCATAAATTTGAAACCTAGTTGATGATATATTTTGATAAAGGGATTATATCATACAATGAGCGTTCATATGCAGTTGTCAACGTTGCGACATTAAGTTCTTTCTCTTGGGTACCTTGACCCATTACTAGATAGTAATCTTGGAATTTAGGAAAACCCATCTAATTCCAATGAGAAATAATCCTATAGGTTCATGCACTAAGTGTTTCCATCGATCTTGATTAAATTCTATTTAAATTTAATTCATCGAATAAATATTATTCTCAAGACTAAGGAATAATTTTATTCATGTTTTATTGACTGCATAAATTAAATAAATATTTATTCACCATATTATGAATAAAATATATTTATTTATTTTATTGAATATTTAATAAATATTTTTTTGATAGTTTTCGGATAAAATATTTATTTATGAATAAAATATTTATTTAGGTATTCAATAAATGTTGAGGAGTTTGAACGGGCGAAGACCGTGTCCAGTGATGAATATTTATTTATAAGAGAGAAAATATTATTTATCATTATGTGGGTTAGAAAACACCATAAAATAATATAAATAATATTAATATTTTTAGCATGGTGTTTAATAAGTATTATTATATTATTTAAGGGTCAACATGAAATTAAATAATATTTTAACCTAAACCCTAGCTCAATAAATAGACGGTTATGTCTATTTTGTAGGGTTAATCAAAAATTAAGTTTTGAGAATTGTTTTGTAAAATGAAATTCTCTCTCAACTCATTTTTATCTCTTCCTCTCAATAATGATAAATTCTAAATAGATTCCTTCAAAATATAAGGAACTAAATTCAATCAACCCGAATAATGTAATACAATTGATTCACTACGCTAGCACCTGAAAATCAATTGGTGTTTCTCAAAGATCAAAGGAGAACGTGTGGATCACCACTAGAGGGATTCTATACTTGAATCCATATAGTTAAATGAAGATAATAATAAAGGGTTTTTAGAGTATTAACAATGTCAATGAAGAAAGGATCATAAGATGTGGTAATCATTTATTCAGATTTAAATAAATTAATTATAAATTTAACTTTCAATATCCTATATTGGGGTTTCTAGAAAATATAAATTAAAATAAATTTTAATTTAATGATGATCAAAAGTGATTCTAATACTCATGGATCCTTCACATATGTCACCACCATCCAAATACACTAAAAGGTAACACAAACTAGAAGATTCATCCTCTACATGACGCTCTTCTCTTTACTTGTATCCTGTAAAACCACGGCCACAAATGCCCAAAGGAAAAAAGTAGGGTCTGGGAAATAGAATCAATAAGATACCACTAGAGAATATATTCAATGTATAATCGCATGTATCTATTAGTTATTATTTAAAACATATTTCTAAAACATTTCAAAAGAAATCATTTTTTACATAAAAATCATTCTTTGGGTTTTCCTTTCAAAAACATTACATATTTAAATACACAAAGCAATATGACATGGAATTTATACATGAGACATTATTAGGTGAAATAAATAGGTTTCAAGCATCAATATCCATATCAGCTGAGAAAATGGTCATATCAAATAAAAAATTATGTAATGTATTCTCTAAGAACCAAAAATAAAATCAAACACAGGGGTGTATACAACTCAAACAAACAAGACCACTAACTGACATAAATGACTCCTAATGTCTAGGAACCTCAGACCCTTGGAAAGAATACCCACTAGAAATTCATGGCATCGTGGTCACCTCTCCTTGTGATAGATAACTCCACTAGGGATCGCATTTTTCTAGTTTTTCATCATACCCCAAGGTATTACCAATATTCTTTTACATTATCATTACCTTCAAGAAACCAATTCATGTTTCATAAAAGTTTTACAAGGAAAAATCCATTTCATCTCCATGACCAATTTTTTATAAAACATTTTCTCTAGAAAAGCCTTACCGCTTCAATGCTTGATAAATCATTTCCATTTCAAATGTATCTTTGAGGCATCTTAACAAACACAAAATGTGTATCAAAAGAGTTTCCATCAAAAAAACCCTTTTAGAAAACATTTCCAATAACTATCAAAGATCTAATTCAACACTCATATATTTCAAATCATAAATTTCATAAATAAAACCAAAGGATTTTCATCATAAATCAAGGAATGCCAAGGGATAGACCATAGGATAGAGACAACTACCTCAAGATCAAATAGGGCCTCTGCACCTTTAACATCGATGATGGAAAACAAATAGAATAGATCCTCACAAACCTATATCCAATAGAAACACCAAAAATTCCCCATAAAACCCTATAGTTATAGAAATCACAACCCATTAGGGATCCTTAGAGATTAGTTGAAGATATATCAATAGTAAATTTAGAGAAAAGAGGAGAAACCGAGAGAAAAATTGGGCACACCTCGATGAGATCCACCCAAAACATTCAATAATCACCAAGGTATTGAAGGGAGAGTCCTATAAAGCATAAAAGAGGGGTTGTTTCAAGATAATGAAGGATTAGAAGGTGATTAGAGGTTAAAATAACAAAGGGAACAAAGATAAATTTCAATTTTAATAATTTCGGATCTAGGAACATGTTTAGGGAACATAGTTTAACAAACCATGTGCCAATCGTGTAGTGGTAACTGTAAAGACCCATAAAATTCAAGGAAATTTTTTTCTTAATTCTCTTTGGAATTTTACAAGAACGCAGTTTCTGACGGCACCTGATTCCGAGGCCCGGTGTGCCTGGAATTATTTTCCGAAGTTTGGATCGGGTACGTTCAGTGAACGAATGAGCGGGTTTTCCTAACTTTTGAACCTGTGCTCAGAATCGAATTCTGAGGGCACCGATGGAATCGCAGCGCCGGTATTTTCTTAGAAACGCCTTTTCCGGAGTTGCGTTTGCTCGGGTGTGGTTTTTAGTTTTTGGGGTTAAGTTAAGAAATAAAATAAAGTGGTGTGACAACTTTATTTTATTTCACTTAAAGCCACTTAAAGCCACTTAACCTAAGTTAAACGGATAGGGTGGAACCCAAAAATATCCTACCCACTTGGTAGGATATTTGTGAGGTGGGGCCCGCACGAGCCCCACTGTTTCTTTTCCTCTAAGTAACGCACCCGTGAAAACCCCTTTTTAATGAAAGTCAACCGGTGCGTTTTCTTAAATTCTTAACACCCCTATTAATTGGGCAGTTAAGTCATTACCATTAATTCACCGAATTAATGGTTTGTTTCTTAACTTTGTTTTTCGTTTGTTGGCATAAGAATAAAATAAGACCAACACATGTGGGTGGATTGTTGAGAGGATTGACAGAAAATCTAAGTTCTTCATCCACCTTCGCGAAGAACGCGAAGAACGCCAGACCCTCGGAGATCAACGACGCGACGCCGTGTACCGCGACGCCGACGAATCTCCTTCTGCGACGTTTCTTCCGCGACAATCCTTCCCCGCGACAATCTTCGATCAACACCCGATTGAGTTAGGGGATTTCGGATCTTTTAAATTCCTTTGTAGATTTTATCCTCAACATGGGTTTAAATGGTGCAATTAAATCTGTATGATTTTAATCCTCGGAGTTTGTCTACGCAACGCCGTGTACCGCGATGACAGTGACGCCCCTTCCGCGACGCGACGATCCTCTTCTTCCGCGACGGTTAATTCCGCAACGAACTCACGTTCGACGACAACGTTGAGGTAGGGGTTTTTGTTCATTTTAATCTATGTGATTATATCTGTGGGTTGTTTAAATATTTGTCGGAAGACTTTTTAAAATCGCTAACACGCTGGGTGCGGACCAACGAACAAGTCCGAACCCACCGTCTCTTCGTTCTTGGTGAGCGAATTGACGGGCGACGACAAAGCAGGCCGCGCGGGCGATGTGAGGTCCTCGCAGTGAAGGACGGGCCCCGGGAGGGCCATTGGCGAAGAGGACACGCAATTCCGACCACCGGAACTCATCCGGTGGTCCGCGGAGCAGCCCGCCGGCGCGCCGCGCCGGCACGGCGGCAGGTGGCGGCGGCGCCCGGCGCACCGCCGAGAATAACCGCCGCAGCTGAAGCCACGGTCCCGCGACCGCGCGGGACCAGAGGGAGCGGGACGCGGCAACCGGCCGCGTCCGCAGGCAAGGACGGCCCCACGCGGGGTCACGGTCTCTCCACGCGGGGGCAGCGCGCCCCCGCTTCGCTCGGCCGTAACGGCCGAGCCAACCCGCTGGCCACCCGGCCAACGCCAGCCGGGTCGCGCCTAGGCCGGGTCGGGCCGCGCTCGGCCGGGTCAGACCCGGACCCAGGTCGAACCCAAACCCGGGTCGGGTCGACCCCGGTTCGGGCCGACCCAGGGGGGTTGGGCCGGGTCGGTCCGGGCCCAGACCCCCCGTTTTTGGACCTCTTTCGGTCTTTCACCCATATCATGGGCTACGGACCTCCGATCAACACACCGTCAGCGGCGATGCGATCCTTTGACCGAGACGGTCGTTTTGACATATTACACTCAAGGTTTCGGAGAACTTTGCGTTCGGCCGGGTTGGTTCGGATACGAAACCAACCGGGCCCTCGGAGCGGAAACGCTTATATCTTGAGTTCCGGACGTCTGATTGACGTGTCGTCAACTTTTTTGGTTTCCTCTTGATGAGACTGAACTTTTGTCTTACTCCGCTCGAGGTTTGGATGCCGTCGAAGTGCGGTCAGGTTGGTTCGCACACAAAACCAACCGGGCCCCTGGAACGAAAAACCCAATAACTCACAGACCGGGCGTCCGATTGACGCGCCGGTTGTCTCGTTGAATTCCTATTGATGAGACGGAACTTTTGGCATACTTCTCCTGAGTTTTGGATGCAGTTGGAGTATGGCCGGGTTGGATTGTACCTGAAATCCAACCGGGCCCCTGGAACGGAAAAGCTGATATCTCTCAGACCGGACGCCTGTTTGACGAACCGTTAGCGGCGTTGGTGATCACGTTGAGAAACGGTCCCTATGAGTATACCCTATGAGAGTTCGGGGTACAGTTGAGATACGGCCGGGTTGGTTCGCACACGAAACCAACCGCGCCCCTGGGACGAAAAGGCTAATAACTCACAGACCGGGTGTCCGATTGATGCGCCGTCTGTTGCGTTGAGACCCCTATGAAGAGGCGGTACTTTGAGATACTTCTTAGTGGGACTTTGAGATACTTGGAGTATCTACTAGTAGCTCATGGAGCAGACCCTCCCGGAGACAAGCGTACGGAGTACGGAGACCGTGTAGCTGGTTGTGACCTGATGACTGCTTGTCCGATTCGATTCGGAGTAACTAGCATAGCCTAGTGGGGAGCACTACTTTGTGAGGTGGAAGACCTATGGAGGAGGAGCACTACTGTGTGAGGTGGCAGACCCGCGGTACTCGACAGGAGGAGTACCTCTGTAGGCTATGAGGGGGAGCACTACTGTGTGAGGTGGCAGACCCATGGCGGAGGAGCACTACTGTGTGAGGTGGAAGACCCGAGGTACTCAACAGGAGGAGTACCTCAGCAGTCATAGGTTGGTGAGCAGTACCTCAGAGATGTGACAGGATCACTGTACTCCCAAAGACGGAGCTCTTCAGCAGTTATGGTTTCGATAATGAAAATCCTGGTTTGAGCTGAGACTTTTGACCTTTGTGTTTACCTCATGATTGAGATGGTCACTTGATAACTTAGGTATATGTATGGGCATATACCTGGGTAATGGTTATCCGTTGATTTCATAATCTTGTGTTTCCTCATGATTAAGATGGGTTACTTGATAACTTAGGTATATGTATGGGCATGTACCTAAGTAGAGGTTATCTGTTGAGATCTTCTTTGTGGTTTTCCTTGTTGGTTTTAGTGAGACCTTGAGGGTCTCGGGGTCCCTACTGAGTATCGTTATACTCACCCCTACACGGGCTATGCCCGCACCTCATTGTGTTGGTTGCAGATGACGGGCAGTGCTGACGGAGGCCGAGTGTTCGAGGACTGGACGGTACCCGGAGGTGGACCATCCGACGAGTCAGTATCCGGAGGTGGACTTCACAGTGAGACGACACTCAGAGGGGGTTGATGGGAGAGAGCATTGAGGAGTTGCACTATCTGTACCTACCCTTCAGGTAGGATCCGAGGAGGATGACCCAGGAGCTGCTTCCTTTCTTCCAGCTGTTTGTCTTTTTCTATTGTACTTTTGTTTAGTTGTAGCTGTATTTTCCAGTTGGGTTTGTATTCTGGTCCATTTACTTTTTAGCACTTTCTTTGTACTTAGTGTTTTACTTCTGCTTGTACTCTGTGGTGTTTTGTTACTTTTATAAAGGCAATGCCTTCCCAGTTATCGGGATTTACACCTTTGGTGCTAGTCGCCAGCCCCTGGCCTATGGAAGGTGGGCTTGGGGTAGTCACGGCACGGGCCCCGAGGACGGGTCGTGACAAATTGGTATCAGAGGAGTCGATTCTACCGTAGAACTTATAACACTGATATTTTTCTTTCTGGAAAGCGACAATGTTAAGAGTACCGAGTGTGGTTTTTAGTTCAGGGAGTCCAGTGTTGGTGCGGGCGGCCGACGTATCCATACACCAGGACCCTGACAACTGATTTCCGACTTTGTGCACGAAAACACTGATTGCTTGTGTGTTTACAGAAGTTTATAAAAGTCAGCTCAAACCAGGTCATCTCACTAGGTATAATCGTTTGACCATGTCACGTATATTTCTTTCAGGATGACTTTTCATGGACGACTAGCTAGAGCCCAGAGGGATGTGCGTACTGACAGCCTGCCGAGCGACGAGGCTTCGGTACAGGGCCCTCTTGCAGTTGAGGCACCAGCGGTACTACCATACGTTGGGCCACCGATGCCACCAGCCCCAGCAGTAGGCGATGCACGCCACTTGAGTGTGCTGCATGAGTTCCAGCGCCATAGGCCACCCAGGTTCCGGGGATAGACGGACCCGCAGGCGGTTGAGGATTGGCTGGAGGCAGTGGTGAGAGTCTTCAGGCTAGTGGGGACGCCTGCAGACTTCATGGTGATCCTTGCTGCCAGCCTTCTTCAGGCAGCATAAGGCAGGTGGTGGAGAAACTTGTTCCAGTTTTGCGACGGGATGACCTTCACATGGGAAGACTTCAAGACCTTCTTCAGGGTGGAGTTTGTGCCAGCAGCTCTACACCCCAAGCGTGTAAAGGAGCTTCTACCTTTGCCACAGGGTTTTCGATCAGTAGCTGAGTCATCTGTGGGTTGTAGACAGATGATGTAGAGGTCCAAGAGGACCAGACCAGCAGGTGGGCGACCTCGGGTTATAGGATCAGTAGTGTGGGGAACCCGGGGTGGAGTCAGGTCCAGACGTGCCAGAAACGGACAGTGTTTCTCCTGCGGCAGGAAGGGTCACATGGCACATGACTGTCCCACTCCTCGTACAGTTGATCCATAGGCTTTGGAGGAGCCACCGAGGTAGAAGCAGCGGCGGGTGCTTGAACAATAGCCGAGTAGTGGACAAGGTAGTATAGCTCCAGGAGCAGGTGGATAGGAGCGGAACTAGTGGATACGTCCCTTGTACTTCTAGTTACATGTTGCTGTTGTATTCGTGTCTTTGTACTATGAGCTGCAATAATGAAAATACACTTATCTTTGTGATGTTTTCTTTCATGTCCTTTTGTTTGGTTGATACTGAGTGGTCCCGGTTAAGACTGTTGACTTGACCCTCACTTTCTAGATTTCTACTGGAGGAGACCCAGTGACCTCGCACTGATACCGACAGTGTGACTCGACCCTTGGAGGCGAGAGTGACAGTTGGATCTCTTGGTAGTTACGTCGAGGCCTTACGACGTCATCCATGGCATGAATACATCATTCATGTCAGGATTGACTGTATTAGGCAATGGGAGTGGTTCATCCAGGGGATGAGACCAAGTTTCTCTTTTCGGCAAAGGAGAAATTTTATCAGCTCTTTCAGATCATAGGCAAAGAAGGTTCAGATCATCCAGGAGCAGATGAAGACTGCACAGTGCAGTGAGAAACAGGAAACTGGCACCAGTCTTAGAGACTCGGGCATGTTAAATGTTTCAAGAAGTGGAAGCTTTAAGGAGAGATGCATATGCGAAGCAGCAGACGTGGAGGTAGAGCTAGGGGAGCAGCATGAGGTGGTGTAAGTTTTAACATGCTACAACCACCCGCCTAAGTTGTCCCTGCCAGGCTCAGGGAGCTGGGGGCAGGGGAAGAGGGTAGCTGCGTGCGGTCAGGGAGAGTGACCCGATGGCTCTAAGAATGATTCGAGAGATAGTCTGTGTCCACTACTAGCTATCGTAGTAATAGACGTTGATACGAATCATTCCTTACTTCCACGAATCATGTCCCAGACCTAGAGTTTTCGGTAAGCCGTAGACTTGACCCTCACGTCTAGAGATACCTTGGGAGAAGACTCGATAATCACACTTACGCCGACAGTGTGATCAGACCCTCGAGGTGAGAGTTTCGGTTGGAATCTCTTAGTGGCAGCGTCGAGGCCTTACGACGTTGTTTTGAGTATGGACTGGGCAAACACAGTTCATATACAAATTGACGGTATTAGGCAAAAAGGGTGTGGTTTACCTACGACATCGGGATGGGTTTTCCTTGGTCGGTGAAAAGGAAACCCCAGGCAGCACAGGATAAACTCATACACAGGAGGGTGTGACCAATCACTCTTGAGTTGTTCAACCTTACCCTCATGGCAGTAGTCGTTTTGGGTTTCAGTTCTAACAGGAATTGGAGACCTCTAGAGTTTGAGTATGACGATCACATCCTTATACGGGTCTCACATTGACGAGGTTTACGGAGAAGTGTTCAAGGCGACAAGTTATCTCCAAAGTTCAACGGACCTTTCTAGGTCCTTATCTGGGTAGGCGAGGTAGTTTACCGCTTGACCCATCCACCTCAGTTGCACCAGGTGCATGACGACTTCCACGTATCTCAACTGAGGAGATACGTGTGTGATCCTTCACATATCATCGACCATGGGGAGCTGGACTTTGGCGATGGGGTGACTTTCACGGAGGTTCCAGTGGGAATCGAGGATCGACAGGAGAGGATTCCACGAAGATGTTCGATTCCTCGGGTGCGCTTTCACTGGCAGTACGGGAACCTCCAGGTGAGCACATGGGAGCGGAAGGCTCAGATGCGTGCTCAGTACCGCGTTTGTTTCCCTAGTTTATGATGTATCTTTACGGGGACGTAAAGGCCTCAGGTGGGAGTGATTTAAATACCCATAAAATTCGAGGAAATTTTTTTCTTAATTCTCTTTGGAATTTTACAAGAATGCAGTTTCTGACGAAACCTGATTCCGAGGCCCGGTGTGCCCGGAATCATTTTTCGAAGTTTGGCTCGGGTACGTTCAGTGAACGAATGAGCGGGTTTTCCTAACTTTTGAACCTGTGCTCGGAATCGAATTCTGAGGGAACTGATGGAATCGCAGCGCCGGTATTTGCTTAGAAATTCCTTTTCCGGAGTTGCGTTTGCTCGGGTGTGGTTTTTAGTTTTTGGGGTTAAGTTAAGAAATAAAATAATTTGGTGTGACAACTTTATTTTATTTCACTTAAAGCCACTTAAAGCCACTTAACCTAAGTTAAGTGGATAGGGTGGAACCCAAAAATATCCTACCCACTTGGTAGGATATTTGTGAGGTGGGGCCCGCACGAGCCCCACCGTTTCTTTTCCTTTAAGTAACGCACCCGCGAAAACCCCTTTTTAATGAAAGTCAACCGGTGCGTTTTCTTAAATTATTAACACCCCTATTAATTGGGCAGTTAAGTCATTACCATTAATTCACCGAATTAATGGTTCATTTCTTAACTTTGTTTTTCATTTGTTGGCATAAGAATAAAATAAGACCAACACATGTGGGTGGCTTGTGGAGAGGATTGACAGAAACTCTAAGTTCTTCATCCACCTTCGCGAAGAATGCGAAGAACGCCGAACCCTCGGAGATCGACGACGCGATGTCGTGTACCGCGACGCCGACGAATCTCCTTCCGTGACGTTTCTTCCACGACAATCCTTCCCCGCGACAATCTTCGATCAACACCCAATTGAGGTAGGGGATTTCAGATATTTTAAATTCTTTTTTGGATTTTATCCTCAACATGGGTTTAAATGGTACAATTAAATCTGTGTGATTTTAATCCTCGGAGTTTGTCTATGCAACGCCGTGTACCGTGACGACAGTGACGCCCCTTCCGCGACGCGACGATCCTCTTCTTCCACGACGGTTAATTCCGCGATGAACTCACGTTCGACGACAACATTGAGGTAGGGGTTTTTTTTCATTTTAATCTATGTGATTATATCCGCGGGTTGTTTAAATATTTGTCGGAAGACTTTTTAAAATCGCTAACACGGTGGGTGCGGACCAACGAACAAGTCCGAACCCACCGTCTCTTCGTTCTTGGTGAGCGGATTGGCGGGAGATGACAAAGCAGGCCGCGCGGGCGATGTGAGGTCCTCACAGTGAAGGACGGGCCCCGGGAGGGCCATTGGTGAAGACAACACGCAATTCCGACCACTAGAACTCGTCCGGTGGTCCGCGGAGCGGCCCGCCGACGCGCCGCGCCGGCACGGTGGCAGGTGGCGGCGGCGCTTGGCGCGCCGCCGGGAATAACCGCTACGGCGGCAGGCCACGGTCCCGTGACCGCGCGGGACCGGAGGGAGCGGGACGCGGCAACCGGTCGCGTCCGCTGGCAAGGGCGGCCCCATACGGGGCCACGGTCTCTCCACGCGGGGGCAGCGCGCCCCCCGCTTCGCTCGGCCGTAACGGTCGAGCCGACCCGCTGGCCACCCGGCCAGTGCCAGCCGAGTCGCGCCCAGGCCGGGCCGGGCCGCGCCCGGCCGGGTAGGACCCGGACCCGGGTCGGGTCGACCCCGGTTCGGGCCAACCCAGGGGGGTTGGGCCGGGTCGGTCCGGGCCCAGACCCCCCGTTTTCGGACCTCTTTCGGTCTTTCACCCATATCATGGGCTACGGACCTCCGATCGACACACCGTCAGCGGCGATGTGATCCGTGGACCGAGACGGTCGTTTCGGTATATTACACTCAAGGTTTCGTAGAACTTTGCGTTCGGCCGGGTTGGTTCGGATACGAAACCAACCGGGCCCTCGGAGCAGAAACGCTTATATCTTGAGTTCCGGACGTCTGATTGACGTGTCGTCGACTTTGTTGGTTTCCTCTTGATGAGACTGAACTTTTGGATTACTCCGCTCGAGGTTTGGACGTCGTCGGAGTGCGGTCGGGTTGGTTCGCACACGAAATCAACCGGGCCCCTGGAACGAAAAAGCCAATAACTCACAGACCGGGCGTCCGATTGACACATCGTCTGTCTTGTTGAATTCCTCTTGATGAGACGGAACTTTTGGCATACTTCGCCTGAGTTTTGGATGCAGTTGGAGTATGGCCGGGTTGGATTGTACCCGAAATCCAACCGGGTCCCTGGAACGGAAAAGTTGATATCTTTCAGACCGGACGCCTGTTTGACGAACCGTCAGCGGCGTTGGTGATCACGTTGAGAAACGGTCCCTATGAGTATACCCTATGAGAGTTCAGGGTACAGTTGAGATACGGCCGGGTTGGTTCGCACACGAAACCAACCGGGCCCCTAGGACGAAAAGGCTAATAACTCACAGACCGGGCGTACGATTGACGCATCGTCTGTTGTGTTGAGACCCCTATGACGAGGCGGTACTTTGAGATACTTCTTCGTGGGACTTTGAGATACTTGGAGTATCTACTAGTAGCTCGTGGAGCAGACCCTCCTGAAGACAAGCGTACGGAGTACGGAGACCGTGTAGCTGGCTGTGACCTGATGATTGCTTGTACGATTCGATTCGGAGTGACTAGCATAGCCCAGTGGGGAGCACTACTTTGTGAGGTGGCAGACCCATGGCGGAGGAGCACTACTGTGTGAGGTGGCAGACCCGCGGTACTCGACAGGAGGAGTACCTCTATAGGCTATGAGGGGGAGCACTACTGTGTGAGGTGGCAGACTCATGGCGGAGGAGCACTACTGTGTGAGGTGGCAGACCCGCGGTACTCGACAGGAGTACCTCAGTAGTCATAGGTTGGTGAGCAGTACCTCGGAGACGTGACAGGATCACTGTACTCCCAGAGACAGAGCTCTTCAGCAGTTACGGTTTCGATAATGAAAATCCTAGTTTGAGCTGAGACTTTTGACCTTTGTGTTTACCTCATGATTGAGATGGGTCACTTGATAACTTAGGTATATGTATGGGCATATACCTGGGTAGTGGCTATCCGTTGATTTCATAATCTTGTGTTTCCTCATGATTGAGATGGGTTACTTGATAACTTAGGTATATGTATGGGCATATACCTAAGTAGAGGTTATCTGTTGAGATCTTCTTTGTGGTTTTACTTGTTGGTTTTAGTGATACCTTGAGGGTCTCGGGGTCCCTACTGAGTATCGTTATACTCACCCCTGTACGGGATATGCCCGCACCTCGTTGTGTTGGTTGCAGATGACGGGAAGTGCTGACGGAGGCCGAGTGTTCGAGGACTGGACGGTACCCGGAGGTGGACCACCCGACGAGTCAGTATCTGGAGGTGGACTTCACGGTGAGACGACACTCAGAGGGGGTTGACGGGCGAGAGCATTGAGGAGCTGTGCTATCTGTACCTACCCTTCAGGTAGGATCCGAGGAGGACGACCCAGGAGCTGCTTCCTTTCTTCCAGCTGTTTTTCTTTTTCTGTTGTACTTTTGTTTAGTTGTAGCTGTATTTTCCAGTTGGGTTTGTATTCTGGCCCATTTACTTTTCAGCACTTTCTTTATACTTAGTGTTTTACTTCCGCTTGTACTCTGTGGTGTTTTGTTACTTTTATAAAGGAAATGTCTTCCCAGTTATCGGGATTTACGCCTTTGGTGCTAGTCGACAGCCCCTGGCCTATGGAAGGCGGGCTTGGGGTAGTCACGACACGGGCCCCGAGGACGGGTCGTGACAGTAACTGTCCCTTAACAACCAAGTTTCATTGTAACACCCCGACCCCTCTAGACCGGATCCGGTGCATTACTTGTGATATTGAAATGGTTAGAAGGAATAAAAATCCCGAAGGAACAAACATTTTAGTAGTCTTGAAGAAACTAGATAAATAGATGTAACACAATTTACATTGAAAAAGGTTACAATATACAATACAAAACAAAAACTAAAAACCGCATCCACAGGAACTCAATAAATGGTCTCCTCTTTGTCACCTGTTGAAAGTAAACAAAGAAAGGGGTGAGCTCAAACACTCAGTAAGGGTTACAAATAGAGGAAGAATGAGTAAAATAATGAGTGAATCATAATCAATATGACATAATCAATATGGCATAGTGAATAAATGACAAACTAATTCCATTAATAAACTGAGAATGAAACTACATCCATAGATTTTTTCATAGTGAAAACCCCATGGATAATAATAATAACTTATAATGAATAAAGAGAATGCTTATTAATTGTACGTCGTGTATCTGGCACATGAAACCATAATACCATTAAAACGGTTTAGTTCTGTGGGTAGAAACTCGTCTGATTTTTGGAAACAAACTCGAAGGGTTTGTCACCAAACTGATTTGTCTCATGAGACCTACTGATGCATCAAGGAGCTATAGAGGGCCCCACCCACCACTGCATTTCCAAATAATTATTTATGCATTGATTCAATATAAGATAAATATTCCTTTTCAATATCCGTATAGAGTAGAGTATACAGATTCATCAATATTTCCATAATTAAAATAACTTTCCAAATAAACACCGTATGTAAAATGGTATACGGTCTAGAAAAAAACATATCCATGATATGAGATTATGGATATTTAATATAAATATAATTTCAAATGAAAATTGATCTCAAATTGGTAGTAGGTACACCACATAATGATTATCAGGTGCACCACACAAAGTTAGTCACAACAAAATAGTAGTTGAGAAAAAGTCTCTTACCACAATTTATTTGGTCGAATCATATGACCAGAACTTAATAACCCTCAAATGAACAATTTAGTAAAATGAATATAAATATTATCATGTTATTATATATCAAATGTAAGTACACATATACCACATTCAAGAAATAAGTGGCGAAATATGAAAATCTCACAGAAATTAAAGTGAGGTGAGAAACCCCTTACCTTATGCTGGATTGTGTTCTTAATTTGCTTTAATGACCTGAATAATAAAATTTATCTTCATTAATTAATAACTCCATAAAATCCTATAAATTTAATTGGTTTATTATAACCTTATTAGGTTCATTCATGGCCCTTTTTATGGGTTTAATAGGTTCAATTTTCTTGTCTTGGAAGCATTTTCTTCCTTGGTTTTCATGGTTTGTTTACTTGTTTTCATGAATGGAAGTTCATTTGAAACATTTTTAAACATCCAGAATTGTTAATACATCTTATTAATGAAATTATGGATATATAAATGATCCTATAATTATTTTGGGTTATATACCATGATGATGATTCATTAGTTAAAAGTTTATTACAAATATTCGGATTAACTTGGTCGTTTTGTTCATAATGAACTTGTTTTGTATTATCATTTTATATTATGGGTGTGTAAGGATTATAGAACATTAATGAGATGAAATAATTCTATTATTATCTGGTTCAACCATTAAAATAGTCTCATTACCAGTAATGAAGAATAAAGTGAAGAACAAAACTCCGTCATCCACAAAGGTTATAAATTGGAACCTCATGGACGTTGATTTTGTTTATAAAAATAAAAGGGAGGGAGAAAGGATATTGATGATAGTTCTTCCATTAACATGATATAATTACAGTATATAGATGATACTAGAGTTTATCATGGTCATTTGTATAGAGGAGGTGAGAAGAGAAAAATAAAAGAGATGAACTTGAAAATAAAATAAAAGTTGAGAGGTCCCTTAAGAAAATTCGGCAACCTAACGACGTCGCTTAAAATTTTCATAAATTAAAATGTTGAGAAAAAAAGGGTATCTCATCATATTGAAATAAAAATTACAGTAAGAATAATAAATAAAATCAAACCCCAACATATTACAAAGGAATTTCAAATAGCTAACATAAAAGAAGTGTAGACTTAAAGAAGAGAATGAAGGATTCCCTTACCTTGTAGAGTAACTCCTAGATCTGGAAGGATGGGACCTTGGTGGATTAAGGACACCTTGGTAGGACTCCAAGGGAGGTAATACCACCAGATATTCGAGGATATTTAGTTTGTAATGAATGAAAATTAAGGGGGTGAGTGGGTATTTATAGTAATTAAGAGAGAGTTTTTTATTAATTAAAAGGGACACCTCGTTAGTGGTTTTCACAAAACCATGGGCTTGCCCATGGTTTAAGCCACTTGGGACACCTCATGTCATAAGATACTGTACAAAAGTAGACCATCCCTTTATTTTAATTATTACATCATTATGATGTCATTAAACTATCAAAAACTCAAATCTGTATTTTTACTATTCACGAAAAATTCAAGTATTTTAGAAAAATCCCAAAAATTCACCCTAACCATTTTTCGACGTGTAGAATTAAAAAATAAAATCCATTTTTTGAAAATAATTTTCTATGTATTTTTAATTTAATTATTAAATAAAATCAAAGTTAATTCGAAAAAATAACAATTTAAAGGTATAATTAGTTTTGTATTACATTGAGAAATTAATTAACTTCTCATTATCTTATTACCTTAAGAAAATAAAATATTATCATTATTTACTATTTATAAGGGTCATATTACTATTCATATTACTATTCATAAGGGTATATTACTATTTATCAAAAAATCAATTTGGTTTTATCAGACTCCAAACAACTTACTGGTCACAACTCTAGATGACTGTTTTTCAAAATTCAAAACATAGAAGTGGAAAATTTATGTTTAATGGATAGCATATAACTTTCTCCTATAATGTTTTGTTTCACAAAAGACTTAGTGCTTCATGGAATATAGTCTATCTAATGAATAGAATGTATTTAAGAGCAATATACCATAAAATGTTTAGGGTGTTATATTATTCCCTCCTTCAGAAATTTTGTCCTCAAAATTTTATGTATAAAGCCCACCAAAAAGATGTAGGTGGTTCTTCTTCACGAAATCCTCTGGTTCCCATGTTGCTTCCTCCATATTCTGGTTTCTCCAAAGAACCTTTACTAGAAGAGTTGTTCAATTTCTCAATACCTTCTCCCTTGTATCAAGAATCCTGATAGGCTTTTCACAATATGACAAATCAGGTTATAGTTCTATTTCTTCAAATGTAAGTACATGTGTTGGGTCTGGAATGTATTTATTTAACAATGACATGTGGAACACATCATGAACACTAGAGAGATTTTGCGGCATCGCTAGATGGTAATCTACAACTCTTATTCTTTCCATAATTTCAAATGGTTCGATATACTTGGGGCTCAGTTTCCCTTTCTTACTGAACCTTAAGACACCCTTCCATGGAGATACTTTCAGAAAGACATGATCTCCCACCTAGAATTCCAAATCCTTTCTCTGATTGTCAGCATAACTTTTCTGCCTACTTTGGGCTGCTTTAATATGGTCTTGGATTGTCTTCACCTTTTTTGTGGTCTCTTCAATAAGTTTTAGGCCTATAAGTTTCCTCTCACCAACTTTGTCCCAACATGTTGGAGTTCGACATCTATTTCCATATAATGCTTCATAGGGGGCCATTTGAATACTAGAATGGAAACTATTATTGTAAGAAAATTACACCAAAGGCAAGTATTGATCCCACATACCTTGGAAGTCAAGAGAGCATGACCTCAGCATGTCTTCTAGAGTATGAATAGTCCTTTCAGACTGTTCATCGGTTTGGGGGTGATATGCAGTACTCATATAAAGCTCAGTATTCAAAGCCTTCTGGAGACTTTTCTAGAATTTTGATGTAAACTAGGGATCTCGATCAGATACAATTGATAGAGGTGCACCATGAAGTCTTACAACTTCATTAATATACAGTCTTTCCAGGCGCTCAAGTGGTAATTCCTCTCTTATAGGAAGGAAATGTGCTGATTTTGTGAGAAGATCAACAATTACCCATATTACATCATTCCTTCTAGGTGTCCTCGATAGTCTGGTGATAAAATCCATCGTAATGTTATCCCACTTACAAATAGGAATAGGTAGAGGTTTCATCACTCCTTTGGGATGATATCTCTCTACCTTCACTTGTTGAAAAACTAGACACCTTCACACATAGTCAATAATTTCCCGCTTCATATTATCCCACCAAAAATATTCCTTCAGATCTCTATAAATCTTGGTGCTACCCAGGTGTATAGAAAAATTTGAGCTATGAGCATCATCTAATAATTCCCTTTTTAGCTCAGGTATTGATGGAACACATAACCTCTTTCCAAACTTCAGAACTCCTTCTTCATACACGAAGTCAGCCAGTCTTCCATCCTTGACAGCATTAATTTTCTTGTGCAGATTCCCATCATCAGACTGAGAGCTTTTTTATCTTCTCTAATAAAGATGATTTAGCAACCATTTTAAAGAGGAGTGATGTTTCCCCTTCCTTAAAAATTACCATATCCATCTTTAGTAGATCCATGAACATAGGATCTCTTTCAATCCTCATTTGAGTCAGAAGGCCATGATCTTTCCTGCTTAATGCATCTGCCACCTTATTCTCCATTCCTGGGTGGTAGTGTATTGAAAAATCATAATATTTGAGTAACTCAAGCCATCTTATTTTCCTCATGTCGAGTTCTTTTTGTGTGAAAATATATTTCAAAATCTTGTGGTCCTTATAAATCCCACATCTCTCTCCGTAGAGATAATGCCTCCATATTTTCATAGTAAAGATTACAGTTTCTAACTAAAGATCATGAGTTGGATAATTTTTCTCATGGGTCTTCAACTGCCTTGATGCATAAGCAATAACTTTGTCATTTTGTATAAGGATGCAACCCATCCCATTCTTCGATGCATCACTGTATATTACAAATCCATCACTTCCAGATGAAAGAGTCAAATTGGAGAATTGAACAATATTCTTTTAAATTATTTGAAGCATTTTGTGCATTCTTTTGTCCACAAAAACTTAACTCCTTTACGTGTGAGCTTGGTTAGTGGGTTAGCCAGTCGGGTGAAATTCTGAACAAAATACTGATAGTAACCTGCTACGACAATAAAACTATGTACCTCGGTTATGTTTATTGGCGTGGGTCATTCTTGGATTGCCTTTTTATTTGCAGGATCAACTAGGATTCCATCCTTTGAGACAATATGGCCTAGAAAAGAAACTTATTGAAGCTATAATTTGCACTTTCTAAACTTCCCATGTAATTTATTTCTTTTAAGAGTTCTCAGAATAATTCGCAAGTGATTTTCATGGTATTCATAGATTTTTTATTATACAAGGATATCATCGATGAATACCACAACAAAGTTATCAAGATATTCCTTTAAAACTCTATTCATTAAATCCATGAAAACAGAGGGTGCATTTGTCAGTCCAAAAGGCATCACTGTAAACTCGTAATGCCCATACCTGGTCCAAAATGTTGTCTTAGTAATATCTTCCTTCCTCACACGCAACTAATGATATCCGGATCAAAGGGAAATATTTTAAAGGTATTGATCTCCATGAAGTTGGTCAAATAAATCATCTATCCGAGGAATAGGATACTTATTATTTATTATAATAGCATTGATTTCCCTGTAATCAATGCAAAGCCTCATGGTTCCATCTTTCTTCTTGACAAAGAGGACAGGGGCTCCCCATGGAGAAACACTAAGTCGAATAAATCCTTTTCACTTAAATCCTCTAGTTGTTTCTTTAGATCTACTAATTTCACAGTGGCCATTCTATAGGGAGTCTTTGATATAAGTCTTGCATCAGGAATTCAATCAATAGAGAACTCAACTTCCCGCTCTGGAGGATGTCCAGGTAAATCCTCTGGAAATACATCAATGTACTCTTTCACTATGTGCACATCTTCAATATAAAGATTTATTTCCTCACCCATAGATATTGGTTTATCTTCCTCTCTAAGTATTGTATTCATTAGTGCTATTGGGGGTGGTTCTAGATAAGAATCAGGTGGAAAAGTTTCTGCCCTAAAGACAAGGAATTCTACACCATTTTCAAAAATTGTAACTTTCTTCTTATTACAATAAATCTTCGCATCATAATTTGACAGCCAATCCATACCGAGAATTATATCAAACTCAATCATTGGTATGATGATAAGGTTAGAAACTAGAGCGCATTTTAGTTCCTGGAGGGGAACTAGTCGACATGACTTGGTTGCAATGATACATCCCCTAGGAGTTTTGACTAACAACTCCCTTATTAAATCAAATTGGACATATCTAATTTTCTTGGAAAATTGGGAAGATATAAATGAATGTGATGATCCAGAATCAAATAAAGTGTTGGCTAAGTTTTAGGAGACAATTAAAGTACCTTCCACCACGTCATTAGGAACTTCAACCTCCGCGGTTGTAATCGCATAGGATCTCCCTTGTTCTCTTGGATTTTTATAAGGCTTGTTTCCTTGGCACTTAGGTCACTCATTTACATAGTGTCCCATTTCTTTGCAATTGTATAATTCAATATCATTAAATTATTTATTCCCCTTGAATTCATCAGATCGATTTCCCTTTTCTTCGTAGTTATAGCAGACTCCCATGACTTTCAAGCATTTCGCGAGATGATTCTTTCCACAGTTCTCGCATAATGGGAAACTATTCATTACCCTGCTCTTCTTTGGTGCTTATTATTTTCCTTTGTTATCAAATTACCTCTTCTTATCTTTGTTTCCTTTGAAAATATTTGATCTAGAAAATTCCCTCTATGTTTTGATAGCACTTGATACAATTTCATCGTATGATGAAAATGATTGAGAAGCCAGTGCCCTTCATAGACTTGGCTTAAGACCTTCAAAGAAATGATCAATCGTGTCTGCTGAGTCACGTACGTAATCCATAGTATACCTGGCCAACCTTGTGAAAGTAGTCTCATACTCTCCACACTGTCTTCTTCCCTTTGTTTTAATCTAAGGAATTTCCTCTTCATTTCAGTTTGTTGCTCATGAGGGAAATATTTTTTGAAGAATATTTCCTTAAAATTCCTCCATTCCATATCATCTATCTCTTCTTCCTCCATGGTATTTTGAATCAGGGACCACCATTGATCAGCGTCGCCCTTGAGACAATATACTGACAGTACTACCTTTTCATTTTCATTACATCTTAACGCCAAAAATATCTTTTCAAGGGACTTGATCCATTACTCAGCAACCACTGGATTATTAGTCCTACTGAAATATGGGGTCTTTTTCCACATGAAACGATCCAACACAGGTGTGGAATGGTTATTCGTTACAACTTGAGTAAGTTGTCCCAATATGGTCATGATCTGATCGGCTCCAACGTTGACTATGTTGACTTTCTCAGTAGGGAGATCTCTACCTTGCCCATGAGTATTGATTCTCCTTCTTCCATTAGATGTCATTTCTAAATAATGGGATACACTAGATTAGTTTATGAATCTCAAATATAAAATCACTCGACATAGATTGAAATTCTATGCATAGTTAATCTTATAAACATGGTTTCTCTGAGGAAAATTTACATCAAAATCCTTCATAATGGCTTGTAAAGAAAATCTGAATTATCCTAAGCATATCCCCCGGGAGTGTCATAACCAAGAGTGAAGCAAGGCCCATTTTCATGTACCAGGATACCCCAAGTCAAGCCCAAAACTCCTTGTCGGATCTTTCGCTCCTAGGTACCTCTGTGCCAGAGCCACCTCTACCTGCTTGTATCCAGACAGGGATTTATTTACTAGAAGGATTCACATAATCTATTCCTTACCAAAATGCCAGGATATTTTTGTATGTTTATCCTCAAATACTACCTTAGGTCTTTGTTCCCTACTATACATTTCCTACTCTAGTTTTCAAGTTTTCTACTAAACTTCCTATGATACCAACTATAACACCCCGACCCCTCTAGACTGGAGCCGGTGCATTACTTGTGATATTGTCATGGTTATAAGGAATTAAAATCCCAAAGGAACGAACAGTTTAGTAGTCTTTAAGAAACTATATACATAGATGTAACAAAATTTACATTGAAAAAGGTTACAAGATATAATACAAAACAAAAACTAAAAACTGCATCCACGGGAACTCAATAAACGATCTCCTCTTTGTCACCTGTTGAAAGTAAACAAAGAAAGGGGTGAGCTCAAACGCTCAGTAAGGGTTACAAATAGTGGAATAATGAGTAAAATAATGAGTGAATCATAATGAATCTAACATAATAAATATGGCATAGTGAATAAATGACAAACTAATGCCATTAATAAACTGAGAATGAAACTGCATCCATAGATTTTGTCATAGTGAAAACCTCATGGATAATAATAATAACTGATAATGAATAAGGAGAATGATTATTAATTTTACTTCATGTATCTGGAACATGAAACCATAATACTGTTAAAATAGTTTAGTTTTGTGGGTAGAAACCCATCTGATTTTTGGAAACAAACTCGAAGGGTTTGTCGTCAAACTGATTTGTCTCATGAGACCTACCGATGCATCGAGGGGCTATAGCAGGCCCCACTCACCACTGCATGTCCAAAACATTCTTTATACATTGATTAAATACAAGAGAAATATGCCTTTTCAATATCCGTATAGAGTAGAGTATACAGATTCATCAATATTTCCATAATTAAAATAACTTTCCAAATAAACACCGTTTGTAAAATGGTATACAGTTTAGAAAAAAAACATATCCATGATGTGAGATTATGGATATTTAATATAAATATAATTTCAAATTAAAATTGATCTCAAATGGGTAGTAGGTACACCACATAATGATTATTAGGTGCACCATACAAAGTTAGTCACAACAAAATAGTATTTGAGACAAATTCTCTTACCACAATTTATTCGGTCGAATCATATGACCAGAACTTAATAACCCTCAAATGAATAATTTAGTAATATGAATATTAATAGAATAATGTTATTATATATCAAATGGAAGTAAAAATATACCACATTCAAGAAATAAGTGTCGAACAATGAAAATATCATTGAAATGAAAGTGAGATGAGAAACCCCTTACCTTATGCTCGAGTGTGTTCTTCATTTGTTTTAATGACCTAAATAATAAAATTTAAATTCATTAATTAATAACTTCAGAACCTCCTATATATTTAATTGGTTTATTATAACCTTATTAGGTTCATTCATGGCCATTTCTATGGGTTTAATAGGCTCAATTTTCTTATCTTGAAAACATTTTCTTCCTTGGTTCTCATGGTTTGTTTACTTGTTTTCATGAATGGAAGTTCATTTGAAACATGTTTAAACATACAGAATTGTTAATACATCTTATTAATTAAATTATGTATATATAAATGATCTTATAATGATTTTGGGTTATATACCACGATGATGATTCATTAGTTAAAAGTTTATTACAAATATTCGGATTAACTTGGTCGTTTTGTTCATAATGAACTTGTTTTGTATTATAATTTTATATTATGAGTGTGTAAGGATTACAGAACATTAATTAGATTAAATACTTATATTATTATCTGGTTCAACTATTAAAATGGTCTCATGACCAGTAATGATGAAGAAAGTGAAGAACGAAACTCTGTCGTCCACAAAGGTAATAAATTGGAACCTCATGGACGTTGATTTCATTTATAAAAATAAAAGGAAGGGAGAAAGGATATTGATGATATATCTTCCATTCATATGATATAATTCCATTATATAGATGATAATGGAGTTTATCATGGTCATTTGGATAGAGGAGGTGAGGAGAGAAAAATAAAAGAGATGAACTTGAAAATAAAAGAAAAGTTGAGAGGTCCCTTATGAAAAATCGGCAGCCTAACGACGTCGCTTAAAATTTTCATAAATTGAAATGATGAGAACAAAAGGGTATCTAATCATATTGAAATAAAAAGGACAGTAATAATAATAAATAAAATCAAACCCCAACATATGATAAAGGAATTTCAAATAGCTAACATAAAAGAAGTGTCGACTTAAAGAAGAGAATGAAGGATTCCCTTACCTTGTAGAGTAACTCCTAGATCTTAAAGGATGGGACCTTGGTGGCTTAATGAAACCTTGTAATGACTCCTAGGGAGTTAATACCACCATATCTTCTAGTATATTTAGTTTGGAATGAATGAAAACAAAGGGGGGTGAGTAGGTATTTATAGTAATTAAGAGAGAGTTTTTTATTAATTAAAAGGGACACCTTGTTAGTGGTTTTCGCAAAATCATGGGCTTGCCCATGGTATTTGCCCATAGTTTAAGCCACTTGAGACACCGCATGTCATAATATACTGTAAAAAAGTCTACCATCCCTTTATTTTAATTATTACATCATTATGATGTCATTAAACTACTGAAAACTCAAATCTGTATTTTTACTATTCACGAAAAAATCAAGTATTTTAGAAAAATCCCAAAAATTCACCCTAACCATTTTTTGACAAGTAGAATTCAAAAATGAAATCCAATTTTTGAAAATAATTTTCTAAGTATTTTTAATTTAATTTTTAAATAAAATAAAAGTTAATTCGAAAAAATAACAATTTAAAGGTATAATTAGTTTTGTATTACATTGAAAAATTAATTAAATTTTTATTATCTTATTACCTTAAGAAAATAAAATATTATCATTATTTACTATTTATAAGGGTCATATTACTATTCATAAGGGTATGTTACTATTCATCTAAAAAATCAATTTGGTTCTATCAGACTCCAAATGACTTACTGGTCCCAACTCTATATGACTATTCTTCGAAATTCAAAACATAGAAGTGGAAAATTTATGTTTAATGAATAGCATATAACTTTCTCCTATAATGCTTTGTTTCACAAAATAATTAGTGCTTCCTGAAATATAGGTTATCTAATGAATATAATGTATTTAAGAGCAACATACCATAAAATGTTTGGGGTGTTATATGCATAGTCTTCTGGGCAGAGCTACAAAGTTTGAAACACCATATGAAAACCTATGGACCAAAACCCACACATACAAATAGTTTTATTAGAGACTCATGTGGTTAGAAAAAACCATGCTCAAACTATGAAAAATTCCACTGGAATCCATAGATCCATATCACACAGTGACCACATGGTTAGTACAAATCGTGTGCCTAAACTGTGTGCTAACCTATTTTCCCCAAAACACCAAATTTTTAACCCCTGATTCTTGAGATCCTTTAAAACCTTAAAAGTGATAAATCAATCTCAAAGAATAAAAAATATACATACTTTTGACCTATATCTAGTCACATGGTTGGTATGAAATTTTCTATTACCTATATAGGAAGAAAGATGAATAGATTTATGTCACCCATATCTTTCATTTTTGTAATTACATTCATAAATTAAATGAATAGTTTTATGATAATAATTAAAAAACTTATTTTGTGAAATCCCTTTTATAAAAGTAGTATTTTTGGAAGGGCTCCCATTATTTGAAAAACTAAAACCATGATAATTTTTCATAGGACATTGAGAATACAAAATCATATCAAGATATTTATCACCATTGGTGAATTGAGCGAGAGTATTTTTAAGATATTTAATATGGGGTTATAATTTTAAATTTCTGGTTGATTTTTTAATTTCAAAACCAAATCATTTTTTTATTTTAAAAGAATATATCTTTCATTAAATAGTTGAGTTTTTTCTTTAATAAATCATTTGTATTTATTTTCAAGTTATTTATATTTAGAAATGAGCTCTTTACAAAAATTCTCAAGCTCATTTTGTTGATAGGAAGAGCAAGAAGAAGAGAATGAATGAGAGGAAGAAGATGAATGGGAAATAGAATGAGAAATAGAAGAACTAACCTCATCACATACCTCGAAATGTTCCAAGATGCATTTAATACTTGAATCGCTTGAGGATGTTGATTCCATGGATTCTTCACAAGATCTCTAGATTCATATATTAAGGGATTTATTAATTTTCTTATTTTATTTCAACTTCTTTTTATATATTGTTAAATCTAGTCTAATATATCCCTTCTTGTTGCATTCATATCATGTTACTTTTAGTACTTCAATTTGAATTTACTTTTTGGAAGGGTGGAAAGTTTACTTCTTTTTGTAAAATTAGTTCAATATCTTGGTCAAATGTTCAATCTTGGATTAATTATAGAATGAATCTATATCATCAATAGTGTTGAAAGTAATTGTTCTTTTGGATTCTTTGGCTTTATTTGCTTATTAAGCTACTTTATCAGCTTGTCTCTTCATAATAATCTCATATGTAATGAGGAATCTGATAATCTCTTTGACTGCCGTGTTTTTTATTCTTTTAGCTTCCTGGAACACAATCAATTTAGGTTCCCAATTTCTTGTTAAGACCCAAAGGAACTTTTTCATGAAATTTTATATAGAAAAATCATCTCTAATAGATTTTTTACCATTGAAAATTTCAGTAAAATGAGTAAAAAAACTAGTAATGGAATCATTTGGATGCATAAAGAAATTTTCAAAATCTTTACTATATATATCCAACATAGGATCTTTAACTTTATTGGTTCCTTCATAAGAGACTTCTATCAATTTCCATATTTCATGGGTGGTTTTTCAAGTATATATGCGATTAAATTCATTTTGGTAAATCCCACAAAGGATCACATTCATAACTTTTCCATCTTATTAAAAAGAATTTATATATTGGCGAATCCATTTATCTTATGATTCAGTTGTAGGGGTATAATCATGCATAAAAATTTTCAAAACAGGATTTCCAATACTTTTAAGAAAAATAGACATATGATTTTTCCAATAAGAATAACTGGATACATCAAAGATAGGAGCATGAGAATAAGAATTAGATTCCATTTTAAAAAGATAAAAATTTGAAATCAATTAAGATTTTAAAAATTATAATCAATTTTGAAAATATGGATTTTTAAGAAAGATAAAGAGATCACATTTCATTTCAGATGTTAGTAGAAGAAGAAGGGGAAAATTAAAAGAGAGGGGTGAATTGAATTTTAAAAATAAAACAATAAATGCAAAGGTAAAATTCAAAACAAAATTATTTCGATACAACAAAGTGATAAAGTGATAAATTCAATCCATATTATAAGGTTACTATCAAAGTTAATTAATCAATAAAGCACAATGGAAAAAATATGTATCAAATTTATGCACTTTATGTATATCAAGATTGAATGATGTTATGAATTAATTAGAATAGAGATCAAATATGGTTTGATAAAGGAGTTTGGTAATAACTCGGTGTGAGTCCCCATGTCTCCTCTTCTTGGGTTTAGAGGTTTTTCTTATTATTCCCTTGATTTTTAATAGAGATCAATTAACCACATACTACCTTGATTTTCTATATAAGCGGAAAGAAACTAAGTCTCCCTTGATTTTTTATAGAAATAGAAAGAACTCAATTGAATAATATAGGTTGAAAATAGATAGATTTACTTAGAACAAACCCAATACAAATATATTATCTTGTCTCTCTATAAGGATTGAACAAGATGGGAGAGAGTGAGGGAGGGAGAGAGAGATAAAGGTGAGAACCTTTGAGAAATTGAAAATTGAGAATTGTCTCTTAAGAGGGGGCTTGAAGATCACAATATATTTGCTGTTGATTCGATTAGAGAGTTGTTGCACATGTTTTTTATATGATTCAAGCACCCAGTGTCTCTATTTATATCCTCTAATGAATCAAGGAACCTTTTGTAATCCTTTAATATCATTAATCATCATAAATGACCAATTGGGAGGAGTGGGACCCATGGGAATTGAAGATACTTTATTGTTGGATCAGCCCTACCAACTAGTTGCTCGATGCCACCTGTTAACTGGTAGGCTTGTTGGGAATCACTAGGCTTTACCTTATTCCACCAGCTAATCGGTTCTCCTCCACCGATGGATTGGTAGACTCCTAGAGCTTGGGGGAGATATTTTCCACACCATCAGTGAGCTAATACTACTTGCTGATTCCTATTTTAACAAGTGACACCATCACTTCCTTCTATGACCTTCTATTAGACTTCTAACTTCATTCAAATATCTTTACACATGAATTGTGATTGGTCTAATCTTAAAACAATATAATCAAGGATCCTTTGAATGTAATTTAACAACTTGATCAATTAAATCAATGAAATCACCTAAAGACCAAAATATAAGACTGAAACTCCTCAAAATGTTAGACAATAGAGTGTTTGAACGGTAAAATTGAGATTTTTTAGTTTATTTTTTTAATAAAATTTCACTGAAATTTTATATTGTGAACACTAATAGAAAAAAAGGACTTTATCGATAACCTAAAGTCATCACTAAAGTCCTATAGTGGTCACCTAACGTCCCCCAAATGATGGACGCTTTAGGCACGTAGTTGTTGCCTATAGAGCCTGCCCTTTGGCAGATGTTATTGACCAAGTTGGGGTCACCTATAGCGACCACCATTTTGGAAGTCCCTATAGAACACCTTAGGATCACCTTTAGAGACTACCATTTGAAGGTTGTTATAGACCCCTGAGATCACCTTTAGTGACCACCAAAATGGTGGTCTCTATAGTCCAACCTGAGTAACCTATAGCGGTCGTCATATGGCGGTCACTGTATATTCACTTTGTCTGATCTATAGTGACCGCCAAATGGAAGCCGCTATAATTTTTTAATTTTTTTTTAAAAACACACTAGAATTAAAAAAACACCATATTTCAAAAATATAGTAAATATTTACAAAATATGTAAAACCGCAAGCCCATAAATCTCTTTGCCTACTCATCTTCCAAGCTCCACACCCATTATCAAATAAAGATGCATGATAAAATTTAATAAAATAATTAGTGTAGTAAAAAATATCACAACTAATAAATGAAATGAAATAAAATATTTCAATTAAAACTTAGTACAACAGACTAAAGTTATTTGGTTTTGAAAATATACTAATAATTTCTAATCGTTTTTTCAATTTAAAACCACTTATTATGTCATTATAATCAGACCACATGTCTGATTTATATGTCATCTAATCATACACATTAAAAGTAATAATAAGATAGTTGTCATGTGATTTTAAGTCATTCTGAAGTCATTTTTTATATATCTGATCATTAAACGCACGTTCTAGTGTTTTATGAAACTAAAAGTGAATTTTCCATCATCTTGGGAAATAAGAACCTCAAATTGATTTATAATCTTCTTAAACATTTCACAATTCACTTTATGGTTTTTTGCCTGATTTCTTGGCATTCAGAGGTCGTTTGGTTGGTTTTGACCTCGTGTGTTTTTAAAGGGTGTCAAACCTTTAAAAATTTCATATTCGATCGTTTCAGAAAAAACATACACGCAATTTAAGTTTCATCTACTCATACACATAGAAAATAATAATAAGATGATTTTCCTATGATTTCAAGTCATTCTGAGGTCATTTGCTATGGATCTGACCATTAAACATGTGTCTTGGTGTTTTAGCACTAAAAGTGTGTTTTTGGTCATCTTGGGAAAACACCAACTCGAATTTGAGTTCTGTATACTTGATCATTTCACAATTGACTCTATGGTTTTTTTCTAGTTTCATGGTATTCAGATGTTGTTTGATTGGTTTTGACCCCTAGATGCACCTTTTTAAAGGGTGTTAAACCTTTAAAAACAACATATTTGATCATTCTGGGTAGACCGCTCATCTGATTCATGTGTCGTCTACTCATATATGTCACGAATAATTATAATATTGTTTTCCTATGATTTAAAATCATTCCAAGTTATTTTTATATAGATCTAACCATTAAACGCATGTTTTGGTGTTTTATGACACTAAAAGTGTGTTTTCCATCATCTCGGGAAAACAACACCTTCGATTGACATACTATATGCTCATCCATTTAAAAAATCACTATATGGTTATTTTCATCTGAATTCATGGCATTTGGAGGTTGTTCAGATGGTTTTGACCCCCCCCCCCCCCCCCATGTTTTTAAAGGGTGTCAAACCTTTAAAATTTTCATAGTCGGTCATTTTGGGCATATCGCACATCCAATTGATGTGATGTATCCTCATGCAAGTTAAAAATAATAATAATATGGTTTTAATATGATTTTAAGTCATTATAGGGATTTTTTCTATGGATATGGTTGTTCAAAGCATGTTTTGGTCTTTTTTGACACATAAAAGTGCATTTTTGGTCCTCCTGGAAAAATGCCTACTCAGATTGACATTACTTCTAATAGACCATTTAACAATTCACTCTAGGCTTGTTTTTTTTATTTCATGGCATTATGATTCCATTCTGTTGGTTTTGGGCCTTGTACGTACCTTTTTAAATAGTGTCAAACCTTTAAAAACCACATATTCAGTCGTTTCGGGTAGAGCGCTTGACTAATTGAAGTTTCGTATACTCATAAACATCAAGAATAATAATAATAAGATGGTTTTCATATGATTTTAGGTAATCTCAAGGTATTTTTCTAAATATTTGTCCATTAAATGCATGTTTTGGTGTTTTATGACACTAAAAGTGCATTTTCTATCATCCCGGACAAACTAAACCTTAGATTGATGTATTGTTTACTCAAAAATTTAAAAATTAACTCTATAGTTGTTGTCATCTAATTTCATGATATTCAAAGGTTGTTCATTTGTTTTTGAACCCCTTGTGTTTTTAAAGGGTTTTAAACCTTTAAAAACAACATATTTGGTCATTCTAGGCATATCGCATGTCTGATTGATGTGTCTTCTCTTCATAGATGTCATAAAATAATAATAATAATATGGTTTTCATATTATTTTACATTATTCTAGGGTTTTTTGACATAGATCTGATCATTAAAGCTGTGTTTTGGTTTTCTATGACACTAAAAGTGTGTTTTTGGTCCTCCCAGGTAAACGCCAGCTTGGATTGACGTTCTATCTACTCTAACATTTCACAATTTACTCTACTATTGTTTTCATCTGATTTCATAGCATTCAGATACCTTTCAGTTGATTTTCACCATCAGATGCACCTTTTTAAAGGGTGTTGAACCTCTAAAAACTGCATATTCGATCATTCTGGTCAGACCATGTGTTTGGTTGATGTGTTGTTTACTCATACATATCATGAATAATAATAATATGGTTTTCCTATGATTTAAAATCATTATTAATTATTTATATATATATGACCATTAAATGCATGTATTGATATTTTATGACACTAAAAGTGTGTTTTTCGTCATCCCAGGAAAATAGAATCTTCGATTGACATACTGTCTACTCAACCATTTTTACAATTCACCCTATGGTTGTTATCATCTGATTTCATGACATTCATAGGTTGTTCGGTTGGTTTTGACCCCCCGCATGTTTTTAAAGGGCGAAAAACCTTTAAAAACTACATATTCAATCGTTCTGGGAAGATTCCACATTCAATTGATTTTTTTTCTCCTTATACACATCAAAAATAATAATGATACAGCTTCCCTGTGATTTCAAGTCATTCTGAGGTTTTTTTCTATGGATCTGATCGTTAAACACACGTTTTGGTGTTTTATGACACTAAAAGTTCATTTTATGTCCTCCCGAGAAAATTCCAACTCATATTGATGTTATGTCTGCTCAACCATTTAAAAATTCTATCTACAACTATTTTCCTCTAATTTCATCGCATTTGAATCTCATTCGATTGGTTTTGACTCTTGGATGCACCTTTTTAAAGGGTGTCAAACCTTTAAAAAGTTCATATTCGATCATTCCAGGAAGACCACTTTTCTGATTGACGTGTTTTCTACTCATATACATCACGAATAATAATAATATAGTTTTCTTTATTTCAAGTCATTATGAGGTAATTTTTTATATATATGACTGTTAAATACATGTTTTGGTGTTTTATGACACTAAAAGTGTTTTTTCCATCATCCTAGGAAAACAGAACCTATGATTGGTGTATTGTATACTCATCCATTTCAAAATTCACTCTATGTTTTTTTGTATAATTTCACGACATTCAGAGGTCGTTCGGTTAGTTTTGACCCCTCGTATATTTTTAAAGGGCGTCAAACCTTTATAAACTGCATATACAATTGTTCTAGGAAAATTGCATGTCTGATTGATATTTTGTCTCCTTTTACATGTAAAAAATAATAATAATACAATTTTTCTATGATTTTACACCATTTCAGGGTCATTTTCTATGAACCCAACTGTTTAACATGCGTTTTTTGTGTTTTATGACACTAAAAATATGTTTTCGGTCCTCCTAGGAAAACACCATCTATGATTATCATTTCATCTACTTGACCATTTCATAATTTACTCTATAGTTGTTTTCATCTGATTTCATAGAATTCATATGTCATTCGGTTGGTTTTGACCCCAAAACGTGCCTTTTTAAAGGGCATCGAACCTTTAAAAACCGCATATTTGATCGTTCTGGGTAGACTGCTCATCTGATTGATGTTTCATCAACTTGTACACATCAAGAATAATAATAAAATGATTTTCATATTATTTCAAGTCATTATAAAGTCTTTTTCTTTATATTTTACCGCTAAACGCATGTTTTGGTATTTTATAACACTAAATTTGTGTTTTTTGTCATCATGGGAAAATGGATCCTCCAATTGATGCTCCATCTACTCAATCATTTCACAATTCACTCTATTATTGTTGTTGTCTAATTTCATGGAATTCAGAGGTCATTTGATTGGTTTTGACCCCCCCCCCCCCCCCCCCGCTTGTTTTTAAAGGGTGTCAAATCTTTAAAAATCACATATTCAATCGTTCTGGGAAGAAAACACTTCTGATTGACATTTTGTCTCCTCATATAGGTCAAAAAATAATAATTAGATAGTTTTTTCTATGATTTCATGTCATTATGAAGTTGTTTTCTAGGGATCTGACCATTAAACACATGTTTTGGTGTTTTATGACACTAAAAGTGCATTTTTTATCCTCCCAAGAAAACACCAACTCAAATTAACATTTTTTTTCCACTCAACCATTTCAAAATTCACTCTATGGTTGTTTTTTCTGATTTTACGGCATTTGGATTCCATTTGTTTTGTTTTGGCCCCTAGACGCACCTTTTTAAAGGGCATTGAACCTTTAAAAACTGCATATCTGGTTGTTTCAGACAAACCGCTCATCTGATTGATGTGTCATATACTCATACAAGTCACAAATAATAATAAGATGGTTTTTCTATGATTTCAAGTCATTCCAATGTTGTTTTTGATATATCTGACCACTAAATACACGTTTTGATGTTTTATGACATTAAAAGTGCATTTTCCGTCATCCTAAGAAAAAAGAACCTCTGATTGATGTACTATTTACTTGACCATTTTACAATTCACTCTATATTTTTTTTATTTCATGGTATTTGGAGGTTATTCGGTTTCTTTTGACCCCTGTGTGTTTTTTAAGGGCATAAAGCCTTTAAAAACTATATATTCAGTCGTTCAGGGCAGATCACACGTCTGATTGATGTTTTGTCTCCTATTACACATCAAAAATAATAATCATATTGTTTTCCTATGATTTCACATCATTACAGGTTTGTTTTATATGGAACTAAATTTTAAATGAGTGTTTGGTGTTTTATGACACTAAAAGTGAATTTTCGATCCTCCTAGGAAAACCCCACCTCAGATTGACACTCTGTCTACTCAACTAATTTACAATTCACTCTACAGTTGTTCTAATCTAATTTCATGGAATTTGGGTTTCATTCAGTTATTTTTTCCCCCAGACACACCATTTTAAAGGGTGTTGAAACTTTAAAAACTGCATATTCGATCATTCTGGGTAGACCGGACATCTGATTGACATGTCACCTACTCATATATGTCAAAAATAATAATAATAATAATATGATTATCATGTTATTAAAATTCATTCGGAGGTTATTTTCTATATATTTTATCGTTAAACACGTGTTTTGGTGTTTTATGACACTAAAAATGTGTTTTTCATCATCCCGAGTAAATGAAACCTTCGATTGATGTGCTTTCTACTCAAACATTTCACAATTAATTCTAAGGTTTTTTTCATCTTATTTCATGGAATTCAAAGGTTATTCGGTTGGTTTTGACCCCCCACGTGTTTTAAAGGGCATAAAACCTTTAAAAACTGCATATTTGGTCATTCTGGGTAGCCCTCGATATAGAAATAGAAAGAAATAGAAGAGTAAATAATATTTAATACATAAACAAAATCAAATCAAAATTTTAAATAGTGGTCCATTACATTTCAAGGAAACATTTGAACATATCAAATGATAGTAGTTCGGTCTATTCAATTTTTTTTTCAACTGCCTTCTAAGATCCTCTATAGTTAAACCAACTCTAGTAAAATCGGTGTTGGTTTCATCTAATGAATCAAATATTTCTTGATCAAAATATTGTTCTAAACATCTCTATAAATAACATGTTAAGTAACATTTCAGTGAAATCTCACACACTAAAATGAGATAAAGTTGAAAAAGTTGATGAATGTGACCTAAGTGAAGCCTTTACCATCATGTAGATGTACACTATCGATGGAGGGGTATATGTACTTAGTCAATATACACTCTTATAGTAATTTAAAAGTAATATATAACATATGAATAAAATATTAATAATTTAAAATGTGATCGGTTTTAATTTTAAGAAAAAGTTAATTACATAATACTTAAAATGTTTAAGTCGTATTCATAAATAAGTTTTCATAATTCTAGGTCAAATTTCATTTTAAAGAACTAAAATTCATAAAAAAATGCACCAAATAAAAAATCACTATATTATGTGTTACTGGTTTAAAATTGAGGCAAAATAGTATACACGTAGATGGAAGGTCAACTTTGGAGCCAAGATGGGTAACTCTTGCATGATTATAGGTTTCAGACCCTTTAGCGAAGGAACTATGGGGGGATCTTATTCAATAAAATATGAGTTTCAACATTTAGTAAAAAAATAGAGGTTTCTTACTGATAGTGTAATCCAGTGGAGAGTAATCTTCATCTACTACAAATTCCTTTTTTACTTCAACTCGGGAATGGAAAATCGAGACCACTTATTCTTAGGAGGTGAATGGGATCATGCAGTTTGGATTCTACTTGAAAATATCATGAGAATATTCTATATTTTTAACTCATTTTATTATTTCCCAGAAGCCAGGTTTTACGCTGTAAAGATATATTCCCCTATAGGCCAGCTATGTAGTGTTATATTCATGTATAGATATTGGGTTATTTGGGATTCTCTTTATAGTGTCTGTCATCACTCCACTTTTATTATTCCTAAATATATACAATGGAAAATTGTTTCATTGATCATTGATATCTTCTTAAGGATTCACAAATAATCCAATATCTGGTTATGCAGAGATCACAAGTTATGTTCATTGAGTATGTTGGATCCCTACCCACCAATGGTATGAATCTCAATATCTATGACTTCTATAATGGTGGAATTATACATATTTCCTGGGCACTGTTGATTGGACTTATTCTTTTTATAGATTTAAATTTCTCAATGACAATCATGAAGACTTATTTCATGATTTTTTTTCAAGTTTATGGTGAGACCTTCCATCACCCAATGATCAATTATCTATATTTTGAGAATTTTCAAGAGTATTATGGTTGAACTCACATCATTCCAGCATACTTAGGGAGAGGAAAACATGGTATCATATGAATTAGATTTGAAGGGAGATGTGATAGATCATCTGAAAGTGTTTTTGACTCTCTTTAATATAACGATTTGGGTCTGAAATGATGCTCTATGATTTTACTATTTAGGACCTCGTTGATTTTCCTTTTCAAGAGTTTCTTACCACTGTTTTATTAAAAACTTATGTATAATGAAGGAAGAAGTGGAAGAGAGGGGATGGATCTTACCTTAAGGATCCCTAAAATTCTTCTGAATAAGGGGATGTAAATAAATATGATACTTAAATAAAATTAGTGGAAGAAAAAAAAGGTTAAAAATCTAGGTAGAATTCATGATCAAGTTGCATAGTTACCCTGTTTATGTTTCTCACCATTTAGACTCTATTAGACATGAAAACTAGGCTACATGGTCTCTTTACATGATTAGGGTAACCATGCATTCTATTAATGAAACCTAGATAATGTTTCAAAAAATAAATTTTTTTACTTGAATTCCCAAAAAAATGAAAGGATAACCAAATAATAAACTATACACTAAATAGTAACATTATGGGTGTCACAATTATCCCCATAATTCTATTTTATTGACCTATAATGTAATCAGCAATTTTAAAATGAGTAAAGATAAAGTCAACTCATCAAAATTAAGGGTTCATTATACCTCAATGAAATTTAATCTAGTAATCTTGAATATGAATAGTTTTTTCCATAAGGGAAACATCTTATCCAAATCCAAAATCATACCAACCAATATAATATAAAAATCAGTAGTGATGCATAATCAGCTGATGTTTAATGAAATTAGGCACATGTGTAGCACCAAAATCCAAGCGATGTAATAAAATGTAGAACCCATGAATTAAAATGGACCCAAGGTGAAGCCATAAAATGAACAGATGAAGTCGTAAAATGAAGAACTCGTGAATTAAAATGGACAAAAGTTATAACTTTTCCTCCAAGAGAAGAAATAACATTATTCATTTCTTCTTCATTATAAATTTTTACTAAGCTAAACCATTGTGATATGTTTCTTTCTTATTCATAAATAATCAGATACTGAAGATCAATTCCAAAAATTCAAAAGGAAATAGACCTATAATCGACCAATTCCATAAAAAACTAGAGATCCAATGTTTGATTTTCTAACAATTTTGTCTTGATGTCCTTAAAACATCTAAAGCTGAAAGAATCGAAGACTTTAGAAGGAAATAGAAATAATTAAATCAAAATAATGGAAAAAATAATAATTAATTGTATTGGTTTATAAACATACAGGGATGGCGTATAAAAATAAAATCATAGTTTTGAGAGGGATATTAATATACAACAGTTTTGATTCTGATTACATGAGTTAAGTTAAACACAACTTTACAGGGTATTCTTACATTATCATTGTTTATAGTTATATTCTACTAAATCCAGTGATATGGTCGGTGTAATAATCAGAGAAATTTGTTCTTGTTATCATTTTCATAGTTAATTAAATGAATAATTAATTTCAATTCCAATGTGCTAGCTATACGACCAAAGGCATCAGACCTATAATTGACCAATGCTATCTGAAACTAGTGATGTAATGTTTTCATTTTCCAACCATTTTGTCTTGATGTCATGGAAACATATAAAAGTGAAAAGAATTAGAGACATTAAAATGAAATAGAGAAAATTGTATCAAGATGTTGAAAAATAAATAAATATATGAAATTTAAGAATGTTGGTTTAAACTTTGACCTTATTTTCTAAGCAGTACTTTGTGCTTCCATTTATATATTATTTTCATAAATAATGTATGTTAGGGTGAGAAGTTTCTGATTAGAAAAGTCATGAATAAATATAAAGGTATTTAATGAAATATCATTGATTTGATGGTCTGAATCAGAAAGCATGTGTAGTTGTGTATAAATATAAATAACTAGCAGTTTTTAAAATATTATCATAAATTAAAGAAACACTTGGGGGAATAAAACATAAGTATGTGTAATCTAATAGTTATAAAATGAATGGTAGATAATGGATGTGTAAATTCATGTTCATAAAAATAATATGGGATGTATGGTTAAACACATTTTAATATTAAGTATGTGAAAAACATTTCATGCAGTTATATATAACACATATTTCAAAAATAAAATTGATTAAACAAACACATTTTCATAGGTATTATTATGGTTAAAACTTTATGTGTATTAAAATTTCATTTTCTTATTAATTCATAGTTTGAAAATGAAAAACTAAAATTCACATTTGATACTTTATTAGAATATATAAACTAAGATAATTGTTAAAAGAAATAAGGAAAATACATACCTTTAGTATCCAAATAGAATTATTCATTAATTGAGAAGTAGGAAAATCCATGCTCCTTTCATGACATACTAATTACATATAATTTCAAAAATCCCTACAATAGAAAATAATTATAAATTTATTTTATTAATGCGTTCCTAATTGTATTTGGTATGTCAACACTTCAAAGGAATCAATGAAAACAAACATTTAAAACCACTCATCATTGTGGGTTCCAACATACAACCAAAAATTTTAAAATCTTCAAAATAAGTAACAAACATTATAAAACAAAAAAAAAGGTGAATATTTGTATGAAAGGAATCTATAGACAAACTCAAATTCAAAATTATAGTAAAAAATGCTCTATTTTTTCATGAATGAAATGTACAATGATTGAACCCCTAATGATTTCACCTTCAACCTTTTTATTATACAAGTAGGATCACTAAACCCTTAAAGATTTACCCTTTAGAATTCTTTTTATTATAATCATAGGATTATTGAACCTATAAAAAAGATTCACCACCTCATCTATGACTCTCCCCTATCTCTCTTTCACTCGCTGCTACAAATACACACTGAGAACGAACTACCATTGCATATTTTTATAAATTGTACACAATGTTAACAAAAAAATCATAACACTTAATCTCAAAATTAAAGTCCTAATACATATAAAAAATACATGCTAATACATATGCAATAAATCCATGCTGTTGTAATATACATGCTGATAATGAAATCCAAATACATATGCTACAAATTCATGTTGCTACATATATATTATTTCTTTTTGTAAACTACTACAAATTCAAAATACGATATAGGAAATAAAAACCCTACCTTATTACCTTTCATTCCACAAAAATTAAATCAATGAAATTATATAAAATTAAGTAAGATCTACTCATCATGGAGAGAAAACAAAAGTTTTGGGGAAATAATCTCATGGAAACATTTCACTCCTCCAAAAGAAATAATAATACATAAGAAAATAGCATAAGGGGAAACAAATGTTAGAACACATATTAAGTAAAGAAAATTTAAAATATTTAAAAACAAATAGATAATATATGTAAGAGACCATACCTATATTGGTTTACTGTCTTTCATCCCTTTTGGTCTTACTTTGAATTTTTTCATCCAAAATAACAACTTTTTCTACTTATGGGATTTCTTTCTCAGCATATGAGGGAACATGTATGGTGTGCTGCTACATGAAACCATAAAGAATAAGGTCATTAAAATTAAGTAGTGTTTTATCTATAAGTTTTAGACTAATAAAAAGTTGAAGTTCTCAATTTTAATTATTAGCTTATCCAGTTTAATAATAAATGAATTATTTATATTAATTAAGTTAGTATGGGTTGAATAAGTTCCAAAGTTGATGATACCCTAATAACTCTAAACCATTATATTCATTTTAATGTTAAATATGAATCCCTTATAAGGACCTTAATTTCTAAACACAATGGATACTTCATTGGATTACATAAACTTTTCATGTGCTCAATAGCTTCTATTTCATTAACTCATGTAAGGGAACTAACTAATAAATATTGATATTGTTTAATACATAGAATTTATTTAACAAGATGCATGTGTGGTCCTATTTGGAAACTTGGATTATCAAGTTAATACACTGAATTTTTTAGAAGTATTATTCTCACTTATTTGTAATTTAATGTCAAATGAAGTGTCACTAGACTACTTATTGATAGGTTCACTAAAGTCTTATTTTTTTATCTTAGATGGAGTTATAAGAATAACATAAATGCATCCAAAATTATAATGGTGATCTATAAAAATTATATAGCTAGTTGTAAATTAAAAATTATCATTATATGCTAAGGATTGATTCAAAATCATAAACAGTTTAATGCACATGCTGAAAACAGCTTACATAAATTTTAATTCAAAATAATAATGATGAAATAATAAATTATTGAGGAATACCTAAAGAATCATACATAAATAATCGACACATAAATAACATAATAGGAGACACATAAATTGAAGATTAGCAGACACATAAATTGAAGATTAGCAGACACATAAATAACAGATTATAGTAATTGAAATAAATAACAGATTACAGTAATTGAATTAAATAAAAGATGATAAATAAAATATTAGAGGATTATAAATAACATATTAGTGGTAAATGAAATAAATAATACACATATTATTTAATGTATTACAAATAGATATTTCAAATGATAATTGAGTGATTATCATGAGAAGATTATAATTCCCAAATCGTGTCATTGTTATTGATAATTATTAATAGAAAAATTATAAAATAGGTGTTGTATTAATAATATGTGAATAAAATACTAAAATATTAATTTAGACTGAATCAAATTCCTTGTTAACATTGATGTATTACCTTGACCCATTTAGCCACCTGAATAGTGCTTCGGGCTAAGTTCCACTGGCCTTAGGCGCATCTCCCAATGCGCTAAAGGTTTCTGAATAGCAGTGAGTGTGTAAAGGGGTGATAGTGGGGAGAATATACCCTCTAGAAAAGATAATATAATGGTCCAAGTAAATATATAATATGTAGAGGAAAGGAAAGAACAACAAACACTAGACCAATAACTCACCCTTGGTAGAAGAATAAGAAATAACAAGCAATAGTAGAAACAATAACCAACAACAATGTCTTCTAGGGAATTTTTCCACGATGGTAGGTGGGCCACTATGGCTAGAAACTATGTTGTTAAGTGGTCCCTTCAGACATAGAAGAGGATGGGGATCTAGGTAAAGGGATGTGTGAAAGTGGATATAGATTGAGATAATGTCCACATGGAATCCAACACTCTAGGTTCTATGCCAAAATGAATTTGAGAACTTCAGTGAGTCATATCAAATAGAGGTATTTAAACCCCTTCTCAAGGACAAGGGTCTAGAGATAGCTATTGAATGTGGCATGGTAGTGTACCAGTGTCGAATGCAAAGTACTCTCTCATATAGGAGCTCATGGAATTATGTATTTTTACATCATGAAATGGGGAGGTTAGGTAATCGCATGCCTAGATTATGAGGCATCCTATGTTCTCCACCATGGTTTTTATGGTTTTAGGTCACATATATTTGACCAAAGCATCATACAGTTTAACATTATGTGATAAAGATTTTGTCCCGCAGTTTAATTTCATGCTATCAAGATGATGGATGTTGTGAAATTTAACGTCATGAAACTAGGATGTTAATTGGTGGCATGGGGTGCCCAGAGGGTGGTAGGGTCCACACAATCTATTGAAGTGAGTTCGATTGTGGTAGGGATGATATAATGTACTCAATTCATCATGGTGATAGAGCCTCGGAGGAATAGAATCCTAGATAGTAAGGACAATGAGGTGATATAGCCCGGAAGGCATGGAAGCCTGGAGATTTGCTATAATGGGGAGATGGAGCTTAGAAAGCATGGAATCTTGGAGAGTCGGTATGATAAGTTGATGGATCCTAGAAGGTTTGGAATCCTGGAGAGTTGGTATGATGGGGTGATGGAGCCTAAAAGGTGTGGAATCCTAGAAAATCAGTATGATGGGGTGATGGAGCCCAGAAGTTGTGGAAGCCTGGAGCATCATTACAGTGGGGAGATAGAGATCAAAAGGTTTGAAATCCTAGAGTATCGATACAATGGGGAGATATAGAATAGAAGGAATGGAATCCTAAAGAGTTGGTATGATGGGGCGATGGAGCTAGGAAGGCATGGAGTTCTGGAGAGTCGGTATGGCAGGGTGATGGAGCCCAGAAGGCAAGGAGTCCTGGAGAGTAAGTACGATGGGGCTATAGATCCCAGAAGGCATGGAAGTCTGGTGTATCAGTACAATAGGGTGATCAATATCGGAAGGTGTGGAATCCTAGAGCATCGGTATGATGGGTAAATAGATCCTAAAAAGTCATGGAAGCCTGGGGCATATGTACAATGGGGTGATGGATCCTAAAAGGCGTGGAATCCTTTAACATTGGCATAATGGGGCGATGGATCCCAAAATTCATGAAATCATAGAGCATCGGTACGATAGGGAAATGGATACTTGAAGTCATGGAATCCAATAGCATTAGTACTATGAGGAGATGGAGCTTGGAAGGCATGGAATCTTGGAGCATCAGTACGATGGGGTGATGGATCCCGGAAGGCATGGAAGATTAGAGCATCAATATGACGGGTCGATGGAGCCTGAAAGGCATGGAATCCTAGAGTGTCGGTATGATGGGGTGATGGAACCTAGAAGGCATGGAATCTTGGAGAGTCGGTGAGATGGGGCGATAGATCCTAGAAGGCGTGGAAGCCTGGAGCATCGGTATGATAGGGTAATGGAGCCTAGAATTCATGGAATCCTAGAGTGTTGATATGATAGGGTGATGGAGCCTAGAAGTCATAAAAGCCTGAGAGTCGATATGATGAGGTGATGGAGATTGGAATGCATGGAATCCTGGAATGACATCTCACAATGTAGAATAACCAGATCAAGGATGTGATCAACCTACCCCTAATGTTGGTTCTTTAGAGAAAGGCATGTCTTTGGAATGGGGATGATCTCTATGAATGCTTATGGTAGTGAAGGGAGGACCTCCTCACTAGTTTATATTAGTGTGGGTAAGTCATCCACACTAGGTTATATCTTTGTGGGGAGGGCCTCCACATGGATTGATTGCAGTGCGGGGAGGACCTTTGTAATGGCTGGTGATGTCGACGGGGAGGACCTTTGTGCCGATGGATTGCAGTGTGGCTAGGAGCTATGCAATGTCTGACGATAGCAATGGGAAGGACCTCTATGAATGTGGATTTTAGTATGGGGAGGAATTCCATAATGTTTGATGATGTAAACAAGGAGGACCTCTGTGCTGGTGGATGGCAGTGTAGGGAGGACCTCTACAATGGCTAATGATGGCGATGGGGAGGACCTCCATGTCAGGAGGACCTTTGTAATGGATGAATATTGTGACGAGGAGGACCTCTATGTCGGTGGGTTGCAGTATGGGGAGGACCTCCGCAATGGATGATGATGTTGATGAGGAGTACCTTTGTGCTAATGGGTTGCAGTATAGGGAGGACCTCTGCAATGGCTAATGATGGAGACGAGGAGGACATATATATTGGTGGGTTTTAGTGTGAGGATGACCTCCACAATGGAAGACAATGGTGATGGGGAGGAACTCCATGTTGGATGACTGCATTTTAGGAAGGACCTCCGCAATGGTTGTGAGTGGTGACAGGGAGTACCTCCATGTCGAATGATGGTGGTGATGGAGAGGACCTCCGTGCCTATTTTCCTTATCTAGGGATAGCCCAAAATTGCTTCTGGTGGTGTCATAAAAGAGCTGATAGAGTCGAGTGTGGTTTCTCCCTGCACGGCCCATGAGGGTGGCAGTGTTGGTGAAGATCTGATGTAGTCGGGGGTGGTTTCCCCTGCTCCACCCATGAGGGTGGTTGGGTCAGTGAGGAGCTGATGGAGTCGGGGCAGTTTCCCCCTGCGCTATCTATGAGTGTGGTGGGGTTAGTGAGGAGTCGATGGAGTCGGGGGTGGTTTCCTCCATCATGTCCAATGAGGGTGGTGGTGTTGGAGAGGAGTCGATGGATTCGGGGGTGGTTTCCCCCTGCGTGACCCATAAGGGCGGCAGTGTTGAGGAGGAGTCGATGGAGTCGGGGGGTTTTCCCTGCGCGGCCCATGTGGGTGGCGATGTCGGTGAGGAGTTGATACAGTCGAGGGAATTTTACCCCTATGTGGAACATGAGTGTGGCGGGGTTGGCGAGGATCCAATGGAGTTGGGGGTGGTTTCCCCCTATACAGCCCATGAGGATGGCGGGGTTGGCGAAGAGTCGATGGATTCGGGGGAGATTTCCCACTACACAGCCCATGAGGATGGAAATTTCAGAGAGGATCTGATGGATTCGGGGGTGGTTTCCCCTGCACATCCCATGAGGGCAGCAGGGTTGGTGTGGAGCCGATGGATTCGGGGGTGGTTTCCCCCTGCACGGCCCATGAGGGCGGTGGGGTCAGTGAGGATTCGATAGAGTTGGGGGTAGTTTCCCTCTATGTGAACCATGATGGTGGTAGTTTCAGTGAGGATCCAATGAAGTAGGATTCACACAGCCTATGTTACTCATCCTTCTGCACATGAAGGAGAGGGGATTCACATGGGTGGCGCCTCAACGTTTGAGTACAATCCTTAATCTGATGACCAACATGGCTAATCCCCACTGTTGAAGGAGAAAAGTTTCATGTCGAGTTCACCATTTTTGTTTCTGATGCTTTCTTCGGGATGTTCCCTCATCATTCTCTTGATGTAAGGGCTGCATGGTACCCCACATTCCCACTTTCTAAAGGCATACATCATTCATCACCTCTTCTTGGTGATGTTTGTTCCTTGATTGAAATGGTATGATGGGATGTCAGCTCCTCCTTCCATGGATTCCCCCTTAGAACTTGTTTCCTAGTCTAGGTCTCCATCATAGATTAAGATGTTGTTCGTGAAACTCATTCGTAGTGACATCTCTTCGTGGATGTTGGTTAATTATGTTGCTTCTGTCTAGAAATTCTATGGGTCTAGTCAGGGAAGCAACCATTGGTCAAGAGAGTAGTCGTGTTGGCTATCAGTGGAATGTCCGGATGCTAGAAAATTGGACCACATGTATTCTTTCTCATAGGAGGTCTTCTTAAGGGTGTGGAACCCACAGCATACTTTAGAGATCATAAGGTATCTTATTCCTTGAGCATGTTTTTTGAGGTTTTCCTCAAGCATCCCATGTTTATCACTGGTTAGGCCATGAGTTTAAAATCTTTCGGAGACAAATTAGAGAGATCAAGATGTCTCATAGGAATAGATCCAAGAGGTGGAACCCTATGAAGGAACACCTGAAAGGTTTACCAGATGGATGGATCATAATGACCAATGAGAGCGGACCCAAGGGTGGTACGTCTCATGAAGAGAATGTTTAACACCATGAAGGTTGATCTGAACACCACTGAGGATGGATTAGGGAGGTTCACCCCAAATAGGGGGACATAAAAGTTTACCATTGGCTAGGATTGAACCTTATAGAGGATTCCTACATACCCTTTTTAGAATACAGGGATCAAAACCTGCATAGTTTGGAGGTGTGGTTTGGGAATTATGCACTGAGACTGCATGTCACAAGATGATTGCTCTTGGTTGGATGGTGTGGATTTTGTGGGGCTTATACACTGAGAATACCTGGGTGATACTAGGATAGAAGAGGGGTGGATGGGGCTTATGCACTGAGGTGGCCTAAATGGATGGCATGATCTCACCGAGATGTGGTGGTGATCGCACCATGATTCACTATTTCATTTTCACCATTACACTGTTGTGCTAAACTAGTTTTGTATTGAAAATTATAAAAATAATAACAAATTGCACTTCATTTTTTATTCCATTATTTTTTATCACTATTAAAAATTTAAATCTTACGTGTTTTTATAATTTCATGGAAGTTGGAGGTGATTTGGAGGGCCCATGATGATGTCCAAGAAAAATGGGCCAAACTGCGTAGGATCCATGCACACCGGTGGACTAAACTGAACATTGATACTAAAATGTGCATAAAATTAGGCTGAAAGTTTTTTTAAGGTCCAAAATTCATCAGGATACATTTCATCTGAAGGAACACAAACCTCATTCGTTCATCTGGTAGCTCAACCAACCTGATCTTTCCAACATACTGAATTCTGCACAAAATCAAAAGTGGTGTGTTATGATATGTCCATATCTCGATATGTAGGTGTCCAAATGAATCCAAACTTTAGGTGGAGATATTAATGATCTGGGGATACAAAATTTTAATTTTCTATAAAATTATATAATGTTATATAGATGTCTAAAACCATGTTCCAAGTGATTTTAAGAAATATGTGTGCCCAAAACCACCTTCCACTTTGCCTATAAAATGGAACCTTGGGCTCTTCATTTTAAAGTTAATCTATGAGGAAAATATCTTATATTTTGGAGAGCCAAAGGAGTCCTCTACTCATCCAATAAGTTATTAAGTCCCCTATCCTCACATAGGGATCAAGGATGAAGGAGAATTTCCACTCGAGCCTCCTCATCCTCTCAATAGTGAGCTAAACGGTGGACGATCATTTCGAGGGAGCTGCACACGCTTGGGAGGGAGTTCCAGCACTTTTTCTTCTAATTGTTTTGTGTAATTTGTTTTTTAAATATTTAAATTATTTTTTATCTTGACATTATTCTCCCTGATTTCATTTCTTTTGATATAATTAAGTGAAACACTTTTTATTTCAACACCGATTGGGTTGAGATTTCAAGTGGGAATCTTGGGTTGTTTCGATTGGAAAACATAGGAATTCTTTCTCTCTCACACATATATGAGATTTAAATATTATTTTGTATCTCTTGTTCTATTATTTAGAACCAAACCTTTATAACAAGATTGTTGTGTCAAGGGTTTCTTCTTTGTGCATCATTTTAAGGGGTAAGAGGGGAATCAAGATCTTGACAACCCTCAACCAAAGAATTAAACAAAACCGTGTGAAATTTTCAAAACAATGAACTATCCAGGATGTGTAGTGAAATTTAAATGATCTTATTCTCTCATAATTCTTAAATCACCACCTTTATCTGTCAACTTTTAAACTATTTTGATTAAGTTATTTTCTTTAAACTATTTTCAAAATCACCCCTCTCTTTTAGTAATATTTATTAAAAATACATATTATAAAATACCAAAACTCCTTAATAGACAACCTAAAGTCTTCCCTATACTCTAAATAAACCTTAAAAACATAATCAATTTGACATTTCATGACAACACATTCAAATTTTGGAACCGTTTCCAGGGAGATATTTGGTTTTTAGTGTGTTTTTTTTATAATATTTTTGCAATTTTTGTGAATATTTATTTGTTTTGTCTTATACCGTTACCTATCTTTTTTGTGTTATAATTTATTTCTTGTGTAAGTTCTATGAATGATGCATTCTACTTTGGGAGATTTACCACCCTTAGAACTTGAACTGAAGAGGATCCTACATTAGAGACACCAAGACACAGAAGAGAACCCTTTGAAGGAGGACACATAAAACATCAACACTCTTCTTGATACTTCTACATCTTCCACTAAAAATCACATTAAAACTAAAAAAAACTTTCATAAAATGGCTGGAAATAATCGTAAATTAAAATAACTAACCTCACCTGATGTTGATATCCAACCCAGCTATATTAAAATACAAGACGAGGCACCTAATTTTGAACTAAAATCCAGTCTAATTCACTTATTGACAAGATTTCATGGACTCATTGTAGAAGATACACATAAGAACTTAAAATAATTTCACACTATGTGTTCCACCTTAAAACTAGCTAATGTGGATGAAGAACACGTAAAGCTTAGGCTATTCCCATTTTCATTAGAATACACTGCAAATGATTAGTTGTATTATGTTAATTCACCAAATAGAGGTTGGGAGGACATGAAACGCCTTTTTCTTGAAAAATATTTCCTAGCCTCTAGAACTGAAACAATAAGGAAGAAAATTTGTGGTATAAGTAAATTTCAAGGGGAAACACTTCATGAATACTGGGATATATTTAAAAGGATTTGTTCAAGTTTCCCACACCACTAAATAAGTGATCAACTTTTAATTCAGTATTATTATAAAGGTTTAATCCCTATTGATTGAAATATGATTGATGCTACTACAGGTGGTGCACTAGTGGATAAGACCCTAATTTCTCCATGAACCCTAATTGAGAACATGGCACAGAACACTCAACAATTCAGTTTAAGGTCTAGTGTACCCATTCAAGGTGTATATGAGGTAAAAAGTACCGAATTCAAGAAGAAGGTGGACACAAAGTTCAAAGAGGTAAGTACCCTTCTTATACAACTTGCTATTTCCCAAGGTAAATCTCAATATCCTCCCCCCATCCATTGTGGTATATATTCTTCTGACACCCACTACTCTGAACAATATCCTCAATTGAGAGAAACATTTGAGATTTGTGAGGAAATATTTCCAAGCCTCCCCTATAACCAACCCTTTAGGAAAGAACCTTACTATCAATAAAACCATGGGTTGAAAGACAACCAAGCCTATAGGAAAATGGGTATTCAAACCAAAATCAACAACAATGGAACCAACTGGGACAGAGTAGTCATCCACCACCACCCAGAAATCCTCAACCACAACAAAGGCCTTTCCAAAAAACACTCTAAAACCTGATCCTATCCTAGAAGATATGATGAAATAAATGGTTTCCAATAATATCCAATTTCAGCAAACCACCCAAGATTCCATACAAGACCTAAAAACCCAATTAGGACAACTTGCCAACTCTATGGGGAAAATTCAAATTCATGGTTTGGGTAAACTACCTTCTCAACTAGTAGTTAACCCTATGGATAAGGGAAATGTTAGTGACATCACCCTTAGGAGTGGGAAACAACTTAAAATACAAATGAAACCTACATTAGAGTCATCCTCTCCTAAGGAAACCACCATCCCAACAACTAAAAATGCTCTAAATATGGTAGAACCATATCCTGAGAGAAGACCTTCTAATGGAAAGAGTGTGTCTGTTAATGAGTCACCTATCCCAACCATTCCTATTCTATTTCCCCAAAGGGCCACCCAGCCAAGAAAACAAAAGTAAACTTAACTTGATAAGGAAATATTGGAAAATTTAAAAAAAAAGTGCAGGTTAGCATCCCCTTGATTGATGTTGTGAAGCAAATTACAAGATATACCAAGTTTCTAAAGGATATGTGTACACACCGAAGGCGACTTTGAGGTTATGAGAAGGTGATCCTGGGGAGTAATTTCTTAGCATTAATATATCCATCACTTTCCACCAAATGCAGCGATTTGGGAACATTCTCAATTTTGTGCACCATAGGGGAGTATTACTTTTCCAATTTTATGCTTGATTTTGGTGCTTATATAAATGTGATGCCTCGCTCCATTTACTCTTCATTGCAAGTCAGAGAACTTAAGCCCACTGGAATTGTTGTTCAATTAGAAAATCAGAGTACAGCACACCCTTCTGGTGTGTTAGAGGATGTTCTTTTGAGGGTGAAAATTTTAATTTTTCATGCTGATTTTTATGTGCTTAAAATAGAAGATAATAGGATGAATGGGAATGCCCCTGAATATATTGTGGAGAACCTTCTAAAAAAATGATAAAACCATAATTAATGTCCATAATGGTACATTATCTATGGATTTTGGTGGTGACATTGTCCACATGAACATCCTTGACACCATTAATCACCCCTCAGAAGAACATTACTCTCTCTCTATTAACTCTATAGATGTAATCCCTTCCCCTAAAAACACTTCTTTTCAGTCCCCTGATCCCATTTCTGAGTTTTCATTATTGATTGAAAAGTTAGGTAATGAATCATGCATTTAATGTTATACTAGTCTAGAAAAATGTCATGCATGTTTATTAATTGATGATTTCTTGAACAATAAGGATCACTTGACCATCGATGATATGATAAGCTTGTAAAAGTGCATTCCTAATCTGAGGATGATTCCATTGAGAAGTTAGATGAGCTTAGTGACCTATCACTTTCACACACACTCCCATCAATCCAAAATCCACCTAAATTAGAACTAAAACAACTACCTAGAGATTTAAAATATTCTAATCTTGATAATGGAAACAAGTTTCCTGTCATCATTGCTAATTCACTCCCTCCTAAGCATGAATTGCGACTAATTAAACTTTTTAGGGAGTATAAACAATCATTAGTATGGGAAATTTCTAATATTTCTGGTATTAGCCCATCAATTTTCACACATTATATATTATTAAATGGTGAGGCTAAACCAGTGAGGCGGTCACAATGTCGACGGAACTAAACCTCTTAGATCTGATTAAAAAGTAGGTAACAAAATTATTGGCTACTAGAATTATTTACCCCATATCTAAAATCCAATGGGTCAGTTCAGTACAAGTGGTTCCTAAAAAACTGGTCTTACTGTAATTAAAATTGAAAATAATGAATTGATTCCAACTCTTGTGCAGAATAGTTGGCATGTCTGTATAGACTATCATTGATTAAAACAACACACTAGAAAGGACCATTTCCCATTGTCATTTATTAACCAAATGCTAGAGAGGCTGGTAGGGAAGTCCCATTACTATTTTCTTGATGGGTATTTTGGATACTTTCATACCCATATTTTCCCATAGGATCAAGAATAGAAAACCTTTACTTTCCCCTTTGGCACATTTTCATATAGGAGGATGCCATTTGGTTTGTGTAATGCTCCATGTACTTTCCAGTGATGTATGGTTAGTATTTTTTTGTATTACCTAGATAATTACATGGAAGTTTTCATGGATGATTTCACTATTTATGGATCATCTTTTGATGAATGTTTGAGTATTCTTGCTTCAGTCCTATATCGTTGTATTGAAAATAATCTCATATTGAATTATGAGAAATTATATTTCATGGTGCGACAAGGTATAGTTTTGGGACATGTAATTTATAGGGATGGTATCCAAGTAGATAAATCAAAATTAGATGTCATTTATTCCATACCATTCCCTAAAAATGTACAGGATGTTCGGACTTAACTAGGTCATGCTGGATTTTACCATAGTTTCATTCATGACTTTAGTAAAATTGCACTCCCCCTATTCCAATTTCTCCAAAAATAAAAGGATTTTTTTTGATAAAGAATGTGAGGAAGCTTTTAATAAGTTAAAATAGAGTCTCATATCTCCCCCGGTAATCTAGCCACCTCGGTGGGATTTACCATTTGAGATCATGTGTGATTCCTCTAACTATGCAGTTGGGGCAGTATTATCACAAAGGGTTGACCAATATCCACATGGCATTGTCTATGACTCACATACTTTGGACCCTACCCAAGAAAACTACACCATAACTAAAAAAGAATTTATTTCCATTGTGTTTTCCTTGGATAAATTCTGGTTATACCTTTTAGGGCCCAAATTCATTGTGTTCTCAAACCATGGAACCCTCCGGTATCTCCTTAAGAAACTGGAATCCAAACCACATCTCATTTGTTGGATGCTCCTCCTTTAGGAATTCAATTTATAAATTATAGATAAAAATGGAGCATAGAATGTGGTGGCTGATCATATCAGTAGGATCCACCCATCCTTAGACATTGACTCATACCCCTATATTCTCATAAATGATATGTTTCCAGATGAGAAATTATACCGAATGCAAGATTTTATTCCTTGGTATGCTGAAATTGTAAATTATCTGGTAGCATCTTGCATTCCTGCTGATTTCAATAAAAACCAGGCTGACCATCTAAAACATGAGTCTCGTTGGTATATTTGGGATGACCCCTAACTTTGGAGAACATTTAGTGATCAAGTCCTTAGTTTTTGTGTTCCTGATAGTGATTTTTAGTCTATCCTTAGGTTCTACCACACTTGTGGGGGCCACTTTGGTCCCCAATGGACTTCTCGCAAGGTCCTTGATTTTGGTCTTTTTTGGCCAACAATTTTTTGGGATGCTCATGATTTCTTTAAATCTTATCCTCGGTGTCAAAGAATGGGGAATGTCTCTAAAATAAATGAGATTACACAACAACCCTTGCTCTTCCATGATATTTTTGATGTTTGGGGCATTGACTTTATGGTACCATTCCCCAATTCATTTGGGAACCTTTACATTCTTCTGGCAATGGATTATGTTTCAAAATGGGTAGAGGCATGAGCTATAAAGACTAATGATTCTAAGGTATTTGTGGGATTTTTGAGAACCCAGATATTCTATAGGTTTGGATTACCTAGGTTCATCATTAGTGACCAGGGTTCTCATTTCTACAACCAAATGATGTAATCTCTTTTGTGTTGATATGGGGTCTGGCATAGAGTGTCTATTGCATATCACCCACAAACCAATAGTCAAGTCGAGGTGTCAAATAGGGAGGTAAAATAGATTCTTGAAAAAATGGTTCAACCTAATAGAAAACATTATAATCTTAGACTCAATGATTCATTATGATCTTACCATACTTCCTTTAAAACTCTCATTGGAATTTCACCCTATCAGCTTGTGTTTGGAAAGAGTTGTCACCTCCCTATTGAGATTGAGCACCAAGCCTACTGGTCCATTAAACAATGAAATTCTAATATTTATGGTGTAGGTTCTCAAAGGAATTTGTAGATTCAGGAGCTAGAGGAAATGAGAATAGATTCATATGAGAAATCCCATATTTATATGGAGTGAATCAAGGCTTCCCACGACCGTATCATCCATCATCGTCAGTTCCACATTGGTTAGAAGGTCCTCCTATAAAATTAAAGGCTAAAGTTGCATCTAGCTAAGCTTCGTTCCAATTGGATTAGAATATACACAATTACTAATTTCTCTCCATTTGGTGTTTTCTAGGTTCAAAATGAAGAAACCAAGAAAATCTTCACTATCAATGGGTAGCGGCTGAAGCACTTCCATGAATCCATTCTAGAGTCCCCAATGGAGGAACTCTATGTTCAAGAATCAATCTTTGAATGACACTCACCAGGTTTTATCCTTCCTTCCCACATTCTATTTTATTACAGTGAGGACACTACACACTTTAGGTGTGGGGGGTGGGTATATTCCTGGGTTAGTTAGGAATTTTCATCATCTTTATTCTTTTTCTCTTTTGTTTAGCTTTCTGTATAGTATTATTACTTTCCCCCCTTTCTCTTCCCCTTACTTTTGTTTCGTAATGTTACTTTTTGATTCCCACTTTATCATGGAAAATGATGCCCGCTTAATCATGGAAGTTATTGAAAATGCATGAGAAATTTCCATTTTTCATATTGTTTTAACATTCAAAAAAAATTGATTAAATTTTCATTTCATCAAGAATTCAATACTATGGTGTGACTTTCTTTGGTTATTTTTAGATGATATAAATGGTTGTATAATTTTAAAACCTTTGAGAAGAGTGGAACCCTTTGTGTGAATAGTTTAAGGGAAAATTGTTTCACTTAATCTCTCTACACATCTTTGCACCCAACCATGAAGTGTGAAAATTTATTACTTAATTGAAGGTAAATATAAGTTAGGTTTATTTTTATCTACTTTCCAAAATCATTTTTCCATACGTCCTCTCCTTATCCGATTTATTTCATTAATATACCATATTAACCTATGTGTGTGTACCCATTATCCGACTATTGTACACACTCAAAAAAAGGGTTGCGTATTGGCAGGTCAAAAACCACCCTTCCTCGACTTTTGATCTTGTTATAACTATTACAATTAGTATTGTGAAGAGATAAAACATGGTTTGAGAGAAGAGTGTGAGATTTTTTCCAAGGGAAACTTTTGAATAAAAAATAATAAATGAGGGGAGTGATGAAATGTGAAATATATGGGGATATCTAGTTCAGGAGCTTATATTTTAACTTCTAGGAATTCTTAAGTGAGTGGGTATTGGAATTTTATTACAAAGGATATAGGGTAGGTTTGGTGGAAAGGATCATGTATGTAGAAAATTTTTAAAATAACTTATATTTACTCGATAAAAAGTGGAAAGAATAGTATGAAATGATTGTCACACACACACATGAAGAATTAGTGACATGATTAAATTTTGAATTATTTTCTTCGATTAGTATCGTGCATCTCTTAGAATTTCATTATGATGCAATTTTTGAGACATCTTTTTCCATACTCACTGAGAATAAATCCTCAGAGTGATTTTTTATTTGACCACATTTCTATCAGGAATTTAATTTTCATTGAATATTAAATCTTCATGAAGTTTTAAATATCTACATGCATAATTTTTGTAAATATGACTTTTCTCAGGAGTTTAAATGTTTAGGTGTGGGGGTGTGATCGCACCGTGATTCACTGTTTCAATTTCACCCTTACACCACTGTGTTAAACTAGTTTTGTATCAAAAATTATAAAAAATAATAAATTTAAATTCATGTTTGATTCCATTATTTTTTTTTATCACTTTTAAAAAGGGTAATGTTACTTGTTTTTATAATCGCATTGAAGGTGGAGATGATTTAGAGGGCCCATGATGATGTCCAAGAAAAATGAGCCAAACTGTGCAGGATCCATGCACACCAGTGGACTAAAATACACACTTATACTAAATCGTGCATTAAAATGGGATGAAATTTTGTTTCATGTTCCAAAATTCATTGGTATTAATTTCATATGAAGGAACCCAAGCCTCATTCGTCCATATGGTGGCCCAACTGACCTGATTTTTCCAGCACACCGAATCTTCACGAAGTCAAGGGATGTGCTACGATCTGTCCATATATCAAGAAATAGGTGTCCAAATGAATCCAAAATTTTAGTGGAGATATTAAGGAGGTGGTTCCAAAACTTTTTAATTTTTTACAAAGCGATATAATGATTTTTGGAGGTCTAAAACCATGTTCCAAGTGGTTTTAAGAAATTTGTGTTCCCAAAACCACCTTCCACTTTGCCTATAAAATGGAACCTTGGGCTCCTCATTTGAAAGTTCACCCAGGAGGAAAATATATGGTATTTTGGAGACCCAAAGGATTATTCTACTCATCTCAGAATTTCTAAAGGCCCCTATCCTCATAGGGTGATCAAGGATGAAGGTGAAGTTCCACCCGAGCCTTCTCATCCTCTCAATGGTGAGCTAAACGATGGACGATCATTTAAAGGGAGCTACACATGATTTGGAGGGATTTATAGCACTTGTTATTCTACTAGTTTTTTTAATTTGTTTGTTAAATATTTCACTTATTTCTTATCTGGACATGCTTCTCCCTGATTGAATTTCTTTTGATATAATTAAGTAAAATAATTTTTATTTCAACACTGATTAGGTTGATATTTCAAGTGAGAATCTTGGGTTATTTCTATTGGACAACACAAGAATCATTTATATCTCACACATATATGATATTTAAGTATTATTTGGTATCCCTTGTTCTATTGTTGAGGACCAAACCTTTACAACACTATTGTGGTGTCAAGGGTTGCTTTTTTGTGCATCGTTTTAAGGGGTAAGAGGGGAATCATGATCTTGACAACCCTCAACCCAAGAATTAAATAAAACCGTGTGAAATTTTCAGAAAAATTAACTATAAAATATGTGTAGTGAAATTTAAATGATCTCATTCTCTCATAATTCTTAAATCACTACCTTTATCTATCAACTTTTAAACTATTTTGATTAAGTTATTTCCTTTAAACTGTTTTCAAAATCACCCCCCTCTTTTAGTAATATTTATTAAAAATACATACTATAAACTACCAATGCTCTTTAAGATATGACCTAGGTTCTTCCCTAGACTCTAAATCAACCTTTAAAACATAATCAATTTGACATGTCATGACAACGCGTTCAGGCGGATCGGGTAAGAATCAGGATGGAAATGGATGAGGTGTTGAAATAGAATGGGATGGAATGGATGGAGCATGAGGGTTGATGTTATTGAACCTCATGGAGGCTTCCTATGTATTCCAATAGCTAGGAATCAAATTCCATATAGTTTGGGAAATGGCATCGGGGCTTACACATGTTTAGCTGCCTGGGGGAACCCAAAGGAAGTGTAACCTCCAGATTGGGGCATGATCCTCTCGAGACATGGAGACTAAAGGGAAAGACCAATATGGATATGTATGATGGGATTGAACCTCGGTGAGACTTCCTACATATCCAAGTGGTTGGGAATCAAATTCCATGTAGTTTGGCGGAGTTGGGATACCTAAGGAGGCAACCCAGATGGAAATGGGGCATGTGGTTGGGGATTACACACTAGATATTCACGTTGGACATGTTGGGGGTTATGCACTAAGAGCATCCCAAATTAATAGAGATTGGGGATTACTCTAGGAGGGATGACTTGGTGCTTCTATGGATCGACAACAGTGTAAATGGGGATTACGTGCGAAAGCTACCCGGGTGCCTCTATAGAGTGGAAATGGTGAATGGGGCTTTCGCATGGAAGCTACTCGAGTGACTCTAGGGAGCAGCAATGGTGAATAGTGATCATGCATGGAAGCTGCCTGGGTGATGCTAAGGAGCAACAATGATGAATGGGGCTTACACATGGAAGCTACCCGGGTGCTTCTAGGGAGCGACAACGGTGAATGGGGCTTACACGTGGAAGTTGTCTGGGTGTCGCTAAGGAGCGTCAATGGTGAATGAGGCTTATGCATGGAAGATCCTAGGTGCCACTAGGGAGGCAATAGTGAATGGGGCTTATGTGTGGAAACTACCTATAATGTCTTCCTTATGTCTATCCATGAGGTCATCCCAACTCATTGGCAGGTCGAGGTATATGATTGGGTCTTACACCTGATATGGAGGCCCATGGTTGTTGTCCGATGGTTGTCTCATGATCATGGCATGAGCCATCTTATGCTTGGAACATAAGGCATCTCATGTTTGTTATAGGAGGCATCCTATTATTTAATGATAGGGTATGATACAATTTAAAGTCATGTATTGAGGTACTATTTGCATCTTATGCATAGTGCATAAGAAATCTCTTGTTTGGAATAAGAGGCATCCTATGTTTGTTCTATAGGGTATGACATATTTTAAAGTTGTGTATTGTGGACTATTGGAATCTTATGCATGAAACATAAGGCATCTCTTGTTTGGAACAAGAGGCATCCTATGTTTTCATATAGTGTATGATATAGTTTAAATTCATGAATTGAGGACTATTAGGCATAAGATTCTTAGAAATGGATAGTGTGGTAATTACATAAGAGCGGCCCTTTCTGGTTCCACCTAGCATAGGATTCAGGTGATGGGGGTTTGAGGAGTTACTTAAGGAATGGTTCAGCTCAAGGCACTCAGGGAATAGTAGGAGAAAATCTCAACTCATGTCATGGGAAAGGGACCAAGAGGATTAGGTTGACTAAAGGTATTTTAGGGGGTGTAGAGGAGTATCTTGAATCATAGTATTCCAAGGGTGGACATTGGGGTCGTACAAGGGTGCAACCCAAAATGTCTTCGACCTGGCCTGAAAATTTCATGATGAAACTCTCTATTATTCATGGGTGTTAGTGATGGTAGCAAAGAGACCGGCTCGAAGGGTCGAGATCAAAGCCTAACAGTGATCCCAAGCAGGGGTGTGGAGGTGCATCCCCTACGGTATGGTCCATTAGGCATGGAGGAAGGATCTTCAAAAAGGATAGGGCTTCACAAATTATATGTGTTTGTGAGGATCAGGGTCTCATGAAGGATGAGGCTTCACAGAGCTCAGGGTCTCACGAATAATGGGGCTTCATAGAGATTAGGGTCTTAAAAAGATTCACAAGGGGAGTGCTTCGTGAAGGTTGAATACTTCAAAAACCCTCAAGTGACTCAGAGGGCCTTCTTCCACTGTGAAAGGCATAAACCTTATTGAAAGGCATATATACCTTAGTTAGAGGCTTTGAATAATGTAATGGGGAGGTTTCATGATATATATGGGCTCTGTGAAAGAGGGTATCACAAAGAATGGGAGCTTTGTGACTTGAGACTATGGGGCCACAGCCCGGCGGTTTCTTCCACTTGAATGAAGGAATGAGGGGGTATCTATAGGCATGGAGGTCTTATGATGCTCGGAAGAACGCTTTGAAGTAAGAAAGGTGTTGTGAAGGGCCTCAGATCTATTAGAATCATATATCCATCTGTCAAATACGTTCATGGGGTCATAGAGGGAGCTCTGCAAATCGGAACTCCACAAATAGGCTCCGTAAACAAGGCTCTACGAACCATTTTTTCAGCATGACTTTGAACAGCCATAACTTCTAATTTGTAACTTTTTTTGGGCTCTATGACTAGTCAAATCAAAGCCTATGAAATGGGATATGCTCCTTGTTCAAGTATGTAAGCGTTCAATTCATTCTTTGGACGTGTTTTTTAGTTCCAACATATGGTAAGGAATATTTAAATTATTGTCTTTATGTGTTGGATTACACAAACCAAGTATTGGAAATAGATAACAAAACTATTTCACACAACTCATATTATAACCAACTATGGAATCACCAGATAGGTCATGTAAACAAAAAGTGTTTGAATAAATTACACAAAGATGGATATTTAGATTCTTTTGAACTAAAACCACTTGGTGTATGTCATGAATGTTTACAAGGAAAAATGACCAAATCCTTATTTAGTGGAAAATTGAAAGATCCAAGGAGATTCTTGAATTATTTCATACCGATATGTGTGGACCATTTCCTATTGAGTCTAGGGGTGGGTACTCATACTTTAAAACTTTTAATGATGATTTTAGTAGATATGGATATGTCTACTTGATGGGGTATAATTCATGTTCCTTTAACAAATTTAAGGAATATAATAATGAAGTTTAGAACCATATTGGTAATAAGATTAAACTCTGCTCATACTATGGTGGATAATATCTTAATTAAGACTTCATTAATTATTTATGGGAGTTTGGGATTCTATCTTAACTCACACCTCCTTATACGGCTCAATGTAATGGTGTAAGAAAAAGTCATAACTGCACTTGTAATACATGGTGAGATCAATGATGAGTCATGTGAGTCTTCTATTATCGTTTTGGGGATGTGTATTACAAATAGAATCATATGTACTAAACCGATTTCCAACTAAAGCAATAGACCATATACCATACCAATTATATAATGAAAAGAAACTTTTGTTGTCATACTTACACATGTGAGGTTGTGAAGCGTTTGTTAAGGCCTCTTTAGGTAACAAACTTGCACCCAGAGGCACAAAGTGTATCTTTATAGGATATCCAAAAGAATCAAAGGAATACTACCTATAAAATCATTTATAAAAAAAGGTTTTGGTTTACAGAAGTCCCAAATTTCTTGAGAAGGATCTTATCTCCAAAATAGATAGTGGGAGCAAGATATAATTTGATGAATTTTAGGATTGAGACACCCAGGATTTGTCATAGGAACAAATTCCACAAATCCGTGTGAAAGAATAAGATATTATAGAGACACAAGTACTTAATATGAGTACAAGAGACATTATAGAACCAGAACATTATGGTTTTCTAGTCATAGAGGATAGTGGATCATTATTAGTTGATAATTATGATCTTATAACCTATATGGAAGCAGTAAGTGGCACAAATTCTTCAAGTGGAAAGAATCCAAAATTTTGAAATGGATTCTATTTACTAAAACCAAGTTTTTATTTTTTTTCATATACTCCAATAGATGTAAATCACATTGGTTTTAAATGAGTATTAAAAAATAAAATAGACATGGAAGGACAAGTTAGTACATATAAGTCACAATTGGTTATAAAATGGTTTAAATAGTGTTAAGGCATTGACTATAATGAAACAATTTCACCAATTTCAATGATGAAATCTATCATAATTATACTTTCCATTGTTGTTTTCCATGACTATGAGATTTAGAAAATGGATTTAAAAACAACATTACTCAATGGAAACCTTTAGTAATATGTTTATATAACACAACCTGAAGGTTTTGTGACTCCAAATGATGTCAACAAGATGTGAAAATTGAAAAAATCCATTTATGGATTAAAACAAGCATTTATTTCGTAGAACATTCAATTTGATGAATCCATAATGGAATTTAGTTTCATAATGAATGAATATGATCCTTATTTCTATAAACATTTTAGTGGTAGTGTGGTTGTTTTTTTAATAGTATATGTTGATGAAATATTACTAATTGGAAATGAGATACCGGTCTTACAGTATGTTAAGGTGTGGTTGAATAAATGCTTCTATATTGAGTACTTCTGAGAGGCAGCATATATTCTTGAGATTAAGATCCATCATGATAGATCCAAGAGGTTACTCGGCCTAATTCAAAGTATATATATTGACAATATACTGAATATATTCAGTATGGAATATTCTAAGAGGGGATTGTTTCCAGTGTCACGTGACATTCATCTTTTTAGTAAAATGTGTCCTCAGACATATGAGGAAATGCATTGGTGATTGGGTACTTCATGTATGTTATGTTATGTACTAAGATGGATATCGTTTATGAATTAAGTGTGGTAGGAAGATATCAAGTAGACCCATGTGTCCTCCATTGGATGGAAGTTAAGACTATCCTAAAGTACTTAAGGCGTACTAAGGATGTTTCACTAGTCTATAGAAGAAATGAGGAAATATTCATCAGAGGATATGAATTTTATAGTTTCCAAACAAATAAAAATGACATGAAATCAAAAACAAGATACATATCCACTTTTAATGGAGGTTTTGTGAGCTAGAAGAGATCAAATTTGGTTGTGGTCTCAAATTCTATAGAAAAGACTGAGTATATTGTGGATTCTAAGGTAGCTAAAGAATCAGTATGAATATGAAACTTCATCTAAGAGATCAATGTGGTGCCTAATAGTAAAGATTATATCACACTCTATGATGTTATTAATATTTTCATGACTTATTATATACTCCCTTTACTTATTTTATATGAAATGTGCATAATTTGTGTGAAATATTAATGTTTTAATACTAAATATAATTTTTGAGCATTTTTAGAAGTAGTCCAATTGAGACAGTTTACTATTTTATTTATAACTCTCACCCTACTGATTCAAATTGTGTGGTTATTGTTTTTTAGGATTCCTTATTTAATTTATCACATATCATTATAAGGAATCATGGGCCAATTCTGACATTTGAAGGCTCATATGGACCACACAAGATGAACCAAAGAATTTGTGAAGAAATTGGACCATCCATGATGATTGAGTTACTGGTCTCACTCCCGAAGCCCATATTTTATGAAACTCCACCATTTGTTTTTTATTATCGAAAAGAATCATGGGTAAAAATTTCAGGTCCCAAATCTAAGAACAAGAGGCCCAAATGAAGCTTTTAAGTCCAGCCCATCATTCTGGTCGAGAATTAAAATCCAGACACTATTCATGACATATCTCATGATGTAATCATCAAATCGAGGTGATATTCTTCAGTATGAAAGAGGAGATATAGGTGGCCGACTTTGTTGAATAAATTATTCGGTTTTTAAGGAATTTTCCTATTAAAAAACCCTTTCACATTTTGGACTTCAAAAAGTCTAGATTGAAATGGAAAGATTAAAATTGTTTAATAATCCAGTCATAACTTTGTCTAAATAGGTCCAAATGACTCCAAATTTTTATAGTAGTTGGAAAAAATTATTATCTACAACTTTGAATAAGGAGATATCTCTAGATTCTGCTGTATTGATGTCCAAATCGTCGGGACAAGTGGAGGGACAGATTGGGAATGTAAACAGTCTACTTCCTTGGGCTATAAATACATCCCCCTCCACTCCTTCAAAGGGGTTGGCATTTCAGAAGAGAGTAGAACATATTGGAATGAAAAAAGCCTTGAAAAGGGATTTGGATGACCTTACATACTCAAGTTTTGACTTGATATACCTTTTATCCTCTCTTTGTTCCCTTTCACTTTTGTGTTGTTCTTCGTTTGTAATCTTGTAAGTTTGTGTTTTGTAATTCTATTTTAATGCAAGTTACTTCTTCAATATCTCTTATTCTCATCCACATTTTGTAGTTTAATATTAATTTTCTTAAAATATTTTAAATACAGTTGAATCCCCTTCCCTTATTTTGCTTCCTCATTCAATCGAAAGTCTGTTTTTTTAATTTTCATCATTGTTCATGTGTGTGTGTTCGACGTACCACTCTTTTCTTATCCCTTTCTTTTTCTTCTCTTGTTAATTAATCATCATAAATATATAAACCATATTAATATTAATATCAATGTCTGAGTAAATATATTATTGGGGTGAGTCAAAATTTAGGGATGTTAAGTGATTGAGAGTATTTTCTCAATGGATATTCTTTAATTTAACATTGTGTATGTTGGACTTAACATGTCATGGATTAATGACTTGTTTTGTTTAACGTGTGGTTTATATGGATTATTGGAACCATAAATACACTACAATAAACAAGATATAATTGATATTAGAACCCTAAGTTAAGTTAAGGCTTTGATTAAAGCCTTAACACTTAGTAATTCCAATCAACATTATCTTGTGAAGTGGGTGTTAAATTAACTACAATATAAAGAAAAGCTCCAGGATATCACAAGATTAACTCCCTAAAAATGAACTCACCCCAATATTTATCAAATTGTTAAATAAAACACCAATAATTAATCACTTCATTTGCGCTCTGCAAACAACCCCCCCCCCCCCAATCAGAATACAATCAACTAAAAACAAACGACTATTACAAAGTATCATCGTCGAGGATTCGACCCGAGTGCTGCTATACACATTAGCAGAGAACTGGAACCTTGATCGGTCGATAGGTGAAAATAGGACGTGTGTTTAAAATGGCGTCGTTACCGAGGATGGTGATTTATGTAGTCATTAGTTTCTGGTTATTGTAAAAAAAACCCAAAAAAAGTTTAAAAAAATTGAAAAAAAAACACAAAGAAAAAACCCATCTTCCTCATAAAAATCATAAATGGAAAACACAAAAAGAAAAACCCATCTTCTGTTTTCTTCCAACATCATTATGAATGCCCCGAGCCTCCCAAACAATCCCTTGGATTTGTTTGACCCTGAAATTGAGTGAACACTTCACCAACTTAGGAGGAACATAAGAGATAATAAAATAATTCAAGAACTCATCCTTGTCCAACCAATTGAATTAGATATGGACAATCCTAGGGAACAAACACTTAAAGAACTTGATACCCCTGATATGAATTACCAACCTCTTGGTATTCAATATCCAAAAATAGAGGCTGACTTTGAGCTCAAATCGGGTTTGATTCATCTTCTCCCTCATTTCCATGGGCTAGCGGGTGAGGATCCACATCTCCACCTTAAAGAGTTCCAAGTGGTGTGATCTACCATGAAGCCTCAAGGGGTTTCTAAGGAACAAATCAAACTCCAAGCATTCCCTTTCTCCCTAGTTGACACTGCTAAGTCATGGATTTACTACCTCCCTCCTGGTTCTATAACCACATGGAATGACATGAAGCGATTTTTCTTAGAGAAATTCTTTCCTGCTTCTCGTACTACTTCTATCTGAAAGGAAATAAGTGGTATCCATCAGTTCCCACGTGAATCACTCCATGAGTACTGGGAGATGTTAAAAAAGCTTGTTGCAACTTGTCCACATCACCAAATCCCTAATCAACTCTTGATCTAATAATTCTATGAGGAGTTATTGGCTATGGATAGAACTCTCGTTGATGCCGCAAGTGGCAGTGCTCTTGTTGATAAAACTCCCGCAACTACAAGAGATCTCATAAGTAACATGGCTTCAAACACACAACAATTCCATACTTGAGAACATGATCAAGTCAAACAAGCCCAAGATAATCAATCAATTGAGCCGAATAAGATGACCGAGTGGATGAGTGAACTTACAGGTCTTGTGCGACAACTAGCTGTGGCTACCAAATCCCCAACCTCATCTTCTCTGCAATCAATGTTTCCTGGACCTATCAAAAACTGTGGAATCTGCAACTCTTCATCTCATCCAACTGAAACATGTCCACAACTTCAAGAGGATCAATCTGATCCATCTGGACCAATGGAGCTCAATGTAGCATATGCTCAGAGGAGCACCAATCCTCAACAATCAGGTCAGTTCATTAGAAACTTTAACCAACCTCACTCTGAGCCCTTCCCTTCTTCCTATAACCAAGGCCTTATGTATGGTAATCCCATATCTCATCCCCCTAAATTCCCTCATCAAAACCCAAACTAGTTTCAATATGTTCAAGGTGTTGGTAACTTCCAACAACCTTATCCTTTTATTCCTCAACCTCAAAGGAACAATCCTCCTCTTGGATTCCATTATCCTAGTGAGCCTTCCAAATTCCAAAACCAATATAATCGCTTTACCAAGAACCAAAATCTAGGTAATCCCAATTTGGGACAAGCCTTTTCTTCCAAGAAACCATGGGAAAGTGTAGTAGAAGATCTTGCCTCCTTCACCCATTACAGCCTCAAGAACATTGAAACCCAAATTGGTCAACTTGCATCCCACCTTAGTTAGCATCAACCATCCAATTCTTCCCAACTTCCAGCTCAACCATTACCTAACCCCAAGGGTAATGTAAGTGCAATTGAACTTAGATCAGGAAAGCAAATTGTTATACCTCAATATAATTCATATAAATCACCTTTAAATGTTGACCTAGAAAATGAAAAGAAATAGAAACTTGAAAAGGAACCAGAAACCATTCCCTCACCTCCTTTAGTTCCACTTAGGAACCCAATTCATTTTCCTCAAGCCGTTTCTAAGCCAAATAAGTCCTTTGAACCTGATCCTGAAATGGTTGACATGTATAGACGTGTTGAAGTCAATATTCCCCTCTTAGATGCCATAAAACAAATTCCTAAGTATGCCAAGTTACTCAAGGAGTTATGTACCCACAAGAGGAAACTTAGTACCTTCGAAAATGTTTCCACCCAGTAGTCTATTCCCATAAAGTGCAAAGATCCATGAACCTTTATGGTTCCATGCCAAATTGGAAGTTACAACTTTTATGATGCAATCATAGACCTTAGAGCCACAATTAATGTCATGCCCAAATCTATATTCTCCAACCTCGGTCTGGGTCCCTTTCACCCAACGGGTGTTGTCATTCAGTTATCCAATCGAAGCACAACCAATCCTGAGGGAATAATTGAGGATGTCCTTTTCCGAGTCAATGATCTTATCTTCCCTGCTGATTTTTATGTTCTTGACGTGGAAGGTGAGACGACCTCTTCTTGATCTCCCCTAATTCTAGGAAGACCATTCCTCATGACTGTGAGAACCAAGATTGATGTCCATTCAGGAATCTTATCCATGGAATTCGGTGACCAACTGGTCAAGTTCAACATTTTCCAAGCCATGTTATACCCATCTGAGGATCACTCTGCATTCTCAATCCATGATTATGAGGACACTTCTAAGAGTCAATCGAACCCCAATCCACCATGTTCTTCATGTTCTAATGACAAAGGATCTTGTAAAATATTCACCATGATTAACCAAGTCATAAATGGTGATGTTGATGTGGACCTATCATTCATAGACTCCATCAATCTAGAGGAACTTCAAAACTCTCTTGAATCCCACATCAACTCTGATCTCTATTGCTCCACCTTGGAAAGTATTAAGAAGAATGAATCTGAAGCAGCTGAAGTCCCTTTCTCCATTCCTGAGTTTTCTAACCCACAAATGAAAGATGAGACTGATCTGAAACCTCTTCCAGAACACCTAAAATATGCATTCCTTTTCCATGATCACTCTTATCCAGTCATTATCTCTTCTTCACTAACCAAAACTGAGGAGTCAAAACTTTTTCAAGTGTTAGAGGAAAACAAAAAGGCCTTAGGGTAGACCCTAGATGACATACCATGAATCAACCCTACCCTTTGCATGCATCACATCCATCTTGAGGAGTCATCCAAACCAATTATACAACCACAAATAAGAATCAATTCACTCATACTTGAGGTAGTTAGGGAAGAGATCACCAAGCTTCTTCAAGCAGGTATTATCTACCCAATTTCTGATAGTGAATGGGTTAGTCCAATTCAAGTTGTACCTAAGAAGGGTGGGATAACTGTTGTCACAAATGAACATGGAGAGGTAGTCACAACTCGAGTGAAGAACAAATGGCGTGTGTGCATCGACTATAGGAAATTGAATGTTGAAACAAGAAAAGATCACTACCCTCTTCTATTCCTTGATCAAATGCTGGAACGATTAGCCGAAAAGTCACACTATTGCTTTCTTGATGGATACATTGGCTACTTCCAAATCTCAATATCACCTCAGGACCAAGAAAAGACTACTTGCACATGACCCTTTGGAACATATGAACATAGAAGAATGCCTTTTGTCCTTTGAAATGCTCCTAAAAAATTTCAGAGGTGTATGATGATTATCTTTTCCGAATATATTGAACACTGTATGGAAGTATTCATAGATGACTTCACCATTTATGGTGATTCATTTGAATCTTGTTTTAATTCACTCTCTCTAGTCCTTTAAAAGTGTTTCAAGTGTAACCTTGTGTTAAATTTTGAAAAATGTCACTTCATGGTTTCAAATGGGATTGTTCTAGGGAACATAGTTTAAAAAGAGGTTATTGAAGTTGATCTTTCCAAAATTGAAGTGATCCAATCACTTCCTGAACCCAAATCTGTTCGAGACATCCATTCATTCCTCAGTCATGCTGGTTTCTATCAGTGATTCATCCATAACTTCAGTAAAATTTCCCTCCCACTCACTCGGTTACTCCAAAATGATGTCATTTTTCATTTCGAGGAGGTTTTCAAGAGAGCCTTTGTTGAACTCAAAACTGCTCTAACATCTGCCCCAATAATCCAACCCCCAGATTGGTCCTTACCCTTTGATTTTATGTGTGATGCTTCTGATAGAGCTGTTGGGGCTGTTTTTTGTCAAAGAAGAGAAAATATTCCTCATTTCATCTATTATGCCTCAAAAACATTGAATGAAACTCAATCTCACTACATTGTCACTGAAAAATAACTTTTAGCAGTGGTTTTTGCCATAGATAAATTCTGGCCCTATCTCTTAGGTTCCAAAATCATCATCTTCACAGACCATTCTGCTATAAAGTTCTTACTCAAGAAAAGTGATTCCAAACCGAGGCTAACAAGATGGATCCTAATGCTCCAAGAGTTTGACCTTGAAATCAAAGATAGACCAGGAAAAGAAAACCATGTGGCTGATCACTTGAGTAGAATTTCTAATTCTTCTCATTCTGGAATCATCGATCCTGAATTCCCCACTAAGAACCTTTCATCTCTCACTCCAAAAATACCATGGTATGACCTAATTGTAAATTACTTGGTTTCTGGTGTTTTTCCTGAAAATTTTTCAAAAGAACAAAAAAGGAAGTTGAAAAGTGATTCAAAATACTATTTTTGGGAAAAAAATAAACTTTGGAAAACTGGGGATGACATGGTAATAAGGATATGTGTCGATGAAAATGAACATTCTTCCATATTAGAATTCGGTCACTCAATGCCTGGTGGTGGACACTTTGGACCACAAAGGACCTCCCGAAAGGTCTAAGAATCTGGATTCTTCTGGCCTTCACTCTTTAAGTACTCACATGAGTTCTTTCAATCACGTCCCACTTGCGAAAAGTTTGTAAAATTTTCAAATAGAAATGAAATTCCCCAAAAACCATTAATTTTCTACGAGATCTTCGATGTTTGGGGAATTGATTTCATGGGACCATTTCCCCCTTCCAATGGATTCTCATATATCCTCCTTGTGGTTGATTATGTTTCTAGGTGGTTCGAGGACAAACCCACTAGAAAGGATGATTTAGATATTGTTAGTGAGTTCCTAAAGACACACATATTCCACCGATTTGGCACACCATGTGCCTTGATAAGTGATTTAGGAATCCATTTTTATAATAGAACCATGGAATCTCTTTTGAAAAAGAATGGGGTTTTACAAAAAACTTCAACTGCATAACACCCCCAAACAAATGGAATGGATGAACTTTCTAATAGGTAAGTGAAAAGAGTGCTTGAGAGAATTGTAAAACCCACCAGAAAAGACTGGCTTGAAATACTTGGTGAAGCACTTTGGGCTTATCGAACTACCTATAAAACACCCATTGGGATGTATCCTTTTAGGCTAGTTTTTGTTAAAGCATGTCATTTGCGAGTATAAATTCAACATAAGTCATTTTGGGTAGTGAAAACATGCAATTTTGATCTTGAAAAATCTGGTGAAGAAAGATTGTTGCAATTAGATGAACTGGAGGAGCTTCGACTTGAATCCTATGAGAATTCCAATCTGTAAAAAGAAAAGGCTAAGGTACTCCATAACAAACACATCCTGATAAAGGTATTCCATGAAGGTGAAAAGGTATTGCTCTTCAATTCTTGATTTCTTCTTCACCCAGGTAAGCTTAATTCTCATTGGGAAGGTCCTTTTGTTATTACTAATATTTACCCATTTGGTGCAGTGAAAGTCCAAGACCCCTCTTCCAAAAGGACATTCACGGTTAATGTACATCGGTTAAAGAATCACCATGAGAGGATGCACAATCCTGGATCAACATCGACTTCCACTGGATCCCTAACTTCTCCAGTCGACCTACCACTAGATAGAGATGGCGACCCACCAAATCCAAACCAGGGGGCACCTCTTTCCCTTTAACTCTCTCTTTATCTCTTCCTTTCTCTACCTATTTCTTCGTCTTCCTCTCTCTTTAATTTTTTTACCACTTTCTTCATCAAACCCTTTATTTTTCTCTTTCTCTTTTGTGTGGGTGTGTATTTTAAATAAAACTAAAAACAACTAAAAAAATAAAAAAAATGTAAAAAAACCAAAAGAGTCATACTTACTCACCTTCAATTTTCAAATTTTGTCCAACCATTTTGGGGAGTCAAAAGACATGGTTTCATCTCAAAAAAATTTGTGTTTTCATCATATATTTGGATAAAGAATTTTGTGTCAAGAATAATACATTTTGAATGCTCAGTTATTGATTTGGAAAATTCTTTTCCCCAACTGTGAGAACCAACATTTGATTTCATTCCAAGGCTACCTATTTCCATCTTTTCAAAATGTGTGTTTTCACCCCCATTTGTGAGTCTTGATTTTGTGGAACTTCGAGCTTAATTTCCTACTTTAGTGTGAATTAATGTGATAGAGGCATTTTCTGAACTACATGAGAATCACAATAGCCAAATAGCCTACCATTTCCCTTACATTAATCCTCTTTTTGAAAGCCCCTTCGAGCCTATGAAAACCTTTTCTTTGATATCCACATTACTAGCTCAATAACTTTTCCCACCCAATATCAACATGGATTTTCATTGCATAATTTTGTTTTGAAATTTAAGTGTGGGGGGGGATGGATTTCATTTTGGGTACCTTTTATTGATTTCACCATGTTATCATATTCTTGAGGGCAAGCATCCATTTTAGTGTGGGGGAGATGTTTTCATTCAGTGTGTTTTGGGGAATGTAATGTACTTTCATTTATGTAATTTTGTTAATGTTATTGAAAAGTGTTCAAAAAAATCAAAAAAAAAGAACAAAATAAAATTTTGGTTGTTTCTTGGGTAGGTCAAAAATCACTCTTCCTCAACCTTTGATCTTGTTATAACTATTACAATTAGTCTCGTGAGAAGATCAATCATGGGTTTGGATATGAGTGTGAGATCTTTTCCAAGTTCAACTTTAGAAAAAAGAGAAGAAGAAAAAAAGAACACTTTCATTTTATTCTTATGTCATTTGGAGAATTTTTGTGGTTTGTAAATATTTCATCTTCTCATCTCATTCAAATTTTCTTCCTCTATTGTGTCTTTCTTCACACAATCATTCCCTTGTAAATATTTTTTTCATTTCCTTCCATGTTTTATTTCAAAAAAAAATGTGCATTACTTTTTCTATGTTGGTGTTTTACCCCTCTTCTTCTCTCTCTTGGACATTATATTCCTACCATCCCATAGCCACAGAAAAACCCCTTAATAAGACCTCTTGATTCCTGTACACTTTGGATAGGTATTGGAAGCTGAGATCTCTTTCAAACTCTAAGATTTTAACTTTTGGTTGGTGAAAGAGTGAACCTCCACAAATGAATTTTATCATCTTGAGAGGTGTGAGTTTTGAGTGTCCACATTTTCCATTTCTAAATTTGATCATGAAATAATGAATTAGTTTTGGAACATTTTTTCTTTAACAACTTTTGGTGGAATTCGAAATGGATGAGTGAAATATTCTAAACCTCCCATGATTGGAGAAAACAAAATTTTAATATTTGTTGGTGAGTGAAAATGATTTTGTCATGTTTTTATATTTGTTGCACATGAGGACATGCACAATACTAAGTGTGGGTATTTGATGTTATTAATATTTTCATGAAATATTATATAATTCCTTTACTTATTTTATATGAAATGTGCATAATTTGTGTGAAATATTAATGTTTTAATACTAAATATAATTTTTGAGCATTTTTAGAATTAGTCCAATTGAGTCAGTTTACTATTTTATTTATAACTCTCACCCTACTGATTCTAATTGTGTGGTTCTTGTTTTTTAGGATTTATTATTAAATTTTTCACATATAATTAGAAGGAATCATGGGAAAATTCTGACATTTGAAGGCTCATATGAACCACACAAGATGACCCAAAGAATTTGTAAAGAAACTGGAACAGCCATGATGATTGAGTTACTGGTCTCACTCCGGAAGTCCATATTTTGTGAAACTCCACCATGTGTTCTTGATTATATAAAATAATCATGGGTAAAAATTTCAGGTCCCAAATCTAAGAAAAAGAGGTCAAAAAGAATATTTTAAGTCCATCCCACCATTCTGGACGAGAATTAAAATCCAGACACTATTCATGACATATCTCATGATTTAATCATCAATTCGAGCTGAGATTTTGTAGTGTGAAATAGGAGATATAGTTGGACGACTTTGTTGAAGAAAGAATTCGGTTTTGAAGGCATATTACTATTCAAAAACCCTATCACATTTTGGACTTCAAAAAGAATGGATTGAAATGGATAGATTAAAATTGTTTAATAATCCAGCCATAACGTTGGATACATAGGTCCAAATGCCTTCAAATTTTGAGAGTAGTCGGCCAAAATTATTATCTACAACTTTTAAGAATGATATATCTCTAGATTCTTCTATCTGTATGTCCAAATCGTCGGTCCAAGTGGAGGGACAGATTGGGAATGCAAACAGTCCACTTCCTTGGGTTATAAATACATCCCCCTCCACTCCTTCAAAGGGGTTGGCATTTCAGAAGAGAGGATAACATATTTTCATGACCAAATCCTTTCCAAGGGCTTGGTAGGACCTTACATACTCAATTTTTCACTTGATATACCCTTCCTCATCTCTTTGTTCCCTTTCACTTTTGTGTTGTTCTTCGTTTGTAATCTTGTAAGTTTGTGTTTTGTAATTCTATTTTAATGCAAGTTCCTTATTCAATATCTCTTATTCTCATCCACATTATGCAGTTTAATATTAATTTTATTAAAATATTTTAAAAAAAATTGAATCCCCTTCCCATATTTTTCTTCCTCATTCAATCGAAAGTCCGTTTTTTTTAATTTTCATCATTGTTCGTGTGTGTGTGTTCGACGTACCACTCTTTTCTTATCCCCTTCTTTTTATTATATTATTAATTAATCATCATAAATATATAAACCAGATTAATATTAATATCAATGGATGAGTAAATATATTATTGGGTTGAGTCAAAATTTAGGGATGTTAAGTGATTGAGAGTATTTTCTCGATGAATATTCTTTAATTTAACATTGTGTATGTTGGACTTAACATGTCATGGATTAATGACTTGTTTTGTTTAACGTGTGGTTTCCATGGATTATTTAAACCATAAATACACTACCATCAACAAGATCTGATTGATATTATAACCCTAAGTTAAGTTAAGGCTTGGATTAAATCCTTAACACTTAGTAATTCCAATCAACATTATCTTGAGAAGTGGGTGTTAAATTAACTGCAATATAAAGCAAAGCTCCAGGATATCACAAGCTTAACTTCCTAAAAATTAACTCACCCAAATATTTATCAAATTGTTAAATCAAACACCAATCATTAATCACTTCCTTTATGCTCTGCAAACAAACCACCCCAATCAGAATACAATCAACTAAAAACAAATGACTATTACAAAGTATCATCGCTGAGGATTCGACCCGAGTGCTGCTATACACATTAGCAGAGCACCAGAACCTTTATCGGTCTATAGAAGACAATCGGCCATGAATTTCACTCTATTATGATAATACTATAGTGATGGCCCTTATAAAGGATCCATGTTCTCGTCAACAGATGAAGCATATACTTCAGAAGTATCATCTCTTGAGGGATTTTTCTCAGAGAGGTAAGGTTGCAGTGAGTAGTATTCCCACAGAAGAAAACATGGAGAACCCCTTAACTAAAGACTTGACTTAGAAAAAACATGATTATCATGTGAGTTCTATAAAATTGAAATTCATAGGTAGTTGGATCTTTTCCAAGTGGGATATGGTGTCCTAGGACCAACTATTTGTACTTTGATTAAAATTATATTCGATTTATTGAATAGTAATAAAATATCTTATTACATATTGTTCATTCTTATACATGACTTTGATGTAATAATTTCCTAGGGTACCTATAATGCTAATAAAGTTGTAGAAGTTATCAGCTATGATTAGAACCTTGAAGTGCCATGATGATATTCTCAAATATAGTTTTGTGATCGAATAATGTACTATGAATGGACATATAGTATATAGACTATCATGTGAGAGTAATCGCAAGTGGATGAGGATTATTCTCATGAATTTTTCACTTGGTAATCTTCAAGATGAGATATTAAGATAACAGACCCTCCGGTAGAAATTCCACATGTTTTGGTGTCATTGAGTATTCCTATCTACGAGCATGTGTAATGGTCCTTAGGCTTTATGATTATTATTAATTCATATTGAGACTCATGCACTTAGATGTATTTCATAAACCATGATGGTGCAACTCATGGTGAAGTTGGATATGTTGGGTACGTCATGAGTGATGTGTTATTAATGAATAATTCGATGAAGGATTTTTCCCTTCCATCTTTATTGAGATTGATATCTCGGTCCTTTGATTGTAGTAGAATTGTTGCCTTAAAATATATGGCTATGGTGTATCAACATATTTATTTCAGATAGTAAAAGAAATACATATCATGAATATAGGTTGATGTCATAAATTTGAAACCTAGTTGATGATATATTTTGATAAAGGGATTATATCATACAATGAGCGTTCATATGCAGTTGTCAACGTTGCGACATTAAGTTCTTTCTCTTGGGTACCTTGACCCATTACTAGATAGTAATCTTGGAATTTAGGAAAACCCATCTAATTCCAATGAGAAATAATCCTATAGGTTCATGCACTAAGTGTTTCCATTGATCTTGATTAAATTCTATTTCAATTTAATTCATCGAATAAATATTATTCTCAAGACTAAGGAATAATTTTATTCATGTTTTATTGACTGCATAAATTAAATAAATATTTATTCACCATATTATGAATAAAATATATTTATTTATTTTATTGAATATTTAATAAATATTTTTTTGATAGTTTTCGGATAAAATATTTATTTATGAATAAAATATTTATTTAGGTATTCAATAAATGTTGAGGAGTTTGAACGGGCGAAGACCGTGTCCAGTGATGAATATTTATTTATAAGAGAGAAAATATTATTTATCATTATGTGGGTTAGAAAACACCATAAAATAATATAAATAATATTAATATTTTTAGCATGGTGTTTAATAAGTATTATTATATTATTTAAGGGTCAACATGAAATTAAATAATATTTTAACCTAAACCCTAGCTCAATAAATAGACGGTTATGTCTATTTTGTAGGGTTAATCAAAAATTAAGTTTTGAGAATTGTTTTGTAAAATGAAATTCTCTCTCAACTCATTTTTATCTCTTCCTCTCAATAATGATAAATTCTAAATAGATTCCTTCAAAATATAAGGAACTAAATTCAATCAACCCGAATAATGTAATACAATTGATTCACTACGCTAGCACCTGAAAATCAATTGGTGTTTCTCAAAGATCAAAGGAGAACGTGTGGATCACCACTAGAGGGATTCTATACTTGAATCCATATAGTTAAATGAAGATAATAATAAAGGGTTTTTAGAGTATTAACAATGTCAATGAAGAAAGGATCATAAGATGTGGTAATCATTTATTCAGATTTAAATAAATTAATTATAAATTTAACTTTCAATATCCTATATTGGGGTTTCTAGAAAATATAAATTAAAATAAATTTTAATTTAATGATGATCACAAGTGATTCTAATACTCATGGATCCTTCACATATGTCACCACCATCCAAATACACTAAAAGGTAACACAAACTAGAAGATTCATCCTCTACATGACGCTCTTCTCTTTACTTGTATCCTGTAAAACCACGGCCACAAATGCCCAAAGGAAAAAAGTAGGGTCTGGGAAATAGAATCAATAAGATACCACTAGAGAATATATTCAATGTATAATCGCATGTATCTATTAGTTATTATTTAAAACATATTTCTAAAACATTTCAAAAGAAATCATTTTTTACATAAAAATCATTCTTTGGGTTTTCCTTTCAAAAACATTACATATTTAAATACACAAAGCAATATGACATGGAATTTATACATGAGACATTATTAGGTGAAATAAATAGGTTTCAAGCATCAATATCCATATCAGCTGAGAAAATGGTCATATCAAATAAAAAATTATGTAATGTATTCTCTAAGAACCAAAAATAAAATCAAACACAGGGGTGTATACAACTCAAACAAACAAGACCACTAACTGACATAAATGACTCCTAATGTCTAGGAACCTCAGACCCTTGGAAAGAATACCCACTAGAAATTCATGGCATCATGGTCACCTCTCCTTGTGATAGATAACTCCACTAGGGATCGCATTTTTCTAGTTTTTCATCATACCCCAAGGTATTACCAATATTCTTTTACATTATCATTACCTTCAAGAAACCAATTCATGTTTCATAAAAGTTTTACAAGGAAAAATCCATTTCATCTCCATGACCAATTTTTCATAAAACATTTTCTCTAGAAAAGCCTTACCGCTTCAATGCTTGATAAATCATTTCCATTTCAAATGTATCTTTGAGGCATCTTAACAAACACAAAATGTGTATCAAAAGAGTTTCCATCAAAAAAACCCTTTTAGAAAACATTTCCAATAACCATCAAAGATCTAATTCAACACTCATATATTTCAAATCATAAATTTCATAAATAAAACCAAAGGATTTTCATCAGAAATCAAGGAATGCCAAGGGATAGACCATAGGATAGAGACAACTACTTCAAGATCAAATAGGGCCTCTGCACCTTTAACATCGATGATGGAAAACAAATAGAATAGATCCTCACAAACCTATATCCAATAGAAACACCAAAAATTCCCCATAAAACCCTATAGTTATAGAAATCACAACCCATTAGGGATCCTTAGAGATTAGTTGAAGATATATCAATAGTAAATTTAGAGAAAAGAGGAGAAACCGAGAGAAAAATTGGGCACACCTCGATGAGATCCACCCAAAACATTCAATAATCACCAAGGTATTGAAGGGAGAGTCCTCTAAAGCATCAAAGAGGGGTTGTTTCAAGATAATGAAGGATTAGTAGGTGATTAGAGGTTAAAATAACAAAGGTAACAAAGATAAATTTCAATTTTAATAATTTCGGATCTAGGAACATGTTTAGGGAACATAGTTTAACAAACCATGTGCCAATCGTGCAGTGGTAACTGTAAAGACCCATAAAATCCAAGGAAATTTTTTTCTTAATTCTCTTTGGAATTTTACAAGAACGTAGTTTCTGACGGCACCTGATTCCGAGGCCCGGTGTGCCTGGAATTATTTTCCGAAGTTTGGCTCGGGTACGTTCAGTGAACGAATGAGCGGGTTTTCCTAACTTTTGAACCTGTGCTCAGAATCGAATTCTGAGGGCACCGATGGAATCGCAGCGCCGGTATTTGCTTAGAAACGCCTTTTCCGGAGTTGCGTTTGCTCGGGTGTGGTTTTTAGTTTTTGGGGTTAAGTTAAGAAATAAAATAAAGTGGTGTGACAACTTTATTTTATTTCACTTAAAGCCACTTAAAGCCACTTAACCTAAGTTAAACGGATAGGGTGGAACCCAAAAATATCCTACCCACTTGGTAGGATATTTGTGAGGTGGGGCCCGTACGAGCCCCACTGTTTCTTTTCCTCTAAGTAACGCACCCGCGAAAACCCCTTTTTAATGAAAGTCAACTGGTGCGTTTTCTTAAATTCTTAACACCCCTATTAATTGGGCAGTTAAGTCGTTACCATTAATTCACCGAATTAATGGTTCGTTTCTTAACTTTGTTTTTCGTTTGTTGGCATAAGAATAAAATAAGACCAACACATGTGGGTGGATTGTTGAGAGGATTGACAGAAAATCTAAGTTCTTCATCCACCTTCGCGAAGAACGCGAAGAACGCCAAACCCTCAGAGATCAATGACGCGACGCCGTGTACCGCGACGCCGACGAATCTCCTTCTGCGACGTTTCTTCCGCGACAATCCTTCCCCGCGACAATCTTCGATCAACACCCGATTGAGGTAGGGGATTTCGGATCTTTTAAATTCCTTTGTGGATTTTATCCTCAACATGGGTTTAAATGGTGCAATTAAATCTGTATGATTTTAATCCTCGGAGTTTGTCTACGCAATGCCGTGTACCGCGATGACAGTGACGCCCCTTCCGCGACGCGACGATCCTCTTCTTCCACGACGGTTAATTCCGCAACGAACTCACGTTCGACGACAACGTTGAGGTAGGGGTTTTTTTTCATTTTAATATATGTGATTATATCTGTGGGTTGTTTAAATATTTGTCGGAAGACTTTTTAAAATCGCTAACACGGTGGGTGCGGACCAACGAACAAGTCCGAACCCACCGTCTCTTCGTTCTTGGTGAGCGAATTGGCGGGCGACGACAAAGCAGGCCGCGCGGGCGATGTGAGGTCCTCGCAGTGAAGGACGGGCCCCGGGAGGGCCATTGGCGAAGACGACATGCAATTCCGACCACCGGAACTCATCCGGTGGTCCGCGGAGCGGCCCGCCGGCGCGCCGCGCCGGCACGGCGGCAGGTGGCGGCGGCGCCCGGCGCGCCGCCGAGAATAACCGCCGCAGCTGAAGCCATGGTCCCGCGACCGCGCGGGACCAGAGGGAGCGGGACGCGGCAACCGGCCGCGTCCGCTGGCAAGGACGGCCCCACGCGGGGTCGCGGTCTCTCCACGCGGGGGCAGCGCGCCCCCGCTTCGCTCGGCCGTAACGGCCGAGCCAACCCGCTGGCCACCCGGCCAACGCCAGCCGGGTCGCGCCCAGGCCGGGTCGGGCCGCGCCCGGCCGGGTCGGACCCGGACCCAGGTCGAACCCGAACCCGGGTCGGGTCGACCCCGGTTCGGGCCGACCCAGGGGGGTTGGGTCGGGTCGGTCCGGGCCCAGACCCCCCGTTTTTGGACCTCTTTCGGTCTTTCATCCATATCATGGGCTACGGACCTCCGATCAACACACCGTCAGCGGCGATGCGATCCTTGGACCGAGACGGTCGTTTTGACATATTACACTCAAGGTTTCGGAGAACTTTGCGTTCGGCCGGGTTGGTTCGAATACGAAACCAACCGGGCCCTCGGAGCGGAAACGCTTATATCTTGAGTTCCGGACGGCTGATTGACGTGTCGTCAACTTTTTTGGTTTCCTCTTGATGAGACTGAACTTTTGTCTTACTCCGCTCGAGGTTTGGACGCCGTCGAAGTGTGGTCGGGTTGGTTCGCACACAAAACCAATCGGGCCCCTGGAACGAAAAACCCAATAACTCACAGACCGGGCGTCCGATTGACGCGACGGTTGTCTCGTTGAATTCCTATTGATGAGACGGAACTTTTGGCATACTTCGCCTGAGTTTTGGATGCAGTTGGAGTATGGCCGGGTTGGATTGTACCTGAAATCCAACCGGGCCCCTGGAACGGAAAAGCTGATATCTTTCAGACCGGATGCCTGTTTGACGAACCATCAGCGGCGTTGGTGATCACGTTGAGAAACGGCCCCTATGAGTATATCCTATGAGAGTTCGGGGTACAGTTGAGATACGGCCGGGTTGGTTCGCACACGAAACCAACCGAGCCCCTGGGACGAAAAGGCTAATAACTCACAGACCGGGTGTCCGATTGACGCGTCGTCTGTTGCGTTGAGACCCCTATGACGAGGCGGTACTTTGAGATACTTCTTAGTGGGACTTTGAGATACTTGGAGTATCTACTAGTAGCTCGTGGAGAAGACCCTCCCGGAGACAAGCGTACGGAGTACGGAGACCGTGTAGCTGGCTGTGACCTGATGACTGCTTGTCCGATTCGATTCGGAGTAACTAGCATAGCCTAGTGGGGAGAACTACTTTGTGAGGTGGAAGACCTATGGAGGAGGATCACTACTGTGTGAGGTGGAAGACCCGCGGTACTCGACAGGAGGAGTACCTCTGTAGGCTATGAGGGGGAGCACTACTGTGTGAGGTGGCAGACCCATGGCGGAGGAGCACTACTGTGTGAGGTGGAAGACCCGAGGTACTCAACAGGAGGAGTACCTCAGCATTCATAGGTTGGTGAGCAGTACCTCAGAGATGTGACAGGATCACTGTACTCCCAAAGACGGAGCTCTTCAGCAGTTACGGTTTCGATAATGAAAATCCTGGTTTGAGCTGAGACTTTTGACCTTTGTGTTTACCTCATGATTGAGATGGGTCACTTGATAACTTAGGTATATGTATGGGCATATACCTGGGTAATGGTTATCCGTTGATTTCATAATCTTGTGTTTCCTCATGATTGAGATGGGTTACTTGATAACTTAGGTATATGTATGGGTATGTACCTAAGTAGAGGTTATCTGTTGAGATCTTCTTTGTGGTTTTCCTTGTTGGTTTTAGTGAGACCTTGAGGGTCTCGGGGTCCCTACTGAGTATCGTTATACTCACCCCTACACGGGCTATGCCCGCACCTCATTGTGTTGGTTGCAGATGACGGGCAGTGCTGACGGAGGCCGAGTGTTCGAGGACTGGACGGTACCTGGAGGTGGACCATCCGACGAGTCAGTATCCGGAGGTGGACTTCACAGCGAGACGACACTCAGAGGGGGTTGATGGGAGAGAGCATTGAGGAGTTTCACTATCTGTACCTACCCTTCAGGTAGGATCCGAGGAGGATGACCCAGGAGCTGCTTCCTTTCTTCCAGCTGTTTTTCTTTTTCTGTTGTACTTTTGTTTAGTTGTGGCTGTATTTTCCAGTTGGGTTTGTATTCTGGTCCATTTACTTTTTAGCACTTTCTTTGTACTTAGTGTTTTAATTCTGCTTGTACTCTGTGGTGTTTTGTTACTTTTATAAAGGCAATGTCTTCCCAGTTATCGGGATTTACACCTTTGGTGCTAGTCGCCAGCCCCTGGCCTATGGAAGGTGGGCTTGGGGTAGTCACGGCACGGGACCCGAGGACGGGTCGTGACAAATTGGTATCAGAGGAGTCGGTTCTACCGTAGAACTTATAACACTGATATTTTTCTTTCTGTAAAGCGACAATGTTAAGAGTACCGAGTGTGGTTTTTAGTTCAGGGAGTCCAGTGTTGGTGCGGGCGGCCGACGTATCCATACACCAGGACCCTGACAACTGATTTCCGACTTTGTGCACGAAAACACTGATTGCTTGTGTGTTTACAGAAGTTTTTAAAAGTCAGCTCAAACCAGGTCATCTCACTAGGTATAATCGTTTGACCATGTCACGTATATTTCTTTCAGGATGCCTTTTCACGGACGACCAGCTAGAGCCCAGAGGGATGTGCATACTGACAGCCTGCCGAGCGACGAGGCTTCGGTACAGGGCCCTCTTGCAGTTGAGGCACCAGCGGTACTACCATACGTTGGGCCACCGATGCCACCATCCCCAGCAGTAGGCGATGCACGCCACTTGAGTGCGCTGCATGAGTTCCAGCGCCAGAGGCCACCCAGGTTCCGGGGAGAGACGGACCCGCAGGCGGTTGAGGATTGGCTGGAGGCAGTGGTGAGAGTCTTCAGGCTAGTGGGGACGCCTGCAGACTTCATGGTGATCCTTGCTGCCAGCCTTCTTCAGGCAGCAGAAGGCAGGTGGTGGAGAAACTTGTTCCAGTTTTGCGACGGGATGACCTTCACATGGGAAGACTTCAAGACCTTCTTCAGGGTGGAGTTTGTGCCAGCAGCTCTACACCCCAAGCGTGTACAGGAGCTTCTACCTTTGCCACAGGGTTTTCGATCAGTAGCCGAGTCATCTGTGGGCTGTAGACAGATGATGTAGAGGTCCAAGAGGACCATACCAGCAGGTGGGCGACCTCGGGTTATAGGATCAGTAGTGTGGGGAACCCGGGGTGGATTCAGGGCCAGGCGTGCCAGAAACGGACAGTGTTTCTCCTGCGGCAGGAAGGGTCACATGGCACATGACTGTCCCACTCCTCGTACAGTTGATCCATAGGCTTTGGAGGAGCCACCGAGGCAGAAGCAGCGGCGGGTGCTTGAACAATAGCCGAGTAGTGGACAAGGTAGTAGAGATCCAGGAGTAGGTGGACAGGAGCGGAACTAGTGGATACGTCCCTTGTACTTCTAGTTCCATGTTTCTGTTGTATTCGTGTCTTTGTACTATGAGCTGCAATAATGAAAATACACTTATCTTTGTGATTTTTTCTTTCATGTCCTTTTTTTTGGTTGATACTAAGTGGTCCCAGTTAAGACTGTTGACTTGACCCTCACTTTCTAGATTTCTACTGGAGGAGACCCAGTGACCTCGCACTGATACCGACAATGTGACTCGACCCTTGGAGGCGAGAGTGACAGTTGGATCTCTTGGTAGTTACGTCGAGGCCTTACGACGTCATCCATGGCATGAATACATCATTCATGTCAGGATGGACTGTATTAGGCAATGGGAGTGGTTCATCCAGGGGATGAGACCAAGTTTCTCTTTTCGGCAAAGGAGAAATTTTATCAGCTCTTTCAGATCATAGGCAAAGAAGTTTTAGATCATCCAGGAGCAGATGAAGACTGCACAGTGTAGTGAGAAACAGGAAACTGGCACCAGTCTTAGAGACTCGGGCATGTTAAATGTTTCAAGAAGTGGAAGCTTTAAGGAGAGATGCATATGCGAAGCCGCAGACGTGGAGGTAGAGCTAGGGGAGCAGCATGAGGTGGTGTACGTTTTAACATGCTACAACCACCCGCCTAAGTTGTCCCTGCCAGGCTCAGGGAGCTGGGGGCAGGGGAAGAGGGTAGCTGCGTGCGGTCAGGGAGAGTGACCCGATGGCTCTAAGAATGATTCGAGGGACAGTCTGTGTCCACTACTAGCTATCGTAGTAATAGACGTTGATACGAATCATTCCTTCCTTCCATGAATCATGTCCCAGACCTAGAGTTTTCGGTAAGCCGTAGACTTGACCCTCACGTCTAGAGATACCTTGGGAGAAGACTTGATAATCACACTTACGCCGACAGTGTGATCAGACCCTCGAGGTGAGAGTTTTGGTTGGAATCTCTTAGTGGCAACGTCGAGGCCTTACGACGTTGGTTTGAGTATGGACTAGGCAAACACAGTTCATATACAAATTGACGGTATTAGGCAAAAAGGGTGTGGTTTACCTACGACATCGGGATGGGTTTTCCTTGGTCGGCGAAAAGGAAACCCCAGGCAGCACAGGATAAACTCATACACAGGAGGGTGTGACCAATCACTCTTGAGTTGTTCAACCTTACCCTCATGGCAGTAGTCGTTTTGGGTTTCACTTCTAACAGGAATTGGAGACCTCTAGAGTTTGAGTATGACGATCACATCCTTATACGGGTCTCACATTGACGAGGTTTACGGAGAAGTGGTCAAGGAGACAAGTTATCTCCGAAGTTCAATGGACCTTTCTAGGTCCTTAGCTGGGTAGGCGAGGTAGTTTACCGCTTGACCCATCCACCTCAGTTGCACCAAGTGCATGACGACTTCCACGTATCTCAACTGAGGAGATACGTGTGTGATCCTTCACATATCATCGACCATGGGGAGCTGGACTTTGGCGATGGGGTGACTTTCACGGAGGTTCCAGTGGGAATCGAGGATCGACAGGAGAGGATTCCATGAGGATGGTCGATTCCTCGGGTGCGCTTTCACTGGCAGTACAGGAACCTCCAGGTGAGCACATGGGAGCGGAAGGCTCAGATGCGTGCTCAGTACCGCGTTTGTTTCCCTAGTTTATGATGTATCTTTACGGGGACGTAAAGGCATCAGGTGGGAGTGATTTAAAGACCCGTAAAATTTGAGGAAATTTTTTTCTTAATTCTCTTTGGAATTTTACAAGAATGCAGTTTCTGACGGAACCTGATTCCGAGGCCGGATGTGCCCGGAATCATTTTTCGAAGTTTGGCTCAGGTACGTTCAGTGAACGAATGAGCGGGTTTTCCTAACTTTTGAACCTGTGCTCGGAATCGAATTCTGAGGGCACCGATGGAATCGCAGCACCGGTATTTGCTTAGAAATGCCTTTTCCAGAGTTGCGTTTGCTCGGGTGTGGTTTTTAGTTTTTGGGGTTAAGTTAAGAAATAAAATAATTTGGTGTGACAACTTTATTTTATTTCACTTAAAGCCACTTAAAGCCACTTAACCTAAGTTAAGCGGATAGGGTGGAACCCAAAAATATCCTACCCACTTGGTAGGATATTTGTGAGGTGGGGCTCTCACGAGCCCCACCGTTTCTTTTCCTTTAAGTAACGCACCCGCGAAAACCCCTTTTTAATGAAAGTCAACCGGTGCGTTTTCTTAAATTATTAACACCCCTATTAATTGGGCAGTTAAGTCATTACCATTAATTCACCGAATTAATGGTTCATTTCTTAACTTTGTTTTTCGTTTGTTGGCATAAGAATAAAATAAGACCAACACATGTGGGTGGCTTGTGGAGAGGATTGACAGAAACTCTAAGTTCTTCATCCACCTTCACGAAGAATGCGAAGAACGCCGAACCCTTGGAGATCGACGACGCGATGCCGTGTACCGCGACGCCGACGAATCTCCTTCTGTGACGTTTCTTCTGCGACAATCCTTCCCCGCGACAATCTTCGATCAACACCCGATTGAGGTAGGGGATTTCAGATCTTTTAAATTCTTTTTTGGATTTTATCCTCAACATGGGTTTAAATGGTACAATTAAATCTGTGTGATTTTAATCCTCAGAGTTTGTCTATGCAACGCCGTGTACCGTGACGACAGCGACGCCCCTTCCGCGACGCGACGATCCTCTTCTTCCGCGACGGTTAATTCCGCGATGAACTCACGTTCGACGACAACATTGAGGTAGGGGTTTTTTTCATTTTAATCTATGTGATTATATCCGCGGGTTGTTTAAATATTTGTCGGAAGACTTTTTAAAATCGCTAACACGGTGGGTGCGGACCAACGAACAAGTCCGAACCCACCGTCTCTTCGTTCTTGGTGAGCGGATTGGCGGGAGACGACAAAGCAGGCCACGTGGGCGATGTGAGGTCCTCGCAGTGAAGGACGGGCCCCGGGAGGGCCATTGGTGAAGACAACATGCAATTCCGACCACCAGAACTCGTCCGGTGGTCCGCGGAGCGGCCCGCCGACGCGCCGCGCCGGCACGGTGGCAGGTGGCGGCGGCGCTTGGCGCGCCGCCGGGAATAACCGCTGCGGTGGCAGGCCACGGTCCCGTGACCGCGCGGGACCGGAGGGAGCGGGACGCGGCAACCGATCGCGTCTGCTGGCAAGGGCGGCCCCATGCGGGGCCGCGGTCTCTCCACGCGGGGGCAGCGCGCCCCCCGCTTCGCTCGGCCGTAACGGTCGAGCCGACCCGCTGGCCACCCGGCCAGCGCCAGCCGAGTCGCGCCCAGGCCGGGCCGGGCCGCGCCCGGCCGGGTAGTACCCGGACCCGGGTCGGGTCGACCCCGGTTCGGGCCAACCCAGGGGGGTTGGGCCGGGTCGGTCCGGGCCCAGACCCCCCGTTTTCGGACCTCTTTCGGTCTTTCACCCATATCATGGGCTACGGACCTCCAATCGACACACCTTCAGCGGCGATGTGATCCGTGGACCGAGACGGTCATTTCGGTATATTACACTCAAGGTTTCGTAGAACTTTGCGTTCGGCCGGGTTGGTTCGGATACGAAACCAACCGGGCCCTCGGAGCAGAAACGCTTATATCTTGAGTTCCGGACGTCTGATTGACGTGTCGTCGACTTTGTTGGTTTCCTCTTGATGAGACTGAACTTTTGGATTACTCCGCTCGAGGTTTGGACGTCGTCGGAGTGCGGTCGGGTTGGTTCGCACACGAAATCAACCGGGCCCCTGGAACGAAAAAGCCAATAACTCACAGACCGGGCGTCCGATTGACACATCGTCTGTCTTGTTGAATTCCTCTTGATGAGACGGAACTTTTGGCATACTTCGCCTGAGTTTTGGATGCAGTTGGAGTATGGCCGGGTTGGATTGTACCCGAAATCCAACCGGGTCCCTGGAACGGAAAAGTTGATATCTTTCAGACCGGACGCCTGTTTGACGAACCGTCAGCGGCGTTGGTGATCACGTTGAGAAACGGTCCCTATGAGTATACCCTATGAGAGTTCAGGGTACAGTTGAGATACGGCCGGGTTGGTTCGCACACGAAACCAACCGGGCCCCTGGGACGAAAAGGCTAATAACTCACAGACCGGACGTCCGATTGACGCGTCGTCTGTTGTGTTGAGACCCCTATGACGAGGCGGTACTTTGAGATACTTATTCATGGGACTTTGAGATACTTGGAGTATCTACTAGTAGCTCGTGTAGCAGACCCTCCCGAAGACAAGCGTACGGAGTACGGAGACTGTGTAGCTGGCTGTGACCTGATGATTGCTTGTACGATTCGATTCGGAGTGACTAGCATAGCCCAGTGGGGAGCACTACTTTGTGAGGTGGCAGACCCATGGCAGAGGAGCACTACTGTGTGAGGTGGTAGACCCGCGGTACTCGACAGGAGGAGTACCTCTGTAGGCTATGAGGGGGAGCACTACTGTGTGAGGTGGCAGACTCATGGCGGAGGAGCACTACTGTGTGAGGTGGCAGACCCGCGGTACTCGACAGGAGTACCTCAGTAGTCATAGGTTGGTGAGCAGTACCTCGGAGACGTGACAGGATCACTGTACTCCCAGAGACAGAGCTCTTCAGCAGTTACGGTTTCGATAATGAAAATCCTAGTTTGAGCTGAGACTTTTGACCTTTGTGTTTACCTCATGATTGAGATGAGTCACTTGATAACTTAGGTATATGTATGGGCATATACCTGGGTAGTGTCTATCCGTTGATTTCATAATCTTGTGTTTCCTCATGATTGAGATGGGTTACTTGATAACTTAGGTATATGTATGGGCATATACCTAAGTAGAGGTTATCTGTTGAGATCTTCTTTGTGGGTTTACTTGTTGGTTTTAGTGAGACCTTGAGGATCTCGGGGTCCCTACTGAGTATCGTTATACTCACCCCTGTACGGGCTATGCCCGCACCTCGTTGTGTTGGTTGCAGATGACGGGAAGTGCTGACGGAGGCCGAGTGTTCGAGGACTGGACGGTACCCGGAGGTGGACCACCCGACGAGTCAGTATCTGGAGGTGGACTTCACGGCGAGACGACACTCAGAGGGGGTTGACGGGCGAGAGCATTGAGGAGCTGTGCTATCTGTACCTACCCTTCAGGTAGGATCCGAGGAGGACGACCCAGGAGCTGCTTCCTTTCTTCCAGCTGTTTTTCTTTTTCTGTTGTACTTTTGTTTAGTTGTAGCTGTATTTTCCAGTTGGGTTTGTATTCTGGCCCATTTACTTTTCAGCACTTTCTTTATACTTAGTGTTTTACTTCCTCTTGTACTCTGTGGTGTTTTGTTACTTTTATAAAGGAAATGCCTTCCTAGTTATCGGGATTTACGCCTTTGGTGCTAGTCGCCAGCCCCTGGCCTATGGAAGGCAGGCTTGGGGTAGTCACGACACGGGCCCCGAGGACGGGTCGTGACAGTAATTGTCCCTTAACAACCAAGTTTCATTGTAACACCCCGACCCCTCTAGACCGGATCCGGTGCATTACTTGTGATATTGGAATGGTTAGAAGGAATAAAAATCCCGAAGGAACAAACATTTTAGTAGTCTTGAAGAAACTAGATAAATAGATGTAACACAATTTACATTGAAAAAGGTTACAAGATACAATACAAAACAAAAACTAAAAACCGCATCCACAGGAACTCAATAAATGGTCTCCTCTTTGTCACCTGTTGAAAGTAAACAAAGAAAGGGGTGAGCTCAAACACTCAGTAAGGGTTACAAATAGAGGAATAATGAGTAAAATAATGAGTTAATCATAATCAATATGACATAATAAATATGGCATAGTGAATAAATGACAAACTAATTCCATTAATAAACTGAGAATGAAACTACATCCATAGATTTTTTCATAGTGAAAACCCCATGGATAATAATAATAACTTATAATGAATAAAGAGAATGCTTATTAATTGGACGTCATGTATCTGGCACATGAAACCATAATACCATTAAAACGGTTTAGTTCTGTGGGTAGAAACTCGTCTGATTTTTGGAAACAAACTCGAAGGGTTTGTCACCAAACTGATTTGTCTCATGAGACCTACTGATGCATCAAGGAGCTATAGAGGGCCCCACCCACCACTGCATTTCCAAATAATTATTTATACATTGATTCAATATAAGATAAATATTCCTTTTCAATATCCGTATAGAGTAGAGTATACAGATTCATCAATATTTCCATAATTAAAATAACTTTCCAAATAAACACCGTATGTAAAATGGTATACGGTCTAGAAAAAAAACATATCCATGATATGAGATTATGGATATTTAATATAAATATAATTTCAAATGAAAATTTATCTCAAATTGGTAGTAGGTACACCACATAATGATTATCAGGTGCACCACACAAAGTTAGTCACAACAAAATAGTAGTTGAGAAAAAGTCTCTTACCACAATTTATTTGGTCGAATCATATGACCAGAACTTAATAACCCTCAAACGAACAATTTAGTAAAATGAATATAAATATTATCATGTTATTATATATCAAATGTAAGTACACATATACCACATTCAAGAAATAAGTGGCGAAATATGAAAATCTCACAGAAATTAAAGTGAGATGAGAAACCCCTTACCTTATGCTGGATTGTGTTCTTAATTTGCTTTAATGACCTGAATAATAAAATTTAGCTTCATTAATTAATAACTCCATAAAATCCTATACATTTAATTGGTTTATTATAACCTTATTAGGTTCATTCATGGCCCTTTTTATGGGTTTAATAGGTTCAATTTTCTTGTCTTGGAAGCATTTTCTTCCTTGGTTTTCATGGTTTGTTTACTTTTTTCATGAATGGAAGTTCATTTGAAACATTGTTAAACATCCAGAATTGTTAATAAATCTTATTAATGAAATTATGGATATATAAATGATCCTATAATTATTTTGGGTTATATACCATGATGATGATTCATTAGTTAAAAGTTTATTACAAATATTCGGATTAACTTGGTCGTTTTGTTCATAATGAACTTGTTTTGTATTATCATTTTATATTATGAGTGTGTAAGGATTCTAGAACATTAATGAGATGAAATAATTCTATTATTATCTGGTTCAACCATTAAAATAGTCTCATTACCAGTAATGAAGAATAAAGTGAAGAACAAAACTCTGTCGTCCACAAAGGTTATAAATTGGAACCTCATGGACGTTGATTTTGTTTATAAAAATAAAAGGGAGGGAGAAAGGATATTGATGATAGTTCTTCCATTAACATGATATAATTACAGTATATAGATGATACTGGAGTTTACCATGGTCATTTTTATAGAGGAGGTGAGTAGAGAAAAATAAAAGAGATGAACTTGAAAATAAAATAAAAGTTGAGAGGTCCCTTATGAAAATTCGGCAACCTAACGACGTCGCTTAAAATTTTCATAAATTGAAATGTTGAGAAAAAAGGGTATCTCATCATATTGAAATAAAAAGTACAGTAAGAATAATAAATAAAATCAAACCCCAATATATTACAAAGGAATTTCAAATAGCTAACATAAAAGAAGTGTAGACTTAAAGAAGAGAATAAAGGATTCCCTTACCTTGTAGAGTAACTCCTAGATCTGGAAGGACGGGACCTTGGTGGATTAAGGACACCTTGGTAGGACTCCTAGGGAGGTAATACCACCAGAGATTCGAGGATATTTAGTTTGTAATGAATGAAAATTAAGGGGGTGAGTGGGTATTTATAGTAATTAAGAGAGAGTTTTTTATTAATTAAAAGGGACACCTTGTTAGTGGTTTTCACAAAACCATGGGCTTGCCCATGGTTTAAGCCACTTGGGACACCTCATGTCATAAGATAATGTACAAAAGTAGACCATCCCTTTATTTTAATTATTACATCATTATGATGTCATTAAACTATCAAAAACTCAAATCTGTATTTTTACTATTCACGAAAAATTCAAATATTTTAGAAAAATCCCAAAAATTCACCCTAACCATTTTTCGACGTGTCGAATTCAAAAATAAAATCCATTTTTTGAAAATAATTTTCTATGTATTTTTAATTTAATTATTAAATAAAATCAAAGTTAATTCGAAAAAATAACAATTTAAAGGTATAATTAGTTTTGTATTACATTGAGAAATTAATTAACTTCTCATTATATTATTACCTTAAGAAAATAAAATATTATCATTATTTACTATTTATAAGGGTCATATTACTATTCATATTACTATTCATAAGGGTATATTACTATTTATCAAAAAATCAATTTGGTTTTATCAGACTCCAAACAACTTACTGGTCACAACTCTAGATGACTGTTTTTCAAAATTCAAAACATAGAAGTGGAAAATTTATGTTTAATGGATAGCATATAACTTTCTCCTATAATGTTTTGTTTCACAAAAGACTTAGTGCTTCATGGAATATAGTCTATCTAATGAATAGAATGTATTTAAGAGCAATATACCATAAAATTTTTAGGGTGTTATATTATTCCCTCCTTCAGAAATTTTGTCCTCAAAATTTTATGTATAAAGCCCACCAAAAAGATGTAGGTGGTTCTTCTTCACGAAATCCTCTGGTTCCCATGTTGCTTCCTCCATATTCTGGTTTCTCCAAAGAACCTTTACTAGAAGAGTTGTTCAATTTCTCAATACCTTCTCCCTTGTATCAAGAATCCTGATAGGCTTTTCACAATATGAAAAATCAAGTTCCAGTTCTATTTCTTCATATGTAAGTACATGTGTTGGGTCTGGAATGTATTTCTTTAACAATGACATGTGGAACACATCATGAACACTAGAGAGATTTTGCGGCATCGCTAGACGGTAATCTAAAACTCTGATTCTTTCCATAATTTCAAATGGTTCGATATACTTGGGGCTCAGTTTCCCTTTCTTACCGAACCTTAAGACACCCTTCCATGGATATACTTTCAGAAAGACATGATCTCCCACCTAGAATTCCAAATCCTTTCTCTGATTGTCAGCATAACTTTTCTACCTACTTTGGGCTGCTTTAATATGGTCTTGGATTGTCTTCACCTTTTTTGTGGTCTCTTCAATAATTTTTAGGCCTATAAGTTTCCTCTCACCAACTTTGTCCCAACATGTTGGAGTTCGACATCTATTTCCATATAATGCTTCATAGGGGGGCCATTTGAATACTAGAATGGAAACTATTGTTGTAAGAAAATTACAACAAAGGCAAGTATTGATCCCACATACCTTGGAAGTCAAGAGAGCATGACCTCAGCATGTCTTCTAGAGTATGAATAGTCCTTTCAGACTGTTCATCGGTTTGGGGGTGATATGTAGTACTCATATAAAGCTCAGTATTCAAAGCCTTCTGGAGACTTTTCTAGAATTTTGATGTAAACTAGGGATCTCGATCAGATACAATTGATAGAGGTGCACCATGAAGTCTTACAACTTCATTAATATACAGTCTTTCCAGGCGCTCAAGTGGTAATTCCTCTCTTATAGGAAGGAAATGTGCTGATTTTGTGAGAAGATCAACAATTACCCATATTACATCATTCCTTCTAGGTGTCCTCGATAGTCCGGTGATAAAATCCATCGTAATGTTATCCCACTTACAAATAGGAATAGGTAGAGGTTTCATCACTCCTTTGGGATGATATCTCTCTACCTTCACTTGTTGAAAAACTAGACACCTTCACACATAGTCAATAATTTCCCGCTTCATATTATCCCACCAAAAATATTCCTTCAGATCTCTATAAATCTTGGTTCTACCCAGGTGTATAGAAAAATTTTAGCTATGAGAATAATCTAATAATTCCCTTTTTATCTCAGGTATTGATGGAACACATAACCTCTTTCCAAACTTCAGAACTCCTTCTTCATACACGAAGTCAGCCAGTCTTCCATCCTTGACAGCATTAATTTTCTTGTGCAGATTCCCATCATCAGACTGAGAGCTTTTTATCTTCTCTAATAAAGATGATTTAGCAACCATTTGAAAGAGGAGTGATGTTTCCCCTTCCTTAAAAATTACCATATCCATCTTCAGTAGATCCATGAACATAAGATCTCTTTCAATCCTCATTTGAGTCAGAAGGCCATGATCTTTCCTGCTTAATGCATCTGACACCTTATTCACCATTCTTGGGTGGTAGTGTATTGAAAAATCATAATATTTGAGTAACTCAAGCCATCTTCTTTGCCTCATGTCGAGTTCTTTTTGTGTGAAAATATATTTCAAAATCTTGTGGTCCGTATAAATCTCACATCTCTCTCCGTAGAGATAATGCCTCCATATTTTCATAGTAAAGATTACAGTTTCTAACTAAAGATCATGAGTTGGATAATTTTTCTCATGGGTCTTCAACTGTCTTGATGCATAAGCAATAACTTTGTCATTTTTCATAAGGATGCAACCCATCCCATTCTTCGATGCATCACTGTATATTACAAATCCATCACTTCCAGATGAAAGAGTCAAATTGGAGAATTGAACAATATTATTTTAAATTATTTGAAGCATTTTCTGCATTCTTTTGTCCACAAAAACTTAACTCCTTTACGTGTGATCTTGGTTAGTGGGTTAGCCAGTCGGGTGAAATTCTGAACAAAATACCGATAGTAACCTGCTACGACAATAAAACTATGTACCTCGGTTATGTTTATTGGCGTGGGCCATTCTTGGATTGCCTTTTTCTTTGCAGGATCAACTAGGATTCCATCCTTTGAGACAATATGGCCTAGAAAAGAAACTTATTGAAGCTATAATTTGCACTTGCTAAACTTCCCATGTAATTTATTTCTTCTAAGAGTTCTCAGAATAATTCGCAAGTGATTCTCATGGTATTCATAGATTTTTTATTATACAAGGATATCATCGATGAATACCACAACAAAGTTATCAAGATATTCCTTTAAAACTCTATTCATTAAATCCATGAAAACAGAGGGTGCATTTGTCAGTCCAAAAGGCATCACTGTAAACTCGTAATGCCCATACCTGGTCCAAAATGTTGTCTTAGTAATATCTTCCTTCCTCACACGCAACTGATGATATCTGGATCAAAGGGAAATATTTTAAAGGTATTGATCTCCATGAAGTTGGTCAAATAAATCATCTATCCGAGGAATAGGATACTTATTATTTATTATAATAGCATTGATTTCCCTGTAATCAATGCAAAGCCTCATGGTTCCATCTTTCTTCTTGACAAAGAGGACAGGGGCTCCCCATGGAGAAACACTAAGTCGAATAAATCCTTTTCACTTAAATCCTCTAGTTGTTTCTTTAGATCTACTAATTTCACAGTGGCCATTCTATAGGGAGTCTTTGATATAGGTCTTGCATCAGGAATTAAATCAATAGAGAACTCAACTTCCCGCTCTGGAGGATGTCCAGGTAAATCCTCTGGAAATACATCAATGTACTCTTTCACTATGTGCACATCTTCAATATAAATATTTCTTTCCTCACCCATAGATATTGGTTTATCTTCCTCTCTAAGTATTGTATTTAGTAGTGCTATTGGGGGTGGTTCTAGATAAGAATCAGGTGGCAAAGTTTCTGCCCTAAAGACAAGGAATTCTACACCATTTTCAAAAATTGTAACTTTCTTCTTATTACAATAAATCTTCGCATCATAATTTGACAGCCAATCCATACCGAGAATTATATCAAACTCAATCATTGGTATGATGATAAGGTTAGAAACTAGAGCACATTTTAGTGCCTGGAGGGGAACTAGTCGACATGCCTTGGTTGCAATGATACATCCCCTAGGAGTTTTGACTAACAACTCCCTTATTAAATCAAATTGGACATATCTAATTTTCTTGGAAAATTGGGAAGATATAAATGAATGTGATGATCCAGAATCAAATAAAGTGTTGGCTAAGTTTGAGGAGACAATTAAAGTACCTTCCACCACGTCATTAGGAACTTCAACCTCCGCGGTTGTAATCGCATAGGATCTCCCTTGTTCTCTTGGATTTTTATAAGGCTTGTTTCCTTGGCACTTAGGTCACTCATTTACATAGTGTCCCATATCTTTGAAATTGTAGAATTCAATATCATTAAATTATTTCTTCCCCTTGCATTCATCAGATCGATTTCCCTTTTCTTCGTAGTTATAGCAGACTCCCATTCCTTTCAAGCATTTCGCGAGATGATTCTTTCCACAGTTCTCGCATAATGGGAAACTATTCATTACCCTGCTCTTCTTTGGTGCTTATTCTTTTCCTTTGTTATCAAATTACCTCTTCTTATCTTTGTTTCCTTTGAAAATATTTGATCTAGAAAATTCCCTCTCTGTTTTGATAGAACTTGATACAATTTCATCATATGATGAAAATGATTGAGAAGCCAGTGCCCTTCATAGACTTGGCTTAAGACCTTCAAAGAAATGATCAATCGTGTCTGCTGAGTCACGTACGTAATCCATAGTATACCTGGCCAACCTTGTGAAAGTAGTCTCATACTCTTCCACACTGTCTTCTTCCCTTTGTTTTAATCTAAGGAATTTCCTCTTCATTTCAGTTTGTTGCTCATGAGGGAAATATTTTTTGAAGAATATTTCCTTAAAATTCCTCCATTACATATCATCTATCTCTTCTTCCTCCATGGTATTTTGAATCAGGGACCACCATTGATCAGCGTCGCCCTTGAGACAATATACTGACAGTACTACCTTTTCATTTTCATTACATCTTAACGCCAAAAATATCTTTTCAAGGGACTTGATCCATTACTCAGCAACCACTGGATTATTAGTCCTACTGAAATATGGGGTCTTTTTCCACATGAAACGATCCAACACAGGTGTGGAATGGTTATTCGTTACAACTTGAGTAAGTTGTCCCAATATGGTCATGATCTGATCGGCTCCAACGTTGACTGTGTTGACTTTCTCAGTAGGGAGATCTCTACCTTGCCCATGAGTATTGATTCTCCTTCTTCCATTAGATGTCATTTCTAAATAATGGGATACACTAGATTAGTTTATGAATCTCAAATATAAAATCACTCGACATAGATTGAAATTCTATGCATAGTTAATCTTATAAACATGGTTTCTCTGAGGAAAATTTACATCAAAATCCTTCATAATGGCTTGTAAAGAAAATCTGAATTATCCTAAGCATATCCCCCGGGAGTGTCATAACCAAGAGTGAAGCAAGGCCCATTTTCATGTACCAGGATACCCCAAGTCAAGCCCAAAACTCCTTGTCGGATCTTTCGCTCCTAGGTACCTCTGTGCCAGAGCCACCTCTACCTGCTTGTATCCAGACAGGGATTTATTTACTAGAAGGATTCACATAATCTATTCCTTACCAAAATGCCAGGATATTTTTGTATGTTTATCCTCAAATACTACCTTAGGTCTTTGTTCCCTACTATACATTTCCTACTCTAGTTTTCAAGTTTTCTACTAAACTTCCTATGATACCAACTATAACACCCCGACCCCTCTAGACTGGAGTCGGTGCATTACTTGTGATATTGTCATGGTTATAAGGAATTAAAATCCCAAAGGAACGAACAGTTTAGTAGTCTTTAAGAAACTATATACATAGATGTAACAAAATTTACATTGAAAAAGGTTACAAGATATAATACAAAACAAAAACTAAAAACTGCATCCACGGGAACTCAATAAACGATCTCCTCTTTGTCACCTGTTGAAAGTAAACAAAGAAAGGGGTGAGCTCAAACGCTCAGTAAGGGTTACAAATAGTGGAATAATGAGTAAAATAATGAGTGAATCATAATGAATCTAACATAATAAATATGGCATAGTGAATAAATGACAAACTAATGCCATTAATAAACTGAGAATGAAACTGCATCCATAGATTTTGTCATAGTGAAAACCTCATGGATAATAATAATAACTGATAATGAATAAGAAGAATGATTATTAATTTTACTTCATGTATCTGGAACATGAAACCATAATACTGTTAAAATAGTTTAGTTTTGTGGGTAGAAACCCATCTGATTTTTGGAAACAAACTCGAAGGGTTTGTCGTCAAACTGATTTGTCTCATGAGACCTACCGATGCATCGAGGGGCTATAGCAGGCCCCACTCACCACTGCATGTCCAAAACATTCTTTATACATTGATTAAATACAAGAGAAATATGCCTTTTCAATATCCGTATAGAGTAGAGTATACAGATTCATCAATATTTCCATAATTAAAATAACTTTCCAAATAAACACCGTTTGTAAAATGGTATACAGTTTAGAAAAAAAACATATCCATGATGTGAGATTATGGATATTTAATATAAATATAATTTCAAATTAAAATTGATCTCAAATGGGTAGTAGGTACACCACATAATGATTATTAGGTGCACCATACAAAGTTAGTCACAACAAAATAGTATTTGAGACAAATTCTCTTACCACAATTTATTCGGTCAAATCATATGACCAGAACTTAATAACCCTCAAATGAATAATTTAGTAATATGAATATTAATAGAATAATGTTATTATATATCAAATGGAAGTAAAAATATACCACATTCAAGAAATAAGTGTCGAACAATGAAAATATCACTGAAATGAAAGTGAGATGAGAAACCCCTTACCTTATGCTCGAGTGTGTTCTTCATTTGTTTTAATGACCTAAATAATAAAATTTAAATTCATTAATTAATAACTTCAGAACCTTCTATATATTTAATTGGTTTATTATAACCTTATTAGGTTCATTCATGGCCCTTTCTATGGGTTTAATAGGCTCAATTTTCTTATCTTGAAAACATTTTCTTCCTTGGTTCTCATGGTTTGTTTACTTGTTTTCATGAATGGAAGTTCATTTGAAACATGTTTAAACATCCAGAATTGTTAATACATCTTATTAATTAAATTATGTATATATAAATGATCTTATAATGATTTTGGATTATATACCACGATGATGATTCATTAGTTAAAAGTTTATTACAAATATTCGGATTAACTTGGTCGTTTTGTTCATAATGAACTTGTTTTGTATTATAATTTTATATTATGAGTGTGTAAGGATTACAGAACATTAATGAGATTAAATACTTATATTATTATCTAGTTCAACTATTAAAATGGTCTCATGACCAGTAATGATGAAGAAAGTGAAGAATGAAACTCTGTCGTCCACAAAGGTAATAAATTGGAACCTCATGGACGTTGATTTCATTGATAAAAATAAAAGGAAGGGAGAAAGGATATTGATGATATATCTTCCATTCATATGATATAATTATAGTATATAGATGATAATGGAGTTTATCATGGTCATTTGGATAGAGGAGGTGAGGAGAGAAAAATAAAAGAGATGAACTTGAAAATAAAAGAAAAGTTGAGAGGTCCCTTATGAAAAATCGGCAGCCTAACGGCGTCGCTTAAAATTTTCATAAATTGAAATGATGAGAACAAAAGGGTATCTAATCATATTGAAATAAAAAGGACAGTAATAATAATAAATAAAATCAAACCCCAACATATGATAAAGGAATTTCAAATAGCTAACATAAAAGAAGTGTCGACTTAAAGAAGAGAATGAAGGATTCCCTTACCTTGTAGAGTAACTCCTAGATCTTAAAGGATGGGACCTTGGTGGCTTAATGAAACCTTGGAATGACTCCTAGGGAGTTAATACCACCATATCTTCTAGTATATTTAGTTTGGAATGAATGAAAACAAAGGGGGGTGAGTAGGTATTTATAGTAATTAAGAGAGAGTTTTTTATTAATTAAAAGGGACACCTCGTTAGTGGTTTTCGCAAAACCATGGGCTTGCCCATGGTATTTGCCCATAGTTTAAGCCACTTGGGACACCTCATGTCATAATATACTGTACAAAAGTCTACCATCCCTTTATTTTAATTATTACATCATTATGATGTCATTAAACTACTGAAAACTCAAATCTGTATTTTTACTATTCACGAAAAAATCAAGTATTTTAGAAAAATCCCAAAAATTCACCCTAACCATTTTTTGACAAGTAGAATTCAAAAATGAAATCCAGTTTTTGAAAATAATTTTCTAAGTATTTTTAATTTAATTTTTAAATAAAATAAAAGTTAATTCGAAAAAATAACAATTTAAAGGTATAATTAGTTTTGTATTACATTGAAAAATTAATTAAATTTTTATTATCTTATTACCTTAAGAAAATAAAATATTATCATTATTTACTATTTATAAGGGTCATATTACTATTCATAAGGGTATGTTACTATTCATCTAAAAAATCAATTTGGTTCTATCAGACTCCAAATGACTTACTGGTCACAACTCTATATGACTATTCTTCGAAATTCAAAACATAGAAGTGGAAAATTTATGTTTAATGAATAGCATATAACTTTCTCCTATAATGCTTTGTTTCACAAAATAATTAGTGCTTCCTGAAATATAGGTTATCTAATGAATATAATGTATTTAAGAGCAACATACCATAAAATGTTTGGGGTGTTATATGCATAGTCTTCTGGGCAGAGCTACAAAGTTTGAAACACCATATGAAAACCTATGGACCAAAACCCACACATACAAATAGTTTTATTAAAGACTCATGTGGTTAGAAAAAACCATGCTCAAACTATGAAAAATTCCACTGGAATCCATAGATCCATATCACACAGTGACCACATGGTTAGTACAAATCGTGTGCCTAAACTGTGTGCTAACCTATTTTCCCCAAAACACCAAATTTTTAACCCCTGATTCTTGAGATCCTTTAAAACCTTAAAAGTGATAAATCAATCTCAAAGAATAAAAAATATACATACTTTTGACCTATATCTAGTCACATGGTTGGTATGAAATTTTCTATTACCTATATAGGAAGAAAGATGAATAGATTTAGGTCACCCATATCTTTCATTTTTGTAATTACATTCATAAATTAAATGAATAGTTTTATGATAATAATTAAAAAACTTATTTTGTGAAATACCTTTTATAAAAGTAGTATTTTTGGAAGGGCTCCCATTATTTGAAAAACTAAAACCATGATAATTTTTCATAGGACATTGAGAAGACAAAATCATATCAAGATATTTATCACCATTGGTGAATTGAGCGAGAGTATTTTTAAGATATTTAATATGGGGTTATAATTTTAAATTTCTGGTTGATTTTTTAATTTCAAAAACAAATCATTTTTTTCTTTTAAAAGGATATATCTTTCATTAAATAGTTGAGTTTTTTCTTTAATAATCATTTGCATTTATTTGCAAGTTATTTATATTTAGAAATGAGCTCTTTACAAAAATTCTCAAGCTCATTTTGTTGATAGGAAGAGCAAGAAGAAGAGAATGAATGAGAGGAAGAAGATGAATGGGAAATAGAATGAGAAATAGAAGAACTAACCTCATCACATACCTCGAAATGTTCCAAGATGCATTTAATACTTGAATCGCTTGAGGATGTTGATTCCATGGATTCTTCACTAGATCTCTAGATTCATATATTAAGGGATTTATTAATTTTCTTATTTTATTTCAACTTATTTTTATATATTGTTAAATCTAGTCTAATATATCCCTTCTTGTTGCATTCATATCATGTTACTTTTAGTACTTCAATTTGAATTTACTTTTTGGAAGGGTGGAAAGTTTACTTCTTTTTGTTAAATTAGTTCAATATCTTGGTCAAACGTTCAATCTTGGATTAATTATAGAATGAATCTATATCATCAATAGTGTTGAAAGTAATTGTTCTTTTGGATTCTTTGGCTTTATTTGCTTATTAAGCTTCTTTATCAGCTTGTCTCTTCATAATAATCTCATATGTAATGAGGAATCTGATAATCTCTTTGACTGCCGTGTTTTTTATTCTTTTAGCTTCCTGGAACACAATCAATTTAGGTTCCCAATTTCTTGTTAAGACCCAAAGGAACTTTTTCATGAAATTTTATATAGAAAAATCATCTCTAAGAGATTTTTTACCATTGAAAATTTCAGTAAAATGAGTAAAAAAACTAGTAATGGAATCATTTGGATGCATAAAGAAATTTTCAAAATCTTTACTATATATATCCAACATAGGATCTTTAACTTTATTGGTTCCTTCATAAGAGACTTCTATCAATTTCCATATTTCATGGGTGGTTTTTCAAGTATATATGCGATTAAATTCATTTTGGTAAATCCCACAATGGATCACATTCATAACTTTTCCATCTTATTAAAAAGAAGTTATATATTGGGGAATCCATTTATCTTATGATTCAGTTGTAGGGGTATAATCATGCATAAAAATTTTCAAAACAGGATTTCCAATACTTTTAAGAAAAATAGACATATGATTTTTCCAATAAGAATAACTGGATACATCAAAGATGGGAGCATGAGAATAAGAATTAGATTCCATTTTAAAAAGATAAAAATTTGAAATCAATTAAGATTTTAAAAATTATAATCAATTTTGAAAATATGGATTTTTAAGAAAGATAAAGAGATCACATTTCATTTCAGATGTTAGTAGAAGAAGAAGGGGAAAATTAAAAGAGAGGGGTGAATTGAATTTTAAAAATAAAACAATAAATGCAAAGGTAAAATTCAAAACAAAATTATTTCGATACAACAAAGTGATAAAGTGATAAATTCAATCCATATTATAAGGTTACTATCAAAGTTAATTAATCAATAAAGCACAATGGAAAAAATATGTATCAAATTTATGCACTTTATGTATATCAAGATTGAATGATGTGATGAATAAATTAGAATAGAGATCAAATATGGTTTGATAAAGGAGTTTGGTAATAACTCGGTGTGAGTCCCCATGTCTCCTCTTCTTGGGTTTAGAGGTTTTTCTTATTATTCCCTTGATTTTTAATAGAGATCAATTAACCACATACTACCTTGATTTTCTATATAAGCAGAAAGAAACTAAGTCTCCCTTGATTTTTTATAGAAATAGAAAGAACTCAATTGAATAATATAGGTTGAAAATAGATAGATTTACTTAGAACAAACCCAATACAAATATATTATCTTGTCTCTTAAGAGGGGGCTTGAAGATCACAATATATTTGCTGTTGATTCGATCAGAGAGTTGTTGCACATGTTTTTTATATGATTCAAGCACCCAGTGTCTCTATTTATATCCTCCAATGAATCAAGGAACCTTTTGTAATCCTTTAATATCATTAATCATCATAAATGACCAATTGGGAGGAGTGGGACCCATGGGAATTGAAGATACTTTATTGTTGGATCAGCCCTACCAACTAGTTGCTCGATGCCACCTGTTAACTGGTAGGCTTGTTGGGAATCACTAGGCTTTACCTTATTCCACCAGCTAATCGGTTCTCCTCCACCGATGGATTGGTAGACTCCTAGAGCTTGGGGGAGATATTTTCCACACCATCAGTGAGCTAATACTACTTGCTGATTCCTATTTTAACAAGTGACACCATCACTTCCTTCTATGACCTTCTATTAGACTTCTAACTTCATTCAAATATCTTTACACATGAATTGTGATTGGTCTAATCTTAAAACAATATAATCAAGGATCCTTTGAATGTAATTTAACAACTTGATCAATTAAATCAATGAAATCACCTAAAGACCAAAATATAAGACTGAAACTCCTCAAAATGTTAGACAATAGAGTGTTTGAACGGTAAAATTGAGATTTTTTAGTTTATTTTTTTAATAAAATTTCACTGAAATTTTATATTGTGAACACTAATAGAAAAAAAGGACTTTATCGATAACCTAAATTCATCACTAAAGTCCTATAGTGGTCACCTAACGTCCCCCAAATGATGGACGCTTTAGGCACGTAGTTGTTGCCTATAGAGCCTGCCCTTTGGCAGATGTTATTGACCAAGTTGGGATCACCTATAGCGACCACAATTTTGGAAGTCCCTATAGAACACCTTAGGATCACCTTTAGAGACTACCATTTGAAGGTTGTTATAGACCCCTGAGATCACCTTTAGTGACCACCAAAATTGTGGTCTCTATAGTCCAACCTGAGTAACCTATAGCGGTCGTCATATGGCGGTCACTGTATATTCACTTTGTCTGATCTATAGTGACCGCCAAATGGAAGCCGCTATAATTTTTTAATTTTTTTTAAAAAACACACTAGAATTAAAAAAACACCATATTTCAAAAATATAGTAAATATTTACAAAATATGTAAAACCGCAAGCCCATAAATCTCTTTGCCTACTCATCTTCCAAGCTCCACACCCATTATCAAATAAAGATGCATGATAAAATTTAATAAAATAATTAGTGTAGTAAAAAATATCACAACTAATAAATGAAATGAAATAAAATATTTCAATTAAAACTTAGTACAACAGACTAAAGTTATTTGGTTTTGAAAATATACTAATAATTTCTAATCGTTTTTTCAATTTAAAACCACTTATTCTGTCATTATAATCAGACCACATGTCTGATTTATATGTCATCTAATCATACACATTAAAAGTAATAATAAGATAGTTGTCATGTGATTTTAAGTCATTCTGAAGTCATTTTTTATATATCTAATCATTAAACGCACGTTCTGGTGTTTTATGAAACTAAAAGTGAATTTTCCATCATCTTGGGAAATAAGAACCTCAAATTGATTTATAATCTTCTTAAACATTTCACAATTCACTTTATGGTTTTTTGCCTGATTTCTTGGCATTTAGAGGTCGTTTGGTTGGTTTTGACCTCGTGTGTTTTTAAAGGGTGTCAAACCTTTAAAAATTGCATATTCGATCGTTTCAGAAAAAACATACACGCAATTTAAGTTTCATCTACTCATACACATAGAAAATAATAATAAGACGATTTTCCTATGATTTCAAGTCATTCTGAGGTCATTTGCTATGGATCTGACCATTAAACATGTGTCTTGGTGTTTTAGCACTAAAAGTGTGTTTTTGGTCATCTTGGGAAAACACCAACTCGAATTTGAGTTCTGTATACTTGATCATTTCACAATTGACTCTATGGTTTTTTTCTAGTTTCATGGTATTCAGATGTTGTTTGATTGGTTTTGACCCCTAGATGCACCTTTTTAAAGGGTGTTAAACCTTTAAAAACAACATATTCGATCATTCTGGGTAGACCGCTCATCTGATTCATGTGTCGTCTACTCATATATGTCACGAATAATTATAATATTGTTTTCCTATGATTTAAAATCAATCCAAGTTATTTTTATATAGATCTAACCATTAAACGCATGTTTTGGTGTTTTATGACACTAAAAGTGTGTTTTCCATCATCTCGGGAAAACAACACCTTCGATTGACATACTATATGCTCATACATTTAAAAAATCACTATATGGTTATTTTCATCTGAATTCATGGCATTTGGAGGTTGTTCAGATGGTTTTGACCCCCCCCCCATGTTTTTAAAGGGTGTCAAACCTTTAAAATTTTCATAGTCGGTCATTTTGGGCATATCGCACATCCAATTGATGTGATTTATCCTCATGCATGTTAAAAATAATAATAATATGGTTTTAATATGATTTTAAGTCATTATAGGGATTTTTTCTATGGATATGGTTGTTCAAAGCATGTTTTGGTCTTTTTTGACACATAAAAGTGCATTTTTGGTCCTCCTGGAAAAATGCCTACTCAGATTGACATTACTTCTAATAGACCATTTAACAATTCACTCTAGGCTTGTTTTTTTTATTTCATGGCATTATGATTCCATTCTGTTGGTTTTGGGCCTTGTACGTACCTTTTTAAATAGTGTCAAACCTTTAAAAACCACATATTCAGTCGTTTCGGGTAGAGCGCTTGACTAATTGAAGTTTCGTATACTCATAAACATCAAGAATAATAATAATAAGATGGTTTTCATATGATTTTAGGTAATATCAAGGTATTTTTCTAAATATTTGTCCATTAAATGCATGTTTTGGTGTTTTATGACACTAAAAGTGCATTTTCTATCATCCCGGAAAAACTAAACCTTAGATTGATGTATTGTTTACTCAAAAATTTAAAAATTAACTCTATAGTTGTTGTCATCTAATTTCATGATATTCAAAGGTTGTTCATTTGGTTTTGAACCCCTTGTGTTTTTAAAGGGTTTTAAACCTTTAAAAACAACATATTTGGTCATTCTAGGCATATCGCATGTCTGATTGATGTGTCTTCTCTTCATAGATGTCATAAAATAATAATAATAATATGGTTTTCATATTATTTTACATTATTCTAGGGTTTTTTGACATAGATCTGATCATTAAAGCTGTGTTTTGGTTTTCTATGACACTAAAAGTGTGTTTTTGGTCCTCCCAGGTAAACGCCAGCTTGGATTGACGTTCTATCTACTCTAACATTTCACAATTTACTCTACTATTGTTTTCATCTGATTTCATAGCATTCAGATACCTTTCAGTTGATTTTCACCATCAGGTGCACCTTTTTAAAGGGTGTTGAACCTATAAAAACTGCATATTCGATCATTCTGGTCAGACCATGTGTTTGGTTGATGTGTTGTTTACTCATACATATCATGAATAATAATAATATGGTTTTCCTATGATTTAAAATCATTATTAATTATTTATATATATATGACCATTAAATGCATGTATTGATATTTTATGAAACTAAAAGTGTGTTTTTCGTCATCCCAGGAAAATAGAATCTTCGATTGACATACTGTCTACTCAAACATTTTTACAATTCACCCTATGGTTGTTATCATCTGATTTCATGACATTCATAGGTTGTTCGGTTGGTTTTGACCCCCCGCATGTTTTTAAAGGGCGAAAAACCTTTAAAAACTACATATTCAATCGTTCTGGGCAGATTCCACATTCAATTGATTTTTTTTCTCCTTATACACATCAAAAATAATAATGATACAGCTTCCCTGTGATTTCAAGTCATTCTGAGGTTGTTTTCTATGGATCTGATCGTTAAACACACGTTTTGGTGTTTTATGACACTAAAAGTTCATTTTCTGTCCTCCCGAGAAAATTCCAACTCATATTGATGTTATGTCTGCTCAACCATTTAAAAATTCTATCTACAACTATTTTCCTCTAATTTCATCGCATTTGAATCTCGTTCGATTGGTTTTGACTCTTGGATGCACCTTTTTAAAGGGTGTCAAACCTTTAAAAAGTTCATATTAGATCATTCCAGGAAGACCACTTTTCTGATTGACGTGTTTTCTACTCATATACATCACGAATAATAATAATATAGTTTTTTTTTATTTCAAGTCATTATGAGGTAATTTTTTATATATATGACTGTTAAATACATGTTTTGGTGTTTTATGACAATAAAAGTTTTTTTTCCATCATCCTAGGAAAATAGAACCTATGATTGATGTATTGTATACTCAGCCATTTCAAAATTCACTCTATGTTTTTTTTGTATAATTTCACGACATTCAGAGGTCGTTCGGTTAGTTTTGACCCCTCGTATATTTTTAAAGGGCGTCAAACCTTTATAAACTGCATATACAATTGTTCTAGGAAAATTGCATGTCTGATTGATATTTTGTCTCCTTTTACATGTAAAAAATAATAATAATACAATTTTTCTATGATTTTACACCATTTCAGGGTCATTTTCTATGAACCCAACCGTTTAACCTGCGTTTTTTGTGTTTTATGACACTAAAAATATGTTTTCGGTCCTCCTAGGAAAACACCATCTATGATTATCATTTCATCTACTTGACCATTTCATAATTTACTCTATAGTTGTTTTCATCTGATTTCATAGAATTCATATGTCATTCGGTTGGTTTTGACCCCAAAACGTGCCTTTTTAAAGGGCATCGAACCTTTAAAAACCGCATATTTGATCGTTCTGGATAGACTGCTCATCTGATTGATGTTTCATCAACTTGTACACATTAAGAATAATAATAAAATGATTTTCATATTATTTAAAGTCATTATAAAGTCTTTTTCTTTATATTTTACCGCTAAACGCATGTTTTGGTATTTTATAACACTAAATTTGTGTTTTTTGTCATCATGGGAAAATGGATCCTCCAATTGATGTTCCATCTACTCAATCATTTCACAATTCACTCTATTATTGTTGTTGTCTAATTTCATGGAATTCAGAGGTCATTTGATTGGTTTTGACCCCCCCCCCCCCCCCCGCTTGTTTTTAAAGGGTGTCAAATCTTTAAAAATCACATATTCAATCGTTCTGGGAAGAAAACACTTCTGATTGACATTTTGTCTCCTCATATAGGTCAAAAAATAATAATTAGATAGTTTTTTCTATGATTTCATGTCATTATGAAGTTGTTTTCTAGGGATCTGACCATTAAACACGTGTTTTGGTGTTTTATGACACTAAAAGTGCATTTTTTATCCTCCCAAGAAAACACCAACTCAAATTAACATTTTTTTCCACTCAACCATTTCAAAATTCACTCTATGGTTGTTTTTTCTGATTTTACGGCATTTGGATTCCATTCGTTTTGTTTTGGCCCCTAGACGCACCTTTTTAAAGGGCATTGAACCTTTAAAAACTGCATATCTGGTTGTTTCAGACAAACCGCTCATCTGATTGATGTGTCATATACTCATACAAGTCACAAATAATAATAAGATGGTTTTTCTATGACTTCAAGTCATTCCAATGTTGTTTTTGATATATCTGACCACTAAATACACGTTTTGATGTTTTATGACATTAAAAGTGCATTTTCCGTCATCCTAAGAAAAAAGAACCTCTGATTGATGTACTGTTTACTTGACCATTTTACAATTCACTCTATATTTTTTTTATTTCATGGTATATGGAGGTTATTCGGTTTCTTTTGACCCCTGTGTGTTTTTTAAGGGCATAAAGCCTTTAAAAACTATATATTCAGTCGTTCAGGGCAGATCACACGTCTGATTGATGTTTTGTCTCCTATTACACATCAAAAATAATAATCATATTGTTTTCCTATGATTTCACATCATTACAGGTTTGTTTTATATGGAACTAAATGTTAAATGAGTGTTTGGTGTTTTATGACACTAAAAGTGAATTTTTGATCCTCCTAGGAAAACGCCACCTCAGATTGACGCTCTGTCTACTCAACCAATTTACAATTCACTCTATAGTTGTTCTAATCTAATTTCATGGAATTTGGGTTTCATTCAGTTATTTTTTCCCCCAGACACACCATTTTAAAGGGTGTTGAAACTTTAAAAACTGCATATTCGATCATTCTGGGTAGACCGGACATCTGATTGACATGTCACCTACTCATATATGTCAAAAATAATAATAATAATATGATTATTATGTTATTAAAATTCATTCGGAGGTTATTTTCTATATATTTTATCGTTAAACATGTGTTTTGGTGTTTTATGACACTAAAAATGTGTTTTTCATCATCCCGAGTAAATGAAACCTTCGATTTATGTGATTTCTACTCAAACATTTCACAATTAATTCTAAGGTTTTTTTCATCTTATTTCATGGAATTCAAAGGTTATTCGGTTGGTTTTGACCCCCCACGTGTTTTAAAGGGCATAAAACCTTTAAAAACTGCATATTTGGTCATTCTGGGTAGCCCTCGATATAGAAATAGAAAGAAATAGAAGAGTAAATAATATTTAATACATAAACAAAATCAAATCAAAATTTTAAATAGTGGTCCATTACATTTCAAGGAAACATTTGAACATATCAAATGATAGTAGTTCGGTCTATTCAATTTTTCTTTTCAACTGCCTTCTAAGATCCTCTATAGTTAAACCAACTCTAGTAAAATCGGTGTTGGTTTCATCTAATGAATCAAATCTTTCTTGATCAAAATATTGTTCTAAACATCTCTATAAATAACATGTTAAGTAACATTTCAGTGAAATCTCACACACTAAAATGAGATAAAGTTGAAAAAGTTGATGAATGTGACCTAAGTGAAGCCTTTACCATCATGTAGATGTACACTATCGATGGAGGGGTATATGTACTTAGTCAATATACACTCTTATAGTAATTTAAAAGTAATATATAACATATGAATAAAATATTAATAATTTAAAATGTGATCGGTTTTAATTTTAAGAAAAAGTTAATTACATAATACTTAAAATGTTTAAGTCGTATTCATAAATAAGTTTTCATAATTCTAGGTCAAATTTCATTTTAAAGAACTAAAATTCATAAAAAAATGCACCAAATAAAAAATCACTATATTATGTGTTACTGGTTTAAAATTGAGGCAAAATAGTATACACGTAGATGGAAGGTCAACTTTGGAGCCAAGATGGGTAACTCTTGCATGATTATAGGTTTCAGACCCTTTAGCGAAGGAACTATGGGGGGATCTTATTCAATAAAATATGAGTTTCAACATTTAGTAAAAAAATAGAGGTTTCTTACTGATAGTGTAATCCAGTGGAGAGTAATCTTCATCTACTACAAATTCCTTTTTTACTTCAACTCGGGAATGGAAAATCGAGACCACTTATTCTCAAGAGGTGAATGGGATCATGCAGTTTGGATTCTACTTGAAAATATCATGAGAATATTCTATATTTTTAACTCATTTTATTATTTCCCAGAAGACAGGTTTTACGCTGTAAAGATATATTCCCCTATAGGCCAGCTATGTAGTGTTATATTCATGTATAGATATTGGGTTATTTGGGATTCTCTTTATAGTGTCTGTCATCACTCCACTTTTATTATTCCTAAATATATACAATGGAAAATTGTTTCATTGATCATTGATATCTTCTTAAGGATTCACAAATAATCCAATATCTGGTTATGCAGAGATCACAAGTTATGTTCATTGAGTATGTTGGATCCCTACCCACCAATGGTATGAATCTCAATATCTATGACTTCTATAATGGTGGAATTATACATATTTCCTGGGCACTGTTGATTGGACTTATTCTTTTTATAGATTTCAATTTCTCAATGACAATCATGAAGACTTATTTCATGATTTTTTCAAGTTTATGGTGAGACCTTCCATCACCCAATGATCAGTTGTCTATATTTTGAGAATTTTCAAGAGTATTATGGTTGAACTCACATCATTCCAGCATACTTAGGGAGAGGAAAACATGGTATCATATGAATTAGATTTGAAGGGAGATGTGATAGATCATCTGAAAGTGTTTTTGACTCTCTTTAATATAACGATTTGGGTCTGAAATGATGCTCTATGATTTTACTATTTAGGACCTCGTTGATTTTCCTTTTCAAGAGTTTCTTACCACTGTTTTATTAAAAACTTATGTATAATGAAGGAAGAAGTGGAAGAGAGGGGATGGATCTTACCTTAAGGATCCCTAAAATTCTTCTGAATAAGGGGATGTAAATAAATATGATACTTAAATAAAATTAGTGGAAGAAAAAAAAAGGTTAAAAATCTAGGTAGAATTCATGATCAAGTTGCATAGTTACCCTATTTATGTTTCTCACCATTTAGACTCTATTAGACATGAAAACTAGGCTACATGGTCTCTTTACATGATTAGGGTAACCATGCATTCTATTAATGAAACCTAGATAATGTTTCAAAAAATAAATTTTTTTACTCGAATTCCCAAAAAAATGAAAGGATAACCAAATAATAAACTATACACTAAATAGTAACATTATGGGTGTCACAATTATCCCCATAATTCTATTTTATTGACCTATAATGTAATCAGTAATTTTGAAATGAGTAAAGATAAAGTCAACTCATCAAAATTAAGGGTTCATTATACCTCAATGAAATTTAATCTAGTAATCTTGAATATGAATAGTTTTTTCCATAAGGGAAACATCTTATCCAAATCCAAAATCATACCAACCAATATAATATAAAAATCAGTAGTGATGCACAATCAGCTGATGTTTAATGAAATTAGGCACATGTGTAGCACCAAAATCCAAGCGATGTAATAAAATGTAGAACCCATGAATTAAAATGGACCCAAGGTGAAGCCATAAAATGAACAGATGAAGTCGTAAAATGAAGAACTCATGAATTAAAATGGACCAAAGTTATAACTTTTCCTCCAAGAGAAGAAATAACATTATTCATTTCTTCTTCATTATAAATTTTTACTAAGCTAAACCATTGTGATATGTTTCTTTCTTATTCATAAATAATCAGATACTGAAGATAAATTCCAAAAATTCAAAAGGTAATAGACCTATAATCGACCAATTCCATAAAAAACTGGAGATCCAATGTTTGATTTTCTAACAATTTTGTCTTGATGTCCTTAAAACATCTAAAGCTGAAAGAATCGAAGACTTTAGAAGGAAATAGAAATAATTAAATCAAAATAATGGAAAAAATAATAATTAATTGTATTGGTTTATAAACATACAGGGATGGCGTATAAAAATAAAATCATAGTTTTGAGAGGGATATTAATATACAACAGTTTTGATTCTGATTACATGAGTTAAGTTAAACAAAAATTTACAGGGTATTCTTACATTATCATTGTTTATAGTTATATTCTACTAAATCCAGTGATATGGTCGGTGTAATAATCAGAGAAATTTATTCTTGTTATCATTTTCATAGTTAATTAAATGAATAATTAATTTCAATTCCAATGTGCTAGCTATACGATCAAAGGCATCAGACCTATAATTGACCAATGCTATCTGAAACTAGTGATGTAATGTTTTCATTTTCCAACCATTTTGTCTTGATGTCATGGAAACATATAAAAGTGAAAATAATTAGAGACATTAAAATGAAATAGAGAAAATTGAATCAAGATGTTGAAAAATAAATAAATATATGAAATTTAAGAATGTTGGTTTAAACTTTGACCTTATTTTCTAAGCAGTACTTTGTGCTTCCATTTATATATTATTTTCAGAAATAATGTATGTTAGGGTGAGAAGTTTCTGATTAGAAAAGTCATGAATAAATATAAAGGTATTTAATGAAATATCATTGATTTGATGGTCTGAATCAGAAAGCATGTGTAGTTGTGTAGAAATATAAATAACTAGCAGTTTTTAAAATATTATCATAAATTAAAGAAACACTTGGGGGAATAAAACATAAGTATGTGTAATCTAATAGTTATAAAATGAATGGTAGATAATGGATGTGTAAATTCATGTTCATAAAAATAATATGGGATGTATGGTTAAACACATTTTAATATTAAGTATGTGAAAAACATTTCATGCAGTTATATATAACACATATTTCAAAAATAAAATTGATTAAACAAACACATTTTCATAGGTATTATTATGGTTAAAACTTTATGTGTATTAAAATTTCATTTTCTTATTAATTCATAGTTTGAAAATGAAAAACTAAAATTCACATTTGATACTTTATTAGAATATATAAACTAAGATAAGTGTTAAAAGAAATAAGGAAAATACATACCTTTAGTATCCAAATAGAATTATTCATTAATTGAGAAGTAGGAAAATCCATGCTCCTTTCATGACATACTAATTACATATAATTTCAAAAATCCCTACAATAGAAAATAATTATAAATTTATTTTATTAATGCGTTCCTAATTGTATTTGGTATGTCAACACTTCAAAGGAATCAATGAAAACAAACATTTAAAACCACTCATCATTGTGGGTTCCAACATACAACCAAAAAATTGAAAATCTTCAAAATAAGTAACAAACATTATAAAACAAAAAAAAGGTGAATATTTGTATGAAAGGAATCTATAGACAAACTCAAATTCAAAATTATAGTAAAAAATGCTCTATTTTTTCATGAATGAAATGCACAATGATTGAACCCCTAATGATTTCACCTTCAACCTTTTTATTATACAAGTAGGATCACTAAACCCTTAAAGATTTACCCTTTAGAATTCTTTTTATTATAATCATAGGATTATTGAACCTATAAAAAAGATTCACCACCTCATCTATGACTCTCCCCTATCTCTCTTTCACTCGCTGCTACAAATACACACTGAGAACGAACTACCATTGCATATTTTTATAAATTGTACACAATGTTAACAAAAAAATCATAACACTTAATCTCAAAATTAAAGTCCTAATACATATAAAAAATACATGCTAATACATATGAAATAAATCCATGCTGTTGTAATATACATGCTGATAATGAAATCCAAATACATATGCTACAAATTCATGCTGCTACATATATATTATTTCTTTTTGTAAACTACTACAAATTCAAAATACGATATAGGAAATAAAAACCCTACCTTATTACCTTTCATTCCACAAAAATTAAATCAATGAAATTATATAAAATTAAGTAAGATCTACTCATCATGGAGAGAAAACAAAAGTTTTGGGGAAATAATCTCATGGAAACATTTCACTCCTCCAAAAGAAATAATAATACATAAGAAAATAGCATAAGGGGAAACAAATGTTAGAACACATATTAAGTAAAGAAAATTTAAAATATTTAAAAACAAATAGATAATATATGTAAGAGACCATACCTATATTGGTTTACTGTCTTTCATCCCTTTTGGTCTTACTTTGAATTTTTTCATCCAAAATAACAACTTTTTCTACTTATGGGATTTCTTTCTCAGCATATGAGGTAACATGTATGGTGTGCTGCTACATGAAACCATAAAGAATAAGGTCATTAAAATTAAGTAGTGTTTTATCTATAAGTTTTAGACTAATAAAAAGTTGAAGTTCTCAATTTTAATTATTAGCTCATCCAGTTTAATAATAAATGAATTATTTATATTAATTAAGTTAGTATGGGTTGAATAAGTTCCAAAGTTGATGATACCCTAATAACTCTAAACCATTATATTCATTTTAATGTTAAATATGAATCCATTATAAGGACCTTAATTTCTAAACACAATGGATACTTCATTGGATTACATAAACTTTTCATGTGCTCAATAGCTTCTATTTCATTAACTCATGTAAGGGAACTAACTAATAAATATTGATATTGTTTAATACATAGAATTTATTTAACAAGATGCATGTGTGGTCCTATTTGGAAACTTGGATTATCAAGTTAATACACTGAATTTTTTAGAAGTATTATTCTCACTTATTTGTAATTTAATGTCAAATGAAGTGTCACTAGACTACTTATTGATAGGTTCACTAAAGTCTTATTTTTTTATCTTAGATGGAGTTATAAGAATAACATAAATGCATCCAAAATTATAATGGTGATCTATAAAAATTATATAGCTAGTTGTAAATTAAAAATTATCATTATATGCTAAGGATTGATTCAAAATCATAAACAGTTTAATGCACATGCTGAAAACAGCTTACATAAATTTTAATTCAAAATAATAATGATGAAATAATAAATTATTGAGGAATACCTAAAGAATCATACATAAATAATCGACACATAAATAACATAATAGGAGACACATAAATTGAAGATTAGCAGACACATAAATTGAAGATTAGCAGACACATAAATAACAGATTATAGTAATTGAAATAAATAACAGATTACAGTAATTGAATTAAATAAAAGATGATAAATAAAATATTAGAGGATTATAAATAACATATTAGTGGTAAATGAAATAAATAATACACATATTATTTAATGTATTACAAATAGATATTTCAAATGATAATTGAGTGATTATCATGAGAAGTTTATAATTCCCAAATCATGTCATTGTTATTGATAATTATTAATAGAAAAATTATAAAATAGGTGTTGTATTAATAATATGTGAATAAAATACTAAAATATTAATTTAGACTGAATCAAATTCCTTGTTAACATCGATGTATTACCTTGACCCATTTAGCCACCTGAATAGTGCTTCGGGCTAAGTTCCACTGGCCTTAGGCGCGTCTCCCAATGCGCTAAAGGTTTCCGAATAGCAGTGAGTGTGTAAAGGGGTGATAGTGGGGAGAATATACCCTCTAGAAAAGATAATATAATGGTCCAAGTAAATATATAATATGTAGAGTAAAGGAAAGAACAACAAACACTAGACCAATAACTCACCCTTGGTAGAAGAATAAGAAATAACAAGCAATAGTAGAAACAATAACCAACAACAACAGCAAAATAAATAAACAAGAAAACATGCCATTTTTATCTAAGCCTGCATATCAAAACAAGTTATATAGAAAATAAGCATAAAAGTCGCCAATGGATGGCCATAGTACATACATGTGTATAGGCATTATTATACAAAAGAAAACAAAATAGAACTCCAACTAAGGTAAGAACCAATGGTCCATTGCCTTCCATCCCATGTCAATTCAAGTACTAAGATCTAGCTCTTGATCCCTAACCTTTACCTGGACTCAAATCCATAAAGTCTACATGTGTCCTGAAGGGCCTGTGTAGGGTGTGAGAAAGAATCTCAGTAGGTCACCACTAACATGTTCTTATTTTATATTTTTTATTAATCAGGTGCATACTAAAAAGGCAATTAGAATAGTACATGTGTGTCACATAAATAAACATGCTTCTCTTATTCTCAATAGACACAAGGATCATTTCACCTGCTTTGACCAACTCCAAAAAACTGTAGAGGAGGGGATCATTAGCCTAAGATTAAGACATCCTCTGATGTAAAATAGTCCGGGTGAAAACTCAGGTTCCACCTATAGTAAATTCATCTGACACCACTTTCCAATAGACACCTCATGTTCAGATCAAGTAATCGGTATCCCGAAGGCACGCCCCAATCAATTACCTTGTCCCACAGACCTTAGCTTATAAGAAACCACGTTGCCTCAAAGCATAATGTATGAGGCATAACGATACATTCCCTCCAAAATATCACCATCCTCTCAATAGTCAACATCCTGAGGAATAGTGATGTCCATCCTCCAAAACAAGTATTAACCCAATGGCCTCAAGTATGACAAGCCTCAGCCCCCAACCAAAAATAATAAGAAAATGGGTGAAGAAAAAATAGTCACTTCACACTTTTAATGGGCCACATGTTCAGCTAGCACAGTTTTTTAAACCGTGTGGTCACCGTGTATCTCCTACTGCTTAAGAGAAATACCTTACAAAGTTAGGTCAAACCATGTTGAGCTTGTGCATAGCCACTGGTTAAGTGGTAGTAACCGTGCACCTTATGCACGGTTTTCTCAAATTGTGTGCATGTCGTGTAGATCCCTTTACTAAAAACTGTCAAGGTTCACACACGGTTGTGCCCCCCCCCCCCCCCCTCCTTCATGGTTTACAAAACCATGTTCAGTTCATTTTGAGGGCACACAATTTCCACTAGGAGGTCGCACAGTTTGTCCAAATCATGCGGCTCAGTCTACACACCCCCATAAAGTTTGGGTTTTCAGCCTTTGATGCACCCGAAACCCAACGAAAACCCTGAGACAGTTGTTGATCATTAATAATAATCTAAAAATAAGGTCTTGGGTTAAAATAACTCTCAGAATTAAGTTCCATTAATCAATAAAGAAATTGTTCTACCCACCAAACTCTAAAAATTCAAAATGGGCGAGGAATTCGACCCGCTCCAAAAACCCAAGATGTTATAATCTCCCCACCTTAACATATCTTATCTTCAAGCTATAAAATAAAATTTATGAAATGAAACTAAACATACCAATCTCTTTAAAATTAATCTGGACTACCCTGGTCAAAAGTGCATAGGTAAACTGCCTCAAGGGGGGCTCCCCACCTTAGGAGTTACCTACCCTGGTCACTTCTCAACCCAAAACTCAAACAAAACCGATGTTCCATCGACCATACCTGGACTCAAATTCCTCCTATGACATATAATCACTTATATAACTCATCAGATGCTCCTAATTCATACCTTACACCCATCAAAATCCTGTACCGCATTGATGCCCACCTCATTCCCATGTTACACATGGCACCTAAGAGGTCATGCATCTCAACAGATGCCCAAAATAGTCTCGGTGCCTTGAAACTCAAACAAGTCCTGCATCGCACTAATGCCCATATTCCTACACACCTCAAGTTATCTTGCATTACATCGATGCCTAGATGCCAATGCACCTCATACAATCCACACATCCATTGATGCCCGGATATAAATCTCAATGTCACATGCCTCATACATATATGTATATATACAACACATTTGATCTCATTCTAACCTACTAATCAACATTTGGTTAGTCCATAGACACATCTTGTGCACCTCATGCACCCAAAATGGATATGCCTCTAAAAATGTCATTCCAAAATAAAATAAAATAAACACGGCAACGCCCGCGGTATACCACTAACCATAACTGGGTCACCAACCTGCTCTAATCCTGGAAGCTTCATGGAATGCACCTAGCCTAAAGAATAACTGCCTAAAGCCTGACCTTCCTATAGTGTTTTACTATCCACTGGCCACTGACCCCACTTTCTCTTCCATGACCTTCGCGTGCAGCTGAATCACAACTACCAACTCCTGGTAATACTCCCGGTACGATCTCAAAACCCTGAGTTTTCCCCAGTCCCTGACTTCAAGCTATCCAAGAAGGATTCTGGTTGAACCTCTTGAGCTTCCTAACCTGTATGCAAGATTGACACTCCTTTGTCACCTGATCATACTATATCCTCACATGACCCGGTTTCCCGCATTGAAAGCATATTATCGATGACCCACTTCGAGGTGGTCTTCTTGAGTCTCCATCCTGACCGCCCTGCTAGAACTCCTCTTGGCCTCGCTTCCTACTATTTGAAGCATCACCACTAAAATCACATAAATCTATCACCTAGCTCGAATAAGATTGATCCATCAAATTTCCCTCGACTATGAGTGCCTGATTCACCACCTCTAAGAATGAGGCCAACCTGGAGATGTTTACTTGCACCTTAATGGAATATCATAAATCATACTTGAAATGCATCACCCTTAAGGTGTCATCACCCACCATGTTAGGTGTGAAGTGAGACAACCTGGTGAACATCACTGCACAGTCCATGATGGACATGTCACCCTACTGAAGGCTCAAGAACTCCTGAGCTCTCTCTACCCTAAGCATCTCCAGAAATAAGTTCTCAAAGAACCTAGCATCAAATTCCTTCTATGACAGTCCCTCATGTCTACCTACCCAAACATACATGTCCCAAAAATGCTTTGTTGGTCCTCTGAGCATGTACATAGATAGCTTCACCCTCCACCCTGGGGGTATCTCAAGCAACTCGAAGATCATATGCATTGATTTGATCGAGTTCTTAGCCGCCTGTGGTCCACCCTCACCCCAAAATAGTAGTGGGTGATACAAATGGAACTCCTAAGTTATGTATCCCATCGAAGGCTCTACTCCCTGAGCTCCCCTATTGATTCCCTGGATAACATGTACCAGATTCGGTCTGAGCTGTTTGTCAAGCCATGGCCCAAAAGTTTTCAAATCTAGTGGTTGACCCGCCCACACTAGAACCTATACCTGAGAATGTACCTATGGATCATGCCCTACCTGACCCTATGGGGCCTCATCTCGGCCCTCAGGGGGTCTGAACCTGTGTGTTCGCTTGTAGCACCACATCACCACACTACACCAAAATCAGTGTTTAGTGGAAGGTTTTTAGCGGCGGGTTTTTAGCGTAGGTTTATTAAAAACCGCTGCTAAAACTTTTATTTTTTTCAAAAACCCGACACTTATCCCCCAAACCCACCACTCCCCAACCCCCAAAACCCCTCAAACCCCCAAATCCCTACCCTCTCTGTGTCTCGTTGTCAATCCCAAGCCTCGCCACCCCTCACCGCGCCTCACCACCGGTCCCGAGCCTCACCGACAGTCCCAAGCCTCGCTTCCCCTCGATCCCTTTGATCATATCTATTGTAGATTCAAATCTCTTGAATAATCAAAAAACCTATACCCATTAATCAAGGTATATTCTTCTACTCGTTTTCTTTATCATTTTCTATTTTTTTATGTTTATTTGTGTGAAACCCTCTATTTTGTTTGGATGTTCATTCATGTGAACCCCTCTATTTATTGAAAATGTTTTTTTTGTTTTTTTTATATTTATCAGTATATTAATATATTGATAATGGGTATGTTACTTATTTCATGTGTATTGATGTTTTGGTAGATTTATTTTTGAAAATAAATCATTTTTTCATGATAGTCCTAACCTTTTTGGCCAATTCTATGTGGGGATATGTGTCACTTTGTATAAGTGGCTAGGTGGAGTTTTTTAATGTCATCTAGTAATTGGAGATATTTTATAATTCCATGTTTTATAACTCATTTGATGTTATTTAATCAAAATATGATTTAAATGGTGATATATTTTTAAAAAGGGATAATGTGTCCTTTAAAACAAGTTTTTCAAATAATTCAGTGTGGGGAAAAAAATTGGTGTTTTTCTAAATTAGAAAAAATTTATTGGATATTGAACTAGAATGGGTTATAAGAAAAAAAAATATTTTAAACTTATATGTGTTTTAAATTGGGTAATAGATGTTAAAACATGAAGTTCAATTTTTAAAAGGAAATAGGAAAGTAATTTTGAAATGTGATTCATTTATAATTTTGAAGTAAAATGAAACCTAGTGTGAAATTAGTTATAATAAAAATTCGAAGTGTAATGAAGCTTTAAAATGTATGGTGGGAAGTGATTCTTCTCACTCAAATTTTATCATTGTTCAGCTATGTATTGTGTGATATTTCCAAAAACTAAATTGATATATTGATTTTGAAAATAAGAATGGGTTTTCTATAAACATTTTGATAAATTTGTTTCCATGATAAGCTATAATTTAAAAGTAGGTCAATCAAATAAAATCCCAATGGAATCATATAATAGAAAGTACCATGGCTTATATTATGATTAGTATAGAAAATAAGGGATTATGGGGATGAGTTCATATGGTATAGTATTGATGTTTCTTGATGGTTTGGTATTTTTTTGGATTTTAGAGTCATTCATTATAAGTGTATTGTAAAATTAGGGATATTTATTAGTGTGATAGTTTTGGATGTTGAAGTGTTGGTGTTTTTAATGATTTGGGTTAGATTTGAGAGTTATGACTTAGACGTGGGATGGATGAATTGGGATATGGTTCGAGATGTGTTTAAAATTATGTATAAGTTATATGATATTGGTTTAGTTATTTGGGTTCTGTATATGGTTAGTTTTAGGGATTTGAGGTGAGTTTCAATTATTATTATTATTATTGATATAATAGATTCCTCAATTCATTTATTGCCAATATAGAGGCAATGAGTCTTTAGATAGATGTTTATTGAGACTTATTTATATTGAAAAGTGATATTTTTGGGAGGATATAATGTTTTACCTTATTACCTTGATTATAGTTTCATTAAGGTCTTGTGTTGGAAATTTGAATGAAAAAGTCATTTGATAGTTTCACATGTATTAAGTTTATTGGGGATGGAAATAAATGGATGATATAATAAATTATATTGTTCATGCTGAAGGTGCATTATGTTTTCCTCTAGATCATGTTTATTTTTTTTATATGAATAAATTATAATAATATATTGTTTTGAGATTAAACATGTAAAATCATTTAATATAGGGCATGTTTATTGTTTTTATATAAAGCATGTATATGGTTATGATGTAGAGAATTTTTAGTGTGTAAATATGGAAAACTTTGTGTTTCTCTATCATTAATTGATTTCATTGTTATTACCTTAGGTTTACTCATTTTAAATTTCACATGAATAACCTTGATTTTGTTATGAATATCATATGAAACATTTGGGAATTATCTTATAGGTTTCATATTGACACTTTTCTACTAGAATCCATGTTGGCTCATCAAGTGATAACCAGGTTACCCTAATACTTAACCACACCTGTTTCTATCAATTCCAGTGATACATCTATTGTAGCCACAAGTCATTAGAGTTCCATCAGAGAATGAAATTTCAATATCTAGTACTAACCATAATAAAAATCATAAGGGAAGGTCATCATAATAGCCAGTTCTAATCATATAGAAAATCCATCACATATAACATGATATTTAAGGATAAAATATCAATATCCAAACTCTCTCACAAGTTGAATCATTCCCTCTGGGTAGGGTCCCATGGACACATCTCATATCCAACAGTCAACATCAGAAGTAGTCTAAGGAGGGTATCTCAATTTCCAACCTCCCACACAAGCCAAACCATATCAGTATAAGGTAAGTCCCATGGCTAGTTACATATAGATCGAGCATTATTAGAAGTGGTGCGAGGAGAGAATCTTAATATTTGACCTACTGTATGAGTTAAAACACACTAAAATTAGGTATATACCATAGATAAACACATATATATAACTCCAGAAAAGATGAGAACCTAGGAGATGTAACTCTACACTCTGATCCTTATGTCCCTAGTCCTCGGCCTCATCTCAAACATAAACATCTACTACATAGCATCCATAATGATCTCATTCCCTTATACCGCACTTACATCACAACTTGACCCTATGATCATACCACTCATTATGACCCTCATGGGTTGTTCACTATCTTGATATCACCGGATTCTTGTTCCCCTTACCATCACTTCCCACAAACCAGGTCCATATATGAACTAACCAAAATCCACTCAGTTCCTCCAAGGCATACCCCTTTCAACACTATCTAAGTCTTACACAACCTTTCACTAGGAATTCTTACTTATATAATGATTTATTCTTACTACCTCAAGATCCACACACAAAAGAGAGACTATTCCCCCAATTACAATCACCTAGTTACACTAAACACACCCAAAGAGAGTGACTATTCTCTTTTATAATCCACCAACATAGATACCCCAAGACCAATGACTTGTCATGGTCCATTCGACCCATTCCCACATCCCAATCTTTTTGCTTAATGAGTTTCAAGATTCTAATTCTATTTCCATATATTATCCTATATAATTCCTATGGCCCTACACTAATTAGTATATTTCTCAAGGATAACCCCTTTGAATCTATTCATGTAACTTACTATGGTTCATACCATTTCCAAAACAACTCATTCCATAATCCAAGACAACTTTGGTGTCCTTTAATAAATTATAGATATCACTTCACTTGTAGAATAGCCATCGAGAAACTCTAAAATCCCCCACCCAAGCATGAAACAATCACACCACTACTTATACACTATATAGACCAGCTGACTATTAGGCCTTCAAATTTTTTCACACCATGGGCATAATCCTTTTGGATTTGACCATTTTTATATGATACTCCACCGATCAACCATTTCATCATTTACCATGGGTGTAGTATCTTTTCTTAGTATTTTTTAACTATATATCAACATGTTGCACACAACCTTATTTGATGCTTCATTTTAGACCTAGAAAACATTTTATGTCATTTGTGGATATTTTATAAATACAGCAAATATTTGGATGGAATCCTCAAGAGAAGTCTATACAAACGGTTGTAGTAATAAGGAAATAGAAAACCTTATTTAAAATGCTTCATTATTTATCATTGTTATGTATATTTGTTTGTTAGTATTGTGCATTTGTTATCATTTCTTATTTTTTTATATATAATTTTTTTGAATTCTATATTATGAATTTAATTTTATTTGATTAAATGATAGGAATGCCAAGGAGGAAGCGCTATATTGTTCCATCAACCACACTGATAGATGAAGATCCATCTGTCTCCCTCCCTACAGCATCTGAGACGCCATCTATCCCCCCCCCCCCCACACCATCTCTCACACCCTCCATGAGTGTCCCATCAACAGCTCAGTTGATGAATAAATTTTAATATGAATAAATTTATTGCAGTTTTTTTATACTAATTGTTTGTTCATAAAAGATGGAAACAAAGAAACTATGGAGAAAATTTTGAAGATTTTAGATGTATGGAATCTGGATGGACTAAAGATATTTGTCCCATTTGATTCCTATGGGGTCCCTATGGATGATGTTATAGGATTACTTAGCCAAATTCTAGGTCAGCTGGTCGTAGAGCCAGTTTCCCTTCCGATTACGTATGATGATTGGAGGCATATGCCTTCATCTTGGAAGAATGAAGTTTTTTATTCACAAATAAAGGTAGGTTTAATACATTATCCTGTAATTGAATGTTAGTATGTTATTAAATTCTAATATTTTTGAAATGAGTTTCTGTGTACAGATGTTTTTCCACTTTACGATTACTGATGTGCTAGCACTAAAGTGGACATTGAAAATCTGGGAAAGAAATGGAAAGACATTAAATGAAGATTATGGGGTGATGTCAATGATAATTAGTTGAGCGCCCAACAAATGTATGACAAGGTGCCCAAGGGGTACCTAGAGAGTAATGGAAAGTTTTTATTGACAGACATCATGATGAGAAGCACATGGTATTTAAATATATACTATTAGATTAATATCATTTTACATTTATACATGTATATGAAAAGGATGTGAAATTGCATATATTACTATTAAATTATATTTTATTTATTTTAGGATCTTTCAAGGAATAATGCATCGATCCGAGTTAAGAAAATCATCCCTCACACTATGGGGTTAAAGATTTTTTCTAGAAGTCGATCGACTCTGGTAATATTTTCATTAGTTTAAATATTTATAAGACTATATTATGTGTTTAATATATTAAATTGTTGATTTATCTTTGTTTAATGTAGTCAAAGATTTTAGGGCACCAAGCATCCTTAACAGAACTGTGGTTGGATGTTCATAAAAATCTGATGGGAGTTTTGTTAATGAGCCTGCCAAAGAAGTTGGGGTATAAATTCATTTTTTATTATAATAACTTATTATCAGTTATCACTGTGTTAATATATATTGCTTATAATATGACTGATATTTTATTTATAGGTAAAAAATAAAGAACTATGGGATGTCAATCCCGCACATTCCTACTCAGTCTCCCAGGATGACCCAGTTGGTAAAGTGCTTGGGAAGGAGCATCCTGGTCAAGTGTGTGGGATGGGTTTAGGACCCTTACCATCTGATGTCTTTAATAGGTCATCAGTGACTGAATCTGCATATAATCCTGGCTGTAGTCGAGATGCTCAGATAGATTATGTTTCTATGAAAAACACAATTCAGGAACAGGGGGATCAGATATCCGTTTTGCAGAAAGTGTTGGTTGATTTATATCAGAAGACGACCGGATTTGTCCCTGGTGATATTGCATCGATGACGGGTGGTGAGTAGGTAAATCACACAACTTCAAAATCATTTATTTTGAAAACGTTTATTGGTTTTAAGTTTAAATATAAATATACAACATTATTTAATTTTCTATATAATTGTCTCTTAGGTGCTGGAAGTAGGAAGTAGAGATGGAGGTGCAGAGGGTGACAAGCAGTGTTCATCCTCAGATAGTGATTAGTGGTCTTGTTGATATTTTGGATAAATATGGAAATATAGGGTTTGTTCATGTATCATTTATCATTTATCATGTGTGGCATGGATTAGTCACCTAACATTTTCATGACCTAACATTTTCATGATTCCCCATGTTTGATAAAGGCATTGGAATTTGATATGGCTTGATGGTTTAGTAAGGTAGTGATTTTAGAATTGGTGAAGTATGAAGTTGGTGGAGTATGAAGTAATCTATGTTCCATATAAAATATGGAGATATTTAATAGTTTCATTTGAGTTATGTTAGGATGTGTATATTAGTATTTTGGACTAACTACTATGTTGTTTATTTGATTTATTTTATTCATGTTGGAGAAACAAGCCCCACAGCCATGTCATTCAAGGATAGGGCCCACAAATGTTGGGTCGAGCATTGACCACATTTGAAACATGGGAATGATCACTTCTCATAATAGATCCTTTGATGTGTGTGCCCTAGATGGTAGGTGATCTTATTTTGGCCATACACCATCACTATAGAGGAGAATAATACTTGGAGGATGATAAAGATCCAAATTGGGAGCTACACCACTATGTGCTTGAGAACATTGAGTGAGTCTATATATAAGAGAGTTGATCATGTAATAATCCTATTATCAAATATCATATATATATATCCACAATAAATTTTAATTTTTAATGGTCAATTCTGAGTTGTGGTACTCCCACTATCTCAATTTCCTATTTACGCAAGACCTCAATGTCCTAATGGTGCTCCCAACACAGTTAATATGTTACTTAAAAGGATATTACCCATGGTCCTCAATTTTTTTAAAATGTTTGAAATGAAATTGACCAAGCTCATACCGTTCACATTATATTTTCCTTTAAAAGCTCTCAAAAACCATTAAAATGCACCTGTCTCAACCCATCATGTGCCGGAAGTGGTTCCTCACTAACCACATACTACATTTAAAAATAACTCATATTGAATTGCTTTTGGTTGAGTATTTTTTCGAGAACACTCAACTTTAATAGTTGACATCTCTAAATCCATATTATGACACCTTTTATCCAAGGTACCCCAATATCACTTTGAGCATGCTCACCACTGCTTGTAACCAATTTCTGGTGACGTCTCTTGATCTTACAAAATCTTACTCGTTTATATCACCATTCCAAAAAAACATTCTAATGCATTACTGATCTAACACACCTAGATAATGCCTAGACTCGAGCTTCTCCCAAGTATGTATTTGAACCAGTATCTGACATTCATTGTGAAATACAATAGTACCTAGTTCCAATTATCAAGAAAATCAAAAACTAAAACAACCATCCAATGACTGATCCAACACTCACATGAGTGTTACCCTAAAATATTTGACATTTTTAATCCATATCATAAGGATTTATATAAATCAATCATTTTTTAAACCTCCCATGGATTCCTTCCATCAAAACAAAATGTCATTGGTTTTAATTATTTATCTTAGTATATATATGCTCTCCCAATATATTTAGGATGGTGTCAATATATTGGGAATGACTAAATATAGAATAAGAGTACACCAAGTTGTTAAACATGAAAGGACATAGTTTCCATAATACTCATCATTCTCCCCACCTTAGGAATTTCCTAGGCAACGTTTTATTGAAATAAAAAACTTTCCATGGCACATGCTTCATCCACTATTGAATGTGGTTCCAAAACCAGGATAACACGCTTATATTAATCATCAACCTGAATTGGAAAAATACCATCCTATTACAAGTGTTATAGTATAGGTTTTCTCATATACGCATGCGTGATTCTCTTACCGATTCATGTTTAAGCACTCCATCTGTATCAAACATAAATTCCAAACTAAAACTAATCAATAGTGTTTTCGGACCCAATTCTTTTTACAATGTTATCCTGAGCACTAGGATAAATCATCCTTATTATGATGGCTTAGGGATATATCTTATAAGTTCATGTTATGTAGTTTTAAGTCTTACAGCTCAGACATTGGTTCTATACAGTTTAAAGTCTGAGATTTAGATCTATGAAACATTGTTAGATGGTTAAGATGTTATGGTTTAGATTATTCTGTTATATGTTCTCTATACATGGTTTTTTTATGAAACATTGTTAGATTATTGACTACTGAACATTGTTATATGGTTTATATTATTCTATTATATGTTCTCTACACATGGTTTTTTTATAGGGTACTGGTACTGAGGCTACAGAATCTGTTGCCTTTTTTTACTTGTAAATTTACATTTAGCGGTGGTTTAAATTGCCGCTAACAAAATGAACTATATTTTGCGGTGGTTTAAACCACCACTATAGTTTTATATTCTCTTATCGATGGTGGTTAAAACCACTGCTAAATAAATGTGTGTTATTGTTTGACAACGGTTATGGTGGTTTAGCGGTGGTTTTAATGAAAAAAAAATAAAAAAGAAAATTAGCAGTGGTTTAAATCACCACAAAATATGCCATTTTTTAACATGAAACCTTCGCTAAAACCACCAAAAACACTGTTAAATATGTTTACTATGACACTTCCCAAAAATCTCCACTAAATTAAAGAAACTGCTGCGTGTTGGATACTGACACCCAATTTAGCGGTGGTTTTATGAAACCGTCGCAAAATCATATAGTAGCGGTTTAAACCGCCGCTATGAGGCACTTTTCTTGTAGTGCCACCTGCCTGATGCTCCATTGCATCTCGTCCAGGTGGAAACTCACTAAATACCATTAACATAGTCATACAACCCAGATAACACACACACACACACACACATATATATATATAATGTAGATAGGGAAAGTAGTAACAAGTAGCATCAACTCACTACCCTTACCATACCCCATCACAATCCTGTCTCATGACATTCGGAATCATGGCCCCTTACCCACCCATATCTGGGCTAAGTATCACATATGCCTCAGGCCACGCCCGTCCAGACGAACCATGTCGCCTCAAACTGACGACCTCATCGCCCAACCTGGTGATCAACATCACCCCATATCATTGTCCCTTCCTAATCCTATAAGATTTAGGCCCATGTATATATATATATATCACAAAACACAAACAAATTTCATTGGGTACACTTTCCTAGGTTGGTTGAGTAAGATGCCACCAAAGAGAGGCTAGGCAGGAAAACATTTCTTAGTTTACTTTGTTGATAATTTAGACAACCCAACCCCTCTTATCACAATCTAGGTCCCCAATGAAAATCATAAGAATTTATTATAGTCACATTCATATATATTTTAAGCATATGATGTGCCTAATCAAAAATCATAAACAAGTATAACAAGCACCGCTTGTCATTCCGGACCAAGGGTCCAATATCTCATCCCTTGCCATACCAGGCCAAGGTCACATATCACAATAGGTAACAATCACATTCCAAGAGCACCACTCAAAGTGGAAATAATATCAACTGTAAAATGAGAAAAACATAACAACAATTATCATCCCTGATAACTTGGTCTTTCCCCCGTACATAGGGATGCAGGCACCCAAACACGATCTCTAAACCCAGTTCCAACAACATCCTAATCTCCAGTATACCATATCACAATTAGTAAGACCAAACAAGAAATGGAAAAGATTTTATATCATTAGTATCTAGCCGAGCATTTCTACTAATTCTCGGTCAAGAATTGGTCTTATACCATTTGTATCACCCCGACCCGTTTATCCACCCAAACAGTGCATCAGGCCAAGTGCCACTGGCCTTAAGTGTGCCTCCCCGTATGAAAAAGGTTTTTGACTAGAAGTGAGGGTGTAAAGGGGTGATAATGGGGAGATTATACCCTCTGGAGAAGATAATATAATGGTCCAAGTAAATATATAATGTGCATTGAAAAGGAAAGGGCAACAGACACTGGGCCAGTAACTTGCCCTTGGCAGAAGCTTAAGTAACAACAAGCAATAGAAAAAGATATAAAAAACAACAATAGTGGAATAAATAAACAATCCAACATAACATTTGTAGCTAAGCATACATATCAAAACAAGTCGTACAGACAATAAGCAGAAAGTTTGCCAATGGCTGACCACAATACTTACATATGTATAGGCATACTGGTACAAAAGAAAACAAAATAGAACTCCAGTTGAGGAAAGAACCAATGGTCCCTTGTCTTCCATCCCATGCCAACTCAATTACTAAGATCCATCTCCTGAGCCTGAACATTTACCTGAATGCAAATACATAAAGTCTACACACGTCCTGAAGGGCCCGTGTAGGGTGTGAGAAAGGATCTCAATAGGTCACCACCAACGTGTTCCTATCTTACATTTGTGATTAAGCAAGTACATACTAAAAAGTCAATTAAAATAGTATATGTGTGTCACATAAATAAACATGCTTCCCTTGTGCTCAACAGCCACAAGGAGAATTTCACCTGCTTCGGACAACATCAGAAAACTATAGAGGAGAGGATCCTTAGCCTAAGCCCAATGCATCATCTAATGTAAAATAGTTCAGGTGAACCCTCGGGTTCCTCATCTAGTGAAGTCACCCGACACCATGTGTCAACTGACACCTCATGTACAGATCAAGTAACTAACATCTCAAAGGCACACCCCAATCAAGTACCTGGTCCCACGGACCTCAGCTCATAAGAAACCTCATCGGCTCAAAGCATGACGTCTAAGGCACAACGGTACCTACCCTCCAAAATTTCACCATTTTTTCAACACCCAACGTCCCGAGGAATGATGATGTCCATCCTCCCAAACAATTCCTGGCTTAACGACCTCATGTATGGCGAGCCTCAGCCCCTGACCAACAGTCTCAACACTATTAATTGATAGCTCCTCACCATCCCTATGGCTTTCTACGACAAACACCTCTAACCAATTTACTAAGCCACAACCATCGGAGGCCTCTACCCACATGAGTGGTCAATACCACCTCATCATCTGAGCCCTACTGTGTACACACAACACCAAACAATGCATTGGCTAACATAGGTGATCAACAATCACCAAATAAGAAACTAAGCCACATCATTCGGTACCTCATGCCCCTACGATCATGTCACTCAAATCTGATGGTCAACACCATCCAAAATCACATGGTCCATTCCCATAACCTGATGGCCTTGTCACCTCATCTGATGACCGAGTCACCTAACTTGTGATCAACATCACCCAAAAGCCTCGGGCCAACCCACCTTGACGATCATATTGCCTCAAATCATATGGACGACGCCATCTCAATTCTCGGGTTGTGGAATTCACATTCCCATGGAACACAGTAAATCATAGCAGCAACATAATACAATTTAATTGAATAAAAACAATTCAATTTTATAAAAACCAACACCCCGGCCTAATCTTCCCAAGGTCCCAAGCCTTTCACTGGGCTTAAACCATTTATAGAGTTGAGGAGCATGCCCATAGGCATCTCTAATGGGTTCAATTAATTAATTAAAGGAAACCGTTTAATTTATAGGGTCTCGCTCGGATTATACAATGGTGTGCTCAAAGTCACACCCCCAAAATGACCACAAAATCACTGACAAAGATGAGTAACACCGACTTCATATTGGTAGATGTCTGCATGTCCGATCATAGCCTCTAACTCGAACTGATTTGTAAGAAATCAGTGTTTTATACGAACACCCTGAAAAAAGGCTAAAACCACTTGCATGGATTTAGTGCACCATATGGAGAGGGAAAATAATAAAGGAAATAAGAGGGTTTGAATGCTTACTGATGCGGATCCAACGCCCTAGACAAATCAAGAAACGGAGCTCAAATGGAGGATTGAGCTCAAAACCAAGGGGAGGAGGTAAAGGGTGCTCCCCACTCCTATACGCAGATAGAGGAGGGGGGAAAAGGAGGATAAAAGAATAAAAAATGGGTGAGGGTAAAATAGTCATTTCACACTTTTAATGGCCTGCACAGTTAACTCGCACGGTTTCCCAAACCATGCGGAAACCGTGCAGTTCCTACTGCTTAAGAGCCAGACCTTGTAGGGTTACCTTGCACAGTTAGGTCAAATTGTGTTGAGATCATGTGTAACCACTAGTTAAGTGTCACTAAGCATGCGTGTCATGACCCACCTTCACCAAGATGAGAGAAGGGACAGCAGGTTTCCAGACCCTTCCTTCTTTGAGTTGAAGGAGAGATAATAACCCCTGAGACCCACCTTCAATAGGTCCCAGAGTGGCGACTAGCACCAAGGGTATAGAATCACACACAAGATGGAAGGCATTACCCTTTTTATTTAACAGGATCATGAGATAAGATAGTAAATCCCAACAACACCAAAACCGGGTAAGAGTAAAGCCAAATAAAACCATTCCCATATGCATGTTACAAAATTAAATGCCACAAAAGTACAAGGAAACTCCAAAGGTAAGGTACCAAAGAAAAGAAATACAGCAACTGCAACTGTCCCAACGTCCGAGATAGTATGGTTCCACATGATCCCTGAGGTCCTCCTGGAAACCTGAAAGCAGTTTTATATACGTGGGGTGAGCATACAAGTATACTCAATAGGGAAAACCAAAGACTCCCGTGCACAAGTGGGGAGGCATTCTAATGCCCTATGAGAAAAGAGATAACCAAAGCACCTAGCAAGGAAAACTATCCACCCAAGCCTCACCAAGGCATACTCCCCAAATAACACAAGTCAAGTAATGTATAGTAATAGCACATCGATATTTGGGTACCCCGCGCCACTTTCCCACTGGTTAGTGGAGACATCCAACTCATCGAACCTCTCCTACAATTCTCATTGTAGTCCCACTGCCACTCCCCACTCGCACACACCTGGGAAATCACTACCACACATCCCTCCCACAAACACCTAGTCCAAAACAACCACCCATAACCACACCTGCAAACACCTGGGCCAGAAAAACTACTATCACGCCCGAAGACACCTGTGACTCATCCCAAAGAGTCTTGAGAAACAACCTGCCTGCACACACCTGGGCCAACCACCACAACTACCATGCCTGAAGAATCTTGGGATATAATGGACCTCAATCCATCACAGCCTGCCCGAAGAGTCTTGGGCTATTCGGGAAAGGAAGTAAAAAAGGAGCTAATAACCAACCACTCATAGGAGTGTTGGGAAAAACACCCTCCCCCATGAAATGGGGGTGTTCGTCACTAAGTGCTCAACTTGGGTGGGGCGAGAATAAGAAACATAAGAACTAAAATTATATGTATAGGTAACAAGCACTCATCCCAACCTAGGGTTTCCAAAGACAACCTAAGAACAAACACCCTCGTTATTATTCATTCATAAAAGGGCATGCCACTCACGGCCAAGTCACGACTCATTCCCAGAACCAATTTCCCATTGAACCCATTCTTGGTTTCATGTTCAAGTGATTCCATTTAAGTAAAAATTCTGAACTACTGGGCAACTAACAGGCATAACCACAAGCCAGAGAAAAAGAAACACCCAAACAGTAATTTAAGCATTCACACCTGGTTCTATTGTAAAGTCACAACAACAAAGGGATCCGTGAGATCCCTCAAAGTACTGGAACCAAACCAAGCCTCAAGATACATCCCCACACAGCTTCAGATTCAAAACCAAAAACCATGCCACAATAGAGGATCACATCCCCATCCACATCACCCCATAAGCATCAATCAGAACAACACACCTACTACCAAAACAGAGTAGAAAAACTTCCAGGTTCAAGCACATCATTCATTAGGTTCTTCTTTCTGTTGGTTAACCAGGGTGACCACACAAGGATTGATGTTTACTGGGCATCCATTTAACCAACCGAGTTTAGGTGATTAACTAATTTCCATGTTACAGTCATTTAATCATCACAGAAGACAAGGGTTCATTAGTGCGCAAGGAAAGACCACCAACAACCATGATTTTCAGTGAGCATAAGCCCATACAGTTCACAACATATAGCAATTATAAAAGAGTACAGCAGAATTGTCAAACGCACCCCATCATTCTTTAATAGTCTATTAATTATCTTTTTTAAGGTTTGGTTTCATCCATTCCCATAGAAACAGTAGCGTACCCACCCCACATGATACACAGTAAGGAGAGATGAAAGAAAATACCTACCTGTTTGATCAAGGATCGAAGTTCTTCTCCATGAGCCAAGAATTAGGGATGCGTGACTTGTAGGGGAGGAACATTGGGGACTCCAAGGGTGAGCAGAAAGGCTCCAGCACAGGCGCACCACTTGCCTCGGGAAGGGGAACTCCAAACGCACAAAGAATAAAAGGATACTAGCCAAGAGGAAGAAGAAAGAATTTCTAGCATGATATAATTATGAGATCTCGTTGTTACGGGATATGGAATTTTGAATGGCTATAAAGTCGGATCGTGGTTTCACCACGCGGTTGGGTGGTTACGCACGATGGAATTAATTGTCATTTAACAATTCTCCTCAGAGAGGTAGTCATAACAGCTATGCGTTAAACAGTTTTCTTTAAACATAAGGTAACACGTAATAGGGGCGGATCTGGAAGGTACGGGGAAGGGCGTGACACCGAGGAAAAACCACATGTTTTGGTAAGTTAAGGGTTGCCCGACTCTTGGGGGATTTTATATATTATTTATGGGCTTTAAATGTCTTTGAAAGAGGTCATTAAATCATCTTTATGTCAAGATATATGTTGCGGGAGCGGAAAAGTAGGAAACTAGGAAAGAACAAAGACCGGTCGGTGAGGACACAGTGCCACCCTCACGGTGCCACCGTCACAGTGGAGACGTGTTTTGGAAAAGTAATGGACCAGGTGGGTCCAGGCCATTACATCAAATACCTCTCAAACTATTCTCTCCCTCTATAACCAAAACTAGACCCAAAGAAAAGAGGGGTTCCGAACAACCACATCGAAAGATACCTCTCAGGAGTGAACCTCATCGATATCTAGGAACACCTCCCCCTCAAGTAACCAGGCAACACTCAAGGGTCAAACTGTCCAGTCATATGGGTTAGGGAGTTTCTTCCTCCATGTAAAGATACTATCCGCTTTGGGTGGCACTGACTCGCCCGCACGGGTTTAATCGCATCCACCTTAATGCGTCTTGATTAGGGATTGGGTCCTTCCCTCCCCATAGTTAGGAATCTTCACACACATCCACAGAATAAGGAAAACTGCACGTTCCATAGTTAACAAGGTAAAGCATTCCATCACAAACAAGTACAAACAAAACATAACAAAACTCAAAAATAGCTCTGGGTACTGGGCGTGAATCTGCGTCTCCCGTTCCCAGGTACTTTCCTCGAGCCCTCCATGCCTCCACAACACACGAACCAAATGAATGGTCCATCCACGGAGCACCTTCTCCTCACAATCCTCAATCCTCACTGGTATTTCCACAAAAGTCACGTCATCCTTGATATCCAGCTTTCCCCAGTCGAGGATGTGTGAATCGTCGTGTAGATATCGTCGGAGATGAGACACATGGAAGACATCATGCAGTCTCAGTAGTGGTGGTGGTAGCGCTAGCTGATAAGCCACTTCACCGACCTACCGTAGCACTTTGAATGGTCCGAAGAACCTGGGAGAAAGCTTACTCCCCCTGTCGAACCTCTGTTTCCCACATCGAGGGGAGACCTTCAAGAACACGTGGTCCCCAACCTCGAACTCCAAGGGTCTCCTCCTATTATCGGCATATGACTTTTTCCAGTCCTAGGTCGCCTTCATCCTCTCCCGTATAAGCTAAACCTTCTCCGTCGTGCTCTGCACCACCTTCGGGCCAAGAACTCCTGCCTCCCCGACCTCTGTCCAGCACACGGGTGAGCGACACGGCCTCCCGTACAAAGCTTCAAACGGAGCCATGCCAATGGTAGAGTGATAACTATTGTTGTAGATAAACTCCACCAGAGGCAAGTTTTATTCCCACGATCCCCCAGAGTCCAGAATACATGATCGTAGAATATCCTCCAATGTCTGGATGGTGCGCTCTGTCTGTCCATCTGTCTGGGGATGGAAAGCAGTGCTAAGACGTAGTTGGGTGCCAAAAGCATGTTGAAATCCTCTCCAGACTCATGAGGTAAACTGTGCATCCCTATCCGAGACTATGGATCTTGGGACTCAGTGCAACTGCACCACCTCATCCACGTACCTCTGTGCTAGGGCATCCACCGTACTTGACTCCTTGATTACCAGGAAGTGAGCCGATTTCGTCAGTCGGTCCACCACTACCCAGATAGCATCGCAACCCCCTTGAACTCTGGGTAGTCCCGTGATGAAATCCATTGATATGTCGTCCCACTTCCACTCAGGGACATCTAAAGGTTGTAACAGACCCCCTGGGATGCGGTGTTCATCCTTCACCTGCTGACACACGAGGCACTTTTCTACAAACTCTACCACCGCCCACTTCACCTCGGGCCACTAGAACTGACCTCTCAACCCCCGGTACATTTTGGAAGCTCCCGGGTGTACTGCCAGGGGTGAGTTGTGGAACTCACCAAGAACTCTCTCACTCATCGTCTCTGGGAAAAACATCTTCCCTCAGAAAATCATCTGATTCTGACCATCCTCTATTCACATTTCCAAAGAATCGCCTTGGTTAACCTGGTCACACATTACTTCACTCTCTATGTCTCCCCACTGAGACTCCTCCACATGCCATAGGAGAGAGGATTTCACCATCATCTGAAACAGACAACCTCTACCATCATCCTCCCTTACATCCAGGTGCAGGGCATCCAACTCCTCCATCGCCTTCCAAGCATCTGCCGACTCTCGAACCGCATCCTTTTGCGACTTCCTGCTCAAGGCATCAGCCACCACATTCCCTTTTCCTAAGGTGTAGGAAATCTCGAAGTCATAGTCCTGAAAGAACTCCATCCACCTTCACTGTCGTAAGTTTAGGTCCCGCTGGGAGAAGATATACTTCAAGATTTTGTGATCCGTGAAGACCACAAAGCACTCCCCGACGAGGTAATGCCGCCACAAATTTAGTGCGAACACGACCGCCGCAAGCTCTAGATCATGGGTGGCATAATTACGCTCATGGGAATGTAACTGTCTAGACCCATAAGAGATCACCCCTTATCGTTGCATCATCACACACTCAAGGCCTTGTCCTGAAGCATCACAAAACACCTCATACGCTGCCCCTTCTTCTGAAAACATCAGCATTGGGGCACTTACCAACTTCTCCTTCAGATAGCTAAAGGCTGCCTTGCACTGCCCATCCCATACGAAAGCCTGGTCCTTCTTGGTCAAAGCTGTCAAAGGTGCTGCAACTCGGGAGAAGTTGGGTACGAACCTCCGGTAGTAACCTGCCAGTCCAAGGAAACTACGAACCTCTGCCACGTTCTTGGGTGCTTCCCAAGAAACAACCGCCTTGACCTTCGATGGGTCCACCACTATTCCCTGCTCGGACACCACGTGCCCAAGGAAGTGCACTTCTCGTGTCCAGAACTTGCACTTGGACAATTTCCCATAGAGTTGGTGTTGTTGGAGGGCCTCTAAACCCGTTCTCAGGTGCTCATCATGATCCTCCTCTGACCTTGAGTAGATCAGGACATCGTCAATAAACATGACTACGAACCGATCCAGGTATTCCTGGAAGATAGAGTTCATGAGTCCCATGAACACAGCCGGTGAATCCGTAATACCGAACAGCGTGACTACAAACTCAAAGTGTCTATACCTACATCTGAAGGCAATCTTTGAGATGTCTCCCTCCTTCACCCTCAACTGGTGATATCCAGACCGCAGATCGATCTTAGAGAACCAACCTGCTCCCCTCAGTTGGTCAAAGAGATCGTCTATCCTCGGAAGAGGGTAGCGATTGTTGATCGTCACCTGATTCAGTCTCCTGTAGTCTATGCACAGCCTCAAACCACCATCTGCCTTCCTTACAAACAAGACAGGAGCACCCCATGGTGACGCACTTGGTCGAACAAAACTCTTCTTCATCAGATCGTCAATCTGAATATGCAACTCCCGCAACTCAGAAGGTGTCATCCGGTAGGGAGCCATAGAAATCGGACGGGCACCAGTTTGCAAGTCTATCCTGAACTCAACATCACATAGAGGGTTAGAGTCTCCACCTCTTCAGGGAAGATGTCCATAAACTCACCGACGATCCCTGGGACTTCCACCATTTCTGCATCCACCAACTCCACGGATAGTTCATCTAACAAGGAAAGGAGGGGCTCTTCTCGCCTGCTACTTTTCTAGCAACCCCGCTCACCGATGAAAGTTACAAGTCGGCCGACCAAGTCTGAAAACACGATCCTTCCTCAGAATCAGTCAATAACGGCACATACAAAGAACAGCCAGTCAATGCCTAGGATGACATCATATGGATGTATCTGCAACAGTAAAAGATACATGATTGACTGTTGTGTCCCTATCATCAGTCTACACCCTTGACAAACATAAAACAAGTCAGTCTGACCTCCGACTGGTGTACTCAACATCAGAGGCACTGGAAGTCTCTCAGCATCTAGACCCAGAGCACAGGCCAGACTGGGTGCAAAAAAGGAGTGTGAAGCTCCTGTATCAAACAAGGTATAGGCAAGAGTACTAAACAAGCACTACTAGAAAACAGGGCATTTGAGCCCTATTACCTATAGCGACCGCCAATGGCGGTCGCTAAGCCTCCTTAAAAAAAATAAAAGGCTTCCGCCCCCCCCCCCTCTCCACTCGATCGTGCCCCCCCCCCCCCCGAACCCTTCCCCCCCGTCGCCCCCCCCCCCCCCCCGCCGCCGCCGCGCGCCCTCCCCGCCGCCCCGCCCTCCGCCGGCCCGCCCTCCGCAGCCCCACCCTCCGCCGGCCACCCTCCGGCCGGCCACCCTCCGACCTCCGGCCGCCCTCCGGCCACCCTCCGGCCGCCCTCCGGCTGCCCTCCGACCGCCCTCCGCTGGCCCGCCCTCCTCCGGCTGCCCTCCGCCCTCCGGCTCCGGCCGCCCTCCGCCCTCCGGCCGCCCTGCGACCTCCCTCTGCCCTCGAGCCTCCCGCCACCCGCCTCCGGCAGCCCGGCAGCCCTCCGGCCGCCCTCCGCCGGCCCCGCCCTCCCAAGCCACCCTCCGCCCTCCGGCTCCGGCCGCCCTCCACCCTACGGCCGCCCTCCGCCCTACGGCCGCCCTGCGGCCTCCCGCCACCCGCCTCCGGCAGCCCGGAAGCCCTCGGGAGCCCTCCAGCCTTCGGCCTCCAGCCCCTTCAGCCTCCGACCTCCGCCCTCGGCCCTCCGCCCCCTCGTCCCTCCCCCCAGCACCCCGAACACCCCCCCCCCCCGCACCCCGCCAACCCCCGTCCCATTCGTCTTCGTCCCCTCCCTCGCCGCACCACTGCCACCTGTCCCCTCCTTTACCATCCCCTCCCTCGTCGCACCAGCTCCGGCTCCGGCTCCCCACCGCTCCTCTCCCTCAAAGCACCACCGTCGGCTCCCCTCCCTTCCAGTTTTGTAGCGCAATCAGGTATGACATGGGATTTCACTTACATTATTATTTTATAAATGGTTCACAAACAATTAGTTAGTATTTATTTTAAATATATTTGATATCAAAAATGAAAATGTAATAAGTCTTATGTAAATGTTTGTTATAGGGATCTTATTATAGATAAGAGTTGGATTGATCTTCCAAATCGAACGTCTAGAGAGTATTTCAATGGCATTATGCAGTTTATTGACTTCACGAGAGGATTTGGAAGTGACTATATTAGTTTTCCATGTAGAAAATGTGCTAACAGATATCAATTCACATGAGATACTGTGAGGGAGCACCTTTTCTTTAATGGATTTCTGAAAAATTATAAGAGTTGGACTCGTCATGGAGAAGAATATGTTCGTTGTCAAAATACAGATGCAGCTAAGATGGATGTTGATGCAAGGATGACTGATCCAATGCATGAAATGCTTACTGAAATGGTACGTGGGTTTGATCCTGAAGGCATTAACATCCAGAATCTTGAGACCGGTGAGATAAATCTTCGCTCTGGTGAAGATCGTGATTCGAGGAGGTTTTATGAAGCACTTGATGATGCGAAAACAGAATTATATCCTGGATGTACTTCTTACAATAAACTGTCGTTTATCGTGGAGTTGTTGCATTTGAAGACTTTGAATAATTGGTCAGACACATCATTCGACATGCTTTTGGTTTTATTGAAAAAAGTTCTTCCTATCAATGCTAAGATTCCTGAGTCGTATTAATATGCTCGTAAGTTGACAGAGAACTTTGGTTTTACATATAAGACCATAGATGCATGTGCAAACAACTGTATGTTGTTTAGAAAAGAAACTGCCCATTTGGATATTTGTAACGGTTTGTGGTGCTTCCAGGTGGAAAGAGAACAGGGGAAATAATACTCATCAAAGTCAGATTGCGATACAGGGGAAACCGATTGCCTTAAAGTAAATGCGTTACTTTCCCCTTAAACCCAGGTTGAAAAGATTTTTTATGTCATCTAAAGTTTCTAATTTAATGAGATGGCATGCAGAAAGAGTTCATGAAAGTGATATGTTAACCCACCCGGCAGACTCTCATGCATGGAAGGAATTTGATAAGAGACATCCCGACTTTGCTAAAGATGTTCGTAATGTCCGATTGGGATTGGCAGCAGATGGTTTCAATCCATTCAAGTCTATCGTTGGTGCAACTCATAGCACATGGCCCGTGGTGTTGGTTCCATATAATCTTCATCCGTGGCTTTGTATGAAGCAACAATTTATATTACTTTCCACTCTTATTGATGGACCTAAAAGTCTGGGGGATAAGATTGATGTTTACCTTCAGCCATTGATTGATGAGTTGAATGAATTTTGGGGCGATGATGTGATGACTTATGACTGCGAAACGAATGAAATGTTCAAACTGCATGCTGCTTTATTGTGGACAATCAATGAATTCCCAGCTTATGCAAATTTATCAGGCTGGAGTACGAAAGGGGAATTTACTTGCCCTTGTTGCAATAAAAGTAAAAAATCTGTATGGCTTAAACATTCCAAAAAATGGGCATACATGGGTCACAGGCGTTTTCTCCCTCCTCAGCACAGATTCAGAAAGGACAGAGTGACATTTGATGGTTCTAGAGAGTTCATCCCAGCACCAAAGATCATGACAGGAGTCGAAATGTTATCGCAGATTGAGGAAGAAAACATCCGCACGGTATATGAAATTCAGGATTTGGTGGCTCCTCCAGTACGTAATATTCGTGCTGCGGGTAGGCAGCGCAGTCACAATTGGAAAAAGAAAAGTATTTTTTATAGTCTTCCGTATTGGAAAACTAACATGTTGAGGCATAATTTGGATGTCATGCACATTGAAAAAAATGTTTGTGATAACATATTGTGGACCATTTTAGGTGTCAGTGGAAAATCAAAGGACCATGTTAATGCACGCCGTGATTTGGAAGAAATGGGTTTAAGGAAACAGTTGCATTTACAGTTAGCTGAGGGAAACAAGGAATATATGCCTGTTGCACAGTATACGATGACTACAGAGGAGAAAGAAACATTTCTTTCCATTTTGAAGATGGTCAAGGTGCCTGATGGTTATTCTTCTAATATTTCAAAGTGTGTGAATCTGACGAGCAAGACATTGCAAGGGTTGAAAAGTCATGAAAATCACATATTACTTCAGCAGTTGATTCCAATCGCAATTTGTGATTGTTTATCCCCCAATGTTGTTCAGCCCTTGATTGAGATGAGTAATTTTTTTAGACAGCTTTGTTTAAGAAATCAACGAATGAGTGATTTAAAAAGTTTTCAGGACTAAATTTTACTTACGCTTTGACACTTTGAGAAACTTTTCCCCCCCTCTTTTTTCGATGTTATGGTCCACTTGAAAGTGCACCTAACTGATGAAGTAATGGCTGCTGGTCCAGTGCAATTCAGGTGGATGTATCCTATTGAACGGTATTTGAGTACATTGAAAAGATTTGTACGCAACAGAGCTCGTCCAGAGGCATCAATAGCCAATGGTTATTTGATGGATGAGTGTACTACCTTTTGTGCAGAATATCTTACGGATGTTGAAAAAAAATTAGATAAGCCCTCTCGGATTCATGATGGTCCAGTTGGAGAAGGAACCACATTTGATATGGACAACATCGAGTGGATACAAGCACATCGATATATCTTGTTCAATACTCCATCAGTTGCACCATTAATGCAGTATGTATCTTATCAATGTGCTTGTATAACTTTTACATGTTTTGTTTGCATAAGATAATCTTTTAAACATCGCGTTATCATTTGCAGGAAACACATTAATGAGATAAAAGAAGCGATGCATCGTGCGACTGAGTTGCAAATTCAACAATCTCATTATGCGTCATTTCATGATTGGTTCAAAGATTATGTATGTATAAATTGATTTTCATTATGAGTGACGTATTATACTAATTCTTTCTGCATATATCAGTATTGATTTTTATAAATTATGTAGGTTCGTAAGCTGAGGGAGTTAGGGGACCCCACGCTACCTGAAGTATTTATCCAACTGGCTGAGGGTCCATCTATAACGGCTCGTCGTTATAAAGCTATTGATGCTAATGGTTTTCGATTTCGCATTAAAGATGTTGACGACAAACAAGCAACACAAAACAGTGGCATCGGTTGTCCCTTTGTTGATTCTAGTTATTACTATGGTCAATTGATAGACATCATTGAAGTTGTATACACACACGGTTTGAAGTACATATTGTTAAAGTGTAATTGGGTTGATCCAGTGCGTGGATGTAAAGTCGATCAATATCAGTTTTCATTGGTGAATTTTAACTATATGTTATACAGAAATAATGGACGAGTTGAGAATGAACCTTTCATTTTGACATCACAAGCGGAACAAGTATTCTTCGTTACTTTGCCTTCGGATCCAAGTTGGCAACTTTTTGTCAAAATGTCTCAGCGAGGAGTGTTTTTATTTGAAGAAGATGAACCCGAGACTGTTCCGTTTGTTTACCAACAACTTGATCAACATACCGTAGTTCAACGTGAAGAAGATATTTATTGGGTCAGAGTGGCTGTTGAAGGAGAAACGGTCGATTTGCATGCTTAATGAAAGGTATAATTGTTTTCCCGCTATTCAGTAGAATGTCCTAGGATATCATAAATTATCTAATCATTTTATAAATCTTTATAAGTTTTAATCCTCACTTTTGTAAGTTTTAATTCAATCATAAATATTTAAGTTGTTTTTAATCTTGATTTATTGATGTTATGGTTGGTGTATCATCCCTTTGAGGTATTCTTCATCTGATTCATGTGCTGCTTGAATTTTTATTAGTTCTATCTGAAATTTGGCTATGCATTGACTGGTTTTGTACATAATTTGTATATCTGTTTTGTTAACTTTCTGATTTTTTAAAATTCATTCACAACTAATTATTCAATCCATTTTTTGTTTGATTAACAGTTGTACAAGTTTGATTTTTTAAGAACAGTCCAATTTATCTTTTAAACACTTTGGACTCATTACTGATGTTTTCTATGACTGCAGACATGTCAGGGGAAGAGGCAGAAGATCCACATCATCTATCTGAGGCATCTACGTCACAGGGTCGAGGTATGTTTGAATGTCATTGTCTATATTTTTTATGTAATTGACATACATATATATATATATATATATAACATTTTTCAATTTATATATAAAATTGTTTTCAACAGGATCAGACTCGGCTGCTTCTTCCTCTCGCAGGAGAGGCCCTGGTCGTGGCATATTATCATGGAATTCCGACACGACGATAGATGTTTCATTTGATGAGGTTTTTCATCCTGTGAGACCGAATGCCCCGGCATTTATTTGTCAGCTGGGTCATATCATACGTGACCCACATCAATTTCCATTGACCACGCGTGACTGGGCTTCTATCCCTCAGGACACATTAGATCGTCTATGGAGGGAGGTTCAGGTAAGAAAATCATTTTACTTTATTTTCTATGTATAAAGAATACTAATATGTTTGATTATTTTCTTTATAGCAAAATTTGAAAGTATGCCCTGAAGAGTTTTGGCCCGTGTGTATGAGCAAATGCCGTAAGATGTGGAAAGATTATAAAGGCAAAGTGAAGAGGGACCACTGGGTACCAAATGTGGGTGCCCTAGACATTTTGGAAAAAGTCCCGAGAGGTGTCCTCCCGGCTCAGTGGCGTGACTTGGTTTCATATTGGTCTACTGAGGGTGTTGCGGTTTGTATAATAATTATTTTGGTGTATATATATTTTCAAGAATATGTGATTTGTTTGAAATTTGAATGAATTGAATGTAGGAGGTGTCAACACGCCATTCTGAGAATCGAGCGTTGCAGGGACCACCTCACAGGCTCGGGACTCGTCACGTGTCTCAGATCCGACATGAGGTATATATTATTCATTTTTTAATTTATTAATTAATATGGTTTTGTGTTTATATTCTTTTAATATACAGTTGCGAGAGCAAGGTGCAGCAACTGATAAAATGTCGGTGTGGATGAGGACTCGTGATCGCAATGATCCAGAGGTTGCAGCATTGATAGTAAGTGTCTATACTTACCAATAATTACATAAATCTATATATTAACATATATATATTGATATATATTTAAATATTTCACAGGCTCAATTTGAAGCTGAGTTAGAACATCTGCCAGAGGACCAGTGACAGCTTTCCATGCGACGGGATGAGATCTTTCATCGCATTATCGTCGGGACGGGCATGGCTATAGTTTGACCTATGGAGCAGGGATTCCTCATTCTGTAGTGTCACGCGATGCGGTTGTCAGTCCTTATGTTGCTCATATGACACAGCAGATGTCAGATTTTGAGGCACGGCTGCGCGCTTCCGAGGAGGCAAATGCGCAATTGACAGCTGAGGTTAGAGCACTGCGGGAATATGTGCGTCGAGCTGATGGTGCAGGGGATCATACGACGCAGGTATATACTGTATTTATTTATTTAATTTAAATTATTTTTGTTATTAAAATATTTATAATGTTTATTTGTTGTAGGCCTCTGGCCCACCAGAAGGAGGTAGCATTGATGACAACGCGTGACGCATCATATATTCACGAGATATGTTTTTTTGTTTTTACTAGTGGGGTTGACATTGATGTACTGTATGTATTCATTTAATTTAAATTAGAAGCTTGTGTACTTATAATTTATTTCTTTTCTTGTTTATTATATGATAGCTAATATTATCTAAGGCGTGCATTTAAAAACTCTAACCCCCAGCACCCCCGTACAGCCCCCCCGCACCCCCGAACAGCCCCCCGCACAACCGTACAACCCCCCGCACCCCCGGACAGCCCCCCCGCACCCCCGTACAGCCTCCCGCACCCCCGGACAGCCCCCCCGCACCCCCGTACAGCCCCCCGCACCCCCGTACAGCCCCCCGCACCCCCGTACAGCCCCCCGCACCCCCGTACAGCCCCCCCGCACCCCGGGACAGCCCCCCCACACCCCCGTACAGCCCCCCGCACCCCCGTACAGCCCCCCCGCACCCCCGTACAGCCCCCTGCACCCCCGTACAGCCCCCCCGCACCCCCGGACAGCCCCCCCCCCCCCCCCCGCACCCCCGTACAGCCCCCCCGCACCCCCGTACAGCCCCCCGCACCCCCGGACAGCCCCCCCGCACCCCCGTACAACCCCCCCCCCCCCCCCCCCCGCACCCCCGTACCCCCGGACAGCCCCCCCGCACACCCGTACAGCCCCCCGCACCCCCGTACAGCCCCCCCGCACCCCCCGTACAGCCCCCCCGCAACCCCGAACAGCCCCCCGCGCAACCGTACAACCCCCGCACCCCCGGACAGCCCCCCCGCACCACCGTACAGCCCCCCGCACCCCCGTACAGCCCCCCCCCCCCCCCCCCCGCACCCCCGAACAGCCCCCCGCACCCCCGTACAGCCCCCCCGCACCCCCGTACAGCCCCTCGTACCCCCGTACAGCCCCCCCGCACCCCCGGACAGCCCCCCGCACCCCCGGACAGCCCCCCCGCACCACCGTACAGCGCCCCCGCACCCCCGTACAGCCCCCCCCCCCCCCCCGGCACCCCCGTACAGCCCCCCGCACCCCCGTACAGCCCCCCCGCAACCCGGACAGCCCCCCCGCACCCCGTACAGCCCCCCGCACCCCCGTACAGCCCCCCCGCACCCCCGTACAGCCCCCGCACCCCCGGACAGCCCCCCCGCACCCCCGTACAGCCCCCCCGCACCCCCGGACAGCCCCCCCCGCACACCCGTACAGCCCCCCGCACCACCGTACAGCCCCCCCCCCCCCCCCCCCCGCACCCCCGGACAGCCCCCCCCGCACCCCCGTACAGCCCCCGCACCCCCGTACAACCCCCCCGCACGACCGAATGCGTCGTTTTCAGCAGCTCGGTGCACGCAGAAATGGCGCGTTGGGGGGTCAAAACCACCCGAACGACCTCCGAATGCCACGAAACTGCACGACAACATCCGTTGCGTGAATTGTGAAATGGTTGGGCAGACGGCACGTCAATCGGAGGTGCCGTTTGACCGCGGCGGCTGGAAACGCGTTTCCGGAGCCATAAAACACCAAAACGGCGTGCGGCGGTCGAATTCGGAGCAAACGTGCTCCGAACGACCTGAAACCACACGAGAACGATAGGAATATTATTCCTGAGATGCAGGAGGAGGCGACACGTCCATCGGACGTGCGTAGCGCGCGGCACGACCGAATGCGTCGTTTTCAGCAGCTCGGCGCGCGCTGAAATGGCGCGTTGGGGGGTCAAAACCACCCGAACGACCTCCGAATGCCACGAAACCGCACGACAACAGCCGGTGCATGAATTTTGAAATGGTCGGCCAGACGGCACGTCAATCGAAGGTGCCGTTTGACCGCGGCGGACGGAAACGCGTTTCCGGAGTCATAAAACACCAACACGGCGTGCGACGGTCGAATTCAGAGCAAACGTGCTCCGAAAGACCTGAAACCGCACGAGAACGATAGGAATATTATTCCTGAGATGCAGGAGGAGGCGGCACGTCCATCGGACGTGCGGTGCGCGCGGCACGACCGAATGCGTCGTTTTCAGCAGCTCGGCGCGCACTGAAATGGCGCGTTGGGGGGTCAAAACGGGCCGAACAAGGTCCGAATGCCACGAAACCGCATGACAACAGCCGGCGCGTGAATTTTGAAATGGTCGGCCAGACGTCACGTCATTTGGAGGTGCCGTTTAACCGCGGCGGCCGGAAACGCGTTTCCGGCGCCATAGAACACCAAAACGGCGTGCGGCGGTTCAATTCAGAGCAAACGTGCTCCGAAAAACCTGAAACCACATGAGAACGATAGGAATATTATTCCTGAGATGCAGGAGGAGGCGGCACATCCATCGGACGTGCGGTGCGCGCGGCACGACCGAATGCGTCGTTTTCAGCAGCTCGGCGCGCGCTGAAATGGCGCGTTGGGGGGTCAAAACCACCCGAACGACCTTCGAATGCCACGAAACCGTACGACAACATCCGTTGCGTGAATTGTGAAATGGTCGGGCAGACGGAATTTCAATCGGAGGTGCCTTTTGACCGCGGCGGCCGGAAACGCGTTTCCGGAGCCATAAAACACCAAAACGGCGTGCAGCGGTCGAATTCGGAGCAAACGTGCTCCGAACGACCTGAAACCGCACGAGAACGATAGGAATATTATTCCTGAGATGCAGGAGGATGCAGCACGTCCATCGGACGTGCGTAGCGCGCGATACGACCGAATGTGTCGTTTTCAGCAGCTCGGCGCGCGCTGAAATGGCGCGTTGGGGGGTCAAAACCACCCGAACGATCTCCGAATGCCACAAAACCGCACGAAAACATCCGTTGCGTGAATTGTGAAATGGTTGGCCAGACAGCACGTCAATCGGAGGTTCTGTTTGACCGCGGCGGCTGGAAACGCGTTTCTGGCGCCATAAAACACTAAAACGGCGTGCGGCGGTCCAATTTAGAGCAGACGTGCTCCGAACGACCTAAAACCGCACGAGAATGATAGGAATATTATTCCTGAGATGCAGGAGGAGGCGGCACGTCCATCGGACGTGCGTAGCGCGCGGCACGACCGAATGCGTCGTTTTCAGCAGCACGGCGCGCGCTGAAATGGCTCGTTGGGGGGTCAAAACCACCCGAATGACCTCTGAATGCCACGAAACCGCACGACAACATCCGCTGCGTGAATTTTGAAATGGTCAGACAGACGGCATGTCAATCGGAGGTGCCGTTTGACCGCGGAGGCCGGAAACGCGTTTCTGGAGTCATAAAACACCAAAACGGCGTGCGGCGGTCGAATTCGGAGTAAACGTGCTCTGAAAGACCTGAAACCGCACGAGAACGATAGGAATATTATTCCTGAGATGCAGGAGGAGGTGGTACGTCCATCGGACGTGCGGTGCGCGCAGCACGACCGAATGCGTCGTTTTCAGCAGCTCGGCGCGCGCTGAAATGGCGCGTTGGGGGGTCAAAACGGGCCGAACGAGGTCCGAATGCCACGAAACCGCACGACAACAGCCGGTGCGTGAATTTTGAAATGGTCGGCCAGACGGCACGTCATTTGGAGGTGCCGTTTGACCGCGGCGGCCGGCATAGAACACCAAAATGGCGTGCGGCGGTCCAATTCAGAGCAAACGTTCTCTGAAAAACCTGAAACTGCACGAGAACGATAGAAATATTATTCCTGAGATGCAGGAGGAGGCGTCACGTCCATCGGACGTGCGGTGCGCGCGGCACGACCGAATGCGTCGTTTTCAGCAGCTCGGCGCGCGCTGAAATGGCGCGTTGGGGGGTCAAAACCACCTGAACGACCTCCGAATGCCACGAAACCGCACGACAACATCCGTTGCGTGAATTGTGAAATGGTTGGGCAGACGGCACGTCAATCGGAGGTTCCGTTTGACCGTGGAGGCCGGAAACGCGTTTCCACAGTCATAAAACACCAAAACGGCGTGCGGCGGTCGAATTCGGAGCAAACGTGCTCCGAACGACCTGAAAACGCACGAGAACGATAGGAATATTATTCTTGAGATGCAGGAGGAGGCGGCACATCCATCGGACCTGCGTAGCGCACGGCACGACCGAATGCGTCGTTTTCAGCAGCTCGGCGCGCGCTGAAATGGCGCGTTGGGGGGTCAAAACCACTCGAACGACCTCCGAATGCCACGAAACCGCACGGTAACATCCGTTGCGTGAATTTTGAAATTGTCGGACATACGACACGTCAATCGGAGGTGCCGTTTGACCGCGGAGGCCGGAAACGCGTTTCCGGAGTCATAAAACACCAAAACGGCGTGCGGCGGTCAAATTCTGAGCAAACGTGCTCCGAAAGACCTGAAACCGCACGATAACGATAGGAATATTATTCCTGAGATGCAGGAGGAGGCGGCACATCCATCGGACGTGCGGTGCGCACGGAACGACCGAATGCGTCGTTTTCAGCAGCTCGGCGCGCGCTGAAATGGCGCGTTGGGGGGTCAAAACGGGCCGAACGAGTTCTGAATTCCACTAAACCACACGACAAAAGTCGGTGCGTGAATTGTGAAATGGTCGGCCAGACGGCACGTCATTTGGAGGTGCCGTTTGACCGCGGCGGCCGGAAATGCGTTTCCGGCGCCATAGAACACCAAAACGGCGTGCGGCGGTCCAATTCAGAGCAAACGTGCTCCAAAAAACTTGAAACCGCACGAGAACGATAGAAATATTATTCCTGAGATGCAGGAGGAGGCGGCACGTCCATCGGACGTGCGGTGCGCGCGACACGACCGAATTCGTCGTTTTCAGCAGCTCGGCGCGCGCTGAAATGGCGCGTTGGGGGGTCAAAACCACCCGAACGACCTCCGAATGCCACGAAACCGCACGACAACATCCGTTGCGTGAATTGTGAAATGTTCAGACAGACGTCACGTCAATCGGAGGTGCCGTTTGACCGCGGAGGCCGGAAACGCGTTTCCGGAGTCATAAAACACCAAAACGGCGTGCGGCGGTCGAATTCGGAGCAAACTTGCTCCGAAAGACCTGAAACCGCACAAGAATGATAGGAATATTATTCCTGAGATGCAGGAAAAGGCGGCATGTCCATCGGACGTGCGGTGCGCGCGGCACGACCGAATGCGTCGTTTTCAGCAGCTCGGCGCGCGCTGAAATGGCGCGTTTGGGGGTCAAAACGGGCCGAACGAGGTCCGAATGGCCTGAAATCAGACGACATCAAAGGGTGAGTGAATTTTGACGTGTTAGAGAATACAGAACATCAATCGGATGTGTCTTTTGACCGTGGTGACCAGAAACGCGTTTCCGGTGTCATAAACGGCCAAAACGGGCGTCTGACGGTCAAAGTCATAGCATACGACATCGGATTGACCTGAAATCACAGGGAAACAATCTAATTATTATTCGTGACGTGTACGTTCAGACGGAACGTCAATAAGACGTGCGGTCTGCGCGGTAGGGCTCATTATGTGTTTTTTAAGTGTTGCGCGTGCTTGATAAACACGCTTGGGGGGGTCCAAACGGGCCGAACGAGGTCCGAATGACCTGAAATCAGACGACATCAAAGGGTGAGTAAATTGTGACGTGGTCGAGCATACGGCACATCAATCGGCCGCACCGTGTGCCCGCGGTGACCGGGAACGCCGTTCCGGTGTCATAAACGGCCAAAACGGGCGTCTCACGCTCAAAATCATAGCGGACCACATCGGATTGACCTTAAATCACAGGGAAACAATCTAATTATTATTCGTGACGTGTACGCACAGACGGCACGCCAATCGGACGTGCGGTCTGCGCGGTAGGGCTCATTATGCGTTCTTTAAGTGTTGCGCGCGCTTAATTGTTTTCCATTTTTTATGATTGTTACCTTGTTTTATGTCTGCTTTTCCACCGTGAAGAAAAAAATACAATTTGTACATTTTATTTAAAAAATGAAAAATATTTTATTTAATATTATATATATAAATATTTTCATTAATATATATATATATATATATATATATTATTTAATAAATAAATATACATATTTTATTTAATATTATATATATCAATATTTTCATTATTTTATATATATATATTTGATTTAATATATATATATATATATATATATATATATTTATTATGGTATGAATTTTTTTTAAAAAAAAAATTTCAAGTTTAGCGACCGCCAGAGGCGGTCGCTATAGCCTGCCTGCCAGGCAGCATTAGCGACCGCCAGTGGCGGTCGCTTTAGCCTGCCGTCCGGGCAGTATTAGCGACCGCTAATGGCGGTCGATAATGGCCTTTTTTTAGTAGTGAATCTTATCATACCTCGAACGACTTCTGGCCTTGTTGGAACTGCTACTTTTGCGGTGTGCAACTGCCCACGCCCAGCTCCTTTGCCTCTCGGCTGTCGACAATCTCCCTGACCACACCCTGGTCAAGGTCCTTGAGGGGCACCCTAGGGTCGGCCTCCTCCCGCCACGTCTGGCCTCGGAGGGGCGGGAGCTTGTTGCCCTTGTTGCTACTGCTGAAAAGGCCTAGCTAGAAACAGTTGCTGCTGAGGTGGGCGTTGAACCTGCCCACCCCCATTGTATTGCACTATGTCCGGGCACTGATTCTAAAGGTGCCCATGGCTTCCACAGACGAAGCATCTTGGTCCTAGGCCCGAAAGGAAAGGCCGAGGATCGGGAGATTGAAACTAGAACTGTTGAGGCTTGCTCCCTACTGGTAGAAACCTAGAGGGCCCTGATGCCGGAGGCCTGCTGCTGACGGCCTTCCCCTTTGACGAGACCAATTGGATTCCCTATCGCGATACACCTCCCAACGTGTGCATCCTCTCCACCACTTCAGCTTTCTTCTGGACCTCCAAGTATGTCGGTAAGGTGAAGGGAGTAACAACATACTAAAGAGAAGGTCAAAGTGCCTCCTCTAAATGTCTCGCCCGAGACTCCTCATCTGGAAAGAGGTCCAGAGCAAAGTGGAGGTGATCCTTGAACTTGATCCTCAACTCTCTTGCTGACATGCTCCCCTGCTGGAGGGAGAGTAGATCCTGCCTCTTCTCATCCTTCATCGTGGAAGAGAGGAATTCCGCCCGAAACTCCCTCTCAAAGTCATCCCACGTAACCTCAACCTCCCTCTTCTCCCCGAGGTAGAGCGTCCACCACTGACGTGTTGCTCCCCGCATCTGGCTTACAGCCAGAGGAACCCAGTACTCCATCGGAGCCCGAATCAAGCTGAAAGATATCACCAGCTCCTCTAGCTAGCTTTCTATCTCCATGTTTGAGGTGATACCCTCATACTTCACAAGGGTCTTTCGCTGAAAGGCATGAAGCGTCCTCTTCCATTGATCGTCCTCCTCCTCTCGGTCAGTCCTCTGCCGATCAGCCAAGTCAACCTCCTGGGCCTCGATCGCCCTCACTACTCGTGGTCGTCTCCCAGGTGTCATAGCTGCAAGTTAAACAAAGAATGCCTAAGCCCGAGTAGTGTAGAATATTGTTCTTAAACTTTCTTAGACTTCTTATTCATTTTAAATACCCAAAATACCCATGAAACACGTGAACACAAGTCATTATGATGCATGTACCTTTCCTAGGGTCTCTAACCTGCAATCAGTGTAGCCTCACTTGGACGTTCGGTAGGCCTAGAGTCCTTGCATCGGATCACGGGGGGCCCTAAAATACCGTGTCCTAGTCGGTCTTCCCTGGCCTATTTCACGCACCAAGATCACCCAACACCGTTGCTCTACCATCCCATGCAATCCTCACTGTGCCTAACTCCGAACTCCATCTTATCTCTCAACCTCAACCTTTGATATCATTCTGTCACGACCCACCTTCACCAAGATGAGAGAAGGGACAGTATGTTTCCAGACCCTTCCTTCTTTGAGTTGAAGGAGAGATAATGACCCCTGAGACCCACCTTCAATAGGTCCCGGAGTGGCGACTAGCACCAAGGGTATAGAATCACACACAAGATGGAAGGCATTGCCCTTTTTATTTAATAGGATCGGGAGATAAGATAGTAAATCCCAACAACACCAAAACCGGGTAAGAGTAAAGCCAAAGAAAACCATTCCCATATGCATGTTACAAAAGTAAATGCCACAAAAGTACAATGAAACTCCAAAGGTAAGGTACCAAAGAAAAGAAAGACAACAATTGCAATTGTCCCATTGTCTGAGCTAGTACGGTTTCGCATGATCCCTGATCTCCTCCTGGAAACCTGAAAGCAGTTTTATATACGTAGGGTGAGCATACAAGTATACTCAGTAGGGAAAACCAAATACTATCGTGCACAAGTGGGGAGGCATTCTAATGCCCAGTGAGAAAAGAGATAACCAAAGCACCTAACAAGGAAAACTATCCACCCAAGCCTCACAAAGGCACACTCCCCAAATAATGCAAGTCAATTAATATATATTAATAGCACATTGATATTTGGGTACCCCACGCCACTTTCCCACTGGTTATTGAAGACATCCTACGCATCGAACCTCTCCCGCCATTCTCACTACAGTCCCACTGCCACTCCCCGCCCGCACACACCTGGGCCATCACTACCACACATCCCGCCCGCAAACACCTGGGCCACAAAAACCACCCGTAACCACGCTCGTAAACACCTGGGCCAGAACAACTATTTCCACGCCCGAAGACACCTGGGTCTCATCCCAAAGACTCTGGGGAAACAACATGCCCGCACACACCTGGGCCAACCACCACAACTACCCTGCCCGAAGAATCTTGGGCTATAATGGACCTCAGGCCGTTACAGCCTGCCCGAAGAGTCTTGGGCTATTCGGGAAAGGGAGAAGAAAAGGAGCTAATAAATAGTCACTCATAAGAGTGTTGGGAAAAACACCTTCCCCCGTGAAATGGGGGTGTTCGACACTAAGTGCTTGTCACGAACCAGGTCGGATCGTCATCCGACCCGACACCCGACCCGGTCCGCTACATGGCCCGAAGGGCGTTCCCGATCCCCACGGGCTGGAAACTAGTGTCGGGCATCAAAACAAACCAGTTGGGAACGATTTGGCCCATGAAAAAGATAAGCAAACATAAACTGAACAAGCATATAAATAAAGGAAAACAAACTGAACGACGTGGCAGCAGAAAAAGGAATAAACAAAGAAACGCGACATACCTCAGGTGACCCCGTGGATCAACACGGTACGACAACCACTCACTTCCAAAAGCGGTCCAAGACTGAAACCTACAACTGAAAAGTAAAGCAGGCGTGAGCACCGAGATGCTCAGTAGGAAAGCCAAAAACAACCACATCCTATGCCTCTACCTTTATTAAGAAATCCACAATGCCAGTTTGGAAATAAGATATAACAAAATAGTGTTTCTCCTTTTCAAAATTAAGTAACGAGTTTGCATTTTCAGGTAAAGCCTTTTACTTCCACTACATTTCCAAAATAGGTTTCAAGCATGCATTTAACATTTCAAAATGAAAAGAAACCAGTTTAGATTAAAATATGGTTTTCACAAACAAGGCATCAAGTATGAAACAACTGAAAAGAAAGTTACATCGTTAGCATCATGACAAAAAGTGAGCACCATGGGTAATCCCTATAGGCAGCTAGAACGAGTGGGAACCTAAAGACCTCGTACCTCAGTGAAACGTGGCTTAGAAGACCACGACCCTCAGAAAACGTGGCTTAGAAGGCCACGACCCTCAGAAAACGTGGCTTAGAAGGCCACGACCCTCAGAAGTGCATATGTTTAGTTAGTGTTGTCGCGTCAATCCTGCTAGACAAACCGGGACGAACCCCTGCCGTGTCATCTAGCGTACTAGTCCTGGTCACCCACCTAGATACCCGGGCTTCCCATTGTGCTCTATTTCAAATGGTGGTGAGTTTTCTTTATCAAACAATCAAACAAGTACATTACACTTTCTTTATCCAAAATTCATTCAACCTTTCACCACCGCACTCCCTACTTAAGTGCATTCCCCCTCTTTACATCACACAATCACGCACAAGCCTTTACACTAGGCACATATATCACAAACCACACATTAACACTTGCATCACACTTTTTTTTTAATTAAGGGGAATGTCTCAAGAGGGGTTTTTCATTTTCGTAAACCAATCTCAAAGTGCCAAACGAGCCTCATCACTTATAAGAAATATTTGTCATTTTAGAACACATAAAGGTATTATATATTTAAAACAAGCTCAAAACTGCACTTAAAATGAAGTAATACTTTTAAAGAGATCAAACCGTCCTTTAATCTCGTGTTCACACCAAAACCCATTTTTAAAATTACTTTGGAACCCCTTTTGAAAAATAATGCATGTCGTTACACTTTCATAACAAAATCGAACGAAAGACAACACATCTTTTGGAAATACCCACTCATGTTCAACCCCTATGAAACCACTTTTTAAGAACCACAACCGTATATATAGTGCATATGGATTTCACATAAAAAAAATAACAAGGAAATACTTTTAAAGAAACATCAAGCAAAAATGGAAATTCTAATTAAAGATTAGGGCATAGGAGACCTACCTCAAGACACGCAGCTTCTGACGATGGCAGCCCGAGACCGCTTCACCTACACATATATACATTTCATATATATAAATATATATCATTTGATCCAGGCACATATTCCCCGCGTCATGAGGAAACATGTGCAAGGAGGATATGTATATATACATGCCTACCCATGTATATATATGTAGGCGTTTGTCGTCAACCACACGAACTCACCATGTGACGACCAACGCGCTACAAAATAATTTAATAAATCAATAAAAACATAATAAAACATTCCCAAGATGTGAAACCAGACCTCACTCCAAAGACACACTCAAATTCACGTGGGAAAAGCCACTAAAAAAACAAATGCAGACTTAATCTTTTTGAATACCACTTTCGCACCACACATGTGATTGAATAAATCAATAAAACCATTTATGAAACACTTGCAAATTAGCACTATAAAATTTTCACCAAAAACTCACCCCATTTCATTAAAAAAAACACCACTTTAAAACTGAATCCAAAGCACAACCATACCGAAATATGTTTTTCGTTACTCAAACTATTTATAATTTAACTTCAAAGGTGCGCAAAAGTTCAACATGCCAAAATAATACATTTTTCCTTCAAACAACATTTTTAATACACTCGCACCTTGAGTGCTTTAGGAAATATTTCATACTTTCAAAACAAGGCTTGAAACTCATTTCAAGAAACACTACAATACAATGCGCAGGACACACAACCATTTATTTTGTAGAAAAATTCATTTTTAACACATATACAAATTAAACATTTACCAAAACATACTTTGCACCCCTAAAATAATTAATTTAACCTTTCCAAGAATTCCCACAACATAACCCATATGAAAACATAAACAATTCTAAAAGGAAACTCAATTCCATCACACATGCATGTCAAAATAGTCATAGAACACACTTCGCCATCAACCGATTTAACTATAGAACATGTAAACACTAATTGAGTAAACAAATTAAATCATTTAAGAACGTTAGGGCAAGAAATCACCTCGGGTGAAGGAATTTCCAAATCTGTTGCGGATCTTCAACTGCACCAAATATGCATCCCAAGCGAACCGAAAAGAACCTCTAGGTGGAGAGGGTGCGGCGGCGCTAAGGGGACTCAGCCAGGAGGGCGCTGGTCATCGGAGGTGGACTGGCCAGCAGGGGGTGCGCCGGAGGCGTGCGGAAGGGAGGGAAGATCGCGGCTGGCGGACGCGGTTCGGTGCGAGGCGCTGCTGTGCGGTGTGATGCAGGTCGGCAGGAAGGTGCTCAGGCGGTTCGTCGGGGGCGCTGGGGCGAGGCTTCGCTGGAGATGGAGACTGGCGGCGGCCGGTGGTGCGAAGCAACAAGGCAGGCCGGGGCAAGGTTGGCCGGTGCGAAGTCGCCCTGGTCCGGCGAGAGGGGGGAGGCCGGCGTCGCGCCACGAAGGGGAAACGCAGGGGGGGCGGGCTTAGGTTTAGGGAATGGGGAATAAGGGTAGCGCGGCGGAAGAAATAGAAAACAAGAGAAAAGCAAGAAAAAAAAAAGAAATGAAAAGAAATAAAAGAATAAAATAAAAATATAAAAGGGAAATAAATAAATGAATAAGGAGAGAAAAATAAAAGAGATGAAATAAATCCAAAAAAAAATGCCAAACCTATCTAAATAAAATAAAAAATGATGATGATAATAATAATAATAATAATAATAATAATAATAATAACTTCATAATAATTATTATAAACTAAACCATAATATTATTATTAATAATAATTAGAAGAAAAATTATAATGAACTTGTTAATAATTATATCTATTAACCATACTAATAATACCATTAATCGACATTATTATAATATTGAACAAACTCATGAAAACGCATTTTATCTATTCGCCTTGTACAAGAGGCACGCCGCACGGTGACCCGAGCAAAGCCGCGCGACTTTGAACTTGCCATGCCCATGCACCGGATGCCATCAAGGGCAAAGCATTCGTTCATCAACAAAATACAAAAATTTCAAACAGGCTTGGTCGCAGCTCGGTAGAAATTTTCAAAATCTGATAAAATAATAAAATAATATTATCTTAAAAGTTCGGGTGTGACAATTCTCCCCACCAAAAAAACTTTCTGCCCTTAGAAAGTCACCCAGTCGAACGAGGAATCAAACTCGAGTTTGAAACTAAGCGTGGCCAACAAAATCACAACTCGGCGTGACTTTTCACTCTATCAGTCACACCCGACCAACTCTGAGGGGAACTGAAAAGAAAAGAATCATCAGGAAAATAGGAGGGTTCTCCCCACCACAAGAACCCGACTAGCACAACCGACATTGAGGCTCTTAGCATGACCCAACTCTGGAACTTCTAGCTTGATCCAAGAGGGAACCTCCACACAGACCAAACCTCGAAAAAGGCACGACAAGATTCATGGTGAGTCTCCCCACCATCTAAGAACCGACTAGCTTTAACCAACCAGTATAAACCGACATGAGATCTTCCGACCCAAACCAGAGACCACTGTGACAAGAGAAACCCAAAGAAGAATTCTACCAAATAACGAACCTAACCATGACTCATCATTTCTACAAGAGATGAGCATCTCCAAAACAATCATGCATTAAAACAAAATGGGTCACACTTGAGGAAGCGCAGCTGCAGGAATTACAAGAAAACAAGATCACCATGCCTTTTTACAACCACAGTGGGGTATTCAAAGAACAAAGACCACAACGAGAAAAAGAGACCTTTGCGCCTCTTATAGAAAAACAGAACCTTCAAAGACAAGGAATCTTGAACCGAGAAACTTAAACTGTCCATATTTTAGCACTGGAGACAAAAGTTAGACCAATGTGACCCACACCCCACGGTTCCTGACTGCGTGAAAGGCTTCACTCCGAGACCTGTGGCTGGAGCTCTGATGTCTTGAAGCATCTACTGCCCCGCAGTCAGGAGCTGACAATCTCCTGTCGAGACTCCTCCTGATAAATCCGCTAGCGGAACTTCTCTATGTTTCCGCAAATGGCCACACTAACGGCAGGCCTTCGGAGGATGATGGCAAGGCAGCTTAAAGTACCCAAACCGGCCACAAAAGAGACGAACAAGAGAGTGGTCTGACTAATAGAAGATGGAATTGTAAAGAAAACTTGTCTGAGATGGGTTCCTTCGATTCTCTCTCGTCACCAGATGGGGAACCTTCCCGAGCACCGAAAAGAAACGGTCCTGGAACCCTGGACGAAAACCCCACACAAGAGAAACTTTAACTGATTCTGCGACATTATCTTTGGAGAAAAGGGAACCAACTTCTTGAGATGCCCAACGTAGGCCTTCACTATTCGTTGGCATTGCTGGACACTCGCGAGCCTTGTCGCTTCCATCACCTTCGCTTCCACAAATATAAACCAACTAATGAGAGTGGTCCTAAACACCTTCCAAGTCATACCATCATGCAATGAAACTAGGGTTATCTCCTCCACCAATCCCAAGTTGCACCTTCAAATGGACCTGAACCAACACAGACTCTCTTAGCTTTAGGAGTTCCCAATAACCTGAAAACACCAATGACTTCACCATGCCGGTTTGTTACCTTCAATAGATCACGATCACTATAAAAGATGGACATCAACCGAAAAGAATTCAATTCCACCACTCTGCTAAGAGTCTAGGTAGAACCAACAACTAGAAGTGACTCACTAGAACCTTCTGGGACTTTTCTGGGTGGCATACTCAAAAACAAGGGGCACAAGTCCGAATCAAAACTCATCATAAATCAAAATTTCACACCTCAATCACAACGAAAGCTCAAACTCAAATCACTATTCCAACCACAATTCAGTACGTTAAAACCAAGAACTCGCGAAAAGGAATACCCAACACGAAAAGAGAACGCTAAACAATTTCTCACTCACTTTTCTAAACATTTGGAAAACCCTTTTTGAAAACCATCTTTCAGCAAACAAAACAAATTAAATATCCACCATCGGTATCCCATGAAGTCTCACACATACGTATCCTTGTGCTAGCTCAAGCACCCATCCACTCACGTCACCAATTTCCCCACTTTCCACATGCGCACCTCAATGTGTGATCACTCATAGGAATACCAAGGGTAGATTGAAGACACTTATCATTTCCAAATCAGACCATTAAGCACAAAGCACAAATTCTCAACCAATTGAAAAAAAAATAACTTATCATCAAAGCAATACATTTCCAATTTCCAAAACATTTTCCAATTCACATTCCAAAAGGTATTACTGAGATTTCAAAACAACTTCCAAAACACCTCCCATTTTTTTCCCTTTTTGAAACCACACATTTGTTAAAAGGAAACAATTTCCATTTCAAAACCACTTTTCCACTCTAACACCACATTCCCATTTGAAACCACCTTCACAAAAATCCGTTTTCATTTTTAAGATCTACTCACACCAACCAAAATGAAGGTCAAACATAAATCACATCAAACTTTCCAAAAATAAGGGACTAGTGGCTATGCCAACCCGGTAACATGGCTTAGCAGACCATGCTCCGAGCGGGCATCCACCACAAGAAGTATCTTGAACCGTGCACTCGGGCAGTACATGGGTCGCTACTCCATGCAAGTCTTCCGCGTAACACTGGCTCACTTCCTTGGTCATCCCTCATCCACACATACCAATCCAAAGAAGAAAATTCAAATCTGGGACTACCCCTGAAAACTCGAGTCTCGGGACAGGCAAGGGTTCATGACGTCCTTCCCACACCTACCTCTCGAGTCCCGACACACCTAATCACCAAGCTACTCGACACCCCAAATAACAAGGGCAGCTCTGATACCATTTTGTCACGAACCAGGCCGGATCGTCATCCGACCCGACACCCGACCCGGTCCGCGACATGGCCCGAAGGGCGTTCTCGATCCCCACGGGCTGGCAACTAGTGCCGGGCATCAAAACAAACCAGTTGGGAACGATTTGGCCCATGAAAAAGATAAGCAAACATAAACTGAACAAGCATATAAATAAAGGAAAACAAACTGAACGATGTGGCAGCAGAAAAAGGAATAAACAAAGAAGCGCGACATACCTCAGGTGACCCCGTGGATCAACACGGTACGACAACCACTCACTTCCAAAAGCGATCCAAGACTGAAACCTGCAACTGAAAAGTAAAGCAGGCGTGAGCACCGAGATGCTCAGTAGGAAAGCCAAAAACAACCACATCCTATGCCTCTACCTTTATTAAGAAATCCACAATGCCAGTTTGGAAATAAGATATAACAAAATAGTGTTTCTCCTTTTCAAAATTAAGTAACGAGTTTGCATTTTCAGGTAAAGCCTTTTACTTCCACTACATTTCCAAAATAGGTTTCAAGCATGCATTTAACATTTCAAAATGAAAAGAAACCAGTTTAGATTAAAATATGGTTTTCACAAACAAGGCATCAAGTATGAAACAACTGAAAAGAAAGTTACATCGTTAGCATCATGACAAAAAGTGAGCACCATGGGTAATCCCTATAGGCAGCTAGAACGAGTGGGAACCTAAAGACCTCGTACCTCAGTGAAACGTGGCTTAGAAGACCACGACCCTCAGAAAACGTGGCTTAGAAGGCCACGACCCTCAGAAAACGTGGCTTAGAAGGCCACGACCCTCAGAAGTGCATATGTTTAGTTAGTGTTGTCGCGTCAATCCTGCTAGACAAACCGGGACGAACCCCTGCCGTGTCATCTAGCGTACTAGTCCTGGTCACCCACCTAGATACCCGGGCTTCCCATTGTGCTCTATTTCAAATGGTGGTGAGTTTTCTTTATCAAACAATCAAACAAGTACATTACACTTTCTTTATCCAAAATTCATTCAACCTTTCACCACCGCACTCCCTACTTAAGTGCATTCCCCCTCTTTACATCACACAATCACGCACAAGCCTTTACACTAGGCACATATATCACAAACCACACATTAACACTTGCATCACACTTTTTTTTTAATTAAGGGGAATGTCTCAAGAGGGGTTTTTCATTTTCGTAAACCAATCTCAAAGTGCCAAACGAGCCTCATCACTTATAAGAAATATTTGTCATTTTAGAACACATAAAGGTATTATATATTTAAAACAAGCTCAAAACTGCACTTAAAATGAAGTAATACTTTTAAAGAGATCAAACCGTCCTTTAATCTCGTGTTCACACCAAAACCCATTTTTAAAATTACTTTGGAACCCCTTTTGAAAAATAATGCATGTCGTTACACTTTCATAACAAAATCGAACGAAAGACAACACATCTTTTGGAAATACCCACTCATGTTCAACCCCTATGAAACCACTTTTTAAGAACCACAACCGTATATATAGTGCATATGGATTTCACATAAAAAAAATAACAAGGAAATACTTTTAAAGAAACATCAAGCAAAAATGGAAATTCTAATTAAAGATTAGGGCATAGGAGACCTACCTCAAGACACGCAGCTTCTGACGATGGCAGCCCGAGACCGCTTCACCTACACATATATACATTTCATATATATAAATATATATCATTTGATCCAGGCACATATTCCCCGCGTCATGAGGAAACATGTGCAAGGAGGATATGTATATATACATGCCTACCCATGTATATATATGTAGGCGTTTGTCGTCAACCACACGAACTCACCATGTGACGACCAACGCGCTACAAAATAATTTAATAAATCAATAAAAACATAATAAAACATTCCCAAGATGTGAAACCAGACCTCACTCCAAAGACACACTCAAATTCACGTGGGAAAAGCCACTAAAAAAACAAATGCAGACTTAATCTTTTTGAATACCACTTTCGCACCACACATGTGATTGAATAAATCAATAAAACCATTTATGAAACACTTGCAAATTAGCACTATAAAATTTTCACCAAAAACTCACCCCATTTCATTAAAAAAAACACCACTTTAAAACTGAATCCAAAGCACAACCATACCGAAATATGTTTTTCGTTACTCAAACTATTTATAATTTAACTTCAAAGGTGCGCAAAAGTTCAACATGCCAAAATAATACATTTTTCCTTCAAACAACATTTTTAATACACTCGCACCTTGAGTGCTTTAGGAAATATTTCATACTTTCAAAACAAGGCTTGAAACTCATTTCAAGAAACACTACAATACAATGCGCAGGACACACAACCATTTATTTTGTAGAAAAATTCATTTTTAACACATATACAAATTAAACATTTACCAAAACATACTTTGCACCCCTAAAATAATTAATTTAACCTTTCCAAGAATTCCCACAACATAACCCATATGAAAACATAAACAATTCTAAAAGGAAACTCAATTCCATCACACATGCATGTCAAAATAGTCATAGAACACACTTCGCCATCAACCGATTTAACTATAGAACATGTAAACACTAATTGAGTAAACAAATTAAATCATTTAAGAACGTTAGGGCAAGAAATCACCTCGGGTGAAGGAATTTCCAAATCTGTTGCGGATCTTCAACTGCACCAAATATGCATCCCAAGCGAACCGAAAAGAACCTCTAGGTGGAGAGGGTGCGGCGGCGCTAAGGGGACTCAGCCAGGAGGGCGCTGGTCATCGGAGGTGGACTGGCCAGCAGGGGGTGCGCCGGAGGCGTGCGGCAGGGAGGGAAGATCGCGGCTGGCGGACGCGGTTCGGTGCGAGGCGCTGCTGTGCGGTGTGATGCAGGTCGGCAGGAAGGTGCTCAGGCGGTTCGTCGAGGGCGCTGGGGCGAGGCTTCGCCGGAGATGGAGACTGGCGGCGGCCGGTGGTGCGAAGCAACAAGGCAGGCCGGGGCAAGGCTGGCCGGTGCGAAGTCGCCCTGGTCCGGCGAGAGGAGGGAGGCCGGCGTCGCGCCACGAAGGGGAAACGCAGGGGGGGCGGGCTTAGGTTTAGGGAATGGGGAAGAAGGGTAGCGCGGCGGAAGAAATAGAAAACAAGAGAAAAGCAAGAAAAAAAAAGAAATGAAAAGAAATAAAAGAATAAAATAAAAATATAAAAGGGAAATAAATAAATGAATAAGAAGGAGAGAAAAATAAAAGAGATGAAATAAATCCAAAAAAAAAAAATGCCAAACCTATCTAAATAAAATAAAAAATGATGATGATGATAATAATAATAATAATAATAATAATAATAATAATAACTTCATAATAATTATTATAAACTAAACCATAATATTATTATTAATAATAATTAGAAGAAAAATTATAATGAACTTGTTAATAATTATATCTATTAACCATACTAATAATACCATTAATCGACATTATTATAATATTGAACAAACTCATGAAAACGCATTTTATCTATTCGCCTTGTACAAGAGGCACGCCGCACGGTGACCCGAGCAAAGCCGCGCGACTTTGAACTTGCCATGCCCATGCACCGGATGCCGTCAAGGGCAAAGCATTCGTTCATCAACAAAATACAAAAATTTCAAACAGGCTTGGTCGCAGCTCGGTAGAAATTTTCAAAATCTGATAAAATAATAAAATAATATTATCTTAAAAGTTCGGGTGTGACAGTGCTCAACTTGGGTGGGGCGCGAATAAGAAACATAAGAACTACAATTATATGTATAGGTAACAAGAACTCATCCCAACCTAGGATTTCTAAAGCCAACCTAAGCACAAACACCCTTGTTACTAATCATTCATAAAAGGGCACGCCACTCACGACCAAGTCACAACTCATTCCGAGAACCAATTCCCCATTGAACCCATTCTTGGTTTCTTGTTCAAGTGATTCCATTTAAGTAAAAATTCTGCACTACTGGGCAACTAACAGGCATAACCACAAGCCAGAGAAAGAGAAACACCCAAACAACAAATTAAGCATTCACACCCGGTTCTCTTGTAAAGTCACAACAACAAAGGGATCCGTGAGATCCCTCAAAGTACTGGAACCAAACCAAGCCTCGAGATACATCCCCACACGGCTTCAGATTCACAACCAACAACTGTGCCACAACAGAGGATCTCATCCCCATCCACATCACCCCATAAGCATCAAGCAGAACAACACACTTATTACTAAAACAGAGTAGGGAAACTTCCAGGTTCAAGCACATCATTCATTAGGTTCTTCTTTATGTTGGTTAACCGGGGTGACCACACAAGCATTGATGTTCACTGGGCATCCATTTAACCAACCGAGTTTAGGTGATTAACCAATTTCCATGTTACAGTCATTTAATCATCACAGAAGACAAGGTTTCATTAGTGCACAAGGAAAGACCACCAATGACCATGATTTTCAATGAGTATAAGCCCATACAGTTCACAACATACAACAATTATAAAAGAGTACAACAGAATTGTCAAACGCACCCCATCATTCTTTAACAGTCTGTTCATTATCTTTGTTAAGGTTTGGTTTCATCAATTCCCACAGAAATAGTAGCGTACCCACCCCGCATGATACACAGTAAGGAGAGACGAAGGAAAATCCCTACCTGGTTGATCAAGGATCGAAGTTCTTCTCCACGCGCCAAGAACTGGGGATGCGTGACTTGTAGGGGAGGAACGTCGGGAACTCCAAGGGTGATCAGAAAGGCTCCAGCACAGGCGCACCACTTGCCTCGAGAAGGGGAACTCCAAACGCACAAAGAAGAAAAGGAGACTAGCTAAGAGGAAGAAGAAAGAATTTCTAGCGTGATATAAAGATGAGATCCCGTTGTTACGGGATATGGAATTTTGAACAGCTATAAAGTTGGATTGTGGTTGGGTGGTTACGCATGATGGAATTAATTGTCATTTAACAATTCTCCTCGAAAAGGTGGTCATAACAGCTATGCGTTAAATAGTTTTCTTTAACCATAAGGAAACGCGTAATAGGGGTGGATCTGAAAGGTGCGAGGAAGGACGTGACACCGAGGAAAAACCACACGTTTTGGTAAGTTAAGGGTTGCCCGACTCTTGGGGGATTTTAGATATTATTTATGGGCTTTAAATGGCTTTGAAAGGGGGAATTAAATAATCTTTACGTCAAAAGATATGTTGCGGGAGCGGAAAAGTCAGAAACTGGGAAAGAACGAAGACCGCTCGGTGAGGAAACAGTGCCACCATCACGGTACCACCGTCACAATGCCACCCTCACGGTGCCACCCTCACGGTGCCACCCTCACAGTGGAGACGTGTTTTGGCAAAGTAATGGACCGGGTGGGTCCAGGCCATTACAGTGCGACTTGTGCACGATTTTCCCAAACCGCACGCAAGTAGTGCGAATCCCTCCACCAAAAACTGCAGAGGTTCAGTCTGCGTACCCCCGAAAACGTGTGGCTCGGTCTGCGTACCCCAAAAAGTTTGGGTTTTCAACCTCCGACGCACTTGAAACCCAATGAAAATCTCACCCTCACAGTGGAGCCGTGTTTTGGCAAAGTAATGGACCAGGTGGGTCCAGGCCATTACAGTGCGACTTGTGCACGATTTTCCCAAACCTCGCGCAAGTAGTGCGAATCCCTCCGCCAAAAACTGCAGAGGTTTAGTCTGCGTGCCCCCGAAAACGTGTGGCTCAGTCTGCGTACCCCGAAAAGTTTGGGTTTTCAGCCTCCGACGCACTTAAAACCCAATGAAAACCCCGAGACACTTGTCAAACATTAAGACTCATCTAAAAACAAGGTCTTGGGTTAAAGGAACTCTCAGAATTAAGTTCCATTAATCAAGAAAGAAGTTGGTCTACCCACCAAACTCCAAAAATTCAAAACATACGAGGAATTCAACCCGCTCAAAAAACATGGGATGTTATAATCGATGAAGTATAACCCCTTGAATAAATCTTGCTCCAATTGATGATGATTTTAAACACTTATAGCAGGATATGATCATAATGTAATTACTATAATTGGAGAACAACATATTTATCAGAGTTTAGGGAATTGAAGATCATAATTGGGAGAGTAGTTTTCAGTAGTCAGCTAAAATAGAGATGTACCAGTGGCAACACATAATTGAAGAGTTTGGGCATGACGGTGGGCGGCTTGTTGGGGGCTCCATGGTGGGGGAGGGGGGATGGGGGCTCGACGGTGAGGGGAGAAGGGGGGCTCAATGATGGAGGCGATGAGGGGGGCTCGACGGCAGGGGGGCTTGACAGCGGAAAATTTTAAATAAGTTGAAAAAAAACACTCAGTGATACCAAACCAGTTGGGGAAGTTATCAAATCTGGCATAAATAATATATGAAAACACAATTAAGAACAATAATGGACATTAGATCCAATACTGTGAGGACCTCTTCGAATATCATAATGCAAATCTTGTAAATTATATTGATCAAAGAATTTACACATATAGATTATAATGCAACGTCTTACACAGATTAATTGTGCATATGTGTGCATACACACACACACACACATGTGTGTGTGCAAATCCCTCATGGTGGGATGTTTACTGTGATCGGAGGAGGTAGCATCGATTTGTCAGCTGAGGAGGGTTGTCCAATAAAAAATAGCATTAAACACTAATATATTATTTAGATTCTAAAGAAACTCATATCATTAAAACTTACGAACCAATTAAGCCACAGTCAGGGAAATTTTGGATGAGAGGAAAAAATACTCAGTGATGTCAAGCTAATTGGGGAAGTTGTCAAATCTGGAATAAAAACTATATGAAAACACAACCAAAGACGGTAATGATAAACAAAGTCATCCCTGAGGTAAGCCCAGCTAGCCTGTGGGCTAGGGCAATGGCTTAAATTTCTACTGTAATTGTATTGTTGGTGCACGATAACTATTGGGAAGGGGTAATATTGAGGCTCCTAGTCTTTGACAACAGTCTTCATAAGGGTTTACAAGGTCGGTTATGATGGTAAATCAAGATTTCATTACAATTAATATGAAAAGCATACATAGACAGAAGGGATCACGATTGTTGAGGGGGAGTGAGTTGCGATCAGAAGGGTAGGAGGTCGCTGCACAAATGAGGAATCAAGGAGGGCAGGGGTCGCTGCACAAATGAGGAATCAAGGGCAAAGAAGTAGGGGGCACCGGTTGCAAATTTGTGGGGGGGGGGAGGTCTGCGGCCAGGGAGGGCCAGTTGCTAGGGGGCTCGATGGCGGGTGACCTACAAGGGGTGCACCATGGTCGAGGGGGGGGGGGGGACGGCGGGGGGGCTCGACAACGGGGAGAGGAGAAGGGCAGGATGGGGGCTGGACGACGAACGACATAGTGCGGAGGTGGAGGAGAGGAGGGGGGACGAGATGGGGGCTCGGCGACAAGGGTGGGGGGGATGGGAGCTCGATCGACATCGGCCGGACGACAGGTGACACGATGAGGAGGTGGGGACGAGGGAAAACAGGGAAACAGGGGTAGGGTGGGGGAGAAAGCCCAACGACCACCATTAATGGTCACTATTAAGCTCAATAGCGACCGCCAAATGGCGATTGCCCGACCCAAACACCCACAAAGTCATTTTTCTACTAGTGGAAATTTTAGTGGAATTTTTATCAATCGAACGACGACTTTTTCAACGACTTTATTCCCCAACCCCACCCACAAGGCAAAACTTCCATCGTTCTTTGTATAGGTGTCAAAAATGCAATACTGGCAGCCGATCCGTTAACCCATGGATTTATGTGGTTTAGAGCTTTGAATATTTAGGCCCACAAATATTCGGACCACATTTAATCCAACCCACGAAACTCGCAACCCGCGCGTACTAGCCAGTCGTCTGTCTGTGGGTCATGTTCACCTCGTAATTACAACTAGGGTTCCAAAAAGTTATGATTGAAAAATAAAATAAAATAATGTAATAAAATAAATTAACAAGAGTGGAAAAAATATTTATTTTTAAGTCAATTAATATAATCATACATAAACGATCAAACATATAGTTTTTTAAGAGTTGTTAGATTTATTGTTAATTGAAAATTAATTTTTTTTTCCAATCCCAAACATCTATCTTTTTCCGTGCCCTTTCACAAACCCAAAAAATAATACTATATACTATTTTATTTACCCCTTTGGTCCGAGCGCCCCGCCCCGTTAACACCCGTACTTCATTGATCAATTTATTTGTACGTTTTCCTCTCACTAGGTCACGCTTGCAAGTTCGCGGAGGGGATCGGAGAAGATGGCTTTTCTTTCCCTGCGTCCGATCTCACCGCTAAAATCATTACCAAGTTGGTTTCAGTTGCAGCCGACGAGGTGGTCCGAGCATGGCAGCTTGATGATGACCTTAACACCCTCCGTGATTGGACGGAGCTGGTTCATGCGTTGCTCTCTGACACCACCTCCAATTCCCACCGCACCACGGAACCTGCGAAGGTTTGGATTAGGCAGCTGACAAAGGTGGTCGGGGATGCAAGTGCCTTCTTGGATGACCTTGAATACACGGCAGTTTGGCGGCAGGTGAAGCGTCATAGCAAGGTACGCAAGCTTTTGAGTCTGTTTCATCGCTTTAAAATGGCTCGCAGGATATCGCATATCAACCAATCCATGGACGCGATTTACAACAGAGGAATTGTAATCGGACTTAAGCCTCAGCTTGACAACTCCAGTCGACCTAACAGAGGATTTGTAATCGGACTTGAGCTTCAGCATGGCAACTCCAGTCGACCTGGTCAAACGCCACCTACAGTGGATGAATCGGACAAACTGGGCAGAGAGCATGACAAAAGAAAGATCATTCAAATGTTATGCAGCACTGAAGGTATCTTTGTGGTTTCTATAGTAGGAATGCCTGGATTGGGGAAGACTACCCTTGCTCAGATGGTTTATAACGATGTGGAAGTTCAAAGGCATTTCGGAAAAACAATGTGGATCACGGTATCTCAAAATTTTAATGTGGTGGATATTTTAAACGGTATGGTACAAATCCTCAGCAACTGGAATCATCAGCTGACAAATCTAGAAGCAATTCTTAAAAAGCTGAATGAATTGTTGGACAGAAGTTTTTACTTGTCTTGGATGACGTTTGGAATGACAGTCAGAATTTATGGAAGGCGATGAAAGATTCATTTCATGGAATTGATTTTCAAAACGGGAGCAAAGTCTTGGTCACCACACGAAGCATACGAGCTGCTGAAATTATGGGAAGCTCTACCTATTCGTTAAGACGGCTGTCAGCTGAAGATAGTTGGATGATATTTGAGCAAAAAGTTTTCTCTGTTGGTGGAGCACCTAAGACGGAAGTGTTTCGTGGTATGGGCAAGAAGATGGTGCAGAGATGTGATGGCGTGCCTTTGGCAATAAACCTGCTTGGGGGATTGTTACTCAACCAAAAATCTCAACGGGAATGGTCATTGATCATGGACGATCCATGCTGGTTGAAACCTACAGACAATGATTACTTTCCTAGTTTATGGATGAGTTTTGACCATTTACAACCGTCTTCCTTGAAAAGTTGTTTTGCCTACTGTTCAATTTTCCCCAAAAATTTTGTTTTTGGAAAAAATATATTGATACAAGTTTGGATGGCCCTGGATTTGATTCTTGGAAACAGTATGGAAGATGTGGGGGAGAAGTACTATGATATCTTGTATCAGAATACATTGCTTCAAGATTTTAATGTCCACTGCACTAGTCTTCATGTAATCAATGACAATTTACTTTGTCGGATGCATGACCTTGTTCATGATCTTGCGCAAGACGTGTCAAAGAACTATTGTGCAGCAATAGAGGTTAGCAAGGTAAATAACGTTCTCCCAACAATTAAACATTTGAGATCGATGGGTGCCTATATTGAAAAAATACCAAAATCATTGGAGAAATGCCTTGGAAGATTGCAAACGTTGTATTTGGAGGTTGATTTTTGTGCTGAGATATTTAAAGGATTAAAGCACCTGCGCATTTTAATATTGTCCAACTTTGAGATTAAGTATCTTCCAAATTCAATTGGCAAGCTAAAGCATTTGAGATACATTGATATTTCCAAAACAAGTATCAAGACATTGCCAGATTCTATTTCCAGCCTTTGTTTGTTGCAAACGTTGAGAGTTGGTCATTTGAAGAATTTACCAAAATTGTTTGAAAGGTTGATAAGCTTGAGACATTTATATTTTCAAGATGCCTTTTATCGAAGTATGAATTGCATGTTTATTGGGATAAGTGCATTAACTCAATTACGAAACATACCATTTTTCGTGGTTAGCCAATCAAAGAGGTGTTTGTTAGAAGAGCTGGGAGGCTTGGATAATCTCACTTCTCAACTGTGCATATACGGTCTTGAAGATGTCAACAAGAAGGATGAAGCCAAAAAAGCAAGGTTAGATAATAAATGCAATATTTCATCTTTGGAATTTCTTTGGAAAGGGACTCGTGGTGATAATGATGTGTACAATGATGAGGATGTCTTGGAAGGCCTTAAACCTCATTCGAACCTTGAACGATTATTGATTAGGAACTTTAAGGGTAAAAGATTTGCAAGTTGGATGATGATTGTTAATCCGTCGTTGTCGATTCTTTGTAGCTTGGTTAAGTTGGAGCTTTTGAATTGTCATGAATGTGAGTGTGTCCCCGCACTTGGTCATCTTTCTTTTCTTGAAGAATTGAATATTTGTGATTTGAGGAGTGTGCAGCATTTTGGAATGGAATTTTATGGCTTGACTGATAATTACAATCATTTGAATTTAGATGCTGCAAGTTCAGACGGTGTTGTATTTCCCTCTCTTAGAAAGCTGTCTATAATAAATTTACCAAAGCTAGAAGAATGGGTAGGAGTGGAAAGGAATGCTTCCTCATCAGCAGTTATGGACATTTTTCCTCGTCTTGAGGTGCTCTGGATTAAAAGGTGCCCGGTGTTGAAAAGTGTACAGAGTCATTTCCGATCCCTGCAAGAATTATGTATTCAACAGGTGGGGGTTGAACAATGGTGGTGTGATTGTGCATCTCTGAGTCGATTGGAAATTATAATTTGTAGTGAGTTGATGATGCTAAATTTGGGTAATTCTACTATGCTGACTGGGGTGAGGATTGAAGGGTGTCCAGAGGTGAGGAAGCTGGATTGGGGGATTAATTTGGCTGTTGGAGGTAGCAGCAGTTGTGCGGCAATGACTGTGTCGTTTCCTTGTCTTAAAAAACTGACTCTAAAAGAATTGGGGAAGCTGGGGGCATGGGTTGCAGTGGGAGTGGATAACCCATCTTGGAATCAAAGGTTGGACATTTTCCCAAGCCTTGAGAGTCTGGAGATTGGAGGGTGTCCAATGTTAAAAAGTGCTCTAACTCATTTCCCCTCTCTCTCCAGATTGGATATTAGGGGAATGAATGTGGGTGGGTGGCTTGAAATGATGAGTAGCAATGTCACCTCCCTCACTCGATTGAGTTTACGTGAAGTAGGGGGGCGTGAAATAGAGCATGTGGCGGAGCAGTTGTTGCGCAACAACACTAGTCTAGAGTGGCTGGAGATCGGAGATTGTTCTTCTGAGCTGAGGCATCTACCGATGGACTGTCTTCAATCTTCCACATATCTAAAGCAATTAGGTATCTTCAAATGCCCAGCCCTCCATTCCGTCCCAGACTTGCAAGGCTTAACCATGCTCGAGCATTTAAGGATGGGTAAGTTTAGAAGGGAGGCGGCGGATTTCCCCTGGCCCCGCCATCTCCCTTCTTCTTTGAGGGACTTGACTCTGATTGGGTGGCCTGAGGTGAAATCACTACCCCACCCACCCCAACAACTCTCTTCCCTGAGCTCATTGACAATCGTGGGATTTGATGGACTGGAGAATCTTCCGGAGTGGCTGGGCAGCCTCTCCAATCTTGAACGCCTGTCGATAATAGACTGCAGTAATGTGAAGGAATTGCCCAGCCAGGAAGCAATGAGCCTCCTCTCCAAATTAAACCATCTAACGATCTTTGGGTGTCCGTTGGTGGAAGATAGGCTGAGGGAGGAGAGTGGTCCGGAGAGGCAAAGATTCTGGAAAGGTCGAAGGCCTCCTTCCCTCCATCTTTCATCAGCAATTAGCAGCCACGGCAGGATCCGAATGGTGTCTGCAGAGTGGAAGCTTTATTAAAGATGTAAGAGATGTATTTTTTTAAATGAAAACGAAGACATGGTAGTAATGATTGTGTTTTTTAAAAAGACGTGTGTGTGGTAGGTAATAAGGTGAGGCATGCGGGGAGAATGGTGGTGGACCTCAGCAGCGGCCATCATTAACCACTGTTATCCAACTCATCGCACCAGCCATTCTGTCCCACACAGGTATAGTACATACAATCTCCCATATATTACTTCTTCATCCCCTTCGCTCTTGCATCTTCTTTCTGGCTTCTGTATCAAATATATTTGTGGTTCATGTTTCTGGGGAGGAATAATTTATTTTGGATTCTCAACTTTTATCTATTTGGAATTAATGTGTCTGGGGGGAATAATTTACTTTGGGATCTTAACTTTTTCATATTTTTGAAATCTTAAAAATCAATCATCTTAAAAATATTACTTTTTTAATTATATCATGAATTTATTATCAAAACTCACATAAATGAATAAAATAAACATACACGTGTGTTCAATCATAAAATCATCATACTGGCTTCGCCAAAACCCATACTTTTATTGATAAAAGGATACATACACACACAATATGTTTCGTGAAAACTGTACTTCAATTTTTGAAATGATTTGTAATAAAAATATATGTTTTTTTCTTCTTTATTTGATATCTATCAAATCATCAATCTATGAATTATTTATACAATTCATTTTAATTTGATCAATGTGTTGAGGGCATTCCCAACATGGAATACTTCGAATTGTATTCATTTGAAATCTTTTTTTGTTTTCATGTAAGCAGATCTATTACATTGATTGTGTTTATGTTGGTAAGTTATTATGAATTGATTCTATTAATTTTTGTACGTCAAATTTCTTTGAATTTTCTTTATATTTATATTTTTGAGTTTTTGATTTTTAGCCATTTTGATAACCAGTATGTCTTCCGATTATTCAATGCGATTCAAGGTTTCCCACACTGCTAATCATAACCATCTTGCCTTTGTGGATAGAGGTTTTCTTATTTATTTGGGGGATTGACATGTAAGGGTCAAAAACTGCAAATTTATTTCAGTTATTGATCGCTGCAGTTATTTTTTCGATTGAGTTTATAATTACAGTAGTCCTTAATCGGAATAAATTTCTTGTTTTAGTCCATATCTGTCATTCTGCCTATTAATTTTTAATGCCTTTGGATGGTTTGGTCCATGTGAGAGCCTTGAAACAAGCTTTTGGACGAACGATAGGTGGGTATCATTAAGGCAGAGTTAAATTAAATTCATTCTAAGATGAAACCGTAAAAGAGTAATCTATGAAAATATTATAAAATGAACAAATACTAGTAGTGGTACCTTACCAATACAACCAAGATACAAGGAGAGGAATGATTTTTAAAACTAGGAACAACCTTGTTCTGAGGGCATTATCTACCAACAAAAGCACACTAGTTTAAAAGTATCATTTTCGAACAAATTAATCGCATGTGTAAAGAGCTTAGCAATATAAATCCAAACATCCTTGGACACAAGACTGTTAGAGCTGGTGGGGACCTTGCCACCTGGCAGGTTTATTCGAGAAGGGGGACCACTGGAAAAGGGAGAGAGAGAGGAAGCTTAACCGTCTGGGAGGATCGTGGGGGGCTTAACCGCTTGGAGAAAGCTTAACCGCCTGGAGGGATCATGGGGGGTCTAATTGCCTAGAGGAATCTCCAATATGTTGGAGATTATTTAAGAGGCTGAGGAGGGGACCACAGGGGCTTCTTTGGTCAGGTTTAAACAACTCCTTGGAGCTCGGGCAGGAGAGCAGAGGGGCCTCCTGAAGCGTGCCAATTTCCTTCTTCGTTCCTACCTTTCTATTTCTATTTTTGAGTTCTGGAGTCTGTAACCAGGTACGCTGTACTGTTTCATTGATTATACCAAATTTTGCTGCTAGTTTGGGTGGAGGTGCTTATCATTTTAGTCTGATCTGCCGGATCCTCTCTTCCCCACCTCCTCTCATCACTGTGCCAAGAACCAGCTCGAAATCAGGCATGGAGACCCGTCTACAATCTCGCTTGGAAGCATCGGAACAACGGCTGGAGCGTGCTGAAGCTGGACGAGATCAGCGCCTCGATCGGGTGGAATCAACGATGTTTGGTTTAGCAGCAATGGTGAGAGCATTTCAGCATGAAATTTCAGGATTAAAGGAGTTGCAGAACACCTTAAGCAACATGGTGCACCGTCTGGAAAAGCTCCCTATTCAAGACGAAGCTACTACCTCCGCACCAACAGGTGGATCCAGAGGAATGGTGTTAGGGACGCACAAACGGACTGCACCAAATGAGATGCTACCAAGGTTAGAAGAAGCTGCAGGAGACAGTCCCAGACCGCAGCTAGCAGTCCACCGTGTAGAATTACCAGTTTTCGATGGACAAGATCCTCGTGGATGGATTAATAGAGAAGAATTATATTTTCGGATTAATCAAACACCTGAACTCTCTAAAATTTCTTTGGCTCAGGTGAGTATGGAAGGAATTGCCATACACTGGTTCACGGTTCTAGAAGAAGTACATCCTCAGTTGACTTGGAATCAATTTAAAGAGGAGTTAATGGAACGATTTAGTGGTTTAGAAGTGCAGAATCCTTATGAGGAATTGGCCGCTAATCAACAGCAGGGCACAATGCAGGAATATATTGAGCAGTTTGAATTCTTGGCATCACTCATTCCACGCCAACCAGAATCTCAGTATGTGGGATACTTTCTCCATGGATTGCGAGAGGAAATACGAAGCTGGGTGCGAATCCATAGCCCCGAATCCCAACTACAGGTAATGCGGTTAGCAAGACATGTGGAACTAGCCCTTGGCAAAGGCTCGAGACCACCAACTCAATGGGAAGGGACACACTGGGATGGAGGCAGAGACTGGGTAAGCACTCCTAGGGGAGCTTCACTTAAACAATCAAATCCACAACCTCCAGTAATAAGGCGCAGTGGAGAGCCTCCTGGAAGAAATAATAAAGAGGTACAACGCACAATTACAACTGGAAATAGAGCAGTTCGTCAACTAACAAATCAAGAATGGGAAGATCGACGGAAGAGAGGATTATGTTTTTGTTGTGGAAAGCCATATAATCCTATGCACAAGTGCTCTGATTCAAAAATGCGGATTTTAATTCTGGGAGAAGGGGATGAAGAAGCAAGACAAACTCCTCAACATGAGGAGGACACTACAGTTGTAGAAGAAGAAGAAGAATTTCATGAGGTGAAATGCAAGCTTGTGGAAATACATGGTTGGAGGATTTTATGCAGCACCGGGAATTATCCAGAGGAGCCAACAATGTCTTTAAAATTTGAAGGTTACATCAAAGAGATACCTATATTAATTTTATTAGACTGTGGAGCCTCCCACAATTTTATTAGCCTACGCCTGGTCAAAATTCTGGGGTTAACCATTTGGAGCTCAAAGAAAATGAGAGTGAAGCTTGGGGATGGCCATAAAACTGCTACAACGGGCACATGTCGACAAGTATGGTTGACTATGGGAGCTTATGGTTGTTTCATTGAGGCACACATCTTAGATATTGGTGGACTGGACTTAATCTTAGGCGTAGCATGGCTAAAGACTTTGGGGGACGTTTGTATCAATTGGAAGACCATGGTGATGAAATTTGTAGTGAAAAATCAGTAGTTCACACTCTCAGGAGTTCACCAAAAGAATCGGGCTGCTGTTTCGCTGGATCAATGGTCTCAAAAACAAAGTCTCAGCAGTGTACATCGCCAACTAATCGGGGGCAAACGAAGCAGTGGAGAGCAGTTTCTGACTTCTCACCAATGTCATGACTTACAACAGATCTTTCTCCAATATCAGTCAATTTTTGATGAGCCCCAAGGTCTCCCAGCTTCAAGACTCCATGAACATGCGATAAATCTCTTCCCAGGACAGGGACCAGTTTCTGTCAGACCATATCGATATCCTTATTTCCAAAAAAAATGAGATAGAAACGCAGGTTTAGGAGATGCTGACTAAAGGTATAATCCGACCTAGTATGAGTGCTTTCTCAAGCCCAGTATTGTTGGTTAAAAAGAAAGATGGGTCGTGGCGGCTATGTGCTGACTACCGAGCTTTGAACAAGACAACCGTCCCCGACAAATTTCCAATACCAGTGGTTGAAGAGTTATTAGATGAGTTGTACGGAGCTACTTATTTCTCTAAACTTGATCTTAGAGCAGGTTACCATCAGATCCGCATGCGCAAGGATGATGTGGACAAAACTGCCTTCCGTACTCATAGTGGACACTATGAGTATTTAATGATGCCATTTGGATTAATGAATGCCCCTCCACTTTTCAAGCAACAATGAATGACTTATTTCGACCCTTCGACATTATGTGCTAATATTTTTTGATGATATTCTTGTGTACAACAGAGATTGGTCGACCCACTTACAACATCTTGCAAATGTACTTAGTCTTCTCCAAGAAAATCATTTCTTTGCCAACAAAAAGAAGTTCCATTTTGGACAGCGGGAGATTGAATATCTGGGACATATTATATCAGCTGAAGGAGCTTTGGTAGATCATGGGAAGGTGCAAGTCATGGTTGATTGGCCAATTCCAACTACCGTTAGGGGTGTCTGTGGCTTCTTAGGCCTCACCGGCTACTACCGTAAATTCATTCGGGGATATGGGAAAGTGGCTCGACCTCTCACCACTCTTACTCGGAAAGTTCCAATGGACAAATGAGGCCCTCCAAGCTTTCCAACACTTGAAACAACTAATGACGACGGCACCCGTATTAGCTCTATAAGATTTTTCTAAGCAGTTTGAGCTCGAGTGTGATGCCTCCGGGAGGGGAATAGGTGGTGTCCTCATGCAAGAACGCAGACCAATCTCATTTTTAGTACTGCTCTTTTGGATCGTCACCTTGCTAAATCGGTTTATGAAAAGGAGATTATGGCGTTGGTCCTATCCATTCAACATTGGCGGCCTTACCTCTTGGGCCACCCATTTATTGTCTATTCAGACCATCGAAGCCTAAAATACTTACTACAACAGCGAATAACCACAATGGATCAGCAATGCTGGATTGCTAAACTTTTGGGGTACCAATTTGAAATTTGTTACAAACCAGGAAGAGAAAACTCTGTCGCAGATGCTTTGTCTCAGATAAAGGAAAACACAGACCGCTGTTATCAACTGCAAGCTCAACCGGTATGAGAGGAGGGGCACAAACTAGCTGATGGAGTTGCTACGAACCCACACTTGGGACCGATTTTCCAAGCTTTGCAATCTGGCCAGCAGACTGTTGCTGGGTTTACTTTACAGCAAGAGATACTCTTATATCATGATCGGTTGGCTATTCCATCAACTTCCCCTTGGATTCCTTTGTTATTAACATAATTTCATTCCTCTCCTCAAGGGGGACATATGAGTTTTTACCGAACTTATCGCAAGTTGGCCGACAATCTGTATTGGGTGGGCATGAAAGGGGCTGTCCAGAAATTTGTACAACAGTGTGAAGTGTGCCACCGATATAAATATTCTACTCTTGCCCCTGCTGGTTTACTGCAACCGTTGGAAATTCCTACAACAATCTGGTCCGACATTTCTATGGACTTTATCTCCGAGCTGCCAAAATCAAAGGGGCATGATGTAATTTTGGTGGTGGTTGATCGTTTGTCTAAATATGCTCATTTTTTGCTCCTTAAGCATCCGTATACTGCACGATCAGTGGCTGAACTGTTCCTTCGGGAAGTGGTCCGTCTTCATGGTGCACCCACCTCTATAGTGAGTGACCGAGATCCACTTTTTCTCAGCAATTTTTGGACAGAATTATTCCGTCTCTATGACACCATACTTCGCTTCAGCACTGCCTACCACCCACAAACTAACGACCAAACAGAGGTGGTTAACCGTTGTTTAGAGACTTATCTGCGCTGTTTTGCAGGGGATCAACCACGTACTTGGTCATTTTGGATCCCTTGGGCGGAGTGGAGCTATAATACTACTTGACATGCCTCTATTAATACAACCCCATTTGAAATTGTTTACGGCCACAAACCTCCAACCATTCTGAGCTTTTTGCCATCTGAAATTCGTGTGCCAGCAGTTGCAACAACTTTGGGAGACCGGGATGAAGCCCTTCGACAACTCCAACAACACTTGTCTCGTTCACAGGACTATGTGAAAAAACTGCTGATAAGCATCACCGTCATGTGGTTTTTCAGGTGGGAGATTGGGTATTTCTCAAGCTCCGACCCCATAAACAACACTCTGTTGCCCGCCATGTTCACCAGAAGTTGGCAGCTAGGTTTTATGGATCTTTTACCATTGTTGAGCAGATTGGTCCGGTTGCATACCGTCTGGATCTACCGGCTGCTTCACGAATTCATCCAGTTTTTCATGTCTCCCAGTTAAAAAAAGCCATAGGCACGCTGCAGGTTCAACCATCTTTACCTCCAGGAATGGAGTTAGATTCTGCTCAGAGCCCAGAACCAATAACAGTTCTCTCTTCCCGTTTGAACTATACAGATGGCATGACACAACCTCAGTTTATGATGTTATTAATATTTTCATGATTTATTATATACTCCATTTACTTATTTTATATGAAATGTGCATAATTTGTGTGAAATATTAATGTTTTAATACTAAGTATAATTTTTGAACATTTTTAGAAGTAGTCCAATTGAGCCAGTTTACTATTTTATTTATAACTCTCACCCTGATGATCCAAATTGTTTGGTTATTGTTTTGTAGGATTCCTAGTTCAATATACAACATTTCATTAGAAGGGATCATGAGACAATTATGTCATTTGAAGGGTCATATGGACCACACAAGAAGGCCTAATGAATCTGTGAACAAACTGGACCAGCCTTGAAGATTGATTTACTGAGCTCAATCCAGAAGTCCAAAAACATTAATTCTCCACCATAATTCGGGGAACAATACATGTCATCTTGGATAAAAATTTCAAGGCCCAAATCCAAGTACAAGGGGCCCAACTGATTCATTTAAACTCAGCCCACCATTCTGGCCGGGAATTGAAATCAGCACACAAATGTTGACTTTTCTCTTGATTTAGACATCCATGCAAGCTGAGATTTTTCAGTGTGAAAGCCAAGATATAGGTGGCCAACATTGTTGAAGATTTTTTTTTTATTTGAGGGCAAAAACCCATTCACATTTCGGCCATTGAAATAGACAGAATGACATTATTTATTAAAACCACCATAACTTTTGCTACAAAAGTCTATAGGCGGCCAAATTTTGAGGGTGGACAGAAGACATCCATATCTACATCTTTGAAGAAGACACCAGCTCGTGATTCATCTGTGTAGATTGGTAAATCCGCGGTTCAAGTGGAGGGACAGTTTTGGAATGCAAACAGCCCACAACCTTGGGCTATAAATACACCCCCTCCTCTCATTCCCAGAGGTTGACACTTTAGCACTTAAGGAGGAGGTTTGACATTACTAGAGCCTTGACAAAGTTCTGGGATGATATGCTTTGATCTTGTTTCAACAAGAGAGACATCTCCTCCACTTCTCTTTCATGTTTGTTTATGTTTGCTTTCAATTGTAATTGTGTTACTTTGTTTTCATTTCAATCAAATTTTAGTGCTTGTTTCTTCTTCAATACCTCTTATTCTTCTCCACCTTCTGTAGTATAATATTAATGGTCTTAAAATAGTTTGAATCATTTTAAATTACAGTCCCTTATTTTGCTTCCTCATTCAATCAAAATTCCATTTTTGATTTTCAAAATCTATCGTGTGTGTGTTCGACACACTACTCTTTTCTTGTCCCTTTCTTTTTCTAATCTTTTTAAATTGTCACCATAAACATTAAACCCAGATTAATGGCTGAGTAAATCTACCATTGGGGTGAGTTATAATTCGGGGATGTATTCTTTTCTTGTCTCTTTCTTTTTCTAATCTTTTTAAATCGTCACCATAAACATTAAACCCAGATTATCAACAATCCTAATGGCTGAGTAAATCTACCATTGGGGTGAGTTATAATTCGAGGATGTACTATTTTTTTGTCCCTTTCTTTTTCTAATCTTTTTAAATCGTCACCATAAACATTAAACCCAGATTATCAACAATCCTAATGGCTGAGTAAATCTACCATTGAGGTGAGTTATAATTCGGGGATGTTAAGTGATTGAGAGTTTTTGCTCGATAAGTATTCTTTAAATTAATATTGTGTATGTTAAACTTAATATGTCATGGATTAATGATATGTTTTGTTTAACAAGTGGTTTCCATGGATGATTGGAACCATAAATACACTACCATAAATAGGTTTTGATTGAGATTAGAACCCTAAGTTAAGTTAATCCTTGGATTAAAGTCTTAACACTTAGGAATTCCAATCAACGTCAACTTATGACATGAGTGTTAATTTAATGCAATACAAAGCAAGGCTCAAGGATATCACAAGCTTAACTCCCCAATAATGATCTCACCCCAATCTTCATATATTTGTTAAATCAAGAATCAACCATCAATCATTTCAATTTAGCTCTGCAAACAAACCCCACCAATCAAAATACAATCAACTAAAAACAAACGACTATTACAAAGTATCATCGCCGATGATTCGACCCGAGTGCAGCTATACACATTAGTAGAGCACCAGAACTTTGACCGGTCGATAGGCGACAATCGGCCGCGCGTTTCAAATGGCACCGTTGTCGGGGATGGTGCTTTAAGTAGTCATTAGTTTCTGGTTATTGTAAAAAAAACCAAAAAAAAAAACAAAATTTAAAAAAAATTGAAAAAAAACACAAAGAAAAACCCGTCTTCCTCTTAAAAATCATACACTGAAAAAAATACAAAGAAAAACCCGTCTTACTCTTTCTTAAAAAATCTCTCTGAATGCCCTGTAGCCTTCCAAACAATCCCTCAGATTTGTTTGACCCTGAAATTGAGCGAACACTTCGCCAAATTAGGAGGAACATAAGAGATAATCAAATAATTCAAGAACCAGTCCTTGTCCGACCAATTGAATTAGATATGACCAATCCTAGGGAACAAACACTTAAAGAACTTGCTGCCCCTGATATGAATTACCAACCTTTGGTATTCAATATCCAAACATAGAGGCTGACTTCGAACTCAAATCAGGTTTGATTCATCTTCTTCCTCATTTCCACGGGTCAGCCGGTGAGGATCCACATCTCCACCTTAAAGAGTTCCAAGTAGTGTGCTCTACCATGAAGCCTCAAGGGGTTTTTGAAGAACAAATCAAACTTCGAGCATTCCCTTCCTCCCTAGCTGATACTGCTAAGTCATGACTTTACTACCTACCTCCTGGTTCCATAACCACATGGAATGACATGAAGCGACTCTTCTTAGAGAAATTCTTTCCTGCTTCTCGTACTGCTTCTATTCGAAAGGAAATAAGTGGTGTACGTCAATTCCCAAGTGAATCACTCCATGAGTACCGGGAGAGGTTCAAAAAGCTTGTGGCAACCTGTCCACACCATCAAATCCCTGACCAACTCTTGATCCAATACTTATATGAGAGGTTATTGGCTATGGAGAGAACTCTCATTGATGCCACAAGTGGCGGTGCTCTTGTTGATAAAACTCCTGCAGCTGCAAGAGATCTCATAAGTAACATGACTGCAAACACACAACAATTCCATACTCGAGCACATGCTCAAGTAAAACAAGCCCAAGATAATCAATCCATAGAGCCGAACAAGATGACCGAGTGGATGAGTGAACTTACAGGTCTTATGCGGCAACTAGCTGTGGCATCCAAATCCCCAACCTCGTCTTCTCCACAATCAATGTTTCCTGGACCTGTCAAAAACTGTGGAATCTGCAACTCTTCATCTTATCCAACAGACACATGTCCACAACTTCAAAGAGGATCAATCTGATTCATTTGGACCAATGGAGCTCAATGCAGCATATGCTCAGCGGAACACCAATCCTCAACTATCAGGTCAGTTTGTTAGAAACTTCAATCAACCTCACTCCGAGCCCTTCTCTTTTTCCCATAACCAATGATATAGGTATGGTAATCCCATATCTCATCCTCCTCAATTCCCTCCTCAAAACCCAAACCAGTTTCAATATGGTCAAGGTGTTGGTAACTTCCAACAACCTTATCCTTTTATACCTCAACCTCAAAGGAACAATCCTCCTGGATTCCATTATCCCAGTGAGCCTTCCCAATTCTAAAACCAATACAATCGCTTTTCCAAGAACCAAAATCCAGGTAATCCCAATTCGGGACAAGCCTCTTCTTCCAAGCAACCATGACAAAGTGCAGTGGAAGATCTTGCCTCCTTCACCCGTTCAAGCCTCAAGAACATTGAAACCCAAATTGGTCAACTTGCATCCCACCTTAGTCCGCAACAACCATCCAATTCTTCCCAACTCCCAGCTCAACCATTACCCAACCCCAAGGGTAATGTAAGTGCAATTGCACTTAGATTGGGAAAGCAAATTGCTATGCCTCAAGATAAGTCCTCTAACCATCCATTGAATGTTGACCAAGAAAATGAAAAGAAAAAGAAACTTGAAAAGGAACCTAAAACCATTCCCTCACCTCCTTCAATTCCACTTAGGAATCCAATTCCTTTTCCTCAAGCTGTTTCTAAACCAAGGAAGTCCTTTGAACCTGATCCTGAAATGCTCGACATGTTTAGATGTGTTGAAGTCAACATTCCCCTCTTAGATGCCATAAAACAAATTCCTAAGTATGCCAAGTTTCTCAAGGAGTTGTGTACCCACAAGATGCAACTTAGGACTGTTGGGACCACTTTGTGTATAAGGTTGTATTTGTTGTCAATAGTTGTCAATGAAGATCAAAATGAAGGAGATCAAGAAGTACTCCAATGAAATGAAGGAATGTAAATTCAGATGATTGTTGTACTGATCATAAGTTTAAAGAACGTGTGTCAAAGGTGACAAATTGTTTACAACAGTGAAGAATGGTGAGGCATAATCCATCTGCGGATGAAGAAGAATACATGACGGTTGATGAAGACCATGCAATTCTTTTTGATTGCATGACAACCATGCAAGAGACTTCTTGAAGAATAGAATCATATGATTTGCATGAAGTAGAGGAATGGCGGTTGAAGAAGAAGACAATGTGGAGGGGTTGGAATTCTGAGATGGCCATGCACTTCACACTGTCTCAAAATACGATGATGCTAAAGCTGTTCTTTCAAAGGATATATATCACAATAGTGGAGTTTGTGATGCAAGTCGAAGAGTTGTTGAAGAAGCCAAGTCACAGAAAAGAAGCATCTTTGAAGTGTTGTGATTGTTGACAAAGCAAATCCATGATATACAATTTTGATTGACAAACCAGATTTCACGGTGGAATGTCGTGTTCAAGAGCTGTGATCAACAATCCATGTTTGATTCAAGAACGTCGACAAAGGAATGGATGATCTGGAGACGGTACAAAAAGAACAGATACAAGGTGGCGCCGTTTTCCAGTGTTTGCCAAATTTTTTGGCCTGAAAATCGACAAATGGAGAAAAGTGTTTTTGGCAAAGAGACTTGCGTGCCGTGTATTTGAAGGAGATGAAACTTGCGCGCCATATGTTTTTCAAGATCAGAACATCAATTTATGGCAAAGGGATAAGGGTCGCGCAAGTATTGGGTTGGTCGCGCAAGTGACTTGCGCGCCGAGAGAGGACTTGCGCGCCGATGCCTAGGAGGATTGGAACTTGCGCGCCAGTTGTTTTTTTAAGAATAGAACTTCAAAATATGACAAAGGAAAGAGGGTCGCACAAGTGTTGGTGTGGTCGCGCAGGTGAGTAACGCGATAGAGACAAGGGCAGAGACTTGCGCGCCGAAACTTGCGCGTCGAGGGGAGACTTGCGCGTCGTCGCGCATGGTGTCCAAATGCCTATAAATACAGGTCGACCCCTCTTCATTTCTCACGGAGTTCAACACTTAGAAAAATCAGAGCTCTCGTCGCGCAGGTGTGGAAGTCGCACAAGTAGTGTGTGGTTGCGCAGGTGGACTTGCGCGCCAGTGTTTGAAGCTGCGCGCCGGTTGTTGGCTGCGCGCCCAAGGCGGTTTGGGCGAGAAAGGAAGTGAGTCGCGCAGATTAGAAGTTGAGGAAGGCAGTGTCACACAGTTGGTTTGGTGAGACCTGCGCGCCAGTTTAGACCTGCACGCCGAGGACTTGAGCGCCGTATTGGGACTTGCGCGCCAGGCTTGGAGAAGAGCGTCAGGTGTTGTTGGAGCACGCCCATCCATTTGGAGCTGCACAAAAGCTGGAAGATTGCCCGATACCTTCGGTGCAATAGATGATGTATTCATTTGCAAAGATGGAAGAACAATGAACAATTTGGTTTTATGAAGAGAAGTGGTTCCGCACACTCATGACTGGTGTTTAACACCCTCGTTGTGCTTTGCGAAGAGAAGAAGAACAATTCGTGCAACTAAGCTCAGATCTGCACAGAAAAAGAGGAATATATCAATACATTCAGGTGTCGGTATTGAGAATCAAAGGAAGAGAAGAATAAGATTTAGTGCATTCAGTTATAACACTAAAGAAGAAGATTGAATACAAAAGAGCATCAACTCAGTACTCTGATGCAAACATTGTCTCATGCTGAACAGAAGACAAAAGATTTCAATGCGAATCTATTGAAGAGACCTTCACGTCTATAAACTGAGTGTGACTTCACCAAAGGCAGTGAGCTAGGGGGAGTCAACGGGAGTGACCTGAGGGACGCAGTGAGCTATCCCTGAACCTTTGTAAAGGCAGTGAGCCTGGGATAGAGTGACTGTGCCCGAACCATTGTAATCCACAACTAGTGAAGAATAATGAAATTTGATACGATCGACAACCTGTCGGCGTATGCTCCTTGGACGTAGCCCTTAGTGGTGAACCAAGTTAAAATTGTTGTGTCATCTCCTTGCATGTGAATGTTTCATTACTGATCATATCCATCATACAGGTTTTATCAGTTCCTACCAACGTGGGAACAAGATCCTTGGTTTTAAAAGAAAAAGTCGTCACTCTGATTCACCCCTCCCCTCTCAGGGTGTCCCGGGGTCCTACAAGTGGTATCAAAGGGAGGTTCACGTATGTTGGATACTCTACAGTAATTCTATTCAGAAGAGGATTTAAGTTTCTTTCCTAAAGACAACAATGAAGTGCAGTCTTGATGAAGATTCAGTCATTTCTGAGCAGAAGTCTACATCCAGCAAGACCATGACAAACAGGATAAAGAAAGAGAAGAAGCAGTTGAAGAAGTCCCTCATATCCAAAGAAGATGCAGTGTCTGGTTCTCCATGCCCTTCCAATAATGAAGAAATATCAGGCTTGGAAAGTATCGAGCAGGTGGCTCAGGTTCCTACCATAGGAAAGGAAGACACTTCTATCGCAAGTGATCAGGAAAAATTAATAAGCTATCTGCGTGATATTCCTGAAGAAAGAGTTGCTCCTGTTTTTAGAATAGTTCAATGCATGCAGGCTGAGATCAATCGATTGGAAAAAGAAGCTGATAATTTGGAAAAGGGCTTGGAAGGAAAAATTCTTGAATGCTTAAAGCTCACCAAATAGATTAAAGTCTTTGAAGAAAAAGAGGGAATCAATAAGACTCTAAAAGAAAAGATCCATGCACTAGAAGTTTAGCTGAAAAAGAGCACTGAAGTCAAGAGTTTTTGTTTGGAAGAAACTTCCAAGAGATTCATAGAACTTGACTATTTGTTACAAAATAAAGTTAAGATGCATGAAGATGAGGTTGAAAGATTGAAGAAGACTTGTGAAGAGAAGATGATCATGATTAAAGATCAGAAGATCATCCTCAATACTGAAAGTCAAAAATTGGAAGCCCAATTGACAAATCTTGAGAAGACACATATTGAGACTTCACAAAAGAATGAAACATGTGACTCTTGTACTCAATGTTCAATGGAGGATTCTAAAGTGGAAATACCTCCAACATGTGACAAAAAGATTATGACAACCCTTGATTATCCATCTCAAGAATCAGTTGCTGCTGGTACTCAATGCTCACTGGAGGATTCTACTGTCAAAAGACCTCCAACATGTGATAAGAAGATCATGACTTCACTCATTGATCTATCACAAGCAGCTATGAAAGTGAAGGTACCTTCCATACAAACCTGTGCTATTGTTTCTAAATATGTACCTTCAAAAAGTGCAGGTTGGAAGAAAAATTCTAAACAAGTATGGGTGAGGAAAGAGGAGGATAAGAAACCTACCACTATGGCTAGGTTGGATGGGAAGAAAAAGGAGGAAGTCAGTTCCTCAAATAGAGCACAAAAAATTGAGAAGAAGGCCCAACAACCTCATACAGAAGATACAAAGAAGAAAAGATTTGTGGGTCAATGTTGGTACTGTAACAGATTTGGGCACTGTGCACTGGATTGTTGGTACAATCCCTTTCATGAAAAAGCACAAAGAAAGCCTATATCAAAGGGAAAAAATCCAGAGAAGAAGAAGCAACATCTGCAGGTCCAGAAGCATCTGTTTACAACAAACAGATTTGGAATGCTTGATGACATATGTGATATGTGCAACAGCAGAGGTCACAAGGCAGGCACATGCCCATCTCAATATGGTTTCACTGTTGATAAGAAAAGAAGACCTCCGATGCCAACTAAGTATGAAGAAAGAACCTTGGGAAGAAATCAGAAGAACATTGTGAACACACATTTCCCCAAGAAGATCTCAAGTAGGGAAGCTGGGAAGACACATGACTTTAGATCCATGGAATTGAAGGGACATCCATCCAAAAGAAAAACTAAGAGGGATGAAACCCAGATGCACCTATGTGGAAGTTCCAAGCCAGCTGCAACAGTTCCAAATGACATATTGGTCATCTGGCCAGAAGATTTGAAAAGAATGAGGAAACCTGAAGATGAAAAGGAAATGGCTGGTGAGAAAGGAAAAGAAAAACTTTAACATGATGAAGACATAGTGCAGGAGAGATTACAAACCAAGAGAAACACGCGTGTCAAAGAAGTTCTGTGTGAGAAATGCAAGAAATCTGGTCACATTGCAAAAGGTTGTCTAACCTTAATACCAGAGCAAGAAGCAGTCTTTAAGAGGAGTAAGAATGTATCATTTATGATGACTGTTAAGCAGAACAATTCTCCACACAATGCAGAAGAGAATGTAAAGAGAGCCATGCCACATCAACACATATCAGAACATATGTTCAAATGTGCAGGCATGAAGACTGGAGTGAACAGAGGAACTTGGTTGAGAAAAGAACCTCAACCATGCAACTCATGTTGATGAAGCAAGGAGGAACCACCTTATTCCCTTAATCATTTGTGTATTGTATTTGTGCTAATAATACAGGGAATTGAAGGTGAAGCATGCTCTCAGGGGGAGAACCTAAGAAGTAATGAATGCTGTCAACTCTTGATAGCTAACCTGAAGAAGTTCCCATCCATGGATGATTCTTCAATTGATATTCAAAGATTAAGATGATGAAGGGTCACTCTTGATGAAGATGTTGAGGAGTGTTTCCCTTGAGGGGGAGAAAAATGAAGAAGCTTCCAAAATCACTGTTTCAATCAATATCAACTCCAGCTGGTATCCAATGCAGTTACTTTGTAAATTTCTTGAAGAACATGTCATTGGAGAAGGTATGTCATTTCTCAATCTCTCAACCCTGGTTACTCAAAACAAAGATCAGTCTACAAAGGGGGAGTAACTGAATTGATTAGTGACATAAGAAGAATGGAAGTGCCCAAGGCCACTTATCCTGCCAATTGCACTTGAATGTTTTTGATCTGTTTGCTGATGTGAGTGCAGGAGTTTCAGGTTGATTATTCCCTATCACACTTGATTTCATTAACCTGAAATGAAAGTGGAAAACCCTTGAAGACAATGTACATGAGTTCTCATCTCATGTGGTATCATGACCAGCGAATAATAGACAACCTTGTTGACTAAATCAAATCCTCTTGTTTTCTACATCGAGCATTGCTCAAGTAGACTTAGAGTGAAATGATTAATGAAACATTGCTTAAGTATAGATTGATACCCTCCCTTCCATGAGCTTTGTTTTTCTTGTCAATAAAGGGGAGAGAACGCGAAATGGAAGTTTGAACATAAAAGTTGATTGAAGAGAAGAGTCTCATTTTGACATTGACGAATTCATTTCAGAAGATATGTAAGGTATTGACAACAAAATACAAAGGGGGAGATTGTTGGGACCACTTTGTGTATAAGGTTGTATTTGTTGTCAATAGTTGTCAATGAAGATCAAAATGAAGGAGATCAAGAAGTACTCCAATGAAATGAAGGAATGTAAATTCAGATGATTGTTGTACTGATCATAAGTTTAAAGAACGTGTGTCAAAGGTGACAAATTGTTTACAACAGTGAAGAATGGTGAGGCATAATCCATCTGCGGATGAAGAAGAATACATGACGGTTGATGAAGACCATGCAATTCTTTTTGATTGCACGAGAACCATGCAATAGACTTCTTGAAGAATAGAATCATATGATTTGCATGAAGTAGAGGAATGGCGGTTGAAGAAGAAGACAGTGTGGAGGGGTTGGAATTCTGAGATGGCCATGCACTTCACACTGTCTCAAAATACGATGATGCTAAAGCTGTTCTTTCAAAGGATATATATCACAATAGTGGAGTTTGTGATGCAAGTAGAAGAGTTGTTGAAGAAGCCAAGTCACAGAAAAGAAGCATCTTTGAAGTGTTGTGATTGTTGACAAAGCAAATCCATGATATACAATTTTGATTGACAAACAGGATTTCACGGTGGAATGTCGTGTTCAAGAGCTGTGATCAACAATCCATGTTTGATTCAAGAACGTCGACAAAGGAATGGATGATTTGGAGACGGTACAAAAAGAACAGATACAAGGTGGCGTCGTTTTCCAGTGTTTGCCAAATTTTTTGGCCTGAAAATCGACAAATGGAGAAAAGTGTTTTTGGCAAAGAGACTTGCGCGCCGTGTATTTGAAGGAGATGAAACTTGCGCGCCATATGTTTTTGCTCGATAAGTATTCTTTAAATTAATATTGTGTATGTTAAACTTAATATGTCATGGATTAATGATATGTTTTGTTTAACAAGTGGTTTCCATGGATTATTGGAACCATAAATACACTACCATAAATAGGTTTTGATTGAGATTAAAACTCTAAGTTAAGTTAATCCTTGGATTAAAGTCTTAACACTTAGGAATTCCAATCAACGTCAACTTATGACATGAGTGTTAATTTAATGCAATACAAGCAAGACTCAAGGATATCACAAGCTTAACTCCCCAATAATGATCTCACCCCAATCTTCATATATTTGTTAAATCAAGAATCAACCATCAATCATTTCAATTTAGCTCTGCAAACAAACCCCACCAATCAAAATACAATCAACTAAAAACAAACGACTATTACAAAGTATCATCACCGAGGATTCGACCCGAGTGCTTCTATACACATTAGCAGAGCACCGGAACCTTGATCGGTCGATAGGTGACAATCGACCTCACGTTTTAGTTTCTCATCCACTGATCTGGTTGTTCAATGGATGATGCCACTTGGGAGGATGAGTTCACTCTCCACAATCAATTTATTTCTTTCAGTCTTGAGGACAAGCCTGCTTTTCAAGGGGGTGCAAGTGTTAGAGTTGGTGGGGACCCTGCCACCTGGCAGGTTTATTCGAGAAGGGGGACCACTGGAAAAAGGAGAGAGAGAGGAAGCTTAACCGCCTGGGAGGATCGTGGGGGGCCTAACCGTCTAGAGAAAGCTTAACCGCCTGGAGGGATCATGGGGGGGCCTAACTGCCTAGAGGAATCTCCAATCTGTTGGAGATTATTTAAGAGGCTGAGGAGGGGACCACGAGGGGCATCTTTGGTTAGGTTTAAACAACTCCTTGGAGCTCGGGCAGGAGAGCAGATGAGCCTCCTGAAGTGTGTCAGTTTCCTTCATTCCTACCTTTCTATTTCTATTTTTGAGTTCTGGAGTTTGTAATCAGGTACGCTGTACTGTTTCATTGATTATACCAAATTCTGCTGTTAGTTCGGGTGGAGGTGCTTATCAAAGACTGATAAATATGTGATTAATAAATTCATTATTCAAAATGTGATTAATAGATTCATCTTCTTGCAAACACACTACACATCGTGAGAAAACATTTAGAGGCAACTTGATAAGTTCATCCATAAGATAGAACATTCTACCAAAGAGACCCTGCATAAAAATATAGATTTTGGAAGAAATGCAAGGGTCCCAAATGAGATTTCTAGACAATGTAACTGTGCCAGTAGCCTTAATATAGATATGAAGTTGTTGAAAGGAGCCATTAGGAAAAAATTTAGGGTAATCCTTTAAAATAGGACCAAAGGATGCATTGCTTGAAGAAATATATTTCCATATGTATCAAGGATTGTCTAAATATCTCTTCTCATAAAAACAACTTAGGATTAGAGTCATTCTAAATATGTTGCCAAAGCATGATGGCAGAATTTTGGAAAAATCCTCAAATCTCCGAAGACCAAAGTCATTCTCAATGGGAAAGTAGAGGTTACTTCATTTGTCCAATGTCTCTTGTATTCACCACATGAAATTTCCTAGCAAATGATGGGGTGAGGGCTATAAAAAGGGCACGTTTTAAAAGGATTTAGCATTAGCCACTAGATAATTTTTTCCCTCACTGATGAAAATATGAATCAAATTTGGAGATCAAAGGCTCAAAATGAAAAAATTTAGGTTTGCTTGGGCTTAAGGGATATCCTAAATAGGAAAGTGGGAGCAAAGAAAATCTTATACCCATAAAACCATTGATACCATTACATTAGACTCTGAAGCAATTTTCATCAACATAGAAGCCACTCTTTCCGGGAAGCTCTTTGGAATAATTTAAGGAAATTTTTTATGTTCTCAAGTGACCTTTTATTTTAATCTAACAGATGAAGGCTGCACATCATGTGTCAGATGTTTCAAGTCATTTAGTATTCCGTAGTAAAAGAGAGATAATATATTGATGGATTTAATGATAGGGTTATCGTAATCAGTGAAGCACCATTAAGCCATTTGAGCAGTCATTCAAACCTTGCAACATGTCTTATGGCACCAAGATTGTTTACCGATCCATCCATCCATCTAATGGTAGAACTTTGAGCTTAAACGTATTTAGATCCCAAATGGGACCTACAAGCTTTGCCACACGCTTAAAATGAACTTGGCATCATAGTTGGACTCAATCATTGATGCCACCTTATGCAGTTGGATAATATCACCCATGCACAGGTTGGAATTGATGTAAAATATTTGTTTCCATTCAACTATTGGTATATTACCATTAGATGCACTATATGGGATGCCATACAGATCGCCCCTTTGCTAAAGTATGATTAATGTTGTAGTGATAATAAGGCGCGATCAAGGTGCAATTGATTCATGAGCAAATTAAAATTAGTCATGCTAAGCCATGAAGTTTATAATAGGAAGCCATGCTTTCATAGGTGGATTGATTGGTGGGGCAAGTTATCTTGAAGGTTTATTGAGCTATTCAAGATACTAATTTATATCGTGGAGTTCTTCCATCATCTAGCGTTTTCATCATGGACAGAGAAGGTTCACAATGTTTTTTCTTGTGTTGCAACTTCATAGGTTTGTGTATGATCATTCTCATGTGATCGATTAGGGAGCGTTAGACACCTAAAATGATGTATGATTCACAAAGTATGTGGAAATCTAGTACTAGTGGGAGAAGGTCCTCCATGTAGGTTTCAGGCACAACAGAAGCACCTTTTGGGTGAATAGTCATTAAAGTTTTTGTTGGATTCGATGAATCATTCATATATTGTGCAAGACGTAAACGTCACGACCAACAATTTCTTTCATTGAATATTAACATAGATTGTCGAGAACCAATAGTTGATCTTTTGCGTGTTAAATTTATAATCAATTTAAATAGATCGGAATAATGAATACATCATCTTAGAGTCTTTCTTCGATGATGATGTCGATCATTCGCAACCCTTTTTGGATTACCGTTGTTGCATAAGGAGGACTCAAAGTAGAGCCCCTATAGTGGTGATCTACATATGGTCATTTGATCTCTAAACAACACTGATTGATTGTCGAGTGTTAGCGCAACATATCAACTGTCATGCGTTGTTCGTTTTGATTTCTTCAAGTTCCTCCGGACTTGAAAGAATCTATCTTGTTCTTCTTGTTATTAAGAGGATGAGAGGAGGGGGAATTAAGAGAGAAATGCGTTGTATACAACGATTCTCAATTCTCGATTAACACTATACAATAGACATAATCATCTATTTATAGAGTTGAGGTTTAAGTTAAAATATTATTTAATCGCATGATCCTTAAATAATATAATAAGCATTATTTGACCCCGTGCCATAAATTAATAATAATATTATTATTTTAATGACATGTGCAAATTGGCTCAATGATAAATATTATTTTACTGTCTTGCAAATTAATATTTATCTACGGACACGATCTTGATCTGATCTTGGTCCGCTTGTCCTCGACATTTATCGAATACTCGAATAAATATTTAATTAAATATTTATTCATAAATAAATATTCTATTCAAAGCCTGACGAATAAATGTTTATCAATTATCTAATAAATAAAATGAATAAATATATTATATATATCCGTGTAATTTAACAATCAGTTGCGAATAAATATTTATTTAATTTATGCGATCATTTAACCCTAAATAAAATTATTACTCGGTCTTGAGAATAATATTTATTTCAATGATCAAATTCGAATATAATCTAATTTGAGATCAACAGAAACACTTAGTGTGTGACCTTCTATACTCCATTCTCGTTGACATTAGGCGGACTTGCCTAAACTCTATGATTACTCTCTAGCTGTAACAACCCAAAATTCTATTAATGGAAATCCCCTTCTTATAATTATGTCATATAGTATAAACAATATAAAATCACTTTGAGAATACAATACAAACTTTATAAATGAAGAATGAATGAAATAAAAGATATTTTTAGAAATTAAGGAACTTTTACCATTGAAATGGTAACTTGACTTTTGGATCAGTAATGTGAAAATTAGGAATAGTAAACCGTCCAATAGAAAAATAACCCCACCTATGAAAGTATAAATAAAATTTGGGCATCTTATAAATGAAAATATGATATATTTTTATCTTAATATAAGTAAAAAAATGTTTTAAAAATGATAAGTTAAGTATTGGTAATTTTGTGAAACAAAAATGTTTATTTACAATTTTATAATTAATATAACGTTTTAAAGGAAAATTTATTTTCATAAAATAGATTCATAAATTAATATTTTGTTGTCTTACGATTATAAGAAAATTTTATGTGACTTTAGTTAATTTTTCAAAGTATCATAAAATCATTTATAATTTTAAAATCGATATTTTTCGAATAAATAATGATTTTAATTAAAAATGAAAAATTTTATATTTAAAAAATTATTTTCATAAAATGAAGTCTATTATTGAATTCTACACGTTGAAAAACGGTTCAAGTGAATTTTTGGGATTTTTCTAAAATAATTTAACTTTTGATGAATAATAACATATAGTAATTTACGATATAAACTAAATACATGAATTATTGAGTCGTGAATGATGTATGACTTATATAAGCATTATTGGTTCAAACTCAAATGTACTAGTTACTGTACTTAGTCACAAGAATCCTCACTATTGACAATCTTGAGCCAAAATAATAAAATAATGAATAAAATAATCAAAAAACACTACTTTCCTTCATTATAAACACCACCACTCATCACCTCTTCTTCTCACACCTCTAAAGCTTTGAAGTTTGTCCAAATTCTGCCCAATCATCTTTCCAAGTCTCTTCTCCACATCCAGGAGCCTTTGGTCTTAATAAAAGATCAAACTCAATTGTCTCAAGGAGGTTCTCAAGGAGAATGAATTCAAGAGGTAAAATCCTCTTTCGTTTTCATCTATCCTCTTTTCATTTTCTTTTCTTTTCTTATCCCCTCACCTCATATTCAATTGACATGGTAACTCCAGTATCTTTTATATATTGGAATGTTATTGTGTTAATGAAATATTCCATCATCAATTCTCTTCTCCTATATTTTTATTCTAAAAATGAAAACATCGTCTGTGAGGTGTCGATTTACCGCGTTCGTGGATGAAGAGTTTTCGTTTTCTAATACCGCCTTCAATGCAGGTCATAAAACCATTATAATGGTTAAATCAGATTGCAAAATGTATATTACAAATTGTTTAAGTGTTCTAGAACCAGTATATATACATAATATTAATTAATAAAACCAAACTAGTGCGTGATGATCGAAAAAAACGCCAAAATAACCTAAACGGTTATCATTAACGTTTTATCTGATGAATCATCCTCATGTCTGGAAACAAAATGATATATAAGACCAATTAATGTTGTGGAAGTTCATTAATATCATATAATTTCAATTTTGGATAATTATTCTCATTTTTCATGATTTTCCATACACGTGAGTGAACCGATCATGAAAACCAAAGAAATGAACACTTCCTAACGAGAAATTGTATCTTATAACTCATCAAAAATGTCATAAATAAACTTAATAAAATTATACTAAATCAAATATATGTAATTTTTTTTTGAATTTGTTGGAGGAAATCTTCTTACCTCAAGGTGAGACGGAGACTCTCTTTTATAGAATGAGAAAAAGGAATACATAAAGCGGTATTCCGATGTGGGACTCGGAAAATACCCAGAAGAATAAAAAGGGTTTTAACACTCCCCCTCAAGCTGGACATGCCCAACTTGGAACACGAGTCCCACAAAAGAAAGATAACACCAAGGAAAGACCAGACACACTCCCCCTCAAGCTGGATCGTAGAGGATGTGGATGCCCAGCTTGGAACTGAGCGAGGCGAGGCGAGCTCCTGTGAGGCATTTGGTGAAGATGTCAACAAGCTGGTCCACCGTCAGGATGTGGCTAAAGCCGACATGATTGTGCTCCAGGTGGTGGCGAAGAAAGTGGCAGTCCACATCAATATGCTTCGTGTGTTCATGGAAAACGGGATTCGAAACAATTTTGGTGATTGCCTGATTGTCACACCAGATGTGAGCAGATGTCTGCGGAGGAAAGCCAAGCTTCTGAGGGAGATGTCGAAGCCAAATGATCTCTGTAGTGACGGTGGCCATGGCTCGGTACTCGGACTCCGCACTGGAGCGAGAGACAACGGTCTGTTTCTTGCTGCGTCATGAGATGAGGTTGCCTGCCAAGAAGACGACAAACCCAGAAGTTGATCTCCGAGTAGCAAGACAACCATCATAATCTGCATCACAAAATGCCTCAATATTGAGATGAGCATGATGAGAGTAGCTTAGACCACGGGCATGATCTCGCTTGATGTATTTGTCGATGCGGAGGACAACATCCCAATGAGAGCTGGTCAGGTGTTTCATAAATTGGCTCACTTTGCCGACAGCGCAGACAATGTCTGGACGAGTCATGGTAAAATAATTGAGTTTGCCTACTAGGCGACAATAGCGCTCTGGGTGTGAATATGGTTCAGTGGAGTCATAAGGAGACCGTTCCCCAGGCTCCTAAGGAGTGTCGACAGCAGTGGCATATGTCAGCCCAGCATCCTGCAGAATATCCAATGCATATTTCCGTTGGCATAGGGAAATGGTGTCCGAAGAATATGATACTTCGATGCCTAGGAAGTATGTGAGAGGACCGAGATCCTTAGTGTGGAAGTGCTGACGAAGATGACCCTTGAGTTGGGTGATGCCGTCACTGTCGCTGCCGGTGATGATGATATCATCCACATAAACGACTAACATGATGCAACCAACGAAGGTCGTCCTGTAGAACACAGTGTGATCTTTCATGCTGCGAGAGAGCCCAAAGTCGAGGATGACATTGCTGAAGCGGTCGAACCAAGCACGAGGAGACTGCTTGAGGCCGTAAAGAGAGCGGCGAAGTCGACGGACTTGAGACTTGGTGCCGGAGGCACAAAATCCGAGGGGCTAAGAGAGATAAACCTCTTCCTCAAGAAATCCATGGAGGAATGCATTTTTGACATCCAGTTGATGAAGATGCCAGCGATGATGAGCTGCCATAGAGATAAATAACCGGACGGAGGCCATCTTGAAAACGGGAGAGAAGGTATCAAAATAGTCAACACCGTAAGTCTTGGTGAAGCCCTTGGACACAAGGCGGACTTTGAGTCGATAAAGAGTGCCGTCGGGATTCAGCCTGACTGTGTAAATCCATTTGCAGCCAACCGCCTGTTTGCCTGCTGGAAGGGGGACAATATCCCAAGTATGGTTTTCTTCCAATGCCTGCAACTCATCCCGCATTGCGGCTAGCCATCCCGGGTGAGATTTTGCTTCACCCACAGTGCGAGGAATAGAAACTGTCTCCAGAGCGGACATACCCTTGTAGGAAGAAACAAATAGAGTACTCTGGCAAGAGCGAGTACCTTTCCAGAGAGCAATGGGCAAGTCCTCTGGTGCCGGGGCAGGAGCATCGGACGAAGTGGGAACGACAATGTCATTGGCCGGGACGGGGGATACAAGTGATGGACGACAGGAGTATACCCTACCAAAATGAGTGTCAGCGGTACGAGGAGACATTGGAGGAGGGTGAATGAGGATAGGAAGGCAATCATCGATGACCGAGTCAGGATGAGGAGAGGGAAGGGAGAACGGAGAATTCTCAACAAATGAGACGTCCGCAGAGATGACATACCTTCAGAGGTCCGGTGAGTAGCAACGATATCCACGCTGAGTGTGGGAATAGCCAAGGAAGATGCACCAGAGAGATTTGGGAGAGAGTTTGGAGAGTCCAGGACGTATGTCTCGAACATAACATAGGCATCCGGACACTCGAAGTGAAAGGGAGTGAGGAGGGAGAGAAGAGAACAGAGCTCGAAAAGGAGTCTCCCCCTGAAGAATAGAAGAAGGAAGGCAGTTTATAAGGTAGGTAACAGTGAGTATCGCATCTCCCCAAAAATGCAGAGGCACCTGTCGGCGGAAGAGGAGGGCACGAGCAGTCTCCAAAATATGGCGGTGTTTCCGCTCGGCCACTCCATTCTGCTGGGGTGTATCAGGACAGGAGGTCTGATGAATGATTCCTTTCGCCTGGAGAAAGTGCCGAAAAGGGGTGGAGAGGTACTCACGCCCATTGTCCGAGCGGAGACATTTAACAGAAGTGGAAAATTGGTTATGAATTTCATTGTAAAATGTCTGAAATGTGGGAAACACTTCGGAGCATTCTCGAAGGAGGTATACAAGTCATTCACGAAAAATCATCAATAAAGGATATATAGTATTTATACCCCAAATGTCTCGAGATGGTACATGGACCCCAAACGTCTGAATGAACCAAATCAAAAGGTTTGAAAGCCCTTGTATCCATCTGAGGAATGTAGGAAGTGCGATGATGTTTCGCAAAATTACAAGACTCACAATGAAAAGAAGTAAGTGGTCTGAAATCTGGATAAAGCTGATTAATGATGGAGGCAGGGTGGTGTCCCAACCGGGAATGAAGATCCAAGACATGATCAGAGATAGATGTGCAGGCGACGGGTGTCGGTCCATCAAACATGTAGACCCCGTCCCGAAGCGTGCCTCTACCAAGTTCCTGATTCGTAGTCAGCTCCTGAAAAACAACACCAAATGAGGTAAATATGGCAGCGCAGTGAAAATCTTTTGTGAGCTTACTGATTGAAAGAAGATTAAAGGGACCGCGGGGCACATGTGCCACAGAGGACAAGTGAAGTGATGACGTCGGGGAGCATGCACTGAAACCCGCAATGGGGATAGTAGAGCAATTGGCGATGATGATGGCTGATGGACCGTTATAAGGACAGTAGGAGGTCAACATACCAGCATCACCAGTGAGGTGGTCAGAGGCACCTGAGTCGAGCAGCCAGGCAGGGGAGCGACGACCAACAAAAGCGGCAGAAGCAGCAGAACGAGCTAGAGAAGTCGAAGATGGACCAGGTCCGACAGGGGTCCGAGGATCATAACTCGGCCGGATGTCCGCCATAGATAGGGTCAGAGATGATGGGAGAGTGGCGACTGAGGAGGGAGCCTTCTGGACTGCTGGCTGACCCCGCCGCAGGTGCTGAGATGAGCGACCGTGAAGTATCCAACATTGATCAATCAGGTGGCCGAGGTTGCCACAATGGTGACAAAGGGGACGTGGACAACCCCCCCGACGGCCACGACCACGAGGGCCTGAGCGACCACTGTCACGACCGACGAGGCGGGTGGAGGCAGTGATCAGCTGGGGCAGAGCTGAAGAGGCTGCCATGGAGGCGTGGAACAACCACTGAGGAGGTCAGAAGTAGTGAGATGCTACGAGGCGCAGTCGATAGAAGGCAGGGCCAGTGGAAGCCGGAATGTCGAACAGTGTGTGGAGTCGCGAGATGCAGGGAGCGGTTCGCCTGGACCGGACCGCCTGGACCGGACCGTATGGAGGGAGTCGCAGCTGGAGGAGAAAAAAAATCGGGGTGCCTACGCCGGGAGGGACCGTCGGGTGGAAGGCCGGCGTGGACGACAGTAGGGATCCGCCGGGAAGGGAGCCGTCGCACTGGAAGAGTGGGGCTGGCGTAGGGTCGCCGGGGGAAGGGAGCCGCCCGGGGAAGGGAGGCCGCCGGGGAATGGAGGCCGCCGGGAGAGGATTCGCGCTGGAGAGGGGCGTTGCTGGAGGAACGTGCAGAGGCGGGCCGCCGGGAAGCTGAGCACGCCGGGCGTAGGAAGAGCCGGGAGGAGCCCGATTTGCCTGGACGGAGTCGGTCCGTCTGGAGGGAGCAGCCGGGGCCGGTTCGCATGGATCGGTTCGCAGCTGGTCGGAAGCCGCGCGCAGAGGAGGCCGTCGGGGGTGCTGCGCGCAGAGGAGGGTTGCCGGGATGGGATGCGGGAGCCGCGTCTGAAAACAGTGACGGGAGGCGACATGAGGCGACGAGAGGCGACATGAGGCGAAGGGAGCCAGGCCCGCCGGGAAGAGCCGTTGATAAGAGCGGTGGGAGCCGGGGAAGGCGTGACCGACGAGGGCGACGAGAGGCGTGGGAGCCGCAGTCGCCGGGAAGGGCCGCGGCGGGGCGTCGGGAGTGTCGCGCTCGGGAGGAGCCGCGACTGGAAGGGCGCGCACGCAGGAGGAGTCGTGCCGGGAGGGAAGGCGCATCGGGGGGGAGCCGCGACGGGGAGGGCTCACGCGCAGGAGGAGCGGGCGCCGGGAGGGAAGGGACACCGGGGAGCCACACCCGGCAGGAGGCGCCGGGGAAGGAGGGTGCAAAAATGCACCGGGGAGGCGGGGCCGGACTTAGCCAGGAAAACCGCAAAGAAGAGCTGGGCTAGGTTAAGATGTAACCTCCTCTGATACCATGTTGGAGGAAATCTCCTTACCTCAAGGTGAGACGGAGACTCTCTTTTATAGAATGAGAAAAAGTAATACATAAAGAGGTATTCCGATGTGAGACTCAGAAAATTCCCAGAAGAATAAAAAAGGTTTTAGCAGAATTAATTAATTAATGGATCTAATTTGATTATCCATGACATTAAGTTCAAATGCGGAACACTTTCAGACATAAGGTAAGAAATTCTTTCTGAACCTCCATTTTTTCTTTCGAGTTACACTTTCTCTCTCTATCCAATGTAATTCCTAATTCTTCTTATGTGTATGTTCTAAACATATGTGCCTAACTCAATTCTTCTTTCTTTGACGGAGAAATACATGTTTTATAAGGTCCACTTTTCAATTCATTTCAAAATGCACACCCGATTAAAGGAAACTTTCTAGTTTCTTACACATTTTCAAGCACCATCCATGATGTGTTTTAAGCCCCCATTATTCTTCTAAAATCAATCATTTTATCCTGAAAATCTATCTTGGTTAATTTCTGGTTTTATATAAAAGATTATGCCTTTTTCGCTTTAAATGATGTTTAATATTTTCCTTAAACCATACTAACATATTTGATTTCTAATGTTTCTTAACACTTTTTTTACATGTTTTCACTTCAGTTTGATATCACTTATCATGATCTGCCTATTTTTCCTTATGAATGTTTAAGTATGATTTAAATCCATCCTTTCATGGATGCCATTATGTTATTCCTTTTTTATGCATTATGACATGATTATGATTCCCAATTCTTTCCATGAGTAACCTTTATGTTTGATTCTTCATGTGACACACATGTATAAACATGTTATGATAAGTGCGTTCAGATAGCACTCCAATGCATTGGGTAATGTTTAGTCTCATGAGATGTCATGTTGAGGCAGAGTAAACCTGATTCCTTCATGGGGCTTTGTTCGCCTTGTGCAATGGTCTTGACAGTTAGCCTTGACTCATGCTCCTTCACGTGCAATGGTCTTGGAGTTAGCCTTGACTCATACTTATGTCATGTTTTATGTTGTTGTCATATTTTTATGATGTCATGATTACATGATTACATGATCACATGTTTTATATGTTATTGATTATCCAATAAAAACATATATTTTAATTACATTTTAATGGTATTAAATGTTCATTTTTGATCTTATGGGCCTGAGTTAGTGCATTTTCATTATGAACATCCATTCTCATCATTTGTGCACTTCATGCCTAATGTACACCAATTTAGGCCCAATGAGTCATCTGATTCTAAGGAATGTAATTATCAATATTTTAATTTGATATTTTGGGAACTTTATCTACACTTAAATTTGAACATTTTTCATTCAGGGATCAATGGATGATTCATAAACGATGATAGAGATATTTGGAGATGAAAGGAAGCAATTCTAGAGAAGGCAGATTGGACACCAACCCACTTATGAGACTGTGGGGCCCAACATACAGTCCCAATGAATCCCAAATTTTGTGGGATGATAGAAGAAATGTTGAGGAACAAATCACTCTTCAGGAGATAATGTTAATTCGGCCTCTATGGTGGTCATTAAGGCGGCCCAAGTTAGAGACAAAATTCTGGGCTAGATTCTGCGGCCCAGAAAAACAGCCCACTAATTTGATCACATCTCGGAATCCACAACTTCAAATGGGCCTAAATTTTACAGGCGGTTAGAAGACATCCGAGGATTCATTTTCTTCTTCTATGACCCACTCTGATTCGGCCATCTAGAAGGTCTTCCAAGCGCTTCTATTCGGTGAAGGAAAGCTGACTGCCACCTCGGGTCAAGGGTGGAAAAATCAACTCTCCCTTACTTTCCACCCACCTATGGCCTACCACAATTAATTGAGAAGACTTGGACTGTTAGAGGCTCGATCCAAGGGCTCAAAAATGCCTATTTAAGGCAGTGGTGTTGGAGGATTTGAGGATCTTTGAGCTTTCTTTCATTGTAATGTTATGCTGCGGTTTTGTTGTCTCAAATTTGTCTTCCACATGTAAGTTGTTTTAATTCATTCTTGTTTCTTAATAAAAGTTCTTTTTCTCTTATTATTCTGTTATTCTCCTTATCACTTTGATACCATTGGTTTAAGGTGTGAACTTGTTAATATCAAACCTTGTGAGATTATCACACAACGATGGAGTGATTGTTATTTTATTGTGTTTTTTTTACCTCTCCATTTCCTCCCTCATGAGTCTACTTTTCGCTTCCATTGAAACCATAGAATCAATGGAGGGCTAACCCACTTATGGGTTGATCCAAGGGAGTAGCAAGGGGCTGGATTGGATGTTATTTATCACCCCATTAATGTATAATCACTTCTTTAATTGAGATTTTTATTTGATGTTTTTTAAACTCCATCGTCCTTGTTGAAATTAAGGCCACACACTTCAAGTGCTAATACGAACATTTACCTTGAAGTGCTCAAAACTTTGATCCTTCAAGTGTATAGGTGATTAGTATTAAAGGGTGTAAGCATTAAACCAGTAAGTGATGATGTTGTTTTATCTCCTTAAATGAACCCATCTCAAATATAAGAAATTAAAATCTTTGAAAAGGAAATACGTCCAATCCACCCCGAGCGATAACCTAGGATCAACTCATTATTTTAAATTGAATTTACTTAAATCTGTTAGTGATCCTTTAAACCCATCTAAAATCAACCTAAGTTGGCCACTTCATAGCCAAAAACAGTCCTTAGAATGTGCATGTCTATAGGTTACTTCTTAGGTCTCTGTGGATTCGACAACCCAAGCTAGACTACAAGGATCGTTCTACCTTCATATCTTGGGTAAATTTGAGCGAGAATCAAATTTTGGCGCCGTTGCCGGGGACCTAAGTAAGTTATCTTAGACACTATCATTCTTTTGTTTCATCCCTCTTCTCTTTTCTCACCCCCTCACTCCTTTGGAAATCAATTTTGAACAAGCCCAAACATGGGGAACCTCTCCCTACATTGATCACCTCACACCAAGTGTGATGTACAATGACCATCCTAGTTTCTACTGGTGGGATAACCAACAACCAATTGAGACACAATGTTTTAACTCATATTCTCCACAAAACATTCCAAAATATAATGAGTTTCAATCCCCACAAAGCCAATTTGAACATCTTCCTATGGAATTCCAACAACATAGTTATCCTCCCAGAATAGACCATCTGTCTCAACCCCTTATCCATCCTAATTCACATCCATTACTTGAAAAATTGTGTCAACGAATGGAGATAATGAATTTTGAGGTTTCATCATTGATGTTAGAACTACAAAGCATTAAAAATTGTGAGGAACCCATCCCTACACAAACTGTCCCTTCCATAACCATATGTGAAGTGTCTAGTTTCCCACAAACCTCTCATGAATTTACTGAAGAGAAAACCTCTGGATTTGGGGAAGATGATGAGGATCAAGGAATTGTTGATAGGTGTTTAAATCAAGATGAAACTGATTTTTTGTATTCACAAGAGGAGAATTTGACATCATGGATTGAGTGTCCTGAATATCACTCCATTGATTCTTCAGAACAAAAAATTACTGAACCATTAGGAGAAATCACAAACTTTGAGTCCATAAACATTTTTAACACTGATCTTTCAATTTTTTTGGTTGAATCTTCTATTCAAAAGGAACCAATTTTGTTGAGAAATTTGGAAAATGAAACTGATTTGGATTCAAAATCTCAACCTGTGTTTGAATGTGCTATCCAACCTGAGCTCAAAATTATTGTCTTTCCTTCCATGATCAAGTATCCCTTCATAGGATATAATCATGAACATTTAGTTGGAATTCATTCTTCTCTTGAAACCAAAAAATTTGGAATGACCATTGATGTCTTTGGAAAAACTACAGTGGAAACCGGATCAACCATTTCAAACATTCCTTGGATTTTCCCACTCATTGTAGTACATAGGTTTGTACATGACACAAATTATAAACATAAAATCAATATAAAACTAGGTGAAGTGGTGAAACATGTGGTCCTTAAAATGTTTAAAGTTGGTATTGGGTAAGTTAGGGGTGTTCATGTCGGGCCAACGACGTTAAACAAAGCGCTGCATGGGAGACAACCCATGGTTTTCAAGTTTCCTATTATTTTGTTGTTTTAATAAAATTTATATTTTAAATAGGATTAATTAATCGTTTTTATATTAAAAAAATAGATTGTTGACCTGTTCTTCTATTATGAGTATGGATGAGTACGAAAGGGGAGCGCCATATTCATCCGTGTCACGTGGTGTGATCCTTGAGTAATGCCTTACTCAGAAATTTAAAAAGAAGACAATGTATCATCAGTTTATTTTATTTTAATGTTTTTGTAGGTTAAAAAAAATAAAAAAAATAAAAAAAATATAATAATAAAAAAAGGGACACGTCGTGGGTCGTGGGGCAAACCCCGTCACAACCGGCGAATCCGCGGGGACTCGAACCCGAGACCGAAGGGAGACAGGGGCGCGCGCTTACCACTGACCTACGGCTTAATGTGCTTACTTATTCTATAATTTATATATATATACTTATATTTTACTTATATATATATATATATTGTTTTGTTTTGTTTGTTTTCTTTTTTCCACTAGGGAACTTTGCAAGCGACATGGATATCAAATGACTAAATTCGAGCGACAAGAATTTCAAACTTCAACCACCAGGTGACTTCATTCCATGATCATCATATTTCAATTTCCTTATTGAACTCCCCTTTTATTCCTCTACCTCATTCTAAATTTTATTTTTACGAAACTAGAGACAGTTTCATCTAAGTTGGGGGGTGTGGAAACAAAATGTTTGTTAAAAAAAAACAATGATAAAAAAAAAGAAGTAAAATTCCTTTATCATTCATATAATAACATCTTTGCTCACATTAAAACTACATAACAAATAACTTTTATTTCCTTGACTCTTAATTTAATTCATGATTAAGTTTAAAAGCATTGATTTTGGAAGTTTGGTTGTCCAATGAAAATTTTCATCATTTTTATTTTCATCCATTAAATCAAAATGCCAAAATGCACGTCCTCTAGACTGTGGGGTACTAATTTGAATTTTTGGGGTCCCATAATTAATAGCATAGGCTGGTTTGATTTTTATGAATAATATAAGTATTCAAAAAAAAATAATAATAATAATAATTTTTTTTGCGTGTAGAGCAATGGATTGATAAAATGCGAGGCTTTCGACACTTCGGGATCGTGACTCCAGAGTTGTCTAGCCCTGAGTTTTTCTATCTATCTCTATTTATGGTAATATGACTTTGTTTTTGATTAAGTTAACTCGAGACGATGCCCGAATATGTGGGCTTCACTTGGTGCCATAAGGCCTTTGAGTCTGGGAGTCATCAGCAAAGTTTTGCTACATGGGTTAATTTGATTAACTGCAATCTCAATTACTATAGCAATATTGCAAAAAAAAAAAAAACTCAAAAAAAAAGGAATGAAGAGTACTCATATTAGGATTAAATGTGATTCCACCTAGTGCTTCCATGATTTCCCCCTTGAATGAAAATGAACCCTCATATCTATTGTGATTCACAACACATCATTACACCTAATTGAGTTGGATGAAGTATGATGATGGATTTGATCAAAGGAATGAGCCTGAGATTGGGATATGTTGTACCTCTCGAACCCCTCAAGGTTTAATTTTCATGATCACAATCACTCTCATCTTTGTCTAATATTGTTTTAAGTGTTTGTGAATGATAGGCACAAGGTTGCCAAGAAAATGGCCCAAGAAAGAATCAAGAAGTGGACTGCAAATCAGTCCACCGGCCAGCCGGTGGCACACCAGCGGCCAGCCGGTGGCACCTGCACTCGAAGGGAAGCCACTGCTTCCACACCGGCCAACCGGTGGCCTTGTACCGGCCAGCCGGTGGCACCCAGCCCCAATAGTGAAGGCTACTGCCTCACCACCGGCCAGCCGGTGGCTCTGGCACCGGTCAGCCGGTGGTGCCTGGAAAAGAAGACTCAGCCACTGTCAAGGCACCGGCCAGCCGGTGGCCCTGCACCGGCCAGCCGGTAGCACTGGTCAAACTAGCCGTTGGCTTTGACCAGTCAACTCCAAAAGCCTCCCAACGGCTCCGAGGCCTTTTCCAACGGCTCCAAAGCCCTCCAACGGATACTTGAAGGTTCCTAGCCTATAAATAAAGGCCTAGGAAGCCCCGGAACTTTAACTAAGCCACCGGACACATTGTTGATCATTTTGGCGAAGCTCCGGCGGATTGTTCCAAGAGAACCCCAAGTGCTCCATTCATTTCCACATCCAAGAGCACCACTCAAGAAGCTTGGGAAAGCACGCTACATCAACTCCATCATCCAATTGGCGCCCAAGTCTTCCCAATCACGGTTTTTCGTGTTTTATTTATTTTGAGCTTTACTTTGAGTTTGTGCCTACAAACTCCCAATTTTCTCATCCCCTCTTCTCTTTGGGTTTCACATCACCACTAAGGTGTGACAAGGTTGCCAAGCTTTCCTTTAAATAGCTTGAGACATAGGTGAGCTATCCTTCACCTGTAAGAAGGATAGTGGGTTCTTGCTAAACCATCAAAAGCAAGTGGGTTCTTGCTAAACCACAAAAAGCAAGCTGTAATAGGTCCTAGTGCTACCTCAAAGCCTAGTGGGTTTCTTGCTAAAAACATTGAAAAGCAAGCGGTAGGAATCTCTCAACGGTTGAGTTGGGAGCGGAGACGTAGGCCGGGTTTTGGCCGAACTCCGTTATCAATTTTGTGTGTCTTGCCTTCTTTATTTCCGCTGCATTTCTTTACTTTGATTTTAATTTGTCTATCAATTTTAAAAAGGCAATTCACCCCCCTCTTGCCATCATTCCTTGTTTCTTCCGCCCAACAATTGGTATCAGAGGGACCTTTGAGTAATTCCTTAACCCGGTTTCAAAGTTAAGATCTTTTTTTTGATGGCATCTACCTCTTTCGCCCCCGAGGGCTACTCTTTGGGTCGGGCTCCATTTTTTGATGGGACCGACTATAATTATTGGAAAACCCGCATGACCACCTTTTTGAGAAGTATAGGATATCCCATATATAAAATTGTCATGCAAGGTTACACCCTCTCCTCTCCCGATGAATCCAAATTGACCCCCGCCGATATTAAAAATTTTGAGCTTGATGGCAAAGCCATGAATGCTCTACATTGCGGCCTTGACCGAAATGAGTTCAACCGAGTTTCCACTTGCACCACTTCACATGAGATTTGGAAACTATTGGAAGTGACCCATGATGGCACTAATAAAGTGAAGGATACTCGGTTAGACATGTATAGACAAGATTTTGAATCTTTTTCCATGCACCCAAATGAATCAATTTCTGAAATGTTTACTCGATTTACTGACGTGTGCAATGGTAGAAAGTCTCTTGGAGATAATATTTCTGCAGAAACGATGGTCAAGAAGATCTTATGGGTCCTTCCGAGCTCATGGGCACCAAAGGTGACGGCGATCCAAGAAGCTAAGGACGTCAAAAATATGCCGGTCGAGGAGCTCATCGGATCTCTCATGACTTATGAGATCACGATGAGGAGGCAAGCTCAAAAGGAGGGCACACCAATCAAGACACCAAAGAACATCGCCCTCAAGGTACAAAAAGAAGTAAGCTTCTCCTCATCATCCTCATCTTCCTCATCTTCATCATCATCAAGCGGCGACTCGGAAATGGAGAATCTCGCCCGCCAAATGCACAAATTTATGAAGAAGCACAAGAAGAAGAAGAAATCCCGCAAGGCGCGTAAGCAAGAACCCACCGCAAGATCCGAGCCCAAGGTAAAATGCTACGGGTGTGGTGAAAAGGGCCATTACAAGCCCGATTGCCCACTCAACAAGAAACGGGCCACGCACAAGGAGAAAGGAAAGAAAAAGGTCCTCAAGGCCACATGGAGTGACTCCTCATCATCCTCCTCCTCCTCCTCCTCCTCAAGCGACCAAGGTACAAATTGCCTAATGGCAAAACATGAGGTATCTTCCTCCTCTTCCTCCTCTTCTTGTTCATCAAATTCCAATTCTTTAAATCATTTATCTTATGAAGAACTCTCACATGCTAGAGATCAACTAGAAAAAGGTTTTCATGAACTATCTTCAAAATTTGTCGCTTTAAAAAAATCTTTCAAAAAACTCTCCTCCGAAAAAGAACAACTTCTCAAAGAGAAGGAGGAGTTGACCCTTAAAATCCAAAACCTCCCGAATGTTGATTCTTTGGAATCAACCATCAAAGACCTAAGGGAAACCCTAGCTAAATTCACCAACGGGGAACAAAATTTAAACAATCTCCTAGGTTCCCAACGTATATCTAGAACCACCCAAGGGCTAGGATATACCAATGTAGCTTCCTCCTCCCATGCTCAAACTGTTTTTGTAAGGGGGAGCTCCGATTACAAATTTTGCAACTATTGTAAGAAGCCCGGGCATCTCATTTATGAATGTAATTGTAAAAACGCCCGGTATGGCCAACCAAAGTCTATTTTCTATTCAGACGAGTTTTATAGGAGAAGACCCGCCATGAGACAAGTGTGGATTGAAAAATCCCTTCTTGCGAGTCTCTCCGGGCCTAAAATCATTTCTTTTCAAAATCCCTTTCCCCGGTGACTTTTTGTTTTTATTTAGGGGGAGTTAGGATTTTTTAAGCTTTATTGTAATTTCAAAATTTTCGATTCCAACCTTCAATTTCAACACTTGTGTATTCAAAGTTTTCATTTCAAACTCAACACTTGGCTTCGAAATTCTCTATTTTCTATTAAATTTTCATTTTTAAATATCCAACAGTTGGAATCGATTTTTCAAAACTTTCAATTCAAACTGTTATTCAAATTTTTCAATTCAATTTTTCATTTCAAAATTTCCAACAATTAGTATCATTTTCAATTGTTTTTAAATCTCGTTTTTCTTCGATTCCCTCAATCAAGTTTTATGCCCCATTCTATTTTGATAATCACAAAGGGGGAGAAATTTCTTGATTGATTGGGGGAGAAACCTTTTTGATTATGCATTGCTTAAAACATGCCTTTTATTTAAGTTTTTTACTTTAATTGTTTCGGTGATTGTGATCATCAAAATAGGGGGAGATTGTTGTACCTCTCGAACCCCTCAAGGTTTAATTTTCATGATCACAATCACTCTCATCTTTGTCTAATATTGTTTTAAGTGTTTGTGAATGATAGGCACAAGGTTGCCAAGAAAATGGCCCAAGAAAGAATCAAGAAGTGGACTGCAAATCAGTCCACCGGCCAGCCGGTGGCACACCAGCGGCCAGCCGGTGGCACCTGCACTCGAAGGGAAGCCACTGCTTCCACACCGGCCAACCGGTGGCCTTGTACCGGCCAGCCGGTGGCACCCAGCCCCAATAGTGAAGGCTACTGCCTCACCACCGGCCAGCCGGTGGCTCTGGCACCGGTCAGCCGGTGGTGCCTGGAAAAGAAGACTCAGCCACTGTCAAGGCACCGGCCAGCCGGTGGCCCTGCACCGGCCAGCCGGTAGCACTGGTCAAACTAGCCGTTGGCTTTGACCAGTCAACTCCAAAAGCCTCCCAACGGCTCCGAGGCCTTTTCCAACGGCTCCAAAGCCCTCCAACGGATACTTGAAGGTTCCTAGCCTATAAATAAAGGCCTAGGAAGCCCCGGAACTTTAACTAAGCCACCGGACACATTGTTGATCATTTTGGCGAAGCTCCGGCGGATTGTTCCAAGAGAACCCCAAGTGCTCCATTCATTTCCACATCCAAGAGCACCACTCAAGAAGCTTGGGAAAGCACGCTACATCAACTCCATCATCCAATTGGCGCCCAAGTCTTCCCAATCACGGTTTTTCGTGTTTTATTTATTTTGAGCTTTACTTTGAGTTTGTGCCTACAAACTCCCAATTTTCTCATCCCCTCTTCTCTTTGGGTTTCACATCACCACTAAGGTGTGACAAGGTTGCCAAGCTTTCCTTTAAATAGCTTGAGACATAGGTGAGCTATCCTTCACCTGTAAGAAGGATAGTGGGTTCTTGCTAAACCATCAAAAGCAAGTGGGTTCTTGCTAAACCACAAAAAGCAAGCTGTAATAGGTCCTAGTGCTACCTCAAAACCTAGTGGGTTTCTTGCTAAAACCATTGAAAAACAAGCGGTAGGAATCTCTCAACGGTTGAGTTGGGAGCGGAGACGTAGGCCGGGTTTTGGCCGAACTCCGTTATCAATTTTGTGTGTCTTGCCTTCTTTATTTCCGCTGCATTTCTTTACTTTGATTTTAATTTGTCTATCAATTTTAAAAAGGCAATTCACCCCCCTCTTGCCATCATTCCTTGTTTCTTCCGCCCAACAGGATATGCTTTTAAATTCATCTTGTTTTAAATTGTCTTGATAGGTTATAAAAATATATTTGTGTGCAGTTTACATTGTGAGCACTGTTTGTTATAATGTGTTTGAAGAAAAGAATTCAAATAAAATCATTGAATTATTTGCTCGGGACTAGCAAATCTCAAGTTGAGGAGTGTGATTATCTAATAAAAACATATATTTTAATTACATTTTAATGGTATTAAATGTTCATTTTTGATCTTATGGACCTGAGTTGGTGCATTTTCATTATGAACATCCATTCTCATCATTTGTGCACTTCATGCCTAATGTACACCAATCTAGGCCCAATGAGTCATTTGATTCTAAAGAATGTAATTATCAATATTTTAATTTGATATTTTGGGAACTTTATCTACACTTAAATGTGAACATTTTTCATTCAGGGATTAATGGATGATTCATAAACGATGATGAAGATATTTGGAGATGAAAGGAAGCAATTCTAGAGAAGGCAGATTGGACACCAGCCCACTTATGAGACTGTGGGGCCCAACATACAGTCCCAATGAATCCCAAATTTTGTGGGATGATAGAAGAAATGTTGAGGAACAAATCACTCTTCATGAGATAATGCTAATTCGTCCTCTATGGTGGTCATTAAGACGACCCAAGTTAGAGATAAAATTTTGGGCTAGATTCTGCGGCCCAGAAAAACAACCCACTAATTTGATCACATCTCGGAATCCACAACTCCAAATGGGCCCAAATTTTACAGGCGGTTAGAAGACATCTGATGATCCATTTTCTTCTTCTATGGACCACTCTGATTCGACCATCTAGAAGGTCTTCCAAGCGCTTCTGTTCGGTGAAGGAAAGCTGGCTGCCACCTCGGGTCAAGGGTGGAAAAATCAACTCTCCCTTACTTTCCACACACCTATGACCTACCACAATTAATTGAGAAGACTTGGACTGTTGGAGGCTCGACCCAAGGGCTCAAAAATGCCTATTTAAGGCAGTGGTGTTGGAGGATTTAAGGATCTTTGAGCTTTCTTTCATTGTAATGTTATGCTGCGGTTTTGTTGTCTCAAATTTGTCTTCCACATGTAAGTTGTTTTAATTCATCATTGTTTCTTAATAAAAGTTCTTCTTCTCTTATTATTCTGTTCTTCTTCTTATTACTTTGATACCATTGGTTCAAGGTGTGAACTTGTTCATACCAAACCTTGTGAGATTATCACACAACGGTGGGGTGATTGTTATTTTATTGTGTTTTTTTTACTTCTCCATTTCCTCCCTCACGAGTCTACTTTTCGCTTCCATTGAAACCATAGAATCAATGGAGGGCTAACCCACTTATGGGTTGATCCAAGGGAGTAGCAAGAGACTGGATTGGATGTTATTTATCACCTCATTAATGTATAATCACTTCTTTAATTGAGATTTTTATTTGATGATTTTTAAACTCCATCGTCCTTATTGAAATTAAAGTGCTAATACGAACCTTTACCTTGAAGTGCTCAAAACTTTGATCCTTCAAGTGTATAGGTGATTAGTATTAAAGGGTGTAGACATTAAACCAGTAAGCGATGATGTTCTTTTATCTCCTTAAATGAACCCATCTCAAATATAAGAAATTGAAATCTTTGAAAAGGAAATACGTCCAATCCACTCCGAGCGATAACTTAGGATCAACTCATTATTTTAAATTGAATTTACTTAAATCTGTTAGTGATCCTTTAAACCCATCTAAAATCAACCCAAGTTGGCCACTTCATATCCAAAAACAGTCCTTAGAATGTGCGTGTCTATAGGTTACTTCTTAGGTCTCTGTGGATTCGACAACCCAAGCTAGACTACAAGGACCGTTCTGCCTTCATATCTTGGGTAAATTTGAGCGAGAATCAGTTATGCTTCATTATGTTTATTCATGTTCCATGCATTTTTATGGCATCATGTTATGCCTTTTAACCTAGAGATACTCACTGTAAATTGTGTTCTCGAAACTAGTAAAACTTCTGCCTCTTCGTAGACGTAGAGATCATTTTTCGAACCACATATATCTCTGTGTCCAAGTTCTTCTTTTTCTTCTGTTTTTTTCTCTTATACTCTTCTGTGAATCGTTTCTTTCTGTCGCTGTGACTCCCGACATTTCCGTATCAGGGTGCGTCCAGATAGTACTTTAATGCATTGGGTGATGTTTAGTCTAATGAGACGTGATGTTGGGATATGTAGTAAACCTGATTCCTTTATGAGACTTTGTTTGCCATGTGCAATGGTCTTGACAGTTAGCCTTGTCTCATGCTCCTCCATGTGCAATGGTCTTGACAATTAGCTTTGACTCGTGCTTATGTCTTGTTGTATGTTGTCACATTTCTATGATGCTATGATTACATGATCTCATGTTCTATATGTTATGCTTCCTTATGTTTATTTATGTTTCATGTCTTTTTATGTCATCATGTTAGGGCTTCCAACCCCTGTGTTATGCTTTATTGATATGCTTATTCCCTTACTGGATTTTTTAGCTTATCCATTTGTTCATGTATTCTCCAGTTTATCATTCTATACAAATGTAAGGGTTCAAAAGAAGTTACGAGCTTATTATGAAGATTAAACAAAAGATGTTTTTATTTTGGTTTCATGCTTTTGAATCATGTACCTAATCTTTCAAAGACACTATACTTTACGATCTTTGGTTTGTATTTGGTGGCTAGTTATGCTTAAAATCATGTAATAATATGTGGAAAAGGTTAGGGCCGTTATACTACCAACGAGTCAATGCACCCAAGAAAAAAAGTTAATGCCGCAACATCGACAATTGATGTGGTTTTAAAATGCATGTTTTGCCACATTTTTTTATTAAGTTGTTAATCATTTATTTAATTAATTTTACCTTTTTTATTAATTAATTACACTTTAATAATTTTAGAGTTTAATTTATTTATTAATTAATTTTTATAGTTAATTTTGTATTTTATGCTTTTAAAATTATTATTTGTCTTTCTTAATTTTCTGGTGCATTAATTCTCTAAATACTTTTTAAACTTTAGTTCGGCTTGTTTTAATTTTATGTCATGTATTTATTTTTATTTAATTAACTGAATCTTTAATTTAAATGTAAATTTTTTAATTTTGTATTATTAATTAGCTTAACTTTAATTAATCAATTTTAATATTTAATGTGAATTCTTCTATTAATTTAATTCTTTAAATTGAATGTTTTATTTCAATTTATCGAAAATGCTCAGGACACCGTTACACTTGAGACAGTTGTCTCTGTACACACATTTAACAACCAAGACCGAGGCACCGCCAGCTTCTTTCCAAAGCACAACGACGAGTCCTTAACTCATCGTTGCACGACACGCTGCCACGATCGGCTTCTTTGCGACTCACCGCTGGAGTCGAGACCGAGCACCTGCAGTGAGTCACCACAACAGTGTCTCATCGGGGCACTGCCAACTATTCTCCTATCACGAGCCACCGCCAGATTTGCTTTCGTTGCAGCGAGACACCGCCAGGCCTCACACTGCACCGCCAACGCCTCCCCCGCAATCGAACCATCCGCTTCACCGATGGCTTCTCAGATCGACACCGCCAGGCCTCACACTGCACCGCCAACGCCTCCCCCGCAATCGAACCATCCGCTTCACCGATGGCTTCTCAGATCTGGAGATTCCCATCCGCAGATGATCTGAAACCACTGAACTAAGCCGTCGTGAGAAGGATCCGAGTCGCCTTCCCCGATTGATCTTCCATCCGCAGCCGTCGACCACCGCTGGTGGGTGATTCCGAATCCGAGGAGTCGCCACAGGGGATGCTGCTCACCGTCGATCAAAGATAGAGCCACCGAATTCGAACCCTTACCCGCACCGTCGAACCCCTCACCGTCGCTAATCGAAGGAAGCTGATACACCTGGAGTCGTCGCCGCCAGATCTACATTCCGTCTCTATTGTCGGTCGCCGTTCGTGGAGGAGCGCAGCTCGAGCTGCTGTGTAGGGTCGGAGAAAGAAGCCTTTGTGGAGAGGAGACCCGCAGATCTAGACGAAGGCGCACGACCCCCTTAGCGGGTGGATAAGTGAGGATACAATCAAAACAACAACAATAATAATAATAATAAAATAATTATAATAAAATAAAACAATAAATAAAAAGAAAACAATATAAATAAAATAATAAAACTAAATTAACAACAAATTAATAAAATAAAATAATAATAATAATTAATTTAAATAATAAATTAAATAACATAGTTTAATCGAATAAATAAATTTAACCTTAATAATTTAATATATATATATATGTATGTATGTATGTATATAATAATAATAATAATAATAAAACATAATAACTTTTAACAATAATAATATTATTAAATAAAATAAACTATAAATTAATTAACTTAATAAAATTTAATAATCTATAGATAATAATAATGATTATATATTTATAAAGTTATAAAAATATTAACTTTAATAATGTTGATATAATAATTTGATTATTAATAATAATTAATAAAAGTAAAAAAAAAAATAGTTAATTAAAATAATATTTAATATTTTAATTATAAAAACAAATAATTATAAAAAATATAAATAAATAATATATATTTTTTACGTTAATTTATTTATAATTAATTTAATTACTCGATATTTGTTAGATCTTTTTAATAACGTTAAATAATTCATTAACTTCTCTATTTTAATTGTGCAGATACACTTTCGATTCAGAGTCACGTCCAGGTTCATTTCAACCGCCTGAAACAGTTTGTTAGAAGGGATTTACTAAAATCACAGAGGTTGCAATAGGCTTCAATATATGGACGATGAAAAAGAGCACACAAAATTAAGTCGGTGACCAACATAAGGGCAAAGAATTATGATCATTTTTTTGGAGACCCAAAGATAGACTTGGGAGCAGAGGTAGCGAGCAGTCCAAAGACGGAGGATCAGAACAGAGCAGTAACATGAACTGTTCAACGAGAGAGAACTCTTCTTCCTCAATTTCATTTCTTTCGTTTCACATTGTAATCTTTGCTTAATATGAACATGACAATTGACTAAAATTTTAGTTTGGGGAATTTCTTTTTCTACTGGTAATTATTAATTCCCCTTCCCATTTTTTCATTTCAATGTTTTCAGAATTGATTGGTGAGATCAATTACGAATTCATTCCATTGTTTCGTGCCACTTGTGCTGCACTTCAAATTCCGCGATCATTCGGTGAGTTTGATCGTGGATGCAATTTCTCTAACTTTAAATTCAAAAAGAAAACTTCAGAACATTCGGCGAGTTTGTTTCTGTTGACTATTTAACATACATTTTTGCAATTGAATCTTTTTTAGAGTGACAAATTTCAAGATTGTTCAATCTGCATGATTAATCTTCAGGCAAGAGAGATAAATCATTCATTTTCAGCTGTTATGTTTGCATTTACATTTCTGTGAAAAGAAACGCACTTTAAACCAGTAGGATAGATCTTCCCCGGGTATTTCTCTTGATTGTTCATGTTTTAACACTTCTTTTATTACTTCCTTTATTGTTCACTGTTAAGCTTTTATCCTTGTTAGATGCTTTCAGTTTGTCAAATAAATCACCATTGTCTCATCAAACACTATTTCAATAGAAAAAAAAGAATTTCACCCATTATTTTCAACAGTGGGACTTGTTTTGAAAAAATTAGTTAGCTCAACCTTTGTGGGTTTGACCCTGCCTGTCACTATATAGTAGTTGGTAGAAATTATAAATTTTTTAAACTTCGATACGCATTCAACGACGTGCGTGTCATGTTTTTGGCGCCGTTGTCGGGGAAGGCTTCGAGCGACCAATATTTTTCAAAACATTGAAAAGTTTTAGTATAAAAAAAACAAAAAAAAAACTTTGAACCTGTTGCTTTTCAAATTCGGCTAGTTTTTATTAAATGTGTGTTGATCTGATTCACTTCATTTTAGTTGTTTTGATGGTGCTGTGCTTCCACTATGTTTTGAGCTTTTAGTGAAAATTATCTTACTGTGTTTTGTGATTTTTATCAAAACTGCATTGTTGTTTCTAAAATTAAAAAAAAAATGGAATATCAAGGGTAAGGGAATCAAGAGTGAGATTTATTGTGTTTGTTGCGCCAACTATGAGCACATTGTTTGTCGGTGTGTCTATAATGTGCCACAACAACCTTATCAATATGAAGAAAACATAATACTATCATGAACTAGAACTCAAAGATTATTCCAAACTGGATCAAATGATGTTGAAAATTTTAGCAAAATTTGACAAATTTATTGAAGCACACAATGAGAGCATGCCAACATTACAAAATGAAATATGGGATTCACATGAAAATGTTAAAAATAAAAAACAATTTGAATTCAGTGATGAAGAAAGTGATGGTGGAAAATTTGAAAATAAAATGGTCAAGGAGAACGAATCTGAAATTAAGCAACAAACTTTTAATTTTGAAGAAACGAATTCTGAAGAAGAGAAAAATGATGAAATAAGAAACTCTGTAACACATCAAGATTTCACGGTACATTTCTTCTTAAAGAAATTCAATATCTTGCTTTGTACGGAACACCGAGTTCGAATGCATCACGATCTATCAAACCAATTGTTTAAAAAGCAGTTATAAATAGTATTAACCACATTATGAAATTTATTTTTCAAAATAGACTTCATTTTTGAATACAGAATATTAAAATTAGCTTAGGGTTAATTTTTGATATTTTTCTGAACAGTTTTAATTTTTGATGAATAGTGAAAAATACTGGATTATTGTTAAAAATGACTTTTTTCATTTAAATAATTATTTTACATTAAATTGATTTTAAAGTTACAATAGATAAATAATACATATATTAATCTAATGTAGGTCATTGAAATCATTCTTATAATAGAATTAGTTGAAAAAAAATTATTGAACTTTTGAACGTCTCTTTTACCTGCCTTCTAGCCACACCTACGAGATTAACATTAAACGTAATTTTACCGCTTCTGTGAATTGTATTTTGTAAAATAGACATACATGGTTGTAATCAGTATGAAAAATGTGGTCTAATAGGATCAAAATAATTTTTGGTGAATAGTAACTTTTGAATTTTATTTACCACAATTAAAGGTAAATAGGATAATTAAAGATAAAAATAATATTATAATAATATAAAATTATCCTAACACTTGTCCTAATGTCATTGGATAAGTGTTTTTCAACCAAAATCAACCTTAGGTCGAAAATACGATCTTTTTAAAGCCACTTGTGTTATATTAAGACATTTATTATATTTTATTTAAAGAGTTAAAAATGTCATATTCAAATTTTAATAACTATATCATTTTTAATATGAGGTTATATAAGTGATATGATCGACTATAAATAGTAATTAGAAAGCTAAAATGTTTATCTACATCATGATAATTTATTTATAATTTTATAAAATAAATAATTAAATTAAATGGTGATACAATGATGATATAGTAATTGATTTATTAAAAGAAGAATCAAATAAATGATATTAATAATATTAAAATAAATATCATTTGAAATATTTGATGACATCCACAAATTTTTTGGATGACTATGACATGTTAGGGATGAGTTAATGTAGTTTTTTCGAAGGAATCAAGTTTTTATGAGTTTTTAAAAGGTCAAATAATAGTGTTAAAATTGACATAAATGAGATTTTAAAATAAATAATATTTTATTAAATGATATAAAGTTTATAAAAATTTATAATTCGACCAACTAATTAGGATAATGTTAAAGATGTCATAAATGATCCAATTGAGGTTATTTTGGCATTTTTAGTAACTATATTAACTCTATAGTGTAGAAAGATAAGTTGTCACGATAAAAGTTAAATTGTTTAGCTAAGGGTTAAAGTCAAAAGATAAGGTTAATTTTGTGCCCTAAACATATCTAAAATTCATCGGTTGGGAGGATTTTGACCGATCCTCATCTTAGCTTCGAAATAACTCACTTTAGAGCTATTTGAAATTGAAAATCAATTTATAATAAATTAATAGTTTTGGAGTTTCCTAAGATGTCTCTCCCTTCTCTTATAAAAGGGAACATCTTCTTCTCTTTTATTCACACCTCTAAAGCCCTTTGGTTCAGTCAAATCCTGCTCAATCCTCCTCCCAAATTCCATCACTTCATCTTATAGGCCATACTTTGGGCAGAAAGCCAACATAATGAGTCCTTTTGTGCAAATCAAAAGGAGATACTCGAAGAAAAGGTAATTGTTTTACCAACTATTTCAAAGTTCTTTTATTCTTCTACTTCTTTTTTCTAAGTTGTTTCCATGCTAAAGTAATAACTCCAACATCTAGTATATGCAGAGATGTTGTTATGATTATGAGACAACTATATTCCTCATTTTACTCATCCTACGAAAAACAATATCATCTTGCATGCGTTCGTACGACTTACCGTCTCCACATTGTGATGTAAACTGTTTTTCATCTATGCTTTATTTCGATGGGTATAATGATGAATATAATGGATATAAATAATTAATATATCATGATAATAATTCTGTATAGTTAATATACCATCCATTTCCTCACCCCCTTTACCATTACGGAATGATACAATTGCTCATGCGTACGTATGATTTACCGTGTTGATGACGTGATGAGATTCATCTTTCATGTTAACCATTCAAGAATGATTATAAAAATATATATAATGAATAAATATGAAAAATATGACATAATAATGTTACTGGATACACACACACACACACATATTTCATTTACTTGCTTCTATTCAATACGATAAGAAAACAAAAATAGCGTTCATGCGTACGTACGACCTACTGTCTCCATGAACGGTGTATACCATTTCATATATCTATCTATTATATATATATATATATAATGAATATATATGATATATAAATCATGTTATACATTCTGGAAGTAAGTAAATCATGATCTTAAGTAATATGATTAATAATAACAAGTCAAAACACGTATGATAAACAAAACAATTATTACCCAAAACACTACTTTAACTTAGAATTGTTAATAAACAGGTAATATAAAGTTATAAATGAATCATATATGATATCATAAATATTATTATGATTTTGGTATAAGTTAATAATATTCTTAAAACCATTATACAGGAGTTTCGGACACGTACAAAGAGTATTAGACCTAAGGTAAGAGAATTCTGTCTCACTTTTAATTTTCATGAGATATAAGCCATGTTCACCACCTATTTTTTTGTGAGTGGTGTATGTATTGCCCCTATTATATTTGATATCATGAATACATTTATCTTCATGGTATTTAAAGATTAATTTGAAGATATTGGGCTTATTATTTAAATGTTAAAAGTTGTATGAGATGCTTTGAATGTTTAAAAAATTAATCCTTTCTCCATTTCAATACTCCTTATATTATTGTAAATATTTATTTATATGTATATAAAGGATTATAAAGATCATTTTATGTCTATTTTGTATTTTATTGAAATGTTTTCAAAAGAAATATTTTTATGGTTTTATGTAAGAGACTCTTTAACTAAAACATCATTTTAAATGTTTTAAAGATTTATTCTTCTAAATCTTTCTCATTAATGTCCATGTTTTCAAAATGGTTTTAAGGGTTTATTTATATGAACATGAATGTTTTAAAATGTTAATTCCTTTCAAAAGTTTCAAAGTGTTGCGTGACACTTTAATTCAAAAATCTCTTTTTAAATGTCTTCTTTTATAAGTGCGCGAATTTTGAATAAATGATTTCAAAGAAAAAGATGTATTTGTCTCAAGATATTTTTAATAATTTTATTAGATTATTTTCATCTATGTTAACATCCTTTGTTGGATTTTATGCTTAATTGAGGTTGATTTATTATGATAAAATCTTTCATATTGTATTGAAGGGTTTATGATATATTTGACTATGGATGTACTATTTTGATACCATTCATGGTTTATAGTTAAAGTATTAACATTTCCTATGCTAGTTTTAATACGAATGTTTATGTTGCTTATATTTCACCCTTTTCATATGAATAATGCATTGGACTTAGCAAGTGACGGGTTTGAGACCACTTAATGAAATCCCTACGGGTTGAGTACCGGTTAGTGAAAGCCCCTCGATGCATCAATAGTTCTCATGAGACAAACTAGTTTGAGTTTTTACCCGTTTATGTATATTCTTAGCATGAGGCTTTGACGCTGTGGTTATGATGTCCAACATTTTTCATTTCCTCGTTATGAGATTTTTTATTGATATTATATGTGATTATTCGACTAGTAGAATATGCATGTGAATGTTTAAATGATATTATTTGATTTATTCTTGTTATATTATGCTGAAGATTATGTTTAAAAAGTTGTGTTTTAGTTTTATACATTTTCTTAAAAGTTTTGTGCTTATTTATGATAGCTTCCATTATATTGTTTTCCCTTACCGAGCATCTGAGCTCATCACTTTCTTATGTTTTATTTTCCCAGGATGCCAAGGAGTGTTTATGATTGACATGCAAGGTTAAGTTAGGAGAATAATGTCGTTCTCAAAGAATTATCTATGTTGCATTTTATGTTTTGAATTGTAATGTAAAGTTCATATATGTGATATATTTTCCAAGACTTCTTAACTGATCGGTCCTTTGGGATTTGATTCATTGTAATCATATCAATGTATTAAAATAATGCACTGACTCTGGATTTCTGGGGTTGGGGTGTTACAAACTCAGAATGATGAAATCAATTCTAATAACCCCATTAAGAACCTAAATGGAGTTGAGTTAGAAAATTTTGAAAAGGAACTAAAGGAGATTGAAGAGGACTGCCCTATTCTGTACATAGTCCCTAATTTTGAAAATGTTCACTATTTTAGGGGTTTTGAGAATGTCATTACTCGGGTTGAGGAGAATTTAGATAACGAGTACTTGAATTTTAAAAATGCTTTATCTTGTTTTTCTGAATTTTTAAGTAATGAACCTAAACTTCAAATTGGGAATATTTTGGAAGTGAGCAACCAACCTGAAATCATAGACTGAGACAATTTTGAAACTATTAATAAATGTAATCTTTCTGATTTTGAAAGTGTGATGTTGGATGAAAATGACGAGGGATTGTGTTTTTAAGAAATATTAATTAATGATTTTTTATCTTTTTGTCTTTTTAATAAAGTCCCTTCAATTGATTTGTTATCTAAAATGGAGAATAATGTTGTTTTACTTGGGGAAAATTGTTTAAATTTGAACAATCTGGAATATGAATTTCTTGAAGTTGAACTGAACAATCCTTTCTCTATAACTGAATTGCAACACTAAACTGATTTTGTTTTAGAAAATGAACTTTTTGAAAGTGAAATTGGAGGAGAGGTTGAACACACTTGTCGATTCAAGCAGAATTAACTCTTTAGTAGCAGTAGATGTTGATTGCCTATTTACTGATGAAGAACTTTTGGAAGAATTTAGAATATTGTGAAATCTGAATTTATGAATGGTCCAATTAATTTTCTTTCCTGTTGTTCACATCCTTCCTCAGCTGAGTCGGGTGCAGAATACCATTTAGATATTGAGAGTAGTTTAAAAGGAGCGTTTCACTCGAGTTCCAATGATTCTAAATCTGCTCGGCAAACTATCGCTACCCTTCTTGAACCTGGTTGTCAGAACTCTGCCACATGCACCCTTGTTTTTGATTTTATTGGTGTTGAAGTTGAGAGAGATAACTATGAGGATAATGACATACCTTTAGAAGCACCCATTTTATTGTTGTCCCCTCAGGAAAATGCAATTTTTTTTTTCAAATCAGAACTTAATCTAAAAGTGGACAACACTACTACCAAGAGTGATTTTGTTGACCCTTTTTCTGTTGATGAACTTCAAAATTTCTTGGCAGAACTTGAGGGAGTTCCTTCTTTTTCACTTGAAACTGAATGTTTTGAAATCATTAAAAAGGTGATTTTGGGTAATGATTTTTCTTCTCAACTTGAAAACTCCCTTGAGTAGTTCCTTAATGTTAAAGGGTGTTTCTTAGGGATTTTTACAGATGATAAGAATTTAGTTTCTTTTTTCATTAGTTTAAGTGCCCAAAAATTTCAATACTTTGTTAAAAATAAATGGGGGAAATACTTGTAGTGGTTTATGGACAAGAAACCACACCCACCTAGTGACTTTGGTTAGTTTCTAGGGGAGTCCGGCTGTGGACTTTAAAACCAGGGCTACATGGGAGGCAGCCCATGATTTTATCACTTTCAATAAAACAATTTTTTGTGCTTTCAATAAAGTCTAACTGAAGACTTAAAATTCAGTGTTTCATGTGATTCAACCCATGATTTGTCTTTGTTTTTACTTTTGTTCTTATTTTGTTTTGAATAAAATGTTGATTGCTTTGTCTCTTGTTCAATTTCTGCTGGATACGAGTCCTTGGTCATCTTGGTCTATGTATATAGAGAAGGTTGTAGGTGGTGTCATTAGAGGAGCATAACTCCCTTTTGTTCTCAAGTCATAAGAAGTTGCATGCTTTAGTCTCATTGAAAAAAATTCTTTTAACTCTTTCCTTTGATTTTTCATTGCAATTGAGTTTCATTTGTTGATTTCATATTCTAATATTTTTCATTTCTGAAGGTACTCAAGCAGAACAAACCAGAGGTTTGCACTCAAGGATGAGATGAAGGAATAATTTTGGATTAACTCAAGGAGAAAGCTTCATTAATCCAGGGAGTTTTTAATTTCCGCATTTCTTTTATGCTCTTCCGTATTATTACTTTGCTTTCATTATACAGTTGGAAACTGTGTTATAATGCTTTTCAATTTATTCACTATTTGAAATTAAGTGTGGGGGGAGTAATACCCACACTACTGGTAGATGAATTTAATTGAAAGTGATTCTCGGTACTAGGTGATCAACATACCATTTTTTCTGTGATGTTGAAATTTTTTATTGAAAACAAATCTGTTAAATTGCTACATCCATTTCATTGTGTACTTCACTGTTTTACATGCAACTGTTTGAACTTCTTTGGAAAATTCTTATCCCTAGCTATAATGAGAATGCATGTAATCCTGCTGTAAAATATTTTTGTGGAAAACATTACTTTTGAGTTTCATTGTGACCCTTTTACATTTCATTAATTTGTTGAATTGAAAATATGTTTTGAGCTTAAAAAGTATAATTGTTTTCTCCAACTTTGAATACAATTTAGGGGACACGGTTGAGTTTTAAGTGCAGGGGAGAGTGTCTTCATACTTTGAGTTAATCTGCGCTTTAATGTAAGCTCATCAAATTTCTCATTCCTTCAATCTTTTTTCTTAAAAATGCTCAAAATTTTCAAAATTCTTAGGCTTCATTCTGTACTTAAATTCCTTTGTACTTAAATTCCTTCTTGCCTAATGAATATTACTTAATGGTTGTTGAGGGATATTTTGAATTTGAAATTCTTTAGGATGAATGATTGCTGAGTGAAGTTGATTTTGATTTTTATGAACGCTCTGTTTAGGAATTAAGTTTGAGAGTGATATTGGATACTTTTTTATTGAGTTATGATCATAACCTTAGAAAACTGGAAGTTTGAACTTCATCCTAGGGGACTCACTTTTTTATTATAAAAAAAGAAATCACCTTATTGGACCAATTTACTGAGTGAAGTTGATTTTGATTTTTTTGAATGCTCTGTTTAGGAATTAAGTTTGAGAGTGATATAAGATACTTTTTTATGGAGTTATGATCACAACCTTAGGAAACTGGAAGTTTGAACTTCATCCTAGAGGACTCACTTTTTAATTATAAAATAAAACAATCACCTTATTGGACCGATTTAAATGGTAGTTATATAGTCATTTGAAAGTCGAGTAAAATGAGCATTTGGGAACCCACGATGAATCTCTGAGACACTAGACACTAAGTGTGTGTGAGTAATCCCTATGTACAATTCTAATAAGTGCATATGCACAGTGCTAAACACAAGTTACATGGTTGAGTAATTTTTTTTTAAAATAATAATAATAATAGTGTCTAGTTGTCAAAAATGAGTTCATTAAGATGAGAGGAATTTTGAACACCATATGAAGATGGCGACAATCAATTTATATGAAAACCATTTAAGTTGTATCAATAAGGTGATTCAAAAAATTTAATTAAACTTTTCTTTTTGGAACCCAGGATAAAGTCAAAGTATAAGGTACATTTTGTTAAGTTCTTAATTCCACTTATTTTTAACCCGTTATCACTCTTAGATTTAGAACTTGGATTTGAATTGAAGTCATTCTTTAAGTAACTTCATATACGATGCATGACATTTTCAATAGTTAATGATTCTTTGCTTCCTTGATCACTTAGTGAGTATTTAAGGTTAGACAAGACTTCATTTGAATATTTCATTTCAAAAGCCTATTTCACAGTTTCTTATCCTCTCTTTTTAAACTACTAGACATGCTTCATTTTGAGTTTTTTGTAAAAAAAACAAAAAAAACCTATTTATGTTTCAAAATACAATAAAGCATGGTATTGATCGAGAACAATCAATAACTAAGTGTGAGTGAATTTGATGCGACCTTAAAATACATGTTTTGCCACATCTTTTTATTAAGTTTTTAATCATCTATTTAATTAATTTTATCAATTTTGTTAATTAATTACACTTTAATAATTTTAGAGTTTAATTTATCAATTAATTAATTTTTATAGTTAATTTTGTATTTTATGCTTTTAAAATTATTATTTGTCTTTCTAAATTTTTTGGTGCATTAATTCTCTAAATAATTTTTAAACTTTAGTTATGCCTGTGGTTTTAATTTTATGTCATGTTTGTTTTTAATAATTAAACATTTATTCAATTTATTTTTATTTAATTAACTGAATCTTTAATTTAATTTTTAATCTTTTAATTTTGTATTATTAATTAGTTTAACTTTAATTAATCAATTTCAATATTTAATGTGAATTATTCTATTAATTTAATTCTTTAAATTGAATGTTTTATTTCAATTTAATCTTTGAGCATCGAATCTTTTATTTGTTGCGTTTAATAACTTTAGTTAGTTATTAATTTAAGTTTAGTTTTTAATTTGTTTTGTTTTCTGTTTTGAGTTTTTAAATTTTATTTTCATTTATTTTGTTTTGATTTTATTTTTGTTTGACTTTACCGTTTAATTATTTAAGACATCGTTACACTTGAGACACCGTTGTCCTTATACACGCAGTTAGATTCCAATGTTGAGGCACCGCCAGCTTCTTTCCAAAGCATAACGGTGAGTCCTTGACTCCCTGTTGCGTGACACACCACCACGACCAGCTTCTTCGCGACCCACCACTGGAGTGAAGACCCATCACCTGCAGTGAGTCACCACAACGGTGTCTCATTGAGACACCACGCTATTCTTCTCTCGCGAGCCACCACCACATCTGCTTCCGTTGCAGCGAGACACTGCCAGGCCTCCTCTAAAACCCTGCACCGCCATCGCCTCCCCCACAATCCACCACCAGCAATTGAACCATCTGCTTCATCGACGACTTCTCAAATCTGGAGATTCCCATCCATAGAAGATCTGGAACCACCCCAAGCCACTACGAGAAGGATCTGAGTCGCCATCCCCGGTTAATCTTCCATCCGCACAACCCCCTTGGCGGGTGTATAAGGGAGGATACAATCAAAATAATAAAAATAATAAAAATAATAAAAATAATAATAAAATAATTATAATAAAATAAAATAAAATTATAATAATAATTAATTTAAATAATAAATAAAATAAAATAGTTTAGTCGAATAAATAAATTTATCCTTATTAATTTATATATATATATAATAAAACAAAATTAATAACTTTAACAATAATAATATTATTAAATAAAATAAATAACTATAAATTAATTAACTTAATAAAATTTAATAATCTAAAAATAATAATAATGATTATCTATTTATAAAGCTATAAAAATATTAACTTTAACAATGTTAATAAAATAATTAATAAAAGTTTTAAATAAAATAAAATAATAAAATAGTTAATTAAAATAATAATTAATATTTTAATTATAAAAATAAATACTTATAAATAAACATAAATAAATAATATTATTTTTAATTTAATCTATTTATAATTAATTAAATAACTAAATATTTATTAGATCTTTTTAATAACGTTAAACAATTCATTAACTTCTCTTTATTTTCAAAGTCACATCCAGGTTCATTCCAACCGCCTGAAACAGTTTGTCAGAAGAGATTTACTAAAATCACAGGGGTTGTAATAGGCTTCAATACGTGGATGATGAAAAAGAGCACACAAAATTAAGTTAGTGCAAGAAGTTGGTGACCGACAGAAGGACAAAGAAGTATTAAAACTCGAGAGCAGGCAGTAACAGAGGACATTCAATCAATGATTCATTCACGATTCACATTTTGATCATTTTTTTTGGAGACCCGAAGAGAGACTCAGGAGTAGTGGCAGCAAGCAGTCCAGAGATGGAGGACCAGAATAGAGCAGCAATAGGAACTATTCTATGTGGGAGAAATCTTCTTCCTCAATTTCATTTCTTTCGTTTCACATTGTAATCTTTGCTTAATATGAACATGACAGTTGGCTAAAATTTTAGTTTGGGGAATTTCTTTTTCTATTGATTATCATTAATTCCCCTTTTCACCTTTTCATTTCAATGTTTTCAGAATTGATCAACAAGATCAAATCTGAATTCATTCCATTGCTTTGTGCCACTTGTGATCGACTTCAAACTCCACGATCATTTGGTGAGTTTGATCGCCGATGCAATTTCTCTAACTTTAAATTCAAAAAGAAAACTTCCGAACATTCGACGAGTTTGTTTATGTTGACTATTTAGCATATATTTTTGCAATCAAATCTTTCTTGGAGTGACGAATTTCAAGATTGTTCAATCTGCGTGATTAATCTCCTGATGAGAGAGATAAATCATTCATTTTCAGTAAATACGTTTTCACTTATATTTCTGTGAAAAGGAACCCTCTTTAAACAAGTAGGATAGATCTTCCCTGAGCATTTCTCTTGATTTTTCGTCTTTTAGCACTTCTTTTATTACTGCCTCTCTTGTTCACTATTAAACTTTTCTCCATGTTAGATGCTTTCATTTTGTCAAATAAATTACCATTGTCTCGTCAAACAATGATTCAATAGAAAATAAAAAAAGTGAATTTCACCCACTGTTTTCAACAGTGGGACTTGTTTTGAAAAAAATAGGTAGCTCAACCTTCTCTGTGGGTTCGACCCTACTTATCACCATACAATAGTTAGTAGGAATTATAATTTTTTTAAACTTCATCATACATTCAATGACGTGCATGTCAACAACTACATACAAGCGCTCGTTGTGTAATATAATCCATTTGTCACAATATCTCATCAAGCATGTTTCACACGTGCTATCAACCCATGTGCTTGATACATCATTCTTTTACCATCTGAAATTAACTTGTCGTTACACCATGACCACATAATTTAATGACATTTTTATTTCAATCAATGGGTTGAGACATCAACTTCCATAAATATGAAGGGAAAAAACCATTCCTCAGCTTATCTATTAATAACATGTCATTCGTGATGCACCCAATGCACCCTACTTCCCGCGAAAATAGAACATCACAGTTTTGGTCACTAAATCTAAGTGCGCAAGTTATGACACACATTAATAATAATCTTAAAGTCTAAGGACCTTTACACACGCTCGCAGACATGATTATCTGATGACACATAAACATGCAAAATTCCTACTGGTGAGTCTGTTATCATAATCTCATGTCTTAGAGATTATCAAGTGCGAACTTCATGAGATGAAGTCTCATTTTCTTATGAGTACTCACACATGATGTTCAACATACTATATGCCCCATCAGAGAATGTTATCTGACCGTAGAACTAGATTTAAAAATATCATTATGACATTTCAATGTTATCATTATAGTGAAGAACTGTTATGTCATTTTCAATGCAACAGATACTCTAGAACATTATTACATTAAAATCATACAGAACAATGAATAGTATGTGATAAGATGTTTAATTAATATTTACCTCTTTGAATATACTTGTAATCCAAAGTACACAAAGTTGGTTCTAGAACACAAACTCCAACGGACTCCCACTTGGACTAGAGCTAATTGCCAATGACTTTCAGTCCACTATACCTCACATGAAGATCATGTTTCTACTGAGTTAAGTCTTTAGTCAAGGGGTCTTCTACGTTGTCTTCTGTGGAGACTCTTCTCATTTCAATTTCATATTTATGAGAAAAATCACCCAAGAGATGACACTTACAAAGTATGTGATTTGTTCGCTGATGTGCCCTTGACTCCTTTGCAAGATCCATCACTGCAGTATTATCACAATACAGTGTGATAAGATCTTTACTACTAGGTACCACATAAATCTCTTAGATGAAGTTGTGTATCCAAAATACTTATTTAGATGCCTTAAAAGCCGAAATATACTCAGACTCTGCTGTAGAATACGTGATTATGGATTGCTTTGAGCTCTTTAAGCTCATAACACCTCCATTGAGGGTGAAGATGTCACGACCTGTCCCAGAGGGGCCCGTGCCGCGAATTCCCCAAGCCTGCCTCCAATATGTCAGGGGATGGTGACTAGCATCAAGTAGGCATATCTCACATATGAGAGATATTAGCCTAAAGTACCTGTATGCACACACACATTTCCAAGCTAAAAATGCCAGAATGTAAAAACATTAAGTAAAAAATGCATGCAAACCACTATATCCCACAATAGAGTACAACAATGAAAGTACTAGAAAGTAAATAGGGCCAAAGCAAACCCACCAAAAAGAGTCTGTAACCACAAGTCCAACCTGTAAGAAAAGAGGTACTGGGGCTACCGTCTGAATCGCAGGAAAACACCTCGTATGTATGACCTTGCTAAGCACCACCTGGTCTTGGTCCACCTAGGACTTCGTCAAAGGGTCGATCGTCTTCACAAGACATGACACTTACAAAGTATGTGATTTGTTCGCTGATGTGCCCTTGACTCCTTTTCAAGATCCATCACTGCAGTATTATCACAATACAGCGTGATAAGATCTTTACTACTAGGTACCACATAAAGCTCTTAGATGAAGTTGTGTATCCAAACTACTTATTTAGATGCCTCAAAAGCCACAATATACTCAGACTCTGCTGTAGAATATGCGATTATGGATTGCTTTGAGCTCTTTAAGCTCATAACACCTCCATTGAGGGTGAAGATGTCACGACCTGTCCTAGAGGGACCCGTGCCGCGACTTCCCCAAGCCTGCCTCCAATATGTCGGGGGATGGTGACTAGCATCAAGTAGGCATATCTCACATATGAGAGATATTAGCCTAAAGTACCTGTATGCACACACACATTTCCAAGCTAAAAATGCCAGAATGTAAAAACATTAAGTAAAAAATGCACGCAAACCACTATATCCCACAATAGAGTACAGCAATGAAAGTACTAGAAAGTAAATAGGGCCAAAGCAAGCCCACCAAAAAGAGTCTGTAACCACAAGTCCAACCTGTAAGAAAAGAGGTACTGGGGATGTTGTCTGAATCGCAGGAAAACACCTCGTATGTCTGACCTTGCTAAGTACCACCTGGTCCTGGTCCACCTAGGACTCCGTCAAAGGGTCGATCGTCTTCACAAGACATGACACATGCAGACAAAACCCGTGCAGGGGTGAACATAACAATAACCAGTAGGATAACTTGACACCACAAAGAAAATACCACGAAGGAAATACCATAGAGGAAATACCACAAAGGAAATACCACAAGGAAATTCCACGAAGGAAATACTAGTGAGCTCCACACATGTATATATCAACAACACATATAACAGAATATCCAGATATGCTCATGAGAAACACCACGCCATCGAGCGGTCATAACTAACTATCAGCCACAAGATTCTGCTCGAAGCACATTCGTTCTGGGAGAACTCACTCCTCGAGCCATGATATCATCGGAGACACTCACAAAGAGGTCTAGCTCACTCGGGACTTGCCCATTGGTCAAGAAAGATTATGATACCACATAGAGGGGATCCTGTCCAGTCATACTGGGCAATACCACTAACCCAATCTGGATCAATTCGCAACGTAGGGGATCATGCCCATACACTTTGGGGGATTCCATGGATCATGCCCAGACACTCTGGGGGATACCATGTATCATACTGATGCGGCCTGCTAGGTGGAGGATCAACGCCCTGATCATGGAGGTTACACGATACGAGACCCCACTAGGGGTGATAGAGGATCACACTCCAGTCCCGAGGAGGGATACCTGACTCTATCTGGGACTCAAACTCTAGAGGGGATTACAATCCAGTGATTTGGACGTAATATCATACTAAACCCTCAAGGAAAGAACCAAATGAATTACTCTCAACCTATACTAGTCTAAACACTCTGGGGAATACCACTAACCCAATCTAGATCAATTCGCAACGTAGGGGATCACACCCATACACTCTGAGGGATTCCACGGATCACGCCCAAACACTCTCGGGGATACCATGTACCCTACCGATGCGGCCTGCTAGGTGGAGGATCAACACCCTGATCCTGGTGGTTTGTGATACAAGACTCTATTAGGGGTGATAGAGGATCTCACTCCAGTCTCGAGGAGGGATACCTGACTCTATCTAGGACTCGACCTCTAGAGGGGATTACAATCTAGTGATGTGAACGTAATACCGTACTGAACCCTCAAGGAAAGGATCAAATGGAATGATCTCAACCTATATTGGTCCAAGATAAAAACTCATCACTTGACCCAAAAGGTCTGTATCATCGCTAGGGTCCAAATGCCGCAGACAGATCGTCAAACAGACACACTGTTTGTAAGTTATCACAGTTTGAAGTTTCAGAAGGGGGGTCACTGGGCCCGTGGACCGATCGTGGGGGTCACTGGGCCTGTGGACCGATCGTGGGGGTCGACCACCAGGTCCGGTCACCCTGCGACCATCGCGATCGACCGTTACAGTTGATTGCACCACGATAGCTCGAGCTGCCGCGACGGTCGACCGCACCCCCAGCTGTCGCGACTGCGTGACATCTGGAGTGACCGTGGCTCACGATCGACTGCCATGACCGACTATGGCCTAGTCCTGCTCCAGTTTCCCTAGGTCCGACCCACTGGCCCCGGCTCGGCCCACTGGGCCTGACCCGCTTGTTCGGTCTGACCCACTTGCACACAACCCGTTTGACCCGACCCGATCAATGTGGTCGCCGGTAGTGTCCCACACGATAGATGCTGCCACCGTATCCCACGGCCCCGCTGCATTCCGCAGCCGCCGCCTCTGCACGCGGACACCTACCACGTCTGCAACCCGCTGTCGCCGCACGTAACCGCCCACTTCATCTCGCAGACCTCCTTCACCGCCGCCGCCCTCCATGACCGCCACCGCCTTCGGTCGCTGCACTGCCGCCACCTCACCTCGCCATATCGCCGCACCACCACGCTAGACCGGCACACCGGACCCACACAGGTGGTCCCTTCCGTGGACCACTGAGACACCTTCAATGCCCAAAATTTGAAACAGTTGTAGATCTGAGCTCCTCAGGTCCCGATCTGCACAGATATGACCTCTATTGTCGATTTGCCTCCAATCCGAGGGTCCGACCATGTTCGGAGCCACCCGACAAGTCGAACAGTGGCCATGAGAGTCCAACAATGATGAACGCGAAGAACAGGGAAGAGAAAAGCACGAAGAACACCCTAAGGAACGAACATCAGCCTTTGTTCATGTTAGCCTCAACCCGTTCTCGTTAGAACGAAGAATGAAGAAGAATTAATCAATCTCCCGATATAAACCCCACAATTATAACCCATCTCGCAACGATCGAAATGCGGATCAATCTGTATGTGGATTGAACTGCATTCATTGTAGAAATCAAGAACGGGGAAAACCATAATGGAAACAACCACCCTACCTGGAGTTTGGATTGATCGTTAATGAAGAACGGTTGTGTTGTCGTTGTTGATGTGATCCTCCAACTCCGATTGCGCAACAACCCATGATCCAAACTTCGATCCATCGTCGTTTGCTGTTTGTTAGAGAGAGCTCTTTCTCCACATCTCAGAGGAATTTCAGGGTTATGGCGATAACCCTGAATTCCTAACAGGATCTTAATAAAAGAAATATTGATGTGTCAAAATAATTTTTATTTAAATTATTTAATGATGATTACGTCCTTTTCGAGTTTTTTCACAGAAGACCCGCGCTGACCAAAGTTAGGCTGCACATAGAGTAAAGTCGTTGTTCTAAACTCAACAGTTCCATTAGATTTATGATTTGGACACCTGTTTAGGAGTTATTCCACCATTTTAGAGGAAATGTGTGTGAGTGCTATTAAAAGTTTAATACTTTTCAAACAATTGTTATAAAAAAACTGGGCCTCAGAATCACACATTGTCTCAGCGCCTGATCTCAAAATAATTCCATATAATTTCTAAAAATAATACATGGGAAAATTTGAGACATTACATTCTCCCTAACTTGGGTCTTCATGTCTCTGAAATCCAAAACAAATGCTACTCAAACAAATAAAAGAACTGAGCACGAATCTGAACCTCCAACTCCCATATGCTCTTCTAGTGATTCCCATGCTGACACCAGATAGACACCAAAGGAATCGACTACCCACGAAGGATCCTCTTCTACCGATCCTCGATCTCCACCGAGTACTCAGCAAAAGTCGCTCCATCCTCGATGACCAGCTTGCCCCAGTCAATCACGTGCAATATGTCATGCACGTACCTCCTCAGTTGCGACACGTGGAAGAGGTCGTGCACCCTGTCCAACTACGGTGGTAGAGCCAAGTGGTATTTCACCTTTCTAACTCTACGTAGTATCTGGAAAGGGCCAATGAACCTCAGAGATAGCTTGCCACCCTGACCAAATCTCCATAATTCGTGTCGAGGTGAGACTTGAAGGAACATGTGGTTTCCTTCCTTGAACTCCAAAGACCTCCGTTGCTGATCGACATAAGACTTCTGATGGCTTTGTGCAGTCTTCATCCACTACTGGATGATCTGCACCTTCTCCGTAGTAGCTCGCACCAACTTCAGGCCCATGAGTGCTGACTCTCCTGGGTCAGTTCAACAAAGTCGCAACCTACAGGGTTGCCTGTACAAAGCCTCAAATGGCGCCATACCAATAGTGGAGTGATAGTTGTTGTTGTATGCAAATTTCACCAGTGGATGGTGATCCTCCCAACTATGGCCAAAATCCAACTTGCAAGATCGTAACATGTCCTCCAGAACTTGAATGGTCTGCTCAGTTTGGCCATCCGTCTGTGGGTGAAACACTGTACTCAAGTGTAACTGGGTCCCAAACGCCTCATGCAATCCCTTCCACAATCGAGATGTAAAATGACCATCACAATATGAAACTATCTTCGATGGAACTCCATGGAGTTGAACTATCTACTGCACGTAGAGGCGTCCCAAGATCTCTACGGAACTCTGCTCTTGGATAGACAAAAAGATGGAAGACTTGGTGAGTCGATCAACAATCACCTAGATGGAACCGTGTCCCATAGACATATGTGGTAAACCCGTCACGAAGTCCATCGATATCCCATTCCACTTCTATTCCATCACCTCAAGGGGTTGAGCTAAACACGTTGAAACCTGGTGCTCCGCCTTCACTTGCTGACAAGTGAGGCATTGAGAGACAAACTCAACTACTCTCTTCTTCATTCTAGGCCATGAAAACTGACATCGAAGGTCCTGGTACATCTTCTCCACACCTGGATGTACCACTAAAGGGGATGTATGAAACTCCCTCAAAACCTTCTCTCGCAACACCACTAGTACAACTGCGCGCCCTCTAAAAAGAACAACGTGCTACCCACCTTTCGAATATCCATCAAGAGCACGTCTTGTGGACATCTGAGCACGTAAGGTATCACAGTCGGTGTCCCCAAGCGATGTCTCCCTAACTCGCTTTAAGAGTGGAGGGGTGACATTAATCGGCTGAAGGTAAGCTTCTCCACCACCATCCATAAAGGATATCTGTACTGAGGCCAACTACTCAGACACCTCATTCAACAACTGTAAACTAGATCTTCTGCTAAGAGCATATGCCACCATGTTCCCCTTCCCAAGAGTATAGACAATCTCAAAGTCATAGTCCTGGATGAACTCTAGCCATCGCCTCTGTCTCAAGTTCAGATCTGTTTGAGAGAAGATATACCTGAGACTCTTGTGATCATTGTAGATGATAAACTTCTTTCCCATAAGGTAGTGTCACCACGTCTTCAATGAAAATACTATCTGTAACACCCCAAGATTTCATAGTGTGTTATTTCTACAAAATAATTCAATAACTTGCACTACACGCAACACCGAGTTCAAGCGCACCGCGACTTACCAAATTAGCCGTTAAAAAGTGGTTATGAATAGTATTAACTGAATTTTGAACTTTATATAATCCTTATAGTTTTAGAATCCATATTATGAGTTTCTTAGACATAATGTAAGAACAAATTCATTTTTTCAGATAAAAGAAGTATTTTTCAAAAAATGTACTTTTACCGACTTTTAATGGTGAGCCCTTTTTTTTAAATCCAATATTTGAAACTTTTATATATTCGATTTGATAAAATAAAATTCTTATTTAGAATCGGGACATAAGAATTTTGTTTCAATAAATTTTTGGTGTTTTTATGATAACTTTCATATTTGGGTGAATAGTGAAAATTACTAAATTTTAATTAAAAACAACATTTTTAATTGAAATAATTAATAGTGAAAAATTATGAATTTGAGTGATTTTAAAGTATAATTAGATTATATTTTTACCATTTAATCCAATGTTGGTCATTGGACATAATTTAACATTTAAACTAGACATAAGCAAGTGTCAATCTTTTGATAGTTATTATTTCTTAAAAACACACTTTTTGTTTTGACAATGAGAATTAATTAATAAATGAAACTTCTATGTTTTGAATTTGGTAAAATATACATCATTTTTGTATTTTTAATATCAAAATTAGCTTAGGATGAATTTTTGGTATTTTTTTGAAAACTTTCAATATTTAATGAATAGTGAAAAACACTGAGTTATAGTATAAAACCGAATTTTTATTTAAATAATTATTTATTTTATATAAACTTATTTTAGGTCAAAATAGACACATAATACCTACATAATTTCAATGTAATTCATTGGAGTCAATTTATAATAATTTTAGATATACAAAAATTTCTTAGAACTTTTCACCTCTTTTACCCATCTCCCAGGAGATTTTGCAAATTAACATAAAAATTAATTTTAGAGCTTCTATGAATGAAATTTAAAAAATCTGAGAGACACGGTTGATATCAGTAAGTAAAATGTGATTCAATGAGATGAAAACAATTTTTGGTGAATAATAACTTTTTATTTTTATTTACCACGGTTAAAAGTAAATAGGGTAATTAAGGGTAAAAATGATATTAATATTACCCTAACACATGTCCTAATTCTATTGGAAAAGTGTATCTTAACCAAAAACAAACTTAGGAATAAAGTATTATCATTTAGGTCCACTTGGTTTAGATTAAGACATTTATTATTATTTAATTCAAAGAAGAGTTAAAAGAGTTAAAATCAAAGTTTAATTACTAAAACATTTTTAATATAGGGTTATACATAAGATAAATTCGATTGTAAATATTCATTAGAAAGATAAACAGATTTCCTGTATAATGGTATTTTATTTATAATTTTTAGACATTAAATAATTTAATTTATTTATGACACAATGGTGATGCAGTAATTACCTAATTAATGAAATATTAAAATAATTGATATTATAAATATCCAAATAAATGTAATTTGAGATTTTTTATGAATTCCACTAATTTTATAGGTTAATATGACATATTAGGACTAGTTATATGGATTTTTTTTCGAAGTAATAATGCTGTTATGAATTTATAAAAAAAACCCAATAGTGTCAAAATTGACATAATAGAGTTTTTAAAACAAATATTATATTATTAATTGATATTATATTTCTAAAAATCTAAGGTTCGGCCAAATGAATTATATCATGATAGGTGTATCATTAATGGACCACTTGGGGGTCTCTTGGATGTATATAGTAAGTTTATTAACCATATAATATAAAAATACAAAGAGACATGATAAATGTCAAACTAATTAACTAAGAGTTAAAACTAAAAGATAAGGTTAATAAAGTGACCCAAACCTGTTTAAAACCTATTTTTTGGGTTGTTTTCAACCCATACCCACCTTATCCTTGAAATAAATTAGTTTGGAGCCATTAGAAACCGAATATGAATTTATTATAAAATAATATTTATAGCTTTTCCAAAGGTGCCCCACACCCCTCTTATAAAAGAGAACTCCCCCTTCTCACTAATTCACACCTTCAAAGCCTTTTGGATCGGACAAGACCTACCCAAATATCCTCCCAACTTCCCTCACTTAAACCTAGAGGTCTTAGTTTGATCATAAAGCCAACCTAAGGAGCCCTTTTGATCAAATCAAAAGGAAGAACCTGAAGAAGAGGTAATGTTTTCACCACCCTCTTTCAAGTTCCTTTCTTCTTCAACTTCTTCTTTCTTTGTTATTTCCATTCTAAAATAATAACTCTAGTATCTTCTATATACTGTGATGTTATTATAAATATGGTACAACTATATTCAGTATTCTATCCATTCTTTGAATGACATGTCACCATACGTGCGTACGTACGACTTACCGTCTCCACGTCGTGGTGTAATTGTTATTCAAAACATTATTATTTAGATGGGTATGATAATGATGTGTAATTGAATTAAATAATAAATATAACATTATAATGATTCTTTATATATGATATACCATCCAATTATATAATATTTTAATATCAAAAGAATGATATTGTCGCTCATGCGTACGTATGGACTACCGTCTCCACGAACGCGGTGAGATTAATTCCCCATTGTATCCATTCAAGTCTAATTCTCATTTGATGATTAAAAAAATAATTTTTAAGGACATGATATCCTTCTTGATTTGAATAAGATACAACCTATCCATAAAAAACATGACTTATGTAACAAAACATATAAAAGAATGGTTGTCCCTTTCATATCAAGATGGGAGTGCTCGTAAATCTCTGCCTCAACTCCTGAAAGCACTGCTGAAACTTCTCTGTCTAAACGAATGGTTGTCCCTTTCATGTCAAAGTCATCAAGGGTTCTTCCACTATGAAGAATTCAGGCACAAACCTCCGATAGTATCCTATCAATCCAAGAAAACTCAGCACCTTAGTAACACTCTTGGGTGGCTACCAAGCAAGAAATTACCCAACCTTCGTTGGATCCTCAGCAACTACAACCTTTGAGATGACGTGTCCCAAAAAATGGACTTCTCGAATCAAGAACTAATACTTTGAGAGCTTCTTGTAGAGTTGGTTCTCTCAGAGTGTGTCCAGGACCATCCTCAAGTGCATCGCATGCTCCTCCTCGGGTGCCGAGTACACTTGGATTCCATTGATGAAGACCACCATGAACCGTTCCAAGTAAGGTTGAAAGATCCGGTTAATGAGTCCCATGAATACTTCTGGAGCATTCATCACACCAAACAACATCAACAAGTACTCATAATGACCATAACGACATCTAAAATCTATCTTTGGTATATCCTCATCCTGTACTCGCAACTGGTGATAACCGGATCTGAGGTTGATCTTCAAGAACCATCACACCCCTTTATACCGATCAAAGAGGTCATTGATCCTTAGTAGTGGATAGTTTTTCTTCACGGTCACCTAGTTCAAGTACCGATAATCCTCACATAATCTCAAAATCCCATATTCCTTCTTCACAAAAAAACTGGGGATACCCAGAGTGAAACACTGAGTCTCACGAATCCCTTCTTCTAAAAGTCCTCCAATTGCACCCTCAGCTCGTGAATCTCTGAAAGAGACATCCGATATGTAGGTGTAGATATCGGGGCTATCCCAGGGTGTGGATTAATGAAAATTTCCATCTCTCTATGGGGAGGTAAACCTGGATCATCTTTAGGAAAGACTTCCTTATACTCTACCACCACGGCAGGAAACTGAGGACTCATATCATCCACTGCATCGAGGGTGAGGCTAGCCAACTGATGTGTAATAGGATGCACCCTCTTATGTGCGAGTCCATCCTGTGCTGCATGAGTTTCCTTTTCACCAACAAAGGAAAACCTGATTCCATCACTACGGACACACCAAACTCTACGCCTAAAATAGTCAATCTGAGCATGAAATGTGGATAACCAGTTCATACCAAGAATGACATCATAAGGCCTAGACACCGATACCAAGAGATCCCAACTGAAACTATTTCCTCCAAGAGCTAGGTCACACTGTCGATACCGGTGTGTGATCATTGAATCTCCTCCCATAGGAGTCTCCAAGTGTAAGAGTTGAGTCAACGGTTCACCCGAAATCTATGAGCCCTGAAAAAGGTCTGTGGTAAGAAAGGAATGTCTAGAACCCATATCTATCAAAAATTGCATCTAAGGTGGAAAATAAACAAATCATACCTCGAATCATCCTTGGAGCTCCAGGGTCATAAGCCTCCATTGCCTACAGCTTGCCTCATCCCTGTCCACCAGCTCCCTAAGCATGGCGTGGACCACTTGGGTGTGGTGATTGTAACATTTCAAAACATCTACCACATGGTGCCCTGCTTGCTCCTTTTCCATGTCCTCCACACTGCGGACCACCTTGCTCATGTCTCTATCTCTTACTCGGCGGTCCCTCAACCGCCTCCCGATCAGCTGTATGACGAGTCGAGCAATCTCATGCCAGATGTCCTTGACCGCCACATGTGTAACACCATCTGTCCCTAGGCTGACTCAAGCCACCCTAGTAGCCCTACATCACTAGCCCTACATCCTGGGGTTGCCCCTTAAATTTCTTGAATCACTTAGATACCTGTGACTGCCATTAGATTCCTACTTCTGAGGTCTCAGCTACACGGTTCCCACTGATAGCTCCCACTACTGGTGTTTGCTCCACTTGAAAACTATCCACTACCAGAGCTCTCTCAAGTACCCCAGCATAGGTTGGAATGATAAGGGATACCACTGATGCTCTGATGTCCCAGCGTAAGATGTGCTCGAAGGTATGAGTCTTGAAGAACTAGTCTTGCACCATGTCCATGGAGTAGCACGGAAGATCTGCAAACCTTAACGAATACTCCACCATAGTCACACTTCCCTACTGCAGATGTAGAAGCTCCTGTATGCGTACCGATCACAACGTGACCAGATATAACTTCTCCATGAAGAGACGCTCGAAGTATGTCCAGTAGAGAGTTGTCTCATTGTGGGAATGGATCACTAAGCTCCACCATCACCCTGTGGAGCCCTGAAGAAGACTCGTGGTGAGGATTTCCATTTGGTCGGCAGACATCTTGACAAGGTGGAAAACACGGGTGACTGCCTCTAGCCAATCCTCGGCCAATTGGGGGCCTAGATCACCCCGAAAGCTAGGAGGTCATTGCCTCTGGAACTCGTGAAACACACTCAACCTGCGTGCATCCTCAACTACTAGTGCTGGTTGTAGCTGCTGCTCGACAGGTGGTGGTATAACTGGTAAACCACCCGGAGGTGTTATCTTTGGTACGAGCCCCTGTACCGATGCCTTTTCATTAGGTGGATCATTATCGTGATCACGTAGTGGAATCCTAGCTGACTGTTTACGTGGAGTAATTCTGAAATAAAACAAGATGTACCACAGTCAATAGAGTATATCTATAGAGCTAACTTAAGAAGGACATGGAAAACACAATCATTCTTATATTATGTGTGTACCATTGTTTTTACCTACAACCAATGTTTTCATATACTGAGTCAAAAAACAGGAAATCAGAGTCCTGGTGTATGGATACGTTTGTCGCTGCACTAACACTGGAGTCCCTAACCTGAAATCCAAACTCGAAACACTCAACACTGTTGTCCCAAACCAACCTCATAGACTCCCGGTCCTAAAGTAGAACCAACCCCCTTTGATACCACTCTAAAACAACCTTTCCTAGAGGTTCCCGTGCTATAACTACCCCAATCTCACCTCCAACATGCCTGGGGCTGGTGACTAGCACCAAGTAGACATATCTCACAAATGAGAGACATTAACCTAATGTACCTGTACGCATGCACACATCTCCAAGCCACAAATGCTGAAATGTAAAAACACTAAGAAAACAATGCATGCAAACCACTATATCCCACAACATAGTACAACAGTGAAATTATTGGAAAGTAAACATGGTCAAAACTAGCCCACCAAAAAGTATATGTAACCACAAGTCCAACCTGTAAGAAAAGAGGTACTTGGACTGTTGTCTGAACTGTAGGAACACACATCGTCTGTTTGGCCTCACTAAGCACTGCCTGGTCCTGGTCCACCTAACACTCCATTAATGGGTCAATCGTTTACACAAGACATGAAACACATGCTGGAAAAGCCCATGTATGAGTGAGTATAACAATACCCAGTAGGACACCCCGAAACCACAAATAGAACATCACGAAAGAAATATCACAGAGGAAATACCACAAAGGAAATACCACATGGAAATACCACAAAGGAAATACTAGTAAGCTCCATATAGGTATATTTCAACAACACATATAATATAATATCCAGATATGATCATGAGAAACATCATGCCATCAGGCAACCATAACTAACTTTCAGCCACAATATTATGCTTGAAGCATGATTGTTCCGGGAGAACTCACTTCTCAAGATATGATATCATTGGAGACACTCATGAATAGGTCCAACTCACTTGGGACCTTCCCAACGAGAACATATTGGTCAAGGAAGATTATGATACCACAAAGAGGGGATCCTGCCCAGTCATACTGGGGAATACCACTGACCCAATCTAGATCAATTCTCAATGTAAGGGATCATGCCCATACACTCTAGGGGATACCACAGATCACGCCCAGACACTCTGGGGGATACCACATACCCTACCGATGCGGCCCGCTAGGTGGAGGATCAGCACCCTGCCCAAAGAGGTTACACGATACCAGACTCCACTAGGGGTGATAGAGGATCGCACTCTAGTCCTAGGGGGGGGGGGGTGGAATACCTGACTCTATCAGGGACTCAGCCTCTAGAGGGGATTATAATCTAGTGATGTAGACGTAATACCATATTAAACCCTTGAGTAAAGGACCAATGGGAATGCTCTCAACCTATACTAGTTCAAGATAAAAACTCAAAACTTGACCCAAAACGTCTGTCTCATGGCTATGGTCCCAACACCATAGATAGCTCATCAAACAAACACATCATTGGAAAGTTATCACAGTTTGAAGTTTCAGAAGAAGGGGGGGTCACCGGGCCCGTGGACTAACTGCACGTCGGTCCACTGACTGTGGCGGTCGACGGTCATGATCGACTGCCCAGTCCGGTCGCCCCACAACCTTCGCTATTGACTATAATGGTCGACCGCGCGATCGCCCCGTGGTCGACCGCACCACGATAGCTCGAGCTACCACATCAGTCGATCGTGCCCCTAGCTGCCGCGACCGCGCGATAGCTGGAGAAACTGTGGATCACGGTCGACCGCCACAGTTGACCGTGGCCTAGTCCCACTCTGGTCACACCAGGTCCAACCCACATCCGACCCGCTGGGTCTGACCTGGCCCGACCCGCTCGTTCAGTCCGGCACGCTCATGCGTGGGCCATCTGACCTGGCCTGATCAATGCAGTCGCCAGCCGCATCCCACATGGCTGCCACCGCCACTGCATCCCATGGCCCCACCGCCTTCCATGACTACCGCCTCCGCATGTGGACATGTGCCGTATCCGCGGCCCGCCAACGCAACACGCTACCACCTGCCGTATCCCGCATCCCACCATCACCATCGCCGTCCTTCGTGGTCGTTTCCGCCTCTGATCGCTGCACCGCCACCTCCTCGCGTCGCCTGACCGCCGCGCCGCCTTGCCGGACTGCCGTGCTGGACCCGTGTTGATGGTTCCTTCCGAAGACCCTCAAGACACCTACAATGCCCAAAATTTGAAACAATCGCATATCTGGCCTCTTCGGGTCCCGATCTACACAACTCTGGCCTCTACGGTCGATTTGGATCTAATTTGGGGGTCTGACCGTGTTAGGAGCCACCTCACAAGTCGAACCGTGTCCACGGGGTTCCAATGGTGAAGAACGCAAAGAACGTGGGAGAGAAAATCATGAAGAACACCCTGAGGAATGAACCTTGTCCTTTGTTCATGTTAGAATCAATCCGTTCTCATTTGAACGGAGAACGAAGAAGAATAAACGAATATTTTGATATAAAACCTGCAATTTTAACCCATCCCGCAACGATCGAACCAAGGATCAATCTATTTGTAGATTGGTCTGCGATCATCATGGAAATCAAGAATGAGGAAAAACATAAAGGAAAAAACTACCCTACCTGGAGTTTGGATCGATCGTTGACAAAGAACGACTACGTTGTCATCATTGATGAGATCCTACGATTCCGTTGGCTCGATGACCCACGATCCAAACTTTGATCCGTCGTCGTTTTCCATTTTTTAGAGATAGCTCTATCTCCATGCCTTAGAGGAAATTCAGTGTTATGGTGATAACCCCAGATTCCTGACAAGAGCTTAATAAAAGAAAACTCGCTATGTCAAAATAATTTTTATTTAAATTATTTAATGACAATTACATCCTTTTTGATTTTTTCCACAGAAGACCTACGTCAATCAAAGTTAGGTCACACTTAGGGTAAATTCACTGTTTTGAACTCAACGGTGCCCTCAATTTTTTGATCAGAACATCTGTTTAGGAGTTATTCCACTTTTTCAGGGAAACTGCACACACTTGCTATTAAAAATTTAATATTTTTCAAACAATTGTTCCTTGCAAACTGGGCCTCAGAATCATACACTGTCTCAGTGCCTGGTCTCAAAACCATTTTATACAATTTATAAAATTAATACATGGGAAAATCCGAGATGTTATAGAAGATGTATCCCGATTGTGATTTTAGATTGTCTTGATCTGTTTGGAAACTAGTATATGCATATCCTTTGATAACTAGTTCCTCATCTCCTCCATAGAGCAGGAACATATCCTTAATACGCCTGAGATACTTGAGGATAGTATTGACTGGTATCCAATGGTGGTCACATAGGTCAGCTTGATATCTTCCTTCCACACTTAATGTATAGGTGACATCTCGCCACTACTAAAAAAGGCCTTTAACGATGCTAGAATATGCCTTTATCAGCACTAAAAAATTACCGATAATTAGAGCATGGTTAAAAGCCTGAAACTTTTATCAGCACTGTTAAAGGGGGCCTTTAACATTGTTTTTTAGTGCTGATAAATGTAACACTATTAAAGGGGGTAAAATTGTTTTTTTTTCAGACGTCCATGAGTTCGAACCCTTTATCGGCGCTTCTACATCCCCTTTAATAGCGCTCCACCCCCCTTATCAGCGCTTTTCACCCCACCACCCTTTTTATCAGTGCTTTGCAATTTTCCAGCCTCATGCATACCCACCTGGATTCGAACCTCACACCTCTCCTTCGAAGATGGAATGCCTTTACCACTACACCATGTTGTTTTGCTGTTTGTTTAATGATAATTCTGTTTATTTATATATATATATATATATATATTTACATATATTTATATAATTATTTTAAAATACATTTATACAATATATGTGTGTGTGTGATATATATATATACTTATATATATTTAAATATATTATATATTATATTCATTTACATATACTAGAATATAATATAAATATATATATATATATATATATATATGTTTATTAATACACACATGTATGTATATATAAACATTATAAACATATTTTTATAATGTAAATTTTTTTAGATATTGTTTTAAATACATATTTAGAATATGTATTTATTTAGATATATTAGAATATACATTTTTATGTAAATATGTTGATATATGTATTTATATGTGTGATTTATTATAAGTAAATATATGAAAACATGCATATATTTAATTATAAATAAAATTACATTGTGAAAAAATGATAAAATTTAAAAAACATAATATCAATATGAATGTAACATCTAAGAATAAATCCAGTCCCCGCTAAAAAAGGGAAAAAAGACCCCCTTAAACGAGGCTGACAATCCATCGAATGTTAAAAAATCAGGGTACCCTGACTAAAAACTCAGTTTGGAGGCCTTTTAGGCTTATTTTGACCTCAAGAAAATAGTGATTGGGATCCCCCCAGGTCAACATGACATAAAAATTATTTCAAGCTTTGATTTGATATGTGGTAGAGCCCAAACAGACACTCAGATCAAAAGTTATGTCCGTTTGAAGTTTTGAGTTACGTTTTCAACTTATTTTAGATCTTTTATTAATTTTTTGAATTTTTTATCTTCAAATTGATATTAAATGACTATTACTCAGTAATAATAATCAAATTATCGATTAAAAATGTTTTTTAGTTATTTTATAATCCATTTTCACTAAATATCCTATATATTAAGTGTAAATGCCTATTTACCTTATCTAAAACATATTTTTAAAAAATATATATTATATTTATATATTAATATATTGTTTTTAATGAAATATAGTTTTTTTTGAAGTATACTTTTATCAGCGCTTGTAAAAAAGCGCTGATAAATGTCCCCCTTTAACAACGCTAAGAAAAACACTATTAAAGACCACCTTTAACAAAGTTTCTTTTAGCACTGACAAAGGGAGTCTTTAACAACATTTTTAGCTATTACTGTTAAAAACCTAATGCTAGATAAACTCAGTTTTTTAGCAGTGAGCCCAGTATATAGCATAACATACATGATTGATAAAATCGCCGATGTGTATGGAATACTTTCCATGCATTTTCTTTCCTCATGTGTCTGAAGAAACATTTTCTTGGAAAGATGAATGCCATGTGACACTAAGAACAATCCCCTGTTGGGTTATTCCATACCGAATCTCTTCAGTATCTTGTCAATATATGCACTTTGACTTAGTCCAAACAGCCTCTTGGATCTATCATAATGGATCTTGATCCCAAGAATATATGCTGCTTCATCTAAGTCCTTCATGAAGAATCATGTATTTATCCAGACATTAACAGATTGTAAGACTAATATTTCATTTCCAATAAGTTGTATGTCATCAATATAAACTATTAAGAAAACGACCGTACTCCCACTAAATTGTTTATAGACACAAGTCTCTCGTTTGTTTTTTTATGAAACCAAATTTCGTTATGACTTCATCAAATTAAATGTTCCCTAACCTAGATTGTACCACCTCCAGTTTGTGGTACATCATCGTTTTATGATTTCTATTTTATGATTGGGGCCATGTAATAATTTAACCTGAAGTGTTTAGAGGAGTAAAAGGAAAACAATCTAATATTTAGCTGTAGAAAATTATGCAAAACACATTCACATCGCGAATGATAGTTTCATGATGTGAATTATGCGGGGCAGATGTCATGAGTTGTTTTAGAGTGTGAATGGTTTTCACTGGGTGCATTCAAGATGTGAAAACCATTCATGACATGAAATTGGTTTTTCCAGAAAAATAAACTAAGGCCTTGTAAATTTCAGTTTATATGACACCTGGAGGATTCAAGATGTCACGTCTTGAATCAATCGGGTCCTGCAAGTTTTTATTCCCTTCTCACATGTAAAAACTCTTTTGGTTCAAGATTTATCTCTCTCAAATTCCAAGGTTACCCTAGGCGATTTTCGACGACCTTCGATGTCTGAACTCCAATTCTGGTGGATCTTTGTGTGTTCATTTTTGGAAATCAAGGTTAGGTCCTTGTTCCTTCTTCTTATTTTCGATCTCCTCTGTTTGTATTGAATGGAACCATAGATCGGTGTGTAATACCTAGATCTATGGATGTGGATTTGTGTTGAAGAGATCTTCTGGGGTTTTGATAGAGGAAAAAAGTGGTCTGGTTGGTGGAATCGACTTATATTGTTTATAAAAATGAGCCCGAGGTATGTGGTTTTTCCCCTTTTCCACTTTTATTAGAATTCAAAGGCTTTTAGGATTCTAAAATATTTCTTCTCTATTTTTCAATGGTTTCTCCATGGTAATACTATGTTGATAATTCTCTTACTGGTTAGCTTTGAAATTGGATTGTGGATGTCACACACAATGGACTTGTTAAATTCATTAAATGAGTTTTCGTGAATGAATGATGTTTTGACACATGTTATTGGAATGATTGGTTGTGAGTGACATCTGGAAAGGTACATGTTTGTGTGTGTTAATTATTGCATTGTATGAGGCTTTGTTGAAATAGACTTGGTGCTCGGTGCCGACCATAAAGTTACAAGAGGAAATATACCACCAAGTGACGACTTGGTGGAGGTCGTACCACTACTCATGAGCTTAGGGGTATGGTGTTTGCATGTGAGAACATGGATGATTATGCCACATTGGAAATTATGAACTACTTCTACTTTTTGAAAGAGAAACACTATTTATGGATTAAAATGCTTTTAGAAAACCAGTTCATCTAATATATTATATATTGTGAAAATTGTTTACTACTTTGATGTTCTTCCTGCCTATTTTATATCCTTTGAGCTAACTTGTTTCTGGTCTTAGTGGCATGTGGGAAAAATCATGGGGGTTCCCTACTGGATATGATCACTCACCCCCATATATGCACTTTGGTGCGTATGCAGATGTTGTTTCCTATGTTATCAAAAAGTGACCAGTTTCTTAATTCTCTAACGATATTCCTTGATGTCATGGTCATAGTTGGTGGAGTTGGAGCTTGGAGTCGGTTCATGTCTTGGTCATAAGTGATGTCACTTTGGTGCCTGAGTCTTTTGTTGCTTTGGAGTTTTAGTCTCCATCACTTACTATTCCACTATTTCTCTAATATTTTCCCCATTTCATTGTTTATTGTTGGATTAGTCACTTTAATTATGATTGGGTTTTGGTGCATGCATCATTTATGTAGATGTCCTTGGTTTTATTTGATCCATATCTTTATATGTGTGGATTATGTGTGTATGTTGATTAAAGGGTAAACCTTTCCTCCATGTCTCTTGTGTTTGAACACTGGGCATTTATTGTCAGTCTTTATTGTCTATGGAATGTCACATAAGGTTAGTGACACCTTTTCTCTTCTCAATCTAATGAGTTGGAGTAGGATTTTACAAATGATATCAGTCTTGTTCGGTCCTTGATTTCAGTTGGTAGTAAGGAGATATGAATGTCAGAACTTGAAATGTATAGCTTAAAAAGCCGTAACTAACCTTTTTATGTTAAACTTCAAGTTACCATGTTGTTTTAGGTACAAAAGTGTTATAATAAACTTCTAGGAAAGCTATCAAATCATCATCGTGAGTTTAGTCGATTAGTGTAGCATATCATGCACTAGTAAAGAGATTTTCTCACTAGGAATGCATTGTCACATGATTATTTGATTTTGATTTTGTGAAATTGAGATTATGATATTGATATATAAAATATAATCATGAAAAGATAAACTGTAAAAAGTGATAAACTGTTGATTTCTGAAATGGTTTGTAGAATGAAGATGCCACCTGATCGCGATGTTGTTGAACTCATGAAAATTTAAAATTTATAAAACCCACTTACTCTAGTACTATTGTAAGAAGGGTCGAACAACATAGAAGGTCTAATGGTTTTACCATTGACTTAAACAAAACTAAATAAACAAGAAAAAAAAATAACAAAAACTAAAAGGGAAAAGTGAAAGTGTAATGCAATGGCAGGGAGAACAAAAACAGAAAGCAAAAAAATAATAGATGAATTAGTGTCCTCGGGCTATTTTGAACTGATAGAAAAAATATTCTCCTATTCTATTCAAATTAATCCAATTATTCGGTGCTTGAGAAATGGTGGAGTTTCACTTTAGTGAACCTTCATAGCTCGATGGACCATCTTTAGTTTAGATCTTTTGATCTTAACTTTAGAGTTAATCTGTTTATTATGGAGAAGAGATGCATTGATCTTTTCCAATTTTCAGTACTTCAGTTAATGATCCATGGTAAAATGAAACCACCGCCCTCACCTGTTGGTTATTGGGTAGTACAAATGGTGCTCATAATCAAACAAAAAAGAACATCGAACTTAAAAATGGATTAACTTTAGAGTTAATCTGTTTATTATGGATAATAGATGCATTGAAATTTTCCAATTTTCGGTACTTTGGAAAATGATCCATGGTGAAATGAAACCACTACCCTCACCTGTCGGTTATTGAGTAGTACAAATGGTGCTCATAATCAAACATAAAAGAATATTGAACTTAATAATTCACCAAACAATTAAACTAATAAAAACATAATGGATAAAATGAAATCAATTCATCCCACCTTGAGCCCCCTAAACGATTTAACTACTCATGAAAATAGAAATACAAAAAGCAAGAGAAGAGAGAATACAAACCATAGAAGAGAGAATACAAAACATCTCTTGTGAGATGGATTCCATCTCCAAACCCCGGTTCTAGATCCCGCCCCCTTCTCCCAGCTCGGTTGCCTGCTCATGTCTCAGTTTCGATGAATGGATGGTGAATGGTGATGTTCAAGGGGGATGGTTCTAGAATGGGTCTGATGGTTCTCAAATGGGTCTCTCTGTGATGTTTTGGTTTGGCGAGGTGGAGGGGATTGTTTTGTGGGCAGGAGGTGCAGAGAGGTGCTATTATCGATGGAGGTCGATGTTGGTAGGAGGCAGCAACAACAGGGGTGCTGCCGGTGGATACAGAGGCTAACAGTGGATCGGGGGTGCTGGCGATAGCAGTGTGCTGCCACTGTTGGGTGTTTTGCTGTCGTTGGATGAAGGGAAACATTGGTAGAGGTGCTTCCATTAGGTGAAGAGCAGCGGCGGCTGAGGTGCTACTGTTGGAAGGGGGTGACTGTGACAGAGGTGCTGCCGTTGGGTGACGATGGATGGAGGCTGGTGAAAGCGAGGAGGCTGGCCGTGTAGCACCATGGCGGTAGTTCCATTATGGAGGCTAACAGTAGTAAATGTGCAACGACAACAGAACTTTCCTAAAAAAATAATAAATAATTAAATAAATTTCAAAATTACAAAATAAAAGAAAAGAAAACAAATAAAAATCAAAATGCAGCACAATAAAAATTATTGATTTTCAAATTAAAATGATGAATTAATTGAAAGAATGAATTAAATTATAATAATAAAAACTAAGGAAATAATTAAATTAATTAAAAAAACAATAAAAATAAATAAAATAGTTAAATAAAAAAAATAATTAAACAAATTGAGATTTAATTAATTTGAAAAACAATTAAATAAAGAAAAAAATGAGAAAAGATAATGAATTAATAAATTGAAATTATTATTTTGGAAAAAATGAAATAATTAAAGAATTAAAAGAATGGAAATGAAAGATTATAATTTAAACAAAAACACAAGAATAAAAATTACAGTTAAAACAAAATAATTTAATTAAATTTAAATTATTCAAAATGACTAAAATAAGCAATAAAATACATACCTTCACAAAAACTCAATGTTTTAACAATTAAATAAAAAAAGACAACAATTGATAATTATTAAACAAAATACGCTATTTTAATAATAAAAAGACAATTAATTAATAAAAATGATGTTGCAAAATAATAAATAAAAAGGTCATATCAAACTCCCCTGTACTTAATCAATTTCACTCCTAGACAACTCTATGTGTTTTGATTATTTACAAAGAAAGAGAAAGAAAAGATCATCCTGCTTAAGTTTCAAAAGACCCCCAAATCAAAGGGAATCAAAAATCCCTTTGATGCTTGAAAAATCATTCCTCATATGCTAATGTTACCCATTGTCTTATTTTAATTCAAGATGGTTCTAGTTCTAGGAGTGAAACATGTTAGATAAAAATGGAATTAACATTTTAATAAGAGTCACTATTAACTTTTACTCTCCCCTAGGTTACACAAATTGAAGATCCGTTTTTTTTGTCTTTTTATTTTTTATTTTTTATCACTTCATTGATTCAACTCAAATGATAATTAAATAAGTAAATTGTACCCTTCTTCATTTGGGTTCAAAATTTCCATTACATAAATGAGATCATTTTTTACAACACTTTATTTTGATTTTTTCCAGCCATATTTCTTGTGTATGACATTGTGTAAAGCACTTATTAAAGTTGAAAATAACTTTTATTTATTTATAGAAATGCACACCACACCCTTGTCTTAAATACTCATCGTGAGGTCCCATTTGCCCATTTTACATTAGTTACAAAGTACTTAAATTATTATCATTTGAGTTGGGTTTGTGAGGTAATTGATCAAAAAGAGTGTCCCCTAGGTTTTAAGTTCACATTTGTTGTTTTCTCAAGTTATAATCTCAATTCCATAAAAATATATCCCATCACACTCCCTTTCCTAGCTCCTAAAGTCAACTTCCACAGAAACAATGAGATGCAAACACAGTAATCATGCAATTCTAGCAATTTTAGATTCTTTGAAACCCCTTAATTTAGAATGTGATATCACCTAGGCAGGATGCAATGATTTTTTTTTGTTTTTGTTTTTTTTATATTTTGAATCTATTTACTAACACAAAATGTATTTACAACTTGACAGGGAGGCAAGTTGAAAAAATTTAGTGGTTTTTGATGTGTACACAGTGAAACAAATTTGTCTTAATTAAGACCTCCACACTTAAAACTCAACAATGTCCCTATTGTTGAATCTCAAGGTGGGAGAAACAGTTAAACATATTGTTTTGAATAGATTTGAAAACCAGCACAAAAAATGTTTTGTTTTAATGGGTAACAAGAAAGGCTTAATTTTTTCCACATAATAATCAATAACAAACAATTTACAACCATGCAAAAAAGGTATCCACTGGCCACTATCCACCAATCCAGCTCAAAAAATGATTTTCAAACAGTTGCATGCATCTGATTAGTTCAGGAATGATTTTCAAAGGTGAACCAAAATTTAACATGCAATTGCATAGGGACCATTGAGAAATCCAAAAATGAAGCATGAAAGACAAATCATCAACAATGACTTGAAAACAGTGAATTAAATGAAATCAGCAGCAACACTATAACATATTGAAATAAGTGAAATAGTTACTCCCTAGATATATAAAAGCACTACTCAATGTCGTACAAAAAAAGGGTAACCTCTCTCAAAATTTAAAGTATTACTTTAGTTGAGAATTTTAAGCTCCTCTAAATTGAACAAATGAAAATGAGATATTTGAGAATTTAAAACAGAATTTGAAATTGACTAAAGTGTGAGTTGAAGGATGTTTTATCCTATTTTCTCCACTTGCATCTCCTTCTGGCATTGAAGTTTAAATATTCTATACCATTGGTAAAAGTTCTTACAACCAATTGGGATGACCAATCGCATACCGCATGCACCTCATGATAGATTGTAACCAACACTTTCAAAAAGAAAGAATCCAGAAAAGAGTAAAAACTATGTAAATGAAAACTTTAGTAAGGATGGTTCACCAATATAGGGAGACACAAAACTAGTCAGTGAGCATTTATTCAAATATAAATTAAAAGCAAAAAACAAGAAAAACCATGGATTGCCTACAATGCAGTGCTAGTTTTATAGTCCCTAGCTAGATTCAATCTCCTAAAGATTTTAGCCATGGTCATTCAATGGGTAAGATTCAACAGTAAGTGGGGCTTGAGTATTTCATTTTGAATTTTAAGAAAATTCACACAAAACCTCATGTAACTCAGCATCTTGAAGAATTCTTGTAAAAAATTCCATCATTTGAGGACTATGCCTCCTTCCATCAATAGCTTCAAAATCCAAAAAACTAGTCAATGAATTAGGTAAGGCAGGAAGAAGCTAAACATGATATCTAAGATGACCAACTTTGCTCTGAAAGGTCTCCCTCACATTTCCCCCCACACTTGACAGTTTATCAAGCTTAGAAAAAAATAGCAGTTACTGTAGGTTACTCACTATCAACAACATGATGACTTTCACAGGTATCTTCTTTAGGGGAGGTAGTGAGAGAATCCTCAAGTGATTCTAAGAAACTCTCAAACTCATGGAAACAAATTTAATCATCCAAGTGGTGCAAAGAAGTAGGGGTAGACTTGATGTCCATTTCTGGTAAAATTTCTAGAAATTCCTCTAGCTCACTTTTAACAAATCTAAAAAACTCACCTTCATCTTCAAGTAGAACATAACATACTCCAGTCTTATCCTTGGCTCTAACACTTTCACTCTCAGCAAAATAAACACCATGAATAGAAGTACTTCCCTTAGGTTTTATATAATAGGAAGTGGCATCAGGATTGGAAACATGGGAGGGTTGTAAAATTTGAATGGGTTGAGAAAAACTATCAGCAAGATAGCTTGGTCTGGGAATAATCGCTTCATGGTTTTGAGCAATGTATTTTCTAATTTGGTTCTTGATTCTCCCCAAACTTTCGAGCTCAAGCATGGACTTAGACTCAACAAAATTTGCTTGAAAATGTTCACCGACAGACTCAGTGATAAAATCATCAAAGGGATGATGATTTTCCTTTCTAACCTCATCTCTAAACACCCCATCCACAACATTAGTCAACTTGAAACTCACCTCAATTGGAGACTCCTTATAAACTTGAAATTCCTCTTGGTCCTCGCCATATTGGAGGGTCTTCTTACCCTTTGAGACTTCAATGACATCCCTATAAGTGGCTAATAATGACCTACCTAAAATGATTAGAACAGTGGTATCACACTCCATGTGTAGAATAAAGAAGTTCACAGGTAAAGATAGTTTCCCAACATCCACTAACAAATCATCCATCCTCCCATAAGGGTAGGCAAGCGACCTTTTAGCCACCTGTAGTGTCACTAAAGTTGGTTTCACCTCCCTAAGAACAAAATTCTTGAATAGGGATTAGGGCATAAGGTTGATGCTAGCACCTAAATCAAAAAAACACATAATCTGCTCACTTCAACCAATTCTACAAGAAATAAAAAAAACAAGGTCATTCAGTTTGGGAGAAATATTTTTTGAACTATGGAACTACACTCCTCATTCAAAATTACTATTGATCTTTCATTCCAATCCCTCTTGTTAGCTAATAACCTCTTAAGAAATTTTAGGTATGAAGGGATTTTGTTCAAGGCTTCCAAAAAAGGAATGTTGACATTGAAGCTCCTAAATATTTGAAGAAACTTGAGGTGACCAGGTTCATTGGTCTTTTTCATCCTTTTTGGAAAAGGGATTGTAGGGGGATACTTCTTCAAAATATTTGGATTATTTTCCTCATCCTCAAACCACACCTTCTTCTTTCCCTTTTTTACCAATTCCCATTTCATTTTCCTTTGTTCTAGGGATTTTTCTTGTGAAGGCTTATCATTTTTCTTAGAATCTTCAGATCTGTCCAAATTTCTAGATTTTTAGTTCCAGTTTTAGCTTGAACATCAATTTCTTCTTTCCTAGATTGTTCCCTAACTAGTTCTTGAATTTTGAGGCCCGACCTAGTTATTATTGCCATAACATTCTCTCTTAAGTTTGATTCAGTTGTGTTGGACAATTTCCCACATCTTCCTCTTAGATCCCTAGCCATTTGACCCATTTAAATTTACAGATTGTGAATTCTAGAATCCGTATCCCTTTTCAATGAACAAATTTCACCTAACACCTGCTATAACATTCCCTTAAGTTCCCCTTGAGAACTTGAATATCCAACCCTATATTGATTTGAATGAAAAGTTATGGGTTGTGACTGGTAATTTGGGGAAACTGGTTTGATTATACCCTGATATTTACATGATAAGTTAGAAGTGTTTTTCTATCTAGAATTATATTGATTGGGAAATGGATCTTGGGCACCCTAATTCCTAGCAATATAATCCACAAACTGCGCACTTTCCTTAGACTGGACATGGGGGTTAAAATTGGGACAACATCTTTGATTGTGACCAAACATCACACAGTGAAAACACTTCTCCCTAAGTGTTTGTTCATTGAAAACAATAGTTTGGGTATTTGTGTCAGCCCTACGAATGGTTATTTTCCTAATGCACTTGTGTTGGGACTTTTGGGAAATTTTATCAAATAGTTAGTTAAGCTCATCAGCAGTGGAATCGTAAAAGTCACCCCACAAGACTGGTCAACTAAGTTCTGGTTGTAAAGGGTGAGAGCATTGTAAAATGTATCCCTGAACAAGTGGGGAGCTAACTGATGATTGGAACTTTGTCAGATAAGTCTTCTAAACCTATCATTTGTCTCATGAAACAAATCTCCCTCATCCCGGACAAACCCAATGATCTCATGCCTCACTTCTATGGTGGTGTTCCTGGGGTAGAATTTGGATACAAAGGCATTTAACACCTCATCCCAAGTTTGAATTATTTCTTCATCTAAGTTATGGAACTGCATTCTAGCCCTCCCCTTAAGACAGAATGAAAACATACTCAACCCCAACTCCTCCTCACTCAAATCTTGCAGAGGCAGTTGTTGGACATAACCATAAAAGTATCTAATAAACTCAAGTGATTCCTCTATAGGGAGGTCATTTAAAGAAGGAAGATGAGAGAGATGAGACTATTTGATCTCATAGTTTCTAGACCTAGGGGATAGCCTGATGCATGATGGATTTCTTAACACAGTTGGAATTTGGCACTCTCTAAGTCTAGGTCTCTCAGGGGATGGAACTAAAGGTCTTGGAACATTCATCGCTTGATTTTCAACACTTCCTAAATCTATGTTTTCCAAATTTTCAATTTCAAATTTTGTTTGTTTTCTAAGAACATAACAATGTTTGTTGATTTCAAATAGTGGAGTTGCAAGTTCTAGCTTAGGTGACCTAGTGTGAAAATAGTTTTAGTAGAACATATTTTGTTTTTTTGTACATTTTTTATGTTTTGATTTTTTTAGATTTTCTGTTTTCTATTTTTTTTAGTTTTTGTTATATATATATTTTTGTTTTTGTTTTAACTTGGTCGCACGTGCCTTCTTCAACAATGGTACCAAAATTTGATCACATTGTCGTTGAACTTGAGCAAATTTAAAATTTATAAAACCTATTTACTCTAATAATGTGGTAAGAAGGGTTGAACCATAGGGAAATCACCTATGTATTGATTATCGCGAGCTCAAAAAAATTACGATAAAAAACAAGTATCCCCTACCACAGATAAATGAATTGTTTAATCAACTACATGGGACAAAATACTTAAATGATAAATCGAATATTAACGTTGGTCTTAAAACTGATAATATAAAAAAATAGTTTTTTAAATTGGTTAATGATGAAGTATTTTTTTATTCAATGGTTTATTGCAACATAATTTGATGATGTTAAAAGATCTTTTGGTAATGATGATTATTAATAATAGATTCATGTGTTGGTAATTTTTTTGGGTATTGATATAATAAACTAACATATTTAGATGTTGGTAAAAAAATTGTTGGTATTGAACAATTATTATTAACAAACTTATTTGTTGGTAAAAACATTTGTTGTTATCTTAAATTAATATAAAAAAACTTAATATCTGTTGGAAATACTCATTTTTACCAACATATATATTATCTGTCATTGAATTTTTGTTGGTATAAGTCATTTTTTTGTAGTGTAATTTTATTTGGAATGACATTATCATTTTGTACTATTTTCAAATATTTCCAAGTCGTTTCCAAAAAGGTTCCCACCCTGCTTATAAATGGGATCCTCCTCCCCTCATAAATTCACAACTATAAAGACATATAGCTCAACCAAAACCTATAAAAATAGCTAAACAACATCATTATCCATATTTATGATGTTTTGATCTTCCTAAATGACTAATCCTAGGGTCATTAATAAGACATCCCAATAAAATTTATCTAAGGGAAATCTTCTTCACCAAGATCATTCTTTTTCACTTCTTATTTCATCAATATAAATTTTATATTAACTATAAAAATATAATTAAACGATTATATATCATATAATTATATTTTATAACGTTTATGGAATAATATTTATCCATCACCAATTCCAAAAATTCGAAATAATTCATCACTCACGTGTTCACTGGAGTGCCACCTCACAAACCGCTGGAATTTGTTTTCCATCACCAAATAACATGAATAGTCATATTTAAGTAAGTAATGAATAAATATGATACATATGAAATGAAATATATTATTTAAAATTAATATATTATCCAACTCTTCACCCTTTCATCCATTAATGGAATTATAACATTTCATGTACATTTATATGACCTATCATATATATGAAGTGATGTGACTCATCATTAATGTCCAACATTTAATCATGATTATAAAAATGTATCTAATTAATAAATATTATATTCATAACATATATATCTTTATTTTTATTTTTTAACTGTATCCTACTCTCAAGAGTTTGTACTTTCAGGATGAAACATGCATATGAATACAAAATTGTCATAACCAGAAAGAATGGTAATAATGAAAAATTAGTAATGAGTGAGAAATAATATGTTACAATAAGATCTTATATGATATAATATATATGAATATTATTAATTTTAAATAAAAAAATTGAAAACCATTATATAGGAGGTTAAATCATGTTCAACTTAGTGATAACTTGATGTATGGTTTTCCATCTCAATTTCCTTTCATCAAGTCATATTTTTATGTTATGAACCAATTTATTTTATATGGTGTTTTATATACCCTTTTACATATTACACCATGAATCCTTAATAATTTATGGTATCTTAATATGAAATTAAAAATGTTTCATCTGAGGGTATTTGAATTGAATGTTACCATGTGGAATGGAATTTCAAAACTCAATTTATTTTTATTAGTTAATATTAAATCTTTAATTTATTTGATTTGATAAGATCATTTTTTATTGAACTATGATTATTTTATGTTGTATATCCACTTGTTCTATTTAGATATTCATTTTACACACATAATCACATCATTGATCATTTTTTTCATTCAATGTCATGATGTTTTTAAGGGTCTATTTCACCATCTCATTTTAATCGAGATTGTTTATGGTTGAATTTCAATTAATGGAAATTATTTGTTAGTTTTATAATAAAACAGTTTAATTTCCTTATCATGGAGTTATTCATGAATTTTATAGGTAATAGAACATTTTCCACTCTTAGGTGCAATAAAGGATTGAAAAAAATTGAAACAAAAACATTATTTCTCATTTCAATAGAAAATTATTTTTCCTTAAAAATGTTTTAAATAATAATTTAAATATTCTATGATGATTTTTTGATGACTTTTTTTACCCATGTTTGAATTTTTAAGAAATTTTTTAAAAGGAATCCCCTGTTCTTTTTCTAAACAAGTTACTTTATTACTTTTTATACAAAAATGTTAATTGAATTTTTGTGTTAATTTACTCTAAATAAATAATACATTCCTGAAACGATGACTACATATTACATTAAATAATCATTTATGAGATCACATAGTACTTTTAAAATAATATATTTTCATAATATTCTATTTTTTTAGTTTTTAGAATTTATTTTCAAATTGAAAAGGTTATTTTCTTGAATAATGATTTTAATGATATTTATATTGTATTTATAATCATACAAAAAGAAAAATCCATTATTTTACTTACAAATTACATAGTATTTATTGTAATGATAACCACCTAATTCTTTCTATTGCTAGTTTATGATCATTTTCATTAGAGAAAGTATTGATAACCACTTTGATGATTAATTTTGTATTCATAAGCATTCCTTTGAAATAAATCTCTTTCTAATGATCATTGGACTTTACATTTACCTTAAATATACATGTTATTTTTCATAAATATACTTAATTATTAAACAATATATCATTTCAACATATGGTTCTATACCAGAAATGTTATTTTATTTACTAGGGAATTATTCATTATCGATATTCTTTACTGAGTAAAAACATTTGTTGATAAGGTATATTGTGTATGAATTAAATTGATCATTCAATATCTAAGGAATGATTTGGACATGTAGTGATGGGTGGGGACAAAAATTATATATCCACTTAATTCATCAATAAGTCTCATGAGACATGCCATAAATCTTGCATTAAATGGTTCTTTACAGATAGTTTTAAACATTTTTGGTACAATGTCTTGATGGCAGGGATATCATGATTCCTAGAATCAAGACGTTAAAAATTACCCATTTCTATCCTTGATAATTTATTCATTTCTATCATTGAGATTTCTGAATAGATACTATCTATAGACTAGCTACATGGTCATGCTATTATTCATATTGAATTATTTTATCATCATTTATTCCATACATTGTGCTCAAGTTGTTGACTAAATTTCATGTGTTTCCAATTATTTATCCTTCCATACTGATCATAAATTATTTATTCATGATTGATTTTGATGTATGTAACCCTTACAATGCATATGATCTGACTATTATTTTGTTTCCATTCCCTAGTACACGAATTAGGAATCATTGGATGAGTTAAAGGATGCTGAATTTTTAACTTTTTTCAAGTGGTAATTTTATGTTTTCAAATTTAATACGAAATTAAAGTATGTATCTTGTCTACAAAGTCTACTAAATTATTCCAAACTATGGGATGAAATCACTTCTATCTTATACCAATTTAGTAAAGTAACCACCGAATTAGGGATAATATAGTTGGGGCCTTTATAATGAGTATGTTATGAATTACCTCACCTACATTAATATGTCATTAATAATTTACATTTCATATGAATAATTTATTTAAGGCGATAGAATGTCATGACCTGAGATTTAAGATCCATTAAAATTCATTCCATGTTCTATAACTTGTGTCACACACAACACCCAACATTAATATGACACAACATATTGGATATTGATTTTTAATAGATCTATGATAAAAATTATTTGATGGTAAATAAATTAAAGGATTTTATCTTTAGACCATTTATGATTAATAGAATTTTATATTGAAAAGTGGTTTTAAATAAATAATGTTTTCTTATCTTAAATTTAAAAAAATAAAATTTTAGATTTTAGAATAAAAAATAGATAAAATGAACTAAACTTTTTGATCTATAATAACATGATAATATTTTTTTGAGTATTTAGCATTATTTTGAAATAATAGAATATTGGGTGAAAAAATTACATATTTATCAGAAAAATTAACATATATTACATTTTCATTATAAAATATTATATTATTGTTTTTTGAAAAGTTTTCTTAATATATATATATAAATTGATTTATAATTAAAATTTTGTTTTTATATAAGCCATGTTTGCAAAAACAATTTTTATTCTCTTATATTAAAACTAAATTTTTATCACCTATAGAAATTAAATCAACAAAAAATGGATTGAATATTATAAATCAACTTGGTAATATTGTGTAACATGTTATATTTATATTTTGTTCATAGAATTATGATTTCCAAGATTAATGTCAATAAGAATGATATTAGTAAAACTATTAATATCAATGTGCTAAAATTATTAATATATCTTTAATTTTTATCTAATAAATTAAATTAACATATTTTTTTAATGATAAGTATAATATGATGTTCAAAAAAAATATATAAACTAAACTTACTCACATTTATTTGGTAACCAAATCTAGTTACCGATTTAAAAATAAGGTAAATGTAAAAAGCTAAAAAGAAATGACATCAAACATGTTTGAAACATGTGAGGAAATACTTGGATGAGGAATAACAACAAAATATCACCAAAATTTACACTATTTACAACATTTGGTTCTATTTAACCTTGAATTTTGTAATTATATTTTTTAAAATTAAAGGGTTTCCCCCAATGTTTTCTTTTTCTTCACTTATAAAAGGGTTCACTTCCACCACTTCTTGCCACATCCAACAATTTTTATTAATTCCTACGACTATAGTACTATTATACTCCTGGAATACCATATCATGTTCATTTTCCTATGTTCAACTTTATTTTTCTTGAGTCCTTTATTTTCAAAAATACATTTAATAGAATGCTCAAAGTTTGCAATTGAGTATAGGGTAATCCTTAACATTTTCTTCTTGAAATTTCTATTTAAAACATATCCATACTATAGTGATATGATGAACATAGAATTATTATTATAATAAATTATTATTATATTAATGGAAACACCATTATTTATTCATTTAAAACCACATAGGAAAACAAAAGAAAATCATTCTTGCATTGTTTAGACAATAACTTCCACAATGTAATGTTTTACTTTTTTCATATTAATTATGTGTAAACAAAATAATTGATTTAAAAACATAAAAATATATCAATAATATCATTATTTTTATATTCTAATTTATTTTAAACATTTCCATATCAAATCTAACCCATCAAGATATAGTGTGTTCATGTTTGGGGTAGGTTCAACCACATACTTGAACAATGATGCAAAAACATGACTTTGATGACTATGGTAGATTAATTAATCTTTTTATTATAATTTAATAATCAATCCATGATATTATATTTTCCTAGAATGGTTATATTAATTATTTATTTTATTATCATCATAATTACATTGATTTCCAAAAATACAGAAATAAGCCGACACTAATTCAATTTTCATACAAACTTATGAAAAAATAATATAATTAATAAATATAAAATGAAAATAAATAATCATCATTAAAATAAACATAAATTAATTAGTAAATTAATATTAAATAAAATAATAAAAATTTATTATTCATGATGTTAGGCGTGTGTGAAAAATAAAAATAGAACAAGACAACAGTTTCATCACAAAATGTTCTTCTTTGAGATAATTTTTTTTACCCAGAAAATTATTTATAATTGTTTTTATATTGTACATTGAATGTAAAATAGATGGGATTATATTTATTCTTGGTATTTTAAATTCAATTTAATTATCTCAATTTCAATATGTTTATGTGATAATGATTCTTAATCCTTATGCTTTTCCATACCAATGACCATTCATTAAGGAATGCATTGGTATTAGACACCAATAAAAATTTGTATGGTGTTTGTACCACACTCATTCAAAATAATGTTATAATTTTTTAACTAAAAAACTTAACTTTAAATCATTATCCTCCTTATTTAGATCTAAAGTTGATGCCTTCCATATAATAGATGGTTCTTTCAAAACTCAATAAGTTTTATTTATTTATAATTTTTCTCCTTGAGAAAATACATTCATTGCATATGGAATAACCTTTTTTATCGTAATAAAATCAATTAAAATAAAAATAGTAATTAGTCATGAGTTATTTTCCTTCCTAAAAATAAAAAAATATTAATAATAATTAAAATTCCCTTAAATGATGGTCTCTTCTCCTTGTCCATATTTACCCATCCCAACAATATCAACCTTCTTGATTAAAAAGATAATTATGTGTTTTATTATCAGACCATCATAATACCTTATTATATTTAGAAAATTAAGTTTCATCAGCCATATTATAATGTGAAATTTCAATAAAGTATATTAAAATGGGTTTCCATGCATGACCTTTTGATGGATCATCCTAACCACCCTAAGATTAAACATTATGTTTATTTTTCTATATTTTCAGAATCTTACACTCATGAATATATTTTCACAAAAAAATTTATTTTTGAATAAGAAATCATATAAATTTTGAGTGAGAATCAGAACTATAAAACCACAAATAGGGGAAAATTTGGGCCAAACAAGGAGCCAAACCCAAGATCAGACCTTCCTAAAAAAATAGTTGAGCAAACACATAAGGACACACCCACCCATCCCGTCGTATCCCAACTGTGTCGTCACATCCTTGCACACAAACCATGACACCCATATCATCACCATGTTTCTAGACTGCATATGAATGTCCTCGATTTATGCACACCGATAACTAGAGCATGGATCATAAGAGAAGGTAACCATGACATATGTTGAAAAATAGGAACCAAACAATCACTGAGCAGAAAATGAGGAGCACAACCTACAATAATGTGACCCAAAAGAAATTAACCATCAAATGGGGATGATCAATAGAGGAAGATTCACCAACGTATCTTATAGTAGACAACACAAGGGTTATGTGTACACACATTCAACACTAAGAGAACTCCCCACCAGGGAGAACAAAATGGAAGTGCACCCCGACATACCTAACTTACCCAAAGCCACCATCATGATCCAAATCTCCATGGAATACATCAAACCTAAAAAATGTGTTCGTGTGCAATAGAGCACAATGAAATGGAAGTGGAACCCAATTGTAAGTATAAATACCCATAAAAAACAAAAAGCAACAAACTAGTGGGGAAACAAGAAGTGAACAAGTGAGGAGAAATCACCTCCCACACCTGGCATTCTAGCATTCAACATCCATGACCACCTACAATAACTGAAAAGTTTCAATGGTGTACCTGCCAAAATCAGACACCAACGAACCCATCCAGTCATGGAAGAGCACATAAACTTAGATAACATCAATCCATTCGCAATATTTCCAACCTATCAATATCAAAATGATAGTGCCAATTAAGGGAGTCAGAAACTAGAATGTGGAAACCAACAACAACATCTCTATCTATGGAGGATGAATGATGGTAGTTCATCCAAAAAGCTCTTGAGGTGAGATGAAGACTCCATGGAACCATCGAGACAACAAATAAACTTATTTTCATTTTTTATGTTTCCCTTATATATACCTACTAAATTATCCATTACCCTACTATGTTAATATATGTTTTTATATCAATTTGAAACTCATTCTTCTAAGTTATCATCTATTAAGGGAATATTCCTATTTCATGCATCATCTCTGAAATCACTCCCATTAAATTTTTGTAAAGCATGAATAACTTATAAACTCTCTCATTATTTTTTATATAACCATCTTCATTCAGTTAATGTTTTATAGTGGAAAATAATAAATTTCATTCTTATCATGGAAATAATTTTCACTAATAATTTGATAATTAATTGATCAAGAATTATGAAACCTACATCCTTCTCTCGGGATTGGTAATTCTTATAATTATGTTATTGTTTATTTTCATCTTGTGTGATGAATATATACAATTTCAATTATCTAACTAGTGGGGAAACATTACATATCTATTCATTAAATTAGCTATTGATATATATAATCCAATCACGATGTTGAGCATATAGTTAATGGTGATTAGCATGGTTCAAAATATTGATTGTGAAACAATTTCATTTTAGCTATGTTTATAATATTCAGTAAGAACCTGAGGCCATTTATCAAGGTCCACATGATTGGTAATGAAACTCATGCATCTCATAAAGTTTCATAGTATTAAGTGTAGACATAATCTAATTAGATAGGATGAAAATGTTATAATTTTACTTATCTTATGTTTGTAAAAAATTTATATTTTCCCATTCATTATAGGCTATGAAACATTTAGTTATTATTTCATATTTTTATTCTTATTCTCATTATTATTTTTTTACTTCATGGATCTAGATTATTTACACATGGTTTTGATTTGAGTATTTTGTTATTTCAAGACATACTCAATGTTTCATGATCTATATTTTTTCCCTATAACTTTTATTTGTATCTTGATTATAAAGATATACTCATCTAATATTAATTTTATGATTATTGATTATTATCATATATGATTACCCATACTAGGTATTTGATTTCATACCTTTCTTAAATTTCATTACCCCATGTTATGAAGATGAGTATAAGTTATGAAATTTCTATAAGATAGTCTAATGTGTCTTTATTATAGATAAAGGTTCAATTTTTTTTGTAAAACATTATTATATAATTTTTTCTCAGTTACACTAATAATTTTAGTTGTTGTGTTGTGTGACTATTTTCAAGTTGTTTATCATAGAATCATGTTATTATATAGGGAATGTATAGATAGGGTAACCATTGTTAGAATCAATGGATTGTTTAGTTACCTTTGATTATTAGAATAGTTATTGTTGGGGATTATAATTTATGAAAACCAGTGATAACCCTAGTGATATTTCTATGGTATAAATCCAAGTATTAGGTAACATCCTGAAAATTTTATAAAGTATAGATTGTGTGGTTTTAATAGAAATAAAAAACTTATATAGTTACTGCAAATTTGGTGTGGTTTAGTCACAAATGTCCCTAGTTGTAATAACCTTCAATAGGGTGTGTTGTGTATTAAATCCACTATGAAATCAGGTAAAATAAAGAGGCCTTACATCACACATAAAAGTAAACTCCAAATCCAGGAAATATTATTTGGTTAATTATAATGTTCATTATAAAACATTTAGAATGATTTGAACATAATAATAATAAAATTGATGATGAGAACCCAATATGTGAAATTTAATGGAACACGAATGATTAAATGAAGAGAGTCATTGGTTGAACCAAAAGTATCATTTGATAAAAAAATGATGTTATTAGAGAATATGTCATTTGATTGAGGTTTTTCTATTGATATTTTGGATAGTTTTATAATGATTATTCTTTTATTTTTTTGATGAAATAGGATAACAATAATGATGCTCATGAAGGTATATATCTAGAATCCATCATTGCCTATAAAAAATAGTATAGAATATATAAATAGAATAATCATATTATATTCCTCACATGATGGAAAATTGTATTTTCTAGTCTTACCCATTGTAAAGGGGTTGATAACCTAACAGAAACTAAATCCAAATTATCTTAGATATTTTAATGTGCAGAGTGATATATATTGATATAATTTTTGTATATTCAAAAATTTAATGAGTATTATATGAAATATATAAAGATTATTCTCAAGTAATTTTCTTTACTAGTTTTAAATCACATATTTAAAGGTATGAATAACCTCAAGAAATGATTTTGTGGAAATAATATATTTTTGGAGATAACTATTAATGAACACATGTATGTGGGATGTACATTTTTTTGGATTAGTATTTATTTGGTATTGAGATGATAAATAGTTGGGTGATTTCTAAAATTTATGTGATGTAGTATTGAAATTATTGTTATTGATGTTAATGAATTTTATTTTTGGTGAAGTTTATTTCATTTTATCGATTATGGTATATATTTTATATTGTGTGATTTTATGAACTAGTTGATAATACTATTTCATTATTAATGGTATCAATAATTTTTTAAATAATATATGATTTCACAATGGATTTATGACTTGGAGACATAGCTATTCTTGGGAATAGTGTACTTTGAAGAATATATAATTAGGTTATAAATAAAAAATGTTCTTTGAGGAAAGATATACACGTTGATCTATCATATGATAGTAGGGCTAATGAAACATTGAAATTAATATCAAGAATTATTATTATGTTAACAATAAACAAAACTACATTAATATATGAGTAATAATTATAATAGTGAGGGACCAATTTATTTATAGTTGTGAAAATATAATGATATGATATTTTTCATCTCATTAATTAATTCTATGTTTTATATCATGTGTAACAAAAAATTGGTCATTTAAATTTTCCACAATATAATGGAGTATGATTATTAATAAAACATTTATTAAACCACTATGATGGTAATCATTTAAAAGTTCATATCTTTAGAAGAAAAATCATTTATATGGTTTAAAATTGAATAGGGGTATTTTCAAATAAAAATGATTTTCATTATATTTTCCTATTCAATTTAAAACTTCATTTATATATCCAAGAATATTAAATAGGTAAAAATAACTTCATTTTTTGATATAGAATTACAATATAAGATTAACATGGTTTCTTATGGATTTTTCCGACATTATTGGAATTTTTTGAATAGTAAAAAATAATGTTTTTTCTAAAAAACATTACTTTTATTAAATTGTCATATTAAAAAAATTAATTAATGGTTTTTTAATCAACTTTAAATTAAATTTATATATATAAAATTAATTTATTATTTTTAAACATCCTGTCATGACCCGTCCCAATGGGGCTCGCGTCGTGACTCCCCAAGCGCGCCTCTAATAGGCCAGGGGTTGGTGATTAGCACCGAGTAGGCATATTAATAACATGGGAGGCATTTCCTAAGTACCTGTATACACACACACATTTCCAAGACCACAAATGCTAAAATGTAAAAACCACTAAGGAACAAAATGCATGCATACAACTAAACCCAACCAACAGAGTACGATGGAAAGTAAAGTGCTGAAAGTAAACTATGCCAGAATACAAGCCCACCAAAACAAGAGTATGAAAACTGCAAAGTCCAACATGAAAACACAAAAGGTACTAGTACTGCTGCTCGTAGCCATAGGAACGCCTCCACCTATAGGGAACGCAGAAGGCTCGGTCCTGTCCTGGTCCGCCCTGGACTGTCAAAAGGCTGCTCGTTTGCACAAGACACGACACGTGTGGGAAAATCCTGTGCAAGGGTGAGTATAACAATACTCAGTAGAGGACTCCGAAAACCACAAAGCAGTACACAAAGTAAAGGTATAATCAGATATATACAATATATGTGTATAGAACATATAACTGGAGAAACACAAACCAAATATACTCAAAACCCAGACCCGTGGTCTAGAGACAAATCGCACAACTACATACCCCCATTAGGGATTTAGTTCAATGATTCCACGATGCACTCATTCTGGGAGAAGACACTCCACGAGTCTTATAGCTCTGATGATGTCTGTCTGAGAAGTACTGTTCATCGGGAACCGTCATGAGAGATAGTTACACTCATTACAGGAGACACACTCCTGAGTGGGAAGATTTCGATAGATAGATGCACTCATTAGGGGAGACACACTCCTGAGTGGGAAAGATCACAAAACACAGATGAGGATCACTTCCAGGGCCATGACGGATACCACGACTCATCATGAATTCACCTTCTAGGTAGAGGATCGATGCCCGGTGGAGTTGGTCACATCGATGCCTAACTCTACCTAGGGTCAAGAATGGATAGAGGATCTCGATCCGGGCCTCTCGGATGGATTCCTAACTCTATCACAGAAAGTCATGCTGAAGGGATCATACTCCCGTAGAAGGAAATGATGCATGACCTTCAGGAGAATGAGAAGAAGGGGAACTAACCTAAACGAAACATGTCCAAGATACGATGGACAAGAGGACCATGGCTTTTTTTTAAAAGTACACAACGTGTAGAAAAGTTACACGCAGTGTCGTCTGACCCATGGTACTTCCCATTTACAACGACCCGTGTAGTAAGGCTGGTCGTGTAAAAAAGTTAGCACATGGTGTGTAGTACTGTGTACACGCAGTGTCTGAGTACCTGGGGTCAGCTTCGTGTACGCTGTCCATGTGCCCGTACATGGTCTTCAACCCATGTACTCCAACCCGTGTGATCAGTACACGGGGTGACCCGCGTTACTGGCCTCGCCTGGCCATGTGATGGAGTAAATGGCCGTGTACTCTATCCCATGTCCATGTACCCCCTGGATACACGCCGAGTCCCGCGTAGCCACCTCTTCCATGCTGTGCATGCCGTGTTCTGAAGCCGTGTAGATCATCCCGTGTCCGTGTACTTCCCAAAAATACACACCGAGCTTTGGGGAAAGTCCAACACACCGTGTGACCAGGGTCACATGCCATGTGATTCCTCTCTGACCCCTGAAACCCTAGCCTCCGCCGCCAGTACTACATAGTGTGTTCTTCGGATGTACACACCGTGTATTCTGGAAATTTCCAGAAACACGGACCTCCGCCGTCGCTCCTCCGGTGATGCCCCATTCATCGATCCAGTCGTCCGATCACCCTGGAACACCCGGGTTTTGGTCGCCCCAACACCATGAGGCTGATTTCATTGTTTTCGGACCTCCGATCGGCTCCAAAAACATGTTTTGATCTTCCTGCGCGAAGAACGCTCGAAGAACGACCTCTTTTGATTCGAGCCGATTTGTCATCTATCATGGTCGTCGCACCTCTGTAGGGTCTTTGCGATGTCGGATATCCGGTTTGGGATCGTTGCGTTTCAAGACGGGTGCGCAACGATCCGTTGTTCATCACCCCGCAAAGAACTCAAAGAACGCGAAGAACGCATGAGAAGAAAGGGGGAAGGAAAAACCAATAGAACAAATTTGAGGAACAAACCTCCACCGTCTTTCATCATGGTGTTTACCCGCTCCTGTTAATAGGCTTAAATAGATCAGAAATCAACAACAATAACCAACATGGAATAATTCCCCTTAATCATCCCAATAAAACCCTCCTGCAAGAACATAAAAATTCGCGGATCAACTTGTTCGTGGTTGATCCGTGTTCATCATTTAAATTCAAAAACGGTGAAAGAGGAAAGAAATAACAACCCCTACCTCAACTGGGATCGATCGCTAGTGAAGGGTCCCTGATACCGTCATCGTCGAGATCCCCCAACCACGTTGGCTCAACTATTATCAATTAGATTCTTCATCGTTCATCACTGAGAGTTTTCTCCAATGCTCCGCGAATTCTCCAGAGATTTCTCTCAATCATTTCCAATGAGAAAAATTTGATTAACTCATAAAAAGGGAAATGTATTTGACATCCCATTATGCTGCCACATTAATGAGTCAGCGTTTCTATTCTTGAGTCATTATGACATGACATTAATTAAAGAAACAACTACCTCGTCACTGCACTGTAACAGATATTTTCAAAAAGGAATAAAATAAACTTTGCGAATTTATTTTATTTTATTTTACTTAAAACGTCCGAAAATTAACTTTTTCCTTTGACCCGTTCTGGTCGAGGTTAGGCTCGTTCTTAGGTAAATTCTTCATCTCGAACGCAACCGTGCCCTCAGATTTTTAATCCGGGCATCCGTTTGGAAACTTCCACAGCCGCACACAAGTGCCTACTCACTTAACTAAAAAAAGTTCAAACCACCATTCCAGGATCACTGGGCCTCGGAATGATGTGATGTTTTCATGCCCGTTCTCATAATAATTCCATATAATATTTAAAAATAATATACGAAAAATCTGAGACATTACATTCTCCCCACCTTGGGGATTTACGTTCCCGAAAATCCAAAACAAAGGTTAATAAAAAAGATGTGGGTACTGGGAACGGATCTGGGCCTCCTACTCCAACGTGATCTCCTGAAGATTCCCATGCTGCCACCAGACGCGCACCAAGGGAATCTATCGCCCATGAAGGATCCTCTCATGCCGATCCTCGATCTCCACCGGGTACTCAGCAAAGGTCACTCTATCCTTGATGTCCAGCTCGCCCCAGTCGATGACGTGTGATGGGTCATGCATGTACCTCCTCAGCTGCGACACGTGGAAGACATTATGTACCCAATGAAACTGTGGCAGTAGAGCTAGGCGGTACGCCACCTCGCCAACTCTGAACACTATATAGAAAGGTACGATGAACCTCGGAGATAGCTTGGTGCCCCAGCCAAATCTCAGTAACCCTCGTTGAGGTGAGACCCAAAGAAGGACGTGGTCTCCCTCTTCGAACTCCAGAGGTCTACGTCGTCTGTCGGCATAAGACTTTTGACAGCTCTATGCAGTCTTCATCCACTCCTAGATGATCTGCACCTTTTCAGTGGTTGATCGCACCAACTCTGGACCCATGAGTGTTGACTCTCCGGGGTTGGTCCAGCAAAGCGGTGACCAGAAGGGTCTCCCGTACAAGGCCTTGAATGGTGCCATACCAATGGTGGAGTGGTAGCTATTGTTGTACGCAAACTTCACCAGTGGTAGGTGGTCCTCCCAACTGTGACCAAAGTCCAAGAAACATGCTCACAACATATCCTCTAGAACCTGAATGTTCCTATCCGTCTGACCATCTGTCTGGGGATGAAACGCTGTGCTCAAGTGTATTTGAGTCGCAAAAGCCTCATGAAATCCCTTCCACAACCGGGATGTGAAACATGCATCTCGTTCCGAGACTATTGTCGAGGCAATGCCATGAAGCCGAACTATCTCCTGCACGTAGAGGCGTCCCAAGCTCTCTAAGGAACTCTGCTCCCTGATAGCTAGGAAGTGGGCCGACTTGGTGAGTCGGTCAACAATCACCCATATGGAATCATGCCCAATGGACATCCTTGGTAATCTTGTCACAAATTCTATCGATACTCCATCCCACTTCCACTCTGGAACTTCCAGGGGGTGAGCTAATCCCACTAGAACCTGGTGCTCAGCCTTCACCTGCTGGCATGTGAGGCATCAAGAAATGAACTCTGCTACCGCCTTCTTCATGCATGACCACTAGAACTATCGTTAGAGATCCTGGTACATATTTGCCTCTCCAGGATGTACCACCAAGGGGGATGTATGAAACTCCCTCAGGACCTCTTCCTACAACTCCACTGGTACAACAATGCGTTCTCTGAAAAGAAGTATGTGCTCCCCACCTTGCGAATATCCATCAGGAGCATGTCCCATGGATAAATGAGCATATAAAGCCTCATAGTTGACATCCCCAAGCTGTGATTCCCTAACTCGTTGTAAGAGTGGAGGGGTGACAACCATTGACTACAGGTAGGCTGCATCTTCTCTGTCCACAAAGGACAACTGCAACGTGGCTAACTACTCTTTAACCTCACTCAACAACAGTGAGCTTGACCTTCTACTAAGAGAATCCACCACCTTTTTCCCCTTCCCAGTAGTATAGATGATCTCGGAATCATAGTCCTGGAGGAACTCTAGCCAACGCCTCTATCTCAGATTCAGATCTTTCTGCAAAAAGATGTACCTGAGGCTCTTGTGGTCAGAGTAGACAATAAACCGCTCACCCATGAGGTAGTGTCACCACATCTTCAATGCGAAGACTACCGCAGCCAACTCGAGATCATGGATCACATAGTTCTGCTCATGTGGCCTAAGCTGGCGCGAAACATAAGCAATCACTACCTGCCTCTGAATCAGGACACAACCGAGCCCGGTCCCCGATGCGTCGTAGAAAACTATGTACTCGACACCCTCTTACGAAAATCTCAAGACTGGGGTGCTCATCAAACTCTGTCTCAACTGCTCAAAATCCCGCTGGCACTTCCCCGTCCATATGAAGGGTTTCCCCTTCCTGGTCAAGGCTGTCATCGGTGCTGATATACAGGAGAAGTCAGGAATGAATCTCCAGTAATATCATGCCAATCCAAGGAATCTCCGCACCTCCGTCACGCTCCGAGGTGGCTCCCATACTAACACAGCCTCCACCTTGGTTGGGTCTACAACTACTCCATCTGCTGAGATGACATGTCCCAGAAAGTGGACCTCCGGAATCCAGAACTGGCACTTTGAGAGCTTCCCATAAAGATAGTACTCCGGAAGTAATTATAGAACCATCCATAGGTGTCTCTCATGCTCCTCTTTTGACTCCGAGTACACAAAGATGTCATCGATGAATACCAATACGAACCGGTCCAAGTACAGATAGAAGATCCGGTTCATCAATCCCATGAACACTGCGGGGGCGTTCTTCATACCGAAAGGCATCACCAAGTAATCATAGTGACCGCAGCGGCATCTGAAATCTGTCTTCTGTATGTTCTCATCCCGTACTCATAACTGGTGATAGCTCGATCGAAGGTCAACCTTCGAGAACCACTGTTCCCCTCTCAGCTGGTCGAAGAGGTCGTTGATTCTCAGAAGTGGATACTTATTCTTCACCATCACCTGGTTCAGGCACCGGTAATCCATGCACAACCTCAAACTCCTATCTGCCTTCTTGGAAAACAAGACTGGGGCCACCCAGGGTGAAACGCTGGGTCTTACGAAACCCTTGCTATTCAATTCCTCCAACTTCACCCTCAGCTCACGAAGCTCTGTGGGAGCCATCCGATATACTAATGAGGAAATCAGTGTCTTCCCAGGGTGTAAGTTGATGCAGAAGTCAATTTCCTGGTGGGGAGGTAACCCTGGAACATCTTTAGGAAAGATGACCTCATACACTACCACTACTGCTGTGAACTGGGAGCCCACAACATCCACTGCTCTGAGGGAAAGACTAGCCAACTCATGAGCGATTGGATGCACCCTCCTATGCATAAGCCCATTCTTCGTTGCCTGGTTTTCCATCTCTCTGACAAAGGAAAACCTCGTTTCATCACGGTGGACACACCACACTCTTCGCCTAAAAAAGTCAATCTGGGCATGGACAAAAGATAACCAATCCATACCGAGAACGACGTCGTAAGGCCTCGACGCTACCACCAAGAGGTTCCAATTGAAACTATCACCTCCAAGGGTAAGATCACACTGTCTAAAAAGGTGCGTGATCATCGAGTCTCCTTCTGTAGGTGTCTCTAAGCGTAAGGATTGAGTCAGCAGTTCTACCGGAATCTCGAGGTTTCGTACAAGACATGTGTCTATGAAGGAATGACTGGAACCTGTGTTTATAAGTACGGAAGCTAAGGTAGAAAAGACACAGATCATACCTCGAATCATCCTTGGAGTTCCTGGGTCATATACCTCGACCGCATACAACTATCCCCGTCCCTGTCCCCCAGCTCCCTGAGCCTGGTGCGGACCTCCTGGGGGTGGTGGTGGAAGTAAGTCGAAGCGTCTGCCACCACCCGCAGCTCTCCCTGCTCCTCTACTACGTCCACCGCCTAGAGGTTCTGTCTGCTCCACTCTCCGCCTCTACCTCGGTAGTCCATCCACCACTTCCCTATCAGCATCTCGACGATTCGGACAATCTCTAACAAGATTTCCTCTACCGTCGCACGTGTAGCATCGCTTCTCCCTAGAGTGATTGGATCTAGCTTGAGAGCCCTGGACTGTCTATCCTATGTTCTGGGTCCTCCTATGACGTTTCCTACGTCTAGATCCCTGTGTCTGACGCCGGCTCCCTACTACCGGTGTCTCCGCACCTGTCTGCCTGTTGCTGATTGCCGTCGGCTGTCTCTACTCCACCAAGAAGCTCTTGATCACCAAGGCCCACTTGAGCACTCCAGCATAAGTCGAAATGAATAGAGGAAAAACACTAGCTCAGATGTCCCATCGTAGACCTCGCTTGAAGGTCCGAGCTCTGAAGTACTGATCCCTGACCATATCCATCGAGTACCGGGCGAGGTTGGTGAACCTCGATGAATAGTCAGCTACCGTCAAACTGCCCTGCTAGAGATGAAGAAGATCCTGGATGCGCACATCTCTCAGCGTAACTGGAGAGAACTACTCACTAAAGAGTCTCTAAAACTCTATCAATGAAAGAGTAACCTCCTCGTGAGTCTGTGTCATTAGACTCCACCATCATCCCGCTGAACCCTGAAGAAGGCTTTCTCCTAGGATCACCATCTGGTCTGCTGGTGTCCTCACTAGATGGAAAAATCTGGTCACTACCTCAAGCCAGTCCTCAGCTGCCTGAGGGTCGAGCTCACCTTGGAACCTGAGGGGTCTCTATCTCTGGAACTCATGGAGCACACTCAGCATGCGCCCCTCGTCGGTCGGTACCGTAGGTACCACGGGCTGCTCCACTGGTGGTGGTATAGAAGGTGCACCACCTGGTGGAAATGCCTAGGGAACTGGTCCTAGTATCGAAGCCTCATCACTAAGGGGGTCATCCTCGTGATCTTGCTGCTAAATCCTAGCAGGTATGCGTCGCAGAGGAATCCTGTAAGGAAAAAAGATGTATCATGAGTATATCTGGATAGCTAACTTAAAGGACATGGAAAACAAAACCCATTCCTAGATGATGCATGTACCTTTCTTTTATTTCCCCACAACCAGTGTTTTCATGCACCGATTCGAAAACCAGGTTATCAGAGTCCTCGTGTATGGATACGTCGACCGCTGCACCAACACTGGAGTCTCTGGCCTGAAAGCCGAACTCGAAACACTTAACACTGTTTACCCAAACCAATATCATAGACTCTTGGTCCTAAGGTATAACTGACTACCTCTGATACCACTCTGTGATGACCTGTCTCAGTGGGGCCCGCACTATGACTCCCCAAGCCCGCCTCCAATAGGCCAGGGGCTGGTGACTAGCACCGAGTAGGCATATTACTAACATTGGAGGCATTGCCTAAGTACCTATACACACACACACATTTCCAAGCCCACAAATGCTGAAATGTAAAAACCACTAAGGAACAAAATGCATGCATACAACTAAACCCAACCAACAGAGTATGACGAAAAGTAAAGTGCTAAAAGTAAACTGGGCCAGAATACAAGCCCACCAAAACAAGAGTCTGAAAACTGAAAATTACCACCTGTAAACACAAAAGGTACTGGGACTACTGCTCGTAGTTGTAGGAACGCCTCGTCTTGTAGGGAACTCAGAAGGCTCGATCCTATCTTGGTCCACCCTAGACTCTGTCAAAAGGCTGCTCATCTGCACAAGATACGAAACGTGTGGGAAAAGCCCGTGTAGGGGTGAGTATAAAAATACTCAGTAGAGGACCCCGAAAACAAAAAATTAGTACACAAAGTAAAGGTACAGTCAGCTATGTACAATATATGTCTACAAAACATATAGCAGGAGAAACACAAACCAGATATACTCAAAACCCAGACCCGTGGTCTAGAGACAAATCACACAACCACATACCCCCGTTAGGGATTCAGTTCGAAGATTCCATGATGCACTCTCTCTGCGAGAACACACTCCATGAGTCTTATAGCTCTAATGACATTCGTCTGAGAAGTATTGTTCGCCGGGAACCGTCATGAGAGATAGTTACACTCATTACGGGAGACACACTCCTGAGTGGGAAGATTTCGATAGATAGACACACTCATTATGACAGACACACTACTGAGCGGGAAAGATCATGATACACAGATGAGGATCACTGCCAGGGCCATGGAGGATACTGCGACTCATCCGTAATTCACCTTCTAGGAGAGGATCGACGCCCGGTGGAGTTGGTCACATCGATGCCTGACTCTACCTAGGGTCAAGAATGGATAGAGGATCTTGATCCGGGCCTCTCGGATGGATGCATGACTCTATCACAGAAAATCATGCTGAAGGGATCATACTCCTATAGAAGGAAAAGATGCCTAACCTTTAGGGGAATGAGAATAAGGGGCACTAACCCAAATGAAACTTGTCCAATATACGGTGGACAAGAGGACCATTCCTTTTTTTTAAAAGTACACGGCATGTAGAAAAGTTACACGCCGTGTTTTCTGACCCCGGGTACTGCTTGTGTACAATGGCCCGTTCTATAGGACTGGTTGTGTAAAAAATTTAGCACACGATGTGTATTACTGTGTACATGCTGTGTCCAAGTGCCTGGGGTCGGCTCCATGTAAGCTGGCCATGTTCCCGTACACGGTCTTCAACCCGTGTACTCCAACCCGTGTGATTGGTAAACGGGGTGACCCACATTATTGGCCTCGCCTGGCCGTGTGATGGAGTACATAGTTGTGTACTCCATCTCATGTCCGTGTACCCCCTAGATACACGCCGAGTCCCGCATAGCCGCCTCTGACATGCTGTACACGCCATGTTCTAAAGCTGTGTAGATCATCCCGTGTCCGTGTACTTCTCAAAATACACGCTGAGCTTCGGGGAAAGTCCAATAGACCGTGTGACCAGGGTCACATGTCATGTGATTCCTCTCTGACCCCCGAAACCCTAGCCACCGTTGCCAGTACTACACAGCGTGTTCTTTAGAAGTACACGCTGTGTATTCTTGAAATTTCCAGAAACGCGGACCTCTGCCGTCACGCCTCCGGTGATGCCCCGTTCATCAATCCGGGCGTCCGATCGCCCTGGAACACCCGGGTTTTGATCGCCCCGACACCACGAGGCTACTTCCATTGTTTTTGGACCTCCGACCAGCTCTAAAAACATGTTTTGATCTTCCCGCGTGAAGAACGTTTGAAGAACGACCTCTTCCAATTCGAGTCGATTTATCATCCGTCATGGCCGTCACACCTCTGTAGGGTCGTTGAGATGTCGGATCTCCAGTTTGGGATCATTTCATTGCAAGATGGGTGCGCAACGATCCATTGTTCATCGCCCCTCGAAGAATGCGCGAGAAGAAAGGGGGAAGGAAAAACCAATAGTAACAAATTTGAGGAACAAACCTCCACCGCCGTTCGTCATGGCGTTGACCCGCTCCCTTTAATAGTCTTAAACGGAGCAGAAATCAAAAAAAATAACCAACATGGAATAATTCCCCTTAATCATCCCAATAAAACCCTCCCGCAAGAACGTACAAATTCGCGGATCAACTTGTTCGTGGTTGATCCGCGTTCGTCGTTTAAATTCAAAAATGGGGAAAGAGAAAATAAATAACAACCCTTACCTCAACTGGGATCGATCTCTGATGAAGGGGCCATGCTACCGTCGTCGTCGAGATCCTCTAACCTCATTGGCGCAATTATTCTCAATTCGATTCGTCATAATTCATCGCTGAGAGTTTGCTCCAACGCTCCGCGGATTCTCCAGAGATTTCTCTCAATCGTCGCCAATGAGAAAAATTCCATTAACTCATAAAAAGGGAAACGTATTTGACATCCCATTATGCTGCAACATTAATGAGTCAGCGTTTCTGTTTCTGAGCCATTATGACATGACATTAATTAAAGAAACAACTGCCCCATTGCAGTGCAACAGTGGATATTTCCAAAAAGAAATAAAATAAACTTTGCAAATTTATTTTATTTTATTTTACTTAAAACATCTGAAAATTAACTTTTCCCTCGACCCACGCCAGTCGAGGATAGGCTCGTTCTTAGGTAAAGTCGTCATTCCAGACACAACAATGACCTCATATTTTTAATCCAGGCATCCGTATGGAAACTGCCATAGCTGCACACAAGTGCTGACTCACTTAACTAAAAAAAGTTCAAACCACCATTTCAGGCTCACTGGGCCTCAGAATGATGTACCGTTTTCACACCCGGTCTCGTAATAATTCCATATAATATTTAAAAATAATTCACGGAAAATCCGAGACATTACACATCCAATACAAATAATGTTTTGAAACATAATTTGTATCTTATAAAAATAGTTTTTATTCACTTGAGTTAAAAATTAAATTTCATCATTTATATATAATGAAAATATAAAAATGGATTACATATTTTCAATGAACATTGTAAAATTATGTAAGAAGTTTATGTTCAAATTTCGGTATAAAAGTATGAATACTACGATTAATGTTAATGAAAACGATAATTGTAAATGTTTAATTTTAAAAGTGTTTTTTAATAACAATTGGTAAAATTTATCTAATATAATAAATTAATATTTAAAAATTTATTTCTAAAAATTTATTTTTAAAAACATATAGATATTTTATTAACACACATTTAATTAATAATAAATTATCAACAAGAATAAGAACTCATAACAATTAAAAACCAATTTCTCTAAAAAATTATTTTTCCTGTTTACGATATTTTTAAAATTAAAATTTATTTTTATACTATTTATTAATTAATCAATACTATATAAAAATTAAATTGAGGTATATGACTTTTTTTAATGTGGTAAATTTATAATTTTTTTTAAAATAAAAATTACTCACGTAATTTCTAGTAATAAAGGTAAAAAAAAATGTAAAAGTAAAAAATAAAATAACAAATGACATCCATCAAATGTAAAACATGTGTAAACAAAATTGTTCCAGGATTTTTCAACACTATATCTATAAAAAATACATTATTTCAAAATTTTGATGTAAACGACACTTTAATAGATTAATGTTATCCTATAAAATCAATGGGTTATCTCAAAAGCACCATTCTCTTAACTTATAAATGGTGAAAATTCCATCCCCATCATGCAACAAAAATTTCCTAAAATTAATTCTTAAAACACTAAAATATTTCACCTACTATAATCCTATCCCATGTTCATTAGCCTTTACTAGCCATTAGTTATCCTAATCCCTTCATTTCTAAGAATTCATTCAAGAGAAATTTCAATATCCCGAAGTGAGTAGTACATGATGATTAAAATTTTCTTCATAATATTTATCATAAAAAACTATCCTTATCATAGAAATATGATAAAATAAGAATCATTATTATCCTAAAGTGTCTTTAAATAAATTCAACAACCTTTATTTACTAATTTCAATCCACATAGATAATCAAAAGAAAATTAGTCCTTTGTTTTATAGACTACCCTCTACACAATGTAACAATTTTTCCTTCTTTATATTGGTTATCATTCATTATCCAAAATTCATGAAATATATTTATAATGTAATGCCCTGACCCCAGTTACCCAGAGTCGGTGCATTATTTTAATACATTGGTATGGTTACAAGGAATCAAGTCCTAAAAGACAAATCAGTTTAGTAGTCTTGGAAAATAGATTACATACATGAACGTTACATTACACCTTAGAAAATAAAACATAATATAAATGATCCTTTGAGAATTCCATTTATCCCCTAGATAAACCCTACTTATCAATCATAATACACTTCTTGGAATCCTGGGAAAATAAAACATAAGAAAGAGGTGAACTCAAATGCTCAGTAAGGGTAAGTAATACAGCGGAAGATAACATAAACATTAGGCATGGTGAATAATTTAAAACAGATGCCTTTACAAATAATAAACACGAAAAAATTATGACAAGAATATGAGATGAGTAAATAATTAAATAATAAAACATAGTCATTGGTATTCTACTAGTTGAATAACCATATGAACCATTAATAATATTTTCATAAGAGGGAATGTATAACACGGGACATTCTGAAACATTTTGTCAAGGCCTCGGCCAAGACATCTAAAAATGATTAAGGCCTCAGCCAAAACCATATATCAAAACTGGGAAAGGCCTCAGCCAATTCCATATCTAATTGTCTCATGAGACCTACCAATGCACCGAGGAGCTATAGCAGGCACCACCCGTCACTTACTAAGTCCAATACATTCTTCATATGAAAAGGTTGAAACATAACATAAACATTCGTATTAAAACTAACATAAGAAATGTCAATAATTTAACCCTAAAACATGAATGGTATAAAAATAACACATCCAAAATAAAAATATATCAAAAAAACTTAAATACAATATGGAAGATTTGTATCATAATAAATCAACCTCGATCAAGAATAATATCCCGTAAAGGATGTTGACATAATTGAAAATTATTAGTAAAAATATTTGAGAGAAATATCCTTTTTTCATGAAATCATTTAAAAGTAAAATAATTTATAAAAGATGTAATTTATAAGATAGTTTTGAATTAAAGTTTCCCATACCACTTTGAAACTTTTGAAAGAAATTAACATTTTAAAAAATTCATGTCCATATAAATAAATCTTTAAAACTATTTTGAAAACATGGACATTAATGAGAAAGGTTTATAAGAATAAATATTTAAAACATTTAAAATGATGTTTTAGTAAAAAATTACCTTAAAAATAATCCCTTTTAAAACTCTTTTATGAAACATGGAAATGTATAATAAATATATCCCAGTATATACTTACGTAAAAACAACCTCGTATAATAAAGAGATTGTGAAATTAACCCTTACCTTGCACTTTCCTTGGGTCAAGGGTATGTTTAACCTCCTGTATAATGACCATAGTATGTTATTAAATAATAACAGAACCATATTCATATTTATTATATCACAAATGATTCATTTATGACTTTATACTACCCATTTAATAATGATTTCCATGTTAAATTAACATTTAGGGTAATAATTGCTTTATTTATCGTACACGTTTTAACTTGTTATTCTTGATCGTATCATTTAGATCATGATTTACATACTTCCAGAATATAACACATGATTTATATATCATATATATTTATAATATAAATATGTTTAATAGATATATATATGAAATGGAAAACACTGTTTATGGAGACGATAGGTCATACGTACGCATAAACGTTGTTTCCGTTTTCATATCGTATTGAATGGAAGTAAGTGAATAAGATATATGTAAGTAAATAAATATATATATATTAATTATCATTATTATGTCATATATTACATACTTATTAATGATATATATTTTTATAATAATCATTGAATAGTGAATATGGAAATGAATCTCATCACGTCGTGGAGACGGTAATCTGTACGTACGTATGAGTGAAAATATCATTATATTGATGGTGAAATAGTATATAATTGGATGTTATATCATATATACAGAATAATTAACATGTTATATTTATTATTTACATCAGTTATACTCATTATTATACCCATCCAAATAATTAAGTGTTTGAATAACAAACTAACCCACGGCGTGGAGACGGTAAGCCATACGTACACACGTATGGTGACTTTGTCATTTTTAGGATGGATAGAATAAAGAATATGGTTTTACCATATTTATAATAACATAACAGTATTTAGGAGGTAATTGAGTTATTATTTTGGTATGGAAACAACAAATAAAGAGGAAGTGGAAGAAGAAAAAAACTTGAAAGAGGGTGGTGAAATAATTACCTCTTCTTCGGGTGTTTCCTTTTGAGTTGATCAAAAGGGCTCTGTAGTTTGGCTTTATGATCAATGTAAGGATTATAGGTTAATTTGAGGGAAGTTGGGAGGATATTTGTCCAGGTTTTGGCCGAGAAAAATGGATTTGGAGGTGTGATTTTTAGAGAATGGTAAGTACCCTTTTATAAGAGAGGTGAGGGTCACTTTAGAAAAAGATTGAAATATTATTTTATAATAAAAAAATTTTCAGTTTCTAATATCTCCAAAATGATTTATTTCTAGGATAAGGTGGGTATGGCTCGAAAAACACTCAACCAATAGGTTTTAGATAGGTTTAGGTCACCATATTAACCTTATCTTTTAGATTTAACTCTTAGTTAAGTAGTTCAACTTTTACCGTGTCTTCTTGTATTCTTACACTATATGGTTAATAAACATACTCTAAACTTCAAAAATAACCTCAATTGGTTCCTTAATTACATATATAATATTATTTAAGCCCTTTGGATGAGCCTTAGATTTTTAGGAATATTATATAATTTAATAATATAATATTTGTTTTTAAAAACCCATTTATGTCAATTTTGAAACTATTTAGTATTTGGTTTTTGTGATAGTCATAAAAAACTTGATTACTTATAACATGATACATTTAATCAATCCTAACAAGTAATATTCACCTATAAAATTCGTGGATTCCATAAAAACATTGAAATTATATATTTTTTAATATTTATATTACCATTTATTTGATTCATTCATTAATATGGTAATTACTACATCATCATTGTGTCATAAATAAATTTAATTATTTAATGTTTAAAAATTATAAATAAAATACCATGATTTAGGAAATCATTTTAGCTTTCTAATTAATATTTATAGTTGAATATATATTATGTATAAACATATATTAAAAATGGTTTAGTTATTGGACTTCGAATTTAACACTTTTAACTCTTCTTTAAATAAAATAATAATAAATGTCATAATCTAATCCAAGTGGACCAAAGAGGATCCTATTTTATTTATAAGTTTTTTTGGTCAAACTTTACTTATCCAATAGAATTAGGACATGTGTTAGGGTAATTATAATATCATTTTTTCCCTTCATTACCCAATTTACTTTTAACCGTGGTAAATAAAAGCCAAAAGTTACTATTCACCAAAAATTATTTTAACCTTATTGAACCACATTTTACTTATTGATTTCAACCATGTCTCTCAGATTTTTGAAATTCAACTCACAGAAGTGGTAAAATTAAGTTTTATGCAAATTTGCAAATGCTCCTAGAAGGTGGGTAAAAGACGGTAAAAAGTTCAATAAAAATTTATACATCTAATTTTATTATAAAATGACTCCAGTGAATTAAATTGAACTTATATAGGTACTATAAATCTTTTTTTACTTAAAAATAAATCTAAATAAAATAAATAATTATTTAAATAAAAATTAGGTTTTAAATAATAACGCAGTGTTTTTCACTATTCATCAAAAATTGGATGTTTTTAGAAAAATACCAAAAATTCACCTTAAGTTAATTTTGATATTACGAATTCAAAAGTGAATTCTATTTTACCAAATTTAAAACATAGAAGTTTCATTAATTAATTTAAAATTAATTCCCGTTGTCAAAACCAAAAAAGAAGGTTTTTTAAAAGTAAAAACTATCAAAAGATTGATATGTGTTTATATAAAATTTAAATGTGAAATTACTTATAATAACCTACATTGTATTAAATGATAAAAATATAATCTAATTATACTTCCAAACAATTCAAATTCCTAATTTATCATTATAAATTATCTCTATTAAAAAAGTTGTTTTCAATTGAAATTTAGTGTTTTCACTATTCATCAAAATATGAAAGTAATCAGAAAAGTACCAAAAATTTATCCAAACTAAATTTTTATGTCCTGATTCTAAAGAAGAATTTAATTTCATTAAATTGAATATATAAGTGTCAAATATGGGTTTTAAAAATGGTTCTCCATTAAAAGGTTGTAAAATTGTATTTTTTGAAAAATACTTCTTTTATATAAAAAATAAATTTGTTCTCATATTATGTCTAAGAAACACATAATATGGGTGTTAAAATTATATATATTATATAAGAGTCAAAATATAGTTAATACTATTCATAACCTCTTTTTGAACGGCTTGTTTGGTAAGTTGTGGTGCGCTTGAACTCGTTGTTGCGTGTAACATAAGTTATTGAATTACTTTAATGAGATAACGTACTATTAAATCTTGGGGTGTTAAATTCTACCATCCTTAAATAAATTGCATCCTTTCAATTTGAAATTGTTCTTCAAAAATAAATGGTTAAAAATTGAAAAATACCTTTGTGGAAAACCCACATCGGAAATTGGGTTAATAAAATTTAATTTTAATAAGAGGGAAAGGGAAATGAAAAAGTCACCACCAAATTATGATCTCAATTATGAGAACATTGGTGGAAATTAGAGACACATAATTGGGTGAAAACTTAAATATTTATAGCGAGTGATTGAGGTCATCAATCAAAAATAAGTGTAAAATTGAGGGCTTCAAAGCCATCAATCTGTGGTGATTTAAAATAACATTGGTTAAAAAAACATAAGGTATTTGGATAACACATTTTTGGTTTTAAGATCCATTCTTTAAAGTTTTAGAATTAATTTATTCATAGAATAAGAGGAAAAAGATATACTTGATAAGTAGAGTTTCATCCTTCAACTAATTCCTACCACAAACTCACCTTTCACTTCAAAAGATAATAGAATTCAAAAATATTCTATTTATTGTAATCATATAGGGTTCCAAAAACAATGAATTTATTATTCATTTGTCAGACTATTTAAAAATACTACATTACACAAACTGGGACATCACGTAGGCCAGTGGTAGGTGATGCACTCTTGTCGCCCTTTGTTTGCGGGTTCAAGTCTCGCACCCTTGCTGGATGCGATAGGTTGTCGCCCGACCTTCAGGTTGTCCTTTTTATAACAATCCAAAAATAATCTTAAGAAATGATTTAAACTTAATAATAGTATCCAACGTCAAACTTAATCTATTCCAACCATTAGACTAATCCAAAATACTTTTGTCCAAACTCATAGTCCAAAATTTATAAGGAATGTAAAAAAAATGAAGATCTCTTTTTCCACATAATAAAATATGAATACCTTCATTATGTATTTTTTTAAAATATAGTAACACCCTAAATTACTATAAAACCTTATTGATTACATCCAAGCTCCATTTTCCTTAAATAATACTAAATATATTCCTTATATCCAATTTTTTTGAATATTCCAACAATGATGGAATAAACAAACCATTAATCAGTTCCAAGGTAGTCAAGAATATCTAATATAATGTATCCAAATCAACCATCTCTTATTCCAAAATCACTACCTCTGTATCAGGACCATATTATGGTTTACCTTTCCTTCAACCATGTATTTTCTAAAATTTTTAACCTGAAACTGTGTCACATTACTTGGTACCATACAATCTCAAATCCTTAATAAAATAGTACTGCAGTACGGTCCTTATTTATTTCCATAATTCATATAACTAGTACATCGTTGATACGACACTCAAATGAAATAATTCTTTAATAACAACATAATAACACTAGTCATTCCTCTTCATCTATGGTAGTGTCATAACTTGATTATTATCCAATAGCATCATTTGGGGCATACTCTGATGATTTGGACATTGATTTGCGTAGTGTCCCAACTCTACGTAGACAAATCATTGTACATTTGAATTTTTTTTCTCACCCTTGCAATCACGTACTTGGTGTCCTTTTTCTCCACACTTATAACAAACTCCCATTCCCTTTAAGCATTTACCAAGGTGATTCTTTCCATAGTTATCACATATGATAAAAATCCTTTCTTCCCCTCTTCCCTTTATCCATCTTTCTATCTACCATCCTTTTCTTCTCTTGATTCCCTTCAAAGCCATATGACTCAGAGAATTATTTACTTATCTTATTAACACATGATATTATTTCTTCATATGATGATAATATGTGGGAGACTATTTCCCTTTTAAATGTTGGCTTAATACCATGAAAGATATGATCCTTCTTAATCTTTGGATCATGCATATTGCTAGAATTCTCATTCCTTTTACTAGGCAACATTTCTAAACAATAGCATACACCAGATTAGTTTATGAATCACAATGTATAATTCCAAACTTGTAAAATACCTAATGCAAATTGAAAAGATTATGCATATAATCTATAATCATAAAATGTTTTCTATGAGGAAGTATTTACTCCTAAATCCTTCATAATGGCTTGTAAAAAAATGTGAATTATCCTAATCATATCCCTCCAGAGTGTTGTAACCAAGAGTGCAGTAAGGCCCATTGTTATGTACCAGGATACACCGGGTCAAGCCCGAAACTCCTTGTCGGAGTTTTTACTCCTAGGTACATCTGTCCCAGAGCCTCCACTACCTGCTTGTATCCAGACAAGGATGTATTGGTTGGAAAATTCACAAAATCTCTACATTACAAAAATTCTAGGAAGTTATTCTATATTAATCCTTAAAGTCTATCTTAGGGTAATGTTCCCTAATCAGATTTTTTCTAAATCTAGTTTCCAAGGTATGTACTAAACATCCTATGATATCAACTGTAATGACTTGACCCCAGTTACCCAGAGTCGGTGCATTATTTTAATACACTGGCATAATTACAAGGAATCAAGTCCCTAACAACCGATCAATTTAGCAGTCTTGGAAAATACATTATATACATGAACGTTACATTACACCTTATAAAACAAAACAAAACCTAAATGATCTTTTGATAACGCCATTAATCCCCTAGCTTAACCCTGCTTATCAATCATAATACACTTCTTGGAATCCTGGGAAAATAAAACATAAGAAAGGGGTGAGCTCAAACGCTCAGTAAGGGTAAGCAATACAACGAAAGATAACATAAACATTAGGCATGGTGAATAATTTAAAACACATGCCTCTATAAATAATAAACATGAACACTTTTTTTGAGAAAATACAGATATCATTAATGATGAAGATCAGCAGACATACATATGCAAATCCACTAAGGGAAATTTTCCAGCCAGAGCTGGTTGGCATCGAAGGGGCCTGCTACCGCCAGTTGATGAGCCATATTGTTTCCTTCCCTTTTGGTAAAGGAGAAGGTGCAGAAAGAAAAGCATTAGCGGAGCAAGAGAATTCTTCTGATGATGAGGCCAAATGACTGGAGTCCGCTGTCGTTGTGGTTAATGGTATCGATCATGGTGAGGTAGTCAAACTCAATGCTGATATCAACCCATACACATTCCAAAGCCATCATCATACCTGCCAAGATGGCATTAGCCTCAGCTACTGCAGGTTTCCAAAAGGCATGATGTGATTCAAATTTTGCAGCAATGATTTTCCCCAGATGATTTCGGTCCAGGAGACCAAGGGAGAAAAGTCCATCCTTAGGGAGAGACGCGTCCACATTGATCTTAAAAATCTATTCCGTTGGGGGGTTTCAATGAGAGGGACAGGAGGGGGGAACATCTGGCATATGATGTCTATTGTGGTGCTTCCATCAATCAATCCAAGAAGTGGCCCGTTCAATCCAGAATTCGGGAGGTCTATGTACGTGTTGGAAAACATCATCTTTATGCTGGACCCAGATGATCCAAGCCAGGGTGTAGAGTGAACCTACTTTAGCTGATGAGAGAGAGGAGCACCAGTGCATCAGGAGAGCGGGGAGGTCAGAGGCCATGGCCAGTGAAGCATCTGGAGCCGGGCCCCATTTGTTCCAAATTTTCTTAGCTCCTGGGCAGTGAATGATGGAATGCAAAGGGGTTTCTGGGATATTCGGGAAGAAAGGGAAGAAAATGGAACTAGAAATATGTTGGTAAATGAGAAGGCTCATGGTAGGGAGGGTGACCATGCACACCTACCACCAAAAGTGGCGTATTTTTGGGGGGACATTGAGATTCCAAAGAGATTTCCATGGTCCCTCATTCCGGCCGACTGGGTGGTTTCCAAGAGAAAGTATGTATCCAGATCTCACTATGTAATCGCCCGACATGTCATTGCTCCAGAAGAGATGGTCGGGGCCTACATCTGGGACCCAGGTTATTCTTAGGATAATTCTTTGGTCTCTTTTGTTAAACCATTCATGAATATTATCCAAACACCACCCCATCCCTTGGTCAGAAAGGAGGCATCTGACAGTGGCGTCTTCAAAGCCTGGTTGGGCGTGGGATATAGCCCGTATACCTTCCGTATCGATCAGCCAAGGATCGGTCCAGATGTTGACAGATGATCCATCCCCTATCCTCCGGCCCATTCCTTTTTCCAGGAGCTTTCAGGCCCCCCAAATGCTTCTCCAAAGGAAGCTAGGGCGAGGGTCAAGAGAGGAAACATGGAAGTCTGTGTGGGGAAAGTACTTAGCTCATAGTACCCGCACACAGAGAGATGATGGACGGTTAATAAGGCGCCAAACTTTCTTGGCTAGCAGTACATCATTTAAGAGAAGAAGATTCCGGAATCCCATCCCTCCCTCCGACTTAGGTATGCATAGATTCTCCCAGGCCATCCAGTGGGGTCTATTCCTTCCATCATTTCCCCCCACCAAAAGTTGGCAGTACGTGTAAGGATCTAGTTGACGATGGCCGCCGGGAGCTTAAATAGGGACATAAAATAGCTGGGAATAGACTGGATGACAACTTTAATGATGGTCTCTTTGCCTGCTTTTGAGATTCTTTTTGGGGTCCGACCTTGAATTTTCTTCTCAATCCTATCCACCAGAGATGCGAATATTTCTTTTTTGGACTGTCCAATCACCATGGGTAGCCCGAGATACTTCTGGTGTTTTCAACCATATGTATGCCTACTGATGTGCATAGTTCATCTCTCTTGAAAAGAGGTACCCCTACACCGAAGGAGATTTGTGATTTTCCGTGATTGATTGACTAGCCAGGCGCCCTCTCGTACTGGTGGATCGCTTGGTTGATCACCTGGAATTCATTAATAGTTGCTCTAGAGAAAAGGTGGCAGTCCTCAGTGAAAAAGAGACACAACACTGGTGGACTTATGCAGCAGACCTTTGCCCCATGAATAGAATTAGCGGATGCAGCCCTAGAAATAAGGTTAGAAAAAACATCATCCACCAAGATGAAGAGAAAAAGGGAGAGGGGATCTCCCTGGCGTAGGCCTCGGGATGGAAAAAATCCTCGAGTGATCTCCCCATTGACCCGGATTCTGAAGAATATGGTCGAGATGCATTGCATGACCATATCTGTCTATTTAGTGCAGAAACCCATTTTCAGCATCACGACTTTGAGGAAATGCCATTCCACTTTATCGTAGGCCTTGGTCATATCCAATTTCTAGGCCATGGACACTTTATGGCAGGAATATGAGATGAGTAAATAATTCCATAATAAAACATAGTCATGGGTATTCTACTAGTCTAATAACCACATAAACCATCAATAATATTTTCATAATAAGAGAATGTATAATGCGGAACATTTTGAAACATTTGGTCAAGGCCACAACCAAGACGTCTAAAAATTATTAAGGCCTCAGCCAAAACCATATATCAAAATTGGGAAAGGACTCAGCCAATTCCACGTCTAATTGTCTCATCATACCTACTGATGCACCGAGGAGCTATAGCGGGCTCCACCCGTCACTTACTAAGTCCAATATATTCTTCATATGAAAAGGTTGAAACATAACATAAACATTCGTATTAAAACCAGCATACGAAATGTCAATACTTTAACCCTAAACTATGAATGGTATAAAAATAACACATCCACAATCAAAATATATCACAAAACCTTCAATACAATATGGAATATTTGTATCATAATAAATCAACCTTGATCACGAATAATATCCTATAAAGGATGTTGACATACTTGAAAATGATGAGTAAAAATATTTGAGAGAAATATCCCTTTTTCATGAAATCATTTAAAAGTCACATAATTTATAAAGGAAGTCATTTAAAAGATAGTTTTGAATAAAAGTGTCCCATACCAATTAGAAACTTTTGAAAGGATGTAACATTTTAAAATATTCATGTCCATATAAATAAATCCTTAAAACCATTTTGAAAACATGGACATTAATAAGAAAGGTTTAGAAGAATAAATATTTAAAACATTTGAAATGAAGTTTTAGTAAAAAATTACCTTAAAAATAATACCTTTGAAAACTCTTTTATGAAACATGTATATGGATAATAAATATGTCCCAATAGATACTTACTTAAAAACAACCTCGGATAATAACGAGATTGTGAAATTAACCCTTACCTTGCACTTTCCATTGGTCGAGGGTACGTTTAAACTCATGTATAATGACCATAGTATGTTATTAAATTATACCATAACCATATTCATATTTATTATATCATACATGATTCATTTATGATTTTATACTACCCATTTAATAATGATTTCAATGTTAAATTAACATTTCAGGTAATAATCGCTTTCTTTATCGTACATGTTTTAACTTGTTATTCTTGATCGTATCATTTAGATCATGATTTACACACTTCCAGAATATAACACATGATTTATATATCATATATATTTAGAATATAAATATTTATAATAGATATATATATGAAATGGAAAACACCGTTTATGGAGACGGTAGGCCGTACGTACGCATAAATGTTGTTTCTGTTTTCATATAGTATTGAATGGAAGTAAGTGAATAATATATATGTAAGTAAATATATATATATATATATATCTATTAAGTAGAATTATTATGTCATATATTACATACTTATTAATAATATATATTTTTATAATCATCGTTGAATGGTGAATGTGGAAATGAATCTCATCGCGTCGTGGAGACAGTAATCCGTACGTACGCACAAGTGAAAATATCAATATATTGATGGTGAAATCATATGTAATTGGATGGTATATCATATATAAAGAATAATTAACATGTTATATTTATTATTTAAATCAGTTATACTCATTATTATACCCATCCAAACAATGAAGTGTTTGAATAACAAACTACACCATGACATGGAGATGGTAAGCCGTACGTATGCACGTATGGTGACTTTGTCATTTTTAGGATGGATAGAATAACACATATGGTTGTACCATATTTATAATAATATCATATTATGTAGGAGGAACTGGATTTATTATTTTGGTATGGAAAAAAAAATAAAGAGGAAGTGGAAGAAGAAAAGAATTTGAAAGAGGGTGGTGAAATTATTACCTCTTCTTTGGGTGTTTCCTTTTGAGTTGATCAAAAGGGATCCTTAGGTTAGATTTATGATCAATTTAAGGACTCTAGGTTTATATGAGGTAATTTGGGAGGATATTTGGGCAGGTTTTGGATGAGACAAATGGCTTTGTAGGTGTTATTTTGAGAGAAGGAGAAGTACCCTTTTTAAGAGAGGTGAGGGTCACTTTAAGAAAAGATTGAAATATTATTTTATAATAAAATAATTTTCTATTTATAATGGCTCCAAAATGATTTATTTATAGGATAAGGCGGGTATGGGTCGAAAAAAACCCAACCAATAGGTTTTAGACAGGTTTATGTCACCATATTAACCTTATCTTTTAGATTTAACTCTTAGTTAAATAGTTTAACTTTAACCGTGTCTTCTTGTATTCTTACCCAATATGGTTAATAAACTTACTATAAACTTCCAAAAGAACCTATATTGGTTAATTAATGACAAATATAATATTATTTAATCCCTTTTCCTGAACCTTAGATTTTTAGGAATATTATATAATTTAATAATGAAATATTTGTTTTAAAAACTCATTTATGTCAATTTTGACACTATTTAGTATTTGGTTTTTGTGAAAGTCATCACAAGTTTATTACTTTGAAAAAGATACATTTAATTCATCCTAACATGTCATATTCACCTAGAAAATTCATGAATGCCATAAAAACTTTTAAATTATATTTAGTTTAATATTTATAATACCATTTATTTGATTCTTTCATTAATAAGGTAATTACTACATCATCATTGTGTCATAAATAAATTTAATTATATAATGTCTAAAAATTATAAATAAAATACCATGATGTAGGAAATAGTTTTATCTTTCTAATAAATATTTATAGTCAAATTTATCTTATGTATAATCCAATCTTAAAAATGGTTTAGTTATTAAACTTTGAATTTAACAATTTTAACTCTTCTTTAAATAAAATAATAATAAATGTCATAATCTAATCCAAGTGGACCAAAGAGGATAATATTTTATTCGTAAGTTTTTTTTGTCGAATTTCACTTATCCAATAGAATTAGGACATGTGTTAGGATAATTATAATATCATTTTTACCCTTAATTACCCTATTTACTTTTAACTGTGGTAAATAAAAGTCAAAAGTTACTATTCACCAAAAATTATTTTCATCTTATTGAACCAAATTTTACTTACTGATATTAACCATGTATCTCAGATTTTTTAAATTCAACTCACAGAAGTGATAAAATTAAGTTTTATGCAAATTTGCAAATGCTCATAGAAGGTGGGTAAAAAACGGTAAAAAGTTCAATAAAAATTTATACATCTAATTTTATTATAAAATGACTCCAATGAATTAAATTTAACTTATATAGGTACTATATATCTATTTTTACGTAAAATAAATTTAAATAAAATAAATAATTATTTAAATAAAATGTCAGTTTTAAACAATAACACAGTGTTTTTCACTATTCATCAAAAATTAGATGTTTTTAGAAAAATACAAAAAATTCATCTTAAGATAATTTTGATATTCTAAATTCAAAAATGAATTCTATTTTACCAAATTCAAAACATAGAAGTTTCATTAATTAATTTAAAAATAATTCCCGTTGTCAAAATCAAAAAAGCGGGTTTTTTTAAAGTAAAAACTATCAAAATATTGACATGTGTTTATGTCAAATTTAATTGTGAAATTACTTATAATGACTTAAATTGTATTAAATGATAAAAATATAATATAATTATACTTCCAAACCATTAAAATTCATAAGTTATCACTATAAATTATTTCGATTAAAAAAGTTGTTTTGAATTAAAATTTAGTATTTTTCACTATTCATCAAAATATGAATGTTATCAGAAAAGTACCAAAACTTTATACAAACTAAATTTTTATGTCCTGATTTTAAATAATAATTTAATTTCATTAAATTGAATATATAAATGTGTCAAATATTGGTTTTAAAAAGGGTTCTCCATTAAAAGGTGGTAAAATTTCATTTTTTGAAAAATACTTCTTTTATCTGAAAAAAATGAATTTGTTCTCATATTATATCTAAGAAACACATAATATGGGTGTTAAAATTATATAGAGTATATAAGATTCAAATTGCAGTTAATACTATTCATAAACGCTTTTTTAACGGCAAGTTTGGTAAGTTTTAGTGCGCTCGAACTCGGTGTTGTGTGTAACGCAAGTTATTGAGTTACTTTAATGAGATAACGTACTATGAAATCTTTGGGTGTTACATATAAAATCTAAAAATTTGAAAAAATATCACTATTATCATACTATAATGATATAATTAACTTCTTTTACCATAATCACCCATTGAGATATATTTTGTTCGTGTTTGGGGTTGGTTTAACTACTAACTTGAATAATGTTGTAAAACTCCACCATGGATGAATTTTGAAACATAAATAGTAATTTTATTAAAATTTAATTCATAAAACATTATTGTTGTATGGTTATTGAATGGTTGTATTAGGTACTTATATTATTATTTAAATATATTATCTGATTGCTAAAAATACCAAAATAGGCCTACACAAATTAAATATTCATGAAAATAGTGAAAAATAATAATTTCATTGATAAATACAATATTATAATAAATTTTACATATTGAATTAATTTTTTTTAAAAATATTCTTATGTTTTTATATAAAAAACGTAATTTTCTTATTTATTAAGTTATGAATGTGTGCATAATGATTTTAGAATACGGTGAGAGTTTTATATCAAACTATCCTTCTATGAGACACATATACATTTATGCACATAATATCTTTTAAATCATGTGTTTACTACAAAATGTATGTATAATATCATGGATTATATTTATTCATGGTATTCAAACATAAAATGAAATATCTCTCTCACCTTTAAGGGGTTTTTATTATATTTTTTCATATCCCATAAGGGTTTCTATCTCAATCACCCTTCATTGAAAAATACATTGATATTATGTACCAATAATCATTTTAATAATGTCGGAAATAACCTCATGATGTATGTTATCATATATTATTATTGAACATGGAAATATAACTTGAATTAATTATATTCTTTGTTGGGGGATTTTATTTTATGCCTTCCATAAATATATGGGTCTTTCAAAACTCAATCTTCTTTCTTGAGTTATAACGGATCTCATTGAGTTTCATCATTCGATTAATGTGTTATAAAATATTTACATTATAGGAGAAAAACATTTTATGGAAATATTTCATATTTATTAGTTCTATTCTTTCTTGAATTCGAAACTATGCTTAGAATAATTATCATCCTCTTAGATGACAGTTTCTACTCCTTATCCTTATTTATTCATCCTTCTAATGTTATCCTTTTTAATTAGAAAACTAATTATGATTTATCTCATGTTACCATCATAAATCACATATTATATTTGTAATATGATGCATTATCATACCTTTTGCAATGTGATATTTAATAAAAAAATCTTTTAAAATCTTTTTATTTATGTGTCCATTTGGAGGATCATCTATACCACCTTTAGAATGCACATTGTATTTATTTTTATCATTTTTTGAAATATTCAACTCTTGAAAGTAATCTATTTTTAATATATATACCTTATATATATACTTATTTATATATCTTATAAATTTTTAGGGACTATACATTTTTTTATTTCCCTTCAAAATTACCAGTTCTTTGAAAAACCGATTTATGGGAACTTTCTTATTTCATGTCTCATGTCAAGAATCTAACCCATTAACTATTTTTATACCCTAAATATCTTATAAAAATAATTATTATTTTATTCATAACCCTCTTGGATATATTCTAGTTTTATTGAAAATATGAACCTATTTCTGCCTTCTCTTGGGATACTTTGTGGTTCGGCTTTGGATTATGAATCGAACTATAATTATGAAACCCACTTCCTTCTTATGGATTTGGTCATGCTTATGATTTATGTTTTATTCTTTTCTTCATGTGGAACATGTATATATGATATTCATTATATTATGGATGAGTGAAAAATTATATATCTATCCAATTCATTAGATAAATCTCTACATCTCATGGGATAATTATGTTTAGTATGAACCAGATATGGTTGAGATAAGTTCACAAGATTGATTGTGAACCCTATTTGGATTAGCTAGGTTTATATGAACAACCATGAACCCGATGTAGTTTATATGGGTTTAAAATATTGAGTATGAATCCAATTCTATTTATATATGTTCACAATGTTGAGAGTGGACCCGACATTGTCAGATAAGATCAAAATATTATGATCTTCCAATTCATATGGTTGTTCCACATTTCTATGATTCCATTCATTACATGTTATGAATCACTTACATATTATTACATTATTTTATTCATATTATCATTCTTATTTTATAATCCCATTATCTTGTTTAATGAATCATATATCCACACTTTATTGACTTATATACTATGATATTCCAATACACATAACTTGATTTATGATCAATAACTTGTTTTTTATAGATATTATATTTATCCATAGAATATCCATATGATCATATTATACTTATTATTTTTTATTTTTATCATTTATATTTACACATACTAAGCATCTGATATGACAACATTCATATGATTCCTTACACATGCTATAATGATTAACATATGTTATGAGAATCATATAAGGGAGTTTAATATTATATAATTATGGATACATGTTCACATGTTTTGTGGGATGTATTATCTTAAACATGGAATCATGGTCTTGATTATATATATATATATTGGGTCTCTATACTAAGAAAATTCAAATCCTTGAGTTGTAGTGTTAACATTTAAACCATTCTACATTTCATTTGGCATAACACTCTAAATCCAATGTATTGACCCCTATCTAGTTTTAATAACTCACAAATCATGTTAAATTATGTATGAATGTGGTTACATAAGTTCAAATATGTTTAATTATGATTATCTATATGTTTCATCTATTATTTTAATGCTTATACTGTAAGAAAAACTGACTGAAAAATGGATAAGTATGACCTACAGACGCCTGACCTATAGACACCTGACCTACTGACGCCAAACATACACTAACCGCTGACCTATCTATGCCTGACCTACCAATGCATGACCTAACGATGCATGCCCTACCGATGCCCTACCTACCAAAAGAAGGACCTACTAAAAGGACTCTTTAAATTCTATATTTTACCTAACTATAATATTGGATTATTTAAAGTGACTAATTTCTTGTATGAATTTTTCCAGACATCATTAACTTCTATGTTAGAGGTATAAAGTACAACACACATTATGAATATGACTATTGTCGACCTGTGTAGTATTTAAAGAAATCACCCAATAGAAAACAAGCAGATCACATATACAGCAACCCAAATAGAGACAATTAATGAGATAGAGAAAAAGATATACGAAGAAGAACTAAAAACCATAAAAGATGGTGAACAAGAAAAATTTGCTGAGAACAAAAGTTTCAACATCCCTAAAGCAATAAACCTTATAAAAATAGATCTTAGAAGATAATCTCATAACTTCCTAGAAACCATAAAACAGAGCTTCCACGACACTCTTTTTTGGTGTCTGTTTTCAGAATAATACATGAGCTCCACATCTTCTATCACTAATATGTCCATAAGAATAAAGCACATCACTTAGAGAATTCGAAACCCTCTCTCATTTTTTCTATTATTTTTTCTGGAATTTTATTACTTTTTGAGCAATGTGTGTGTCTGTATTATAACCACACACTGTCTCTTGTGATAAACTAGACAATACAACATATCCCCACTCACCCATATTTTTACACCATTTTTTACCAACGTACTTTTATGGGATAGGTCCACATGTGACTTGGTTGTTTTTAGTTCCTATGAATAATTGTTTTTACGGTCTAGTTTTACTTGGACATCTTTTTATGTTGATTTAATCCTAGATCCATGGTGTGGATAAAGTTTATTAATTTAAAATACTTGGTGGTAGGTGATCACCAAGTGGAAAGGACTATGTCTCGACATGAGACTGAACCTCTTGTCTTATATCCTCTATGTTATTTCATGTTTAGTTTTATAATCTGTTTTTGTTTACAAATATTTGAGAATAAAAAAATATTACTTTGATAGATAATCATTGATAGTGTTTATTTTAGAATTTGTTTTACTATACTGATTTCAAAAGTTAATTTAATTTCTTAAATTTCATTAACTGAGACTTAATCAATCTTTTATAAATATTTCAAAAATTAAAATCTTCTATAAATATCCAACTTTGATTAGTTGGCCTATTTTTGATTTTATATTTGGGGTTTCAAAATAAATATTTTAAAACATATTTTTTACAGGAACTCATTTCACTCCCCTCTTGAGTGTCATACTCTGACCAAAATTTGGTATGAGATGCTATTTTAAACTACTATATTTTCAATGTTTTCAATGCTTTCTTAAAACATTTTCAACTGTTATTTTAGTTGTGTTTTAAAGATCATTAATTTTTTTAGTTCTAAATTTTTAGTTCTATAGAAACATATTATTTATTCCTTATTTTGTATAATATATTGGAAGGTTCTACTACCAAAATAACTCCATCCATCAATGGAACTAATTATTCTCAATGGAAGATTAAGATGAAAATTCATTTATAAAGCATGGGATTTGAATTCTGGACTGCTATTAAAGAAAAATATGAACATCCTTCTACAGTCAGAAACACATGGGATGACCAAAATAAGGTAGATTACAATAATAATTGTAAATCTATGAATTATCTACACTTTAGACTAGATGATAAAGAGTTTAATAGGATTTATTCATGTAAAAACCCATGAAATATGGGGTACTCTAGTTGTTTCACATGTATGAACCTCTATAGTTAAGGACATGAGATATAACACATATAATATTAAATATGATGACTTTAAAATAAAGTATAATGATCCTATTTCTAATATGTATCTTAGGTTCAATGAAATTTTAAACACCATGACCTATCTAGGAAGAGTTGTTACATTCAAGGAGAAAGTCTCAAGAATTCTTAGATGCTTACCAGAAAGGTGGAGAGGAGCTTATGTATCAAAAAGATAATCCAATTATATCGATACATGTCCATTAAAGGAATATGTTGGAAAGTTGATAATGTATGAGAAAGAGTTAAAAGTCAACAATGTGGAAGAGGACGAACCGATAAAAATGTCAGTGGATTTTAAAACCATTACATCATAAAATAGATAAATGGAATAAATAAAAATTCATTCTAACAATACTAGTACTGAAGATTCACTATTTGATAGTGACTAAGAAATATATAAATTATCTATATGTTTTAAGAAGTTTTATATAAGGAATAATTTCATCAGGAAGCCTATCTACAAAGTAATGTATGATCATAAGGGAATTGGGAAAGGGACTAGAAAATGAATGAAAACTAAAATTAAGTAGTCTATTATGAATGTAAGAGAATAGTACTTATGAAGGATGACTGTCCTAATCATAAATATAAGATGAAATTTGGGGGAAAGGATAAAATGTACAAAAAGGAAATGAAGTCCACTTGTAGTACCTCTTTAGATAACTCCATTTGTAATAATCATCACATGATGAGAAAGGTGACATAGAAAACATGTGTTTCATAACAAACACATCTGAGGCAACCCTTGAGTCTTCTCTACAATGTTCATATTAATATAGAAATGAATATGATTATGAAAATATAACCAATGAAGAAATGTTTTAATACTTCAAGATGCTTGAAGATAAATTTAATGAATTAAAAGATAAATATAATGTTTTGAAGAAATAGTATGCTCTTGCCTATACTATTAGATATGAGCTTACTATAGAAAAAGAGAAAAATTATCAATTGGTTAAAGAAAATATTGATCTTATGTTATCATAGGAGCAATTAAAAAAGGACATAGAAAATTTTACCAGTGGTAAAAATATTCTAATAAAATTTTATGGTAAACATGTATCCCCTAGATATACTACTGGTATAGGATACCAACCAGAGAAAAGAAATTTTGTTTAAAACATTTTTTTTGTCAAAATCTAGAAATTCTATTTTCATGCCAAAAATTGAAAAATATATTCATAGTTTTAGCACTGAGAAGTCATTTACTACCTCTATTTTTTATAGACCAAATATAGTTTATTTTTCCAATACATTAAAAACTATTTATATGAATCCCATGAATCAAATGTGGGTTCCCAAAGATTCTATCACTAATGTTACTGGACCCAAGAATATCTTGGTACCAAAATCATATATTGGTTGAATTTTCTTTGTAGGAAGTATTCTTAAAGTGATCCTATAAAACACTATTTTACTTGGATAATGGTTTTTCAAGACACATGATAGGGGTATATTATAGCTTCAGGAATGTAATTAAGATTGATGGTGGGCATGTCACTTTTAGTGACAATTCTAAAGGAAAAATAATTGGCCTTCGCCAAATTGGTAACTTTAATTAAATTTTAATTTTTAAAGTACATTTTTTTGATGATTTAAAATACAATCTTCTTAGTATCTCTCAATTATGTGATGATGGGGTCAATGATTAATTTGTAAATGATGCATGTTATGTTTTTAATTCTAAAAATAAGTTAGTATTTACTACTCTTAGAAATGAAAATGTTTATACTACTAATTTAAATTATTTATTCTCTCAAAATGGTTCCTACTCATGTTCCTTTCCCAAATATTCTTGACTCTAGCATAGAAGATTAAGTCATTATAACATATACTCCCCTAAAAATATTATTATAAAAATGCTGGTCAAGGATCTATCTATACATGAGTTTTCAAATGAAAAAGTCTGTAATCCTTTTCAAATGGTTAACAACATAAAATATCATTCCAACCAAAGAAAAAAGGTTCAACTTATCAAAATCTTGAGTTGGTTCACATGGATTTGTTTCGACCATCTATATTTTCTAGTTTGAATGGAAAGCACTATTTTTATGTTCTTGTAGATGAATTTTCTAGATATACTTGGGCATTATTTATTTCTCACAAGGGTGAAGCTTGATCTTTCTTCATTAAGTATTCTGGAACAATATAAAAACTAAGTTTTAATATAATTAAAACCATAAGAAGTTACCATGGTTGTGAATTCAAAAACCAAAAGTATGAATCTTTTTCCTCATACATTTTCTATTGTCATAATTTTTCAGCTAGAAGGACACCCCCAACAAAATAATGTTTTAGAAAGAATAAATAAAACCTTACAAGAAATATCCCAAAAAATTATTAATGAATATAACTTACCTTTTTACTTCTTGGATGAAGTTGTCAATACATCATGATATATAATTAATAGATTCTTAATCAGACCTATTCTTAAGAAAACTTTTTATGATCTATAGAACAATAGGAAACTGAAATTTAGTTACTTCAAAGTTTTTTGTTGTAATTTTTATATTCATAATACAAAGGTTAATATTGTTAAATCTGAATCCAAGAGTGATGGAGGAATTTTATTTGGTCAACTAGTCTCTAGTAAAGCCTATAGGGTCTTTAATAAAATAACCAAGTGTGTGGAAGAGTCTGTTCATGTAAAATTTGATGAAACAAAAAAATATGAACCCAAGACCTCCCTAAAGAATATTGAGGACGATATTACCACTCTAGTATTAAATGAGAAATCCTATGACCCTACAATAAAGAAATCAATCAAGTCATCTAGTTCTAGAAATTCTCCAGAAACTAGTCATGATGAACCCAAACCTCCTGACGAAGCTAAAATTATTATTCATTATTTTTCTAGACTTGTTATAACTCTTAAGAACCATCCTTTAGATGTTGTAGTTGGAGACTTGGATAAAGAGACATATACTGGAGCTTCACTAAGAAACCAGGTTGAACATCAAGCGTTTTTGTCACAACATGAACCTAAAAACATCAATGAAGCTATCAATGATGAATTTTGGTTGATGTCTGTGCAAGAACAATTGAATCAGATTGAAATAAATAAGGTTTGGAAACTTATGGATAGACATAAATAAATTTTTACCATATAAACTAAATAGGTTTTTAGAAATAAGGTAGATGAAGTAGGCACCATAGTAAAAAATAAGGCTGAATTGGATTCACAAGGATACAGTCAAGAGTAAGGCAATGACTGTGATGAATTTTTTTTACTTGTTTCCAGACATGATGCCATTAGAATCTTTCTTTCATATGTAGCTCATCGTAATTTCAAAATATATCAGATGGATGTTAAAGATGAATTCCTAAATGGGTATATAGTTTAGTAATTTTTTTTGAACAACCACCTGATTTTACAAACCCCCATTTTATAAATCATTTTTTTAATTAACAAAGGCTGTATATGGTTTATAGCAAGTTCCATGATCTTAGTTAGATAATATTAGCGGTTTTCATATTTCAAAATCTTTTAAAAAGGTATAAATGAATCTAATATCTTTATAAAAAGACTTTATAAATAATTTTTCGTAGTAAAAATCTCTATTGATATTATTTTTTAATATTCAAAGAAATCCTTGTGTGTTAATTTTTCAAAAATGATATAATGTGAATTTGAAATGAATTTAATGGGTGAAATCAAATATTTTCAAAGATTTAGGATTTTTCAAAATAAGGAAGTATTATTTTAAATCAAATTAAATAAACCTAATATCTTATAAAAAGATTTGGATATGGTAGTAAAAAAAGTAGTGATACTCCAATGAGTACCACCTATAAGTTGGATCTTGATAAGAATGGTAAATCTATTTATCAAACAACTTATAGAGGAATGATTGGAAGTTTACTCTACTTGACTTCTAATAGGACAAACATGATGTTTAGTGTGTGTATGTGTGTAGTTTTTCAAGATAACCCTAAGTAATATCATTTAATTTTTATTCAAAGGATTTTCCAATACCTCAAGTATAGTACCAAATTAGGATTTTTTTACTCTCGAGGACAATAATTTGATTTAGCAAGCTATTCATATGCTGATTTTGGTGGATCCAAGTTAGATAGAAAAAGTACCTCTGGAATATGTCACTTTCTGTGCAAGTATTTAATATCATGGTGTAGTAACAAGAAAAAATTTCTTGCGTTATTTACTACTGAATCTGAATACATTACTGCTGGTAGTTGTTGTGCTCAGATTTTATTGATGAAATATAATTTATTAGACAATGGAAATAAATTTAGGCTGGTCACTATAAATTGTGACAATACAAGTTCTATAAACATATCAAAGAATCATGTTTCTCATTCTAGAAAAAAGAACATTGATGTAAGACATCACTTCTTGAGAGATCACTATAAAAAAGTGATATAACTCTAGAATTCATTGGCACAAAACATCAATATGGTGATGTATTCATTAAGTCATTGAACTCTAAGAGGATGAGCTATATCATACATGAATTAGTGATCATTAATTTGTATAGATTTACTATCAATAACTTTATATTAAAACTAAGTATGGATGTCTCTCTGATTGGACCAACTGGTGATGTATCACTAACTTTGAAACTAATGTCTCACTAATAAAGTTGTCTCATTGACATTGATATTGTCCTGCTAACACCAATGTTGTGTCACTGATGGCCACTCACCAATACAACCTGTTGTCTATATCAATTTTGTTTTCACAAATCAACACAGTTTTGAATATTTTAACCAAATTTACTACATTTAAAACATATAAATCCCTAAAGGATAAAATTGATTAGATCCATCCTATTTCATACTCCCGGACTTCCACTCTCACACTCCTACTGTAGATCTCTTTACACTCAGACCTTTAACCTTCATACCTTCAATCGAACCTTTCGAATGGTTAGAGTGAATCACCTCTTTGAAGGTGGATCTTTAGAAGAGTAGCAACCTAAAAATAGACAGAAAGGAGAGTCAAGTAGATCTAAGCATAGAGATCTAGCAATTTCGAATCAAATAGTAACTGAAAAGAAGGAAGTATAGGCTGAGTGGTTGTTTTCAAGAAAGTCGCTCAAGTTAATGGTTCTGTAAGAGTATGGTTGGCGAGATTGGTTTTCCACCATCGAATGACCTTTATATCCTAGTTTAATGTATGAGTTCTACCTATAGTCCATGTTCATTATTGAAGGAAGTGTGGAATGTTGGATTAAATTAGTGGTTAATGGAATAAGAATCTATTTTTCTTTAAGGAAGTGGAAAGAGTGCATCCAAGTACCTCACGAGGGAATATTTAATGACAATCAGGGATGTACTCCTCAAAAAAACTGATATATTTTACTATGAAACAGCCCATGGTGAGATGATTAGAAATGAGGAACACAAAAGGATAATTTCCACAGATATGAATGGTGAGTGTATGTTATTGTTTAAATTTATTCAGCACCAATTATGTACTAGTAAGGGTTACTTTTCTTCTCTTACATACCAAGATTTTTACATGGTATATCTTTTGAAGAAAAGGAAAAAAGTGAATCTCTACAAATATTTAATAGTTCACATGAATGAGATGATTAATCCTCACTATAAGAAAAATTATATTTTTTATCCAAAGGTTATCTCTTCCATGTTTAATTAGAAATGTTTGGTTACTGATGATGAATCTCTTATTTTGGAAGGTGATGTTTTCTTCCTGACAATGACAATTTGAAAAATAATGAAAATAAATCTGAATCCTTGTAAAAGGGAGTGGGTTTGAGATGAAGAGAATATTTATGGAAAGATCAAAATTGTTGATCATCCCCCAAGACTTAGGGATAAGGTTGACGTTGTTCTAGGGCCATATGAAGTAGTAGAATATTGTGATCATGAAGAATGTGAAGAATGAACTGAAATTGGAAAATAAGATGAGTCTCTTATTGATGACTGAAGTGATTTGGACATATTTGATAGTCCAACAGGTATGTCATTTGAACCTCCCAGTCCACCTAAACCTCTACCTTCCAGAAAACCTGGTTTTCCTTAGAATAAGGATGAAACAAAATAATCTGGTAATGAGGAATATGAATGGAAGTCTGACAGAGCTGATAATGAAGAATATTAAGAGGAAGGATGTGGTTATGAAGTGGAAACTGAGAATGGAAGTGTTAATAATGATGATTATGGAGATGTAAGTGAAGAATTCAATGAGGAACAAAATGGTTATGATGATGATGGATCTAATCATTGTGATGATGGTCAATGAACAGATGCTCCTGTTGTTATGTATGATCTTTGTGGGGATCCTCAAGAGAGCTCCATATGCTCCATATGTTAATGATAGATCTATTTTAGAAGAGTAAAATCTTGTAGTAAAATCTCATCTATTGACATATGCTAGAAGGAAGACACAAACTAATGGAGAGAATAAATAAAAAAGAGTAAGAGTTGACACAATCACTCCACTTGATTTTACTATGGTAGCTGAAGGGGAGAAACATCTATAATACATAGAACATGGAATAGATTACTGTGACTTAGTTGTAAAGTCTAGAATGAATGTTCCTAGGAGATCATCATTTTCTGAGGAGCCTATACTTTCAGATACACCTTCTGCATGCGCATCTACTTCTACTACAACTCCTATAGTTGCTCCAGTGCAAGGTGATTATGAAGCCATGCCAAACTTTTAGAAATTCATATATGATCTATGTTCCAATATTAGTAACTTATCTCTACCTATTATAGAGTTCATATTGATAGAGAATGATGTTGTTATGATTTCCAATATTTTTATTGCTCAGAGAGAACCAAGACTTATTACTATTTATGAAAACATTGTTAGATACAATAAAAGAATAAGGAATGAAATGATTAGTATTTTTTATATATGAATGACCTGACTGATTAATATAAAAAATCCATGGAATGGATTATGAAAGGAAATTGTCGCTCATTTTTAATCCCAAAATTTTACTAATTTAAGATCATATATTAATGAAATTGTGCAAGGAGAATCTAGTTCTGATTCTGCAGTTACCCCTTATCTAGATGTTAAAGTGATCAGATATGTGGTTAAAGAAGAGATACAATCCATGATGGGTGGAACAGATCAAGAAAACTTGCAATGATTATGAAAAAGAGTGACCATGTTCCTGACATGGTTAGATTTTACTCAAATATTACTAAAACTGTCCATGCTGAATTCACACAGAATGTCTATTTTCATTTAAAAAGGGTATATACAAGCCATGAACTGGAAAAAATATTAAGTATTTGGTTGAGAACCTCTGACTTCCTCCCATGACACAATCCATTAGAGATAAAGTTATTCTATTAATGGAGTTGACCCCCACACTTGAAAAATTCATTTAGAATATATAGGATTTCACAAAGGAAATGTAATATGGTGGTGAAATAATCATGGATTTCATTAACCTACTTAATCCCTCACTCCATGTTTAGAGTACCTCCATAGTTGTGCCTCCTTCTATACCTCTCATAACTTCCATGAAACCAGCAACCTCCCAATCATCCACTATAATTGTTACTCCCACTGATTATTTTCATGCTCAGTCTCTTACTCTAGCTCAAGCATTCAGACAGAACATGCCTATGATTTTTAGAGAACTCATCGGTGCTCCTACCTATGACAGACCTGTCTTGGCTCCTTCATTTCCTACTAGAGTACCTATGCCTCCACTTTGAATTCATTTTGAACCTCCAGTGACCACCACTACCTCTACTGCTACTACCATTCCTCCTTTTCCAATAGAAATGATGTGATGTAATCCTCCTCCATAAAGAAGAAGTAGTGTGGATCAGTTTTTGATAAGGAAAATTTATTATCACATTGTTCTAATCCAATGTAATTTTTTTATCCAGCGTACCTTACATTAATTAAGGAATTAAGTGACATAGAATTTTTCTTTTAATGGTCTATCCATTTCATTGTTGGTATTTATTCTTTAATATCTTTACCATTTTTGATAATCCTAAAAGAGGGAGAAATAACATGCATTATGCATTATTTATATTAACTCTTATTAGGTATGAGCTTTATCTCTAAGGTATATTGAAAAATAAAAAAGGGTAATGTTCATTCATTTTAAGAAAAATAGTCATGAGGAGATAGTAAACAAAATATCTATTTTGATCATCAACCGATTGTATTTTATAATTTCATGATTTGTGATCATCAAAAGGGGGAGATTGTTGCCCCTCCCTAGTTTTAATGACTCACAAATCAAGTAAAATTATATTGAATTATGTTTGATCAAGTTTACTTAATTTAAAATATTTTTAGTTATGATTATCTATAAGTTTCATCTATTCTATTAATAGATATATTGTAAGGAAGACTAACTGAAAAATGGCTAAGTATGACCTATCGATATATGACCTACAAACTCATGACCTACTAAATCCTGACCAATTGACACCTGACCTACCGATGCCTGATATAATGACATATGACCTACTGAAACTTGACCTACTGATGCCTGACCTATTGATGCCTTGCCTAACGACACCCGACCTACTAACATGACTCTATAAATTTGAAATTTTATCTAATTGTCATACTAGATTATTTAACGCTACTAATATATTGTATGGATTTTTTCTGACATCATTAACTTCGATGTCAAACATAAAAGGTACATCACACATTTTGAAAATGCCTATTGTCGACTTATATAGTATTTAAAGAAATCAACCAATCAAAAAGAAGAAGATCAAATATACAATAAACCATATAGAGACAACATATGAGATAGAGAAAAAGATATACAAAGAATAACTCCAATCCTTTAAAGATGATGAACAGGAAGAATTCCTAGAGAAAAAATGTTTCAATATCCCTACAGTAAAAAATCATTGAAAAAGAGATCTTCAAAGAACATCTCATCACTTCCTAGAAACCAGAACACAATGCTTCCATGACACTCTATTTTGGCGTCTATGTTTATAATAAAATCAATCTTTAAATATTATATCACTAAGAAGTCGAGAACCATCAAGCACATCACTCCGATCATTCTAAATCCTTTTTCATTATTTCAGATCTATTATGTACAATTTTATTACTTTTAGATTAGTGTGTGTGTCTATAGTATAATGACACATTGTCTCCTATGATAAACTGGAGGATACAATATATACTCACTCACTTAACTTGTTACACCATTTTGTACCCACGTACAACTGTGGAAGTGGTCCCTGTGGTCCCTGTGTGACCTGGTTGTTTTTAGTTCCCACAAATAACTGTTGTAAAGGTCTAGTATGACCTGGAAATCTTTGTATTCTATTTTAAACCCCAATCCAATGTTTGGATCATGTTTATTAATTTAAACTACTTGCTTTCAGGTGATCACCAAGTGTAGAGGTCTAGGTATCAAATTGAGACTGAACCTCTTGTATTATATCCCATGTGTCATTTCAAGTTTAGTTTTATAATCTATTTTTATTTACATATATTTTAGAACAACTAAATATTACATTGAAATTTCATATTATATAGTATTTATACTAGAATTGGTTTTAGTAGACTCATATCAATTGTTAATGTAATTTCTTAAATTTCATTAATTGAGACTTAATCAATATTTGAGAAATATTTTAAACATTCAAATATTCTATAAATCTACTACATTGATTAATTGTCTTGTATTTGATTTTATATTTGGGGTTTTGAAATAAATATTTTAAAAAAGAAATTTTTATAGGAACTCAATTCACCCCCACTTGAGTGTCCTAATCTGACCAAAACAAGGGCCATTACGAAAGATTTAAGCATATACATATAAAATTACATGTAGTATTATGTGAGGTTATCAAGGAAGAATTTAAAAATATAAATTATAGGAAATAGGGGAAATATTTTCACATAGTAAAAAACACCCCTTTAAAATAAATAATAGGTTAAAAAAATGTGATCATTAGACAATGATAGTTACTCTCACAACTAACCTTGGTCATAGTGAATATCATAACAGGAAAACATCCTAACAAAAAGAAGATGATACTAGTAATGAAGAAGTGATAAATGTTTTCCCTTAGTTACCAATATTTTTAATGTGTACTCCATCAGGTGTTTAAAAATTTATGTAGATATGTTTCAAAATTCATGGGAGACCTCCTATAATACCCTTCCATATCACAAACCAAAACCTCAAAAAAAGGTAATGGTTTGGTTGTGCCATCTAGTATGCTTGATGTATCTGAGACCATCTCTCTAATCCACAGATCCCATATTTTCGCCCATAGTTTGAGGATTAATGATATTTTACTAATTTTCTCATATGGGGATACTATTTATATCATAATAACTCTTAATATTACTCCATCACACATCCCATGGGGTTTCATTAGATTATGGATCTCATTGAATTAAGTAGGATTGAGGAAAGATACTCTATTTACCTGATGTAGAGCTAGATAGTGTCGATGAGTTTGACTTTAGTGTATCGATTTGGAAATAATAACAAAAATATCTCAAACATGATTAATATCATGATAATAATACAATAAAAAGTTTTTTAATGAAAATTAGCTTTATACAACATCAATACATAGTATATTTTAAATATTATTTATATCCTTTTACATGGTCCTCCAAAAACATACATGGTCACCTTAATATATTTAATATCTTGAGGAAATAAATAAGGAAAAGTGGAAGATAGAGGCCCTGTAAGGTGTTGAATAACAATGATGTAACATGAAACAAGAATCAATGAAGTATATGAGTGAGTTTAACCACCACCATCATATCATATGAAAAGAATCATCATCGTAAGAGAATGTAAGTTATTTTTAGAAGAAATGAAATGTGGAATATAAATTTTCATGACCCCTTCCCACAAAGTGTACCCCTCCTGGGCCGGAAAAGTGAGAAGGGAGATAATGACCCCCGAGTCCCGCCTCCTGTAGGCCCCGGGTTGGTGACTAGCACCGAGGGTATAATAAACACACAAATGGGAGGCATTAACCTCTAAGAGAACACATGCGGAAGAGAGAGATAAGATAGACACCAATCAACTCCAACTCAGAATTGGAATATAAAAGAAACCCATGTTCATATATGAAATTTCAGGAAAAAGTACTACAACTAGAAGGGAAAAACTACAAGAACCCAAAAAAATGTAAAAATAGCAGCAACCACAAGCCCGAACAGCTCCTACAACCCCAAGCTATTAAAAACCATCTTGATCTCCAACCTGATCCAAGTGACCTGAAAAATAGTTTATATATCCATAGGGTGAGTATAACAGTATACTCAGTAGGATCCTCCTCGAAGCCTCTTGTGGAAAAGTAAATAAGGCATGCTAAGGCACAGTGAACAACAATTGAAACTAACTCGTCACCTAAATAGGTATACTAAGTTCCCAACCTCACCATGGCTACTCTCAACAAGTAACACATACAAGAATATATCATATAACAAAGAATATCAAGGGTACCCCACTACTACTTCCCCACTGGTTTGCCGCTTTGCCCCAACGTCACACGTCCTAAGCATCTCTCTCCAAAAAGGTTTTCCCGCAGACACCTAGGCGAAGCACCACAATATGCACCTCGTGCCCCATAAAGGCTTGCCCGTAGACACCTGGGCGAAGCACCACACCATCCTCACAACCAAAAGTAACTATGTAGTTTCCAGGAGCCACCACAGCTCGCATAACATGTATCATACGTTGGGTATTATACCTCAAGCCATTACAGCCCATACACCGAGTAAGGATCCTCAAGCCATCACAACCTATACACGTTACACCTATAGTAGTCCATAGGATACTATATCCAGAATATATGTGCGTGAATAACCACAAGCCATTACAACCCTCTACACACATATATGGGGAAAACTAACCAATGTGCCTACCAGCACAAGTAACTACCAAGAGAAGAGAGCGGGGCCAAAGGGGGTAGTCAGCTATTCATCCTCCCACCAGAATGTTGGGGAAAACATCCCTCAGGGCACAGAATCCCCAGGGTGTCAGTTTCCCTTAATGGATGGGTGGAGTAGCATATAGAAACACAAAAAGTATAGGATATATTATATCTCACAACCACACTATGGGCATTACCTAGTCTTAGACAGAACTGCAGCTAACGTCTCTCAGACTCCAGGCTGCTACTTCTAAGACTAGGTTTCCTATAATCACACAACCATTTAAAGAGATTTATTAGATTACATCATTCCCTTCTTATCAGTTCCAGTGTATGTTAATTAATTCTTTAAACATTAATTAACCATGAACTATTCCACATTAAATTTCATTAGCATCACACCCAAAGTCAATTATTCCTTCAAAAAAATTACAACTCATCATTATGTTCCATCAAACTCCAACCTCATGGGTTAACACCATTTATTCAAATATTCATTAAATAATTACATTTCCATATTCCCAGGAATTCTAGAAAAGCATTCTATGCTACTAAACACAAGGGGGATCAACACTGTGAGTAGATGTACTACCCGTCGAGTCTTTTCTACCTATAGCAAGAGCGTAGACCCATTCCCCCTTGAGAAGATAAGCACGGAAAGCATGTGGCATACCCTGCATGTCTTTGCCTCTTTCGAGAGAAGGGTAAGAAAGACTAGCTGCCTTGAGTAGTGGGGAAAAGTAAATTAGATCAACAACCAAAGAACCAGCAAGCAACCAACAATCACATCCATCCCATTCCATCAACCCCGGTGTCCTCCCCGACACTCACATGAATAAACCGATGCATCTCACCACTATAAGCATCATCCGCTGCTACAAATAAAAGACTCCATGCCCTCACATATCACAACAGCCATCCAAGATTACATCACAGTACAAACAGTAGGAAAACAAACACCACATTTAATTGGGCACTTGACCCTTTAACAATCAAGAGGGTAACTCAGAACCCTTTAAGAAATTATCAAAAAATCAGTTCTTTAATCCATCTTGAATTAACAGATTTATTATTCGTAGGTTCCAAATTCGGGAAACCTAATCAGTAAGCTATCGCAAATAATTAAACATGCTTACTGCACTAATTTAATTAACATCGAATTACAACTAGAACCAGATTTGTTTACCTGTCTCTTTATCTTTAGCCAAACAATTATCAATTAATCCCAATTTAATTTCTTTACGGATTTCCATCAAGAACGAACAGCTAATCAAAGCAAGAATAGATATCAAAGTATCTAGCAAAACATGAGGCAATAACATACGATTGATATCAATTTATTTATCCAGTTAAAATATATATTATGTCAATTACATTGTCTTCTAGTTGGATTAAACATGCTAACAATAAAATTGCACATAAAATAAAAGAGAAGTAATGAATCCCCTACCTCGAAGAGTTCTTGACATTCTTTATCCACACAACAGGTCATGATCCTCCTCTCGCGCCAACTGCATCCACCCGAGGATTCCACGAAACAACCGCACTGGCCAAACCCCAAGAAAAACCCCATTAGAAGCATGTAGATTACATGCTTTAATATGGGTGGGATAAATAGGAGAAGATGATCCCAAAAGAATGACAATAAAACATACCTTATATAGAGGATTGATCGATACAGCTTGGTTGCATCAAAACAAAGAGGAATTGATCCGAGGAGTAGAGTTTTATTGTACTACTCCTACGAGAAGGATTGAAAAGTTCTAGCATCTCATAGCTGAGAACAAAGAGGAAGAATAAGAGAGGATTATATCTTGTCCCTTTTGAAGATTTAATGGGGCGACTGTTTAAGATACGCTTAATTCCCCATTAAAAGAGGATCAAATTAACCCACACAGTTTGACAGAGTAAAAACATCCCGAGCCATAGGAATAATTAATATAGGATTTATGGTCTTTGAATCATCTGTCTTAATTTCAGGGTTGCAATGTCACAGACGGTTCGCCATTCCAACACCGTATGAGGGAGATATATTGGATGCAAGATCCTGTAATAATAATAATAATAATAATAATAATAATAATAATAATATTGGGTGTTTCCTGGACCTGATCCATGAAACATAATTTAATATCCCACATTAGACATGAATCGATCATATTAATGACAAGATCACATCGCCACTGACGAGAAGTCAATCGGACGCCACACACGGGAGTTATGGCGGGTCGAAGATTTAATAATAATATTTAATATATTAATTCACGTGCATTTCAGGTACCCGATCTGAAAACCCGAAAAAGAAATCCAATATTGGACTTATAATTTCCGTCTCTAAGTCAGGGTCGTACTGCCGCTGACTGTTCGTAAAACCAAGGTCGCATGAAGATGTTACGGTCGAAAAAGTGTTTTATCAACAAAAACAATAACATGATTATTATATTATTATTTTTAATTGATTTATTTCAAATACCCAAAGCCATGCACCACTCTCTCTCCAATTTTATGCGCCTCACTCCCTTTCACCTTAATTGATTTCCTTTTCTTTTCTTTTATCACTTCCCCATTTAATTCTCACACTCTCTCTCCAATCTTTTTCCAATCTTACTTTTCCATTCAAGATTTCTTCTCCCACTCCACAAAAAGTGGCTCCTCCCATTGCCTTCACTCCATGTCCATCACGCCCCATCTCTTTTCTCACTTCAAAGTTATTATTAATAAAATTAATAATAATAACACCCATCTTTAAAGTTCTAATTTAATCCCATTAAATTAGTTGACCATGGTTATTCTCATATTAAATTAAAACCATTCCGTTTAATTAATCACACACTAAAATCCACCATTACCATTATTATTTAATAGTAATAAATCCTTTTTCAATTTCATCAACGGGTCGCCATCATTATTAATAATAATAATTATTATTATTATTGACACCCATTATTATCTTATAATTACTCCCTCTCTCCAATCACATGATATTCACGAACGAGTTGGGAACCCCTTCCATTCTTTATTATCATTTTATTATTATTATTTTTATAATCTATTAAATTAATATTATTATAATTATTTTAATATTCCAAAAATACAAGTTGGATTCACCCATAAGGGGTTGCGCCCCATGCATTTCATTCCTTTATAATTTATTACATGCGCCTCATTTATTATAATTTATTCCTTTATAATTTATTATATGCGCCTCCCATTATATGCCCATTACAAACATAATTTATTATTTTATAAATAAAAAAGAAACCATGCACCTCCCCTCATTGAATTAAATATATTCAATTTTATTTCTTTTATTTCACAATGATTAAATTAAAACCATTTAAACTAATTAACACCAAATATTTTCACACCACCCTTATCAATTATTATTATCAAAAATTATTATTATAACACACGTTGTGTTTGACCACATCAAATTTTTACAAAGTATTGGACCAGAGAGGTCTGGGCCATTACATCAGATACCTCTCAAAACATTCTCATCCTCGAGAATTAAAAACCAACCCATAAAAAGCGGAAAGGTCCAAACAACCACCCCACAAGATACCTCTCAGGGCTCTCATCATAATAGGAATCCAACCACTATCCTAATTATAAGAGTCAGGGAATTCCTTCCCCCATGTCGAGATATTATCCACTTTAGGTGGCACTGAATCGCCTGCATAGGTTTAATCGCATCCACATTAGTGCATCTCGATTAGGGATTAGGTCCTCCCACCCCCATAATTTAGGATTTCTCATACACACACTACCCCCAACACCGCAAAAAACAAGCAACACGCTTCCCCAACACATGGATTGGAGAATTCCTTCTCCCATGTCAAGATGCAATGCTGAAAGTTCTTCCATTCCTCTCCAGGAATCACCAGATTCACACACAGTATCACTACATGACTTTCGGCTCAGCGCATTAGCTAAAACATTCCCTTTTCTAGGTGTATATGATATTTCAAAGTCATATTCCTGTAAGAACTCCATCCACGGACGCTGTTGTAAGTTCAAGTCACGCTGTGAGAAAACATACCTCAAACTCTTATGATCAGTGAAAACCACAAAGTGCTCACCAATGAGGTAATGTCTCTACAACTTCAGAGAAAACAACATGGATACCAACTCAAGATCATGGGTGGAATAGTTGAATTCATGGGGATGCAACTACCGATACCCATAAGAAACAACTGACCTCTACTGCATGAGAACACAGCCTAACCCCAGATGTGAAGCATTGCAGAAAACATCAAACTGGACTCCCTCATCTAGAAGATAAAGGAATGGAGCACTTACTAACTTATCCTTTAGATACTCGAATGCTTCCTAACACTGATCAGTCCATATGAATGCCTGATCCTTCCTGGTCAAAGCTGTCAGAGGAGTCACAACTTGTGGGAAATTGGCTATGAACCTCCTATAGTAGCCTGTGAGACCCAGGAAACTTCGAACCTATGACACTATCTTGGGGGCTTCCCAAGACACAACTGCTTCTACCTTCGATGGATCCACAGCTACTCCCTGTTGGGAAAAAACATTCCCCAAGAACGGACTTCTTGATCCCAAAACTCACACTTCGAAAACTTCCCATACAACTGATGTTGGTGAAGAACTCCCAAAACGGCTCGTAGATGCTATGCATGCTCCTCTTTAGATGTGGAGTACACAAGGATGTCGTCAATGAAGACTACCAAGAATTTGTCTAGGAACTCATGGAACACATAATTCATCAATCCCATGAATACAGTTGGAGCATTCGTCACGCCAAATGGCATTACAATGAACTCATAATGCCCATGATGACAATGGAAAGCAGTCTTTGGAATATCCTCATCCTTCACACGCATCTGATGATATCTCGACCACAATTAGATCTTTGAGAACCAACTTTCACCCTTTAGTTGATCGAATAAATCATCAATTCATGGAAGAGGATAGCAATTATTTATTATCACTTTGTTTAAGTGACGATAATAGACACACAACCGCAAACTGCCATCGTCCTTCTTCACGAACAAAACTGGTGCACCCCATGGTGACACACTTGGCTGAACAAAACCACACTGCAGAAAACCATCAAGATGTATACATAGCTCTCGTAACTCAGAAGGGGACATCCTATATGGAGACATAGAGATAAGAGACGCTTCTGGCTGTAGCTCGATCCCGAACTCGATCTCTCATTGAGGGGGTAATGCTACAACCTCTTCTGGAAAGACATCATGGTAATCCTCTACAACCCTAGGAAATTCCAACTACTGAACCTCTGAAGAACTCAACATCAACTCAGCCATCATGGATGATAAGGATGGAATGCGCCTATGACCCATCCGAGGGTCTCGCTCACCAACAAACACCACTTTCTCTCCATCCGCACCAATGAAGATGACCTTCTTCCTGAAGCAATCCACGATAGCTTGAACCAAATACAACCAATCCATGCCAAGTATGACATCATATGGTTGTATTCATAAACATAATAAATCTCCCCAAGAGTGGTGTTGCCCCAACACTAGCTCACAGTTTCTACATACTTCAAACAAGTCAGCTCAACCTCTAACTGGTGTAGTCAATGCCAAGGGAACTGGAAGCCTCTCTACCTAAAGTCCCAAAGCGTGGACAAGGGTAGGTGATATGAAGGAGTGTGTTGCTCCTGAATCAAACAAGGCATACACCAAGGTAGAAAACAAGCAAAGGGTACCTCGAACGACGTCTGGCTCGCCTGGAGCTGGCAATGCTAGAGCATGAAGCTTACCACGACCTCCTCCACGACCTCTATGACCTTGATGATGACCACCACCACGACCACGCTCTACTCTATGAGGAAGAGGAGCATCATGGGGATGTCCTCTACCTGCCCCATCTACCCTCTGCTGATCTAAAGCTAGTGCAACTGGCTGCTGCTGCCTCGGCTGGAACTGTCTCAACAGAGGAACTTGGAGCGTAGCACCCGGTGCATGATGACCGCTCTGAAAGGTCGGACACTCCCGATGCTAATGGCCACAACCACCACAATAAAAACAAGCGCCTGATCCCTTGGCATAGGCTTGAGAGTTGCTACCTTTGGAGAAACGAGATGTGAAGGGCTGGGACCTACCCCCGGCTGAACGGAAACTCTTCTGCCCTGAAAACCGGTAACCCCAGACCACAACTCTGCTTCATGAGGAATCATGCTGATTCCCATCTCGTGATAATCCGATCCTGGCCAAAGTCCTCTAGATAACCTCTGCCCTTGCCAGTACCTCAAGATATGTTATCAGCATAAATGGGGTGACCTAGCACTGGATCTCTGGACGCAAAGCCTCCTCGAAATGCCTCGCCCTGGCCTCCTCATCTGGTAACAGGTTCGAAGCATATCGTAAAAGGTTCCTGAAATGGATTCCAAACTCTCGAACATTGGAGCTCCCCTGTCGAAGGTTAAGAAGCTTCTGTCGACTGGATGCCTTCACAGTTGAAGAAAGAAACTCGACTTTAAACCCGTCTCATAACTCCTCCCATGAGATCACTGAATCCTCACGATCCCTGAGGAATAAGAACCACCACTGCCTTGCTGCACCACATATAATTGTCACAACCAAGGACACTCAGTGCTCCTTCTGAGCACGAATCTAACTGAAGCCAATCTCTAACTCCTCTAACCAGTCTTTCATGATTTCATATAAAACGGAGCCCTCATACACCTATAGACTCTGGCACTGAAACTCTCGGAGCATATTCCTCCAAGTGTCATCGTCATCAACCTCTAACTAGCGGTGATCTGCTGGAACAGCCTGCTAGACATTTTCTGTGCAAACCTGACAAGGACGTCAACCTGGAGACATACCTATAAAATAAAAACCATTAGAGTTCCTAAACCTGGAATGTGGAAGACTCAACATTATTTAATTAATTATTTTCTTTTATTCATTTTAGGTTAACCTATCCCAAGGTCTACCCATTCAAACACAGGCACAATGAAAAATGATGCATGATCCTTTCCTAGGTCTCTACCCTACAACTAGTATCACCTTGTTTAGTATCCATTGTAAACTTAAAAGGTCCGTACATCAGATCATAGGGGGCCCTAAACGACTATGTCTCAGCTGTTCTCCAGTGTTTACCTCACTTTCTAAACATGACAGACACTGTTTCCCTACCAACCCATGCAACCTCACCTGTGCCTAACTCCAAACTCCATCCTATCACTCAACCAGAGCTCTGATACCACTCTGTCACGACCCCCTCCCCACAAAGTGTACCACTCCTGGGGAGGCAATGTGAGAAGGGAGATAATGACCCCCGAGTCCCGCCTTCAGTAGGCCCCGGGTTGGTGACTAGAACCAAGGGTATAATAAACACACAAATGGGAGGCATTACCCTATAAGAGAATACATGCAGAAGAGAGAGATAAGATAGACACCAATCAACTCCAACTTAGAATTGGAATATACAAGAAACCCATGTTCATATATGAAATTTTAGGCAAAAGTACTTCAACTAGAAGGGAAAAACTACAAGAACCCAAAATAAAGTGAAAACAGTAGCAACCATAAGCCCGAACAGCTCCTGCAACCCCAAGCTAGTAGAAACCAGCTTGATCTCCAACCAGCTCCAAGTGACCATAAAAACAATTTATATATACATAGGGTGAGTATAACAATATACTCAGTAGGATCCTCCTCTAAGCCTCTCGTGTATAAGTAAAGAAGGCATGCTAAAGCACAGTGAACAACAAGTGAAACTAACTCGTCACCTAAACAGGAATACTAAGTTCCCAACCTCACCATGGCTACTCTCACCAAGTAACGCATATAATAATATATCATATAACAAAGAATATCAAGGGTACCCCGCTACTACTTCCCCACTGGTTTTCCAATTTTCCCCAACATTGCACATCCTAAGCATCTCTCTCCAAAAAGTCTTGCCCGCAGACACCTGGGCGAAGCACCACAATATGAACCTCGTACCCCACAAAGGCTTGACCATAGACACCTGGGCGAAGCACCACACCATCCTCACAACCAAAAGTAACTAGGTAGTTTCTGGGAGCCACCACATCTCACATAACGTGTATCATACGTCAGGTATTATACCTCAAGCCATTACAGCCCATACACTGAGTAAGGATCCTCAATCCATCACAACCTATACACATTACACCTATAGTAGTCCATAGGATACTATATCTAGAATATATGTGTGTGAATAACCAAAAGTCATTACATCCCTCTACACACTTATATGGGGAAAACTAACCAATGTGCCTACCAGCACAAGTAACTACCAAGAGAAGAGAGCGGGGCCAAAGGGGGTAGTCATCCATTCATCCTCCCACCAGAATTATGGGGAAAACACCCCCCAGGGCTTAGAATCCCTGGGGTGTCAGTTGCCCTTACTGAATGGGTGGAGTAGTGTATAGAAACAAAAAAAGTACAGGATATATTGTATCTCACAACCACACTATGAGAATTACATAGTCTTAGAAACAACTGCAGCTAACGTCTCTCAGACTCCGGGCTGCTACTTCTAAGACTAGGTATCCTATAAGCACACAACCATTTAAAGAGCTTTATTAGATTACTTCATTCCCTTATTATCAGTTCCAGTGTACGTTAATTAATTATTTAAACATTAATTGACCATGAATAATTCCACATTAAATTTCATTAGCATCACACCCAAAGTCAATTGTTCCTTCAAAAAAAGTACAACTCATCATTATGTTCCATAAAACTCCAACCCCATGGGTTAACACCATTTATTCAAATATTCATTACAGAATTACATTTCCATATTCCTAGGCATTCTAGAAAAGTATTCTATGCTACTAAACACAAGGGGGCTCAACACGGTGAGTAGATGTACTACCTGTCGAGTCTTTTCCGCCTATAGCAAGAGTGTAGACCCATCCCCCCTTGAGAAGCTAAACACGGAAAGCACGTGGAATACCCCGTGTGTCTTCGCCTCTTTCGGGAGAAGGGTAAGCAAGACCAGCTGCCTTGAGTATTGGGGAAAAGTAAAGCAGATCAACAACCAAAGAACCATCAAGAAACCAAAATCCACATCCATCCCATTCCATTAACCCCGGTGTCCTCCCCAACACCCACATGCATAAACCAATGCATCTCACCACTCTAGGCATCATCCGCTTCTATAACCAAAATCCACCATACCCCCACATATCACAATAGCCATCCAGGATCACATCACAACACAAACAACAGGAAAATAAACACCACTTTTAATTGGGCACTTGGCCCTTTAACAATCAAGAGGGTAACTCAGAACCCTTTAAGGAATTATCAAACAATCATTTCTTAAATCCATCTTTAATTAACAGATTTATTATTCGTAGTTTCCAAATTCGGGAAACCTAATTAGTAAGCTATCAAAAAAAATTAAACACGCTTACTGCGCCAATTTAATTAACATAAAATTACAACTAGAACCAGATTCGTTTACCTGCCTCTTTATCTTTAGCCAAACAATTATCAATTAATCCCAATTTACATTCTTTACCGATTTCCATCAAGAACAAATAGCTAATCAAAGCAAGTATAGATATCACACTATCTAGAAAAACATGTGGCAATAACATACAATTGATATCAATTTATTTATCTGGTTAAAATATTTATTATTTCAATTCTATTGTCATCTAGTGGGATTAAAAATGATAACAATACAGTTGCACATAAAAGAAAAGAGAAGCAATGAATCCCCTACCTCGAAGAGTTCTTGGCGTTCTTTATCAACACAACGGGTCACGATCCTCCTCTCGCAACAACTGCATCCACCTGAGGATGCCACGGAACAACCGCACCATCCAAACCCCAAGAAAATCCCCATTAGAAGCATGAAGATTACATGATTTAATATGGGAGGGAGAAATAGGAGAAGATGATCCCAAAAGAATGATGATAAAACATACCTTATATCGAGGATTGATCGATATAGCTTGGTTGCATCAAAACAGAGCGGAACTGATCCAAGGAGTAGAGTTTGATTTTGAAACTCATACGGGAAGGATTGAAAGGTTCTAGCATCTCATAGCTGAGAACAAAGAGGAAGAACAAGAGAGGATGATATCTTGTCCCTTTTTAAGATTTAATGGGGCAACAGTTTAAGATACGCTTAATTCCCCATTAAAGAAGGACCGCATTAACCCATGCGGTTTGACCAAGTAAAAACATCCCGATCCATAGGAATAATTAATATAGGATTTATGGTCTTTGAATCATCCATCTTAATTTAAGGGTTGCAACGTCACAGATGGTTCGCCATTCCAACACCGTATGAGGGAGATATGTTGTATGCAAGATCCCGTAATAAAAATAATAATATTATTGGGTGTTTCGTAGACCCAAGCCATGAACCATAATTTAATATCCCACATTAGACTTGAATCGATCGTATTAATGACAGGATCACATCGCCACTGACGAGAAGTCAATCAGACGTTGCACGTGGGTGTTATGGCGGGTTGAAAATTTAATAATAATATTAAATCTATTAATTCACGAGCATTTTGGGTAGGCAATCCAAAAACCCAGAAAAGACATCCAATATTGGACTTATAATTTCCATCTCAAAGTCAGGGTCGCACTGCCGCTGACGGTTTGTAAAACCGAGGTCGCACGAAGAAGTTACAGTTGAAAAAGTGTTTTATCAACAAAAATAATAACATGATTATTATATTATTATTTTTAATTGATTTATTTCAAATACCCAAATCAACGCACCACTCTCTCTCCAATTTGGTTCACCTCACTCCCTTTCACCATAATTGATTTCCTTTTCTTTTCTTTTATTACTTCCACATTTAATTCTCACACTCTCTCTCCAATCTCTTTACAATCTTACTTTTCCATTCAAGATTTCTTCTCCCACTCCACAAAAAGTGGCACCTCCCATTGTCTTCACTCCATGTCCATCACACCCCATATCTTTTCTCACTTCAAATTTATTATTATTAAAATTAATAATAATAATACCCATCTTTAAAGTTCTAATTTAATCCCATTAAATTATTTGACCATGGTTATTCTAATATTAAATTAAAACCATTCCATTTAATTAATAACAAACTAAAATAAACCATTACCATTATTATTTAATAGTAATAAATCCTCTTTCAATTTCATCAATGGGCCACCATCATTATAATCAATAATTATTACTATTATTGATGCCCATTATTATCTTATAATTACTCCCTCTCTCCAATCACATGATATTCACGCATGGGTTGGGAAACCATTCCATTCTTCATTATAATTTTATTATTATTTATTTATAATATATTAAATGAATATTATTATAATTATTTTAATATTCCAAAAATACAAGTTGGATTCACCCATAAGGGGTTTCACCCCATGCATTTTATTCCTTTATAATTTATTACATGCGCCTCATTTATTATAATTTATTCCTTTATAATTTATTCTATGCGCCTCCCATTATATGCCCATTACAAACACAATTTATTATTTTATAAATCAAAAATAAACCATGAACCTCCCCTCATTGAATTAAATACATTCAATTTTATTTCTTTTATTTCACAATGATTAAATTTAAACCATTTAATATAATTAACACCAAATATTTTCACGCCACCCTTATCAATTATTATTATCAAAAATTATTATTATAACACGCGTTGTGTTTGACCACATCAAATTTTTACAAATTAATGGACCGGAGAGGTCTGGGCCATTACATAAATAATATTATAACATAAAATGATTATGGATAAAGAACACCCATAAATTGGGAACAATGAGTACATCATGGTCACACGTAACATAAGTATAAAAATCATTACATCAAAAAGTGTAAACAAATCTAGCATCTTGTTCATGCATACAAAAATAATTTAATAAGATATATCACATTACCCATTTCATTACAATTATATATATATATATATATATATTTCTAATCACAACTATCACATATAATAAAATTCTCATAATGAAAATTTTCATGTTGAGGATATACTTATATCAACAATATATAAGAAATACAACCATAAAAATTAATGGGTATCATAATTATAACTTAAGGAAAACATCAGTGAATAAAAAATAGTGTCCACCTCAGTGAAGTGGTGAGAATATTTTCTTAGTAAATCAATAGTGTTAAAATTTTAGAGAATATCAAGGTTTTTTAATGTGGATAAATAAAAAAATTTGAAATAAGGAGGGACTTCAGGAATAATAACTTTATCACTAACCATAAAGGATAATTTAAATTTATACCAATGAAGAAAATACTTGAATATACCAACCAAGTAAAAAAGGAATAATAAAATATATGGTATTTACAAGAGACTTTATAAGAAATATAAGGGGATTTATCCAAGTGGATGAGTTGGGTTCAACTACCCCATTACCTAAAGTATTAATTTTTTCGTTATGTATACACCTCATATATAATAAACCTATGTTTATTAAAAATTAAATCCATATGATTATTCAATTTATTTATTTCATTATCTATCAATTAAGAATATTATAATTTATTAATATTGTTTTTTAAATGGTTAAATGGAATGATAGTTATTTTCATTGAATTATCCAATTTTCATTCCTGTTGTTTATGTTAGATCCATTGGAATGTAAATTTTGTTTTAAAAATATATAAAAATGACTATAATACATTAAAATAAATTTATAACTATAATATTTAGTTTAAATTAAAAAACCATCTAGGTGATGATAAGTAAATAACTGAAATACCCTCATATATGGATGAAACTAATTGTTAACAAGACATGTCAAAAGTGGCGAGATAATGAGAAAAAATATAATTTCAATGGATTAAAATTGGTATAACATACCATAATAATTTTTTTTATAAAATTACTATTTAAAAAGTATAGTCTGCTATAAAACTAAATGATATTGTTAGATTATAAATATTAAGGGAAAATAAATGAGTGGATTGTCGGGAAACCACTTTTTTGAAGCTTATAAATTTTTAGTGGGACTAATGTGTTGATAAATTTCAGTTTCATTACCCTCAAAAATCAAAATGGATACTAGGATTCTTAATAGAATGAAATTTCTTAGATATTTAGTATGATATTTGATTGAGTAGTGGTTTTCCACGAGATGAGAGATGGTGTATTTATATTATTGTGGAGGGGTATGTTTGGTAAAATAATAACTTAATTATTATTTCTATTATAAAGCTTTAAATATTTTTATATCTCAAATTATGAATTATGTTTTATTAAAACTCTTTTTTTTCAACCCCTTTAACACTGAATTCATTAGTTTATACAAAATGAATGAAAAAATGAAAAATTATTTTTCAATGGAATGCATTACATGTTTACATATTGGAAATTAATTTTTATATTTAGAAATTAGTTTCATTACTTTTAAAATAATTATTTTTCTTATTAAATATTTTTTGATCAATTTTTTCATAATTTAATTAAGTCATTATAACTTCCATATTACATGGTAAGATATTAAAAAAATTAAAAATTTACTTTTACAGTTCACCTAAAAAATCATGTTTTTAAAAACCAATAATAAAGTGAATCTTCAATTAATTTAATTTGATTACGGTAAAAATTAAATTTATATTATAAAAAAAATTTTCCTAAACTTTTAACTTTAATGGAATTTATTTTTCCACAAAATTTTATAAAATGTTATTTATTATAAATGCACTATTACATTTATTGTATTCCAAAGTTCAAAATTTATATTATAAAAGTATAAAATTTATATTTAAATAATTTAGTCATGGTAAATAATATTTATAGGTCATTATAATTTTCTAATGGAAATATTAATATTCTAAATATGGATTATAATTCTGATGGCTTGGTTGACATTCTTAATAATCATATAGTTTTTGTATTTCTAATATATACCACACATTTTTTAAATTTATTATCCAATACAATTTATATCAAGGTTTTATTTTCATCATCAGAAAAAATCATGTTTATACTACACATATTTGTTTTTATTGTGCCTTTTGAATGTGTGGTAATACTAAGATACCAAAATGATGAAAATTTTTTATTCTAATTTTTTATTTTTATTTTTTTTGTTTTTATTGTCTTCTTTTTCTATTTTCACATTTATAATGTACATTGATCTTATAAATTTAATTTCCTAAATATTGGAAATAGTGTATTATTGGTTTTCCTTATATGGTGCATGTGTGTTATACTATATTAATAAATATGGGACACATGTTTATTTTGAAGGAAAATTCCAAATATAAAAGTCTTGTTCATTACAACGTTTGGAAATTTAGAAATTTCATTCGAGAAAAATCAAATCATGTTATTTTTTGATAATTGGATAGGGTAGTTTAATTTAATTTCACCCCCCATCTTTCCATGTTTCCTCTTTATACTTTTAGTTTTTCGAATGTACTTTTACATTTCAAGTTTTCTTATTAAGTAGAATATTGACTCGTTGAATCGTTATATTCATCATTCACTCCTCATAAGAGTCATTGTGATCTTGATATGACACTTTTTAATTCCTTTAATGGAAGGTATTAGGAATGTAATTCCAAAATAGTGATACATGGAACAAGCCATGCACACAATTAAGGTTTTGTGGTAGTGTAAAATGACAAGACACATCTCATATGTGACCAAGTATACTTATGGGGACAATATACATTGGGATGAGACTTTCCTTCATTTTGGATATTATGAATCTCTTAAAAGGTGTTATTCAAAGAAAAACTATTTCTCCATCTTCAAACTATTATCCTATTTAATAATATTTAGAAAAACTCTATTTTTAAATATATGAAGCGTTAATATGTTAATAAATTTATTAAACCATACCAATAATTTGTTTCTTATGTTTGGGCGACAAATCATATTTTTAGTAACTCCAACCCAATATGTATGAATTCTATATCTCTTCAATTATAGATCATCATATGGGAACATATGAATTTTTGAGTAAAAACTATAGTTGTATGAGAACTCAACTAGCTGAATTAGTTGATCATAACCTCCATTAAAGACCATCAATAATGATCTGACCGTTTCATAGAATTTATAAATTTTACATTCTTATTAACAACTAATAAACTGTGATAAGATGTATAAAAGTACCACTCAATATTCAGGGAATGTTGAATACACTCCAGAATGTAAGAACCCGGATCTTCGTTTCAGGTACGCCTATCTTTTTTCTGGAGTTTTTAAGAAAAATGGAGTTTCTGGAAAATTTCTAAGTACACGCCATGTACTTTCTGAGTACACCCCGTGTACTCTTCTTCAGCTCGAAGCTGTGTGTTGGCTGTGCCCGGGCCACACACACGGTGTGTAGGGGTGACGTGGAGGCCGATTTTGGTGGAGTACGGAAAAACCTAGTACACGCCATGTACTCTAAAAGTACATGCCATGTAATTTTCTTTTTTTCACTAAACGCACCGGGGTCGCGCCTGAAGGACAGAACACACCCCTTCTCCAGGTTTTTCATCCGAGAGCGACCTGTACGACCGAATCTTCCCCAAGCCCCCGCCTCTCCGTCCGTTCTCCGATTCGAGCACGGTCGATTGCATTGGAAGCGCAACAGTGAGTTCTTCCTTCTTCTTGAACCTTGTTTTCCAATTCTTCCTCTTTCTCAAGTTATATAAGGTTGAACGTTTTCTCAGATCTACGACGTTTTAAGGAGAATCTGTCATCGTTGTTAACGTATATCGATCTCCTAGGATCAAGGTACGTGGTTTATGCCTTTTTGTAGGAATTTGATGAGTATTTTGTGCAAATTCCACCAATACCCTTGAACGGGGTATTGCATGTTCCTATTTTTCCCTTGTTGTATTGCCTGCTTTTCTTGGTTGCTAGAATAGATGTTTTTCCTGTGATTATGGTAGTTTTTACTGTACTCTGGAAGTTTTCCATGCTTGTTTTGCTTGTTTGGAATTTTTCTGGTTTCCATGCCTAGTTGTAGGATAGTGGAACTGTTGCTTTTTTATGCTGTTGAGCCTTAGATTGATAGCCAAGTAGTTCTTGAGGTTTACTTGGACGTTACACGCGCGCTGAGCATGTTAGTTTCACACAGGACTGTGAGAACCTAGTGTAGTAGACCATAAGGAGAATAGACGTAAGGGCTTATCCAGAGTGTCTTTTAATACGATGTGAGACCATAGGGGGAATTGACGATGGGTGCTTCCTCAGAGAGTCTATAGTTCCTCGATGCGGGCCATAGGGGGAATGAGACGTTGAGTGCTTCCCCAGAGAGCCTTTAGCATGATACAAGACTATAGGGGGAATTGACGGTGAGTGATTCCTTAGAGAGTCTATTTTCTTAGCTGAACCAGAGGGGTGAGACTGTGTGTGCCTCATAGAGGGTTGCTAGTACTTGTAGGTTGAACCATAGGGGTTAGGCTGTGAGAGCTACCTAGAGGGTTACCTGTTTTCTTCTTGTTGATGGTTGTTATTTGTGTACTTTATATGTTATAACTGTGGATTGTAGCTGCTCTATGCTTTTCTGTTTACTGATTCCTATACTATTACTTGCCATGTATTCATTGACTGTTAGACACAGATATTTGGGTGATTACCTACTGGGATTGTATCTCACACCCTGTTTGGGCCATGCTTTTGGGCCCAAGCAGACTTTGTTGTTGCAGGAATAGATAAGGGCAAGCGCCATTCGACTTCCGGTACTTGATTTCTTGGAGTTGGAGAGCAAGGGACCGAGCTTAGGCTTGTGATGCTGAGGAGTTCACTTTTTTTTCTTCTACACTTTTTTTTTCAGTTTTATTTCAGCACGTTGGTTTGTTTACTGCTTTCCATAGACTTATGTACCATGTTGCATCATTATTAGTTTATACATTTCTTTCGCTGTTCAGTTTAGTTGTTGTATGCTGTTTATTATTTCTGTTATTGTGTCTGGTTGTTCTTCCGCTGTATACTTTACCGAATGTGGGAATAGTTTCCCCACTGACTCACCAAGGCCCTCACTGCTAGTCGGCAGCCTCTGGCATTTGGGGAAATGCTCTTGAGTTCATGTGGCGAACCGGGTACAGGGCACCAGTAGAGGGGCTCCATATTCGGGTCGTTACAAAGTGGTATCAGAGGAGTTATTTTCTCTTTCTTTACTATTTGGAGACTTTAGCCAGGGATAGGACAGATTTGGTATTTGGTATTAGGATGTGCTCGGGAGTAGCTAACCCGTGTACATGGAAAAGACGTACTACCTCGTTAAATGAAGTTTGCTGGTTTTGAGATTTTACGGTTTGTATGATTTCAACTAGAGTGATTCACTTACTTTGTGTTGTTATTTTCTTGACGATTGCAGTTCTATTTCTGTCGCAACCCGATGAGATGAGGGTATGCCATCTCATGCATCATATAGGCACTTGTAGAAATCACATACCATGCATTCTTACCATGCCATCTAGGGTGCATTAGCGATTGCATGCTGTTGTGATAGACTTTTGTAGATTATGCATGTTGTTGTGATAGATGCTTGATAGAATCTCTGCTGCCTTGTTAGAGGATTGTTTGCTTCCTACTTTGCTTAAATAAACGCCAAACTTCGATTCTTGAGTTGTTATGGGCCCTCTCAAATCGGAAATTGGTGGAACATGATCCTGTTTTCTCTTGTCTATGACTGTAAAAGATTCCAAGCTTTGATTCACAGAGAGTATGGGCCCTCACAGATTGGAATTTGGCACCTCTTTGCCTTGTTTTCAGTGTTTCTGGGCTTCTGTGCAGTTTCTGAGCTACTGCCCAGAAAAACCCAGAATACACGGCGTGTAATTTTCGGATACTCGTAGTGTAGTTTTCAAGCCGTGTCACTAACCATGTCAGCAGAAACACGGTATCGTGAGAATTTATTCAGGAACACGCCGTGTACGGTTGGTACACTCCATGTAGTTTGGAGCCGTGTACCCGGCCGTGTCACTAACAACACAGGTCGGGGAAGCTCGAGTGAAACACGCCATGTTGTAAAGGAACACGCCGTGTAGTGTTGTCTAGGTACCCGACCGTGTCACGAACAACACGGGCCAGCATGACCTTCTCTTCAACACACCGTGTTGGCTTCAGAGCACGCCGTGTAGTCTTGTTCAGGTACCCAACTGTTTCACAAACAACACGGGACGGTGTTACCTCTACCTATACACGCCGTGTTTGTTCGGAACACGCGGTGTAAGGTTCAGCCATGTAGACGGTCGTGTGTTTAACAACACGGGCCGCCGAAGCCTTGTCTAGTACACGTCGTGTTTGTTCAGAACACGCCATGTAGTCTTGGGTTAAGTCAGACCGTTTGGGTTAGCCGTGTAAGGAGACTTGGGCGGGGGAATAGTTTTCAAGTACACGCCGTGTATTGGGTCAACACGCCGTGTAGTTGAGGTGTAACACGACCTGTATGGAAGGGGTACACGCCCATTTCAGTGGCTTAAGAAGACACGCCATGTAGTTTTTATACATGCCGTGCAGTTTTTATACATGCCAGGTAGTCCTGATTTGTAAACTTGTGTGTTTTCTTTCCCCTATTCCTGTTTTGTACTCTTGTAGTTCCTGCCCTTGTTTTTTTTCTAATCTAAGGTGTGATTTTGATCTTTCAGATCCATGCCTCTGATACGTCCTCTAGTTGTACATCTGTCGTCAGGTAGTGATCAGATGCCAGATATGGCTGATCAGGGACTTCCTGCCGATCCTCCAGTCTGGCCAGCCTTGGCACTGGATGTCATACTAGTTGAAGGCGCTGATGTGCAGTTCAGGGAGGGTTTTATGAGGATGATGTAGACCTTCCAGGGAGCACCGCCTCCTTCCACGACTATGGTAGACTTGACGCGGGTTTTTTAGCAGCAGCATCCTCCTACGTTCTCGGGGGAAGGAGGACCTCAGGCTGTAGAGTCATAGCTGGAAGCCATGCTGACTATCTTCGAGCATCTGGAGACGCCTACAGAGAGGTGATTCAAGATCTCCACCTACATGCTCCGAGACTCCACCAAGAGGTGGTGGGACGTGATCTCACATGTGGGTCATTAGTAGGATATGGCTTGGGAGGAGTTCTAGCACGTCTTCTATGACTACTTCTACCCGGAGACCCTGAGGGACGACCGAGCCTGGGAGTTCATGATCTTAGAGTAGGGTACTCTTTCTGTCATGGAGTATTCCTCTCATTTCACCGAGCTACAGCATTTCACACCCCTTCGAGATGGAAGTGGGGTGTTCTTAGCAAGGAAGTTCGAGGATGGTCTCATTCAGGAGATCCGCTCGCAGGTGAATATCTTCCAGTTGACTTCTATCACTTCCATCGTCAATCAGGCACTGATTCCAGAGCAAAATCTGAGAGACTCTGGAGCTGCAAGCCAGGGCGGTTCTGCTTCCAGAGCTAGTTTTCCTCCTGATGACAGCAAGAAGCGCCGTAGGGAGTCTACGTGTAGTGATCCGAGGAAGCGAGATGAATCGTCAGGAAGCCAGGTGGTATGCTAACAGTGCGGCCGATTAGGGAACACGAGGCTGCAGTGCCAGAGAGACCCCGTGGAGTGCCGATCATGTGGAAAGATGGGTCACCTTCAGCATTTCTGCTAGGTTTTCTCACCAGCAGCTGGTGACCGGGGTTCTTCCATGACTCCTCGTTCAGGAGCAGCCCCACCAGTTTCCCACCAGTCGGGGAGCTGGAGTTCTTCCGGCCATTTGGGCCGAGGTGGAGGTCGAGGTCGTGGCGGTCAACCACCAGTCCCTCAGCACTAGTAGGGAGGTTCAGCTCAGAGTGGTCAGCCAGGGGTTTAGGGCCGTGGTGTAGGCCAGTCTTTTGCCATGGAGCAGACCTATCGGGAGCAGGATCCCGGCCCTTCTACAGTTTGAGGTACGATTTTAGTAGCCTCAGTTTTATCTTCAGATCTTTTCGATACTGGTGCTACGCATAGTTTTATCTCTGTTGATGCTGTGGAGAGTGTTGGGCTTTGTGTCTTTTCTTCTGCCGACTCGTTGACACTAGACACACCTTTGGGGATGGGGAAATCTAGTGTACGCCAGTGTAGAGAGTGCCCTCTTGAGGTTGCAGGGTATTGTTTCACATGGGATCTCTATGTCCTAGAGATGACAGGATATGATGTCATCCTTGGGATGGACTGGTTGGTTCCCTTCCAGGTATTCATCGACTGCTATCACCACAGAGTGAGTTTCGTTTCACCAGAGGGTGAATCTTTTCTTCATAGAGGAGAATGGGACGTTCAGGCAAGTCGAGCCGGACTCGAGCATCATGGGCTGGGAAGGGTGACGACCCAGATTGCTAGTCTTTATCTGGATGATCAGGGTACTTTGTAGTTGGAATTTCTTCTAGTGGTGGAACATTTCAGGGACATCTTCCCAGAAAACTTTTCAGGTTTTCCTCCGGAGCGTGAGGTAGACTTTTCTATTGAGCTCGTTCCAGGAGCAACACCGGTGTCCATTCCTCCTTATAGGATGGCTACACCTGAGTTGTAGGAGCTCAAGAAGCAGTTGGAGGAGTTGCAGGCAAAGGGTTTCATCCAACCCAGTACTTCTCCTTGGGGTTCGCCTGTCCTATTTGCAAAGAAGGCAGACGGTACCATTTGGCTTTGTGTGGATTATCGGAAACTGAACCAGTTGATGGTCAAGAACCGATATCCCTTGCCAAGGATCGATGACCTCTTTGATCAGCTTTAAGGAGCCCGGGTGTTCTCGAAGATCGACTTGAGGTCTGGTTATCATCAGTTGTACGTTAGAACATCAGATATACCTCTGACAGCCTTCAGGAGTAGGTATGGTCTATACGAGTATACAATTATTCCGTTCGGTCTCACAAATGCGCCTGCAGTTTTCATGGCACTGATGAACTGAGTATTCCATCCTTACTTGGATTCCTTTGTCGTGGTCTTTGTGGATGATATCTTAGTGTACTATCACACTCGACATGACCATGCCACACATCTTGAGATCTTTTTGAGTATACTGAGAGAGCATCGTCTTTATACTAAAATCTCGAAGTGCCACTTCTGGATAGATCAGATTCACTTTTTGGGTCACGTCATCTCAGAGGCAGGAGTATCTATGGACCCATATAAAGTGAGAGCTGTAGTTTCCTGTGAGCATCCGAAGAACGTTTTTGAGGTACAAAGTTTCTTAGGTCTGGATGGATACTACAAACACTTCATTCGGGACTTTTCACGCCTAGCAGCACCTTTGACAAGTCTGACCAAGAAGGGGGCGAAGATCTTATGGTCAGATCCTTGTGAGTCAGCCTTTCAGGAGATGAAGGGAAGGTTGACGTCAGCACCGATACTAGTCTTGCTAGAGCCAGGTAATAGCTACACTATTTATTGTGATGCTTCAGGTATCGGACTAGGCGCTGTGCTTATGCAGGGAGATGGAGTCGTTGCGTATGGGTCTCAGAAGTTGAGGCCACATGAGAGGAACTACCCTACACACGATCTGGAGTTGGAAGCTGTTGTTCATGCCTTACACTGTTGGAGACACTATCTTCTGGGAGAGCACTTTGTGGTCTTCACCGACCACAAGAGTCTCAAGTACATCTTCACTCAGCGTGATCTGAATCTGAGACAGCGCAGGTGGGTCGAGTATCTTCAGTCCTTCAATTTTGATCTTGCCAATACGCTGGGGAAGGGCAACACAGTGGCAGATGCGTTGAGCATGAGAAATCAGATTCAAGTAGTTCAGAAGGCCATAAGTGAGTGGTAGCTCATGGATATGTTCTCTGAGATGCACCTGGAGGTGCACAATAGACAGGGACATACTTTCCTATCTTCAATAGCTGTTACCTCTACACTACTTGATCGGGTAAGGATGAGGTAGCTATTAGACTCAGAAGGCTTAGTCCCGTGGGAGAGTGTGTCAGAAGAGGACCCTCTTCCTGGATGGACATTGGGCGGGGATGAGATCTTGCATTTCTAGGGGCGCGTATGGGTGCCAGCAGACACAAGCGAGGAGCTGATGTGGGATTTTCATTCCTCTATTTGGGAAGTTCATCCTGGCGTCACCAAGATGTATCAGGATCTTCATCGCCAGTACTGGTGGCCAGGTATGAAGAAAGATGTTGCTGGTTTTGTCTTGCGGTGTTCTGCTTGTCAGCAAGTGAAAGCAGAACATCAGCGACCAGCAGGCCTTTTACAGTAGTTACCCATTCTGGAGTGTAAGTGGAACGATGTTGCAATGGACTTTGTAACCGGGTTGCTGAGGTCACCTCGAGGGAATGATGCTTTTTGGGTTGTCGTCGAAAGGCTCATGAAGGTTTCTCACTTATTTCCAATCAAGGAGACCTTCAGTGTCGATGATCTGGGACAACTTTACATTAGAGAGATTATACGTCTGCATGGAGTTCCACACTCTATTGTTTCAGACAGAGATGCGCGCTTTACTTCTCGGTTCTGGCAAGGACTTCATAAGGATTTGGGTACATAGGTACTTTTGAGTACGGCATACCATCCCCAGACTAATGGCCAGTCCGAGCGCACAATACAAGTTCTAGAGGATATGATGAGAGCTTGCATTCTGGACTTTGGCGGTTCTTGGGAGAAGTATATCCTGCTGGTGGAGTTTGGCTACAACAACAGTTTTCAAGAGACTATTCAGATGGAACCTTATGAGGCTCTGTACGTTAGGCCATTCCAATCACCCTTATGCTGGCTGGAGGCAGGAGAGGTAGATTTACTGGGACCTCATCTTGTTCAGGAGACCTCTGAGCAGATAGAGTTGATTCGGAAGAGGATGGCTACAACACAGTCTCGACAGAAGTCTTATGCTGATCAGCGGAGACGACCTTTGGAGTTCAAGGTCAGGGATCAGGTTTTCTTGTGTGTCACGCCAAGGTTGTAACAAAAAAGTATTCAGATATAGGGTAAGCTTTCACCGCGGTACGTCAGGCCATTTGAGGTTTTGGAGAGAGTTGGGCCGGTTGCCTATCGGTTGCAGCTACCTCAGAGGTACTGGGCCATGCACGACGTCTTCCACATCTCTCAGCTCCGACATTACTTTTTAGACCCATCTCATGTCTTTCAGCGTGAGGAAGTTGAGCTCGAAGTGGATGCATCGTTTGAGGAGCATCCCATCTGGATTGTCGATCGCAGTACGAAGGTTCTCCATGGGCGGTCTGTCCCTCTTGTACGGGTGCTATGGAAGCATGGGCGAGTACAAGATGGGACCAAGGAGAGGGAGGCCGAAGTACGATCATAGTGGCCAGAGCTGTTCAAGGTTTCTTGTTCTACGCCTCTCTAGGGAAATTCGGGGATGAATTTCTTTAAGGGGGGGGGGGGGGGGAGTTTGTAAGAACATGGATCTTCGTTTTAGGTACACCTAACTTTTTTCTGGAGTTTTTAAGAAAAATGGAGCTTCTAGAAAATTTCGAAGTACATGCCGTGTACTTTCTGAGTACACGTCGTGTACTCTTCTCCGGCTCGAAGCTATGTGCTGGTCGTGCCCAGGCCACACACACGGTGTGTAGGGGTGACGTGGAGGCTGATTTTGGCAGAGTAAGGAAAAACCTAGTACACGCCATGTACTCTAAAAGTACACACCATGTACTTTTGTTTTTTCACTAAATGCACCGGGGTCACACCTGACGGACAGAACACACCCCTTCTCCAGGTTTTTCATCCGAGAGCGACCCGTACGACCGGATCTTCCCTGAGCCCCCGCCTCTCCGTCCATTCTCCGATTTGAACATGGTCGATTGAGTTGGAAGCGCAGCAGTGAGTTCTTCCTTCTGCTTGAACCTTGTTTTCCAATTCTTCCTCTTTCTCAAGTTATCTAAGGTTGAACGTTTTGTGTGTTTTCTCAGATCTACGACGTTCTAAGGAGAATCTGTCATCACTATTGACGTATATCGATCTCCTTGGATCAAGGTAGGTGGTTTGTGTAACATCCCAAGTAAGTAATGAATAATAGATATTTTTATCTATGTCTATTAGTGAATTAGATAGTGTTTTAGAGGCTTAAAATGAGAATAAATCCAATCTTAAGCATGGAATACACTAATATTTTTAAAAGATTGTTTTACTGCCTTTTGATGGAAAACCATTTTTAAATCTATCTTTTGACAATTTCATAAGCTATGTTTTTCAAAATAAACTTATTCTTTATGATTGGGACATCAAAATTTACTTTTTGTCAATTTTTGGTATTTTTCTGATAAAGTTCATTTTTTTTAATGAATAGTGAAAAATGTTGTATTTTAATTCAAAACCTCTTTTTAATATAATTTATTTATATGATTATATTATCTTTTGAATTGGTTTTTAAGTGAAATTAGAATATATTTTTACCATTTAATCCAACGGTGGTTATTGGAATCAATTTCACTTTGAAATTGGACTTAAACTAGTGTCAATCTTTTGATACTTATTGTTTCATAAAGACACGCTATTTGTCATGACAACGGGAATTAATTATTAAATTATTTAATGTAACTTATATGATTTGAATTTTGTAAAATAGACATCATTTTTGAATTCAGAATATCAAATATATCTTAGGGTGAAGTTTTGGTATTTTTCTGAAAAACTTCAATTTTTGATGAATAGTGAAACCTCTAAGTGGTAGTTAAAGAAACCGATTTTTCGTTTAAATGAAACTTTGCCACTTCTGTGATTTGATTTTCAAAAATCCGACATACATGGTTGTCATTAAGAAGTAAAATGTGGTTCAATGAGATTAAAATAATTTTTTGGTGAATAGTAACTTTTAAGTTTTTAATCGCGATTAGAGGTAATTAGTGTAATTTAAGGTAAAAATAATGTTATAATAAAATGAAAATACCTAGAAACATGTCCTACCCTTATTGGATGTGTCATGGCCGACCATGAAAAGCCATGGGTCAACTTGGGGACCCCATGGAGCCACTTTGGTAGGAAAATGACATTAATATCTTTTTATTTAATGTTAAAATTAAAATGACACAAACATGAGTTGTTTTACTAAAACAATTTTTAAATGAGGTTATACAAGTCATATTTTTGACTATAAGTATTCATTATAAATATAAAAAGATTTCCTACATCATGATATTTGTTTTATAATTTTTAGACATTAAATAAATTAAATTATTTATGACATCATGATGATGCAACGATTACCTCATTAATAAAGGATTTAAATAAAATGAAAAGATAATGTAAAATATATGACCTACACATGTCCAAAACCTATTGGATGTCTGGATTTAGAACCCTTATCACCTTATCATAGAATTATATCAATTTGGGACCTTTTAAATCTGAAACTCATTTTCAAATAAAGTAACATTTCTTTACTTTTCAAGAGTGCCCCTCCTCTCCTCTTATAAAAGGCCCCCACCTCTACCTCCTTACCCACACTTCCAAAGCCTTTGGCTCGGCCAACCCCTGCCCATTTTGTCTCTCCACTTCCCTCTCTTACTCCTTGAAGCCTCACTTTGGGCAGAAGTCTTCCCAAGGAAGCCTTTGAGCTCAAACCAAAGGGAGTTACCCGATTTTAAGGTAATGTCTTCACTTGTGTTCTTTTGTTTTATTTTGCTTCTCCAACACCCTAAACTCTTTTTATTAATTTATTTTGTAACAACACCAGTATCTTAAATATACTAGGATGTTGTTATAAGAAGGATTCAAGCTAAACTTACACACACCTACATCTAATGGTTAAAGAACATACTGTTTCCGTGGATGGTGAATTTCTGCCTCCCGAAATGATGATTGTTCAACATTATTTTAACACCTTAAAAGGTGGACATTAAGATGAAAATATATTTATATATGATGTATAATATGTTTATGATTTCCTTAAGATTATGTATTTTTCATTTTGGTCATACCTTTATGGTTTCAATTATGGGTAAACGCGATATCTTCATTTAAGGAAGTGCAGACTACCGCCCCCTCAAAGTGATTTGATTCGTTAATACCATATGTGGGACATATAAAGGATGGAGTTATGATATTATATATGATATTACACTGTAATTATAATATACCTTTATATCATTTTGATTCCATTTCATAAAATACGAAATAGAAATGGAAGCAACGTTCATGCGTACGTACGGCTTACCGTCTCAATGAACGGTGCATTTCATTTCTTACCTCTAAATGTTATGTAATATTATAAATGCATGCATGTACTAGATATATATGATATATATGATATCTACATCATGAATACCATTCTGTATATAATGGATACATGAACAACTTGTAATTATAAAGGGTTTATTTTTGACTCAAGTACCAATGATCATTAAAATGACCGTTATTAACTTAAATAATTACATAGTGTTCATGACATGGAAATAAGTGATATAAAAGGAATAATGAACTTGAAAAAAATTCTTAAACAAGAATAAATTAACTCAAGTTTATTATTCAGGAGATTAAAGAACGACCGAGTCAAGTCAGACCTGAGGTATGGGACTTTGTCTCAATCTCCTTTCATTGAGGCATATTTTGTTTTATACACAACCTTCTTTTATACGGTATATAAACCCCTTTGAATTTTACATTTTTTAAAAAGGGATCTTTTTATACGAAGCATTTACTAAACGACAAGAGGGAATGTTTTTTTCGTACGTATGTGGCGACGACGACTTCTCCGCCGCCGTGACCATTATTTGAGTTTCGGCTTCCTCTACAAGCCATACCGTTTTTTTAAAAGAAAAATAAATAACCTGTTTTAATTTTCTTTTATTTTGGTATTGAAAATGGTTTTCATAATGTTTTTATATCAATGTGTTGTATTGCTATCTTGTGATTGAAAGGTGGAAATGTTATATGTTTCCTTTATGCATGTTTTATGTGATACGATTATGTTGTGGTTCTTGGGCATTATTATGAAGACGGGTGGTTCCGTGATAAAATAAGGGAGGGTGAGCCCGATATAGCTCTCCAATGCATTGGGTAACTCGAAGGAGTGAAACGTTAAGGTTTCTCCGAAGAGATTTAGGGAATATACTGTAATGGGTATTCCAAACGTAACCAAGAGGGTTACTCCCTACGTAAGAATGTTATGAATGCCTCAAGTTACCTTTATGTCTTATGATTTCTATGATTTATTCATGATTTGATGAGGTATGATAAAGTGCTTATGTTTTATGGGTAATGTATGATTTCATTCTTATGTATTTATGTACCCATGTGTCCTTTCCATATTTTTATATCCCTTACTGAGCTTTTTATGCTCATCCCAAGTTTTTGAAATGTTTTTCACAGGTCAAGGAAAAGGTACATGATATGATTATAGTGTCAAGGAAGTGTCAAGAAAGAATCCATGTTTTATTTTAAATATGTTTCCATTGATGGAAAAAATGAATACTATCTTCTATGTAACCACTTTGTTTAAATGTGGAATGTAATGCATGTTTTATGATCTAATTCTCTAAAACTCTAAACCTGAAAAGATCCTCAAGGTGTAATCTTGTAATAACTCAAGATTAAGTAAGGTTTAAGGCCGGGGCCTTATAGTTGGTATCAAAGGTCGGTTTAGATAACTTTAGGAGTTAGAATTTTATTAAATGATTATCCAAAATATTTTTTTTTGAAATGATATAGCATTTGAAGATTACCATGTTGCTTCTCCTAAGATATTTCTATGTTAAGAATGGTTTTTCATAGAGGACACAGAATAGATTTTCTGGGAAGGAATACAGAGGGAAATGAACTTTCAAATCAGTATCCCGAGATGGTCAGAATAAGAACTAAATAGTTTGTTGCAGTGATGGCTCAGTTGACTCAGGAGTTGAAAAGAATATTGGTGAATGCTACAGTTTTGGCACTTCCTTATAGGAATGGTGAGTTTGTTATCTACAGTGATGCTTCATTAAAAGGACTTGGTTGCGTCCTAATGCAGAATGATCAGGTAATTGCTTATGCTTCACGACAGTTAAAAACTCATGAGGTAAATTACCCTACACATGATTTCGAATTAGCTGCTGTTGTTTTTGCTTTAAAAATTTGGAGGCATCATTTGTATGGAGTAAAGTGTGAAATATATACTGATCACAAAAGTTTAAAGTATATATTCACTCAGAAAGAATTGAACATGAGACATAGGAGATGGATAGAATTAATCAAGGATTATGATTGTACAATTCATTACCTTTCAGGAAAAGAAAATAAAGTGGATGATGCATTGAGTCAAAAAAGTAATGCTTCATTAGCAATGTTGCGTTTGGAACGTGATCCTTTGGTTAAGGATTTGATGAACTTTGGCATAGAAGTTTTTGGTGTAGGATGTTCTTCTGTTTTGTTTCAGGTATCAGTGAAATCTTCTCTATCAGACAGAATCAAGCAAGTACAGAAGCAAGACAGTGAGTTGTAGAAAAAGGTAGAGCTGGTTCAGAAAGGTAAGTTGCCTGAATTCAACATTGATAATGATTGCGTTTTGAGATTTGGTAAGAGATTGTGTGTGCCTTGTGATTCACAATTTAAGAGAGAGTTGTTATGTGAAGCTCATAGTTCTCCGTTTTCAGTTCATCCTGGAAGTACTAAGATGTACAGAGATCTGCGGGAGTATTACTGGTGGGATGGAATGAAAAGAGATATTGCTGATTTTACTGTGAAGTGTTTGACATGTCAACAGGTTAAAGAAGAGTGGCAGTTACCAAAAGGGATACTTCAGCCTTTACTAGTACCAGAATGGAAATGGGAGAATATATCCATGGACTTCGTTGTGGGATTGCCGAAGATCCCTCGAGGTAATAATGCAATCTGGGTTATTGTTGATCGCTTGACCAAATCTGCTCATTTCCTTGCTATACGAGATACTTTTTCCCTAGATCAACTTTCCCGTTTGTATCTTAAAGAGATATTCAGGTTACATGGAGTTTCACTCTCCATTGTATCTGATCATGATCCCAGGTTTACTTCTAACTTTTGGAAAGGCCTTCAAAAGTCATTGGGTACTGAATTAAATTTTAGTACAGCTTTTCATCCGTAATCAGATGGGCAGTCAGAATGAAAAATTCAGACCTTGGAGGATATGCTACGAGCTTTCTCTATGGATTATCAGGGAAGTTGGGACCAACATCTTTCTTTGGTTGAGTTTTCATATAATAACATTTTTCATTCCAGTATACAGATGGCACCATTTGAGGTGTTATATGGGAAGCGGTGTCGAACTCCAGCTTTTTGGGATGAAGTGGGTGAAAGAAAGTTGATGGGACCAGAATTGGTAGAAGAGTTGGCAGAAAAAGTTCAGCTGATACAGAAACACATGAGAACAACTCAGAGCAGGCAGAAGTGTTATGCGGACAACAGGAGGAAGGATCTATCTTTTGAGGTAGGTGATCATGTTTTTCTCAAAGTCTCACCATGGAAAAGTGTGATGCGATTTGGTAAGAAAGGAAAGCTGAGTCCAAGGTTCATTGGACCATATGAAATTCTGGAGAGAGTTGGATCAGTTGCATACCGGGTGGCTTTACCTCCGAGTTTATCTATGGTACACAATGTTTTTCATGTTTCGATGCTGAGAAAGTACATGCCTGATCCATCTCATGTTTTGAGTCCAGAGGTACTTCAGTTGGAAGAGAACCTATCTTATGAGGAACAACCAGTCCAGATTCTTGACCACAGGGAGAAAGTGTTACGAAATAAGGTGATTAATCAGGTAAAGGTTTTGTGGAAAAACCACATGATGGAAGAGGCAACATGGGAATCTGAAAATGCAATGAGGGATAAGTACCCCCATTTATTCGATAAGTAAATAAATTGCGTGGACACAATTTTCTAAAGGGGGGGAAGGATGTAACATCCCAAGTAAGTAATTAATAATAGATATTTTTATCTATGTCTATTAGTGAATTAGATAGTGTTTTAGAGGCTTAAAATGAGAATAAATCCAATCTTAAGCATGGAATACACTAATATTTTTAAAAGATTGTTTTACTGCCTTTTGATGGAAAAACATTTTTAAATATACCTTTTGACAATTTTATAAGCTATGTTTGTCAAAATAAACTTATTCTTTATGATTGGGACATCAAAATTTACTTTGTGTGAATTTTTGGTATTTTTCTGATAAAGTTCATTTTTTTAATGAATAGTGAAAAATGTTGTATTTTAATTCAAAACCTCTTTTTAATCTAATTTATTTATATGATTAGATTATCTTTTGAATTGGTTTCGAAGTGAAATTAGAATATATTTTTACCATTTAATCCAACGGTGGTCATTGGAATCAATTTCACTTTGAAATTGGACTTAAACTAGTGTCAATCTTTTGATACTTATTGTTTCATAAAAACACGCTATTTGTCATGACAGCGGGAATTAATTATTAAATTAATTAATGTAACTTATATGATTTGAATTTTTTAAAATAGACATCATTTTTGAATTCAGAATATCAAATATAGCTTAGGGTGAAGTTTTGGTATTTTTTTGAAAAACTTCAATTTTTGATGAATAGTGAAACCACTAAGTGGTAGTTAAAGAAACTGAGTTTTCGTTTAAATGAAACTTTGCCACTTCTATGATTTGATTTTCAAAAATCAGACATACATGGTTGTCATTAAGAAGTAAAATGTGGTTCAATGAGATTAAAATAATTTTTTGGTGAATAGTAACTTTTAAATTTTTAATCGCGATTAGAGGTAATTAGTGTAATTTAAGGTAAAAATAATGTTATAATAAAATGAAAATACCTAGACACATGTCCTACCCTTATTGGATGTGTCATGGCCGACCAAGACAAGCCATGGGTCAACTTGGGGACCCCATGGAGCCACTTTGGTAGGAAAATGAAATTAATATCTTTTTATTTAATGTTAAAATTAAAATGACACAAACATGAGTTGTTTTACTAAAACAATTTTTAAATGGGGTTATACAAGTCAGATGTTTGAATATAAATATTCATTAGAAAGCTAAAAATATTTCCTACATAATGATATTTTTTTTTATAATTTTTAGATATTAAATAAATTAAATTATTTATGACATCATGATGATGCAGCGATTACCTCATTAATAAAGGATTTAAATAAAATGAAAAGATAATGTAAAATCTATGACCTAAACATGTCCAAAACCTATTGGATGGATGGATTTCGAACCCTAATCACCTTATACTATAATTATATCAATTTTGGACCTTTTAAATCCGAAAATCATTTTCAAATAAAGTAACATTTCTTTACTTTCCAAGAGTGGCCCTCCTCTCCTCTTATAAAAGGCCCCCACCTCTACCTCCTTACCCACACTTCCAAAGCCTTTGGCTCGGACAAACCCTACCCATTTTGTCTCTCCACTTCCCTCTCTTACTCCTTGAAGCCTCAATTTGGGCAGAAGTCTTCCCAAGGAAGCCTTTGAGCTCAAACCAAAGGGAGTTACCCGATTTTAAGGTAACGTCTTCACTTGTGTTCTTTTGTTTTATTTTGCTTCTCCAACCCCCTAAACTCTTTTTATTAATTTCTTTTGTAAAAACACCAGTATCTTCCATATAATAGGATTTTTTATAAGAATTATTCAAGATACACTACACACACCTACATATAATGGTTAAAGAACATACTTTTTCCGTGGATGGTGAATTTCTGCCTCCCGAAACGATGATTGTTCAACATTATTTTAACACCTTCAAAGGTGGCCATTAAGATGACACTATATTTATATATGATGTATAATATGTTTAGGATTTCCTTAAACTTATTTATTTTTCATGTTGGGAATACCTTTATGGTTTCCATTATGGGTAAACGCGATATCTTCATTTAAGGAAGTGCGGACTACCGCCCCCTCAAAGTGATTTGATTCGTTAATACCATATGTAGGACGTATAAAGGATGCAGTTATGATATTATATATGATATTACACTAGAATTATAATATACCTTTATATCATTATGATTCCATTTCATAAAATATGAAATAGAAATGGAAGCAGCGTTCATGCGTACGTACGGCTTACCGTCTCCATGAACGGTGCATTTCATTTCTTACCTCTAAATGTTATGTAATATTATAAATGCATGCATGTACTGGATATATATGATATATATGATATCTAAATCATGAATACCATTCTGGATATAATGGATACATGAACAACTTGTAATTATAAAGGGTTTATTTTTGACTCAAGTACCAATGATCGTTAAAACGACCGTTATTAACTTATATAATTACATAGTGTTCATGACATGGAAATAAGCAATATAAAAGGAATAATGAACTTGAAAAAGGTTCTTAAACAAGAAGAAATTAACTCAAGTTTATTATTCAGGAGATTAAAGAACGACCGAGTCAAGTCGGACCCGAGGTATGGGACTTCGTCTCAATCTCCTTTCATTGAGGCATATTTTGTTTTATACACAACCTTCTTTTATATGGTGTATAAAACCCTTTGACTTTTATGTTTATTCAAAAGGGATCTTTTTATACGAAGCATTTACTAAACGACAAAAGGGAATGTTTTTGTCATACGTATGCGGCGACAATGACTTCTCCGCCGCCGTGACCATTATTTGAGTTTCGGCTTCCTCTACAAGCCATACCGTTTTTTAAAAAGAAAAATAAATACCCTGTTTTACTTTTCTTTTATTTTGGTATTGAAAATGGTTTTTATAATGTTTTTATATCAATGTGTTGTATTGATATATTGTGATTGAAAGATGGAAATGTTATATTTCCTTTATGCATGTTTTATGTGATACGATTATGTTGTGGTTCTTGGGCATTATTATGAAGACGGGTGGTTCCATGATAAACTAAGGGCGGGTGAGCCCGATATAGCTCTCCAATGCGTTGGGTAACATTAAGGAGTGAAACGTTAAGGTTTCTTCGAAGAGATTTAGGGAATATACTGTGATGGGTATTCCAAACGTAACCAAGAGGGTTACTCCCTACGTAAGAATGTTATGAATGCCTCAAGTTACCTTTATGTCTTATGATTTCTATGATTTATACATGATTTGATGAGGTATGATAAAGTTCTTATGTTTTATGGGTAAAGTATGATTTAATTATTATGTATATATGTACCCATGTGTCCTTTCCATATTTTTATATCCCTTACTGAGCTTTTTATGCTCATCCCAAGTTTTTGAAATGTTTTTCACAGGTCAAGGGAAAGGTACATGATATGATGATAGTGTCAAGGAAGTGTCAAGAAAGATTCCATGTTTTATTTTAAATATGTTTCCATTGATGGGAAAAATGAATACTATCTTTTATGTAACCACTTTGTTTAAATGTGGAATGTAATGCATGTTTTATGATCTAATTCTCTAAAACTCTAAACCTGAGAAGATCCTCAAGGTGTAATCTTGTAATAAATCAAGATTAAGTAAGGTTTAAGGCTAGGGTATTATAGTTTGTGCCTTTCTGTAGGAAGTCGATGAGTATTTTGTGAAAATTCCACCAATACCCTTGAACGGGGTATTGCGTGTTCCTGTTTTTCCCTTGTTGTATTGCCTGCTTTGCTTGGTTGTTAGACTAGATGTTTTTCCTGTGATTATGGTAGTTTTTATTGTACTCTGGATGTTTTCCATGCTTGTTTTTCATGTTTGGCATTTTTTCGGTTTCCATGCCTAGTTGTAGGATAGTGGAACTGTTTCTTTGTTATGGTGTTGAGCCTTATATTGATAGCCAAGTAGTTCTTGAGGTTTACTTGGACGTTACACGCACGCTGAGCATGTTAGTTTCACATAGGACTGTGAGAACCTACTGTAGTAGACCACAGGGAGAATAGACGTAAGGGCTTCTCCAGAGTGTCTTTTAATACGATGCGAGACCACAAGGGGAATTGACGATGTGTGCTTCCTTAGAGAGTCTGTAGTTCCTCGACGCGGGTCACAGGGGGAATGAGACGTTGAATGCTTCCCTAGAGAGCCTTTAGCATGATACAAGACTATAGAGGGAATTGACGGTGAGTTCTTCCTCTGAGAGTCTATTATCTTAGCTAAACCAGAGGGGTGAGACTATGTGTGCCTCCTAGAGGGTTGCAAGTACTTATAGGTTGAACCATAGGGGTTAGGCTGTGAGAGCTACCCAGAGGGTTACCTTTTTTCTTCTTGTTGCTGGTTGTTATTTGTGTACTTTATATGTTAGAACTGTGGATTGTAGCTGCTGTGTGCTTTTCTGTTTACTGCTTCCTGCACTATTACTTTCCATGTATTCATTGACTATTAGGCACATATCTTTGGGTGATTGCCTATTGGGATTGTATCTCACACCCTATTTGGGCCATGCTTTTGGGCCCAAGAAGACTTTGTTGTTGCAGGAATAGATAAGGGCAAGCGCCCTTCGACTTCCGGTACTTGATTGCCTGGAGTTGGAGAGCAAGGGACCGAGCTTAGACTTGCGATGCTGAGGAGTTCACTTTGTTTTCTTCTGCACTTTGTTTTTCAGTTGTATTTCAGCATGTTGGTTTTTTACTTCTTTCCATAGAAATATGTACCATGTTGCATCATTATTAGTTTAAACATTGCTTCCTCTGTTCAGTTCAGCTGTTGTATGCTGTTTATTGTTTCCGTTATTGTGTCTGGTTGTTATTCTGTTGTATACTTTACCGAATGAGGGCATAGTTTCCCCACCGACTCACTAAGGACCTTGTAGTTAGTCGGTAGCCTCTGGAGTTTGGGGAAACGCATTTGAGGTCATGTGGTGAACCGGGTATGGGGCACCAGTGGAGGGGCTTCAGATTCGGGTCGTTACACAGAACATATAAGTTTCAAAATAAAGTGTTATTCCTTAAGTGTACTCATCACTCCCTTAACATATATCATTGTAAGCTAAATGTGTGTGAAATCCTCTTGAATGGTGATGATGTGACAATTCTATAAAGATAATGAACATTATCATACATAAAGAATAAATCCTAGTAGATAAATATTCATTAATTGACATAATGATCTACAAAAGAATCGTTTTAGTATAGTGCATTTGGAGACTTGAAATATGAAAAAAGGGTCTGTATATGAGCTATTCCATCTCCAACTATGTTCTTCATAAATATAACCCTTATTAGACATATTAGACATATTACATTTCATCATATCGTGGGGAATTTAATCATAAAAAATGTAATCTTATATGCTAAGCAAGGGTACATAAGGAAGATATTAAAATAACATGATCATATGGGTATGCGAAAATGATAATAAAATTTGAAAATTGTTCACAATATATAATTTATCATAAAAAAGATTCATGGAATAAATCCTAGTAGTTCATAACACAAAAATCACAATTTAATCAAATATAATGAGCCATAAGATCATAATATTATCATAAGAAAAATATTTTTATCATACAAAACATCATAGAAAATCATATGTCAACAAAATCCACCAAGATATCCATAACATGATAGGAATGGGATCACTAATTGTGTAGATTCCTTGGGCTTGTGATAAACTCCCATGTACCCTCTTTTGGGCTTGGGTAACCACCTGTATACCCTCTTTCAGTCATGGTAAAACCTCCCATGTACCCTTTGAAAACACATAACATTAATCATTGAAAAATTAATATGATGGAGATATAAATCTATCCCATTACATAATTAAAATAATTAATTTCTATTATGCAAGACCATAAAATATTCATCATATTATAAACCATTAAATGAAATGGGTTTTATAAAATATTTCACCAAAGTACAACCAATGGAATAAAATTGGGTTTCATAATCATTTTATCATTTCATTATAACATAACACATATAAAAATGGATTGTTTTCATAAAAAAATTATCATCATAATTATAAACTATTCAGGGATAGAATAATAATGGTATCCTAGAGTCATAACCCTAATAAAACATAAATTTAATCAAAGTGTGTTCACTTAGATGAGATATTATCTCAAATGACCACATGGAAAATTTCATGAGGAAAATAAACATTATAATTTGGAAAACACATTTTAAAAAATAAAACATTTTAAAGATTAGTTTATTTAAAAATAATATTTGAAACTTATAAAGGAATCATTATATATCAATTAAAATTATTCCTCATGAAAATAAATTTTTAGTTTTGATTTTTTTTAAATACAACGTTTTTTTCAAAAATTATTTTTTTTGAAAATTACCTGGAAAATTAATAATGAAATATTTTATGATAATAATTTTCATGATAAAAGTAAATTACTTTCATATCATACATGTCGAAAAAATAATATGTACACATTTTCAGTCATGTCCAAATGGCCTTTATTTGGAAATCAAAATGGATATTACATTTACAATACTTTCTAAAAAAATTAAATATAATTAAAAATACCTTTAATAAAACCTTTTCATAATGATAATTTAAAAAAAAAAAACTAGAAACTGTGGATATGGAAGAAAAGGTGGATTTTGAGTAACGATCGAAGTATTGTTAATTTTCATTAAAGAAATTATTTTTTGACTCGTGAATACATAATGAGAGGAAAAAAGAAGGGAAACTTATATTCTCATAGAATAATTAGAGGATAATATAATTCATGATATTATTGAAAATTATATCATAATATTTCTTCATCAACAACATAATCATATCAATCCTAATAAACAATGAGATTGTGTTATAAATCCATTACCACTTTGATATCGTTGAATAATAATACCCTTAATGGAATAACATTAAATGAAACATAATATTTCATTATAAAATGTAAATTTATGGTATTACCTGTCAAAGTGTTTTTATAAACATGTCAAAAAAGAAGATAGATACACAATATAATGTATTTACCAAAGAAGATGAATTGAGACAAAAATACCCTACTGCTTTGGTAGATTTTGATCCATAACCCAATGAGATAGAGATAATAAAATTCATATGTAAATAAATTTTTTTTATAGATAATAAAAATAAAATAAATTCATGGGTAGTATATACACACCACATAAAAGAAACATGCAATGAATATGGAATGTGTCTCACAATAAATGAATGTAAGACATAAATCCCTTACCTTAAGTATAAATATCCTTTATACATGGTTAAAGATGATATATAATAAATATAATTTTATTATAAATAAATTATATATCCATACATATATATATATAATACCATATATTATTTACTTATGAGATTTTATTACTAGTTTATTAATAATTCTTTGTTAAAAGCACCTTTCAGGTAACAACAACTTTTTTTTATGTTTTGATTTTTTATTTTTAGTCCTTTTAGATTGATCATGGTTACATAATCTCTACAATGTTAATCATGATATAAATATAATATATATTTAGTGTAAATGTATTTATAGTAATCAATAAAGGATAGAGATATAAAATGAAGTATACCATTCAAGGAGATGTTAGGTTACATAAATGCATGAACATTGTTCCCATTTTCTCGTCGGGTGAAATGAAAGAAAGGTAAATAATTTTTTATCATTATAGAACCATTTTAGGTCATATATATGACTTATATTAAATTAATATTCCCTTATTACCTTTAGTGTAAATTGTTAGTGAAAATTAATCAAATCATTTCACGAGGTGGTAGTCTGTCGTATAAATGGACAACATTATCATATCCCCCACAAAATGGAAAGTGAGATGGTATACATGATATATTAACTAAATATGTATTATTATTTTTCCAATATCATATATGTTCATTTAATCATTCAAAATAATCATGATATTAGAATGAAAATTATAAAATACACATCACATCGATTCATGAGGCGGTTGATCGCCATACACATGAGTAACATTATTGTTTTAAAATGGGATTTAAGGTAAGAATATAGGCTAGGAATTATAATTCAAAATTTAAAATAGTATAATATATGTATTATATAAATATTAAATTCATTATAGTAATAATATGTGATAGGGGGTGATGGAAAATGAATAACATCAATTTAGGAGGCGGTAGCCCACCATGCACATGATCAACAATTTCATTTAAATTTTTGATGGAAGTGGAAATTTATAATGGTTATCGAATTATCATAATAACATCTATTAAAAGGATTGGAGATGAAGTGGCATCATATAAGTGGGATAGAGGACACACATGGATTTTTTGAAGAGAATAAATTGTATCTAGGTTTTTCACTTGACAAAAGGGTCAAAAATGGTTCATTATTGATTCTTATAGAAAATAATGTTTAAATATGGATATTAAATGGCTATGGTAATTTTTATAGGTCATCATATTCCTTAATGTTTATGTTTAAACCCCTCGGTAAACCCCCCTTTTCCTTAATCATGACAATTAATTATTAATGTTTTTACTATTAATTAATTGTATAAAAAATGTTTACTTTATTATATAATTTCAATTATTCAGATTCCAAATATTGAATCCATTTTTCTATGTCCCACTATTCATTAAATGATTTAACTTTTCAAAAAATTCTAAAAAATTCACTATATTTTTTTTTAAAATGAAGATTAAGTTTTTTTTTGTAAAAGAAATATATTTTCTAAATGTGACATAAATTAAATTTAAAATTAGTACAGAAATTGTGATAAAACTTATTTTTAAAAAAATTGGATAGTGTTGGATTTATTCTTATCTCATGCCTATAAAACACATGTAATTAATGATAAATGTTGGAATAAATATATAATATATAAATTTTAATTAATACCATTCAAGAACTTAATTAATATAATTTATTAGGACAAGACATGTTTTCATACAGAAAAATTATTTTCCACAAAATATTTTCATTATTTTAAAATGGTTTTAAATTTTAATTATAAATAACTTGTCACCAAAGATGTCATTTTATATATATTTTTGTGTGAAACTTATATTTTTATAATTAAGTCAATCCTATTCATTCCCACCATTTCAATAGTCAGTGCATAACATTCATATTAAATATTAGTATTTTAATAGTATGTCATGTTTCATTGAAACATAGTATTAAATGTAATCAATATTGAACTAGATGCTGTGTGCAATGAAAGAGAAACCTAGTGTTTCATGTAATGAAATATTAAGTTGGTGCTACATTTAATTCAAGATAAAATTATTATTTTGTGTAATTCATGCTAAACTTTATGTTCCTTGTAGTGTAAAATTCTAGGAAGAAAAATTAAATTAATTTTCAAAAAATATTTCATAAAATATGGTGATGTTATATTCTACCCTAAATAAAATGAAGTTTATCCTCAAAATTTTCCACTTTAGTACCAACAAATAAGGATAATTAAAACTCATTACATCCTCAGGTTTCTACATATCTTCCTTAAGAAGGTGGGTTTTCTAAAAAAACATTGTTTAGGTGAGTGGAACTGTTTCATAACACATTCTATGCATGATCCTAAATCACCATGGTTTTTTCCTCCTTATAATGTTTTTCTCTAGAAGTATACCTCTGAGTTCAGTATAAGTGAAGGACTAGATATTTACATCATTATGAGAGATACATGGAACACATTATATATTTGAGATAGGTTTGTTATAAGTTCCAATCGATAAGCTACTATCCTCGATATGATCAAAACTTTAAATGGAACCAATATATCATGGAATGAACATTCCATTATATCATATGAACAATTTCACAATTTGGTTTTTCTTCACTAAATTTCCAATTCAACCATGAAATGAATATTAATGATCAATCTTACATTCATAAATCATAGAAATCATCAAAATATCCATTGTTTATTCTTTCAGCATATAAATATTTACCAAAACTAAAATGGTTAGTACAAGTTATCTAATAACATCAAAAGTTCATCTAAATCCCTTCCATGAATAGATAACCTTAAGGAAATTCTAAATAATGTATGGAAAAAATGGAAAAGTCTGATCTTATATCCCTCCAAGATCAACATAAAAATAATTTTAATCATGCATAAATTATCATACCAAAATTTCAATACCCTAATCAGTTAAAAAAATTCATAATAAATCCTTATATGCTTATAAAATAAAATTCCCTATTTTTCCTAAAATAATATTTTATCGTAGACAAAAAAATTTCCATTGTAAATATGGGATATTCTTGTACCATTAGATGATCATATATGGATTTATAACATCAAATGTTATTTCAATATTCTAGAAACTATGTAGAGTGATATAATCAATGATCAGAATCACATCAAACTTCAATAAAATATGCACCATTATATTTCCAAAGAGGTTATTCATATGGAATCCAATAAAAAATTCCCACTATGGAGTGCACCAACTATCATGATTCAAATTAGTTATGGTGACTGAACAAGAATTCCCATTATCATTTGACTTCAGAGGTTGCTAAAGAAATCACTGAATCAAAAATTAAGGGATCACATATATAATAACCAATATATGGAAAACTCATCAGATAGATAAAAAGATATAAGAAGAAGAACTACAAACCTTAAAAGATAGTGAACAAGAAGAATTTTCAGAGAACACAATTTTCAACATCCCTACAAAAATAATCCTTAGAAAAGGAGATCTTCGAAGTGCATCTCATCACTTCCTAGAAACCAAAAAATAGAGATTCTATGAAATTCTATTTTGGTGTCTATTTTTAGAAGAATACTTGAGCTTCACATCTTCTATCACTAAGAAGTTAAAAAGAATCAAGCACATCACTTAGACCATTCTAAACCATCTCTCATATTTTCTACTCTATTGTCTAAATTTTTATTACATATTGAGTAGTGTGTGTGTCTATATTATAACCACACACTGTTTCCTATGATAAACTACACAATACAAGATATCGCCAATGAATCATTTTTACACCATTTTTACCCATGTACAAATGTGGAAGAGGTCTCTGTGAGACTTGGTTGTTTTAGTTCCTATGAATAACTATGGTAGTAGTATAGTTTTACTTGGACATCTTTGTATAATAATTTAAACCTAGATCTTGGGTGTGGATCATGTTTATTAATTTAAAATTCTTGGTGGAAGGTGGTTACCAAGTGGAGAGGACTATGTCTCGACGTGAGACTTAACCTCTTGTTTAATATTCGCTATGTTATTTCAAGTTTAGTTTTATAATCAGTTTTTTTACATATATTTGAGAACAAATAAATCTTAATTTGATAACTAATCTTTGATAGTGTTTATACTAGAATTTTTTTACTATAAATCTTTCAAAAGTTAATGTAATTTATTAAATTTCATTAACTATGACCCAATCAAACTCTAACAAATCTTTCAAACATTAAAATATTCTATAAATATGCATCTTTTATTAATTGTCCTATATTTGATTTTATATTTTGGGTTTTCAAATAAAAATTTTAAAACATATATTTTATAGGAACTCAATTCCCCCCTCATGAGTGTCATAATTTGAACAACATTTGGTATCATATGCTATTTTAAACTGCTATTTTGTCAATGTTTTCAAATCTTGATCAAAACCTTTTCAACTATGATTTTAGTTGTGTTTTAACGATCTATAAATTTCTATTAGTTCGAAATATTTAGTTCTTCAGAAACCTATTTATTATTATTTATTTTGGATAATAGATTGGACAATGATTCTACCAATAGATCTCCATTCTTCAATGGAAATAATTATGCTCAATGGAAGATTAAGATGAAAATTCATTTAGAAATCATGGGATTTAAAATCTGTACTACTATTGAAGCAATATATGAACTTCCAGCTACTTCCAAAAACACATGGGATGGCCCAACTATGGTAGATTACAATAATAATTGTAAGGATATGAATGCTCTATATTGTACACTAGGTGGTGAATAGTTTAATAGGATTTATGAATGTAAAATAACACATGAAATTTGGGATACTCTAGCTGTTTCACATGAAGAAACCTCTATAGTTAAATAAATGAGACATAACACATATACTATTAAATATGATAACATTAAAATGAAGGATGATTATTCTATTTCTGATATGGATCTTAGGTTCAATAAAATTTTAAACACCATGATCAATCTGGGAAGAGTTTTTACATTCAAGGAGCAAGTCATGAGAATACTTAAATGCTTACTAGAAAGGTGGCGAGTAACTTCTGAATCAATAAGAGAATTTTATTACATCAATACATTTCCAGTAAAGGAAATGGTTGGAAAGATCATAATATATCATAAAGATTTAAAATTCAACAAATAAAAAGAGGATGAACCAACATGAATGTTAGTGTATTTCAAAACCATTACATCAAAAAATATAGAAATGGAAAGCATACATACTCATTCTGACAATACAAGTACTGAAGATTCACCATTTGATAGTGATGAAGGAATAGATAAATTATCCAAAAGGTTTAAGAAGTTTAACTGAAGGAATAATTTATCCAGGAATCCCAGCTACAGAGGAAGGTATAATCATAAGGGAAACTGGGAAAAGGACTGGAAAGGTAATGGGAACTCAAATGAAGTAGTATATTATGAATGTAAGTGAAGAGGACATGTGAAGGATGACTATTGTAAGATAAAATATAAGATGAAATATGGGGGAAAGGGTAAAAGTTACAAAGAGGAAATGAAGTCTAGTTGGAGTGATTTTGAAGATGTCTCCATGAGTCATAATCATCACCTGATGAGAATGGTGAAAAGGAAAACATGTGTTTCATGACAAACACATCTGAGGTAACCCTTGAGTCTCCTGTACAAAGTTTATATTATTTTGGAAATGAATCAGATTCTAAAAATATATCTAATAAAGAAATGTCTAAATACTATAAAATACATAATGATACATTTAATAAATTAAAAGTTAAATATAATTCTTTGAAGAAACAGAATGATTTTACCTCTACTATTAAATCTGAGCTTACTATAGAAAAAGAGAAAATTTTCCATTACTTAAAGAAAATGTTGAGATTATGTTGTCAAATGACCAGTTGAAAAAGTATGTAGAATAGTTTTCCAATGGTAAAAATATTCTTATACAAATTCATGGTAAACAAGTTTCCCCTAAATATACTACTTGTATAAGATACTAACTAGGGAAATAAATTTTGTTAAAAATATTTTTTTTCAAAATCTGGAAAATTTATTTTCATGCCCAAAACTAAAAAATCTATTTCTAGTTCCAAATTTCGAAAGTCATTTACAACCTCAAGTTTTTCTAGAACAAATATTGTTTATTTTTCTAATATATTACAAAAAACTTATAGTAATCCCAAGAAACCAATGTGGGTTCCCAAAGCTTCTATCACTAAGGTTACAGGACCTAAGAATGTTTGGGTACCAAAATATTATCTTGGTTTAATTTTATTTGTAGGAAGCATGCTTGAAGTGATCCTGTAAAACCCTATTGTATTTGTCCAGTAGGTGTTCAAGACACATGATAGGGGTATATTCTAGAATAAAGAATGTAATTAATATTGATGGTGGATATATCATATTTAGTGACAATTCTAATGGAAAAATAATTGGCCTTGGCCAAATTGGTAACTCTAATTCAATTTTAATTTTTAAAGTACCTTTTTAATGAATTAAAATAAAATCTTCTTTGTATCTCTCAATTATGTGATGCTGGTTTCAATGATAAAATTTTAAATGATTCAGATAATGTTTTTAAATCTAAAAATAAGTTAGTATTAACTGATCTTAGAAATGAGAATATTTATACTAATAATTTAAATTCTTTAGTCTCTTAAAATTTTTCCTCCTAAATTTCCTTGCAAAATGATTCTAGGCTCTTGCATAGAATATTAGTTCTCTATAACATATACTCACTTAGATATATTATGATAAAAAGACTGTTCAAGGATCTATCTATGCTTGAATTTCCAAATGAAAAAGTCTTTAATCCTTGTAAAAAGGGTAAACAACATAAAATATCTTCCAAACCAATGAAAGAAGTTTCAAAATCAACCTCTTGGGCTGGTTCACATGGATTTTTTTGGACCATATAGGGTTTATAGTTTGAATTGGAAGGAATATGTCTAATTTCTTGTAGATGAATTTTCTAGATATACTTGGGCATTCTTTCTTTCTCACAAGAGTGAAGCTTGACCTTTCTTCATTAAGTATTCTGGAATAGTAGAAAACCTAAGTGGTCTTAGAATTAAAACCTTAAGAAGTGACCATGGTCGTGAATTTGAAAACCAAGAGTTTTAATATTTTTACTCATAAATTTTCTATAGTCATAACTTTTCAGCTACTAGGACACCCCAACAAAATTTTGTTGTAGAAAGAAGAAAAACAACCATATAAGAAATATCCCAGACAATGCTTAATAAAAATGTCTTACCTATTTGATTTTGGGTTGAATCTGTCAATACATATTTCTATATAATCAATAGATTTTTAATCATAACTATTCAAAAGAAAACTCCTTATGAGCTTTAGAATAATAGGAAACTGAAAGTTAGTTATTTAAAAGTTTTCAGTTATAATCTATATATTTATAATACAAAGGATAATCTTGAAAAAGTTTCATCCAAGGGTTATTAAGGAATTTTCCTTGGTCACTCAATATCTTGAAAATCCTATAGGCTCTATAACAAAATAACCAAGTGTGTGTAATATTCTCTTCATGTCAATTTTGATGAAACAAAACCATATGAACCCAAGACCTCCCTAGAGAATATTGAGGATGATCTTCCCACTCTAGACATAAATCACAAATCCTCTTACCCTACACTTAAGTAATCTTTCAAGTCATCCAGTTATGGAAATTCTCTAGAAACAAGTCCTGATGAACCCAAACCTACTGAAGAAGCTGAAATTACTATCCTTTCTTTTTCCAGACATGTTAAAACTCTTAAGAACCATCCTTTAGATGTTATAGTTGGAGACTTAGATAAAAGGAAATAGACTTAAGCTTATCTAAGAAACCAAGTTGAACATCAAGTCTTTTGTCATAAAATGAACATAATAACATTAATGAAGATATTAATGATGAATTTTGGTTGATGTCAATGCAAGAATAATTTAATCAGATTTAAAGAAATAAGGTTTGGAAGTTTATGGATAAAATTAAAGAATGTTTTACCATAGGAACTAAATGGGTTTTTAGAAATAAGGTAGATAAAGCAGGAACCATAGAAAGAAATAAGGTATAATTGGATTCACAAGGATATAGTAAAGAATATGGAAATTACTATGATGGAAAAATTTCACTTGTTTCTCGAAATGATTCCATTAGAATCCTTCTAGCATATTCATCTCATCATAATTTAAAAAATTATCACATGGATGTTAAATGTGAATTCCTAAATGGATATATAGTTGAGTATGTTTTTGTTGAAGAACCCCCTAGTTTTTAAAACCCTCATTTTCAGAATCATGTTTTTAAATTTAAAAAGGTTGTATAAGGTTTAACACAAGTTCCATGATCTTGGTAAGATAAGAGGATTAGTTTCCATATTTCAAAAGGTTTTATAAAAGGTATAGCCAATTATAATATCTTTATAAAAAGAATTTATAAAGATGTTTTAGTAGTAAAAATCTATTTTGATGATATTATTTTTGAATCGTCAAAGAACTACTTGTGTGTTAATTTTTCAAAAATGATGCAAAGTGAATTTGAAATGAATTTAATGGGTGAACTCAAATATTTCCTTGTATTTTTGATTTTTCAAAATAAGGAAGTATTATTTTAAATAAATTTAAATAAACTAAATATATTTTAATAAGGTTTTAATTTGATAGTAAAAAAAGTAGTGATACACCAATGAGTACCACCTATAAGTTAGATCTTTATAAGAATGGTAAATCTGTTGTTCAAACCAATTATAGTGGAATTATTTGAAGTTTACTATACTTGACATATTGTAGGTTGGAGATTATGTTTAGTGTGTGTATGTGTGAAATTTTTCAAGATAAACCTAAGGAACATCATTTAGTTATTATTAAAAGGATTTTAAAATACCTCAAGTATAGTACCAATATAGGAATGTTTTACTCTCAAGGACCATCATTTGATTTAATGATCTATTCAGATGATGATTTTTGTGGTTTAAAGTTAGATAGAAAAAGCACATTTGGAACATGTCACTTCTGTGAAATTTTTTAATATCATGGTGTAGTAAAAAGGAAAATTTCACGAGTTATCTACTGCTGAATAGGAATACATTGCAGCTGGAAGTTGAGGTGATTTTTTTGTGTGGATGAAACACACTTTATTATAAAATTATTATCAATTTAGGCAGGTCCTAATAAATTATGACAAAATAAGTGCTATAAAAATATCAAATAATCCTGTTTCTCATTCTAGAAAAAACACTGTGATGTAATACTTCATTTTCTGAGAGATCATTATAAACAAAGTGATATAAATCTAGAATTAGTTATCATAGAACATCAGTATGGTGATATATTAACTAAGGCCATGAACTCTAAGAGGAAAAGTTATATCATATATGAATTATTGATGATTAATTTTTATAGACTTAATATCAATAACATTATAGTAAAAGTAAGTATGGATGACTCTATGATAGGACCAACTGTTGATGTCTCACTAACACCGACACTAATGTCTCACTGATACTGTTGTCTCATTGACACTGATAGTGTCTCACTAACACCAATGTTGTGTCACTGATAGCCACTCACCGATAGAACCTATTGTTTGTATCTTCTTTTTTTAACAAAATGACATAGTTTTGTATATTTTAACACAATTTACTCCAATTAAAAAAATATAAAGGCCTAAAGGATAAAATTTATTAGATCCACCCTATTTCTTACTCTTGGACATCCACTCTCACACTCCTACTGTAGCTCTCTTTACTGTAAGTCCTTTAACATTCCTACATTCAACCAATCCTTCATAATGGTTATAGTGAAGCGCCACTCTAAAGGAGGATCTGTAGAAGAGTCACAACATGAAAAGAGATAGACAGGAGAGTCAAGCAGATCTAAGCCTGCAAATCCAGCTCGTTCAAATCAAATAGTAACTACAGAGAAGGAAGTATAGGCTGAGTGGTTGTTTTTGAGAAAGTATCTCATGTTAAAGGTTCTATAAAAGAAGGGTTGTTTAGATTGGTTTTCCAACATCGAATGAAATTTTTATCCCATTTTAATGCATGAGCTATACCTACTTGCCGAGGACATTCTAGATAGAAGTGAGGAATATAGGATTAAATATGTGGTGAAGGGAATAAGAATCTCTTTTTCTTTAAGGAAGTGGGAATATTTCCTTAATGTACCTCAAGAGGGGATCAATAATGACAATTAGGGGTGTACACCTCGAAAAAGTGGTATGTTTTACTATGAAGTAGCCCGTGGTGAGATGACTGGAAACGAGGAACACATAATTATAATTTCTAAAGAGATTAATGGTGGGTGTAAGTTATTATTTAAATTTATTCAGTACTGACTATATCCCAGTAATGGTAACATTGTTTCTCTTAAGTACCAAGATGTTTACCTGATATATCTTTTGAAGAAAAGATAGAAATTAAATCTCTGCAGATATTTAATAGTTCATATAAATGTAATGATGAAGACACACTGTAATACAAATTATCTTTTTTATCCAAAGGTTATCTCTTACATGTTTAAGTAGAATGGTATGGTTACTGATGATGACACACTAGTTTTGGAAGGTGATGTTATCTTTTTAGCTAAGGTAATTTCCAAAATAATGAAAATAAATTAGAATCCTAGGAAAATTGAGTGGGTTGGGGATGAAGATAATATTTATGACAAGTTCAATCTGGTTTATCATCCCACTATACCTAAGGATATGGTTGAACATGGTCTAGGGCCAGATGAAGTAGTAGAATATTGTGATCATGAAGAATGAGAATAAGGAACTAAATCTTGAAAAGGTAATGAGTCTCCTATTGATGAAAGAAGTGATATGGACATATTTGATAGTCCAAGAGGTATGTCATTTGGACATCCTAGTCAACCTAAACCTCTACCTTCCTGAAAACTTGGTTTTTTGAAGAATGAGGATGAAATAAATGAATCTATTAATGAGGAATGTCAATGTAAGTCTAAAAAATCTGATGAGGAATAATCTTAAGAGAAAAAAAGTGGCAGTGAAGAGGAAACTGAGAATGGCAGTGCTAATGATGATGATGATGAAGATGGAATTGGAGAAGGAAGTGGAGAAGCAAATGGTAATTATGAAGATGGATCTAATCATCATGATGATGGTCAACGATCGGATGCTCCTATTGTTAAGTGGGAACTTTGTGGAGATCCTCAAGAGAGATCTCCAGATGCTCCAAATGATCTAGATGTTCAAGATATAGATGTTGTAGAAGAGGAAACTCTTATATTACAATATCAATAGTTGACATATGCTAGAAACATGACACAAACTAATGGAGAGAATAAATCAAAAAGAGAGAGAGTTGGCACAGTCACTCCACATGATTTTACTATGGTAGCTGAAGGGTAGAAGAATCTAGGATACATAGACCTTGTAATAGATTACTCTGACTTAGATGATAAGGCTAGAATAACTATTACCAAGAGATCATCAGTTTTCTTGGTACCTATAATTTTAGATACACCTCATGTAGGTGCATCTACTTCTACTCCAGCTCGTATAGTTGCTCTAGTGAAAGGTGATTATGAGACAATTCCAGACATTGAGAAATTCAAATAATATCTATGTTACACTATTAAGAACTTCTATCTACCTATTACAAAGTTCATATTGATAGAGAATAATGTTTTTATGATTTCTAAGATTTTTATTTCTCATAGAGAACCAATAATTGTTACCGTTTATGAAAACATTGTTAGATACAATCAAAAAATGGGTAATGAAATGATTAAATTTTTTTATCTTCAAATGACATGACTGAACAATATAAAAAATACATGGAAAGGATTATGAAATGACATGAAGACATTTTATATCACTTTTAATACCCAATGTTTACTTATTTAAGATCATATATCAATGAAATTGTGCCAAGAGCATCAAGTTATAATACTCTACTTACCCCTTATCCATATGTTAAAGTGGTCAGATAGGTGGTTAAAGAAGAGATTCTATCCATGATGGGTGAAATAGATCAAGAAAATCTTGAAAAGATTAACAAAAATAGTGACCATGTTCATGATATGGTTATGTTTTACTCAAATATTGCTGAAACTGCCCAGGTTGAAATCACACAGAATGTGGATTTTTATAAAAAACTGTATATAAAAACCATAAACTAGAAAACCGATTTATATATTTTGTTGAGAACCTCTAACTACCTCCCATGACATAATCCATTAGATATCAAGTAATTATGTTAAAGGATTTAACCCCCACACTTGAAAAATTTATTGAGAAGACAGAGTATTTCACAATGGAAATGTAATATGGTGGTGAAATAATCATGTATTTCATTAAACTTATTAATCCCTACCTGCATGTTTAGAGTACTGCTATAATTGTTCCTTTTTCCACACCTCTCAGACCTTTCATGAAACCATAAACCTACCAATCATCCACTGTGTCTGTTACAGCCACTAATTATTTTCTTGCTTAGCCTCTTACTCTTGCTCATTAATTCAAACAGATTAGGCCTATGATTTTCAGAGAACTCACCGATGATCCTGCCTCTAACAGACCCATCTTGTCTCCTTCAGTTTCTACTGAAGTACTTCTGCCTCCACTCCCAATTCATTCTGAACCTCCAGCATCCACCATTACCTCTACTGATACTACCATTCCTCCTTTTTATAACGGAAAGGATGCGATGGAATCCTCATCCATGAAGAAGTAGTAGTGTGGATCAATTTTTTATAGGTCTAATTTATTATCACTTTGTTCTAATCCAATTTAATTTTTTAATCCCACATACCTTATATTTATTAAGTAATTTAGTTTCACTACATTTTTCTTTTTATGGTCTGGGTATTTTATTGTTGGTCTTTGTTCATTAATATCTTTACTCTTTTTGATAATCCAAAAAGTTGGAGAAATAACATGCATTATGCATTATTTATATTAACTATTATTATGTATTAACCTTATCTATAAGGTATATGGAAAAATAAAAAATGGGGAATGTTCATTTATTTTAAAAAAATTAGTCACGAGGAGATAGTAAGAAGAATGAATATGTTTATCATCAATCGATTTTATTTTATAATTCCTTGATTTGTGATCATCAAAACGGGGAGATTTTTTCCCCCTCTCTAGTGTTAATGACTAAAAAATCACATCAAATTATATTTAATTTTGTTTGATCAAGGTTACTTATGTTAGAATATTTTTAATTATGATTATCTAGAAGTTTCATATATTCTGTTAATAGTTATACTATATGAAAGACTGACTGAAAAAATGGCTAAGTATGACCTACCGATGCATGACTTACCAACATCTAACCTACAGAAGCTTGACCTACCGACACATGAACTACCAATGCCTGAACTACTGATGTATGACCTACCAACACTTGACCGACCGATGCCTGATCTACCGATGTCTTACCTACGGACGCCTGACCTACTAACATGAATATATAAAATCAAAATTTTACCTAATGGTCATATTGGATTATTTAATGTTGCTAATTGTTTGTATGATTTTTTTCATACATCATTAACTTCGATGTCTGATTTACGAGGTACATCACACATTTTGAATATGCCTATTGTTGACCTATCTAGTATTTAAAGAAATAACCCAATAAAAAATGATAGGATCACATATACAAAAACCCATAAAGAGAAAACATAAGAGGTAGAAAAAAAGATATAGAAAGAAGAAATCATATCCTTAAAAGGTGTTGAACAAGAAGAATTTTATGAGATTTTTTTTTCAACATCCCTATATCAAAAAACCTTTGAAAATGAGATCTTTAATGGGCATATCATCACTTCCTAGAAACCAGAACATAGAGCTTCGATGAAACTCTATTTCAGTGTCAATTTTTGAAATAAGAATCAATATTCACATCTTATATCACTAAGAAGTCCAGAAGCATCAAGAACATCACCCAGATCATTATAACTCCTCTCTCATTATTTCAGCTCAGTTGTGTACAATATTATTACTTTTCGAGTAGTGTGTGTCTATAGTATAACAACACACTTTTTATGATAAAATAGAGGATACAAGATATACCCACTAAATCATCTCTTTATACCAATTTTAACCCATGTAAAACATTGGAAGTGGTCCCTATGTGACATGGTTGTTTTTATTTCCCACAAATAACTATATTAGAAGTCCAGTTTGACATGGATAGCTTTGTATACTGTTTTAATCCCTGATCTAGGGTGTGGACCATGTTTATTAATTTAAAATTATTTCTAGAAGGTGATCACCAAGTTTATATGACTAGGTATCATAATGATACTGGAAATCTTGTATTATATCTACCGTGTTATTTCAAGATTAGTTTTATAATCTATTTTTGTTTACAAAATTTTCAGGACAAATAAATCTTACTTTGACAGTTAATATTACATAGTGTTTATACTAGATTATATTTTAGTATACTCATTTCAAATTTTAATGTAATTTCTTAAATTAAATTAATTGATATTGAATCATTCTTTGAGAAATCTTTTAATCATTCGAATAGTCTATAAATACAATACATTGATTAATTAGTTTGTATTTGATTTTATATTTGGGGTTTCAAAATAAATATTATAATATAGAAATTTTATTGGAACTCAATTCACCACCCACTTGAGCGTCCTACTCCGACCAACAAAAGAGTCATTAGGAATGATTTAAGCATCTATGAATAGAATTACAATTATTATTATGTTTGTTTATCAAGGAAGACTTTCTCAATATAAATGATATGGAATAGGTGTATTATTTTGACCTAGTAAAAAACACCCCTTTAAAATAAATAATAGTTTCAAAAAATGTGACCCATATACGGTGATAGTTTCTCTCCCAACTAACCTTGGACATAGTGAATGTCATAACAGGAAACCATCCTAACCACAAAGAAGATGATAGCAACAATGAAGAAGTGATAAATTTTTTCCCTTAGTTACCCATATTTTTAATGTATACCCCAAGAGGTGTTTAAAAATTTATGAATATATGTTTGCAAAATCCATGGGAGACCACCTATAATACCCCTCCATATCAAAAATCAAAACCCCAAAAAAAGGTAGTGGTTTGGTTGTGCCATCTAGTATGATTGATGTAACTGAGACCATATCTCCAAATCCAAAGATCCCATATTTTCTCCCATAGTTTTAGGATTACTGATATCTTACTAATTTTCTCATATGGGGATACTTTTTATATCATAATAACTCTTTAAATTACTGTTTCACACATCACATGGTGTTTCATTAGATGATGGATCTCATTCAATTAAGTAGGATTGAGGAATGGTAATCCACTGACCTACTAAAGAGAAAAATGGTGTCGATGTGTTCCAATTTAGTGGATCAATTTGAAAATAATAACCAACATATCTCAAACATTATTAATATCTTCATAATAATACAATAAAAAATGATTATTTTTTTGTGAAAAATAACATTATACACCGTAAATACATTGGATATTTTTAATATTATTTATATCCTTTTACATGGTCCTCCTAAAAACATACATGGTAACCTTGATATATTTAATCTCTTGTAGAAATAAATAAGGAATAGTGTAAGATAAAATCTTAGTATGGTGTGGAATAACAATGAAGTAACATGAGACTAGAATCAATATAGTATATGAGTGAGTATAACCACCACCAACATATCATATGAAAAGAAAAATCATCGTAAGAGAATGTATGTTATTTTTAGTATAAATGGAATGTGGAATATATATAATATTGTAACATCAAAATATTATGGATAAATCCAACCCATAAATTGTGAACAATGAGACCATCATGGTCACACATAACATGTGTATAAAAATCATCACATCAAAAAGTGTTAACAACTCTAGCATCATGTTATGCATAAAACATAATTTAATAAGATATATCAAATTACCCATTTCATTTATTATATATATATATATATATATATATATATATATCCAATCACAACTATCACATAATAAAATTCTCATAATAAAAAATTTCATGTTGAGATGATACTTATATCAATAGTATATAAGAAACACAACCATAAAAAAAATAAGGGCTATCATAATTTTGACTTAAGGAAAACATCAATGAATAAAAAATAGAGTCTATCTCTGTGAAGAGATGAGAATATTATCTTAATCAATCATGGGTGTTACTATTTAATAGAATATCAAGGTTTTTCAATGTAGTTAAATGAAATATTTTAAAATAAGGAGGGACTTTAGGAATAATAACATTATAACTAACCATGAAGGATAATTTGAATTTATACCAATGAAGTAAATACTTGAATATCCCAATGAAGTAAAAAAGGAATAAAACAATATGGCATTTAAAAGAGTCTTTATAAGAAATATAAGGAGTTGAATTCAAATGGATGAGTTGGGTTCATCATCCCCATTACCTAAAGTCTTAATTTTTTTCATCATGTCTATAGCTCATATATAATAAACCATTGTTTATTAAAAATTCAATCCATATGATTATTCAATTAATTTATTTCATAACCTATTAATTAAAACTTTTAAAATTTATTAATATTTTTTTAATAGGTTAAATGGTATGATATTTATTTTCATTGAATTATCAAATTTTTATTTCTGTTGTTTAGGTTTGATACATGGGAATGTATATTTTATTTTAAAGTTATATAAAAATGACTATAATACATTAAAATAAATTTATAAATATAATATTTAGTTTACGCAAAAAAATCCATCTAGGCGATGATAAGTAAATAATTGAAATTCCCTCATAGGTGGATGAAGCTGATTGTTAACAAGACATGTCAAAAGTGGCAAGAGAATGATATAGTATATAATTTATATGAATTAAAATTGGTATACCATACAATAATAAAAATAATTGTTTATATAATTTTTAATTAAATAGTCTAGTGTGCTATAAAATGAAATGATATTGGGAGATTAAAAAGAATAAGGGAAAATAAATGAAAGGATTTACAGGTAACCACTACGTTGAAGCTTATACATTTTTAGTGGGACTAATGTGCTGATACATTTAAGTTGCATGACCTTTGAAAATACAAAAGGATAATAGGATGCAAAATAGAATGAAATTTATTAGATATTGTGTATGATATTTGAGTGAGTAGTGGGTTTATAAGGGATGGGTGATGGTGTATTTATATTACAGGGGAGGGGTATTTTGGGTAAAATAATAAATTAATTTTTATTTCTATTATAAAGAATTAAATAATTTTATTTCTGAAATTATGAATTATGTTTTATTAAAATTTCTTTTTTTCAATCCCTTTAATATTTAATTCATTAGTTTATAAAAAATGAATGAAAAAAAAATAAAAAAATATTTTCTAATGGAAGGCATTACATGTCTAGATTTTAGAAATTAATTTTTATCTTTAGAAATTAGTTTCATTACTTTTAAATTAATTATTTTTCGTATTAAATATTTTTTTGATCAAATATTTTATAATTTAATTAATTCATTATAACTTCAATATTATATTTTAAGATAAAAAATTATAAAAAAATACTTTTTCAGTTCACCTAAAAACTCATGTTTTCAAAAACTAATAATAAGGTGAATATTAAATTATTTAGATTTGATTATGGTAAAAATTAAATTTATATTTTAAAAATAAATTTTCTAAAATTTTAACTATAATGTAATTTATTTTTTTACAAAATTTTATAAAATAATCTTTATCATATATGAAATATTACATTTATTATATTTCAAAGTTAAAATTTATATCATAAAAGTATAAAATTTTTATTTAAATAATTTAGTCAAGGTAAATAATATTTATAGGTCATTATAATATTCTAATAGAAATATTAATATTCTAAATATGGATTAAAATTCTAAAGGCCTGTTTAACATTATTAATAGTCATATAGGTTTTGTATTTCTAATAGACACCGCACATTTTTTTAATTCATTATCGAATACAATTTATATCAATGTTATATATTCATTATCCTAAAAAATCCTCTTTATATTAAACATATTTTATTTTTTATAGTGTCTTTTGAAAGTGTGGTAATACTAAGAGACCTAGATGATGATTTTTTTATTCTAATTTTTTTATTTCTTTTTTTTTTTTTATTGTCTCATTTTACTATTTTCAAATTTATAATGTACATTTATCATCTAAATTTAATTTCCTAAATATTGGAAATAATTTATTATTAGTTTTTTTATATGGTACATGTGTGTTATACTATATTCATAAATATGGGACACATATTTTTTTAGAAGGAAATTCCAAATATGAATGTCTTGTTCATTACAACACTTGGAAATTTTGTAATTTCATCCTAGAAAAATCAAGTCATATTATTTTTTTGATAATTAACTAGGGTATTTTTATTTTATTTCATCCCAATGTTCCCATGTTTCCTCTTTATACTTTTGTTTTTTCCAAGGTACTTTGACATTGTCAGTTTTCTCGTTAAGTAGAAAAGCGACTCTTTGGTTCGTTATAATCCTCATTCACTCCTCATAATAGTGGTTGTGCTCTAGATATACCAATTTTGAATTTATTTAATGGAAGGTATTATTATTGTAATTAAAAAATAGTGATACATGGAACAAGTCATGCGTATAATTATGGTTTCATGGTTGTGTAAGTTGACATGACACAACTCCTATGTGACCAAGTATACTTATCGGGACAATATACATTGGGATGATACTTTCCTTAATTTTAAATATTATGAATCTCTTAAAAAGTGTTATTCAATGAAAAACCATTTCTATATCTTCAAACTATTATCCTATTTGATAATTTTTATAAAAAAAACTATTTTTAAATATATAAAGCATTAATACGTTAATGAATTTATTAAACCATATCAATCATATGTTGCTTTTGTTTGTATAAAAATGAATATTTTTAGTAACTCCAATCCAACATGTCTGAATTTTATATCTCTTCCAATATAGATGCTTATATGGGACCATCTGAATTCCTAAGTAAAAACTATAGTTGTATGAGAACTCTACTATGTGATATAGTTGATCATAACCTCTGATAAACACCATCAATAAATATATGATTATGTCATAGAATTTATAAATTTTACTTTCTAGTTAACCAATGGTAAACTGTGATAGGATGTATAAAAGTACCCCTCAATATTCATGAAAGGTTGAATATTCTTCCAGAACATAAATATGATACAATCAAATGTGGTTCCCTAAGCGGCCTCATCACTCCCTTCACATATATCATTGTAAGCTGATTGAATGAGAAATCCTCTTGAATGGTGATGATGTGACAAGTCTATAAAGATAACCAACATTATCATATATAAATATTACATCCTAGTAGTTGAATATTCATTAAATGGAATAATTAACTCCATTAAATTATTTAAGTATAGTGCATTTGGAGACTTGTAATATGAACAAATGGTCTGTATGTGAGTTATTCCATTTCCCACTATATTCTTTATAAATAGCGCCCTTACTTAAAAAATTAGACATATTACATTTCTTCATATCCTTAGGAATATAATCATAAAAACTGTGAGCTTAGATTCTATGTAAGGGTACATAAGAAAGATATTAAAATAACATGATCAAATGGGTATGAAAAAAGATAATAAAATTTGAAAATTGCACCCAATATATCATTTATCATAAACTTGAGTCATGGAATAAATCCCAGCAGTTTATAACAAAAAATCACAATTTAAAGAAATATAATGAGCCATAAGATCATAACATTGGCATAAGAAAATTATTTTCATACACAACATCATAGAAACTCTTATATCAATGAAATCTACCAAGATATCCATAACATGATAGGCATTGTGTCACCAATAGTGTAGTTTCCTTGGGCTTGTGATAAACTCCCATGTACCCTCTTTTGGTCATGGGTAACCACCTGCACACCCTCTTTCATTCTTGGTAAAACCACCCATGTACCCTTTAACACCACATAACATTAATCATTAAAAAATGAATTTGATGGAGATATAAATCTACCCATCACATAGTGAAAGTAATTAATTTTTGTTCTATAAGAGCATGAACAATTCATCATATCAAAAACCATTAAATGAAATGGGTTTTATAAAACATTTCATCAAAGTACAACCAATGGAATAGAATTGGGTTTCATAAACATTTTTTCATTTCATTATAACATAATCCATGTAAAAAGGGATTTTGTTTCATAAACAAATTATCATCATAATCATAAACCATTCAAGGATGGAATAATAATGGTTTACTAGGTTCATAACCAGAATAAATCATGAATTTAATCAAAGTATGTTCACATAGATGAGATATTTTTTCTAATTATTATATGGACCATTTCATAAGGAAAATAAACTTTATAATTTGGAAAACACAGTTTAAAAAATAAAACATTTTAAAATTTAGTTTATTTAAAAATAACCTTGGAAACTTGTAAAGGAAGTAATATATATCAATTTAAATTATTCCTCATGAAAATAACTTTTTAATTTTGATCTTTTTTAAAATAAAACATTTTTTAAAATTATTTTTTTGAAAATAACCATGAAAACTAATAATAGAATATTCTATATAATAATGATCATCATATAAATAAATTATTTTTATATCATACACGTCAAAACAAATATTATGTTCACATTTTTAGTAATGTCCACATAGTTATTATTTGGAGGTTTAAATAGATATTAATTTTACAATACTTTCTAAAAATTTAAATATGACTACACATATCTTTAAAAAAACATTTTGAGAATAATAAAACATTAAAAAAAAATAGAAACCACAGATATGGAAGAAAAGGTGGATTTTGAGTAATGATAGAAATATAGTTTATTTTTATTAAGGAAATTATTTTTTAATCTTGAGTACATAAAGAGAGGAAAATTAAAGGAATACTGGTATTCTCATGGAATCATTAGAGGATAAGAAAATTCATAATTATATTAAAATATTTCTTCATTGACAACATAAACATATCAATCCTAATAAACAATGATATTGTGTTATAAATATATCACCACTTGGGTATCCTTGAATAATAATCCCCTTAATGGAATAACATTAAATTAAACATGAAATTTTATTATAAAATGTAAATTTTAGATATTAAATGTAAAAGTGATTTTATAAAAATGTCAAAAAAGAAGATAGATTCACAAAATAATGTATTTCTCAATGAAGACAAATTGAGAAAAAATTACCATACCGCTTTGGTAGATTTTGAGCCAAAAACCCAATGGAATAGAGATAATAATATTCATACGTAAATAAAAAATCAGGATAATAATAATAAAATAAATTCATGGGCAGTATAGATACACCACATAAAATAAACATGATGATAATGTGAAATGTGTCTCGTAATAAATGAATATAAGACATAAATCCCTTACCTTAAGTATCAATATCCATTATACATGGTTGAAATTGATATATAATAAATATAATTTTATTAAAAATACATTATATAAATATAAACACACACACACACAAATATATATCATACCATATATGATTTAATTATGAGATTTTATTACTAGATTATTAATAAATTTTCATTAAAAACATGTTTCGTGTAATAAATTTTTTTTTATGTGTTTTGATTTTTATTTTTAGTCCTCTTAAATTGATCATGGTTCCATAATATCTACAATGTTAATCATGAAATAAATATAATATATATTTAGTGTATATGTATTTACAGTAATCAATAAAGGTTAAAGATATAAAATAAAATTGTCCATTCAAGGAGATGGTTGGTTATATAAATGCATGAATGTTGTTCCCATTTTCTTGTTAGATAAAATGAAAGAAAGATAAATAATTTTTTATCTTTATAAAACCATTTTTAGGTTATATATATGCTATATATTAAATTAATATTTCCTTATTAACTTCAATGTAATGTGTCATTGAAAAATGAATCACATCGCTTCACGAGGTGGTTGTCTGTCATATAAATGGACAACATTATCATATCCCCCAAAAAAATGGAAAGTGAGAAGGTATATGTGATATATTAATTAAATATGTATTATTATTTTTCCAATATCATATATTTTCATTTAATTTTCCTAATAACCATAAAATTACAACGGAAATTATAAAATGTACATCACTTTGATTCCTGAGGCGGTAGACCAACATACACAAGAGTAACATTTGTTATTTTAAAATGGGTTTTAAGGTAAGGATTTATGTGTGTTATTATAATTATAAATTTAGAATAGTATCATATAAGTCTTATATAAATATTAAATTCATTTTTATAATCATTTGTGAGAGGTGGTGAAGGAAAATGAATAACATCAGTTCAGGAGGCAGTGGTCCACCGTACACGTGATCGATAATTTCATTTCCCATTTGATGGAAGTGGAAATTTATAATTGTTATTAAATTATCATATTAAAATCTATGAAAAGAATAGGAGAGGTAGTGGAATTATATAAGTGGGAGAGAGGACACACATGGGTGTTTAGAAAAGAATGAAGTGTATCTATGTTTTTCACTTGAAAAAGGGTCAAAAAGGTTCATTATTGATTCTTATAGGAAATAATGTTTAAATATTGGTATTAAATGGCTATGGGAAATGTTTCTAGGTCATTATACACCTTATTTTTTATTTTTAAACCCCTCGGTAAACCCCTTCTTTTCTTCATCATGATAATTAATTTCTAATGTTTTTACTTTTAATTAATTTGATAAAAAAAGTTTACCTTGTTATATAATATCAATTATTCAAATTCCAAATATTGAATCCATTTTTCTATAACCCATTAATATTAGTGGAATGTTCTAATTTAACATTAATCCCATAGACATGATGAAACTATGGGTTTCCAAAGTGAAAATTCTCAAATGTATAAAAAGTCATCATATTGACATTCCATGTGGAATTCATTAAAATTACCTAAATATTTTTAATATATATATATATAAATGTATTAATTTCCCTTATAAAAACATATTAAAATAAAATTTTACCTATTAATTCATTAAATGAAAATGGATTTTTTTAATAAAAATATTTATTTTCCAATATTCATTGAAAGGTTTAACTTTCAAAAAATTGTCAAAAATTCACTATAAGAAAATTTTTAAATTATGATTGCTTTTTTTGTTAAAAAAATATTTTTTATAAATGTGAAATAAAATAAATTTAAAATTCGTACAGAAAATGCGATAAAATTTTCTTTTAAAAAAATTCTTTCTTGAATAATGTTGGATTTTTTCTTATCTCATGCCTATAAAACACATATAATGAAATATAAATGTTGGAATGAATATATAATATATAAATTTAATTAATATATTTAAAAAAATTAATTAATATCATTTATTGGGATAAGTAATGTTTTCGTAACAATTTTTTTTTCCAAAAAATATTTCCTTTATTTTAAAATAGTTTTAAATTTTCATTATAAATGATTTGTCACTAAAGATTTAATTTTATATATATGTGTGTGTGAAACTTATATTTTCATAATTTAGTAAATCTTATTCATTCCCACTATTTCAACAGTTAGTGCATAACATTCATATTAAATATTAGTATTTTAATAGTATGTCATGTTTCATTAAAAGATAGTGTTAAATGTAATAGATAATGAGCTCAGTGTTGTGTATAATGAAAGATAAACATAGTGTTTCATGTAATGAAATATTAAGTCAGTGTTATATTTAATTCTAGATAAAATCATTATTTTTTGTAATTCATGCTAATCATTGTGTTCCTTGTAGTGTAAAATTTTATAGACAAAAAATAAGTTTATTTGGATAAAATATTTCATAAAATATGATGATGTTATATTCTAACCCAAATAAAATTAAATTTATCCTCAAAATTTTCAAATTTAGTACAATAAAATTTGGGTAATTTAAACTCATTACATTCTCATGTTCCTAGATATCTTCCTAAAAAATGTGGGTTAAAAAAAACAATGTTTAGGTGAGTGGAAATATTTCATAACACATTATATGTATTATCCTAAATCACCATGGTTTCTTCCTTATAAGAATTTTTTTCTCTTGCAGTATGACCTCAGAGTTAAGTATAAGTGAAGGAACATATATTTACATCATTATGAGAGATACATGGAACACATAGTGGTTTTGATAGAGGTTTTTTATAAGTTCCAATTGGTAATCTATTGTCCTGATATGATCAAAATTTTCAATGGAACAAATATATCATAGAATGAACATTACATTATATAATAATAACAATTTAACAATTTGGTTGTTATTCACTAAATTTCCACTTCAACCATGAAATTAATATTAATGATCACTTTTAGATTCATAAATCATAGAAATCATCAAAATATCTATTGGTTGTTCTTTCAGCATATAAATATTTATGACAACCAAAATGGTTAGTACAAGTCATCTAATAACATCAAAAGTTCATTTAAATCCATTCCATGAATAGATAACCTTAAGTAACTTCTAAATAATGTATGGATAAAATAGAATGGTCAGATATTATATCCTTCCATGATTAACATAAAAATATTTTTAATCACTCAAAAATTATCATTCCAAAATTTTAATACCGTAATCTATTAAAGAAATTCATAATAAATCTCTATATGATTATAAAATAAAATTCACTTTTCATTCATAAATTAAGATTTCATCATAGAAAAAAAAACATTGTAAATATGGGTTATTATTGTACAATTAGATGATCATATGTGGATTTATAACATCAAATGTTATTTTCATATTCAAGATTCTATGTATATTGATATAATCAATGATCAAAATCACATCAAAATTCACTAAAATATGAACCATTGTATTTTCAAAGATGTCATTAATATGAAATCCAATATGAAATTCCCATTAGGAAGTGCCCCAACTATCATTATTCAAATAAGTTGTGGTTATTGAACAATAATTACCACTATACTTTTTATTTAGAAGTTTTTATAGATTATAATCCTCTATATCCCTTGTATTAGGGTATTTTTTTCATAATTGTCATAATCAATCAATTTGACACATCGAATATTAGTAAGTGAATTATGATGAGTTTTTCCCCCATTAATTTAATTAATTATCCACTTAAAATAATGTCTACATTTTATTTCTCATAGAATTGGATTCAAAAATTGAAACAAAATTTTAATCCTTTCATCCATTCACCAGAGTGATTGTGCCCACAATTTTGGTACATAGGCAACTACAATTTTTTTCCACAATGTGATTTATTTTATTCCTCATGAGACTATATATTCCTTTTCTTCTCAAAAGCATATAAATGGTTAGAATATCACATTTTCATTTATACAATCTATGTGTATCAAATTACTTCTTCATAGTGACTAATGTCTCTTTTATATAATGATTTTTTAAGACTTTGTTTGATACCCTAAATAAATAAATCAATTTTTCTTTCAAGGATGATGATTAAAATAGAAGGATACCTTTAATTCCATGTAAAAATATCTTAAAAGATTTCAATAGATTTATCATCCTTCTTTTTTAGATTGATAAATTCCTTATGTATCCTTATACCTAGGACACAAGGGAAGTACGTACTAAAAACTAACCTCCTAAACTCATCCATATCTATGGATTTAATTTCAAACTCTCAACTCATATTCTTAATAGTGTTCCAACCTTGATTTTATTGATAATCCAAATGATAGATTGCCAATATTAATTTTTCATCTTATACCCAGTGGAGAAAAAAAATATCATTTTAGTGGTATGAATCTATTTTTCAATGATGAGTTGATCCATAGAATGACTAAAATAAGGTGGATTTTTACTCATGAAAAACTCAATAGAATGTTTTTACTTTCTTTTATTAGTTGGATGTTCAATATTATTAATATCTTGAGAATGTTTTGTGATAATAGAAATGAGATATTTCATTTCACATCCCATTACATTTAGTTCCCTAAGAGTCTAATCATTTAATTTTCCTTCATAATTAGTATTAGGATGACTCCTTTCATTTTAAACAATTTAATAAAACAAAAAAAAAATAATTTTGTGAGAAATAATAACTATAATGGGAAAACACAACCATGAAAATCAATTTATATTTTTTCTAATTAATGACCTCTTCATTTCAATCTACAATGCCCTAGGTTTTACCTAATTCATCAAGGATTATCATTTATTCACATAATTAATGATTTTATATAAATAAAATGTTAATTAACCAATGCATATCACCTAATAGTGTCAAACTAGGTGCACAACAAGGCCCATTTTTGTGAGCAATGTGATGCTCTTTTAAATAATTACACACCTTTTATGTAGATATTACCTCTTGGTGCCTCTATTCAAGAACCAAGTCCACAAATATTATACATACATAGATGATTTTATAATAAAAACATACTCATTTCATTACCATTAATAAGGTTGTTATCATATAGTTAAGATTATCATAAGGGGTCTCTCTAATGATTTCACATCCTAGATTCCAATGGTTAACTAAACCTTTTATCTGATACCAACTATATAGACCCAAACATCACGTATATAAATATTTCTACTCAATATATGAATAGTGATTATATAACATAACAATACAAACCATAAGTGTATATGTATAGTGACTACATAAACAGGGATACAGATAAAACTGGTCCATAACTAAGCTACACCATATCCCACTAAATTATTCATACCTAATATATTTCTTAAAAATATCATACATAATACATTTCTTCATATCATTTGGAAATGAATCCCATGAAGCGTAGATCACAGATTCTCAGTAAGAGTAATTAAGGGATATATCAATATAACATGAGTATATCTGTGTGAAAAAAGTGAATAACATTTGAAACTGATACCCAACGTATCATTAATCATAAATGTGGTTCATGGTATAAATATTGGATGTTTATAATAAATTAATCATAATGGAGTCAAATAACATGATCCATTAGAGTATATATTTTGAATAAGACATAGATTTGTGGCATACACATACAAATATAAAATATCATCTCAAGTATATCCATCAAGAAAATCCTCAAAAGTTAGTCTTGGGATAACTTCCCTTGTAATAGCTCTAGGATTGGGAGAACCTCCAATGTATCCACATTGGCACATGGGATTGCACCTGTGTACTCTATTTTAGGCCTTAGTAAACCTCCCATGTACCCTTTGATCTTATATAAAATTAGTCATTACAAAAAAATTTTGTAGGGAGACATAGGTACCACCATTAACATTATTAAAATCATACATATTTGTGACACAATATTATAATGATTTCATCATTTTAGAACTAATGTAAAAAAGGGTTTAAAAAAGAATATCATTATAGCATAACCCATGGAAATGAAATGGGTTTAATAATGATTTCTTAATTTCATCATAACATATCCTATATAAAAATGTAATGGGTTTTGTAAACATATTATCATCGTAAAAATAGACCATTTGGGGAATGAATAAGAATGGAATCCTTTGATCATATCCCTAGTAAATAATATTTTAAATCAAAGGATTCCATCTTATATGGAAAAAAGGATATTGAATGTTCAAATGGAACATTTCTTGATGAAAATTTTTGTTAAATCTTTAAAAAGGTTTTTTAATACATAAAACATTTTCAAAATTCTATTATTTTAAAATGACCTTAGAACCCCATAAAGAAATATTTAATGATCAATTAAACTATATCCTATGGAAAATATAATTTTGACATTGAAAAATTATTTTTAAAAAATAAAATATTTTTTTTATAAATCCTTTTATTTAAAAAAAATCATGGAAACATATAGAGTTATATTCAAAGAAAGTATTGGTCATCCGAGTGGGAAATTTCATTCATGTATTACATGTTAAAACAAATATTATGTTTACATTTTTTATAAAACAAAAACTCTTTTTATTTAAAAAAACACATGAATATTAATTTTAAAATACATTATAAAATGTACAAAATGGGTAAAAATGGAATTAATAAATCCATTGGAGAATAAAAAAATATTCTTGAAAACATTTTTAGAAAGCTTGGATATGAAAGAAAAGTTCTTTTGGCCTTAAAGATAAATAAAGATAGTTTTATTTAAAAATAAAATTTCCATATTGAGTACATTAAAAGATTAATGTTATGGAAAATAATATATTCTCAACAAATAAATAAAGGAGAAGAAAATTCATAATGGTATTGAGAATATGATCGTAATACTTCATCGTCGAAAATATGATTTTAAGAATACTAATAGATAATGAGATTGTATTAGAAATATTTTACCTCATTGTTAACATTGAATAGTAAGATGCATAAAATAATAACATCATTTGAAAAATAAATTTCATGTAAATAAGTAAATTCATGATATTACATATCAAATGAGATTTATATATAGTTCATAAAATAATATATGTTCATGATATATGGTATGTCCAAAATAAAACCAATTGAGAAAAATATACCTTATCGCTTTGGTGAATTTTGATATGTAAACCATATTATGTATATGACATTTGATTACTATTTTAAGGTATTCATAAACCCTAATTTTTAGTCATGCTTTGGTTGGGTTTTGATTGGGAATGATCTGAATAAATTTTAAATTTTTTGGATGTTTCTCTACTATTGCATGGTTGGTGCATGGTTTTCCCAAACCATGCACCCTTTGAGAGAAAATTGGAAAATTGGATAGAAGGTTTCACACAGATTGCACAGTGTTTGATAAACCATGCATCATCATTACAGAAACTTTGTGGACTATTAAACATAGGGACATGTGTTTTGTATGGTATGTCTAAATAGTGTTCCTATATCTAGGAAACCATGCAAGGGATTTCATTAATCTAAAATTATTTTTTTAAATCCAAACACTCTCAGATTAGGTGATGGAGGGGCCAAGCATGACCCCATACATTTTTTACCTCCTAGCAAGCACCCAATAACTATTCAAGTCTAGTTAGAGCCCTCCTAAAAGTTATCTGAAGTACAAAGATTTCCTTTTTATCTCTTCTCAATTATTCTTCTCACCTTGTTCCCTATCCGGAATCTCTCTTCCTTCTCCCTAGGGTTTAATTTATCTTTGAATATTTTTAGAGGGTCCAATACCAACTATGTTGGATCTAAACCAAGTTTTGATTGATAGATCTTTTTTTTTTCATTATTGTACACTGGAGTTTTCTTCTTACATATTTTTAAATCAAGATCATTTAATCCCAAGATAGGTGGTTCTATTATGATGCCAAATTTTTATTAACCCAAAATTCAATTATATTGAGTTAAAGTAAATTTATTAGTTTTGATTAAATTTATTTCAATTGGTTTGTTAGAAAAACCAAATCCCCTTGAATTGGGGTTTTAAAATGTGTTATAGGCATGATATTAAAAAACCCCCAATTCTATTGAATTGTGGCATATTTATAGAAATTGGTGAAATTTAAATTATTTAATTTAAATTTTCAAAATTTTTCAGATAATTTCTAAATTTAATTTTTTTGAAAATATGTTATTGAAAAAAGTGAAAACCCCCAATTCCAATGAATTGGAGGTTTATTGTCAAATTAATGGAATTTTTTGAAAATATAAATTATTGAAATTAATTTGTGAAATTGGATTCAGAAAACGAATTGTGAATTGATTTCAAATATGTATTTTTGAAAATGGATTTAAAATGGGTTTGATAGAAACCATAGTGTTTTATCTTAGTGAAAAGGAATGTTTTGATTAAAAACACTCTGTGGTTTTTAAATAAAAAAATTTCATATTTGAAATGGAGAATGAGATTAATTTTATTTTTTTTAGAACAAGGAATCCTAATGTAGTTAGTGAGTTATTTGGACGACGCATTACAATTTACAACATTATAAAACATCATATCAACACATCACATCCCTTATAAGATGGTGATGGTTCCACTTTTTCATGGGTTTAAAGGGACATATATACAAATTTTTTGTATCACCATGACTTTAGGATACCTATAGCTTGGAAATATCATAACTTCTTAAGAATATAACAATGTTTCCTAGTAGTGTGTATTTAAAATGAATAAATTCCCTTTTGTAAACTATTTTACATGCCTTTTAATTTATATAAACTATTGTATATAAATGTTTCTATTGAATCCATTTGTGAGAAGTACTGTTTTTTAAGAAATATTTCTATAAATTGAAGTGTAAAACTTTTTTTAAAACTATTTAAATCTATTGAAAAGTATTAAAATCTTTTTAAATGTAAAGAATGAATTGTTCTATTTATGTTCTTTGAAATTACAATGTTGTTTGTTTTAATTATTATTTTTTCAATTTGTTGGGTTAATTTGATATTTAGAGATATAATGAAATCTCTGGTGAGACCCTACAAGTTTTTAATCTCACACCCTTCATGATCTATCGGGTTTTCATATATTATATCCTTCTAGGTTCGACCAGGGGTAAAGAAACACTTGGAGGTGATTCTATATATTTATCTGTGGACATGGTGAGTCATGTTTTCTAGGACTTGAGCAGTTTTTAGTTTTTCTATTTGGGTACTTTTTCTATAGTACACTATTCTGTTATGCCTATTTGACTTGTGGTATAGTTCTCACAGTGGAGTTTTTATTTTATGCATTACTAACTTGTCTCTTTTAATTACTCTTTAATTTTGGAAAAAATCCTTCCCAATTAAATTTTTTATGATGCTAGGTGCTTGTCACAAACCCTAGGGGATTGGGAAAGCCCTTCGGGATATGTTAGGCTAGAATCATTTATCAGGTTACAAAGGTACCCATGATGGTTTGAGAAAATGGATATGCAAAAAACAATAAAATTCACAATAATAATCAAAAAATATATCCATTATAATTATATAACAACATAAAATTATTATGTTGTGAATATTGCATAGGTGTCATAGAAAATAATAGGGAGATGGAATCCCCTTACCTAAAATCTTGATTTCCTTTGAACGCAATCCTAACTCATGTATAATAAATATATCTTTATTATAAATATATTAATAATATAAATATATTCATCATACAATATAATATTTACTTATATCTTTTTATTAACCATTTATTATCAATTACTTATTAAAACAACTTTTTAGGTAATAACAATTTTGTTTTTCTTGTATATTTTGATTTGTTATTTTTGGTACCATTAAATTTATCACGGTTTCATTATATTTAGAAGGTTAAAAATGATATAAATATAATATATAATCACTATATATATATATATATATATTTATTTATATTAATTCACAAAATAATGAGATAGAGAATGGAATACATTGTTCATGGAGTTGGTATGTCGTTGGTACGTGTGAACACTACACCAATTTTCATGACTGAAGAAAAAAAAACAAGTAAATAATATATTAACAATAAAAAATAATTTTTATTTAATAAATGTTACATATATAAATTCAATTTATCATCATTACCTTCAATATCAAAACATAGTGAAAAATAAATAACATCGCTTCGTGAGATGGTAGTCCACCATAGCCACAATAAATGTTATCATATACCTCAAGGAATTTAATGTAAGAAGGTACATGTGATATGATAATATAATATGTATAACTATGTTACAAATATAACATATATTAAATTAATATATTCTTATTACCATCTATGTAAAATAGAATTTAGAAAAACCCATCACATCAGTTCAAGAGGTGGTAGTCCGCCTTACACATGAGTAAAGTTATTGTTTCCAAACATATAGAAAGGTAAGAAGGTTGGTGTGATACTGTAATTAAATAATTATAATATATATATGATAAAAATTAAATATGTTATTTTATTCATCCATAAAATGTGGTGTTGGAAACTAAATAACGTCAGTTCGCTAAGTCCTAGTCCACTTTACACAACATCGATGGTTTTGTTTCCCATTTTATGAAAGTGGAGAAAGATATAGGTTATTAAATTAGGATAATAATATATAATTATTTTTGAAAATATGTTTTAATTATATTAAAATAGTTCAATATTTTAAATTTAGTGGGATAAGAAATAAACAAAAAATTAAAGTTTAAGAATTTTGACTCTTCTTTAGAGAGAATATTTTTTATACATAATTAATGCCTTATTTCTAGGTCTAAATAATTAAAAAATTCCTATATGATGAGATAATGAATTTAAGGAATGGATTTGGTAAGGTCATTTTCAATAAAAAGTGTTTTGGAAGTGTGAGGAATAGAGGATAATGGGTGACCTTTTATAAGTGAGCGAGACGACACACTTGGAATTTCTGAAAAGAAGAAACTGTACCCATTTTTTTCACATGTAAAATGGCTCAAAATGGACCATTATCAAACCTTTAAGGTTATAAGGTCTAAATGTTTCCATAATATGGGTATTTTAAATGTTTATTGGTTATTTTACCCATTACATTTTTATTTTATGCCCCGGTAAACCTATTTTAACGTTAACCACATTAATTGATTTTTTTTATTTTTTCTGTTATTGATGGTTAATAATTAAGTTATGATTATTATATAATATTAAATATTATGATTAAAAATATTAAATCCATTTATTAAACTTATTTTCTATTAATTTTCAAAATGTAATTTAAAATCAATCTAATAGACGTGATAAAAAAGCAGTTTTCCAAAGAGAAAATATTTCGAGGTATAGAAAGTATTTACATTGAAATTAAATAATAAAATTATTCCAATGGATTAAATTTTATTAATATATTTATATTGGAACAAAATAAATTTACTTTTAAAAATAAATTAAAATAAATTTTATATTGTAAATGTATTGAATGAATAGGCTATTTTTAATAAAAATATGTATTTTTACTATTCATTGAAAATTTTATCTCTTCTAGAAAATATATAAAATTATATTTATGATAACTTGGACATGATGAATTAAAAAAAATTAAAAAATATATTTCTTAATAGTGAGAAAAATGAATTTTAAAATTAGACTGAAATGTGAGCTAAAGCTGCCTTTTTGAAAATTGTAGTTTTTAAGAATAAAATTTGATTAATTATTATATTTTGACTATAAAACACATAATATGAATGTTAAAACTTATATTGAATATATAATATGTATATTTCATTTAAATAATTCACCAAAAGTGATTTATTTAATTTTTAGTGATAAAACAAATTTGTACCCATAAAAATAGTTTTACATAAAAATGTTTCCTTTATTTTCAAAAGGGTTTTTAATTTTCATTTATAATTAATTGGTCACAAAAGAACTAGTTCTATATTAATGTTTTAAAAAATATTTTTATAATATAGTTAATACTATTCATACCTTCAATTCCAATGATAGGCGATAATATTATAATTAAATGGTAATATTTTAATGGTATGTCTTATTTCATTTAATTAGAGTGTTGCATGTAAGTCAAGGTAAACTAGGTTTTTCTTGTAACACAATATACAATAATTTATTCTTTTAAGAAATGATAACTTGGTGTTTTTTTAAAAATCTATACCCATTGTTGCATGAAACACAAGAAAAACTCAATGTTGCGTGAAACGAAAAATATCAAGAAAAAAATTAAATTAATTTAGGAAAAAATATTTCATAAAATATAAATGTTTTGTAGTCTAGGTGACTCAATCAAATAAAACTAATATGGAAATATTTTCTCTATATTCCTTTAGAATTTTAACGCAGTATTATTTTATTATACATAATTACATTAAATAAATATAAAGTGTTTGATAATTTTTTCATAGCCAAAACTCTATTAAAACAAGTCATGAAATATTAAGTAAACATTATTAAATAATATAAAGAATAATAAAATCTAAAAAAAATATTTAAATCAATAAAAAAATCATACATGATTGGATTAAGTACCCTTAATGTTTTGAATAGGTATTGAAATATAGTTATTCTTTCAAGATTATAAATTCATAAAAGATATAAATTTACAAATTTATGAATTTTTGTTTTCTAAAATGAGTATAATAATTGAATTAAAAATATAATGATATAATTGAACATCTAGGTTTTATATTTTTCTAAAATAAATTATTTTTAGTTGAACAGTAAAAACTAATTTTTTTATAGAATGTTTAATTGTTTTGACATTATCATTATATTGGAAAGACATAAAAACATATTAAAAAATATAATAAATTAGTGATTTATTTATGGGTGAAATTTGAAAATTTTATATTTAATTTTGATGTTGTAAAAACTTTATAAAATTTGTAGAAAATATGTAACATTTTATTCCAGTTTGACAACATTTCTTAGTATCTTCTTCTAATGAAATCATTTTACTGAGAAATTCGGTTATATATTTACTTTAAAACCAATTTTTTTATATTTCTTTATAATAAAATTTATTTCAGAGAAATTAATGAAATTTCTAATAGTATCATGAAAAATAAGTAGGCTTAAAATTTAACATTTACAAAAAACTGTGTTTACAAATCATCTTTGTTAAGTTTGAAATTAAGTTATCAAAATAATATATCTTTCAATTTATTAAATTTTATAATATTTTAAATCATAATGTTAAAATTATGTAATATTTATAATTTTAATTTTGGTTATTAAAATTATTTATCAAGTTTAAATACTATAATTACCATAATAAAATTTAAAATCGGTAAAAGGGGTTTACTAAGTGTAAAGACCGAAAACATTTATAAATTTTCATCAAAGTGTGTGTATTATATTTAGCTCATAAAAAAACTCCCCTACCTTATTTTACACTTTTTAATTCAATAATCATTGAATACTGACATACCATTATAGAAATGTAATTGGTTATTCCAAAATTACACTTCTCTTCACTTATGAAATGGGTATACTTCAACCACTTCAGGATACACCAATCCCTTTAATTTTATCATAAAAAAATATGATTTTTTACCTCCTAAAATCCTATATCATTTAAAAATCAAACTAGTCTCATTTAGTCTCCCTAAGACCTCCATTTTGAAGTATATTTCCATGAAAATTATGAGGTTCTTAGCAGGTGTATTTGTTAATCGTTAGTATTTTATTCTAGCCAAAAAACTGCCTTTTATTATTTTTTTCAAAGAAAAGTTATTAAAACAGAATCATGAAAATAAATGATGGAAAAAAGAAAAAAAGGTAGAGGGATTTTGGGGGATAAAGTAGTAAATTTCCAAAGAAAAAACTTGAACCAGAATGAATCCCTCTAGATAAAAATAACCATGGTCACAAAAACATGAAAGTAGTTCTCCCCACCTCAACTTAGATTCCCAAAAATCAGAATCACTATTCCCTTTACATCATACATGGATCACCTAATTATTTTTTAGAATAAATAGTATTCACCTTTAAATAGTATATTCAAGGGACCCTGGAGTATGCCCTAGGACACAGAGATCATTATGAACAATTAATGAGTCTATTTCAATAGCTACAAGATGAATATTCCTATAAGAACATAATAAAATCCCAGTGATAACAGCCAAATACTTCTCAATGAAGGAATCCCCTCTACCAATATATGCATTTAATGCTAGAGTCATAGATCACTGTGGGTCCTAGATTACCCCACCTCCCCATATAAAACCTGATTTTCATGATCCATGAGTGTTCAATTTTAGTCCCTTTTGGTGGGGAAACCATCAGATGAATCTTTCCTATATAATATTGGACTCACCCATAGTTCTAGAGCTAGACATGAGGATATTAAAAAAAGAAGAACCAATACATTCTTTTCATAGTTGAACTATATCATGCATAATAAAACTAACTTTAAAGAGAATATGATTCACTATTCCAAGGAAGCCCTCATGTCGAACACCATTTCTCTCATTCGAAATGGACAAGCATCCTATTACTAAGTATATATCCCATGATACACTCTTAGGTCAACTTCATCCCACCACATTGAACCAGCGGTGAAAAAAAGTAGAATTGTCCATTTAAAGAGGAGTACATCTTATGAAGCTACCAAAATCAATCCAAATAGACCTCTCCCAATATTTTTCAAAAAAGTTCTTGGAACTTTAAACATATAGATCCATGTGACAACAACATCTTATGGCAATGTGAATACCCAACTTCATAATAGTATCCTCAGTGGGTAGTGAATTATTCCCAACCCTCTAAACTAACAAATTCATTTTTTATGGGATCTATTTATTCAAAATAATTTCTCCCCAATGATCACCACTCTGAGTTTCAACTTGATGCCTTTTGAAGTACTTATCTTAAATGACCCCTAAGTTTGATCCCATGAAAATACATACTTCAATTTCATAATTCATCACAATTATTTTAAAAAATAAATGTTGATTTATGACTAATATGTTATACATGAATCTTGGATATCCAATGCCTTTTCTAAAGATGAATTAAGGCATTGGGAATACAGGGAAGGCTAGCCATGGACCTGCCCAATAGTTATGCCAATGTTTGATCTCCCCCTTACCAACTATTCATCAGGACTAGTTTATCATCCCTAGTATAAGATGCTAGAATATAGTTCATACTATAGAAGGAATTCCCTTCGGATGATCCAAGAAGATCTCATACCCATATTGCATGAAATTCCCCCATAGAATCCTCCCTTCAATGTATTCCCAAGAATGATTGTTATGAAGGTCCTGCATAACAACGTTTATGCATCTAAAATTAATTAAATCTGCAAAAAACGGTCTTGACAATCTCTCCCAAGTATCCTAGTGATTCTTTCACTCCTAATGATCATCCAATGGAAAAGTGACCAAGATCCTTTCAATTATAATGATAACATATATGGAACATTAATTTACGAGGGTGTGTGCATCGTGTTCAATGAATGTACACTATTAATCATAGTTAATCTCCTTTCATATGTTCATATTTGGTTTTTCTAATTGAGAATTTATCATTTAATTTTACCAATAAGCATGTCAAATTGATGCACACATACCGTCTTAGTTAACACCGGAGCCCCATGATAGTACATGGGAAACCTTACTTTTTGAATACCCAAGATACTTTCCAATACCCAAATCCTCTATTCCAAACATTTGCTCAAAATTAAAATACTACTTTTCTCCCTGTTTATCACCTTCCCACTCAACTTTCAGTATCATTCAAGAATATCATAGACTAGACAAACTGATCTATTACATCCATTAACAATCACTATTATGTTATCGAAAAAAATAGGTGAGATAATCCAAGTGAGTGTTACCTGGACTGATAAGGTATAATTCTTCATGTCCTAATGACACAGTTGAGAGGCCTACAGAGCAAGTCTTGTGTTAGAATAAAAAGAGTCAGAGAGATCAGGTTTTCTTTCCTTATACCCCAAATAGATTAAAATAATCCACATTGATTTCCAAAAAATGGTATCAAAATCCATGTGGATATAATGTATCTAAATTATATATCTATAACCCATGTAGATAGTCCCATCTCTGAAAGAAATTTCAAAAAAATTTTTTAACTCCACTCAGTCGAAAGCTTTGTTCATATCTAGTTTAATATCTACACTTGATCCAAATAATTTTTCATTAAGATCTACAAAGACCAATTGATCCATCCCAATGGATCCTTATATTGAGTGACCTTTAATGAAACCATTTTTCTTGTTAGAGATCAATTCAGGAAGGTATTTAGAAATCATCTTATTGATAATGTAGTCCAACACTTTACTTGGGAAATTTTACCTGCTTATTGGTCTCTAATGATTCAAAGAATAAGGGCACTTAATTTTGCCCCATAAGCATCGTAGAAGCACAATCCACATACAGTATGCATCGAACATTGAAAACATCTCTCAAGGATTAGATCAACTCTATCATCACACGTAGCAAAAAACTTCTATAAAATGATCTAATAAACCAATCCAATCCTGGCGTATTATCCAGATTGAGCAACCACACCGTATACCGAATCTCCACCTCATCAAGGATTGATTCTAGACATTCATCAATTCCCCTTGAGTATTCATAGAAAATATCCTCAAATCAGTCCTCACACCCACCACCGAGGTATCCACTATTCATGTTAGGACTTACCCCTTCCAGTTGCTAATTGAAGAAATCCTCTTCCATTTTAAAAAAAAATCTAGGTCATTAGAATAAGATTAACCCTCTATGAGGATGTTTAGTCTATTGGTGCACCATTTATAATTTATGTAGGTGTGGATGAAGCTATAATTTTGATCCACCTCATGTATCCATTCAATACAAGAAATTTCTCTAGCAATACACTTTTGTTTGAGAAGAATCTCATAAAAAGTGCACTTCATGTTGCCCAAATCCTCAAAAAGGGATCGTTCTAGTAGTTTTCAAGATATTTTTCAACAAACATTATATAATTAAATCAATATTATGAAAAAAATATAATTTTTTATATTAATGGATAAACCATTATTCAATCATTTAGATCCACTAAGAAAAACTGAATAACATCGAATGTGTGTACATGTAGACAACCACCTCCCCAGAGTGATGTGGTCTGTTTTTCATTATCTACATTAATGGAAGGTAACGAGGATGGATTTAATGGATAAATATATTGAATATTTTAACAATATAATCATGAAGTTATAATTTATTAAATATGTCCATTATATCCCATTCATTGTGAAATTAAACTTTTAATCATTTGTACGAGTGGGGTGTCACCTCAATGAATGATAGATTTCATTTTTCCTCACCACCCATGAGGGATTGTTTTAAGAATGAGTTATTTAAAATAATATATATATATATATATATATATGAATTTTTTAAAAAAATTAAATGTTATATTTTCATTATACTAAAACAAGTCCTTACTCATTAACTCATTATAATACACTCATTTGGGCTGGTTTTACCACCAATGTGAATGATGTTGCATTATTTATATCATGAATGACTAAGGAATGTTGTATTATATAAATATAATTTAATAATAAAAATTTGTTCTAATTTTTAGGAATATAGAATGCTTTTATTAACAATAAATATATTTATTAATATAGGACCCTTCGATTGTTAAACACGACGAAAAATGTTCATCGCTATTTACTTTTTCACGAACCATACCCAAGTATATCACCTAATGAAATTGGACATATGGAAAAAATTAAAATAATAATTATTCTTTCTTAAGTAACAATTGAATGATAAAATTCAAACTAGTGAGTGATAATCGACCTTGGAATAATTAAACTTGAACGAAAAAAATAATAAAAAGATCCTAACATTCATTAAAGAAAATAAACTATAACTTGGTAACATGTTTTTGATATAAGTATATAAATGACGTTTATAAAAGTTAATATATGTGAATAAGGATCTAAAATTTCTGATTAAGATGGTTATATTTCTTATATAGGATGTCAAAACATGTTATAATAAATGAGATTTAATAGAAATGGTTTATTATTATAATTTTAATTTCTTGAGACATATTTCATTTTATGAATTCTAATATATTTTATATCATTTTAATACTACCTAACCAATATATTTTACCACATTCATGTAATTAAGGGGGATTTGAGAGATAAATATATCCGTTTTGTTAAATGAATTATTATTCCAATGGTACCACTGTTGTAAGGGATTAAGTTTATCAATTATTCGATATTAATAAATGATATGTATTCTTAAATTTTTTACATTATACTATATACATGTAAAATTTATTTAGTTCAATAATAATATTTAATGAATTAATGGAATTTAAAAATACTTATCACATTATATATTTTATTAAATTTTTACTCAAAATAATTCGATGTGTATAAGTGCCTTTTATAACTCAATTGCATTAATTGATTAGTAATACTTTTTCTTGAGCATAATTATTCCATTATTAGTTTCCTATACCATAATATTTTATTTCATGGTACATTCAGTTCATCTATTTGAAGAATGTTTTTTAATTAAATTCTCTAGCCTTGATGAATTTATTTCTACAAAAGTATAATAATATTATCAATAATTCCCTTCCTATTTAATATTGTTTTCACTTACTTTTCCATATGTTAGTTTTTCTCAAATATTCACATTTTTAATTAAAATCCTAGATATGTTTTATCTCATGCGACCATCATGTTTTATTTATCTACATTTCAAAATGATATTTTTTACTCTTTTTTACAATGTGGGATTTCATTAAATTATATAAAAATTAAAAAATATTTCTCCTTTCAAAATCATTTGATTAATATTCAACTCTAAATTTTTTCTTAAACTCTATTATATACCATTAATGGATATATTTTTTAGGATACACTATAATCATAATTATTTTCAACTATTTGAAAATTAATTTTGAATTTGACGTTTACCTTTTTATTTTATGATAGTTTTACAAATGTTATCTAAAAAATCATTTAGAGTTTCTATCATTATATGATCACTCTTCCTTTAAAATTTTATATTCCATGTTTTAAAATGGGTGTCCAAATGATTTTAACTTTCAGTTATATTGAAGTTTACTAGAAACTATTTTATTCATTTCAAAAGTAAAATTTAAAATTCTAAAATGAATTCAATTTTTTAAAAGGGATTCTGAAGCTTTGTGTTTCAACGAAAGGGTTTTTTAGTGTTATCATTCCTTTACAAAGAAAGTTTCTGATACCATATTTTCATTATAATTATTTTTGAAAAATATTTTGGATTTAAATACTAATTTTTTAAAAATACTTATTGAATATATTTTTTAAAATATATTTATGTATTTTTAATACATCTCGAGAAGTAATATTTTTTTTCTAAAAACTATTTTACAAATAAATTATTATAGTTCTTATTTAAAAAATAATTATAATTTTAGGACACATACGTCTCATTTTAAATATTTTTTTATACCACTATCCACCATATTTCTCTATATTTATCATCTTAAGGTCAAGAAATGTTTTTCATAAAGCATTCCACTCCTCCCTTGTTTAATTATTTGATGTAAATAATATGTGATTTTTCATGAATAAATGTCACACATCTATGTGGATAATGATGTATAGAATATATATTAAAATATAATACACTGGTCATGTTTTTATATCTCATGGCATGATTATGGGAGTCAAGTATTTACACTCTCTCTACTATGGCAATTAGGTAGTGATGGATTATCTTCCATGTTTATGGACTTAAAATTATAAATAAAACCATATTATCAGGCATAGTTAGTGATTCCTACTCTACTATGTTATTGGAATTAGATATTTATGAAGGATCCACAATTTTATGGGAATAAGATAGTGATTCATGCTCTACAATGTTCATAGGAATTAGGTGCTGACGCATGCTACGCTAAGGGAATCAGGTAGTGATGTTGGCTCTAACATGATATGGGAATGATGTAGTGATTCTTTCTCCACTATTTTATGATTTAAATGTCTATGTTATTGTAATAGTTGAATATTATTCTTCATATACATGAGATGATATATCATTATGCATATGATTTTTCTCCATGTATCATGTTTATTTTTTCAATCGTCTAGAGTCTTATTAAGTGGTATTATTTTCACTTTTGAGATTACATTTCATGATATCATGGATTAATTAAAACTCTAATTGTTCCATGTTATTATTAATAAGATAGTTCTCAATATCTCATGTTTTCTGCCAAACCTTTGATCAAATCCTTGATGAAATATTGATAGTTTTTTCAATACTAATCTCCCAAGATCACCCCTTATCATCTTTATATCTCATGGTTTTGGTGATTAGTATAAGTTATGGGATGAAAATAAAGGAGTATCATATAGATAAATAATAAGAACATTTTAACATGTGTTATAAAATGAGTTCCTTTATATTTATTACTCATAGAAACTATACATTTGTTTTTTCAGGATTCAAATATCATTGTGTGACATAATTGTTAAATTATCATAATGATATAAAATAATGATAAATATGTATCATATTGTATAATGTTGGTATATAAAGATTTTTTTTAGAACCATATTTGGGATTTTGGTATGGGACAATATAGTTGGTTTAACAAAGATGTTTTCTCAATATAAGGATCATTTTAGAAATTTTTGGGAATCAGGATTAAAAAAATTTAGTTAAAACCCTGGGATAAGTATAATGTATAGATATATATAAAGGGTAACATCCCAATGTTTTTTAGAACTAGAGATTTTGTTATTTACCTTGAAATTACTTTCTTTGTAGGATAATGGAATGTTTATGTGGTATTGAACCTTAAAATGAGGGTTAATAAACATTAGAAATATTACATGAGTATCGTATACATATTCAATCAGTAAATGACGAGTGAGACAAACAAGGAACACATGTAGAAACACAACTAGAGGATATGATTTGATCAATTTTACATTCATTAGGAACCATTTTTAAGGAATTAAATATATTCAATATTGAGGATGAATTATTTTTTAAAACCTAATATGGGAGTGACTATGGACAGTCTAGTTTAAGTTAACGGAGTGATTTTTTGATATTGTTATATCATAGTTTAACCGAAAGTGAAATAGGTTTAATTTAAGGATTCATTGGAGAATACATCATGGGTTTGTGTTTTCATATTCATAATTTTTTTATTCTAATTTCACTAGATATTATCCTAACAATATTGATTTTTTTGTATTTTTAATGAAATAAGTTCATGAAAATAATGATGTGAATGATATTTTACTAGACGATCTTATAACCAACTATAGAATATTATTTGGTAAAAATTATTGTGAAATAGGGAAGATATCAATACATTTCTATTATATGGTAAATGTTGAGTCTCAAAGTATCTAAGACTGTGAGTTTAAAATATAAGAAGAACATATATTTTATGCTTCTAATGGGTCCCTTTTCTTCATCAATTAATGAATGATACTTATAATTATGAGGATGAGATTTATTATAGGGTGAATAATGTAACACCCACATATTCCACTTTAGATATTTCCTTTAAATAAATATAATGTGTTTAATACATTGTTTCCCACGCAACCCCAAATTTTAAAAAGTCACGAAATATTATATGATTAAAAATAATAATAATAATATAAGTTATAATAAATATTTGTTTACTCAATTATAAATTCATATAATATTTGATAAAAAACACATAATTTTTTAAAATGAAATTTTTTAATTAAAATAAACAACATTTATATATTTTGTATTTTCATTAAGAAGGTATATATCTAAATCATATAATAATAATTATTCCAAATTATATACATTTTCTAATTCATCATATCAAAATTATCCTATTATTAATTTTTGATATTTTTTTAAATAATTTCATTTTATGTGAATAATAAAAATATTATCTTTACCAAAATTTTATTTTTTTATGAATTTTTCATTATATAAGATAGATTTATAAATTATTAAAAAAATAATTAATAAAATATGTTTTTATGTTATAGAATAATTATTTTTAACTTTCATTTTAAACTTATAAAATTGATGTAAAATTTTTATAATTTATTAAGATTCTTATTCCAATTTTAAAACAGTTTTCTTTATTTCAATTTAATTTAAAAAATTATGATAATATTCTCTTAGTATTGATTCAAAAGAAATAAAATTATATTTTTTAATAAAAATCTATATTATTTCATCTAAATTTGTAATATTGGTAATCTTATGCTATAAAATAATTTTAATCATAAAAACCCCATTTTTCAAAAAACAGATTTTACATGACATGTGATTTAATTTTGAAATTGTATTTTCATAAACATAAAGATTTTATTTGATTAAAATATAAAAAAATCTGAAATAAACATGCTAAAATTTTTTAATAAAGAAAATTTTAATTATTTTTATTATAAATAATTATCAATGTTGAATTTTTTTTAACGGGATAAAAGTAAAAAAGATAAAAATTGTTTTACTATATTTGAAAGAAAAAAAAATTTAATTAATGTTCCTGAAATTGTGTGGAATATAGGTGTATTTTAAATATCTCATCCTCATTATTATTTTTCACTTTTGGATTCCTTGACCCTCTTATAGTGACAATCCATTATTTAAATGCAATGAGTACTTCCAAAATTACCCTTTTCCTAACTTATGAATGTGTATCACTTAGACTCGTTTTTCCCACACATATTGTTGGAACCATGACCGTTCTATTAAAGAAATGGGTTTCAATTTGTGTTTCTTTTCAATCCTCATTGGAAGTTCAGAATTATTTCTAGGGAAGGGATCATACAGTTCAAGCTGACAATAGTATTTAAGGTGGCTTCATTTCCCAGTGTTTCCCAAATTTTTGGCCCTGAAAATCAAAAAATAGAGAAATGTGTGTTTGGAAAAGGAAGTTGTGGGAAAGATTATAGGTGCATTGGAAACTTGCATGCAAGGCATGTTTCGGGATCAGAAAGTCAAAAAATGAAAAAGGCACGAGGTCTGCAAAAAATCTAGAGATGTGCACGAAAAATGGTTCTTAGGTGAAAAGCATTACGCATAGAATGTGAGTTTTTCATTCCACAGTGGGTTTTCACGCAGGGGTCAGCGATGCCTATAAATAAGAGGGGACCCCTATCATTCAGTATGGATATAGTATTATCTAATATCCACGGTCTGATGCACATAAACATTACACGAAAATGTAGTTGTGTGTAAAAGTTGTAGTTGTGTGAAAAAGATGATGTTGCACTGAAAAATTGTAGTTGCGCGAAAAAGTTAAAGTTGTATGGAAAAGTTGAAGTTGTGTGGAAAATTTGAAGTTGCGCGCAAAAGTTAAAGTTGCACGAAAATGTTGAAGTTGTGAAGAAAGGTTGTAGTTTCATGAAATTTTTGTGTGTAGAAATAAAATCTTGTGTGAATAGGGTAGGTGTTTTGCAGAATTGTCAGTAAAGGATGAATACATGTTCTGAATATCTCGTTCAGTGGTTTAGTGATTTCAAGTGAATTATCTCAGGACTCCAATTCAAGTAGTGTCTTATGATGAACAGAGACAATGAATTCAATTAAAATCTATTGAATCATCCTTTAAGTGGATAAACTGAGTTTGACTTCTCTCAAGGCAGTGAGCTAGGGGGAGTCGAGGGCAGTGCTCCGAAGGACGCAACGAGGTATCCCTGAACCTTTGTAAAGGAGGTGTTCCTAACATAGAGTGACTATGACCGAATCTTGTAATCCCCGAACTAGTAAAGATTAGTGGATTTAGGTATGACCAACATAGTGCCAGTGTATGCTCCTTAGACATAGACCTTTTCGGTGAACTAAGTAAAAGTGTTGTGTCATCTCCCTACTTTCATTTGTTTGATTGATTTAACAAGTTCCTAACAATGTGGTAAAAATGTACACAACTTGAAAAATAAAAAGTTGACACCCTGATTCACCCCTCCCCTCCCAGGGTGTTCCGTGTTCCTTTACATATCTCATCAAATATCATACTAAAACATTTCTATTTTTCTACCACTACTATACTTTTTAATTTTCACTAGCCTCTATCCATAATTAGTAATCCTTAGAAATATATTTTAGATTATATCTCTAAGATAATTTTCATGTTCTCTATATAAGTATTTCTTAATCCATAGTCTTTTCTTCATAATATTATTCTTCAATTTATTTTCACGACACAATAATATATTGAAATTAGAATTATTAATAATATAGAGTATTTTTATATTAATAGAGAAACAATTATCATTCCCATTTTATCCACTAAATAAAGAAAAAATAAAATAATTATGTGTACGTATAGACTACTCTCTCCATGAAGTTGTGTGGTTAATTTTTCCTCCATAAATTTAATAGATGGAAACAATGACAAAGTTGATGAATTAATATGTTTAATATTTTAAAATTATAATTCTAAATTTATAATTTATCATAAACATTTATTGAATCACTTTTTTGAGAAATTTAATATTTAATTGTGTGTACAAGTGACTTTCATCTGTATGAGCAGTGAATTCAATTTTTCATACCAACCCTACATGGTGGGTTTTTCACGTGGGGCTCGGTGATGCCTATAAATAAGAGGGGACCCCTCTCATTCAGTGTGTCTACATACTTAGAAAATATTCATCATCTGATGTGTATAAACATTGCGTGAAAAGGTAGTTCTGCGTAGAAGTTGTAGTTGTGTAGAAAGGTTGATGCTATATGGAAAATTTTTAGTTGCACGAAAAAGATAAAGATTCATGAAAAAGTTGAAGTTTCATGAAAAATTTGGAGTTTTGGAAAAAATTTGAAGTTTCACGCAAAAGTTGAAGTTGTGGGAAAAGGTTGTAGTTGCACAAAAGTTTTTCATGAAAAAAGAAAATCTTGTGTGCACATAGTAGGTGTTATATAAAATTGTCAGTGTAGGCTGAATACATAATCTGAATATCTGGTTCAGTGGTTTAGTGCAATCAAGTTAATCAACTCAATATGTTGATTCTGACAGTGTCTGACGCTGAACAGAGACAAATACTTCAATGAAAATCTATTGAAGCGACCTTCAAGTCGATAAAATGAGTTTGACTTATCTCAAGGCAGTGAGCTTGGGGGATTCAAGGGAAGTGATCTGAGGAACATAGTGAGATATCCTCGAAACTTTGTAAAGGTAGTGTGCCTGACATAGATTGACTATGAATGAATCTTTTAATCCTCAAACTTATAAAGATTAGTGGTTTTAGGTACGACCAACTCACTATCAGTATAAGCTCCATGGACATAGCCCTTTGCGGTGAACCAAGTAAAAGTGATGTGTCATCTCTCTTATTTCATTTGTTTGACAGATTTAATAAGTTCCTACTAATGTGGGAATTACATCCACAACTTTAAAAAGAAAAATTTGACACCCTGATTCATCCCTCCCCTCTCAGGGTGTTCCAGGTTAATTCAAGTGCTATCAGAGGGAGGTTGCTGGTGTTTTATGTTTCTTATAAAATCATGAAGAATTAATCTATTGTCAGGGGAGTCCCCCACTTTGATGGAAGTAATTTTCAGATTTGGAAGAACAAAATGAGATACCATCTAAGATACCTTGTAATAGAATTCTTATATTCAATTGTGAAAGGAATACAAGTTACTTATCCAACAAGGATGACTATGACTAATTCAGATAGGAAAATTATTGATGCAATTTCTAAAGCGCTTAATGCTCTCACCACATCACTTTTTGATCATATCTATCTAATGGTGATGAGTTTCACCTCAGAAAAGTCCATGTGGGATATACTTGAAAATATTTATGAAGGATATAGAAAATTTAAGGAGGAGAAACTACAAGTCATGCGAAATAAGTTTGATGATATGAAGATACATCCTGATTAGAATGAATACTCATTATTTAATTGAATTATTGAAGTGGTTCGAGCAGTTAGTGGTGTAGGTGAATAAATAAAAGATGTTGATACTGTAAAGAATTTTTTTTGAATACTTCCTGCCCAATAAAATTCAAAGGTATCATCCCTTGAGGAAAGAGATCGTTCCAAACATTCTCAGGATGATCTGCTTAGCATCCTAGTGGCATATGAAATGATAGTCAAACCAGAAGACTCTACGAATCGAGTGAGAAAGGAAATGGCATTCAAATCCATGGAGAAACTAAAAATTTCAAAAGATAGTAGTGGTGAATATGATGAGGAAAAATAAATTCATTCTATCATTTCCAAGAAGTTTTAGAAGGGAAAATGGAGATTTCAAGGGAATTAACCTCTAGCTTTCTTTTGTTGTGGAAAAGTTGGGAACATTGCCTCTTAGTGCTTAAAAAATATTGATAATGAATATAGCGATGCTAAAAACATTGAGAAGCCTTAGAAAAGTTTTTTTTTAAAAAGTGAGACATCAAATCTAGAAAGAAAGTACTGAAGAATAGTTTTTTCTGTAAAAAAGAAGATGATGATAATGAATTCTGTGCAGAAGAAGAACCCAAATTTAAAACTGGAAACCATTCTTCCATGATGGCCACTGTTGAAAAATTAGAACAATCAGAAGATAATGGTGGAGACAATCCGTTGACAACTAATGAAAATTTCGAGTTTCAACTTAAGGATGCTGTTAGTATGCTTAAGATTAAATATAAGAGTTGCAATAAGTGGAAATCAATTGTAGAAGAATAATATGAATATGTTGATCACCTCAAAGATGAAATTGAAATACTCGAAGAATTGGTGATAGTACAGTATAAAATCCTTGAATGCATTAATGATTTAGTGGATCTAAAGATGATAATTTAAGAGCAGACAAAGGTAATCAATGAACTCACCTTTAGACTGGAAGAAAAGTCCAAGACAACTAATGGTCTTGAAGAGGAAGTTATTAATCTTAGGAGTAAACTTGAGATTGAATCAATTCAAAAGATTTAAGGAAGAAAATACATTTAGGAAAGTTTTAAGTTTCTGTTCTATTGGAGAGAGAAAAGCATGGTTCTAATGGAATTGAAAAGATTTTGAATTATCAAAGACCTTCTTACATGGGAAATATTGGAATAGGTTGTGAGGTCGAATCGTCAAATGTTGTAAATAAAGGTGAACAAAATAAAGGAAAGATGAAAGTGGGTCATGTGGAAAATTCACCTCAAGTGTTGAAAAAGAAACCCCCAATTCAATATAAAAGAAGAATAAAAGACTATTCTCAGTCCTCTAGAAATATGAGGCTGTCAAACTATTATCCCACAAAAGAAGGAATGAGGATAAACAGAAGTGAGAAGACATTTCCTCTAATGAAGTTTCAGTTATGTGGATATCTGGTCCATACCATGTATTATTACAAATAGGTAAGAAGCTATTTTAATGGAGAAGATATGGGAGTTCAACAAAGGAGAACAAATTCATATCCTAATTCTATTAGAAGAAACGATTTCTATGGATATTGTTTTCATTGTTCTAACTTTGGTCATAAGGTCATTGATTAAAGGTAGAGGAGGGACCTGGAAACCTTATACCGATGTCTGAGACAAGTCAATGATCATCCACAAGATAGTGTTTCACTTACAAATAGGTTTTCTCCTCTGGAATAAGATTTCAACTATGAAGAACCAATGTAAACAGAAGAGATAATTGAAAGTCTATTAGTTCCCTACACTCAATCTAATGTCTCATGGAAATAAAAGAAGAAAAATGAGAAATCCAACCTTGTAGAGATATCCCTAAAATCTATAAAAACCAACAGTACCCAGATTCTGGATAGAAATTGTTCATCTCATATGAAAAGTAATGCAAGATTATTAATGGATGTCAATAGGAGGGTTGATGGAACAATATGGCTTGGTAATAATGGAGATATGAAAATCAAAGGCAATGGAAGTACTGAAGTAGATAATGGAGAGAGAAAGAAAACCGAAGTCATTTATGTTTATGGCCTATGTCATAATCTCCTTAGTGTGAGCCAACTCGATGACTTAGGACATATAATTAATTTTAATCAGAAAGGCTGCACTATCGAGGGAAAGATAGGAAATTCACTTATGAAGGGATGAAAAATAGAAGGAAACCTATATTAGGTTGATATTAAAGAAAAAATTTTCTACATGACTATTGAAATATAAAATAACCTATGACATCAAAGATTGGGGCACATCAATAAACAATACATGGTGAAAATATCAAAACTGAATATTGTCATAGACATTCCCAACCTGAAGCATAAACGCGAAAAGTCTTGTGATGCTTGCATTTGGGGGAAGCTATTCGTCAGTTCATATCATCCAAAGAAGAAAACGACATATCATCTTCTTGATCTCATTCATACAGTTGTATGTGACCTGATAAATGTAGCTGGAACTCATGGATAAAAGTAATTTTTCTTTTTAATAGATGATTACAGTAGAATGACACGTGTAATAGTTATACATAGTAAATTACAAGTGCTTGACTTGATGAAAACATATTGTTAAATCGCTGATAATGATACTAGATGAACAATCAAAGTGCTGTGATTTGACAATGGAGGGGAATATACGTCCATTGAATTTGAAAATCACCTCGAGAAGCATGGGATACAACCTGAGGTAGTTGATGTGATAACTCTGTAGAAAAATTGAGTTGTTGAGTGCAAGAATATACAAGTGAACGACATGGTAAGAACTATACTGATTGAGAGTCATATTCCATGACATTACTAGAAATAGGTCATTCAAGATGTAGTGTATATTCAAAATAGAATAAAGCTTTATATGGGTGAGATGAAGACACTATATGAATTGTGGCATTGAAGGACGCCATATTTGAAATACATTCATGTTTTTGGAATTAAATGCTTCATCAGAAACAAATAAGGAAATCAAGGTAAGTATGGTGACAATGAAGATGAAGGAAGTTTCCTTGGATACTCAATGCACAACGAAGCTTAAAAGTGTTTCAACAGGAACTTAGGAAGGATTGTGGAAAGTAGTGATATTAAGATCATTGAAGAGAAAACCCAAAATGCTTCAAGTATTTCATATGTTGATGTGATAGAAAATGGGGAAGAAAGTGAACGATGAGTAAATGAAAATAAATAAATAGAAGATGTTCAAAACACTCAGGAGTCAGAACAATATGTTGACTCAGAAGAAGAATCTGAAGAGGAAACCTTGGCTAGAGATAAGGCAGTTGAATCTCAAAGGAGGAATTGAAGAGAATAAATTGATTAATCCAACATTATTGGGGATTGGACTGCACCCATACAAACAAGGAGAACGAGGAATAAAACACAATCTTCATTTCTTCCAGTTGTGGAACCATCCTCATTTGAAGAAGATGCAGAGGCTGAATCATGGGTGAAAGAAATGAATAAAGAGTTAGATCATATTGACACGAATTAGACATGGGATCTAGTCTAGAGACCCAAAGGTCACAATGTGATTGGTACAATTTGTACTTTTAAGAACAAGTTTGATGAGCATTGAAGGGTTATCAGAATCAAGGAACAACTGATATTTAAAGGATATTCAAAGATTGAAGGTGTCGATGTTAAAGAAACCTTTTCCCCAATGGCTAGATTGGAGTCAATCCTGATTTTTATTTCCATGGAAATCCAAATAGGATATAAAGTATAACAAATGGACGTCAAGACATAGTTCTTTAATGGTGTTCTCAAAGAATAAATCTACATCGAACAACCAGTGGTTTTTCTTCTTGGTACTGATGAAACAATGGTTTGTAAACTAAGGAAGGCCCTCTATGGGTTTAAGCGGACACCACAAGCATGGTATTCTTGGCTAGATTCTTATCTCAAGAAGTTGACATTCAAAACAGGAGTAGTAGATCACAATCTCTATGTGAAGAATTCTCTGAAGGATTAGTTCATAGTTCTACTTTACATTGATGACATTATATTTGGTGGCAGAAGGCAGAAATTAGTGGAAGAATTTTAAAATCACATGAAATCATAATTTTAAATGTTTATGATTGGGGAGCTCACATATTTCTCAGGGCTACAGTTGATTCAAAAGAAGTATTACACTTTCATTTCTCAGAAAAAATATGCAATATAGGTGATGAGGAAATTTAATATGCATGACTCCGAACCAATGTCAACTCCAATTGTGGTTGGAACCAAACATGGACAGCATGAGGATGGGACCCTTTTAGATCCCACTATGTACAAGAGGATTATTGGAAGCTTAATATACATAATAGAGACACCACCTAATATTGTCTTCTCAACTTGCTTAGCGGCCCGATTTCAAAGTAATCTAATGGAAGAACATATGACAGTAGTAAAAATAATCATGAGGTACATTAACGGTACTCATAATTGTTGGGAAAAATCCCTGAAGGTATCATTGAAGCATTTTTGAGATGATTGTGTTTATTGACAATGTAGGACTCCATGTTGTGTTTGTTGACAAAGCGACTCTCAATGAATCAAAATGTTGACAAAGGGGGTTTTCCTGGAGAATGGGGAAAAGTGTTTTTGGAAAAGGGAGTTGTGATCTTGTGTTAAGGAGGATTCTAATGCTGTACACCAATATTTTCTCGAATTCAAAACATCAAAAATTTGGTAAAGGAAAAGTGGCGTGCAACTCCAAAAGTGGCGCGCAAATGTGGGGCGCAGGTCCTAAAGTGGCACGCAAGTATGACGTGCAAGTATAATGCACAAGTATTCAAAGATCCTCATATCAAAATATGAAAAAGGAAATAAAGAGGCGCAAAAGTGTGGCACGCAAGTCCTAAAGTGGTGCACAAGTATACTGCACAAGTATGCCACACAAGTTATATTTCAAAGATCATCATATCAAAATATGACAAACGAAAGAAAGAGGCGTGCAAGTGTGGTGCGCAAGTGTGGTGTGCAAGTGTGGTGCACAAGTCCTCAAAATTCCTATAAATAGAAGGCTACTCCCCTCAATTATTAATGAGCTCAACACTTAGAGAAAATCCGAGCTCTAACCGCGCAAGTGGGAGTGACGTGCAAGTCAAGTGGGGCGCGCAAGTGTGCGAGGCAAGTGTACCGCACAAGTCTGCCATGCAAGTCTGCCGCACAAGTCTGCCACACAAGTCTGCTGCGCAAGTCTTCCATGCAAGTCTGTTGCAAGTGTGGCGTACAAGTGTGGTGCACAAGTCCTCAAAATTACTATAAATAGAAGGCTACTATCCTCAATTATTAACGATCTCAACACTTAGAGAAAATCTGTGCTCTAACCGCGCAAGTGGGAGTGACGTGCAAGTCAAGTGGGGCATGCAAGTGTGTGAGGCAAGTGTACCGCACAAGCCTGCCATGCAAGTCTGCCGCACAAGTCTGCCACCCAAGTCTGTGCAAGTCTACTGCGCAAGTCTGCGGCGCAAGTCTGTGGCGCAAGTCTGCGGCGCAAGTCTGCCGCGCAAGTCTTCCGCGCAAGTCTGCCACGCAAGTCTACCGCGCAAGTCTTCCACGCAAGTCTACCGCGCAAGTCTGCCATGAAAGTCTGCCACGCGGTACACTTGTGGAAAAGTTGGGCACATTGCCTCTTAGTGCTTAAAAAATATTGATGATGAAGATAACAATGATAAAAAAATTGATAAGCCTTAGAAAAGGTTTTTTAAAAAGTGAGACATCAAATTGAGAAAGAAAGTACTGAATAATAGTTTTGTCTGTAAAAAAGAAGATGATGATAATGAATTCTGTGCAGAAGAAGAACTCGAATTTAAAACTGGAAACCATGCTTCCATGATGGCCACTATTGAAAAATTAGAACAATCAGAAGATAATGGTGGAGAAAATCAGTTGACAACTAATGAAAATTTCGAGTTTCAACTTAAGGATGCTGTTAGTATGATTAAGATTAAATATAAGAGTTGCAATAAGTGGAAATCAATTGTAGAAGAATCATATGAATATGTTGATCACCTCAAAGATGAAATTGAAAAACTTGAAGAATTGGTGATAGTACAGTATAAAATCCTTGAATGCATTAATGATTTAGTGGATCTAAAGATGATAATTTAAGAGAAGATAAAGGTAATCAATTAACTCACCTTTAGACTGGAAGAAAAGTCCAAGACAACTGATGGTCTTGAAGAGGAAGTTATTACTCTTAGGAGTAAACTTGAGATTGAATCAATTCAAAAGATTCAAGGAACAAAATACATTTAGGAAAGTTTTAAGTTGCTGTTCTATTGGAGAGAGAAAAGCATGGTTCTAATTGAATTGAAAAGATTTTGAATTATCAAAGACCTGCTTACATGGGAAATATTGGAATAGGTTGTGAGGTCGAATCGTCAAATGTTGTAAATAAAGGTGACCAAAATAAAGGCAAGCTGAAAGTGGGTCATGTGGAAAATTCACCTCAAGTGCTGAAAAAGAAAGCCCCAATTCAATCTAAAAGAAGAATAAAAGACTATCCTCAGTCCTCTAGAAATATGAGGCTGTCAAACTATTATCCCACAAAAGAAGGAATGAGGATAAACAGAAGTGAGAAGACATTTCCTCTAATGAAGTTTCAGTTATGTGGATATCTGGTCCATACCATTTATTATTACAAATAGGTAAGAAGCTATTTTATTGGAGAAGATATGGGAGTTAAACAAAGGAGAACAAATTCATATCCTAATTCTATTAGAAGAAACAATTTCTATGGATATTGTTTTCATTGTTATAACTTTGGTCATAAGGTCATTGACTAAAGGTAGAGGATGGACTTGGAAACCTTATATCGATGTCTGAGACAAGTCAATGATCATCCACAAGATAGTGTTTCACTTACAAATAGGTTTTCTCCTCTGGAATAAGATTTCGACTATGAAGAACCAATGCAAATAGAAGAGAGAATTGAAATTCTATTAGTTCCCTACACTCAATCTAATGTATCATGGAAATAAAATAAGAAAAATGAGAAATCCAACCTTGTAGAGATATCCCTAAAAGCTATAAAAACCAACAGTACCCAGATTCTGGATAGAAATTGTTCATCTCATATGAAAAGTAATGCAAGCTTATTAACGGATTTCAATAGGAGGGTTGATGGAACAGTATGGCTTGGTAATAATGGATATATGAAAATCAAATGCAATGAAAGTACTGAACAAGATAATGGAGAGATAAAGAAAACCGAAGTCATTTATGTTTATGGCCTATGTCATAATCTCCTCAGTGTGAGCCAACTCCGTGACTTAGGACATATAATTACATTTTATCAGAAAGGCTGCACTATCCAGGGAAAGACAGGAAATTCACTTATGAAGGGATAAAAATATAAGGAAACCTATATTAGGTTGATATTAAAGAAAACATTTTCTACATGACTATTGAAATATAAAATAACCTATGACATCAAAGATTGGGGCACATCAATCAACAATACATGGTGAAAATATCAAAACTGAATATTGTCATAGACATTCCCAACCCGAAGCATGAACGTGAAAAGCCTTGTGATGCTTGAACTTGGGGGAAGCTATTTGTCAGTTCATATCATCCAAAGAAGAAAACGACATATCATCATCTTGATCTCATTCATACAGTTGTATGTAACCTGATAAATGTAGCTGGAACTCATGGATAAAGGTAATTTTTCTTTTTAATATATGATTACAGTAGAATGGCATGCTTAATAGTTATACATAGTAAATTACAGGTTCTTGTCTTGATGAAAACATATTTTCAAATCGCTGATAATGATACTAGATGAACAATCAAAGTGATGCGATTTGACAATGGAGGGGAATATACGTCCATTGAATTTGAAAATTACCTAGAGAAGCATGGGATACAACATGAGGTAGTTGCTGTGATAACTCCATAGAAAAATTGAGTTGTTGAGTGAATATTATACAGGTGAACGACATGGTAAGAACTATACTGATTGAGAGTCATATTCAATGACAATACTAGAAAGAGGTCATTCAAGATAAAGTGTATATTCAAAATAGAATAAAGATTTATATGGGTGAGATGAAGACACTATATGAATTGTGGCATAGAAGGATGCAATATTTAAAATACATTCATGTTTTTGGAATTAAATGCTTCATCAGAAACAAATAAGGAAATCAAGGTAAGTATGGTGACAATGCAGATGAAGGAAGTTTCTTTGGATACTCAATGAACAACGAAGCTTAAAAGTGTTTCAACAGGAACTTAGGAAGGATTGTGGAAAGTAGTGATGTTAAGATCATTGAAGAGAAAACCCAAAATGCTTCAAGTATTTCATATGATGATGTGATAGAAAATGGGGAAGAAAGTGAACAAGGAGTAAATGAAAATAAATAAATATAAGATGTTCAAAACACTCAGGATTCAGAACAATATGTTGACTCAGAAGAAGAATCTAAACCTTGGCTAGAGATAAGGAAGTTGAATCTCAAAGGAGGAATTTAAGAGAATAAATTGATTAATCCAACATCATTGGGGATTGGACTGCACCCATACAAACAAGAAGAACGAGGAATAAAACACAATCTTCATTTCTTTCAGTTGTGGAACCATCCTCATTAGAAGAAGATGTAGAGGATGAATCATGGGTGAAAGAAATGAATAAAGATTTAGATCATATTGACACGAATTATACATGGTATCTAGTCAAGAGACCCAAAGGTCACAATGTGATTGGTACAATGGGTACTTTTAAGAACAAGTTTGATGAGCATGGAAGTGTTATCAGAATCAAGGAACGACTGGTATTTAAAGGAAATTCACAGATTGAAGGTGTCGATGTTAAAGAAAACTTTTCTCCAGTGACTAGATTGGAGTCAATCATGATTTTTATTTCCTTGTAAATCCAAATAGGATATAAATTATAACAAATGTACGTCAAGATATAATTCTTTAATGGTGTTCTCAAAGAAGAAATCTACATCGAACAACCAGTAGTTTTTCTTCTTGGTACTGATGAAACAATGGTTTGTAAACTAAGTAATTCCATCTATGGTTTTAAGCGGACACCACAAGCATGGTATTCTTGGATAGATTCTTATATCAAGAAGTTGACATTCAAAATAGGATTAGTAGATTACAATCTCTATGTGAAGAATTCTCTGAAGGATTAGTTCATAGTTCTAGTTTACATTGATGACATTATATTTGGTGGCAGAAGGCAGAAATTAGTGGATGAATTTTACAATCACATGAAATCATAATTTGAAATGTCTATGATTGGGGAGATCACATATTTCTCAGGGCTACAGTTGATTCAAAAGAAGGATTACACTTTCATTTCTCATAAAAACTATGCAATAGAGTTGATGAGGAAATTTAATATGCATGACTCCGAACCAATGTCAACTCTAATTGTGGTTGGAACCAAACTTGGAAAGCATGAGGATGGGACCCTTTTAGATCCCACTATGTACAAGAAGATTATTGGAAGCTTAATATACATAACAGAGACACCACCTAATATTGTCTTTTCAACTTGCTTAGCGGCCCGATTTCAAAGTAATCTAAAGGAAGAACATGTGACAGCAGTAAAAAGAATCATGAGGTACATTCAAGGTACTAATAATTGTTGGGAAAAATCCCTCAAGGTATAATTGAAGCATTTTTGAGATGATTGTGTTTATTGACAATGCAGGACTCCATGTTGTGTTTGTTGACAAAGCGAGTCTCAATGACTCAAACTGTTGACAAAGGGGGTTTTCCTGGAGAATGGGGAAAAGTGTTTTTAGAAAAGGGAGTTGCGCTCTTGTGTTAAGGAGGTTTCTAATGATGTACACCAATATTTTTTCGAATTTAGGACATCAAAAATTTGGTAAAGGAAAAGTGGCATGCAACTCCAAAAGTGGCGCACAAATGTGGTGCGCAGGTCCTAAAGTTGCGCGCAAGTATGACGTGCAAGTATAGCACACAAGTATTCAAAGATCATAATATCAAAATATGACAAAGGAAAGAAAGAGGTGCAAAAGTGTGGCACGCAAGTCCTAAAGTGGTGCACAAGTATACTGCACAAGTATGCCACACAAGTTATATTTCAAAGATCATCATATCAAAATATGATAAAGGAAAAAAAGTGGCGTGCAAGTGTGTCGCGCAAGTGTAGTGTGCAAGTGTGGTGCACAAGTCCTCAAAATTCCTATAAATAGAAGGCTAATCTCCTCAATTATTAATGAGCTCAACACTTAGAGAAAATCCGAGCTCTAACCGCGCAAGTGGGAGTGACGTGCAAGTCAAGTGGGGCACGCAAGTGTGCGACGTAAGTGTACCGCACAAGTCTGCCATGCAAGTCTGCCACACAAGTCTGCTGTGCAAGTCTGCTATGCAAGTCTGCTGCAAGTGTGGTGCACAAGTCCTCAAAATTACTATAAATAGAAGGCTACTCTCTTCAATTATTAACGAGCTCAACACTTAGAGAAAATCCGAGCTCTAACCGTGCAAGTGGGAGTGACGTGCAAGTCAAGTGGGGCGCGCAAGTGTGCGAGGAAAGTGGACCGCACAAGTCTACCATGCAAGTCTGCTGCATAAGTCTGCCACACAAGTCTGCTGCACAAGTCTTCCATGCAAGTCTTCCGCACAAGTCTCCTGCGCAAGTCTGCCGCGCAAGTCTTCCGCGCAAGTCTTCCGCGCAAGTCTTCCGCGCAAGTCTGCCGCGCAAGTCTGCCGCGCAAGTCTGCCACATGGTACACTTGTGGGAAAGTTGGGCACATTGCCTCTTAGTGCTTAAAAAAGATTGATGATGAAGATAGCGATGCTAATAAAATTGAGAAGCCTTATAAAATGTTTTTTAAAAAGTGAGACATCAAATCTAGAAAGAAAGTACTAAAGAATAGTTTTTTCTGTAAAAAAGAAGATGATGATAATGGATTCTGTGCAGAAGAAGAACCCGAATTTAAAACTGGAAACCATGCTTTCATGATGGCCACTGTTGAAAAATTAGAACAATCAGAAGATAATGGTGGAGACAATCAGTTGACAACTAATTAAAATTTCGAGTTTCAACTTAAGGATGCTTTTAGTATGCTTAAGATTAAATATAAGAGTTTCAATAAGTGGAAATCAATTGTAGAAGAATCATATGAATATGTTGATCACCTCAAAGATAAAATAGAAAAACTGGAAGAATTGGTGATAGTACAGTATAAAATCCTTGAATGCATTAATGATTTAGTGGATCTAAAGATGATAATTTAAGAGCAGACAAAGGTAATCAATGAAATCACCTTTAGACTGGAAGAAAAGTCCAAGACAACTGATGGTCTTGAAGAGGAAGTTATTACTCTTAGGAGTAAACTTGAGATTGAATCAATTCAAAAGATTCAAGGAAGACAATACATTTAGGAAAGATTTAAGTTGTTGTTCTATTGGAGAGAGAAAAGCATGGTTCTAATGGAATTGAAATGATTTTGAATTATCAAAGACCTGATTACATGGGAAATATTGGAATAGGTTGTGAGGTCGAATCGTCAAATGTTGTAAATAAATGTGACCAAAATAAAGGCAAGCTGAAAGTGGGTCATGTGTAAAATTCACCTCAAGTGATGAAAAAGAAACCCCCAATTCAATCTAAAATAAGAATAAAAGACTATCCTCAGTCCTCTAGAAATATGAGGCTGTCAAACTTTTATCCCACAAAAGAAGGAATGAGGATAAACAGAAGTGAGAAGACATTTCCTCTAATGAAGTTTCAGTTATGTGGATATCTGGTCCATATCATATGTTATTTCAAATAGGTAAGAAGCTATTTTATTGGAGAAGATATGGGAGTTCAAAAATGGAGAACAAATTCATATCCTAATTCTATTAGAAGAAACAATTTCTATGGATATTGTTTTCATTGTTCTAACTTTGGTCATAAGGTCATTGATTAAAGGTAGAGTAGGGACTTGGAAACCTTATACCAATGTTTGAAACAAGTCAATGATCATCCACAAGATAGTGTTTCACTTACAAATAAGTTTTCTCCTCTGGAATAAGATTTCGACTATGAAGAACCAATGTACACAGAAGAGAGAATTGAAAGTCTATTAGTTCCCTACACTCAATCTAATGTCTCAGGGAAATAAAAGAAGAAAAATGAGAAATCCAACCTTGTAGAGATATCCCTAAAAGCTATAAAAACCAACAGTACCCGGATTCTGGATAGAAATTGTTCATCTCATATGAAAAGTAATGCAAGCTTATTAACAGATGTCAATAGGAGGGTTGATGGAACAATATGTCTTGGTAATAATGAAGATATGAAAATCAAAGGCAATGGAAGTACTAAACTAGATAATGGAGAGATAAAGAAAACCAAAGTCATTTATGTTTATGGCCTATGTCATAATCTCCTCAGTATGAGCCAACTCGGTGACTTAGGACATATAATTACTTTTAATCAGAAAGGCTGAACTATCCAGGGAAAGATAGGAAATTCACTTATGAAGGGATGAAAAATAGAAGGAAATCTATATTAGGTTGATATTAAAGAAAAAATTTTCTTCATGACTATTGAAATATTAAATAACCTATGACATCAAAGATTGGGGCACATCAATCAACAATACATGGTGAAAATATCAAAACTGAATATTGTCATAGACATTCCCAACCTGAAGCATGAACGTGAAAAGTCTTGTGATGCTTTCATTTGGGGGAATCTATTCATCAATTCATATCATCCAAAGAAGAAAACGACATATCATCTTCTTGATCTCATTCATACAGTTGTATGTGACCTGATAAATGTAGCTGGAACTCATGGATAAAGGTAATTTTTATTTTTAATAGATGATTACAGTAGAATGGCATGCGTATTAGTTATACATAGTAAATTACAAGTGCTTGAATTGATGAAAACATATTGTCAAATCACTGATAATGATATTAGACGAACAATCAAAGTGCTGCGATTTGACAATGGAGGGGAATATACGTCCATTGAATTTGAAAATTACCTAGAGAAGCATGGGATACAACATGAGGTAGTTGCTGTGATAACTCTATAGAAAAATTGAGTTGTTGAGTGCAAGAATATACAGGTGAACGACATGGTAAGAACTATACTGATTGAGATTCATATTCCATGACATTACTAGAACGTGGTCATTCAAGATTTAGTGTATATTCAAAATAGAATAAAGCTTTATATGGGTGAGATGAAGAAACTATATGAATTGTGGCATATAAGGACGCCATTTTTGAAATACATTCATTTTTTTGGAATTAAATGCTTCATCAGAAACAAATAAGGAAATCAAGGTAAGTATGGTGACAATGCAGATGGAGGAAGTTTCCTTGGATACTCAATGAACAACGAAGCTTAAAAGTGTTTCAACAGGCACTTAGGAAGGATTGTGGAAAGTAGTGATGTTAAGATAATTGAAGAGAAAACCCAAAATGCTTCAAGTATTTCATATGATGATGTGATAGAAAATGGGGAAGAAAGTGAACGAGGAGTAAATGAAAATAAATAAATAGAAGACGTTCAAAACACTCAGGAGTCAGAACAATATGTTGACTCAGAAGAAGAATCTGAAGAGCAAACCTTGGATAGAGATAAGGCATTTGAATCTCAAAGGATGAATTGAAGAGAATAAATTGATTAATCCAACATTATTGGGGATTGGACTGCTCCCATACAAACAAGGAGAACGAGGAATAAAACACAATCTTCATTTCTTTCAGTTGTGGAACCATCCTCATTTGAAGAAGATGCAGAGGATGAATCATGGGTGAAAGAAATGAATAAAGAGTTAGATCATATTGACACGAATTAGACATGGGATCTAGTCAAGAGACCCAAAGTTCACAATGTGATTGGTACAATGTGTACTTTTAATAACAAGTTTGATGAGCATGGAAGTGTTATCAGAATCAAGGAACGACTGGTATTTAAAGGATATTCACAGATTGAAGGTGTCGATGTTAAAGAAACCTTTTCTCCAATGGCTAGATTGGAGTAAATCATGATTTTTATTTCCATGGAAATCCAAATAGGATATAAAGTATAACAAATGGACGTCAAGACATAATTATTTAATGGTGTTCTCAAAGAAGAAATCTACATCGAACAACCAGTGGTTTTTCTTCTTGGTTCTGATGAAACAACGGTTTGTAAAATAAGGAATGCCCCCTATTGTTTTAAGTGGACACCACAAGCATGGTATTCTTAGCTAGATTATTATCTCAAGAAGTTGACATTCAAAACAGGAGTAGTAGATCACAATCTCTATGTGAAGAATTCTCTGAAGGATTAGTTCATAGTTCTAGTTTACATTGATGACATTATATTTGGTGGCAGAAGGAAGAAATTAGTGGATGAATTTTACAATCACATGAAATCATAATTTGAAATTCCTATGATTGGGGAGCTCACATATTTCTCAGTTCTACAGTTGATTCAAAAGGAGGATTACACTTTCATTTCTCAGAAAAACTATGCAATAGAGCTGATGAGGAAATTTAATATGCATGACTCCGAACTAATGTCAACTCCAATTGGGGTTGGAAACAAACTTGGAAAGCATGAGGATGGGACCCTTTTAGATCCCACTATATACAAGAGGATTATTGGAAGCTTAATATACATAACAGAGACACCACCTAATATTGTCTTTTCAACTTTCTTAGCGGCCCGATTTAAAAGTAATCTAATGGAAGAACATATGACAACAGTAAAAAGAATCATGAGGTACATTAAAGGTACTCATAATTTTTGGGAAAAATCACTCAAGGTATCATTGAATAATTTTTGAGATGATTGTGTTTATTGACAATGCAGGACTCTATGTTGTGTTTGTTGACAAAGCGAGTCTCAATGACTCAAACTGTTGACAAAGGGGGTTTTCCTGGAGAATGGGGAAAAGTGTTTTTGGAAAAGGGAGTTGAGATCTTGTGTTAAGGAGGTTTCTAATGCTGTACACCAAGATTTTTTCGAATTCAGAACATCAAAAATTTGGTAAAGGAAAAGTGGTGTGCAACTCCAAAAGTGGCTCGCAAATGTGGCGCGCAGGTCCTAAAGTGGCGCGCAAGTATGACGTGCAAGTATAGCGCAAAAGTATTCAAAGATCATCATATAAAAATATGAAAAAGGAAAGAAATAGGTGAAAAAGTGTGGCACACAAGTCTTAAAGTGGTGCACAAGTATACTGCACAAGTATGCCACACAAGTTATATTTCAAAGATCATCATATCAAAATATGACAAAGGAAAGAAAGAGGCGTGCAAGTGTGGCGTGCAATTGTGGTGTGAAGGTATGGTGCAAAATTCCTCAAAATTCCTATAAATAGAAGGCTACTCTCCTCAACTATTAACGAGATCGACACTTAGAGAAAATCCGAGCTCTAACCGTGCAAGTGGTAGTGACGTGCATGTCAAGTGGGGCGTGTAAGTGTGCGAGGAAAGTGTACCACACAAGTCTGCCATGAAAGTCTGCCGCACAACTCTGCCACACAAGTCTGCTACGCAAGTCTACCATGCAAGTCTGCTGCAAGTGTGGTGTGCAAGTGTGGTGAACAAGTCCTCAAAATTTCTATAAATATAAGGCTAATCTCCTCAATTATTAATGAGCTCAACACTTAGAGAAAATCCGAGCTCTAACCTCGCAAGTGGGAGTGACGTGCAATTCAAGTGGGGTGCGTAAGTGTGTGAGGCAAGTGCACCGCGCAAGTCCGCCGTGCAAGTCCGCCGTGCAAGTCCGCCGTGCAAGTCCGCCGCGCAAGTCCGCCGTGCAAGTCCGCCGCGCAAGTCCGCCGTGCAAGTCCGCCGCGCAAGTCTGCCGTGCAAGTCCGCCGTGCAAGTTCACCGCGCCAATCCTCCGCGCGGTACACTTGTGAAAAATTTGGGCACATTGCCTCTTAGTGCTAAAAAAGATTGATGATAAAGATAACGATGCTAAAAAAACTGAGAATACTTAGAAAAGTTTTTCTAAAAAGTGAGACATCAAATCTAGAAAGAAAGTACTGAAGAATAGTTTTGTCTATAAAAAAGAAGATGATGATAATGAATTTTGTGCAGAAGAAGAACCCAAATTTAAAACTGGAAACCATGCTTCCATGATGGCCACTGTTGAAAAATTAGAACAATCAGAAGATAATAGTGGAGACAATCAGTTGACAACTAATGAAAAATTTTAGTTTCAACTTAAGGATGCTGTTAGTATGCTTAAGATTAAATATAAGAGTTGAAATAAGTGTAAATAAATTGTAGAAGAATCATATGAATATGTTGATCACCTCAAAGATGAAATTGAAAAAATGGGAGAATTGGTGATAGTACAGTATAAAATCCTTGAATGCATTAATTATTTAGTGGATCTAAAGATGATAATTTAAGAGCATACAAAGTTAATCAATGAACTCACCTTTAGACTGGAAGAAAAGTCCAAGACAACTGATGGTCTTGAAGAGGAAGTTATTACTCTTAGGAGTAAACTTGAGATTGAATCAATTCAAAAGATTCAAGGAAGAAAATACATTTAGGAAAGTTTTAAGTTGCTGTTCTATTGGAGAGAGAAAATCATGGTTCTAATGGAATTGAAAAGATTTTGAATTATCAAAGACCTTCTTACATGGGAAATATTGGAATAGGTTGTGAGGTCGAATCGTCAAATGTTGTAAATAAAGGTGACCAAAATAAAGGCAAGCTGAAAGTGGGTCATGTGGAAAATTCACCTCAAGTGCTGAAAAATAAACCCCCAATTCAATCTAAAAGAAGAATAAAAGACTATCCTCAGTCCTCTAGAAATATGAGGTTGTGAAACTATTATCCCACAAAAGAAGGAATGAGGATAAACAGAAGTGAGAAGAAATTTCATCTAATAATGTTTCAGTTATGTGGATATCTGGTCCATACCATGCATTATTACAAATAGGTAAGAAGCTATTTTATTGGAGAAGATATGGGAGTTCAACAAAGGAGAACAAATTCATATCCTAATTATATTAGAAGAAACAATTTCTATGGATATTGTTTTCATTGTTCTAACTTTGGTCATAAGGTCATTGATTAAAGGTATAGGAGGGACCTGGAAACCTTATACCGATGTCTGAGACAAGTCAATGATTGTCCACAAGATAGTGTTTCACTTACAAATAGGTTTTCTCCTCTGGAATAAGATTTGGACTATGAAGAACCAATGTACACAGAAGAGAGAATTTAAAGTCTATTAGTTCCCTACACTCAATCTAATGTCTCATCGAAATAAAAGAAGAAAAATGAGAAATCCAACCTTGTAGAGATATCCCTAAAAGCTATAAAAACCAACAGTACCCAGATTCTGGATAGAAATTGTTCGTCTCATATGAAAAGTAATGCAAGCTTATTAATGGATGTCAATAGGAGGGTTGATGGAACAGTATGGCTTGGTAATAATGGAGATATGAAAATCAAAGGAAATGGAAGTACTGAACTAGATAATGGAGAGATAAAGAAAACCAAAGTCATTTATGTTTATGGCCTATGTCATAATCTCCTCAGTGTGAGCCAACTCGGTGACTTAGGACATATAATTACTTTTAATCAGAAAGGCTTCACTATCTAGGGAAAGACAAGAAATTCACTTATGAAGGGATGAAAAATATAAGGAAACCAATATTAGGTTGATATTAAAGAAAAAATTTTCTACATGACTATTGAAATATAAAATAACCTATGACATCAAATATTGGGGAAAATCAATCAACAATACATGGTGAAAATATCAAAATTGAATATTGTCATAGACATTCCCAACCTGAAGCATGAACGTGAAAAGTCTTGTGATGCTTGAATTTTGGGGAAGCTATTTGTCAGTTCATATCATCTAAAGAAGAAAACGAAATATCATCTTCTTGATCTCATTCATACAGTTGTATGTGACCTGATAAATGTAGCTGAAACTCATGGATAAAGGTAATTTTTCTTTTTAATAGATGATTACAGTAGAATGACATGCGTAATAGTTATACATAGTAAATTACAAGTGCTTGACTTGATGAAAACATATTGTCAAATCGCTGATAGTGATACTAGATGAACAATCAAAGCGCTGCAATTTGACAATGGAGGGGAATATACGTCCATTGAATTTGAAAATTACCTAGAGAAGCATGGGATAAAACATGAGGTAGTTGATGTGATAACTCTATAGAAAAATTGAGTTGTTGAGTGCAAGAATATACAGGAGAACGACATGGTAAGAACTATACTGATTGAGAGTCATATTCCATGACATTACTAGAAAGAGGTTATTCAAGATGTAGTGTATATTCAAAATAGAATAAAGCTTTATATGGGTGAGATGAAGACACTATATGAATCGTGGCATAGAAGGATGCCATATTTGAAATAAATTCATGTTTTTAGAATTAAATTCTTCATCAGAAACAAATAAGGAAATCAAGGTAAGTATGGTGACAATGCAGATGAAGGAAGTTTCCTTGGATACTCAATGAACAACAAATCTTAAAAGTGTTTCAACAGGCACTTAGGAAGGATTGTGGAAAGTAGTGATGTTAATATCATTGAAGAGAAAACCCAAAATGCTTCAAGTATTTCATATGATGATGTGATTGAAAATGGGGAAGAAAGTGAATGAGGAGTAAATGAAAATAAATAAATAGAATATGTTCAAAAAACTCAGGAGTCAGAACAATATGTTGACTCAGAAGAAGAATTTTAAGTGGAAACCTTGGCTAGAGATAAGGCAGTTGAATCTCAAAGGAGTAATTGAAGAGAATAAATTGATTAATCTAACATTATTTGGAATTGGACTGCACCCATGCAAACAAGGAGAATGAGGAATAAAACACAATCTTCATTTCTTTCAGTTGTAGAACCATCCTCATTTGAAGAAGATGCAGAGGATGAATCATGGGTGAAAGAAATGAATAAAGAACTAGATCATATTGACATGAATTAGACATGGGATCTAGTCAAGAGACCCAAAGGTCACAATGTGATTGGTACAATGTGTACTTTTAAGAAAAAGTTTGATGAGCATGGAAGTGTTATCAGAATCAAGGAACGCCCTCTATGGTTTTAAGCGGACACCACAAGCATGGTATTCTTGGATAGATTCTTATCTCAAGATGTTGACATTCAAAACAGGAGTAGTAGATCACAATCTATATGTTAATAAATCTCTGAAGGATTAGTTCATAGTTCTAGTTTACATTGATGACATTATATTTGGTGGCAGAGGGAAGAAATTAGTGGATGAATTTTACAATCACATGAAATCATAATTTTAAATGTCTATGATTGGGGAGCTCACAAATTTCTCAGGGCTACAGTTGATTCAAAAGAATGATTACACTTTCATTTCTCAGAAAAACTATGCAATAGAGCTGATGAGGAAATTTAATATGCAAGACTCCGAACCAATCTCAACTCCAATTTCGGTTGGAACCAAACTTGGAAAGCATGAGGATGGGACCATTTTAGATCCCACTATATACAAGAGGATTATTGGAAGCTTAATATACATAACAGAGACACCACCTAATATTGTCTTTTCAACTTGCTTAGCGGCCCGATTTCAAAGTAATCTAAAGGAAGAACATATGACAGCAGTAAAAAGAATCATGAGGTACATTCAAGGTACTCATAATTTTTGGGAAAAATCCCTCAAGGTATCATTGAAGCATTTTTGAGATGATTGTGTTTATTGACAATGCAGGACTCCATGTTGTGTTTGTTGACAAAGCGAGTCTCAATGACTCAAACTGTTGACAAAGGGGGTTTTCCTGGAGAATGGGGAAAAGTGTTTTTGGAAAAGGGAGTTGTGCTCTTGTGTTAAGGAGGTTTCTAATACTATACACCAAGATTTTTTTCGAATTCAGAACATCAAAAATTTGGTAAAGGAAAAGTGGCGTGCAACTCCAAAAGTGGCGCGCAAATGTGGTGCGCAGGTCCTAAAGTGGTGCGCAAGTATGACGTGCAAGTATAGTGCACAAGTATTCAAAGATCACCATATAAAAATATTACAAAGGAAAGAAAGAGGCGCAAAAGTGTGGGACACAAGTCCTAAAGTGGATCACAAGTATACAACACAAGTATGACACACAAGTTATATTTCAAAGATCATCATATCAAAATATGACAAAGGAAGGAAAGAGGCGTGCAAGTGTGGCACGAAAGTGTGGTGTGAAAGTGTGGTGCACGAGTCCTCAAAATTCCTATAAATAGAAGGCTAGTCTCCTCAATTATTAACGAGATCAAAACTTAGAGAAAATCTGAGCTCTAACCATGCAAGTGGGAGTGACGTGGAAGTCAAGTGGGGCGCGCAAGTGTGCGAGGCAAGTGTACCGCACAAGTCTGCCATGAAAGTTTGCCGCACAAGTCTGCCACAAAAGTCTACTGCACAAGTCTGCCATGCAAGTCTACTGAAAGTGTGGTGTGAATGTGTGGTGCACAATTCCTCAAAATTCCTATAAATAGAAGGCTAATCTCCTTAATTATTAACGCTCTCAACACTTAGAGAAAATCTGAGCTCTAACCGCGCAAGTGGGAATGACGTGCAAGTCAAGTGGGGCACGCAAGTGTGCGAGGCAAGTGTACCACACAAGTCTTCCATGCAAGTCTGCTGCACAAGTTTGCCGCACAAGTTTGCCGCACAAGTCTGCCGCACAAGTCTGCTGCACAAGTCTCCGCAAGTCTGCTGGGCAAGTCTGCCGCGCAAGTCTGCCGCGCAAGTCTGCCGCGCAAGTCTGCCGCGCAAGTCTGCCGCGCAAGTCTGCCGCGCAAGTCTGCCGCGCAGTAAACTTGTGGAAAAGTTGGGCACATTGCCTCTTAGTGCTTAAAAAAGATTGATGATGAAGATAGCGATGCTAAAAAAATTGAAAATCCTTAGAAAATGTTTTTTAAAAAGTGAGACATCAAATCTAGAAAGAAAGTACTAAAGAATAGTTTTGTATGTAAAAAAGAAGATGATGATAATGAATTCTGTGCAGAAGAAGAACCCGAATTTAAAACTGGAAACCATGCTTCCATGATGGCCACTGTTGAAAGATTAGAACAATCAGAAGATAATGGTGGAGACAATCCGTTGAAAACTAATGAAAATTTCAAGTTTCAACTAAAGGATGCTGTTAGTATGATTAATATTAAATATAAGAGTTGCAATAAGTGGAAATCAATTGTAGAATAATCATATGAATATGTTGATCACCTCAAAGATGAAATTGAAAAACTCGAAGAATTGGTGATAGTACAGTATAAAATCCTTGAATTAATTAATGATTTAGTGGATCTAAAGATGATAATTTAAGAGCAGACAAAGGTAATCAATGAACTCACCTTTAGACTAGAAGAAAAGTCCGAGACAACTGATGGTCTTGAAGAGGAAGTTATTACTCTTTGGAGTAAACTTGAGATTAAATCAATTCAAATGATTCAAGTAAGAAAATACTTTTAGGAAAGTTTTAAGTTGCTGTTTTATTGGAGAGAGAAAATCATGGTTCTAATGGAATTGAAAATATTTTGAATTATCAAAGACCTACTTACATGGGAAATATTGGAATAGGTTGTGAGGTCGAATCGTCAAATGTTGTAAATAAAGGTGACCAAAATAAAGGCAAGCTGAAAGTGTGTCATGTGGAAAATTCACCTCAAGTGCTGAAAAAGAAACCCCCAATTCAATCTAAAAGAAGAATAAAAGACTATCCTCAGTCCTCTAGAAATATGAGGCTGTCAAACTATTATCCCACAAAAGAAGGAATGAGGATAAAAATAAGTGAGAAGACATTTCCTCTAATGAAGTTTCAGTTATGTGGATATCTAGTCCATACCATGTATTATTACAAATAGGTAAGAAGCTAATTTATTGGAGAAGATATGGGAGTTCAACAAAGGAGAACAAATTCATATCCTAATTCTATTAGAAGAAACAATTTCTATGGATATTGTTTTCATTGTTCTAACTTTGGTCATATGGTCATTGATTAATGGTAGAGGAGGGACCTGGAAACCTTATACCGATGTCTGATACAAGTCAATGATCATCCACAAGATAGTGTTTCACTTACAAATAGGTTTTCTCCTCTGGAATAAGATTTCGACTATGAAGAACCAATGTACACAGAAGAGAGAATTGAAAGTCTATTATTTCCCTACACTCAATATAATGTCTCATGGAAATAAAATAAGAAAAATGAGAAATCCAACCTTGTAGAGATATCCCTAAAAGCTATAAAAACCAACAGTACCCAGATTTTGGATAGAATTTGTTCGTCTCATATGAAAAGTAATGCAAGCTTATTAACAGATTTCAATAGGAGGGTTGATGGAACATTATGGCTCGGTAATAATGGAGATATGGAAATCAAAGGCAATGGAAGTACTGAACTAGATAATGGAGAGATAAAGAAAACCGAAGTCATTTATGTTTATGGCCTATGTCATAATCTCCTCAGTGTGAGCCAACTCGGTGACTTAGGACATATAATTACTTTTAATCAGAAAGGATGCACTATCCATGGAAAGACAATTAATTCACTTATGAAGGGATGAAAAATAGAAGGAAACCTATATTAGGTTGATATTAAAGAAAAAAATTTCTACATGACTAATGAAAAATAAAATAACCCATGACATCAAAGATTGGGGCACATAAATCAACAATACATGGTGAAAATATCAAAATTGAATATTGTCATAGACATTCCCAACCTGAAGCATGAACATGAAAAGTCTTGTGATGCTTGCATTTGGGGGAAGCTATTCATCAGTTCATATCATCCAAAGAAGAAAACGACATATCATCTTCTTGATCTTATTCACACAGTTGTATGTGACCTGATAAATGTAGCTGGAACTCATGGATAAAGGTAATTTTTCTTTTTAATAGATGATTACAGTAGAATGGCATGTGTAATAGTTATACATAGTAAATTACAAGTGCTTGACTTGATGAAAACATATTGTCAAATCGCTGATAATCATACTAGACAAACAATCAAAGTGTTGTGATTTGACAATGGAGGGGAATATACGTCCATTGAATTTGAAAATTACCTAGAGAAGCATGGGATAAAACATGAGGTAGTTGCTGTGATAACTCTATAGAAAAATTGAGTTGTTGAGTGCAAGAATATACAAGTGAACGACATGGTAAGAACTATACTGATTGAGAGTCATATTCCATGACATTACTAGAAAGAGGTTATTCAAGATACAGTGTATATTCAAAATAGAATAAAGCTTTATATGGGTGAGATAAATACACTATATGAATTGTGGCATGTAAGGACGCCATATTTGAAATAAATTCATGTTTTTGGAATTAAATGCTTCATCAGAAACAAATAAGGAAATCAAGGTACATTTGGTGACAATGCAGATGAAGGAAGTTTCCTTGGATACTCAATGAAAAATGAAGCTTAAAAGTGTTTCAACAGGAACTTAGGAAGGATTGTGGAAAGTAGTGATGTTAAGATCATTGAAGAGAAAACCCAAAATGCTTAAAGTATTTCATATTGACACGAATTAGACATGGGATCTAGTCAAGAGACTCAAAGGTCACAATGTGATTGGTACAATGTGTACTTTTAAGAACAAGTTTGATGATCATGGAAGTGTTATCAGAATCAAGGAACGACTGGTATTTAAAGGATATTCACAGATTGAAGGTGTCGATGTTAAAGAAACCTTTTCTCCAGTGGCTAGATTGGAGTCAATCATGATTTTTATTTCCATGGAAATCCAAATAGGATATAAAGTATAACTAATGGACGTCAAGACATAATTCTTTAATGGTGTTCTCAAAGAAGAAATCTACATCGAATAACCAGTGATTTTTCTTCTTGGTACTAATGAAGCAACAGTTTGTAAACTAAGGAATGCCCTCAATGGTTTTAAGAGGACACCAAAAGCATGGTATTCTTGGCTAGATTCTTATCTCAAGAAGTTGACATTCAAAACAGGAGTAGTAGATCACAATATCTATGTGAAGAATTCTCTGAAGGATTAGTTCATAGTTCTAGTTTACATTGATGACATTATATTTGGTGGCAGAAGGAAGAAATTAGTGGATGAATTTTACAATCAAATGAAATCATAATTTGAAATGTCTATGATTGGGGAGCTCACATATTTCTCAGGGCTATAGTTGATTCAAAAGAAGGATTACACTTTCATTTATCAGAAAAACTATGCAATAGAGCTGATGAAGAAATTTAATATGCATGACTCCGAACCAATGTCAACTCCAATTGAGGTTGGAACCAAACTTGGAAAGCATGAGGATGGGACCCTTTTAGATCCAACCATGTACAAGAGGATTATTGGAAGCTTAATATACATAACAGAGACACCACCTAATATTGTCTTTTCAACTTTCTTAGCGGCCCGATTTCAAAGTAATCTAAAGGAAGAACATATGACAGTAGTAAAAAGAATCATGAGGTATATTCAAGGTACTCATAAGTGTTGGGAAAAATCTTTCAAGGTATAATTGAAGCATTTTTGAGATGATTGTGTTTATTGACAATGCAGGACTACATGTTGTGTTTGTTGAAAAAGAGAGTCTCAATGACTCAAACTGTTGACAAAGGGGGTTTTCCTGGAGAATCTGAAAAAGTGTTTTTGGAAAAGGGAGTTGTGATCTTGTGTTAAGGAGGTTTCTAATGCTGTACACCAAGAGTTTTTCGAATTCAGAACATCAAAAATTTGGTAAAGGAAAAGTGGCATGCAACTCCAAAAGTGGCGTGGAAATGTGGCGCACGGGTCCTAAAGTGGCACGCAAGTATGACGTGCAAGTATAGCACACAAGTATTCAAAGATCATCATATCAAAATATGACAAAGGAAAAAAGAGGCACAAAAGTGTGGCACGTAAGTCCTAAATTGGTGCACAAGTATACTGCACAAGTATGCCACACAAGTTATATTTCAAAGACCATCATATCAAAATATGATAATGGAAAGAAAGAGGCATGCAAGTGTGGCGCGTAAGTGTGGTGTGCAAGTGTGGTGCACAAGTCCTCAAAATTCATATAAATAGAAGGCTACTCTCCTCAATTATTAACGATCTCAACACTTAGAGAAAATACGAGCTCTAACCGTGCAAGTGGGAGTGACGTGCAATTCAAGTGGGGCGCGCAAGTGTGCGAGGAAAGTGTACCGCACAAGTCTGCCATGCAAGTCTGCCGCACAAGTATGCCACACAAGTCTGCTGCGCAAGTCTGCCATGCAAGTCTGCTGCAAGTGTGGTGTGAAAGTATGGTGCACAAGTCCTCAAAATTCCTATAAATAGAAGCCTACTCTCCTCAATTATTAACGATCTCAACACTTAGAGAAAATCCGAGCTCTAACCGCGCAAGTGGGAGTGACGTGCAAGTCAAGTGGGGCGCGCAAGTGTGAGAGGCAAGTGTACCGCACAAGTCTGCCATGCAAGTCTGCCGCGCAAGTCTGCCGCGCAAGTCTGCCGCGCAAGTTGGTTTTTTCCACAATGAAGGCAGAGGATGTGCACTAGTTAAAGGGGCATACAAGTCACCCTAGGGTTACATGAATGTTAGAAATTGCCCATAAAATCTGTGGTAAAGTGGTATTCATCCGTGGATGAACTTTGAACATCAATAGAACATCTATCAATAGTTGTGGATGTATTCTTTCATGCAAATGAAGAGACCTACAGGTCTATAAACTGTGAGTGTGTAACACCCCAAACTTCCACGCTACATTTCCCTTTGAATAATGCAATGACATGCATTGTACGCAACTTCGAGATTCTAACAAATCACAACCAATCAAACTAGCCGTTATGAATAGTAATACCTAATTTTTGAAATTTTATAAATTTTATCTTTCTAAATGGACTTCATTTTTGGATTCGTAATATCGAAATTAGCTTAGGGTGAAATTTTGGTATTTTTCTAGAAACTTTCATTTTTTGATGAATAGTGAAACCACTAAATGGTAGTTAAAAAACTGAATTTTTCATAAAACATAATTTTACTGCTTCTGTGAGTGGAATTTCGAAAATCTGAGAGAAACGGTTAATATCAAGGAGTAAAACGTGGTTTAATGAGACAAAAATAATTTTTGGTGAATAATAACTTTTTACTTTTATTTACCACAGTTAAAAGTAAATAGGGAAATTAAGTGTAAAAATGATATTAATATTACCCTAACGCATGTCCTAATTCTACTGGACAAGTGTATCTCGACCAAAAACAACCTTAGGAGTAAAATATTATCATTTAGGTCCACTTTTATTAGATTAGGACAGTTATTATTATTTAATTCAAAGAAGAGTTAAAAGAGTTAAAATCAAAGTTTATTTACTAAAACATTTTTAATATAGGGATATAAATAAGATAAATTCGATTTTAAATATTAATTAGAAAGCTAAAAATATTTCCTACATAATGATATTTTATTTAAAAATTTTAGACAATAAATAATTTAATTTATTTATGACACAATGGTGATGCAGTAATTACCTAATTAATGAAATATTAAAATAATTGATATTATAAATATCAAAATAAATGTAATTTGAGACTTTTTATAAATTCCACTAATTTTCTAGGTTAATATTACATATTAGTATTGATTATATAAATTGTTTTCAAAGTAATAATGCTTTTATAAATTTATCAAAAACAAAATACCCAATAGTGTCAAAATTGACATAAAAGAGTTTTTAAAACAAATATTATATTATTAATTTATATTAAATTTCTAAAAATCTAAGGTTAGGCCAAGAGACTTATATCATGATAGGTGTATCATTAATGGACCACTTGGGGGTCGATTGGATGTATATAGTAGGTTTATTAACCATATAATATAAAAATACAAAGAAACATTGTAAAAGTGAAACTATTTAACTAAGAGTTAATACTTAAAGATAAGGTTAATATAATGACCCAAACCAGTATAAATTTTATTGGTTGAGTAGTTTTATACCCATCCCAACATTAAAATTTAAATAATCCACTTTGGATCCATTATAAACCGAATATGAATTTATTATAAAATAATATTTTTATCTTTTCCAAAGGTACCCCTCACCCCTCTTATAAAAGGGAACTCCCCCTTCTCACTAATTCACACATTCATAGCCTTTTGTATCATCCAAAACCTGACCAAATACTCTCTCAACTTCCCTCACTACAACCTAGAAGCCTTATTTTGATCAGAAACCCAACCTAAGGAGCCCTTTTGATCAAATCAAAAGGAAGAACCCGAAGAAGAGATAATGTTTTCACCACCCTCTTTCAAGTTCCTTTCTTCTTCAACTTCTTATTTATTTTTTATTTCTATTCTAAAATAATAAATCAAGTATCTTCTATATAATTTGGTGTTATTATAAATATGTTACAACCATATTCAGTATTCTATCCATCCTTTGAATGGCATGTCACCATACGTGCGTACGTACGGCTTACCGTCTCCACGTCGTGGTGTAATTGTCATTCAATAAATTATTATTTGGATGAGTATAATAATGATGTGTAATTAATGTAAATAATAAATATAAAATTATAATTATTCTGTCTATATGATATAACATCCAATTATATATTATTTTAACATCAAAAGAATGATATTGTCGCTCGTGCGTACGTACGGACTACGGTCTCCACGAATGCGATGAGATTCATTCTCCATCGTATCCATTCAAGTATAATTATCATTTGATTATTAAAAATAATGTTTAAGGACTTGATATAATTCTGGATATGAATAATATACAACCTATCCATAACAAATACGGCTTACGTAACAAAGAATATAAAGGAAAACGAATAAGTTAACACCCGAAATGACAATAATACTAAGATATTATTAACAAATCAATGTTAAAAGATAATATATGATATCATATTAATGTAAATTATTCTTGTATAATTAAATAACAATTATTTAACCATTATACAAGAGTTTAACCTACCGTCGACCAAGGAAAAAGTACAAAGTAAGGGGTTTCTTATCTCACTCTTAATTTCGTGAGAATTCCATTGTTCACCACTTATTTATTGCACGTGGTGTATGTGTATTGACCATGATTGTATTCATTGTGTAATATACTTTAATTTATGGGTATTTAAATCATCATTGTATGATCCTTATTTCATGTTTGTATGTTTCTTAAGTTACCTAATCGATAAGGGAATTCGAAATTACAATTTGCACTCATTCGGATTTAGGCATACTTCATTGATTATTTTACTCCAAGATTATGTGTGGAATCACTATTCATTTGATTATGTCATAATTTCCACTCCCCTTTCTGTGGAAATAATTTTATGCACATTATCACTCCATCTATAAATTCTCAAGTCATCGGTATGAACTTGATAAGAGTAATTTTAACTCAATCTCCATTTGTTGAGTTAAATATCCAATTCAGTGGTGTTGTTTTTACAAGAATATGTGTGAATGTAATATGATTTATTTACACTAAATATCCAATCATATTGAGTGTATTTATATTTTTCACACATAATTATGTCTTTTATTTATCCTTAACCTAAGGATATGGTCTTTATAAGAGAATTCATCTCAATTTACATTCTATTGAGACTTCTTTATTGTTATACACCTAATAACTTTTATATGGTGTATATAATGTACTTTGACATAGTATGTCATGAATACCTTTATTCTCATGATATTATAAAGTTTTGATTACCTTAATTATTGGTATTCAAGTGTCTCTCTTTTGGTTAGAAACTCTAACTAAAATACATTTTTAAGTGTTTTAAAGATTTATTCTTCTAAATATTTCTCATAAATGTCCTTGTTTTAAAAATGGTTTTACAAATTTATTTATATGGAAATTAAAGTTTTAAAATTAAAATTAATTTTAAAAGTTTCAAAGTGTTATGTGACACTTTGATTCAAAAATCTATTTTTAAATGGCTTCTTGACAAATAGTGTGGCTTTTAAATGATTTCCAGAAAAAGGGGGGTATTTCTCTCTAATAGTTTTGATGATTATTTTCATCTATGTCAATATCCTTCATTATTCTTGATTGAGATTAATCTGATACAATAAAATCTTCCATATTGTATCAAATGAGTTATGTTTGACTGTGGATGTAAAATTTTTATACCATTCATGGTTTGTCGATTAAGTATTGACATTTCATATGTTAGTTTAATACGAATGTTTTTGTCATATTTCAAAATTTTCATATGAGGAATGCATTGGACTTAGTAAGTGACGGGTGGAGCCCGCTATAGCTCCTCGATGCATCGGTAGGTCTCATGAGACAAACTAGTGTCTTGGCATGAGGCCTTGACAAAATCTTATTTGTAGTCTTGGCACGAGGCCTTGGCTACGTGATTATGATAGTCTGGCATTATGCATTCCGTCATTATGAAAGTGGTTATTAATATTTTCATGTGATTATTCGACTAGTAGAATATCCATGTGAATAAGTAAATGGAATTATTTCATTTTATCCTTGCCATATTATGCTTAAGTTCATGTTTAAAAGTCTTTTGTTTTAGTTATACATTGCCTTAAAGTTTTATGTTTATTTATGAAAGTTTCTGCTATATTTTTATCCTTACTGAGCATCTGAGCTCACCCCTTTCAATGTTTTATTTTTCCCAGGATGTGAAGAAGTATTTTATGAATGACCTGCAGGGATAGTATGAGGGGATATGAAGACAATATGTTGTTGTAGTTTTTCACTTATTGATGTAATGTAAACTTTATGAATATATCTAGTGTTTCCAAGGCTACTAAACTAATCGGTATTTAGAGACTTGATATTTCTTATGATCATGCCAATGTTATGTAATAATGCACCGACTCTGGGTATCTAGGGTCCAGGCATTACAGTTGGTATCAGAGGAATTTTAGTACAAACCTTTGAAGCTAGATTTAGATAAACTCTGATTAGAGCACGTAGACCTAAGATGAACTTTGAGGATTAGTATAGAAGAACTTCCTAGAATTTTGGTATTGTAGAGATTTTGTGAGTTTTACGAGCAATACACCCCTGTCTGGATACGAGCAGGTAGAGGCGGCTCTGGCACATATGTACCTAGGAGTAAATCCCGAAAACACAACTTTGAGCTAGACTCGAACGGGAACTAGTGCACAAAAACAGGCCTTGATGCACTCTTGGTTACGACACTCTTGTGAGATATTCTTAGGATAAAGTTACATTTTCTTTACAAACCAATTTGTAGTATTATATATATAATATGAGAGTAAATTACCATGGTTAATCCTAATGTGTTTCAAATTTAGAATATGGTGACATGTTAATCTCTAAATGATTTTATGACTATTGTTAATCACATAATGCTTTCTGGTTTTAGTCAATGGCTGGATTCCAAGGAAGTCACAGTGACTTTGAGAATGATGTACAAGGTGGGAACGGTGGTGGCAATGAGCAACAAAATGGAATGTTGATAGGCATAAAAGATATCGTCTTTATTCCAAATCAATTTTCCAAAAATATGATCAAGAATATATATATTAACCAATTCCCAGACTCAACAAATAAGATAAAGGTGATGAATGATAAGAGCTCCAGCAGTGGAGACCATGGAGAAAGGAATCCTCAATTTCTATCATGCAGGAAATGTGGAAGGAGACACCCAGGAAAGTGTCTCAATGGGAAAAAGAAATGCTTTAAGTGCAGGAAGGAAGGACATAAGGTGAAGAATTGCCGAAGAAAAATGAAGAGTACTATGGAAGAATATAAAAATGGTCCCAAGAATCCATTTATAGTCATTTTCCGTAAATGTAGGGGACCTGACCATTACCCGAGTGAATGCCCTATTCTATAGGATATTTTCTTGGTCAAAGAAGAAGCTACGTGGAAATAAATGGTTGGAGAAATGTTTAAAAAGTATTAGTGCTCCTTGTTGATGGGTTTACATTGTAATAATTTTTTCTTGTATTTTTAACCCTGCATATTTCCATGTGAGAATGATATTTGAGGAAGAATTATCTTTTCTCTTGTGTATATAGTTATAAATAACCATTTGGTTTTATATGATCATTGGGTTTGAGGAAATTATAAGTTATTATAATTTGGGATGAAAATGCAAGGTATGAGATAAGATTTGTGGTTAAATTATGTTATGGTTATTTTGAGGAATTTATCTCATTTGGGTAATGTTATAAAATATAGTTTTTGAAAAAGGACAACACGCAGACCGTGTGACAACTCGTCGCGTCGGACAAAGCTGTGGGAATCGAACCCACAACCAAAGTGTGATTGGGATTTATCGCCTACCACTGGACTATGTGAAGTCCCTGGTTAGTGTGACTATTATTTTTAGTTAAATGATTTTATTGATCAATAATAATTTGATTTTGGATCATATGTCTTATCAAATGAATACCCTTAGTATAGGAAAATGATTTGGTGATTAAGTGATAAATGTTATTTTGGAAGTTGTTCGCTTTGTTGTGAACACTATATGCCCAAGGAAAATAGAATAGTATGGGATTTCATTTGAGGAGTAATGGTGTATTTTTATCTATGTTTTTATGTGTATTTATAGTGATTTGGGTTATTTATGGAAATGATTAGGTTAATTACTTTTAAGTTTGTGACTTTAAGAGTAATTAATGTCATTTGGAGATACAATTTAACGTGGAAAACTACATTCTTATAAGTTTTGGGTTTCAATATTAGTTTGGATTATGTTGAAGGATTTTAAGGACAATTTATTATTAAATGGTATTTATTTAACTTTGGGGTATTGATGGTTTAATTTTAGAAATTAAGATTAGTGTTTTTTTCTCTAATGGAATATCCATTTGGGGGATCATCAGATATTATACTAACCATTTTTGTTTTGATTAATCTCTAAAGACAAGGTAAATATATAGTTTATCCTACGTTGATCATGTATTTCTATAGAAGTTTATTCTAGCTCTTACATTGTGACCAAGTCTTCTTGAATACTCATTGTTCAAAAAAAAATACTTAGTGGTAAAAATTTATTAAAGAATGAAACTATACTTAAAAAGTAATTATATCTCTTTATGTTCTTATTCAATATCATAAATGATTTCCTCATACTTATTTAATATAACTTAAAACAAAAAATGTTGTCCATTTACTTTTCCTACTGGGAGACTAATGACCGTTTGTCCCAATACAAGTTTGTGATTTTCTTATTGTTAACTTTCTCCTGATCATGTTTTCTATCTCTCTCAATCAGAACTTGACACTTAGTTTGTCGTCCATATCCATGTTTTCCTACATGGAATCCTAGTATGGGTTATCTTGGGTGACCTTTATACCTCTCTTCCTTTCTTTTAAAGTGATAGTTTTACTGACTCTTTTTCTGATGTGGGACTTTCCATTATATTCTCAAGCCCAATTTTAAAAAAATTCAGAGGACACAATTTATTGAAGGAGGGGATAATGTAATACCCCAAGCTTCCACGGTACGTTTCCCTTTGAATAATGCAATGGCGTGCATTGTACGCAACTTCGAGATTCTAACACACCACAACCAATCAAACTAGCCGTTATGAATAGTAATACCTACTTTTTGAAATTTTATAAATTTTATCTTTCTAAATGGACTTCATTTTTGGATTCGTAATATCGAAATTATCTTAGGGTGAAATTTTTGTATTTTTCTGGAAATTTTCATTTTTTTGATGAATAGTGAAACCACTAAGTGGTAGTTAAAAAACTGAATTTTTCATAAAACTTAATTTTACCGCTTCTGTGAGTGGAATTTCAAAAATCCGAGAGACACGGTTAATATCAAGGAGTAAAATCTGGTTCAATGAGATGAAAATAATTTTTGGTGAATAGTAACTTTTTACTTTTAATTACCACGATTCAAAGTAAATAGGGTAATTAAGAGTAAAAATGATATTAATATTACCCTAACACATGTCCTAATTCTATTTGACAAGTGTATCTCAACCCAAAAAAACCTTAGGAGTAAAATATTATCATTTAGGTCCACTTGTATTAGATTATGACATTTATTATTATTTAATTCAAAGAAGAGTTAAAAGAGTTAAAATCAAAGTTTATTTACTAAAACATTTTTCATATAGGGTTATACATCAGATAAATTTGATTGTAAATATTCATTAGAAAGATACAACAATTTCCTACATAATGGTATTTTATTTAAAAATTTTAGACAATAAATAATTTAATTTATTTATGACACAATGGTGATACAGTAATTACCTAATTAATGAAATATTAAAATAATTGATATTATAAATATTAAAATAAATGTAATTTGAGACTTTTTATGAATTACACTAATTTTATAGGTTAATAGGACATATTAGTATTTATTATATAAATTGAGTTTGAAGTAATAATGCTGTTTTGAATTTATCAAAAACAAAATACCCAATAGTGTCAAAATTGACATAAAAGAGTTTTTTAAAAAAATATTATATTATTAATTTATATTCAATTCCTAAAATTCTAAGGATTGGACAAGAGACTTATATAATGATAGGTGTATCATTAATGGACCACTTGGGGGTCTCTTGGATGTATATAGTAAGTTTATGAACCATATAATATAAAAATACAAAGAGACATTGTAAAAGTGAAACTAATTAACTAAGAGTTAATACTTAAAGATAAGGTTAATATAATGACCCAAAACTGTCTAAATTATATTTATTGAGTGTTTTTAGACCCATACCCACCTTAAACTTTAAATAATCTACTTTGGAACCATTAGAAACCTAATATGAATTTATTATAAAATAATATTTTTAGCTTTTCCAAAGGTCCCCTCACCCCTCTTATAAAAGGGCACTCCCACTTCTCAGTAATTCACACATTAAAAGCCTTTTGGCTCGGCCAAACCCTGCCCAAATACTCTCTCAACTACCCTAAATACAACCTAGAGGCTTTATCTTGATCAGAAAGCCATCCTAAGGATCCCTTTTGATCAAATTAAAAGGAAGAACCTGAAGAAGAGGTAATGTTTTCACCACCCTCTTTCAAGTTCCTTTCTTCTTCAACTTATTCTTTCTTTGTTATTTATTTTCTAAAATAATAACTCCAGTATATTCTATATACTGTGGTGTTATTATAAATATGGTACAACCATATTAAGTATTCTATCCATCCTTTGAATGGCATGTCACCATACGTGCGTACGTATGACTTACCGTCTCCACGTCGTGGTGTAATTGTCATTCAATAAATTATTATTTGGATGGGTATAATAATGATGTTTAATTCATGTAAATAATAAATAAAAAATAATAATTATTCTTTCTATATGATATAACATCCAATTATATATTATTTTAACATCAAAAGAATGATACTGTCGCTCGTGTGTACGTACGGACTACCGTCTCCACGAATGCGATGAGATTCATTCTCCATCGTATCCATTCAAGTATAATTCTCATTTTATGATTAAAAATAATGTTTAATGACTTGATATAATTCTGGATATGAATAATATACAACCTATCTATAACAAACACGGCTTACATAACAAAGAATATAAAGGAAAACGAGTAAGTTAACACCCGAAATGACGATAATACTAAGATATTATTAACAAATCAATGTTAAAAGATCATATATGATATCATATTAATGTAAATTATTTATTCATAATTCAATAACAATTATTTAACCATTATACAGGATGTTAACCTACCGTCGACCAAGGAAAAAGTACGAAGTAAGGGGTTTCTTATCTCACTCTTAATTTCCTGAGAATTCCATTGTTCACCACTTATTTATTGCATGTGGTTTATGTGTATTGCCCATGATTGTATTCATTGTGTAATATACTTTAATTTATGGATATTTACATCATCATTTTATGATCCTTCTTTCATGCTTTTATGTTTCTTAAGTTACCTAATCGATAAGGGAATTTGAAATTTCAATTTGAACTCATTCAGCTTTAGGCATACTTCATTGATTATTTTACTCCAAGATTATGTGTGGAATCACTATTCATTTGATTATGTCATAATTTCCACTCCCCTTTCTGTTGATATAATTTTTATACACATAATCACTCCATTGATAAATTCTCAAGTCATCGGTATGAACTTGATAAGAGTAATTTTAACTCAATCTCCATTTGTTGAGTTAAATATCCAATTCATTGGTGTTGTTTTTACAAGAATACGTGTGAATGTCATCTGATTGATTTACACTAAATATCCAATCATATTGAGTGTATTTATATTTTTCACACATAATTATGTCGTTGATTTATCCTTAACCTAAGGATATGGTCTTTATAAGAGAATTCATCTCAATTTTCAATCCATTGAGAATTCTTTGTTGTTATACACTAAATCACTTTTTATGGTGTATATAATGTACTTTGACATAGTATGTCATGAATCCCTTTATTCTCATGATATTATAAAGTTTTGATTACCTCAATTATTTGTATTCAAGTGTCTCTCTTTTGGTTAGAAACTCTAACTAAAATACATTTTTAAGTGTTTTAAAGATTTATTCTTCTAAATATTTCTCATTAATGTCCATGTTTTAAAAATGGTTTTAAGAATTTATTTATATGAAAATTAAAGTTTTAAAATTAAAATTACTTTTAAAAGTTTCAAATTGGTATGAGACACTTTGATTCGAAAATCTATTTTTAAATGGCTTCTTGAAAAATAGTGTTACTTTTAAATGATTTCAAGAAAAAGGGGGATATTTCTCTCTAATAGTTTTGATGATTATTTTCATCTATGTCAATATCCTTCATTATTCTTGATTGAGATTAATCTGATACAATAAAATCTTCCATATTGTATCGAATGAGTTATTTTTGTCTATGGATGTGCAATTTTTATACCATTCATGGTTTTTCGATTAAGTATTGACATTTTGTATGCTAGTTTAATACGAATGTTTATGTCATATTTCAAACTTTTAATATGAGGAATGCATTGAACTTAGTAAGTGACAGGTGGAACCCGCTATAGCTCCTCGATGCATCGGTAGGTCTCACGAGACAAACTAGTGTCTTGGCACGAGGCCTTGATAAAATCTTATTTGTAGTCTTGGAATGAGGCCTTGGCTACGTGGTTATGATAGTCTGACATTATGCATTCCGTCATTATGAAAGTGGTTATTAATATTTTCATGTGATTATTTGTCTAGTAGAATATCCATGTGAATAAGTAAATGGCATTATTTCATTTTATCCTTGCCATATTATGCTGAAGTTAAAGTTTAAAAGGCTTTTGTTTTAGTAATACATTGCCTTAAATTTTTATGTTTATTTATGAAAGTTTCTACTATATGTTTATCCTTACTGAGCATCTAAGATCACCCCTTTCAATGTTTTATTTTTCCCAAGATGTGAAGAAGTATTTTATGAATGACCTGTAGGGATAGTATGAGGGGATATGAAGACAATATGTTGTTTTAGTTTTTCACTTATTGATGTAATGTAAACTTTATGAATATATCTAGTGTTTCTAAGGCTACTAAACTAATCGGTCTTTCGAGACTTGATCTTTCTTGTGATCATGCCAATGTTATGTAATAATGCACCGACTCTGGGTATCTAGGGTCAGGGTGTTACAGAGTGGATCCCTTCCAAGTGCAGTGAGCAGAGGAAGAGGAAGAAGGTTATTCTTTCTAAAGGCAGTGATCCAGAGAGAGTGAAATAGGGAGTGACCCTTAGGAAAGCAGTGAGCTGACCCTAAAAATTGTAAAGGCAGTGAGCTTAGTCATAAAAGTGATCTATCCTGAACATTATTGGAAGTGAGCTTTAGTGAATTTGGTACAATGACACATCACCGTTGTATGCTCCTTGGACATTGCCCAGTGAGGGTGAACCAAGTAAAAATCTCTATGTCTGTCTGGCTGCTTTCCTATATCACATTCAAAGAATCATAATCAGTTAAAGAATAAAATAAGTGATCATAATAAACACACAAGTAAAAACAAAGTGACCCTTGTAATAAAGAGGTCAAGATCCAGTGGGGCAGAAAGAATTATCGAAAGAATATCCATACACTGATTCACCCCCCCTCTCAGGGTATATAGGCACCTATTGGTCCTAACAATTGGTATCAGAGGGTAGGTTTTATTTTATCAAATTTGTTTTCTCTGACTTGGTTTAGTCGATTACTCAAGCTAAAGATTCAGTCTACTCCTATTTTGGTGTGACATAGCAAAGGTAAAGACATCAAAGAAGAATCAGAAGTCATGTGATATTCCTCAGTGTGGAAGTGTTTATGGAAAAAGTGTGATTCAAATAAAAGAATCAAATATCTTACTGATGGAAGGCCTAGATGAATATGATAGGGAAAATATTTATTCACTCAATCATGATATAGGAATGAGTGATGTACTTGAACTTCAAAGTGATACCGAAACAACTCATGATGAAGAAGTTTCAAGAAGGATTCCAGCAGTAGATGTTATCAACATGAAAAAGAATTTGGATCAGAATTTGGATGAAGATGTTAAATCAAAAGATATCCGGATCCAAGTATTGGAAATTGAGGTCAACAAGCTAAGTGGATTAAATCAAAGTCTTATTGATGTGGCTACTGACCTAAGGGAGAAGAATGATTCTTAATGTGAAGAACTACAAAATATGGCTAGAATGAAAGGAAAAAAAAGGCTGATTATTATGAAGAGAATCAAAAGTTAGATGAAGCTCAAAATCTGAAATCTAGAAATGATGATCTAGCTATATAGTTGTTTGAAAAAGTTCATAAGAATCAAAGGATACAACAAGAGAATGTATCTATCTCTGAATCTATTTCTCAGGAAAAATTGAAAGCAAAGGAGCAAAGTGACATGGTAGAAAAGCTCACAAGAGAACTGAAAGATGATATGAGTTGTGGAAATAATCGTATAAGAGAACTCAATGCCCAACTTTAATTAAGGGATATTAAGATTCAAAAGTTGGAAGAAGAGCTAGAATCAGTGAATAAGGAAGTGGAGAAATTCAATGCTAGAGGAAAGCCTAAAATGAAGGATACATTGAACTTACTATTTGATTGTCCTTCGGTAGGAGATGATGAAATGAAAAGTATATTTTCTATTTCTGAAAAGAGACAAGAAAAAATTTTCTCAGCTCAAAGATCATATAGTTTGGGAAAAACTGCTATTGGATTTGATGAATTCCCTCCCATGCATGATAGAAAGAGAGCCATGAATAGTTCCATAAGTGGAGGAAATCCTGTAGGTGCTGGAGACAGGCCTAAGAGGACAGTTACAAGAATTAGTAATGACATGTGCTACTTCTGCGGGATTCATGGACACACATCAAGCTTTTGTTCAGAGGCTCAGGAATACATTTCGGGCTGTGAAAATAGAAACATTACTAAAACTGAGAATAAAAAGAAGTTTTATGATAAATCAGAAAGAAGAGTCTCTCAGAGGAAAGCATTTATTAGATGCTATTACGGTGGAAGAATGGGACACACTATGAGTATGTGTCAGGAAGATCAGGAGCTCAATGTAGGAGGAATAACTCAAGATGCATCAATATCTCGATAGAGAAATGTTGAAATGAGTTATGCCTTTGATGTAAAATGTTTTATATGTTCTATTTATGGGAATTTGGAAAGAAATTTAAGTAAGAACAAATCAGTAAAGGAAAAGAAACTCGAGAGGATATTCACGACTCCACTGGTGTATAATAAGAAATCCTACATTGGAAGAGAATGTGGTAGATTGAAAAATAGGTTTACTACCTCAGGGGAATCATAAGGAGATAAACAAAAGTTGTATAAATCACCTTCTCTGTCACACTCACAACAACCCTTGTAGAGAGAATGTGAACAAACCTAGAAGATTAAGGGGAGATCTACTCCCGCTATGAGAAAGAAGAATGAATGTTCAATGAAGGATTCACCACTAGTACAAAATATTTTGGTGACTCAAATATCTGATAATAGAAAGATGAACAAAGAATGCATTGAAAAATTTGCATGTCATGTTCCGCAGCGAGAAGTGGAGGAAAGAGAAAGACCCCTGCAATGGTGGAAGAGGAAAGGGAAGATGACAAGTAGAGATATTACTATCCAAAGAAGGAATCAAGGGAAATAGAATTTTGGTGGAACATCAAAGACATAAATGTGTACTAGTGGGTTTGAACCCCAAATGGTGAGAAAGGACAGACTTGTAGAATCTACATATCATAAAAAGACTCAGCATGCAGGTAATGAATGCTTATTCATATGGCTAGAGCATTTGAAGTTGGCTAGGCAGCTAGAATAAGCAAGGAAAGAGTGTGATGCTCTGCAAGAAAGAATCAAAGGGTTTACCCATCAAGATCAACCGAAATCCTCGTCTTCAGGATTCTAAAAGTTCCCCTCTCCTTATGTATATAAATTTTTTTAACTGATGATTCAAATGTTTCAGGTTTTAGGGAGATACGATCCAAGTGTAAGTTGAATCTAAAGATGCAAAGTGGAGAAGTGATATGCTTCAGAGTTTCAATTGACTCAAATTAGGTACCAAAGTTGAAGAAGAAAGGGATATTATTTCGAGGCCATCATATAAGAACATCATCAGGACTAAATGGGTCTTTCACACCAAGATGAACAAAGATGGAACAATGATTCAAAACAAAGCACGTCTGGTGTGAAAAGGATACTCCCAAATAGAGGGTATTGATGTTGATGAGACATTTTCACCAGTTTCAAGGCTGGAGATAATCAGATTTTTTTAGCCATAGTAGTGCAAAGAAAGTTCAAAGTTTTCTAGATGGATGTCAAATCTGCATTTTTGAATGGGGTTCTGGAGGAAGAGGTTTATATTGAGAAGCCATATGGTTTTATCATTCATGAGGATGATAACAAGGTTTGCAGACTTAAAAAGGAATTATATGGACTGAAACAAGCACCAAGATCATGGTACTCAAGGCTTGATTAGTACTTGAAGAAGCTTCGTTTCCAGCATGGGGGAGTTGATTACAATCTCTATTTCAATAACAACAGTAATCAAAGGATGATGGTGCTGGTTTATGTCGATGAAATAATATTTGGTGGATCAGATGAAGCTCAGTGAAAACAGTTTTCTGAATTCATGAAAATTGAGTCTGAAATGTCAATGATTGGTGAGCTGTCATTTTTACTTTGTTTACAGGTGACACAAGGAAGTAATGGAACTTTCATTTCTCAATCCAAATACTCCAAGGAGGTTCTGAGAAGTTTTGGAATGGAAAATTCCAAGGAGATGACGACTCTGGTTGCTACCCGGATGAAATTATCAAAAGATGATAGTGGCAAGGCAGTTAATATCACTGAATACAGGAAGATTATTGATAGTTTACTGTACCTAATAGCAACAATACCTTATATTGTTTTTTCCACATTCTAATAATCACACTACCAAAGAAATCCAAAGGAAAGACACATGCTCATAATAAAAAGAATACTTCAGTATATCAAAGGCACTGTGGATTTCAATCTGATGTATAATGAAAAATCTCATCCAGAGTTATTGGGATATATAGATGAGGATTGGGTTGGATCAAAAGACGACAGAAAATCAACATCAGGATGTGCATTATATCTTGGTAGATTGTGTATTTATTTGCTAAGAATGAAACAAGATTGCATTTCTCTGAGCACCGCAGATGCTGAATATATTGCGGCCACTAAAGCATGCACATAACTATTATGGATGGAGTAGCAGCTTGAAGATATGGGAGTTGAAGTGAAGTCTCTGATCGAAATCCAATGTGATAACTAAAGTTATATCAATCTTAGAAAAAATCCAGTTCATCACTCAAGGACAAAGAACATTGAGATCAAATATAATTTCATTAAGGAGAAGGTGGGGCAAGGGCTTGTGAAGTTGGATTATGTGCCTACAGAGCTACAGGTTGCAGATATTCTGACAAAGACCTTACCCAAAGAAGCTTTTGAGAGGCATCGACTGGCTGTGAGAGTCCAGTCAACTCCCCACACTTGAAAAGTGTGGATGTAAGACCAAACCCCCCTCTCCTCAAGGTATTGTGTGTTTTTATCTAACGTTATAATATGTGTTCTTACCAATGTCTAAGACCACATAGAAGTGACCTTTGGGTTCGTTGATAAAGGGGGATAAATAGTGACTCATAAATGGGGAGAAACCATGGTTAATGAAGGGAGAAAATGTCTTTGTCAAAGACACGGGGTGAAGCCAACAGGTGGAGCTGCGAGATTGGGGGGAGGAATGAGATATGGGGAGAGTTTTTAAAATCAGACAATTCTAGATGCGATCGATCAAAAAAATAGATATCACGACAGCCGCGGATCATGATAAAAGCAGAAGTGTGGTTGGTATCAGGTTGGTATGAAAATTTTAATTGGTGTCAGGTTGGTATCAACAATGGTGTCAGAAACAAAGTGACTCATAGATGAACTTTTCATGATACTCTTGTTTCTCACTCTGAGCATTTCTCAAGTGGGATTAGAGTATGTGTTGAGTAAATCTTTGATCGCTATCTGTATCGCAAGAGGCGAATGGTGGATGAAGATGAATGAAGCCTTATTGAGGTATCAAATAATGGAGAATTATTTTGAGAAGATTTGTCCAAAAACCCAAAGGGGGATATTGTTGGGTAAAAATACCTCAAGGTATCATTGAATCATTTTTGAGATGATTGTGTTTGTTGATAATGCAGGACTCCATGTTGTGTTTGTTGACAAAGTGAGTCTCAATGACTCAAAATATTGACAAAGGGGGTTTTCCTGGAGAATGGGGAAAAGTGTTTTTGGAAAAGGGAGTTGTTCTCTTGTGTTAAGGAGGTTTCTAATGCTGTACGCCATGATTTTTTCAAATTCAGAACATCAAGAATTTGGAAAAGGAAAAGTGGCGCGCAAGTCCAAAAGTGGCACGCAAGTGTGGCGCACAAGTCCTAAAGTGGCGCGCAAGTATGACTCACAAGTATGGGACACAAGTATTCAAAGATCATCATATCAAAATATGACAAAGTAAAGAAAGAGGTGTGCAAGTGTGGCACACAAGTCCTAAAGTGGCACACAAGTATGCCACACAAGTATGCCGCTCAAGTGTGGAGCACAACTCATATTTTAAATATCATCATATCAAAATATGAAAAAAGGAAAGAAAAAGGCACGAAAGTGTAGTGCACAAGTGTGGTGCACAAGTGTGGCATGTAAGTCCTCAAAATTCTTATAAATAGATGTCTACTCTCCTTATTTATTAATGAGATCAACACTTAGAGAAAATCTAAGCTCTGATTGTGCAAGTGGGAGTGAAGTGCAAGTCAAGTGGGGCGCGTAAGTGTGTGAGGCAAGTGTACCACGCAAGTCTACCACCCAAGTCTTCCGTACAAGTATGTCGTGCAAGTCTTCCACCCAAGTCTGCCATGCATGTATGCCGTGCAAGTATGCCATGCAAGTATGCCGTGCAAGTATGCCGCAAAAGTATGTTGCGCAAGTATGCCGCACAAGTATTCTGTGCAAGTCTTCCGCGCACTATGCCGCGCAAGTCTACCACGCAAGTTTGGCGCGCAAGTGTGGCACACAAGTGTGGTGCGCAAGTTGGTTTTTCCACAATGAAGAAAGAGGTTGTGAAATAGTTAAAGGGGCATACAAGTCACCCTAGGGTTGCATGAAAGTTATAAATTTCCCATAACATCTGTGGTAAAGCGGTATTCATCAGTGGATGAACTTTTAACTTCAATAGATAATCTATCATCAGTTGAGGATGCATTATTTTATGCAAATGAAGAGTCCTATAGGTTTATAAACTGTGAGTGGATCCCTTCCAAGTGTAGTGAGCAGAGGAAGAGGAAGAAGGTTATTCTTTCTAAAGGCATTGATCCAGAGAGAGTGAAATAGGGAGTGACACTTGGGAAAGCAGTGAGATGATCATAAACATTGTAAAGGAAGTGAGCCTGGGCATAGAAGTGATATAGCCCAAACATTATTGGCAGTGAGATTTAGTGAATTTGGTACAACAACACATCGCCGTTGTATGCTCCTTGGACGTAGCCCAGTGAGGCTGAACCAAGTAAAAATCTATATGTCTATCTGGTTGCTTTCCTACATCGCATTGAAAGCATCATCATCAGTTAAAGAAGAAAATAAGTGATCATAATAAACACACAAGTGAAAACAAAGTGACCCTTGTAATAAAGAGGTCAAGATCTAGTGGGGCAGAAAGAATTATTGAAAGAATATTCATACCCAGATTCAACCCCCCTCTCAGGGTATATTGGCCCCTATTGGTCCTACCAATAATTATGGGTTATACTTTGCTGCTAGAAGGGACATTTAATTATCATCATTTTCTGATGCTGATTGGGCTAGAGATATTTTTGACCGAAAATCCACCAGTGGTGGAGCATTCTATATTAGGTAGAAATGTGTTGGGTGGTTCAGCAAGGAACAAGAAAGTACTTCTCTTAGTACTGCTGAAGCTGAGTATATCTCCACTAAAAAGGCATGCAATCAACTAAAATGGATGAAGAAACAACTGACAGATATTGATGATGAGGTGAAACAACCAATGCTGATTTACTGTGATAACAAGAGCACCATTGATCTTACAAATAATCCTATTCTGCATTCTTGTAAAAAACATATTGAAATCAAATATCATTTTATCAAGGAAAAATTTAAACAATGCGTGATTAAAATTGATTATGTGTGAACTGATGAGCAAGTGGATGATATCCTGACCAAGCCACTATTAGTGGTTGTGTTTGAGAAACATCAGTTGAACCTTAGTGTTTAGACACCTCCCAGTGCATAAGGAGGTTATGAAATTACACTCTCCTTAGTTATGTTAACTATTTTTAATTTTTTTTGTGGATGTGATGCACGTTTATGGGGGAGATACTATCCAGGGGGTGTTTTAAGTAGTACAATGAACAAATACTGATTTTTGGGTTTATTTTCAATGGGAGAGAAGGAATAAATTTAGTATGTGATGGAAATGTAATGCTTCTGTGACATGATGAGAATTCAATTTTTGGAGGAGAAGGAATACATTCTTAGGACATCTATGACACGATAAGAATTCGGTGTTTGGAGGATAAGGAATACATTATCAGTACATGTGATGGACATGTAATGCATGTGATGGACATGTAATGCTTCTATGACATAGTAAGAGAATTTCTTGGGCGTCATTAAGAATTCTAAAACACGGGAACCCAATTCAAGCTTCCAATATTGTTTTCTACACCGTTGGGCATCATTAAGAATTCAAAAATGTGGGAACCCAATTCAATATTCCCCTCTTGTTTTCTACATTGAGAATTGCTCACGTAAACTTAGAGTGTTGGATTAGTTGATTCTTGAGTTTTAGTTTTTTCTTGTAGCTGATGCTCTAATGAATTTAACTAGTGATTGCCAACAAATCCAAAGGGGGAGATTGTTGGAACCATGACCGTTCTATGCAGGAAATGGGGTTTGATTTGTGTTTGTTTTTAATACTCATTAGTAGTTCAGAATGATTTTCAGGAAAGGGATAATACGTCGAAAAAAGGAAATGACATGAGGTTCATGAAAAATATTAAGATGTGCACCAAAAATGGTTCTTGGGTGAAAATAATTGAATGCAGAATGAGAGTTTTGGGTGACATGGTGGGATTTTCATGTAGGGGTCAACGATGCCTATAAAGAATAGGGGACACCTCTCATTCAGTACAACTACAGACTTAGTGAATATCTGAGGTCTAACGTGCGTAAACATTGTGTGAAAAGGTTGTTTCGCGTAAAAGTTATAGTTGCACAGAAAAGATGATGTTGCACGAAAAAGTTGTAGTTGCGCGGAAAAGTTAAAGTTGAGCAGAAAAGTTGAAGTTGCACAGAAAAGATGAATCTGCATGAAAAAGTTGAAGTTGTGCGCAAAAGTTGATGTTGCACACAAAGGTTGTAGTTTTGTGAAAGTTTTGCACGCAAAAAGAAAATCTTCCACGCATAGGGTAGGTGTTGCGCACAATTTTCAGTGTAGGCTGAATACCTGTTCTGAATATCCGGTTCAGTGGTTCAAAGCTTTCAAATGCATCAACTTAGGACTTCGATGAAAGTAGTTTCTCATGATGAAAAGATACAAATACGTCAATGAAAATCTATTGAAGGTTTCTTCAAGTCAATAAACTGAGTTTGACTTTTCTCAAGGTATGAAGCTAGGGGAGTTTAGGGAAGTGATCTGAGGTATGGAGTGAGTTATCCCTAAACCTTTGTAAATGCAGTGTGCCTGAGACAGAGTGATTGTAACCGAATATTGTAATCCTCAAACAAGTAAAGATTATTGGATTTAGGTAAGACCAAAACATTGTCGGTGTATACTCCTTGGACGTAGCCCTTTGTGGTGAACAAAGTTAAAGTGTTGTGTCATCTCCCTACTTTCATTTGTTTGATAGATTTAACAAGTTCCTACCAATGTGGGAATAAGATCGAAAACTTTATAAAGAATAAGTTGACACCCTGATTCACCCCTCCCCTCTCAGGGTGTTCTGGGTTCCTTGACATATCTCATTGAATATCATACTAAAACATTCCCATTTGTCTCCCACTACTATAATTTTTCATTTTCACTAGCCTATATCCAAAATAATATTTCCTTAGAACTATATTTTAGATTATATTTCGAAGATAATTTTCATGTTCTCAATATAAGTATTTCTTAATCCATAGTCTTTTCTTAAAAATAATAAACTTCATTTTATTTTCATGACACCATAATATATTGAAATTATAATTATTAATAATCTATAATTTTTTTTATATTAATGGAGTGACAATTATCATTCCCATTTGATCCACTAAAAAAATAAAAATGAACAAAATTATGTGTACGTATAGACAACTACCTCCATGAAGTTGCGTAGTTAATTTTTTCCTCCAAACATTTAATGGATGGAAACAATAAAAAAGTTAATGAATTAATATGTTTAATATTTTAAAATTATATTCCTTAAATTATAATTTATCATAAACATTTATTGAATCAATTTTTTGAGAAAGTTAATATTTAGTTGTGTGTACATGTGACATTCATCTCTATCAACAGTGAATTAAATTTTTCATACCCACCCAACATGGATGGTTAGAATAATTAATTTAATTAAGTTAAATGATATTTATTATATGTTTATGCTTCTATAAAGTATATATTAACATTATATTAAAGAATTCTCTTACTCATTAAGTCCATACAACATGCTATCATTTGGGTCAGCATTAGAAATTATGTAAATGATGTTACAATGTTTATATCATGACCGATTATGTAATTTTACATAATGGAAATATCAGGTAATAATAATTTATTTATGATGTTTTTTTAATTTTTACACAGTGTTATCAATTATTTATATATTAATTTATTATACCGTCATTCGATCATTAAGAACACCAAAACAAAGACATTACAATTTCCATTTTCATGAACCATATCCATGAATTTAATATAATGAAATAGGACATAATGAATAATAATAAAACAATTATCATTATCCCTAGAATGATTTGGGAATGATGAACTTTGAAATAATAAATTATAATAAACCTCATCAATGTGAAAGTTTTATTAAAAAATAATCAAAAACTGTAACATATAATTATGATAATAAACTATAAATGGGTAACCTATTTGGGATATAGGGTCCTAGATTATAGAATCCCTAGCCTTTTATATATAACATTACATGATTTTAAGCATAATTATTGACTAGAGTTCAAGCCATGGATCATAAATTCTAGTGTCTTTGAAGACTAGGTACATAATCAAACATTATAAAAACAACATTTTATTTAAACTCCATGATGAGCTCATTACTTCCATTGTGCCCATACATCTTCATAGGATAGCCTGGGGATAACATGAACAAAGGGATAATATAAAATCCCAGTAAGTGAATAACCATAAGAACAAAGAATTAGCACATGCGATTGAAGGCATGATATGATGATATTAAAAAAGGCATGTAACATATGGAATCATATCATATAAATATGGAACCATATAATCATGGAGTCATAGTAATGTGGAAGAAACAGAAATCATGAATTTAGTATGATTCCAGGCTAACCTCTAAGACCATTTCCCACAGTAGAACAAACCAAGACTAACTTCCAAGACCATTGCACATAGTAGCACAATCCAAGGCTAACCGCCAAGACTATCTCACATAACGTCTCATGAGACTCAACTTTACTCAATTAATTGGAGCGCTATCTGGGCGCAACCATCCCAACTTTCCATGAATATGTTTTCAATATGATTAATCTTACATAATCACTCATATATAAAGATATTGGTTACCCATGAAAAGGATTGGGTACCATAATCATGACACAAAGCATAAAAAATGGGCATATCATAACAGTGAGCATGAAAGACATGAACTAAAATATACATGGGAATTCATAAGGGAAAATAGGAATGTATCAAGGGATTTTATTTCAAGTATAAGTAACAACATCTAATAAGGCATTTAATAAATTTTAGCATTAAAACATTTTGAGAGGTTTTAAGGAAAATACTATAGAGCCTTTAAAATAGAAAAGGTAACAATAATTTTTAAAATACAGAAGTGAAATAGAAGGTTTTCATAATAAAAAGGACTTATTTTATAAATAAAATGGTGTCTTAAAATTTAATATAGAGTTCACTTTAAATCGAGTAAGAATTTGGGAAGTTCCCTTAAAACATGTTTTCTTACTGGGCAGTATTGAGGAGAGAATCACTTAAAAAATGTTTATCCCAAAAATATAATGATGGAAGGGACATGATAAATGAAATTTTTACATGTATATAGAATTTAGAATATTCACATAAATAGAAGATATAACTTACTTTTGGTAGAAATATTGATAAACCAACCTGAAGGAATAAAGGATATTCGGGTAGAATTCCTTACAGATTATCAGCATGGTATTGGGTGTACTTAAGAGGGATTCGTGAGAGAGAAAGGGGTTTATCATCACATATACATAATTAAGTTAGTATGGGGGATATAATAAAACATACCCCATCATTTTTTATTAAACATAAAATGGAATATCATAGAGGGCATTCTTGAATAAAAGTAAAATTGAGAGGATCCCTTACTTAAAGTCTGATGGTGTTCTCCACTTGTTATTAATGACCTAAATAAAAAATTAGGTTTATTAATTAATAATTACTAAACCTATTCTATATTTAATTTATTTAGTATACCTTTTTTAAGTTCATTCATGGCCTTTTTAATGGGTTATGTGGTTCAATTACAGTGTTCGGGTCCATTTGTTTTCTCGGTTTTTACGATCGGTTTACTTACATTCATGAATGGAGAATCATGTAAAATGAGAATGTTTTTCCAGAATTGAAGTTATATGTTGTTAGTTAACATCCATAAGATTACATGGTTATAAAATTAATTTGGTTATTTGGTGTGAAGGTGAATCATTATATAAAACATTAATGATAAACACTTAAAATTAATTTTAGGGATTTTTCTCACAATTAACTTTTTTTGTATTATTATTTTACATCATGAGTGCATAAGGATTACATAACATTAAATATGATAAAATACACCTAAAATAGTCTGGTTCAACCAAAAAAATGGTTTCATGACCAGAATTGAATATAGTAAAAGAAATTGATATCCCGTCAACCTTCAATGTTCTAAATTAACAGATCATCATAAATGACTCAATAAATCCATTATTTAGCATTTATCGTAAATTATCGTATTTTACCATTCATCAAAAATTAATTATTTTAGAAAAATACCAAAAATTCACCCTAACCATTTTATGATGTGTAGAATAATAAATTGAAATCCATTTTTCAAAAATTATTTTCTTAATTTTCTTAATTTAATTTTTAATTAAAATCATAATTTACACAAAAAAAACAATTTTAAAACATTTATTTTGTTATTCCCAGATATAGGTATATCATACTTCTAGTTGAATATTATTTATATATTATCATAGGTAAGGTTACTATTAATTAGGGTATTTCACTATTCATAAAGGTAAAATTACTAATCATAAGGGTATGTTACTATTCACTAAAAATTAAGTTGGTCATATTAGACTCCAAATAACTTACTGATCCCAACCGTGTATATCAGATTTTCAAAATTCATATCACAGAAGTGAAAAACATATTTTTAAAGGTTGCATAGTACTTATTAGTTCATTTTTTTGTGATTTCATGTGATTATATGAAATAATTATAAGAAGGAAATTTCATTTGAAAGCATTGGATTGTTACATTATCCCCTACCAATGAATTTTCACCCTCAAAATCCCGTTTTACATTCTAAACCATAAATAGATGTGGGATATTTTTCTTCATTTCCTCCTCTAGTTCCATATTGCCTCTTCATACTTATGGTTCCCCCATAGTACCTTGACTAGATGGGTAGTCTTGTTATGTAGGACTTTATCTCTACAATCTAATATCTTTATGAGCTGCTCCTCGTAAGAAGGACCATTCTCCAACTGTACCACCTCTGAAGAGAGTACACGTGAAGGGTATGGTATGTACTTATTTAAGAGGGATACATAGAAGAAATCATGTACTTTGGACATGGTAGGGGAATTTCCAGTTGATAGGGAACAACCCTAACACGATCAAGAATCTCGAAGGGGCTGCTGTACTAGGGACTTATATTTCCTTTCTTCCCAAATCTCATGACCTTATTCCATGGATATATGCATATAGATACCATGTATACACTTTTCTACTCAAGGACTCATCGATGATTGTATGTATATCTATTCTATCGATTTGGGCTACCTTAATGTGATGATAAATGGTTTTCACCTTATACACCATTTTTTCAACCATTTCAGGTCCTAGTTGCTTACGCTCACTGGCTTCATCCCGACATGATGGTGTTCTGTACTTTTTCCCATAAAGGGCTTCATATGGTGCCATTTGGATGCTCGAGTGGAAACTGTTCTTGTACGAGAATTCAACCTTTAGAATTTGTAAGCACTATCCTCCTTTAAATTCCATATAACATGATCTCAACATGTATTCTAGTGTCTAAATAGTCTGCTCATATTGGCAATCAGTTTGAGGATGATAGGTCGTACTGATGTTCAGTTCAGTTCTTAGAGCATGTTGGAGACTTTTCCAGAATATCGAGGTGAATCTTGTATCTCTATCAGATACAATAGATAGTGGTACTAAATACATCCTTACTACTTCTTTGATATATATATATATATATATGAGAAATTTGATCCAATGAGAAGTCCACTCAAATAATGATAAATTGAGTTGTCTTTGTAAGACGGTCCACAATGATCCATATAGCATTGTTTCCTCTAGATGTCCTTGGATTTCTAGTGAAAAAGTCCATGGTGATGTTCTCCCACTTTCATGTTGGAATGGGTAGTGGTTGCATCATCCCCTTATATTTCTATCTTTCAACCTTAACTTTTTGACATACCAAGCACTTTGATATATATTCAGCAATCTCACTTTTTATATTATCCCACCAACAGTTTTCCTGAAGATCTCAATATATCTTTGTGGTCCCTGAGTGAATATAGAAGGTCGAGCTATGTGTGTTTTTAAAATGATCCTTCTTTATCTCTAGATTGGATGGTACTCATAATCATGACCCAAACCTTATGAATCCATCCTTTTCAATCATGAACTCAGAGGATTTTCCATTTCTGATAGCTTCCACCCTTTTCAGAATTTCCACATTTTTCATTGAGCATCCTTTATTTTCTTTATGAGTGACGGTTGAGTAATCATTTGAGAAAGGATTGTTGATGTTCCTACCTTAATGATTAACATTTCCATCGAATGAAAATCTTTGAATATCGGAAACTTTTCAATTCTCATCATTGATAAAGATGTAGGATCCAGTCTACTTAGAGCATCTGCCACATTATTTTCCTTACCAAGATGGTAGTGGATTGAGAAGTCATAATCCTTGATGAGATCTATCCATCTTATCTATCACATATTAATCTCTTTATGGGTGAATATATATTTGAGACTCTTTTCAATAGTATATATCTCACACTTATCCCCATAGAGATAATTCCACCACATTTTTAATGCAAAGATCACAAATGCCAACTCTAAATCATGTGTAAGTTTTTTTTAATCATGGATTTTCAGATTACTTGAGGCGTATGCTATAAATTTTTCATTTTGATCAGTAAACAACCTAATACCTTATTTGAAGCATCACTGTACACCACAAAGAGTTATCCACTTGTTGGGAGTGTGAGTACTGGTGTAGTGATAAGCCTTTTTTTCAACTCCTTAAAATAGTCTTCACATTTTTGAGTGTAGACAAACTTTAACCCTTTCTATTTCATCTTGATCATTGGGTTTGAAAATTGTGAAAATTTATTCACAAATCTTCAGTAATAACTACCTAGACCCATAAATCTACGGATCTCAGTTACAGATGTTGGCCTGAGCCACTCTTCAATTGCCTTTGTCTTGGAAGGGTCTACAAATATCCCTTTGTTGGTGATAACATTACCCAAGAATGATACTTCCTCCATCTAAAACTCACATTTACTGTACTCTGCATACATATTCTCCCTTCACAATGTCTTTAACACAGTATTCAAATGATCCTCATGTTCCTCCTTGTTCTTGCAGTATATCAGAATATCGTCGATAAATACTAAAAAAGTTTTGTCGATGTAATCTATAATGACTATATTCATTAAGTCCATGAATATTTCTGGAGAATTACTGAGTTTTAAGGGAATTACTATGAGCTCATAGTGTCCATACCTCATTCGAAAGGTAGTTTTGGAAATATCTTTTTTCCTCACCTTTAATTGGTGATATCCGGACTGAGGGTCTACCTTAGAGAAATAACTTTCCGCACAAAGCTGATTGAATAAGACATCTATACGGGTAAGGGGGTACTTGTTCTTTATCTTGATTTTATTGATCTCATGATAATAAATGAAAAGGTTTATTAATCTATCCTTCTTCATTATTAATAGGACAAGAACAACCCATGTTGGATCACTCGGGCATATAAAACCCATGTCCAGATTATCCTATAACTGCTTTTTCAGCTCTTCCAGCAAAACATTGGCTATTCTATAAGGTGTCTTTGATATAGGAAAATATCCAAGAATAAGTTCAATTGATAACTCAACCTCTAGATGATAAATAAGTCCATGAAATTATTCATGGAATACATCATTATAGTCTCTCACGATGGGAATGTCTTCAAGCATGATCTTCTCTATTTTATTAATCATTTGAGATAGATATTATTTCTCATAATTAAATAATATCCACACTTGAGACGCTGATTTTAATGGAGATTCAACTTCCTCCTTACACTTGAAAATAATTATAGGTTGATTTAGTTTTTTAAGAGTGATATCCATTTTTCGAAGGTTTATATTGGATTTGTATAAAAATGGCCAATCCATTCCCAAGATAACGTCGAACTCTACTAAAGGAATAATGACAAGATTTTTTGGGAGGTTCAATCCACAAACGTTAACCAAGGAGTAGTTATAAACCATGGAAACAATAATATCCCCATTCTATATTCTCACTGATAACTTGTACTCAAAATTTTGAGGTGTTGTTTGAATAGTTCTACTAAACATGCAAGATATGAAAGAATGTGTAGAACTAGAATCAAATAGTACATTAGATATTCTTGAATGAATAACTAGCAAACCTATCACCACTTTATTTTCTGGATCGACCTTAGCAGTAGTGATATCATAATCCCTTCCTTGTTTCCTTGGAGGTTTTTGTTGATTTCATCCAACAACCATTGGATTAGGGAAATTGTTTGCATAATACCCGTTCTCCTTATAGTTGTAACACTACACTACAGGCTGTGTGTTGATATGAACCTTCCTTTCTTCTTCCACATTAGTGGGATTATTCATATCCCTTCAAAAGGTACTGGCCATATGTCCCATTATTTTACATTTGAAGCAATTCTTTCTTCCCTTTAGACCATTCTAAATATGCTACTTCCCACAAATTTTACAAGTGGGATATTGTGGCTTCTTTCCATCATGATATTTGTTTGTTGAACCACCCATGTTGTTCTCCATTTAATGCTTCTTGTCACCAGGCCCACGAGACCACTGGGAGTCTCTAATGAAAATTTCAACCTTGAGGGCACAATGAAAATTATCATCATAATTGTCAAAGTATCAAATCTCCAACACCTTCTGTAGACTTGGCTTTAGCCCAATAAATAAGCGATCCACCTTAATTTTGGTGTTCATGACAAATTAAGAGGCGTACCTTGAAATCCTTGTAAAGTTTTCTTTATACAACCCGATGGACTCATATTATATATTCTTCAGGATGAGGAACTATCTTTACATCTTGATATGGAGGGTTCAAGGAAAATATTTATTGAAAAACATACTCTTGAATTCCTCCCAATCTATGGAATCAATTTCCTCTTAGGACATTGTATTCCCGATTCGTGTCCACCACTGATCAACTTCCCCAACAAAATGATAGACTTCTAGTACAACTTCTCTTCTTCCAAGCACTGGAGGATAGAGAATATATTCTCAATGGAGTTAATCATATGTTCCATGATGAGGGTATTAGAAGATACACTAAAGACGAGAGGCCTTTTACACATGAAGGATTCTACGGGAACTCGCTCTTTACATGAAGGGGAGGGCGTTCCACATGATTCATGTTATTATTCACAACTTGATCCAGCTGAGTAAGTACTATCATAAAGTTTTAAGTAACCATTCCCATCATATTAGGCATATCATTCGAGAAATTTTCACGTTGCCTATCACATTGGTTGTTAGAACGTGTTCTTATATTTATCACTATTAACTAAGAAAATGAATGTATAATTATAGGGCTTAAATAATTAGTTATTGAACATAAAAAGGAAACTTTTGAACATAAAAGGACAAACTTGTAAAGGAGAAATACATCCTAAATTGTAATTAATTAGGTTTAAATATAGTTTATCCTAAATCTATTTCTAAACTTATATTCTTATGTGTTTTTTTAATTCCAATAATAATGGTTTGTACTAAGCTCATGAATTTACCAAAGCATATCCCCCAGGAGTGTCAAACCAAGAGTGCAGCAAGGCCCGTTGTCATGTGCCAGGATACCCCGGGTCAAGACTGAAACTACTTGTCATAGTTTTCACTCCTAGGTACGTTTGTTCCATATCCACCTCTACCTATTTGTATCCATAAAGGGATGTAATTTCTTGATAAACCACTCACACTATACTTACCAAAATTTTGGGATGTTTTCTTATACTTAGTATCATCCTTAATTTTCTCACTAAGGTTCTCTATTCCTAATCTCCAAAAATAATTAGACCATCCCTTGATACCAACTATATCAACCCAATCCTTTTACATATAACATTACATGATTTTAAGCATAATTATACATCAGATTTCAAGCCAAGGATCGTAAATTCTAGTGCCTTGGAAGACTAGGTACATAATAAACCATTATAGAAACAAATTTTTATTGAAAATCCATATCCTATCTTCTAATGTGATCATACATCTTCATAGGAAAACCCAGGGATAACATGAAAAAAGTGATGAGATAAAAGGCTAGTAATGGAATAACCATAAGAACAAAGCATTATCACATGGGATAGAAGGCATGACATGATGATATAAAAAAGTCTTGTAACATATGGAATCATAAAATATAAACATGGAATCATATAAACATGAAGTCATAGTAATGTGGAAGAGAAATAAAAAATGAATTTATTATGATTCAAGGCTAACCACCAAGACCATTTCCCATAGTAGCACAATTCATGGCTAACCGCCAAGACTGTTGCACATAGTAGCACAAGCCAAGGCTAACTGCCAAGACTGTCACACATAACATCTCATGAGACTCAACATTACCCAATTAATTATAGAGATTCTTGGGAACACCTATATTATATTTTCATGAATATGTTTTCCACATAATGAATCATAAATAACCATTTATATATAAACATAAGGGTTACACATGGAAAGGATTGGGTACCATAATCATGGACATAAATCATAAAAATGGATGTATCATAAAAGTTTCCATGAAATAAAGGAACTGTAGGACCACAGGACACCCTGAGAGGGGAGGGGTGAATCAGGGTGTCAAATTCTTCTTTTAAAGTGGTGGATATTGTTCCCACATTGGTAGGAACATGTTAAACCTATATGATGGAAATGAACAGAACACAAACATTCACATGTAGAGAGGAGACACAACACTTTTTACTTGGTTCACCACTAAGGGCTACATTCAAGGAGCATACGCCGAAAGGTTGTTGGTCATACCAAATTACAATAAACTTCACTAGATGTGGATTACAAAGGTTTGGGCACAGTCACTCTGTCCCAGGCTCACTACCTTTACAAAAGTTTAGGGATAGCACACTGTTTCCCTCAAGTCACTCTCGTTGACTCCCCCTGGCTCACTGCCCTTGGTAAAGTCACACTTAGTTTATAGACGTGAAGGTCTCTTCATCATTTCAAAAGAATGCATCCTATGTTGAGTGTAGATGCTCTATTGAAGTCCAACTTTCACTTGAATACTAATCCCACTTTTCACCGAAGGTATCAGGCAATCTTCCAATTTTTAGTGTAGCTCCAAAAGGATCGGTGTATAACAACCACACCTGGCGCGCTTCTCCAAGACTGGCACACATGTTTCAAGAACGGCACGCAAGTCACTTGCGCGGTACAAAATTGGCACGCAGGTGAAACCAACACACTTGCATGACAGTGCCCCCTTCAACTCCAAACTTGCGCGACTCTACACCTTTAACTCCCAAACCACCTTGGTCGCGCAACCAACAACTGGCGCACAGCCTCTACTTGCGCGACCCAACTACCACTTGCGTGACTCAACCACTTGTGTGATGAGAGCTTGAAAAATCTCTAAGTCTTGAACTCTTTCTAGAATGAGGGGGGGTGGTCCCTTATTTATAGGCAAACTGGACCCCCTGCGCGGTGGCGCGCAAGTATCCTCTCGGCACGCAGGTTCTGGCGTGCTGCTCATCTCCCCTAGCCTCTATCGCGCAACTCACTTGCGCGACCCAACAAATACCTACGCAACCCTCTTTCCTTTTCCATATTTTGAGGTTATGATCAGGAATAAAAATAGGCGCACAAGTTTCCAGACCTCCTAGGCACCGGCGGGCAAGTCCCTTCTCGGCACACAGGTCACTTGCGCGACCACACCAATACTTGCGCGACCCTTATCCCTTCGCCATTTTTTCATGTTATAATCTTGGAATACATATGATGCGCAAGTTTATAATCCTTGAAGTACACGACATGCAAATATCTTTTCCAAAAACACTTTTATCCATTTGTCGACTTTCAGGCCAAAAAATTTGGCGAACACTGGGAAATGGCGCCACCTTCAATACTGTTGTCTGCTTGAACTGTATGATCACTTTGGTGGTACACCTTCTGAACTTCCACTAAGGATTGAAAACAAACACAAACCATACTCCAATTCATGCATAGGAGACCATGGTTCCAACAATGTCCCCCTTTGGGTTTGTTGGCAATCAAAAAATAAATTCAATAGATCCCAATCCAAGTCCATACCAAAAACGCAAGAATCAACTCAGCCAACACTCTAAGTCTACGTGAGCAATGCTCGGTGTAGAAAACAAGAGGGGAAGCTTGAATTGGGTTCTAGTGTTTTGGAATTCTCAACGACACCCAAGAAGCATTACATGACTGATGGATTCCTTCTCATCCTTCTCATCCTATCACTGACACTAAATTCGCATCGTGTCACAGGAGCATTACATGCTTGAACATGCCTGAATTTATTCCTTTCTACCCCATTGTCAATAAACCCAAAGACTGGTAATTTTTTCAATGTTCTGCTCAAACCATACTCCCCCCTGGATAGTATCTCCCCAACAAACCTGCATCAAATCCATAAATAGATAAAAACAGTTATCATAATCGGCGAGAGGTGTATTGTGAAACCTCCTTATGCACTGGGAGGTGGCTGAACACTGAGGTTCAACCGATGTTTCACAAACATAGCTGTAGAAAGTGTCTTGGTCAGGATATCAACCAATTGCTCATCAGTTCCCACATGATCCATTCTAATCACCCCTTGCTCAACTTTTTCTTTGATAAAGTGATACCTGATTTCAATATGTTTTGTACGATAATGATGAACAAGATTCTTCTTGAGATCAATTGTGCTCTTGTTATCACAATAAATTACCATTGGTTGATTCACCTCATTAACAATATCTGTTATTTGTTGCTTCATCCATAGCAGTTGAGTGCATTCCTTTGTGGTGGATATATACTCAGCTTCAGCAGTACTAAGAGAAGTACTTTCTTGTTTCTTTCTCAACCAACCAACAAATTTCTGCCCAATATAGTAGGCTCCACCACTGGTGGACTTTTTGTCCACTACATCACCAAGACAGTCAGCATTAGAAAATGCTGAAAATTCACTGTGCCTGCCAGCAGCAAAATATAACCCAAAGTTATGGGTACCTTGAATGTACCTCATGATTATTTTTACTGCCACCATATGTTCCTCCTTTGGATTACTCTGAAAGCGGGCCGCAAGACACGTGGAAAAGACAATATCTGGCCGTGTCTCTTTCTGGTACAGTAGGCTCCCAATGATCCTCCTGTACATGGTGGGATCAATAGACACACCATCCTCAAGCTTTCCAAATTTAGTTCCAACTGCAATTGGAGTTGACATTGGTTTGGAGTCCTGCATATCAAACTTCTTCAATAGATCTCTTGCATAATTTTCCTGAGAAATGAAAGTGTAATACTTCTTTTGAATCACCTATATCCCCAAGAAATATGTGAGCTCCCTAATCATAGACATTTCAAATTCTGATTTCATATGATTGGAAAATTCATCCACTTATTTCTACCTGCTGCCACCAAATATGATATCATCAACGTAGACTAGAACCATGAATTGATCTTTTGGACAATTCTTCACATATAGATTGTGATCCAATCCTCCTCTATTGAACTACATCTTCGTTAGATATGAGTCCAGGCAAGAATACCACGCTTGTGGTGCCTACTTCAAACCATATAGGGATTTCTTCAGTTTTCATACCTTTGTCTCATCAGTACCAAGAACAAAACCCATTGGTTGTTCAATGTAGACTTCTTCTTCGAGTACACCATTCAAGAATGTTGTCTTGACATACATTTGATATACTTTATATCCTCTTTGGAGTGCCATGGCAAGGAAAAGTCTGATTGACTCCAGTCTAGCCACTGGAGCAAAGGTTTCTTCAACATCAACACCTTCAATATGGGAATACCCCTTACATACCAGTCGAGCCTTGTTTATGAAAATACTTCCATGATTATCAAACTAGTTCTTGAGGATCCATTTTGTACCAATCACATTGTGACCTTCGGGTCTCTGGACAAGATCCGATGTCTGATTCTTGTCAATCTGATCTAGATCTTCATTCATGGCGTTCACCCAAGATTCATCCTTTGCAGCTTCTTCGAATGAGGATGGTTCCACAACTGACAGAAATGCATATTGCATGTTATTACTCAGCCTCCATGTTTGAGTGGGTGCACTCCTCTCCCCAATTATGTTAGATGGATCAATCTCAGCTCTACGATTTATCCTGTGCGGTTCAGTTGTATTCTCCCCTACTAGAGTTTCTTCTTCAGATTCTTCTTCTAATTCATCATCATGATGTGATTGCTGAGTGTTTTGTACAGCTTCCTCTATTTCTATAGTTGTATTTTCTCCACCTTCACTTTCTCCCCCGATTTCTATTACATCAACATATGACATCCTTGAAGAATTTGTGATTTTCTCTTCAATTATCTTAACATCACTGCTTACCAAAATCCTTCCTAATCGCTTGTGGAAACACTTGTAGGGTTTTCTGTTCATTGGATACCCAAGAAAAATTCCTTCATCAGCATTGTCACCAAACTTCCCTTGATTTCCTTCTTTATTCCGGATGAAACATTTGCTTCCGAAAACACGAAATTATTTCAACGAGGGCTTCCTTCCATGCCACAATTCATATGGTGTCTTTGTTTCTCCCATATAAATCCCTGTTCGATTTTTAATGTGCACTGAAACTTCAACAGCTTCCTTCCAGTAATGGCGAGAGATACTGCTCTCAATCAGCATAGTCCTGGCCATATTGTTAACCTGTCGATTTCTGTGCTCAACAACTCCATTTTGCTGTGGAGTTCTCACAGAATCTACCTCATGTTGTATCCCATGATTCTATAGGTAGTTTTCAAATTAAATGGATGTGTATTCCCCTCCATTGTCTAATCGAAACACTTTTATTATTCATCCAGTATCATTCTCGACGATCCAACGATACATTTTTATGCAGTCAAGCACTTGTCGTTTCCTATTTATAACCATTACACATGCCATTATGGTGTAATCGTATATGAAAAGGATGAAGTAACTTTCTCCATGAGTTCTAGCAACATTTATCGGGCCACATACGTCTGTATGAATGAGATCAAGAAGATGTGATTCCCTTTTCTTCTTTGGCCGATATGAACTACAGAACAGCTTCCCATGAATGCAATAATCACAAGATTTTTCCTGTTCATGTTTCAGAATAGGGATATCAATCACTATCTTCAGCTTAGATATCTTTTCCATGCCTTGTTGGTTAATGTTCCCTAGCCTTCTATGCCACAAATTGTTTTCTTCTTCAACAGAAAAATAGGAGGAGTTCACTTTGCGGTCGACCTGATATAAGTTTCCATCTGTTCTACAGCCTTTCATAAGAGAATTTCCTGTTTTTACCTTTATAGTGCAACCTTTTTGATTGAAAGTTACTATGATCCCCAAGTCACAAATTTGACTCACACTAAGGAGATTGTGACGTAGACCGTCCACATAGAGAACTTCAGTATTCTTTAGCTCTCCATTGGAGAGAGAAATATTCCCACTGTCTTTAATATTCAAAGCACCATCGTTACCAAACCATAATATTCCATCAACCTTCTTTTTAATGTTCTTCAAAAGGTCATCATTTCCCATAATATGGGAAGAGCATCCACTATAAAGGATCCAGGTGCAACTGCTCTTTGTAGCTTTGAGGTCTACTTCTGCAAGATTGGATTTCTTGATCTTATTATTTTATTTCCATGAGATTATGGATTGAGTATAGGATACTGATGGAATTATAACACTTTCCTCCACAAAATATGATTTTTCATACCCATAATCTTCTTCCAGAGGAGAGAAACTGTTTGTGAGAACAACACCATCAGGAGGGCGAAAACTGGCCCGTCTCTGAGAGTTGTAAGAATTTCTCCTGTTGTACCTCTACCTGTAATACATAGCCTTATGACCAAAGTTAGAAAAATGAAAACTGTAACCATTGAAGCTATTTCTTCTATAAGATGGAGGATATGAAATCGGTCTCCTTTGTTGACTTCCCAGATCTTCCCCATTCATGTAGCTTCTTACATCTTCACAATATGACATGGTATGACACAGATAGCCACAGAACTGACACTTCATTAGGGGAAATGTCTTCTCAATTACATTTCTTCTCATGCCTTCTTCCTTGGGAGAATGGTTGGAATACCTGTTATTTCTGAAAATTTGAGGATAATATTCAGTTCTTCTTTTAGTTTGGATTGAGGTTTTCTTTTTCATCACTTCTAGAAACATTTCAATATGTCCAACTTTCATCTTATCCTTCTTTTGTCTCTCTTCAATTCCAATAGTTGAAGGCCCTACTTCACATCCAATTCCACTCTTTCCCATGCATGTGGGTCTTTGATCACACAAGATTTCTCCAACCCCATCTAAACAACTCTTGGATCTTGCGAGTAACTCTGCATATGAGAATCTTCCAAAATGAATTTTCTTCTTACCCTCATTTGTTGCTGATCGACACTCAAGTTTACTTCTAATAATATCTGTCTTTGTCTATAGAGGGTTCTAGCTTTTCAACGGTAGCCATCATTGAAGCATGGTTTCCAGTTTTAAATTTGGGTTCTTCTTCTTCACAGAATTCAATATCATCCTCTTTCTCTTGATAGACAAAACTCTTCTTCTGTATCTTCTTTCCAGATTTGAAGTCTCCCTTTTTGAAAAACCTTTTCTGAGGCTTCTCAATGTCTTCTGCTTCACTTTCTTCATCATTGAACTTTCTTCGGCACTGAGAGGCAATGTGCCCAACTCTTCCACAACGAAAGTATACCAGAGGTAACTTACCTTTAAATTTACCTTTTCCCTTATTCACCCTCTTGGAAATAAGAGAAATAATTTCATTTTCATCATCATAATCATCTCCACTATCTTCATAAATTTTCAGTTTGTCCATGGATTTCAATTCCATTTCCTTGATAACATGATTCGTAGCTTCTTCAGGTTTGAATATCATCTCATATGCCACTAGACTACTTAGTAGATCATCCAAAGATAGTTTAGATAGATCTCTTTCTTCAAGGGCTGAAACCTTTTCATTGTACATAGGGGGAAGTCTTCGCAAGATTTTCTTTACAATATCAATGTCTTTGATTTCCTCTCCAAGCCCTCGAATTTCTCCCACTGCATCAGTGATTCGATTGAAGAATGAATCTGCATTCTCATTAGGATGCATCTTTAGATCATCAAACCTGTTGTGAAGGACTTGAAGTTTTGCCTTTTCAGTTTGTTGTCTCCTTTATTGATATTTTCAAGTTTATCCCACATTGACTTTTCTGAGGTGAAACTCATCAACTTTAGATAAATTTGATCAAAAAGAGCTGTAGTGATAGCATTCTGAGCTTTAGCATCTACATCAAGAACTTTCCTGTCTGTATCAGTCATAGCCAGACCTGTTGGATTAGTAACATGTATTACTTGAACAGTAGAAAAGAGGACTTCCATTCCAAGATATCTTAAACGAGATCTCATTATGTTCTTCCAGATCTGGAAATTACTCCCATCGAAGAGAGGGACTCCCCTGACATTGACTGCATTCTCCATGACGCCAAAGGCCAGATTCAACACCAGTAACCTTTACTCTCTGATACCACTTGTATGACCCCGGGACACCCTGATAGGGGAAGGGTGAATCAAGGTGTCAAATTTTTCTTTTAAAGTGATGGATCTTGTTCCCACGTTGGTAGGAACTTGTTAAACCTATATGATGGAAATGAACAGAAAGCAAACATTCACATGCAGAGAGGCGACACAACACTTTTTACTTGGTTCACCACTAAGGGCTATGTCCATGGAACATACGTTGACAGGTTTTAGATCGTACGAAATTCCACTAAACTTCACTAGATGTGGATTACAAAGGTTTGGGAACAATCACTCTGTCCAAGGCTCACTGCCTTTACAAAAGTTCAAGGATATCACACTGCGTCCCTCGGGTCACTCCCGTTGACTCCCCCTAACTCACTGCCCTTGTTAAAGTCACACTCAGTTTATAGACGTGAAGGTCTCTTCATAATTGAAAAATAATTCATCCCATGTTGAATGTAGATTCTCTATTGAAGTCCAACTTTCACTCGAATACTAATCCCACTTTGCACCGAAGGTATCGAGAAATCTTCCAGTTTTTAGTGCAGCTCCAAAAGGACCGGTGTATAACAACCACACCTGGCGCGCTTCTCCAAGACTGGCGTGAAAGTTTAAATAACGTCGCGCAAGTCACTTTCATGGTACAAAATTTGCACACAGGTGACACCAACACACTTGCATGACACTTCTTCCTTTAACTCCAAACTCGCGCGACTCTGCACCTTTAAATCCCAAACTGCCTTGGTCACACAACCAACAACCGGTGAGAAGCCTCTACTTGCGCGACCCAACTACCACTTGCGTGACTCAACCACTTGCGTGAAGAGAGCTCAAAAAATCTCTAAGTCTTGAACTCTGTCCAGAATGAGGAGGGGTGGTCCTCTATTTATAGGCAAATTGGACCCCCTGCGCGGTGGCGTGCAAGTATCCTCTCGGCGCGTAGGTTCCGGTGCGCATCTCATCTCCCCTAGACTCTGTCGTGAAACTCACTTGTGCGAACCAACTAATACCTATGTGACCCTCTTTACCTTGCCATATTTTGAAGTTATGATCAGGAATAACAATAGGCGTGCAAGTTTCCAAACCTCCTAGGCACCGGCACACAAGTCCCTTCTCGGTGCGCAGGTCACTTGCGCGACCACACCAATACTTGCGCGGCCCTTATCCCTTTGACATTTTTCCATGTTATGATCTTGAAAAACATATGGCACGCAAGTTTCCTCTCCTTCAAGTACACGATGCGCAAGTCTCTTTTCCAAAAACACTTTTCTCCATTTGTCGATTTTCAGGCCCAAAAATTTTGCAAACACTGGGAAATAGCGCCACCTTCAATACTGTTGTCTGCTTGAACTATATGATCACTTTGCTGGTACACATTCTGAACTTCCACTAAGGATTGACAACAAATACAAACCATAATCCAATTCATGCATAGGAGGCCATGGTTCCCACAATCTCCCCCTTTGAGTTTGTTGGCAATCAGAAAATAAATTCAATAGATCCCCATCCAAGTGTAAACCAAAAACGCAAGAATCAACTCATCCAACACTCTAAGTCTATGTGAGAAATGATCAGTGTAGAAAACAATAGAGGAAGCTTGAATTAAGTTCCAATGTTTTGGAATTCTCAATGACGCCCAAGAAGCGTTACATGACCAATGAATTCCTTCTCATCCTTCTAATCTTATCACTAACACTAAATTCGCATCGTGTCATAGGATCATTACATGCATGAACATGACTCAATTTATTCCTTTCTCTCCCATTGAAAATAAACCCAAAGACTGGTAATTTGTTCAATATTCCACTCAAACCATACTCCACCTGGATAATATCTCCTACACAAACCTGAATCACTACCATAAATAGATAAAAACAGTTATCATAATCGGGGAGAGGGGTATTGTGAAACATCCTTATGCAATGGGAGGTGGATGAACACCGAGGTTCAACCGATGCTTCACAAACACAGCCACTGAAAGTGGCTTGGTCAGTATATGATCCACTTACTCATCAGTTCCCACATGATCTATTCTAATCACCCCTTGCTCAAATTTTTCTTTGATAAAGTGATACCTAATTTCAATATGTTTTGTACGAGAATGCTGAACATGATTCTTCGTGAGATCAATTGTGCTCTTTTTATCACAGTAAATTACCATTGGTTGATTCACCTCATCACCAATATCTGTTAGTTGTTACTTCATCCATAGCAGTGGAGTGCATGCCTTTGTGGCAGATATATACTCAGCTTCAACAGTACTAAGAGAAGTACTTTCTTGTTTCTTGCTCAACCAGCCAACACATTTCTGCCCATTATAGAAGGCTCCACCACTGGTGGACTTTCTGTCCACTACATCACCAGGACAGTCCGCATAAGAAAACTCTTATAATAAACTATTCCCACTTGCAGAAAAATATATCCCGAAGTTATGTGTACCTTGAATGAACCTCATGATTCTTTTTTACTGCCGCCATACGTTAATCCTTTGGATTACTCTGAAAGTGGGCCGCAAGACATGTGGAAAAGACAATATCTGGCTGTGTCACTGTCAGGTACAGTAGGCTCCCAATGATTCTCCTGTACATGGTGGGATCAAAAGAGGCCCCATCCTCATGCTTCTCAAGTTTAGTTCCAACTGCAATCAGAGTTGACATTGGTTTTGAGTCTTGCATATCAAACTTCTTCAACAACTCTCTTGCATACTTTTATGGAGAAATGAAAGTGAAATCCGTATTTTGAATCACCTGTAGCCCCAAGAAATATGTGAGCTCCCCAATCATATACATTTCAAATTCTGATTTCATATGATTGGTAAATTCATCCACTGATTTCTTCCTGCTACCACCAAATATGATATCATCAACATAGACTAAAACGATGAATTGATCTTTGGGAGAATTCTTCACATATAGATTGTGATCCACTCCTCCTCTTTTGAACTCCAGCTTCCTCAGATATGAGTCCAGGCAGGAATACCATGCTCATGGAGCCTGATTCAAACCATATAGGGATTTCTTCAGTTTGCAGACCTTTGTCTCATGAGTACCAAGAAAAAAACCCACTGGTTGTTCAATGTAGACTTATTCTTCGAGTACACCATTCAATAATGCTATCTTGACATCCATTTGATATACTTTATATCCTCTTTGGAGTTCCATGGAAATTAAAAGTCTGATTGACTCTAGTCTAGCCACTGGAGCAAAGGTTTCTTCAACATCAACACCATCAATTTGGGAATACCCTTTACATACCAGTCGAGCCTTGTTTCTGACAACACTTCCATGCTCATAAAACCTTTTCTTAAAGATCTATTTTGTACCAATAACATTGTGACCTTCGGGTATCTGGACAAGATCCCATATCTGATTCTTGTCAATCTGATCTAGCTCTTCATTCATGGCCTTCACCCAAGATTCTTCCTTTGCAGCTTCTTCGAATGAGGATGGATCTAGAACTGATAGAAATGCAGATTATGTTTTATTCCTCATCCTCCTTGTTTGAGTGGGTGCACTCATGTCCCCAATTATGTTAGATGAATCAATCTCAGATCTACGATTTCTCCTGTGTGGTTCAGTTGCACTCTCTCCTACCATAATTTCTTCTTCAAATTCTTTTTCTGAGTCAACATCATGATGTGACTGCTGATTGTTTTGTACAGCTTCCTCTATTTCTGTAGTTGTATTTTTTCTATGTTCACTTTCTTCCTCGCTTTCTATTACATCAGCATATGACGTCCTTGAAGAATTTGTGGTTTTCTCTTCAATTATCTTAACATCACTGCTTACCACAATCCTTCCTAATCACTTGTTGAAACACTTTTAGGATTTTCAATTCATTAGAGACCCAAGAAAAATTACTTCATCAGTATTGTCACCAAACATCCCTTGATTTCCTTCTTTGTTCCGGATGAAACATTGGCTTCCGAAAACATGAAAGTATTTCAACGAGGGCTTCTGGACATTCCACAATTCATATGGAGTCTTCGTTTCTCCCATATAAAGCCCCGTTCGATTCTGAATGTGCACTGCAGCTTCAACAGCTTCCTTCCAGTAATGGCGAGAGATACCGCTCTCAATCAGCATAGTCCTGACCATATTGTTAACCTGTTGATTTTTGCGCTCAACAACTCCATTTTGATGTGGAGTTCTCATGGAAGCTACGTCATGTTGTATCCCATGCTTCTCCAGGTAGTTTTCAAATTCAATGGATGTGTATTCCCCTCCATTGTCTGATCGCAACACTTTGATTGTATGTCCAGTATCATTCTTGGTGATCCGACGATATGTTTTCATGCAGTCAAGTAGTTTTTGTTTCCTATGTATAATCATTACACTTTCCATTTTGCTGTAATCATCTATGAAAAATACGAAGTACCTTTCTCCATGAGTTCCATCAACATTTACCGGGCCACATACGTCTGTATGAATGAGATCAAGAAGATGCAATGCCTTTTTCTTCTTTGGCCGATATTAACTACAGACCAGCTTCCCATGAATGCCAACATCACAAGATTTTTCCCATTCATGTTTCAGAATGGAGATATCCATGACTATCTTCAGCTTAGATATCTTTTCCATGTCTTGTTGGTTAATGTGACCCAGCCTTCGAAGCCATAAATTGTTTTCTTCTTCAACAGACAAATAGTAGGAGTTCACTTTGCTGTCGACCAGATATAAGTTTCCATCTGTTCTACAACATTTCATAAGAGAATTCCATGTTTTTCCCTTTATAGTGCATCCTTTTTGATTGAAAGTTACTATGAGCCCTGAATCACAGAGTTGACTCACACTAAGGAGATTGTAACATAGACCGTCCACATAGAGAACTTCAGTATTCTTTAGCTCTCTGTTGGTGAGAGCAGTATTCAAACTACCTTTAATCTTCAAAGAACCATCATTACCAAACATTACTGTTCCATAAACCTTGTTTTTAATGTTATTTAAAAGGTCAGAATTTCCCGTCATTGTTTCGGTGCGGATGTGGGTCGGGTTTCTGTTCTGACGCTGTTCCTCCAGGACGTGTTCGCGCGTGCGCCCGTCGACCCGAGGGGATTGGAGCGCGGCTTGTGGCCCCGCAGTCCCGCTTTCCAAAGGCGGGCGGCATCCGTCCCTTATTCAGGGATGTCTGCTCCTTGATCGAAACTGGGATGATGGGATGTCGGCTCCTCCTTCCGTGGACGTCTCCTCGGAACTCGTCGCCTAATCCGGGTCTCCCTCATAGATTTAATAATGTTCGTGAATCTCGTTCCCGGTGCCATATCTTCATGGACACCGGTTAATTACGCTGCTTCCGCCCAGACGCTCCAAGGAGTCTGGTCGGGGCAGCAACCTGCGGTGAGGAGACCGGGTAGCTCTGGGTGTTGGGGGCGTGTCTTAACACTGCGGCTCTGCATGTCTGCCTTCCGTCCCTTATAGGGCTTCTCGAAGGCGTGATGGCCTGAGGCATCCCGCTCTGGGTGCGGGGAACTGCGTTACCTAAGGTTTTCCTCAGCTTCCCATGTTTAACACGGGGTACGCCGTGGGTTTAACGTCCACCAGGGACGGCATCGGACTGATCAACACGAGGAGTGGATCAGATGACAGAACCCCTTGCGGGGAACCTCCGACGCTGGGGCCAGCACATGGGCGGCTTCCCGAGTGAAGTGGAGTGGAATGAAATGGCATGACCCCACCGGGATGTGGCGGCCCGGGTAAGGATCAGGATGGATGATGGAGTGAAGAGCTTGGACCCCGTAGAGGCTTCCTACGTACCACGCGTTAGCGCGGATCAAAGTCAACATAGTTCGGATATACAGTTTAACGTCATGCTGGATAATGGCAAGCCGACTCACAAGGAGGTCGAGGCTGACGGGCGGAGGATTGAACCGAACCACCTCGCACAGAGGGGGATGGAACGGCCGGGTGGATCACAGTTTCACGTCATGCTGGACGTTGGCAAGCCGACTCATGAGGAGGTCGAGGCCTCCGGCATGCACTAAGTGGGGCAGAGCGGACCAACACGCATGAATTGGGGCAGAGCGGACCAGCACGCACGAAGTGGGTGGATCACAGTTTAACGTCTTGCTGGACGATGGTGTTTGGGGCTTGCACTCTAAGGGGGCCCATATGCGGCAAAGCTCAGTTGGAGAGGGACTTGGGCCGAAGGTGAGAGACCTCGATCCCTGTCACGCCCTCTACTGGCTTCGGAAGTGAGGAAGCACAATGGAGATACACACGTGCAGTACCCCACAAGGGCGGATTCATAGGTGAATCGACGCAAATGTGAACCCGGGAGGGGTCCACTGATGGAAGAACCGACATGAATACGACCGGGACGACCAGGTGGTGGGCTTGAACCTCAGGGAGGCTTCCTACGTACCCTGTTTAGGAGACAGGGATCAAAGTCCACGTAGTTCATTCTGTCAGGACTTACGCACTGAGGCAACCTGAGTGCGGCAAAACTCAGTTGAAGAGGGACTTGGGCCGAAGGTGAGAGACACCTCGATCCCTGTCAAGCCCTCTTCTGGCTTCGGCAGTGGGGAAGCACAAAGGAGATACACATGTGCAGTACCCCACAAGAAACTAGGGGTTTGTAATACCCTACCCCCGTGGGCGAAGGCCACTCCAACAAATCGTCCCTAAAGAGGGGTAATCCCGACATCCCTGCAGAGACGAGCGGGTGGGGGCCACATCCAAACCGGGGGGGGGGGACCCTACGTGCGAGGCACGAGATCGGGTGATGCGGACGATTTAACGTCTTTCCGGATGAAGTACAGTTTAACGTCGTGTGTTGAGGACGAAGCGGACGATTTAACGTCTTGCCAGACGAAGTACAGTTTAACGTCTTGTGTTGAAGATGAAGCGGACGGTTTAACGTCTTGCCGGACGAAGTACAGTTTAACGTCGTGTGTCGAGGACGAAGATGCTTGGCAGTTTAGCGTCTTGCAGCGCGGACGTGGTGCAGTTTAGCGTCCTGCAGGACGATGGATGCCTGGCAGTTTAACGTCCTGCTGCGCGGACGAATGCAGTTTAACATCATGCGGGACGAGTAGTTGTCGCCGATGGGTCCGTGTCACTTCGCGCGAGCCTGGAGGGCCGCACAGGAAGACAACGCACTGTGCGGGCACCCGGGATGAAGATCATCGGGCGCCACGTAGGCGGGTACCCTCAGGGGGTCAAAGGGGGCGACCCTGGCGGTTTGCACGCAAAAGAGGAGCTTGGCGCGCAATACCGCGGGTCAGCGCACAATTGGGCGGGCTGGCGCGCAATTGGGCCAGCGCTTTGCGCGCGGAAGACGAAGATTGCGTGCACCGGGCCTCTGATAGCGCGCGGGGGCAATGGCCCATTCTTTAACGAATGGCCACTTAGTAAGGGGGGGGGGGGTGCGCGCAATCGGGATGGATTGCGCGCACCCGGGGGGCAATTGCGCGCAAGAGTCTTCTTTTGCGCGCGAAGGCCTTTGGGTGAGGAATTGGTCAAAGGAAAAAAGCCAAAGGGGTTGCGCGCGAAGGCGAACCCCGAGGCTTGCTTGCGCGAAATAAAGGAGGTTACCTGAAGATCGGCATTGCGCGCGGAGGGGGTGGGATTGCGCGCACGAGCGACCCTTTGAATTATGACAACCTTCAAAACATCGGGGGTCGCCTTGTATTTATAGGCAACCCTGGGCACGCAATTCTGTTCGCGGGCGCGCAATTCGGCTCGGGCGCGGAATAGGGGCCCGGCGCGCAAGAGGGTCGCGCACGGGCGTCGGGCGCGGAAAATTACGCGCCGACTCGGCCCATTGCGCGAATCCCGGAAGGATTGCGCGCGCCTAGCCAATATTGCGCGCGGGCCTCCGACATTTCGCGCAAGGCCTTCGGGCCTTCCGAAACATGCTTCTGACGCCAAATATGACCTCGCTTTCCTCATCCAGAACTTCGTTGGAGGAGCAACGGACTTTTCCGGCGTCTACAAAAGCCCCCCCTCGGAATCTGATCGGCGAGAGGTCGCAACGATCGGGTTCCGAGGGAGACTCCGGAATGCCGAAGTCCTGGGTGGCGCGGGACTTGGGCGAGCAAAAAGGGCGTCGGGCGCGAAATTCGCTACCTTGGTCGCGCAAAGCGCTTTCCGCGCGGTGCGGACACCCGGCCTCACCTATAAATAGGGGCCCTGGGTTCCGCGTGCCGTACACAGGCTTTCCGCGCGATAAGATTCCCAGCTCTCGTGCGTGAAATTGCCTTTGACGGCGTGAAATTCGCCCGTTCGGCGCGCAAACCCATCCGGATTTCGGCTTGTTTTTGCGCGAACACCCGGGGTTTTACGCGACAGACTTCCCAATTACGCGCCGTCCACTAGGATTGCGCGCCAACTCCCAAATTTCTCTACCAGCCTCCTCCAATTCCGCACACCTCATCCCTTAACCCACACGACTCCCGGAGCTTCTGATATGGCCGTGAATCAAGTGAATGAGGGGAATGCCTCCATTCGCAGAGCTGAGATGGCGGCGAACGAGGAGGTCTACGGAGCCAAGGAGATTGTTTCCAACAATCAATCCTTGTTCGATTTGCTGACGCCGGCCCAGAAGACGTATCCGCTGTCGGACAACCTGCCACTCTGGAACTACGGCATCCTGGATGAGGTTCCGGTGCCAGGGTTCGAGGTTGATGCGCCACGGACCTGGGTGACTCGGGCGGACGAGCTTCCCCGCTATAACATCACAAACAACGGGCATCCTGCCAGGGAGACTAGGCACTTAGATGTCTATGTTCTGAACCCGAGGACACGAACCATTACCGGGAGTGAGACTACAGCGGAGAACTCTCCAGCCCTCTACTCGAGCACGTATCGCCAGAGTGTCACCGACGACACCAAGGGCTGGCTGAAGGACTAGGACTTTCGGTCTGGGGGCAATTTCACCAGTGAGTGGGCCTGGGCGTTCTGGGTACGCCACACCTGCGATCACTTCGCGGAGGAACTGCGGTACATCGGCCTGTTTGAGGCGGTGTGGACGTCGCAGTTCCACTTCTACCAGCAGCCCGAGCTCGGGCCGGAGCTGTTCACCTGCTGGTCCCCAGATACCAACACCTTCCATCTTCATCACGGGGAGGTCAGCATCAGTCTCTGGGACATCCACTGCATTGGAGGTATCCCGCTGGAGGGTTACCAATACGATGAGTTCCTGCCTCCGAGGAACACATGGGGTGACAGGTCACGAACTCCCATCCCGACATGGAATCTACTGGACCTGGCTACGCAGCGGCTCGGGGTCAAGGACTTCCGCAAGGACATATCCTACAAGGAGTGGTTCAGCTAGTTCTTGGAGCATGACCCATCGGTCAAGATGCCAGGCAGGGGGAAGCGGTGCCCGACCGCGGCTCAGAGGAGCCGGAACGGGTCGTACTGGCGGGTCCTGGAGATGGGAGACTACCGCTCATGGGGGTACCGTGTCATCGAGGCCCGGGACCCAAATGTCCGGTACGCGGCGTTCCTGGCCACCTTTCTGAGTGGGTGGCTCCTTCCAGTGCGGGACGCGAGGATGGGCGTCCGCCCGACAACACTGGTGATGGCGGGCGCCATGGCCGCCAACAAGAGATTCAACCTCAGGGTCCCAGTGCTGGCTAAGCTGTACGCCATCCTGGGACGCATCTCGCGAGGGGGGTCGCCACGAAGGGTCTGTGGGCCCTTTCAATTCTTCCACGGCTGGGTGGCTGCTCACCTCGGTGGGTACACGTTTCCAAACGCCGTCATTCCTCCGGGCAATGGCCTGCGACCCTCCCTGCTGAACATCGCGGGGGTCGCTCCGATGACCCTAAATGAGGAGGGCGTGAGGATCCGGTTTGGCAATCACGCCAATTTCAACTTCAGCCCATTACCCACTCCCGTTGGCCAGATGATCCACAATGGGCAGGGTCTGCTGGAGCAGCACGAATACTTCCTGAGCATGCGGGGCGGGGTGCTCGTGGCTCGGATCGACGAGAAGGTGATCTGCGAGCCCTACGTGCCAACCCAGTTTGCCAGGCAGTTCGGGTGCCTTCAACGGATGCCGAAGAGGGTATTCGCTGTTGTCCGGGAGGAGACGAACCCTTGCGTCCTTCGCTAGATGTGGCTAATGTTCGCCGCTTTCGGCTCTGGCGATGTCATCACTCTCCCTCCTACCGGGGTCGACGCAGGCTTGGCAACCGAGTACGCCGAACACTGGGCCATCGCGTACCCCGAGGGGCTTCTATGGAAGCCAGTTCGGCGGCTCGAGGTCACCCGTGCGGAGACCGGGCATCAAGGAAGGAGGTGAGGCGCCGTTACGCGGGGGAGAACGGAGGCGCGCCAAGCAGCGGAGCCGGCGCGGGCAGGGACTTCGGCGGCGGGCACATCGCAGACTGCCGCCACGGCCTCAGCGTCCAGAGAGGGGGCACATGCGGTGGTCGGGGAGCGGCCCGGGAAGCAGATAAGGAGTCTGCTCGAACCCTTCCACGATGCAGTCTTCCCAGCGCTGTGGTCGGCCTGGATGACCCTACGGCAGTCGCTGGGGACCGAAATCATCTGACAGAAGATAACCAGAGAAGGAATCCATCTGCCAGAGGTCGGGCGCCTTCAGGTCGCCGATAGGGTGAACTTCCACCGGCGGTATGCGTATCTGACGACCATGGATGAGTACGCGTGCCAACGTGGTCAGCATGCGGAGCCGTCCCTTCTGGTGAAGGTGATGCTCGGTCTAGAGCCTGCTCCAGAACAGATGTCGCCGGAGGAAGATGATAGTAACGATGACTCCGAGGAAGAGGAGGAGACGAGGGAGGATGAAGGCTCTGAGGGAAGGTCCCATCCGGGGAGCCCGCGGGAGAGCGGCGAGGTGGCTGGCTCTGACAATATCGATATCACTGAGCTCCTCGAGGTCTGCTTCTATCCCTACTCAAACTACTTCATCCATTCTCTTATGCAGCTTCTAACCCATTTCTTCACCTTCCTCAGGAGTGCACGGATGTTGGTCAGGCATCCTCAGTAGGAGTAGGAGAGGCGCCAGCAGGACAGGGCGGGGGCCAGACACCCATCATTGAATTGACAAGCGCTGAGGGGTCCCCTGCTGCAATTGCTCCTGTGGCGGCCGGGACAGCGGAAGATGACACTCTGGATTCCCGTAAGTCTTCTTACTTTACTGTTGGTGCTTGTCGTTGACGATCCGTGACTAACCACGACATGCCTTGCGCAGTGATCTCGATACTGGAGGCTCGTCGGGCTGTCGAACCCGGGCCATCCACGAGTGGACCAGTGGCAGGCATACCGCCTTCTCCAGAACAGACTTCTCACACCGAGCCGGCCCCACCAACTGCTGATCAGGGGGCAACGGACGCTGGCGGTGCTGCCATCGGAGAGAGGTCGGGGGCTGACGAGGGTGTCAGCGCCACTGGGGCGAGAGAAGAAGGTCGCCCAGATGTTGGGGAACCTATCCCTTGTGAGGACATCCCAGGGGCGGACCCTGCAGCAGACCTGCTGGCTACCTTCCCTGCCTACCGACCTACCGACCCCGAGGAGATGGACGAATCGGACTCGGAGGCGGTCGAGGAGAGCCGGATAACGCGCCGTAGGGGGTGGAAGTGCATCCAGCGCTTCCTCAAGCGACCCCCATCGGAGTGGCTGGGGCGCATGGGATCGTTTCAAACCTGGCTGCGCTTCTTGTGTGCCGGGGGAGCTGATGCTCGACGCCTCCATCTGACGGTCCGTGATTTCATGGCCGAAAAGATGCGCGAGAGCCACCGGCGTGCCGACGTCGCACAATGTCGGGACATGTCGGAGAACACGCGGGCGCTCCTCGTGGCGGAGCAGGAAGTCCGGCGCCTCGAAGGGCAGGCGGTAGAGAAGGAGGCCTTCGTCGCAGTGTGCACTGAGCTTGTGGAGCAATTGACGGCCCAGCTGGATGACGTCCAGGCACAGCTGACGGAGGCGGGCCACCAGATGGTCACACTTCAAGTCGAGCGGGAGCGTGCACAAGCTAGGATCGGCGAGTTGCGCGCTGCGGCCACCGACGAAGAGAGGGAATGCAGAGAGCGAGAAGCAGCTCTGGAGGCTGACAGCCAAAGGGTAGCGACGTTGGAAAGATCCATTCAACATGCTAATCCCTAGGGGCTTTGTTTTTTCCATTCCCAGAACATTTTGCTTCCGCTACTCAATACTTCGATCCATTTGTATGAATCAACATATTTATCTGTATCTTTTGGCTTAATGTGCTCAACCAAAATTCATTGTCTTGCGGGAGCGTTAACCAAGATTCAGGCATCCACAATTGGGCCTGGATTTCTAAGGAAAAGAGGGAGGTCATTCCTAGGAAAGGAGACCTCAGACCTAATCAATGTACCATCCCCCCAACTTGTTCCGACACACGAGCAGGACAACGCTAGGGGCATTGAGATTTTATCCGAACATAGGGAAATGAAAAAGGGTGAATCGCGTGTCCCGAATTCAGAAATCCACGACGGTCAATCTTCCAGGAAATGCCCAAGACGGCAAGCGGACAATGGATCAATCGACCATACTACTGCAATAGACGGACCGAAGGTCATCATTCATATTGCAGGAGGCGGATCACATGTCATCATCAATACCGCTTTGGGGGTTCCTTCAGACACAAGGGTGGAAATCCAGATCAAAAGAGCATGCGAAGCATGGGGTGAAGTGCTGATTTGTTCGGACAGAATCTAACGCTCCCAAAATTGCGCCACCGTGGGGAAAGCGTATTAGGCGGATGCACTAATCTGGCCGTGAATCACCCCAATTCTCAGACAGAACCTCTTTGACGAGGAAACTATCGCTTCCCATCATTGCAATGGGGCATCCCGAGCTGAATTAGGGAGAATATCACAACCACACCACTCTACCAGAAGCCAGGCCAGACGGCCAGCGATGAGGAGGGGCGGGACTTAGCGATCCCTGAGGCTGGACCCGAGTCGAGATGCCTGGGCATTCCTACATACTCCATCAGGCTGGAGATCAAGCCACACATAGTTCTGAGAGTGCAGTTTTAACGTCATACGGGACGTAGAACCCTGATTAGGGAGATCTTAGTTTAAGGTCGTAGAGCTCGGACCATAGGGGCAGATCTTAGTTTAAGGTCTTAGAGATCGGACCATAGGGACCTCAAAGTACGCCACATCGTGGTCCTATCCCCTGGATATGCGAAGATGCACTGAGGGATAGTGTCAAGAGTGCCGAGATTTTGCCTGGTCAGAATGGGAGGTGGAAAACGTAATGTGAATCATGTGGCCATTCACTCAAGGACTTGGGGCACCGACGTATCGATATGGGAGTACTGCCGACCGTGGCGGAAAAGCATCATCAATATCGCACTGACCGTTGATGGAATGAGGCAGCAAACGAGCATCAACCACTCAAGTGTAGGATTCATATCAATTTGCTGCCCAAGGCCCTTGGGGGAACTAGCCCGGATCGGTGGGAGAGCACTGAGGCATTGTATCCAGACCGCTCACGGGGGTTCCACCCAGGGCGTAGGCGATGGGTCCGAATGAAGGGGAGCATGAAGCCTGAAAGGTGGAAGGAACCTGACCAAGATGAACCTGACCCTCCTGGCAATAGACCAGAGTGCTCTTGACACCGGTGGACCACTGCAAGGGGTCAAGGGACACGCCTTGAGGGTGACCCGAAGGCGGCGGATTCCCAAGAGAAGGGGGAATCTTTAAGAGGTGGGGGGTTGGACCCGAAGTTTCAAACATCCGGGCATTCCTACGTATCCCATAAGGATGGGAATCAAGCCACACATAGTTCTTGAAGCGCGGTGCAACACAATCAGGCACCAGCGTGGGGAGGGGTGCGGGTCTGGCCCTCACACCCAAAAGAAGCGGTATTTGATATTTCTTGTTTGTCTTTAAAGGTGGATGGTTTTTCTTTGTGCAGCGACATGCCTGTGATTAAGAAATCCCTGGCGTCGCCACAATAATCAAGCCATGAAAGGCATTGATAAATGGAATGGTTATTAACCAGCGCCCAACGTGAGTGTCCCCTGAGGAGAACATCACGATGCAGTGTCGTTTCTCGTCGGGCGGCCAAGACAATCACAGTTTACGGTCGTGTGGTAAGACCAGGAAACACAGTTTAAGGTCGTGTGGCTCGGACCATGGAGGAATCCGATTATTGCGATACGGCGGACCCAGCGGAGGTGGGGACACATCCCAGCCCTGCGGTCACGCACAATTCCAGGAGAAGGATACTGGGATAGGGGCCTGCATATGTCTATCAACCGAGGGGCAGAGATGCTAGCCTCCAGCTGTGCTGGGGCCAGAACGCGATTGTTCGGGCGACTCCTTCCTCCTCATGGGGACGAGGGTCTAGCTACACATGGCCCTTAGGGAGGACATTAGCATATATCATTGATGCTCATATTGTGGGAGCCTCGAATGGCACCATCACCCTGGTTGGCCTGCCTAACGTGTAGAGGCGTACTGAGGGTCAGTATGAAGAGAGAGTGTCGAGCTTCCACTACAATGCACTGAGGCGGAGTGTGACAAGGACTGCACAACCAATGTTCAGAGCCTGAAAGAGTTGACATGGCGATCAAGGATGTTGCTGAACATATTCGCAACACAACATCCGATCGCGTCAGCCTAGGATGAGGCAAACAAACGAGCATCAACCGCTCAAGCACAGGATTCATATCGATTTGCTGCCCAGGAAGGCCCGAACAAGAGGAAGCGTGAGGCCCGACAAGTAACACAGGACTTTCTGGGATTGAATCCGACACTACAGGTCATAGGCCTGAGTACCCCAAAACATGCTAACAGATCACCGGAAAGGGTAGGAGGACTCACCTTGAGAGCAACCAAAGGACGGCAGATCCCCGTGATCAACCAAGAGACGGGGCTGGACCTGGAACACAAACGTCCAGGAGGTCCTACGTATCTCATAAGGATGGGAATCAAGCCACACGTAGTTCTTGAGAGGCAGTTTAACGTCTTGCGGGATGAAGTGCAGTTTAACGTCATGCGGGACGATGGAGCATGCAGTTTAACGTCCTGCAGCGTGGACGAATGCAGTTTAACGTCGTGCGGGACGAAGTGCAGTTTAACGTCGTGCGGGACGAAGTGCAGTTTAACGTCATGCGGGATGAAGTGCAGTTTAACATCATGCAGGACAAATGCTGAACAATTTAACGTCTTGTAACTCGGACGTGGTGCAGTTTAGCGTCATGCAGGATGCAGTACACTCAGGCAAAGTACTGCTTGAGGAACCTAGCGTTGGTGGGAGGAGTGACACGCTCACCATCCATAGTCGCTAGGCAGTACGTGCCATTGGGATAGACCTTGTGGACGAAAAAAGGTCCCTCCCACTTGGGCTCCAACTTGGGCGGCTTCCTGCCGGGGATCATTGGTGCTCTTAGGGCCAGTACTAGGTCACCCTGTAGGAAGGAGCGGAGGCAAACCTTCTTATTGAAATCTCGAGCCATTCTGCTTTGATGCCTCTCCTAGTTGTGCAAAGCGCGAAGCCTATTTTCATCAAGTGCTTCCAACTCGACTAGATGGGTTTCAGCAGCTCTGTCCGGCGCTTGCTGGTCGTAGACCGCAGTGCGCAAGGATGGTAACTGGATCTCGATGGGCAGGATGGCCTCAGCTCCATACACCAGGGAATAAGGGGTCATCTGGGTGGAATTGCGAGTCGTCGTCCGATAAGCCCAGAGGGCGTTGGGGAGCTTGTCCGGCCAACTCTTCTTGTTCGGACCAACCATCTTTTTGAGAATGTTAGAGAGGGTCTTGTTAAACGCCTCAATCTGTCCATTCGCCTGCGCATGATAGCAAGATGTATGGTTCGAGCGAATGTTGTACTTGGCGTACAACTTCTTCAACTCGGCTGCTCGGAAATTGGCTCCGTTATCCGTGAGGATAGCGTGAGGCACTCCAAATCGAGAAATGATGTTGGAGGTCACGAAGTCAGCGATAGAACAGGATTTGACCTCTCTGAGCGGAATTGCCTCTGCCCATTTGGAGAAGAAGTCCGTGGCGGTCAGAATGAACCGGCACTAGCGAGCCATCGCCGGCAGGTAAGGTCCCACAACGTCCAGCCCCCAGACTGCAAAGGGAAAAGAATACCTGGTGGTATGGAGAGGCTCCGGCGGCCGATGCACAAAGTTCGCATGAACCTGGCACGCATGGCACTTCCTAGCATACTCGATGCAGTAATAAATCATGGAGGGCCATAAGTATCCCAACCTCCGAATCTGGTGGGACAGCTTCGGCCCAGTCTGGTGGGCACCACATGAACCAGCATGAACCTCTTGTATGACTCGTGGGATCTCAACTCCCTGAAGGCAACGGAGGATAACACCATCAAATCCGCGTCTATAGAGGATCTGCTCTAGGCCGGGACTGCTCTGGAGGAAAAACTGCGATGCGCGGCGTCGAACTCGCTCACGCTCGGCCCGATCCGAAGGGAGAATGCCATGTTGGAGGTACTCAACCAAAGGCGTCCTCCAATCAGGGGCTAGTTCGACTGCCATATCTGTGGTACTCAGGGCTCCAGGCATAGGGGAAACCGTGGTGAGATTACTTACCGACGGGCCGCGATCTCCCTCCGGGATAACGGGAGCGATGAGCCTGTGGTGCGTCACACGGATGATCAGGTTATCCTGTTCGGGCTCCGCGAGTGACGCAGCAAGGCTGGCCAAAGCATCTGCTCGACCGTTCTGTGACCGGGGAATATGGACAATTTCTGGCCGAGAAGGGAACTAGGCCATCAGGAGGAGGGTGCACTCCAGCAATGGCACAAGTTCCGGCTTCCTGACAACATAGTCACCATTGATCTGCTTAACGACCAGCTCGGAGTCCCCTTTCACACACAGATGGGGCACGTCGATCTCAAGAGCTAACTCGAGGCCAGTGATGAGGGCATGGTATTCTGCCTCATTGTTGGTACAGCCCTCTGACAATAGGAAAGAGTATGGCAGCACGACTTGCTCTGGGGTAATAAAGACGATACCCAAGCCCACTCTGTTGAGCTTAGGATTATCAAGTCTTCTACCGGTGGGGCTCCGAGAGGCACCGTCAAAGTGCATCTTCCAGCATGGATCGACACGATCGACCGAGAGAACGGCCTCATCAGGAAAGCCTAGATCCAGCGGCTGATCCACGGAGGTCGGGTGAGCAGCCAGAAAGTCCGCCAATGCTTGCCCTTTGATGGCCTTCTAAGACACATACCTTATGTCGAACTGCTGGAGAATCACAGCCCACTGCGCTAGACGGCCAGTCAACATAGGCCGGCTCATGATATATTTCAACGGGTCTACCCGAGAAACCAACTGTACCTCGTGGTGCTGCAAGTAGTGCCGTAATTTCTGTACGGCAAATACGAGCGCCAGGCAGCTCTTCTCGATGGGGGAATACCTAACTTCCGCATCGAGGAGCATGCGACTGAGGTAATAGAGGCTATTCTCTGTTCCCTCGTTGTTCTTCTGGTCGAGAGGGGCACCAAGGGACCGTTCCAGGGCGGTCACATAAAGGACCAGAGGCTTCCCGGATACAGGCGTCATCAGAACCGGAGGTTGAAGCAAGTACTGCTTGATTTCCTCGAAAGCGGTCTGACACTCCTTATCCCATACATAGGTGGCGCCTTTCTTCATGAGCCGAGAAAAGGGCTTACACTTGCCGGCCATATTCGCGATGAATCGGCGTATATATGCTAAGTGGCCTTGGAACCCTTGCAGTTCCCGGATATTACCTGGGGGAGGCATCTGGCTAATCGCCCTGATCTTCTCTGGGTCAATCTCAATACCCCGGTATCTTACCAAAAAGCCAAGAAACTTCCCGGAGGTGACCCCGAAGGCACACTTCAACGGGTTCATCTTCAGGCAGCGAGACCGGAGGAAGCCGAACACTTTCTCAAGATCTTTGAGATGGTCATGACGCTGGCATGATTTGACCACCAAGTCGTCGACGTAGCATTCCACCAGTGTGCCGAGGATTGGCTTGAATATGCGGTGCATCTCCCGTTGATAGGTGGCACCTGCATTCTTCAGGCCGAAGGGCATGACCTGGTAACAAAAGATACCTTGGGGGGCCCTGAAGGCAGTGAACTCCTCATCCTCAGGGGCCATCCGGATTTGGTTGTATCCGGAGTATCCATCCATGAAGGAGAGGGCTTGGAACCCTGCCGTGGCGTCAATCAACAGCTCTGTCACCGGAAGGGGAAAATCATCCTTCGAACAGTGGCGGTTGAGATCGCAGAAGCCGATACAGACTCTGATCTACCCGTTCTTCTTCCTGAGCGGCACAATGTTGGCCAGCCATCTGGGGTACTGAACTTCCCTCACGAAGTTGGCTTTGATAATCTTGTCAACTTCGGCCTCAACCATGGCACCGTGGAATGGGTGCATCTTCCTGGGAGGCTACTTGGACCCGCGATGGTTCCGGGAGACCAAGGCGGTGGACGGCTACCTGAGGATCTAGCCCCGGCATCTCGTCATAGCCCCAAGCGAACACATCACGGTGCTGTCTGAGGAAGTCCACGTACTGCTGCCGCTCCTCAGAGGGCATGGCGGCACTGACCAATGTGGGTCTTGGATCTGCCTCGGTTCCAAGGTTCACCTGTACTAACTCATCGACCGTGGCGGAGACGCCCTCCTCAAAGGCTGGGGGTGCATCTTCCACGTCCTCTCCACTCGGGGAGGGATCGTCCACGGGAGAGACTGCGTTGGAAACTGCATTGGGGCTACCAGACCCTACCGGGCCGCTGGTGCTGGCATGGGCGGTCGCGGTCATCTCATCAGGAGACTCACAGGCCGTCGAGACCATGGCTACGTCCAACCGATGGATCGGGAGGAAGTAAGCGTCATCCAAACTTGCCCAGGGATCACTTGCAACAGCGACAGGCTCAACCTCACCCGTCAGGATCTGCTTATCCTTGCTCTTGTAATAGTCCGCATCCAGATAGCGGACTTCACATGAGGCAAAAGGAGAGGCATCTCCCTGAAGCACCCCTACTCGACCATTAAGGGAGTATTTAAGGCATTGGTGGTATGATGAGGGAACCACCGCATGAAGGTGGAGCCATGTCCTGCCCATCAATGCGTTATACGCAGTGTCCTGAGAGACTACCATGAATTCGGTGTTGGCAACTAGGTCACCGAACTGGGTCTTCAAACGTATCTTGCCGACCAGAGTTTTCTCGGTACGGTCGTACCCCTGGATCCGGAGGTCGGAGGGAATCAAGTCATCCTCAGACAACCCCAATCTCCGGAGCGTCCGAGTTGGAATCAGGTTAATCCCGGACCCCGTGTCGACAAGACAGCGCCGGACTTCAAGGCCATTAAACTGGATAGTAACATACAGCAGACGAATGTGCCCCTGTATAGGAGGGTCTTCATCCTTACCAGAGAACGAGATAGCCGCCTGACATTCGGCGTTCTCGATCGCTTCGGCGTGAAAGGCCTCTGCAGCCGCAACCTCCATCTCAAACTGGAGGGGGCTCTTCAGGGCTTCAGCGAGTGCCTCGCGCATCTCAGGTGACAGGCGTAGAGCCTCAAGGATGGAGAGCCTTGCTGGGATGTCGGCCAAGTGCTTCAGGACATCATACTTTCTTTCCAAGCGCGAGCCCCTGGTTGCAGGAGGTTGCTCTGCGGTTGGAGGCATGACGGGCCTTGCCGGTTGGACCGGCGGCCGACTAGTGCTTGGCGCATCTCGCTGTTCACTGGTTGCAGCCCGGGAAGTGGTCACCGTACTGGGGCCAGGAGGCCGGGATGGACTCGTGGCAGGACGGAGCTGGTCGCGGCGCGGCTGAGGCGGTTCTGCCTGGTCCCACACCACAAACGGTGGCGGAGGCGAATCCGTCATCCCCGGATGGGGGGGCTGCGCGCGCTGAGCTCGGTTTTGAGCCCGCTGCCTAGTCTCAGTGGCGTGCACGGTATGGCTGGAGGTACCAACTGTCGTGCCCCAGCGACTCCTGTTGTTGCGGTTCCTCCGACTGTGGCGACGACTGGGGACACTAGGGAGGTCCACCTGGTGTTCCTCAACGTCGGGAACCGAAAAGGGATTTACCAGCTCGACGGTATTAACCGAAGCGTACCCAACACTGTCATCGGACGAATCATTCATCACCGGGCGGATCCGAGGAGGGGTCCCCATTTCCGGGGGCATGAAATCGCCGAGAGTGCGGGATAGAGGTAGAACTGGCGGGGCGCGCTCCTCCTTCTTGCGCCGCCGCCGTTTGCTCTTCTCGGAAGAGGCAGGCTGGGACGACGATGCCGAAGCAGCACCCGCAGATTCTGGGGGCTCAGGCTGATTCAAGCGCGCACAGATGATTCCATGGGCGTGAATGATCGTCTTGCGGGCCATCCAGTTATTATACTTCTGGGATCCGCGGTCGGAGACCAGCTTCCATTTGTCCTCGTCACCACTATCGTCATCTGATCCCACGAACACACCCGCCACTTGTGCTGGAGCTGGGCCCAACCTGATTACATTGTTGTTAATCTGGTCTTGGAGCCAGTCCTTAAACACGTACCACCGCCGGATGGTGTGCCCCAGGGCCCGATGGTAAGGGCAGTAGCGGGGGTTATCCGTGAGATGTGCCTCCTCTGGCCTCCAACACTCAGGCAGTCGCACAATCCTCTGCTCCAGGGCAATCCGGAAATAACCGGGGACCTGATCCTCGTGAAATGAGTAAGTCAGGTATCGCGGGGCCCTGGGAGCGTGGTCTTGACGAGGGGCTGGAGGGGCCTGCCGAGGAGGTGGACCCTGATTATCTCGCCTGGGTTGTGGCGGTACATTACGCGGAGGGGCCGGCCGGTTCTGGGGCTGCCGCTGCTGGGCCGGGAACTGAGCCCGTGGAGGCGGATTCCTGTGAGGCTGTGGAGCTGGCCTCACCGGCAGTAGCTCCAACTGCCTGGGGGCCTCTATCTGGGCAACAACAGCGGGCTCAGCCCCGCTGACTCTCCTTGTAGGTATCATAGGAGGCAGCAGGTGTGCCTGACTGGCCTGTTGTAGGGCTTCCTCAAGACGTTGAGCTTTTTCTGAGAAGTCCCTGAACCCTCCGGGGTAATTCTGAGTGATCAAGGAACGGACCAGCTCGGTCTTGACGTTCCCGACGCACATTGTCAGCAACTGCTCCTGAGTCAACGACATGTCAATGGAATACGTGAGACCCTTCCATCGGGCAACGAAATCCGCGACTCGCTCATTAGGCCTTTGCTTGCACTTGAAGAGGTCTGCGATACTCGTCTTCCGGGTCGTGGAACTGAACTGATAGAGGAACTGTCTACGAAGGTCCTCCCAGCTAGTTATCGACCCGACGGGGAGCTGGATGTACCAGACAAATGCTGGCCCTTCCAGTGTCTGGACAAAGCAGCGAAGCTTAGCAGCCTCCTGCTGCGCCGGAGTTCCCAACATAGGCCCGCACCTCGAGTTGAAATGGGCCAAATGCTGTGGCGGGTCTCCAGTCCCGTTGAAGGGGGAAAAAGTGGGGTTCCCGAATCCCGGAGGTGCCGGCATGTCATCCACCCATGCTGGGTATGGCTTGCCGTCCGGTGGGATCACCACTTGCCGAGTCTCCAAGGCTTCCAAGCGGGCGATGAGTGCCGCCATCGGATCGTCCGGACATGGGTTCCAGTCCTGGTGAGGATCTCTAACCACGAGCACATTGCATGGCTCTTCAATCGGGTTGTCGACTGGGTCGTCGAACTCGGCAGCTCGTGGGATGGCGGGTGGAGTGGCCCTTGGGGCAGCGGGAGGAATCTGAGCGGGGTCTCTCAGGTAGTCATGCCGTTCGGGAGGGTGTGGTGAAACATACCGCGCCCTCTTTCCATAGGCAATGGCCTCTCCCCTATCGGCAAACACGGCATAATCACGGTTGCCCGGGAGAGTCTCGTCGAGGAGTGGTTGTTCCTGTCCCTACTGTCCTGGCCTAGGATCACCGTAGTCAGGCCGCCGCTCTACAGCGCGCTCGGCGAGGAGCTGGTCAACTAGCTTCTTCTGCTCGGCGAGCTGTTGACGTAGCGTGGCCTTTTCGGGATCCTCCTCTGCCCTCTGCATGGAGGCAGATGGGTCGGCGGGCTTTATAGCCCCGCCGTGCTCTTTACCTTTGCTGACGTTTCGGCTCAACGTCAGTGCTTCAGTGGGTGTGGGGAGACCCAGGAGGTTCCTCTGGTGATGAGTAACTCTCACTGATGGATCCAACAATGGCTTGTCTTCGGGGGGAGAGCCCCCGTTGAGAAGTTCCAAGCCGCTCCCCTCTCCCGACAGGTCAGCCATATTGACCGTTTCCGTCCATGGGGATGTACCCTTAGGGCCACCCAGCGAGTCGGGCTATCGGCGAATCGCACTGAAGCGTAGGGAAGCGTACTGCCCCCATCCACGGATATACACGTGGGGGGTGGCTTCCTCGATAACCTTGCGGAGTACTTGAAAACACTCAACGCATCGTTGTTGTAGGGCCTCGTGGTGCCCAAATGACCCGGGGTGCCGAACCACGGGGAGCGTGGCCAGGTCAATCTGACGGCACTGCTCACCAATATCCTCCAGGTGTGCTTGACTCCTGGGATATGGCATTTGTAGGAGGTGAAGATGGGAGTGAGTCTCCCGGAGAGTTCGGCGGAAGCATTCGAACTCATCCGGGGTGAGCGATTCCGGTGCATCAAAGTCCGGTCTTGCGACTGGCCAAAACTTCTCAGGGAAGTGGCCCTCTGCAAGGACGGTCCAGAAGCTCCACGACTCAAACTCGGGACCCAGGTATTCTTGGTCCCCTTCAGCGACTAGGAATGGACGGGGAACCGGCAGTGGTGCCGAGGCGGGCCGCCGGGCCGGCGGGCTGGCCGGCGGTGAATACGGCGAGCAGGCCGATTGGCCTCCATATCCCGGGCCGCCCTGTGAGGGTTGCGGTGCCCCAGCTACCACATCACGATAGGACGGGCCAGCGAGCGAACATCCTACCGTAGCGTCGGAGCTCGCTGAGGGTGCACTAGATCGTGGCTCGACCGTCGGTCCCCAGAAAAGGTCTCCGGCTTCTCCGATCGAGGCAGAAGGCGCTTCCGGAGGGGCCGGTACCAACCGCAAGCTTGATCCTTGGGGGTCTACCAGGCCCTCGCTACTCCGGATATACCTTCAGAGAGAAGCGGGAATCATATCTCTCTCTCTCTCGGGGAGTACGAGGCTGACGTGCCGCATTCCTACCCCTGCCCCTGACTGGCGGGATCGGGGGGAGGGCTCCGTCGCCGAATCATACTCCGCCTCTGTATCAGAGAAACGAACTGGTCGGATCTCTGTCCGGAATTCCCTAACATTCCTCCCTCGACATCGACGCCTCGCCTTCCTGCCCCTGGGTGGTTCTTCGGGGCATGGCTGATCTCTATCCTAGCGTCCTCTGGCCGCACCGGTGCTGGGGCCAAGAGGACTGGAAACCAAGGTGCGAGGAGCACCGGGACAGATATCAAAGGGGACGCGGGGAGAGATGATTCCGGGCAGGCCTTCGGGCCGGGATCGGAAGGTGGGATAACCCATGCCTCTTGGATCAGCCACACGGAGTAGACCCTGCTGGTGAATAGCGCTACCGCGAGGTGTTCCGCGGTGGCTATTGCCTGTACCAGCAACCGGGAGAGTCAACCCAACCTGCCTTTGGGGCGGTCGGGGCCTCGATCCAGGTCGGGCATAGAAGTTCCCCTGCTCAGGATGCGCAGGGGCCTGGTGACTGGAGCCAGCAGTGGCTTGGGCCAACGCGGCCGCTGTTGCTAGGGCCCCAAGGTGGGCATCCTCTTCCGCTCGTGCCCGACGTTGGTGTCGGGGCAGACGAGTCGGGATTAGCGGCGCAGGCAGGTGGAGAGCCCGTTCTTCGACTTGAGAAGCCTTGAGGCGGTGTCGACGTGGCCTGGCAGGAGCCCTTATCGCGGATCCCTGGAGCGAATCTCGGATAGGGTGGTCTTGGACATCCTCCACCTCATCCACATAGGGGAGGGATCTGTCGGAGCGTTCTGGGGATAAACTCCCGAAGCGGTTGGACGTCGAGGTAGGCAGCGGTGCCTCCCTGCGCGGCCCTCGGGGGCGGCGTTGGTGGCGAGGTGCAGCTTCCTCGAGGTCTAGGCGGTCCATGTCCCTGGTGGGGATGACTCCCTCTTCCTCATATCTCCGCACCAAGTTGTTGATCACCCTTCTCTGGATGACCTCCGAGGGGGAGAGAGGGCGTGGTTGCCCCGCAGTTGCGGCTGCTGGGACGGCTGTGGAACGGGCGGGACCGCGCGGAGTAGCCGCGTCGGTGTTTCCCCTACACCTGCGCCAGTGGGCGGGTGGCGATCAGGCACTGGATTGGGCGACCTGATTCCTGAAGACAGGGAGAAGAACCCATTAAAACTGACAGGAAAAGAAATCTACAACCAATCATTAGTGCCACGACGCCTTCCGTGGGGGGAACCCAGGCCATCGACGTCGTGAGACGGAGTGCCCGATTTCCCTTCCCCAGCCCCTGGTGGGTTCCGTGCCCCGATGCTGAATGCTCAGTCGGGCAACATGCTTGTCATCCAACACCTCTGAAATCTATCGGTTTTCGTATTGAGGAGAAGAGATTGACGTCGGGTTCACCATTTTCTGTTTCGGTGCGGATGTGCGTCGGGTTTCCGTTCCGACGCTGTTCCGCCAGGATGCGTTCGCGCGTGCACCCGTCGACCCGAGGGGATGGGAGCGCGGCTTGTGGCCCAGCGGTCCCGCTTTCCAAAGGCGGGCGGCATCCGTCCCTTATTCAGGGACGTTTGCTCCTTGATCGAAACCGGGATGATGGGATGTCGGCTCCTCCTTCCATGGATGTCTCCTCGGAACTCGTCGCCTAATCCGGGTCTCCCTCATAGATTTAAGAATGTTCGTGAATCTCGTTCCCGGCCCCATATCTTCATGGACACCGGTTAACTACGCTGCTTTCGCCCAGACGCTCCAAGGAGTCTGGTCGGGGCAGCAACCTGTGGTGAGGAGACCGGGTAGCTCTGGGTGTTGGGGGCGTGTCTTAACACTGCGGCTCTGGATGTCTGCCTTCCGTTCCTAATAGGGCTTCTCGAAGGCGTGATGGCCTGAGGCATCCCACGCTGGGTGCGGGGAACTGCGTTACCTGAGGTTTTCCTCAGCTTCCCATGTTTAACACGGGGTACGCCGTGGGTTTAACGTCCAACAGGGACGGCATCGGACTGATCAACACGAGGAGTGGATCAGATGACAGAACCCCTTGCGGGGAACCTCCGACGCTGGGGCCAGCACATGGGCGGCTTCCCGAGTGAAGTGGAGTGGAATGAAATGGCATGACCCCACCGGGATGTGGCGGCCCGGGTAAGGATCAGGATGGATGATGGAGTGAAGAGCTTGGACCCCGTAGAGGCTTCCTACGTACCGCGCGTTAGCGCGGATCAAAGTCAACGTAGTTCGGATATACAGTTTAACGTCATGCTGGACGATGGCAAGCCGACTCACAAGGAGGTCGAGGCTGCCGGGCGGAGGATTGAACCGAACCACCTCGCACAGAGGGTGATGGAATGGCCGGGTGGATCACAGTTTCACGTCATGCTGGACGTTGGCAAGCCGACTCACGAGGAGTTCGAGGCCGCTGGCATGCACGAAGTGGGGCGGAGCGGACCAGCACGCACGAAGTGGGGCAGAGCGGACCAGCACGCACGAAGTGGGTGGATCACAGTTTAACGTCTTGCTGGACGATGGTGTTTGGGGATTACACTCTAAGGAGGCCCATATGCGGCAAAGCTCAGTTGGAGAGGGACTTGGGCCAAATGTGAGAGACCTCGATCCCTGTCACGCCCTCTACTGGCTTCGGCAGTGAGGAAGCACAATGGAGATACACAAGTGCAGTCCCCCACAAGGGCGGATTCATAGGTGAATCAACGCGAATGTGAACCCGGGAGGGGTCCACTGATGGACGAACCGACGTGAATACGACTGGGATGACCATGTGGTGGGCTTGAACCTCAGGGAGGCTTCTTACGTACCCTGTTTTGGAGACAGGGATCAAAGTCCACGTAGTTCATTCTGTCAGGACTTACGCACTGAGGAAACCTGAGTGCGGAAAAGCTCAGTTGAAGAGGGACTTGGGCCGAAGGTGAGAGACACCTCGATCCCTGTCACGCCCTCTACTGGCTTTGGCAGTGGGTAAGCACAACGGAGATACACATGTGCAGTCCCCCACAAGAAACTAGGGGTTTGTAATACCCTACCCCCGTGGGAGAAGGCCACTCCAACAAATCGTCCCTAAAGAGGGGCAATCCCGACATCCCTGCAGAGACGAGCGGGTGGGGGCCACATCCAAACCGGGGGGGGGGACCCTACGTGCGAGGCACGAGATCGGGTGATGCGGACTGTTTAACGTCTTGCCGGATGAAGTACAGTTTAACGTCGTGTGTTGAGGACGAAGCGGAAGGTTTAACGTCTTGCCGGACGAAGTACAGTTTAACATCGTGTGTTGAAGACGAAGCGGACGGTTTAACGTCTTGCCGGACGAAGTACAGTTTAACGTCGTGTGTCGAGGACGAAGATGATTGGCAGTTTAATGTCTTGCAGCGCGGACGTGGTGCAGTTTAGCATCCTGCAGGACGATGGATGCCTGGCAGTTTAACGTCCTGCTGCGTGGACGAATGCAGTTTAACGTCGTTCGGGACGAGTAGTTGTCGCCGATGGGTCCGTGTCACTTCGCGCGAGCCTGGAGGGCCGCACGGGAAGACAACGCACAGTGCGGGCACCCGGGATGAAGATCATCGGGCGCCACGCAGGCGGGTACCCTCAGGGGTTCAAAGGGGGCGACCCTGGCGGTTTGCGTGCAAAAGAGGAGATTAGCGCGCAATACCGCGGGTCGGCGTGCAATTGGGCGGGCTGGCGCGCAATTGGGCCAGCGCTTTGCGCGCGGAAGACGAATATTGCGCGCACCGGGCCTCTGATAGCGCGCGGGGGCAATGACCCATTCTTTAACGAATGGCCACTTAGTAAGGGGGGGGGGGGGTGCGCGCGCAATCGAGCTGGATTGCACGCACCCAGGGGGCAATTGCGCGCAAGAGGATTCTTTTGCGCGCGATGGCCTTTGGGTGAGGAATTGGTCAAAGGAAAGAAGCCAAAGGGGTTGCGCGCGAAGGCGAACCCTGAGGCTTGCTTGCGCGAAATAAAGGAGGTTACCTAAAGATCGGCATTGCACGCGGATGGGGTGGGATTGCGCACACGAGCGACCCTTCGAATTCTGGCAACCTTCAAAACGTCGGGGGTCACCTTGTATTTATAGGCAACCCCGGGCGCGCAATTCCGTTCGCGGGCACGCAATTCGGTGCGCAGGGGTGCAATTCGGCTCGGGCGCGGAATAGGGGCCCGACGCGCAAGAGGGTCACGCACGGGCGTCGGGCGCGGAAAATTACGCGCCGAATCGGCCCATTGCGCGAATCCCGGAAGGATTGCGCGCGCCTAGCCAATATTGCGCGCGGGCCTCCGACATTTCGCACAAGGCCTTCGGGCCTTCCGAAACATGCTTCTGACGCCAAATATGACCTCACTTTCCTCATCCGGAACTTCGTTGGAGGAGGAACGGACTTTTCCGGCGTCTACAGTCATATGGGAAGAGCATCCACTATCAAGGATCCAGGTGCTGCTGCTCTTTGTAGCTTTGAGGGATACTTCTGCAAGATTCGATTTCTCGATCTTCTTCTTTTCTTTCCATGAGATGCTGGATTGAGTACAGAATACTAATGGACTTCTAAAACTTTCCTCCAAAAAATCTGATTCTTCATACCCATAATCTTCTTCCAGAGGAGAGAAACAGATTGTGAGAACAACACCATCAGGAGGGTGAAAATTGGCCCGTCTCTGAGAGTTGTAAGAATTTCTTCTGTCGTAACTCTACCTGCAATGCATAGCTTTATGACCAAAGTTAGAACAATGAAAACTGTAACCATAGAATCTATTTATTCTATAAGATGGAGGATATGAAATCAGTCTCCTTTTTTGACTTCCCAGATCTTCCCTATTCATGTAGCTTCTTGACTCTTCACAATATGACATGGTATGACCTAGATAGCCACAGAACTGACACTTCATGAGGGGAAATGTTTTCTCACTTACATTTCTCATAATGCCTTCTTCCTTGGGAGAATGGTTGGACTGCCTGTTATTTCTGAAAGTTTGAGGATAATATTCTGTTCTTATTTTATTTTGGATTTAGGGTTTATTTTTCATCACTTCAAGAAACATTTCAACATGTTTAACTATCATCTTATCCTTCTTTTGGCTTTCTTCACTTCCAGCAGTTGAAGGCCCTACTTCACAGCCAATTCCGCTCGTTCCCATGCATGCGGGTCTTTGATCACTCAAGATTTTTCCAACCGCATCTGAACCACTCTTGGATCTTTCCAGTAACTCTACATCTGAGAATCTTCCAAAATGAATTTTCTTCTTATCCTCATTTTTGCTTGATCGACACTCAAGTTTGCTTCTAAGAATAACAACTTCTTTCTCAAGACCCTCAACAGTTTTGGACTTCTCTTCCAGTCTAGATGTAAGATCATTTATGAACTTATCTTGTTATTCAATTCTATGCTTCAATTCTTCAATTTTGTCTGTGATTTCAAGGATTGAAGATTGAACTCTCACTAGTTCTTCTAGTCATTCAATTTCAGCTTCAAGCTCATCCACATATTCTGATGATTCTTTCACCATTTCTTTCCATTTACTACATTTCTTGCATTTTTTTCTCAAGATTTGAAAATGCATCCTTAATTTTCAACTTGGGATCACAATTATGATTCATATGATTGTCTCTGTCTTTGTCGATAGAGGGTTCTAGCTTTTCAACGGTAGCCATCATGGAAGCATGGTTTCCAGTTTTAAATTCGGGTTTTTCTTCTTCACAGAATTCAATATCATCCTCTTCCTCTTGACAGAAAAAACTATTCTTCTGTATCTTCTTTCCAGATTTTAAGTCTCCCTTTTTGAAAATCCTTTTTCGAGGCTTCTTAATGTCTTCTGCTTCACTTTCTTCATCATTGAACTTTCTTTGGCACTGAGAGGCAATGTTCCCAACTCTTCCACATCGAAAGCATGCTAGAGGTAACATACCTTTAAATTTACCTTTTCCATTCTTCATCCTCTTGGAAATAAGAGAAATATTTTCTTTTTCATCATCATCATCATCACCACTATCTTAAGAAATTTTCAGTTTGTCCATGGATTTGAATGACATTTACTTGCTAACATGAGTCGTAGCTTCTTCGGGTTTGACTCTCATATCATATGCCACTAGACTACTTAGCAGATCATCCATAGATAGTTTAGATAGATCTCTTTCTTCAAGGGAAGAAACCTTTTCATTGTACATAGGGGGAAGTCTTCGCAAGATTTTCTTTACATTATCAATGTATTTGATTTCCTCTCCAAGCCCTCGAATTGCTCCCACTACTTCAGTGATTCTATTAAAGAATGAATATGTATTCTAGTCAGGATGCATCTTTAGATCATCAAACCTGTTGTGCAGGACTTGAAGTTTTGCCTCTTTCAATTTGTTGTCTCCTTCATAGATATTTTCAAGTTTATCCCACATCGAATTTGCTGAGGTGCAACTCATCACCTTGAGATAAATTTGATCAGAAAGAGCTGCAGTGATAACATTCTGAGCTTTAGCATCTGCATCAAGAACTTTATTGTCTGTATCAGTCATAGCCAGACCTGTTGGATTAGCAACATATATTACTTACACAGTAGCAAAGAGGACTTCCATTCATAGAGATATTAAATAAGATCTCATTCTGTTCTACCAGATCTGGAAATTACTTCCATAGAAGAGAGGGACTCCCCTGACATTGACTACATTCTCCATAACATCAAAGGCTAGATTCAACACCAGTAACCTTTACCCTCTGATACAACTTGTAGGACCCTGGGACACCCTGAGAGGGGAGGGGTGAATCAGGGTGTCAACTTTTTCTCTTAAAGTTATAAATCTTGTTCCCACGTTGGTAGGAACTTGTTAAACCTATATGATGGAAATGAATATAAAGCAAACATTCATATGCAGAGAGGCGACACATCACTTTTTACTTGGTTCACCACTAAGGGCTACGTCCAAGGAGCATACGCTGAAAGGTTGTCGATCGTACCAAATTAAACTAAACTTCACTAGATGTGGATTACAAAGGTTTGGGCACAATCACTCTGTCCTAGGCTCACTGCCTTTACAAAAGTTCAGGGATAGCGCACTGCGTTCCTCGGGTCACTCCCGTTGACTCCCCCTGGCTAACTGCCCCTGGTGAAGTCACACTCAGTTTATAGATGTGAATGACTCTTCATCATTGCAAAAGAATGCATCCTCTGTTGAATCTAGATGCTCTATTGAAGTCCAACATTCACTTGAATACTAATCCCACTTTGCACCGAAGGTATCAGGCAATCTTCCAGTTTTTCGTGCAGCTCCAAAAGGACCGGTGTATAAAAACCACACCCAGTGCGCTTCTCCAAGACTGGTGTTCAAGTTTCAAGAACAGTGCGCAAGCCACTTGCGCAGTACAAAATTGGCACACAGGTGACACCAATGCACCTACACGACATTGACTCCTTCAACTCCAAACTTTCGCAACTCTTCACCTTTAAATCCCAAACCGCCTTGGTCACGTAGCCAATAACCGGCGCACAACCTCTACTTGAGCGACCCAAATACCACTTGCGCGACTCAACCACTTGTGCGACGAGAGATCAAAAAATCTCTAAGTCTTGAACTCTGTCCAGAATGAGGAGGGGTGGTCCTCTATTTATAGGCAAACTGGACCCCCTGCGTGGTGGCACTCAAGTATCCTCTTGGCATGCAGGTTTTGGCACACAACTTATCTCCCCTAGCCTCTGTCACGTAACTCACTTGCATGACCCAACCAATACCTGTGCGACCCTCTCTCCTTTTCTATATTTTGAAGTTATGATCAGGATGAACAATAGGCGCACAAGTTTCTTATCCTTCAAGTACACGACACACAAGGCTCTTTGCCAGAAACACTTTTCTCCATTTGTCAATTTTCAGGACCAAAAATTTGGCAAACACTGGGTAACAGCGCCACCTTCAATACTGTTGTCTCATTTAACTGTATGATCACTTTTTAGATGTAAATATATGGCAACCTAAAAGAATAAAGAATATTTGGGTAGAATTCCTTATGAATTATCGTCATGGTATCCGGTGTACTTAATATGAAAAAATGTGAGAGAAAGGGGTTTCTCACCACTTATACATCTTTATATAAGTATGAGGGATGTAAAACATCATACCCCATAATTTTTTATTACACATAAAATGTCATAACATAGAGAACATTCTTGAATAAAATTAAAATGGAGAGGATCCCTTACCTTAAGTCTGATGGTGTTTTACACTTGTTAATAATGACCTAAATAAAAAAATTAGGTTTATTAATTAAAAATTCAGTAACCACTTATATATGTAATGGATTTATTATACCCTCATTTAGTTCATTCTTGGCCTTTTTAATGGGTTAAGTGGTTCGATTTCATTGATCAGGTCTATTCGTTTTATTGGTTTTTACGATTGGTTTACTTATGTTCATGAATGAAGATTCATGTAAAATGAGAATGTTTATACAGAATTGAAGTTATATGTTGTTAGTAAAATCACTAATATTACATGGTTATAAAATTAATTTGGTTATTTATAGTGAAGGTGAATCATTATATAAAATATTAATGATAAATGCTTTAATTAATTTTAGTATTTTTTCTCACAATTAACTTGTTTTGTATTATTATTTTACATCATGAGTTCATAAGGATTATAGAACATTAAATAATATAATATAAACATATAATAGTCTGGTTCAACCATAAAAATGGTCTCATGTCCATAATTTAATATAGTAATAGAAATTTATAACCCTTCATTCTTGAATGTGCTAAATTAACACATCTCAAATGGTGTTTTCACTTATTTCAAATAAAAGGAGAGGAAGGGAGAGATGATAATGAATTATACCATTAGAATATAAAAATTACAATATATATATATGTTACTAGAGTTTTCATACCATATTTATTTGTATATGTTAGGAAAGAAAAGGGAAAAAAGGAACTTAAAATGAAAGAAAAGAAAAGAGAAATTTTACCACTTGAATCATCCTTCCTTGAGAGCCTCTTAAGGGGAGAGGATTTGGTCTTTTGAAGAGACTAAGGAATTTTAGATTTGAGGGAGGATATTGAGAATATAGTTGGTCAGAATATTGGAAAGGAACAAGGAATTAGAGGAGTGAATAAAAGTGGTAAGGAGGGGTGGTATTTATAGTGGAGGAGATGAGGGTTTTCATAATATTTAATTCCTTAGTTTATTATTTTCCCTCGGGACCACAAATAGTGATGATTACATTTAAAAAAATAGTAATAAATGAATCTTAAATCTAACCAATTGGTCTTACATCATCATATCATCATCAACGACTCAATAAATATGTTATTTAGCATTTATCGTAAATTATCATATTTTACTATTCATAAAAAATTCAAGTATTTTAGAAAAAACCCAAATATTCACCCTAAACATTTTTCGACATGTAGAATCCAAAAATGAAATCCATATCTCAAAGATAATTTTCTAAATGTGATCAATTTAATTTTTAATTAAAATTACAATTTACTCTAAAAACAAAAAATTTAGAACATTTATTTTCTTATTCCCAGATGTTGGTATATCATACTTCCACTTTAATATTATTTATATACTATCATAGGTTAGGATAATATTCATTAGGGTATTTCAATTTTTATAAGGGTAAAATTACTATTCATAAGGGTATGTTACTATTCACCAAAAATTAAGTTTGTCATATTACACTCCAAATGACTTTCTGATCGAAATCGTGTATGTTAGATTTTCGAAATTCAAATCATAGAAGTGAAAATCATATGAATAAAGGTCACATAGTACTTAGTAGTTCATTATGTTTTGATTTCATGTTATTATATGAAAAAATTATAAAGAATAAATTTCCATTGAAAACTTGTGGTCGTTACATAAATGATGAGTATTAAAGGTAATATACGTGAATAATCCTCCAAAATTAGTGATTATGATAATTATGGTCTTTATACAGGAGGTTAGAGATTGATCAGCCAAGGTAATTTTAATGTAAAGGGCTCTCTATATCAAATTTATTTTTATGAAATATTTCATATTTTGTGCTATGATATATTAATTATGGTATGATTACTAGATAATGTATTTTCGTCATTATATTCATGTAATGCAAGGGGTTTTAAGAACCATATCATTATCTTTTAGAAAATAAATTTTGATTCAAAGGATATCACTGTCTTAATTGTGTTTTCATTTCAATATTTCATGTTTGAGATTTGATTTATATTCACCACATGATTCAATTGAGGGTTATATATTGTACATGGATTACTTTTTTCATAATTTTCTTTCAATTTAATGGATTTAAAAATCTATCTCACATTCTATCATTCTTTCCATTTTGATTCAAAAGATTCCAAGGTTGTACATGTATTTTTAAACTTAACTCTATATTTTTATTTATAAATCTTATTCTTGAACATCATTCTCCCATGATTGGATGATTCCAAGCAATTAACCTTATAATATTATCCATTCCTCTCTTTTAAGAATGAATCATAGATTCAATGTTTTTAGCATGATGAATTTAGTCTTAATAAATTATATACATGTTAAGAATAGTTCACATCATCATTAATGATAGGTTCTCTTAATTTTATATATTTTCCTTTATATAAAATACTTTTCTTAAAAATGGGGAACCTAATTATGTTTTATATCATGTAACCATCATATTTTACTTCTCTATATTTCGAAATTATTATTCTTAATCTTTTAACTATGTGGGTTTTTAGAAATTTTATTTTAATATGCTAAAAATGTTTTATATTTATCTTTTATATGTTTTATCATCCACTCAAAATTTCATTTAAAACCCATTTTTTACTTTTCAAGGATAAATAATTAAAAATAATTTTTGTATTTTATATTTTAAAAATGTTTTCACTTTACCATTATCAATACGAATTTCTATTATGACCAATAATTTCATCTATTATTATTGTGGAAAAAACATTTTTAAAACCAATTTAATGGTTTCTCTCACTATGTGATAACTCCTCTCTGGGATTATTCATTTAAATATTGTGAATTGGATTAAAAATTATTTTAACCCTTGATGAATTTTCAAATGAAATATTTTTATTCTTTTCCAATGTAAAAGTTTTATCTTTAAATGTAAGACTTGGTATTAAAAGGGATTTACTTTTTTTTTCTGAATGATTTATTTAGTGTATTTATGTCTTGTCAAAGGATATTTTTGAATAAAAGTTACCCTGAAAAAATATTTTTTCAAAAAACGATTTTTATTTGATCATGAAATTTTAAAAATTTATACCTAGATAAATGTATGTTTTTAAAGAATATATTTTATAGAGTTTGAAAGCATTTATAAGCAGTGTATTTCTTATAGTTTTTCATTTTGATTTAGTATGTAATTTTAGATGGGTTTTTCATCGACTTCCACATAATTTGGAGATACTAAGGTCACATAGGTGATATATTTTTAAGAAACTATATTTCTTCTATCTTTGTATGGATTATAGAATGTTCTAGAAATCATATTCATGAATATCATTTCTTTTCCATGAGTTTAGTAAGTAATTATTGATGTATAAATGGTTTCATGTTCTAATAGAACCCATAGTTTTGGATGATGATGGGATAGGGCTAATATCAACATATAATGCCATTATTAAGGATACATATCTCATGAAATTATTTTGAGAATCATTTTTTGATTCTTATTACACTAATTGAATATGGTATTGTATAATTCTCCAGTATGTTTATGGGAATTATTTAGTGATTCCTAATCTATTATGGGAATTAGATTTTGATTCCTTATGCACTATGTTATTTTTCATTAGTATAAAGGAAAGTATTTTTTATAAAAAATCATCATATACTACAAAATATTATCCAAATATGGGTACTATAAAGATTGGTGTAGTGATTAGTCTCCTCATAGGCTTCATAAATGTATCTTTATATTCATCTATCCAGACATATTTTATCCCCATCTATAAAAACATAGCCAGTAGGATAGAAACACATGAAAAAATTCTGATAAATAATCTATAATACTTATCCAATACAAGAAAACTATAGAACTATATTTCAATTTTGTGTATGGTATATTACTCTATTAACATATCATTGATGTCCAGAGATATTTAGTTAATTGTGATCACGTGGCCTATTAATTTGACATGGTATATCCAAAAATTATTCACGTGGAACTTATGATACACTCTCTCCTTCATTAATTTCATCAACATAATACTTAGATAACCATCATATTCTTCTTTATTCTTAGAGTTTATGTGTGTATCACTAATGAAACCCTAATAAATTTATAAATATATTCACTAAATATATTTTTAATCAAGTCAATCAATATTAATGGGGGTCCTTATTAGTATAAATGGAACAATTATGAACTCATTGTGTCCATAACCTATATAGGAATATGTCTATTGAGTATAGTATATCTTCACTTCTAAATAATTATATATATAATAAATATCTACATTTATAAATAATTATCACATCAAAATTGATAAAAAAATCATTCTATCCATATTTATAGAAACATGATCCATATAGTAATCAATTTTATGTCTTGATAATCTATTAACACCCACATTGATATGACCTTATACATGAAAAAGAGCATCGATACCCTCCATGGTGTTAACTAGATAATATAAATCAAAATTAAAAATGATCTTTAAGTTTCTTCATTAACTCCTCTAGTTATATTAGGGTCATCCTATAATGGATTTTTCATATATATGTAGATATAAGTATATATTCTATTGATAACTCTACCTCAAATTGATTATTAAGAATATGAAAATCATTTGTAAATACATCATTTTGTTCTATTAAAATGGTAAATTTCTTGAGTGTGATTCTTTATTTTGATCCAACCATTTTATCATGATATATTCTTCATTTTTTATCAGTACCCATACCATTGAATGATTTTATCAAATATATTAATAATATACCATATATTTTTATAGGAACACAGGATGCTTTGAGATATAAAATGATATTTAATATTTCTGGTAGTTGATGTTACCTCTACATAATGGGTGACCATATATGAAAATTATATTATGAAATATTACTTATTTATGAATTGGAAGATTATTTGGAATAATTTCACTGTATATATTGATTGTGGAGGAGTTTAATAGTTGTGATATGTACCCATATATCATAGGTTATAAACAATAACTTGAACTATGAGAATTGGGCGTTTCAAAAATAGGGTAGAGAGTGCATATATATATATATATATATTAAATGGAATGTTTTAAATATAAAATATCATAATAATATTAATATGTTAAATATATTAAATTAAATTGTTATGTAAGGTAGACAAAGAGAAATTATTGGGAGAGTAAAATGATCATGGTAATAGAAAATACTGGATTGTGGGTTTACCTGTTCATTGAATATTTTACCTTTTCTATGTGAATAAATGCTTGAGGTCTTGGGTGTGGTTGAAACCATAACATCATTAAGGATACAAGGATAATTATCAATGATAATTTCCTAGATATTGATCTATGATAGTTTACATAGATGTTTCTTCAAGGGGGTGAGGTGGGTTATATATAATTGATTGGTGGTTTACTTTTAAGTTAAAATATCAAATAAATAATTATTTTCAACATAAAACATTCGGTAGTTATATTTTTTAAATTATGATTTTTTTTTAAATTATTAGTTTTCACAAAACTTTAACTATCAATAGTAGCCCCAACTAGGAACCACTCTTCAGCCTTCAATATATAAAATTTTGATCTCTAAAGTCCCATCAAATGGGTCATAGGTTGGAATATAGCACCAAGGGTATACATTATGAAAGTGGGAGGCATTAAACTCAATAATTATAGGAATAATAAAAACCCACCAATAAACATAATAATATAAGTAAAAAAATAATATTTCATAACAATCATAATTAATGAGAATTTTTTAAGAATATATGTCTTAAAAAAAATTCCAAAATAGAATACGTGTGAAAGAATATATGATAGAGACCTCAAAAATCAATCTCATAATGTCTATAAAGTGCAACAAATACCACATAGAAACCTATAAAATGATTTATATATATAGGGGTGACTATACATGTATACTTATTAGTATCCTCCACAACATCTCTCTTTCATGTATATAATATCCATATTAATATTATAGTGAAAAAATAGAAGATCCAGAATGAACTTACCAGTCTAACTACACCCTCCAATATCACTAAGGATCACTAACCCAATATTTAATCATGGTACAATTTGATAAGAGCAAAATTTATATATCATGAGTTACCTCAAAACTAATTCTCCACTAGTGTTTCAAACTCACTATATGGACCTGATCCTTATTCAACCCATAATTTCATTTCTAAAATAGAATTCATTTTCTTTCATTCACGAAGATATTTTTATGTTTTCAAGTTTAAATTATTATGTCCTAACTCTTTTCCAATAGACATAAAAATTATAGGGTAGTCACTTCCTTTTATTATCAATTTTTTCATAAATAATAAAATTTAAAATGAAACACACTATCTTTTCATGAAAAATATTCATGATATTCAACTAGAAAACAAAATTATTCTTACATGACCAGAAACCCATATAAGAAACATTTGAAAATAGGGGAAGTGTAGAAAAAAATTGTAATAGACATATTAAAAGGCTTAAAAACATGTTAGTACATTTCAAAATCATGAGATCATAAAACAACTTTTCCATTAACATGATAAATTTTAAGCCCAAATGATCATTTTTATACACATAAAATTAACATTCATGCCTACATGATAATAAAATGAATTAGCATATTCATGAGGTATTCTTAAAAATCATGAGAACATTTTAAAACATTTTCGTAAAAACATAACGTTTTACCCTTAATGATCATAATACAATAATTAAAACAAAAGATCATTTACTTACCATTTGAAATAAAATGATTTCCATGAAAACTAACTATCAATTATAAAAAATGTATGTTGGTTACATAGTAAATAATCTTTATGGAAACCATACAATATCCCCTAAAAATGGAATAAACTATATGATTAAATTATATTATATTTATTTAGAGAACATAATCATTACTCAATGTGTTTGAGAGCTATATTTTTCTCACTACTAATTAGTGATATATTGGGATCAACCAACATTCCTAAAAAATATGAATGGAATATAACATGCATGAAATATATAAAACCATTCATTTCCACCATCAAAGTCAAAAAATTATAATTTTAAACCCCTAATTAATTTTTTATATATTTATATATCCCTTTCTATTAAAACAAAATTCTCAAAAAATAAAATACATAGAATAAAGTGAAAGCTATATTTCCTTGAATAAAACCATTCATAATATAATGAAATCCAAAAATAAAGTAATCATTATGGTGGATGGGTTATACATTTGATGGTATATATATGAAAATAATATATACATGTATATATATATATATGTTTCCTTTATAAAAGAACTTTATACCATTCACTAAAAATTTGGTAAAGGGATTCTTCTTGAAATCATTGGAAAGAACGTAAAAAAGTGACAGAAAATATCCCTTGTAATTATTTTATTTCGATATAAATACAATCATAAAATAATTTTAGGAAAACATAAATCGATGAAAAATATTTATAACATAAATCTATAAAACATTTAAAATTAGGGTTTTAAGGTAATGTTTCCATGACCTCAAGTTGAACATGTCACATGTGTTTTTTATATTCAATAATAATAAATCCATGATGATTATTTAATTTCCTAATAAAATTTATCATGTTTAATATTCCTTTTATTTCAATTATATCCATGTTATACTTGATTACATAATTTATTATGTTTACCAAAAATATTCCGACGAATTTCGTTTCATAAATCCAATATACATTTAGTTTGATGAATTTTGTCAAATTGATCATGATTACGCCATTTAAAGAATCATTATAATTTAACAATTATCATTTGTATAAATTTATTAATTTTTTTTAACATTCTAGGTAATATATTTATTTGAAATTAAATTCATTATAATCATGTAGATGGTTGGATGTAAATACACATAATTAACGTTTGCACTTTAAAAAAACAAGTGTGGAAGGAGGTAACCATCATCATATCAAAATAGTTTTATGATTTAATAATAAGTATCATGTTATTTCCTTAAATACACACATATATAATATCCATGCGTGGTCATGATGAAAACTAAATCACATCACTTCATGGATATTGTACTACAATTGTACACATGAACAATGTTATCATTTTATAAATTATGGAAATGTAAGAAGACAGATGATATAATATCATTAAAGAATGATAATAATGTCTTGAATATCATGAATAAAATATTATTTCATTTCAATCAATATTTATTACTAACCATAAGATTTTTTGATGAATAATTGAAACACATCATCTCATAAAGCTGTAGTCCACACATACACCAAAGCGATGAAACTATTTTCATTTAGATGATTTTTTATATAAAAAAGGGGTTTATAATAATCATAATAATTTTTATGTATAAGTGGTCTATTTGTTTTATTTTCTTGTTATAGTTGAATAATATTTCATATAACTATAAGAAGGACTAAAAAAATACATTCAGTTGTGAACTATACCTCTTCTTATGAATGTTTTTTACATTATTCATTAATACCTCTTTAGTAAGTATTATACCCAAGATATTACCTATAGGACATTTGGATTGATTTTAATAAGGTATATGGGAGGGTATTTAATAAATTAAAACTCTCCAGAATTGTGTAGAAGATAAGATAAGGTATACCCTTTTATAAATGGGGGAGGGGACACACAAGTAATGCTTAAATCGAAAATGGCCTCTAAATGTACAATTTATTAATATGATACAATATATGGTATAAATACGTGTTTAAATATTATTTAGGTACTTTTTAGTTTATCTTTAACAATTATATCATTACTTTAAACATGAGGTGAACATATTTTAACATTAACAGTGGTAATATATTTTTACAGTTTTTACTATTCATTATATCAAAATATTAATTTGAAATTATTACCTAATATTAATTATTTTAATTGAATATAAGTAATGGATTTGAAAAATTAAATTCAAGTATTTGGATGAATTTAATTAAAATTTAATCTCTAAAAATGTGATGGAAAAGTGGGTCTCTCGAAAAAAAATGTTTTCTTAAGTATAAATAATTTTTTTTAAATAAATCACACATAACTTTGAGGATCATATATAATGACCCAAACTTCTAAAAATGGAATTTATCCCATATTATAGTAATTTAATATACTATAAACCTCATAAAATCACTTATATGACATAATTAAATCTTTATAAATGATTAATTAATGAGATAATAAGTGTTTCTAGAAGTTAAGGAACCGTTAGTAATGAAATAGTAACTTACTCTTAGGAATAGTAATATGAACCTTATGAATTGTAAACTAACAAAATTAATTTTTAACTCACCCATGAAATTATAAATAAAATATATTCATATTATAAATGTTAATATGATGTAATTATATAATAGAATAAGTAAGTAAATATCTTAAAAATTATTAATTAAGTATAAGAATTTTTATATGTCAAAAATATTTAATAAAATAATTAATTTAATTGTTTAAAAGAAAATTTAATTTCATAAAATGTATTAAATAATAAATATTTTTATATATTATGGATTTATGATAATTTTAAGTTACCTTAAGTAATTTTTCAATGTTTTATAAAATCAGTTGTAATTTTAAAATATGCATTTCTCATGTAAAGGGTTATTTTAATTAAAAATAAAATTACTCATATTTTGAAAAAAAAATCATATAATAGAGCTCCATTTTGAATTATACATGTCAAAAAATGGATATAGTGAATTTTTTATATTTTTATAAAATACACGAATTTTTGATGAATAGTGAAATACGATAATTTACAAATTAAGCTAAATACATGAATTATAGAGTCATGGATGAATTTATGCTTGTTTATGAACCCTTGGTTCTAACTCACATTCACTTATTATAGTATTTGGTCACATGAACTGACTTTATTTCTTATCTTGGAAAAAATAAATAAAATGATGACTAAAATAATGGGAGACCTGTCTTCCCCTACACTATAAATACCACCCCTTACACCCTATTCTCCTCACTCCTCTCAGGATTGAATCCTTTTCCAAATTATACTAAAATATATACCCAAGTAACTTCCCCATTTACAAGATGTTATGGTCTCAAAAAGAATATCAATCCTATGTGCCTTAAGGAGGATCTCAATAGGATAATTCAAGAGGTAATTCCTCTCTTCCTTTTCTTTTAATTTCCTTTCAATTTCAAGTCCATTTCTTATTATATCCTCACCTAAAATCATCCAAATGGTATGGTAAATCCATTATCATACATATAAAATAATTTAATTTTGATAATGGAATAATAAATCATGAAACCCTCTTATTTTTTTTAATTTTATTTTATAACTGAAAACTCTTTTCGTGAGGTGATAATTCATCACCTTCAAGGATGACATATTTTCATTTTCCATTACAGAAATCAAATATGTTCATGAAACCCTTTTTATTATTGGAATATATTATATTATATTTATCATATCTCATTTAATGTTTAGTAATTAACATATGTACATACAACTAATTGATAAAACAAAACAAGTTAGTTTTGATTGAAAACCCACACAAATTAACCCAAACAATCAGCATTAATATTTTATCTAATGATTCATCCTCATGGTATATAAAAAAATTAATTAACATCATTTAATGTTCTGTAATATCATTAGTAATGTATTATAACAATTTTTGATATTTATACACATTTTAAATTAACTTCGATTCATGTATAAAAGTTAACCAATCATGAAAAGTATAAAAACGAACGCTCTTGAACAATGAATTTGAACTCTATAACTCATCCAAATTCCCATAAAAGAAAATAATAAAACCATAATGACTCAAATTAATATATAAAATGTTCTATAACTATAAATTAATTAATATAATGTGATTATATAGGGCATTAAATTGAATGAAGAATTTAGACAAAATGTAAGGGGAATTCTCGTACCCAAGTCCCATTCTTTGGGTTTTCCCCCTTTCACCCCATTTTCAATATGTATATTAATTAAAAAAAATTTATTCATAATTATCATACCATTAATGGGATATAAAATTTTCAATATTAGTTTATATTAAACACATTATTTTCCTAAAGAACTCTTCTACCAAAATATCACACCTTTTAATTCTCATTATTGTTTCTTATTCACTCAAGAATGATGATTATTTTTCCAAGTATGGTATTCCCAATTTCATTTAGGAACCCAATTATATTAAGGTATTATTTATGAAATTAAAACCATTCCTTTCAATGGGTTATTTATTTCCACAATTGATCTACGTTCTATGCGGAATGCATGATAATGATAATGAAAATGTTATGTTGTGATTGGTGCACCCTTAATTATATAGCGCAATGTAAATGTTATGATGTAATGAGTGCACTAATAATTATATAGTAATCCAATTAATTGGTTAATTTGATGAAACTCATGAGTTAAAAAGAAATATGTGTTAACATGATGCTTTCTTTGTTCACAACATTGTGTGATAGTTAACCACTAAGAAATGATGTTTCATTTATCTTCATTTCCACATAAGATGCATTTCTCTAATACTTACCATCATGATTTTGATGATTATGTTTTGATTAATATCACGCTATTATATATTGTTTCATTTTATTATATATCTTATTACTAGGATTTTATCTCTTTCCTTTTTATGTATATCCTCAAGTGACTACTTGTACTTAGGAGAATTCAAGAGCCAATAAGAATCTAGTGAAGATGGAATAAAATAAATGTTTGTGTTTTATGTTGTAAATGTTATGTATTGTTCTAGTTTTTTCAATACACTAAACCAATGGATCCTAGTTCTATGTTTTTTTATATTTAAAATGATTTAATAGTAATGTTATGAATAAAAGGATCGATATTATTGGTATCCGAGAAAGGTTTAGTTAATTTGGGAATTAGGATTAGAGAACCTTAGAGGAGACCTTTAGTATGACACTAAGTAAAAATAAGAACATATAAATATTTTCTAAACATAGGGATATCATAATATATTATTTTAGTTTTAATTTTAAAAATTAATAAATTATTTATTCATGACTTGTTGAATTCTTTTTTTTATAAACATTATATTTTAGAAAATACTCAAAACTAGGAGATACCTAGCCAACAAACCGTGTGAGGGAAAATGCAACGATTTCCTGAACGACAACCCTAATGATCTGGGGGTGAAGTTAAAAAATTTATAGCAATGCTGACTAAACATTATCAGGTCCTGAAAAATAACCTAAATATTGTGGAATTCCCACCATAACCTAAGATGGAGAAACTAGATATCAAGTCTTTTATGAGGTAATGACCACTAACGTTTAGTGGGTCCTTTTATCTACTAGTTGTGGAATAGTGGGTAAAATCTATAGATAATATGTTTTCTATTCATCACTATTCTTAGATGGAGAAGGTGAATTTTGATGTTTACCTTATAGTTGGAGAGGTCGATCAATGGTGGGATTTGATAAAGAACAACATTCCAAGATTCAAAATTCATGTGATGGACTGGGAAGACATTAAGATAATGTCTTTTAAAAATTATTTCTTTATAACTCTTCACAAAATGATGGATAGAGAATTCATTGATATGAAGAAAAATTATGGAGAATCTTTCAGGACCTAGGATAAACATTTCACAAGGAATTCAAGGTTATCTTGTAGTTATTTATCAACAGTGATAGAAAAATTGATTGATTTTTTAGTGGATTAAAACCACACCTTTGAAAAGCACTTGAAATTTGATTCTTTGGGTGTTGTGAAGAATTTTTTTGATTTTCTCTCAAAGTAGATATGGGGTTTGTAGAATTGTCTCTTGGCTATGGTGATACGAAATGAAATATGGAGTTTCAAGATGTAGGATCTATTGAGAATGGTGCAAAGAAAACATAACCACCTACAAGCCAAAATGTTGGGAAGATTCATAATGAGAACTACCTCAAAGAGACTAGGAAATGATTCAAGTGTGAGAGATGGCCAATAAGATCATTAATATCAAAAATAAAAGATAAGGATAGAGAATGTGGTGGAAGGAAGGGGTGAACCACCCATGGTCCAATGCTACAACTGTAGGGGGCAAGGGAACTATGCAAGCCAGTGCCCTACACGTCGAGTCCTCAAGGGTAATCAGTGGCCACCAAAGCCAAAGGACAAAGGAAAGGAATATTCCATAACTACAATGGATGTTGAGTAAGAAAATGAAGTCATAAAAGGTACACTTCATATTCACTCAAGAATAAAAAAGTCTTATTGTATTTTAGTTCTAATCATTACTTTATATCTTAAATGTTTTCTAGAACTATATATTCGAAGCCCCACAGCCTTGAAGTAGAGATATATGTAAGGAAACCTAGTGGTGAAATCATTGCAACCCAATTGTTTGACTCTTATCTTATTTTCATTTGTGGGATGATTATTCCTTAGAATATAATGATACTTCCTGTGGTGAAATTTTACACCATAATTGGATCAAATTGGCTCTTTTTATATAGAGAACATATAAACTATTGGAAAAAAGAAATAAATTTTCATATTCTGGACCATACCAGGATCCTCTAAAAATTAATGAATGTTCATGAATCTCCTTCGGAAAATCTGCCAATGTTATGGGTATTGATTCCTTGTGAAGAAGAATACCTCTCTTAAATTATTGAGTCAAAGGGAAGTGTCAACCTTGCAGAAATTCCCATCATGAGGGAATACAATGATATATTTCTTGAGAAGATACTTGGAAAACACCCAGATAATGAGGCAGTGTTCTCAATAGAACTCATACATGGAGCTACACCTATCTCAAAATGTCCCTATTGGATGTATCTTATTGAAATGGAGGAGTTAAAGAGATCACTACAAGTGAATTTGAAAAAAGGGTTTATACTCCCTAATGAATCACCTTGGAGTGAACTAGTGCTATTTTTGAAGAAGGATGGGTCAATAAAGATGTGTATCTATTATCAAGAACTCAACAAGATCACCATAATGAAAAATTATCCTCTTCCAAGGATTGATAAATTTGTTGATCAGTTGAGAGGAGCTCAATACTTCTCAAAGGTGGATCTTCGGTCTAGATATCATTAGTATAATGTGATGAAAGAATATATTCCAAATACTTACTTCCATACAATGTATGGGCACTACGAGTTTCTGTTGATTCCCTTTGGACTTACTAATTCCACTATAATCATCATGGATTTTTTGAATAGAGTCTTTATACATTACCTCAAAAAATTGGTAGCATTTATTGATAATATTCTTATCTACTCTAAGAGAAAGGAGGAAAATAAAGAACATCTAAGGCTTGTGATGGTTAGATTAAGGAATGATAAGTTGTATAACAATTTTATCAAGTGTAACTTATTGATGCAGAAAGTCAGATTCTTGGGACATGTGATCACAAGTGAGGGAATTTATGTGGGACCTTCAAAAAGAAAGGAAATTAAGGAATGAACCAGACCCTCTAGTATCATAAAAATCTACATTTTTCATGGATTAGGTGGGTACTAACACATGTTTTTGAGAAATTTCACATGATTATCTATCCCTATAACTATGTTAACAAGGAAAGGGGTGAAATATGTCTAGACAGATGAATGTGTGGATTGCTTCAAGGAGCTAAAAAGAATGTTGGTCACTGCACCTGTACTCAAATTACCGATGAGTGGAGAAATTTTTATGATATATATTGATCCTTAAAAGAAATTATTGGGTTTTTTAATATTTTAAAATGATAATGTGATATCACATACCTCACATAAGTTGAATATACATGAGAATAACTACCCGACACATGATTTAGAGCTAGAAGCTATGATTTTTCCTTGACAATATGGTTGCACAACCTCTATGGTTATAAGTGTGACATATATAATGATCAAAAGAGCCTAATGTATATATTCAAATAAATGATATCCACATGCATCAAAGGGAATTGTTATAGAAAATCAATTACTACTATTTCATTAGTCACTATCATCCCGGTAAGGCGAACAAGGTATCTTGTTATCTTAGCAGAAAAGAACCTACAATTTATCAATGTTGATGATTGAGAAAGACCCTATATTTAGGGACAGGAAAATTATTGATTTGGAAATAATAATGTAAATGAATATATCATACCTATCCCAAATTATTTATTCACCATCTATCCAAGAGAGGATTAAGAAGGCACAATGGGATGATCTGATGTTATAAAAGAAGGTGATTATATTATAGGACAAGATGCTATAAGAGTTCCATATCGATGATGATGGTGTGATTTGGTTTGGATTGAGGATTTGGGTGCTTTTATCACCTAAGATAAAGAAGGGGATATTAGATAATTCACATAGCTAACCATTCCCTATCCATCCTGGAAGTACCAAGATGTGCAATTATCTCCAATAACACTTCTGCTGGGATAAAACGATGAATGAGATCATAGAGTATATCTCAAGGTGCTTCATATGACAATAATTTAATGAAAAGGGACATAATTTTAAAGGGATGATGAAACCATTTCCTATACACATGTGGAAATTGAATAATGTCACTATGGACTTTTTCATGGGTCTCTTGAAGAGATCCGAAGGAAACAATGCGATATGGGTTTTGGTGGATCGACTCACTAAGACCGACCACTTTATATCTACTCATGAATATATATTTCTTGACCAACATGAAAATATATATGTGAATGATAGGTTAAGACTACATGGGTTTACACTCTCAATTGTCTTTAATCGTGATCCCATGTTCAAATATAAATTCTTTAGGAGTCTTCAACATAATTTAAGTACTAAATTAAATATCATCATGGCTTATCACACCCAAAATGGTGTCCAATACTAATGGACAATTCAGACACTCTAAGATGTGATAACAACATGACCATTAGAATTCAAATGTGGATGGGATTAAATTCTCCCATTTTGAGTTCTCATATAATAATAGCTTCCACTCGAGTACTTAGATATATCTATATGATGATATGTATGGGAATCCATGTAAAACTCCATACTTTTGGGATGAAGTTGGAGAAAGAAAGCTGCGTGGACCTTATATTGTTAAAGAGATGGCAAAGAAGGTTCATATCATCCAGAAACATATCAAATCTTCTCAAAGTCAGAAAAAGAGCTATGCTAACAACCATCAAAGGGACATGGAGTACGATGTTGTAGATAAAGTCTTCCTTTGAATATCACCATAGAAGAGATGCATGCGGTTTGGAAATAAATGGACCTTAAGACCAAGGTACATTGGACCCTATGAGATCCTTGAATTCATTAGAGATGTGGACTACCAAATTGCATTTCCACCGAATATGACTCAATCTCATGATGTTTTTTATTTATCACTCATGATGAAGTACATACTAGATCCCTCACATATACTGAACTCAGAGGTAGTATAGTTGGAAGTTAATCTCTATTATGGGGAGAAGCTAGTAATTATTCTATACCAAATAGATATGATTCTACACAAAAACAAAACCCACCCTGTAATTTTTTTGTGGAGGAACCATAAGTATAAAGAAGCATCTTGGGAATAGGAGGAGGCAATGAAGGAGAAGTACTCTCACCTATTTCTGTAAAATGAAATTTCAAGGGTTAAATTTTATAAGAGGGGAAGAATATAATAAGACAAACTTTTAAGAATGGAATTTATTCATTCTTATAGTAATTCCATATACTATAAGCTACATAATGTCACATAGAGACAAAAATTAATGCTTTTATAAAAGATGACTTAATAATAAAATAACTGTTTCTATAAGTTAAGTAACATCTACTAATGAAATAGTAACTTTCCCTTAGGAATAATAATATCACCCTTGTGAATAGTAAATGAACCAAATGAATACTAAACTCATCGAAGATAGTATAAATAAAATTTATGCATCTTATAAATGGTAATATGGTATAATTATATCATAGAATAAGTAAATAAATATTTTAAAAATTATTAATTAATTATACTCATTTTTGTAAGTCATAAATATTTAATTAAACTTTTATAATTAATTAAATAGTTGAAAAGAAAATTCATTTTCATAAAATGTATTCTTATATTAATATTTTTATGTCTTAGGTTTTTATGGTATTTGTATTAGACATTGAGTAATTTTTTAAAATTTTATAATATTAGTTCTAATTTTAAAATATGTATTTTTCTCATAAATGATGATTTTAATAAAAAATAAATTTCTCATATTTAGAAAATTATTTTAATAATGTAAAGTTTTTTAAATTATACCTATAAAATAATAGTTAGGGTGAATTTTTTGTATTTCTCTATTATACATGATTTTTTTTGAATAGTGAAATATGATAATTTACAAATTAAGCTAAATACAAGAATTATGGAGTCATATATGATGTCTTGATGATGAAATCACCCTTGGTTCGAACTTACATGAAAATATTACTTTAATTAGTCACATAAATCAATACCATTTCTTATCTTGGACAAAGTAATAAAATAATGATTACAATAATGAGAAAACCCTCCTCCCCTCCACTATAAATACCACCCCTTTCACCCTATACTCCTCACACCTCTCAAGTTTCAAGAATTTTCCCAATTATTCTAAAATAAATTCCAAAGACTCTTAAAAACTTACAAGAGGTTATGTTCTGATAAAAAATACCATGCCTATGTGCCTTGAGGAGGATCTCAAGAGGAGAATTTAGGAGGCAATCCTCTCCCTCATTTTCTTTTAATTTCCATTCACTTTCGTGTAATTTTCTTATTCTATCACCACGTACCCTCATCAAAATGGTATGGTAACTCTAGTTTCATACATATACTAGAATTTTATTATGATAATGTAATAATACATCATCAAACCCCTTCTCCCCTTCCTTTTACATTATAAATGAAAACTTCATTCACAAGGTTTTAATTCATCGCCTTTAAGGACGAAATATTTTCAAATTCCATTAAAACCATCAAATATTGTCATGAAACCATTTTTATGGAAACAAATATTATAGAATATGATTTATATCTCATTAAATTTATAGAACTAACTTCTGTACAATATACTAAATGATAAAACAAAACATGTTTGTTGTGATTTAAAACCCACAACTAGTAGAATATTAGGCTTTGAAGCCCACTAACACTAGCGACCGCCTTTGGCGGTCGCTATAGCTACACAATAGAGACCGCCAAAGGCAGTCGCCGCCCTTTGTAAAAAACATTAAGGGCTTCAGCGCCCCCCCATTGCCCTCGACCTAGACCGTGCCCCCCCCCCCCCCCCCCCGTCGCCCTCGATCACGCCCCCCCATTGCCGCCCTCCCCACGCTCCGTCCCCTGCCGCCCTGCCTCACCCTCCAGGCGCCGTCCCCCGCCACCCTGCCTCACCCTCCGCGCGCCATCCCATGCCGCTCTCATTGCCTCCCTCCACCCTCCGCCCTCGTCGGCCTCCGCCCTCCGCGCGCCTTCCGCCCTCGGCCATCCCGCTTCGGCCGCCCTCCATCCATCCTCCGCTCCCCTCCGCTCCCCTCCGGTGCCCCTCTGCCCTCTGGCCTCTACCCTCCAGCCTTCGGCCTCTTCCCCCTCCGTCTCCTACCCCTCGTCCCTCCGGCCTCCGCCCTTGGACCTCCTCCCCCTCGGCCCTCCGCCCCCTCAGCCTCCCCCCCACCCCGGACTGCCCCCGCACCCCGGACAACCCCCCCGCACCCCAGACATCCCCCCACACCCCGGACAGCCTCCCCGCACCCCGAATGCCCCCGACACCCTGGCACCCCCCCCCCCCCCCCCCCGCGCACCCCGGACAACCCCCCCCCCCACCCCGGACAACCCCCCCTCACCGCCCGTACCCCGTCCCCTAACCGCCTCCTCTCCTCCGGCTCCCCGCCGCTGCTGCCGCCCGTCCCCTCCCTCGCCGCACCACCTTTGGATTCGGCTCCCCTTCGCTGCCTCTCCTCTCCCTCCCAGCACCGCCTTCGGCTCCCCTCCCTTACAGGTTGTAGCGCAATCAGGTCTGACATGGGCTTTCACTTACATTATTATTTTATCAATGGTTCATAAACAAATGATTAGTATTTATTATAAATATATATAGTTGATTTGAAAAATGAAAATGTAATAAGTATTGTGTAAATGTTTGTTATATAGATATCATTATGGATAAGAGTTGGATTGATCTTACAAATCGAACGTCTAGAGAATATTTGAATGGCATTATGCAGTTTATTGACTTCACCAGAGGATTTGAAAGTGACTATATTAGTTGTCCATGTAGAAAATGTGCTAACAGATATGAATTCACATGAGATACTATGAGGGAGCACCTATTCTTTAATGGATTTCTGAAAAATTATAAGAGTTGGACTCGTCATGGAGATGAATATGTTCGTTGTCAAAATACGGATGCAGCTCAGATGGATTTTGATGCAAGGATGAATGATCCAATGCATGAAATGCTTACTGAAATGGTACGTGGGTTTAATCCTGAAGGCATTGACATCCAGAATCTTGAGACCGGTGAGATAATTCTTCGCTCTGGTGCATATCGTGATTCGAGGAGGTTTTATGAAGCACTTGATGATGCGAAAACAGAATTACATCCGGGATGTACTTCTTACAATAAACTATCGTTTATCATGGAGTTGTTGCATTTGAAGACTTTGAATAATTGGTCGGACACATCATTTGACATGCTTTTGGTGTTATTGAAAAAGGTTCTTCCTGTCGATGCTAAGATTCCCGAGTCGTATTACCATGCTCGTAAGTTGACAGAGAACTTGGGTTTTACATATGAGACCATAGATGCATGTGCAAACAACTGCATGTTGTTTAGAAAGGAAACTTCCCATTTGGATATTTGTACGATTTGTGGTGCTTCCAGGTGGAAAGAGAACAGGGGAAATAAGACTCATCAAAGTCAAATTGTGATACAGGGGAAACCTATTTCCGTAAAGAAAATGCGTTACTTTCCCCTTAAACCGAGGTTGAAAATATTTTTTATTTCATCTAAAGTTTCTAATTTAATGATATAGAATGCAGAAAGAGTTCATGAAAGTGATATGTTAACCCACCCGCCAGACTCTCATGCATGGATGGATTTTGATAAGAGACATCCCGAATTTGATAAAGATGTTGGTAATGTCCGATTGGGATTGGCAGCAGATGGTTTCAATCCATTCAAGTCTATGGTTGGTGCAACTCATAGCACATGGCCCGTGGTGTTGGTTCCATATAATCTTCCTCCATGTCTTTGTATGAAGCAACAATTTATATTACTTTCCACTCGTATTAATGGACCTAAAAGTCCGGGGGATAAGATTTATGTTTACCTTCATCCATTTATTGATGATTTGAATGAATTTTGGGGCGATGGTGTGATGACTTATGACTACGAAACGAATGAAATGTTCAAACTGTAGGCTACTTTATTGTGGGAAATCAATGACTTCCCAGCTTATAAAAATTTATCAGGCTGGAGTACTAAAGGGTAATTTTCTTGCCCTTATTTCAATAAAAGTAAAAAAATTTGTATGGCTTAAACATTCCAAAAAATGGCAATACATGGGTCACAGACATTTTCTTCCCCCTCAGCATAGGTTCAGAAAGGACAGAGTGACATTTTATGGTTCTAGAGAGTTCATCCTAGCACCAAATATCATGAAAGGAGTCAAAATGTTATCGCAGATTGAGGAAGAAAACATCCTCATGGTATATGAAATTCAGGATTTGGTGGCTCCTCCAGTACGCAATATTCGTGCTGCGGGTAGGCAGCGCAGTCACAATTGGAAAAAGAAAATGTCTTTTTATAGTCTTTTGTATTGGAAAAATAACATGCTGAGGCATAATTTGGATGTCATGCACATTGAAAAAAATGTTTGTGATAATATATTGTGGACCATTTTAGGTGTCAGTGGAAAATCAAAGGACCATGTTAATGCACGCCGTGATTTGGAAGAAATGGGTTTAAGGAAACAGTTGCATTTACAGTTAGCTGAGGGAAACAAGGCATATATGCCTGCTGCACAGTATATAATGACTACAAAGGAGAAATAGACATTTCTTTCCATTTTGAATATGGTCAAGGTGCCTGATGGTTACTCTTCTAATATTTCAAAGTGTGTGAATCTAACGAGCATGACATTGCAAGGGTTGAAAAGTAATGACAATCACATACTACTTCAGTAGTTGATTCCAATCGCAATTTGTGATTGTTTATCCCCCAATGTTGTTCAGCCATTGATTGAGATGAGTAATTTTTTTAGACAGCTTTGTTTAAGAAATCATTGAATGAGTGATTTAAAAACTTTGCAGGACCGAATTTTACTAACGCTTTGTCACTTTGAGAAACTTCCCCCCCCATCATTTTTTGATGTTATGGTCTACTTGACAGTGCACCTAACTGATGAAGTAATGACTGATGGTCCAGTGAAATTCAGGTGGATGTATCCTATTGAACGGTATTTGAGTACATTGAAAAGATTTGTATGCAATAGAGCTCGTCTGGAGGCATCAATAGCCAATGGTTATTTGATGGATCAGTGTACTAATTTTTGTGCAGAATATCTTACAGATGTTGAAATAAAATTAGATAAGCCCTCTCGGATTCATGATGGTCTAGTTGGAGAAGGAACCACATTTGATATGGACAACATCGAGTGGATAAAATCACATCGATATATCTTGTTCAATACTCCATCAGTTGCACCATTAATGCAGTAAGTATCTTATCAATGTTCTTGTATAACTTTTACATCTTTTGTTTGCTTAATTTGATCATTTAAACATCGCGTTATCTTTTGCAGGAAACACATTAATGAGATAAAAGAAGAGATGTATCGTGCGACTGAGTTGCAACTTCAACAATCTCATTATGCGTCATTTCATGATTGGTTTAAGGATTATGTATGTATAAATTGATTTCATTATGAGTGAAGTATTATACTAATTTCTTTCTGCATATATTAGTATTGAATTTTATAAATTATGTAGGTTCATAAGCTGAGGGAGTTAGGGGACCCCACACTAACTGAAGAATTTATCCAACTGGCTGAGGCTCCATCTATAATGGCTCGTCATTATAAAGATATTAATGCTAATAGTTTTCGATTTCACATTAAAGATGTTGACGACAAACGAGAAACACAAAATAGTGGCATCAGTCGTCCATTTGTCGATTCTGGTTATTACTATGGTCAATTGATAGACATCATTGAAGTTGTATACACACACACGATTTGAAGTACATATTATTAAAGTGTAATTGGGTTGATCCAGTGCGTGGATGTAAAGTCGATCAATATCAGTTTTCATTGGTGAATTTTAACTATATGTTATACAGAAATAATGAACGAGTTGAGAATGAGCCTTTCATTTTGAAATCACAAGCAGAACAAGTATTCTTCATTACTTTGCCTTTGGATCCAAGATGGAAAGTTGTTGTCAAAATGTCTCGGAGAGGAGTGTTCTTATTTAAAGAAGATGAACCCAAGACTGTTCCATTTGTTTACCAACAGCTTGATCAACATACCGTAGTTCAAGTTGAAGAAGATATTTATTGGGTAAGAGTGGTTGTTGAAGGAGAAATGGTCAATTTTCATGCTTAATGAAAGGTATAATTGTTTTCCCGCTATTCAGTATTGAATGTCCTAGGATATCATAAATTATCTAACCATTTTATAAATCCTTGTAAGTTTTAATCCTCACTTTTGGAATTTTATTCAGTTATAAATATTGAGGGCAATTTTACTCTTATTTTATTGATTTTATTGTCGGTGTATCTTCCCTTTGAGGTATTCTTCATCTGGTTCATGTGCTGCTTGAATTTTTATTAATTTTATCTGAAATTTGGCTATGCATTGACTAGTTTTGTACATAATTTGTATATCTGTTTTGTAAACTTTCTGATTTTTTAAAATTCATTCACAACTAATTATTCAATAAATTTTTTGTTTGATTAACAATTGTACAAGTTTTATTTTTTTATGAAAAATCAAATTTATCTTTTAGACACTTTGGATAGTCCCCTTACTAATGTTTTCTATGACTGTAGGCATGTCAGGGGAAGAGGCAGTAGATCCACATCATCCATCTGAGGCATCTATGACTGAGGGTCGAGGTATGTTTGAATATCATTGTCTTTATTTTTTATGTAATTGATAAACATATATATATATATATACACATTTATAACATCTGTCAAATTATATATAAAATTTCAACATGATCAGACTTGACTGCTTCTTCCTCTCGCAAGAGTGGTCCCGGTCATGGCATTTTATCATGGAATTCTGACACGACGATTGATGTTTCATTTGATGAGGTATTTCATCCTGTTGGACCGAATTCCCCTTCATTTATTCATCAGCTAGGTCATATCATACGTGACCCACATCGATTTCCATTAATCACACGTGACTGAGTTTCTATCCCTCCGGACACATTAGACCATCTTTGGAGCGAGGTTTAGGTAAGAAGACCATTTTACTTTATTCTCTATGTATAAACAATACAAATATGTGTGATTTTTTTATTTATAGAAAAATTTTAAAGTATGCCTCGAAGAGTTTCGGCCCGTGTGTATAAGCAAATGTCGTAAGATGTGGAAAGACTATAAAGGCAAAGTGAAGAGGGACCACTGGGTACCAAATGTGGGTGCCCTAGACATTATGGAAAAAGTACCGAGAGGTGTCCTCCTGGCTCAGTGGTGTGACTTGGTTTCATATTGGTCTACTGAGGGTGTTGCAGTTTGTATATTTATTTTGGTGTATATATATTTTCAAGAATGTGTGATTTGTTTGAAATTTGAATAAATTGAATGTTGGAGGTGTCAGCACGCCATTCTGAGAATTGAGCATTGTAGGGACCACCTCACAGGCTCGGGACTCGTCACGTGTCTCAGATACGACATGATGTATTTATTATTCAATTTTTAATCTATTACGTAATATGGTTTTATGTTTATATTCTATTTATATATAGTTGCGGGAGAAAGGTGCACCGACTGATAAAATGTCAGTGTGGATGAGGACTCGTGATCGCAATGATCCAGAGGATGAAGCATTGATAGTAAGTGCTTGTACTTACCAATACTTACATAAATTTGTATATTAACTTATATATGTATATATATATAAATATTTCATAGGCTCAATTTGAAGTTGAGTTAGAAAATCTGCCAGAGGGCCAGCGACAGCTTCCCATGCGAAGGGATGAGATCTTTCATCGTATTATTGGTCGGGACGGGAATGGATATAGTTTGACCTATGGAACAGGGATTCCTCATTTTGTAGTGTCACGTGTTGCGGTTTTCGGTCCTTCTGTTGCTCAGATGACATAGTAGTTGTCAGATTTCGAGGCACGGCTGTGGGCTTCCAAGGAGGCAAATTCGCAATTGGCTGCTGAGGTTAGAGCACTGCGGGAATATGTGTGTCCAGGTGATGGTGCAGGGGATCATACGACATAGGTTTATACTGTATTTATTTATTTAATTTAAATTATTTTTGTTAAGAAAATATTCATAATGTTTATTTGTTGTAGGCCCCTGGCCCACCGGATGGAGGTCAGTGATGAACACGCATGACACATCATATTCACGAGGTGTGTTTTTTTAGTAGTGGGGTTCTTATTGATGTATAAGTTGAGTTTGCAGTGAGATTGTTTGTGATTTGGGGCTCCCACACCCCCATACAGCCCCCCCGTACCCCCCCGTACCCCCCAGACAACCCCACCCACCCCGGACAACACCCCCCACCCCCGGACAGCCCCCCACCCCGGAAAGCCCCCCCGCACCCCCGTATAGCCACCCGCACCCCCGTGGATAGCCCCCCCGCACCCACGTAAAGCCCCCCACACCCCCGTGGACAGCCCCCGCCCCCGTGGACAACCCCCCCACCCCGGAAAGCCCCCCCGCACCCTTGGGCAGCCCCCCCCCCCCCGCACCCCCGTATAGCCCCCCACACCCCCGTACAACCCCTCGCACCCCCGTGGACAGCCCCGCACCCCCGTGGACAGCCGCCACCCCCGGACAGCCCCCCCCACACCGTACAACCCCCCCCCCCCCCCCGCATCCCCGTACAGCACCTGCACCCCCATGGACAGCCCCCCACCCCCGTGGACAACCCCCCCACCTCGGATATCCTCCCCCCCACCCCGGACAGTCCCCCCGCACCCCCAGACAGCCCCCCGCACCCCCGTGGAAAGCCCCGCACCCCCCGAACAGCCCCACCCACCCGAACAACACCCACGCACCCCGGACAGCCCCACCCACCCCAGACAGCCCCCGCACCCCCGGACAGCCCCCCACCCCGGACAACCCCCAACCCCCGGACATCCCCCCCCCCCCCCCCCCCCCCCCCCCGCACCCCCGTACAACCACCACACCCCCGTACAGCCCCCCCGCACCCCCGTGGACAGCCCCCCCGCCCCCATGGACAACCTCCCCCCCCCACCTCGTACATCCCCCCCGCACCCCCGTACAACCCCCCACACCCCCGTGGACAGCCCCCCACCCCTGTGGACAACCCCCCCCATCCCGGACATCCCCCCCACCCTAGACAGCCCCCCCGCACCCCGGACAGCCCCCCCCCCCCCCCCCCCCCCCCGCACCCCCGGACATCCCCCCCGGCACCCCCACACCCCCGAACATCCCCCCCACCTCCAGACAACCCCCCCACAACCCCGTACAGCCCCCCGCACCCCCGTACAGCCCCCACACCCCCATGGACAGCCCCCCCACCCTCGTGGAGAGCCCCCCAACCCAGACAACCCCCCCACCCCAGACAGCCACCCCGCACCCCCGGACAGCCCCCACCCCCGTGGCAACCCCCTACCCCGGACAGCCCCCCCACCCCGGATAACCCCCCACCATGGACAACCCAAATGAGTTCCATGTGTAACTGTCAGGCACTAATTTTTTACATAAAGTAATTTATTGGGAACCCATTTGAATACTCAATTTCTTCCTCATAAAGAATATTGATCATCCATGAACCCTCTCATATGCTATTTTTCCATCAAACTCAATCTTATTTGACCTAAATAGAAATACACTCTAATAAAACCCAATATTGAAATCAGACTCATGCTCCAACAACTCTTATCCCACTAAACCCATAATCACACACCTAATAACCCACCATTATCCACTACATGCTAGTCTAATCACCATTGGTGCTTCAATATTAACAATAATAATTCATCTCACTCATTCCAAGTCTTGCCACATGATCATCCACCAAACATGAATCATTTAAAACCAATAAGTATCTACCTTTGCTGATTTCGGTATATATCTTACCATGTTGGATCATGATCCACAATACTACTAAAATACACACCGAACGACCTTAGAATTCCCTGAAATCATACGACAACAACCATGGAGTGAATTGTGAAATGGTTGGATAGATGACACGTCAATCGGAGGTACCGTTTGACCGCGGTGACCGGAAACGCGTTTCCAGTGTCAGAAAACACCAAAACGGCGTGTCACAGTAGAATTCATGGAAAAGTTCTCCGAATGACCTGAAAACACATGGGAACGATAGGAATATTATTCGTGGGATGAAGGAGGAGACGAGACGTCCATCGGACGTGCGGTGCGCGTGGTACGACCGAATGTGTCGTTTTCAGCAGTTCGGCGCACTCTTAAAGGGCGCACTGGGTGGTCAAAACCACTCGAACAACCTCGGAATGCCACCAAATCATATGACAACAACCGAGGCATAAATTTTGAATTGATCGGACATACGACACATCAATCAGAGGTGCTGTTTGACCGCAGTGACCAGAAACGCGTTTCCAGTGTTAGAAAACACCAAAACGGCGTGTCACGGTCGAATTCAGAGCAAACGTGCTCCGAATGACCTGAAACCGCACGAGAACAATAGAAATATTATTCGGGAGATTCAGGAGGAGACGACACATCCATCAGACATGTGGTGCGCACGGTACGACCGAATGTGTCGTTTTCAGTAGTTTGACGCGCTCTTAAAGGTCGCGCTGGGTGGTCAAAACCACCCGAACAACCTCGGAATGCCACCAAATCATACGACAACAACCACGACATGAATTGTGAAATGGTAGGATAGACGACACATCAATCAGAGGTACCGTTTGACCGAGGTGACTAGAAACGCATTTCCGGTGTCAGAAAACACCAAAACGGCGTGTCACGGTCAAATTCAAAGAAAACGTGATCTGAATGACCTGAAAACACACGGGAACGATAGGAATATTATTTGTGAGATGAAGGAGGAGACGACATGTCCATCGGACGTGCGGTGCGCACGGTACGACCGAATGTGTCGTTTTCAGCAGTTCGACGCGCTCTTAAAGGGCGCGCTGGGTGGTCAAAACCACCCGAACGACCTCGGAATGCCACAAAATCATATGACAACAACCTCGGCGTGAATTGTGAAATGGTCGGATAGACGACACATCAATCGGAGGTGTCGTTTGACTGCGGTGACTGGAAATGCCTTTTTGGTGTCAGAAAACACCAAAACGGCGTGTCACGGTCGAATTTAGAGAAAACGTTCTCCGAATGACCTGAAACTGCACGAGAACGATAGGAATATTATTCTTGAGATGCAGGATGAGACGACACATCCATCGGATGTGCGGTGCGCGTGGTACAACCGAATGTGTCATTTTCAGCAGTTCGATACTCTCTTAAAGGGCGCGCTGGGTGGTCAAAACCACCCGAACGACCTCGGAATGCCACGAAATCATACGAAAACAACCGCATAGTAAATTGTGAAATGGTCAGATATAAGACATGTCAATCAGAGGTGCCATTTGACCGCGGTGACCAGAAACGCGTTTCTGGTGTCAGAAAACACCAAAACGGCATGTCACGATCGAATTTAGAGAAAACGTGCTCCGAATGACCTGAAACCGCACGGGAACGATAGGAATGTTATTCATGAGATGCAGGAGGAGACGGTACATCCATCGGACGTGTGGTGCAAGCAGTACGACCGAATGTGTCATTTTCAGCAGTTCGGCGCGCTCTTAAAGGGCGCGCTGGGTGGTCAAAACCACCCAAACGACCTCAAAATGCCACGAAATCATACGAAAACAACTGTGGCATGAATTTAGAAATGGTTGGACAGACGAAACATCAATAGGAGGTTCCGTTTGACCGCAGTGACCGGAAATGCGTTTCCGGTGTTAGAAAACACCAAAACGGCGTGTCACGGTCGAATTCAGAGCAAACGTGCTCTGAATAACCTGAAACCGGATGGGAACGATATGAATATTATTTGTGAGATGAAGGAGGAGACGAAACATCCATCGGACGTGCGGTGCGCGCGGTATGACTGAATGTGTCATTTTCAGCAGTTCGGCACGCTCTTAAAGGGCGCGCTGGGTGGTCAAAACCACCCGAACGACCTCAGAATGCCACGAAATCATACGACAACAACCGCGGCATGAATTGTGAAATGGTCAGATAGACGGCACGTCAATCAGAGGTTCCGTTTGACTGCGATGACCAGAAATGAGTTTCCGGTGTCAGAAAACACCAAAACGGCATTTCACGGTCGAATTTAGAGAAAACATGCTCCGAATGACATGAAACCACACGGGAATGATAGGAATATTATTCTTGAGATGCAAGAGGAGACGTCACGTCCATCAGATGTGCGGTGTGCACGGTACAACCGAATGTGTCGTTTTCAGCAGCTCAGTGCGCTCTTAAAGGGCACGCTGGGTGGTCAAAACCACCCGAATGACCTCAGAATGCCACGAAATCATAAAACAACAACCGAAGCGTGAATTGTAAAATGGTCAGATAGACGGCACATCAATCAGAGGTGCTGTTTGACCGCGGTGATCAGAAACGCATTTTCGGTGTCAAAACACACCAAAACGGTGTGTCACGGTCGAATTCAGAGAAAACGTGCTCTGAATGACCTGAAAACACACGTGAAAAATAGGAATAATATTCTCGAGATGTCGGAGGAGACGGAACGTCCATCAGATGTGCGGTGCGCGCGGTACGACCCAATGTGTCATTTTCAATAGTTCGGTGCGCTCTTAAAGGGCATACTGGGTGGTCAAAACCATCCGAACGACCTTGGAATGCCACAAAATCATACGACAACAACCATATCGTGAATTGTGAAATGATCGGACATACGACACATCAATCATAGGTGCTGTTTGACTGCGGTGACCGAAAACACGTTTCTGGTGTTAGAAAACACCTAAACGGTGTGTCTAGGTCGAATTCAAATCAAACTTGCTCTGAATGACCTGAAACCGCAGGGGAACGATAAGAATATTATTTTTAAGATGCAGGACGACACGGAACATCCATCGGACGTTCGGTGCGCGTGGTACGACCAAATGTTTCGTTTTCAGCAGTTCGACGCGCTCTTAAAGGGCGCGCTGGGTGGTCAAAACCACCAGAATGACCTCGGAATGCCACGGAATCATTTGAAAACAACCGTATCGTGAATTGTGAAATGGTCGGATAGAAGAAACGTCAATAAAAGGTGCCGTTTGACCACGGTGACCGGAAACGCATTTCCGATGTCAGAAAACACCAAAACGGCGTGTCAGGGTCGAATTCAGAGCAAACGTGCTCCGAATGACCTGAAACCGAACGGGAATGATAGGAATATTATTTGTGAGATGAAAGAGGAGATGAAACAATCATCAGACGTGCGGTGCACACGGTATGACCAAATGTTTCGTTTTCAGCAGTTCGACACGCTCTTAAAGGGCGCGTTGGGTGGTCAAAACCACCCGAACGACCCCAGAATGCCACGAAATCATACGACAACAACCGAGGTGTGAATTATGAAATGTTCGGATAGACGGAACATCAATCGGAGGTGCCTTTTGACCACGTTGACCGGAAACACATTTCTGGTGTCAGAAAACACCAAAACGGTGTGTCACGTTCGAATTCAGAGCAAACGTGCTCTGAATGACCTGAAACCGCACGAGAACGATAGGAATATTATTATTGAGATACAAGAGGAGACGAAATGTCAATCAGACGTGCGGTGCGTGCAGTACAACCGAATGTGTCATTTTCAGTAGTTCGACACGCTCTTAAAGGGCGCACTAGGTGGTCAAAACCACCCGAACGACCTTAGAATGCCACAAAATCTTACGACAACAACCGCGGCGTGAATTGTGAAATGGTTGGATAGACGGAACATCAATCGGAGGTGCTGTTTGACCGCGGTGACCAGAAATGTGTTTCCGGTGTCAGAAAACACCAAAACGGCGTGTCACGGTCGAATTCAGAGAAAACGTGCTCCGAATGACCTCAACCTGCATGGGAACGATAGGAATATTATTCATGAGATGCTGGAGGAGACAACACATCCATTGGACATGCGGTGCACCCGGAAAACATTAATTTTAAGACAACAAAATACATTTTTCTAAACTAAAGTAAAGACTCCAAAATATGTAAAACAAAATAAAAAATGATAACATTTCTTAAATTGGTGGTTTTAAATTATTATAGCGCCCATGAGATGTCAGATTTCATTTTATTATATGTATATAATAACTGAATAAAGATGTCAAATTTACGTTTGTTTTGTTTATTTCTTTGTATCTTATTGTAGGTTTTTAAAGCAGATGACTGTGGATAGTTAGAGCACGTCTATAATTTATTGTTTATGATGATCCTGATCTTTATTGTGTTTGGATTTTTTTTTTCATTTTTGATGATTTATATGCTGTTTTTTTATTCTGCATGATGGAATTTTTTTAATTTTTTTTTCCAGTGTAGCGACCGCGGCGGTCGCTGTAGGCCAGATTTTTGTCCGGCTACAGCGACCGCTATTGGGGGACGCTGTAGGCCGGTGTCTCGGCCGCCTTCAGCGGCCGCCATTGGTGGTCACTATAGGCCGACAGCGTCGGGCCTAAAGCGACTGCCAATGGCGGCCGCTGGGCGGTCTCTACAGCCCAATAGTGAATGCCAATGGCGGTCGCTAAAGGCAAAATTTCTAGTAGTGCACCCAAATTAACCTAAGTGATCATCATTAAATTTTAATCTTATGATTAATCATCATGGTATATAACCAATTTTTTTAAGATTATTTAATGTTATATAATATCATTAATAACCTATGATATCAAATATGGATATTTAGATAGATTTTAATTGGACTTACATTCATTTATACAAATCAATTGGTCATGAAAAATATGAAAATGAACGCTCCCGAACAATGAATTTAAGCACTATAACTCATCCAAAGTCCCATATAAGAACTTAATAAAACCATAATGAATAAAATTAATATATATATATATATGGTTATTGAATTTTTAATTCATTAAACTAATATTATTATATAGGTCATTAATGTGATAGAATCATTCAAACATAAGGTAAGGGGAATTCTCGAATCCAACTCTTTTTTTGGAATTCACTCTTTCACCACATTTTCAGTATGGGTATTCCATAAAAATAATTTCTTCATAATTATCTTACCTTTTCTGGGATATAAGTTTTTTCTATATTAGTTGATGAAAAACACAATTTTTCGAAAAAAAACTCTTCTTTCAAAAGAACACACCTTTTACTTCTCATGATTGATTATTCTTCACTCAAGAATGATGATTATTTTATCAAATATGTTATTCCACATTTCATTTGGAAAACTAATTATTATGAATGTATTCATTATAAAATGATACCCACTCATTTACATGGTTTATTTATGTCAAATATTGATATACGTTCAATGTGGAAATTATGATATTTAAAATGTTATGATGTGACAGGTGCACCTAGAATTATATAGCTTAATGTAAATGTTATACTGTGAGATGTGTGCCCAGAATTATATAGCACTCCAATGCATTGGGTAATGTGCTGAATCTCATGTGTTAAAGTGAAATATTTTTGAACATGATTCTTTCATTGTTCACAACTATGTGTGGTAGTTAACCATTAATAAATGATGTTTCATTTTTATGCATCGCCACATTCTATGCCTTTATCTAATGCCTCCTATCTTGATTATGAAGATGATGTTATGATTATGATCATCCCATGATATATTATTTCTTCTTCCAATCTATCCTCTTAATGGTCTTTTAGCTCACCCCTTTTAATGTACATCCTTAGGTGAATACTTGTACTAAGGAGAATTCAAGTGATAATAAGAAGCTAGAGAATAAGGAATTAAATAAATAATAATGTTTTATGTTGAAAATGTTATGTATGGTCCTAGTTTTTCCAAGACAATAATCTATTGGATCTTTATTATTTAATTTTATTTATAGTTAAAATTATCTAGTAGAAATGTAGGAAAAAGAAGTTTCTCTATATCATAATTTAATTATTAATAAATTAAATGAACAAAATATAATTGGAACCCATTTTAAAAAAAAATTCCTTATTAGATTCATGAAAATAAAATATATTTTCCAATAAAAAATAGAATGTTCTACTATTAAGAAAAACACTATAAGAAAATGTTTAATTTTTTCTACGATAAATCAAGTTCATTTTGTGAAATTAAAATAAATAAAATTTGAAATAAATAAATTAAATAAATCTATATAATATATGTACTAAAATTTAATATTAATAAAAAATTATCCATTTACATTGGAAAATCAAATAATAATAATATAATTAATGTAACTCTATAAAATCTAATTTGTGAATATTAATAAGGCATAAAATTGAATTCATATTAAAATTAAAAAGGATTTTAAATTATTTCTAATTTTTGAAATTACATACTCAAACTTTTATTCATATATTAAACAAGTTTTGATGATTTTCTATCATAGCATTTTCTGATTCCCATGTTGCTTCATTAGTTATATTGTGTTCAAGAAAACCATAACCTCATAAATTAATTTATTACACAATAAATACTCTCTATAGTAAACCATATTTACAATTTTATTCCTCACTGGAATGAATATATTCAATCAAAACTACTTTTGGTACAAAAACATGATATGAATCTAACATGTATGTGTTAAAAAAAATATGAATTTTGTCATGTACCTGAGGTATACTGTAACATCTCAAAAATTTTATGGTATGTTTCTCTTAAATACTTTCTATTCATTATATAGAAAATATTGGTGAATCTGTATCCTCTACTCTATATGGATATTGAGAATTCATAATGAACTTGTATTAAATCTATGTATAAAGAATTCTTTGGACTTACAGTGACATGTGGGGCCTGCTACAGCCCCTCGATGCATCTACAGGTCTCATGAGACAAATCAGTTGGCAACAAACCCTTAAAGTTTGTTTCCAATAATCTGACATGTTTCTACCCATAGACTTAAACCATTTTAATGGTATTATGGTATCATGTGATAGATACATGAAATAGAACTAATAAGTATATTTCTTTATTCATTTTCAATTAAAACTAGCCATGAGGTTTTCACTATGAAAAAATCTATGAATGTAGTTTCTTTCTTAGTTTGTTAATGGAATGTGTTTTTTATTCACCATGTCATATTGATTAGGTCAAATTGTTCACTTATTATTGATTCATGATTCCACTATTTATAACCCTTACTGAGCATTTGATCTCACCCATTTCAGTTGTTTACCTTCAATAGGTTATGAAGAGGAGATAATTTATTGAGTTTCTGTGGTTACAATTTATTAGTTTTTTTATGTATTCTATTTTTTTACTTATCCCAATGTATTTTTTTGTTATAGCTATGTATTTAGTTTCTTTAAGAATACCAAACTGATCTGTCCTTCGGGATTATGTTTCCTTGTAAACATGACAATATAATGATTTAATGCACCAGCTCCGGGCTTCTGGGGTTAGGGAGTTACATATAACCAATAGAAAGGGTACTTATTAGGCATATAATATGAAATTATATATGATTTCATATGTTCCAATGACATTTTGACATAACTTTTACTATTCAATAATGTGAATTAAATGTTTACATTTCTGTACTTTAATAAAAACATGTTTTCCTACTCCGAATGAAATACCAGTTCTCTGATTATCTACATAAGTTTTCTACATTCTTTGAGTTATCCTAATGTGTTTCTTAATAATAATAACCTTATAAAATATTTATTCTACCAATTATAGTCCCAAAAATATTTTTCAAATAACTTAATCCCAAAGAAGATGTAGTCTGTCACTGATTTCCATATAATTCCCCAAAAGGCACCATATGGATAATAGAAAGAAGACTGTTACTATATGAAAATTCAACAAGTTAATGTTTTTCATTATATTTTCCCAAAAAATCCATTAAAAATATCAACATATTTCATATAAAGTATAAATATTCATCATTAGTTTTTTATTAGATTCAAAAGGAAAATCTGAAATGTAATTTAATTCAGTAACCAACAAATTTTGATGAATTTTCCAAAAACATTATGTAAACATAGGATATCAATCAGATATAATAAAAATATTAACTCCATGAAAAAATTACTACCTCCATGAGATATAGTAGATAATGATGATGTAAATAAATAAATAATATCTCTAATTGGAAGGTAATGTTCAGCTTTAGTAAACTGATAAAAAATATGGGAAATATCATTCTTACCTTAATATATATTTGGTAATCCCATTATGATATAAATTAATATTTTTTTTCACTTCTAATATGGTACAAAAAAAGGATGAATCATTACATTAAGTTATTTTCATTATTCTTTATCCATTTTAGAAATAAAACGCCTCATGGAAAATTCATAAAAATATTTTCATTCCATTCCATAATAAATCTTCTTCATGGACATTATACATATTAGTTCCATTATAATAAATATAAAATAGGTAATTATGTGGCTAGATAAATAAATCTATCTTAAATTTTTATTCATATGGTACACATAATCCATTTCATTGTCTGATAACACCTTCTTTATCAAAAATAAATTATAGTAACTTACCTATCTTGAATGATTATAACTTTTCCCATATAACATGATCCACCTTCTAAGAATGATTTATTCTTTTTTGAGAATGATAAGTGTACTTACACATGAATATAAATAGGATAAGATCCTACATACAAAATTTCAGGAAAAATATTCACTAAATCAATTATCAACTGATCATGATACAAAAATATAATAGTTAGTGATTCAATAATGTTATTACATGAAGAATCAGCTGCTTTGTTTCCTTTATTTTCATGCTCATGAATCATGAAGTTAAAAACCAAAATCAATTCCAAAAATATTCTCTCTATCATTTTAATATATTTCTATGTGAATATATACATCACAATTTTATGACCATTACATATTTAACATTCTTATCCATATAAATTATGTTTCATTATTTTTAATGAAAACAATACAACATCCAGTTCAAGGTCATGTGTTAGATAATTTATCACATAAGGTATTAATTGTCATGAACCACATGAAATTAATTTATCATCATTCATTAGAATAAAACCATGTCCTTTCAAAGATCTATCATTATAGATACCATAGTAACTATTTATGTATGGAAGGTCCAAAACTAAAGGAATCTCTAATATTATACTCAATTCATTAAATTATTCATTACATTAAAAAATCTAGACAATATTAATCATTTTTGTGTTAACTTAGTTATTAAGATATATAACTGAGTAATGTTCTCAACAAACCATTATTAGTAAGAAACTAATATAAAGAGATATGAATCTCTGGCACATCGTTAGTATTGGAAAACCTCAATCCACATTAGTTTTATCTACATCAAAAATTATTCCATCATTATTTACAATATGTAATTGGATTAAAATCCATCATTTCCAAGATACAAATTTAATAAAATTTCCATATAAAATATTTTATTTAGGGTTTTCAAAACAATATTAAAATGATTCTCATGATTATCATAATTTTTAAAATATAATAGGATGAAATCAATAAATAGAACCGATATTTTTTATAATAACTAAGAGAAAATGATATTCATGTAGTCCTTAAATATATTTGGATAATTTTTCAACCCAACGTTCATAACCATTAAATCATAATTCCCATAATTATTTTGAAATGATAAAATAATAATTTCACAATTCATCAACTTCATATGATTTTACACAGACCATAGATCCACCTTAAAAAAAACTAAGCTCTATGGAGTGAATCAAACATGCCATCTATACAAGGATAGAAAAACACGGTCTTAATAGTGTTGTAATTTAGTGATTTATAATCAATGAAAAGACTCTAAGAACTATAAATATTATTAACAAAAATAATAGTATAACCCCATGTTGAATCTCTAGGATGAACATGGCCCTTATCGACAAACCATTCTAACATATTTTTTTATTTCCAAAAGTTCTAGATAATCCATTTTATTGGGATGTTTTCATAGTTGGATAGAATCAAGAACCATGTCAATAATAAATTCATTCCCTAGAAAATGTATATACTAGGAAATTTATTTGTAAATACATCCAGATATTCATTAACTATAAGTACATCAAAAATTTGAATAGTGTCCTTATTATTAATAATATTTTCAATATAACAATATTTTAAATAATTAAAAAATTTCTCATATTCTTATTATGGTATAATAAGTTTCAATAACATCTTGTATAAAAACTGACACTAATTTTGAAAAATAAAATATTTGGAAATGATATATATCATATAATGATAAAACAAATTCTAATACATATATATAATTACTTGAAAGTATACAATATGAAAGACAACATGGTTTTTGGGTAAGGCATTTCCACATACAATAAAATGAAGATTCATATATCATCATTTTTCCTTTACTCTACAAATTGGTGTTTGATTCGAAAAATTTTCAGCATTATTTCATAATGTGAAAATCCTAATTAAATATTGATTTTCTCATAAATGAAAAAATTTAAAGACATATAATAAAACATGAAATTACTATAATTTGAATAAATAAGTAATGTACCTGATACTGAATCATTGTATGGTCCATATATTGATGAAGTAAACATAAAGGATTTAGGAACACTTGTATACTTATGATCTTGATGAATGATATATTTTCTTTCTATATTTTTAAAATCATATTCTTAATAACCCATTTCAATATAATTAAATCATATTACACTCAGACATTAATTATTTATATTATAATTATTTTTATCTATTTCTTTTTATTCCTAAACCAAATGTAAAAACATACCAAATTGGAGACACAACCTAGATTATATAAGTCATTCTCAAGGAATATTATTACCACAAATATCATAAACAGGAATCATGATTTTATAACCTTTGTAATTCCATGATGGATGATTACCATTTCATTCCTCCTGGACCACTTTTTATAGTTTCTATCATGTAAAACATGGTAATCACAATACTTTATTTATACCTTCTCATAACATCAAAAAATATTGTCATAAAAATTAAATTCATTGGAATCCAATCTTATTTGATATGTTTGATTCAATCCATATCCATAATTGAAATATATAGGTAAATTCCTTTTCAAAATATTCTAGGAAACTATTATAGAAATATATTTATTCCTAGATGGATTCCTACTTCTACATCCATGTTTTCTTTGTGAAAACCAATTTAAAACAGACATATTTTTGATAAAGAAAAATGGTAATCATGAAATTATATTTCCTGAAAACCATTAAATGGAATATCATAAATTTATTTACATATATAATCCTAAACTCAAAAATTATATAAAATAATCTCACATAACATCTATAAAGACTCAATTCTTATTCAGTATATAAATTATTTTTTATATAGTAATTAATTAGGTTTCATTCCTAGATATCATTTTATGTTTAGAGTGGTATGAAATTTGGTAAAAAAAAATCTGAAAAGACCCCATAAATTACATATTTTACACTTCCTATTAGTATCCATTTTCCCATAATGGTTTTTTTTAAATGAAACACATTTTATATTCTTGAAAAACATTAATGACTTTCATGTTGAGTTCATCACTATTCCGACTCATCTACAAACACCTATTAAAAACATTTGAAAATAATGGATGGGAAAAAATATTTTTAGGGTGGAAATAGAATGGATGATTGAAATCTATTAGTCTATTTTAGAAATCATGATATCATAAATGGTTGTTTTCCTTTAGAGTAATAAAATTTGAACTAAAATGATTTTTTACATACAAGTAAAATCATCTTTCCCGCATAATGTTTTTTTATAAAACAGTTTATAAGATAACATAATTAATAAATAACAGTATTATGGGTTTCTTAGAAAAAATTAGCACCCATGAAACACATTTTCTTAAAAACCTACTTTTTTTTTCAGTAATGGTAATAATTATTCTGTTAAAAAATAATTAAAATACCTTTTGAATTCAAATAACTTCCTGGAAAACTCTTGGGAAAGAATTGAAATATAATGTATCTTATTGTCTCATCAACTTAATTGAAACCTTATATAGACCTTTAAAATAACCCTCTAAAATGTATTATCCTACAATATACACTTCCAGTATAATTCTCTATATAAAATAATCATTACACAATCCATTAGTGAGTTATATCCGGATCACCCAACTTTATAGATATACTAGGATCAAATTTCATTCATAAAATAAATTAATGTACCGTAATATTTACGAAACATATAAAACATTAATTTAAAAAATCAAACTCATAAAAATATCCTTTCAAAAAACAAGTAAAACATTTTCATTGTTGATATATCCCTTTCCATTAAAACCCAATTTTCAAAACATAAGTACCCAGAATAATGGGATAGAGGATATCTAATTAAATAAAAAATAATTGGTTATATAGGATAAAAAACATAATAAAATGGTTATGGTAATATGAATATATATTGACTTCATTTACGTTAAAATATAATATTCTATTGTTTTTTTTGGAAAATTTTCAAAACATTCTGAATAAAATATGTAAAAATATTACTTTTTTAAAAAAATTACAAGAAACTAAAATTATACATGATTTAACATTTATAATAAATTTTATGACCACTAAAATAAATAAATAAAATAATTTAATTAAAATGGAACTGGAAGAAATATAACTAGATAATAAATCATTAATACCTTTAAAATAGCGTTTTAAAGGTAAAATATCCCCAACCTCAAGTCTTTCTTATTATGTAAATTTTTTACATTGAAGAATATAAAAATTATATTAATTATATAATTTCATAATAAACTTTTTAATGTTTAATATTCCATTTTTTTTAATTATGTACATGTTATCCATAATTACTTAACTACTTAGGTTTACTTGGAATGTTTTGAGAGTATTTGGTTTATGAGTATAAAATAACTTCAATGGTTTCACTTTTGTCACATGGATTCTGATTATACCATATATATAATAATAATAATGTTATTTATATCCTTTTTATATTAAATATACATTAGAAAGAACTATGTATTACAGTTATGACAAAATAATTACATTACAATCATAGGGATGGTAGGTCATATATATGCAAGAGCAATAATTCTATTTTTTTAACAAAAATGTGGGTAATACGGTAAGTATAGTTATAACACTCTAGAATAATTAATATTTAATTAATATAATATTTTCTTTAAATACATATATATATATAGACTATCCATGCATGGACTTGATTGAAAACAAACCTTATCACTTTATAGAGGTTGTAATCCACACGTACACATTAAAGGTGATGACATTTTTTCAATGGATAGAAAGGTATAAAAATATATGATATCACATATTTAAAAAATAATAATCATTACATTAATATCATCAATATATTATTGTTTCATTTGGATCCATATTGTCTACTAGCTATAAAATTTGGCGATGAAAAATAAAATACAACATCTCATTATGCAGTAGTCTGCAAGTATTCATGAGAAATGTTAGTATTTTTCATTAGATTGTTAAAAAGATGAAAAATGGATATACCAGAATAATAATAAAATTTAATCTTATAATATATAATTATATTATTATTTCATCTTTTTTATGAAAAATTTATGTAGATATAAGATGAAATAAAACATAAAGTTCTGTTAGGAACTATACCTCTTCTTCAGACGACTTTCATAACATTACAATTTTTTCCATCTAATGTTTGTATGTTTCAAATTATATGTCATAAAGGTTGTGGGAAGAAATTTTAGAAAGGTATTTGGGTTGTTATTGGCTAATATAAAAGGATCTTGAAGTGAGGAGAATAAAGGAGGTTCGATGTTCTTTTATAAGTGGGGGAATTGACACACTTGTAATTTTTAAAATGATTAAAACACATTAATGTCTCACAGAAGAAATATTTATTAAAAATAGACCATTTATTTACATGAGACGATATCATGTATAAATATGGATAAGAACTATTATTAATCCATTTTTAGATCATATTATCCCTTAAAATGTTTCCTTAATCCCCGAGAAACAAATTTTAACCTTAATTGTAGGAACATATTTTTACTATTTTTACTATTCATTATGACCAAATATCAATTTGAAAATTTTACCTAATTTTAATTATTATAATTAAAAATAGTAAACCCATTTTACAATATTAAATTCAAATAAAAATAATAATTTATTTTAAAATTAAATAAAAAAAACTGGATGAGAAGTTATTTTCTAAAAAAATATATATTATAAACTACAAAACGTTTAAAAAAACATAAAATAGATTCCAATTATCATTATTTTACTATTTTTAAAATAAATTGACACATTTAAATTAATAAACGTATTAAAACAAAAAAAATTTCTTTTTAAATCTGTGAAAAAAAAATAAAATTTTCAATAGGATGTTGTATTTCTAATATTCACCAAAAAATAATAATTTTTCAAAAATTCTAAAATAAATCACAATCATATAATTGTTACATTATTACATCAAAAATGATGTTCATTATTCCAAATTAAATATATTTTTTGAAATATTCCACTTAAAATCCGATATATTATATGTAATCAAATTTAGTATGAATATAAATATTTCCTTTTTGATAGGAAAATTATGTTACATTTTTATAATCCATAAAAAACATAAAATATAATTCAAAAATTCTAATATGGATTGAAATTTATTTAATTGAAATATAATTTTTTAGTCACTACCCAATGTAAAACATCAATATGATCTCAATCCTTCCATTTTATCATAAGAATATCCATATATCTTCATTCCACTAACATTCATCATAATCACATAATCTAACTAAATGAAAAATAATTTTATTTTACTTTAAATGAACTTTTAAAGAAAATGTGGGAAATAAACAATTCCAAAACAAAATATATTATCACATAAAAAGGTCACAAAATCACTACAAAAAAATTAAGGATATTGGAGTCAACCACCCTATTCAACCCCCATTGGAGTGCATTTACCTATGTATCTAGATAATCCTTTATAATAACATCAAAATGACTGGACAACCTATCCCAAGTATATATATTCCTCTAAATTGATCCTCATTTTTTTTAATCCTCAAACCTATTTGTGATCTTGTTTCATGGTCCACACCCTATGCTCCTCAATAATTTTAAATTGAATCATTATCTCATAGGTTTTATTAACAACCTCATTCAGATCATTGATATATAAGGATACTTCTAAAATTTCCTTTTTTGAGTATAGAACAAGCTCAAAATATTTCCATTAATCCACTCACACCCATCATTCCATCATATTCAAGACATCTACATACACTGATTTTGGGTTACGCACATTAAATTCACCCTTAGGTTCCTTTTTGTTCTCACTTAATTCTTGCTCGCCTGACTTTACAGGTACGTAATTGGCACCATAAATCATTGTCTATTCCCCTTATCATAATCAATGAGGACTCTGCGATCAACACCCTTTGTGTGAAAATATTCTGCGAGCACAACCCTTCGCAAAAAGGTAAATTTGTAGCTGATGACTATGAATCATTGATCCACAGATGATGAATTAGTAAATCGTAGAAGAAGAACCAAGAACCACATATGGTGAACTGCAGATGATGATCCACAAGTTATGGACTGAAGAGGTTTTTCCTACAAAGGGTGTTGGTCGTGTAAGGGTTTTCGTTCATTCATCTACTACGGATCGTGAAGGGTGTGGCTCGTAAGGTATTTGTGTATAGGATTTGAGATCCAAAAAGTTTTTCTCCTAGAGGAGGTTCCTACATGTGGATGTCTATTCTCATTGAGGTTTTTTTGCTTGTGTTGTTTTTTATTCACGTAGGTGGAGGTTTTTCTCGGAAAGGCCCTAAATCATAAAGGGATTGGCTCAGTGTCTTGATCTGGTTGCCTTGCATTTCCTATGCTCACGAACTTTGTGCCTCAAAACCCCAATGGTTTCCCACATCAAAGATATTAAGACTAGGGACTCTATGATTTGGGAGTCAGTAGAGAGTGGGTCTTATTGAATCATCTCTGGTCCTATGGAATCAGATCTGGTGAAATGTTGGTAGAATTATTCATTGACAAAAAAAGAGAAATCACTAATTTCCACATAGGAAAATGATGATTTATTTCCTTCACATTGCATGTCTCTTTTAATTATTGGAAAATTCTTGGCAAAACGGTCGTTCAATTTGGCTGAGCTCAAAAACACCCTACAAAATATCTAGAGGTTGGAGGAGGGTGTGGCCATTAGAGACATGGGAGATGACCTCCTTACCATTGAATTTTTCTCAGAAAGGGGTAAAGAAAAGATCCTTAAATGTAGACTATGGCCTTTTGATAACCAGATCATTCTCATGGAGGATTTGAAAGTCAAGGAAGATATTCAAAAACTTATTATGTCGAGAACCCCCTTTTGGATACGAATCAAAGGAATTCAGTTCCATGGTTGAACTGCACGAGTCATGTATGATATTATAGAATGTATTGGTACACTCTTGGAATGGTATTGGTCAGACCCAATCCACTAGGGACCCATTGTGTGAATTATAGCTTCAGTGGATGTGGCGCAAACACTTATGAGGGGCATTTTCTTGTCCAAAGGGGACTCTAATGCCTAGATATCCTTTGAATTTGAAAAGATTCCAATTTTCTGCTTCATTTGTGGGTGTCCTGGAAATTTGTAAAAGGATTGTGGTTTGATGAAAGAAGATGAACAAGTCAATGTTGTTATGCAATATGGCCTTTGGCTGCGTACAAAAACTTCTGGAAAAGCATTTATCTATGATGTTGAAAAACAAAATGATCGTGAAAAGATTGTAAAGGCTTTCATTAAGAGGACTGAACCAAAACACAAGGATATCATCATGCTTAGTCCACAAGATTTCTCTAAGGGAAATCATGTAGCCCAGAGGGCCGAAGGACGGTCTTTGTGCAACATAGGGGTCTTGGTCAACATGGGGGGACATACATGTGAGTTAGAGTACATAATCAACTATCATCTCACACCAGGATACTGTTACTATGAAATATTGTTCCTTACATCCAATTGAACTGATGTTAAAATGTAAGGAACCACCAGACCAAGTTTCTAGGACAAATCATCTTTGTGTCGAACCACCAGAAACTGATTCTGGTCTAGATTTTGTTACTCTAGTCATCACCTCTTATGATGAAACTAATTTTATTGGGGTAAAATCCTCAAGTCATTCTAATAACTGAATGTGAAAAAATTGAATTTTGGAGATAGGGGTGGTGAACCTACCAATGCAAATCCCGAATAGCATAAATGGTGCTTGGAGGCTTTTCATTTGACTGAGAACCTTCCAAAGAGGTGGAAAGTAGTGGGTGACAGTCAACCCTTTGAAATTAACAAAGTGGAGGCAGGTACGTCCCAACCCTTCCTAGAGAAATAAAAATAATATTTTGGAACTGTTGGGGGATTTGAAACCCACAAACAGTTAGAATGATATAGCTCCATTGTGCACAAAGTTTTCCTGATTTGGTTTTTCTATCTGAAACCATATTGGAAAACATGGAAAACTCTGGTATTGCGTACAAATGCAGCTTTCAAGTATGCTTCCTGGTCCCCCTCCAAGGCCACTCAAGGGGGTTGTGTTTTCTTTGGAAGGATCACATTGACGTCATAATCACCTTGTACTCTTCGAATAATGTGGCTACTTCCATCCATGATGACCTCTCTCTGCCATGGACATTTGTGGGTTTCTAAAGATGGACATCACAAAATGATAAATAAAAATCTTGGGAGCTTATCTATTCCCTACGTTGAGGAATGCCTGGACCTCTCCTCTTTGGCGGTGATTTACATGAGATTCTGTTCCATAATGGAAAACACAGAGGTGAATATAGGTCCATTGCCTCAATGTTAGGCTCAGGGATGCGATTTATAGGGAGGATTTGGATGATATGGGCTATGAAGGCAGTCCATTCACCTAGTTTTGAGAGATAATGGAATTCACATGCATTGCAGAGTGTCCGGACAGATTTATGGGATCGACGGAATGGACCAGCATTTTCAAGATGTTTCAGATTTCCCACATAGTGATGAATTTCTCGGACCAGTACCCTATTGTCATCAATTTCTCTCACAGTGTCCAAAATCCAAGATATGGGAAACCCTTTAGGTTTTAAATCTTCTAGGTTAAAGAATTTGAGTGTGAAGAAGTCATATAATCTTGTCGGAAGGGTGGAAACACAAACATTGGTTTTAACCTCCAATAGGTGGCTACTAATCTAAGGTCAAGGAGCAATAAAAAAATTTCCAAACTGACAAGCTCTGTGACTCTTTAAAGAGACAGATTAAAACCCTAATTTACCGGTCCCGAATTGATGGTATTCTCTCCAAAATTGGTGTTATCCAAACTGAACTGGATGCAACTCTTCGTTTTGAGGAAAGCTTCTAGGCAATGTGTACGTGGAAAACCCACATTAATTATGGGGATGAAAAAACCTGATAATTTTATCAGAAGGATTATTCTAGGCATCTCAAAAACAATATTTCATGCGTTTCTCACCCTGATAGTGGCACTTTGTCCAATATTGAAGGTATCCATAATATTATTTCATGTTATTTTTAGAAAATCTATACTGTAGGAGATTCTACCATTTATTCTGAGGATGATTCTTGCATCAAACTTGTGATCATCGATGGTATGAACGTTATCTGAAAAAAGATTTCTGGGATGATGGGATTATTCAAGATCGTAAAAATATCCATTCCAAAAAATCCCCATGTCCTGATGGATTCCATGCTCTTTTCTTCAAACATTACAAGTACCTTCTGAACCCCAATATATGCAGTCTTATGAAAGGTATTTGGGATATGGAAATCAACATCTTCTATATTATTGAGACAATTATTAACCTAATACAATGATTTAGAAACCCCTCTTGGCTTCATAATTTAGGTTAATTAGTCTTTGCAGTGTCACCTACATGATCTTCTCATTGATTTTGGTTAATCATTTGCACATGCGGTTACCTGCTGTTATCTTTGAAGATAACAGTGCCTTTGTACCAATGTGGAATATCACAGATAATTCCATTGTGGCCCATGAATTGTTTAATTCTATGAAAACATGGTCTATTGAGAAAAGAGGTACTATGTTCTAGAAACTGGATATGACCAAGGCTTACGATAGAGTGGAATGTCACTTTCTCATGTTTGTTATGACTAAAATGGGTTTATGCTCAAAATGGACAGATATGATCATGAATTGTGTTTTGTCTGTTTATTTTTAGATTAATGTCAATGGTGGCCCCACCCAAGGATTCTCACCCACCCGTGGACTTTGCCAGGGAGATCCCCTCTCCCCCTTTCTCTTCATCTTGGTGGATGATGTTTTTTATAACCTCATTTCCTTGGCAGCTTCCTCTAATTTGATCCATGGGGTAATGGTTTTTCAGGCCAGGCCACCTATTTCCCCTCTTTTCTTTGAGGACAAATGCCTATCATAATATTGAGATAATCATAATGAATTCCTTTCTATATTTTGTGTGATCCACCTGTATGAGAGGGCCTCTAGACAAGCGATCAATCATGGCATGTCAGAAATCTATTTTAGTACTGGTGTCCCACCAGCCTAGAAAGATGATATTTTTCTCACGGCAGGTATCCAAATGGTTGATAAGCATAAAAAATATCTTGGGATTCCCACGTTAGTTGGCCAATCAAAAAAATGAATTTTCTCATCTACGGTGGATTGAATCGAGAAAAAAATACAAGGGTGGACTCCGCAACGAATTTCTAAAGCGGGCAAGGAAACTCCCATCAAGGCTGCTCTTCAATCTATCCCCAGCTATATTACATCCCTGTTTAATCTTCATGGTGTGATTTTTGACCAAATTCACTCCCACATTTCCAAATTCTGGTTGGGTCATAATAATAGAAGGAACAGAATATGCTAGATTTCTTATAAGTCACTCTATACCCCTAAAACAAGTGGCATAATGGGATTTTGGGACATTCGTCTATTTAATGATGCCCTTTTGGCCAAACAGGGGTGGATCCTCCTGATTCATTCATCTTCTATCTAGGTGCATATTCTTTATGCAAAAGTTAACATTTAGACTAACCCTAGTTGATTGATAAAGATGTTATGGGGGATACTTCCCTTAAAATTCCCTGGTTTTGAGAATGCCACTGTTCACTACTTATCTAACGATCATGGGACTGGTTGGTGTGTGTATAACATAAATTCATGGTTCAAAAAAAGGGAAAACATATTATTCTTAGAATCTCATATGTGGTGGATATGGGGAAATACTGTTTCTTTTAAAGCAATGACATTTTTGGATCCTATACAGTGAAGTCAGGATATAGTCTCACTCTTGATGATAAGGTTAAGGAAAAGGAGGGGATTTGAAAAAATATTTGTCATCTTAATCCCCCCCCCCCAAATCCATTTTTTCTGGTGTTAGATTTTTACAGGTATCCTTACCACCATGGACTTCCTCACCTTCTGCCAAGTTACGAGTGATAAGCAATGTCCCATTTTCTTGGGTGTTCTGAAAACTCCTCTGCATGTGATAATCCAGTGGTCACGGGTGGAGGAGATATGGATTTCTTTGGGATTTGTGACAGATCTTATGCTAGACACAACATAGGACCTTTCAAAACTACTGATGTCATGGTCTTATCCTTTCACTTCGGATAACGTTTCCTCATTGTGTATCGTGGCTTGGATCATTTGGGTTCGACAAAATGAATTCACCTTTACTCACATATCAAATCCTTCTGGGTTCTATATTTAACGGGCTACCTCATGGATTGAGGGGTGGAATCTGGACTCTAATTAGCATGGGATCAGTGGCACTCAAACAACTATTTCATGATGGTTCCCTCCCCTGAAAGGGATCCTTCAGATTAATGTTGATGTGTCTCTCTCCAAGGATGGATTTTTTAGAATTGGACTCTTATTCAAATAACCTCATGGACAAATCATTACTGACAAACATGAATCACACCATGCTCTCTGGGAGCATGTTGTTGCTGAAGCCTTCGCTGTCCTTGTCAGGCTGTCTTTTGCAAAAAAATGGATGGACAACTATCCACATTTAAGTAGATTGTGTCACCATCATCATTTCTATCAGGCTTATTGATGATGGCCTCCAATATTTTGGCTCCCTCATCAGAAAAATCTTGTCTCTCAGTCAAATATTCATAGCCTACTCCTTCTATTTTATCCAAAGGGAAGGAAATAAAGCAGCCCATCATCTGGCTTCTTTTGGCCTTTTTGGCATGAATCATCTTTGGCTTGATTATTTTCCATCATGGTTTTATGAATTTGTTACTGCTTATCTTCATGATTAATATATTATCTTTATTTTTCAAAATAATAATAATAATAACTTTAGAGAATAATTTTTTACATATTATTATTATGATAAAAATTAATATTTACATTCAGAGATTTTATTAAAAATATCTCATTAATTGATACTAATTTTAAGATTTCTCTAAGTATAAAAATTCCTTATATTTTATAAATCTAATAATTTAATAATCATTTAAATAATTTTTATAAAATATCTAAATCATATGATATTTTAGTTTAACAAACATAATGAATAAAAACATGATGATTAATAAAAAAAATAATAAACATAATTGAAAAAAAATGTTCAAACAGATCATTCAAAAATAATACCAATATTTTGATACTATGTTGAAATATATAATTCAAACATAAATTTAATTAGTTCATACTAATAAAAATATTTGAAAATTATTAAATTATACATTTTTTATCCTAAAAATATGTTGAACTAGATTATTATAAAATAATACGTATTAATTTGAATCCAATAAATTATTTATTAAAAACATATATATTTTAATTATAATTAAAACATGTAATTTTTTATTTATAATTAACCCCAATTACTCTCAATTCCCCCATCATCAATTCTTCCTTCTACTGAATCAATGTCTCCTATTGTTCATGCTTCTAGTCCATCGCCGCCTGCCCCACTCTCTCACTCTACTGATGCTACATACTCTCATTTCCCTCCCCTCCAATGCTGGCTCCCCCACATCAATTACTATCACACCTCCTCATCTACCAAACTCCTAAGCATCCCATAATTATTTTCCACCAACCATGACTCCTCCCCCCCTCCTCCCCTGCACTCCCAAATTCATCTTCTTCACTTTGCTAGATCACTATTTTGCATGTATAGGTTTTTAACCCTTTAGTTTGTCTCTAGCCAGTTGATTCCAAACCACTCGTCATCAGGTATGTTTCCCTTCATTAACCACCCCTTAAATTCTCTTGTTTAGTTTATTCTCTCTCTATTGGGCATTCACATCCCATGATTCCCAATATTGTATCCTTTTCCACTATCTCCACAAAATTTATTGAATTTAAGAGGTAATATTTATTTATATGATAATTGTATTCCACTACAATCAAAATAATGACCAAAAAGGATAAAATTTTATTTCGAGTAAAAAATAAATGAATTAGATTGTGAAGATCATATTGGTTGTGAAAAAATGTGAAATTTCTATCATTATAACCCAACTATTTTCATTGAATGTTGATTGAATGACAATATTTAAAATTTCATAATTCATGGATTGAATCATCCTATGAATAATCATAAATGGTATGAACCACTTCTAAATAGTAGTTATTAATGGGTTAATTTAAGTTATTTAATGATATTACATGGGTTACACTAGAAATAACCCCACCCATTACACATGAAAATTACTTTTTGAAACCTCTTTTGATTTTGGGAAGATTAAAGGACCTATGATGATGAATGGAAAATTTTTTGGAATATAAATTGACTGGATATAAGGCCCCAACCTTAAGAATTACTTAATATTTAGTTAAATAAAGAATTCACATTGAGGATCTTTTCAAGTTTAGAGCTTTAGAGAAATAAGCCATAACAATTACATTACATCTAAAAGATTAAAAAGTATACAATTCTACTCAGTTTCAATTTTTTTCATAACATAAAAACACTTAAAAAACATTTCTAGTTCCATGTTTTAGACAAAATTAATTTTCTTCGATCCCATCCTTGACCCTATTCATCTTTAAGTCCTATGAAAAATATTTCAATACATGGGATGAGCATAAAAGATCTTAGTAAGGGTTATAAAATAAAGAATGAAAACATTATCCCATAAATAAATACAAATCAATGAAACTATACTTTTCAATCATAACATAACTTATGAAATCATAAGATTTATGAATAACACACAAAAATCATAAATCATAAAGGTAAATTATAGCATACATAACATACTTACATTGTAGCTTTCCCAGCTACGTAGGGAGTTACGTTTGTAATACCCATCACCGTATATTACCTAAATCCATTAGGAGAAAAATTAATGTTTACCTTTTTCACATTACCCAAAGCATTGGAGAGCTATCTCGGGCTCACCCTCCCTAGGTTTATCACAGAACCACCCGTATGCATAAACAATTCCCAAGAACCCTAACATATTCATAACACATAAAACAAGAATAAAGGAAAGATAAAATTTCCACATTGCAATCAAAATATATGATTTAAATATATTGACATAATAAATATATTATCAAAACCATTTTGAATACCAAAATATGTAAAAGAGTATATGGTATTTATTTTCTTTTAAAAACATTACAGCTTGTTACGGTATCCAAATATCAAATAACACTCGCGGCGGCGGAAAGGTCATTGTCACCACGTACGTTTAAAATAAACATTCTCTTTTCCATTTAGTAAAACACTACGTAGAAAAAGATTAACTTTGAACGAAATGAAAATTCAAAGGGTTTTATAAACCGTATAAAATAAATTCGTGTATAAATCAAAATATGCCTCAATGAAAGGAGATTGAGACGAAGTCCTTTACAATGATCGCACCATTAGATTAAGGATAAATAAATGACATAATTATGTGTGAAAAATATAAATACACCCAATATAAGTGGATATTAAGTTTAAAATAATCAGAGTTCATTCACATTTATTTAAAGCATGACATAATCAATAAGTATAAGTTTAACCTAATGAATTGAAATTGGGTTAAGAAGTTTCCTTACAGAAATTCGACAGCTGAACAACGTCACTTTAAAATTCATAAAATGATTTGATGAGAGAGAAAAGGGTCTATCATCACATGGAAATAAAATGTACAGAAATAAGGATATATAATACCATATCCCAACATTTGAAAATTTAAATTTAAATACATAACACAAAATAAGACTTTGACTAAAAGAGGAAGGTTAAAGGTTCCCTTACCGATTTGGTAACTTACGAGACATACACCCCATGAAAGAAGGATCATACAATGAAGATGTAAATACCCATAAATTAAATTATATTACACAAATAATAAAATCATGTGTAGTATATACACTGCAAAAAAGAAAATAGTGGAAAATATATCATGAATCTCACGAGAATAAAAAGTGAGATGAAAACCCCTTACCTGAAGTCTGATTTGTCTTGTATGTTCCTTGTTATTTCGGAATAATAAACATAAGTTAATTTCTACTTTAATAAGAACCTTTATCAATTTTATTATTTCTTTTATATAACTTATTAACTTTCTATAACAGTTAGTTAATTATTTGAGTTCATATTAGACATTTTGTTGATGTTCGGAACTTGAGTCAAAAATGAACTTGTTATTATTGAAAATTGTCAATGTGGTCAAAGTTATATTATCTCCAGAATGATATTCATGATTTATATATCATATATATAATATATATATAATATATATCTAGTATATATATATATCTATTTATAATAGTACATAACATATGGAGATAAGAAATGAAATGCACCATTCATGGAGACGGTAAGCCGTACGTACACATGAACACTACTTTCATTTCTATTTTGTATTTAATGGATTGAAAACTTAATGATACAAAGGTATATTATAATTAAATTACAATATATATGTTATATATGTTACATAAGTTCATAAATTCTATCCTTGATATGTTCCATGTATATCATGAACAAGTCATCACTTGGAGGGGCTGTAGTCTGCACTTCCTCAAATGAAATTATCGTATATACTAGTTATGGAAATCATAAAGGTATGCTATAAATTAAAAATAACAAAGAATAAAGATAAAGTAAATATAATAAATATCATATATAACTAAAGTTTCATCATAATTTCCACCATGAGGGTTGGTAGGGGAAAATCAAATAATCATCGTTTCATGAGGTAACAGTTCACCGTACACAGAAACAGTATGTTCGTATCCATTAGATGGAGGTGTGTGTAAGTGTAGTTAGAATACTTCCCATAAAAAACCTAGTATATTTAATACAATTATTTTTTTATAAAATAATGGAACAAATTTAGTTTAGGTGGTTGTATAAGGAAAATAAAATAAAAGAACTTGAGAGAAGACATTGCTTTGAAATTGGGTAACTCCCTTTGGTTTAAACCAAGAGGCTTTCTTAAAGTGACTTCTGCCTAAGGAAAGGCTTATTGGATGAAGATAGGGATTTTGGGAGATTATTTGGGTAGAGGTTGGATGAGACAAGGGTCTTGAGAGGTTTGAGTAATGGGTTATAGGTGAGGTCTTTTTATAAGAGGGAGGAGGGGCTCTTTAGGAAAGATTGAAAGTATAATTTTATTATAAACTTATTTTCAGTATGAAAATTTCCAAAAATAATTAAAGTAAAATTTAAGATTACTTTTATTCTAAATATAATCATCCATTAAGAATTGGACAGGTTTTGGATAATTTTTTTAATTTTTATAATCTCATTTATTTAAACTATTCATTAATAAGGTAATCAATCCATCATCATTGTGTCATAATGAATTTCATTTATTTGATGTATAAAAATTATAAATAAAATACCATGATGTATGAAATATTTTAATCTTTAAAATTAATATATATAGTCAAAGAAATAACTTATATAACCCCATGTTAATATTTATTTACTAAAAGACATATGTTTATGTAATTTTTGTCTTTACTTTAAATTAATTAATATAAATTGTCATTATCACTATCAAGTGGCTCCATGGGGTCCCCAAATCGTCCCAAGAATTACATTGGTCGTAAATATATCATAAAATAGGGTTAGGATAAGTTTAAAGTTAATTTAATATTATTATAATATTATTTTTTACCCTTATTTACAAGATTTACCCTTTAACCATGGTAAATAAAACATTTACAGAAGTAAATATTCATAATGTCTAAAAAGAAAAGTTACCTATTTAAAAAATTTGGACCTTCTGATTCAAAATATGGAATCCATTTTTCCAAATTCAAAAAACAGAAGTGGAAGAAACTAATTTAAAATTAATTCCCGTTGTCAAAACAAAAAGCATGTTTTTAAGAAATAATAACTATCAAAAGATTGAAATTTTTTATGTCCAATTTCAAAGTGAAATTACATTCAATAACAAAAATTGGTCTAAATAGAAAATATATAATCTAATTACACTTTAAAACCAATTAAAAAGATAATATAATCATATAACTAAATTATATTAAAATGCAGTTTTGAATTAAAATGCATTATTTTTCACTATTCATTAAAAAATGAACATTATAAAAAAAGTACCAAAATTTCATCCAAAGTAAATTTTGATGTTATAATTCTAAATAAGAATATTAATTTTTTAAATAGAACATATAAAAGTGAAAAAATAGATTTTAAAAGGGTTATCTATCGAAAGGCAATAAATCGACCGTTTAAAGAATATTAGAGTATTTATGCTTAAAATTGGATTCATTCACATTTTAACACTCTAAAATTCATTGGATAAATGTAAAAACATTTAACAAATATTTTTAATCATATTTTAGTTATTTCTATTCATTCCCACCAATACAAAGACTATGCATTAAGTAACATTTAAAATAATAATAATAATATATTTTTTTTTCATTATAACTCAAAGTTGTGCGCATCATCAGATTTCAAAGAAACCCATTGTTGTGTGTTGAGTATGCAATCAGACTTAACATCCCTTTTAAAGTAAAATTAATATTTAATTCATAAATATTAATATATATATAAATTTCATATTCTTTATTTACCTAAGATGTTACATCCTTCCCCCTTTTAGGAATTGCGTCCTCGCAATTTTAAATTTCGGATCAGAAACTTCATTAAATGTCCCACATAGGAAAAGAGTCAATAAAAATATCACTTTAAATGAAAGAAAAATAAGTAAAAAAGGTCAAACGAGATAACACATACTAGGATTCCATGTAGGAAAACATGGATATGAAAGAGAAACTAACCATCAAGTTCTAATGGAGAGTGATAGAAAACATGATTAGGAGAAAGTTATCAATATGAAAACCATAAAATTATGATGGGTTAAATGGAGAAGTCATAGAACCATACGTCCCCCAACCAGTCCTACAAGGCTCACCAAAATGGAATCAAAAAATCAAAGAGACACCGTCATACTTCCACTAAAGGGATGGATCTGAAGTTTCTGAGGAATCAGAAGTACGCTAGGAAGCACAATAAGAAAAATGGTGAAATAGCCATAGAGGAGTCATAGGTTCTTTATCTCCTGTAACTAGTATGGTCTTTCTGAATTTATTTTTAACCATTGACATATTATGCCTTTCGACACAATGTTCTCTTGCATGAATCATCGGTGGGTTGATCGTCTCTTTCATTTTCGTTAATTCCCTCAATCTGATTGCAATATGTTGGATTGATTAGATTAAATCTAAATTTCTATTGGAAGAAAAATCCGTCTTAGAGCGGCCTCTCTCTCGTTTGTCCCCCGAGCTAGCGTTCCTTTGGTGGTGCTCTGGCGGGGGAGGCATGCGCGCTGCTTCTCCGGTGTTGTCTCCACCCCCCTCTTTCCTTCCCTCCTCTTCTCCCCTCTTTTCCTCTCTTCTTATTCCTCCCATTCATTCCCCCCCCATTCTCTCAATCTTCTATTTTCATTCTTGACTCCCTGTTGAAGCCATCAGGTTTTACTCTGCTCTTCCCTTCTAGTTACCGCGTTTCCAACCCCACTATGGTCCGGTGTGCTGGTTTTCTTGAGGAGGTTTGGGATATGTAGGTTGAATCAGGCCAGTGTCCCAGGAGCTCGATAGAGTTCGCGGTGGATTCGAGAGTCAGGGTTGGTGTTTCCGGGCAAGGACAAGATTCTTCGAGGAGACCCCACAACTTCAAACTCTACTCTGGATTCTTTCTCCCTCGTTGCACTTCCTGTCGGTCTATTGTGGTGGCTTCAAGAGGCTTTGGGATGTGCTATTTGTTCGGTCGACAATTTTCCAGGAGGTGGGACTTCGATCCATGTTGTATCTATTTCAAACATTTGTTGTAGTTTATTTTGATAAAATGGGTTTGTTCAACGCTGGTATTCTTGCTGTTTGATTTGTTTAGGGATGTTGGGTCTACGAAGGTCATGGCGTTGCCAGGTTCTCGTCGATGGCTAGGGTTTGTATCATTTTTGTGCATGATGTTTGTCTCGTATGGTTTGATCCTGAAGAAGGTTAAGGTTTTTGGATTTAGGTTCAATTTGAAGGTGAATTAGTGATTTGATGATGGCGAGGTTGTTCAGTTGCTTTGTGGTTTGCTGTTCAGATTAGGTCCTCTACAACGATGACTCTGACTCTACTTGTATTGGATATGATGAATCCATTATATAGTTTTGTGAAAGATGTTTCTGTGATATAAAAACTTTCTAGTGTGGTGTTAGAGAGGGTAAAAGACGATGGTTCAGTGACCAAGGAGGAGATGGATCGAAGTTTGGTGTGGATGGGAACAACGTGATGATTACGATGGTGCTGTAATGATGTGACAACGTCCGTTTCCCGGGTGGCAGTGTAATTTGCGAGATTTTCCAATTTTTGAATTTTGAATACGAGTCCTGGTTTGAATTTTAAATCTATAATGTGTGATTAGTTTTGTACGGTTCCCACTTTTCCCTCAAAGTGGCTTTATCATGAAAATAAAAAAAACATTATTTCTAGAGAGAGAGACTAATAACATAAGGAAATATTCCTACATTTCATGTAGAGTTTCATCCCTTAATAAACATCTTCCACAAACTCATATTTTCTCCAAACAATGAGTATTCATGACGACATGGTCACACCTAAAGTGCTAGAATCAACTTCTAGAGAATCACATAATCCATAAAAGAATAAATATATATTTCTCTTGTTTTTAGACATTAACCAAAACCAAAAATGGTTAGTATGAGATCAGATAATCCCCAAAAAGGATAATCATTTATAATACAAAATACTACTCTTAATCACCAAAATTCAACAAAATGTACCCAAATTTAAATAAAGACCATTCAATACACAATTGTCCTTAAAATTCTTCAAACTAATTCAAACTATGTTTGAAACCCAAAATTCAGAAGGATTTCATCACATAGTCTTCCATGATAAATCTTATCATTTATCTCCAAATAAAATTGAATACTCTTAAAGTCTCATACTAAAGTGTAATTAACCTAATCACATATTCTCTATGGTAGGTTAATCATTTCCATAAATAACCCAAATTTCCATATTTCCACAATAAAAACAAATATTATTCCAAAATAAAATTTCAACCATTACTCCATTTATTAGATCCCATAGTATTGTATTTACCTTAAGCATATAATGTTCCAGAATAGAAAACATCTTCTAAAATAACCTTTATCATTTAATCACCAAATAATTTTCCTATACTAAGGATATCCATTTGATAAAACATAAGTTCCCAAAATAAACTTAGTATTTATCTATAAAATCATTTAACTAAAAGAATAAGTCATACTAACAAGTGACTTTGCATAGAAAATGGTAGGTGATGCACCATTTTCTCCTTTCCGTTGTGGGTTCTATTACTGCGGCCTTACCGGACGTGACAGGTTGTCACCCATCTTACAGCTTTTCCTTTTTTATAAAACTCAAAAATAACCCTAACATGTTTCAACCTCAAAGTTGTTCTTATACCTTTCATATTCATCCCAACACATTAAGACCTCGACATCTTAATTCATGAATCCTTATATATATTTTCCTTTTTTATTTCACCTCCATTTGATAAAATAAAATTATTTCTAATAGAAATAACATCATACCTTTTTCTTAGTGTACATATGGTTTCATCGTCATTTTGTTCACATAGGTAGAAGGTCCATGCATTGCAACGATGATTTAGAGATCCTTCAAAATAATTTGATTCCTTTATCAAAATACACCTTGTACAACTTGGGTCATATGGATGTTCGCAGAAAAATAGTTTCAGAAAATAATCATATATGACATATAATTTCAAAACATCTGATAAAAAATGATTTTTATAAAATAGTCAGACCAAATTTGAGTTGAAACTTTCAATCACTAGTCCTTTTAAAATAACATAAGTATGTGTTTCCTCACGGATTTCGGGGATAACCTCGTTGATTTGAGATTCAAACGTTCCGATCGGTTTCTAACGGGTTTGTTCGTAGAACCGGAAACATCCAATGATTCCACATCCGTTTGGACCTACTTTCCAAAGGTAGGCTCTCATTAGCTTGTGGACTGATGAGGCTTAGGAATTTGCATTGGTCGAGAGGATGGGAGGTCGGACTCATCACACCTTTTTGAGGGGAATTATTGTCTACTCCGGGACTCTCTTTATAGATTTAAGTTATGTTTGTGAATCCTTATTACATTACCAAGTATAAAATGTTCTTTCCTTTAGTTTTAACAATCAATGATTAAATATGCAAGAAATTTAGAGAATCTTTTATATGTATTTGAGGTTCTTCATCAATAGAGAATCATCTATATCTGTTTAGAGATTCTTGGTCAATGGTATCCTTCAAAACATTTATATAAAAGTCTCTTGGTCATTATGATGACCAGGCTGGTTTTAAATCCACTCAGTGGGGCACTTGAAGTTTATCGTCATTCAGAAGGACAGGGATTATTTCTAAGTTGGGATCGAATCCAAAAAAATGGGCTACCTACATATCCTTTGTTTTGGAAAAGGAATCAAAACCCACGTAGTTCGAGTAATGGAGTATGATGTTTATGATTGATGGCTCAAAGAAGAATGTCATAATTACTTTTACACTCTAAGATCACGTGAGTCATGCTCGGTGTGAGAAACAAGAGGTATTGGTAAAAATTAGACAATTGTGACATGAAAGATGCAATCATAAGAATTTGTTTGGGGCTTATGTATGTATGACTGCCCAGATAGATGAAGGTTTAGGATTTACTTTTAGGGAGAAAATCCAGGAATAGGGTCCATAAAGGTATATGTGCTTTATGGAGATTTGAATACTCTAATCTTGGGGCTTGCTCCTAAGGAGGATGCCCAAGTTAAAAGGGGACGTATGATTGGGTTTTACTCCTGAAAAGGAAACCCAAGATTATGACTGAGTCTTATTCCTGAAAAGGAGACCCAGGTTAGGGATTAAGGTTTGGGGCTTACTCCTGAGGAGGATGCCCAAATTTGAGGTTGGGGCATACTCCTAAGAAGGATGCCCATAGTTGAGATTGGGGCTTACTCCTGAGGAGGATGCCCAAGTTAAAGGATTATGATTGGGGCTTACTCCTGAGGAGGATTCCCAAGTTTAAGGAATTAAGGTTTGGGGCTTACTCCTGAGGAGGATGCCCAGTACTTGAGATTGGGGCTTACTCCTGAAGAGGATGCCCAAGTTTGGGAACTTTAAGAATTTGGGGCTTACTCCTGAGGAATATGCCCATATTAAAGGATTTATAACTGGGGATTATTCCTAAAAAAGGAGACCCAAGTTAAGGATTCTCTCATCTTAAAGGATGAGGTTGAATGAATGAACTCTCCATATTTAGTGACATAAGGATATTTAAATCACTAGGTTTTGAGAGATATTCCACAGAATTCCTTTCAGATAAGGAAGTCAAATCAAGAAATCATGCCATAAATGGATTTGAAGAGTGTCTTGAAGATTGAATCTTGAAAAGGAAAGGTGTAATGGCTTAAGAGGGGTAAAAAGGGTAAGATAGGCACCCAAAAAGGTAGGGGCGCGCAAGTCTTGAAAGGCGCTCAAGTATTGCGGCGACGCGCAGGTATTGGTCGCGCACGTATACCTGCGCGACATGTGGGGTACTTGCGCGATTTTCAACCAGTATGAGAATATTTGAGCGACTCTTTTAAATCACTTTAGAATCCTCTTGAGGTTCTTCCAGAAAAGGGACGCGCAAGTTATATTGAAGGAAATAAGTCGGCGCGCAAGTGTTGATAAGTTTCAACACTTAGGACTTCCTTCTTCTCTTTAGATCTTCCGTTCTAGGTAAGAAATTACCTTATAAGTTTTCCAGAAGCTTTGAGAAGAGACTTGGGCATTGGGAGCTTCAATCCGAGTTTCTGAAAAAAGATCCTCTTGAATGGGGGGCCCACAGGGTCTATTTATAGGCAAAAGAAGGCCCTGGGCGGTTACCGGGCGGTTACCACTTAGGTCGCGCAAGTCACTTGCGCGACCAAGGTCGTCGTGCAAGTGTACTTGCGCGACAGTGAGATAACTTGCGCGGTGCAGTTGCTTTTGATCCTGTGTTCATGCCTTTGTTGATTTTTGATATTTTCTTCAAAGGATGAATCACTTTGAGCTCAGATATTCCCCTTTTCCGATCTTTAGATTCTGTGACGAAAGGAGCGTCAACAAAAGTCCCCCCTCAGAGTTGGATCCGAAAAGAAATGAGGATTTGACTCTGAGGAAATTGAATACATTCAATGGAAAAGGGGGCGCGCAAGTCTTCAGGGCATAGAGGGTAGCGCGCAAGTGTGCTGGAACTTGACTTTTATTCATATTTCCTTTGTCTTTTGTGTGGGCAGTTTAAAGTCATACACGCCGGACATAAAGGGGCTAATGTTTAAGGTCGAAATAGCTTTGACCAAAATGGATTAAAATGGATTCAATTCCTTGAAAATTTATCTGAAAACATATTATCATACTCAAGTATGATAGAAAATATGTAAACTATGGCTTAGGAATATTTGAATCTGAGGAATGATATGAAAAAGAGCTAAAAGGCATTTAGAAGAAGTAGTTTCCAAGAATGAAGTTACTATTATTTAACAAAACCCGTTAGGGGGTTGAAATATGCAGGGCCACCTAAGGGCATTGGCTGCATGGTCAAATAAATAGCATCTTTCGGCTGACAAGTCTGTTATGTGGACTGTTTATGCAAGGCCACCTATGGGCACGTGCTGTATAGTCAGGAAAAAGAACTCCCAGAAATTTACTTTCCTAGTGCTAAAAGCCAGTGAAAGTTTATGGAGATTCAAATTTTCTAAAGTATAGAGTTTGTTGTATGGAAAGAGGTACTTGAATATGGAGAAGATATTTCCGAACAAGAATATCAAAGAACTGGATGAATATCACTCCTACGAAGGTCTGACCCAAACGTAGGGAAGAAGAATAAACCATAGACTTGAATATTTTCAGATCATGAAAAAGGATATGGGAAAAATATGTTAAGGATGACTATTTTTTTTGCGGATCCCTACATACTATCGTTTAAGACAAATAAGGACAAAAGAGGCATTCTTCCCAAGAATGAAGTTACTATTATTTGACAAAAACCCGTTAGGGGGTTGAAATATGCAGGGCCACCTAAGGGAATTGGCTGCATGGTCAAATAAATAGCATCTTTTGGCTGACAAGTCTGTTATGTGGACTTTTTATGCAAGGCCACCAATGGACACGTGCTGCATAGTCAAGCAAAAGAATTCTCAGAAGTTTGACATTTTTGTGATTATAAGTCATGAAAAGGGTTATGAAGATCTGAAAATATTTAAGGTTAGGATTATAACACATAAATTTGGGTATTGTCCAATGTATATAGAGATACATAGGTCAATGAAAACCATAATCATGTTGTGGCTGGGTCCTGAATTGAAACTTGGACTTCACTACGTATCTCATAAGAATGAGAATCAAGCCATACGTAGTTCTTGAAATGCAGTTTAACATCGTGCAGGACGAAAGTATGAGAAATCTTAGTTTAGGGTCATAGAATTCGGACCATAATAATGAATACACAGTGTGTGTTTTCATGAGGACTTTTCAGCTAAGGGACTAAAAGTGAAATTTGGGGTTAGGCCCAAAAGACTTAGGGCTGGATTCGAGGGATACTCGAACGTTCCTACGTATCCCATAAGGATGGGAATCAAGCCCACGTAGTTCTAGAACTACCCTTTGTACAAATTTGGTTCGTACATGTGAAGGGTGAAAGGAGACTTTTGTGCAATGATGGTTTAACCTAAGATAAAAAGTTTAGGCATTACCATGTATGCATGTAGTCTTTTGGAATGAAACATGATCGAAGAATATTGTAGTTTATTGTCGCACCAGACAAAAGTGTTGTATAGTTTAACGTCATATAACAAGGAAGAAAGTGAATCAATGTAAAGATATTGATTCCAGGGGCGGTTTCACAAATCATATGAGATGGTGGTGAACCGATGTGAAGAGATTGTTTTTGGGCTTGAACCCTGGGAGGTTGCCTACATACCCAGCCTGGAGGGCAAGGATCAAAGTCCGTGTAGTTCAATTAAAGAATGAATTAATGATCAAGTTGTTCTTGGTGACAATGATCTAATAAAAAATGTTGTTGGGACTTACACATAGTTAGTGGCCCAAAGGGAGTATTATGGTTGATGTTCGCTCTAAGCTCACGTGAGTCATACTCGGTGTGAGAAACAAGAGGTAACAATAACCTTAACGATGCACTGTTTAATGTCATGTTGGACATATAAAGGGACTATGCAGTTTAAAGTCTTGCAGTTAGGACTATTGGTGCTGCACAGTTTTAGTGTCATGTAGCAGGGAAAAAATATAGTTTAATGTCATGTAGGACATATCAAGGACTTTCTGTACAGTTTAGCGTCATGTAGTTAGGACGATGGGGACAATACAGTTTAACGTCATATTGGATGAAAGGGGGATTGTGCAGTTTATTGTCATGCAGTAAGGACAAAAGAGTGTACCATTTTAACGTCATGTCGGACGAAAGTGCGAATAGTTTAAGGTCATATGCATGGACCGTGAATGGTGCAGTTTAATGTCATACTGGACCTTTGAGATTATATAGTTTAACGTCTTTCCGGACGTAAGGGACTTTTATACAGTTTATCGTCATGTAGTTAGGACGTCACAGTTTAACGTCTTGGTAGACATAAGGGATTTTCAAATAGTTTATGGGCATATACATGGACCAGGGATGATGCAGTTTAAGGTCATGCTAGACGGTTTAGGGAAATTTTTCACAGTTTAATGTCGTGTGGGACGAAGTTGCAGTTTAAAGTCATACTGGACCATTGCTGTATAGTTTAACGTCATATAGCAAGGACAAACTGGTGCTGTACAGTTTAAAGTCATGTAGCTAGGACTAAGGTGAACCAATACGAGGATATCAGTTCTGGGGACTTTTTACAGTTTATCGTCATACTGGACGATGAAAGTGCCACACAGTTTAATGTCATGTTGCTAGGACACAATATAGTTTAATGTAATCTCGGACAAAAGGGGGACTTCTGTACAGTTTAATGTCATGTAGATAGGACATAATACAGTTTAGTGTCATGTAGGACAATATCATGAATCAATGTGATTGTTTTGGATCTGGGAACAATATTTTGTGTTTATACAAAATACTTCTTCAGAAATCTGGCATTAGTTGGAGTCGTGATGTGTTCTCCATCCATTGAGATTAGAGAATACGCTCCATTGGAGTAGACCTTATGTATTGAATAAGGTTCTTCCCATTTTGGTTCAAGCTTGGGAGGCTTCTTTCCTGGTATCATTAGTGCTCTGAGAACCAATACCAATTCTCCCAGACTGAATGAACGAAGACGAACTTTTTTGTTAAAAGCTCGTGCTATTCGATTCTGATAGATTTCCAAGTGGTGCAAAGTGCACAATATTTTCTCATCTAACTGTTCCAATTCATTCAACCGCTTTTGGGATTGCTCATCTGAAGATAACTGATCACAAATGGCTATTCTGAGTGAGGGAAATTGAACTTCAATTGGAAAGACTGCTTCTGTTCCATATACCAATGAATATGGAGTTGACCGCGTTGCATTGCGAGTGGTAGTCCGATAATCCCATAAAGCATGAAAGAGTTTATCAGGCCATGACCTCTTATCTTTATCCACCATCTTTTGCAGTATATTTGAAAGAGTCATGTTGAAGGCTTCTATCTGGCCATTAGCCGCTGCATGATATCGAGATGAATGGTTGGACTTAATGTTGTATTCTTGATACAATTTCTTTACCTCATAAGAACAGAAGTTGATGCCGTTGTCCGTCAATATGGTATGAGGGACACCCAATCTAGTAATGATGTTAGACTTGATGAAGCTAACAATGCATTTAGAACTGAATTCTTTGAGAGGTACTTCCTCTGCCCATTTGGAAAAGAAATCAGTAGCAGTAAGAATGTAGTTAAACTGCTTGGCCGTAGCTGAAGGGTAAGGTCCCACCACATCCATTCCCCATGTGGAAAATGGCCATGAGTATTTAGTTGTATGAAGCAACTCTGGAGGTTTATGAATGAAGTTGGCATATACTTGGCATGAATGACACTTCTTTGTAAAATTAACACAATCTTGTATCATTGAAGGCCAAAAGTATCCAAGCCTTCGAATTTGATCAGACAGTCTATGTCCAGACTGGTGGGCACCACAGACTCCTGCATGCACTTCTTTTATGACAACCATTGTCTCTTCACCATCAATACATCTGAAGAGAACTCCATCAAAACCACGTTTGTAGAGAATTTTCTCGAGGTGGTTTGGGCTATCATAAAGAGTAAAATTGACCACACGTCGCCGAATTTGTTCTTTCTCGGCTCTATCAGGTGGAAGTGTTCCATTTTGAAGGTATTCCCCGATAGGTGACATCCATCATGTAGTATGACCATACAGTTCAGGAATGGGACTAATTTCATTAATTTCCTCTATTCTGACTTGAACATAAGGTGAAATTGCACGTCGGTGGGCAATACAGATGGTTGTCTCGTCCCGATTTGGATCTGCTAAAGCTGTAGCTATATTAGCTAGTGCATCAGCATGAGCATTTTGTGATCTTGGGACATAAGAAAATGTCGGTTCTGAAGGGAATTCCGACATTAACTCTCTGATGTAATCATACAAAGGGATTAATTCTTCTTTTCTGATGGCATAATCCCCATTGACTTGTTTGATTACCAGGTCTGAATCACCTTTCACCTTTAAGTGATTCACTTGTGCTTGAAGCGCTAATTCCAAGCCTGTAATGAGAGCTTGGTATTCAGCTTCATTATTGGTACCACCTTCCCACAACAAAAATGAATAAGGTAACACTGCCTTATCTGGAGAAATGAGCACAATTCCTAAACCAACTTTGTTGAATTTAGGATTTTCCATTTTCTTCCCTGTTGGACTTCTAGAAGCACCATCAAAATACATTTCCCATGTTTGAGGACTCTCTTGAATAGAGAAAACTTCCTTATCAGGGAGTTCGATATCTGAATACGTGTCTTCCACTGAAGGATGTTCAGCCAGGAAATCAGCCAGAGCTTGGCCCTTAATTGCCTTTTGAGACACATACTGAATGTCGAACTGCTGTAGAATAACCGCCCACCTTGCCAGACGTCCTGTAAGCATTGGACGACTAAGGATGAATTTGAGCGGATTATTACGAGATTCCAATTGGACCTCATGATGTTGTAGGTAGTGTCTCAGTTTCTGAACTGCAAAGATTAATGCTAGGCAACACTTTTCAATACTTGAATACCGGGTTTCTGCTTCAAGCATAGTTCTACTGAGATAGTAGAGACTATTTTCATTCCCAGCATCATTCTTTTGAGCGAGAAAGGCACCCAATGATCGCTCTAAAGCTGTCACATAGAGGATAAGTGGTCTACCCTCAATAGGTGGCATGAGTACTGGTGGACTCAAGAGGTATTTCTTGAGAACATCAAATGCTTCTTGACATTCTTCAGTCCACTGGTAAGTGAATCCTTTCTTCAATAATTTGGTAAAGGGTAAACTTTTGCCTTCCAAATTAGCGATGAAACGCCGAATATAGGCTAAGTGTCCTTGAAGTCCTCTTAATTATTTCAAATTCTGAGGAGGTGACATACCAAGGATTGATTTGGTCTTCTCAGGATCGACTTCAATACCACGATGGCATACAACAAAGCTGAGGAATTTTCCTGAGGTTACCCCAAAAGCACATTTTAAGGGGTTCATCTTCAAATTATGTTGTCGAAGTTTGTGGAATATGACTTCCAAATCAGCCAAGTGATTAGAACGTTGTTTGGATTTAACCACAAAATCATCTACATAGCATTCAACAAACTTCTCTAAAAGAGGTTTCAAGATACGATGCATGGCGCGTCGATATGTTGCACCTGCATTATTTAAACCAAAGGGAATCACCCGGTAACAAAACACACCTTGAGGAGCTCTGAAGGATGTATATTCCTCATCTCCTGGGGCCATTCGAATCTGATTATATCTGGAATATCCATCCATGAAAGAAAGTACTTCATATCCAGCCGTCACATCAATTAAGAGTTCTGTAATCGGAACCGGGAAATCATCTTTAGGACAATACCGATTAAGATCTCTGAAATCGATGCAAAACCTAATTAGTCCATTCTTCTTCTTTACAGGGACAATATTAGCCAACCACTAGGGATATTGAACTTCTCTGATGAAGTTGGCTTTGATCAGCTTATCCACTTCAGCTTCAATTTTGGAAGCATAGGTTGGGTGTGTTCTTCTCGCAGCTTGCTTAAAACCTCGATGTTCTTTTGGTAAACCCAAATGATGAGTAGCAACATCAGGATCAAGCCTAGGCATTTTTGTATAATTCCAAGCAAAAATATATTTATTTTTCTTTAGAAAAGAAATATACATCTCTTGCTCTTCAAGGGTCATGGCCGCACTAATTAAAGTGGGGCGTGGATCTTTTTCTGTACCCAGATTTACTTCTCTGAGTTCATCCACAGTGGTAGAGATACCCTCTTCAAATGATGGAGGAGCATCTCTAAGATCTTCCTCTCCCTCTTCATCATGTGTTATTTCTTCCGTTTCTACTTGCAAAGTAGATGAAAAAACGAAATTCTCATGATCATAAGAGATGTCAAAATTTTCACATTTTGAAGAAGAAGCTTCCATTTCCGACCCTATTGATGATAAAGGGTCTTCTTTGGGAAATAAAGAGGAGATGATGGATTGAGAATCGACATAATTATTCACCTCTGGTGTTGCTATAACTTCTTCTGGCCTGATTAGCGAAGTATAGACTTGTTGGACTTCATCACCACTTATGCTTTCATCACTGCTTGGTAGGTTACCAATTTCTCCCATGTTGTCTAGCTCGATCGCCATAATTGACATTATGGATCTTTCCATAAGAGTATTTTGATTTGGTCCTATTTTGTCAATTTGACTGATAGGTAACACATAATCTGTACTCACATGTGAAAATGGATTTATTGGAATTTTTTCCAAACCATATGGAGCATTAACTTTGGTAATTTCCTTCATTGTAGATTTTTCTCTTCCCTTCATGTGATAAAATTCCGCCTCAATGTATTGAGACTCACATGTCTTGAACGGGGCCTTATCACCATACAATGTTCCAACTTGACCATCAAAATAGTATTTGAGACATTGATGGTATGATGAAGGAATAGCTGCATGCTGATGTATCCAGGGTCTTCCAAGCAAGATATTGAAATCTGAGTCTTGATCAACAATCATGAAATCCGAATTGGATACAAGATCTCCAAACTGAGTTCTGAGTGTAACTTCTCCCCATGGTTATTGTTCATTTTTATCATATCCTTGTAACATCATGGTAGAAGGAGATAAATCAGATTCCGTGAGGCCCAATCGACGAAGTGTACGAATGGGCATGAGGTTGACTCCTGAACCATTGTCAATGAAAGCTCTTCGAACATCTACACCATTGACTTTTCCAGATAAGTACAAAGGTTTTATGTGCCCATGCACAACATCATCTTCATCTTTATCAGTAAAAGATATCACTGCATGGCATTCTGCAGGATTATTCTCTATGTGATAGATTTCAGCTGCATCAATTTCAGCTTCAAACTCCCGAGGACTTGACAAAGCTTCGATGAGTGCTTCCCGAAGATCTTTTGATAGATTCAAAGCATCCAAAATTGATAACTTGGCTGGTACATGGGCCAAGTGTTTCAATATATCATACTTTTGATCTAGAGGTCTGCGTTTCCCAATAGGAATATGCGGTTTAGCAGGTACCTTGGAAGCAGATGCTTTGGAAGCTGATGCATCTTGTATCGAAGTTGGCAACATCCTTGGTTTTGGAAGATTAGACTGATTAGATCCATTTACTTGCTGAGATAAAGAAGATGGAACCTTTAATCGGTCTTCCAAAATAACTATGCCAAAACTGAGTTGGCCATTGGCAGAAGAACTTGCTTGTTCTTTTTGAGCTCGCTGAAGGGCTCTACCACGAGTTTCTGTTGCATATACAGTGCTAGCAGGGGTAAAATTAGAGTAGTGGCTTCGGAAAGATCTACGTCTTCCCCTGTATCCTGAACCTCTAGAACTTCCTCGGATTCCATTATTTGATACAGGGAATTCAGGCTCATCAAGACTGGAATATGGATCTGTTAATTGAATCATATTAACAGAACCAAAGATTAACTCTTCGTCTGATAAAGACTCTGCCTGGTTAGCCTGTTTAGGATGTGCCGTTTGGTGGGACGGTGCCCGTGGCTCTGAAGTAGATGGCATGAAATCTGCCAGAGTCAAAGACAATTTAGGCTTTGATACATACTCATCTTCTCCTGATTCCTCTTTCTTCTTTGAATTGCGCTGCCCCTTTGAGGATTTGTCTTTTGATGGAGGCTTTACTGCAACTTTTGTAGGAGACACAATTGGCTTATTTAATTGTGTTCGCAAAATAGAATGGGTCCGATTGATTGTCTTTCTGACCATCCAATCATCATATTTTTTCTCAATTTTGCTTTTGACTTCCTGACACTCGCCTCCTTCCTCTGGATCTGTAGCAGTAATACACGCTACATGAGCTGAAGAACCCTTCAATTTGACTTGTCCCAAGTCAACCATCTTTTGCAGGAGGTCTTTAAAGACAAAACACTTCTGGATGGGATGCCCCAACATTTGATGAAAGGGACAATAATTGGGACGGTCTTCATCTCCTTCTTTGTTTGGCCTCTTGGGCACTGGTAATTGAACCAAATTATTTTCCAGAGCTGAAATGAAGTAACCAGGAACTTGCTCACTTCGGAAAGAGTATGTTTTACTCTTCATATCCTCAAATTGTTTTCGTCGTTTATCTTTTTGATCATTTGGACGAAACAGCCTTTGATGTTGGCGTTCAGGAGGTGGAGCCCTTCGAGAAGATGAAGGTTTTGAAGTAGAAATAGGTACAGGTGCTTGTTTAAGCATAACTGTAGCAGTTTCCGCTTTACCCATTCTCCTTCCTGGAGCTGATGGAATTATACGAGATTTAACCTTAGCCTGTATAAGGGAATATTCAATCTGTTGAGTGATTGAAGTAAGGTCTCGAAACCCTCCTGTGTATTTCATAGGGATCAATGGCGTGCGTAATTCGTCACGCAAATTTGCCACACAGATTGGAAACAATTCCTCCTGAGGGAGTGCTAAACTCAGGTAATACGTTAATCCCTTCCAACGAGCAATGAAATCAGAGACTCTTTCATTATCCCTTTGCTTGCAGTTTGTAAGATCGAAAACTGTCGTTTTTGGCAAAGTTGAGCTAAACTGAAGAAGGAATTTTTGACGAAGATCCTCCCATCTGATGACTGACCGGGATTGCAAGCTTGTATACCAGACAAAAGTTGGTCCTTGCAAGGTTTGCACAAAGAATCTGAGTTTCACTGCTTCTTGCTGCTCTGGAGTTCCCATCATAGGATCACAACAAGACACGTAATGCGTCAAATGTTGTTCGGGGTCGCCTGATCCATTGAAAGTAGGGAAAATAGGGTTTCCAAAACTGGATGGAGGAGAAATTGAATCTACCCATTCAGGGTAAACTTTCATTTCAGGTTGAACTTGCGCCCGTTTCCCTTATATAATTTCTAACCGAGCTGTTAATGACTCAATAGTAGTTATTAACTTTTGAGAAACATCAGGTTGAACTTGGTTTTGGGTAGGTGCAATGAATGGAGCTTGGACAGACGTGGTGGTTGGTGCTACAACTGATGGTAGTGCTGCCAACCGTTGTTGCGTTTGACCCGTAGGATTAGACCTCTGAGGGTGTACTGATAAAGGAGGATATTCCTGATCCATCTCAGTAGTTACAACAAATTCCTTCGGCTGTCGGACTTCAACATTCTTAAGAAGAAGACTACTCTGAAGTAGTTCTGCATTCAACCTTCTTAATTCTTTCATTTCTTCCTCCTGTTGTGCAAATATTTTCTCTAATGAGAGCGATTTACCTCCTTCAGAGGAAGGGTGAGAAGTAACCTGATTATTTCCTTTCCCCTTATTGGATCCTTTTCGGAGAGGGGGAAGTGGGTTACTTGAAGGAATACCCAGATTTTGGGTAAGCCTTTGATTACGTGTGTGCACACCTTCTTCATTTAGGTCTGTGTGCGCAACTTCTTGAGCATGAACCTCTTCGTCTGATCCTTCTGATTGAGCCTCATCTGGTGAATCAGCAGCAACGACATTGATGACATTAATGGATGCATATTGCATGGAATCCTTTCTATCAGCATTTCTGTGATATTGTCTTCTTCCATGTCCATGATGAGACATGGAATTCCGTTGACTTGATCCTTCAGGAACTTCTTGGAGAACCGTCACTTGGAGAGAATCTACTGATAGCTTGGCTCTTCGTTCCTCTTGAGGCTTATTCCCTAATCGAGAGAATACTGACTTTCTCTGAGGGAGGGATTGAGGATTTGAAAAAGTCCCCAGTCCGGTGGACTGGGGATGTTCCTGCTGCTTCCGCTCAACTCCTCGAATCCCATTTGTTGACTCTGAGGGTTGGGTTAGAGAAGTCCCCAGTCTGACAAGCTGGGGTGTCTCTTGACATGCTATGTCTGAGATTTTCTTAAAATCTCTCTTGATCTTACGAATCTTAGTTCGGAAATTAGCTGGATGCATTAACCTGTATCCACTTTTATCACCTGGTTCAACAGACCGTTGGATGATTTACGGAACTTCTGTCATTTGATGACGTGTTTTCTCCAGACGAGAGGCTTGTGCAATATTCTCGCCTGCTTGATGTAGGAGAAATTCAACAACTTGTTCTCTATATACTTGATTTTGAGAGGAACTAGTTGAAGCCTGTTCTTGAGCAAGCTTTTGGTTATGAACAAAGCCCGTTGACTGTGGCCGGCCATGGGCAATAACATTGCATGAGACTATTTTCGGCGGGCTTTGCTGACTGGAAAGCACTGTGAAATGTAGTGCCCCATGAACACCCCATCATCTGATATGAACATCAGATGGAGCATTGGCAATTAACTGACGCAATTTTCTTAGTGCGCCAAGGCATGAACGTTGAAGGGTTCTTTGTTGCTTTTCAGCCTTCAGATACCGAGAGACTGATAGAGATGCCAAATCAATCTGGCGTTGTAACCCTTATATTATCTTAATATGATTTTCATAATCACCGTAAGATAATACTTTCTTCTTCAATTGACAAAGAGTCTTCCATATGTTTAGACGAATATCATGGATTCCATCATTCGTCAACATCTTTGGAATGTCGTACTGGGAGTCAGCCAAAGGCCAAAACATGACTGGTACTTCACCTTTTGCCAGTTTTTTGCTCATGTTCAGCATTTCCTCTTTATCATTAAATGAAGATTCTTCTACCTGTTTGGACCATAGTTGGTGTTTCCTTGTTGCTTCATCGGATTCAACAAGTTTGGTAGAGAGATCACTATTCATGCTGGAAGATGAATGACCTAGGGATGGTTCGGAGAATAACCTGAACCCCAGGCTATCTTCTGATGGAGAAAGAGTTTCACCTGCCGATAGTAAAGCATCATACATGACTGGTTTTACATTTGCAAGTGCCTCGAGATAGGAGGGCTTTCTCGTTACTACATTGCCTTCTGAAGAATTTTCGAGACAACATGAATCACTACTGCGGAGAGGATTTTCGCAGTGAAGTTCATCACCATGAGGAGGACCGTCATGATGGGTTACAGAAAAAGATGAAATCTCTTGATCCTTGGTCTTCTGACCACACAGAGGGTTCCTATGGCTCTCATCTGAAGAAGAAACTTCAAGATTGACCGAACTTTCATGAAGCAAGCCTTCATGAGGAAGTGTCTGTTGAAGACCTTCAAAATTAATTTTCCCGTTATTGGGAACTGAGGGAGTAGAATCTTGAATTCCGACAGATAAATGTCTGAGGGCTTCAAGAACTCCAGCATCGAGCAAGGCTTGGTTACAGATTGGCCTTTGATCTCCTGACTGTGCTGGGCGGATCTTTTTCTTAGATGCCTTCTTACTCACTTTAGAAACCACTTGTTGATGAAAGTGGTTACTCTGAGCAGGTGTATGTGCCTCATCAGGAAAGATGGTCAGGTTAGGCTGACGATCTCCACTCAAATCAGGTGTATGTGCCTGACTTGGTTGTCTGTTTGATATGGGGGAGTATCCCCCATAACCCTCTTGGACTGGAACAGATGTGTGTGTCTGTTCCGGAGTGAATCGTTGATGTGTCACTCCACTGCTAGGGATAGATTTATGTGTCTGTCCCTAAGATGATGATGAAGCTGTTATGATATCCTGGAAAGCATCCAGGATATGAGCAGGAATTTGCTTCTGCTCTTTCACCATTGACAAAATATGTTTGGTGACTTCAGCCGCCAGAACGGGGATATACGTCCATTCCGGGCTTGGAGTAGGTGTATGTGCCTGCTCCTGTCCTCCTTTTCCTATCAGTGAATCCTGACAGTACTCAAGTGTGGAGGCAGAGAGTTGAGTCTGCCTCCTGTTTGTCTTCGGGGCTTTCCGACTGACTTCTCCGTGCGCTACCAAGCGAGACTGTTGGTAGGCTTGATTAGTATTAGCAGGTGTATGTGCCTGCTGATTACACTTCGCCAAACGCGGTTGACGAGATCCATCATATGTAGTCAGACGAGCCTGCTGAGTAACTGGTGATGTATAGGCAGGTGAATGTTTCTGCCTATAGTACTCCGCCGGAATTGCCTGGCGGGATTGGCTTGATGCTGCCAGACGAGTCTGCTGGACAACGGAATTAAAACAGACAGGTGTGTATGCCTGCTCGTTATTTGCCACCAAGTTAGGTTGGTGGACTTCTCTGGAGATGGCAGGGATGACAACCTTCCTATTGTTAACCGGATTCCGTCTCTGGCGGTTCATCTTGCCTGCTCGGGTTCAAGGAACCTGAGCTGAATGCCTGGAGTCGGTAACCTCATCATGTTGAGGGCGCACTACCGCACGAGTCTGACGGCGATTGTTGATGGGAGTCCTTGAGAAGGACTCCTGTCTTTTTGAATTAAGGTCCTGCGAGACCTTCTCATTCACTTCCTCAGAGTAAGGGAGTGAATGGAAATTGCGTTCCAGGGATAATGACCTGAAACGGTTGGAGACGGTAGTCAGCCCCGCCTGCTTCTTGATCGCTGGCCGCCGTTGTCCGGACGACCAGGTAGAGTTGTTAAATTGGAGGGCTTGACCAGCGGCCTCCAGAGTTGGGATAGTACCATTGTGACGGTACTCCTTAACCAGCGCATTAGAAACCCAGCGTTGAAGACGCTGAGTTGGTGATGTCATCCTCAGAGTGGACGACGTTCCAACAGGAGTAGTAGCATTGGTTTTCACAGCAGCAGACCTCACAGTAGAGGTGTTCACAGTAGCAGTATTCACAGGGGTGAATTTAAGGAAAGCCATTTTGCAGAAGATCTTGAGAAAAGAGTGCCTGTTCCATATAACAGACATAATCAAGATGAATCCCGCCACTGTATCTTTTGGATGAGCACATGTCAATGATTGCTTTGTTGGCCCAAGGGGCCTAACAAATAAGAAGAACATCACTTTAACTTGGTTAAGGATTCACGTCGGGTTCACCATTTTTGTTTCCTCAAGGATTTTGGGGATGACCTCGTTGATTTGAGATTCAAACGTTCCGATCGGTTTCTAGCGGGTTTGTTCGTAGAACCGGAAACATCCAATGATTCCACATCCGTTTGGACCTACTTTCCAAAGGTAGGCACACATTAGCTTGTGGACTGATAAGGCTTAGGAATTTTCATTGGTCGAGAGGATGGGAGGTCGGACTCATCACACCTTTTTTAGGGGAATTATTGTCTACTCCGGGACTCTCTTTATTGATTTAAGTTATGTTCGTGAATCCTTATTACATTACCAAGTATAAAATGTGCTTTCCTTTAGTTTTAACAATCAATGATTAAATATGCAAGAAATTTAGAGAATCTTTTATATGTATTCGAGGTTCTTCATCAATAGAGAATCATCTATATCTGTTTAGAGATTCTTGGTCAATGGTATCCTTCAAAACATTTATATAAAAGTCTCTTGGTCATTATGATGACCAGGCTGGTTTTAAAGCCACTCAGTGGGGCACTTGAAGTTTATCGTCATTCAGAAGGACATGGATTATTTCAAAGTTGGGATCGAACCCAAAAAAATGGGCTACCTACGTTTCCTTTGTTTTGGAAAAGGAATCAGAACCCATGTAGTTCGAGTAATGGAGTATGATGTTTATGATTGATGGCTCAAAGAAGAATGTCATAATTACTTTTACACTCTAAGCTCACGTGAGTCATGCTCGGTGTGAGAAACAAGAGGTATTGGTAAAAATTAGACAATTGTGCCATGAAAGATGCAATCATAAGAATTTGTCTGGGGCTTATGTATGTATGACTGCCCAGATAGATGAAGGTTTAGGATTTACTTTTAGGGATAAAATCCAGGAACAGTGTCCATAAAGGTATATGTGCTTTATGGAGATTTTAATACTCTAATCTTGGGGCTTGCTCCTAAGGAGGATGCCCAAGTTAGGAGGGGACTTATGATTGGGTTTTACTCCTGAAAAGAAAACCCAAGATTATGACTGAGTCTTATTCCTGAAAAGGAGACCCAGGTTAGGGATTAAGGTTTGGGGCTTACTCCTGAGGAGGATGCCCAAATTTGAGGTTGGGGCTTACTCCTAAGAAGGATGCCCATAGTTGAGATTGGGGCTTACTCCTGAGGAGGATGCCCAAGTTAAAGGATTATGATTGGGGCTTACTCCTGAGGAGGATGCCCAAGTTTAAGGAATTAAGGTTTGGGGCTTACTCCTGAGGAGGATGCCTAGTACTTGAGATTGGGGCTTACTCCTGAAGAGGATGCCCAAGTTTGGGAACTTTAAGAATTTGGGGCTTACTCCTGAGGAAGATGCCCATATTAAAGGATTTATAACTGGGGATTATTCCTAAAAAAGGAGACCCAAGTTAAGGATTCTCTCATTATAACATCCCAAGGTTTTCTAAAAATAAATTGAAAATGCTTGAAATTTTGTTTAAGGTATATATTTATAAGTATCCTTTAAACATAATTTTATTTCTTCTATGTTTTGAATTTCAAGAAACTGTCATCTACAATTGTGTTCAGTATGTTATTTAGAGTCTGATGGAACAAACTTGTTTTTTTTTGTGAATAGTAACATGCCCTTATGAATAGTAATATGACCTCATGAATAGTAAATAATAATAATATTTTATTTTCCCATGGCAATAGGATAATGAGATCTTAATTAATTTTCCAATGTCACATAAAACTAATTGCACTTCAATATTGTTATTTTTCGAATTAACTGTGACCTTATTTAAAAATTAAATTAATAATATTTAGAAAATTATTTTTGAAAAATGGAGTCCACTTTTGAATTCTACACGTCGAAAAATGGTAGGGGTAAAGTTTTGGTATTTTTCTGAAACTCTTGAATTTTCGGTGAATAGTGAAATACGGTAAAATACCGTATAATCAATTTATCAGTAAAAATGCACTATTTATGACATCATAAGTGATGCAAGGCCACTTGCTTCGAACTCACTTGATATTTTCACTAATTAAGGCCACTTGATTTGAGATTATTCATAGTCTTGATAAAAATATTATAATAATGATTAAAATAATCTAAAATACCTCCCCTCCTCCACTATAAATACCACCCTCACTCCCCTCTTCCTCCCACACCTCTCAAGCCTTGAGTATTGTCTAATTTCTGCCAAATTCCCTCCTCAATATTCTTCCCCACTTCCTAGAGCTGCTGGTCTCACCAAAAGACCAAAATCAAAGCCCTTAAGAAGGATCTCAAGGAGAAGAGATCAAGAGGTAAACATCCTCTTTCATTTTCATTCTTTCCTTCCATTTTATGTTATTCTCTTCCTTTCCCTTTGTCTTTTGTTGGGATATTTCATTAAATATTTCCCCTTACTGTACAAATTTTGTATGATTGATGAGATATTTCATTCCTCTCATCAATCTTGTTTTTATGAAATTTTAAGAGGCGCCGTTAGGCTGCCGAATTTTTTGTAAGAAATTTCTCATGTTTTCTTTATTTCATGATTCCTTCCACTTCTTTCTTCACCCCCTCTTATCCAAGAGGCATGAAATCTCCAGAATCATGTATATTCTGGATGTTGTCATGTTTATGGAAAATTACAAATCATTATTCCTCTCCTCTCTCACTTATTTAAAGAATCAAAAAACATTGTCCATTTGTGTCGAATTACCGATATCGTGGACGGTGTATTTTCAATTTCCATTAATTATTTCAAGTCTGGTCATGAAACCATTTATATGGTTGAAACAGGTTATAATATATGTTTTATGACTCATATAAGGTTCTGGAATTCTTTTGTACTCATGATTCAAATTTATTAGACTAAATGAGGTTGTAATTATCAAGGAACCACTTAAATGATCTAAACGAACATAATTAATGTTTTAACTTATAAATCATCATCATATAAAGCACCAAAGTGATAAATGGTATAATTTATGGTACTGGAATTATGTAAATACTACTCCATTCCAATTCTGGAGTTTCACTTCCAATCAACAAGAACGATTCATCATGAACCGATTGTGAAAATCACAAAAGAACTCACCCAAAATAATGCAAGGAACCAAATACTAACAAATAAGGGATGAAATAAGGTTATGAAATGAACATATAAGATGTTATAAACATGAACATGTTTCTGTAAAATACTAATAACACCCTTTTGACCATTATACAGAAGGTTTAAACAATTTTGAAGTAAGACAAGCCCAAGGTAAGGGAATTCTTAACCCGATTTCCATTCTTTTGGTTAACCTTTTACTTTATAATTTATGTGATATTTAAATTGTTTGTGTGTTGGGTTCTGTTTATATTATGTTTAATTATGTGTATTTACAGAGTATATACATATTCCATCCACTCAATTAAGTCTCACTTCAAGTATATGATGTTTATAAGGGACTTTTCTTCTAAAATCCTTTTTTAAAATTCTGTTTTATAAGATTCAAAGGCAATGTTTTTATGCTATTGTTTATGTTGTATGATTATGTTTTGGTTATTGGGAATTGTTTATGATGAAGGGTGAGACGTATATTTCCCTCCAATGCATTGGGTATGAGTAAGTTGGAGGTCGGCCGTATGGTTACTCCAAGTGTAACTGTGATGGTTACACAAAGTAAGGTAGCCGTGAGGGTTACAAATTTTAAGGTAGCCAAGATGGTTACAAGATTATGTAAGTAATGCCCCAATATACCTCTATGATTATAATTATGTTTGTGTGGATCTTGTGTAAATATCATGTTACACAAAGTAAGATTTTATGGGTGTAAAGCATGTATTTTGAAAATGTTTTCATATGTCATGCGTATTCATGGACTAATGTGATTTTTCCTTCTTTTTCATACCTTACTGAGCTTTTGTGCTCATCCCAAGTTCTTAAATGATTTTTCACAGGTTAATGATGAGTAATACAAGGATGGAAGACATGTTAAATGTTGAAGAATTGTCAAGGAGTCTTGTTTTGTGTTTTAATGTTTTATATTCTGAGGAAAATGGAAACTGATTTTATGGTATCCACTATGTAAAAATGTGTAATGTTATGAATGTTTTGTCTTAATTCTCTAAAGATATAAACTTGAAAAGATCCTCAATGTATAATGAAGTGGTTTCTTAAATAAATTCAAGATTATGTATGAAATAAGTGCGGGTCCTTATAGTTGGTATCAGAGGATGGTTTAGATAACTTTAGGGGTTAAGGTGATGCTAATAGAATACCATAAATAATTCTCACCCTATGTTTAATTTGTTATAGCATTTAAAGATTACCATGTTGCTTCATCTAAGAAATGTTTGTTTAGAATGGTTGTCCGCAGAAGGAACATGGATGCTGAAGAGGATAGGCACCGACAGAATGACATCCTTCCTGATCAACAGCCTGGAATGGTAGGGATTGGAACCGAGCAGTTTGTGACAGTAATGGCTCAGCTAACGCAGGCAATAAATGGTGGTGGCATCCATGCAAGAGGACAAATAGAGGTACCCCAACGGAACATGACAGTGGTGGAACATTTTGTGAGACAACATCCTCCTGCATTCAATGGATCTTCTGACCCAGTGGCAGCAGAAGGATGGATTAAAGCCCTTGAAAAGATATTTGATGTTATGGGATGTTCGGACAATCAAAAGGTAAGTCTTGCCATTTATCGTTTTGAAGGGGAAGCTGATCAGTGGTGGTCAATGGTAAGGAATATCAAGGGTAGAGAGGATTTTGATGCCTTAGTGTGGGATGAATTTAAAAGTCTTTTTCTTGAAAAATATTTTCCTAAGGTGGTGCGACTTAGAATGGAGAAACAATTCCTTGAAATGAAACAAAAGGAGGAAGATTCAGTGGCTATGTATGAGGCGAACTTCACCCGACTGGTGAGGTATGATCCAAATCTTATTCTGGATCTCGATAGAAAAATCAACCGCTTTTACTCAGGATTGAAGCCAAGGCATCGAAGGGCATTGGCCTCCCGTGAATTCAAAAGTTACGAGAAACTTGTCCGATGTGCTGAGAGGGTAGAGATGGAGTTTGCTGACGATCACATGCAATTTGGAAACAAAGAGAAGAAGAGGTCAAATTGGAAAGCAATGGGTAAGAATCAACCAATGAAATCTGATGGTAAGAAAATACAGTTTCCAGTTTGTGAAAAGTGTGGCAAGAAGCACCCTGGGGAATGTCTTATCAAAACTGGGAAGTGTTTTAAATGTGGTAAGTTTGGACACATGGCCTGAGATTGCAATGAAAATGATCCAAAGACTAATCCTGATAAGAAAACTGTAAAGTGTTTTAAATGTGGTGAGATGGGTCACTATGAAAATGCATGTCCAAAGAGGGATCCAAATGATGCAATGAAGCCAGAATACAAGCAGAAAGGTGTAGTGAGATCCTTTGCGACTACGTCAGCAGATGTTGGGCCATCCAATGAAGTTGTATCAGGTACTTTGTTTGTTCACTCAGATTTTGCTAAAGTTTTGTTTGATACGGTGTCTACACATTCCTTCATCTCTGAGGAATTTTCTAGTAAATTGGAAATATCAACTCAACAAATGATACCCGAACTTGTTGTTAAAACACCAGGGGGAAATGTTATAGCAAAGAGGAATTATAAGAATATTTCTATTGTGGTATGTGGAAAGACTTTACCTGCAAACCTTGTTGTTTTACCCTTAGTCGAGTTTGAAGTTATTCTGGGGATGGATTGGCTTTCTGATTATCATGCTAAGATTGACTGTAGAGCAAAAGAAGTTGTTTTTCAGAAAGAGTTTCAGTTTGAATACAAGAATGAACCCATACAATTGATAACATATCAAGAAGCTGAGAAACTACTGAAAGATGGAAATGAACGTTATCTGGCTCATATTGTTGAAAACAAGGGAACTATTAAATTTATTATGTGCCAGTGGTAAATGAATACCTTGATGTTTTTCCTGAGGAGTTACCCAGTGTCATACCTAAACGAGAAGTCGAATTCACAATTGACTTAGTTCCGGATGCTAAGCCAATTTCAAAACCCCCATATCGTATGGCTCCAATAGAACTTCTTGAATTGAAAAATCAGTTGCAGGATTTGCTTGTCAAAGGCTTCATTCGTCCCAGTACTTCACCATGGGGAGCCCCTGTTTTGTTTGTTAAAAAGAAGGATGGTTCCATGAGACTTTGCATTGATTATAAAGCTTTGAATAACATCACTGTTAAAAACAAGTATCCTTTGCCTCATATTGATGACTTGTTTGATCAGCTCCAGGGAGCTCAGTACTTTTCCAAGATTGACTTGAGATCCGGATACCATCAGCTGAAGGTGAAGGAGGATGACATCCTGAAAAAATCATTTCGTACTAGATATGGGCATTATGAATTTGTTGTTATGCCATTTGGGTTAACTAATGCACCTTCTGTATTCATGAATCTTATGAATAGAGTATTTCATGAGTTCTTGGATAAGTTTGTGGTTGTATTTATTGATGACATTCTGGTTTTTTCTAAAAATAAATAGGAGCATGAAAAGCATCTAAGGGTTGTTTTACAAACTTTAAAAGAAATGAAACTATATGGAAAATTCAGCAAGTGTGATTTTTGGTTGCAACGGATTTCTTTTCTTGGGCACATTGTAAATAAGGATGAAATAACAGTTGATCCTGCCAAAACAAAAGTAGTTGATGAATGGCCAAGACCCACAAATGTTACAGAGATTCGTAGTTTTCTGGGCTTAGCAAGTTATTACCGATGCTTTGTTAAGAACTTTGCACGGTTATCTAGCCCAATAACTAAGTTAACACGGAAAGGGGTTAAATTTGTTTGGACAGAGGAATGTGATGTTTGTTTTCAGGAACTAAAGAAGAGAATGGTGAATGCTCCAGTTTTGGCCTTACCTTCCCGGAATGGTGAGTTTGTCATCTATAGTGATGCTTCTTTGAAGGGACTTGGTTGTGTTTTGATGCAGAATGGTCAGGTAATTGCCTATGCTTCGAGACAACTTAAACCTCATGAGATGAATTATCCCACACATGATTTGGAATTGGCAGCTGTGGTTTTTGCTTTGAAAATATGGAGGCATCATCTATACGGAACCAAATTCCAAATATATACTGACCATAAAAGTCTTAAGTATATATTCACTCAGAAGGAATTAAACATGAGGCAGAGAAGATGGCTAGAACTGATAAAGGATTATGACTGCATGATTAATTACCATCCTGGAAAAGAAAACAAAGTAGCGGATGCCTTAAGTCGGAAAATATGCTACATTTGGAACGTGATCCCTTGATTAATGATTTGATAAATTTTGGCTTAGAAGTTGTTGGTGCAGGGAATATATCTGTTTTGTTTCAGGTTTCTGTGCAGTCTTCGTTGTCAGACAGAATTATGAAAGCGCAGAGGAAAGACCGTGAGCTACAGAAAAAGGTAGAATTGGTTAAAATGGGTAAGTTTCCAGAATTTAATCTTGATAAAGATTGTGTTTTAAGGTTTGGAAAAAGGTTGTGTGTGCCTTGTGATTCCCAACTGAAGAAAGAATTGTTGTGTGAAGCTCATAGTTCTCCATTTTCTGTTCATCCTGGAAGTACTAAGATGTATAGAGACCTTCGGGAGTATTATTGGTGGAATGGGATGAAAAGAGATATTGCTGATTTTACGATGAAATGTTTGACATGTCAGCAGGTTAAAGCAGAGCGACAGTTACCGAAGGGGATGCTTCAGCCTTTGCCAGTGCCAGAATGGAAATGGGAGAATATATCCCTAGATTTTGTGGTGGGACTACCAAAGACTTCTCTAGGTAACAATGCGATATGGGTTATTGTTGATCGGCTAACAAAGTCTGCTCATTTTCTTTCTATTCGAGATACAATGACATTAGATCAGCTTTCTCGATTGTACCTCAAAGAGATTGTCAGGTTACATGGAGTTCCTCTTTCCATTGTGTCTGACCGAGATCCCAAGTTCACTTCTAAATTTTGGAAGGGACTTCAGAAGTCTTTGGGCACAGAGTTGAATTTCAGTACAGCTTTTCATCCTCAATCAGATGGGCAGTCAGAGCGAACGATTCAAACTTTGGAGGATATGCTTCGAGCTTGTTCAATGGACTATCAGGGAAGTTGGGATCATCATCTTTCATTAGTTGAGTTTTCTTATAATAACAGTTTCCATTCCAGTATTCAGATGGCACCTTTTGAGGCCTTGTATGGAAAGCGGTGTCGGACTCCTGCGTTTTGGGATGAAGTCGGTGAAAGAAAGTTGATGGGGCCAGAATTAGTAGAAGAAGTGGCTGAGAAAGTGAGGATGATCCAGCAACACATGAGGACAGCTCAGAGCAGGCAGAAAAGTTATGAAGATAACAGAGGGAAAGACTTCTCTTTCAAGGTAGGTGACCATGTTTTCCTTAAAATATCTCCTTGGAAAAGTGTGATGCCTTTCGGTAAGAAAGGGAAACTAAGTCCACGGTTCATCCGGTCCTTTTGAAATCTTGGATAAAGTTGGAACAGTTGCGTACCGCGTAGCTTTGCCTCCGAGCTTGTTTCAGGTACACAATGTTTTTCATGTTTTGATGTTGAGAAAGTATGTTCCAGATTCATCAAATGTCTTGAGGCCGGAAGAAGTTCAGCTAGCAGAGAACCTTTCTTATGAAGAAAAACCGGTTCAGATTCTTGATCGAAGAGAACAGGTATTGCGGAATAAGGTAATCCACTAGGTAAAGGTTTTGTGGAGAAACCACATGGTTGAAGAAGAAACATGGGAGTCTGAAAATGCTATGAGGGAAAGATACCCTCAGTTGTTTAATAAGTAAATAAAATTGCGAGGACGCAATTTCAAGAAGGTGGGGATAATGTAACATCCCAAGGTTTTCTAAAAATAAATTGAAAATGCTTGAAATTTTGTTTAAGGTATATATTTATAAGTATCCTTTAAACATAATTTTATTTCTTCTATGTTTTGAATTTCAAGAAACTGTCATCTACAATTGTGTTCAGTATATTATTTAGAGTCTGATGGAACAAACTTGTTTTTTTGGTGAATAGTAACATGCCCTTATGAATAGTAATATGACCTCCTGAATAGTAAATAATATTATTATTTTATTTTCCCATGGCAATAGGATGATGGGATCTTAATTAATTTTCCAATGTCACATAAAACTAATTGCACTTCAATATTGTTATTTTTCGAATTAACTGTGACCTTATTTAAAAATTAAATTAATAATATTTAAAAAATTATTTTTGAAAAATGGAGTTCACTTTTGAATTCTACACGTCAAAAAATGGTAGGGGTAAATTTTTGGTATTTTTCTGAAACTCTTGAATTTTCGGTGAATAGTGAAATACGGTAAAATACCGTATAATCAATTTATCAGTAAAAATGCACTATTTATGACATCATAAGTGATGCAAGGACACTTGCTTCGAACTCACTTGATATTTTCACTAATTAAGTCCACTTGATTTGAGATTATTCATAGTCTTGATAAAAATATTATAATAATGATTAAAATAATCTAAAATACCTCCCCTCCTCCACTATAAATACCACCCTCACTCCCCTCTTCCTCCCACACCTCTCAAGCCTTGAGCATTGTCTAATTTCTGCCAAATTCCCTCCTCAATCATCTTCCCCACGTCCTAGAGATGCTGGTCTCACCAAAAGACCAAAATCAAAGCCCTTAAGAAGGATCTCAAGGAGAAGAGATCAAGAGGTAAACATCCTCTTTCATTTTCATTCTTTCCTTCCATTTTATGTTATTCTCTTCCTTTCCCTTTGTCTTTTGTTGGGATATTTCATTAAATATTTCCCCTTACTGTCCAAATTTTGTATTATTGATGAGATATTTCATTCCTCTCATCAATCTTGTTTTTATGAAATTTTAAGAGGCGTCGTTAGGCTGCCGAATTTTTTGTAAGAAATTTCTCATGTTTTCTTTATTTCATGATTCCTTCCACTTCTTTCTTCACCCCCTCTTATCCAAGAGGCATGAAATCTCCAGAATCATGTATATTCTGGATGTTGTCATGTTTATGGAAAATTACAAATCATTATTCCTCTCCTCTCTCACTTATTTAAAGAATCAAAAAACATTGTCCATTTGTGTCGAATTACCGATATCGTGGACGATGTATTTTCAATTTCCATTAATTATTTCAAGTCTGGTCATGAAACCATTTATATGGTTGAACCAGGTTATAATATATGTTTTATGAATCATATAAGGTTTTGGAATTTTTTTGTACTCATGATTCAAATTTATTAGATTAAATGAGGTTGTAATTATCAAGGAACCACTTAAATGATCTAAACAAACATAATTAATGTTTTAACTTATAAATCATCATCATATAAAGAACCAAAGTGATAAATGGTATAATTTATGGTACTGGAATTATGTAAATACTACTCCATTCCAATTCTGGAGTTTCACTTCCAATCAACAAGAACGATTCATCATGAACCGATTGTGAAAATCACAAAAGAACTCACCCAAAATAATGCAAGGAACCAAATACTAACAAATAAGGGATGAAATGAGGTTATGAAATGAACATATAAGATGTTATAAACATGAACATGTTTCTATAAAATACTAATAACACCATTTTGACCATTATAAAGGAGGTTTAAACAATTTTGAAGTAAGACAAGCCCAAGGTAAGGGAATTCTTAACCCGATTTCCATTCTTTGGGTTAACCTTTTAATTTATAATTTATGTGCTATTTAAATTGTTTGTGTGATGGGTTCTGTTTATATTATGTTTAATTATGTGTATTTACAGAGTATATACATATTCCATCCACTCAATTAAGTCTCACTTCAAGTATATGATGTTTATAAGGGACTTTTCTTCTAAAATCCTTTTTTAAAATTCTGTTTTATAAGATTCAAAGGCAATGTTTTTATGCTATTGTTTATGTTGTATGATTATGTTTGGTTATTGGGAATTATTTATGATGAAGGGTGGGACCTATATTTCCCTCCAATGCATTGGGTATGAGTAAGTTGGAGGTCGGCGATATGGTTACTCCAAGTGTAACTGTGATGGTTACACAAAGTAAGGTAGCCTTGAGGGTTACAAATTTTAAGGTAGCCAAGATGGTTACAAGATTATGTAAGTAATGCCCCAATATACCTCTATGATTATAATTATGTTTGTGTGGATCTTGTGTAAATCTCATGTTACACAAAGTAAGATTTTATGGGTGTAAATCATGTATTTTGAAAATGTTTTCATATGTCATGCGTATTCATGGACTAATGTGATTTTTCCTTCTTTTTCATACCTTACTGAGCTTTTGTGCTCATCCCAAGTTCTTAAATGATTTTTCACAGGTTAATGATGAGTAATACAAGGAAGGAAGACATGTTAAATGTTGAAGAATTGTCAAGGAGTCTTGTTTTGTGTTTTAATGTTTTATATTTTGAGGAAAATGGAAACTGATTTTATGGTATCCACTATGTAACAATGTGTAATGTTATGAATGTTTTATCTTAATTCTCTAAAGCTCTAAACTTGAAAAGATCCTCAATGTATAATGAAGTGTTTTCTTAAATAAATTCAAGATTATGTATGAAATAAGTGCGGGTCCTTATACTCATCTTAAAGGATGAGGTTGAATGAATGAACTCTCCATATTTAGTGACATAAGGATATTTAAATCACTAGGTTTTGAGAGATATTCCACAGAATTACTTTCAGATAAGGAAGTAAAATCAAGAAATCATGCCATAAATGGCTTTGAAGAGTGTCTTGAAGACTGAATCTTGAAAAGGAAAGGTGTAATGTCTTAAGAGGGGTAAAAAGGGGAAGATAGGCACCCAAAAAGGTAGGGGCGCGCAAGTCTGGAAAGGCGCGCAAGTATTGCGGCGGCGCGCAAGTATTGGTCGCGCAAGTATACCTGCGCGACATGTGGGGTACTTGCGCGATTTTCAACCAGTATGAGAATATTTGAGATACTCTTTTTAATCACTTTAGAATCCTCTTGAGGTTCTTCCAGAAAAGGGACGCACAAGTTATATTGAAGGAAATAAGTCGGCGCGCAAGTGTTGATAAGTTTCAACACTTAGGCCTTCCTTATTCTCTTTAGATCTTCCGTTCTAGGTAAGAAATTACCTTAGAAGTGTTCCGGAAGCTTTGAGAAGAGACTTGGGCGTCGGGAGCTTCAATCCGAGTTTCTGAAAAAAGATCCTCTTGAATGGGGGGCCCACAGGGTCTATTTATAGGCAAAAGAAGGCCCTGGGCGGTTACCACTTAGGTCGCGCAAGTCACTTGCGCGACCAAGGTCGTCGTGCAAGTGTACTTGCACGATAGTGAGATAACTTGCGCGGTGCAGTTGCTTTTGATCCTGTGTTCATGCCTTTGTCGATTTTTGATGTTTTCTTCAAAGGATGAATCACTTTGAGCTCAAATATTCCCCTTTTTTGATCTTTAGATTCTGTGACGAAAGGAGCGTCAACAGTATGTTTTGAAAGAATATATTATAAAATAAATTATATATAGGTTGTGCAAGGTTCTCCTTCTTTAACACCTTTTTCAAAATCATAATATTCTTCAAAATATTATGATAAGGTAAATTATTTGAAAATGCATTGATAATATTTAACTTTCATGAAAATATTGTAATATTGTGAATTTAGAATTTAATTAAATACAACCCATGATCCATGATGATATCTAGGTATAGTGGAGGTGTTTAATATCTCAAAAAATTGCTTGCAAGTGAGTTGTATGCTAGAAAACGTTTCACAATCATCTGAACATGACTTTGCAATAATTATTGCAAGAATGTCATCAGGAAGATATAGAAATGTTGTTTGAGGTCCTCCTCCTAATATTTATAACCAACTTTCCTTGATCTAAAAAAGTTATAAAATAAGTATTTAATTGAAATAGTAGACATTTGGACAAACCATGTGTTTAATGAAAATTCATAATCCTTAAAGTTTTCTAAACCAAACTCTGATACCAACTATAAGGCCCTAGACTTAAACATTACATAATCTTTAGTTAAATCAAGAATTCATATTAAGGATCTTTTCAGGTTTATAGATTTAGAGAAATAGGCCATATGAATTACATTACATCTCAAAAATTACAAAGTAGACACTTATACTCAGTTTCCATTTTTTTTCATAAAATAAAAACTCTTAAAAAAAGAAACATGTCTAGTTCCTTGTTTTAGACAACATTACTTTTCCTTGATCCCATCCTTAGCCCTATTCATATTTATGTCCTGTGAAAAACATTTCAAAATATGGGATGAGTATAAAAAAGCTCAGTAAGGTTTATAAAATAAGGAATGAAAACATTATCCCATAAATAAATAAAAATCATTGAAACCATACTTATCAATCATAACATAACTTATGATATCATAAGATATATGAATAACAAAAAAAATCATAAATCATAAAGGTATTTTATGGCATACATAATATACTTACATTGTAGCTTTGACAGCTAAGTAGAGAGTTACATTTGTAATACCCATCACATTATAGTCCCTAAATCTATTAGGAGAAACATTAAAATTTACCTCTGTCATGTTAGACAATGATTTGGAGAGCTATCTCAGGCTCACCCGCCCTAGGTTTATCACAGAACCACCCGTATTCATAAACAATTCCCAAGAACCATAAAATATTCATAACACATAAAACAAGCATAAAGGAAAGATAACATTTCCACATTGCAATCACAATATATCATTTAAATATATCAACATAATCAATCCATTATCAAAACCATTTTCAATACCCAAATATGCAAAAACGTCTATGGTATTTATTTTCCTTTTAAAAACATTACGGCTTGTTAAGGAAGCCAAATATCAAATAACACTCGCAGTGGCAGAAAGGTCGTTGTCACCGCGTATGTTAAAAAAGAAACATTCTATTTTTTATTTAGTAAAATGCTTTGTAGAATATGATTCCCTTTGAATGAAATGAAAAGTCAAAGGGTTTTATACACCGTATAATATAAAGTCATGTATAAATCAAAATATGCCTCAATGATAGGGGATTGAGATGAAGTACCTTATAATGATCATACCATTAGATTAAAGATAAATCAATGACATAATTATGTGTGAAAAATATAAATACACTCAATATAAGTGTATATTAAGTGTAATACAATCATAGTTCATTCACACATATTTATGACATGACATAATCAATAAGTAAAAGTTTAACCCAAAGAATTGAAATTGGGTTAAAAAGTTTCCTTACAGAAATTTGATAGCCCAACGACGTCACTTTAAAATTCATAAAATGATTTGATGAGAGAGAATATGGTCTCTCATCACATGGACATAAAATTTATATCAATAAGGATATATAATAACATATCAAAACATTTTAAAATTTAAATTTAAAATTCATAACATAAAATAAGTCTTTGACTAAAAGAGGAGGGTGAAAGGTTCCCTTACCGATTTGCTAACTTACGAAACATACACCCCATGAAAGAAGGATCATAAAATGAAGATGTAAATACCCATAAATTAAATTATATTACAAAAATTATACAATCATGGGCATTACATACACCTCACAAAAGGAAACAGTGTAAAATATAGAATGAATCCCACGATAATAAAAAGTGAGATGAAAACCCCTTACCTCAAGTCTGACTTGTCTTATATGTTCCTTATTCTTCCTGAATAACAAAATTAAGTTAATTTCTACTTTCATAAGAAAATTTTTCAAGTGTATTATTCATTTTATATCACTAATTACCTTACTACCATAATTATTTAATTATTTGAGTTCATATTAGACATTTTGTTGATGTTTGAAACTTGAGTCAAAAATAAACTTATTATAATTAAAAATTGTCCATGTGGTCAAAAGTCCATTATCTCTTGAATTATATTCATGATTTAGATATCATATATATAATATATAAATATTATATATATATATGTACTTATAATAATACATAACATTTGGATATAAGAAATGAAATGCACCATTCATAGAGACGGTAAGCCGTACGTACGAATGAATGCTACTCTCATTTATATTTCATATTTAATGTAATGAAAAAATAATGATAAATAGGTATATTATAATTAAATTATAATATATATGTTACATATGTTACATAAGTTCATAAATTATATCCTTGATATGTTCCATGTATAGCATGAACGAGTCATATCACTTTGAGGGGGTGGTAGTCTGCACTTACTCAAATGAAATTATCCTATTTACGCGTTATGGAAAGAATAAAGTTATCCAGTAAATTAAAAATACAAAATCATAGAGATAAATTAAATATCATAAATATCATATATAACTAATTTTCCATCATAATGGCCACCATGAGTGGTGGGAGGGTAAAATCAAACAATCATCATTTTGTGAGGTAACAATTCGCTGTACATAGAAACAATATGTTCGTATCCATTATATTGAGGTGTATGTGAGTATAGTTAGAATAATTCCCATAAAAACAACCTAGTATATTTAATATACTTTTGTTTTTATTAAATAATTTAATAAATAGAGTTTAGGGGGTTGTATAAGGAAAATTAAAAGAAAAGAATTTAGAGAAGACGTTACCTTTAAATTGGGTAACTCCCTTTGGTTTGAACTAAAAGGCTTTCTTGAAGTGTATTATGACTATGTTAAGTATTCTAGGATGAAGAGAGGGATGTTGGGAGCTTATTTTGGTAGAGTTTGGATGATCCAATGAGCTTGATAGGTGTGGGTAATGGGTTAGAGGTGGTGTCCTTTTATAAGAGGGAGGAGGGGATCTTTAGGAAAGTTTAAAAATATTTTTTTATTATAAACTTATTTTCGGTTTGAAAAATTAAAAAACTCATTAAATTAAAATATAAGATGAATATTGTTCTAAATAAAATTCTAAAATAGTAATTTTACAGGTTTTGAATCTTTTTTTTTAATTTTTATAATCTAATTTATTTAAATTATTCATTAATAAGGTAATCACTGCATCATCATTGCGTCATAATGTATTTTATTTATTTGAAATTTAAAAATTATAAATAAAATACCATGATGTATGAAATATTTTTATATTTCCAATTAATATTTATAGTCTAATATATAACTTATATAACCCCATGTAAAAATTGATTTACTAAAAGATATATGTTTATGTCATTTTTGTCTTTACTTTAAATTAATTAACATAAAGTGTTATTATCACTCCCAAGTGGCTCCATGGGATCCCAAAATAGCCCCAAGGATGACTGTGGTATCAAATTTCTCATACAATAGTGTTTGGACAAGTTTAAGGTTAATTTGTTATTATTATAATATTTTTATTTTTCCTTATTTTCTAGATTTACCATTTAACCATGGTAAATAAAATATTTAATGAAGTAAATATTCATAATGTCTAAAAATAAAAGTTACTTATTTACACAATTTGGACCTCCGGATTCAAAATATGGAATCCATTTTTCTAAATTCAAAACACAAAAGTGTCATAAATTAATTTAAAATTAATTCCCATTGTCAAAACAAAAAAGCGTGTTTTTAAGAAATAATAACTATCAAAATCTTGGCACTTATTTATGTCCAATTTCAAAGTGAAATTACTTCCAATGACCAAAATTTGATTAAATGATAAAAATATAATTTAATTACACTTTAAAATCAATTAAAAAATAATCTAACTATATAAATAAATTAGGTTAAAAGGCCGTTTTGAATTAAAATGCGGTATTTTTCATTATTCATTAAAAATGAACATTATCAAAAAAATACCAAAATTTCATCCAAAGTAAATTTTTATTTCACGATTCTAAAGAATAATATTATTGTGTCAAATATAACACATAAAATTGACAAAAACTATATTTAAAAAGGGTTCACCATCAAAAGGTTGTAAATCGACCCTTTAAAGAATATTAGAGTATTTATGATTAAAATTTGATTCATTCACATTTTAAGACACTAAATTTCATTGGATAAATGTAAAAAATTTAAAAACATGTGTAATAATATTTTAGTTATTTATATTCATTCCATCCAATACAACAACTATGTCTTAACTACCATTTAAAATAATAATAATAATAATATATTATTTTTCAGTATAAATCAAAGTTATGTGCAACATAAGATTTCAAAGAAACCTGTTGTTGTGTGTTGAGTACGCTATCAGACTTAGCATCCCCTTTAAAGTAAAATTAATATTTAATTCACAAATATTAATAAATATAAAAATATCATATTCTTTATTTACCTGGGATGTTACATCAAGATCCTTTCATGTCTCATTATAAGGAAAAAATATCATTTTAATTGAACTAAAATATTTTCATTATATAGATTATACTAAAAACATAAAGTCAAAAAAACATTTCACAACTTAAATTTTTGGTGATTTAATTTTTTATCAAGTGAATGTACCACCAAACATCTAATTAGAAAGTTATTTGTGATTACTTATATGAATTTGTTTTATCCATTTTGTGTTTGGTTAAATTTCATTTTTTGATTTCCTTGGCGGAATTAATCACTATTTTTAATGATTAATGTATGATTATAATTTTTTTCCATTTTTAAATTAAATATGTTCAATTTAATTAATTAATTATCTAGTGTATCATTGAATTTCATATTGAACGTATATAATTCTAGGAGTTTTTGTAATAATTCTTTATGTTCAAAGATTTAATTAGTTTAACTGTGGAAAAAAGTTGATATATGCATTGAATTTCATTTCAATTTCAAAATCATAAGGATATTTTATGTTAATTTAAATTTGTAGTACTCTATTATAATGAATCAAATATTATTTTAGTGTTTAAAATTAATCATTTTATGCATTATTTGTAAGTTAGTTTCTTTGCTAATACAAAGATAATATTTTCTTTTTTAATTGTTAACCCTTAGTTTCAGTTCCCATGTCAATTTCCTTTATCACATGGAATTTAATTTATTATTTATAATTTTTTTGTTAAAAATATTTCCTAAACATGCTGATCATTCTCTTGTTGGAAGCTATGCATTGAATTTAGAAGAAATATCAGACTGTTCATTGGGGGTATGAAAAAACCAAGTTAATCCAATTACCTTTGTTAAATAAGTGAAAGTATACATAAGTACTTATTAGGTATCATAATTTTTTTCATGATTTTTTTTCAAATGAAACCTATTTATTATGTTCATGTCATTTCAATAGCCTTAGATTTTTAGGTGTGCTCTGGATCTTGTGGGTGCAATTGATATGTTTTGATTCCACAGTTTCACCAGAGGATGGTCCTTAAATTATATATATTAGTTTGTGTGAAATGATTCTATGATTCATATTAATTTTGCAGCTTATAGACAATTCATAGACTTTTAAAATCATTCTGGTTTTGAAACATTGAATGTGATGTCTTTTGTAGAACAATCAAATACAATTTGGGTGATTGAAGAGTTTCAAATTTTGAAATTTATTTCCTTAAACTACAAGGGTTTATACTTATTTTCATTCATTTCTACATACTGAAATTATTATTTTTATTTTTAAGGGAAGGTGGACATTAACTCCATTATATTGACTATTTTTCCAAGGATAACAAAAAAATTCATACTTATTGAATTTTATTTTGGACTATTGAAACCATTTGATAAAACCACATAAAATAATTATTCTTATTTATTATTTTCATTTTTTAAGTTAATTGTTTTTGGATCATAAGGAGATATAAAATACTGAAGAAAATATTATCAATTTGTTATTATTATAACTATTTCAATTTTTATAGTTTTATATTCTTGTTTTGTTCTATAATCATGTGTAATTAAATTCATAAATTATTGTTTTATTAAAATTGTTTTGAGGTTTGAACACTTGTATAATCTATATAATATGATTTCATACATTATTGTTTATCTGGGTATTAGGGATCTAGGAGAAAACTTCACAAACATGTTATTTCAGACATGTGTGAAGTGTGTTACTTGACGATTTTTCAAGGATTATAAAAACATTATCACTCATTGTTTTTTATTCTTATTTTCTGTAACCATTTTAGAAAACCACATAAATAATTATGGTTATTCCCCTACTCATTCACTTGTTTTATCCATTGGGTAATACCTCCTTAAAAATTAAATACAGACAACCTATCAAGTGTCAAATGTGTATTCATTATGTTTGAGTATCCATACACTTTCCTTCCCAAAGTAATATGAGAATAATTTTAATCATAACTCTTTTTTAGTTAATCCCATTAGAGGGAAAATATTCATTATTATTATGAAATTATTGATGATTGTGTAGGAATCATGCCCTTGATTACTATGAAATGTTGGCAGAGCATCTAATTGATGTTTTGAGACACTCATTATCTTGGTGATATCATAATTTTTTAGAAAACCCATCACATTGGTAATTTCAAGGCATGTCAAACTCAATAGACATTTATTCTAGTATGCTTGGGAAAATGATAGTGGTGTTCTCAAAAACATTTAGTCCACATAGAATGTTGTGTTACTCTTATTTACACACCTTGATAGTGTACAAGACCTAATACCATGTATATGTAATTTAATTCCAAAATTTAGGGTCTTAAAAGTGGATGATATATAGAATCTAAATGCCTCAAAATGAAACTAAAATTAATATTTCTACAGTAAGAATTTAAGAAACTAAAATCTATTTGAAAATGTGTAAAAGTTGTGTATTAACATTTGAGTATATTTTTAGTAATTTTGTATTCTTTTAATAATAAAATAGATATAAAATTAAATATTTTCACCAATACCTGTTAATGATACATTTTCATAGTTTTAGAAATTGTGATCATAAATATTTGTTACTACTGGGATAACTATATAAAGATAGGTTTTGGATAATTAACTAATTAACTTATGTGTGGTGGAAGAAAAAATATTTAATGGTGGTGTTTTGTGTGTTATATGTAATTAAAATAATTTTTTTTTATTTTTTTTACATTTAAAGTGATTGTATTATTGTATATTATACAATAGTGAGAGAAAACAAAAATCCACAACAAGGAGGCCAAATCCAATGGGTGATGTGTGATGAAATTGGGTTACAGATTGACAATGAAATGCATTCAAAGTTAATTATCAAAAAATTATGACAAGAAACATCACATAGTCTCTAATATACACTCTCATGGTATCAAATAACTTAATAATGAAATCAAGAGTCCCCATGAGGTTTCTATTGTCTTCAAATAGTAGTGGTTATATGTAATTTCTATTAATTTTCTATCCCCACACCCCTTGAACTATTATTATTTAGGCTACACTGATCGATGATTTAGTTAATGGTATTGGTTTCAACCCCTTTTTTCTCACCCTCACCAAAAAATAAATTAACCTTTAATCAAAATTTAAAATCATAATCTAATATGACATGAATAATGAAAAATATGGGGATTAAAAGACATAGAATGAAAATTTCAATCACATCCCCCTACCACCCCACATGAATGTCTATCCATGAAAACTAAATTAAAAAACCATGTTCCGTATTCTATTTATACACTTCCTTTTTTATGGTATGTTTCAGTTCTGTTCATTTCATGACTGCTGTATTGTTGCTACTCTAGAGTAGCCAGACTCTCTAAAATTGTTACGTGTTATTTATTGTAAGAATCATACTAAACAAATTTGGAATTTAAATTTTCACTTCCTTTCTATTATTCAATTTATAGGTGAGTAAAAAAGTGATATGAAAATTTTATTCCTCATTTTGAAACCACATAAAAACATTTATACATAAATTAATGAAAATAATCACTTAAATAATTATTAAAGTAAATAATAAATCTATGAAATCTTGAACTGAATCACCTATTATATGTGATAATTACTATATAGTTTTCAACAACTTGGTTCTTAATAATCATTTATTTTCATTTTGGTACACTTGAACAAGTGAATATACTTGAACAAAGTGTGCTTCAAATATTCAAAATAAATGAGGGGGATTTTGATAAAAAATAAGTACCTGAAAAGGTCAAGAAATGGATTGCTTCTTATGAAGAAGAATCATGGATTGAGGAGTATAACAAAGTGGTTTGACATTTATGTTTTATATTTCTTTAATTTTTATGCTTTTTCACTAATTATCCAATAAATGAGGCTAATATTAATTGTTCATATATATAATATTCATGTGATTTATTATTCATAAACACCATTTTAGGGGATTTTACACTTAGAACATCATTTCACATTATGATTGTAATTTCTTCTTAAAATGCACTATTTTGTGGTACATTTTTGAACATAATTTAAAGTACCCAATGATCTTGATTTTATTTTCATATTTAATTTTCAGGTCACTAATTATATTGGTAACAATTCATAATTGTTGAGTGTTGGAATATTCACATTGGAAGACCACCAAAATGGGATTTCATGAAAACAATTCGGTAGAAGGCATATTGGACACCAGCCCACTAATGAGAATGCGGGAACCAACATAGAGAGACAATGAAGCCCAAATTTCATGGTATGATATAATACATATAGAGGAACAAACCATTCTTTAGGATCTATGGCCAATTCAGCCTCCGTAGTGGTTATTCAGGCTGCCCAATTTAGAGATGAAATTCTAGGCCAGATTATGCGGCCTAGAAAAACAGCCCACCAAGTTACACATATCTCGTAAAACATAAACTCTTTTGGGATGATACATTACATACAGTTAGGGTAAATCCAGAGCTTTATTTTATTCTTCTATGGACCACTCTAATTCGGCCATCTAGAAGCTCATTTAGGCTCTTCTGTTCGGTGGATGCAAGCTAGCTACCACCTCGTGTCAAGGGTGAAAAAATCAACTCTCCCTCAACTTTCCACCAACCTATGGCCTACAAAAATTAATTGAAGAGACTTGGACTATTGGAGGCTTAACCCAAGGCTTCAAAAATTCCTATTTAAATCAGTGGTGGTGGAAGAGTTGATCATCTTTGGTGCTTTTTATAATTGTAATGTTATGCTACGATTTTGTTGCCTTGAGTTTGTCATTCTCATGTAAGTTGTTCAAGTCACTTTAGTTTCTTAATAGAAGTTATGCTTATTCTATTATTTTATCATTCTTAATTTCAATTTGATACCATTTCCTCAAGTTGTGAACTTATTCACACCAAACCTTGTGAAATTATTCACACAACGGTGGAGTGATCATTTTCTTTTTATTATTTTCTTTACTTCTTCAATTCCTCCCTCATGAGTCTACTTCCCGCTTCCATTGAAACCATATCATCAATGGAGGTCTAACACACTTATGAGTTGATCCAAGGGAGTATAAAGGGGCTGTATTGGATGTTATTTATCACCCCATTAATGTCTAATCACTTCTTTAATTGAGATTTTTATTTGATGATTTTTAAACTCCATCGTCCTTGTTGAATTTATGGACACACACTTCAAGTGCTAATACAAACCTTAACATTGAAGTGCTAAAAACATTGATCCTTCACGTGCGTAGGTGATTAGTAATAAAGGGTGTAGGTATTAAACCAGTAAGTGATGATGTTGTTTGATCTTCTTAAATGAACTCATCTCAAATATAAGAAATTAAAATCATTAAAAAAGGAATTCATCCAATCCACCCCAAGTGATAACCTAGGATCAACTCATTATATTAATTTGAATTAACTTAAATCTGGTTTTTATACCTTAAACACATCTAAAATCAACCCAATTTGGAAACTTCATAGCCAAAAAACAATCCATAGAATTTATGTGTCTATAGGTTAATTCTTAGGTCTCTGAGGATTCGATAACCCAAGCTAAACTACAAGGACCGTTATACATTCTTCTCTTGGGTAAATTTGAGCATGAATCAAATTTTTACGCCATTTACGGGAACCGGAGTAAGTTATCTTAGAAACTTTCATCCTTTTTTTTCATCCCACTTCTCTGTTCTCACCACCTCACTCCTATGGAAGTCAATTTTGAACAGGTCCAGACATGGGAAACTAATCCCTACTTTGATAACCCAACCCCATTTGTGATGTACAATGACCATACTAGTTACTAATGGTGGGATCATCAACAACCTAATGAACCAAAATTTTTAACTCCTATGATTCACAAAATATTCCAATATATAATGAGTTTCAATCCCTACAAATCCAATCTAAACACCCTCCTATGCAATTCCAAAAACTTAATTATCCACCTGGAATACACCATCTTTCTCAACCCCTTGCCCATCATGATACACAAACATTACTTGAAAAATTGTTTCAACAAATGGAGAAAATGAATTTTGAGGTTTCATTTTTGAGGTTAGAACTACAAATCATTAAAACTTATGAGGAACACATCCCTACACCAATTGACCCTTATATAACCTTATGTGACGTTTCTTGTTCCCCACAAACTCCACATGAATTTATTGAAGAACCAACCTTGGGATTTGGGATAGATGAAGAAAATCATGGAATTGTTGAAGGGTCTTTAAATCAGGAGGAAATTGACATTTTGGATTCAAAAGAGGATAATTTGACATCATGGATTGAGTCTCCTATGTATAACTCCATTGATGAATTTTCAAAAATACCAACCATTGAACCATTGAGAGATATCCCAAATAATGATTCCATAACCATTACTAAAATTGATCTTTCAAATTTTTTGGTTGAAAATTCTATTCAAAAGGAACCAATTTTGTTTAGAAATTTTGAAAATTAAATTGATTTTGATTCAAAGTGCCAATCGATGTTTGAATTTCCTATCCAAACCGAGCTCAAAATTAGCGTTCTTCCTTCCTCACTAAAGTATCCCTTCATAGTGTATAACCATGACCTTTATGATGTAATTAATTCTTCTCTTGAAATAAATAATGTAGGAATGATCATTGATGTCTTAGGAAATACTAGAAAAAAAACTAGATCCACCAGTTCAGAAATTCGTTAGAGTTACCCACTCATTTTAGAACATAGGATTTTGAATGAAACAAATTATAAATATATAATAAATGAAAACCTAGTAGAATTTGTGAAACATATGGTCCTTAAAATGTTTAAAGTTGGTATTGGGTAAGTTAGGGGTGTTCATATAGAGCTAGCGACATTAAAACAAAGTGCTGCATGGGAGGAAATCCATGGTTTTCAAGTTTCCAATCATTTTGTTGTTTTAATCAATTTTATATTTTAAATAGGATTAATGAATCAATTTGAAATTTAAAAATAATAAAAAATTAACTGTTGACATGTTCTTATATTATGAGTTTGGATGGGTATGAAAGGGGAGCGCCATATTCATCCGTGTCACGTGGTGTGATCCTTGAGTAATACCTTACCCTGAAATTTAAAAAGAATAAAATGTATCATCAGTGTATTTTTATGTTTTCATAGGATACAATAAATAAAAATATAATAATAAAAAAAGGGACACATCTTAGGTCGTGGGTCAAACCCCGTCACAACTGGCGAAGCCGCTGGGAATCGAACCCGAGACTGAAGGGAGATAGGGGCGTGCACTTACCACTGACCTATGACTTTTTCTGCTTCCTTATTCAATAATATATATATATACTTATATTTTACTTTTTTTATTATATGAATAAATAAATAAATAAATAAATATATCTTTTTTGTTTGTGGTTTTTTTCCTTTTTCCACTAGGGAACTCTCCGAGTGACATGAAGATCAAGGGACTAAATTAGAGTAGAAAAACTTCAACTTAAATCACCAGGTGACTTCATTCCATGATCCTAATATTTCAATTACCTTTTTTAACTTCACTTATCTTCCTATACTCATTCTAAATTTTATTTTATTCAAACACTGGGGATAGTGTTATTTTAAGTTGGGGGGGGGGGAAGATGAAATAATTTTTTTTGCTTTTGTGTGAAAGAAAATGATTTGAAAAAATGTTTGTAAATGAAAGGAAAAATTTCATTAACTTTGAACAATGTAATACACATTGAACACTTTTAAACTGAATATAAAATAATTTAGCATGGCCCGATTCTGATTTTAATCATTTTATAATTTCATGAGCATAGATTTTGGAAAGTGTGGCTGTCCAATGTGATATTTCATCATTTATATTTTCATCCAAATAAAAAAAGATCACAATGCACATCATTTGGATAGTGGGGTATTATTTTGAGGTTATGGGGTACCCTAAATAAATATAATAGTTTTGGTAATCATTTTAGTTTTAATATGAGTATTCAAAAAAATAATAAAAAAACAATAAATTTGCACGTAGAGCAATGAAATGACCTAATACGCAACTTTCGGCACTTGGGGATCGTGACTCCAAAGTTGTCTGGCCCAGATTTTGTAATTTTATCTCTATTTGTGGTAATTTGATTTTTTTTTGACTGAGTTAACTTGAGATAATGCCCGAGTATGTTGTCTTTACTTGGTGCCCTAAGGTCTTTGAGCCTGGGAGTCATCGGCAAAGTTTTGCTACCTGGGTTGAATCTATTGAGTGCAATTTCAATTACCATGGAAAAATTGAAAAAAAAAACAAAAATTAAATACTCATATTAATATTGAAATGTGATTCTACCTAGCACTTCCATCATTTCCCTCTTTAATAAAGATGAACCCCCATGTTTAATGCGATGCACAACACATCATCACTTTTAATTGATATCAGATGAAATATGGAGATGAATTTGAACAAAGGAATGATCTTGGGATTAGGATATACTTATAAAAATATCATGTATTAAAATATTTTTATGGGTTTCATGATTTTTTGGTATAAGGGTTTTTGGTGATCATTGTGTATTAAAATGTTTTTGGAAAAGGGAATTTGAATTTCATATTGTTGAGATATTTTGCTTGGGACTAGAAAAACTCAAGTTGGAGGGTGTGATTAGACACTAAATATGGCTAATATTCATTGTTAATATATATAATATTCATGTTCTTTATTATTCATAAACACCAATTTAGGGCATTTTACACTTTGAACATCATTTCACATTATGATTATAATTCCTTCTTAAAATGCACTATTATGTGGTACATTTTTAAACATATTTAAAGTACCAAATGATCTTTATTTTATTTTCATATTTAATTTTCAGGTCTCTAATTATATTGGGAATAATTAATACTTGTGAAGTGTTGGAAGATTCACATTGGAAGACCACCAAAATGAGATTTCATACAAACAATTCGGGAGAAGACAGATTGGACACCAGACCACTAATGAAAATGTGGGGCCCAACACACAGGACCAATGAAGCCCAAATTCGTGGGATTTTAGAATACATATAGAGGAAAAAACCATTTTTCAGGATCTATAGCCAATTCGGCCTCCATGGTTGTTATTCAGGCGGCCCAATTTAGATATAAAATTCTAGTCCAGATTCTGTGGCCCAGAAAAACAGCCCACCAATTTACACATATCTTGTAAAACATAAACTCTTTTGGGATGAAAAGTTACATAAGGTTAGGGGGAAATCCAGAGCTTCATTTTATTCTTCTATGGACCACTCTAATTCATCCATCTAGAAGCACATTTAGGCTCTTCTGTTCAGTGGATGAAAGCTAGCTACCACCTCGTGTCAAGGGTGAAAAAATCAACTCCCCCTGAAGTTTCCACCCACCTATGGCCTACCAAAATTAATTGAGGAGACTTTTACTGTTGGAGGTTCGAACCAAGGCTTCATAAATTCATATTTAAGGCAGTGGTGGTGGAGGAGTTGATCATCTTTGGTTCTTTGTCAAATTGTAAAGTTATGCTGTGATTTTTTTGCGTTGAGTTTGTCATTATCATGTAAGTTGTTCAATTCACTTTAGTTTCTTAATAAAAGTTATTCTTCTTCTATTATTCTGTTGTTCTTCATTTCACTTTGATACCTTTGCCTCATGGTTTGAACTTATTCACAACAAACCTTGTGAAATTATTCACACAACGGTGGAGTGATCATTTTCTTTTTATTATTTTCCTTACTTCTTCAATTCCTCCCTCACGAGTCTACTTCCTGCTTCCATTGAAACCATAGCATCAATGGAGGGATAGCAGACTTATGGGTTGATCTAAGGGAGTAAAAAGGGGCTGTATTAGATGTTATTTATCTCCCTATTAATGTCTAATCACTTCTTTAATTAAGATTTTTATTTGATGATTTTTAAACTCCATCATCCTTGTTGAATTTAAATCCACACACTTCAAGTGCTAATACGAAACTTTACCTTGAAGTGCTCAAAACGTTGATCCTTCAAGTGTATAGGTGATTAGTATTAAAGGTTGTAGTTATTAAACTGGTAAGTGATGATGTTGTTTGATCTTCTTAAATGAACTCATCTCAAATATAATAAATTGAAATCATTAAAAAAGGAATTCATCCAATCCACCCCAAGAGATAACCTAGGATCAATGCAATATATTAATTTGAATTAACTTAAATATATTAATGATACCTTAAAACCATCTAAAATCAACCCAATTTGTCAACTTCATAGCAAAAAACAATCCATAGAATGTATGTGTCTGTCAGTTACTTCTTAGGTCTCTAAGGATTCGAAAACCCAAGATAAACAACAAGGACCATTATATCTTCTTCTATTGGTTAAATTTGAGCGTGAATCATTCACCCTTACTATTGTCACTTTTTTATATTATATTAGGATGAAAATCAATATCATTCTGTTAGATAAACTCTCCTTTCTCACAGTCTCGTTACACAAGTTTTCTTTATGATTACTAAAATACAAGTTAAATGTTGTTTCACAATACTATTCCCTAAAAAATGATGTGTTAAGACTTTTTTGTGAAGTTTTCTCAAATGAAATCATTTTCAAAAACATTTTTTATGTTTTATGTGTGATTATATAGTAATATACTTACTAGAAACAATGTCATTTCACCAAAATATTAAACTTCAACAAAAATGGATCTTGAATATGTTGAACCATAATTGTTTTGATTTTTTAATTTCTTTATTCTTTTCATTCTTTCTTAGTGTTTGATATTGAAATATATATGTAATGGTGGGTATTTGTGAACATGGATGTGTAAATATATGTAATGTAGAATTACATTAAACAATACCTGAACATCTGTTATATTTTGGGAAACGACTATTGTCTCCAGGTGTTTGAATGGTTGGCATGTTCCACTATAGCATCAATGAATCTTCCTACAGATATTCATAATGCCATGACTCTAACAAGTGTTCATAATGCTTTCTCATGGAGTAACAATGTGGACATGGTTTTCATAACTTCCCATCTCACCACAAAATCTTCTTCCATCTATGATAATTTTAAGCTTTTAAGTAATTCATCATACATTGTAATGATAAAAAATCTCACTTTTTAACATGTTTCATCACACATTTTCCTTGAATACCAAATAAAATGTTAAAATTAATTTCTGTTACTGTTTTACAATTCTACTAAAATAGACTTCTTATCCCAAACAAAGACTAAAAATTTCTTGGGGTTTTAACTATACAATATCCACAGTTTTCAATACTTTGATCTAGTAATGGATCGCTGGTCCAGGGTAATGGATGGGTTGATGGTGCTCATTGGTCCAAGGTATCACATGGATGGGCTAGACATGGATCACATTTCTTAGGGTATTGATGGGTTTCTAGTGCTCACTTGTCCTTGGTTTGGCATCGATGGGATGGAGTTGGATCGCTGGTAATTGGGAATGGAAGGGTTCCTAGTGCTCATTGGTCCCTGGTGTGGCTTGGATGGGAAGCTGCTGTCACACATGAATAAATGGGTTATTAGTGCTCTATAGTCCATGATATGGAATGGATGGGCTATTGGTGCTTTCTAGCCTCTTGTGTGGCATGGATGGGTTGTTTTTTTTTCTCTTTTTTGTAACACTGGTCCTAGAGAATGGATGGGTTATCGATAATCATTGGTCCATGGCATTGAATGTATGGGTTATTTTTGGCTCACGGGGATGGATAGGCTATTTCTAGCATGGTGGCATGGGGGATCTGTTGTGGGTTGGTGGGGGTGTGTGTTGGATCCTATTGGGGGTTTGTATTTTGTATTGGTTCATTTTTTAAAAATTTAATTATTAATATGATTAATTTTTTTATAATGTTGAACAAGTGTGAAAATGAAATTATCTTTAATAATTAATACAGATGTATTATACATGATAAATTATTTAATCTGATATGAAATTGTACTCAATATAAAAAAATATATTTTTTATTCAAATGTAATTTGTAAACATATATTATATGTTTGTAATATTATTTCTAATAGAAAAAATTGTCATTAGAACCTATTGATAAGCATTTTAACCAACATATATATTATCTATTGGTATTATTATATTTATAATAGAATGATTTTATCTTTCACAAAAACATTTAGTGATAGAGTATTTATCAAAAATTAAGTGATAGGGATATATATGTTGGTAAGGAATTTTACTAACTGAAAATGTACTTTTACAAATAGATATGAAACCATTGGAAAATGTGAATTATTTTGTACTTAATTTTTGTTTTCCTTACCTCAAAATCATATTATAATGGTTTTTATTAAATTCAATTAATCATTTAGATTTCATTCCCCCCCAATGGATTAGAAATGCCAATAAACATGATTTCCTTTCTTACCATTCATCAAACTAGACTGAACCATATTTAATTCTTATGAGTCCTACTCATAATTCATCATTGATTATGAGTCTTATTCAAGTTCACTAAGCTCAGTATCCTTCGATGAATTTGAATAGACCATTCCTTCCATGATAGAATGTATGTTTTCCATCCTTTAGTATTAACATTCTTATTTCCATTTCTATTCAAGCTAAGTAAACCATATTGAATTTTAATTATATCTATGTTGGATAACATGATGCATTAAGACTTGGAAGGTTTATAATAAAAAAAATATCCCTTGAATCTATTTGAGTGATATCACCACTAGTAGAAGAAAATTTCTCAATCCTATGCCCATTACCCATAAATACAACCTTAGATGTATCTGAAAAACGTACCATGGGTAACTACCCTCTCCCAAAGTTTTCTCTATCTTAATGAAATCAACCAATAACACCTCAATAATGAAAAATCATCAACTATTTGGTTAAAATATAGAACTATTATATTTTACTAAAGAGAAATAGAGGTGAGTATTTCTCTAGAGGCCAAAGGATGATTGGATAGGCCAGTGGGAACTGGACCAATTGACTAGTTGAGAGAAACATTCTCATGGTAATCCATACTAATAAAAAAAATTATAGAATAAAGGTAACTATATAATTTCTTGAGGAACATTAATCTTTTCAAGACTCAAATGGAACCTTTGTCAAGTGATGTGAGTCCCAACTAACAATAATCTAAATCCATTAAATTGGAAGTTTAGAAGCACCAATGTCTTCACGTGTACATTGTAAAATAGGGACTCAAAACATGTTATTTGTACTATCCGAACACACAAAATGGCTTACCATATTCTCTAGAAAATAGATGATTGGTGAGTTTTTCTATAAAATAGTCTTTTTTTGATGTATTTTTCTCATCATGATTCAGAAAAAAGTTTTATGAAATATATAAAGAGTAAAGTTGGAAGAATATCTATAATTACATATCTTAGGACCATGTAGTAATCAATTCATCCTTCCAGGAGAAACATGTCATAATGGGTCACTTTTCAAGAAGGAAAACCGTCAAACTATCTTTTAAAACCCAATAACTGATGTAGTATCCCAAACTTTTATAGTGATTACTAAGGAATAATATTAGGTATTATTTTTTTATTTGATTGATCACACATTCTTTGTGTTTTACCATGTGTTGTGTTTGGGTAAAAATTGAGAAAAATTGAAAGATGGAGAGTTGTGCATGGGTGGCTCAGAGTTTACAATAACTGTTTACCCTGGCCCAACAAACCATACAACCGATATAGAGGGGTATTTCATGGTTAGTACATTGTTTGTAAAAATTTACACCATTGTAAGAGAAACCATTCACCCCTATAAAAGAGATGAACTATGTATGCAAATAGTTTGGGAAAACCATAAATTATATGCCTAGAATCTCATGTGAAACTTTTTAATTCACTCAAAAAATAGATTTTTAATCACCCAAACCCCATATTAAATACTATTTAGACCATATTAGTACCACGATTATTTTTTCACTAGTTTAGATCTTCCAAGACATGATTCCATGAATTCTTCACTTCAGTACTTCTTGATTAGATCTCGGATCGAAGATCTACACCTTTCCAAGAAATTCAATCTTATCCAACATGGTTTCTTATTCCACTTCTTTTATTCTTCATTTAAAGAAAGGGTTTTTTATTATTATTTTGATTATATATAGATCTGATTGATGAGATTTGGATATATAATTATATATCTAGATCTAGATTAGAATAATTTTGATTATTTAAATCTTGATTCTGGGATTTAGATTCGAATCTCATTTTTCATCCATGTTCTGCTGAAATTTTGGGGACTTCTTTTGGGAGGTCATTTGTTAATGAATTGAGAAAGGTTTTCTATAATTCAAATAAAAATGTGTTGATTCTCTTAATGTGTATGAAATTTTATAATTTCTATTCTAATATTAGCAATTGATCTTTGATAGAGTTAATTAATTTAGAGGAATAATTATTTGAGAAAAAAATGTGATGTAGGGGTTTTTGGAATTGTAGATTTTGAATAATTTATTAATGAATTAATAATAGGATATTGAAATTGTCAATTTAAATAATTAATTGATGAGTTAATTATAGGATAATTTTATTTGTAATTGAATAATGAATTGATTAATTTATTATGGGATCACAGGATGGTTGATTTTGATTAATTATTTAGGAAATTAATTAATGGAATTATGTGATGAACTAATTGTTGAATTAGTAATTAAATTGAGTTGATTAATTAATTATTGAGTTAATTAATGGGATTGAGATGATTAATTAGTTTTTGTGTTAATTTTTTTGATTGATAAGATTAATTAATTATAGAGTAAATTAACTGGATTGATATGATTAACTAATTTTTTTTAAATTAGTATGATTTATGTGATTAATTAATTATTTAATTAATTAATGGAATGATATTGACATAATGAATGGTAATAATGGAATTAATTTATGATATTGAAATGATTAATGGTAATAATTGAATTCATATGATAATTGAGATCTAGAATAGAAATAATGAAATTCTATGATATGACACGAGATATAGAATGGTGACACTGGAATTCTAAGATATAATATCCCTTTGAAATTGTTTAGGCATCGGCATGGGCAAAACCAGTTATTGAGGTTCTAGTATCCTCTAGATCCTGAGGGTTTATGTGATAAAATAATGTATAATTAATAATGTTATAACTGTTTACTTATGCATTGTGTTTATTTATTTATAGAATTGTATACTCTAGTATTGATGTGATATTGTTTTAGATGTTTTTGGTGGTGTCCTATGGAGTTTTACTCAGCCCCTACTTAGGATTCCTAATCAGTACCTAAATACATTTCATGGTTATAGGATTTGTTAAGTGAAAAGGTCCTATGTTAGATGACAGATTTGAGGTTGTATCATAGATGAGGAAAATAGGCATGGTTTAGGACATACATGGGAGTCGTTAGTGCCTTTATTTTGATTTATTGTTCTTCCAATGGACTCATATTTCGACATGACATATCTAATATTTAGTGTTGATATTATATTTCCATTTTTAGTTCTATTACTATATTGGTATTTTTATGGTAATGATATTTTTTGGATATATATTTTGTCATTTTTTATTTATTTTCCTCTAGAGTTTTACTCTGAAAATGTGGGTACAGTCTACCCATGACTGATATTAGACCCTTGATGCTAGTAGAGAGCCTCTATAATATTTGAAGGTTTTCATGAGGTTATATAGTGGACCATATCAGGACACATGCACTAAGAACTTTGTTTGGGATGATACAAATATGTATCAAATCACTGTTTTCTTTTTCTTTTCATTTTTCTTTTCATTTTATTACTATTTGGGAATGGTAATAAACTAAGAAGAGTCAAGACTTGGTTATGAAATCATGAATTTAAGTAACTAAAATATGTATGGGGGAGAACCCAAGTACCCCAGGTTGGGTTGTTGTCATTTATATTAGATGTTACATTTTAATATTATTTCCCTTGTGTGGTGCACTTGTTCTGTGATATGATTTTTGGGTCAGAGATTTTTGATATTTGACTAATGTTCTGGTATTTCATGAGGTTTGAGTATACATGAATAATTATAGGAACATTGGATAACATTGTTACATGCATAATTTTAGAAAATCATGGGAAATGTGTTATGGGTAAGGTTGTTGAACATGAACTGCTTTTTATTGCTTATCAAATTGTATTAAAAATTGCTCCTAAAATGAAATTAAAATTGGTAACATGATACAAGATGAGAATAATTCAGAATCTAAATGGGAATCTAGAGTAATGAAAAATGAGTTAAATGTTTTAATTATGACCTATATATTGTATGGTCAAGGGAAGTGTTGGTTCCTTGGTTTTTATCATGCGGTGAGGTCTGGGAATATGATTGTTTATGCAATATGGTGATTTCCTATAAATTTTTTAATTCTATGAAAAGTATCACAAGGTGTGGGGTTGTATTATAGAGTTTTCCATCCATAAAAATTCACATTTAGAGGATTATAAGATGAAATTACGCGATATGATCATCCAATGGCAGAACTGGAGGCACTGATAGTGCCAAATGAGGAAGTTAGAGATCTATGTTTGGAGAACTTATTTTGAACATGCAATTCGGCACCCAATTAGATTTTCGGGATAGGGTCCTGAGTTATAGATTTTGTCTATAATAAAAACACATGAAAAATGGATACTCATACAAAGAAAATAGAAATTCTTTCTATATATATGAAAAGAGGATCTGCAAAGAGCTGGTGACACATTTTCGGTCTGACTGGACAGACTGATGGTTTGTTATGGGAGTAATTGAAGGTGTTGTTGGATCACTTCTATCCAAAGATGATGAGGTAGGATATATTAGATTATTTCATGATATATAATATAATGAGTGTGTCTGTAATGGATTATGAAGGATGCTTTATTTATTTATAGTTCTTTTCTTGAGCATTGGTAGTAGATGATGATACTTAATCTAAATGATTTCACGAATGACCTAAGTGTGAAATCAAGTCCCAAGTGAATATCATATAAGAGAAAATGTTTTCTAAAGAGGTGAATCATACTCTAATAGTTGAGGGGAACCTGAAGGAGGATTCATGTATAGGAAAAATCGTTTCTATTGGATGACTAACAAGTACATTTTCCGAGATAAGGATGTTTTGTTTTGAGAACTTTAGATGTATTAGGGGGAAAAATTATGCAAGGGTAAAGTTCAGTTTCCAATAACATTTCACTAGTGATTTTCCACCAATGCAGTAGGCCATGACACTATAGTAGAAATTTTTCGAAACCACCAGTGGAGTGCTGATCTTGAAGAAAGATGGGACATCACAAGAAGTTCTTCTAGAACTCATATGAAAAGGGTAATGATGAGGAAGCTAGATGGAATCAAAGTGTATGAAGGGGATCATCTACAACTAATTATTCTAGAAGTTATATTTCTTCTGGACATGGATGTAGAGGTAGTGGACATAATAATTCTGATAAAGAGCACTCATATCAGCATAATGGTGCACATAACTACAAAACATTCCTTTAGAAACACTACCATAAAATATTATCTGCACTAAAATAGCACTAATAATCAAAGCATGATTAAAATATCCAAAATTTATCAATGCTAAAAAACCGTTATTAAATGCCCCCTTTAACGTCGCTAAAAAACGTTCTGTTAAAAGGGTTATTTAAAATTGAATCTTTTCAACAATCTTAAAGGTACCTTTTACCTTCCATTTTTAGCAATGTTAAAGGGTTACCTTAATAGTGTTTTTAGAACTCATAATGGAAGCGCTGTTAAAGGATGTCAAATTTTATATTTTTTTGACAGCTATGAGCCTGGGATTTTTTTATCAGTTCTTCCACGACCCCCTTTAACAATGCTCCACCCCCTATCAGTTCTTTTAATCCCACAAACTCTTTTATCAGAACATTTTGAATTTCCACCTCATGTTTTCCCTCCTAGATTCAAACCCTGCACCTCCCCTTCAAGGATGGTATGCCATTACCACTACACCAGGTTGTATTGCTACCACTTTAATGATATGTGTATTTTATATATATATATACATATATAGTTACATGCATTTATATAAATATAATTATTTTCAAATACATTTATAAAATATTTTTGTGTGTAATATATATATACTTATATTTATTATAGTATATTATATATTATATTCATTTACATATACTTGAATATATTGTAAATTTATATATCTATTTATTAATACACACACATATGTATATATAAACTATATAAATATTTTTTTATGTATAATATGGTAAGATATTATTTCAAATATATATTTAGAATATGAATTTATTTACATATATTATAATATACATTTATAAATAAATATATATGTTGATATATGTATTTATATTAGTGATTTAATATAATAGATAGAAAAAATATGAATATATTTAATTATAAATACAACTACATTTCAAAAATGGTAAAATTAAACCCTCAATCACTGGGGAATAGATCTCATCGAATGCTTCGATATGACATATGATAGAGCTCAAATGGACACCCAGATCAAAATTTACAACTCTATGAAGTCCGCATTATGTTTTCAACTTTTTTAGATATTTCTTTTTGATTTTTTGATATTTTTATCTTAAAATTTATATTAAATTACTATTACTCATTAATAATATTATAATTATTAATTAATAATTTTTTAGTGATTTTATAAATCATTTTCACAAAACATCATATATATTAATGGTAAATGCCTATTTAACTTTTCAAGAAAATATTTTAAAAAATATATATTATAATTATATCAATAAAAATATTTATATATATAATAATATTTTATTTTTAATGAAATGTATTTTTTTGAAGTATTCTTTTAGTAGCTCTTGTAAAAATATGTTGATAAACGAGGATATTTATCCACTCTTATAAAAAATAATTGATATCCCTCCCAAATATCAGAAATTTTTTACAAGTGATGATAATAAACACCATTTATTATTATTTTTTAAATCTATAATAAAGAGTGGGCCATTATCAGTTCTTTTAAAAATGCAGTGAAAAATTCCCCCCTTTAACAGATATTTTTTGTGCTTTATTAAAGGCCCCCATTAATAGTGATAAAAAAAGAACTGTTAATGCCCCCCTTTAAGTGTGTTTTTTAGCAATGCCAAAGGGTTTCTTTAATAGTGTTTGTATCTAGAATTGTGAAATCCCTAGAGTGGGATAAACCCAATTTGGTAGTAGTAGAATCTCAGGGGACACAAAATTCATCATAGGGAATAGGGGTAGGAAATTTTCATGTTTTGTAGCCTATACTTGGGGATAGTGAGAAAAGACCATCGACTATGAGAGTTAAAATTCTTGTTGCCTCTATATTATATACCACCTTATTTGATATGGTTTCCTCTCATTCTATTATTTTTTCTCACAACATTTTAATTATTTGAGAATTATTGAGGAGTTCGTGAGAGGGGTGTTAACGACAGATACACTATTGGGAGTACGATCTTGGGACAACTTCATGTGAAATGGATGTTATCTCTATGTTGGAGAGTATAATTTTTTGGGGATTTATATATACTAGAAATGGTAGGATCTCACCTAATTCTTAGTATGGACTGGTTAGTAGCATACTAAGCACATATTTATTTTTTCCACTAGAGAGTGACTTTTACATATCATAAGGGTGACAACTATATTCACCATGGGAAGTGGGATATCCAGGGATGCCGATTAGGGAAAATTAATTATCATCTAGTATAGCTTATATACAAGGTTTCTAGTATATTTTTGAATGATTGAGTTGAAAATCAGGATGTCCTTCCACTGGTAGTTGACAAGTTTTAGGATGTTTTCCTAAAAAAATCTAAACATTCCACCCGAGAGAGATGTAGAATTTACAATTTAGCTCCATCCCTGAGATGAAACAGTTTTTATTCCCCCATAAACAATAGCACTGATAGAGCTTAAAGATCTCATAAATCAGTTGGAGGTGTGGATTGACAAGGGGTTTATCCATCTGAGTACATCACCTTGGGGATATACAGTTCTATTTTCAAAGAATGCTAGCAGGATTTTGCACTTTTATGTTGATTAATAAATGTAGAATCAGTTGACTATGATGAAACGATAACCTATTCTACAAATCAATGAAATTTTCAACTAGTTGAGAGGATATTGTGTCGTTTTCATGATTTACTTGAGATTAGGGTATCATTTGTTGAGATTTCGACCGTCAAATATACTTCTAACTAATTTAAGAAGCATGTATAGCCTATACGAGTTCATCATAATTCCATTTGGGCTTACAAATGCACCAATAGTTTTTATGGAATTAATGAACATAATATACCATCCATTCATGGATCTATTTATTTTAGTGTTTTAGGTAGACATCTTGGTGTAATCCAAGACTCTGGACAATTATCCTAACTTCATCACATCATCATTAGTACACTAATTGAGCATTTCCTATATGATAATATATCAAAGTGTCAATTTTGGAATGATCATGTACACTTCATGGTCACGTCATATTGGATTAAGATGTGTTAGTGGATTTAGAGAATATTCGGGCAATGGTTTCATATGAGAATCCCAAGAATGTGTTTGATATCGATAGCTTTTTTGGGTTTCCAAGATATTATAAGAGATTCATCCTGGACTTTTACCATTTTTTAGTGCCACTTTCAGTATTGACCAAAAAGGGGAAAAGTTTGATTGGATGGAATCATGCAATAATGATTTCCAAGAGTTGAAGAAGTGTTTGACAGCATCACTGATCTTGATCCTAACTAATCTATGTGAGGAGTATATGGTGTAACATGGTTCTTCTAGGATAAGGATTGGAGTAGTGTTGATGTTGGGAGATTGAGTTGTAGAGTATGGGTCTTTGAAATTGAGTCCACATGACTATAACAACTATACACATGACCTCGAGTTTTTATTAGTGGTGTATACTTGAATTTGTTGGAGGCATTATATGTTTGGAGAGAAGTTTGCAGTGTATAATTATAAAAAGGGCATAAAGAGTATCTTTTCATAATAATATTTTAATTTTAGGTAGCCAATATGGTTTCATTATATGCATTTATTTTATTTTTAGTAATAATATATATCCTAGAAGGAAAAAATTATTACTAAATCATTGAGAAAGAAAACTAAGACTTATGAAATTTTAGAGTCTAGTACTAAGTGGGAGATGATGGATTTACTAGCTTAGATGCACGTTGTGGTTCATGATTGTTAGGAATAGATGACTCTCATATCAATTTCAACAGAGTCTGTGATTTTGAGACAGATCAGGGTTATATAGTATTAATATTCAGAGTGTTTGACCTTGAGGGAAAGTCTTAAAGGTAGAGATTCATCTTCTATTTGCACCATAATGAGGATGAGATCATTAACTTATAGAATATTGTTTTTGTGCCGATGATCATGAAAGAAGGTATTAAGTGTGTGTTTCATGCCTCAAAGTTAGAGGTAAATCTTGGTGTGACTAATGTAAAGACATAGAATTACAGTGGAATTTTTTTTCTTAAATACATGGGAATTTTACGAGTCCAAAAAAATTTACGGCGCATGATTCTGAGGTCCGTTGTGCCTGGAATCAAAATATGAAGTTTTGTTTAGGTACGTTCATTAAACGTATGGGTGGGTTTTTATAACTTTTGAATCGGTGTTCGTAATTGAAATCTGAGGGCACCGTTGAACTCGCATCACCGGTATTTACTTAAGAAGATTTTCACCTCGATGATAGTTGATTGAGAATAAAAGTTAGTTTTTGGGTTTTTAGTGAATGAATTAAATAAAAATAAGGTTGTGTAAACTCTATTTTTATTAGTTGGTTAAAAAATCCATGTGAAGGTTGGAGGTGGGGACCACCACACCTTAACCTCCCATAAGAGGTTATGGAGGTGGGGCCAACCTGAGGTCTAAATCTCCTCTTCCTGTTTATTGTGGTGGGGACCACCCAGGGTTAAACCCCCTTGAAACTCCCCTTTAATGGGGAGAAACTCTCCACCTTCCATTAAGTATGGGGGAGCCTCTTCAACTCCCCTAACACTTAATGTTCCAAATCATTCTCATTTAATTAATCCACCAATTTTGAATTCAGTGCCAATAATTAAGTAATAGATTGAATTAATACATTATTTTGGGTTAGCATTTGTCTTTTGGTGGAGCTTGGGAGAAAGGAGAGAGCTTAGGGAGAAAATCTCTCGCCAACGAAGAATGAAGAATGTGTTCATCCAACGAAGAACACCGGCATGGAACGTCTTCGACTTTATTCCTCAAAACCCCCTTCAACATGGGACGTCTTCGACCAATCTTCCCTCCTCATCGTCGTCAATGAACCGACGCGCGAGCTTGGATTGGAAGTGCGTGGAGGACACGACGAATGACGAAAACACATTCTTCTTCCCCATGAGTCTGTCAACAAACAACGAACAAAGGTAGGGTTTTAGGATTTGTTAATTGTTGCGCGTTCTTTGTTTTACTTCAAAGGATTAATAATCGAAGCCGCATACTATAAATATAACATGGAGGGTATGGGCCGAACAAACATGGCCCGACCCCTACACCTTACTTTGTGTATTTTGATGCTAATTGTGGAATGAGTCCGGGTTGATTAGTTTTCATCAACAAAGATTGCGGATCGATGGCGACGTCCCGAGGAGTGCGCGGGTACTTCCGGAACGAGAATCGGGCCACATAAACTTGTCTGGTGACCCGCGGAAAGTTCAATGGCAGTTAGAACCGACGAATGTCACCACGTGGATGGAGGCAGCGCAACCGCGCCACCAGAGGAGTAGCCCGCAGCTGACGGGCCGTGACGGTGTAGTGGCTACCGACATAAGGCCGGTCGCGAAGAAAATCGGCTGCTCGAGTCACTGAGTTTCATGGGAAGGCACGACACAACTGCGCCGCGCGGGAGGTGGCTGGCTGGTAGGCCAGCTGGGAGGAGTGGGACACGTCGCGTGTGTCCCGCGTGACACGGACCGATGCCACGTGGCGCCAGTTTTGAACCCCCCAAACAGCTAAGCCGTTCAGGGTTCCAGGGGGCACAACCTCCCCCCTAGACGCGGCTAGGGTGGACCCCACGGGCCGCCACCGCGGGCCTCGTGCGGGCCAAGCCCAACACGGGCTGGACCCAGCTCAAGCCGGACCCAGCGTGGGCCTGTTTGGACCCACGGACCGGGTTGGACCCGTGGACCGTGTCGGTCCGACTAGGCCGGACCGGACCCAGACCTGTTTGACCTCTTTCCACTCTTTTGCCCAAAACTTGAGCTACAAGCGTCTGATTGATGAACTGTCCATGGAGACAGAAACCTTGGAGGAAGACGACTCTTTTCCTATGCCCCACTCAAGTATTAGACACACTTGGGGTATGACCGGGTTGGATCAAACGTAAATCCAACCGGGCCATCGGAACGGAAAAACCAATACCTCTTAGACCGTGCATCCGATTGACGCGCCATCTGTCGCATTGGGTATCTTATGGAAGGACGAATACTTTGGATACATCAACTTGGGACTTTTTGGAAGTTTATGTATCAACACTTGGCTTGAAGAGCAGACCCTACCGGAATCAAGAATTCTTTGTGCGGAACCCTATGGATGGCTGCACTCTGACTACTGTTCCTGGATTTTGTGTGGGTTTGAAAGCTCTAACTACTGTTCCTAGATCCTGTGTGGGTTCGACATCTTTGATTACTGTTCCTGGATCCTATGTGTGTTTGACAACCCTTTTTACTATTCCTGGATCTTGTGTGGGTTCAACAACTCTGACTTCTGTTCCTGGATCCTACGTGGGTTCGACAGAATAGACGATTCACTGGCTAAATCTAATCATCTATATATTTATAAATAATTTGTATACCTGTGTGAAATGAGTCAGTGACTTCTGTGTTTTCCTCATGATTGAGATTGGTTACTTGATAACTTAGGTATATATATGGGCATATACCTAAGTTATGGTTATCCATTGATTTCATAATCTGTGGTTTATCCTTGGGGGATTTTGAGAGACCGTGAGGGTCTCAGGGTCCCTACTGAGTATCGTTATACTCACCCCTGCATGGGCTATACCCGCACCTCATTGTGTTGGAAGTAGATGACGAACAGTGCTGACTGAGGATGAGAGTACCAGGACTGGACGATACCCGGAGGTGGACCATACGACGTGTCGGTACACGGAGGAGACTGACAGACGTGGAGTGCTGAGGAGGCTATCTGTACCTACCCTTCAGGTAGGATCCATGGTGGATGATCCAAGAGATTCCTTTCACCTTTCAGTTGTTTTGTCCTTTTTAGTTGTACTTGTACTTTACAGTTGGTCTTGTATTTCCGGCCCCTTTACTTTTCACCACTCTTTTGTTATATAGTTTACCTAGAGTTTTGTATCTAGCTGTGTGTGTTTATAGGTCATAAAGGAAATGCCTTCTCAGTTTTAGGGAATTATGTCATTGGTGATAGTCTCCAGCCCTTGGCCTGTGGAAGGCAGGTTTGGGGTAGTCACAACACGGGCCCCGGGGGACGTGTCGTGACAAATTGGTATCAGATGAGTCAGTTCTACCGAAGAACTTAGGACTCTGATCTTTTCTGTGAAGCAATAGTGTTAAGTGTAGTGAGTGCGGTTTTTAGTTTATGGAGTCCAGTGTTGGTGCGACGGCTGACGTATCTATACACCAGGACCATGACTTCTGATTTCCAACTCAGTTCATGAAAAAACTGATTGCGTGTGTGTTTCAACATTTTTCTTTGTGATCTCTTTGAGTCAGCTCACTAGGTATAACATATTGACCATGGAACACCTGTTTCTTTTCAAGATTCCTTCACATAGACAGCCAACTAGGGTTCCGAGAGTAGTACGCACAGATGTCCCACTGAGCGATGCGGCCTTGGTACATGACCCTTTTCCAGCGGAGGCACTAGTGGTACCACTCCCCGTTGGGCCACCGATTCCACCAGCCCTGACAGTAGAGAGTGCACACTGCTTGATCACATTTTAGGAATTCTAGTGCTAGAGGCTGCCTAGGTTCAGGGGCAAGACGGACCCACAGGGAGCTATAGATTGGCTATAGGTAGTAGTGAGAATAGTAGGGACACCATCCATCCTTATGATGATACTTTCCGTGAGTTTACTTTAGAAAACAACATGAAGGTTGTGGATCTTTATGCTCCAGGTTCATGAAGAGATAATGCTTCTCTGGGAAGACTTTGAGAGCCTATTTGGGGCAGATTTTGTTCCAGCGACTCTTCGCACAGTGTGCATACAGGAGCTACTTCATCTGCAATAGGGAAGCATGACGGTGGAATAGTACTCAGTGAGGTTCACTTAACTCTCACGCTACTCCATATATATGGTGCGAGACCCATTATTTATGGCCCAAACCTTCAAGCAGGGGCTCAGATGAGAGATCGAGGCTTTGATGATCTCACTTAGCATCCCGAAATAGGTGGTGGTGTTAGAGAGGGCCCTCTTAGTGGAGAGTTTCCTTACTGAGCAGTCTCTAGCAGCGAGATCCACCAATAGTTGACACGTAGTGAAGTCTTCTGTAGCTGGAAACAAATAGATGTCGTAGAGGTCTAAGAGGACCAGACCTACAGGTGGATGACTGTATGACTCAAGGTTAGTTGTGCGGGGCACAAGAGACAAAGATATACATGCGAGGAACATGCAGTGTTTCACATGCGGCGGGAAGGTTCACATGGCTCGTGACTATCCGACCCACCATTTAGATGATCATCAGACAATTGAGGGACCTCTTAGGCAGAAGTCGAGGTTTGACCATGGTAGTCCGCATGGGGCAAGAAGACGTGGTGGAGGAGCTGGCCGTGCAACTGGCGGTAGATGACATTTTAAGGTATTTCCACCACCACCACCACCAAGAGGTCCACCCCGACTATAGGGAGCAGGTGGACATGCAAGAGCCCAACTCCAGGTAGTGAGGCTTACAAACATGGAACTCCGGAGATGATTCGAGGTACGATCTGTGTCTAATCCACCTTAGATACAGTTCTTATAGACACAAGATCTTGTCACTCTTTCAATTCCACTGCCCTTGTTCGGAGCATAGAGATTATGATAGAGTCGTTGTCTCGATCCTTACGACTAGAGACTCCTATGAGAGCAGACTCAATGGTTACACACTAGTGCTGGTAGTGTGAGCTTACTCTAGGAGGCAAGAGTTTTGGCTGGGATCTCCTTGTAGTGGCATCAAGGCCTTATGATGTCATCTTGGGTATGGATTGGTTATCTACATTCCATGCTCATATTGATTGTATTAGGCGCAAAGTGCAGTGTGTCCACACGAATGGGACCAGGTTTACCTTCACCAGCGAGAAGGGAGCCTATTCAGCGCAGGACAGACTTACTTAGAGGTGGGTGCAGTTGATCACTCATTAGTTGGCCTGCCTTACCCTCAGAGCAGTTGATGTGGAGAGTCCGGGATATCCTGTAGTGGTGAACCAGTACACATATGTTTTCCTTGATGATGTCCCAAGTATTCCACATCATAGAGAGGTGGAATTTTACATTGACCTGTACCCCAGGACGACACCGATATCTACACCAGTATATTCGATGGCTCCTGCAGAGCTTCGAAAGCTGCAGGTACAACTAGAGGACTTGCAGGGGAAGAGATTCATCCAGCCCAGTGTTTCACCTTGGGCAGCTCCAATTCTGTTCGCCATGAAGGCGGATGGGATCTTGAGGATTTTTGTTGACTACCGATGCCCAAACCAGGTGACCGTGAAGAACAAGTATCCACTCTTATGGATTGACAACCTCTTTGATCAATTGAAGGGAGCATGATGGTTCTCAAAGATAGACCTTAGATCAGGCTATCACCAGCTCAGAGTTTGAGATGAGGATGTGTAGAAGACGACCTTCAGATGTCGGTATGACCACTATGGGTTCTTGGTTATGAATTTCGGCATAAAAAACACTCCATCAGTGTTCATGGGATTCATGAACAATATTTTTCAGCCATACCTCAATCGCTTTGTCTTAGTCTTCATTGACAACATTCTGATCTACTCGACTACTGAGGAGGAGCATGCCTACAAATTGCAGGTAGTACTGGACACACTCCGAGAGCACCGGCTTTATGGTAAGATCTTGAAGTTCTAGTTCTGGATATGAGAGGTTCACTTTCTAGGACATGTCATCTCATAGGATGGAGTTGCATTGGATCCAGCGAAGATTTAGGTGGTACTTGCTTCAGAGCCACCCAAGAGTGTCACAATTGTAAGGAGTTTCTTGGGTTTGGCTGGATATTACTGGAGGTTCGTACCAGACTTCTCCAAAGTTGCAACACCACTATCAGACTTGATGAAGAAGGGGAAACCCGTCGTGTGGTCAGAAAGATTCCAGAAGATCTTTTAGTAGTTGAGGTAGAGGATGACTAGTGCCCCCATCTTGAGGCTTCCAGAGGAGGGAATATGGTAAGTAGTCTACTGCGACGCATCAGGGACCAGACTCAGATGTGTCTTGATGACGGAGCAAGCGGTGATCGTATATGGTTCTCAGTAGCTGAGAAAATATGAGTAGAACTACGCTACCCATGACCTGGAGTTAGTAGTAGTGTTCTTTGCCTTGAAGATGTGGTAGCACTATCTGATGGGTAAATGTTTTACCGTGTACTCTGATCACAAAAGTCTCAGGTATATCTTCTCCTAGAAGGACCTGAACCTAAGAAAACGACATTGGATTGAGTTCCTCCAGGACTATGACTTTGAGATAGTCTATACTCTTAAGAAGGGGAACGTTGTTGCAGATTCACTCAGTAGGAGGTCTGGTATACAACTACTAGGTGAGGCGACAGAGCAATTGGCTGCTTTACAGATATCCTTTGTGGAGAGAGATGGAGAAATATTCCTTCAGTCTCTTACAGTCAGTCCCCCACTTCTTTAGCGAGTTAGGGAGGCACAAAATGGGGATGCTGACTTCAAGACATGAAATTATCAGATATCCACAGGGCATGCACCTGATGGATTTTCTGAAGGTGGGGAGAACTTCATCCTCTATAGTGGATGTACTATGGTGCTAGTGTCACTTTAGGAGGAAGTGTTGAGGGAGTTCCACCCATACCATCTAGCGGTTCATACAGGAGTGGATAAGATGTACCAGGATCTCCAACGATAGAAATGGTGGCCAGGAATGAAGAAGGCAGTTGTAGAGTTGGTCTCTCGGTGCCTCACTTATCAGCATGTGAAGACAGATCACCAGGTACCAGCATGCTTGGTTCAGCCTTTAGAGGTCCCAGAGTGGAAGTGGGATGGGATATCCACGGACTTCGTGATGGTACTTCCATGTACATATAGGGGTCATGAATCAATTTGTGTTATCGTTGACTGACTCACCAAGTCGGCCCACTTCCTACCGATCCGAGTGCAGGGTTCAGTAGAGAGCTTGGGACGCCTCTATGTGAAGGGGATTATGCAGCTACATGGAGTACCTTCTTCTATTGTCTCTGATCATGACACACAGTTTACTTCCCAGCTATGGAAGGGGTTGCATGAGGCTTTCAGGACGAATATTCATCTGAGCAACGCCTTTCATCCTCAGACAGATGGTCAGACTGAGCGGACCATTCAGACCCTCGAGGACATGCTATGTGCTTGTGTCCTCGACTACAGTCGCTGCTAGGAGGATCACTTACCTCTGGTATAGTTTTCATACAACAACATCTATCACTCCACCATGGGGATGGCACCTTTTGAGGCATTATACGGGAGACCTTGAAGATCACGCTTGTGTTGGACTCACCAAGGGGAGTCGGAACTGGTGGGACCAGATATGGTAAGAGCTACCATGGAGAAGATGCAAATCATCCAGGACCAGATGAAGACTACACAGAGTAGACAGAAGTCATATGCTGATAGAAGACACAGACCTCTGGAGTTCGAGGATGGCGACCACGTCTTTCTACGGGTCTCACCCTGACGAGGTCTACATAGATTTTCATGAGGTGGAAAGTTATCTCCGAGGTTTATCAGACCTTTCCAGGTCCTCAACAGAGTCGATGAGGTGACATATCGCTCAGTTCTTCCACGTCAGTTGCACCGGGTGCACGATGTCTTACATGTATCCTAGCTGAAGAGATACATGCATGACCCTTATCACAACATCGACCATGGAGAGATTGATGTCGATGATGGGGTGACTTTTATGGAGGTTACAGAAGAGATTGAGTATTGACAGGAGAAGGTCCTTCATGGATGGTCGATGCCTCTGGTGCACATTCGTTTGCAGCATATGAACCTCCAGGAGAGCACATGGGAGCAGGAGGATTAGATGCGTGCTCATTACCCCCGCTTATTCCCTTAGTTCGAGTTGTAGTTTACGGGGAAATAAATCTCTAAGTTGGGGAGAATTTAAAGACCTGTAATTTCCTTGGAAATTTTTTTCATAAATACATGGGAATTTTATGAGTCCAAAAAAATTTACGGTGTATGATTCCGAAGCCCGGTGTGCCCAGAATCAATTTCTAATGTTTTTTTCGGGTACGTTCAGTAAACGTATGAGCAGGTTTTTATAACTGTTGAACCAATACTCATAATTGAAATCTGAGGGTGTCGTTGAACTCGCAACGCCGATATTCACTTAAGAAGACTTTCAACTCGATGATAGTTTGTCAAGAATAAAAGATAGTTTTTGTGTTTTTAGTGAATGAATTAAATAAAAATAAGGCTGTGTAAACATTATTTTTATTAGTTGGTTAAAACCTCCTTGTTGAGATTGGAGGTGGGTACCACCATGCCTTTACCTCCCATGAGAGGTTATGGAGTTGGGGCCCACCTGAGGTCTAAACCTCCTCTTCTTGTTTATTGTGGTGGGGACCACCTGGGGTTAAACCCCCTTGAAACTCCCCTTTAATGGGTAGAAACCCTCCACCTTCCATTAAGTGCAGGGGAGCCTCTTCAACTCCCCTAATACTTAATGTTCCAAATCCTTTTCATTTAATTAATCCACACAATTTGAATTTAGTGCCAACAATTAAATAATAGATTAAAATAATTCATTATTTTGGGTTGGAATTTGTCTTTTGGTGGAGCTTGGGAGAAAAGAGAGAGCTTAGGGAGAAAAGCTCTCGCCAACGAAGAAAGAAGAACGCGTTCTTCCAACGAAGAATGCTGGCATGGAGAGTCTTCGAATTTCTTCCTTGGAACCCCCTTCGACGTGGGACGTCTTCGACTGATCTTCCCTCCTCATCGTCGTCAACGAACAGATGCATGAGCTTGGATTGGAAGTGCGCGGCGGACGCGACGAATGACGACAACACCATCTTCATCCCTGCGACTCCATCAACAAACAACGAATAAAGGTAGGGGTTCAAGCTTTGCTAATTGTTGCACATTCTTCATTTTAATTAAAGGATTAAGAATTGAAGCCACAAGCTATCACTCTAAACATAGAGGGTGCGAACCGAACGAACACGACCCGAACCCTCCACCTTACTTTGTGGATTTTGACACTAATCACGGCATGAGTCCTGGATGAGTGGTTTTCATAAAAAATGATTGAAGATCGAAGGTGACATCCCAAGGAGTGTGCGGCTACACCTGGAATGAGAATCAGGCCACCAGAACGCATCTGGTGACCCATGGAAAATTTGCCAGAGGTTGGAACCGACGAACGTCACCACGTGGATGGTGGGGGCGCAACCGCGCCGCCGGAGGAGTATCCCGTGGCCGATGGGCCACGGCGGTGCAGCAGGGGATAACGCAAGGCCGACTACGAAGAAAACCGGTGGCACAAATCATTGGGTTTCTGGGGATGGTGCGATGAAACTGTGCCATACGGTGGAGTAAAAGGGGGTCATGGCCTTGGTCGCAGTGATGGAGGAAGAGCAGTCAGATCTGCCGATCACTGGAGGAGGTGCGGCACAACTGTGCTATGTGGGAGGTGGATGGCCCCTCGACCAACTGGGAGGAGCGGGACCCATCACATGGGTCCCATGTGACACGGACCGGTGCCACGTGGCGCTGGGTTTGAACCCCCTGAATGGATAAGCTGTTTGGGATTTCAGGGGGCATGGACTCCCCCCTAGACATGTCTAGGGCGGACCCCACGGGCTGCCACAACGGGCCTCGTGCGGGCCGAGCCCAGCGTGGGCCGGACCCAGCATGGGCCAGACCCACCGCAGGCCGGGCCGCCCCCACGGGCCGGGCCGCCCTCGCAGGCCGGGTTGGACCCGCAAACCAGGTCAGACCTGCGGACCGGGTCGGACCCACGGACCGGGTCGGACCCACGGACCGGGTCGGACCCGCGGACCGGGTCGGTGCGACTGGGCTTGACCAGACCCGAACCCGTTTGACCTGTTTCCACTCTTTTGCCCGAAACATGGGCTACGGGCGTCCAATTGACGAACCGTCTATGGTGATGTAAACCTTTGAGGAAGACAGTTCTTTTTGTATACACCATTAAAGGTTTGGACACACTTGGTGTATGGACAGGTTGGATCGAACGTAAATTAAACCGGGACCTCATAAAGGAAAAACCAATAACTCTCAGACTAGACATCCAATTGATGTTCCATCTTTCGCATTGGGTATATTATGGAAGGAATGATCCTTTGGATACATAAACTTGAGAATTTGTGGAATTTGATGTATCAACACTTGGATTGAGGAGCATACCCTCCCAGAATCAAGCATGCTTTGTGCGTAACCCTGTGGCTGGCTACACTCTGACAACTATTCATGGATCCTATGTGGGTTTGACAGCTCTAACTACTGTTTGTAGATCCTGTGTGGGTTCGACAACTCTGATCACTGTTCCTAGATCCTGTGTGGTTTCGACAGCTTTGCTTACTGTTCCTGGATCCTGTGTGGGTTTGATATATCTGACTTCTGTTCCTGGATCCTACGTTGGTTTGACAGAATAAATGATTCAGTGGCTACATCTAATCATCTCTATATTTATACATAAGTTGTATACCTGTTTGAGCTGAGTTAGTGACTTTTGTGTTTTCCTCATGATTGAGATGGGTTACTTGATAACTTAGGTATATGTATGGGAATATACCTAAGTAATTGTTATCCATTGATTTCATACTCTGTTGTTTATCCTTGTTGGATTTTGAGAGACATTGAGGGTCTCAAGGTCCCTACAGAGTATCATTATAATCACCACTACACGGGCTATGCCCACACCTCGTTGTGTTGGATGCAGACGACAGACAGAGCTGACTGAGGCTGAGAGTACCATGACTGGATGGTACTCGGAGGTGGACCATACGACATGTCAGTACACAGAGGAGATTGAAAGATGTGGAGTGCTGAGGAGGTTATCTGTTCCTACCATTCAGGTAGGATCCGTGGTGGATGATTCTTGAGATTCTTTTCACCTTTTAACTGTTTTTCCTTTTCATTTGTACTTGTACTTTACATTTGACCTTTTATTTCCATCTCCTTTACTTTTCAGCACTCTTTTTTTATACAGTTTACCTAGTGTTTTGTATCTAGATGTGTGAATTTATAGGTCATAAAGGCAATGCCTTCCTAGTTTTAGGGAATTACGCCTTTGGTGCTAGTCGTCAGCCCCTGGCCTATGGAAGGTGGGCTTGGAGTAGTCATATCACGGGCCCTTGGGGATTGGTCATGACAACTAAAATGTATCATGACCTATGATGTTAGTTTTTGTGGTCATGCATGAAAAAGAATAATATAGGATTCGTGACATAGTGATACACTAGTTAGTAGGTGAGGGTTATGCATCAACAACATTTTGGTTTACTATAGTCATTACCCATCCTATAATGGAAGTGGGATGGTGGTACTATGGAATCTTTGGTGGGTAACCTATGGAAACAATGGAATAATGATTCTATTTGGATGATTGTATTCCATCTGAGAAAGGTTTCACATTTCTTGCATAAACAAGAGACTTCCATCGTGGATCATCTAGGAGATTTGAATGATCAAGAGATAGTCTGTCTACACTGGGTGACACAGACTATTGTTTCATATCATGACTCTAATTTTAAATTATGCTTCTTAAAGGGATTATAAAAGGAGGTGGGTATTTTGGTTTTATTGAGTATTACAGTCCACCCACAGATAGATGGGATGTCATAACAAACAATATATGTGATTTATGATATGCTTCGGGCATGTGTCCTTGACTTCAGTGGATCTTGGGATAAGGATTTATCTTCAGTGGAGTTTGTCTGTAACAATAATAATTAGGCAATGATTCAGATGGAACCATAAAACAATCATTATGGTAGACCATGAATATCACCTCTATGTTGGATGGATGCAGGTGAGTATGAGTTGTTTGGCCCGAGCATTGTGCAGGAGACTTCAGAGCAGGTTCAACTGATTTGAAAATGCATGGCTATGTTTCAGAGTAGAAATAATTCATATAATGAGAAACTTAGATGTCCCATAGGGTTTATCGAGGGTGATAATAAATTCCTTCATGTGGTTTCTAGATTGGATCACTTCATGAAACAGCGAGAAGGAATGTTGACACCCAGGTCTGTTGGGCCTCTTGAGGTTATAGAGAGATTTAGTTGAGTGGCATACCAGTTGGCTTCTCCATAGAGATACAATTCTATGAATGGATTTTTTAATGTCTCAGAACTTCCACGGTATCAACTTGACCATTCTCATGACACAGATGTGGATGATGCCAATCTTGAGATAGATGCGTCCTATGAAGAGCGTCCGATACATTTGTCGGGTGGTAGTGAGAAAGTGTTTTCATGGAAGACCATGTTGATAGTTCACATATTGTGTTTACATGGAAGTGTTAAGTAGAAAAAATGTTGGAGAGAAAATTAAATGGGGTCTCATTAGATTGATCTTTTTGGCTTGGAATCATATAGGATTGTGGGTGTATAGCTCTAGGAAGAGCTATTATATGGTGGTGAGTTGTAAGATCCTGAATTTTTCTGGAGTTGAATCAAACTTGAATATAGATATTATTATTTTCATAAATTGAGAATAATTTGGATGGGTTTTAACATTAGGTTTATTTGTGTGAAAATTGATTAAAATTTAAATAATTATGGATGTGCATGGGTGGCTCATGGTTTTCCCTAACTATGGACCTTAGCTCGGCAAATTGTGCAACCCTAGACAGTTGGGGATTGGATGATTGGTGAATTTTTTTTAAAACTGTGCACCCACATTAGACTAACTGTGAACCCCTATAAAAGAGTATCAATATTTCGTGTCATGGTTATGGTAAACCAAGTACCATTTCCAAGAAAGATGTGTGCGACTTTTTAATTAATTTAAAAATTAGACACTTAATCATCTGAACCCTCCAAATTAACTTTTATTATAACACCATTCGGCCATATCATTTTTTCAAGATTCCGAATCCTCTTAGATATTTTAAAATCCTTATTATCCTTTATTTTTCATTATTTGATGGCCGAATCAAAGATCTACACCACTCCCAGAATGTGAATCTCATTCCGTCTGGTTTCTTATTCCTCTTCATTTCTTATTCCCTTCACAAAAGGAATCTGATTCAAATATTTATTAGATTTATATCTATTTTTATGGATCTCGATCAAGTAATTTGGATCTAAATCAAGATTTTAAGGATCTTTATTTTTTTATCATGATTTTGAGTTTTAGATTCAGATCTCATTTTATGCCTTTATGATACTTACTTTTTGGGTTTTTCTAGTGGTAAATCCTTTATCAATAAATTTAGGTATTTTGTATATAATTCAAATTCAAATGTATATATTTCATATATGTTTATTTCATTATTTAATTTCTATTAGATGTTTGGAAATTTATATCTGGTTTATTTAATTAATTTTTTAAATTAATTAACTAAGGCATAATGAGAAATTGGTGTTATTGGAATTGTATAATTTGAATAATTAATTAAATAATTAATTATATATTTTTGATACTGTGAATTTGAATAATTATTTGATGAATTAATTTTCGGATAATGAGATTGGGAATTAATTGATTAATTGATTAATTGATTTTTTTTATTCTTTGGATGGTAGGTTTTTATTAGTTAATTAGAAAATTAATTAATGGAATTGAGGTGATGAACTAATTTTTAATTTACTAAAAAAATTGTGTTTATTCTTAATTTTTGAGTTGAATTAATGGGATTGAGATGATTAATTAATTTTTGATTTAATTTATAGGATTGAGATGATACATTATTTGTTGAGTTATTAAATGGGATTGAGAAGAATAATTAATCCTTTAGTTGTTTAATAGGATTGAGATGATTAATTAATTGTTGAATTAATTTATGGAATGATATTGAAGTGATTAATGGTAAAAATGATATTCGTTTATGATATTGAAGTGATGAATGATAATAAGGACATTCTAATAATAATTGAGATTTATAATGGTAAAAATGTAATTTTGATATATGACATGATATATAGAATCATAACAGTGGAATTATAAGACATGGTATCTCTTAGGGATAGTTTAGACTTTGGCATGGGCCTAAATTGGTATTTAGATTTGTGTCCACTCAGTAACCTGGGGGGTTTATGCGGGTAAATTAAGAATAATTGATAATATGATAACTATTTAATTATGAATTATGTTTATTTCATTATATAACTACATACACTATTATTTACTGGATATTTTTTTAGACAGAGTTGGTGGTGAGCTAATGACTTATACTAACACCCTAATCGGGCTGCCTAATCCTTACCTCAATAGACATCATGTTTGTTTGAGAGGTTAAGTGAAAGTACCTATGTTATATAATTGATTTGGGTATGGAGCATGGATGAAGAAACCATACATGGTTCATGACATCCTTGGGAGTCATTAGTGAATTTATTTTGAGTTTTCATTTTGACATTGGACATGTTTTTTGTCATGGCATATCTACTATTTACATTTTTTTTTATTTTTTTCCAATTTTTGTTATCTTGTTATACTAGTATTTTTATAGTTATGGTAACATTTGGTTATATATTTAGTAATTATTTATTTATTTTATGCTAGTGTTATACTCTGATAAATAGGGTATTGTTTACTTATGACTGATATTAGACCATCCTTGCTGCTTAATAGCCTCTAGCATATAGGGAGGTGTGATTGAGGTTATAATGTAGACCAATATGGGGAACAATCATGTGGAATCCATGTTGGGAAATTACAATTGAACATAAAACTTTAAAATGATTCAAAAAATGATTATTTTCAGCTAAAATGATCCACCATTGGTAGGCTGAGTGGATTTGAGGCCACTGTGAACTCTATAGTGGAAATCGAAATATGAGGGAAACAATTGAAGTGATCTTGAACATTAGGGATAATAGTTATTTTGGGGAAGATATAGATCGAATCTTGGATAAGGAAAGGTATGAAGGGAATAATTAATACTCTAGAGGAATATGGAGGAAGTCCCCCACCCCCGAGGGGATAAGGGAGGGACCGCCATAGTGGAATCAACGCCTGGGGCATCACCATGAGTACCAGAGTGGGGGAGGAAGGAGTGTGTACTTTCTAATCACATATCCTCACATAAAAAAAACATTGAATATATCCATACCTCAACTAAATTTTAAATTTTAATAATATTGGTAAAATCATATCATTAATGGAACTAAACATAATTTCCTATTCTAACTTGCATGGACCCCAAATAAATAGCACATAATCCACTGCATCATTATCATTTCTGTCACATCATTTTCACATGAGAATTTTTTCCCCAAAAATTATTTTTCATAACATTATTCTATGAATTAAATAATAATATTTAAAGAGAAAGTAGTAATGTGGGAGTAGTTAGTTATCTATTACCTTTCCATGATAAAGTTTGGGGAAATCACTCAAACCCAAAACTCATTGGAATCTTAATGTTTTTCTACCACGGGTGGGGTGTGTATGAAATCAAAACAAAATATGAATATCATAAAACCCCATAATAGAGTACCATTCTTGTAATATACTCAAAAAAATGTCATATTGATTACAATTACTACATGTCAATCTCCATGTTCTATAATAACTGAGTAGTAAAATACAATAAACCAGCCACACATTAAACACAAAAAAATCACATATTACCTTTTAAAATAATTCTCAACTAATTATAGATTTTCCATTTATAAGCCTCATTAGATTCATTATTTAATTCAATTATATATTTACTGTCTACAAATTATTAAAGAATCGCCCATTTTTTTTTGATCAATTACTTTTCAAATTCATTAGTAACATCTAATTTTAGCCTATAGTTCATAGAATATCAGCTGAAACCCATTACCATTTTCTTTCTTAATAGTTATTTTACATACTAAGGAACATCTAATCCAAAAACCCACAAAAGTAAAACATGAACCAAATTAGCCTCTAGGAATCCCCCACCAATAACAACCAAGAAAACCTTTCATACACATCCACCATCAGACACATTACACATCATCCAACATTTCCACAATACCAACCCAACCACCACATCATCATATTTCAAATAAGGAAATCCAAAATAATACCCATTTTCCAATATATCCCAACTTCTATAATCAATCATATGAATATGATCTCATAACCACGCTAATCAAAACAACAACAAGAACAACATCAAAAAGAAGAAACTCATTCCCACAATGAAAGATGACTAAAATTTACCCTTTTTCAAATTTATAATCTCCTAAAGTTTTATGGAATTTAAGGAGTATTCTCATCATAATTTTGACTTAATCCACCTTATTTCTTCACTACCTCTATATGTATAACCACTAATATAAGGTGATTCAACCAAAATATAAGGTAAAAAATAGAAGAATCATATTATAAAGAATTTCATGAAAAAAATCAACATCCCATAATCATATAAAGAAAATAAATCTAGGAAATCACATCTAATTTACACCTTCCCGTCCAATTTCCATTTATTTAATTCATGTATTTATAATGAAAAACCATAATACCATCCAATGAAATAAATTTCATGTTACATCCATAAATGATCATAAACAAATGATAGAATCCCCAAATACCCTATCATAATACATATCCTCAAGGAAATATCACATAAGAAAAAGAGAATGGGGGACCAATAACAAAAAAACTCTAATGAGACCACTTTATAACCTAATAATGATTAAATACCTTCTTCCCACACATATAATACCAACCCAGACAAAAGAAACCCCAATACCCTGACATAATGTGAGCAATATTATGATCCCAAGTATTAATTTCATTTGTTGTCAATAACTCAATATCAGTTTAGTGACAGAATGAGGTGATGATGCATAGAAGAAAATTGTGGTTTCATGACATGGAATTTGATATCATTGTTGATTAATAATTAATGTCTATATACTGAGAGAGAATTAAACACTTTTTATGATTTTTGTACAATGATTGACTATTAAAGACACGTGCTAATGAAGTATAGAGGTTTTACATTTTTTTTAAAACATTATTCTTTATTGAAGGAGATATGATATTTGATGTTAAATAAAATATAATATTTTTTCATGAAGATTATTTTCAGACCACAATTATATGGGATTTATAGAACATGGTTGAAATTGTTATGAATTTATTCTATGTGTATTCAAAAAATCATTCATCCATTAGAAAAATATAGAAACTATCTTAATAAAAAATGAAAAAATTTATCTCAACATCAACCATCCATGGAGATTAATGTTTGTGTAATAACCAATGAATAACCAAGAATGGGTATTTTATCAGGTGATTATGGGAACACATTGGAACAAAACATATGTTGTGTGTGTGTGTCTATGTGTGTATTATATATAAATTTGACCAAAAACTCATGTCCGAGTGGTCTATACTGTGTCAAGGGTTATTTAGTGATTCCAAAACATGCAAACGAATGATGTGGGATCACTGGGGTACATAAAACTATTCCACATCCTAAAATGATATGTATAAATAACTAACTCTCTGATCTGATTAATAAACATCATTCATTTTATTTATGCCTATCGTCATCTTCCCCTCAATATGATAATATCTATACAATAATGGAATTAAATATGTCATACATATGATCACATGATGAAAAAGATACATTAAGATTTTGTTAAATACACTTCATTTATAACACATATCCTCTATTTTCTTTTGACTTTCCATATTTATTGAATAATCAATGATGTGTTGTGATATGACAAACTACATGATTCAGAAAACAGGATGGGTGATCACATGAAGAAGTAAAATAGGTAAGAAATTTTATATTTTAATTCATTCATGACATATATTATTTATTATTAATGAGACTCAATGGAAATATGATATTCACTATTTGAAATATGCATGCATTTTAAAAATCACTTTATAAAATTTAGTTTTAAATGAAAACAAAAAATTCTAGATTATCAAGATGTCCTAAAATCCTTGATATTATCAATAATAACAAGTCAATAATTTGATATTTGATTAATGTTAATGATTTAATGTATCACAAAATCCTTGAACACTATCAAATAAGTGTGATAATTCATTAAAATAGAGAAACTAATTGATGAAAATAAGTAATTCCATGTAATGTTTTGAATCCATGAAATATAAATAGTAATGGTGATGAGTTAAATTCCATGGAACACACATATTTTGAATGTGATAATACAATGTTATTTCACATGTTAAAACATATAAATGAGGATTAAAATTCAGGCAAGGAAGTAATTATGCATATTTATATTCTTTTATGTTCCAAATGGGATTTCAAGTCCCATGAATATTGGGTATTTTAATTAGGAGTTTCTCTTGACCGTAATATTTAATATCCTAGAATGGTTTCAAACCCTAAGACTTGTATAGTTTTAAATGAATGATAAATAAATAATTTAAAATTAGATTTTAATAAGGATTTACAATTGAGGATCCATTGACTTAAATTAAAATTAATGATATCCTTCAATGATCACTAGAACATTAGACAAAAATATTAATAACTTATTATTTTTTAAAGTATAAATATGTAATATATGTATCAATTATGTTTTCATGTATATTTGAGATAATGAATAAATTGCAATATTTTTTGGAGATCTTGACACACAGAATATCAATTAATGAGAAATATTTAATGTCATGAAATTCAATAATAATGAGAGAGCATGTGTTTGAGTATTATTTTACTGAGGAGAATCAGAATCACACTACTATTGGTAGAATTAAAAAAAAGATATATTCAGAATGTTTTTGATGTTATTGAAGGTATACATGAGAAACCATGATCTAACAAGCTCATGTATAAGTATCATCTAAATTATATAATGATCATTATTATAGTAGATCAAAAAAGAAGAAGGGGATATTTTATTTGTGGGGTGTTACTAATTATTAAAGAGGATCATGGATAGTGTGTAAACCAGTCAAAAAAGATGAATAAGGTTTGGGTGTATCGTCAACCTTGGCAGAAGAGTTTTCCATTAGGGGGTAGAGCTAGAATCAACCATAGGATTAACTATTAAAGTTTATAACAATTTTAATCTAGATTCATTAGAATTGATTATATGATTGTAGAGAGAAACCCATTAATTGGGGTGTATAAATAATAGTTGAGAGGAGTAGACTTTTATGTCAAACCTTATAAATACTATGTCTTGATATCTCTCTCATAACTTATACACATGAGGTGAGGATTTATAAAATTACAAATTGGATCTATAATAATAAAATTTCATGAGTTTTAATTAAAATAAATAGAATTTCTAAAATATAACAGTGATTCACCCCCCTCCCAGTGGTCATCTAGATCAGAGAATTACCCTTGGTATTTTAGATGGATCCCTCAATAGATCCATGATGCAATAAAGATGGAATGTGTGATGGTTTTTTTATCAAAAAGTGCTTATTGACTTCAAATAGGACTAATAAGTTTCTCGAACATGTTAATTTTCCTATTTTACAATAGTTTATATACATTGAAATTAAAAGATGTTACAAATAGTTACCAATATAATCAAATCTTAATAGTAATGGATACTATTCCAAAAATTTCCCAATGAAAAATTTCATGATTAGAAAGATGAAAAATGACTCCTCATTGTCAAGAATAATATTTTTTTGTAGAAATTTATATCCATTTCTACATTGGGAACATGAATTGGAATAATTAGTTACATAAAAAGGGATAAAATCTAAATAAATTCAAGAAGAATACAATGGTGTGGGTCAAGCCTAAGAATATTGTGAAATACCTAAATATATAGCTGTTTATAAAGGAAATAGAACTATTTAAGAAAAAATCAATATGCCTTATACATCAAAATTAGTGAAATAAAGCTAGTGATGACATGTTTATTTCATAAAATGTAAATTATAATCATTCTAAAATGGTATAAAGATATGTATATTGAAATATGATATTTGGGAAGTAAAATATTAGAGGCATTCTTCCATATAAAAGGGAGTCAAGAACATTACAAAGAGTTCATAACTTAATATCAAAAAGAAAAAATTATTATAAGGAAGGAAAAAAAATAATAAAACAAAAGAAACATTAAATCATTTTCAATATTCCAAAATTCATGGTTTTTACTAGTGTTGTGGAAAGTATAGACAAATTGAATTATCCTGTTGAAATAATAGGTTGTTATCATAGAAATGACATAATATATGGGGAATTAAAATTTTTCATTACAAAATAGATTGGTGTTTAAAATGAAATATATTGAAGGTGTATTGAATAAGGATACATAGGTAGGTTTTTAATAATTATGAATATAGGGTAATGTACCGTTTCCCTAAATAAGAACGAAATTCATAAGATAGAGAGAGAAATTTTGTACAATATTGAAAAATTCAAGATGGCCATTGAGAATTTTAGATATACTGGGAAATCAATTAATGGAAGATAAGGTTGTCCATAACTATTGGAAAGGGATAAAAAATATCAAAATACATGTCAATGATAATAATTATGAAATAACAAAGGATAAAGATCTTGTATGGATCTCCATAAGAGGTGAACTGAAAATTTGAACAATTTGGGGAATTTGGGAGAAAATGGGGAATGGTACAAGGAATTTTGTGATCCTAATACTAGCCTTATAATAATATTTACATAAGTTTCCTGTAAACACATGTTAATAGTGTTTTCCTAAAAACATATCTGTATGAAAAGTTGATATGATGAGTCAATTATTTGGAAGAAAAAATGTTCTCAATATCATAAGTCTACCAACAATGAAGTGAGAACATCCCATGCTGTGCATAAAAAATGTAGCAATTCATAATATGAGAAAACTCTCCCTATAAATATTTATTTTAATAAAAAATTACCTCTCCTAATTACATATTATTATTTATTTGTAATCTAACATATAAGAAATTGATAGAGTTAAAATAGTGTTTCACATAATGTGTCATAATGGATTATGTCAAGGCCATCACATATGAATATGTAATAAGTAGGGTTCTCTATGGAGTAATTATTATGAAAATCCACTCTGGTGAAGGGAAAATATGTTCATCCTTTTAGAGGAATAATAAATGAGAAGGAAGATGACATATTTGTATTCCAAGTAATTTAAAAAAAGATATGGAGAAATATGAGGAACGAGGCATTAAATTACACATGGAACCCTTTATATAATTATATTACCTAAAATTATTAAGGGGGACTTTTGGTTATCTGATACCTGATAAAAAGGGAGAGTTACATATTTTTCACATGAAAATTTTGATGTGTTTATTATGCATGTGTTTATTATGATTCTATTAGTAAATTTGTTCTTATGAAACGCTAAAATGCATTTTTGATCATGGTATCACATGCATGGTAGAGTATAGAAAACATATAAAAAAATTATGTCATCTCACTATTGTTCTATTCTAGGCAAGCCCACAATGGTTTTTAGTGGAAAAACTAAACGCCCTTAGAAAATATATCTGTGTGTTATCATTAATAATTTTGATCTGAAAATTGGGTAGAGAACTATTTTTAATTAAAATATGAAAGAAGAGTTGACAATATTCCATACATTGAACATTGTAATGTTTTTCAATAATGGGTAGAATAATGAATCAATTCAAGAATAGGTATTTACATTTAATATTTATGGTATTTCAAATAAACTCAAAATAGTGGAGATAGATGTGCCCATTGAATATAGACATTGTTTTCCATGTTTCAATATGTGTTTACTAAAGGAATGAAATGATCATTTATGGGGGAATATTATGGATCCCATACATACTATTTAATTCCATGTTTGATTATCCATTTATGACTATATATTGAGTGAGCATAAAAAACTTATGAATATTTTTTCTCTTTTCTTAATGCTAAAACAGATGTGTTAATTTTTTTTTGATAATTCAACTTAAAAATCATGATGATATATTTATAGTGAGATGTTTTTGAGAATACATGTTAAAAAATTTATTTTTTCATAATGAATGTTCATAGAATACCTTAATTATATAGGATTTATATTTATGGAACAATTTTTCAATTATTATATATTTACTATATATTTTTACAAAAAATTATCATGTGATTGTCTAACCAAGGGAACCAACTCAATTTTCAATATAAGAGCAAGTTAAAATTCATTTTACTATAGTTGTAGTTGTGTGATTCATATTCTATACATGTGTAGGTGGGGTTATACATACATCATATACAGTGCATGTGTGGAGGTAGACACCATATGTTGTGTTTGTGTGTAGTGTAGTATATACATATCTGGAATGTTTCTCATAATTGAGTGGTTATATAGTGTTCAAGGATATTAATTGAAGCTAGAACATATAAAAGCTTAATATTGGATCCTTGGGATTACAACATAATAATACTTCTTAAAATGATTCACATATAACTCCATCCATATTATTTGATTGATATTTATAAATCAATGAACTCTATTGAATCATATATGTCCTCCTGAAACCCTAAAAGATAAACATTTTCATTCACTGTAAATGTTGAAAGACTATCTACATGAAAGTTAGGTTGTTACAAGAAATAATTCAACCTACCACAAATATAATTATGATTGACTATTAATGTCCAACTTTCAACATGGTTGGATTAATTGACCCTGAGTTACGAAATGATTGAATATATGAGTAACATGATAGGATGAGTGAACACATGAAGAAGAGAGATAGTGAAATTGTATGATGTTTTAATGCATTCATGAGGGATATTACATATGATAAATATGATATTTCAGATATATGAGATTTAATGACCGATAATATCATGGAATCTCATATAAATTTAACTAAATCAAGTATTAAATGGAAATCATGACATCAAAATTCACGATATTCCATGCAATCCATGAAATTCTCAATCATATAAGGTTATGAATTTATTCTTTCTTCAATCTCATCATTCACATGGGATCAAAGAATCTATACACACTATTATAGATGTCTAAGTGGGAATAAAATAGAGAACCCACATGAATAAAATGAACACTTTCATAGATATTATTTATTTCATGGTATATAAATAGAGAAGAAAAATATTAATTCCATGTAACTCATAACCTATATACGAGATCATTAAATATTATTACTTATAGTAAAACATCTACCGAGGAAATGAAATGTGGTTAAGGAATGAATTATTCTTTTCATTTATTATTTGATGTTATGAATATTATGAGATTTTTCAAGAATTTATGGTATTTATATGATGATCTACTGAATTCATTACATTTAATATCAAGGAATGAATTAAAATCTTAAGTCTCATAGAGTTTAAAAGGAATGTCAGACCCAGAATTTAAAATTATATTTTAATTAGGTGGAATTATTCTTGATACATTGATCATAATTAAAACAAAACCTATAAATATCTCTATAAAAATAAATAATATAAATATTCAATTATTGTCTTGGGATTATAAATATCCAATACATATATCATGATAGTTATTGAGACTATTCGGAACTTACATACACCATGAATGAATTTTTTGAGAGCCTAATACAAAAAGTATCAATGCATGAGACTGATTGAATACAATGTAATTATACTAGTTGAAGATCATTGGTACCCTATTATTCATTCAATGTGAAGAATCAGGATCACACCAGATCTCATAAATGTTTTATGTCCAATAAATATATTCAGAAATGTATTAAAGATCATTAATTTTTAATTGAGAAATCCTAATCATACTTGATATTAGAATAGGATCATCTAAAGAAAAATAATACAAAGTTATTTCTTCAATTGGATTAATATATAATAAGAGGATCTTGTAGATGTCATGTATAACATATTGTTTTAGAGTTTCATGAATGGGGTGTATAACTAGAAAAAATATAGGATGAACGTTGGGCATATAACAAACCTATGAAGAAGAGTTATTTTCTAGTGTATATAACAATGACCAATTGGAGGATTGACTACTGGGGTTTATTACTAGTTTTTCCAAAGCATGTGTAATTTGTGATAAAATTATTTTAGAGAAACTGTAGGTTTTGGTGTATGGAAAACTAAATAAATGAGTAGGATTTTAAGATGTACCCTATAAATACTACGTGATAATCTTTCTCTCATTACATATGAAAATTATATGAGGTTATTATTTTATATTGAGTACATTTTTGACAGTAACAAGCTTAAGAGGTTGAATCAAGAGAAAGAGTATTCATAAAAGAAACCAATGATTCCCCTGAGTGATCAAATGATCCAGGGATCAATAAATGAGTTAATAAAAAAAAATTTACTGAAAATTTTATTAATAATAAATGAAATATTTTATAAACATTGGGATGAATATTTATTTTAAATTAAAATTATGATTATGCCATGTAATAGAAAATTTGATAAATAACACTTTTTATTACTTTAATTAACACTATTGTATTTTGAATAGAACTATTTTTGGGGCCTTATTTGTAAATTATATTTTATGAAAATATTCTTCATTATGTGGTATATAATATTAATTAACACCATATTTTCTATTTTTAAAATTTTATGGGAGAAACTGGGATACTAATTTAAATATGAACTACCCTTCTCAACATATAGACGACATCTCCATTTGAAAAATATTTCATTATTTGGAAATATATTTGTATTATAATTGGATAATAGATAAATAATAAAATTTCAAACAATTTAATCAATTTTAAGGATAACCATTTAAAATGTTTTTGATTTTAAAAGGTTAGTTAAACTTGGATAAAAATATATTGCATAATTTTGAATTTAATCTATAACCTCTTGTATACCTTGACATACCTTATAATGGACCAGACTCTCCTGGTCCGTTACTTTTCCCAATTCTGGTGTTTGGGGTGTCTTGGACACCATCTGTGAGTCAGGGGGCATCAGTTATAGGGTGTCACTATAGTGCGACCAATCCGTGTCTCATCGATTGGTCTCACCGATAGGTGCCGCACCTAAATGGTGCCACCATGGGGTGTCAGGTTTCTTTTATAGTTTCTCTTCTGTAAAAGCTATTTTAAGTTTCAATACCTCTTTTAATGTGGGTTATGACCATTTTAAGGGTGGAAAAGGATATTTGAAATACCCTAAGAGTGGGATGACCCTTGAATTACCAAAACATTTGTCCTTTTAATTAGTTTCACACATTTTTCATGTTTCTAGTTACGCCCTTGTTATGAGTTTTTATCGGTTTAAATGTAGCCTATCAACTCTCCCCCATGCGATGGTATATCTCACTTTCTATGAGGGAATTATTAAATCTCAATTAATTCCAATGTGTGAAACCGCCCACCCATGTGGTAAAACCACGATCCTCTTTTCAAGTACTTTGAGAATTCACATCCTGTAACTCTAGGATCTGGTCTTTTATCATATCAAGATCTTATTCTTCCTTGGTCTCTTTATTTTTCTCTTGGAGAACTTGGAGTACCTCTTCCAAAGTTGAGTCGTGCCAGTGTTAGTGACATCATGTTCGGTTCCTCTTGGAGTTTCTTGTAGCGTGACCCCAGTTCTTGGCCCAAGGAGGAAACTTCGATCCTTGATCATCCATATAGGGATTCTTTCTTCATCTCTCTTTACTATGCATGATGCACGATTGGTGTGATAATGTTCCTTTGGGATGTAGATGGAACTAACTTTAATGAAGATAATAAATGGACTTTTAAAGAATTAAGGGTTGGGAAAGATGGTGATGATGGTGTATTTTACATTCTTTTCTATGTTGTGAATCGTATGGGATGATGTACACTAAAAAAATAGTAGTTTGCTAACCTTTCTTGCTAACTAATGATGCTCTTTTTTATGGATAATCTAGTGATTGGATGACTATAACACGGATACTGGTTAATCACATAAACATGATGGATTAAATGGACTTTTGATGAATAAGAACCCTAGTGTGATCACCTCAGTTAACCGAACTGAAAGAAGGAACTTAATTAATGGTGTTGGCTACTTATGAAAACATCCTTGCTCTGTTCTAATAATATGCATGGTTGTTCTATTTAACCTTTGTGGGGTGATGTAAAGGGGAATGTAGTCTCCAGTTGATAGGTTCTTGGTTTGTGAATCTGAGGTTGTATGGAGATAGAAGTAAAGGTTCTAGAACCAGTATGTTGGGGCTTGGTTTGGTTCCAGTACTTCAAGGGATCTCACAGATCCCATTTTGATTTTGTTACAGGAGTACCAGGAGTGAATTCTTAAACACCTATGTGGCTTCTTTACTTCAGTTGTTGTTTTCGCTTGTGGTTATTCCTGTTAGTTGATCGGTAGTGAAGGAATATTTAAATTGATCCACATGAACATGGTAATGAGATCTGGTATGATGGAAAAATATTTCTCTTTAAGAAAAGGGTTGTTCTCTGGTTGTGGTTGTTGTATACTTGTGTATGTAGGGAAAACAACAAGAGTTATTTTTATAGGATGGTTGTTAGTTTCGAGACCCCAAGGTTGGAATGAGTTCTTGATTACCCACATGTATAAAATTTAGTTCTTTTGTTTCATATATTCACCCCACTCAATGTTGAGAACTTCATGCCAAACAATCCAATTTCAGGGGGGAGGGTTGTTTCTCAACATTCTTATGAGTCGATGGTCATTAGCTCCTTTCTTCTCCCTCTCCCAGTATCCCAAGACTCGTTGGGCAGGTTGTGACAAACTAAGGTTCATTATGGACCAAGACTCTTTGGGAAGGGTGTGTTGTGGTGGGTTGGACCAGGTGTGTGTGCGAAGGATTTTTCCCCATGTGTCTTTGGGATGGGTTCCAGGTGTATTTAGGCGTGGCAGTGGTTGTTTTAGCCTTTGTAACGACCCGAAATTTTTAATAAATTTTTGTTTTCTAATTTTGTGTGTTATTTTATTTTATTTTTATACTCAACAAAAATGTTTCATTTGATAACATGAGTATAATTAAAATGAGATCGTTGGGTTTTTACTGTTATATGACCATTGGTCAATATGACCGCTGTAAACAAAACGTTTCGATTATTTTCTCTAAAAAAAGTAATCTTTGTTAATTAATATAGAAAGACGATTCGATGGCGTCACCCAGTAGTCTTGGATAGATTGAAGCCCATCTAACAGAACTTGGGAAGGAGGTAGCACCACTGGGCTTTGCTCTGGACCAAACCCAAGCTGAACTTCATCGTGTGAAGCTAGAATGGGATCACCTTCACGAGAAGTTCAAACTGATAGAAATTACTACTCGTGCGATGTTGGCCGAGCCTCCCTCAGAATCTCTCACCGTAGCACACCTCACACTTAGGTCCTATGCTGGTGTGATAAGGGGCTATGTAAGGAGACCGTAACTGCCTTGTGTAATCCTTTGTTTTAAATAAAAATTTTGATTTCTTCTTATGATGAAGTTTAGGAATTTTCAAATTACCGGATAAATATAGTATGCATATTTTTGATAAATTCTAGAAAAATGATATTTTAAAAATGTTTATGTAAACCTTAAATAATTAAAAATGTGTAATGATTTTCGAAAAATGGTCTTCTACAATTATGTTCAGTACGAAATTTAGAGTCTAATGAGATCAACATAATTTTTGATGAATAGTAAATCATGAATAGTGATTTTGTGCTTAGGATTAGTAATGTGACAAAATGGATTAGTAATCTCACTTAAAGAAAGTATTAAAATAAGCTAGGCACTTTGATTAAGTAATGTGATTCAATAAAATGGTTAAATAACGGTTTCATAAATTATTATTCAAGCATTAGTTTTTTTGAGTGAATAGTGTTTTTTAATTAAAAATTTAATTAAAAATATTTAGAAAATTATTTTTATAAAACGGATTTCATTTTTGAACTCAGAGCACCGATATTATGCTATGGTAATTTTTGGGGTTTTTTCTGAAAAAATGAATTTTCGGTGAATAGTGTTTTTATTTAAAAATTAAATTAAAAATATTTAGAAAATTATTTTTATAAAATGGAGTTCATATTTGTAATCAGAGCGTTGATATTTGGTTAAGGTGAAATTTTGGGATTATTCTAAGAAAGTTGAATTTTTGATGAATAGTGAAAATACAATTTTTAAGTTACGGGTGTTTAATGACATCATTAAATTATGTATTAAGTATGAAATCAATATGGTCGACTTATGAATAGTAATATAAGGTATTAGGTGTCCCAAGTGGCCAATACCATGGGCAAATACCATGGTAAAGCCCATGGTTTTGCCAAAACCACTAATGAGGTGTCCCTTGGCCATTAATGCCTTGTCCCCTCACTTTCCCTATAAATACCAAGCCATTCTCTCATCCATTCGACTCCCCACTCTCCCCCAACAAAGTTCTGGACTAATTACCTCCCAAGGAGTCCTCCCATGGTGCCCCCATTCCCTCAAGGTCCCAACCTTTGAGTTTTAAGAGTTATGTTTTAAGGTAAGGGATCCGACCTCTCTCTTTCTTTTCATGTAATCTCTTTTATGTCATTCCTTTTATGCTCCATGTTCTTATGTTAAAGGGTGTTCTTTTGTACTCCTATTACTTCCCTTTTCATGTTAACATAATGAGAGATCCCCTCTTACTCTCATTATTTCGTTTTATGAAGTTTTAAGTGGCGCCGTTAGGCTGCCGAAATTTTTGTAACAGATTATTTCACCCTTCTCGTTTTCAAGATCTACTTTCATGTCAAGTCTTTCAAGTTACTTTTTATTATGTTGGGGTATGATCTCTATATCTATCATACTGATCATTTATGTTCATATGATTGGAGACCCTATTTTATCTCATCAATTCATTTTTGTTGAAGTTTAAGTGCCGCCGTTAGGCTGCCGAATTTCTAAGGGGTTCTTTCACCCTTCTCGTTTTCATGATATACTTTCATGTCAAGTCTTTCAAGTTCCTTTTTAGTATTTTGGGGTATGATATCTATATCTATCATACTGATCATTTATGTTCATATGATGAGATATCCTATTTGATCTCATCAATTCATTTTTGTTGAAGTTTAAGTGGCGCCGTTAGGCTGCCGAATTTCTAAGGGGTTCTTTCACCCTTCTCATTTTCAAGATCTACTTTCATGTCAAGTCTTTCAAGTTACTTTTTATTATTTTGGGGTATGATCTCTATATCTATCATACTTATAATTTATGTTCATATGATGAGAGACCCTATTTTATCTCATCAATCCATTTTTGGAAGTTTTGAGTGACGCCGTTAGGCTGCCGAATTCTCATAAGAGAAATCTTATTTTTGTCTTACTTTCAAGTTATTCGTTTCATATGGTATATCATTAAAATTTAATTGCCATGTTCTTAAATACTATATATTATTTTCCCCTACTGTTTTATGTATCATTTTTTTGTGGGTGACTCATGTCCCCTCTCTTTTCAATATTTTCTAAAACCATGTATAATAGACGTTATGCTGCATAATTTTCGTCTCAAAATGCCTCTCTCTTTTCTCAAAATTATTTTATGTTATAAAGTTAATACTCAAAGATCTTATTTATACAAGGGTATTCACATATATATCAAAATGTCCTATTTTAAATTCTGGGATTTACATACATGAAACCCACTTCCCCTTTCCGTGGGTTTAAAGTGACATAAAGATCATGTCTTTAAAACAGTTTTTAAAATGTTATGATTATTAAATGAAACCCATTTATTTTATGCTATATGGGTTGTTTATGAAATGATTGATGATGATATATGTGGCTCACATGATAATAAAGACATGCCAAGGGTACGCCCAGATAGCTCTCTAATGCATTGGGTGAAGACTTAATCTCTAGAGATGACCTTTTAGACTGATACCTTGGTGAATAACCTTGGTAATTTTTAATGACACCTTGGGGATGGACCTTGGTGAAATGAAATGATTGTCAATATTAAATGTTTTATCCACATATTCAAGTCATAAAAAATGTTATTTTTATTATGATATTCCACATGATTCTTTCTCATTCCATAAAGTTCTTTTTCATGACATAGTTGATGTATCTCAAGTTCACATGTTAAATGTTTCTCTGGTTTCCATTACTGGGCCTTCTGCTCACCCTTTCTTTTGATGTATGTCCCTAGGTTATGAGATGCAGTAATGAACCTAGGATGAACATGAGGAGAATCCTTTCAAGTGTTTAAGAAGAATGTTTTATGTTTTCATGTTTTAAGTTCCTGGTTTCCAAGACACTAAACCTTAAAGATCCTCGGTTTTGTAAAATGTAATGAACGTTTATGTGATAAAAAGGCGGGATGCTATAGTTGGTATCAAAGGATGGTTTAGTTATTTGTGGAAATTAGGATATGAAAAATCTAGGAAGAACCCTATAGAAAAGTTTAAATATAGGAAATCTTCCTGGTATTTTGGTGAGTATTGAGTAAGGGGTTGCCAAGCAAATACATCCCTGTCTGGATACGAGCAGGTAGAGGTGGCTCTGGCACAGATGTACATAGGGGTAAAACCCGAAATCACCACTTTGAGCTAGACTCAAACGGGAACTGATACACGACAACGTGCCTTGCTGCACTCTTGGTTACGACACTCTCGGGGGATATGCTTTGGTAAATTCATAAGCTTAGTATGAACCATTGTTAAAGGAACAAAGATGAAATAAAATAAAGATTCACATAAGAATATATGATCATGGATAACCTAGATGAGAACCTAGGGGAGCACAAGTTATGGTATAATTTTCTTCTACAAGTTATCCTTATATGCTTTTAGTTCCTTTTCATGATTATTGGCTAAGTACTTAAGCCCCTAATTATGCTTTCTCTTCTTAGTTAATGGTGGGAGATGGAAGAACATGTCCCAACAACCAATGTGATAGGAAATGCGACAATTTACATATTAATATGACAGGGATGCTTAGGGGATTAAATGATGATTATTATTTTGGAAGACGTTCACTATTTTGGGGACCCTATATGATCAAGGTAAATATATTACTACAGTATTTTCATTGAGGAGTAGGGTTGACTTATATTTTGATGAATCGATGAATTTAAGGTGGACTTATAGTAATTTAGGTTACTTATGGGAATGATTAACCTATCTTGAGTAAAATATGTTTAGGTTAGCTACTTTTTTTATAAGATGTTAGGAGTGGTTGATGTTGTTTGGAGATGAACAATGAAGTTTATTTTGGAAGACTACATTATCAAATCCTTCTTGTATTTGGGTTTCAATATTAGTTTGGTTTATTTTGAGGAATTTTAAGGACCGTTATTTATGAAATGGTCTATGATGAACTTTGGTTAGTACCATGGAACATTGCAGATTTAAAATTAGTTTCCATTCCTATGGGATTATTTATTTTTGAAGAGTTGTTTTACCTTAACCTTTCTGTTTTTGGGATAATGTTTAAAGATAGAAGAAATAGATAGTTAATCTTTTGTGGATTATGTGATTCTCAAGAAGATTATTCTTGTGCTTTTTATGAGACCAAGTGTTTTTGAATTCTCATCATTTGGAGAAAATATTATTGTTGGTAGGGACTTATTAAAGGATGAAACTCTACTTGAAGGTATGTATATTTTATTATGTTTTTGTTCTATGTAGTAAATTAATCCCTCAAAATTATGAAAAGGAACGTAAAACAAAAACGTTGTTGGTTTAAGTTTCCTACTAGGTAATCAAAGACCATTTACACAAATCGTAAGTTTGGGATTTTATTATGGTTAACTTTCTCCTAATCATGTTTTCTTTCAATCTCCCTTAGAACGTGACCCTTGGTTTTTTCCTCCATGTCCATGTTTTCCTACATGGGATCCTAGTATGGGTTAACTCGGGTGACCTTTGTACTTCCCTTTATTTCTTTTAAAGTAATAGTTTTACTAACTCCTTTTCCGATGCGGGACCTTCAATGAAATTTCAAAACCCTATTTTAAAAATTGCGAGGACGCAATTTTTTAAGGGGGGAAGATTGTAACGACCCGAAATTTTGAATAAATCTTTGTTTCCTAATTTTGTGTGTTATTTTATTTAATTTTTATACTCAAAAAAATGTTTCATTTGATAACATGAGTATAATTAAAATAAGATCATTGGGTTTTGACTGTTATATGACCATTGGTCAATATGACCGCTGTAAACTAAACGTTTCGATTATTTTCTCTAAATAAAAGTAATATTGGTTAATTAATATAGAAAGAAGATTCGATGGACTCACCCAGTAGTCTTGGACCGATCGAAGCCCATCTAACAGAACTTGGGAAGGAGGTAGCACCACTGGGCTTTGCTTTGGACCAAACCCAAGCTGAGCTTCATCGTGTGAAGCTAGAACGGGATCGCCTTCGCGAGAAGTTCAAACTGATAGAAATTACTACTCGTGCGATGTTGGCCGAGCCTCCCTCAGATTCTCTCGCTGTAGCACACCTCACACTTAGGTCCTATGCTGGTGTGATAAGGGGCTATTTAAGGAGACCGTAACTGCCTTGTGTAATCCTTTGTTTTAAATAAAATTTTTTATTTCTTCTTATAATGAAGTTTATGAATTTTCAAATGATCGGATAAATATAGTATGCATATTTTTGATAAATTTTAGAAAAAGGATATTTTAAAAATGGTTATGTAAACCTTAAATAATTAAAAATGTGTAATGATTTTCGAAAAATGGTCTTCTACAATTATGTTCAGTACGAAATTTAGAGTCTAATGAGATCAACTTAATTTTTGATGAACAGTAAATCATGAATAGTGATTTTCTGCTTAGGATTAGTAATGTGACCAAATGGATTAGTAATCTCACATAAAGAAAGTATTAAAATAAGCTAGGCACTTTGATTAAGTAATGTTATTCAATAAAATGGTTAAATAATGGTTTCATAAATTTTTATTCAAGTATTAGTTTTTTCGAGTGACTAGTGTTTTTTTAATTAAAAATTTAATTAAAAATATTTAGAAAATTATTTTTATAAAACGGATTTCATTTTTGAACTCAGAGCACCGATATTATGCTATGGTAATTTTTGGGGTTTTTTATGAAAAAATGAATTTTCGGTAAATAGTGTTTTTATTTAAAAATTAAATTAATAATATTTAGAAAATTATTTTTATAAAATGGAGTTAATATTTGTAGTCAGAGCATTGATATTTGGTTAAGGTGAAATTTTGGGATTATTCTGAGAAATTTGAATTTTTGATGAATAGTGAAAATACAGTTTTTAAGTTACGGGTGTTTAATGACATCATTAAATGATGTATTAAGTATGAAATCAATATGGTCGACTTATGAATAGTAATATAAGGTATGAGGTGTCCCAAGTGGGCAATACCATGGGCAAATACCATGGGCAGGCCCATGGTTTTGCCAAAACCACTAATGAGGTGTCCCTTGGCCATTAATGCCTTGTCCCCTCACTTTCCCTATAAATACCAAGCCATCCTCTCATCCATTCGACTCCCCACTCTCCCCCAACGAATTTATGGTCTCATTACCTCCCAAGGAGTCCTCCCATGGTTCCCCAAGCCCTCAAGGTCCCAACCTTTGAGTTTTAAGAGTTATGTTTTAAGGTAAGGGATCCGACCTCTCTCTTTCTTTTCATGTAATCTCCTTTATGTCATTCCTTTTATGATCTATGTTCTTATGTTAAAGGGTGTTCTTTTGTAATACTCTTACTTCCCTTTTCATGTTAACATAATGAGAGATCCCCTCTTACTCTCATTATTTCGTTTTATGAAATTTTAAGTGGCGCCGTTAGGCTGCCGAAATTTTTGTAACGGATTCTTTCACCCTTCTCGTTTTCAAGATCTACTTTCATGTCAAGTCTTTCAAGTTCCTTTTTATTATGTTGGGGTATGATCTCTATATCTATCATAATGATCATTTATGTTCATATGATGAGAGACCCTATTTTATCTCGTCAATTCATTTTTGTTGAAGTTTAAGTGGCACCGTTAGGCTGCCGAATTTCTAAGGGGTTCTTTCACCCTTCTCGTTTTCATGATCTACTTTCATGTCAAGTCTGTCAAGTTCCTTTTTAGTATTTTGGGGTATTATCTCTATATCTATCATACTGATCATTTATGTTCATATTATGAGAGACCCTATTTGATCTCGTCAATTCATTTTTGTTGATGTTTAAGTGGCGCCGTTAGGCTGCCGAATTTCTAAGGGATTCTTTCACCCTTCTCTTTTTCAAGATCTACTTTCATGTCAAGTCTTTCAATTTCCTTTTTATTATTTTGGGGTATGATCTCTATATCTATCGTACTTATAATTTATGTTCATATAATGAGAGACCCTATTTTATCTCTTCAATCCATTTTTGGAAGTTTTAAGTGACGCTGTTAGGCTGTCGAATTCTCATAAGAGAAATCTTATTTTTGTATCCCTTTCATGTTCTTTGTTTCATATGGTATATCTTTCAAATTTCATTACCATGTTCTTAAATACTATATATTCTTTTCCCCTACTGTTTTATGTATCATTTTTTAGTGGGTGACCCATGTCCCCTCTCTTTTCAATGTTTTCTAAAACCATGTATCGTAGACGTTATGCAGCATAATTTTCATCTCAAAATGCCTCTCTCTTTTCTCAAAATTATTTTATGTTATAATGTGAATACTCAAAGCTTTTATTTATAAAAGGGTATTCACATATATATCAAAATGTTCTATTTTAAATTCTGGGATTTACATACACGAAACCCGCTTCCCCTTTCCGTGGGTTTAAAGTGACATAAATATCATGTCTTTAAAGCAGTTTTTAAAACGTTATGATTATGAAATGAAAACCATTTATTTTATGCTATATGGGTTGTTTATGAAATTATTGATGATGATATATGTGTCTCACATGATAATAAAGACATGTCAAGGGTGTTCCAAGATAGCGGTCCAATGCATTGGGTAAAGAATTAATCTCTAGAGATGACATTTTAGACTGATACCTTGGTGAATAACCTTGGTAATTTTTAATGACACCTTGGGGATGGAACTTGGTGAAACGAAATGATTTTCAATATTAAATGTTGTAGCCACATATTCAATTTATAATTTTTTTTATTTTTATTATGATATTCCACATGATTCTTTCTCAGGCCTTAATGTTCTTTTTCAAGACATAGTTGTTGTATCTCAAGTTCACATGTTAAATGTTTCTATGGTTTCCCTTACTGGGCCTTCTGCACACCCTTTCTTTTGATGTATGTCCCCAGGTTATGAGATGCAGTAATGAACCTAGGATGAACATGAGGAGAATCCTTTCAAGTGTTTAAGATGAATGTTTTATGTTTTCATGTTTTATGTTCCTGGTTTCCAAGACACTAAACCTTAAAGATCCTCGGTTTTGTTAAATGTAATGAAAGTTTATGTGATAAAAAGGCGGGATTCTATAGCCTTGGTGTCTTCAAGCATGGAAGTAGTTGTTGTGGCCTAGTTGTCTATGGGTGTGGTTATGTGTGGTTGTTGTGCCCCAGGTGTCTGTGGGCATGGTTATGTGTGGTTTTGGTTGCCCAGGTGTTTGCGGGTGGGATTATCATGTGGTTGGGATGGCTCATATGGTTGTTGTTTGGGTGGAAGTTTGACTATAGTGGGATTTTTGGGGGATATTTGATACATAGGATATACTAAATAACTAGTGGGAAATTATAACAGGTTACCCAAATATCGATGTGCTAATACTATTATTTTACCTAACTTGCGTTATAAGGGGAGTGTGCCTTGGTGAGGATTGTGGATAGTTTTTCCTTTCCTCGTGTTTTGGTTTCCTCTATTTTCTCACATGGAATTATAATGTCTCCCCACTTGTGCATGAGAGATTTTGGTTTCCCTACTAAGTATACCTATATACTCACCCTATGAATATAAAACTACTTTTAAGTTTCCAGGAAGACTTTGAGAATCGTTCTGGACGTTACTATCTTGGGCGTCAGGACAATTGTTGTTGATAATTTTCCTTATTTTGGTACTTTCCTTCCCATTTTTCATATACTTTGTATCGTTTTACTTTAGATCATGCATATGGGAATGGATTTTAGGATTTAATTTTATCTTCAGTCTTTGGATTATTTTGGGATTTACTATATTATCTCTCGATCATGTTCTTTAAAAAGTGAAATGAATTCCATATTATGTGTGATTATTTACCCTTGGTGCTAGTCACTACTCTGGGTCCTATTCAAGGTGGGACTCAGGGGGTCATTTTCTATCATTCAACTTGATAAAGTAAGGGTCTGGCTATTTAATGTCCCTTTCCTCATCTTGTAGAAGGCAGTTCATGATAGAATGGTATCAGAGGCTGAAGGTTGAGAGATAGGATGGAGTTCAGGGTTAGGAACAATGAATATTACATGGGATGGTAGGGCCAGAGTGTTAAGAAATCTTGGTTTGTGAAATAGTGTAGGGAATTCTGGCTAGGACATAGGATTATAGCCCCCCCAGTGATATGATGAAAGGACTATAGACCTAGAAACAACCAAGTGAGGATACACTAATTTTAGGGTAGAGACCATAGGAAAGGTACATACATCATAATGACATGTGTTCTTTTATGTCTCGGGTGTTTTGGGAATTCAAAATAAATAAAATTTTAAAGAACATTTTAAAATGAATCTTCTACACTACTTGGGCTTAAGAAATTCTTTGTTCACCTTTTTAGCAGGTGAAACCGGATGACATCGATGAGTAGTACAGGAAGTCGAGGCCCAACTGGTTTATCTGGTTGATCAAAAGTGGGTAGATGAAAAGGAGGAGGACAAATAGTTGCTGAAAATGCTTTGTTCCTTCCAACGGTATGCTCTTGGAAAGTACGAGGGAAGCCTCTCAAACATGGAGACAGAAAGCTGGCTCGATGAGCTAGTGATAGATTTTAGCTTGATCTAGGCTCCGATAGAGTAATCGGTTCCTCTATCCAGGAGTTAGATATGGGGAGCAGTGCACCTATGGTGGTCACTTTATCTCTTGGGAGCAGTGTACCCATGGTGGGCGCTTCATCCACAATGAAGTCCTATGAGTGGAAATAACTTCTCTCTCTCCAGCAAGGGAGTATGAGGGTGAGGGAACTGGTGATCAGGTTCATGGATCTCCTTAATTTTTCTCCGGAACTCTTTCTGGGTGAGGAGTCGTAGGAAAGGAACTTAGAGGAGGCACTCTGACCATTTGTTTAGTATGTTGTTACTCCCTTCACTATACCGATATACGTGGAGGTTCAGAAGAAGGATGAAGTAGTGGAGAGGATGCACACACTTGGAGGTGTGTCGCGAGAGGGGAGCCATTTGATTTTGTCAAGGAGGAATGTCGTCAGCTGTAGGCCTTCTGCATCTGAGCCTTTGAGGTTTTAGCCGGTGGGAAGCCAGCCCTAGCAGTTCCAGTTCCGATCTCCCAGTCCTTTTCATTTCTCCACAGTCTAGGACTAATGTGATTTACCTATGGCAGCCATGGGAATATTCAAAATTATTTCCCTATCAGAGTGCAGTACGATGGTGGTAGGTAGGTTCAATGCCCACCTCACCAGCAAAAGTTTCTAGGGAGGCCCTTCCAACAACAGGGGTAGTGTTCTCCCACTCCATAGATGGAGGATGGTGCTGGGGGAGTCTGACCTTAGTGTAACCCATAGGGACATCAAACAAGGAATGGTTGGGGAGGCATTTTATAGCAGAGGAGAAAAGGAGTTGGGCATGGGCAGTTGCACACTGTAGAGGCAGTAGTTCCAACAGGGCCAGAGGTTTTTCTAGGTACGATCACTCTGTTTAGTACTATTGCATGTGCCTTGTTTAATTCAGAAGATTCAAACTCCTTTATTATACCCATCCTAGAACATTCCTTGGGTCTAGACGTAGAGAGACTTTCCATTCCCCTGGTGTTGAGTACACCAGTTAGAGGTCAGCCCAAACTATTTGATGTTTTTCAAGGATACAGACTGATGTTAGGGTTGCATCAGTCCAGTGGGGATCTCTTTTTGTTGCAAATGAGGCCATATGATGTCATCATGGTAATTGACTGGCTGTTTTCCATGCATACTATTATCGACTACTTCTGGAGAAGGGTCAAATTCTCAGATATGGGTGGTTAGCATGTATATTTCATTAGCGAGTGGGGTTTCTAGGAAGGCAGCTGGTGTGTGGATCCCCTTATTTCATTGTTATTTGATCTATCAGTGAAATTGGAAAACTCAGAGATGGTGGAAGTTTCAGGGATTGTTAGTGAGTTCCTAGACATCTTCCCTGAAGAGGTTGCAACTCTACCCCCTTAACGTGATGTTGATTTCGGGATATACTTACAACCCAGTGCCCATCCGATTTCTATGTCTCCATTTTAAATGATGTATTTTGAGTTGCGGGAGTTGAAGAATTCAGTTGATGACCTAATGAAGAAGGGTTTATTCTGACCATGTGCGTCGCCATGGGGTTCTCTAGTCCCGTTCACAAAGAAGGTAGACTGTGGTCTCATGATGTGCATAGACTACTAGAGACTGAATTAGGTGATAGTCAAGAACCCTTACCCCCTCCTGAGGATCTACGATCTTTTTGACCAGTTAAAGGTGGTAGGTTGGTTCTCTAAGATTGACCAGCAGTCTAGAAATAACCCATTGAGGGTGATAGATGGTGACATCTTGAAGACTACTTTCAAGTGCAGATATCGACACCTTGAATTCTTGGTCATGTCGTTCGGCATTACAAACGCACCATATATGTTCATGGGGCTCATAAACTCTATTTTTCGTGAGTATCTGGACCGGTTCCTCATTGTGTTCATCGAAGAAATCTTGATATACTCAAGGTCAGAGGAGGATCACGCCAATCATCTAAGGATAGCTTTGGAGGTCCTCCGACACTAACAGATCTATGGGAAGTAGTCTAAGTGAATGTTCTGGACACGAGAGGTGCACTTCCTTGGAAACACAGTGTTCTAGTATGGAATATTAGTAGAACCGTCAAAGATCAAAGTGGTTGTTTCTTGGGAAGAACCCAAGAATATGGTAAAGGTTTGTAGTTTCCTAGGACTAGAAGGATACTACTGAAGGTTTGTACCCAATTGCTATCGAGTGGAAACACATTCTACATCCTTGACTAGAAAATACCAAGCATTCGTATGGAGTGAGCAGCGCCAAGAATATTTTGGTTATCTGAAAGGGAATCTGGTCAGTACCCCAGTACTGAGGTTTCCAGAGGAAGGGGTTACGTTTGAAGTGTTCTGTGATGCTTCCAGTCTAGGATTGGGGTGTTTACTAATGAAAAAATGGGGAGTGATATCTTAAGGGTCTAGGAAGTTATTCCCTCATGAACGTAACTATGAAACCCATAAACTGGAACCTACAATGGTCATGTTTGCTCTGATGCTTTGGTGGAATTATCTTATCGAGTAATGCTTCGTGGTCTTCATAGATCACAAGAGATTGAGGTATGACTTCTCCCAGTGAGACATGAATTACGACTATGAAGGTGGATGGAGTTTCTTTAAGACTACAAATTTGAGATATCCTGAACCTCATGAAATGGAAACATGGTGGCCGATTCCCTGAGTAGGAAGTCATAGGAGGATGTGGTTTGGGAGTTAGAAGATGCTTGGAAGGAAATAGAAGAGTTGGATGCTTTACATCTGGGCATGAGAGTGGAGGATGGTGGATGCTGTCTGTTTCAGATGACAGTGTAGTCTTCCTTGGTACAATAGGTGGAGGTGTCTCAGTGGGGATACACAGAGACCAAAGTGATGCATGATTTCATTGACCAAGGAAAATCTCTAGAAGGATGGTCAGAACCAGATACTATTATGTGGGAAGCTGTTTAATCCGATGGAAATGCGTGAGGGAGGCCTTAGTGAGTTCTATAACTCACCAATGGTAGTACATCCGGGAGTCTCAAAGATGTATAAGGGCTGAGAGGTCATTTTTGGTGGCCCGTAGTGTAGTGGGAAGGGGCGGAATTTATGGAAAAGTGCCTCATGTTTCAGTAGGTGAAGGATGAACACCGTGTTTCTAGAGGTCTATTGTAGCCCTTAGACATTCTCAAATGGAAGTGGGATGATGTCTCAATGGATTTTGTCATAGGACTATACATGGATGAATGAGTATATGATTCCATATGGGTAGTAGTGGACTGATTGAACAAATAAACTCAATTATTAGCAATTGAGGAGTCTAGTGCAGTGGATGCCTTATCATAGAAGTATGTGGGTGAAGTTGTACGGCTTCACATAGTTCCCAGAACCAGCATATCAGATCAGGATACATGATTTACTTCATGAGTCTTGAATTGATTACATAATTATTTTGGAACCCAAATATACTGTAGAACTACTTTCCACCCTTATACGGACAAGCATACAAAGAGGACCATCCAGAAATTGGAGGATATGTTGTCAGCATGTGTTCTGGACTTCAGAGGAGCATGGGTACGACACTTTCCTCTAGTATATTTTGTCGTGAAAAATAGATATCACTCTACTATTGGCATGTCACCGTTCGAAGCCTTGTATGGGAGACTATTTTGTTAACCCATGTGCTGGACAGAGGTTGGGGTGGTAGGTGTTCTTGGCCCAAAGGTGGTGTAGAGAATGATGCAGAAGGTTCATATTGTGCCTGAAAGGATAAAGGTATCTCAAGACCAGTAAAATGTTTATGCTGATCATAGGAGGAGACCCTTGGAGTTTGAGGTTAGTGACCAAGTGTTCTTAATGGACTCCCCTTGGCATGGAAAATGGAGGTTTGGAAGCGGGAGTAAGCTTTCACCCAGGTTCATCAGACAATTTGAGTTGTTGGGATGAGTCAGCGAGGAGGAATATCAGCTGGAGTTTCCACCGCCATTAGAGAATATCCACAATGTCTTCCATGTATCTCAGATCTGTCAGTATCTACATGATGACTCCCATGTCCTTGAGTGGGGAGAGTTTGATATCAAGTACAATGCGACGTTCATGAAGCTACCAGTGAGAATCAAGGATCATAAGGAAAATGTGTTTCATGGAAGGCCCATTCACTTGGATCATGTGTTGTGGGGGCATGTTGGCCTAGAATATTGTACCTGGGAACAAGAGGAACAAATGTGTTCCCAGTACCTAGAGCTATTCTGAGTTTTGATCTTTGGTTTTCCTTGTGCCTTTCTTATGATATAATGTTTGACCCTACTTATTATATGATTAGTTATTTCAATGCTCCCTATTTTGTGTGAAAATTTCTAACTATGGGGATGGGAGAAACTGATCCCTAATGAAGTATCATTAATATGGATGTGATTAAACCCATGTGGGAAAGTCTGTGTCTCCCAAAGAGGATAATATCTTGACAAGAAGGAAACAACTCCTTAACATATGTTCCTGGACTATGTGACCTTTTTGTATTTGTGTGGTTACTTAGGGGAGAGGAGTAGTAGTGTTTCTACTATTTTTCAGAAGATAGATCTGATAGAGATACTTCTAGACATTGAGGTTTGTTCTTGTTTTTGAACAACTCTAGGGTGGTTTTCCCTGCGAGGTATCTTAGGAGGTGGTTTTTTGGACCCCTATCATTTATTCGGGTTTACTCTTGCATTATTGAGGGAAAACATTTTTTGAGAGGTATCTACTGCAATGGAACAGACTCTCCTGGTCCATTGCATTGAAACATTATAGTGTTTGGGGTGTCCTGGACACCATTGTTGAGTTAGGGGGAATCAGTGCCAGGGTGTCACCATGGTCTCACCTATCAGTTCCACTAATTGGCACTGATCAGTGTCTCACCGATTGGTGCCGCACCCAAATGGTTCCACCATGTGGTGTCGGGTTTCCTTTCTAGTTTCCCTTCCATAATGACTCATTTAAGTTTTAATACCTCTTTTAAAGAGGGATAAGTCCATTTTAACCCCAGTAAAGGATATCTTAAATCCCCAAAGAGTGGGGAAACCCTTGATATACCCAAAAATTTTTCCTTTTAATAAATTTTACACCCTTTTTCTCATTTCAAGTTATGCCCCTTTTATGCGTTTCTCTTAGTTTAAATGTAACTTATCAGATCTCCCCCATGCGATGGTCTATCTCAATGTATATAATGGAATTATTTAATCTCAATTAATTCCAATGTGTGCTACTGCCTATCTGTGTAGAAAAACTTGGATCCAATTTTCATGCACTTCGAGATTGCACATCTCGTAACTCAAGGATCTGGCCTTTTATCACACCGAGATCTTATTCTTCATTGGTCTCTTTATTTTCCCCTTGGTGTGCTTGGAGTTCCTCTTCTGAAGACGAGTCATGCTTGCGTGAGATCCCTTCTATTAAGTTTCTCTTGGAGTTTCTTAAAGTGAAACCCCAGTTCATGGTGCAAGGAGAAAACTTTGATCCTTGATCATCCAGGTAGGGATTCTTCTTCCTTCTCTCTATACTGTGTGTATTGTGGGGTGGGTGTGATAATTTTCCCTCAAGACGTTGATGGAACCAACTTTAACAAAGTGAATAAATAGACTTTTAAAGAATGAAGTGGTAGAAAAGATGATGGCATTTCAATATTTTACCTTTGTTTTGATATTGTGAATTGTGTGGGATCATGTACACTGAAAAAAAATATTCATTTGTGGTATTTTCTTGTGAAATAATGAGGCCATGTTTTTTGGATAATCTTGTGATTAAATGAATATATCATGGAAACTATTTAATCATATAAACATGGCTGATTAAATGGATTCCTGATGAATAATTACCATTGTGTGATAACTATGGTTAACTAAATGGAAGGAAGGAACTTAATGAATGGTGTTAGATAAATCTGAAAATTTCCTTGCTATATTCTAATGATATGTATGGTTGATCTATTTAAAATTTGTGGGGTGATGTAGAGGGGAATGCAATATATAGTTTAGAGGTTGTTGGTTTGTGAATCTAAGGCCGTGTAGAGACAGTGGTAAATGTTCCAAACTAGGTAACTTGGGGCTTGGTTTGGTTCTATTACTTTGAGGTATCTCACAGATACCATTTTGATGTTGTTACAAGAGAAACGAGGCTGAATGCTTAAACTCAGGCTTGGATATTTTCTTTTAGTTGTTGTTTTGGCTTATGGTTATGCCTTTTAGTTGCCCGATAGTAAAGAAATATTTAAATGGAATCACTTTAACATGATAACGAGAACTGGTATGATGAGAAACTATTTCTTTTTCAGAAAAGGGTTGTGCTATGGTTTTGGTTGTTGTACACTTATGCATGTAGGGATAATATCAAGAGTAGTTGTGTATGGACTGGTTGTTAGTTTTGAGATACTTAGGTTGGGATGAGTTCTTGATTACCTATATGTATAATTTATTTCTTGTGTTTCTTATACACACCCCACCCATGATGAGCACATTGTGTAGAACACCCCCATTTCATGGGGGAGAGTGTTTTTTCCAACATTCCTATGAGTGGTTGGTTATTAGTTCATTTATTCTCCCTCTACTAGTATCCCAAGACTCTTTAGGTAGGCCTTGATAGCCTAAGATTCATTATAGACCAAGACTCTTCAAGAAGGGTGTGTTGCGGTGGGTTAGCCTAGGTGTCTGCTGGTAGGTTTGTTTCCCAAGTTTCTTTGGGATGAGTCCCATGTGTCTTCAGGAATGGTAGTGGTTCTTCTAGGCTTGCTGTCTTTTGGAACAGTGGTGGTTTTTGTGCCCCATATGTCTACTGGCATGGTTATGTGTGGTTGTTGTGGCCCAAGTGTCTGCAGGCATGGTTATGCGTGGTTGTGGTGACCTAGGTATTTACGAATGGGATAAACATGCAGTTGGGATGGCCCATATGGTTATTGTTGGGGTTGGATTGGGGCTAAAATTGGATTTTTGGGGGAGGTATGATGCATAGGATATTCTAAATAACTAGTGGGAAAGTGGTGCAGGGTACCCAAATATCGATGTTCTATTAATATTATTTTACATTACATGCATTATTTGGGGAGTGTTCCTTGGTGAGGCTGGGTGGATAGTTTTTCCTTGCTAGTTGTTTTGGTTACCTCTATTTTCTCAAGGGGGATTAGAATGTCTCCTCACTTTTACACAAGAGATTTTTTCCCCTACTGAGTATACTTGTATACTCACCCTATGTACATAAAACTACTTTCAGGTTTCCAAGAGGATTTTGAGTACTGTGTTAGTACTTATTTTCCCTGGTTTTGGGACAGTTGTTGTTGCAGTTGTTCTTTCTTTTGGTACTTTCCTTCAGAGTTTTCTTGTTCTTTGTATCAATTAATTTTGGAACATGCTTATGGAAATGGATTTTGGTAATTACTTTTGTCTTTAGTCTTTGAAGTTTTTTGGGATTTACTGTCTTATCTCCTGATCATGTTCTATAAAAAGGGTAATTCCTTCCATATTACGTTTGATTCTATACCCTTGGTGCTAGTTTCCACTCTAAGTCCTACTGAAGGAGGGAATCAGGGGTCCTTATCTCTCCTTCAGCTTGAAGAAGGAAGGTTCTGGCAGTTTGATGCCCCTTCCCTCATCTTAGAGAAGGTGGGTTGTGACATACCTTTAATTTATCAATTTTAATTTTTCTAATTTATATTAATTTTTCATTGTATTTGGATTTTTACGGTATTAGAGAAGTGTGATTTCTCATTTTCTCTAAATATTTAATGTATAACAAAAATTTATCCAAGGATATCTTCTGCAACAACTTAATTTTATTTTCCACATTATAGATTTCATTATGTTAATAAAATGATTCATTTATCTTATATTTATACTATTTTAATAATTTTGATCCCCATTAATTCAATTAATTAGGCATGAAATAAAAAATGAATATTTTTTTGGGTCACAATACTGTAATGTCAATGAATATTCAAGTAATTTCCTTGAAGAATACTTCACCCATGGAAGAGTAGAACATTATTAGTAGATACAATTTTTACCACCTTCAATGATTATTATTATAGGCAAGATCATTGTAATTAACATACATATAATCCATTAATTGGGTTTTAATTTAAAAATAATTCAAATGAAAACACTTTCTATTAGAGGTAAAAAAAGTGTAAGTTCCAAGAGTTAAAACATAATCAAAAAACTAAATCTAATGGGATTAATCATTTAAATTAAATCCTAATATTCAAACCCAATTAGATCTATTTTCTAGTTTCTATTTTACCCCTAATTAACCAGAAACCATACGATTACCTATGAAATATAATTAGGGGAGGATTATAAGAGTTCGTGTTCTAATGTTATCATAATTATTAATTAATTTCAGCTTTTCAATTTTTTCAATTTCGAAATGGTATTGAGGCTTATTAATAATGGGATTATAATTTAGTGATTTTAAATTAGAAGGGTAATAATTAATACATAATTGAATTTATAATGTAATATTTACGACACCTCATCATATAATATTCTAAAAAACATGTTGTTCCCACTTATATCAACTTGTTCCATAAACATCAAAGAAAAAACTCATCCCTTTTAAGCATTTATTTGTTAAATTTTATTTTAATTATACTTAAGATATGTTGTTTTAGGTAACACTTATTTTTAGAACACGATAATGTATAAAAATGTGATAGGGGATGGGTGAACTATTGTTTTATTTTTATGATTTACTTTTTATTCTATTCACCCTCTTGATCTTTTTAATGTTCTTGATTCACTTAGTATTACATCTCAATTTCACCATGTGTGTTATTGAAATAATGGAAAGAGTATGACACATGAATTTCAAGAATCAGTAGAAAACCCACTCTATGGGAGAACCAATTAGTCCCCTCATGTTATAGATTCATTAAAATCAATAAATTAATTATAATTCACCCACTCCATCCTAAATACATATTTTTAACTGCATCCAATAGATAGAATCCTTCATTCGGTTCTAACTAAATATCATCCACTATATTCTTCTATGACTAAAAGGCTTTTCTTTATCTCTAACCAAGAGACTCCTTACACTTGTGGAAAAATCTAGATGATTACCCATTCTCCAAAAACCAACTTAAAGACTTTAACTTTCTTGAAGTCCTATTCCATTATATGATGTTTTTTGGTCTTCATCCACAAGCTTTCATGATCTGACATTCACATTTACAATTCAAATACCATTAATAGTCACTGAACATGTCTATTTCACTTTCTAAAATTTTATATCAATGGTTGTAGATTAGTTTTGTAATTAAAATATATTATTGAGATATAATACATTCTTCTGTTGATGAAGACCCAACATCAATTCTTTTTGTCCATGTTATGCACACATATTCATGAACATTATTTTATACAAGAAGGATATATTATAATTCACATAAATTCATTCATATGAAATTCATTCATTTCTATTGTATTTGATTATAGGGTATAAATGCATGAATATAAGTTACATCATCATTATTATTTTATTTGTGTATTTTAATGTTTTTTCAGTTATTTTACTATGTTTTCCACATGTTCATGGGTATACATGTATGAAACCATATCCAATTTGTTCCCTATGTAAATTAGTTCGGAACCTTATCAAATAAAATCCTTCCTGAAAATATTATGTATAAAGATTTAAATGTTTATATATATTAAATTTATTCTTCATAGAACATAACATAGTCTAGTTATCCAGCATATCATGGTATCAATATGTTCATGAAAACTAGTGAGGACACATGTATGAGTAACATGCATTCTCGCATGGCATTGTTGAACCGTTTCCTCATGATGAAGATCAATTTTTTTTATTAAAGTATGGATACTCATAGATTCCTCTTCCTCGTTCATGGAGAAAATATTTGATATCTCTAATTAACGAAACATTAGTTTTTGGGATCCTCTATTTCTCTTGAAATTGAGAGTTTCTCCCAAAATAATTAAAAAAATATCTTGTAAATGCCTTAGTTTAAATAAAATAATTCCAACACCTAAAATTTAATAAAAATCTTGTTAAGGAACCCAAAACATGTAATGTCATCAATTTTATGAATACCAAATGTCTCATCATTTCTTAAATTGTTTTCATTGTGAAATGTTGGACTATACCATATGTGAGTTTTTGTTTTCACCTCTTATGCATGTGATGCGATCTCATGAGCTATATTTCTTATAAGTATGAACTCATACATGTTTCTATGATATAAAACATGTCTATAAAATATTTTTTTAAATAATCAATAGCATGTTCTTTACATTATCATATTAATATAAAGAATATCATTCATTCATGTAGGTTCCTGGCCTCATCAATTCTATCACTGAACACCTATGTTGTTCATGTTTCAATCATCATAGGATCAACCTAAACTATGATTTACTAGAATTATAGAAGAAGGTATTGTGGAAGAATATTATCACTAACTCCACTGAATAACTCATATCAATTCATTACAATGTTCATGTTTCTATCTATAAGTTTTAATGATGTGTGAATAAAAACTCATGGTACATGTAACACTGTGAGATTTTATGAAATATTTTTTTTCAATTAATTCTATATTTTGGATATATTAAATTTCATTAAAAACTAAATGTAGTCATTTTATATTAATGAACTATGTTTTTCATTCATAAACTATATTCAGGAACTAGATTATCTTTTGTTACACACAACACCAACTTGGATTGTGTTACACGCAACACTGAGTATCTACAAACATCATTTTATTCTCATAATTATTTAAATAATATATTTATAACCTAGATTTTAAAAATAATAATATGAATAGAAATAAAAACCTTTAAAATATTATTTAAAATAGTTTAATAAAAATAAAATATATTGATAATATGACATGTAATAATGGTAAAGTCTTTATATGTTTGACAATACTATTTTCTCAAATGAACTACTTTTATGTCATTATGTGAACAATAATAAAATTAATCTTTAAAATTTTAGGAATTTAATTTTATAAAATAACATTCCTTTTTAAATTCAGAAAATAAATATTGGATTTGGTTGAATTTTTGGTATTTTTCTGAGAAACATCATTTTTGAATGAATAGTGAAAAATACTGAATTTTAATTCAAACCTGCTTTTTTCTATAATTTATTTAATTAGTAATATTATAGTTTAAATTGGTTTTAAAGTAAAAAAAGTTCCATTATACATATTTTAAAATGGTTTAGTTCATTGGAATAATTTTTATATTTTATTTAGAGATAAAATCTTAATGAACTTCAGAACATTGTCACTTTAGAAACCCGCCTTCTCATCGTGTATGCCAGATTAGTATTAAAACTAATTTTTCCCCTTCAGTGAATTAGATTTAAAAAGGTTTAGATACATGATTTTAATCAATATATTATTTTTTGTTTAATATGATCAACTTATTTTTTGACCAAAAAGATTAGTGAATTTAATTAAAATTAATTACAGCGATTAAGGGCAAATTGAGCTTAACAGGGGACTAAACATTATGATTAATCTCTAAAATGACCAATAAACTTATCCAAAAAAAATTATGGATATATTTCATCCATAAAACCCCTATTATGGAGTTATTTTTTGGTTTTTTATTATTTATTTTATGTAAAAACATGGGTACACCTTCCATGTTTTCTAAAATTCCAAGTATGTCCCATTCCCCCCTTATAAAAGGCCACCACCTCTCCCCTTTCTTGACACCTATAATGAAAATTATGCTTGGAAATGATCTTAAAAATTCACTTCACTAAATACCTCCCTTTTTATTTAAAGCCTCTGTTTTGGAAAAAATCCAACCAAGTAATCCCTTTGGCGAATACCAAAAGTATTCTCTTAAAGAAGAGGTAACATCCTTCCTCTGGATCCATTCCATTATTTTCTTTCTCCACCACCCCAATTCGTCATGTTCCATGATCATATAATAAAAATTGTATCCAAAATATATTTATATTTTCTTATTCAATTTTTTCATCCTTCACTTACACACACATTCATCTAATGGGTAACAAACATATAGTTCTTGTGTAAGGAGAACTACCACAACACGAAATGATGTTTTTAGTTTTAACTTTTCCTCCACTCATGTTTTTTAATTGTTATGTAAAATATATTTTTATATGATATATATGATATATATTATTTATTTATACTTATTTAGTAATTATATAAATCCTACCTTTAGACTTTCTATTTTGGGTAAAAATGATAACTTGAATTGGGGAAGTGCAGACTATTGCCTCCTAAAACCGTTGTGATTCATTCACACATTACATGAAATGTATAAATAATGGGATTAGTAAATTTATATGATATATATATTCAATAATAATGATACTATAATTATATTATATTTTTATATACATACTTGTTTTTACGTACTTTCATTCAATACAATAATAAAATGGAATTAGCGTTAATGTGTATGTACGACCTACCATCTCCATGAATGGTTATTTTGATAAATATTTAATTAATTTATAAATTAAATTAAATATTTATATAATGAATATATATGATATATAAATAATTTTTCAAATATGAAAGGGGATCCAGAATAACAAGTCAAAACACGTATGATGAACAAAGAAGTTATTACCCAAAACATTACATAAACATGGACTTCTTAATAAAAAGGTAATATAATGAGATAAAAAATAATATATGGTATTATATATAATAATATTGTTCTATGTTAGATTAATAATTAAATTATATTTATTATACAAGAGGATTTAAAATGTACAAATAATGTCATTACTTAAGGAAAGGGAATTCCATCTCACATTTTATTTCTGTGAGATACATGGCATATTCAACACTAACTTATTTTATGTGGTTTATATATTTACCTATGAATTTTTATATCAATAATTTATATTATCTAATGATATTAATATCTTTAAATTAATTTTAATCATTTTTTGATTTATTTTCCAAGTGCCTTGAAATCGGTAAAGTAGTTTTATCTCAATTTTCCTTCCATGATACAGAATTCATGAACATCAAAAAAATAATGTCTTAAAAATGTTTTAATAGATGATACTTTAACCTCCTTTTCAAGTAAATTGTATATTACAAATGGTTTAGGGTTTTCATGCTTTCTTTATATATTTTTCTAATTATTTTCAATGAAATTGTTTCCAAAAATAATTTCAATCTTCATTTAAAAAGAAATTGTTTACAAAATGTTTTCAAGATACTTTTATATTCTTTCAAGGAAAATGGTTTTCAAAATATTTTTAATCTTATTTTATATGTTTTAAAGGGAGATTTTTTTCAAAATTATTTTAAACCTTCTTTAAATGTTTTAAATTCATTTTCAATGAAATTGGTTTGAATTTTTTTTAAATCATTTTCTAAGAAGAAAGGATAATTTTCTCAAGAACTATTTTTAAAAGATATGTGGTAATAATTTTCCATATAAGATGACATATGATTATGTTAATCTTAACATTATGGGAAATTATCCAATGGTTCCATTCATATTCTTTATTAAATGATTTAAGTTTTTATGGAATGATTCTTATGCCAACCGTTTCTCTCCCACAGACTATATTATTTTGAAACGTGCTTCTTTTCAAGGGAAATTCTTTAAATAAATGACAATGAGACCTATCTATTTTATATAGGTAATGATATGAGTAAATGTTTATGATACCCATTTCATTTCATGGGCTCTGATATAATGATTATTTCTAATCTTATGTCACACATATTATATTATGGGTGAAACCTATATCACCCTCTAATGCATTGGGTAATGATGGATGACTCATGTGTATAAATATTTCATGTGAACCTGATTACATGTTCACAATGTTTTCCATGGACCTAGTTTCATGTCCATATGTTTATGTGAGAACCTTACTACATGTTAATAATGTTTTTAGTGAACCATTATATGTATTTATAATGTAAGTGTGAAACAAGTTACATGTTCAACATGTTATGAATGTACTTGTTTTCATTTACATAAGTTTATGCGTGAACCCGATTACATGTTCACAATGTAATGTCTGAACTTAATTTCATTTCACAACATTATGTGTGGCCTAGGTATCATGTTTATAAGTTTATGTAAGGGACTAATTTCATATAATTAACTTAATGAGTGAACTTATTTATACTTACATAGGTTTATGACATTATATATTGATGTATATGCCACAATTACAAGTCTTATTCATTTGTTTTGAATTCATGGATTATGTTCATGATTGGATTATGATTTGTTTCTTGTGAACTACTATTATTTATGCCACGATTAATGTTTTATATCCTTGATATGTAGGTTATGATATTTTATTGATACAAACATTTTCTTGTACACTTATGTTCAAGTTATTTTTAGGTATTTGATTTATTTACCCTTACCAAGAACTTATTCATTACCCATTTCTTATGATTCCATTCCTTATATTATGGAGAAAGGTTTTTAAGTAAAATTAATAAAGGGGTATATTATTTGGAATGATTTAATATATTTTACTAAGTTAGATTATGTTTGTTTTATGTGTCCAAAGGCACTAAACTAATATGTTCTTTGGGAATATGTTTGTATAATGGTTTTTATATTCCTAAAAAATGATTTCATATCAATGTACATAAATACTGGTTTTTATAGTTGTTATCATAAAAAAATTACTTATCCTTTGGATACTAGGATGATAAAACTTTAGTGAGATCTAAAGGAATACTTCTAAGGATGTGTCTACTGATGTCTGTAAGGATAAGTTTAAGTATGAGGAAATTTATTGGAAAACACCAAGAAAATTTTCTAAATTATAGAGTGAGTGGTTTCCTCAAAATACATCACAACATGGATACTATATGTGGAATTGGATTTAGAATAGATTTACCTTTGGGTAACAACTACGATAACATGCATCAGTCCTGATATGATCATAAACCGGTACCTGAAAATGAGCCTTAATACGCACCTGGTTTGAAACATCTTTTCGTTATTCTTTGGAAATTCATAAAATCTTCATAAACCATGATGAAGGATTTAAATATATGTTTTCTATGAATAACCTAGGATAAAATTATGGTGTCATAGATTCTGTAAGGTTTCATAATTTAGACATTTGTAAGTGGTTTTTCATGATTATGTTGTTCAACACTATGAATTTTTTTTCTTACTTTCTTATTTTTGGTTTTAGTAAATTTATGGAACCCAAAGGAAATATGTTAATGTGGAATATAATGGAAAATGAAATGATTTCCACCCCATAGAAACCAAATTTTATGAAACATGGATTAAAAAACATCATTGTTATGACCGCATATACTTATCAAGCTATGAATCATGTTGAATTTTCAAGTGACCAAAATGGGAACTAAATTTTCTTGAATAATTTTTAAGGAAACATCAACCTTATTTTATTGGAATGGATGATACACAAGTTGGTGAGAAATGTATTTGTACAAATGAAAGGATAATTTTTATTCTCCACTGTTCAAAACGTGAAAAAGTCATGTTGGAAACTTATCTATTATAGTGTGAAGTGAAATATATGTGGAACATAATATATAATATGATTCGACAAGATAAAAGTCAATCCATGAATTTTTATGACTTCAAGAACTTATTTTTTTTAATTACCTTCTCTGTATTCATCTTACAAAAAGGGAGATTGAAGCTTCCCATCGATTTCATGGGTATGATAAGAAAGGAAGGATATAAATAAAATGAAAATCTAAAAACATTGGAGATAAGAATATGGAATTTAAATTATACTAAAAGTGTGGATGAAAAAATGCTGTAAATTTTATTATGGGAAATGAAAATTGTTATTACTATGGAAAGAAAGGTCATCAAACTATTGAATTCCAAGGTAATGGTAATATAGATAATTCTCCCAAGAATGAAACCCCCATAATTTATTGTCTCAAATGTAAGGAGTATAGTCATTATGGAAATATGTTAATAAAACAAAAGGATAATGATGATGATCAACATCAACAATCTCTTATGTTGACGAATAAAGGTAAAGTGTTTGCACTCACAATGGATTATGTGAATCATAATAATTAGGGAACACTTATCTCCACTTCTATGTAGGGAATTATATGTTTTATTTTTAATGAATAAGACCGACTAATATAATATTTCTAAACCTTTAGTTAATTTACATGAGATTATATCACTCTACATGGGTTTTGGAATAATAAAATCCCATTTATTATTCTTTCTGAGAAAGGATGTACCCATGTATCAAACTAAATTATTTTTGGTACAAGAGATTATTTATGGATGAAATGGTGAATTATATTTTGGAAGGGTTATAAGGTAAAAAATTTATATAATATTATATTTCAACATTTGGACAACGTTATAGATATTTAAAGAGTTATTTCACTATATAATGATTTATACATATTAGATAACATGTTCTCACCACATTGTGTAGATGGTAACTAAAGGAAGATGGAATAACCTATCATTCTGTTTATGAACCTCATGATCTGCTATTGCTTCAAAAATGAAATATCCATCTTCATTTAAATTAACAATATATGAAATGTATTTTGATTAAGGAAAAATAATGGGTGAGGTTTTACTAAATCAAGTAAGTATATCTTCTTTAATAAAATGTTCTTGAAATAAAATACTGTTCTATTATCATCATTTTTGATGATATAGATGACCTCTTACACGCCTCTTCGCAGTATTTTTTGTGACTAGTTACTTTCTCCATATCATGTTATTTCTTGTAATTATCGATAGTTATCTATCTCTATTATTATTTATGAAATTTATCTATTTCAAATCATCCATTTCCACCTATGTTCCCCTACATGGAAACATAATTATGTGTCACTTTGGGTAAACTTTATGATTCTATCCTTACATTTTAAAGGAATTTTTAGTATTCATTTTTACAATGTGGGTTTCTATGAAGGTATATTTAATGTCTTATACTTTTAATAACCTTTATGAGTTTTGATAGAAAAATTCATTTCATAAGGGGGGGGATATAATGCAACACCCCCAAATTTTGAGAAATATTCTTCCTCAATTTAATTTAATCATTTTTTTCACACAACACTTAATGTAGTTTATTTATTATATTAAACCAATACACTTTGATTGCATGAACTACACACAATATTTAAATTAACATGTTCTACACACGATAACAACATGTATTGTGTTACACACAACACCATGTTTTTACAAAACAACATTTTATTATAAAAATTATTTAAACAAGATAGTTATAACATAACCATTTAAAAAGTAATTTATATAAAAATATTTAATTTTAAACTATTATTTATAATGTTTTTATTTAAATAAATTATATTTATAATAAAACATGTCATATTTGTAATGTCATTATACGTTTGAAAATACTATTTTATCAAATGAATTACTTTTATGTCCTTGTGTGAACAATAATAAAATTAATTCTAGAAAAACATTCAAAAGTGATTTTGATAAAATAAACTTTTTTTTAATTCATAATTTCAAAAATATATTTGGGCGAATTTTTTGTATTTTTATGTGAAACTTTATTTTGGGATGAGCAATAAAAAATTACTAAATTTTAATTCAAAACATCATTTTTATATAATTTAATTTTATAGTAAAATTATATTTTAAGACTTTTTGAATGTGAAAATAGATCAAATATACATCTATCAATGCAATATATATAAGAGGAAACATATTTATGTTGAATATATATATAAAATATTTAGAAACTTTTGAACACTGTCACATTAAAAAACTACTTTCTTGCCACATCTTCAAGGTTAACAATGAACATAATTTTTCCGCTTCATTGAATTGAATTTCAAAAAATTTACATACACTGTTGTAATAAGAATAATATTTATATTCTAATAAGACATAATTAATTTTTTACCAAAAAAATTGGAGAATATAATTCAAATTACTTATAGTGAATAATGAAAAATTAAGCTTAAAAAGGACAAAACATTAAACTTAAGGGACAAAATAAACTATTACCTTTTCCAAAACCCATTTTCTAGCTATATTTCTGCCATAAGACTTCCATACTTGATTTTTGTTTGTTTATAATGAATGTTTTTAGTTAAAAATATGCGTACAACTAACATGTTTTCAAAAATGTAATTTGTGTCTCCTTCCCCCCTTATAAAGGACACAATCTACCCCCATTCATCACCCCTATCAAATAAACAAATGTTCATCCCTGATCTATAAAATTAACTTCCCAACATCCATTCATTCTTCCTTGACACCTACCTTTGGAGAGGAATCCAACTATGTTTTCCCTTTGGTGCAAACCTAAAGGATTACCCAAATAATAGATAACATCCTTCCTCCAGATCCTTTATTTTCTTTCTCCCCAAACTCAATTATAATAATTACATTATTATATAATAATACCTAATTATATTATAATATGATAAATGTTATACATTCACATACATATAAATCTTTCTAATGGGTAACTAACATACCATTCTTCTATACGACGAACTACAACCTCACTAAATGATGTTGTTCATTTAATATAACCACCTCTCGTGGTTTTGAATTATGATGAACACTCTATTTATTTATGATATTTATGATGTATAAATACTTATTTATTTAATATATAAAACTGATGATCATTCTTTCCTTTTGATGCAAATATGATAACTTCATCTTTGGAAGTATAGACCACCACCTCCTCAAAAAAATGTGATTCATTCACACTTTACATGGAATGTATTAATAATTGGGTTAAGTAAATGTATATGGTATATATATATATGAAACAATAATTATACATTAATGATATTATATATTTATATACAAATATTTTATTTATATACTTTCTTTCAATATGATAATAAAATAGAAACTGTGTTAATGCATATGTACGACCAACCATCTTCATTAATAGTGTATTTTAATTTTTCTATCTTTTATAGATCACTATAAATATGTATATAATTCATCTATATGATATATAAATAATTGATTTATATTATATAAATAAGTATATCATTATCTATGTAAGAGGATAAAGAATAAAAACTCAAAACATGTATTATAAACAAAACATTTATTACATGAAACAATACTTTAACATAGATTATTTAAGAAATGGTTATTTTAAAGTCATAACCAAATAATATATTTTATTATATATAACAACTGAATCTTCATGTACATGAAAATTACATCTCTTTTTTCAGAAATATAAAACATTACAAACAAACATACCCATAGACCATGTTAGTTTAGCGTCTTTGGAAACATGGGACACATTATTCTAACATCATGAAAGATCTTAAACATATCCCATAAATATTTTACTCTTTAGTTGTCCTATATAAAAACATTATTTTTATAATGGGTAAAAGAATCATAAAAGAGGGTGAGATCAAATGGTCAGTAAGGGTAAAAAATGGAAGAATGTTAATATAATCATGATAAAATATTACAACCTGCATATCAATGATTCAAAATATAATTCAAGAAAGAAAAAATTTGTAGTTCATAAGACATGAATCATAATAAATTAAAGATCATAAGCCATTAAATCATAACATATTAATAAGACATAGATTTTTGGTAAGAAAATAAGAATATTTTGTTATTTAATAACAATAAAATATTTTATTCTATGTCCAACATAGGTATATGGGTAACTTAATATGTCATCATGGTAGTCATGGTTTACTCCCATAACAATCTTGGTAGTCATGGTTCACTCCCATAACCATCTTGAGGGATAAGGTCCTTCATTCCTATCTGATGAGATTTAAATCATTACCCAATGAATTAGAGGGATATATAGGTCCCACCCATCTCATAATGAAATCATTCTTACATGTTTCACAAAAACATAAATCATTCATCAGAGAATAACCCAAGGAATAAAATTGGTTTGTTAAATATTATTCCATCATAATAAATAAAAATTGGATTTCATATATAAAATTCCACCATAAAAATAATAAAATCATAATAATAAGAATTAGGATAGAAACATAACCCTATTTAGATAATGTAATCTTACAGGGAAAATTAAAATTGAAATTAATTCTTGAGGAAAATTAAATTTCTTCTTAAAAAACATTTTCTTTTGTCAAAATGCTGCACAATTTTAAGAGAAAATAATTTAATTGAAAATAAAGTTGAAATCATGTAAAATAAGATTCATGGAAATAAAAAATTATGAAATCATAAAAATATGTTCATCTTGTATAATTTAAAAACCCTCATTCTCTTACTTTTTTTAGATTGTCAAAAGGTACCTCATATTGAAAAGGACAAAAGATTCTATTCATACCATTTAAACAATTTCACCAATGGGTAATTTTTTTTAAAACATGGTATAATGATAGAAATAATATTTTGAAATACATATATAGGAAACATGGATGTGGATGATAAATGTACCTTAGTACTTACTTACATACAATCAATCTCAAATAAAATGATATTAAAAAATTAGACCTTACCTTAGGCACGAAATCATTTATATGTGTTCAATACTAATGTATAATGATTTAAATTATCTAATTGAACTTTTCCAAAATCATATTAATTTTTAAGATATCATAAATAATCATATTCTCATCCTTTTGTTAGTGACATTTCATTATTACTCATTATTCGGATGTTAACTGCTTTATGTTCTTATGCATGTTTTTTCAAATAAGTTAATGTTCTTATTCTTAGGTAATAGTTATATCATTTAAATAATGATTTTAGTATAATATATTTCTTATTTATTCATTCCAATCAATTATATTATCATGTATTAATTAGGATCATGCAGAATGAAGCACATCACATCGTGGAGACGGCAGGCTACACGTACGCACGAGCAATGACATCGTTCTCATAATTGTTGAATGGTATTGAAGTGTATTGTGTATAATAATTCTGAATAAATATAATTTATGAATAATAATATATAGCTATTACTTACATCATTATACCCATCCAAGTAAGGTAGTGGTCAAAAACAGGATACACCTTGGTGTGGAGATGATATGCAATACATACACACGCCTGGTGATTTCGCTTTTTCATAGGATGAATTAAAGGTGGAATATAGTTGTTTCATAATCATAATAAAATTTGAGTATATAATTTATAATTTAGATATTACTATATAATTAAACAACTAAATAATATGAAGCAAAAGAAGAATGAAGTTTGAAATAATCAGTAGAAGAGATTACCGCTTCTTTGATGTGATTCCTCCACATCGCCTCTTAGAGCACTAGAGCTGGACATTGAAAAAGACCAGAACCTCTAGAATGTTAATAAGGAACATTAAAAGGTAAATTATAAGGTTATTTACATTATTGGAATATCAAATTGAAGTGAGGTAGTGAGGTAGGAGGTGCCCTTTTATAATTAAGGCGAAGGGCACGTTTGGAAACCTAAAAAATATTAACTTATAATAAAATAAAATGCAATTGAAAAACCTAAATAATGTCCCAATTTAGATTATTATATGGTATATGGTTTTAAAATAATCAAACAATAAATTTTGGGAAAGTTATTAAGTAAATTTAATCCTAATCATTTTAATTAACATTGGTTATTCTGTTTTATTTTTTACTAGAGTAACATATGTTTCATTATTAAAAGGGTGAAATATTTACTTATTTGATGTCAATTAGACCATAAATGAATAATTTAAAATATTTGAGACCATATAATAAGTATTATATATTTATAAAAGTGTTTTATGGTTTTTAAATGATTTAATAAAGCATTATTTTGACAAACATACAATAGTGTAAATTTTGACACTATTTAATTCATTGATTTATAAAAATATTAATATAATTAGTTAAATTCTAAAAAACTATTTTATATTAATAAGAGACCATGTTAATATATAAAATTAATTTTACATATTAATTATCCCAATTTATAATAATTATAATATTTTTAATAACATTTATTTGATATCTCTTTTCATAAAATAATTACTACATCAATTTTGTATAATTATTTAATATAAATATTTGTTAGTTTGAAAATTAAAATTAAAATACCTTGATGAAGATAAATCTACTAGATTTCATAATAATACCTTCAGTTAAATTTAAATTCTTGAAAATCTTACATTAAAATTGATGTACTTATAAGATTATGAATGTGACAACATTAACATCACTTTAAATAAATTACTATAACAGTCATATTCTTTTCTATAAGGTTCAAAATGTTCTATAACTCGACCATTAGATGATTATGGATGAGATATACTTTAAAAATTATATTTTGGAAATTTTTTATCTTTTAATGGTTATTATCAATTGAATAAAAATTATTTTATTGATTTCTCATCAAATAAGTAATACACGCATCATCAATGTATAAGCCTTTAAAGAAATTATGTATTTAATTAAATGTTAAAAATATATTCCCATGAAAAATAAATACATATTATCTTTACAATTATTATTTATAGTATAATTGTTTCTCTGTAAAACCTTTTGTTAAAAATAATAAATTTAATAAATTTTGAGAAATACATATTTACTTTTCCTTAGAAATATATATTAATTGTCTTAATCTGACCAAAGTGGATTCCAAAAGGTATAATTTAGAAAAAAGTATGGTTTAGGAATAAATTAACTCATAAAATCGTATTTTTAAAAGTGTTAAGGTAATTACATAATATTATATTTACCATTAATTACCCAATTTACCTTTTTACCATATTAATAAAAATTATAAAAGTTACAATTAATAATGCCCAAAAATAAAATAAATATATTTACATAATTTGGAAAAAATAATTCCAAATATGGGATCCTTTTTTAAAATTAAAAAACATATAGGTTTTAGTAATTAATTTAAAATTAATCCCTTTGTTCGAATGAAAAATGAGTTTTTAAAAAGAAAGTTAAAACATTGCAAAATATTGAAATGTATTTACATCTGACTTCAATGTAAAATTAATTCCAATGACCTAAACTATATTAAATGATAAAAATATATTCTATTTATACATTAAAACCATTCAATAATATAATTTTACCATATAAAGTATTTAGATGAAAAAATTCATTTTCAATTAAAATTTAGTATCTTTTTATTATTCATCCAAACGTCAAATTTATCAAAAAAAAAGAACAAATTCATACCAAGTAAATATGTATATCCCACATCCAAATAATAACTTATTTTATTAAATATAATATATAAAATTATCAAAAAACTGGATTCTAAATGGGTGTGCCAACCATAGGTGGTAAAACTTCATTTTTTTTGAATACTTATTTTATCAAAAACATCTAATTTGTGCTTATATAACATATGGAAAACATATAAGATTAATTTTTAACATTTTATTCAATATATTACTTATATATTACATTAATAAAATCCATAAATAGTGGTTTTATTATTTTATGACCTCACTTGTCTTCATTTAAATAATTTTTCAAATAAAATTTAATATTGTTCATGCTTTCCATTATAATGACTAGGTTATAAAGTAACATAAAAATATTTAGTTGTTCACTTGGTCATTCATGAGATTAATTATATAAAAATAACTAGAAATTGTGTGTAACACAATCCAAGCATAGTTTTTTTTATTCTATAAGCTAAGATGGGGTTGCATATAGCCCACGCTTATCTTTGTGTAGCGTACAACAAAAGAGATAAAATAAATTAAAAATAATCTTTCTCATAAAATCTGAGAGTGTTAGATTATATGACCCTTAAAATTAATTTTTCCCACTAAATTTGTCTAATTTTTTAAAGGATTAATATGGGGATGTTTATTTCATAGAAACCCACGTCTTAAAATCAAGGACTACAACATCCTTTTTAAAAATAGTCAAAAATTAACAATTACCCAAAATAAATCATAACACGCTCTCTACATAGGATTACATAGGTGAAGATTAGGGTATGGAGGAAAAGTATAAATAATCATAAAGATTGATCAATACTATTTATGATAATAAATTTGGTGATCTAGTGCAATTTAACAATCACAAAATCATAAACTAAAGAGGCATGAAAGGGGTAATTGTTATCATAAAAAATGGTCCTAGTAAGAAACCCTTTTTACATCACAATAATTTTTCCTAATGTTAAATAAATTTTCATGAGAATATATACTTACATTATTTCCTTATAATCTCATTTTTGTTAATTCATTGAATAATTTTCCTCTTCATATCATATTCAATGAATTGAAGTTTAATTTTTCATTCCTAAAGTGTTAATAGATATTGTGAACCATAAATAGAATGATAGGTCATTTAATTTTTCTTTATCACAAAGAAAAGGATGACACCAATTATCTAATATTCATAATTTAACTTATGGTGAGATAAAAGTTTACTCTAATAGTATTCATCCAAAGTTTAACTTAAACTTAGCATAAATTGAAAACCTCAAAATCCTTTTAAAAGATGAAAATACAAAACTTTCGAGAGAGGTGAACTAAATAAACTTAAAATTTATCCCCATATACAATAAGGTATCTCTTTCTATTCATATTCCAAACATGTGAATTCCTTCATAATTTATTCTCTTGAGTCATGGTAATAAACTAAATTAACACATATCCTTATTGAAAACATGCATGTTTCGTTATTCTAAGCCTTGTAAGATATGAAGTGCACTGTGTTGCATTTGTTGTCAATGAGGCATGAAGTTGTCTTGGAATGAATGGAAGTCAAGGAATGCCAAGATGTGAATGACAAAGGTTGTGATGGTGTTGGTGATGAATGGGGAATGGCCATGGAACTTAGAGGAATGTCACTTAGGAGATTCACTAAGTGGCATTGGAGAATATGGTTGAAACATTCTCCATGAACATCTGACGATTGCTGAGCTGCTCTTTAAGTTCATAGAACTTGTATCCTGATGATACAAAGTCACAACATTAATTGAAGACCATGCATTGTCTTCACAATGCATGAGGAGTTGAAAGGAGTTCCATCCACAACTACTAAGTGGATGATGTGCATTAATGAAGTCCATGCACTATCACTCAGTGCATGTGAACATGAAGATGATCCAATTGAACTCTGATTAGATCAATAAAGAACATTGAAGAAATTATGTGATTAAGGAGCTCAGTTGAAGATGAAGACCCTTCGTGAATTCCATTACAAAGTGATGAATAAATGTTGAATAGGAATGAAGGAATTCTTAAGAAGACGAAGAATAGAGATGGGAAGAATATGGCTTGAATGGCACTTGGTTTGGCAATTTTTATATGGAGTACTTTGTTTTTATACAAAGGATTCATTCATGCCTTTGCCAAAAAATTGGCCAGCCAAGGCACCTTGGGGGTTCAACCCCAAGGCATGGGCACCACGCCCGGGGGAACCCGTGGGGCGAGCCAGGGCGACAGGGCGCACCCGTAGGGCACCGCATGGGCGCCTGGGGCACGCCCGGAGGAGCGCAGAGGGGCCGTGTATAAGCCCCGAGGGCACGCGGTGGTGAAGCCTGCGCACCCGTGTGTGCATAGTGGGTGCTAGAGAGCGCCCGCAGGAGGCATGAGTGGGCGCAGAGCGCGCCCGCAGAGAGAACCCGGTGCGGGGCGGCACCGGGAGGGGAGAAGTTCAACTGGCCGTTCATGGGAGCGCCAGGGTGATAAGCCGCGAGAAAAATGGGCGCCGTTTCGATGGGGGACGCGAAAAAATCCCCGGGAGCGAATCCCAGCCGCTCATCTGATCTCGCGGACGATCGACGCCGCTCATCTAATCCGCCGCGCCCTCGATCTGATCCAAGCCGTCGAAGCCTTTTTGATCACCGCATCCAATGGCCCAGCGTCCATCTCCTTCCTCGAGCTCGCCCGAAGGTCACCCGCGAGTAGCCGCTGAACCAGAGCCCTCCGAGCACCAGTTTTCGAGTTCCCGGCCACCTCTGAAGGATCTAAGACCTCCATTGAGCTTGTCTCTCCACACCGAACACGGCCATGCATAATAAAATAAGCATGCATGCAATGTTTGGGAGATTTCGAACAAGGCTGAGGCAAAACGAAGTTGCCGAGGCCATGAGGATTATTGCTGTGCATGGTTTGTGCCTAGACGAAGGCCGTGCATGCGTTCTAAGTCGCATGCACGTAAAGGAATGAAAACATAAGTTAACCCGCGTGAAATAAAAAGAAAAACAAGATTCACAGAATATTGAAAACCCGAATAACTCGGGGATTTGAGTTGTATCTCTCCGCGGATGACTGAGCCGCCTCTGCCTATAAAAGGATCACCCGAGGCGATGGTTTTGCTTGATGAAGTTCTGTTGAATACCCGAAGTCCCGCGTGTGCTCTGCCTCGTGAAGAAAGAAGCCCCGTGCAATCTATTTTGCGCGGCTGAAGTCCTTGGTGCCATCCTTGGCCCGAAGGAGTCCCCTGCGCGCTAATCCTTTGCGCGGCAGAAAGACCTCGTGGCCACAACACCTTGCGCGCCCGAGGCTTGTTCCCTCTCTGCCCGCACCCTTGCGCGGCAGGAGGAAGACCCCGCGGGTGTTGCACTTGCGCGCCCTGCGGTAGGAGGAACTTGCGCGCCCGACCAGCCTTGGTTCCAAGTGACCCTTGCGCGCCTCTGTTTAAAGACACTCGGGTTGTGTGTGCAAATACAAGAAGAAGGCAGTGTGTGTGCTTAGTGCAACATGAAGATGAAGTGCACTACATACCTACGGGTTGTGTGCTAAGTGAGGAGGAAAGCCACATCAAGTGAAAGACATACACTCTAGCCGTGAGTGTGCAAGAAGAGGAGGAAGACCGAGGCCATACCTTGGTTGTGCCAAATTGAAGAACACACTTTTGTGTGTGCATTTGAAGAAGAGGCCGTAGCCCTTGGGGGTGTGCAAGAAGGAGAGGCCAATCTTGTGTTTTCAAATTGAACAAAGAAAATGTGTGTGCAAAAAAAACAAGAAGTGGGCCGAACCTAGGTGTGTGCACTAAGAAGTGTGTATACACTTAGAAGAAGAAAAGGGAGGACATCCACACAAAGAAGAACACACATTTATGTGTGTAGAAAAATTGCATAAAGTGTGTGAAGTTTGAGAAGTAGGTGTGTGCTGAAAAGAATTACACCCTCTAAGGGTTTACTGCACCAAGAAGAGAAGAAGGGGAGTGCATGCTTGCATGCATGCACATGCACACGTGAACAAATCCAAATCTGGTTGTGTGCATTTGAATTGTCCAAGACCAGGAGTTCTTGAAGAGATTTGAGAAGGCCATGCAGTCAGTGCATGAGGATTCAGAGTTGCCATGCATTTAGTGCATGAAGTTGAAGTGAAGTGAGACTGGACCAGACTGAAGTTAAAGTTATCAGTTGTCTGAGTATTCAGTAGTTGGAGAGAGAGAAGCCAGGTCATCCTGAGAAGAAGGAGATAAAGCCTGAGCAAGACGAGAAGACCTGATCATCACAAGTGATCAGAGGTACAGAGCAAGGCCAGCAGCCTTTATCCCAGGCTGCTGAAGATACTTGAAGAGCTGAACAAGAAGAAGAGCTACTCGTGTGACTCGAGGAGCCAGGAGAAGACCCCTGTGAGACTCAGGGTGGAGGAAGTCTCCAGTGGGATTCTGGAGCAGGCCAGTGGGACTCTGGTAACACTGTGTGAAGCAGTATAAAGACCCTCCTGTGGGACTCAGGAGAGATACGGTGGGAAGCTGTATCGACCATTATAATTCTAACAAGTTATAATGGGAGAATCCATGCTGGGAGAGCATGGCAAGGATGTAGGCCTTTGGTGCCGAACCTTGTAAATCCTTGTGTCCTGTGCCTTTTCATTACTGCATCATTCGTGGAGAGGTGAGAGATACAAGAAGAGTGGATTGAGGCTTTAACCATCCATAGAGGTTTAATTGATTAAGAATCAATTAGTAAAAAGTTTTAAAGGATCACTGATTCACCCCCTCCCCCTCTCAGTGATTCACACTGATTTGGGCACTTTGATTGGTATCAGAGCGAGGTTACCTCTAAAAGATCCAAGGGAGTCTTTATGAAGTGCAGATTTGAGGAAATGAGCAACCAGCCTCAAATGGAGATATCTGCCAAGACTCAGAAAAATAGAAAGAAGAAACAGGCCAAGAAGATGAAGAAAGCCTGTCCTAGCTGTGATGAAGTTGAAACAATGAATGATCTTCAGAGTGTACTCAAATATCTTCAGAAGACAGTTCCCATGGAAGTGGAAAAGTGTATAGCTACAGGCATCCATGATCTTCAAGAAGAAAAATCACAGTTAGAAGAAGAAGCCAATGCTATGGAAGATCAGCTGGCTAAAAGGGTTGGCATAACCAACACTCTCAGAAAGCTGGTAAATGCCAAAGATGAAACAGTATCTCTTTGCAATGAAAGATATGAAGACACTGCTGAAGAATTGCAAAGAAGCCTTTCTGAGAATGAATTCTTTAAGATAATGGTCAAAGAAGTGTTCCATGCACTGGAGAAGCTGCATAGAGTGTCAATGATTGTCAGAGATGCTCAACTTGAAGAAAAAGTCCAAAGGGTGAAGGAGCTTGACAAAACATTGCATGAAATAAAGAAGGTGCATGATGACCAGATGGAACAGCTGAAACAGAATTGGGAAGCTAGGCTAAGATTCTTTGAGGATGAGAAGAACTCCCTCAATATGAAATGATTAGAACTGGAGGTGATATTGAAAAATCAGCAATCACCCAAAGCTAAAGCCTCCCAGTCAGCTGAAAGGAGAAATGTTGCTACTCAAGTATGCATTGAGCAGGATGATTCCAAAAGAAAGACATCCTCTAATAAAAGGGAAACAACTTCTAAAAAGAAGGTACCATCCATACCATCTTGTACTGATGCTTCTAATTGTGTTTCCACAAAAAGTGCAGGATGGAAGAATAATTCCAAACAAATATGGATGAAGACAGTAAAGAAGCAGAGCTCTCCTGAAACAGCACAACAGGCCAAGAAAAGTACCCTACAATCAGAAGGACTAAAGAGGTCAAGATTCGTGGGACAATGCTGGTGTTGTACCAAGTATGGGCATTGTGCAAAGGATTGTTGGTACAATCCACTGAATGCCAAAGCACAGAAGAAGCCCATGCCAAGGGGGAGCAAGCCAGAAGGAAGGAAGCAACATCCACAGGTCCAGAGACATCTGTTTACTGCAAATAGATTTGGATTGCTTGACAACATCTGGGATGTGTGCAAAAGTGGTCAAATAGATACATGTCAATCTCCAACTGTATCCAGAGCTCAAAAGAAGAAAAGATCACTGAACCTGGCTAAAATGGAATCCTTGGGAAGCAAGCATAAGAAAGTGGAAGATGCTCCCAAGAAGATTATGAAAAAGGAAGAGAAGACCTTGGAGTCTAAATCCAAGAAGGGTGAGTCATCCAGAAGGACCACCAAGAAGAAGTGCTTCTACTGTGGAAAGATTGGTCATACCATGGATCTTTGTAAAGAAGCCATGAAATTAAATAGAAGCAGACTGGACTCAAAAAGACAATCAATCCAGAAGAAGAAGAAGGGATTGATTGAAAACAAGTTGCCTAAGAAAGGTAGCTTGACAGCATCTAAGGAACCATGTGGAACTTCCAGAATTGGGGCCACTCTTCCAAATGATTTACTTGTCATATGGCCACATCAGTTGCAACTTTCCAGATAACTACAAAGAGTTGAAGATGAAGCTCTGACAATTGCTAAGGCAAAAGGGAAGAAGAAGATTTCACATGAAGATGTATTGAGATCCACACAAGCACAAACATCATTGAAGATCAAATGTGAAAGTGTGAAGAATGGTGAAAATGGGACATCTCGGTTGAGAGAATCTTCTCAACCTTGTTGTTCACATTGATGAACCAAGGAGGTTCCATCTTATTCCCTTATACTCTTGGTATTTACATGTGCTGACATTGCAGGGAATTGAAGATGATGATCATTCTCAGCTGGAGGATGATTTAGATTGAATGGAGTGCACCCCTTGAGGGGGAGCAAATCTGAAGAAGATGATGTTTTGAGATTAATATCATCTTAAGAAAATGGATGAATAGTGGAGCTTTATCTTTGCACTGAACTTTCTAATGAGTTTTGTGGAGTATGTGCAGGATTTAGCAATTCATTGAATATCTGAACCCCTTAGCATGATCTCACATGTTTACAGTGATTGTGGACAGCATTGAGTATCTTGGTTACATCACTCTTGTTTTCTACACCGGGTTAGCCCAAGTAGACTTAGAGTTGATTTACTAAAGGTTCTTTGCTAAAGAAGAACATGTGGCATCATCCCTCTCTTAGTGTTTTTCAAGAAGATGCTATTCGAAGGGAGGAAGAGATATTGTGGAAGAGAACCACACCACACCTTTGCATTTGATTTCCAATAAGGGGGAGAAAATATTGGCACACATATTGACCCATTCATATGTGCTGAAGTTGTGTATTGACAACAAATACAAAGGGGGAGATTGAAGTGCACTGTGTTGCATTTGTTGTCAATGAGGCATGAAGTTGTCTTGGAATGAATGGAAGTCAAGGAATGTCAAGATGTGAATGACAAAGGTTGTGATGGTGTTGGTGATGAATGGGGAATGTCCATGGAACTTAGAGGAGTGTCACTTAGGAGATTCACTAAGTGGCATTGGAGAATATGGATGAAACATTCTCCATGAACATCTGACGATTGCTGAGCTGCTCTTTAAGTTCATAGAACTTGTATCCTGATGATACAAAGTCACAACATTAATTGAAGACCATGCATTGTCTTCACAATGCATGAGGAGTTTAAAGGAGTTCCATCCACAACTACTAAGTGGATGATGTGCATTAATGAAGTCCATGCACTATCACTCAGTGCATGTGAACATGAAGATGATCCAATTGATCTCTGATTAGATCAATAAAGAACATTGAAGAAATTATGTGATTAAGGAGCTCAGTTGAAGATGAAGACCCTTCGTGAATTCCATTACAAAGTGATGAATAAATGTTGAAGAGGAATGAAGGAATTCTTAAGAAGAAGAAGAATAGAGATGGGAAGAAGATGGCTTGAATGGCACTTGGTTTGGCAATTTTTATATGGAGTACTTTGTTTTTATACAAAGGATTCATTCATGCCTTTGCCAAAAAATTGGCCAGCCAAGGCACCTTGGGGGTTCATCCCCAAGGCATGGGCACCACGCCCGGGGGAACCCGTGGGGCGAGCCAGGGCGGCAGGGCGCACCCGTAGGGCACCGCATGGGCGCCTGGGGCACGCCCGGAGGAGCGCAGAGGGGCCGTGTATAAGCCCCGAGGGCACGCGGTGGTGAAGCCCGCGCACCCGTGTGTGCATAGTGGGCGCTAGAGCGCGCCCGCAGGAGTCATGAGTGGGCGCAGAGCGCGCCCGCAGAGAGAACCCGGTGCGGGGCGGCACCGGGAGGGGAGAAGTTCAACTGGCCGTTCATGGGAGCGCCAGGGTGATAAGCCGCGAGAAAAATGGGCGCCGTTTCGATGTGGGATGGGAAAAAATCCCCGGGAGCGAATCCCAGCCGCTCATCTGATCTCGCGGACGATCGTTGCCGCTCATCTAATCCGCCGCGCCCTTGATCTGATCCAAGCCGTCGAAGCCTTTTTGATCACCGCATCCAACGGCCCAGCGTCCATCTCCTTCCTCGAGCTCGCCCGAAGGTCACCCGCGAGCAGCCGCTGAACCAGAGCCCTCCGAGCACCAGTTTTCGAGTTCCCGGCCACCTCTGAAGGATCTAAGACCTCCATTGAGCTCGTCTCTCCACACCGAACACGGCCATGCATAATAAAATAAGCATGCATGCAATGTTTGGGAGATTTCGAACAAGGCCGAGGCAAAACAAAGTTGCCGAGGCCATGAGGATTATTGTTGTGCATGGTTTGTGCCTAGACGAAGGCCGTGCATGCGTTCTAAGTCGCATGCACGTAAAGGAATGAAAACATAAGTTAACCCGCGTGAAATAAAAAGAAAAACAAGATTCACAGAATCTTGAAAACCCGAATAACTCGGGGATTTGAGTTGTATCTCTCCGCGGATGACTGAGCCGCCTCTGCCTATAAAAGGATCACCCGAGGCGATGGTTTTGCTTGCTGAAGTTCTGTTGAATACCCGAAGTCCCGCGTGTGCTCTGCCTCGCGAAGAAAGAAGCCCCGTGCAATCTATTTTGCGCGGCTGAAGTCCTCGGTGCCATCCTTGGCCCGAAGGAGTCCCCTGCACGCTAATCCTTTGCGCGGCAGGAAGACCTCGTGGCCGCAACACCTTGCGCGCCCGAGGCTTGTTCCCTCTCTGCCCGCACCCTTGCGCGGCAGGAGGAAGACCCCGCGGGTGTTGCACTTGCGCACCCCGTGGTAGGAGGAACTTGCGCGCCCGACCAGCCTTGGTTCCAAGTGACCCTTGCGCGCCTCTGTTTAAAGACACTCGGGTTGTGTGTGCAAATACAAGAAGAAGGTAGTGTGTGTGCTTAGTGCAACATGAAGATGAAGTGCACTACATACCTACGGGTTGTGTGCTAAGTGAGGAGGAAAGCCACATCAAGTGAAAGACATACACTCTAGCCGTGAGTGTGCAAGAAGAGGAGGAAGACCGAGGCCATACCTTGGTTGTGCCAAATTGAAGAACACACTTTTGTGTGTGCATTTGAAGAAGAGACCGTAGCCCTTGGGGGTGTGCAAGAAGGAGAGGCCAATCTTGTGTTTGCAAATTGAACAAAGAAAATGTGTGTGCAAACAAAACAAGAAGTGGGCCGAACCTAGGTGTGTGCACTAAGAAGTGTGTATACACTTAGAAGAAGAAAAGGGAGGACATCCACACAAAGAAGAACACACATTTATGTGTGTAGACCAATTGAATAAAGTGTATGAAGTTTGAGAAGTAGGTGTGTGCTGAAAAGAATTACACCCTCTAAGGGTTTACTGCACCAAGAAGAGAAAAAGGGGAGTGCATGCTTGCATTCATGCACATGCACACGTGAACAAAGCCAAATCTGGTTGTGTGCATTTGAATTGTCCAAGACCAGGAGTTCTTGAAGAGATTTGAGAAGGCCATGTAGTCAGTGCATGAGGATTCAGAGTTGCCATGCATTTAGTGCATGAAGTTGAAGTGAAGTGAGACTGGACCAGACTGAAGTTAAAGTTATCAGTTGTCTGAGTATTCAGTAGTTGGAGAGAGAGAAGCCAGGTCATCCTGAGAAGAAGGAGATAAAGCCTGAGCAAGACGAGAAGACCTGATCATCACAAGTGATCAGAGGTACAGAGCAAGGCCAGCAGCCTTTATCCCAGGCTGCTGAAGATACTTGAAGAGCTGAACAAGAAGAAGAGCTACTCGTGTGACTCGAGGAGCCAGGAGAAGACCCCTGTGAGACTCAGGGTGGAGGAAGTCTCCAGTGGGATTCTGGAGCAGGCTAGTGGGACTCTGGTAACACTGTGTGAAGCAGTATAAAGACCCTCCTGTGGGACTCAGGAGAGATACGGTGGGAAGCTGTATCGACCATTGTAATTCTAACAAGTTATAATGGGAGAATCCATGCTGGGAGAGCATGGAAAGGATGTAGGCCTTTGGTGACGAACCTTGTAAATCCTTGTGTCCTGTGCCTTTTCATTACTGCATCATTCGTGGAAAGGTGAGAGATACAAGAAGAGTGGATCGAGGCTTTAACCAGCCATAGAGGTTTAATTGATTAAGAATCAATTAGTAAAAAGTTTTAAAGGATCACTGATTCACCCCCTCCCCCTCTCAGTGATTCACACTGATCTGGGCACTTCAAGATATATTACATAATTACAAAATAGTTATATACTTCATCTATAACAACATAAACCAATTTTTAAAAAATCCTTTATCAGTTTTAATTAAATCATTACCATCTAATTTACTTATTCAAATCAAACATATCTTTATCCAAACATCATTATATTAAGATAAGGGACATATTAAGGGGTATCTTTCCCTTAATCACATGTTCTCAATGTATATAACCCTACCCTTAAATCACGTTTATAGGTCATTAGAACTATTCAATATATCATTCCCAACCTATAACGAAAAACTTATATTGACATAGCTTATATATTTCATGATTCATATAAAATAATCTTTGAATTCTGAAACATATTCACCTCAATCATCCATATTTTTTTTAAACCATTACTTCGGATCTTTCATAATATTCTTTCCTAAAATATGAATCATGTATTAAGGTTCTTCAATATCATTCTAATCATTATTTTTATGTTTAATGTAAAACAATACTGAAAGAATGTCACATACCCTTGACATGTTATTTACAATCTCTTTATCCTATGTAATATAACCAATACTCAACTACCTTCATGATTATATTTTTGATATTTTTACTTGGGAAATCAATTTTAAAAATTACCATACTTGAAAATCCAAAACATTAAATGTTATCTACTTTCTATCTAGTTCTATATATTGACTATGACTAGAAATAAATGTTTGAGATGTACACATCAGAGATTAAAAACATATAAGTAATGTAAATTACTAATAATATATAAATCAATGATATATTTGGTTTAATAATAGGTTATTCACGATAGTTACCAAAAATATAGGATTGAGACCCATAATTATAATTATCCTTTTGGTATCCTTAAAAATATCATTATAAATATCTCTAGAGATCTCACTAAAGTTTCACATCTTAGTTTCCCAAGGTTGACTGAACCTTCACTCTGATACCAACAATTATGGTCATTAATTATTTCTAATGAAATATAATTGATACCTATTAGATCACTCCATGTGTGGATACACCTCTTGGGTGGGACATACCACCATACCTAGTGGTAGTCGTTTCCTCATGAATCCCTTGGGCAGAGAGCCATTCTTCGCCCAACGTTCACAGGTGAGAGTAACCAATGACCAGATTCATTTGTACTTCCTTTTCCCTAATACCAAATATAATTACCCAAGTATGACTTACATGAAAATTACATCACTTTTTTGGAAACCTAAAACATTAAAAAAATTATCTCCCAAATACCATATTAGTTTATTGTCTTTCGAAAATTAGAACACATTTTAATAATTTGGTTAAATATCTTTAACATCTACCATAAATATATTCCCCTTTAGTTTTCCTACCTCAAATCTTTATTTATATCCTAGGGAAAAGAATCAAAAAATGGGATGGGCTTAGATGATCAGTAAGGGTAAACAGAGGATGCATGTTAACATAATCATGATAGAAGATTATAACCTGCATATCAAATATTTGAAATAGAAATCAAGGAAAGAAAACATTGGTAGTTCCTAAAACATGAATCATAAGAAATTAAAGAACATAATCCATGAAATCATAACATATGAATAAGACATGATATTTGTGGAAAGAACATATGAATATAAATTTTTTCAAAAATAGTAAAGGAATTTATTCCATGGCCGTCATAGTTGCATGGGATCACTTCCCATACCATCTTGGTAGTCAGGGTTCACTCCCATAACCATATTGGTAGTCATGGATCACTCCCATTACCAACTTGGTGAAAATGGTACTTCATGTCTACCTCATTAGATATAAATAAATACCCAATACATTGTAGGGAGATATAGGTCCCATTCATCTAATAAAAAATCATTATTACATGTTCCTCAAAAACACAAATCATTCATCATAGAATAACCCAAGGAATAAAATGGGTTTCTTATACTATATTCCATCATAATCAATATAAAAAAATGAATTTCATAAATACCATTCCATTATAAAAATAATCAAATAAAAATAATAATTATAACAAAAGGGATAGATCCATAATCCTATTTGGATAATTTTATCTTTGAAGTAAAATAACACTTAAAATTAATTCTTGTGGAAAATATCATTTCTTCTTCAAAAAAAGTTTTATTTTCCCAAAATGTTACACAATTATAAAATAATTTAATTTAATTGAAAATAAAATATAAATATTGTAATGGAAGATTCTTGTAAATAAGTAATTATTAAAGTGTTAAAATCCTTTCATGTCATATAAGTTAAAAACATTCTTCTCATACATTAGCGGAAAAGTCAAAAGGTTCCTCGTACCGAAAATGAAAAACGATTCCATTCATACCATTTAAAAAAAATCACAAACGTGTAAAATTTTCATTTAAAAATGGTAAAAGGATATAAAAAATATTTTTGAATAAATATTATGGAAACATTGATGTGGATGATAAATATACCTCAGTATGTACTTATGTATAAACAATCTCATATAAAAAACGAGATTACAAAATTACCCCTTACCTTAGGTCTGATATCCATTTTATGTGAATAATCCTCATGTACAGTGATCTAAATGATGTCATTGAATTATTAAATAATCATATTGATTTTTATGATATCATATATGATCATATTCTCATCTGTTTATTAGTAACATTTCATATTAACATTTTATTCGGATGTTAACTGCTTTATGTTCTTAAGTATGTTTTGTCGAATAAGTTTTTGTTCCTATTATTAGGATATAAATTTATCATTTTATGAATTATATTAGTATAATATATGTCATTTTTATTCATTAAATCCATTTATATAATCATGATTTAATAAATATCATGTATAACAAACCGAATCACATCATTAAGACAGTATGTTGTACATACGCTTGAGCAAAGATATCATTCCCATAATTCTTGAAGTGTATAAAAGTGTATGGTGTGTAATAAATTATAATAAATATAATTTTATTATATTAATTTATAGTTATTAATTTTATCATTATACTCATCCAACTAAGGTACTGGTAAAAAATAGATTACTCCACGGTGTTGAGACGATAAGTCGTACGTACGCACTCGTGGAGATTGCATTTTTCACCGGATGGATAGAAGGTGCAATATGGTTGTTTCATAATAATAATAAAAGATAATTATATATATGATACTGAATTTATTACTCTATAATGAAAAAACTCAAGAAGAGTAAGTAGAATAAGAATGAATTTTCAATGAATCAGTAGAGAATATTACCTCTTCTTGGACATGCTTCATATAAATTTCCTCTTAGTGAAGTAGAGTTGGTCTTTGAAGAAGACTAGAACATCTATAATGTACCTAGGTAAGTATTAAAGGTATGTTTTATGGGGGTGGCTCATATTAGTGGCTCAAATTGAAGTGAATAGGTTAAGGAGGAGGGTCCCTTTTATAATTGAGGCGAGGGCACTTTTGGAAATCTAAAAAATAATAATTTATAATAAATTCAAAACCCAACAAAAAATATCCAAAATTTCCCAATTTATATTATTTATTTAGATAGGGTTATAATATCATCAAAAATTTATTTTTTAATTGTTTTATGTCAATTTAAAATGTATCATTTCAATTATCACTTATTTATTCAATTTAACTTTTAACTAGAGTAACAAATATTTCAATATTAAAAGGGTGAAATATTTACTTAAATAATGTCACATAGACCATAAATGAATAATTTTGATCATTTTAGACCATATAATAATTATTTAATATTTATAGAAATGTTTTATGATTTTTAAATAATTTAATAAAACATTATTTTGATAAACAAACAATAGTGCCAATTTTGAAAAAGTTGAATTCATTGATTTTAAAAAATATTATAATAATAAGTTAACTTAAAAAAATATATTGTATAATAATCCTAATAGCTCAAGGTAATTTTTAAATTAATTTTACATATTAAATATAAGAAATTATAATTATTTCAATATTTTCATAACATTTATTCGATACCTCCATTAATAAAATAATTAGTTAATCAATTTTTTGTAATAATTTAATATACCTATTTTTTGAATAAACATTTGAAAGTAAAATACTATTATGGAGATAAATATTCTATATTTAAGAAGAATACATGTTTTCTAATTTATATTTTATAAAATCTAACATTAATAATGTTATAGTTGTTAGATTATGAATGTGGCAACTTTAACCTCGTTTTAAATAAAATAATATAATGGTTATAATCTCCACTATAAGCTTCCCAATGATAAATAAATAGACCCTTGGATTATTAAAGATGAAATATAATCTACCAATAAAAATTTTTCATGTTTTTTTATATTTTAATGGTTATTATCAATTTAATAAACATTATTTTATTTATTTGTCATCAATTAAATACTTTCTCCTTCAGCAATGTATAATACATTAATGAAATTATTTATTTAAAAAAATTAAAAATATATTAAAATGAAAATTTAAAACATTTTATCCTTAAAATATGTATTTATAGTCGAAACTATATTCTATATAACCTTATGATAAAAATGACAAAGTTATTAAATTTTGAAAAAAAATATTTATCTTTTCATTAAGTAAAATATATTAAATGTCCTAATCTCATCCAAGTGGATTCCAAAGGATATCACTTCGACAAAATGATGGATTATATCTAAAATAACTTATCCAATTACATTAGGACAAGTGTTAAGTTAATTTTATTATACTATATTTACCCTTTATTACCCGATTTACCTTTTTACTGTATTAATACAAAGTATTGAAGTTACTTTTCAAAATGCCCAAAAATAAAAGAAAGATATTAAATAATTTGGACCAAATGATTCTATATGTTTAATCCTTTTCTGAAAATTCAAAACATAGAAGTTGTAGTAATTAATTTAAAATTAATCCAATTTTTTAAATGAAAAAAATGTTTTTAAAAAAAGTTAAAACATTGCAATGGATTGAAATGTTTTTACATGACTTTAAATTAAAATTGATTCCAATGAGATAAATTATTTTAAATTATAAAAATAAATTTTTTATAATTTAAAACCATTCAATAATATAATTTAACCACTTAAATTATTTTGATGAAAAAGTTGTTTTAAATTACAATTTAGTATCTTTTTTTATACATCAAAACATCAAATTTTTCAGAAACAAAATCCTTCCAAATTAATTTTTCATATCCCAAATACAAAGAATATTTTTTTTGTTAAATAAAAAATATATATTTTTCAAAACATGATTTAAAATTGTTGTTCATTGAAAAGGTGGTTAAACTAATTTTTTTGAAAAATACTTCTTTTATCTGAAAATTGTATTTGTTCTTATATCATGTCTAGAAAACATATACGATTAATTTTAAACATCATATTGAATATATAACATATATATTACATTAATAAAATCCATCCATAGTGATTTTATTATTTTATAACCTCACTTATTTTCATTTAAATAGTTTTTCTAAAGAATGTTAATATTGTTCATACATGCCATTAAAATGACTAGGTTATAAGGTAATACAACACTATTTGGTTTTTCACATGGTCTTGTGTGAAATTAATTCTATAAAAGTTAACTTAATATTGTGTGTGACACAATAAAATCATAGTGTTGTGTATTCCTCAAGCTAGGCCGATGTTGGGTATAGCGCAAGCTTATCTTAGTGTAGCGTACAACATAAGACATCAAAGAAATTAAAAAGAATAAATCTCATAAAATATCAGTGTGGTACATTATATATGATAATAATGTTCTATGGTAGAATTATAATAATTTTATATTTATTATACATGAGGTTATAATTTTTACAGGTAAAGTAAATACATATGGTTAGTAAATTTCATCTCACTTTTTGTTTTCATGAGATACATGTGATATTCATCACTTACTTATTTTGTATGGTGTATATACCTCCCTATGATTTTTTATATAATTAATTTACTTTATTTAATAATATTCAATTATTTATATTTATGTTATTCATTTATAGGTTTTATGTTTAAAGTGTTACCAAATTGGTAAAGTAGTTACGTCACAATTTTCCTTCTTTGAGACACATTCCATGATCTTGAAAAACCATGTTTCCCCAAATATTTTAAAATATGATATTTTATTAAATTTATAAGGTAAAAGGATGATATTTTTTATGTTTCAAAATTTTTCATTATATGTTTTTAAATTATTTTCAAAGAAATGTTTTTTAAAATGTGTTAAAAATTATTTTATATGTTTTCAAGGAAAGTGATTTTCAAAAAAATTTCAATATTATTTTATAAATTTTCAATGAAAGATGTTTTAAAAAATATTTATTTTCTTATTTTTATTTTTTAAATAAATTTTCAATGAAAATGGTTTTATAAATGTTTTATGATTTAAAAATCTTTTTATAGAAGAAATGATATTTTCCTCATGATTTTTCTGAAAATATTTTTCAAAATGGTTTTCCATATAAGATGACATATGTTTATTTTAATCATTATCTTATAGTAAATTATCTAAATGTTACATTCATATTATTTCTTGAATGGTTTATTCTTTTGTTTAATAATTATTATGCCACCTGTTTCTCCTTCACGGGTTATATTATTTTCAAAACTGCTTCTTTTCATGGGTTATGCTTTGATGAAATAATTATATGACCTATCTATTTTACATAGGTAAATATATGATGAATTGTTAATGATACCCATTTCATTTAATGTATTATGATGTGATTATTGTTTATAATCACGTGGAAACTATATTATGTGATGGATGTGAGCAATATCTCCCTCCAATGCATTGAATTAAGATGGATGAATAATTAGTATAAATATTATGTGTGAACATAATTACATGTTCACAATTTTGTTCATGGACACGGTTTCATGTCCACATGTTTAGGAATGAACCTAATTACATGTTCACAATGTTTTTAGTGGACTTTTTATTTGTGTTCATAATGTTATGTTTGAACCTTATTAATTTTTCACTTTGTTATGAATATATATGGTTGCATGTCCATAAGTTTATGCCCGAAACTGATTAAATGTTCACAATGTTATGTGGGAACCTTATTTTATTCTCACAATATTATGTGTTGACCTTGTTGAATGTTCATAAGTTTATGCGAGGTCCATATTTCATGTCATTAACTTAATGAGTGAACTTGTTTCTATTTATACATGTTCAAAATGGTATACAATGATGTGTGTTTCATAATTTCAAGTTCTATTCATATATGTTGCATTCATGGATTATCTTCTAGGTTATATTATTATTCATGTCTTGTGGATTTCTAATATTTATTCCATGATTCATGTTTATGATCATTTATATGCATTGCATTTTCTTCTAATTATATGATCATGTTTTGTTACCCTTATATTCATGTTGTTCTTACGTATTTCTGTTATTTACCCTTATAAGGAATTCAAGATCACCCATTTCTTATTTTCTCCTTTAAAGGTGTTATAATGAAATTATTTTACATATAATTACAAAGGGGGGATATATTCATTTGAAACATTGAAGTTATTTCCCCAAGTTAGTAGATTTTAGTTCCAATTTTTCAATGGATCTAAAATAATACAGTCATTGGGTGTCCATTTGTGTAATTTTATATGTGTTCCACAAAATTAATTTAATGTCTATGTATGTTAAGAAAGGGTTATTATAGTACTCAAGTCTCACATTAAATAATTGATAATCCATGAGGCACATAATAATATATCTCATTCAACTATCACTTTAATCTATAAGCATGGTATCTCCACCTACAAGACACCCCGCAATTGCCTCATGGGCTACAACACACATGATCACCCAATAAAACCTTTCTCGTGTTCTCTCACTCGAGAATTCTCCTACAATATTAGAAACAACTCCATTCTCTACACATTCCACAGTGGCTTGGCTAAGTTTATTTCCTCCCACATGGATAAACCATAGAGTCCATTATGTGGAAGAGGTGATCCTTTGATTTCACATAGTGGGCATTATTTGTTTTGGTAAACTTAACTAATCAGTCTGCCAAAGTCTTCATCATAAAGTGAAAATGTATTGTCAATATATAAAATTCCAAGATGATGAATTCTTTTTCAACATTTCTTTATTAATTATCCATGCAATAAAAACACCACTGGAAAAAATTACATCCTTCAATGTTTTCTTGGTATCTTTTTAAATTATTATTCTTCTTAAAATATTTTTATAAAAAATGTGTCATCCATATTGAAAAATATGTCTTTAAACATAATATAATTTTAACAATGATCATAATTAAAATGTATAATTTCCCAAGAATGAAATCCAATGATATTATTTTAATCGATGACAATTATCCAAGATTGAAAATTTCATACCATAAAATTTCCAACCACATATTGGCACATCATTTAAATCAAATGTTATAATTTACCCAAAAATCACCATTTTGTATTTTGTTTATATATCTATTCACTCTTTCAAAAAAAATATGTGAGTTCAATATTTACTTAATTTTATTACAATCAAATACAATGGACAAGTTTGCAATTTTCCACTTGGTTATCAAGCTTATATATAAGAGGAATGATTTAACATGGTTCTCCTAGTAAAGATCCAATAGTCCATCATCTATAAGTATACATGGGATAACCAAGTGTTGAAAAAATAGAGATCTAATCATGATCACCTAAGAAATCCTCAAAATACCCTTATTAGAAAATAATACTCTTAAATTATATTTTCTCCCTTTATGGTGTTTCAAACAATTATATTTTTCAATGATATGAAAATTTGACCATACACTTCAATAAACACATCAGAAAGTTTAGGTGAAAAAGATATAGATCCCACATTGTCTCATCTTTTCCTCAACCAAGAACTCCCCTTAAATTTATATAATTAGTACTTGTATTAATAAGGGGTGATTGTGTAATTTGAATACCTTATCTTCCAATTTTATAATTCTATTTAGAATTTCATCATTCAAAAAGATAACTTTACATGATTTTTTCAAGGAATAAAAAATCCTCACGAGAAACATATTTTTTGTGAATTTCTATTTTGTCATGCTATCTCTATAAATTTTTCATCTTCTTGAAACATTTTAGTAAATAATTTGTAATCATTATTAACAACTATGTGTTAAAACATATGATTATAGAAACATTCATCATAAATAATAAGAAGAATAATCAAATCATGAAATCTAATGAAAATGTTAATCTATAACAATTCTATAAGCATATCAAATTAATTATACCATCTCACCAAATATATACTGAAACATCATTTAAAATAAATTAAATTCTAGGCACAAAAATATTCCCCATTGTATTTTTTTCAATATCTCTTCACTCTTTTTAAAGTCAATATGCACACTCAACCATTTATCCCATAAATAAAAATAAAATAAAAATTATATTTGAGGGGTTTTAAATATGGTTATTATAATTCTAAGATAGGAAGGATATCAAATAGTTCCCTTATCAATGTGGATATAGTTCATTAACTCTATGTCAATGTGGTTTAACCCGGTTTGGAACAAATGAGAGAAATAACTGTGGATATCTAAAATTTCTATGAAATACAATTCATGTATAATCATTCTCAATAATTCTTAGTTCTCATTTTATGGGGTTTACAGTAATTATATTTTTTTAATTAAATAATAAATCATACACACACATCAAAAAGAATATATAAATTTTCATTTAATAAAAGAAAAATAACCCCCATTTATTATCTTGTGATCAACCAATTACTTTCCATAATTGATAATATTAATAAAAATAAAAATATTTGATGAATGTGTGAATGGAAAAGATTATCATTGAAATTTATATATCTTTTTAGAAGTTCTATATTCTCTATGTATTGATAATTTGATAGCATTATATCATCAACGATCCCCCACAAGGGGTGAATCAATCAATTTCACATCCCTGAATGTTAGTGGAAATTAATATATATATATATATAATGTAATAATTCTACATGTGTTATTACTCCTAAAAAACATTAATATTTATATCTCCCCCCTAATATGCGTCATTCTATTCTACCAATCTCAATATAGGATGTGTAGAAAATCTACCCTAAAAAGCCTAGATCAAGTTTCTTCTACCAATTACATTGTCATGATTAATATATGTCGGGCCCTGAAGGACCGAAGAGTTTAGTAGTATTGGTAAACCAGATATGTACATGAATTTTTTATTACAAAATATTACACTAATTACAATATAATTTTTTTTGATTTCTAATAAACAAAGACTATAAAGGAAAATTTATTCTCTAGAGTAAATCCATGCATGTATTTCTTAGTATGCTTCTTAGATTCTTGATATAAAAAAAATAAATGGTTGAGCTTAAAAACATTTTAAGGGAAATTAAAGTATTGAAGAAGAAATAATGATTCAATAGGAATAATAATGATGTCATGGTAAATAATTGAACACACATTCCATGAAATGAATAAACTAAAATGATAGATAGTATGAAATGGTAATAAATACAACAAAATCCATTCAAAAAACAAGATAAAGAAAATTCAATATGGTAATATAAGAAATTGAAACACATTTTATTTAATCAATGAAATGAAAGTTAGATTTTTCCTTAGATATATTGACACAAAATCTCATAGATAAATAATAACTAAAACTAAATAAGGGGATGCTTGATTATTGGATGTCATGTTTCCTAGGTAAATAGAAGTAGGGCCGTAAATACCATTGACAAGATGGTTTATCTATCGGGTAAAAAACCATCTATGTATCTAGCCAACTATTTCATCTCATAACTCTATGTATGAATTAAGGGGATATCTATAACTTGTCCCACTAGTTTCATACCAGTCCAAAACATTCATCATGAATCGAATAATCGATTTAAAAATATGCCTTATAAAATTTCAGAATGGAGTAAGAGAAATATATTTATCAATATTTACCCAAATAACTAAATAACATTCAATGTAGACAGCTTAGGTAAAATGATATACAGTTTAGGAAATAGAAATATCCATGATAAATAGAATGTATAATTTGGGGGAAATTCAATGATTAATGATCAGAAGAGATTGAATATTTAAATGGGATAAAAATAATTCATGGGAGTGAATGTGATTATTATTCATTGAAAAATCAACAATAAACCATCCAAAATAATACTATGGATGGTATCAATAAAAAATACCATGTGGAATAAAAATATAAGGTTGTTTTCATTGATGAAATAAAATAAGAACATCAAAAATATTCATGGGAAAATTTAATTTTCTATGAAAATAACTTTTGAAAACATTTTCATTCAAAAATAAACCTTCTAAAAATGAAATGGAGGGTTCAAAGGAAATTTTGAGGATAAAGTTTTACATGTCGTAAGAGGTACAAAGAAACATCCCTTTGGCAAGGTAAAAAGGGATAAAAAACTACCATGTTTGTGAAGCGATAAGAAGATACCATTGAAACATTGTTAAAATACAAAAGGGTAAAAATTTTATAACCAATTCATATTAAAATAGTTTTTGAAAAATTTTTAATGAGACATGGTTTTTAAAATAAAATAAGTTCTTCAACTAAAGAATATAATGAAGTCGGGATTTCATAAAAATATTTTTTATAACATGTTGATTACCAAATAGTGGAATTTTTTTAGTAATACATAGAAAAGGTCATAAACAACCATCGAAGTGGAAAAAATGGTTTTAATGAAAATGTAAATATAATTTCCTTTAATTGAAAAAAATTATGAGATCATTATAGTTGTTATTGAGGAAAACAATCTTTAAATAATCAAAAGTGTCCAATACCACTTTGAAACATTTTAATTATTAATCCCCATGAATGAATAATATTAAATGAAACTATTAATATCATAAGATAAAGGAGATTCATGAGATAAAATTTCAATGATAGTATATACACCAAATAAAATAAAATTGGTTCATAACAACAAACAAGTCTCAATGGAATGTAGATTGAGACCAAATCCCTTACCTTAATGTACGTATACGAATTGGAAAAACTTAAGGTAATAATCATAAAATAAAAATTTATATTCCATGAAGATAATATAAATCCTGATATTTCATGTAAATATCTATTCACACAAAACATATAAAAGAAATTAGGTCCACAATAATTAATTATTCCTCACAGAATGAGAATGAGACAAGAATCCCTTACATTAACCTTAATTTTGATGTGTGGTATTTATACTCATGTGTTTTCTTATTTATACTCATTTAAAGTGGTTTAAAATAGGTTAATGAATTATACCAGAAGCATAATAATGTTAATAATATTATATATTAACTTCTTACAATATTTTATTACTGGATTGTTAACAGTTTTTCATTATATTCACTATTTCATGTGTTAATTACCTAGTTTTCACAAGTATGTTTTGACTTGTGATTTATTGTAACTAATAATTAGATCCTGATTTTATAATCTCCAGAATATATACCATTACTTAATTATCATATATATTCTGTATATATGTATTATAGTAGTCCATTATATTTGGAGATTATAAATGAAGTTCACTATTCATGTAAACGGTAGGTTGTACGTACCCATGAATGCTACATTCATTTCATTGGAGTATTAAAAGAATGAAAACTAAATGAAAAATGATTATTTTATAATTATAGTATAATATATATGTTATATATGTTACATAGTTTTATTAAAACCATCTTTTATACGTTCCATGTATGGCATGAACAATTCACATCACTTTGAGGGGAGGTAGTCCACACCTCCTCAAAAAAATTATCATATTTGAAAATAGTGGTATGTAAAAGGGTGTGTGTTGTAAAAGAATTAAATGAGATTTAACACATATTATATATAATATATATAATATATAAATACAGTTTCCATAATAATGGCCACCTTGATGGGTGGTAATGGAATAATAAACAATCATCATTTCGTGGGGCAGTAGTTCACCGTACATAGAACATTAATGTTTGTTACCCATTTAATGGAATTGTGTTTAACTATAGGAAAAACCCTTAGCATATCATCATAATAGTATATTTAGTATATTTTTGTTTATAAAAAATTTTAATAATAATTATTTAGGGATTGGATAATGGAAATGAATCTAAAAAAACAGGAGAGAAGATGTTACCTCTTAATCAGATAACTTATTTTGGTTTATACCAAAAGGAATCCATGTAAGAGTTTATGAAAAAATATAGGCCTCAATGTATAGGTTAATGATGTTGGGAGACTATTTTTTTATACCACGTCCAATGTTAAAAATATTGAGTTTTGTGAAGAAGTGGGATAGGTGGTGGCCTTTTATCAGGGAGGAATTGACCCGGTATTTTGAAAAGAAGTTAGGTGTACACATGTTTATACCTAAAAAAAGTCATAAAAAACTAAAAAACATATTAATTGAATCGTAATTTCTGAATTATGGACATAAAATGGGTTTTGATAAAGTTTCTAGGTCATTATAGCCTTTAATTTTAGGGTTTAGTCCATTTTGAAGCCTAATTAACCAAGATCACTTAATTAATTTTAATAACATTCATAAATATTTTTGGTCAAAAAAATAAATTTATCTTATTATAAAAAAAATATTGTAATTTCCACAACCTATTATTTAGTATTTTCAAATTTCAAAACATAGAATTTGGAAAATTAATATTAATGATAATCTCAGAGACAAACAAATTTACTTGTTTTAGTAGAAAACTATTCCAAAGATTATTATGTATTTATATTCAATTTCCAAGTGAAACTGATTATTATAAATTAAATTTTATTAATATATGTATAATTTATCTAATATAACTTTATAACAAATTTATAATATAATTTTTAATTAATAATTCTTTAAACAAAATTGCGGTTATTTACTCAACTGTAGTATTTTTTAGTATTCCTAAAATTAATGTTTCTCATAGAAATTGAGAAAATCCAGACTATGATAATTTCAAAATTATGAATAAAAAATGAATTTTATGGTATCAAATTCAATAAAAAAATGTTTCAAATATCAAATTTAAAATGGGTTCTCTATTAAAAGGTGGAAAAATTACTTTTATTAAAATATAGGTTTCTAGGTTTAAAATTAGGTTTATTATTATCTTATGCTTATCAAATCAAGAGTATAAATATCAAAATAATTATATTTATAATATAAAATATATATATTTCATTAAAATAATTTACTAATTTTATTTAATTATGTTACTTTAAGAAGAATCTTATTTTGGGTATGAAAATAATAATATATTTTTATATCCAATTGTTTTTTGTTTCTAACTATTTTGTAACCAATGAATTATTTTTATATTAATATAAACCATAATTTTTCATAAGTTAATTAATACTATTCATAACCATTAACATAATGTCTAGGTTTTTTTATATTAAATGATAAAAAAAATTATTTTTTAAAACTTTCTCTTGCTTGTAATGCAAAATATCATGGAAGGTCATTTTTTCGTATAATGAAAGCTATAAAGGAAATTATATCTTACAAATAATACAAAATAAGTAATTTTTGAGTGAATTAAAAGATATAGAATATATCATATTTATTTAATATAGTAAATATATTTTATAGTATATGGTTATTATATCCCTTTTACCCTTGGTATTGTGTATCATACAGACTATTGAATACGAAGTTGTACACAAGCATTTTGTTGGGTTACATTATCCCCACTATAATTAAATTTAATCCTCACAATTGAAACTCTATCATGTTAATATATTGTTTGATATTTCCCAAATTGAATTCCTACACGGTGAGAAGGGCTGTAAAAGATCCTCTAGAAAAGAGAGAATGTGAATTACAAAGGTCACATGGACTACCATGTATCCAGGTCTCTATGTAAGAGGATATTAATGGAAAGTAGAGGTGCCTATTTATAGGGAAAACATAAATATTTATAGGGAGTGAATGAGGTCATAAATCAAAAACATGTTAATGATAAATAGAAATATGAGAGACTCAAATCCATAAATCTATGATATTTTAAAAGGCCATCGGTTCAACAAAAAATAATGTATTAAGAAAAATCTTTTTCTTATTTGATCATTTTCATAATTTTGATAAATACTTTTACTAAACATGAATATAAGGAAATATTATATATTGATAGGTTTCAATATCATATGAACAATCCTATCTTTTGGTTGGGATTTCATAAAATTCTAATTCATCTCCTTACTCCCAAAAATTAATTACCAATAATGATTTTGTTTAATGATTGATTCTCTAAAATAAACATTTAAATTATGTTAAGGCCAATTAAATATATAAATGTATAGAAATTATTCTTTAACTATATTTCAAAACCAATAGGGTAATTATAATAATCTTTAATTATAAAATGTGATAATATTGGTTCATGATTAACATTTCTAATCACAATTTTTAACCAAAATAAATAAAAATTTCACCAGGAAATAGTATAGGTTAGTGGTTGGTATGAAAACCTTATCATCCTTCGATCATGGGTTTGAGACCCACAGAATTTCCTAACATGATATGTTTTCACCTACAAAACATATTTCCCTTTTCTAAAACCACATATATATAAAATTCAAATTAACTATGATGGAAATATATGAAATTTAGTCATTAATTAGACTCTTAAATAATATTTTTAATACATCCTCAATAGATAAATACTTTATCCATTTATTATAATAAAGGTACTTACTTTATCTTGAGTTTTTACATAATATCATTTGTAGGATTTCAAAATAATTACACCATTTGTTTAATTCTAAATGACTCTAGGTTTAACCTTGATCATTCATTGTCCTTATCTATTTAAGTACTTCATAGTGGTTTATAAAGAAAACATGGGTTATCCTAAGAATAAACATTTGGAGTGTCAAACCAGGTGGTTTTTAAGGCTTGTTGTCATGTACCAGGTTACCCCGAGTCATGATTAGAACACCTTGTCAAAGTTAGTACTCCTAGGCATATCTATTCTAGAACAATGTCCATATGTAGTATGTAGAGAGGGATACATTTCTATGAATGAACACATATTATCTACCTTACCAAAATTATAGATTGTTATTTTCTAATTATCGTCAAATTATATATTAGGGATACGTTCTCTAACCACGTTTTTCCAAAATGTAGTTCCCAAGGTTTCTACTAAAATTCCTCGGATACCAACTATAGCGACCTATCACCAAATAGACCGGCACCTGTGTCTGCTACCAATTAAATTTACTTGATTATAAGTAATCAATCCCTAAAGGATCAAGGAGATTATTAGTTTTGTTAAACTAGATAAATAAATTAGTGTTATGTTACAAAATATTACACTAATTACAATTTTTTTAATTTTTCTAATAAGCAAGAATATCATGGGAAACATTATTCCATATAGTAAATCCTTGAATTTTTTTATTAGTATGATTCTTGGATTCTTGAGATATAAAAATAAGAAGGGTGGGATAAAATTACCAGTAAGGGTAATGAATGCATAGAGGATGCAATAATGAATCAATTAGAATAATAATTATAGAATGGTATTAAACTGAACACACGTGCCATGTAAGCAATAAACTAGAATGATAAATAGTATGACAAGATAAAAAATAAAATACATTCCTATCAAATAAATATATGATGAAAATATGATATAGAAGGATATAAAACAAAAGCACAAGACATTTAGTCAACGAAATGAAATATAAATATTTCCATACATATGATGATGTAAAATCTCATGGATGAAAAAAATATTGAAACTGAATGAGAGAAATGTATGATTATTGTACACCATGTTTCCTATGTACATGTAACAAGTATCGTAAACAACACTCATAAGATAGTTTAAATATTAGGTAAAAACCCATCTAAAGTCACTAGCCATCTATTTTGTCTCATAAGATTACCGATGCATTGAGGGGGTCTATATAACCAAGCCTCACCCAAGTCATAACAATAAAAAACACTCCTCATGTATTAAATATTATATTTAACAAATTTTCTTATCAAATACCCATATGGATTTATAGATACATATTTAAAAATATTTACCTAAATAATCAAATCACTTTCAATGTAGACACATTGTGTAAAATGATATATGGTTTAGTAAATAGTATTATCCATGATAAATGAAATGGATAATTAGGGGAAATTAAATGTTCAATGATCATAATAGATTGAATAATTAAAGGAGAATAAGAAATAATTCAATAAATTTAATATAAAAAAAATCCTTGGGAAAATAAATAATAAAACATCCATAGAAATAATAAGGATGGTATCAATACAACAAATCCCAAGTGGACTTAAAATATATTGTTGTTTTTATTGATGAAAAAAATAAGAACATCAAAAATATTCGTGAGAAAAATATAATTTTCTTTGAAAATACCTTTTGAAAACATTTTCATTAAAAAAACTATTCAACATGAAATTTATTCTCTAAATAAATGATGTTGGATAAATCTCTACATGTCGTATGATGTAAAAAGATACATCCCTTTTTCAAGGTAAATAGGGATAAAAATGATTTATTTGGAAATTAACAAGAAGATTGATTTAAAACATTAGTAAAATACACAATGGGTAAAAATGTAAATACCAATTAATTTTAAAACAGTTTTGGAAAACATTTTAATGAAATTAGGTTTTTATAAGGAAACAAGTTCTCTGACTAAAGATAGAAACGAAGTTAGGTTTTCAAAAAATAATTCTAAAACATAGTGTGTACCTAAGAGTGGAAAAAAGTTTTAATACTTGAAGAAGTTTAGGAATAACTAGAGGAGAGGTAAAATTATGGTTTAATCAATGAATTTTCATATAATTTAGTGTAATGGAAATAAAATTTTAATATCATTATTGTTATTGTTGAGGAAAATTATCTTTAAACATTCCAAAGTCTCTTATACCAGATTGAAACATTTTAAATCATAAAGAAAATGAATTAATAATATTAAATTAAACATGATATATAACTAAAGTAATTATATTCATGATATAACATTTCCATGGTATTATATTCACCAAATAAAATAAACTAGGTGCATAACAACAAACAAGTCTCAGTGGAATGTACATTGAGACGAAATCCCTTACCATTGGGATAATATATGGTTTAGAAAACCCAAAATGTAGTAATCATCAAATGAAACATTTATATACCATGAATATAATATAAATCATGATATTAAATGTACATGTGTAACTACATACACCATATATAAGAAATTAGGTGCACGATAATTAATTATCCCTCATGGAATAAAAATGTTACAAGAATCCATTACCTTAAACATCCTTTTGTTGTGTGGTATTTATCCTCGTATATAGTGTTTTGAAATAGTTTAATAACATATCAAATAACCATAATAATTTCTATAATATCATATATTAAATTCTTAAATTATTTTATTACCCATTTGTTAACCCTCTTTCCTTATTTTAACTATTTTGGGTGTTAATTGCCTAGTTTTCTGAAGTATTCTTGACTTGTGATTTGTTGTTAACATTAATTAGATCATGATTTAATCATATAAAGAAAATATACCACGTGTTAATTATCATGTATATTAATTATATAGTTTTATATACTTTCCATTATATTTGGAGATTGTAAATGAAGTGCACCATTCCTGTAGATGGTAGACCGTAATTACGCACAAACATTAATTTCATTTCTTTTTTATTAAAATAATGAAACATAAATGGAACATATGTATATTATAATTAAAATATAATATATATGTTATATATGTTACATTTTTTTATTAAAACCACCCTTTATATGTTCCATGTTTGGCTTGAATGAGTCATATTGCTTTAAGGGGACAATAGTCCACAAATCCTCAAACGAAATTATCATATTTGAACAAAATGAAAACTATAAGGGTTTTTATTGGAAAATAATTACATAATCATAAATAAATAATATATAAAATATAAAAATATATTTTACATCATAATTTACATCATGATTGGTAGTAATTGAAAAATGAACAATCATCATTTCGTGTGGTAATAGTTAGACGTACACAGAAACAGTATGTTCCTTACCCATTAGATGGATGTGTGTATAATTTTAGGAGTAAAAAATTGCAAAAAAACTTATATTATATTGAGGATAAATTTTTAGTTTTAAAATTATAGTATAATAAAATTTTATGTCTTGGATAATGGAAGTTAAACTAAAAAATCATGAGAGAAAATGTTACCTCTTCATCTGGTATCTTCTTTTGGGTTATACCAAAAGGATTCCATGTAAGGGTTTATGCCCAATGGGAGGCTTCCAATATGAGTATAGGAATTCTAGGAGACTATTTGGGTTTTGTTTGGCCGATCATAGGATGTTTGATAGGTGTGAAGAAGTGGTATAAGTGGTGTCCTTTTGTAAGGGAGGAAAATGACTCACTTGGTATTTTGAAAATAAGTTAGGTGTACACTTGTTATTATATAACTAATTCAAACCAAACCAACCCAAATCATTAATGGTAGGTCCAAGACATAATTATGGTCATAACATGGGTGTTGTACATGTGTATAGGTCATTTGAGCCCTTAAATTTAGGGGTTAGTCCCTTTTATGCCAAATTATGCTTTAATCACTGCAATTAATTGTAATCACATTCACTAATCATTTTTTCCAAAAATTAAGTTTATCATATTATAAAAAATTATAATAATGATTAAAATTGTGTAAATAATATTTTAAAAATTCAAATCATAGAATTGGGAAAATTACGATTAATGCTAATCTTTGGGAGAGATGAAATAACTGGTTTTAGTATAAAAATGTTCCAAAGATTGTTTATTTTTTATATTCAATTTCAAAGTGAAATTGATTATAATAAAAAAAATTGTATTATTAGATATATAAATGATCTATTATAACTTTATATTAAATTTATAATATAGTTTTACATTAATAAATTTTTAAATGAATTTCCAGTTTTTAATGGAAATGCAATATTTTTTCACTATTCATCAAAATATTGATGTTTCTAAAAAAATCCCAAATACTCACTCTATGATAATTTTTAAATTATGAATTAAAATATTAAGTTTATTTTATCAAATTTAATTCATAAATGTGTCAAAAATTAGTTTTAAACCGGGTTCTCTTTTAAAAGGAAGAAAAAATGCCTTTATAAAAATATAGTTTTTTGGTGTAAAATTAGGATTGTTATTATCATATGATTATGAAATCAATTGGATAAATATAAAAAATATTTTATTGAATATATAACATATATATTTCATTAAAATAATTAAATAATTTTAATTGATTATGTTTATTATGAAAAAACTACTTTGGAGGCATAAAAATAAAAATATTTCTTTTTTTTACCCAATTGATTCTTTTTTTTGTGTTTCACACTAATTTGTAACCAATAAATTATTTTTATATTTATATAAACCATAATTTTCCATAATATTGTTCATACTATTCATTACCATTATCATAATGTCTAGGTTATTTTATATTAAATAATAATACATTGTTGTTTGGTGAATCTTTCTCTTGCATATAACACAAGCTATCAAATGAAGGTATCTTTTGTGTCTAATGAAAGCTATCAAGGATGTTCACTCTTTCTTGTAATGAAAGATAACATAGTTTTTCAATCATTACAAACTATAGAGTATATTATACTAATTTAAGATGTTAAATATATTTTATGGTATCTGTTATTAAATCCATTTTACATTTGGTGTTGCTAGTAATACACACTATTGAATATAATTTTGTACTAATTAATTTCAGGGTGTTAATGAAATAATTGATTAAACTTTCATTCTATTTCTTTGAGTCTCTTTGATTTTATTATCCTATTTCTTCCTTTATTGTTTTTTAGGTTCAACAAATATTTCATCATCAGTCTTTAGAATCATCAAAACTTGACATGTGGATAATGTCTCATCAAAGTTATCCTTATTTTCTAATACCACTTAATTTAATTTTGATTTATAATGTTTCTCAGGTTCCTGTAAATTTTTATCTAGTTTTAACTCATGTGTATTAACAAATAAGAAGTATTTATTATCATTATCATTTTTTTAAAATTATTATATGGAATTTCATAATATTTATTCCAGAACCACATCCCCTTCACAACATAGGTATCTTCTTCTTCTGACAATGTCATGTATACCTCAATCATATGACCTTATAAAATGCATCTTCCATATAGTTCTTTCATAATATATTTTTAACATATTTATAGAACATATCTGGTCATAATTTATTTACTATGATATTTTTTCATCAAATGATCATTGAAACTACCCCTTTATTCATTCATATTTCCGAGTAAAGTCACATTAAAATAGAGATAATACAATTTATGACAATTCTTACCAAAATGATGAAAATATCCTTGAAACACTATTATCCATGATTTATTCCATACTAATCTAGATATGTGCTATTTTTATCTTTCTAATCGAACCATAATTTTCTTGGGGGTGTCATTCTTGTTATAATCATCCCTTCAATTGATGTGGATGTTTAACTCACATTATTCTATCTAACATATCTATAGTTTCAGTTTTCATACCTACACAATTAAAATTAACATATCTGTTAAAATCATTAGATGCAGTTTTACATTCCTTCTCTAATATTTTTAGAGAATCTATATTGATCTAAATTTATTAATTAAAGTCTTCTATGACATTATTAAAATTGTGTTGAACTATGAAACATATGGATTGTGTCTCAAAAATCACTTTATCTCTTATAGTAAACTACACTTCAATATCACACATCATATTATCTTGTTCAATAATTTCCACTTTTTCTTATTGACTCATTAAAAAAATATACATCCTTATTAATCATTTCCAAATTTTATTCCTTAAAAATAAATATATGATCCTTAATACTTTCATCAATTAATTTTTTTATTTCTCATATTTCTTCTTTTCTTTATAGAGATATTAAATCTTCTAGTATATAATTAAAATATTTCATTCAGATTCTACTCAAGTTATGTTCTTTCTTCTTCTTCATAACTACCATATAAATTATTTGTTTTTTCTTTTCATGGGAAAAGAAACACACTTCATTATATGATTAATATATATGTGATGAATAATTATTATGATTTCTCATATCACTTACATAAATACAAAGGTAGTTATTCTTTTTCTTCTAACTCTATTTTTGGTTATGATATCTCTCAACTTTGGACTCTAATTCATATTTCGTTTATTTAACCTTATTATATGTAAAATTCTTAATAAATGAATACATCTACCATATTTAATACATTTTTTTGTTACTATGGACCTTTAATATTTACTTTATGAATCCTTTTTATATTTGAGAGATAACTTTGATGATGTTATAATCTCCCTAATTATAATACTCTTCTTCTCTTACAATTCCCTTTCTTGTGGCTTAAAAAGACATTTGAATTGTTTATTTCTTCCTAAAATATCTAATTTTAGTTATCTCATAAGTTATGATAATGTTATATATTTCATCAAGAATCAAGTCATTTATTTATTACAGGGCATTGATATTTGAATCAAAAGGATCCTGTAGATTCCTCATCAATTTGTTTGACAATGATAGTGTCTTCTTTATTCACACAAAATCTTATAATGTTTTTAACTATACCACTAAATCATGTGAAATATTTAACAATATTTTCTTTATCAATAATTATTATAACTTTTAACAAAATCCTCCAAACATGATGTTTCGCTTCCTTGAAATTGATACTTACTTCATTTCTACTTCCCAATTTATCTACGATCACATTGTTAGTATGGAAAATCATGATATTATTGTGGAACTTATATAATGGATCAGTAAATATAGAATTTGGATCCATTCCATATAACTAAATTTTCCCTTTACATATTTTTTCACGAAATAATCATCCACAAGGGGTGAAAAACAAACTATTACATCATCCATCACTTCTGAACCGAGTGATAGGAAACATGGTAGAATCATTTTCATAAAACAGTGAGAATTATTCACAAAAAAGTAATAACACCTCAGTTATTTATAGATTTGATATTTTACATATATCATTATACTTCATGGATAATTATATGGACCCTTTATGTTAATACCACTTATAGAACCCCATTCTATATTTTCCACAAAAGGGAGGGGTGAATCAATGGATTATTTTTATGAATTACCTTTCATTCAATATAATCCTAACAAACTTGTTTATGTTATTGATAAAATAGATATTATCTACCAATTTCACCCCATGTGTAGTTTTAATAATTGAGTGATTTATTTGCATGATTTATAAGGTTTGAAAAAATCTTACCTCATCTGGGGAAAAATTATTATGTTTGATTATATTATCTTCACTATCAAATAATTTATTATAATCCTCCCAGCTCCAACTGAGAGATTTATTATACTCCTCCAACTAAGATACTTCTTCTACTTCTGGAATCAATCGAATTACTTCCACTAACTTCTACTCTGACTTAAATACTTCCTTTTATAAATATATTACAAATTTCATCTTCTCCTAGAACCAAATAGTTTAATTCACATTCTACAAAAAACAAGTGGAAGAATTCAACATTGTTGAATTATTGTTCCATTATAGGATAATGTCTTCTCTTTTTCTATGATCTAGGTGGATATGGATTGGACTTGTCTAATTCATCGACCATCATCATCCATTGAATGTGTATATTGGAATTGATCAAATATGTAATCACATGTATTACATCTGTTGCCTCAATGTAATAAATTCATGAGATACAATTCATTACACTACTAAATAATACCAATCATAACTTATGTGTGTGTAATAATTTCATTAAAATTATTCACTATTATTTTAATCTATAAGGATCATGAATAATCCAAATTATTTATTTTAATTACAGTTTTTTTTATAGATATTTCATGTGCTTCTAATGTAAAATACATAGTACATAAACTACTCATTTCGTATTATTTTATGATTGTATAGTCATGTTATGTTCAGGTTAATTCCATAAGTGTTATATGTTTTTATGATCATGAACACATTAAACCACATGAAATTTATTCTCTACTTAAATTATTATGTGGACTTCTTAAACCAAATCCATCGCGCAAAATATATGTAGGAGGATGTCACTTTTCCTCTATGGGAAATTTTTTCACCATGAAACATAGTGAGTTTATAAATAGTCTTATGGTCTCAATATGTTTTCAAAAACAAATTAGGTCATGTATATTAGTATTCCACAATCTCAAATTGATTCATGCAATCAATTATTAATGAAGTAATTCATGTGTTATTTATAATACTTTATTTCCAATGACATCATATCCCTCACACAAGAAGAAGTTTTGTAGTACATCCTATTTATGAATGTTTCGTGAATGATTTGTTTCACTTGAAAATAATATCTTCTCTCAAAATAATTGGAAACCACTCTTTTATCCATTCCTTAGTTTACATATGTGACTTTTACTACCTCTGATCTGAGAAACATTCCATCTCAAGGATCATGAAAATCATACTCTGTCATGACATTCAAAAACACTAAAGATCACATTATTTCTCAAATTATTTATTTTGAATTTTTTTTCCATTATTTTATGTGGGTTTTTGTTTGAACCACCTTTTCATGAAATGTAATTTAATCACTCAAAAATTTTTATATTATGTACTCATGCCTATTTATAATATTCACAACATTCCCCCTTAATTTCATTTTTAATAATTAGTTTCACATTATTCACATTATCACAAGCACTAAAATAGTATAATTAATGAGTGGATGTTCTTGGCCACATGAACTATATCATAGAACATCCATGGGGAGATTTTTTTGATCATTAGAGGATCATCCTAATCATTGGTATACATGAATTCCTAAAAGTGGATTTGAGGATTATGACACTCACTTTCTCCACCAAACAGCTTAGATCAATAAAATATGATGGTCACATAACTTTTTTGTATCTTGTAATGTAAGTGTAATAAAATCCAACAGTGTGAAAGTCCCACATAAAACATTTAAGCAGTTTTTTGTTTCTTTATAATAGACCATGAACCCACATTTCATGAACATGGTAGTAGGGGATTGTCATATACAAGAAACTACACAATCACTTCATAGGATATGACGACACACACTTTCCCACCAGTAACCTGGCCTATGAACTATCACCCAATAACATTCCAGAGGTCCTACACATAGACCCATTCTCAAGCCCTACCTCTGTGTATAGTCCAATGTGATTGACTCCCACGTGGACGAACCATACAATCCTGTATATTATTGAAGTAATCCTTGGATACCCATAGTTGATGATAAATAATTGGCTAAAATCTCATAAATATTTTTCCGAATTCATCAACATAAATTTAAAATGAATTCTAAATATATAAAATTCTATTCTAGATAATTATTCTTCACCTTTTATTCAAGAAATAAAAATTTCACACGAAAAAATACATTCCATGGACATTAATTGTAATATGGTATCATCTTAAATTCTATTTATTCATAAAATATTTTGTTAAAAATGTTTTAATCATATTGACCCATATTAATTTGTTCATAATATTAGAACAACAATATACATAATTAACAAGGGTAATTTTAAAATCATTATATCTAATTCTATATTGTGAATCCATAATAAATCTCTATGAATAAACACTTCTACCCATCAACTCACCAGGAATATTTTGACTCGTCATTGATAAAAAATGAAACGTTTGACCCCAAATTTATTACAAAGATAATCCTTGTTCATCCACTCTACAACACCTATATACAATCAAATACAACTAAATTCAGGGGGACCTCAATAATACTAAAATGGTTGGAATCATTTTTGGGTAGGTAAGTCTATTCATCAACTAATTAGAGGTACTTCATTATTAATATTTCATTTTATTCTTTTTTTATTCCTACATAATTTATTTTTTTATGCCATAAAATAAAAAATGATATTATATAATTGAAAATTTTTATTCTTTTTTATTTTCTAAAAAACGAAACATGATTTAATCCAAATGAAATCATTGATTTAGATAAAAATAATGAACATTCACTCATGGTTTTAATCAAAGAGTTTTAGTCTATAGAAATCTTAACCAATCATCTAATTTAAAAAATCCCCAATTTCAGTTACATTTAAATGGGAATCCCATTTGAAGGCAACATAATTTTATACATAAATTTTCTATTGAAAATAATAATGAACATAATTGAACCATTAGATAAATAAATGAACCATAAATTAATTATCAACCATTGTGTATTACATTCCCAAATCTAGTGAAATTGTTTTAATTAAAATATAGACTAATAATTTTTTTTACAGAATTCCATATCCTCTCTCATGAAAATCCCAATAGACATATAATGGAATTATATGTGTATTTACAAACTTTGAAACCATGTAATATCGCTGAATACAAAATGAAACTTTGAGAATTCACATTTTAAATCAATGAAAAAAAACATAATGTATTATTTATAATAGTAACATAAAATATATTAAAATTATTTCAAATGTATTATTATTCAATTATTTTTACCATTATAAATTGATCACATCAATTTTGAAAGAGGTCTTAGGGATCATGTATAAAAATGGGATAACAATGTATGAGTACTTTGAGTGAATCAGTATATTGTTCTCAATCATTCTGCACCACTAAATTAGCGACAAAACCCTCATCCAAAACATCTATGAAATCCTCACACCTATTAAGATAATTATGGTGTATAGTGTAGAAGGAAGATCATTTTATGGAATAAAACTAGGAAATTATTTTTTATTGATTACAAATATGGTACCAAACTGTAGACAATTCAGTAAGTAAGGAACACAACTTATGAGATATGTAAAATCTATTTTTCCTTCAACTATTGACAATCATGTAATTCATAATATGTTTGAAAACATTACATCTATCATGAGACAAATTTACTTGGATCAATATATATCACATCCCACTCTTTTATTAAATTTTGGTATTTCTAGTAAACCAGGCTACACTATAGATTGTTCCCCCTAACATCAGAATAATAAAGGCAACCACAATGTATACCTAGGGAGACCATATCAATATAAACATGAAAATCCTATCAAAATGTAGTATTATACCTTAAAATAAACATAAAATTTATGATGTAATGATCATTACAGTCTTATCTATAAAAATTCAAAAAAAAAGACCCACTTAAAAAAATTTCAGCTTCATCCTTACTAAAAGGTCTTTCAAAAAACCCCAAAAAATAATCTACAGTTAAGAAAAATAGAGATAAAAAAATAATGTTTTTCTTATAAATAGATTGATTCTAGTATTGATTATAACAATAAAAAAATTCATAATTTATCAAAAGAGGATAATATTTATAGTTCAATGTTTCGGTATTTGAATATACTAATGAGCTAGATGATCACTCCCATCTATGAAATTCTATGCAAGATCTCTCAAAATATTAAATTTAAAACTACTCCATATCCATGTGGAATGTTACTACCATCACACTATGAATATGGATGAATATGGAAAAGTGATATACTATTATATATCCACTAATATTTTATTTGGATCTAGTTATTCCCAATTCCAGACTAATTGATGAGCATCCAATGGAGAACGACATAAAAATATGGAATATTGATTATGTTCAACCTTATCCCCATACAATTCAAAATAGGGTTGTACAAACTAAGAATATTAATAAAATGATGATGAATAAATAAGGATTTATATTATCTTAAACATGTTGAGATCACCATACCTATATATAAACCATTCAAAAAAAAATCATAGGTATTCTATATTCAAAAATAAACTAACTATTTTATGAAAATGGATAATGTGAAAGGAGTGGATCAATATTAGGAGTAATATATCTACAATCATCACATAAACCATGGTGGTACATAAAAATCACGAGGACACCTATTATATCAACTTACCATGTAATATCGGGTAGTTTCACATCTCTAAATCTTATTGGGGTTTGGGTTCATACATTAATGAAATCTATCCCCCTATTTTCACTTCCTTATATGCTGGTTTTAAAAATATAATGTTGGTCGGGGATAAATATAAAAATAGTTTCATGGAATACCCAAATTTATTCCATAAGTATTTACATTTTGGTGGGAGAGTATGATATTTTCTATAGATGTTTATGTAATTAACATTATAAATGGGAAGTTAAGATCTTATTATTCAATAATTCTTTGTAGTAATTTCTGATAAATTTCTATTATAAATATAAATTTCCATGGTGGACCACTTTATATGGGGTTCATATATGAGATCATAAGTTTTAATATTTTAAAATATATGTAGTACTCCTTCAAACACAATTCTACAATCTTCTTATCCCATTCTGATCCATCATGTAATGATTCTTCAAATATTTACTTTTATTACATTCTAAATGGGGATAATTCCATTAAATGAACTATTTTATGTAATGGGGATGTTTTTACATATGAAAACCTTTTGAAACATATTTCTCAACATAAATCTTCTATTGAGTCATATTAATTTTTGTATTCATGAATGAAATTTCAACTAATAACATGGTTTTTGATTTAACAAATGAATTTGATGCATTATTCCAAGATCTTGAAGATGAATATTTCAATACTAGCATATTTTTAAAACATAAATCCATTATTGTGAAGCTTAACTTAACAATAAAACAACCCAAAATGGATATAAACAATTTACCCAAATTTGAAATATTCATACCTATTTAATGATAAAAAAGTTATCATTAATTATATTTAATAATATCCTTCTTGAATAAGAGATGTGACTACGAAATATTTTGGGTTGGAATATGAAGGTAGTTCTATGGACCCTAGAAGTAATAGTATGTTTTATCCCCTATTTTACATAAATAATATTGTATTATATGATGGGGTAACATTTTTTAGGTAACCAAAATTTAGATTTAACCCCACACTATAAGAAGATATAAACAGAGAGATGTAAAACTTACATGATGATGTAATCATTATTCCCATCATTTAATCATAATGTGATAACCTTTATCTAAGTATTTTGAATAAAACTATCATAACTATTTTAGAAAATGAATTTTATGATTTAAATTTTCTGAGTGTGAAAATCAGTTGGTGATTTTCCATAAATTATATTAAACTAAATCAATAAACTAATAATAAATATTTCATGTTACATTCATTTTAAAGATTATTGAGATTATTTTCAGTAGGAAATGATATTATTTCCAGGATGTTTTCTTTGAAATTTTTAATGTGATAATTAAGGAATATTACATGGAGAAATAAATTAAAATTCATGTTCAGTATTTTTCCTTCCCGATGGAAGCTATTTAGACTTTGTAATTCCCATGGTACCTTCTAGTGTATAAGGTGAGTTTTATTTATAATTTACTTTAGACATTCATGTAGGTATTTTTTAATGAATGTACAATGTATTAACATCATTTTATAATTGTGTCTCCTAAATGGGGAAAATATTACATCAATGTATTTAGAAATATCTAATTTTCAATTTCCCAAAAATGTATATCATGGTAAATAAGTGAACTATTATAGGTTATATAGTATCATATAATGTAATTTAGGTTTCATAATTAATGGTAGAAAATATTTCATCTTTCCATATATTATATGTGTTTATGATGTTCAATAATTTCCTTGGAATAATGGTTTTTATTGAAATACCATTAGAGATTTTAGTAATATATCTATATTGTTATCCCAATTTATTCAAAATATAATAAATTCATTTTTTTTCTTTAAGTGTAAAATACGGTAAGATAAAAATTTGTATCACAAATTTATCACACAACCCTGATAGTAGGAGCATCCATTATTTATTATGGATATTTATTTATACTTCACAGTTAGGGAGGTCTTATTTATATGGGTGGATTAAAAACCATATGTGATGATTGTTTCTTCAGGAATAATTTATTTGGAAATAAAATTGATATAAAAATGTAAAATTAGTTCCATTTTATAATGATCACATTGAAGAAATTCTATTCTTTTTTATTGGTATATGATGTAGTTTTTTTCTTCACCGTAATGATTTGAGGTGCCTCATTAAGAATCAGGTTAAAATCATATATTTATGTTTTGGATACTATTTTTTCTAGAGTTATACTATAAGATAGAGAACATAAAGTGTTTAGATTATTTTTAAAAAAGGACTAATATTACTCACACAATAAAGGATGATACCTTAGACTTGTTATTACTTTGGGATATATTTCCTTCTAAGAATCATTAAGAACTATTAGGTGCACATATTTGGTTTAATATTTAAGTTAAGTATAATATATCCTATGAAATACCGAAAAAATAAAAAGAAAAAAACTTTTGAAAAATTAACTAGTGATACTAGGTTTCATTCATGGGGTAAACCTAATATTTAGAGTTTGTATAGGGACTAAGTTTTATAGTGTTATGGTCTTGATAACGAGATTGTGTCTTTTTTCATTTCTTTCACAAACATTAAGGTGGTTTAAACAATGAACATCAAATGATATATATGAATTTCATAGACACTATAATCTATTTTCCAGTATTTTTCATCATTTCCATGTGTTTTGTATTTCATTCTCTTTTTTCTATCACACTGGTAGTATTTTATGGTCACATGAGATGCCTTAAGAAATCAGATTTATTTATAGAATTTTTTATGTTTAGGGAATTGATTATCTAGGTATTTTTCCTTTTCAATTTGGTTTTTTATACATTTTTTTTTCTATTTTATATGATAGGAAGTGGGTGGAGGCCAATTCCATCCAAAATGGATATTTTAATGTTGTAGTGGATATTTTCAAGGACTATATTTTTTCAGATTTGGAGTACCATATGTTATCATCAAGGAAAAAGGGTTATATTTTTGAAACTGAAATTTTTATTCCCATTTATGGTTGTAGGGGGTTCTTCATATAACTTTGACATGTCCAAAACCCATATAAATGGTTAGGATAAGGTTTCAAATTTGGAATCTAAGTAGATAGTGAATAAAATTCTATATAAGAATAGATAATATTGGGGTAAGAATATATATGTTGAATGTTGGGATTATATGATATTATACATGGATCCGACCATTATAAACTCCATTATGGTTAGCATTTTGAAGTGTTTACATATTTGGAAGGAGGATGATATTTTGGACATCATAGTAATAAATAATGGAATCATGGATTTCTTCCAATAAGGAGATCAAATGAAAATATAACTTAAAGAGAATGAGATATATGATTACCATTATAAAATATCTCAAGGCTCTATAAAGAATGAAAAAAATTCACCCATGACAATATTATCAAAAATATTGAGTCTCTATGGGGGAGACAATGTTTATCTCTATTGTTCATGATGGGATAGAATTCCCCCTAAGTTATGTTCTATATGGTTAGATCTCATGTTATATATCATGTTTGTTATGGTGTAGTAGAGATCATACATTAATTCATGTAAAGCACCATTATAGCCCATGGGAAGTGGTTGAAGTAATAATATGAGTGACTTCCCCAAAATTCAGTAAATGTTATCCCACAACATGACCCTATCATCACCGAAGAACAAAAAGAATCACTAAAACCACTATGATTAATTTTTAAATTAATATTTATAATTCCATATATAAATAGAATATATAATATCAAAGGGTAACATTGAGATAATTTTATCATTTCAGGTACTAGATATTAGAAAACATATTAGGTAGATTAATTTGTATTTTTTCTTGTGTTTTTCATATTAGAGTTTTTAAAACATTTTTATGTAATTTAATATAAAAAATTCATTTTACACGCATTTTTCAAAATTGTTGAATTTTTATAGTCTCTAAAATCATTTATTTGAGTTTTGAATATATTTCTCTTTAGGACACGGATGTATATTTTAAATATATTTCTATTTAGCACTAATGACTGAAATTTTCCTCATCTTGAGAGCTAGTATAAAATAATTATTTTATACTAATTTTGTCACCCACCACTCTTTAGTGAACTCGTATTGATTTTCTTTTCATATATAATATGGTTTTATACTTTATCAAATAATTTGAGAATAGTGAAAATGGATAGTGTTATTAAGGGTTTTTTGTAAGTATCCCTTGTTTTAGAAAACATTTGTGACATACTCTAACAGTTTACATTGGAAATCCCTAGTACCCATTGAGTAATTTATAGGATATCCACAAAATATTATAATTTCATTTTCCAAACCTCACTCTATAATTTATTGCATCTTCATATTATAAAATGAGTGTGGGAGAATCAGGTTAATTCTCGTGTTATTATTGGGAGTATACATGTTGTATGTATGTGTGGGGTTGTGTTAACATTTGAGTGATGGTTCACAATTCATGTTTGTATTATTATAATTCATTTATTTCATCTGGAAAATTAAATAATAAATATAAAAAATATAAAGATAATGGGAATTGAATCCTCCATAATATTAAATTATGAGACTCTTGACCATCACAAATAGAAAAGGGAATGATTAATTATTTATTCAATGTACATATTCACTTTATCATTCTATAAAATAGAGGAAAAAATTAAAAAATAGGAAAAATGAAAAAAAAAGAATCTATAAAATCATTCCATTAATATTAATTATTATAAAACTTGCGAAATTATTTAGAAGGGGAATCAAGTATAGTGATTGATTCTTGAGTATTTTTTCTGAGAAATCAAACTTGTTTTGAATGAGTTTTCAGATATTTTATTCAAATGATAAAAATAACCACATTGTAGAATTAATATTGGAACTCCAACTAAACAAGACTAATATTCAATAAAAATCCCTAAACATATGATTTTTTAATATTGTTTTTCTATTTTATATAGATTTATGACCTAACGAATACCATGGTATAACTTACATAATTATTCTATGTACATAACATTAAATAATTTTCTCAACGGATATATGAATTTTATAATATTTATATGTAGGTTTCAACATTACCCATGGGTTCCTAAATGTTCTTGAGAAATGTATTAATTTGAGTAGTGGAAAATGAAACAATATTGACTTCATAAAGGATAAATATTTAGTATAAATTTGAGAACAATCTTGTAAATTCCATAAATGTTTATTCTTAGGTTGAATTTTATTGATACATAATATTATTTACTAGTTTTTTATAAGGTTATGTTTGGGGGAGATGATAAAATATTATTTTATTGAATATTTTATTGATGATAAATATTATATTTTCCCCTTATTGTTGTAAAAATGTTTCATTATGAAATATATTTTATTGGAACATGCATTTAAAGAATTCATAAGAATTATATTTTTAACCATTTAATGTAAACTATAGTATTTTTGACATAAATATTTTTAACATAATTATTTCTAAATTATATTTTATCGTGGCATTCTATAATATATGGGGTAAAATGTTCATTTGGGATATCCTTTTTGTATATTACATTTTTTTATAAATTGTTCCATGAACTCACCAATGTAATGGGGTCATCAAAAGGGGAACCACCATTGAATTATGGAGATATTTATTCCTTTTAGCTTTTATGGGATAATATTTAGAAAGTTGAATGTTGTTCCATATTTTTTATAGGTCAATAAGTCAGTTCATGTTAGATTAAAATATTTGGAATAATTTTCCATTAATAATTATAATCGCTTGTAGCCATAGCCTCACCATTACTATTTAAATTTATATTTTTCAAATATATATGTTTCTGGTAATTCATTATGGGTTGGGAGTATAGATAAAGTGGTTTTACACTGATTATCAATGTATTATAGGATGGATATCTCTTTATTAAAGGATCCCTTCTATGTTGAATTCTTCTTCTTCTTCTCTATGCTATAAATTTGATTTCTTTTAAAAAAACTTATTAATATTATATTTTTCATTTTATAATACAACATATTTATACATTAATTCACTTATTTGGGATTAAATTAGTACTATAGATATTATTATTTTATATAGTACCTAGAACATGGTTTATGAAAGACATTTCTATAATGACTACTCTGTGAATGGAATTATTGTACATTATTATTCGATCTAATTATCACCTACTATAATTTTTTCATTTAAATACAAAAGGTAACAATAATTAATAAAAAAATACTATACAAATTTGATTTTAATTTCAAAATAATTCAAATGATAAAATCATTACATGTATGGTAAAAAATGTGTCAGTTTCTGAAGTGATCTTTTAATTTATATAACTGAATCATGGGAGATAAATTTTTATAGTTCACGTATAGTTCCTAAACCAAAATCATTATCATTTAAATTATTTATTTGATCCATATTTCAAAAATAATTATAATTTATTCTTGGAATGATATAAACTATGGTGTATTATTATTGCACATTCCCATGATATCCTAAGGTAAAATTCTGTTCACCTTAGTGTTTTATCAATTTCCATTAGGATTGGGGATAATTAAATAAGGGATTATTTTTTAAATAATTTTTATGAAGAGGATAATAATTAATAAATAATTGAATTTGAGTAGTTATATTGAATATTTCACTTCATATAATCTACTAAAAGACACATTCTTCCAATAAAAATTTATATATATTGTAAAAATCAAAGAAAAACCTCATATAGTTTAGAAATTTATTTATTTTATTTTTTCAGAATGGATATTTTATATGTTTTGGTGCAATATTCTTAAGAGTATGAACATGGTAAAACAATAAACTACACCTATGTTCTAATAACGTCACATTAATTGAGAAATCCCATGGTAACACTCTTTAATAGAAAAAGATAAAATAGGGAAAATGATGAAGAGGGAACCATTAATGATTGAAAAAGTTATTGAGAAACTGTTGTTTTCAACAATACATAATGTTTTTATTTAAAGGGGGAGTTTTATTGAGAACAATTCTATATCTCTTCATGATACTTTTGATGATAAAAAATACCCTTAATTACTTTCTAATGATTTTATTTTTAAGAATATTACAGGAAATTATTATTCATTATATTTTATTTTTTGGATGAAATATTTAAATTCTTGAACAATGATAATTAATTTCTAAGGTATTTTCACTTTAACGTGTTCTGGAAACACTGTTCATGCGCTACATATTTGGGATCTGCTTTTAGCGTGTTCTGGAAACACTGTTCATACCCTATGTGGAGAAACGTAGAATAGGGATAAAATGAAGCGTATACTTTATGAGATAAAAGAAAAGTATGGTTAATCAACCATACGTTATCGGCAAAGTATGAAAAAGAACCCTACGTTACGAAAGAACCCTACGTTAGGAAGGAACCCTACGTTTGGGATATTAGAAAATTATGGAAGAAGAACCATACGTAAGTATTAAACATTACAATTGTTTCTCAACATTATGGTTCATTAACCTTACTTTTGTAAACAACCATACGTTGTTGGAAAATTATGGATCATGTAAAAGTATGGATCTTTTACTATATGTTTGAAAGATTTAAGAAAAAAGTATGGATGACCATCCCTACGTTCATTATCAACCTTACATTTAAAGAAAGTGACATGAACCTTACATATGTAACCAACCCTATGTTGTCAACCCTATGTTTGATGACTACGTCACCAACCTTACATTCATAGGATGCATACAGTACAACTCAACCTTACGTTTGGTGTCAGAGAATTTAAAGTCAATATTTTTATGCAATGGTCAGCAAGATATTTAATATGTGGATTTCAAGCCAGATTTAAAGCTGATTTTAAAATGTAACTTTGACTGATTCAAAGACATTTTATTAATGGTTTAAAGATCAAATTAAAAGGATCTTTTTATGCCGAGTCTTCAGGGATGTTTATACTACTCTTTAAATTCAAATGTTTGAATATCGCGGTTCAAAAGGCGACTTTTATGGATCTAAATTTATAGGAGAAGTGATTATCACTATTTTATATATTGTTGAGATTTTTCAAATAGTATGTAACGATCTTATGTGATCTCTCGATCATTCCGAGAAAAGAAAATAAAAGCAGAGACTATCAAGAATTGATATCTGCTGATTCAAGAGAGTAACAATGCTTTGTTTTCTGAAGAAGAAAAATCATGATAGAAGATTCATCTATTCTACATCGAAGATCATTTGTGAATCTACCACTAATAATGTTTTGAGTTATATTTCTATATTGACTACAACGGGATCAAATCAGACCGACTCTTTTGTGAAGATCATTATTTCCCATGGTGACGATTCATCTACTGTCAATTGCATGCTGTTGCAATTGTGAAGAACATCTGGAAAGTTTTTTTAGAATACAGAAATATTTCTTTTCTATTATTTAGTGACTAACTTCTAGTACTAAGCTATGTAGGTTCTGTGAGTGAACCATAAGGCTTTGTTTTTCCTTAGATTGTAAAGGTGTCAACTAATTGTACTCAGTTATTGTAAGGTCTGTTGAAACGAGGACCAGATAGTGAAAATCACCAAGCTCATGGAGTACAGCGTTGGTGGAGTGGACTAGGGGCCTTCTGTTCCCCGAACCACTATATATCTTGTGTCTCTGCTATTTAAATTTCCATTGCATCAATTCATCTGATTAAAGTTCAAAGGAAGAACACAATATCGCAAAGATTTTTGACAATACACAATTCACCCCCCTCTTGTTTATATTTGATATAATCCGATCCAACAAAGGTCACCACCAAATCTAGTTGATTTAGGTTCAAAAAATGTAAACTAAAGAGAACTATGTGTTCTCTATATTAATATAGGGTTTTAATGAAAGAATTATAAGTCAAATAAAATGGTTCATGAACCCCTATTTATAAGAGAAACATGATAGATCTTCACAATGACATAGTGACATCAACCATTACAATGGTGTCCCTATTCGTGGAAAGATATAGGATACCACATTTAAAAATAGAATATCACCCTAATTTTTATTGAACCATATCTCCCTCAACTAAAGACCACCCAATAAACCTACCTAAAATTTTTAGTCTCTTCATTTTCCATATGTAAATTCCTAAGTCACCCTGATCATGTGATAAATAAAATGAAATAGAAAAACATTCCATGTAGTATATAAAGACTTCCACCATGTCTTTTCCTAGAACCATTCCCTCAAAAATTGGATTCACCATGTCATTATGAACCCCAATGGTATGGTCCTCTAATAAAATGATCCTTTATTACCCCATAACATCACATATCCTCTAAGAAACACAACTCAAAACACCCAAACCATAAAAAAGACATCCATGAATGATATTTTTAACCACACAAAGAAAACGATATGATATTCAACTCCCTATACACTATAAACTCTCTCTCAACTCCTCCAAATACTATAATACAAAAACAAAAGGATTTAGTAATAACATTCCCTTTTATCAAATACTACTAAAATAAATATTGTCATAGATAATCAAAACAAAAACTAATAAAAAAATATATCCACTAAACTCAAACTCTCTATCCTGAGAGATGCCTCCTAAAGGGAAAAATAATTTCAACAAGTAAAAATACAATATCAGAGTAGAATATAATAATAAAATTTTAATAAACCATTATTTCAATAACTAATTCTTAATAATGTTTCAAAAAACATGTGGTTAATAAAATGCATCACTGAATCCCATTCCCATGTAATCTTCTCTAATCCAATGTGAAACTTCATGGTGTGAACCAAGTGGATAAAAAACCACATATAACCTTATCCAAATAATGCTGAATCTCATCCAACTACTCTATGAACATTGTAGAATCCACAACAATTAACTTCCCTAATTTATGAGATATGATTCACTTTGAGGTTTTTGATGAAGCTATAAAATATGGAAACCATCTTGGTAAAAGTTTATCTATAGAATATATGCCAACCAATATGAAATATTTATTATGTGTCCCAAATCCACAAAACAGTTGATAGACTAATGGTATTGATTACTCCCTCAACCAATCATAAATAAACCATGACAATGTGAAACCCATAAAAAACCATGATCTTGAACCTCAAACTAAATATGTATCCTATTATCATTATCACAAGCCTTATAATAGACATATTCTATATGTATCTACTAAAAAACATCTAAATAATCTTTTCCATTTTAAACACAAAATTTTTTCCAAGGAAAACCATCTATCTAACCTTGGTCCAATATAATATATATCTTCAATTTCATCTATACAACACCTAAAATTTATTCATTCCAATTTAATAGTGGTAGATAATATTTTAATTAAACTCACAATGGATTACGTTCTTCACTAAAAATCCACCAAAATTTTTAATATGGTATCATGGTATAGCCTCAATTGCTAAGAATTTCATTTCTATCTATCCATCTATCATAGTATGGAAGGATGTTTTATAGAATATTTGAAATTCCGATAGACACTTAATACCTTCCTAGAACTATGAGGTAATATGATGATCCTGATCTGAGATGATAGTGATAAAAGAAATGTATATCCTCATTATCTCATCCACATACTACCTGCATAGAGCACCTATATGTCTCAACTCCCTAATGGCTATGAACTGAAACAAGGTCATTAACCAAACCTCGATCAACCAAATAACAAAAAATTCACCTTTCACTCCTGATTTTTTGATGAATAAATATATTATGATTTCATCTCACTTTCATTATGGATAATGCAATGGATTTACAAAAACAATATGGGTATGAATCTAAGCATTCATATTTAGAGAAATTAGACATCATGACACAAATACATCTACTAATAACTTCTTTACAGGCCACCAATTACAACTCATTAGGTCATAGTACATCATGGAAATGATAGGGTTTACTTCTAAAAAGAGTTAAGGTACTCACAAAAATCTTATGTGAGCATCACAAACTAAAAAAATAATCTAAAATAAATAAATATTGAAATTTACACATCAACTGACCACCACTAATTATAATTATCTTGAACAACAATTTCTTGTATCACTTATTCCTCTTTGAATCCCCCAAATACTCTTATAACTTCAAAATCAAGAGTTCCTTCACTCTATTTTTGTATAGGAAACTTCTACCAATATTCTACTCTATATCAAGATAAATTAATTCTAGCCTCACTGTAACTCTCTAGGAATTCAAAGACACATAATTTGAGATTATCCTAGTTAAAATATTTTTTTAACATCATTCAAGTGACTTAAATATTAGATATCATATATAATCTCACAATCATATGACCAAAAGTCTTATTGACATTGGATATCGATGATATAAAAATCTTATTACACATTACATCATTAAATCATATCACAGAAATAACTATATAAGTCTTCCTTATACACATAACCCTATATAAAGTTCCTTGATAAATTATAATAAAATTAAGTAGTGTTCTAAAATACTAAATAAAGGAATATTATCAATTAGTCATAAGATGTTATATTATAAAATATGAGAAAAAATGAACATGTGACAAATATAGGATTAAAAAGACATAATATTATAATTAATAATCTTAAAAAATGATTGAATATAAAAAATTCATTGTATAAGGACTGAAGACCATGTTAATTCTCATTATGGATGTAAAATAGTTATGATATTTCTTAGAGACATTTGAAAATAAATGTAAACCAAAGAAATATAATATAAAAATGAGGAAAAATATAGAAATGTGGAATAATAATAATAATAAGTCATATCATATGTCATAACTAATACTAATGACCACTGTAAAAAAAGTGTATTGGGAATCAATACTTGTGTCCCATAACAGAATGGAACAAGAATCCATCCCTGCATCCTGTAGTGGATCTATCATCACTAATCATGTCCCCTAATAATATCATGAGGTATAATTATCGAACCCATGACTTATTAGAGGTATATATAACCACACATGTCACATAAAAATAAACCACACATCTTTGTGGTACATGGAATCAATCATTCAATACATCCTGGAAACCCATTGAAAAAAATGGCTTTCCAATTATAGTACAAAAACCAACATTAAGTGTAGATCGGTCTATACAAAAAATAGAATCCCCCAATATACGTACATTATAAAATATTTAATTTTATGATCATGAAATATATATCATAATATATCCTACATTTGGAAATAAATATGATAAGGGAAGTCAAGACATAAAATTGTTTTCAAAAGACATTTTTACCATTTCTTTAAAAGTTAAGGTTATATGTCAAATTGAAAAAATTATTTAAAAAAGTTAAGGGAAGAATTCATTAGATATCACTCAAAAGACAAGCCATTTTTTCAACAATGATGACAATTGATTTTTAATAAACAAATGTTTAGTGGAAGATATTGATATATAAAAATTAATACCCTTTTTATTCACTATATGTAACATTAATGGAAACCCCATGATGGATACATGGCTATGAAATTACTTTTTCAAAAGATATTAAGTGAAATATTATGAGTATACAACAGAAAATATATTTTTATTTTAAAATAAAAATAAAACACATTTGGTATGAGTGAATATGGTCATAGTGGAGAATGATTTGCAGGAAAGGATGAGAATTATTCTAAACAAATTTATATTTTTATGAAGGAACTATTCATTTAATGAAGAACAATCTGGTGTATAAAATTAAATTTCTTCCTATTTAATATAAAAAACCAATGGTAATAGTTAAATTATAGGATATAATAATCTTGTAAATAGATTGGTAAGGCAGATAGTTTATGAGACAATGCAAAGGTATATTAGGTTGACAAAACTCTTACCTTGGATTACTGTATGGTCATATACGGTAGATCCTCATGTATAATAATCATAGACCAATTAAAAATCAATTTCATAAATATATTTATTTTCACGACCCATTTAATTAATCTTTTATATCAATTTAGTAAATATTAATTTCTTATTGATGGTCAATATTGATCATCAGTTGTTAGTATTTCTAATATATTATTGTCTATTTTAGAATAGTGGTTTTGGTCATCACTCCATGTTCATGAGTTACTAATTTAAATAATATAAAATGTAATATAATATTCATTCCATAATGATATATTAGGATAAAATTCTCTCTCATGGTTGTTTCGGGTACGATGCTCCATGAAAAAATCCATAATATTTTTGTGTCGATGATATTTACAAATAAAAGGTTCTATATTGATAATTAATTAGATAAAAATTGTCATTCCCTAATAAATTATTTTTATATTAATATCATATGACACTATAAATTATGTTTCTAGAACCATCCTTGACAAAACATTATTACATCATTCATACAGGTGGTTAAATTGTTCCAAACTAGGACATGCTATCATCTATAGATGAGTATCATTATTGAGTGGTGTTATTATAATATCATCACTAAAAATTCATATATATATATATATATATATATTATAGTGTTTTACAAAAAGGTAAAATTGATCGAAATTTATTTGTATGAAGAATATTTAAGTAAAATAAAAATAATATGTTATTACTTACAAATAATGAATTCTATCTCTTCTAAGAATATTTCATATTTTTCATCTAATTAGGAAAATATTTTTAGATTGGTAGATACCCAAAATTAGATATAATTATTAGTTAAATTAGTATGGTAGATTATATAAGGGAATGAAAATTTGTAATTTCAATTTAAGGTGATGGTGGAGGGATCAATTTATACATTAGAGGGGTGGAATATTTGTAATTATATATTTTTTGATATAAATGGAATGTTAAATTGAAGAATTTTTTTTCCAAAATGGATAAAAAATTAAAATTGATAAGGGGGGATAGATATTTTCATCCATTATAAGTTTAAAAATGGATTTTATGATATATTTTTACTTTATAAATCAATTTAATCATTAAATATCATTTAAAATTCTTTTGAATGGTTATTCATGGAATTTGGCTGTAAAAAATTTAAAATGATAATAAAATTCATGAATTAATTTTTATATTATTAATTTCATAGCACACGTATCTATAAAAAGAATGAAAAATCCTAAGTCACCAAAATATTAATAGATCGAATAACTTAAAAACCATATATTTGACTGTTTTCCCTAATGCATAATCCATATGTCATCGCATAGTATGTATTGTGTATAATAATCATAGTATATAAAATAAATTTTAAATTAATAACATAAATATAGTTTATTTTACATAATTTCTATCATCTAGGATAATTCTTAATATATATTTACTCTCATCCTTACCACAAAAGTATATTTTAAATATTATCAAAAAATATATTTACTTGATAATAATTTTAATTATTAAATTCTAATATAAATATAATATTAAAAATTTATATAAAAGTAATTAATTATTAATAATATTTACCTTTAATGTCAGAAATAAACTAATCCAAACCATCATATTATCTTAAAGACACCCATTTTGACATTTATCATGCTACGTAAGCTCTACATCATCATTAATAATAGTTTTCATATTTATATTGAAAAAAAATTCATTTATATTACCTAGATGTTATTTTTATGATATTTTTATATTTATCAATTAATTTCTATGAAAATATTTCAAAAACTATTAATAAATATTTTACCCATGATTATTTCATTAAATATATTATTTATCATCAAAACTATTTTTTCTACTATTCATGAAAATGCCAACTTATTTATAAAAATCCCAAAATATACCATATGTTACTTTTAACATTTTGAATCCCAATTTTTTTTTTAGTTTTTACAAATGAATATTAAAAATTTAATAAAAATGTTTTCTATATAAGAGAATATATAGTGGAAAAATATTTTTTTATAAAAAATAAATTATGAAGAATAAAATGGATAAAATGGATAAAATGAATTTCATGAATATATATGTTTTAAATTCATTAATTGAAAATTAAATTTTGTAAAAATTATAATTTTATATAAACAAAAGTAATAATAATAATATATTATTAATATCCATACACAGAGTCAAAAATGTTCTCCATTCCTCCACATATTTATAAAGGTAAGAGAAAAAATGCTTTCAGTCGTCTATGGTGATTTAGCTACCAAGGATATCAGAGAGATTCAAATGAGTTTGAAATTATCCCACATATTATTTTACTCATGAAATGATTTTTACCATTTATTTTAGTCTTAGTCTATGTATTTCATTACTAATGTCACCTTGTTTCCAATGTTAAAGAAATGATCTTATTATGTTAGACATATTGTGCTTGATTCCATTGATTATCCTTTCTAAATTTACAATATAGAAAAAGTTAATTCTCTTTATAATATTTTTTCAATGACTATTCTATAACTATTTCATTTAGTATCTATAATTGTATCTTCATAAAATGTATCATAGTTTTTTTCCACTCAGTGTTGTGTTTTAAAACATCTAATTCCATAAAATATTTATTAAAATGATTTTTTAATAGTAAAATCATCTAGTGTTACATTATTTTCCCACAAAAATAATTCAACTTCAAAATTTCATTACACGGATAAAATATTTTAGGGTAATTACTTCTCATCACATGTTCTTGTTACAGTGTATCATACAAAATTGTATGGACTTCACCATAGTGCAATGAAAAATTCAGGGGAATTGATCCATCACACATTATGTATTTCATCTAGGGTCCTCAATTTGTATTCCACATAAAAGAGGTCATGATACATGTGACCTAATTTCATGATCTTTACATTTAATTGTTTAATATTTTAATTCCTTAGAATATATATATGAACATATCATGTAACTTAGAGATATTTGGGGGAATCTCAAATTGAAAAGTTACGGTCCCAAAATGATAAAGAATCTTAAAGGCATTGATGTATCCAACACTCAGTGTTATATCATCCTAAAACTCATCACCCTGTTATATGTATATATTTTATGAACACATTTCTACCCATATCAAACTATATGTCTCACTTATTTTTATCATCTTATGTAATCTATCTATTTGGTCATACATTCACATACATATAATTTCATAGAAAATTATTCATAATTTCCTAGATTATATTATGTAATAAAGTTATCCTCTCTCTAAATTAATCAAATTATATTAGAGACCAACTTATTTTCCCACATTATCCCTCATATTGTTCCATTTTAATTACTAATTAATAAAATCTATTATATTTGAGCTCATCTAGAGGAAGGTTTTAAGCCCAACATTCATTGAAATCAATCGAGTAAGATTCTAAAATACCTTCTAATGGATAAGTGATTATCTTAGATTGATGACTAGTTTTGAGATGATAATATGTGCTATTTTTCATCTCTAAATTTAATTATTAGTGAAGTATCATCCATAATTTTGATGTATTTCATGGATATCTATCAGATTCAATTGAATTTTCTACTACAAGAAAAATTAACATGTCATTTTTTATAACAAGTAAATTGTATCAAATGGGAAATACTTTATAATAATCGTAATATCGGATGAAATTATATGATTATCCACCACTATATAAATGGAATTCCTTCCTTTATAATTTTTAGGGATATTGGTGATGATTTTAATAGTGGTGTTCTCCTATTTCCACACCATTATGAGTAATGGAATCATCATCCTGTTATAATTTTTTATCCTAGAACAACTTTATAACATACATTGAGTTGAGTTAAATACTCTCCAATATCCCTATTAATGTTTTCCCACTAGTAGTGTTGCTATTATATCTCTAAATATATTTTGTCCCTTAGTGTATATAGAATGATATGTTATCTGCTTCATCCATAAGATCATTTTTGAATTATTTTTATTAATGGACCCATAATCATTTATAGAATATTATAACTCCACTACTTATCATATAAAACATCAATATATGTATTATTTTAGTTTTTAGCCCCATAAAATCAATATGTCCTTAATCTTCACAAAGATGGATGGTTGAGAATTCTTTTTAGAAATTTTGGATTTTATCTATTCTGTTATGATTTATGTATCTATATGTTGAACATACAGATTGATTGGAAGATTTTTATCCTCCAAAAGGAAAGGGAAGTATTATACTACATATAGAGAGAATCTTCTACCAAGGTTCCCTTCCCTATATGGTAATGTATTAAGAAACCATAGTATTTGATTAATAATAACCATTTATTTTGGTTCATGTTCAACTCCTTCTATGTGAATATATACTACAAGATCTTGAAATTAATGCATATGTAACAATTTAATCTACATATATAATTCATCCAAAGTAATAATAAAAATATAAGTATGGGATACTATAGATCATACATTGTATAATTTTTTGTGTTGGGCTTTTATTGATTTGAGGCATAAGAAATTACCTTTTAATGTTTTCAAAATTCAAAATAACATTACCTTATTAAAATTATAAATGTATATAATAAGAACTTCTCTAATGCAGGGTAATGTGGCTACAATGGTAGTGATCAACCTCTCCATAATGTCATGACCCATCCCCTAGGGCCCATGCCCTGACATTCCCCAAGCCCGCCTCCTAAATCTAGGGGTTGGTAATTATCACTGGAGGTGTCAAACTGCAAGTGAGAGGAATTTTTCTAAGCACCTATACACACGCACACACAACCATATCCCAAAGATGGAAAAGTAAACAAGAATTCCACTATAAATAACCACTGAGTACAAGTAAAACTGAATGTCAAATGGGAAATAATGAAAATCCAACAAAAGACTAACTGGAAAATAGTAAAGTATAAAAGGAACTCTAGATATCCATCCACTAAAAAACCCACCTGATGGGTCGGTACACAGTATATGCCGGAAGATGTGGTTGTACATCACATTTTCCAAGTCTCACTGGGCACCACCAGGTCCTAGGCCACCATATCCTCTATCAAGGCGGAAGTCATCTACAGTAGACACAACCCATGCGTGTGAAGCCCGTGCAAGGGTGAGAAACAAAATACTCAGTAGGAACCCCAAAACAACAAATTAAAGGACACAAAGAAATCCCCAACCAAACCACAATTCATGATCACCATGCATGTCACAAAGCAAGATAGCTCACACCAATTATATTCTAGAGTAGGAAAGTAGAAAAATTAGTTACATCATCAAACACCATGGGATGCTAGAGAACTATTCCTAAATCAGTATAGTGGGCCTACAGGGTCACACATAAGCCACTTCCCACTAACCCTAGAACTGTTGTGGTACTCATCCTTGATAATTATTGTGAGTATACTGGGTCACACAGAAGCCAATCCCTAGTGTGGGCATGCCAGGTCATACAGAAGTCACTTCCCACCTATGGCCATACTGAGGTACTCCTCCTATCGAGTACTGTGGGTTTGTCGTGTCACAAAGATGTCACTCCCCAACATGGGCCTTTCGAGACACATAGAATCCACTTCCCACTGAGCCATATTTTTCAATCTACATAGGGTCGATTGTGAGTATTCTTTATGTCACAACCAACTGCAGGGTTTTTGTATGTTTCACCCTTGATCTTGGGACAACCGCTCCATAAGACATTCGTCAAAAGTTAACATCCATGAAATCCTCCAGAGGGTATTCAAAAATATCCACCTCTTCATGAGGGTTCGAATTCTGTAAACGTCTCATCAATCAAAAATATTGTTTGCAAGATATTGATTTTTCTCAAAAAAGGGGTCGGTTAGGTTCGGGCCAGGTATGACCCGAACTTGGATCGACCTTGGTCCGGTCTGTTGGGCCATGGGTCTGGCTTGCTGGGCGGCCTAGTCCTCTAGAGGCTGAATGGTTCTCTACTCATCCAGGATGTGGAATGCAGTCAATTCCTGCTCCCTACTCCTCGTGGGATGTCCACAGGGTCATCTTCTAGCCACGATTAGTTGACCATGACTTCTCATCATGGGACGTGGTGCGGTGCCGCATCCACGAGGTCCCCTCCCAACCACGATAAGTTGATCGTGGCTTCTACATGTGGGACACTGTGCGGTGTCACATCCGCGATGCGCCGATGTGGCCGGGTGGCCTCGTCCACCCACTGCAAACCCAGTCGGCGGCCCGACCCAGCCGCAATAGTCATCTCTAGCCTGCCATCATGGCATGCCAGCGAGGCATTCCACGGACTACTAGTTCCGCAATGGCGGTCCTTTCTTCAAGAATTTTATGACTATGGCCTCTGGGGGATGCCATATTCCCTGTGATTTCCTAAAATCTACCTTGTCAGATACTTGGAAATTCGGTCACGAAAAACGCACAAGTGGAGGGGCTTAGGCTTTATTAGTGTCAGCTCACGCCCTCTGCAATAGAATTTTAAAATAGGGGGAGGTATGGGGATTACCATTCTATCAATCATAAAAAATTAATCCCGAATAGAAATCCCATGAAACATCACCCTCTTGGATGAACATACGATCAAAAGATCAACCTGTTCGTGGGTTGATCTGCATTAATCGTTTAGAATGAAGAATGAGGAAAACATAAAACAAAACATACCGCTACCTCGAAGTTTTTTGTAATTGAAGCAGTCATCCTGTGAAGCTTTAAGAAGTTGAACATGTTCCAAACTTCCTAGCTATGTTCTTTGAGGTGCATCAAAGTTTTTAACATTCCACCGATATTCTTTATTATTCGTTGGAGAGAAAACTCATCGGTGTTTTGTCAGATAATTGCCCGCCGTTTAACCCTCAATTCTCTAATGCGTTATTCCATAAAAAGGAAACACGTCGTAGTGTTTATATTCTGTTGTGATGTTGCATTGTTATGCTACACAAAAATGATCCATTAAGGAGTTTCATTTAATGCACCTTGTCTCCGCACCAATGTTCCATAGTCCTCTCACCGAATGGTTTCAGAAAAAACCTTTTAAGTTATTTTTTTTTCTGAAAAGTATGAAAAATAAATTTTCCGTCTAACCCTTGTCAGTCGAAGTTAAGTCTTTTCTAGTTGAATCCCGACATTCTGAGTTCAAATGTACCCTCAAATTTTTGATCTCAGCATAAGTTTAAAAGTTAGAAAAACCCACTCACACGTTTACTTAATCGATCTAAAGAAAGATCAAAATTCTGTTCTGGGCTCACCGGGCCTCGGAATCACATGATTTAAAAGTGTGTGGGATCAAAATAATTCCATATAATTTTTTTAAAAAAAATACAGAAATTCTGAGACATTATATTCTCCCCAACTTTGGGTTTTACATCCCCAAAATCCAAAACAAAGGCTAATCAAACAAATGGCATTACTAAGCACAAATCTGAGCATCCCGATCCCATGTGCTCTCCTACAGATTCCCATGCTACCAATGAATTTGCACTAGAGGAATCAACCATCCATTAAGGAATTGATCCTATCAATCCTCTATCTCCATCAAGAAATCTGAAAACGTCTCCCACTACAACAAAAATAGGCCTTAGCGGCGGTCTATTAGCGGCGGTTTACTAAACCACCGCTAAATTTTTTTTAAGAAGGTTTTAGTGGTAGTTTTTAATAAATCACCTCTAAACCATGTTTTTTTACAATGCCGACACTCCCCCCAACCCCCGCAATACCCCCCTTTCTCGCCTGACCCCAGCGACCCCAGAGACCTAGGTCGCTGCCCCACAGCATGCCTCGCCGGTGTTGACCCATGCTCGCGGCCCCTTAGTGCACCTCACCGCCCCTCAACGTGCCTCGCTGGTCTTGAACCATGCTCATCACCCCTCATCACACCTCGCTGCCCCTCAGTGCGCCTCTCCTCCCCTATTGTTAATGTGTATTTTTCTTGTTTATTTTTTAATAAATTATTATGCGTATTCAACATTTTTTATGTGAGGTTTTGGGAAGGATCCTACTAAATCTACATGTATTCTTACCCACTATATATATATATATCCTATTTTTATAGGTATGTAATAGGGAGTTAGTGATTGGGTTGGGTGTACTAGAACATGACATGGATCTTGTTGGTGTTTGAAGAGTCATTTTCATAGAAGTTGTTTCATGGTATTTCAATTAGTGATGTTCATTTATGAATGGAATTAAAAACATCATAGAATTGATTTATTTATATTATATGGAGTATATTTGTGGTTTCTTATCTTATAATACTAGGTTATATAATGGTAATACCTACCATATTTGTGGTTTACACGCTTGATTCTTATTCCCACCTTGTGACCTATTAGAAGCGGGCTTCAGGACTAACACTTTTCTTTACTATCAATCCAATAGGGGTTCTAATGGGGGTAGATTATGATATAATCCACAAAATGGGGTCTCACAACACACATAGTGGCCCCCTAAAATCAAAATAAATCAAAAGGTTTTTCTGAATCATGGGTGGGGAAAGACAAATCAAGTTCCTATGAGGAGAAAATTTGAATTATAGTAGGGGTGTAACATAGTTATTCCCTCAATAATGAACTGCACCATAGGATATCATAGAACACATGATAGTTCTATAGTATGTAAATAATCATCGGGAATAATCTAAATAATATAAGGCATTTGAATATATTTTTATTCATAGCATATGAATAATATGGATGAGTCCATGTCATTGGGTGTCATTACACATGTCCCCCTCCCCATATTTTGTTCTCATCCCTTGGGGATAATAATCATACATACACATTGTATCACATCTCCATCAGGATAAACAATAAATAATCACATAACATCACTCCACCCAACTAGACTATCATGTAGAGTGTCCCATGCATCTAATGTATCTCAATGTATGTTTCTCATATCATTATCATCCAAGATCCAACTCACTATCCATAATAATCACCTCTAAAATGTTTCCAAGTCCATTTTCATAGCACATCATTTCACATACCAACTCTCATGGCTATTAATTCTAAATGGTTAACTAATCACCTTACCCTCTATAGCTCATCTCATCGTATCACAAAGGACCACACCTGATATATTACCACATGTTCAGTCACCTATAAGGTTATTTATTATCCCTTAAGACTTACTCATATTATTTATACACCCTAATCCCATTAGTTGAACCATTTTTAAGTTGTAAACCCATTAGTTCACTTTTATTTATTTCCCTGTGCCTCAAGAGGCATCACATAATTTACCTTAAGCCAATATTACAAATCACGTTTAATGTAAAACCATTGTTCAAGGTCTAAGTATTATCTACTCTTTCACTCTCAACCAACAAGGTGACCCCACCATGAAATAATCATTCATTAATTATACACTTAGTAAAAGTTTTAATAGAATTAAAGTGACTATCCAATGTCTCTCGCATTTTATCTCATGCTCAAACACCCATTTAGAGTCCATCATACAAACTAAAAAATGATTCACAAGGAAATGTGATCGTATAATGAATTTAAAATAATCCCACCATGTATGGAATGTAAATTTACTTCATAATAGCCTCTGTATAATTTATCACACAATTACAAACCCTTTTAGTCTACATTCATGTCTCCTTGACTCGACTACCAACATCTATATGCCACAAAAAACAGAAAAAAATAATGCAAGGAGATTTTTTTTTACTATCACATACTTATTATCATTAGAAGTTAACCCATAAAATATATAAATTTTATTTATCCTCAATCAATAGATATTTCAAAACCTATCAAAATACCAAAGATAGATATTTAGAGTGATGTTTTATTAAACAAAAAGAAGATAACAATGATTGTGGTTTTAATGAGGTTATCCTACCATCTATGAGTCCAAATCAATTAATGACTCATCAATATGACATTGAACAAGATTTTAGAAATATAATGAATGGGTGTAAAGAAAAATTCCAAAATAACTCACCTCTATTATTTCCTATTCATCTAAGTGGAAAGGGAAGTGTATTTTTAAAAAACCAAAGTAAAATATAAAAAATGACCATGCATGAAAGTGGTAGTTGGAGGAAGGAGAGCCCCTCTTGGACTATAGTGGATCACCAAGGATGTTCAATCATCCACAGAGCTCCACATTATGTTTCAACCCCCACTGATGTTCCCTGATCTACCCAGATCTAAAAATTCTAATCACACGTAGGTTCACAACATGTTGCTACCCATAACACTTCATCGTGATACCCCACATGTTCTAAAATTCTCAACCCCAGACCATACCCAATTCTTTGAATACTAATTCGAGGCCACCAATAACATAAAATTTAGGAATAAATTGTTAATATAACAAATATTTAATAATACCCCTATTGTATATTTTTGGGGATTGAATATTTTATATGAATTCCATAAGAATATGGATTTAATAGGTTTTACCACTTTCTATAATTGAAACAAAATTAAATAGAAATTGAAAAGGTATATTAACATCAATACTTTATAGTGTTATTTCAGGATCTGTTTTAAAGAAATTTAATATACATGATTTCATTTATCTTTGTAATTTCATGTTTCCTTTGAGTCTAGTAAAAAAATACCTTAATTATAATCCTTGGATTCATATACCCTAGCCATGAATCCTTTCACCTGATGATTCTTGGCATGTTCTACATCTTGGTTGCCCATATATTTTCTAATGTAGTGAGTCATGTTTAAGGTAAGAGTTTGTTTACATTTAATATTCCTAACTTATATTCAATTATTATATGATTTATCAATCCCTTACCTTAGTGATATCAAAGTTATAACATCATCAGTGTGGCCATCTGTTTTTGTGTAGCACGACATAAAAAAACTACAGGTATGAGATCCTTGTTCTCGTATTCTTTTATAGATATTTTTAATTTTCATGTTTATGTTTTCTAGTGGGTGGGTTTATTATGTACCATATATATTTATATAGGAAAATATTATTTAACATATTTATATATTTTTTCATCTAGTATATATGAATCTCTTTCCTTATTTAGTAATTGTTATGTGTTTTAATTTTTTTTAATATTGTGTAGGCACATTGTGATATGAATGCATAAAAGCTAGATCACATTACCAAGGAACACACCTCAATATGTTAAGGGTTTGAATAAGTTTTTATATTTTTCAATTTTCAATCGATCCGTTGAAGGGAGAATAATATGTTCACATCCTAAATGTAAATTTAGAAGATGGTTGAAGAAGTTTATGAACATTTAATATTGAAGAAATTCCCGGTTCAATATTTGTGTTGGGTTTGGTATGGAGAATTGAACATTACAGAAAGGTTGATCTCTGATGTCAATCCATAGAATGACCTCCCAACTTCATCGAAAATGGAAAATGAAATTCAAAACCTTATAAATGATGCATTTGGTACTGTAATAGACCACCATCAACATCAAAACATATCAGAACAAGTAGATGAGGTTGCTACAAATAGAAATGTGACAAGTCATGTTTTTGAGACTATAGGACAACCATATCAAGATTGTAACATATCATTGGATCCTCCTCTTGATTCCGTGGAGACTAATGTAATAGAAAACTTCACTGAGGAAAATACATTTCATGATTTAGTTGATGATGGAAATCAAGAGTTGTATAGTGGATGTTTGAAATATTCAAAACTTTATTTTAGGCTGAAGTTGTACCATAACAAATGTCTATGTGGAATAAAAAATAAGGAAATGTCTATGATATTGGAATTGTTGCATGATGAATTTCCTAAAAAACACCCCTGATTCATTTTATGATATGAAAAAAGTTGTTAATATGTTTGTTCTGAATTTACAAAAATGCATGCATGTCATAATGATTGTATGCTTTATTGGCGAGAGGATTCAAGTAGACATGATTGTAAAAAATGTTCTTCTTATAGATGGAAGTCAATGGGGATGTTGGAATTCTGATTCAACAAACATTCATGAAGATTAAGAAGAGGAACACACCTGCAAAGGTTTTTTGTTACTTTCCTTTAAATACTTGATTGAAAAGATTATTCATTTCATTGAAAACTTTCGAACACATGAAGTGGAATTCTGTAAATAATAACAATGATGGGTTAATGAGGCATCCATGAGATTCACAATCGTGGAAGAAATTTGATTCATTACATCCATATTTCTCAGATGATCCTAGGAATGTTTTAATGGGATTGGCTAAAGATGGATTCAACTCATTTGGGAATTTGAGTACTAGTTATAGCATTTGGCCATTTATTTTGATCCCTTACAATCTGCCTATGTGGATGTGTAATCAAAAAAATTCTTTTTACCATTTCAATGATTATTCCTAGAAAACAAATGCTTGACAATTATATTGATGTACACTTGAAGCCTTTAATTGAAGAATTATAGGAGTTGTGGAGCAACAGTGTTGATACATTTGATGTTTCTTCTAAAACAATGTTTAAAATGCATGCTGCTTTAATGTGGACCATTAGTGACTTCTCTGGTCTTGGGAATTTATCTGGTTAGAATACTTTCACAGGTTTGGCTTGTCCTGTTTGTAACTTTTATTTCGATCCAAAATGAATAACTCATAGTAGAAAATGGTTCTTCTTGTGCCATCGATGATTTCTCAATGAATCTCATAGATTTTGGCTGAACATATCAAAATTTTACAGCTTCATTGATCGTAGACCACCTCCAAAGTTGTTAACTGGTTCTGAAATATTGACACAACTTGGAAATGTTGAAACCAAATTTGGGAAGGTTCTTCATTTGAATGATAGCAGGAAATGAGTTTGAATCACATCATCAAGTGAAATCAGAATGCAACACTGGAAGAAAAAAAGTATATTCTTCAAACTTATGTATTGGGAATTTAATTTGTTACAACATAATCTTGATGTGATGTATATTGAGAAGAATGTCTATGAAAATTTTATTTTCAAATTTCTTAATGATCATGGAAAGTAGAAGGATCATCTCAATGCCCATAAACACTTACAAGTAATGAACATAAAACATTATCTTTGGCTAGATGAGAATGAAAAGTATGCTCCGAATGTTTTTGAAAAGAAAAATAGGGATAAATATACATTCCTTCGAATTTTAAATAATGTGAATATTTCTTATGGGTATTTAAGTAACATTTCGAGGTTTGTTGACTTGATTAATCGTAAGTTACATGGTTTGAAAAGTCATGATTCAAATATTTTGTTAAAATAGTTACTACCATTGGAATTGCGTACATTATTACCTGAAAAATTTACTGCTGTTGTACTCCAATTCTGCACAATTTTCAGAAAACTATGTGAGAAATATATACATCCATTTTAACTTGAAATCCTCTATGAGAGGTTTGTATTGACACTTTGTGCAATGGATATGATATTTCCTCCGTCGTTTTTTACTATCATAATGCATTTAACTGTTCATTTGGTTGAGGAAGCTAAATTAAGAGGCCCCGTTCATTATTAATGGATGTATCCAATTAAGCGGTACTTTATTTATATGTTTTTCATCAATGTAAACAATTTTGGCACTTAATTAAATTCATAATTATGTTTATTTTATTTCACATATATCTTGGGCATTTGAAATCATACGTGAGAAATAAATCTCAACCAGAAGTCTCTATTACAAAAGTCTATTTGGATGAGGAGTGTCTTACCTTTTGTCCAAGATACTTGGATGATATTGAGACAAGATTTAATCGATTTGTACATGTTAACGACACATCAAATCAATGTCAAATACATTATAAATCAAAAATATTTCCTACTATTGACCGATCAGTTGGGAGGACCTCAAATGTGACACTGATAGAATTGAAATTATTACAAGCACATAGATATGTGCTGATGAATAGTGAAATTGTAGATCTATTTAATGAAGAGTTGAGGATACAAACAAATAGATGAATGAGAGGTCAAACATGAAAATAGAAAGATATAATGAAAGCTATTAATAAAGATCTTGTAGAATGGTTTTCACGACGTTTAAGTTCATAAATATTGTAATAAATTCAAATACTAGTTTGACACAAATATTTTGTAAATACAATAATGTATATTTATTTTTTAGATCATTAATACTGGTACTTGAGTAGATTTGTCAGAAGATTTGAAGTTTCTTGGTTGATTTCCTCTAAAACAAGTTAGAAATTTCGACGCTTACAAAGGGAATGGATTTCGATTTCGTACAGTTGATCAAGAAGAGGGTTTGGAAACATAGAATAATGGTATATTTACATTTTCTAAAGTGGGATACTATATAAATCTGACTGATATTATTGAATTAAACTACCACGGGCACTTTTTAGTTGTTTTATTCAAATTCAATTGGGTCGATATTATTAAAGGTGTTAAAAGAGATTTCTTGAAATTTACTTTGGTGAACTTCTCTTACTTGATGGATGTTAGGGATCATGAACTACATGATCTATATATCTTATAATTGAAAGGAAAAATGGAATATTATGTGAATAATTTTGTGGATGAAGGGTGGAGTATAGTTGCTCACGTAATACAAAGATATTTTTATGATATGGGTGATGAAGTGGAAGATTTGACCTCTGAAATTGAATCCCATCAACAACAAGAAGAAGAATTATTTTTCCATCATGATATTGAAAATTTTAGTCTAGAAAGGATGAATGAAGTGGATGAAGTAATGAGGCAGGAAACTGATATGATTGAAGGGGAAAATTATTTTATGTACAATTATTTATTCATTCAGTAACCACTTATTTCATTTATGCAGTCATTCATTATAATTGTTTTGTATATTTTGTTTCTTAGTATTGGGATTCTATTATCATTTTTAATTTTTTTTTTGCATATTTTTTTAAATATATGTTCTGAACTTAATTTTATTTGATTAAATGACAGGAATTCCAAGGAGGAAGCGATACACTGTTTCATCCACTACTGCGACAGATGATGATCCATCTGTCTCCCTCCCTACGACATCTGACCCACCAGCTGCCTACCCCCCTACACCATCTCTTCTTGCAACATATCTCAAACCCTCTGTGAGAGTCCCTTTAGAAGGTAATTCGTCAACTCCCCCTTCAACAACCTTAGTAGTGGGGTGGCGGCGCGCCACTTATAGTTCTTCATGGGTATACTGGAGGATCACTGTTATAGGTACAAATTTTAATATAAATAAATTTATTTCACTTTTTTATAATAATTATCTATTAATTAATGGTGAAAAAAAGCAACTGTTGCGAAAAATATTAAAAGTTCAGATGTGTAGAATATGAATGGAGAGAAGATAGTTGTCCCATTTGATTCATATGGGGTACCTATGGATGACGCCATAGGATTACTTGGACAAATTCCAGGCCAGCTGGTAGCATATCCCATTTCCCTTCCTATTTCTTTTGATGATTGGAGACATATGCCTCCAAGTTAGAAAAATGATGTTTTTGATTCCCAAATGAAGGTAATTTTAATACATTAAGGTGTAATTGAATGTCATGTTCTTAATATGTTCAAAATGAATTTTTGTATATAGATGTTTTTCCACTTTGTAGTTGCTGATGTGATAGCACAAAAGTGGACGTTGAAAAATATTGGTAAGAAAAGGAAAGACTTCAAAAGGACATTGTGGAGCGATTTCAACGATACTTCATTGACTATCTAACAAATTTATGAGAAGTAACCCAAAGAACGGTGGAAAGTTTTTGTTGACAGACATCGTGATGGGAAGCATATGGTATTTAAATATATATTATTATATTAACCTCATTTTACATTTATACATGTATATGAAGATGAGATGACACTAAATACATTACTATTAAATTTTATTTTAAATATTTCTGGATCTCTCAAGAAAGAATGCATGAAGTTGGGCTTATCAAGTCATCCCTCACACTGTGGGGTCAAAAATATTTTCTAGAAGTCGATCAACTCTGTTAATATTTTCATTAGATTAAATTTTTATAATAAAATATTATCTATTTAATATATTAAAATTTTGATTTATCTTTGTTTAATGTATCCACATAGTTTAGGTCATGGATCATCCCAAACTGAAGTGTGGATGGTTGTTCACAAAAAATACGATGGATGTTTTGTTAATAAGACTGCCAAAGAAGTTGGGGTATGAACTCATTTTTTCATTATAAAAACTTATTATCAATTTTTATTACATTTATATATATTGATATTTGATTCATAGGTAAAAATTAAAGAACTATGGGATGGCGATCCTGGGAAGTCCTACTCAGTCTCCCTGGATGACCCGGTTGCTAAAGTCCTTAGGAAGGAGCATCCTGGTATAATATGCAGGATGGGTTTGGGACCAGTGCCATCTGAGGTCTTTGGTAGTCCACCAGTGATTTCAGTTGCATCAACTTCTGGTTGTAGTCAGTCCATACCCAAAGATGATCAGAGAGAGATTTCTTCTCTTTGAAACATAATTCTGGACCAAAGGGCTCAGATATCTTATTTTCATAAAGCGTTGACTGCTATATATCAGTAGATGAGTAGATATTCCCCTAGTGGTATTGCATCGACTGGTGGTGAGCATGTAAATCACAAAAATTTAAAATCATTTAGATTGAAAACTTTTATTAGTTTTAAGTTTAAATATAAATATGTGACACTATTTAATTTTCAATATAATATTCTTATAGGTGGTTGTAGGAAGTGGAGATGGAGGTGGAGAAGGTGACGATATGTTTTCATCATCGGATTGTGATTAGTTGTATTGTTGATATGTTAGAAAAATATGGTAACAATCGGTTTGTATATGTATCATGTGTGGCACATAGTTTCCACCAAACATTTTCATGACCTAACATTTTCTTGATTTCTCATGTTTCCTTTTATGTATTTTATTGAATTCTGATGTTTCCTTTTATGTATTTATTTATAGAGTGTAGTATGCACCATATATGTCAATTCTTTATTGTGATGATTCATTTTTTATGATTAATTATTCCATAATTTAATAGGTTTGTCGGCCCTGGGTGAACATCCCACTTCAAAGCATTATAGGATCTCATAAATTCATCTCTCAAGGAATATGTGACCATTACCAAGCTATGAACTATAAAAACTCCATGTATATCAAAATTTAATCATGAACTAGTTTCACATTCTTCCAACCTATCACACATCATGATACATTCTAGAATAATATTATATCTTGTCTTTACTTGTTTAAAAGATGAAGATATTATCTCTAAGTATACCCACATTGATTCCCCTAAAACCTAAACCATAACCACCAACTAGTCTTACAGTGAAGATAAGATATTCTATTCAACTAATGAAATTAGTTATCCTATATCCTATATTTTAAATCCCAATGAATTTTCCACTAAATTTCCATTTCTAAGATTTAAAAATTTTGAACATCAAAATTTTATACTTTCCCAGGTATTCATGATACTCTTGGTCTTTTCTACTTTCCCTGAGACTCATTTCTCTCTATTCTTCCTTATTTGAATATGAGATTCTAGAACATCGTCAAGGAATGAATATTCTCATTTAGTAAATTGTGTGCTAACAATTGTTTTTTACTCTATTCTGAGACACATATATTTCAATGTAAATGATTCATGATCATATCTTACTATATTCCAACCATGCCCCACCTAGTACCCTTCTTCATCCAAGCCACATGGTTTTCTAGGGAGAACCACATGGTTTCCCATGACCATGTTTCTCTCATGCAACCATTTAGAGGCCTCAATAAAGCTTAATACCCAAAAAAACAACCTAATAATTCACTTAATAAAATAATATCTCAGAAACAATTAAAGAAGGGTAGAATGTAAGGCTTAAGGCCCCTGGAAAACTTAAAGTCATTAAAATCTCCCCCTCTGAGGATTTATCATCCTTGAGTAGTGCCTCTATATTTCACACCCAAAAAACTGGGGCTATTGAGCTCGCACATCATATTATCACTTGTAAGACTCTTCATGCGTACGTCCATGCTCCAATATGACTCTGGCATGTGACACCATATTTCTTCAAAAACATTTCTCACTACAGCCCATGATTCACACCGAGCACTCCGCAAATGTTGGGTAAGGCTCCAACTGAAATTATTCATAGTTGATAACATAATTTTGATCGAGAATGTACAACTGAATATAAGATACATATAAAACATCACACATTCCTTGATATTGTGGAGGAAATTCCATATACAATTTCAATATCATGACACTCTTGATAATCCCGAACAGTCCCATAATCTTTGGTGCCAATATCCTTTGCTTATGCAATAATTGATTCCCAAATTGAGGAGTATCCCATAATAACAATCAAACACCCACAATGAATTTCATGTGTTGCCTCCTACTATTGTCATATGATATCTATTTTAAAAGGAAAGTGATTAAATTATTCTTGATCTAGTACAATCTCACAAACGCCTCTAAAATCACAAACGACCCACAATTACTACCTCCCATCCTAATGCTAACATATTTGCGAGTGAAACATCCAACCATAAAGAGCATAAAAATATATCATTTGAATTGAATTATGGTTTTATTTGTATATGAAATCAACCAAGGAATGGATATCAACCCAAGCTCCCCTAATGTATAATATGATGAAAATCATTGTGCAATGTAATTTTGGTTATAATTGGTTACCAAAGTAATAAAATATGTATTTTTTACTAATATATTATTAATTAAAATTGGATAGAAATAAATTGATGCCTAATTCATGTTTATAAAAAATTTTCATCAATATGTAAATGGAACTGAATAAAGATAATGAAGCTAAAAATTTATGTTGTTTTTAATATATAGGTATATTATTGTGAATTAATTCTTTAAATTTTATTTAAACAAGAATATTTGATGGTGGTCATTCTAGTTAATTTATATTTTCAGTATTAGTAACACATCATAAATAAATTGATTAATCCAAGAATTTAATTGAAAAATTACTTTGATAAAGTTAAATTTATGGTGTCGAGTAATCCCATTTTCTTATGATGGATGGATTGTTATTTTAGGGACTAGATACCATATTTACTCTATTTGATGTTTTTTTCTTTTTATTTCTCTAGATGTAGGACTTTATATATGATGTTATGTGATCTTTGGATGGGTATTGGTTGATGAGGTATGGGTAGGGAGGCCTGAGTTTTTGGAGTAGTTAGTACCAATGATAATGGGATATATATTGATATGAATGGTTATGTCAGGGTTAGAATTGGTATAGATGGAATAGGTTAAACCTAGGTTTGGCATTGTTTTCATGAAATTTGACATGCATGCTTGTTTATAATTTTGTTTAAATGTCTAATGGCCTTGTGATATGTTTATCTGCATTCCTTTACCCACTGAATGATACATCCGATTGTGCTTATTTAAAAATATATTTTCATATTGATTTTAGTATGTATTCTGTTGGTCTTTTGGTATTCTTGGAATGGTTTTTTTTCAAGGCACTGGTACAATGGCTATAGAAATTGCTTTTTTTTTGTAAATATGTTTTCAGTGGTGGTTTTAACTACCATTAAATGTCTGTATTTTTCTATTATCAGCAGTTCTAACCGATGGTAAGGTCTTAAATTTAGCGGCAGTTTTAACCACCTCTATAGTTTCCCATCTTCTGTGCACATTTCACGGAGGTTATAATGTTTTTAGCGGCGGTTTTTTCTGCAAGGGGATTACTTTTCTATCATGGTGGTTTTAATAACTATGACAAAAAAGTAATCCCCAACCAGAAAAACCCCCACTAAAAGAATTATAACCACCGAAAAATGTGCCAACTATGATAGTTCCCATAAACCACTGCTAAACTGCTTTAACCACTGCCAATAGTTTCCCAACACACAATTTAGTGGCGGTTTTTGGAAATCGCTATAGAAGCATATGATGGCAGTTTAAAACACCACCATATCCAAAAATAACCGCCGAGAAATTGTAGTTTTCCTATAGTTGACCCATCGTCATTGTCCAGATCTCTCCTGTCAATGACATGTGACATATCATGCATATACCTCCTCAACTGTGACATATGGAAAACATCATGCACCTGATGCATCTGTGGGGGAATTTCTAGAAGCTACGCCACCTAACCAACTCTAATAAGGATATGTAAAGGTACTATTAACCTCGTATATAACTTTACAACCCATCTAAATCTCCACAATCCCCATCGATGTGAGACTGGAAGGAAAACATGTTATCCCTCCTCAAACTCCATGTGTCTCCATCTCCTATAAACATATGATGTTTTATTACTCTTTGTTGTCCTCATCTTCTCTTGGATGATCTGCACCTTCTCAGTGGTAGCCTGTACCAACTCTGGACCCATGAGTGTTGACTCCCCTAGGTTTGTCCAGCATAGAGGTGATCTGTATGGCTACCCATACAAGGCATAAAACGGTGTCATGCCAATGGTGGAGTGATATCTATTGTTGTGTGCAAACTCCACTAGTGGTAGGTGGTCCTCCTAACTGTGACCAAAATCAAGGACACAAGCACGAAGCATGTCTTCCATGGTCTGTATGGTCCACTATGTCTGACCATCTATCTAGGGGTGAAAATTTTCACTCAAGTGCAGCTGAGTCCCAAACGCCTCCTAAAACCCCTTCCACAATTGGGATGCAAAACATACATAATGGTCTAATATGTTCATCAAAGGAACCCCATGAGGCCGTACTATCTCCTGGACGTATAGGCATCCCAATCCCTCTACCGATCCCTGCTCCCTGATGGGTATGAAGTGAGCTAAATTGGTGAGTTGTTCAATGACCACCCAAATAGAATCGTGGCCCTAGGACGTGTGTGGTAACCCCTTCATGAATCCAATGGAGATACCCTCCCATTTCCATTTCGGTACCTCAAGTGGTTATGCCAAGCCTTCTAGAGCTTGATGCTTGACATTCACTTGTTGACAATTGATGCATCGTGAAATGAACTCATCCACCACATTCTTCATCCCTGTCCACCAATACGGATGTCGGATGTCCTAGTACATCTTCACTACACTATGATGTACCGCCAAAGGGGATGTATGGACCTCACTCAACACCTCCTCCTGCAACATCACTAGTACTATAGTATGTCCTCTGAAAAAGATAACATGCACCCGACATATTGAAAATCCATCAGAAGCCCGTCATGAGGATATCTGTTCACATTAGGCCTCACATTCAACATCCAAAAGTTTCACCTCCCTAACTCTCTATAAGAGTGGGGGATTAAAATTCATTGACTAAAGGTAATATTCTCCATCATTATCCATGAAGGATAACTACATCATAGCTAGATGATTCATTGCCTCACTCAACATCTGTAAACCTGACCTTTTGTTGAGCACGTCTGCCACCACGATCCCCTTCCTAGGAGTATAGACTATATCAAAGTCATATTCCTAGAGTAACTCCATCCATCGCCACTTCCTCATGTTCAGGTCCTTCTGGGAGAATATACACATGAAACTCTTGTGGTTGGAGTATATGGTAAATATTTCACCCATCGTATAGTACTGCCACATATTTAAGAGAAAGACCATTTCTGCTAACTCCAGGTCATGGGTTGTGTAGTTATGCTCATGCTGCCACAACTTTTGTGAGTCATAGGAGATAACTGCTTTCTCCTACATCGGGAAACAACCAAGTATGGTCCTAGATGCATCACAAAAAACTAAATCCCTAATACCATATTCTGGTAGTATCAAGGTGGGGGAACTCCTCAGTCTCCGTCTAAACTCCTTGAAATAATAATAGAACTTATCCATCAAAAAAAAGTGTTGTATCTTCCATTTCAAGGCTAATAAAAGTGCATCTATTCTGGAAACTTCAGGCACAAACCTCTAGTAGTATCCATCCAATACCAAGAAACTCCACACCTCAGAAATGCTCATGAGTGGATCCAAGGAAAGTACTGTCTCTATATTCTCCAGATCCAATACAACTCCATCCTTCGAGATGATGTGTCCCAGAAAGTGGACCTCCCAAATCTAAAACTATCACATCGAGAGATTACTATAAAGCTAGTGCTCTCAGAGTGTATCATGTTCTGTCCGAAGGTGTGTAGCATGCTCCACCCCAATGCCAAGTACACAATGATGTCATCAATTAAGACTATCACAGAATGATCGAGTTAAGGCCGGAAGATCCTATTCATGAGTCCTATGAACATTGCTGGGGCATTGGTCATGCCGAAGGGCATCAATAAAAACTCATAGTGGCTATACCGGCATCTAAAGGCCATATTCGGTTCATCATAATCCCAAAACTAATGTTGATGATAGCCTGATCTGAGGTCAATCTTTGAGAACTACCTCACTCCCTTCAGCTGATCGAATAGGTCAAAAATCCTCGATGGTGGATACTTATTCTTCACGGTCACCTGGTTTAGGCTCCATAAGTCCACGCATAGCCTCAACCTCCCATTTTCCATCTTGGAAAACAACACTCTCGATTCCCATAGTGAAACCCTAAGCCTTACGAACCCCATTTCCTGAAAGTCCCCCCAACTGTACCCTCAATTCATGGAGCTCTACAAGATCCATCTGATATGTCGATGTGGATATCAGTTCCACCCCCAATTACAGATCGATAAAGAAGTCAACCTCCTTGTGGGGAGGTAGTCTTAGAACATCCTCAATAAAGACATCCTCATGCATGTACACCACTATAGGAAATCTCAGACTCCTCTCATCCACTTCACCAAGGGGGAGGCAATCCAACGGGAGAGTGATCAGTTGTACCCTCATCTGAGAAAATCCATCTTGTACTGAAAAGGTTCCCTTCTCACTAGTGAAGGAAAAACTGGTCTCATCCTCACAGACATACTGCACTTTGTGCCTAAAATAATCGATCTGAGCATGGACTATAGATAAGCATCACATACCTAAGATGATGTCATAAGGCCTCGATACCAATTCTAGGAGATCCCAGCAGAAGATCTTGCCTCCTAGAGTAAGTTCACAAGGCCGAAACTAGTGTTTAATTGTCTAATACCATCCGATAAGAGTCTCCAATCATAAGGATCGAGCCAATGTCTCCACCAGAATCTCAGAGCCCTGAACGAGGTCCATGGTAAGGAAAGAGTGACTGGAACCTGTGTCTATAAGAACTGCAACTAAGGTGGAGAAGACATACATAGTACCTATAATCATCTCTGTAGTGTTGTTGTCATAGGCCTCCATTTCTAGAAGTTGGTCTCTCCCCTATATTCTGGCTCCCTGAGCCCATGGTGGACTGCCGGGGGGTGGTGGTGGTAACACCTATAACTGTCATCCACCTCCTACCACTTGGCTTACTCCCCTTCCACGCCTTACACCCTATGAACCTACTCTATCGAACCTGTATCTCTGACTTGGTGGTACCTCAATCATCTGATGATCATCAGTTTGGTGGGTCGGGCAGTCACCGGCCATGTATCCCTGCCTACCACATGTGAAGCACAACCTGGTCCCATGCTAACTCCATCTACTCTAGGAGCCCTGAACTTCCAACCCTGAGTCCCGGGGTAATCCCTTGAAGGATTGGGCCTGCTTGGGATCCCTCATATGACTACTTCTACTAACGACTAAAGAATATACCGCCTAAGGTATGATGGTTGCTCTAGCTATCAGCACCTGCTCTTCCAAGAAGCTCTCTATAAGAAGGGATCTCTCCCGAACCAAAACCTGAGTGGGGATGTTGAGAGACACCATTATTACCCTGATATCCCATATGATTCCCTACACAAAGGTTCGGGCCTAAAATAAAGGGTCCTGCACCATGTCTGGTGAGTAAAGAGAGTGGTTTGTAAACCTCGTTGAGTACTCATCCACTGACAGACCGGCATGTTGTAGGTGAAGCAGCTCATGTATATGCATTGAGTGCACGGTCACGGGGAAGAACTCATCTTGGAAAATCCACTTGAAGTCAGCCCAAGAGAGGGTCTCCTCTTCGTGAGTTTGAATTTTCAGGATCCACCATATCCCTAAGATATCTAAAGAAGGATTGTAGATAAGATCCCCAACTGGTCAAGTGGTGTCCTCACTAAGTGGAAGACCCACGTCAATGCCTCATAACAGTCCTCAGTATCCATAGGATTTGTATCTCCCCTGAACCTAGGAGGTCTCTATCTCTGAAACTCATGCAAGGCACCCAGTTTGCGTACGTCCTCTACTAGTAACACCAATAGTAACTACAGATCAAAAGGCAGTGGAAACACTAGTGCACCACCCGGTGGGGCCATATATAACACTGCTTCATGAAACAATGCCTCATCGCTAGGTAGGTTATCCACATGATCATGTATCAAAATCCTAGCTAGTTTTCTGCATGAAGGTATCCTGAGATAAATCATGATGTACCACATTCATAAGATTATACATGATGAGATGACTCTAATTCAAGAAAATCATATGTAAACACTTATGAAACCACTGTTTTCATGTATAGATCTGAAAAAAATAATTCAAGGTCCTAGTGTACGGATATGTCAATCGCCGCACCAACAGAGGACTCCCCAAATCTGAAATTCAAACTTGAAATATTTAATAATGTTTCCCCAAAACAAAACAACAGACCCTCGATCTCTTAGGTAGAACTGACCACCTTTGATACCACTTTTTCATGACCCATCCCCTGGGGCCCATGTCGTGACATACCCAAAGACTGCCTCCCGAAGGCCACGGGTTGGAGACTAGTGCATAAGGCATCAATCTGCCAGTGGGAGGCATTTTCTAGAGCACTTGTACACGCGAACACAAAAACATATACCAAATATGGAAAATTAAACAAGCATGAAACTATAAAATACCACTGAGTACAAGTACAAATGAAAGTCAAATGGGTCAGAATAAAAACCCAACAAAAGACTAACTAGTGAATAAAAAAGTAAAAAAGGAAATCTAGATAGCCATATGCTAAAAACCCCACCTAATGGGTCAGTACAGAGTAGTTACTGGAAGATGTGGAAGTACACCCCATCTTCCTGGTCTCACTGGGAACCACCAAGTCCTAGGCCACTGAGTCTTATGTCAAGGCGATGGTCATATGCACCAAACACAAAACGTGTGGGTGAAGCCTGTGAAGGGATGAGTAAAAAAATACTAAGTAGGGACCGCAAAAAAAGGAAATTCCACAATGAAATCCACAATGAAATCTCAAATAATAATCACCAAGCTCGATCACAAAGCAAGACCGCTCACACCAGGTATATTCTATATTATAAATTAGAACGATTAGTCACATCATCAAACACAATGGGCTGCTAGAGTACTCCTTCTCAATGAGTATAGCGGGACTTCCGGGTCTCACAGAAGCCACATCCCACTAGCCTTAGGACAATTGTAGTGCTCATCCGTGATGAGTGTCGTGGATATGACGGGTCACAAAGAAGCTTCTCCCCACCATGGGCATGCCGAGTCACACAAAAGCTGCTTCCAACCTATGGTCATACTAAGGTACTCCACCTGTCGAGTACCATGGGTATTCCGAGTCACATAGAAGCCTCTCCCCACCATGGGCCTTTTGGGTCACATAAAAGCTGATTGCCACTGTTATATAGTTTCTACTCTACATCGAGTCACTTGTCACCAATATTTAGGTCTCAGCAAACTTTTAGATTTCCGCACATAGCACGCTTGATCTCTGGAGAACCTCTCCCCAAGCCATTCAATGAATTTAAATTTCCATTAAATACTCCATACGGTATTTAAAAATATCTTCCTCTTCATGAGGGTTCCAAAACCACTAACGGATCTTCAATTAGACTCCTGGTTTGTAAGATAGTGACATTTTTTTAAAAAGGGTATGACTAGGTTCGGGCCCAGTCCTACCTAGTTCGGCCTGGGTCTGGTCCGTTGGGCCACCACAACGGTTCCAGCCCACTGGGATTCCCGGTCCCCCAGTGGTGGAATGGTTCACTACCCAAATGGGACGCACCAGGTGGCCACGTTCAGCTCCCCATGCCCCACGAGTTGTCCACAGGGTGGTCTCTAAGCCACGATTGGTTGACCGATGTGCGGTTCCACGTATGTGGCTCACCAACGTGGCCAGGAGGCCACGTCCCCCACCACTAACCAGCAGCCTATATGACGGTTCTTCCTGTTGCGCTACAGGCCGAACCTTCCCTAACGGTCTTCTCTGAAACACAGGCTGGGTGTTCCGCAGACCACCGTGTCTTCACCGGTGGTCCTTTCTTCTCACCACATGTGCCTATGTCCTCTAGGTTATTCCATCTTCTCTATGACGGGCTCGAATACATCTTGCCTCCCACTTGGAAAATCATTCATGAAGAATGCAAAAGCAGAGAGGATCGGGCCTTGTTCGTGTCTACCTTCACCCCCAGCATTAGAATTTTAAAACAGGGGAGGTTTGGGGATTATAGTTTAATCAATCATAAAAAAATAATCCCGAATAGAAATCCCAAAAAACATAACCCTACCGCAAGAACAGACGATATGTGGATCAACCTATTTGTGAGTTGATATGTGTTCGTCATTTAGAATGTAGAACGGGGAAAACATAAACCAAAAAAACCCCTACCCAAAAGCAATTCAACATTGAAGCGGTCCCCCAAGGAAGGTTCAACAAGTCGAAGGAGTTCATTTCTTCCCAGCTCAATTATTCGAGGTTCATCAAATTTGTTAGTTTTTTTGTAGGAATTATTCATTATTTGTTGGAGAGAAAACATTTTGTTGGTTCATTAGATAATTGTTCGTCATTTAAACCTCAATTATCTAACGCGTCATTCCTTAAAAAGTAAACACATTTCATCATTTCTGTTACACTGCAATGTTGCATAGTTATACTGTTTCATTTATGAAACAAAATATCTGTTAATCTGTATAAAAATGATCCATTAAAAAGTATCCTTTAATGTGCCTTTTTTCCACATAGCAGCACTGTCGTCTGCTCGCCCAATGGTTTCAAAAAACAATAACATTTTAGTTGTTTAATTTTTTTTGAAAAGTCCGAAAGATAAATTTTATATCTGACCATTTCTGGTCAAAGTTACGTTCTTTCTAGGTGAATCCGGGTGTTCTGATATCAACAGTGCCCTCATATTTTTTTAACCGAGCACCAATTTAAATGTTAGAAAAACCCCCATCACATTTTTACTTAAACGATCTAAAAAAAGTTCAAAATTCCATGCTGGGCTCACTGATCCTCAGAATCACTTGTCTTTAGAGCATGTGGTCTTGAAATAATTCCCTATAATTTAAAAAAAATTACATGGAAATTCTGAGGCATTACACATAATATATTTGAATGTTTTCTCCCATTTTTCTATAAAGAAGTACATTAAATCCATCCACATTAATTTGGATAATATGATTTTCAATTATTATAATTTTCCCACAAATTGTTGATAGTATTAGGTTAACCAGAAAACTATAGATCTTCATCATAGTTGTTAGTTGGGGAATTTTGCAATAGATTTTGTCTGTAAGGGTCCACAAATATGCCCACACATGTGAATAATGACTGAAGTATGACTCTTTTGGTATACAAAGTTCACACTTACCAAACATGGAATTCAATTTACCTATTTATAAGGTCTTATTCACAAAAATAATATTTTTTACTCATTCCTCATTAATCCCAGAATATATGAAAATATTGTAAATATATAATACCATGCATTTTTTAGTTAATCTATATAAACATTATTTGTTATATGCATGCATATTTTATGGGAATTTATAATCCTAGCATGAATTACTATGAAAGCATAATGTATATATCTAGTTTGGAATGATTTCATGGGTATTTATTATCTATTTATCCCTAATTATGGGATCAAGATTGAGGATCCACTGTCAAGAAGTACTGATCCCCTCTAAATTGAAAAAATACATCACCAAAACATGATTGAGGATACTTTTCTTTTTGTTATGTTCTCAATAATAAACAAAAATACTCATTGATCTTTAATTATTCATGAAAATGTGAACTAGCATACCCCACATTATAGAAATTATTAAGATGAATCAAATTTTTAGATTCTCCTTAAGATTCTCCTTTATTTATTTCTGTTTATTATGGGAAATTATATAAAGTCCCATTAAAATTTTGGAATATCCTAGATTGAGTTCAATTGAAAACCCAACAACATATTCTTGGGTGAGACTAGGTAATTATTCCAAGAAGAACAAAAAATACTCTTCTATGACTGAAAAACTACTAATGTTGAGTTCATCTAAAACAATTCGAACAAAATTACCTCTTTATTTGGAATTTCCATAACCTCCTCCTCACAAAGATATCACAATGAAAGGGGATATACGGTGAATACTCAAGTACCACCTATAATAGGCATGTGGTTGGAGAGTAGCACCAATGATAAAACAAACATACATATTGGAGGAATAACCCTCTAAAAGGACATGTGAAAGGGAGAGATAAGATAGATAAACCAAAAAACCTATTCAAACACACACACACACAAAAACACACACACATATATATAATAAAATCCAAAGTGTAAACTTATAATGTCATATGATACTAAACAGGTGGTGGTAAAATAAAAAATTCCAGAAAGGTAAAGACGGAAGTGACCATGAAGCCTGAATAGATCCTATAAAACCCCATGATGTTAATAACCATCCCAATTTCGATCATGATAAAGTTTTCCTCAAAAATATTTTATATATAGTAGTTTGAGGATAAAAATATACTCATTAGTATCCTTCCTAGATACTCTCATGAAAACGATAGAGAAACCATGCTAAATCAAAATGAATAATAGTGAAACTAACTTGTCACCTAAATATATATACTACGTATCTAGCCTCATAATGGATAAATATCACCTTGTATTTCATAAAAGAGATAATATAATATAATAGTTAAACACCAAGGGTACCCTTATCCCACTTCACCATATGTCTTCTTCACTTCCCCAATGATGCACATCTTGAGCCATCTCTCTCTAAAATAGGATAGTCTAAAAACACATAGTCAAGGAATCACAACATGCACCTTGTGCATCATGTCATCACATAATCCCATAAAAAATCACCATATATAGTAACCAAGTAGTTTTTGGGAGACAACACAACATGTATGCCATGTATCATACATTAGGTATTATACCTCAAGTCATTACATCCCATACAATGAGTAAGTACCTTATGCAATCCTAGTATGTACTTGTCATACATATAATAATTCATTGGATACTATACCTAGTCATACATTTGTGTGACATTAACCAAAATCCATCACATACCTGAGAAAACATATATATGAAACACTAACTACCATGCATACTAAAAAAAGTATCTACCATGAGAAGAGAGTGGGGACATAGGTGGTATTCTTCCATCCAACCTCTTAATAGGACATCGGGGAAAAACCTTCCCAAATCCACAATGTTATAGTTTCACAAAATGATATGTGTGTGGAAGTTTATAAAATGACATTATATATAGGATACACTATAGTTCAAAACCAAAAAATGGGATTAACCTAGTCTTAGACTCGACTATAGATAACATCTCTTAGAATTTTAGCTGCTACTGCTAATACCAGATATCTTATACGATCATAAGCATTAATAAGAGATACATTAATTACTTCATTCATTATTATAATTATACATTAGATAATTAATTCATTATTAACCATTATTGTTTTTCCACATTACATTCCAATAATCATCATAGTAATGTCCATTCCCTCATGGAATAAATCAAACTAAAGACTCGATTTCGTAAGTTTAACTTATTTATGGTATTTTCATTCAATAAAAAATGAAACCCTTGTGTTATGAATTTGTTTAATTATTTATTGTTAGCATCAATCCATAACCAAGAAAACTATTAAACCCATCCTAATCCACATAAATGGGGAAACATGCAACCAAATATATCAAAAAACCTCAAGCAGTGGGGAAAAGAATGAAAATAAAACATGAGACCCTGGAGTCAACCTTTAAAAAACTCATATGGGATTATCACATCTCCAATCCTCATAAGAATTAGTAAAAATAGGTTCAAACCATTCCATATTATTTGGTTCTATAACTAATATCCATATTAATACCCTGATGTAGTTGGCCAACATAGGAATCCACAGTTGTCACATCAACTATGAAACCTCACCCACATCACATCAATCATCCCAGGCTCAACCATCCTATGATAACATAAATTAGGGCCTCCAACCCCACATATCAAAACAGCCATCTCAATATCATATCATAATGCTCCAATCTAAATAACATCACATAGTCACCATAAAAAGCAAGCATAACCAAAAGGGATCACATATCCAATCCTCATAAAAATTAGTAAAAATAGTTCCAAACCATTCCATATTATTTGGTTCTATACCTAATACCCATATTAATACCCTGATGCAGTTGGCCAGCATATGAATCCACAGTTGTCACATCAACTATGCCACCTCACACACATCACATCAGTCATCCCAGGCTCAACCATCCTATGATAACATAAATTAGGGCCTCCTACCCCACATATCAAAACAGCCATCTCAATATCATATAATAATGATCAAATCTAAATCACATCACATAGTCACCAAGAAAAACAAGCATAACAAAAAGGGAAACTAGTCCATCAAAATTAGGAATTTAGATTACACATGAAAATGTTCTCTCACAACTCAAAAAACAATGCAATCAGTATTCTAAAAAAATTAGAGTCCCTTTCCATAAAAATTATCTTCAACAAAAAATTAGTTTGTATTACATCTTGAATTAACTAATTCATCATTCAAAAGTTGAAACTAATCGTAACCCATGGTATTAATCTTTAACATGTTGTCAAAGGAAAAACATGGTCTTAGCATATATTTAATTTTCGAAAAACCAATAGAATTATTGTTCTCAATTAATATGCCTTTTATTATAATAAATATTTATATGATACTTTGGGTTCATTAAAAAAATTTATCATCTAAAGGAATATCATTTTAAATTAAACATGCATACTTTAATCAATTTGATCAATATTAAATTACAACAAAATTCTTCTTACAATATGCCTCTTATATATTTTCTTATTACAATTAATTATCAAGTAATTATTATTTTTTGTTATTTTTAAATTCATCATTCTACTCTATTGATATGAATATTATAACAAATCAGAGCATCGACATCATAATCCTTATGAAAAACAACTGCAAACCCTCTATAATCGTATAATGCATCAACATGCAATAACTACAACCCATATCATTATTAATCTTGTTAAAACATTATTAGGTTAATTCCATCATCATTAAAAGGGATAAACCATGCTCAAGTTATAATTTTATGTAATTAAATAGAGAAAAAACAAACTCCCTACCTCATTGGAGTCACTATTCTTGGCACAAGAAAATTCTAACATAGAGGATCCCAATAACCTCTCCCAAAAGAGTCTACATCCCTAAAAGATCTTGTAGGACAACTACACCAAAAGAAAACAAATAAAAAACATTAAAAATATAGGATATGATCCACTATCACATGTTTTGAATAAATAGGATGAGACAAGAATGATTCAAGAAGGAAATGTATGAAATGGATAAATAATTCAAAATGGATCACCATAGATCACCTTGAAAGGCCAAGGATTGATTCCAATTGATAGAGTCTCCAAACTATTTAGAAAAAGTGTCAATAGATCAAATGGAATCAATAGTTCTGTTTGGTTTTAAAAAAACTTCGAGTGTTTAACCTTTTATAAATGAGATGCACAGGGCGTTTAAACGGTTAGTAATGTGTACTCATCGTGAAATCATTCAGATTAAAATCTCACCAAAAAATGTTCCGTCTCAATACATATAACCCTGAATAATATACATCATTAATTAACCTATAAACCTTCATTAATATTTCATTATGTCAACATTAAAAATGTGAAAACCCCTTAAAGGTCTTATATTCTCTCAACTTCCATATTTTAATAGCCATACCCCTATAGACTCACTCTAAGCCTCCTCTAAGAACCATGATATTTTGTAATAATAAAATGGTTATACTACATGGATTATATCCCTTGCATTATATACCTATTAAACCATTATCATCCTCAAGGATCGAGAACTAATCCCATAGAGAAAAAATGAAAAGGGGTCATCTGAATAGCCACCATGAAAGATACCTCTTAAAGATATCACCATCTTGGGAGCACAACAACCTCACTTGGAGGAAATAAGTGTGTAACCATTAAAAAACAACAACCCGATCCTAAAAAATCTTCTGGGGGAGATACCTTTCAAATCAGAGTAAATCCACAAAATGTTACATGAATAAACCGTCACATAAACTATTTTGGTCAACATCCATAGGAGAAAAATGTTATAAGATCAGTTCTAAACAACAAATAGATTTGGGGTAATGAGATAACATATACAAATTAGGTTCCTATGTACTCAACTCTACAACACCATCTTTCCACAATACATGATCCAAGGGAATAACACATCCATGAAAAACCTTCTCATGGTGATCTTGGATCTCCATTTTCCTATCCGTAAAGGGTTAATCATCATAAAAATTTATCTCTCCACAATCAATGACATGAGAGTCATCATTGAAATAATGAAGGAGATGAAAAATGTGAAAAAATCATGTATTTGGTCCATATTCATGGGATGTTCTATATAATATTCTATGGATCCAATATGATCCAACACCTCAAAAGGCCAAAAAAACCAAAGGGAAATATTACTCACATGCACAAATCTTCACATACCTTTTGGAGGAGTCACATTTAGGAACACATGATCTCCAATTTTGAAATAATTTGGTCTCCTATTATGATTCACATAATAATAATGATAAGACAATTCTGACTACATCCACTAAAAATTTAAGTGAAATGTCTCTTTCATATTCTATACCAGTTTCGGCTTGAGAATTGTTACATATCTAAGCAATGTATGGTTCTATGGATAGAAAAAATTCTATACACAAAAAGATTAAATTTATTCCACACCAATGGTATATTTGAATCAATTATTATAAGAAATCTCAAACAAGGGTTGTTGCATCATCCACGAACATCTATATTTCAAAACATTAGAGAGAAGCACGTTTTCAATTTTCCGGATGGTACACTTCATCTGATTGTGAAAAGTGGTGCTAAAGAATAATTCAGAACCAAAATTATATTACAGAATCTACACACTATAGAGAAACAAAAAAGGATCTCAATCAGGGATTATTATCATCTGAAATCCTTGGAATTTAACCACTTCTTCCAGATACTTCCCTAACAAAACATCCACCGAGCTCGACTCCTAGATCACTAAAACATTGGATACGTTCCAAAAATAATCCACTATCACCCATATAGTATCATTACCTCCCTAATATCTTGGCAAAAAAATAACAAATTTCATCAATACATCTTCCCATTTTTACTAGGGAACACCTACTCGATGGAGAAAACTAATTTTGACAAGGTATTCAAGATTCACCTTATGGTAGACCAACCATTGAAAAAAAACTATGAATCCTTACACATCTACCCTAGCCATAATAAAATGACTACTAAATGAATGGTACATGTTTTTCAAATTATTATGTACTAGAATAGATTAAATATGGAACTCATAGAGAAACATCTCATGTATATCCTAAATAAAAAAATATTTCCCTCAAACAACACATGATTCTATCCATAATCAGACCAAATGTTTTGTGAAACATCAAAAACAATTCAGTCTCTCTATAAGAAGACCATATATTTTCCTTGATAGGACTCATACACCTACTACATCAAAGATGACTACACTATCACCTTAAAAAACGAACCTCTGCCCTAACCTCTCCCATATCTAGATTCATATCTTAGATTTACTCTGTCACAATCTAGGAATTCCCTAATTCATGTGCAGTATCACTATGTGACTTCCTTCTCAGTGCATCATCATGAAAAACATCCCTTATCTAACATATATGAAATATTAAAGTCATAATACTACAAAAATAAAATCTCCCGATGCTAACACAAGTTCAATTAATTTAAAGAGATGATATACCACATGCTATTATGGTTTCTAAAAACCAAAAAATTAATAATGATTAGGTAATGTTTCCACAAAATCATTGAAAAAACCATTTAAAAAAATGATGATCATGAGTAGAATAGATACGCTCAAGGGCTTGTGACTTATGAGATCCATAAGAAGAAACTAATATTTTTTTCAATAAAAAACAACCCATCACTATATGTGAACATTCATAGAATACCAAAAAATTCACTCTCTCTGCTGAAAAAGAGGACTTGAGAACTGAACAACATCTCTTTAAAGTACTAAAAAATATATCAGACATTTTTTATTCCACAGGAAGACAGGATCCTTCTAGTTCAAGGCTACCAAATGTGTCACAACATGAGAGAAATTATCTATGAACCTTATGTAATATCATCCATGACCATTGATTCTCTTCATCACTGCCATTATCTTTGGGGATACACAATACACAACCACATCTATATTCAAATAATCTGTAGATACTCCATGACAAGACACACCAAGACCAATGGAATGGACTTCATCATCCCAAAAATCACACTTATACATCTTTGTAAAAAAAATTCCACTATTATGAACTCAAAAAAAGAGAACATATTCTCTAATTGATCCTCCATAGATGTGAATTACACAAGGATTTCATTGATGAAATCTACCAAAAACATATCATGTAACTATCTAAAAACTATGTTCATAAATTTCATTATGAAATCTGGGGAATTCATCACACCTCACAACATCACACAAAACTCATAACTATCATAAAGAAAATTAAAATTAATCTTCAGGATATCTTCCTCCTCTATGAGAATCTGATGATATCTTGACAGAAAAATTGAACTTTAAGAATTAAATTTATCTATTTATCTGGTTGAATAAATCATGAATCTATGTAAAAGGATAGTAGTTCATCACCTTGACTCGGTTCATGTAAATATAATCAATAAAAAGATTAGAACTACCATTTTCCATATTCACGAACAAATCTGGTGCACCCAAAGGGGACACAATTGGATTAAAAAAACCACACTACAAAAAACCATTGAGCTATTCTCATAACTCTCACATCTTAGAATGTTCTATCCTATATGAAGACATAAAAATCATAGACAATCATGGTTGTAGTCTAGTCTCAAACAAGAACTCACATATAGGGGTAATGATAAAATCTCTTCTAGAAAGACATTAGGGTACTCTTCTACAATGATAGGAAACACCAACTACTAAACCTCAAATGATCTCAATATCAAATCACCCATCACTGATAACTAAGACATATCACACCTATAACCCATAAAAGGGTCTCTCTCTCTAATGAACACCACTAGCTCTCTGTCGGCTTTGGAAAACATAACCTGCCTTGTGAATTAATCAATGATAGCCTACACCAAATATAGAAAACCAATGTTGAGGATGATTCCATATGGATGTATCCATAAATATAGGAAATCTACCCAAAAAGTGGTGTATCCCTTGTATTATCTCATAGTCTCTACATACTACATACATGTTAGCTTGACCTCCAATTTGTACATTTAATTCCTAGGGAGATGGAAGGATATCTAACTCTAGTCCCATATAATAATCTTGGTTAGGTGATAAAAAATGTTTTCACCCCTATATTAAAAAAACATGTACCCAATTAGAATTGAAGAAAAGTGTATACAACAACCTAGACCCCTGTGTCACTCAGTGGTTCCCCAAGCCCTGTTTCCCACATTATCTCAAGAACACATCCTTTTACACTAGCTATTACTGGCTGGCAATGATGGAATATGGTGTGTCTATGGGGAGACTATGCCTTCATTTCATAGTGGAGTGAAACAGATATAATATAAATAGATGAAATATTGGAAGAAATATAAATATATATGAGTGGATTATGAGACAAGTATAAACATCCTAGAACTAAATAATAATCAAAATGCTTAAAACTGAGTCCTATAAAATTATGATAATGTATTACTTGTCACTAGAAAAAATATATGTATACACAGAAGTACGTAGTAGTACTATACATTCTATACAAAGTGACTCCAAAAACTATCTAAGAATCATGAGCACAAGACTGATCATCTTCTACAAAGCTCCATCCTAAAGAAAGTAATAAAGTTTAGAATTATGAAGTGTGATACTTACACTTATCACCACCTATATATAAATAATCTCTCTAGGTACCATCATCATCTGGAATAGGTTTTGAGATAAATCTCAATATTCCACCACCAACAGTGTCAATGTTATACCATCTGTGAATATAAACTGAAATAGTGTGTAGGTAATTATATGAAAATAAAGACAATACTATAATGTAAATTCCATGATACCAAATTCATCCTCCACTAGTGTCTGAACATGTAATAATTTAATCAATTATTTTCTAACTATAATAATTGAAGTAAGGGGACCCAAGGAATGATCAGGTAATCCTATAAAAATATTAATAATAACAGGTTATCCAAGGTTGTAACCAAGGCATCCTTGGTGATGATAAAAATGAAAGAGGATCCAAGGTAATAATAGATACATCCTTGACATCAGGGGTTGTGACAAATCAGTAATTACATGAAATCTAACTATAAGGAGTATTAGTGTAATCCAAGTGACATCATCCAATTCATTCCACAAAAAAATATTATATCCTAGTGAAAGGATCTCGTCCGAGGTAGAACATGCTATGCATGAGAGGGAACAATGTGGTGAATCAATAGGCCTACATGTTTGAAAACATCATGCTGTATCCAAGGAGAATATCATTCACATTATAATATCTGGAATATAGTGAAGGGATCCTAGGAAATCCTGATGGGCATCCACTAGCAGACAAGGACCGTGTTCCATGGTGGAGATTTCACTTGTAACCCTTGCATAAAATCAGAATTGAATCCTCTATGTGATCAAGGTATTCCCATGGTAATCCAAGGTTTTCTCAAGTATGAACACTCTTATAAAGGTTAAAAGGTCATATTAAATATTAACCTTATAAATAATTGAACATTTAATTTATTCCATGTATTACTATTTCACTTTCAAAATTCATTATGATCATTTGACTGGATTTCATATTAGGTGACATTGTAAATTTATATGAAACCATTTAATACTTTGATCTTTATATTTATTTATTTGGTTTATTCCTATACCTTTTACAAACATGAAAAGGTAGGATAAGGACATGAAACCATATGCAATTCATTTATCATTAACATGGCCAAGTGATATTTATAAATATAGTTTCCTTTTATCAATTCATTCATTTAATTTACGAGGGATTACCATTACCATGGTCAATTCACACACCTAAAGGATAGATCAGATTAACCCACATGGGTTTGTAAGGAATAATTTAGGAAAAACCCTACATGTGGTGGATGTAATTAAGGTATAAACCTCAAAATATACATTTACCATTTATAGTAAGGGTTATGGAATATGAGCATAATTATTGTCAATAAGGCATATGAATTTAATAGGCAGCACCTATAGTACCCTCGGTTTCTGGTAATTAACCCTTGTTTTATGATTTTTAAGTACATGAAGCATATGAGAAATGGTTGGGAATGTTTGGAGACTTTTAAAGTGTCAAAGGGAAAAAAGGTGGTGACGCACGGGCTTCACATGGGTTGGCCAAACCGTGCGGAAGCCATGTAGGTGGTGTCAATTTGGACAGAGGAGACCGTACGGTGTGCACACGGTTTGAGAAAACCGTGCGAGGAGGCCGTGTAGAGCGCCACTTCCAAGTAATGACTACTGCACGGTTAGCAAATGATTTGACTATCAGTGCGGACCAACCATGCGTGGAGTCAACTTAGATATTATTTTTAAGGATGTAATCCATTTTATCTTAAAACTCAATAGTTTTTTTCCTAGACGGCCTTAACGTGGTATTTCTCTCTGGTGAAGGTGGGAGAACACTTACCAAGTGTTGTGGAAGAAATTTGGAGGTTTTCCTTGGCGTTTAGAGGTCGTTTGATCAAGGTAAGTCTCGTTTACTTGAGTTTTCTTAGATCTCCTTCGTCCCTCTTAATGGATCCTTATATCTACACCCAAGGTGGGTATATCTAAGGTAGTGGATGACTTTTAAGTTAGGTTATGATCTTGTTGGTGATAGGGGAAGGAATCTAAGGAGGTTTCGTGGAATTTCGACCCAATTCTTGGTTGGTTTCGGCTATTTTTTTGAGGTAGGTGGCTTCACTCTCGATTCCTCTTTCTTAGAACTTGATGGCTTAGTTCAATTTGATTTAATTGATTGGTTTTGATTGTGAAATTGTGGTGAAAAGCATGTTATAAATATTCTTTAGTGATGATTTATGGGTTTGATGGAATTTTGGAAATTGAAAGAATGGTTTGTGCAAAGTGTTTTGGTTTCTTGATTTTAAAATAGTGATTTTAAAATATGGATTTACTGGATTTGGAAAATGGTTTGTGGGAAAAAGGATTTCAATTAAAGGGTTATTTTATTGAAATGGTTTTTCCATGGTTGGAATGGTGTGGTTTTTGGGCATACATGGTGTGTGTGTTCATATTTCATTTACGAGGCTTGGTTGAAATATGACATTGTGATCGGTGCCAAAAGTGTAATGGAACATGGGGAATAATTACCTTGTGATGACTTGGTAGATCGATGAGAGACCACTCATGAGTATGGAACTTTCATAACGAAGCATTCATGGTTGATTTCACGGGTTGTAAAATGGTTGGGGGTGCCATAAAGAGATTTTGTGAAATGGAAATGTGAATTTGATTTGAAACTTTGCATGGTTTCTTTTCTGGAGAAAGATGGTTTCTATTGGAAAATGGTTTTGACATGGAACTTGTTATATGGTGAACTTTTTTGGAATTGTTTTATATAAATTGTTTTATATAAATGTGTTAACATGTTTTATCCTAGAGGCATGGGTTGGGAAGTCATTGGGGAAACCTTCTGAGTTTCATTAATCCCCCCCTGCTTTGGCACGTTAGTGCTTTTACAGATGTCATATACCCAGATGTTGGAAAAGGTAAAGTGTCACATGTTTATAGAACTACTTTGTGATACTTGGGCTACATCGTGATGTTAGATCTTGGAGCTTGTGGAGAATAGAGTTGGGTTTTCGTCTTGTATTATTTTAGTTTGTCTTTCCACTATTTACTCTGATTTAGTGTTGGTTTCCACTGTGGTACACTTGGTTGGTTTTTGAGAAAATAAATGGTTGAGTTGTCTTAGCTTTTCACATGAATCATTTAGTTGATTAGTTTGGTTATGGTTTTTGGTTCTATGGTATGTTCAAAAAGGGTGAATCATCCCCCACTTGTTTAAAACCCTTCGAAATTTATTGCCAGCCTTTAGCACCTTGGGGATGTCGCTTAAGGCCTAGTAATGACTCGTTGTACTCTCAAGACAATGAGAATTGGCGGGTCATTACAAATGGTATCTGCTTGTTCGGTCCTCTCCTAATAAGTAGTCATCAGTGTTCTTAGTTTTAGAGTTGAAATTCATTATTTTCTATTCCTTGGGTTGAAATATTTGACAGAAGTAGGATTGTCCAAAAATGAAATGTATAGCATAAAAGGACGTAGCTAACCCATTTATGCTGAATTTCAAGTTACCAGGGTGTTGGGTACATAGGTGTTTTGGATACACTTCTAGAATGTTGGAAATCTCACTGTTATGGGTTTAACCAATGAGAGGATCATGACATGAATTTTAGAGGAATGAACTCCCACTATAATTTCATATCTCATTGTGAGGAATGAGTAAGGATTTTTTTCATGGTGCCAATTTTTGAAAAAATTCAGAAATTGTTTTCAAGTAAATTTTTTTGAAAACATGGTATTTGGTGTATTTTGAAAATGGGATGATTTTCAAAAAGCATGCTGAATGTTTTCAAAAATGTCTGAACATGGAAAAAGATTGTTTTTGGAAAAACAATGTTGTGATAGATGATGTGATAGAATTTGAATGCTAATCCATCAGTTTCTAGAGAGTGAGATTGACGGGGTTTGTTGTTGTTTTAGAAAATGGCACCCAATAAGCGTCATAGAAACTAGTCGGAAGGGGCCAGTGAGAATGTGGTGTAAAGACCCAGAAATTTCAAGGAATTTTTTTTCCTAATTTTCTTTGGAATTTTACAAGAACGCAGTTTCTGACAGCACCTGATTCTGAGGCCCGGTGTTCCCGGAATCATTTTACGAAGTTTAGCTCGTGTACGTTCAGTGAACGAATGAGCGAGTTTTCCTAACTTTTGAACCAGTGCTTGGAATCAAAATTCGAGGGCACCGATGGAATTGTAGCGCCTGTAATTGCCTAAAAACACCTTTTCTGGATTTGCGTTTCCTCGTGTGTGGTTAATAAAATTTTTGGGTTTAAGTACATGAATAAAATATAATGGGGGAACCAATTTATTTTATTTAATGTTATTTAACCTAAGCTATGTGGTAGAAGTGGGACCCACTATATCCTACTCCACTAGGTAGGATATATGTGGGGTGGGGCCCACATGACCCCCACCTTTGATTATGGTAACGCACCCGCACCCCCCCTTTTTTAAATGTAAGTCAACTCTTGCGTTTAAACTTTATAATAAACTCCTCTATTAATTGGGCAGTTTAAAACGTTGCAATTAATTGAGTTAATTGTTTGATTCGTTTTTTATTTTTAAAATATTTGGCATGAGTAATAAAATAAGGTAACCCTTATTTTATTATTGTTGCCTTGGTTGTGTGGGAGGATTTTGGAGAGAACAGCTCAAGGTCTTGGAGTTCTTCTTCCTCGACAAAGAATGCAAAGAACGCCAGATCCTTGGAGATCGACGATGCGATGCCAACAAATCTTTTCTCCGTGACGTGATGATCCTCTTTCCGCGATGTATCCTTCCGCGATGTCTTCTTCTGAGACGTTCAATTCCGCGACGTCCCGTTCCGCGACAAACCTCATTCGACGACTACGCTCGAGGTTGGGAATATATTTGTGATTGTTAGTGAACCCTTGTTTACTTCCTTCTAAATCAAAGAACGCAGATCAACTAAATATTAAGTTGATCTGCGAAGATTATGTTTGAGGGTTGAGAATTCTTGATTTCGTGGAAAACTGTTTGGGTTGATTTCTTTTGTTCGTAAAAATTCCCTATTGTTCATTGTCTTTTGGGCCGCTTGTTACCAACTTAACGGGAGGAGGTCGGACCGCACGAACATGGCCGACTCTCCTCCCCCTTCGTTGTTTTTATTCGTTGCGTCACGAACAAAGGTGGCGCCGTGCAATGGCACCGCGTGGAAACAAGAAAGAATGCGACGAAGAAGCGCGACACCGTCACGCCGCGCCGTTGAGGCCGAACGAAACCACGACCGGATTCGGGGCCGCGGAGTCGCTTGAAGACTCCGCTGGTTGATCGTTTTGTGCGGATTGGTGGGTGATGAAAAATGGGTCCGAAAGGTAAATTTGAAGCCTCCCCAGTGAAGTTCGGGTCCCAGGAGGACCGTTTGAGAAGGCGGCGAGCAAAACAGACTACCGGAGCGCGTCCGGTGGTCCGCGAAAAACACCACCGGCACCGGCCGACCGCCAGGAGACAGTGGCACCCGACGCGTCGCCGGGGAGGGCCGCCGTGGCTGAAGCCCCGGTGGCAGGATTCTAGTCCCGCGACCGTGCGAGACCGATGGAAGCGGGACACAGCGCTCAGCCGTGTCCGTTGGCAAGGGGCGGCCCCCACATGGGACCGCGGTCCCATTGAAGGGGGGCGACGCCCCCCCTTTGCGCATCTGCTCAGCCATTTTGGCCGAGCCACCTGGCCCGTCCAGCGCACCGGGCCGGACCACCAGGCCGGGCCGCGCCATCCGGGCCGGGCCATGCCCATGCGGGCCGGACCCAAACCCGGGTCGGGTCGCCCCGGTTCGGGCCGGATCTGTCCGGGCCCGAAACCCCCACTTACGAACATTTTTCGGTCTTTCGCCCATATCTTGGGGTAAGAACCTCCGATTGACCCACCGTCAGTTGCATAGTGATCCTTGGATCGAGACGGTCTTTTAGGTATATTACAATCAAGGTTTCGGAGAACTTTGAGTACGGTCGGGCTGGTTCGGATACGAAACCTACCGGGCCCTCGGAGCGGAAACACTTATATCTTAAGCTCCGGACGTCCGATTGACATGTCGTCGACTTTGTTGTATTCCTATTGATGAGACGGAACTTTTGGCATACTTCTCCTGAGTTTTGGTTGTAGTTGGATAGTGATGGGATGTATTGTACCTGAAATCCAATCAGGCCCCTGGAACGAAAAAGATGATAACTTTCACACTGGACGTCCGTTTGACGAACCGTCAGCGGCATTGGTGATCCCGTGGAGAAACGGTCCCTATGCATATACCCTATGAGAGTTCGGTCTACTGTTGAGATACGGCCGGGTTGGTTCGCACACAAAACCAATCGGGGCCCGGGGACGAAAAGGCTAATAACTCACAGACCGGGCGTCCGATTGACGCGTCGTCTATTGCGTTGAGACCCATATGAAGAGGCGGTCCTTTGAGATACTTCTTCGTGGGACTTTGATATATTTGGAGTATTTACCTGTAGTTCGTGGAGAGGACCCTCCCGGAGACGAGCGTTCAGAGTACGGAGACCGTGTAGTCGGCTGAGACCTGACGATTTCTTGACCGAATCGACTGGGAGTGAGTCGACTAGCCCAGTGGATGGAGCACTAATTTGTTTGGGTGCAGACCCATGGCGGACAGATCACTACTGTGTGATAGTGCAGACCCGCGGTACTCGTCCGGAGAGTACCTCTACAGGCTATTAGGGGGTGTGCACTACTGTGTTTGGGTGGCATACCCCGGCGGGAAGCACTAATGTGTTTGGGTGGCTGACCTGCGGTACTTGACTGGAGGAGTACCTCCGCAGTCTTAGGTTAGTGAGCATTACCTCGGAGTCGTGATAGGACCACTGTACACTCCAGAGACAGGGCTCTTCGGCAGTTACGGTTTTGATAATGAAAATACTGGTTTGAGCTGAGACTATGACCTTTGTGTTTACCTCATGATTGAGATGGGTCACTTGATAACTTAGGTATATGTATGGGTATATACCTGGGTAGTGGCTATCCATTGATTTCATAATCTTTGTGTTTCGTCATGATTGAGATGGGTTACTTGATAACTTAGGTGTATGTATGGGCATATACCTAAGTAGAGGTTATCTATTGAGATATTCTTTGTGGTTATCCTTGTTGGTTTTAGAGAGACCTTGAGGGTCTTGGGGTCCCTACTGAGTATCGTTATACTCACCCCTGCATGGGCTATGCCCACACCTCGTTGTGTTGGTTCCAGTCGATGGGCAGTGCTGATGGAGGCCGAGTGTTCAAGGACTAGACGGTATCCGGAGGTGGACTTCACAGCGAGACGACACTCGGAGGAAGTTGATGGGCGAGAGCATTGTGGAGGCTATCTGTACCTACCCTTCAGGTAGGATCCGTGGTGGATGATCTAGGAGCTGCGCTATCTGTACCTGCCCTTCAGGTAGGATCCATGGTGGACGATCCAGGAGCTGCACTATCTATACCTACCCTTCAGGTAGGATCCAAGGAGGACGACCCATGAGCTGGTTCCTTTCTTCCAGCTGTTGGTCTTTTTCTATTGTACTTTCATTCAGTTGTAGTTGTACTTTCAGTTGGGTTTGTATTCTGGCCCATTTACTTTTCAACACTTTCTTTTGTACTTAGTATTTTACTTCCTCTTGTACTCTGTGGTGTTTTGTTTACTTTTATAAAGGCAATGCCTTCCCAGTTATCGGGATTTACACCTTTGGTGCTAGTCGCCAGCCCTTCGCCTATGGAAGGTGGGCTTGGGGTAGTCACGGCACGGGCCCCGAGGACGGGTCGTGACAAATTGGTATCAAAGGAGTTCGGTTCTACCGTAGAACTTATAACTCTGATATTTTATTATTGTTAAGCGACAATGTTAAGAGTACCGTGTGTGGTTTTCAGTTCATGGAGTCCAGTGTTGGTGCAGGCGGTTGACGTATCCATACACCAGGACCTTGAGAACTGATTTCTGACTTTGTGCACGAAAACACTGATTGCGTGTGTGTTTTAAATGGTTTTACCTTAAAACAGTTCAAACCTGGTCAGATCACCAGGTATAAATCGTTTAACCATGTCTCGTATGTTCCTTTCAGGATGGATTTTCACGGACGACCAGCTAGATCCCAGAGGGATGTGCGTACTGACAGCCTGCCGAGCGATGAGGCTTTGGTACAGAGCCCTCTTGTAGTAGAGGCACCAGCAGAGGCACCATCGGTACTACCATACGTTGGGACACCGATGCCACCAGCCCTAGCATTAGGCGATGCATGCCACTTGAGCGCGCTGCACGAGTTCCAGTACCAGAGGCCACCCTTGTTCCGGGGAGAGATGGACCCGTAGGCGGCTGAGGATTGGCTGGAGGCTGTGGTGAGAGTCTTCAGGCTAGTGGGGACACCAGCAGACATCATGGTGATATTTGCTGCCAACCTTCTTCAGGCAGCAGCAGGCAGGTGGTGGATCCACTTGTTCCAGTTTTGTGACAGGATGACCTTCACATGGGAATACTTCGAGACCTTCTTTAGGGTGGAGTTTGTGCTAGTAGCTCTACACCCCGAACGTGTACAAGAGCTGCTGACTTTGCCGCAGGATTTCCGATCAGTAGCCGAGTCATCTGTGGGTAGTAGACAGATGATGCAGAGGTCCAAGAGGACCAGAGCCAGTCGTACGAGGAGTAGGAAGTGTTATTAATGCGGCAGGAAGGGTCACCTGACACGTGACTGTCCGACCCCCCGCACAGTCAATCCGCATGCGTTGGAGGAGCCACCGAGGCAGAAGCATCGATGGGTGCTTGAGCAATAGCCGGACAGTGGACAAGGCCGTAGAGATCTGCGAGTAGGTGGACAGGAGCGTAACTAGTGGATACATCCCTTGTAATTCTAGTTCCATATTGCTATTGTATTCGTGTCTTTGTACTATGAGCTGTAATAATAAAAAGACACTTATCTTTGTGATGTTTTCTTTAATGTCCTTTTGTTTGGTTGATACTGAGTGGTCCCCGTTAAGACTGTTGACTTGACCCTCACTTTCAAGATTTCTACTGGAGGAGACCCAGTGACCTCACACTGATGCCGATAGTGTGACTCGGCCCTTGGAGGCGAGAGTGATAGTTGGATCTCTTGGTAGTAACGTCGAGGCCTTACGACATCATCCATGGCATGAATACATCATTCATGTCAGGATTGAATATAATTGGAAATGGGCGTGGTTCATCCAGGGGATGAGACCGAGTTTCTCTTTTCGGAAAAGGATAAATTTTAGCAGCTGTTTCAGATCGTAGGAAAAGAAGGTGCAAATCATCCAGGAGCGGATGAAGACTTCACAGTGCAATAAGAAACAGGAAACCGGCTCCAGTCTTAGAGACTCGGGTGTGTTAAATGTTTCAATAAGAGGAAGCTTAAAGGAGAGATGAGTCTACGAAGCAGCAGACATGGAGGTAGATCTAGGAGATAAGCATGAGGTAGGGTATGTTTTAACATGCTACAACCACCCGCCTTAGTCTTCCCCGCCAAGCTCAGGGAGCTGGAGGGCAGGGGAAGAGAGTAGCTGCATGAGGTTAGGGAGAGTGACCCAATGGCTCTAAGAATGATTCGAGGGACAGTCTGTGTCCACTAATAGCTGCCGTAGTAACAGACGTTGATACGAATCATTCCTTCCTTCCATGAATCTTGTTCCAGACCTAGAGTTTCCGGTAAGCCGTAGACTTGACCCTCACGCCTGGAGAAACCGTGGGAGAAGACTCGATAATCACACTTACGCCGACGGTGTCGTCAGACCCTCGAGGCAAGAGTTTCGGTTGGAAAATCTTGATGGAAATGTCGAGGCCTTACGATGTTGGTTTGAGTATGGACTCGGCAATCACAGTTCATACACAAATTGACGGTATTAGGAAAAAAGGTTGTGGTTTAACTACGACATCGGGATGGGTTTTCCTTGGTCGGAGAAAAGGAAACCCCTGGCAGCATAGGATAAACTCATGCACAGGAGGGTGCGACTGATCACTCTTGAGTTGGTCAACCTTACCCTCATGGCAGCAGTCATTTTGAGTTTCAGTTCTAACTGGAATTGGAGACCTCTAGAGTTATAGGATGACGATCACGTCCTTATACGGGTCTCAACTCGACGAGGTTTACGGAGATGTGGCCGAGGCGAAAAGTTATCTCTGAGGTTCAACAGACCTTTCTAGGTCCTCAGCTGGGTAGGCGAGGTGTTTTACCGCTTGACACATCCACCTCAGTTGCACCAGGTGCACGACGACTTCCACATATCTCAACTGAGGAGATACGTGCATGATCCTTCACAAATCATCGACCTCAGGGAGTTGGACGTCAATGATAGGGAGACATATGCAGAGATTCCAATGGGGATCAAGGATCGACAGGAGCAAATCCTACAAGGACGGTCGATTCCTCGGGTGTGCTTTCACTAGCAGTATAGGAACCTCCAGGTAAGCACATGGGAGCGGAAGGCTCAGATGCATGCTCAGTACCACTTTTGTAACCCTAGTTTGTGTTAAAGCTTTAAGAGGGCGTAAAGACCTGAGGTGGGAGTAATTTAAAGACCCAGAAATTTCAAGGAATTTTTTTTCTTAATTTTATTTGGAATTTTACAAGAACGAAGTTTCTGACGGTACCTGATTCTGAGGCCCATTGTGCCCGGAATCATTTTCCAAAGTTTAGCTTGGGTACGTTCAGCGAATGAACAAGAGGGTTTTCCTAACTTTTGAACCGGTGCTCGGAATCGAAATCCCAGGGCACCGATGGAATCACAGCGCCGGTAGTTGCTTAGAAACACCTTTTCCGGAGTTGCGTTTTCTCAGGTGTGGTTACTAAAATTTTGGGTTTAAGTAAATGAATAAAATAAAATGGGGCAACCAATTTATTTTATTTAAAGTTATTTATCCTAAGATAAGTGGTTGAAGTGGGACCCACTATATCCTACCCCATTAGGTAGGATATTTGTGGGGTGGGGACCACACAACCCCCACCTTTGATTAAGGTAACACACCCGCACCCCCCCTTTTAAATGTAAGTAAACTCTTGCATCTAAACTTTATAATAAATGCCTCTATTAATTGGGCGGTTTAAAATGTTTCAATTAATTGAGTTAATTGTTTGATTCGTTTTTGATTTTTAAAACGTTTGGCATGAGTAATAAAATAAGGTAACCCTTATTTTATTGTTGTTGCCTTGGTTGTGCGGGAGGACTTTGGAGAGAACGGCCCAAGGTCTTGGAGTTCTTCTTCCTCGACGAAGAACGCAAAGAACGCCGGATCCTCAGAGATCAACGACGTGACGCTGAAAAATATTTTCTCCACGACGTGACAATCCTCCTTCCGCGACGTCTCCTTCTGCGACGTCTTCTTCCGCGAAGTTCAATTCCGCGACGTCCCTTTCTACGACAAACCTCGTTCGATGACAACGCTCGAGGTATGGAATTTATTTGTGATTGTTAGTGAACCCTTGTTTACTTCCTTCTAAATCTAAGAACGCGGATCAACTAAATATTAAGTTGATCCGCGAATATTATGTTTTCGGGATGGGAATTCTTGATTTTGGGGAAAACTGTTTGGGTTTATTTCTTTTGTTCGTGAAAAATCCCTTTTGTTCTTCGTCTTTTGGGCCACTTGTTACCAACTTAATGGGAGGAGGTCGGACCGAACGAACACGGCCGAATCTCCTCCCCCTTTGTTGTTTTTATTTGTTGTGGCACGAACAAAGGCAGCGCGGTGCAACGACACCGCGCGGAAACAAGAAAGAACGTGATGAAGAAGCGCAGCACCGTCATGCCGCGCCGTTGAGGCCGAACAAAACCGCGGCCGGAGTTGGGGCCGTAGAGGCGATTTAATACTCCACTGGTTGATTGTTGTCCGTAGATTGGCGGGCGATGACAAACGGGGCCGCAAGGTCAATTCGAAGCCTCCGCAGTGAAGGTTGGGTCCAGGGAGGACCGTTGGCAAAGGCGGCGGGAAAAACTGACCACCGGAGCGCCTCCGGTGGTCCACGGAAAACACCGCCGGCGGCCGGAGGTGGCGGTCGACATCGACTGGCCGCCAGGAGACGACGCAGCCCGGCACGCCGCCAGGGAGGGCTGCTGGTCCTGCGACCGCACGAGACCGAGGGAGGCGGGACGCGGCGCCCAGCCGCGTCCGTTGGCAATGGGAAGCCCCCACACCGGGCCGCGGTCTCGTTCAAGGGGGTGGCACCCCCCATTTGCGCATATTCTCGACCGTTTTGACCGAGCCACATGGCCTAGCCAGCGTGTCAGGCCGAGCTGGGCCCTAAACCCCCTCTTCCGGACCGTTTTCGGTATTTCACCCATATCATAGGGTAAGGACCTACGATCGATGCACCGTCAGTTGTGTAGAGATCCTTGGATCGAGGCGTCCGTTTCGGTATATTACACTCAAGTTTTTAGAGAAATTTGTGTACGGCTGGGTTGGTTCAGATACGAAACCAACTGGGACCTCGTAGCGGAAACACATATATCTTGAGCTCTGGACTTCCGATTGATGTGCCGTCAACTTTGTTGGATTACTCTTGATGAGACAGAACTTTTGGAATACTTCTCCTGAGTATTGGTTGCAGTTGGATAGTGGCCAGGTTGGATTGTACCAGAAATCCATCCAGGCCCCTGGAACGGAAAAGCTGATAACTTTCAGACCGGACATCCGTTTGATGAACCGTCAGCAGTGTTGGTGATCCCGTGGAGAAATAGTCCCTATGAGTATACCCTATGAGAGTTCGGGGGACAGTTGAGATATGGCCGGGTTGGTTCGCACATGAAACCAACCGGGCCCCGGGGACGAAAAGGCTAATAACTCACAGACCGGGCGTCCGATTGACGCGCCGTCTGTTGTGTTGAGACCCCTATGATGAGGCGGTCCTTTGATATACTTCTTAGTGGGACTTTGAGATACTTGGAGTATCGAGCTGTAGCTCGTGGAGAGGACCCTCCCAGAGACGAGCGTTCGGAGTACGGAGACCGTGTAGCCGGCTGAGACCTGACGACTGCTTGACCGACTCGACTTGGAGTGAGTCGAATTGACCAGTGGACGGGGCACTACTTTGTTTGGGTGCAGACCCATGATGGACGGAGCACTACTGTGTGACAGTGCAGACTCGCGATACTCGTCCGGAGTGTACATCTGTAGGCTATTAGGGGGTGTGCACTACTGTGTTTGGGTGGCATACCCCGGCGGGAAGCACTACTGTGTTTGGGTGGATGGCCCGCGGTACTCGACATGAGGAGTACATCAGCAGTATTAGGTTAGTGATCAGTACCTCAGAGTCGTGACAGGACAACTGTACACTCTAGAGACAGGGCTCTTCAGCAGTTAAGGTTTCGATAATGAAAATCCTGGTTTGAGCTGAGACTATAATCTTTGTGTTTACCTCATGATTGAGATGGGTCACTTGATAACTTAGGTATATGTATGGGCATATACCTGGGTAGTGGTTATCCGTTGATTTCATAATCTCTGTGTTTCCTCATGATTGAGATGGGTTACTTGATAACTTAGGTGTATGTATGGGCATATACCTAAGTAGAGGTTATCTGTTGAGATCTTCTTTGTTGTTATCCTTGTTGGTTTTAGAGAGACCTTGAGGGTCTCGGGGTCCCTTCTGAGTATCGTTATACTCACCCCTACACGGGCTATGCCAACACCTCATTATGTTGGTTGCAGACGATGGGCAGTGCTGATGGAGGCCGAGTGTTCGAGGACTGGACGGTATCCGGAGGTGGAATTCACAGCGAGATGACACTCGAAGGAAGTTGACAGGCGAGAGTGTTGTGGAGGCTATATGTACATACCCTTCAGGTAGGACCCGTGGTGGACGATCCAGGAGCTGCGCTATCTATACCTACCTTTCAGGTAGGATCCGAGGAGGATGACCCAGGAGCTGCTTCCTTTCTTCCAGCAGTTTGTCTTTTTCTGTTGTACTTTCGTTCAGTTGTAGCTGTACTTTCATTTGGGTTTGTATTCTGGCCCATTTACTTTTCAACACTTTCTTTTGTACTTAGTGTTTTACTTCCTCTTGTACTCTGTGGTTTATTGTTTACTTTTATAAAGGCAATGCCTTCCCAGTTATCGGGATTTACGCCTTCGGTGCTAGTCACCAGCCCCTGGCCTATGGAAGGCGGGCATGGGGTAGTCACGGCACGGGCCCCGAGGACGGGTTGTGACATGTGGTTACACCAAAACCATAGGTGAACCAATAGTTGGTCCAAAGCATCACTCAGTCTTTTAAAACCGTTGAATTGGGACTGAAACTGGATACTTTGTTTATGATATCTGTCATCGTTGAAAATCCAAGTGGAGGAAGTACAATTATCTTTATTATAGGAGATTAGAACTCTAACACTAAGAGAAAGAGTGAATCAGACACATTTTCTCAAGGAGGAAGAACACATCATAATCAGACAACAAGATTATTAAAACTTCCTCAGAGACCCATGTGTATGCCAGGATGTTTCGAGTGTGGCTCTATGAGCCACATCAAGTGGGATTGTAAGGCACAACCTCAAAAATGTCATAATTGTAACAAGATGGGACATCTTCAGTGCTTTTTCTGTAATTCTCTAAGGTTAGGTGTTCATGACACTCCTCATAAAAGGATGTGCCAGTATAGAAATAAAGCGAAAATCATGGAAAGAAAGAATCTGCTTGGAGCTGAGCAAACTGTAGTGGATGATTATTCAGGACCATTTAGAGTGTGAGGTAAGGTTCTTTTAATTTCCACATTGATGCAAGATTTGTTTGATACGGGTGCTCCCCATTCCTTCATTTCTTCTCGTGTTTTTGATTTTCTATGTTTAAAACTGGAAATAATCCCTTCTGTTTTGAAACTGCAAACTCCTCTTGGTGAAAGATAATGTAAAACCTTTGTGTATATAGCATGTTCTATAACTGTTGATGAAGCTGAGTTAAAAGGGGACTTCTCGATGTTGGACATGATGTATATAATGTAATCCTGGGTATGGATTGGTTGACAATGTTTAAGGCTCACATCGACTGTTATAAGAGAACGGTTAGTTTCAAGACTGAGGACGACATCAACCATCTCTTCCGAGGAGACAAGATGGTAAAGAGCGATGAAAAGAGATTTTTCGCACCAATGGTGGTAATGATCTCTTACCAATTGACAACGTTGACTTTAGCATCAATGGAAGAGATTGAGGAAAACAGTTTTCCAGCTGATCTGGATCAATTTCCAGATATCTTTCCCAATAACTTCTCAGGGTACCCACCTCTAAGGGAAGTGGATTTTACGATTGATCTCCTTCCAAGGACCAGTCCGATTTCCCTTCTGTCTTATAGGAGGGCACCAATGGAGTTACAGGAATTGAAAGTACAGTTATAAGAGATGGAAATCAAGGGTTTTATTCGACCAAGTACTTCTCTATGGGCAGCACTAGTGTTGTTTGTGAAGAAGGTATATTGAACTTTTTAGCTGTGTGTTGATTATAGTAAGATTAACCAATTTACGATAATGAATAGATATCCACTTCCACGCATTGATGATATATTAGATCAATTAAGGGGAGCTTATTGGTTCTCCAAGATTTCCTTGCGATCAGGATATCACCAATTGTGTGTTCAGATGGAGGATATTCCAAAGATAGCTTTTAGAAGCATATATGGCCACTGAAAATATGTAGTCATGCCTTTTGGTCTGACGAATGCACCAGTGGTCTTCATAGATTTGATTAAACGGATATTTCAGTGATATCTAGATTCTTTTATTGTGGTGTTTATGGATGATATATTGGTGTATTCGAAGACAAGGGCTGATCATGAGGTGCACTTGGAAACAGTGTTACAAATCTTGGGAGATCATCATTTGTATGCCAAATTATCAAAGTGTGATTTTTGGATAAAGGAAGTACGTTCCGTTGGCCATGTCATTTCTGAGAAAGGTGTTTCAGTTGATCCTGAAAATATAGAAGCCGTTATCTCTTGGAAACCACCGAAGAATGTGTTTGAGATACGCAGTTTTCTTGGTCTAGCCAGTTATTACTGACGCTTTGTGCATGATTTCTCATGACTAGAGTCATCAATGATAGATCTGAAAAAGAATAATGCTCCATTACAATGGATAGAAGAATGTCAGAAGTCCTTACAGAAACTGAAGGTTCGCCTTAGACCAGCACCTATCTTGATCTTTCCATAATCAGGGCAGAGGTATGTGGTATATGGTGATGCTTCGGGAATAGGGTTGGGTTGTGTTCTCATGAAAGGAGACCCTGTGGTTACTTATTGCTCAAGGCAGTTGAGGGGAAAAATTACCCAACACATGATATGGAGTTAGATGCAGTCGTCCATGCTTTGAAAACATGGAGACATTATCAATTTGGTGAGAAATTCACTATGTTTATGGATCACAAAAGCTTGAAACACATTTTCTCAAAGAGAGATTGGAAACTAAGTAAAAGGATATGGATGGAGTATATCCAGATTTTTTACTTTGACTTGATGTACACACCAGGAAAAGGGAATTCGGTGGAGGATGCATTGAGTGGAAATTCATATGCTCAGTTGGAGAAAGAAGCTTCAAATGAATGGCAGTTGATGTCGGTCTTAGCTGACATGCATGTGCAATGTGAAGACTGAGGTGATGTTGTTGTTTTATTTTCATCTACACTTGTTCCTGATTTGGCAAATATGATCAAAGAAGCACAAACATCTGATTCAGAATTTCTGGTTGTAAGATCAAGACTCAATGGTGGGGAGACCATTGATGGCTGAAAACTTGATGGGGGTTCCATTTTGTGTTTCAGAGATCTAATGGTTGTACCTATGGTTTTTCAGGAAAAAATCCTTCATGATTACCACCATTCAGGATGGGTTGTACATCCAGGTACACATAAGATGTATAAGGCGTTGAATGCGCAGTTTTGGTGGAGCAGCATGTAAAGGAAAGTGGCCGAGTTCATTTCGTGGTGCTTAACTTGTTAGTAGGTTAAAGCAGAGAATCAGAGACCAGTTGGTATGTTACAATATTTACCTATCCTAGTGTGGAAATGGGTTAATATATAAATGGATTTTATTAATATTTCTTCCAAGAATGGTCTGGAAACATGATGCCTTTTGGGTGATAGTTGATCATTTAACCAAGTCGGACCATTTCATCCCTATTCGTGAAACTCATAAGGTGGATGATCTTTCAAAAATCCATATTTGAGAAGTGGTAAAGAGGCATGGAATACCAGTGTCTATAGTCTCAGATAGAGATCCAAGGTTCATATCTCGTTTTTGGAAATCATTACAGCAAGCCTTCAAAACTCAGTTGACTATGATCAAGGCGTATCATCGTCAGATGGATGGGCAATCTGAGCAGACGATACAAAATTTGGAAGATATGTTGCTGGATTGTGTAATGGATTTTGGTGCCTCATGGGAGGAGTATATACCCTTATTGGAGTTCTCATAAAATAACATCCATCAAGCCTCGATACACATGGCTCCATTTGAAGCATTGTATGGGTGTCCTTGTCGTTATCCACTATGCTGGGTGGACACTGGTGAAACTTCACTAGTTGGGCCAAGCCTTGTCAAAGAAACAACGGAGAATATTCAGTTTATTAGAAAGGGGATGTAGACAGCTCAGAGTCGTCATAAATATTATGCAGATCACCGCCGAAGACTGTTGTCATTCGTTGTTGGTGATCATGTCTTCTTGAGGATCTCTCCAGGGCTTGGACATCATCGTTTCAGGAAGCAGGACAAGTTATCTCCAAGATACATCGACCCTTTTGAGATACTAAAATGGGTTTTAGAGGTGGTATATTAGTTGTCATTACCACCATGGTTCACTTTGGTGCATAATGTGTTCCATGTATCTCAGTTGAAAAAGTATCAACCCGATCCTGACCATGTGATCAAATGAGATCACGTTGACCTAGATTCGGATGCTTCATTAATACATATCTCGGTACAGATTTTGGATAGGAAAGAGAATGTCTTGCATGAAAAAATCATCAGTATAGTGCGGGTTTTATGGCAGCATGGTCAGATTCAGGTAGAGACTTGGGAACGTGAAAAGGAAATAAAAGAGTAGTGGTTGGAACTCTTTCAGCTGGCTAAAGTTTTTCTACTTTCCGAGGACGGAAAGACCAATGGTGGTGAGAATTTATTACCCCTGGTTTCTGGTAAGTAACCCTTGTTTTATTCTTTTTTAAGTACATGAATAATATGAGAAATGGTTTGGAATGTTTGGAGACTTTTAAAGTGTCAAAGAGAAAAAAGGTGGTGACGCACAAGCTTCGCATGGGTTGCCCAAACCATGCGGAAGCCATGCAGGTGGTGTCACTTTGGACAGAGGAGACCGCATGGTGTGTGCACGGTTTGGGAAAATCGTGCGAGGAGGCCGTGTGGAGCGCCCCTTCCAAGCAGTGACTACTGCACGGTTAGTACACAATTTGACTAACCGTGCGGACTAACCGTGCGCAGAGTCAACTTAGATCCTATTTTTAAGGATCTAGTCCGTTTTATCTTTAAACCCACTCATTTTCTCCTAGATGTCCCTAACTCATTATTTCTCTCTGGTGAAGGTGGGAGAACACTTACCACGCATTGTGGAAGCGATTTGGTGGTTTTCCTTGGCGTTTAGAGGCTGGTTGATCAAGTTAAGTCTCGTTTCCTTGATTTTTCTTAGATACCCTTCTTCCCTCTTAATGGATCCTTAAATATATGCCCAAGGCTGGTAGATCTAAGATATTTAATGACTTTGAAGTCAGGTTTTGGTCTTTTTGGTGATAGGGGAAGGAATCTAAGGAGGTTTCATGGTGTTTCGACCCAATTCTTGGTTGTTTTCACCTATTTTGTTGAGGTAGGTCGCTTCAATCTCAATTACTCTTTCTTAGAACTTGAAGGCTTAGTTCAATTTGATTTAATTTCTTGGTTCTGATTGTGAAATTGCGGTGCAAAGGATTTCATAAATCTTCTTTAGTGATGATTTATGGGTTTGATGGAATTGTGGAAATTGAAAGAATGTTTTGTGCAAAGTGTTTTTGTTTCTTTCTTTTAAAATTGTGATTTTAAAATATGGCTTTGCTAGATTTGAAAAATGGTTTGCGGGAAAAAAGTTTTCAATTAAAGGGTTGTTTTATTGAAATGGTTTTAGCATGGCTGGAAGGGTGTGGTTTTTGGGCATACATGGTGTGTGTGTTCATATTGCATTTACGAGGCTTGGTTGAAATATGACCTTTTGATCAGTGCCAAAAGTGTAATGGAACATGAGGAATAATTACCTTGTGACGACATGGTAGATCGATGAGAGACCGCTCATGAGTATGGAACTATCATAATGAAGCATGCATGGTTGATTTCACGGGTTGTGAAATGGTTGGGTGTGCCAAAAAGGGATTTTGTGAATTGGGAATGTGAATTTGATTGGAAACTCTACTTGGTTGCTTTTCTTGAGAAAGATGGTTTTTGTTGGAAAATGGTTTTGACATGGAACTTGTTATATGGTGAAATGTTTTGGAATTGTTTTATATAAATTGTTTTATATAAATGTGCTAACATGTTTTATCCTAGAGGCATGGGTTGGGAAGTCATTGGGGAAAACCTATTGAGTTTCATTACTCACCCCCTGCTTTGTCACGTTGGTGCTTTTGCAGATGTCAAATACCCGGATGTTGGAAAAGGTAAAGGGTCACATGTTTATAGAATGACTTCATGAAACTGGGGCTGGATCGTGACATTGGAGCTTGGAGCTTATGAAGCATGGAGTTGGGTTGTCGTCTTGTAGTCTTTTAGTTTGTCTTTCCACTGTTTACTCTGATTTAGTGTTGGATTCTGCTATGGTACTCTTGGTTGGTTTTTGAGAAAATAAATGGTTGTGTTGTCTTAGATTTTATCATGCATAATTTAGTTGATTAGTTTGGTTATGGTTGTTGGTTCTGTGGTATGTTCAAAATGGGTAAATCATCCCCCACTTGTTTGAAACCCTTCGGCATTTATTGCCAGCCTTTGGCACCTTGGGGATGTCTCTTAAGGCCTAGTAATGAATAGTTGTACTCTCAAGCCAATGAGAATTGGTGGGTCATTACAGCACCCAATGAAATCAATATAATCATAATTATGATAGTTTATAAAAAAGAAAATACTTGAGGAATGATTAATAGACCACCTACCTCAAGACTATATAACTCTTTTATTCTAGTATTGTACTTTATTTTGTCATGGATTTGATGAAAAATAAATAATAGATCAACACCAAGGAAATATGGAATATGATCCCGCATCAAAATAGCATCATTGATATGAATAAGAATGAACAAATTAGATATGGTATTGAAGCACATACCATATCTATTCCAACATGATAGGTACATAATGAATTCAAGTCTAGATGAAAAAGTGGATGAAGAACCTTGATTTAGGATCAAAAGGGTGATCGTGTATCAGATGAAGGGATGAGTGGCGGTTTATCCATTTAATAGGAGGCTATGCATCTCATTTTAAAAAAATGAGGTTTTGAATTTACATGGTGTGTATATTATTTACATGTCATGTAATCCTTGGGGTATCTTCTCCTGGAAAAACCATTTACATGTCTTGAAAAGTTATGTCTAGGAAATTTAACATTGTGTATTGTACATAACTTTGGAATTCCAGGTATATGTTGTGTACCTGTCCTATGGCTAACTTTCATCCACTAAAACATTTCATCCTATGTATAATCAAACTAGCCCATGACTTGTCCTTACGGTCCAATCCAAGGAAGATGAAATAAAAAAAGATAAATCAGATACAAAGAACCCATTTCTAGTTAGAAAAACTTGGATCTTACAGTCTTCCCCATTAAAGGAACTCATCCATGAGTTCTCCTTCCAAGGGTGGTAGAACACTCTCTGGGAAAAACTCTGAAAACTGGGAATGTATATCAGCCTCACTCTCCCATGTATCATCATGTACACGACCATACTATGATATCACCTATACTGTAGGGTCATACCAGCCTCAGAGAGACTTTGTGCCCTGGTCATAATTTCATATGGGATACTCCTCAAGAGATGAATCAACCTCTAACTCCACATCCTTGGGATCGATATTATAAGTCAGGTCATCATGAGAAATGAAATGTTGTGAAACATGGAATAATTCATGCATGGAATGGTACATCTCAAAGAATGTCATGGTCCATTGGAATGACTCTATCCAGAATCTCAAATGGCCCAAAATAATTAGGTGACTTCCTCCCTTGCCTTAGTATCCATATATTCAAAATAATGTGTGATACATATAATTAAACACAATCCCCAACCTCAAACCACAGGGGATGACAATGACGGTTAACATACAATTTTTTTTAGAATGAGTAATATACATTTTCTTATTGATATTCTAAACATTCTATGAAGTCTGTTGAATGAAATAATGTCCCATTATCATTGAATCTCCTACTTCTAACTAGAACATGGGTGAAGGACAAAAACTATCATATGGGGACTCATAAAGAACCTTCAAAATCGTTTCCTAATATCTATTATTATAGGTGAACTCTATGAGAGGAATATACAACTCCCAAGAATCAACAAAATCATGTATGCATTCTTAGATAATTTCATCCAAAATCTATATAATCTATTTTTATTTTCCATGAGTCAGAGGGTGAAATTTTGTGCTTAGAAGTACCTATATACCCATAGATGTATTTAACTCTTACAAGAACTATGATTTGAAATGAGAATACATATCTTAAAAAAAATATCAGGGATATTGTATAGCCATATGATCTCACAGACATACAATCTTCCCCACTTCAGAACTTTGAATACATCTAAGATATCATATAAGGGACCTATCTTTTTCAATCATTCTATGACTACCCAAATTGCATTTCTACCTTGAGGATAAATTGTTATGTTTACTACAAAATGCTTCGAAACATCTTACCATTTAAATTTTAGGACTAGTAATTATTGTTACAAGACAATAGGACACTGGTGCTTTTCCATCACCTTCTGACAGGATGAACACCTAGTGATATGGCATACTATCTAATGCTTCATATCAGGACACCAATACTGGTGTCACGTGTCTTGATTCATCTTGGACATTCCTTGATAAACAACCCACTATGAAGAATGGGAATCATGCATTAGTTCCTATCTCAAATATGTAGGAACACATATTTTCCCTTGTATATGTTGGATTTATTCAACATATAAAGGTGAATATGGAGGTGGGTCCCCACCGTAAATACTCTCCAGGATAAATAAGCCTTCTGGATCTAAAAATTGCATAGTCTTCCCCATATCAAGGAGTTAATAGGTAACTATCAATGCTATAAGGAAATACTTCTCATGAATCTCATGAAACTTCATATGTGGATTTGAAAAGAGGGACATCAATTTATATTCATCTTTGACTTCCTATATGACATATGCATGAGTTTTCTGACTCAAAACATCATCTAATGTATTAGATTTTCTAAGAACATAGGCATTCTAAAAATTGAAGGACTGAATATATTCAACTAATATAAACTATCATATCTTGAATTCAGTCTATGTAAATATATACAGTAAGATATTATTATCTGTATCCACCAAAAATAACTCACCCATCAGAAAGTGTATCCACCAGTGTAATTCATGAACAACTTATGTAATATTGAGGTTGTGAATTGGGTAATATCTCTCATGAGACATCAACTGTTAAGGTCCTTACACAACAACACTATCTATCCTGCATAAGCACTTCACCTAGTATGATGCTTGATTCATCATATAACACTTTATATCCTCTATCAGGATCTGTATGAATTAGAATATGTAAGAACGTAATCCTTCCTTTCATCTACTAAAAGGCCCCACAATACTCTTATGATAACATGAAATTCACACCCTTCTTGGTTAAATGAGTAATATGTTCAGTAAGTAATGATATGTCCTATATGAAATGAATATAACTTTCAACCATCAACAAGAAACTCTATATATCGAACACATTCTTTGGTTGTTCCTTAGAGGGAAAAAACTCACCTTCTCATGGTTAACATATATTATAGATTTTTAGAAAATATGACCCTGGAAGTGAACTATATCCATCTAGAAGCTTCACAAAACAATGCTATCATAAAGCTGATTCTCACTTACTATATTCAAAATGATCACATGAGATTGGAATGGTCACTCTAAGTGTGATAATTCTCTGTGATATCATCATAAAATACCCCAAAAGGAAATTCTTATAGGGGTGGATAAACCTATTCATCAAGGAAATAAAAATAACAAGAACAATTGTAATAATGAATGACATAAAAATACACTCATATAATCCTCACTGACGTCAAAAATCTATATGTGGTATGTCAGATGTTCTGACTCACACCTGATGATAGTCCAATATATGTTCGACAATTGAGAACATAGTATATCCTTGTATATCTTCAAATAGATCATCAATATGAGGCATTGAATATCACTTCATATCCATAAAAAAGTTTAACCTTTGGTATTCTACACATTAGCGAAGAGTCCCATCTGACTTTTAGGTAAAGAGACAGGGTGAAACACCGGAGGAAGCATTGGTTCTGATAAATCCATTAGACTCCAATTCCTCTAACCACCTGTTGAACCCCTATAGCTTAGTAGGTGAAATCCTATATGAATAAATGGACACAAGATCCACATATAAAACAAGATACATCATATAATCTTCCACTCTACTTAGATGTAATCAAGAAAACCCATTGGGAAAACAGCCCTGAAATGATCTAATATTGGAGGAAAGTTTTTCAAATTTAGTCCATTATACTTCATGAAAAGGATAGGAATATGGGTGGTCACTCCACATATCCCATTTTGTCCTAGTATAGATATATTTTCCTAAACATCCCACTCATCATTGGTGAGGTAATTGATACCCTATAGTGATGTAAAAAAAACAATATTGTCATAGTATACCACAAAACTGTGATATGGAACTAACTAGGCCATTACAAGAATGAAATAAAATCTTTTCATCTCAATAAAAACGTGTTCCTATAAGAACGGATAACAGCCTACCTCGAGGATTAATTCCCTCCACTAACATATTCCCTCTAAAAATACTCCTTACAGTGTATCCAATGTCATCACCCCATAGAATTAAGTAACTTTGATCCTAATACATTCCAAGGTTGATAAATAGATAAAGGAATGTTCATCGCCTATATAAAAAAACATGTTACGATAATGGAGGATACTAGAATAGTATCTATTATAGTATATGGTCATCCACTCTAATTCTGAGGTATCAATTATTTGGAATGAAACTAGCCTTATCCATGGCCATGAGCTATAGTTGGACTGCACTGGGTAGGTCTGTTCCACCGGAGTTGATAATCAAAAGATTAGCTACCATGGCCATGACCTCCTCCTCATCTTTTCATGTCGATGCTACACCAAATCCCCTCTTGATATAGCATAAATTATCCATCCCCTAAAGGCGGTGCTAGTGTAAATCCTCTTCCACTAGAAACAGATGGACATGCATGAAAGAACATATTAAGATGTCACATATGATCGAAATAACCACAATCAACAGAGTTTCTATCACACCAAGGATTAGGATGACCCTGCAGTCCATATTGGTTGCATATAATTGAGCTATTACAGATGATACATTTTTCTTCACTACAAAAATGAGAAACCTCAAGGGAATACTTCTTAATACTATAAAAAATACTACTATTCATTGGATTTGAACTTCTATGTCCCAAAATATCACCACCTTTTAGTTTATACCATGAATATAGCATATTTAAGGATATCAGAAAGCATAGGTACGTAATGGACATTCACTTGAGTATAGATGGTATACTTAATCCCATCCTCAAGGATTAAATATTATGATAGCTCATAACCCCCTAAATGAGATGGAAATAATTACAGCTCAGTTAAACACACTAAATAATTCATAACATTAATCGAACCCTACAACATATTCGTGAACTCTCCAGAATGGGTAGCTCTCTATTTATGAGGAATGAAATAATCATATAAGGTAGTCTAGAAGTCATGATAGATCATTCCCTATTGAAAACTAACATCGGTAATCACATACAACCATCACCTTCCCAAATCACAAATCATATAGGTGGAAATATTGAACCTCCTATATGGAGAGATATCTAAATACTTGAATATTGATAAAGTATAATCTATTATAGAATCACCAGCAAGTGGACTTCCATCCCCCGAGAAGGTGGGAGGATATTTCTGCTAGAACACATGAGTTAGATCTTCTATATTAGGTGTAGGTCATGAATCTCCCAGTGTAGATTGAATTATACACAGAAAAACCTCATGGGACTGAGAACCAGTGCCCAATTTGGGTATAATAAGTGATGACTCAAGTGGAAATATTGGAGGTATCATTGTTTGTTCAAGGACCACCACCTCCATAGTGCAATCACCACAACCCTCCAAGAACACAACGCAGGGATTTCATGGTTTAATATTTCTATAAATACATATCACATGCCTCATATCAAAATTTTAAGAAGATAGAATTAAAAGAAAAATCATAACATAAGAGGATGGGTTCACTATCCATGGTACTACCCCAACTACCCACTTCAAAGGCCAGGGTATTAGTATGTTTTCAAATTTTATTACAGTGTTTCGAGTATGTGAAGGGTAAAATATAACTTTACACTTTATTTTTTGGTAACCATTTGATTATATAAGTCAATTTTCTGATTTTATATTTTTAAATATATTTTATAAATGTATCATGATTCAACTAAATGAATCACCATTCCAAATTAATGAGGTCCAAACACATTATCAATCATGTATAAACCCATTTAACATTAATTTATCCGTTTATACATTCGGTCTAAGAATGTAATGGGTAATATACAGTGGCTTGACATAGTAAATTAATTATCCTAATGAATGAGGGGCCATACACTTATTGAATTGAAACTCAAAATCACTCGATCATAGCCAATGTGTAGCTCATATACCCAATGTCACATAAATTACATGGGTTGAAACCAACTATTTCAGATGACACCCTCAAACTATACAAGAAAAACAATATTTAGATTGATGTTGGACTTTCAATAACCAACTTCCTACCTTGTACATGATTTTATAACCACATGAATATATATATACACAACCATCGCTCACCCAATAATTATAATAAAAATAGAAATGAAAGGAGAAAATGATCCTATATGTAATTTAATGTGCATAAAATGTGATTTCTAGGTGACTATAATGATGAAAGAGTAATTATTTCATTCCAATAGCTTATAGATACGTGGAAAAAATGAAACCCTCAATCATAATAATAACCAAAACCATCACATAACCTATTCATCACCCAATGGTGGAAGCATATCAAATGTAATAAGTGAAAAACAGAATAGATATTTCCCATTCATAGGAAACATGGCATGTTCCCAAAACATGGGATAGCTACACCGATACATGAATAAAAACCAATTTCAATAATTTTCCTAATATACTATCTATATTATATAACTATAATACAAAATAAAAGAAAAATGAAATTATACAACTTTTTGGCGTCTCGAATTTGGGTTCCACACAAATTTTCCAGGTGCTCGGTTGGCCACATGGTCTCAGGCATGCCTCCCTACATGATCGAGGTTTTCAATAATAATTCAGGGACTAAGGTGTTCATGTGGGGATACTATACCCTCATTTTATAGTGTATCACAACTAATATAATATAAAAAATAAAAATACATGAAGATTTATAAATACTTAAGATCTACAGTAGAAATAAGGATAAATATTGAAGCACTAAATAATATTAAATAATCTGAAAACTAAATCATATAAAAATGATGATAATGAATGCCATTTCTCTAAAAAGATAGAAAATAGGTATACAAATAAGTAGACAATATTAATATACATGATATAGAAAAAGATTCCAAAATCTATCCAAGAATCCTAAGCACTGGATTAGTCATCGTCAACCAAACAACGTCTTAGAGCGAGAAATAAAATTCATGTGTCTAAAGAGGGATGCTTCCCCTTATCATCACTCGCATACACATAATATTATTAGTTAAAATTGGTGGCCTAGACAAGGTGTAAGAAAAATCTCATTACACCACAACTAAAGGCGTCTATACCACCCTGTTTTTGAAAATAAGCTAAAATAGTGTACATGTAATTATATGAACTGAAGACTTAATAGTAATGTAAATACCATGATACTTGATTTAGCCTAAAATAGTGTCTGAAAATGAAATCAATTATTTAAATGTGTTCCATATATAGTAAGTGAAGTGAGGTGACCGATGTCATAATCAATTCATCATATAGTAGTAATAATAACTGGGGATCAAAGGTAGTTACCACGTCATCCTTGATGATGATATTAATGAAAGAGGATCCAAGGTAATAACCAAGGATTCTTTGAACTTAGGGGAAAATCCAAATTGGTAATAACATGTAGTCTGGCTATAAGAGGTTTGAGTATAATCCAAGGGACATCGTCAAGGGAAATTCATTGTAAAAGATTCTAACTGAGTCCAAGGATCTCTTCCAAGGTAAAATATGATAATAATGACTTGGCCTAATGTGGTGAATCCATGAGGTCACATGACTGAATACATCATGATGCACCCAATGAGTATATCTGAGGCATAATTATATATTGAAAATAGTGAATGGACCCTATAGTTCCATTATAGGCTTCTTATAGTAGAGAAGGACCATGTTCCAAGGTGGGTATCTCCCTTTGAATCTGGATACTCAACTGGGAATGGTATCCAATGAGTTCTCAAGGAATTCCATTCGGAATCTAGGGCTATCTCAAGTCATCCCACAGATATTAATGTTAAAAGTTGAATATGAAAAAGGAACCAAATATATAATTAATTATTTAATTTATTCCATGTAATAATCATGTCATTTAGAAGTTAATTCTATTCATTCCATTGGCTTACATACTGAGTGAAAATGGTAAATGGTATATGAAACTATTTAATACTTTGATTCCATGTTCATTTATCAGGTTCAATCCTTTACCATTAATAAACATGACAAAGATGGATAATGACATGCAACCATATGTACTTCATTTTTCATTATCTAGGTTAATTGATATCTGTAAATAAATAGTTTATTTAACAATTCATTCATTTAATATAATATGTATTAGCATTATCATGTTCAAGACACACACGAAAATGATGTCTTTGGATAACCCAAATGGGTAACCAAATCATAATTTAGGAAGCACTCTACATGGGGTGGTAGGAATTGAGGATTAAAACTTCATCAATGTGGTGATAATGTATCTGAAGTGCTATAGAATATGAGCATAATGATTATAAGCATGGAATATGAATTTAATGGGAATCTACCAATAAAATCAGTACATGTGCAACAACAGTAGATTATATGCTATCGAGACTTGAGGGATGAGTCATAGAACACCTAACTCGATCGTATTTCACTCTCATATGTTATTAGCCTTTAATTTTTCATTGTTTGGAAGAAAACTAATGAAAATGTCAACTACCTAAAATAGGTCATATAATCCTGCATCAAAACATTATTCCCAATAGGAAGAAGAATGATAAAGGGAGATAAAAAATTAAAGCACCTAATGATACACATACAACATGATAGAAAGTTCTAGAATTAGATTCTAAATTGAAGTACAATCATATAACCTAGGTTTAGGATCAAAAGGGGGCTCTTTCTTGAATGGATGGGATGAGTGAGATTTTATCCACAAAAATAGGCCCATCCTCTTATTTTATAAACTTCATTCGGGAATTTATATAGTATGTAAATGATTTATACATCATATAATGGTCAGGGTATCCTATCATAGGAAAACCATTTACACACTGTGATATGTCCCTGATAGTAAAATGCAAGTTGTGTATTGAATAAATTCCATGTATCCCCAATACATGTCCTGTACCTGGCCTACAGCCAACATTTATCGTTTGTATTGTTACTTCCCAAGAAAAAAGAATATCCCATGGTTTGATTTTAGGGTCCAAGCCATTAATACGACATAAAAAGGATAAAATTCTGATAATATGTATGTACCTAATAAGAATAACTAGGTTCTTACAGGGCATATCAAACAACTTTTGGATAACTGGATGTTGACAATTCTAAAGCATGTAGTATAACATGACCTGCTCCACAGTCTTAATAATATTATTGACGAATACCTCAACAGGTGTGCTCTACCCTCATAGGATGAATATATTCCAAGGTTTATACACTCCCTTCAATATATTCTCTCTATAAGTCCATGATAGGAACACCCTTCTACTACTACATTAGCTGAAATAGCCATAATGGAGGAACATGATGTAGAATACCTGGTGTAAGATAACTGCTTAAAAGGTCTATAAATCCATCCACTAATGACCTTGGACTCCATAAGAAACAAATGCCTATTTCCTTTACATTGTTTTGAGACCCACCTCCCGGAGGGAAACAATATGATAAGGTATTGGACCTACCACGGGTTGACTAAAAAGTCTTATGTCCTTAGAACTTAGAACCTTATACCATAGATACACTATATGTGGAATCCTAATAAATTTCCTATAATGATGATATTATTCTCTTTGAAATCCCCTTGATCACCTACTCCCTTAACATTACCTTGAGATACATATTCATTATAAATGGGACGACTTGGCGCTGGATTTTTGGATTAAAATACACCTTAAAAAACCCATCCCTAACCTCCTCATATGTATAAATGTCTAAATCATATCACAAAAGGGTCCTAAAATGGATGAAAACTCCCACATAAAAGAACACCACTTCAAAGGGGTAACAATGTACTTGAGACTAGTTGAATTCAATTTAAATGGAAAAAAATCTACTTAGAAATTGTCTTGTAATATCTCCTATGAGACTATTAAATCCTCATGATCCTAGAGGAACAAGAACCAAAAATTCCTCACTACCCCACAAATAATTTTCACAACCAATGAAAACTGGTACTCCTTCCAACTAGGGATCAAACTAAACTCTATCTCAACCACTTCAAACTTGTATTGTGTGATTAAATCCGAAATGAATCCCTAGTAATTGTTTAGGATATATACCTAAGACTCTTGGAGTGTCCTCCTACAAGTATCATCATCATTACCATTCACATTAAAGTGATATACTACCACATCCTTATGAACATATTTGGCGTGAACCTATTGAGGATGTTTACCTGGAGCCATGATTATAAAAGAAAAATTATTAGAGATTGTATACCTAGAATATAGGATATTTAACAGTAGTTAAATAATTATATTATTATCATTCCTATGGTTTGAACCTATCCCATGGTATACCCATTTCAATGACAAGAGTAATAAATAATAATACATGATCTATTCGTAGTAATCTTGCCTAAAACTAGTATCACTTAATTTGATCGGATTAATAAACTTACAGGTCTATTGATCAGATCACATTGGACTATTAATTCCATTTTCTCAACCATCCTCCCATGTTTTCATTGCTTAATAAAGATATCCTACACTATTTCCCAACTAACTCATGCATCCTCACCTATGCCTAACCCCAAAATCCATCATATCAGTCAACTTAATCCTTCAATACCACTCTTTCATGACAACCTCTCCACAAAATACCTCAATGAGGGTAGAGATATAATTACTTTCTAGTCCAATTTCAAGTGGGCCCTAAGATAGATACGAGCATTGAAAATATAATAAACACACATATAGGTTGCATTAACCTATAAGAGAACATAAAAAAGAGAGAGATAAGAATGATACACCAACCAAAAACTTCTAAAACACACACACACACACACACATATATCCAAAGTGAAAAATAGTAATTTTATACAGTACTAAACTACTAGATTAAAAAATACAAGTACCAAAAAGGTAAAGATGAAAATATCAATAAAGCCCAAACACCTCTTGTAAAACCTAAAGATAGTAATATTTGGACCGATCCAAAATGCTCCAATAGATATAAAACATTGTTTATATAAAAATTTGGTGATCAAAAGATTTTACTCAATAGGATCCACCATGAATCCTCTACTGGAAAAGATAAGGAATCATAATAAAGAGTAGAGAATAATAGTGACACAAAATCATCACCTAAATAGGTGTACTAAGTTCCAAGATTAAACATGGATAACTCTCACCAATATTCACATAAATGATATCATATAATATAATAATGAATCATAATGGGTAACCCTCTCCTTCTTCTCGAATGTTTTTTCACTCTTCCCCACCATCTCATGCCCTAAGCCATCTCTCTCAAAAACAACCCATCTCGACGAAACATGGGAAAGACATTACAACATGAACCATATGAATCAAATCATCAAATCATCCCATTAAAAATGACTATATATAGTAACCAAGTAGTTTATTGGATCCACCATAACCCAGATGATGTGTATCAAACATCGGGTACTATACCTCGATCCATTAAATCCCAAGCACAACGTATGTACCATAAGAAATCAATACCTATACATGACATGCCTATAATAATCCATGGAATAATATGTCCAATAACTCATGTGTGTGAAATGACTAAAATCCATCACATCACTATAAAAATATTTATCAGGTGAACTAACTATTGTGCATACATACCCAAGTATCTACCTAGATAATGGAGTTAGACCAGAGGGGGTAGTCATCCATCCAATTTCCCATCAGTTCTTTGGGGAAAAAACCTTCCTATTGTGAACTCACTATCACTATCTCTAACTAACATTTGAGGGTAAACATATCAAATCACATGATAAAAAACATATACTATATCTCACAACCACACTATCGGAATACCCTATTAATAGACTCTACTATAAAAAATGTTTCTCAGACTTCTCACTAACATTACAAATACTTGATATCATATAAGCATGAAATAATTTAAAAGATATTCAATAATTATATTTTTTATTTTCATCATTTTCTTTTTTTAATTAACTAACTTGAGATTAATTATGAATTAGTGTTATTCCACATTACATTGCATTAATAATTATATTATATCCCATTCCCGCAAGGCATAAACAAAACTAAAAACTCAGTTTCTTAATATTAACATCTTTATAGAATTTGAATTCAGTCAAAAAAATCCAAAGGTTATAAATTTATCAATATTATTAGCATCATTCCATAACCAGGTACTCTAGGAAAACTATCATAATATTCCACTAAGAGAAAAAATTCATTGAAGTACATCAAATTTTCCCAAGCAATAGGGAATGGATTTCAAATAAAATAAGAAACCTAACCATCATCCATTATAAATTCTTATAAGTGAGAATCTCAGTTATCATCATCATAATAAAGAGTATTTTCATATTAAACTAATTCAATAATATCTAGTTTTATCCCTAACACCCACAGGAATATCCCAAAACATCCCTCTATCTCAGAAATCAACTGCTACAATATAACTTCGGCCTCCCCTCCAACATCGCAACAGTCATCACATGCTCATCCATTTCAGTTTTACAGCACATACAAGCCACCTCACCCCGCATATCAAAACATCCATCCATCTGTCATATCAAAAGGCTCATATCCAGATCACATGAAAAATGTAGAAGGAACAAACATGCATAAACAACAAGGAAACTAAGCCATCAAAAATGGAATTCAGCCTTCACATGACAACAATATCCCATGGATCCTAAAGCATGGAAATTTTCATTCTGTAGAAAAGGGGAAACTCATTCCCCAAAAATCATCATTATCAAACAATTGGTTCTTATTCCATCTTGAATTTATTGATTCATTATTAACATATTCAAACTACGGGTAACCTAATGCATCAATAAATAGTAATCCATCAGATGAAAACATTATATTTTCATTTCTAACAGTTTCAAAAAACATAAAGAAGGTATATTCTAAATGAATAATACTTTTATTATCATCAACAATCATTATCATGAATCGAGTTGGATGAAAATTCGTTTTTTCTATAAAGTATCTTAATGGATGAGTTGTAATTAAAACACCAATGGGGTCTAAAAACCCCATAAGAGTCATGGGATATGATCCTCCATAGCATTGAAACAAGAAACCTATGGAAATGAGGCCCACTAAGGAAGGAAATAGAAGAAATAGTGTTAGAACCCATCTTGGATCACCAATTATCATAAATAAATGCCACGTATGGATCCCCAATGAAGGAATATCTTTACTCCAAATAAATGGGTCCCCAGATTTCCTAGAATTTTTAGGGATATAGGGTTTAGAGGAAAATATTTAGTGCTGCACCATTTGTAAATGTGTTTCACTAGGGATTTACATGGTATGTGATTCTTAAACATCATGTAATAATTGGGTTTCAGATATTATTAAAACATGTGATGTATTAATCATTATAACCCCAGATAAATACACATCATGAATTGCATCATGAATCCTCTTTATGAAAAAATGAACTAAATATTCATGAAGTAAAAACCCCTTACATGATATGTATTCTCCCAGCATCTGGGGTATAACATCAGGACCCCTCCATACTCACTCAAAACATACTCTAAAAATTAAGACTATTTGTAAAACTCAAATGGTTTGACTACATGTATTTGGGACATTACAAGAATCAAGAACCATAATATATTATTTTGTTCTATATGGAATTCATTTTCATCCTGGCATAGATATTTGATAACACGACGATTTGGTATAGGAAATGATATTTCATTTTCTAGATAATTGATATCATATCGGTAAATAATGATAAAACCAATACAAATATCACTATAAAATCAACCAAGGGATGGAGGACATGATCTAAAAAAAGTAACCTTCCACAAACCCCAATCACAGAAGAGTTATATACCTTGGATATATTCCTCTCACAGAAAGTTGTTTTTATCTATTATTCAATATCAAATTTTTGTTGGGAGAATAAATATTAATATAAAACATGCATTATTTGAATGAATTTGATGAAATTCTATCAAAATTGAATACAAAAATATTCAATATGGAATGATTGTCCCTTTAACAATATAATTATAATGGTACACTAATGTGGTAGTGATTTCATAGGATCTTCTATGTTCCATTTCACTCAGATATTGCTAATGAATAATATCATCATTATAATATTTATTTGGGTACTAGGTTTTATAGTTCTTAAAAACCATTCTTTTGATGTATTAATCTATGGTTAAACTATTTAGGGGGATTATTATACTTTATCATGATAATTGCATTCTATGAATTTATTTAGTTATTTTTTTCATGATTTCCTACTCTACCAGAGGAAAAATATCATTATAATACTTTTTTTGTAAATTTCATGGGTCTATCCCCCTCTTTATTGGATTGAAAGTTGTTGAATTTTTCTCAATTAAATGTGATTTCTCACATAGGTTCCCATGAAAATGTCTATTCCTTCACTTATAATGTGAATAATGTGAGTATCCATGTCTAGTTTCCACATTAACTACACATTACACCATTACATAACATTTACCAGACTCTTATAAAAATTCCTTTAGAATACCTAGTCATATTCCACTAAAAAAGATCAATCATTATTCCAGTGTCTATATTAAAAGAGGATGCATACCTGGTGAGTCTTGTGAAGTTTTATTCATATAAACCAATTGAATCATCTTCATTTTCCCTTAAATAATTTATTTATATATTTATTTATAGGAATATATTTCCAAGAAAATATTTAGTGTATAATATTATCTGGAACTCCATAGGTTCCATAATTTTAGGTTCGTCCTTTTGGGTTCTATTCTTATTAACCATTCACAGTTGGCCATGATCACCTTCCAAATGATAAATGAAAAAGAGAATCATTTATTCTTAGAGAATTGTAAAATAGAATATATATTATCTCTTAAGATGATCAATTTATCATTAATTTATGGATATGATGACTTAATAATTGATGGTAGACATTGTGGCATGAAATAATTAATAACATGTTACTCATTCCTTAGTGTGTGACAAACTAGATTCTTCTAGCCTATATCTAGAGTATTTATTAATATATTGGTATAGAATACAAGATATTAAATTTCACAAGGTCAAAGGTTTATGTAATTTTTGAAAGACCAAAGACATAGATCTCTTAAATTTTTTACATAAATACCAAAAATGCAACTTAAGTACTCAGTGAGAACTATATTATTCCTTTTAGCATATAAATGAATTTATTTAAATATATCTTTTTAGTTTCATTTGGAATGAAACCAATATAAAGGGATAATCCTAGATTCTATTTAAGGGGTAGAGTACAAAAAAATATACAATATTATTTAAATGAATGATAGATATGTTAGGAATGAAAAATAATCCAATATTATATAAAACTATTAACATAGCCATGATATATAACCCATGAAATAAGAATATTTACATGAATAATAAAATAGAATTTCAATGTGATGTAATTTTTAATGTTAGACATCTTAATATTATCATCAAGGTCTCATGATAAGACATCATATGTAAAAAGAATGAAATATATTAAATACCCAAATTATGATACATACTAATTCATTGAGTGACTGTATGATTTTTGACCCCACCCACCAATAAATATGTCTACTTCATTTATCATGTAAAAATAATGAATGATATTTTTTTGATAAACTTTACTTTGTAATAAATAACTATCCATAATCAAATAAAAAGTCTATGGATTTTCAAAAATTCAATAGTAAATATTTTTTATAATTTTCTTGGTAAACACCATTCAATATATAATGTCTTCACATGGTATGAAATACAGGATATATGGTCAGTAAAACATAAAGAATACCTCAATGATAATTAAGAACATGGATATAAAAATATATATATTATGATCCATCATTTTAGTTTCTAAATAAGTATACCAAATATAAAAAAATACACCCAAGACTATCAAAACTAGTTTGTAGCTAGTAGCACATTCTTTGAACGAAGTGAGTATTGAATTAATACACAAACAATGTTTTGTAGGGTTATTAACATAAGTTCAAATTTAGTAGATCCTATATCAACTTATGTGTATCCATATATGGAATTGTTTTTATATGAATCTACTGCTCTTTATATTTACAAAATTTTATGATGATATCCTACAATTAGATTTATTCATTGGTTTTATCTAATTTCTGAGTATTGTTATTGTTTTTAAATGTAGCATAATGATAGGGAATTACTAATATATCATTAAAATTAAATATAATGGGAGATAACACCATTAATTTACATTTATTTAAATATTTTATGTAATTTGAAGAGATATTACAACAAAAAAATTAAATTCATATGAATATTGGTGGTTTGGTAAATCGCATTATTATTTTAAATTGCATAAAAATATAAAAATTAAAATAATAAAGTAAAGGGACTATTTTTTACATCATAAAAATATTAATCTATTATGATTAATATTTATAATGATGAATTATACTAGTAGTATTATAAGTATTAAAACCTAATTACCTTAAATATGACCATAATCAATGAACCATAATAGAGTTCCTCCAAATACATGTTCTATATGTATATAAATACAATTTTATAGGTAAAGTGTGAACCATTAAAAACTCTAAAACCCCTATATTTATCAACATCATCCAAACTAATAGCATATATAATGAACCAAATTCAGAAAATAAATTTAGAATTCTAGAAAAAATAAGAAGAATTCCTCATGCCAGCTAGATTATAATTGCAGATCCTTAGATTGAAAACTCACACATTGATCTCCTTTCCAAAAGATTTATTAAATTCATTTCCATTGACTGAAATAATTACTAATAATTTACATCTACATGAAATTCAAATAAATCCTCTAGAACACCATCAAGATCACCATCACAAAAGCCATGGAACATGATCCACTATTGAGAAATGAGATAGAAGCTACAAAAATGTGACCCTTAATCATGCCAAAAAAAGATTTTGAAATTCACCAACATCATCGTGCAACACTAAAATCATTGTTTCACCATATTCATCTACCATGATGGAGGAACAAATGTGTCCATAGCTTGACCATCCCTAATATCAATGGAAAAACTACTATAACCATCATAATTGTGTTAATAATTATCTTCACTAACATCCTGATGGATTGCGTATTCATGTATAAATACTTAAATGACATATATAGTTTTATAAAATAGTTTCCCAGAAACATTTTCATATTGTTAATTTCTAATGGACAAATTATTAAAACTTTCCATCATTTATCACATACATTTCACTTTTATCAAACATATGGTGTTTTTCAGTCAATTTTTATAAAACTACATCAGTCTACGAACTGTGATCATATGAGTTATAAAATAGATTCATAATCTCAATAATTTTAGAATTATATTTTCTTTATAATTATACATATAAAATAGCTATACAATTATATAGATTTCCAATGTAGATTAAAAATATGAATGATTTTCGAATGTACTCAATATTAGGTGGTTAGATTTACTATGATCAATTAATGTTATTATCATTAATATGATTCCCCATTTATCTTTACATAATATTAATTATGTCATAAAATATTTAATTTAATAATTAATTGAATTTATTGAACCATCCATGTTTGGAGGGGATAAAAGTAATTCATGTCATACATGGTGGAGTCTATCCAAAAAACATGAACAATGTTTCTTTAATTTCATAAATGGTAAGTGGATGGTAGAAAAAGGTTAAACCATTTTCACAATAAAATTTTATCATGTTAATGATAATGATTTTATTTTTTTGAAAATGGTATATTAAATTTGAATGACATAGATGAATAAAATAGAAATATATAATAATAATAATATAATTTTCATTCCTCTTTGGAGGAGCCCTTTACTAAGTGGTTTACGATGTCAAAGATTATCCTTTGATGATACTGATTGCTCTAGAATGTGGAAAATGGTGTTTGGGAGGGGTTTTGGTAGTGTTTATCTGATCTAGGATGATCAATGTGTGTGGATATGTAAGGTGGTTAAAGGTGCCTTTTATAAGTGAGAGAGATAGTATTTTTTAAAATACATTCAAAATTAAAATAATATAAATTATATTCTCATGGTAAATTTTATCCAAGAAAATAATAATTTTATGATAGGATTGGATAGTTATAGATAAACTCAAATAATAAAATAAATTTTAATGTTTGTGAAATTTGAGACCTTATCACATTTTTTAACCATCATTTTAACTCTTATTTCCCTTAACATGGTGACAAGAATTGGCCCTGATTGACATATTTTTATAAAACAGAATGAAATTCACCTCATTTAATAATATTAATATACATATTCTAATTATCATCATCCATTTTTTAATATTTAATTTATAAAATTTATAAAAATTAAATTGAATAGAATTTGTAAAAAAATATATTCATAAAAAAAAATTATTTTTAAAAATCAAAAAATACTCCTTCAACTTTTATTGATATTAAAAATCAATAAAATTTTGCCATTTTATTAAATTTAAATTTTAAATTTTGTAAATATGAATTGAAAAAGGAATAAAATATAATTCAACTACACTCTAATGATCAGGTAATACAATATGTGTGTTTATTATTTTCATAGATGTTTTGTTTACATGCCATAGATGAATCATGAATGTAATATTCTTGGACATGAAAATAATTTCATCCTAAAAACTAGTGATAAATTATAGAACATAATAAAATGTGGATAGTTCTTCATCATATCATCTTTAGGTTCCCATGTTGTTTCCTTAAATTTTGATTTATCTATATTCCTTTCACCATCCAGGTTGTCTGATTCCACTATATGTGCTATCTATTATCGAGAATATATATTACCTATTTATTATAATACATGTTAGGTTCTAACTCTATTTCTTCAGGTTTGAGTATGTTCGTTGTGTGATTCCGTGGTCACAAACACCTAGAACCAGTTCTCATAGACATATAATTTGCAAAAAATATTCACCTCCAACTTTAAGTGCCTAAATATAATCATCAATAAATAAAAACATCCATAATGATTATTTCAACACTTATATACTAAAAATATATTCATTTTTAAAGATTTAGATAATCATAACATGTCATAAATTAATAAATATCATGTTCCTGGAATCAAGACAATATTTTTTCATGAAAAATATAAAGCCCCTTAATCTATAATGATTCTCCAATATGTCCTTTAAATTAATCCCCTCATGTCATCCTTATAAACATTTCACATATACAAATTTTTATGACAATGGGGAATTGAAACATTAGAATGGGTGAGCTAAAGAACTTTATAAGGGAAGACATAAAGCTGAGGTAATCATGGTAAAAACATAGAATTATATTATGGAATGAATAGGTAAATAATATGAACCCATAAACAAAATGAAACTAGAATCATGATATATTCAAGAAAATAAATTAAAACCTAGATTTTAATAATATAAATCTTATATTGAGGGAATTCAGAACTTCAAACATTAAAAAACTATTGTAAATTCCTGGTTCCAAGAAACAATACTTTTTATTTAGACCATTTTCAAGAAATCATGTTTTAAAGGGATTATACTAAGACAAAATCCTATATTGGGAAGATTCATACAATAAAACCAAACCTATATTCACATGAAACATTTCTATGAATTGAGGGGATATATAATGTCATGTATCACATATCACATATTGAAGTCTAATACATACACCATAAGATTCAAAAATACATTTCAAGTCATTCAATTAAGAAGAACTTAATGAATAAAAACCTGGTTATCCATATAATGAATAATAAAGGATATATACACATGAATATCCTATTTTAGTAGAAATAATCATCACTAATTACAATATTAATCCCCATGTCAATAATATGGATATAATTATAATAACCCATCCATATAAAGAAGGTAGATGATGAACAATACATTTTCACGTTTTCAATAATCATCAGTATTGGAATAACAATAATTGTAGTGACATTACATTTCCCAATGTCAATTGAATAATATTTTTCAATGTAAACAATATCCAATAAAAATTATATAGCATCTGATTTTCATATAATATTGGGAACTATTTTTTTAGTTAATCCAATACTAGTTTTACATGGTCATAATATATCCAAAGAATGAAGGTTGATGGTTTCAAAAGAACCATACTCAATAAGTGAGGAATATTCATCAACCTGTTTATGTGGTAAGAATTTATATCACATTATAAACAAACATGGAAAACCATAGAATAAAATAAAATGGAATAATGTTCCATACATAAGAGATCAAGACTGAGATAAAAAATAAATGAACAAAAAATTTAGTTACTAATAAATCTTACTACTAGGGAATGTAATGAATTGAAATATACATGAATAAGATGGGTTGGTTTATCTAGTAAATATCATAAATTTAAAATCATATGATAAATAAATATTTATGGCAAGTGAATACACCATATGAAGGAAACAAGGTGCACAAAATATATAATTTATCAATGATCCTGAATTGGGAGCAGGAAAAATACTTATGTAATTTAAAATTCCATTAATGAGCATTTTAGTCTGTATCCTCAAAGATGAAATCAATAATTGAAATGTTTTGGTGATTCTTGTCTATCAAAGGGTGTTTTATTATGTAATTATTAAAATTTATATATTACATCTATAGAATAAAAAATGTTCATTATTTACACATTTATATTATAATATACCAATAATTACATTATGATAATCATTAATGATACAAATTCATAGTATCATTTAATTAGGATGTTAGAGGGACCAGAACATGAACATTCACATATTCAATTAATGTTTATGAGTTTCTTGTCTTATTATATCATTTTAAATGAATAATAATGATCTTAGTTAGTGTTTATTAGTGTGATATATAATAATTTTAAATATTTTTAAGAATATTTAATGGATGTGAAAACATTAGAAAATTTGAATAAAATAATATCCTCATAGAATATTTATTTTAAATGATTAAATTAACAATGATATTTTATTTTTAATATCAATAATATGTTCCATAATTTGTCAATAAAATATTAATGGATTTATAGACATTATATTTATCCTTTATAACATCTTTAGATCCACCCATTCTAGGTTATGAAGGAAAGTAAAATAGGTTATGTCATGGAGGTGGTAGTTCGCATAGCACACAAAAAACAATTTTGTGTTTCCAAATCAATGGTGTATATGAATTAATAATGGAAATACATAGACTATAGTAATATTACCATTTATAGATTATAATGAAAAAATTATATTATTTTTATTGAATAAATTTGAAAGAATATAATTAATAATATCTCTATGTAGATGATAATACTCATGTAGGGGACTTGAAGTTTCCTTGGAAGGAACTTTGGAGATGAAGGCCTCATGATAAATAATGGAAAAAAGAAACACTTTGACATGGGAGAGAGTTATAGAAGAAGAAAAATGGAATATATTAAAGGAAAAACTGAAAGTAGATGTGTGTGTTGGAATGGAGGAAGGTATACCCTTTTATAGGTGAAGGTAAGGATAGTTTAGGGAGTAACAATTACATTTAAAATAATGTAAGGAAACTATTTTTTGTCAAATCACACCTCATTCACTCCATTTTAGACAAATTTTATTATTTTATGTCATATCATTTTAACGTTTTTATTTTATCCTAATTTACTGTTGCATGTTTATTAATTTCTAATTGTACTAAATGATTTTATTTAAAAATATTTTGTTATATATTTTAAACTAATAAGTTGAATTTTATTTAAAATTTTAATATCACTTTTTGAAATAATCTTCACTAATATTGGAAAAGTTTGATTTTAATTGAATTGACTTAATTGTGTAGAAACAGTTTTTAGTGAAATATCACATTTTAGATTTCAATTTATATTTAAGGAAAAATTAACATAAGTTTAAATTCATTGAAATAAATAAATTTTTCATAAAAACATTTAGGGTATGAGGCTTTGAAGGAAATTAAAAACTGATTATCAATTGAAAAATAATTGATTTCATGAAATGTACAAAAATTGTTTTAATATTAATGTGACATTCTAATTAATTATAAAAATGGATGACATAGGTTTAAAAGTTTAAATAACGTGTTAAAATTAATAATTTTATTCTTTAAATTAATATTTGATCAGTGAAATTATTTTCAAAACTATAGTTCATTATTAATTAATTGTGTTTTCATTCAAATTATATATTTGTTGAAAATTGTATGTTTCTACTTAAAACTGACCTTTTTCTAAAAATATCCAAATTTTAAAATAATTCCATTTTAACATAAGGAATTAATATTTGATCTTAATTTTAACTAATTTCAAATTTGAAAATTTAAATATAATTCTAATAAAATCATAGAGTGTAATTGAAAAATAATTTTAATAGGAAAATGAAAATTTTGAATATTAACTATTATTAATAAAATATAATACTATTCACCATTAATATAATTCTTGTATAATTATTAATATAAAACATAATTTATTATTAATAATATGATTCTTTAATTATAAATGTGTAGAACATAAAATATAATTTTACAAGAAATAATTTTCTTATTAATAAATTATGTTATTTTTCATTTTACATAAACTATTATAATTTAAATCATATTTAATGTTGAATTTAATTTTATTATACAAATATTTCAAAAATCAGTAACTCTTATTAATCCATACTAATTCAACATTTATATCTTAATGGTCATATATAATCATTTATATTTTTTCTACATATATCAATTTTTTTTTTGTTTGGTGTTGTGTGTGGAGGAAGATATTGAACAAATTTACTTGTTTAAAGGTAATCATATATAAAATTTTTGGGGTGTATAATTCTCCCCCCAGACTTATATCAATTTTATCCTCACTATCTTAATTATCACTCACTAATAAATGTATGTGATGGTATTATTAACATATTTTTCATTTGGGATATTTCTTCTTTTATGACATATACCTTCCACTCTTAAACTAGATTAAGTTTCTTAGCTTTCCAAAAACGAAATTTTTATATTAATTCAATCATATACAGAATTTTGTATACAACCTAATCATATATTCTCCATAACATACCTTTTCCAAAACCATTTTATTCTACTAGTTAATAAACCACTTTGAATTTATATATTCCTCCTTCAAATTGACCTTATGTTTAACAATAAAATTTTATTATCCACTATATAAAAATGTCACACAATAGTAAAGAAATATTATAATCCCAAAAATTCAGGTAAATTACACAAAAAATATACAATAAATTTTCAATCTCATGGTAACCATAATTATCTTACATCTTAAATATCAATAAAGCCTTTATTATCTTATCATTAATGATATTTTAGACCTATGTGTTATCTATATATCATTCATGACTTCTCCAGAAGTTTCCAAAAAAATATAACAATGTCATAAAATTACATTTCAAGGTTATTCAACAGATTTAATCTATGTTTTCAAACAGTTTATTCAAATCTAAACAATACCAATCCTTACATGTTTGACCTAATCCTGAGTAACGTTTATAATATATAAAAATTTATTCCATAAATATCACATCACCAATCAAAAAATTAAATAGTTTAAATATCTAATTTATATTATGATATCAACATCCATTCCATAGTTAATTCTAATAAAATTACATTATACATTGTAAAAGGAATATTCTTAAATTATTAACCATTTACTTATGCTTCCATATTCAGTTATAAGTCACGGTGGATTCTAGATACATAACATTATCAGAATATTATTTATTATCCTATTTTAACAAAATACTAAAACCAAAATGGATATGATAATATAAAATATATAAGATTGAAAACATCAATCTAAACATGTCTTCTTTTATTAAACCTTTCTTTTTAAAATATGATACTTTTTAATAAAATTATGACTCTTTATGATCAATCCATGGTTATCCATAGTCATTCATATTAGATTGTCTCACCAAAATTTATTCAAATCCCTTATAGTGGTTTAAATGTAAAAGTTTAAATAAATAATTAATATCCTATTGTAGTTTTTATCCTGTTGTATAGCAAGGCCTCCTTGTCAGAGAATAGGTCATGATTGAGTAATTTCCCCATATGCCCTCTTCGGGGTTATTACCCCAACGTACATCAACATCTAAAGGCCATCCAATTTCTAGTATCTAGGTATGGATATATTTGTTATGAAAATCATATAATCAATAAATTACAAGAAAAATAGGATTTAATTTTAAAATGAAGACTTATTCTTAGGATATTCATTATAGTTCTTACATGCTAAACCCAAATAAAATGAGTGTTATTTACTTAGAATCAAATCATATAATATTCACTAGGGTTAATTATAACTATGAAATTATGATCAAAATCAACATACGATCCCTTAAATTACCATTAAAAATCCTAATATACAATGTTTTATAAACTAATACTTTGATACAAACTATTACATCCTTGGCCCGCAGTCATGTATCCAATGCTCACAGACAGATACATTACAAAATTTCTTTGATACTTGCTATAAAATCATAGATCAAATCATCCATAATTAAAAAAATACATAATGATTATTTCACCTCTTATATCTTGAGTATATTATAATGTTTATATATTTATAAAATTAGGAAACATGATATACTAATAAATCTAATGATCCTTCTATAAAACACACATTTTTTCCACTATATATGAAAATATATAATCAATAATGAGTTTTCAATAGCTTCATTAAATTAGTCCACAAGTCTTGTCTTTTAAAATATTTCCTATGTACTACATTACATAATAACCTGGGGAAATGGATACATAATAAGGGGTGAGATCACAATCATAGTAGGGGAAAGCATATAATTTAGGAAATAATTATTGAACATGACATAAATATTATTGGAGGAATAGATAAATAAATAATGCCATAATAATCATGAAAGCAGGAGCATTACATATCCTTGAGAATAAATGAAATCATGGATATCAATCATTTTGATCTAATTCTAACGGAATCTATAAATCCATTCATAAAAAACCCCATTATCAAGGCCTTATTCCAAGAAAATTACTTGGTTTCCTGACCGCATTAGATTCATTATAATGTTAAGGCCTTGTTTCATGAGACTACCCTATTATGGGAAGAGGAATACACAAAAACCCTTATTTTTTTCTCATGAGATAGATCAATGCTTCGAGGGGATATATATTCTTGTACCTAGACTGTCACTTGTTTTTTGTTCAATGCATTCACTATAAAAAAAATACTAGAAAACAAGTATTTATAATAGGTTATTTGTGACAGGTTATACAATCGTCACAAATAGTTGGTTGTAAAAACATATTTGCAACTGGAATAAGTATCTCATCACAAAATACATTGGCATGCATCACATGCCAACAGAAAATAAGCCTATTCATGACTAGTGTTTACACCTGTCAAAAATAGTATCTCTTGGTTTTTAGTACTTGCAATGATATTTTAGTCCTGTTATAAATAGTATGTCTGCAGGAAAGTATTTATCATGGATCCCATCGCAAATACCTTTTTTACCACCGCCCTAATTAATATAGGGGGTAGCATTTTCCCTAGGGATCTTGTCACAACTACTCCCATTGAAACTGATCAAACCTATATATACCTCTATGCAATTTTTTCCATTTCACCCTTCACTGAAATCCTCCCTCTTTCTCTACTCTCATATTTTTCTCTTTAGTTTTTTCAATGTTTTAAATTTTACACTACATCAGTTTTCATGGTTTGAATCGAGCATAAGATTCAGTTTTAAGGTACTTATTTATTTCTATTATTTTTTATTTATTTTATTTTATTTAATATTAGAAATTATTATTATTAATTAAGGGTAATTAATATAAATTATAATTAGATAGTTTTATTTTTCAATATTTAATTTTATAAATATTTTTTTTTTCAATTAGATTTAATGTTTTTTTAAAATTAAATAGTTTTTATTTGTAATAGTTTGGTTCAATTATCATTAATTAGTGATAATTATGTGTAATTAGTATTAATTAGTAATAATTAGTAATAAATAGTAATAATTATTAGTAATTTGTAATAAGTAGTAACAATTGGTAATAATTTCTAATAATTTGTAATAAATAGTATTAAATTGGAATAAATTGGAATAAACTGTAATTAACATAAAAAATAGTAATAATTAATAATTAATATTAATAATTAGTAATAATTAATACTAATTAGTATTAAATAGGGATAATTAATAATAATTAGTACTAATTAGTAATAATTGGTAATAATTAGTAATAATTAGTAACAAATAGAAATAAATAGAAATAAACAGTACTAGTACGTAATAATAATAATTTTTATTAAATAATAATAAATAGAAATAATTAGTAATAATTAGTAATTAATTTTATTAAATAGTAATTATCATGAAAAAATTGTAATAAATAGAAATAATTAGTAATAATTAGTAATAATTAGTAATAATTGTTATTAATTAGTTACAAATAGTAATAAATATTAATAATTTGTAATAATTATTAATAAATAGTAATAAATTGTAATAAACAGTAATAAATAGTAATAAAGAGTAATAATGATTAACAATTAGTAATAAGTATTATTATTTATTACTAAATAGTCATAAATTGTAACAAATAATAATAGATAATAATAAATATTGATAATTTGTAATAAATATTAATAAATATTAATAATTTGTAATTATTATTAATAAATATTAATAATTAGTAATAAATATTAATAAATATTAATAAATTTTAATAAATAGTAATAAATAGTAATAAATAGTAATAAATAGTGGTAAATAGTAATAAATAGTTTTATATAGTATTAAGTAGTATTAAATAGTACTAATTAGTAACAAATAGCATTGAATATCAATAAGTAGTAGTAAATAGTACTGTATACAATTGAATAGTAATAAATAGTAATAAAAAGTAATAATTAGTAATAATTAGTAATAAATTGCAGTAATTAGTAGTAATTAGTGGAAATTATCACTAATTAGTAATAATATATAGTAATTAGAAGTAATTAGTAAAAAATGTTATATATACTAATTAATATAATAACAACATGTTTTAAGTAGCAGTTATTAGTAATAATTAGTTGTAATTAGTTATCATTAGTGGCAACTTGAAAAACTTAGACATAATTAGTAAAAATAGTTATAAACTAATATAAAGTAGTACTAATTTGTATAATTAGTAATAGTTAGCAGTAATTATTAATAATTAGTGGTAATTATTAGAAATTAGTAGTAATTAGTAAAAAATAGCGGTAATTACTAATAATTAACAGTAATTTGTAAAAATTAATGATAATTAGTTTAAAAGAACAATATTTATTATTAATTGGTGTTAATCTGAAAAAATTAGTGATAAATCTATGTAATTATTCGAAAGTTGCGGTAATAAGTAATAAATTGTTATAAAATAATAAAAACTTGTAATAATTAGTGGTAAGTAGTAGTAATTACTAATAATTAGCAGTAATTATTTATAAGTAGCAGTAATTAGTAAACACTATCTACAATTAGTAAATGATTAATATAAACTAATATAATTTAGTAATAATAATTTTTAAGTAGCAGTAATTAGTAAAAATTAGTAAATAAGTTGTAATATACTAGTTTATATTGTTCTAAATATTGTCTATTTTATTATTTTTATATTTTCAAATTATTTATTATTATTTATTATTTATTATTTGATTATTTATTTATTACATTCATTGTTTTATTGTTTATTTATTATTTTATTAATATTATTAGTTTTATTATTATTATATTATTATTATTATTAATATAATATATTGTTATTCCTCCAATGGCCCGAAGGCCTTAAATGTTTTTTATTATTAATAAAATTCCTATTTTGGGAAGTAGGGGGAACCTAGATAGACATCATAACCTTAAGACTTATCACAACCTGAAGGTGGGAAAATAAACCTATATTGAAAACTTGGATTATCCCCTCCCCAGCGTATGAATCGTGATGAAGATCTCCACCATTACAAGGATGTTCATCAAGAAAGTGTCCTTTGTCAAAGCACAAGCCTGATCTGATGGTTGTCTCTATACCATCTCAAACATCCAAATCCAAACAGCTATTCATTGGTGAACCGCTATATCTATTCCTCCTCTGAGACTTGTTCCTTGTGGTCGAGTCAAAAAACTACATTACAAATCTCCAGAAGACCTATCCAACATAAAACATCAAAAAACATCACCACCATAGGTCACCTCTCCAGCACCAGAACCACCGCCAGCCATAGTCCCTCCACACCATTTCCATGAACCACTCTCATCACCGCAATAGCAATCCACCAAAGGGAAGACACTCTATGTTGCACGATTCTACGCCAACACCACTAAGGACTAGAAGGCCCATCAACCACACCAATGAAGCATCTTTAGGGAGGGGAACCAAGATGACCGAGACTGGAAGCATCGGTCTGCTGTGAAACTGATAGGATCATTATAAAAGAAGAACCCTCAAGAGATGCCAAAGCATATGAAATCGCTACAAGAGTTAAGAGAGGAACCCGCAAAACCAAGAGTAGGGCTTTTCCATCTCCATCGACACCAAAATCCACCCACATCATTCCAAATTACAAATCTTCACGGAACCACACAAATAATCCATCCCACCACAAATATAAACCCACACTATGAAACCAGAAATAGAGATCCCCTCCCCCCGATCCACTCTTGAACCTACAGCGAACCCCACCCTAAAACATCGGAGCTGCCGTAGAGCCTCTACAACCTTGTTGCACAAAGATACAGGTCCAAACCGGAAGCCAAAGCACCGATCCACACAATGGATGAAGAACAAGGGCTGATGACAAACCACACCATGCTTCCAGGGGATACACCATCGAAGACCAAAGCACGCCGATCCACCGAATCCTGGAAGATGAGGACCGAGGATTTCCGATCCACTGAAGCACTGAGGATGTCAAGATCTAGGGCCAAAGACACACCACATAGAGATCCTTAGGAAGATACCACTGAGGATCGAAGCATGTCGGAAGAGGGAAGAAGGAGATGCGGGGTGAAACCCTAGCCGCCTCGAGAGATTGGGAACCCACCACTCAGAGGCTTTCAATTTGAGTTTGTTTGAATCTTGATTTGGAATTTAATATATTATTATTATTATTATTCTATATATTTTTACGAATATTGTGTTATTTATTATTTTATAATTTTTTTATTTCATAATTTTTTAATATTTTGATTATATTTTTTCAAATTTTATTACATTAATTAGCTTTTATTAGTTTTTATATTTTATATTTTATTATTAATATAATAATTATTTTCTAATTAAATTTTATTAATATTATTATTTTTAATTATTTTTAATATTTTATTAAATTCTTGGTGATGGTTCAATAATCCCATCGCAAATAGGTTTTTTAAAACCTAAAGAAACTATTTGGGATAGAATACCTTCCCGTCGTATGTAGTTTTGTTTTGCGATGGATCATCACAAAAAAAAACTATTTGTGATGTAATATTCTATAACGTGTCATTTGTGAAGGGACCTAGTCGAAAATAACCTTTTTTGACCAAATCCCTTTGGAAAAGACCCATCACAAAAGCTTTAATTTCCAGTTGTGAGAGATAAAAAGACATTTCTTATCATTCCCTAGGGAATCTATTACTAAATAAAAACATAGATATCCATATAATGAAGAATACAAGATATCACTATTTGATCAACACATATTGGTATTAAATAGTCATCATTAGTACAAAAACATTTCCAAATCATAATAAAATTTGTAAGATAGTCATAACACATCCAAAGAATGAGGGGGATGGTCTAACAATATATAGTCATCTTATCAATAGTAATAAATTTTTGGAATAACAACATGTGGTGTGAAAAGAGATTTCCCCATGGTATGAGGATAACATTATTTTAATGTTAGTTTCATCCAATATGAAATATAAAAAAATAAATTTTCACACCATATAGAGAAATGATCATACAATTATGTATTTACTAGAATAACATTATCAAAATTTATTTAGAGAAAGATGGTGGATGATTTTAAATGAGAATATCCCAAGAAGTGAGTAACATTTATCAATGTTTTTATGTGGAAAGAATTTATATCCTCATTAAAAATATACCAAATACCACATATTACAATCATAGGGAACAATGTTCCATAATTATAAGTTCAAGAGAATGATCATAACTCAATTATTGAAAATGTAGTCAAGAAAACATGTATTGTAGGTAATGAACTGAATCAATATACACATGAATAATATGAAATGATCATTCTAGTAGGTCCCCTGAAATAAAATTAGTAAAGTAAAAATATATCCGTGGGTTGTGAATACACCATAAAAAGTAAACAAGGTGTATAAAATGTTTTATGTATCAAATAATCAGGATTGGGAATAATAAAAGTAGTGTGGCTTGAGTAACACTATAACCAAAACCCATTGACTGAGATTTCTTGAAATTCAATTTAAAATATCATTAATTTCACAAATGACAACAATTTCTCTATAGTTTTATCCTTTTCATAATGTTGGATCCTTTGTTCAAGTTTTGGGTTGAGTTTCTGATGATTTGTTTTTGAGTTTTGGAGTCTTCAGGTGGTTACGACCCTATACATCGATTCGACACGGTATGGATGAAAACTTTGTGAGGCCCAGAAGTAACAAACCAACCTTCTTTTAGTGGGTCATGGATTGTTCAATGTTAGAGGAAATAGTATGACAAGCTTGTGAAAATGTTCTATAAAATTATGTAGGTGAGTTTCATGGTTGGTGCATCGTTTCTCATACCATGCTGCCATCCAACACTAGTTCACTTTCTCTATAGTAGGGTGTTCTTGGTTGGTGCATGGTCTGGAAGACTGTGTGGCCATACTGTGTGGCCTTCCTGGAGTAAAAAAATTAAAATTAACATTAAATTAAGTATAAATAAAATAATTTAAAAAGAAAATGTTTTAAAAGTAATATTATGATTATGAATATGATTATTATGATTATTATTATGTTTATTACCATTAAAATTATTAATTTTATTATTATTAATTATTATGATATTTAATTGGGTTTTTATCCCTTAATGGGGGTTCCACACTCTATGTACATCCCCCATATCCTATCTCCCCTACCTCTCTTGACTGGCCCATCATCCTCTCCTCTATAGATGCACGACCATCCATTCATCTAGGTCCATCTATTCCACTATTTCCCCTGATTTATTTTGATTTCGTGGTAGAAACTCTATGGTATGCATTATTCTTCTGTCTTTCTCCCTATTTATTACAATTATTCCTTCTCCCATCACCCCATTAATTTTGGGAAAACCCTAATTCTAGATTTGATCAGGTTTTTGGTGTTTCTTTCTATTGTTAAGATATAAAGTGGCTCTCTAAGGATGACCTTGTTCGTTTTCCGGCATCTTCCACTTAAGGTGAAGTGATTAGGATCATTTTGGGTCACCTGTTATAGTTTTATGTTGATTTAGTCTACTCTCTTAGTTTGTTTCAATTTTTTTGTGTCCTTTATGGTGATTTTTGTCATTTCTTATATTTTTATGTAGTGCATTTTTGTCTTTGTTGGGATTTTTTTGTTCTCCCACTATCGAAGGGTAATATGTGTATGCATAGTTAGGTATAAATATGTGTAATTTGCTCCTTCATTTATATTCAACCACGACATTATGAATATATATATATATATATATAATGGGGCTTGGTGTGATTATATATATATGTGAAAATTAATATGTGTGTAAGTTCAATGAGGTATATTCATGTATAAGTATGTATATAAGGATCCCATTGTATATATTTTCCCATGAAAAGATGTATATAGGGGATAGGTGACCTTTCATTTAATAAAAGGTGTGTATATATGCAAGAGTAAATGAAATATTGGAGTTTTCTTTTTAAAATTTCATAGAGTGCCAATATGTTTTGGCTTTGTATTCTTTTTTTTGAGGTAGGTTCCCAATGAAAGGGCCTCTAATTTGAATTCCATAATTTCATGAGTATTCTTAAAAATTGTTTTTAATATTAATTAGTATATATATGCTATGAAATGTGATTTTGATGCTTTATGTTGAAATGTCCTTTAGTTTCCATGTTCAACTTCATGTTAGACATGTGTAGTCTTCATTGAAATATACTTCCAACCATATTTTATAAAGATATAATATTTAAATGTTTTAATGTTTCTTCCAAAAAAATTGTTTTGTTTGTGGAATGTTTATTTCTAATGTTTTATGGTGTTTATAAAATTGATTTTAAATTTTACATGAATGAAAATGTGTTCGTATGTTATTTTAATGAAAGGAAATTTCATGTTTTGGTGTGTTTGGAAATGTGCATTGGTATTGGCATGAATTCAAGGATAAATGAAGATTTTACATTTTAAGATAGACTTCTTGAGTTAAACATGGTTTAATTTTTTTAAAATGTGAGGTTCCATGGTTGATTAACTGGTCTTTTGAAAAGATAAGAAACTTAATAGTGTTTGGTGATTATGTTTTATAAAATGAAAATAATCATTGTAAATAAATAAGGCATTTTTTGTTACCTTGAGAATGATTTGTGGTAGTAGAATATTCCTCTTATGGAATTCCACTTGTTTTAGAAAAATGATGTGTATGTTAAATGTTTGATTTGAAATATGTTCCTAGTGTAGAGGCTTGTGAGTTGTTATGTGACATTAGAAGAGGTATTCTCTCAAGGAGGGAGATCGGTGGTGGGAAGTTGGATTTTTTTTTTGTAAAGAAAACGACATGTTAATTTATGTTAGTTTGATAAAAACTCACCACTATTTCATATAGGGGACATTGGAAACTAGGGTACCTTTGTGGCTGGACTAGAAATAGTATTCTAGTTGATTCAAAAGTGATTGAGGCCAGGATTCATCTAGTAGGATTGACAATTGAAACACTAACTAAACATGTTATATGATCAGGTAAAAATAAAACATTGGATGAGATCCTCTATAGTGGATTGCGAATGAGGATCTTGTTGGACAACTATAACATTGTATTGGATCTTCTCTAGTGGGTTGTGCATGAGAATGATATTAGTTGTTGAGTTGGAGGAATTTTATCACTAAGGTACTGTAACGACCCGAAATTTTGAATAAATCTTGTTTCCTAATTTGATGTGTTATTTTATTTTATTTTTATACTCAACAAAAAATGTTTTATTTGATAAACATGATTATAATTAAAACGAGACCAATGGGTTTTGACTGTTATATGACCATCGGTCAATATGACCACTGTGAACAAAATGTTTTGATTATTGTCTCTAAATATAAGTAATCTTGGTTGATTATTATAGAAAGAAGATTCGATGGCCTCACCTAGTAGTCTTGGACCGATCGAAGCCCATCTAACGGAGCTTGGGAAGGAGGTAGAACCATTGGGATTTGCTCTGGACCAAACCCAAGCCGAACTTCATCATGTGAAGCTAGAACGTAATCGTCTTCGTGAGAAGTTCAAACTGGTAGAAATTACTACTCGGGCAATGTTGACCGAGCCGCCCCAAGATTCTATCACCCTAGCACACCTTACTCTTAGGTCCTATGCTGGTATTATAAGGGGATATGTAACGAGACCGTAACTGCCTTGTGTAATCCTTGTTTTAAATAAAAATTGGGATTTCTTCTTATGATGAAGTTTATGAATTTTAAAATGACCGGATAAAAATAGTATGCATATTTTTGATGAATTTTCAAAAGGATATTTTAAAAAAATGTTTATGTAACCCTTAAATAATTTAAAATGTGTAATGATTTTCAAAAAATGGTCTTCTACAATTATGTCCAGTACGAAATTTAGAGTCTAATAAGATCAACTTGATTTTTGATGAATAGTAAATTATGAATAGTGATATTACGCTTAGGATTAGTAATGTGACCAAATGGATTAGTAATTTCACATAAAGAAAGTTTTAATATAATTTAGACACCTAGATTAAGTAATGTTATTCAATAAAATGGGTAAATAACGGTTTCATAAATTATTAGTCAAGTATTAGTTTTTTAGGTGAATAGTGTTTTTTAATTAAAAATTTAATTAAAAATAATTTGAAAAATATTTTTATAAAAAGGAATTTATTTTTGAACTCAGAGCATCGATATTATGTTATGGTAATTTTTGGGGTTTTTCTGAAAAAATGAATTTTCGCTGAATAGTGTATTTATTTAAAAATAAATTTTAAAATATTTAGAAAATTATTTTTATAAAATGAATTTCATTTTTAAAATCAGAGCATTGATATTTGGTTAGTGTGAAATTTTGGGTTTTTTCTGAGAAAGTTGAATTTTCAGTGAATAGTAAAAATGCAGTTTTAGGGTTTCGGTATGTTTAGTGACATCATAGCTGTGTCATGATGATGTCATGAGATATTTTAAGGGTTGGCCAGCCAAAGGTGATTAATTATTGTTGTGGGGGCCCCATGTGGACTAACTCCATTGTAAATGCCAAGGGAGAGCACATGGGTTTTTTTTTGAGAAAAGCACATGTGAGGTGTCCCTTGGCCATTAATGCCTTGTCCCCTCACATTCCCTATAAATACCAAGCCCTCCTCTCATCAATTCGACTCCCCACTCTTCCCCAACGAAGTTATGGTCTCATTACCTCCCAAGGAGTCCTCCCGAGGTTCCCCCAAGCCCTCAAGGTCTCAACCTTTGAGGTTTAAAAGTTACATTTTAAGGTAAGGGATCCGATCTCTCTCTTTCTTTTCAAGAAATCTCTTTTATGTAATTTCTTTTATGCTCCATGCTCTTATGTTAAAGGGTGTTCTTTTATACTCCTCTTACTTCCCTTTTCATTTTCAAATAATGAGAGATCCCCTCTTACTCTCATTATTTCTTTTTATGATGTTTTATGTGGCGCCGTTAGGCTGCCAAATTTTTTGTAACGGATTCTTTCTCCCTTCTCATTTTTCAAGATCTATTTTCATGTAAAGTATTTCAAGTTCCTTTTTATTATGTTGGGGTATGATCTCTAAATTTATTATACTGATCTTTTATGATCATATGATGAGAGACCACATTTTATCTCTTCAATTCAGTATTATGAAGTTTTAAGTGGCGCCGTTAGGCTGCCGAATTTTTAAGTAGTTCTTCACCCTTCTCGTTTGGAAGTTCTACTTTCATGTCAATTATTTCAAGTTCCTTTTTTTTATGTTGGGGAATGAAATCTATATCTATCATACTGGAATCTTATGTTCATATGATGAGATACCCTATTTTATCTCATCAATTCATTTTTGTTGAAGTTTAAGTGACGCCGTTAGGCTGCCGAATTTTTAAGGGATTCTTTCACCCTTCTCCTTTTCAAAGTTCTAATTCCATGTCAAGTCTTGCAAGTTACTTTTTATTATGTTGGGGTATGATCCATATATCTATCATACTGATCTTTTATGTTCATATGATGAGATACCTTATTTGACATCATCAATTCATTTTTGGTTGAAGTTTACGTAACGCTGTTAGGCTGCCGAATTTTCATAAGAGAAATATTATTTTTGTCTTCATTTCATGTTCTTCATTTCATATGGTATATTTTCAAATTTCATTACCATGTTCTTAAATCCCTTATATTCTTTCCCTCTACTATTTTATGGGTCATTTATCATTGTTTGACCCATGTCCCCTCTCTTTTCAACATTTTCTAAAACCGTGTAACGTAGCCGTTGTGCTGCAGAATTTTCGTCTCAAAATGCCTCACTCTTTTTCTCAAAATTACTTCATGTTATTAAGTGAATACTCAAAGCTCTTATTTCTACAGGGTTATTCACATATATACAAAAGTGTTCTATTTTAAATTCTGGGATTTACATACATGATACCCGCTTTCCCTTTCCGTGGGTTTAAAGTAACGTAAAGGTCATGTCTTTAAAGCAATTTTTAAAAAGTTATGATTATGAAATGAAACCCATTTATTTTATGCTATATGGGTTATTTATGAAATGTTTGATGATGATATATGTGGCTCACATGATAATAAAGGAAAATTTAAGGGTGCGCCCTGATAGCGCTCCAATGCATTGGGTAAAGACTTAATCTCTTGAGATGACCATTTTAACGATGCCTTGGTGAATAACCTTGGTAATTTTTAACGACACCTTGGGGATGGGCCTTGGTGAAACGAAAAAATTGTCAATATTAAATGTTGTAGCCACATCTTCAAGTTATGAAAAATGTTATTTTATTATGATGTATCTCATGATTTCATTCTCATGCCTTAATGTTCTTTTAATGACCTTATTGAAGTATCTCAAGTTCACATGTAAAATGTTTCTCTTGTTTCTCTTACTGGGCCTTCTGCTCACCCTTTCTTTTGATGTATGTCCCCAGGTTATGAGATGCAGTAATGATCCTAGGATGAACATGAGGAGAAGCCTTTAAAGTGTTTAAGAAGAATGTTTTATGTTTTCATGTTTTAAGTTCCTAGTTTCCAAGACACTAAACCTTAAAGATCCTCAGTTCCGTGTAATGAAATGAAAGTTATGTTATAAAAAGATTGGATGCTATAGTTGGTATCAAAGGATTGTTTTGTTATTTGTGGAAATTAGGATATTAAAACATTAGGAAGAACTCTATAGAAATGTTTAAATATAGGAAATCTTCCAGATATTTTGGTGAGTATTGAGTAAGGGGTTTCAAAGGAAATACATCCCTGTCTGGATACGAGCAGGTAGAGGTGGATCTGGCACAGATGTACATAGGGGTAAAACCCGAAAACACCGCTTTGAGCTAGACTCAAATGAGAACTGGTACACGACAACAGGCCTTGCTGTACTCTTGGTTACGACACTCCCGTGGGATATGCTTTGGTAAATTAATAAGCTTATTATGAACCATTATTAAAGGAACAAAGATAAAATTAAATAAAATTCACATAAGAATATACAATCATGGATAACCTAGATTGGAACCTAGGGGATCGCAAGTTAGGATATAATTTCATTCCACAAGTTTATCCTTTTATGCTTAAAGTTTCCTTTTCATGATTATTGGCGAAGTATTTAAGCCCCTAATTATACTTTATCTTCGTAGTTAATGGTGGGAAATGGAATAACATGTCCCAACAACCAATGTGATAGGAAATGCGATGACTGCCGTATTAATATGACAGAGATGATTAGGGGATTAAAAGATTATTATTATTTTGGAAGACGTTCACTATTTTGGGGACCCTATATGATCGAGGTAAATAGATTACTATGGTATTTTCATTAAGGAGTAAGGTTGACTTATATTTTGAAGAATCGATGAATTTATGGTGGACTTATGGTAATTAAGGTTACTTACAGGAATGATTAACCTATCTTGGGTAAAATATGTTTAGGTTAGCTACTTTTGTTATATGATGTTAGGAGTGGTTGATGTTGTTTGGAGATGAACAATGACGTTTATTTTGGAAGACTATGTTATCAAATCTTTCTTGTATTTGGGTTTCAATCTTAGTTTGGTTTATTTTGAGGAATCTTAAGGACCATTATTTACGGAATGGTCTATGATGAACTTTGGGTAATACCATGGAACTTTGAAGATTTAAAAGTAGTTTCCATTCCTATGGGTTTATTTTTGAAGATTTGTTTTACCTTACCCATTATATTTTTGGGATAATGTTTAAAGATAGAAGAAATAGATAGTTGATCTTTTGTGGATAATGTGATTCTCTAGAAGATGATTCTTGTGTTTTGATGAGACCAAGTAGTTCTGAATGCTCATCGTTTGGAGAAAAGATTAGTTTTGGTAGAAACTTATTAATGTATGAAACTCTACATGAAGGTAGATATATTTCCTTATGTTTTTGTTCTATGTTGTAAATGAATTCCTCAATGTTATTAAAAGGAACGTAAAACAAAAACATTGTTGGTTTACGTTTCCTACTAGGTAATCAAATACCACTTACACACATCATAATTTTGGGATTTTCTGGTGGTTAACTTCCTCTTAATAATGTTTTATATCACTCTCCTTTAGAACGTGACCCTTTGTTTTCTCCTCCATGTCCATGTTTCCTACATGGAATCTTAGTATGAGTAAACTCGGCTGGCCTTTGTACTTCCTTTTCTTTCTTTTAAAGTAATGGTGTTACTGACTCTTTTTCCAATGTGGGACTTTCAATGAAATTTCAAAATCAATTTTAAAAATTGTGAGGACACAATTTCTTAAGGGGGGAAGATTGTAACGGCACGAAATTTTTAATAAATCTTGTTTCCTAATTTCATGTGTTATTTTATTTTATTTTTATACTCAACAAAAAATGTTTTATTTGATAAACATGATTATAATTAAAATGAGACCTGTGGGTTTTGACTGTTATATGACCATCGGTCAATATGACCACTGTGAACAAAATGTTTTGATTATTGTCTCTAAATATAAGTAATCTTGGTTGATTATTATAGAAAGAATATTCGATGGCCTCACCTAGTAGTCTTGGACTGATCGAATCCCATCTAACAGAGCTTGGGAAGGAGTTAGCACCATTGGGCTTTTCTCTGGACCAAACCCAAGCCAAACTTCATCATGTGAAGCTAGAACGGAATCGCCTTCGCGAGAAGTTCAAACTGATAGAAATTACTACTCGGGCAATGTTGACCGAGCCGCCCCAAGATTCTATCACACTAGAACACCATACTCTTAGGTCCTATGCTGGTATTATAAGGGGCTATGTAACAAGACCGTAACTGCCTTGTGTAATCCTTGTTTTAAATAAAAATTGGGATTTCTTCTTATGATGAAGTTTATGAATTTTCAAATGACCAGATAAAAATAGTATGCATATTTTTGATAAATTTTCAAAAGGATATTTTAAAAAAATGTTTATGTAAACCTTAAATAATTTAAAATGTGTAATGATTTTCAAAAAATGGTCTTCTACAATTATGTCCTGTACAAAATTTAGAGTCTAATAAGATCAACTTGATTTTTTATGAATAGTAAATTATGAATAGTGATTTTACGCTTAGGATTAGTAATGTGACCAAATGGATTAGTAATTTCTCTTAAAGAAAGTTTTAATATAATTTAGACACCTAGATTAAGTAATGTGATTCAATAAAATGGGTAAATAACAGTTTCATAAATTATTAGTCAAGTATTAGTTTTTTCGGGTGAATAGTGTTTTTTAATTAAAAATTTAATTACAAATAATTAGAAAATTATTTTTATAAAAAGGACTTTATTTTTGAACTCAGAGCATCGATATTATGTTATGGTAATTTTTGGGGTTTTTTCTGAAAAAATGAATTTTCGGTGAATAGTGTATTTATTTAAAAATAAATTTAAAAATATTTAGAAAATTATTTTTATAAAATGAAGTTCATTTTTGAAATCGGAGCATTGATATTTTGTTAGTGTGAAATTTTGGGTTTTTTCTGAGAAAGTTGAATTTTCAATGAATAGTAAAAATGCAGTTTTAGGGTTTCGGTATGTTTAGTGACATCATAGCTGTGTCATGATGATGTCATGAGATATTCTAAGGGTTGGCCGGCCAATGGTGATGAATTATTGTTGTGGGGGCCCCATGTGGCCTAACTCCATGGTAAATGCCAAGGGAGAGCACATGGGTTTGAGAAAAGCACATGTGAGGTGTCGCTTGGCCATTAATGCCTTGTCCCCTCACTTTCCCTATAAATACCAAGCCCTCCTCTCATCAATTCGACTCCCACTCTTCCCCAAAGACGTTTTGGTCTCATTACCTGCCAAGGAGTCCTCCCAAGGTGCCCCCAAGCCCTCAAGGTCCCAAACTTTGAGGTTTAAGAGTTACATTTTAAGGTAAGGGATCCGATCTCCCTCTTTCTTTTTAAGAAATCTCTTTTATGTAATTTCTTTTATGCTCCATGTTATTATGTTAAAGGGTGTTCTTTTATACTCCTCTTACTTCCCTTTTCATGTTCACATAATGAGAGATCCCCTCTTACTCTCCTTATTTCGTTTTATGAAGTTTTAAGTGGCGTTGTTAGGCTGCCGAAATTTTTGTAACGGATTCTTTCTCCCTTCTCATTTTTCAAGATCTATTTTCATGTAAAGTATTTCAAGTTCCTTTTTATTATGTTGGGGTATGATCTCTAAATTTATCATACTGATTTTTTATGATCATATGATGAGATACCCCATTTTATCTTTTCAATTCAGTATTTTGAGGTTTTAAGTGGCGCCGTTAGGCTGCCAAATTTTTAAGTAGTTCTTCACCCTTCTCGTTTTGAAGTTCTACTTTCATGTCAATTCATTCAAGTTCGTTTTTGTTATGTAGGGGTATGATATATATATAAATCATAATGGACTCTTATTTTTATATGATGAGAGACCCTATTTGATCTCATCAATTCATTTTTGTTGAAGTTTAAGTGACGTCGTTAGGCTGCCGAATTTTTAAGGGATTCTTTCACCCTTCTCATTTTCAAAGTTCTAATTCCATGTCAAGTATTGAAAGTTCCTTTTTATTATGTTGGGGTATGATCTCTATATCTATCATAATGATATTTTATGTTCATATGATGAGAGACCCTATTTGACATCATCAATTCATTTTTGGTTGAAGTTTACGTAACGCTGTTCGGCTGCCGAATTTTCATAAGAGAAATCTTATTTTTGTCTTCCTTTCATGCTCTTCATTTCATATGGTATATTTTTAAATTTCATTAATATGTTCTTAAATAACTTATATTCTGTCCCTCTACTGTTTTATGGGTCATTTATCATTGTTGGACTCATGTCCCCTCCCTTTTCAACGTTTTCTAAAACCGTGTAACGTAGCCGTTGTGCTGCAGAATTTTCGTCTCAAAATGCCTCTCTATTTTTCTCAAAATTACTTCATGTTATTAAGTGAATACTCAAAGCTCTTATTTCTACATGGTTATTCACATATATAAAAAAATGTTCTATTTTAAATTCTGGGATTTACATACATGATACACACTTTCCCTTTCCGTGTGTTTAAAATAACGTAAAGATCAGGTCTTTAATGTAGTTTTTAAAACGTTATGATTATGAAATGAAACCCATTTATTTTATGATATATGGGTTATTTATGAAATTTTTAATGATGATATATGTGGCTCACATGATAATAAAGTCAAATTTAAGGGTGCGCCCTGATAGCGCTCCAATGCATTGGGTAAAAACTTAATCTCTAGAGATGACCATTTTAACGACGCCTTGGTGAATAACCTTGGTAAATTTTAATGACACCTTGGGGATGGACCTTGGTGAAACGAAACGATTTTCAATATTAAATGTTGTAGCCAAATATTCAAGTTATGAAAAATGATATTTTATTATGATTTCATTCTCATGCCTTAATGTTCTTTTCATGACCTTATTGAAGTATCTCAAGTTCACATGTAAAATGTTTCTCTTGTTCCTCTTACTGGGCCTTCTGCTCACCCTTTCTTTTGATGTATGTCGCCAGGTTGTGAGATGCAGTAATGATACTAGGACGAACATGAGGATAATCCTTTCAAGTGTTTACGAAGAATGTTTTATGTTTTCATGTTTTAAGTTCCTAGTTTCCAAGAAACTAAAACTTAAAGATCCTCAGTTCCGTGTAATGAAATGAAAGTTATGTTATAAAAAGATGGGATGCTATAGGTACGAGGTTCATAGAGTCCCAATAATACTAGTTACCTACAGTGATTTCCATGTTTATCCATTATAACATGGTTAGTTATGATTTGGTGCTCGATATTATTATGCAGTGGACATTGTGTACATTGTTCTTTTGATGTGATTTCAATTTTAGTTGCTTCATGATTTATTTTCCTCCTTTTTGAAAACAATGTTTTAATGTAAATTGATTTCCCTTAATTTTAAAATGTTTATTCATTCATTGAAACTACTTTGGAAATTTGAAGGAAAAAAATAAAAAATTCTTCATAATGTACATTTGTTACTTGAATTTGAAAATAATAAAAAATCATATTTTATATGGTTGTATTTTTAAAATAGCGTGGCTTCGTTTTATTTTTAAAGATAAGGCATAGGGAACAGTTTATTTGGGAATGCTCTGTGAGTTTCAATACTTTTTCCAATAGCTTTATTTTTACGTTTTTTGGGTAATGTACCCAGTTCAGTTTTTTTCACCATGGTGCGATGTCAGTTTAGTGGTTGGTAGTGACTCATATGGTCACATTTATTTATCTGTAGTTTTATTTTCATTTCACATATACAGTAAGGTTTTATAATTCATTTTATATTTGATTATTTATTTTTAATTTTTCATGTTCCAAATAATTACCAGCTGCTTTATTTTGATGCTCAACACTGGTTTCCAGTCTGGGAGGATAGGGAATGCCTCTCATGACTTGTTTTAGGCTCTTTTGGGTGACCGGTTTACAGTCAACCAAGGTTGGATAGTGACTATTGAAACCATGAAAAGTGTTTCATGCACTTCCTCCCAAAATTTAAGAAATGGTCTTCACTTAGACACCAAATTAAGAGTTTTAATTATAAATACAACTTTATTTTAGGATAAGGAGAAGATCATATTTCCATGTTTCATGAACTAAAACTTCCTCAATTAGGATACAAAATTTTTCACTATGATTATATATTTTTCAAGGGCGTATGTGATGGTAGCGAAGGGGCATCCTAAAGGGATGATACCACATAATGACTCTAATCCTGAGCATGGGTGCAGTGGCGTATCCCCTGCAACATAGAGTAATTGTTTCTCCTATGTCCCATAAAACACTGTCAGTGCACATGGGTACATGTGTGTGACCTACCTACATTCCAATAACATGAGTTCCAATTCACCTTCACATAATGTCTCATGTTTTCTTATATATATACCCTTGGAGTCTTCAATTATATGGATGAATTTCCCCCAAGGATTTTTTATTATCTAATCTCCCTAGTGATTCTACCAAGTACTCTGAATCCTCTATGGGAGTTTGATAATGGAAAAAGATAGGTAATTAAAAGAGGATATTGAAACATTATCGCATTTACTGTTAAAAATCAACAACAGTTGTGTGACCCATTCTCCCAACCCCCTGACTTATGATGGCTATAGTGATTCTCCCTTCCTCAAACCAGAACCCACATGACTCACTTCAGGGAATACTTGTGAAGACCCTTGAAGGATCTAGTCATGTGATTCCAATGTTTATTCATCCATGTTGTTCATCAAATAAGGTGCTTCAGTTTTCCCAAGCCGACTAGTGCAGAGTCCCCTTTCATGACCCTTATTTTTTCCCCCTACTCTTTAGCCCATGAAAGCCTTTCATGAATACTCCTTCAAATCCGCTAATGACATGGATTATCCATTACTAGCTCACTTACATGAAAATTATCATATTGAACCCTCCACCTATTCCTCCTGATTTTCAAAACCATGTGGATGTTCAAATTAGTGTGTCTCTCATTGGGGTTTTGATTCCAGCAGTCCTAAGATTCCTACAATTTTAGAGTTGGTTGGTTAGTGTCATTAGGGACCATGTGAGTATGGATCCCCAAATTCACATGGACCCCTACACCCTGGGCAGTGTTAGGACATTCTCAGTCTCAGGTTACGGGGATAGAACTGTGTATTCCCCTTCTTATCTATGAGACCTGAAGGCTCTAGTTCCCAGCAAGGAGGATAAGGATCACACTTGATTTTGGTGAGTCAATAAGTTACATAATGACTTTTCCATTCCTTTATGTTTTGAAAATCACAACAAATTTCATAAGGAAATTTATCTTTCTCTAAGAAATATTTTCTGAAGGAAATTTTTCTTTCTCTAAGAAGTGTTTTGTCTGATATCCTTGTTTCTCAAATTCCTTATCTTATATTTTCTTAAACCATGTTTAGCCATCATTTTCATTAAACAAAAATCAGATCCTTACCTAACTCAGAACCATAACATTCATTTGAATATGATTTCCCTAGAATAGTGAGTCTGATTTCTCTGAAAATAATACCCCAATTTCTTCTGAAATCAGACACTGATTTCATTTGAAATTAGACTATGATTTCTTTTGAAACCAGACTCCAATTTATTCTAAAATCATACTCCTATTTCTTCTAAAATCAGACTCTAATTTCTTCTAAAATGAGACTATGATTTCTTTTGATATCAAACAACATTTTCTTATAATATTAGACTCTGAATTATTTAAATATACGAATCCAAATTCTTCATAAATAAGATTTTGAATTCATCATAAACGAGATTCCAAATTCACCAGAATTCAGTTATTTTAGAATCTGGTTGTTCTTATTTCTAGACTATGATTCTCACGTTCCTATGAATCGAATTATATGTTTTTATTATAGTTATCTCATTTACATAAAGTAAAATTTCATTTTATTAGATCCATAACATGTTAATGTTTCCTAAGATTAATTTTTTTAATTAAATATATTATTTCTTACACATGGTTATGTTTCCCATGTTTTCTTGCATGATAATATTTCATAAAATTTGATTTCAACAAACTATTGGCTAAGTGACATGTGTATAGGTGTCTCCTAAATTTAAGGAATATTATGACTATTTGAGGAGGTGTCGACAGTTGGGATTAATTACATATAAATACTCTCTACATTTGAAGATTTTGAGATGTTGACACAAGAACACACATATAGGGATTATATGTTGTGATGTTGTGAAGTGATTTCTAGAGATAGAGACTCTCATGCCTTTCATGAATGTTTTGATTAACTTTTGCAAGATCTGAAAAACTTCTTCATCCTACTTAGTGAAAATTTGATTATTGCTGATCAATCAAGGGCTTACGGGAATAGGAATACAGATGTGATTAGTAACATAAAGTTAGAGGGCCTATGGGGATAAAAAATATAGATTCCGATATTCTTTTAAAGGGATTACCCTGGTATGGGTAAGGCTGACTTTATTGAAAGTATAAATCAAGGGACCTTTATCCATGGTTGTTGGATACCCTTCTATATGGGCTAAAAATATCCTAATACATGTTTACTTTTTTTATTACAAGTTTTATTTGTGCTGCATTTTGTTAAAGAAAGTATAGAATTATTATACGATATTATACTACATAATCTGATATAAATATGATTCTATATGATTTATGGTAGAATCATTCCCTATGTAAACTTGTTTTATGATTCTTTTTGAAATCAATAATTTTAGATCCTAAGAAAGTTATTTTCTTATTTAAAAACTAAATTGGGTTTATGCATCCATATTTTTTAACTTTGTAAACATTTATTTTCTTAAGGATAAAAAACATTAATCATACAATTCACCCCCATCTTGTAATTGAGCATCTACATCTATATTTAGATCATAAATTTATTATCATAGAAGGTATATAAATTACTTATACTTACATATAAGTTTTTTTTCTCAACTTTTCTTACTCATCTTTACTTTTTCATGTTTTTCTTAAAATATTCTTTATAAACACATTATTTATAAAGTTTTTTTACTAATTATTATTGTGGAAAAGATATTTTGTATCAGAATGGAACAAATAAACATTGGTTTTATAGACAATATAAATCCTACTAAACCACCAATTTTTTTATTAATGATTATGGGTACTAGAGAGATAAAATGATGACTTTTTTTATTAACACTAGAGGGTATAATTTTTTCATTCTCACTGGGGAATACAAGATTGCTGAGAAAGAAATCAGAACATCCACAAATCAAGAAAAACAAGAATATTAACTAAACTACAAGTAATTGAATACTCTTATATGACATATTACCACAAATATCTACAATAAAAAAATCATATTGTGAAGCTTAAAATAGAATTGGGAAGAATCTTGAAGTATACACACATTGCAACTTCAGAAGTGATAGAAACTAGAAGAGCTATGTTAACAACAAAGTATCATAGTTTTATGTTTCCTTATAGAGAACCAATTTTCAAAGGGTATAAAATATTTATGATTATCATCAATAGCCTTAAATTTATGGGTGATAAAGGACTTTCTGATGCTGTTATTTTGGACAAGATAATAGATTTTATGCCGAATGAGTGGGAATCTAAATGGAAAACTATATTGAAAATAAGAAAGTCTCTAACATCACCATTGAGGAGTTATTTAGAACTCTTCTTCAACATGAAAGAAGAATGAAGAGTGATGCAAGCATTAATAAGAAGAATAATGGTAATGGAAGTGTCTCATTCACTACTACATTTGAATCCAATACTTGGAAAAGGGTAAATAGATCTAAAGATACGAAATATGTTTTAATATATGAATAAACTGATAGTGACCACTCTAAGAATGAACCATCCAATCTTGCTCGAAGGATGAACAAGATTTTGGGAAAGAATGATTTTTAGTAAATATATAAGAAGAAATAAATAAAGGTCAAGAAATATTCTGAAGTAACTTGTCATGAATGAAAATGGGTGGGACATATCAGACCTGATTTCCCTATAATCAAGAGAAAGGAAAAAAAAGTATAAGCATTATGAAATGAATAAAAATAAGTACTATGAGTCTAAGGATAAGAATGTTCTAAAGGATAATGAAACATGGAGTGCCAATGGTGGTGAATCTTCAGATGAATATTTGGAATATAAATCTTCTATTCATAAGAATATTGGTGTTATATCCAGATTACCTATTGAAAATAATTTTATTATGGATAAGGTACAAAATGATGAATCTTTAACCAATAATTCTTTAAATGAATTTTCTCTTAATGAATAATATTATGATTCTTTGGATGAATATTCTTATTCTTTAGAAGATAATATCTTACCTTCATTTGAATAAGTTTTTAGATTTTCTAAATTACATGAGAATGGGAACTATAAGAAAAAAAGAAGTTAGAGAAAGAAAATTATAGAATTTTTGTTTTAACGAAACAATCATCAGATCTTTCAAAGGGTATTGATAAAAAAACTAATTTTTCTGAAAATATTTCTAAAAAAATTAAGGATGATAATTTTGAGAAGGATAAACATTCTAAGGATCTTGAAAAATTTATTTCTAAGAAAAATAATTTAGAGACTAAATCAAATTATAACACCAATTATTATGACGATAAATTTTTTATTATTATACTAAAATTTGAAATATTTTCCTTAATTTTTATTTATCAAATTTGACTTCTTGAAGGAATGATCTTGATAAAATTATTCATAACTTCGTCCTCTTAGGAGTAGTTTTGTATTTGGATATACTCATTCAAAACCTGTTTTTAGTCATAAATATTTTGTTCCCCAAAGTGTTCCTTTTTTCACTAGGAGTCATTGTGGTGGATATTGGGAGAAAAAATGTTTTGTGAATAAAACCCAATCCTTATGTTTTATTACCTATTACTTTCCTATACAAATTTGGATACCTAATATTTTAATTTCTAACAATTTCAGATCCAATAAAGTTTGGATTCCAAAAGTCTAACTATTTTATTTTTACAAAAATAAATGAAGTTCCAAAAACAATACATGGTATATAGATAATGGATGTTCCCAAAAAATGATTGGTAACAAAAATTCCTTGGAAAAGATTATCAAGATGAAAGGTGGAAAATTAAATTTTGGAGATAATGCTTTGGGAGAAATTTTTGGTATAGGTATCATTGTTCTTATTGGAATGACTTTAATTTGAAATTTTTTATTTGTTAATGTTTTTAAGAATAATCTTATAACCATAAGATGATTATGTGATAAAGTTTACCTTGTTAATTTTAGGAATGATGAATTCCTAATAAACAATTCAAAGGAAGAGTTTATTCACATAGCCCATAGGCATGAGAATGTTTATAAACTGAACTTAGAAGACTTTAAGACCCAAGATCTACCTTGACTTAGTGTAATGGAAGACCAATGTTGGTTATGGAATAGAATACTAGGACATTGTAACCTTAGGAAATTATTAAAACTCTCAAATAAAAGACTTGTTAAGGATCTACCAGAGTTTAGATTTGATTCTTCAAAAGTTTTTAATCCTTGTTAATATGGAAAGAAACATAAGTCAATCTCTAAATAAATCAGTGAAGTCTCAACATTTGAAGCATTACCACTAGTGCATATAGATCTTTTTGTTCCAACACAAACTGGAAGTATTGGAGGCAAATACTCTATATTTTTTTAGTTGATGATTACACTATATTTACTTGGGTCTATTTTCTAGCAAAGAAGTCTGAAGAATATTTCTATTTTAAATAATCTTCAGCCAAAGTTAAAAATGATAAAAACCATCCATTGATAACTATTCATAGTGATCATGGGGGAGAATTTGAAAACTAAGATTTTGAAAAAAAATATTACAATAAGGAATTACTCATAACATTTCCCCTCAATGAACTCCTCAACAAAATGGTGATGTTGACAGAAGAATCTGAATTCTTCAAGAGATGACTAGAACCATGTTGAGTGAATATTATATTGCTAAAAAATATTGGGCTGAAGCTGTATGTACTACTTATTATATAATAAATGATGTTTTAATCAGTATTTTTATTAATAAAACGCCTTATATATTTTAGACTAGTTTAAAACCTAATTTTTCTTACTTAAAAGTATTTGGATGCAGAGTATTCATCTTGAATACTAAATATAACTTATATAAATTTTCACCCAAATATGATGAAGGAATTTTCTTAGGCTATTCAACAACTTATAAGGCTTATGTTGGGAAAAAATCCCTCAAGGTAACATTGCAGTATTTTTGGGTTGATTGTGTTTGTTGACAAAGCAGGTTTCCCTGGAGAATTGTCGAGTTCCTGATAAGTTGTTGACAATCCATGTTGACAACGAATGATGTCAAAGGAAAGGATTACCTGGAGGCACTACAAAAGTGCAGTACAAGGTGGCGTCGTTTCCCAGTGCTTTCCAAATTTTTGGGGTCCAAAATTTTGAGTTTGGTGAGCATTGTGAAAATAGGATTTCAATGAATATCATTATTAAATATAGAAATAGGATGAATTTCGTGAATAAAGGCTTCATGGTTTGGATTTCGCGAAGACCTGAAGAATGATGGCGGTGATTCTTCGCGATTACGAGAAGTTTCGCGAACTGCAGAGGTTGAAGCGCATCACGGCGGTGAAGAGAATTGTGAGGGAGCTTCACGGTGAATGTGAAAAGTAAATAACAGAATGCTTCGCGATTATGACGAGCTCCACGATTGTAAAATTTTCATGGTGCTTCGAGATTTTGAGAGAATTCCGGTAGAAATTTCGGAGCTTTGTGATTGGAGATATTGCGGCACTGACTTCGCACGGACGGGTCGAGGGTCGGTGGAATTGCCTATAAATGCAGGTCGACCCCCTCGAGAGAAGTAGAGAGAATATTTAGAGAAAATACATTGCTCTCGGTTCGCAAAGGTAGTACATGAAGGCAGTGTTCTTCGCGAAAGAAGAGCTTCGCAGCGGCTATTCTAGCTGCACGAAAGTCATATGCTCCGCGTTGGCTCAGTGAGCTTCACGAGGGAAGTCGCTTTGCGAAGATTTGAGTTCCGTGCCGGGCTAAGAATTGTGCAGGCTTGAGCTTTGCGACAGTCTGAGATCCAAAAAATTGTGAGCTTTGAGAAAAGGAAGGTGCTTCGTAAAGGCTTGTTTGAGCTTCGCGAAATTGCGAGCCTCGCGAAGTAGGGTGCTTTGCAAAGGTGTTTCCAAAGGCAGTTTCCTATTTTTCAGAGGCAAAAGGGTATTTATCAATGGATGAATGTTTGACATTAATATAGCATCTATAAACAGTTGAGGATGTGTGCATTATTTAAAATCAATAGACCTTTAGGTCTATAAACTGTGAGTGGATACTTTCCAGAGCAGTGAGCAAAGGAAGAGGAATAAGGTGATCCTCTCTACCGGTAGTGAGCCAGAGAGAGAGAGAAACGTGGAGTGACCCTTGGGAAAGTAGTGAGCTAACCCTAAACATTGAATAGGTAGTGTGCCTGGGCATAGAAGTGATCTAGCCCGAACATTATTGGTAGTGAGCTTTAGTGGATTTGGTACAATGACACATCACAATTATATGTTCCTTGGATGTAGCCCAGTGAGGGTGAACCAAGTAAAAATCTTTATGTCTACCTGGTTGCTTCCCTACATTGCATCTAAAACATAACCATCGAATAAAGATAAAAAGTAGTGATCAACATAATAACATAAGAGAAAATAAAGTGACCCTTATAATATAGAGGTCAAGATCCAGTGGGGAAAGAATAATTTAAATAAAGAATATCCATATCCTGATTCACCCTCCCTCTTAGGGTATCTTGGCCCCTATTGGTCCTAACAATTGGTATCAGAGGGAAGGTTCCTTTTATCAGATTTGTTTGCTCTGACTTGGTTTAGCCGATATGTGTGGTTAAAGATTCAGTCTACTCATATCTTGGTGTGCCATGGAAAAGGGTAGAACGCCAAAGAAGAAGCAGAAGTCGGGTGGTATCCCTCAGTGTAGAAGTATCTGTGGAGATAGTGTGATTCAGTTAAAGGAATCTAGTAGCGAACCAAATGTTGATTTGGGTAAAGTGTAAAGTGAAAAATCATACTCATTCAATGATGCTGATGGAATGAGTGAAGAACCTGATATTCCAAGTGATGATGGAACTAATGATGATGAAGAAGCTCCAAGAAGTCGAAAAGTGGAAGTTTTCCATAAAACAAAGTTAGTGGATCATAAGTTAGATAAAGATATTAAATCTAAAGATATTAAGATCCAGGCACAGGAAACTGAGATCAACAAGCTAAGAGGTTTGAATCAATGACTTATTGATGTAACTATTGATCTAAGGGAGAAGAATGATTCTCATGATGAAAAACTTCGAAAGAGATCTACAAAGGTTGAAAAATAAAAAGCTGATGTCAAGGAAAAGAATCTGATCTCAGATGAGATTCAAAATCTGAAAGCCAGAAATGACGATCTAGTTACACAGTTTTCTGAACAAGTTTAGAAGAATAAAAGGCTACAACAATAGAATGAATCTATCTCTGATTATGTTGCTCAAGAAAAATTGAATGTAAAGAAGCAGAGTGACATGGTGGATAAGCTGAAACATGAATTGGAAGATGAGATATGTTGGGTTAAGGATCTAAAGAAAGAACTCAATACCCAAATTAAATCAAGGGATATGGAGATTCAAAAGATAAGAGAAGAGCTAGAATCAGTGAAGAAGGAAGTAGAGAAATCCAATGCTAGTGGAAATCCTAAAATGAAGGATGACTTGCACTTACTGTTTGATTATCCTTCGACAGGTGATGGTGAAATGAAAATAAAATTTTCTATTTCTGAAAAGAGGCAAGAAAAAATTTTCCCAGCTCAAAGACCATACAGTTTGGAAATAACTGGTACTGGATTTAATGAATTCCCACCCGTTCATGATAGAAAGAGAGATGTGAACAGTTCCAGGAGTGGAGAAAAACCTATATGTGCTGGAGATAGTCCTAAGAGGACAGTTACAAAAATAAGTGACGACATGTGCTATTTCTTTAGGATTCATATCCACAAATCAAACTTCTGTTAAGAGGCTTTGGAATACATTTTAGGCTATGAAAATCGAAACTTTGATAAATATGAGAATAAGAAGAAGCGTCATGAGAAATCAGAGAGAAGAGTCTCTCAGAGGAAAGCATTCATTAGATGCTATTACTGTGGAAGAATGGGACACACCCTGAATATGTGTTAGGAAGCTCAAGAGCTCAATGTTAGAATAATAATTCCAGATGCATCAACATCTCGGCTGAGAGATGATGAAATGAGGTATTCCTTTAATGGAAGATGTTTCATATGTTCTAATCATGGGAATTTGGAAAGATATTGAAGCAAGAAGAATGAGAGAAAGGAAAATGAGCTGAGAAAGAGATCCTTGACTCCAGTGATGTATAAAGAGAAATCTTACATTGGGAGACAAATTGGAAAGTTGAAGAATACGCTTAGAGACTCAGGGGAATCACATGGAGCTGAACGAAAGGTTCATCTGTCACAACCTCTGTCAGACTCACAATCGCCCTCTAAGAGTGAACATGAACAAATTTGGAAGAAAAACGGAGGAAATGCTATAGTTGTGAGTAATAAGAATGAACATTCAATGGAGGATTCACCACCAGTGCAAAAGAGTGTGGTGAATCAGATATCTGATAAAAGATAGATAAACCAAGAATTTACTGAAAACATCACATGTCATTTTCCACAGAGAGATATGGAGAAAAGAGAAAGATCCCTAAAATGGGAGAAGAAGAAAGTGAATATGCCTACCAGAGAGATTCCTACCCAGAGATCAAATCAAGGGAAGTGGAATATTGGTAGTAATTCAAAGAGGGAAGTGTGTAAAATTGGTTTTAAACCTCAAAGTGTGAGGAAGGCCAAGCCTACCAAATCTACACATCAGAAAAAGGCCCATAATGTGGGTAATGAATGCCTTGTCATATGGACAGAATAATTGTAGTTGGCAAGGAAGCTGGAGGAAGAAATGAAAGAGTGTGATGCTCTGCAAGAAAGAATCAAAGGGTTGACCCATCAGGATCAACCACAGTCCTAGTCTTGAGGATTCCAGAAGCACCCCTCTCCATATGTGTATAAATTTTGTTAACTGATGATTCAAGTGTTTCGGGTTTTAGGGAGATACGATCCAAGGGGAAGTGGAATCTAAAGATGAAACGTGGAGATGTGATATGCTTCATAGTTTTGATTGACTCGAATCAGGTACCAAATTTTAAGAAGAAGGAGACAAATAGAGCACAATAAGAAGTGATTGTGTTATTAATTTTGTCTCTTGTTTCCTACACCAAGTGCCAACTCAGTAGGCTTAGAGATTTTGTTAATGTCTCAATTCTGAGTGGAATATGAGAATAGATGATATAGGAGAAGAAGAATGTTTATGGGTCTAAAAAGTGGCCAAACCCTAGTAAGTGTTTCATAACATAGTGGAAGCATTCATTAGCAAAATCAGATGCAAGATCCATCAATGAAATAATTGGATGAATCATATTAGGAGTTTTCAATCGAGGGAAGACATATTGATTGAGAATCAGCAATAATCATGCATCTCATGTTTATCTATTGTTTTCTAACAATGTGGTATCAGCTAACTGTTTTCAGGATACCAAGAAGTTGCGGGAGAGTATCCAAAATGTTTCAACAAGAAGATCAGAAAAGCAGTTGAATGAAATGACGTCATTGAACACTGATCTGTGACATGTTTTTTGTTGAAAGTGAGGATGTGGTAAGAGAATCTGGGGGAGTAGAGGTAACAAATGCTAACTTAGAAGAAGACACTGATGATGAATAAGAAAGTGTCAAGTCTGTGTTAGTAAGGAAGCCAATGAGTCGAGATAAAATTAATATGCAGAATATCATTGGTGATCAGTCAGCTCCATTTCAGACTCGAAGAATGAGATCATTGTAGAAAACATATTTTTTATCCCCGGAAGAGCCAAAATCTTTTTCCGATGCAGCTGAAGATGAGTACTGGGTTCAGGCTATGAATGAAGAATTTGACAAGATTGAAAATAATCATAGGTGGGAGATTGTTTCGAGGCCAACAGATAAAAATGTTATCGGGGATAAATGGGTCTATCACAACAAGATGAATGAAGATGGAATAGTGATTCAGAACAAATCATGACTATTGTGAAAGGGGTACTCCCAGATTGAGGGAATATATGTTGAAGAGACATTTGCATCGGTTGCAAGGCTGGAGACAACCATATTAATCCTATCCATCGTAGTGCAAAAGAAGTTCAAAGTGTTCTAGATGGACGTAAAATCTACATTTTTGAATGGGGTTCTGGAGGAAGAGGTGTAAATTGAGTATCCATATGGTTTTCTCATTCATGAGGATGGGAACGTGGTTTGCATATTGAAGAAGGCACTGTATGGGCTGAAACAAGCACCAAGAGCATGGTACTCAAGGCTTGATCTGTACTTGAAGAAGATTAGTTTCCAGCGTGGGGGAGTGGATTAAAATCTATATTTCAACAACAATAGTAATCAAAGGATGATGGTCTTGGTTTATGTCGATGACATAATATTTGGCGGATCAGATGAAGCTCAGTGCAAACAGTTTTCTGAATTCATGGAAAGTGAGTTGGAAATGTCAATGATTGGAGAGATAACATTTTTCCTTGTTCTATAGGTGACACATGGAAGAAATGGAACATTCATTTCAAAATACAAACTTGCCAAGGAGGTTTTGAAGAGATTTGGAATGGAAAATTCAAAGGAGATGAAGACTCTCGTAGCTTCCCGAATGAAATTGTCCAAAGATGAGGATGGTAAGGTAGTTAATATCACAGAATATAGGAAAATAATTGGAAGTTTGCTATACTTGACTGAAACAAGGCCTGGCATTGTATTCTCCACATTTCAAGAAGCTAGATATCAGAGTAATCCCAAGGAAAGACACATGATTGCATTGAAAATAATACTTAGGTATATAAAGGGAACAGTGGACTTCGACATGATGTATAATGGAAAATCTCAGTCAGAATTATTGGGATTTACAAATGCAGATTGGTTTGGTTCAGCGGATGACAGGAAGTCAACGTCAGGAGGTATATTTTATCTTGGTGGCTTGTGTTTTTCTTGGCTAATTAAGAATCAAGATTTCATTTCAATGAGCACCACAATAGCCGGGTATATTGCAGCCACTCAAGCTTGTACACAGTTATTGTGGATGAAGCAACAACTTAAGGATATGGGAGTAGAAGTGAAGTCTCTGATAAGAATCCAGTATGATAACTCAAGTGATATCAATATCATAAAAATTTGAGTCCATCACTCAAGGACAAATCACATTGAGATAATGTATCATTTTATCAAGGAGAAGGTTGAGCGAGGAATTATGAAGTTGGAGTATGTGCCTATAGAACTAAAGGTTGTAGACATTCTGACAAAGGCCTTACCCAAGGAAGGGTTTGAAAGGAATCGACTAGCTCTGGGAGTTCAGTCGACTCCCTGCACTTAAAAGAGTGTGGATGTGGAACGACCCCCCTCTCCCCACGGTATGATGTGTTTTTCCCTAAGGTGTTGATATGCGTTCTCTACTCTGTGATAGACTACAAAGGCGTGACCTTTGGGTTCGTTGATAAAGGGGGATAAAATAGTGATTGTTCAAGGGGGAGACAGTGTGGCAATTTGATAAATCATGAATGATATGGGGAGAAGATGATAGGTGGAGCTGCAAGATGGGTGGAGCAATGGGAAAGGGGGAGCGTTTTAAAATCTGACGATGCTAGAAGTGATCGATCAAAGACTAGATATCACGACAGCTGAGGATCGTGATAATAGTAGAACAGTGATGTTGTAAATGTGTAAGAAGGTTTCCATCTATCACCAAATTGGTAACAGTGTGGTTTAATAATTGGTATCAATTTATCCATTGGTATCAGTTTGGAATCGACAATGGGTGTCTGACATGAAGTGATTCATTGATGAACTTTTCATACTACTCTCGTTTCTCACAACGAGCATTGATCATGTGGGATTAGAGTATGTGTTAAGTGAATCCTTGAACGCTATCAGAATCGCAAGAGGAGAATGGTGGTAGCAGCTAGAAGGAGACTCAGTGAGGTATCAACGTGCAGAAAATCATTTTGAGAAGATTTATGAAGAGTTTTCAACAAACCCAAAGGGGAGATTGTTGGGAAAAAATCCCTCAAGGTAACATTGAAGTATTTTTGGGTTGATTGTGTTTGTTGAAAAAGAAGGTTTCCATGGATACTTTTCAAGTTCCCGAGAAGTTTTTGACAATCCATGTTGACAAAGAACGATGACAATGGAATGGATGATCTGGAGGTAGTACAAAAGAGAAGTACAAGGTGGTGCCGTTTCCCAGTGTTTGCCAAATTTTTGGGGTCCAAAATTTAGAGTTTGGTGAGCATAACGAAAATAGGATTTCCATGAATATCATAATTAAATATGGAAATGGCATGAATTTCGCGAAGAGAAGCTTCATGGTTTGGATTTCGTGAAGACCAGAAGAATGATGACGACGATTCTTCACGATTAAGACAAGCATCGCGAATGGAAGAGGTTGAAGTGCATCGCGGAGGTGAAGAGCATTATGAGGGAGCTTCGCGGAGAAGGTTCAAAGTAAATGATGGAATGCTTCGCGATTACGATGAGCTCCGTGATCAAAAACTTTCCGTGGTGCTTCGCGATTTTGAGAGAATTGTGGCAGAAATTTTGGAGCTTCGCGATTGGCGATGATATAGCACTAGCTTCGCGCGGAAGGTTCAAGGGTCGGTAGAATTGCCTATAAATACAGGTCAACCCCCTCGAGAGAAGTAGAGAGAATTTGTAGAGAAAATACTTTGATCTAGGTTTTCAAATGTAGTTCATGAAGGCAGTGTGCTTCGCAAAAGAAGAGCTTCACAGTGGCTATTCTAGCTCCGTGAAAGTCGTGTGCTCCACGTTGGATCAGTGATCTTCGTGATGGAAGTCTCTTTGCGACGACTTGAGCTCCACGTCGGCCTAATAATTTCAAAGGCTTGAGCTTTGCGACAGTCTGAGCGCCGTGAAATTGTGAGCTTCACGAAAAGGAAGGTGCTTCGCGAAGGCTTGTTTGAGCCTTGTGAAATTGGGATTCTCGCGAAGTAGGGTTCTTTGCGAAGGTGTTTCCAAAGGAAATTTCCTAGTGTTCAGAGGTAAAGGGGTATTCATCAGTGGATGAAAATTGGACTTTAACAGAGCATCTATCAATAGTTGGGGATGTGTGCATTCATGAAAATGAAGAGACCTACAGGTCTATAAACTGTGTGTGGATCCTTTCCAGAGCAGTGAGAAAAGGAAGAGGAAGAAGGTGATCCTCTCCACCGGCAGTGATCCAGAGAGAGATAAATAGGGAGTGACCCTTGGGAAAGCAGTGAGCTGACACTAAACATTGTATAGGCAGTGTGACTGGGCATAGAAGTGATCTAGCCTGAACATTATTGGCAGTGAGATTTAGTGGATTTGGTACAGAGACACATCGCCATTGTATGCTCCTTGGACGTAGCCCGGTGAGGGTGAACCAAGTAAAAATATTTCTGTCTTCCTAGTTTCTACCCTACATTGCATCTAAAACATAACCATCAGATAAATATAAAAATGAGTGATCAACATAATAACATAAGAGAAAACAAAGTGACCCTTATAATATAGAGTTCAAGATCCAGTGGGGCAAGAAGATTTTAAATAAAGAATATCCATACCCTGATTCACCCCCCCTCTCAGGGTATCTTGGTCCCTATTGGTCCTAACAGCTTATATATTTCTTAATAAAAAATCGTGTACTGTTGAAGAAATAGTACATGTTAAATTTTATGAAACTGGTCCTTTTGTTTTAAAACAGCCGTATCCTACATCATTGGATGTGTTTTCAAAAACTGATTATCAACCTTTGATGTAAGATTATTCTAATAAGGAAAACACTCAAGAAAATGTTTCTAAAGTATTTATCCCATAATATTTTTTACCTTATGTTGATGAACAAGTTTTAAAAAACCCAAATCAGTTTTTTCTTAAGAATAATCCTAGTGATAGTATCATTGGTGATATAAATCAACCTATAAGGGCTAGAAGTTCTTTAAGAAATGAAGTATTAAATCTAGAATTTCTTTCCTAATTATAACCTAAAAGCATTGATGAAGCATTTGGTGATGATGATTAGATTAAATCTATGCAAGATGATGTCAATGAATTTGATAGGAACAAAGTCTAGACCTTGGTTGAAGGACCTATGGAAACTTTGGTAATTGGTGTAAAATGGGTCTTCAGAAATAAATGTGATGAAAATGGAATCATTGTAAGAAATAATGAAATATTAGTTGTTAAAATCTATAATAATCAAGAAGGAATAGACTATGAAGAAACCTATGATCCTATAGTTATACTTGAATCTCTTTGTATTCTACTAGACATTGCAGCATTCATCAATTTCAAAAAATTTCAAATAGACATGAAGTGTAACTTCCTTAATGGATATGTTCAATAGGACGTTTATGTTGAACAAAATTCTGGTTTTTAAAACACAAAAAATCCTAAACATGTTTTTAAACATACCAAAGCCTTATATGAACTTAAATAAGCTCCTAGAGCCTGGTATTATAGACTTATATGATTTTTGTTAGAAAATAATTATTTTAAGGGATCTTCTGATCCAAAACTTTTTATAAACAATGATATAAAAATATTTTGTTTGTTCAAATATATTTTGATGAAATTATATTCAGATCAACTCAAAAATACTTAACTGATTCAGTTTTGAATCTTATGAAATTTGAGTTTTAAATGAGTATGATGGATGAGTTAACATTTTTCCTTGGTTTAAAATTTTTCAAAATCCAAAAAGAACTTATATAACTCTTAATAAGTATATTAACGATCTTATTAAGAAGTGCTTATATGAAAATACTAGATGTATAAGTACTCCAATTAGTACCTCAAATTCTCTTGATCTTGATAAATCTCGGAAACCCATAGATCAAATATCTTTTAAAGGTATGGTATGAAGTCTATTATACATAATATCTAGTCATCCAGACTTAATGATTTTGGTATGATTATGTGAAAGATATCAATCTCATCAAATGAATCTCATTTAAAAGTAGTGAATTTTTTTTCGCTATTTAAAGGGAACTATGGACTTAGGTCTTTTCTATTCCTCTAGAAAGGATTTTGTTTTAAAATGTTTTTTCAGATATATATTTTGGAAGATATATAATGGATTGGAAAATTAAATCAAGAAATTTTCATTTCTGAAGAGATTCATTAGTTTCTTGGTTATGAAATAAGAAATACTCATAATAACATTCCACTGCTAATGCTGAATATGTAGCAGGTGGAAGTTTTTGTGCTCAAGTGTTTTGGCTTCAACACACACACACAGACTATGGCATGAGTTTTACCAAAACAAAAAAATGTGTGATAATGCTAGTTCCACTGCCCAAAGTAAATATCCTTGCACACCACTCTCGTTCAAAGAATATGGACATTAGGCACCACCTTCTTAGGGATCACACACTTAATAGAGATACCATACTTCAATTTATCAGAATCCAAGATCAATGTGCTGACATATTTAAAAAATATTTACCCTCCAATATATTTTAATACATTAAACAAATGTTAGGAATGATAACTATAAGGTAATCATCCATATTAACATTTTTTTAAAACCACATCATAACATTATGTTAATCCTTTTCATAGAGGAAGTAAATTTGTTTATTTTTTTATATTTACCCTTTCTAAAATTTTCAGAACCTAAATTTATTTCCATTCCCTAATAAAAATTTCTATAACCTAAGATCGATAAGAAGAACCTTTTCAATATTAACAATTATTTCTGAGCAATCTGGAAGGTATGTTTCCTTCACTAAATCTTCCTAATTGAATTTTTTACTTGTTGGTATTTCTGTCTTATTTTAAGAAAACCATATCAAATTCACTTTATTTAAAGACGATTTTTCCTTAAAACCTCAAAAGTTTATAATCTATAAATCCTTCTTTGACATTAATGTAAAACATCATATAAAATCAATAAAATATCAATCGTTGGATTGATTTGGGAATATGAATCATTTCCAAAAAGTCTATATAAAGGACCCCCATATTTTCATTCCACATCTATTGTCATTGTGAGTTTTGTTCCAAAGCTCTAATGCTCTTTAAATCAGCTATTTAGTTTTCTCTGTTTTCTTAAGCTCTGAATGTCTCTTGTTGTTTCCTCACAATATCCAATGGCCTCGAACAAGTAACTCAAGTATTGGTTAATTAACTGAGAAAGGTTAGTGAACCTAAATTTCATTCTCAAGTGTGATTCTATGATTTCAAAATCATTAAAAAATATGGATGGGAATGTCTTTGTGTTTCCAACCCAATGAATTGGGATCTAGTTTATCCTGATTTCCTTATTGAATTCTATGAAATAGATTGTTTTTATGAACAATGTGGAAGATAAATGTTTTCATTTAAAAGTTATGGAAAGACATATTATTTATCTTGTAATAAGGCTAAAATAATTATGGATATACCTTTTGAAGGATAGCCTATCTTTTTCTCCCACAAGTTCCCAAACAATGAAGTTACTTTTGAGGATTTTAAGGAAATTGAGTGCCTTGGGATTAAAGGATCTATGTCACAAAAGATCAATCATATTTCAACCAACTATAAATTGCTAGCTCTGTGGATGTATGGTTTTCTAATTCCGATAAAAGGATCAAAGGATTCTGTTAAGAAATGAGATATCTTCATGATGGATTTATTGGTGAATATAAGGAAGATAAACCTAATCTTGTACATTCCCTTGACCATCATAAAGATCAAGAATGGAACCCTCAAGTCTCATATCATAATGTATCCAACAATATTATAAAATATTATTTTCCTATGATTGGAATCATTCATAATTCCTTGCAGTTCAAAACCCAAAGATTTTATGATAATGTTGTTAATTGATTATACTCTGAGAAGGATGAAAATTTGTTTTAGTATTATGATAAGAGTGTTCATTGATATTTGTAATAGTGATATTCAAGATATTATCAAGGAAGTTGAAGTAGGATAATGTTCCATGAAATCCCCAAAGAAAAAAAATATAAAGAACTAGAATCTCTAGAAAATGTACTAGCTCCTTAATCAGTATCTGCTCCACCTAAGAAAAAAAAATGAAAACCTTTTTGGATGAAGTAGGAGATGAATAGAGATATTAGAAGAATAAAAATAAATAGGGAGATGAAGTGTTTGAATTAGACCATTCTGAGTCAAAGTCCTTAAAAATACAATTAACTAAAGATCTTGAGATGCAAGAAAAATAGAAGAAGTTAAAGAAGAATACGTCAGAAGATGAGCATGTTCAAGATTTTCTTTGATATAAAGAGAATGCTTATGAATAAGTTCAGGTACAAGAGTATTTCTTACAAGAGTCTGTTCAAAATGAATCTCCATGTGTAGATATTAGAAAGAAAGATTCAATTCTGGAACCCATTATTGAATAATAAAAAGTACAGAAAGAAAAAGAATAAGAGGAAGAGGAAAGTGAATATGTAATCAAAATGATGGAAGAATACCAAGAGAAGGAATGTCCTTCTGAAAAGTTGTCTATCAGAACTTCACAAGTTGAATCAACCAAGATAATCTCAGAATGGAATGATGATGATGCTCATGACGAGGTTGATAAACCTTTAGATAATGAAAGTAGTAACCATGATTTTATTCAACCAGATGATGTTATAGAAGGTATTGATAAAGTCGGTGAAAAACTTGCTGATGATGAGGATAAAATTATTAATGTTTCTTACTAAGCATGAGACTATGAATGTTGGGAAGGAAATATCTAAAGTTGAGAAAGTTAAGTAAGTGGTTGTTGATTTTCCAAAGAAACCTAAAATTTAAAAATCTAAGAAGGAAGTTATTTTTGGAATGTCTAAGGGAAAAGAATATTAGTAAGATAATGTTCCCTTGCCAGCAAGGAAATTCTTCAGAATCTTCGTCTTCCTTAGGAAAAGATTTTGATGTTTAGTCCTTGAATAAGCTAGTGAATATCATTCCTTTTTTTCCAAGTATTGACTCAAGATTCCATCTACTCCAAAAAACAATCAATCAAAAGTCATATTCAACTTGTATTCTCATGGAAAAGCTTGTAAAACCTGAAGATGATTTTAAGACCATTCAAATTGGTTATGATGCTCATTAGAGATCATGGAGTGAGATAACCAAGCGGTCTACATCAGTGATTGATGATAATAAAATCATGGATGATTTCAATGATTCAGTAAAGGATTCCATTGATACGTTAGATGGCATAATCAAGAACCTTACAACAAGACATTCAGAGAAGATGAATCAGGAGAAAGCTTCTTGGATTCAAGAGGATAAAGACCTGAATAGAAATATGAATTCAATTTCTCTCAAATTAAAAAGATAAAGGGAAATCAAGTAATAAATGGCTGAAAATTCAAAGAGAAAGAAGAAGTGAAAAAGTCTCAACTTTAAATTATTAAATTTCAAGAAGAAATAATCAGAGTTCTTGAGAAGAAAAATCGAGATCCAGATCAATTGATCATGAATATTGAAGAAGATCATAAAGAGTTGAAAATGTTGAGTGCTACCCTGTGAAAGATGATGCTAATGGAAAATAAGGGTGAGTGATTTCAAAAAATCTGATCTTTTATTGTATTTTCCATGAAACAATTTTTCTTCCCATCTTAATGAATTTTTTTAACTTTACATTGTTTTGTCATGTATATTTCAAACCTTTCAGGTATTTTTTTTTCATTACCTCCATTTCATTTTGAAAATCACAAAGGGGGAGAAAAGAATATTCAAAATTAATATTAAGAGAGAATATGTCCAAGTAATGGGGGATGACTTAAATAATATATTATTAAGTAAGAAGAAGTAACTTCTCTAAGAATGGAAGGAATATGACCCTTCAAAATTTCAAAACCTAAGGAAGAGTTAGTCATATTCATTTTAGATCATAAACAAAGTAAAGGGAGATATGTATTTCTATTAAAGTTCAAAATGTGAAAACCTAATTCCATATATTCTATTACAAAAAATTGTTTGTGATTTCCAAAAATTGGGAGATTTTTGAGTCAATATATTACCTTATGACTTTTCCATTCCTTTTTTTTGAAAATCATAGAGACATTTCTTAAGGAAAATTATCTTTCTCTAAAAAATATTTTCTTACGGAAAATTTTCTTTCCCTAAGAAATGTGTTGTCTCTTATCATTTTTTTTAAAATTCCTTAACTAATATTATCTTAAACCATGTTTAACCATATTTTCCATAAACTAAAAAATTTTATCCTTACCTAACTCAAAACCTTGCAATTCTTAGAATCTGATTTCCCTAGAATTTTGATTCTGATTTCTCCTAAAACCAGACTCTTGATTTTTTTCCTGAAATCAGCGTCCAATTTATTTTGATATTAAACTCCAGTTTCTTCTGAAAATAATCTCCAATTTCTTATAAAATAAGTATCCAATTTTTTTTTTCTGAAATCAGACTCCCATATCTTATTTAATCAAACTCCAGTTTCATTCGAAATCAGACTCTGGTTTCTTTTGAAATTAGACTCCCATTCCATCTAAAATATGACTATGAATTCTTCTGATATTAGACTCTAAATTCATCATAAATCAGACTTTGAATTCATCATAAATCCAAATATTAATTCCTCAATATTCAGACTCTGATTATCTATTATTTTATAATCTGAATTTTCTTATTTCGAGACTCTGATTCTCACTTTTATAAGAATATGATTTTTCCCTTATAGTTACCTCATTTCCTTACAGTAATGTGTCATTTTATCAAATCCTAAACATGTTAATGTTCCTTAATCCTAAAAAATTTCTCCTTAAATTTTATTATTTCATACACATGGTAATTTTTTCCATGTTTTCTTGCATGAAATGATGTCATACAATATGATTTTAACTAACCATTAGCCAAGTGACATGTGTACAGGTCCTTCCTAAATTTAAGGAATAATATGACCATTGGAGGAGGATATGACCATTTGGATTATTTTCCTATAAATACCCCATCCATTTGAATATTTCAAGATGTTGAGACAATAAAACAAATATAAATATTACATGTTGTGATGTTATGAAGTGATTTCTTTAGAGAGAGAGAGAGAGAATTTCATGCCTTGTGAGAATGTTGTGAACAACTTGTTCAAGCTATGAACAACTTGTTCATCATACTTAGTTCAAATCCGATTGTTGTTGAAAAATCAAGGGCTTCTAGGAATAGGAAGATAGAGGTGATGAATACCTTAATGTTCTATGGCTTATAGGGATAGCAAGATAGATTCCAAAATTCTTATCGAGGGCTTACCCTGGTGTGGGTAAGACAGAATTTCTTGAATGTATAAATCAAGGGACCTTTATCCATGGTTGTTGGATACCTTTCTATTTGGGATAAAATATATCTTGTACTTGTTTAATTATTTTTTATAAGTTTTATTTCACCTGTATTTTTATAAAGAAGGAAAATATAAATTTATTATACTTTATTTTACTTGTATACTCTGATATAAATAAGATTCTATATGATTTAATGCAGAATAATTCCCTATGAAAATTATTTTAAGCATCTTTATTGGATACATATTTTCAGATCCTAAGAATGTTAGTTTGTTAGTTAATAACTAATGAGGGTTTATGAATCAATATTGTTTAACTTTGTTAAACATATATTCTATTAAGAATAAAAATAAAATTTATTAAACTTATAATTCACCCCCTCTTTTAATTGAGCATCTACATATATATTCTGATCCTATTGATTTTTCCTTTAAGAGGGAATTATGTCATCCTCCTACTATAGAACCAATTTCAAGGAATCCATCTTAGAGTAAGCGCCTATCCCTTTGGCCATTTAGTTGGAATCTTTCTCCTACCTACCACCACGTCCTTCACCTTTATTCATTCCTTACCTTGGATTCATATCCAATATAATGTGATGAGTGGGGGTTCCATATCCATGGTCTCTTACACTATGGCCATGACCTCTTCCACCTACATGAGAAAGGATAGGGAAGAAATGGGCATACTCAATGCCACATCCCTCTCCCTTTGGTATTTTTCACCATGTCCATCAGTGGAGTGAAGGAGGATTATGTGGGGTTTGTTTAACCTTTCACATACTCTTATTACTCAAACCAAGTATGAAACATGTGGGCTTGGAGGTTTTTGATGATCACATCACCCACACAATCCAAACCATTTTGAACTACATGAACTCAAGTTCCTACTGTAATCAGGATACATATGACGCATATCTATGGCCTGAGCTTATGAGTTCATTATCCTTATAAGTTAGCCCCAATAAAACCCCAAACCACTATGTGTCGAAACATCACTCACAGTACATTTTTTAGGGAAGAATTTCTAGGATTGAGGCTAGACTCATTTCCCTCAAAGGAAGATACTCTCCTGTAAGACATACTGAACTATGTGGGATTTGATTCCCATCCAAATGGGATACATAAGAATCCTCATAGAGGTTCAAACCCAACATCCTAAATAAAATATTTTCTTCTATTCCATATTTCTATAAGGGTTTAATTCAACTTGGAATCTCATGTAACTTCCAAATTCCCTAGGCCACTCTAGCATAAGTCCCGCAACAAGATTTGACTAAGAATATCACACCCCGAAGTTCATGAGACATGATGTTAAACTATATAGTAAGGTCCTTATCAAATTACCATAAAAACTATTATGTGTCCCATTAAGAGGCACTGAACAATGTTTGTTCTAATTTCCTTCATAAGGATACATAGGTAGACGATCTATGGGTTCAATCCCATTATCAAATCAACTTTCATCTATCTATATGATTATAAAATCTATAGTTTCTTTAGTCTACCTAGATGATAATAACATTATGAGTGCCCACTACATGGATAGAAAACGAACATTGTCATAATATTTACTAAAGAATATCCAAATAGTATATAATAGGATACTATCAAGGGATAACCTTGGATACATATAGATATATCCATTAAAGAATAACATTAGATACATATATATGATTCTATGATTCTATACATGTTATCAGTTAATTGTTAATTCAAGGTTGCTCCTCATCAAGATTTGGAATTAATGATGGGTTCACTAACATATCTTAAATATATAATAGAGTCTTGGAGTAGGAAATAATTCCCCTCAAAATGGTCTGATGTACTCGACCTCCCATTCTTCTAACCAATTTTATTTCTTAACCATCATTGACTAAAACCATAAAGAGAACATTCATTTTGAATGTAGGTCCTTATGGATATAGAACCTTTGGTTATTTCTAGTTCCATGAATAAGCCTATTGGAAACCATTTAGAAATAGAAAACCCTTTATGAAAGATTTCCCAAACTCAACTTCGCAATCAATCATCATGGAAAAATGATTTATGAGGGAAAAATATGTTGAACCTAATGAGAATACTAAACTGAGATGATAGTATCACCCACATGCTAGGCCCTTTCTACTTTAAAATGAACGAGGTCCATAAAAGGAAATCGATCATGCAAGTGTTCTTATAAAAAGATGATTCTTTTTTGGAGTTCATTGATTGTGTTTGTCATATATATACATGAATAATTTTTTAGAATAACTTATAATCCAAATTTATTCCATCACGTTTACACCATCAATTGTTCAGGATGCTACTCTGGTTGGAGCCTCGTCCTCACAAAGGACACCATCACCAACCCAGAGTCTTTAATTCTATGTATCTAATGGACTGGTTCAAGACTACCATCGACATAGTTCCATGATATCCCTTTAATCTTCTTGATAGTCCCAATAGATCAACAATAATCCCTGATCATCAAGTCACCTATGACCGGTGTCCAAAAATAAAATGACACTTACTAGCTTCTTCAACCGTTTTGGGAGATTATCCCCAAAATTCAATAATTATTTTTTCTCATAATTTAGGTATTTGGATTAAGAAGATACCTATGGACTCGTTCCAAAGATAATGGGGTCCTTCCCAATGGATCTTTCCAACAATCACCACCACCAATGCCACATGGCACTAAAGCCTCAACATGATGAGGGTTTTCTCATCATCCCATTAACCTATGTACTTCAAACCCGGGCATGCAAGAAAAATAATAGGGGACAATGACTATCCATTAGAGAGTAAGTTCACACCATTACACCATTTGGAGAAAACTGCCATCCCTATTTGGTGGGAAATGGTAATCGAGCACATACATCCACCCACCTTAATTCAGAAATCTAGTAGACTTGGATGGCTCAATTCAAAAAATCCCACCAACCAAATACGGTGGAAACCTACAAGTTGGAACATACACCTTCCTTAACTCAAAAATCCTACCAAAATCAAATTTGGAAGCACTCAAAGATTTCTACAATCCATTTTTGGCAGCAAAGAGTGGGGATGCACATACATCTACCCACACCCATCATGCATGAAAACATCCATGTTTGGAAGCCGTGGGAGAAATCACTTGGAATGCTTTGATGAAAAGGAGAGGGTTGAATCAAATCTCTACTCCAATACATGAGTACCATCAGTATCCATTGGTAGAATAGGGAGTAAATGAGCAAGAACATACACATTATCCAAACATTGAATAGATGTATACAACCATTCAAGTCACTGAAGTCACTAAGAACATCCTAGAAATGGTGAATAGGTAGATGCAGATCCCTTCCCACATATTATTGGAATGTAAGGACATCATCGTTGCATCGATAGTAGTACAATAGGGATAAAAAAATAAACATTTCACCACAACATAGATGTCTCATCTTTATTTCACCTTAAAGAAGATGCATACATCTGCTCCCATCTAGGAGGATCATGGGACAAAATCACCCTTATCATACAAACTACAGGATCAGGAACATACACCCACTCTAATTAGAGATTATCAGCCTATCCCAATGGATACTCTAATAGAGGAATAAATGCTAGCCTATAACAACCACTTCTCCATACAAGGGACCCAAACAGGTCATAAGAAGACATCGAAGAAGAATTCCTACCAAACACATTTAGGAAATCCAGGGCCAATCTCGGATATGGCTCTGCTTAATACTATAGTTCCTGAAGCATTTAGATGTTTATCTATCACATCTCAAATGGAAGAAATCCCAAGGCAATGTTCTTCTCAGAACCACCCTTGGGACACTTACCTTCTATCATAGTAGAGAAAATCCTATCCAATCCCACTTTTTGTGGTTAAACAACCCAGAAGAATCGACTATGGATAGTCTATGTAGAGTAGACTCTAGAAAACCCCAAAGAGGATATGATAAAAATGAGGAAATAACTAGCTAAAGATGAAATACCAGTCATGTTTTGGCCATTTTCTACCACTCAATACATTATTTCAATGATTTTGGTAGAATATTGTATTAATGAGATCCACCTCAATATATGGAATGATATTATTTACCTAAAAGAAAATGTATTACCTATAGATGAATATCAAAGTCCAATAAAGGATATATAAGTGATACAACACCAATATGTCTTGGCATCTCTACTGGTTTTCCGACATCCAAAAATCAAGAAACAGTAACGATCCCTTAAATGTGCATCCAATGTTGAATTAATGAGGTTACAATGACTAATCATAGACACCCCATCTAGTGTTCAAATCAAAGGATGGGGTGCACATGGAGAACTACATTTCACATAACTTACCAGAATGAAAACCTCACTAGAGGTAGTATCAGGCAATGTCCTTTTATTAGGCCATCTACAAAAAATTGATTCTTCTCATGGCCATAGATTTTTTCAACAAGTACATGCCTCAATAAACTCATAGAAATGTTAGTCCCAAAAGAGATAAATCTATTGAGATACTTTTACATCATGCCTTTGAGAACATTGATAATTTCTCTCATTTAGAGTATATCAATCATCAGAATGAGCTTATGTCTTTGATATCACGATTTTCTTCTAAAACATGAAATTTATGTGAGTTCTGGATAATGAAACCAACCAATGTTTGGACCAAAATACATAAAATCAGAGTTGAAGTTGCGATGATAACATCCATTTCATTTCAAGAGAAACCCCAACCTACATGGCTATGGGATTTTTTATCCCAACCCTCGAGATCAACCAATCATACCCAAATTACTGTGAATGCAGAATAGGAACATCACCATCCCTTAGGGCTGGGGGATTTTTCACATCAATAATTCCCTCCTCAATGGGAATCAGTTTTCTCCTGATTTGGGAAGAAGGTTCAAAGTTAATCCTCTGAGTTCATTATATTCTATGATTCATCTATTTCACTTAGAATGCACACAAGTGAACTATCAGAGGATTCCTATGAAGTTACTATCTTCCTCAAAATTCCCAGAGAATCAATGAACAAGAGGAAAAATTATTGTGGAGGATAGAAAAGAATATGATCACATAGAGACACTGAATGAATTCCCACAAGGCGTTACGCATCGGTGAATGTCATCAATGATGTCACTGAAAATTCTACTAAACATGAGTCTAGTTTAGAGGAGTGAAGAGAAGAAGTTCATGTTCATGATATTGTCCAAACTAAAATGAATGAATGAGGTGTGTGTGCATGAAACTAGAGGATTGATGAGAATCAACGAACCCCCTTGAATAATCCATCTTTGCCTCCTAAAAAGGAACTTACCAGGTAAAAGGTTAAGTTTCATACTATGTCTAAATTTCCCCCTAAAAGTTCAACCCCTTTCATTATAGAAAATATTTTATCATAAAGATGAAGAAATAATGGAACTAATAAGACTCAATACAGAGTTAATTTGAGGTCATATTCCTACCAAATATGCTCCGGAAGAAGATCCCTTGATAAAATTTCTAGTTGGAACACTTCAAGAAATATTATTTTCATAAAAAACAAGGAAGATAAAAAAATTACGTCTATTAGTAGAACAACCAGAATCGGGTCATGCACATCATTATAGAAAAGTCCCTATTGGTTACCCATGAATGATCCCCCCAGTGCCACCACCGGTGGTCCTACCAGAAACATTACCTATTCTGGCCCCAACTGCTACACCTATTTAGTTCCAAGATAATATAGTTGTTTCTCAAATTCTTATGCATAAAATTTATTTATTAATAGCTCGATTGTAAAATATTGAAGAAAGGTGTGTACTAGTACAAATATAACAGGAGGATTACCCTAAATGGGTTTATATGACTCCTCCCTCACAAAACCTTGGGAATCCGATATTTCTAAACTTCGATGGATCAGGAGATCCATAGTATCACATAACACATTTCCTCTCTTTATATGATCCTATGATGGGGACCCCATAATAATAAGAGTTATATAAACTAAGATGTTTTTTACATTCACATTAGAGGAGAACCTTTATATGGTATAGAATTTGTAGTCTCAATCAACACAATATGTGAAGATATCTATTATAAGTTCCTCTTATATTCCAGCTTCACACTATAGACGATGAAATTCTATGATCTTAAGAACATCAAACAAAGGGAGAATGAAAAAATATCTTATTTCATTGCTCGGTGGAAAGGATTGAAATACTAATTGAATCTACCACTCCATCATGAAGATATATTTCCTATCTATGTAGAGAACCTATAGGATTGGTTGTACACACCATTGATCCCTATGAAATACATAGTATAGTTTTAGGATCATGACTCACTTTCTCAATAGGTGGAGAAATCCACCACAGAGACTAAATCCAAGTCCTGAGTTATCCCATCATCTCTCAGAAGAAGAGAAGGGAAATAAAACCCACTATAGTTATACTTATGAAGATCCATACACCCACACCTGCATCGAAACCCTCATTATACCATATGTACCTTCATCTCGTGCATCAGTAACAATGGACACCTCATTATAATGAAAAAATAGATCAGAGGTGGAGGCAGTTTGAGGAGTTCAAAAAAAGTCTATTCTTTTTGGAATGAACATGATCCCAACAATATTATATTTTATTTTGAAAACAACATAGTTCAATTGTAAAATCCTAAGAATAAAAAAATATGTTAGTGAATATATCTCAAATTACTTCCTCTTCTATCAAATTTTGGGGTACCCCATCCAAGAGAGTTTTTTATTTTCAAAGGCCTCCTACCAAAGATAGTGTACTTTGGGAAAATGAAACTGAACAGCTCACCCACATAGGTAGCATCAATTATACATACTGATGCAAATGAGGAAGGTGACTGGTAGTAAGATAAAATAAATAATTCATAGATATTCATTGATTGGATGGTCATAAATACAATCCACTAGAACCAGTCCATTTTAAAACATACTTTAAATTTCTAACTATTCCGATGGTCGGTTACACTACAACAAATCCAGTTTCATTGAAATCCATTTTCTCTAAAGTCAAATCCTAAAAAAAGAGACATGGACAGAAGTATAAGGAACCATTGAAAAAATCTGAGCTCATTTCAAGCCCAAATTTTTCCTTGACCTTATCCGATTTCATTCCAACTATATGAAAATCACGGGAATTGGCCCTCCAAATAGAACAACAAGAGTCAACCTGTCAGGAAGAATCTTCATCATACTGGGAATTTATTTTCATCTTTATTAATGTTATTCAATTAATGAACCCCATCTCAAGTGATGATTATGATTAAGAATCTAATTTCTCTATACCTAATTAGGGAACTAAATGATAGGTCTATCATGGTATTGAATACATGGGAAGATGTGGTTATGCTTAGTATCACTACATTTAAAAAATATATGCTCGAATATTTTATGCAACAGAAACTTAGGGGATATCCCTATAGCTAGATCTGTAGGAAAGAGGGAACTCCCCCAAAAATCACAGGGTCATCCATGAGATGATCATCTTGGAATAATAGTTTGAGGCAATTCCACCACCTCTGCAATAGGTGGGAGGACCTAGCCAACCTAATCCACTAAGAGTAGAAAAACTTCTAGAACCTTCCCCAATGGAAGGTTCATCCACATTAAGAACATTATCTCCCATGTAAACTGAAAAGGAGAATATCAATGCTGGAAAGCGCATCTGTATGAATCAAAATTATGATATACTGAATCAAGGTGACCAACTATCGATGAAGTTATCAATCATGGATTCCCTAAATCTATCAAAGAATTTCTAGGATGCACTCATTGAGTCTTTTCCAACCACTTAAGAGTTTGAAGTTGATGCTTCTACTACATATGTTTACTATATAGAGAATGATCCAATAGAATTCCATGAGGTCATATCATTCTTGGACTAAGATGAGTATGCTTTTTTATAAGTACACATCATGTACCTGTACATATCTGATAGGATTGATGACACTGATTTTCAATGAGCATTTATTGACAATGGATCATGTGTTAATATCATTCCAACCCATACTCATCATTGATTGGGTCTCACCAAAACCCACTTGTCTGTGTCCACTATAATGAAACCAGGTTATAAAAACAATGAACATGAACCTCTCGGTGATATTACACTTAGTTCTCAGTTTGGGTATTTCATATATGATTAAGATTTCATTGTTGTTCGGAAAGACACAACATTCAACATTATTTTGGGAAGACCTTGGCTACGTCAACATGAAACAATTTCTTAGTTGTACCACCATTATCTCAAAAATTTCATAAATATTCAAATTGGTACACTACATGGTAACAAGGAACCGTAGAAGAATTTTCAATCTGAGTACATTGATGTAGAGTTCTATCACAATGGAGTGAAATGGTCACTAGAAAATGATGTTACTCAAATCAATGCTCTAAATGGGTTTTAGAAGATCTAATCTAACCTATTAAATCATCATAATGTAGATTATGTGCTACCAATAAATCTAATTGAATGGGTAGACCCAAATCCAAGAACTCGTTCAATGGATTCCATAATTTCAGTTATTGTAACTGAACCTAATAGCAGTAAAGAAATAATCAACTCTTGAAGCGATGATGAAAGCCTAGATGAAAATGTTTCATTCCATCCCCCATGAGTAAACAACTATATTCTTTATAAACCATAGTGAAATAAGTTATAAGACTAATGTAAAATGACATGGATTTCGATTCTCAACACTTGAGGCTCCCTTTGGAGAATAAAAAAGAACCTTCAACCTCAACTGGGATAGAACTGGTTTCCTCCTTTTTTGGATGTCCAAATATAGACTCCTTCATTGAATATAAGGAACTTACATCATTAATTACTCCCCAAATAATTATAGAAAAGGATACGGAAGAATATGGATATAAATATGACCTCCGGGATGCCACTCCGATATTTGAGGAATGCATCTCCGCCATAGTGGATTAACTCAGAGAAATAAATCTGGGTAAAAAAGAAAATATGCACCCCATTATTATTAGTACAACCATGAATCTTAAAAATTAGGAGGTATACACCTACTTCCTCAAGAATAATCAGGATGTATTCACCTAGAAATACATAGATATTCTAGTTATTGACCAAGAAGTGGCCACAAATCAATTACGCTTTCCAAAAGATCATTAGGGATACAACTAAGGATCCATGAGGACACACCCAACTCACACATCTACAATTTAGTCTATAGTGGACTAACTCATCAAGGATTACTTCATTGGAGAAGTAAAATATCCAAAATTTTGAGCAAAAATTGGCCTTATTAAGAAGAAAAATGGGAAAATCAGTGTTTCCATTGATTTCAAAGATCTCAATAAGAATTTTACAAAATATGACTTTCTGGTTCCAATCATAGTAATTTTGATTTATACAATGGCTGGATACCAATATATCTCTATCATCGATGGATACTTTGGGTACCATTAAATTCGTATGGCCCCATAATATGAAGAATTTGAGCCTTCATGTCCCCTCAAGTTATATTTTTCTATCGGTCAATGCTCGTTGGCCTAAGAATGTTGGTTCCACATTCCAATGTTCCATGCATCACATATTCAAAGCCTTCTTGGGGAATCCGGTTAAATGTTATGTTGATGATATAGTGGTAATTTCCTAGATTCATTCTAATCACATGATTGAACTAGAAACTATATTCAGCACGCTTCAATAGCATAATCTAAAGATGAACCCCTTGAAATTTTTCTTCAGTGTAACCTTAAGAAATTTTTTTAGATTTTTAATATTCCATCGTCAAATCAAAGTTGATCAAGAGAAAACCAAGTATATCCTTGGAATGTGACCTCCTTGAAATTATAAAGATTTAAGAGGACTTCAAGGACACATGGAATATATTCTGCACTTTATAGACAACCTTGTAGCAAACTATTTACCATTCACACAATTGAAGATGAAAATGGTAATTTATCATTAGACAAATGAATTTCATGAATCATTTTGTTCCCTCAAAAAATAACTCATTAGACCACTGATTCTGATGACCTCAGTTGAGGGAAAAAACACTCAAACTGTTTGTAACAGCCATGGAATTTTCACTAGGTGCATTCCATGCACAAAAAAATGATGTTGGGAACGAAAACAACCTTTATTTCCTTAGTCAAACCATTATTCACTTTGAGAGTCGTTATTATTATTTCAAAAATGTATTCTTTTCATTAATATTTACTTTTAAAAAATTAAGGCACTACTTGCAGCACTATGAGATCCACTTGGCTTATCTCAATAAACCGCTCAAATTGGTCCTCAATAGTCACATGCTAACTGGATGTCCAGAACAGTGGGAAGTTATTCTGTAGAAGTTTGACATACAGTTTGTGCCTTAGGAAGTAGTGAATGTCCATGAAATTATAGAGTTCCTTATTGAGCACCAATCTATAGATGAAATTCTTTTAAATATTTAACTTTATGATGAAGAAATATTTTATATTACAGACATCCCCTGAACATGGGAAATTAATTTGGATAGTGCTTCTAGAATTCTAATGGGGAAGAGAATGGAATACCTGAAACTAAATAATGTTGTGTAAAGGATTGTGCTTATCTCCCTAGAGAAGGTAGTATTAACATACTCCATTCTCTTATCTAATGGTGGAACAAAAAATGTGGTAGAATATCAATCTCTCACTACAGGCCCAAAATTGGAACCCCAAATACTAGTGAGCCACCTAGAGGTGAAGGGTTATTCAAAATTCACAATCAAGAAGATCAAAAGAAATTACACAATTAAAAAAGCATAGATAATTCTACTTTTTGATTATGAATAGGGTTTAATGAAAAATTCCCAATTGATCCAACATTGAATTACATCACAAGATTATAGAATGTCTAGGTAGATGCATTGGTAAATATAGCTACATATTTATAAGATCCAAACTAGGATGAAACAATCAGTAATATTTCCCACCACTGAATGGTATCATATTTTGATTGGATCAGAACAGAAGATATAAATGATATCAGTCTTTTCCCATAGCCATATATCCCTAACATGGGATGTATTACACCTATCATGGACTACCTTTTGGATGGGACACTCCCAACAGATAGAGTTGGAAGAGAGAATATCCAATGGGAGACAACCAATTTCACTATTTATGATGGCCCAAATCACTAAAAAATCATCTACAAATGAGGCTTTGATGGTCTTTATTGGGAAGAAATCCTCCACGGTAACATTGATTCATTTTTGGGATGGTTGTGTCTGTCAAAAAATATAGTTTTTAGGGGGATTTTCATGTTCCAGAGATATTGTCGATAATCAATGTTAAAAAGGAACCATGATAATGGAATGGGCCATCTGGAGGTAGTACAAAAGGAATAGATACAAGGTGGTTCCATTTCCAAGTCTTTACCAAATATTAGGTCCTGAAAATCCGAAAATATATAAATGTGATTTTGGGAAAGGATGTTGTGTGAAATATTATAGGTGGTTTGGAAACTTCAATGGAAGAAATGTTTTGGGAGAAGAACATATAAATTTGGCAAAGGTATGAGGTGCGTGGAATATTGCAAAATGTGTTCCAAATATAAGTTTGCGTAAAAGATATTTTCGCACCTAATGGGACGTCAAACATAAATTTTCATGACACGTCATAGTATTGTGTTACACGTCAGGGTTTCTACTTAAGGGGGTTATTGACACCTAAAAAATAAGATGTGACCCCCTCATTCAATGTAACTCTACACTTATAGAGAATTGGAGCTCTGGAACACATAAGAATTGCATGAAAAGGGAGTTTCATGTAAGATTGAAAGTTTCGCACAAGAAAGGGAGTTGCACGTAAGATTGGGCATTGTGTTCAAGATGTAGTTTCTATGTAAGACTATGGTTGTGTGTAAGAAGGATTTGAGATTAATATTGGGGTTTCATAAAATAAAGAGTTTCCACGTAAGAATAGATTTTGTGCTTAATGTATAAAAGTTGTTCGTAAGGCACTCTAAGGGGTTCATGAAATATTTGAGGTTTCCTAGTACTCCTATGGTATAGTTTTTTTCATCAGTGGAAGAAATTTGGACTTCAATAGAACAACTACATGAAGTAGAAGATAAATTCATTTGAGATAATTAACGACCCTTCATGTCTATAAACTATGAGTGGATCCTCTGAAGAAGCAGTGAGCACACTTCAGTTGAGAGAGTAGTGATATTTCAAATTATGATTTGTTAAAAAATAGGAAAGACTATTATTCCACTCTAAACTTTGTAAACAATAGTGTTCTTTTAGTTTATTTGGTACATCAACACACTGCCGCTGTATGCTCCTTAGAAATATCTAGTGACGGTGAACCATGTAAAATCGATGTGTCTCATTCATGATTTCATTTCTATATATACATTATTATAGTAAAGGGAGAGAAGTGTTTTTTGTTTAGAAACAAAACAATATATGAAGATGATTTTTTTTAATACGTCATACACTAATTCACCCCCCCCCCCCTCTCTGAATATTTAAACCAGTTTAACTAACAACTGGTATCATATGGAATGGTTAATTTTTTTGTTTTTCTTATGAAGGATTTAATGGTGGTAGTTAATCATAAAGGGGTTCTGATATTCAATGAAAATAGATTTTAACTATGTAATAATTAGATTCAACACTTCTTTCTATCTTTGGGTATGGATGTGTATATAGCTATAATGTTCAGTATTTCATCTAGTATGGAGAGTGGAGTTCCTTCAGAAGATGATTACAAGGAACAAGATGCTGACACAAAATGAATCAATGCAATAAAGGGATCCATATCAAATAAAATTTATACAAAGGCGATGTTGTGTAAAACATCACATGATATGTTGGAAAATCTTTTGAATATATATGAAGGAGATTCAATGGTCAGAGAGGAAAAGCTTCATGTTTTGTGGAACAAGAATGGAGATCTATTAATGAACCTGAATGACTAAATTGATGCATTCATTGATAAGGTAAATCTTTTATTGGAAGACAAACAAAGTTAGGGAGAAGTCAATGAAGAAAAAAATATTGTGAAGTGTATCTTAAGGAAACTTCATCCTTGGTTCAATATGAAGGTTTAAACTTTGGAAGATAAATATCTGAAAGATCTAACACTAGATAACTTGCATAGTACCCATGTAGAATCTAAAATGAGGAATAATGATAACAATTCTGTGGACAAGGGGAAATATAAAGATATGTAATTAAATCCCATGAATAAGTTTACCATTTAATATTCTCAAGATGAATATGAGACAGACAAGGTAATTTCATTCCATTCCTTAAATCATCAAAGAAGTAAAGGAAATTTCAATAGGAAAGTTCCACTTCCTTGATTTAGGTGTGGAAATGTTGTTCATCTTGTAGAAAGCCTAGTATGTTCAATGAAGACCATGAGGATGAATTTGAAATTACTATGAAGAAGTATTCAACCTATTTTAAGGGAAAGAAATAGCTCAAGATAAATATCTTTAAGAAAAATAATCTTCCTTCACAAGATTTTGATAGTACAGATGAATTTGAGGTTGAAGAGTTTGAAGATATAGAGAATTGTAAAGATCATAGAGAAACTAATATGGTAGTAGTCTCCAAATGTACCAAAAAAATATAAGATATTGAAAATGATTAAGAATAAGTTTAAGGAAGAGTTGACCTGTAGGCTGAATTAGAATAAGTACTTGAGGATATAGATGTTTAGAGTGCCAAAATGAAGAATTCCAATAATGTGGTTCATGGATCTAAACACTATATACAGTAGCATGAAGAAGAGAAGTCTGAATTGGTATACATAATTAAAAAACTTAAGTCTTCAATGCTAGAGAGCTCAGAAAAGGTTACCGAGTATAAAACTAAAAATCTAGGAACATAAAAATGAAATCTACAGTTTGACTAACACTATACGAGAAAAAATCAAACATATCAAAGAAATTGATGATGAAGTTGTCTATTTATGATTAAAAGTTAAGGATAAAGAAAAAATCATTAATCCCAATATGACATCGGAAAAGAAGATCACTTAGAAGATGGAGAAGTCCGAAAAAGTGTACATAGGTCTAGAAATCTAGAAGTAATAAACAAATATAAATGATAAGGTTGGCATTAGGTCAGATCAAAATTAGAATGCTATCTAGATTGAAGTCTAGCCACAAACACCCACTCCAAAATTGAATATTTATTTGTGTATGAAGAAGGATCATAAGATTCATAGAACCCAAGGTAAAACTATAAATGTAATGGTGACATGAAGTTATGCAACGTAAATTAGGTGTTATTACTGTGGAAATATGGGACACTCGTAGAATGTGTGTTCCATATCCAAGAGATATTGAAGGGCACAAGAACAGTAGTGGAAACCAAATAAAGAATGGTACTCTAGAACATCATTCTAGGGACACTATTTTTGTTTTGGAGAATTTGAGAACATGGATAGATATTGTACATCAACCATGCAAGAGAATGTTCCAAAGCATAATCAAAGAGGTCACATGTAGAAAATCAAAGAACTAATAGGTGAGTTGAAAATGAAAAATTTATTTGCAGCTCTGCAGGATTAATTTTTATGCCATACTCTAAGGAAGATGAAGGTTTACAATCTATACCATATAGGAACTGAAAAACATTTGCTCACGAAGAAGGGGGATGAGAAGGCAGATATTGCCTAAATTTCCTGTAAAGTATCAAATCATTTTGGTATATGGATCCTTAACAGTAGATTCACATCCCATAAGATAGGGAGTAAGGATCTTGTTATAAGCATAAAATATGAAAAAAAGAGTTGACAAATTTGTTAACAATGAATTACTAAAGATAATTGGCTTAAAGAAGTCCAGTTTTGAGGGAAAAGAAATGAGACCTATTTATGTTTTAGTAGTAGTATGTATCAATCAAAACTTTCTTAGTGTCATCAATCTATGTGACTCAGGGTATTCTATCTGAATCATTAAAAATACGTGCACTGTTATGGGAAAATATTGTGCAGTTTTTCTACGGGGAAATAGAAAAAAAGGAAATATCTACCTTGTAAGTGGATAAGAAGATATGTTCTTTTTATCTAGATAGGAATAAAACAATTTGTGTACTAAATGACTAAGTCATTTATGACAACCATCCATGGAATATTTGGTAAAATGTGATGCTACTAGATATCTCCCTAAGCTATCACGTAATTGTACTCATACATGTCATTCATGTCAACAACGGAAGATAATCATAAAAACATACAATGAAAAAGAACACAAGTCGACTAGAGTGCTTTAATTGGTCCATGCTGATGTTTTCAGACTATTTCCACAAAGAGATATTGATGGGAAGAGGAATTATGTCCTTTTCTTTGATTATTATAGCATAATGGATTAGGTATTTATAATTTCCCACATGTATGATGTGTACATTTACAAAAAATAGTATCATAGAAAATCTGAAATGATGTTTGGGCAGAAAATTATGAAGTTTCATACTAATAATGGTATTGAATTCACAAAAAGTTAGGTGGAAGTTTGTCTCAAGAAACACATGATAATGCCTAAAGTTTCTTTAGTAAGAACTCCCCAATAGAATGGAGTGGTTGAGAATAGAAAATAGAATTTCAAAAACATGGAAATAACAATTCAAATTGAAAAAGTCCTACAAGATAAATTTTAGAAGGAAGCGGTCTTGACATCGGTCTATATTTCGAATATGGCACTATTGTGTCCGAAGGAAGGGAGGGCTCTATACGAGATGTGGTATGGAAATAATCTAGAAGTGAAATACTTTAGAATAATTGGAAGTAAGTGATTTATTCCCAACAAATAAAAACATAGGAAATTTTAGTCATGTGGAGATGAGGGGATATTCCATGGATAATCAGGAAAGAGAAAATCATATAAATGCTTTTACAAGAGGCAGGGAAAATTAGTTGAATGAAATGATGTCACTATAGTTTAATATGAATAAAATATTCAATAACTCAATGAATAGTTTCCTACTAAAAGTTGGAAGAGGTAAGAAATAGATAGGGATAATAAGTGGTAGATGTTGATTGCGAATTAGATAATGATGATGATCAAGAGGAAGTAATGTCTGTATCTATAAAGAATCCATATAGTAGAGCTGAAATTGATATAAAAAATATCATTGGTGATCTGAAAGTGCCTATTCGAACAAGAAGAATGAATTTATTATAGAAATTTTCATTCCTATCTTAGGTAGAACCTAAATGTTTTTTTATCTATCTAGAGATGAAAATTCGGTTCAAGAAATGAATGAAGAGCTAGACCAGTTTGAGAAGAACTAGACAAGGGAGATTGTTTGGAGGCTAGTAGATATGAATATCATAGGAAAAAAATGTGTATTTCACAACAAGATGATTGAATATGAAGAAGTGATTCAAAAAAAATCACGAATGGAGTACAGAGGGTACCCCCAAATATAGGGTATTGGTGTGGATGAGACATTTTCACTAGTTGCATGGCTGGTGGAAATCAGATTATTCTTGTCCATTGTAGTGGAAATAAAGTTGAAAGTGGTCCAGATGGATGTCAAATCTACATTCTTGAATTTAGTTCTATAATTAGAAGTTTATATTTAGAATCCGTATGGATTTATCATTATTGAGGATTAGAAAAATGTTTTTTGTGTTGAAAAATCACTCTATGGGCTGAAACAAGCACCAAAAGCATGGTATTCAAGGCTTGATCAGTATTTAAAGAATATTGTATTTCAGTGTGGTGGAGTTGATTACAATATCTATTTCAACAACAATAATAATCAAAGTATGATAGTGTTTGATTATGTCAATGAAATAATATTTTATGAATCAGATGAAGCTCAGTGCAGATAGTTTTCCGAATTCATGAAAAGTGAATTTGAAATGTCAATGACTAGTGAGCTGACGTTTTTCCTTGGTTTACAAGTGTCATAAGGAAGGAATGAATCTTTCATTTAGCAACCAAAATATTCCACAGAGGTTTTGAGAACATTGCAAATGGAAAATTCAAAAGGAGATGAAGACTATAGTTTCTATCTGAATGAAATTATCAATGGATGGTGATGGAAAGTGGGTTTATATCATAGAATATAGGAATATTATTGGATGTTTACTACACATGAAGGTGAAAAGACCTAATATTGTTTTTTCTACATGCCAAGTATCATGATATCATAGAAACCCCAATTAAATCCACATGATTACAGTAAAAATAATACATCAATATATAAACAGAATTGTGGATTTCGTTTTGATGTATAATGAAAAATCTTAGATAGAGCTAGTGGGATATAACAATACTGATTGGGTTGGTTCCGTAGATGATAGAAAATCAACATTGGGAGGTGAATTATAACTCGGTGGATTGTTTATTTCTTGGCTACGAAAGAAAAAATATTACATTTCATTAATAATGGTAGCAGCTGCATACATTGAAGCCACTGAAGCATGAAAATAATTATTTTGGATGAAGCATCAACTTTATGACATGGGAGTTGAAGGAAAGACTCTTATTGGAATTCATTGTGATAATTCAAGTGCAATAAATCTTAAAAAACATGTCATCACTCAAGGAATTATATTATTGAAATTAAGTATCATTTTATCAAGAATAAGGTGGAGCAAGGGCTTATGAAGTTAGAGTAAATCCCTATAAAACTACAGGTTGCAAACATTTAGACAATGGCCTTACCCAAAGAAGAAGTTGAGTGGTATAGAATAATAACTAATAAAATACTCTAGAAGATGGTGGATAATTATATGATTCTATGGCATGATTATTTCTTGTATTACTTATGATATTACTAGACTACTAACCATACTACAACATGAGAAACCCCAAAATGTTGGTGTACAGAACATAAGTGGTCCTATCAATTGGATTTTAGTTTCCATCGCTCCTCATTTCCATTTGGGAAAAGCTATCTGGCAATGAATAGTATTACAAATGACTGGATGAAATATAGTGGCTGGATGAAAATAGATTTCATAACTTTCATCACATTCATGTCTATCAGAACCAGATAGTACAATACTATACAAAAAAATGTATTTCTTTGTCCATTCCTTTAAGGAGAGATGGTTTTGTTATATTTGACTCCAATGATATGAGAAAATATTTATCCAATGTTGATCCAAATTTATGAGCGCCTTACTCTATGCATATAGTCCAATCTAATGGATCTTTTTTCGTGATCTCAATGGATGGAGTACTCACTATGGACCCAACAAAAGAAAGGTCCATAAATAAGTACATTATTTAATCACACAAAGATAATCCAAGGTACATGATGTTAAACTACATAAAAACATATGTCCTAGTTTCACGATGTTAAACTCTATAACAACAATCATCTTAGATATAGGATGTTAATATAAATCACATCATACATCCAAATTTTAAGAAATTAAACTACATAGTGGGGCCCTATCATATGACTTAAAAGTGTATGAAACAATGTCCTTGTAACATAACATTAAAATGCATGACATGTTTTGTTCTTACTGCATGACATTAAACTACATAGTCAATATATTTAATTAGACTTTACGAAATCCCCCAAAGTACCAGGAGAAGATATTCCTTTTCTTCCCTAAAGAGGGGGGGGGGTATCTCCCATGTGTAAACATCCCCGACATCATTTTCAAACACTAGTGGCACTCAAATCCTATTTTTTCCTAATTTTGGAACACATGAAAAGGATCCCTCCAACATGAACTATGTGAGGGTTCATTATTTCATCAGAAAGATATGAAGTGACAAAAATTTCTCCTATCTCAGTCTTATCCGTAATCACCATGAAAACATCTTATGTCCCTGTGTACAAACTTGATATTCCAAAGAAACATTTTTTCCATAAGATATGGTTTAATTCATATTACAATGAATAATATTTTGGGAAAAAACATCAATGAATATGTTATCAAAGCCCCTTTACCTATATCGAAACCCAGTTAGTGTGGGGAACCACCATCAAGAACTATGTGTGGCTTGATTCATGCCTCAGTATGATATGTTGCGATGCCCATATCTCGTATATCGGGTCTTGTTGGAATGTTTTTAAAAAATCCTCCTTCACTCCCTGTGTGCATGAACTAGATATACATAGGGACCCTATCCAGAACTACATGTGACTTGGTTCTTGCCCAAGCAAGACATGTAGTGATTCCTAAATCACCTATCCAAGGTCTGACCATTTTTTTAAAAAACCACTTATTTCTCACATCAATATTTAGTTGGCATGGGGAACCATATTCCATAACTAGGTGTGGTTTGATTCTTATTATTTTAAGATACATAGTAATACCTAAATTTTTAATCATTGGTTCAATTACAATGTTTTTATAACTTCATGTAAGTTCTCTTATATCTCTATCGCATGACGTTAAAATGTTTGGCATTCTTGGAACTACATGTGGCATGATTCTTTCCATGGAATGATACATAATGACCCATAAATCTTCTATCTTGAGTCCAGCTACAATTAAAAAAACACACTCTCTATGCGTGGACAAGACCTTGATGGGGAACCTTATCTAGAGATACATGTGGCTTGATTCTCACAAATAATGAGATATGTAGTGGCACTGAAATCTTCAATCCTAGGCCCAGTAACAACACACCACAGAAATCCCATACTCTCATGTCTATGAGTCATATCAATATGAGGATATCCAAAATAAGTTCTCACCTTGTGCATGAACCTGTATCTAATTGAAATATGTGTATCTTAATTTTTACTCTGACAAGATACATAATGATGATTAGATTCTACACCCTTGCCTAGATATGATATTCATTTTCACAACAGAATCACCAATGTCCTATCCATAAAACGTTTAAATGCACGGCCAACGCCCATACTACATGAGTTCAAACTACATGGTACCTCTAGAAATATGTGTGGCTTCATTCTCATCCCATTGAGATATGTAGTAAAGCCTAGGACTTAAGACCTAGTGCTATAAATAGGGTAAAAAAGATTTCCACTCCCTGACATAAAAAAAATCTGTGCATGAGCTTTTATTTTGGGTGTTCTCCTTAGATAACCCATCAAGGAAACAAGAGATGTCACCCTTATTCATATGATTCAGATCTATGTAAGGGACTCCAAATTCATTTCTAGTATCAGTCCAATTATTCTTTTATGCACTAAAAAATTACACAATCTCAACCCATGTTACTAATCTTGAATACTTTCATATCATCATATCATTTCCTTATATTTTTCTGGTAGAATTTCTAACAGCTTGGAGATCTTTTTCCTAACCATTTAGTATGTGCCCCAGTTGGCCTTGCATATGTCGGCCCCATAATGGGAATGTCATCCCAAGGATTCCACTATTTGGCTATGTAGAATGTTCCCCAGCAATCCTTGAATAAAAAACCACCATAATTAGTTTGTCAAAAAGAAATAAATTCTCCCTTGGGAGAAGCCTCTTCTATACCTTTAATCATTAAAAACATTATTCTAAAACCCAAAAATCCACAATGATCCCTTGTATAATTTTCCTATATACTATCACCCAACCTGAACATTTTAAAGACTATTGTTTACTCTTTGAAACTTCAATTGTTTAAATAATATAAGAATACTCATGGGCCATTTAACCATATATCATTCACTATTTCCCCAATCTTATGATCCATGTCGTAGGACCTAAAACTAAAAATACCATACTCTTAACACTTGGGTAAGACCTACACAGAGAAAGCATTTCTTAAATTCTATGGAATTTCCAACTTCAAATACCCCTACCTTATTTAGGAACATTCTTCACAAACAAAACATTGTACATAATAAAATAATAATCTCCATAAAATTTCATTGAATTCTAATTATAGAATGTAAGAATTCATAAGAGCTCCTTTTCCTGACCCTAAAGTATTCTCTTTAGTTGGCCTTGCATATGCTGCGCCCATAATGGGAATGTTATCCTAATGAGGCCGCTATATGACTATGTAGTATGTTCCCTAATTTTCCTTTCATAGAACAACACTCATAATGGATTTTTCAGCGAGTGGTAACTTATTAATTATAAGAGGACTCTTATAAAATCATATAGTTATTTTATCCATACCATTATTCATATCCAGAAATTCCAAAATCAATTCTCAAAATATTACTGTAACGCCCCGACCCCAGTTACCCAGAGTCGGTGCATTATTACGTAGCATTGGCATGATCACAAAAGATCAAGTCTCGAAAGACCGATTAGTTTAGTAGCCTTGGAAACACTTGATACATTCATAGAAGTTAAATTACATCATAAATTGAAAAACAATAATAACATGGTCTCCAAAGTCCACACTCATATCCCCTTATGACTATCCCTACAGGTCATTCATAAAATACTTCTTCACATCCTGGAAAATATTAATACATTGAAAGGGGTGAGCTCAGATGCTCAGTAAGGATAACAATATTACGGAAGCTTTCATAAATAAACATAAACATATAAGGCAATGTATAACTAAAACAAAATCCTTTTAAACTTGAACTTCAGCGTAATATGGCAAAAGTAAAATGAAATAATGGAATTTACTTATTCACATGGTTATTCTACTAGTTTAATAATCACATGCAATATCAATAACCACTTTCATAATGATGGAATGCATAATGCCAGACTATCATAACCATGTAGCCAAGGCCTCATGCCAAGAATATAAATAATATTTTGTCAAGGCCTCGTTCCAAGACACTAGTTTGTCTCATGATACCTTCCGATGCATCGAGGAGCTATAGCGGGCTCCACCCGTCACTTATTAAGTCCAATGCATTCTTCATATGAACAGGTTTAAACATATCATAAACCGTAACATAATCATATCACATAAAACATACATAAAGGAAACATAACATTTCCACATTTCAATAAAAAGATATCAATACAACACATTGATATAATAAAAACAATATCAAAATCATTTTCAATACCAAAATAAAAGAAAATTAAAACTTGGTATATATTTTTCATTAAAAAAAATTATGGCTTGTAGGGAAGCCGAAACTCAAATAATGGTCACGACAGTGGAGAAGTCGTTGTCACCGCATACGTATGAAAAGAAAAACATTCCTTTTTGTATTTTTGTAAAACGAATCGTATAAAAAGATTCATTTTGAATAAACATAAAAGTCAAAGGGGTTTATACACCGTATAGAATAAATTTGTGTATAAAACAAAATATGCCTCAATGAATGGAGATTCAGACGATGTCCCTTACAAAGATCATTTTTTTAAATAAAATAGATCTATTATGTGTATCCACTATAAGTAAACATATAGAAAGTACAAATACACGATAGGACATAATAATATCATGACATAATTTGAAAGTAGAAGATTAACCCAAAGCACATAAATTGGGTTAAGAAGTTCCCCTACCTCGTGTTCGAATTGACTCGATCGTTCTTTAACCTCCAGAATAATAAACTAGAGTTAATTTCTACTTTCTTAAGAACCTTTTTAAAGTTCATTATTCCTTTTATATCACTTATTACCATGTTATGAACATTATTTAATTATTTAAGTTAATAACGGTCGTTCTGTCGATCTTTGGTACTTGAGTAAAAAATAAATTTCTTATAATTACAAGTTGTTCATGTGGTAAAATATCCTTTATATACAGAATTATATTCATGATATATATGTCATATATATCATATATATCCAGTATATACATTCATTTATAATATTACATAACATTTAGAGGTAAGAAATGAAATTCACCGTTCATGGAGACGGTAGGTCGTGCGTACGCATGAACGATACTTTCATTTATATTACATATTTAATGGAATGAAATAATAATTATACAAAGGTATATTATAATTCCAGTATAATATAATATATAATATCATCTACTCCATCTTTTATACATCCCACATATGGCACTGACGATTCAAATAACTTTGAGGGGGCGGTAGTCCGCACTTTCTAAAATGAAATTATTGCATTTACCCATAATGGAAATCATAAAGGTATGACACAAATGAAAAATACATAAGCATAAAGAAAACATAAACATAATATATATCATATATAAATATAGTGGCATCTTAATGGCCACCATGAGAGGTGTTAAAAGAAGATTGAACAATCATCATTTCGTGAGGCAGAAATTCGCCAACCATAGAAACAGTACGTTCTTTAACCATTAGATGATGGTGTGTGTAAGTGTAAATAAAATACTTCTCATAAAAAAATACTAGTATATGTAAGATACTGGTGTTGTTACAAAATAAAGTAATAAAAAGAGTTTAAGGTGTTGGAGAAGCAAAATAAAACAAAATAACATAAGAGAAGACATTACCTTAAAATCGAGTAACTCTTTTTGATTTGAGCCAAAGGCTTCCTTGAGAAGCCTTATGCCCAAAGTAAGGCTTCTAGGAGTAATATAGGGAAGTTGAGAGAGTATTTTGTCAGATGTTGGCCGATCAAAATGGCTTGAAGGTGTGAATAAGGTGGTACTGGTGGGGACCTTTTATAAGAGGAGAAGAGAGGCACTCTTGGAAAGTAATGAAATGTTACATTATTATGAAGTAATTTTCGGATTTCAAAGGTCTAAAAATTTTATATTTCAAGTATAAGGTGATAAGGGTTCGAAATATACCCATCCAATAGGTTTTTGAAAAGTGTATGTCTTATATTTTACATTATCTTATCATTTTATTTAAAACGTTCATTAATGAGGTAATCGATGCATCATCATGGTGTGATAAATAAATTTATTCATTTTATTCCAAAAAATTATAAAAAATTACAATGATGTAGGAAATCTTTTTATCTTTCCAATGAATACTTATAGTCTAAAATTTAACTTATATAACCCCATGTAATAATTGTTTTAGTAAAACAACAGATGTTTGTGTCGATTTTATTTTTACTTTAAATAAAAAGTTATTAATGTCATTTTCTTACCCAAGTGGCTCCATGGGGTCCCCAAATTGAACCATGGATTGTATTGTTCGGCCATAACTAACCCAATAAGGGTAGGACAAGTGTCAAGATATTTTCATATTTTTATAATATCATTTTTACCTTAAATTTCACTAATTACCACAATTGCAATTAATAAATCTTAAAAGTTACTATTCACCAAAAAATTATTTTAATCCCATTGAACCACATTTTTCTTCCTAATGAAAACCATGTATGTCGGATTTTTGAAATTCAAATCACAGAGGTGGTAAAATTTCATTTAAATGAAAAATCAGTTTTTTAACTACCACTTAGTGGTTTCACTATTCATCAAAAATTGATGTTTTTCAGAACAACACCAAAAATTAACCCTAAGATATTTTTGATATTCCTAATTCAAAAATGATGTCTATTTCAAAAAATTCAAAACATATAATTTGAATTAATTAATTTAAAAATTAATTCCCACTGTCACAACAAATAGCGTGTTTTTAAGAAAGAATATCAATCAAAAGATTGACAATTGTTTATGGCCAATTTCAAAGTGAATTTAATTCTAATGACTACTATTGGATAAAATGGTAAAAATATATTCTAATTAAACTTTAGAACCACTCAATTGTATAATTTATCAATATATATTATTTCGATTAAAAAAGTTGTTTTTCTGTATTTTTCACAATTCATTAAAAATTGAAAGTTCTGAGAAAAATACCAAAAATTCCACATATCCTAATTTTGATATTCCGAATCCAAAAATAAAGTCCATTTTGAAATATAAAATTTATATAATTTCAAAAAGTGGGTATTACTATTCATAACTACACATTTTATTGGTCGTGGTGTGTTAGAACTCGAGGTAGCGTACAACACACACTACTCTATTATTCAAAGAGGAGCGTACCATGGTAGCTTAGGGTGTTACATTCTCCCCTCTTTAAATAAATTGCGTCCTCGCAATTTATAATTTTTCTTTGAAAATAAAAGGTTGAAAATAGAAAATACCTTTGTTGAAAACCCACATCGGAAATAAGGTTAATAAAAATATAACTTTAAAATAATAAAAGTGAAGTACAAAGGTCACTTGAGATAGCCCATACTAGGATTATATGAAAATATGGATATGGAGGAAAAAAACCATCAAGGTCTGATGGAGAGTTGTATAAAACAAGATTAGGAGAAAGTTAACTACAAGAAAATCACAAACTTGTGATTGGTTAAACGGTCATTGATTCCCCAATTGGAAAAGTTAACCGACAACATTTTTGTTTTAAGTTTCCTTTCATAAAGTTGAGGAATTTTTTTAGGATATTTACTAAGAACGTAAGGAAATATACTTACTTGTCATGTAGACTTTCATTCTTTAATAAATTTTTACCACAAACCCATCTTTAACTCCAAAAGGTAATCGAACTCAGAAATATTCTATTTAACATAATTGTATAAGGTTCCAAATATTAACACAAACCATTTAGATTAGGAAAACTTTTTTTTAATAACCAGGGACTTCCTATAGGCTAGTGGTAGGTAATAAAGGCCTGTCACACTATGGTTGTGTGTTCGATTCCAACAGCCTTGTCCGACGCGACGGGTTATCCCCCAACCTGCAGGTTGTCCTTTTCCTAAAACTATAGTATTATAATATTTCAAAAATAATCTTCATAAATGTTTTAACCTTAAACAATACTACCCAAAGTTCAACTTAATCCATTCCAACCTTTATTGTTATCCAAAATACCTCCGTCCAGACTTTCTCTAAAAGGTGTTTAAATTCCAATATCAATTGTAACATTAGATTCCCCACACAAAGTAAAGTTTCTCTTATTGTCACATATAAAAATATTATTTCCTTAATCATATTAAAACCTTATTGAAAACAACATGTACTGCTGTACAATACTTATATATATCACATTATTCTTATATCCAGAATATAATCCTTGAGTCCAAAATCACAAATACATTAATTATCCCACTTCAACTATAATAACAACATAATATTGTCCTTGATCCCTTGGCCTTTTCTAAGGTAAGTTTCCCTGACACTTATGATATTCATTTGCATAATGCCCCATTTCCCTACGATTTTAGCATTCAACATTGATAGCCTCTTTTTTCCCTTGCAATCACGATCATGGGGACCTTTTTCTCCACATTTATAACAAACTACCATTCCTTTTAGGAAAGTACCAGGGTTATTCTTCCCACAATTATCTCATAATGGAAAATCATTCTTTCCCCCTTTCCCTTTATCTGTCTCTTGTTCCACTATTCTCTTCTTCTCTTTCTTTACTTTGTTGTCATAAGACTTAGAGAATTTCTTTTCTGTCTTGATAACTCACTAGACTATATCTTCGTATGTTGAGAATGATTGTGATACTAAATCTCGACGGAGAAATGGTTTTAACCCATCAAAGAAATGATCAATATTACTTCTTGGGTTACTTATATAATATGCAGCATGTCTTGCTAACATTGTAAATTTGGCCTCATACTTTACGACATTCTCATCCTCCTTCTGCCTCAAACTCAAAAATTGCCTTTTCATATCTTCTTGATGGTAATGTGGAAAGTATTTTTCTAAGAAAATTTCCTTAAACACCCTCCATTCCATACTTGATACTTATTCATCTTCCTTTGTGTTTTGAATCAGCAACAACTATTGATCGACATCTCCAGTGAGGCGGTAAACTGCCATGACAACCTTCTCCCTTTCGCTACTCCCCAAGGCGTGGAATATTTTCTCTAAAGAGTTTATCCATTTCTCAGATATTAATGGATTTGTACCCCCATTAAATATTGGTGGTTGTTGCCTCATGAAGCGATCTAACATTGATCCTCCACGTTGCGGATTAGGGTGCTCCATACGAGTAAGGTTACTATTCATAACCTGAGTGAGTTGTCCCAGTATGGTGATAAGATGATCAACACCAGTTGTATCACCATATCCACTATAATTATTTTGAGAAGGAGGGAAATCCCTACATGGAGTGCATGCATTAATACAGTTTCCATTCCTCCCACTAGGAGAAACTTCTAAACAATGACATAAACTACATTAGTTTATGAATCTAAGTAAATAATTTCATACTTGTAAAACACTTAACATAAATTGAACTATAATCATAAAAAAATTTTCTTTGAGGAAGTATATACTCATAAACCATACATAATGGTTGGTAAATAAAATGAAAATTATCCTATGGATATCTCCTGGGAGTGTCGTAACCAAGAGTGCAATAAGGACCGTTGTCATGCACCAGTTCCCGTTCAAGTCTAGCTCAAAGCAGTGTTTTTGGGTTTTACCCCAAGGTACATCTGTGCCAGAGCCGCCTCTACTTGCTCATATCCAGACAGGGAGGTATTGCTCGGAAAACTCACAAAATCTCTATAATACGAAAATTCTAAGAAGTTATTCTATACTAATCCTCAATGTCTATCTTAGGGATATGTTCTCTAATCAGAGTTTATCTAAATGTAGCTTCCAAGGTTAGTACTAAAATTCCTCTGATACCAACTATAACGCCCTGACCCCAGTTACCCAGATTCAGTACATTATTACATAGCATTGGCATGATCACAAAATATCAAGTCTCGAAAGACCGATTAGTTTAGTAGCCTTGGAAACACTAGATACATTCATAAAAGTTACATTACATCATAAAGTGAAAAACTACAATAACATGGTCTCCATTGTCCACACTCATATCCCCTTCTGACTATCCCTGCAGGTCATTCATAAAATACTTCTTCACATCCTGGAAAATATTAAAACATTGAAAGGGGTGAGATCAGATGCTCAGTAAGGATAACAATATTTCAGAAGCTTTCATAAATAAACATAAACATTTAAGGCAATGTATAACTAAAACAAAAGCCTTTTAAACTTGAACTTCAGTGTAATATGGCAAAATTAAAATGAAATAATGCCATTTATTTATTCACATGGTTATTCTACTAGTCAAATAATCACATGCAATATCAATAACCACTTTCATAATGATAGAATGCATAATGCTAGACTATCATAACCACGTAGCCTAGGCCTTGTTCCAAGACTACAAATAAGATTTTGTCAAGGCCTCGTGCCAAGACACTAGGTTGTCTCATGAGACCTGCCGATGCATCGAGGAGCTATAGAAGGATCCACCCGTCACTTATTAAGTCCAATGCATTCCTCATATGAACAGGTTTAAACATATCATAAACCATAACATAATCGTATCACATAAAACATGCATAAAGGAAACATAAAATTTCCACATTTCAATAAAAAGATATCAATACAACACATTGATATAATAAAAACATTATCAAAACCATTTTCAATTCCAAAATAAATGACAATTAAAACATGGTATTTATTTTTCATTTAAAAAAATTATGGCTTGTAGAGGAAGCCGAAACTCAAATAATGGTCACGGCGGTGGAGAAGTCATTGTCGCCGCATATGTATGACAAGAAAAACATTAATTTTTGTCGTTTAATAAAACGAATCGTATAAAAATATTCCTTTTGAATAAACATAAAAGTCAATGGGGTTTATACACCGTATAGAAGAAATTTTTGTATAAAACAAAATATGCCTCAATGAATGGAGATTGAGACAAAGTCCCTTACAAAGAATTTTTTTTTCAATAAAATAGATCTATTATGTGTATACACTATAAGTACACATATAGAAAGTAAAAATAAAATATATGACATAATAATATCATGACATAATTTGAAAGTAGGAGATTAACCCACAGAACAGAAATTGGGTTAAGAAGTTCCCTTACCTCGAGTCTGACTTGACTCGATCGTTCTTTAACCTCCTGAATAATAAACTAGAGTTAATTTATACTTTCTTAAGAACCTTTTTCAAGTTAATTAATCCTTTTATATCACTTATTACCATCTTATGACCATTATGTAATTATTTAAGTTAATAACGGCCGTTCTGTCGATCTTTGGTACTTGAGTCAAAAATAAACTTCTTATAATTACAAGTTGTTCATGTGGTAAAATATCCTTTATATCCAGAATTATATTCATTATTTATATATCATATATATCATATATATCTACTATATACATTCATTTATAATATTACATAACATTTAGAAATAAGAAATGAAATGCACCGTTCAAGGAGACGGTAGGCCGTACATACGCATAAACAATACTTTTATTTCTATTTCATATTTAATGGAATGAAATTATAATGATATAAAGGTGTATTATAATTCCAGTATAATATCATATATAATATCATCTACTCCATACTTTATACATCCCACATATGGCATTGACGACTCAAATCACTTTGAGGGGGCGGTAGTCCGCACTTCCTAAAATGAAATTATCGCGTTTACCCATAATGGAAATAAAAAAGCTATGGAATAAATGAAAATTACAGAAGAATAAGGAAAACATAAACATAATATATATATCATATATAAATATAGTGACATCTTAATGTCCACCCTGAGATGTGTTAAAAGAAGATTTAACAATCATCGTTTCGTGAGGCATAAATTCGCCAACCACAGAAATATTATGTTTTTTAACCATTAGACGAAGGTGTGTGTAAGTGTAAATAAAATACTTCTCCTAAAAACATAATAGTATATTTCAGATACTGGTGTTGTTACAAAATAAAGGAATAAAAAGAGTTTAAGGGTTTGGAGAAGAAAAATAAAAGAAAATAACATAAGAGAAGAAATTACCTTAAAATCGAGTAACTGTTTTTGATTTGAGCCAAAGGATTCCTTGGAATGAATTCTCCCCAATGTGAGGCTTCTAGGAGTAATAGAAGGAAGGTTAGAGAGTATTTGGTCAGATTTTGGACGAGCCAAAAGGCTTGAAGGTGTGAATAAGGTGGTAGTGGTGGGGGCCTTTTATAAGAGGAGAAGAGGGGCACTCTTGGAAAGTAATGAAATGTTACATTATTATGAAGTACGTTTCAGATTTCAAAGGTCCCAAAATTATATATTTCGAGTATAAGATGATAGGGGTTCGAAATATACACATCCAATAGTATTTTGACAAGTGTAAGGCTTAGAGTTTACATTATATTTTTATTTTATTCAAAAAGTTCAATAATGAGGTAATCGCTGCATCATCATGGTGTGATAAAAAAGTAAATTTATTTAATTCCAAAAAAATATAAAAAAATTACCATGATGTAGGAAATCATTTTATCTTTCCAATGAATATTTATAGTCAAAAGGGTAACTTATATAACCCAATGTAATAATTATTTTAGTAAAACTACACATGTTTGTGTCGATTTTATTTTTACTTTAAATAAAATGTTATTAATGTCATTTTCGTACCCAAGTGGCTCCATGGGGTCCCCAAGTTGACCCATGGATTGTATTGGTCGGCCATGTCTCACCCAATAATGGTAGGATAAGTGTCAGGATATTTCCATATTTTTATAATATCATTTTTACCTTAAATTTCACTAATGACCTTTAATCATGATTAATAAAACTTAAAAGTTACTATTCACCAAAAAATTATTTTAATCCCATTGAAACAAATTTTTCTTCCTAATGAAAACCATGTATGTCGGATTTTTGAAAATCAAATCACAGATGTGTTAAAATTTCATTTAAACGAAAAATCAGTTTTTTAACTACCACTTAGTGGTTTCACTATTCATCAAAATTGAAGTTTTTCAGAACACCAAAAATTAACCCTAAGATATTTTTGATATTCCTAATTCAAAAATGATTTCTATTTTAAAAAATTCAAAACATATAAGTTGAATTAATTAATTCCCTCTATCACAACCAATAGCGTGTTTTTAAGAAAGAATATCAATCAAAAGATTGAAAATTATTTATGTCCAATTTCAAAGTGAAATTAATTCTAATGACCACCATTGGATAAAATGGTAAAAATATATTCTAATTAAACTTTAGAACCACTCGATTGAATAATTTATCACTATAAATTATTTTGATTAAAAATGTTGTTTTTATGTATTTTTCACTATTCATAAAAAAATGGAAGTTCTCCGAAAAATACAAAAAATTCAACAAATGTTAATTTCGATATTCCGAATCCAAAAATGAAGTCCATTTTGAAATATAAAATTTTTATAATTTCAAAAGGTGGGTATTACTATTCATAACTGCTACTTTTATTGTTCGTGGTGTGTTAGAACTCGAGGTTGCGTACAACACACGCTGCTCTATTATTCAAAGAGGAGAGTACCATGGAAGCTTGGGGTGTTACATTTTACTCTCCTTCAATAAATTGGGTCCTCGCAATTCAAAATTATTATTTGAAAATAAAAAGGTTGAAAATATAAAATACCTTTGTGGAAAACCCACATCGGAAATAAGGTTAATAAATATATAACTTTAAAAGAATGAAAGAGAAGTACAAAGGTCACTCGAGATAGTCCATAGTAGGACTCTATGAAAATACGGATATGGAGGAAAAACAAACCATCAAGGTCTGATGGAGAGTCGTATAAACCAGGATTAGGAGAAAGTTAACTACAAGAAAATTACAAACTTGTGATTGTTTAAACGGTCATTGATTCCCCAATTGGAAAAGTTAACAAAAAACATTTTTGTTTTAAGTTACCTTTCATAAAGTTGAGAAATTTATTTAGGATATTTACTAAGAACGTAAGGAAATATACTTACTTGTCTTGTAGACTTTCATTCTTTAATAAATTTTTACCGCAAACCCTTATTTCACTCCAAAAGGTAATAGAACTCAAAAATATTCTATTTATCATAATGGTATAAGGTTCCAAATATTAACACATACAATTTAGATTAGGAAAACTTTTTTTATAATAACCAGGGACTTCCTGTAGGCTAGTGGTAGGTAATAAAGGCCTGTCGCACTATGGTTGTGGGTTCGATTCCTACAGATTTCTCCGACAAGACGGGTTATCCCCCAACCTGCAGGTTGTCCTCTTCCTAAAACTATAGTATTATAATATTCCAAAAACAATCTTCATAAATGTATTAGCCTTAAACAATACTATCAAAAGTTCAACTTAATCCATTCCAACCTTTATAGTTATCCAAAATACCTCCATCCAGACTTTCTCTAAAAGGTCTTTAAATTCCAATATCAATTGTAACATTAGATTCCCCAAACAAAGTAAAGTTTCTCTTATTGTCACATATAAAAATATTATTACCTTCATCATATTAAAACCTTAATTAAAACAACAAGTACTGCAGTATAATCCATATATATATCACATTATTCTTATAACCAGAATATAATCCTTGAGTCCAAAAGCACCAATACATTAATTATTCCACTTCAACTGTAGTAACAACGTAAGATTTTCCTTGATCCCTTGGCCTTTTAGGAGTTAATTTTCCCTAATGCTTTGGAAATTCATTTGCATAATGCCCCATTTCCCTACAATTGTAGCATTCAACATTGATAGCCTCTTTCTTTACCTTGCAATCACGAGCCTGGTGACCTTTTTCTCCACATTTATAACAAACTCCCATTCCTTTTAGGCAAGTACCGGGGTGATTCTTCCCACAATTATCTCATAATGGAAAATCCTTATTTCCCTTTTTCCCTTAATATGTCTCTTGTTCCACCGTTCTCTTCTTCTCTTGCTTTTCTTTATTGTCAAAAGACTTAGAGAATTACTTTTATGTCTTGATAGATCACGAGACTATATCTTCGTATGTTGATAAAGATTGTGATACTAAATCTTGATGGAGAAATGGTTATAACCCATAAAATAAATGATCAATCTTACTTTTTGGGTTACTTATATAATCTGCAGCATGTCTTGCTAGCCTTGTAATGTTGGACTCAAACTTTGCGAAATTCTCATCCTCCTTCTGCATCAGACTCAGAAATTTCATTTCCATATCTGCTCGATGGTCATGTGGAAATTATTTTTCTAAGAAAATTTCTTTAAACTCCCTCCATTCCATACTTGATACTTCTTCATCTTCCTTTGTGTTTTGAATCAGCGACCACCTTTGATCTGCATCTCCAGTGAGGCGGTAAACTACCATGACCACCTTATCCCTTTCGCTACTCTCCAAGGTGTGGAATATTTTCTCGAAAGAGTTTATCCATTACTCAGATACTAATGGATTTGTACCCCCAATAAATATTTCTGGTTTTTTCCTCATGAAACGGTCTAACATTGATCCTCCACGTTGCGGATTAGGGTCCTCCATATGAGTAAGGTTACTATTCATAACCTGAGTGAGTTGTCCCAGTATGGTGATAAGCTGAACAACACCAGTTGTATCACCATATCCACTAAAATTATGTTGAGCAGGAGGGAAATCCCTACATGGAGTACGTATAGCATCCCATCTTTTTATAACATAAACTTTCATTACATTACACAAAACATAGGATCTTTAAGGTTTAGTGTCTTGGAAACCAGGAACATAATACATGAAAACAACATAAAGCAATCTTCTTAAACACTTGAAAGGCTTCCACTTAATTTCATCCTAGGTTCATTACTGCATCTAATAACCTGGGGACATACATAAAAAGAAAGGGTGAGCAGAAGGCCCAGTAAGGGAAACAAGAGAAACATTTTACATGTGAACTTGAGATACTTCAATAAGGTCATGAAAAGAACTTTAAGGCATGATAATGAACTCATGAGATATATCATAATAAAAATAACATTTTTCATAACATGAATATGTGGATATAACATTTAATATTGACAATCATTTCGTTTCACCAAGGTCTATCCCCAAGGTGTTATAAAAAATTACCAAGGTTATTCACCAAGGTATCAGTCTAAAAAGTCATCTCTAGAGATTAAGTCTTTACCCAATGCATTGGAGCTCTATCTGGGCGCACCCTTGACATGTCTTTATTATCATGTGAGCCACATATATCATCATCAATCATTTCATAAAAAACCAATATAGAATAAAATAAATGGGTTTCATTTCATAATCATAACGTTTTAAAAACTACTTTAATGACATGATCTTTATGTCACTTTAATCCCATGGATAGGGAAAGCATGTTTCATGTATGTAAATCCCCGAATTTAAAATAGAACATTTTGATATATATGTGAATAACCATGTAGAAATAAGAGCTCTCAGTATTCACTTAATAACATAAAATAATTTTGAGAAAAAGAGAGAGGCATTTTGAGATGAAAATTCTGCAGCATAACGGCTATGTTACAAGGTTTTAGAAAACATTGAAAAGAGAGGGGACATCGGTCACCCACTCATAAATGATCCATAAAATTATAAGGTGACATAATATAAGGTATTTAAGAACATGGTAGTGAAATTTGAAAGATATACCATATGAAATGAAAAACATGGAAGTGAGACAAAAATAAGATTTCTCTTATGAAAATTCGGCAGCCTAACAGCGTCACTTAAACTTCAATAAAAATGAATTGACAAGATAAAATAAGGTATCTCATAATATGATCATAAAATATCAGTATGATAGGTATAGATATCATATGCCAACATAATAAAAAGGAACTTTAGAGATTTTACATGAAAATATAACTTGGAAATGAGAAGGGTGAAAGAATCCCTTAAATATTCGGCAGCCTAACGACGTCACCTAAACTTTCATAAAACGAAATGATGAGAGTAAGAGGGGATATCTCATCATATAAACATGAAATGGGAAGTAATAGGAATATAAAATAACATCCTCCCACATAAGTACATTGATCACAAAAGGAATGACATAAAAGAGACTACTTGAAAAGAAAGAGAGAGGCCAGATCCCTTACCTTAAAAGTAACTCTTCAAACTCAAAGGTTGGGACCTTGAGAGGCTTGAGGGAACATTTGGAGGGCTCCTTGGGAGGTAAGGAGACCAGAATTTCTTTGATAATGATTTTGGAGTCCAAAGGATGAGATAATGGCTTGGTATTTATAGGGAAAGTGAGGGGACAAGGCATTAATGGCCAAGGGACACCTCACAAGTGGTTTTCTCAAAACCATGTGATCTCCCATGATATTTCACATGAATTTAGGCCACATGGGGCCCCCAATACAATATTTCATCCCCTTTGGTCGGCCAACCCTTAAAATATCTCATGAAATCACCATGACACAACTATGATGTCATTAAACATACCGAAACCCTAAAACTGCTTTTTGTACTATTCACTGGAAATTCATCTTTCTCAGATAAATCCCAAAATTTCACCTTAACCAAATATCGATGATCTTATTACAAATATGAACTCCATTTTATAAAAATATTTTTCTAAATATTTTTTATTTAATTTTTAAATAAAAACACTATGCAGTAAAAATTCATTTTTTCAGAAAAACCCCAAAAATTACCATAACATAATATCAGTGCTCTGAGTTCAAAAATTAAGTCCATTTTATAAAAATATTTTTCTAAATATTTTTAATTTAATTTTTAATTAAAAAACACTATTCACTCCAAAAAACTAATACTTGACTAATAATTTATGAAACTGTTATTTACCCATTTTATTGAATCTCATTACTTAATCTAGGTGTCTAAATTATATTAAAAATTTCTTTGAGTGAAATTACTTATCCATTTGGTCACATTACTAATCCTAACCATAAAATCCCTATTTATAATTTACTATTCATCAAAAATTACGTTGATCTTATTAGACTCCAAATTCCTTACTGAACACTTTTGCAGAAGACCATTTTTTGAAAATCATTACACATCATTAATTATTTAAGGGTTACATAAATATTTTAAAATATCCCTTTTTCAAAATTCATCAATAAAATACATCCTAAAATTATCCGGACATTTGAAATTTCACAAACATCACTAAAGGAAGAAATCTCAATTCATTCATCCCAAAGGATTACACAAAGAAGCTAGGGTCTCGTCACATAGCACCTTATAACACCGGTATATGACCTAAGTGTAAGGTGTGTTGTGGTGAGAGAATCTGAGGGAGGATTAGATAACATTTCCCTAGTAGTAATATCTACTAACTTGAACTTCTCCCGTAGGTGTTTTTGTTCAAGCTTGACATGTTGGAGTTCAGCTTGGGCTTGGTCCAAAGCGAAGCCCAAAGATGCCACCTCCTTCCCAAGCTCTGATAAGTGGGCTTCGTAAGGTTCGAGTCTTCTGGATGAAGCCATCGACTCCTCTTTCTGAATTAACCATTAACATATCTATTAAATCATTAAGAGTAAGTTAATATACTACTCAAAATGATTGGGTCTTTACAATGCGTGCATTGATATGGTTTCCATTCCTCCCACTAGGCGCCATTTCTAAACAATGGAATAAAATAGATTAGTTTATGAATCAAAATACATAATTCTAAACTTGTAAAACACTTATCATAAATTGAACAATAATCATAAAAATGTGTTTCCTTGAGGAAGTATATAATCATGAACCCTTTATAATGGTTTGTAAATAAAATGAGAATTATCCTAAGCATATCCCACAGTAGTGTCATAACCAAGAGTGCAGCAAGGCCTGTTGTCGTGCACCACTTCCCGTTCGAATCTAGCTCAAAGCAGTGTTTTCAGGTTTTACCCCTAGGTACACATGTGCCAGAGCCGCCTCTACTTTCTCGTATCCAGACAGGGAGGTGTTTCTCAGAAAACTCACAAAATCTCTATAATACCAAAATTATAGGATGTTCTTCTATACTAATCCTCAAAGTCTATGTTAGGGCTATGTGCTCTAATCAGAGTTTATCTATATACTAAACTGCCTCTGATACCAACTGTAACGCCCCGACCCCAGTTACCCAGAGTCGTTGCATTATTACATAGCATTGGCATGATCACAAAAGATCAAGTCCAGAAAGACCGATTAGTTTAGTAGCCTTGTAAACACTAGATACATTCATAAAATTTACATTACATCATAAAGTGAAAAACTACATTAACATGGTCTCCATAGTCCACACTCATATCCCCTTTTGACTATCCCTGTAGGTCATTCATAAAATAATTCTTCACATCCTGGAAAATATTAAAACATTGAAAGGGGTGAGCTCAGATGCTCAGTAAGGATAACAATATTGCAGAAGCTTTCATAAATAAACATAAACATTTAAGGAAATGTATAACTAAAACAAAAGCCTTTTAAACTTGAAATTCAGCGTAATATGGAAAAATTAAAATGAAATAATGCCATTTACTTATTCACATGGTTATTCTACTAGTCAAATAATCACATGCAATATCAATAACCACTTTCATAATGATGGAATGCATAATGCCATACTATCATAACCATGTATCCAAGGCCTCGTGCCAAGACTACAAATAAGATTTTGTCAAGGCTTCATGCCAAGACACCAGTTTGTCTCATGAGACCTTCCGATGCATCGAGGAGCTATAGCGGGCTCCACCCATCACTTATTAAGTCCAACACATTCCTCATATGAACAGGTTTAAACATATCATAAACCATAACATAATCGTATCACATAAAACATGCATAAAGGAAACATAAAATTTCCACATTTCAATCAAAATATATCAATACAACACATTGATACAATAAAAACATTATCAAAACCATTTTCAATACCAAAATAAAATAAAATTAAAACTTGGTATTTATTTTTCATTTAAAAAAAATTATGGCTTGTAGAGGAAGCCGGAACTCAAATAATGGTCACGGCGGCAGAGAAGTCATTGTCGCCGCATACATAGGACAAGAAAAACATTTCTTTTTGTCATTTAGTAAAACACATCGTATAAAAAGATTCCTTTTGAATAAATGTAAAATTCAAATGGGTTTATACACCGTATAGAAGAAATTTGTGTATAAAACAAAATATGCCTCAATGAATGGAGATTGAGACGAAGTCCCTTACAAAGATCATTTTTTTAAATAAAATAGATCTATTTTTTGTATCCACTATAAGTAAACGTATAGAAAATACAAATACAAGATAGGACATAATAATATCATGAAATAATTTGAAAGTAGGAGATTAACACAAAGAACAGAAATTGGGTTAAGAAGTTCCCTTACCTCATGTCCGACTTGACTCGATCATTCTTTAACCTCCTAAATAATAAACTAGAGTTAATTTATACTTGCTTAAGAACCTTTTTCAAGTTCCTTATTCCTTTTATATCACTTATTACCATGTTATTAATATTATGTTATTATTTAAGTTAATAACGGTCGTTCTGTCGATCTTTGGTACTTGAGTCAAGAATAAACTTCTTATAATTACAAGTTGGTCATGTGGTAAAATATACTTTATATCCAGAATTATATTCATGATTTATATATCATATATATCATATGTATCCAGTATATACATTAATTGATAATATTACATAACATTTAGAGGTAATAAATGAAATGCACCGTTCATGGAGACGGTAGGCTGTACGTACGCATGAACGCTACTTTCATTTCTATTTTGTATTTAATGGAATGAAATCATAATGATATAAAGGTATATTATAATTCCAGTATAATATCATATATAATATCATCTACTCCATCCTTTATACATCCCACATATGGCATTGATGATTCAAATCACTTTGAGGGGGCGGTAGTCCGCACTTCCTAAAATGAAATTATCGCGTTTACCAATAATGGAAATCATAAAGGTATGACATAAATGAAAAATACAGAAGCATAAGGAAAACATAAACATAATATATATCATATATAAATATAGTTACATCTTAATGGCCACCATTAGAGGTGTTAAAAGAAGATTGAACAATCATCGTTTCGTGAGGCAGATATTCGCCCACCACATAAACAGTATGTTCTTTAACCATTAGATGAAGGTGTGGGTAATTTTAAATCAAATCCTTCTCATAACAACATCCTAGTATATTTAAGATACTTATGTTGTTACAAAATAAAGGAATAAAAAGAGTTTAAGGCGTTGGAGAAGAAAAATTAAACAAAATAACATAAGAGAAGACATTACCTTAAAATCGAGTAACTCTTTTTGATTTGAGCCAAAGGATTCCTTGGAAAGAATTCTTCCCAAAGCGAGGCTCATAGGAGTAAGAGAGGGAAGTTGAGACAGTATTTTTTCAGAGTTTTTCTGAGCCAAATGTCTTGAAGGTGTGAATAAGGTGGTAGTGGTGGGGGCCTTTTATAAGAGGAGAAGAGGGGCACTCTTGGAAAGTAATGAAATGTTACATTATCATGAAGTAATTTTCGGAATTAAAAGGTACCAAAATTATATATTTCGAGTATAAGGTGATAAGGGTTCTAAATCTATCCATCCAATAGGTTTTTGACAAGTGTAAGTCTTATAGTTTACATTATCTTTTCATTTTATTTAAAAAGTTCATTATGAGGTAATCACTGCATCATCATGGTGTGATAAATAAATTTATTTATTTAATTAAAAAATATTATAAACAAATTACCATGATGTAGGAAATTGTTTTATCTTTCCAATGAATATTTATAGTTGAAATGTTAACTTATATAACCCCATGTAATAATTGTTTTAGTAAAACAACCCATGTTTGTGTCGATTTTTTTTACTTTAAATAAAACGTTATTAATGTCATTTTCTTACCCAAGTGGCTCCATGGGCTCCCCAAGTTGACCCATGGATTGTATTGGTCGGCCATGGCTCACCCAATAGGGGTAGGACAAGTGTCAAGATATTTTCATATTTTTATATTATCATTTTTACCTTAAATTTCACTAATTACCTTTAATCACGATTAATAAAACTTAAAAGTTACTATTCACCAAAAATTATTTTAATCCCATTTAACTACATTTTTCTTCCTAATTAAAACCATTTATGTTGGATTTTTGAAATTCAAATCATAGAGGTGGTAAAATTTCCTTTAAATGAAAAATCAGTTTTTTAACTACCACTTAGTGGTTTCACTATTCATCAAAAATTGAAGTTTTTCAAAACAACACCAAAAATTAACCCTAAGCTATTTTTGATATTCATAATTAAAAAATGATGTCTATTTCACAAAATTCAATAAAAATAAGTTTAATTAATTAATTTAATAAATAATTCTCACTGTCACAACAAATAGCGTGTTTTTAAGAAAGAATATCAATCAAAAGATTGACAATTGTTTATGTCCAATTTTAAAGTGAAATTAATTATAATGATCACCATTAGATAAAATGGTAAAAATATATTATAATTAAACTTTATAACCACTCAATTTTATAATTTATCACTATAAATTATTTTGATTAAAAAAGGTTTTTTTATGTATTTTTCACTATTCATCAAAAATTGGAAGTTCTGAAAAAATACAAAAAATTCAACATATGCTAATTTCGGTATTCCAAATTCAAAAATGAAGTCAATTTTGAAAAATAAAATTTATATAATTTCAAAAAGTGGGTATTACTATTCATAACTGATACTTTTATTGGTCGCGGTGTGTTAGAACTCGAGGTTGCGTACAACACACGCTGCTCTATTATTCAAAGTGGAGCGTACCATGGAAGCTTGGGGTGTTACAATTCCCCCTTCTTCATATGATTATAGTAGAACATTTTTAGAAGATTAATATTAATTGGATAATCATCGAACCTTCATTCTAATCTAAAGACCATAAATTATAGCCTCATAATGTCCTTGCTGCATGAATTTAAATTGCACGACATAATGTCCTTGATGCATGACATTAAACTACACGTTTCATTTACTATTTGTAATAAAGGAGCCTTATCCCCATGAAATAATTAATTTAAAAAAATTATACTTCTTCAAAAATCAATTTCTTGTAGGAGTAGCCCCATATTCATGTTCTATATCGGTACGAGTGATTCACTTGCAATTATACATTTATCCTTGGAAAAGCAACCTATTTTTCTCTTGAGACATAAAATAAAACACCTATTTTATTAATCAGTAATAGAATATCATAATTCTTGAGGGCTCATGTGCCTAACAATGCAGTACATTCTCTAGTTTTCCATGCATATGTTGACCCTATAACGGGACTGTTGGCTAAAAGATACCTGTATTTTTCTATTTAGTATGTTCCCCAGGACTCCTTGTATAAAACAACACTCATAATGGGTTGGTCAGCCAGTGGTAACTTCTTATTCAAGATAGACTTCACATATTCTCGAATGTTATGATTTGGATTTGGGAACCATATAATCATCACTCAAGATTCCCCTTGGAAATATCTAATGAATATTAAAACATTCATAAACATAAATCCTTGTCTTTTTATTCATATTAAAATACATTGTCAAAGCTTCACAACCTAAAACACTATCATTATTAGTCTAATATGCTTGGATTTAAACTACCCACAAAAACAGACCCCATACTCACCAGGTTGAAAACCCGCAAAGGGAAATTTGGAAAAAAGTAGAGTTTCAACTCACTTGACCAACACTCTATACGGTCTAGGAAATGTTAATCAATTAAAATATAAAATGAACAAAACTGTTTAGGATGAAATCCGAAAAATAGAATCCTATGAAAATACCAACAGTAAAACTATGCTCACAAGGCACTTACTATCAGGTTAGAAATTAGATCAACCCCATCCATATAGTTGTAAATTTTATTTTCTGATATGAAAATGTTGTGTTATGAAAATTAGATTCAACATTATTACTACAATAAAAAGGTAGGGATGAGGACATAGATAATCCAAAATAAAATTAATTTTATTTATGAAGAAAAATACCCTAGAGGAACATACCCAAAATGGAGTCTCTCTGTTAAAAATCACAAGAGTCCATCGACATAACTTTTCATTTGGTGAACTGCTTCTTGATCCCCATCAACTATCTATTAAAGTACAATCAGTTGACCATACTCATTATCCTCGTCCTGAAAAAGTGATTTTGTGGAAGTCGTAATAGGAGTTTCCCCTTCTTTTATGGATTCTTCAAATGAAAAATGGAGTTTTATAGGAACCCTTCGAAACATGATGTATCACCAAATCCAACCAAATTATGTTGGAATGCATCAAACTTCACTAAAGTTACCTCATAAGAAGATTATTTTGTTCCAAGATAATATAATTCAAATAGGGTGGGGGTTGTTGACACCATGAAATTTTTTCCATGAAATTCTCCAAAAAATTGAATATGTGAATATATCGTGTTTCAACAAGAAATACATCTTTATGTTAGGATAAAGAGAAATCATATTTCCATGTTCTGTGACCCAAAACATCTTTTTTTGGGCTTGAAAGGTTTTTGGTGCGACTCTACATTTTTCATAGGGGGTAGTGATGTCAGAAAAAGGCCCAGGACGAAGGGCTAGGACCGTACCATGACACTGATCCTAAGTATGTGTGAAAGGGTGAAGCCCTCATGGTATGGAGCAACTGTTTTCCCTAAGTCCCCTAAAACATCATTAGTGAAAAAGTTTCCTATGCGTGACCTACCTATTTGCCACTAACATTTGTTCCAAGTCACATTTACCTAGGATCTCATGTTTTCCTATAAAAAGACCCTTGGTGTCTTCCATTGTATGGATGAATTCCTCCAAAATCCAATTGATAATCTTATTGTCCTAGTGTATCTTTCAAGTCCTCTAAAACCTCCATGGTTTTTTCTTAATAGCTAAGAGAGGTAATTAATTGAGGATAGTGAGATTTAATTCCATTTTGTGTTAAAAATAAACAACACTTTTTCAACCCATTCACCCACCCCCTCTCCCCCTCGATATAAGGAGACATGCATGATTCTCCCTTCCTCAAATAAGAACATGCACTAATTACTTCTCGGAATACCTATGAGGACCCTTGAAGGCTTCAGTCAGGTATCTCCAAACTATAGTCATCCAAGTTTTTTGTCTCTTAAGGAACATCAGTTTTCCCAAGCCTACATGTGTATAGAACCCATACATGACCCTTGTTGTTTCGCCCTACCATTCATCGTATGCGAGCATTTCATGAAGCATTATTCAAATCCACTTATGGAAGAGATTATCCTACATTGGATCCATTTCCTGAAAGGGGTCATATTAAAACCTCCATATAGACCTCTTAATTTACAAACCCTTGTGGAAATTTGAATTAGCGTATATCTATTTTGGGATTGGATTCCAACGGCAAGAGGTTTTCCACACTTTTTTGGTAGTCTGGTTGGACTCTCAGGGACCATGTGATTCTGGATCCAAATAGTCCCATGGACCCCTTCCCCATGGATAGTTCATGAAGTTCCCAGTATTGGGTTCTGGGTTTAAGACTCTGTCCTCCCCTTCTCATCTCTAAGACCCAGAGCCTCCAGTTCCCAGAAGTTATGATAAGGTTGAATCTTGTTCTTACCTTCAATATGGAATTAGATTGTCCTGATGTGGAAAAAATATCAGGGCATCACTCCCGGAGTAATCCCCAATCCTTTAGGTAGGAGTTTTCAATCATGCTCCTTTCTACCACTACAGTATTCACCTTTATTCCTTCCTTAACATTGATTTAAATACAATGTAAAGTTAAGTGAGGGGAGTTCCATAGTGAAAGTATCTTCCACCATATCCTTGACCTCTTCCACAAGTGGGAGAAATGATAGGAAAGAGATGGGAATACTAAAAAACCCATCCCTATCCATTTGGACTTGTCACCATTACCACCACTATATCTAAGGATAATAAATATTTGGTTTGTTGAATCTTTCAAATACTTTTATTTCTCACACTGAGCATGAATCACATGGTCTTAGTAGTTTTTGATGATCAAATCACATGCAAAATCTTAACCATAATGAACTACAAGAACTGTGAATCCCACTCTATCTAGGATACAAAATATTCCCATAAAAGGACATATATCATGGAGTAATTATCCTCATAAGTTATCCACAATGAAACCCCAAAACCACTATGTGTTGAAAAAATTATAATTGTACCTGTCACAAGGTATCCATTCCAGGATTAAGCCCTAAATCATTTCTCTTAAGGGACCATAATATTCTACAATACTTACAGAAATATGTGGTCTTCAATTCCATTCCAAATTTGATATGTAATAATCCTCCATAAGGTTTAAACCCAAAATCAAAAATCAATTGAGTTATCCATTTCCAAATTCCAAACAAAATTTAATTCAACTTGGAAACTCACATCCCTTCCATATTCCCTAGGATTATCGTACATAAGTCCCACCCCAAGAATTGACTAAGTATATTCCACCTAGAATTCCTTTACACATGATGTTAAAATGTATGGTTAGGTACTTATCACGTAACCTTAAAAGATATGATTTTATCATTAATAGGCACTGGTCTATGTGGGTTCTGATGCCTTTCACAAGGATATGTAGCAAGTCCGTCTCTGTGTTCAATCCCAACATCAAAACAACTTATGTCTCCTTGGATGATGATAAAATCCAGAGTGACTTTAGTCTACATTGATGAAAATAAATTCTAGAGTGATCCATAGTGTGGATAGAAAACCATCATTTTCAGAATAATGACCCAATAGTATTTAAATAGTTTATAAGAGGATACCATTTATGAAGATCCTTAGATACATATAGATATCTTCATTGATAATGAACCTCTGATTGATATATATGATTCTAAGATTCTATGCATGCTCTAAATTGATTTTTAATTCAATTTTTATCTACATCGTGATTGGTAATTAATGATGGATTCACGGACATATCTTTAATCAATAAGAGGGTCCAAGTGTAAACATAATTCCACTAAAAAGTGTGTGATGAGCCCAACCTCCCATCCCCTCAGCCGATGCTAGTTCTTATGAATGATAGCTTAAAACCCTTAATGAGCACCTTACTTTGGAAATAAGGTACTTATTGATATTGAATCATTGGTTGTTTTAGGTTCCATGAATAAAGACATTAGAAACCATTCCGAAATTGTAAAACCATTATTAATTATTGCACAAAACTCAACCCTGCAATCAATCTTCTTGGGAATAAAAATTTCGAGGGAAATAGAGATACTTAATAGAAATTAATTAATTATATGATATCTCATATATGTATTATATATAAAAAATAAATTAAATTATGTTCATAAATTCAATACATGTCTTAATGAATGTAAATTATGATGAAACCCCTTATTACTTTAGTATCCTTTGAATCAAATACTATACAATTAATGAAAATGATATGTATCGTAAAACCCCATTAATTTCATAAATAAATAAAAACCATTCATTATTCATTAATCACACTACAAAAAATAAATGATTGTGCACATTATCAAATATGTCTCATGAATTTCAAAACAAGATAAAGAAATCGTTGCATACACTACTGAAAAAATACCCTATACCAACGGTTTGTAACCGTTGGTACAGGTCCCCAAACCGTTGGTATAGGCTATACCAACTGTTTGGAGGACCGTTGGCAAGTATGCCGTGAAAATAGGTCTATACCAACGGTTTTGGGAAAACCATTGGTATAGGGTCTATACCAACAGTTCTGAAAACCGTTGGTATAAGTAATTAGAAAATCTATACCAACGGTTCTCAAAACTGTTGGTATATGTATTTCAAAAAAGAAACATACGGTGGGATTTGATCCCAGGACCTCTAGTTTATAACGGAATGACTCAACCACTAACCTAACATGACTTTTGTTAACATAATTTCATAAATATATATATATATATATGTATTGTTCTAATTATTTTAAATTTTTATTTATATAATGTTATCTGTAGGTTGATTCCAAAAAAATCAAAGGACCTTTCCCAATGGTTTTGCAAATCGTTGGGAAAGGTCTCGATTTATTTTTGGTATTCTGGCCAAAGGTTGATTTGTGGACACCCTTTCCCAACGGTTTGGGCAAACCGTTGGGAAAGGTGGTCCAAAATTCATCCTTCCCCAACGGTTTGGCCAAACCGTTGGGATAGGCTGACCTTTCCCAACGGTTTGGCCAAACCGTTGGGAAAGGGTACCTATACCAACAGGTTTTACAAACTGTTTGTATAGAAGCGTTGGGAAAAATCATTTTTCCAGTAGTGATATTCTCTAAACATACAAGAATATAATTTTACCACTTATTTGTCAAACATATTTATATATATATATATATATATATATTAATCATTAAATTATGAACCATAATAATATCTATTTTCATTCATAGTCCTCATTATTAGTCATTCTCTAAAAGATTTCTTCCGGATTTATACATCATGTGTTTTTAGTTTTGATATTTTATAGAAGATTCATAATATCATCATCTATTTTTGTTCTTATAAAGAATTTCAATGTTAATATATCATTAATGTTGATATTGAGGATGATTTATAATAATTAATTATTTTTAAAATTGCATTCATGAGGGTTTGAGTCTTGATAATTGATAATGAAATTGATAACAAGATTGTTTTGATAATTATTGATGATTGAATGGTTCTTTCTTAATTAATGTATTAAATATAGGTGTAAAATATCAATAACAAAAAATAATAATTATTGACACATTTATATCATATTATATACGTAATTATCTTCCCATATTCATTCATGATATATATTCATAGTATCATTAACTTAGGTGGTCAAACCGACCCAAACATGAACACATCTTGATTTTATGAATGATTATGAGGTGGATTTATTTCACTTTTATTAGTTATATATATAATAATTATATTGAAAAATATTATTAGTCAATTAATTTTATTAAATTACAAAAATTAATAAAAAATAATGTCATGTAAGTGTGCTTATTTTAAAATATTAAATTAGTGATGATTTTTTATGTTCATATCATTAATAGGATAAATAATATATGACACCTAACCGTTATTGATATAATAAAAACCTATTTATCCTTTAATAACATCTAATTAACCAACAATTTATGGATGTGAACCATAATGAATCATGTTACAATATGGAGGGGGTAGTTTATAAAAGGCACAAATAATGGTTTTGTTTTTATTAATGGATGGGGTATAGGAATATATAATTATAATACCCATAAAAAAGTAAAATTATAGTATAATATATTAATAAAAAAATTATATTACTATTTCTGGAATAAATTTGAATGATGATAATTTATAATAAAAAAGTAGTTAATAAAACTCGCATCAGGGAATTGAATTTTCCATGGATGTCTCCATGGAAATTCTATAATTATGCATTGTAATGATAACAAAAATCATTTAAAGATGGTTAAATTTTTAAGTAGGATATAAATGATTATTTTAATAGATAAATTCATAGGATAGGTGTGTCATAAAGTGGAGGAAGTTTTGTTATTTTATAAATGATGGTAATGGTAATTTGGGGAGTAACTGTAACATTTTCAATAATGTGTAGTTACAATCTGATTTTCAATCTGAAAAAATAGAAAAAAATGGACAGAAAAATTATTGACTATATAAAATAACATAATCCACTCATTTTTTATATAATTTTACTATTTTAGGGGTCTTGTTTAAACATTGTTATTTTAACATAATTTAATGTTACATTTATAATTATATTCTAATCATAGTAATTGCGTAAATTTTAATAGATTAAGATTGAATGATTTTTTAATCTGGTACTTTTATCTAAAATTTTAAAATTAAATTTTCAAGTACATATTCTAATGTTTTGAAAATTTAATTCTAAAATAAATACACTAAATCAAATAAAAACTATTTCAAGAGATATAATGAAATGAAGATTTATATTTTTCTATAAGGTAAAATTATCATAGATAATTATTTTAATGAAATTAGTTTATTTATTATAATAATTTTTAGTATATGGGGATTTCATGGAAAACCATAACACAATATCCTTTAAAAAACACATGACTCAAATAAAATACAGGTTATAGATTTTTTGTTGATATATAATTTAAATTAATTATAAATGTTTTTTACATTTGTTTTACCAGTTAAAAGAATATTTTAAAATGAATAATTTTATTCCTAATATTTATGTTTTTTCACTTTAATGGGTTTTGAAATTCATAAATAATTATTATATTTCGGTTAATTCATTGGAGTTACATGTTTTGTGTTACCTTAACTGTTTATAATTATTTATGATTGTTTTTTCTATATTATTATCCTTACAGAGCATCTGAGATCTCTCATTTCTTATGTTTTCTTTTCCCCGGATGTGAAGAAGTGTATTATGATTAACCTATAGGGATAGGCCAAAGGATATAAGTGTGTTCAAAGGGGGAACAATGTTGTTTTTATTTTTTTTTTCATGATGTAATGTAAATTTATATATGTATCCAGTACTTCCAAGGCTACTAAACTAATCTGTATTTCAAGACTAGATCTTTTATGATCATTCCATTGTTATTTAATAATGCACCAACTCTGGGTAATTAGGGTCAGGGAATTGCAGTCGGTATCAGAGGAAGTTTATTACGAACCATGTAAGCTATATTTAGAAAAACTCTGATTAGAAAACACTACCCTAAGATAGACTTTGAGGATTGGTAAAGAAGAACATCAACAAAAATTTGTAATGTAAATATTATGTGGGTTTTCCATGAAATAAATTCCTATATGGATATGAGAAGGTACAGGCGATTCTGGTATAGATGTACCTAGGGGTAAAACCAGAAAATACCTCTTTAAGGAAGACTTGAATGGGAACTGGTCCACGACAATGAGCCCTGCTACACTATTGGTTAGGACACTCCCGGGGGATGTGCTTAGGATAATTCACATTTTATTTACTAACCGATTTGAAGTATTTTAATATAAGATGAGAATAAATAACCATGGTTAATCCTAAGGTGTTTTAGATTGAAAATACGGTGTCATGATATTCTCTAAATGACATTATAACTATTGTTACTCACACTACGCTTTCTAGTTTTAATCAATAGTTGGATTACAAGGAAGTCATAGTAACATAGAACATGATGTACAAGGTGGGAACAATGGTGGACATGAGAAACTAAATGGAATGTTTATAGTCGTAAAAGACATCGTGTTCATGCTGAAGCAGGTTTCCAAAGATATGATAAAAAAATATATGCATTAACCAACTCCCAAACTCAACAAATAAGATAAAGGCATAGAATGATAAGATCTCCAACAGTGGAGAATATAGAGAAAAGAAAGATAAATTTCCATCATGCCGGAAATTAAGAAGGAGACACCTAAGAAAGTGTCTCAATGGAAGAAAGAAGTGATTTATGTGTGGTAAAGAAGAATATAAAGTAAATAATTGCCGAGGAAAAATGAAGAGTACTATGAAATAAAATATAAATGATCCTTAGAATATATTTATAGTCATTTTCAATAAAAATAGGGGACCTGGGCATTACCCGAGTCAATTCCCTATTCTATAGAATAACCACTAGGTCAAGGAAGAACCTATGTGGAAATAAATGGATGGTGAAATGTTTACAAGTATTAATGAACATTGTTGATGGGATTACATAGGAATATGTTCCTCTTGTATGTGTAACCCTGATGTTTGTTATGTGAAAATGATATTTGAGGAAGAAGTATATTTGCTTTTCTGGATATATTTATAGAGACCCATTTGGGTTTATATTATACTTGAATTTGAGGCAATTGGAGGTTAATAATTTTTGGGATGAAAATGAGAGTTATGAGATAACATTTGTGGTTATATTATTTTATGGTTATTTTGTGGAATTTTTCTCATTTTGGGAATGTTATAAAAATAGGTTTTGAAAAAGGACAACACGCAGACCGTGTGACAACCCATCACGCCGGACAAAGCTGCAGGAATCAGACCCACAACCAAAGTGAGACTGGGATTTATCTCCTACAATTATATTATTTGAAGTCACTGGTTAGTGTGACTAATTCTTTTTAGTTAAATGATTTTATTGATCAATAATAAGTTGATTCAGGATCTTATGTTTTATCAAATGTATAAACTTAGTATAGGATAATTATTTAGTGATTAAGTGATAAATGTTATTTTGGAAGATGTTCGCTCTGTTGGGAATACTATATTCCTAAGGAAAATAGAATACTTTGGGATTTAATTTAAGGAGTAATAGTGGATTTTTTTTGTAATAGACTATGTTTTTTATAGAGATTCCGGTTATTAATGTAAATGATTAATCTTTCATAGAGAATATGTGATTTGTTTAATTACACTTATATATGAGACATTAAGAGTAGTTGATATTATTTGGAGATAAATGTAAAGATTTAATAAGAAATACAATGTGATTAAATTCTACTATGTTTTGGGTTTAAATCTTATTTTGGATTATATTGAAGGGTTTTAAGGACAATTGTTTATTGAATGGTATTTATTGATCTTTGGGTATTATTTGAATAATTTTATAAATTAAGATTAGTATTTCTCTCTATAATGGATTATACATTTTGGGGATCATATGATATTGTAATAACCATTTGTTTTTGGTTAATCTCTAAAGATAAGGTAAATATATAGTTCATCCATTGGGGATTATGTGATTATATAGAAGTTGATTCTAGTGCTTCAGGTGTGACCAAGTCATCTTGAATAATCATCGTTTGGAGAAAAGATGTGTCAGTGGTAGAAATTTATTAAAGGATGAAACTATACTTAAAAAGTAAGTATATCTCTTTATGTTCTTATTCAATATCATAAATAAATTCCTTAACATTAGGAAAAGAAATATAAAAGAAAAACATTGCCCGTTTACTTTTCCTACTGGGGAATCTAATACTGTTTAACCAATCACAAGTTTATGGTTTTCATATCGTTAACTTTCTCTTGATCATGTTTTCTATCACTCTCCATCAGATCTTGACACTTAGTTTATCTTCCATTTCCATTTTTTCTTATATGGAATCCTAGTATGGGTTATCTCGGGTAACCTTTGTCCTTCTCTTCCATTCTTTTAAAGTGATAGTTTTATTGATTCTTTTTCGGATATGGGACTTTCAATGATGTTCCGAAGCCAAATTTTAAAATTGTGAGGACTCAATTTTCAAAATGGGTGAAAATGTAACTCCACAAATGTTGATAGTAAGTTATTTTCTTTAAAGTAATTCAATAGCTTGCGCTACACGCAACACTGAGTTCGAGCGCACCACGACTTACCAAACTAGCTGTTCAAAAAGCGGTAATGAATATTATTAACTAAATTTTGAATTTTATGTACTCCATATTATTTTATCATCCATATTATGTGTTTCTTAGACATAATATAATAACAAAGTCAATTTTTTATATAAAAGAACAATTTTTCAAAAATGAAATTTTACCGCCTTTTAATGGAGAAACCTTTTTAAATATAATATTTGACACTTTTATATATTTAATTTGACAAAATAAACTTCTTATTTAGAATTGGGACATAAAAATTTAGTCTGGATAAATTTTAGGTGCTTTTCAGATAACTTTCATATTTTGGTGAATAGTGAAAAAACTAACTTGTACTTGAAAAAAAATTTAATCAAAATAATTTATAGTATTAAATTATACATTTGAATGCATTTGAACTATAATTAGATTATATTGTTATCATTAATCCAATTTTTTTCATTGTATGAAATTTTATATTTAAATTGGACAAAAACACACATCAATCTTTTGAAAGTTTTAACTTTTCAAAAACCCACTTTCTAGTTTTGACAACATGAATTTTTTTTAAATTAACTTATACGACTTATAAGTTTATAATTTGGTAAAATAGACATTATTTTTGAATTTGTAATATCAAAATTAGCTTTGGGTGAATATTTGGTATTTTTCTAAAAAATTTCAATTTTTGATGAATAGTGAAAAAAGTTGTGTTATTGTTTAAAGCCAAATTTATATTTAAATAATTATTTTTAATTTAAATTTATTTTAAAATAAAAATAGATACACAATACCAATATTATCCCAATGTAATTCATTGAAGTCATTTTATAATAATATTAGAAATATAAAATTTTATTGAAATTTTTACTGTCTTTCACTCACCTTCTAGGCTCATTTGCAAATCTGCATAAAACATAATTTTACTACATCTGTGAATTGAATTTCAAAAATATAATAACACAATTGACATCATTAAGTAAAATATGATTCAATATGATTAAAATATTTTTTGGTGAATAGTAACTTTTGAGTTTTACTTACAATGGTTAAAATAAAATAGGGTAATTAAAGGTAAAAATGATATTATAGTTACCCTAACACTTGTCCTAATTCTGTTTGATAAGTTTATTTCGAAAAAAAATCAATCATAGGAATGAAATATGATCCTTTTTATCCACTTGGATTAGATTAGGACATTTATTATTATTTTATTTAAAGAAGAGTTAAAAGTGTAAAATTCAATGTTTAATAACTAAACCATTTTTAGTATAGGTTTATCCATAAGATAAATTCGACTATAAATATTCATTAGAAATATAATATGACTTCATACATCATGATATTTTATTAATAATTTTTAAGCATTAAATAATTATATTTATTTATGACACAATGATGATGCATTAATTAACTTATTAATGAAATATTTAAATAATTATATTGTAAATATTGTAATAAATGTAAATTGAGACTTTTGATTCATTAAACTAATTTTATATGTTAATATGACATTTTAGAGTTGATTTAATTAATTTTTTTCTAAGTAATCATGTTTTGTTGACTTTCAAAAAAACTAAATACTAAATAGTGTCAAAATTCAAATAAATGAGTATTTAAAACAAATACTATATTATTAACTGATATAATATTACTAAAAATATAAGCTTCATCTAATGAAAATATATAATGATATATATGTCCTTAATGAACCACTTGAGTTTCTGTTGGCATTTTATAGTAAGTTTATTAACCATGTAATATAAAAATACAAGAAGACATGGTAAATGTTAAACTATTTAAATAAGTATTGAATCTAAAGGATAAGGTTAATATGGTGACCTAAACTAGTATAAAACCTATTGTTTGAGAATATTTCAACCCATACCCACTTTTTCATTTAAATAAATCCATTTGGTTCCATTATAAACAGAAAATTATATTATAATAAAATAATATTTCTAGTTTTTTCTAAAGTGACCCTCACCTCTCTTATAAAAGGGTACTTACCCTTCTCTCATAATTACACCTCCAAAACCATTTGGATCAGGAAAAACCTACTCAAATATCCTCCCAAATACCATCACATGAACTTATATGCCTTACATTGATCATAAATCCAATCTAAGGAGCCCTTTTGATCAAATCAAAAGGAAGCACCCAAAGAAGAGGTAATAATTTAATCATCTCTTTCAAAGTTATTTTCTTCCTCCACTTTATCGTTCATTGTTTTTTCCAAAACAAAATAATAAATCCAGTATCTTATACATACTTTTATGTTATTAAAAAATATGGTACAACAATATTCATTATTCTATCCATCTCAGGAATGACAAAGTCACCATATGTGCATACGTACGGCTTACCGCCTCCACAACGCGATGAGATTTTGTTCCCCATCATAACCATTCAAGAATAATTTTCATTTTATTATTAAAATAATATTTTAGAACTTAATATAATTCTGTATATGAATCAAATACATCATATCCATAACAAACATGACTTGCATAACAAAACATATAAAATAAAACGAATCAGTTAATAATAAAAACAATGATACTACTAAAATGTCATTAACAAAGAAATATTATAAGATCATATATGATATAATATTTATGTATGTGGTTCTTGTAAAATTTAATAACAATTATTTCACCATTATACATGAGTTTAAACTACCCTTTACTAAGGAAAATTACAAGGTAGTCGGTTTTCGTCTCACTTTTATTCCCATGAGATTCATGCTATATTTGTAACTATTCCCTTTTGTGTAGTGTATATACTGTCCATGATTGTATTAATTGTGTAATATAATTTAATTTATGGGTATTTACATCTTCATTGTATGATCCTTCTTTCATGGGGTATATGTTCTGTAAGTTACCAAATCAGTAAGGGAATTTCTAATTTCAATTTCCACTCATTGGGTTTATGCATACTTAATTGATTATTTTACTCCAAGAGTATTTGTGGAATCACTATTTATTTATTTATGTAGTAATTTCCACTCCCCTTTGTGTGGATATACTTTTGATACACATAATCACTGCATTGATAAATTCTCATGTCATTGATATGAACTTGATAAGGGTAATCTTAAATCAATTTCCATTCATTGAGTTAAACATCCAAGTCATTAGTTTTGTTTTTATAAGAATATGTTTTAATGTACTGGGATTGATTTAAAATGAATATCCAATCATATTGGAGTTATTAATATATGTCTCAAATAATTATGTCATTGATGTTTCCTTAATCTAAGGATACAATCTTCCATATTGTATTGAATGAGTTATGTTTGACTGTGGATGTGCTATTTTTATACCATTCATGGTTTGTGGTTAAAGTATTGAAATTTTTTGTACTAGTTTTAATATGAATGTTTAGATTATGTTTCACAATTTTCATATTATTAACGCATTGGACATATTATGTATCGGGTGGAGCCCTCGATGGCTTCTCGATGCATCGGTAGGACTCATGAGACAAACTAGTGTCTTGGAACAAGGCCTTGACAAAATCATTTTTGTAGTCTTCACATGAGGTCTTGACTGTGTGGTTATGATGTTTGGAATTATGCCTTCCATCATTATAAAATTAGCTATTGATGTTACATGTGATTATTCAACCAGTATGATATCCATGTGAATAATTAAATGGAATTATTTGATTTATCTTTTCAAAACTATGCAGAAGTTTATGTTTAAAATTCTTGTGTTTTAGTCTTATACATTGTCTTAAATGTTTATGATTAGTAATGATAGTTTCTTCATTGTTTTTATCCCTACTGAGCATCTAAGCTCACCCATTTCTTATGTTTTCTTTTCTCAGTATGTGAAGAAATGTATTATGATTAACCTACATGGATAGGCCAAAGGATATAAGTGTGTTCAAAGAGGGCCCAATATTGTTTTTCTTTTTTTTCATGATGTAGTGTAAAATTTATGTATGTATCTAGTACTTCCAAAGATACTAAACTAATTAGTATTTCGATACTTGATCTATTATGATCATGCCAATGTTATGTAATAATGCATCGACTCTGGGTAACTAGGGTCGGGGCGTCACATTTGACGATCTTCTACTGTGTGTTATCAATCCCATGTCCGACAGGTGAGTAGAAACTCATGTTCTTTATGGTTGAATAAGACAACATGGGATGAAATTTACCCATTTCCTAATATGTAAATAATTGGTCCTTCAACTTCAAAGTGCGTAACACTAAAATTTTTAGTGTCAACAAATTCACCTCCCCCTAGAATTGGATTCATTCAAAAAAAGTATATAATTCTATGTTAAATATATAACACTTCTCTGTATATCAGAATGATGATGGATTCCTCCATTTATTAAGATATCAATGAATGGATCTATTGAACTTTATTTGTGTTATACAGATTCTTTTTCAACAATGATGTGCATGTCATACCGTTTCTATAATATTTTGGGAATCTAAAATGATACCCATCATTTCCATAAAATCAAGGAATCCTAAATGAATGGATTTATGGATTTTTTTCAGGATTATCTCACGAATTCCCACTAACCTGGAATCCATTACTAATGAATCCATTATAGTTATCAAGAGATCACTTGATTTTTAGAAGGATCATTGGAGTAGGATATATTTCCCAGAGGGAGAGTGTTCTAACATTCACTGAAGGATAATAGGCTTGATGAGAAGAGCTTTATTTATAAGGCAATATGGTGGGCCTTTCAACCTCTTGCAGACTGGATTGCGTACATGATTTATTTTCAATTATTTTAGATCATGCCTAATATTGTATTACTTTTAGGACTTTGTATCTCAAACTAAATATTCCTTTAGTTTAGGGTCATTCATCTCAGAAATAATATCTCTTTAGTTTAGGGACATTTAGTTTGTACAAAATATTACTTTAGTTTAAGGTACTTTATATCATATGTAATATCACTTTAGTTTAGGGTATTTTAGCTCAGAATAATTATCACTATAGTTTAAGTTCATTTATCTTATATCAAATATCACTTAAGTTTAGGTTCTTTTAGCTCAGACTTAATATCACTTTAGTTTAGGTTATTTTAGATCAGACCTAATATTGTTGTTGTTTAAGGTATTTTATCTCAAACCTAATATTTTAACATGCAATATTGTGTCAAATTTCAAGGAATGTCCAAAAACACAATGAGAATATGGGTTTTTTCCATGGAATTGTTGAGGCTTAGAGGGATCAGAAATCCCTTTTTCAGAGTGACACATTTGGTTGATGACCACATGCACATATGCAAGATCCATAGGCATGCATGTATAGTCAAGAAAGGGGTCCTTGAAGCTGGGTATCCTTTATAAGGGTTATGTAAGATTGATGGAGGTGATAGTGGTTAAGGGAGAAATATTAGGGAAGCTAGGTCTTCCTATATAAATAGAGTGTGGGTAAAGTAAATTATAACTTGAAATTTTGATTTCATGAATATGAGATGGTGCAGAAATTTCGGGTATATCCCATGACATTATGGGATTCCAGGTTCCACCATGGTGTTGATGGGGCTTATAGGGACCGCTAATCCTTTATAGAAAGGAGAATATTTTTTTAGTTTGCAAGCCAATCCCATTATGAATTATATGAATACTATGTAAAAGATGACCTCCACCTCCCACTGAGGGCCATGAATGGATTTCAGAGGCTCAACTATCCAGATGATGAAGTTGGTTTTGGAATGAAGGCTATCCATGAAGTATTCTAAAACCCTTTGGAAATTATATCTTTAATTATAAAGATCGAGCCATGTGCCTTGTGTTTTTAAATCATGAGATGTGTCATATCAAAGGATATGGAATTAAGTTTCACAATCTTTCATTCATAAAGGGTATGAAAACATGGTGAATGTAACATCATGGATATCCAATCAACTTGGATAGTTTTGTGTTGGGAATGTTAATCCCAACCCATAGTACTCGAGTTAGGAGAATGATATGGGATAGTCATACTGGGAATAGTTCAGTCACATAGAAGTGTTGAGGGCTACTGCAATGATGTAAGGGATCATGAGGATTCAAATGTCCTTTTTTAGAGAGATGAATTTGGTTTATAACCCTAGGTGCATATGCATGATCCATAGGCATGTATGAATTTTCAGGAAATGGGCCCTTGAATCTAGATATACTTTACAAGGTCCATGGAAGGTTATGATGATCTAAGACACCCCAACTCTTGAAGTGTGATTTGTGGAAAGTTTAAAATCCAAGGAGGATGCGATTAACATAAAAGCTGTGACAATGCCAAATTTTTTTTTGTGAGGAGATGTGAAAATTCATTACTCAATATTTTTCCTAAATTAGGTGGTCCATTGATCATATCTTGGACTTTACTTTGGATACAAGGTAGAACCTATGAGATTTATACCTTATATATTTTTTCTCTAATTTTTTCCTAAAATATAAGAATGAGGATTTTAGAGAGAAGTGACTTTAGTTTTTCTCATGTCACCCTTTACGGTGTTTTGACTTGAATTTTTTTTGTCTCTTTGGTTAGTAGTTTATGTTAATGAAAATTAAACGATCATGTGCTATAGTTTAAAGAGGTGTCGCTTAACCAAATGCATGATAATTTGAGTCATGACTTAGGTGGACTTAATAAGGGATATATTACACAATAGGATAATTAGGATTCCCAGGGTCTAGGGAACCCCATAATCCTTCTGAGTATGATATGGAAATGTTATAAATCATGGATTGAGGTAATTAGGTCTTGAGTATTGATACGCTATTGTCATACTGAGAGTAGTTCAGACATGCTGAGGTGTTGAGTTCTACCACAATGATGTATGGGATCACAAGGACCAGAATTTCTCCTTTACGTGTGATGCATTGGGTTGATGAAAATATGCGCATATGCAGGAGTCATAGCATGTATGAATAGTTAATAAAAGGGTCCTTGATTCTGAATATCCTTTATAAGTGCCTTGGAATATTGTGGTGATCTAAGACACCTGAGCAATTAAGCATTCCTTATGGATTGATATTATTTAAAATATGGTGGAATCACCCCCATAATCTGGTTGAATAGGGTATGTATCTTACGATCCTTTGATAAGGAATGAAAAATGGGTGATGGTTTTCCTAGTTTAATTCCATGTAGTGGGGATTTACTTTCCTCCATGTAGTTTTGACGCCATGCAGAAAGGAAGTTATTCCAATAAGTTTTACATCATTCGGTAAGGATGTACTTCCATGCAGTTTAACGTCATGAATTAAGGATGTTCTTATATTTAGTTTAACATCATGTGGAATTTATGTACTTCCAAATATTTTTACATCATGTGATAAGGATGTGGAAATTAATTTGAAATTGTGGAAATGTTGTGGCTGGGTCTAATAATGGTGAATTGGGAATAACTATGTATCTCATGAGGATGAGAATCAAGAAAAAATACTTATTAATTAAGCATCATGTATAGGTCTGACCCATATGCAAAGAGTGGGGGCACTATTATATTTGTTTGTTGTGACTGGGATCAGATTTTGAAATTTGGGAGTCATTATGTATCCTGCATGGGGAGGAATCTAGTCATAAGTAGTTCTTCAATAGAAAATACTCTACATGGGTCTGACCCATATGTAGAGGTGGGATTATTTACATTGACCATTGATTCTAGGATTTGGATTAGAGATCATGTTTATCATCAAGCAGTGAGGAAAAGGGTGAATTGACATGAATAAATGGAAATTTTGAGGCCAGGTCCAATGATTAAAGACTAGACGTCACTATGTATCGCATGAGGGTGAGAATGAAACCATACATACTTCTTTGAAATTACATGTGGTTTAACATCATGTGGTAAGGAGGAGGAAAACCACCATGAATTGATGGGAATATTGTGGTTGGGACCAAGGGTGGAATTCTGGGTATCACTACATATCGCATGAGAATGAGAATCAAACCACACATAGTTCCGAAGATTCCTGCAGTTTAACATCTTGCAATGAGGACTAATGATATGCCTTTTGTGGTCCTGTATTTAGGACCAAGATGAGCTTGTCAAAGATGGTATGCCTTGTTTGTGCAGGAAATCCATTTTTGAAATTCCAAAGCTAGCTTGATCCATGTTTGGTGTGGGAAAAAAGGATGTAAATGGTACCATGTAATGGAATTTGAGATCAAGACCTGGTAATTTTGTATCTTTTTGTGGTCTGACTAAGATATAGGATCAAGGTGTCCCTATGTATCTCAATGAAAAAGAGAATCAATAAAAACATAGTTTTAGAATACCATGTAGTTTCACATCATGTAGTAAATATGTTGGTGACTCTATGTGAATATAGATGGGTATAGTGGATCTGTGATGTTTTACATTATGCAGTTTGGATCTTGGATCACCCAACATGAAAGGGAAGTAATCCTATGAATAAACCCATGAATAGTATTTTTGTAGTCAATATGTATCTCATGATGATAGGAAACATGCCCTATGTAGTTTTTAGGAAATAATGTAATTTGACATCTTACATCTAGGATGCATATGCACAATTTAATTTCATGTACTCATGATGAATTTGTACAGTTAAATGTCCTGTAACTAGGAATTTTTTTAGAGTTTACCATCATGTAGCTTGGAATAATTTTTACATTTTAACATAATGTATCTAAGATGAATTTGTATAATTTAATTTCATATATCTAGTATGAATTTTCATTCTTTAATGTCATGTATCTAGGAAAAATAATGAAGCTTAATATGATTCAGATTCCCAAATTAGCTACTCATGCAAAGTATTTCTTGAGAATTATCGCATTGGTGGGTGGTGTAACATGTTCCCCATCCATGGTGGGTGGTGAATAGGCTCCATTATGATAAAGATTATGTATTACATAAGTACACTCCCAATTGGGTTCCAATATCAGAGGCTTCTTCCCAGTATCAGTAGGGTTCTGAGAGACATCACTAGTTCTCCTTAGAGAAATGAATGAAGGTGAACCTTTTTATTAAATTCATGTGCTATATGATTCTGATGGATTTATAGGTCTTTCAATGTGTGGAATATATTATCATCTAGCTATTACAATTCTTCCATCCACATTTTTTTTCATCATCTAGGAGCCACCCACAGATGGCTATTCGAAGTAAAGGCAGTTAGACCTCTATGGGTAATAATGCCTTAGTCCCGTACACCAATGAATATGGTGTTTCATATGTGGCTATATGCGTGGTGGTATAGTAAGCCCATAAATAATGGATGAGTTTATCTACATAATAATTTTTACCCTTTTGACCATCTTCTATATTATATTCTATATATTATTTTTGGCGACCCCTATCTATCCATTTGTCATTTCATGATAGCGGGATGAGTGATTAGATCTGATATTGTACTTTTGGTACAATTTTTTAACTATGTGGAATAGAATTTGGTGTCATTTTCCATCAATATTGATTAAGGTTTTATCATCTTATTGATGATATGGTACTTGATGAAGTTGATGATATTCATCATCCTAACTTCCTTTAGGGGTATTGCCTCTTCCCATTGAGAAAATAAGTCGGTAGTAGTAAGGATGTACTTGAACTTCCTAGCGGTGGTCAGGGAATATTAACCCAAAACATCGATCACCGAAATGAAAAATGGCCTGGAATATTTAGTTTTATGTATCAATTCTAAGGGATGGTGGATGAATTTTCCATAATATAGAATACATGAATTTTCTTAGTTAATTCCACATAGTCATGTATCATAGTTTTCCTGTAATATCCCATCCTCCTAATTTGGTGGGAGAGCTTTGTTCTAGATTGATGGGTGTTGCAGGAGCCTGCATGGACTTCTTTCATAACAAAAGAAATTTATCCTTATGGTATGCACCTAAGGATGATTCCTCCCAATCAATATTTGAAGATGAATTTTTTCTCATTTGGACCATCCTATAGAGTGAAGTTGGCTTCATAGCACCGAATCTATTCCCTTTTGTCATGATTTGGAAGGAGACTCATATTTCATAGATAGTTAATTATAGTCTCTATCCATACAAGGGGTTTCATTGGTTTTTCACACTCTAGGGTGGTACTAAACTGATTGATTTATTCCATGTCGCATACAAAAATTGACGAGACCATTATTCGATGTGTAATATGGATGACTGATTCTTCCTAATTAGGGTCATCCAAGACATTGTCTGCATTTCCCAATGTGTTCCTAGGTGCATTCTTTGATTGGGGAACATGATGCAATATGGTCTTGAAAGGTAATTCTACTATTAGTCCCCTAACATAGCATCTGAGAGGGGCCAATTCCTTCTTTTTGATGGCATGTTTTCCATTGACCTGCTTTATCACTAACTTTGAATCCCATTTTATGTTCTGGTAGGATATTTTTAAATGTAGGGATGGTTCCAAGCCAATAATTAGGTATTAGTATTCTACCTCGTTATTTGTACAACCATCAGTAGTGAAAAATATTAGGGTAAAATCACTTTTTCAGGAGAGAAAAAAACAATACGTAGTCCATCCTAGTTGAGATTCGGGATTTCTATCCTATTTCTGATAAGTCAATGTGTGGCACTATAAAAATTCATCTCCCAGGTCTGGGGAGATTCATTAGTATAGAGTAAATCATCATCTAGAAGATCAATGTATTCCAATATATGGTGCATGGAGTGTTGATATGTGGAATTTGTATTCTTTAATCCAAATTGCATGACCTGATAGGTAAGATGTTGGAAATACTCCTTGGTTATTCCTCTTCTTGAACAAAGTTTGATTTGATCAGCTGGTAAACTTATGCCAATTTTTGTGGCATGAGAGTGGTGTTCCCTCTTATATTCCTTCTTAAAGCCTTGATTCTTATCTAGTAGCCCGAGATGGTGTGTAGCTACATAAGGATTTAGTCCATGAATTATTGTGTAGCTCTATGTTAACTGTAAGAACTCAGATCTTCCTTTTAGGTATTTTTTCCTTTTCGGGTTGTTTTTGAGAAAAAGAGGAAATTCGGGAAATTTTTGAAGTACAAGCCATGTACTTTACATGCCGTGTACTTCCTTGCTGTAGGAGACCGTGTGCTGGCTGTGTCCCAGCCATACACACGGCCGTGTGGGGGTGACATGGAGGCCGCCTAAAGCGGAGTATGGAAAAGGTGATTACACATTGTGTTCTTCAGAAGTACATGCCATGTATTTTGTTTTTCTTTTATTAAACAGACTGGGGTCACATCTAACCCCCAGAAGTGTCTTCTTCTAGGTCCTGTTTGGCTGGGAGAAACAGGACGGTGCCAAAACTTTTCTGATCCCCTGAGCCTCTGTCAATTCTCTGAATCGACCGTCATCGATTGCGTTGGAACCACAACGGTAAGCTCTTCCTTCTTCTTGAGTTTCATTCCATGATTTCTCCTCTTTATCAAGTTATTTTGGGTTGAGTGTTTTAGATGTTTTTGTAGATCATGGGAGTTCTATGGTGATTCGAACTTTGAGGTTCACGTATAGATATCTCCTAACCCCAAGGTAGGTGGATTTTGCCTTTCCATTGATGGTATTTGAGTATTATGTGCAATTGTGCCCAATACCCTTGAATGGGGTATTGTGCGTTTACCGTTTTTCCCATGTCATTTTCCCACCATGCTTGTATGCTTGTTTAAAGGTTATTTGATTATTATTTGTGTTGGATTGCTATTCTTTGGATGTTCTGCCCATGATTTTTCTGTTTACGACCATTGGTCCTCTTTTTCCTTTTTGGTTGTTTACCTGTTTTCCATGCCTTGTGGCCATAGGATGGAGTGTTGTTTCTTGACATGCTTGAGATGATGTATAATGGTTATACAAGTAGTTCTGTAGGTTTACTTGGCCATGTAGCATTACTATGTTTTTAATTACACGAGGCTGTGAGAACATGGTGTAGTAGACTAAAAGGGGATAGACCGAGTGAGCTTCTTCATAGATTCATTGGATGTTGTAGACTAAAAGGGGATAGACTGAGTGAGCTTTCTCATAGAGTCTTTGTAAATTATAGACTATAGGTGGATAGAATGAATGAGATTCCTCGAAGAGTCTTTAGCTTTATGGACTATAAGGGGATAGACCGAGTGAGCTTCCTGAGAGAGTCTTTGTTTTACTTGAATTACCTTGAACCACTTCAGGATATAAGAGGAATTGACTGGGTGAGCTTCCTCAGAGAGTCTATGAATGAACTGGGGATATAAAAGGAATTGATTGGGTGAGCTTCCTCAGAGAGTCTCTTGACCATGGGGCTATAAGGGGAATTGACGTTGTGTGCTTCCTCAGAGAGTCCTTGACTACCATTGACTATAAGGGGAATTGACCGTGAGTGCTTCCTCACAGAGTCTTTATGAATTCTTATGACAGAACCAGAGTGGTTAGGCTGAGTGTACTTCCCAAATGGTTGCTTGTACTTGTTAGGTAGGACCAGAGGGGATGGCTGTGAGTACATCCTAGAGGGTTTCTTGTTTGTGTTTAGTTGTTTCTTGCTACTGATACTGTGGAGTGTTTACTACTGAGTACTTTCCTATTTACTACTTTTCGTACTTTTACCTGCCATATATACACTAAATGGTAGTCATAGATCTTCATGTGGTTGCCTACTGGAATTTAGTCTCACACCCTGTCTGGGTCATGATTTTGAGCCCAAACAAATTATATTTCTGCTGGTATAGTTAAGGGAATGCTCCCTTCTACTTCAGGTACTTGATTTTCCGTGGAGCTATAGAGTAGGGGACCAAGCTTTCGATTGTGATACTAAGCAGCTATTTATCTATTTCTTTTGTATTTTGGTTTAGTAATATTTAGTATTCTTGCATTGTGATCTTTTTGGTTTCTTTTCTAGACATATGTATCATGCATCATTTATATATATACATATGTGCTTCAGTTGTTCTTACCTTTATCCTCCTGCTAATTGCCTTTGTATGGATTATTACTACTTCCGCTATTAGAACGTGTTTCTCTTCCACAATATACTCTACCCTTGAGGGCATTGTTTCCCCACTATCACACCCAAGGCCCTCGCTATTAGTCATCAGCCTCTAGTATTCAGGGAAATGCGCTTGAGTCCATGTGGCCAATCGGGTACGGGGCACCTCTGGGTGGCTTCCAAAACCATGACATTATGATGTGGTATTAGAGGAATTATTTTCTCTTCACTTACTATTTGGAGCCTTTATTCAGGTATAGGACAGAATCATTACTTGGTAATAAGTGGTGCCCGATATTAGCTAACCCATGTATATGGAAAAGTCAATCTACCTCATTTATTGCAATTTTTCTGGTTTTCAATTTTATAGTTGATTTGATTTCACTGTTGGGTGATTCACATGTTTTTTACTGTTATCGTTGATGTTATTGAGGTTCTATTTCTGTCGTAACCCGATGAGATGAGGGTATGCCATCTCATGCATCATATAGGCACTTTCTAGAGATCACATGCATGAATTCTTACCATTCCATTTATGGTGCATTAGCAATTGTAAGTTGTTGTGATAGATGTTGTGTAGAATATGCATGTGGTTGTGATAGATGCCTTGATAAGAATACTGTTGTTGATAAGTATTGCTTTGTTTAAGGATTTGTTTGGATGAACACCAAATTTTGGTGCTTGAGGTGTTATGGGCCCTCATGAATTGAAAATTAGTAGATCATTGACTGGTTTTCCTTGTATATGACATGTATGAGATGCCAATCTTTGATTCTTGGGGAGTATGGGCCCTCACGGATCGGAATTTGGCACCTTAACGCTCATTTTCTGTGTTTTCTGGGATTCAGAGCTGTTTTGAGGCTACTTTTCGGAGAAACCCAGAATACACGGTGGGTACTTTATGCATACACGTCGTTTAGTCTATAACTGTGTCACTGACTATGTGGGAAGGGACACAGGGTTGGGAAAATCTTGCAGGAACATGCCATGTACTGTATGTACACGCTGTGTGGTATTGACCTTGTGTCTACCTGTGTGACTAACGACACGGATGAGGGAAACTTGAGATATACACATCGTGTAAGGGTTGAACACATCGTGTTGTATAACCTAAGTATTCGGACATGTAATGAACAACACAGATGGATAAACCTTAAGCTTATACACGTCGTGTTGACTTTGAACATTCTGTGTAGTCTGACCTAGGCACCCATCCGGGTCATGAACAACACAGGTCGGTGTTATCCTTTCTTGTACATGTCGTTTCCACCTCGATCACGCCATGTAGAGTTAACTGTGTATCATGCCATGTAATTAACAACACGGGTCGTTGAAACCTGTCTAGTACACACCATGTCTGTCATGAACATGCCGTGTAGTCTAGGATTAAGAGGACCATGTGGGTTAGCCGTGTAAGGAGACTTGTGTAGGGGAATAGGGTTCAAGTACACGTCGTGTGTAGGGACAACACGTCGTGTGGTTTGGGTGTTACACGACCAGTTGTGGAAGAAGTACATGCCCATGTGAATGGCTTAATAGAACACGTAGTGTAGTATTTATACACGCTATGTAGTAATCTTTTGAAAAACATGAATGGTTTCGTTTTCATATTCCATTCTTGCACTCTTATGTTTTCAGTAATTGATAATCCTGATCTAAGGTGTGCGTTTGTCCTTTCAGAATTATGCCACTGAGACGTCCTCCGGTTGTACGCAAGTTTCCAGACGGTGATCAAACACTAAATATGGCTGATCAGGGACTTCCAGTAGATCCTCATGTAATGCTAGTCTTGGAACTAGCTGGTATACTTGACACAGGAGCTGATTCTCAGTTCAGGTAGGGCTTTATAAGGATGATGCAGACTTTTCAAGGAGCACCTCCCCCTTCCCTATCAATGGCAGAGTTTCTGTGGGTCTTTTAGTAGCAGCATCCTTCTACTTTTTCAGGGATGGAGGACCCCAGGCTGCAGAGTCATGGCTAGAGGCAACGCTGATGATTTTTGAGCATCTGGAAATACCTATAGAGAAGAGGGTAAATCTATCTACCTATATGCTCCAAGACTCTGCCCAGAGGTGGTGGAAGGTGATCTCATAGTCAGGACACTAGTAGAGTATGACTTGGGATGAGTTTTGGCACATCTTCTACGATTACTTCTACCTGGAGACCTTGAGGGATGATTGAGCCTGGGGGTTTATGAGTCTACAGTAGGGTACTCTTTCTGTTATGTAGTACTCATCTCACATTACTAAGATTCAGCATTTCACGACTATTCCAGGAGGTGATGATTTCTTCCTTGCTTGGAAGTTTAACGATGGTCTGAGACACAACATCTGATCACAAGTGAAAATCTTCAAGTTGACTTTGATATCTTCTATCATCAACCAGGCGATGATCAAAGAGCACAATCTAAGGGATTATGGAGTAGGGGGCCAGGGTCGTTCGACATCGAGAGTATGTATTCCTCCTACTGATAGCAGGAAGCACCGCAGGGAGTCCGCACGAGGAGATAAAAGTAAGCGTGAGGCATCATTCGGTTTTCTAGGTGGTGTGCTACCAGTGTGGAAAGAGAAAACTTACTAGGCCTCAGTGCTAGAGAGACTATATGGAGTTCCAATCTTGCAGCAAGATGGGCCATCTCCAGTGTTTCTGTCAGATCGTTTCACCAGCAATGGGTGACATGGGCTCTTCTATGACCCCGCGTTCAGGAGCAGTATCGTCGGTTTCTCACAAGTCTGGGAACTCGATTTCTTCCAGCTGTTCAGGTCGAGGTAGAGGTCATGGCCATTGTGGTCAGTCGCTAGGTTATTAGCGACAACAGAGTGGATCAGCTCAGAGTGGTTCAGTAGGTTCACAGGGCCATGGATCAGGCCAGACCTTTGCGGTAGAGTAGACCCAGTAGGAGAAGGATCCCGGACCCTCTACAGTTCGAGGTACGATCCTAGTTTCCTTATTTTTATCTTTGGTTCTTTTTGATAAATGGGATTCCCATAGCATTATATCAGTTGCTGTTGTGGAGATTCTTGGTCTCTGCATATTTTCTTCTCCCAATTTCTTGATGCTAGGCACACTGTTGGGGACTATGACAGTTAGTGTTTGTCAGTTCAAGGATTTCCCTCTAGAGGTTGGCGGGTGTCACTTTTTATGGGACCTATATGTCCTTGATATGACATGCTATGATTTTATTCTTGAGATAGACTGGTTAGTTCCCTTCCAGGCAGTTGTCGATTGATATCTCCGTAGGGTGAGTTTCATATCACCAAAGGGAGGATTGATTCTTCATAAGGGAAAATGGGATGTCCAGGCGAGTAGAGTGGGTCCCGAGCATCAGGGGTTAGGAAGAGTTACAAACTAGATTACTAGTCTATATCTGGATGAACAGGGGACTTAACAAATGCACTTTCCTCCACTGGTGGATTGATTTAGGGATGTCTTTCCAGAGGACTTTTCAGGTTTTCCATAGGATCAAGAGGTGGACTTTTTGATTGAGCTCGTTCCAGGAGTGGCACCGGTGTCCATTCCTCCTTATAGGATGTCTACACCTAAGCTGCAAGAGCTCAAGAAGCAATTGGAGGAGTTACAGGAAAATGTTTTCATCTGACCTAGTACATCTCCTTGGGGTTTGCTTGTCCTGTTTGCGAAGAAGGCAGACGGAACCCTCAGGCTTTACGTGGATTATCTGAAGTTGAACCAGTTGAAAGTTAAGAACCGATATCCCTTGCTGAGGATTGATGATCTCTTTGATCGTCTTTGAGGAGCCTGAGTGTTCTCGAAGATTGACCTGAGGTCTGGTTACCATCAGTTGCAGGTTAGACCATCTGATATACCTCTTATAGCTTTCTGGAGTAGGTATGATCTATACGAGAATATGGTTACGCCGTTCGGTCTCACAAATGCACCTGAAGTTTTCCTGGCACTGATGAACCGAATGCTCCAACCATAAGAGGATTCCATCGTGGTTGTTTTCGTGGAAGATATTTTGGCGCAATCTCACACTCAAAACGACCATGCCACACATCTTGAGATCGTTATAAGTATACTGAGAGAGAATCAGTTATATGATAAGCTCTACATAATGACACTTTTGGATGATCATATTCACTTATTAGGTCATGTTTTCCGAGAGACAGGAGTATCAGTAGACCTAGATAAATTGAGAGATGTAGTTTCCTTGGAGAAGCAGAAGAATTTCTTTGAGGTACAGTGTTTTCTAGGGCTATTTGGATACTACGGATGCTTCATACAGGACTTTTCAAGCTTAGCAGCACTGATGATGGGCCTGAATAGGAAGGGTGAGAAGTTATTATGGTTAGATTCTTGTGAGTCATCCTTTTAGGAGTTGAAAGGGAGGTTGACATCATCACCAATACTAGTCTTTATTGAGCCAAGAAAGAGCTATACTATTTATTTTGATGCTTCACGTATCGGGCTAGGAGTTTTTCTTATGTAGGGTGATGGAGTCATTGCGTACGGGTCTCGATATTTGAGGCCACATGAGGAGAATTAATCGACGAATGATCTGGAGTTGGCAGTTTTTGTTCATGTCTAACGCAGTTGGAGACATTATCTTTTGGGAGAGAACTTTGGGGTTTTCACTAACCACAAAAGTCTCAAGTACATTTTCACTCAGCATGACGTGAATTTGAGGCACATAAGGTGGGTTGATTATCTCCAATCATTCAACTTTGAGCTTGCCTATACACCTGGAAAAGGAAATACAGTGGCTGATGTGTTGAGCAGGAGGACTCAGATACAGGCAGTTTAGGAGGCCAGTAGTGAGTGAAAACTTATGGCCCTGTTCTCTGAGATGCATTTGGAGGTGCATGACAGATAGGGGTAGAATTTCCTTTTTTTTAGTTGTTATCTCTATGCTTCTTGATCGAGTTCGAAGGAGGTAGGTATCAGTTTATGAAGGAATAGTCCTATGGGAGAGTGTGTCAGGGGAGTACCCTATTCCTGGGTGGACCGTAGGTGCAGATGAGATTTTGCGTTTCAAGGGGCGCGTATGGGTGCCGACAAATATACACGATGAGATGATGTGGGATTTTCATTCCTCTGTTTGGTAGTTCATCCTGCTGTCACCAAGATGTATCGTGATCTATGCCGCTAGTACTAGTGGCTAGGTATGAATAAAGATGTTGCAGGTTTTTTCATGATATGTTCCACCTGTCAGCAGGTGAAGGTGGTACATCCACGACTAGCAGGGCTTCTACAGCAATTACCCATTACCGAGTGGAAGTGGAATGACGTCGCGATGGACTTCGTGACCAGTTTTCTGAGGTCATTGTGAGGGAATGATGTGGTTTGGGTTGTCATTGATAGGCTTACGAAGGTTTCTCACTTCTTGCTGATCAAGGAGACCTTCAGTGTTGATGAGCTGGGATGGTTGTACATCCATGAGATTTTACATCAACACGGGGTTCCCTACTTCATTATCTCGAACAAGGATGTACGTTTTAATTATAGGGTCTGGAAGGGGCTTTAGAAGGCTTTGGGGACACAGGTACTTTTGAGTACAACATACCATCCCCAGACAGATGGCCGGTCCGAGCGTACGATTCAGGTGCTTGAGGACATGCTCCGAGCATGCATTCGGGATTTTGGAGGTTCTTGGGGGAAGCATATACCTCTTGTGGAGTTTTCCTACAACAATAGTTTTCAAGAAACTATTTAGATGGAACCTTATGAGGCTTTGTATGGTAGGCCATACTGATCAACCTTATGTTGGTTGGAGGTAGGAGCGGCAGCTTTGTTAGGACCTCGTCGTGTTCAGGAGACCACAGAGTAGATAGAGTTGATTCGGAATTAGATGGCTACTAGACAGACTCATCAGAAGTCCTATGCTGATCAGCGGAGAAGACCTCTAGAGTTCGAGGACAGGGATCATGTTTCCCTGCATGTCACACCAAGGTTGGGACACAGGAGGATCAGGAGATAGGGTAAGCTTTTGTCGATATACGTTGGGCCGTTTGAGGTGTTGGAGAGAGTTGGGACAGTTTCCTATCGGTTTAAGTTACCTCATAGGTATCAGGCTATGCATGACGTCTTCCACGTTTATGAATGCTGAAGTTACTTTTCAGAACCGTATCATGTCTTTCAACTGGAGGAGGTCGAGCTTGAAGAGGATTCATCGTTTGAGAAGCATCCTATCGGGATTTTCAATCGCAGTACGAAGGTTCTCTGTGGTTGGTCTGTTCCTCTAGTACGGGTGCTATGGCAGCATGGGCAGGTATAGGATGAGACTTGGGAGGGGGATGTTGATATACGAGCATAGTGGCCTGAGCTATTCAGGGTTTCTTCTTCTATGCTGCGCTAAGGAATTCGAGGACGAATTTCTTTAAGGGGGGAATTTTTTAAGAACCCGGATCTTCCTTTCAAGTATGTTTTTCCTTTTCTATTCGTTATTTATAAAAAGAGAAAATTATGGAAATTTTTTAATTACACACCATGTACTTCCATGCCACAGGATACCGTGCGCTGGCTGTGTCCTGGATACACACACAACCATGTGGGGGTGACATGGAGGCCGCCTAAAGCGAAGTACGGAAAAGGAAATTACACTATGTGTACTTCAAAAGTACACACAATGTATTTATTTATTAAAAGGACCAGGGTCGCGTCTAACCCCCAGAAGTGTATTTTTCTAGGTCTCGTTCGGCCGAGATAAACCGGATGGTGCCGAAACTTCTCCAAGCCCCCGATCCTCCATTTGTTCTTTGAATCGACCGTCGTTGATTGCATTGGAACTGTAGTGGTAATCTCTTCCTTTTTCTTAAGTTTCATTCCATGATTTCTCCCCTTCCTCAAGTTGTCACGGGTTGATAATTTTAGATGTTTTTGTAGATCTTGGGCGTTTTAAGGTGATTCCATCATTTAGGTTTATGTATAGTGATATTCTAACCCCGAGGTAGGTATTTTGTTCCGTTGAAAGTCTTTGAGTGTTATGTGCAATTGTGCCCAATACCCTTGAATGGGGTATTGTGCGTTTACCATTTTCCCCTGTGCTTTTCCTGCCATGCTTGTATACTTGTGTAGAGGTTATTTGGTTATGATTTGGGTTGGATTGCTATTCCTTGGATGTTTTTCCCATGCTTTGTTCTGTTTACAACCATTGGTCCTGTTTAGACTTTTTGGTTGTTTACCTGTTTTCCATGGCTTGTGGCCATAAGATGGAGTGTTGTTTTCTAATATGCTTGAGATGTTGTAGACTGGTTATCTAAGTAGTTCTCTCGGTTTACTTGGCCATATAAAATTACAATGTGTTGACTTAAATGGGGCCATGATAACCTGGTGTAGTAGACTAAAAGGGGATAGACTGAGTGAGCTTCCTCAGAGAGTCTTTAGACATTGTAGACTAAAAGGGGATAGAACGAGTGAGCTTCCTGAGAGAGTCTTTGGACATTATTGACTGTAGGGGGATAGACCAAGTGAGCTTCCTCAGAGAGTATTTATATTTATAGACTATAAGGGGATATACAGAGTGATCATCCTCATAGAGTCTTTGTTTTACCAGAATTACCTTGAACCACTTCAGGCTATAAGAGGAATTGACTGGGTGAGCTTCCTCAATGAGTTTGTGAACGACTTGGGGATATAAGAGAAATTGACTGGGTGAGCTTCCTCAGAGAGTCTCTTGACCATGGGGATATAAGGGGAATTGACCTTGTGGACTTTCTCAGAGATTCCTTAACTACCTTAGACTATATGGGTAATTGAACGTGAGTGATTCCTCAGAGAGTCTTTATGAATTCTTATGACAGAACCATAGGGGTTAGGCTCAGTGTACGATCCAAGGGGTTTCTTGTACTTGTTAGGTAGGACCAGAGGGGATGGTTTTGAGTACTTCCTTTAGGGTTACCTATTTGTGTTCAGTTGTTTCTTGAAACTTATACTATAGAGTGTGGAATACTGAGTACTTTCTTGTTTACTGCTTTCTGTACTTTTACCTACCATATATTCACTGATTGTTAGGCACAGATCTTCGGGTGGTTTCCTACTAGGATTTATTCTCACACCCTGTTGGGTCATGCCTTTGGGCCCAAACAGATTATATTGCTATAGGTATAGATAATGGAAAGTGGCCTTCTACTTCAGGTACATGAATTGTCGTGGAGCTGGAGAGGAGGGGACCTAGCTTTTTCTTGCGATGCAAAGGAGCTGTTTATCAGTTTCATTTGTACTTTGGTTTAGTAATGTTTGGTATTCCATCATTGTGATCTATTTGGTTTATTTTATAGACATATTTATCTTGCATCATTTATATATATATATATATATATATGTGCTCCAGTTTTTCTTACCTTTAGCCTTCCACTGATTGCTTTTGTATGGATTATTACTGCTTCCGCTATTGTATCGTGTTTCTATTCCACTCTGTACTCTGCCAATAAGGCCATAGTTTCCCAACTATCACATCCAAGTACCTCACTGCTAGTCGGTAGCCTCTAGCATTCAGGAAAATGTGCTTGAGGCCATGTGAACAACCGGGTATGGGGCACCTCTGGGTGGCTTCCGGAATCGCGACGTTACATTAACACGTATTGGTGTTTCTTCAGGAATGAAATATAGATATCTTGCTATCTGAGGGGCATGGAAGCACTAATATATGTAGTCTGCGGGTCTTCCTGTGTTCTTATATTTATCTTCTTATGTTCATTGATGGTGGTGGATACACCTTCCTCGAAATATTTCAGGTAATTCCTAAGGTTAACCTCATCTTATTAAATCTATGTGTCTATGGAGGAATTTTGAAAAAGAGATAGAAATATGGGGGATTCACTATCATCATTAGGGCGAGAGAGGCCATGAGAATATATATTATCATCCTATATTAACTAAGTTGATGTAGAAAGATGACATAGTTGATAGTCTATGATTCTATCACTATGGATATGAGAGTCTTAGACCTCTTTGATTATATTTGTGACCTCAACTCGGTTAATGGGGATCACATAGTCATCATAAAGCATACTCTAGGGATTCATTGTGGCGGTCCACAAGCCAATAGAAGTAGTATCCTCTTAATAATAATCCACCATTTGTTATTTTCTACTCTTTTTATAGAAATCTTCTTCAGCATATGTGGCCCCACATGTCTGAAAGTGATCACTATCAACTTTTAGTAGGCCAAATTTTTCATTAATGGGATACTTCAAACATTGGTGAAATGGTGAAGGTATCTCCCAATGTATATGGAGTCAGGTCCTTTGGAGAAGGACGTTATAAACACTATCTTATTGGATTACAATAAAATCATCATCTGATGTGAGATCACCAAACATGTTTTTGAGATTGATCTTCTTGTTATTCCTTTTCTCACGCTTATCATACACTTTGATTGTTAGCTTAGTGGGAGACAAATCACATTCACCATATCCTAAATGTTATAGGATTCAGACTGTGAAAATATTGATCCCATAATCATTATCAATTAGATCCCATTGGACATTGACATTATTGAGTCTACCAGACACATATAGTGGTCTCATTTGACATTGAAGGACCTGCTCTTGATATTGATCAATTAATTAAATGGTGAAATGACATTCATATTACATGGTCTCCAATTGAAAAACCTCAACTACAATGAATTTTGTCTCAAACTCTTGTTGGTTCTAGAGGGCTTCAAAAAGTTCCTCCCTGAGTTATTTTGAAACATAGAGAACATCAAGTAATGAGATATTTGCTGGGATCACCGCCATCTATTTCGAAACAACATACTTTTGTTCCATAGTTTGGTGTTTCCTGATATGTGGGTTCCCATGGATGTGAGGATGAGTAGTCGAGTCATTTGAGTTAGATGGTCATAGATGTTTTGTATAGGTTGAGGGATTATCTTCTACTAGTGGTGCATGTAGTGCCAGCCTTTCCCATTGTCTAGGATGATTGTATTGGACCCCTTCTAAGCAGTCATGCAAGATTATTGTGTGTGGGAGATTTTTGGAGGGATTTGAGGAACCTTCTTTCCTCTTTTGATCCTGTTGAAATGTTTTCCCATGAATCTCAAATTCATATATGTACTATATGGGGATATGTACAAGATATTGAGTCTGACTATGTTTGTGATGTACCCTATATCCTAGGATCCTATACCTACAACCCCCCATTCCCCAATTATGCATGTTATTACCATATTTGGGGGCTTGATCATCTTCATAGAATGGGTCTAACAAGTGTATCATGATTACAGAAATAAATATTATTTCTTCTTCTAACAAGGGTTCCATTTAGTGGAGGTGGTGACCATATTTTGGATGTTGTGGGGATGAAGTTTTTGAGAGTTAGTACTCTCTTTGGAGAATAATATGACTCTTCTCTTCAATTTCATATTTATTCTAGTAGTCATAATCATCTTTGGGAAGTATATTTGATGTTCCTTCATTGGGTAGTGGAGCTATCACGGGTCTGTGTAATTTTATTTTCATAGTGGCATGTGCTCAATCAACTACCTATCAATTCATCCTATTGTTGAATTTTCAGGAATATATGGTTGGGAGCTCCTATCAACCAACCTATTAATATAGCTGGATCATAGTTGTGCAAGTCACCTTCTCTTTGGAGTTATCAAGAACCACTTTTCTAGAATCGATCATGCTTTAATGGACATATTTGATGACAAAGCAGTTATGGAAATCATGTCCTAACCTTCTGTGGAAAGGGAAGTAATTGGGATGGTTGATGAGGTCAACCACATCTGGTATCCTAGGTTACAGAAGTGTGAGAAGGTTGTTGTATATGTATGATAATAAATAAATGTGGAATTGTTCATTTCCAAAGGAGTACACCTTATTCCACCATTCTTAAAATCCTGGATGACCCCGATTTCTCTGTGCTTCCAACTGAGGGAGATTCTACAGTTTTCATCACTATGAAGGAGGCGATGGGTGGTTCAGTATTTTACTAAGTATTTGGATAGGAAATGCTACTATCTTGAGAGTGATAGCTGTATATTCTATTCTGGTTGGCCTTTTTCCATATGTTGCATGCAGGAGTCGAGTTTTGGATTGGGTCCACTGGATGAATTATTCAAATATTTAGGCTGTTTTGGATAACATGTAGAATTAATGTGGATATTACATTAGAATCAAAAACATTTGGAAATCATTCTAAATATTTTAAGCATAGAGTTCCAATAGTTTCTCTTGTGAGAGAGGGATACTAAGTGAGTAGGTTAAACCCTTCCACCTTTCTATAAAGTTAGACACCCTCTCATTCTTTCATTGTTTTTAGTTTTTCCGGTCGATAACTGCAGTCTTTTTCATTGTAGAACTGAATTTATAAATTAATTGATGATGAAGGTATTCCCATCCTCATAGCTATCCTACTGGAAGAATAATATACCATACAAAGGATAGACCTATCGGAGTCTTTACAAAACATTGCATCCTTTTCACCTCCTTTTAATCTTGAGGTCCCATCATTGAATTAGATTGGGATACAATGTGTGTGAGATGATTTTTGGGGCCACCCTCACCATAAAGTGTGGATAATATATGATTGCTTAAATTGGTTTGAGGTAATGTGTTTTCCACCAAATCGGAATATGGATTCCTCTCAGGTTTCATATGGGTGTATCAACATTCCAAAGCCTCTATATTAGTATACAAGGACTCTATGATGTTAATAATTACTGGGTGAACTATTTCTTGAGACATATCTCATTCATAAGGAGCTGGTGGGGGTTGAAAAGGTGTCCCCACTTTTATATCCTACCAGTTAACAATTTTTCCCATGACTGAATGATTGTCCTGGTGAGGGAGAAGTTGTTTCCACAGCAGAGGAAATTAACAATCATTTTCAATTTCCTCATTTATGTGGAATTAATGTCTAGATATGGAGCCAAAGATAATCTTAGATACTTCTCTTTCTAGTGGATCATCCATGGTTGGGATATCATTCATCTCTTCGTGTTGATGATTCCTAGTAGGAATATTGCCTATGAGTATCATCTCAATGAGTTGTATAAAAGTTAATATTTCACTCTCATATTATCATAATTTTTCATCCATAAAAGGAACACGATTTATTCTGATAGTTTATTGGGATATCGATGGTTTCTTCCCTTTTTCTATGAAAACCTTTAGCTGAGGAGATGCAAACTAAATATCAAGTGGTTCTAAATTTTGATTCCTTGTCTGGTTCCAGGTTCATGCAACCTCATTTGGTGTATATAAATTATCCTCCTCTAAGGGTTCATTCTCAATTATTCTTCCTTCTGTGTTCATGTGATGATCGATGTTCTCAATACTGATAGTGATGACATTCATAGAGGCATATTGGGAAATAGTAGTTGTGCCATTGCATTATATGAATGAAGCTAGTTCTACACAAATTCCATTAGGGTCTCTATTTGAACCCTTGGCCTTATTAATCCTTTTTTTCATTCTTGGAGGGATCTAATTTTTTACTCCATGCATTCATCCTATTTTGGTCTATAAATAGTGACTATGAGGGATTTTTCGGTCATGGTTGTTCAACATGCTCCAACCAATAGAGGTTTGTATTGTGATGGGGGGAGTTGGTGGAATGTCGACCGTTTATTAATTCCTCCCAACCTGGAGAATCCTAATTCCATCTGTAGTTGTGATGATGATGAAAATTACCCATGCCTTGTGCGGTGGGGGTCATTTGGGGCATCAATTGGCATGGATTTTTCCAGTTGTTGAAGATACAATAGATCTAATGGGGGACTTTATGACTCCTTAGATGGGCATGATGATATAATTTCCCCCATCCCAATAGGGTGGAGTTGTTTTGGGATTACTTCTAATGTCTCCAGTGTCTTTTGAGGGGATAATGAATCTAGTGATGATGATTGAGATATAAATTCCCCCATCCCAGTGGGTTGGGGTTCACCTACAGCTCATGATTTTATGTCCTGAATCCTCTCAGGTATTAATGATATGAGGGGAATATGTGGTGGTAGATATTATACTAGATAAGGGGGTCAAGTTCTCTCCTAGATTACTCTTATGGATGTTGTCACTACAGTCTGTATGATGTTCCACAAATGTGCTCACATGGGAGATAGGTGTGATGGAAGACCTTGGTGAGAACTGTTCCGTACATGATGTTGTCAAGGGGATCACAGCATCAGTCACTGTGTATGGAATGTCCTCAAATTTTCTTAAGGGGCCCAATTTTTAATAATTTGGGCTATCCACTCTCCCCTTCTATGGTGATTGGGAACCATTGAATCATGGGAATTCTATTGTAGTGACCAACTTTCCTAAGTGTTACCTAGTACCCTAATTTCGCCAGAGGCTATAACATTATAGGATGCCGCATATGAGGGGATTTTCTTTTCTTGGGGAGAGAAATATTGTAACACTCCATACTGTCTACAAACATGGATACATATGCATGATGTGGCTTCATAGATCAGTTGTTGAAGTGTTGTGATGCAATGTCGGCAAGCATGTTGTAGATTTTTGTGGTACTTTTCTGGTTGTGGATCTTGCTCCATAGATAAAGGAACTAGGTCTAGATGATAACAGAGAATATTTATTGTCTGATAGTGATACATATATCATAGATAAGGGATATTTTTGACTCCCACCAAATAAGTATCATCAAATTTGTGATGTAAGGGAAACCTGGAAATGGGAATTACCTTCCCCATAATAGAAAAGGGATTTAGACTTACAGATCACATGCTCCACCAAGGTACTCACGATCGCGTGAGCATTTAAAGGTCACAAAAATACCTCACATTAAGTGAATAACTTATGATGAGTCTCATAGGATTCCCCTTAAAATAGCCTTCTTGATCATACAAAGGCCCTCTAGAAAACCAATATCCACATGATGTCGAACGAATGAGCGCCCTAGGGATGCTTGGTTTGTCATTGGAATGTTTCTTGAAAATCAACTTAAATTTCCAAGAAAAAAGGAGGAATTATATCCTAAATGAGAGAACCCTAGAGGTCATAAACCTCATGTGCCACATCAGTTTTGTGATATATAAAATTGACCGATGATATCCAAGAGAACTCACATGACCTACCAAACTTTGTCACATAAAATAATGGAGATAAATAGAAGGATGCAAGTTGTTTTTGTAGACACTTAATGACACGTGGCACACCCCTAGAGAACCTCAATACACCGCAATACCTCATTGACATGTCTACATCATCACAGAAAATATTTTTGTCTTCTCAGCCTCTCCGCATGGAGGTTCCCCAGGTATGTCTAGGAATCTCTACGCTTCCCCCCTTGTCACTTCAATGGAAAATGGAAAGTTTCTTCCATGAAATTCTTACGTAACCCATATGACCCATATTGGTCATGTGATTCATCACCAAAAAATTTGATTAATATTCCTTAACAATACTTATGAAGTCTCACATGACTCTAAAACATTGTCGCATAAAAAAGGATATAAAGTAGGGAAGAGGCTGAAGGTACTCATGGTAATAAACAACTTGTGATGCACTATGTAAATCTATAGAAAAATCCCATGAGTCCCCTTGAAAAACCATCCTTTTCTCGCAAAATCCCTAGATAAGTCATTGAGAATCTCGCTAAAACCATTCAATATGTGGTTGGATCCTGCGAAGGCCCTTGGACAAGTCAACGTGGTGACATTGGTGTCCTTCGACATGTTCACATGATAAAAAAAGTACCCATTAATTGGAAATAAACCAATAATGGAATCCTTAGTTTATTTGACTTATGACCCCTGAAAAGCAAGCAAACAAACACATAACGCCTCATGAAAAGGACTCACAACATTGTGTGGCACCAATACACTTAGTCGATTCCATCCTAGGTCTGTTCTAGTTATTCGACGTAAGATGATGAGTATATGGGGTGGAAAGGCCTATAAATCCACCCACTCAAGCATGAAAAATGCACTGTTATCATGAACAACTGGATACAATGTAGGGGAAACACTTGAGCACAAAATACCCAAGAATCAAAGTATACTTCTCTGTGAAACTGATCATGTGACCGAGTGGCCTTCCATTAGGTAATATACCATTAGACAATAGGAGAAATCATGAACCATACATGAGATAATTCATCTGATCATTTATAGATTATGTGAAGGACCTCTATTAGGTCATATGAATCACATAACACATGTTTTCCATTTCATGATAGACTCAAGATAAACTGATACTGAACAAATCAAATTCATTCAAAATACAAAGGCTATAAACAGGATCAAATGTGGAAGAAATAAATTATGGACAAGATATTTGGACATCATGTGCTCTGCATGAGTCATATAAGGACATGCAACAGCATCAGGAAACTTTTCCTAGGTCTCACAACATTGCTTCATCATGCTATTTGGGACGTGAAAAGTCCTCCGAACATGTCAATGCAAGCCACTCAGTCATACTGGGTACACCACCTTGGTCTGTCAAAACACAATGTGTCTATCACCCAACCATTGAAACATTATTTAGACACATATCCTAATCATGTATTCTGAGACTCGCATTTTCATCTTGGAACGACAACTAAGCTCTTACAACGCTCTCCAAACATGTTAGTCGGTCTCACATGATGTCCTATAAACATATTAACCAGGACTCATGATGTCCACAGGGGATGTCATTTGAGACATGCGATATCCTCTGGACCATTTTTCAATGACTCTTGCAATGTCCCACATATGTGTCTGGATAGTTCAGGTGATGGATTCTAGGATAAAGACACCAAGTCATGCGATGTCCCCTGGAAAAAGTCAATTGGGTCATGCATCACCCTCTATTCAAGAATTTTGGGTCACAAGGTAATCCCATGATTTAATGATTTTTGTAAATCCTTTGTGTGCAAGACCCAAATACAAGGGCAGCATTAGAGTGTAAACCCTGACATAAAAGGGACTGTGATGACTCTGATTCCTTCCATATTTAGGATACATAGGCCACCTCTCCTTGTGTTTCGAGCTCGATATTGATTATTTTGGGAAATAACAATATCTAGTCCCCTTTTTCAAAGAGGAAACATTAATAACATGAAAACTCTTTTTTCTCACAATAAGAATAGCTCACATGGGCTTAGGGAATCACACTAATCATGTCTCAGGCACTATACATGCCTTGGTTACAAGGGTATCCTCAGTGCACCAGTGTAGAAATTATTTTTATTATCAGTTTTTTTTCTTTTTTACATCCATTATACGACACCATTATTTTGGGAGACATTGTAAATATATATTTAATGTCACTTAAAAAAATGGGCATTGTAAATTACTCATCTCTATTTTTTACATCAGTTATTTTATAACAAACATAAAAACCCATTTAGAATGGTTTTCATGTTTGTTATCTCATAACCTATGTGAAAAACTATATTTAACTTCGGTTATTAAAAATCCATTGTGAATAATTGATGTGATAAAGACTTTTTCAAGACAGTTTTTTAATAAAAGATGTTAAATATAGTTTTTTACGTCTGTTATTAAGTAACCAATGTGAAAATTTATACATATATGGTTTAAATGATGTGAGAATTTTATTTTTTATATTATTTCTATTCAACCTTCCTCCCCACAACCAACCAAAAAGGAAACAAATAGAAGGACAAGAAATACATTTACAATTAAAAAATTAAAAATTACAATATTTATTAAAACTAAACTAAAATATAACCAATCCTATAAAATGGTTTTTCCATTCCAGTTGTAATTGTGTGAGATTTGTTTCACTATAAGGTTGAGATTTATGAAAAATCTACAAATTAAAACGATCCCATTTAACAAGTATTATGAAAAAAATGAAATATTAATCAATATCCTATAATGAAATCTATTCTTATTGAACTTTATAAATTTCCTTGTTGAAATTATTTTATACATAAATCATAACACAAAATATCTTCCTTCTTTGATTCCTTCTTGTTTATTAATTTTTTTAATTATTTGTTCAATTCAAAATAACATTTTTATATAATATATCAAAAATTAACTAATTATAAATGAAACTTTAGCTTTAATTTTACATATTTGATCTTGACACCCCTTTTATTTGTGGTATATCAAATGAAATTCCAAACCCTATTATAAAATATTAACAATGAAATAAATTTCAAATTCATTATAATATAAACAAGTATTAAAAAATTCAAACTTACACTTCCAATACATTAATAAAATTTTTTCCCACTTCACCATGGATAGAGAATAACTAGTAAAGGGTATTCTACCTTGGAAAAAAATACCTATCATCCATTAGCCACTGATATAAAATTAAATAAAATTTTATTGGTTATTATGTTTAAAAATATATAACACATTGTGAGATAAATATTTCTTACTCTTGAAGATATAGAAACATCACGCATTGAATAATTATATTCTTTATAAATCTTTCAATAATATAAACAATTCTGTCTACATCAGTAATTTTCTTCACTATAGGTGAAATGAACTATGGGTCCATAAATCCATAAACATATGTTTTCTCATTCACAATACACATTTTTTAATGATATCTAATAAAAATTGATGATAAGTATAAATTTTCAATAAATTAAATGTAGGGAAAATTTTATGTTAAGAATTAATGGGAAAAAATTTCATCATGTTGATGCCGAACATATCTCTAGTTAAAAGCTCCATGATATCACTTTTCAAAATACGCACAATCATTACATACGCACAAACATTATCTTCCATTGAAATATCTTAAAAACCCAAAAACAAATTTAAATATCTTGACAATATTTCAAGACCAGTAGGATCTATATCTGATCTTATATATCTTTGTATTTTTTGTTGACTATAAAATACTTCTTTTCTATTAATGTATTCCAGTAAAAAAGTATATAAATATATAAACATTAAAATTTAAAAAAAAATTAAATTAAAAATGAAATTAATGATAGAAAATACACGTAACACTATGGTAAAAGGTCGAACAAGTCTAGATTTCCAAACAAAAATGTGGTCGATACTTTGTCCAACTATAGTCACCTCATTTGTAGGAACGGGCAGTCTTTCCCATCTACCTATAATATCATGTACCATAACCCTATGATATTCTATCTATATCTGCTAATGATGAATGGTATCTCCAATATAAAATATCATCCCCTATGAAACAATATGATACTGAGTACCATCAACATATAACACACATTAACTGGGAAGTTGTCGAGGAGGGTTGTAGGAGTATGATACATAGTGGGGAATGCAGGTGGATGTTGAAGAGAGGGGGATACTAGTAGAGGTAGAGGAGTGGAAGTTTTAGTCTAAAATAGTCTTTGTATGTCTGAAAACATGAAATGTACTGACACTCGGATCATATCCTCAATCGTAACATGAATATTCTAAACTTGAGACTCCAGATTTTTTTTTATATAAAAACCCTTCATTGTAGAAGATGAATAATGTGGAATCAATTTTCTCACTAATACACCCACTAGGTATCCTCATACAATTCCCAGGTGTTCGGGCTTCACAATGTTATAGATAAAATATCCTACCTACCCTCAGCAAAAAATTAATTCTGTGTTTTCTACTCCTCAAGAGAGTCATGTATTAATTATTGTAAAATATGGTAATGATTCAAAATATATAAATAATCGGGTTAATATAAATATATAAATATATAAATATATAAATAATACATCTTTTAATCCACTCAACTACAACCCTCTACTCCCTTGTAAGATATTATCATTTTTTAACATCTGCGCCTTCTTCCATTTTTTATGCCTAACCATGGGGGATTGAGGGGAAACCTCTCTAGATCTTGAAGACTCAGATCTTGTTTTCTGAAAATTTTTAGCCATCATTTGTTCTTACACTAACATATACCGTCCCTAGATAAATTATGAGGGTATACATTTCTAGATTGGATCTCCTGATGAGATATACTCAATTTCTCAAAATTAAGAATATGAAATCATTAATAATATCATTAATAAAAAAAACTTCTAACAGTTTACATTACACTTACCAAAAACAAATCTTCTCTTTAACTTTTAAAAAAATTGATTCCATGTGTCTTCTTATAGAAAATGATATATATCACATGGATTGTGATTTTTTCTATTCTTAAAAATGAAATTAGATGTGAGGGTTGATTTGAAGTCCCTATATCTCCTTGGAGCTAATGATAAACATTTCTTCATGACTCCTCTAGTGTCAGGTATTTCATATTTCATTTGATAAGAAAGGGGAAACATATATTACTATAAACATTTCAAGATTAGTAAACACAATAACATACAATATCACCAAAATGGTCTCCTATAACTCAGATAGTGTTACTTTTTCAACATTTATCCAATCTTTAATGAAAATGATGAATTTTCTTTTCCCTTGAATTGATACAAAACTCTTGAATTTTTTTGTGTTAGGAACTCCTCTAATATCACTATCATAAAAGTCTACCAGTATCCTATAGTCCTGGGTACGACCAAAAAATACTTTTGGTAAATGTGTGCTACCACATTTACCAATCCTCAAACACTTATTTTTCCATGTAGGAGTATATGAATTTTGTAAAGAAGGATTGAGATAATCAAGATGATTATGTTAATGTTCCTCCCTTGAGGTATGAGTATGATCATATCCAGATGTATGTGGTTGATCACATGATTGATCTATCAGTTTCCTAAAAATATATACAACAAATAATTTGTACACAAATATTCAAATTCAACATACAATAGTAATGTAATAAAAAATAAAAAATTATTACATTGAAAATTTAACTAAAACCTAATGAATTATTATTCCTGTTTTTTATAGTTAACTAAAATTCTAAAAATAGTAATAACATATTAATTTTATAGTAAATTAATGAAAATAAATCCAAAAATTGTGTGCGAATATTAAAAATGGTCCAAGCAAATAAATCATTTTTACAAAAAAATAATATTTTTTCTATATAGTCTAATAATTTTAATTTATTTAACATTTTAGATTTAAAATAAGTGTATTTCAAGAAAATAAATAAATATAAAAGTTACTTAAGGGTGAACACGGTAAACAAAAAAACCTAAATTAATATAAATTGAAATTTTATCTTATTAGTTTTTATATGTGTTTTAAAAATGAAAATAAAAATAACATAGCTAACATGTTATAAAATTTATAATGTTAAATTATAAATAAACATATGTTATATATAATATTATAAATTCATTAAAGGGTTTTGTTTCCCAAATTCCTTCATCATGGTCATTCTTTATAGATGAAACCATGTCTGTGATTTTCTCATCATCATTATCAATTAGTCATTCCATAAAAGTAGGAATCTTAGATAAATTAGAATATTCATCAAGTTGATCATAAAAAAATTGATTTTTCTTTGTAAAACAATATATAACTACACATTGGATTGATTAATAACATAGAAAAAAATTCATGTGTTTCTATTATAAAAGAACCAGCCCTATAATCTAATTTATTCAGATTAAAAAGTGTCACTCCAAATTCATCTTGTTTGACACTTTTGTTACCGATAAAGTATTTAAAGTTAAAAACAAGAACCTTAAATTTAATATAGTCATCCTCCCATATTTATTCATTCACTACATAATATGAACTTGATGCATAAATAGGGTTTTTGTCTTTAAAACTTGAAAAGGCATTGCTTTTGCGAACACCAATACACCACTATTCTGAAGTGAACTTTTGTTGTCATGGTCTTTTGTACGAAATCTATAGCCATAAATGTCATACCTAGAGCATGCTATTACATTTGAACATAGACCACCCACAAATAAAATTAATGTTTCTGAGGCATCTGATCTACCATGAATGGTCTTTTTAAACAATGTAAAAATAATTTTGGTATGCTCATTCAAAATCCACATATTATTATTCATTGGATGACATTATTTCAACACATTAATATGAAATGTCATATATGGTTGATCATAATATATGTTATTAAATATATATATATATATATTTACATTCTCTATATTTTCACCTGAAAAATATTTGACTTTCAAGAAACAAATCTCATTCCCCCGACAATTAACTCATCAATGGAGAGATGGAGGCAAACCAATGTGCTCCACTGTAGAAAAGTATCTTGTATGAAAATCCGCAACCTACATAGAAATATAATTTTCAACAATGGAGATTTCATGAAGATATGGATTCTTAACATACCCCTTCAATATATTTTTATACCTTTCAAAAGGAAAATCCAACATAGATTAATAGGTTCAAAAATTATTATTTCTTGAACCCAATGAACCATTAAATGCACCATTGTATCAAAAAATATAGAGGAAAATACATTTCAATTTAGAAAATTATATAAATTTATATTTTTAAAAAAATGTTCAGATAAATCAGAAAAAATCATCACATTAAAAATTTAATTTAAAAAAACACACCTTCCTGGTAGTCTTTCTAACATAGATGGGAAATATTACATGCAATGAAGCAAACCGAATTTGTTGCATCATGATGTGAAAATCATGAGATTTTATACCTTTCAACTTCAAATCCTTTAGATACACAATTTTTTTTAAATTTCAATCATAATCCTATAATACATTGATATCATAAAGACACTGAAAAAATATTATTTTTTCCCTCTTGGATAATGTATGAAAATTTAGGGGAATAAATGTTCTCCTTTCCTCAAAAGTCGGAGATAACTCCAAACATATTCCCATTTACAGTAAATCCAATCATGCATTGAACCCATCATTAGCCTTTCCTTTAATATCTAACAATGTTCAAATCATGATGTCAAAGATATTATCATCCATGTGTTTGATATCGATGTCATGTTTCACCTCATGAAATCTCCAACATGGTAGCTCAAAGAATATTGACTATTTATTCCAAATATTTCTATCACATCTTGATTTATCTTTCTTTCCAAATGTCACATTATGTTTTTTCACCCTCTCAAAATACTGATCAGTGAATAATGGTTTTATAGGAATTTCAAATTCTTATGAGCCACTAAATACCTTTTTAATCTACTATATGACTGACCCATAGACACAAACAATCAGTGTCCCATGTATACTATTTTTCTCCCATGATTCAGTTGATAATATGATTTCTGTTATTCAGAAATTTGGCATGATTTATGCCCCTTAACACCATATCCAGACAAATTTCCATACACCAAGAAGTCATTTATAGTGAACATAATCATTACATGTAGTTGACAATTTTTCATTTTATAAGAATAATACACCCTAATACCATATTCCCCTGAAAATTTCTAATCATCAATTAATTAGGACAAGAAAATGACAACATCATTTCCAATTCGTTTTTGTCCAGTGATTAGTAAACTCAATATGTCATACTTTTCATTCATGAAAATTTTAGGAGATATGTTATAATTTACAAATAAAATATCCCATGAACTATTTTTACTTCTAATCCTTTGAAATAGATTCATTTTTATCCATGCACTGTCCAAGTATTAGATTTCTAAATTCATTTCCAAATATAAGAAATTTGTGATCAACCATCTTTAATTGTAAAAATTAGCTCAATGTTGTATTTTTTAATCACATATCCACTCATCACCAAGCCATATTAACCATTTTACATCATGTGAATTAGAAAATAAACATTTTAAATGAATAAATGTTGGAAGATACTAAAATTTCATGTAAGGGGACTATGTATCCTCTAAATCGGCCTATGAATTTTCTTTCATCTTATACCGTTATGTCCCAAATTTAGGACAATCTGACAAAAATTAATATTCATTCTTATATTATACATAGTCATTTGAGTAGGGATTTATTTTTTTACCCTAATCCCATTGGGAATGGCACTTTATTCTCTTTATAATGTGAACTAGGAATATCATTGTCTTTAAGAAGAATATATTTTAACAGTTTTGGAAACACAGTTAAACTTTTTTCACTCCAACCATGTTTCTCCTTCAAGTTAATCAATCATAACACCAATGATAAAATATAAATTCTATATAACTAGGATATAATTGTTTTTCAGAATCACAATATAGATGCTAAATTATCTATTCTTTCTCAATTTCCCCATCTTTAATATCACGAATCATTTCTTTAATTTCATCATAGTTATCATCTTGCAATGCATCCTCATCAATTGATATGAAATTATTTGTAGTTTCACCATGAGAAATCAAAGGGCCGTAACTCAGATTAAAACATGAAAAATTAAAAGATCTTGGATCTCTATACTTCTCATGTTCTTCGTATTTAATCATTTCATGCATGGAAATAAAAACATGTCATTTTTTGGAACACTTTATTTAGATGATTTCAAAAATAATCAACACCCTCCTCATATTCATCACTCATTTGAAGTGTTATAATCCAACTCTGACTCATTATTACCTATAAAAAATATCAAAAATATATATATTTCCAAGATAAGGAAATTTTATATTTATATGATATACTCCATAATTTTAACGTAACAAAATTATGAATTATAAAGAAAATATATGTATATTTGAAAAATGTAATTATAAATTCTATACACTAATGGAGATTAAGTATAAAAAGAAATGGAAAATCACAAAAATATATGCGTGGAAATAAATTACAATAGAAAATATAGATAGACTCTAAATATTGGCATCAAATATACACACTGATTGGTATATTATATATGTACATTGATCAAGGTTGTAGGTTGTTTTGTCAACGGTGGATTCAGTTAGGGAACCATATGGAATGAAAATGAAATTGGTGTGGGGATTGAAAATATATGATATTTCTCATACATTTAATGATATTTCTCTAGAACAACTAATTCTTTATATGTATTATCTAAAGTAAGAACCCATGATTGGTTTTTTGTTGATCAATTCATACCCCCTAATGGTTTTTGATATATCACAATAGTAATTTCCAATTAATAAAAACCCATAACTAGGGCATCAAAATATTTTTTTACATGATCTGTAAATAAAATATATTCAGTACTTGTGGAATATTGATCCATCAGCTCATTTGCATCTGTGATGACATAATAAATTTTACAATTCATAAAATAGTGCATTATTCTCATAATTTTATGATATACATGATGACATACATTGCTAATAAGGTTTTGATATTGAGAATAATTTATGTTAAGGTGCTTGTCATAGAAAAATCTATAGTCACACGGAATAAACATGATCCCTTACTTAATTACCCTGATTTCCTCTAACCTATTCAATGTGGATTTATCTATAAACAAGAAACTACATGATTTATGCATTTATAAAAAAAAACCATAATAAATAAATCTCATCTCATGTAAAATACCATCTCAATAAATATCCCCTTTATACGTTTATTAAAGTATCATGTAATAATATAAAACATACCATCAAGGTAAATACTATGTAAAATACATATTATATACCAAGGCGATAACAAATGTTGGTATCACAACCTAAATTAAACCTTTCTATATGGTATCAAACAAGCCTTTAGTACAATATTTGAAAAAAAGTTACAACCATCCATTCAAAATGCAAAAAATGTCAGAACTTTATAAACAAATAATACCTTCCATATTAGTTATTTCAAACCCCAAAAAATTCTCTTTAATTAAAATTAAACCATTAAAAGGGTAATATTCATCAAAAATCAAAATAGGGTCAAACACCTTCTTTATCATCAAATTCATTGGAAAATATCGACAGATTACTTTTCAAAAAAAAGTGGCATCCATTATAAAAGGAGATGCAAAATTGCCATTATAAATAATCCACCATGATGAAAAGGGATGAAATATTATCTTTGAAGTGAGGTTATTAAATAATATGGTAATGCGATAACATGGTAATATTAAACAATATGGTAAAGTGATACTGTAGTAAAAAAATCAAAAAACTAAGTGTTAGGGAATTCATGAAATTGAATGACAGAAGGTGAGATGTGTGAGGCTCACATTAGAGTTGAGAGTCGATCAGATTATAGGAACTGATGAAAAAGATTATGAATAAATATGGAAATTGAGGTTGGAGGCTACTTGATCAATGAAATGAGTTTAGGGTTTTTGTGCAAGAGAGAACCGAGTCTTCCTTCACCCGATCAAAAAACACCAAAGTGAATCAAAACGGGAACCCCTAAAAATTTAAATGATTAATCATGTCTGTAATTATATAACTAGCATGATAAATAATTTTTAATTATATTAATCATGTCATTTGTATAAAAACTTATGTCTTAAATTGATTAACAACCTAGGTTATTGTACAACCGATGTTATAAAGAAATGAGATTTTCTTTATCATGTTGGTTATTATATAACCAACGTAAAAAATCAATTTTTTATGTATATTATAGAATAAAAAATGTGATAAAGTGACATACTTCGTTTATCATTTTGGTTATAGAATAAATGATGTGATAAATTATTATACATAGCCTTTTATATTGGTTATATATAACTGAGGTTAAAATGCAGACATGGTAAATACTTTTTGTACCAGTGGTGCATAATCTATAATTACCAACATCATATTTTATTTCCTCAATAAATGAGGCATCCACCATGGTATAATCCCCTAGTATACCTGAATGCTCAAGGACGGTAACAATGTCCCCAAGTGTGATCACCCACCTTAGCCTATCAGAAGGATAATGGATAACTGAACTATGATGACTCTAATTCCTTTGAAACCCAAGATACATATTACACCTTATCCAAGTTAAATTTTCATACCAAAGGTCCCATGTCTCTCTGTTGAAAGGATAATCATCTATTCTCCCTTGTTTCTCACACCAGGAAGAGCTCACATGGGCTTAGGGAGATACAATTAACAACTCATTAGGCCTAAAAATTCTCTATTGACAGGGGATATCCTAGTATGAAAACACCGATGGGTTGTATAGTATGGAAACCCCTCAAATAAGGTCATATACCTTAGTGACAATCCTGGGGCATTGTTGTAGTATGATGAATCAAATTTCTACTATTACTAGGATATGTAGGATATCTCCCTAAGACCTAAGCTCAAACATTTGGAGTCTTAGAACCCATGTATATGTTCTCTCTACATGATGCAAAAATTCACCAGACTAATGAACTATATAGGTTTTTATTATTTCTATAACCCAGATACATAGTGCACATCATAATGGATCAATACCCACTTGAGAATATTAACCACCCCTCTCATGTGGCAGCACATTCTAAAGAATTTTGTTATAAAACTTCCGAACAAAAAGTATTTATTCACTACTGAGGAGATAGATGAAGAAAGTCAAATTCATACAGATGTATTCAGTAATGAGACCTCACTCCCCTCAATTAATCAACTAGACTCTCTATATTTATTTAGTTATATAATTAAAAAATGATCCATTTTATCATGGTAATCGGTCCCATATTGTTATTTGGAAGAGATACATGAACATAAATTAAATCTATTAGAAAGTCCTCGAGTAGGAAATAGCCCACCCAGGGTGAAATTAGCTTGACCTACCATCCTTTTGAAAAATGTGAGTCTCCATGAGTCAATTGGAAAAGAAACCTAGATGACCATTGGCCATTGGAAAGAAGGTTTGTACCCAGATACTAATAGGGGAACCATTGTGAGTTTCTGGGAAAAGGGATAATGGTAGCCCGACAAGAAAAACCCATTTCACACCTCACAAAATGCAACAAAACAAAAATAGTGAAACCATCATGAATCTATCCAATAGAAACTAATTGGTTATAATCCTTCGGACCATGTCTTTTTTCCTACATGAAAATAAAATGATAAAAGTTATAGGAATCTATGTAACAACTAATTGATTAGGTTATAATGTGTCAGGACACATTATTTTGAAAACCCTATACAAACACAAAAGTAGGACTAGAATGATCTTAGGGATGACCCATTATAACCTATGTTATCACGAAATAAGTCCATCCTTGTTTTGGAAAGTTCATACAAGCAGAATAGTCGAATCAGTGAATATAAGTAAATTTTTTTTAACCATTTATATTTGATTTAGGACATTTATGCCTATGATATTGAACTAAATTTTAACCTTGTTTATTTCTGTATTTATGACTAGTGATATAAAGAACATCCCATTTTGATACAATGTATTCATCATCTAGAATTTTCTCTAGAAAATCATCTGTGACGACAACCTCTGGTAGTCATAAGATAATCTCACCCACACAGAAACTCTAGTAGAAGGAGGTAAATAAAATGTTCAAGGAGTACCAATGACATGGTATAATCCTTAAAATGTAGGATGCTCATAAAGATCTCCATAAAATATGACCAGTGAGTCTTAATTTCTAAAGAAAGGCTGGTACAAAGCTAGTGGCTCTTGTCACCATGACCAGTAGCTTTAGGATCTTATCCCTAGTGGGTGACAACTGCCACCTTCCATATCTGATGTAGGTGGACCAGGAGGCAAAATAAGACTCCATTTCAGTTCAGTTTCCACCAAGGTGGACACCTATAAACTACCATCACCAACACCATCATGCTAGAATACATCAATCTCATGTTGAATGTATCTTCTGACACAAATCTTCCTTTGATTCCCATGCATGTATTATAAGGAAGACTCATTTGATAAGGAAGGAGTTGGATATCCAGTACAAGGATCATGCACAAACTCCTACTGATGATGACTACCAGTATATTTATGTAGTAACCACCATGAAGACTTGTATCTCTGGTCATTCAGAAAAAGTATATGGGCATATCCCAGTAGTAGGCATGGGGTGAATCATAATCCTACCCCTATTCATGAATCCCTTCAGCATATTACGATGGAATAATGAGGATAGAAGTGGGAATATATTCATTTTATAATAAGATACATCTACTATTCTATCATGTATATCGAAAATGAATAGGCTCGTATCCTTGCACACACTTTGCTAAAATGCCAATATATTTTGGAAACTGCTGACGAACACTAACACCATATTCCAGAACTATTGCATATAAAGTGATAGGTGCATAATCCTACCTCTAGAGAATGGATATCTCAACACTCTGATAATTGAAAACAAGTGTTTGTACCAAAGAAAGTACACATTCTCTCTCCCACCTGGGAGGATTATAGAAATTTTCCAATGAAGGGAGAGGCATTATACTGGGCTCATATCCCTATTCCAACAAGTTATTACTAGGTGAGAGCGGCACACACCGTGGGAGTGGGAAACATACCTATAAAATAATTATAGTGACATACTCCAATGTCCTAGGATTGGGTATATATTCCTGTTATGGCAAGGCCTTACCACATGAGGGGGGCACATGGCTTTGTACATGATCATATTCCTATTGAAGAAGTCTAGTGGCATACTCCAAAGGCTCAGGATCAGAAACATATTCCAATTATAGATGGGACTAACCAAGTGATAATGGAACAAACCACAGTACATGATCACATTCTGTTAAATGAATTTTTCTATCATATTGTAGTAGATCATGGAAGCATGGCGCATATTCCTACTTCCACTGACAAATGACTAGGCCATCATAATTCCAAATAAATACATGAAGATTCTATTATTCCTTATCCAATTCTAGAAGGCTATCATCATATTCTGATAGGGAATGAATACTTGAACTAGGCTCATATTAATGATCTAACAGGGGCCCAGCAAGTAAGAGTGGCACACAACTTATCGAAGACTCATATTACTACCAAGAAATACCATCAGTATATCCCAAAATCACAAGACCATGATCATATTCCCGTCTTTACTATGGCACACCACGTGAGAGTAGAACATGCCTCGAGATAGTCTCACATTCTTTTCAATAATGAGACAACTCATCAGTGTATTTTGGTATATTCTTAGTAGCTGGCTCATACTCTGGTAGCGTTATACGGTTATATACAAGTTATGGAAACTGTCACACTGTACGCCTATGTCCTTTTAAAATCCAAAAGGTAGGTTGGAATACTCTGGTCATGATGCAGATCATGTGCTGTATTTCTAATATACTTAATTCTAGTGTCCCTGAGGTTGTTGAAGACATATTCTCAACACCATAATGGTATGTCGACTCTTCTATCAAAGTAAAAGCATAATATTTTCATTACCACAATGGTCCTCTTCATGGTATTGTGGAGATGGATCATAAAGACTTTAATCCCGATAACCACCATGGTCAACCTCCCTATAGTGATATATCCCATGGGAACTGAAATCCTCCCTTTTTCTATAAACCTCACTATAAAGAGATGAACCAAACTATGACACCTTCGTATAGAGAGGTTCTTGAATCATCGTGGTCAATAGTATATGGTTCCCCATCAAATTCTTGCAGTGCCTCAATCCCATAAGTATGAGACAATCAAAATCGTATTCTATGTTCTGACCATATGGATACATGTATGTTTGATAAAGAGTAGGTCGAAATTGACATATGGAGAGAGTTACCAGAGAACAACCTCCCCATCATGTTCTGGCCCCATGATACTATTGACTATGAGATCCTAGATGAGCTAGAAAAGGAGTGCATTCCAGAACTATTCCAGAAAAGTGGGCTACTCATCGGTAACTAAAGTCTTGACATTACACACATCTAGGATACAAGTTTCACCTTCTGAAAATAAATATACTCTATTTCTAGAAAGACCTAGATGCTATCTCTATGTCTCGGGATCCAAAACTGGAAAATCAGAGGGAGAATCTACAACACACATTCCACCATTGCATTAAAAATCTTTGGAACCTGATCTCTGAGTCCATTCCTTGAATTTTTATTTGAGGATGGGTATAGTATGGAGTGTTAACCATTCCATATCCATGGGAAAGGAAAATTCCGTCTTATCTGTCATCCTTCAATGTTATATCCTCCAGAAAAATCAAGGGATCGGGTAATGTTTGGGATAGTTGGTCATTGGAATAGAATTACCCCACTCCAATGGTTCCTAAACACCAAGGACATGGAGAGAGGATAGACAACGAGATTTCAAACTAGTCCCCTCAAGATAATAGTAGGACATTCAAAACACGGCGATTGATGTTGTGATCACTCGAACAACATCCCACAAGGAATGGTTCTCACTATGGGCTTCTATCACATGCAGCTCTCATGCAAGCTTAGTTGTGCCATATCACTCGAACTAAAGTAGAATCTACCATAGTTTTCTTCCATGAGTGGAATAAACCCCTTATTCCAATAGGATATCTACAGCCACATCTACATCTCAGATCATCAATACCGATAGTATTTTAGACATACCCCCAGTAGCCATAGGTGAACCCCATCCCACAATGTTGGGGGTATTTATATATCATTCACCATCACCTGTTTCATTATCCTCTCAGAGGATCCTAGAGACATTAGGAGTGATCCTAGAACAATCCCTACTGGTTGGTCTTGGGGTATTTATATCTTCATGTCCATTTTGGGAAACATCAACTCCCCGATTAGAGCCCATAGATCCTCAACAACCAAACCAATACTTGCCAATTATAGCCCAAAATGACCCCCATCTCACAGGGTAGGGGAATTTTTATCATCATCGTCACCACATAAAGAATTAGTCTTCACCAGGTTGGGAGGAATTAATCAACGATTATCATTACACCAAATCCTCCAATCGCAAAACAAACACCTGGTGGTTGGGTAACATTCATAAACAATTATCAAAAAACCCCTTAGGGTCATTGTTTATATACCAATATGGGGGGAACATATGCCGAAGTCAACGAGACCTCACTGAGTTCACAATCCAAAATGGACAAGCATGGAAAAGAGTTTGAATAATGAAACTTAGGAATATAGTGCAAGATCAACATGTTGCATTGAATGTAATTCACAACCACCATTTCCCTATATGCCTCTGTGAATGTCTTCACTATCAACATGGAGGATATTTATCATGATGAAAAGGTAGAGGGCCAGGAAATAGAAAACATACCATGGGAGGAGGGTGACTTGGATGCACCAAATAAGGTTGTTTGCGCCAAGAACTGAACATGGCTCCAAAACATGGAACCCCTAAATATTTAACTATCACCTCCATGAAATAATATTTCTAAGGGTAATGGTACAACCACATCCTGATCACCTCCTAGAAGAAATGGGGCTCCTTCTAGGGAGGAAAAATTTTCTAAATATGAGAGATAAGTATAAAATCTCTAACAAATAATCAAGGATCTACTAAGGAGAGATATCCCTATTAGGTATCTCCTTCAGGCATAAATGAATATTCACCCTCCTATAGGCAATACTCTAGTAAGAGAAGAAACTAAGAATCATGTTGTCTCTATATCTAGGGAGCCATCCACAAAAATGAGGAAGTCAAAAATGATCGTGGCTTCCCTCCGATGCAGCAATAACCTCACCCATGGTAGGAAAATCTTTTAATATTAGGATGAATCAAAAATTAGTAAGAGATAAAAGTGGGGCCAACTCATTGACCCCCACCAGTTACCTATGGATGGGAGATGGACCATGAAGTAGATCTCCCATGGAATCTCAGTGTCGTCAAGTCCCTGGCTACATTATTGAAACCCATGGAAGGGTGACGTGTGAATGTGTATCCTGAGAGGAAGCCATATCTTGATTGGGTGGATGAATCTTTTCCTCCACCCAATTTTTGAAAGCCTGCATTATCAACATTTGAAAGTGTAAGAAACTATTAAAAAAATATTACGCACTTGGTATCTTGATGTGGTCTAGTTGTGGGCCCTCGATATCAATATGAGGTTTCAAAGATGAGGTGTTTTATACATACTCTGATAGGTTCAGACTTTTTTTGGTATAACAGTCTTCTAGCAGGATCCATGTCAGGATGGGAAGACCTTCATCATAAATTCCTTTATCAATTTAGTTCTACATTGAAGAAGATAGTGATCATTGTTTCTTAGTTCTGTGAAACGTGTGTTCTAGTTTTCTGAATCACTGTTTCCAGGTGGTTTCCATTGTATTTATTTATGTAACTAAAAACTTCCAATAGTTCTTTATCCAAAGGGGACCTTCTTTCCAAAGGCATTCATTCATTATGTTTGAACTTTACGATACATAATAATGTGTAATCTTCGAGAGGATAGGAGGTCAGACTCATCACTCCCTTTTGTGGGGAATTATTGTCTACTATGGGAATCACTTTGAAAATTAAAGATATTTTCATGAATCCTTATTAATTCACCAAGTATATCCCAAGTATCCCTTGGAATTCGAAATAACTTATTAACATGTATAGAATTTAGAATCATCGGAATGCATTCATGGTTCTTCATTAATGGATATATCTATATATATTCAAGGTTTTCCATCAATGGTATCCTCTAATATACTTCTTAGAGATTCTTTTAATCATTGTAGTGATGATACTGGTTTTTAAGCCACTCAGTGGGGCACTCTGGGATTTTATTTTCATCCAGGGAGACAAAGGTTTGGTTTGATTTTGGGATCATGTCCACAAGATGGGCTACCTACATATCCTTGTGAAAGGAATCAGAACCCATGATGTTCGGTGCCAATGAATGGGACACATCATACCTTTTATGGTCAAGTGATATGGACATCTAAGTAGAAGGTGCTTAGTCAAAACATAGTGTGGGACTTATGCCGATGTAGCCAAGGAACATAGAAAGGATATGGGTTTCCAAGTATGATTAGACCCTATTGCGAATAATTCCCAAGGATAAAATGGTTGATTTGAAGTGTTTGGTTTGAACCACAAGGTGCCTTTCTACGTATCCCATATGGATGGGAATCGAAACCCATGTAGTTCGATAAGTCTCATAGGAAAGTATGGTCCTTTGAGAGAAATCTGTTTGGGATTACTTCTTAAAAATGATTCCTTGGTGATTTGGGGGTTTAATTTGTGGCTTATTTATGAGGAGGATGCCCAAATTATGGGAATTAGGGTTGGATTCCTGAAGAGTATATCTAGGGAGATCGGGCCCTGAAAGGGATTCATACGTATCTTGGTTTGAACAGGAATCTGAGTTCTCGTAGTTCCTTATGTTTTTAAAATGTTTCTACCATGAAAAATATATAATCCCATGTGGGTCATGATCAGTGTGAGAAACATTAGGATATCAAAGATTCAACAAAGTAATTCACACTTTCAAATCTTTCCTCCCCCGCTGGTGGAAGAGGGCGCGTCGACTGTGGAAGAGGGAGAGGCAATGAGCATTCCCTCCATTCTATTCACATTGGACAAGGTTCCAATGTAAGGAGGAAGGAATTTAGTTTAGGGGCTTAAACCTGGATGGCTTCCCATGGAGACAAAGTGCAATGGGAGAGGGAAATGGTAACAAGAGTCCTTGTGCTCATAACCCCTCTAGTCTTTGGCACCGAAGAAGAGAGGAGGAGCAATGATTCCACCACCTGTAAGAAAATCTAGGGGCTTATGCCAAGATGGTTTCTCTAAAATTGATCCTGGTAGGGGAGGGAGACTTCTTCTTTATTTTTAAAAGGAAAATTATGTATGGACTGCATCTTCCCCTACCAGAGACCTGAGGTTCCGAGTCATCTCTTTGAGAAGGGAGAGGCCAGGACCCAACCCTCCTCCAAATTGGGAACTTCCCAACACTATTTCTAGGAGAAAGGTCCATGTGACTGTGGATATACAAACCCATAGACACTCTATGAATCCCAACCCCATTGTGAAACAAATGTGGGAAACCTTTGACTGTTGAAATACAAACCCAAATATGAGACACACTGATGTGCCTTTCCCAAAGGTTTGACAAGTCATGAGGTTTTGGTGGAGGTCACAACAGAATCCCTTTTTGACAAGGGAGACAAGGAAGAAGAATCCTTTCCATGAATAAATTTGAGGAAGGCTTGATGGCTTGTATACTGAAGAGAGTGAAGAGAGTAAGTGAATCAAAGAGGGTCACCCAAGTAGAGAACAACACACATGAATGGGTGCACAAGTACACTTGGGAGACCTGATGTTCACTTAAGTGATGAAAAACCTTTATGTTAATAGTTGGGAATGACCTTTATCAAGGCTTCAAGAGTATTCATAAGTGATCCTAGAAGTGGGGCGCTCAAGTTCCTATGAGAGGAATGGGCAGTGCGCTAGTATTTTTGACTTGGAGAAGTTGGGAACTTTAGGCGCGCAAGTGTTATGATTTTCAAACACTAAAAGGACTTAAGTCCAATGATCCTCTATTAAATCCTCCACTCAAGGTGTTGAAGAGCTACCTTGAAAGTTTCAGAAGACTGGGGCGAAGTACTAGGGCGACTAGAGTAGCAATTGGGCTTCAGGGAAATTCATCTGGACAAATGAGGGCACGAAGGGTCTATTTATAGGAAATTATGTGACCTTGGGTGAAATAAGTTGGGCGTTAATGTAGGATGCATGACATAAGGGGCACGTGATTGGGCTGCGCGACATATCAGGGCACGCAAGTTGGTTGCACGCCGATAGAGTTTTGGCCACACTAAGGCAGCCAAAAAATTATGCCTTTGAAAAATCTTGACCTTTCTTCAAGTATTCTCCCCCATTTTCTTTCTAATGGATTCCATTTTTTATATTTTTTAGAATCTTTGATTTAATGTAGTGTCAAAAAAATCCCCCCCATCGTATTAGATTCAAAATTAAAAGATGATCCTTTACTGAGGTAAGGTAATGAAGGAGAAAGAAAAGATCATGGGGGCGCACAAGTATTGGCGCTCAAGTAGATTGGGCGCGCAAGTTTGCAATGCGTAAGATTTTTGGCCTGCAGGGTGACATATGTTACTTATATATAATGGATTCACTTTCGAAAAAAAGTTTCACAACTTTTTAATTCTCAGATCTCGGAGAAAAAGACATCTTCTATTCAGACGCTTTTGTTTCGTTGTGCTTTTTCTGTACGTTTTTTAGTTGCGTGCTATAAATGGGGCGTTATACTTGTGCGCCTACTTATACATGCGTGCCAAGTTTTAAACTTGCGTGCCTTAATGCCTTTTCTAGTTTTTTGTAAAACACCAAAAAATGAACTCACTTTTAAAAGATGATCTCTATCTTTTTACAGGTTTAATGGCTCCTAAAAGAATTGGAACTGCTGATGAGCTCGCTAGCAAGAGGATTTATGACATGATGAATGTCATTTTTCATGATTATTTTTATGTTTTTGAAACCACCCTTCCATTATTAGAAACATATTGGAAGAACTATCGTTTCAAATTTCATTGAAGAACCTATCTGCCTTTGTATAGATTTGGCCATTTGAAGGATGATAACATTCAATATATAAAGAACTATGTCCCACATTCTTGGATTTAGGATTATACCAACTTCTCGTCAGCCAATGTTTCTATTAGGGGCTCATTTTCTAATGCTGGGGTAGTAGAGAAATATTATATTATGCATTATATCCCATGTGCTCCAGATTTGAAGGCACATACACCTGATATGTAGCCACAATGTTATTCATCCATCTTTCGAGATTCTCATACAGATCAGTCCAAGGGTTCGAAGAAAAGTAGGGATTTTCACCCTGGAGGAGGTGTAAAACGTGCATGGATGTGGGAATAGTGGGTGCAAAGACATGTACAGAATTTGTAGATGATTTGTGAGTCTTCAGGATTTATGAGGCTATCTGGGTTGGGAAAACCTATGTGTATAGAAATGATGATTTCGTGCCAGAATTATTAAGTCGATGGAGTCCAGAGACCAATTCCTTCCATTTAACACATGGAGAGGTAGGTATTAGCTTGTGGGACATTTATAGTATTTTTGGAGTTCTAATCCTTGGAGACATTTATGATGAGTTTATTCCTCCCAAGGTGACATGGAATGAATCAGAGAAAAAACCATATTTGGTTCGTGAGTTGATTAAGATATTTAACAAAATCAAGAATTCAGTCACCACAAAAACTCTCACCAGGAGGGATATTCATCAAGAGGAATGGAGGGAAATATTTTTAGTAAAGAAGAAGGAGAAGGGTCCCACTTACACATATTCGACTTGTTGTCCATGGCAGAGAAGAGGGGAACTCCTGACGCCTTTTGGAAAAACATTGGAGATTGGAGAATTTTATGAATGGGGATATGATATCAACCAAAACATTCTTTCAAAGACACGTCTAGTAGGTTTCTTATCCATGTGGCTTAGCGTGTATTTATTACCAGTCCGGGACTCCAAAGGAGGCGTGAGGCCGGGAACCTTTGTTATTGTAGCTAAGCTGGTGGAGAAAAGGATGGTAGGGTTGTCTACTCTTATTTTTTCCATGATTCAAAGGAGTTTTCTGCATATTTACATAAGGAAATATCCCTTTAGAATTGTGGGACCATTATAGGTATTTTGGGGATCGATTGCTACTCACTTTAGAACTTATGTTCTAAAAAGTGAATTACAGGTTTTTGGATACTCTTGAGTCATGATTTTAATGGTTAGAAAATTTAAAATTTGTATCAACATAATTGGTGTTGTTTCTAGGAACGAAGATATCATTATTTGACAAACCCATTATTGGAGTTGTGTTATGTAGGGCCAACTGGGGCATATGCAGCATAGCCAAATTGTGGCATCTTTTAGCTAACAAACCTGTTATGTAGGTAACTTATGCAAGGCCGCCTAAGGGCACGTGCTGCACAGTCAAGAAAAGGAGATCATTGAACTTTAACATTTTTCTATTTATAGATTGGGAAAAATAAGATTTGGGTGACTCAATACCACATTAGGTGGTTTTTCCCAGGAAAGGAATTTTAAGAATGAAAAAGGGTTATTTAACATCCTCATATTTCATGAATAGGAAAACCATTTCTATAAGAATTTGGTGTATGATTAACTATTAAAATTTATCAGAAAGGGGAATTTCCGATATCATATTGTGAATTTTTTATTCATATAGTGAGGGCATTGGTACTGTGCAGTTTTAAGTCATGTAGTGAGTACATTGGTAATGTGCAGTTTTAAATCATGCAATGAGGACATTGGGTGGATTTAATTTAAGCTATTTAGCTATGACCAAAGGTACTAAACTCTTCCAATTTCATAATAATTTTTTTGGAAACATACTATCATATTCAGGTATGGAATGTAAAATTGTAAATTGTTATTTGGGAATTTCTTGAACCGAGGAATGATATGGAAAAGGGCTAAAAGAATTAGAGGAAGTATTTTCCAAGAACTAATTTACCATTACATGACAAACCCATTATGGGGACTGTATTATACAGGGCCACCTAGATAATATGATGCATATCCAAATAGTGGAATCTTTTGGATGAAAAACCGGTTATGTAGGCAACATATGCAAGGCTGCCTAAGGGCACATGCTGCATAGTGAAAAAAGAGATTTTGAAATTCGACATTCTGTTGCTAAAAGCTGAAGAAAGATTATGGAGATTCAGATTTTCCAAAGTGCTGAGTTTGGTTAATGGAGAAAGGTACCTAAATATGGAAAGGGTATTTTCAACCAAAATTTCCAATGAATCAGAGGAAAAGTAATTTTATGAAGGTATGACCCAAACATAAATGTTATGATGTCTGTAGTTTTAGGTCATACAACTATGACCAGAAATGAAAACAGTATATGATATGTGGCCAAGTGATTCCAAGGTTGTTTCATATTACATTGAACACATGGTGAGGGAAATGTGTAAACCTTGGTCTTGAAGACTTTCATATTGTAAGAAAGACAATGGGACAACTATACTTGAATGACTGTTTTAAAATACATATTATTATATATTTTCATCAAGGATTAAAGGGTAAAAATATACTTTAACCAAGAATGAAGTTACCATTATTTGAAAAACCTGATATGGGGGTTGTATTATGCAGGGCCAACTAGGGAATATGCTACATAGCCAAATATTGGAATCTTTTGGTTGACATACCAATTATGTTGGTAACTTATGCAAGGCCGCATAAGGGCACATGATGCATAGTTAAGCAAAAGAGTTCTTAAATTTTAGAGACTCTGTCACCAGAAACAGTAAGAAAGATTATGAGGATCTAAAAATATTCACGATTAAGAGTGAAATATGGAAGGGGGTTATGCCCAATGCATATGAAAAATATTTGAAGCAATATTGGCCATGAGTTAAACATTATTTAAATAGATCTAACTCATATGTAAAATAGATACTTTCTTTGTTTCCTCTGAATTAATATTGTGATGTGTAGTTTTAAGTCATGAAGTGAGGACATTTGAACCCCCATAAGGATTTGAAACACCTTAATTATATAAATAATCCTTTTACCCAATTCATAAGATCACATGAGCTATGTTGAGTGTGAGAAACAAAGATCAGTAAGGGTCACTTCTATAATACAATGGTCACACACATGAAGAATGGGGGTGTTAGATTTCCAGGCATTTTAATGTCATGCGGTAAGGACAATAATGAACTAATGAGATAATAAAGACATATTGTAACTAGATTAAGGGATAAAATCTAAGTGTCTCTATATGAATTCTTGGGGATAGAATCATGTCATACATAGTTCTTAAAACATTTTCTATGTAGATTTGATTCTTATACAATAAATAAATGTTTTTTATCATCATTGGGCCCAATATTGAAGATCTAAGCATCTCTATGTATATCAAAATAGATGAGAATCAAGCCATACATAGTTTTTCAAACAATTATTCCCCATGCTAATCGAGTTTGACATGTAGAATCGTGGATTTTGACACATTCTGAGAGAATGGTAAATCTTAATACATAAAATAGTATAAGGACCAAATAATATATCTTTTGGAAACACTCTGTATATATCTGATTCATATACATAAGGAGAAAAGAAAATAAGAATATTTTTTGATTGTGGTTGTGCCCAAAATTGGATATTTTGGCCTCTCTATGTATCTCATTGGAAAATGAGATTCAAGTCATACGTAGTTCTTGAAATTAGGTCTCTATGAAAATCTAACTCAATCTTTGGAAAGAGAGGGACTCATGTACTACTAAGGAGTAGTGACGATTTCAATGACAATTGCTTATAGAATCTTCTAGCATCAAATATAGAGAACATTAGTTGTACAAATGATATCATGCAGTTTAACATCATGTGATAAAGACGAAGATACTATGCATTTTAACGTCATGAAGCATGGATGCTTATGGTTATCATGCAGTTTAATGTCTTGCAACTAGGACATGGGGGCTATGTAGTTTTATGTCTTGTAGAAAGGACATTGTACTGTTTAGTTTAAAGTCTTGCAGTGAGGATGATATGTATAATTACAAAAAGTATTTCTTCAAGAATCTCACATTGGTTGGAGTTGTAATAAGCTCTCAATCCATTGATATTAAGGCATAATCTCCATTTGAATAGAACTTATGTATAGAATAAGGTCCTTCCCACTTTGGATCATGTTTAGGAGATTTCTTTCCTGGTATCATTGGAGTCCTGAGGACCAATACCAATTCTCCTTGAAGAAATTAATGGAGGTGAGTTTTCTTGTTAAAAGATCATGATATTCTATTTTGATAGACTGCACGATGATGCAATGTGTGAAATATATTCTTGTATAATTGTTCGAAATCATTGAACCATTTCTAAGACTTGTCATTTGTAGATAAATTATCATATATTGCAACTCTAAGTGAATGAAATTGCATTTCAATTGGAAAAACTACTTTGGTTCCATATACCAATGAATAAGGAGTTTCTTGGGTAGCAGTACAGGTAATTTTTCAATAATCCCATAAAGCATTCAAAGGTTTATCCGGACATGATTCCATATCCTTATCTACCATATTATAGATTATATTTGATATGGTCTTATTTAAAGACTCTATCTGTCCATTCTCCACCGCATGATAGCGAGATGAATGATTGGATTTGATATTATGTTCATAATATAATGATTTTACTTCAGCAGAATAAAAATTGGTGTCATTTTCCATCAAAATATTATGAGGGACACCAAATATATTGATGATATTAGTTTTGAAAAAACTAAAAATTATTTTGGCTCTGGCTTCATTGAGAGGTATTGCCTCAACCCATTTAGAGAAGAAGTCAGTAGCAGTGATAATATACTTGAACAGCTTAGCCGTGGCTAGAGGATAAGGCCCTTCAACACCCATTCCCCATGTGGAAAATGGCCAGGAGTATTTAGCTATATGTAGCAACTCCAGGGGTTGATGAATGAAGTTGGCATGAACTTGGTAGGGATGAATTTTTTTAGTTAAATCTGTACAATCCTGCATCATTGAAGGCCAAAAGTATCCAAGACTTCAGATCAGATCAGAGAGTCTATGCCTAGACTAGTTGACACTACAAACTCTTGAATGTAATTATTTTATGACAGCTAAAATCTCTTCTCCATAAATACATATGAAGAGGATTCCATCAAAGCCTCGCTTGTAGAGGATCTTTTGGTAGTCTGGACTGTCATAAAGAGTAAAATTGACCGCTCATCACCAGATCTGTTCTTTTTTCAACCCTATCTAGTGGAAGTACCTCATTTTGAAGATATTCCATGATGGATGTTCTCCATCCCTTGGTATGACCATATGGTTCAGAAATAGGGAAATTTTAATTAAATTTCTCCATTCTAGTTTAAAAAAAAGGTGAGACCACACAACGATGGTCTATGATGATAACTATCTCATCCCTTTTTGGATATTAAAAGGCTATAGCCGCATTATCCAGTGTATCTGAATGAGCATTTTGTGATCACGGGACAAAAGAAAATGTTGGCTCTGAGAAAAATTCAGCCATTAACCCTCTGATGTAATCACACAAAGGGATTAACTCTTCTTTTCTAATAGAATATTTCTCATTAATATGTTTGATTACCAATTCTGAATAACCTTTCACCTTTAAATGATCCATTTTCACCTGAAGGGGCAATTTCAAACCTGTGATGAGAGCTTGATATTCTACCTCATTATTGGTACCACCTTCTAATAACAAGAAGGAATAAGGAAATACTGCCTTTTCTGGGGAAATAATGACTATTCCTAACCCAACTTTGATGAGTTTTGGGTTTTCCATTCTCTTTCCTGTTGGACTTCTAGAAGTACCATCAAAATAAATTTCCCATGTTTGGGAATTATCTTGAATAGAGAAGACCTATTCATCAGGATGTTTAGTTTTAAAAAATGTATATTATGCAGATGGATGCTCATCAAGGAAGTCAGCCAGATCAATGCCTTTTATTTCCTTTTGAAGAAAAAAACTAGATATGAAACTGTTACAAAATAATCACCCACCGTGCCAAATCCCTGTAAGCATAGGATGACTAAGGATAAATTTAAGTAGATTATTGCAAGATAACAATTAGACTTCATGGTTTTGTAGGTAGTTCCTTAATTTATGAACTGCAAAGATTAATGGCAAGCAGAACTTTTCAATACATGAATATCGAGTTTCTGCATCATGAATAGTTCAACTGAGATAGTAAAGTTATTTTTCATTCCTAACATCATTCTTTTGGGTGTGAATAGCACCTAGTGATCTCTTTAAAGTTGTTACATAGAGAATAAGTGGTCTTACATCAACATGTGGAATTAATACTAGTGTACTCAAGAGATATTTCTTGAGGTTATAAAATGATTATTGCCAGTCTACGGTCCATTGGTAGGTGACTCCCTTCTTCATTAATCTGGTGAAGGGAAAACACTTGCCTTCCCAATTAGTGATAAAGCGCCGAATATAGGTCAAGTTTCCTTGGAGTCCTCTTAATTTTTTTAAAATTTCAAGGAGGTGACATAACAAGGATTGATTTTTTTCTCAGGATCAACTTTGATAACACAATACGAAGCCAAAGAACTTTCCTAAGGTTACCCTGAAAGCACATTTCAAGGGGTTCATCTTTAAAATGTGTTGCTGAAGTTTATGGAATATAGTTTCCAAATCAACCAAGTGATTGGAACGTTGTCTGAATTTGACCACCAAATCATCCACATAGCATTCAAAAAATTTCCCTAAGAAGGGTTTGAAAATGTGGGGCATGGCACGTTGGTATGTTGCACCTGCATTCTTTATGCCAAAGGGCATTACTCGATATAAAAACACACCTTGAGGTGCTCTGAAGGATGTAAATTCTTTATCTTCTGGGGCCATAATGATTTGATTATACCCAGAGAACCATCCATGAAGGAAAGAGCTTAATAGCCAGTTGTTGCATCAATTAAAAGCATTGTGATAAGAACTAGAAAATCATTTTTATGAATATGCAGGTTAAGATCTCTAAAATCAATGCAAAATCTAATTTTTCCATTCTTATTTTTCACTAGGACAATGTTGGCCATCCATTTGGGATACTAAACTTCCCTGACAAGGTTATCCTTTCTAATCTTATCAACATCAGCTTCAATATTAGCGGCATGAGTTGGGTGCGTTCTTCTTGCTTCTTGCTTGAATCCATGATGTTCTTCTATAAAACACAAATGATGGGTGGATACATTAGGATTAAGACCTTGTATTTATGTATAATTCCAAGAAAATATATCTCAATGTTGCTTTATAAAATAAGCATTAACCTCTTTCTCTTTAGAAGTCATGATCGCACTAATTAGAGTGGGGTGTGAATCCTCTTCTATACCCAGATTTATTTCTCTGAGCTCATCCACGGTAGTAGAGACACCTACCTTAAATACTGGAGGAGCATCCCCAAGATCTTCCTCTTCTTCTTCATTATTTTTTACCTCTTTTTTCACTTAAATTGTAGATAACGAGGAAAAAATCATAGATTTAGAGGTAGAATCAGTATTTGATCATCCCGAAGAAGATACCACTATATCTGACCCTACTGATGATGAAGGGTCTTCTTGTGGTAATAAATAGGGATTTATGGATTTAGAATCAACATCTTTATCTTCCTCTAGAATTACTAAACTTTCTTCTACTCTGATTGACAAAGAAGAGGCTTGTTATAGTTCAGTGGATGAAATGAAGAGATCTCCACTTATGCTTTCATCACTGCTTAGTGAATTAGCAATTTTTATACTATTGTCAGGATCAGTTTCCGTAATTGAAATTATGGAAGTTACTGTATAAGTTCTTGGATTTGGATTTACCCTTTAAATTTGATCAATGGGTAGCACATAATCTATAATTAAATGCATAAATCAATTTTCTGGGATCTTTTCTAGTCCATTTAGAGCATTAACTCTGGTTATTTCTTTTTTCATGTACTTCCTTCCTTATCTGTGATAAAACTTTGCCATAATGTATTGAGATTCACATGTTTTGAATGGAGACTTATCACTATAAAATGTCCCAATTTGACCATTGAAATAGTACTTAAGGCACTGGTGGTATGACGAAGGTATGTCTGCATGTTGATGCAACCAAGGACTTCTAGGTAGAATATTAAAGGATGTGTCCGGACGAACAACCATGATATCTGAATTAGACACAAGATCTCCAAACTAAGTTCTGAGTGTAATCTCACCCATAAGTTCTTTTTTATTCTTATCATAAGCTTGGAACACTAAATTCGAAGGAGATAAGTTATATTCAGTTAGACCCAATCGACAAATTATACGAACATGAATGTGGTTTACTCTGAATAAATTATCAATGAAGGCTCGTCAGATGTCTAAATCATTGAATTTTCCAGAAAAATACAAGGGTCTGATATGACCATGCACCACATCATCTTCATCTTCATCTGTAAAAGATATGAATAAATGACAATCTATAGGATCATTCTCTATACGATAAATCTCAACAGCAATAACTTCGATTGCAAACTCTTAAGGATTTGAAAAAGCCTTAATAAGTGATTCCTAAAGATCTTTTGATAGATTCAAATCATCCAGAATTGATAAAATGCTGGTACTTGGGAAAATTGTTTCAATAAATCATACTTTTCGTCCAAAGGTCTATGTTTCCCAGCATGTAGATGTGGTTTTGCAGGTGCTTTGGAAGTTTATGCTTATGATATAGATGTACTCTATATCGGAGCAGAAGCTGAAAATACTCCTAGATTTGGTAAATTAGACAAACTAGGTCTATTCGTTTGCTGATAAGAAGATATTGTGACTTCTAATCGGTCATCTAAAATAATTGTTTTAGAACCAAACCTATCTTTCATGCAAGAAACTCCTTGTTCCTTTTGATCCCGCTGAAGGGCTCTTCCACAAGTTTCTACCGCATATATGGTTCAAGTAGGGGTAGAGTTAAAATGGTGGTTTCGATATTTCCCATGTCTTCCCCTATATCCTCAACCTCAGTCCCTTCCTCTAGTTCCCCAATTATGTACAAGTAATTCTGGATCATTATAATCAGAATCACCAATGGCATAAGGATCTGTTAAATGGATAACATTAACAGAATCAAAGATCAATTCTTCATCTTAAGAAGATTCTTCTCCACAGGTTAATTATGGTTGTGCCATTTGGTGGGGCAGCCCGTGATTTTGAAATAGATGTAATAAAATATTTCAGGGTCAATGAAAACTTTGGCATTGACACGATCTCGTCTTCTATGAACTGCTCTTTGTCCTTATAAACACTTCTCTTCTTTGAGGAATGACCTTTTTATGAAAATGGTTTTACTATGGAAGGATTGGAATAAGACACAATTGGTTGTTTCAACTCTGTTCGTAAAATGGAATGAGTTCAGTTGATCGTTTTCCTGATCATCCAATCATTATATTTCTGCACATTTTTACTTTTGACCTCATTCCATTCGCCTTCTTCCTCTGGATCAGCAGTAGTAACACATGCTACTTGAGTTGATGAACTTTTCAGTTTTACTTTCCCAGAGTCTACCATCTTTTATAGGATGTCCTTGAAAAAAAACTCCTTGATGGAATGTCCTACCATCTTGTAAAAGGGACAATAATTTGGAAGATCTTTATCTCCTTCTTTATTTGGTTTCTATTACCGTGGAAAAAAACCAAATTGTTTTATAAGTCTGATATGAAGTAACCACGAACTTGTTCATTCCTGAAATAATAAAATTTCTTCTTTAATTCCTCAAACTGTTTCCGCCTTTGATATCTTTGGTCATATTGACGAGACAGTCGTTGCTGCTGATGCTCAGGTGGCAGAGCCCTTTGGTATGATGAAGGTCTGGAAGTCGAAGCAGGAATAGGTTCCTGCTTGAGTGTGACTATAACATCTTCTTCTTTTCCCATCCTCCCCTAATAGCTGATAGAATTACACAATTTTTAGCCTTAATTTCTATAATATATTCTTCTATCTTTTTAGCGATTGAAGTAAGGTCTCAAAACCCTCCTGTGTATTTTACAGGGATCAATGGTGTGCTTAATTAATCACATATATTTTCCACAAAAATTAGAAGTAACTCTTCTTAAGTGAGTTCTAGACTTAAATAATATGTTAATCCTTTCCATCAAGCAATGAAATATGAAACTCTTTCATTCTACATTTTTTACAATTGGTAAGATAAAAAACTGTCATTTTTTGTAGCATTGAGCTAAATTGATGAAGAAATTTCTAATGGAGATCTTCCCATACAATAGTTGATCGAGATTGAAAACATGTATAACAAACAAAATCTGGTCCTTGTAATGACTACAAAAAACACCTAAGCTTAACTTATTCTTTTTGTTGACAAGTTCCCATCATGGGATCACAATGAGAAACAAAATGTGTTAAGTGTTGTTCCGGATCTCCGTAACCATTAAATATGGGGAATGTGGTATTCAAAAAATTTGGTGGGGGAGGAATTTCATCCACCCATTTAGGGTAATCACTATTTTCCGGCTGAACGAGTGCACATCGTTTCTCCATAGATTCCAATTGAGTCCTTAATTCCTAAATTGTGTTCATAAGAATTTGGGGAATATTCGGATGAGCTAGATTCTGTGCAGGTATAGCAACTGGAGCTTGAGCTGGTTTAAAAATTGGAAAAACCACTGCTGGTGGTGCTGATATCTGCCTTGGATAACCCATAGAAAAAGTTCTATCAGGATGTGTTTGATCCTACCTTGCTTGTGTACCTAGTGGAGGGAATTTATTATCCTCAATTGTAGTTACTACAAACCTCTTTTGTAACGACCCAAAATTTTTAACAATTTTTGTTTCCAAAATTTATTATATATTTTATTTTATACTCAAAAAAACTATTTCATATAATGAAATGAGTAAAATTAAAATAAGACTGTTGGGTTTCGACTATTATATGACCGTTGGTCAATATGACCATTGGAAACTAAACTCTTAATGTTGTGTTTATCGTCTATAAAAACAAGTGATTTTGGTTAATTAATATAGAAAGAATATTTGATGGAATCATCCAGTAGTCTCGGGCTAATCAAAGCCCATCTGACAGAACTTGGGAAATAGGTAGCACCACTGGGCTTTGCTTTAGACCAAACCCAAGCCGAACTTCATCGTGTGAAGCTTGAATTGAATCACCTTCGGGAGATGTTCAAGCTGATTAAAATCACTACTCAGACAATGTTGGCTGAGCCACCCCAAGATTCTATCACCTTAGCACACCTTACACTTATGTCATATGCTGATGTTATAAGGGGATATGTAATGAGATCATACCTGCTTTGTGTAATCCTTTGATAAATAAAATTGTGATTTCTTCTTATGTTGAAGTTTCGGAATTTTCAAATGTCCGGATAAATATAGGATGTATATTATTGATGAATTTTGAAAAAAAAGGATATTTTAAAATATTTATGTAAACATTAAATATTTATGATGTGTAATTATTTTCAAAAATGTACTTCTACATTTGTGTTCAGTAAGAAATTTAGAGTCTAATAAGATCAACTTAATTTTTGGTGAATAGTAAATTATGAATAGTAATTTTGCACTTAGGATTAGTAATGTGACCAAATTAATTAGTAATCTCACTTAAAGAAAGAATAAATATAATTTAGGTGCCTTTATTAGGTAATGTGATTCAATAAAATAAGTAAATAACTGTTTCAGAAATTATTATATATGTTTTAGATTTTTCAGGTGAATATTTTTTTTATTTAGAAAATAAAATTAAAAATATTTAGAAAATTATTTATATAAAATGGAGTTAATTTTTGAATTTAGAGCATCGATATTAGGTTATGATGATTTTCGGGGATTTTTTTAAAATATTGAATTTTCAGGGAATAGTGAAAATACAGTTTTTTAGTTTCAGGTGTTTAATGACATCATTAAGGATGTAATAATTATTTAATCCTTCTGGTCGACTTATGAATATTAAGATAAGGTATGATGTGTCTCAAGTGGCCAATACCATGGGAAAATACCATGTGCAATCCCATGGTTTTTCCAATACCCCTGATGAGGTGTCCCTTGGCAATTAATGATTTGTTCCCTCACTTCCCATATAAATACCAAGCCATTCCCTCATCCATTTCATTCCAAAATCCTTCTCAACGAAGTTCTGGTCTCCTTACCTCCCATGGAGTCCTCCCAAGGTTCTCTCAAGCCTCCCAAGGTCCCAACTTTCAATCTTTTAAAGTTACTCTTCAATGTAAGAGATCCTTTCCCCCATCTCTTTTAAGTCATGACTTTCATTATGTTGTGTCTTCTAGTTTCTATATCTTTATGTTGAGGGTATGTTCTTATATGTTCTCATTACTTTCTATTTCATGTATAATTTTTTATAGGACCTTTCCTCTCTCATCAATTTATTTTCCAAATTTTTAAGTGACACCGTTATGCTGCTGAATTTCTTGTAAAAGAAATCACACTTACTCTTTCCTTTCATGTTTATTTTTCATATGGTATGTCATTAAAATATCCATACCATGTTCTTCTCTCAATTTTATTATGTATTTATATTTTAATATGAGTTATTTATTAGTGGGTTACCCTTGTACCCTCTATTTTTATTATTTTATAAAACCATGTTATATAGTCGTTATGCTGGAGAAATTTCATCTCAGAATTTCTCTTTTTATCTCAAGAAGTTCTCTTGTTTTATTTATGTGAATACCCAGACCTATTTAGTTTCTATGGGGGTTCATAAATACACAAAAATGATATATTTGATTCAAGAAATTAAATACATATAACCCTCACTTCCTTTCCATGGGTTATAAATTACATTGCGATCAAGTTTTTAAGTACTTTTTAAACATCACGATTTTGACATGAAACCCATTTATTTTATTCTATTTTGGTTAATTATAAATTTTTTTATTATGATCTATGTGGATAACATGAAAGTAAAGACATATTAAGGGTGCGCTTTGAGAGCGCTCCAATGCATTTGGTAAAGAATTAATCTCTAGAGATGAAACGTTTCACGATACCTTGGTGAATAACCTTGGTAATATTTATGAAACCTTGGGGACGGACCTTGGTGATATGTTTATGAATGTATAAATGAAATTTTGTAGCCACATATTCAAGTTATGTTCCATTTTATTTTCGTTATGATATTCCTATACTTCCATTTCTCATGCATTTATGTTTTTATTCAAGTTCTTATTGTTAACACCAGTAAGTTGTTTCCCTTGATTACCCTTACTAGGATTTTTGCTCACCCTTTTCCTTGATGTATGTCTCCAGGTTATGAGATACTGTAAATTTACATAGGATAAACATATGATGAAGCCTTAAAAGTGGTTTAGAATAATTTTTTAATGTTGTTTTCATGTTTTATGTCCCTGATTTCCAAGACAGTAGACTTTAAATGTCCTCTATATGTAAAATGTATTGGAAAGTTATGTATTAAAAAGGTGGGATGCCATATATTTGCTGAGGAGCTACTACAGGATTTGTCTTTTGAGGACCTATCTGGGGAGTACATCTAGCAGAAATGATATTCCTAAGTAACTCTGTATTGATTCCATTCAACTCCTTCATTTCCTCTTCTTGCTATGAAAATCTCTCTTCAAGTGAAAGAGATTGACCTTATCCAGTAGAAATGTGATATGTGATCTAACTTTTTTCCTTTCCCCTTATTTGATGCTTTCCAGAGATGGGGGAGTTAGTTATTTGAAGCAAACCTAGATTCTGGGTAAGCCTTTGATTTTTGGTGGGCACACCGTCCTCATTTTCCTCAGTGTTTACTGTATTATTAACAAGAACTTCATCTTCTGATTCCCCAGAACTGGAATTATTTTTTGGAGGATCTTCTTCAATAGTGTTAATGACATTGACTAATGCCTAATGCATCGATGGTATTCTGTTAGTGTTTTTTCAAGATCGTCTTCTTTTGTGTCTTCCATGAGACTATGTTCTCCTATATTACCTGGAACTGTTTGGCGGATAGTAACCCAAAAGGAATCCTTGGATAGTTTAGTTGTACACTTTCTTTGTGGCTTCTTCCCTAATTAGGAGAAAACTGACTTTCGTTGAGGAGGGGATTGTAGATGTGAAAGATTCCCTAGCCCTGTAGGTTGGGGATGTTCTTTTTCTTCTTATTTAAATCTTTGGACGTTTTTAATGAATTTTAAGGTTGAATTAAATGATCCCCCGACCGTGATAGATGGGGTGATTCTTGAACTGCTATGGATGAAATTCGTGCAACTACTCTTCTGATTTTGCGGATTTTGGTTCGGACAATATCTGGATGCATCATCTGAAAACCACTTAAATCACCTAATTTGGAATATTGTTGTTCTATTTTAGACATTTGCATTCCTTGACGTCTGACATCCTCTAAGAGAGATGCCTACTCAATATTCTCAGATGCTTGATGTAAAAGTAACTAAACAACTTCTTTTCTTTGGGCCTGATTCTAATGATAATTGATTGAGGCCTGTTCTTGAGCGTACATTTGATTACATACAAAACATATTGATTGGGGACCACCATGGGAAATAATATTTCATGAGACCACTTTTTGTGGACTTTGCTGATTTTAGAGTGCAGTGAAATGTAATTCTCCATATAGACCCTATCCTATGATACGAACACTAGATGGGGAGTCAGAAATTAACTATTGTAGTCTCTTTAGAGAATTGAGACATGCACGTTGAAGGGTTCTATACTGTTTTTCAACCTTTGTATGTTGGGAAACTGGGAGAGTGCAAAGTCAATTTGGTGTTGCAACCCTTCAATTACCTTTACATGATTTTTATATTCATCATATAGTAATACTTTGGTTTTCAAATGATGAAGAGTTTTCCATAAGTTGAGGTGGATGTCATGAATGCAATCTTCTGTCATAAATTATAGAATTCTATACTGAGAATTTTTCAAAGGCCAGAACATGACTGGTATTTCTCCTTTAGTTAATTATTTCCTCATGTTTAACACATCTTCATCATCTTTAACTAGAGGTTTCTCCACTTGTTCTGACCAAAGTGGATGCTCTATATTAGAAGAAAAATGACCCAAGGGTGTTTCATAGAATGATCATTCCCTTAAGATGTCTTCTGGTTGATAAAGCATTTCACGCGTAAATGATAAGGCATCAGACATGACTAGCCTTGAGTTTTCAAGTGCCTCGAGATAGGATGGCTTTCTCGTCGCTACATTGTCAATTATGAAATTGTATTGACAAAGAGAAATACTTCTGCGGAGAGGGCTTTTGCAGAGAATTCCATCATGGAGAGGATCACCATGAAGGATTACATCATGGGATAAATCATCTTGCTACTTGGTCTTCTGGCCACATGGAGGGTTGTTGTGGCTCTCATTTGGAGATAGGCACTCTGGATTGACAGAATTTTCATGAAGCAAGCCTTCATGATGAAGTGTCCGATGAGGAACTCAGAATTACTAGTAACAATCTCATAATTGGGTAATGAGAGGATAAAATCATTAGTAGAAATAGATAAATGTCTGAGGTCATCAAAAACTAAAGAATTAATAGGAGACACATCGCAGCTTGACTCTTGATTTTTCGACAATTCATGGTGAGACTTATTCTTGGATGTTGTATTATACATAGTTGGGGCCACTATCTAGGAAATGTGGTTATCATGGGCATGTGTATGTGCCTGCCTTGGAGTGGATATTGGAATATATCGATTACCTCTAATTGGAAAGGGTGTATGTTCCTGCTCTTGTGGTCCATATGATATGGGGGGGAGTATTCTCCCTGACCCTCTTGGACTGGAACAGAGGTGTGTATTTGCTCCGGGATGGCATGTCGATGTGTCATACCTTATATGGGGATATATTTATGTTTTTGTTCCCCTAATACTACTGAAGTAGTTGTTATAATATCCCGACATGCTTCCAGAATATGGACAGGGATTTGTATATGCCCTTTCACTATTGATAAGATGTGTTTGGTGACTTTAGCGGCTGGAACAAGAATATAAGTCCATTCCTTATCCGGAGCAGGTGTTTTTTCATGCTCCTATCCTCCTTTTCCTATCAATGGATATTGACAGTACTCATGCACGGGGGCATATAGTTGGGTCTACCCCAAATTTGTCGTTATAGGTTTCCGACTGACTTCACTAGGTGATACCAAATGAGACTGTTGGTAGACATGATGAACATTGGAAGGTGTATGTGCCTGTTGGATATTTCCCATCATGTATGGTTGATGGACATCCTTCAATACTGGTAGATGATACTGCTGACAGAATTGGTGATTGTAAACAGGTGTATGTTTCTATTTACCATTTTCCACCACATTTGATTGGAAAGCTTCTTTAAATGCACTAAGATGATTCTATTGGATGGTTGTTAACTTGTAAGAATGTGTATGTTCCTATTCATGGTACTCCACTGGATTTATCTGGTGGGATGGGTGGGTTGCATCCAGATGAGTCTGCTGAGCAGCAAAATTAGGATAGACCTGTGTATGTTCCTGCTCGTTGTTTTCCCTCAGATTAAATTTTTGGAACTCTCCAGAAGAGTCATAGGTGAGAACCTGTTCCCTGTTGACCAGGCGCTGTCCTTGGCAGTTCCTCTTACATTCCCGGGTCTGAGAGATTGGGGCTGAACGTCCCAAGGAAACACCCCCATCATGTTGGGGGTACAATACCGCGTCACTCTAGCGGAAATTGTTGGTGGGAGACCTCATTAAAGACTCCTACATTATTGAATTTAGGCCTTGAGTGACCTCTGGATCCACCTCCCTGTAGTACGGGAGGGATTTATTGTTTCGTTCCTGGGATAAAGACCTGAAACGGTTAAATATGGTGGTTGGCACCGTCTACTTCTTGATAATAGGTCGTCGTTGGCCAGATGATCGAGGATTGTTATTGGTCTGGAGGGCCTGTCGAGCAGCCTCCAAAGTCGGGATTGAACTGTGTAGGTGATATTCCTTTACCATCACATTAGAGACCTAGCATTTAAGACATTGGGTTGGTGATGTCATCCTTCCCATGGATGGAGATCCATCTTGAGAAGTGGTTGGGAAGTTCACAGATGTTGTCTTGGAGAAACCCATTTTAGGATTGAAGGGAATTATGAGAAGAAAAACTGAGAACAAAAACAAAATCCATTAAGGCAACATATTTTAAGATAGATACATTCATGATTAATTCCGTTGTTTGGACTTCCTTTATCAATTGATAGGGGCCAAACAGGGGGGTATAATTATTAACTGGGTTAAGTATTCATGTCAGGTTCACCATTTTTATTTTGTAGTTCCTTGAAACATGTTTTCTAGTTTTAAGAATCACTCTTTCCAAGAAGTTTCCATTAGATTTATTTATGGAACTAGAAACTTCCAAAAGTTCTTTATCCAATGGGGACATGCTTTCCAAATGTAGGCATTCGTTATGTTTGAACATTAAGATACTTAATAAGGTGCATTGGTTGAGAGGATGGGTGGTCAGACTCATCACCCCCTTTGGGGGGGGGGGGTTTTATCTACATAGGAACTATCTTTTTAAATTTAAGATATTTTTAGGAATCCTTATTAATTCACCAAGTATATCATAAGTATCCCTTGGAATTCGCAATCACTTATTAACATGTGTAATGTTTAGAATCATCAGTATGCATTCAAGGATCTTTATTAATGGAAATATCTATATGTATTCGAGGTTTTCCATCAATGGTATACTCTAATATTCTAATTATAGATACTTTTAATCATCGTAGTGATGATACTAGTTTTTTAGACACTTAGTGGGGAACTCTGGGATTTTATTTTCATCCAGGGAGTTGAAGATTTGGTTTGATTTTGGGATTGTGCCCATAAGATGGCCTACCTATGTATCCTTGTGAAAGGAATCAGAACCCTCATAGTTCAGTTCCACTGAATTGGACACATCATTCCTTTTATAGACATGTTATAATGACCTCTAATTGGATGGTGCTTAGTCAAAACTTAGTGTGGCACTTATACCGAAGTAGCCCAAGGAACATGGAAAGGATATGGGTTTCCAAGTAAGATTAGACCCCATTAGGGAATATTTCCCAAGGAGAACAGGGTTGATTTGATGTGTTGGGTTTGAACCTCAAGGAGGCTTCCTACGTATCCCATATTAATAGGAATCAAAGCCTATGTAGTTCGATAAGTCTCATAGGATAGTATGGTCCTTCGAGAGAAATCAGTTTGGGCTTACATCCTGAAAAGGATGCCTCGGTGATTTGGGGGTATAATTTGGGGCTTCTTCCAAAGGAGGATGCCTAGATTAAGGGCATTGGGGTTGGATTCCTGAAGAGGATATCCAGTTAGCTGAGGCCCTGAAAGGGCTTCCTACATATCTTGGTTTGAACAGGAATCAGAGTTATCATAGTTCATTCAATTGTGAAATTTTTGTGAGCAGGACAAATCTCTAAGCCCACGTGAGTTTTTATCTGTGTGAGAAACAAGAGGACGTCAAAGATTCAACAAAGGCATTCACACATTCAAATTTTTCCTCCTCTGCTGGTGGAAGAGGGCGCGTCGACCGTGGAAAATGGATTAGCGATGAGAATTCCCGCTATTATATTTACATTGGACAAGGGTCCGATGTAAGGAGGAAGTAATGAAGGTTATGGGATTAAACTAGGATGGTTTCCCATGGTGGAAAATCACAACTGGATAGGGAAATTGTAAAAAGATTCCATGTGCCCAATTTCCCTCTGGTCTTTGGCACCAAAGAAGAGATGAGGTGTAATGATTCCACCTCCTACACGAAAATCTAGGGGCTTATTCCAAGATGGTTTCCCTAAAATTGATCCTGGTAGGGGAGGGAGGCTTGTCCTTTATTTTTAAAAGGAAAAGTAGGTATGAACCGTATCTTTCCCTACCACAGACCTGAGGTTCCAGTTCATCTCTTCGAGAAGGGAGAGCCCAGGACCAAACCCTCCTCCAAACCGGGAACTTCCCAACACTGTTTCTAGGAGAAAAGTCCATGTGACTATGGATATACAAACCCACAGACACTCCATGAATCCTAACCCCATTGTGAATGAAATGTGGGACACCTCTGACTATAGAAATACAAACCCAAATAGGAGACATGATGATGTGCCTTTTTCAAAGGTTTTATAAGTCAGTGTGTTTAGGTGGTGGTCTCAACAGAATCCCTTTCAGACATGGGATCCAAGGAAGAAGAAGCCTTACCATGAATGGATTTGAGAAAGGCTTGATGGCTTGTAGACTAAAGAGAGTGAAGAGTGTAAGTGAATAAAAGAGGGGCTCCCAAGTAGAGAAGGTAACACAAGTACACTTGGGCGACCTGGTGTTCACTTAAGCGAAGAACAACCTGTATGTTAATACTTGAGAGAGACCTTCCTCAAGACTTCAAGAGTATTCATAGGTGATCCCAGAAGTGGGGCACTCAAGTTCCTGTGAGAGGAATGGGAGGAACTCAAGTAATTATGACTTAGGGAGGTTTCGCGCTTTAGGCGTGATGTTTTTTTGGTTTTCAAACACTAAAAGTACTTAAGTCCAATGATACTCCCTTAAATCCTCCACTTAAGGTGTGGAAGAACTACCTTGAATGTTTTAGAAGACTTTGGAAAAGTACAAGGGAGACCAGAGCAGAAATTGGGATTCAGGGAAATTATTCCGTACAAATGAGGGCCCCAAGGGTCTATTCATAGGAAAATTAGTGACCTTCGGTGAAATAAGTGGGGCGCGAAAGTAGGCTTCATGACCTATGGGGGATCGCAATTGGGATTCATGACATATCGGGGCACACAAGTAGGCTATGCATCGACAGAGTTTTGGCTAGACTAAGGTGGAAAAAAACCTATGCCTTTGAAAACTTTTGACCTTTCTTCATGTATTATCTCCCTTTTTCTTTCTAATGGATTCCCTTTGTCATATTTTTTAGACTCTTTGACGGAATGGAGTGTCAAAAAACATATATCTAAAAAATAAACTATATGAAAATTAGAGGGTGTCAGACTTCAATGAATGGTTGAAGGTTTTGACCTACATTCTCTGCATCCCTTTATCATGGGAGAAACAATTAGTAATCTATATTGAAAATATTATGGTTGAGTTGTAGATTCGTCTAATTCCAATGAAATATCCTGGTGGATTCTATGAATTCTATGAAATGTACCAACATTTAGAGGAATCCATCCAGTGGACCTAATCATAAACTCAAATCATTCCCACCATAGAGGTAAAAAGGTCATCCAGAACAGAAGTTGTGGTTATAACTTGAAAACCAATAGTAGTGCCTGTCCAAATACCAAGGTAGGCCTTGAACTGCCCATCACCCCTATTGAGTGCTGACAACTGCAGCATCCCCTTCGGTCATAATCATAATTAAATCAGGGTTTCCTAGGATTTGAAGAACCTGTAAATAAGTAATATACCTTTTGGAATTAAAAAGTCCCTGATTACTTTGTGGAATACATGGAAAATAACATTCTCACACTTATACAACCTAGTAGGACTGATGATGTTGTCATCACTGATCGATCCAATTACTGCCCTCTTCAAAAAAATTTGGTTTATAATATCCAGAACTGCTTTATCTTCAAATAATTCCTTCAACCCATGATTGATTATAGATAATTGGAACTATATAACTTCCCAGAGAAGGTGTCATGCATAAATGTGATCCAAGTATTTGAAGAATTTTATTAGAATAAGGTCTTGATCAAACATGTGCAAATATTTTACAATTGGATTACTCAAAAGGTTGTTGGTCAAGGCCATGACACTCTAAAAGAACAGTTGTACTAACCCATGATAGCTCCACCACCCAAGGATGGAACATCAAATATAACTCATGAAGGTTGGTTTGAACACCGAAGGAAGAAGGAAATAGAATATAAATAGTCATATTATTCTCCAAATCAAGCCTTAACTCTCATTGATTTCATTCCCGCAACATCATAAATACAAGAACCACCCCACCAAAAGGAATACTCATTGGACATGGAGCTCATATTCATGTCTGTCAATGTGATACACCTAGAAAACCCATTTTTTGATGTTGAAGTTTCCCCTTATTATGGGTTTACCTCAAATAATTTGGGTATGGGAGACCTAATACATCAGAACCAAGGACACAGGGGATAACATGAGTGTGGTAAGACTCCATATTCCAGTCATATACCCCTAGGGGGCATATATACAGCTGAGACTAATGGGTAAATATCTCTAGAAAGATCAATGAATACCAGAAGGTACCTAATACCCCTCTAGCAGTCTCTCACATCTAATTTTCTTACATAACCTCTTAGTGGGGTTTTAGTCTAATCAACCCTAGAAATAGGGAATGATGGAATAATAGGAACCACTAGCTGAAGATACTCCCTCAAATTCTGAATGAACTCCAATTCCATCAACATAAAGTGCCTCAGGTACCCATCAAATCATCCTGGAGTAACCTTGTATCAGGAAGCACTGACCTCTCACACAAAATTATGAAATTTTGAAACAGATTTAAGAGTCCCAGCCAAACTCTCAGTCTTTTATGCACTCCATGTTTCAAAAGAATTAAAGGAGGCACTTTTTGAATCCCTCTTGATACCACAGGAGTTAAAGATAGAAGTCTCTATAGTTGAGGCCTATCATGTTGGAAATATGGAATTATTATGACATGTCATTATCTCATTCACTGATCAATATCATGAGGAGGCCCTTTAAGGACACATCATACCATTATATTCCTCAGGAAGACACAATATTTCCATCATCAAAAGGGCTCTGATTTATAATGGTTCGGGGATCAATCATATCCCAGTAAGAACCCTATGACGCTAGAGATATGTTGAAGGGGACTTGTATCCCTCTAATATAACCATACAAGGGTATAATAAGTGTGAGAAAATTCCCCTTGAGAAGATCAAGGTCAAAGCCCAGTTTTAGGATCTTATATCAGACATTGAGTTTATGGTAATCCTGTAAGACACCGCATATAATGTCCTACTAGTAAGGCCTTGGATCTACATCCACCTGGAGAAACCTTCAACATTTCACCAATTTCTGAAGTATCCCAAATATAGAAAAGGCGGCATACTACATGGAGACAGTGCTCATTCGAGACTTGTGGGGCCACATAAGCCAATGCAAATTTCTATAAAAATGGAGGCAAACAACCAACGGTGGATGATGATATATAGGTTTCCACTACCAAGGGATTGGGGACCACCCTTGTAAATCCTAGGATTATTCTTTATGATTACTATGTTCCCCCCATAAAACTAGTTGAAGTCATGGATATAATCCTATAAGTCCAAGCCTCTCATGTGCCTAGTGATAGAATCGAAGGCCATCAACCCTGACATCTCTCTGCAACAACTTTTTCAACATGAGATGATAAGTTTTCTTCTCATATACTCTCTCACTTTTATAATGATGGTGAATACACATGATTTCTATCTCCATAAGAGGATACCTCCATAGGCTATAAAATGGAAAATGATGATGATGACCTTATGAACTCCCCTACATCATTCAAGGAAGGTGTTTCCATTACCATAGAAGAGATTAGAAAAGTAAATATGGTAACATAAGAAGACCCACAACATACACTAATTAGTTCCTCCAAGTCCCTCTAAGTGAAATATGTATACATTGTGTTTCTTAAGAAACACGGATGTGTGTTCTCATGGAACTACGTAGAAATTTCTGGAATGAATCTGGATCTATCTACGCACTATGTTAGGCTACCAGTTGATCATTGAGGCATTAAGAATGCATCCATGAGGACACACCCTTATAGTGAAACCAATATAGATGCAAAAGTGGAAAATTTTATCTAATACAACCTTTTCCGTGAAGTTAAATACCCAAGGTGTCTTGCAAACATTATCCCTATCAATAAGAAGAATGGGAAGATTAGGTTCTACATTGATTTTAGATACCTTACCCTTATTTCCAAAATGATTATTTACCATTACCAATAATATAAATTTTGATAGATGCAACTACTGGATTATAAAACCATTCTTTCATTGATGGATACTCAGGATATAGTCATATAAAGATGGAACCTTAGGATAACGAAACCAATTCCTTAAGATCATTTGTGCCTTTTCATAGTTAGTCATTGAGTTATATGTGAAAAAGTGTCCACTACCCTTATACGGGTGTTGACGCTCCTTTTCATCACATTGTCTAGAGGAATGTAAACGGAAATGCCTTAGCTCAAATTGATTCATCCTTTGAAGAAAATATCAAAAATCAACAATGGCATGAACAAGACTTCAAATGAACATGCGCCACGCAAGTTCCCTAACTATCGCACAAGTACACTTGCACGCCGCCTAATGGTCATGCAAGTGACTTTCACACCCTCTTTGAAAACCACCCGAGGACTTCTCCAACCTATAAATACCCCCGGTGGGCCCCACATTTGAGGATGATTTTTTTTTTCAGAATTCAGATACATAGCTCTGAATTCCCATGTCTCTTCTTCAAGTCTTCCGAACACTTCTAAGGTAATTAGTTACCTAGAATGGAAGGTCTAAACAAGAGGAATAAGGTCTAAGTGTTAGAATTTACTAACACTTGCGTGCCTAAGTGTTTTACACTTAAGGGAAATGGACACACTTTCACGCCTCCTTACCTACTCATTGAAACTTGCGCACCACTCTTCTGGAAGTACCTCGGAATAATTTTAAAGTATTTGGTCAAGGATCTCCCAAGTATTACCCTACTGTTTAACAATCTCACAAGTAACCATGTGCCGCGCAGGTACACCTGCGCGACCAGGACTTGTGCGCCGACCCCACTTGTGCGCCACCCTACTCCTTTACCAGGACTTGCGTGTCGATCAGTACTTGCGCGCCCACGTACTACCTGCGTGCCTACCATGACTTGCATGCCCTTCTATTTTTGGGTGCCCTTCCTTCCCATTTTCAGTTCTCTTACACCTATCCACCTCTCCTCTTCAGGATTAAGCCTTCAAGACACTCATCAATGCCATTTATGGCATGTTTTCTTGATCGATTTCCTTATCTAAAAGTAATTCTGTGGAACATCTCTCAAAACCTATTGATGTACACATATTTTACATCACTAAAGTTAGAGAGTTTATTCTTTCAACCTCATACATTAAGGTGAGAGAATCCATAATCTGGGCCTCTTTTTCAGGAGTAAGCCCCGGTCCAAAGTCTAAATTATCATTAATCTGGGCATCCTCCTTAGGAGTATGCCCCAAGTCCTCATTAATTTGGGCCTCCTTTTCAAGAGTAAGCCCCAAGTTCCCAAATATGGGCATCATCCTTAGGAGTAAGCCCCAACCATAATTTCCTTAAATCTGGGCCTCATTTTCAGGAGTAAGGCCCAGTCTAAATTTCCTTAACCTGGGCCTCCATTTCAGGAGTAATCCCCAGCCTTAATTTCTCTTAAACAGTCATAATTACTTTTTTATTTGGGCTTCCCTCTCATGAATAAAACCCAGTCATAAGTCCCCTCATAACATGGGAATCTCCCTTAAGAGTAAGACCCAAGATTAGAGTATCCAAATATCCATAATGTATATACACCTTTATGGACCCTATTCCTGGATTTCTTCCCTGAAGTCAATCTTAATCTTCATTTTCTTGGGCAGTCACACATACATAATCCCCACATCATTGCATCTTTCATGGCATAATTGTCTGGTTTCACCAATACCTCTTGTTTCTCACACCGAGCATGACTCACGTGATCTTAGAGTGTAAAAGTAATCATGACATCTTTCTTTGAGCCATCAATCATTCATAAACATCATACTCCCTTATTCAAACTACTTGGGTTCTGATTCCTTTTCTAAACAAAGGATACGTTGGTCGCCCATTTGAGGGTACAATCCCAACTCTGAAATAATCTATGTCCTTCTGAACGACAATAAACTTCAAGTGCCCCAATGAGTGGATTTAAAACCAGTATGGTCATTATAATGACCAAGAGACTTTTACGTACTGAAGGATACCATTGACTAAGAATCTATAACCAATACAGATGATTCTCTATCGATGAAGAACCTCTAATACATATAAAATATTCTCTAAATTTCTTACATATTAATCACTGATTTTCAGACCTAAAAGAAAGCTCAATTTATACTTGGTAATGTAATAAGGATTCATGAACATAACCTAAATCTATAAAGAGAGTCCTGTATTAGACAATAATTCCCATAAAAAAGGTGTGATGAGTTCGACCTCCCATCCTCTCGGCCAATGAAAATTCTTAAGCCTCATTAGTCCACAACTAATGAGCGCCTACATTTGGAAAGTAGGTCCGAATGGATGTGGAATCATTGGATGTTTCCGGTTCTATGAACAAACCCCTTAGAAACCGCTTGGAATGTTTGAACCTTTAATCAATGAGGTCATCCCCAATTCTAGAGGAAACAAAAAATGGTGAACCCGACATGAATCCTTAACCAAGTTAAAATGATGTTTTTCTTATTTGTTAGGCACCTATTTAAAACTCAATGAGAGGGCCAAAAAACAATCAATAACATATGTGCTTATCCAAAAGATGTAGTGGCTGGAATTATCTTGATTACGTCTGTTATATCAAACATGAACTCTTTTCCATGATCTTCTGCATTTACAAAATGGCTTCTCTTAAGTTCACACCCGTGAATACGTCTGCTGTGAAAACTTCTATTGTGAATGCCACTGCTGATACTCCTGCTGGATCGTCATCCGCTCTGAGGATGACATCACCAAATCGGTGTCTTCAATGCTGGGTATCAAATGCGCTGGTTAAGGAGTACCGTCAAAACGATACTATACCAACTTTGGAGGCTTCTCGACAAGCCCTCCAGGTGAACAACTCACCCTGGTCATCCGGATAGTGAAGACCAGTGATCAAGAAGCAGGCAGTGCTAACCACTGTCTCCAACCGTTTTGGGTCGTTGTCCCCGGAACGCAACAACCATTCACTACTGTATTTTGAGGAGGTGAATGAGCAGGTCCCTCAGGGCCTTAATTCCAGGAGACATGAGTCCTTATCGAGGGATCCCATCAACAATCTCCACCAGACTCGTGCAGCAGTGCACCCTCATCATGATGAGGGTATCGCCTCCAGGCATTCGACATAGGTTCCTCAAACATGAGCAGGAAAGACAAACCGCCAAAGGCGAAATCCGGTCAACAGTGAGCATGTTCTCATCTCTGCCATCTCCGGAGAAGTCCACCAACCTATCTTGGTGGAAAACAACGAGCGTGCACATACACCCGTCCGTTTTAATTCCACTGTCCAACAGAATCGTCTGGCAGCAGCGCGCCAATCCTACCAGGCGATTCCGGTAGAGTATTATAGATAAGAACATACACCTATTTATAAATTATCAGCCAGTCAGTAGGCTCGTCTAACTACATATGATGGAGCTCGTTAACCACGTTCGGTAAAGTGCAATCAGCAGGCACATACACCCGCTAGTATTGATCAAGCCTACTAACAGTCTCGTTTGGTAGAACTCAGAGAAGTCAGTCAGAATGCTCCAGCGATAAACAGGAGGCAGACTCAACTCTCTGCCCCCACACATGAGTACTGTTAGGATTCACTGACAGAAAAAGGAGGACAGGAGCTGGAACATACATCTACTCCAAGCACGGAATGGACTTATATCCCCATTCTGGCAGCTGAAGTCACCAAACATATTATATTAATGGTGAAAGAGAAGAAGCAAATCCCTGCTCATATTCTGGATGCCTTCCATGATATTATAACAGCTTCAGCAGCATCTCAGGGAAAGACACATAAATCTATCCCTACCAGTGGAGTGACACATCAGCAGTTCACTCCGGAACAAACATACACATCTGTTCCAATCCATGAGGGTTGTGGGGCGTATTCCCCCATATCATACGGACAACCAAGTCAGGCACATACACCTAGTTTGAGCGGAGATAATCAGCCTAACCTGATCATTTCACATGAGCAGGAACATACACCTGCCAAATTGAGTAAGAAGGTGTCTAAGAAGAAAACCCGCCCAACAGAGTCAAGAAATCAAGGGCCAATCTGTGACAAGGCCTTAGTCGATGCTGGAGTTCTTGAAGCCCTTAGACAATTATTTGTTGGAATCCATGGTTCTACTCCCTCATTTCCCAATAGTGGGAATATTAATTCTGAAGGTCTTCAGCAGACACTTCCTCATGAAAGCTTGCTTCATGACAGTTTTATCAATCTTGATGTTTTATCTTCAGATGAGAGCTACAATAACCCTCTATGTATCCAGAATACCAAGGAGGAAGAGATCTCATCTTTTTATGTAACCCACCATGTTGCTTCTCCCCATGATGATGAATTTCACTGCGAAAGTCCTCTCTACAGTAGTGATGCACATTGCCCGGAAAATGCTCCAGTGGACAATGTAATGCCGAGATAGCCCTCTTATTTTGAGGCACTTGAAAAAGTAAATCCATTCATGTCTAATGCTTTATTATCAGCAAGTGAAATACTTTCTCAACCAGAAGATAGCTCAGGGTGTAGGTCATTCTCCGAACCACCCCTAAGTCATGCATCTTCTAGTTTGATCAGTGAATTCTCTACCAATCCTGTTGAATCCAATGAACCAACAAGGAAGCATCATATCTGGACAAAGAAGGTAGAAGAATATTTATTGAATGATAAAGAAGAAATGATGAACATGGGAAAACAAATGGAGGAAGGTGAAGTGTCAGTCATGTTTTGGCCTTTGGCCAACTCTCAGTATGACATTCTAGAGATGTTGACGGAAGATGGGATTAAGGACATTTGTCTCAACATATGGAAAACTCTTTGTCATTTTAAAAAGAAAGTATTATCTTATGATGAATATAAAAATCATGTTAAGATAATAGAAGGGTTACAATGCCAAATTGACTTGGCATCTCTATCAGTTTCTCGATATCCAAAGGCTAAAAAGAAGTAGAGAGCCTTTCAGGGTTCATGCCTTAGTGCACTAAGAAGATTGCGCCAGTTAATTTCCAATACCCCATCTGGTATTCATATCAAGGGATGGGGTGTTCATGGAGCACTACTTTTCACTTTACTCTCTATCCAGAAAATCCCATTGAAAATGGTCTCATGCAATGTTATTGCCCAGGGCCGGCCAAAGTCAATGGATTTTGTTTATAATCAAAAGAATGCCCAAGAACAGGCTTCAACTAGTTCCTCTCAAAATCAAGAATACAGAGAACAAGTTGTTGAATTCCTCCTGCATAAAAAAAACGAGAATATTGAACAGGCCTCTCGTATGGAGCAAGCACATCACCAAGTGACAGAAGTGTCAGAAATCATCCAATGGTCTTTTGATCTGGGTGATAAAAGTGGATGATAATTGATGCATCCAACTAATTTCCAGACTAAGGTCCACAAGATCATGAGAGATTTTAAGAAAGTCTCATACATAGCATGTCAAGAGTCACCCCAGCTTTCCAGACTTGGGTCTCTTTTAACCCAACCCTCAGAATCAACAAATAGGATTTGAGGAGTTGAGCGAGGAGAGAAGGAACAACCCTAGTCCACCAGACTGGGGACTTTTTCAAATCATCAATCCCCTCTTCATAGAATGTCAGTCTTCTCTCGATTGGGGTAGAATCCACAAGAGGAACGAAGAGCCAAATTATCAGGAAACTCTATCCAAATTATGGTTCTCCAAGAAGTTCCTGAGTGATCGAATCAACAAAATGAAATGTCTCATCAAAGACATTGTAGAAGACCATATCACAGAAATGCTGATGGAAAAGATGCGATGCGTTATGCATCAATTAATGTCATTAATGCCATTGTTTCTGATCCTCCAGAACATGAGGCTCGCTCAGGGGACTCAGATGAAGAGGTTCCTGCTCAAGTAGTTATACACACAGACACATATGAAGAAGGTGTGCATACAAGAAAACAAAGGATTACCAAAAACCTGGGTAATCCTTTAGGTAACACACTTCCCCCTCTCTGAAAGGGATCCAACAAGGGGAAAGGAAAGAATCATTTTACATACCCTTCCTCTGGAGTAGGCAAATCGCTCTCACTAGAGAAAAGATTTGCACAATAGGAGGAAGAAATGAAGTAATTAAGGAGGATGAATGCAGAACTACTTCAAAGTAGTCTTCCTCCTAAGCATGCTAGAGTCAGTCAGCCAAGGGAGTTTTTTGAAGTTACTGAGATGGATCAAGAATATCCTACTCTATCAGCACACCCGCACAGGTCTAATCCTATGGGTCAAGTGCAACAACAATTGGCGGTGCTACCATCAGTTGCAGTACCAGTCGCCACATCTGTACCAACTCCAGTCATTGCACCTCCTCAGGTTCAAGCTCAACCGGATGTTTCTCAAAAGTTAATGATTACCATTGAGTCATTAACAGCTTGGTTAGAGACTATGGAAGGGAAACGTGCACAGGTTCAACCAGAAAAGAGAGCTTACCCTGAATGGGAAGATTCAATCCCTCCCCCATAAAGTTTTAGGAACCCTGTATTCCCTATTTTCAATGGATCAGGTGATCCTGAACATCATTTGATGCAATACGTGTCTTGTTAAGATCTTATGATGGTAACACCAGAATAACAAGAAGTAGTAAAACTCAGATTCTTCGTACGAACCTTGCAAGGACCAGCTTTTGTCTGGTACACAAGCTTACAATCCTAGTCAATTACCGGATGGGAGGATCTTCGCCAAATATTCCTTCTCCAATTCAGCTAAACGTTTCCAAAGACAACCGTTTTTATCTTAAAAACTGTAAGCAATGGGATAATGGAAGGGTCTCAGATTTCATTGCTCACTGGATGGGATTAACTTATTCTCTAAGCTTAGCACTTCCTCAAGAAGAACCGTTGTCCATTTGTGTGGAAAATTTGCGTGATGAGTTGCACACCCCATTGATCCCTATGAAATACAAAGGAGGGTTTCGAGACCTTAATTCAATCACTCAAAATATTGAAGATTCTCTTATACAGACTAAGGCTAAATATCGTGTAATTCCATCAGCTCCAGGAAGGAGAATGGGTAAAGTAGAGACTGCTACAGTTATGCTTAAACAAGCACCTATACCTACTTCTACTTCAAAACCTTCATTTTCCTGAAGGGATCCACCTCCTGAGTGCAAAAAATAGAGGTCGTTTCTTCAAGACGATCAAAGAGATCAAAGATTGAAACAATTTTAGGATCTGAAGAGAAAAACATACTCTTTCCGAAATGAACAAGTTCCTGATTATTTAATTTCGGCTCTAGAAAATAATTTGTTTCAATTTCCAAGGGCCAAGAGGCCGAACAAGGAAAGAGATGAAGACCATCCCAACTATTTCCATTTTCATCAAATGTTGGGGCATCTCATTCATGAGTGTTTTTTCTTCAAAGACCTCCTGAAAAAGATGGTCGACTTGGGACAAGTCAAACTAAAATGATCTTCAACCCAGGTATCATGTGTTACTGCTACAGTTCCAGAGGAGGAAGGCGAATGGAAAAGAGTCATAAGAAAAAATGCACAAAAATATGATGATTGGATGGTCAGAAATACGATCAATCGAACTCATGATATTTTACAAACAAAATTAAAGAAACAAATTGTGCCTTCTTCCATGAATGCTGCAGCAAAACCCTATTCATTAGGGGGAAAATCCTCAAAGAAATGACATGATTCAAAGAAATAAGAAGAATCAAAAGAAGCTAACTATTTGTCAAATCCTAGGTTGTCTATGTCTCTGGAAGACTTCATGCCGTCTACTTTAATGCCACAGGAAATGCCCCACCAGACAGCACAGCCTAAACAGGCTAATCAGGCAGAGTCTTCATCGGATGAAGAGTTGATCTTCGGTTTTGTTAATATGATTCAATTAACATATCCATATGCTAGTCACAGTTTTGATTTCCATGAGCCCGAATTCCCTGTATCAAACAGAGGAATCAGAGGAAGTTCCAGAGGCTCAGGATACAGGGGAAGACGTGGATCTTTCAGAGGCCACTATTCCAATTCTACCCCTGCTAGAACTCTGTATGCTGTAGAAACTCATGGTAGATCCCTTCAGCGAGCTCAACAAGAACAAGCAAGTTATTCCACACAAGGAAGACTCATCCCTAGAAAATAAATTTTGGAAGATCAGTTGAAGGTTCCATCTTCTTCCTCTCAGTAATTAAATAGGCCTAATCGGTCTAATCTTCCAAAGTTAGGAGTGTTACGAACACTATCCCGGTACAAGATGAATCAACTTCCAAAGCATCTACTTCTAAGGTTCCTGCAAAACCACATGTTCCTGTTGGAAAATGCAGATATTTGGATAAGAAGTATGATGTATTGAAACACTTGGCCCATGTACCAGCAAAGTTGTCAATTCTAGATGCCTTGAATTTATCGAAGGAACTTCGTGATGCACTCATCGAGGCTTTGTCAAGTCTTCATAAGTTTGAAACTAAAATTTCTACAGCTGAAGTCAACTATGTAGAGAATAATCCTGCAGAATGCCATGCAGTGATATCTTTCCCAAATGAAGATGAAGATGATGTCGTGCATGGACATATTAAATCTTTATACTTATCTGGAAAGGTCAATGGTGTAGACGTCTGAAGAGTCTTTATTGATAATGGTTTAGGAGTCGACCTCATTCCCATTCGTACACTTCATCGATTGGGCCACACAGAATATGATTTATCTCCTTCTACCATGATGTTTCAAGGATATGATAAAAATGAACAAGAAACACTGGGTGAGATTACACTCAGAACTGTGTTTGGAGATGTTGTATCCAATTCAGATTTCATGGTTGCTGATCAAGATTCAGCCTTCAACATCTTTCTTGGTAGACCCTGGCTACATCGACATGCAGCTATCCCTTCATCATATCATCAATGTCTCAAATATTTTTTTGATAGCCAAATTGGGACATTGTATGGTGATAAATCCCCGTTCAAGACATGTGAATCTCAATACATTAAGGCGGAATTCTATCACATGAAGGGAAATGAGAAATCCACAACAAGGGAGATTACCAAAGTTAATTCTCCATATGGTTTGGAAAAGATTCTAGTAAATCCATTTGCACATGTGAGTACAGATTATGTGTTTCCTATCAGTCAAATTGACAGGATAGACCCAAATCAAAATACTCTTATGGAAAGATCCATAATGTCAATTATAGCAATCAAGACAGACAACATGGGAGAAGTTGGTGATCCACCAGGCAATGATGAAAGCTCAAATGGAGATGTCTTCATTTCATCTGTTGAAATCCAGCAAGTCTATACTTCACCAATCAAATTAGAGGAAGTTATCGCAACATCAGAGGTGAACAATGATGTCGATTCTCAATCCATAATCTCCTTCATATTTCCCATGGAGGACCCTTGATCATCAATCGGGTCAGGAATGCAAGCTTTCTCTTCAAGATGGTCAAATTTTAACATCTGTTCTGATCATGGAAATTCTTCTTCATCATATAATATTCAAGTAGAAACAGAAGAAGTAAAACATGTTGAAGAAGAAGAGGATGATCTCAGAGATGTTCCTCCAGCATTTGAAGAGGGTATCTCTACCACTATGGATGAACTCTGAGAAATCAATCTGGGTACAAAAAAAGATCCACTCCCCACTTTAATCAGTGCGGCCATGACTCTTGAAGAACAAGAGATGTATATTTCCTTTTTGAAGAAAAATCGAGATATATTTTCTTGGAAATATACAGAGATGTCATGGCTTGATCCTGATGTTGCCACTCATCATTTGAGTTTTCCATAAGAACATCGAGGATTCAAACAAGCCGCTAGAAGAACACACCCAACCTATGCTTCCAAAATTGAGGCTGAAGTGGATAAGCTCATCAAAGATAACTTCGTCAGAGAAGTTCAATATCCCAAGTGGTTGGCTAATATTGTCCCAGTGAAAAAGAGGAATGGGAAAATTAGAGTTTTCATTTATTTCAGAGATCATAATCGGCATTATCCTAAGGATGATTTTCCAGTTCCGATTATAGAACTCTTGATTGATGCGACAGCTGGCTATGAAGCACTTTCCTTCATGGATGGATATTCTGGATATAATAAAATCTGGATGGTTCCAGAATATGATAAATCTAAAGCTTTTAGAGCCCGTCAGGGTGTGTTTTGCTATCGGTTAATGACCTTTGGTCTAAAGAATGCAGTCACAACATATCAGTGTGCCATGCATCGTATCTTCAAACCCTTTTTAGGGAAGTTTGTTGAATGTTATGTGGACGAATTGGTGGTCAAATCCAAACAATGTTTTAATCACTTGGATGATTTGTAATTCATATTCCTCAATCTTCGACATCATAATTTGAAGATGAACCCCTTAAAATGTGCTTTTGGGGTAACCTCAGGAAAATTTCTCGGCTTTGTGGTATGCCATCGTGGTATTGAAGTCGATCCTAAGAATACCAAGTCAATCCTTGGTATCTCACCTCCTCGAAATTTGAAAGAATTAAGAGAAATTCAAGGACATTTAGCATATATTTTGCGTTTCATCGCCAATTTGGCAGGCAAAAGTTTACCCTACACCAAATTAATGAAGAAGGGAGTCACATACCAATGGACTGAAGAATGTCAAGAAGCATTCGATATTCTCAATAATTATATCTTGAGTCCACCGGTGTTAATGCCTCCTGTTGAAGGAAGACCACTTATCCTCTATGTGACTGCTCTAGAGTGATCATTGGATGCCTTTATTACTCAGAAGAATGATGCTGGGAATGAGAACAACTTATACTATCTCAGTCGGACTATGCTTAAAGCAGAAACCTGATATTCAAGTATTGAGAAGTGCTGCCGGGCATTAATCTTTGCAGTTCATAAATTGAGAAACTACCTGCAACATCACGAGGTCCAATTGGTATCTCGCAATAACCCGCTCAAATTCATCCTTAGTCGTCCAATGCTTACAGGACTCTGGAAAGGTGGGTAGTTATTTTGCAGTAGTTAGATGTTCAGTATGTGTCTTAAATGGCAATAAAGGGCCAAACTTTGGCTGATTTCCTTGTTGAACACCCTTCAGTGGAAGACACATCTTCAGATATTGAACTCCCTGATGAAGAAGTCTTCTCTATTAAAGAAATTCTTCAAAAATGGTAAATGTATTTTGATGGTGCTTCTAGAAGTCCAACAGGGAGGAAAATGGAGGATCCTATGTTCAACAAAGTTGGGGTAGGAGTTGTACTCATTTCTCCAGAAAAGGCATTGCTGCCTTATTCCTTCTCATTATTGGGAGGCGGTACAAATAATGAAGCGGAATACCAAGATCTTATTATAGGATTGGAGTTGGCGCTTCAAGCACAAGTGAATCACATAAAGGTGAAAGGTGATTCAGACCTGGTAATAAAACAAGTAAATGGGGATTATGCAATTAGAAAAGAATAATTGATCCCTTTGTATGATTACTTCAGAGTGTTAATGGCGGAATTTCCTATGGAACCGACATTTTCTTATGTCTCACGATCACAAAATGCTCAAGCTGATGCACTGGCTAATATAGCCACAGCTCTGGTAGATCAAAATCAGGACGAGACAACCATCAGTATTGCCCACCATCGTACAATTTCAACTTATGTTCAAGATAGAAAAGAGGTAATCAGTGAAATTAGTCCCATCTCTGAACCATATGGACATACTACAGGATGGATGACACCTATCAGGGAATACCTTCAAAATGGAACACTTCCATCTGATAGAGCCGGAAATGAACAAATCTGGCGATGTGTGGTCAATTTTACTCTTTATGATAGCCCAGATAACCTAGAGAAAATTCTGTACAAACGTGGTTTTGATGGAGTTCTCTTCAAATGCATAGACGGTGAAGAGACAATGTCTGTCATGAAAGAAGTGCATGCAGGAATTTGTGGTGCCCACCAGTCTGGACATAGACTGTCTGATCAGATTTGAAGGCTTGGATACTTTTGGCCTTCAATGATACAATATTGTGTTGATTTCACAAAGAAGTGTCATTCATGCCAAGTACATGCCAACTTCATTCATCATCCCCCATAGTTTCTTCATACAGCTAAATACTCATGGCCATTTGCCACATGGGGAATGGATGTGGTGGGACATTATCCTTCAGCTACAGCCAAGCAGTTTAAGTATATTCTTACTGCTACTGATTTCCTTTCCACATGGGCAGAGGAAATACCCCTCAAAGAAGTCAGTTCTAAATGCATTGTTAGATTCATCATGTCTAACATCATTACCATATTTGGTTTCCCTCATACCATATTGATGTAAAATGGCACCAACTTCTGTTCATCTGAGGTGAAGAAGTTGTATCAAGAATACAACATCACATCTAACCATTCATCTCGGTATCATGCAGCAGCCAATGGACAGATAGAATCCTTCAACAATACTTTGTCAAATATACTGCAAAAGATGGTGGATAAAGATAAGAGGTCATGTCCTGATAAAATCTTTCATGATTTATGGGCTTCTCAGACCACCACCCGTACCACAACGCGATAAACTCAATATTCACTGGTATATGGAACGGAAGTAGTCTTACCCATTGAAATTCAATTTCCTTCGCTCCGAGTAGCTATTTGTGATCAGTCATCTATAGACGAAAAATCTCAAAAGTGATTGGATGAATTGGAATGGTTAGATGAGAAAATATTGTGCACCTTTCACCACTTGGAAGTCTATCAAAATCGAATAGCACGATCTTTCAACAAAAAAGTTTATCTTCGTTCATTCATTCTGGGAGAATTGGTATTAGTTCTCAGAACTCCAATTATACCAGGAAAGAAACCTCCAAAGCTTGAGCCAAAATGGGAAGGACCATATTCAATACATAAGGTCTAGTCCAATGGAGCTTATTCTTTAATCTCAAGGGATGGAGAAATCATCACTACTCCAACCAATGCTAGATTTCTGAAGAAGTATTTTGTATAAACATAAAATACACTATCCCACGGTCCATGCATATGACCTTAAACTATTTTAATGTCCCTTATGTACAGCACGACGTTAAACTGCACCATCCAGAGTCCATGCATATGACTTTAAACTATTTTCATTTCTTATGTCCAACATGACGTTGAACTGTGACATCCTAACTACATGTAGTTAAACTATATAGAAATCCCTTACGTCCAGCAAGACGTTAAACTGCATAACCAACAGTCCATGCATATGACCTTAAACTATTCGCACATTCATCCAACATGATGCCAAACTGTATCGTCCCATTTTTTTCCAACATGACGTTAAACTATGAAAGAGTCCCTAATACATCCAATATGATGTTAAAATGTGTCCTCTTTTGGCCTTACTACATGAAATTAAACTGCACAGTCCCCATTTTCATCCTACATGACATTAAACTGTATTATCCCCATCATCTTATCTACAGGACGCTAAACTGTACAACACCCTTACGTCCAACATGACGTTAAAATGTGTCCCTATATTTGTCCTACAAGACATTATACTATATTTTGTCCCTGCTACATGACACTAAACTGTGCAGCACCAACAGTCCTAAGTGCAAGACTTTAAACTGCATAGTCCCATCATATGTCCTACATGAAATTAAACTGTAAATTGTTAAGGTTGTTGTTACCTCTTGTTTTTCACATCGTGTATGACTCACGTGATCTTAGAGAAAATTTCAACCATAACACCCTCTTTGGGCCACTAACCGCTCGTAAGTCCCAATATCATTTTTAGGTCGTTCTCTCCAAAAAACAACTTGATCACTAATTCATTCTTTAATTGAACTATGTGGACTTTGATCCTTTCCTTCCAGGCTGGGTACGTAGGCAACCTCCCAAGGTTCAATCCCAAAACCGATCTCTTCACATCGGTTCACCTCTATCTCATATGATGTTGATTTGTGAAACCGCCCCTAAAATCAATATCTTTACATTGGTTCACCTTTTTCCTTGCTACATGACGTTAAACTTTAAAGAACATTTTGTCCTATATGAAAATAAACAACAACATTCTTTGATACCCTCACCTGATAGGAAATCATTATTCACATTGACTTCCAATCATGTTATATTTCAAAGACTATGTGCGTACATGGTAATGCCTGAACCTTTTATCTTGGGTTAAATCATCATTGCACTAAATTCACCTTTCACCCTTCACATGTATGAATTGAATTTGTACATAGGGTATTTATAGAACTACGTGGGCTTGATTCCCATCCTTATGGGATATGTAGGAACGTTCGAGTATCCCTCGAATCCAGCCCCAAGTCTTTTGGGCCTAACCCCAAATTCCACTTTCAGTCCCCTGGATGAAAAGTCCCCATGAAAACACACACTGTGTATTTCTTATAGTTGTCTGATCTCTATGACCCTAAACTAAGATGTCTCATATTTTCATCCCGCACGACGTTAAACTATAGTTTAAGAACTACGTGTAGCTTGATTCCCATTCTTATGGGATACGTAGTGAAGTCCAACATTTCAATTCAGGACCCAGTCACAACATGATTATGGTTAGCATTGATCTATGTATCTCTACATACATTAGACAATACCCATTTTTTATGTGTCATAATCCTAACCTTAAATATTTTCAAATCTTCATAACCCTTTTCTTATCTTGTAATCACAAAAGGCTTGAAATTCTGATAATTCTTTTGCCTGACCATGTAGTACATGCCCTTAAGAGGCCTTGCATAAACAGTCAACATAACAGACGTGTCAGCCAAAAGATGCTATTATTTGACTATGCATCCAATTACCTTAGGTGACCCTACATAATTCAACCCCCTAACGGGTTCGTTAAATAATAGTAACTTTATTATTAGAAAGGAAACATCTTTTTTCCTTAGTTGTCTTAACAACAAATATGTGAGGATCCGCAGAAAATAGCCATATCTTAACATATTCACCCCATGTTCTTTTTCATGATCTGAAAGTATTCATGTCTAAGGTTTATATTCCCCTTCCCTACACTTGTGTCAGACCTTCGTAGGAGTAACATTCATCCAATTATTAGACAATCTTGATTGAAAGTATCTTCTCCATATTCAAGTACCTCTTTCCATACAGCAAACTCTATACTTTGGAAACTTTGAATCCCCATAAACTTCCATTGGCTTTTTAGCAGTAGAAAAGGAAATTTCTAAGAGTTCTTTTACCTATCTATACAGCATGTTCCCTTAGGCGTCCTTGCATATGTAGCCTACATAACGGACCTGTCAGCCAAAAGATGCTATTTATTTGACTATGGAGCCAATGCCCTTAGGTTGCCCTGCATAATTCAACCCCATAACGGGTTTGTTAAATAATGGTAACTTCATTCTTGGAAAATACTTCTTCTAATTCCTTTTATCCCTTTTTCGCATCATTCCTCAGATTCAAAATTTCTTAAGTCATAGTTTACAAGTTTTCCTTCATACTTGGGTGTGGTAAAATATTTTAAGATAAGTTTTCAAGGAATTGAGTCAATTTTAATCCATTTCGGTCAAAGCTATTTCGACCTTAAACAATAGCCTCTTTATGTCTGACATGCATGAATTTGAACTACCCACAAAAGACAAGGGAACTCTGAATAAAAGTCATGTTCCAGCTCACTAAAAATACATTTTGTATGATTTAGATAATATTGAGAAATTGAAAGATTCAAATTTTATTGGGTTATCTATAATAATCCTAGTAAAAATAAAACTATGTTTACTAGGCCCATTGGATTAGGTAAACATTTAAATCAGGTAGCAGGAAAATACGTGCACAAGTGATTGAAGATGAAATAATTATTTCCATTTGATGCACAAGAATTAAAATGACATACACAGATTGGAGTCTCTTCTCTTTTTCAGGAAATTACAAGAGGCTTTCAACATAAGTATTCACTTGATGAACAACATCCCGATCATCATCAGTAGCTACTTGAAGCTCATGCACTCAACCGACTTCAATCTTCTCAGCTTGATGGAGTTCCTTATTTTCATCTGCAATGGCTTTCATAACATTCGTTTCAGCTCCCTCCAATGAATTATTGAGCTGTTCAAGTTCCCCAACAACAGCATCTAACTGTTTCTTGAGATGCATCTGCTGGACCACTTTTTCTTTGATCTTATGCTTCAGGTCCTTCATCTTGGTAGCATAGTCCGCTTTAGCTCGAGATACCGTAGCCTCAAAGTCATTGATATTGGCTGACAACCTCACTCTGGTTAAGTCCAGATGGCACTTTTTCTCCTGCTCCCTTCTTAAGATGACCTATTTCACCGCGGTATGGATCTCTTGATATCCAAAACAGCCAAGTCCTATCATGAAGAACATGGATGAAAATCGAGAAATATTTGATGACAGCTCTTCAAGAGGCACTTCAGAGATTATTTTCCATATCTTGTTCCATGCCTTGTGTCGTGAAAAGCTGAGCACCTTAAGAACCTCTGGGTCTGATTCGACATCATCATCACAGGGGGGGAATGATTCTGGGATTAATGCACTTAAGTAAGTTCCACGTTCTACTCCTTCCCCCCTGACCCTGGTTGCTTCGCCTTCTACTAGTGTTTGGGTGGAAGTTGAGATTTCACCTCCAGATCTAGCCATTACAATTGATGGCCCTACATAATCAATTGAAAGCATTGGTTAGTTTCAAAGGATAAATAAAGAATCAGTTGTCTTGAAAATTAAGTACAATCACAAATATTGTTATTCCTTACCCAACAGTAGATCAGTAACCTGATAAGGATCCTCCCCATCTTTCCTAGATTCGACATGATTTTCAGGATGAGTTTGAGGAAGCTATATTGGGTTCAGTTCCACTTGTGTTAATGTCTTTGCAATGGTAGGGTTTTCTGTACCCCCTTCAGGCATGGGTAGTTCAGCAGGTTTCTTAGACAAAACTGCACATTTGAACCAATAATGATTAGACATGTAATGAGAAGTTATTCTTAATAGGAAGAAGGATAAAACTCACATCCATAATCTTCTTAATTACATGGTAATTTAACATGATTTATAAAATCTTCTAAAGATGCGCCATGTTCAATCATTTCATCTAATGCCATCTCAGAATCCTGGTTAGTCTCACGAGTGGGAACATTTGATGTGTCTTTTTGGAGACCTTCACCCTACGGTCCCTAACCCTGGACATCTTCTTCAGTTAAAACGGTGGTGTCAGTTAAAATAGGCTCCAAGATCTCTAACGAATAAATTGAACCTGAAATAATACAGATTGGAAGTCAGTCAATGTTTCATTCAACATTTTATGAAGCATTGTTAACTTACCAGAAGAAGGTTCTTCTCTTCTTGCAACAGTAGTAGGAGGGATGCTGGGAATAGATGTTGGCTCTTCTCCAGAAGCAGCTAAGTCAGCCTGAACTTGTGATTATTCCATAGCATCCTTCGTGGTCCTCATAGGAGGGTCAGACCTCTCCCTTAAGGGGGAAATTTAAGAAGCCCCTTAAATCCCAAGGAAAATAATCAATCTTTTCATGGTTTAAGATTCAAGATTATCATTAGGACTTACCAATACTGATAAAGCGTTTAGCAGTGGACTTCCTCCTTCGTCGCCTTTGTCCTTTTGGCTTTTTAGGAGTATCAACAGTCTCCCTTATAGGCACCTGAATTGGAGAATGGAAGGCCATTTACAACTCATCATCCATGGCCCGTTGTCCTAAAGATATCTTGCCAGGCTCGCGAGGATATTCAGCAGCAGCCCCGATGGCAGTACCACCATGGATATATTGTCGCGAAGGAACCTCAGTAGTTCCTTTATTTTCAAGGTATAGGATGAAGAAAATAATTTCCTTAATTAACAAAGATTTGAATGAAATCAAGTTGCAAAGCAAACAAGGAATGAAACTTACATCTTCAGGGGTCACGTAATCGTGCCACTCGTCATCAATCCCCCCAGCGGCACCACGATCTATCATTTCCTTCACCCACTTGGTGACAGTAATGGAATCATCTGTGGAATATATGAGCAGTTCCAACTCTCTGATGTAAGACCACACTTCATTGGGGTTATCCTCGTATTGGATATCTATAGAAGCCACAAGATTCTATATTCCAGGGAGTTTTAGACCCTCACACAAATCCATCCAGGCAGTCTCAGTATCACAATATAGACTCTTCCATATCTGGATAGCCTCTGGTCGTAGATATTCATTGCGTGTACTACAAGGCTATGAGGAAGGTCCTACAATCTTCGACATCAATTTCTTCCCATCTCCTGCAACTATAGATAGAGAATAAGAAAATAAAACTTATTTCTTTATATAGTGATGGTGATTAAATTACCACAATGAAGTAACTCACCAGGAGTTGATGGAGTAGGTCTTTTGATTTTGACCAGAGGATTAAATCGGTCACGAGGCCGCTTTTCCACTTGTTGTGACTCATCATCCCCATCATGGGAATCCGGTGAATCAGTCCTAGAGGAGGAATCTGGCGAATCAGCTTCAGGTGGGGAAGCATCACCTTCATGAGGATGGGCTTCTTTCTCTATAGTCCTCTTCCTTTTCCCCACCTGATAAACTGGGTGATTCGGCACCCCTTTAAGGTATGATGCTATCCAGTGCTCGGCATACCATGTAGTCAGATTATGTGCCACTTTTTCAACTGGTAGATCAAATACTACCCCAGTCTTCTCCCTTAACGCCAGCAGCCACAGCTACCGAGCAACCATCGGATGTTTCTCTAACCTGACATGTACAGGGGGAGATATAGTAATATTTTTGAAACACTTGAATTTGTGAGAAAATCTATTTGAATCATAGGCCTCACATATAATCTCTCCGTCAATCTTGGCAACCAACACACCATCTCTGCAGGCTAGCATGTACGCCCTCAAATCAAAGATGATTGTTCCATCATCAACAAACCAACCGGTTGGCGGATTTCCATAGGGAATGAAGTTGAATTCTTTAAAAATGCTCAGCCTAACCTTCATGTCATAGGCATTAAGATCTAATGGAGAAAGTCAAGATAATTCTTGCACCGATGTCCTGAAGGAACATCCAAGAATTTGTAGTCCATTCTATACATTATAAGTCCTGAAGTGAGTGGCGATCCATCCCCATAAAACATGGAATGGTCCCACTATTATCAAAGGATATTTACCCATGAAGACATGAAGTAAACTCCTATGAATATTTGCTAAAATGGGGGTAGCCAACCCAACCATTTTTCCCTCAGCCAACTTTGCCGCAATAACGAAGGTCCCTGGCCTGACGCCTCCCTTCGAGTCCCTGACTGGCAAGAGATAAACGCTGAGCCACAAAGCCAAGAATATCGCCAGACGAGTCTTCTTTGGGATCCTTTTATTCACCTCATATCCCCATTTCTCAAACTCTCCTACTTCTAGAGTTGTCTAGAATGTTCCCGGAGCACCCCTCTTCTCGGTTTTTGGGCAGGTAGTATGACGGGTGGGCCTTTTATCCTTGGATTTCATTTTCTTGGATCCTTTCTCTTTCGGCTCCTTCTCCTTTGGATGCTTCCCTTTCTTCTCAATAAGAAATATATTCATCCACTCATCTAGATGAATATCCTTTCTAGAATGAGTTAAGGAGGTCTCTGAACTCTTGATCCTGTGGAAGATTTTAAATAATTCCCGAGCTAATGCATGATTCTTCTCTGAATCATTCAAATTCACCTTGGGAGGGATGAATTTATCATACATGTCGCCCAAAATTGGATCCCCTGAGATCTTGTGGAAATCCCACAGACTGATGCCTACTTCTCCATGTGTCATATGGAAATAATTGGTTTCTGGGCTCCAGTGACTGAGTATCTCCGGCACGAAGTTATCATGTCTGTAAACATATGTTTCCCAACCCGGATAGCTTCGTATATCGCCACTCCTTTCAAATCCTTGACAGACTATGCACAGGTTTGTCACACCCAGTATGCCCACATCCAAGTTGGCTTCACACCTCCCCCAGGACGGAAGTCCCAACTTTTCTTCCAGCCTTTGAATTGATCCATCTAAGCATTTTAGATGATTTAAGGATGACAATGTTGTTGCAGCTCGGGCTTATGAGGTTTTAAATACAGCGTACAAGGTCTATGATGCATCATGTGGGATTTCTCCACTGTTCTAGCATTTATAAATGCTCCTCCACATGAAATATTTGCCGAAGCAAAGTTGGTGTAATTCTGAAACTAAGAAAATGGGAGATTGTTCTTTGCTTCTGTAATAGTGACTTCTCGCAGATGAACATAACCATACAAAGGCAGATAAGTGCTTTGTGGGAAATCAAGATTATATTTCTTCAGATACTTTTCCAAATCTGGGAGAGTGCTATCGCAGACAGTATAGTAATCATGGACAATTATTCCCATCATATCATCAAGTTTCTTGCTTGTCAGTTCATCATCCATTACAATTCTCTTGGGAGCTATTGAATCTACAAAAAAGTTGAATAAATTAACTCTTAAATGTGTTTATTTTTCATAAAATTTGTGAAGAAATTTGAAAAAATCGCAATGGAATTAAGGTGCACAAGTCTAATATTGGCGCGCAAGTGTGGATGTGTCGCACAAGTGTTAATGTGCCGCGCACGTTTTTGGTGTGCAAGTATCACTGCGCAAGTCCAGATACCTTGACAGTAGTACGAGAGCAAAGGAAAAGCGGAAAAGATAGAAACATGCATGGCGGAGATGACCTGCGTGGCGAGAGCTAAAAAATATGATGTTCTATGAAAAGCGTGACAAATGAGCTCATATTTATAGGCTAGGCCGGCCACCTGCGCGCCTACAGCCAGCGCACTTCAGCACTGCACGACTCGCACCTGCGCGAAGAGTGTTGCGCACTAAAAACATGTGCGCCTCTTTCCCTTTGGTTTTCTTCTTTTCCTCAGAGTCACATCCTTATTTCTTTCGGATCTAACTGAGGGGGGACTTTTTTTGATGCTCCCTTTTCTTCACATTGTCTAAAGGAATGTTAAGGGAAATGCCTTAGCTAAAATTGATTCATCCTTTGAAGAAAATATCAAAAATCGACAAAGGCATGAACAAGTATTCAAATTCTCATGCGCCGCATAGGTCCCCTCACTGTCGCACAAGTACACCTGCGCACCACCTAATGGTCGCATAGGTGACTTGCGTGCCCTCTTTGAAAACCGCTCGGGGTCTTCTCCAACCTATAAATACCCCCGGTGGTCCCCCCATTTGAGGAGGATTTTTTTTCAGATACATAGCTCGGAACGCCCAAGTCTCTTCTTCAAGTATTCCAAACACTTATAAGGTAATTATTTACCTAGAATGGAAGGTATAAACAAGAGGAATAAGGTCTAAGTGTCAGAATTCAATAACACTTGCGCGCCTAAGTGTTTTACCCTTAAGGGAAATGGACACACTTGCGCGCCTCCTTACCTACTCATTGAAACTTGCATGCCACACTTCTGAAAGTACATTGGGATAATTTTAAAGGCTTTGATCATGGGTCGCCCAAGTATTACCCTACTGGTTAACAATCGCACAAGTACCCATGTGCCGCGTAGGTACACCTGTGCAACCAGGACCTGCGCACTGACCACACTTGCGCGCCACCCTACTCCTTCACAAGGACTTGCGCGCTGATCAGTACTTGCGCGCCCACGCAGTACCTGTGTGCCTGCCAGGACTTGCGTGCCCTTCCCTTTTTGGGTGCCCTTCCTTCCCATTTCCACTTATCTTAGACCTATTCACCTCTCCTCTTCAGGATTAAGCCTTAAAGACACTCTTCAAAGCCATTTATGGCATGTTTTCTTGATCGATTTCCTTATCTGAAAGGAATTATGTGGAACATCTCTCAAAACCTAGTAATTTACACATCTTTTACATCACTAAAGTTAGAGAGTTTATTCAGTCAACCTCATCCTTTAAGGTGAGATAATCCTTACCATGGGCCTCCTTTTCAGGAGTAAGCCCCAGTACAAACTCTAAATTCTCATTAATATGGGCATCCTCCTTAGAAGTGAGCCCCAAGTCCTCATTAATTTGGGCCTCATTTTTTGGATTAAAACCCAGTCCAAGTTCTCTTAATTAGGCCTCCTTTTTAGGAGTAAGCCCCATGTTCCCTAATATGGGAATCCAACTTAGGAGTAAGCCCCAGCCATAATTCCCTTAAACCTGGGCCTCTTTTTCGGGAGTAAGCCCTAGTCTAAATTTCCTTAACATGGACCTCCTTTTCAGGAGTAAGCCCCAGCCTTAATTTCTCTTAACTAGTCATAATTCCTTTTTGATTTGGGCTTCCTTCTCAGGAATAAAACCCTGTCATAAGTCCCCTCTTAACGTGGGAATCTACCTTAAGAGTAATCCCCAAGATTAGAGTATCCAAATATCCCTAAAGTACATACACCTTTATGGACCATATTCCTGGATTTCTTCCCTAAAATAAATCTTAATCTTCATCTGTTTGGGCAGTCATACATACATAAGCCCCAAATCAATGCATCTCTCATGGAACAATTGTCTAGTTCCACCAGTACCTCTTGTTTCTCACACCGATCATGACTCACGTGAGCTTATAGTATAAAATTAATCATGACATCTTTCTTTGATCCATCAATCATGCATAAACATCATACTCCCTTATTCGAACTGCGTGGGTTCTGATTCCTTTTCTAAACAAAGGATACATAGGTATCCCATTTGCGGGTAGGATCCCAACTCTGAAATAATTCATGTCCTTCTGAATGAAAATAAACATCAAGTGCCCATATGAGTGGCTTTAAAACCAGTATGGTCATCATAATGACCAAGAGAATTTTATATACTGAAGGATACCATTGACTAAGAATCTCTAACAAATAAGGATGATTCTCTATAGATGAAGAACCTTGAATACATAAAAAGGATTCTCTAAATTTTCTATATATTAATTATTGATTGTTATACCTAAAAGAAAGATCATTTTATACTTGGTAATGTAATAAGGATTCACGAACATAACTTCAATCTATAAAGAGAGTCCCAGAGTAAACAATAATTCCCCTAAAAAAGGTGCGATGAGTCCGACCACCCATCCTCTCGACAAATGAAAATTCCTAAGCCTCATCAGTCCACAACTAATGAGCACCTACCTTTGGAAAGTAGGCCCGAATGGGTGTGGAATCATTGGATGTTTCCAGTTCTACGAATAAACCTGTTAGAAACCGCTTGGAATGTTTAAAACTTTAATCAACGAGGTCATCCCCAATTCCAGAGGAAATGACGGGGTATTGGGTATTTATGGTTTTAGCCTTGTTTTTTCCTTATATGCCTTGTTTTTTTGGATAGAGGATAATTTTCTATGAATAGGGTTAACTTTTCCATGTTATGGATGTTTTTCCCATGTTTTCTTGTTTTGACCATTTGGTCTAGCCTTGCATGTTTGACTGTTTACTTCCCATGCCTAGTTTCGTTAGGATAGAGTAATTGTTATCTTACAAGCTATGATATGTTGTATATTGTTTAGGCACATAGTTCATGGGGTTTATGTTGGATTCCATGTACCGTTTGTGCAATGTTATCATACACAGGTATGTGGGAACCTGGTGTAGTATACCATAGGGAGAATTGACTTTGAGGGCTTCTCTAGTGTGTCTGTTTTACTATTACGTTGTGAGACCCTTAGGGGATGGATGTTGTTCTCCCTCAGAGTGTCTATAGTTTCCTAGTTATGGGCCATAAGATAAATTGAACATTGAGTTCTACCTCAGAGTTCCTATTAGTTACCGATATGAGACTACATGGGGAATTGACTATGAGTGCTTCCTCAGAGAGTATTTGCTTAAGCTAAACCAGAGGGGTTAGACTATAAGTACTTCTCAGAGGGTTGCTTGTGTTTTTTGGTTAAACCAGAGGGGTTAGGATGTGAGTACTTCTTATAGGGTTACCTAATTTTGATTATCTTCTTACTTGATATATGAAAATGAATGAAATTTAATTTTTAGGATTGTTACTTTGTGTATTTCCTTGTTTACTGCTTCTTTTTGTTTATTGCCTACCATATATATTCACTGACTGTTAGGCATAGATATTTGGGTGGTTTCCTACTGGGATTCGTCTCACACCCTATTTGACTCATGATTTTTGGCCCAAATAGATTATATTATTTTAGTTATAGATAAGGGCACACACCCTTCTACTTCAGGTACTTGATTACTGTAGAGCTGGAGAGTAACAGACCAAGCTGAGGCTTGTGATGCTGTGGAAATGTTTACTTGATTTTCTTGTACTTCTTTTCAATACAATATTCCATAATTGTGATTTATTTGGATATTTTATTTGACATATGTAACATTCATCATTTATATATACGTGCTCCAGTTGTTTGTTACTTTCAGTCTTCCACTATTTTCTTATTGCATGTTATTACTTCGTCCGCTATTGTTATCTGTTTATTTCTACTATGTTACTCTATCAATGAGGGAATAGTTTGCCCAATATCTCACCCAAGGCCCTTGCTACTTGTCATAAGGCTCTGGCATTTGGGGAAATTCTCTTGAGTTTATGTGACCAACCGGGTATGGGGCGCCTCTAGGCGGCACCCGAAAACCGAGACGTTACAAAGTGGTATCAGAGGGATTCTTTTCTTCTTGACTTAATCTTTGGAGTCTATAGCTAGGGATATAATGGAATAGATAATGGTAATGGGCTATGTCTGGGAGTATCTAACCCGTGTACATGGAAAAGATAATTTACCTCGATCATTGTAATTTTTATGGTTTTGCAATTTTACAGTTGATTTGATTTCACTGTTGGGTGATTCACATGTTTGGTGTTATTATCATTGATATCATTGAGGTTATATTTCTGTTCCAACCCAATTAGATGAGGGTATTACATTCCATGCATCATATAGGAACATTTTAGAAATCACATATCATGCATTATTGCCATGCCATTTAGGATGCATTACGGATTGCATGTTGTTGTGATAGATGTTGAGCTAGATATGTATGCTGTTTTGATAGATGCCTTGATAAAAATACATGTTGTTTGATAGGGTATTGTTTTTTTAAGGTTCTATTTTAATGAATTCCAAACATTGGTTATTGAGGTGTTATAGGCCCTCATGGATCTCTATTTGGTGGATCATTGCATTGTTATGATTTTATGTAACTTGTATATGTTGCCAAACTTCGATTCAAAAGGAGTATGGGCCCTCACAGATCAGAATTTGACACTTTAATGTTCATTTCAGTGTTTTCTAGGTTTTAGAGTAGTTTATGAGGATTAATGTCTGTAAAAACATAGAATACATGATGTGTGATGATAAATACATTCCAAGTATCCTTTAGTTTGGGAAGTAACTATTATTATTAAGTACACACCGTGTAATCTATAACTATTTAACTGGCTATGTGGGCAGAGACACGAGGTTCGGAAATCTATTGTGGAACATTCCATGTACTGGATGTACATGCCATATTGTTGAGACCATGTGTCCGGCTGTGGGACTAACGACACGGGGGGATGATGGGTAGCTAGTACACACAGTGTCTTTGGAGAACATGCTGTGTAGAGTCAGCCGTGTAACCGGCCGTTTGACTAACAACATGGGTTGGTGAATTTATTTCTAGTACATGTCGTGTATGGAACAAACACACCATGTTGTGTTGTTTTATAAGAACAGCATGTCTTATCCATGAAAGGGAACTCAGGAAGGGTAAGGGGATTCAAGTACATGTCGTGTCTTGGAGGAACACGCTGTGTGTATGGGGTGTTACATGACCAAGATTTGCATATGAACACTCCCACGTGAAGACTTGAGGAAACATGCCATGTAGTGGTTATACATGCCGTGTATCCATGTTTTAAAAACATGAATGCTTTATTTATACACTTCCCTTCATACACTTCTATGTTTCAGTCCTTGATAATCTTGATATAAGGTGTGTGTTTCATCTTGCAGAGTCATGCCACCCCGACGTCCTCCGATTGTACGCCAGTAATAGGGAAATGATCAGGCACCAGACATGGCTGATCAGGGACTACCGGTAGATCCTGCTGTAGTTCCCGTGTTGGAACCATCTGTTATTTTGGATATTGTTGTTGATGCCCAGTTACTATAGGGATTGATGAGGTTCATGCAGATCTTTCGAGGAGTACCGCACCCTTCCCCATCAATGGTAGAGTTGAAGAGGGTTTTTTAGCTACAGCATCCTCCCATCTTCACAGGGTATGGAGGACCTCAGGCTGCAGAATCATGGTTAGAGGCCATGCGTTTGATCTTTGTGCATCTAGAGACTACTCTAGAGAGGTTGGTGAAGCTCTCTATGTACAGACGACGAGATTCAGCCAAGATATGGTGGGATGTGATCTCATAGGCAAGATGCTAGCAGGTTATGGATTAGGATGAATTCTAACATGCCTTCTATGACTACATTTACCCATATACTTTCAGGGCTGATGAAGCCCGAGAGTTCATGAGTCTGGAGTAGGGTACTCTTTCAGTTATGGAGTCTTCTTCTCATTTTAGAGAGCTGCAGCGCTTAACACCCATTCCAGGTTGTGATGGGTTATTTCTGGAAAGGAAGTTTAAGGATGTTCTCAGGCACGAAATCCAATCTCAGGTGAAAATGTTCATGGTGACTTCCATCACTTCTATCGTCAACCAGGCACTGATCACGGAGCGCACTCTGAGGGATTCTAGAGGTGTGATCCAGGGCGGTTTGTCATCTTGAGTTGGTACCTCTCAGGATGATAGTAGGAAGTGACTTAGGTAGACTACACATGGAGATTTTGGTAGGTGGGACACTTCTTTTTGTAGCATGGTAGTATACTACCAGTGCGGAAAGAGCGGGCATACGTGGCCATATTTCTTGAAAGATCCTGTAGAGTGCCGATCTTACGACAAGATGGGCCATTTTCATTATTTCTGTTAGTTTTTATCACCATTATATAGTGACATGGGGTTCTTCTATGACTATGCATTTAGGAGAAGGACCACTAGTTTCTCATAAGTCTGGGAACTGGAGTTTTCTGGCTGTTCAGGACAAGGTGGAGGTTGTGTCCATGGTAACCAGTTGCCAGGCATGCAATGACAATAGGGTGGATAAGCTCAGGTTGGACATGCAGGTTCATAGGGTTGCAGTACTGGTCAAACATTTGTAGTGGATTAGAACCAACATGAATAGGATCCTGACCCTCTATAGTTAGAGGTACTATTCTTGTTGCGTCATTTTTAGCTTCTACTATTTTCGATACAGAGGCTTACCATAACTTTATATCTGATGCAGTTGTGGAGAGAATTGGGCTCTGTATCTTTTCTTCTGCTGATATCTTGACATTAGACACTTCATTGGGGATAGGAATAGTTAGTGTACATCAGTGGAAGGAGTTCCCTCTTGAGGTTAGTGCGTGTCACTTCTTATGGGACCTCTTTTCCTGGAGATGATAGGCTATGATGTCATTCTCGGAATGGACTGGTTAGTTCCCTTCCTGGATGTTATCAATTGATATCGTCATAGGGTGAGTTTCACATCACCAGAGGGCATATCATTTCAACATAAGGGTGAATGAGATGTCCAAGAGAGTAGAGAAGTACCCGAGCATCATGGGTTAGGAGGAGTAACTGCCCAGACTACTAGTCTATATCTGGATGACCAAGGGACTTCAAAGATGGACATTCCTCTAGTGGTTGATCATTTTAGGGATGTATATCAAGAGGAATTTTTAGGGTTTCCACTGGAACAAGAGGTAAAAGTTTCTATTGAGCTTGTTCTAGGAGTTACACTAGTGTCCATTCCTTCTTATAGGATGGCTACACCAGAGTTACATGAGCTGAAGAAGTAGTTGGAGGAGATGTAGGAAAAATGTTTCATCTGACCTAGTACTTCTTTATAGAGTTATTCTTTCCAATTTACGGAGAAGGTAGATGGTTCCCTTAGAATTTGAGTGTATTATCGAATGTTGGACCATTTTACGGTCAAGAACTGATATCCCTTTCCAAGGATTGATGATCTCTTTGATCAGCTTTGAGGAGCCTGAGTATTCTTGAAGATTGACATGAGATCTATTTATCATCAGTTTCACGTTAGACCATCAAATACACATATTAATGTCTTATAGAGAAGGTACGGTCTATAAGAGTATGTGGTTGTGCCATTCGGTTTCACGAATGCACCTTCTGTTTTCATGGAACTGCTTAACCAAGTGTTCCATCCATACATAGACCCTTTCATTGTAGTCTTCATCGACTATATCTTGGTGTACTCTCACACTCAACATGACCATGACACACATCTTGAGAGCGTTTTGAGTACACTGAGGGAGCATCAATTATATGCTAAGCTCTCAGAATGACACTTTTGGATGGACCAGATTCAATTCTTGGGTCAAGTTATCTCAGAGTCAGGAGTATTAGAAGACCTAGAGAATGTGAGGGCGGTAGTTTCCCAGGATCAGCTGAAGAACCTATTTTAGGTGTCGATTTTTCTCAGGTTGGCTGGATAATATATACGTTTCATATAGGACTTCTCACACATAGAAAAACCACTGACGGGTTTGACTAAGAAGGGTGATAAGTACTTGTGGTCAGATTCTTGTGATTTAGCCTTTCAGTAAATGAAAGAGTGGTAGAATTCATCACTGATACTAGTTTTTCCAGAGACGGGAAAGAGATATACAGTTTACTGTGCTTCATCAGGTATCGGTATGGGAGCTGTGATTTTGTAGGGGAAGGAGTTGTTGCGTACGGGTCTCGACATTTGAGGGCACATGAGAGGAATTACCCGACGCATGATCTTGAGTTGGCTATAGTTGTTCATGCCTTACAATATTGGAGACATTATCTTCAGGGAGGGAATTTTTTGGTTTTCACCGACCAAAAAAGTCTCATGTATATTGTTTCTGACACTTTTGCTGGGGCACATGCATTTCCGTCACGCATGGGAGGACGTGCGGCTTGTTGCCCCGCATTCTTGCTTTTCCAAAAGCAGGCGACATCTGTTCCTTGTTCAGGGACATCTCCTCCTTGATCAAAACCAGGATGATGGGATTTCGGTTCATCATTATGTGGATTCCTCCCCAGATTTCGTCACCTAGTCCAGGTCTCCCTCATTGATTTAAGATGTATTTGTGAACCTCGTTTCCAGTGCCATATCTTCATGGACACCGGTTAATTACACTGCTTCCGTCGAGACGCTCCAAGGGGCCTGGCCAGGGCCGCAACCTTCGGTGAGGGGAATGGTCAAGATGGAGTGTCGTTGGTGTGTCTTGATGATAGAGGGTTGGAATGTATGTCTTCTGTCCCTTATTATAGGGCTTCTCGAGGGCGCGAAAGCCCGAGGCATCCCATATCGAATGCGGGGAATTTTCAATCCCTAGAAATTTATCTGAGGTTTTCCTTAGCTTCCCATGTTTAACACAGGGTATGCCGCGAGTTTAACATATTGTAGAGACGGATCAAACTGATCGGAACAATGAGAGTGGATCAGATATAATTACCTCCTGAAGGGAACTCTGATGTTGGGGCCAGCACGTGGGTGGCTTCCCAGATACTGTGGAGTGTAATGAGGTGGAATGATCCCATCAGGATGTGGCAGCCCGGGTAGGAATCAGGATGGGTGATGAAGTGAGGAGGGGCTTGAACCTTGGAGAGGCTTCCTACGTATCTCCATGGAAAGGAATCAAAGTCGGCGTAGTTTGGTGATGCGGTGGAACACCTGAAGAGGATACCCATGATAATGAATGCATGGATTGGAACCTGGAGGAAGTAAGACATCCGGGCTAAGGCATGAGCTTCCTGAGGCACGTGGGATCGAGGGAGAGGTCAGGATGATATTTGGATGTTGGATGTGGGGCTTACGCTATAAGGTGGCCCACGATGGGGAATATGGGGCTTATGCTCTGGGGTGACCCATGATGGTGCTGGTGAACCAAAGCGGAGGGGTTGGAACAACTGAGTGATGGGCTTGAACCTCATGTAGGCTACCTACGTACCATGCATTAGCACGGATCAAAGTCCACATAGTTCAGGTGATACAGTTTAACTTCATGCTGGATGGACATACAGTTTAACTTCATGCTGGACATGCATTTTGGGGCTTACGCTCTAAAGCGGCCCAAAGTTTTGGAGAACTGACGTGAAGAAGTCGGAACAACCAGGTGGTGGGATTGAACCTCATGGAGGCTTCCTATGTATCCCCATGGCAGGGAATCAAAGTCCACGTAGTTTTCTGGGATGGGGCTTACGCACTGAGGCGGCCCATGATTGATGTCATGGTCGATGCTCACTCTAAGCCAATGTGAGTCATGCTCGGTGTGAGAAACAAGAGGTAGCATGGACCAGACGATCACGTCGCAAAGGGTGCGTCTGTGAGAAGAAGAGAGGGGCTTACACATTGAGCGGCCCAAAAAGGAAACAGGGGCTTACGCGTGGTTAGCATCCCTTAATGTCAGTAATTACTCTAGGAAGGAGGCCCGTAGTGAAACTAGGCGCAGTGGGAGAGGGACTCCACTGGCCTTGGAAATGGGTAGTATGGGGGTGCATGAGTGCATCCTTCCACAAGAGAGGCTAGTGGATTACGCTCTGAGGCAGCCCTTACCACGTGGACAAACTCCGCACCAATAAATCACCCCCCTTGTGAGAGATGATCCCGACATCCCCGTGCAGACGAGCGGGTGGAGAGCATAACCGAACATGGGGGACCCTACGTGCGAGGCACGTGGTCGGATCACAATTCAACGTCATCTGTTGAGGATGAGGTGCTTGGCATTTTAACGTCCTGCAGCTCGGACAGGGTGGGTTTTCTCCACACCCCTAGGGCTTACATTCCCAACACCCACTACCCCTTGTGGGAGGGAAGGCATTGGCAAGGCCATAGAAAAGGGGGGCCGCAGGGTGAACCACCGAGGGGTCCACGTTAGCGTGGCTATGAGAAAACACAATAGCCGTTAGCGTTCCTATACGAAGAAGAATAAGGAAAAGAAACGCAATGGGAAACACCACCTAAGGGACCTTGAGGTTACTTCGGATGAGCCTGGAAGGTCGTACGGGAAAACAACACAAGGCGTGCATGCCCGGTATGGAAGACATAGGGTTTCGATGCAGAGAGGCACCTCAGGGGGAGTCAATATGAGGAGTCCTGGGTTTGCGTGCAAAGAGGAGGTTTGTGCGCAAAACAGAAGGTTGGCATGAAATTGGGGGTAGAGGGATCGCGCGCGGGTAGGGGGATTGCGCGCAAAGGGCATGGATTGCGCGTGGGTGGAAATGGACGATCCCTAAGGTATGAAAAAACCTAACGAAGGGGGCACACAGTTTTGGAAGGGTTTGCGTGCAATGGGAAGGGATTGCGCACAGAGGGAAGGGATTGCGTGCAAAGGAGGAACCCTGAGAAATTGGAAAATTTACTTAAGCCAGTGGGATTACGCGCAAAGGCGAACCCCAGGGAAAGGTTGCGTGAAAGAGGGTGATTACCTGGAAGTCATATTGCGCATGTGGGAGTCCGAATTGCATGCACGGGAGTGGGTCCAAATTACTCAACCTCGAAACGGGTGTGGTCGCCTTCTATTTATAGGCACCCGCCATCGCGGAATCCAGGCGGCGTGCAGAATCTTCCGTGTCGGGGCTGGTCGGCGCGAAAGGCCTCACCACGAAGAATCGGGCACGCAAACTTGTACACCCCACCGGTTATTTTTCGTGAATCCCAGGAGTCCTTCATGCAGACAACATTTTTTCGCCCAAGACCTCCTTAATTTCGTGCACCTCTTCCGGGACCTCCGAGCCGGGCCTCCGAGTCTGAATATGACTTCACTTCATCATTTTGAAACTTCCTCTAGGAGTTACGGACTTTTTCAGCATCTAAAAATGCCCCCGTCAAAATTGGTTCGGCGAGAGGTCGTAACGACCAGATTCCGAGGGAAACGCCAAAATTCCGAAGTAGGGGATCCCTAGGCACATTTCACGCAAAAATCAAACGGGGCGCGCAAAATGACGGATCGGTGCGGATCTCGCTTCGGTGCGGTGCGGAACCCTAACCTTGCCAATAATAATTGGCGCTGGGCCTCATGTTCCGTACTAAGGCTTTTCCACGCGATAGGCTCACTGCTCTCGTGCGTGAAATTTCTTCCGCTGATGCGCGTAAAAATGCTCTTGCAGTGCGTAATTCCTTCCAAATTCCTGGAACATTTCCATGAAAACTTGGGGTATTCCACGCCAAGTGTGCTGATTTCACACCCAACTCATGGATTTCATGCATGTCTCTCTGATTCCGTGCACCTCATCCTGATTTTGCGCACCACTCAAAATTTTCGAGATGGCCGCAAACCAAGTCGATGAAGGGGAAGCCGCCACTTGTAGAGATGAATTGTCGGCGAATGAGGAGGTTTATGGCGCCATGGTGGTCGTTTCCAACAACCTAACCTTGTTCAATCTACTGACCCCCGCCCAGAAGGAGTATCCCTTATCTGACACCCTCCCGCTCTGGAACTTCGGCATCCTGGAGGAGGTTCCCCTGCCGGGCTTCGAGGTGGACACACCGCGGTCATGGGTAACCCGAGAGGACGACCTTCCCCGCTACAAAATCACCAATAATGGCCATCCTTCTAGGGAAACCAGGCACATTGATGTATATTTCCTGAACCCGAGGACCATGACCATTACTGGGGATGAGCCTATCGCGGATAATTCTCCAGCCCACTATGCAAGCACATTCCGTCAAAGCATCACGAATGATACTAAGGGCTGGATAAAACATTGGGACCTGCGGTCTGAGGGAAACATTACCAGTGAGTGGGCCTAGGCATTTTGGGTTCGCCATACTTGCCACCAGTTCGAGGCCGAGCTGTGGCCTATTGGCCTGTTCGAGGCGGTATGGACGTCGCAGTTCCACTTCCACGGTCAACCCATGCTCGGGATGGAGCTATTTACCCAGTGGTCCCCCTGATACCAACACATTCCACCTTCACCATGGGAAAGTTGTCATCAGCCATTGGGACGTTCACTGCATCAGAGGTATCCCACTGGAGGGCTACCAATACGATGTGTTCGTTCCTTCAAAGAACACCTGGGAAGACATGTCACAGACTCCCATGCAGACGTGGCACCTGCTGGAGCTGGCCAAAAAGAGGTTGGGGGTCAAGGACTTCCTGAAGGACATTGCCTACAATGACTGGTTCAGCCAGTTTCTAGAGAAGGACACGGAGATCAAGATGCCGGGACGGGGAAAACTGTGCCCCACCGTGGCTCAGAGGAGCAAGAAAGGGTCATACTGGAAGACCCTAGAGGCAGGGCAGTACCAATCGTGGGGATACCACGTCATCAAGGCACGGGACCTGAATGTCAGGTAATTCGGGTTCCTTTCCACCTTCCTAAGAGGGTGGCTCCTGCCAGTGCGGGACGCGAGGATGGGCATCCGTCCTGCAACATTCATGATGGTGGGCAACATGGCCGCCAACAAGAGGTTCAATCTAGGGGTCCCTGTACTGGCTAGGAAGTATGCCATTCTGGGACATATCTCACAAGGGGGGGTCGCCTCGGAGGGTATGTGGCCCCTTCCAGATCATTCATGGAAGGGTGGAGGCTCATCTCGATGGGTATACTTTCCCGAACGCCATCCGTCCTCCGGGTAATGGCCTGCGACCGTCTCTGCTGAACATCACCAGGGTGAGGAGACTGACGCTCAATGAGGAGGGCGTAAGGACCCAAATCAGTAACCACACCAATTTCAACATCATCCTATTTCCCACCCCGGCTGGCCAGATGGTGGACAATGGGTGAGGCTCACTGGAGCAGCAGGAGTATTTCCAGAGCATCCGAGGTGGTGTTCACGTGGCTCGGATCGACGGGAAGGTGATCTGCGAGCCTTACGTGCCATCTCGATTTTCCAGGAAATTCGGGCGCCTTCAACGAATGCTGAAGAAGGTATTTATGCTTTTTTGGGAGGAGAAGAATCCATGCTTCCTGTGCCAAATGTGGTTGATGTTCACCACTTTTGGATTTGGTGACGTCATCACCTTTCCTCCCACCGGGGCCGACGCTGGCCTAGAAACCGAGTACGCCTAGCACTGGGCCATTGCGTACCCTGAAGGGCTTTTACACGAGTGATTCTGGAAACTCGAGACTAGCCTCATGGAATCCGGGTGATGGGGGAGTAGGCAATGTGCCATGAGAAAGGGGGAACGAGGGGCGCGTCAGGCAGTGAGGCCGGCGCAGGTCGAGACCTCAGCAGTAGGGACATCGCACGGTGCTACTACGGCCTCGTTGACCTGAGGGGGGTCACACGAGGCGGCCAGGGAGCTGCCCGGGAAGCAGATAAGATACATTCTCAAACCTTCCCAAGATTCAGTTTTCCCGGCACTGTGGTCGGCCTGGATGACTCTGTGGAAATCAATGGGCATTAAAGCCCTCTGGCATAAGATAATGCAAGATGGGATCCAGCTGCCAGAGGTTGGGCTCATTTGAGTTACCGACTGAGTAAACTTCCATCGACGACATGCTTATCTGATGGTCATGGACACATACGCGTGCCAAAGGGGTCGGCACGCGGAGCCACCTTTCCTGGTGAAAGTGATGCTCTGAAAAGAGCATGATCCGGAAGTGATGCCACCGGGAGAAGGTGACAGTGATGATGAGTTGGAGGGAGAGAAGGAAATTGGAGAAGATGAAGGTGAAGGATAAGATAAAGGAGAAGGGGAACCCGAAGGTGAGGGGTTGCAGGGGGGGCGTCCTACCAAGGGAGTCTCCGGGAGAGCGGCGAGATTGTTGGCTCTGATCTCGACATAACCGAGACACTCAAGGTTTGTCTATATCCTTATCCATCTTCCTTCCTCATTTATTCTCTTCTGAAATTTCTAATTCATCACTCTACCTCACTCAGGAGCATCTAGGTGCTGATCAGGTGTCCCCAATAGAGGAGGGAGGAGAGGAATCGGTGGGACAGGATGGGGCTCTGACGCCCATCATTGAACTAACAAGCGCTGAGGGGTCTCCTATTATGACAGTTCCTGCAGCGGCCAGAACACTGGAGGCCGACACTTGGGGTTCTTGTTAGTCCCACGATTCCCTACTGGCACTTGATATCAAAGATCCCAACTAATCAGGACGCACCCTGCACAGTGATCTCGACATTGGAGGCTCGTCGGGATGCCGAGCCCGGTCCATCTGTGAGCGGACCAGCGGAAGATGTACCACCTATTCCAGAACACACTTACCACACTGAGTCGGCCCCAGAAATTGGCGAGCAGGGGGAGTCAGACATCAGTGTCCTATCATTGGAGAAAGGCTGGAGGCTGACGGAGGCACTGCCGCAGTCGGGGCAAGAGAGGACGGTCGCTCGAACGTCGAGGATCCTATTCCTTTTGAAGGCATCCCTGAGGTAGACCCTGCTGATGACCTGATGGCTATCTTTACTATGTACCGGCCTGCTGATCCTGAGGAGATAGACAATTCAGATTCAAAAGAAGCCGAGGAGAGCCGGATGACATGGCACAAGGGGTGGAAGTGTATCCAGCACTTTCTTAGGCAGCCCCAGTCGGATTGGCTGAGGCGGATGGGATCACTCTAGACCTGGCTACGCTTCCTGTGCGCTAGAGGGGTTGACGCTCAATGCCTTCACTTGATGGTCCGTGATTAGATGGCTGAGAAGATGCGTGAGAGCAGCTGGCGCACCGAAGTTGCCCAGTGTCCGGAAAGATCGGTGAGCACCCATGTGCTCCTAAGGGCGGAGCGGGAAGCCCGGCACCTCGAAGGGCAGGCGACAGAGAAGGAGGTCTTCTCAATGTGTTCTGACACACTATAAGGTCAATGTCGGGGGCATTGAAATCCATCTGAAAATAGGGAGATGAAAGAGGTGAATCACGTTACCCAAATCCAGAACACTGTGGGGGGCGCGACGACGGAGGATAACTATTAACCATGGTGGAATCACAACATCCATATCGCATCGGCCTAATGCGGGGACAATAAATGAGGGCTGACCACTGACCATGTTCACAACATGGGGCCTAACTCCAATATCATAGATCAATCTTCCGGAACGTTGGCCCATGACAGCAGGCAAACTATTGGTCAATCATCCATATTGCTACAATAGGCGGACCAAAGGTCAATCATCCATATTGTTGTCTCAGGTGGACCAAAGTCTATCATCCATACTGTTAGGAGGTCCCATCAAATATGAAAGAGTATGAGGATCCGAATAAAGGGGCATGCAAAGCATCGAAAGCGAAGTGGTGGTTTTTTCGAACAGAGTCCAAAACTCCCAAAATCGCGCCACTGTGGGGGATGCACATTAGGCGGACATTTTAATATGGTAATGGATCATCCCAATTCTCATATAGGAACCCTTCGGCGAGAGAACTATCGCTTCCCACCATCACTGTGGGGGCATCCCGAACTCATTCGGGGCAGATGCTGCAGTTACGCCACTCCCTAAGAAGTCAGGTCGAGGGGCCGATAGTAAGGAGGGATGGGATTTGGTAATACTTGGGGCTGGACCCAAGATGAAAGTGTTGGAGAACCGATGTGAAGAAGTCGTAATGACTAGGTGGTGGGATTGAACCTCGTGGAGGCTTCCTACGTATCCCAATGGAAGGGAATCAAAGTCCACGTAGTTCGCTGGGATGGGGCTTACGCTCTGAGGCGTCCCATGATGGATGTCATGGTCGATGCTCACTCTAAGCCCACGTGAGTCATGCTCGGTGTGAGAAACAAGAGGTAGTAGGGACCAGACGATAATGTCGCAAAGGGTGCGTTAGTGAGAAGCAAAGAGGGGCTTACGCATTGAGCGGACGAAAAAGGAAATAAGGGATTATGCGTGGTTAGCATCTCTTAACACCGGGACTTACTCAAGGATGGAGGCCCGTAGTGTGACTAGGCGCAATGGGAGAGGGACTCCACTACCCTTGGCAGTGGGGACTACGGAGGTGCATGGGTGAAACCTTACACAAGAGAGGCTAGGGGCTTATGCCCTGAGGCAGGCCTTCCCCCGTGGAAAAACACCACTCCAATAAATCACCCCCCTTGTGAGGGATGATCCTGACATCTTTGTGGAGACGTGTGGGTGGAGAGCATATCCGACCCGGGGGGACCCTGCGTGCGAGGCACGAGGTCAGATAATAGTTTAACATCATGTGTTGAGGACGAAGTGCTTGGCAGTTTAACATTCTGTAGCTCGGACGAGGTGGGTTCGCTCCACACCCCTAGGGCTTACACGCCCAACAACCTCCACCCCTTGTGGGAGGTAAGGCATCATCAAGGCCTTAGAAAAGGGGGGCCGCAGGGAGAACCGCCGAGGGTTCCATGTTAGTGTGGCTCTGAGAAGAAGAAATAGCCATTAGCATGCCTATGCGAAGAAGCATAAGGAAAAGCAATGCAACGGGAAACACCGCCCAAGGGACCTTGACGTTACTTCGGACGAGCCTGGAAGGCCATACAGGAAAACAACGCATGGCGGGAATTCTCGGTATGGAAGACATCGGGTGACGATGCAGAGAGGCACCCCAAGGGGCATCAAGATGAGGAGTCCTGTGTTTGCACGCAAAGAGGAGATTTGTGTGCAAAACACCGGGTTGGAATGCAATTGGGGGCATAGGGATTGCGCGCGGCTAGGGGGATTGTGCGCAAAGGGCTGGGATTGTGCGCGAGGGGAAATGGCCGATCCCTAATTCATGGGAAAACCTACCGAAGGGGGGAGAACAATTTCGGAAGGGTTTGCGGGCAATGGGAAGGGATTGCGTGTAGAGGGAAGGGATTGCGTGCAAAGGAGGAACACTGAGAAGTTGGACAATTTACTTATGCTAGTGGGATTATGCGAAAAGGTAAACCCCATGGCAAGGTTGTGCGAAGATGGTGATTACCTGGAAGTCATATTGCACACGTAGGAGTCCTAATTGCTCGCATGGGAGTGGGTCCAAATTCCTCAACCCCAAAACGGTTGGGGCTACCTTTTATTTATAGGCACCCGCCGTCGCGGAATCCAGGCGACAGGCAGAATCTTCCACGCTGGGGCTGGTCGGCACGAAAGGCCTCACCGCGCGGAATCGGGCGTGCAAACTTGTGCGCCCCACCAGTTCTCTTTCACGAATCCTAGGAGTCCTTCATGTGCACAACATTTTCTCGCACAAGACCTCCTTAATTTCGCGCACCTCTTCCGTGACCTCCAGGCCGGGCCTCTGAGTCTGAATATGACTTTGCTTCGTCATTTCAAAACTTCCTCTAGGAGTTACGGACTTTTTCAGCATCTACATATATCTTCACTCAGCGTGATCTGAATTTGAGACATTGAAGGTGGGTTGAGTACCTTCAGTTCATTGACATTGTGCTTGCCTACATGGCTAGGAATGACAACATAGTGGTTGATGCGCAGAGCAGGAGGACTCAGAAATAGGTAGTTCAGGAGGCCAGTATTTAGTGGTAGCTTATGGCTTTGTTCTATAAGATTCATTTGAAGGTGCATGATAGATAGGGGAAGACATTTCCTTCTTCTGTAGTTGTTACCTCTACTCTACTTTATCAAGTGCGAATGAGGAAGCAATAGGATTCAAAAGGCCCAGTCTTATGGGAGAGTGTGTCAGGAGAGGACCCTATTATGGGATGGTGAAGGATGCTATCTTGGGTTCTTTCAAATGATGTTCAGTTTTGGGTTTCTTAGGTGCAGCAGAGTGGCTGACCTAGGACGTCTCTCCAAGGAGGAAGAAAATTAAAATAACTTCTTAATGGTATTCTAAAAATAAAATATAATCGAATAAAAACTCTACGTGAAAGCATGGGGGGTTGTTGTTTATAAAACAAGAAGAAGATTGCTGGAAGAAGATACCATTTTTTTGTTTTTTGATTTTGAAATGAAGTTTGATTAAAAAGACACAACATGAAGATGTTTTTAGACAATATTTAAAAGGTGTAATCGATCTAACTCTACCTCTCCACTAAATGATTTTCCATTATCAATTATATTAACATTAACTTAATTATAATTGTCTAATTTGTTAACCCTAGAACCCTACAGAAGTTAACTTAACCACAAAGATGAAATTATTTAAACCATAGGATTGCTTTGGAACATGCAATCACAACACTCTACTTTGATTGATGTTATTAGGTTGGCTTATGGTCAGTGGTTAATTAGAGAACATATAAAATCTGTAAATGATGATTAATTGAGTTTAGTTATTATTTTTTAACTCTAAAAATTTATCTGATGTGGTCTTTTATTACCGATTAAGATCGCACTCTCACAATTTACACAACTTCCGACCTCACGTGTTTTTGTGTCAATTGTTAAATTTCTTGCTTAGTTTCATTTAAATTTAGAACTCAATTAATAGATCATATTAAGTGAATTAAATTATATCATTGATTCAAAATAAATAAATTAATATGGTTATAGTTTGATCGATTACTAAAAAGAACTACTCTTTCTTGGGCGGTGTAGTCATCGTAGAAATGTTTTGCATTTACAAAGGTTTAGAAAGGGTAGAACCCAATCACATTTCTACTATTGATTACCGCCCAATTATGAAGATTATGAGAAGAAGAAATTTTAACAAAATATAATATAATATAAGAGATAAAAGAAGAACAGAGAAGTTTATTAAACAAACAAAAATATTACAACACAAAGAAGAAGAAGAAGGCTTCGTTGAAGGGATCCTTTCTTCAAGAGATACCCTTATAGAAATGGTTGGAGGATTAGAGTGGATCCACTTTTCCTCTACCATAAACTTCCCAATGTACATCCCAATCCCACCAAATAAGATAAAAACCAATTTATAGAGTGGTGGGAAGGCTAGGTTCAAAGTGGTTTCAAGTGTGAATGGGGAATCTCGGAAAAATATTTTATTCCAAGATGAACTGCCCATTTGACCACCACAACATGTGAATCAGCTGTCCTTCCAGGAGGATGATTCGTTCCAAAATTATTCCTAAAGTGCCTCTCACAATTGAGGCCTAATCCAAGAATTAATGAAGATGTCATGGCCCAAATACAGAACCCATGTCCATTCTAGAGAGTTCAGCCCAACTTTGACTTCATGACCCATTTTCACCAACCAAATGCATGATTTAGCTCCAATGTACTAAATAAAACATGTAGAATATTATTTCAGGAACATGTTTGAAAAATGTTAAGTTCAAATAATTCAAATAAAATTACATATTTTTGAAATACTACAGTGAATTTTTAAAGGGTAAAAATATCATTTTCATCAAATTTTGAAATGAATGATCTAATCCCAAATATTCCATAAATGAACAAATTCAGCACAATGTGAGAAAATTATGCCATTTATTATTAATAAAATATTAAATAAAATTGTGTTTTATCAACTCCACCATACAAATCCTTTTGCACTCCTGGGAAAAACCTCATATCAAGTAAACATCAAAATCAAATCAAAACAAATTTTAAAACACATATCCTTGAGATCCAACAATTCCACACCAAGATACAAAAGATATCATGCCTCATTAAAAACCATTATTTCAAGTTATCAATTTATATCATTCTATATATTTACACTTCATTTATCCTGTCACGACCCATCGTCGGGGCCCATGCCGTGACTACCCCAAGCCCGCCTTCCAATGTCCAGGGGCTGGCGACTAGCACAAAAGACGTAAATCCTGATGACTGGGAAGTCATTGCAATTATAAAAGTAAACAAAACACCAAAGAGTACAAGTGGAAGTAAAACTCTAAGTACAAAGAGAAGTGATGAAAAGTAAATGGGCCAGAATACAAACCCAACTGAAAGTAAAACTACAACTGAACAAACGTACAACCGAAAAAGACAACAGCTGGAAGAATGGAAGCGACTCTTGGGACGTCCTCCTCGGATCCTACCTGAAGGGTAGGTACAGATGGTGCAGCTCCTGGATCGTCCACCATGGATCCTACCTAAAGGGTAGGTACAGATAGCCTCCACATCACTCTCGCCTGTCAACCTCCTCCGAGTGTCGTCTCGCCGTGAAGTCCACCTCCAGATACTGACTCGTCGTGTAGTCCACCTCCAGGTACCGTCCAGTCCTCGAACACTCGGCCTCCGTCAGCACTTCCCATCGTCTGCAACCAACACAATGAGGTGCGGGTATAGCCCGTGCAGGGGTGAGTATAACGATACTCATTCAGGACCCCGAGACCCTCAAGGTCTCACTAAAACCAACAAGGATAACCACAAAGAAGATCTCAACAGAAAACCTCTACTTAGGTATATGCCCATACATATACCTAAGTTATCAAGTAACCAATCTCAATCATGAGGAAACACAAAGATTATGAAATCAACGGATAACCACTAGCCAGGTATATGCCCATACATATACCTAAGTTATCAATTTACCCATATCAATCTAGAGGTAAACACAAAGGTCATAGACTCAGCTCAAACCAGGATTTTCATTATCAAAACCGTAACTGATGAAGATCCCCGTCTATGGAGTGTACAGTGGTCCTGTTACAACTCCGATTTATAGCTCAATAACCTAAGACTGCTGAGGTACTCCTCCTGTCGAGTATTGCGGGTCTGCCACCTCACACAGTAGTGCTCCTCCACCATGGGTCTGCCACCTCACACAGTAGTGCTCCCCCTCATAACCTACAGAGGTATTCCTCCTGTCGAGTACCGCGGGTCTGCCACCTCACACAGTAGTGCTCCTATGCCAGGGGTCTTCCACCTCACAATGTAGTTCTCCCCACTGGGCTATGCTAGTCACTTTGAATCGAATCAGACAAGAAGTCATCGGTCACAACCAGCTACACGGTCTCCGTACTCTGTATTCTCGTCTCCGGGAGGGTCCGCTCCACGAGCTACAGGTTGATACTCCAAGTCTCACAAGTCCCATGAAGAAGTATCCAAAGGACCGCCTCGTCATAGGGGTCGCAACGCAACAGACGGCGCGTCAATCGGACGTCCGGTCTATGAGTTATTAGTCTTTTCGTCCTAGGGGCCCGGTTGGTTTTGTGTGCGAACCAACCCGGCCGTATCTCAACTATACCCCGAACTCTCATAGAGAATAACCATAGTGACCGTTTCTCAATGTTATCACCAACGCCGCTGACGGTTCGTCAAATGGACATCCGGTCTGAAAGATATCAGCTTTTCCATTCAAGGGGCCCGGTTGGATTTCGGGTACAATCCAACCCAGCCATACTCCAACTACATCCAAAACTCAGGTGAAGTATGCCAAACGTTTCGTCTCTTCCAGAGGAATTCAACGAGACAGAAGGCGCGTCAATCGAACGCGCGATCTGTGAGTTATTTGATTTTTCGTTCCAGGGGCCCGGTTGGTATCGTGAGTGAATCAACCCGACCGCACTCCGACGGCGTCCAAACCCCGAGCGGAGTAAGCCAAAAGTTCCGTCTCATCAAGAGAAAACCAACAAAGTTTACGACACATCTATCGGACGTCCGGAACTCAAGATATAAGCGTTTCTTCTCTGAGGGCCCGGTTGGTTTCGTATCCGAACCAACCCGGATGAACCCAAAGTTCTCTGAAACCTTGAGTGTAACATACCGAAATGACCGTCTCGATGGAAGGATCACATCTCAATTGACGGTGCGTCGATCGGAGGTCCGTAGCCCACGTTATGGGCGAATGACCGAAGAGGTCCGAAAACGGGGTCTGGGCCCAGCCCGGCCCGGACAAACCCCCCAGGGTCGGTCGAACCGGGTCGACCAAAACCGCATCTGGGTCTAGCCCAGCTGGGTGCGGCCCGGCCCGGCTCCCTGGCCCAGCCCGGCCTGCGCGGCCCGGCCCGGCCTGGGCAGCCGACTGGCCTCGCGCTGGCACGGCGCGACGGGTGCGGGGGGTTACAAACCCCTCGTTTGTCAACCTGGCGCGGCTTAAAGCCGCGCCGCCTCAAACCCAGAACGGCCCGACCGTTCCGGTTCACGTCCCACCGCCGCAGTGGTTTTCTCCGGTGGCGCGCTGCCGCCTCCGGTCGTCGGCGCCGCCGCCTTCTGCGGACCACCGGACGCGCTCCGGTGGTCCGTTTCGCCTGCTGCCTTCGCCAACAGTCCTCCCGGGACCCGATCTTTACTGCGAAGGAATTCAAACGCCATTTCGGCCAGATTCATTGTCACCCGTCGATCCACACTCAACGTTCAAAACGCGTCGTCTTCGTGGTTTTCCGGCGTGGCGCAATGGCGCCGCGGCCCGACTTGGACCGCGGATTCGTTCGACCTCAAAGGCGCGGCGTGACGGCGCCATGCTTCTTCGTCGTGATTCTCTAAATTCCCGCACGGTGCGACGAAACTACGTCGCTTCCATCTCAAGCCACGTAGATAACCAACAAAATAAAGGGGGAGGAGGTTCGGCCGTGTTTTTGCGGTCTTACCTCCTCCGTTATTTTGATAATAGTTGGCCGTTGATATCGAAGAACATCTAAAATTATTCACGACAAGAAAACCAAACCCCTACCTTGCAAAGACGTCATATGTCATCGAGCCGTGGAAGAGGCAAGCGTCGCGGTGATCAGACATCACGGAAGATCGGTGCCGATTCTGTTGACGTCGCAGGGTGAGTCGTCATCAATGGCGACGTTCCCCGTGGTGGTGTCTCCTCCCTTGACGTGGAGGAAGAAGAGGAGAAGGCACGTCATCGGTGATCGCCCGATAAAGAATGTGGCGTCTCTCTTCCTTCGACGTGGAGAGAAGGTGCAAGATGAGACGACGTTCTTCGTCGAAGCTTCGGTGTTTTTCAAGTTCTTCAACAAAGGAGATGAAGCGTTCTTCTTCAGAGGAGGAAGTTCTTCAAAACTCAAATGCTCTCTTCCCTTTCTCTTGACACAACATTTCTAACCAAAATAAAATAAGGCTCCACCTTATTTTATTTACCCATGCCATGAATTCAAAAATACAAAATTCAAAACCAACACACTTAATTAATTGATCTTGAGTTGTCAAAATAATTAATGTTTAGGTGGCATGAATTAATGTGGGAGGTGAGGAGGAGAGGAGTCACTTAAGTTAAAGTGGAGTTACAATATTAAAGTGGGATGTGAGTTATGGGAGGTCAAGGGGGTTATGGAAGATCAAGGGGGGTTAGGGTCATATGTGGACCCCACCACCCTCTTAACCTCTCATGGGTAGTTCCCTAACTTCCACTCAAAGGATAAAACTACTTTAAAGAAATAAAAATTGTAACTCAATTTTTATTTTATCTTCCAAAATTTTTTAACAACTCCTCCCGTGAAAATGAAACTCTAAAAAAGATCTTTTTAAGCAATTACCGGTGCTACGAATCCATCGGTGCCCTCAGAATTCAATTTCAAGCACCGGTTCAAAAGTTAGAAAAACCTGCTCGTTCGTTCACTGAACGTACCCGAGCTAAACTTCGTAAATTGATTCCGGGCACACCGGGCCTCGGAATCAGGCGCTGTCAGAAACCACGTTCTTGTAAAATTCCAAATAAAATTAAGAAAAAATTTTCCTTGAAATTTCCAGGTCATTACATTACTCCCACCTCAGGACTTTACATCCTCATAAAGCTTTAACACAAATGAGGGTTACAAAAGCGGTACTCAGCATGCATCTGAGCCTTCCGCTCCCATGTGCTTACCTTGAGGTTCCCGTACTGCTAGTGAAAGTGCTATTGAGGAATCGACCATCCTCATAGGACCCGCTTCTGTCGATCCTTGATCCCCACTAGAACCTCCATGAAATACACCCCATTGCCATCGTCTATCTCCCCATGGTCGATGATATGTGAAGGATCATGCACGTATCACCTCAGTTGAGATACGTGGAAGTCATCATGCACCTGGTGCAACTGAGGTTGATGGGTCAAGCGGTAAACCACCCCGCCTACCCAGCTGAGGACCTAGGAATGGTCCACTGAACCTCGGAGATATCTTTCCGCCTTGGACACATCTCCGTAATCCTCATCGAGGTGAGACCCGTATAAGGACGTGATCGTCATCCTCGAACTCTAGAGGTCTCCAATTCCTGTTTATAACTGGAACTCAAAACGACTGCTGCCACGAGGGTATGTTTGAATGACTCAAGAGTGATCGGTCACACCCTCCTATGCATGAGTTTATCCTGTGCTACCCAGGGTTTCCTTTTTGCCGACCAAGGAAAACCCATTCCGACGTCTTAGTTAAACCACAACCTTTTTGCCTAATACCGTCAATTTGTATATGAACTGTGATTTCCCAATCCATACTCAGACCAACGTCGTAAGGCCTCGACGCTGCCACAAAGAGATTCCAACCGAAACTCTCGCCTTGAGGGTCTGACCACACTGTCGGCATAAGTGTGATTATTGAGTCTTCTCCCAAGGTATCTACAGACGTGAGGGTCAAGTCTACGGCTTACCGGAAACTCTAGGTCTGGGACAAGATTCGTTGAAGGAAGGAATGATTCATATCGACATCTGTTAATATAACAACTAGTAGTGGATACAGACTATCCCTTGAATCATTCTTAGAGCCATTGGGTCACTCTCCCTGACCGAAAGCAGCTACTCTCTTCCCCTGCCCTCCAGCTCCCTGAGCCTAGCGGGGACAACTAAGGTGGGTGGTTGTAGTATGTTAAAACGCACACTACCACATGCTGCTCTCCTAGCTCTGCCTCCACGTCTGCTACTTCGCAGACTCAGCGCTACTTAAAGCTTCCACTTCTTGAAACATTTCACATGCCCGAGTCTCTTAGACTGGTGCCAGTTTCCTCTTTCTTACTGCACTGTGCAGTCTTCATCCACTCCTGGATGATCTGCACCTTCTTTGCCTACGATCTGAAAGAGCTGCTAAAATTTCTCCTTTTTGCCGAAAATAAAAACTCGGTCTCATTCCCTTGACGAACCACGCCCATTGCCTAATACATTCAATCCTGACATGAATGAGGCATTCATGCCATGGATGACATCGTAAGGCCTCGACGTAACTACCAAGATATCCAACTGTCACTCTCGCATCCAAGGGTCGAGTCACACTGTCGGCATCAGTGTGAGGTCATTGGGTCTCCTCCAGTAGAAATCTCGAAAGTGAGGGTCAAGTCAACAGTCATAACCGGGACCACTCAGTATCAACCAAACAAAAGGACAAGAAAGACAACATCACAAAGATAAGTGTCTTTTCATTATTAAAGCTCATAGTACAAAGACACGAATACAAAAACAACATGGAACTAAAAGTACAAGGGACTTATCCACTAGTTCCACTCCAATCCACCTGCTCCCAGAGCTCTACTGCCTTGTCCACTACTCGGTTGTTGCTCAAGCACTCGCCACTGCTTCTGCCTCGGTGGCTCCTACAACACCTGCGGATAGACTATGCGAGGAGTCGGACAGTCACGTGTCATGTGACCCTTCCTATCGCAAGATAAACACTGTCTGTTTCTGGCACGCCTGGACCTGACTCCACCCCGGGTGCCCCGAACTACTAATCCTATAACCCGAGGTCGCCCACCTGCTGGTCTGCTCTTCTTGGACCTCTGCACCATCTGTCTACTGCCCACAGATGACTCGTCTACTTATCGAAAACCCTGCGGCAAAGGCAGAAGCTTCTGTACACGCTCGGGGTGTAGAGCTACTAGCACAAACTCCACCCGGAAGAAGGTCTCGATGTCTTCCCATATAAAGGTCATCCCGTCGCAAAACTGCAACAAGTGGATCCACCACCTTCCTACTACTTCCTGAAGGAGGATGGTAGCAAAGATCACTATGAAGTCTGTTGGCATCCCCACTAGCCTGAAGACTCTCACCACAACCTCCATCCAATCCTCAGCTGCTTGCTGGTCCGTCTCTCCCCGGAACCTGGGTGGCCTCCGGCGCTGGAACTCGTGCAGTGCGGTCAAGTGGCGTGCATCACCTACTGCTGGGGCTGGTGGCATCGGTGGCCCAACGTATGGTAGTACCACTGGTGCCTCCGCTAGTGCCTCAACTGCAAGCGGGCCCTGTACCGAAGCCTCGTTGCTCGGCAGGCTGTCAGTACGCACATCCCTCTGGGCTCTAGCTAGTCATCCATAAAGAGGCATCCTGAAAGAAACAACGTGACATGGTCAAACGATTATACCTGGTGAGCTGACCTGGTTTGAGCTGACATTTAAAAACTTCTAGAAACACACATGCAATCAGTGTTTTCGTGCACAATGTCGGAAATCAGTTGTCAGGGTCCTGGTGTATGGATACATCGGCCGCCCACACCAACACTGGACTCCCTGAACTGAAGACCACACTCGGTACCCTTAACACTATTGCTTCACAGAAAGAAAATATCATAGTTATAAGTTCTGCGGTAGAACCGAATCCTCTGATACTAATTTGTCACGACCCGTCCTTGGGGCCCGTGCCGTGACTACCCTAAGCCCTCCTTCCAAAGGCCAGGGGCTGGTGACTAGCACCAAAGACGTAAATCCCGATGACGGGAAGGCATTTACTTTATAAAAGTAAATAAAACACCACAGAGTACAAGCGGAAGTAAAACTCTAAGTACAAAGAGAAGTTCTGAAAAGTAAATGGGCCAGAATACAAACCCAACTGAAAGTACAACTACAACTGAACAAAAGTACAACAGAAAAAGACAACAGCTGGAAGAACGAAAGTGGATCCTGGGACCTCCTCCTTAGATCCTGCCTAAAGGGTTGGTACAGATGGCGCAGCTCCTGGATCATCCACCACGGATCCTACCTGAAGTGTAATGCCCCGACCCTAGTTACCCAGAGTCGGTGCATTATTACATAACATTGGCATGATCACAAGAAAGATCAAATCTCGAATGACCGATTGGTTTAGTATCCTTGGAAACACTAGATATATTCATAAAGTTTTACATTACATCATAAAGTGGAAAACTACAACAACAACATAGTCTCCATATTCCACACTCATATCCCCACATAAAATCCCTGCAGGTCTGTTTCGGTGCGGATGTGCGTCGGGTTACGCTGTTCCGCCAGGACGCGTTCGCGCGTGCACCCGTCAACCCGAGGGGATGGGCGCGCGGCTTGTGGTCCCGCAGTCCCGCTTTCCAAAGGCGGGCGGCATCCGTCCCTTATTCAGGGGCGTCTGCTCCTTGATCGAAACCGGGATGATGGGATGTCGGCTCCTCCTTCCTTGGACGTCTCCTCGGAACTCGTCGCCTAATCCGGGTCTCCCTCATAGACTTAAGAATGTTCGTGAATCTCGTTCCCGGCGCCATATCTTCATGGACACCGGTTAATTACGCTGCTTCCGCCCGGACGCTCCAAGGAGTCTGGTCGGGGCAGCAACCTGCGGTGAGAAGGCCGGGTGGCTCTGGGTGCTGGGGGCGTGTCGTAACACTGCGGCTCTGCACGTCTGTCTTCCGTCCCTAATAGGGCTTCTCGAAGGCATGATGGCCTGAGGCATCCCACACTGGGTGCGGGGAACTGTGTCCCCTGAGGTTTTCCTCAGCTTCCCATGTTTAACACGGGGTATGCCGCGAGTTTAACGTCCAGCGGGGACAGCATCAGACTGATCAACACGAGAAGTGGATCAGGTGACAGAACCCCTTGCGGGGAACCTCCGACGCTGGGACCAGCACATGGGCAGCTTCCCGAGTTAAGTGGAGTGGAATGAAATGGCATGACCCCACCGGGATGTGGCGGCCCGGGTAAGGATCAGGATGGATGATGGAGTGAAGAGCATGGACCCCATAGGGGCTTCCTACGTACCGCGCGTTAGCGCGGATCAAAGTCAGCTTAGTTCGGATATACAGTTTAACGTCATGCTGGACGTCGGCAAGCCGACTCACGAAGAGGTCGAGGCCGCCAGGCGGAGGATTGAACCGAACCACCTCGCACAGAGGGGGATGGAACGGCCGGGTGGATCACAGTTTCACGTCATGCTGGACGATGAAAGGAGAGATGGAAAAAGGGGCTGTGGGGAGGCACCGTGGAGATACACACGGGCAGTCTCCCACAGGGGCGGATTCATAGGTGAATCGATGCAAGCGTGGACCCTGGAGGGGTCCACTGATGGACGAACCGACGTGAATACGACCGGGACGACCAGGTGGTGGGCTTGAACCTCAGGGAGGCTTCCTACGTACCCTGTTTAGAAGACAGGGATCAAAGTCCACATAGTTCATTCTGTCAGGACTTACGCACTTGAGGCAGCCCGGATGCGGCAAAACTCAGTTGGAAGGGACTTGGACCGAAAGTAGGAGACACCTCGATCCCAGTCACACCCTCTACTGGCTTCGGCGGTGGGGGGGGGGGCGCAATGGAGATACACATGTGCAGCCCCCCACAAGAAACTAGGGGTTTGTAATACCCTACCCCCGTAGGGAAAAGCCGCTCCCATTAAATCGTCCCTAAAGAGGGGCAATCCCGACATCCCTGCAGAGACGAGCGGGTGGGGGCCACATCCAAACCGGGGGGGACCCTGCGTGCGAGGCACGGGATCGGGTGATGCGGACGGTTTAACGTCTTGCCGGACGAAGTACAGTTTAACGTCGTGTGTTGAGGACGAAGCGGACGGTTTAACGTCTTGCCGGACGAAGTACAGTTTAACGTCGTGTGTTGAGGACGAAGGTGCTTGGCAGTTTAACGTCTTACAGCACGGACGTGGTACAGTTTAACGTCATGCTGGACAAAACACTTGGCAGTTTAACGTCTTGCAGCACGGACGATATGCTAGACAGTTTAACGTCGTGCAGCTTGGACGTATGCAGTTTAACGTCGTGCAGGATGTTGGTGGCCGCCGATGGGTCCGTGTCACTTCGCGCAAGCCTGGAGGGTCGCACGGAAAGACAACGCACGGTGCGGGCACCCAGGATGAAAATCATCGGGCGCCACGCGGGCGGGTACCCTCATGGGGGCAAGGGGGGCGACCCTGGCGGATTGCGTGCAAAAGAGGAGCTTTGCGCGCAAAACGGCAGGACAGCGCGCAAAATGGCGGGCTGGCGCGCAATTGGGCCGGCCCTTTGCGCGCGGATGATTTGAGATTGCGCGCACCGGACTTCGGACAGCTCGCGGGGGCAACGGCTCATTCTCTAACGAATGGCCACTTTGAAGATGGGGGGTGCGCGCAATCGGGTTGGATTGCGCGCACCCGGGGGCAATTGCGCGCAAGCGGCTTCTTTTGCGCGCAAAGGCCTTCGGGTTAAGATTTATTCAAAGGAAAGGAGCCAAGGGATTTCGCGCGAAGGCGAACCCCAAGGCTCTATTGCGCGAAAGAAAAAAGGTTACCTGAAGATCGGCATTGGCGCGGAAGGGGTTGGATTGCGCGAACGAGCGACGCTTCGGATTCTGGCAACCTTCAAAACGTCGGGGGTCGCCTTATATTTATAGGCAACCCCGGGCGCGGAATTCGGTCTCGGGCGCGCAATTCGCTTCGCGGGCGCGAAATCAGGACACGACGCGCAAGGGAGCCGCGCAGGCCACGGGCGCGCAAAATAGCGCGTCGGCCCAGCGCATTGCGCGCATCCCGGGAGGATTGCGCGCCGCGACTCAACTTTGCGCGCTGGCCTCTGAAATTTCGCGCAAGTCCTCCGGGCCCTCCGGAACGTGCCTCTGACTCCAAATATCACTTCGCTTTCCGCATCCGGAGCTTCGTTTGGGAACAACGGACTTTTCCGGCGTCTACAAAAGCCCCCCCTCGGAATCTGATCGGCGAGAGGTCGCAACGATCGGGTTCCGAGGGAGACGCCGGAATGCCGAAATCCTGGGCTGCGCGGGACTTAGGCGCGCCAAAAGGGGCGCCGGGCGCGAAATTCGCCGCTGCGGTCGCGCAAAGCGCTTTCCGCGCCGCGCGGACCCCGGCCTCGCCTATAAATAGGGGCCCTGGGTCCCGCGTTCCGTACTCCGGCCTTCCGCGCGATAAGCTCCAACGCTCTCGTGCGCGAAATTGCCTTTTCCGGCGCGAAATTCGCCCGATCGGCGCGCAAAACCGTCCGGATTTCGCCTGTCTTTGCGCGAAAACCCGGAACTTTGCGCGACAGTCTTCCCAATTGCGCGCCGTCCACTTGGATTGCGCGCCAACCTTCAAACTTCTCTACCAGCCTCGTCCGATCCCGCACGCTTCATCCCTTAACCCGCACGACTCCCAAAACTTCTGAGATGGCCGCGCACAGAGGAAATGAGGGGGATGCCGCCACTCGCAGGGATGAGATGGCGACGAACGAGGAGGTTTACGGAGCCAAGGAGATTGTTTCCAACAATCAATCCTTGTTCGACTTACTGACGCCGGCCCAGAAGACATATCCACTGTTGGACAACCTGCCGCTCTGGAACTTCGGCATCCTAGATGAGGTTCCGGTGCCAGGGTTCGAGATTGATGCGCCGCGGACCTGGGTGACCCGGGAGGACGAGCTTCCCCGCTATAACATCACCAACAATGGGAATCCTGCCAGGGAGACCAGACACTTGGATGTCTATGTCCTGAACCCGAGGACGCGAACCATTGATGGGGGTGAGCCTACTGCGGAGAATTCTCCAGCCCTCTACTCGAGCATATATCGCCAGAGCGTCACGGATGACACCAAGGGCTGGCTGAAGGACTGGGACTTGCGGTCTGGGGGCAACTTCACCAGTGAGTGGGCCTGGGCGTTCTGGGTACGCCACACTTGCGATTACTTCGCAGAGGAGCTGCGGTACATCGGCCTGTTTGAGGCGGTGTGGACGTCGCAGTTCCACTTCTACCAGCAGTCCGAGCTCGGGCCGGAGCTGTTCACCCGATGGTCTCCGGATACCAACACCTTCCATCTTCACCATGGGGAGGTCGGCATCGGTCTCTGGGACATCCACTGCATCGGAGGTATCCCGCTGGAGGGCTACCAATACGATGAGTTCCTGCCACCGAAGAACACCTGGGAGGACAGGTCACGGACTCCCATCCTGACCTGGCATCTGCTTGACCTGGCTACGCAGCGGCTCGGGATCAAAGACTTCCAGAAGGACATAGCCTACAAGGAATGGTTCGGCCAGTTCTTGGAGCATGACCCGGCGGTCAAGATGCCAGGCAGGGGGAAGCGGTGCCCGACCGCAGCTCAGAGGAGTCGGAACGGGTCGTACTGGCGGGTCCTGGAGACGAGCGACTACCGCTCATGGGGGTACCGCGTCATCGAGGCCCGGGACCCAAATGTCCGGTACGCGGCGTTCCTGGCCGCCTTTCTGAGTGGGTGGCTCCTGCCAGTGCGGGACGCGAGAATGGGAGTTCGCCCGGCGACACTGGCGATGGCAGGCGCTATGGCCGCCAACAAGAGATACAACCTCGGGGTCCCAGTGCTGGCGAGGCTGTATGCCATCCTGGGACGCATCTCACGAGGGGGGTCGCCACGAAGGATCTGTGGGCCCTTTCAGTTCTTCCACGGCTGGGTGGCTGCTCACCTCGGTGGGTACACGTTTCCGAACGCCATCATTCCTCCGGGCAACGGCCTGCGACCCTCCCTGCTGAACATCGCGGGGGTCGCTCCGATGACCCTAAGTGAGGAGGGCGTGCAGATCCGGATTGGCAATCATGCCAACTTCAACTTCAGTCCGTTCCCCACTCCCGTCGGCCAGATGATCGACAATGGGCAGGGTCCGCTGGAGCAGCATGAATACTTCCTGAACATGCGGGGCGGGGTGCTCGTGGCTCGGATCGACGGGAAGGTGATCTGCGAGCCTTACGTGCCGACCCGTTTCGCCAGGCAGTTCGGGTGCCTTCAACGGATGCCGAAGAGGGTATTCACTGCTGTCCGGGAGGAGACGAACCCTGGCGTCCTTCGCCAGATGTGGCTGATGTTTGCCGCTTTCGGCTCTGGCAACGTCATCACTCTCCCTCCTACCGGAGTTGACGCAGGCTTGGCAACCGAGTACGCTGAACACTGGGCCATCGCGTACCCTGAGGGGCTCTTGCGGAAGCTAGTTCGGCGGCTCGAGGTTACCCGTGCGGAGACCGGGCATCAAGGAAGGAGGCGAGGCACCGCCACACGGGGGAGAACGGAGGCGCGCCAAACAGCGGAGCCGGCGCGGGGAGGGACTTCGGCGGCGGGCACATCGCGAGCTGCCGCCACGACCTCAGCGCCCAGAGAGGGGGCACGTGCGGTGGTCGACGAGCGGCCCGGGAAGCAGGTGAGACGTCTGCTCGAACCTTCCCATGATGCGGTCTTCCCGGCGCTGTGGTCGGCCTGGATGACTCTGCGGCAGTCACTGGCGACCGACGCCATCTGGCGAAAGATACTCAGAGAAGGAATCTATCTGCCAGAGGTCGGGCGCCTCCAGATTGCCGACAGAGTGGACTTCAACCGGCAGTATGCGTATCTGACGGCCATGGACGAGTACGCGCGCCAACGTGGTCAGCGCGCGGAGCCATCCCTTCTGGTGAAGGTGATGCTCGGTCTAGAGCCCGCTCCAGAACAGATGCCGCCGGAAGAAGACGACAGTAACAACGACTCCGAGGAAGAGGAGGAAATGGGGGAGGATGAAGGCTCCGAGGGAAGATCCCATCAGGGGAGTCCGCGAGAGAGCGGCGAGGTGGCCGGCTCTGACGACGTTGATGTCACTGAGCTCCTCGAGGTCCGCTTCTATCCCTACTCAATCTGCTTCATCCATTCTCTTATGCAGTTTCTAACCCATTTCTCCATCTTTCTCAGGAGCGCACGGATGTTGGTCAGGCGTCCTCAGCGGGAGTAGGAGGGGCGCCAGCAGGACAAGGCGGGGGCCAGACACCCATCATTGAATTGACAAGCGCTAAGGGGTCCCCTGCTGCAACTGTTCCTGCGGCGACCGGGGTAGCGGAAGATGACGCTCCGAACTCCCATAAGTCTCCCTACTTTACTGCTGGTGCTTGCCGTTGACGATCCGTGACTAACCATGGCATGCCCTGCGCAGTGATCTCAACACTGGAGGCTCATCAGGTTGCCGAACCCGGGCCATCCACGAGTGGACCGGTGGCAGACATGCCGCCTGCTCCGGAACAGACTTCCCAAACCGAGCCGGCCCCACCAACTGCTGATCAAGGGGCTCCGGACGTCGGCGGTGCTGACATTGGAGAGAGGTTGGGGGCTGACGAGGGTGTCAGCGCCGCTGGGGAGAGAGAAGAAGGTCGCCCGGATGTTGGGGAACCTATCCCTCGTGAGGACCTCCCAGGGGCGGACCCTGCAGCAGACCTGCTGGCTGCCTTCCCTGCCTACCGGCCTGCCGATCCCGAGGAGATGGACGACTCAGACACGGAGGCGGTCGAGGAGAGCCGGATAACGCGCCGTAGGTGGTGGAAGTGCATCCAGCGCTTCCTCAAGCGAGACCCGTCGGAGTGGCTGGGGCGCATGGGATCACTTCAAACCTGGCTGCGCTTTCTGTGTGCCGGGGGAGCTGATGCTCAACGCCTCCATCTAACGGTCCGTGATTTCATGGCCGAAAAGATGCGCGAGAGCTGCCGGCGTGCCGACGTCACACAAAGTCGGGACATGTCGGAGAGCACGCGGGCGCTCCTCGCGGCGGAGCAGGAAGTCCGGCGCCTCGAAGGGCAGGCGGCAGAGAAGGAGGCCCTCGTCGCAACGTGTACCGAGCTTGTGGAGCAACTAGCAGCCCAGCTGGTTGACGCCCAGGTACAGCTGACGGAGGCGGGCCAACAGATGGTCACAATTCAGGTCGAGCGGGAGCGTGCACAGGCCAGAATCGACGAACTGCGCGCTGCGACCGCCGACGAAGAGAGGGCACGCAGAGAGCGAGAAGCATCTCTGGAGGCCACCAGCCAAAGGGTAGCGGCATTAGAAAGACTCATTCAGCACGCTAATCCCTAAGGGCTTTGTTTTGCCATTCCCAAAACATTTGCTTCCGCTACTTTGATCCATCTGTATGAATCAATATATTTATCTGCAACTTTTGGTTTAACATGCTCAACCACAATTCGTTGTCTTGCGGGAGTGTTAACCAAGCATCAGGCATCCATAATTGGGCCTGAATTTCTGGAGAAAAGACGGAGGTCATTCCTAGGAAAGGAGACCTCAGACCTAATCAATGTATCATCCCCCCAACTTGTTCCAACACACGAGCGGGACAACGCTAGGGGCGTTGAGATTTTATCCGAACATAGGGAAATGAGAAAGGGTGAATCGCATGTCCCGAATCCAGACATCCACAACGGTTGGCCTTCTAGGAAATGCCCAAGACGGTAGGCGGACAGTGGATCGACCATAACAACTGCAATAGACGGACCGAAAAAGGCCATCATTCATATTGCAGGAGGCGGACCACATGTCATCATGAATACCGCTTTGGGGTTCCTTCAGACACAAGGGCGGAAATCCAGATCAACAGGGCATGCGAAGCGTGGGGTGAAGTGACGATTGTTCGGACAGAATCCAACGCTCTCAAAATTGCGCCACTGTGGGGAAAGCGTATTAGGCGGATGCACTAATCTGGCCGTGAATCACCCCAATTCTCAGACAGCACCTCTTTGACGAGGAAACCGTCCCTTCCCACCATTGAAATGGGGCATCCCGAGCTGAATCGGGGAGAATACCACAACTGCACCACTCTAGCAGAAGCCAGGCCAGACGGCCGGCGACGAGGAGGGGCGGGACTTAACGATCCCTGAGGCTGGACTCGAGTTGAGATGCCCGGGCATTCCTACGTACTCCATCAGGCTGGAGATCAAGCCACACGTAGTTCTGAGAGTGCAGTTTAACGTCATGCAGGACGTAGAATCCCGTTTGGGGGAGATCTTAGTTTAAGGTCTTAGAGCTCGGACCATAAAGAGAGATCTTAGTTTAAGGTCTTAGAGCTCGGACCATAAAGAGAGATCTTAGTTTAAGGTCTTAGAGCTCGGACCATAAAGAGAGATCTTAGTTTAAGGTCTTAGAGCTAGGACCATAAAGAGAGATCTTAGTTTAAGGTCTTAGAGCTCGGACCATAAAGAGAGATCTTAGTTTAAGGTCTTAGAGCTCGGACCATGGGGACCTCAAAGCACGCCACATCGTGGTCATATCCCCCGGACATGCGAAGATGCACTGAGGGATAGTGTCAAGAGTGTCGAGGTTTCGCCTGGCCAGAATGGGAGGTGGAAAATGTGAATCATGCGGCCATTCACTCAAGGACTGGAGGCAGCGGAGTAACGATATGGGAGTACTGCCGACCGTGGCGGAAAAGCAGCATCAATATCGCACTAACCGTCGGTGGAATGAGGCAGCAAACGAGCATCGACCGCTCAATCACAGGATTCATATCGATTTGCGGCCCGAGGCCATTTGGGGTACCGGCCCGAGTCGGTGGGAGAGCACTGAGGCATTGTGTCCGAACCGTTCACGGGGGCTCCACCCAGGGCGTAGACGATGGGTCCGAATGAAATGGGGCACGAAGCCTGAAAAGCGGAAGAAACCTGACAAAGCGGATCCTGACCCTCCTGGCAATAAACCAGAGTACTCTTGACACCGGTGGACCACTGCAAGGGGTCGGGGAACACGCCTTGAGGGTGACCTGAAGGCGGCGGATTCCCCAGAGAAGGGGGAATCTCTAAGAGGTGGGGGGCTGGACCCGAAGTTTCAAACATCCGGGCGTTCCTACGTATCCCATAAGGATGGGAATCAAGCCGCACGTAGTTCTTGAAGCGCGGCGCAACACAATCGGGCACCAGCGCGGGGAAGAGTGCGGGTCTGACCCTCGCACACAGAAGGAGCGGCATTTGATATTTCTTGTTTGTCCTTAGAGATGAATGGTTTTTCGTGCGGCGACATGCCTGTGATTGAGAAATCTCTGGCGTCGCCACAATGATCAAGCCATGGAAGGCATTGATGAATGGCGTGGTTATTAACCAGCGCCCAACATGAGTGTCCCCCGAGGAGAACATCACGATGCAGTGCCGTTTCTCGTCGGGCGGCCAAGACGATCACAGTTTACGGTCGTGTGGTAGGACCAGACAACACAGTTTAAGGTCGTGTGGTTCGGACTAGGGAGGAATCCGCTTATCGCGGTACGGCGGACACGGCGGAGGGGGGAACATACCCAGCCCTACGGTCACGCACGATTCCAGGAGAAGAGTCTTGGGATAGGGGTCTGCGTATGTCCATTACCCGAGGGGCAGAGATGCTAGCCTCCAGATACACTGGGCCCAGAACGCGATTGTTCGGGCGACTCCCCCCTCCTTATGGGGACGAGGGTCCAGCTACGCATGGCCCTTGGGGAGAACATCCGCATATATCCCTGGTGCTCAGATCATGGGAGCCTCGAACGACATCATTACCCCGGTTGGTCTGCCTAATGTGTAGAGGTGTACTGGAGGTCAGTATGAAGAGAGTGTCGAGATTCCACTACAACGCATAAAGGCGGAGTGTGATGAGGACTGCGCAACCAATGTTCAGAGCCTGAAAGAGCCGACATGGCGATCAAGGATGTTGCTGACGCATTCGCAACACAACATCCGATCGCGTCAGCCTAAGACGGGGCAAGCAAACGAGCATCAACCGCTCAATCGCAGGATTCATATCGATTTGCGGCCCAAGACCCGCCGGTAAATCGACCCGGAGCGGTGGGAGAGCACTGAGGCATCGTACCCAAACCGTTAACGGGGATCCCTTTGAGTGAAGGCTCGAACAAGAGGAAGCGCGAGGCCTGACAAGCAACACAGGACTTGTCGGGATTGAATCTGACACTTCGAGTCATAGACCGAAGTACCCAAAACATGTTAACAGATCTCCGGAAAGGGTCGGAGGACTCACCCTGAGAGCAACCAAAAGAGGGAAGATCCCCATGATCAACCGAGAGACGGGGCTGGACCTGAAACACAAGCGTCCAGGCGGTCCTACGTATCCCATAAGAATGGGAATCAAGCCATACGTAGTTCTGGAGAGGCAGTTTAACGTCATGTAGGACGATGAGGGTTGTGAGGTAGTCCCACACACGGGGGAGGCGTACGGCGCGGCCAGTAGACCGACGTGAATGAGGACATAATCCCCCGCTCACACGATACGCCTCGCACAAAAAGGAGGGGAACTTGGGCCAGAGGCCCAATGCGGGATAGAGATTCCCGGGAGATGGGGCTGGGCCTGAAACATGAATGTTCAGGCGGTCCTACGTATCCCATAAGGATGGGAATCAAGCCGCACGTAGTTCTTGAGAGAGGCAGTTTAACGTCATGCAGGACGATGAGGGAAAAAGAAGGGGGAGCTGAAGGCATCCCCAAACGTGGGGGGCGTACAGCGTGGCGAGAAAACCGACGTGAATGAGGACAGAATCCCCCGCGCACACACCATACGCCACATACCCAGAGGCAACTGGACCAAGGGCCCAGGATGGGATGGAAATTCCCGAAGGATGGGGCTGGGCCTGAAACATGAATGTTCAGGCGGTCCTACGTATCCCATAAGGATGGGAATCAAGCCATACGTAGTTCTTGAGGGGCAGTTTTACGTCATGCAGGACGAATGCTGAACAGTTTAACGTCTTGTAGCTCGGACGTAGTGCAGTTTAGCGTCATGCAGGACGAAGCACTTGGCAGTTTAACGTCTTGCAGCACGGACGAATGCTGAACAGTTTAACGTCTTGTAGCCTAGACGTGGTACAGTTTAACGTCATGTTGGACGAATGCTGAACAGTTTAACGTCTTATAGCTTGGACAAATGCAGTTTAACGTCGTGCAGGACGTGGTGTAGTTTAACGTCATGCAGGACGAAGTGCAGTTTAGCGTCATGCGGGACGATGTACAGTTTAACGTCATATTGGACGGAGCACTTGGCAGTTTAACGTCTTGCAGCGCGGACGATACGCTGGGCAGTTTAACGTCGTGCAGCTTGGACGTATGCAGTTTAACGTCGTGCAGGACGCATGTGCAGTTTAACGTCATGCTGGACAAATGTGCAGTTTAACGTCATGCTGGACGAATGTGCAGTTTAACGTCATGCTGGACATATGTGCAGTTTAACGTCATGCTGGACGTATGCTGAACAGTTTAACGTCTTGTAGCTTGGACGAATGGTGCTTGGCAGTTTAACGTCTTGCCGCGCGGACGTATGCAGTTTAACGTCGTGCAGGACGTTGGCACACTCAGACAAAGTACTGCTTGAGGAACCTAGCGTTGGTGGGAGGAGTGACACGCTCACCATCCATAGTCGCTAGGGAGTACGCGCCATTGGGATAGACCTTGTGGACAACAAACGGTCCCTCCCACTTGGGCTCCAACTTGGGCGGCTTCCTGCCGGGGATCATCGGTGCTCTTAGGGCTAGCACTAGATCACCCTGCAGGAAGGAGCGGAGGCGAACCTTCTTATTGAAAGCTCGAGCCATTCTGCTTTGATGCCTCTCCAAGTTGTGCAAAGCGCGAAGTCTATTCTCATCCAGTGCTTCCAACTCGACTAGACGGGCTTCAGCAACTCTGTCCGGCGCTTGCTGGTCGTAGACCGCAGTGCGCAAGGACGGTAACTGGATCTCGATGGGCAGGACGGCCTCAGCTCCATACACCAGGGAATAAGGGGTCATCTGGGTGGAATTGCGAGTCGTCGTCTGATAAGCCCAGAGGGCGTTGGGGAGCTTGTCCGGCCAACTCTTCTTGTTCTGACCAACCATCTTTTGCAGAATGTTAGAGAGGGTTTTGTTAAACGCCTCGATCTGTCCATTCGCCTGCGCATGATAGCGAGATGTATGGTTCGAGCGGATGTTATACTTGGCGTACAACTTCTTCAACTCCGCTGCTCGAAAATTGGTTCCGTTATCCGTGAGGATAGCGTGAGGCACTCCAAATCGATAGATGATGTTGGAGGTCACGAAGTCAGCGATCGAACAGGATTTGACCTCTCTGAGCGGAATCGCTTCTGCCCATTTGGAGAAGAAGTCCGTGGCGGTCAGAATGAACCGGCACTGGCGAGCTGTCACCGGCGGGTAAGGTCCCACGACGTCCATCCCCCAGACTGCAAAGGGCCAGGAATACCTGGTGGTATGGAGAGGCTCCGGCGGCCGATGCACAAAGTTCGCATGAACCTGGCACGCATGGCACCTCCTGGCATACTCGATGCAGTCGTGGATCATGGAGGGCCAGAAGTATCCCAACCTCCGAATCTGGTGGGACAGCTTCGGTCCGGTCTGATGGGCACCGCATGAACCAGCATGAACCTCTTGCATGACTCGTGGGATCTCAACTCCCTGAAGGCAACGGAGGAGAACACCATCGAATCCGCGTCTGTAGAGGATCTGCTCCAGGCCGGGACTGCTCTGGAGGACAAACTGCGATGCGTGGCGTCGAACTCGCTCACGCTCGGCCCGGTCCGATGGAAGAATGCCATGTTGGAGGTACTCAACCAAAGGCATCCTCCAATCAGGGGCTGATCCGACTGTCATATCTGGGGTACTTGGGTCTCCGGGCATAGGGGCAACCGTGGTGAGATTACTTACCAACGGGCCGCGATCTTCCTCCGGGATAACGGGAGCGATGAGCCTGCGGCGCGTCACGCGGACGATCAGGTTGTCCTGTTCAGGCTCCGCAAGTGACGCGGCAAGGCTGGCCAAGGCATCTGCTCGACCGTTCTGCGACCGGGGAATATGGACAATTTCTGGCCGAGAAGGGAACCGGGCCATCAGAAGGAGGGTGCACTCCAACAATGGCACAAGTTCCAGCTTCATGACAACATAGTTGCCATTGATCTGCTTAACGACCAGCTCGGAGTCCCCTTTCACGCACAGACGGGGCACGTCGATCTCGAGAGCCAACTCGAGGCCGGTGATGAGGGCATGGTATTCCGCCTCATTGTTGGTACAGCCTTCTGACAACAGGAACGAGTATGGCAGCACGGCTCACTCCGGGGTAATGAAGACGATGCCCAAGCCCACTCTGTTGAGCTTAGGATTATCGAGTCTTCTACCGGTGGGGCTCCGGGAGGCACCGTCAAAGTGCATCTGCCAGCATGGATCGGCTCGATCAACCGAGAGAATGGCCTCATCAGGAAAGCCTAGATCCAGCGGCTGATCCGCGGAGGTCGGGTGAGCTGCCAGAAAGTCTGCCAATGCTTGCCCTTTGATGGCCTTCTGAGACACATACCTGATGTCGAACTGCTGGAGAATCACAGCCCACCGCGCTAGACGGCCAGTCAACATAGGCCGGCTCAGGATATATTTCAACGGGTCTACCCGAGAAACCAACTGTACCTCATGGTGCTACAAGTAGTGCCGTAATTTCTGTATGGCAAATACGAGCGCCAGGCAGCTCTTCTCGATGGGGGAATACCTAACTTCCGCATCGAGGAGCATGCGACTGAGGTAATAGAGGCTATTCTCTGTTCCCTCGTTGTTCTTCTGGGCGAGAAGGGCACCCAGGGACCGTTCTAGGGAGGTCACATAAAGGACCAGCGGCTTTCCGGATACGGGCGGCATCAGGACCGGAGGTTGAAGCAGGTACTGCATGATTTCCTCGAAAGCGGTCTGACACTCTTTATCCCATAAATAGGTGGCACCTTTCTTCATGAGCCGAGAAAAGGGCTTACACTTGCCGGCCAGATTCGCGATGAATCGGCGTATATAGGCTAAGTGGCCTTGGAACCCTTGCAGTTCCCGGACGGTACCTGGGGGAGGCATCTGGCTAATCGCCCTGATTTTCTCTGGGTCGATCTCAATACCCCGGTATCTCACCACAAATCCAAAGAACTTTCCGGAGGTGACCCCAAAGGCACACTTCAACGGGTTCATCTTCAGGCAGCGAGACCGGAGGAAGTTGAACACTTTCTCAAGATCTTTGAGATGGTCCTGACGCTGGCGCGATTTGACAACCAAGTCGTCGACTTAGCATTCCACCAGTGTGCCGAGGATTGGCTTGAATATGCGGTGCATCGCCCGTTGATAGGTGGCACCTGCATTCTTCAGGCCGAAGGGCATGACCCGGTAGCAAAAGGTACCTTGGGGGGCCCTGAAGGCAGTGAACTCCTCATCGTCAGGGGCCATCCGAATTTGGTTGTATCCGGAGTATCCATCCATGAAGGAGAGGGCTTGGAACCCTGCCGTGGCATCAATCAACAGCTCTGTCACTGGAAGGGGAAAATCATCCTTCGGACAGTGGCGGTTGAGATCGCGGAAGTCGATGCAGACTCTGATCTGCCCGTTCTTCTTCCTGACCGGCACAATGTTGGCCAGCCATTTGGGGTACTGAACTTCCCTCACGAAGTTGGATTTGATAAGCTTGTCAACTTCGGCCTCAACCATGGCACCGTGGGACGGGTGCATCTTCCTGGGAGGCTGCTTGAACCCGCGATGGTTCGCCGGGAGACCAAGGCGGTGGACGGCTACCTGAGGATCTAGCCCCAGCATCTCGTCATAGCCCCAAGCGAACACATCACGGTGCTGCCTGAGAAAGTCCACGTACTGCTGCCGCTCCTCAGAGGGCATGGCGGCACTAACCAATGTGGCTCTTGGATCGGCCTCGGTTCCAAGGTTCACCTGCATTAACTCATCGACCGTGGCGGGGACGCCCTCCTCAAAGGCTGGGGGTGCATCTTCCACGTCCTCTCCACTCGGGGAGGGATCGTCCACAGGAGAGACTGCGTTGGCAACTGCATTGGGGCTACCAGATCCTGCTGGGCCACTGGTGCGGGCACGGGCGGTCGCGGCCATCTCATTAGGAGACTCGCGGGCCGTCGAGACCATGGCCACGTCCAACCGTTGAATCGGGAGGACGTAAGCATCATCCAGACTTGCCCAGGGATCACTTGCAACAGCGACAGGCTCAACCTCACCTTCCAGGATCTGCTTATCCTTGCTCTTGTAATAGTCCGCGTCCAGATAGCGGGCTTCACACGAGGCAAAAGGAGGGGCATCTCCTTGAAGCACGCCTACTCGACCATTAAGGGAGTATTTGAGGCATTGGTGGTATGACGAGGGAACCGCCGCGTGAAGATGGAGCCATGGCCTGCCCAACAATGCGTTGTACGCAGTGTCCTGAGAGACTACCATGAATTCGGTGTTGGCAACCAAGTCACCGAACTGGGTCTTCAAACGTATCTTGCCGACCGGGGTTTGCTCGGTGCGATCGTACCCCTGGATCCTGAGGTCGGAGGGAATCAAGTCATCCTCAGACAACCCCAATCGCCGGAGCGTCCGAGTTGGAATCAGGTCAATCCCGGACCCCGTGTCGACAAGACAGCGCCGGACTTCAAGGCCATTGAACTGGCCAGTGACATACAGCGGACGAATGTGTCCCTGTATAGGAGGGTCTTCATCCTTACCAGAGAACGAGATAACTGCCTGACATTCGGCGTCCTCGATCGTTTCGGCGTGAAAGGCCTCTGCAGCCGCAACCTCTGTCTCAAACTGGAGGGGGCTTTTCAGGGCTTCAGCGAGTGCCTCGCGCATCTCAGATGACATGCGCAGAGCCTCAAGGATGGAGAGCCTTGCTGGGATGTCGGCCAAGTGCATCAGGACATCATACTTTTTGGCCAAGCGCGAGCCCCTGGTTGCAGGAGGTTGCTCTGCGGTTGGAAGCATGACGGGCCTTGCCGGTTGGATCGGCGGCCGACTGGTACTTGGCGCATCTCGCTGTTCACTGGCTGCAGTCCGGGAAATGGTCACCGTACTGGGGTCAGGAGGCCGGGATGGACTCGTGGCAGGGCGGAGCTGGTCGCGGCGCGGCTGAGGCGGTTCTGCCTGGTCCCACACCACAAACAGCGGCAGAGGCGAATCCGTCATCCCCGAATGGGGGGGCGGCGCACGTTGTGCTCGGTTTTGAGCCTGCTGCCTAGTCTCAGTGGAGTGCACGGCCTGGCTGGAGGTACCAACGGCTGTGCCCCGGCGACTCCTGCTGCTGCGGTTCTTCCGACGGTGGCGACGACCGGGGACACTAGGGAGGTCCACCTGGTGTTCTTCAACGTCGGGAACCGAAAAGGGATTTACCAGCTCGACGATGTTAACCGAAGCGTACCCAATACCATCATCGGACGAATCATCCATCACCGGGCGGATCCGAGGAGGGACCCCCATCTCCGGGGGCATGAAATCGCCGAGAGTGCGGGATAGTGGCGGAACCGGCAGGGCGCGCTCTTCCTTCTTGCGCTGCCGCCGTTTGCTCCTCTTGGAAGAGGCAGGCTGGGACGACGATGCCGAAGCAGCACCCGTAGATTCTGGGGGCTCAGGCTGATTCAAGCGCGCACGGATGATTCCATGGGCGCGAATGGTCGTCTTGCGGGCCATCCAGTTATTATACTTCTGGGATCCGCGGTTGGAGACCAGCTGCCATTCGTCCTCGCTGCCACTATCGTCATCTGATCCCACGAACACGCCCGCCACTTGTGCTGGAGCTGGGCCCAACCTGATTACATTGTTTTTAATCTGGTCTTGGAGCCAATCCTTAAACACATAGCACCGCTGGATGGTGTGCCCCAAGGCCCGATGGTAGGGGCAGTAGCGGGGGTTATTCGTAAGATGTGCCTCCTCTGGCCTCCAACACTCAGGCAGTCGCACAATCCTCTGCTCCAGGGCGCTCCGGAAATAACCGGGGACCTGATCCTCATGGAATGAGTAAGTCAGGTGTCGCGGGCCCCTGGGAGCGTGGTCTTGACGAGGGGCTGGAGGGGCCGGCCGAGGAGGTGGACCCTGATTATCTCGCCTGGGTTGCGGCGGTACATTACGCGGAGGGGCCGGCCGGTTCTGGGGCTGCCGCTGCTGGGCCGGGAACTGAGCCCGTGGAGGCGGGTTCCTGTGAGGCCGTGGAGCTGGCCTCGCCGGCAGCAGCTCCAATGGCCTGGGGGCCTCTATCTGGGCGACAACAGCGGGCTCAGCCCTGCTGACTCTCCTTGCAGGAATCATAGGAGGCAGCGGGTGTGCCTGGCAGGCCTGTTGCAGGGCTTCCTCAAGACGTTGAGCTTTGTCTGAGAAGTCCCTGAACCCTCCGGGGTAATTTTGAGTGATCAGGGAAGGGACCAGCTCGGTCCTGACGTTCCCGACGCACATTGTCATCAACTGCTCCTGAGTCAATGGCATGTCAAGGGAATACGTGAGACCCTTCCATCGGGCGACGAAGTCCGCGACTCGCTCATCAGGCCTCTGCTTGCACTTGAAGAGGTCTGCGATACTTGTCTTCCGGGTCGTGGAACTGAACTGGTAGAGGAACTGTCTACGGAGGTCCTCCCAGCTGGTTACCGACCCGACGGGGAGCTGGCTGTACCAGACAAATGCTGGCCCTTCCAGTGTCTGAACAAAGCAGCGAAGCTTAGCGGCCTCTTGCTGCGCCGGAGTCCCCAACATAGGCCTGCACCTCGAGTTGAAGTGGGCTAAATGCTGTGGTGGATCTCCAGTCCCGTTGAAGGGGGCAAAAGTGGGATTCCCGAATCCCGGAGGCGCCGGCATGTCATCCACCCATGCTGGGTAGGGCTTGCCGTCCGGTGGGATCGCCACCTGCCGAGTCTCCAAGGCCTCCAAGCGGGCAATGAGTGCCGCCATCGGATCGTCCGTACATGGGTTCCAGTCCTGGCGAGGATCTCTAACCACGAGCGCATTTCATGGCCCTTCAATCGGGTCGTCGACCGGGTCGTCGAACTCGGCAGCTCGTGGGATGGCGGGCGGAGCGGCCCTTGGGGCAGCGGGAGGAATCCGAGCGGGGTCTCTCAGGAAGTCACGCCGCTCGGGAGGGTGCGGCGAAACATACCGCGCCCTCTTGCCGTAGGCAATGGCCTCTCTCCTGTCGGCGAACACGGCGTAATCACGGTTGCCCGGGAGAGTCTCGTCGAGGAGCGGTTGTTCCGGCCCCTGCCGTCCTGGCCTAGGATCACCGTAGTCAGGCCGCCGTTCTGCAGCGCGCTCGGCGAGGAGCTGGTCAACCATCTTCTTCTGTTCGGCGAGCTGCTGACGTAGCGTAGCCTTCTCAGGATCCTCCTCTGCCCTCTGCATGGAGGCAGATGGGTCGGCGGTCTTTATAGCCTCGCTGTGCTCTTTTCCTTTGCTGACGTTTCGGCTCAACGTCAGTGCTTCAGTGGGCGCGGGGAGCCCCAGGAGGTTCCTCTGATGACGAGTAACTCTCACCGATGGATCTGACGACGGCTTGTCTTCGGGGGGGAAGCCCCCGTCGAGAAGTTCCAAGTCGTTCCCCTCTCCCGACAGGTCAGCCATATTGACCGTTCCTGTCCCTGGGGATATACCCTCAGGGCCACCCAGCGAATCGGGCTGTCGGCGGATCACACTGAAGCGTAGGGCAGCGTACTGCCCCCATCCACGGATATACACGTGGGGAGTGGCTTCCTCGATAACTTTGCGGAGTACCTGAAAACACTCAACGCATCGTTGTTGGAGGGCCTCGTGGTGCCCAAATGACCCGGGGTGCCGAACCGCGGGGAGCATGGCCAGGTCAATTTGACGGCACTGCTCACCAATATCCTCCAGGTGCGCTTGACTCTCGGGGTATGGCATTTGTAGGTGGTGAAGATAGGAGCGAGTCTCCCGGAGAGTTCGGCGGAAGCATTCGAACTCATCCGGGGTGAGCGATTCGGGTGCATCAAAGCCCGGTCCTGCGACTGGCCAAAACTTCTCAGGGAAGTGGCCCTCTGCAAGGATGGTCCAGAAGCTCCACGACTCAAACTCGGGACCCAGATCTCCTTGGTCCTCTTCCATGGCTGGGAACGGATGGGGAACCGGCAGTGGTGCCGAGGCGGGCCGCCGGGCTGACGGGCTGGCCGGCGGTGAATACGGCGAACAGGCCGATTGGCCTCCATATCCCGGGCCGCCCTCTGAGGGTGGCGGCGCCCTGGCTACCACATCACGATAGGACAGGCCGGCGAGCGAACATCCTGCCGTAGCATCGGTGCTCGCCGAGGGTGCACTAGATCGTGGTTCGACCGTCGGTCCCCAGAAAAAGTCTCCGGCTTCTCCGATCGAGACGGAAGGCACTTCCGGAGGGGCCGGTACCAACCGCAAGCTTGATCCTTGGGGGCCTACCAGGCCCTCGTTACTCCGGATATACCTTCGGAGAGAAGCAGTGATCACATCGATCTCGCTCTCGGGGAGCACGAGGCTGACGTGCCGCATTCCTACCCCTGCCCTTGACCGGCGGGATTGGGGAAGGGGCTCTGTCGCCGAATCGTACTCCGCCTCTGAGTCAGAGAAGAAAACCGGTCGGATCTCCATCCGGAATTCCGTAACATTCTTCCCTCGGCGTCGACGCCTTGCCTTCCTTCCCCTGGGTGGTTCTTCGGGGCAGGGCTGATCTCTGTCCTGGCGTCCTCCGGCCGCACTGGTGCTGGGGCCAAGAGGACTGGGAACCAAGGTGCGAGGGGCACCGGGACAGATATCAAAGGGGACGCGGGGAGAGATGATTCCGGGCAGGCCTCCGGGCCGGGATCGGAAGGTGGGATGACCCATGCCTCAAGGATCGGCCACACAGAGTAGATCCTGCCGGTGAATAGCGCTACTGCGAGGTGGTCCGCGGTGGCTACTGCCAGTGCCAGCAACCGGGAGAGTCGACCCAACCTGCCTTTGGGGCGGTCGAGGCCTCGATCCAGGTCGGGCACAGAAGTTCCCCAGCTCAGGATGCGCAGGGGCCTGGCGACTGGAGCCAACAGTGGCTTGGGCCAATACGGCCGCTGTTGCTAGGGCCCCAAGGTGGGCATCCTCCTCCGCTCGTGCCCGACGTTGGCTTCGGGACAAACGAGTCGGGATGAGCGGCGCGGGCAGGTGGAGAGTCCGCTCTTCGACTTGAGAGGCCTGGCGGCGGTGTCGCCGTGGCCTGGCGGGAGCCTTTACCGTGGATCCCTGGAGCGAATCCCGTATAGGGTGATCCCGGACATCTTCCACCTCATCCGCATAGGGAAGGGAACTATCAGAGCGCTCCGGGGATAAGCTCCCGAAGCGGTTGGACGTTGAGGTGGGCAGCGGTGCCTCCCTGCGCGGCCCTTGGGGGCGGCGGTGGTGGCGAGGTGCAGCCTCCTCAAGGTCTAGGCGAGCCATGTCCCGGGTGGGGATGACTCCCTCTTCCTCATATCTCCGCACCAGGGTGTTGATCACCCTTCTCTGGATGACCTCCGAGGGGGAGAGAGGGCGTGGTCGTCCCGCAATTGCGGCTGCTGGGACGGCTGTGGAACGGGCGGGACCGCGCGGAGTAGCCGCGTCGGTGTTTCCCCTACCCCTGCGCCAGTGGGCGGGTGGCGATCGGGCACTGGATCGGGCGACCTGATTTCTGAAAGCAGGGAGAATGACCCATTAACACTGACAGGAAAAAGGAATCGACAACCAACCATTAGCGCCACGACGCCTTCCGTGGGGGGAACCCAGGCCCTCGACGTTGCGAGACGGAGTGCCCGATGTCCCTTCCCCAGCCCCTGGCGGGCAAGACTGAATGCTTGGCCGGGCAACATGCCGGTCTTCCAACACCTCTGAAAGCCATCGGTCTTCGTATCGAGGAGAAGAGATTCACGTCGGGTTCACCATTTTTCTGTTTCGGTGCGGATGTGCGTCGGGTTACGCTGTTCCTCCAGGACGCGTTCGCGCGTGCACCCGTCAACCCGAGGGGATGGGCGCGCGGCTTGTGGTCCCGCAGTCCCGCTTTCCAAAGGCGGGCGGCATCCGTCCCTTATTCAGGGGCGTCTGCTCCTTGATCGAAACCGGGATGATGGGATGTCGGCTTCTCCTTCCTTGGACGTCTCCTCGGAACTCGTCGCCTAATCCGGGTCTCCCTCATAGACTTCAGAATGTTCGTGAATCTCGTTCCCGGCGCCATATCTTCATGGACACCGGTTAATTACGCTGCTTCCGCCCGTACGCTCCAAGGAGTCTGGTCGGGGCAGCAACCTGCGGTGAGAAGGCCGGGTGGCTCTGGGTGCTGGGGGCGTGTCGTAACACTGCGGCTCTGCACGTCTGTCTTCCGTCCCTAATAGGGCTTCTCGAAGGCATGATGGCCTGAGGCATCCCGCACTGGGTGCGGGGAACTGTGTCCCCTGAGGTTTTCCTCAGCTTCCCATGTTTAACACGGGGTATGCCGCGAGTTTAACGTCCAGCGGGGACGGCATCGGACTGATCAACACGAGAAGTGGATCAGGTGACAGAACCCCTTGCGGGGAACCTCCGACGCTGGGACCAGCACATGGGCGGCTTCCCGAGTTAAGTGGAGTGGAATGAAATGGCATGACCCCACCGGGATGTGGCGGCCCGGGTAAGGATCAAGATGGATGATGGAGTGAAGAGCTTGGACCCCATAGGGGATTCCTACGTACCGCGCGTTAGCGCGGATCAAAGTCAGCGTAGTTCGGATATACAGTTTAACGTCATGCTGGACGTCGGCAAGCCGACTCACGAAGAGGTCGAGGCCGCCGGGCGGAGGATTGAACCGAACCACCTCGCACAGAGGGGGATGGAACGGCCGGGTGGATCACAGTTTCACGTCATGCTGGACGATGAAAGGAGAGATGGAAAAAGGGGTTGTGGGGAGGCACAGTGGAGATACACACGGGCAGTCTCCCACAGGGGCGGATTCATAGGTGAATCGACGCAAGCATGGACCCTGGAGGGGTCCACTGATGGACGAACCGACGTGAATACGACCGGGACGACCAAGTGGTGGGCTTGAACCTCAGGGAGGCTTCCTACGTACCCTGTTTAGAAGACAGGGATCAAAGTCCACGTAGTTCATTCTGTCAGGACTTACGCACTTGAGGCAGCCCGGATGCGGCAAAACTCAGTTGGAAGGGACTTGGAACGAAAGTAGGAGACACCTCGATCCCAGTCACACCCTCTACTGGCTTCGGCGGTGGGGGGGGGGGGCGCAATGGAGATACACATGTGCAGCCCCCCACAAGAAACTAGGGGTTTGTAATACCCTACCCCCGTAGGGAAAAGCCGCTCCCATTAAATCGTCCCTAAAGAGGGGCAATCCCGACATCCCTGCAGAGACGAGCGGGTGGGGGCCACATCCAAACCGGGGGGGACCCTGCGTGCGAGGCACGAGATCGGGTGATGCGGACGGTTTAACGTCTTGCCGGACGAAGTACAGTTTAACGTCGTGTGTTGAGGACGAAGCGGACGGTTTAACGTCTTGCCGGACGAAGTACAGTTTAACGTCGTGTGTTGAGGACGAAGGTGCTTGGCAGTTTAACGTCTTACAGCACGGACGTGGTACAGTTTAACGTCATGCTGGACAAAAAACTTGGCAGTTTAACGTCTTGCAGCGCGGACGATATGCTAGACAGTTTAACGTCGTGCAGCTTGGACGTATGCAGTTTAACGTCGTGCAGGACGTTGGTGGCCGCCGATGGGTCTGTGTCACTTCGCGCAAGCCTGTAGGGTCGCACGGAAAGACAACGCACGGTGCGGGCACCCAGGATGAAAATCATCGGGCGCCACGCGGGCGGGTACCCTCATGGGGTCAAGGGGGGCGACCCTGGCGGATTGCGCGCAAAAGAGGAGCTTTGCGCGCAAAACGGCAGGACGGCGCGCAAAACGGCGGGCTGGCGCGCAATTGGGCCGGCCCTTTGCGCGCGGATGATTTGAGATTGCGCGCACCGGACTTCGGACAGCTCGCGGGGGCAACGGCTCATTCTCTAACGAATGGCCACTTTGAAGATGGGGGGTGCGCGCAATCGGGTTGGATTGCGCGCACCCGGGGGCAATTGCGCGCAAGCGGCTTCTTTTGCGCGCAAAGGCCTTCGGGTTAAGATTTATTCAAAGGAAAGGATCCAAGGGGATTGCGCGCGAAGGCGAACCCCAAGGCTCTATTGCGCGAAAGAAAGGAGGTTACCTGAAGATCGGCATTGCGCGCGGAAGGGGTTGGATTGCGCGAACGAGCGACGCTTCGGATTCTGGCAACCTTCAAAACGTCGGGGGTCGCCTTATATTTATAGGCAACCCCGGGCGCGGAATTCGGTCTCGGGCGCGCAATTCGCTTCGCGGGCGCGAAATCAGGACACGGCGCGCAAGGGAGCCGCGCAGGCCACGGGCGCGCAAAATAGCGCGTCGGCCCAGTGCATTGCGCGCATCCCGGGAGGATTGCGCGCCGCGACTCAACTTTGCGCGCTGGCCTCTGAAATTTCGCGCAAGTCCTCCGGGCCCTCCGGAACGTGCCGCTGACTCCAAATATCACTTCGCTTTCCGCATCCAGAGCTTCGTTTGGGAACAACGGACTTTTCCGGCGTCTACAAGGTCATTCATAACTTACTTCTTCACATCCTGGGAAAAATAAACATATAAAAGGGGTGAGCTCAAATGCCCAGTAAGGATAACAATATAGCGGAACTTTCAAAAATAAGCATAAACATTTAAGGCAATGCATTACTAAAACAAAAGCCTTTTAAACTTGAACTTCAACATAGTATGGAAAAAGTAAAATGAAATAATGACATTTACTTATTCACATGGATATTCTACTAATCGAATAATCACATACAATATCAATAACCACTTTCATAATGTTGGGATGCATAATGCCAGACTATCATAACCACATAGCCAAGGCCTCATGCCAAGACTACAAATAAGATTTTGCCAAGGCCTTGTGCCAGGACACTAGTTTGTCTCATGATACCTACCGATGCATCGAGGAGCTATAGCAGGCTCCACCCGTCACATATTGAGTCCAATGAATTCCCATATGAAAAGGTTTAAACCTAACACAAACATTTGTATTAAAACTAGCATACGAAATGACAATACTTTCACCATAAACCATGAATGGTAGAAAAATAGCACATCCACAGTCAAACATATCACAAAACCTTCAATACGATATAGAAGTTTTGTATCATAATAAATCAACTTTAAATAAGAGTAAAATCCATCAAAGGAAGTTGACATAGATGAAATCAAAATTCTTTTTAAAGAAATATCTATTTCTATTTTGAAATCATTTAAGATTCATATATTTATAAAATAAAACATTTTCTTTGAAAATATTCTTATAATCTTGTAAGGGAAGCTTCGATGATTTTATAACGGCCGAAAATAGCCGCACCCGCCGTATAAGTTAAAAAAACATTCTTACCTTAATTTTGTCGAAAAGGTTAAAAAGCACCTTGTTTGGAAAAAGACGGAAATATTTCTTTATAAACCTCTTATAAAAAGTCAATCAAGGGTATAAATGACTTTAACCCATATTCTTGTAAATAGTAAATATGTTTTGAAATACATTTTTAAGAAACATGGATGTGTATGATAAAGATATCCCAGTAGATTATTATGTATAAACAACCTCGGATAATGAAGAGATTGTGAAATAACCCTTACCTTGTACTTTTCCTTGGTTGGGGTAGGTTAACCTCCTGTATAATAGTGAAATAATTGTTATTAAATTATACAAGAGTCATATATTTTAATATGATATCATATATGATCTTTTAACTTTGCTTTGTTAATAATATCTTAGTATTATCGTTGTTTCAGGTGTTAACTTACTCGGTTTCTTTTATATGTTTTGTTACGTAAACCATGTTTGTAATGGATAGGTTGTACATTATTAATATCCAGAATTATATCAAGTCCTTAAACATCATTTTTAAATCATCCAATGATAATTATACTTGAATGGATACGATGGAGAATGAATCTCATCGCATTCGTGGAGACGGTAGTCCGTACGTACGCACGAGCGACAATATCATTCTTTTGATATTAAAATATTATATAAATGGATGGTATATCATATAAACAGAATCATTAACATGTTATACTTATTATTTACATGAGTTACACATGATTATTATACCCATCCAAATAATAATATATTGAATAACAATTACACCACAACGTGGAGACGGTAAGCCGTACATACGCACGTATGGTGACATGTTATTCAAAGGGTGGATAGAATACTGAATATGGTTGTACCATATTTATAATAACATCACAATATATATATGATACTGGATTTATTATTTTATAATGGTAACAACAAAGTAAGAAGAAGTGGAAGAGTAAAGTAACTTGGAAAAGGGTGGTGAAATCATTACCTCTTCTTCGGTTTCTTCATTTTGATTTGATAAAAAGGGCTCCATAGGATGTCCTTCTTATCATAATAATGCCTCTAGGTTGTAGTGAGGGAAGATGGGAGAGTATTTAGGCAGAGTTTGGCCGAACCAAAGGGCTTTTATGGTGTGAAGAAAAGAGAAGGAGGAGTGCCCTTTTATAAGAGGGGTGAGGGGCACCTTTGGAAAAGCTAGAAATATTAGTTTATAATAAATTCATATTCGGTTTATAATGGCTCCAAAGTTGATTATTTAAATGTTAAGGTGTGTAGGGGTAGAAAAAAACTCAACAAATAGAATTTAGACAGGTTTGGGTACTTATATTGACCTTATCTTTAAGTATTAACTCTAAGTTAATTAGTTTCACTTTTACAACGTCTCTTTGTATTTTTATATAATATGGTTAATAAACTTACTATATACATCCAAGAGACCCCCAAGTGGTACATTAATGAGACAACTATCATGATATAAGTCTCTTGGCCGAGACTTGGATTTTTAGGAATTTAATACCAATTAATAATATAATATTTGTTTAAAAACTCTTTTATGTCAATTTTGACACTATTCAATAGTTGATTTTTGTGAAACTCATAACAGATTGATTACATCAAAAAAAGTCAGTTAAATCAATCCTAATATATCATATTATCCTATAATATTAGTTTAATTCATGAAAAGGTTCATATTATATTTATTTTGGTATTTATAATATCAATTATTTTGATTGTTCACTATTATAGTAATTACTGCATCATGATTGTGTCATAAATAAATTAAATTATTTAATGTCTAAAAATTATAAATAAAATATCATTATGTAGGAAAGCATTTTATCTTTATAATGAATATTTATAATCTAAAATCCAACATATATAACCCTATGTAAAAATTGTTTTTCTAAAAGATATATGCTTGTGTCATTTTTGTATTCATTTTAACTTAATTAAAATAAAGTATCCCTATCACCTACAAGTTGCCCCATGCGGTCCCAAAATCGACCCAAAGATGCCTATGGTCGAACATGTATCAACAAATAAGGCTAGGACACGTTTTAGGGTAATTTATTATAATAATATTGTTTTTTTAACACTTATTTACCGGATTTACCCTTAACCATGGTAAATAAAATATTTACCGCAGTAATTATTCAAAATGTCTAAAAATAAAAGTTACCTATTTACACAATTTGAACTTCCTGATTCTAAATATGGAATCCATTTTTCTTAATTCAAAACACAGAATTGGCAGAAATTAATTTAAAATTAATTCACGTTGTTAAAACAAAAAGTGTGTTTTTAAGAGACAATAACTATCAACAGATTGGAACTTGTTTATGTCCGGTTTAATTGTAAAATTATGTACAATGACCAACATTATATTAAATGGTAAAAATATATTATAAATATACTTTAAAACCACTAAAATTCATAATTAATCACTATTAATTATTTTGATTAAAAAAATTTGTTTTTAATTAAAATTTAGTAATTTTCACTATTCATCAAAATATTAAAGTTATCCCAAAAGTACCAAAATTTCACCATAGGATAAATTCGATATTCCGAATCCAAAAATAAAGTCCATTTTGAAATATAAAATATATATAATTTCAAAAAGTAGGTATTACTATTCATAACGGCTAGTTTGATTGGTTACGGTGTGTTAGAACTCGGTGTTGCGTACAACACACGCTATCACATTATTCAAAGAGAAGCGTACCGTAGAAGCTTCGGGTGTTACATTCTCCACTCCTTCTAATAATTTCGTCCTCGAAATTTCTAGTATACTTATCACATGAAAAGACTCGGGTGGTTCTTCATCATAAGTTCCTCGGGTTCCTCGGGTTCCCACGTTTCCTCTTCCATCTTATGGTTTCTCCACAAAACATTTACTAGACGTGTCGTCCGGTTTCTCAGTACTTGTTCTCTCGTATCAAGAATCCTGAAGGGATCTTCGCAATAAGACAGATCAGGTTCCAGTTCTAATTCTTCATAGGTGAGTACATACGTTGGATCAGGCAAGTATTTTCTCAACAGAGATACGTGGAACACATCGTGAACTTTGGAGAGACTTGGCGGCATTGCCAATCGGTAAGCTACAACCCCAATTCGTTCTAGAATTTCGAAAGGTCCGATGTACCTGAGACTCAATTTACCTTTCTTACCAAAACGTATGACTCCCTTCTATGGAGATACCTTCAGGAAAACATGATCACCGACTTGAAATTCCAAATCCTTCCTTCAATTATCGGCATAGCTCTTCTCCCTACTTTGAGATTCTTTGATGTGATTTTGGATTACCATCACCTTTTCCATCGTTTCCTCCACCAGTTCTGGGCCTAAAAGTTTTCTTTCACCAACATCATCCCAACAGGTTGGTGTATGACATCTCTTTCCATATAACACTTCATATGGTGCCATCTGAATACTCGAATGGAAGCTATTGTTATAGGAAAATTCTACGAGAGGTAAATATTGATCCCACATATCCTGCAAGTCAAGTGAGCAAGATCTCAACATGTCTTCTAAGGTTTGAATAGTCCGTTTTGATTGTCCGTCTGTCTGCGGGTGGTAAGCAATGTTCAAATGAAGTTCAGTATCCAGGTATTTCTGAAGACTTTTCCATAATCTTGAAGTAAAACGGGGATCACAATCAGAAACAATCGATAGGGGTACTCCATGAAGTCTCACAACTTCATTAATGTATAGTCTTGCTAGACGTTCCAGGGGTAGATCTTCTCTTATAGCATGAAAATGTGCTGACTTGGTAAGACGATCAACAATAACCCATATTTCATTGTTCCTTCTAAGAGTCTTTGGTAGTCCCATGACAAAGTCCTTTGTAATATTGTCCCATTTCCACTCCGGTATGGGAAGAGGTTGCATGAATCCTCCAGGATGTTGCCTTCCAGCATTCACTTGTTGACAAACCATACATCTTGACACAAAATCAACAATCTCCCTCTTCATGTTGTCCCACCAAAAATGTTCCTTCAAATCTCTATACATTTTGGTGCTCCTAGGGTGTATAGAGAAATTGGAACTATGAGAATCATCCAGCAATTCCCTTTTTAGATTAGGTATATCGAGAACACAAAGTCTCTTCCCAAATTTCAAAATTCCATCTTCATACACAAAGTCTCTCAACATCCCATCATTCACAGCTTTAATCTTCTTTTGAAATTCTTCATCATCGGTCTGAGAACTCTTAATCCTTTCTAGTAATGATGGTTTGGCAACCATTTGAAAAAGAATTGATGTTTCGCCTTCCCTGGTTATTCCCATGTCCATCTTCACTAGATCTATGAAAATTGGATCCCTTTCAAGTCTCATATTGTTCAAAACTCCATGGTCTTTTCTACTCAAAGCATATGCCACCTTGTTTGCTTTCCCGGGTGGTAGTGTATCATGAAATCATAATCCTTGACTAATTCAAGCCATCTCCTTTGCCTCATGTTGAGTTCATCTTGTGAGAAAATATACTTCAAACTCTTGTGTTCAGTATAAATATCACATTTTCACCATAGAGGTAGTGCCTCCATATCTTCAAAGCAAAGATCACAGCTTCTAACACGAGATCATGAGTAGGATAGTTTTGTTCATGAATTTTCAACTGTCGTGATGCATATGCAATAACTCTATCATTCTTCATAAGGACACAACCAAGTCCTTTCTTTGATGCATCACTATAAATAACGAACCCATCATTCCCCGATGGTAGAGTCAATATAGGAGCATTGAATAATCTTCTCTTCAGTTCTTCGAAACATTCTTCACAATCTCTTGTCCAAACAAATTTAACCCCTTTACGTGTGAGCTTCGTTAATGGGTTAGCCAATCGGGAAAATTTTTGGACGAATCGTCGATAATAACTTGCTAAACCAATAAAACTACGTACCTTAGTTATACTCGTAGGTGCTGGCCATTCGTGGATTTCCTTGGTATTAGAAGGATAAACATAGATACCATCTTTAGAGACAATATGGCCAAGAAAAGAAATCTCTTGAAGCCAGAATTCACACATGCTAAACTTACCATATAATTCATGCCTCCTCAAAGTCTTTAAGATAATGCGCAAGTGATTTTCATGATCTTCGTAGCTTTTGGAGTATACCAAGATATCATCAATAAATACCACCACAAATTCATCAAGATACTACTTGAAAAATCTATTCATCAGATCCATGAACACAGAGGGTGCATTAGTCAAACCAAATGGCATTACAGTAAACTCGTAATGCCCGTACCTGGTTAGAAATGCTGTCTTCGGAATGCCTTCCTTCTCTACACACAACTGATGGTATCCAGATCAAAGGTCAATCTTTGAAAAGTATTGAGTTCCATGCAGTTGGTCAAATAGATCATCAATGAGAGGTAGGGGATACTTGTTCTTTATTGTTATAGCATTGATCTCCCTGTAGTCGATACATAACCTCATAGATCCGTCTTTCTTTTTAACAAAAAGAACAGGGGCTCCCCATGGAGAAAAACTAGGGTGAATAAATCCCTTATTACTCAATTCCTCTAGTTGTTTATTTAGTTAAACTAATTCTACAGTGGCCATTCTATAAGGGGTCTTTGATATAGGCCTTGATCCAGGAATTAAATCAATTGAAAAATCAACTTCTCGTTCTAGAGGATGTCCAGGTAAATCTTCCGGAAATACATCTACAAATTCTTTCACAACAGGTACATCCTCTATATGAACATTCCTTTCCTCACCCATAGTTATTTCATTCTCTTACTCCCCAATAATTGAATGCAGTTGAGCTACTGGGGGTGGATCTAAATGAGAATTAGGTGGTGACGATTCTTCTCTAAAGATAAGGTGTTCCTTATCATTATCATCAATAATCGTAACCTATTTATTCTTACAATAAATCTTCACATCATAGTACAAAAGCCAGTCCATACCGAGGATTATATCAAAATCAATCATAGGTATGACGATGAGATCAGTAGATAAGGAACATTTATGTGCTCTAATGGGGACTGATTCGCAAAACTTTGTTGCAATGATACTTCCCTTAGGATTTTTAACTGACAAATCCCTTGTTAAATCAAATTGGAAATATCTAATTTTCTTTGCAAACTAGGAAGATATGAAACAATGCGATGATCCAGAATCAAATAATTCATTTTCTGAACTTGAGGAAACCATTAAATTATCTGCCACCACGTCTTTCGGAGCTTCTACCTCAGCAGTAGTGATAGCATAAGCTTGGCCTTCATCCCTTGTCCTTTTCTAAGGTAAGTTCTCCTAACGCTTAGGACATTCATTTGCATAATGCCCCATCTCCCCGCAATTGTAGCACTGAACGTTGGTAGCTTCCTTCTTCCCCTTGCAATCACAAGCTTGGTGGCCTTTTTCACCACACTTGTAACAGACTCCCATTCCCTTCAAGCAAGTACCAGGGTGTTTCTTCCCGCATTTACCACAGGATGGATATTCAACCTTTCCCTTCTTCCCCTTATTTCCATTCCCAGATTGATCAGCCGGTCTCTTCTTCTTTTCTTTTCTTTAACGTCATAAGACTTAGAGAATTCCTTTTCGGTCTTGATAGCACATGATACAATGTGTTCGTACGAAGAAAAGGATTGTGAGACTAATGCTCGACGAAGAAATGGTTTTAACCCATCAAAGAAATGATCAATCTTACTTCTTGGGTTACGTATATAATCTCCAGCATACCTTGCTAACCTTGTAAAGTTAGCCTCATACTTTGCGACATTCTCATCCTCCTTTTGTCTCAGACTCAGAAATTGCCTTTCCATATCTGCTCGATGGTCGCGAGGGAAGTATTTTTCTAAAAACAGATCTTTGAACTCCCTTCATTCCATATTTGATACTACATCATCTTCCTTCATGTTTTGAATCAATGACCACCATTGATCATCATCTCCAGTGAGGCGGTAAACTGCCATGATAACTTTTTCCCTTTCATTGCTCCCCAAAGCCTGAAATATTTTCTCTAGGGAATTTATCCATTGCTCATATACTAAGAGATTTGTACTCCCATTGAACGTTGGTGGTTGTTGCCTCATGAATCGATCTAACATTGATCCTCCACGCTGCGGATCAGGGTGCTCCATACGGTTAAGGTTATTATTCATAACCTGAGTAAGTTGTCCCAAGATGGTGATTAGCTGATCGGCACCAGTTGCATAACCACCTCCACTATAATTATCTTGATCAGGAGGGCAATCCCTACATAGAGTGTGTGCATTGATACAGTTTCCATTTCTTCCACTAGGCGCCATTTCTAAATAATGGCATAAACTTGATCAGTTTATGAATCAAAATACATAATCCCATACTTATAAAACACTTAACATAAATAGAACAATTTATGGATATAATCCATAATCATAAGAAAGTTTTATTTGAGGAAGTATATACTCATAAACCCTTCATAATGATTTGTAAAGAAAATGAGAGTTATCCTAAGCATATCTCCCAGGAGTGTCGTAACCAAGAGTGCAGTAAGGCCCGTTGTCGTGCACCAGTTCCCGTTCGAGTCTAGCTCAAAGCGGTGTTTTCGGGTTTTACCCCTAGGCACATCTGTGCCAGAGCCTCCTCTACCTGCTCATATCCAGACAGGGATGTATTTCTCAGAAAACTCACAAAATCTTTACAATACCAAAAATCCAGGAAGTTCTTATATACTAATCATCAATGTGCATCTTAGGTCTACGTGATCTAATCAGAGTTTATCTAAATCTAGATTCCAAGGTTTATACTAAACCTCCCTCTGATACCAATTGTAACGCCCCAACCCTAGTTACCCAGAGTCGGTGCATTATTACATAACATTGGCATGATCACAAGAAAGATCAAATCTTGAAAGACCGATTGGTTTAGTAGGCTTTGAAACACTAGATATATTCATAAAGTTTTACATTACATCATAAAGTGAAAAACTACTACAACAAAATAGTCTCCATATTCCACACTCATATCCCCACATAAAATCCCTACAGGTCATTCATAACTTACTTCTTCACATCCTGGGAAAAATAAACATAGAAAAGGGGTGAGCTCAAATGCCCAGTAAGGATAACAATATAGCGGAACTTTAAAAAATAAGAATAAACATTTAAGGCAATGCATTACTAAAACAAAAGCCTTTTAAACTTGAAATTCAACATAGTATGGCAAAAGTAAAATGAAATAATTCCATTTACTTATTCACATGGATATTCTACTAATCGAATAATCACATGCAATATCAATAACCACTTTCATAATGTTGGAATGCATAATGCTAGACTATCATAACCACATAGCTAAGGCCTCATGCCAAGACTAAAAATAAGATTTTTCCAAGGCCTTGTGCCAAGACACTAGTTTGTCTCATGAGACCTACCGATGCATCGAGGAGCTATAGCGGGCTCCACCCGTCACATATTGAGTCCAATGCATTCCCATATGAAAAGGTTTAAACATAACATAAACATTCGTATTAAAACTAGCATACGAAATGTCAATACTTTAACCATAAACCATCAACGGTATAAAAATAGAACATCCACAGTCAAACATATCACAAAAACTTCAATACAATAATGAAGTTTTGTATCATAATAAATCAAATTTAAAGAAGCGTAAAATCCATCAAAGGATGTTGACATAGATGAAATCAAAATTCTTTTTAAAGAAATATATCATTCTATTTTGAAATCATTTAAGAGTCATATATTTATAAAATAAAACATTTTCTTTGAAAATATTCTTATAAGCTTGTAAGGGAAGCTTCGAAGATTTTATAATGGTGGAAGATAGCCACACCCGCCGTATAAGTTAAAAAACATTCTTACTTTAATTTTTTCGAAAAGGTTAAAAAGCACCTTGTTTGAAAAATGACGGAAAGATTCCTTTATAAACCTCTTATAAAAAGTCAAAAAAGGGTATAAATGACTTTAACCCATATTTTTGTAAATAGTAAAAGTGTTTTGAAATATATTTTTATGAAAAATGGATGTGGATGACAAAGAGATCACAGTAGATTATTACGTATAAACAACCTCGGATAATGAAGAGATTGTGAAATAACCCTTACCTTGTACTTTTCCTTGGTTGGGGTAGGTTAACCTCCTGTATAATAGTTCAATAACTGTTATTAAATTATACAAGAATCATATATATTAATATGATATCATATATGATCTTTTAACTTTGCTTTGTTAATAATATCTTAGTATTATCATTGTTTCGGGTGTTAACTTACTCATTTTATTTTATATGTTTTGTTATGTAAGCCATGTTTGTAATGGATAGGTTGTATATTATTAATATCAATAATTATATCAAGTCCTTAAACATCATTTTTCAATCAACAAATGATAATTATACTTGAATGGATACGATGGAGAATGAATCTCATCGCATTCGTGGAGATGGTATTCCGTACGTACGCACGAGCGACAATATCATTCTTTTGATATTAAAATAATATATAAATGGATGGTATATCATATATACAGAATCATTAACATGTTATATTTATTATTTACATGAGTTACACATCATTATTATACCCATCCAAATAATAATATATTGAATAACAATTACACCACGACGTGGAGACGGTAAACCGTACGTACGCACGTATGGTGACATGTTATTCAAAGGGTGGATAGAATACTGAATATGGTTGTACCATATTTATAATAACATCACAGTACATATATGATACTGGAGTTATTATTTTAGAATGGTAACAACAAAGTAAGAAGAAGTGGAAGAAGAAAGGAACTTGGAAAAGGGTGGTGAAATCATTACCTCTTCTTCGGTTTCTTCCTTTTGATTTGATCAAAAGGGCTCCATAGGTTGGCTTTCTGATCCAAATAAGTCCTCTAGGTTGTAGTGAGGTAAGTTGGGAGAGTATTTGGGCAGAATTTGTCCGAACCAAAAGGCTTTGAAGGTGTGGAGAAAAGAGAAGGAGGAGTGACCTTTTATAAGAGTGGTGAGGGGCACCTTTGGAAAAGCTAGAAATATTAGTTTATAATAAATTCATATTTGGTTTCTAATGGATCCAAAGTAGATTATTTAAATTTTAAGGTGGGGAGGGGATGAAAAAAACTCAACCAATAGAATTTAGACAGGTTTGGGTACTTATATTAACCTTATCTTTATGTTTTAACTCTAAGTTAATTAATTTCACTTTTACAATGTCTCTTTGTATTTTTATATAATATGGTTAATAAACTTACTATATACATCCAAGAGACCCCCAAGTGGTCCATTAATGAGACTACTATTATGATATAAGTCTCTTGGCCGAGCATTAGATTTTTAGGAATTTAATACCAATTAATAATATAATATTTGTTTAAAAACTCTTTTATGTCAATTTTGACCCTATTCAAAAGTTGATTTTTGTGAAACTCATAACAGATTTATTACTTCAAACAAAGTCAATTAAACCAATCCTAATATATCATATTATCCTATAAAATTAGTTTAATTCATGAAAAGTTTCATATTATATTTATTTGGGTATTTATAATATCAATTATTTTGATTTTTCACTATTATAGTAATTAATGCATCATCATTGTGTCATAAATAAATTAAATTATTTAATGTATAAAAATTATAAATAAAATATCATTATGTAGGAAATATTTTCATCTTTCTAATGAATATTTATAATCAAAAATACAACATATATAACTCTATTTAAAAATTGTTTTTCTAAAAGATATATGCTTGTGTCATTTTTGTATTCATTTTAACTTAATTAAAATAAAGTATCCCTATCACCTACAAGTGGCACCATGGGGTCCCAAAATCGACCCAAAGACTCCTATGGTCGAAAATGTATCATGAAATAAGTCTAGGACACGTTTTAGGGTAATTTAGTATTATTATAATATTATTTTTTAACCCTTATTTACCGGATTTACCCTTAACCATGGTAAATAAAATATTTACCGCAGTAATTATTCAAAATGTCTAAAAATAAAAGTTACCTATTTACACAATTTGAACATCCTGATTTCAAATATGGAATACATTTTTCTAAATTAAATACATAGAAGTGGAAGAAATTAATTTAAAATTAATTCCCGTTGTTAAAACAAAAAGCGTGTTTTTAAGAGACAATAACTATCAAAAGATTGGCACTTGTTTATGTCCAGTTTAATTGTAGAATTATGTGCAATGACCACAATTATATTAAATGGTAAAAATATATTCTAAATATACTTTAAAACCACTCAATATCATAATTTATCACTATTAAATATTTTGATTAAAAAAAGTTGTTTTTAATTAATATTTAGTAATTTTCACTATTCATCAAAATATTAAAGTTATCCGAAAAGTACCCAAATTTCACCATAGGTTAAATTAGATATTCTGAATCCATAAATGAATTCCATTTTGAAATATAAAATATATATAATTTCAAAAAGTAGGTATTACTATTCATAATGGCTCGTTTTATTGGTTATGGTGTGTTAGAACTCGTTGTTGCGTACAACACACGCTATCACATTATTCAAAGAGAAGCGTACCGTAGAAGCTTGGGGTGTTACATGAAGGGTAGGTACAAAGATCCTCCAAATCGCTCTCGCCTTTCAACCTCCTCCGAGTGCCGTCTCGCCGTGAAGTCCACCTCCGGATACTGACTCGTCATGTAGTCCACCTACGGGTACCGTCCAGTCCTCGAACACTCGGCCTCCGTCAGCACTGCTCGTCGTCTGCAACCAACACAACGAGGTGCGGGCATAGCCCGTGCAGGGGTGAGTACAACGATACTCAGTAGGGACCCCGAGACCCTCAAGGTCTCACTAAAACCAACAAGGATAACCACAAAGAATATCTCAATATATAACCTCTACTTAGGTATATGCCCATACATATACCTAAGTTATCAAGTAACCCATCTCAATCATGAGGAAACACAAATATTATGAAATCAATGGATAACCACTACCTAGGTATATTCCCATACATATAACTAAGTTATCAAGTGACCCATCTCAATCAAGAGGTAAACACAAAGGTCAAAGACTCTACTCAAACCAGGATTTTCATTATCAAAACCGTAACTGCTGAAGAGCCCAGTCTTTGGAGTGTACAGTGGTCCTGTCGTGACTCCGAGGTACTGCTCACTAACCTAAGACTGCTGAGGTACTCCTCCTTTCGAGTATCGCGGGTTTGCCACCTCACACATTAGTGCTCCTCCGCTATGGGTCTGCCACCTCACACAGTAGTGCTCCCCCTCATAGCCTATAGAGGTACTCCTCCTGTCGAGTACCGTGGGTCTACCACCTCACACAGTATTGCTCCTCCACCATGGGTCTGCCACCTCAAATATTAGTGCTCCCTACTGGGCTATGCTAGTCACTCCGAATCGAATCGGACAAGATGTCATCGGTCACAGCCAGCTACACGGTCTCCGTACTATGTATGCTTTTCTCCGGGAGGGTCCGCTCCACGAGCTACAGGTCGATACTCCAAGTATCAAAAGTCGCACGAAGAAGTATCTCAAAGGACCGCCTCGTCATAGGGCTCTCAACGCAATAGACGGCATGTCAATCGGACATCCGGTCTGTGAGTTATTAGCCTTTTTGTCCTAGGGGCCTGGTTGGTTTCGTGTACGAACCAACCCGGCCGTATCTCAACTGTACCCCGAACTCTCATACGGTATACCCATAGGGACCATTTCTCAATGTGATCACCAACGTCGCTGATGGTTCGTCAAACAGACGTCTGGTCTGAAAGATATCAGATTTTCCGTTCCAGGGGCCCGGTTGGATTTTGGGTACAATCAAACCCGGCCATACTCCGACTGCATCCAAAACTCAGGTGAAGTATGCCAAAAGTTCTGTCTCATCAAGAGGAATTCAACGAGACAGACGGTGCGTCAATCGGACGCTCGGTCTGTGAGTTATTGGCGCTTTCGTTCTAGGGGCCCGGTTGGTTTCGTGAGCGAACCAACCCGACCGCACTCCGACGGCATCCAAACCTCGAGCGGAGTATGCCAAAAGTTCCGTCTCATCAAGAGGAATCCAAAAAAGTCGACGACACATCAATCGGATGTCCGGGACTCAAGATATAAGCGTTTCCGCTCCGAGGGCCCGGTTGGTTTCGTATCCGAACCAACCCGCCCAAACCCAAAGTTCTCCGAAACCTTGAGTATAACATACCAAAATGACCCTCTCGATCCAAGGATTGCATCTCAACGGACGGTGCGTCGATCGGAGGTCCGTAGCCCATGTTATGGGTGAAAGACCGAAGAGTTCCGAAAACGGGGTTTGGGCCCGGCACAACCCCCCCCCCCCCCGGGTCAGCCGAACCGGGTCCGGGTCCGGCCCAGCAGGGCGCAGCCTGGCCCGGCCTGGGTAGCCGGCTGGCCTCGCGCTGGCGCGGCGCGACGGGTGTGGGGGTTATAAACCCCTCGGTTGTCAACCTGGTGTGGCTTAAAGCCACACCGCCTCAAACCCGGAATGGTCCCGCCGTTCTGGTTCACATCCCACCGCTGCGGCGGTTTGCTTCGGCGGCGCGCCACCACCACCGCCTTCTGCGGACCACCGGACGCGCTCCGGTGGTCCGTTTCACCTGCCGCCTTTGCCAACAGTCCCCCCGGGACCCGATGTTTGCTGCGAAGGAATTCAGACGCCATTTCAGCCCAATTTTTCATCGCCCGTCGATCCGCACTCAATGTTCAAAACGCGTTGTCTTCGTGGTTTTCTGTCGCAGCGTGACGTCACCGCGCTTCTTCCTCGTGATTCTCTAAATTCCCGCACGGTGTGACGACACTACATCGTTTCCATTCCAAGCAACGTAGATAACCAACAAAATAAAAGGGGAGGAGGTTTGACCTTGTTTGTGCGGTCCGCCCTCCTCCGTTATTTTGATAACAGTTGTTTGTTGATATCGAAGAACGTTTAAAATTATTCACAACATGAAAACCAAACCCCTACCTTGCAAAGACGTCACATGTCGTCGAGCCGCGGAAGAGGTAAGCGTCACGGTGATCGGATGTTGCGGAAGATCAGTGCCGATTCCGTTGATGTCGTAGGGTGAGTCGTCATCAATGGCGATGTTCCCCACGGTGGTGTCTCCTCCCTTGACGCAGAGGAAGTAGAGGAGAAGGCACGTCGTCGGTGATCGCCCGATGAAGAATGTGGCATCTCGCTTCCTTCGACATGGAGAGAAGGTGCAAGATGAGACGACGTTCTTCGTCGAAGCTTCGGTGTTCTTCACGTTCTTCAACAAAGGAGATGTATCGTTCTTCTTCTTCAGAGGAAGTTCTTCAAAACTCAAATGCCCTCTTCCCTTTCTCTTGACACAAAATTTCTAACCAAAATAAAATAAGGCTCCACCTTATTTTATTTACCAATTCCATGAATTCAAAAATACAAAATTCAAAACCAACACACTTAATTAATTGATCTTGAGTTGTCAAAATAAATAATGTTTAGGTGGCATTACTTAATGTGGGAGGTGAGGAGGAGAGGAGTCACTTAAGTTAATGTGGAGTTACAATATTAAAGTGGGAGGTGAGTTATGGGAGGTCAAGGGGGTTATGGAAGATCAAGGGGGGTTAGGGTCTCGTGTGGTCCCCACCACCCTCTTTACCTTTCATGGGTAGTTCCGTAACATCCACTCAAAGGATACAACTACTTTAAAGAAATAAAAATTGTAACTCAATTTTTATTTTATCTTCCACAAATTTTTAACAACTCCACCCATGAAAAGGAAACTCCGAAAAAGATGTTCTTAAGAAATTACCGGCGTTGCGAATCAATCGGTGCCCTCAAAATTAGATTTCGAGCACCGGTTCAAAAGTTAGAAAAACCCGCTCGTTTGTTCACTGAACGTACCCGAGCTAAACTTCGGAAATTGATTCCGGGCACACCGGGCCTCAAAATCAGGCGCCGTCAGAAACTGCGTTCTTTTAAAATTCCAAATAAAATTAAGAAAAAAATTTCCTTGAAATTTCCGGGTCTTTACATATCCTCTCATGCTCACAAAACACTTACCTCACTTGATTTTTTTTCTTAGCACACAAATATCAATTTTTCATTAATGTCTTTCTCATCCAAACTCATACAAGGGTCACTATAGGATTGATTAATTCCTACATCACCACCTGATGTGAGTCAAGGAAAAATGTTTATCATGAGGACTTTTCAGGGTTGTACTGTGCCTTTCGTTTTGAAGGATTTAGATGCGAAAAACTCTGAGGCTGAATGAGGAGGTATTGACTCTTTTTGAAGAAAAATTGCATTAATCTAATTTTCACTTTAATATGGTCTCCTCCTCAATCCCCATATAATCTATTCATGTTCATAATCATGAAAAATAAAGAAATGTGTACACCATTAAACATTTCAGTAGTAAAAATTTCAATCTTCTCAAACATGATTTTTCTTGAAAGCTCCACATTGACACAAATTTCTCTCTCTATTAGAAGCTCTAGAAAGGCACAACTTCACTTATCATAAAAGCTCCAGAAAAGGAACAACTTTCAATATGATTATTTTCTTCAATAGAAAACACATCTATTTATAATTTAATTTTCCACCCAAATTATCATAGAATGTGGTATCACAACACAAGACAACTTCCCCCACACTTAAGTTCAACTAGATTATGCAATTTCACTTCAAGAGTTGGTTAGATTGGAAAAATTAGATTGTAATTTGGCTAACCTAACATTTTGTTCATGGACTCTACAGGAAACAAGGATTAAATGTTCAATGTAGGCCATTATAAAAAGAAGATTCTTTTAAATAGGGGATTTAATACCAAAAAATGACTCAATCATTTAAACATAAGTACCTAAAACCCTCATGTTTTGACAGGAATAAATCAAATTATGGTTAACTAAAGAACGATTTGGTTCTCTCAAGAAGTGAGGTAAATGTAAAGAATATGAAAAAAATGGTTCAGAATCATCACAAGAAAGTGATTTCAAATATAAAGACAGTGACATGTGTCATGGGATTCAAAATTTAGTGTAATTATCATGAAATTACTAAATATTTGAACTTGAAAAAAAGTTATTTTCATCATTCATTTATGTTTGGATTCATGGGATAAATTGTTTCACATATTGATATGAATTTAAAAATGGTGATGAGTATCATTTCCTCTCAAAATTTTCAAAAACACACAAAAATTTAAAAATAAACACACAAAATTTGAAAACACACATTTTTTTTGAAATTAATTGAAAAAAACAGGAAAACAATTAAAATTACTAAACTAAAAGGTTCCATTCCCCACACTTAAAATATTTCATTTTCCTCAACGTGAATCCATGAGATTATATATTCACATGAAATGTATAATTTTAAACAGGACAAAGAATAAAGAAGATAAAGTTTTTGGAACAACCTGATATTCTAAAGTGATGATGGGGTCTTGTAATGTGATGAAATTCAATACATCATTAGGAAGTCCCTCAATGTATCTCTTTAAAAGTTTCCCATTGATTGTAAAGCTCCTTCCAATTTCCTCTTCTGCAATCTCCACTACACCATAAGGAAAAACATTAGTCACAACATAAGGATCTGACCGTCTGGAATGAACTTACCAGGCATCAACTTCGGTCGTGATCTATAGAGCAAGACTTTCTCTCAAACTTTAAATTCTCTTTTATGGATCATTTTTTCATTTCTTCTTTTGATATATCCTTTTAGAGCCTTGATTTCTCATAGGAAGGCAATCGAATCTCCTCAATCTCTTGAATTTGCAGCTTCCTTTGGATTCCATCATGGGCCAAATCCATGGTTCATTTCTTTATAGCCCAATAAGCTCGATGCTCAAATTCCATGGGGAGATGACATGCTTTCCCAAAAACAATCTTAAATGGGTACATGGAAATGGGTTTCTTTTATGCTATCCTATAACCCACAATGCATCATCCAAGCACTTTCTCTAATCATTCCTATTTGGATGCACGGTTTTCTGTAAAATTTGTTTCAACTAACGATTTGAAGCCTCAGCCTGGACATTTTTTTGGGGGTGGTATGGTGATGATGTTTTCTGTGTCACCTCATACATCTGAAGAAGGGAAGAAAGATTCTGATTGTAGAAGTGTGTCCCTTGGTCACTGATTATGGCCATCGGTACTTCAAACCTGCAAAAATTTGTGCTTTGAAAAAGTCCACAACAACATGAGAATCATCATTCTTGGTGGCCTTACCCTCAAACCACTTACTAACATAATCAAAAGAAACAAAAATATAAAAAATCCAAATGAACTAGGAAAAGAACATATAAAATCGATGCCCCACACATCAAAAATCTCTCAAGAATAATATGGGCTGTTGAGGCATCTCATATCTCCTAGAAATGTTTCCTGTGAGTTGGCAACATGAGCACAACTTACAATACACATGAGAATCCTGGAATAAGCTAAACCAATATAATCCAGAGTCTAAAACATTCCTAGCTATCCATTGGGTCCAAAGTGACCACCACAAGAAAGTGTGTGATAAAATTATAGAACAGACTCAAACTTATGATCAGGAACACACCTACTAATAACATTCTCAATACACATGTGCCAATTGTATGGATCATCCCACACCTAATACCGAGAATAACTTTTTAATTTTTGGACTTGATGTTTCTTTAAATTTGCAGGGATTTCAGAGGCAACAAGGTGGTTAACTAAATAGGCATACCAAGGATGCATAACTGAGATGGAATAAAGATTATCATCGGGGAAAGTGTCATGAAGTGGTACCTAGTCCATGGTGTCATTTTCTAGTGTGTGTGTAAGCCAACTCATGTGATCCGCCACTAGGTATTCCGACCCATTCTTGTCCTTTATGTCAACATCAAATTCTTGATGAAAAAGCATCCATCATATTAGCCTGGGCATTGCATCTGACTTCTTCAATAGGTACCTCAGAGCTGCATGGTTAGAAAAAACAACTACTTTAGATCCCAATAAATATGAACAGAATTTATCTAAAGAGAATATGATAGCAAGAAACTCCATTTCGATGGTTATGTAGTTTGATTACACTGAATCTAGTTTACTCAATGCATAAGCAATCACATGTGAATGTCCCTCCACCCTCTGAGATAAGACATCTCCAACGGTGAAGTTGGAGGCGTCACACATAAGCTCAAAAGAAATATCCCACCGTGGGGGATGTATGATCAGTGGAGTGGTCAGACACTTCTTTATCTCATCAATGGAAGTCCTGCAAGAATCATCAAACACAAAATCAGAATTCTTTTGAAGTAATTGTGACATAAGAAGATAAATCATACTAAAATATTTGATGAAGCATCGATAAAATCTTGCATGCCCTTGGAAAGATCTAACATCACATACACATGAAGGATAGGGTTGGGGTGAATTAATATCTATCTTAGATCTATCGACCTCTATCTCATGTTTTGACACTACATGCCCTAAGACAATGCCATGCTCTACCATGGAATGACACTTTTCAAAGTTCAAGAACAGATTCTTCTCAATACAAAGATTCAACACCTTTCCAAAACTAGAGATACAATCATCAAATGAAGACCGATACACTACAAAATCTTCCATAAATACTTCCATGAAGATCTCTATAAAATCAGAAAAAATACTCACCATGCATCTCTGAAAAATACTGGGGGCGTTGCAAAGTCTAAATGGCATCCTTCAGTAGGCAAATGTAACAAATGGACAAGTGAATTTTTTCTTCTCTTGATCCTACAAAGCAATAGGAACCTGAAAATATCAAGAAAATCCTTACAAGAAATAGTAGTGTGTTTTCCCAGTTAGTCTCTCAAGCATCAGATAATTAAATGGGAGGGGAAATTGTCTTTGCGAATGGACTGATTTAGTGTCCTATAATCAATAGACACACACCAACTATTTTTCACCCTCATTGGAACTAACTCATATTTCTCATTTTTAACAACTGTAACCCCACTTTTCATTGGCACAACCTGAATAGGACTCACCCACTGGGAATCTGAAATGGGACAGATTATAACTGCATTGAGTAATTTTTCAGCCTCTTTTTTAACAACTTCCAGAAGGGCTGGATTGAGTCTCCTTTGTGGTTGCCTCACTGTTTTATCCCAAACCTCTAAAATAATACTATGCATGAAAATGGAAGGGCTAATACCTAATATGTAATCCAAGGTCCACCCGATTTCCTTACTATTTTTCGTCAGAAGATTCAAAAGTTTTTTTTCATGTTCAAAAGGAAGATTATTAGGAATTATAACAGGTGATCTCTCGCAATTCAAAAATTATGAGTATTTTAGGTTTGGTGAAAATGGATTGAGATCCAATGAAGGGGGTGGTGTATGGAGGAAGACATTGAAGGAACTAAAATATGAGAACAAAGAGCATCTATATCAGAATAGAAATCATCATAATCAAAGAATAAAGAATCAAATCCATCAATATACTCAATAGCCATGTCATAATCAGAGTTCAAATGATCAGAATATGATTCTATTTCAAATAAAATATAAAGGATTCTTGTGCATTAGAAATATGTGTGGAAGTACTCTTAGACATCATACTAGAACCAATACTCATAATCTCTCAAAGCATATGACAATCAAATTCCAGGGGATTTTTAGTTGGTGGTTCAAAATGGGAGATAAAAAATATAGAATGGTCCTCTGAGGGGTACTTCATTGGGTCCATAACATTAAATATCACAACTTCATCCCTAAACTCCATGTAAAGTGTACCCTCATTGACATTTATGATAGTTTTTGCAGTTTTGAGAAAGGTTCTACCTAAGATAATTGGAGCATGAGAACTTACCTGATCATCCAACATTTTAAGAACATAGAAATCTGCTGGAAAAATATTGTCTTTTTTCTAGAATAGTACATCCTCGTGGACTCCCACTGAATATGTTGTAGCTCTATTTTCCAACTGCACCACTACTCTCATTGATTTCAGCTCACCAACCTACATAGAAGAGAACAAAGTGCAAGGAATGAAAATTATGGAAGCTCCCAAATCACAAAGAGCATCAGGAAAGTGCAACTCCCCTATGGTGCATCGTATGGTAAATTTTCCTGGATCCTTACACTTTGTTGGAATTGCTGGAGTTGGTGTAATAAGTGAAGAAACATTCCTTCCAAGATTGATCCTCTCATTTCCCTTCAACCCTCTTCGATTGTTATAAAGTTCATTTATGAATTTCACATACCTTGGGATTTTCTTGATGACTTCAAGTAGAGGAATGCTGATATCTACACATTTGAATGTGTAAAAAACATCCTTTTTCATTGATTCGTCATCCATATTTTTGGTTTATACAAATCTGTTTGGAAATGGAAGGGTTTTAGGAGGAAAATTATCAATCGTTTCCTTACCTTTGTCTTTCTCCTTGGATTTCTCATTATTTGGTATCGAATGTGGCTTCTCCAGATTTTAGGTGAATCCCGGTGGAACGATAGGTGCAGATGTATCAGTTTTTTTCATCCCAGTTCTCAATGTGATGGCAATGACATTCCCCTTGGGATTTGGAGTAGGTTGGGAAGGTAGATTTCTATAGTTCGTACTTACTAGTTCATGGAGGGAAGTGGCAATCTATCTCATTTGTGTCTTCAACTCCCTTAGATCTGAACCTTGACTATTCAACTCATTCCGTTGATTAAGAACAATTTGTTTCAAAAGATGATCAGTATTAGAATCTAACTTTATTGGGGGATTCCCTTGTTTTTGGCTTGTTAATTCTTGGGATTCAAATCACCTTTGGGGTTGTTGGAAACCCTGTTAGTAAGGTCAAGGATGCTGGAAGTTTTTTTTAAAGGGGGGCCTTTGTTGTTTTTCAGAGCCATATCTCATTTCTGATTGATCCTTCCACCCTTGGTTGTATATTGGAGCAAAGGAATCAAGCTTCTTTTGAGGATATGGTTTTTGTTTCTGCCGATATGGTATCTCGGGAAAAATTGCTACACAATCTTCTATTTCTTATTGTTGGGGGAAATAGTCAGTTGGGTGGCTCGTCTCAGTGAAAATACCACAAGGCCTTGAAAGAGGGTGTTTGGGATGTATTTTGATCTAAAGAAATATGTCTCACAATAGTTTTCAATTATTCCAACTTAGTATCAATAAAATGACTTTCAAGAGAATATGGACTTACCTGATGTACCCCCCTTACATGTGGTGTACCTCGATCGCCAAATTGTTAAGAGTTTTGGCCCATTGTGTCGATCAACGCACATGAAACTACTGGTGTATTATCCGCCAATTCCCCTCCAACTGCAGCATCTATCATGCTTCTCTCCATTGGTGTGATTCCTTTGTATAAGTACTAGATGAGTAGTTCCTCACTGATTTGGTGAAGTGGAAGGCTTTCACACAACTTCTTGAATCACTCCCAGTACTCATACATTGACACCCCTTGTGCTTTCTTGATCCATGAGATATTCTTATGAATGGAAGTGGTCCTTGATGTAGGAATATATCTCTATAAGAAAAGATGTTTCAAATCATTCCAACAAATTACATCTTCTAGTTGTAAGTAATACATACAATCTTTCGCATCTCCATCAAGTGAGAATGGGAATGCTCTTAGTTTGATTTGGTCTTCAGATAAATTTCCTTGTTTTAGGGTTGAGAAAACCACATTAAATTCTATAAGGTGTTTATTGGGATTCTCACCAGAGAGGCCATGATATTTTGGAAGTAGGTGAATTAATCAAGATTTCAGTTCAATGTACGATTTGACATTGGGGTATGCAATGAAATTTGGTTGATAATTAATATCAGGTGCAACCAATTCTTGGATGGTTCTATTAAGTTAATTTCCATTATTTTTATCCATTGGTTCTTTTTTATGTTGGAATTATAATTTTTTAGAATTTCAATGTTCTTGGAGTGGATAAATTCTCCAAATGTTTGAATGTTGAAACTTTCCGTAGACTGAGAATTTCTGATTCGATCCCTAAGGTTGTGTTCAATCTCAGGGTCAAGATCCAAGAGATCATCGGGATTAGTACATCTCATAAATAAAATAAAAGTGAAATGATGGAAAGTGGACCATAGTAAAATAAAAATAAGAAGTTTGAGTACATGGTCCAAAATTATGTAGAAAAAAATAAAAGAAGAAAAAAATTTAGGTTGGGTAAAGAAGGATGAAAAAATAGATGAAGAGAATAAAATGTAATATAAAATAAATACCTTTAATTGGTTGAAATATATACTTGCCTCCCCGGAAAATTCACCAATTTTAAAGGCTCTATCGTGGTTTCTTTCAAATGATGTTCGGTTTCAGGTTACTTAGGTGCAGCAGAGTGGCTGACCAAGGTCGCCTCTCAAAGGAGGAAGCAAATTAAAACAAATTCTTAAAGGTATTCTAAAAATAAAATAAAAGAGAATAAAAACTCTACATGAAAGGATGGTGGGGGGGGGGGGGGTTATTGTTTATAAAACAAGAAATAGTTTTCTGTAAGATGATTTCATTTTATTGTTTTTTATTTCTGAAATGAAGTTTGATTAAAAAGACACAATAAGAGGATGTTTTTTAAACAATATTTAAAAGGCATAATCAATATCACTATACCTATTCACTCAATTATTATTAATTATCATTTATATTAACATTCACTTAATTATAATCCTCTAATTTGTTAACCCTTGAATCATATTAAAGTTATCTTAACCACAAAGATGAAATTACTTAAACCCTAGGCTAGCTACGGAACATGCATTCGCAACACCCTGCTTTGATTGATGTTATTAGGTTATATTATTGTCAGTGGTTAATTTGAGAACATATCCAATCTATAAATGAGGATTAATTGAGTTTTGGGATTATATTTTAACTCTATAAATTTATTCCATGTGGTCTTTTATTAACGATTAAGATTGCACTTTCATAGTTTACACAACTTCTGACCAAGCGTGTTTTGGTGTCGATTGTTCAATTGTTGCTTAGTTTCATTTAAATTTAAAACTAAATTAATAGATAATATTAAGTTAATTATAGTAGCTCATTGATTCAAAATAAATGAATGAATAATGTTATAGGTAGATCAATTACTAAAAAGTACTACTCTTCCATGGGCGGTGTAGTCATCGTAGAAACAGTTTGCATGTGCAAAGGTTTAGAAATGGTAGAACCCAATCAAATTTCTACTATTAATTCCAGCCCAATTAGGAAGATTAGCAGAAGAAGAAATTTGGACAAAATATAAGAGAAGAGAAAAAAATAAAATAATAACAAAGAAGTTTATTAAACAAACAAAAGTATTACAACACAAAGAAGAAGAAGAAGGCTTCGTCGAAGGGATCATTGTTTCAAGATCTACCCTTATTCAAATGGTTTGATAATTGGGGTGGATCCACTTATCCACTTCCCTAAACTTCCCAATGCACGTACCAACCCCTCAAAATGTTAAAAACTCTAATTTATATAGTGCTGGGGAGTCTATGATCAAAGTGCTTTCTAGTGTGAATGGGGAATCTCGTCCAAATATTTTATTCCAAATTGAACCGACAATTTGACCACCAAAACGCATTCATCATCTGTCCTTCTAGAAGGATGATTCGTTCAAAAATGAATCCTCGAGATCCTCTCATAAGCTTGGCCTAATAAAATCATGGATGAAGACGTTATGGCCCAAATACAGAACCCATGTCCATTCTGGCGAGTCCAGCCAAACTTTGACTTCATGGCCCATTTTCACTAAAAAAATGCATGAGTTAGCTTCAATGTCTTCAATAAAAGTTGTCGAATATTATTTCAGGAAAACTTGTGAAAAATATTAAGTTCAAATAATTAAAATAAAATTATTTATGTTTGAAATACTACAGTGATGTTTTCAAGGGTAAAAATGGAATTTTCATCAAATTTTCAAATGAATGATCTAATCCCAAATATTCCATAAATGAAAATAGTTAGCACAATGTGAGAAAATTATGTCATTTATTATCAATAAAATATTCAATAAAATTGTGTTTTATCAAATGGACTGTAGGTTAGGATGAGATCTTGCGTTTACATGGGCGTGTATGGGTGTTAGTAGACATACATGAAGAGTTGATGAAAGACTTTCATTCCTTAGTTTGGGAAGATAATCCTGGTGTCACCAAGATGTATCGTGATCTACACCGTCAGTACTGTGGGCTAGGTATGGAGAGATATGTTGCCGGTTTTGTGATGAGGTGTTCCACCTGTCAGGAGGTGAAGGTGGAGCATCAACGACCAGAAGGTATTTTGTAGTAGTTACCCAATCCTGAGTGGAAGTGGAATGATGTCACGATGGATTTCATGACATGTTTACCAAGGTTGCCTCGAGGGAATGATGCAGTTTGAGTTGTAATTGAAAAAGTCACGAAGGTTGGTCACTTCTTTCCGATCAACGATACCTTCAGTGTTGTTGATCTGGGAAGGCTGTACATTCAAGAGATTGTATGTCTACATGGAGTTCTACACTGCATTGTTTTAGATAGGGACACATGTTTTACTTCTCAGGTCTGGTAGGGGCTATAGAAGTCTTTGGGTATGTAGGTACTTCTGAGTACAACATACCATCCCTATACAGAGGTCTAATCTGAGCATACTATTCAGGTGATGGAGGACATGCTTTGAGCATGCGTCTTATATTTTGGATGTTTATTGTAGAAGAATATACCTATTTTGGAGTTTGAATACAATAATAGTTTTCAAGAAACCATTTAGATGGAACCTCAGGAGGCTTTGTATGGTAGGCCATGCCGATTAACCTTATGCAGGCTGGAGGCAGGAGAGGTAGCTATGCTGGAACATCGCCTTGTCCAGGAGACTATAAAGAAGATAGAGTTGATTTGGAAGAAGATGGCTAATGTACAATCACGCCAAAAGTCTTCTGTTGATCAATGGAGATGAACTCTAGAGTTCGAGGCTAGAGATCAGGTTTTCATTATTGTAACATTTAGGTTGGGACACAGGTGGATTAAGATATAGGGTAAGATTTCACCGAGATATGTTGGGTCGTTTGAGGTATTGGAGATAGTCGAGCCAATTCCCTATCGTTTGCAGTTACCTCAGAGGTACCAGGCTATGCACGACGTCTTCCATGTTTCTTAGCTCTGAAGTTACTTCTCATACAAGTCTCATGTTTTTCAACCCAAATAGGTTGAGTTAGAGGTGGACACCTTGTTCAAAGAGCATTCTATCCGGATTTTTGATCACAGTGTGAGGGTTATCCATGGCCAGTCTATTCCTCTGGTACGAGTGCTACGGTAGCATGGGCGAGTATAGGACGAGACTTGGGAGAGGGAAGCTGATGTACGATCGCAGTGGCCTGAGCTATTCGAGGATTATTCTTCTACGCCGCCTTTATTGGGAAATTCTGGGACAAATTTATTTAATGGGGAAGTTTGTAAGAAACCAGATCTTATTTTCAGGTATGAATCTTGTTTTCTGGTGTTTTTGAGAAAAAAAGGAGTTTCTGAAAATTTCAGGTCTACACGCTGTGTACTTATAAGAATATGTTGTGTACTCATTTGCCACAGGTGACCATGTACTGGCCGTATAACGGCCGAGCACCCGAACCTGTGTGGTGACCTAGAGAAATCTTAAAGTGGGGGTCGAATAAAGAAAGTACATGTCGTGTAATTTTGAAGAACACGTCGTGTATTTTTTTCATTAAAAGGACTGGGGTCGCGTCTAATGGACAAAACACACTTATTCTTTATCTGTCTCGACCAGGAGCATCCGTATGACCACAGATCCTTTCTGAGCCCCTAACCCTCCATACATTCTCCGAATTGAACTCTGTTGGTTGCGATGGAATTGCATCTGTGTGTTCTCTCTTCTTCTTGAACTTCATCTCCTGATTTCTCCTCTTTCACAAGTTTCCTCAGTTGAACGTTTTTATCATTTTTTTAGACATATGGCATTCTTGTGAAATGCAAGGCCTAAAGTTCACGTATATCAATCGTACAACACCGATTTATGTGGTTTCTTCCTTTTTGTAATTAGTATTTGAATTATATGGGAAACATTTCACAATACCCATGTTCAGGGTTTTGCGTGTTTATCGTTTTTAGCCCTGTTTTTTCCTATTGTGACTTATTTGTTTAGATAGAGGTTAATTGTTTGTGAATAGGGTTAACACCTCCATGCTATGGATGTTTTTCCCATGTTTTCTTGTTTTGAATATTTGGTATAGCCTTACCTATTTGGTTGTTTACTTCCCCTACCTAGTTTCATTGGGATGGAGTAATTGTTATCTTACATGCTATGATATGTTGTAGATTGTTTATCTATGTAGTTCTAGAGGTTTAATTTGGATTCCATGCATTGTTTGTGCATGATTTAATTACACAAGTCTATGGGAACCTGGTGTAGTAGACCATAGGGATAATGGATGTTGAGGGCTTCTCCGGAGGGTCTGTTTTACTATTACATTGCGAGACCATAGGGGGGATGTACATTATTCTCCCTCAGAGTGTCTATAGTTTCCTTGTTATAGGACACATGTGGAATTGGTTGTTGAGTGCTTCCTCATAGTCTCTATTAGTTACTGATACGAGAACACATGGGGAATTGACGGTGAGTGCGTCCTTTGAGATTCTTTGCTAAAGTTGAACTAGAGGGGTTAGACCGTGAGTACTTCCTAGAGGGTTGCTTGTGTTTGTTTGGTTGAACCATCAGGGTTAGGCTGTGAGTAATTACCAGAGGAATACCTGCTTTTAATTATCTGATTACATGATATATGAAAATGAATTTAATTGAATTTATAGGATTGTTACTTTGTGTACTTTCTTGTTTACTGCATTATTTTGTTTATTGTCTACCATATTTATTTACTGACTGTTAAGCATAGATCTTGGGGTGGTTTCCTACTGGGATTCATCTCATACCCTATTTGGGTCATGCTTTTGGGCCCAAATAGATTATATTATTGCAGGTCGAGATAAGGGAAAGCACCCTTCTACTTCAGGCACTTGATTGATGTGGTGGAGCCAGAGAGCATGGGACCAAGATGAGGCTTGTGATACTGTGGAGCTGTTTACTTGATTTTTCTTGTAAATTGGTTTAGTACGGTATTCCAGCATTGTGGTTTGTTTGTATTTTTTCCTAGACATACGTATCATACATCATTTATATATACGTGCTCCAGTTGTTTATTACTTTTAGTCTTCCGTTGTTTTCTTAATGCATTTTATTACTACTTTTCTATTGTTATCTATTTATTTCTACTGCGTTACTCTGTCAATGAGGGCATTGTTTCCCCAGTATCACACCCAAGACCCTCGATGCTAGTCAGAAACCTCTGAAATTTGGGGAAATGTGCTTGAGTCCATGTGACCAACCAGGTATAGGGCTCCTCTGGGCAGCACCCGGAACCAGGATGTTACATCCATCCCCAAGCTATTATAAAAATTACCATGGTTATTCACCAAGGTATCATAAAACACGTCATCTATAGAGATTATATTGTCTACTCAATGCATTAGAGCACTATAAGGGATCACCCTTAATATGTATTTATATTCATATAATACACATATATAATAATCAAAACAATTCATAAATAACCATAAGATAATAAAATAAATGGGTTTCATGTCAAAATCGTGACATTTAAAAGGTTCTTAAAAATAAGACCATTATGTCATTTATAACACATGGAAAGGGAGTGAGGGTTATATGTATATCAATTCCAGAAAAATAAAATATAACTATTATTTCTTGATGAATACCCCATGAAATGAAATTTTATTGGGTATTCAAATAAGTAAAATAAGAAAATTTCTTTAGAAAAAGAGAGAGATTTTGAGACAAAAAGACTGCAGCATACTGACTAAGAAACATGGTTTTAGAAAACATTAAAAAGATGGGGAACAGAGGTCACCCATTCATAAGACTATAATAATACAGTATAAGATCAAAATAACATTTATAAAAGAACATGATATTGTAACTTGGTAGTTATACCACATAAAAGAGAACTTTAATGGGAAAACGAGTAGTTTAGAATTCCCTTTACAAAAATTCAGCATCCTAACGACGTCACATAAAATTCAGAAAAATAATTTTATAAGAGTGGAAAGGGTATCTCATCATTTGGAAATACAATTTATAGAAATAAGGATATATAATAACATACCCTGACATAATATAATGGAAACTAGAATACATAACAAAAAGGAAGTCATGACTAAAAGAGGAGGGTGAAAGGTTCTCTTACCTTGAAGAGTAACTTCAAAAACAGAATGGTTGGGACCTTAGGAGGCTTGAGGGAACCTTGGGAGGTAAAAGACTAGATCTTAATTGAGGAGGAATTTGTAATGAAAATACGAAGTAATGGGTTGGTATTTATTGCAAAAGTTAGGGAATATTTTATTAATTTCGAAGGGACACCTCATTAGTGGTATATCATAAACCATGGGCTTGCCCATAGTATTTTACCATGGTATTGGCCAGATGGGAAACATCATAACATATCTCACTCTACACAAGTCAAGCAGAATTATAACATCATGATTATATCAATAATGATGTCATTAAACACACCTTAACTCAAAACTGTATGTTTACTATTCACAGAAAAAAACATTTTTTAAAAATATCATAAATTCACCCTAACCTAATATCAATGCACTGAATTCAATAATAAAAACCATTTTATGAAAATAATTTTCTAATTTTGGGATATTTAATTTTTAATTAAAAACACTATTTACCCGAAAATACTAATACATAACTAATAATTTCTGAAATAGTTATTTACTAATGTTATTATATCACATTATGAATCAAGATGCCTAAATTATATTTATACATTCTTAAGTGAGGTTATAATTCCTTTTCTCACATTACTATTCATAAGGGTAATGTTACTATTCATAATTTACTATTCACCAAAAATTATGTTGATCTTATTGGAATCTAAATTTTCTACTCATCACAACTATAAAAAACCATTTTTTGAAAATTGATTCACATTATTAATTTTTTAAAGTATAAAAAAATATTTTAAAATACATTTTTCCCAATATTCATTAATAATATATAACTTCTATAAATCCATCAAATATTTATCATGACATTTGAAATTCACAAATTTTACTATAATAAGAAATAATAATTTTATATAGACAAAAGGATTACACAAATTAACTAAGTAATCGTGACATAACCCCTTGTAAAACCTACATAGGACCTATGAGTAGGGTGTGAAATGGTGATAGAATCATTGGGCGGATTGGACAACATTTCCCAAGTGGTAATTTCTATTAGCTTGAACTTCTCCCTTAAGAGATTTCGTTCAATCTTAATGTGTTGGAGTTCAGATTGGGCTTGGTCGAGAGAAATTCCCAGTGGTACTACCTCCTTCCCATGCTCCGACAGATGGGATTCATACTTCCAGAGTCTACTAGATGGGGCCATTGAATCTTCTTTCTATATTAATTAACCATGGCCATTTATGTTTATAAAAAATCATAATGTTAAGAGTATAGTTTCCAACGGTCATGTTGACCAATGGTCATATAAAATTCAAAACCCAACGGTCTCATTTTAATTATACTCACTTCATTAATTAATGGATATATTTTTGTTGAATAACAAACAAATTCAGGAAAGAAATATTATTCAAATGTTTGTGTCATTACATGGTATGATTTTTAATTTTACAACATTCTAGTGAGGATGATACACATGTAGTTTAATTTAATATGGTGTGGATAATGCATGGTATAGTTTAACTTTTTTTTATTAGGATGCATACCATAATTTAAAGTCTTGTTACTAAGACGTTGCATCTAGATTAAGGTCATGCTTTCTATACCTAGCCAATATTTTTAATTATTGCTAAATAGACTATGAAATTTACCAATGTATTTTTATGATACATACATAATAAACCTTCTGCGAAGGACCCAAATGAGGATTGCATACCACACAAATATATGAGCACAAGTGGGAAGTTGAATTCCAAAAATCAGGTATATGGAGTGTAGATGAATGATAAACCAGACAGAAACTAGTCCATAGAAGGCCCTATGTCACAACACACATTATCTATGGGGATATTAGTTTATGTTCGTTGAGTATGGACCTAGGAGGTTATGTGTGGCTCAACCACATCGATTCAGACATTACTGAAACTCCTAATCTCATGTGAGCAATGATCCATGTGGGAAAAAATGAATTGTACATGGGTGTATCTTACCTTTGGGAGTGTACATTAGAGGTGAACATATCATAGAGTGGGATTCATACATAGGAGTAAAAATATTTTAAATTCACATTCCATGGTACAAGGCTAATATTTTAAAGTAGTGTTTCCTAGACTAATGGAAAGTGTACAACCCTAGTGTATTCATACAGAATGTGGGATGAAAAACCCGATGTTAGCAAGGCCATGTAGGCTCACATGTTGTATAAACACCTTTTGGTGAACAAATGATATTTAACGCCACAATACATAGACCTTAACTATGTCCAAAGGCCCAAAATGAATAATGAACCTATGTCAGGGCCTGATGAATTTTTTTTGATCATCGCTACATATCCCATAAGGATTAGAATCATGTCAATCATATTTCTTAAAACATATCAAGGTGGGAGACCAATAATGGTAGGGGAAATCCTCTATAGAAATGAAGCTAAATAATCCCATAATTTTCATTGGAAATTCGAAACTTCTTCAGGGTAGGGTGGAATTTTAATGTTATGTGTTGAGGATGTTAGCTCATTATTTTATGGTTTTATAGTTCATACCATGGGGAAATGTATCTCAAATGGGCATGTGTTGCATATTGTTAGGATAAACCTAATGTGAATGGGGTCTAGTAGGTCCAATACCTAATAAAATTTCCCAAAATAGACTTGAATATAGTTTAATTTTGTGATTCTTGGACATTATGTTCTTAGTTTAAGGTCATAGATTTTAGACCATATGGTAATCACACCACGATAAAAATACCTAATATGTTGGCACAACAATTCCAGGATGAATGATGGATCAAGGGGTGTTCACCAAAAAACACTTATGCATTGATGAGGAATCCTTCATATAGTTTGAATCCATGATTCATGGACAATGATAATGCTAGAGGGGATAGAGATATGATAAAAATACGACTGGGTGTAGGGACAAAGTGTATGGGTGTCTCTATGTTTCCCGTAAGCATGGGAATCAAACCACATGTAGTTTTGGAGTTCCGTCAGTTTTATGCCATGCAGTAGGGATCAAGATAAACCAACATGGAAAGGGGAAGTGGTGTTGCAGTTGGAACTAATATTTATGATTCATGCATCAGTATGTATTCTAGATAAATAGGAACTAATCCAGGAATAGTTCTTGAGTTCTGTGTAGTTTAACATCATGCAGTAAGGGTGAAGATGAACCAAAATGAAAATGTGAAGTGATGTTGTGTATGGACATGGTATTAGTAATTTTGGTGTCAATATATATCCTGGATAGATAGGAATTAATCCATGCATAGTTCTTAACATCTATGTAGATTAAAGTCATTTGGTAAGGACAATGATGAAACAATGTGAATAGGGGAATTGATGTCACAGCTAGACCTAGGATTGGTGGTTTGGATGTCAATACATATCATCGATGTACATGAACTAGTCCCCATGTATTTCTTAATGGGGGATATGTCTATGCTGTTCTAACCCATACATAGATAGGGATGGAATTATTATTATTATTATTATTGTTATTATTTTTTTTGAGCGGATTGGCCAGGATATAAAATATAAGTGTCACTATATATCCCATATGGATGGGAATCAAGATGTATGTAGTTCTTGATCAGGTAAGGGTGGAAGACCGATGTTGGATGTGATGTAATATCATATGAGAACATCACAATGGAAATGTGATGTTTATATTCATATAACTTGTACTATATGATTCACAATATAGAGTTATAGGATTCGGACTGTGGGGTATGCTTTGCAAGTGGATATATGTTTCATGGGGAGGTTAAAAACCAAATGTAAATGGGGACCTATATGTCCTAGGACCACACCACATATTCCTGAGTATATATTCATAGAGTTTAGAGTTTTTATGGTTATACTATAGGGGAAAAAATAGTTTATGTTCATAAGACTTGGATCATAGGCTCTTAGTTTAAGGTCATAGATTTTGGACCATGGGAAAAAGGGGTTCGACTAGTTATGTGTAGTGTGGTGGTATGGAAACCGTGATATGAATGAGGAACCAAGATTCCTAAAAACAACATGACACAATCTGAAGAGAATCATTCACATACTATAAAGTTATATTGCTTGAACTTAAGTGACTAGTTTAAAGTCATGTGTCTTGGATAGAAATTTAAATTTAGTTTATCATTGAACTACCTAGATGATGAAGAGAGGAGTGTCCCCATGGGAGGTATATGACGTAGCCATTATAACTCGATGTGAATGAGGACTAGGGAGCCCCCAAACTACACAATGTAATCCAAGGAGATTCTAAACCCAAGAGGTTGAAAGGTTAAATTTCCAGTTGGGCCTAAAGATGAAATGTCTGGGTGTCTGCAAATATCCCATAAGGATGGGAATCAATAAATAAAAATTTCATGATCAAGGAAGGGTAAATGAATAATGATGGATTTGATGTCTGCTCAAATGAGAACTTCATGATGGCATTGTGATGTTTAGAGTCATATATCTTGAAATTCATGGTTCTTATTTTAGGGTCATAGAATTCAGATAGTGGGGTATGATTCTTAAGAAGATATACATAGCATTGAGAGGTGATGAAACTGACACAAATGAGCTCCCTAAAGGCTCCTCTCCATGCTACATATTCCTAAGGATACATTCATATAGTTTATAGTCATGTTGTTTAGACTATAGGGGATGGATTAGTTCATGGTCATAATGATTAGACAATAGGATCTTAGTTTAATGTCATAGAGTTGGGACCATGGAAAAAATGGGTTCATAAAGATATGTGTAGTGGGGTGGTATGGAAAACATGATGTGATTGATGACATAGGAGGGCTCAACACCACATGACATAATTTTAAGATAATCTTCCATATAGTTTGAAGTCATAATGCTTGTACATTGGAACCTAGTTTAACGTCATGTGGCTAGGACCCAAACTGTTAAAAATTTTAACATCATGAAACTTGAAAGATGTGGAGAGGAGTGTTCCCAAGTGAGGTATACAGTGTAGCTGTTATAACCTGATGTAAATTAGGACCAGGTAGTCCCCACACCACACTACGTAATCCCAAGAGAAACTAAGTCCAAGAGGCTAAAAGAATGAATTTTTAGCTGGGCCTAAAGAAGAAATTTCTGGTTGTTCCCATGTATCCCATAAGGAGGGGAATCAATCCACTTGTAGTTTTTGGACACAGTGGGTTAGATGACCAAACATGGAAGTGATGTCCCTTAGATGAGAACATCACGATGGTGATATGTAGTTTAGTGTCTTATATCTTTGACGACATGGTTCACGGCTTAGTGTCATAGAATTCAGACTATGGAAGCTGTGCAGCTCCTCTATGTTGGTACGATCCGTTCCAAAACTTCAAATCCCACACGATTCATGCTAAGTGTGGGATTCAAGGAGTTTTTTGAGGGTTCGCCCCGCATACATAAAGTTATACAACAAGGGTGAAGGAATTTTGGGTTTAGGATTTCCCAAAGACACTAACATTCCCACTAAACTTTTGAAGATGCATGGATGGGAGCCGAAAGGGGTTTTAGATTCCCATTGAAACCAATGGAGTTTAGAAGTATGTAAATTGAAACAACCGTGATCTAAATAATGGAAGTGGTGACTAATGGGAAGGACAATTATTGACCATGTTTAAGACACAAGATCAACAACATCATTAGTTAAGGGTGGGGATATAAAACATAGAATTTAATGTTGATCAGGTTCAAAACAAAGGATATACTCCTTATTACTAAAAATACATTGGGGTGTTGACCTAGGATGATAGGTGAGCTAAAGCATCATGATACCATCACTATTAGGTGGTTCATCAATATTTGGTTTATAGCATAAATATGAAATAATAGAAACTCAATGTATTTTGATTGGTTGGGGAAGTGTCTGCATGGAACTCAACACTTTAGGTTCATCTCCCCAGTGCATCATAGCATAGATGATATTAAAAATAGTTTAAGGTCACATTTCATTGAACAAAGGATATATTTTTATGTTTATAGAGTTTGGACCATTGGAACCAAGTTTATCATTGTGTTCCTAGGATGTTTCTGTGCAGTTTAACATCTCGTGGTAAGGATAAAAGATATTCCACAGTTTGTTGTCATTAAACTATGACCATGAAACATAGTTTATCACAATGTTGCATGTATGTAAGAAGGAGAAGCATTATGAGGGAAAAGTTTATTATGCAATAACTATATCCTGATGTTGATGAGGATTCAAAGGGTCTATTCCACAGAACACAATTCCACGGAGAACCCCTATATAGTTTAAATCCATGATGTATGTACATGGGTTCTCAATTTAATGTCATCTATCTGGGACATAAAATGTTAAGTAGTTTTGCATCAGGAAACTAATATGATGTCGTAGAATTTGACATCATGTTATAGAGACACAAAATTTTACATAGTTTACCATCATGAAACTAGGATGATGCAAAAAAGTTTAACATCTTATTTCAAAGAGGAAAAATGATACAGAATTTACCATCATGAATATAGGATGAGGCATCACAGTTCAACATTCTTTTGTGGAGATGAAAAATGTTAAACAATTTGCATTGTGAAACTAGGATGATTCATCATAGTTATAAAATCTTTTTGCAGAGATAAAAAATGTTATGAAATTTACTGTTGTGCAACTAAGATGATGATGCACAATTCAATATCATATAAGAGAGACAAAATTATGTTGACCCTTCATGTGATGTACTTTTTGGGGAACATGGAATTGGTCGGTGGAGTGATGTTCTCTCCATCCATGGTGACCAAATATTATACACCATCAGGATAGACCTTTTGAGTGATTTAAGGCCCCTCACATTTCTGTTCATTATTTTTTGGCTTCCTTCCATGTATCATCAGCCTCATTAGAGCTAGTACTATATCACATTGAAGGAACGATCAGAGATGAACATTATTTTTGAATGGTCTTGCAATATTTTTCTAATTTCACTATATATTATGCAGTTCCCATAGTTTGTTTTCTTCTTGGGATTCCAGTTCATCTAGAGGGACTTATGCTACGTTTTCTAATTTATTTTGATCATAGTTAGATTTTTAGAGTGATGGTAAATTAATCTCGAGGTATAGGACCACATATTTTCTATATACTATGGAATTTTGAGTAACATGTGTGGAATTGTGAGTCATTTTTCGATAAGACTAGAGTGCTTGGGGAGATTTTTTGGCCAACTTTTATTGTTCTATCCAACCATTTTCTAAAAAATGTTGGAGATGGTTTTGTTAAATCCCTAGATCTGTCCATTGGATTCTTCATTTTAACAAGAAGTGTGGTTATATTAGATGTTGTACTTGGTTTACAACTTCATCAGATCAGCTACCCAATAGTTGGTGTCATTGTCAGTGACAATATCATGAATAACTATGAATCGATGGATGCTGTTGGAGCTCAAAAACTAAAAAATATAATGGGGATTGACTTCTTTAAGTGGAATAACTTCTATCCCCTTAGAAAAAAAATTTGTTGTGGTCATAATGATCCTTAATTGGTGATCTTTCACTGGCAGATGTGGTCACAAAACATCGATTCCCCATACTGCAAAGGGAAAAGAATATTTGGTAGTATGGGGGGGCTCTGGTGGTGAGTGAATGAAATTTTAATGGATCTGAAATGTGTGGAATATCTTGGTAAACATGATACAGTCATGGACCATGGCGGGATAGATGTAACCCAACCTTCATATTTGGTGGGCGAGCTTCAACCCTACCAGATGAGCTCCATAGGAATCGACATGAAATTCTTCTATAACATGGGAAATATCATCTCCTAACATGAAACAAATTTTGATTCCATTGAATAAATGATTTTATAGAGTCTTATCAAGGCTGGGATAGATCTAGAGGGTGATGTGTATTGTGTTTCGATGGATTTTTTTTTTGTGTTTTGTTCTATCTGATGTTAGATTTTCAAGCAGGAGATAATCAATGAAGGGATTCATTCAATCAGATGTGTTTTTCACTATGGAAGTAGGGGGCTTGAGGTCCTAATGTGGAATCACTGGTATCTAGGTGGTCTAGATATAGGTTTTCATATATTATGGAGTTATGGTATCAATTACCCTTTTATGCGCCACATGGATGAATAGATCAACCTTGTCGGGATCTATAAGAGATTCAGTTATACCTTCTAAATCATCACCTCTACCATTATGTGACCAGGGAATGTGAGTCACCTTTATTAGATAAGGGATCTAGGACATTAGCTAGTGAGTTTTCTCTAATAGGTAAATGAGTTATGGCTTTCTGACGATGTAGTCACCCTTGATTTTATTGATGACTAACTCAGAGTCTGCTTTCATATTCAAGTGGGGAACATCAATCCAAAGAACTAGCTCGAGACTAGTGATGAGATCCTAATACTCTTCCTTGGTTTTTGTGTATCCTTCAGACATCAAGAACTAATATGGCATAATATCATGTGTATGCACGAGGAAGAAAATCCCAAGGAATAATATGTTAATCTTGGGATCATTGATCCTTATGCCAGCCGAGCTCTAGGAATAACCCTAAAAATGAATCTCCCAACATGACATAGCCTGATCCACTATGAGGGTGTACTTTAATAGGAATTCAAAATCAATAGAATACACTACAAGAGCCATATGGGAGGCTAGAATATTTGTTAGCGCCTGACCCTTGACGACCTTCTATGGGACCAACTTGTGGTCGAAATGATGATGGATTACTTCCCAGTAAGCTAGACCGCCATTCATCATAGGCAGGTTCACAATATACATTAGTGGAACAACACGGGACACCAGTTTTATCTAGTGTCTCTATAGGTAGTGTCACAAACTCTGCACTTCAAAAACCAACGCAAGTAAGCTCTTCTCGATAGGAGAGTATCATGACTCCAGGTCAAGTGGAATGCGACTAAGAAAGTATAAATGGTTATATGGACCTTCATTTTTTCTTATGAGTGATAAGGGTGTCTAGGGACCATTCTAGGGAATTCACATAAAGAACCAATGGATTCATAGAGATGGGATACATCATAACAAAAAGCTATAGAATATATATTATGATCTCCTCAAATGTGTTTTTTAACACTTCATACAATTGGTAGATGGAACCTTTCTACATGAGTCTATAAAAGGGATTACACTTTTTGTATAGATTCAATCTCAATTGGTGTATTATTGTAAGCATCCTTGGAAGCCTCAAATACCCTGAAGGTTTCTCATAAGAGGAATCAGACTGGTGGACCTGATATTCTCTAGATCGATCTCGATGCCTTTGTATCAAATGACAAAACCAATAAAAATCCAAGATTTAACCCCAAAGGCACACTTCTAGGGGTTCATCATCAGATGCTGTTAGTAGAGGAAACCAAACACATTCTCAAGATCCCTAAGTTGGTCATGATACTAGAATAATTTGACCCCCAAATCATTCATATAGAATTCCACTAGTATCATTAGGATCTATTTGAAGATGTTTTTCACGGAACATTGATAGGTGTATCCTTCATTATTCAATACAATGGGAATTACCTAATATCAAAATGTTCATTGTGGTTCCTTGAAGGTGGTGGAATATTAAAATTTGGGGTCCATTCATATTTTATTTCACATGGAATAACCATTCTTAAAGGATAGAGGCTATAACCTAGCACCGGTATCAATTAACAACTCTTCTACCAGAAGAGGAAAATTTTCATTTGGGAAATAAAGATTGTGATTCTAGAAGTCGATACAAAGTTGATTGGTTCATTCTTATTTATGATGGGAATGATGTTGGATAGCCATCTAAGGTTCTAAACATCCTTGAAGAAGTTGGTTTTGATAAGCTTATCAACCTCGTCCATGACCACAACAACATGAGAAGGGTTCTTTTTTATAAGAGTCTACCTGAACCCGTGATGTTTACCCAAAGTGCATGATTTTTGACAATGACTTGTGGATCTAGTCCTAGAAGCTAGTTACAAATCAAGGAAAACACATGTTGGGAAAAAATCCCTCAAGGTAACATTGCAGTATTTTTCAGTTGATTATATTTGTTGACAATGCAGGTTTCCATGGAGAATTGTCGAGTTCCTGAGAAGTTTTTGATAATCCATGTTGACAAAGAATGATGACAATGTAATGGATGATCTGGAGGTGGTACAAAAGAGCAGTACAAGGTGGTGTCATTTCCCAGTGTTCTCCAAATTTTTGGGGTCCAAAATTTAGAGTTTGGTGAGCATCGCAAAAATAGGATTTCCATGAAGATCGTAATTAAATATGGAAATGGCATGAATTTCATGAAGAGAGGCTTCATGGTTTGGATTTCATGAAGATCAGAAGAATGATGGAAGTGATTCTTCATGATTACGACAAGCTTCGAAAACGGTAGAGGTTGAAGCACATCGTGGCGGTGAAGAGCATTGCGAGGGAGCTTCATGGCGAAGGTGCAAAGTAAATGAAAAAATTCCTTGTGATTATGACGAGCTCCACGATCGGAATATTTCCGTGGTGCCTCAATATTTTAAGAGAATTCCGGAAGAAATTTCAGAGCATCGCAAATGGAAATGACGTGGTGTTAACTTCGCGCGGAAAGTTGGAGGGTCAGTGGAATTTCCTATAAATAGAGGCCGACCCCCTCGAGAATAGAGTGAGAGCTTTAAAAGAAAATTCTTTCCTCTCGTTTCACGAAGGTGGTTCGCATAGGCAAGGTGCTTCGCGAAAGAGAGGTTCTTTGTGGCGGCTAATCTAGATCTGTGAAAGTAATTGCGCATTGTAAGGCCGCATGCTCTAATGATTGTGCTTCGCGAAGAGGCTGGAGCTCTGTGATGGCCTAATCATTTAGAAGTCTTGAGCTTCGCGAGAGTGCTTCGTGAGAGTGCTTCATGAAAAGGCAAGATCTTCACAAAGGCTTGTTTGAGCTTCACAAAATTGGGAGCCACACGAAGTAGGGTGCTTAGCGAAGGTGTTTCCAAAGGCAGTTGCCTAGTGTTCAGAGGTAAAGGGGTATTCATCAGTTGAAGAACTTTGAACATCCAATGGAGCATCTATCAACAGTTTAGAATTCATTCTTTAATGAAAATGAAGAGACCTACAGGCCTATAAATTGTGAGTGGATCTTCTGAAGAAGCAGTGAGATCACATCTGTTGAGAGAGAAACGAGCTCTCAAATTGTGTGTGGTTGTAAACCAGGAGGGATAGTGAGTCCGCTTCAAACTTGTAAACAGCAGTGCACTTATAGTGGAATTGTTATGTCGGCACACTGCCAGTGTATGCTTCTTGGACGTAGCCCAATGAGGGTGAACCAAGTAAAAATCATCGTGTCCTATGCATGCTTTAAATCATGTTCACACTCTACATCGGGAATGAGAGAGAAGAGGGGTTTGTCTAACAGGAAAGCAAGATCAAAACGGGCAGTTGTTTTTATCTGTCATACCCTGATTCACCCCACTCTTAGGGTATCTAGCCTAGTGGACCTAACAACACAAAAAATATTTTCTGTAGGAAATCCATGTACATTAATGGTTGCTGCAAGCATGGTTACATAGATCAGTGTTGGACATAGATCGTTATTAGTATCATGATTTACCTGAACCAACTCATCGATGATGGTGGAGACACCATCATAGAATATGAGAGGATCATCCTCTAAATCCTCTTCATCACCTGAGGTAGGGTAATCAGCTAGAGTAGATGGTTTATCCAAGCCAACTGATCCTAGGGGAACACTAGTTCTTGATTGGGTGGATATGGAATCCCTACTAAGGAACTATTTCTCTACAGAAATCATTATTATAAAAGTTATTGTACAGATTACATTAGGCCTTCAACCAAGAGGTCCATTCATGATGATAATGTAGTAGTAGAGGGGCTTCTTGTGTCGGTTCAACCCATAATGGAAGAATATTAATGTGTGGCATACAATTGTAGGCATGGGGCAAACATCCCAATACTTCATAAGGGTGTGGGGTTCACGTATCACTCATTCTTTTCCCTTGTAAGAGTACGAGGTGATCTTACAACATTCCATGTACCTAGGGATGAGTCTTACCCTATTTTATTAACTGATCAAGCAATTTCATAGGTCTCAGGCATGGCATCCTACCGGTTAATTGGGAGGATGAAATAATTGCCCAAGTCTACCAATGAGTCAACCATAGTGGTATTATTCTCAATCTTATTGGTCTGAACCTATTTTTTCATTACCTTTTACAAATAGGTATCCATATTATAGGCTTCACAAGAGGAAAACGAAGATTCATCACCTTTTAGTGTTCCCAGTCGACCATTGAGTGAATACTTGATGCATTGGTGATATGATGAGGGAACTGCTACATGAATATAGAGCCATGGCCAACCCATAAGTTCATTTTATGCGGTATCCAATGAGACATCCATGAATTCAGCATTCGAAACCAGGCCACTAAACATAGTATTCAAGTGGACTCTTCCACTGGCCTATGCTTAGTCTTGTCATAACCTTGAATCTTTAGGGTAAAGGAATTTAGAAATACTTCAATCAGTACATGATCTTCGAGCATATGGATTGGTATGATATTGATCCCAGAACTTATATCAAATATAAAGTGGTGTAATTCCATGCCATTGAACTTTACAATGATTTGAAATAGGAAAGGTTCCCTTATACATGATAGCATCCATCTTCTATTTATAATGAGATGAAATCTTGGATTTCTGCTCACTCTCCTTCTATTGCAAGAAATGACTATGCATCCATTAACTCTGCTTAAAACTAGAGGGGGATCTTTATGTACTCTAATAGGCCATCACCCATCGCTTATGATATATATTCATCCTCAATAATTTAGATCATTGTAGGAGTATTGGAAAGGTTCTTAAGAACATCAAACATCCATGATAGGTGCACATTTATATCAGCAAGAGGTTTCTCAATGGAAGGAGGTATGATGGGAATTGCTGGTTGAACTAGTGAATTCTGGATAGTGCAGGGAATATCCCATTTTTCTGAGCTCAATAAAGAAAGATCATTATGGGATGATATCTAATGGTTGAGTCCTATCCACTATTGGATGCAGCTGATCGTGATTCGGTCACTACAACTCTACTCTGTTGAGTAGAACAATTTGAAGTTCTAGAGAATCTAATAAGATGGTCTCAAAGTAGCATTCCTATTGAGATCATCGATGAACCTATCTTTGAGTCTTGATATCATGAACAAAATTTATTAAATAATTTACCAGATCATTCCAATGATTCAAATCTCAATGTCCCCATTGACGATGGCATCAACTTGGGACATTAAGAGGACCTTCTCGATACTCCTCATCATTAGGAACCATGTAGGGATCCACCAACTTGTTATTATTCCTAGAGGCATACTAATTGTCACCATAAAAGAAGTATTCCAATGATGTGTTAAATTTTTCGGTGATTCTAATCTCTAGAGGGATAAAATCACCGAGAGTGTGAGATGACTTCATCACTAATGGGGGGCATTATCATTCCCTTGCGTCATTGGTGACTAATCTTCTAAGAAGTATAAGGTTGTTATGTGGCTTCAGAATTGGTAGTTGGAGGAAGAGAAATGACTTTAGGAGGCTCAGTCCAATTGAAATTGGCACGGATAACATCATGGGTGTGAGTGACCACTATATGAGAAAACTAATCATCATACTTCTAAGACCCACGATTAGAGACCTACTGCCACTAACCTTCATTATCACTATCAGGATTTACTGATATTAATACCACCTTTGCTAGAGAAGGGCCCAATCTGACAACATTGTCATCAACCTAGTCCTAGAACTAGTCCATGAACACAAAAAATTTCTTGACGGTATGTCAAAATATTCTAAGATAGAGGAAATAGTAAAAACGACTAGTGATCTCATCTTCTTGGAGGAATCCTAAATTCTTTATGCTTAATAACCCCCTGATCCATGGAACTGTAGGAATAACTAGGTTCCTGAGCCATATGGAATTAGTAGATCTAGTTTATTCTTTAAGTGAAGTGATCTCTAGGATAATTTCCTTGTCGAGGGGATGGATCCGGACGAGGGAATGAATCCATGTTCTCTATCCTAGGAAGTGTTGGTGTATTACGGGGTGGTGCCTACCAATTCTCGGTTGGGTGATGTTGTTCCTACTACTGGGCCCGAGGCTACTTCCCTTGAAGAGGATGTGGGTCACACTCTTCTGGTAACAACACCAGTGGACTGGGGACCTCTATATGTGAAACATAAGTAGTCTCAAACATGGCGGCTCTTCTTGAAAGATTTGGATAAGGAAATAGATGCTTCTTCTTATCTTGCGACAAGGATTTCTATAGATGCTGGTCCTTGTCAAAGAAATCCCTGGATCCACTTGGGTAATCTTGATTGATAAGGGATTGTACTAATTTTCCTTGAAATTCTTCATGAACATCGTCAATATCCTATCCTAAGTCAGCAGTATTTAGAACGATTATGTTAGGCCTTTCAACATAGTGGTGAAGTTAGCAACTCGCTCATTAGTTTTTTCATGTACATGAAGAGGTCATCAATACTTCTCTTGTATGTGGTAGAGTTGAACTGGTAATAAATTTTTTTACGATGATATTCCCAACTAGAAATAGAACTGATGGGAAACTAGTTGTACCAGATGAAAACATTCCCTTCCAAAAAAAATCAGATCTTGGTGGCCTCTTACTTCTCTTGAGTTTCCAACATGGGTCCACATGTTGATATGAAGTGATCCAAATGCTGTAGTAGATTGCACATCCAATTTAAGGGGGAGAAGGTAGGATTATCAAGCAATGAGTGTGAATGTATGTATTCCACCCATGCTCGTTACAGATTTCCATCAGGCGGGATTTATACATGTTGTGTCTTGATGGTTTAGATACAAGCGGTGAGAGTATCTATCAAATCATCTTGGAGGGGAATCCTGTCTTGAAGAGGATTCATGACCACTAGTGCCCTGAAAGAATCATTAACATGATAGGTAGGTGCAACGACTTGTAGAGAGGCTAGAGGGAGACCTTGGGAAATACTTCAAGTAGCCTATAGATCATATTGAGGTGAATCTTGATCTGGATCCTGATGGGGGTAATCATAATAATTGGTTGGACTTGGGGACACATACCACCATCAATTTCCATATACTCTGATCTCTACCAAGTCATGATGTATGGGATTGCTGAGATTGATGGGAGCCAACTAGCCCAGAAGGGCCTACTACTACCCATGCTTCCCCAATGCGGGTGGTACATGAATGTTTCAGGGATCACCATTGTATGGTAATTTCTATAGAAGGAATTCAGAAAGGATATCATCAATGAGCCTCCTATGATATGTGATCTACTGGAGCAAGGCATTCATTGCAAGATCAAGCTTTATCTCTTTCTCATCATATGGGTCAAAGTGATTCGTGGATATGATCTTACCTATAGCCTTCTTGGTATTCCATAACATTGGTAAATGATGCATAATGGTCTCCAAGGATGCATACCATCCTTTTCTGGTGATTAAGGACACCTGTCGGGTCCACTGGATACAATGATTCCACGAGGTCAGGATTATATCGGTTTAATCCCATGTTGGTGTCCCCATCTCTATTTTGCATGGGGAAAAGCATGCTCACTATAATGGAACCCTGAGGTATATCCTCTATGGTTCGAGGTAGGTTTGGATTTCATTGTATGGGACTGAAATGAATTCTAGGATACTTCCCCCAGCCCTGAATATTCACATGTGGGGATGCCACTTCAATAATTATGTAGATCACTTTGAATCTCTGAACACATCTTTATTGAAGGTTCTAGTGGTTTTGGGTTACATAGTATGTTGATCCACTATGAGTGCTAGAAACTACACCCTACTACATCATTTCTTGATGCCATAATAATTCGTTTGAATAATCAGGTAGAGCAAATGATGTCCATTGAGGTGGAAATACATCGTCTAGAGGGTTCGATAGAATCACATGACCTATTCATGGGTGTATGACCCCATAATGTCAAAGTCGAGTGATGAAATCATCCATAAAAACTCAAGAAACAAATTAGAAACCATAGTTTACCACAATATTCCCTTCTTGGAAGCAGGATACAACATTTGTTTTCCCTAGGCCTTGCTCAGTACTGACTAAGAAACTGGAAATGAAAATATCTGGATTTGTTCATTTGTGGAATGTCTTGTATAGAGGAAACTACATGATCTGACTGATTTCTATGTGATGGGATACCTCTCATGTGTGGTACCAACCACATCATTAGGTCCCTATATGATGGATTATGTACCACTACCTCATGAGTGAGGGATGTATTTTTAGGTGGAGAATTGTGCCTGTTATCATCATCTATCAAACTCCAGGACAAATATCTATGATCTCGAGTAGAGGTAGAGAATGAAACCAGTAATTAGTGGGATCACTGCCCAATGTGACCCTATAATATAGGTAGATATTCCTTCAATTTAATGTAATTGTGAAGGAATTTTGAGATCTAGTTCCTCTCACCTTCCGAGATGATGAATCTCACATGCTAGGATCCTACCCCATACTCTTATGTAGAGGGTTGGGGTAAAGGATCCATCATTGAGTTGTTTAGAATTTTAGAGGTAGACTGGATTTATAATGACTTCGTGCTTCTCAAAGTTCATCATTTGGTGCTGAAAATTTTTCCTTCTTCCCTAGGAAGGTTTTTATGATATGGGAAGTGCATCAGAGTGAGGAGGACCTTTTTATTGGTTAGTGCTGGATTGGGGTGTACCACCACTTAAGCTTTCTAGAATATAGGGAGGACCTCCATATTGGTTGTTGTTGGAGAATGATGGCCTCTTCTATGATTCCTACAAGAGTGGGGAGGACCTCTACTCTGCGTGGTAACATAGTAAGGAGAAACTCTTATTGAGTTTCTAGAAACATGGGGATGACCTCCATGTGGGCCGTGACAGCGGGGAGGACCTCCTATTTGGTTATTTTATGTGTGAGGATCACCTTTACATATTTCAAATGGGACAAGATAAATACCTCGAAGTTGGGGAACAATAGTATAGGGAGGACCTCCATAATGGTAGTTGAACACACTGGGAGGACCTATGTGATGGTGAGTGTGGGAGTGGAAGGACCACCACATTAGCTGATGGAAACATGGGGAGCATATCAATGTTGACTGCTTGTAGAATGGGGAGGATCTCTATGTTTTTTGGTAGTAATTTCATGAGGAGGACCTTTGTACTGATCATTGAAGAAGAAGAGAGGACCTCTGATTTGATCATTTCTAAAGAGAGTATCACCTCCTCTAAAGATTGTAAAACATGGGGAGTACCTCCATGATAAAAGTATAGGGATTGGGGGACCTCCACGCCAATTTATTTTAGTATAGGGAGGACCAACATATTGGATGGTGATGAAGTGAGTAGAGAATTCACTTTGGTCCATACTTGTGTGAGGAGAACCTCCCCTGGATCTAGGAATGGTGTGAGGGGTACCTTCATGTGGGTGTTCATTTAAATAAGGAGGACCTCTATATCGATTACTATAGGCATAGGGATGGCATCTATGATGGATGTTAATGATGTAGGGAGGACCTAAGCTTTGATCGATGATGGGAAAATGGGGAGGACCTCTATAATGGGAGAGAGAGTGGGGAGGAACTCTACTCTAGCTATTGATAGTATGAGTAGGGAATCTATACTTGATCTCATTATCATGGGTTTCTACCCCATGTTTTTTGTTGGTTTCAGTGACCAAAATAGTCAAACTGGCCTACCTATGAGACAGATGAGGTCTTAATTCTAATCTACCGTTGGTGATCCCTTTATCTATAGTGGATGGGATATGATGAAATGAACTATGTTTATCATGGTCCACTAATTTCGTGGAAATGTTTCCCTTAAACGAGCATCTTCCTTAGCTTCCACACCACCTTATCATTGGTTCATTTGAACTAGGGCTGGTGGAGTAGGGGTGTAGACCACCTCTTTTCAGCCTGACAGATTTTCTATTACTATCATTAATGTGGTTAGGTGGGAGTAATCCATAGAAACTCTATGTAAATAGTCATATATGGGGTTACCCTTTCATCCCCTACATCATAAGAATAGGTTAGTGAGTCATAGGATCATTCTGGGGAGAGGATCATGAAGTGGTTGGATGTGGGAGTGGAGAGTAGTGGTTCATTTTGTAGTCCTCAGGGGCGGTAGTGCTGGTGAGGCATAAAAGACTTTAGGTCCTGGTGGGCCATGTCCCTCATGGGAATTACCACCTCCTAATTGTAACATCATATGATTGAATTTATCACCTGCCTCTAAATGATCTTTGTGGGTGTGACAGGGTGTGAGCACTTGGTATCTGTGGTAATGGCTGAAGTCGTAGCGATGGTGGAGCCACGCGAAATTATTATATTATTGTTCCTTATTACCTTGTTGCTATAGGTTGCGGTGATTGGTTTCCAAGGGCTTGGGACCTGAAAAGAAGGTTGGTTCGGTTGTAAGTACCAATATAAGGAAATCAATTTATTATTCCTCCACATCCTTCAATCATATAAAGTTAGAGTAATATCCGCACTAAAAATTCTGCATACTAGAATTCCAAATTATTGATTTCTTTAATCTCAGGTGTGTTCCATTCTAGGACCATGAATTTATTTTTGGCTCCTAGAAATGGTTATCTCTATCACGTGACATGATTATCTATGGACTTCTCAAATGCTACTAATCTCCATGTTGTGGAGAAGAGTTTCACATTGGGTTCACCATTTCTATTTCTGATAATTTTATCGGGGCATGCGACCTCATGTGTTTTCATATGCTGGAATGAATTTTGTTTCTATTTATCCCCACATTCCAATGGTCGATGACATTCATCACTTTCTGGATGATGTCTAATCCTTGATCTAAAGGATATGGAGGGATTTAATTTCCACCATCCATGGATTCCTATAACAAATTTGTCACCATGTCTAGGTCTCCCTCACAGATTAATACATAGTTCATGAAACTCATTCTTGGGGCCATCTCTTCTTGGATGTTGGTAAATTATGATTCTTCTATCTATACATTCCAAGAAGACCAGACATGGTTTCATCCTTCAGTTAGAAGAGTAGTATCATTGGGAATTAGTGAAATGTATTGACACTAGAGTATTAGCCACATGGATTCTTCCATATAAGAGGTATTCTAAAAGGTCCCAAAACCTGAGGCATCACACACTAGTCATGAAGTATCTTATTCTAGAGGCATTCCTTTCAATGTTTTCCATAGGTATCCCATGATCAAGATGGTGTAGAAACAACATGTTTTGTGTTAAATTTCTTGTATAGATGGAGTAGGATGATCAGAACTCCAGATAGTAGAATATTAAAGAGGTACGTCTCTAGATGGGAGCACCAAGATGGTTTACAGATGGATGGGTCAAAACACCCAATGAGAGCAGACCCAGTGTAGTGTGTCTCAAAAAGATATGGTTTCACACCATGAAGGGGTACATCCCAAGGAGGAAGACACTAAGGTTTACCAGATATATGGGTTAGAACACCTAGTTAGAAAAGACCTGGGACGGTTCATCTAGTAAAGAGAAGTTTTCACACCATGAGGGAGTACATCCCTTGGAGGATGGCACCAAGGTTTACCAGATGGATGGGTTATAACGGCCTATAGGAGTGGACCTGGGATGTTATTTCTTATAAAGAGATGTTTTCAAAGAGTAAATGGGTACATCCCTAGGAGAGAGACACTATGGTTTACCAGAAGGATGGGCCAGACCACCCTCCTAGGGTAGACCCATTATGGTGTGTATCATATAGAAGGTTTTATACTGTGAAAAGGTTATGTCCCTATGAGGGAGGAACCAAGGATTACTATATGGATGTGTCAAAATTCTATGTTAGAGGAGACCTAAGATGATGTATCTCAAAAAGAGAATATTTCACACCATGTAGGGGCACATACCTTGGAGTGATTCCCCAAGGTTTACTAGATATATGGGTCATAACACCCTATGAAATCAGACCTAGGATGGTGTGTTTCATAAAGATAAGGTTTCACACTATGGAGTGGTACATCCCTAAGAGATAAGAACCATGGATTTACAAATAGATTTGTCATAACACCGTGTGAGAGAGAAATTGGGATCGTGTGAGTCATAAAGACAAGGATTCAGACCATGAAGGGGTACATCCCTTGGAGGAAGGGACAACATTTTACTAGGTTAAGGGGTCAGAACACCTAGTAAGATCAGGCATGGGATGGTGTGTCTCATAAAAAGAAGAATTCACACTCTGATGGGGTATGTCCCTATGAGGGAGTCAATAAGGTTTACCATTTTTCGGGATTGATCTTGAGGGAGGTGTCCTACATAAGACGTTTAGATTATAGGGATCAAAAGCCACATAGTTTAGAAGCGTATGGTGTGGGGAATAAACAGGGTTATCTTCCCTTTCTAGAGGATTTCTTATGGTTGGTTGAGGAATGATGTGGGGATTATGCATGGTTAGATTCTCGAGTGTTTCTAAGATAAATTTTGAAGTGGATGTGGATTACGTGTAAGAACGACCCATATAGATGGTGTGATATCCCTGGGATAAGAGTGAGGTGGTGGATCAGATGAAGTGTTGGGGTTGAATGGATGGAGTGGAAAGAGTGTTAGGGGTGTTGGGAATGAACCCGAAGGAGGATTCCTATGTATTTTTATTAGTTTTGAATCAAAGTCAATGTAGTTCTAAAGGGGGCATTGGGAAATAACCCAATAATGAATCCCAGTCAAAATGGTTCATGTGGTTAGGGATTATGCATAGAATCTTCCAATTGGACATGTTGGGGCTTATGAATGGGAGAGAAAGAAATGGATGGGGATTGGGGCTTACATCAGGATGATTCTCCTGGGGCATATGGTGTATGGATTTTCATGAAAGTTTCCCAGTGGCCCTAGAGGTTATAAGGTCTCCTTGGTGACGGGCATGATCATAAAAGGGATATGACCCATAGGAGATCAGTAACGATGGTGATGAAGGGTAGATGATGAGTATAATCCTTAGGGAGGATTCTTACATATCACAGGTAGTTCTTAATAAGTTTACATGTAGTTCAGAATGGGTTTGGCCATACACATAGGAGCATCCCATGAAGGTGGAAACTATTTCAAACTCCATGATGATTAACATAGAGGGGAAATATTCCCTAGCTACAGCTAACATCTGTTACTACATGATTCATTCTCAGTGGGAGAAACAATTGGAAGCACTATACCAAATGGTCGAGTCATTAATTATGTGTTAGTGATAGATGGTGGGGGGATAATGAATTGAATTATCCTAAGAGTTTCTCATTCCATTTGAGGAGGATCGAATTAAATTTTAATAAGATATCACCCTCTTGGATATGGGTGGGAATCAAAAATGCTTAGGGCATGGAACCCCACGTGCAGTGAATGGGGTGAGACTGTAGTTTAATGTCTTGTGTTGAGGATAATGGATCTAGGAAGTTTTAAATCCCACAACATTGATAAGGATTACTCACTCCTCACCCCTTGGGATTACATAATGGTCACTCACAAACCCTTGGTGGAAGGAAGGAACCAACAATTGTAGGTTAGAATGGTGTGGAAGAGTGGTCAATCATGAGGTCCAAGGTAGACTACCTATGTCAGAACACAAGGGGGATCATCATAACTATTCCAAAAATCAAGAGTTAAGGTAACATAATTTGGTAAACAACATGAGGTACCAAGAAATCTCAACAAACAACCCTTTATGGATTCATGAAAGAGGGTCTCACAAAGTAAGGGGCCTCATTGAGAGGTTCTTCATGGAGAACGTGGGAATCATGAAGGAAAGGGATTTTCAAAGCATGGTATATCATTCTTCTCATAAATTCACCATCTAGAAAATGGATTTCTACAAAGAGAATGGGTTCTCCTCAAATAATTGAGTACCCCATAGGTCCTTCTTCCTACTTGAATGGTTCTAAAATCCATAAAATGCATCACCAAATTAAGCAGGGGTAATTAGAAATAAGGGAAGGCAGTATCGCGATGCACTAATACCATGGGTGATTCATTTTCTCCAAACCGGGTGTGACTTCTATGACTATTACTATAGAACATATTTCAACACCAACACACTTGATCTAATGTAATCGTCACATAGGTAAAAAAGGGTCTATATCTTAATCATAACACAATAATATTTCTTATAAATAATTTAATATACTATCATATGATGTAAATTAAAAATAATAAGGTGATAAAATAATAAGATTCAATAATATAAATGATGAAATTTAACATTTCTATAAATGATTATCAACACCAATTCACTTTTCCATGAACTATCACATTCAACGAAATAGTGAGATAACCCAAAAATTAAAAACTAAACATCTTCATAACATATTCAATAAAATGTCATTGTAAATTATAAAATAATATGAACTCCAATCCCTATATATTATCTCATATCTTAATATGGAACACTATAGTTTTCATCACGGTCTTAAAGAGTGACTTTATTACTAAATTTTATGTATTTGAAATAAAAAAATTGATTTCATTAACATCATATACGCTTGTTCTCTTTAAATGGTTACTTTTACTACTTCTTTCTCTATTACCCACACACAACTTCATGCAACACACTCTTATTTTCTCTAACTGCAAAACCTCATTTATATTTTGAAATTAAAATTCACAACCCAATACAAAAAATGAATATTCATTATTAATTTTCACTGATAACCTATAATATCATTATAGAATTATAAATGACAATAATATGGTTATTATATTATTAGGAATGTATCTGATTTTTTTGATGACAAAAACCATGAAAAATCATTGAATTCACAAAAAAAGATTACCAGATATCCAATCCTACAGAATCCTCAATATGTTCCATGAGAAGTACGCTTAATGAAATAACTTAAAATTTCTATATTCTCACGAGAATTGTATTATTGGCATGGAAAAAAAGGGAATCTTGTGGTACTTCTTTTTTATGCAACATAATTTTTATTATCCCGTAGGACTCTAATTATTGACCACGAAGTCATTGGTGGTCATGAAATGTACTTGACATTTTTCATTTCAATTCAACTACATTTATCTCAAAATTATATTTCACTACTATTCCAATTATATCATCAAGAATTACATTACTTATATATAAATATTTTGTATTGGCATGGACTAATAAAAAATTGAACTCACTCATCCATTATGACAATAGAATATTGAATAAAATGGAACAAACATCAATGGACTTAATATTCTTATTTTGCATCAACAGGCTCTATACTCTTAACTTTTTTTTGTCTATCAATAACATTTTTCATCTATCACTTATATCAATTTAATTATTATTAAATACGTAAAATTTAATTAATTATAATATTATATGAGTTTTTTTATTATAGGATCCAATAATGTTTTCATTAAAAAAACAATTTTCTTTCATTAATAATATCAACTATCTTAGACACTTTTACATATAAAATAATTTCATCTCATGAAAATTGTACCCATATACATGATAAATATATTTTCGGTTCACATAATCTACAAAAAATTTAAAAAACTCAAAATAAACCCATACAAACATTCTGAAATTACAAACTAACCATGTTTTTAAAAACTATGCTAAAATATATTGTCCACCTAAGTAATAAATCATACTAATTTAATGAAAAATATATTACTTAATTTTAGGTTGTAATAAAACCAAATAAAATAATAATAAAATAAAAATATAGAGAGAGGGGTTAGTATGAAATACCTTATAAATAATAAGTTTGATGCTAAACTCCTATTATTAACCACAACTATTGTAATGAATCAACTTTCATTGGCTTGGAAAACAAATCATTAAAATTATCCTTGATAGGATAAAAATCTGGAATCAAAACACCATACTCCACTATTTTAATTATGAAGTGGTAATTGATGTGTTGTTTCCTTGAATATTGATGATCCATTGGATTTATTAATATATATATCATGATTTAATTATAAAATCCCACTAATAATGGTTTTTAACACCAACATTTTATTTTGAAATTAACTTCTCATCTATATCAATTGTGATGTTTCATGAGTTAAAAAACATACACCACATAATCTATACATAATTTAATATAAATTTAAATCATTATATTCCTACATATAAATTTATCTCCTAAAAAACAATCAAATTTAGTCTTTATATAAATAGCACTTCTAACCTGATCAACATCATAAAATATGTAAAGGGTTATATTACCTTTACTGTAATATATTATCCCAAATTCAATAGTACCATTGATTTAACTAAAAATTAACTTCATTGAAGTGGAATTACTTTAAATTATTTTAATTTAATATAAATCACATAATGTGATAGTATAAATTATTTTAACTACTGATTCCATTTAATAGAGAAATCTTTGAATGGGTTTTCATGAACATCATTTGATTGACCACTTTATCTTTATTATCCATGGATGTTTTATTTTCCACAATAATTATAGTATTATCCACCTTTTCATACACTATATAAAACATCATTTAATGATCTTGGGATATCTTCTCCCAAGAATGATAAATATCATATTTTATTAGGAAAATTAGGGGAGACAATAAATAATCCATCTCTCCCAACATAAACACATCAATTAGTTCCATGAAAGGAGTAAAAAACCCTTAAGAACATCATCCACATTTACATTAAATTTAATATCACCAATATACATAATAAAATAGAAATAATTATCCTTACATTCTTAAAAATAGTGGTTATTCTCTAATTTCCAATTATTTAATCTTAGGTCCATTAAAAATGAATGAAGTTTCAAATAAAATTCCCTCATAGAATTTTTTAATACATATAACTATATTTTTATTGTAAACACTAACATCATCATTGAAATAAAAATTTATGTTTCTTAATATATAATTCATTTTCATGTTCAAATTTAGGATGGAATAATAGGCATCTATTTAAGAAATTTTGCATCATATTTTAATAATGGGATAAATAAATATATTTACTGTATAAACACATGAATCTATAGAAAATTTATTTTCAATGTAAAAATAGTTAACATGAGAATAATCCCTATAAATTATCCATTCATTATTCATCATCACATTACCTTTCTCAGACAACTTGTAACGAAACACCCACAGTCTTCTAAAAAGGGTCTTATTTGTTAGATTATAAACAAACTCGAAATTATTAATCTTTTATATGTCATATAATTATTAATTCATATCATCCACCAAACCATTTTTCATCAATTCATCTATAACATTATTTTCTTCCACATATTAAAACTAGCACATATTGGTAATTGTTCTCAAAGTAAATATAAATTGAGAAGCCTCACTAGCATCACCAGTTTTGTTTTAAAAATAAAAAACATTATAATCATTTGTTAAAATTAATATCTATATTGTTAATAACATATATGGTTGAATAATCCTAAACCTAATATTCATTCCATGAATATTCTAAATTTTTTAATCTCTATCATGTTATCAAACAAATTATTATTATTATTCTTCACATAGAAAAAATGTTATTTACTATCTACATATACCATATGAGTGTTATAACACATTTACAACAAAATTATAGGTAGATCAAAATGAATCATTAATTTCTGATTAGGCTAAAAAAATTTATAATTAATAAAACTAAAACAAACTAACATAAAAAATAAAGTAATTTCTAATTATAGGTGTTGAAACCTCAATTATGGTCATAAATTATTCCATCGAATTATAAATTGAAAATTTAATTAACTAATGGTGTCTTTAGAAAAGTGATAAAAGAATGAAATCTCTCTTTTTTGGAATCTATATGAGAATATTTATAATTTGAGTGATTTTGAAGTTTGGGTGGTGGGTATTCAAATAAATACATTTTCCTTCATATAATATTATGGAATTAGTTCTTATAGATCCTTGGTATGGTTAACCTTTACTAAGTTAATAATTTCACTATTTGTATTTTAAATTCCATTGTATTATTATAGGAATTGGTGACAAAAAACATTATATAGACATAATAAATCTAGATTTTATATTGGTTATAACAGAAAAAGGGTGATTAGCAACTAAACAAGAAATATTCTCCTCAAATCGCAAAACATAAATCATAAAATATAATAGAAATATTATTAAAATTAATAAAAAATGTAACAACCAAAAAATGAATTGAAAATTGAAAATAATAACTATGAAACACATTCCCCTATATTAAAATTAACAAGAGCTTTGATTTTACCCCCTTATACTAATCACAATGAGTAACAAAGCCATGGTGACTAGGTGGTGAATCATGGATGTGGCATCATGGATCTTGATCATGAAATCGCAATGTCTGGCCATTATATGTGTTCATGGTATATCTCTTATAATTCCTAACCCTAGAAAATCAGCAATAGTTAATTATTTTAATACATTGACATGATTATAAGTAATTAAATACCGAAGGGCCAATCAATGAAGTAGCCTTGGAAAGAAGGATACATCCATCAACCTTACATTATAATTCTAAACCTAAAGTACAACATTGATAATCCTTTTAGAACACAATTAATCTCCTAGATTAACCCTACATATCATTCATAATACAAATCTTAGAATCCTGGGAATGTAAAATATAATAAAGGAGTGAGATCAGATGCTCAATAAGGGTTAAAAATATATCAGAAGCTATCATAAATAAGAATAAACTTTTAAGAAAAGTATAAAATGGAAAACAATTCTTTTAAACATAATCAAACACATAATATGGAAATAATAAATAATATAATTCCTTTTAAATGTTTACAAGAATATTCTACTTGTTGAATAATCACATGTAATATCGATAAATAATCTCATAATAAGGGAATGCATAATGTAGAACATCTGAAACATATAATCGAGGCTTAATGCCATGAATCTAATATTGCCAAGGCTTAATTCCATAAATATAATACTATAATAGATTAATGATAATAATATAAAAGTGGGTAAAAACTCAAACTAATTTGTCTTATGAGACATACTGCTGCATTTGCGGTATATAACAGGAACCACCCATAACTTACTACATCCAATACATTTATCATATGAAAAACATGAATCATAATGAATAAAATTCTTTGTATTAAAAACTTGTATACAAAATATGAATACATTAAACATAAATAAAGAATAGTGTCTAAATAGAACATCCACAATCAAACTGATCATAATCCATTCAATAAGATATGGTAAAATATTTGATAAAAGATCAACATCAATTAAAAATAAGATCTAATAAAGGATTTTGACATTGATTAAATACACTATTAAAATCCTTAAAAATATCTTGCGAAAAAATCCATTTTCTTTAAAATAATTTATTCAAAAGTTGAGGACCTATAACAGATGAAATTTAAAAAGTAATTTTTAAATCAATGTATACCATACAACTTTGATACTTTTGAAAGGAATTAACATTTTAAAACATTAATGCCTATATGAATAAATCCTTAAAACCAACTTGAAAAAAAGTACATTATTGAGAATGATTTAGAAGAATAAATTTGTAAAACATTTAAAAGTACATTTTTTTAAAGAGTCCCTTAGAAACGTTAAAAATATTTCTTCTTAAAATTTTTTATAGAATTTTAAAATAGGCATAAAATTTTAATTATAATCCAATATACATATAAATAAATATGTATGATAATATAAAGAATATTGAAATGGATAAAAGATATCTTTTTTTAAACATTAAAGCATCTCATACCACATTGATCATTTAAATAATAATCCAAATATCATAAAATGACTCTTTAAGGACCATAAAGGTAAATTTATTCATGAAAGAAAATATAATATAGGAAGTAAATGAACCACACACAATAAATAGGTGGTGAACAAGGCTTATATCTTGGGAAAATTAAAAGTGAGATGGAATTCCCATACAGAGATCATTTCATAAGAGTGAGGATAAATAAATGACATAATTATGTGTGAAATAATTATAAATCAAGCCAATATAATTGTAAATTCATTATAAAACAATTAGTGTTCATTAACACATATTCTATGAAGAACATACCCAATGACATAGATGTTTTTTCTCAATGAATGGAAACTGAGTTAAGATTTCCCTTACTATAGGTCTGATACCCTCTGTATGTGTATGAAAATAATGTATAAGTATTTTAAACATATTATTAACTTTTAATAGAGTCATTATAATATTTATTACATAATATAATATTCATTTATGACTTTGTATTACCAATTTGTTAACAATTCCAAGTTAAAATAAATGTTATTGTGTAATAAATTCTTTATTTATAGTACATGTTTTGAATTCTTATTCTTGAACTTATTACATAGATCATAATTTACCCAATTCCATAATTTATAACATGGTTTCTTTATCATATATATTTAGAATATAAATATATATAATAGATATATATATTAAATGAAATACAGCATTCATGGAGAGGGTCGGTAGTACGTACGCCTAAACGCTGTTTTGGTTTTCTTATCATATTGAATTAAAGCAAGTAAATGAAAAACACACACACATAAATATTATTCCAGTATAGTTAATAAGTCATGTATTTCTTATTTATCCATTATATAATCTTTAATAATCATATTGAAATGGATGTAATAGAAGATGATTCTCATCGCGTTGTGGAGATGCTAAGTCGTACGTACGCCCGAGCAACGATATCATTATGTAATGGTAAAGGGTAAGGAATTGGATGGAATATAGATTATATAGAAACAATTATGTAATATTTATTATTTATATCCTTAAAATTTTTCATAATACCCATATAAATAAGGTATAAATGAAAAACAGTTTACCCCATGTTGTGGAGATGGTAAGTCGTACGTACACACGTATGGTGATATTTTTTTGTAGGATGGGTAAATGGTGGAATATGGATGTAATATAATCAAAAAAATATATAATATTATATTTAATTCTTGATTTATGACATTATTATCAAAACAAAATAAAAATAGGAAGAATAAGAAGAATCAAAATTGAATTGAATTGGTAAAATAATGACCTCTTCTTTGAGTGTCTCCTTTTGATTTAGACAGAAGGACTCCTTATGTTGGATTTATGCCCAATGTATGGACTCAACGATGAATGGAGAGAAATTTAGAGAGTAATTGGTCATTTTTTATATAGAAAAAGTAAATTATAGTTGTCAATTAACGATAAGTATAAGCTACATTTGATAAGATAGGTGGGGCACTTTTAGAAACAACAATACTATTAATTTATTATAATATATTTTTTGACTTAAAATTTATCAAAAGTTATTTATTTATAGTCAAAGATGATGATGGGTATAAATCCTCTCTACCAATAAATTTTATACATTATTAAGGAATAAAATTAACCTTATATTTTTTTTCTTTAACCATGGTTAAAAAATACAACTCTTACCATGGTAACTTGTATTTTTAAACTATATTGTTTATACAACAATTATAAAATGAAAAATGAACCCCAATTATATCATTTATGAAATATTTAAAATTATAATTCTAATTGGGCCTAATTATATGTTTTTATAAATTTTATATAATATTATGAATTACTAATTAGTTTATAATCATATTTATTCAAATTTTGACACAATTTATAATTTGACTTTTTATAAAATCAAGTCAAATTGATTCCATCAAAAAAGATAAATAAATCCAACCAATCATTTTATATTAATCCAATAAATTCTTTTATGGAATAAAATATTTCAAATTATATTTATTTCAATATATATAATATCAATAATTCGATTCTTCCTTTAATAAATCAATTACTGCATCATCATTGTGTCACCAGTTAATTTAATGATATAATGTATAAAAATTATAAATATATGATAATTATGTTGATAAATATTTTATATTTCTAAATAATATTTATAGTCAAATTTATATTTTTTATTACTATATTAAAAATGATTTAGTTATGAAAATTTTAATATGACATTTTTAACTCTTCTTTAAATAATATAAAATAAATATCTTAATCTAACAAACGTGGTTTAAAAAGTATCATATTTTATACATGAGATTTTTTTTGGTTCTCAAAACACTAATCCAATAAAATTATGAAAACATTTTTGGTAATTATATTATATTTTAATATTATTTTCTACTTTAATTACCATAATCACCTTTAATTGTGGTAAATAAAATTAAAAAGATTCAATTCATAAAAAATTATTTATATCATGTTAGACCAAATGTTTCATACTGATTACAACCATGTATGTCCTTTTTTCTTAATTAAAATCACAAAAGTGGTAAAAATATGTTTAATTTTAATCCTATAAATTGTTTTAGAAGGTGGAAAAAAGAGAATTTAAAAAGTTCAACAAATTTTTATTTCTAATTATATTGTGAAAATGGATCCAATGACCTAAATTGTGTTAGTATGTGTATTATTTATCTATTTTGAATTTAAAATAAATATAGAATAATAATAATATTTAAATGAATAATTAATGTTTTTAAACAAAAATGCAGTAACTTAACTTTTCATCATAAATTGAATTTTTTCAAAAAAATAAAAAAAGTTCACGCTAAGATAATTTTGATATTATGAATGAAAAAATATATATGTTTTACAAAAGTAAATATCTATGATTTTCTAAAATCGTTATCATTTTTGTTCATAAAAAGATAAAAAATCTAGTTCCTTTAAGAAAATTGTATTTCCATACATATAGCCATTTTTCTTAAACATTTACATTTCATTACCAATTTGTTTTATTAATGTAAAAACATCATAAATAATATACATAAATTATTTATTACCATTTATATAATTATTTGCAATTAAATATTTAAAAATATATAATTTAAATAATTATAATATGAATGTTTTTCTCTGCAGAAACTCAATATTGTGTGTATTGCAAGACAATTAATTGTTGTGTGAAATATAGTCTATTTAATTTATTTAAAAATATAATGTATTGTGAAATCATGGGGTATTAAATTCTCCCCGCTTTCAAAAAATTTCATCCACATAATTTCAAAAATGGAATTCTAAAATAAAAGTTTGATTCTATAAAATAACTTTGTGGAAACCCCACATCGAAAATAGGGTTAATAAAAGGTCCAATTTAAAATAATGAAATGGAATTTTGAAAGTTATTAGAGATAACACATACACGAGTTCCATATATGAAAACATGGACATGAAATAAATATCTAACCATCATGATTTGATGGATAGTGATATAGAACATGATTAGGAGAAGTTAACAATCACAAATCTATTAATCTACAATGGTATAAGGGACCATTTGATTCATTTGAAAAAGTTTTTAGATATCATTTTTTTGGTTTCATGATCCTTTACATAGTGTTGAAAAATTATTTTAATATTCATATAATCATTTAATTTATTTAATTCCATGACATAAGCATAATTTCATCCTTTAGTTGTTCTTTGATATATTTTCACATTATCCCATACTCCTAGAAATGAATGTTCAAAAGGAAATTTTCTTTCCTAAAGCACATTTGATAAATCATAAGGCCCGTAAATAATTCCATCATTTGGTAAAGTTTTACTAAGATAAAATATGTTATTACAAAGTATCCAATTAATCATACATTATCCTCAAACAATAATATCCAATGTTCAATTTACTTCATTCCAAACTTTAGATTCGACCAAAATACTTCAATCCAAACTTACTTTCCATAAAGGTCTCTAAATTTACAAAATAAATCATAATAATAGATTCACCAAACAATGTAATGTAGCTCTTATAATAACATATCAAATAACTTATCACCTTTAAATCCATAATGAAAAATAATACACTTCCCAATACATAAAGAAGAAGTACTGTTGCGTAATCCTTAAATATCTCATGTATCTTATAAATATAGTTCTATTGATGTAATAATTATTGAATGAAAATAAAAAATAACCTTAAACATTCAAATTAAATATTAACCCATTAATGTTTCTTCAACATGTTATTCCTTAATACCTCCTTCATCTCATTTTCCTTTTTAGTCTCTTTGTCATCAATAGTATAATAATTTCTTGTATAACCTTTTCGATTATAACCATTGACCAAAACATAAGTCACAATATTATAAACAATAATTATAGTGCTATAGTCTTTATGAATAATTCATATGATCTCTAAATAATTCAATCTTCTTCTCATTCCATAATTTCATATGATAAACTTAGATTATCCATTAACAAATCTAAAGGATGACATCTTATAGGTAGAATTGTTCTCAAAGTAATTCACATGGTTATGTTTTCTAATCTATATTTTCTAAATATAATTTCATATTTTGTTGATAAAAATCCTCTGATACCAAGTGAAACACCCCTACCTAAGAATCCCATATTTGGTGCATTATTTTAATACATTGGTATGATTACAATTAATGAAATCCTAAATCAACAATCATTTTATGTGTCTTAGAAAAAAATATTACATTCACTAACCTTACATTAAAATTCATACCATAAAATACAATATAGATAATACATTGAGGAAACCATTAGTTACCTATATTAACCCTACATATCAGTCATAATACACATTTTGGCATCCTCGAAAAGTAAAACATAAGAATGGGGTGAGCTCAGATTCCCAAGAAGGGTAAAAAATATAGCGTAGGCTATCATAAATGAGAATAAACTTTTAAGGGAACAATAAAACTAAAACAAAATAGTTGTAAACATAAAAATTAACATAATATGGAAATAATAAATTATATAATTCCATTTAAATATTCACATTGATATTTTACTATTTGAATAATCACATGTAATATTAATAACTCTTCTTATAATGATGTAATTCATAATGTTAGACATATGAAACATACCATAGAGGCTTAATTCCAAGAGTCTTATATTTTCCAGTATTTATGACATGAAACTTATAATTTCAAGGCTTCATTCCAACAATCTAATAAATTGGTAAAAACACAAACTTGTTTTTCTCATGAGACCTACTAATGCATCAAGGGGTTATAGTGGGCCAGACCCTTAACTTTCGAATTCCAATACATTACTCATATGAAAAATGTGACACATAAACAAAATAACCATTCATATTAAAAACTAGTATATGAAATATGAATATTTTAACCATAAACCAAGAATTGTATATAAATAGTACATCCAAAATAAAACTGATCATAATCCATTCTATAAAATATAGTAAATTATATCATAATAGATCAAACTAAATTATGAAAAATATCCAAGAAAGGATGTTGAAATAGATGATATACTTTATTAAAATCTTTAAAAATATCTTATGTCAAATACCCATTTCTTTGAAATCATTTCTTCAAAAGGCAACCACTTATATAAGAAGTCAGTAAAGAAGAGATTTTTTAATAAAAATGTCACATAACACTTTGAAACTATTGAATGTAATTAACATTTTAAAACATTATTGTCTATATAAATAAATTCTTAAATAAAATTTTAAAACAAGGACATTAACGAGAAAGATTTATAAGAATAAATATTTAATACATTTAAAATGATTTTTTAGTTAAAGGGTCACTTAGAAAAATCATTAAAAATATTCCTTTAAATTTTTTTTGAATGAAACTAAAAATAGACATAAAAGTTTCTTTATAATCCTTTATATACATATTAATAAATATCTATGATAAAATCAATAATATTGAAATGTAGAAAGGATTAATTTATTAAACATTAAAAGCATCCCATACCACTTTGATCATTTATATAATAAGCCCAATACCATCCAATGAATCATTAAATACCATTAAGATAAATTTATTCATGACCTAAAATGTAATAGGGGTAGAAAATACACAACACAGAATAAAAAGGTTATGAATAAGGCTTATATCTCACGAAAATTACAGCTCAGATAAAATTACATTAAAAGGATCATATCATAAGAAGGTGGATAAATCAATGACATAATTATATATAATAGGAATAGAAATAAACCCAAAATAATAAGATAATCTCTATAAAAAAATCATATTTTTTAACAAATATTCTAGGAATAACATAAACAGTGAAATAGATGTTTAACTCAATGAATGTAAATTGAGTTATGGTTTCCCATACCTTAGGTCATTTACATTCCATACATGTATGAAACTCATGTATAATGATTTAAAAATATTAACATATTATACGATAATTATGATAATAATTACGATATCATATATGATTCATTTATGACTTTATATTACCCTTTTGTTAACAATTCCATGTTAAAGCAACATTTTAGGTAATAACCTCTTTGTTTATCTTATGTGTTTTGAATTATTATTCTTGATATTCATATATATATCATAATTTACTTACATAAATAATGTATATAATGATTTATGTAACCTATATATTTAGATTATAAATATATATAATAAATATATATAAGAAATAGAATACAACATTTTGGGAGACGGTAGGCCGAACGTATGCATGAACATTGTTTCCATTTTTTATTGTATTGATTGGAAGTAAGTAAATGAAACACACACAAACACATATGCACACAAACAAACATATCTTTATTAGAATTATTATTTCATATTTTTCATATTTATCCATTATATACATTTTTATAATCATTCTAAAATGGTTGCAATGGAGGATGAATCTCATCGTTTTGTGGAGACAGTAGTTCATATGTGCACATGTGCGATGATATCATTTTCTAATGGTAAAGGGAATGGAATATGATGAAATAATAATTATAATGAAAAAATATTATTTCATATTTATTATTTAAATTTTATAAATTCATCTTCATAACAATAGAGATAAAGTATACATGAAAAATATTTTACACCAGGGCATGGATACAGTAAGTTGTACGTACACACACATAGTAATATTATTTTCATAGGATGGGTAAAAGTAGGGATAAAGTTGTCCCATACTCATAAAAACATCTCATAATATAAAATATTCTTTATTTTTTCAGTTTTTAATTTAAAAAATAATGGAATATTAGGTATAAGAATAAATAAAATTGAATTGAATTGGTGAAACAATTACCTCTTCTTTGAGTGTTTCCTTTTGATTTGAACAAAAGGACACCTTAGGATGGATGTATTCCCAAAGTATGGCCTTTATGATGAAATTATGGAATTTGGGAGAGTAAATTAGATGTCCTTTTTGGAGAAAAAGTGCATTATTGCTCTGAATGAAAGAGAAGGAGAAGTTCCCTTTTGTAGGAGAGGTGGGGGAACTTTTGGAAACTCTAATACTATACATTTATTTTAAAATGATTTTTGATTTCCAATATCTCCAAAGTGAGTTATTTAGAGTATAAGATGATTATGGGTCAAAATAATCTCAACCAATGTATTTTATACTTGATTAGGTGAAAAATTGACTTTATCTTTTGGCTTTAACCCTTAGTTAAACAATTTAAATCTTACCGTGATAACATTACTTTTCATACTATAGGGATAATATAATAACTATAAAATGACAAAAGAATCCCAATGGAATCATTTATGATGTAATTAACATTATAATGGTTTTATGATGTAATTATGGATTGTTTTTAATTTTATATCATTAAATAAATTATAAATTAGTTTGGAATCTCATTTATGTCAATTTGGACACTATTTATTATTTGACTTCTTATAAAATCATAAAAACTAGATTAATTCAAAAATATATACGTTAAATCATCCATATAATATCATATTCAACCATTAAATTCTTGGATTTCATCAAATATTTCATATATTATTTATTGTAATATATTTTATATCATTTATTTGATTCTTCAATTAGTAATTCAATTACTACATCATTATTGTGTAACCATTTAATTTAATTATTTAATTTTTAAAATTTACTAATAAATTATCATGATGTATATAAAAATTTTATATTTATAAATACTATTTATAGTAGAAAATAGCTTATTTATATACCTATATGAAAAGTGATTTTTATTTTTAAATTTAAATATGGCATTTTTTACTCTTCTTTAAATAAAATATAATAATTGTCTTAATCTAACAAAAGTAGAATAAAATTAATCCATTTTCGATTTATGGATGATTTGGGTCTAAAAAACTTATTTGATGAAATTAGTACAAGTTTTAGTGTAATTTTATATTATTATAATATTATTTTTAACTTTAATTAGCCTAATTACCTTTAACAATAGTAAATAAAATTCTAAACACACTATTTAAAAAAATTATTTGGTTCTATTAGAACAAAAAATTTATACTTATTAAAACCACATTGTTTCATCTATCAAAATTCAATTCACATATTTTGTAAAATTATGTTCAATGGTAATGCTGTAAATGTGGCTTGAAGGCGGGTAAAAGAGACGCTCAAATGCTCAATAAATTATATATATATATATATAATAAAAAATGGTTCAAATGACCCAAATTTGGATAATAAGTGTATTATTTATCAATTTTTTACATTAAATTAAGTTGAAAATAAAATAATTATTTAAATGAAGAAGTCAGTTTTAAGAAAAATTGTAGTAATTTCACTATTCATCAAAAATTGAAATTATTCAGAAAAATAACCAAAAAGTACCCTAATTTATTTTTGATATTATGAAATCAATAATAGATTTATTTTAACAAATTCATTTTCTGTTAGTATCTAAAATAAATTTTATTATTTTTCACAAAAGTCTATAAAAAGTAGTTCCTTTAAGAAAACAATATTTGTAAACATAGAACCATTTTACCGAAACTTGTACATTTCATTATAAATATGTTTTATTTATGTGAAAAAATTATAAATAACATCCCTATTTTTTTTATTACCATTCATATTATTATATTTTATGGATAATCTATAAATATATCATTTAAATAATTGTAATACTAAATTTTTGTTTCACAGAAACTAAATCTTTCATATAACGAAATCTAATACTATATTGCATGAAATATAAGTTATTGAATTTCATTAAAATTATAATCTAATGTGAACTATTTGAGTTTTACATATACCATTTTCAATATAGCTATTGGTTCCAAATATATAAGCATCCATTCAATTACCTGAGGCTACCACAATAAATATTCTATGTTAATGTCATGATCACATCCTAAATGAGATTCATAATGTGAATCATTTTGCCTCGTATCTCAAAAATTCTCTAATAATTGGAATCATGATGTAATTTTTTTACAGAGAATCAATCATCTTCATGATACTAGAAAACAAGGTGTGAATCATTATATTATAGAATAATGGTTAAGTCCTTTTCTAACATTAGTCATTAACTAATAACAACAAAATATAGAATTTATGGGACTTTTCACCAATATTCATGGTACAGACTATAGTTTCATGCCTTGAATGTCTAGAGATTTTCTATAGATGGGTTTCTTAAGATATGTTTTTATTTAATGAGTTATATTCTCATCCTGAATAAAATTCACAACATAAATGGACATTTTCCTATAGGTCCACTAATATTTTAACTCATTTCATCAGTATTGAGCCTCCAAATCAGCCTATGATCGTCTAATTATTTGGGAAATATTTCAATGATGTAAATATTAAACAAATCTAGATCATTTTTCTTATTTCTAATAAATTGTTTTCATATTTCCAAATATAAACAAATCAGTAGACATTTGGGCTGGAATTAATAGTTTTATTCACCAATGAAATGTATTTTAATATAAAATATTCATGAATGAAGATTAATTATCAAATCCCACACACTTGAATCAACAAATTTCTTAATGTTTTAAGTCTAAATAGACTTCAATGGACGCTCAACTTACTATTAATTATTTTAAATATCAATAATGTCATGTGAAAAAATAAGAAATTATATGTTTGACAATCTCATAGGAAAATTTCGTTAATCCCTCAATTTGTAATGAAATAAGTAGATCAGGTTATTAAATTCAATTATTTTAAATTATCCATTAAATTTCATTCATTCCTTAAAATTTTTCAATTCATTATCAACACACATTCCATTTACATTTTTCCTGACATTAATTTTCCCCTCGCCATCGATGTATTTTTAATCAGTGTTTGATACATACCTCAAATCATGTTCCTACCATAGGTTTGTAATTCATCTACTTAATCCAACAAAAAGATATGAATCCACCAAAAATCATGAGGTCCTCATCATTAGGTTCAAATGACTATGGTTCTATGGGTACTTAGAAATTTAATGTAAAAAAAGTAAATCCCAGAAGGAGGTTATTTAGAAAATAAATTGTATGATAATGAAAAAATTTCACAATGGGAAATCCTCACAAAAAAAATATCATCCCCATTTTCCAAAAAACATAAATTTGGATCATTATGTAATTATGTACAAAGAAATAAAACAACCACATTCATATTTTCCTCATTTTTTACTTACTTTTTGTTTCCCTGTTTCGAAAGTTGCACCTACAGAAATATCGTAGCCCCCACCCAACCCTAAATGGTCTCCACATGTTAAAATTTGTAATAGTTATAATAATATCAATGATTAAAAAGGTTGTTTTTTAATTTCCCAAGACACCACCAAGTTTTAGAAATAATATCTGTTTTATTTTATTTTGTTTTTTGAATATGGAGTCAAAGTAATTCAATGTTTAAAAAACATTATCCTCTACCAAAATCCCAAGAAAGATCCCCAATACTTATACATTTCATAAAGGACATACCTTAAACCATGAAACTATCTCCCCAAGACTCATTTTTTATAATAATGAAAAATATTTTAACATTGATAAGGATTGACAACGGATAAAGGGATAACAAATAATATTATTCAATAAAATTTATTGTGGCTTTGTATAATAATAGAATTGAAAAGAAATAATGAAATTTCAAGAAGTTATAATACTACTATTTTAGTCATTAAATATAGTAAAGAAAATAATTGGGAATACTTGGTTCAAAATATGTAATGGGAATGAGAAAAATTAGCTGGGATGACAACTCATATAAAGAAAAATAAAAAATAAAATCATTTAAGATGAATATAAAATACTCAATGGAGTAAAAGTTTTAACACAATTCAATTTATAAAATTTAAACATTCTATTAAAATAAATATTTCTTAAATCAAATCCCATTTTTATCTCTATGAATTATTTTCTGTATTTTTCACAATTAAATTCATTAACAAAGAAATTTAAAAATATTCCCTGTGAAGTATCCTAAGAAATTTATGACTCCTAGACCAACGATTAAAGAAAATAAAATATATATGATATTCAATTCTATTTATATAAATAAATATAAAATAATGTGGGGAATATAAATAAAACATATAGAATTGAAGCTTTTATCCATATTCAATGAATGCATTTGGTGGTGTTGATGATTTTATGTATCTTCATGTTTAGGAGTTAATTTTCATCACATTATTTTAGATTTTTCTCTAGTTTCTTATCATTCTTCTATCTAGTGGCTTGATGGACCTAAAGAAACAAATTTGAATGTGAAATATCTTTTTAAATGAAGTTCAAAAAAATTGTGGTGTGGTTTCTCACTCAAAATAGAAATAAATAAAAAAACATAACCATTTTGGTTTCCTACCTAATGTGATCTTAATTAACATCATTGGATCCTCCTCTTCTATTTTAACCCGAGTGAAAGATGATTGATAATATTTTACCTGGATGAGTTCTTGAAATGACCTTAGTTTCACATTATCTACATACATGGGTCTCTATCCATCATTTGGAAATAGAATCATTCTTCTATGGGGTGAAATATTCGTGAACTAAATCAGGTATATCCACTAGTTTTATTTATAATATAAAATCCGTGTTTTTGTTTTTAAACTAGAAAAATAATTTTTACATTCTTTAGTGTTTTTTATATCAACTACTCTTCCTTTATTAGTTATCTTCTCTATGGGATTTCATATTTTATTTATATTTCTAAATTTTAATCATCATCATGGATAGTATGTACCTCATTAATTTATACTAATATGGAAACCACTTTGAAATTATGCTTTTCATCATTTTTAATATCATCATCCATCACATCATAGTTATTCACTTCGAAGTGTATATAGAAATTGACTTGGTCACATAACCCTCTGAAAAAAACATACCACTTTTAATAACTATCATCTCTCTTCTAGGTACTAGAAATTTTATTTCGAGAATAATAAGTTTCCACCCCTATTCAATATAATTCCCTAATAATTCCATAGTAATGATAATCATTTTAAATTAATTCAGAATGTTTACAATCAGTCATCATTGAAATTTCAATGTTGAATTTAAAAATGGGAGAGAATCTATTATGGGATTCAAACCCTCATGTACCATGACATGATGTTTACACTTCACCTAAGTTGCATATTGTTATTCTTAAATTATTAGATCCAATGTGAAGAATAATTGAAAAACTACCTGGGTTCTAATTTTTCATGGGTACATCCTTTGATACTACATCAAATAATTATGTCACGAGTGATATTATTCTGATATCATCTATATTACAATTTATTGTTACCATTTGTTTCATAAACATTCAGTAAGTTATCTAATTTATAATTAATTCTACAAAATAAATATTAATTTTCAATTTTTTAAATGGTTCAATAAATATTCCTCATTGAAATTCTGGTGTATCCTACTTCATCCTCTCTAGAAGTTATACAAACATCTTTTATTGAGTGTAAGTTACTCCATTTAATTTTATCCATCAAATTTAAACTTTTAATTCATTTATATCACTTCGAATCCTTAATTATCCAACAGTTTTTCCTACCTCCTACATAGTTCAGTTTAGTATTCAATAACTTTTTCACTTCCTAATGTTATAACATTCAAATATCATCATTGGTGTGGATCATAATTTCTGAGTAGTATTCATAAAAAGTCTATAAAATGGTAGTATACTTGACCAAGATGAATATCCAGCTTCTATAGTGAATTATTATTTTCATAGATTCATTCATTATTTCCTCAACTAAAACTCTTGACGTGGTCATGAACATAGACAATAGATGCTATAAAGAGTGTACAAAGATTGCAATCTAAATTCCACGAGGTGCTTATAGTATGAATCCATATATCATTGGATATTTTCCTAGATCTTGTAGTTATTGGTTCCTATACCCCTAATTTTATTTTTCTATTTTAATAAAATTAATTTTAATCGTCCATATGCATTCCTCAATGGTTATGGAGATTATCATCACATCTATATTTCTAGTAAAAAACTATATTTGGGACACTGTCATGTTGTGTTACACCATGTTCAATCCATTACTTATGGTGGTTTCTGAAAATCCTAGAAATATATTACTATCCATCTCATCCAATTGGTTATATAATTCCTTGTGTGACTTCTTTAGCTGTGATCATCCCACAGAAACCTAAACAGTCAACATGATATCCTACGGTAATCCCATATAAAAAGAATGAATTATTAGCTGAATTTAAATAAAATAATGATGTAATTCACTAATCAAGTCATTAAATATTTCCCATCCACTATAAATGGACTCATTATCAAAATGATTAAAATTAAAAAAATACCTTGAGGCCCATAACTTTCAATGGTTAGATGAATTGGGTAATAACATTTCTCAAAAAATTATCCCATATAGTAATACAATGAGAAAGTGTATTTGAAGCCATTCTAGAGATTTTAATTTTAAATAAAATCTAAATAAAATTATCCTTACTACACCATAGGAAACATTCATGAGTTGAAATACATAATAAGGTTTAAGGAAACTCCCTATATGAAAATTTGGATCTTCATGTGGAAGGGTGGAAAATAAGAGAGAATATTAGAACTTTTGGTTGATCCCCAAATTTATATTGAACTGATTTGTGATGATTCAATGTATTAAAATACTTGTATTGATACCAAATTATTATGGATTTCTGTATTCCATGAGTGAATTCATCCCCAGTTGTTAGTGTGGCACTTCTCTATAAATGGGATATTGTTCTTCTTCTTCCTCTTCATTTTTATACACTCTGATGGTTCTCTCTAGTTATGTGTCATAAGTGAGATCATACTATTTTCCGTTCACATGATAAGAGTATTTTTGAAATAGTTTAATACCTAAAATGATATAACTACAAGACTATGTGTAAAAAATAAATTAAAATAAAAAATGTAACTATTCATAATTAACCTCATCATATTGAAAACATTCCCCGTCAATGATGAAAAACTTTTAGACCCCATATCGCATCATCAATATAATATTGGGATAAAAAAACTAATTCATAAACCATAAACAACCTAACTAAAAAATATGTTACTTAACATGCACTATTTTTAAACCAACACGGATTATTATAAATTATATTGGTCAATTATGAATTTTAAATGTAATTTTATGATGTTGTTTTTAGTAAAGAGAAATATTAAATAAAACCATGTTTTTTGAATAAATACTGTAATCATGCTAGGTTAAATTGTTTTATTGTTTCTATTATATGAATTTAAATAAATATGTGTTCAACCATATTCTTTTTCAAAATATTATCTTCGTGATCCATGGTATTTGTACCCATTTAAAATAATATAACCAAATCATTCATATATTAAATAACAAGTTTTGATTCTAGGTTATGGTGGACCAAAAAATTATTTAAACATAATCACTCTTAATTGAAAAATTTCTATAAGAGAAAATTGTGATTAGTATTTTAATTGACACGATACTACTAAAATCATAATAAAATAATAATTCAATGAAATATAATGGGGTTTAGAATTAATAAAATATGAAACAACCCATACATGAATATAAAAAGGAGAATAATACCTATTTCAAGACTTCCCATAAATTTACATTAACCAGTACTAAGAAAACAACCCTTCATGTTACCCACGGGGTGGAGGGAAGACATGGTTATTATGTGGGGAAGAATGGTAGCAGCATAAGTTCCCTCGATCGACCACTCCAATCATATGGACTTCATCAATATTTCTTGGTATATCTCCCATTTTATGTGTGTCCATAGGTTCCATATATATAAGAATCATGAAAAACCTTATGTCCTTCACATTAAAAATTATATCTTGATGATGGGTACTTTTCTTGAATGGATTCACATCATGGAATGTAATTTCCTCAGATCTTAGACATATTCCCTCTATTTAAGTAGAGATGAAAGTTGGTTTTGGAGCATGATTCACATTTTTACAAAAAAAAAATAATGAATGATAATTTATTTTATACTGTGATTGGGTAATATATATTAAATCCTAAGTATTCAATTAATATATATATAATATAAATTTTTTTAGGTTGTACACCATTATTAAAAACATTTAATGTGGTTTAAAACCATGAATGTTTTGAGCAGTCCTCTATATGATCTTCTTTCTAGACATGTCATCATGTCATGAGTTTTATTCACATATAGAATGTTATTCTCATCAATAATAGACATTTTCTTGTCCTTTTTCATCAATTTCATCGCATTTCATTATTTTTAATCCTTCAAATAATTAATTTTCCATCCCATGTTGAGTGATTCCTTCTTATGATGAAAATATTGATATATGGTTGCTTATTTTTCCTATTTCACATCAATTGTTTGAATCCTTCATAATATAGAAAAATCAATATAAATATGAGATACAATTAGCTGTTTGAATATCAAAAGTAATTTATTTTAATATAAAAAATTCATTCATGAAATATAAGTTTTAATTAACAATATTATTCTATAGTTTCTTTTTAATCTACTTACATATTTTTCTACTTAGCCAATAACAATAGAAACATCATTCAATACATTTTTAGTAAAACATTCCAATATTTTTTACTTTCAACCTCAATAACTCAAAAGCGACTAAACAAACATTAAAAATTCATGATAGGGGTATTATTATAGTATATTTCATTATAAAACATATTCATAATTAAGTGATATAGAAAATGGTTTAGGACATACATAATTGAACCAAAATTTTATTAGCATAAGAAAAGTGAAATATTGTACTCTAAAATAATGTTCAACCCATATACCCCATGATAAAATTCATCCATTTATGAAACCATTTTCTTGGATATACAATGATACATAATCCCACTGAACACAATATTTTAATAAATAATCTTTAATATATTGAATTTTTCATTCAACACCAATGCCTAAATTAACCCCCTTCAATGAATGTCCTCATCCTTTTTCCACACTCCTTGTTAAACTCTTAATCATTCTCTAGGCCACTAATATATATATTTTAAGTATAATACATGTTATCGAAGTAATTTTTTTAATAAATGATAAAAATTATTTGTCCTTGAATTAATAGTCTCCAATAGATTATAAGTCTGAATCTCTACTTAATTATGTGAACGTTTAAAAAACATCCCCTTTTAGAAAGTATAAAAATATAATTTTTCTATATTTAAAATTGTAACATGAAAAAGAATTTATATTCAAGTGATTTTATTCCTTTTCTTTTAACCCAGATAATAAGTTGCTTGATGATAGGACACATTTTACTCATTCATACTTAATTGAATTTATTTACCATCACCATTATTAATAAAGATAACTATTTTTCATTTTCATTTATTCGTGAAATGAAAAATTCAACATCCTAACAATAATTCTTTCCTTTTAATAAAAATTTACTTTATTTCCTTTAACAAATAGTCATATGAAACTATGTAATTTTTTATTCAACTCATCATCAAATAATTTATTATTTTATTTTTTACATGTTCACTTGATTTATTTAAATATAAAATATTTCATTTTCAGAAAACCATCCTTAAATTTTGTCATTTTACCTTCCTTTCACTATTCAAAATCATTTAGATGCTGAAAATATTTTATTATATAAAATTTTCACTATGATAAATAATCCACATACACTTTTATTAGCGAATATTTTAGTTCAATATCCACCATAAGAGATTTATATATTAATTTATTATCCATCATCTTAAAAAATTAAGTATTGATATAGAAAATAACTAATATGGTTAAATCAATTATATTAATAATTACCATGTGCATCACACCAACTATAATGTTTTAACAACATCTATAATTGATTACCTATCTTGAAAAATGATATTTTATATTTATATTTAAAACAATCTCTTATGGGTATCATGAAATCCCATAAATGAATACCTTCCAAATCATTCATATTTATATAAATATCATTTATTTAACCATAATTTTGATTATATTTTTTTAGAAACTCTGAAATACAATTAAAAACTATTAAAGGAAATTTTTATATATTTAATATCATGCAATATAGAATGTGAAACCATATTTTTTTAGAATTTATAGCCCCTGTTATATATATATATTATAATAATTATGGGATACTCCTAAAACAATAACATTTTAATCAACGTTAATCCTTTAGTTTTTTGGGATTCAATTTATGTAATAATATTTACTAAAGTTGATATGAATTTAATTTTCATATATATGAAATTTTTAATTATTCACGACATTATTCATATTCAATGACATTTAATTTATATTTACCTTTTCTTTATCAGATAAATGTTATTTTATAAATATTTAAATGAGACCTTATGGATTTAATAATTCATTAATCTTCTTATATAATTTAATAAACATGAAAAATCACCGTTATCTTTCGTCAGTTTCTTTCAAATATTTCTAAAAACTGAACTTGAACATGTTTATATAGTTTTTTTATTTATAAAATATTTTTTAAACATATTCACATTTTGTTCCCTTTTAACCATATTTTTTATATTCTCCTTTAACATCATATATTTGTCTTGTATTAGCTTCAAATATGCATTACCCTTTAAAATTATTTATATTTTTTAACATGTGAAAAATAAATGTTGTTTTAATGTTTGATAGAATTTATTCATTATTTATTCTCATTCTCCAACATTTAATAATTTAAATGCCACCTAATTGTTTCCAATTTTAGTATGGAAACCACTGTAGATATTTTTTTATTTTCTTTCACCATCATCTTCATCACTTGTCTTCTAAATATTATTTACATTTTTAATTAGTAATGTATCATCCCCATAAAATGAAGTACCAAAATAAATCAAATTAACATTGAATTATTTGTCCAAAAAATAGGATTGTATTTTTTCATTTAGAATTATTAGAAACTATTAACTATTACCATGTATAGAAAAATATATTTTATAAACATTGATGTTTTCCAGTTTGAAAGACTTCATAGAAAAACATATTTTTCCAACCATTCATCTTAACACAACTTTATAAAATTTATAGATAAAATATATAATAGATCTAAATTTAAATCACTCTGTGGAATCTATCCATGACTTTTTTACTTTAAATTCAAATCTATTTTTGGTATAAATGAATTTAACATTTAAATTTTGATCTAAACATCACCTTACAAATCTTGATTTTTTCTTATTTTTTCATTACTTTTTTCAATTGTTTTCTTATTATAAGGGTTTTATTTTTTTTGTAATAATTACTATTATTCATAGGATTATATTTTTTCCACAAATAAAAATTTTAATTTTTTTAAAGTAATTAAATTGAAAGATTTTAAGACCACTTTCATTCTATTACAACATAGAATCCAGTTATGAAGTAATGTTTCTTAGCTAACAGAATATAATCTTCAAAAATCTCACCAAATAATATTATGGTTCTCAGAAATTAATTTAAATTTATCAAAAAGACCCTAATTTCGATACCTCTAGAATAAATGGTATAAATAGTTTGGTAATTAGATGCATTTTAATTTAATATTGGAGTTTCATGGTGACATAGGTTGAAAACCTATATTTTATAAGCAAACAAACACTTCTATTTGGGTGGAACTCGGTTAGTAAAAACTACGTGTCTAACCATGTGAGAGAGAAATTTGTCGGTTATATGGGTTTTTCAAGCCGTGGGAATTTTTTTTCAAATTTTTAATGGGTTTCTAGAAAAATTGTGGCTTTGTTTAGATGAGATAGTGATTCCTGTTTGGTTAGTCCATGATTTTCCTAACCATGTAACCAAATTACCAAAATTTTCAATTTCACTAATTTTTTGGCTTTAAACCATTTTCCCATGTCTATTTTATCCCTATTAGGGCTTATTTATCATTATCATCATGCATAACCACTTCCCCACTGAAATTTATCTCTCCTACAATATATATTTATGTAATCCCATGATTCTTAATTGATTTATTCATGGTAAACATTCATTAATATGGTTTTCACCTCATTATTCCTTTACCTCACCTTGTTCTTCTATTTATAGAGAATATAGAGACTCTATCTTACATTTTGGATGATTCATGTGTTATTGATAATAGATTTGTGATTATTTTTCATGGTTAAGTTGTATGAGTACTCTACCTAATTGGTTCAAGTGGGGATCATTGAAGTAGTATTTTTTTGATTATGTATCTAGGTAGATTTCTCTATTTATGTGAAAGATTACATTTACATAATTTTTTTATGAATCCCATTTGTTTTTTATCAAATTTATATGTAATTTTTTAGTTTTTATCTATCTGTTATTGATGGAATATTTTTGTGTGCAGGAAATTAGGTTTTTGTGAAAGACATTCCTAATTGCATTACATTTATTGGATAAAATGTATTTTCTAAAAAATATCAATGTGGTTTTATTATTTCAAATGGGTTTTTGAAATGGGTTTTAAGGTTTTGTTAAATTGTGTTATGTTATTGACTTCTTTAGGCATATATGGTTTATGGAAATCATATTTTTAAATATATTATGTGATTGGAACCTTAAAATATTGTGTGTGTTTTGAAAAGTGTAGTGCATTGAATACCACATGTTTCTTCATGTTAATTAATTATATAATGTGAGACTTTTACTATTTCTTGTAATACATGGGTAGTAATATAAAAGGGTATTTTAGATTCTGGGCACAGTTAAAGCGTTGTTGGGCCACCACCCAACTTTAATTTTCACCATGATCAATGATTATTCTGGGATCAATACGATGATGAACACAAGCCTCCATATAATATAATAATTAAATTAGTTAAAAAATGAAGCGGCCTGAACCCTCTAGAGAGAATATTGCACATCATGTTTAAAATTAATTTAATTAATTACATAAAGAAAACAAATACCTGGATATTTGGTACTTTCTTCATTGAAGATATTGAAAATCCGTAATATCCCTTCTGGATTGTCTTGTTGAGAATATGAGGATCCAAACCTGAATCCCTCTAGCAGTGATCCACATGTCCTCTGATGGCCTCTAATCGACACCAGTCATTCTTCTGGTGCCAGTGCGGCGAAGAGAGTGTCTTGTGTCAGTCGTCCTTGATTTCTAGTTCTTCAGTCTTGAAAATTTTTTCCTCTTCTTGAGGGGGCAGGAAGAGGATTTGAGAGAGAAATCATTTATCTCAAAAATTCTCAATTCACTAGGTGTGAAGTTCGGTACGTGGAACAATAGACATATGTGTCTATTTATCAAAATGGGGCTTCGGTTAAAATATTTAATTGTGTAACCAAAATTATATATATACATAACCATATAGGTAACCCATGATTTTAATAATAATACTATATCATTATTTATAGAGCGCTAAATTGTGAAAAATAGAATTAAAAATAAAATTAATCTTCAAAAAATAATAACAGCGTTATTATTATTTTAACTTGTACCAACTAGTTAAATAATTATTTATTGTCTTTCAAATAATTATTTTACAACTCGACTGGCCTTTGTCCACTTGAACTCCACTTCCATTTATTGAACACCCGAATAAATAAATAAATAATTTATTCTTTTAAATAAATATTTAATTTATAAGATAGTAAATAAATATTTATTAAATGTTCACAAAAATAAATATGTATATTTTACAAACAATATAGAGAGTAAATATTTATATAATGTATGCAATCATTTTTACTTGAATAAAATTATTCCACTGTCTTGAGAATAATATTTATTCCATTAATTAAATTCAAATAGAATATAACTAAGACCACTAGAAACATTTATTGTGTGACCCTCAAGGATTATTTGTTTTGGCATTAGGTGAGCTTTCCTAAACACCAAGATTACAATCTAGCAATGGGTCAAGGAACCTAGAAGAAATAACATAAGGTTGTAATAATGACATTCACATAAGAAAGCTCACTATTATAATATAATCCATTTATCTCAATATCTCATCAAGCGGGTTTCATGATATTGTCATCAAACTTTATGCTTGATATGTCATTCATTGACTACCTGAAATAAACTCATCGTTAAACCATGACCATGGAATTTCATGCGACGATTCTATTTCAATCAAATGGTCTAGATATAAACTTCCATAAATGGAAGAGAGGAATCCTTCCTTGACTTATCCATTAATAACATGTCATTAATGATGCACCCTATCTACCCTACTTCCCACCAACTATTTGCATGAAATCTTTCATCAGTAAATAAAAGTGAGCGAGTCATGACAGATATTAATGATCATTTTAATATCTAAGGATAATTACACACACTCATAGATAAGAATATTAGATGACACCAAAGCATACTGAATTATTACAAGTGGGTCGGTTCTCATAATCTTCCGTCTTGGACATTACCATGTGTGAACTTCATTAGAAGAAGTATCATATGATTAAGAGTACTCACACCTGATATTCTGTACACTATGTGTCCCATTATTGTATTTCATCCAACCGCAGAACCATATTTGAGAATTTTTTCACAGAACTTCAAGGTTTTCATCATTGTGGGGAACTACTATAACCTCATCAATGTGAAAAATACACTGGGACATTATTACACTATAGTCATGGAGAAAAATGAAAAATATGTAAAAATATGTTTAATATTAAATATTCATAGAATCAAAGTAAAAACAGTTGGTTCTAGAACGCCAACACTTACAAAATCCCACTTGGACCAGAGCCATCTGCCTACAACTTTCAGTCATCTATACCTCACATGATGATCATTTTTCTATTGTGTCGTAGCTTTAGCCAAGGGTTCCACCACGTTTTCTTACATGGAAATATTTCCAACTGTGAATTAAACTACCTAATGAAAAACCCATCATGATATGATACTTCTAAAGTATGTGCTTTAACCACTGATGTGACCTTGACACTTTTGCGAGAGCCACCGCTGTTGTATTATCACAGAAAAGTGTGATGGGATGTTTACTGCTAGGTATCACATCTAGATCCTGGATGAAGCTTCACATCCAAACTGCTTCTTTAGTTTTCTCAGAATCTGTAATATACTTTTACTCTACTATAGAATCTAAAACTACACTCTGCTTTGAGTTCTTTCATCTCACTACACCTCCATTCAAAGTGAAGATGTATCCCATTTGTGACTTCATGTCATTTTGATCAGTCTGGAAACTAGCGTCTGCATATCCTCTGATTACTAGTTCCTCACATCCTTCATAAACAAAAAACATATCCTTCATATGCCTCAAATACTTGAGGATAGTCTTGACTTCCATCCAATAGAATTTACCTAGGTCATCTTGATATTTTTATACCTCACTAAATGCGTAGGCGACATCCTTCTAAGTACATAGAAGGGAATACATGACTGACACAATCATAGAGGCATATGGAGTCCTTTCCATTATCTTTATTTCCTCATGTGTCTAAGGACATATTTTCATCGAAATATGAATTCCATGTGAATCTAGGAACAATACCATCTTGGATTATTCCATACTGAATCTTTTATGTATCTTATCAATGTATGTACTTTGACTTAGGCCTAGAAATCTCATGGATTTATTATGATGGATCTGGATTCTAAAAATATATGATAACTCACACAAGTCCTCAATGGGTAATAATTGATAAAACCATTCCTTAAAAACCTTAAGAATGGTGTCTTGTTTCCAATTTGTAATATGCCATCAAAATATACTACTAGGAAAAAGACTTCACTCCCAATAAACTATTTTTAGACACAAGGATCACATCAATTCTTGATAAAACCAAATTTGTTTATGGATTTATCAAAATTAATTTTCCCTGGCCTGAATGCTTTCTTTAATCCATAAATGGATTTATAAAAGTTCCATACCTTATTGGCATCCTTTGGAGTTATAAACCCTTCAGGTTGTGTTATGTAGACATTTTCTAAAAGGCTCCCGTTAAGGAAGGATAGTTTGACATCTACTTTCCAAATATCATAGTCATGGTATGTGGTAGTTTCCAATATAATATTTATAGATTTCCACATTTCAACTAGTGAAATGGTTTTTTCATAGTCACTGCCTTGTTTCTACTGGAACTCTTTTGTAACCGGTCATGCCTTATAGGTACTAACATGTCCTTCTATGTCGAGTTTCTTAATGAATAACCTTTTGTAACCAATAGAATTTACATCAAATGGAGGATCTACAAAAATACATGCTTGGTTTTGGTACATGGAATATATTTCAACATTTAAGGCTTCTTTCCACTTGATAATTTCTCTGCCACTTACTGCTTCCTTGTAGGTTATAGGATCATTATTATCAACTAGACAAGGGTCACAATAATTGGTAACTAGAAAACCATACTATTCTGGTTATCTAACCTATCTTGTACTTTTATGTAATTCTTGTGTCTCTGGAATAGTTCTTTCTTCCATGGGGAATTTTGGAATCTATTCATTCACTGACTTTGGTGTACCTTGAGCCTGGACTTCATCTAAGTCTACATCTCTCCCACTATCCCTTTTGGAGTTGTTCCCCCTCTCAATGAATATGGAATGTATTGAAACTATATCCTTTTTGTCTGAGGGGTTCTTTTAGTAATATCCCCTTGCTTCCATGGGGTATCATATAAAGGTACACTTTGTGCCTCACAGTGAAAATTTGTTACCTAAAGAGGCCTTAAAAAATTCATCGCTTCCCAACACATGTAAATTCAATAACATGGCTTTCTTTCCACTCCAAAACTCATATGGAATACCATTTATCAATTTTGTTTGTACATGGTTTAGTATGTGCGCAAATTTTTGTAACAAATATCCCCAAATATATAATGGAAGACTCTTATGACTCATCATTGATCTCACCATGTCCAATAAGGTGTGGTTCCTCCTTTTTCTCACACCATTCCCTAGGGGGCATGTAAGGTGGACTGAGTTGGGATAGGATCCCAAACTTTTGTATATAATCAATGAAGTCTTTATTATGATATAATCCACCCCAGTCTGAGCATAATATCTTAATATTAATACCATGATTATTCTCAACTTCATTCTAGTATTCGTTTAACCTATAAATAGAACTGACTTATACCTCAATAAGTAGGTATATCTGTATCTACTAAAATCATTACTAAAAGATACAATGTATGTGTACCCTTTACTTTCTTCATCTGGAATTGGTCCACACACATTAGAATGAACTAATTCAAGAATATCTTTAGCCATTTCACCTATCCCAATAGATAGGGATTTGGTCACTTTTCCTTATAAACATGCATGACATACACCAAGTGGTTTTAGTACGAAAGAATCTAAATATCCATCTTGATGAAACTTTTTCAATCGTTTCTCATTTACATGACCAAGCTGGTGATTCCAATTTTGAGTGCGGTATAATTCATGCGAAGTATCTTTGCTATCGATTTCCATTACTTGTTTTGTTAATCCAATACTTAAACACCATTGTATAAATATTCCCTTCAAAAAAAAATTCTATATTTGTTAAAGAAGAAACATTCATTCCCAAACATGAAAATAAATACATATGTATCTAAACTGGATATTGAAATAATGATTTTAGTAACATAAAACACATAATAACAACCCTTTAACACCTAGATCATCCCAGTTGGCAATGTGAGGTGGTAGTCTTTGACAGATACAGTAGAAAGTCTTACTCAGTTGACTGCTCTTCAATCTACCTCCCCTCGGTTAATCTTCCTAAATCTACATGGTTCCAATATTTTGAAACATATGTGAGCACCAAAAGCTGCATCTAATACCCCATTTTTAGAAATAAATAGATTACATTTGATAAAAAATCCACATGAAGCTGCCCCTTGCTTCTTAGGATGGGTGATGTTCTTCTTCTAGAGATCCTTTTTTCCACATTTGAAACAAACAAATTCATGTTCCCTTGCCTACCCTTTGTCCTTCCTTGGAAGGAAGTGAAGAAGCATTGGGCTTAAATCTCTTCGCCTCCCCTTTACTCTTATTCACCATAAGGACATAAGGCTTTTCGTGCTTCATATCTTTGTCTACATGACGAATGATGATTAGAAGATCAGATAGAGACTACTCAATGTTGTTAATATTGATTTTAACAACAAACCTAGAAATGATATGATGTAGTGATGCAAGAATGAGATCGATACCCAATTCTTTGAGGTGATTAATCCCTAGAACCTACAAGTACTCAATGTATCCAATGATATGGAGTACGTGATTCCCATCTGGGGAAACCACTCCAATTTTACTCTAAAAGAGTGCCTTGGAGATCTCAAACAGTTCTTGTCATTCTCTCTCCTAGTAAAGACCATAGAGGTGCTCGAGCATGCTATATGCACCCTTGTTTTCATGAGACATCATGAGCTCACTATACATTGATGACAACATAAGACATTGGATTTCGACCACAGCATTCATATGTTTCTTATAGACCAATAACTATTTGTCACTCGCCTCTTGGGTTGGAGGATAAGTGAATACCGACTCCAGCACATAAGACTTCCGTTCATGGAATAGAATAACCTGAAAGTGTCTAAACCATTTCTGAAAGTTACTTCTAGTGAGAATGTTGTCTTTATCTATAATTGATCATACGGATAGTGTGGTTGAAGTGTTTGTCATTTAATTATACAATTAAAAGAGAATATTATTAGAACATTATTGATTATATTTCATGATAAATAATAAATTAATTTTTTTTAAATATCCCACTATTTTATCATGTCCCAAAGGCCCTGACCATTGAACTTAGAATATCTAGTTGTTATGAAATTATAGTAGAAAGGATCCATATTTCACTTCATATAACCCCAACAAGGGTTAGTCAATATATTTTATGGTTTTTAGGTAGGAAGTTTTTTGCTAATTATGGGACTGCAGCTCCTTGACCCATTGAGTAGACTCCCCAATCCTAAAATCCTAACATGTATTTCCTCAACACATGCCTCCGATATTGCACCAAGTCTAGAAATGGATACTTATATTGATGTTATATTGTTAAGTCAACCTAAAACCTTTCATAAGGGATTCATTTTTAATAGTAAGTGTCCCAACAAGTGTTAGTTAAACACATAGTTTTATTGAGTCTTTCCCTAAATCAAGTAACCAAAGGCTTAATATGACTTAATATTTTATTGGGGTATTTTTATCTCTTATGAATAAATTGATTATTAACCTAATCACAAGCTTTTTAATATTATCTGCAACTTTACTTAAGTGATTAACCATGTCTTGATAATATTTACGCATAAGCTTGGTTTATTTTAGTTCCATCTTGCATGCTTGTTAGTTCATTAATTATGTGATCCTAAAAACACATCCATAATGAAAAACCATGCAATTGACAAAAATAAAATAAAGTAGAGGTCATTATCATGCACTTTTGTAATGGTTAGTTTATGTATCGGTTGATAAACTAACACTTAACTAGGGTAGAAACACCTTTATCCTTTTGGGTTCATGTTTAAAGCTATCCACATGTCCACCTTTGTGTCTCCTGGAATTGGTTTTGTCCTGGCTCCATCTTGAACCACCTCCACTAGCTTGGGAGTTCCATCCATTACATATGTCTATTTAACTCAAACTCAGGTGAGGGGTAAAATGAGGGTTACATTAAAGAAACCATGGGAACACAAACCCTATATATCAATGAGGAGATATCGCTCACAAGAGAACAATTAATTTAATAAAAAACATTAAAAGGAAACTAATCACATAAAAATTTCTTGGTCTAGATCTTTATCACCTATATACATGCAACAATTTACGCTTTTTATAAAACTAGTATTCAATTAATTAATCATTCTTATTAAGATAAATTCTGCTTGAATCGACTAATTATTATCTTTAGTTAATCAATCCTTTTATCTTAATCCTTTTCTGAATTTCCCTGAGATTCTCATCTTTGTACATAAATTTACATTGGAGGTATCTTAGTGAATACCCATTCAAATATACCAAACATGTATTATATTTTCATATTGTCTTAATATTATGATATATGTAACACAAGATGTTTCACTGAATAGAGTAATAAAATGAAGTACGATTTATACATGATGTGTAGTTATGAACATTACAAAAACATTAAAGATTTAACTTTGGGTAATCTGGAAAAGTCAACGGTGTGTAGTTCCAACTACACGGAATGTAATACCTTCCCCGTCTGTCCCGAGTTAAATTCCTAGGGACTCGGCGTGTGAGGTGTACTTTAGAAATTTCAGAACACACGAAATTTATAGTTGGATACACGTTGTATTGTCTACGTATTACACATTTATTGGTAGGCTTAGCCATGTATAGGATACATGGTTTTGACCACTGACCTGAAGTGACTAAACATCGTGTTCAGTGGGCAAAGCGGCATGTAATCTGATAAGTATGTTCTTATCCATCCTGATAAACATGTGGTGTATAATTAACTACAATTATTGCAATAAATGCACATGGCTTGAGTAATTTTCAAATTAATCCTGATGCACTACACATGACTCCACAGAGTGTAGTCTAGAGTACACAACATTTTTGGTAGAGAACATTCCATGTAAGTACTAACACACAGTGTGTACTTTCTTTTAACCTGTGAAAAATCATTGGTGCCTCCTAATGAGTTATACATTTTAATTTTAATTCAAAAAATCTAATGTTTATATGAAATATTCGAGAAATAAAAATAGTGAGAACAGATCTCAAAATCTACATTACAAGAATGATTAACCTTGAATTTGAAGAATATATTATTAATCTATAAATCATCAACAAATTATTTAAATAAATATGAACTATTATGTAAACCTTCTGATGCCACTTGTAGGTTCAGAGCAAAGCGGAAGCGTGGTTGGGCCGGTACCCAACATTAATTTTTACCATGATCAATGATTATTATGGGATCAATACGATGATGAATTCTAGTCTCTATGTAATATAATCAAAGATTTAGATAAAGTAAAAAGAGACCCGAAACCTTTAGAAATGATCTTTCACATCATGTTTATAATTAATTTAATTATTTTCATAATGAAAAGAATAATCGGATCTTCTGTACTTTGTTTGATGATGATGTTTATCATCCAGAATGACCCTTCTGGATTCTCTCAATTAGCTTGTATGGATGCAAAACAGAATCCCTCAAGCGGTGATCCCCACATGATCTGATGGACTCCGATGGACCCCACACATTTTCTGGGTGCTAACACGATGAAGCGAGTGTCGTGTGCCAATCATTCTCTATTTCTTATTCTTCATTCTTGAAAAATGTATCCTATTATTGAGAGAGGTTAGATTTTGATTCGAGAGAGAAATCGTTTAGCACAAAAATTCTCAATTCAGAGGGCGTTAAGTTCGGTACATGACACAATAAATGTACGTGTATATTTATTGACATGGGTGTTCAGTTACAATATTTAATAACAAAATAGAAATTAAATACATTTATAACCTTAGATAAAACCCATGAATTTAATAATAATACCATGAAATTATTTATGGTTTGCCAACTTATGTAAAACAGAATTATAAATAAAATTCTATGTCACAAAATAATAGTAACATTGTTATTATTATAACTTGTACCAACTAGTTAAATAATTATTTACCATCTTTAAAATAATTATTTTACAATCAAACCGGCCTTGGTCTTCGGTAAATCCACTTACAATTATTGAACACCCAAATAAATAAATAATTTATTCTTTTAAATAAATGTTTTATTTTCAAACTAGTAAAAAAATATTTAATAAATGTTTAATAAATTACAAAAATATATTTTACCCACAATCTGGTGAATAAACATTTATTTAATTTATGTAATTATTCTAACATGAATAAAATTATTCCACTATCTCGAGAATAATATTTATTTCATTAATTAAATTAAAATATAATTTTACCGTGACCACTAAAAACACATAATGTGTGACTCTCTTGGATTCTTTCTCATTGACATTAAGAGAGATTGCCTAAATTCCAAGACTACTATCTAGAAATGGGTCAAGGAAACAAAGAGAAAGAACTTAAAGTCATAACAACAACATCCACATACGAATGATCCCTGTGATATTATAATCCATTTATCTTAATGTCTCATCAAGATGGTTTCATGATAGTGTCATCAACCTTTATGATTGACGTGTCGTTCTTTGACTACCTAAAATAAACTTGTCATTACACCATGTCCATGGAATTTCATGCGAAATTTTTATTTCAATAAAAGGGTGAATATATAAACTTCCATAAATGGAGGGGAGAAATCATTCCTTGACTTATCCATTATTAAAAAGTCACTCATGACACACCCAATGTACCCTACTTCCCGCCAACTGTCTGCATGGCGATTTTCATCAGCAAATCAAAGTGAACAAGTCATAACTTGTATTAATGATAATCTTAAATTATAAGGATCATCACACATGCTCACATATTGGTATATTCGTTGACACCAAAACATGCCGAATTCTTACTGGAAGTTATGTTCTCTTAATCTCTCATCAAGGACATTACCATGTTTGAACTTCATGAGTAGAATTCATATATTCTTACAAGTACTATCACCTAAAAGTCTATATACTATGTTTCCCATTATAGTATGTCATCTAACCATATAAATATATTTAATAATATTGTCATATCACTTCAAGGTTCTTATCATAGAGGGGAACTACTATGACCTTGTCAAGACGACAAATACTCTTTGAAATTATGGCACTATAGTCATGCATAACAATGAACAATATGTAATAAGTTGTTTAATATTAAATATTCATGTAATCAAAGTAAAAACAGTTTGTTATAGGACACTAAGTCTTACATGTATTAGGGGTCCCTTTTTGGATGAATGAGGGATTATTAAAAATATTTCCTTGGGGACCAACATTTCTCAAAGAAGAATTGATCATACTATGGAAGAGTATGAGAGATTCTAAACATGACGAATGTTCTTACGATTCTAAAAACCATGTCATATGCTAACTCACACAAAAACTTATTATTTTGGTCCAATAGTGAATATTACATAATCTTGGATTCTTTTTATATATATTATATATGATGTTACTACCTTGATTGATTGAGACATGTTTTTCTTGTGCCAAATTTCACTTATTTAGATATAAATGGTGTTTATTATTATAATCATATTTATAAAAAATTTCGGTGTATTGGGAATATTTTCTAGGTTTCCATTACTCAATTATAATTTATCATAATTAATTATTATTTTGGGAAAGATAGTTTTTTTAAATCCAAAAGGATGTATAAGAAATTATTTTATGTAAACATTTTTTAAATGTAATCTTGGACATGAAAATCTATTTCAAAATTGACTTTCTCATTTTCATAGAAATGGAGATACCTGTTTTCATAGAGGTATCCAATTGAGTTTTGTTCCTTATAGTAATCATATGCCTTTAGTTGTATGAAATAATTGATTTATAGGACGCATGTATGGGTATATGCACTATACACGTCAATGTCCTATATTGATTATTATTATCTCTGTTTTCTTTGGGATGGTGGTGGTGTAGTGTCATGGATGTTGTTTATGTAGAGTTGTTTTCGTATTATTGACCATTGGGATGTCATGTGTTGTCCCTTGGGTCATTAACATATTTGAATATTTTGAATCGAAATCATCTGTATATGTATTGTTTATAAATTTTGGTGATGTGATGATATCTTCTATGGAAATTATTGTGTATGTTCTATGAAATGTTAATTGTTATTATATATTGATTCTAACATTTTGGTTGGTGTGCATGTCGAATTACATGATAGATCATGTCCTATTTTCAAGGGAGAAACCATTCCAAAATATTTATATGTGAATCCCTAGTTCCAATTTCCTTCTATAAGAGATCTAAAACAACCATTTTCCCTTATTTCATGTGATCTCGGGTGAAGTATTTGGTTCGGACAGTTAGTTAAAATGGTATTATAAACTATTTGTATTTTTTGCGGGGAAGTGATTTACATGTTATATGACTGTCATATCAAAATATTTAGGTCAAGATGAGTTCATGTTGAGCTCTCCATAGAGAAAATCCTCATGCTTCTAAGGGTATTACGAAATTATGTTGTAAATTGGAATCTAATATTGGATTGTTTTAATTATATTTAATATCTTTAATCATCGTAAATTTTCTCCAGGAAACACACATGAGATGTTTATAGAAATTTATTTTTTCGAGGTTAAATAAGGATGAAAAGTATATGTTTAATTTTTTGGTTCATAATAAATGGTAACCATTCAAAGTAAAGGAGGCCAAATATATAATATTCTATTATTTTTTATCATTATTATTGCTTGATTATCCATATTTGGTGTCTAGATAATTCATGATGTAAATATGTTTAACACATTTATGTATTCATCCAACATTGATCTGAATGTTTTTTATTTTGTTCGATTTTTAGATACCTAATGTATGGCTTCATTGTGTTTTAATATATGTTGACTCTGATTCAATTGTGTACTGAAAGATATTGCAATTTTTGATTTATACGAAATGAATCCAAGATTGAAGACATTTAATTTAGTTCTAGGGTGAGTTGAAGAAGCTAGTGGGAGTGGGATTTTAAATATCTCATCATTGGATACAAAATACATAATCACCTATGGGGATCCAATCCATGATACAATACGAGGATCACATGTTAATTATTCAGAGTGAAAAATAAAAATCAAATAAATAAGTCCTCTTAATTGAAGCGCGCTCGTCTGTCACATGTTGTTGGTGATCGTTGCTCAAGTAATATGAGTACAAAAACATATAGATCATCCACACACTATTCATGAAGAAATTTGAATATCATTCATTGAATTCTCCATTCTATATTGTTTTTCTAGTGATTTCATCGACATCGTGATGGTTACCACGATCTCATGCCTTTGATCATCGAAGATGTTCATGGATCATTCTATAAAATATAGTGTTTCTCTCAATATGATTTGGAATGATACCAAGTTCTCCATTCCGAAGGATAAATAGTTTATGTAATGATCTTCTCCTTGAATTATATAGTTGAAGTCTAAAATACCTAGTAATGGTTTCCTAAACCACATATATTTAACACCCACTAAATAAGTAACAAATAAATATTTATTATGAACTAATTATGTCATAAATATTATTTATATTTTATAACATACTTTTACTATATATTAAATATACTATGTGGTAATCCCAAGTCAATAACATGACTTATAAATCTTGTTAATAATAAAAAAAGATTGGATTTCAATAAAATATTCATTTTTATTATATTATTCCTTGTATTTAAATAAATTCTTGTAAAAACATTTAATAAATAAATTCAACCCAATTATTCTATAATGAAAGAATAATGAGTTTTTTGATTTTTTATTAATCGATAATACATGGAAAGAATCTCATTCCCTATTGTGGTTCCCACCATGTTCTATATACCTATTCATTATAATAAGGAATAATCTTGAATTCACTATTGTGTGTGTCCCTCTATGACCTTACCTTGATATATGTGAATAATATTCACTTATCAAGAGTAGAGTCTAGAAACCCATTATAGACCCTAAAACGATAAAGAATTGTCAAAACCAGACATTTATCCTTTGAATAAGCACTGTGTAATATAATATATTTTCTATGAGATGTCTCATAAATCAGGTGATACACGATGCATCCTCATCCATTTTTTATTTAATGTATGTTGATATAATTGTATAAGCATACCATCAGCTACCATGTTCATGGATTTAATGATGGTACTACCATCCTGATCAACATGGCTCGAGATATCTTTTTCTCAGCTTGAAAGTGGAAAATTCAATCTTGGTCATTCAATAAATTACATACCACCAAAGGCAAACCTAAAATAATCTATCTCGCAATTATATCAATGCCAAAGGGTTTTCCTTGAATCAGAGTATGTCATCATATGGAACACAATAATAATTATGTAAATTAAGGATACTAATACACTTATTTGTAGATAAAGACAACTAATAACACCTAAAGAATGTGGTGTTCCTATTGGTGGGTATATCCTCAGGATCTAACCTACTAAAGATCACCAAAGGCGAACATCCTGAGAAGAAGTCTCAATGATTATGAAGCCCAAAAACCTAATAATTTCACATAATATGTGTCTTGTAAATATGATATTTCTAGACCATAGGACATATCTTTATGTTTACTATCATGGTATCACAAGGTTCTCCTTATATATTGGGAAAAACTATAACCTCTTAATACATCATGGAATCTAATGACATTACCATATATAGAGTGGACATAAAATTATCGTCTCTCTTATGTTAAGATAAAAATATGTATATCATAAAACTATATATAGGTAATGAAAATAAAAGTGAATCAACATTTTGGGCTTAGGGAACCCACTTTTAACACTCCCGTGTACACTAGAGACAACTACTAACAAGTCTCAAAATTCTAACTCTCACATGAGAATCATGATTTTGATGTGATATATATTTATTCATTAGGTCTTCCATTCTATCCATTGTGCAATCTATGAATTCACCTCTCTGAGTAAAATCCCTCAAGATATGAAACATCGGAAGTATATCCTTTGTTAGATAAAGTGAACTGGGATCCTTGGTAAGTACCACTACTATAGTATTAACACAATATAATGGAACATGGTCTATAAATCTAGGTAAAACACCAATTTTTGAGACATTGATGTATATCCAGACTTTCCCCATATCTTCATCAAAATCAACTATATACTAAGTTTCTATTGTAGAATTTGGTACCTTAGGCTACTTTGAGATTCTCCATCTCATTGCAGAACTAATAAGAAAAATATATAGCATGGCCATGATTTTAGATCATCATGATACATTTGGAAACTAACATCAACATATCATCTCTCTACTTGTTCATCATATCCTCCATACACTAGGGGCATATCCTTTTTACACATCATGTACATCAGGATAGTATTGATAGTTACCCAATGCAACTCTCCTAGATTAGGCTAGTATCTTACCACCATTCATAAAATAAAGTAAACACTAAAACTATTATATATCATGGAATACATGAAAGATCCCACTATTGAAGACAAAGGGATTATAATAATTTATTTAATCTACTCATGGGTTTCGAGACACATATTAATTGATAAATTCCTACTACCAGACATCTAAAAAGTCACTCTATTGGATTTCTCTATATGGTAACTTTTATGTACCTATTTAATAAATGAACTTTGTCATATCCCACGTATCCTCTGAGATCTATATTGATATATCATGATCACTAGAATGTAAGAAGATTCCACAAATTAATTCTTGGAGAAGCATTCATTTAATCATGTATTAACTTATTATAAGAAGTTAACTTTTTCCCATAATTAATATTTCATCACCATATAATACTAGGAAAATAATGGAATTCCCATTAACATTCATATAGAAACATAATTTTTTTATGAAAAAAATTCCCTTATGTCCCCATCAAAATGAATATTCTCTAATCATGATTACTAATTCAATCCATAAATTCATTTCCTTAGTTGTCACACATTATTTGAATTTTTTGATTTAAAAAGGCATTTCATTTGAGTGATATAGATTTACTATAACAACATTCCATTTATAAATGTATTTTTGACATCCTTTTTTAAAATCCCATAATCCTGGAAGGTTGTTATAATGTGGAATTTTCTTGAGGGGGTTGGCCAATCCTTTTTGGTGAAAATGTGTCATTGTATTATATTCATTTATATTTCCATAAACCATTTTCTAATAGTATTTATTTTTAGTAATTAATCTAACCATATATGAACATCTTTTTCTTAAATAGACACTTTCAACAAATAGGTTTTTCATTAGCTGGAGGGGATACCAAAATCCAAACAGTATTTTGATATATGGACTTCATCTTGGAATTCATCAAATATTTCTATTTAGTTGAATCATTTCCTTATAATTCTTCGATTTAGGTTAGAGTTTCATCATCATCAAGTAGAAATGTTTCACATGATATGGTGATAAGAAAACTATAACACTCTAATTCTCTATCCTCTTGATTTGATATATATAGTACTTGTTTCTGAGTAACATCTGTATCTCCTTCTATCTCTTGTAAATATTCTTTCCAAACAACACCTGTGCATTTGACACAAAAACATAATCAAAAGTAATTTTCCCCCCACTATTTCCAATTGAAAATTTATCCGTTTCTTGAAATATTGTGTGTGATTCCATATATAACGCCCCGACCCTAGTTACCCAGAGTCGGTGCATTATTACATAACATTGGCATGATCACAAGAAAGATCAAATCTCGAAAGACCGATTAGTTTAGTATCCGTGGAAACACTAGATATATTCAAAAAGTTTAACATTACATAATAAAAATTAAAACTACAACAACATAGTCTCCATAGTCTACACTCTTATCCCCTCATACTATACCTGCAGGTCATTCAAAATTTACTTCTTCACATCCTGGGAAAAAGAAAACATAAAAAAGGGGTGAGCTCAAATGCCCAGTAAGGATAACAATATAGCGGAATCTTTCATAAATAAGAATAAACATTTAAGGCAATGTATAAATAAAAAAAAATCTTTTTAAACTTGAACTTCAACATAGTATGGCAAAAATAAAATGAAATAATTCCATTTACTTATTCCCATGGTTATTCTACTAATCGAATAATCACATGCAATATCAATAACCACTTTCATAATGATGGAATGCATAATGCCAGACTATAATAACCACATATCCAAGCCCTCATGCCAAGACTACAAATAATATTTTCTCAAGGACTTGTCCCAAGACACTAGTTTGTCTCATGAGACCTACCGATGCATCGAGGAGCTATAGCGGGCTCCACCCATCACATATGAAGTCCAACGTATTCCCATATGAAAAGGTTTAAACATAACATAAACATTCGTATTAAAACTAGCATATGAAATGTAAATACTTCATCCATAAACCATGAATGGTATAAAAGTAACACATCCACAGTCAAACATATAAAAAAACCTTCAATACAATATAAAAGTTTTGTATCATAGTGAATAAACTTCAAATAAGCGTAAAATCCATAAAAGGATGTTGACATAGATGAAATCCAAAATCTTTTTAGAGAAATATATCATTCTATTTTGAAATCATTTAAGAGTCATATATTTATAAAATAAAACATTTTCTTCAAAAATATTCTTATAAGCTTGTAAGGGAAGCTTCGACAATTTTATAACGGCGGAAAATAGCCGCACCCTCCGTATAAGTTAAAAAACATTCTTACCTTAATTCTGTTGAAAAGGTTAAAAATCACCTTGTTTGGAAAACGACGAAAAGATTACTTTATAAACCTCTTATAAAAAGTCAAACAAGGGTATAAATGACATTAAACCAAATTATTTTAAATTGTAATTTTTTTTGAAATACATTTTTAAGAAACATGGATGTGGATGATAAAGAGATCCCAGTAGATTATTACGTATAAACAACCTCGAATAATGAAGAGATTGAGAAATAAACCCCGAACTTGTACTTTTCCATGGTTTAGGGTAGGTTAACCTCCTGTATAATGGTGAAATAATTGTTATTAAATTATACATGAATCATATACATTAATATGATATCATATATGATCTTTTAACATTGATTTGTTAATAATATCTTAGTATTATCGTTGTTTCGGGTGTTAACTTACTCGTTTTCTTTTATATGTTTTGTTACAAAAGCCATGTTTTTCATGGATAGGTTGTATATTAATCATATCCAGAATGATATCAAGTCCTTAGATACTATTATTAATCATAAAATGAGAATTATACTTGAATGGATACGATGGAGAATGAATCTCATCGCGTTCGTGGAGACGGTAGACCGTACGTATGCACGAGCAACAATATCATTCTTTTGATATTAAAATAATATATAATTGGATGGTATATCATATATACAGAATCATTATCATGTTATATTTATTATTTTCATGAATTACACATCATTATTATACCCATACAACTAATAATTTATTGAATAACAATTACACCATGACGTGGAGACGGTAAGCCGTACGTACGCACGTATGGTGACATGTTATTCAAAGGATGTATAGAATAATGAATATGGTTGTAACGTATTTATAATAAAATCATAGTATATATAAGATACTGGTGTTATCATTTTAGAATGGTAATAACAAAGAAAGAAGAAGTGGAAGAAGAAAGGAACTTGAAAAAGGGTGGTGAAATCATTCCCTCTTCTTCGGGTTCTTCCTTTTGATTTGATCAAAAGGGCTCATTAGGTTGGCTTTCTGACTAAAGTAAGGAATCTAGGATGAAGTGAGGTATGTTGAGAGAGTATTTGGTCAGCGTTTGGCCGAGCCAAATGGCTTTGAATGTGTGAATTAATGAGAAGGGGGAGTGCCCTTTTATAAGAGGGGTGAGGGGAACCATTGGAAAAGCTACAAATATTATTTTATAATAAATTCATATTCGGTTTCTAATGGCTCCAAAGTGGATTATTTAACTTTTAAGGTGGGGATATGTCGAAAACCACTCATCCAATAGAATTTAGGCAGGTTTGGGTGATTATACTAACCTTATCTTTAAGTATTAGCTCTTAGTTAATTAGTTTCACTTTTACAATGTCTCTTTGTATTTTTATATTATATGGTAAATAAACATACTATATACATCAAATAGATCCCCAAGTGGTCCATTAATGATACAAATATCAGGATATAAGTCTATTGGCCGAACCGTAGATTTTTAGGAATTTAATATCAATTAATAATATAATATTTGTTTTAAATACTCTTTTATGTCAATTTTGACAGTATTTTGAAAATTGATTTTTGTGAAGATCATAACAGAATTATTACTTCGAACAATTTTAATTAAATCATTCCTAACATGTCATAGTAACCTAGAAAATAAGTTTAATTCATAAAAAGTCTCAAATTATATTTATTTTTTGTATTTATAGTATCAATTATTTTAATTTTTCACTATTATGGTAATTACTTCATCATAATTGGGTCATAAATATATTAAATTATTTAATTTATAAAAAATATAAATAAACTACCAATATGTAGGAAATAGTTTTATCTTTATAATTAATATTTAAAATCGAATTTATCTTATGTATAACACTATATTAAAAATGATTTAGTAAATAAACATTTATTTTAACTCTTTTAACTCCTCTTTGAATTAAATAATAATAGATGTCCTAATCTAATCCAAGTAGACCTAAATGATAATATTTTTTTCCTAAGGTGATTTTTGGTCGAATTAATTTTATCCAATAGAATTAGGACATGGGTTAGGGTAATATGAATATCATTTTTACCCTTAATTACCCTATTTACTTTTAACCGTGGTAAATAAAAGTAAAAAGTTACTATTAACAAAAAATTATTTTCATCTCATTGAACCAAATTTTACTCCTTGATTTTAACCGTGTCTCTGGGATTTTAGAAATTCCACTCACAGAAGTGGTAAAATTATGTTTTATGAAAAATTCAAGTGTTTAACTACCACTTAGTGGTTTCACTATTCATCAAAAAAATGATGTTTTTTAGAAAAATACAAAAAATTCACCCTAGGATAATTTCGATATTCCGAATCCAAAAATGAATTCCATTTGGAAAAATAAAATTTATAAATTTCAAAAAGTGGTTATTACTATTCATAACGGCTAGTTTGATTGGTTGTGGTTTTTTAGAACTCGATGTTGTGTACAACACACGCTATTGCATTATTCAAAGAGAAGCGTACCGTAGAAGATTGGGGTGTTACATTATCCCCTCCTTAAAATAATTTCATCCTCGAAATTTCTATAATACTACCGCATGAAAAGACTCAGGTGGTTCTTCATCATATGTTCCTCGGGTTCCCACGTTGCCTCTTCCATCTTATGCTTTCTCCACAAGACTTTTACCAGACGAGTCGTCCGGTTTCCCAGTACTTGTTCTCTCGTATCAAGAATCTTGATGGGCTCTTTGCAATAAGACAGATCGGGTTCCAGTTATAATTCTTCATAGGTGAGTACATGCGTTGGTTCGGGCATGTATTTCCTCAACTGAGATACGTGGAACACATCGTGAACTTTGGAGAGACTTGGCGGCATTTCCAATCGGTAAGATACATCCCCATTTCGTTCTAGAATTTCGAAAGGTTCGATTTACTTGGGACTCAATTTACCATTCTTACCAAAACGTATAACTCCCATCCATGGAGATACCTTCAGGAAAACATGATCACCGACTTGAAATTCCGAATCCTTCCTTCGATTTTCGGCATATCTCTTCTGCCTACTTTGAGCTGCTTTGATATGGTTTTGGATTACCTTCACCTTTTCCATCTTTTACTCCACCTGTTCTGGGCCTACAAGGTTTCTTTCACCAATGTAATCCCAACAGGTTGGTGTGCAACATCTCTTTCCTTATAACGCTTCATATGGTGCCATCTGAATACTCGAATGAAAGCTATTGTTATAGGAAAATTCTACTGGAGGTAAATATTGATCCCACATACCCTGAAAGTCAAGTGAGCAGGATCTCAACATGTCTTCTAAGGATTGAATAGTTCGTTCTGATTGTCCGTCTGTTTGAGGGTGGTAGGGAGTGCTCAAATGAATTTCAGTATCCAAGGATTTCTGAAGACTTTTCTAGAATCTTGAAGTAAAACGAAGATCACGATCAGAAACAATCGATAGGGGTACTCCATGAAGTCTCACAACTTCATTAATATATAGTCTTGATAGTTGTTCAAGTGGTAAATCTTCCCTTATAGCAAGAAAATGATCTGACTTGGTAAGACGATCAACAATGACCCATATTTCATCATTCATTCTAGGAGTCTTTGGTAGCCCCATGACATAGTCCTTCGTAATATTATCCCATTTCCACTCTAGTATGGGAAGAGGTTGCATGAATCCTCTAGGCTGTTGCCTTCCAGCTTTCACTTGTTGAAAAACCATACATCATGACACAAAATTGGAAATCTCACTCTTCATGTTGTCCCATAAAAAATGTTCCTTCAAATCTGTATACATTTTGGTGCTCCCAGGGTGTATAGAGAAATTAAAACTATGAGCATCATCCAGAAATTCCCTTTTTAGATCAGGTATATCGGGAACACAAAGCCTCTTTGCGAATTTCAAAATTCCTTCTTCAATCACAAAGTCTCTCAATCTCCAATCATTCACAGCTTTAATCTTCTTTTGAAATTCTTCATCATCGGTCTGTGAACTCTTAATCCTTTCTAGTAAAGATGGTTTGGAAACCATTTGAAAAAGAACTAATGTTTCACCTTCCATGGTTATTACCATGTCCATCTTCACTAGATCCATGAAAATTAGATCCCTTTCAATTCTCATATTTTTCAAAACTCCATGGTCTTTTCTACTCAAAGCATGTGCCACCTTGTTTTCCTTCCCCAGGTGGTAGTGTATTGTGCAATCATAATCCTTGAGTAATTCAAGCCATCCACTTTGCCTCATGTTGAGTTCTTTTTGTGACAAAATATACTTCAAACTCTTGTGATCAGTATAAATCTCACATTTTTTACCATAGAGGTAGTGCCTCCATATCTTCAAAGAAAAGATCACGGATTATAACTCGAGATCATGAGTAGGATAGTTTTGTTCATGAATTTTCAACTGTCGTGATTCATAGGCAATAACCCTATCATTCTGCATAAGAACACAACCAAGTCCTTTCTTCGATGCATCACTATAAATAACAAACCCATCACTCCCTAATGGGAGAGTCAATATAAGATCATTGACTAATATTCTCTTCAATTATTAGAAACATTCTTCACACTCTTTTTTCCAAACAAATTTAACCCCTTTACGTGTGAGCTTCGTTAATGGGTTTTCCAATCGGGAAAAATTCTGGACGAAACGTCGATAATAACCTGCCAAACCAATAAAACTGCGTACCTCAGTTATACTCGTAGGTGCTGGCCATTCTTGGATTGCCTTTCTCTTAGAAGGATCAATATAGATTCCATCTTTAGAGATAATATGACCAAGAAAAGAAATCTCTTGAATCCAGAATTCACACATGCTAAACTTCACATATAATTCATGTCTTCTCAGAGTCTTCTGGATAATGCGCAAGTGATTTTCATGGTCTTCATAGCTTTTGGAGTATACCATGATATCATCAATAAATACCACCACAAATTCATCGAGATATTCCTTGAAAACTCTATTCATCAGATCCATGAATACAGAGGGTGCATTAGTAAATCCAAAAGGCGTTACTGTAAACTCGTAATGATCGTACCTTGTTCGAAATGATGTCTTCAGAATGTCTTCCTTATTCACACACAAATGATGGTATCCAGATTGAAGGTCAATATTTGAAAAGTATTGATCTCCATGCAGTTGGTCAAATAAATCATCAATGCGAGGTAGGGGATACTTGTTCTTTATTGTTATAGCATTGATCTCCCTGTAGTCGATACATAACCTCATAGATCCACCATTCTTTTTAACAAAAAGAACAGGGGCTCCCCATGGAGAAACACTAGGGAGAATAAATACCTTATTACTCAATTCCTCTAGTTGTTTCATTAGTTAAACTAATTCTACAGTGGTCATTCTATAAGGGGTCTTTGACATAGGCCTTGATCCATGAATTAAATCAATGGAAAACTCCACTTCTCGCTCTGGAGGATGTCCATGTAAATCTTTTGGAAACACATCTACATATTCTTTCACAATAGGTACATCCTCTATTTGAACATTCCTTTCCTCACCCACTGTAATTTCATCCTCTCCCTCCACAATAATTGAATTTATTTGAGCTACTGGGGGTGGATCTAGATAAGAATTAGGTGGTGACGATTCTTCTCAAAAAATAAGGTGTTCCTTATCATCATCATCAAAAATCATAACCTCCTTATTCTTACAATAAATCTTCGCATCATAGTATGAAATCAAATCAATACCGAGGATTATATCAAACTCAATCATAGGTATGACAATGAGATCAGTGGATAAAGAACATTTATGTGCTCTAATGGGGACTGATTCACAAAACTTTGTTGCAATGATACTTCCCTTAAGAGTTTTAACTGAAAACTCCCTTGTTAAATCAAATTGGAAATATCTAATTTTCATAGAAAACTAGGAAGATATGAAACAATGTGATGATCCATAATCAAATAATTCATTTTCTAAACTTGAGGGAACCATTAAATTACCTTCCACCACATCTTTCAGAGCTTCTACCTCAGCAGTAGTGATAGCATAAACCTGGCCTTGATCCCTTGGACTTTTCTGAGGAAAGTTCCCCTGACGCTTAGGACATTCAATTGCATAATGTCCCATCTCCCTGAAATTGTAGCACTGAACATTGGTAGCTTCCTTCTTCCCTTTGCAATCACGAGCTTGGTGTCCTTTTTCACCACACTTGTAACAGACACCCATTCCCTTCAAGAAAGTATCTGGGAGTTTCTTCCCACATTTACCACAGGATGGATATTCAACCTTTCCCTTATTCCCCTTATTTCCATTCCCAGATTGATCAGCAGATCTCTTCTTATCTTGATTTTCATTAAAGTCATAAGACTTAGAGAATTCCTTTTCTGTCCTGATAGCACATGAGACAATGTCTTCGTACGATGAGAAGGATTGTGAGAGTAATGCTTGATGGAGAAATGGTTTTAACCCATCAAAGAAACGATCAATATTACTTCTCGGGTTATGTATATAATCTCCAGCATACCTTTCTAACCTTGTAATGTTAGCCTCATACTTTGCGACATTCTTATCCTCCTTTGGTGTCAGACTCAGAAATTGTCTTTCCATATCTGATCGATGATCAGGAGGAATGTATTTATCTAAAAATACATCTTTGAACTCCCTCCATTCCATATTTGATACTTCATCATCTTCCTTCGTGTTCTGATTCAATGACCACCATTGATCAGCATCTCCAGTGAGGCGGTAAACTGCCATGATAACTTTCTCCCTCTCACTACTCCCCAAAGCCTGAAATATTTTATCTAGGGAATTTATCCATTGCTCAGCTACTAAGGGATTTGTACTCCTATTGAACGTTGGTGGTTTTTGCCTCATAAAGCGATCTAACATTGATCCTCCACGCTTCGGATCAGGGTGATCCATATGGGTAAGATTATTATTCATAACCTAAGTGAGTTGTCCCAGTATGGTGATTAACTGACTAGAAACAGTTGCATCACCAGCTCCACTATAATTATCTTGAGCAGGAGGGAAATCCCTACATGGAGTGCGTGCATTGATACAGTTTCCATTTCTTCCACTAGGTGCCATTTCTAAACAATGGAATAAACTAGATCAGTTTATGAATCAAAATACATAATTCCATACTTATAAAACAATTAACATAAATTGAACTATTTATGGATATAATACATAATCATAAAAATCTTTTCTTTGAGGTAGTATATACTCATAAACCCTTCATAATGATTTGTAATGAAAATTAGTGTTATCCTAAGCATATCCTCCGGGAGTTTCGTAACCAAGAGTGCAGCAAGGCCCATTGTCGTGCACCAGTTCACATTCGAGTCTAGCTCAAAGCAGTGTTTTCAGGTTTTACCCCTGGGTATATCTGTTCCAGAGCTGCCTCTACCTGCTCGTATCCAGACAGGGATGTATTGCTTGGAAAACTCACAAAATCTCTACAATACCAAAATTTTAGGAAGTTCTTCTATACTAATCCTAAAATTCCATCTTAAATCTATGTTCTCTAATCAGAGTTTATCTAAATCTAGCTTCCAAGGATTGTACTAAACTTCCTCTGATACCAACCATAATGCCCCGACCCCAGTTACCCAGAGTCGGTGAATTATTACATAACATTGTCATGATCACAAAAAAAATCAAATCTCGAAATACCAATTAGTTTAGTATCCTTGGAAGCACTAGATATATTCATAATGTTATACATTACATCCTAAAAATGAAAACTAAAATAACATAGTCTCCATATTCTACACTCTTATCCCATCATACTATCCCTATAGGTCATTCATAATTTACTTCTTCACATCCTGGAAAAAATAAAACATAAAAAAGGGGTGAGCTCAAATGCCTAGTAAGGATAAAAATATAATGGAAACATTCATAAATAAGAATAAACATTTAAGGAAATATATAACTAAACCAGAAGCCTTTTAAACTCGAACTTCAACATAGTATGGAAAAAATAAAATGAAATAATTCCATTTACTTATTCCCATGGATATTCTACTAATCAAATAATCACATGCAATATCAATAACCACTTTCATAAGGATGGAATGCAAAATGCTAGACTATCATAACCACATATCCAAGGCCTCGTTCCAAGACTACCAATAAGATTTTGTCAAGGCCTTATTCCAAGACACTAGTTTGTCTCATGAGACCTACCGATGCATCGAGGAGATATAGCGGGCTCCACCCATCACATATTAAGTCCAATTCATTCCCATATGAAAAGGTTTAAACATAACATAAACATTCGTATTAAAACTAGCATACGAAATGTAAATACTTCATCCATAAACCATGAATGGTATAAAAATAACACACCCACATTCAAAAATATCACAAAACCTTCAATACAATATAGAGGTTTTGTATCATAGTAAATCAAATTCAAATAAGCGTAAAATCCATCAAAGGATGTTGACATAGATGAAATCAAAACTCTTTTTAGAGAAATATATCTTTCTATTTTGAAATCATTTAAGAGTAATATATTTATAAAATAAAACATTTTCTTTGAAAATATTCTTATATTCTTGTAAAGGAAGCTTTGAAGATTTTATAACAGCGGAAAATAGCTGCACCCGCTGTATAAGTTAAAAAAACATTCTTACCTTAATTCTGTCGAAAAGGTTAAAAATCACCTTGTTTGGAAAACAACAGAAAGAATCCTTTATAAACCTATTATAAAAAGTCAAACAAGTGTATAAATGACTTAAACACATATTCTTGTAAATAGTAAAAATGTTTTGAATAAGAAACATGGATGTGGAGGATAAAGAGATCACAATAGATTATTACGTATAAACAACCTCGAATAATGAAGAGATTGTGAAATAAACCCTTACCTTGTACTTTTCCTTGGTTGACGGTAGGGTAACCTCCTGTATAATGGTGAAATAATTGTTATTAAATTATAAAGGAATCATATACATTAATATGATATCATATATGATCTTTTAACATTGATTTGTTAATGATATCTTAGTATTATTGTTGTTTCGGGTGTTAACTTACTCGTTTTATTTTATATGTTTTGTTACGTAAGCCGTGTTTGTCATGGATAGGTTGTATCTTAATCATATCCATAATGATATCAATTCCTTACTATTATTAATCATAAAATGAGAATTATACTTGAATGGATACGATGGAGAATGAATCTCAACACGTTCGTGGAGACCGTAGTCCGTACGTACGCACAAGCGACAATATCATTCTTTTGATATTAAAATAATATATAATTGGATGGTATATCATATATACAGAATAATTAACATGTTATATTTATTATTTACATTAATTACACATCATTATTATACCCATCCAAATAATAATATATTGAATAACAATTACACCACGACGTGGAGACGGTAAGCCGTACGTATGCACATATGGTGACATGTTATTCAAAGGATGGATATAATACTGAATATGGTTGAAACATATTTATAATAAAATCGCAGTATATATAAGATACTGGAGTTATTATTTTATAGTGGTAATAACAAAGAAAGAAGAAGTGGAAGAAGAAAGGAACTTGAAAAAGGGTGGTGAAATCATTACCTCTTCTTCGGGTTCTTCCTTTTTATTTGATCAAAAGGGCTCCTTAGGTTTGCTTTCTGACTAAAGGAAGGCCTCTAGGATAAATAGAGGAAAGTTGAGATAGTATTTGGGTAGCGTTCGGCTGAGAGAAATGGCTTTGAAGGTGTGAATTAATGAGAAGGGGGAGTGCCCTTTTAAAAGAGGGGTGAGGGGAACCTTTGGAAAAGCTAGAAATATTATTTTATAATAAATTCATATTCAGTTTATAATGGCTCCAAAGTGGATTATTTAAATGTTAAGGTGGGGATAGGTCAAAAAACACTCAACCAATAGAATTTAGACATGTTTGGGTCATTATACTAACCTTATCTTTAAGTATTAACTCTTAGTTAATTAGTTTCACTTTTACAATGTCTCTTTGTATTTTTATATTATATGGTTAATAAACATACTATATACATCCAAGAGACCCCCAAGTGGTCCATTAATGGTACAAATGTCATTATATAAGTCTCTTTACCGAACCTTAGATTTTTAGGAATTTAATTTCAATTAATAATATATTATTTATTTTAAAAACTCTTTTATGTCAATTTTGACACTATTTGGAAAATTGATTTTTGTGAAAATCATAATAGAATGATTACTTCGAAAAACTCTAATTCAATAATTCCTAACATGTCATATTAACCTAGAAAACTAGTTTAATTCATAAAAAGTCTCAAATTAAATTTATTTGGGTATTTATAATTTTAATTATTTTATTTTTTCACTATTATGGTAATTACTTCATCATCATTGGGTCATAAATAAATTAAAATATTTAATTTCTAGAAATTATAAATATAATACCAATATGTAGGAAATATGTTTATCTTTCTAATGAATATTTTAAATAGAATATATCCTATGTATAACCCTATATTAAAAATTATTTATTAAATAAACTTTGATTTTAACTCTTTTAACTCTTATTTGAATTAAATAATAATAAATGTCCTAATCTAATCCAAGTGGACCTAAATGATAATATTTTATTCTTAAGGTTGTTTTTGGTCGAATTAAGCTTATCCAATAGAGTTAGGACATGTGTTAGGGTAATATTAATATAATTTTTACCCTTAATTACCCTATTTACTTTTATCTGTGGTTAATAAAAGTAAAAAGTTACTATTCACCAAAAATTATTTTCGTCTCATTGTACCACATTTTTCTCCTTGATATTAACCATGTCTCTCGGATTTTCGAAATTCCACTCATAGAAGCGGTAAAATTAAGTTTTATGAACAATTCAATTTTTTAACTACCACTTAGTGGTTTCACTATTCATCAAAAAATGATGTTTTTCAAAAAAATACAAAAAATTCACCCTAGGATAATTTCGATATTCTGAATCCAAAAATGAAGTCCATTTGGAAAAATAAAATTTATAAATTTCCAAAAGTGGGTATTACTATTCATAATGGCTAGTTTGATTGGTTGTGGTGTGTTAGAACTCGATGTTGCGTACAACACACGCTATTGCATTATTCAAAGAGAAGCGTCCCGTAGAGGTTTGGGGTGTTACACCATAACTTCTTTCTATATGAACAATTATATACTTAATATCATTTAGTTTCATTTGGAAGACCTATATAGACACACTTCACGCTTCAGTATGATAATTTGTCACTAGGTATAGTCTAGAAAAAACCCTCACATCCCCATACACATATTTGTGACATAATAAATTAATTTCCACACCAAAAATCATATGGAATCCCATCAATCACTTTAGATGTTGTTTGGTTAAGAGTCTATTTCACTGTCTACATGATGTATCCCCAAATGGATAATGGAAGAGTCTCTTAAATCATCATTGATCCATTATTTTCAAGAAAGGTCTTATTCCTCCTTTCATTAAAACCATTCCACTATAGTGTATAATGAGTAGTGAGATGGACTAATATCTCAAACTTATTTAAGTGATCAGTTAAGGAATGGTTACGATACTCTTAGGCTCATTTTAAATGAAGTTACATAATCTTCCAACCAATATGGTTTTCTAATTCATGTTGCTATTCATAAAAATCTATAATGAATACAAATAACACCACATTATATTGATATTACTATACCAAGTAAATTCATTAGTAAATGTAATGATGTAAGAAAAATATCCCCATCACTCTGTAATAAATTTACCACATATGTCATTATTGAATAATCACTATAATTATCTAGGTATTCCTCTCTTTACAAAAAAATTTGTTTAGTAATTTTACCTTTTAATCAAATGTGACATACATCCGGGGGTTTTAACTCAACTAATTTTAAATTCAATTCATTATTTAATTTCTGTAATACATTCTCATTTACATGACCAATACAAAATTTCCATAGGTTGGTGTTTTATTTCTCTTTTTTTTGTTTTTTATTACTTTTCATTACAGTGTATTCGAGTTATAGTATATATATACCATTTTTATACTCTATGAAACCGTAACATATGTTATCAATATAAAAGAGACAATATATTTTTTAAACATGAAATAAAATACCATTATGTCTATACATGAAAATAATATTATTTTTTTGGTTACTAAAGGTACCTAATAACAATTATTCAGTACCATAACAAAACCACTAAGAAACTTTTGGTGATAATATCCATTTTTTATGGTTTTTAGGGTCAAAACAATTCATCTTAGATATCCACATAACCTTTTTCAGTATTATTGATTATATTTGGTTCATGTATATTTATACAAATATGTGAGTGACATGTCATTTCCAATAACCAACTTATAGATGATGATAGATTTCATTCAATGGAAAAAACAGAATTATAAGTGTCACCTTTCTTCTTTATCCAAATTATGCATTTCTTCTTCCTGTGGAATTTCATGAAAAATGAAAAATAAAATATATTTCTTCTCTTTTACATCCCTCTATATTTTGGTCCTTTAATAAGGATAGTGTGTCGTTATATCTAGTAGAGGATTTTCCATAAACCCCTTCTTCTTCCCCTTCCTCCATGTGTCCACCATCAGTACAAAAGAATTTGTATTCCTAATATCTTTTTCATCATGGAAAAATAAATTAATAAAATGATCCAAGAGTGACTTTTTCATGTTATTTATATTTCAATAATAAATTAATGTTGAAAATCCTAATGTTAAAGGGGAAATGATGATAATTATTTCTAGTTATTTGTTTAACTTGAATGTATTGGATTCAAGTCTCTCAGTGTATTCAATAATATTTAATACATGAGTTCCTATTTGATACACTTCTAATAGCATGAAAATATACATGGTACATGAAATATCATATATTAATTCCCTAGAATTATCTTTACATAATTATTATAGATTTTTTTGAAACATGTAGGCATCTTCATACTCATTCATTTTCTACAATTGACTATAAATAGATGACCACATGATACTGTTTACATATTGCGCATCATGTACATTATTTTCCCAATTACCCTTATACTCCATGATTTATCCCATATGAGGCTCAATGGGATGTGATTAATTTAACACATAAATAATCAATGGGGGAGTATTACTATAGGAAAGTACCTATAAAACTTCTAGAAGTTATGGTAGGACATAATATTTTCTTTATCCTGTATGGTCGTAGTGGCAATGATATGATTCTGTTGGTGAATTTTATTTGTAATCTAAAAAAAATAAATTTATAATTCAATACATTATCGTGATTTCCTTTTATAAAGTATTGATTTATTAATAATCAATATAATAAATATCTCCCACTATTTTATCAGTATTCAATGTAACTCACTATTAGATTCTGAATACTATATCCCTTAAGTATTATCATTTCATGGATCCGTGAAACCTCTCTTTATATTAAAAATTATTTGGATATCCCACTACTAGGAGAGTTTCAAAGTAATATCTAGTCTGGAAAACCAAATTAACTCATGGTTCGTTGAACTTTTGAGTAGAGTCCAAGATTATCAGATTTGTAACCCTAAATCCCATAGTGATATTCCTCAAAATTTATAGAAAGATATTTTTAGATACTAATTTTATTGAAAAACTAGTCCCTTAAAACCATTAATCTCCTAATTACTCCACTTTAGTATGAGACACCCTCAAATAAGAATGAAAAAATCACACATAACAATTAATTAAATAAATTATCCATAAATACATAGGTTTTTCAAATGATCAAGACAAGTAAATTACTAAAAGTAATGAATGATAAAATTAAATTGAAATAAATTTACAGTTTTAGAGAATTTAATTAAATTTAATGAATTATTTAAATTCAAATAATTCATTTTAATTTTGTCACTTCAATAATTTAATTATTATTCCAAAAAAGTAAAATTAATTTTTTAGTTTAATTTAATACTAAATTTAAGATATTATTTTGTAAGATTAATATATTATTATTGGTAGAATAAAAATAAATTTTAAATAATTTATGTTATTACAAAAATTAAATTAATTATCTGAATGAATTTTTTATTATCTACAATTCACACGGGACCTGAAAACCACACACATGCCTTTTTTAGTTCAATCACTAACCTAAAAGACAAATTTTAAACATGGTAGACCATGTGAAATGTTGTTCTGGGATACTTTAGTCTATACATACCCATTCTGGGATGGGAAACCATCCCCGACCCATTGAGGGATTTATCTGCTAAAACAAAATAGAAAGAGCCCATGGTAGTTGGTCACCACACCACTGATACATCACATAGGGGGCTAAAAGATCTTGAGTAGGGTGGAATAATGGTCGGGATGAGGCATGATGGGGTCAGTCGAGCATCACATCACAATGGATATTGGTGAAGGTTGTTATGACATGTTGTGGATAGTGGTCGGGCATGAATGGAAGTCGGATACATGTTGTATACTATAGGAAAATGGTCAAACCTCATGGGAGGCTAGTAGTGGGTGATGGTGATCCAGCTGTTTCAAAGCTACATGATGCTTAGTGGCCTGGTTAGGTGACAACGATGGTCGGTCGGGAAACAATACAGGACAGTGACCCCGACCCCGTAGTAGGAATCGCCGGTGGCCATTAAAGCTAGGAGATACTTACAATGGGGCTTGTTCATGGATATAGAGGAGGGAGTAGGGTGATGTATGATAATGTATCATGGGTGGAGACAGGGGTAGTGGTCTCGCAAGGGAGGTGGTCCCATGGTCTAGAGGTGGCATGGAAGAAACAGAGAGTAAGGGTGAACTCATGAGAGACAGGGCAGAATACCAATACCCTCGGTCCCATTTCTCACTTTTTTAAAATAAAATTTATTTTTTGAATTTTTTTTTCTTTAATCATAGTAGTATTTTTACTGAAAAAACAATTGGGTTGCGGATTTTTCCAGTTTTGTGGAATTTTTCATATCTCGAATGCCTAGTCTCCCATCTCATTTTTCCATAAACATTTTTTTAATGTAGAAATACTACATTTTAACCAATTGAAAAAAAATAAAAAATATTTATTTTTTATTTATTATAAATTGGGTGGAATTTTAGGTGATCGAACATAGGATTTCCAACTACCACATTCGTGATGGTTTGTGGTAAAAAATATTTAGGATCCCTATAATAATTTTCCTACATTTTGCCACCATTAATTTTTTCAAAAGAAATAATATGTATTAAATCTGTGTTCTTCCGCATTAATACCCGGAACAATTCCACGTTGGATACACAATATTGTCTTAAAATTCCATAACTTAGCCGTTAAAAATTATACTGATGCACTGTCTATTCTAAAGGGACAACATAAATATCATCTACTCAAATTCACAGAAAAATAATTTTAATTTCCATAAAAAACAACATGATCCCATGATTAAAATTTTTGGTACTGTGGTAATTAGTGTTTTCCAATGACCTTGATATTTAAGATTTTGTATCATCAAAGCGACGAAACCTCATCATCTCAAGCAATTTTTTCCCTAGTGTGGTTTTAGAATCTCATCTAAATTAATTAGGGGACAAAAATTAAAACATAATGAATATAAAATTATAATTGAACCAAGTTCATCTATCATACATCCCTAATGATCATTAGTTGTTGGATATGGGGCCGAACCTATCTATATCATGCACACATGCATCAAGAATTTGTGTGTATATTGTTCCTTGGATTTTGGGTTCTACCACAAAACACTGATGACTTATTCGACATGTGAATGATAACCGTGATCTCATTCCTTCGATATGCGAAGGAGTTATTGGATAGATTTATTTGATGGAGGATTTATCTCTTTATGGTTTAGGCGGAGAGAGAAGCTGTCAATTTTGACTGATGAATAATTGATGTAATGAGCTTCTCCTTAACTTATATAGTGGATGTATAAAATACCCTGTTAAGGTTCCCTGACCCCTGTACTTTTAATGTCGAATAAATATGTAATTAATTAATAATTATGAATAAATAACCCCATCATATATATTATTTATATGTTTTCACATACTTGAAATATATAATAAATATAATACATGATAACCCTAATTCATTAACTAGACTCATAACTTCTATTAATATTAAACAATGATTTTCTATTAAATTAATATTCATTAATATGATATTATTCCATTTATTTTCTTAAAGGCTTGTAAATAAGTGTAATAATTAAATTCAACACAATTAGTCTATAGTTGAGTAATAATGAAATTATTTATTTGTCGGTGATCAATAATCCTTGGACAACTCTCAAACCCCATAGTGGGGTCCACTATAACCTATATAACTATTCATTAGAATAAGGAGGAATCTTAATTGCACTATTGTGTGCGACCCATCTAGACCATTATGTTGATAGTAGTTAATATTTCTCATAAACTAGGATTAGAGTCTAGAAACCCATTAATGAACCTAAAGAGAAAAGGAATAGTCGTAAAAAGGAAAACCATCCTACAAACACACACTATGTAATATAATCTCTTTTTCATGTCATGTCTCATAAATAGGGATGCACAAAATCTATCATCATTGATTATTTCTTTTTTTATCTGATTTAATATGACATAATTACCATAGACTACCATTTCCAAGGGTTTAATGAAGGTACAAGCATTCTGGTCAACTGGGCCCAATATATCACTTCCTAAACCTGGAAGTGACAAATTATATCATAACCATTCAACCATTGTCCTACGACCAAAGACATTCATAACACAAGATACCATTCCATGAATTCAATCTAACTATTCTTGACTTGCATCAAAGTACACAATAAAATGGCACACATGGATAATGATCTCATGTTACATGACCAATACACATGTTTATTGATAGGAACAACCTAATTAACCTGAAACATGTGGTGTTCCAATTGGAAATTATGTCACCATGATATCACATAGTAGAGATCCCCTGGCGAAAAATTCATGTGAATAAGTATCAATGATTATGAGACCCTATAAATTGATAGTCTCATATCATATGTGTCCTATCAATATGATTTATATTTACCATATGAAATATCATAAATATTATTATCATGGTATATCGAAATTATAATTATATTCTAGGAACAATTGTAACCATTTTATATGATATAGAAACTATGAAAATAACCATATATAAAGTGGATACAGAAGTATTGTCACTATTATAGAATGTTAAACACATATATTTTATCAAACTATATACGTGTAATGGCAATCATTGTTCATACATAATATTTCTCTACGGAACCCATATTCAACATTTTAGAAAAATTGATATACTAATAGATTTTGTTTTCTGAAGGAGACTACTCATGTTGGAATCTTTTTTGGATGAATCAATGATCATAATGATTCAATCCTTACACCATGATAGTAAAAAAGGTAAGTCCCATACATTGGACCATTATTCAGAGTTCACTAAACCAAACCCATAGGAAATTTATGGTGGAATATGATGCAATTATATAGTTAAATGTGTTGAGACGATTGTGAATATCATTATTTTTCTAAATAATCATGAGATATTAATGTTGGGATACTCCTTGTAAATATTGGAAGGATTGAGTAGGATGTGATGGGAATTTATTATGTAAGGGAAGTGGCATGAGTATCTATACTAGACTAACATCAAAAAATATTTTAATTAGATTTTTTATCTCAATACATTGAGCATAGTGAAGGCCCATGATTTATTGACTATAGAGAATGGAGACCATCTTGTGATGGTGTATACTACTCAATTTTTTTATTTATTTCATTTAACAAAAAATCTCTCTATGAACATATATCTCAAGATGGGTCATTTGGAAATGTTATTGAAGGCTGATATTAGATTTATTATTATTTTCATTTTCATATGAATTATTCTTAGGAGGATGAAAAGTTTTTCTGGAATGATAAAAAAATTATTGTACGTCTCGGTGGTGTTTTTACTATAGTTAGAAGTAGCTAAAGAACTTCATATATCTAAAAGAGAAATAATTATGAACCTTATTAGATTAATGGAAAGGGTTCTATATAGCCATTATTTTTTTATGAAAGTGGATTATTATGGGAATAAATTTGTGACTTATTATTATTTTAGGATATACGGTTATACCAAACCTAATTTACCAGAGGTTCCAATTATATGCCTTGAGTCTGGGTATCTAAGATATCTTCCATAGATCTTATAAGGCATCTTTTTAATGTAGTGGCATTAGTTCATATGTTTCTAATGATTCAAAAGTTTTATTAGATTCTTCAAAGGGTGTGGAATATCAAAATTATTTTAAAGTAGGTTCCTAATCAACTATACATCAATGGTATAGGTATATTTCAAAACGTTTTTATATAGTAGATATAGAACCTAATGACTCTGATTAAGGGCCATCCACCTTGATATTTATGATGTTTTTTAATTCTTCTTTGGATTTATCCATGCATTAAAAGAATAATTCACGTTGGTTTATATCATTGTAGTTTATTGAATATATTTTATTATGTTAGAATAGTTGATTCCATTTTTTATGGATGCACTTACACCATTGGGAAAGTAGAAGGATAATATTTATTGTTTCCATAGTTTTATGTGTTAATCACTGATGTGGAGGTCTATAAGGACTTCCTCATTTTGGAAATGAACATTTTTTATTTCATCATCACCATGGATTGGGTAATCTGTTTCAATGATAATAAGGACTATTATCATCATAAGGTTCATTTTATTTCTCTGAAATGAAATAATCATTCCTTCCTAAGGGATTTGGACATAATTTTAGGGAGGGAAATAAATATTGGTAAATATGTAGGGTTTATTTCATGTAAGTTATACATGTTGATCAATAACGGTGCTGAAAAAGTTGTAGGTGGTTCAGTCAAAGTAGTTATGGACTTGTACCTTCAGGTTCTTCCGGATGATATTTTGGGATTTCACCATAGTGATGTGTCATGTATACTATTGATATGATTAACGTGATGATTTCCATATCATAATCATAGGTTATTATGGATCCTTCAAAATTGAAATAATTGATAGTTTAATTGGAGTATATTGAAAATATAGTATTTAGTCTCCTATAATTTCACTGTGGAGTCCAAAAAATTAAAATAATGTAAGACATGAGTCTCTAACTTTTAATAGACTATCATAAGTTAAACCAAGTGATCATTAAGAAAAAGTATTCATTTCCACATATTGATAATCATTTTGATCCAATAAGTTGAGCACTATGGTTATCTAAAAATTACATGGGGTTGGGGTACCATTAGTTGATGGTTGATAATAGGATTTCCTTAAGACCACAATCAACAACCAATATCGTAAATATGAGTATCTAGATAAAATTTTATGGCCATACTAAGGATCATGTAGTCTTTGTGTGTTTGATAGAAAATATATTTCAAAATAATTGGACTCCTTCAATTTCATGTTTTTTGTGACATCATGGAGTATTCGATAAAGAATGAGGCCAATAGAGATCACCTAAGTTTTGTTTTAGGGTGATTTATGGAGAATTAAATGTGTGATAGGTAATCTAGCAACAAGTCTTAGTTAAAATAAGTAATTTTTTTGGGTCATGATATTTCAAAGGGAAGGAATTATTTGAACCTTGAGATGATACACATAATCATATCTTGGGAGAAACCTAATAAATTGATTTGTATTATGTTATTTTTGGTATTTTTTCCTTACTATAGGAAATTTTTTAGGACTATAGCACCCCAACACTAGATTCCTAGAGCTGGTGCATTACATAAATACGTTTTAATGATTATATTGAAACAAATACTAAATAAATGATCAGTTTTTTAGTCTTGGAAATCCAAATTAAAAACATGATACCCATAAAAAATTGTAAAATATTAAATACTAACATGTTACATAATAAAATGAAATAAACTCTACACATAAACATTTATTAAAATATTTATTCTTTATATCCTCAGAAGAGGAAACATAATTATGGTGAGCTCAAATGCTCAAAAAAGGTAACTAATGTAGAGTAAATAATTAATCAGTGAGAATAAATTTAAATGTAATGGGAATTAACTTATGATAGATTGCATTCAAATAACTGGATAAGGTAAATTCAATATGTCAATGTAAGAATCTAAAACATAATCCATTTAATCAATGAACATATAATTATATTTCTCCATATATATATCGAGGAAAATTCTCATGTATTAATGATAACTGAAATTAAATTATGGAAATTCCTAACTATTTGGCTACATGTTTCCTAGGTACAAGGAACTAGTACCATCAAGACCTTCCACAATGTGATTTAGAAGTTATGTAAAAACCCATCCATGTGGGACACCTATTTCAACTCATGAGACTACATATGCATCAAGGGGATATCCATAACTGGGTCCCACCTGTGTTTTACCAGTTTAATTCATTTCATATACTCATGTACATTGTGCCTTATCAAAATTAATATGTATTGATTAGAGTATGAAAGTTTATAAATAATTCCCTAGTTAAACAAAGAACTATCAAAGTGACCACCATATGTTAAATGGTATATGGTTTTGGTACTAATAATATCCATTGTGTGAGAATATGGATATGAAAGGTAATTTAAAATGAAAATTAATATAATATTGGGATTTTATCCAAATAAAATTTATCAATCTTCTAATAATGAGAGATTTCAAAGATAATTATTAAGATCATTTTTGAGTAAAATAGACTTTAAACATTTCAAAGTGTCCCATAACACATGAAACATTAAAATAATAGTCCCCATGACATAATTCATTAAATACCATGGAAAAAATTATTCAATATATAATTTTTTGAAAGGTCCAGAAGATACACTACACAAAATAATTAGATGGTGTATATGGGATATTCCTTATGGAAATAAAAGCATAATAGAATCCATTACCTCAACCTAATTTTTTTGGTTTAGTGGCCTTTATACTCATTTATTGTGGTTTAAAATATGTAAATAAATTATAAAATATCCATAACCATGTTTATAATATCATATATTAACTCCTTATAACGTTTTATTACTCGATTGATACACCTTTTCATTATTTAAACTATTTGAGGTGTTAATTACCTAGTTTTGTCAAATATGTCTTAACATGTCATTTATATTAATGAGATCATGATTTCATAATCTCAATAATATAAACCATTAATAAATTATCATATATATTCAGTATATATGTATTCATAGTAGTCCATTATGTTTGGATATTAGAAATAAAGTGCGCCATTCATGGAGACGATAGGTCGTACGTACGCATGAACGCTACTTTCACTTCTTTGTTGAATTAAAAGAATGAATACTAGATGATAAATTTGTATATAATAATTCAAGTATCATATATCTATTATATATGTACATATGTTTATTAAAACTATTCATTATATGTTACATTTATGGAATGAATGAGTTATATCCCTTTGAGGGGGCGGTAGTCCACACTTACACAAAAGAAATTATCATATTTACATTAGATGGAAAGTATAAAGGTATGTTAAAAATAAAAAATAAATAATCATAAAAACATTATAAATATCATATATAACATTTATAAATATATTATCCATCATAATGACCACCATGTTATGTGGTAATGGAAAAAATGAACAATCATCATTTGGTGAGGAAGTAGTTCACCATACACAGAAACAATATATTTGTTACCCATTTGATGGAGGTGTATTTAATTTTTGGTTGAAACCTTCTTATAAAAACATCCTAGTATATTTAGGATACATGTTTTTCTTTAAAATAGTTCAATAATAAGATTTTATTGGTTGGAGAATGGAAATAAAACTAAATATCTTAGTACAAGATGTTACCTCTTAATCAGGTAACTCCATTTGGATTGTACCAAAAGGTATACTTGGATGGATTCATTCAAAATGGTAGGATTAAAGGAGTAAGGTAGTGATTTTCGAGAGTGATTTTTGTAGATATTTTTCCAAAATAAATGTCATGAGATTTTTGAGTAAGGGGTAGAGTGTTTTACTTTTTATAGTGGAGGGGGAGTGGGACTCTTGTAAATACTAAAAGGTATTCATTAACGGGTTGTATACATTCACTAAAGTGCCCCTAAATTGAAAAAATAATGATTTAATGGGGAATAATGTTCGTTTAAAACATTAAAAACACATTTATATGTGAATTTTAATAATTTGGTTCCTTAACATCTATGATTCCAAAATATTATCATTTAGGTTTTTATAAGAGCATCTAGTTTTATAACATAATTAATTTAATAGTTAACACAGAACTAAAGTGTGACTTATTGGAAAATATAGATCCACTTAATTATTAAAATTATATATAATTTATAAAACAAAAAACCCATTTTCTAGAAATTAAATTTAAAACAATCGTATGTGATGCACATAAACACTGTATAAACTCGGATCGTGTTAAAAATATTCTTACATGATATGGATCAATAAGATAAATATAAAAGATAAATTGATCTATTAATAGACAATATACAATATTTATTAACACTAAAATTAACATGGAATAATATAAGACTTTTATTAATTTTAAATAATATTATAAAATATTAATTATTTTATAATAACAATAATGTTAATTTTGACGTTTTTTATTTAATTTATTTTTTTAAAATATCAAAAAATAATAATTAAAATATATAAATCCTAAATAAAGGTAAAAAGATACATTAAACCACAAAAAATAATTAATGATAAAAATTCAATCAATATACTTCACTTTTAATATTTATAGTTTTGTCTATTTTAGTTTATTATTAACTAATTAGTCATTTTGTTGGCATTTCATAAGCATTTTATGTAACTGAATCATCTCTGGAAATTGTAAATATTTTTTTCTTAAAACTAACACATTTATATTTCAAAATGATATGTTTAATATAAAATATAATGTTTTTTTACATATATCAATGTTTTATAAATTGTAAAGTAAAGGAAAGTTCTATTTTTTCATTTTCCTTACTTAACCTTTTATATAGCGAAATTCTATTTAATAATACCCAAATAAACCATAAAAATATGATCCAATAGGTTTTAGTTTATAATTATTGGAGACCAATGTATTTTTGACATGTTTATAAGGCATTTGTGTCCTTAAGATTATGGTTTAGTCAATTTTTAAGCTTAATTTTACCTTTTTTTCTGTAATTAATATTAATCACTTTTAGTAATCTCATTTGGTAAAAAATTAAGTTGATTTTATTTGAGAACAAATATCATACTTATTACATCTGTATATGTTGTATTTTATAAATTCAAATCACATAAGTGGGAAAATTATTATTAACATTAATCTTTAGACACGGTGAAAGAGTGGGTTTATAATGTAAAAAACGTTCAAAAGATTGCTAAGTTTATATACAGAATTTCAATGTGAAATTGATTCCGATGAACAAATTTGAATTATTTGATAGAAATATGATGTAATTAAACTTTAAAACTAATTTAAAATATAATTTATCATTACTAATTATTTAAATTAAAAGGTTGTTTTTAACTAAATTGCAGGAATTTTTACTATTCATCAAAAATTAATGTTTCTCAGAAAAATATCAAATATTCAACATAAGATAATTTTGACATTCTTAATTAAAAAATGATATTTATCTTTCAATTTAATATTAATAAAAATTTCAAATGTTAGGTTCAAATATGGTTATCCATTAAAAGGCAGGAAAACATGATCTTGCGTGCAACATAAGATAATTCTATGTTGTGTGTTTCATAAGTTTAACTCTGTGTATAAATAATACAAAACACAAAATTATATTTTCTCGAAAAGTACAATATGTTATTGTATTTGGTTGTAATATTCTACCCACCTTAATTAAATTGCATCCTCCCAATTTTAACTTGATCTTGGTAATCAAGGGAATTATAATTGAAAATACTATTGTTGGAAGACACACATCCTGAATAGGTATAATAACACATATTATTAATAGTATGAATAATTAAATGTTAATTTCACCACAAAACTATGCATTAGAATATGATAACATTAGTTAAAACATATACATGGAAGAAAAATATTATTATGAATTTCTAATTGAGAGTAATAGAGAACATGTTCAGCTGAAAGTTGTAGACCAAGAAACCATAAAATCGAGTTGTGATTAACGATAATTAATATCGTCATGAAGGATTATAATATGACAAAATTTTTGGTTCAAAACCCTTTTTCTAAATTTATGGAATTCATTCACTCTTTAAAAATATAAGTAAATATAAATTCTATAAACATAATCTTTTATTTTGATTATACCTTGAACTATTTCTACTTCATATTTATGAACATGATGAATTGTATTGTGAAGAAAAAAATTACCCTCTAAAATATCATCCAATTATCAGTGTAATCAATATTATAAATGGTTATCTTTTCCAATATATTATGAACAAAAATTTGGAAGGAAGGTTAGTCAATTTCTAAAATTATCATATCATTAGCCTTTAATCAACATGAATGATCACTTTAATCATAACACACTGAAAATGTGAACACCTTTATCATGAATTATTTTGAAATATGTTAATAACTTTAATTAAATTAATAATTTATTTGGAACATGAATTTTTACTTATTCTTTATGTAATACACATGTCATTTGATATATTCCTCAAATTAAAAAGTGTTTTAAACTAGATCAATAATAACATAGATCCCTTGTAAGAAAATCAATAATCGGTTAAAAGTTAATAAGAACATTTAAAAACCAACCATTTATTCATCATTATATTTACATCAGGAACATATTAAGGGTTGTATTTCCATAAATCATGTGTTTTCTAAAATCTTTATCTTTATAATAAATATCTTATGTTGGTAACATTCAACATATGGTCTCAAATCCTTAATGAAAAAATATTGTAATGCAATACACATATATTACATAATTTTTATAACTAGTACATTGTAGATAAAATATTCAAATGACATAATTATTTAATAGTAATATTAATCATTCCTATTCATCAGTGGAAGTAGCATAAATCGATCTTTATCCAATAGCATCATTTGGGTTATATTCCTTTCACACATGGGACATTGATTCCCATATTGTCACATCTCCTTTAATTTGAAGCATTGTACATCATAATCTTTTTATTACCCTTGAAATCTAGAACATTGTATCCTTTTTCTCCAAAATTATAACAAGTTCCCATTCCCTTAAAGAAAGCACAATATTTTTTTTCTTTCAAAAATTATCATGTGTCTGAAAATCCTTCTTTCCCTCCATCCTCTTCAACTTATTCCCTTTTTCATGGTGCTCAGATGGACTATTCTTGACTTGGTTAACATTAATTTAGTATGGATTTGATAATTCATTACCCATCTCATTTTTACATGATACTATATCCTCATACTATGAGAATGTTTGAGATAATATTTCCCTTTGAAATATTGTCTTAATACCGAGAATGATTTTATCCTTATTACTCTTTGGATCACATGCATCAGTGAAGTTTAGATTACTTCAATGAGTCACCATTTCTAAACAATGGCATATACTGTATTAGATTATAATGTTATGAACATTGTATAAATAAAAATATCGTATAACATATAACATAAATTTATGCATTGTAAATCCTAGAATCATAACTTTGGTTACATTTGGGAAATATTTACTTTTAAATACTTAATAACGGTAGGTAAATAAAATTCGAATTATACTAATAATAACCATATGGAGTGTTAAAAATGTCACCCAGTAAGGCCCATTTTCATGTACCAGGTTAACCTGAGTTAGGCCCTAGAACACCTTGTTGAAGTTGTTATTCTTAGGTACATATGGGCCAAGACCACGTACACGTGTAGTATCGATACTTGAATGTATTTCTAGGAATACTCGAATAATATATACCTTACCAAAAGTTTACGATGTTATCATAAAAGTTTCCTCAATTTATATTCTATGGGTATTTTCCCTATTCTATATTTTCTAAATGTGGATTCCAATGTTTGGGCTAAACTTTCTTTCATACCAATTGTAACACCCCAACCCATAAGCCCAAAGATGGTGCATTGATTTAATATATTGGTATGATTATATGGAATAGAATCATGAAGACTAATCAATATTCTAGTCTTGGAAATCCAGATTAAATAAATGATACCCATAATATGTTGTGAATCTTAAAATACGAACATGATATATAATAAAATGAAATAAACTTCATCCTTGAACGCTTATTCAAAGATTTATTCTTCATAACTTGGGGAAAGGAAACATCATAAGGGTGATCTCAAATTCATTGTATGGGTAAATAAAGTAGAATAAATAATTAATAAATGATTATTAATTAACATATAAGGGTAGGTAACTGATAACATGTTCCATTAAAGTAACTAGACAAAGCAAATTCAATATAGAAAGGAAAGAAACTAAAACACATGTCATTTAATCAATCTACTGATAATAATATGTATCCATAGATATGTCGATGAAAAATATCATTTTTAATAATAAATAACACTAAATTATTTAAATTCATAATTATTGGACACCTATTTTACATGTACATGGAACCAGTACCCTCTAAACCATTCACAAAATGGTTTAGCTATTGGGTAAAAAACCATCTATTTTGGCCAACTATTTCTTCTCATGAGATTACTAATGCATCAAGTGGATATCTATAACAAGTAGCCACCAATTTCATAATAGTCCAAATAATTTTATATATTAATGAACAATTCAAATGATCAAAATGTATTTTTCTTGATTAGAAGATACAAATTTATCAATAATTACCTAGTTAATCAAATAATAGTCAAAGTTAACACTATATGTAAAATGATGTATAGTTTAGGATATAATAATAATATAGATTTAGTGAAAATATTGATATTAAATGTAATTTACAATGAAAATTTTATATAATATATTTATTTTTTTCAAGTGAAATTTATAAATCACAAAAGGAAGTGAGATTTCAAAGATAATAATTAAGAACATTTTTTAGGGAAATAGTCTTTAAACATTTCAAAGTGTCCCTTAGCACTAGAAACATTTTAATCATAATCACCCTGAAGTAAGTTTTTTAATACAATGATGAAAAAAGAATCATGATATCATTTTTCAAAAGGGGTAGAAGATACACTACAAGAAAAGAAGTAGCTGGTGTATATGGTTTATGCCTTACAAAAAAGAAAATCAATAGAAAATCCCCTACATTAACATTGTTTTTTTGTTGTGTTCTCATTGTAATTCTATATTGTGGTTTAAAATATGTTATTTACTTATACTAGATCCATAAATTTGTTTATAATATCATATATTAACTCTTTATAATGTTTTATTACTATTATTATACACTCGTTAACTATTTAAACTATTTATGGTGTTAGTTACATATTTTTCTCAAGTATGTATTAACTTGTCATTTATAATAATTATATTATGATTTAATAATATCCAGAATGTAAAACATGACTAAATTATCATATATATTCATTATATATATATATATATATTTAAAGTAGTCTATTATACATGAAGATTAGAAATTAAGTGCATTGTTCCTGGAGACGGTAGGTCGTACGTATGCATGACCGCTACTTTGAATTCCATCTTGTATTAAAAGAATAAAAAATAAATGATAAATATGTATATTATAATTATAGTATCATATATATATTATATATGTTAAATTGTTTTATTAAAACCATCCTTTATATATTCCATGTGTGGAATGAATGAGTCATATTGCTCTGAGGGGGCAGTAGTCCACACTTACTCCAACAAAATTATCATATTACACACAATGAAAAGTATAAGATATGTTCTAAATAAAAATTAAAGAACCATAAAAAAATTATAAATATAATATATAAAATATTTAAATATATTTTCCATAATAATTTCCACCATAATAGGTGGAAAAAGGAAAATGAATAGTCATCATTTTGTGAGGCAGAAGTTCATCGTACACAAAAATAGTATCTTCATTACCCATTAGATAGAGGTGTGTGTGAGTGTAGATTTAAAAATATCATAAAAAAACCTAATATATCTTGTATATTGTTTTTATTGTAAAATCATAGAATAATAAGAGTGTATGGTTTGGAGAATGGATATACAACTAATGATCTTAATAAAAGACACTACCTCTTAATCGGGTAACTTATTTTTGTTTGTATCAGAAGGGTTCCTTTGTTGGATTTATTCCCAAATAGAGTCTTAAAGGTGGAAGATAGGTATTTTGGTGAGTGATTTGGGTGGATATGTTTTGAACCAAACTTCCTTGAGAGATGAGATTATGGGGTAGAGTGCTTTCCTTTTTATAGTGGAGGGGGAGTGGGACCCTTGTAAATAGAAAACATTGTTCATTAATGGGAGGTATATATTACCAAAAGTGCCTAAAAATGGAAAAATAATGGTTTACATTTTAATAATGGTCTATAAAAAACTCAAACAAACAAAAAAATGTGAATTTTAATAATTTGGTTCCTTGACATCTATGATTCCCAAATATTATAATTTTTTTTATAAAGGCATCTTGTTTTATAACCAGTGTAATTTAACAAATAAAACTAAAATAAAGTGAGATTTATTATAAAATATATATCCACTTAATTATTAATATAATATCTAATTTATAAAACAAATTTTCCTTGTGTTTTCGAAATTTAATTTAAAACAAGAGTATGAGATGTGTTAAAGTGTGGTTTAAACCTAGACCGTGTTAACAATGTTTTTTTTCAATATATGGGTAAATAAGATAATTATAAAAGAGAAATTAATCCATTAATATACCATATTTAATATTTACTAACACGTAAAAATACCTTGGTAGAATATAGGTTTTTATTAATTTTAAATCCTTTAATAAAATGTCAATTATTATATAATCACGATAATGTCATTTTTTAGATTATTTATTTAATTTAATTTTTTAAATATCAAAACACATATTTTAATTAAAATATATTATGTTTAAAATTATGTAATATTATATATTACTCTAAAAAATATTTAATGACAATAATTCAGTCAATATATTTCACTTTTAATATTTATAGTAGCATTTGTTTTAGTTTGTGATTAACTAATTAATCACTGTGTTGGAATTTCATAAGCATTTTTTGTAACTAAATCAACTATAAAAATTATTAATAAATAATTATGATTAAAATAAAACATTTATCTTTCAAAATGATATTTATAATGGAAAATATGTTGTTTCTTATATATCTCAATGTTTTATAAATGTTAAAGGTAAGCAAGGTTCCCTTTTTGTCTTTTTCCTTACTTATCATTTTATATAGGGTACTTCCATTTATTAATATCCCATAACCCATAATATTAGATCCAATGGGTGATATGGTACAATATTTGGTGTCCAATGGATTTGGAAAAGTTTCCAATTCATTTTGGTCCATAAGATTACAGTTTATTCCCTTATTATGCATAATTTTACCATAATTACCAAAATTAATATTAATCGCTTCCACTAATCTCATTTGGTTAAACATTAAATTAATTTTATTAGAAAAAAATAATACTTATTACAACCATTTATTTTGGGTTTTAATATTTTAATTCATAGAAGTGGGAAAATAAAAATTAACATTAATCATGTAGATGTGGTGAGAGAACGAGTTTCAAAAGTAAACACGTTCAAACGTTTTCTATGTTTTTATACCTAATTTCAAAGTGAATTTGATTCCAATGACATATTTTGGATTAATTAATAAAATTATGATCTAATTAAATTTTAAAACTAATTTAAAATATAATTTAACATTAATAATTATTTAAATGAAATTATTGTTTTTCACTAATTTGTCGCAATTCTTATTATCTATTAAAAAATTATGTTTCTCATAAAAATCTCAAAAAATTACCCAAAGTTGATTTCAACATTATTAATTAGAAAATAATGTTTATTTTGTAAAAGAAAATTTATAAAAATTCCAAAATTAAATTTCAAAATAGGTTATCGATTAAAAGATGTGAAAACATGGTCTTGTGTGTAACACAATATAATTAAGTTTTGTGTGTAACGTTAGGACAACTATGTGTAGAAATCATGATAAAAAAATTTACTTATTATAAAAGTACCATTTTTTAATTTATTTAGTTTTTATAAGTAAAATAGTAGGATATCCTTTCTTATGACCACATTAAGTTGAAAACAAGTTATGTCTGGGTGGAGAGAGAAGTGATAACATTCTTTTGAAGAGTTTCTAATACATTTGACATTAGTTCTTGTATTAATGATTAAATATTATGGTATTCCATATATTATATATTATCATGGATCATTTTTTGGTATAGAATATATACTAATGTAGAATAACAATATTGGGGCCTCTGACTCTCATAATCTTCTACCATATCAGAGTATGTACCACACCCATGACCTAGAGTTGGTGGATGTGACATACGCATTGAATACATGCTAAAATTACCTCTTCATGGAGTGTTTTAGAGTTTAATATGGTCATAAAGTCCTATATTAATATTCACTGAGATGTAATTATACCTCAAGTAGAGATTCTTGGTATAATGTCATAGTTCCATTGATTTTAATATCACTTATACCCCGGATAAAGGGAATATGGTCGCTAATTCCTTAAGTAGATTTCCCTTATTCTAAAAAGTTAAAAAAATGGATGAGTGGATTTTGATGGGTTTATTTTTTTATCTGAGTCTATTGGTGTAGGAGGATAGGGAGAAATTATTCATATCTAGCACTCTGACACACCCTCTATTGTTGATAAGGGGAAATTTGAGAAGATTTCTTACCATGACTATAGGAACATTATCAATGCCTTAACCAGTGGGGTTACCATTGATGATTAGTCTTGGTCTCACAATGGTACATTATTCATCAAGAAGTGTATGGTGGTTCTATTGGCCATGAGGTAATAGGTGATGGATGAGGGAAACTATTCATGTTATAAATTTCACCAAGGGATACATATAAGAAATATAATTTGAGGGGTTTTAATACATGGATTAGGATGAGACATCCATTTGTAGATTTTATGTCCCTAAAGTTTACCTAAAATGAGATCAAAGGTTAATATTAGAGTTTGATGAGTTTAATTCAACCTTTTCCTATTCTAGTATGGTAGTTGGATGAGATCTAAATGGACTTTGTGATCAGGCTATGTCATACGCATTGTGGGAATGATTCAACAGGGGGAATTATATATTTTTTATATGAGTATACCCATTTTTATCACATTAAGGAGTTAGAGAAGGAATATGATATTAGGAACCTGTATATCTCAATAATCCTCGTGATTCATGGGGTATATTTTGTGATAGTTTCCAACCTAGAATCATATTTTAATTCTTCATTTTGTAAGACTATGTTGGAGTCCATAGGAACTGTGTGGATGTTGAGAGAATATTATCACTAAAATATGGATTTTTAGACTAATCTATCCATTATATTATCCAAGATATGATTCATCTGTGTGTGTCTTTTTCATTGAGGTTTTATTTGATTGGTATCTGTCATCTAATGAATTATCATTCTAGTGTAGTTACCTATCCTATAACATCGTTAAATTACATTTCTAATTGATTTTATTTGTTATTTTTTTGGGAGGCATTGGGAATTACATGGTTTCTTTAGATGATGTTACATGATTTTTTTTGAAATATGTGAAATACCATAGATGGGGTACACCCATTTGTCTCATATGTGAAATGGACTGAGACACCATGCCGAGTGGGGAGAGGGGGTATATCCCTATTTATGAACTGATGTAAGTCATCATATGTATAACAACCTATAAGGACTCAACATGAATGTGGTTGAATCCATGGCCAGACAAAAATGGCCATTTTTTGAGGCTAGGGTTTTTTGATGGGAATGTCGGGCCTATTGGAGAGGTGATATTGAGATATTCATAGGTATGATGAACCACCACCACTTTGTGGTGTCACCATATTTAGGAATTAAAATCTCAAGTTCATCAAAAAATCCTTGGTGAAATAAATATGTGTTTTTTAGGAAAGGTAGGAGATCAATATGGATAGTTTTCAAGGAATCCTTCACTCATTTTCACATTTTAAAATGCATATCATTTCCTCCATTCATATACATTTCAGATCCAGTTAATTATTTGGTGAATCATGGGAATCAACTTATATCATCAAAAAAATATTTGTAAATTAATTCCTTTCTATGTTCAACATGTGATGGATTAGTTTACAATTTTGAATAGAGGGATCTATCACTTTCTTTGATTGATCCATAATTTTATAATTGGATTATGGATTCTTTTAAAATGATATAATTTTTAATTTCATGAGTTAGGTGTACCAATCAGCTTCCTTTAATACATAATATATGATTTATTGGTCATTGAACATGTCTTTCTAATGTCTTTGATTTTTTTGTCACTAATATCTTGTTTTTATGTCAATGAATGATATTTTCAGGAGATTTTAATAAAATTAAAAAAATGGGGGTTTCAATATGATTTGGCATAAAATTTATTTCAAAGAATATTCACATATTTTGAAAATATAAATTCTTATTCTTATCTTGATAAATGTCATTAATCTGTTTATGATATTGAATTATGAAATTATTAGAAAAGTGTTATATTAAAATCTCTTCTATGTTCGAACCTTTTCAAGACAATTATTTTAAAACCAGTCATTAATGATGTGAAATAATTTATAAATATTATTTTAAATGGATTTTATTTTTTGAAAGATTCAGTATTGTGGGTTGAATGTGGAATGGCCTGGTTGGAAAATTAAACTATTTTTTAAAAATAGAAACCCATAGGAAATAACCATTTTTGCGTAATTTAAATTATGTATTCATGGATCCTTGTAATGTGATTTCCCTTTTGAGAGAGGATTAGTTTAGTTTAATTGATATGCTTCATTAAATGTATTTGTTTATGTGGTCATTCAGATGTGTGAGCATGACTTGTGGTTGTTTTCTAATGTGATGATATGATAATATTTATTGTATAATATTACTTGAAATGGTTAAATCTATTTTAATGTCATTGGAATACATGGGATACTATGTGTTGAGTCTACATACACATATAAACTGTTCTAGGTTCCAAACATGGAAATTGGAACTAGGTGTGACCTAGGTTAAACTCTGGAATTTTCTACTCTTTTATCAAAGATTTTATGACCGGGTGTTTGGTATGTTTTTTTTTGAAGTTTAAATTTTATTCTCATAAATTCATTTTTCATAATTAATAATAATATTATATCTATCTTAGGTTTTTTCCATTCAGCACCTTAAACCCCAAGACAATTATATTTTAATATTTTCTAAAGTATGTCTATTTTGAGATTATTGAAATTTTATTGTGTTTTATTTCATTTTATGCCTTTAAAACTATTTTTACTACATTTTTTCAATATTTTGAGTGGATATTATTATTTTATATTTTATTTTGAAAATGGATTATAGTTTTGTGATAGTTGGTGTTTTTATGGAAAATTATTGGTAATTATTTTCATAAATTTATGCCTAGAAAACCTATTAAGTATCCTTTTTGTCTAACATGAATGAAATAGATTTTGTTTTAATGTGTTATACACTGAGTTAGTAGGTAATGTCCATCTATATTTTTACCTCACACCTATATACCTCTTAATTGTTTTATTAGGGTTCTCTATGTAGTATCTATCTCAATATTTATTGATTCATGATATATTAATAGTATGTATGGCGTTTCATAACTATCACATGGATATGTTGGTGGCTTTTTGTTCCTTTTACCTTATTTTTAACTATGCCAGTAATTGGACTTCTTTTTTCATCCTATTGTAATTATCTTATTTCTTTTACTAGGGGATATCTCAGTTTTTCGCCACATTTATCTTTTTCCCCAATTTATATCTAATTATGATTATTTTAATAGGATAATACATTCTGATTTGGTTCATGGAGATTCCCAAACACATATAACCCACTTGTGGGGATGAGGAATTCCATTTTTGACTTACTACAAATGGATTGTGTGTCCTGTTTGATGATGACACATATTCATTGGTGAAAACCTATTTTGAAAATTCCATCATGTTTCTTATCTCTATGTCTCTATGTAAATAATCACTTGATTTGATACATGTGTACAACAGTGGGTAAGATGAAACATTCCAATTAGAAGTCAACTAAACCCTCTCATTCATGTGGTAGTTTAGTTAATTTAAGAAATCTATATAGAGTATTAGATTTAAATAAATACAGTGCTCATTTTAATCCTTCTAATTAATATATGGTTAATCTCATTGGTTCCGATGTTAGAGTGAGTCCCATTTTAATTATGATTGAAGTATCAAGTTTCCTCTTGTAGGCATTTTGATGTCAGGTGTTTTTCTTTTCAATTTTTATGGAATTTTTTATTGTTATGATTTCAAAACACTAGTATCATATTTGATTTCAATATTGGTTATATATGAATTAATTTGTGTTTATTTGTTTCATAATCCATCACATAACATTAATTTCCACCATTTATGATTATAGAATGAAGTTTTTTAGTACTAGGGAAATCCTTATATGGTAGGGATACCAGATTCTATTTGTTTTGCATGTAGAAATGTTATCTTTTATTTAATCAAATGTTTTCACTTTTCAGTTTTAGAGTAAAAAATAAGTTTGTTTCCATAGATGTTGAAACATTATAAGTGATCATGTACTATTTTTCAATCTGTTTTCTCATGATATATCTCATGAATGTTGATAGTTCTATTGGGAATGTTCAAAACTTTTTTATTTTTTACCACTCCTCGCTTTGTGGAAAGTGGGACTTATGTTACAAAAAATTGTTAAATTATAGTAAAAGTGAATGTTTGGTTAGGTGTTAAGGTGAATGAGGTACATTTATGATATAATGTTATGTTTTGATTACAACTGCTAGGAGCCTGATTTCTAAAAGTGAAAACCAATGTAACTCAGACAAAACATAATGAGGGACTATATAGTTTTTATGAAGGTATGATTTGATTTCAGAAACTTCTAGAGATTTTTTTCTATTTTTCTATTTTTCTCTTTCATGATGTATCATGGATATTTTTCATTTGGTGGTAATATTTTTGAACCCGTATATTTTTTTAATGCATGGTGATCATCGCTATTGGTGCTTTGGATGATTATTCATATTTTTTATATATTTTCATTAATGGTTTATTTGTTATGGATCTCTCATTGGGTTTATAAGAATATATGTCCTAGTGAATTTTCATTATAGAAATTCATTGTTATTATTAATAATATTCTTCCAATTTCATTAGTATTGTTTCATGAATAAATCCTTTGGAGGTTTTTTTTCTTATCTCAGTTTCATTTTTTTCTAGACTATATCCATGTATGGTCACTGTATAAAATATTTCAATGTTTCGAGTCACATTGGTGTACATGTTTTGTAATGTATCTTTGGTTGAATTTTCCACTTTATCTCCCTTTTTCTATTCCTTCGTGGTCAACCATTGTCCTAGAAACATTCTGGGAGAAACAAATTTCTACTTTTGGTAGATTATAACATCCTAAAATTGAATTAATCTTTTATTTTATTATATTTTGGGTTTAGAAATATTGAGGAATGCATTTAATGCTTTAAATGTGTTTTTTGGAAAATTTTAGTGAAACACATGTAGTAATGTAAGTGTGGTGGAAGTCATGGTATGCCTATATGTTTCCTAGGTATAGTAGCCTAAACTAAAATTCCATGTGAATTTCATAGTCCCAAGTGTGGCTCCTCTATGTTCTCTGTGTCCACTATCACCAAAAAAGTCTCCCCAATATCAATGTGGAAGCCTAGGCTAGACCATAAATTCTAGGGTTTCAAGACAAGGGTGTGCTTGTTGAGAGTGTCAAGCCTCTTTGAGTGGATTGATGGAGACCACTTCAAGTTTAGTGACCATCCAATTAATTTGGATGTCTATTATTTTAGAATTTAAATGACCAGTTTGGCCACTTATTTTATTAAAAAATAATTGATTATGTTTATGAAATCATAGAGAATCATTATTTGGGGACATTTAATGATTCCATTACTAGTTTTGAAATTTAAACGTCGTTATCTTCCATATATTGACATTACTTTTTTATCATGCATGTTATAAGTTGAATCATGATCATCTCATTTTTTCTTCCAATGGAACAAATTGGAAATAAATTTTATTCTGTGTTTCCCTTATTAATATTTATCTTTGAAATTATAATAGAAGGGACCTATAGTGATTCTATGGAGCCTTAACATTCCCTTTGGCTTTTGGATTCTATTTGATTATTGTAATTTCTATGTGGTTCTCATATGTGTGAAAACATAACTGATTATCACTGAATCATTGGTTAGTTATTCTTTTATTTTGTGTTTTCAATTTATTTGAATGATTTCTCCTTATATCTAGTAGTTTTATCAGCCAATAATGATTTCTTTAAATTATGATAAAATTTAAAAATATGGTTATAATATGATTTTATATGAAAGCTGTTTTAATATAATATTCCCTTATTTTGGAAATTTAAGTTTCAAGTTGGATATTTTTAAATGTCCATGAGGTTTTTCTGATGTTAATTTCTAAATTGATGGGAAATGAATTATTTTCTAGTCTTGGATGTTTTTGAAATTATTCAATACAATTCATTTAAAATATATAATTAATGGAGTGTAATTATTTTTAAATTTCTTTATAAGTTTCCATTAATTAATTTGAAAGACTTAGTGTTTTGAATTCAATATGAAATGTATACCACATATCGTTTATAGAGATAAAAATAGTATAAGAATATAAGGTATAGTGTGGTGTAGATATAAAGAATAATTTATAATGTTGAATAATTAAATACCAATAGGATCAGGTTCTAATAGGAGACCTAGATGACTATATGCTTCTCTATATGATAGAATGATAGACTGACCAATAAATAAATAAATACACATATATATATATATACTAATTATATATTGGATTCACCTATATGGACTACGTCTGTGTAGATGTAAGTATCCATATACCAGGAATACGAGGTACTGGCTAGACTGGGGTCTAACTCTGGAATCCATAACAATTCTAAACAAGCCTATAATCTGAATCATAGGGTAAAATTCTTATATCTCATAATGAATGTGATACTCCTTGATCAATACTCGATGTGGTGGGTTAGTCTTCAGTCAACACCTAATACATGAGACGTAGTGCATTTGGCTCAACACCACATATAATGAAGAGTGAAAAATCATTTCCAATAAGTCCCTTAATTATCGTTCTATAGACAATATCAATGGAATGATCATATTAATAATAATATTCATCTGGTATCACCAAATATCTATTAAGACTGAACATAACAGATGAAATTACAATTTATTTTGATAGTAATATAACAAGATTCTTTCACTTACCATCAAATTATATTCATTTCAAATAATATATTTATTTCATTTTGACATGAAATACCATTATGAAAAAATCAATTAAATTTGTGAAATCTATTTAGTCAATAAAGGAATAATAATTTATAATTAATTCATTACAAACCCTATTAAAAGGTTGTTGGTATCTGAACACTGATAAGGAAGTAAAACAAATTTTAGAATATAAAAAGTGGTCATGTACTAATCATGACATATATCTATAAATAAACATATTGGGATTGGAAAAACCAATTCCATAAATCCAGGAATGATTTAAAATGCTAATCACTACTTTTTAATTTTGAAGAAAACACACCTCAACTAAGGGGTTTTATTATCAAACATTCCTTTTTATCAAAAAATTAATTTTTCTCAACCAAGCATCATAATCCTAAGGAATTACACGATTCCCAAAAATCGATCATTTCATAAAGCTACCAACATTTACAATTCAATATTAGAAAAACCAAATTGATTCAACACACCTCAGGGGTGTATTATTCATATGTAAACCCATGGTTAATCATGTGATTTAACAAACACACACCAAATGTAGAATTCCCCCTCCAAGAACTATTTAAATTTACGCCATAGAAGCTGTCAAAACATGGGAAAACTCTTGTTTTCCGATAGAAACAATGAAATGATGAATAACCAAGACTATTTACCTAGAGACACAATCATTTCATAATTCATTAAACATCTAGATGATGTTTCCTCCATGATAGATTTTTTTATTAAAATGGGACAATTCTGAGACATGGTATCTCCACCATTGAAATTTCCTATAATGAAAACCCAAATAATTTTAAAGACCCTCATAGTATGTTATTTAATTGTTCAAATTATCGTTTCCCCACCAACCTCATTTCACTACCACAAAATAGGGAAAGGGAAGAGCTTCCCTTTATCAGTGCTAAATAGAAAGTGCTGATAAAGGGGTATGCCTTTATCAGGGCTAGCTAAAAGCACTGATAAATGATACCTTTATCAGTGCTGAAATAAGCGATGGTAAAGGGGTACCCTTTTTCAGCGCTTTTTTAGCGCTAATAAAGGCATCCCTTTATCAGCGCTAAAAAAGATCTGATAAATGAATGTTTTATCAGCGCTTTTATTAATGCATTGAAAAAACCTACCTTTATTAGTGATTTTAAAGAGCACTGATAATGGTTCCATCAGTTTTTCTTTAATAACCCTAATAGTCACTCCTTGCTCACACGTGGTCAAGCTTTCGCCGAAGATGAACCAGGACCCTCGTCTGCCGTGAACTCTCCTGCTCCCCATCCTCCTCCTCCTTGTCCTCCTTTTCCTCTGCCACCGCTGCTGCCTCCACCCCCACTGCCGCGACCACCACTGCCTCTGCCACCACTGCTGCCTCCACCGCCCTCGCTACCTCCACCCCCGCTTCCGCGACCGCCGCTGCCTCTACCGTCGCCGCTGCCTCTGCCTCTTCCGCCGCCACTACCATTATTGATATTCATTTTCAGGTAATTTTTTGTCTACCACTTGAATTGATTTCCATCATTCTCAAATGATAACATGTGATTTGGTTTTTTATTATGTAATCGGTTATGAAACACTTGGTGAAACCCTACTTGGATTTTAGGTCACTTTCAATTTTTTCCATTCGGAGGATATTGATTTTATTTATTCAGGCCTGCAAAAAGGGAATGTTCCAAGTGGAGGTTGTGGTTGTTCTTGATCCATTTTTCTTCTATTTATTCTTCCATTGGGATATTATTCTTTTTTCTGATTACTTTGATATTGTGTTGTTTTGGGTATTGTTATCCCTATTTGGTTTTTTGAAAATTCTCCCTATTGTGTGTTGGGAATATTTACTTGTATCTTCTACCTTTTGATATTTTTTTGGAAAATCCATTCCCACCATTATATTTTATGGTTCCAAGTGCTAGTTAGCCGCCAATGCATATTAGGGACACCCACAAGGTTTTTTTAGTTCTAACTCAGGTATGTAGGAACTAGGGTATCAGTGCAATTTTGGGACGAATTTGTAATAGAGGTGTAGGTTCAGCATCTTACATTAATTCCAGTACACAATTTTGGAAATCTTGTGGGGTCATATGAGGTAATTTTTAGCAACTATTTATCACGGTTTCATCATAATGATCCTTAATTGACTAGTGTGGTTTGGGAAAGGAAACTATAGAAATAATATGATATTATTTTATAAATTTCCATTATTTTTTACTTTGATAGATTAATAATCCAAATCTGGTTTTCTTATGTAATGTGATTTATTTTACCATTTCTCTAGTCTGATTTGTTAATCTGAGTAATATTTTGATGTCACCAATGATTTTTATAATGTTTTTCTTCATCATTCCTCTAAGAAGACCAATGAATATTCTCTATGAATAATATTTTCATGTCACATAATGGGATAATAATCATATGGACCATCATCTTGTTGATATTATTGTGTGTGTTGCCTAAACATAGGTATAAGCAACTTCACGCCTTCACAATGACTCACAAAATTTTGGAACATTGAAGGGATGAATCTTCGAATATTTCCTATGAGTTACTCTTCCAAAAGACACTATATTTACATGATTATAATGATCCTCAAGTTAATGTGTATTTTTGTAAAATGTTAATGTTTTTATATGAGTTCCTTTAAAGTTAATGTAATGGTTTACGCTTGATTCCCTTTCATGATGTTATTTCTTGAAAGAGTGTGAGTAGACCTTTAAACTCGTTCTTTATATATGATCTTATTGTTAGTATATATCCCCTTGTGAACTATTCTTGATATTCGTTATTATTACTTTATATAGTGTATATTTTTTATGCAATTGAATTACATGTAGAACATGAATGGGCCAAGAATCCATCAGATATAGGATGAGGTGGGATAATTTCATGAAAGGGTGATGTGTTATCTAATAATGTCAAACTATTTGGTTGGGACATTCCATCATCTAAGGATAACAACCACCATCAAGGGGGGATTGTGGTGTTCTTAATAATGACCATCATTAGGATAGGGCATGTCGTGAAAGGTGTGATAATAGAGGATTGATCAGGGGTTACACATTTGGGATATACTATCTAGAATAAACATGGGGATTATACCTAATAAAGAGGACATTTTGGTCCGGTCTTACCCATTGTATGTTCATCTTTTATATTTTAAAAGTCTGTTGAACTCGTTCTATTAAAGGTGGGTTCTATAATTTCTTTTTATCTTAAGGTGTGTTTAACCATGGTGTGGTTTTATTTCAGTTTTAGTGGGCTCTTGGGGTTTGTGGGATGTGGTAAATGGTGTACTCGGTTTTAGATTATTTTATTCTCATGGGTTTCCCCTATTTTATGTTTTCTTTTCAGTTGTAAATCTCCTCTATTGTGCGCATCTCCTTTACCGTGAATGCACCTATGCCGTGTGCTTAACGACACCTTTGTGGTGAGTATTCTTTTGTAACTCATTGGTTTCCTCTTGTTCTCATGTTATTACTATTTGATATTGATTGTTATAATGTTATTTGTTTGGGATAAACGCCCCACTGAAAATCAGGGTCGTTGGTGGTCCTTATTTTCACACTAAATAAATTGAATGTTGGTTGGTTCTTGTTGAACAATGGAATATAAAAATTTGTAATTTACATATACTTGGCTTATGAATGAACACCCTAGGATGATAAAACATTTGTGATAACCCCTGAATTAACAAACAAAATTGAATAAGGGATGCTTTGTAAAATCTAAAATTGTGACTGTTTGGTTGTTATAGTGTTGCGATTGTGATCATGATTGTGTTTTTGTATGTAGTTATGTTTTTTGCCATGATTGATATGCCATTTGTTTTCAATGTTGTAGTTTTTCTACCATTGAATATCAATCCAAACTCTTCCAATTTCAATGGCACCACCACTTTGTTACTAGTGTAATTCCACTAAATCCTAGAAAACCACTTCTAGAGGACTCTATGAGACACTTTAAAATACATGGTATATAGTCTTGTTAAATGGAACATGCTTCAGCATACAGGGATTTCATGTATATTTTAATGCAATGAAACATTTATCTCCAAAATTTACACCACATGACTAATCTTCTGACTCAAACTTGGAATAAGTTTCATTTTAAATGTTACATGTCATGTGAACCTATGTCACAAACAATTTATCTCCATGACATATACTTCATCATGAAACAGTATACATTCCCTGAAATAATGTTAGAACCATATGACATGTGTTTTACTTCACTCAAACCTTGTATAGATACTATAGAAACTTTATGTGCATAGACTATACACCCCTAGTGGTCATGTAAGACCTACACACCTTATATTCCACAAACATGTGATGCATAGCTGGTGAAGTGACTCATTATGTATCTAAAGTACACGCCTTGAGATCAAGTTGTTCTATATTTCATGTATTTTTAAAGGCATCATTTAGTCTTTTTAAGACTAACATGGAATTAATTTTATATATGTCAAATTAAATTAGGTATCTTATACATACACAATGTTCACCCTACTGGGCACACCATGTATATAGATTTCACTTGTGTTTAGATGCATTGGTTCCATGATTTGTTTTTATAAAACCCAAACAATGCTACATGATTAATTTAAAGATAATATTAGGCAAGTTTGAGATCAAACCCATAAATAAGATGAATATGAATAAAGAATGAATGAATGCCAATCGGTTGACAAAATAATATGAAGATAGCATGAAAGAGTTTATCATGTTTGCAAAAGATCATTCATGTGACCCTTCTCAAATCCTTTGTCTGCGTTTGTTAATTTGTAATACACTAGATGCATCATTTTAAAACTAAATATCTAGTTATGTAAGTTATGTTATATTTTAATGAGGATTCTGTTATGATAGGGCGGTGCATCAATATCATCTAATGCATGGAATGAATCCAGGGCCTATGGAGAAGAACGCCTAAAATATCTACAACTAGAAAAGTATCCTGGTATATATAGTAACATCGCACTATCCAAACACATATAAAAACAAATTAATTATTGATGTTGATGTTTTTGTAGTGTCCAAAACAATCAAACGGAACGGGTTGTGGTTATTATGTTTGTCAATTTATGAAAGAGATCATATTTCCTAAACAAACTAGTATCTATGACGAGGTATTTTTGAAAATAATTATGAGTTCATTTAAAATTTTTATTAATTTTTTGTGTATTTATATTTCTTCAGTACTACCATGACTGTTTCAAAAACTCAAATTCAGAAGATGATATAGATGTGTTTAGAAACGAATGGGCAGCATACCTGATGGAAGATTCTACAAAAATAGGATGAAAGTGAATTCCTACTACTTAAGTTATCTATATATGATCATTGATTATCCTCCAACCATCTTTGGTGAATAACCTTGGATGATGATGAAATGAAATTTGAGAGCAGATCGAGATACAATGAACAGAATGACTTCCATCAATCATTAGATAGCATGATTTTTGATGAAAAATATCCAATATTTGAGTAGGAATCTTAAATTTTATGTACACACACTTGTTGATTAAATAGTTTGAGAAGATCGATCCCTTCTATGGCTATGTACCAATTGTGGATTGAGAATGCTGTGATGTATTTAAATATTAATTTATTACTCAATGTTTTCTATCCCCCAATTCAAATTATTTATCTTTGAAAAAATCAATATTTAAGTATGGCATGATGGTGTGCAGTGCGTATGGGGTGAACGACAAAACCACCGAGGATAAAAAAATCCATTTTCCGACAAACGATGGATGGAAACAAAAAATATGGCCAATATCCATTATTTTCAGTTATATATAAGGCCTAAATATAAATATTTTTGAAATTAAAGTAGAGGGATCAGATTCAACATGCAGAGATGGTATTTGAGAATCCGAAGAAAACCCGACTACACGTTGTGTACAAGGATGAATACATGGTTGTAGCCCAGTGTTTGTGGTGTATAGGGTTTCAGCAAATCATAATTATGGAGTTGCATGTAGTTCTCCAACACATCGTGTACCCATTCCCTAGTATTCCAACACATTTGGTGAATCACATTGATGGGATCCCATAAGGAAGTACACGACCACATAACCAAGTACATGGACACGACCAAGAGTACATGAGCAGTAGCACACGACCTGGTCCCAGTTAGTTTGGACACGCCATTTATTTCACATGTTCAACATGTACATTTACATGTAATTGGGTCCATGTAGCCCCATGGACATGTTCCATAGGTGGAGTGTTACCAGGCACCGTTTGGTTCCCGGTGGTGGAATGTAAACTGGGTGAGGACGGTAGAATGAAGGATGTGGCCGGTCATGGCTCTGTTCGAGGAGAAGGAGATGTCCTGAGTTGGGCGTTGGAGGTTGGTGCGAGGATGGTACCTGTTCCAGAGGTAGAAAGACTAGAAGGAAGTGGTAGGGAGGCTCAACCTACAGTGGTGGCTGATCAGTGGGAGGAGGTCAGGAGAGTGTTGGTCAAGGATGGCCAGGGAACTGTGGAAATCATTGGCAGGGGGAATTCCAAGGAAGGGTCGGTGCTGGTTGCTGAAGGGGATCACTTCGAGGAACACAATGAGGGAGAGGTGACTCCAGTTCAACCTGAGATAGGGGGGCTAGATGTATCGATATATCATCCAGGCCTTTTGTCCCTTTAATCTACAGGTTTTAACTGTAAAGACCCATAAATTCCAAGGAATTTTGTTTTCTTAATTTTCTTTGGAATTTTACATGAACGCAGTTTCTGACGGCACCTAATTTCGAGGCCCAGTGTGACCGGAATCATTTTCCGAAGTTTGGCTTGGGTACGTTCAGTGAACGGACGAGCGGGTTTTTCTAACTTTTGAACCGGTGCTCGGAATCGAATTCTGAGCGCACCGATGGAATCGCAATGCCGATAATTGCTTAGAAACGCCTCTTCCGGAGTTGCGTATGCTTGGGTGTGGTTTTTAATTTTTGGGCTTAAAGTTAAGAAATAAAATAAATTGTACGAAAAAATTTATATTATTTCACTTAAGCCGCTTGGAAGCCACTTGAAGCCAATTAAAGCAGCATAGGCTGAGTTGATATGGATAGGGTGCTATCCAGAAATATCCTACCCTCTTGGTAGGATATTTGTGAGGTGGGACCCGCACGAGCCCCACCGTTTCTTTCCGCTGAGTAACGCACCCACGAAAACCCGTCATTATAAAAGTCAACTGACGGGTTTTCTTAATTTCTTAATGCACCAATTAATTGGGCGGTTTTATTCGTTGAATTAATTGGGCGGTTTTATTCGTTGAATTAATTGGGCGGTTTTATTCGTTGAATTAATTCGATGAATTAATTTAATCGTTTCTTAACCTGTTTTCAATCCGTTGGCGTAATAATAAAATAAGACCAACGCGCAACTTCTGGAAAAATTCTCGTTGAAAGGTTTTGACAACTTTGTGCCTTCATCCTCCTTCACGAAGAACGCGAAGAATGAGAAGAACGCCTTCACCCTCGGAGATTTACGACGCTTCATCTAAGACGTTCTTCCCCGCAATGATCTTCAATCACCAACTGCTTGAGGTAGGAGATTTCGGGTTTCTTTTAAATCTTCTTTGTGGTTTATAAAAACACATGGATTTAATCGATATAATTAAATTTTCATGTTCTTGAACCTCGGAGTTCATCGACGCGTCACAGTATTCCGCGACGATGCGACGCCTTTCCGCGATGACGCGACGACTTTCCGCGACGACGCGACGCCCTTCTGCGACGGTGCGACGCCTTTCCATGACGCGACGATCGCCTCCTTCCACGTCGATCAAATACGCGAAGAACGTGCGTGCGAAGACTTGACGAGGTAGGGGTTTTTTGTGAAACAATTTATATTCCCGTGATCGTTTCTTTTAAAATGAAGAACCCAGTTCATAAGAACAATTTTAATTCATTAAAATTGTTTTGGTTGTGTTTTTCTATGTGTTGATAAATCCTCCCAATTGTTGTCGTCTAACACGGAGGGTGCGGGCCAAACAGACACGGCCCGACAACCCTCCACAGTTCTTCGTTGTTGTGCGGATTTGGAGGACGATGACAAAATGTGGCGCAAGGGCAATTTGTTGTTTCCGCAGTGAAGAACGGGACCCGGGAGGAGCAGCGGCGTAGACGGGAAGGAAAACGGACGACCGGAGCAACTCCAGTGGCCCGCGGAAGTCTCTGGCGGCCGGAGGCGGCGGCGGCCAGTGGACCCACGGCTGCGCGGGTCCGGCTCACCCGCATGAGATGCGGCAGAAGCCACGTCCGCTGATGTCCAGCGCGGCCCCTCGAGGGCCGCGACATCCTCATCCCGCGGGGGCGGCGCCCCGTGGCTGCCACGCTCTACAGCTCAGTCGAGCGGATCCGGGCCGGCAGGCCGGGCCAGGCCGCGCCCAAGCCGAACCAGACCGGGTCCAGCCGGGTCGGGTCGACCCGGTTCGGCTGACTCGGGGGGGGGGGGGGGGTCGGCCCGGGCCCAGACCCCGTCTTCGGACTGTTTCGGTATTTTGCCCGTAACATGAGCTACAGGCCTCCGAACGACTCACCGTTAGCGGCAATGCGATCCTTGGATTGAGACGGTCATTTCGGTATATCGCACTCATGGTTTCGGAATACTTTGTGTTCGGCTGGGTTGGTTCATCCACGAAACCAACCGGGCCCTCAGAGCGGAAACGCTCATATCATGAGCTCCGGACGTCTGATTGACGTGCTGTCGACTTTGATGGATTACTCTAAGGGAGACAGATCTTTTGGCTTACTCCGCTCGAGGTTTGGACGCAGTTGGAGCACGGTCGGGTTGGTTTTGACTTAAAAACCAACCGGGCCCCCGGGACGAAAAAGCCAATAACTTCCAGACCGGGCGTCCGATTGACGCGCCGTCTGTTGCGTTGCGTTCCTGTTGACGATACGGAACTTTTGGGATCCTCCGCCCGAGTTTTGGATACAGTTGGATAGTGGCCGGGTTGGATTGTATCCGAAATCCAACCGGGCCCCTGGATCGGGAAAGCTGATATCTTTCAGACAGGACGTCTGGTTGACAAACCGTCAGCGATGTTGTTGATCTCGTAGAGAAACGGTCCCTATGTGTATACCCTATGAGAGTTTGGGGTTCAGTTGAGATACGGCCGGGTTGGATCGGTCACGAAACCAACCGGGCCCCTGGTACGAAAAGGCTAGTAACTCATAGACCGGGCGTCCGATTGACACGCCGTCTGTTACGTTGAGACCCCTATGACGAGGAGGTCCTTTGAGATACTTCTTCGTGGGACTTTGTGATACTTGGAGTATCGACTTATAGCTTGTGGAGAGGACCCTCCCAAAGACGAGCGTACGGAGTACGGAGACCGTGTAGCCGGCTGAGACCTGACGACTGCTTGACCGACTCGACTTGGAGTGAGTCGACTAGCCCAGTCGACGGAGCGCCCGGTATTTGGCGACAGACCCACGGCGGACGGAGCGCCCGGTAGTTGGCCGCAGACCCGTGGTACTCGACAGGAGGGTGTAGATCTGTAGGCTATTAGGGGGAGTGCCCGGTATTTCGCGATAGACCCACAGCAGACGGAGCGCCCGGTAGTCGGCCGCAAACCCGCAGTACTCGACAGGAGGAGTACCTCAGCAGTCTTAGGTTAGTGAGCAGTACCTCGGAGTCGTGACAGGTCCACTGTACACTCAAGAGACGGAGCTCTTCAACAGTTATGGTTTCGATAATGAAAATCCTGGTTTGAGCCGAATCTTTTGACCTTTTTGATTATCTCATGATTGAGATGGTTCACGTGGTAACTTAGGTATATGTATTGGCATATACCTGGGTAGTGGTTATCCGTTGATTTCACAATCCTTGTGTTTCATTATGATTGATATGGGTTACTTGATAACTTAGGTATATGTATGGGCATATACCTAAGTAGAGGATATCTGTTGAGATCTTCTTTATGGTTATCCTTTTTGGTTTACTGAGACCTTGAGGGTCTCGGGGTCCCTACTGAGTATCGTTATACTCACCCCTGCATGGGCTATGCCCGCACCTCGTTGTGTTGGTTGCAGACGATGGGTAGTGCTGGCGGAGGCCGAGTGTTCGAGGACTGGACGGTACCCGGAGGTGGACTACACGAAGAGTCAGTACCCGGAGGTGGACTACACGATGAGACGACACACAGAGGAGGTTGACGGGTGGGAGCGTGGAGGAGGCGATCTGTACCTACCCTTCAGGTAGGATCTATGGTGGACGACCAGGAGCTGCGCCATGTGTACCTACCCTTCAGGTAGGATCCGAGGAGGACGACCCAGGAGTCGCTTCCATCCTTCCAGTTGTTATCTTTTCTATTGTACTTGTTCAGTTGTAGTTGTACTTTCTTTTGGGTTTATATTCTGGCCCATTTACTTTTTAGCACTTCTCTTGTACTTAGTGTTTACATTTTCCGCTTGCTTACTCTATGGTGCTTGTTTTTTCTTATAAAGGCAATGCCTTCCCAGTTATCGGGATTTACGCCTTTGGTGCTAGTCGCCAGCCCCTGGCCTATGGAAGGTGGGTTTTGGGTAGTCACGGCACGGGCCCCGAGGACGGGTCGTGACAAATTGGTATCAAAGTATTCGGTTCAACCGCAGAACTTATAACTCTGATGTTTGTTTCTATGAATCAATAGTGTTAAGAATACTGAGGGTGGTTTTCAGTTCAGGGAGTCCAGTGTTGGTGCGGGCGGCCGACGTATCCATACACCAGGACCCTGACAACAGCTTTCCGACTTTGTGCATGAAAACACTGATTGCGTGTGTGTTTTCCAGAAGTTTTTTTAAATGTCAGATCAAACTAGGTCAGCTCACCATGGATAATCTTTTGACCGTGTCACGTTGTTTCTTTCAGGATGCCTCACCATGGAAAACCAGCTAGAGCCCTGAGAGTGGGACATACTGACAGCCCGCCGAGCGACACGACCTCAGTACAAGGCCCTATCCCAGTTGAGGCACCAGCGGTGGCACCATCGGTACTACTACCCGCTGGGCCACCGATGCCACCAGCCCTAACAGCAGAGGATGCACGTCGCTTGAGCGCACTACATGACTTCCAGCGCCAGAGGCCACCCAGGTTCCAGGGAGGGACGGACCCGCAGGCGGCTGAGGATTGGCTGGAGGCTGTGGTGAGAGTCTTCAGGCTAGTGGGGACGCTGACAGATTTCATTGTGATCCTTGCTGCCAGTCTTCTTCATGAAACAGTAGGCATATGGTGGATCTTGATGCTTTAGATGCATGAAAAGGTGACACTTCTATGGGCAGACTTCGAGAGCCTATTCCGGGCAGAGTTTGTACCAGCCACCCTTCGAGAGGTGCGTATACAGGAGCTACTTTAGTTGCTGCAGGGCAGCATGTCAGTGGCACAGTACTCAGCGAGATTCACAGACCTCTCGCGCTACTCCACAGATATGGTACGAGACCCGTTCTTCAGGGCCCGAACCTTCGAGCAGGGGATCAGGCGAGAGATTAGAGCTTCTGTTGTTTCTCACAGCATTCCGACGTAGACATGGGTGTTGGAGAGATCCCTCTTAGTGGAAAGTTTCCTTGCTGAGCAGTCTCCAGCAGCAGGACCCACAACTAGCCGGCTTGCGGAAGAGTCTTCTACAGGAGGCAGTAGACAGATGACGCAGAGGTCCAAGAGGAACAGACCTACCGGTGGCCAACTACACGAATAAGGTTCAGTTGTGTGGGTAAACCGGGGTGGAGTCAGAGCCAGACGTGCCGAGAGTGGACAATGTTACTCCTGTGGCGGAATTGGTCACATGGCACGTGACTGTCCGACCTGCCATGCAGATGACCAGCAGTTAAATGAAGACCCTCCGAGGCAGAGGCAGAGGTTCGATCAGGGCGGACCGCAAGGAGCAGGCGGCCATGGCAGAGGAGATGGCCGTGCAGCTGGAGGTGGATGATGCTTCGGGATGTTGCCACCACCACTAGGAGGCCCACCCCGACTGCATGGGATAGAAGGACATGGGAGAGCTCAACTTCAGGAAGCTGAGGCCTATGGTCATGGAGCTCCAGATGCAGATGGACAGGATCGGGACTAGCTTCCGACCTGGAGGCTATTGATCCTGTTGCTTCTAGTTTTGTTGATGTTTGTCTGTAGTTGCTTTGTGTCTTTTTACTATGAGCTGCAATAATAAAAATACACTTATCTTTGTAAAGTTTTCTTTCCTGTCCTTTTTGTTTGGTTGATACTGAGTTGTCCCGGTTAAGACTCTTGACATGACCCTCACATTCGAGATTTCTACTGAAGGAGACCTAGTGACCACACACTGATGCCGACAGTGTGACTCGACCCTTGGAGGCGAGAGTGACAGTTGGATCTCTTGGTAGTTACGTCGAGGCCTTATGACGTCATCCACATAATAAAAGCATCATTCATGTCAGGATTGACTGTATTAGGCAACGAATGTGGTTCATCCAGGGGATGAGACTAGATTTCTCTTATCGGAAAAGAAGAAGTCATAGCAGCTCTTGTGAGACTAGAGAAGGTCCAGGTCATCCAGAGCGGATGAGGACAGCACAGGGCCGACAGAAGCCTTATGCTGACAGGACTTGGAGGCCTCTAGAGTTCGAGGATGACGATCACATCCTTATATGAGTCTCACCTCGATGAGGTTTACGGAGATGTGGCCAGGGAATTGTTATCTCCAAGGTTCAACGGACCTTTCTAGGTCCTCAGCTGGGTAGGCGAGGTGGTTTACCTCTTGACCCATCCACCTCAGTTTCACTAGGTGCACGACATTTTCCAGGTATCTCAACTGATAAGATACTTGCTCGACCCTTCGCCTATCATCGACCATGAGGAGCCGGACAATGGCGATGCGGTTACTTCCATGGAGGTTCTAGTGGGGATCAAGGATAGACAGGAGCGGATCCTACGAGGACGATCGATTCCACTGGTGCACTTTCTTTGGCAGCACGAGAACCTCCAGGTGATCACATAGGAGCGAAAGGCTCAGATGCGTGCTCAGTACTGCCTTTGTATCTCTAAGTTTGTGGTGAAGCTTTACGGGGACGTAAAGCCATGTGGTGGGATTAATGTAAAGGCCCATAAATTCCAAGGAATTTTTTATTATTATTTTTCTTTGGAATTTTACAAGAACGCAGTTTCTGACAGCACCTGATTCCGAGGCCCGGTGTTCCCGGAATCATTTTCCGAAGTTTGGCTTGGGTACGTTCAGTGAACAGACGAGCGGATTTTTCTAACTTTTGAACTGGTGCTCGGAATCGAATTCTGAGGGCACCGATGGAATCGCAGCGCCGGTAATTGCTTAGAAATGTCTCTTTCGGAGTTGCGTTTGCTCGGGTGTGGTTTCTAATTTTTGGGCTTAAAGTTAGGAAATAAAATAAATTGTATGACAAACATTATTTTGTTTAACTTAAGCCGCTTGGAAGCCACTTGAAGCCACTTAAAGCATATTAAGCTGAGTTGATACGGATAGGGTGCTATCCAGAAATATCCTACCCTCTTGGTAGGATATTTGTGAGGTGGGGCCCGCACGAGCCCCACCGTTTCTTCCCGCTAAGTAACGCACCTGCGAAAACCCGTCATTATAAAAGTCAACTGACGGGTTTTCTTAATTTCTTAACGCACCAATTAATTGTGAGGTTTTATTCGTTGAATTAATTGGGCTGTTTTATTCGTTGAATTAATTCGAGGAATTAATTTAATCGTTTCTTAACCTGTTTTCAATCCACTGGCGTAATAATAAAATAAGACCAATGCGCGACTTCTGAAAAAATGCTCGTTGAAAGGTTTTGAAAACATTGTGCCTTCATCCTCCTTCACGAAGAATGCGAAGAACACCATCACCCTCGGAGATTGACGATGCTTCTTCCGAGATGTTCTTCCCCGCAACGATCTCCGATCACCAACTGCTTGAGGTAGGAGATTTCGGGTTTCTTTTAAATCTTCTTTGTGGTTTATAACAACACATGTATTTAATCGATATAATTAAATCTTCATGTTCTTGAACCTTGGAGTTCATCGACGCATCACAGTATTCCGCGACGACGTGACACCTTTCCGCGACGACGCGACGCCTTTACGCGACGACGCGACACCCTTCCACGACGACGCGACACCTTCCGCGACGCGACGATCGCCTCTTTCCGCGGCGATCAAATCCGCGAAGAACGCGCGTGCGATGACATGATGAGGTAGGGGTTTGTTGTGAAACAATTTATATTCCCGTGATCATTTCTTTTAAAATGAAGAACCCGGTTCATAAGAACAATTTTAATTCATTAAAATTGTTCCGGTTGTGTTTTTCTATGTGTTGATAAATCCTCCCAATTGTTTTCGCCTAACGCGGAGGGTGCGGGCCAAACGAACACAGCCCAACAACCCTCCGTAGTTCTTCATTGTTGTGCGGATTTGGAAGAGGACGGCAAAACGTGGCGCAAGGGCGATTTGATGTTACCACAGTGAAGAAAGGGACCCCGGGAGGAGCAGCGGCGCAGACGGGAAGGAAAACGGACCACCGGAGCAACTCCGGTGGCCCGCAGAAGTCTCCAGCGGTGCAGGTCGCCGATGGACAGGGCCGTCGCGGCTGAAGCGGCGATGGCGGCGGCCAGCTGACCCGCGGCCGCGCGGGTCCAGCTCGCCCGCACGGGACGCGGCAGAAGCCGTGTCCGCTGATGTCCAGTGCGGCCCCTCGAGGGCCGCGACATCCTCATCCCGTGGAGGCGGCGCCCCGCGGCTGCCACGCTCGGCCGCTCGGCCGGCCGGGCCGGGCCGCGCTCTGGCCGGACCAGACCGGGTCCATTCGGGTCGGACCGGGTCGGGTCGACCCGGTTCGGCTGACCCAAGGGGGGTCGGCCCGGGCCCAGACCCCCTGTCTTCAGACCATTTCGGTATTTTGCCCATAACATGAGCTACGGGCCTCCGAACGATGCGACGTCAGCGAAAATGCGATCCTTGGATAGAGACGGTCGTTTCGGTATATTGCACTCAAGGTTTCAGATTACTTTGGGTTCAGCCGGGTTGGTTCATCCACGAAACCAACCGGGCCCTCGGAACGGAAACGCTCATATCTTGAGCTCCGGACGTCCAATTGACGTGCCATCGAATTTGATAGATTCCTCTAAGGGAGACAGATCTTAGGGCTTACTCCGCTTGAGGTTTGGACGCAGTTGGAGCATGGTCGGGTTGGTTTAGACTTAAAAACCAACCGGGCCCCCGGGACGAAAAAGCCAATAACTTCCAGACCGGGCGTCTGATTGATGCGCCGTCTGTTGCGTTGCATTCCTGTTGACGATACAAAACTTTTGGCATCCTCCACCCGAGTTTTGGATACAATTGGATAGTGGCCGGTTTGGATTGTATCCGAAATCCAACCGGTCCCCTGGATCGAGAAAGCTGATATCTTTCAGACAGGACGTCCGTTTGACGAACCGTTAGCGGTATTGTTGATCTCGTAGAGAAACAGTCTCTATGAGTATACCCTATGAGAGTTCGGGGTACAGTTGAGATACGGCCGGGTTGGTTCGCTCACGAAACCAACCGGGCCCCTGGGACGAAAAGGCTAGTAACTCACAGACCGGGCGTCCGATTGACGCGTCGTATGTTACATTGAGACCCCTATGACGAGGCAGTCCTTTGAGATACTTCTTCATGAGACTTTGTGATACTTGGAGTATCGACCTGTAGCTCGTGGAGCAGACCCTCCTGGAGACGAGCGTACGGAGTACGGAGACCGTGTAGCCAGCTGAGACCTGACGACTGCTTGACCGACTCAACTTGGAGTGAGTCGACTAGCCCAGTGGACGGAGCGCCCGGTATTTGGCGACAGACCCACGACGGACGGAGTGCCCGGTAGTTGGCCGCACACCCACGATACTCGACAGGAGGAGTACCTCTGTAGGCTATTAGGGGGAGCGCCCGGTATTTGGCGATAGTCCCACAGCGAACGGAGCGCCCGATAGTTGGCCGCAGACCCATGGTACTCGACAGGAGGAGTACCTCAGCAGTCTTAGGTTAGTGAGCAGTACCTCAGAGTCATGACAGGTCCACTGTACACTCCAGAGACGGATCTCTTCAGCAGTTACAGTTCCGATAATGAAAATCCTGGTTTGAGCTGAATCTTTTGACCTTTTTTTTTACCTCGTGATTGAGATGGGTCATTTTCTAACTTAGGTATATGTATGGGAATATACCTGGGTAGTGGTTATCCGTTGATTTCACAATGCTAGTGTTTCCTCATGATTGAGATGGGTTACATGATAACTTAGGTATATGTATGGGCATATACCTAAGTAGAGGTTATCTGTTGAGATCTTCTTTGTGGTTATCCTTGTTGGTTTAGTGAGACCTTGAGGGTCTCGGGGTCCCTACTGAGTATCGTTATACTCACCCCTGCACGGGCTATGCCCGCACCTCATTGTGTTGGTTGTAGATGATGGGTAGTGCTGATGGAGGCCGAGTGTTCGAGGACTGGACGGTACCCGGAGGTTGACTACACGACGAGTCAGTACCCGGAGGTGGACTACACGACGAGACGACACACAGAGGAGGTTGACGGGTGGGAGCGTGGAGGAGGCTATCTGTACCTACCCTTCAGGTAGGATCCGTGGTGGACGACCCGGAGCTGCGCCATCTATACCTACCCTTCAGGTAGGATCCGAGGAGGATGACCCAGGAGCCGCTTCCGTCCTTCCAGCTATTATCTTTTCTGTTGTACTTGTTCAATTGTAGTTGTACTTTCTTTTGGGTTTCTATTCTGGCCCATTTACTTTTCAGGACTTCTCTTGTACTTAGTGTTTACTTTTTCCGCTTTTTTACTCTGTGGTGCTTGTTTTCTTTTATAAAGGCAATGTCTTCCCAGTTATCAGGATTTACGCCTTTGGTGCTAGTCGCCAACCCCTGGCCTATGGAAGGAGGTCTTGGGGTAGTCACGACACAGGCCCCGAGGACGGGTCATGACATGAACCATCATAAATCATTTATTATGATTGAGGTGGTTCACATCCTAAATATCTCAAGGAGTTTCTTCCCCTGGGAGATGATCTCCTAATAGGGATACCCATGTCACTCCGTACTTACGTAGGGCTTGTCTACTTAGAAATACACAATAGAAAGAAAGGACATTAAAAAACCTTAGTTCCCCTGGAACCTGTTTATGGAAGGTGAGTATGGAGATAAAACAAGGGATTCTTTAAATAGTAAACCCCTTTATCCCCATCTTCTGGGGTATAAGCCATCCAAAGATGATAGGAAACGTGCATCCCAAAGGAAGAATATAGAAACACAGGAGGGAAAAGAACTTAGCATGACAATTTTGGGATATGTTCCTCCCATTTCTATTAATTCCCCTTGCCTTCTTGTATCCTCCAACCTGAAATTTCAACACTAGAGCCTGAAGAAAACATTGAGGTATCAAATTTGATAAACATTACCCTAGACAAGAGAGAGGCATTTTAGTACGATGAATTACAAGAAGAAGTCCAATAGTGGGTGTTTTCTCATGAAGAATAGGTGACTATGATCCGGACACTCCCTAATATGTCATTAGGCATCACCATTCAACCTCTAATGCTAGGAGAAAGTATGGATAACTGGGAGATCAATCATATTCCAATGAGGAAGTAGGAGCCATTGTACTACATCAAGAGATTAGTATTGGGTCCTGTTGAGTTGTCTCCTTCAAACAAAATCGGATTATTTTGAGGATCAAAAGGGTCATTTTTTACTTTTGGAGTCTGGTTGCTTTCCTTTTAAGGGAGACAATATGATTTTAGTGGTTATTATAAGATAATCATTTTTTGAATTGCACGTTGAGTGAAGGGATCCCGCTAGGGATCCCGAATGGGGAATCATTTACTTCTCTATTCTAGTGAGTGTGACGGAGGACCCTTGTGATAGATAGATTTAGCAACACTTTATTTCTGAACTAGGCCCAACATTGTGTCTTTTTCTCCCTAGAAGAGATCACCAAAAGCAACCTATCATCCTCACTTTGGTCGCCTTCACTTTTATAGTTCCTAAAGCTCTCTCTTACACATTGAAAATATAATTTTTTATATCCTCATTAGGTTAGGTAGTTTTTACATCCTGTAAGAAGATTAGAGAGGATTCTTTCCTTTAGACCCTCCTATGGTTGGTCTACAATAAGGTGCTGAAAGACCTCTTCCTTCTATAAGGGATAGGCCTTACAAAAGGCATAAACGGAGTCATTTTATAGGTGGGTATCCCGATCAAGTATATTTACAAGGATTCTCTTCCAGAGAGAAAAATAAAAATAAGTATGAGCTTTATATCTAAGTCCATAACTATTTGTTCACCAGAAGTGGTATATCCCCTCTGATCCCAACTGAGCTCCCCAAGTCCTCCCTCTCATGCCGCTATTCAGGAATAGAGGGAGGTGAATATTGTATGTGTGCTAAGTGCTTACCTTTCTATTATCTAGGTATATGGATATGGAGGTCTTACCATACCCACCGATCTGAGTATTGAAACGATTTTGTAAGAGTCCTGGTGCTTCTTTCTCTATGCTATCATTTATAGGCATTCATTAGTGCATTTCCTTTGTAGCACTTCTCCCCTAGTATCCACCACTCTATTTATACAATCTCTTTTGGAATAAAATAAGTTTTTTAATCTAATAGGATGTATATGCACCAAGATTAGCTAAAAGAAGGATGAAACCATCGTCTAGGTATAACTAGAGTGAGTCATCTTCTACTATCTAGGCATCCTGATAGTTTTCTAGAAATTTGAGTAAATAAGGGTCCTGTTTCATGAGTGTTTTTCATTTCTGATTTAGACTAACATGAGCGCATATATCTTAGGAATGTTCTTAGGTCCCCTATGTGCCATTATAACCTAAAATCCTCATGAAAGTCCCCACAATCCATAAACCACCCCACAAATATTTACCTACCCAAGTCATCAAATCACAATGGGGAAGGAACTCTCACTCTATAGTCAACTCTCCTAGACCTATGAACTAATGAAAATGAATGTTTTAATAGGTAACAATTGAAATTTTATTAATTTATCCTTTCATATTAATGTTTAATTTATTTCATTATTTTATTACTAACATAATATTTGTTTTCTTATATAGGTGAAATCTTTTTTCTGAGTTCGAATGCTTTGTTTGAAAACCACTGCCATGGACGATAATTTTTTAGAGCAGATCATGGATGCAAAAAGGATGAAAAATCAACGTTTTTAAATGTTTTTTGGATAATTATAATTGTAACCAAATGAAACATTGATTGAAATGTATATAGCAGTGTGTTGTTTTGTATTCATGATTTCAAGTAAATGTAAGTAGCATTTTTGTTCTTCTGTGCTTTGTGTGTGGGTGTTGTTTTTGTTGTGTGTAGGTGCTATCATGTGTATAGGTTCTCTGTAGGTTCTATGCAGGTTCTGGTTTTTCACAGGATCTTTGGACTTTATCAGCACAATTTAAGCATGGATAAATGGATAATATATCAAATCTATTTTTACCGCTGATAAAGAAACACTTTTATTAGCGTTTTTTTTAGCACTGATAAAGGTCCCCTTTTATCTTCGCCGAGATTAATAGCGCTTTTTTAGTGCTGTTAAAGGTGGTCTTTAGCTCTATTATAAGCACTATTTTTAGTAGTGTTTATCTATGTCAAGATAGATTTTCCTTATGAGAATTGACTAACATATACTACACTCATCCCCACCTTAAAACATAAAAAAGTGTTTCTTCACTTACTGTATTCCTAAAGATAAAAGAAAACTAATCGAGAAAATTTTGACTCACCATTCTCAAAACAATCATCTTAGATGGATGATGTATTAAAATACAGACATAAAACCTTCTTCTAAGTCATATTTATTTACCCTTGAACACATATAATGAATATAATTTCTTACTTCCAGGGAAATTTCAATACCAACACTAACATTAATCAATCGCGGAACAACACGAACCTCGGTGTAAACACAACCCGATACACTTTATCATCTCTCAAAACATCTCATATGATCTTAACTGAGGTTTTGGGTAAACCTTAAATCATAAAATATAATTTTATGATCTCATCAAAGATATCATATTCTATGAAATTTACATGTGAGATGTCGGTGCACTACAAAGACTTCCACATGTCAAGAACACTAATTGACCCCAAATATGGTCAAGTTAGGAACCAACTGGTGTCCATGAGCCTAACCAGTGTGTTCCTACTTGGTAAACCAAATATCACGTAGGACTAAAAAAGAGTTTTTAAACAATCAAGTTTTTTAATTATAACTCAAATATAGTTTACTTATTATTCCCAACAACATTTAAATTTTTCATGATTTATAGTCGACGTTCTATTAGCGTTTCAAGATGATATTAATATAGGTGACATAATCATCAGAAAACAAGATTAGACTAAGAGGGTATCATTCATTACCAATAAGAATCGAGACACTTCTATCATATCCAAGACGATGTATTCTATAGATTCACAACTATTGGAAAGAAGAGAAGTTGAATCCCCACTCGTCAACTTCTCCTGAAAGAAGCTCGACTTCCCCGACTAGCACATCATAATTAACCGATCACAATGACATTACCACCCAAATAATCACTTTATAACTCCATCTTTAACATTTATTTCCACACATGAACAATGAAATTCTCAATGGTCACATATAAAACAAATGATTACATTATCTTTATGCCTTGCAAGCTGACTGCGCTATCGTGACACATAAAACTGATTATGTTTTTAAGGTTGATTTATAGTCTAGGGAAGACCCTAGGTCATCTCTCATAGAGCGTTGGTGGGTTTAGAGTGTGAGTTTCTAATAAGAATTACTAAAATAGGGGGTGGTTTTGAAACTAGTTTTTGGATGAAATTACTTAATTGAATGTTTAAAAGTTTAGAAACCAAATGGGTTTTAAAAAATATGAGATAAAAGGGTTCACTGTGATTTCACTACACACTTTCAAGTTCATCATTATTAGAGATTAATTTAGGTTTTGTGTAATTCTTTGTTTGAAATTATTTGGAATCCTGATTAATTCCTAAGACATTATTTGATTGTATAAAGAACAAAACCATGATATAAAAAGCGTATTGTCAATGTCCAGAACATATGCATGGAATAAGAGCTTCCAAATAAGATTGAAATCTCATGAATGTGAGTAAAACAATATTCTTGTGTTACCCAATCAGAAAAGCACAAGCCACGCACAAAAAACCTCACACCGATCGGTTAGAAATTAAGAGCATCTCATCCGCAGGCATCAAAACAAGCATTAAAATATTAAAGTATGTAAGATACATGGAGAGAAATGTTTTAAAAACCAAATTACTCAAAACTAGTAGCTAATATGTGTGTTGGAACTCTCTTGACATGTGTGTATCTCCCTCACAATGAACGCCCACCGTTTATCTCTACACCGGCTGGAGGACGAAGCTGGGGCGGAACTCCTTCTTCATTATTGATCACCCTATGAGTATAGGAGCCTCCAGAAATTCTAGGATGAGGAGGAGAATCCTACAGAAATCCAAATTGGTAGCACTTCACTCCTTGTCTGAACTAACAAATGAGGTTCCCATGGTGCCTATTTATAGACAAAATGTGGCATGGTTTTAGGAACCCTGCATTTGAGATACCACTTGTGCCTTCGTTTTTGGAATTGTGTACTGTAATATCAAGACTTTACCAAAAGATAGAAGTTTTTGACAGGTCACTTTACTCTATCCCTATAAAATTTGTAGGCCATTATATAACTTTAGTGGGAGATATGGTCAAAAAACCAAAACACACTTTTGAAATCTGGCAGATTCTGTCCCCTGGACATAACGGTTCGGATGAGCCAACAGATGGCCGAATTCGGGTTTGGTTTCATAATAAGAGTTGTATCCCACTCTATTCTAAATAGGTCCACAACAATTCCACCCATTTCAAAGCTCTAAAGTTTCATAATGTTTAAATCAGTGGGCAGATTTTCATGGGATTCCATGCAGTTTGGCCCATTTTTCTTCTTGATGATCTTCGGGCCTCCAAATCACCTCCACCTTCAATTGAAATATCAAAACAAGTATATTTTCCCTTTTTAATAGTGATACACATTAATTCATTGAATAAAACATGATGTGAATTATAAATTTATATTTTCAATATTCATTACAAAAAATAGTTTAAAATAGTGGTGTAAGGGTGGAATTGAATAGTGAATTTCCTTGTGATCACACCCCCACACCTAAACATTTGCACTCCTGGGAAAAGTCACATATAGAAAAAATGATTCATTTATATATTCCCAACATCATGAAGATTTAACATTTGATGAAATTTTAATTAATTAAATTAATGTGATCAATGGACGGACCAGACCAACAAGTTCTTCCTAGTGAAAATGGAAAAATATGTCTCATAAATCATATCACAATGAAATTTAAAGAGATTCATGACACCAAATTGAGAAAGGAATTCAAAATTCAACCATTCCACTAAATCTTCATTTGTGTGTGTGAAAATCAGTCCATTCTATTCTTTCCACTTTCTATCCAATAAATATACGTCATTTTAATATTATTCATCTTTAAATGAATTTTTTTTCACCGAACCAGCCCTACAGCCTTTGGAATCATATTTCAAGACTTACTCACTTAAGTATTCATATAAGACAAACCATAATCTCCTGACCTAGATATCCCCATATGTTTCACATTTCATTACTCCCCTCATTTATTATTCTTTAGAAGTTGTATTTGGAACAAATATCACACTCATCTATAAACCCTTGTTTGATCTTCTCACGACACTAATTGCAATAGTTATAACAATATCAAAGGTTTAGGAGGAGTGGTTTTTTACCTTCCCAAGACACAACCCAATTTTTTTGAGGGCGTACAACAGTCGGACATTAGGTACACTAGCACAGGTCAATCTGGTACAGTAATGAAACAGATCAGATAAGGAATGAACGTATGAAAATATCATTTAACACTGAAAAATACTAACCTAACATATATTTACCTTATATTAAGTAAGAAATATTCACACTTCGTGGTTTGGTACCAAAATGTGTGGAGATATTAGTGACACAATTTTCCCAAAAACTACTCACATAAGGGGCATCAATCATCTCAAATGTCTCACAGTGATACAACCACTTATATCATTAATAGAAAACCAATTCACTAAAAATCACTAAATGATGTTAAATTCATAAAAACCTTCAATCCAAAACAAAGGCATGTTTTTTTTCAAATGTTAAATCAACGTGGAAAAAAATCAACATGCATTTTCAGTAAGTTTCAAGATTTAATGACCACAAGGGGGAGTGAAAATACCATAAAAAAGGTGAAAGTGACAAGAAAGAATAAATACAATGAAAATCCTAATGAACCTATAAATATGGGGAAAAGTAAAAATATATTAAAGCAGGTAAAAAAGATAATAAATAAGAAATGATAATGAACATTATTATCTTACCCAAGAATGTACCCATCCCCCCACACCTATAATGTGTAGTGTTCTCACTGTAATAATTGAGAAGGTGATAAGGAAGGATAAAACATGGTGTGTTTCACTGGTATGTTACTTCTTGAACATGGTGTTCCTATATCAGGAACACCGGAAGGGCTTCATGGAAGTGCTTCATCCGCTGCCCATTAAGAGTGAAGGTTTGATTGGTTTCTTCATTTTGAACCTGAACAACACTAAATAAAGATAAATTAATAAGAGTTTATGGGACAAACCAGTGGGAACAAAGCTTACTGTGATGAAACTTCAACCTTCCATTATAAATGAGGACCTTCTTCCCAATGTAGAACTACCAATAAAGTATAGGATTGTCGTGGGAAGCCTTGGTTCCCTCCTTATAAATCCTGAAGTTTTCATATGCATCTCTCCTCATTTCCTCCAACTCATGAATTTGAAACTTCCTTTGAGAACCTGCACCGGAAAGATTAAAATTGCATTGTTTGATGGCTCAGTAGGCCCAGTGCTCAATCTCAACAGATAGGTGACAACTCTTTACTAACACAAGACGATATGGTGATATTCCAATGGGAGTTTTGAAAGACGTACGGTAGGCCCATAATGAATCATCAAGTCAAAGAATCCAATCTTTTCTATTGGGTTGAACCATTTTTCAACAATCTGTTTCACCTCTCTATTTGACACCTCGAGTTGACCATTGTTCTGTGGGTGATATACAGTAGACACTCTATGACCAACCCCATACTGACGCAAAAGTGATTGCATTTTTCTGTTGCAGAAATGAGAACCCTGGTCACTAATTATGAACCTATGTAAGATAAACCTACAAAATATTTGGGCTCTAAAAAATTATACACCTACCTTATAATCATCAATCCTTGTAGCTCGTGCCTCTACCCATTTTGACATGTAATCAACTGCCAGAACAATGTACAAGTTGGAAAAGGAATTGGGAAATGGACCCATAAATTCAATGCCCAAACATAAAAAATGTCATGAAATAGAAAGCTTTGTTGTGGAATTTCATTTCTTTTAAAGACATTACCCATTATTTGACAAAGAGGACACGATTTTCAAAAATCATAGGCATCCCAAAAAAGTGTTGGACAAAAGAGGCTAGAATCAGGGACCATGAAAGTAGTCTATTGGGGACCAAATTATCCCCACACGAATGAGTGCGATAGAATCTAAGGACAAACGGAAACTCGCTATCAGGAACACATCACCTAAGGACTTGATCACATGTGTGCCAGAGGTAGGGTCATCCCAAATATACCAACGAGACTCATGTTTTAGACGACTGCCTTGGTTTTTTTTGAAATCTAATGGAATGAAATATGATACCAAATAATTTACAATTTTAGCATACCAAGGAATAACATCTTTTACTCGATACAATTGATCATCGGGAAACATATCATTTATCAAAATACATGGGGATTAGTTAATGTCTGAGGATCGGGGGATCCTACAGATATGGTCAGCCACCACATTCTATGCTCCTTTCTATCTCTAATTTCTAGATTAATTTTTTGATGGAGGAGCATCCAATGAATGAGATGTGTCTTGGCTTCTGGTTTCTTAAGGAGATACCGGAGGGTTTCATGGTATGAGAACACAATGAATTTGGACCCCAAAAGGTATGACCTGAATTTTTCCTAAGGAAAACACAATGGCAAGGAATTATTTTTCAGTTGTGGTGTAGTTTTCTGGGACATGGTCCAAAGTACGTGAGGCACATGAAATGACATGTGGAGATCGATCAACCCTTTGTGACAAGACTTCCCCAACTGCATAGTTAGAAGCATCACAGATGAGCTCAACCAATAAATCCCGCCGAGTTGGTTGTATTACCGAGGGTGACGTGAAACTTCATTTTAACTTATTAAAAGCTTCCTCACATTCTTTATTAAAAAAATTCTTTTTCTTTTTGGATTAATCGAGAGAGGGGGATTGAAATTTTACTAAAGTCATGAATGAAATGACGGTAAAATCCAGCATGACCTAGTAATGAACACACATCCCGTACATTTTTGTGGAATGGTAAGTAAGAAATGACATCCAATTTTGAAATATCTACTTGGATACCATCCCAAAAAATGACATGCCCCAAAACAATACCTTTTCTCACTATGAAATGACATTTATCATAATTTAATACATATTATTTTCAATAAAGAGATGTAGGACAGAACCAAGACTACTTAAACATTCATCAAAATAGGATCCATAAAAAGTGAAATCATCCATGAAAACTTCCATGCATTTATTAAGGTAATCCGAAAAAATACTAACAATGCATCATTGGAATGTACCTGGAGCATTGCATAGACCCAATGGAATACTCCTATATGCAAATGTGCCAAAGGGGCAAGTGAATGTTGTCTTTACCTGATGCTCGGGGGGAATATGGATCTGAAAGTATCCAGAATACCCATCAAGGAAACAGTAGTGGGACATACCCACTAAACTCTCTAGAATTTGGTCAATGTATGGAAAAGGGAAATGGTCCTTCCTAGTGTGTTGGTTTAGTCGACGATAGTCTATATAGACACGCCAACTATTATGCCCACAAGTTGGAACCAATTCATTGTTTTCATTTTTTGATTATTGTAAGGCCAGTTATTTTAGGAACTACATAAATAGAACTTACCCATTGGCTATCAAAGATGGGGTAAATGATTCCAACATCCAATAATGTTGTTACCTAGTTTTTCACAACTTCTAGGAGGTTTTGGGTTCAGTCTACGGTGTGGTTGCCTCACTGTTTTAGTCTCGTCATTTAATAAAATATGATGTGTACAAATTGATGGGATAATACCAGTAGTGTCAGTAAGTGTCCATCCCAATGCATGTTTATACTCCCTCAAAAGTTCATGTAGTCACAATTCTTACTTAGGATGGAGTAAACTAGCAATGGTGACAGACAACATGTTTCCATTATCAAGATAGGAATATTTTAAATTTTATGGCAGTTGTTTCAGTTCAAATTTAGGTGGATTTTGGATTGATGGGAGTGTGTGTGAAAGTGAGAAGTCACTGATATCATCTAACAACTCAATGGTATCATCCTCATATGAGGAAAGAGATTTTACAATCTTAGCAGTATCATCGATGGTCATTAGATCCTCAATGTTCAAGAAATTATCAATTAATAAACATGCACAACACATTTCTAGACCATTAGAACAATCAATGGATGATTCATTACCCATAATTTCAACCCATGAAGGAAAATCAGAAAGGGGATCGGGGGAATGAAAAGTTTTTTTTCAGGGGAAGGGAGTACATCAATTGAATTAACAGAGAGAGAAATGTTCTTCTACGGGGTTCTTCATGGAAGCAAGGATGTTGAAGTGGAAAATGTCACCACCAAAATCCATATATAATGTACCATTATGGGCATTAGTTTCGGTTTTTGTGGTTTTCAAGAGGGTTCTCCCCAATATAATCGTGGCATGTCCATTCATCCTATCATCCTCTATTTTACGAACATAAAAGTCAGATAGAAAAATTAAAATTTTCACCCTCACAAGAACATCCTCTAACACACCAGAAGGGTGTGTGGTACTCTGGTTGGCAAATTGAACAACACTACCAGTGGGATTCAATTCCCCAACCTGAAATGTAGAGTAAATGGAGTGAGGCATCACATTTATAGAGGCACCTAAATCAAGCATATCATTATAAAAAGACTACCCCCATATGGTGCACAGAATTGAGAATGTTCCAGGATCATTGCACTTGGTGTGAAGTGATGGCTCTATCAATGCTGAAACATTCCTCCCCAGTCTCACTTTATCATCACCTTGAAGTCACCTTCGGTGTGTACACATCTCCTTTAAAGACAAGGCATACTATGGAATTTTCTTCACAACATCAATCAATGGGATGTTAACATGCACTTTCTTGAAAATTTCCAATATTTTCTTATCAAGTTAATTTTATTTTTCTTTTCTAGGTTGGGTGGTCCTTTGAAGAAATGGAAAAGGAATGGTTAGGCTAGTTGACTCATCAATATACACATTCAAAGAGGCTTGACACTCTCACCTAGCACACCCTAGACATGAAACCCTAGAGAATCATTATGTGGGGACATTTAATGATTTCATTACTAGTTTTGAAATTTAAACATCGTTATCTTCCATATATTGACATAAATTTTTTATCATGAATGTTATAAGTTGAATATTGATCATCGAATTCTTAGTTCCAAAAGAAAAAATTGGAAATAACTTTTATTCTGTTTTTCCCTAATTAATATTTATCTATGAAATTATAATAGAAGGGACCTATAGTGCTACTTTAGAGATTTCACTTTCCCTTTGGATTTTGGATTCTATTAGATTATTGTAATTTCTACATGGTTCTTATATGTGTGAAATCATGACCCATTATCATTGAATCATTGGTTAGCTATTCTTTTATTTTGTGTTTTCAATTTATTCGAATGATTTCTCCTTATGTCTAGTAGTTTTTTCAGAAAATAATGATTTCTTTAAATTATAATAAAATATAAAAATATGGTTATAATATGATTTGATATGAAAACTGTTTTAAAGTAATATTCCCTTATTTTGGAAATTTAAGTTCCAAGTTGGATATTGTTAAATTTACATGAGGTGTTTATGATGTTAATTTCTAAAATTATGGGAAATGAATTGTTTTCTAGTCTTGGATGTGTTTGAAATTATTCAATACAACTCATTTAAAATATATGATTAATGGAGTGTAATGATTTTTAAATTTCTTTATAAGTTTCCATTAATTAATTTGAAAGAATTAGTGTTTTGAATTCAATGTGGAATGTACACCACATATCATTTATAGTGATAAAAATAGTAATTAATATAAGGTATAGTGTGGTGAAGATATAAAGAATAATTTATAATGTTGAATAATTAAATACCAATAAGATCAGGTTCTAATAGGACACCTAGATGACTCTATATGCTTATCTATATGATTGAATTATAGACTGACCAGTAAATACATACACACACATATATATATATACTAATTATATATTTACTTCACCTATATGGACTACGTATGTGCACATGTAAGTATCCATATACCAGGAATACGTGGTACTGGCTAGACTGGGGTCTAACTCCGAAATCCATAACAATTCTAAACAAGCCTATAATCTAAATCATACGGTAAAATTCCCATATCTCATAATGAATGTGATAATTCATGCTCAATACTCGATGTGGCGGGTAAGTCTTCAGTCAACCCTAAAACAAGGGGCATAGTGCATCTGGATCAACACCACATATAATGGAGAGTGAAACATCATTCCCAATAAGTCCCTTAATTATCGTTCTACATCCAATATCAATGGAATAATCATATTAATAATAATATTCATGTGGTATCACCTAATATCTATCAAGACTGAACATAACAAATGACATTACAATTTATTTTGATAGTAATATAAAAAGATTCCTTCACTTTCCATAAAATTCTATTCATTTCAAATAATCATTTATTTCATTTAGACATGAAAACCCATTATGAAATAATCCATTAAATTTGTGCAATCTATTTTGTTAATAATGGAATAATAATTTATAATTAATTCATTCCAAACCCTTTTAGAAGTTGGTTGGTATCAGAACTGTTATGAGGAAGGAAAAATAATTTTAGAATATAAAATGTGTCCATGAACTAATCATGCCATATATGTAGAAATAAACATATTGGAATATTAAAAACGAATTCCATAAATCCAAGAATGATTTAAAACTCTAATCACCACTTTTTAATTTTGAAGACAACACACCTCAACTAAGGGGTTTTATTATCAAACATGCCTTTTCAACAAACAATTATGTTTTCTCAACCAAGCATCACAATCATGAGGAATTGCACAATTCCCTAAAATATATCATTTTATAAAGCTTCCAAATTTTACAATTCAATATTAGAAAATCCAAATTGATTCCACACACCCCAGGGGTGGATTAGTCATATGTAAACCCATGGTAAATAATGTGATTTAACAAACACACCCCAAATGTTTAATGCCCCTCCAAGAACTATTTATGTTTATGACACAGAAGCTATAAAAACATGGGCCAACTCTCTTTTTATGATAGAAACAATGAAATTATGAATAAACAAGACTATTTACCTAGAGACAAAATCATTTCATAATTCATTTAACATCTGGATGATGTTTCCTCAATAATAGATTTTTTTATTGAAATGGGAAAATTCTGAGACATGGTATCTCCACTATCGAAATTGCCTATAATGAACACCCAAATCATTTTAAAGACAATCCTATTATGTTATTGAATTTTTGAAATGATCGTTTCCCCACCAACCTCATTTCACTTCCACAAAACATGGTAAGGGAAGCGCTGCCCTTTATTAGCGCTAAATAGAAAGCACTGATAAAGGGGTATGCCTTTATCAGTGCTATATAAAAGCACTGATAAATGTTACTTTTATGAGCTCTAAAATAAGCACTGATAAAGGTGTACCATTTAGTAGTTCTTTTTTAGCGCTGCAAAAAGGTAACATTTATCAGCACTTTTTTAAGCGCTGATAAAGGTATCTATTTATCAGCGCTAAAAAAGCGCTGATAAATGAATGCTTTATCAGCACTTTTATTTAATTGCTGATAAAACATACCTTTATCAGTACTTTTAATGAGAACTGATAAAGGTTACATTGTGTTTTATTTAATAACCCTATCAATCCCTCTTCGCTCGCACGCGGTCAAGCTTTTGCGGAAGCTGAACCAGGCCCCTCGTCCGCTGCGACCTCTCCTCCTCGTCGTCTTCCTCCTCCTCCTCCTCCTTCGCTGCTGCCGCTTCCTTCGCCCCCATTGCCGTGACCGCTACTGCCCCTTCCACCGCCGCTGCCACTTCCTCTACCCCTTCTGCCGCGATCGCCACTGCCTCTACCGCCGCCGTTGCCTCCGCCACCGCCGCTACCATTATTGATATTCATTTTCCAGTAAATTGTTTTTCTACCACTAGAATTTATTTCCGTAATTCTCAAATGATAACATGTGATTTGGTTTTTTAATATGTAATCTGTTATGAAGCACTTGGTGAAACCCTACTTGGTTTTTAGGTCACTTTCAATTTTTTCCATTCGAAGGATGGTGATTTTATTTATATAGTTCTGAAAAAGTGAATATTCTAAGTGGAGGTTGTGGCTATTCTTGATCCATTTTGCTTGGATTGATTCTTCCATTGGGATATTATTCGTTTTTCTAATTAATTTGATAATGTGTTGTTTTGGGTATTCTGATACCTATTTAGTTTTTGGAAAATTATTTTTATTGTATGTTGGGAATATTTACTTGTATCTTCTACCTTTCGATATTTTTTGGGAAATTCATTCCCACTATTATATTTTATGGTTCCAAGTGCTAGTCAGCAGCCAATGGTAATTTGGTACTCCCACAAGGATTTGTTAGTTCGAACTCAGGTATATAGGAACCAGGGTATTAGAGCTATTCTGTGATGAATTTGTAACAGAGGTGTAGGTTCAGCATCCTACATTAAAATCACTACACAATTTTGAATATCTTGTGGGGGCATATGAGGCAATTTTTAGCAACTATTTATCCAGGTTTCATCATAATGGTCCTTAATTGACTAGGGTGGTTTGGGAAAGAAAACTGTAGAATTAATATGATATAATTTTATAAATTTCCATTATTTTTTACTTTGATAGATTAATAATCCAAAATATGGTTATCTTATGTAATGTTATTTATTTTACCATTTCTCTAGTCTGAGTTGTTAATCTGAGTAATATTTTGATGTCACCAATGATTTTTCTAATCTTGTTTTGCATCATTCATCTATGAAGACCCCTGAATATGCTATATGAATAATATTTTCATGTCACACAATGGGATAATAATCATATGGACCATCATCTTATTGATATTATTGTCTGTATTGTCTAAAAATAGGTATAAGAAACTTCGCCCCTTCACAATGAGTCACCAATTTTGGAACATTTAAGGGATGAATCTTGGAATATTTCCTATGAGTTACTCTTCCAAAAGAAACTATATTTGCCTGATTATAATGATCCTAAAGTTAATGTGTATTTTTGGAGAATGTTAAAGATTTTGTACGAGTTCCTTTAATGTTAATGTAATGGTTTACGCTTGATTCCATTTCATGATGTTAATGCTTGAAAGAGGTTGAGTAGACCTTGAAACGCTTTCATTATATATGATCTAATGGTTAGTTTATATCCCCTTGTTAACTATTCTTGATATTCCATATTATTCATTTATATAGTGTATAATTTTTATGCTATTGAATTACTTGAAGAACATACATGGGTCAAGAATCCATCAGATATAGGATGAGGTGGGGGAATTTCATGTAAGGGTGATGTGTTATGTAATTATGTCAAACAATTTGGTTGGGACATTCCATCATCTAAGGATAACAACCACCATCAGGGTGGGATTGTGGTGTTCTTAAAAATGACCATCATTAGGATAGGGCATGTCGTGAAAGGTGTGATAACAGAGGATTGATCAGGGCTTACTCATTTGGGATATACTATCTATAATAAACATGGAGTTAATACCAATTATGGAGGACCTATTGGTCAAGGATTACCCATTTTATGTCTGTCTTTTATATTTTAAAAGTCTTTTGAACTCATTTTATCGAAGTTGGGTTCAATAATTTCTTTTTATGTTAAGGCGTGTATTACCATAGTGTGGGTTGATTTCGGTTTTAGTGTGTTCTTGGGGATTGTAGGATGTGGTAAATGGTGTAATCGATTTTAGATTAATTTATTCTCATGGGTTTCCCCTATTTTATGTTTTCTTTTCAGTTGGAAATCTCCTCTGTTGTGTGCCTCTCCTCTGCCACGAACGCACCTATGCCGCGTGCTTAACGACACCTTCGCGGTGAGTATTCTCATATTACTCATTGGTTTCATCTTGTTCACATGTTATTACTGTTTGATATTGATGGTTATAATGTGATATGTATGGGCTAAACGCCCCACTGAAAATCATTGTCCTTGGTGGTCCCTATTTGCGCACTAAATGAATTGAATGTTGGTTGGTTCTTGTTGAACATTGGATTATAAAAATTGGTAATTTTTGTATACTTGACTTATCAATGTACACCCTAGGATGATAAAACTTTTGTGATAACCTCTGAATTAACAAACCAAATTGAATAAGGTATGCTTTGTAAAATATGAAATTGTGATTTTTTGGTTTGTATGGTGTTGCGATTGTGATCACGGTTGTTTTTTTTGTATTGTGTTGTAGTTGTTGGCATGATTGATATGCCATTTTTTTCAATGTTGTAGTTCTTCCACCATTGAATATCAATCAAAAATTTACCCATTTCAATGGAACCACCACTTTGTTACAAGTGCAATTCCACTGAATCCTAGAAAACCACTTCTAGAGGACTCTATGAGACACTTTAAAATACATGGTATGTAATCTTTTTAAATGTAACATGCTTCAACATACCTATATTTCATATAGATTTTAATTCCACAAAACATTTACCTCCAAAATTTACACCACATGACTAATCTTCTGACTCATACTTGGAATACATTTCATTTTAAATGTTACATGTCATGTGAACCTAGGTCATACACAATATATCTACAAGAAATATACATCAGCATGAAACCATGTACATGCCCTGAAATAAGGGTAGAACCATATAACACGTGTTTTACTTCACTGACACAATGTATAGAAAACATAGAAACTTGGTCTGTATAGACTATACACTCCTAGTGGTCATGTAAGGACTACACACCATGTATTCCACAAAAATGTGATGCATAACTGGTGAGGTGACTCAGTATGTATATAAAGTACACACCTCTAGCTCATGTTGTTCTATATGTCATGTATTTTCAAAGGAGTCATTCAGTATTTGTAAGACTAACTTGGAATTAATTTGATATATTCCAAATTAAATCAGGTATCTTATCTATACACGATGTTCACCCTACTGGACACACCATGTATATGGATTTCACATGATTTTAGATACAGTTGTACCCTGATTTGTTTTTATAAAACCCAAACAAGGAAACTTGATTAATTAAAACATAATATTTGGAAACTTTGAGATCGAACCCATAAAGAAGATGAATATGAATAAAGAATGGATGAATGACAATCGGTTGACAAAAGACTATGAAGATGTCGTGAAAGAGTTTATCAGGTTTGCAGAAGATCATGCATGTGACCCTTCTCAAATCCTTTTTCCACGTTGGTTAATTTGTGATACACTAGATGCAACATTTTAAAACTAAACATCTAGTTATATAATTTATGTTATCTTTTAATGAGGATTCTGTTATGATAGGGTGGTGCATCAATATCGTCTAATACATTGAATGAATCTAGGGCCTAAGGATAAGAACGCCTACAAGATCTACAATTAGAAAAGTATCCAAGTATATATAATAACATTTCACTATCCAAACACATGTCAAAACAAATTAAATATTGTTGTCGATGTTTCTACAGAGTCCAAAACAAACAAACGGAAAGGACTGTGGTTATTATATTTTTAAATTTATGAAAGAGATCGTATTTCATCAATAAAATAGCATCCCTGACGAGGTATTTTTGAAAATAATTATGATTTAATTTAAAATATTTATTAATCCTTTGTGTACTTATATTTTTTCAGTACTACCATGACTATCCCAAAAACTCATATTCAAAAGATGATATAGATCTGTTTAGAATCGAATGGGAAGCATTCCGGATTAATGATTATACACAAATAAGAAGAAGGTGAATTCATACTACATATGTTATCTATATATGATCATTGATTACCCTCCAAACTTCTTTGGTGAATAACCTTGGATGATAAAAAAATGACATATTAGAGCAGATTGAGATACAATGAACAGAATGAATTCCTTCAATCATTAGATAGCATTATTTTTGATGAAAAATGATCCAATATCCAAGCAGGAATCTTAAGTTTTATGTTTACACCGTTGTTGATTAAATAGTTTGAGCAGATCGATCCCTTCTATAGATATGTACCAATTGTGGATTGAGAATGCTCCGATGTATTGATATCTTAAATCATTACTCAATGTTTTCTATCCCTGGATTCATATTATTGATCTTTCCACAAATCAATATTGAAGTAAGGCATGATGATGTGCAGTGCGTATGGGGTGAACGATGAAACAACCGAGGATCATCAAAATCCATTTTCCAACAAACGATGGATGGAAACAACAAATACGGCCTATATCCACCATTTTCAGTTAGATATAGGGCCTAATATAAATATTTTTGAAATTAAAGTAGAGGGATCATATTCAACATGCAGAGATAGTATTTCAGAATCTAGGGAAAACTCGACTACACGTTGTGTTCAAGGATGAACACACGGTGTGTATCCCAGAGAGTGTGGTGGATAGGGTTTCAAAAAATCATAATTATGGAGTTTCGTAGTTCTCCAACACAACGTGTACCCCTTCCCTAGTATTCAAACACATTTTGTGAATCATATTGATGGGATCCCATGATAAAGTACACGACTACATACCCATGTACATGGACACGACCAGCGGCACATGACCAGTATCACACGACCTGGTCCCAGTTAGTTTGGAAATGCCATTTATTCTACATGTACAACATGCACTACTACATGTAATTGGTTCCATGTAGACCCATGGACATCGTCCATAGGTGGAGTGGTACCAGACACTGTTTTGTTCTTCTCACACGTCGTGCACCCCTTGGTTCATTTTTAAGAAATTTCAATGATCTGTATCTCGTTTGTTTGAACTTGTATTTGAGCACATGTGTTGTTGTTTGACTTGCACAATTATTTCTAGGTAGATTCAGGAGATAATGGGTATCGTTGAGGGAATTTTGGAACTTTTGGATACTCTTCTTCCTTGAATTATCTATAAGATAGATATCCCCTTACCCATTGTTGTCAAAGACGCGCGGCGCAATAAGGAGCAAAGGCTGCTTGGGGATGCATACACCTTTAACAACACTGCCCTTACCATCTCATTTGGGATTATTCTAACTAAGTATATATATATACAAAATCTATATCCATATATTGGATTTGGTTACTCTCTTACCATTGGAGGTGAAGATGTGTGGGGTATTCCACTACCTTTTCAGAATCTGGCTGTTATTCGCATGCTAGGTAATCTCGTAGGAAGGTATTTATGTTCAGATTCTCGAACGAAAGTTGTGTGTCACCCAGTGAATCCTCAGGTTTGTGTGGAATTTAATGCTTCCCGGATACCTTTTGATCATGCATGGATTACAATTGGAGAAGAGTATAGGTGCAAACAACAGGTGGTTTATGAGGACTAGACGAATTAATTTTTTGTTTGTCACCGCTTGGGTTATTCAGTGGTGGTTTGCAATAAGGGAGGGCCTTAGAAGGCTCACTGTTCAAATCCCCATGTGTCTACCTGAAGGGTATGAGGTTCTTCAAAAATGGTTTCGGAGGCTGGTGCGGGGGCGGGTCCAGGATAGGAGCAAACATGAACAAAAGGTGTGGGTAAGGAGCCTCACCTCCTAGTGGTGGAATGGCAACTGGTTGAGGATTGTAGAATGAAGGCTGGGGCTAGTCTTGGATATGTTCGAGGAGAAGGAGATGTCCTGAGTAAGGCGTTGGAGGTTTGTGCGAGGGCGGTACCTTTTCAAGAGGAAGAAAGAGTAGAAGGAAGTGGCAGGGAGGCTCAACATACAGTGGTGGCTGATCAAAGGGAAGAGGTCAGCAGAGAGTAGGTCGAGGATGGAGAGGGAACTAATGGGATGTTTGGCAGGGTGAATGCCTTGGACGGGCCAGTGCTGGTTGCTGAAGGGGATCTCTTCGAGGAACACAGTGATGGGGAGGTGACTCCAGTTCAACCTGAGACAGTGGGGGCTAGAGGTATGGACATATCGGCCAAGCCTTTTATCCATTTAAGCAACAGGTTTGAACCACCATACATTATTTATTATGATCGAGGTGGTTCACATCCTAAATATCCCAGGGATTTTCTTCCCCTGGGAGATGATCTCCTAATAGGGATTCCCATGTCACTCCATACATACATAGGGAATGTCTACATAGATACACAAAATAGAAATAAAGGACATTAAAAAACATTTTTTCCCATGGACCCTGTTGATGGATGGCGAGAATGGAGATCCAACAAGGGATTATTTACATAGTGAACCCCTTTATCCCCATCTTATGAGGTATGAGCCAACCATATATGACAGGAAACGTGCAGCCCAAAGTAAGAAGCTAAAAAAATAGGAGGTAAAAGAACTTAACATGACAAGTTTGTGATATGTGCCTCCCATTTCTATTAATTACCCTATGCCTACTTATATCCTCCAACCCGAAACGTCAACACCAGATTTTGAAGAGACCATTGAGGTGTCAATTTTGATAAAAATTCCCATGGATCTGAGAGAGGCATTTTACTACATTTAATTTCAAGAAGAAGTCCTATAGTGGGTGTTTTCCCAATAAGAATAGGTTCTTATGATCCAGACACTCCCTAGTATGTCATAAGGCATCACCATTCAACCTGTAATGCCAGGAGAAAGTCTGGATAACTGGAAGATTAGTACAATTCCCAGGAGGAAGCAGGATCCATTGGACTAAAGTAATAACTTAGTATTGGGTCGTGTTGAGTTGTCTCCTTCCAACAAAACCGGAATATTTTGAGCCTCAGAATGATCCTTTTTTAGTTTTTGAGTTTGGTTTCTTTCCTTTTAAAAGAGACATTATGATTTCAGTGGTTATTATACAATAATCATTTTTTGAATAGCACATTGAGTGAAGGGATCCCCCTAGGGATCCCAAATGTGGAATCATTTACTTCTCTATTCTAGTGGGAGTGAGGGAGGACCCTTGAGACAGATAGATTTGGAAACACTTTCTTTCTGAACTAGGCCCAACCTTGTGTATTTTTCTACCTAGAAGAGATCAACAACAACAACCTATAATCCTCCCTCTGGTCGCCTTCTCTTTTATAGTTCATTAAGGTATCTTTTTCACATTGAAAATATAATTTTTTATATCCTCATTAGGTAAGGTAGTTTTTACATCCTGTAAGAAGATTAGAGAGGCTGCTCTCCTTCAGACCCTCCTATGGTTGGTCTTCAATCAGGTGCTGAAAGACATATTCCTTCTATAAGGGGTAGGCCTTACAAAAGGCATAAATAGAGTCATTTTCTAGGTGGGTATCCCAATCAAGTATATTTACAAGGAGTATCTTCCATATGGAATTATCAATATACGTACGAGCATTATATCTGAGTCCATAAATATTTATTTAGCAGAATTTTTATATCCCCTTTTCTCCCAACTGATCTCCCTAAGTCCTCCCTCTCAAGCTTCTAGTCAGGAATAGAGTGAGGTGAATACTGTATGTGTGCTATGTGATTCTCTTTCTATTATCTAGGTATCTGGGTATGGAGGTCTTTCCCTACCCATCGATCTGAGTACTGAAACGATTGTGTAAGAGTCATGGTGCTTCTTTCTCTATGTTATATTTTATAGGCATTCATTAGTGAATTTCTTTTGTAGGACTTCTCCCCTAGTATCCACCACTCTTTTTATACAATCTCTTTTGAAATAGAATCTATTTTTGAATACTATAGGATGTACAAACCCCTATATTCGAAAAAAGAAGGATGAATCCATCGTCTAGGTATAACTAGAGTGAGTCCTATTCTACTATCTAGGCATCCCAATAGTTTTCTAGCAATCTGAGTAAATAAGGGTCTCGTTTCATGAGTGTTTTTCATTTCTTATATATACTAACATGGGCACATATATCTTGGGAATGTTCTTGGGTACCCTATGTGTAATCATAGCCTAAAATCCTGAGGAATGTCCCCACAATCCACAAACCATCCCACAAATATTTACCAACCCAGGTCATCACATCATAATGGGGAAGGAACTCTCGCTCTATAGTCATCTCTCCTAGACCTATGTACTAATGAAAATAAATGTTGTAATTGGTAACAATTGACATTTTATTAATGTATTATTTCATATTAATGTTTAATTTATTTCATTATTGTATTACTGACAAAATATTTGTTTTCTGATATAGGTGAAATCTTTTTCCTGAGTTCGAAAGCTTTGTACAGAAACCACCACCATGGACGAAATTTTTTTAGAGAAGATCATGGATTAAAAAGGATGAAATATCAATGTTTTAAATTTTTTGTTGGATAATTGTAATTGTAACCAAAATAAAAATTGTTTGAAATGTATATAGAAGTGTGTTGTTTTGTATTCATTATTTCAAGTAAATGTATGTAGTATTTTTGTTCTTATGTGCTTTTTGTGTGGGTGTTGTTTGTGTTGTGTGCAGGTGCTGTCAGGTGTGCAGGTTCTGTGCAGGTGTTGTACAGGTTCTGGTTTTGCATCGGATCTTTGGCCTTTATCAGCGCTAGTTAAGCGCTGATAGATGGATAATATATCAGCGCTATTTTGAGCGCTGATAAAGGTAGTTTTTATAAGTGCTCAAAATAGTTCTGATAAAGGTAGTGTTTATCCGTGCAATTTTTGGCACTTATATATTATATATTTATCGGTGCTGAAAATAGTGCTGATAAAGACTACATTTATTAGCGCTAAGAAATTGCTGATAAAGGAGCACTTTTATTAGTGCTTTTTTTAGCACTGATAAAGGTCCCCATTTATCAGTTCTATTTTTAGCACTGATAAAGGGGAACCCCCTTTATCTTTACCGAGATTAACAGTTATTTTTTAGCGCTTTTAAAGGTGGTTTTTAATGCTATTATAATCCCTATTTTTAGTAGTGTTTATCCATGTCAAGATAGATTTTCCTTAAGAGAATTTACTAACATATACTACACTCATCCCCACCTTACAACATAATTTTTTTCTTCACTTACTATATTATTAAAGATAAAATAAAACTAATCAAGCCATTTTTGACTCACCATTCTCAAAACAATCATCTCAGATGGATGATGTACTAAAATACAGACACAAAACCTTCTTCTAAGTCATCTTTAGTTACCCTTGAACACATGTAATGAATACCATTTCTTACTTCCAGTGAAATTTCAATCCCAACACTAACATTAATCAATCATGGGAAAACACGAACCTGGGTTTACACACAACCCGATACACTTTATCATCTCTAAAAACATCTCATATGATCCTAAATGACATTTTGGGTAACCTTTAAATCATCAATTATAATTTTATGATCTCATCAAAGATACCACATTCTAGGAAATTTACATGTGAGATTACTATTCACTACAAGGACTTCCACATGTCAAGAACACTAACTGATCCCAAATATGGTCTAGTTAGGAACCAGCTGGTGTCCATGAGACTAACCAGTGTGTTCCTACTTGGTAACCCAAATATCACTCAGGAATAAACATGAATTTTTAAACAATCACGTTTTAGAAGTATAACTCCCATATAGTTTACTTATTATTCCCAACTACATTTAAATTTTTCATGATTTATAGTCGACGTTCTTTTAGTGTTTCAAGATGATATTAATATAGGTAACATAATCATCATAAAACAAGATCACACTAAGAGGGTACCGTTCATTACCAATAAGAATTGAGACACTTCTATCATATCCAAGATGATGTATTCTATAGATTCCCAACTATAGGAAAGAAGAGAAGTCAAATCACCACCGGTCAACTTCTCCTAAAAGAAGCTCGACTTCCCTGACCATCACATCATCATTAACTAATCAAAATGACATTACCACCCAAATCATCCCTTGATACCTCCATCATTACCATTTATTTCCACCCATGACCTATGAAATTTTCAATGGTCACATATAAAACTATTGATTTCATTATCTTTATGCCTTGCAAGATGACCGTGCTGTCATGACACGTAAAATGGATAACATTTTTAAGGTTGATTTATAGTCTAGGGAAGACCCTAGGTTATCTCTCATGGAGCATTGTTGGGTTTAGAGTGTGTGTTTTTAATAAGAAGTACTAAAATAGGAGTGGTTTTGAAACTTGTTTTTGGATGAAATTACTTAATTGAATGTTTAAATGTTTAGAAGCCAAATGGATTTTGAAAAATATGAGATAAAAGGGTTCACTGTGAGTTCACTACACACATTCAAGGTCATCATTCATGGAGATTAATTTGGGATTGGATTAGTTCTTTAGTTGAAATTATTTGGAATCCCTATTAATTCCTAAGCCATTATTTCATCGCTTAAAGAAACAATCCTTGACATAACAATCATATTTTCAAGGTCCAGAACTTATGCATAGAATAAGAGCTTCTAAGGAAGATCTAAATCTCATGATAGTGGGTAAAAAAAGGATTCTTCTATTACCCGATCGGAAAAACACAATCCACGCTCACAAAACCTCACACCGATCGGTTAGAAATTAAGAGCATCTCATCCTCACGCATCAAAGAAAGAATTAAAATATGAAAGTATGTAAGATACATGGAATAAAATGTTTTAACACCCAAATTACTCTAAACAAGTAGCTAATATATGTGTTGTAACTCTCTTGACATGTGTGTATCTTCCTCACAACAAATGCCCACTGTTTAGCTCGACATTGGGTGGAGGAGGAAGCTCAGGCGGAACCCTTTATTCATTATTGATCCCCCTTTGAGTATAGGGGCCTCCAGAACTTCTTGGATGAGGAGGAGACTCCTATAGAACTCCAAATTGGTAGCACTTCACTCCTTGTCCAAACATAAAAATGAGGTGCCCATGGTGCCTTTTTATAGCCAAAATGGGACATGGTTTTGGGAACCCTATATTTGAGATACCACTTGTGTCCCTGTTTTGGAATAGTATAATGAAATATCAAGACTTGAGAAAAAGATAAGAGTTTTTTTCCGGTCGCATTACTCACTTCCTGTCAAATTTGGAGGCCATTAGACAACTGTAGTAGGATATATGGTCAAAAAACATAAACACACATTTGAATTCGGGCAGATTTTGTCCCCTGGACATAACGGTTTGGATGAGCCACCAGATGGCCGAATTCAGCTTTAGTTTCTTGATAAGAGTTGTATGTCATGCTGATTTTGAGAGGTCCACAATGATTCCTCCCATTTATATGCATGTAATTTTCATAATGTATAACATAGTGGTAAGATGTTCATGGGATGCCATGCAGTTTGGCCCATTTTTCTTCTAGATGATCTCCGGGCCTCCAAATCACCTCCACCTTCAATTAAAATATCAAAAAAAGTATAATTTCCCTCTTTAACAGTGATTCAAATTAATGCATTGAATAAAACATGAAGTGAAATTTACTTTTTTAATTTGAATATTCATTATAAAACTAGTTTAAAATAGCAGTGTAAGGGTGGAATTGAATACTGAATTTCTTTGCGATCACACCCCCACACCTAAACATTTGTACTCTGGGGAAAAGTCACATATAAAAAAATGATGCATGTATATATTCCCTAAATCATGAATATTTAACAATTGAGGAAATTTTAATTCATTAAATTAATTTGATCAATGCACAGACGAGAACGGTGAGTTCTTCCAAGTGAAAATGGAAAACGATGTATCATAAATCATATCACAATGAAATTCAAAGAGATTCATGACACCAAATTGTGCAAGGAATTCAAAATTCAACCGTTCCACTAACACTTCATGTGTGTGTGTGAAAACCATTCCATGATATTCTTTCCACTTTCTATACAATAAATATATGTTATTTTAACATTATTCAGCTTTAAATGGATTTTTTACCGAACCTTCCCTACATCCTTTGCAATCATATTTCAAGACTCACTCACTTAATCATTCCGAGAAGTCAAACCATAAGCTCCCGACCTAGATATACCCATAAGTTTAAAATTTCATCACTCCCCTCATTTATTATTATTTTTAGAAATTTTATTTGGAACAAATCTCACACTCATCTCTCAACCCTTGTTTGATCTCCTCATGACACTAATTGCAATAGTTATAACAATATCAAAGGTTTAGGAGGAGTGGTTTTTGACCTTCCCAATATACAACCGAATTTTTTTGAGGGCTTACAACAGTCGGACATTAGGTACACAGGCATAGGTCAATCTGGTACAGTAATGAAACAGATTAGATAAATAATGAACGTATGAAAATATCATTTAAAGATGAAAAATATTACCCTAATATATATTTACCATATATTATGTAAGAAATATTCACACTTAGTGGTTTGGTGCAAAAATGTATGGAGGCATTAGTGACACAATTTTCCCTAAAACTACTCACACAAGGGGCATCAATCATCTCAAATGTTTCATAGTGATACAACCACTTATATCATTGACAGAAACGAAATTCACTAAAAATCAATCCATGATGTTAAATTCATAAAAATATTCAATCCAAAATAGAGACCGGTTTTTTTTCAAATGTTAAATCAACATGAAAAAAAATCCACATGCATTTTCAGTAAGTTTCATGATTTGGTGACCATAATGCGTGGAGTAAAAATACCATAAAGATGGTGAAAATGATAATAAAGAAGAAATAGAATAAAAATACTAATGAACCTAGAAATACGGGGAAAAGTAAAAATATAATAAAGAAGGTGAAAAAGATATTAAATAAGGAAGGATGATGAAAATTCTTATCTAACCCAAGAATGTACCCATCCCCCACACCTAGAATGTGTAGTGTCCTCACTGTAATAATTGAGAAGGTGATAAGGAAGGATAAAACCTCGTGTGTTTCACTGGTATGTTGCTTCTTGAACATGGAGTTCCTCCATCAGGAACATCGGAAGGGCTTCATGGAAGTGCTTCAGCCGCTGCCCATTGACAGTGAAGGTTTGATTGGTTTCTTCATTCTGAACCTGAACAACACTAAATAAAGATACATTAATAATAGTGTATGGGCCAAACTAGTGGGAAAAAAGATTACCTGGATGCAAATTCAGCCTTCCATTATAAATTATGAACTTCTTCCCAATGTAGAACTGATGATAAAGTATAGGATGGTCGTCGTCATCCTTGGGTCACTCCTAATAAATCATGAAGTTTTCATATGCATCTCTCCTCATTTCCTCCAACTCCTGAATCTGCAACTTCCTTTGAGAACCTGCACTGGAAAGATTATAATTGCATTGTTTGATAGCCTAGTAGGCCCAGTTCTCAATCTCAACAGGTAGGTGACAACTCATTCCAAACACAAGATGATATGGTGATATTCCAATGGGATTTTTGAAAGCAGTACAGTAGGCCCATAATGAATCATCAAGTCAAAGAATCCATCTTTTCTATTGGGTTGAACCATTGTTTTCAAGAACTTGTTTTACCTATCTATTTGAAAACTCATCTTGACCATTAGTCTATGGGTGATATGTAGTAGACACTATATGACCAACCCCGTACCAACGAAAAATTGATTGCATTGTTCGGTTGTAGAAATGAGAACCCTGGTCACTGATTTTGAACTTAGGTAAACTAAAACCTACAAAAGATTTGGGTTTTATAAAATTATATAGCAACCTTAGAATCATCAATCCTTGTATCTTGTGCCTCTACCCATTTTGACACGTAATCAAATGCCAAAACAATGTACAAGTTGCCAAAGGAATTGGGAAATGGATCCATAAAATCAATGCCCCAAACATCAAAAATGTCATGAAAGAGAAACAGTTATTGTGGAATTTCATTTCTTTTAGAGACATTACCCATCCTTTTGTTTTCTTGGTTGGGTGGTCCTTTGAAAAAATGGAAGAGGAATGGTTGGCCTAGGTGACTCATCAATATGCACACTCTTTCCACTGGAAAGGCTTCTCTCAGGACAAGGTTCTTCGATATTTGGAAAATTTCTAATAGTTGGGATGGAGGTTTCCTCAAGATAGGATGAATCTAATTGAGGATTAATTTTACTTTATAGTAGTTTTCCACTCCTAAGGGTGATGATACTATCATTTATTTTATCCCTAGGGTTAATAATTGGTTGATATGGTAGTTTACCCGACCGATGACTTTGAATTTCCCCCACCGAGATAGCTATTTGGCCTAATGGGGTTTTCAGGTCTTGTATGGATACCGGGGTGGTTTATTGGAATTGGATATTGTTGGAATCCATTTGTTTCATCATATCTTCTAGGATAGGCTGTAGATTTGGGGAGGGTGGTTGGAAAGGCCTTTGGGGTGATTTTGGATTTCTGGATAGTGGTGGTGGATGGCTACTCTGTCCTTGTTGGTTCCATGGTTGATGAGGCTGGTTTGAATAACACACTTTCCTATAGGATTGGTTTTCTTTCTATGTAGAGTTGGATGGATAGTACAGTTATTTCCTAAAGGGTTGGTTATAGGTGCGTCCTGGGAATATTGCCTCATAACTCTCTGAAGTTTCTCTCAATTAGGGGAATTGGTCAGAATAATAGGTGTCAGAAGAGACGATTCCACAACGGATGGGAGGAGGAGATTGAGATTTACATTGGGAGTGAGCGAGTTGTATTAAAATGGTGCTTACCTCTTCAAAATTTGTGTCCACCTTCTTCTCAAATTCGGTACTTTTCACCTCATGGACACCTCGAATGGGTATTCTATACCGTGTACTAAATTGTTGAGTGTTTTTCACCATGTTCTAAATTAGGGTTCTTCCAGAAATTAAGGACTTATCTACAAGCACACCACCTGTAGCAGCATCGATCATATTTCGATCAATAGGGATTAATCCTTCCTAAAAATATTGAATTAAAATTTGATCACTTATTTGGTGGTGTGGGAAACTTTATCATAACCTTTTAAAGTGTTCTCAATATTCAAGTAATGTTTCACCTTGATATTTTCTTATCCCAAAATTTTTATTCCTTATTGTTGCAGTTCGAGAGGCTAAGAAATAATTTTTCAAGAAAAAGTCGTTTCATGTCTGCCCAAACTCTTATTGGGGAATTAACATAATAAAGTCAATCATTTTCCATATCTTCTAAAGAAAATGGGAATTATCTAAGCTTTACCTATTCCTCATCCAAACTAGTAGGTTTTAATGTTGTACAAATAGTGTGAAATTCTTTAAAATGATTATGTGGATCCTCTCTAGGATGCCCATGGAATCTTCGTAACAGATGAATTAAACCATATTTTAGTTCAAAATTGGGTGCCTCACCTTGTAATTGAATGTATGTAGGTTGTATAACGACATTAGGTGAGGTTAGTTATTTTAATGCCTGGTTATTTTCATCCATGTTATTCACCTTAATTTCATTTTAAATGTAGGTTCCCGAAGAAGAATAAGAAGGATCAATATGAGTATTTATGTTTTGTGCGTCCTCCTTAAAAGGTTCTTCTAGTGTATCTCGGGGTCGTTGATGTAGGGTTCTCTCTGGTTTGGGTTCAAAAGGTTATAAGTCTCCCAGAGTAGAACATGTCATGCACTAAACCTAAAAAACAAACGGTTTATAATACAAATATATAGGTAGAGGTCTAAGATAAAACAAATAAATATTCACAAAAATTACAAAAAACTTATCAAAAACGTTCACTAAATGAAAGCACTCCCCGGTAACAGCACACAAATTTGAACACGCTGTCATGACACGTAAAATTGATTATATATTTAATATTTATTTATAGTATAGGTCAGACCCTATGTTGTCACTCATGGATCAATGGTTGGTTTAGAGTTTTCATTATCAATAAGAAGTACTAAAATAGGGGTGATTTTGAAACTAGTTTTAGGATGAAATTACTTAATTGAATGTTTAAAAGTTTAGAAACCCAATGGATTTTGAAAAATATGAGATAAAAGGGTTCATTGTGAGTTCACTACACACTTTCAAGTTCATCATTATTGGAGATTAATTTATGTTTGGAGTAATTATATTTTTGAACTTAATTGGAATCCCAATTAATTCCCAAGCCTTTATTTCAGTGCTTAAAGAACCAAACCATGACATAATAATCGTATTGTCAAGGTATAGAACATATGAATTTAATAAGTGATTCCAAAGTAGTTTTAAATCTCAAGAAAGTGGGTATGAATATGATTCTTGTGTTTCCCAATCGGAACAACACAAGTCATGCACTCAAAACCTCTCACTGATCAGTTAGAAATTAAGTGTGTCTCATCCGCACACATCAAAACAAGCATTCTAATATGAAATTATGTGATATAAATGGAAATAAATGTTTGAACACCCAAATTAATCCAAACCAGTAGCTAATATATGCATTGAAACTCCGTTTAAATGTGTGTGGCTTCCTCACAACGAATGCCCACTGTTTAGCTCAACATCGGGTGGAGGAGGAAGCTCGGGTAGAACCCCTTCTTCATTCATGATCCCACAATGAGGATAAGGGACTCCTGTAAAGACCCATAAAATTCCATGGAATTTTTTTCCTTAATTTTCATTGAGATTTTACAAGAACGCAGTTTCTGACGGAACCTAATTCTGAGGCCCTGTGTGGCCGGAATCAATTTACGAAGTTTAGCTCAGGTACGTTCAGTGAACGAATTAGCGGTTTTTCCTAACTTTTGAACTGATGCTCAGAATCGAATTCTGAGGGCACTGATTGAATCGCAATGCCGGTAATTGTTTGAGAACACCTTTTCTGGAGTGGCGTTTTCTCGGGTGAGGTTATTAATTAAATGGGTTAACTGAAAGATAAAATAAAATATTGTGCTACAAATTTTATTTCTATTCTAAGTAGTTAAACCTATGCTTGGTGGTTGGAGTGGGACCCACTAATATCCTTACTACAGTAGGTAGGATATTAGTGAAGTGGGGCCCACATGAGCCCCACCCCTTCAAATCCATTTTTAACCTCCCTCTCTTGCTTTTAATATGTAACTCACCGGCACCCCAAATTAATGGCATGTCAACCCTCAAAATTAATTTGAATACTAAATGCTCCTCAATTAATTGAATTAATTGAATGAGATCTGTTTGATTATCAAATTAATGGATTGCGTGTGTGTTAATAAAATAAGACAAGACTTATTTTATTAGGGGTTGATTCATTGTGCGAAAGCAAGGGAAGACTCTTGCGCTCTTGAGGAATATCTTCTTCCTCCATGAAGAACGCGATGAACACACCGTCACCGACAAAGAACGCCAACCTCTGACGAAGGACGATGAATAACGCTGATTCCTCAGAGATTGATGACGTGATGCCGTGTACCACGACGCTGATGGTCCTGTTCTCCGCGACGCCGTGTACCGCGACGTCGTGTACCGCGACGCCGACGATCCTCCTTCCGCGATGACATCTTCCGCGACGTCCCTTTCCCGCGACAAACCTCGTTCGAAGACTTCATCGAGGTAGGGGGCTGGACCGCACGAACACGGCCGACCCTCCTCCCCCATTTGATGATGTTATTGTCGCGGCACTAACAAAGGTAGCGCGTTGCCACGGCACCGCACGTAAACAATGAAGAACGGGAAAAGAAGCATGGCGCCATCACACCACGCCATTGAGACCGAATGAAACCGCGACTAGAGTCGGGGACGAAGAGGCGGTTCGAAGACTCTGTAGATTGTTTATTTGACATGCGGATCGACGGACGATGACATAATGGTCCGCATAGGCATTTTTAAGACTTTACAGTGAAGGGCAGGTCCCGGGAGGACCGCTGGCGAAGACTGAATCTAAAACGGACCACTGGAGCGCGTCTGGTGATCCGCGGAAGACCCTGCCAGTGCGCCCCGCCGGCCCGGCGGTGCCAGCGGCTGGAGGCTGCGGCCGGCACCGGCAGGCCGCCCGGAGACGGAGGCGTCCCAGCGCGCCGCTAGGATGAACCGCCATGGCTGAAGCCACGATGGCAGGCGACTGGGATCCCGTGGCCGCGTGCGATCCGGTGGAGGACGTGGCACCCACCGCGTCCTCAGAGCGCAAGGGAAGGGGGGACCGCATGCTCGACCTCTGGCCGAGCCAGCGTGCCACCCGGCCTGGACGGGCCGGGTTGCGCGGACCGGACTGGGTCGTGCCCAGCTGGGCCAGGCCGCACCAGCCGGGCCAGGCCGCGCCCAGCCGGGTCAGACCCGGGTCGGGTCGCCCGGTTCTGGCCGACCCAGGGGGGTTGGGCCAGGTTGGACCGGGCCCAAACCCCCCATTTTCGGAATGTTTTAGTCATTTGACCTTATCTTGGGCTTCAGACCTCCGATCAACGCACCGTCCATTGAGTTGGGATCCTTGGATCGAGACAGAGTTTCGGTATATTACATTCGAGGTTTCAAAGAACATTGGGTACGGCCGGGTTGGTTCGAACACGAAACCAACCGGGCCCTCAGAGCGGAAAATCTTATAACAGGAGCTCCGGAAATCTGATTGACGTTCTATCAACTTTGTTGGTTTCCTCTTAGTGAGACAGACGTTTTGGCTTACTCCGCTCAAGGTTTGGACACAGTTGGAGTGCGGTCAGGTTGGTTTTGACTTGAAAACCAACCGGGCCCCTGGAATGAAAATGCCAATAACTCTCAGACCGGGCATTCGATTGACGCGCCGTCTGTCACATTGAGTTTCCTTTATCGAGACGGAACTTTGGGATACATCAACTCCTCACTACGTGACAGTTGATGTATCGACCTCCTGGCTCGTGGAGCAGACCCTCCCGGAACGAGCATGCTGTGTGCGGAAACCCTAGAGCTGGCTGAGACTTGACGACTGATGATCGATCGATTCAGATTGTTTCGATAGCCCAGTGGGGAGCGCTTGGTTGTAGCGGCAGACCCACGTCGGAGGAGTTCTCGGTTGTAGCGGCAAACCCGCGGTACTCAACAGAATGAGTACCTCTATAGGCTATGAGGCGGAGCACTTGGTTGTAGCGGCAGACCCATGGTGGGAAGCGCTTGGTTGTAGCAGCAGGCCCACAGTACTATGAGGGGGAGTGCTTGCTTGTATCGGCAGACCAATGGTGGGAAGCGCTTGGTTGTAGCAGCAGGCCCACAGTACTAGAAGGGGGAGCGCTTGGTTGTAGAGGCAGACCCATGGTGGGAAGTGATTGGTTGTAGTAGCAGTCCCACAATACTTGAAGGGGGAGCACTTGGTTGTAGCGGCATACCCATGTTGGGAAGCGCTTGGTTGAAGCAGCAGGCCCACAATACTTGAAGGGGGAGTGCTTGGTTGTAGCGGCAGACCCATGGAGGGAAGCACTTGGTTGTAGTAGCAGGCCCACAGTACTTGACAGGTGGAGTACTACAACAGTCCAAGGTTAGTGGGAAGCGCTTGGTTGTAGCGGCAGGCCCACTGTACTCAATAGAGGAGGAGTTCCCCAGCAGCTATGTGTTCGACCGTAAAGACTTTCGTACTGGAATCCTCCGTGGGTTCAGCAGTGACGACTACACTACTTGTATCCTACGTGTGTCCTAGCTTAGATGAATCAGTGGCTACATCTGATCATCTCTATCACCTTATGAAGAAGTATATCTGTGTGAGCTGAGTCTTGATTTTCAATCAATATCTCTGATATGATTGACTTTCTTTCCTAAGTGTATTGAGTTGTGCTTTCCTGTGTGGAATGGTTTGTACTATACTGTGTAGACATGATTGAACTTTGGCTCGGATGTCAGAGCCGAACTAGAATTGATGACTTAGGGATATGTATGGGAAAATACCTAAGCAGTGATGGATGTTACTTCGTGATTGTATCTTTCCTTGTGGATTATCCTTTGTGGATTCTGAGAGACCTTCGGGGGTCTTGGGGTCCCTTCTGAGTATCATATACTCACCCTTGCACGGGCTTCGCCCGCACTACGTTGTGTTGGTTGCAGATGGATAATATCACTGATCGAGGTTGAGGCTTGTAGAGCTGGGCGGTTCTTGGAGGTGGAACTCATGACGAGTCGGTACCTGGAGGTGGACCACTGAGTGGAACGTACACGGGGCGGACGACAGGACCCGAGGAGCTAAGGAGGCTATCTATACCCACCCTTCAGGTGGGATTTCCAGTGGACAGCTCGGTGTTGCTGCTTGCTTTTCTGCTGCTCCACTCTCTTTCAGTTTTACTTACTTTTTGTTGTACTGTACTTTCAGTTTGGGTTTGTATTCTGGCCCACTTACTTTTACGTACTTACTTTTGTACCAGTTTTACTGAGTATTTACTTCTGTTGGCTTACTCTATGGTGTTTGTTTATTTTATAAAGGAAATTACTTCCCCATTTTGTCGGGATTTACGCCTTTGGTGCTAGTCTCCAGCCCCTGGCCTATGGAAGGCGGGCTTGGGGTAGTCACAGCACGGGACCAAGGATGGGTCGGGTCAAATTGGTATCAAAGGAGTTCAGTTCTACTGCCGAAATCAGGAATATGATCTTTCTACTATGTGAAGAAATAGTGTTAAGGTTATTGAGTGTGGTTATCAGTCCAGGGAGTCCAGTGTTGGTGCGGTGGCCGACGTATCCGTACACCAGGACGCTGAATTTTGATTTCCAACTCAATGCACAAAAACATTGATTGCATTGTGTTTCAAAAGTTTTCTTTGTGATTACTTTGTGTCAGCTCACCAGGTATACTATTTTGACCGTGGCGCACCTGTATCCTTTCAGGATGTCCCCACAACGGTAGCCAGCTAGGGTTCAGAGCTTTGTGCGAGACGACATCCCACCGAGTTATGAGGCCCCGGTGCAGGGCCCTTTTTCAGCGGAGGCACCGGTGATACCTCTACCCGTCGAGCCACCGATGCTACCAGCCCCAGCCGCTGAGAGTGCACGTCGGCTTTGTGCACTGCACGAGTTTCGACATCAGAGAACGCCTATGTTCCATGGGGAGATGAACCCTCAGGCAACCGATGATTGGCTGGAGGCGGTTGTGCGAGTTTTGAGGTTAGTGGGGACACCAGTTGACCTCATGGTGATCCTCACAGCGAGCCTTCTGCACGCGGCAGCAAGAATATGGTGGAGCTTGATGCTCCAGGTGAACGAAGAGGCATCTCTCCTCTGGATGGACATTGAGAGCCTCTTTTTCTCGGAGTTTTTCCAAGCCACCCTCCGTGAGGTGCGCATCCAGGAGCTTCTACAGCTGTGGCAGGGCAGCATGACGGCCGCCCAATACTCAGTGAGATTTACTGATCTCTCGTGCTATTCGACGGACATGGTGCGAGACTCATTCTTCCAGACCTGGACATTCGAGCAGGGACTGAGGCATGAGATCAGGGCATCGATGATCTCCCTCAACATTCCGATGTAGGTAGGGGTTTTGGAGCGAGCCCTCTTAGTGGAGAGTTTCCTTGCTGAGCAGTCTCCAGCATCAGGACCCACCACTAGCCGGCATGCGGTCAAGTCTTCTACAGTGGGCGGTAGACAGATGATGCAGAGGTCCAAGAGGACCAAACCTACAGGTGATCGACCGCATGACACAAGATCATGTGTGAGAGGCACCCGAGGTGGAGAATGACTTACCAGGAGCGGATAGTGTTTCTCCTGCAGTGGGGTTGGTCACATGGCACGTGACTGTCAGACCCGCCATACAGATGACCAGCGGATAAATGAAGGACCTCCTAGGTAGAGTCAGAGGTTAGATCGGGGCGGATTTCAAGGAGCAGGAGACTGAGGCAGGGGATCCGGCCGTGCAGTTGGAGGTGGATGACGCTTCGAGGTGTTTCCACCACCACCACCAGGAGGTCCACCCCGACTGCAAGGAATTGGTGGACATGGGAGAGCTCACCTTCAGGCAGCTGAGGCTTTTGACTATAGAGCTCTGGAAGCTGGAGGACAAGAGCGAAACTAGTTCCAGGCATGGAGGCCTTTATTGTTGGTGATTTTAGATTTCTTTTTGTTGTGGTTGTATTTGTCTTTGTACTTGAGATGCAGTAATAAAAGACACCTTTCTTGTGGCGTTTACTTTTTTATCCTCCCATTATGTTGTTACTAAGAGGTTCCGGTTTAAAAACCGTTGAATTGACCCTCACTTTTGAGATACCTACTAGAGGAGACCCAGTGACCACACACTGATGCCGACAGTGTGACTCAACCCTTGAAGGAGAGAGTAACAGTTGGATCTCATGGTAGTAGCATCGAGTCCTTACGACGTCATCCTTGGTATGGATTAGTATCATACATATCAGGATTGAATATATTAGGCAATGAACGTGGTTCATCTAGGGGATGAGACCAGATTTCTCTTATCAGTGAAGAAAAAATCTTAGCAGCTCTTGTAGGACCAGAGAAGGTCCAAGTCATCTAGGAGTGGATGAGGACAGCTCAGAGCCGACAAAAGACTTATGCTAACCGGAGGTGGAGACCACTAGAGTTCAAGGATGGCGACCAAGTTTTCCTGCGGGTCTCACCTCAACGTGGGTTACAGAGATTTGGTCGGGGTTCCAAGTTATCTCTGCGCTTCATTGGACCCTTCTAGGTCTTCAACAGGGTAGGCAAGATGGTTTACCGATTGACCCATCCACCTCAGTTGCACCAGGTGCACGACGACTTCCACGTATCTCAACTGAGGAGATACGTGATTGACCCGACACATATCATCGACCATGGGGAGCTTGACTTTGAAGATGTGGAGACTTTTTAGGAGGTCTCAGTGGAGATCGAAGATCGACAGGAGCGGGTCCTACATGGGCGATCGATTCCTCTAGTGCCCATAATATGGCAGCACGGGAACCTCCAGGAGAGCACTTGGGAGCGGGAGTCTCGGATGTGTGCACGGTACCCACATTTGTTCCCCTAGTTTATGATGTATCTTTACGGGGACGTAAATACCTGAGGTGGGAGTAAGGTAAAGACCCATAAAATTGAAGGGAATTTTTTTTCTTCTTAATTTTTTTTGGGATATTATAAGAACTCAGTTTTTGACGGCACCTGATTCCGAGGCCCGGTGTGCCCAGAATCAATTTCCGAAGTTTAGCTCGGGTACGCTCAGTGAAAAAATGAGTGGGTTTTCCTAACTTTTGAACCGGTGCTCAGAATCGAATTCTGAGGGCACCGATGGAATCGCAGCACCGATAATTGCTTAAGAACACATTTTCCAGAGTTGCGTTTACTCGGGTGAGGTTATTAATTAAATGGGTTAACTAAAGGATAAAATAAAATATTATGCTACAAATTTTATTTCTATTCTAATTAGTTAAACCTATGCTTGGTGGTTGGAGTGGGACCCACAAATATCCTAACTCCACTAGGTAGGATATTAGTGAAGTGGGGCCCACACGATCCCCACCCCTTCAAATCACTTTTTAACCTCCCTCTCGTGCTTTTAATATGTAACTCACCCGCACCCCGAATTAATGGCAAGTCAACCCCCAAAATTAATTTGCATACTAAACGCTCCTCAATTAATTCATTTAATTGAATGAGATCTGTTTGATTTTCAAATTAATGGCTTGCGTGTGTGTTAATAAAATAAGACAATACTTATTTTCTTAGGGTTTGATTCGTTGTGTGAAAGCTAGGGAGGACTCATGCGTTCTTGAGGAATATCCTCTTCCTCCTTGAGGAACGCGAAGAACACACAATCACCGACGAAGAACGCGGACCTCCGACGAAGGAAAACGAATAACTCTGATTCCTCAGTGATCAACAAAGTGACACCGTGTACTGCGATGCCGATAGTCCTCGTCTCCGCGACGCCGTGTTCCGCGATGCCGACGATCCTCCTTCTGCGACGTCGTCTTCCGCGACGTCCCTTTCCCGTGACAAACCTCGTTCGAAGACTTCATCGAGCAAGGGGTTTGATTTTTGGTTCATGAATTTTATTGACCGTCCAAACTTCTTTTTCTTAGCCGCTTGATATCGGATTAACAGGAGGGTGTCAGACCGCACGAACACAGCCGACCCTCCTCCCCCTTTTGATGATATTTTTATCGCGGCACGAAAAAAGGTAGCGTGGTGCCACGACACCGCGCGAAAACAAAGAAAAACGAGCGATGAAGCGCGGCGCCGTCACGCCGCGCCATTGAGGCCGAATGAAACAGCGGCCGGATTCGGGGCCGCAGAGGCGATTCGTAGACTCCGCAGATTGTTTATTTAATGTGTGGATCGACGGGTGATGACGAAACGGGCTGGAGAGGCATTTTGGAGACCTTCGCAGTGAAGGGAAGGTCCCGGGAGGACCACTGGCGAAGACTGCAACCAAAACGGACCACCTGAGTGCGTCTGGTGGTCCGCGGAAGACCCTGCCGGTGCGCCCCACCGGCATGGCGGCGCTGGTGGCTGGAGGCTGCAGTCGGCACAGGCCGACCACCCGGAGGCGGCGGCGTCCCGGTGCGCCACCAGGAGGAACCGCCACGGCTGAAGCCACGATGGCAGGCGACCGGGATCCCGCGGCCGCGTGGGATCCGTTGGAGGACGCGGCACCCGCCGCGTCCGCGGAGTGCACGGGAAGGCGGGACGGCGTCCCCCAATGCTCGTCCGCTGGCCGAGCCAGCGTGCCACCTAGCCGGGCTGAGCCAGGTTGTGGGGACCGGGCCGAGCCGGGCCAGGGTGTGCGGACCGGGCTGGGCCACGCCAGCCGGGCCGGGCCACGCCCCGCCGGGTTAGATTGGACCTGGGTCGGGTCGACCCCATTCGAGCCGACCTAGGGGGGGTTGGGCCGGGTCGGACCGGACCCAGACCCCCATTTTCGGACCGTTTCAGGTATTTTCCATATCTTGGGCTTCAGAACTCTAATCGACGCATCGTTAGTTGTGGTGGGATCCTTGGATCAAGATGGTCATTTCGGTATATTACACTCGAGGTTTCGGAGAACTTTGGGTATGGCCGAATTGGTTCGAACACGAAACCATTCGGGCCCTTGGAGCGAAAACACTTATAATATGAGCTCCGGACCTCCGATTGACATGCTGTCAACATTGTTGGTTTTCTCCTAGTGAGATGAATCTTTTGGCTTACTCCGCTCGAGGTTTGGATGCAGTTGGAGTGTGGTCGGGTTTGTTTTGACTTAAAAACTAATTGGGCGCCTAGAACGAAAAAGCCAATAACTCTCAGACCGGGCGTCCGATTGACGCGCCGTCTGTCACATTGAGTTCCCTTTATCGAGACGGAACATTGGGATAAATTAACTCTGAACTACGTGGCAGTTGATGTATCGACCTATTGGCTCGTGGAGCGGACCCTCCCGGAACGAGCATGCTGTGTGCGGAAACCCTAGAGCTGGCTGAGACTTGACGACTGCTAATCGATCGACTCAGATAGTTTTGATAGCCCAGTGGGGAGCGCTTGGTTGTAGAGGCAGACCCACGTCAGAGGAGCGCTCGGTTGTAGCGGCAGACCCATGGTACTCAATAGAAGGAGTACCTTTGTAGGCTATGAGGGCGAGCGCTTGGTTGTAGCGGTAGACCCATGGTGGGAAGCGCTTGGTTGAAGCAGGAGGCTCACAGTACTATGAGGGGGAGTGCTTGGTTGTAGCGGCAGACCCATGGTGGGAAGCACTTGGTTGTAGCAGCCGGCCCACAATACTATAAGGGGGAGAGCTTGGTTGTAGCGGCAGATCCATGGTGGGAAGCGCATGGTTGTAGCAGCAGGCCCACAATACTATATGGGGGATAGCTTGGTTGTAGCGTCAAACCCATGGTGGGAAGCGCTTGTTTGTAGCTGCAGGCCCACAGTACTTGAAGGGGGAGCGCTTGGTTGTAGCGGCAGAACCATGGTGGGAAGCGCTTGGTTGTAGCAGCAGGCCCACAGTACTTGAAGGGGGAGCGCTTGGTTGTAGCGGCAGACCCATGGTGGGAAGCACTTGGTTGTAGCAGCAGGCCCACAGTACTCAACAGGTGGAGTACTATGGCTGTCCAAGGTTAGTGGGAAGCACTTGGTTGTAGCGGCAGGCACACTATACTCGATAGAGGAGGAGTTCCCCAGCAGCTATGGGTTCGACCGTAATGACTTTCGTACTGGAATCTTCCGTGGGTTCGGCGGTGAAGACTACACTACTTGTATCCTATATGGGTCCCAACATAGAAGAATCAGTGGCTACATTTGATCATCTCTATCACCATACAAAGAAGTATACCTGTGTGAGATGAGTCTTGATTTTCAATCAATATCTCCAATATGATTGACTTTATTTCCTAAGTGGATTGAGTTGTGCTTTCTTGTGTGGATTAGGTTGTACTATCCTATGTGGAAGTGATCGAACGTGGGCTCGGATGTCAGAGCCGAACTAGAATTGATGACTTTGGTATATTTATGGGCATATACCTAAGCAGTGTTGGATGTTACTTCGTCATTGTATCTTTCCTTGTGGATTATACTTTGTGGATTCTGGGAGACCTTTGGGGGTCTCGAGGTCCCAACTGAGTATCATATACTCACCCCTACATGGGCTTCGGCCGCACTACGTTGAGTTGGTTGTAGACGACGGAAATCACTGATCGAGGTTGAGGCTTGTAGAGCTGGGTGGTTCCCATAGGTGGAACTCACGACGAGTCGGTACCTGGAGGTGGACCACTGAGCGGAACGTACAAGGGGCAGACGACAGGACCCGAGGAGCTGAGGAGGCTATCTGTACCCACCCTTCAGGTGGGATTTCCAGTGGATATCTCGGTGTTGCTACTTAATTTTCTTCTACTGGACTCTCTTTCATTTGTACTTACTTTCTGTTGTACTGTACTTTCAGTTTGGGTTTGTATTCTGGCCCACTTACTTTTCCGCAGTTACTTTTGTACCAGTTTTAATGAGTGTTTACTTCTGCTGGCTTACTTTGGGGTGTTTGTTTAATTTATAAAGGTAATGCCTTCCCCTTTTTTTTTTGGGATTTACGCCTTTGGTGCTAGTCACCAGCCCCTGGCCTATGGAAGGTGGGCTTGGGGTAGTAATGGCACGACCCCGAGGATGGGTCGTGACACCTCTATAACTACTAGGATGAGTAGGGGACTCCTATGGAACTCCAAATTGATAGCACATAACTTCTTGGCTGAACTAACAAATGAGGTACGAATGGTGCCTTTTTATAGACAAAATGGGGAATAGTTTTGGGAATCCTATTTTTGAGATACCAGTTGTGTCTCAGTTTTGGAATAGTAGAATTCAATAGAAAGAATTGACCAAAAGAGAAAAGTTGTTTGTAGGACTCTTTATTGTATCCCTGTTGAATTTGGAGGCCATTAGACAACTGGATAGAGGGATATGGTCAAAAAAGGAAACACACTTTTGAATGCAGGCATATTTTGTCCCCTGGATAAAATAGTTTGGATGCGCCACCATATGGATGAATTCTGCTTCAGTTTCATAATAATAGTTTGATACCATGATGTTATGGAGAGGTACAAAAATTTTAAGCCCATTTGGATGCACATAATTTTCATACTATTCAAAACAGTGGATAGATGCCCATGGGATGTCATGCAGTTTGGCCCATTTTTCTTCTAGATGATCCCTGGGCCTCCAAATCACCTCCACCTTCAATTAAAAAAATCAAAACAAGTATATTTTCCTTTTTAATAGTTATAAACATTATTTAATTGAATTAAAAATGAAGTTCACTTTATTATTATATTTTGAATATTCATTACAAAACTAGTTTCAAATTGCGGTGTAAGGGGGGAATTGAACAGTGAATCACTATGCGATCGCAAGCACAAACACATTACAATACTCACCACAATCATGGTCATAAAAAAATTGAACTATTCATTATCAAATGGTTTTCCTTAGTTGTATAACTTCTATATTAATTGAAAAGTATTCACTAGAGATTCTGAGATACACCAAACATTATGAGTTTCCTAGTCATCAAAATGAGAGATAAAATATCCACTCATAATAATTCTATATCAAATTAACCTCAAATGAATACATGAAACTTATCTAAGTCACGCTCACATAGATCATAAAAATTAGCATGAAATCCAAAAATCCTAACCAGTGTTTAAAACCCTGGATCCACTTGGGATTCCATCCTATGAATTGGGATTATTTTGATTCCATTAATTCCTAAGTCACTCAACTCTTGAGATGACCAAATACCATAATAATTATCTCAAGGATCAATGATTCCAAGGAACTAAAAAAGTTGTTATATCATTAAAATCATGATGGATACCATGTGTGTGGGAAAAAACTACACCAAGGTTTCAGAAGCAATAGGAAACATCCTTAATACTATGCATAGGTTATCTTCCAAATAAATATGTGTATCATGTTGTTCTTACAAGATATAAATCCTAGATTTTCATTTCTATATACAACCATTAACCTATATGATCATGTACCAAGTCATCCATCACTAATAAATAAGAGAGAATCACACAACCTACTAAGTAGCTGACTATTCCCTAGGAATATCTAACCTATCGAAACTGAGTGTTACATGATACTAATACCCCTAATTAGGGTCACAGATACCAATAAAATCCATCCAAACAAGGGTAAAATTTACCCTATATGAATCTAACTCTTACTAATGTCACATAAATGGTACCATACATCATAAGGTTCGTAACATCTTGTGATTAGCCACTGTAAGAGGATAATATTCATTGCTAATATATGTAGTTTTCATGTGCCTTGCTATTCATAAATACCATTTTAGTGCATTTTACATTTTGAACACTCATTCTCATCATTTGTGCACTTCATGCCTAATGTGCACCAATTTTGGCCCAATGTCTCATCTGATTTTAAAGAATGTAACCATCCATGTTTTAATTTGATATTCACTTAATTATGAACATTTTTTATTCAGGGATCAATGGATTATTAATAAAGTATGAGGGAGATATTTGGCGATTAAAGGAAACAATTCTGGAGAAGGCAGATTGTATATCATCCCACTGATCGGACTATGGGGACCACAATACAGGCCCAATGAAGCCCAAAATTTATGTAAGGATATAAGACATATAGGGGAACAAATCATTCTTCTGGCGATAGTGCTAATTCGTCCTCAATGGTGGTGATCAAGGCGGCCCAAGTTGAAGATTTAATTTTGGGCCAGAATCTGCGGCCCAGAAAAGCAGCCCACCATTTCAATCATATCTCCCGAACCACAAATTATTTTGGTCTGTAATTTTACATGATGTTAGGGGACATCCGGGGCTTCATTTAAGTCTTCTATGTCCCACTCCAATTCGGCTTTATAGAAGGTCCTTGAGGCGCGTCTTTCCGGTGGATGCAAGCTGGCTGCAACTTCGGGGCAAGAAGTGGAAAAGTCTCTCATCATTAATGTTCCACCCACCTTTTCCCAACATAATTAATTCAAAGCACATGGGATGTTGGGAGCTCGGCCAAGGCTTAATTTTTTCCTATTTAAGGCAGTAGTGGTGATGGATTTGGGGAGGTTGGATGCTTTCTTTTCATTGTAATGTTATTATGCCAATTTGCCTTTGTAATGTTCTTCCTTCTCATGTAAGTTGTTCGAATCACCTTAGTCTTCAATAAAAGTTCTTCCTCTTCTCTTGTTCTGTTCTTATCCTTATCACCATGATACCATTGCCTCAAGGTGTGAATTTATTCACACCAAACCTTGTGATTTTGTTCACACAACGGTGGAGTGATTGTTATTTTTGTTATTTTTACTTCTTCAATTCCACCCTCATAAGTCTACTTTCCGCTTCCGTTGAGAACTTGTAATCAATGGAGGGCTAGCTCTTTTATGGGTTGATCCAAGGGAGTAGCAAGGGGCTGGATTGAATGTTATTTCTCATGCCCTAAATGTTATTAATTTCTTTTAATTGAGTTTCTTTCATTCAATGATTTTTATTCTTCCTCTTCCTTATTGAATTTATTCACCCCACTTTCATGTGCTAATTACATCCTTTACCTTGGAGTGCTCATGAAAATGATCCTACAAGTGTATAGGTGATTATCATATGTTTTGAAGGTGTTTAATCAGTAAGTGATGAGGTTAGTTTGAATTCATTGCATGAATCCTTCTCGAGTTAATGAAATTAAAATTGTAAAAAAAAAGGGAATTCATTCAATCCACCCCGAGCCATAACCTAGGATCAACTCATTTTCTCTTAATTTGAATTCACATAGATCTTTTAGTTCTCTTTTAAAAACAATATAAAATCAACCCAAGTTGTCCACTTCATAGCCAAAAATCCATCTCTTTTTGTTGAGTGTCTAAAGGTTCTTCTTAGGTCTCTGAGGATTCGACAACCCAAGCTACACTACAAGCGACCGCTTGACCCTTAAAACTTGGGTAAATTTGGGCGAGACCAAATTTTGGCGCCGTTTCCGGGGACCAAGTAAGTTCCTTAGACAAAAACCTTCTTTCCTTACCCCCATTCTTCTACTCTCACCCAAGATCTCTTATCTTGTCCCTTTCTCGGTTTTTTTTTTGGCGCATGTCCGCCTACACCCGCGATTTCTCAAACAGACTAGTTAGGGTGGATAGTCCTAGGATAGGGGAGTCAAGTGCACCTAGGGGATTGTTTAAATCAGATTCAAATACTCTTGAAACCCCAAAGTCAAAACTTGAAACAAGTCCAATGGATGGTCATCCACAAAATCAAATTGTAAACCCTGGGGGGAATCAAATGGGAAACCAAAACCAAGAAGCTCCAAACTTAGGGAATGTAGTTGATCAAACCATGAACGACTACCTCACTCCATCTTGGACCAATGCCCCCTCATGCATTAGACACAATTTCATAGGAGACACCAACTACATATTCAAACCCCATGTCCTAAACCACCTTCCAACCTTTCATGGGATGGAGTCAGAAATGCCATACCTTCATGTCAAAGAGTTCAACGACATTGTTGAAACCATGTGTCCCCCACATCAACTAGAATCTGCTAAGATGAGGCTCTTTCCTTTTTCATTAAAGGATCGAGCTAAAAATTGGCTAAACAACCTGAGACCTTCATCAATCCACACTTGGAACCAACTTCAAAGAGAATTTTACAAAAAATACTTCCCCCATCACAAAACCATTGCACTAAAAAAGAGCATCCAAATTTTTTTTGAAAAAGAGGGAGAGTCATTTTATGAAACATGGGAGAGGTTCAAAGACACACTAAACATGGTTCCACACCATGGTTTTTCTATTCCTGAACAAGTAAGAATTTTCTATGAAGGTTTGGGCCCGGGGAACAAACAATTCATTGACATGATGTGTAATGGGACCTTTAAAAACAAATCCCCAAATGATGCTTACGAGTATCTAGAAATCCTTGCTGAACAAAACCAAACATGGGGAACATCACCTTACTCTGAAAAGCCTCAAAGAACTACTGGAATGCATACAATTAGGGAAGAGGAAAGCCTTAGGGAGAAACTTGCAGCACTCTCTAGGAAGGTTGAAGAGATAGACCATAGGAAAATCAATGAAATCCAAACTGTAGACCTTGTTTGCACAATCTGTGACAAACATGACCACAAAACGGACAACTGCCCAACCATTCCATCCATCAAGGATGTTCTTTTAGGAGGACCACCTGCTGAAGTCAATGCCCTAAACTTTCAAAAGCCTCAATACCCAAACACATTCAACCCAAGGTATAATGACCACCCAGGCTTCCGATGGAAAGATAACCAACAACCTAGCCAACCACAAGGACCAAACCCCTACCCTACACAAAATTTTCAAAACCATAACCAATTCCAACCACAACCAGTCCAATACCAACATCCTCCAGTCCAATACCAACAACCCATCCAACAACCAAAGTATCCCCCTGGGATAACCCAACCAACACAAACCCCTTCCCAATCTGTCCCTCTCCCAATCCTTGAACAACTGTGCAAACAAATGGAAAGGATGAACTCAGAAGTCTCGTCCCTTAAACAAGAACTTCAAACCATAAAAACTGGAAAGGCACCCATGCCCACACAGGCCATTCCACAACAAACATCAAAGGGGGAGACAAGTTGCACTCAAAAAACTCATGAACAACTAAAGGTTGTGACAGTTTTAAGAAGTGGGAAATCAATTGAGAAACCTGAACAACTAATTCAGAACCCACCTGAAGATTCAAACTTGGATGAAAATTTAAATGAACCACAAGATCAAACTGATGATACTAATAAAAATGTGAAGGAAACAACTCTTCAAGAAACAACCCCACAACCTGCCCCATTTCCTCAACGCATGAGGGGGAAAACCAAGCCTGAATTGAGTGAAACATTGAGGGAAATATTCTCACAAGTCAAGTTGAACATTCCAATCCTCGATGCCATTCAAACCATTCCTGCATACTCAAAATACCTTAAGGACCTCTGCACATTTAAACGGAAATTCTCACATAAGAACCAAGTCCTTCTGGCAGCAAATGTTAGCACAACAATCCAAGGAACCCTTCCTCCAAAGATGAAAGACCCGGGATGCCCTTACATAAATGTTGAACTAGGAGAGAACAAAGTTGTCAAAGCCTTGTGTGATCTCGGAGCCAGTGTGAACCTCATTCCTTATGCTATGTATTGTTAGTTAGGGCTCGAAGAACTCCAACCCACATCTGTCACTCTTCAACTTGCTGATCGTAGTATTCGAGTTCCAAAGGGGATCTTAAAGGATGTTTTGGTGAAAGTTGAAAATTTCATTTACCCAGCTGACTTCATTGTTCTTGATAATCACCCAAGCTTAGGTCCTAGAGAGCAAACCCCAATCATCCTTGGTCGTCCCTTCCTTGCAACAATCAACTCTGTTATCCGAGTCCGAAATGGGAACATGACCATCACCTTTGGAAACATGAGTCTAGACTTGAACATCTACAATGCAAACTCTCAAATTGGGGATGATGAAGAGATCCATGAGGTTAATTGGATGGGTAGTGTTGATAGTGAACTCAAGGAACATCAAGGAATTACCGAAGGATGTTTAAGTCAAGAAGAGATTGATTTTCTTTGTTCACATGAGGGAAATTTGTCTCCTTGGCTTGAATCTCTTTCAGATTGCTCTATTGATGATTTTCTAGAATCACCAATCAATGATACCATGAGTGAAATCAATAACATCGAGTCCATATCCCTTCATGAAACTACTCTAGCTAATTTAGTGGATGAAAATTCTCTTCACAAGGAACCAATTTTGTCAAGAAATGTGAACAAAGAAACTGAGTTCAATGAAAAGTCTCATCCTTTCTTGGAAAGTGATAACCACTCTGATCTTGAATTTAAGGTTTTACCTTCATCACTCAAGTATGCGTTCTTAGGGGACAATCAATCCTTTCCTGTTGTCATTTCTTCCTCTCTTGAAGCCAATCATGAGAGGATGCTTCTAGATGTCCTTAGGAGGCATAAGAAAGCCATTGGATGGACCCTATCAGATATTCCTGGGATTAGCCCACTTATCGGGACTCATAGAATTGTTCTAGAATCCGATTCAAAGCCATGTCGTCAACCTCAGCGACGACTCAATCCTAATCTCATGGAAGTAGTGAGAAAAGAACTTTTGAAATTGTTAAAAGCTGGTATCATCTATCCTATAGCTGAGAGTGAGTGGGTTAGCCCAATCCATGTTGTTCCAAAGAAGGCTGGAATCACAGTAATAACCAATAATGATGGAGAGATGCTTCCAACAAGGGTTAGTAGTGGATGGAGAGTCTGTATTGACTATAGGAAGCTCAACTCTTGTACCAAGAAAGACCATTTCCCCTTGCCCTTTATTGATCAAGTCCTCGAGCGAGTGGCGGGTCATCAATTCTACTGCTTCCTAGATGGATTCTCAGGGTATAATCAAATCGAAGTCTCTTTAGAGGATCAAGGAAAAACGACCTTCACTTGTCCATTCGGCACTTTTGCCTTCAAGCGCATGCCCTTTGGGTTATGTAATGCCCCTGGTACCTTCCAGCGGTGCATGATGGGAATCTTCTCGGACATGGTGGGGGATTGTTTAGAGGTCTTCATGGATGATTTCTCCATCTTTGGGGATACTTTTGAGGGATGCCTTCTAAATGTTGAAAAGGTTTTGTCAAGGTGTGAGGATAAGAATCTCATATTAAATTGGGAAAAATGCCATTTCATGGTAAGGGAAGGACATGTTCTAGGTCATCTAGTATCTGGTAGAGGGATTGAAGTTGATAAAGCTAAGGTTGACATCATTCGTCACCTTCCCTCTCCTAAAACTGTTAAGGAATTGAGGTCCTTCTTAGGACATGCTGGTTTTTATAGAAGGTTCATTAGGAATTTTAGCTCTATTTCTCGACCACTTTGTGCTCTATTGGTAAAAGATGCTCCATTTTTATGGACAGAAAGCTGTGAGGAATCATTCTCTACACTCAAGTCGACTCTTATATCTCCACCTATCATGAAATCTACAAATTGGAAACTTCCTTTCGAGCTCATGTGTGATGCAAGTGACTTTGCTGTAGGAGCAGTATTAGGACAACGATGTGAGAAAACTCCATGTGTCATTGTTTATGCAAGCAAATCTTTAAATGATGCACAAATAAACTACACCACCACTGAGAAAGAGCTGCTTGCTGTTGTCTTTGCTTTAGAGAAATTCAGGTCTTATCTCTTAGGATCACCCATCATTGTCTTCACTGACCATTCAGCCCTAAAATACCTTTTCCAAAAACAAGATGCCAAGGCTAGATTGATTAGGTGGGTCCTTCTTCTTCAAGAGTTCGATTTAACCATTAAGGATAAAAAGGGTGTTGAAAATGTTGTAGCTGATCACCTCTCTAGGATGGAATTCAAAGACAACTCACACCACCTCTCTGTGTCTGATTCATTTCCCGATGAGCACCTCTATTCAGTGAGTGATTGCCCTTGGTATGCTGACATAGCAAACCATTTGGTGACGGGTGACATTCCAAAATTCCTGGGGACCCATGCTAAGAGGAAATTCCTTTCTGATGTCAAACACTACGTGTTTGATGATCCTTACCTCTTCAAGTTCTGTCCTGATCAAATCATTAGGAGATGTGTTCCCGAGTCTGAGCAAGAGTCCATTCTAAAATTTTGTCATGGAGAGGCATGTGGAGGCCACTTTTCTACAAAGAAAACCACTGCAAAGGTCCTCCAAAGTGGTTTATACTGGCCGAACCTCACTAAGGATTCCTTCCAATACTGCAAAAGTTGTCCTCAATGTCAGCAATTAGGATCCATTTCCAAAAGAAATCAAATGCCCCTCACTCCTATTCTAGTCGTTGAAATCTTTGATTGTTGGGGAATTGATTTCATGGGACCCTTTCCAAACTCTAAGGGATACCTCTACATCCTCTTAGCTGTTGATTACGTCTCAAAATGGGTTGAGGCCATTCCCACCAAGACTAATGATCATCAAGTTGTGATCCGATTCCTAAAAGAGCATATCTTTTCTAGATTTGGAATTCCGAGGGCTACAATCAGTGATCGTGGAACCCATTTCTGTAATCGCCCATTCTCTTCACTCATGTCTAAGTATGGAATTTCTCATAAAGTTTCCACTGCCTACCATCCTCAAACCAATGGTCAAGCTGAGTTAGCAAATAGGGAGATTAAGCAAATTCTTGAAAAAACTGTCAACCCCTCTAGGAAAGATTGGTCTGAGAAACTCTTGGATGCTCTTTGGGCATATCGTATAGCATTCAAAAACATCCTAGGAATGTCCCCATATAGGTTGGTTTATGGAAAAGCATGCCATTTACCTGTTGAAATTGAGCATAAGGCATTTTGGGCAATCAAGAAAATGAATTTCGACATTTCTTTAGCCGAAGAAAAGAGGAAGTTAGATCTTAATGAACTTGAGGAACTTAGGATGGAGGCGTATGAAAATTCAAGGATAAATAAAGCTAGAGTTCAAGCCTACCAATCTAGGAATATCAAAGTCAATCAATTTGAACTGGGAAAACCTGTGCTCTTGTATAGTTCAAAACTTCATTTACACCCGGGAAAGTTAAGGTCTAGATGGTCAGGTCCATTCATAGTGCATCATGTGTACCCTCATGGGGCTGTAGAGATTCAGGATCCCACAAGTGGTAACATTTTTAAGGTCAATGGTCATAGGTTAAAACCATTCATTGAATCATTCAATAAACAGGAAATAGAAGTAGAGTTAACAGAGCCAACCTATGAACCAGGAAAAAATTGATAGATTTAGGATCCATGTCAGGCTAACGACGTTAAACAAAAGCGCTGCACGGGAGGCAACCCGTGGTCTTCATCTTTCTAATCTTTGTGACTCATTTTTTTTCCTTCTTCTGCATTTTGTTATTTAAAAAAAAATATAGACTGTTGACCTGATCTTATTTTATGAGTAAGGATGGGTATGAAAGGGGAGCACCGTATTCATCCGTGTCACGCGGTGTGATCCCTGAGTAATACCTTACCCAGAAAATATAAAGAAGACAATGTATCATCAGTTTATTTTATTTTATTTTATTTTTATCTTTTTTGTAGGTATATAAAAAAAATAGATTGTTGACCTGTTCTTCTTTTATGAGTAAGGATGGGTATGAAAGGGGAGCACCGTATTCATCCGTGTCACGCGGTGTAATCCCTGAGTAATACCTTACCCAGAAATTTAAGAGAAGACAATGTATCATCAATTTATGTTTTTATATTTTTTTTAAGGCATGTCATAGGTCATTGGGAAAAGCTGGTCACAATCGTCCAAGCCATTGGGAGATAAACCAGAACTGAAGGGAGACATGAGAATGCATTTTCAACATCAACTACCAGGTGACTTCATTCCATAATTTTCATTTTTAATGTCTTCATTGCACTTCTATCCTGCCACTTCTATGTTTCAATTCTTTCAACACTGGGGACAGTGTATTCCAAGTTGGGGGGGGGGAGATGAAGGAAAATGTGTGGAATGAAAAATGCCATTAACCTTGAACATGATAAAATACATTCCAAACTCTGAAATTGGATATCAAATAATTTTGCATGCCTTGATTCTGATTTTAAAGCAAGTTTATGTTCATGTGCATTTGTATTGGAAAGTGCGGTTGTCCGATGTGATTTTTCACTGTTATATTTTCATCCATTTAAAAAAAACACACAATGCACATCCTCTAGATTGTGGGGTTTTAGTTTGAGTTCTTGGGGACCCATAATAAATAGCATAGGATTGGCGATCATTTTAATTTTAACATGAGTATTCAAAAAAAAAAAAAAAAATTGCGCGTAGAGCAATAAATTGACCTAATGTGTGGCTTTCGGCACTTGGGGATCGCGACTCCATAGTTGTCTGGCCCAGAGTTGGGCATTTTATCTCTATTTGTGGTAATTTGAATTTGTTTTTGATTGAGTTAGCTCGAGATGATGCCTGAGTATGTGAGCTTCACTTGGTGCCCTAAGGTCTTTGAGCCTGGGAGTCATCGACAAAGTCTTGCTACATGGGTTGACTCGATTGAGTTCAATTTCAATTACCATGGCAAAATTGCAAAAAAAAAAAAACCAAAAATATATATATATATATATAATAAAAAATGAGTACCCATCTTATTATTAAAATTTGATTGCTCCTAGCGCTTCCATCTTTTATCCCTCGAATGAAAATGAACCCCCATGTCTATTGTGACACACAACACTTCATCATGCTTAATTGAATTTGGATGAAATATGGCAATGAATTTGAACAAAGGAATGGGCTTGGGCTTGAGATATGCTTATGGACATAGCATGTTTTAAATGATGTTGATGGGTTTCATAATTGTTTGGTATGTGATCTTTGGGTGAGAAATGTGTATTAAAATGTTTTTGGAAAATGGCATTCGAATTTCATTTTTGTGAGATATATTTTGCTCGGGACTAGCAAAACTCAAGTTGGGGGGTGTGATTAGCCACTGTAAGAGGATAATATTCATTGCTAATATATGTAGTTTTCATGTGCCTTGCTATTCATAAATACCATTTTAGTGCATTTTACATTTTGAACACTCATTCTCATCATTTGTGCACTTCATGCCTAATGTGCACCAATTTAGGCCCAATGTCTCATCTGATTTTAAAGAATGTAACTATCCATGTTTTAATTTGATATTCACTTAATTATGAACATTTTTTATTCAGGTATCAATGGATTATTAATAAAGTATGAGGGAGATATTTGGCGATTAAAGGAAACAATTCTGGAGAAGGCAGATTGTATATCATCCCACTGATCGGACTATGGGGACCACAATACAGGCCCAATGAAGCCCCAAATTTATGTAAGGATAGAAGACATATAGGGGAACAAATCATTCTTCTGGAGCTAGTGCTAATTCGTCCTCAATGGTGGTGATCAAGGCGGCCCAAGTTGAAGATTTAATTTTGGGCCAGAATCTGCGGCCCAGAAAAGCAGCCCACCATTTCAATCATATCTCCCGAACCACATATTATTTGGGTCTCAAATTTTACATGATGTTAGGGGACATCCGGGGCTTCATATAGGTCTTCTATGGCCCACTCCAATTCGGCTTTCTAGAAGGTCCTTGAGGCGCGTCTTTCCGGTGGATGCAAGCTGGCTGCAACTTCGGGGCAAGAAGTGGAAAAGTCTCTCATCATTAATGTTCCACCCACCTTTTCCCAACATAATTAATTCAAAGCACATGGGATGTTGGGAGCTCGGCCAAGGCTTAATTTTTTCCTATTTAAGGCAGTAGTGGTGATGGATTTGGGGAGGTTGGATGCTTTCTTTTCATTGTAATGTTATTATGCCAATTTGCCTTTGTAATGTTCTTCCTTCTCATGTAAGTTGTTCGAATCACCTTAGTCTTCAATAAAAGTTCTTCCTCTTCTCTTGTTCTGTTCTTATCCTTATCACCTTGATACCGTTGCCTCAAGGTGTGAATTTATTCACACCAAACCTTGTGATTTTGTTCACACAACGGTGGAGTGATTGTTATTTTTGTTATTTTTACTTCTTCAATTCCACCCTCATAAGTCTACTTTCCGCTTCCGTTGAGAACTTGTAATCAATGGAGGGCTAGCTCTTTTATGGGTTGATCCAAGGTAGTAGCAAGGGGCTGGATTGAATGTTATTTCTCATGCCCTAAATGTTATTAATTTCTTTTAATTGAGTTTCTTTAATTCAATGATTTTTATTCTTCCTCTTCCTTATTGAATTTATTCACCCCACTTTCATGTGCTAATTACATCCTTTACCTTGGAGTGCTCATGAAAATGATCCTACAAGTGTATAGGTGATTATCATATGTTTTGAAGGTGTTTAATCAGTAAGTGATGAGGTTAGTTTGAATTCATTGCATGAATCCTTCTCGAGTTAATGAAATTAAAATTGTAAAAAAAAGGGAATTCATTCAATCCACCCCGAGCCATAACCTAGGATCAACTCATTTTCTCTTAATTTGAATTCACATAGATCTTTTAGTTCTCTTTAAAAACAATATAAAATCAACCCAAGTTGGCCACTTCATAGCCAAAAATCCATCTCTTTTTGTTGAGTGTCTAAAGGTTCTTCTTAGGTCTCTGAGGATTCGACAACCCAAGCTACACTACAAGCGACCGCTTGACCCTTAAAACTTGGGTAAATTTGGGCGAGACCATCTTGCAAGGGATTTAATCTCTAAGGGTCATACCTAGCATAGGTGACCCCCTTAAAAAAGCACAACGGTTGACCCTATTACATGGTCAAGTCGACATATTCCAATAGTCCATATGCCTATCATTTAAGCCCTTGATAAAAACAAAAATTTCCTATGGAAAAAACATATGTTTCTATTCAATGTGAACATAAAGAGTTGTTTTAAATGAAATTACCTGAGGTTTTAGACTAATGATAACAAATAAGGTTCAATTTTAAAGTCATTAAAATGATTCACATTTAATCTTTAAGAATTTATAATATTTAATTTAGAACATCACGTACCCAGTATAAGTCAAACTCAAATGTTACCTAAACTTACTAACACTATAAGGAACGATAGGAATGTATCACCAAACATCCTTTTTTAAACTTTAATCATTTTTTGACAACCCTACATAATTAGGAAATTTATAATATCTTTTATTTTAAATCATTTTATTTAACAGTAATAATTTTTGTAGTTGGTATTAGTAATAGATAATGTAAATTTCAATTAATAGTGGAAAACACTATTTAGGTATAAATTAGAATCTTACTCAACTAACTCCTCATATTAATATATCCCAAAATAAGATACTATTTATTTTATGTTTATGGTGTAACTGGTCAAGTTAGAGGTCACCATTCCGATATAGAATAAGCATACCCTTATGGGGTTAAATACTAAGTTGTAAAAGATAAGGAGACCATTGAGGGTCCCATTAAGACAACCTAGGTCTATCAGAATGAAATCCAATAGTAGTTGTTTAATTATAAAATTTTCAGAACACCGATAGTGGGTTATCCTATAAGAAACATTCCCCAAATGACCAAATTTGTTCTAGTTGTGCATTAATAAATTTATCATGCATATTTTCAAGAATATGTGATAGAGTCACATACCATTATAGTGGAAACCATAAAATGTTTGTGATTTTAAATTTTACTTAATCAGTTTTATCTGATAAGATAAAATTACATTACCAACCTACTAGGGTTGAGTCAGGTAATAGGACTATAAGAAACTAGTTCATTTACGATAAAAATTAAACATAATCCACATTTATAAACATCTCAAAGTATATCATTACCCTTTATAATAGGTCTGTTATATGGGTTTCCATCTCCCAATCTATAAATAACCTATACAATTAATGGATTGGAGTTTTTGATCCCATTAATTGTGGTTGATATGTTTCAACCCATGTGAACTATGGTTCATGTATCCAACATTTCATGATTGTTTATTTAATCTTTCATACTCAAAAATTATGGAAAAATTCCATTTAAATTGATATTGTAATTCTAATAACCAGTTATATATCAAAATCATAAATGAAATTTTATCACAATTAGTAAACATAGTGGAACATGCTAAATTAGTAAAGAAGCATGATACATATGTAAGTAATGTTAAACAATTAGGCAACATGGAAAATAATTACCTAATCATTATAGTATATTAAAATTATAAATAAATCACCCAATCATGTTATATAAAATATTGTTCTAATGAAATACGTAAACATGTACAAGACTATGAATTTCATTAAAATACCTAACATGGTATATAACATATATGAAAATAAACACACAAGTCACATCATCATAATCAGCAGACAAACTAAAAATACAACTAACTAGAATGGAATTAAAATTTAATGAAAATCTCTATGATCCTATAATGATGCATGTAATGCTACATCCTTGTCAAATTGTGCTAAGGGGAGAATACAATAAATTCAATAAATCAATAAGCAGCGTAAAGTACACCAATAACTAATTGTGAAATCATAATGAAATTTAAAAATGAAAAACATGAACAACCATCTGATGCCTAGACTCATATACTTTTACCTAGTGGGGGTTGATTACTCCCATAGTTTGATATTATCTAAGTGTTGACACATTCCTATTCTCATATAAACTATCCCCAAATAGTAGGATAAAGTAAATAAAGGAAACCCCTCAAATACCACTTTGTAACATCCTAGATAGAATTTCTATAAAACCGGTAGTTGAACCAATCTTTAAATGTTCTCAAGTGTGCGTTTCATTTGATAGAGGCTCCAAAATAGCAATGAGGGTATAATGATTGTTTGGGGGGAGATCATATATTCATGATCAAAGTAGCACAATGGTATATTAGAGAATAAATAACATACAATAGTAGAATAATTTTCAAATCAAATAAGGAGAAATGGATAAATAATATAACACAAATATAAACGGCCAATGCTGAATAAAATAATTCATGCATGTCTAGATGATAATACATAAACAAAAAAATAGACACGGAAAATTCATCATGGTACCATGAAGTACATGAATAGAGAAATTAACTAAAAGCCTCATGGGTGAACTCCATTGGAATCCTGAGCTCCAGATTAGTCTTGTGCTCCATACTTCTGGGTACAAGAATGACAGTACAAGGAAAAAATTTGTGGTCCTATAAAAATGAGATCTTCTCAGGTACCCCAACATAATGGCGGCCCGAGAAGGGTGAAAATATACTAAATAGGCCACCAAAAATAGTTTCTATAGCTAAAATAAGTCCATGTATATAAGGTATAGTAGTTTTCATGTATAAAGAATAATTAAAAGTGATGAATAAATAAACATCAGTTGGCTCGGGTTCCAATAAGACAGCAGGCCGAATATGCCTGCATTGGCATAGGTCGGAATGATATTCTGATATGTTATATATATATATATACACATAGTAATTATAAATATATATATTATAGTTATATATTGTATCTACCTCTACAAACTAATTACATGTGGATGTAAGTAGCCATATAACTAGAATACTAGGTGCTGGATGGACTGGGGCATTAGTCTGGTATCCATAACTAGTCTAAATGAGCCTATAAGCTCAATAAAAGGGTTTAATCCCAAAATATCATAATGAATGGGAAATTTCATTCTCAACACATGATATGGTGGGTGATTCGTCATGTAAAAATATGTAACAAGGGACGTGGTGCGTTATTCCCACAGTGCATATAGTTTCAAGGGTATTAGATGTCATGTTAAATATGTAATGTAAGGGGGAGTGAAACATCTTTCCCAACAAGTCCCATAATCATCATTCCATGTCCAATATCAATGTATTAATCATATTATTAATAAAAATATACATGAGGAATAATCTATCTTGACTTATATCTATTAAGACTACATATAACCAATGACTTTACAAGTTCATTTAATATTAATATAAAAAGAGTTATGGCCTTCCCATGAATTTATATTCATTTCATGTAATCCACTTATTTCTTTTGAACAATTATAACCATTATGAAGTAATTCATTTAGTTTATACAATATTTTTTTAATAAATGCATGATAATTTACAATGAACCCATTCCAAACAAACATAGTAGGTGGTTGGTCTATGAACATTTAGAAAGAGGGAAACTATAACACGTTAAGATTTTGTGAAATATTTGTTTCAAATTAATTTATTGTTTTTAATATTTTTCATTTCATATAATACTTAATATGAATTTTTTTATATGAAGAACTGAGTTTTTATTTAATTATACGTGATACCATGTTAATGTTGTTGTACAAACAACACTTAAATTAGAATTTGGTACATGAAAAACTATGTTTCTCTTATGTTATAAAATGTAATGAGTTCCCTCAATATCTTGTGTCACATGCAAAACCGAGTTTTACTAAATTACAATATAATATAAATATTTTTATTAAGATATTATTATGGTTACCACTTATCCTTTGGAATGGATTTTATAGAATATATTAATAATATTATGAAAATATGTTTTAAACATGTATGTAATAATAATTATTTGGAGACCAATTTACCATAAATTAAAGTAAACCCCATTTAAAAATATAGAACACATTTCGTTGGAAAATTAAATTGATGAAAAAATTTAGTTCTACTTTAATAAATTTATTAAGAAACATTTGATAAATTATTTTAATGATATATATATATATATATATATATATATATATATTTTAAAAACAATTAGCATTCAACTAATATTTATTATGTACATGAGATATAAATGAATCCTCTTTGATGAATATAAAGATTTATTTTTTCCAAAAGTTAATTTTAAATATTTTTACTCAAGAACCAATTCTAAATAAAATTTATGACACCTTAATAATTATTATTTGGTAAAATACACTTCATTTGTTAAAGATTAATTTTAAAATATACTTTTGTGGAATGTTTTTCATTTTTTTGAGAAGTTTTGTTTTCTGACAAAGATTGAAAAACAACGAATTTTAATTCAAAATAGATCCTTCTTATAATTTGTTAATATAGTTAAATTATAATTCAATTTTGTTTAAAAGTGTAATTATATCAGTTTTCATAAATTTTTCCATTTTTGTTAATTGGAACCGATTTCAGATTGATATTGGATATAAATTCATTTCAAATATGTTGACATTTTTGCTTAAAAACACATTGTAAGGACACGGCTGCAGGATTATTTATAAATGTGTTTCAACTAATTATGTGTATAGAATTTAGAGAAATGTATTCAATATTTTTATTAATCATTATATAAAATTTATAATAAGTTAAACAATGGTTTTGACTAAATATATTAGTGAGATTAATTAAAATTAATTACCATGATTATAGTAAAAATTAGTTTGCATAATGGTGAGACATTAATTATATTTGGTAAAATAGAATTTTTAATTGTCCAAAAGAAGTTGTATGTTTTTATTTATAAATATTACCATCCTAGATAAATTTTTGAAAACTATTTTATTCCCATTACATAAAAGAAACCTTCTTATAGTGTTTATATTTTTATTTTTACAAGAATGCCACTCTTCCTCCATTATAAAATGGAAATCACCCACTCACTTAATCAAACCTCTCAAGCCATATTGGATCATCCAAAACCTAACATTATAATATCAAAATATCTCTCCCTTAATTCAGTAATCCACCCTTTATACTTAAACCTAGACATGGAACCCCTTTTTTCAACCAATATGAATGACACAAATAACCTGTAACATCCATCCCCAAGCTCTTTTGTTTTATTATCTTCATATACCCACTAAAATATTCTTATTAAATTATAAAATATTTCAATAAGTATAATAAATATACATATATATTTTAATTATATGGTTTCATCCAACACCTAGACAAACTTCTATAAAATATGTTACAAATTTACCATTCGTGTGTTTGGAAAACTATCGCTTCACGAAACTATGTTATTTGTTTGTCCTTTACCACATATCATGGTTGGGAATTATTATGTAAATAATTTTTTATATGATATTTCTGATATTTATGATTAATTTATGATTCTATAATTATTATATAATAAATACCTTCATGTATTACATTTTTTGTAAATAGGATTACTTCAATTGTAGACATGTGGAATGCCGCATCCTCAAAGCGATGTGATTAGTTCACACTATACATAGAATATATTAAATATGGATTCAGAAAAAATATATGATATATACAAAATAAAATTAATAAAATTATAATATATATATATATATATATTTTAATTACTTTCTTTCATTCAATATGATATGAAAACAAAAACAGTGTTCATGCATACGTAATACCTATTGCCTCCATGAATGGTGTATTTCATTTCATATTTCGATATTTTATATATTTTTATAAATATTTATATATTGAATATATTATATATATATATATATAATTTTTTATATTCTACTAAATAGGAAATAATTATCTATGTAAGATGATCAATAATAATAATTCAAAACTTGTATGATAAATAAAGTAGTTATTACACAAAAGGTTACATAAACATGGATTTTTTGATAAATAGGAAATATAAGTCATTATTTAAACATATATGGTATTATATATAGTAATATTTTTCTGTATTATATTTATAAAAAACATATATTTATCATATAGGGGGTTGGAACGTGTATAATGAAATTTAATACTTAAGGAAAGGGAATTTCATCTCACTTTTTTTATCTAAGAGATACATGCCATATTAACAACTCATTTTTTTGGTGTATACATTCCCCTATTAAAAGTTAGATTATTGATTTCATTTATTTCATTATATTCAATTATTAAAGTTATGTTAGTCATTCATTTGGACCACAATTCAATTATTACTAAAGTAGTATGGGTTTTCTCGTCTCAAATTTATTTCTGCGAGACTTATGCCTTATTCACCACATATATATTCTATTTGGTCTATATAAATCCCATTAATGTAATATATGATTATATTAACAACATTTATGGGTATTTACATAGCCATTTTATGATTTTTATTACCTTGGGTTTATGGTTCAAAAGTTACCAATTTAGTGATATAATTTTGTCTCAATTTGCCTTCTTTGAGAACCAAGCCATGTTATACACCTAAATTATTATATGAGTTATATATAATTCAATTTGAAAAGTTATATAATGAATATAATCATATTAATGACATTTTAATATTTATTTAATGTTCTTATTTAATTGGTATTATGATCCAAATTTACCAAATTGGTAATGGTTTATTTCAACAATCTCATCGTTTATCGGGATTATTTATGATTATGCTTCCATTATTTAAAATTTATGATAAATAACTCAAGAACTATCATGAATTTTATTATAATATGGTTATTATTGATATATTAAATTAAATATTCATCCTTTCCACTCTTTGATACTTAATATAACTATGAAAATGTTTTTAAGGAAATATGACCTCATTTTTCTTTTTAGTCGAAAATTGGTTTTATTCAAAAAAATAATCTTTTCAATAATATCATTAAAATTAAATTTTAGGATAATATTTATGTAAAAGTATTTTTATAATGATTTATTTTTTTAGATGATTCATTTAAATTATATATATATATATATTTTCAAACAAAATAGTATTTAAAACAACTTTTATTTTTTAAAAATCATTTTTAAAGAAGATAGTAATTTTTCATCATGAAATGTTTTCAAAATATATATTACATCTAATATGAAAAATATTTAAATAGTTTATTCTCTAGGTAAACTATATTTATAATTTCATTTAATGCTTTATGTTTAAAATGAAATGTTTTCATGACACCTCTTCCTCTTCCACAAGTTATATGCTATTGAAACATGCTTATTTTCATGTTTTATGCAATGATAAAATGATTATGAGAACTATCTATTTTCTAAATGTTATGATATGAAAAAAATTATACCCCTTTAATTTTATAGGTTATGATATAATTTTTATAAAACCTGTTTCTTTTATGGTTCATGATACGATGAACGTTTTATTATCCCGTGCCTCATGTAATTATGATTTTATTATGATAATTATTGGATATATATATCCATAAAATGAATTGGGTGGGGAACAAGTTGATGGGATAGATCCAAAATGAGAAATTGGTGCGTCCTAATCCCAAATAAGAAACATGAATGTCCTAATCCATTGTAGGAAGATGGGTAAACCAGATCCACTATAGGAATGTGGGGAAACCCGATCCACTATGGGAAGAAGGGGAAACCAAATAAATTAGATGGAAAATACTACAACTCGGGATGGTTTTGTGTCCCTCCAAGTAGGTTTATTCCCCATTAATTTCTCTAATATGATTTTAAAATAATCCTTGTTTATAGGGAATGTTTTTATATGTTTATGTGAATTCCACAAGTCTATATGACATTCCTATGATATGATCACATGGTTCAACTTATTGATTACATTCTAATTCATGTTTTTTTGACCACCAATATTTATACCATGATATATGTTTATGATAATTTATATACAGGGTAATACCATCTAATTTCTTGATCATTTTCTCGTACTCTTATGCTCATGATTATATGTAATTATTTCCATTTTTTACCCCTAATGATCATCTGATATCACCCATTTATATGTTTAATTTCCCCTTATAATGATGGTATGTATCATGTATGATGTTCCTAAGATGGTTTCTTTTCATAAAGAGACTAGTGGGAGATAATATATCTCACTTATGTTCCATTGTTTATGTTTCCATGTTTCCAATGGAACTACACAAATATAGTTTTTGGGTGTCTATTTGTGTAATGTATTAAGTATTTTTCAAAAATTATGTAATGTTAATGTATGAAATGTGAGGGTTTCTAAATTTGGAATTAGACAAAAGTTTTAGTCAACCTTTGTAAACAATTATGAGAAAACGTTATTGAGATCCCTAGGGATATTTCTATACATTTATCTATGGATAATTCTGTGGATAAATTATGGTCTTGGAAGATATTAAGAAAATCTTGGTAAATGATTGATTGATTGGTTTCACATAAACAAATCTATTTTGGATAAAACTTGTGAATGTGTATTTAGAATAGATTTTCATAGGCGTAATAACCCTAAAAACCTTGCATTGATCTAGATTCAACCAGGTACTAGTGAAGGAACAACATGCTTTGCTGCACACGTGGTCTAACACTATTGGGGATATGATTTTGGAATTCACAAACTATTTATGAACCATTAATGAAGGATTTAAATAAAATAGGACTATAAATAAAATAGTATAAACCTATAATTTCATAGATTAAATAAGTTGGTATCATGATTTCGGCATCCTATAAGTAATTTTTCATGATTCTGTTGTTTTCTGTTATGATAAGTGTTTCTCACACGATTATTTCTTATTTTAGTCAATATAGGTAACTACAAGGTATATGGATAAAATTTATTGTTCATATGTGGATGGTATGGGAATTATTAAAATCGATTTCCAATGTTGAAATATTAAGATGAGAATCAGGAAGGTGGTATGAGAATTTGTTATTATGTTAAATAAAACAAGAGTTTAGATAACACATAAAAGGTATGGGATGTTTAAATAGTATCCATTACATTAAAATTATGTAACATGGTTATAATATGGTTGAGCAAGATTATGACATGATTTATATTTCATATTCTTGGAATTAATTATTGATGAATAAGATGATGAAACCTTATTAATGGTTTTGGAATAAAGTTGGACGATTTAAGTGTATATATTTTGAAATTCAAAGACTATGATATGTGAATCCTGAAATTTATAAGGATTTTTAGTAAAAGTTTTTTCCATTAAATATTTTAAAGGATATATTATATGGTACTTATAACATAGAAAAGTGATTTAATTGAATGTTAAAAATTTTATTAAGCTAAGGTAACCCTTAATGATTTAAAGATGTTTTGAAATTTATTTTTCTTGGATAAAGAGATTATTGGTTTTGATAATGAAAATTCTATAATACAAATTACCATGGAACTGATTATTTATTTGGTGAAAAAATGGCCTCTATTATCATGATTGATGTTTAATGCTTCTTGAATTAAAGAATACATCCAAAAATTTTAGAATAAGGAAGCATGCATGTTTCCTAAAAATATTTATGTTAATTTGGATTATTACTATGTTTTCAAAGAATACATGATGATTTTATTCAAATGTATGGAATATGAAAACCAAGAGATAAATTATTCTATATGGGAATAACTGTTAATTTCATTTAATAATCATGTTTCTAATGGTCATTACTTTCATCTTTCAAAAGTTTTATAAGGTTAACTATTTTTGGAATGATTTAGGTTAAACCCTGTATGGGGTATTAGATATTTAAGTATTACCTTAACCTAATATGATTTAAACATATTGGAAAACATGTGATAACATTTTTGATGTGATTATAACTAAAGAAGAATAGAATGAATTATCATTCTACCTTAGGGTCTATTTGTGCTTTAGGAATTAAAAAATCTCCTTTATTTCATGGAGTAAGAGATGTTGATGATATCGAGAAACGCACAACCAAAGGGTGACACTACTGATATGGAAGTTAATAAAATCAAGTGTGTGTATCTTGTTATATTCTTAAACAGAAAAATAATTCATCAACTCTAGGAAAAGGAAACTGAGAAATATTTATCCTAATACCTTCGTCTATACAGATCCAATGGTCATATAAATCATCACATATTTATGTCATTGAGGCCCTTACCATTCCATTGGTCATTAACTTACTAATGGTCATTGGTTATTATCAAACTCATATATTTACCATTTTTTCCAAGTCCCATAATTACTTCCAAAATATGTTCTCCTACGTGGAAACCATGTTATGAGTTACATTTGGTAACTGTTATTTTTTCAACATATATTTTAATGGATGTTTTAGTAATCTTATTTACGATGTTTGTTTATGAGAAGGAAATTTCATGTATTGAAACATTGATATCCTAAACGAATTTAGATTGTGAAATTCATTTTCTAGGGGTTATAATGTTACCAACCAAGATATTGTGAAATATGTTTTTGAATTAATTTAATATTTTTGATAATTTTCATTTCACACAACACTGAATATAAATGTTGTTATATGAAATCACTAAGTCTAGATTAAATTATATGCAAGCCCATTTAAATATTTCACAACAAAAAATATATAAGTTAGCATTTAATACATGAAAAAATGGTTTGTTTGTGTTCTACACAATGAACTGTTCCCTCGATAGCTTGTGTTACACGTAAGGTCATGATTTACCGAATTACAATATATTATTAGTATTATAATTAGTATATTATAGTTACCACCAATCCATTTGTATTTAAGTATAAAATAAGAAATATTAAAATATTGAAATATTGTTTAAACATATATATAATAAGAATTATTTAGGGACCGAATATCTAGAATTGAAAGTAAAACCCTTTGGACAATATATAAAATCTTTTGCTGGAAAACTAAATTTACAAAAATAAATGAATTTTACCTTAATAAATTGATTAAAACCCATTTTATAAATGATTTTAATGACATATACATATGTATTATCTTTATTCAACTATTTAATTTTCATCTTATTTGTTTTCTATATGCGAGGTAAGAAGTAATCCTATTTTATGAATTAAATGATCTATTTTTTTTTAAAAAAAATTACAACCTCTTAATAGAAAACCCATATTAATTATAATTTATCACACATTAATAATTTTAATTTAAAAAATAGACTTCATTATTGATACTAGAACATAAAAATTTAATTAAGGTAAATTTAATGTGATTTTATGATACGTTTCATTTTTTTATTAATAGTGAAAAACACCGAGTTTTGATTTGAAACTTATTTTTGATATTATTTATTTATTTAATTAATTTTTAATTTAATTTATTTTTAATGTTTAATTAGATACATTTTATTTCCATTAATCTAATTTAGGTAATTTTAACAAATTTTACATTGAAATTTGATATAAATTCATTTCAAATATTTAATCATTTTCACTTAAAACCCATTATCACAATACATCTACGGGATTTATTGTAAATTAGTTTCTACCACTTCTGCGATTATAAATTTTAAAAATAGATTCCATATTTTAAAAAAATTATATTTATAGATTCTAGTAATTTCAACTATTTTTTTGAAAAAAATATTATTTAATGTAATTAAAATTAATTATATTGTTTAAGGAAGAAATGGGTTTACTTAATGGTTAAACTTTAATCTTAAGACGTCAAATGACCTATACACTTTTTCAGAATCAATTGGATGGTAATATTTAGACCAAACATCCTATTGTATTTAATTTGGGTAATTATTTGACCCCCATGATCTAAAGGAGACCTCTCAATAGTTTTTACCTTCTTATATTTACAATAATGCCACTATTCAACCACAATAAAAGGAAACTCACCCCCTAACTTCCTCACACCTATCGAGAAACTTTTAATCCTCCAAGCCCCTAAAATGAAAGATAAAATCTTATCTATTTAATCATAAAATCCTCCCATTGGAAATAAATCCATCCAATGAATCCATTTATTGTAGATCAAAAGGAGTTACCCAAATAAGAGGTAACATTCTTCCTCGAGCTCTTCTATTTTATTTTCATTTTCCACCAAATCAAATATTATTATTACATGATTATATAATAACTTATGTATCCTAAATATACTGATTTTTTTTCATTCAAATTTTTTACCTGAACCTAGACACACTTCCTACAAATGGGTAACAAACTTATCATTCATGTGTACAGAGAACTACAGCCTCACGAAATGATGTTGTTTGTTTTCGTTTACCACATACCAGGGTTGGGGATTAAGATAGAAACACTATTTTATATGATATATATGATATTAATTATTTATTTATGAATCTGTAAGAATTATATAAAACATACATTCATCCTTTCTATTTTTTTAAATATTATAATTTTATTGGTGGACATGTGGATTACCGACTCCTCAAAACGATGTGATTCGTTCACATGTTATATGAAATGTATTGAGGATCGGTTTAGTAGAATTACATGATATATATGAAATATTAATTCTAATATAATTAATATATATATATATATTTATTTATTTCCTTTACATTCATTTACACACATTCTTTTAATTCATCATGAAAACAAAAATAGCGTCCATGCGTACGTACGGCCTACTGTCTCCATAAAAGTTGTATTCTACTTCAAATATCCATATTTTATATGTTATTATAAATATTTATATGATGAATAAATATTATATATATATATTTTTATATTATTTAAATAATTAAATAATTATCTAAGAAATAGGATCAAGAATAACAAGTCAAAACACGTACGATAAACAAAGTGATTATTACCTGAAACATTACTGTAACATGGAATTGTTAACAAAATATAATATAAAGACATAAGTGAATAATATATTTTATTATATATAGTAATATGTATCAATTATAGATGTATAATAAATTATTATTTATTATACATGACATTTTAATGGGTATTAAAAAAGTCGAGACTTATGGTAAGAGAATTGTATCTCACTTTTCATATTCATGAGATACATGACATGCTCACCCCTCATTTCATTTGTGTGGTGTATAAACATCCCTATGAAATGGTATATCCTGAATTTAATTTATTTTATGGTATTAAATTTTTGAATTGATTTGATTCTTCTATATGGATTGTAGTTTAAAAGTTTCTCAAGTAGTAAGGATTTTCTCGTCTCACTTTTATTCCCATGAGACTTATGCCTTATTCACCACTCTATTATTTTGTGTGTTTTATATAATTCCTATGAATATATTCAATGAATTTTTTTCCTAAATTTTTGGGTATTTACATATCAATTTGGTGATCTATGTCCTACATTTTTTATGGTTCAAAATTTAAAATATTGATAATGTAATTTTTTCTTAATTTTTCTTCATTGAGATACATTCCATGTTATACACCTATATTTTTCTATGAGATTATTATAATGAAGTTTCAATTTTTATATATGGATTATAATTATTTTAGCTATATTTTAAACATAATTTAATTTTATTATTTCATATGTATTATGATCTAAATTTACCAAAGTGGTAACATTTTACTGCTGCACTCTCTTCGTTAATCAGGTTTATAGAAGATTGTATTTCCACTAATGATATCATATGATCCATCACTCAGTAACACAAATTAATTATATTAACCTTTTTATTAATCATATCTTCATGTAATGGTACAATTTTTCCACTATTTATTCCTTTATATAATAAGGAAAATGTTTTAATAAAAATATGACCCCATTTCACTTTTTGGTCGGAAATCTGTTTTTTCAAAAAAACAAGTTTGATAAATGTTTTCAAAAATATTTTTAAATTAATATTCTATGATTAATTTCAAGGAAAATTATTTTAAAAATGACTAATGGTTTTAAAATATTCATTTATATTTTTTCAAATCTATTTTCAATGAAAGAGGTTTTTAAAGAATGTTTTTTTCTTTTAATGATGAATTTATAAAGAAGAAAGGATATTTTCTTCAAGAAACGTTTTCAAAGGATATTTTCCATCTATGATAGACTATTTTGAATTATTTTATTCTCTAGTGAGACCATTACTATTATTTATTTGAATGGTTAATGTTTAAGATAATAAGTTATTTCGGATAATTGTTCCTCTTCTATGAGTTAAATGGTTTTTAATACCACTTCATTTCACATGATATGAATTGATGAAATGATTATGATACCTATCTATTTTTTGTGGTTTTGATATGATGACATGTCTATGTTACCCAATTCATTTTATAGGTTATGATATAATGTTTTTTAATTCCATTTCTTTTTTTGAGTCATGATTTGATTACTATTTTATTATCTTGTGTTACAAGGATGTACGATTTTATTATGTTATGAGTAGGACCTATATATACCTATTATTAACTCATTAAAAAATATTATATAAATAGGTAATGATGGAAAAACATTAAATAACTTGATAAAAAAATGGGAAACATGTTTTCCCTAATCCAAAATGGGTAACCGGTGTGTCCAGATCCACAATGGAATGATGGGGAAACTCGATTCACTGTGGGATGATGGGGAAACATGATCCACAATGGGTATATGGGGAAGATCGATTCAAAATTTGGAAAGGACTAAGACTAGGTATGGTGGTGTGTCACATGTAGTAGTTTTATTCCCTATTATGTTCCATGATATGTTTTTTCAGTTTCCTTTGACAAATAATGAATTTTTTATATGAATATATATATTCCACAAGTCTATTTCTTATGCCAATAATATGATCATATTTTTCATGTTTTTGATTAAGTCATGATTCAAGTTTGATTTGATCCCGATATTTATTATATGATTTATTTTTATAATATTTGATATGTAAGGTATGGTCTTTTATTTTCAGGATTCCGTTTGCATACCCTCATGCTTATGATTATGTGTACATATATCACTTGGATACCCTTACTGAGTAAATGCAAACAACCTTTTATTTTTACTTTACATAGGATATAAATGAATGTTTTATGTATGATTTGTCTAATAAGGGTGATATTCATGAAGAGTCTACTCAGAGATAATGTATCTCACTTATCATCCGGTGTTTATGTTTCCATGTTTTTAAAGGCACTAAACTAATATAGTTTTTGGGACTATGTTTTGTAATGTGTTATGTATTCCAAAAATGATGTAATGTTAATGCATTAAAACATAGGGTACCTATTGAAACTACAATTAATAATATCGAAAGATTATATGTACTAATAATTCCATATATAAAGAAATAAAAATAAAGGAATAGGAAACATCAATTCCATAAATCCATAAATGTTTTAATTAACTAATATCTTCTTTTTAGTTTACAAGATAGTGCACCTTATCTAACATGTTTTATTATAAAACATGAAATTTTTAACATAAAATTCATTTCTCTCAAAGAATAATCCTAATCAATATGCATAACTCAATTCACTAAAATCTATAATTTTTGAAATCTACCAAGAATGAAATTTCAATGTAATCATTACCAAATTAATTTAACATGCCCTAATGGTGGACTAGTCATAGATAAACCCATGGTTCATCTTCTGATTTAACAAAATCATCCTGTATGAGGTGATAGAGTGTAAGTTAATCTCCAATAACCTTGTGATGGGTTCAAAGGTATTCTAGAGATGTGCTAGCCACTTAATTAAAGGCATTCCATATTTTAATGGTGACCCAAAAAGTCCATCTTGTAGAAAAATATTTATATTTATAAATTAATTGAAACTTTGGGAATGATCTATAGTCAACCTTTAACATAACATGGACACATTAATCATCCAATATTGAGGCTTGATTTTGGAGCACAAATCTATAAGATATAAATATGCATATATTATTATTGTGAAGAAACCCACAAGAGAGAATAAAACAAGCCATCAGCTGGAATGGTGGGAAGAAGAGATAAAATTATTTTTTAGGTTTCATAAATGTAATTTTAGTTATTTCACCATAATAATAGGGGCTCACAATTTGGCCACCAGGTTTGAAAAACCATGTACCAATTATACAGAAGGCGTTGCCCAAGAGTCCCACTCACATGGGTTGGTCGCACAATTTTTCTAAACATTAATATCCTATGAAAAAACCTATTGCCAAGATCCTACTGTGAGGAAAATGGCCATGCAGTTCCATAGGCATGAAAATATTGAACCGTGAGATGCGAAAATCTCTACTAAAAGAGTCATATAGTCTCTTCTAGTGGGCTACATTGTTTTAGAAAAACTTTGTGCCCTAATGTTTTTCCTGTTTTTTGAGTTTTTGGAGTCTAATGATCCCAATTCTTGTATAAATTTCTGAGGAACCTCTAAATAATTTAACCACATCTACCAAAAACACATTTTAGTTATCCCACTCTTGGAATTACATTCCTAATATTAGTTTAATGAATGAACCATCCACAAAATTCCAAAATTTGAATTCTCTCAGAATTCTACCATTGCTTAAAATATGTGTCGTTATAATATCTATTGGTCTTTGGGTTTATTTGGGAGGAAGGTTGAGTATGATTAAAAATGAGGCCATATGTATAGGGATAATCTTTGTAAGTATTGTTTTGATCATGATATACTTATAGTACTCCAATAACAATTGAACAGTATTTGATAGTGAGAAAACCATTTAGTTTCTTAACTCACACTAGACCGTATTGGTAGAAGTTGACAGTGAGTATAACTTTTTCATGGATGTTTCTATATACTTTTTGTGTGGTTCTAGTTTATTTATTTATTAACACATCTTATGTTTATTCCTATTTCACATTATGTGATTATATATTGGTTTTTATTCTTATACTCATGCTTATTACACGTTTTGGTGTGCTAAGAATACTGTGTTCGGTGTCTTTACTCCCTTATATGTGAGACTTTATTATACTTTTTATAAAAAAGTTTTTATTATAAAACCAATGGGGTTTCTGTGAAATGACTTCTTGTGAAAATTTTATCATAGTGAATATTGTTTTGAAAATGAGTTTGAAACTAAAAATATTGTCTTGCAAAGAGAAATTATACTCAAAGATTCTTAGTATTATCATAATGGAATTGTTGCCTCACATCATGAATATTCATTTAGGTATATGTTAGATTTTTTTATAGAAGACACAGGTATGGGTAAGGGTACCATATAACTCATAAACCCATCCTTATAATCGATGTTTTTGTTTTTTGGATGGTGAAGATGTGGTATCCTGAAATTAGGACATGCGGAGCAATTTCTAGATTTTTAATCATTCAAATGTAATGTATTGGCCCTTGGGTCTTTATCACTATTTTTAATATTTGAGTGAATATATTTTGTATATGTCTGGTATAATTTTTTTTGATGTTGTGATGTTATCTATTATTGTTATTATTGAATATAATATATTTTCTGTTTACTATTATTGTCTTTTTATTCATCCATTTTGTTTGGAATAGTTATACTGTTCATGGATTGGTCATGAAAACATTTTATGGGTGAAACCATTCTCCAATAGTTATATATAATTCCATGGTTCTTTTTAGTAATCATGGGTGATGGGGAATGAGCTTTGACCCATGTTGTGAACCATCTCAGGTTACATGTTGGGTCAACCACAGTTCATTTGTGACCATAATAGATTCATGATCAAATATATGAATTTCATCATACTTAAAATAATCAAATATGTAATAGGATAATTTAATTTTATAATTTGAATTGTATATATTCTATAATTTATGATAAAAATTTATTTTATAGTCATATTTCCAATCAAATCAATAAATTATTTCACTAAATGTGATAAAATAAATTTATTCATTTTACAAACAAAATTTTTAACATTATTATAATCAAACACGGCTATTATAGAACCTTCAACATAAAAAACATATGCATTACTATAAAATCAAGAATAACTTATTTAATTCATAATATACATGGAATAATCCTACTTCTTCAAACATGATGGTAACATCTATTAAATGGGAAAATAAACATTCTATTCACTAAATTAATATTATATGTAATAGGCATAAAATTTTAGAACTAATTTATCTTGAAAATAGAGAACAGATGACACATCAAACTCTGAACAACCATTAAAGTTATAAAAAGAAAGCTATAAAAGTTGTAATTCTGATTATGGATATCATTGTTCAAATAAGTATTAGTATCATTAGTGTTTCAATAAAAATGGTTAAATCTGTAGGGGTATTATATTTTTATTTTCAATCAACTATCACTCATCAATAATTCAAATGAAAGATATATTTTAGTTTTTTATTTTTCTTCAAAACATTTTATGCATTTTCATGATTTTAATCCAATCATTTAGTAACCATGAAAAAAATATTTGAGTAGGAATTATAAATAATTATTTAAATGTTTAATTATTCAATATTATTGGAAAGTACTTTTTCATGACCTTGAAAACTAAGGATCACTTGATCCCCAAAAATCATCATGGATACAAATTAGCATGATTATTCTTTAGTCACATTAAAATATAATATCTCATGACTAATGAAATATAATATATTAAAATATCATTCAAAAATAATAATATATAATCTCTATAAAGAAACTCTACATTGTTGTATATAAGTACCAACACTACATCTATTCTCCACACCTAGAAATATTCAACAATATTGTGAGGATACTCTATATTTTATAAACCAATGTAATTTTAACTTATTCACTAAGATATGATTATGAGAGAATAAGCCTAAAAACATTAACCAATATTATTTTTCTTCAAGAATCATTGAAAACATGAAAATAGACATCATCATCTTTAAGAGGTACCTCATTCTTCTAATCAAACAATTTAATTAATAACTTTTTATATTATTATCTCATACACTTCTTCCGTTTCTATCTTGTCTTCATCCACTTAATTCTCTTTTAAACCCATAAAAATGATGAAATGCACTCTATATTTCCCAAACTCCATTAACCCCTTATAACTATTAATTTTAAATTAAAAAATTATAATCTACAACTATCATCATGTCATCTTCATATTGGATCCCAAATATCCCGTTAGGTCATGAAAACACCATACATAACACTAATGGTTATTTATAGTCAAATATGAATAATATGCAATATGGTAACATCATCAAATGAACAAAAAATATATAATTTAACTTGTTATAACCAAACCCTATTTAGTAAGATTGGAAGGTTTCTAAGTATATCTTCTCCAATATGATCCTCTATCCATACTATAAAATCGTAATCATACTCTATTTAAACTAAAAGAATGTCATGTAACTAATATAATAGTATTTTTTATGGATCATAATTGTGGTTCCAAACCCCAAAAACACTGGTGGTCAACAAATATACTTGATGTAATTTATTACACTTAAACTACAACAACTATTCCTCTAACATTTATTATGGTTAAAAAATTCATTTTTATATAATTGTATGTTAACCAATTTTTTGATATTAATTTAAATAAAATCAAAAATATTATTTAATGATTAAAATTTTCGATTTAAATAACATCGAGATAAATTTCTACTGTTTCAACAATCTCACATGGAATTAATATAGAAATTGTTATATTTAAACTTGGTGACATAGTTATACAATTGTAATCATTATAGCGATTTTTTATGTAATCAATAAAAAAATGAACACCATAGTGTAGTATATGTTTTATTATAATAAAATCCAAATTACAAGTAATAAACTATTGTTTTATTTTATTTAAAAGAATATAAAACTCATAAAACATAATTCATAATATTATAAAAATGTATTATAGAGAACATTGAAATTTTTTATATGTTTTTATGATAATTATAATACAAATGATATAATCTAAGTTAATTTAATAAAAAATATAAATTTTTTTATATCCTATTATGTTTTATTATTAATATATATTTTTTACTTTCTATTTTATTTAAAAAATTAGGAATAAGTAAATAAAACATTTAAAATTTTAGGTTTACATAACAATAAGAACAAAAGACATGTAGTGTGACTAATGAAGTAATTAATAAGTAAATAATCGGAAAACAATTATTTTTACAATAGAAATTAAAATTTCGACCACAAATGCTTAAAATGTGATAAATTATTAAAAAAATAATGATCACCCATAATTCATGTTATATTAGAAAACAACACCACTAAAAACATGGAACATGTTATATTCTCAATAATTTATCTACTTTTGTAAATCTAATAGAAAAAATGATTATTATAAAACCTTAACTAAAACTTCTAAAAAAGGTACAGTGCCTATAACATATCTTAATAAATAAGTAAATGATAAAGAACCCATGTTATAAAATTAATTTCAAATTAAATATTTGAAAATAGAGTATTCCATGTTTAAAATCTATGATATTCTAGTTTTATATATGTCAATATTTTATTCACTAAATTTATTAAATTATTTTTCCCAAGGAAAATATAAATAATATTTGAAATTAAATAATTATAATATTTTATATTAAAATTTTATGGATTGTAAATTCTTTATTATATTCGAAAATTATGGAAAAATATGGTGTTTTTTCAAGAAAAAATATGTTTAGTCATGCGAACGATTGATTTTACACAGGGAATTTGTAAGAATAATTAAAATGATAAATGTTGAAATTGGAATTGGAATTGATTATGGAAAATTACATTTTTTTTAAATTTTTTATGTATATTCTTAAAATATTGATACTGTAATAGAGAAATGGTGGTCATAAATAGTTATTTGGCATCAGATTAATGGAAAATAATATAAATAATAGGGAATTCATTGAGTGGGGGGAGATTTATCCCATTTAGTGTATAAGTCTCACATACATTATCTATAAAATAACTTAGAGATGAAAAATATATGGATTGAATTACCTTCCTTGTGAATTTCACCATTTTAGAACCATCTCCTATTTTTTATATAAAGTATATTGACTAGGATGGTGATTAAATGTTAGTTGTTTGGATAAATTATATTTCAATATTCTTAAACTGTGGGTTTTTATTGAAGAAAAAAAATAAAATATGAGATAATATATTCAAAAATAAAAATATAATTTATGTCATTCTGAAACGAATATTTATAAACATGAGATTTATGATATTTGGAATTAGAATGTAAAAAATTGAATGGCATTTATTCCATTTAATAATTATTATTTACTTTGAACATTTTCCATTATATACTAAAAATAATGAGTTAAAAAAATGATTTCATAGTATCATGTAGGCCATGACACTCATTAAAGGTTATGTAATCCAATCCCTAGATTTATATAGGATTCATGCCTATTTGGATTGAGTCAGGAAAATTATTCAAAAAATATTAAACAATATAATGATTTCATGGAAATTTCTTTTCAATAAAATAAATATTCATTTATTCTAATTACTATTCTATATAATGGAATATTGATGATAGAAATTATGGGATCATTATACTAAGATCATTAGTTTGGGAACATATTTAATTCTTGGATGATTAATATACGACTATTGGTTCATATTCATTGTTCAATTTTTTATGACAAAATAACATGCAATAAATTTAATTTCCAATTTTGTGTTCTAAAATTTATTTAACAAAGTAAATACATAAATATGTTTTGATTTTTTAGTTCTCATGGTATGTAAATTGTGTTATATTATGAAAATTATTATGGAAAACATTGATATTGGGAATTAAAAATCATAGAATTTGATTTAGAATTCTTATTTATTAAAAATATTATATTTATAGAATTATATTATAATTTATGTAAGGTTCATTTTGTTAACATGTGGGAAATAATTTTGGAATGAAAATGTTTTAAAGTAGAATAAATTAATAATAGATACATGAAATGGATAATATGTGATATTATACATATAAACACATTATGTGATTATTATCATCTCATTGTGATCAGATGTTTAATGTGTTGTAATATTGATAGGGGAAGGATATTAGTATGAGAATCAATTAGATGGATTATTTTCCATCATCGGTGATATTATGATCATATAAAAGTATTTTTTTAGAATATTTATTATGATTTATTATGATTCCTATAGATGAATTTGTAAAAGATTTCTCATAATTTACAAGTGAACTAATAATGGTTTTATTTAATTGAGAAGATTTGGTGTCTATTTAATTTATATAATAGTATCCATTTGTATGAAACTATTAAATGATATTATTATTTTACAATGAGTATTATTATTTTAAAGATTTATTTGGTTTTATTGTTTGGAATATATCAAAAATGGGAATAACATAGAGTGATTTTGTTACATCCAAAAACATAATGTGTTACTCACCCATCCCAAGAAATAGTTTAGTGTGTTTTTATATGTAATTATTTGTGATAATGGAAATGGGAATTCCCCCATTATATTTTGTGATAGATAATATTATATGTGTTCTTGGGGAGTTTTTTAGTCTCCATTCATGTTCTACTAGGGTATTTTTTTGTCCATCATTTCAAGATGTTGGTTATATTAATTTTGGTAACTTTACTCTCTACTTCTTCGTTTCATACCTATTTAATTATTGGTATGTAGTTTCTTAAATTTTTTATTCTAAATGATGCATTTTTGTATTTAATGTAATCAAAAAATAATTTACTAGGGAGTTTCTTATTTTATTTAAGAAAAATTTATTCCACAGTTAATATGTTATGTCCCTTAAAACTTGTTGGTAACCTCTTGAAATTGGGGAATGCACTTGAGGCCAAATGGTGAACCAAATCATGTCCTTGATTTTAATTATTTGGGTTGGATGACTACCAAATGGGGTTATAGTATTATTATGAATATATGAAATATGAAATTTTTAGGTATAATGATTATGATGGTCACAAACCAAGTATTACTCATATTAAGGAAAAACATGACTGTTTATAGAAAAAAAATTAAATTTCTAGGTAGTTTCTATAATTACATTAACTTAATTATTTTATAAGGTATATTAGGTGACTGGATCTGTTGGTGTCTATGTACACAGTCACATAAGATAGATGATATATTAATATAATATGATAGGCATTTATAGGGGACAAACATATTTTTATTCATTATTAAAATTTATTATATTACTTAGATGAGGTTTTGAAAATATATTCTAATTGTTTTTAAAATTATTTGACAATAAAATGAATTTGGTTGAAATTATTTTGAATGAACTATGCAAACATTAACTATAAATTTAAATAATTACAAGAAGGTGACTTATAGTTCTTACATATTATATAAATGTATATGTGTTGAGAGACTATTTGTGTTCATTGATATGGGGAAATGGGGTTAGGCCAACACTATTGAGTTCATTAGTCAATGAAATATACTAACTTAAAAAATAATATGGGCGTTGATCAACCAATAGATGTAAATAAGGATTTGGAGTTTCAGATATAGAATCCTCTTATATCTATAATATGGGGTTAAATATTTGAATATAATGATTGGATTGGGTGAATAAATTGGATTTTATATATTTTTTTATAATCCAGATATTTCAATAGAAGAATTTGTTTTTTAATTTTAGAGAGAGTGGCTGATAAGTATTGAGAATGTGATTTGGATTTAATTTTATATGGGTATCAGACACTAGTAATATGTCAAAAAATATTTATTCATCTTTTTTTATGATTCAAAATTCAATGAATGATAACGAGATCATATATTTGGAAAATGGTAAAATTATTATGTCATAAAAAACCTATTTTACATATGAAGTCAACATTTCAGTATGGGTATATAAAAATTATACATTTAATTCTAATAGATCATTGATGTATTTTTGACTAGATATTTTTTTGAATTTTATCTTTTTCAATCTACCCATGTATCAAGTTGTTGTGAATAATTCAACCATTATAAGAACAAACATGATGAACACTAAATGTGTGATTATTTTTCTTTATATTCCCAATGGAAGCAATTTTTTGTATATTTAATAGAAAAAGAGGCATAAAGACATCTAAAAAGAGGGAGTTACAAGAGAATGATGATTTTTGAAATCATATTAGGGGAGGTGGAGACATGGTTATTATAAGTTTTTTAAAGAGATACATTTGATATGGGGTTTTTATAATAATCCTAGGATATTTCATCAAGGGATGATGTATATAGACTTGGAGAGGATTTGAATGTAATATGTTATTGGACCTTCAAATAACATATTAGGATTATGGTTTAAAATAAAAAAACCAATTAATCTATGGAGGTATCACTAGTAAGGATTGGTTAGAATCCATGGTAAATATAAAATCAATTGTTTAGGGCGAATATTTTCATCACAAAGTGAGTGTTAGAAGAATCTAAAAGGGGACCAAAAATATTATAGTGTACCTTTTTTAATTTATTCTACTTTACCCATACATGTTTTAATTTTAATTGTAATATAATCTGTTAAATTTATTTGTGGAAAATGAATGTGAGAATGACATCATCTCAAGATATGAAGCCTTCAAACCCTATTTTGGGATATGGTTGACTATATGATACCTTAGGTATAGTACTTGGATTTTCTTTAATCAGAGGATGTGGGTGGTGGCCTATGGTTCCAACCAGTGATGTCCTTATGAGATGAATTATATTTTCCATGAATTAATGTTTTTTGTAATAATTTATTATTTAAATACATGGTTCCACATGGAGAGACTATATATGGAGAGACTCTTTATGTTAAATTATCAAGGAACATGGAGAGTGTTCATACATTGTTGAGATGATTTTTTAAAGAATGTTAGGAACATTAGAACAAGATTTTTCATGATTGACCTATAAAATTAAATCACAATTTTTAGTTTTAGAAATGTAATCCCCATATATCTATAATAGGTGGTTGTGTATATTATTATAAAGAATGTATTGAAATAATAAATTTTATTTTCAATTTTCTCTATACTCCTAATATTCCAAAGGTATAATTTTGTTGTTAATTTTTTATAGAGTAGCTTACATGTTTTGATTAATTAATTTTCATTTTGTTATAAATTTTTTAGGGATAGGTAATATTTCTTAAAATATTTATTCATCTATTATTTAATTTGTTTCATATTTGAATAATGATCTATAGTTCATAGATTTTGAAAAAGGAAATAAAATGATGCTACAAGACACAAACTTTTTTCAATGTAAGCTAGCATTTCACTATTTCTATTTAATAATTATAAACCAAAATCTAAGAGATTTGTACAGGTAGCTTTAACAAGATATTTTGATAAATTTAATCCTTTTCAATCTACCCACATATAATGTAGTTGAAAATCAATCAACTATTATAAAACCATAAATGATGAATGCTTGATGTGTGAGTATTCTCCTTCCTCTATGAGGAAGCTATTTATGAATATCATTGTGGGATATGATGTAGTTTACATATAGAGTAGTTGTTTATGCTTCCATGTTTTTACAGAAATGAAAATAGTACAGTCCTTAGGCATGTTTTTGTTTAATGTAATGAATATATATATATATATATATAATAATATATAATAATTATTTATGTTAATCCTCAATCTCTATAGTTTTTATCCAACTATATTTTTAGTAAACCTCTAGACACTATAATGATAAAACCTTATTGATATATCTATGATCATTTCTAATGATAAGATCAATTATGTTTAAATATATAGGAAAACGTCTCTAGAATTTTGGAAAAGGATAGAGGATGTGGTCTCTAAGAACATACATTCCTTTCTTGATTCTATAAGTGGATGTGGATCTGGAATAGAGGAACCTATGAGTAATAACTCCATTAATGTTTCATTAAGATAGACTCAATTGTAATATGGTGTGTGTAATGGGATATGCTGCAAACCTATCTTAACACTCCTAAGGGATATGCTTTTGAAATTCATAAAATCATTATGAACCATCATGAAAGATTTAAATAGAGGATGACTATGAATAACCTAGTATTGACCTATGGTGGTATAAATTATTGAAGGTTTCATTGTTTAGAAATCATATAAGTGACTTTTCATGACTATGTGGTTCCACAATATGATTATTTTTTCTTACATGAGGATTTATTATTCTTGTCAGCAGCTAGAACCCGATGGAACATTGTTAATGATAAGTATGATGGAAAATGTAGTGATCATCCTCAAGATCATCAAAATGTTACGTGATCTGGAATGAAGAATCTTTTTTATGCTCACGTAACATTATCAAGATATGAATCATACTGAAAATCCAAATGAGAAATAGAGGGAACACTTTTCTATTGAGTCCTTCATGGGGAAATGTTTACCTTCCTTTAATGGAACAGTTGATCTATTAGATTATGAGGAAATATCTAAACTAATAAAAATATATTTTCAATTTTTTAGTGTTTGGAACATGAAAATTTTGTTTTATCTATATACCATTTGTATTGTGAAGCAGATAAATGGTGTACCCTTATCAAGAATACGAGATTATGTAATGAAATTGACTCCATTTAATTAGACGAGTTAAAGACCTTATTTTTTAATATATAATATCATTGTATTATTCATATGAAGAAAGAGAAGGATTCATAATATTTAATAAAAATGATGATGAATTCATTAGTAACTAGGAAGAAAATTTTACAATACATTCGAGGTTTTATTTTGGTGTAATTGCCTGACAAAAAAGTACGGTTGATCGATTATTCATTGTCTTAAAACTATGTTCCCTATGGGATTTATCCATAAGAGACATCTATAGTTATGAATTGACTATTATATTTTCTATCAGGGTAGAAATGGTGGTTATAATTACATATCAATCACATTATTTTGATAATAAAATAATATAAGTTCAAATGAAAATATAATAACCATATAGAGAATATGATGATCATTCTTTTATGATTAATTTATCGAAATATGCATGATGTGAATTGTATTAAGGGGTATATTAATTTTTTTAAGTATGTATGGGATGGTAATTGGTAAATTTGTTCTTGATGTGATGGGAAAAAAGTTAACTAATGTTGTTAACATATAGAAAGATAAAAAGAACTCACCACACACAATATAGTGTTTCCAATGAAAAGAGTATAGATTCTACATTAACTACTTATAAAATATAATATTTTATGACGATGATAAAATTAAGAACCCCTTAATCCAATGGAAAATAGGGAAATCTAATAAGATAACTATTTTTAATGATGGGTGTGATAACGACATGGTGAAAGGTAAACTCGGCATCAACTCTATAAATTCTATTATCTTATTTGACTCTTTATCTACATAATATTTTAAATATAAATATTTTTCTAAAGGTATCAATATTATATACAAAATATTAGATATAGAATTAGTAGTGAAACCCCTTAATGGTACAATGATCACATCTCATGTCTATTATTCCTCTCCATTTGACGTCCATAGAAATTTTATTTCCGGAAAAAATTCATTCTTCTTATAGTTGGTGTTGATTTTATATTAGGAATGGATTTACATTATATACATAAATATCACATCAATTATTGTGAAATGGAAGTCACATTAAATATCTTAAACCAACCTATGATCATATATCAGTGTGAATATAAGTAAGAACATTTGAGGGAGATCAAATCCATTGAATGGATATTTAATCTCATCCATAATGAGTATTTATCACAAGGGAGAAATAATACATATATGATATACCTATTCTATATGAATTTTTTCATGTCTTTACAGAATAGTTTCCTAGCATTCCACAAAAGCTAGAAGTTAAGTTCAAAATAGAACTCATAGATGGTTTCATTCTTATTTGAATGATTCTCTCTTTATTTCTCTAATTTTGATTCATCAATTAAATAAGAATCTTTAGGGTAAACATGAAATTGGATTCATTTGGCCATTTGTGTCCCCTTGGGGTTCAAATATTCATTCATTAAAAAGAATGAAGGATCAAAGTGACTCTAAATTGATTATTGGTATATAAAAATGTTTAAAATTATGAACAAGTATCATCTTCCCCATTTTTATGACTTGTTTGATCAGCTGTGTAGAGTTCAATCAGTTTCCTAGATTGACCTTCATTCGGGATATCATCAATTTAGGGCCAAAAGGGGGGTATATACATGATATAAGTCCATAAAACACATGGTCACTATTAATATATAGTTATTCAATTCATCTGCACTAATTCCCATGTTATCTTCATGGGTTTAACAAATAGATCCTTTAGATATTACCTTGATGATTTTGTGGTAGTATTTATAGATGACATTCTTATATACTCAAATGGAAAGGAAGAACATGAATATCAATTGAGAAATGTATTAAATAATCTAAAGAAAGATAAAATATATAATTTTTTTTAATTTTTTAATTTTGGATGAATGTTGATTCATTTTTGGGTTATATAATCTCAATAAAGGGTATATAATCATATCCATCAATGACCAGGGCTATTGAATGTTGGCCAGACCAACCGTTATGACTGAGATCCATATTTTTCATAGTTTATAGATATTATCGATGGATTTTGTTGATTTTATGATGACTATATAATCCAATGACCATGTTAACATAGAAGGTGCCAAGTTCTTCTTGATAGACAAATGTGAGGAACATTTCAAGGAATTTAAGAGAATATTAGTTAGTGGATATATTATTACATTACTCTATTGTGGAGAAGGGTTTATAGTCTAAACATATTCATAAAATAAGGTATTTATATATTTTCATAATCAAAATTACATCGTTATATCTTTTTACTCATGAATCTTTTATATTCATAAGAAATGTTACAGAAACAATGCTTTGGAGATAACTCTGAAATGTTTTACATTAAGAACATGGTGGTATTATCAATTTGGAGCAAACTATGATATAAATACTTATCAAAAAATTAAAAAATATATATTGAAACATAAATATTTTAAAATGAATTAAAGAATATGGTTTGATATGATTATAGATTATGACTTCTCAACTAATTACTATAATAAGAAAGAAAAAAAAATGTTCTTGCAGCTCTAAGTTGAAAGTATAATTCTATATTATCAATGATTTGGATAAAAAAAGATCCAATAATCACTGAATTTCAATGGATGAATCTAGAAATGTAGAATTAAGGGGAGAAACCAAATATTTATCAATTAAAAGTTCAACAATCAATTCAATTGAAGATTAAAGAGGCGTGAATTGAATATTTGAGCCAAAAAAGAAGCTTAATTTTTTTTCTAGTTTTACATTGATCACTATGTATTGATAAGGTTCATGGATTGTGTATTTATTACTTATATTATAGATTTTATGAGGGAGTTGTTAGAGGAAGCTCATAGTTCTTCATTCTCTATTAAACTTGGATGTACAAATATTTATAGAGATTTGAAAGAATACTTCTGAGGGATGGCATGAAGAGAGGTATCAAAGATATTATATCTTAGTCACTTGTACATCTTCATGTTAAGGATAAAATAAAGACTTTTAAGGGTTTGTTACATCCTTTACCAATAATGTTATTAAAATGGAAAAATCAACATTGTTTTTTTGTTGGACTCCCCAAAATGACTAAATGGAATAATACTATATTGATTGTAGTCGATCAACTTACTTGGTGAGAAACAATTATCTCTATAGGATAATAATTCTCTATGGGTAAAATTCCATGGATATAAATAAATTTATAGATATATTTTCATAGATTATCACATTTCATTATGTCTGATTAGAATCAGAGTTTTACCACAATGTTTCGGTGAAGTGTTCTACAAGCACCTGATATAGATTTCAGTTTCAGAACTATATATCATCCCCAAATAGATGGATAATCAAAATGAACAATTAAAAACATAAAGGATATTTTGAGATCTTGTTATTTTAATTTAAAATGATTTTGGGATCAACACCTTCCTCTTGTTTAGTTTTCTTAAAAATATAGATTTCACTCAAGAATTCAGATTTATCATTATGAATCCCTCTATGGAAATAAATTTATAGTCCAAAATTTTGTAATATAGATGGATAAAGAATATTATTGGTACCTGAGATCGTTAAAGAAAATGCAGATAAGGTTAGATCCATTTATCAACATAATTAGGTAACTCAGAGTTTGCATAAACATTGTGCTAATAATTATTAGCAAGATCTTGAAATTGAATTGGTTTATAATGTTTTTTAATAATTCTAATATGGAATAAGGTTATGAGATTTGGGATGAATGAGAAACCAATCCCTTTGTCTATTTGTTCATTTGTAGTTTTTTATCATATCAATATGATTTTCTATCGCTTGGACCTTCCAACGAACCTCTGTCAAGATCATGATGCATTCTATGTTTCTCTCATGTGGTAGTACATACTATATAGATCACATCTACTAAATTTTGAAGCCATACCCCTAGAGAATGTTTTTTATTATGATTAAAAAGTTGTGGAGATTTTGGATCATACAAATAAATTGATATGAGATGATACCACACATCTGGTAATACATTTCTAGATAAAACATCGGTTTGAATAATCTTGATAGAAACTTGAGGATATGATGAGGTAGATGTATCATCCATTTTTTTATTATAGTGATTAATTTCAATTCATAAACTCATTTTAATGGGTGTAAAATATTTCACACTATGTTTTTGTGAATTATTTATTTCAGATGTATTATTTCCTTTATTATCTTGTATTATATGCAATACCAATTCAAGCATCCATTTCATGAATCCTTGTGTTCTCTTGCACTTCACATGACATTGTGTTTGAACAGAACTATGATATATTATTAATATTATTATTATAATATGAGCAATAAAACCTAGATATTATAAATAAATATGAGAATAGTAATAAATAATATTTAAAAATTAATTATAATTGTTTTACATAAAAGAAACATATTGATTAAAATGTACTTAATTTTTATTAAAGTTTTTTTATATTACAAAGAATATTATTTTCTCAAGAATTAATTTTTACGTATTTTGTGAAATAATGTAAATTTTATTTTTGACACTTTTATAAAATTAATATGAAAAAATAACCATCCTATCAGAAATCATCCCATCAAAATCATTTTTTTGTATAATTGTTCCGATTTTTTTAAAAAATATTTTTTGATGAATAGTGAAAATGCTAAATTTTAATTAAGAGCATACTTTTAATTTACTTTATTTATAATGTTAGAATGTATATCAAATTGAATTTAAAGTAATATTAGTTCAAATTTCTATTGATTAATCCAATTTTGGTAATAAAATAAGTTTAATATTACATTTTTGATATAAAAAACTTTGAAAGCTTTTGGACATTTTTCATTTAAAATCTCACTTCCACATCATAACTACTAGATTAATATTAATTTAATGTATAACACTTATATTAAATGAATTTGGAAACTTGGATTTAATATTTTTAAACAGCAAAATTTATATTATATAATATGTTCAAATTAAAATTTTACCAAAATTATTAGTGAAAACCATTAAAATTAATTATTTTGATTAATATTAAAACGAGGTTCTGTACTCTTTTGTTAAGATTTATTTCTTTTTACAAATGGGAAATATTATTTAATAAATAGGATTTGGTATTTAAAATAAGTAAGTGTAAATTATCTGATAAATCTCATTTTAATTTGTTCTTGTTTCATAGATAACATATGTAAATAAAAATATACAAGTTATCATCATAAAAAAACTAAATTGTTACAATTTATGAAACATAAAACTAAGGTATAAAATGATAAAAATTTTATTTCTTATGTTTGGTGGATTTTTTTCTCAACCCTAACATCCCTCCACTACCATATTGATCAATTATGGAGTCGCATGAGGTTTGATTGACCTACCAATAGTGAATGCATTTGGGTATTTACAAAACATCCACTCCTCCACAATTATAAAAGGGTACTCACTCCCCTCACCTATTCACATCCCTCATGGAATTTATTTATCCATTACACTCACAAATCAATTCCCAACATACCTAATCTCATCTGACAAGCATTAGTTTTGAATTAATGAAAACCAAGAAATTAGTTTGCTGAAAACCTAAGCATGATACCCAAAGAAGAGGTAACTTTTATCAATGAGCATTTGAGTTTAATTTATCCCTCCACATCCTAAAATTATTATTATGTCATGATGATATAATAACAAATTTATTTCACATATTATATTTTTTGGGTATTTTACAGTAAATACCTATAACTATCTACTCTTCTATCAAATAGTATACAAAATTGACATTTGTGTGTACGACGAACTACCACCTTGTGAACCGATGTAATTTTCTTAAATTTTCACCTATCATGGTTGGAAATAATTATGAAAATATGGTTTATATATAATATTTATTATATTATTATTCTTTTCTAATTATTATTTTGTAGATTCCTTCATTATTTCCATTTCGGTAGTATGATAATGTCTCTCGTGTGTTGGGAAGACTAATGTCATGTAAAGGAATGTGATTGAATCACTCTTAAATGTATGTTATTATGTATTTTTTAATGGAAATATTTGATATATTTGGATTAAAAATTATTCTATGATTATAATATATCATTTTCTTTTCATTCATTCATTTTGAAAAGAAAATGGAAATAGTTTTCATATGTACGTATGTAGCACTATCTCAATGAATATTGTATTTCATTTCATATAACTAAATTACATAATATAATATAAATATAAATATTCTGAAAATAATTGATATGTATATCACAAATTAAATTATAGATATAATTAAATTATTATCTATTTTAAATTAACTAAAATAAAAATTCAAAACATGCAAGAAAAATAAATTAGTTACTTTTCTAAACATGAAATCAAAATAATTTTTTTTATAATCATGTAATAAAAAGTCATAAGAAAATCATATATGGTATGATATATAAATATATGGTTCTATAATAGGTTTTTAATAAACATAAAATTATTATATAATATGTTTTAGTGATTTTGATGAATTAAATACTTAGGGTATGGTATTTTTCTCTCAATTTTCCTTCTTTGAGACATACTCTATGTTATTCACCTACATTCTTTCACAAGGTGTATATAAAACCCATTTGACATGTAATTCCTTGAATTTATTTATCCTCAATATATTTTATGTCTAATTTTACATTATTACATCATGGTTATTGTGAATCAAGGTTACTAAAGTGGTAAGACTTTATAATACATTCTCATTGTTTATCCAGATTGTTTATGATTATGTTTTCGATGATAAAATCTAACGAAACATCCCTCCAAAACCAATGAATTTTATTATCATCTAATTATTAATAATATTTTATAGTGATATTACCATTTTTTCAATATTTGTTAATTAAAATAATTGAGTCAATGTTCTTAATAAAATATGACATTATTTATCTCTTTGTTCACAAATCTATTTTCACCCAAAACCAATTTTTCAAAGAAAATTTCAATTTTTTTTCTTATTCACATTTTATTTTCAATGAAATATTTTCCCATTTATGAATTTTTAGGAAATTTTTGTAATGCAATATTCATGTCATTTTTCAAACAATTTATATTAGGATTTTTACAAAAATATTGAAGGAATATTTTATTTTAATAAGAACGACTTGAATGGAATTTTCTAGCATCATGTTAAACCATTGTTTCAAATATTATTTATAATTTTTCAGAATTAGGGATGGAGCTATGGGATATGGGCACTCCAACTTGTGATTATGGATTTTAGGGTTTTTTTCAACCATGGTGCTCCTGTTCCTCCTCAACATTGATCATCCTTCTCCTCCCGGTGGCGTGGCATTGGTGGATCCCTCCTCAACGTCTACTCGTGACCCTTGGATTTACGTAGATGTTTGCAACCCTAAAGTTTCTATCGAGTCGAATAAATTAGCCTGTATTTAATCGGCTTAAAATCCTTGTTCTAGATATAAGGAGGCTTCACAACAATCTCTTGTGGCTTGAAAATTGACACATGGCGCGATGAATCGCAGAGGTCATCTGGTCGGGAGGATGTTGTTGTGGATATGGATCATATTGAGGTGTTGTTGTGATAATATAGGATTATTATTCTACCCTGCAGTGATGTTCTTCCTAGTTCCCAATCCTACAGTGATGTGATGAGAAATTAGTTTTAGGGCTGATGCTTGATGGATCTTGTTCGTTGGAACTGTTTAAGGACTCATGTCTTAGTGGAATAATTCGTAAGTGTCCATCAGCTCACGTTGAATCCAACCCTACAGTGCTTGCTAAGAGAATTTAAATTGTATGAAACTCCATGATTCCAAGAATTATTCTTATTAAATGTGAACAACCATGGAAACATGACAATTTTATCCATAGAACCTCAAATTTGTGGTTCTTCTCTAACTGTAAATGTGTTTATCTTGGTTTCATTTCCTTTTTTCCTTCATATGACATGAAGCTTCGTGAATGGAGCATTTGAACCCTATTTCTCAAACCTAGATGGCATCATTTTCAAGATGGTATTTTTATTTAAATTTATCACATGAAAGAAATGCCTTTTCTTACTTCTAGATTCATCTTCATGGACTCAATTGGGTTCTCTAGCATCCGAAAATTTTGCATAACATTGGAAAGGCAATTGGGTCTCGGATTTGTGTTTAGAATGAGACTTAGGATGTTCATTTTGGTCAGTTTTCTAATATGATGGTGGAGGTTGATCTTATATCCACTCATACTGACAATTTAATCCTTTCCACTCCCTCTAATAACATTTATGTTGATGTCGAGTATGAAAAAATCCTCTTTTCTGCAATGAATTGCTGTTGGACACTATTTGGAGTTATGTTAGAAGAATGTTTCTTGTGTGGAATGTGGGGTGAGAGGTCATTAAGTAAATCTCTATTATATGAAGTTAAAGTTGAAGGATTCAACTTTTCCAAAGTTTAATTATCAATATGGTGATTCACTTAACGATTGAGTTACCAATGTGGTTGATGTGTCGATTGATGGGAAATCTGATACTTGCAAAGGGTTTCTAATTGATGTATCTCTATAGAAGGATCATAGTGGCCCATATAATAATTGGTCTGATTTAGTTAAATAGGTTACTCTAGTTGAGGGAATCCATATATGGTACCTGAGATTGATGACCCCTGATACCTCCCAAGTTGATGTCTTTAATAAAAATATGTGAATCAACATGTTGACTATCAACTAGAAATCCATAAGCCCTTTCAGTTATGCGAATTATCAAAGAAACGGGGGATCATTTCTGAGGATGAACATGAGAATGTGAGTACCATAATTTGGGTCTTGGGTAGTGGTGGGCATTCCTCTTACAAGGATACAATCTTTAGTAGAAATACAAAGATCACTAATAGTTAGTGTTTCACCTATGCCCCCTCAAAGAGGAGACCATACAAGGATTATTCTAATTTTCCTATAAAAATGGATACCAGATCATCATTTAAGGTGTCTAAGAAGGTTGATATAAATATCTTCAAAATATTCAATTTGGATAAGTCTCAATCTGAATGGGAGAATTGTGGTGACTGTAGAGACCTGAAGCTTGACGTACATTGACATTACATTACATTTGCAGAATACTTAGTACATAACAAAAACAAACACACAGGGACCGTAATAGTTTAGTGTCTTTGGAAAATCGGAATATAATCCTCTAATCCTGGTGAAAGATCATCAACATCTCCCATAAAGATCTTCCTTTTTAATATACCTAAAACCTTTCTTTATATCCTGGGGAAAATAAAACATAAAAGGGTGAGCTCAAATGCTCAGTAAGGGTAAACAAAAGAAATATCAATCACATCATATACATAACCACATAACTTTTGGAAATCTTAACCTGTAAAAGAGATCATAATTTCATAACCTGGGATAACTCATGGCAGTGAAATGTAATCACAATAATCATAACTTAAAACATTAAACTTTGTGGCATACACACATAATCATAGAGAATCATTTCTTGTTAGTCAAGACTCATTGCCAAGACTATCTTAGTGTACAAAGTCCCTTTCTGAACCGAGTCACCCTCGTTTCAGTCCTGTTTCACTGAACCGGTATAACCTACCATTCCAGCCATGTTTATCTCATGAGATATAAAATCTTTACCCAATGCATTGGAGGGAGATATAGGTACCACCCATCTCATAATGATACCATTCTTATGTGTGCCACCAATTCATAAATCATACATCATTGCATAACCCATGTAATAAAAATGGGATTCTTAAACAACATGACATCATAAAACAATTCATATAAGACAAAGGAATTAATAAAAATATTTCCATCACAACATAATCAAATCAATGTAATAATAGGGATAAAAATAGAACCCTTTATTATCTTAGATGGAAAATAATTTTGATAAAACACATGAACTTCATTCTTGAGGAAAATATACTTTCTACTTCAAAAACACTTTTCGTTTCTAAACATGTCATACAATTTTAAACTAAAAGAAGTTGATTAAAAATAAACTTGAAAACTTGTAAAGGAAATTTTTTGGAAATAATGTTTTAAAAATCCATTCATGTCGAATAAGTTAAAAGAAAACATTCTTCTTGTACTTTTGTCGGAAAAGTCAAAAAGTACCTCGTATGAAAAACGACAAAAGATTCCTTTCATATCCTTTTTTTAAAAACTCACCGAAGGGTAAAAAATGGATTTAAAAAATTTTAGGTGGATGGAAATAATATTACATATTTATGAAACATGGATGTGGATGATAAAATACACCCCAGTAAATACTTTTGAATAAACAATCTCGGATAAAAATGAGATTGTGATATTTCCCTTTCCTTAGGTCCGACTTGCTTTGTAAGTGTCCGAACCTCCTGTATAATGATTTAAATCATGTTATTGACTTATTCTAGAATCATATTCATTGTTATTATATCATATATGGTCCAACTATGACTTTATATTACCCGTTCTTTTGTAAATTCATGTTAATGTAGCGTTTTGGGTAAAATCGTCTCATTTTTCGTTCGTGTTTTTAACTTGTAATTATTCATATGATTACTTAGATCATCATTACTTAATTCCAGAATATAAAACATGATTTATATATATATATATATATATTCAGAATATAAATATATAATAAATTAGTAAATGGAAAGAAATACACCATTCATGGTGACGGTAGTCCGTACGTACGCATGAACGCTGTTTTCGTTTCCTTATTGAATTGAATGGAATTAAGTAGATAAAATACATATAAATATAAATAATTCCAGTATCATTTTTAGGTCATATATTTCATTATTACTTATTATATATACTTTATAATCATTCATGAATGGTTAATCATTGAGAATGAATCTCATCGCGTCGTGGAGAAGGTAGTCCGTACGTACGCACGAGCGATGATATCGTTCCCATGGTCGTGGAATTGTGTTGAAGTGTATTTATACTATTTCAGTATCAATATTAATTTATAATAATCATATATAGTTACTAATTACCCCTTTATACCCATCCAATTAAGGTGGTGGCGGAAAATAGATTACACCACGGCGTGGAGACAGTATTCCGTACGTACGCACACGCTGTGATTTCCTTTTTCCGTAGGATGGATAGAAGGATAATTAGAGTTGTTTAATATTTATAATAACATATCATTATATAATAAATACTTATGTTATTACTTTATCATGAAACAACTAAAGAAGAAGAAGCTGAAGAAGAAAGAAATTGAAAAAGATCGGTAATGGATATTACCTCTTTTTGACGCGCCTTTTCTTAGCCTCCACTTAAAGAACTAAGGATGGTCTTTGAAGAAGACCAGGACCTCTAGGAGGATAATAGGGAATTGGAGAAGGGATTTTGGCAGGGGTTGTCGAAGCTTTAAGGCTCAAAGTTGTGTGAGGAAAAGAGGGAGGAGGTTCCCTTTTATAAGGGAGGAGAGGGGCACCTTAGGAATATCTCAAAATATTATTTTATATTAAAGTCAAAATCGGTTTATAATGGTTCTAAAGGGTCTTATTTCGAAGCTAAAGTGGGGATGGGTCGAGAGCCTATCAACCAATTGGATTTAGACAAGTTTAGGTTATTATTTTAACCTTATCAATTAGATTTAACTTTAAGTTAAATAATTTCACTTTTACCGTGTCTTTTTGTTTTCTAACACTATATGGTTAATACACTTACTATAACATGCCAAACGAACCCCAAATTGTTTATTATTAATATATATATCCTTATCTAAGTCATTTGGCCGAACCTTAGATTTTTAGGAATAAAATAACAATTAATAATATAATATTTGATTTAAAAACTATTTTGTGTCAATTTTGACACTATTTGATATATGATTTTTTGTGAAAGTCATAACAGAATTATATTTTCGATCCAAGTTGATTAAATCAACAATAATATATCATAGTAACCTAGAAAATTATTGGAATTCATAAAAAGTCTTAAATTACATTTATTTTGGTATTTATAATATCAATTATGTCAATATTTCATTAATAAGATAATTACTGCATCATATTTGTGTCATAAATAAACTAACTTATTTGATGTCTAGAAATTACAAATAAAATACCATTATGTAGGAAATCTTTTTATCTTTCTAATGAATATTTACAATCGAATTTATCTTATGTATAACCCTATATTAAAATTTTTTTAGTAAATAGACATTGATTTTAACTCTTTTAACTCTTCTTTGAATTAAAAAATAATAAATGTCCTAATCTAATCCAAGTGGGCCTAAATGATAATAGTTTACACTTAAGGTTGTTTTTGGTAAAGATACACTTGTCCAATAGGATTAGGACATGTGTTAGGGTAATATTAATATCATTTTTACCCTTAATTAACCTATTTACTTTTAACCGTGGTAAATAAAAGTAAAAAGTTACTATTCACCACAAATTATTTTCATCTCATTGAACCACATTTTACTTACTGACATCAACTGTGTCTCTCAGATTTTTGAAATTCCATTCACAGAAGCGGTAAAATTATGTTTTATGAATGATTCAGTTTTTTAACTACCACTTAGTAGTTTCACTATTCATCAAAAATTGATGTTTTTCAGAACAATGCCAAAATTTCATCCTAAGCTATATTTCATATTCAGAATTCAAAAATGAATTCTATTTTACCAAATTAATAACATATAAGTTGCAATAATTAATTTTATAATTAAATCCCGCTGTTAAAACAAATAGTGTGTTTTTAAGAAATAATATCTATCAAAAGATTGACACTTGTTTATGTCTGGTTTAAATGTGAAATTACATCCAATGACCAACATTGTATTAAATTGTAAAAATATATTCTAAATATACTTTAAAACCACTCAAATTAATAATTTATCACTATTAATTATTTTGATTAAAAATGTTTTTTTTAATTATAATTTAGTCATTTTCACTATTCATCAGAATATGAAAGTTATCCGAAAAGTACCAAAACTTCACCTTAGGCTAAATTCGATACTCCGAATCCAAAAATGAAGTCCATTTTAAGAGCTAAAATTTCTAAAATTTTAAAAGGTGGTGATTTCTATTCATAACGGCTAGTTATAATAATATTTTAATAGCATATCGTTGTTTAGTGAAACTCGATATTGCGTACTACACACGCTATCGAGGAAGGTCGCGATTGCGTGTAATTCAAGGCAAGTCAAGGATGTGTGTTGTGCAAGCTCCTTTTGGTGTAGAATACAAAACAAGACATTAATAAAATTAAAAAGAATATTTTTCATAAAATCTCGGGCTGTTACATTCTACCCCCCTTAAAATGAATTTCGTCCTCGAAATTCGTCGGTGTTATAAATGGTTTACTATTAGAAAGTTTCTTTAATAGAAACCCACATCATAAAAAAGAATACCAAAACATGGCTTTAAAAACTAAAGTATGAAATGTAACGATTACCCAAATAAACTAATCACTGGGTTTCCACATAGGTGAAAATATGGATATGGAAGAGAAATCTAGCCATCATGTTCTGATGGAGAGTGGTAGAGAACATGGATATGGAAAATCCAGTAAGCACCAATCCATAGATTTGTGATGATATAAGGTACCATCTGATTAATCAGGTATAAGATCACTAGGACAACATTTTTGGTTTTCAAGATCATTTCCCTAAAGATGAAAATTTTCATTATAATAAATACTTACATTATTTTGGTACAATCTCACTGTTGTTCGTGCCTTGAACAATTTCCACTTCATCTCTTAAATAAATGAAGTTGAATTTGTTATTCGTGAAGTGTTAGAAGATCATGTGATAGAATGACGGGTCATTCCATCTGTCTCAAACAAAAGGTTAGCAAAAATTATATACATAAGTCGATCTATAGTGAGATTAATCATATATGGTTCCTAAAATGGACTTATACTTCATATATCATTCTTCTTAATATAATAAAACTAGTTTCTACTAAACAGGGACTTCCTGTAGGCCAGTGGTAGGTGATAACGGCCAGTCGCACTTCGGTTGTGGGTTCGATTCCCACAGCCTTGTCCGACACGATGGGCTGTCTCCCGTTCTGTAGGTTGTCCTTTTTCTAAAACTATATTACTATAACATCCCATCAATAATATCAAAAAAAAAACTTCTATCCTTAAACAATACTAACTTATGTCCAACATAATATATTCCAATCTTTAGTCTTATCCATAATACTGCAGTCCACTCTCATAACATAGTGAAAACGATTACCAGAGATTTAACACCATCGTCAATCCCCATATATCATAAGATATGTTTTGTTGGTCACATTACAAACATTCAAAGTCCTTAATTGTGTATTCTCTTGAATACCTTAGTAAAAACATGAATGCAGTTAAAAGTTAACACTTTCCACATACCAAAATCCTCAAAATTCTATATACTCAAACCATGACATCACTTAGTCCTTATATCAATCATGAGCTCATGAATACTATTAAACATTTTGTTTTCTCGTTTTCCCTTCATTATGCGCATATCATCTTATTTCCAAAAATATCTCAATTACTTTGAATACCACATTAGACCAATACATAAATATTCCAATACTCCATGATACAATATTATTTTGGAATCCCATTACATAAACACTTAATCATTCCACCACATCGTTGTCATATTCAACATCGCCAATAGTGATCGCATGTGACTTCCCTTTGTCCTTTGCCTTCAGTGGTTGCTCATGTTGATCATCACTAACCCTTGTATTAGGGCATTTATTATCATAATTCCCCATTTCCTTGCACTTGAAGCATTGAAGTGTTGGTGGGGCGTTCTCTGTAGTGTTTGCTTTATTCACATCATTAGAAACCCTTTTTCCATTACTTCGACACTCAGCTGCTCGATGACCTTCTTTTCCACACTTAAAACATTTTCTAGTCCCTTTAAGACAATCTCCACCATGCTTCTTTCCACACTTTGTGCATAAGGAAACATTCATCTTCTTTTCACCATTATTCTGAGATTTCTCCTTGAACTCCATCTTTCGTTTCTTGTCAAAAACATAAGATGGATATGTAACACCAACTTCCATTTCTAACATGATAGCACAACGCACATTTTCTTCATAGCTACTGAAGTCTCTTATAGCTAATTCCCATCGAAGACTTGGTTTTAAGCCACTGAAAAATCGATCAACTTTACTTTCAGGTTGGATGATAATGCCAGATGCATACCTTGAAAGTCTTGTAAAATTCGCTTCGTATATACCAACAGATTCATCATCCTTTTGCTTTAGTTCAAGAAACTCCTTCTCCATCTTTGTTCGAAGAATACGAGGGAAGTACTTACTGAAAAACAAGTTCTTGAACTCGTCCCATTCCATGGACTCAATTTCATCACTTGGCCTTGTATTCTTGATAAGATTCCACCATTGATCAGCTTCACCTTCCAAACGATATACTTCTAAGATGACTTTATCATGTTCAGAACATTGAAGAACTAAAAATATCTTTTCAGTGGTACTGATCCATTGTTCAGCAACAAGTGGATCGGAAGTCCCACTGAAAGAAGGTGGACGTTGCCTCATGAAGGACTCAATAGAATACTGTTCCTTTCTCTACTCATTTGGAAGTCAAGAATGATTCATAGCTTGTGTAAGGATAGCAATAAGATTTTGCACTCCATATCCCATAACATTTGTTTGTTCAGGAGGACAATCATTGCATTGTCCATTGAATTGATCAACACGGTTCCTTCGGGTTCCAGCCATCGTCTAAAACCCAAAAAGAATAGTGTGAGAGGAAAAAATCATTCTAGGGAAAACAACATAGTAAAGGGGGAGTACCCTTAATATCTAACTTCTTAGGTTAAATTCTATGATCGTTACCGTAGTTCTAGGACCATATCCTATACGTATACTTATCCTTAGGGACATCCCTAGACATACCTTAAAAATATCTCTAGGGATCTCACTAAAGTTCTCGCATCCTAGTTTCCAAAGGTTGACTAAACCTTTCCTCTGATACCAACTGTAGAGACCCGAAGCTTGACGTACATTGACATTACATTACATTTGAGGAATACTTAGTACATAACAAAAACACACACACAGGGACCGTAATAGTTTAGTGTCTTTTTGAAACTCGGAATATAATCCTCTAATCCTGGTGAAAGATCTTCAACATCTCCCATAAAGATATTCCTTTTTATTATACCTAAAACCTTTCTTTATATCCTGGGGAAAATAAAACATAAAAGGGTGAGCTCAAATTCTCAGTAAGGGTAAATAAAAGAAATATCAATCACATCATATACATAAGCACATAAATTTTGGAAATCTTAACCTGTAAAAGAGATCATAATTTCATAACCTGGGATAACTCATGGCAGTGAAATGTAATCACAATAATCATAACTTAAAACATTAAACTTTTTGGCACACACACATAATCATAGAGAATCATTTCTTGTTAGTCAAGACTCATTGCCAGGACTATCTTAGTGGACAAAGTCACTTTCTGAACCGAGTCACCCTCGTTTCAGTCCTGTTTCACTGAACCGGTATAACCTACCATTCCTGCCATGTTTATCTCATGAGATATAAAATCTTTACCCAATGCATTGGAGGGAGATATAGGTACCACCCATCTCATAATGATACCATTCTTATGTGTGCCACAAATTCATAAATCATACATCATTGCATAACCCATGTAATAAAAATGGGATTCTTAAACAACATGACATCATAAAATAAATCATATAAGATAAAGGAATTCATAAAAATATTTCCATCACAACATAATCAAATCAATGTAATAATAGGGATAAAAACAGAACCCTTTATTATCTTAGATGGAAAATAATTTTGATAAAACACATGAACTTCATTCTTGAGGAAAATATCCTTTCTACTTCAAAAACACTTTTCCTTTCTAAACATGTCATACAATTTTAAACTAAAAGAAGTTGATTAAAAATAAACTTGAAAACTTGTAAAGGAAACATTTTGGAAATAATGTTTTAATAATCAATTCATGTCCTATAAGTTAAAAGAAAACATTCTTCTCGTACTTTTGTCGGAAAAGTCAAAAAGTACCTCGTATGAAAAACGACAAAAGATTCCTTTCATATCCTTTTTTAAAAAACTCACCGAAGGGTAAAAAATGGATTTAAACAATTTTAGGTGGATGGAAATAATATTACATATTTATGAAACATGGATGTGGATGATAAAATACACCCCAGTAAATACTTTTGAATAAACAATCTCGGATAAAAATGAGATTGTGATATTTCCCTTACCTTAGGTCCGACTTGCTTTGTAAGTGTACAAACCTCCTGTATAATAATTTAAATCATGTTATTGACTTATTCTAGAATCATATTCATTGTTATTATATCATATATGGTCCAATTATGACTTTATATTACCCGTTCTTTTGTAAATTCATGTTAATGTAGCGTTTTGGGTAAAATCGTCTCATTTGTCGTTCGTGTTTTTAACTTGTAATTATTCATATGATTACTTAGATCATGATTACTTAATTCCAAAATATAAAACATGATTTATATATATATATATTCAGAATATACATATATAATAAATCAGTAAATGGAATGAAATACACCATTCATGGAGACGGTAGTCCGTACGTACGCATGAACGCTGTTTTCGTTTCCTTATTGAATTGAATGGAATTAAGTAGATGACATAAATATAAATATAAATAATTCCAGTATCATTATTAGGACATATATTTCATTAGTACTTATTATATATACTTTATAATCATTCATGAATGGTTAATCATTGAGAATGAATCTCATCGCGTTGTGGAGACGGTAGTCCGTACGTACGCACGAGCGATGATATCGTTCCCATGGTCGTGGAATTGTGTTGAAGTGCATGTATACTATTTCAGTATCAATATCACTTTATAATAATCATATATAGTTACTCATTACACCTTTATACCCATCCAATTAAGGTGGTGGCGGAAAATAGATTACACCACGGCGTGGAGACGGTATTCCGTACGTACGCACGCGCGGTGATTTCCTTTTTCCGTAGGATGGATAGAAGGTTATTTAGAGTTGTTACATATTTATAATAACATATCAGTATATAAGAAATACTTATGTTATTACTTTATCATGAAACAACTAAATAAGAAGAAGTTGAAGAAGAAAGAAATTGAAAAAGATCGGTAATGGATATTACCTCTTTTTGACGCGCCTTTTCTTAGCCTCCACTTAAATAACTAAGGATGGTATTTGAAGAAAACTAGGACCTCTAGGATGATACTAGGGAAGTGGAGAAGGGATTTTTGCAGGGGTTGGCCGAGCTTGAAGGCTCAAAGTTGTGTGAGGAAGAGAGGGAGGAGGTGCCCTTTTATAAGTGAGGAGAGGGGCACCTTAGGAATATCTCAAAATATTATTTTATATTAAAGTCAAAATCGGTTTATAATGGTTCCAAAGGGTATTATTTAGAATCTAAAGTGGGGATGGGTAGAAATACTATCAAAAAATAGGATTTAGACAAGTTTAGGTTATTATTTTAACCTTATCAATTAGATTTAACTTTAAGATAAATAATTTAACTTTTGTTGTGTCTTTTTGTTTTCTTACACTATATGGTTAATACACTTACTATAACATTCCAAAAGAACCCAAAATTGTTTATTATTAATATATATATCCGTATCTAAGTTATTTGTCCGAGCCTTAGATTTTTATGAATAAAATAACAATTAATAATATAATATTTGATTTAAAAAACTATTTTGTGTCAATTTTGACACTATTTGATATATGATTTTTGTGAAAGTCATAACAGAATTATATGTTCAAACCAAGTTGATTAAATCAATAATAATATATCATAGTAACCTAGAAAATTCGTTTAATTCATAAAAAGTCTTAAATTACATTTATTTTGGTATTTATAATATCAATTATGTCAATATTTCATTAATAAGATAATTATTGCATCATCTTTGTGTCATATATAAATTAACTTATTTAATGTCTAAAAATTAAAAATAAAATACCATTATGTAGGAAATCCTTTTATCTTTCTAATTCATATTAACAATCGAATTTATCGTATGTATAACCCTATATTAAAATTTTTTTATTAAATAAACATTGATTTTATCTCTTTTGACTCTTCTTTGAATTAAATAATAATAAATGTCCTAATCTAATCCAAGTGGGCCTAAATGATAATATTTTACACTTAAGGTAGTTTTTGGTCGAGATACACTTGTCCAATAGGATTATGACATGTGTTAGGGTAATATTAATATCATTTTTATCCTTAATTAACCTATTTACTTTTAACCGTGGTAAATAAAAGTAAAAAGTTACTATTCACCAAAAATTATTTTCATCTCATTGAACCACATTTTACTTACTGAAATCAACTGTGTCTCTCGGATTTTTGAAATTCCATTCACAGAAGCGGTAAAATTAAGTTTTATGAAAGATTCAGTTTTTTAACTACCACTTAGTAGTTTCACTATTCATCAAAAATTGATGTTTTTCAGAAAAATGCCAAAATTTCATCCTAAGATATATTTCATATTACAAATTCAAAAATGAAGTCTATTTTACCAAATTCATAACATAGAAGTTGCATTAATTAATTTTATAATTAAATCCCGCTGTTAAAACAAATAGCGTGTTTTTATGAAACAATATCTATCAAAAGATTAACACTTGTTTATGTCTGGTTTAATTGTGAAATTACATCCAATGACCAACATTGTATTAAATTGTAAAAATATATTCTAAATATACTTTAAAACCACTCAAATTAATAATTTATCACTATTAATTATTTTGATTAAAAAAGTTGTTTTTAATTATAATTTAGTAATTTTCACTATTCATCAGAATATGAAAGTTATCCGAAAAGTACCAAAACTTCACCTTAGGCTAAATTCGATACTCCGAATCCAAAAATGAAGTCCATTTTGAGAGCTAAAATTTCTAAAATTTTAAAAGGTGGTTATTACTATTCATAACGGCTAGTTATAATAATATTTTAATAGCATATCGTTGTTTAGTGAAACTCGGTATTGCGTACTACACATGCTATCGAGGAAGGTCCCGATTGCGTGTAATGCAAGGCAAGTCAAGAATATGTGTTGTTCAAGCTCCTTTTCATGTAGCGTACAACACAAGACATTAATAAAATTAAAAAGAATATTTTTCATAAAATCTCGGGCTGTTACAGTGACTTTGATTATAGAAATGATATGTTAAACTATGATCTCTAGATCTATTTTTAGTGGATGAGGGAATTTTTTTTTGTTTGACCCCATCCACCTCTCTTATGTACTTTTTTTATTTATTCTTAATAAATGGTCAGCATGATTTCTTCTGGATGGACTATAAGTTTTCATGTTGGGTTTCAAAGTAATATAGTCTCACAATTTTTTATGTATTAATTTTTATAAATCAAAATTTATATTTTCCTCATAAATTGTTGTAATAATTGATCAAAATCATATTCCATATATGATTACATTCCTTGACATTACCAATGTTTTTCTACAGATATGATTAAAGAATTCCATTCATATTATTTCTTAGAATGGATATTTTTGTAATGAAATGATTCTTATGAAACAATTTTGTATTCGAAAGGTTATACCATGAGGAAATACATTTGAATCCCATTTCATTTCATGGATTATGCTAATATGAAGTGATTATGAAACTTGTATCTTTTCCATAGGTTATTATATGATGAAATGTTAATGATGCCAATTTAATATGATGAGATATGATATGATGAATTTTTATGATCTTATGGAACACATAAACATAGTTTTCATAATGATAATGGTGAGACCTATATCTCTGACAAATGAAACTGGTAATGATTTATATATCATGAAATATAATTGACTAGAATAAGGCATGAAGTTTGTTCCATAACGGACTATTTACAATATAATGGTCTTCGGAGTGAACCATTACTACTATGAGAGTTCTGGGAGTGAACCCATTTCAATATGATATCCATGGCAGTGATCCTTGACTAAAATGGAAATCATTTTCTATTCATGTGTGTAAGCAACAAATCTATGTCGTGTTCCAATGTTATGCTCTTAGGGATGTGGTTATTTGATTCCCTTATGAATCATGTTCTATAAACTAAAAATATTTATTCCATTACTCAATAATATGATATTTGATATGAATTTTATGTTTTTTAAAATATTATTTCCATGTTCTCATACCCTTATATTAATGTTATTATTACTTATATCAAATCTTTACCCTTACTACGCATTTTATCTTTCCATTTTCATTTTTCCTTTCCCCTGGTTATGAAGAAAATTATTATGTAATACATTTATAAGAGTGGTTATAATTATGAATATCCTAGTGGTAGATGATGTAGTTTATGAATGGAACAATTTTTTGTAGATCCATGTTTCCAAAGATGTTAAATTATTACAGTCATAGGGTGCGTGTTTGTGTAATGTAAGGAATATTCATAAAACATGATGTAATATCTATGTGTGTTAATCTTGGGTTTATATAAATATTATGTGTATGATTAAATAATATAGTACGACAACACAATCAATCTATATAATACATGTTACCCAAAATGATAGTTTGATCTCTAATAAAAACTAGTTTATAAGGAAAGTTTCTTTTTAAATAGTTTTCATAAGAAAATCCTTTGGTTTCCATTAAAATAATAATCAATGAAAACCTAGTAATATAAATATGAAAATGGAAGTTCTATTGAAGTTAGTAATAAAAAATATTTATATCGCAACTGAATAAATGTGTGAAAACCAAAATATGAAATATAGATATTGCTAAGAATGAAACAAAAGATGGCCTTAGGATATTGAAATATGTAAAAAAGAAAAATAAGGAACACTATACATGCATAATGGGAATCCTATGATATTGATTACCACTATAGTCTATTAGTATCACAAAAATATCAACTAGTGGTCTAAAACTCATCAAATATTTCATATTCACATAACCAAATGAATCTAATATTCAAAATGTGATCCCATCTACTAAATTTCATTAATATAATACATAAACCATGCACAAAATTTTAAAAAAACATTTTCAAATGAATAAAACCACCTCTCCATGCCCAGAAAATTACGTTTTGAGTAAAAACGCACATTTATTCAAATCATTGAAAAAATGATGTACAAAACAATATTTTTAAAGAATGCCACATTAATAAAATGCTTCACATTCCCCCATAGATGAAGATTCATTAAATTAACTCATAGATTTAAAATAAATGAATTTAATAAAAAAAATAATTTACAATAACATAATGTATGTTAATGGAAAAACCCACTATGTAGTGTATCATATCTCACCAATAGATAAAACCATATTTCCATCAAGATGTAAAATTGGGATCAAAGATATCATGACCTCACAATAATTTATCCATAATAAGAGTAATTAATTACCCATAAAACCCTCTATATTCAATAATAAATTCCCAATAGGGTTCCAAATAAACAATATAAAGGGAGATCATGGTTTGTTCTGGAGAATAGAGGGAATATCGATAGGATATGTGAACGTACCATGAAGAGATCCACCTAAATTGGTCAAAAACCACAAATTTACAAAGTATAGTAACCTCTAAAGCTTCAAAGACTAGTTCTTTTGAGACATAGAGGGATAGGAAGAGATTAGTGTTAAAAATTACATAGTCTATAAGGGGAAAATATAATTTAAAAAAAATTAGACATGGTCTCTTGGTTAGGCCACATGGTTAGAAATTTTTTAATTAACTATTTGGTAGCTATTGTCACATGAAAAACAAAAAACACTATTAGATAGGAATATCAACATGGTTAGACACACCATGGTCACCTTGTGTGATATCCTATGTGAAAAATTTATTCGATGACATGGTTTTTGTAGTCACTCTAACTATTATAGAAAACAATTTTTAAATCATTCAAATCTCCACTGGAACAAATATATCCATTCTACTCAATTACTACTAACAATGCATAGATAGAGAACCTAGCTTGATTTCTATGGAACTCATAGTTTTCATACCCCAACTCTTGAAATCATTTTGAACCACATATTATATAAATTATATTAAAATGGATATACATGTTACCCAGAGGGAATAACACAACTCCTTTTAACAAGAATCCTATAATTTAATATATTAAAATTTCTAGAATATTAGGAAATACACGTTTATTAAAACAAACCATTAAAAAATTAAATTTAAGACTCAATTTTAATATTACTCATAATGGTAGAAAATCTATTTATGTGCTATATTTTAAAAAATAATAATTTTACATCTTATTAAAAATACAAAATTACCTCATTTAGAAAATGATAAAAATAATTTTTTTAAACATTTTCATGAGAATTCAAACATCAATATAATTTACGTTAAAAAAATTAATGGGGTTTTGCACAAAACTATTCTTCAAAATGTATTATAAATCATGTAAATTGAAGAGATAAGATTCCAGACCTAAGGGAGAAGTAAAATTATTTTTCCTAAAAACAATTATTTTAGACCTTTGAGTACATAGATAGGGATAAATTATATGAACACTTGTGATGTCATGAAGCAAAAAAGTTATAATAAATGAATAAATATTTATTAGTGATATATCATAAATGTTCAACATCTAAAATTCAATCATAAATAATCTCAGTAAACAATGATATTTTATAAAATCTCATGCCATTTTAGTAACATTAGAATCATAACCCCATAAATGTAATACAATTAATTGAAACAAAAGATACAATGAATATAAATATTTTCTTGATATAACATAACAAATTGGAATTATATATTCCAAATTAAAGAAATACTTATTGAATATGTAATATATATGATGGAAGAAAAAGTGAGATGAGAAACCCTTACATTAAGTCTTAATTATTTCATAAGATCATTTATACTCATTTATAATAAATATAGATTTATTAAAAATACATGCATGAATAATATTCATAATTATAATAAAATAATTTTTAAATTATAATAACATTTCATTTGTTCATTAATAATTTTTCATTATCATTTTCATTTGTGGTTATATCCACTTCATTTCCCTTGTACGTTTCAATTAAATCATTATAGTCCTTGATTTGTGATCATGGTTCCATCATATTCCCATTTATTTTCATCATATTAATATCATATATATTTTTATTAAAAATAATAACCACCCACATAATGTAGATATAGGAAAATGAATTACTTTTTTCATGGAAGAAGTTTTCAATATGTACAATTAAATACTACTTATATTTTCCAATCAAAAGTAGAAAAGACTGATAGAAAATATTTTATCATTAAAAAATAATGATTATATTAAAAATATCAAATATACTTATCAAATCCATTATTATATCCAATAATAGTTGGTATAATTATAGAAGAAATATTTATTCAAATCCATGTAACCATTTATAAATTGACAAGATACATTATACAATATTATAGATAATTAATAACATATTATTATTAACATAACCTAAGGAAAGAAAAAAAATAAAATATGTGAGCATAGATGTTGTAGAACCGTAATATTTTATGATATATATAATTTTTAACTTCTTTCATCTATTATGTCGTACACTACACCAATATATGGTTGCGTTATATACTATACTATCTTAGCTTGTAGTATACGCAACACTATACTAGGACTCTATTACACAAAATATCTATTTTTTTATATTTTTCATTTCACCCAAGACCAATTATAAATGAAAAACTAAATATTACTGTGTTACCTTATATTCTAATTATTATAATTGAAGGTATGAACAGTATTAACTTTCTTTTGAAAAGCTATTTAAATTAAAATATGTGAGGATATAAAATCATAAAATCTATATTGATAGATTTTATTAATGTAATATTAATTAAATATATTCAATATAATTTTTAAAATTATTATTTTATGATTTATAGACATGAGACAATAAAAAATTCAATTATTCAGATAAATGATGTATTTTTAAAAGAAAAACAGTTTTACATCCATTTGATAGTGCACCCATTTTAAATATAGTTTTTCAAACATTTATATATTATTTTTGAAAAAACAAATATCTTTATTGAATCGGGATATAAAAATTTACATTGGATGGATTGTTGATATTTTTCCGATAAATTTGACATTTTTTTATGAATATTAAAAAGATATAATATTTTAATTGAAAACAACAATTTTCATTGAAATAATTTATGTTGTTAAATTGTATTATTTAATTATTTAAAAGTATAAATATAATATATTTTTATCATTGAATATAATGTGGGTTGTTGGAAATTATTTTATATTGATGTCATATTTATAAACATTTCAATCTTTTACAATATATTAACTTTTAAAAACCTTTTTTTTCATTCTGATAACAGGATTAATATAAAATTATTTATTGAAACATATGTGTCTTGATTTTTTAAAAAATTATTATATATTTGGAATATATGTGTCCAAATTATGTAAATATATTTTTTGGGGGAATTATTAATATTAAATTCAATAATTTTTATTAATACGGTAAAAAAGGAAAATCAGGTAATTATAGGTAAATATAATATAATACTATTAACCTTAAACATCACCTAATATTATTGGATGTGTTATTTTAGACATAAATCCTCATTGGGTTAAACTTATACCATTTTGAAGCCACTTGGATGAGATTAGGAGAGTTAATATGTTTTATTTAAAGAAAGGTTAAATATGTCTCTCTCAAATGTTAATAACATTATCATTTTTAAAATAATTATAAAAAAAGATAAATTCTACTATAAATATGTATTTTAATGTTAATTTTTTTTTCCTTATCATTGTAATTTGTTTGTAATTTTTATACAACAAATAATTTCTTTAATGGCTTATACGTTGATGATACAGAAATTATTTAATTAATGATAAATCAATGAAATAATTTTTATTAAAATGATAATAACCTGTAAAAGAAACAAAAACTCGAAAAAATATTTTTTTTTGATTATATCTTCATAATAATAATCCAATGTTCGAGTTATTGAACATTGAGAGCCTTATTGAAGAGATTTTGACACTTATATTTTTTTATTTCAAGTAATGTTAAACATGCCACTTTAAAATTTTAATTAGTATTACATTTTTAATATTATATTTTATAGGAGATATATTAGAATAAATGTTTTCTTATGAAATATATTATATTTATCTTCATCATTGTATTTTATTTATAATTTTTAATCAAAACTAATTTAATTAAATAATTACATAAAACTGATGATGTAATTATTTTATTAAGGGAAATATAAAATAAATGATATTAGAAATTTTACAATATATATAATTTTAGATAATTAATTGGTTAATTTTTTTTTATATATTTACTTGAGCACTTATAGATATAATAATATATAATTTTTAGCATAAAATCATATCTTGTACTTTTAAAAATCAATAGATTTAATACTGTCAAAATTGACACTATTGTTTGTTTATCAAATTTATGTATTATTAAATTATTTAAGAATCATGGAACATTTTTTTAAATATATAATAATTAATATATGATATTAAAGATTATAAATTATTCATTTATCATCATATTTACATCATATAATTAAAAATTACACAATTTTAATATTAAAACATTTGTTACCATCAATAAATTAAAATAGAACATCTAAAGGTTAATTAAAATGATAACATTTAAATTGACAAACAATTTATGTATAAAATTTATTTTAGGATTATAATACAACCTTATCTCTTATAATCATTTAAAATATGAAATTTTGTAGCTTTTTAGATGTGTTTTTATTTAATTATAAATTACAACTATTTGAAATTCCAAAGGTTTCCCGAAACTCAATTATAAAAGGGTACTTTCTTCCTCCAAATTTCAATTCACCTAGAGCCTTCAAGATATACCTTACCCTTCAAATTTCCCATATAAATTACTTAGTCAAATTTTATAGGTTATTTTCTTCCCAATAGACCATATCTGGTGCCTTTAAGAGGATATTTAGAGGGAGCTCGTTGAAGAACATGTAATATTATCTACTGATTCTCTAAAATTATTTCTTCTTCTACTTTCACTTTTTTTCCATTATAAATTAATAACTACATATAATTTATAAACAAATATGTTATTAATATTATGGAACAACCATATTCCACCTTTTATCCATCCTACAAAAAACAAAATTACCACTCGCCCTTACGTACGACTTACCTTCCCCACACTATGGTGTAAGTAGTTTTTCATCACTAGCTTACATGGATGGATATGTTGATAGAAATAATAATTATATTTTATTATTATTTAATTATACTTATTATTAAATATTAAATACACCATCCACTTCAATACCATTCAGCAATTATGGGATTGATATCATTGCTCGTGTGTAGGTACGACATAATGTCTTCACGATGCGATGTGATTCGTTCTATATGATCATCATTAAAGAATGATTATATAAATAAATAAAATGAATAACTATTATATATATTATACTAATATCGTTCTCATAATTATATAACTATAAACTGATAATAGGAGCAAAGATCTTATTCAACAAAACTTGCATATGAAAATACATAAGTTAATACCCTAATAACGAGTAATAATTACATTTTATTGGCCAAGAGATGATAATATGATCATAAATGATATCATAAAAATTACTGTTATTCTAGAATAAGTAAATTACATATTTTAAGACATTATAAAAGAGTATTGTAGACATACAATGGATTTCAGACCTAAGGTAATGAATAATTTTGTAATCTCATTTTTATCCGAGATTATTTATATGTAAGTATTTAATGGGGTCTATTTATTATCCATGTACATGTTTCTTAAATATATTTTCTAGAAATATAATTTTTATTCTTATACAATTTTTTAATGTCAATTTTACCCATTGAAATTTTTTTATTAAATTGAATGAAAGTAATCTTTTGTCATTTTTTTAATATGAGGTACTTTTTAACTTTCCATCAAAAGAAAGAGAAGAATGTTCTATTTTATATTATACAGAATAAATGGATTTTTACAAGTCCATATTTCATGAATCTTTCTTTACAATATTTATTTTTTATTTTCAATGAAAATCTTTTATTTTAAATTTTTTCAAAATTTAGAGAATCGAAATTTTATTTTAAGAAGAACAAATATTTTATCCAATAATTAATTTCATGTGTTCTATCAAAACTTATTTCCATCTCTGATGGAATTATTTAATAGGGTTATGTTCATGAAATAATATCCCTATTATACCTATGGTTGGATTTTTTTTATTATGTAATACTATTTATGAAATCCATTTGTTTTATATGTATTATGTTATGATAAAATATTGTTTAAGAACCCCATTTTATTCCTTGGGTTATGTTATGATAAATGATTTCATAGTTTTTTGGGACATGTAAGAATGATTTCATTATAAGATTGGTGGGGCCTATATCTTCTTCAAATGCATTGGGTAAATATTTAGATCTGATGAGATAGACATGGCAGAAATAGAAAGTAAATCTCGTTCAGTAATACAGGGCTGGAACAACAAGTAATTTAAGTTCAGTAATACATGGATGAAACAAATATTGATGTTGGTTCAGTAATGGAATTTGTCCACTATGGCGGTCATGTGAATGAGCCTTGTATAATATCTAAATGATTTTGTATTATTATGAGTTTTCCATAAATCCATGTTTTATTCAAATTCTATTTTATCATGGTTCGTTTTACTTTATGATTTATGCTTTATGAACTTCTAATATTCATTTTATTAATCAATATTTTTATAAATGTTAAATGTGATAAGATTTATAAAAGACATTTTCATGTTTTTACATTCTTATATTCTTGATTTATGCTATATTTTACTTGTCTACCCTTACTAATCACCGGATCTCACCCTTTTTATGGATCATTTCCCCAGGATGTGAAGAAGGGTATTATGTAATATTTTTAAAAAATGGTTCTAGTTATAATGAAATAGGAAGGAGAAGATGTTAATGATTTATGATCTAGTTTTTTAGGTATCTTTTAGTTTCCGAAGACACTAAAATAATACGGTATTTGGGTGTTTATTTTCTTAAATTTTTATAGATTTTATAAAATTAATGTAATGTACATATACATTAAGCTTTGGTTTTTACTGTTGGTATCATAGTGAATTTTTAGTCAACCTTTCAAAACTATGATGAGAAAGATTTAGTCAAGATATCTAGATATATTTTAATGATATGTCTAGGGATGTCCTAAATATAATTATAAGTATAATTTACAATCATATAGTTTTTTGATAATCATAAATAACCAATGATTAAACCTAAGATATAAAATATTTACATATTATAAGTAGTATACCTTACTTATATGTTTTTAATCTCTGATATGTTTTTCTCTCACTTTTGATTCTATACTTAGTCAATATCTAGAAATAGATAGAACATAGATAACCTTCAATGTTTCCGATTTGGAATGTATGGGAATTTGGAAAATGGATTTCCCAAGTTGAAATATCAAAAAAAGAATCATAAAGGTTGTATGAGTATTGGTTATACTGTTGAGGATAAAGAGATTTCAAATGACATGTGAATGGTATGTGATGTTATTCCAGTATTTTTTTACCTTAAACATAAGATGCATGATTATATTAAAGGTCAGGAACATTATGAAATGATTCAAATATTAGGAAAGACTAAGATGATGGATCCTGAGTATTGTATTAAGAATATTGTAGGATGGTTGAGGTGTATATGTTTTGGAATTCAAAGATTATGCTGTATGAATAATGAAATATATAAATTTTTTGTATACTATTTCATTAAGGATATGAAATGATATTTTTAATAGTTCTAAGTACCCATTAAAGTTATTTACTAGTAAGGTTATATACGTGGAGAATACATGATTAAGATAATGATGTTTAGATAAATGTATTTTTTATTTGAATAAGTAAATTAGATGATTCATGATTCTTGGGAACTGATTCTGGATTTTTTTTGTCCAGAGGGTTATCCTATCATGGAAAATGTATACAACATTTTGGGAATTAAGAAATATAACCATTAATATTTGGAATAATGAAACAAGTTTTTTTCAATATAGATATATGGTAATTTAGGTTATTAACATGACTCAATTGAATAAATGATTAAGTTATTCAAATGATTGGAATGTGATGAATAGGGGATACCTTATGATATATGGGGGATAAATTATATTCCTAGTTAGTGAACCTCTTTCTAAAGTTTCCAATTTTAGTTTTTAGATTGATGTATGACAATCTATTTATGGAATGTTTAAGTTAAACATCTAATGACATTTGTTAGAATAAATTCATATATCCCTAAAGGTGTACTTATTCATATTTTGTTACTTGTGATAACCTTTTTGTTGTGAAAAATATAAATGGAATGTTATGTCATTCTATTAATGGATAGCATGATCTGTAAACACTTTATTAATGAAAATGTAAACATCATTTATTTGTGTAATATATAAATTGGATGTTTTTCAACGTGCGACCAATGGTGAGATTGTACCAAAATCAAGCAGGTATATTTTATCATGAAAATTAATCAATATTAGGAAAATGGTTTGTGATGTAAAAGTGTGTCTTATTATCATCATTTTTTATGATATCAATGACCTCTTTCACATTTCATTAGTTTATGTTTTTTTATTTTTAACATTAATTGGATCACCATCATTTTTAAGATCAATGATCTTTATAAATATCTATCATTAATTATTGTTTTACTCCATAACAAAATATTTACCTATGTTCTCTCACATATATACCTAGTTTTTATTTAATATGGGTAATTGTTACTTTCCAAATATTCCTTTTCAAAAGGAAGTTTTAGTATAAGTTTTTACGATGTGGGTTTCTATCCTTTTATAACTGCAATGAATTTATAAGTGAAATTAATTTTAAGGGGGGTATAATGTAACACCCAAAGATTTCATGTTAGAGTTTATTTTTAATTTCTTTGATCTATTTTGACATATTCTACACCATGATAAGCTTGCACTATATGCAACACCATCTTATCTTGTGGTATACACAATACTATGATTGGAGACTATTACACAAAAGATCAAGTTATTTGGATAGAATTAATTTCAATAAATACTGATTATAAGTGAAAAACTAAATAGTATTATGTTTTTTTATAACATAATCATTATAATGGAAGGTATGAACAGTATTAACTTTCTTTTGAAAAACTTTTTAAATGAAAATAAGTGAGTTATAAAATAATAAATTCACTCATGATGAATTTTATTTATGTAATATAAATGTAATATATACATAATATATTCAATATAACGTTTAAAATTAATATTATTTCTTTTATATAAATTATATAAGAACTAATTAAATTTTTTAGAGAAAATAAGTATTTTTTAAAAAATGCATTTTTACAATCTTTTGATTGTGAACCCATTTTAAATCTAGTTTTTGACACTTTTATATATTCTATTTGACAAAATAAGATTCTTCTTTGAAATGAGGATATAAAAATATACTTTGGATGAATTTTTTATATTTTTTGAGAAATTTGACGTTTTACAGAATAGTAAAAAGATACTAAATATTAATTGAAAACAACTTTTTTCATCAAAATAGATTATGTTGTTAAATTATATTATTTAAAGAATTGAAATTACTAATTTAATATATTTTTATCATTTAAAATAATTTTCTTAATTGGCACTAATTTTACATTGAATTCAGATGTAAAAACATTTCTATCTTTTGCAATGTTTTAACTTTTAAAAACCTTTTTTGTTATTCTGACAATAGGATTAATTTTAAAAAAACTTAATTCATGTTCTGTGTACTGAATATTGAAAAATGGATTCCAAATTTGGAATTAGTGGGACTAAATTACTTAAATTGATTTCATTTTTTTTTGTCATTATTAATAGTAACTTTGGTAATTTTTATTAATACGTTAAAATAGTAAATCGAGTAACTAAGTGTAAGTACATTATTATAAAATTAACATAAAACTTGTACTAATATGATTGGATTAGTGATTTTAGACCTAATCCATCCTTGGGTTGAGATTATAACCTTTTGAAACCACATGGATGAGATTAGAACATTTAATATATTTTATTTAATCAAACGTTAAATATGACTTTCTCAAAATTAAATAAATTTATTATTCTAAAACTATATATATATATATATAAGATTAATTAAAATTTAAATAACTATCTTAAATATTAAATAATTTTAGTTATCATTGTAATTTATTTATAATTTTTATGAAAAAAATAATTTCATTGAAGGCTTATACATTGATGATGCAGAAATTATTTAATTGTTGACAAATCAATAAAATAATTTTCATTCAACTGATAATAACCATTAAAAGACTTCAACACGAGACCAAATATTATTTTCCGATTATATCACAACCATAATCATCCAAGGGACGGGTTATTGAAAATTTGGATCCTTATAGAGGATATTTTGACACTTATATTATTTTTTATTTAAATTGATGTCAAAATTGTTACATTAAAGTTTTAATTAGTTTATAATTTTTAATATAGTATTTTGTAGGAGATAAATTAGACTAAATATAATGCCCCGATCCCAAAATCCCGGATCCGGTGCACTATTTTAATACATTGGCATGATTACAAGGAATCAAGTCTCGAAACACCAATTAGTTTAGCATTCTTGGAAAATAGATTACATACCTGAACGTTACATTACACATTAGAAAATAAAACATGACATAAATTATCCTTTGAGAACTCCATTAATCCTCCAGATTAACCCTGCGTATCAATCATAATAAACTTCATAGAATCTAGGGAAAATAAAACATAAAAAATGGGTGAGCTCAGATGCTCAGTAAGAGTAAGAAATACAACGGAAGATAACATAAACATTAAGCATGGTGAATAATTGTAAACACGTGCCATTACAAATAATAAAAATGAACACATTATGGCATGAATATAAGATGAGTATATAATTCCATAATAAAACTTAGTCATGGGTATTCTACTAGTCAAATAAGGACATGAAATGTCAATAGCTAATCTCATATTGATGGAATTCATAATGTCAGACATCATAACCACATAGTCAAGTCCTCGTGCGAAGAATACAAATAAATTTTTTTCAAGGCCTTATTCCAAGGAACTAGTTTGTATCATGAGACCTATCGATGAATCAAGAAGCTATAGTGGGCTCCACCCGTCACTTACTATGTCCAATGCATTCCTCATATGAAATGGTTGAAACATAATCTAGACATTCGTACTAAAATTAGCATATGAAATGTCAATAATTTAACCAAAAACCATGAATGGTATGAAAATATCACATCCACAACAAACCATAATTCATTAAATATAATAAGGAAGATTTTATTATAATAAATTAACCTCAATAAATAATGATGAAGGATATTGACATAGATGGAAATAATCATCAAAACTATTTGGGATACACATGCCACTTTTTCTTGAAAACATTTAAAAGTCTCACTATCTATCAAGAATCCTTTTAAAATAGATTTTTAAATCAAAGTGTATCATACCACTTTGCGACTTTTAAAAGGAATTTTAATTTTAAAACATTAATTTCCATATAAATAAATCCTAAAACCATTTTTAAAACATGGACATTAATGAGAATGATTTAGAAGAAATAATATCTAATACATTTAAAATGATATTTTAGTTAGAGTTCTTAACAAAAAGAGAGACATTTGAATAAAAATAATTTAGGAATAGAAAATTTATAATATCATGAGAATAATGGGATTCATGATATACTAAGTCAAAGTGCAGTATATACACCATATAAAAGTGAATTGGTGCATAGCCAACAAAGAAGTCTCAAAGGAATGTAAATTGAGATTAAATCCCTTATAAAGATTGTATCCTTAGGTAAAGGATATATCAATGAAATAATTATGTGTGAAAAATATAAATACACTCAATATGATTGTATATTTATTTTAAATAAATTAGAGGAAATTCATACACATTCTTGTAAAAAAACCAAAGAATTGGATGTTTAACTCAATGAATGGAGATTGAGTTAAATTACTCTTATCAAGTTCATATAGATGACTTGAGAATTTTTCCATGGAGTGATTATGTGTATCAAATGTATATCCATAGAAATGGTAGTGGAAATTATTACACAAATAATAAAAAGTGATTCCACACATAATCATGGAGTAAAATAATCAATGAAGTGTGCGTAAAGACAAATGAGTGGAAATTGAAATTTGAAATTCCCTAACCAAATTGGTAACTTAAGAAACAAATATCCCAGGAAAGATGGACCATAAAATTAAGATTTTGAATACCCATAAATTAAATTATATTACCCTAAGAATACAATCATGGGAAGTACATGCACCACACAAAAGGAAATAGTGGCCAATATAGCATGAATCTCACAAGAATAAAAAGTAATATGAAAAACCCTTACTTCATTGTAATCAATCAAGTCGTATGACCAAAAGTTAATAACCACCAAATGAATCACAAAATACCATTATTTCCTCTGGAATTGGGGATGAACTTATTGATTAAAGGTTAAAACATTCCAAGAGGTTTCTAACGGGGTTTTTTGTAGAACCGGAAACATCCAATGATTCCACATCCAGTCAGAGCTACTTTCCAAAGGTAGGTGCTCATTAGTTGTGGACTGAGGAGGATTAGGAATTTTCATTGGTCGAGAGGATGGGAGGTCGGACTCATCACACCTTTTTTAGGGGAATTATTGTCTACTTAGAGACTCACTTTATAGATTTAAGTTATGTTTGTGAATCCTTATTACATTACCAAGTATAAAATGATCTTTTCCTTTAGATATGACATTCAATGATAATATATAAGAAATTTAGAGAATCTTTTATATGTATTCGAGGTTCTTAATCGATAGAGAATCATCTGTATTTGTTAAAGATTCTTAGTCAATGGTATCCTTCAATACATAAAAGTCTCTTGGTCATTATGATGACCATACTGGTTTTAAAGTCACTCAGTGGGGCACTTGAAGTTTATTGTCATTCAAAAGGACATTGATTATTTCAGAGTTAGGATCGTACCTGCAGATGGGCTATATATGTATCCATTTTTTTAGAAAAGGAACCATAACCCACGTTGTTCGAGTAAGGGAGTATGATGTTTATGCATGATTTATGGCTAAAAGAAATATTTCATGATACTTTTACACTCTAAGCTCACGTGAGTCATGCTCGGTGTGAGAAACAAGAGGTATTGGTGAAACCAGAAAATTATTCCATGAAAGATGCAATGATGTGGGGCTTATGTATGTATGACTGCCCAAATAGATAAGGATTAAGATTTACTTCTGGGAAGAAATACAGGAACAGGGTCCATAAAGGTATATGTGATTCATGGATATTTTGATACTCTAACTTGGGGCTTACTCCTGAAGAAGAGGCCTAAATTAGGAGGGGACTTATGATTGGGTTTTACTTCTGAGAAGGAAGCCCAGATCAAAAAGAATTATGACTAGTTAAGAGAAATTAAGACTGAGGATTACTCTTGAAAAGGAGGCCCAGGTTAAAGGGATTTAAAAAATTAAGGGTCTTTGGGTTTACTCCTAAAGAGGATGACCATATTTTAGACTTGGATACTAGGGCTTACTCATGAAAAGGAAGCCCAGGTTTAAGGGAATTATGGTTTGGTCTTTCTCCTAAGGAGGATGCCCAAATTAAGGAGGACTTGGGGGTTACTCCTAAGGATTATGCCCAAATTAGGGGACTTGGGACTTACTCTTGAAGAGGATGCCCAAGTTAAAGGAATTATGGTTGGAGATTACTCCTCAAAAAGAGGCCCAAATAAGGTTCTCTCATCTTAAAGGATGAGGTTGAATGAATGAAATCTCTAACTTTAGTGATATAAAGATGTGTAAATCGCTATATTTTAAGAGATATTCCATGTAATTCCTTTCATATAAGAAATTAAATCATGAAAACATAACATAAATGGCTTTAAAGAGTGTCTTGAAGACTGAATCTTGAATAGGAAAGGTGTAATGGCATAAGAAAGGTGAAATGGGCATGAATGGTACCCAAAAGAAAGAAGGGCGCGTAAGTCCTGGTGGGTACGCCGGTATTGCGTGGGCGCACAGGTACTACGTGGGCACGCAAGTCCTAGTCGCGCAAGTGTACTTGTGCGACACATGGGTACTTGTGTGACAGTTAACCCTTAGGGTATAACTTGGGTGAGACTTAATTCAATCCCTTGGTATTATCCCTAGAGGCTTCCAAAAGAGGGACATGCAAGTTCTGTTGAATGGGTAAGGCATCACGCAAGTGTGGCAATTTCCCTTAAAGGCTGACCACCTAGGCATGCAAGTATTGATGAGTTTAAACACTTAGGCCTCCCCCCCTCTTTATATCTTATGTTCTAGGTATGAAATTACCTTAGAAGGGCTCGGAATCTTCAAAAAGAGACCAGAGCACCGGGAGCTCAAATCTGAGTTTCTGTAATTTTCTGTCCTGAAATGGGGGGCCCACCAGGGGTATTTATAGGCTAGAGAAACCCTAGGAAACATTTCAAAGAGGGCATGCAAGTCACTTGCGCGACCATTTGGCTGCGTGCAAGTATAATTACGTGACCCTGATGGGACTTGCGCGACCTATGGGAAATGTTCTCCATGTTCATCCTTTTCTCTTTTTGATGTTTATTAAAAGGATGAATCTTCTTTGTTTGAGGTATTTCCCTTTTCATTTCGTTTAGACTCTATGTCGAAAAGGAGTGTCCACAAAAGTCCCCCCTCAGAGATAGATCCGGAGTGAAAAAAGGATTTGACTCTGAGGGGAAAATGAGAAATCATGGGTCTTTGTGGTTATTGGAAGTTTAATGTCATTCATGTTGGACATAAAGAGGATAATGTTTATGTTCAAAATATCTTTGACCAAAATGGATTAAAATCGACTCAATTCCTTGACAATTTATCTGAAAACATATTACCACACTCAAGTATGAGGGAAAATATGTAAACTATGATGTAAGAAAATTTGAATCTGAGGGATGATATGAAAAAGAGCTAAAAGGAATTAGAAGAAGTAGTTCCCAAGACTGAAGTTACCATTATTTAACAAACCCATTAGGGGGTTGAATTATGCAGGGCCACCTAAGGGCATTGGATGCATAGTCAAATAAATAGAATCTTTTGGCTGACAGGTCTGTTGTGTAGACTACTTATGCAAGGCTGCCTAAGGGCATGTGCTGCATAGTCAGGCAAAAGAACTCTCAGAAATTTACTTTTCTACTGCTAATATTCTAGTGAATGTTTATGTGGATTCAACTTTTCCAAAGTATAGAGTTTGTTGTATGGAAAGAGGTACTTGAATAAGGAGAAGATATTTCCAAACAAGATTATCAAAGAACTGGATGAATATCACTCCTATGAAGGTCTGACCTAAATGTAGGGAAAAAAATATAAACCATTGACCTGAATACTTTATGATCATAAAAAATGATATGAAGTAAATATTTTAAGGGTGGATATTTTTTATGGATCCCTGCAAATTTTTTATAAGACTGATGAGGACAAAAGAGGATTTCTTCCCATGAATGAAGTTACCAGTATCTGAAAAACCTGTTAGGGGGTTGAATTATGCAGAGCCGCCTAAGGGAAATGACTGCATAGTCAAATAATAGTATCTTTTGGTTGACATGTCCGTTATGGAGACTGCTTACGCAAGGCTGCCTAAGGGCACGTGCTGCATAGTCAAGAAAAATAAATCTCAGAAATTTGACATTTTTGTGACTAGAAGTCAAGAAAAAGGGTTATGAAGATCTGAAAATATATATGGTTAGGATTATGACACATAAAAAATGGGTATTGTCCAATGTATGTAGAGATACAGAGATCAATGCTAACCAAAATAATGTAATGGCTAGGTCCTGAATTGAAATACTGGAATTCACTACATATCCCATAAGGATGGGAATCAAGCCATACGTAGTTCCAGAAATACAGTTTAACATCATATGGGATGAAAGTATGAGAGATCTTAGTTTAGGGTCATAGAGCTCGGACTATAATAATGAATACACAATGTGTGTTTTCATAGGGACATTTCAGCTAGGGGACTGAAAGTATAATTTGGGGTTAGGCCCAAAAGACTTGGGGCTGGATTCGAGCGACAATCGAACATTCCTACATATCCCATAAGGATGGGAATCAAGCCCACGTAGTTCAGGAAATACCCTCGGTACAAATTTGTTTCATACATGTGAAGGGTGAAAGGGGACTTTAGTGCAATGATGATTTAACCCAAGATAAAAGATTCGGGAATTACCATGTATGCATGTAGTCTTTAGAATATAACATGATTGAAAATCAATGTAAATTATTATTCCCTCTCTGGTGAGGGTATCAAAGAATATTGTAGTTTATTTTCATACAAGACAAAAGTGTTGTATAGTTTAACGTTGTATAGCAAGAACGAAAGTGAACCAATGTAAAGAAATTGATTCTGGTGGCGGTTTCACGAATCAACATCGTATGAGATGGAGTTGAACCGATGTGAAGAGATTGGTTTTGGGCTTGATCCCTGGGAGATTGCCTACGTACCCAGCCTAGGAGGTAAGGATCAAAGTTCACATAGTTCAATTAAAGAATGAATTAGTGATCAAGTTGTTTTTTGGAGACAAAGACCTAAAAAAATTATGTTCGGACTTACACGTGGTTAGCGGCCCAAAGAGGGTGTTATGGTTGAAGTTTGCTATAAGCTCACGTGAGTCATACTCGGTGTGAGAAACAAGAGGTAACAACAACCTTAAAGATGCACAGTTTAATTTCATGTAGGAAATATAATGGGACTATGCAGTTTAAAGTCTTACAGTTAGGACTATTGGTGCTGCACAGTTTAGTGTCATGTAGCAGGGACAAAATATAGTTTAACGTCATGTAGGAAAAATATATGGACACAGTTTAACGTCATGTAGGACGAAAAGGGGGACTGTGCAGTTTAATTTCATGCAGTGAGGACAAAAGAGGAACCAGTTTAATGTCATGTTGGACATATTAGAGACCTTTTCACAGTTTAACGTCATGTTGGATGAAAGTGTGAATAGTTTAAGCTCGTATGGATGGACCGTTGGTTATGCGGTTTAACGTTTTTCTAGACGTAATGGAATTCTGTACAATTTAGTGTCATGTAGGTAGGATATTACAGTTTAACATCATGTTGGATGAAAGAAATGAAAATATTTTAAATTCATATGCATGGAATCTGGGTGGTGCGGTTTAACGTCGTGCTGGACGCAAGGGACTTGCAAATAGTTTAAGGTCATATGCATGGATCATGGATGATGCGGTTTAATGTCTTGCTGGACGTAAGGGACAACTATACAGTTTAGCGTCATGTAGTTAGGACATCACAGTTTAAGGTCATGTTGGACATAAGAAATTAAAATAGTTTAAAGTCATATGTATGGACTCTGGGTTATGCATTTTGTGTTTATACAAAATACTTATTCAGAAATCTGGCATTGGTTGGAGTCGTGATGAGTTCTCCTTCCATTGAGATTAAAGAATAAGCTCCATTGGAGTAGACCTTATGTATTGAGTAAGTTCCTTCCCATTTTGTCTCATGTTTGGGAGGATTCTTTACTAGTATCATTGGAGTTCTGATAACTAATACCAATTCTCCCTGAACGAATGAACGAAGATGAACTTTTTTGTTTAAATCTCGTGCTATTCGATTCTGATAGACTTCCAAGTGGTGCAGGGTGCACAATCGTTTTTCATCTAACCGTTCCAATTCATCTAATCGCTTTTGATATTTTTCATCTGTAGATGAATAAACAAAAATAGCTACTCTGAGCGAAGGAAATTGAATTTCAATGGGCAAGACTGCTTCCGTTCATATACTAGTGAATATGGAGTTGATCGTATTGTAGTGAAGGTGGTGGTCCGATAAGCCCATAAAGCATGAAAGAGTTTATCAAGCAATGACCTCTTATCTTTAGCCACCATGTTTTGTAGTATATTTGAAAGAGTCTTGTTGAAGGCTTCTATCTGGCCATTGGACGCTGCATAATACTGAGATGAATGGTTAAATTTGATGCTGTATTCTTGATACAACTTCTTCACCTCGGATGAACAGAAGTTGGTGCCATTTTCCGTCAATATGGTATGAGGGACACCAAATCTGGTAATGATGTTAGACTTGATGAAGCTAAAAATGCATTTAGAACTATCTTCTTTGAGGGGTATTTCCTCTACCCATTTGGAAAAGAAGTCAGTTGCAGTAAGAATATACATAAATTGCTTGGCTGTAGCTAAAGGATAAGGTCCCACCACATCAATTCCCCTTGTGGAAAATGGCAATGAGTATTTAGCTGTATAAAGAATCTCTGGGGGCTGATGAATGAAGTTGGCTGTACTTGGCATGAGTTACATTTCCTTGTGAAATCAACACAATCTTGTATCATCGAAGGCCAAAAGTACCCATGCCTTCAAATATGATCAGATAGTCTATGTCCAGACTGGTGGGCACCTCATAATCCTACATGCACTTCATTCATGATAGCCATTGTCTCTTCACCGTCAATGCATCTGATGAGAGATCCATCAAAACCATGCTTGTAGAGAATTTTCTCTAGGTGATCTGTGCTATCATAGAGAGTAAAATTGACCACACGTCACCAGATTTGTTCTTTCCCAGCTCTATCTGGTGGAAGTATTCCATTTTGAAGGTATTCCTTGATAAGTGTCATACATCCTGTAGTATGACCATATGGTTTAGAGATGGGACTAATTTCATTGATTTCCTCTATTCTGGCTTGAAAATAAGGTGAAATTGTACAATGGTGGGCAATACTGATGGTTTTCTCATCTTGATTTGGATCTACCAGAGCTGTGGCTATGTTAGCCAGGGAATCACCTTGGGCATTTTGTGATCTCAGGACATAAAAAAATGTCGGTTCCATAGGAAATTACGCCATTTACACTCTGACATAATCATACAAAGGGATCAATTCTTCTTTTCTGATTTCATAAATCCCATTGACTTATTTGATTACCAGGTGTCAATCACCATTCACCATTAAGTGATTTACTTGTGATTGAATCTCCAAATCCAAGCTTGTGATGAGAGCTAGGTATTCCGCTTCATTATTTGTACTGCCTCCCAAGAATGAGAAGGAATAAGGTAGCAATGCCTTTTCTGGGGAAATGAGTACAACTCCTAACCCAACTTTTTTAAACTTAGGATCCTCCATTTTCCTCCCTATTGGACTTCTGGAAGCACCATCAAAATACATTTCCCAAGTTTGAAGTCTTTCTTGAATACATAAGACTTCTTTATCAGGGAGTTCATTATATAAAGATGTATCTTCCACTGAACGGTGTTCAGAAAGGAAATCAGCTAGAGCTTGGCCCTTTATTTCCTTTTGAGACACATATTGATTATCAAATTGCTGCAAGATAACAGCCCACCTTGCCAGATGTTCTGTAAGCATTGGATGAATAAGTATGAATTTGAGCAGGTTATTACGAGATACTAATTGGACCTCGTGATGTTTTAGGTAGTGTCTCAACTTCTAAACTACAAAGATTAATTCTAGGAAACAATTCTCAATATTTGAATATTGAGTTTCTGCTTCAAGCATAGTCCGACTGAGATAGTAGAGGCTTTTTTCATTCCCAACATCATTCTTATGAGAAAGAAAGGCACCCAATGATCGCTCTAAGGCTATCACGTAGAGGATAAGTGGACTTCCTTCAATAGGTGGCATAAGTACCGGTGGAATCATGAGGTATTTATTGATAATATCGAATGCGTCTTGAAATTCTTCAGTCCACTGGTATGTAACTCCCTTCTTCATCAATTTGGTGAAGGGTAAACTTTTGCCTTCTAAATTGGCGATGAAATGCCGAATATAGGATAAATTTCCTTGAAGTCCTATTAATTCCTTCAAATTTAGAGGAGGTGAAATACCAAGGATTGACTTGGTCTTCTCAGGATCGACTTGGATACCATGATGGCGTACCACAAAGCTAAGAAATTTTCCTGAGGTTACCCCAAAAGAACATTTTAAGGGGTCCATCTTCAAATTATGTTGCCAAAGTTTGTGGAATATGAATTCCAAATCAGCCAAGTGATTAGGAAGTTGCTTGGATTTGATCACAAAATCTTCCACATAACATTCAACAAACTTCCCTAAAAAGGGTTTGAAGATACGATGCATGGCATGCTGATATGTTGCGCCTGCATTCTTTAAGCCAAAGGGCATTACCAGATAGAAAAACACACCCTGAGGGGCTCTTAATGCTGTAGATTATTCATCTTTTGCAGCCATATGGATTTGATTATATCCAGAATATCCATCTCTGAAGCAAAGTGCTTCATAGTCAGCTGTCGCATCAATCAAGATTTCTGTAATCAGAACTGGAAAATCATCCTTAGGACAATGCCGATTAAGATCTCTGAAATCAATGAAAACTCTAATTTTCCCATTCTTCTTTTTCACTATGACAATATTGGCCAACCACTTGGGATATTGAACTTCTCTGACGAAGTTATCTTTGATGTGCTTATCCACTTCAGCCTCAATTTTGGAAGCATAGGTTGGGTGTTTTCTTCTAGCGGATTGTTTGAATCCTCGATGTTCTTCTGGAAAACCCAAACGATGAGTGGCAACATTAGGATCAAGCCCTGGCATCTCTGTATAGTTCCAAGAAAATATATCACGATTTTTCTTTAAAAAGTAAATATAAATCTCTTGTTCTTCATGATTCATGGCCACACTGATTAAAGTGGGGCATGGATCTTATTTTGTACCCAGATTGATTTCTCAGAGTTCATCCACAGTGGTAGAGATACCCTCTTCAAATGCTGGAGGAGCATCCCTGAGATTTTCCTCTTCTTCTTCAACATTGGTTACTTCTTCTGTTTCTACATTCAGATTAGATGATGAATAAGAATTTCCACGATCATAAGAGATGTTAAAATTTCAACATCTTGAAGAAGAAGCTTCCATTTCTGACTCAATTGACGATGACGGGTCATCCTTGGGAAATAAAGAGGAGATGATGGATTGATAATCGACATCATTGTTCACCTCTAATGTTTTTATAACTTCCCTTGATCTGATTGGTGAAGTATAGACTTTCTGGATTTCAGAAGATGAAATGAATACATCACCATTTGGACTTTCATCATTGCCTGGTGAATCACCAATTTCTCCCATGTTTTCTGGCTCGACTTCCATAATTGAAATTATGGATATTTCCATAAGAGCATTTTTATTTGAGTTTATCCTTTCAATTTGACTAATAGGAAACACATAATATGTACTCACATGTGCAAATGGATTTACTGGAATCTTTTCCAAACCATATGGAGCATTAACTTTGGTAATCTCCCTTATTGTGGATTCATCCATTCCCCTAATGTGGTAGAATTCCGCCTCAATGTATTGAAATTCACATGTCTTGAATGGGGATTTATCACCATAAAATTTCCCAACTTGACCATCAAAACAATACATGAGGCGTTGATGGTATGATGAAGGAATAGTCGTATGTCGATGTAGCCAGGGTCTACAAAGCATGATGTTGAAGGCTGAGTCTTGATCAACAACCATGAAATCTGAATTGGATACAAGATCTCCAAACTAAGTTCTGAGTATAATCTCACCCAACGGTTCTTTTTCATTTTAATCATATCCTTGTAACATCATGGTAGAAGGAGATAAATCAGATTCTGTGAGGTCCAATCGACGAAGTGTACGAATGGGCATGTGATTGACTCCTGAACCATTATCAATTAAAACTCTTCGGATGTCCACACCATTGACCTTGCTAGATAAATACAAAGGAATAATATACCCAGGAACGACATCTTCTTCATCTTCACCTGTGAAAGATATCACTACATGGAATTCTATAGGATTATTCCATACATGGTAGACTTCAGCTGCAGCAATTTCAGTTTCAAACTCTTGAGGACTTGATAAAGCCTCAATGAGTGCCTCCTAAAGATCCTTTGACAGATTCAAATCATCCAGAATAGATAACATGGCCAGTACATGGGCCAGGTGTTTCAATATATCTTACTTTTGATCCAAAGTTCTGTGTTTCCCAGCAGGAACATGTGGTTTTTCAGGGACCATAGAAGTAGATTCTTTGGAAGTTGATGCATCTTGTACCGGGATAGGAGTTGGTAACACTCCTGAAATTGGGAGAATAGGCCAATTAGGTCTATTTTCTTGCTGAGAGGAAGAACATGGAACCTTCAACTGATCTTCCAAAATAATTGTGTTAGGGCTGAGTCTGACTTATGTGGAAGAACATTCTTATTCTTACTGAGCTCGCTGAAGGGCCCTACCACGGGTTTCTTCCGCATACACAGTTCTTACAGGGGTAGAATTGGAATAGTGGCCTCTGAAATATCCATGTCTTCCCTTGTAACCTGAGACTCTGGAACATCATCTGATTCCTCTGTTTGATACAAGGAATTCAGGCTCATCAAAATTGAAACTGTGACTGGAATACGGATCTGTTAATTGAATCATATTAATGAAACTGAAGATCAACTCTTCATCCGATGAAGACTCTGCCTGATATGCCTGTTTAGGCTGTTCCGTTTTGTGGGGCGGTGCCCTGGCTTTGAAGTAGATGGCATAAAGTCTGCCAGAGTCATAGACAACTTAGGCTTTGACACATACTCATCTTCTTCAGGTTCTTCTTCTTTCATTGAATCATGACATTTCTTTGAGTATTTTCCCTCGGATGAAGAGGTTTTTGATGCATCATTCATGGAAGAAGGAACAATTTGTTTCTTCAATTGTGTTAGAAAAATAGAACGAGTTCTATTGATCGTCTTTTTTACCATCCAATCATCACATATTTGTGCATTTTTTCTGTTGACTTCTTGACATTCTCCTTCCTCCTCTAGAACTGTAGCAGTAACACATGCTACCTGGGATGAAGAGCCTTTTAGTTTGACTTGTCCCATGTTGACCATCTTTTGCAGGATGTATTTGAAGACAAAACACTCTTGAATGGGATGCCCCAACAGTTGATGAAAAGATAAATAGTTGGGACAGTCTTCATCTCCTTCCTTGTTCGGCCTCTTCTGCCTTGGAAATTGAACCAAATTATTTTCTAGAAATGAAATGAAGTAGCCAGGAACTTGTTCATTTAGGAAAGAGTAATCTTTGCTCTTCAGAACCTCAAATTGTTTTTTTCTTTGATCTCTTTGATCATCTTGATGAAATGGCCTCTGCTGTTGGCGCTCAAAAGGTGGAGCCCTTCGAGAAGATGAAGGTTTTTATGTAGAAGAAGCTACAAGTGATTCTTTAAGCATAACTTTAGCAGTATCTGCTTTAACCATTCTCCTTCCTAGAGCTGATGGAATTACACGAGATTTAGCCTTAGTCTGTATAATATTATCTTCAATATGTCGAGCGATTGAAGTAAGGTCTCGAAACCCTCCTGTGTATTTCACAAGGATCAGCGGTGTGCGCAATTCGCCACGCATATTTGCCACACAGATTTGCTACAATTCTTCTTGAGGGAGTGCTAGGCTCAGGGAATATGTTAATCCCTTCCAGCGAGTAATGAAATCTGAGACCCTTTCATTCTCCCTTTTCTTACAGTTTGTAAGATCAAAAACTGTTGTCTTTGGCAATGTTGAGCTGAATTGGAGAAGGAATCTTTGGCGAAGATCCCCCCATTTGGTAATTGACTGGGATTGCAAGCTTTTTCACCAGACAAAGGATGGTCCTTGAAAGGTTCACACAAAGAATCTGAGTTTCACTACTTCTTGTTGTTCTGGAGTTCCCATCATAGGATCGCAACAAGACACATAACGCATCTAATGTTATTCAGGATCACCTGATCCATTGAAAATTGGGAAAACAGAGTTCCCAAAACTTGAGGGGGGAGGAATTGAATCTACCCATTCAAGGTAAGCTCTCTTTTTAGGTTCAACCTACACATGCTTGCCTTCCATAGTCTCTAACTGAGCTGTTAATGACTCAATGGTAGTCAGTAAATTTTGAGAAACATCCGGTTGATCTAGAACCTGAGCAGGTGGTAGAGGAGGATATTCTTGATCCATCTCAGTAACTGCAAAAAACACCCTTAGCTGATTGACTCCATCATGCTTAGGATTAAGACTACCCTAAAATAGTTCTGCATTCATCATCCTTAATTCTTTCATTTCATCCTCTTGTTGTGCGAATCTTTGTTCTAGTGAGAGTGATTGGCCTTTTCCATAGGAAGTGTATGTAACCTGATTTTTTCCTTTCCCCTTTTTGGCTCCCTTTAGGAGTGGGGGAAGTGGGTTACCTGAAGGATTACCTAGGTTCTGAGTAATCCTTTGATTTTGTGTATGCACACATTCTTCATTTGTGTCTGTGCATACAACTTCTTGAGCAGGAACCTCTTCATCTGAGTCCCCTCAGTGAGCCTCATGTTATGGAGTTCAGCAACAACAACATTAATGACATTAATTGATGCATAATGCATCACATACCTTTTATCAGCATTTCTGTGATATTATCTTCTACCATGTCCCTGATGAGACATTGCCTTTTGTTGATTCGATCCCTTAGGAACTTCATGAAAAACCATAATTTGGAGAGAATCTCCTGATAATTTGGATCTTCGTTCCTCTTGGGGTTTCTTCGCTAATCGAGAGAAGAATGACTTTCTTTGAGGGAGGGATTGAGGATTTGAAAAAGTCCTTAGTCCGGTGGACTGGGGCTGTTCCTGCCGTCTTTGCTCAACTCCTTGAATACTATTTGTTGATTCTGAGGGTCGATTTAAAAGAGTCCCCAGTCTGGCATGCTGGGGTGGCTCTTGACATGCTATGTCTGAGACTTTCTTAAAAGCTATCCTGATCTTGCGGACCATCATCTGGAAATTAGGTGGATGCATCAATCGACATCCACTTTTATCACCCGACTCAAAATATTGTTAGATGATTTCTGACACTTCTGTAACTAGGTGATGTGCTTGTTCCATACGAGAGGCTTGTTCAATATTCTCTTTTTCTTGATGCAGGAGTAATTCAAAAACTTTTTCCCTGTATTATTGATTTTGAGAAGAACTAGATGAGGCTTGTTCTTGGGCAGGCCTTTGATTACAAACAAAACCCATTGACTTTGCCCGACCATGGGCAATAACATTGCATGAGACCATTTTCAGCGAGATTTGCTGACTGGAGAGTATAGTGAAATGTAGTGCTCCATGAACACCCCATCCCCTGATATGAATACCAGATGAGGCATTGGAAATTAACTGGTGCAATCTTCTTAGTGCGCCAGGGCATTAACATTGAAGGTATCTCTTCTGCTTTTCAGCCTTCAGATATCGAGAGACTTATAGAGATGCCAAGTCAATTTGGCGTTGTAACCCTTCTATTATCTTAACATGATTTTCATATTCAGCATAAGATAATAATTTCTTTTTCAACTGACAAAGAGTTTTTCATATGTTGAGAAGACTTTCATGAATTCCATCTTTCGTAAACATCTCTAGAATATCATACTGAGAGTCGGCCAAAGGCCCAAACATGACTGGAACTTCACCTTTCTCTGGTTGTTTTCTCATGTTTAGAATTTCCTATTTATCATTCAATGAATATTCCTCAACCTGATTTGACCAGAGTTTGTGCTTCCATGTTGCTTCATCAGATTCAACAAGACTGGTAGAGAATCCACTGATAAAACTAGAAGATGCATGACTTAGGGGTGGTTCGGAGAATGACCTACACCCTGAGCTATTATCTGGTTGAGAAAGTATTTCACTTTCTTATAGTAAAGCATCTGACATGACTGACTTTACTTTTACAAGTGCCTCAAGATAAGAGGGCTTCCTCGTCACTACATTGTCCACTAGAGCATTTTCAAGGCAATGTGCATCACTACTGTGGAGAGGACTTTCGCAACGAAATTCATCATCATGGGGAGGACCACTATGGTGGGTTATAGAAATGGATGATATCTCTTACTCCTTAGTCTTCTGGCTACAGAGAAGGTTATTGTAGCTCTCATATGAAGATGAAACTTCAAGATTGACCGAACATTCATGAAGCAAGCCTTAATGAGGAAGTGTCTGTTGAATACCTTTGGAATTAATGTTCCCACTATTTGGAAATGAGGGAGTATAATCTTGAATTCCAACAGATAATTGTCTGAGGGCTTCAAGAACTCCAGCATCGAGTAAGGCCTTGTTATAGATGGGACATTGATTTCATGACTGTGCTGGGCGGGTCTTCTTCTTAGACGCCTTCTTACTCAATTTGGAAGGTGTGTGTGACTTCTCAAGAGAAATGAGCAGGTTAGGTGGATTATCTCCGCTCAAACCAAGTGTATGTACCTCACTTGGTTGTCCGTATGATATGGGGGAGTACGCCCCACAACCCTCTTGGACTAGAACAGATGTGTATGTCTTTTCCGGAGTAAACTGCTAACGTTTCACTCCACTGGTAGGGATAGATTTATGTGTCTTTCTCTGAGATGCTGCTGAAGCACTTATAATATCCTGATAGGCATCCAGAATATGAGCAGGGGGTTTCTTCTTCTCTTTCACCATTGATATAATATGCTTGGTGACTTCAGCTGCCGGAATGGGGATATAATTCCATTCCATGCTTGGAGTAGCTGTATGTTCTTGCTATTGTCCTCCTTTTTCTATTAGTGAATCCTGATAGTACTCTAGTGTGGGGCATAGAGTTGAGTCTGCCTCCTATTTTTCGCCAGAGCATTCCGACTGACTTCTCTGAGTGCTACCAAATGATACTGTTGGTAGGATTGATCAATACTAGCAGGTGAATGTGCCTGCAGATTGCACTTCACCAAACGTGGTGGACGAGCTCCATCATATGTAGTCAGATGAGCCTTCTGACTAGCTGATGATGTATAAACAGGTGTATGTTCCTACCTATAGTACTCCTCTGGAATTTCCTGGCAGGATTGGTGTGATGTTTCAAGAAGATTCTGCCGGACAACAGAATTAAAACGGGCGGGTGTGTGTGCCTACTCATTTCTTGCCACCAAGTTAGGTTGGTGGACTTCTCCAGAGATGGCAGAGATGAGAACCTGCTCACTATTGACCAGATTTTGCCTCTGGAAATTCATCTTGTCTGCTCGGGTTCGAGGAACCTGAGCCGAACACCTGGAGATGATGCCCTCATCATGCTGAGGGCGCACTGCCGCACTAGTCTGGCGGCGATTGTTGATGGGAGCCCTTGGGAAGGACTCATGTCTCATTGAATTAAGGCCCTGAGGAACCTTCTCATTCACCTCCTCAGAATATAGGAGTGAATGATTGTTGCGTTTCGTGGATAATGACACGAAATAGTAGGAGACGGTGGTTAGCACCACCTGCTTCTTGATTACTGGTCGTCGCTGTCCGGATGACCAGGGTGAGTTGTTCACATGGAGGGCTTGTCGAGAATCCTCCAAAGTTGGTATAGTAACGTTTTGACGGTACTCCTTAACCAGCTCATTTGATACCCAACGTTGAAGATGCTGTGTAGGTGATGTCATCCTCAGAGTAGATGACGATCTAGCTGGAGTAGCATTAGTGGCATTCGCAGCACAAGTTTTCACAGCAGATGTATTTACGGGTGTGAACTTAAGAGAAGCAATTTTGGAAATGCAGAAGATCTTGGAGAAGGGTGCCTGTTTGATATAACATACGTAATCAAGATAAGTCCAGCCACTACATCTTTCAGATGAGCACATATGTTATTGATTTTCTTGTTGGCCCTCTCATTGAGTTTTAAATATGGGCCTAACAAATAAGTAAAACATCATTTTAACTTGGTTATGAATTCACACCAGGTTCACCATTTCTTGTTTCCTCTGGAATTGGGGATGACCTCATTGATTAAAGGTTTAAACATTCCAAGCGGTTTCTAACAGGTTTGTTCATAGAACCGGAAACATCCAATGATTCCACATCTAGTCAGACCTACTTTCCAAAGGTAGGCGGTCATTAGTTGTGGACTGAGGAAGCTTTGGAATTGTCATTGGTTGAGAGGATAGGAGGTCGGACTCATCACGCCTTTTTGAGGTGAATTATTGTTTACTCCGGAACTCTCTTTATATATTTAAGTTATGTTCATGAATCCTTATTACATTACCAAGTATAAAACGAGATTTTCCTTTAGATCTGACAATCAATGATTAATATGTAGGAAATTTAGAGAATCTTTTTTATGTATTTGTGGTTCATCATTGATATAGAATCATCTGTATTTGTTAGAGATTCTTAGTCAATGGTATCCTTCAATACATAAAAGTCTCTTGGTCATTATGATGACCATACTGGTTTTACAGAAACTCAGTGGGGCACTTGAAGTTTATTATCATTCAAAAGGAAATTGATTATTTCAGAGTTGGGATCATACCCGCAGATGGGCTACCTACGTATACTTTGTTTTGGAAAAGGATTCAGAACCTACATAGTTCAAGTAAGGGAGTATGATTTTTATGCATGATTGATGGCACAGAGAAAGATGTTATGATTACTTTTACACTCTAAGCTCACATGAGTCATGCTCGGTGTGATAAATAAGAGGTATTGGTGAAAATAGACAATTGTTCCATGAAAGATGCAATGATTTGGGGCTTATGTATATATGACTACCCAAATTGATGAGGATTAAGATTTACTTCAGGTAAGAAATCTAGGAACAAGGTCCATAAAGGTATATGTGATTTATGGAGATTTGGATACTCTAACTTGGGGCTTACTCATGAAGTGGAGGCCCAAATTAGGAGGGGACTTATGATTGGGTTTTACTAATTAGAAGGAAGCCCAGATCAAAATGAATTATGGCTGGTTAAGAGAAATTAAGACTGGATATTACTCCTGAAAAGGAGGCCCAGGTTAAAGGGATTTGAAAAATTAAGGGACTTGGGTCTTACTCTTAAAGAGGATGCCCATATTTGAGACTTGGAGACTGGGGATTACTCCTAAAAAGGAAGCCCCGGTTTAAGGGAATTATGGCTCAGGGCATATTCCTAAGGTGGATTCCCAAATTAATGAGGACTTGGGGCTTACTCCTAAAGAGGATGCCCATATTAGGGGACTTGGGACATACTCTTGAAGAGGATGCCCGAGTTAAAGGAATTATGGTTGGGGATTACTCATGAAAAGGAGGCCCAAATAAGGTTCTCTCATCTTAAAGGATGAGGTTGAATGAAGGAAATCTCTACCTTTAGTGATCTAAATATGTGTAAATCACTAGGTTTTGAGAGATATTCCGCAGAATTCCTTTCATATAAGGAATTCAATCAATAAAACATGCCATAAATTGAGTTAAAGAGTGTCTTAAAGAATTAATCTTGAATAGGAAAGGTGGAATGGAATAAGAAAGGTGAAATGGGAATGATAGGAACCCAACAGACTAAAGGGCATGCATGTCCTGGTGGGTGCGTAGGTACTCCATGGGTGCGCAGGTACTGCGTGGGTGCACAAGTCCTGGTCGCGCAAGTGTACTTGCGCGACACATGGGTACTTGCACGATGGTTAATCCTTATGTTATAACTTGGGCGAGACTTAATTCAATCCCTTGGTATTATCCCTAGAGGCTTCCAAAAGAGGGACACACATGTTCTCTTGAAGGGGTAAGGCGGCGCACAAGTATGGCCATTTCCCTTAAGGGTTGACCACCTAGGCGCACAAGTGTTTATGAGTTTCAACACTTAGGCTCCTCCCTCTTTAGATTTTCCGTTCTAGGCAAGAAATTACCTTATAAGTGCTTGTAAGCTTCGAAAAGAGACTAGGGTGCCGGGAGCTCAAATCTGAGTTTCTAGAATTTTCCGTCCCGAAATGGGGGGCCCACCAGGGGTATTTATATGCTAGAGAAACCCTGGGGAAAATTTTAAAGGGGGCGTGCAAGTCAATAGAGCGACCATTTTGCGGCGCGCAAGTATACTTGCGTGACCATGCTGGAACTTGCGTGGCCTATGGGAAATGTTCTCCTTGTTCATCCGTTTCTCTTTTTGGTGTTTATTCAAAGGATTAATCTTCTTTGTTTGGGGTATTTCCCTTTTCATTTAGTTTAGACTCTCTGATGAAAAGGAGCATCAACAACCATGAATATAAAGAGAATCATGATAATATATATCAAATGGTCATACACAATGCACTGAATGCAATAAATATGTGGAGAACAATAGAAATATCACAGAATTAAAAGTGTGATAGGAAACCCCTTACCTCATGTACGACTTGACTCGTTCATTCATTAATCTCCTGAATAATAAACTAAAGTATATTTATACATTATTAAGTACGTTTTTCAAGTTTATTATTCCTTTTATATCACATATTTCCATGTTATAAACATTATTTAATCATTTAAGTTAATAATGGTCGTTTTGTCGATATTTGGTACTTGAGTCAAAAATGAACTTGTTATAATTACAAATTGTCCATGTGGTCAAAATTCCATTATCTATAGAATTATATACATGATTCAGATATCATATATATATATTATATAACTAGTCTAAATATGTATTTGTAACAGTTCATAACATTTAGAGATAAGAAATGAAATGCACCATTCATGGAGACGGTAAGCCGTACGTACGCATGAACGCTACTTTAATTTCTATTTTATATTTTAATGGAATTAAAAAATAATGATACATATGTATATTATAATTATTGTATGATATAATATAAAATATCATCAAATTAATTCTTCATATATCCCACATAAGGCATTAATGGGTCATATCACTTTGAGGGGGCGATAGTCTACACTTCCTCAAATGAAATTATCATCTTCACACATATTGGAAATCATAAAGGCATGTTTGTAAATAAAAATTATAGAAACATAGAGAAAACATAAACATAATATATATATAATATATAAATACAGTTTTATCTTAATGGCCACCATGATAGGTGGTAGGATATAATTGAATAATCATCGTTTCGTGAGGCGTTAGTTTACCATGCACTGAAACAGTATGTTCTTTACCCATTAGATGGAGGTGTGTGTAAGTGTAGATTGAATCATTCTCATAACAACATACTAGTATATTTATGATACTGGTGTTGTTATAAAATAAATGAACAAAAAGAGTTTAGGGGTTGGAGAAGTAAAATATAAGAAAACAAGCTAAGAGAAACCATTACCTTTAATTTTGGTAAATCCCTTTGGTTTGAACAAAAAAGACTTCTTGAAGCGCCTTTTGCCTAAGGTAAGGATTCTAGGTGGAAGAGAGGGATCTTGAGAGATTATTGGGCATGGTTTGGATGAGACAAGGGGTTTGAGAGGTGTGAGGAATGGGTTAGATGTGGTGACCATTTATAAGGGAGAGGAGGGGCTATTTAAGAATGTTTGAAAATGTTATTTTATTATAATCTTATCTTCAGTTTAGAAAGCTTAAAAACTCATTAAATTCGATGATAATATGACTAATTTTTGAAATAAAACCATCCAATATGAATTGGACATGTTTTGGATATATTTTTAATATTAATAATCTTATTTGTTTAAATCATTTATTAATGAGGTTAATACTACATCATTATTGTGTCACAAATAATTCAATTTATTTGATGTCTAAAAAATATCATAATATAGGAAATATTATTATCTTTCCAATGAATATTTATAGTTGAAATTATGACTTATATAACCCCATGTAAAAATTGATATACTAAAGGATATTTGTTAATGTCATTTTTGTCTTTACATTAAGTTAATTAAGATAAAGTGTCATTATCACTCTTATGTGGCTCCATGGGGTCCCAAAAATCGACCCAAGGATGCCCATGGTTGGAAATGACTCATCCATTAAAGTTAGGACAAGCGTTAAGGTAATTTTGTATTATAATAATATTCTTTTTATCTTGAATTGCCCTATTTACCTTTAACCGCGGTAAATAAAATTAAAAAGTTATTATTCAACAAAATTTATTTTCATCATATTGAACCACATTTTACTTACTAATAACAACCATTTATGTTGTATTTTTGAAATTAAATTCACAGAAGTGGTAATATTCCATTTAAATTAAATGGTCAGATTTTTAACTACTACTTACTGGTTGCACTATTCATCAAAAATTGACGTTTTTCAAACAAAATAGCAAAAATTCATCCTAATCTATATTTGGTATTACAAATTCAAAAATTATGTCTATTTTACAAAATTTAAAACATATATGTCAGATTAATTAATATAAAATTAATTCCCATTGTCAAAACAAATAGCATGTTTTTAAGAAACAGTAACTATCAAAAGATTGACACTTGTTTATGACTAATTTTAAAGTGAAATTAATTATAATGACCCAAATTTGATTAAATCGTAAGAATATAATATAATGACACTTCAAAACCAATTTAAAATATAATCTAAACATATAAATAAATAAGATTAAAAGGTAGTTTTGAATTAAAATACATTATTTCTCACTACTCATAAAAAATGTATATTATTAGAAAAATACTAAAATTTCATCCAAATTGAATTTTGATTTTTCGATTCTAAAGAAGAATTTTATTTTTTAAAATTTAATATTTAAATGTGTCAAATATTTGATTTCAAAATGACTTGCTATTAAAAGGTGGTAAAATTGTATTTTTGGAAAAATACAATTTCTATTTGAAAAATTGAATTTGTTCTTATAATATGTCTAAGAAACAGATAATACATATGTTAAAATTATATGGAGTATAAAAAATTCCAAATCTTGTTAAAACTATTCATAACCGTTTTTTAATAGCTAGTTTGGTAAGCCGTCTTGCGCTCGAAATCGGAGTTATGTGAGGTACAAGTTATTGAATTACTTTGAAGAAATAACGTATTATGAAATCTTAGGGTGTTACATTATCCCATACTTCATTAAATTGCTTCCTCTCAATTTGAAATTTTTCTTAGAAAATAAAATGATAAAAATAGAAAAATACCTTTGTGGAACACAAGCATTAGAAATTTGGTTGATAACATTTAGTCTTAATAAGAGGGAAAGGGAAATGAAAAAGTTACCACCTAATTATGATCTCTATTAAGAACATTGGTGGAAATTAGAGACACATAATTGGAGGAAAACATATATATTTATAGAGTGATTGAAGTCATAAATCACAAACAAGTGTATAATTGAGTCCCTCAAAGCCATCTATCTATGATGATATAAAATATAACTGGTTCAACAAAACATAAAGTATTAGGATAACACATTTTTTTGTTTTAAAATCCCTTACCTAAAGTTTAATAAATAATTTATTCATAGAATAATATATAATATATATATATATATACCTGAAGAGTATAGTTTAATCTTTTATCTAATGTTTACCTCAAACTCATCTTTCACTCCAAACGATGAGTATTCAAGATGACTTGGTCACACCTGAAGCGCTAGAATCAACTTTTAGAGAATCACATAATCCACAAAGGATGAACTATATATTTCAATTTTATTTAGAGATTATCCAACCCCAAAATGGATAGTAAAAGATCAGATGATCCACAAAAAGGATAATGATTTAGAGAAAGGAATACTAATAATAATTTCTAAAACTAAACCAACAATACCATAAAGTTCAATAAATATAATTCAATAAACAATTGTCAATAAAATCTTTCAATATAATCAAATCTAATATTGAAACCCAAAACATATAAAAATGTTCTTACTTTGTCTTCCATGATAACATGTATCTCCAAATAACAAGGACTACTCTTAAATTCACATATTTAAAAGTAATTAACCTTATCAGATAATCCCTATGATAGGTTAATCATTTCTATGAATAACCCAAATAGCTATAAATCCTCAATAAAACATAGGTAAAAAATCACCATTACTTCTCAAATGAAATCCCATAGTATTCTATTTTCCTTAGGTATATAGTGTTACAAAAAGATTGAACATCTTCTAAAATAAAATTTATCACATAATCACAAAATATTTTTTATGTAATAAGGATAAATCATAAGTTCCCAAAATAAACATATTATTGATCCATAAAATCATTTAACTAACTTTAATTAGTCATACTAACCAGGGACTTCACGTAGTCCAGTGGTAGGTGATAAATCCTAGTCACACTTTGGTTGTGGGTTGGATTCTCATAGCTTTGTCCGACGCGACGGGTTGTCACACGGTCTGTGTGTTGTCCTTTTTCAAGAACTATATAATTTTATAATATTTCCAAATATAAGAAGAATTCCTCAAAAATAACACTAACATATTTTAACCATAAATGTTATCTCATACCTTGTATTTTCATCTAAAAAGTAATAACCTATAATTGAACGACTAGTTTGACTATAATCAGAAAGCATAGTGTGATTCATAAATTCATTTAGAAAATATCATGACACCTTATTTTAAATCTGAAACACTTTAAGATTATCCAAGGTCATTTATTCTCATCTTATATTAAAATCCTTCAATTCGGTTTGTAAAGAAGATCTGAATTATCCTAAGCACATCCCTCGGGAGTTTCGTAACCAAGAGTGCAGAAAGGCCCATTATCATGTACCAGGATACCCCAGGTCAAGCCCGAAACTCCATGTCAGAGTTTTCACTCCTAGGTACATCTATGCCAACGCTGACTCTACCTGCTCGTATCCAGACAGGGATGTATTGCTTGGAAAATACCCAAAATTTCTACATTTCCAAAATTATATGAGGTTATTCTATACTAGTCCTCAAATACTAACTTAGGGTAATGTTCTATAATCATAGATTTTCTAAATCTAGTTTCCAAGGTCTTTACTAAACTTCCTTTGATACCGACTATAACTCCTTGACCCCATAAACCCAGATCTGTTGCATTATTCTAATACATTAGCATGATTAAAAGGAATCAAGTCCCAAAAGACCAATTAGTTTAGCAGTCTTGGAATATAGATTACATACATGAACGTTTTATTACACATTAGAAAATAAAACATAGAATAAATTATCCTTTGAGAACTCCATTAATCTCATAGGTTAACCCTACATATCAATCATAATAATCTTCTTGGAATCCTGGGAAATCAAACCATAAGAAAGGTGTTAGCTCAGATGCTCAGTAAGATTAAGAAATACAGCGGAAGATAACATAAACATTAGGCATGGTGAATAATTGAAAACACGTGCCTTTACAAATAATAAACATGAACACTTTATGGTAGGAATATAATATGATTAAATAATTCCATAATAAAACATATTCATGGGTATTTTACTAGTCGAATAACGACATGAAATATTTATAGCTAATCTCATAATGATGGAATTCATAATGGCAGACATCATAACCACATAGTCAAGGAACCGTGCCAAGACTATGAATAAAATTTTGTCAAGGCCTTGTGCCAAGAAACAATTTTTTCTCATGATACCTATAAATGCTTTAAGAAATTATATCGGGCTCCACCCGTCACTTACAAAGTCCAATTAATTCCTCATATGAAAAGGTTGAAACATAATCTAGACATTCATACTAAAACTACCATACGAAATGTCAATAATTTAACCACAAACCATGAGTGGTATAAAAATAGCTCATCCAAATTCAAACAGAACTCATTAAATAGAATATGGAATATTTTATTATAATAAATTAACCTCAATTGACAATGATGAAGGATATTGACATAGATGAAAATAATCATCAAACCTATTTGGGAGAAACATCCCCCATTTTCTAGAAATCATTTAAAAGTCTCACTATTTATCAAGAATCTATTTAATGTAGATTTTTGAATAAAAGTGTCACATACAACTTTGATACGTTTAAAAATAATTTTAATTTTAAAACATTAATGTCCATATAAATAAATCGTTAAAACCATTTTTAAAACATTGACATTAATGAGAATGATTTAGAATAATAAATCTTTAAAACATTTAAAATGATATTTTAGTTAGAGTTCCTAACCAAAAGAGAGACACTTGAATACGAATACGTTAGGTAATAAAAACGTTACAATATCATGATAATAAATGGATTCATGATATACTATGTCAATGTACAGTATATACACCATATAAAAGGGAATTTGCACACAGTCGACAAAGAAGACGGTAAGTCGTACGTACGCATGACCACTAATTTCATTTCTATTTTGTATTTTAATGGAATTAAAACATAATGACATATAAATATATTATAATTCCAGTATAATATTATATAAAATAACATCAAATCCATCCATTATAAATCCCACATAAGTCATTAACGAGTCATATCACTTTTAGGGGGCGGTAGTCCGCACTTCCTGAAATGAAATTATCGTTTTCACACATATTAGAAAGCATAATAGTGTGTTTGTAAATTAAAATTACAGAAGCATAGAGAAAACATAAACATAATATTTATCATATATAAATAAATTGTCATCTTAATGGCCACCATGAGAGGTGGTAGTAGATAATTGAAAAATCATCGTTTCGTGAGGCATTAGTTTTCCATCCACAGAAACATTATCTTCTTTACCCATTAGATGGAGGTGTGTGTAAGTGTAGTTAGAATATTTCTTATAACAACATCTTAGTATATTGATGATACGGGTATCGTTATAAAATAGAGTAATATAAAGAGTTTAAAGGTTGAAGAAGTAAAATAAAATAAAATAATATATGAGAAACCATTGCCATTAATTTGGGTAACTCCCTTTTGTTTGAACCAAAAGGACTTCTTAAAGTGACTTCTACCTAAGGTAATGATTCTAGGTGGAAGAGAAGCATCTTGAGAGCTTATTTGGATAGGGGTTGGATGAGCCAAGGGGCATGAGAGGGGTGTGGATAATGAAATTAATGTTATTAAGAAAAAAATGAAAATCCTTAAATATATAGAGGATAATGAAATATATTGAGTCTATGAAGAAAATATTAAATCATTCCTTCAATGAAAGTATGAACAAGTGGAAAAAAATTGGATTGTCCAATTAATTTTTACCAGTTTAGAAACATTAAAATTATCAATAACTAAAATAGTACATTTAAATTGAAATATTAATCAACTTTAATATATAGGTATTCATTCAAAATAAATCAATGGGAATGTATATACCCCATGAATAGTTCTGTAATTATTTTCATTAGGACACAACTAGTGTTAAAAATAGGACTCCACCATCTTCTATTTAATAGAGCATGTCCTAATAATATACCTGAGGTTTCTTAAAACAAACCATACCCCAACCTTAATTTTGGAAGACTTAGAACTAGATCTAATGTCAATCTTGGATTCAGTTACAAAAAATACCATATACATTTTTCATTCAATTCAAACTTAATAACCTTTTTTGTTAACTCATTAATAGAATAAAAAATCTTGAAAAATGTCCAAAATAAACTTCTATAATAACCAGTTATGATAAAGAAACTATGAATTAAAAATATCTTTTTTGAATTATTTTATGACATCACTACTGTGATTTTTTATGATTCACTGGTAACCCCCTATAAAATATAATATGGACAAGAAACATTATCTCGTGAATCTAGAACTGTTTTTTCGAAAGACTTACACATAGATGATATTATTTCTTAGTTATGATAACAGGATCTAGATGATTTTTGTGTTCTTCTTGAGATGTAGAATACACCAAAATGTCATCCAAAAAACAACCACAGTAGTGTCCATGACTAGATAAAATAACTGATTTATAAAATCTATAAATATCATAGGAGTGTTAGTAAGACTAAATGGCATAACCAAATACTCGTAATGTACCTACCCTCTTGTGAATAGTTTCTTTAGAATTTTATATTATCAAATTGCTAACTAGTGGTACCATGAAAGAATATAAATAGTATAATACAATTGTGATCCCATAAGTCAATCAAACTAGTCATTAACCCTAAGAAAAGATACTTATTCTTCATAGAATCTCGTTTATGATTTCAAAAATCAATAATATGACGGGCCATTCCATTATATTACTTGGTAAATAGAACTGCTGAAGCTCAATGTGATTTAAATGGATCAGTAAATAATTTTCTGTAAATATCACTGAGGATGACTTCAATCTTTTCCAACTTAGTTGGCTCTAAATGATAATATGTTAATGAGATAAGACTTATGCTTAGAAGTAGGTTAATATTATACTCAATCAGTAACCTAGGAGGTAAATTAGAAAATAATTAGGAGGTTCCATAGGGTAATCACTACCAATAGTAGGATGAATACCACTTAATCAGTCATCAATGATATCCTGAAATATATCTTATAATTTGTAAGAGATAATTTTTTCCTCATGAACAATAGACTCCACTCCCTTCAATCCAGGATCCCACTCACCATAAAGGATTTTAGTATCCCCATTATATGATTGAAAATTCAAATAAAGAAGATAATAATAAATTTTGGATTTAAAAATAATTATATTTTCCATGAAAAAATGAGGTCAAAGATATAAAGATTACGAATGAGAAAATCCCATAGGACATCATGGTCAGTGATATTGGCTAGGATCTCAGAACATTTTAAATCCTATACTTTCCTCCTTTGAAAGGGAGTCTAATGATCCCTCTTGAATAGTATAATCGTTGATCATAATCCCAACACAAAAATTATCATACAGGATAAAAACAAATGATATTAATAGGTTTTAAACAAATCTATGAATATATAGTATGAAATAAACATTATACTACTCATGGTAGCCAGTCTTCCTTTATATTCCAATAGAGCATAATTTGATGTATAAATACATTTGTTCTTTTATTGTCCCTAATCTCTCATCACTTCCTTTTTTTCTTTTTTGCGTGATAATGAGATCCACCTCCTTTTTTGTGTCAAAATAAGAATCAAAGCCTTTGGTAAGAGTGTATCAATCCTTATTATCATGGGAAATTATTTAACAAAAATAATTACAACGATAAAATTTCATACATTGATTGGATATCCTAGGTGATTCCAAATAGTCATTATCAATTTTGAATGGTCTCGCACAGTGATAGAAAACTACCAGGTGTTGAACTATAGAATCCCCTGAAACTACCCCAGATATAAATAGTGCACACATTTTGTTTTTTCAATTTCATACTAGACAATACAATCTTGATGCCCCTCTTATAAATAATACACCACCTATACCCTTACTACCAGTTAATACTTAATCATCAATAGATTCTTTATCAACAATGTCAGAAATGTTTAAAAGGAACAATAGAATCTATATTGACCAAATATAAGCCCTAAAACCCATATCAATCCTCATATTATTAAGGATATTTTTATAAATAATCATGCATTATTATTGGTCTAACTTAGCGGATTGAGCATCATACTTCATATGTAAGCATCCCCCTTTCCCGAAAGTAAACATTTTGTGAGTTTTTACGACAAATAAAATTTTAGGACAAGAGTAATAATTGAGGAACTTCATGAAATGAGTCTAAGTAAGATATTCGTACAACATAGAATGATCTATGGAGTCCAAATATTTTTTTCTAGTTCCATCACGAATATAGATTCATGATATACTATTGAGTCCAATGCATTATTAATTAGGTGGAGAATTATTTCAATCAATTCAAGAAACTCCTCAGATTCTTAGGATATTTTTTCACCATGATTGATACATGGATTCTTATTAGTAACTATAAGCCATGATCCACTACCCATTTACAGTATCTGAAACATGTTTTATCTAGATTTATGAGTTACTTTATAAATACATCCACTAATAAAGGATATACTAGAGTATTTTTCTGTGAAACATGTCTTGTGACTTCCTCTCATGGATCCAAAAGAGATATTTATGGAGAAAATATCTATCAAAAACTAAAGATAACATTGATTATATTTGAAACATACATATAAATCAAAAGAATACATAATGAATCTAAATTAATTCCTGAAATCAAAAAGAATTTTTCGAATCAATTGTTCAAATAGATGTAACATGGAAATATAATATTTTTCATAGTAAACCCCAAAAGGTTGGTTCAATTATATAACCCAATACAAATAGAAATGATTTTGAAAATAAATTATCCACACATGGGACATATCAATCAAATTAGAATGTGATATATGATTCCACTCATATGTACTAACCACTCAAGTTCTAAGGGTCGTAAATCCTATCAACCATAATTCCTGAACCAAACCTAAGTTATGTCGTTACACTTTTAGTTGGGTATTCACTTTGATTATATTTTTTAAATGAACCACCCAAGTTTAGCATGAAACATTACCCAAGATGTCTCACCCTAAGGATATGATTAACAAAAAAACAACATGATGTATCATGTATAATATAATATATATAAACAATCAATGTATGTCATATAAGTATAATATATAACCACAATACATAAAAAAATACACATAGATAAGCTTGAAACAACAAAATTCATGACCAGATTCTAAAACATATATCCATGTGATCATCTTCCACATATATAATAACATAATATAAAGGAAACAATAATAAAGATATGTGGGAAAACAACCTAGCACCCTTTCAACTACATAAATCCAAGAAAACTAAATCTTTATATTCCAAAATTCACATGCAGTGTATGAGGTAAGAAACTTTTATGATACTTCCTTTAATCTATAAAATTTCTGTTACCATAAAATCATTTGTTATACATTTTAAAAAATATGTTTATAAAGAAATTTTATTTTGAAATAGATTTCATAAAACATCCGTTGGTTTCCATTAAAATAGTCCATACTCAAAAAAGAGAAATATGAATATGAAAAAATTGATAAACTAAGGGATGTAATCATGAATGTTTTATCTCAATTAAATATACTTGTGAACACTAAAAAGAGATATATAGATGAATCCAGGAACAAAAAACAAATGGGTTCTAGCCTATGGTAATACATAACTAGGACTCCCAATGAACATAATGCCAGGAATCATAATATTCCTATTATACTGACTCCCACCATATCCTATTTGTGTCACAATAATAACTAATAGTGGTTTCACAAAATGTAATGTTTTCATATTCTCTTATCCCAGTTCACCCATGGTTTCAAAATTTATCCCATGTAAAAGATTTCATTAAAATATTAAATAAATATTATTAATATTTATCAATATTTTTTGATAAAATAAGCATCACCACTCCCATTCATGAAAATAAAACGTAGATTACAAACATTAATTAAAGAATTTAATCAAAAAAAAATGAAGTACATTACACTATTTTTCATGAAAATCAAATAAAAACTCATTCTAAATTCCACAAATTAGATAATTTCATAAATAGAGCCCAAAATTTTGAAATGAAAGAATTTAATAAACCAAGAAAAATGAATTTACTAGGATATAAAGTATGTTAGGAGATATAACCATTGTATAGATACACCTACCTCTCCAAAGGATAAAACATAGTCACCTTCAAAAAGGGTTTTTGTAATCAAATATATTGTGCCCTCACCAGCCATTATCAATAATAAATCATCATTAATTCCCAATGAAACCCTCTTGGCCAAGTAATAATTTCCTGATTGGGTTCTAATAAAATATGTGGAATATTTTTCATGGATATATCTAATTAAAATTGGAAAAATATTGAGGAGATCATAACATACCACTAAGATATTAACAAAAATCGATCAAGAATCGCCACAGTATAAAAGTTAAAAACCAGTAGATCATCATGGATATGATAATTTGATCAGGTGAGTGATTAATATGAGAATAGTGTTCAAAATAAACCAGTTAAATGATATTATTTTTAATTTTAAATATTTAAAATGATGTATCATGGTTAGTACACTTAGTCTAATGGTGTGTTATCTATGGGGTATCTTTAGTCCCTTAAAAACTGAAATGCATGATTTCTTGATAATATCCATGTGGTTAGATATAAAATTGTGAAAAAATGTAAAATCATATGGTAAAAATCTATGTAGTTACATGTTTTGCCTTGATATTCCCATGGTTATAAAATCTATTGTCAAAAAATGAAAATTATTACTAGAAAAAAAATCAATTCTATATGGTTACTACTAAACATGCACAAACTGTGCACCTAGATTATTTTATTTTAAACTCTAAATTTTCATCCCTTTATGCCGAAAATCCTTTTAAACTATAATATAGATAAACTACACTCATAAAGTGATATATAAGTGACATGAAGTGCATCATAATACCCCTTTTAAATGTGAATCACTTATTAAAAATCTATAAATTTCCTAAATATTATTAAAAATCATAATATTATAAAATAATTATGGAAGTTTCTAAATTGAGAGTTAATTTATTGAGTATCCATAATGGAAATAAAATTTGATTATGTGTTTTATGATAAAACAATGTTTCCTCTCACTCCTTTTCTAAAAATAAAAAAGTACATCATTTAGAAAATGAAAAGATGAGCCCATTTTCATTTTTTTAATGTAATTAAAACATGGGTAAAAATTACATTAAAAATTTATTTGGTAATTTTTAAAACATTATTTATAATATTTTATAGAACATGGAAATGGAAGATAAAGGATACTCGATTGAAGAGATAAGTAAAATCGGTTATCCTTAAAAATATTCTTTCAAAAAATTGAGTATATAGAGGGGGAAAATTGAAGAAAATAATAATATATATATATGTTAAAATATGACAGAATAATTCATTTCACTTATGATGGATTTAGTATAAAATTTTATCATCTGAAATTTATTCATAAATAATCCATCAAAATAGTGAGATTGTATAAAAACACTTACCAATTGTGTGAGTTCTGAATCATTACCCCATGAAAGAAATGAATTCAGTTGAATATTTAAATACTAAGAGTATAAATTGTTTCATGATGTAACATACCACTGGAGTATTATATACACACTATGAAAGAGTCATATGGTGAATATAGAATATTTTTAACAAAAAAGTGAGATGATAAACCCTTACCTCAATTTCAACTTCCTTCGTATGTTATTTCAATTTCATGTATAATAATTTAAAATTTATTATCACATTGTGTATGGATATAATTAATACTTAAAATTTAATTAATTGTATACTTATAAAAATATATCTCTTATTCATGAATAATTTTTCATTTTCAAAATCAATTTAGGTCTTAACTATAATATTTTTTATGTATGTTTCAATTTCGTCATTATAGTGCTCAAATAGTGATCATGGTCACATAATATCCTAAATGATAATAATAATATAAATATATTATATATTAGTTATATAAAAATAAAAATACATCAAAAAATGTAGATATAGGGAAATTAATTACTATATTCATCAATAGGGTAGTCTGTACTTAATCTGGAACATTGTTTTCATTTTCTAATTAAAAGAAGGAATGAAATTTATATAATCAGTTTTCCATCATAAATATTAATTATACCATAAATATTTTATATATTTATGAAATAAACTATTATATATATCAATGTGATTATGTGTTGGTAAATGAATCACATTACTATGTAGAGGTGATTGTTTGCATATATGCACGAGCAATACATTCATTTCATGTCTGATCGGAAGAAGGAGGAAAAAAGGTTGATCCATTATAATAATAACATCACATTATATTTATTACTTTTCATTCATTTTTATTAATGGATATAAAATCATCATTAGTGGAAGAAGATATAACCTTTTCAAGAGTAGGTAAAAAAAATATGTCCTCGTTATAAGTCCTCCAATTTCATAAATATTATCCATTCATAGGACGTTCCTAGGAGAAAACCAAAAGCTAATAAAACAATAGAAGGAAGTTTGGAGGAATTTTTTAGGTATTATCTCTATATAAACATGATAAAGATATATAAATAATATATTAATTTTGTGTTTTAGTTAATACATCCCAAAAATAGTCAGACAACCCTTGAACCAAACAGTGTGGTGTAATTGAGGGATAACTACATATCAACGCCTTGACCTAGGAGCCACATAGAAGGTTCCCCAATCTAGTTATCCACATGTATTAATGTGTTCCTCCCCATACCACATATGATGATTAATATTAATGAGGTCTTAAGGTGGTTAGGTTGGGATATTATACCCTATTGGTCAGTAAATAAATATAGTGGAAGAAATCATAAATAAAGAGTGGCAGAATATAAATAATTATAAAAATCAATATAAAAGTGTAAATAATCATTCATAAATATGATACAATTAATATGTATTAATCAATACAAAATAATATACACATGGTAGAAGACATAGAATAGGATACACATGGTCAGACTGACAAGTGAAAGGAATAAATATAAGACCCAACTGTTAAATCTTATAAAATGATGTGAACTAGCTCTTCCATTATCTCACAAACTTAATAATATCCTATAAGGATAAGAATCTTCAAGAATAATCCATGATCCTAAATATTAAAACATGATGTCTATCCATATGATAATTAGTTCCCTGAACCAAGTGGGAGATAAACTCAGTAAGCCACCCCGAATGGTTACTATAAAAATTCATTCCATTGATATGAGATGCGGTGGGATCAATATATAAATATAATAAATATATAAATTATAATGTTATAAAAACCAATATATAAGTATGTGTTCCCCCATATAGTCAATAGATGAATGAAAACTTTATACAAGAGTAAATTATCAGCTATTGAATATGCTAGGTGTTTCAATTATTTGAACTATGAGGGTTAGGAACCAATGGGATTTATTAGGGAATCCTCTTAGAGTCAACTGATATCATCAATAGAAAACTTAGGAAATCATAGACCTACATATTCTAGGACCACAGTCTATTGACCATATAATCCTCTATTAGTCCATGGATATCATCCATAGAAAACTCAGTAAAATTTATACCTATATGTACTTCGACCCAAGGCCATTGACCGGGGAATCCTCCATGATTCCATGAATTTTATCCATAGAAAACTCTCTAAATACTAGGGAGGATCCTAATAAGTGTGTCTAAGGATGTCCATGATTTCAAAATCCAATGTTACAATTCAATGCATCCAATGTAAAATATATATTAGTGGGTCATATGTACATTACTGAGTTACATCACATCGATGATAAACTATGAAATCCAATTCAACATAATCCATATGATGATTCAAGGGACTTTGTTTTATTCCATTCAATTATCAATTTGTTTTATCACACTCAATTCAAAATTTAATTCACATACAAGATATTACATGTCGGGTCCCATAAATGTTCACTCTGGTTCTTTAAATAAAAATATAACTATCATAAGCCAATGAATTCTATATTTCATTCCACAATTACCATTTAATTTACTTTGTTATATTCTTTATTTATAAGTGGAAATGTTCAAACCATTTTACTCAACCATTAAAATTTCGTTTTGTTTTATTTGGAACACTTTAATTACAGGTGAACTCAACACACCCAATTGGTGGTAAAAATGTAATCGATAAAAAAACCCACCTGAAGGGTGGTTCGAGTTGAGGATATAACTTTAAACCATTAAAATGGGCGTGATAACATGTTTAAAAACTAGTTTAAAATTCATTTTTGGATATTTATTAATTTAAGAAGAAATTCTCAAAACATCTAGGAAGTGAAACAATGACACAAGATATATAAAATCAACACATTTAGGTAAACATTATGTACCAGATACAACCTTCTTCGGAATGTATAACTGTACAATATCATACTTTTATTTTAGTTGCAATGAGACATATTTGAATAACAAAAATGTTCCCTGAGAATATGTCTATTTACCTTGAATGGAATTATATTTCCATGTGGTGATGGAAATTAAGTAAGAAGAAATCTTGTTTCATAGAATACCGATACAGATTCAATAAAACTGATAGAATATTATTCGAGGTTTGGATGGGAAAATACATGGATGCCAAGATTTTTATGAGAGGGAAGCTCGTGTGTCCTTAGGGTGGGAGAAAATTTGGGTAAGGTGGAAGAAGAATGAAATAAATTAGTGGGTAAAATGGTCATTTCACATCTACGTAATGACGCTAGTGGTTTATACATATGATTTGGCTAATCGTGGAACACCTCTGTGGATCATACTATCCAATAAATATGCCTATCAAGGTTTGGCTGCATAGTTTGAGCTAAGCATATGCCAAAAAAATGTGGTGCAACTGGTTAAGTGGAACTAACCATATGAGCTAGGTTCAAAATTTAGAATACTATGTGTAGACCATATTCCAATCTCTATAATGTACTGATTACCTTCCACATGACTATTCACACCACCTTAAACCCATTAACAAACCATGTGACACCCCTTATAGGGATACACTGTTTATTTTGAGGGGCTACAAAGTTTAAACATACCATGTCCAATATTGGTTTCTTCCAAAAAGGGTGTCTTTGGAGCCTGGTGCTCCAAAAAAATCATCAAAACTTCCATACCACATCTTTATCCATAAAACTCAACCAAAAAATACAAACATAAGTGTTATCATTCATAAAATTGTGTTAAGAGACTCAATTTAAGAGTTGTAATAAAGTCCAAATGAACCATTCATAGTCAAAAGAAAAATTAAACTAGTACAAGACATGGGATGTTATATTCTCTCTACCTTATAACATATCATCTATGAGAATCCATTGGGAATAATAAAAACATTACCCAAACTACATGGGTTGAAAAAAAATTCTGAAATATTTGTGCTTCATTTTTTAATTCCCAACATAACACAAAGATTCATTTAAATAATAAAGTGTTCAAATCACCAAAACATCCGAAAAAATTATTAAAAAAACTAAATCTTTAAGAAAGTGATTTCCTAATCGAGTATAACATAAGACACAATTGCATTATAATCACTTTCATCAAAATGTATATCGTGTTCCCCACAATAGATTGTAATATTCATTATATAAAACTTTAAGTCATAGAACTCCCACCATCATAATTTATGATTGAACAACACCCCTATAGTCCAAACATAATCATTGATGTGATTCTAAACCCAAAAAACCCTGTCATGCATGTGAAATCTAATCTCAGCCCTCAATTATATGGAAATTGTCAAAATCCATTTGACTACACATGAACAAGTTGCACTGACATTACCGTGATAAACCCAATCCAACTCTTACATAGATCTTCTCTCATATGATGAAGTGTTCGATGAATTTTATAAGGCCCCAGCCTTAAACCTTACTTAATCTTGAGTTAATACAAGATTACACATTGAGGATCTTTTCAGGTTTAGAGTTTTAGAGAATTAGATCATAAAACATGGATTACATTCCACATTTAAATAAAGTGGTTACATAAAATATAGGATTCATTCTTCCCATCAACGGAAACATATTTAAAATAAAACATGGATTCTTTCTTGACACATCCTTGACACTATCATCACATCACGTACCTTTCCCTTGACCTGTGAAAATATATTAAAAACTTGGGATGAGCATAAAAAAGCTAAGTAAGGGATGTACAAATATGGAAAGAAAACATGAGTTCATATATACATAAGAATGAAATCATACTTTACCCATAAAACTTAGGCACTTTAACATACCTCATCAAACCATGAATAAATCATAGAAATCATAAGACATAAAGGTAACTTGAAGCATTCATAACATTCTGACGTAGGGAGTAACCCTCTTGGTTACATTTCGAATACCCATCACAGTATATTCCCTAAATCTTTTCAGAGAAACCTTAACATTTCACTCCTTTGCGTTACCCAATGCATTGGAGAGCTATATTGGGCTCACCCGCCCTTAGTTTATCACGAAACCACCCGTTTTCATAATAATGCCCAAGAACCTCAACATAATCATATCACATAAAACATGCATAAAGGAAACATAACATTGCCACCTTTCAATCACAAGATATCAATACAACACATTGATATAAAAACATTATGAAACCCAATTTTGATACCAAAATAAAAGAAAAGTAAAACATGGTATTTATTTTTCTTTTAAAAAGAAGGTATGGCTTGTAGAGGAAGCCGAAACTCAAATAACGGTCACGACGGCGGAGAAGTTGTTGTCGCCGCATACGTACGACAAAAACATTCCCTTTTTTCATTTAGTAAAACGCTTCGTATAAAAAATATTCCTATTGGATAAACATAAATGTCAATGGGGTTTATACACTGTATAAAAGAAGGTTTTGTATAAAACAAAATATGCCTCAATGAAAGGAGATTGAGACGAAGTCCCATACAAAGACGATATCCTTGGTTTAAGGATAAATCAATTACATAATTATGTGTGAAAAACGAATACACCAAATATAAGTGGATATTAGGTGTAAAATAATCAAAGTTCATTCACACATATTCAAAGGATGTCATATTCAATAACTACATGTTGAACCCTAAGAAATTGAAATTGGGTTAAGATGTTCCCTTGACAGCCTAACGACGTCACTTCAAAATGAGTTGATGAGAGATAAAAATTCTATCTCATCACTTGGACATAAAATTTAAACCAGTAAGGATATATGAGAACATATCCCAACAGAACAATATGGAAATTAAAAGACCCAACAAAAGAAGTCTTAAAAAAAGAAGGGTGAAAGGTTCCCTTACCGACATGGGTATCTTTCGAAACATACACCTCGTGAAAGAAGTACAATACAAAATTGATGTAAATACTCATAAAGAAAAGTATATTACACAATGAGTAAAATAATGGGTAGTACATACACCACTCAAAAGAAATTGTGGCAAATGTAGCATAAATCTCACGGGAATAAAAGTGAGACAAAACATCCCTTACGAAAACTCGGCAGCCTAACGACGCCACGTAAAAATTCCAAAAATGGATTGATGAGATAAAATAGGGTCTCTCATCTTATTACAATAAAACTTATAGCAAGAGTAATATAAAATAAAATCCCCCATCATAACAAAGAGGAGCTTAAAAGGAGTTACATAAATGAGAGTACTTAAAAAGAAATAGAGAGGTTAGATCTCGTACGAAAATTCGGCAGCCTAACGGTGCCACTAAAAACTTCCAAAATGGATTGATGAGAGAGAATAGGGTGTCTCATCACATGAACATAACAATTACAGTAAGATTAATATAAAATAAAATACCAATAACAAGAAAGATGATCTTTAAAAGGAATGACATAATAGAGTGTACTTAAAAAGAAAGAGTGGAGTAGGATCCCTTACCTCGGGTCCGAATTGACTCAATCGTTCTTTAATCTCCTGAATAATAAACTTGAGTTAATATCTACATGCTTAAGAACATTTTTCAAGTTCATTATTCCTTTTATACCATGTTATGTACATCATGTAATCATTTAAGTTAATAATGTTCATTTTGTCGGTATTTGGTTCTTAAGTCAAAAATAGACTTCTTACACTTACATGTTGTTAATTTGGTCAAAGTTTTGTTATATCCAGAATGATATTAATGATTTGGATAACATAAATATCATATATATTCATCATATACATGTATTTATAATATTACATCACATTTAGAGGTAAGAAATGAAATGCACCGTTCATGGAGACGGTAAGCCGTACGTACGCATGAACGCTACTTCCATTTCTATTTCATATTTTCTGGAATTGAATCATAATGATATAAGAGTATATTATAATTCCAGTATAATAACATATATAATATCATTATCTTTATCCATTACACATCCCACATATGGTATTAACGAATCAAATCACTTTCAGGGGGCGGTAGTCCGCACTTCCTAAAATGAAGATATCGTGTTTACCCATAATGGAAACAATAATGATATGCCATAAATGAAAAATACAGAAGCATAAGGAAAGAATAAAAATATTTTATATCATATATAAAAATAGTTACATCATAATGGCCACCTTTGAAGGTGTTAAATGAGTATTGAACAATCATCGTTTCGGGAGGCAGAATTTCGCCATCCACGGAAACCGTATGTTCTTTAACCATTTGATGTAGTTGTGTGAGAGTGTAGCTCGAATAAATCTTATAACAACATCATAGTATATTGAAGATACTGGTGTTGTTACAAAATAAGTAAATAAAAAGATTTTAGGTGGTTGGAGAAGCAAAATAAAACAAATGAACATGAGAGAATGAATGACCTTTAAAAGTGTAACTTCTTTTGATTTGAGCCTAAAGGCTTCCTTTTAAAGGTTTCTGCCCAAAGGGAATCCTCTAGGATGAGGAGAGGGATGTGGAGAGAGTAAATGGGCAGGTTATGGATTAGCTAAAGGCTTGAGGAGTCTGTGAAATGAGGTAGAGGTGGGGGCCTTTTATAAGAGGAGGGGAGGGGCACTTTTAGAAATCATGAAACTATTATTTTATTTTCAAACGTTTTTCGAATTTATAAGGTCCCACATTTATATATTTCGAATATAAGATGATAAGGCTTCGAAATAATCCCATCCAATAGTTTTTGGACAAGTTTAGGTCTTAGATTTTATATTATCTTTTCATTTTATTTAAACTGTTCATTAATGAGGTCATCGTTGCATCATCATGATGTCATAATTAAATTAATTTATTTAATGTCTAAAAATTATAAAAAAACTATCCTGATGTAGGAAATATTGTTAGCTTTCCAAATAGTATTTATAGACAAAAATATGATTAGTATAACCTCTTCTAAAAATTGACTTAGTAAAACAATTTAGGTTAGTGTAATTTTCACCTTTATTTAAAAAAAGGCATTAAAGTCATTATCTCACCCAAGAGGCTCCATAGGGTCCCCTAAATCAACCCATGTGTTGTCTTGGTCGTCCATGACTCATAAAATAGGGGTAGGACAAGTGTCATGGTGTTTTCATATTTTTATAATATCAATTTTGCCTTAAATTACACTAATTACCTCTAACTGCGATTAATGAAAAAAAGTTACTATTCACCAAAAAATTATTTTCATCCCATTGAACCAAATTTTACATACTAACGATGACCATGTATGTAGGATTTTCAAAATTCAATACACATTAGTGGTAAACGTTCATTTAACTGAAAAATCAGTTTGCTTGATTACCACTTAGTGGTTTCACTATTCATCAAAAATTGGAGTTTTTCAGAAAATTACCAAAAATTCACTCTAAGATATATTCGATATTCCGAATTAAAAAATGAATTAAATTTTATGAAATTAAAAACATATAAGTCAAATTAATTAATTTAATAATTAATTCCCGCTGTCAGAGCAAATAGAGTGTTTTTATAAAACAATAAGTATCAAAAGATTGACACTAGTTTAAGTTCGATTTCAATGTGAAATTAATTCCAATGACCAATATTGGATTTAATGGTGAAAATATTTTCTAATTTCACTTTAAAACCAATTCAAAAGATAATATAATCATATATATAAATTAGATTAAAAAGAGGATTTGAATTAAAATACAACATTTTACACTATTCATTAAAAAATGAACTTTATCGGAAAGATACCAAAAATTTACACAAAGTAAATTTTTATGTCCCAATTCTTAATAAGAGTTTTATTTTGGTCCAATAGAATGTATAATATTGAAAAAAACTATATTTAATGATGGTTCACCATCAAAAGGCGATAAGTGAACCTTTAGTGAAAACTAGGGCATATATGCCTAAAATTGAATTCTTTCCGTATTTTAAGCCTTTATCTTTAATTGGATAAATTTAAAAACATTTAAAAACATATATAATCATATTTTAGTTATTTCTATCCATTCTTGCCAATACAACGGCTAAATGTTAACTACCATTTAAAATAATATTATTTTATTATTAGAGTGGAACGTAAGATTTCCAAGAAACTCGTTGTTGCGTGTTGGGTACGCCATCGAGCATAGAATCCCCTTTAAAGTCATATTAATATTTTATTCACAAATATGGATAAATATGAAAATGTTATATTCTTTATTTACCTGGGGTGTTACATCCTTCCCCCCTTTTGGGAATTGTGACCTCGCAATTTTTAAAATTGAGCTTGGAAACATCCTTGAAAGTCCCACATCGGAACAAGAGTCGGTAAAACAACCACTTTAAAATAAAGAAATATAAGTACAAAGGTCACCCGAGTTAACCCATACTAGGGTTCCATGTAGAAAAATATGGACATGGAGGAGAAAACATAGGGTCATGTTCTGATGGAGAGTGATAGAAAACATGTTTAGGAGAAAGTTAACCACAAGAAAATTACAAAATTGTGATGGGTTAAACGGTATTCGATTCCCCAGTAGAAAAAGTTAACAGAAAACAGTTTTGTTTTCAGTTAATTTTTATTGAGTAATTCATTCATAGGGAAACACAATCACTTATCATGTTGACTTTCAACTTTTACACAAACTCATATTTTCTCCAAAATACGAGTATTTAGGAAGACTTGTTCACATTAAGAGTACTATAATAAACTTCTAGAGATTCACCTAATCCACCAAAGAGAACTATATACATCCCATATCTTTAGACCTTAACCAAAACCAAAAATGTTAGTACAAGGTCAGATAACCCAGAAAAGGATAACCATTTAAAAATAAAATCTATGCTTAATCTCCAAAATTTGTCCAACAAAACCCAAAGTTCAACGAGGACCATCCGATAAACAATTTGTCCATAAAATTATTCAAAGTAAACCAATATAAGATTGAAACCCAAATATTTGAATGATTTAGTCACATCATAACATTTATCTCCAAACAACATTAGTTGCTCCTAAAGTCTCGTATTGAAAAGTAATTAACCTAATCACATATCCTCCATGATAGGTTAATCATTTTCATAAATAACCCAAAATCAACTTACTCTTAATTCATAAAATCATATAACTAGAATGAATTAGTCAAACTAACCAGGGAATTCATGTAGTCCAGTGGTAGGCGATAAATACCAGTTGCACTTTGGTTGTGGGTTCGATTCCCGCAGCTTTGTCCAATGCGACGGGTTGTCACACGGTCTGCGGGTTGTCCTTTTTATAAAACTCCAAAAATAACCCTAACATGTTTTAACCTCAATCGTTTCCTTATACCTTTAATTTTCATCCGAATTCGTTACGATCTCTACATCATAATTCTGGAATTCTTATTTCACCACCATAAGATAAAATAAAATGATTCCCAAAATGAATAACATCATACCTTGATCATGGCGTCCACTCGGTTTCATCATCATCTTTCTCACGTAGGTAGAAGTCCCATGCATTACAACAATGATTTAGAGATCCTTCAAAATCATTTGCTTCCTCCATCCAAATACACCTCATACAACATGGGTCATATGGGTGTTCACAGAAAAATAGTTTTGGAAAATAATCATGTATGACATATAATTCCAAAACATCTGATAAAACATGATTTCTATAAAATAGTTGGACCGAAATTGAGTTGAAACTTTCTATTATTGGTCCTTTTAAAATACCATAAGTATGTGATCTGAGACTATATTTTAAAAGCAAATATAAATAGGTTGCACAAGGGTCTCCTTCCTCAGAACCTTTTTTAAAATCATAATATGCCTCAAATTCTTGTGATAATGTAAAATATTTGAAAATACCTTTATAATATTTACCTTTCTTGAAAATATGAGAATATTGTAAAAATAGTATTTGTCTAAAAACAACCCATGATCCATGATGATAACGAGGTATAGTGGAGGTGTTTGATATCTCAAACAACTGCTTGCAAGTGAGTTGTATTCTAGAAAACGTTTCACAATCATCCGAAGATGACTTTGCAATAATTATTGCAGCATGTCATCAGGAAGAGATAGGAATGTCGTTTGAGATCCTTCTCCTTCCATTCATAACCGACTTTACTTGACCTGAAAAAAGTTATAAAACAAGGATTTAACTGAAATAATAGATATAGGGACTAATCATGTGTCTCACAAGAACTCCTAATCCCTAAAGTTGTCTAAACCGACCTCTGATACCAACTATAAGGCCCCAGCCTTAAACCTTACTTAATCTTGAGTTAATACAAGATTACACATTGAGGATCTTTTCAGGTTTAGAGTTTTAGAGAATTATATCATAAAACTTGGATTACATTCCACATTTAAATAAAGTGGTTACATAAAATACAAGATTCATTCTTCCCATCAACAGAAACATATTTAAAATAAAACTTGGATTCTTTCTTGACACATCCTTGACACTATCATCACATCACGTACCTTTCCCTTGACCTATGAAAACATTTTTAAAACATGGGATGAGCATAAAAAAGCTCATTAAGGGATATACAAATATGGAAAGGAAACATGAGTTCATATATACATAAGAATGAAATCATACTTTACCCATAAAACATAGGCACTTTAACATACCTCATCAAACCATGAATAAATCATAGAAATCATAAGACATAAAGGTAACATGAGGCATTCATAACATTCTTACGTAGGGAGTAACCCTCTTGGTTACGTTTGGAATACCCATCACAGTATATTCCCTAAATATCTTTGGAGAAACCTTAACGTTCCACTCTTTCGCGTTACCCAATGCATTGGAGAGCTATATCGGGCTCACCCGCCCTTAGTTTATCACGGAACCACCCGTTTTCATAATAATGCCCAAGAACCTCAACATAATCATATCACATAAAACATGCATAAAGGAAACATAACATTCCCACCTTTCAATCACAAGATATCAATACAACACATTGATATAAAAACATTATTAAACCCATTTTCGATACCAAAATAAAAGAAAAGTAAAACATGGTATTTATTTTTCTTTTAAAAAGAAGGTATGGCTTGTAGAGGAAGTCGGAACTCAAATAACGGTCACGACGGCGGAGAAGTCGTTGTCGCCGCATACGTACGACAAAAACATTCCCTTTTGTCGTTTAGTAAAATGCTTCGTATAAAAAATATTCCTTTTGGATAAACGTAAATGTCAAAAGGGTTTATACACCGTATAAAAGAAGGTTTTGTATAAAACAAAATATGTCTCAATGAAAGGAGATTGAGACGAAGTCCCATACAAAGACGGTATCCTTGGTTTAAGGATAAATCAATTACCTAATTATGTGTGACAAACGAATACAACAAATATAAGTGGATATTAGGTGTAAAATAATCAAAGGTCATTCACACATATTCAAAGGATGACATATTCAATAACTACATGTTGAACCCAAAGAAATCGAAATTGGGTTAAGAAGTTCCCTTGACAGCCTAACAACATCACTTCAAAATGATTTGATGAGAGATAAAAAGTGTATCTCAACACATGGAAATAAAATTTACATCAGTAAGGATATTTGAGAACATATCCCAACATAACAATATGTAAATTAAAAGACCCAACAAAAGAAGTCTTTTAAAAAAAGAAGGGTGAAAGGTTCCCTTACCGACATGGGTATCTTTCAAAACATACACCTCGTGAAAGAAGAACAATACAACATTGATGTAAATACTCATAAAGAAAAGTATATTACACAATGAGTAAAATAATGGGTAGTACATACACCACTCAAATGAAATTGTGGCAAATGTAGCATAAATCTCACGGGAATAAAAGTGAGACGAAAAATCCCTTACGAAAACTCGGCAGCCTAACGGCGCCACTTAAAACATCCAAAAATGGATTGATGAGATAAAATAGGGTCTCTCGTCAATTTACAATAATGTTTACATCAAGAGAAATATAAAATAACATCCCCCATCATAACAAATGGGATCTTAAAAGAAGTGACATAAAGGAGGGTACTTAAAAAGAAATAGAGAGGTTAGATCTCTTACGAAAATTCGGCAGCCTAACGGCACCACTCAAAACATACAAAATGGATTGATGAGAGAGAATATGGTCTCTAATCACATGAACATAAAAATTACAGTATGATTAATATAAAAGAACATCCCAATAACAAGAAAGATGATCTTTAAAAGGAATGCCATAAAAGAGTATACTTAAAAAGAAAGAGTGGAGTAGGATCCCTTACATCAGGTCCGACTTGACTCGATCGTTCTTTAATATCATGAATAATAAACTTGAGTTAATATATACTTGCTTAATAAACTTTTTCAAGTTCATTATTCCTTTTATACCATGTTATGAACATCATGTAATCATTTAAGTTAATAATGTTCATTTTGTCGGTATTTGGTTCTAATGTCCAAAATAGACTTCTTACACTTACATGTTGTTAATTTGGGCAAAGGTTCATTATATCCAGAATTATATTAATTATTTGGATAACATATATATCATATATATTCATCATATACATGTATTTATAATATTACATCACATTAAGAGGTAAGGAATGAAATGCACCGTTCATGGAGACGGTAAGCCGTACGTACGCATGAACGCTACTTCCATTTCTATTTCGTATTTTATGGAGTGGAATCATAATGATATAAGAGTATATTATAATTCCAGTATAATAACATATATAATATCATTAACTTTATCCTTTACACATCCCACATATGTTATTAACGAATCAAATCACTTTCAGGGGGCGGTAGTCCGCACTTCCTAAAATAAAGATATCGTGCTTACCTATAATGGAAACAATAATGGTATGCCATAAATGAAAAATAAAGAAGCTTAAGGAAAGAATAAACATATTATATATCATATATAAAAATAGTTACATCATAATGGCTACCTTTGAAGGTGTTAAATGAGTATTGAACAATCATCGTTTCGGGAGGCAGAATTTCGCCATCCACGGAAACCGTATGTTCCTTAGCCATTTGATGTAGTTGTGTGAGAGTTTAGCTCGAATAAATCTTATAACAACATCCTAGTATATTGAAGATACTGGTGTTGTTACAAAAGAAGTAAATAAAAAGATTTTAGGGGGTTGGAGAAGCAAAATAAAACAAATTAACATGAGAGAATGAATTACCTTTAAAAGTGTAACTCCTTTTGATTTGTGCCTAAAGGCTTCTTTTGAAAGGATTCTGCCCAAAATGAATCCTCTAGGATGAGGAGAGGGATGTGGAGAGAGTAAATGGGCAGGGAATGGCCGATCCAAATGCTTTAGGAGTGTGTGAAATGAGGTAGAGTTGGGGGCCTTTTATAAGAGGAGAGGAGGGGCACTTTTGGAAATCATGAAACTATTATTTTATTTTCAAAAGTGTTTCGAATTTCTAAGGTCCCACATTGATATATTTCGATAATAAGATGATAAGTCTTAGAAATATTCCCATCCAATAGTTTTTGGAAATGTTTAGGTCTTAGAGTTTATACTATCATTTCATTTTATTTAAACTGTTCATTAATGAGGTCATCGTTGCATCATCATGATGTCATAATTAAATTAATTTATTTAATGTATAAAAATTATAACAAAAATATCCTGATGTAGGAAATCGTTTTATCTTTCCAAAGAGTATTTATAGACAAAAATATTATTAGTATAACCCCTTGTAAAATTTGTTTTAGTAAAACACTTTTTGTTAGAGTCATTTTCACCTTTATTTAAAAGAAGGCATTGAAGTCATTATCTCACCCAGGAGGCTCTATAGGGTCCCCTAAATCGACCCATGGGTTATCATTGTCGGCCATGACTCATCCAATAGGTTTAGGACATGTTTCATGGTGTTTTCATATTTTTATAAAATCATTTTTACCTTAAATTACACTAATTACCTCTAATCGCGATTAATGAAAAAAAGATACTATTCACCAAAAAATTATTTTCATCCCATTGAACCACATTTTACATACTAATGACAACCATGTATGTCGGATTTTCAAAATTCAATACACATTAGTGGTAAACTTTCATTTAACTGAAAAATCAGTTTGCTTGATTACCACTTAGTGGTTTTAGTATTCATCAAAAATTGGAGTTTTTCAGAAAATTACCAAAACTTCACTCTAAGATATATTCGATATTCCGAATTCAAAAATGATGTCTGTTTTAAAAAATTAAAAACATATAAGTAACATTAATTAATTTAATAATTAATTCCCGCTGTCAGAGAAAATAGGGTGTTTTTATAAAACAATAAGTATCAAAAGATTGACAGTAGTTTAAGTCCGATTTCAAAGTGAAATTAATTCCAACGACCACTATTGGATTTAATGGTGAATTTTTTTTCTAATTTAACATTAAAACCAATTCAAAAGATAATCTAATCATATAAATAAATTAGATTAAAAAGAGGTTTTGAATTAAAATACAACATTTTACATTATTCATTAAAAAATGAACTTTATCGGAAAGATACCAAAAATTTACACAAAGTATATTTTGATGTCCCAATTCTTAAGAAGAGTTTTATTTTGGTCCAATAGAATGTATAAGAGTGAACAAAACTATATTTAATGACGGTTCGCCATCAAAAGGCGATAAGTGAACCTTTAGTGAAAACTAGGGCATATATGCCTAAAATTGAATTCTTTCCATATTTTAAGCCTTTATCTTTTATTGGATAAATGTAAAAACATTTAAAAACATATATAATCATATTTTAGTTATTTCTATCCATTATAGCCAATAAAACGGCTACATGTTAACTACCATTTAAAATAATATTATTTTATTATTAGAGTGGAACGTAAGATTCCCATGAAACTCGTTGTTGCGTGTTGGGTACCCCATCGAGCATAGCATCCCCTTTAAAGTAATATTAATATTTTATTCACAAATATGGATAAATATGAAAATGTCATATTCTTTATTTTCCTGGGGTGTTACAAATTTCCTCACTAGACTTTTTTTTCCAAATACGAAAGAAAAACGTGATCCAATTCGAGTTCGGTATCCTTGAGAATCATAGCTTATGAGCTAATGTATTATCAAAACTAAATTCCACAACTTCATTTTAAGGAACAATGTAGTCATTTTGAGCATATTCATTGAGGCACACAACTGAATCCTAGTGACATCATCTATTTAAAACACCTTCTATATAAAAGAATCATCATGAAATTTCAAATACTCCAATACTAATTGTAATCCAGCATCCCAGGATCCTCATAAACTTAACCGAGCATAATGGGCACATCTAGATTTCCATACCTATAATTCACCAAAGATCCTTCTCTAAATGGATCAATCTTTTAAATGAAACATGAGTTCTAAAATATCCATCCAATGACCAACTACAAGATTTAATGGCCCTTCTCCCATAAGGTTATAACTCCTACAGAAAACATCCACTCTCCAGCTTAGAATCATCCTCGTTGTCACTCTAACCAAATGATAACCTAATCACCACCACCAATGACCCATACCTCTCAGAAAAAATAACTAGAACGATCTATAACTCACTCATCACAAGTGATTAGAAACATCTCCCATCTTTCATTCCATATATACAAGAATTTTATCCATAGTGAATGTTGAACATTAACTCGTAACAAGGGTCACAAATCACAATTGTCTAGTAGCACACTACTCACTACAGGGAATTCCTTAAACTAGTCCTGGAAAGAAACTTATATGGAGACTTTTTTATCAATCAATAAAATATATTTAAACATACATCTTGGAGTATAACTGACATTATTTCAATGTAATGTTGGTCATATCAATATAATGGACATGATCTATTTTTTACTAGAAGTACATTGATGTTTTATCAATATGCGTGTACTAATATCCTGAGTAATGATCACATCAAAATTGGCCATACCTACCTTCTTTTATCACCAGACACCACATCGTTTGACAATGAATGTCGATATATAGCTATAGATTAAATTCCTTACAATGCATAATATATACCCAAATTATCCCTCAACTTAGGAAAATACTTTAATTTTATTAAAGGATCTAGTGTTCCATTCCTACAATAGTCACATTATAATACTTAGTTCAAATTTAAATAGTTACTGTCCACAACTATCATGTACTAAACCTATCATTCATAGTGGGTGTACTTTCCCCTACCACTGAGTTTGAGACCCGAATCTTACTACCATGATTCATATGTAAAAATGGAAAATTGAACATGCTATAAGATATTCTAGTTTTCTTTAGGTCAGATGTTACCGTATAAATCCTCTTCAAATTCGATCATATCTATTAAGACACGAGTAAAAAAATTAATTCCCATATAGCAGCATCATTTTAGAAAGGAAAGAGTCAATAGTTCCAGCACTAGTCAAGTGGTCTAGGAACTCAAATAGTACTACCAAACATATTCTATTTTGATAAACAATAACTTGGGTTTTTGTTAAAAAAGTAAAAGGCGTCATAATGCCTAAATTGAAAACCTGGAGAACCTATAATGAAATGGTCTAGAAACCAACATAAACTAATATCAATACCTTTAATGAAAAAGTAAACATGTGGGAACCACTCTTACAGGACTACATTTTTCAAAAAAAATTATTTCACTAATTATACTCTAAATTAAGTGTAGAGGCATCAAGGTCTCCCACTTGACATTTTTGTTCAAGATAGAAACTATAACACAATGTCTTACCCACAAGACCTAAGGTTTGTCCCACGAGAATCATATACCATTTATGGGATTTTATTACACAATATATAACATGACTGAGATCATTATTTTAGAAGATGTTAAAAAGAAGTAGGTAAAGAAACATCAACCTATTGGGTAAAAATCTATCAATAAGGCCAAAGACATCAATTTACAACCACTAGGCTACCAGGCCCAGATCATGTCTGATTATTGGAATAAGGGATTTCTTGTTGAATGGTTACAATTCCAACATATCGTAGGATGAGATTCAACTATCTGAGTATCCATATATAGTAATACTCCCTCTATATTTAGCATCCCAGACAACCACACATCCATTGACGGTGTCTTTTATTTATTTGGAGTCTTACTCATGAAAACTGATACTTGAATGACTCCTCACATATGAAAACCAATAGAATGAATTTTATGATGATACTTTACCATGAAGGTTGCTACCTCAACCTATATAACCCATCTTTTCACATAGGGAGCCTTCTTTTAAAACTAAAGTCACACCTAAAAGATTAAATTCCTTTGTTGGCTATCCATTTAGTACAGGAAAAAATAGAATGTAATGAAACTGAGTCCTATGGGAAATCAATTTTTACTATTTAGGTGTCTATCAAGAAAAAATAAATATTTCCCTTACCCAAGAGTTCATGCTATTATCCCATATACAAGGTTAATTTTAAGTCAATTAAATGATTCTTTGATTAGCATAATTGAAATATCTCATGCATAAAGGATATCATGTACATGTTTGAAGAACAACTATTCTAAGTACGTTATTTATCTGATTTTATACAACATAAGACAAATATCTCCTAATTTCATTTTTTGAACCATAATTTAATCTAACCTAAATTTATTCACAAATATGTTTGCTTAAAGAAAATTTCAATTTCCAAATGATATTGGAAAACACTCTTTAGATTGTAATTTTAATTTTAATTAACTAACGACTCATAATAATAAAGATCAAAATATGGTAACGGGTATTTTATTAATTAATGGGTTTTGTCAAAACATATTCCACCATACATTTTATGTAACACTATATAAGAAGCATCCAACAATTTAAATGACTATCCCATTAATATATGCATATATATACCCCCCCATGGGGTTATCTATCAATCCATATAAAGAATTATGAAACCTTAAAGGGTGTCATCATGTTAATCTTGGTTCAATTATATTAGCATCATATCCTAATTTATGGATTAAATGCTCTATAAATTACCATTGGCATGCAATTTAAATAAAACTGATAACGATTTATATTTTTGAAATTCTAAAACAATGTTATGAGTTTATCTCATAATGAATATGTCCCAAATAACATACTTTGGTCTAGTTGAGCATTTAGATATTCCATCATATGAGTCGTTGTGACCAAATTATATATAGGTACTAGCCTTAATAAATGAACCATTCTATAGATAAATTTTGATTCAATATATATATATATATATATATATATATATCATGGTTTAGATAGATAAATAACCATTACAAACATATAAAGGGACATTCCATTATATGTTAAAATTACAATTAATATAACTAAGACCAGATTTTTATTTTTTAGTATGAAAATATAACAGTCTAGATATAGTGGTTCAATTACATGGTTCACCATTTACAGATTCATGAAGTCCCATAGACATTAAAAAGTGGAAAATTGGTTCCCATTTAATTTAAACTAGATTAATAAATTGGATTTCATAATATATCATGTCTATTAAATATTGTTTGACTATATGGGTCACCATCTCTGATTTATAGAGTTCCCATTCACTATATAATTTTTTTGGTTCTTAATTAATTGGAACCACCATTTTTTCAACCAACAAAACCTATGGATCGTGTCTCAATTATATTATATTCAGTTGGTTAAATAAAATTTGACAATCAATTTATATATTGAAAACCCACTTAGGTTGATGTTGAAACTTTATTTAACCAATAATATATAAAAAATAAAAAAAATAATTCCATTAATGATCAATTATATTAAAGAAACATTATAATAATCTTGGTGAGATATATTATAAGAATGGATAGTATATAATAATATTTTTTTTAAAGTCTGAAACACCATTTATTAATTAAAGAAACAAAATTTTACATGAGACAAAAGGATGGGATTTTATTACAATATCTTTCAAAGAGGTGAAGCAAATCAGCTGGCAGCGCATCCATCCAAGTCATGTTCTGGTGGACACCTTTGTTGGTAAGGGCATCAGCAACAACATTTGCCTCGCGGAAGACATGTGTAGCAATGTAGTCGATCTCCTGATGCGAATTCAAGCAGTTCATCGAACGCGTAGTAAGCGGACAGGCGAGATGAATAACTCCAACCCAAATGGCTTGAACAATAGTGGTATAATCACTTTCAATCCACAGTTTACGCCAACCTCTTTGCAGCGCAAAATCAACAGCATGTATGACTCCAAGAATCTCCGCTTCAATGGAAGAGGCAATCCCACACCCACCATAAAAGCAACCATGGAAATGATCATCAGAATCTCTGAAAATGGCCCCACAACTGGCAGGTCCAGGATTGCCTTTGGAGGTGCCGTCGACATTCACTTTAATCCAACCCGGTATCGGAGGTTGCCAGAAAACTTCAATGGGTTTCTTGATCTTCGAGAAAATACCCGGGACACGGATACGTATGAGGATCTCAAAGTCTCCAATATGATTGATGAAACAATCTTTTTGAATTGTTGTAGCTTCATGTATCGCAATTAGAATTCGATCTTTTCCTGCATTGAGACTGAAAGAGTGATTATTACGGATTAGATCATTTCTTACATACCAGATTTCATGTAGGAGTTCATCCACTGCCGCAAGAAAAATGTTTTTGACTTACTGAGAGGCTTCGTATTTAGTACATTTCTTCAAAAGTAAACAAATTAGGTCAGATAAGGACCATGGACAATTAAAAAGCTCAAAAATGTAGTTTCATAAAGTCGTGGCCGTAGCACAAGACAAGAAAAGATGATCAGAATCCTCTCTGTGTTGATTACATAAATGACATTTTGAGAAAAGTTGAATGCCAAAGGCTTGAAGTAGATTTTTAGTGGGCAATCTATTGTGAGAAATACACCAAATAAGGGTGAACCTGGAGGGTTTGATCCATGTCTTATTGAAGTTACTCACCCATTTATAATTAGGTTCATTGTCAGAGAAGTTGTGCATGTAGAAGTTTTTTGAGTCAAGTATGCCATTGGGAGCAGGTTCCCAAACAAGGAAGTCCCCAGAAATGGAGAAGGTATAATTTTCAATGATTTGAGCAATTCCGTTGGGGAGATCATGCCTATGAAGTTGTATAACTTCTCTAATTGTGTGGGTGGTGTTTATAGGAGTGTTATTAGGAGGCAAAAAAGAAATTAAAGGATTACCTATCCAGTTGTCCCACCAGAATTTAATGTTGGAGTCAGTGCTGACCATCCATCTAGAGTTAGCCATAATCTTCTGATAAGAGTTTCTAATAGAGGGCCAGATTGAGGAGTTGATGAAATTAAGATTTCCTTTTAAAAGCTTATTTAAGAATCTATGTTTTAAAAATTCAGAGGCTTTAGAGTTACTATTGATAAGACTCCAAGTGAATCTCTCTTGCAGGGCATCATTGAACAAATTTAAATTTTTGATTCCAATGCCTCCATTATCAAGAGGTTTACAACAGGTCTTCCATGGGATGGTGACAAGTTTCCTTTAAAATATATTTCCCGTCCAGATGAAATTTTTTATAAAGGTTATGATTTTCTTGAAAGTTCATATGGGCCATTAATAAATCATGAGCAAGTAGACCAACTTAGAGACAATGGTAGATTTGACAAGACAAATTCTACCAGCCAGGGAAAGGGATTTCCCCTTCCAAGTAGAGAGTTGATTAATGATTTGATCAGTGATATTAGAGAAATAAGATGATTTAGGACGTCCCCAGAAAATCGGGACGCCCAAGTACGTGAAGTGAAAAAAACCTTCTTGAATTCCAATGTTACTGGTGATAATGGATTTCCTTCTAACAGGGAAATTTTTTCCAAAGAAAATATGAGATTTGTTCCAGGAAATAGTTTGTCCAGAAATTTTCTCGTAATGAGAGATAGTTTTTTTAAGATATTGAATATTTCTTTGATCTCCCTTTAGAAACAAATTAATATCATCAGCATAGAGGAGGTGTGTGGGGACAATAAGGTTTCTAGAGGCTTGAATGGGTTTAAGTTTATTTTGATCAACCAGATTATGAATGAGTCTACTAAAGTAGTCCTCCGCAATAACAAATAGAATGGTCGAAAGAGGATCTCCCTATCTAACACCTTTAGAGCATTTGAAAAAACCACGAGGGGTGCCATTTATTAATATGGAAATGTTAACAGATTGAAATAACGTCTTGATTCTCTTGATAAAAGTCTCATGAAAACAAAAAAATTTCAAGACTCTAAATATAAAGCCCCAATCAAGGGTATCAAAGGCTTTTTTAATATCATGCTTGATGGCCACACAACCTCCTCTATTATTTTTATTTAGGATGTTGGTACATTCTGAGGCAAGACAAATGCAGTCTTGGATGGATCTGTTTTTGATGAAGCCAAACTGATTCCATGAAAAAATTTTGTTGCAAATCAGAGCCAATCTGTTGGAAATGATTTTAGTAATGATCCTGTATTGGGTATTGATAAGAGAAATTGGTCTAAAGTGATGAATTTCAGAAGCATTTTCAACCTTGGGAATTAAGGTGAGGAATTGAGCAATGATACCCTGAGGGAGGGATCCGTGAGTGAAAAAAGACCTAATCAACTTACAAACATCTGAATGAAGAGTGTCCCAGTGATTTTGATAGAAACCGTTGTTAAATCCATCCGGTCCAGGAGCAATATCATGTTTTAAACTAAAGACAGTGTATTTAATTTCATGCTCCAAAGGAATATCTAAGAGAGAGTCATTGTCTTTCTCATCCACCATTAAGGGAATAATATTGGGATCGAGATCAATATTTCTCTCAGGGCCATTGAAAATGTCATTAATGTAAGAGACAACATGATCCGAGATGGCCTCTTCAGAGTCAATGATCAAATCATTGTGAATCAATTTAGTGAGTGGACGATTCGATTTTCTAGTTCTTTGAAGAGAGTTATAGAACTTAGTATTTCTATCTCCATCATCCAGACATTTGGTCTTAAACATTTGTTTCTGGATTTTATCTTTAAAGGTGAGTTAGGTGTTAATCTTAAGAGCTGTATTGACCTCCAGTTGAGGGTCGAGGGTAAAATCAGAGTTGGAACTACGAGTTTGGATTTGATTTAGTTCGTCTTCAAGATAGGTGATGTCAGAATCCAATTGTAAGGTCTTGGTTTTACACCAACCTTTGAGAGCTTGTTTTAAAATTTTCAATTTGAAGTTACAGGCAGAAGATTCATGAAGATGGCTCATAGAATTCCATGTGTTATTAATCAAGTTGACATAGTCAAGGTCTAGAGACCAAGATTTATTGAATTTAAAAGAAAGGGGAGTTCTATGTTCATTAGAAAGGGTGCTGAGTAATATGGTATGATGGTCAGTGTTAAGTCTGGGAAGCGTTATACAAGAGACATTATCCCAGATGTCCAGGGCCTTCATGTTAAAAAAGGCCATGTCAAGCTTATTGGCAACAATTTTGTTATAATGCCTTCTATACCAAGTGTATTTCGCCCCAGTAAGGTTAACTTCAGAGAGATTACAGTCATCAATAGAAGATCTAAATTCTCTTGTGGATATAGAGAGATGAGAGGGTCCAATTTTTTCAGTGGGACTGCGAATAACATTGAAGTCACCACTAATCACCCACGGATCTTGAATTGTGTTAGCCACGTCAAGAAGGTCTTGCCAAAGATTTATTCTTTGTTGATACCTATTATTTGCATAGACCATCGTGCAATAGATGTGATGATCATTCCAGATAAAATCACAAGTGTAATGTTGATCAGCAGTTTTGAAAACATTGATGTTTTGAAGGGAGGAGTGATAGAAGATCCACACAGAGTCCGTCAAAGGACCATTTTTGCAGGATCCTAAAAAGTTGTAATGAAGAGAGCCATGTCTCATAAAATTAGAATTGAAGTTGACCTTGGGTTCAGAGATGGAAAATAGCTAATGTTTATGAGTGTTTAAAAGCCTCCTAAGTGTCATGAAGGTGTCATTGTTGGAAATGCCTTGGCATTTCCAAAATAGGAGATTCATTGTTACCTATGTTTTGGGTTAGAGTCGCTTTTTTTGTTCTTCTCAGAATTCTTCTTCCTCTTAGATCTTCTAATAAGAGGGGGGAAGTAGATTCTGATCTATTCTCAGTTGATTTGATATCGGAAATTGAGGAGTTAATCTTAGAAGGCTCAGTCAAATGAACCGAAACAGTAGCAGCAGAAGTTACAGGTTGAGAAGAACAAATCTGAGAGTGTTCTGGATATGATTTTCTAGTAGGATCAGCATGAGGTTTTAGAGCTCCAGTAGAGTCTAGAGTAGATTTGTGTTTGGGGGAGATATTAGATTTATAAGATGAGAGGGAGTCAGGAGTATGCAAATCATAGCTTAAAACAATAGAAGCAGAGTTGACATTTGTCCCAATCTGCATGCTTGAAACAGGATTTACAGCCTATTAAATCATAATAGATTTTCTAGGGACAATGGTAAGAGTTTTGGTAGAAGAATCATTAACATCAGTGGGAGTTTTAGTAGGGGAATTTTTGTGGTTCTCATTGATGTGCATGTTAGCAACAGAGTTTGTGATTTTGGAAGACATATTAGAATTCACACAGGTAGTAATAATACTATTATCAGCATAATCAGGAGCATTAAAATCAGAGTTTGAATGCATAGAAGCAGTGTTAATATTTGTCCCAATCTGCAAGCTTGAAATAGGATTTACAACTTGATCAATCATAATAGAGTTTTCAGGGATAGTGATAAGAGTTTTACCAGTAGAGTCATTAACATCAATGAGAGTTTTAGTAAGTACATTGTTGTTGTTCTCCTAGATTTGAATGTCAGAAATAGAGTTTGTGATCTAAACAGTCATATTAGAGTTCACACACTCAGTAATATTACTATTATCAGCAAAATCATGCGGAAATTTAACTGAGTTACCTCTTTGTGGTGATTTTTTCATGTTACCAGGAGAACCAGGGGGTCATCACTAGAGGAGGGCTCCTCATGCCGACTTCCTGGAATATTCAGATTATTGAGATCTGTCCCAGTCCCATCCAGGATAGATTCAGATCCAGAGATCTCAATGTTCCTGCAAGAGGTCATCTTCGAAACAGGGGCAATATGTGCAGGGTCATTAGAGATCAAAGGGGGGGGGGAAGTGGAGGGCTTATTACTGTCAAGAGTATTTCCATTTACCTGCAAGGTGTTAGAAGATCCAGCCACCATATTTTCTTCTTCTTCCACTAATTTTCCCCATGCTTTCCCCTCAAGGGAGGCAACGTTATTAGATTTCATGACCCACACATTATGTTTCTTATTAGGTGGGTCAGTTTTCTCCAACATAGCTTTACCTTTCTTATTCTGTTTGATTTCTTTCCAATTATTTGCAATAGGGGGGTCAACTTGCTTTCTAACCACTATATAATAATATTTTATAATAACCCGGAATGTAGAAAAGTAACATAACAATAAATAACACAATAATTTTGTAAAAATCATCATGTATCGATAAATATAAAATTAAATTAATATGTTATGTCATATTCATGAAATTGGAATCTCTATACGGATATAATGAAGCATGAACACACACCTCATCTAATACTATATTGGTCCAAGAGTTGAATCTAATTGAAAAATAAATCAATAACCAACCCAATTATTATATTAATCCAGGGTGATACAATAACAAAACTATTATATAAACCACATAAACACTATTCTCAACTATAGAATCGTGATCCTTCCCTCATGCATGGGTTACCCAAAACCAAACACAAGATATTTACAAAGTACAAACACATTTATAATATCTTGTCTACTATCCCAAAAATATTAAGATGAAGAAAAAAAGATACGATACAACAAATAATTCTCAGAACAGAGATCCAAATAGAATGGTGCCTCTCTATATGACATAGGAAATTGAATAGCAGCACGGGTGTAAAGGTGGTATAGTGGGGAGAATTTACCATATATATCAGTAAGTTAATAAAATTAAAGGAAACATAAATAAGTAAAAGTGGAATATAATTACATATAAAAATTAATATAAATGGGTAAGTAATCATTCATGAAGATGATACAATACACAAATTAGTAAAAAATTTAAAAGAAGAATCACATTGAAATAGAAATACAATACAATAAAAAAGGTCTGATTGATGGGAAAGGAATAAATAAAAGACTCTTCAACTACATCCAATTGAATCATGATAAGTAGATCTATCCTATATTATCTAATTCCATCCTAGCATGGAAGGATTATAATATGTGAGCACAATTCATGATCCTGATCATAGAAAAATTATGTCTTTTTGAGTACCAATCATTGGCCTGAACAGGGTGTGTGATATATGTAGGAGGCCACCACCAATGATATCTATAACAAATCCAGTTTTTTCATATTTGTTGGAGTGGTTTTCAGATATAATAGGAGTACATCTATTAATGGAAAATTTATATAATGAAATTTACAATTCTATAATAAATAAATAATTCTATAGATGAGGGAAAACTATACACAAAATTAAATTATTATCTAAGAAATATGATGGGTGTAGTAAGTATCATAACTATGAGGTCCAAGACCCAAGTCCATTTACAATGGTATCCTCCTATATTCCATGGAGCTCGCCTATAGAAAACTCTATGAAAAGTAGTTCTACATGGTCCAAGACCCAAGTCCATTGACCAAGGAGTTCTCATTAAGTCCATATAGTTCATCAATAGACAACTTCATAAAATCTATAACTACATGATAAATGACCCAAGTATATTCTCCAGGGAATCATTATCGTTTCCATGGATCTGATCCATAACAAATAAATGAATTTGGTGGAGCTCATGGAGCATGAGTGAGGTGGTTAAATCATGACAAATCAAAGGTTATAATTCAAGAAATCCAGAGAAAAATATGTACAAGTGTATCATTGGTTTCATACCATGGTATGTCACACTAGTTTCATGGCATGAAATCTAATTCAACATAATTCATTTAAGGATTTGAAGGATCATTTTAGAATCTTTGAAAATATCAATTCAATTTATCACTTCAAATTCATAATATAATTTATAAATAAGAGATGAGATTTGTATTCATGTAAATTTAGATGCCTATTTATCAAATAGATATATAATTAGAATAATTAATTTGATTTCCCCTTTCATTCCACCATAACTAGTTAATATATTTCATTATTCCTTTAATTTATATGTGACACGGTTCTATCCAAGGTCATCAACCTTTAACCTCTCATTTACATGTATTTGGATCCCTTTAATATGAGGTGATCTTAACTCAACCCATTGGTGGTTAAAATTAAATCCATGAAACAAACCCACCTCAAGGGGTGTTATGTTTGATGTTACAATCTTAATACATTCACATGGGTTTGATAACATGTTTAAATTATAGATTAACATTCAATTTTTATGGTATGTTAATTTAAGATGCAATTCCGAAAAGTCTGGCATGTGGAAAAACAACACAAGCTATACAAAGCCTAAAAATTTAGAGAAAAGGTATAACCATATTATATGTTCTCAGCATGGTCCAATAATTCAATATTATGCTTTGGTTCATCCTACAATGAGAGAAATTAGAATCATAGAAGAACTCTATGAAAATATGGTAAATTAGCTCACATAAAATTAGAATTCCACATGGAGAGGGGAAACTAAATAAGTAGTAAGGGGAATCAAGATATTACCAAAATGGATACAATGAAACTGATTATAGTATATTCTAATATTGGGTGGGGGAGATTCATGTAATCCTAATAATTAAAGATAGGGGATCGTAGTATCTTGGGCATGGGAGAAAATTTGGAGAAGGATAATGAACAATGAAATAGTGTTTTGTGGGAAAATCATTTAATCTCACTTTAATTAGGTGCATAGTTAGTCTTCACGGGTTGTTTAAACACACACCAATGATGCAGCTCATATTTTCCAATATCTATACCCCTCATTGTTTTCTCACATTTTTATAGAAAACCATGTACTAAATGTGTGATGATACTGGTTATGTGGCACTAACATAATGGTCTAGGAATAAAGTTTGTAAAATTGTATATCGACCATAAAACCACCTCTGATATTTACTATAGACCTCTGGAATATAATTTCCTTGTTCCATGATTAATATAAGAAACCATGTGAAACCCCTTACTAGAACACATGGTTCCTCTTGATAGTCTACACAGTTTAAAAAAAATCACGTGCATTGTCAGTTTCTCTCGTAATGTGACTCTTCACTGCTTGATGCCCCTGAAACTCGTCCAGAATTTTTATATGCCTCCTGATCCTGAAACCTCATCCAAAGACAATAATTTAATGTTTTCAAACCCTGAATATTATGTTCTTTTATTAAATTTACAATTTTTCCTTACCACAAAATAAAACTCCCAAAAACCTATGGAAAAATTCCTTAGGTCCAAAAAAGGGATGATAGATACATAAGAATTTTTTTACACCCCATGTGATCATTTATACATAATTAATCCACATTATACAACCTTCTACAAAATCCATTTCATATTAAAATCATCATTTTTGAGGTAGGGGAAAAATATTATAGGGGTGGGATTAGATGCTACAGAAGGATATACATAAATGGTACCAATCAAAGATCATAAGTAAGGATATGATAAGATTTTTATTATAATAAGTATTTATAAGAAAGGTATATCCAAAAAATAATATATCTTCAATCATGGTGTAATTCATAGAGAAAAATTGTACATAAAACAACATAATTTGAATAAAATAGTAAACAAAATAATCTATGAGAGGGTAATATAAGAATGAGAATAAGTATAAAATTGTGACATAATAAAAAATTTTACTATAGACTATAATGAAAGTAATCCTACAAATGATTTACAATTATTAGAATCAGAAAATAATAATAATATTACATTATCAGAATACATTAGGTCTATTCTCAACATTTTGAACCAAGATAAATCTCACCAGGTTCATGTTCTTTCTTGTGAACAATGATATACTGCATTTGGTTCACACAAATTCTTGTAATCCTAAGTAATTTGTATCAGGTTCACCATCAATATAGTGAACCTAGATAAACCACCTCATGTTCACAATTAAAAACATTATCTCATTATATATAATGACTTAGCCAATGAATTGGAGGGAAATATAATTTCAACCATTCATTTTATAGAGTTAAAATAAAAAAATTTGTTACATGAAAAACAAAAGTATTCATAATTCATTTTCATGACTAAACTCATGATATGGGAGTGGGTTACATAATTTATTACAATTCATTATCAATGTTAATATAATAAATATATCTAATAGAAGAAAGAAATATCATATTATTATCAAAAAAATTAAAATTTAACTTATAGTTTTATATATAAAAATGAATATTCATTAATCTATTAGAGTTTTAAATGATTTGATGATGGTTATCATTGATATGAGACCTAAAATATGAATTTTTCATTAAATCGGTTAATATAAAAGTAATAACTTCATGGGAAAAAATAAATGTGTAACCCAAAAAATGATAAGGATGTTTTAATGGGTATGTATTTAAGGGATATATATATGTATAAAATAATATAAGAAGCTAATAATAATAAGACTTATAAAAAATAGAGAGACGAAAAATAAATATTTATTCGAATGGTGTTTTGGAATATCCAAAACATTATCCTATAAGGAAAACCATATTGAAATACATATGTTAAAATTAAAATTTTTAAAAGGATGATGAAAAATTATTATAAAAAATATATATTTGGAATTATTAATTTAACATGGTAGAAATCATAATTACGACTCCAATTAAAGAGGATAACATTGAAAGAACCATATACATATGTGATTCAAAAATTTAATTGGAAATATCAATATATAGAGTAATAAAACATTCTCACATACTTGATATTATTCACAATATACTTCTTGTTATACTGGGGAAAGGAAATCAAATAATGGGTGAACTGAGATGTTTATTAAGGGTTTGGTATTGTTGAATATATCATGAGAAAATAATCAATAATGAATATGAAAAAAGTTAAGTAAATAAAATCAAGTGTCATTTAATTATTAACTAGATCATAAAATGCTTCCTTTGATCATATCAATATTATAATCTCATGGATAATAATAACTAAATTATATATAAAGAAAATTAGTAATGTTTTATAACATTATCTCAGACAACGTGGTATCATTACCATTAATCTAGGTTATAAAACATTTTCATCAATGGGTAGGTATAATCCAAAAATCATTTAATAAGGCTAGTTAACTGATTTGTCTCATGAGACATGTTTAATGAATGATGGGATATCAATAACTAACCCCCAGTAGTCGATTCCTCTATAATGTATTTCTCTTATATTTAATGATTAATTTATAAAAAATATACCATATCAAAAAAATTCTTTATTGGGAAAAGGATATTGAATATCATGATTTCCCATGTCAATCAAACAACATTCATAGAAAATCACTATATGTATAAATGCTATATGCATTAGGAAATAATCATATCCATGATAGATGAATATGTATAATTATAATGACTATAATCTACAACGAATAATGATAACAATAAAGTTATGGTTTCAACATAATTTTAATGAATAAAAATAAAAAATTGATAAAATATGAACGTCAATTCATTAGAAATAATGGTTTTTTAATAAATATATTATCTTTTGAGGAATAATTAAAACTGTATATAAAAATTAAAATAATAATTCATTAATGTTTTTAAATTATAAATAAAATGAAAATATTTAGAAACAACTAAACACCTTAAAATAGTTATGGTGGAAGAAAATATTTTTAGCACTGTATATTTTAAAAATAAACCGTGTTTTTTTTACTTTTTTTAATGAAATTCCAAAATAAAAATTTAAGAAAACAATACAAATATTCATTTTGAAAAATTTTAAAATTCATGGATAAAATAAAAATTTATTAATAAAACTTTGTATTTAATAAATAATACTTATTTAAAAACAATTTACCCATATATTTGAATGAGAAAAAAAATTGATCCAAAGATAAGTAAGATTATCTTTTATTATAAACAACACTTTTCTTATTTTACAATTAGTGGAAGGGAATAGTTGTAAGAAATATGAAAAATCCATAAATATCCATTTGAACAGAAAATATGTGGATTCTATGAAGGATATATTATATGATTCATTTAACAAAAATAAAGTAATAGAAAAAATAATTAAGATTGTAAGATAAATTGTTTCATCATTGGTAATAATAAAATTGAAACACATTAAAATAGTAAACTAAAACTATATCTTTAATAAACATAAATAGTTAAATAATCAAGTTAAATAAATAAATTAGGAAGTGAACACAATAAAAAAATTTATACTATCTATTATCTCTTAATGGATTGAAATTTGAGATTAAATCCCTTACCTCGTATTAAATGTTTCTCATAGGTGATTTTAACCTCACGTATAATATATTTATATTTATTAAAAAAATATGAAATAACTATATACAAAACTATAATATCATATATGATCCATTAATAACATATTATCACCCATTTTTTAATAATATTTTATTATTATCATTGATTTGAGTGTCAAATGTTTTATTATTCATGCCAGTTTTGTTTTTGAAACAATTATTTTCTATAATGATCATGTTTATATAATAATAATAATAATAATCATGATATAGAAATCGTATATATTAATTATTTACATATATACAATAAAATATGAAAATAATACATGAAAAGTGAATCACATCGCTTTGTGGAGATGGTAGGTCGTACATAAGCATGAGGTTCATTACCATTTATAATGGATGGAAGGATAATGAATTTTATGATATATTATAATTAAAAAATTATAATTATCTTATAAGTGTCATATTTTTTTTTTTAGTTCCGTCATTATGAAAATACATGTGACTAGTTAATGGAAAATAATTTATATCAATTTGTGTGGGAGTAGTCTGTCATTTTCACAAGAAATGGTTTTATTTCAAATTTAATTGATAATGATATTGATAACTATTTCTTCATGAACATATTAATATTTTAGTATATGGGAGACTTTTCTTATTATATTGGAATGTCTAAGATGTGATTCATCATTGTAAAATAATCCGGAAAATGAATTTTATTGTAGAAGATAATTACGCTTCAATAAAATAGCACCTTTTGATATCCCTTTATGGGACCTAGGGTTGGAATTTTCAGATAAATGAAACCTATATAACATGGATCATAATTATATAAATACAAATGGGTAGGGTTTGGTTTATTTGGATGGATCATTATGGCATATATATGAGAAAGGAGTGGTGTCGTTTTATAAGGGAGGGCGGGGTAATTTTTTAAATTTATGAAATGATATAATATAATATACATCTATCACATAAAAATGGTTCAAAAATTAAAACTATTATAATATAATAATTATATTTAAATCATATAATAATATAATCAAATTTATATAGGATTAGATATTATTTTTAACATTCTCATTTGGTTTAACAACTTGGTTAACAAATTTTGACCTTAATAGTGGTACTCTCCTTTTTAAAATTAATTTGTTATAATATTAAATATAAGGTAAAAATATGGTCATAAATTTATCAAGGATAAAATTTTATACCATTTCTAACCCTACTGTTTCATTAAATATTTTTATGTTTTCAAATAATTAAATAAAATATATTTTTTCATAAAATCATATTAATGTCATTATTTTACAATCCTTTTTATTTGGATTTGAAGGCATAAATAAAAAAATGAAATTGGAATATAATCCAGTTCACCATACAAATAATATATTATTAAATAAAAAATAATTTTGTCACCATTACTGTAACACCCCAGGTATATGAAGAATATGACATCTTTATATTTATCCATATTTGTGAATAAAAAATTAATATTATTTTAAAGGGGATGCTATGCTCGATGGCGTACCCAATACGCAACAACGAGTTTCTTGGGAATCTTACATTGCACTCTAATAATAAAATAATATTATTCTAAATGGTAGTTAATGCCTAACCGTTGTGATGGCGGGAATGAACAGAACTAACTACAAAATGATTATATATGTTTGAAAAATATTTTTACTTTTTTCAATAAATGTTAGAGGATTAAAAATGCAAATGAATCCAGTTTTTAAAGCGTAAACATTCTAATATTCTTTAAAAGGTCGATTAACCACCTTTTGATGGAAAACCCCTTTTAGATCCACTTTTTGACAATTTTATAAGATCTATTTTTCAAAATAAACATATTATTTATGATTGGGACATTTAAAATTACTTTGGGTTAATTTTTGGTATTTTTCTGACAATGTTCATTTTTCAATGAATAGTGAAAAATACTGCATTTTACATCAAAACTGCTTTTTCATATAATTTAATTATATGGTTATATTATCTTTTTAATTTTTTTTAAAGTGTAATTAGAATATATTTTTACCATTTAATTCAATGGTGGTAATTGGGATTAATTTCACTTTGGAATTTGGCATAAACAAGTGCCAAACTTTTCATAAATATTGTTTCTAAAAAACCCCGCTATTTGTTTTGACAACGGGATGTTTTTTTTAAATTAATTGTTGAAATTTCTGTGTTTGGAATTTGGTAAAATGGATTACATATTTGGAATCATAAGGTACAATTTATTTAATCAAGACTCTTTTGTTTTTGGACATTATGAACAGTAACGACGGAAATTATCTTTAATTATCTTGATTAATGAGTAATCGGGTAGTTAAGGATAATAAAATGATATCATAATAATACAAAAAGACCACAACATGTGTACTAAGGCTACTGTTTGTCTCATGACCGACCATGGGATGCATTGTGCCAAACTTGGGGGCCCCATGGAATCACTTTTGTGGGAAGTGACTTGTTATCTTTTTATTTTTTTTAAAAGAAAGTAAATATAACAAGAATGTATCCCCTAAGTAAAATATTTTTAGTTTTGTCTACATAAATGATATTTTGGACTATAAATATTCATTAGAAATATAAAAATATTTCCTACATCATGATATTTTTTTCATAATTTTTAGACTTTAACTAAATTAAATTATTTATGACATCATGATGATGCAGCGATTACCTCATTAATAAAGGATTTAAATAAAATGGAAAGATAATGTAAAATCTAAGACCTATACATGTCCAAAACCTATTATATGGGTTTATTTAGAACCCTTATCACCTTACCCTCGAATTATATCAATGTGGGACATTTTGAATCCGAAAATCATTTTCAAATAATGTAACATTTCTTTACTTTCCAAGAGTGCCCCTCCTATCCTCTTATAAAAGGCCCCCATCTCTACCTCCTTACCCACACTCCCAAAGCCTTTGGCTCGGCCAACCCCTGCCCATTGTGTCTCTACACATTCCTCTATTACTCCTTGAAGACTCAATTTGGGCATAAGTCTTCCCAAGGAAGCCTTTGAGCTCAAACCAAAGGGATTTACCTGATTTTAAGGTAATGCCTTCACTTGGGTCCTTCTGTTTTATTTTGCCTCTCCAACCCCCTAAACTCTTTTTATTCATTTCTTTTGTAACAAATAAAGTATCTTCGATATACTAGGATGTTGTTATAAGAATTATTCGAGCTACACATACACACACCTTCGTCTAATGGTTAAAGAACATATTGTTTCTGTGGTTGACGATTTTATGCCTCACGAAATGATGATTTTTCAGTATTCTTTTAACACCTTTAAAGGTGGCCATTACGATGTCACTGTATTTTATATATGATATATATGGTATTTATGTTTACTATATGCTTCTGTATTTTATATTTAAACCATACCGTTCTTCTTTTCATGTTGTGTAAATGCGATAATTTCATATGAGGAAGTGCGGACTACCGCCACTTCAAGTGATGTGACTCGTACATGCAATACATGGAACGTATAATGAATCAAATTAATGAACATATATGATATATATAACATATATATTATACTTTAATTATAATATATATATATATATATCATTTATTTTTAATTCCATTAATATGAAAAAGGAAGAAATGAAAGTAGCGTTCATGCGTACGTACGACCTACCGTCTCCATGAACGATGCTTTTCATTTTTTATCTCCAAATGATATGGAATAGTATAAAATTAAAATTTACTGGATATATTTGATATATATTATATATAAATCATGATTATAACTCTGGATATTATGGATACATGAATAACTTGTAATTATAAAGAGCATATTTTGACTCTAGTACCAATGATCGTTTAAACGACCGTTATTAACTAAAATAATTACATAGTGTTCATGACATGGTAATAAGTGATATAAAAGGAATAATGAAATTAAAAAATGTTCTTAAGGAATTATAAATTAACTCGAGTTTATTATCCAGGAGATTAAAGAACGATCGAGTCAAGTCGGACCCGAGGTAAGGGATCCTACTCTTCTTTTACTTTTTAAGTACACACCTTTAGGTCGTTACTTTTAAGCTCATATTTCTTGTAATTGGGATGTTATTTTATATTACTCTTAGTGTAATTTTTATGTTGATGAGAGACCCTATTTTCTCTCATCAACTCATTTTATGAGTTTTGAAGTGATGTCATTAGGCTGCCGAGTTTTTATAAGGGATTTTCCATCTCACTTTTATTCCCGTGAGATTTATGCTACATTTGACACAATTTCCTTGGAGTGGTGTATGTAATGAACATTATTATACACTTTTTGTAGTATAATTTCATTTATGGGTATTCAAATCTTCATTGTATGACCCTTCTTCCATGGGGTGTATGTTTCGAAAGTTACCCAACATGGTAAGGGGACCTTTGACCCTCCTCTTTTTAAAAGACTTCTTTTGTTATGTCTTTTAATTCACAAACTATTATGTTGGGATATGTTTTTCATATCCTTATTGATGTTAATTTTATTTACAAGTTATTAGATTCCCTTTTTATCTCTCATCAACTCATTTTCTGAATTTTGAAGTGATGTCGTTAGGCTGTCGAATTTTACCAACGGAACTTTTTAACCCAATTTTGATTTCTTTGGGTTCAACATGTAGTTATTGAATATGTCATCTTTTTAATATGTTTGAATGACCTTTTATTGTTTTACACTAAATATCCACTTATATTGGGTGCATTTATATTTGTCACACATAATTTTGAGATTGAATTATCCTTAATTTAAGGATACCTTCTTTATAAGGGAATTCATCACCTTTGACATTTCTGTTGAGACTTCATTGTTGTTATGAACCAATTCACTCTTATATGGTTTATATACTGTCCTTTGGAATACTATATCATGAATCCATTTATTCTCATGATATTATAAAGTTCTGAATAAATGTTATTCCTCAACTATTGTATTCAAGTGTCTCTAATTTTGGTAGAACCCCTTTAACCAAATTATCGCTTTAAATGATTTAATTATTTGTTCTTATTAATATCCATGTTTTCAGATGGGTTTAAATATTTATTTATATGGATATTAATGGTTTAAAATTTTAAAAGCTTCAAGGTGGTATGGGACACTTTGATTAAAAAATCTATTTATTAAATGTTTTAAATGGTTTTGGAAGTGGTTTCTTTTTGAATGGATTCATTATTTCAATATACTAAAATGTTATATTGTGATTGAAATGTGGAAATGTTATGTTTACTTTATGCATGTTTAATGTGATACGTTTATGTTATGGTTCTTAGTAATTGTTATGAAAATGGGTGGTTCCGTGATAAACTAAGGGCGGGTGAGCCCGATATAGCTCTCCAATGCATTGGGTAGCACGAAGGAGTGAAACGTTAAGGTTTCTCCGAAGATATTTAGGAAATATACTGTGGTGGGTATTCCAAACATAACCAAGAGGGTCACTCCCTACGTAAGAATGTTATTAATGCCTCAAGTTACCTTTTATGTCTTATGATTTCTATGATTTATTCATGATATGATGAGGTATGTTAAAGTGCCTATGTTTTATGGGTAAATGATGATTTCATTCTTATGTATATATGTACTCATGTTTCCTTTCCATATTTTTATATCCCTTACTGAGATTTTTATGCTCATCCCAAGTGTTTTTTGAAATGTTTTTCACAGGTCAAGGGAAAGGTACATGATATGATGATAGTGTTAAGGAAGTGTCAAGAAAGAATCCATATTTTATTTTAATTATGTTTCCATTGATGGGAAAGAATAATACTATCTTTATGTAACCACTTTGTTTATATGTGGAATGTAATGCAAGTTTTATGATCTAATTCTCTAAAACTCTAAACCTGAAAAGATCCTCAATGTGTAATCTTGTAATAACTCAATATTAAGTAAGGTTTAAGGCTAGGGCCTTATACTTGGTATCAAAGTTCAGTTTAGATAACTTTAGTGGTTAGGGTATTCTTTATGCATAAGTGACATTACCATAATGGTTAGGATTTCCGAAAGAGTCGTAGTTTTAGATAAAGTGAATGAGTAAGTATATCTTGGTGTTTATATTCCCCATTAATACATGATGGTTTTGTTTATATACTCACACTTACATTTTTGGTTTTAGTAAATGGCTAGATCTAGCAGGCACCAATGTAACAGTGGATGTGAAGGAAACTGTGATAGCTTTTTGAGCAAGAAACTGAATGATATGGGAGCTGCAATGAGAACTATTTTGATTATCCTCAACCAACTATCTGGAGTCATGATTGACCACCTAAACCTTGGTGATTGCACTAAGGCATCATATATGCGAGAAACAAATCCCTACGGAACTACAGGTAATAATCGTATAGGTAAGTGTGTTCAAAAACTTATGTGTAAAAAATGTGGAAAGAAACACCTAGGAAAATGTTTCAATGGGACAGAAATATGCTATAGACGTGGAAATGAAGGTCATAAAGAAAGAACCTGCCATGGAAAAAGGAAGCATCCATTTGACTCAAGGAAAGGGAAAGAAGTTCTTTATGAGGGCTTCATTGAATTTTTTAAATGTGGTGTGCATGGTCATTATGAAAACACATGTCCTATGAAGAAGTTTTTTTAATGGGATCACCAAGATCGTTCAAATGTTCGTTTACCATTACCTAATTCCATTCCGATTGAGGATGAAGAAACTGAAAATGACCAATCAAATATATGGATTATTTCATGACTATTGTTTTCCTAATTTGGAATCTTAGGATATGATTAATGATTTTTTTGTAGGAAAGAAGTATTTCAGAATAAGTTGGAAAGGAATGGTTAATGGATCATGAAGAATGTTGAATGAATAAGACGTCAACATATAAGGGTTTCAAGAGTTATAGTGAAATCCTTAAGAGTGTTAAGTCTCTTTTGATGTTGGGTTACATTAGAAGACTTTTTATATTATGTGTAACCCTGATGTTTAATATATATTCAAGTAATAGTTATCTGTTCTTTTGTGGACATAGTTATAAAGAACCATTTGGGTTTATAAGATCCTTACTTTTGAGGTAATTATGGGTTACTATATATTATGATGGATGTGAAAGGCATGAGATAAAATTGAGGTTAAATTATGTTATGGTTATTTTTGATGATTTTATCTCTTTTTGGGGAATGATTTTATAATTATATAGTTTTGGAAAAAGGAAAACACACAGACCGTGTGACAACCCGTCACGTTGGACAAAGCTGCGGGAATCGAACCCACAACCAATGTGCAACTAGTATTTATCGCCTACCACTGGACTACGTGAAGTCCCTGGTTAGTTTGACTGATTCCTTTTAGTTAGATGATTTTATGAATTAAGAGTAATTTTATTTTGTGTTTTTATGGAAATATATTAACTTATCATGGAGGATATGTGATTAGGTTAATTACTTTTCAATACGAGACTTTAAGAGCAACTGATGTAGGTTGGAGATAAATGTTACGATTTAACTTGGAAGACTATGTGACTAAATCCTTCAAATATTTGGGTTTCGATGTTAGATTGGTTTTCTTTGAAGAATGTTATGGACAATTTTTTTATCGAATGGTCCTAGTTGAACTTTGGGTTTTATTGGACAAATTTTGGAGATTAAGAATAGATTTTCTTTTTATAAAGGGGTATCCTTTTCTAGATTATCTGATCTTGTACTATCCTTTTTGGTTTTGGATTTTTTCTAAAGACATGGAAAATATATAGTTCTCTTTTGTGGATTAGGTGATTCTCTAGAAGTTGAGTATAGTACTCTTAATGTGAACAAGTCTTCCTAAATACTCGTCTTTTGGAGAAAATATGAGTTCATGTAAGAAATCTAGAAAAAGTTAAAAGTCAACATGATAAGTGATTATGTTTCCTTATGAATAAATTCCTCAATAAAAAGTAACTTAAAACAAAAATGTTGTCTATTAACTTTTCCTACTGGGGAATCGAATACCGTATAACCCATCACAAGTTTGTGATTTTCTTATGGTTAACTTTCTCCTAGACATGTTTAATATCACACTCCATCAGAACATGACTCTTCATTTTTTCTTACATATCCATATTTTCCTACTTGGAATCATAGTATGGGTTAACTTTGGTGACCACTGTACTTATCTCCCTTTATTTTAAATTGATTGTTTTACTGAATCGTGTTCCAATGTGGGACTTTCAAGGATGTTCCAAGCCCAATTTTAAAATTGCGAGGACACAATTTCCAAAAGGGGGGAAGGACGTAACACCCCAGGTAAATAAAGAATATGACATCTTTATATTTATCCATATTTGTGGATAAAATATTAATATTATTTTAAATGGGATGCTATGCTCTATGGTGTACCCAATACGCAACAACGAGTTTCTTGGGAATCTTACGTTGCACTCTTATAATAAAATAATATTATTTTAAATGGTAGTTAACACCTAGCCATTGTTATGGAGGGAATGAACAGAACTAACTACAAAATGAATATATAGGTTTGACAAATATTTTTACATTTTTCAATAAATGTTAGAGGATTAAAAATGCAAATGAATCATGTTTTTAAAGCGTAAACATTCTAATATTCTTTAAAAGGTCGATTAACCGCCTTTTGATGGAGAAACCCTTTTAAATCCACTTTTTGAAAATTTTATAAGATCTATTTTTCAAAATAAACATATTATTTATGATTGGGACATTTAAATTTACCTTGGGTTAATTTTTGGTATTTTTCTGACAATGTTCATTTTTCAATGAATAGTGAAAAATACTGCATTTTACATCAAAACTTCTTTTTTCATATAATTTAATTATATGGTTATATTATATTTTTAATTTGTTTTAAAGTGTAATTGGAATATATTTTTACCATTTAATTCAATTATGGTCATTGGTATTAATTTCACTTTGGAATTAGGCATAAACAGGTGCCAAACTTTTTATGAATGTTGTTTCTAAAAAAACCCGCTATTTGTTTTGACAACGGGAAGTTTTTTTAAAATTAATTATTTAAATTTCTGTGTTTTGAATTTGGTAAAATGGATTACATATTTGGAATCAGAAGGTCCAAATTATGTAATCAAGACTCTTTTGTTTTTGGACATTATAAATAGTAACGACGGTAATTATCTTTAATTATCTTGATTAATGAGTAATCGGGTAGTTAAGGATAATAAAATGATATCATAATAATACAAAAAGAACACAAAATGTGTCCTAAGGCTATGGGTTGTCTCATTTCCGACCATGGGATACCTTGTTCTAGACTTGGGGGCCCCATGGAATCACTTTTGTGGAAAGTGACTTGTTATCTTTTTAATTTTTTTAAAAGAAAGTAAATATAACAAGAATGTATCACCTAAGTAAAATATTTTTACTTTTATCTAAATAAATGATCATTTGGACAATAAATATTCATTATAAATCTAAAAAGATTTCCTACATCATGATATTTTTTTCGTAATTTTTAGGCTTTAAATAAGATAAATTATTTATGACATCATGATGATGCAATGATTACCTCATTAATAAAGGCTTTAAATAAAATGGAAACAGAATGTAAAATATAAGACCTACACATGTACAAAACCAATTGTATGGGTGGATTTAGAACCCTTATCACCTTACCCTCGAATTATATCAACGTGGGACCTTTTTAATCTGAAAATCAGTTTCAAATAAAGTAACATTTCTTTACTTTCCAAGAGTGCCCCTCCTCTCCTCTTATAAAAGGCCTCCATATCTACCTCCTTACCCACACTCCCAAAGCCTTTGGCTCGGCCAAAACCTGCCCATTTTGTCTCTCCACGTCCGCCTCTTACTCTTTGAAGACTCACTTTGGGCATAAGGATTCCCAAGGAAGCTTTTGAGCTCAAACCAAAGGTAGTTACCCGATTTTAAAGTAATGTCTTCACTTGGGTCCTTTTGTTTTATTTTGCCTCTCCAACCCCCTAATCTGTTTTTATTCATTTATTTTGTAACAAATACAGTATCTTCAATATACTAGGATGTTTTTATAAGATGTATTCGAGCTACACTTACACACACCTTCGTCTAATTGTTAAAGAACATACTGTTGCTGTGGTTGGCGATTTTCTGCCTCACGAAACGATGATTGTTCAATATTCTGTTAACACCTTTAAAGGTGGCCATTATGATGTCACTGTATTTTATATATGATATATATGGTATTTATGTTTACTATATGCTTCTGTATTTTATATTTAAACCATACCTTTATTCTTTTCATGTTGTGTAAATGCGATAATTTCATATGAGGAAGTGCGGACTACCGCCCCCTCAAGTGATATGACTCGTAATGCAATACATGGAATGTATAAATAATGAAATTAATGAACATATGTGATCTATATAACATATATATTATACTGTAATTATAATATATACATATATATAATTTATTTTTAATTCCATTAATATGAAAAAGGAAAAAATGAAAGTAGCGTTTATGCGTACGTACGGCCTACCGTCTCCATGAACGGTGCTTTTGGTTTTTTATCTCCAAATGATATGGAATAGTATAAAATTAATATGTACCAGATATATATGATATATATGATATATAAATCATGATTATAACTCTGGATATAATGGATACATGAACAACTTGTAATTATAAAGAGTATATTTTGACTCAAGTACCAATGATCGTTTAAACGACCGTTATTAACTAAAATAATTACATAGTGTTCATGACATGGTAATAAGGGATATAAAATGAATAATGAACTTGAAAAAGGTTCGTAAGGAAGTATAAATTAACTCAAGTTTATTATCCAGGAGATAAAAGAACGATCGAGTCAAGTCGGACCCGAGGTAAGGGATCCTACTCCTCTCTTTCTTTTTAAGTACACCCTTTTATGTCATTCCTTTTAAGCTCATATTTCTTGTGATTGGGATGATATTTTATATCAATAGTACTGTAATTTTAATGTTCCTATGATGAGAGACCCTATTTACTCTCATCAACTCATTTTATGAGTTTTGAAGTGATGTCGTTAGGCTGTCGAGTTTTCATAAGGGATTTTTCATCTCACTTTTATTCCCGTGAGATTTATGCTACATTTGCCACAATTTACTTAAATTGGTGTACGTACTGACCATTATTATACACTTTTTGTATTATAATTTCATTTATGGGTATTCAAATCTTCATTGTATGACCCTTCTACCATGGGGTGTACGTTTCGAAAGTTACCCAACTCGGTAAGGGGACATTTCACCCTCCTCTTTTAAAAGACTTATTTTGTTATGTCTTTTAATTCACATATTATTATGTTGGGATATGTTATTTAATATCCTTATTGATGTGAATTTTATGTCCAATTGATGATATGCCCTTTTTATCTATCATCAACTCATTTTCTGAATTTTGAAGTGATGTCGTTAGGCTGTCGAATTTTACCAAGGGGACTTTTTAACCCAATTTCGATTTCATTGGGTACAACATGTAGTTATTGAATATGTCATATTTTGAATATGTGTGAATGACCTTTTATTGTTTTACACTCAATATCCACTTATATTGGGTGCATTTATATTTGTCACACATAATTTTGAGATTGAATTATCTTTAATTTAAGGATACCTTCTTTATAAGGGAATTCCTCACATTTGACATTTCTATTGAGACTTCATTGTTGTTATGCACAAATTCACTCTTATTTGGTGTATATACTGTCCTTTGGAATACTATATCATGAATAAATTTATTCTCTTGATATTATGAAGTTCTGACTAAATGTTATTCCTCAACTATTGTATTCAAGTTTCTCTAATTTTGGTTGAACCCCTTTAACCAAAATATCGCTTTAAATGTTTTAATTATTTTTTCTTATTAATATCCATGTTTTAAAATGGTTTTAAAGATTTATTTATATGGATATTAATGGTTTAAAATTTTAAAATCTTCAAGGTGGTATGGGACACTTTGATTCAAAAATCTCTTTATTAAATGTTTTAAATGGTTTTGGAAATGGTTTCTTTTTGAATGGATTCATTATTTAAATATAATAAAATGTTATATTGTGATTGAAATGTGGAAATGTTATGTTTAATTTATTCATGTTTAATGAGAAACGTTTATGTTATGGTTCTTGGGCATTGTTATGAAAACAGGTGGTTCCGTGATAAACTAAGGGCGGGTGAGCCCGATATAGCTCTCCAATGCATTGGGTAACGCGAAGGAGTGAAACGTTAAGGTTTCTCTGAAGAGATTTAGGGAATATACTATGGTGGGTATTCCAAATGTAACCAAGAGGGTTACTCTCTACGTAAGAATGTTAGGAATGCCTCAAGTTACCTTTTATATCTTATGATTTCTATGATTTATTCATGATTTGATGAGGTATGTTAAAGTGCCTATGTTTTATGGGTAAAGTATGATTTCATTCTTATGTATATATGTACCCATGTTTTGTTTCCATATTTTTATATCCCTTACTGAGCTTTTAATTCTCATCCTATGTTTTTTTTGAAATGTTTTTCACAGGTCAAGGGAAAGGTACTTGATATGATGATAGTGTCAAGGAAGTGTCAATAAAGAATCCATATTTTATTTTAAATATGTTTCTATTGATGGGAAAGAAGAATACTATCTTTATGTAACCACTTTGTTTATATGTGGAATGTAATGCATGTTTTATGATCTAATTCTCTAAAACTCTAAACCTGAAAAGATCCTCAATAGGTAATCTTGTAATAACTCAAGATTAAGTAAGGTTTAAGGCTGGGGCCTTATAATTACTTATTATATATACATTACTTTTAGTGTTTTGAAAAGTATTTATATTTATTTTTTCCCCTCCATCCACAGGCTCTCTATCAGCATAGTATAAGCATGTAAGGTAATTATATAATCACTATAAAATAAAAATAAACTGTTGTCATAAAAATAGATCAATTATTATCAATATTAAATTTAATATTAATTTAAAACACATTTTTATCCTTATGTGAACATAAAATAGAAATATAAAGTCAAGGGAGTGTCATTTCGCATTTTTCATTACATAAAATAATATTAATTCCATTATCAAACAAATGGCCTAATAAATTCCATATATTCAATGCTAAGATGCATATGGTATAATTAAACTCATCCAATGAAATAAATTCATGTGTTTGAAAGATATTTATTTCTATATCAATTTATTTTTAACATAAATTATCATATTTACACCTTACTAAGGTGATAAATTATACTAATGTTTCTATTCTTAATACCTAAAAATAAAAGGGTCTTATTTACCAAAGTTTTCCCTCCTTATTCCAAATATGGAAATAATTTTATAAAAATAAATTCATTTATTATTAGGAAATAAATTTATAGATAATCCCAAAAAATGTGATGAAAAATATTATTCCAAAAAAAAATTCTTTTAATATTAAAAATGAATTCTATCAATATATGGTAATACCCTGATCGTAAAAACATTAATTAGATTATAATAAATATACATGATAATATATCATTTTAATATTAAATAAAAAATATTATAATACTTTTAAATTATATTATTTAATGAAAATAATTTATAGATTTAGAGAATTCAGTATTTTTCACTATTCAATGAAAAATAAATCGATTATAAACAAATACAATCAATCCATCCTCATATAATTATAATCATAGAAGTGATATAATTATCATATGATAATATTTCAATATTTTTTATTTTTATTTATACTCGTTATTACGTGAAAAGCATGCTATCAATTAAATTAAATTTTTTAAGAGAAATATATCATAAAATCTATAGGTGTTACAATCTACCCCCATATAAGATTTTTTCCCTCAAAATTCAACCACTTTGATTAAAAAACTTAGGATAATTCATACTTATCATATTTATGGGATCCAACGTTGCTTCTTAAAACTAATGGTTTCCCATTGAAACATTTACCAAATGACTTGCCCTATTTTATAGAAATTTCCGCTTATGATCCAGATTCTATATTAGTTATTCCTGATAAGACAAATATTGATCTTGTTGTATGACCTATGAGTTCAATACATGTACAAGATTATGTATTTAAAAACATAAGAGTGATACAAAAAACACATTGTGAACTTGTGAGATATTATGTGGATGTGCAAGATGATAATATATTATCCCGATAATATCAAGAATTTAAAATGTAATAATATATTTAGGACTCAGTTTCCCTTTCATTCCAAATTTCATTACCTTATTACAATGATATATTCATAGGAATACATTATACCAAACTCTAAACTACAGATCTAATTGAAAATTATCAACATATATTTTTTCTACTATGATCTTTATTTATGTGTTATTTAATGGACCTGCCATTTTCCTCTATTTCCTCTCATAGATCAAATACCAATATATTTTCTTCTATAACTTCATACAAACACATTAGAGATTTTAACAACCTTCCATAGATTACTTCATAAGGATACGTCTGAATTATCAAGAGAAATCCATTCTTGTGAGAAAATTATACCAATGGAATGTATTGATCCCAACCACCATTTAGATGCATTTAGATGTCTATAAAACTTTATTATAGAGTATACATTGTCCTCTCAAACTAACCATATTTTTTGGATGATATGAAGTACTAAAAATCAATACTATATCCAGATGATTCTAAATTATTCCCAAGAATATCAAGGTAAGACTTATATCTTGATCGGATATGATATAGATTGGTAATCCATGAAATCTCATAACAACCTTAATTTATAACTATGTAAGCTCATCAAGAGGGAAAAATATCTAATTGAGTTAAAATTATTTTTATTTTATTAGGAAATTGACTATAACCTAAATTGAATTATACCCAATAGATGTTTTCAGGAGTCGGATGATGAAATCCATTGTAATATTTTCCTATTTATATTCTGGTGTGGTTAATGGACTTAACCTTCGATTTGGATTATTTCTCTCATCATTAATTTTCTAACACATCATGCATCATGATACATACTCATGAATATCCATTTTTATATTATCCAAAAATAAATACTTTTTCATATATCTATATATTTTTTTAATTTCAGTAATAATTGAGAATGAATATTTATGAGATCTACTAACATAACATTCTTCATGGCCAGTATTGATGGAACACATACCATGTTACTGAACTTTATCATACAATAATTATCATGGTTGAATTCAAGAACTAACTGAAATTTTATTATTTATTTTCAAACAATTTTTATGGAATGTGAGAAACCATAAGGTCTAACATTACAACCATAAAATTACCATAACAGAGAAAAACATGAAAACTGGAACTACCCCTCCATAGCAATTGCACTATAACGATAAGCTTTCACCAAATAATGTCAATTGAAAAGTTGTCCCATGCATAAGAATGGGCACCGAACTAATGGCATAGCCATACCCTCTCAATCATCCCCTTACGAATGACATGAACCGATGAAGCCTTCATGCTCTTATCCCCATATAAAGTAGCTCAAAGAACCACCACAAAACCAATTAGATGAATTGTCGAAGAGAAAAAAACTATAACAAGAAAACCTCTCAAAAAACTCACCAACCATCAACTTAAATAGAGTCATTAGAAATGAACATGAGATTACCAGAATCTGATATTGTAAACAATTTCCAGGATAAAGAAGAAACCTGGGTGCCTGGGACCTCCTTTCAAATTCTAAAGCCAGCTAATCCCATGTCTGAATGTACTCTTCGATGTTAATCTACTATTTATTGAAGCCTCTCATAATAATTAAATCATTCTTGTCAATCCATGAGTAATACTCTTTGTTAAGAAAAATTTTTAGTGGCCTCCCCATCATTTTAGTCACCTCCTCTACATTTTCATTAATAAGTAAGACCTACTCAATCTCATCTTCTTCGGAGCTAAAAAGTAATTCCAAGGGTTGGACTCCCTGGTGGAATGGTCTCTGACGTTTCAAAATATTAATGGCCATCTTCTTGTTGTTTTCATTTTTTGTAGATCGAGTCTCTAGAGGAGGCGGTAAGGAGGATTAATTGGTACTCCCTTTCCTTATATTTGGACTATTATTACATTCCAGGTTTAAAGCTCCTTCTGCCATGAGATCGGTTTCACATTCATTAGGATCATTCATAGAGACCTCATGAACCGGGATATGTGGATCTGAACTCAATCAAACCATGGAAAGGCTTTCAAATTTGTTACTCAAGTGGATTTAAGTTTGGCTCAAATAATCTGAACCCCATGATTTCTAAATTTTTGTTATATTATCTGCATTATTAGTAGCCTTATACCTCCAATTACACACATCTGTATTTCCCGACCATAACACCTTGGTTCTAGGAGTGAGAGAGGTAACCTCCTCCATCCTTACCAACTACACCATAACTGATGTACACCAATTCTACTAATTTTCCATTTGAGCAGCCTCATACGAGACCAGACCATCACCCTACAATTCACTAATGAAAGGTCCAACCAGATCCTGCTTCAACCTTGAAACACCTTAGACACCTACGGGTTAACATGAGATACTGAGGCCTCCTTCACCCAATCAATTCCAGAAAACTATTCAAAAGACGCATTTCATTCCACTGGAGAACTTTCGAGGTGATCCTCCTCCATCGTTCATAGTAGATAATATCCCCAACCTCCACCCTCTATACCCACTATCATCAGGATCAGACCATCCTCCTCACATTCCTTTGGAACCTTATCCCTGCTTCCATCAACCATCCTTCCCCTGGACTGGACTCCCCGACAACCATCCTCTATTGAGTGGCCTATTCGCTTGCACACCAAGCAGTCATCGTCGCCAATTCCCCTACCTCATTGTGCTACAGACCGTCAACAGAAAACATATGAGGAGTGTCCCAAATGATTGCAGTAAGAACACAAATTGGTCTAGTTTTTATATATCACCCGCTACTTACACCTATACTCCTCAATGATTGAAATCTAGACATATTCAAAAGGAATTCTAGATGGGTCCAGTTACACACACACCCATGGATTGACTGGGTGAAAAATATCTTCAGTACGACTATTAGAGCATAACAATCTACCAAATGTATTACCAATCATCCCAATAATCGATGGGTTTTCGGAAGGTAAAGGTATATTTTGAAAACATACCCAAACTGCAGCGGATGGTGGATCCCTCTTCATTTATAATTCGAAAGAATAATGAAATAAAAATAATCGAAAATGTTAGACGGTATGGGGGAAGTCGACCATGCTATGATGAGGTCCTCCTAAGAAGAAAAATGGTTCATCATATGATAATTTTCTAGAAAACCCACTGTCTCCCTCTAATGGAGTCCCAAGATCCAAAGACGAACCTATCAAATGAATCAACTAAAGGTCCCCTCTATCTAAACCAAAACACCATGTTGAGATTCAAGAGCACGATTGTTTTCGTGAACTATGAAGACAAAATCTGTAGATTGGGGAGTTCATCGATTAGATCCAAAACCTTGGGATTTAGTGATGATTTTAGGAATGGAAGAAGATAGTCAGGGTTTGAGAATGGGAAGAAAGAAGGCCCTTCTCCCCTAGAGGACGTTGGAGGTCCCTCCTCTACTGGGAAAGGAGAGACCTACGCTATTGTCTCCATTACCACTAAGAGTCAAAGAGCATCAGCCTAGGTTTCGCGCCACCCACCCTCCCAACTAGACATCTCATGTTGAATTCAATACCGTCCATCACATTCTTATTTAATTCCATACCCCCCACTGTTCCTTGTTAATCCTCTCATGGATTGATTTTTTAACATTTATCGAAAAAAATATTTATCATTTCTCCATGCCTATCCGATAAAACGCCTATAAATTCATAATTATTAGATCCATTTTAATCATCATCATGGAAAAATTGTCCTGGACATTTCAATTAATTGTATTAGACACCATGTTCTCCAACCCGGGGTGGTAATGTATTGAGTAGTCATAATATTCTATCATTCCAAACACTTTATTTGTCTCATATTCAACTCTTTCAATATAAATATCCACTTAATTATTTAATTATCACAATATATATCACAACTTTCACCATACATATAATTCCATCATATCATCAATTAAACAATTACCACTACCAGTTCCAAATCATGAATTTTTAAAATTTTCAAATGACGTTTCAAAGGGAGAGAGAAATAATCTATCACCATATATATTTTAATGACGTAACTTTTGAATATATTCTTTGATGCATCAAAATATATGAAAAAATACAATTTACACTATAGGGTAGTGTATGCACATGAACACATTTAATCACTCTCTATAGATATTATAAATTATCCATGCATTCATTGATATATAAGAACTTGTCCCCCTTCATGTTCAACATGGTGAGAGGATTAGGTAGTCAGGATAACTCAATCAAAAAGTTTTGGTAGAATCTAACCATTCAAATAATGGTATGGATATTGTTTATTGTAATTGGTATAGGCCATTTCTAAATAACCATAATTATTTAAGGATTCACTGATATAACATCAAATACAATTTGATGACCAAATAATGAGACTTTCTATTTCCAAATTCTCATTTGGGAAATTTTATGTGTAAATTATCCTTTCCCAGTATAATCATAAAATATTCATCATTCTCTTCTATTCACATTGAATATATTATAATATAAAATATAATGAATTCTAGAAACTTATTCAATTAAATATAAGGAACATATTACTTTAATATGTGAATATATAAAGATCATAGGTAATTACAGACCATGTTAATATAAATTCATGAAGACCATACATTGTAAAGAATATGGTATTGGGTATATCCTCTATCATGACCTGTAGATGATTATATCCAAATCGATGATCATCTATGGTAAAATAGTGATCCCCTCATAATAGATATAATATATTATTGAAATGAGTTAGGTGATAAACGTTCTTAATAGTTTTTTAATATTCTGGACCATTAATTAATAGTCATATTGACCCATATTTCATCAAAAAAATGAATAAGTACACCCCATTGTGATAAAAATGATGCCAAATTAATCCCTTGACTATATTTTCAAAGAGTTTATTATTTAATTGTTTCGAATAAATCCATTATATGGTATAGAATATTTGATAATAGTGTAGAACCATGTATGCGGTCTATTGAAGACTCAAAATCATGATTTGAGTGATGACTATGAAATTATTTTGGAAAAAATGAACAAACTCTCTTAAAATAGGCATATATTTAAGGTTTACTTTCCCCCTGACTATCAATGTTAGAAAAATCACCCTCAATGTGTATTAAATTCTATATTATTTATGTAAATTACATTAGGAGTTCCATTTTATTATTTCCCTGATATACTATCATATGATGATTCAAAATAACAAAGGTGACTTCCCTTTCTAAAAAATTAATATGGGTTCTATAATGATAGTTTCAATTCACACTAAAAATTACATTTAATTAACCTAGGGGTGGAATAAAAATATTTTATAGTATAAAATTCACAATAAATCTCTAGGAGAGGGGAAATAGATATGAGATACGATCAGCATACCATTTAGAGTTTTGACATCCAACTTAGAAAGTAATCAATGAGTTGGTGATGTGATACCCTTAAAAAATACTTTAGATATAAATGAGTTAGTAGATCATGAATCAAAAAAAAATTCAGTTTTAGAGTGGATGATATGTGTACCTTTTTTGACATCACAAAGAATATAGAATTACATTTTAGTAATTCCATATGATTATCATCCACCAATTAGCTTCTTATTTGGTATGTTAAATTGATTCATGGGGAAATAGTTTAAATAATAATAGATATTTATAATGTTTAAGGACTAGACAATAGTGGTATATTCCTTTTCCAAAAATTCATTACATAGGTGGAACTTATCGACTCTATTTTCAAAAATATCCATTCCATTCAATCATTTTCCAAAATGATTCTTTTCAAAAACATTACAGGATTAAACTATTTTTTACACTTCTTATTCAATGATGTTTTTCCTTTTTATTAGTGATTATTCATCCTCTTCTTATCTTTATATACATTAAATATATAGGATCTAGAATATTCTTTCTCTGCTTTTAATATCACATGACACTATATCATTATTTGATGAAAAAATTGGGAAACTTGTTCCCTTATAAGAATTATCTTAAACTTGTTGATAAACCATTGAACATTTCTTTTTAGATTGTGGATGTAGTCCACTAAATGTCTGGATAATCTGGTAAATTTATCATCAAACACTCTTACACATTTTACTTATTTTTTATTAAATTGTAAGTACTTTATCTCCATTTATAATCACTATTCTCAGTGGAAGTATTTCTCAAATAATATCAATTTTAAATTTCTGCATTTCATGATTTCCAATTCATCATCCTCTTTAGTTTTTTAGAATAATAAAAATTATTGATAGAAATATTTTCTATAGCAATTCATTACCATAATAACCTTTTCACATTAATTACTTCCCAAATTTAGGGAAATGTTTTTAGGGACATAATACATTTCTCATATGTAAATAAATGTTTGGTTACATTAAAATATATAGGCTTATATTTCATAAAGAACTAAAATATAGGTGAATCTTGTTTTGTAGAAACTTTTTAATCTATATAGGCAAGGTAATATGTCATAACCTGTTTCATCTTCCCTAATATCTAAATGTATTTCTTATTCACAACAATAATTGTATTGGATTTATCATTAGGGAAGTACCCACATTCACTATATTATTTGATTCCCTTCCTTATTTTAGGATTCATTACTAAATAATAGTTCAAACTATATTGGCTCATTATTATCTTTAATATTAATTGATATAGTAAAATACCATCTAATGATTAAAAAATTAAAATACTATAAGTGGTTATCATAATTTTCATTTCAGACATGTTCATTAAAAATCTACTTCCGTTGGATTCTACTAAGATTTCTCTAATACCAACTGTAACAACCGTAAGTCTAGTAACCTAGAGTTAGTCTCCTCTTTATTACAGTATCCCAAAATTTAAAGGATCATATACCAAAGGATCAATAAAATTTGTTGTATTGAAGAACTAGATACATATATGATTTCTATATTACATTGAAAATATAAAATACATATAATAATATTTTTCTTGTTTACATTAAATAATTCATAATTTTGTTCTTCGTATCCTGGGGGGAAGGAAAATAACATGGGTGATATTATATTCTCATTAAGGGTTAGTTCCATCAGATGCCCTTGTGAGATAATAATGAATAATTAGTATGACAAAGTAATAAATTGAAAACATATTCCATTATATCATTAACTTGGGGTCAAAATAAATCTATGAATAATATCAACAGAATATTATAATGTATAATAATGAATTAATTCTCAATGAATAAAATGATTAGTGCTAGATTTCACAGTCTTAATCATCTTTAAATCTTTATACTTAAGTCCATATGCTATGATATTCTAATTTATGGTTAGGTATACACTAAAAACCAATTTAGCAGGTCTATAAAACATTCTTATCTCATGATATTTGTCGATGCATTAAGGGGATATCTATAAATTTTCCACATAAATCACTACATGTGTAACACAATCTTCATATATTTAATATGAAATTTAATTCATATATAATATTTACTATCTATAAATATCTTTATTAATTAAATTTTGTGGAATATAATGATTCCCCAGACCATGAAAATAATTTTTTTGTAATGAAATGTGTGTAGAAATAATATAAGATATATGAAAAAGGCATATACATGGTAAAATAATATAGATATTTAATTGAAATGTAACATCCAAAAAAATATTATCTGATGGAATTGTTTGTTTTGTAATAAATTTAATGACCTTATAATTATTAAGAGATAAAATATTACCATCAATTCATAAAAATTATAGGTTTTGTAAGAAAATCATCTCTTTTTGATAAATGATGTTAATGGAAAAGAAAAATTAAAAAATTATTTCATTATTAAATTTTCCTTCTAAAAACACTGAAAAAATATAAATGAATATAAATAATTCAAAACAATTATGGTGGTGGAAAAATATGTTAATGCCTTATAAGATAAATAGCAACATTCCTTTTGACATTTTTGTAAAGAAAGATAAAAATAACCTATTTAGAAAAAATTAAAAGGACTAATTCAAATAATTTTTTAACGTAAATGATAACATGAAATATCATTAAAAATTATTTTGAGGGAATAAAGAGGTCTTTTTAAAAACAATTTTTCAATATATGTACATGAAAGGAAAATATAGCTGATCAAAAGTGAAAGAAGATCTACTTTTAATTTGTACATTTCATTGATTGATTCAAGTGAAAAAAGAGAGTTATTTTAAATAATAGAGAATAATAAAATATATAAAGTTTACTATAACATATCGTGTCTATATATGAATTATTATAATATTCCCTTAATGAAAATAATTGAAATCTCAAAAAAACACTGTAAAATAAATTCTTAAGTAATTGGTTACATTTAAATTGTAACCCCTTGAAATAGAAAGTATGAAATAAAAAATTAAAAATAATGAATATATATATATATATATATTCATTTCAGATAAATATATTGGGTAATATATACGTCTCATAATAGTAAATAATTGAATAATATCAAATATGTCCCCATGGAGTGAAAAATGAGATGAAATCCCATACCTCATGTTCGCCATTACACATAATTGTTTTTAACCTCATATATAAAAAATTTATATTGACTAAAAATTGAAAGAAGTTTAATATTAATATCTATAATAACATATATTATTCATTTATAACATCCTATCTCTCATTTTTTCACATTAGTTTATTATTATATTTGTTTCGGGTGTACACTGCTTCATTTTTCATGTATGTTTTGATTCTGCAATTACAATAATATATTTTTTATTATTTTTATTTCATAAATATAATATTAAAAATTATATTATAACTATAAATATTAATAATATAAAATTTTCAAATAATCATTTAATGGAGAACATGAAAATAAAATTGTATTGCTTTGTGGAGACGGTAGGTCGTAAATACACAAAAGTGATGTTATCATTTTATTAATGGGTGTAAGGGTAATGATGCAGATGAGATATTATACATATATAAATATAATTATTTCATAATTACAATATGTATTCATTTTATCCAAAATAATTACATACCATTAGAGGTTGTAATGGAATAAAATTACCACGGTTCACTAGGTGGTAGTTTTCCATACACACAACTAATGGTTTTGTATCCCATTTAATGGAGAAGGACATGGATAAATATTTTTCCACAAAAATAATAAAATATTTGTTTTTATAGATAATTTTGTTATTATATTTTAATTCATAGGAAGTAATTTAATTTTTTAAAAGATGAAGAAAAATGATAGTTCTCAGTTATGAAAATTACCTCTACTTTGATTGAGGTCCTTTAGATCACCTCTTAAGAGATAATGGGATGGTATTTAAAAAAACCTCAATAACATATATGAATAATTTTATAAGATAAAAAATTAGGGTTAAGTAAATCTATATAGATAAATGTAGTGTATATAATTGAATTGAGTGGTGTCATTTTATAAGGGTGGAAGGGGCACTTTGTCAATTTAGAAAATAATGGAAAATAATTTGTGCATAACTCTTATAAAATGGTTTGAAAATGAAAAAAAATAAATGATAAAGAAGATATGGTATCTATATAATCATACAACCCAATTTAGAAATGTTTATATATCTTTTTAAACCTTTTAAATTTATAATGAATTGGTTAACTAATTTTATCCATAACTGTGATAATTACTATTTTAATCATAAAGGGTTATAATTTTACTTATAAGGTTTCTATTTTGTCATAACAGACGAATTGATAAAATTTTAATCTCTTTTCCTCCCTACAAGTCCTATTTCATTTTTTCGGATTTTTTTTATAATTTAATAAAATAGAACTTTTCATAAAATATCATTCATATCATTTTTACAAGATTTAGTTAATTTTACTATATGGAAATAAAAATGATATAATTATAATATTATATTTTTTCCATCCAACAGGCCGAAGGCATTTAATAATTTTATTATTGATAAATCCCCATTTTAAGAGAAGAATTGAGGGAACCTGAAGACATAATAGATTTAAAAAAAATCAGCATGAAGGGAAAAAGGATTATAACAAGACTAACGACCAAACGAGCCCCTCCCCAGCCAATAAAAATTTTGGAGAACCATAATTCATCTGAAATACCTTACTTTTAATGTGTTCATAATTGTTTATTTTTTATTTTTCCATTGCTAGAAAAAGCACTATATCAACATAGAATAGGGGTTTAAGGTAGTTATGAAATAACTAAAAATTATAAGTAAATAACCACAATAAAAATAATTTCATTATTAAAAAATTTATCTTTAATAATATTTAAAAATAAATTTTTATCCCTATGTGAAAAATTAAATTAAAGTTAAATATTATGGAGTGTCATTATGTATTTTTATTTGCTTAAAATAATTTAAATGTCATTGTAAATGGAAAATGGAACAAAAATTCCATATATTCGGATTTATGAAGGCAACGGTTGATTTTCTATCATAAAATTAATTAATGGAATGTGCTGAATTGTTTTCTAATGCCTTATGAAATTATTTTTATCCAAAGTTTCTTAATTTTCCCTTTATCAAGGTGATAATGTTTACCATTTTTACTGTTAATAATTCCTAAAAATTAAAGCTACATATTTTAAAATTTTAAACAACATGACTTCAAATATTTATTAAAATTTATCAAATTAAAATCCATTTTTTTTTGTAATTAACTAAAAAAATAGACTTATAAAATGTAATGAAACCTAGTTTTCTCTAAAAATGTTTTTTAACCACAAAAATTAAAATATATAAAAATTATATAAAATAAATATCATGATGGAATTAATTATATAATGTAAAATATAATGGTTCTTATATCACTTTAGTACAAATTCCAAAATCTAATTTTTCTTTTAAATTACTTGATTTTAAAAAAAATAAATTATAGTTTCTTAAAAAACTCTAATTTTCAATATTCATTTAAAAATAAATATTTTTTAGAAAAAAATACTAAAAATTAAACCTAAGGGAATGTTGATTTCAAAAATGATAAATTTTCTTTACATAATAATATTTCAATAGTTTTTTTGTTTGTTTAAACATGGTTTTGTGTGTAATGAATAATTTATAACAAACTAAATTAATTTAAAGGGATACATATAACAAAATATAAGGGTGTTATAATTTATTATAATATTGTATTTATTCATTATAAGCATTTTTATATATTTTTATTATATTTTAATCGATGTTATCTTATTTCATTTTTGTTAGGGATCAGTGAAGATATTTTAATAATAAGTTAAATACATAATATAATATTTCTAAAAAAACTATCATGATCTACAAAATTAACTTATAATAAAAATAGAATATTATTTTCCAATATAATCCATATTTTATTTTGACAAAATTCTTCAAATGGGTGGAAAAACCAACCCCAAAAATGAACATGCTATATCACGATGGTTGATTGTGGTCATGGAAGTGTATACTTATATTATAACATAATGAAAATAATGAAAATATTTATATTTATTTATATAAACGAATCATATATTAAGTGGTTTGGATAAAGAATGGAAAATTTTAGGAATAAAAAAATTCTTTTTTTGAGTGAGTAGTCCGCATAATATAGGACTAACATTATTTTGTTTTTCTAAGTGGATAAAAATTAATAAAAAGGTTTATCGATTAATATAAAAACATTTTAGTATATTAATGATATATATATTAACATATTAATAGGGTAATAATATGATTGGGCTAGAAATATTAAAATGAAAATGTTAAGAATTACATACCCCTAACATTGGTACATTCAACATTCTCTCGAAATTGTCATTGTAAATGAGGGGATTATGATAAATAATGGTGAAAATATGATAAGAAATGTGATATTAAATTATACAATGTGATTAAAATTTATTTTTTAAGAAAATAATTTTACCTAATATGTGTGACAAAAGGGGTGGATTTTCCTTTCTTTAAAAGTGGAGGAAAACACACATTTGGGAACACCATTTAATTTCCAATAATATCATTACACTGATAATTTTTAAAAACACAAAGAGATAAAAATTATTAAGTTTTGGGTGGTATTATGTTTACTTATATTCGTAAAAATATTTCCACATATGACATAATAATGTTCGAAATTTTTTATTATTAGGTGTTTTACATTATCCTATTTTGAAAGTAGTAACCAGTTTTTAACTAAGAAATTTATGTCTTACAAAAATTAAAAAATAATCCTCAGAAGAAATTTACCTCCCTTGAACCTAAAATAAATCTTAATTTAATCTAATATAATTTCTAATTATTATAATCATTTCCTTTAAATTAAAATATATCATTTAATGATAAAACATTTGTTGTATAAAAATGGGGTTTTGAACATTTTGTGTTCATAATACAATTTAGAATTGGTTACCTGTTAAATATATGTTAATATAATTTATATATGTGTTTAAAAATAAAATTACATTAATAATTTATAATATATTTATTTATTTATTAGATATAAATTACAAAATACTAAAAAAACATTTGATTATATTAGTTTTACAACTATCATGGACATTAACATTAATCTTAGTAATCATAATTTTATGAAAAAATTATTACGATAATATTTACATAATATGGTTATGTTGATAAAAAATATGAAATCAATTTTTATATATTTGACTTTTATATTGGAAGAAAATTAATTTTTAATATATGTAAATAAAAATATATTTTATAACAATATATTACCTAATTTTCCACAATGATATATATGGGTTCTATAAAAGCATAGTAATTTTAAATATAAATAGTTAGTAGAATAAGTATTCAGAAATATTTCAGTCATTCTTGTATTAAGATAATGTCATATAAGTGAAACTTATTATAAAATTCAATAATTTTTTCTATTCACCTAAAATCCATTTAGTTTAGAAAAATCCAAATGAAAAAATAAAGATAATATTATGATTATAATTTCATAAATGAATCTTGTATTATCTATATAGGATTATAAAATTAAAATTTTAGTTTTTCATTGAAAATTAAAAATATAGAGAAAAAAATTTCTATTGAAAACAACCCTTTCAATATTAAATCATATTAATCTTTTATTCTATAATGATAATAAATTTTAATTGATTTACTATCAATGTGGATTTATCGCAAATTTATTAATAATAACAGTCCAATAAATTATGGAACATTTACATGGGATGTTGTATGTAACAAAACTTATAGAACATGGATTCACTTTTAAAGGATTTAAAATCATGGGGCATTACTTTCTACCATTTGAATAAAAAGTATCCTTAAAATTTAAATTGTTACTTGCAGATTAAAGTAGCTGAGGGTATACTTTGAAAATATATTACTCTATATATAAGAATTAATGAAAAATATACCTTACTATATAATTATACATAATCATACTTATCTTTCCTCAGACAAAATTAATAGTTTATTACATGTTCATATATTCACCAGAGAACAAATTTTTGTAACTACCTAAGTCTCCATGTCATATTGTCACAATTAAATTTCATATTCATCAAAAAAGTATATCTATCTTTAATCCTAAAATTTTATTAGCAAAAAGTTCACCATATCAAATTTTATTAAATACATACTAGTATGTGAAAAGTGTGATAAAGTGCAACAAAAAAATATCAATAATTATCATCAATCCCAAGGAAATCAAAAGAACGTAACTAAAATTTTCAAAAAAAGTTACTTTTTATAAACTTGACATCAAACACATACTTAACCTAACATGTTTCAATACATCAGAAATTTTTTGTTCAGAAAATATATAAAAAAATTTAAGCTTCCAAATAAATAATTTTCTCATGCTTACTGATATGATTTAATATGTTATTCTTAATCAATAATAAAAAACTATTGATAAATAGTCCATAGTTGTTTCAAATAATACTAAATAAAATTCTAAATCTACCAAAGGTTCATCAATGAATATCACGTCAATAATTAATGTAGATAAGAGAATCAATATTTTATTTCAAGTAGGATATAGAAATCATTCCTTTAATTTAAACTAGTAAACTTACTTTTTCTACATATTAAGAATATTGTAAAATTAATCTATATATGTATTCTCACTTATATGATTATTATAGATAGGGGTTTTTAGATATATACCCTCGTCAAATTGTTTTTCAATTTCATTTAAATGAAAACCAAACACCAAAATATTCATCAAAATATCCAAATTTTTCATATGAAAACCAAAATTTCAATTTTTATTCTACAATGAATCCCTTTTATCATTAATGTTCTCCACATGATTTTCCTCATTCAATCCTTTGCGTTCATTGGTAATTTCCCTACTAGGTTCTCATCATAAAATTTGATGTTAATATGTTAATATATTACATAATGGATCATAAATAATATTTTATTTATCTAAATAAAATCAGTGGTATTTACTTTCTAGGTGTCTAGTATGGGGTCTTGGTTGTGATGCAGGTCAAGGTTGGGAAAATACCCAACGTGCCCTCTTTGGGGTTATTACCCCCATTTACATATGACATAAATCCACTGACACATTGTAACATCCCAAGTAAGTAATAAATAATAGATATTTTTATCTATGTCTATTAAGTAATTAGATAGTGTTTTAGAGGCTTAAAATGAAAATAAATCCAATCTTAAGCATGTAATACACTAATATTTTTTAAAGGATTGTTTTACTGCATTTTGATGGCAAACCATTTTTAAATATATATTTTGACAATTTTATAAGCTATGTTTTTCAATATAAACTTATTCTTTATGATTGGGACATCAAAATTTACTTTGTGTTAATATTTGGTATTTTTCTGACAATGTTAATTTTTTATGAATAGTGAAAAATACTGTATTTTACATCAAAACTGCTTTTTAATCTTCTTTATTTATATGATTATATTATCTTTTTAATTAGTTATAAAGTTAAATTAGAATATATTTTTACAATTTAATCCAATGGTGGTCATTAGGATTAATTTCACTTTGGAATTGGGCATAAACTAATGCCAAACTTTTCATAGATATTGTTTCAAAAAAAACCCGCTATTTGATTTGACAATAGGAATTATTTTTAAATCAATTATTGAAATTTCTGTGCTTGGAATTTGGTAGAATGGATTACATATTTGGAATCATAAGGTCCAAATTATGTAATCAAGACTCTTTTTTTTGACATTATGAATAGTAACGACGATAATTATCTTTAATTATCTTGATTAATGAGTAATCAGGTAGTTAAGGATAACAAAATGATATCATAATAATACAAAAATACCACAACATGTATCCTAAGGCTACTGGTTGTCTCATGACCGACCATGGGATGCCTTGTGCCAAACTCGGGGGCCCCATGGAATCACTTTTGTGAGAAAGTGACTTTTTATCTTTTTATTTTTAAAGAATGTTAAATGTGACAAAGAATGTATCACCTAAGTAAAATATTATTAATTTTTTCTACATAAATTATCCTTTAGACTATAAATATTCATTAGAAATCTAAAACGATTTCCTACATCATGATATTTGTTTCATAATTTTTAGACTTTAAATAAATTAAATTATTTATGACATCATGATGATGCAGCGATTACCTCATTAATAAAGGATTTAAATAAAATGGAATGATAATGTGAAATCTAGAACCTACACATGTCCAAAACCTATTGGATGGGTGGATTTCGAACCCTTATCACCTTACCATCTAATTATATCAATGTGGTAGCTTTTGAATCCAAAAATAATTTTCAAATAAAGTAATATTTCTTTACTTTGCAAGAGCGCCCCTCCTCTCCTCTTATAAAAGGCCCCCACCTCTACCTCCTTACCCACACTCCCAATGCCTTTGTCTCGGCCACCCCCTTCCCATTTTGTCTCTCCACATCCCTCTTTTACTCCTTGAAGCCTCACTTTGGGCAGAAGTCTTCCCAAGTAAGCCTTTGAGCTCAAACCAAAGGGAGTTACCCGATTTTAAGGTAATGTCTTCACTTGAGTTGTTTTGTTTTATTTTGCTTCTCTAACCCCCTAAACTCTTTTTATTCATTTCTTTTGTAACAACTCCAGTATCTTCCATATACTAGGATGTTTTTATAATAATTATTTGAGCTACACCTACACACACCTACATCTAATGGTTAAAGGACATACTGTTTCCATGGATGGAGAATTTATGCCTCCCGAAACGATGATTGTTCAATATTCTTTTAACACCTTCAAAGGTGGCCATTAAGATGTCACTATATTTATATATGATATATAATATGTTTTCATTTTCCTTAAGCTTCTGTATTTTTCATTTTGGGCATATCTTTATGGCTTCCATTATGGGTGAACGTGATATCTTCATTTAAGGAAGTGCGGACTATCGCCCCCTCAAAGTGATTTGAATTGTTAAATACCATATGTGGGACGTATAAACGATGGAACTATGATATTATATATGAAATTATACTGGAATTATAATATACCATTATATCATTATGATTACATTCTATAAAATACGAAATAGAAATGAATGTAGCGTTCATGCGTACGTACGTCTTACCGTCTCCATGAACGGTGCATTTCATTTCTTACCTCTAAGTGAATATGTAATATTATAAATGCATGTATATACTGGATATATATGATATATACATCATGATTATAATTCTGGATATAATGGATACATGAACAACTTGTAATTATAAAGGGTTTATTTTTGACTCAAGTACCAATGATCGTTAAAACGACCGTTATTAACCTAAATAATTACATAGCGTTCATGAAATGGAAATAAGTGATATAAAAGGAATAATGAACTTGAAAAAGGTTCCAAAACAAGTAGAAATTAACTCAGGTTTATTATTCAGTACATTAAAGAACGACCGAGTCAAGTCAGACCCGAGGTATGGGACTTCGTCTCAATCTCCTTTCATTGAGGCATATTTTGTTTTATACACAACCTTTATTTATATGGTGTATAAACCCCTTTGACTTTTACGTTTATTCAAAATGAATCTTTTTTATATGAAGCATTTACAAAACGACAAAAGGGAATGTTTTTGTCGTACGTATGCGGTGAAAACGACTTCTCCACCGCCGTGACCATTATTTGAGTTTTGGCTTCCTCTACAAGCCCTACCATTTTTTAAAATAAAAATAAATACCATGTTTTACTTTTCTTTTATTTGGTATTGAAAATGGTTTTCAAAATGTTTTTATATCAATGTGTTGTATTCATATCTTGTGATTGAAAGGTTGAAATGTTATGTTTCCTTCATGCATGTTTTATGTGATACAATTATGTTGAGGTTCTTGGGCATTATTATGAAGACGGGTTTTTTCATGATAAACTATGGGCGGGTGAGCCCGGTATAGCTCTCCAATGCATTGGGTAACGCGAAGGAGTGAAATGTTAAGCTTTCTCTGAAGATATTTAGGGAATATACTGTGATGGGTATTCCAAACGTAACCAAGAGGGTTACTCCCTACGTAGGAATGTTATGAATGCCTCAAGTTACCTTTATGTCTTATGATTTCTATGATTTATTCATGGTTTGATGAGGTATGTTAAAGTGCTTTTGTTTTATGGGTAAAGTATGATTTCATTCTTATGTATTTATGTACCCATGTTTCCTTTCCATATTTTTATATCCCTTACTGAGCTTTTTATGGTCATCCCAAGTTTTTGAAATTTTTTTCAGAGGTCAAGGGAAAGGTACATGATATGATGATAGTGTCAAGGAAGTGTCAAGAAAGAATCCACGTTTTATTTTAAATATGTTTCCATTGATGGGAAAGAAGAATACTATCTTTATGTAACCACTTTGTTTATATGTGGAATGTAATGCAAGTTTTATGATCTAATTCTCTAAAACTCTAAGCCCGAAAATATCCTCAATGTGTAATCTTGTAATAACACAAGATTAAGTACAGTTTAAGGCTGGGGCCTTATAGTTGGTATCAGAGGTCGGTTTAGATAACTTTAGGAGTTAGAATTCTATTAAATGATTATCCAAAAATATTTTTTTTATGGTCAAATTGAAGTGATATAGTATTTGAATATTACCATGTTGCTTCATCTAAGACATGTTTGTTCAGAATGGTTTTCCACAGAGGAAACAGGGAAGCAATGCTAGGAAGGCATGCAGAAAGAAATAACCTTCCGAATCAGCATCCTGAGATGGTCGGAATTGGAACTGAACAGATTGTTGCAGTAATGGCGCAGTTGAATCAAGCGATAAATGGTGGTGGTATCCATGCACGAGATCAGCCAAATCAACCGCAGAGGATCATGTCAGTGGTGGAAAATTTCATGAGGCATCATCCCCCATCATTCAGAGGATCATCTCACCCTTTGATAGCTGAAGGGTGGATTAAAGCACTAGAGAATATTTTTTATGTCAATGGGTGTTCAGAAAATCAAAAGGTTAGTCATGTAATTTACCGTTTGGAGGGTGAAGCAGATCAGTGGTGGTCGATGGTTTAAAATATCAGGGACGCTGATGAGATTGATGCTCTCGACTGGGATGAATTCAAAGGTATGTTTCTTGAAAAGTATTTTCCTAAGGCTGTTCGACTTAGGATGGAAAAACAATTCTTGGAATTGAGGCAAGAGGAAGACTCAGTGGCTACCTATGAAGAAAGGTTCACTTGATTGGCAAGGTATGCTCCAAATTTTATCTGAGACCTTGATAGTAAAATCAATCGTATTTACTCATGATTAAAGCCAATATATCAAAGGGAATTAGCTTCTCGTGAGTTTAAAAGTTATGAAAAGCTTGTTCGATGTGCTGAGAAGGTGGAAATGGAGTTTTTTGATGATCAAGTGTTCTATAACAACCAGCAGAAAAAGAGACCAAGGTGGTGGGAGAAAGGGAAGAATTCTTCAAAAAAGTCTGATGGTAAGAAATCTAAGTTTCCAGTTCGTGAAAAATGTGGCAAAAGGCATGCTGGGGAATGTCTTCTGAATTTTGGAAAGTGCTACCGATGTGGTAAGATGGGACATAAGGGTCGTGATTGCACTGAAAAAGATCAAGGTGAAGGTAAGACCAAATTTGATTTACAGTTAGTGAATTGTTTTAAGTGCCATGAGATGGGTCACTATGGAAACGAGTTTCTGACAAAGAGATTGAGTGATGGGAAGCAGTTAGACTACAAGCAGAAAGGGGTGGTGAAATCCTTTGCAACTACTTCAGCAGATGTCGGGCCATCAAATTAAGTTGTACCAGGTACATTGTTTTTTTTCAGATTCTGCCAGTGTGTTGTTTAATTCAGGGTCCACACATTCTTTCATATCTGGAACCTTTTCTAGTAAAATGGGAATACCATCTCAAGAAATGACTCCTGAAATATTGGTAAAAACACCTGGGGGAAATGTTGAGGAAAAAAGAATTTATATGAATTTTTCTATCCTTATTTATGGAAAGAACCTACTTGCAAACCTTATTATTCTACCTCTAGTAGAGTTTGATGTTATCCTGGGTATGGATTGGCTCTCTATTTACCATGCTAAGATTGACTGTAGATCTAAAGAAGTTTCTTTTCAGAAAGACATTCAGTTTGTGTACAAGAATGAACCCTTACTGTTGATAACTTATCAAGAGGCCGAGAAACTTGTAAAATATGGAAATGAATGTTACCTTGCACACATCATTGAAAATAAAGGAACTGTTCAGATTAATGATGTTCCAGTGGTAAATGAGTATCCTAATGTTTTTCCTAATGAGTTTCCTGGAATAATACCAGATCAGGAAGTTGAGTTTACTGTTGACTTAGTTGCTGATGCTAAGCCAATTTCAAAACCCCCTTATCGAATGGCTCAAATTGAACTTTTAGAGTTGAAGGAGAAATTGCAAGATTTTATAGAGAAAGGTTTCATTCGACCTAACACATCACCATGGGGTGCTCCTGTTTTATTTGTTAAAAAGAAAGATGGTTCAATGAGACTTTGCATTGATTATAGAGCCTTGAATAACATCACTGTTAAGAAAAAATATCCTTTGTCTCATATCTATGATTTGTTTGATCAGCTCTAGGGAGCTCAGTATTTTTCAAAGATTGACTTAAGATCGGGGTACCATCAGCTGAAGGTAAAGGAAGAAGATGTTCCGAACTCCGCGTTCCGTACAAGATATGGCCATTATGAATTTGTAGTAATGCCTTTGGAGCTATCCAATGCACCTGCTGTATTCGTGGATTTAATGAATATAATTTTCCATGAGTTCTTGGATAAGTTTGTGGTGGTTTTCATTGATGATATTTTGGTGTTTTCAAAAAGTAAAGAGGAGCATGAAAGACATTTAAGGGTTATCTTGAAAACCTTAAAAGAAATGAAATTTTATGGAAAATTCAGCAAGTGTGAGTTTTGGTTGCAACAAATTTCTTTCCTTGGTCACATTGTTTCTAAAGATGGGATAACTGTTGATCCTGCAAAAACAAAAGTTGTGGAAGACTGGCCAAAACCCCCAAATGTAACTGAGATTCGTAGCTTCCTTAGATTGGCAGGCTATTACCGAAGGTTTGTTAGAAATTTTTCACGGTTCTCTAGTCCAATGACTAAGCTAACACGGAAGGGTGTTAAGTTTATCTGGACAAAAGAATGTGATGATTGTTTTCAGGAATTGAAAAGAAGATTGGTGAATGCTGCAGTTTTGGTACTACCTTCTAGGAATGGTGGGTTTGTTATATACAATGATGCTTCATTGAAAGGACATGGTTGAGTCCTAATCCAGAATGATCCGGTAATTTCTTCTGCCTCACGATAGTTGAAAACTCATGAGGTAAATTACCCTACATATGATTTGGAATTAGCTGTTGTTGATTTCGCTTTAAAAATTTGGAGGCATCATTTGAATGGAGTAAAGTGTGAAATATATACTGATCAGAAAAGTTTAAAGTATATATTCACTCAGAAAGAGTTAAACATGAGTCATAGGAGATGGCTGGAATTAATCAAGGATTATGATTGTACAATTCATTACCATCCGGGAAAAGCAAATAAAGTGGCTGATGATTTGAGTCAAAAAAGTAATGCTTCATTAGCAATGTTGCGTTTGGAACGTGATACTTTGGTTAAGGATTTGATGAACATTGGAATAGAAGTTGTTGGTGCAGGAAGTTCTTCAGTTTCGTTTCAGGCATCAGTGAGATCATCTCTATCAGATAGAATCAAGAAAGCACAGAAGCAAGACAGTGAGTTGCAGAAAAAGGTAGAGCTGGTTCAGAAAGGTATGTTACCTAAATTCAACATTGATAATGATTGCGTTTTGAGATTTGGGCAGAGATTATGTGTGCCTTGTGATTCATAGTTGAATAATGAGTTATGTGAGGCTCATAGTTCCCTGTTTTCAGTTCATCCTGGCAGTACTAAGATGTACAGAGATCTGCGAGAGTATTACTGGTGGGATGGAATGAAAAGGGATATTGTTGATTTTACTATGAAGTGTTTGAAATGTCAACAGGTTAAAGCAGAGCGGCAGTTACCGAAAGGGATGCTTCAACCTTTTCCAGTTCCAGAGTGGAAATGGGAGAATATATCCATGAACATTGTTGTGGGATTACCGAAGACATCTCGAGGTAATAATGAAATCTGGGTTATTGTTGATCGCTTGACTAAATCTGCTCATTTCTTTCTATAAGATATACCTTTTCCCTAGATCAACTTTCCCGTTTGTATCTTAAAGAGATAGTCAGGTTACATGGAGTTCCCCTCTCCATTTTATCTGATCGTGATCTCAGGTTCACTTCTAACTTTTGGAAAGGCCTTCAGAAGTCGTTGGGTACTGAATTAAATTTTAGTACAACATTTCATCCTCAATCAGATGGGCAGTCAGAACGAAAAATTCAGACCTTGGAGGATATGGTACGAGCTTGTTCGGTGGATTATCAGGGAAGTTGGGACCAACATCTTTCTTTGGTTGAATTTTCATATAATAACAGTTTTCATTCTAGTATACAGATGGAACCATTTGAGGCGTTATATGGGAAGTGGTGTCGAACTCCAGCTTTCTGGGATGAAGTGGGTGAAAGGATGTTGATGGGACCAGAATTGGTAGAAGAGATGGCATAAAAAGTTCAGCTGATTTAGAAACAGATGAGAACAGCTCAGAGTAGGCAGAAGAGTTATGCAAACAACAGGAGGAAAGATCTATCTTTTGAGATAGGTGATCATGTTTTTCTCGAAGTCTCACCATGGAAAAGTGTGATGAGATTTGGTAAGAAAGGAAAGCTGAGTCCAAGGTTCATTAGACCATATGAAATTCAGGAGAGAGTTGGATCAGTTGCATACCGGGTGGCTTTACCTCCGAGTTTATCTCAGGTACACAATGTTTTTCACGTTTCGATGTTGAGAAAGTATATGCCAGATCCATCTCATGTTTTGAGTCCAGCGGTAGTTCAGCTAGAAGAGAACCTATCTTATGAGGAACAACCGTTCTAGATTCTTGACCATAGGGAGAAAGTGTTACGAAATACGGTGATTAATCAGGTAAAGGGTTTGTGGAAAAACCACATGATGGAAGAGGTAACATGGGAATATGAAAATGCAATGAGGGATAAGTACCACCATTTATTCGATAAGTAAATAAATTGCGGGGATGCAATTTTCTAAAGGGGGGAAGGATGTAACATCCTAAGTAAGTAATGAATAATAGAAATTTTTATCTATGTCTATTAATTAATTAGATTGTGTTTTAGCGGCTTAAAATGAAAATAAATCCAATCTTAAGCATGGAATAAACTAATATTTTTTAAAGGATTGTTTTACTGCCTTTTGATGGGAAACAATTTTTAAATATCTCTTTTGACAATTTTATAAGCTATGTTTGTCAAAATAAACTTTTTCTTTATGATTGGGACATCAAAATTTACTTTTTGTGAATTTTTGATATTTTTCTCACAATGTTCATTTTTTATGAATAGTGAAAAATACTGTATTTTACATCAAAACTGCTTTTTCATATACTTTATTTATATGATTAGATTATCTTTTTAATTTGTTTTAAAGTTAAATTAGAATATATTTTTACCATTTAATCCAATTCTGGTCATTATGATTAATTTCACTTTGTAATTGGGCATAAACTAATGCCAAACTTTTCATAGATATTGTTTCAAAAAAACCCGCTATTTGTTTTGACAATGGGAATTATTTTTAAATCAATTATTGCACTTTCTGTGTTTGGAATTTGGTAAAATGGATTACATATTTGGAATCAGAATTTCCAAATTATGTAATCAAGACTCTTTTGTTTTTGGACATTATGAATAGTAACGACGGTAATTATCTTTAATTATCTTGATAAATGAGTAATCAGGTAGTTAAGGATAACAAAATGATATCATAATAATACAAAAAGACCACAACATGTGTCCTAAGGCTACTGGTTGTCTCCTGGCCGACCATGGGATGACTTGTGCCAAACATGGGGGACCCATGGAATCAATTTTGTGAATAAGTGACTTTTTTTCTTTTTATTTTTAACGAATGTTAACTGTAACAAAGAATGTATCACCTAAGTAACATATTTTTAATTTCGTCTACATAAATGATCTTTTGGACTATAAATATTCACTATAAAGATAAAAGGATTTCTTACATCATGATATTTTGTTCATAATTTTTAGACATTAAATAAATTAAATTATTTATGACATCATGATGATGCAACGATTACCTCATTAATAAAGGATTTAAATAAAATGGAAAGATAATGTAAAATCTAAGACCTACAAATGTCCAAAACCTATTGGGTGGGTGGATTTAAACCCCTTATCACCTTACCCTCGAATTATATCAATGTGGGACCTTTTTAATCCGAAAATCATTTTCAAATAAAGTAACATTTCTTTAATTTCCAAGAGTGCCCCTCCTCTCCTCTTGTAAAAGGCCCTCACCTCTACCTCCTTACCCACACTCCCACAGCCTTTGGCTCGGCCAACCCCTACCCATTTTCTCTCTCCAAATCCCTCTATTACTCCTTGAAGCCTCACTTTGGGCATAAGTCTTCCCAAGGAAGCCTTTGAGCTCAAACCAAAGGGAGTTACCCGATTTTAAGGTAATGTCTTCACTTGAGTCCTTTTGTTTTATTTTGCTTCCCCAACCCCCTAAACTCTTTTTATTCATTTCTTTTGTAACAACTCCAGTATCTTAAATATACTAGGATGTTTTTATAATAATAATTCTAGCTACACCTACACACACCTACACACACCTACATCTACTGGTTAAAGGACATACTGTTTCTGTGGATGGCGAATTTATGCCTCCCGAAACGATGATTGTTCAACATTATTTTAACACCTTAAAAGGTGGACATTAAGATGTCACTATATTTATATATGATATATAATATGTTTATGTTTTCCTTAAGCTTCTGTATTTTTCATTTTGGTCATTCCTTTATGGTTTCCATTATGGGTAAACGTGATATCTTCATTTAAGGAAGTGTGGAATACCGCCCCCTCAAAGTGATTTGATTCGTTAAATACCATATGTGGGACGTATAAAGTATAGAACTATGATATTATATATGATATTATACTGCAATTATAATATACCTTTATATCATTATGATTCCATTCTATAAAATAATAAATAGAAATGAAAGTAGCGTTCATGCGTACGTACGGCTTACCATCTTCATGAACGATGCATTTCATTTCTTACCACTAAATGATTATGTAATATTATAAATGCTTGTATATACTGGATATATATGATATATACATCATGATTATAAATCTGGATATAATGGATACAAGAACAACTTGTAATTATAAAGGGTTTATTTTTGACTCAAGTACCAATGATCATTAAAACGACCGTTATTAACCTAAATAATTACATAGTGTTCATGACATGGAAGTAAGTGATATAAAAGGAATAATGAACTTGAAAAAGGTTCCTAAACAATTAGAAATTAACTCAAGTTTATTATTCTGGACATTAAATAATGATCGAGTCAAGTCGGACCCGAGGTATGGGACTTCGTCTCAATCTCCTTTCATTGAGGCATATTTTGTTTTATACACAACCTTCTTTTATATGGTGTATAAACCCCTTTGAATTGTACGTTTATTCAAAAGGAATCATTTTTATATGAAGCATTTACAAAACGAAAAAAGGGAATGTTTTTTTCATACGTATGCGGCGACAACGGCTTCTCCGCTGCCGTGACCATTATTTGAGTTTCGGCTTCCTCTACAAGCCCTTCCTTTTTTTTAAAAGAAAAATAAATACCATGTTTTACTTTTCTTTAATTTTGGTATTGAAAATGGTTTTCATAATGTTTTTATATCAATTTGTTGTATTGATATCTTGTGATTAAAAGGTGGAAATGTTATGTTTCCTTTATGCATGTTTTATGTGATACGATTATGTTGAGCTTCTTGGGCATTATTATGAAGACGGGTGGTTCCGTGATAAACTAAGGGTGGGTGAGCCCGATATAGCTCTCCAATGCATTGGATAACACGAAGGAGTGAAAAATTAAGGTTTATCTGAAGATATTTAGGGAATATACTGTGATGGGTATTCCAAACGTAACCAAGAGGGTTACTCCCTACGTAAGAATGTTATGAATGCCTCAAGTTGCCTTTATGTCTTATGATTTCTATGATTTATTCATGATTTGATGAGGTGTGTTAAAGTGCTTATGTTTTATGGGTAAAGTATGATTTCATTCTTATGTATATATGTACCCATGTTTCCTTTCCATATTTTTATATCGCTTACTGATCTTTTTATGCTCATCCCATGTTTTTTGAAATGTTTTTCACAGGTCAAGGGAAAGGTATATGATATAATGATAGTGTCAAGGAAGTGTCAAGAAAGAATCCACATTTTATTTTAAATCTTTTTCCATTGATGGGAAAGAAGAATACTATCTTTATGTAACCACTTTGTTTATATGTGGAATGTAATGCATGTTTTATGATCTAATTCTCTAAAACTCTAAACCCAAAAGATCCTCAATGTGTAATCTTGTAATAACTCAAGATTAGGTAAGGTTTAAGGCTGGGGCCTTATACACATTCTAGTATCTAGTTAGAAATTATATATATAAGAAAACCACACAATATATTAACTATCAATATTTTAGGGAATGATCTTATATTTTAACTTATCTAATGGAATTATCCCTACACTATTCACTAATATTTTCTATGCATATTCTTGAAAAACAAATAAACTAATAATGAAAATTAATAAAACCTCCTTTGATACCAACTATAGTGACCCAACATATATATATATATATATATATATAATATAGTGATTTTATGTTTTAGATAATATATCTCACAAAATACACAAAACCCACAGAGTGAAAGGGTTAGTTTCATTGATATCTAACTACATAAGAGGTTAATTATTAAAAACATAAGAACATTATCCATATTTAAGCCAAATTTTAATATATTCTAGATATCTCATAACTTATACTCATATTCATAACCTCTTTAATGGATACATAAGAAAGAGGTTAGATATGATTCTCAGTAATGGTATATATGAATGATAACAATAAAAGATCATTAGTTAGTGTAAACTAAGAATATGGGTATAATTAGAATACATGACAATGTTATACCAAAACAATCATAGATCATAAAACCTGGATTAAGGCTTGCTATAACATGGTAAATGGATCAAATGTGTGTGAAAAAACGATTCATAAAGAAGATCCATGAGAGCATAACATAAGAATGTGAATAATCATAAAATAATGGAATAATAAGGAAATTTAGCATATACTATAGTTAATGAAATCATAGAAATGTGTAAATACCATAAAAATAAGAAAATGATTACACTTCAAACATGAATAACTATATTAGTTCTAGGATTAAAAATATTAACCTCACTAAATATAATTAGGTTTCAAATCAATCTACTAAACCTTTCTAAACTACATTAAAATCACACTAAATATTGTGATCCAAGTTGAACAACATAGGGTTTATGATCAATATTTTAAACCAAGATATACTGCACCTGGTTCAGGATTAACATTACTATCCAATGAGATATAATGCTTTATCTAATTTATTGTTGGGATATATAGGTTAAGTAACACCATTCATATAATGGAAATCATACAACTGTATTCGAAATAAATAAAAGAAACCATACAAAAAGCATAAGCATGTTGGATCCCAAGTGACAGATGAGGTATAAATAATTCTAGTTCAATTCATAATCTATGTCTAAATAATAGATATTAAAATGAAAATAATTAAATAACTTATTATTTTCCATAAAACTATTATGGAAACATATGGTTTATTTATAAAATAATATGGGTTTTTGAAAGCTATTAACAGTTTAAATACATTTTATGGGGTGATGTTTGACATTAGACATTAGATAGGAAAGCTCCCTAAAATTAGAATAAAATATATGTGACAATTTTTAATGGAAATAAAAAAATGCATAACCCCATCAATTGAGAGGATATATTGTAGGGTATATATGTAAGGTATATAAACAATAAAAAGGGAATTAGCAATTGTTATTTCATGAACTAGTGGTGGATTAATCTAATGCATAATAATATAGTGGTTGGTACCAAAACCGTCATGTATTGAATGGTATCAAGGTATTTAGAGATGGTTTCTATCATTTATGGTTGGTTTTTATATGTGTCATTTATGGATCATTTAGTGACAGTTTTATTTTTATTTAGCATTAGTTTTTCAAAAAATATAAACCGGGGTAAAAAATAAATGACTTACAATTAACCACCTCTAAATAGAATAATGAATATTATGTTTAACAGTAATTTCCCTTAACTTACTCGAAACATATTTTTTTATTAATATACATTATAGACGTTTCTAAGAACCACCACTATGTATTATAATTTTTTTATAAATATTTAATATAAAACTATACAGATAAAAAAACTAAAATCCACTAAAAATAATCATAAATATATATTAAAACCATCATACATATGTTATACATATACAATCATATATAAAAACATACAAAGTGTTAATAACCTCAATCTCAGTCATCCAATATCCCAGTCATCAATATATACATATAAAATTTTTAAATAACAACCCATGCCCAATATACACCCACGTCATGAACTCTACTGAATTTTTCTTCCTCCACATCATCTAATCAACTAATACTAGCCACATTACATCATCAATTATTACAAAAAAAATTAGAAAAAAATTTACAACTAAACATAATAAATCAAAATTACAATATAATAATTGATAAAATTTTAAGATAACCTGAAAACTAATAACCATCATGGATACGTTCTAAAAATTGTTTTGGACTGGTATAGTCAACCTCCAGCTTAATAATAGAATCTGTCACCTACAATGAAAACCAAAACATTTTAGAAAATAAATGCAAAATATAAAGTACATCGAATATATTCATAATTTTACACATAAATATTTTTATTTTGTTAATAAAATTGAAGACATAAAAACATAAAAAAAATTTATCATGAAAAAAACTTTGAAAAACAACATAAAAATTTATGATATGAATCCCAACTTGAAAATAAAAATGGATAAGTAAATATGAAAATTTATTTTTTAAATCGATGTGTGGTGTGTTTAAAATTCACTTAATAAACCATTATTAAAGGATTTGATATCGCATGATGTCCTATATTTTAAAAATAACTAAACTTTGGTTTTCACATGATCTTACATCAATGCGAGGTTATTTTCTATGTTTTTGACAATTCCACACAAGTGTATATATTTTAAACCCCTAAAAACATGATTAGAGTCATATTGGAAAAATCGTAAATCTGAATGACAAGTCATCCATTCCTAAATTTAACAATTCAGTGTAGCCTCATTTTTATTTTATTCCAAGTAATTTTTACATCATTTTCCGAGTTTAAACCCCCCCCCCCCCCCCGACACGCACAACCACATGTTTTTAAGGATTGTGCACCATTAATAAGTGTTTACCGAGTAATTTCGGCCACACTGCATGTCGGATTGATGTGTTTTATTTGTATAAAAATAAAAAAAACTCATTATTTTTCAATTTATTAATAAATAATATGTGGATTTGTTCTATTTTTTTACTATTCCATTCACATTTTAGTGTTTGAAAAGAGTAAAATGAATTTAAATCCTTGTTGAGAAAACAATAACTTGTGATGATGTTTCATTGGTTCCTAAATCAAAAAATTAAATATATAGTAATTTTACAATAATTTCAAGGAAATCTAATTTTTTTACTAGCTTTGACCCCCCCCTCAAAACATGTTTTTAAAGGCTTTTGTACCATTAAAAAGTTTTTATCGAGTCATTCCTACCACACCAAACATCATATTAATGTGTTCTTATATGAATTAAATTTGTAAATAACTCAAAGGTGGTTAACCATTAATAAACATCAATATGAGGTCTTTTAATATGGTTCTGACTGTTCCACACATGTTTTAGTGTTTTATAACAATAAAAATGCACTCAGGATAATCCTTAGAATATTATAACTTGGAATGACATTTCATCATTTACTAAATTTCACAATTAAAATATTTGATCATTATACTATGATTTCATTTAAATACTACATTTTTCCGAGTTTTTATCCCTCCCATGTATTGAAAGGCTTGTTTACCTTTTAGATGTGTTTACCGAGAGATTATAACCACATTGCACATCATATTGGTGTGTTGTGTACATGTACATATAAAAATAACAAAAAGGTTACTATACTATGACTATACATCAATATGAACCCATTTTATATGTTTTCTACCATTACATTCAGGTTTTACTATTTTAAAACACTAAAAATGTGTTTATAGTCATCTAGAGAAAATTAAAACATGGGATGATGTGTCGTCAGTTCTTACATTTAACTATTCAATCTATGACTTTTTTCTTCTGATGACATGTTAATATTCCATTATTTTCCTATATTTTACACCTAGATCATATTTTAAAAGGATTGAACATATAAAAAGTGTTTACCAAGTCCTTTCGACCACATCGCTTGTTGAATTGATCTATTTTTTATGACATCACATCAAAAATTTCACAGTAGTGATTTTTCACAAGATTCTAAATCAATCATTGGACTTCTGATATGGTTTAGAATGTACAATAAATGTTTTAATGTTTTAGAACACTTAAAAGATGTTTTTGTTCATCCCATGAAAACAATAACTTATAATAATGTTTTGTCGGTTTATAGATTTTAAAATTCAAGCTATGATCATTTTCCCTTAATTTTAGGAAAATCCAACATCATTGTCCTATTTTTGTTTCCTCGAGTTATGTTTTTAATGGAATTTATACCTTTAATAAGTATTTAACAAGTCATTTTGACTACAATACACTTTGTATTGATTTTATTTCTATACATAAATGTAAAAAATAATAGGAATTTGGTATTCCAATGAATAAAAATTAATATGAGGTTGTTTTTAGGGTTTTTACGATTCTATACACAGTTTAGTGTTTTAAAACACTAAAATTCTATTTAGGACCATCCTTAGAAACCTGTAACTCAGAGATACAAGTCATCAGTTCCTAAATTTAAAAATTGAATTTATATTTTTTTTTTCTACTACTTTCATGGAAATACAATGTTTTTTCCCTGGTATTGACCCCCGCAAAAATGTTATTAGAGGCTTTTGTACCTTTAAGAATTGTTCACCGAGTCATCCTAACCACATTGCACTTTATATTAATGTTTTTTTCTAGAAAACGTAAAATATAAATATAAGGTAGTCTTCCCATCATTTCATGTCAATATTTGGTCATTTTCTATAGTTTTTACTATTTTATGCATGTTTTAGTGTTTTAAAGCAATAAATTTGTGTTTACTACCATCCCACGAAAACCGTAATTCGGAATGATGTTCCCTTGTTTCATAAATTTTAAAATTAAATCTATTATTTATGTATTATTATAATAGGGAAATCCTACCTCATTTTCATATTAACCTATAAAATTAGTGGAATTCATAAAACGTCTCAAATTACATTTATTTGGGTATTTATAACTTCAATTATGTCAATATTTCATTAATACGACAATTACTACATCTTCATTGTTTCATAAATAAATTAAATTATTTAATGTCTAAAAATTATAAATAAAATAACATTATGTAGGAAATATTTTTTTCTTTCTAATTAATATTTATAGTTGAATTTATCTTATGTATAACCCTATATTAAAAATGTTTTAGTTATTAAACATTGATTTTAACTATTTTAACTATTCCATAAATAAAATAATATTAAATGTCCTAATCTAATCCAAGTGGACTTAAATTGTCATATTTTATTCCTAAGGTTGTTTTTGGTCAAATTACACTTATCAAATAGAGTTAGGACATGTGTTAGGGTAATAATAATATCATTTATACCCTTAATTACCCTATTTACTTTTAACTGTGGTAAATAAAAGTAAATAGTTACTATTAAACAAAAATTATTTTCGTCCCATTGAACAACATTTTAGTTCATGATATTAACTGTGTCTCTCAGATTTTCAAAATTTCACTCATAGAAGTGGTAAAATTTTGTTACAAATTCTCCTAGGAGGTGGGTAAAAGACGGTGAAAAGTTCAATAAAATTTTTATATATCTAAACTTATTATAAAATGACTACAATGAATTACATTGAACTTATATAGGTATTATGTATCAATTTTAAAGTAAAAAATTTAAATAAAATAAATAATTATTTAAATAAAAAGTCGGTTTTTAAATAGTAACCCAGTGTTTTCACTATTCATAAAAAATTGAATGTTTTTAGAAAAATACCAAAAATTCACCCTAGGGTAATTTCGATATTCTGAATCTAAAAATGAAGTCCATTTTGAAAGATAAAATTTATAAAATTTCAAAAAGTTGTTATTACCATTCATAACAAATACTCCATAATAATATTATAATAATATCTCATTTAGTGAAACTCGGTATTGCGTACTACACACGCTATCGAGGAAGGTCTTTATTGCGTGTAATGCAAGCCAAGTCAGGCCTGCGTGTACTGAAAGCCCTTTTTGGTGTTGCGTATGAAGTAATCAAAACTTATTTCATTTATACATTAAACAAAATCTATACATAATGTTGCGTAGAATGTTTTCTACAAAACGAACTTGAAATTGTGTGTAACACGAGCCAAGAATAGTGTTGCGTATACTGCAAGAAAATACAGTGTTGCTTATTTCACAAACTAATTTTGGTGTAGCGTACAACACAAGACATCAATGAAATTAAAAAGAATAATTCTCAAAAAATCTCAGGTTGTTACATTCTACCCCCCATAAAATGAATTTCGCCCTCGAAATTCGTCGGGGTTATAAATGGTTTTCTACTTGAAGGTTTCTTTTATAGAAACTCATATCGTAAAAGGGAATACTAAAACATCATTTTAAAAAGGAAATTTAGAAATTTAATGGTTACCCAGATTAACTCATCATTGGGTTTCCACATAGGAGAACATAGGTGGAAATATAGATATGGGAGAAAAATTTAACCATCAAGTTCTGATAGAGAGTGGTAGAGAACATGGCTATGAAAAATCCAACAATAAAAAAGCCATAAATTTGTGATGATCTATGGTACAATTTGATTCATCGGATATAAGGTCACTAGGACACCATTTTTGGTTTTCAATATCATTTCCCTAAAGTTGAAAATTTTGAATTCGAAGAAATACTTACTTGATTTTTGTACAATCTCATCATTGGTCGTTCCTTGGACAATTTCCACATCATCTTTTAAAGAAATGAAGTTGAATTTGTCATTCGCGATGTGTTAGTAGATCAGGTGATAGAATGATGGGGCATTCCATCTATCTCAAACAAAAGGTTAGCAAAAGTTATCAAATATACATAAGTCCATCTATAGTGAGATTAATCATATTTGGTTCCTAAAATCGACGTATACTTCTTATATCATACCACTTAATAAATTAAAACACATTTATACTAACCTAGGACTTCCTGTAGGCCAGTGGTAGGTGATAAAGGCTTGTCGCACTTCGGTTGGGGGTTCGATTCCCACAACCTTGTCTGACATGACGGGTTGTCGCCCGTTCTTCTGGTTGTCCCTTTTCATAAATTACACTATTATAACATTCCATCAATTATATCAAACAAAATTCTAGCCTTAAACAATACTAACTTATGTTCAACATAATACATTCCAATCTTTAGGATTATCCAAAATACTTCTTTCCAAACTCATAGTATAAAGATAAGGATTACTAAAAAGTTCATATTACAAGCACGTGAATACCATCATTTATCCCTCATATATCTTGTTGGTCACATTCCAATCATGTGAATACCTTAATCATGTATTCTCTTGAAAAATGAATACCCATTGAACCTTAGTGAAAACATGAATGCTGTCAAAAGTTAACTCTTTCCACATACCAAAATCCCAAAAATTCTATATATTCAAACTGTGATATCACTTAGTCTTTATATCAATCATGAGTTCATGAATACTTTCAAACATATCATTATCTCCTTATCTCTTCATTATGTGCATATCATCTACTTTCCAAAGAAATATCTGAATAACCTTTCATGGTTACCGGTACCATTCAACATATACTTTCAAATACTTTAGAAAAAAAATAGTGTAACAATCCTTAGATGTGTCTTTATTCTATAGTACCATTACCTATACTACATAAATCTTGATAAACATAAATAATTCCACTACCTTCTAAAACCACTGAGTGTGCTTCATCATTTCCTTCGTCTCATATATCATTTGTAGTCTCTTCATCATCATCAACATAAATACTAACCATATGACCATGATGATTCTCTTCATGAGATTTTCACTTAGGTAATTGGTTTGAATAATGCCCATACATCCCAAATTGAAAACATTTAATCATTCCTGATGTCGTAGCAATACCATTATCCATGTCCATGGTGTTAACTGAACATTTTCCTTTGCACTTACTGGCTTTGTGTCCTTCTTTTCCACACCCAAAGCATCTTCTAGTTCCATTGAAACAATCTCTCGGATTCCTCTTCCCACATGATTTACATAAGGGAAATTGAACTTTATTTCCTCTATGATCATCATGAAACTCCATCTTTCTCTTATTATCTGAGTTGGGAATCTTTCCAATGTTGAGATTATTGATCATATTATGAGATTTATGATTAGGCATAATAACGATGTTTCACCTTCCAAATCCAATTTCTTTTTCATGAACATGAAGAATATCAATCCATTGTCCATCATATTCTCCATTATCAAGAATCTTCCTGTTTCCAACCATTTTCTAAAACCCAAAAAGAATGGTTTGAGAGGAAAAAATCATGCTAGGTAAAACAACACAATAAAGGGGGATTACCTTCCATATCTAATATCTTAGGTTAAATTCTAAGATCGTTACCATAATTATTGGACTATAACCTATACTTATACTTAACCTTAGGGACATCCCTAGACATACCTTAGAAATATCTCTAGGGTTCTCACTAAAGTTTTCGCATCCTAGTTTCCAAAGGTTAACTAAACCTTTCCTCTGATACCAACTATAACGGTCTGGAATTACTTCCAGTTGACTATAATTGATACCTATCAGGGCACTCCATGGGTGGATACACCTCCTGGGTGGGACACACCACCATCCCCAGTGGCAACCATTTCCTCATAAAGCCCTTGGGCGGAGATCCATGCTTCGTCCAACGCTCATATGTGAGAGTTCCCAAGGATCGGATTCATTCTTACCTCCTTTGACTCTAATACCAACTGTTGAGATCCAAAGCTTGACGTGGATGGAAATTACATTATTTTTTCAAAATTCTTAAGATATAACAAAAACATACACCAAGGGACCGTAATAGTTTAGAGTCTTTGGAAACTCGGAACGTAATATTCTAATCATGGTGAAAGATCTTCAACATCTCCCAAAAAGATCTTCCCCTTTTAGTTTTCTTACCTAAAACAATTCTTGAAATCCTGGGGAAAAGAAAAAATATAAAGGATGAGCTCAAATGCTCAGTAAGGGTAAGCATGGAGAAAATAAAACAAACCATATACATTTGAAGCTAAAAAAACATGAACATAATGTTTAAACATAAAAATCTAGAGCAAAGACATAAATCTTGGAAGTATGTAAGGCATGTCTCATAATGGAACAACAATCCTGATAACATAACATGGGAGTAAATCATGTAATTTTGGAAACCATTCAGAACTTCTTATGATTTCCACTGTAGCCAAGGCATTGCTGCCAAGACCATCTTAGTGGACAAAGTCCCTTTTTGAATCGAGTTCACTCCTCGTTCCAGTCATGTATCACTGAACTGGATTAACAAACCGTTCCAGCCATGTCTATCTCATGAGATATAAATCTTTACCCAATTCATTGGAGGGAGATATAGGTCCCACCCCTCTCATAATGAAATCATTTTTACTTGTGCCACAATATAAACATAAATCATTCATCATAACCCAAAGAATAAAAATGGGTTCCATAAACATCATCCCATCATAACATAATCCTTATAAAAAAATGGATATCAATTCATCATAATTAAAGAGAAACCATGTAAATCATAGATAAATTATACTTTAATCATATACATATGAAATAATTCCATATTTTTTGGAAAATGGTTTAGATAAAACACTTGAAATTAATTCTTGAGGAAAATATCATTTCATCATCAAAAACATTTTCTTTTCACAAAATGCCATTCAATTTTAAAAGAAAAGTTTTTTTTGATAATAATTATGAAATAATGTAGAGTACGTTTCATGAATAAAAGGAATTATAAAACCGTAAAAATCCGTTCACTCCATATAAGTTAAAATAACATTCTCCTTGTACTTTTGTCAGAAAAGTCAAAAAGTACCTCGTGTGGTAATCAAAATAAAGATTCCTTCCATACCTTGTGGTAAAAGTCATAAAATGGTAAAAATGACTTTAAAATACATGGAATAATAATAAAAATTTTATGAAAATATTTTTAGAAATCATGGAAATGGATGATAAACATAACCCTAGTAAATACTTACGAATAAATAATCTCAGATAAGAATGAGATTGGAACAATTATCCATTACCTTAGGTCTGATATGCTTCGTACGTATCCGAACCTCCTGTATAATGATTTAAATTATGTCATTGACTTATTAAAAAATAATATTTATTGTTATGATATCATATATGGTTCACTTATGAATTTATATTACCCGTTGTTTTCTAAATTTCATGTTAAAGTAGCGATTTGGGTAAAATGTTTTATTTATCGTACGTGTTTGGACTTGTTGTTCTGGATATCATTAATACTTATATCATGATCTAATTACTTCCAGAATTTAAATCATGATATATATATCATATATATTCAGTATATATATATATAATATATAGATAAATTAAATGAAATACATCGTTCATGGAGACGGTAGATTGTACATACGCATGAATGCTGTTTTATTTTCCTTATTAACTTGAATGGAAGTAAGTAGATGAAATATATATATATATATACATAAATCCAGTAGCTTCATTTTTTCATATATTTTATTATTATTCATTATATATACTTTATAATCATTCTTGAATGGTTAATCATGGAAAATGAATCTCATCGCATTCGTGGAGACGGTAGTCCGTACATACGTACGAGCGATGATATCATTCCCATGATCATGAAATTGTATTGAAGTGTATTTATAATATTAAATAATAAATATCACTTTACAATAACCATATATAGTTAATTATTTACACCATTATACCCATCCATGTAAGGTGGTGGTGGAAAAACAGATTACACCACGGCGTGGAGACGGTATTCCGTACGTACGCACGCGTGGTGATTTCATTTTCTTTAGGATGGATATAAGGTGAAATAGGGTTGTTTCATATTCATAATAACATATAATTATATGAGTGATACTGATGTTATTACTTTATAATTAAACAACTAAATAATAAGGAGTTGAACAAGAAATAAACTTGAATGAATCGAAAGAACGATTTCCTCTTCTTCGACACACCTCCTTTAATCCTTCTCTTTAAGAAGTAGAGTTAGTCTTTTGAGAAGAAACAAACCTCAAGAATGTTTCTATGGAAGTGGAGAAAAGACATGGTCAGGGGTTGGTCGAGATTCAAGTCTCAAAAGGGAGTGAAGAGAAGAGGGAAGGGGAGCCCTTTTTATAAGGGAAGAGAGGGACACCTTTGGAACAAATTAAACTATTATTTTATAATAAAGTCATATTCGATTTATAATAACTCCAAATTAATTTATTTAGAATCTAAGGTGGTTATGGTTCGAAATACTCTCATAAAATATAATTTAGGAAAGTTTATGTTCCTATTTTAACCTTATCATTTATATTTCACTTTAAGTTAAATAATTTTACTTTTACCGTGTCTTCTTGTTTTCTTAAACTATAAGGTTAATAAACTTACTATAACAAGACAAAAGAACCCCAAGTTGTTTATTATTAATATATATATAATTATCTAAGTCATTTGGACGAACCATATATTTTTAGGAATAAAATAACAATTAATAAAATAATATTTGTTTTAAAAACTATTTTATGTCAATTTTGACACTATTTGGTAATTGATATTTGTGAAAATCATAAAAGAATGATTAGTTAAAAAAACGTTAATTAAATCAATAAGAACATGTCATAGTATCGTATAAAATTAGTGGAATTCATAAAATGTCTCAAATTACATTTATTTGTGTATTTATAACATCAATTATGTCAATATTTCATTAATACGATAATTACTGCATCATTATTATGTCATAAATAAATTAACTTATTTAATGTCTAAAAATTATAAATAAAATACCATTATGTATGAAATATTTTAATCTTTCTAATGAATATTTATTGTCGAATTTATCTTATGTATAACCCTATATTAAAAATGTTTTAGTTATTAAACTTTGATTTTAACTATTTTAACTATTCCTTAAATAACATAATATTAAATGTCCTAATCTAACCCATGTGGACCTAAATGGTCATATTTTATTACTAAGGTTGTTTTTGGTCGAATTACACTTATCAAAGTAGAATTATGACATGTGTAGGGTAATAATAATATCATTTTTACCCTTAATTACCCAATTTACTTTTAACCGTGGTAAATAAAAGTAAGAAGTTACTATTCACCAAAAATTATTTTCATCTCATTGAACCACATTTTAGTCCTTGATATTAACTAGGTCTCTCGGTTTTTCGAAATTCCACCCACAGAAGCGGTAAAATTATGTTTTATGTGAATTTACAAATTCTCATAGGAGGTGGGTAAAAGAAGGTGAAAAGTTCAACAAACTTTTTATATATCTAAAATTATTATAAAATGACTCCAATGAATTACATTGAACATATATAGGTATTATGTATCAATTTAGACCTAAAATAAATTTAAATAAAATAAATAATTATATAAAAAAAAATTGGTTTTTAAATATTAACCGAGTGTTTTCACTACTCATCAATAATTGAAAGTTTTCAGAAAAATACCAAAAATTCACCCTATGCTAATTTCGATATTCCGAATCCAAAAATGAAGGCCATTTTGAAAGATAAAATTTATAAAATTTCAAAAAGTTGGTATTACTATTCATAACAGATACTTCATAATAATATTATAATAATATCTCATTTACTGAAGCTCGGTATTACGTACTACCCACGTTATCGAGGAAGGTCATTATTGCATGTAATTCAAGCCAAGTCAGGGATGCGTGTAGTGAAAGCTCTGTTTGGTGTTGCGTCTAACATAATAAAAACTTATTTCATTTATACATTAAACAAAATCTATACATAATGTTGCGTAGAATAGTTTCTACAAAACGAATATGAAATTGTGTGTAACACGAGCCAAGAATAGTGTTGCGTATACTGCAAGCAAATATGGTGTTGGGTATATCAAAAGCATATTTTGGTGCAGCATATAAAACAAGTCATCAATGAAATTAAAAATAATAATTATCATAAAAGCTCGGGATGTTACAACCATGTTGGATAACCTGGACATATATGATAAAAATAACTATCAAAGACTAATAAAGAGTGATATCGAACATTTTCATTATAATTTTATCCATTACAAAACTATAAATATGTGATGGGTCAATAGACCATTGAAAAAAGTAAATAATTAACAATTTTTAAGATCATTTTGATAGAGTTGAGGAATTCATTTACTTACTAGAATAATAACATAAAGAATCATACATTCTTGATTTAATTCAATTTTTTATGCCCAATTTCATCCTCATAAATTTTCCAGAATTATGATGTATATATATAAGAATTACCATATCGATCAAAGATCACAAAAACTATAATGGTTATAAATATCTTAAAAATGAAGTCCAAAAGTGAAGTCATACTTCCACATTAAACTAAATCCATACATATATATAACCCAACAAAACATTTCATATAATGGTTATTAATAACATGTTATCACATCAATTAAAATCGTATATGGGTTTCTAAGATGATGAAATTATGGGTTTCCTTTGAAAAATATCATGCTCTAGAGTGCATTAATCACTTCACCAGATGTCTCAACATCAACAATAGTAGCATCAACAAATTTTCCCAAATTTTTTTGGTTCTAATCATAATTATTTCCTCCCTGTGTAATGAACATTGGGAACTTATTTTCATAATTTCCCAACTCATTACAACTAAATCATCTTACTATATAATGACTATCTTTAATCTCATTTTTGGACTGTTCAGGACCCTTTTTCTTGTTGTCACACACCTTGTGACCAAACTTATCACACTGGTAATATTTTATAAGACCTTGCATACATTCCCCAAAATGCATTTTAATACACTTGGAACAAGTTTTAGTATTACTTATAGAATTACTAGTTGGTTTCCTCTTCATTTTGTATCACCATTACCATTAATTACTCCTATAAACTCATGGAATGTAAGTGTTATCAAACTCCATTTCAACTTTCTTAGCACAACAAACCACTTTTTAATATATTTTGAATTCTTAGGATTCCAAAGCTATTTATATACCTTGTTTCAATCTAGAGTAAAATATATTAATTTTACTATAATTTTCTTGAATAAAGTCCAAAACAGACATTGATAATCTTGGGAAGTTTGCGTTATATGCAAAAAATGATTCATCATCCTTTTGATTTAATTCCATGAAATGATTCTCTATCCTATTCTAAGAAATATTAGGGAAATATTTCTCAATGAAAATATCCTAAAATTCTTCCCATTACATTGAATTAATATCATTTTCCTCTCTAGTATTCTTGACCAATGTCCACCATCAATCAAATTGACATTCAACATGATAGATGGAAAGAGTAACCTTTTGATGTTCTAAACATCCCATGACTTAAATATATCTTTCCCAGTGTATTGATTAATCCTTCAGCTACCACAAGGTCAAATGATCTAATGAATGATGGGGGATGTTTCCTCATAAAATTTTCCACTACTGACACATTCCTCTATGGATGATCTAGATAATATCTTTCATGGATACCACCACCATTTATAACCTCATTCTATAAATCCATCACTATAAAAAATCATTTAGTTAAAATTACGAACACCTCATGATGTTGATTTGAAAGGATATATTCCTCAAGATGAATTCCCATTACATTTTTCCTATTTCATCTATGGAAAAACATTTTGAACATACATATTTTAGATGAATCAACATGGAAATATTAAAATACTAAACTATTTAAACTTAACCATAAATTAAAATCAAATAATGGAAAGAAATTAACACCATCATAACCTCTAATGTTATCTAAACTGACCATTGAAAACTACTATAAGGGATCAGACATAAAAATTACATATTCTTGAGTTAAGTTAATAATTCACATTGAGGATATTTTTCGTTTTAGAGATTTTGATAATTAGGCCATAACTATTACATAAAAAACCATTTGAATACAAAGTGTAACTTAAAATAGTATATATTTATTTCATATCACAAAAACATTTAAAAGGAAACATGGATTATTTTCTTGTTTAATAATCACAACTTTTCATTGATTCTATCCTTGACTATATTATCCCTTAAATCCTATTATAACTTTAAATAATATGGGACAATCACAAAATATAAGTGAGGTACCTGGAAAATAAATAAAACCAATAGTGAAGTGAAACAAATTCTAACTCATTTAATGTTCTGTCAACCAATGAAACAAATAATTTCTTCATGAATGACACAAATACATTTTTCTCGAAAAAACACATTAAAATCAATAGAATGTAATTTAAACTAAATTATTTGATATAGGGAATCATATACATAAAAACCATTCAAAACCATTTCAATTTTAAAAACTCTATGATATACTTCCAATACTATTATTACCCAATGAATTGGAGATCTATAATGGGGATCCCCCTTTTCATATGCTATATCGGTCCCACCTGTGCACTATAATGGGGATCATCCCTTTATATAAGCTATAAAGGGCTCACCTGTAAATTATAATGGTGATCAAACCATAATATAAGATATGTTGGGCTCACTCATTGTCTATAATGGGGATCAACCCTTCTTATAAACTGTATCGGGCTCACCTATTTCAAAAACTTTTCAAGTACTATTTCATGAATAACACACATTCATCAAAAAACCCTTTTGAAAACTTATTCTAATCCAATATGAAAAATAGTTTCATATAAAAATACCATTTTCATTTAATAACCCTTTTTAATACAATAAAAAGGAATAAGATATTTCTTTTCCTTAAAAACATTAAGTCTTATAGTAGAATCTAAGTATCAAATAACTATTACAGCAATATAGAAGTTATTATCACCGTATACATTATAAATAACATTCCTTTTTTTCATTGTTTAAAAATCCCATATAAAACACATGAAAATATTCCATTTTGAATCATTTGAATTATATTATAAATATCAAAACTGGTATTTAAAATGCTTTTATATTCATAAAATATATAAATTAGTATCATGGTAAAAAAATATTTGATAATCAAATCATTAAACATTCAAGGTGTTTCGTACCACTTTGAACATTTAATTATTAATATACATTAATTAATATAATTAAAAGAAAATTAAATAATATTATTAAAGAAAAAATATGTATATTAAATGATATAGTGGGTGAATATGCACCTTATAAAAGAATAAATGTGCATATTATTATGAAATACCTCATTAAAAGAAGATTGAGATGAAGTCCCCTACTAAGAGTTTGAATCGCCACATACAATCTCGATATTATTGAATAATAAAACTCATTTAAATATTTATATTAATTATATATTTTTTTAATATTTATTATTCCTTTTATATCATTTATTATCATGTTGTAACAAAAAAATTATTATTTATGTTCATGACTATTATTTTAACGATATTTGGAACAATAGTCAAAAATGAACTTGGTATGATATCAATAGTCTTTTGGGTCATATTTCTATAATACAAAAATTAATATTAATGAATTAAGTATCAAATTTATACTTCTATTATACTTTAATATAAAACCATTAATTATGGTAATGAAAAATGAACAATGTTTTAATCATGTACATGGTAGGTAGTATATAAGCATGAGTAACGTTTCGATTTATTTCATAGATAATTATGAAAATAAGGTAATTCTAATTTTATAATTATAAAATGATAATAATATTATTAAAATCATAATAATATTTTAAATATATGTATATATATATCATACAAGTGATGTGTTGAATAAAAATGATTCACATCACTTTGTAGAGATGATAGTTCACACTTACCAACGAATGACATTACCTTTATTATGGGAATATAAATTTAGAAAATAATTGATAAATTATTAAATTATAATGATAAATATTCCTTAGAAAACATATATAAGCAGTAACTCCATCATTATGACCATCCTTGAGAGACGGTAACGAAAAATGAACTATATCGGTTCATGAGGTGGTATTCTGTTGTACACTTGAACGTAAAGTTAAAATCCCATTTTATGAAATTGGAGATGGAATTAGGTGATTATATTTTCATAATGAAATATAATTATATTTATTATACATTAGTTTTTATTTAATCATTGATGAAGTATATTTAAAATAAGTAGATGAAGAAATAATATAAAAACAGTTAAATAAAAACCTTACCTTTCCTTCTGATGATCACATTTTATTAACAACATGACACCTCTAAAAAGGGTTTTATGACAAAAATATGGCTACCATAATGTGGGTATGAATACTAGGAATGGTTTTTTGTAGGTATATTTTGAATTAAAACGTTTTATAAGAGTGAGTAAAATAGAGGAAGAGGTTCCTTTTTTATAAGATAGTGGAGGGGCACTACTAGAATTGTTAAAAGTATTAAATTAATATAAATTTATGTTACATTAAAATGGTGTAAAAAATTATTTAGTTGTAATATATGATGATTATAAGTTTAAATATAATAATCCAATTGAAATAATATTGGTTTTGGTTATTGTTTTTAACCCTTATCTTATTTTATCCATTTTAAACTCTTATCATTTTATCAAATAATTAACACTTTGAGGGTTAAAATAGTTACAAAATCATAAAAAATGACCAAATAATGAGTAATTAATTACATATATATATAATGTTTCCAAATATTATATTTTCATAAATTTTATTTCATTTAATTAAATATATTTTGTTTTAAGTTATGAATTATGTCATTTTTTAAAATAGTCATCATTTGACTTTTTAAAAAGCCCAAAAAACATTTTTCCTTCAAAAAACCATCATTAACTAAATAATAAAATGTCTTATTCATCTATAAAATTATATCATTACATCAAATATTTCAAATTAAATTTATTTTAATATTATTAATATCATTTATTTGATTATTTATTTAGTAAATTAATTAATGTATCATCTTTGTGTTCTAATTAAATTTAATTATTTAATTTATAAAAATTATAAATAAATTAAAATGATGAAAATAATATTTTTATATTTATTAGTAATATTAATAGTATAATATATCACGTAGATAACCCCATATTAAAAATATTTTAGTAAGAAGAGACATATTGATAACAAATTTTCCTTCACATTAAATTAAATGTAATAAATGTCTAATCACAACCAAGGTCTATAAAAATGTCAAAATATTATCCCAATGATTTTATTGGTCTATTATAACTCATCCAATAAGAATAAGACAAGTTTTAGGGTAGTTTTATATTATTATAATATTATTTTAACCTCTAATTACCATATTTACATATTAACCGTGGTAAATAAAATAATAAAGTTACTATTCAGAAAAAAATTATTTTTATCCTATTGGAACTAATTTTTCATTCTCATTAAAAAAATTAATATATATTTTTAAAAATTATATTCATATAAGTGCTTTAATAAGGTTTAACATTAATCCCGTTGACGGATCGAGAAAACTAGTTTTTAGAGTAAAACATTCAAATGTTCGTAGAGTTTTTCTATTTAATTTCTATATAATTTTTTTCCAAATGAATTATATTGAATTAAATGATAAAAAATAATAAAATTACAGATTAAAATCAATTAAATGGTCAAAATAACTATATAAATAAATTAGATGAAAATTGTGTTTTTAATTAAAATGTAGTATTTTTCACTATTCATTAAAAATCAATATTATCATAAAATACCAAAAACATTCACATTATACCTGATGATATGGCTCTTCTTTTATATTGCTGATGGGATAGACAATAACAGAGTCAGTGCGGAAATTTTCACTCACTTTCACATTCTACCTGATGATATGGCTCCTCTTTTATTTCGAGATAAATGTAAAATTCACTCGTTTCGCCTTTTGTAATCTTTCTTATTTAATATAAGGGCCTCTGTGCTCATGTTATTTTTAAAAAAACCAAAAACATATACAAACAAAAATGTTATGTCCCACTTACAAAGAGGGAATGTTTTTAAAATATAATATATGATGTTGAAACAAACTAGAGTTAAATAGAGTTCTCCATCAAAATTTGTTAAAATTCATTTTTTGAAAAATACTCTTTTTATGCATAAAATCGATTTTGTTCTTATATTATGTTTAGAAAACATATAATATGAATTTTAAACATTATATTGAATTTATATTTCTTTAATATAATCCAATGAAGAGTTATTTGAATATTTTTTAAACAAAACTATTCCCATTAAATTTTTTTATGAAAAACACATCCATTATATTTAATTCGTTTTTTCCATTTCAAATTAATTGGTTACCAATAAACCATTATATAATCATTTGTAAGACTTATATTAATAATTTACTTAACATTATATATTCTCTCAACTCCAATAGTTAGATTTTTAAGGTAACATTTAAATAATAATATTTAGTTGTTCTCTTACGTTCGATGTGGAATATCATGTATGCTATTGAAAATAATGTGTCCTTTTCAAAAAAAATGGGGTGTTAAAATTCCAAATTATATAGTAATAAAAAAATTACAAAATAAAATAAATATTTAAAAAGTGTTAGTAATTCCCCAATGAATAAATTAAATAAATTTCTTGTTAAACACACTTTAATATTTAAAGTGTTTACACCATATAGTGTAATGCATATACGGTTATGTTAATATATAAAATTCATATATCAGATTAAACGGATAATATAAAAAAAAGTTATTCATATATTTTATTGGGGTTTATAAATAATCCTATGAAATAGGAAAATAATATCCCCTATGGGTGTGAAACCTAATGTGTAGTTTATCCCACTAGTTTTACAAAAAGTGATTCTTGATTTAATAGAGAACCAACATTTAATAGGATTTTAATCATCAAGGTATATTTTCTATTCCCTACATGAACTTTTTATATAGAAATGGATTTATACAATTATAATGAATCACTCCTTACCATAAATATTTATTTTATGGTCTCTAATATTTAGAGTTACTCCATATTATTTCCCTAAATTTTAGTATCTCTAAATCTTATAATGGCAGTATAATGTGTGGGAATACATAATATGTCATAAAAAATATATCTAATGGATGATAATTCCTTGAATTTATAGTAATTTAAATATTGTAAAAAATTACAAATGATATTACAACAAATGAATTTTATTTGAAAATAAAATAGTTTGATAGGAAATGGAAATTATTATTAGTTTTTTACATGGAATTAAAATATTCACAAAAAAATGGAAAAATAATTTACATAGAAACCCATAAAAATATTATGTGGATTAAAAATAATTACTAATTATCATAATATATTAATGAATTATTATAATAATTTAATATTAAATGTGATCCTAAAACCATTAAATGTGATTGAGTTTACAATTCAATTATCTCAAGTCTTCAGTTGGTAGGTCTTTTTATCAAAATGAATCACCAAGATAAGTTTGATAAAAAATCAACTTGGAACATCATTAATATATATATATATATATATATTTGAAATTTATATTTCATTCCATATTCCATTTATTTATCACTTTGTTTTTACTATCATTTCCCACTTGGAATTTATAGTCAATTTCTCAATAAGGTCATCAGTATGTTTAATGTGATTAATGGAGTGATAAAATAGTTTCATAATATCCAAAATTATAGAATTAATATATTCTTTTCATATATGATTTAAAAGATTTTATAATATTATAATTATATTTTCCTTTTATAAAATTTTACTCAATTTTTTCAAATTTAGGTTTTAAAAATTATTATTATAAATTAATGTTGACAACTTCAATATGATTTCCCATTTATATTTCTAGAATCTTATATTTGATTAAAATAATTTAGTTTTTTAAAATTCATTTAAAAAACTATACATATATAGTTTTGATAAAAAATGAACCCCATCCATGGCGGTGATAGTTCTCACATATCCCAAGAGACATTTCAAGTATTTTATAAATGGTAAGAGGAAGGTAGATGATGTGTATCCAACTAGTATAATAATTTTTTTATTGATACAGAAGTTAATATTTTAAAATTTCATTGATAAATTTTGTGGATGTAAAATTAAAAAATCTATGAATTAATGACATATTTACCTTAAAATAAGTTTTAGTTCTTTTATACCTTGCTTTACATGCAAAATAATGTCTAAAAATAGTGATATAGTATTGAAATATTATTATTAAACGTCACTTTTATTGCATAGACATTTGGTTTGAGTGTATTAATAGATTGAAGTATATGATGGGTTAATTTTTTAAATACATGTAATTAATTAATTCATTGGATTTCAATTTGATAGAAATAATAAATATATATATTTTAAATTTATATGATTTATTTTTATAGAAAACATATTTTAAGAAATTAAAGGGTTCAAGATAATAAAAATAATTAACAACTTTTGGTCATCGGTTCTAATTAAATTTATCAAAAATATATAATATTTTTCAACATAAAACTAATGGTTTTTATTAATAATGGTATTGGATTTAATTACAATCTATGCACATAAATGATTGTTCCTAAAAATTGTTATGTTTCAAATACCATGTTTATTTTCAAAATAATTTTATCTAAATAAAGAAATATAATTTAATAAAATGGATTCAATATATGGAATTATAATTTCTATATTTTTTAATCTGTCAACTTTTATTTTTTATTATAGTGAATAGTAACTATGGTAACCATTTTTCATCCTAGTTAAGATTAAGAATAGTTAATGAGAGGTTCAAATTAAATTATAGAATATAAATTAATACTTAGTCTTGTCTAAATCTTATTGGTTGTTTATATTAGGAACATAAATTATATTATATTTTATCCATTGAGTACTTATTGATACTTTCTCTAGAATATGAATTCATTTTGTTGTAATTTAATATATATTTACAAGGATTACACCCGCCTAACTTATAAAAGGAGGTCCTCTCCCCTTTTTTCATTCACTTATTTTTATCCATATATCATTTGTACAATGACCCAAAATACCATTATAAAATCCTTACCCACGTTTTATATATTTGGTTCTTACCAAAAGATGATTCATTAAATTCTTATGGTGTAATCCATATGAAATTTACCAAATAAGAGTTATTTGAATTTACCAAATAAATTTTTTATTTTGTTCATTATCTTCCTCCAAAAAATAATCTATAACCAAAATAAAATGATTTTAATGAGTATTCAAAAAATTTGTATGTTAATTTTATATATGTTATCTTCCTTCTTTCATCATATGATAATTTATAATATCATTATTATGTATGTGTTGACTACCACCTACCTAACACGATGTGGTTAATTTTTCATATCCTCAAAAACATGAAGGTCATATGGGTGGGTTTAATTAATATATATGATATTTTTGACATAACTATGGTTTTTTATGTATATGTTTTATTTAAAATTATCTTTTTCATATTTTGGTAAATCCAAATAGTAGTTAAGTGAACGTATGTACTATCCTCTCCATAAAGTGATGTTACTAATCTTTAATTTAGAACTAATACGAATGTTTATAAATTTTTATATAAATATCTAATATATTACATAAAACAAGATTTAAGTTTAGAATATTAAGATTCCATTTTAATGGTGGAAGTCCCAAAACCATCAAACTGATACATTTATGTATACCATACCAGTTTTGACTCAAATGATTATTTTTGTAAATAATTTCTAATTTATTGAAAATTAGAAGTTTTAATCGATTTATATATTGTAATATAAGTATAAATAAGATTCTTCTATTGCATAATAATTATCATAAATTTAATATATAGTAATTTATTAGAAAGTATGATGAAAGTCAGGACCTGATGTAAGGATTTATTTGACAAACTCATTTCTTTTTTGGATTTTTTATTTAAAATTATAATTAATTGCGATTATATGATACTTATCATATACCACATATTTTATTCTCCTATGTATATTCAAGAAATTTCATTTTTTAAAACCATTTTCCTTTATTTAGTAATTAAAATTATCAATATTATTTTTTAATAAAAGATGGCATAATTTTCACTTTTGTCTATCAAATTTTTACTCATTGTCCATGTAATTGAAAATGATTTAAAAAAGGTTATATGATATAATAAAATTATTATTTATATTCATTGTCAAAAGTATTTTAATTTCATTTCAACGGATTAAAATTGAAATTTTACAATGTTATCTAAATTGGTTATTTATGACTTTTTAAAAACAAGTTAGAATGGAATCGTGGTTTTAAAATTTACCACACAAATTTTTACCTACCATACTTAAAGTTATTTTATATGAATATAAATTTATATTTTTCTATTTTAATTTTCAAATAATTTCATTTTCTCAATAATTTTTAAATGTCTAGTTTTAAAATATTAAAGGAATACTATATTTTCCAATGCTTAAAAAAATGTTCAAATTCACCTATAAATGATTCTTCCATTATTTTAAACGTCCTTTACTGTTAATTATGATTTATGATGATATGATCAAATAATAAAATCCATGTTATTTATATGTATATTATCTAATTTTCAGATGATAAAAGTTTTATGAAACATGTTTTTTCTATGTGTTTTCTATGATGAATTTTTTATTAATTTTAAAAAATTATGAACCACATACATAGGGATTTAATTATATGATGAATTAGTACATTAAATCACTACATTGGAATGGTTAATGTTAAATATCTTGTGATAAAATAAGGAATAAAATGTAGATTTATCCAAGTTCCATATGTGATACTTCCCACTATGATAGTCTTGGGAGGGAACTTCAACAAAGGAAATGATAATTAGGGAGTGAACCCAACATATTATGGTAATATTAATACTATGATATTTTTTGTTGTGATAATTGAATAATAAAAGTAATTTATATGATTTTTATTGTGCCTCATAATTCCTTTTACATTTTCATATCAACTTTTATCATGTCTCATGATTTATTAATGTTGATTACTCACTCTTATGATTCATGTATTTTAAAATGCTAACACATTATTCCATAACTCATGATTTATGATCTATGATTATTTTAGAATGATAATAATAAGTCATAATGAATTTAATATACCATAATTATTATCTTATTCTTTAATATGCCCTCAAAATAAATTTTCATGTTCATAATTACTAAGAATCTAAACTCACTCTTTATTATGTTTTTATTATCCCAGGGTTATCAAGAAATGTATTACATAGAAACTATAAATAATATAATGACAGAAGAACATTGTAGGATATATTTGTGATATCTCATCAAATAAGCTGATTATATATATACTCGTATATAATCTAATCTTTTGAAGTACCAAGACAAGTATTATTATTAAATATATTGAATAATCACATAAAATGAAATAAAATTTATTTATCTTATATTGGGGTTTCATGAGTTGGTATAAGAGTTGGGTTTTCTTATTTTTAGAAATTATTATTATATAAATTTATTTAAATCCTAGGGAATAAGCCTATGTATTGGATAAAATCATTATTTTTGTTAGCTAGAGATTTTTTGGTTTCATAGAAATTAAATTAAAGTCTAGAAACATCCAATTAGTAGTAGTTTTTGAATAGATTCACCAAGTGGTAAAAACCTAAAAATGGTATTTTTGAGTTTCGGCATGATATTTTCCTATTTAATGAAGAGTTGTACTCCGACTATACAACTAGACAGATAATCTGATGGTATATTCTTTGGTTAACTCAGATTTTGTTTTTGAACCATTCTGATATATGAGAGGATTAATCTATGATAATCTATCATAATTTATTATGATAAGAGATGAAGTTACTTTTTTATATGATGAAATAAGATGTCATGGTTTAGGTTATATTAGTAATTATTTTAATGACTATATGATTTATCAATCTAATTATTATAGTTAGAATTTAAAATATTTTTATTTGGGGTTTAGTTAATGTATAGAACTAGGAGATATTATTTAACCCATGAATGTGATAGACAATGCATTAACCATCCTTATAAGAAAAAAAAATAAAATGGGATATTGAATTTAAAAGGATTTGATTATATATAATTAACAATGTAACATTTTTATTAAAAACCTATATATAGGTTTTAAGATGAATACACCAAATAAAAGAAAAACATAATTATATGAATGTACAATTGATAATGAGCATGTAGGGTTGAGTATTTACCTTACTAAATGTCATGAATAATGGAATAATCACCTAGGTAAGCCAAAAAATAGAATTTGAAGATTTTATATTCATGGAATATAAGGATATAGAGATACTAATTTGATGGAAAAAAATAGTGTTTGATGGAGGGAATTAATGTTCATGGTAAGGTTCCATTAATATGTGAAGGTATAATATATTGTAGGTATTGGTATTATCTCATAAAATTCTATTATATAGTGGAGAACTCCTAGAGGCTTAAGGGAGTATGTAACCTCAGTCATTATAGTGGATTATAGTGGTTAATAGACAATTATCATCCACTCTAGAGTAGGGGATGTCATATAAATGTTTGTAAGAATTTTACATTTGAAAATATTATTATTCTTACTGTAAAAAACATTAATGTGATTTTGAGTATGTATTATCTACCTTTATATAATTCCCCTGTTGATTATTTAATAACAAAATCAATTCTTGATTTTCCAAATCAACCCATTATTTTCTATCAATATAAGAATGAATATGAAACTTTTATAGAGAATACATCTATTTTGAGGGACTTATTACCAATACATTAGGGGTATCTATCTCAAATTGATTGGGTGAAATTGATCATTGATGATATGTTTATTTTTAGGGATGATGATAGTGTATTTATCAAATAGTTTCATAGTCTTCCCCAAAACCATGAATTTGACTTTTTAGTTGAACTAAAACCTGTCGTAACACATATTCCAATGATTCCTTATAGAATGAACCTACCATGTTCAATTAATTGATAAAGAAACTTCTGGATAATATTGATAAGGGGTTCATTTGGACATGTTCCTAACCATGGGTTGAAAATATTATTTCTATTAAGAATTAGGATCATTTAATTCATCTTTGAATTTATTATTATTATTATAACATGATTAATATCAAGAAAAATTATTCCCTACACCATATTGAAGTTTTAATTGATCAATTTTGATGAGGAAATAATTTTCAAATATTGGAATATTATATTGATATCCTTATTTGGGGATCCAAATGGAGGAAATATTTATCCATGACTTCCATATGATGTATGGGAACTACAAATTTATTGTGATTCTATTAGGAAATACCAGTACACATCCTATCTTAATAGATATAATGAATAGAGACTTTAGAGATTAAATTGAAAATTTTATTGTAATATTTGTAGATCATATTATTATGTATCCTAATATAATTATACCCTATTAATATTATTATAGAAATGTGTTTAAGACCTTGAGGAAGTATAATTTTGATGAACAATTTAGTAAATTTGAATTAGGACTACTGAATTTATCATTCTTGGGACATGTAATCCGAAAAGAGGTGTTATATAAGAATATTTAAATGTAAAATGTTTTTAAACATTGGAAAATATCAACCATTATGATAGAAATTCTTAGTTTTTTTATTGGAAAGATACTATCAAACCATTTTGAGAAATTTCTCATGAATATCAAATCTTATATCCAAGATGATACAGAATGGTGGTAAGTTCCTTTAGATAGAAGACTGTTAGAAAAATTAAAATATATATATCTAAGGGTAGATTAGTGAACTAATACTAACACAAACCATCAATAGAATGGGTTTGTGATCTATAGTGATTCATCAATGTAGGAATGATGATTTATTATTATGTATAATGACAAGGTACTAGCTTATTCTTCACACCAATTAATGGTTTATGAGACAATTGCTTAAATCCAGATTTTGAATTATAAAGGGTAATTTTTTCATTGAAGACATTTATAAATGATCATTATTGTTAATGATTTATATATATACTAATCATAAAATATATAAGTATATACTCCCATAAAAAGAGTCGAATATAATCCAAAGGAGATTGCTGGAACTGATTAATGTTTATAACTGCCAATACATTACCAATATGGTAATGAGAACATGGTGTATGTCACTCTATTTTGGAATGAAAAATATAGTTTTTAAAATATGAGTATTTAATTACATCCAATAATAATTTTCTTTTTTAAGAAAACCATAAAATCGTATTGAAGAGGGAAAGATCTAATATCTCTTATTTGAGTGTTGAATCATCTATTAAAATGAGTGTTATAGAGGTACACAAAGTCAATGTATAGTTATAAATGAATTTAATGAATTTTAATATTTTCATTAATGATAGTAAAAGATTTATAATTTTTATAAATTGTTTATGTGACCCATTAACACTAAAATTTAAGGACTTGATAGATGAAGCTCATAGTTCATCATTCCCTATTAATTTTTTAAGTAAAAAGATGAAAGAAGATATTAATGTGAATTTTAGGAGGGGTGACATTAATGGATATATAGTTTCATATGTATCTCAATTATTAGTATTCCATCATGATATGGGTAGGTGATAAAATTCTGTGGTTATTTTTAAGCATTATTCATATCTAAGTTGAATTGTGAAAACAAGATCATGGATTTCTTCAGGGGACTCCCCGTGATATATAAATGACATAATGATATTTTTTTTGTCTTTGATCATCGTATGTAATAAGTTAATTTATGTTCTATCATCAAATATTTCTCCATTTATCATATATCTATATTATGTATTAATAAAGTGGTATGCTTCTGTGTAGTACTACTCTCAATGGTGTTTGTTTGAGATAAGATGATTACCTCAATGTTTTGGAGAAATATTCATCTTGAATGGAATGTAGAGGTTAGCTTTAACACATCAAAAAATCCTCATATATAAGGTTACTATAATATAAGTATTCATTTCCTAAAAATATAAACTAATAGATAACACTACATACATTAAGAGAGATTTTTGTTAACACCATCCTTTGTTGAATTTTTCTTACAACAACATATTTCGATCGAGAATTCATATGCATCCTAATAAAAAATACTATATAATGAAGTGTAAGAGTCATACATAATGGGAATAATGAAGGGGAAAATAATAATGGGTCCTCATTTAGATTTGGATATATGCTATAAACGTTTTTCTATTTGGTAACACATCATGACATCATAGAGTCAATATAATAGTTATGTTTCCAACCATAAAATATATCTAAAGACAAAAGTTAGAGAAGAAGTGTTCATATGGGAATAACTATGGAGGAAGGTTATTACATATTAAATAAATTAAGGTAATCCCATAGTATGTCAGTCCATTTGAGATTCATGATTATATTGGGATCACAAATTATCTCTTGGCGCTTCCTCCTAAAATCTCCCAAGTTCATGATGACTTCCATATATCTCTAAAGAAAATGTGCATACATAATTCATCACATGAACTAAACTCAAATATCATACCACTATAGAATGATTTTTCTTATAATAAAAACAAGTGAAAATATCAGATCATATAGATAAAATTCTACAAAATAAGACTACTCCCCTATTTAAGGTACACTATAGGAATAAAAAATTTGAGGAAGCAACATAGGAACTCAAGTTTTTTGGTAAGGTAAAAATAGGCTTATATGTTTGTGTGAGAGTGATATAATATCGAGGGAAATATTAATATATAGGGGAAATAATGTAACTACCCAAGAATTTATGATATTGTTTTCAATAAATAATTTTTAATTTTTCATAGCTTTCTTAACAAGAATGATCAACTTTAAATTATCAATGATAAAATGTTGAAATATTATTATTAAATTTCATTATTATCAACTCTCCATTATATTTGAGGTTATTATTATGTCAAAATAAATTTTTTGAAATTATTTATACCTAGGTAGAAATTGATTCATATTTTATAAATTTTATAAAAATGAAAAATGAAATCATTTGAAAATAAATAGTATTGTTTTCTGAAAAACTAATTTAATGGAGAAAAGACTTTTTAATCATAATAAAATAAATAAATAAATATTTATTACTAATTTAAATTAAATGTGTATAAAATATATTCAATAGAATATTTTAATAATAATTTAATTGAATTTACTAGACATTAAATTGGATTTCATTCAATTATATGATTAAAAATTAATTCATATAAAAAATAAATTTCATTGTGTTTTACATTTGTATTTTAATAATAATTCTGCCTACTTATTTATTTTGAATTAGATAAAAATAAGTTGTGATATTTTAGATTATCATGTTAAAATTTGGTTATGAGGCCACTTTCTACTTCGATAATAATTAATTGTTACTATTGTTAAAAACACTCCCCCTAGTTAAGGTCAAAAAATCATAATGATGGGGTTAAACTAAATTATAATGTATAATAATAACATAAACATGTATGAATTATATTTTATGAAGACATTAAAACTATATATTCTTATATTTGGCTATTTAAAAAGAATCTACATTAAATTGAATATTACTTTACTATATTTTAATGTTGTATGTATTTGAATGTTTTTAGGAAAATTCACTTATAATGGAGGTCCTCACCACTAACTCCATCACCCCTTTTAAGACATATATCTTAGAAAATCCCTATCAATAAAGCATAAAAAATTCAATAAAATTTATTATATCTTTTTGATTTCCTAATAGAAAAACCTATGAAGTATTAATGTGTAAGCTAAATAATGTCTTCCAAAGATGATGTAATTGTCTATAAAGATATAAACATTTATCTTCCTTAAACTCAAAAATATAATATATTACCCTATAAAAAATATTTAATAATTATAATTATTGTAATGAAATGTATTTATGAATTTTTATTCCCATTATATACCTCAATTTTATATTCTTAGAAGTGATAGCATCGTTCATGCATACATGTAGATTTCCAGCAATATGAAGTTAAGTGATTCTTTTGTTAATGTTCACCATAAATGAACATTAAAATTTATGTTTTTAATGAAAATACATTATTATTCTTAATTTATTATAATTTTTTAATGATCTAATAGTAGTTATCTTTCTTTCTTTGAATTGATTTGAAAATGAAAACATCACTTGTGTATACATAAAAACTACCATCTATATTAATGAATGTTTTTCAATTTTATACACCACCATATATAAATGGTTATTATGGATAAATATAGAAAAAAATGATGAAATATAGAGATTATGAAACCATGACCATGGTTTAATGTTTAGAACCATTGAACTGATATAAGATTTGATACATAACACATCTCACAGGAATATTTATTTTGTTGTTAAATTCTTAATAAATAAGGGATTGAGTATTTTAAATGATTAAAATATTTCAAGATAAATATTTATATTTTTCTATAAAATATTTATAAACGATACAAATTTATTTTAACTGAATATAAGAGTGCAAAAAAATAATGTCAGGACCTATAGTATGAGTTTATGTTACTATTTCATTTCATTTCAGGATTGTATTTACTAAATTTACAACAACTTATATTATATAATACTTATCTATTAAAACCCATAATGTTTTTTATACTATTTTTATTCATTTAATTTTTATGTATCATTACCATTTTCCTCTCTTGGTTACATAAATGGTCAATAAAATATATTTTTTAAAAGCCTGTATTATTTCTTCTTAGGTCGTAGAATGTTCTACCTATGTATGTATTTGTAAAACTGTTTTCTTAATTTTTTTCTTATATGTTTTAATGATTATTTAATATCACTTTCAAATATAAATAGAATTTTTTTTTCAATTTTTTTAAATTATTTTTCACTAGTTCTTTAAAATAGGTCATTTATGAAATTGTAAATGATTCTTGAAATGAATTGTTTCTTTTCAACTTTACCACATTGTAATCTATTCCCATGGTCATGACCATTATTATATTTTAATATTATTTTAAAATAATCAATTTCTATTTTGAGATGAATCCTTCTTCTCATTATTTTATAAATTTTTAGTTTTTATGAATCTTATAGAAATGAATATTTTCAAATCATTTCATATAAATGTTAAAATTCTATTTTGGATATATTTTCAATCTTAGTGAACATATTATAATGTATCTTACTCTTTAATGGGGATTATTGTAGATGCCGGAAAAGTCTGTTGTTCCCAAACAAAGCTCCGGATGCGGAAAGCGAGGTCATATATGGAGTCGGAAGCATGTTTCGGAGGGCCCGGAGGCCTTGCATGGAATTTTGGAGACCCGCGCGCAAAATTGATGAGCCGCACGCAAACCTCCCAAGATGCGCGCAATACGCTGGGCCGGCGCGCAATTTTGCGCGCCAGTGGCCCGTGCGGCTCCCCTTGCGCGCCGGGCCCGATTCCGCGCCCGTGAAGAGAATTTCGCGCCCGCGGCCTGGATTCCGCGCCAGGGGTTGCCTATATATATAAGGCGACCCCCGACGTTTTGAAGGTGGCCGGAAGTCGAAAGGTCTCTCGTGCGCGCAATCCAACCCCTCCCGCGCGCAATGCCGATCTTCAGGTAACCTCTTTTCTTTCGCGCAATAAGGCCTCGGGGTTCGCCTTCGCGCGCAATCCCTTGGGCTCCTTTCCTTTGAATAATTCTTCACCCTAAGGCCTTCGCACGCAAAAAAAGCCTCTTGCGCGCAATTGCCCCCTGGGGTGCGCGCAATCCGGCCCGATTGCGCGCACCCGCCCTTTTTTCAAAGTGGCCATTCGATTTAAGAATGAGCCGTTGCCCCCGTGCGCTATCCGAAGCCCGGTGCGCGCAATCTCTATCACTCGCGCGCAAAGTGCTGGCCCAATTGCGCGCCAGCCCGCCCATTTGCGCGCCGCCCCGCTGTATTGCGCGCAAAGCTCCTCTTTTGCGCGCAAACCGCCAGGGTCGCCCCCTTTGACCCCCTTTGGGTACCCGCCTGCGTGGCGCCCGATGACCCTCATCCCGGGTGCCCGCACCGTGCGTCGTCTTCCCGTGCAGCCCCCTTAGGCTTGCGCGAAGTGACACAGGCCTATCGGCGGCTTCAACGTCCTGCACGACGTTAAACTGCATTCGTCCCAGCTACAAGACGTTAAACTGTACGCTATTCGTCCTGCATGACGCTAAACTGCACCACGTCCTGCATGACGTTAAACTGCATACGTCCAAGCTGCATGACGTTAAACTGCCAAGCATCCTCGTCCGCGCTGCAAGACGTTAAACTGCCAAGCATCTTCGTCCTCAACACACGACGTTAAACTGTACTTCGTCCGGCAAGACGTTAAACCGTCCGCTTCGTCCTCAACACACGACGTTAAACTGTACTTCGTCCGGCAAGACGTTAAACCGTCCGCTTCACCCGATCCCGTGCCACGCACGCAGGGTCCTCCCGGTTTGGATGTGGCCCCCACCCGCTCGTCTCTGCAGGGATGTCGGGATTGGAGTGGCCTTCACCCACGGGGGTAGAGTGTTACAAACAGAACGAACTACGTGGACTTTGATCCCTGTCTTCTAAACAGGGTACGTGGGAAGCCTCTCCGAGGTTCAAGCCCGCCACCTGGTTGTCCCGGTCGTATTTACGTCGGTTCGTCCATCAGTGGACCCCTCCTGGGTTCACACTTGCGTCGATTCACCTATGAATCCGCTCTTGAGGGGGACTGCACATGTGTATCTCCATTGCACTTCCCCACTGCCTTTTCCTATTTCTCCCTTCAACGTCCAGCATGACGTGAAACTGTGATTCACCCGGCCGTTCCATCCCCCTCTGTGCGAGGTGGTTCGGTTCAACCCTTCTTCGGGCAGCCTCGATCTCCTTGTGAGTCGGCTTGCCAACGTCCAGCATGACGTGAAACTGTGATCCACCCGGCCGTTCCATCCCCCTCTGTGCGAGGTGGTTCGGTTCACTCCTCCGCCCGGCGGCCTCGACCTCTTCGTGAGTCGGCTTGCCGACGTCCAGCATGACATTAAACTGTATATCCGAACTACGTTGACTTTGATCCGCGCTAACGAGCGGTACGTAGGAAGCCTCTACGGGGTCCAAGCTCTTCACTCCATCATCCACCCTGATCCTTACCCGGGCCGCCACATCCCGGTGGGGTCATGCCATTTCATTCCACTCCACTTCACTCGGGAAGTCACCCATGTGCTGGCCCCGGCGTTGGAGGTTCCCCGCAAGGGGTTCTGTCATCGGATCCACTTCCCGTGTTGATCAGTCCGATGCCGTCCCCGCTGGACGTTAAACTCGCGGCATACCCCGTGTTAAACATGGGAAGCTGTGGAAAACCTCAGGTAACACAGTTCCCCGCACCCAGTGCGGGATGCCTCAGGCCATCACGCCTTCGAGAAGCCCTGATTAGGGACGGAAGGCAGACATGCAGAGGCGCAGTGTTAAGACACGCCCCCGACACCCAGAGCCACCCGGTCTCCTCACCGCAGGTTGCTGCCCCGACCGGACTCCTTGGAGCGTCCGGGCGGAAGCAGCGTAATTAACCGGTGTCCATGGACACATGGCGCCGGGAACGAGATTCACGAACATTCTTAAATCTATGAGGGAGACCCGGATTAGGCGACGAGTTCCGAGGAGACGTCCACGGAAGGAGGAGCCGACATCCCATCATCCCGGTTTCGATCAAGGAGCAGACGCCCCTGAATAAGGGACGAATGCCGCCCGCCCTTGGAAAGCGGGACTGCGGGGCCACAAGCCGCGCGCCCATCCCCTCGGGTTGACGGGTGCACGCGCGAACGCGTCCTGGCGGAACAGCGTAACCCGACGCACATCCGCACCGAAACAGAAAAATGGTGAACCCGACGTGAATCTCTTCTCCTCAATACGAAGACCGATGGCTTTCAGAGGTGTTGGAAGACCAGCATGCTGCTCGACTAAGCATTCAGCACCGGGGCACGGGACCCGCCAGGGGCTGGGGAAGGGAAATCGAGCACTCCGTCTCACGACGTCGATGGCCTGGGTTCCCCCCACGGAAGGCGTCGATGGCCTGAGTTCCCCCCATGGAATCATCCGTGTGCGCTGGAATCAGCCTGAGCCCCCAGAATCTGCGGGTGCTGCTTCGGCATCGTCGTCCCAGCCTGCCTCTTCCGAGAAGAGAAAACGGCGGTGGCACAAGAAGGAAGAGCGCGCCCCGCCAGTTCCACCACTATCCCGCACTCTCGGAGATTTCATGCCCCCGGAGATGGGGGTCCCTCCTCGGATCCTCCCGGTGGTGAATGATTCATCCGATGAAAGTGTTGGGTACGCTTCGGTTAATACCGTCGAGCTGGTAAATCCCTTTTCGGTTCCCGACGTTGAAGAACACCAGGTGGACCTACCTAGTGTCCCCGGTCGTCGCCACCATCGGAGGAGCCGCAAAAACAGGAGTCGCCGGGGCACAGCAGTTGGTACCTCCAGCCAGGCCATGCACGCCACTGAGACTAGGCAGCAGGCTCAAGATCGAGCTCAGCGTGCGCAGCCCCCCCATCCGGGGATGACAGATTCGCCTCCGCCATTGTTTGTGGTGTGGGACCAGGCAGAACCGCCTCAGCCGCGTCACGATCAGCTCCGCCCTGCCACGAGTCCATCCCGGCCTCCTGACCCCAATACGGTGACTAATTCCCGGGCTTCAACCAATGAACAACGAGATGCGCCAAGAACCAGTCGGCCGCCAGCCCAACCGGCAAGGCCCGTCATGCTTCCAACCGCAGAGCAACCTCCTGCAACCAGGGGTTCGCGCTTGGCCAAAAAGTATGATGTCCTGAAACACATGGCCGACATCCCAGCGAGACTCTCCATCCTTGAGGCTCTACACATGTCATCTGAGATGCGCGAGGCACTCGCTGAAGCCCTGAAGAGGCCCCTCCAGTTTGAGACAGAGGTTGCGGCTGCAGAGGCCTTTCACGCCGAAACGATTGAGGACGCCGAATGCCAGGCAGTTATCTCGTTCTCTGGTAAGGATGAAGACCCTCCTATACAGGGGCACATTCGTCCGCTGTATGTTACTGGCCAGTTCAATGGCCTTGAAGTCCGACGTTGTCTTGTCAACATGGGGTCTGGGATTAACCTGATTCCAACTCGGACGCTCTGGAGATTGGGGTTGTCTGAGGATGACTTGATCCCCTCCGACCTCAGGATCCAGGGGTACGACTGCACCGAGCAAACTCCGGTCGGCAAGATACGTTTGAAGACCCAGTTCGGTGACTTGGTTGCCAACACCGAATTCATGGTAGTCTCTCAAGACACTGCGTATAACGCATTGATGGGCAGGCCATGGCTCCACCTTCATGCGGCGGTTCCCTCATCATACCACCAATGCCTCAAATACTCCCTTAACGGTCGAGTAGGCGTGCTTCAAGGAGATGCCTCTCCTTTTGCCTCATGTGAAGCCCGCTATCTGGACGCGGACTATTACAAGAGCAAGGATAAGCAGATCCTGGCAGGTGAGGTCGAGCCTGTCACTGTTACAAGTGAGCCCTGGGCAAGTTTGGATGACGCTTACGTCCTCCCGATTCAACGGTTGGACGTAGCCATGGTCTTGACGGCTTGTGAGTCTCCTGATGAGATAACCGCGACCACCCATGCCAGCACCAGCGGCCCAGCAGGATCCGGTAGCCCCAATGCAGTTGCCAACGCAGTCTCTCTTGTGGACGATCCCTCCCCGAGTGGAGAGGACGTGGAAGATGCACCCCCAGCCTTTGAGGAGGGCGTCTCCGCCACGGTCGATGAGTTAGTACAAGTGAACCTTGGAACCAAAGCAGATCCAAGGCCCACATTGGTTAGTGCCGCCATGCCCTATGAGGAGCGGCAGCAGTACGTGGACTTTCTCAGGCAGCACCGTGATGTGTTCGCTTGGGGCTATGACGAGATGCCGTGGCTAGATCCTCAGGTAGCCGTCCACCGCCTTGGTCTCCCGGCGAACCATCGCAGGTTCAAGCAGCCTCCCAGGAAGATGCACCCATTTCACGGTGCCATGGTTGAGGCCGCAGTTGACAAGCTTATCAAAGCCAACTTCGTGAGGGAAGTTCAGTACCCCAAATGGCTGGCCAACATTGTTCCGGTCAGGAAGAAGAACGGGCAGATCAGAGTCTGCATCGACTTCTGCGATCTCAACCGCCACTGTCCGAAGGATGATTTTCCCCTTCCAGTGACAGAGCTGTTGATTGACGCCACGGCAGGGTTCCAAGCCCCCTCCTTTATGGATGGATACTCCGGATACAACCAAATCCGGATGGCCCCTGAGGATGAGGAGTTCACTGCCTTCAGGGCCCCCCAAGGTACCTTTTGTTACCGGGTCATGCCCTTCGGCCTGAAGAATGTAGGTGCCACCTATCAACGGGAGATGCACCACATATTCAAGCCAATCCTCGGCACACTAGTGGAATGCTACGTCGACGACTTGGTAGTCAAATCGCGCCAGCGTCAGGACCATCTCAAAGATCTTGAGAAAGTGTTCGGCTTCCTCCGGTCTCGTTGCCTGAAGATGAACCCGTTGAAGTGTGCCTTCGGGGTCACCTCCGGAAAGTTCCTTGGATGTTTGGTAAGATACCGGGGTATTGAGATCGACCCAGAGAAGATCAGGGCGATTATCCAGATGCCTCCCCCAGGTAACATCCGGGAACTGCAAGGGTTCCAAGGCCACTTAGCCTATATACGCCGATTCATCGCGAATCTGGCCGGCAAGTGTAAGCCCTTTTCTCGGCTCATGAAGAAAGGTGCCACCTATGTATGGGATAAAGAGTGTCAGACCGCTTTCGAGGAAATCAAGCAGTACCTGCTTCAACCTCCGGTTCTGATGCCGCCTGTATCCGGGAAGCCGCTGGTCCTTTATGTGACCGCCCTGGAATGGTCCCTTGGCGCCCTTCTCGCCCAAAAGAACAACGAGGGAACAGAGAATAGCCTCTATTACCTCAGTCACATGCTCCTCGATGCGGAGGTCAGATATTCCCCCGTCGAGAAGAGCTGCCTGGCGCTCGTATTTGCCATACAGAAATTACGGCACTACTTGCAGCACCATGAGGTACAGTTGGTTTCTCGGGTAGACCCGTTGAAATATATCCTGAGCCGGAATATGTTGACTGGCCATCTAGCGCGGTGGGCTGTGATTCTCCAGCAGTTCGACATCAGGTATGTGTCTCAGAAGGCCATCAAAGGGCAAGCATTGGCAGACTTTCTGGCTGCTCACCCAACCTCCGCGGATCAGCCGCTGGATCTAGGCTTTCCTGATGAGGCCATTCTCTCGGTCGATCGAGCCGGTCCATGCTGGCAGATGCACTTTGACGGTGCCTCCCGGAGCCCCACCGGTAGAAGGATCGATAATCCTAAGCTCAACATAGTTGGCTTGGGTATCGTCTTCATCACCCCGTAGCAAGCTGTGCTTCCATACTCTTTCCTATTTTCAGAGGGCTGTACCAACAATGAGGCGGAATAGCATGCCCTCATCACTGGCCTCGAGTTAGCTCTCGAGATCGACGTGCCCCATCTGTGTGTGAAAGGGGACTCCGAGATGGTCGTTAAGCAGATCAATGGAGACTATGTTGTCAGGAAGCCGGAACTTGTGCCATTACTAGAGTGTACCCTCCTTCTGATGGCCCGGTTCCCTTCTTGGCCAGAAATTGTCCATATTCCCCGGTCGCAGAACGGTCGAGCAGATGCTTTGGCCAGCCTTGCTGCGTCACTTGCAGAGCCTGAACAGGATAACCTGATCATCCGCGTGACGCACCGCAGGCTCATCGCTCCCGTTATCCCAGAGGGAGATCGCGGCCCGTCGGTAAGTAATCTCACCGCGGTTGCCCCTGTGCCCGGAGCCCCGAGTACCCCAGATATGGAAGTCGAATCAGCCCCTGATTGGAGGACGCCTTTGGTTGAGTACCTCCAACATGGCATTCTCCCATCGGATCGGGCCGAGCGCGAGCGAGTTCGACGCCGCGCATCGCAGTTTGTCCTCCAGAGTAGTCCCGGCCTGGAGTAGATCCTCTACAGACGCGGATTCGATGGTGTTCTCCTTCGTTGCCTTCAGGGAGTTGAGATCCCACGAGTCATGCAAGAGGTTCATGCTGGTTCATGCGGTGCCCATCAGACTGGGCCGAAGCTGTCCCACTAGATTCGGAGGTTGGGATACTTCTGGCCCTCCATGATCCATGACTGCATCGAGTATGCCAGGAGGTGCCATGCGTGCCAGGTTCATGCGAACTTTGTGCATCGGCCGCCGGAGCCTCTCCATACCACCAGGTATTCTTGGCCCTTTGCAGTCTGGGGGATGGATGTTGTGGGACCTTACCCGCCGGCGACGGCTCGTCAGTGCCGGTTCATTCTGACCGCCACGGACTTCTTCTCCAAATTGGCAGAGGCGATTCCGCTCAGAGAGGTCAAATCCTGTTCGATCGCTGACTTCGTGACCTCCAAAATCATTCATCGATTTGGGGTGCCTCACGCTATCCTCACGGATAACGGAACCAATTTCCGAGCAGCCGAGTTGAAGAAGTTGTACGCCAAGTACAACATTCGCTCGAACCATACATCTCGCTATCATGCGCAGGCGAATGGACAGATCGAGGCGTTTAACAAAACCCTCTCTAACATTCTGCAAAAAATGGTTGGTCAGAACAAGACGAGTTGGCCGGACAAGCTCCCCAACGCCCTCTGGGCTTATCGGACGACGACTAGCAATTCCACCCAGATGACCCCTTATTCCCTGGTGTATGGAGCTGAGGCCGTCCTGCCCATCGAGATCCAGTTACCATCCTTGCGCACTGCGGTCTACGACCAGCAAGCACCGGACAGAGCTGTTGAAGCCCGTATAGTCGAGTTGGAAGCACTGGATGAGAATAGACTTCGCGCCTTGCACTACTTGGAGAGGCATCAAAGCAGAATGGCTCGAGCTTTCAATAAGAAGGTTCGCCTCCGCTCCTCCCTGCAGGGTGACCTAGTGCTAGCCTTAAGAGCGCCAATGATCCCCGGCAGGAAGCCACCCAAGTTGGAGCCCAAGTGGGAGGGACCTCTTGTCGTCCACAAAGTTTATCCCAATGGCGCGTACTCCCTAGCGACTATGGATGGTGAGCGTGTCACTCCTCCCACCAATGCTAGGTTTCTCAAGCAGTACTTTGCCTGAGTGCACTACGTCCGTGCGGCAAGACGTTAAACTGCCAAGCATCATTCGTCCAAGCTACAAGACATTAAACTGTTCAGCATTCATCTAGCATGACGTTAAACTGTATCACGTCCAAGCTGCACGACGTTAAACTGCCTAGCATATCGTCCGCGCTGCAAGACGTTAAACTGCTAAGTGTTTCGTCCAACATGACGTTAAACTGTACCTCGTCCAAGCTACAAGACGTTAAACTGTTTGACATTCGTCCAACATGATGTTAAACTGTACTACGTCCGAGCTACAAGACGTTAAACTGTTCAGCATTCGTCCCGCATGACGTTAAACTGCCTCTCAAGAACTACGTGCAGCTTGATTCCCATCCTTATGGGATACGTAGGACCGCCTGAACATAGGCCCAGCCCCATCCTTCGGGAATTTCCATCCCACCTCGGGCCCTTGGCCCAGTTGCCTCTGGGTATGTGGCGTATGGTGTGGACGTGGGGCTACGCCCTCATTCACGTCGGTTTGCTCGCCACGCTGTACGCCCCCCACGTTTGGGGATGCCTTCTGCTCCCCCCTTTTCTTTCTCTTTTCGTCCTGCATGACGTTAAAATGCACTTCAAGAACTACGTACGGATTGATTCCCATCCTTATGGGATACGTAGGACCGCCTGGATGCTTGTGTCTCAGGTCCAGCCCCGTCTCTTGGTTGATCACGGGGATCTGCTGTCTTTTGGTTGCTCTTAGGGTGAGTCCTCCGACCCTTTTCGGTGATCTGTTAACATGTTTTGCGTACTTTGGTCTATGACCCGTAGTGTCGGATGCAATCCCGGCAAGTCCTGTGTTGCTTGTCGGGCCGCGCGCTTCCTCTTGTTCGAGCCTTCACTCCAAGGGATCCTCGTTAGCGGTTTGGGTACGATGCCTCAGTGCTCTCCTACCGCTCCGGGTCGATTTACCGGCGGGTCCTGGGCCGCAAATCGATATGAATCCTGCGATTGAGCGGTTGATGCTCGTTTGCTTGCCCCGTTCTAGGCTGACACGATCGGATGTTGTGTTGCGAATATGGTCAGCGACATCCTTGATCACCATGTCAGCTCTTTTAGGCTCCGAACATTGGTTGCGCGGTCCTCATCACACTCCGCCTTTGTGCGTTGTAGTGGAATCTCGACACTCTCTTCATACTGACCTTCAGTACACCTTTACACGTTAGGCAGGCCAACCAGGGTAATGGTGTCTGTCGAGGCTCCCACGATCTGAGCACCAAGGATATATGCTGATGTCCTCCCTAAGGGCCATGTGTAGCTGGACCCTCGTCCCCATAAGGAGGAAGGAGTCGCCCGAACAATCGCGTTTTGGGCCCAGTATATCTGGAGGCTAGCATCTCTGCCCCTCGGGTGATGGACATACGCTGGCCCCTATCCCAGGATCCTTCTCCTGGAATCGTGCGTGACCGCAGGGCTGGGTATGTTCCCGCCTCCGCTGAGTCCGCCGTATCGCGATAAGCGGATTCCTCCATGGTCCGAACCACACGACCTTAAACTGTGTTGTCTGGTCCTACCACACGACCGTAAACTGTGATCGTCTTGGCCGCCCGACGAGAAACGGCACTGCATCGTGATGTTTTCCTCAGGGGACACTCACGTTGGGCGCTGGTTAAAAACCACGCCATTCATCAATGCCTTTAATGGCTTGATTATTGTGGCGACGCCAGGGATTCCTTAATCACAGGCATGTCGCTGCACAAAGAAAAACCATCCACCTTTAAGGACAAACAAGAAATATCAAATACCGCTTCTTCTGTGTGCGAGGGTCAGACCCGCACCCTTCCCCGCGCTGGTGCCCGATTGTGTTGCGCCGCACTTCAAGAACTACGTGTGGCTTGATTCCCATCCTTATGGGATACGTAGGAACGCCCGGATGTTTGAAACTCCGGGTCCAGCCCCCCACCTCTTAGAGATTCCCCCTTCTCTGGGGAATCCGCCGCCTTCAGGCCACCCTCAAGGCGTGTCCCTCGACCCCTTGCAGTGGTCCACTGGTGTCAAGAGTACTCTGGTTTATTTCCAGGAGGGTCAGGTTCAGCTTGGTCAGGTTCCTTCCATTTTCAGGCTTCGTGCTCCCTTTCATTCGGACCCATCGCCTACGCCCAGGGTGGAGCCCCCGTGAACGGTTTGGACACAATGCCTCAGTGCTCTCCCACCGACTCGGGCTGGTGCCCCCAATGGCCTCGGGCAGCAAATCGATATGAATCCTGCGATTAAGCGGTCGATGCTCGTTTGCTGCCTCATTCCATCAACGGTTAGTGCGATATTGATGCTGCTTTTCCGCCACGGTTGGCAGTACTCCCATATCGTTACGCCGGTGCCCCCAGTCCGTGAGTGAATGGCCGCATGATTCACATCACATTTTCCACCTCCCATTCTGACCAGGCAAAATCTCGACACTCTTGACACTATCCCTCAGTGCATCTTCGCATATCCAGGGGATAGGACCACGATGCGGCGTACTTTGAGGTTCTTATGGTCCGAGCTCTAAGACCTTAAACTAAGATCTACCCCTATGGTCCGAGCTCTAAGACCTTAAACTAAGATCTCCCCAAACGGGGTTCTGCGTCCTGCATGACGTTAAACTGCACTTTCAGAACTATGTGTGGCTTGATCTCCAGCCTGATGGAGTACGTAGGAACGCCCGGGCATTTTGACTCGGGTCCAGCCTTAGGGATCGCTAAGTCCCGCCCCTCCTCGTCGCCGGCCGTCTGGCCTAACTTCGGGTAGAGAGGTGCAGTTGTGATATTCTCCTCGATCCAGCTCGGGATGCCCCATTACAATGATGGGAAGCGACAGTTTCCTCGTTAAAAAGGTTCTGTCTGAGAATTGGGGTGATTCACGGCCAGATTAGTGTGTCCGCCTAATACGCTTTCCCCACGGTGGCGCAATTTTGAGAGCGTTGGGTTCTATCCGAACAAATCGTCACTTCGCCCCACGCTTCGCATGCCCTGTTGATCTGGATTTCCACCCTTGTGCCTGAAGGAACCCCCAAAGCGGCATTGATGATGACATGTGATCCGCCTCCTGCAATATGGATGATGACCTTCGGTCCATCTATCGCAGTAGTATGGTCGATTGATCCATTGTCCGCTTGCCGTCTTGGGCATTTCCTGGAAGGCCAACCGTTGTGGATTTCTGAATTCGGGACACACGAATCACCCTTTCTCATTTCCCTATATTCGGATAAAATCTCAACGCCCCTAGCATTGTCCCGCTCGTGTGACGGAACAAGTTGGGGGGATGATACATTGATTAGGTCTGAGGTCTCCTTTCCTAGGAATGACATCCCTCTTTTCTTTAGAAATCCAGGCCCAATTGTGGATGCCTGAAGCTTGGTTAACGCTCCCGCGAGACAATGGATTGTGGTTCAGCATGTTAAGCCAAAAGATGCAGATAAATATGGTGATTCATACAAGTGGATCGAAATATTGAGTAGCGGAAGCAAATGTTCTGGGAATGGAAAAAACAAAGCCCCTAGGGATTAGCGTGCTGGATAAGTCTTTCTAACGCCGCTACCCTTTGGCTGGCGGCCTCCAGAGCTTCTTCTCGCTCTCTGCGTGCCCTCTCCTCGTCGGCGGTCGCAGCACGCAGTTCGTCGATTCTGGCCTGTGCACGCTCCTGCTCGACTTGAATTGTGACCATTTGTTGGCCCGCCTCCGTCAGCTGTACCTGGGCGTCAACCAGCTGGGCTGCTAGTTGCTCCACAAGCTCGGTGCACGTTGCGACGAAGGCCTCCTTCTCTGCCGCCTGCCCTTCGAGACGCCGGACTTCCTGCTCCGCCACGAGGAGCACCTGCGTGTTCTCCAACATGTCCCGACATTGTGCGACGTCGGCACGCTGGCGGCTCTCGCGCATCTTTTCGGCCATGAAATCACGGACCGTCAGATGGAGGCGTTGAGCATCAGCTCCCCCGGCACACAGGAAGCGCAACCAGGTTTGGAGTGACCCCATGCGCCCCAGCCACTCCGATGGGTCTCGCTTGAGGAAGCGCTGGATGCACTTCCACCCCCTTCGGCACGCTATCCGGCTCTCCTCGACCGCCTCCACATCCGAGTCGTCCATCTCCTCGGGGTCGGCAGGCTGGTAGGCAGGGAAGGCAGCCAGCAGGTCTGCTGCAGGGTCCGCCCCTGGGATGTCCTCATGGGGGATAGGTTCCCCAACACCTGGGAGACCTTCTTCTCTCGCCCCAGCGGCGCTGACACCCTCGCCAGCCCCCGATCTCTCTCCGATGGCAGCACCGCCGACGTCCACAGTCCCTTGATCAGCAGTTGGTGGGGCCGGCTCGGTGTGAAAAGTCTGTTCTGGAGCAGGCGGCATGTCTGCCACTGGTCCACTCGTAGATGGCCCGGGTTCGGTAGCCCGAAGGGCCTCCAGTCCTGAGATCACTGCGCAAGGCATGCCGTGGTTAGTCACGGATCGTCAGCGGCAAGCACCAGCAGCAAAGTAAGGAGACTTACGGGAGTTCAGAGCGTCATCTTCCGCTATCCCGGCCGCCGCAGGAGCAATTGCAGCAGGGGACCCCTCAGCGCTTGTCAGTTCAATGATGGGTGTCTGGACCCCGCCTTGTCCTGCTGGCGCCTCTCCTACTCCCACTGAGGACGCCTGACCAACATCTGTGTGCTCCTGAGAAAGGTGGAGAAATGGGTTAGAAGCTGCATAAGAGAATGGATGAAGCAGGTTGAGTAGGGATAGAAGCGGACCTCGAGGAGCTCAGTGACATCAACATTGTCAGAGCCGGCCACCTCGCCGCTCTCCCCGTGGGCTCCCCTGATGGGATCTTCCCTCGGAGCCTTCATCCTCCCCCATCTCCTCCTCTTCCTCGGAGTCGTTGCTACTGTCATCTTCCGCCGGCGGCATCTGTTCTGGAGCGGGCTCTAGACCGAGCATCACCTTCACCAGAAGGGATGGCTCCGCACGCTGACCACGTTGGCGCGCGTACTCGTCCATGGCCGTCAGATACGCATACTGCCGGTTGAAGTCCACCCTGTCGGCGATATGGAGGCGCCCGACCTCTGGCAGATAGATTCCTTCTCTGAGTATCTTTCGCCAGATGACGTCGGTCCCCAGTGACTTGCCGCAGGGTCATCCAGGCCGACCACAGCGCCGGGAAGACTGCATCATGGGAGGGTTCGAGCAGACGCCTTACCTGCTTCCCGGGCCGCTCCCCGACCGCCGCATGTGTCCCCTCTCTGGGCGCTGAAGTCGTGGCGGCAGCTTGCGATGTGCCCGCCGCCGAAGTCCCCTGCCCGCGTCGGCTCCGCTGCTTGGCGCGCCTCCGTTCTCCCCCGTGTGGCGGCGCCTCGCCTCCTTCCTTGACGCCCGGTCTCCGCACGGGTGACCTCGAGCCGCCGAAATGGCTTCCGTAAGAGCCCCTCGGGGTACGCGATGGCCCAGTGTTCGGCGTACTCGGTTGCCAAGACTGTGTCGACCCCGGTAGGAGGGAGAGTGATGACGTCGCCAGAGCCAAAGGCGACGAACATCAGCCACATCTGGCGAAGGACACCAGGGTTCGTCTCCTCCCGGACAGCAGTGAATACCCTCTTCGGCATCCGTTGAAGGCACCCGAACTGCCTGGCGAACCGGGTTGGCACGTAGGGCTCGCAGATCACCTTCCCGTCGATCCGAGCCACGAGCACCCCGCCCCGCATGTTCAGGAAGTACTCGTGCTGCTCCAGCGGACCCTGCCCGTTGTCGATCATTTGGCCAACGGGAGTGGGGAACAGGATGAAGTTGAAATTGGCATGATTACCAATCCGAATCCTCACTCCCTCCTCACATAGGGTCATCGGAGCGACCCCCGAAATGTTCAGCAGGGAGGGTCACAGGTCGTTGCCCGGAGGAATGATGGCTTTCGGAAACGTGTACCCACCAAGGTGAGCAGCCACCCAGCCGTGGAAGAATTGGAAGGGCCCACAGATCCTTCGTGGTGACCCCCCTCATGAGATGCGTCCCAGGATGGCATACAGCTTCGCCAACACTGGGACCCCGAGGTTGTATCTTTTGTTGGCGGCCATAGCACCCGCCATCGCCAGTGTCGCCGGGCGAACGCCCATTCTCGCGTCCCGCACTGGCAGGAGCCACCCACTCAGAAAGGTGGCCAGGAACGCCGCATAATGGACATTTGGGTCCCCGGGCCTCGATGACGCGGTACCCCCATGAGCGGTAGTCGCCCGTCTCCAGGACCCGCCAGTACGACCCGTTCCGGCTCCTCTGAGCCGCAGTCGGGCACCGCTTCCCCCTGCCTGGCATCTTGACCGCCGGGTCATGCTCCAAGAACTGGCCGAACCACTCCTTGTAGGCTATGTCCTTCTGGAAGTCCTTGATCCCGAGGCACTGCGTAGCCAGGTCAAGCAGATGCCAGGTCAGAATGGGAGTCCGTGACCTGTCTTCCCATGTGTTCTTCGGAGGCAGGAACTCATCGTACTGGTAACCCTCCAGCGGGATACCTCTGATGCAGTGGATGTCCCAGAGACCGATGCCGACCTCCCCATGGTGAAGATGGAAGGTGTTGGTATCTAGGGACCAGCGGGTGAACAGATCTGGCCCGAGCTCGGACTGCTGGTAGAAAATGGAACTGCGACGTCCACACCGCCTCGAACAGGCCGATGTACCGCAGCTCCTCCGCGAAGTGATCGCAAGTGTGGCGTACCCAGAACGCCCAGGCCCACTCACTGGTGAAATTTCCCCCAGATCGCAAGTCCCAGTCCTTCAGCCAGCCCTTGGTGTCGTCGGTGACACTCTGGCGATATATGCTCGAGTAGAGGGCTGGAGAGTTCTCCGCAGTAGGCTCACTTCCGACGATGGTTCGCGTCCTCGGGTTCAGGACATAGACATCTAAGTGTCTGGTCTCCCTGGCAGGATGCCCATTGTTGGTGATGTTATAGCGGGGAAGCTCGTCCTCCCGAGTCACCCAGGTCCGTGGCGCATCAACCTCGAACCCTGGCACCGAAACCTCATCTAGGATGCCGAAGTTCCAGAGCGGCAGGTTGTCCGACAGTGGATATGTCTTCTGGGCCGGCGTCAGCAAATCGAACAAGGATTGATTGTTGGAAACAATCTCCTTGGCTCCGTACACCTCCTCGTTCGTCGCCATCTCAGCTCTGCGAGTGGCGGCATCCCCCCCATTTCCTTGATTCGCGGCCATCTCAGAAGCTCCGGGAGTCGTGCGGGTAAAGGGATGAAGCGTGCGGGATCGGACGAGGCTGGTAGAGAAGTTTGAGAGTTGGCGCGCAATCCTAGTGGACGGCGCGCAATCGGGAAGTCCTTCGCGTAAAACCCCGGGTGTTCGCGCAAAAGTAGGCCGAATTCCGGACAGGTTTGCGCGACGAGCGGGCGAATTCCGCGCCGGAAGAGGCAATTTCGCGCATGAGAGCGGAGATGCTTATCGCGCGGAAGGCCAGTGTACGGTGCGGGGGACCCAGGGCCCCTATTTATAGGAAAAGCCGGGAGTCCGCGCTGCGCGGAAAGCGCTTTGCGCGATCGCATCGGCGAATTTCGCGCCCGACGCCCTTTTTTGCGCGCCACAGTCACGCGCCACCCAGGACTTCGGCATTCCGGCGTCTCCCTCGGAACCTGATCGTTGCGACCTCTCGCCGATCAGATTCCGAGAGGGGGGCTTTTGTAGACGCCGGAAAAGTCCGTTGTTCCCAAACAAAGCTCCGGATGCGGAAAGCGAGGTCATATTTGGAGTCGGAAGCATGTTTCGGAGGGCCCGGAGGCCTTGCGCGGAATTTTGGAGACCCGCGCGCAAAATTGATGAGCCGCGCGCAAACCTCCCGGGATGCGCGCAATACGCTGGGCCGGCGCGCAATTTTGCGCGCCAGTGGCCCGCGTGGCTCCCCTTGCGCGCCGGGCCCGATTCCGCGCCCGCGAAGAGAATTTCGCGCTCGCGGCCTGGATTACGCGCCAGGGGTTGCCTATAAATATAAGGCGACCCCCGACGTTTTGAAGGTGTCCGGAAGTCGAAAGGTCTCTCGTGCGCGCAATCCAACCCCTCCCGCGCACAATGCCGATCTTCAGGTAACCTCTTTTCTTTCGCGCAATAAGGCCTCAGGGTTCGCCTTCGCGCGCAATCCCTTGGGCTCCTTTCCTTTGAATAATTATTCACCCTAAGGCCTTCGCGCGCAAAAGAAGCCTCTTGCTCGCAATTGCCCCCTGGGGTGCGCGCAATCCGGCCCGATTGCGCGCACCCCCCCCCCCTTTTTCAATGTGGCCATTCGATTTAAGAATGAGCCGTTGCCCCCGTGTGCTATCTGAAGCCCGGTGCGCGTAATCTCTATCATTCGCGCGCAAAGTGCTGGCCCAATTGCGCGCCAGCCCGCCCATTTGCGCGCCGCCCCGCGGTATTGCGCGCAAAGCTCCTCTTTTGCGCGCAAACCGCCAGGGTCGCCCCCTTTGACCCCCTTTGGGTACCCGCCTGCGTGGCGCCCAATGACCCTCATCCCGGGTGCCCGCACCGTGCGTCGTCTTCCCGTGCAGCCCCCTTAGGCTTGCGCGAAGTGACACAGGCCTATCGGCGGCTTCAACGTCCCGCACGACGTTAAACTGCATTCGTCCCAGCTACAAGACGTTAAACTGTACGCTATTCGTCCTGCATGACGCTAAACTGCACCACGTCCTGCATGACGTTAAACTACATACGTCCAAGTTGCATGACGTTAAACTGCCAAGCATCCTCGTCCGCACTGCAAGACGTTAAACTGCCATGCATCTTCATCCTCAACACACGACGTTAAACTGTACTTCGTCCGGCAAGACGTTAAACCGTCCGCTTCGTCCTCAACACATGACGTTAAACTGTACTTCGTCCGGCAAGACGTTAAACCGTCCGCTTCACCCGATCTCGTGCCGCGCACGCAGGGTCCTCCCGATTTGGATGTGGCCCCCACCCGCTCATCTCTGCAGGGATGTCGGGATTGGAGTGGCCTTCACCCACGGGGGTAGAGTGTTACAAACAGAATGAACTACGTGGACTTTGATCCCTGTCTTCTAAACAGGGTACGTAGGAAGCCTCTCCGAGGTTCAAGCCCGCCACCTGGTTGTCCCGGTCGTATTTACGTCGGTTCGTCCATCAGTGGACCCCTCCTGGGTTCACACTTGCGTCGATTCACCTATGAATCCGCTCTTGAGGGGTACTGCACATGTGTATCTCCATTGCACTCCCCCACTGCCTTTTCCTATTTCTCCCTTCAACGTCCAGCATGACGTGAAACTGTGATTCACCCGGCCGTTCCATCCCCCTCTATGCGAGGTGGTTCGGTTCAATCCTTCTTCGGGCATCCTCGATCTCCTTGTGAGTCGGCTTGCCAACATCCAGCATGACGTGAAACTGTGATCCACCCGGCCGTTCCATCCCCCTCTGTGCGAGGTGGTTCGGTTCACTCCTCCGCCTGGCGGCCTCGACCTCTTCGTGAGTCGGCTTGCCGACGTCCAGCATGACATTAAACTGTATATCCGAACTACGTTGACTTTGATCCGCGCTAACGCGCGGTACGTAGGAAGCCTCTACGGGGTCCAATCTCTTCACTCCATCATCCACCCTGATCCTTACCCGGGCCGCCACATCCCGGTGGGGTAATGCCATTTCATTCCACTCCACTTCACTCGGGAAGCCGCCCATGTGCTGGCCCCGGCGTCGGAGGTTCCCCGCAAGGGGTTCTGTCATCGGATCCACTTCTCGTGTTGATCAGTCCGATGTCGTCCCCGCTGGACGTTAAACTTGCGGCATACCCCATGTTAAACATGGGAAGCTGAGGAAAACCTCAGGTAACACAGTTCCCCGCACCCAGTGCGGGATGCCTCAGGCCATCACGCCTTCGAGAAGCCCTGATTAGGGACGGAAGGCAGACATGCAGAGGCGCAGTGTTAAGACACGCCCCCGACACCCAGAACCACCCGGTCTCCTCACAGCAGGTTGCTGCCCCGACCGGACTCCTTGGAGCGTCCGGGCGGAAGCAGCATAATTAACCGGTGTCCATGGAGACATGGCGCCGGGAACGAGATTCACGAACATTCTTAAATCTATGAGGGAGACCCGGATTAGGCGACGAGTTCCGAGGAGACGTCCACGGAAGGAGGAGCCGACATCCCATCATCCCGGTTTCGATCAAGGAGCATATGCCCCTGAATAAGGGACGAATTCCGCCCGCCCTTGGAAAGTGGGACTGCGGGGCCACAAGCCGCGCGCCCATCCCCTCGGGTTGACGGGTGCACGCGCGAACGCGTCCTGGCGGAATAGCGTAACCCGACGCACATCCGCACCGAAACAATTATATCTATTGATTACATCCATGTTCATTTTTTGTATGGAATATGATTATAATATAATTAAATATTTATGAATCCTTTTTATTTTTCTTCGGTTTTTATATGATGAATTTATGAATCTTTTCATGATCATATGGCCCCCCTAGGTATGGATTTAAATATTTGAAAAGTGGGACTATTAAATCCCACCAATACATTGGGTCAATACTGATATATCAATTGATAATATAGATTGAAATGGGGAGTGAACCCAATTCTCCAAGGATCTCTTACCACTATGATTGTCCTAAGAGTGAAACTTGTCTTATGAAATGATGTAATTGGGTGTAAACCAAATACACTATGGTAATATGTCAAATATGATAGTCATGTTTCTAATCTGTGACCAATGAAATGAATGTCAAGGCATATGATTTTTGAAAAAAGTATAATAAAATATCCTTATGATATTCTATCGAAGATCGTGATTGATTATTTATGATAACAAAGTCTCACGGTTCATTTATTTTGAAATACTAAATATTTATTCTGTGAATATGTAGTAGTAATATTTTATTGATTGGGTGTGATAATCATAAGATATTAACATTCTATTATACTTTTATATTTATCATATAAAATAATATGATAATCAATTGGTATCTTCCATATTAACACATACTAAGAATCTGATCTCACTCATTCATATATTTCCCATTTCCTAGGTTTTGAAGAAAGGTATGAAGTAAAAAATTTATAAAAATATTACATTGAGAGAAAACAAATCATGGGGGATATTTTATATAATTCATGAGGTATAATGATTCTATATCTATTATTCAAAAACAAAAATTAACTATAGGTATAAGGAATTTATTTTTATGAAGTGTTGTGAATATGTATTTAAAATAAGGAATTATTTATTCATTTTATTCTTAGGTACCCTCATAAAATACTAAAATAGAAATGAAAATTATGAATTTAAATATATCACCATGCTTCTTGTGATGGATTCCTTACAAAGAGATTAATGAATTTAAAAAATCCAATGATGATATTAGAATATCTATGATGTTGATAATTGTATATTGGAGGTGTTTTAGAATATTTTGGTCAACCTTGGATGCTCATGGTGTATGGAGAAGTGAGGTAGTGAATGTATCCTTTTATGAGTTATAGGGGAGACACAATTGTAAATACACCTAGCATTAACATAATATAAATTTCATCCCCAACTTCCACTAGATACAGCATGAACCAAATTAGATACTTGGATAGTATATACTATAATCTACAAAACCAATCAAATTATAGACAATATTTGGTGATATTTTGGACATTATCGATTAGTTTAATCCCATTATGACCCTTTTAAACCATACCATGGTTCCAATCATGTCTATTATGTAACCAATTTATATGAACAAAAACAAAGTGGACCTCATGTATTAATATGGAAACAATAATTCAAATTATTAAACATTTTTTTATCTTTTAATTACAAAATGTGATTCAATTTTACTATAATATATGTAAGATTAAAATATTTTCAATTAAAAATAATTTTTTTAAAACATGCACATAAATTAACCTTAATCTAATATTGATATTGAGAATCCCAAAAATAATTTACATTTTATCGGAACTAATCTATAAATTTTTTTAATATGTATATTTAATTATATTTATGAAAAAATATATTTTCATTATATTATATTTATAAGGTAATAGAATTTCTGTGAGTAATAGTTTCAAGGATGTTGTGTTTAATTGTAATAGCATGTTGAGTTTTTCATGGTTCATCTAGGAGATCCAAATGATTAACATTACATTTCATCATTAAGATACTTGGGTGAGCCTTTATATGATATTTTATTAAAATGTCTCACATCTAATTTTGCTGATCATTTGGAATATCACATCATTGTCCATCACTCCTATTGTGAACTCACATTCACCAAGATTCATCCATTCATGATAACCAAAAGTGGTAAAAATTATAAATAAAAAATAATAACTTAAGAGGATTAGTTTAAATATCCTTATAAAAATGCAAACTTCTAATTCCTTAAATTTTAAAATTTTTTATTGACCAATGATTCGTCGAGATTAGCCTAGGTTGAATTATGTTCCTTTACCCTATACATTATAACCAAGTCAAAAATAATTAATAAAAAAATAAATTATATAAAATGAGATGACCCAAGATAAAAATGAAAATATTTTAAATAATTTTAATAAATTATGATTCCTCACCTGTCCATTAAATAAACCCTCTCGACCCTCCTGACACATCGAAGTCTCACCTCAATGATGAAACCTTCCATTGGTATCAAATATTTGAGATCATTTATCAAAGTCTCTTATGATCTACACCCCATGTTCTAGTCCATATCCTCTTCAAAAACCACAACACTCTTCTTCCCACTACCTAGAGACCATTAAAATTCAATGTTTTATAAGCCTTTTGCATCCTGATTCCATGTATTTAATATTCCCTTGACCCACACTTGGTTTCAGAAGGATACATCATATGGGAGACCACTTTATCCAAAACCTAGAGGAAAAACTTACTACTAAACCTCGTCCAATCCTAGAGGACGCCTATGTCTCATAAAACCTTCTAGTATCCCATATAACATTCAATAGCATGTTTGTATCCTACACGAGACATTTATCTATCCCATTCGTCATCAGATAGATCGATACCTATATTTCATGATCACTAGTCTTAGAAGAATCAACATAAGATCCCATCATTCTATCTCATTCTATGACACCCCTCTAGGGCCATATATCATCCTAAACATCATTCTCTTCCCATTGTATAAAAAGTCACTAGTTGTTCCATAACATATAAATTGTTAAAAATAACTTGACCCATAAATTATCGGTTGAATTCCACCATATCAATTTTCCTAGGAAACCCTCAGTCCCTATCTATTTTACCCATATCAAGGTAGCATTCACATATTAATAAAATAAAACATAAATAATAATATATTCTTTTATTAAATGATCACCTTTTTTGTCGAGTAACCACCCATGCTAAGTTCTGTTGAGCCATAATAAAACTCATCCATGACTCATCCATGCTCATACAACCACTTGATATCATGAATCACGTTTAATGAAATAAATAAATTTTTATAAACAATTACAATACATTATTAAATTAAAATAATAGTTACATTTTGGTTGATCATCCCATCGAGCACTACAACATTATTGGAAAATTGACCAAACCCAACTAGAATGTCTGAAACATAACAATAGCTTCACCTAGAGTGAAATATGTAACCATCAAAACCCATTCACCCACTAAATAATTTTAATTTAACAATATACCATGTGATGTTACATTAAGAAATGTACCTTAACTTCATCTCTTTTTGACAACATACATACAACATCTTCTGACCTCCTCTATAAAAACCAGGAAAATCCCCATGAATCTCAGTCGATTCCCCAATGATGTTGTCTAATTGATACCAAATACATAGATAAAACTAATTTGAAAGGGTTTCATTTGAGGGTGAACACAAATAAGAGAAAAATATGACCATACCATTAATTTCACTTAAACTCATTAAAACCACCCTTATTGAGGGGGGAGTCAATGGAAATAATGAGTAATAAAACAAGAATTTAATCTATAAATTCCCACATCCCCTTTAATATTGATGGACCTAACCCATCAAAACTCTATAACACACCCACAAATAAAAATATTTTTAGGCTGAACTAGATTGATGTAAGGCCTCATAGTCTTGCTTTTTTCCAACTGGTTAGCTAGTGAGCATAGTAAGTGGATATAAACACTAAAAAAGATAAATATTTTTAGTACCCCTAGCCCACATCCTTCATTTAATTATTTATCAAACCCACGAGTCACCACTCATGCGTTGAACCTAATAAAAAGACTCTTTATGGACATTAAAAATCATGGAACCCTAGTCCAATTCTCGGTTCTCTAAATGACCCATACACTAAATGAATACTCAATACAAGGGAACAAAACAAAAAAATGTTTCATACCATATAAATGTGGAAAAAAAAGAATTGGAAATCATAGTATATGAAATTCTTAACAATAACCCCCATTATAATCCAGTATATTCCACATCACTTCTTTTCTCTAATAATATAATGGATCATGTATAAATACATTCCCCCTAATGTGGACACAGAATCAAAACATGTATCACATTATTATCTAATGTGATGTAATAATCTAATAAATCAATTAAAGGTATATATATGGATAACCCATCAAAAAAAATATAATCCACACACACACAGATATATATGTGTGTGTGTGTGTGTGTTCCATGTGGAATCAATTATTAAACACATCAAATAATCTTTGATGGAATGAAAATTAGTTTCTAATGGTTCCTAATAAAATGTGATCAAGATTAAATTGGTTGATCCAAACAATTAAATATTACAAAATAAGTACAACAAAAATGTTCATAAAGGACCATAAGGAACATTACATAATAAGAGAAAATTATTATAGTTATATATATTAAAATAGAATCAAATTCAAAATTATGACTTTTGAAATTATATTTTTAATGATCTTAAATGTCGTGTTTTAAATTTTCTATAATAAAATTAATTTATAAGAAGGTTAATGGAGATAAATTTAAAATATAAATTAAAAAATGTATCTAAGTAATTTAGCCCCTAAATTAATCAAGTATTACATAAATAAGTGAGAAGGTGAAGAAAAAAGATTATATAAAATAAAACGCTTTTTATCCTTTATATGTGACTTTATAGAAAAACCCACATCAGTGGAGGTGAAATAATAATTTTTTAATATAGTTAAAGACAAAAATGATGAGTTCTATTAATAATATATATTTTTTAAAAAATAATTAAATAATATTTTTGGGTGTGGATGAATATGGATATAGGGGATAAATAGCTATTAGAATTTATGGGAATTATAATTAATAATGTCATATTTTTCTATATCCCATAATTCATAAATGTTAGATAATTTTATATTATAATATATATTTACCAGAGTGGAAGATAAAATAAAAAAATTAGTTAAATTATATACCAAATCATAAATAAAGGAACAATGTAACAAAAATTTGTTTATATCCTTATGATAAAGTACATTTAGTTAATAAAACACTTACATGTGATTACATCTTGTTCACAAATTCTATAACATCTAGTATAATAATCATATTCCCATTAAACATATCGTTTAGATCCTTATAAATTTTTTATACCTTTTAAATTAATCTATTATATATATTTTTATATGAACTACTAATTTTCAATAAATATTTATCAAAAAATTGTAGTAATTCCAATTATTCCTAGTCAATTTCATGATATAACTCTTGGTTTTCACTCCATTTTCTTATTCCCCCATATATATAATATTTAGGTAACTATAATACAATTTACATAATGATTTATCATGTTCTATGTATACTCCATTGGAGTTTCATTTTTGGTTTTCAATGGTGATGTCCATAATATGTTTGTTTATATGATTTTAAAAAGAAGAAAATGTGGTATTTTAATATGGATTAAAATAAAAATATTTCAGTTAAATAAACCAAATTAATTTTATTTAATTTTAAATTTCATTTCATAAGATAAATTCTTTTTCATAACCATCCGTCCTAAAAAATCTATTTAATCATTGATATAGTTTGTTAAAATAATGCAAAAAAGAACATGTTATCATAAATTGATGAGTATGATTTTGATATGAATTTATTATATTACCGTCATTCTAGAATCATAATGACATTATTTAAATGTTCATATCTAGACACATAATAATGGATAAAAGGTGGGTAAATACTTTATATGAAAAATAATTGTAATATTCTATTACATACAAAGTTGGAATTTAATATTCTATTTGAATCCTTCTTAGATATGATATAATTAAGAAACTATATAGGGTCCAGAAGATACCCAATATGGTATATAATTTTTATAAAAGGAAATATAGAATATTATTGATGGGAATTAGTAATTTTGTTTTTATTTTTTATGATATGGTGGGTTAATCCATTTATGAGTATGAAAGGTTCCATTTTTGTAAAAATTATTTCTTAATATAAAAAATAATATCATATTAATACAAAATGGAACAAAAATGGATAATAATTTATAGTATATACGGTGAAATTATGATTTATATAACTCACAATATGAAATCACCTAGTATGTGCTGAAATTTCACATGACCACCTATATTTTTTCATATATGAAAGAGGTTGTTAGCCGCCGTTGTGGGACAACAGGGACATTATAGGAAAACTATTCCCTCAATTTCTAATAATTTGATTATATAATAGAAGTGAAGAAGACATGTAAAAAGGTTATAATGAATGATAAATCAACACATTATAAACAAACATAGAACATACCATCCCATGCAGTAGTAGTATTGAAATACAGTAACTTAGTCTAAAGAAAGAAAACGATTATGGAAGGTTCTAGATCAATGTAAAAAATAAAAGTAACTATGAAAAAATATAATTATTTCCTTAGTTGGATTAATATTTTAAAATGCACAGACGTTGCTGATAAACAAGATCAACCTCTAACAACATTGGCTTCTCATTTCTCCAAATCACTAGACAAGAAATATAGACATTAACTAAGTCTCAGATGTTTGTTTTGTGTATGGAAACTAATAGGATACCAACAATAGTATTTTACATTAGTAATAATGTTGTTTTTTTAAACTATGTGTTTGGTATTTTGAATACATGTATTTTTAAATAATTGAATACTAATTAAAATAACTTATTACAAATAATTTATTTTTCATCTTAAAAAAAATTAACAATGAACAAAATATATTTCACCTTTGAAAGGAAATAGATTCTTCCCACCATGTTGATAACTATTAAGTTACTATGTGGTACTCATAAAACTGTATCTATAGTTGGATTTCATTTTAGGGTGTGGAACATAGTATATTAGTTGTCAAGTGTGAGTAATCCTAATATTAAGAGGCTTCCTTCCATGAAGATAAAACTAGGTAAACTCATTGATTGGATATTACGGTAACAGAACTGCCTATAGGAATCTAACATGATTATTTATATTATGATATAGGTTGTTTATGGGAATGTGTAATGATTCTTAGACTTTAAAATTATTATTAATTATTTTCATGACTCACTCACTTTGATGTAGTTTCATAAAACATGATTACCAATGATCATGTTGGACAAGGGTACTTTGGATGTGTCTTGAATGATATGTTATTAATGAATAAGTCGTGGAAGAATTGTTACCTTCTATATTAATAGATGTGGATGTATTATCATTTTATTATATTGGAACAATTGAAATAAATTCAATTTCTATGGTGATGTAGATGTGTTCATTACGGATTGTCAAAGAATGACACATAACGAATTAAGGGTGATGACATAGGTATGCAACTCGGTTGATGAGACATGGACACAGGGGAACTATGTTACACAATGAGTGTTTGCATGTAGTTTATTTCATTGTGATGTATGTTGTTATTATTTTTGGGTTCCTTGACATGATGATCTATAATAATATTAGACATTAGCCAGACCCACCTAATGGATGTAAATAAGAGGCCTAGAGGATCACATGAAAATTGTTTCATTTGATCTAAGTTTAATATTATTCATATTTTACAATTGGAATAAATATTATTCTCTGGAAAATGATTCCATTTTTTTCAAAGCCTATTACATGATGATAAATGTTAACTAAAAGTTATTTTAAAGGTAGTTTTTTAATTACCTAATATATAGAAATTTATTTATCTCCTGTTATTCCATCCATGATAAATATTAATTAATTTATTAAATACTTTATTTATTTAATCATGTTAATATTAAATAAATATTATTTATGAATTCTATGAATATAATATTAATTTACTTATTGAACGAATACATAAATAATAAAAATACTTATTTGAGTATTAAAAAAATTCTAAGGATGTGCAGACCAAAATTATGTCTATTGATAAATAATAATTCGTAAGAAAATAGAATAATATTTATAATTATGTCAGTTAGCACAAGACATGAAATAAAGTTATATTATGATATTATTTTATGGGATGGGGTTTCTTAGGGATTAACATTATATTAAATGATAATTTTGAAACTAATTAAATGTTAAACCATAACCCTAGGTATAAAAATATACTATCTTAATATTCTTAATATGGTCAATCAATATGCAAAAAAGGATTCCTCTCAATATCATCCTCTTCCTCTCATCCTCTCAAAAATCAGAAGAACAATATATATTCATTCATTCCTGATTAAATTTGATGTGATCAATAGAGTATACCAAAACACTATTAATCTACTATACAATATCATATTGATTAATTAGTATTGTTCAAATATTGAAGAAAGATGTATGGATTACATCTAGATGATCTCTATCTTGGTCTTCACAATGAAATAAAGATAAATTGATCAAGAAACAATGACTGGAAACCTATGTAGAGATTTACTTCAAGGAAAATGTAACATTTTTCTCATGCATAAGCTTTTGTGTTATATGATGGATTTTAAAAGATCTTATCTTATTTATTATGTTCTATTATTTAATAATAATTCAAAAAATGTTTCTTAGAATAATTTTTACTTATTGTATATTGATAATGATTTATCGAATATGAAAAAACGAGTTATCCATAGGCCAAATACGTACATCTACCATGTCCAAAACAATTAATTGGTAAAAAATGGTTCATGTTCAAATTTATAATTATTTATTTGACTATTTATCATTAACCAATTAAAAGTGATATTTCATTTAATGTTTTTTCATTCTTCATCTCATCATTGATTTTTATTCTTCCTCGTCTTCATTTATTACTTACATAAACAATATCATCTAATAATTAATGAATATTTCATCATAAGAACCCATATGTAGGTTCTATGAACATTATCCAGATAACATAGAGTTACCGAACATATAATCATCATTCACATTCCATTAATCCTTGATCATTACACTAGGAAATCCACATGGACTCAATTTAATCATGTAATTAAAAAATGAAAAATGAAATAAATATGTTCCATGTTTATTAGTCATGATGTAACAATAATTTTCCAGATTACACACTTATTAAATTTATTAAATGCAATGTAATCCACATGTCTTTACCATGGAAAACCTGGGGAAAGACATGTTTCTTAATTAATACACCACACATATTTAATACACATTGTGTACATGATGTTACCAAATGAAACATGAATTTAATTTTTTTTTATCATTTATACAATTCATTTACCTCATAAATATCCATGGGATGTACACAAAGATATTCTCTGTGAGTAATCTAGACATCTTCCAAATCAAAGTATAGACTACATGGTTTCCATTCACTTGTTGTGTAGTTTACCAATTTACATCAAAATTTTAAATTTAATTAATTTATTTATTTAACCTCATCAAACTAAGTTCCATGTTTTATGAAATTGATATTAAAAAATAATATTTGAGTATTATATTATATTATGTTATTAATTAAGTTCACGTAATATTCAAAACTACAATTCATGTGTTATTATTACATACTGAAGACTTATTGTACATTAAATCATTAAAAAAAAATTTCATTTGTTACATGTGTTACATATTAGATAGTACACACTATTGAATTTTGACACATTTCTTGTACACAATCTTTTCTGTGAGTTAATTGTACAGAGTAGGGACCATACTGAGTAGTGCATATAGATACTCACAATGTTTCATTCAACTATAATGTTTTGTATAGGTTTCTTAAATTATTATAAATTAAAAGTAGTTATATTAAATAAATCATATTGGATAATAATATCATGGATAATTTGATATAATATGATAAAATAATTTAATTTATAAATAATATTATTAATCACATAAATAAAATGAAAATTTTCTTATCGAAAATTAAATTTAAATTAATATTGTCAAGATGTTCTAAATGTGTAGACATTTCATGTGTATGAATAATCATTATATTTTACCTGACATATATATTAGTTATTTTTATAATTATTTTTATTTCATGGGTTTTCATTTATTTAATTTGTTTAAAAAATATGATTTCATATGAGTCATCCACCCCTCCTTTATTGTGTATGACCTGCATGTCCAAGGTTGTTTTACATAATACACCTTAACTAATACATTGGTAACCCTCACCTATGTAACGCCCTGACCCCATTTACCCAGAGCCTGTGCATTATTACGTATCATTGGCATGATAACAAAAGATCAAGTCTCGAAAGACCGATTAGTTTAGTATCCTTGGAAACACTAGATATATTCATAAGTCTTGCATTACATCATAATGTAAATAAAAATTACAAGAACAACTTTTCTTCATATCCCCTCATAATATCCCTGCAGGTCATTTATAAAATACTTCTTCACATCCTGGAAAAATTAAAACATAAAAAGGGGTGAGCTCAGATCCTCAGTAAAGATAAAAATATAGCGGAAACTTTCATAAATAAACATAAACATTTAAGGCAATGTATAAATAAAAAAGCCTTTTTAACTTGAACTTCAGAATAATATGGACAAAATAAAATGAAATAATTCCATTTACTTATTCACAAAGATATTCTACTAGTCGAATAATCACATGGAATATCAATAACCACATTCATTATGATGAAATGCATAATGCCAGACTATCATGACCATGTAGCCAAGGCCTCATGCCAAGACTACAAATAATATTTTGTCAAGGCCTCGTGCCAAGACACTAGTTTGTCTCATGAGACCTACCAATGCATCAAGGAGCTATAGCGGGCTCCACCCGTCACTTATTAAGCCCAATGCATTCCTCATATGAACAGGTTTAAACATATCATAAACCATAACATAATCGTATCACATAAAACATGCATAAATGAAACATAAAATTTCCACATTTAAATCACAAGATATCAATACAACACATTTATATAATAAAAAAATTATCAAAACCATTTTCAATACCAAAATAAAAGAAAATTAAAACTTGGTTTTTATTTTTAAATTAAAAAAAGTTATGGCCTGTAGAGGAATCCAAAACTCAAATAATGGTCACGGTGGCAGAGAAGACATTGTCCCCACATACGTATGACAAAAAACATTCCCTTTTGTCGTTTATAAAAACAATTCATATAAAAAGATTCATTTTGAATAAAAGTAAAATTCAACAGGGTTTATACACCGTATAAAAGAAAGTTGTGTATAAAACAAAATATGCCTCAATGAAAGGAGATTGAGATGAAGTTCTTTACAAATATCATCTTTTAAATAAAATAGATCTCTTATGTGCATTAAATATAAGTACACATAAAGAATGTATAAATAAAATATAGGACATAATAATATCATGATATTATATGGAAGTACAAGATTAACCCAAAGAATGGAAATTGGGTTTTGAAGTTCCCTTACCTCGTGTCTGACTTGACTTGATCGTTCTTTGACCTCCTGAATAATAAACTAGAGTTAATTTATAATTTCTTAAGAACCTTTTTCATGTTAATTATTACTTTTCTATCACTTATTACCATGTTATGAAAATTATGTAATTATTTAAGTTAATAACGGTCGTTTTGTCGATCTTTGGTACTTGAGTCAAAAATAAACTTCTTATAATTTCAAGTTGTTCATGTGGTAAAATATCGATTACATCCAGAATTATATTCATTATTTTGATATCATATATATAATATATATCCAGTATATATATATTCATTTATAATATTACGTAACATTTAGAGGTAAGAAATGAAATGCACCGTTCATAGAGACGGTAAGCCGTACCACGCATGAACACTACTTTCATTTCTATTTCATATTTAATGGAATGAAAACATAATGATATAAAGGTATATTATAATTCTATTATGATATCATATATAATATCATTAACTCCATCCTGTACACGTCCCACATATGGCATTAACGATTCAAATCACTTTGAGGGGGCGGTAGTCCGCACTTCCTAAAATGAAATTATCGCGTTTACCCATAATGGAAATCATAAAGGTATGCCATAAATGAAAAATACAGAAGCATAAGGAAAACATAAACATAATATATATCATAAATAAATATAGTGACATATTAAGGGCCACCAATAAAGGTGTTAAAAAAAGATTGAACAATCATCGTTTCGTGAGGTAGTAATTCGCCACCCACAAAAATAGTATGTTCTTTAACCATTAGATGAAGGTGTGTGTAAGTCTAAATCAAATCATTATCATAAAAACATCATAGTATATTTAATATACTGTTTTTGTTATAAAATAAATAATAAATATATTTTAAGGGGTTGGAAAATCAAAATAATACAAAAGAACATAAGAGAAGGCATTACCTTAAAATCGAGTAACTCTTTTTGATTTGAGCCAAAGGCTTCCTTGGGAAGACTGCTGCCCAAAGTGAGGCTTCTTGGAGTAATAGAGGGATGTTGGGAGAGTTTTTGGGCAGAGTTTGGCCAAGCCATATGGCATAATAGTGTGAATAAGGTGGTAGAGGTGGGGCCTTTTATAAGAGGAGTGGAGGGTAACTCTTGGAAAGTCATGAAATGTTACATTATTATGAAATGATTTTCAGATTTTAAAGGTACCAAAATGATATATTTAGAGGCTAAGGTGATAAGGGTTTGAAATATACTCATCCAATAGGTTTTTGGAAATTTTATGTCTTATATGTTACATTATATTTTCATTTTATTTAAATCGTTAATTAATGAGGTAATCACTAAATCATCATGGTGTCATAAGCAATTTTAAATTATTTAATGTATAAAAATTATAAAACAATTATCATGATGTATTAAATCTTTTTATCTTTTCAACAAATATTTATAGTCGAAAAGTTACCTTATATAACCCCATGTAATAATTGTTTTAGTAAAACAACACATGTTTGTGACAATTTTATTTTTACATTAAATAAAAAGTTATTAATGTCATTTTCTTACCCAAGTGGCTCCATGGGGTCCCAAAGATTACCCATGGATTTTATTGGCCGGCCATGAATCATCAAATAAGGGTAGGACAAGTTTAAATGTAATTTCATATTATTATAACATTATATTTACCTTAAATTACACTAATTACCTTTAATCGCAATTAATAAAACTTAAAAGTTAGTATTCACCAAAAATTTTTATCATCCAATTGAACAAAATTTTACTTAATAATGATAACCATGTATGTCGTAATTCTGAAATTCAATTCACAGAAGTGGTAGAGTTTCATATAAATGAAAAATTAGTTTTTTAACTACCACTTAGTGGTTTCACTATTCATCAAAAATTGGAGTTTTTCAGAAAAATATCAAAAATTCACAGTTAGATATACTTTATATTCCTAATTAAAAAATGATGTCTATTTTACAAAATTCAAAACATATAAGTTGAATTAATTAATTTAATAATTAATTCACATTGTCACAATAAATAGCATGTTTTTATGAAACAATATATTTCAAAAGATTAACAATTGTTTATGTCCAGTTTCAAAGTGAAATTAATTATAATGATCACCATTGGAAAAAATGGTAAAATTATATTCTAATTATACTTTAAAACCACTCAATAGTATAATTTATCAATATAAATTATTTTAATTAATAATAGTTTCTTTTAAGTATTTTCACTATTCATCGACACTTTGAAGTTCTCTGAAAAATACCAAAAATTCAACATAGGCTAATTTCGATATTCCGAATCCAAAAAAAAGTTCATTATGAAATATAAAATTTATATAATTTTAAAAAGTGGTTATTAATATTCACAACGGCTACCTTGATTGGTCGCGGTGTGTTAGAATCTCGAACTTGCGTACAATGCAAACTATTGTATTATTGAAAGAGAAGCGTACCATAGAAGCTTGGGCTATTACATTCTCCTGTCTTTCAATAAATTGAGTCCTGGCAGTTTGAAAATGTTCTTAGAAAATAAAAGGATGAAAATAGAAAATACCTTTTTGGGAAACCCATATCGGAAATAGGGTTAATAAAATTTAACCTTAATAAGAGGGAAATAGAAATGAAAAAGTCACCACCAAATTATGATCTCAATTAGGAGAACATTGGTGGAAATTAGAGATATATAATTAGAAGAAAATGTAAATATTTGTAGGGATTTATTGAGGTCGTCAGTGACAAACAAGTGTAAAATTGAGGGCCTCAAAGACATCAATCTATGATGAAAATATCATCAGTTCAACAAAACATAAGGTATTACGATAACACATTTTTGTTTTAATATCCCTTCCCTAAAGTTTAAGAATTAATTTATTCATAGAATAAGAGAGAGGTATATATATATATACTTGAAACGTGGAGTTTCAACCTTCAACTAATATCTACAAAAAACTCATCTTTCACTCAAAAAGATAACAGAACTCAAAAATATTATATTTATCCTAATCGTTCAAGGTTCTAAATATTATCACATACCATTTATATTAGAAAAAATATTTTGTAATAACCAGGGACTTCTTGTAGGCTAGTGGTAGGTAATAAAGGCCTGTCAGACTATGGTTGTGGGTTCGATTCCTACAGCTTTGTCCGACGCGACGGGTTATCCCCTGACCTACAGGTTGTCCTTTTCCTAAAACTATAGAATTATAATATTCCAAAAATAATCTTCAAAAAATTTTTAACCTTAAAAACTACTATCCAAATTTCAACTTAATCCATTCCAACCTTTATAGTTATCCAAAAAACCTTTTTCCAGACTCTCTCTAACAGGTCTCTAAATTCCAAAATCATTTGTAACATCAGATTCCCCAATGAAAGTAAAGTTTCTCTTATTGTCAAATACTAAAATTATGATTACCTTCATCATATTAAATCCTTAAGAAAAAAACAAGTACTACAGTACAATCCTTATATATATCATTATTCTTATAACCAGAATATAATCCTTGAGTCCAAAAGCACCAATACATTAATTATTACACTTCAACTGTAGTAATGGCATAAGATTGGCCTTGATCCCTTGGCCTTTTCTGAGGTAAGTTTCCCTGACGCTTAGGAAATTCATTTGCATAATGCCCCATTTCCCTATAATTGTAGAATTCAACATCGATAGCCTCTTTCTTTCCCTTGCAATCATGAGCCTGGTGACCTTTTTCACCACACTTGTAACAGACTCCCATTCAATTTAGGAAATTACAAGGGTGATTCTTCCCACAATTATCGTATAATGGAAAATCCTTCATTTTCTTTTTCCTTTTATCTGTCTCTTGTTACACTGTTATCTTCTTCTCATGATTTAGTTTATTGTCATAAGACTTTGAGAATTCCTTTTCCATCTTGATAGCACATGAGACAATATCTTCTTACGATGAGATGTTTTATGAGACTAATTCTCGATGGAGAAATGGTTTTAACCCATCAAAGAAATGATCAATCTTACTTCTTGGGTTATTTATATAATCTGCAGCATGCCTCGCTAACCTTGTAAAGTTAGCCTCGTGCTTTGCGACATTATCATCCTCCTTCTTCCTCAGACTCAAAAATTGCCTTTCCATATCTGCTCGATGGTCATGTGGGAAATATTTTACTAAGAAAATCTCTTTTAAATCCTTACATTCTATATTTGATACTTCATCATCTTCCATTGTATTTTGAATCAATGATCACCATTGATCAGAATCTCCAGTGAGGCGGTAAACTACCATGATAACCTTTTCCCATTCACTACTCCCCAATGCATGGAATATTTTCTCTAAAGAATTTATCCATTTCTCATCTACTAAGGGATTTTTACTCCAATTGAATGTTGGTGGTCGTTCCCTCATGAGGCGTTCTAACATTGATCCTCCACGTTGCGGATCAGGGTTCTCCATACGAGTAAGGTTATTATTCATAACCTGAGTTAGTTGTCCCAGTATGGTGATAAGTTGATTAACACCAATTGTATCACCATCTCCACTATAATTATCTTGAGTAGGAGGGAAATACCTACATGGAGTGCATTCATTGATACTATTTCCATTCCATCCACTAGGCGCCATTTCATTACAATGGCATAATCTAGATTAGTTTATGAATAAAAATACATAATTCCATACTTGTAAAAAACATACCATAAATTGAACAGTTTATGGATATAATCCATAATCATAAAAATGTTTTATTTGAGGAAGTATATACTCATAAACCATTCATAATGGTTTGTAAAGAAAATAGGAATTCTCCTAAGCATATCCCTCGGGAGTTTCGTAACCAAGAGTGCAGCAAGGCCCGTGGTCGTGCACTAATTCCCATTAGAGTCTAGCTCAAAGTGGTGTTTTTGGGTTTTACCCATAGGTAAATCTGTTCTATAGCCTCCTCTACCTGCTCGTATCTAGACGGGGATGTATTTCTCAGAAAACTCACAAAATCTCTATAATACAAAAATTCCAGGAAGTTCTTCTATACAAATCCTCAAAGTCTATCTTAGGGATATGTGCTCTAATCAGAGTTTTTCTAAATCTAGCTTCCAAGGTTAGCACTAAACTGCCTCTGATACCAACTATAATGCCCCATCCCCAATTACCCAGATCCGGTACATTATTACATGACATTGGCATGATCACAAAAGATCAAGTCTCGAAAGACTAATTAGTTTAGTAGCCTTGGAAACACTAGATATATTCATAAGTCTTACATTACATCATTATGTAAAACAAAATGACAAAAAAATCAATTTCTTTATATCCCCTCATACTATCCCTGCAGTTCATTCATAAGATACTTCTTCACATCCTGGAAAAATTAAAACATAGAAAGGGGTGATCTCAGATGCTCAGTAAGGATAACAATATAGTGGAAACATTCATAAATAAACATAAATATTTAAGGCAATGTATAACTAACACATAAGCCTTTTTAACATGAAATTCAGTATAATATGGAAAAAATAAAATGAAATAATTCCATTTACTTATTCACATTGATATTCTACTAGTCGAATAATCAAATGCAATATCAATAACCACTTTCATAATGATGGAATGAATAATGCCATACTATCATGACCACGTAGCCAAGGCCTCGTGCCAAGACTACAAATAATATTTTTTCAAGGCATCGTTCCAAGACACTAGTTTGTCTCATGAGACCAACCGATGCATCAACGAGCTATACCGGGCTCCACCTGTCACTTATTAAGTCCAATTCATTCCTCATATGAAAAGGTTTAAACATATCATAAACCATAACATAATCGTATCACATAAAACATGCATAAAGAAAACATCTCATTTCCACATTTCAATCACAAGATATCAATACAACACATTGATATAATAAAAACATTATTAAAACCATTTTCAATACCAGAATAAAAGAAAATTAAAACTTAGTTTTTATTTTTCATTTTAAAAAAGTTATGGCTTGTAGAGGAAGCCGAAACTCAAATAATGGTCACGACGGCGGAGAAGTCATTGTCGCCGCATATGTACGAAAACAAAAAAAAATCCCTTTTTCCGTTTAGTAAAAAAACTTCGTATAATTAGATTTCTTTTGAATAAAAATAAAATTCAATGGGGTTTATACACCGTATAAAATTAATTTGTGTATAAAACAAAATATGCCTCAATGAACGGAGATTGAGACAAATTTCCATACAAATATCAATTTTTAAATAAAATTGATCTATTATGTGTATTCACTATAAGTACACATAAAGAAAGTATAAATAAAATATAGTACATAATAATATCATGAAATAATTTGAAAGTATAATATTAACACAAAGAACAGAAATTGGGTTAAGAAGTTCCCTTACCTCATGTCTGACTTGACTTGATCATTCTTTAACCTCCAGAATAATAAACTAGAGTTAATTTCTACTTTCCTAAGAATCTTTTACAAGTTCATTATTCCTTTTATATCACTTATTACCATGTTATGAACATTATGTAATTATTTATGTTAATAACAGTCATTTTGTCAATCATTGGTACTTGAGTCAAAAATAAACTTCTTATAATTACAAGTTGTTCATGTGGTAAAATATCCATTACAACCAGAAATATATTCATGATGTAGATATCATATATATCATATATATCCAGTATATATATATGCATTTATAATATTACATAACATTTAGAGGTAAGAAATGAAATGCACCGTTCATGGAGACGGTAAGCCGTACGTAAGCATGAACGATACTTTAATTTCTATTTCGTATTTAATGGAATGAAAACAGAATGATATAAAGTTTTATTATAATTCCAGTACAATATTATATATAATATCATTCACTCCATCCATTACACATCCAAAATATGGCAATAACGATTCAAATCACTTTTAGGGGGCGGTAGTCCGCACTTCTTAAAGTGAAATTATCGCGTTTACCCATAATGGAAATCATAAAGGTATGCCATAAATGAAAAATACAGAAGCATAAGTAAAACATAAACATAATATATATCATAAATAAATATAGTGACATCTTAATGGCCACCATAAAAGGTGTTAAAAGAATATTGAACAATCATCGTTTCGTGGGGCAGTAATTCGCCACCCACAAAAACAGTATGCTCTTTAACCATTAGATGAAGGTGTGTGTAAGTGTAAATCAAATACTTCTCATAAAAACATCCTAGTATATTTGAGATACTTGTTTTGTTACAAAATAAAGAAATAAATAGATTTGAACTGGCTAGAGAAGCAATATAAAACAAAATAACTTAAGAGAAGACATTACCTTAAAATCCGGTAACTCTTTTTGATTTGAGCCAAAGGCTTCCTTGGGAAGACTTCTTCCCAAAGAGAGGCCTCTAGGAGTAAGAGAGGGAAGTTGGGAGAGTTTTTGGGTAGATTTTGGCAGAGCCATATGGCTTGATGGTATGAATAAGTTGGTAGAGGTGGGGGCCTTTTTTAAGAGGAGTGGAGGGGCACTCTTTGAAAGTCATGAAATGTTACATTATTAAGAAATGATTTTTGGATTTAAAAGTCTAAAAATTATATATTTCTAGGATAAGGTGAAAAGGGTACGAAATATATTCATCAAATAGGTTTTTGAAAATTTTACGTCTTAGATTTTACATTATCTTTTCATTTTATTTAAATCGTTAATTAAGGAGGTAATCATTGTATCATCATGGTGTCATAAACAATTTAATTTATTTAATGTCTAAAAATTATAAAAAAATATCACGATGTAGGAAATATTTTTAGATTTCCAATTAATATTTATAGTCAAAAAGTTATCTTATATAAGCCCATGTAATATTTGTTTTAGGAAAACATCACATGTTTGTGACAATTTTAGTTTTACTTTAAATAAAAAGTTATTAATGTCATTTTCTTACCCAAATGGCTCCATGGGGTCCCCAAGTTGACCAATGGATTTTCCTGGTCGGCGATGACTCATCCAATAAGGTTAGGACATGTTTAATGGTAATTTCATATTATTTTAACATTATATTTACCATAAATTACACTAATTAACTTTAATCGCGATTAATAAAACTTAAAAGTTACTATTCACTAAAAATTATTTTCATTCCCCTAAACCACATTTTACCTACTAATGAAAACCATGTATGTATGATTTTTGAAATTCAAATTACTGAAGTGGTAAAGTTTCATTTAAATGAAAAATTAGTTTTTTATCTACCACTTAGTGGTTTCACTATTTATCAAAAATCGAAGTTTTTCAGAAAACTACCTAAATTTAACACTAAGCTATATTTGATATTCATAATTCAAAAATGATGTCTATTTTATAAAATTAAAAAACTATAAGTTGAATTAATTAATTTAATAATTAATTTCTGTTGTTACAACAAATAGCGTGTTTTTATGAAGCTATATATATCAAATGATTGACAATTGTTTATGTCAAATTTCAAAGTGAAATTAATTCTAATGACCACCATTAGAAAAAATGGTAAAATTATATTGTAATTATACTTTAAAACCACTCAATAGTATAATTTATCACTATAAATTATTTTAATTAAAAATGTTTCTTTTAAGTATTTTCACTATTCATCGAAAATTGTAAGTTGTCGGAAAAATACCAAAAAATCAACATAGGATAATTTCAATATTACGAATCCAAAAATGAAGTCCATTTTGAAATACAAAATTTATATAATTTCAAAAAGTGGGTATTACTATTCATAACAGCTACTTTGATTGGTCTCGGTGTGTTAGAATCTCGAACTTCTGTACAATGCAAGCTATTATATTATTGAAATAGAAGCGTACCATGGAAGATTGAGGTGTGACAACCTATGTGTGAATTATAATTCATATATACCAAAAGAAGTATCTGAACAAGAATAGATTTACTCCATGGATGAGCTGAGGTAGAGGTATCAAAATATAAAAAAATGATGAAACCAATCATGGTGATATATAAGTGGGTTGGGGGAATATTCAAACTCTTGATACAACCGACACAAAGAGTTTTCCCCAAGGTTCATAGGTTGATTTATTGTCTACTGAATTAGTAAACCATTAGAGAAGACCATGATTGAGACATTTATTTATTTATTATATTTTTTTCTATATTATTTTTTTATGGATGCATGCACACTATCACTTATTTAAATGATTTAATATTAAAAAATAAATTAAAATAAAAGGGTTATGGATGATTTTATTATCAGTACATGTATAACCAATAATTTTAAATACCCATAATATTAATAATTCTTATAGTAATTAAAAACGTAATAATTATTCATAATAAAAAATATATCTCATGTTACTATTGATTCATTACTCCTTCCAATATCTGATTTAATACAAATAATTAGTAGACCATAGATTCTTTCCAGAGTCAGAGACACATTTAATTATTATGCATTTTTAACTAAGATAATGAGTTGACATAATTGATCATGAATTGAATTTAACATCCATAGTTTATTTTATGAAAAATTGATGGAAATACAATTTATCCTTTTAGAAATAAAGAGGCCACTCAATAGAACAAGGAGTTGAAAGACCGCCATTATCAAGACCACCCACCCAAACACCTTTTTATTTTTTCATGGCCAATGTCGAGATCAAAATGGAAATATATATAGATACTTCCCACTATAGAGTATAAATATATAGAGGAGATAATTATAATAGTGTTTTAAGATCTCCATGGTTCTCTAGAAGATATATCTTAGAAAAGGTTCAAGAGATGGGACTCATGTATTTGATTTTATTAGCTACATTTAGTTTTCATAAATAGTAGAAATGTAGTTTCTCTAAGAACTACACACTGATCTCATTCTTTCATCCATTCCTGAGATATTCTCTATTTTTGTTTTTAATTTCACTATGAACATCATAGATATTTCTCTCAAAGATATTATCAATATAATTCTACATGTTTAAAAGGAAATAAAGAACATAAAACTTCTCTCCTTATGATAAATAAAAAGTATGTCCAAGTGAAGAGCTCAAATTCCAACTCCCATGTCTAATGCTTAATCTCATTTTCCTTCCTAGATGCGGGGAGTTAAGTAGAAAGAAAAAGGAAAAAATTATCAAAATTTTTAATGAATCTAGAAGGGCCAATATAAGAAGAAATTATACAAGAATAAGAATAAAGGGGAATCATCAGGCACATTTCTTACCAAGTATAATTTAACAGTTTCTATAAATTGGTTACTTGGTAAAACATGTGGTTCTTATTTTGGAATTCAAATACATGAACATTATAAATCCCAAATGACTATATGTGGTGAGTAAGATCATAGATAATCTAATATCTCTAGAATTACATATGTGTCTATTTGGGACTACCACATCATGTTCCCAATTAGAATGATCTTGGCTATAAAATATTGTTATCATGTGCATTTAGTGACAAAAAAATATTTATATATCCAGACATCACATATATTCTTTTTTTTCAAAATTTTAAATTAATGTCTCTAATATTAAAACGAAAACATTTCTTATATAATAATTTATTTAAATAATATCCATTACAAGTTTCATTATACAATACATGAAATGGAAACTGGTAGCAAAAATAGTTCACATTACCCATACCACACCCTAGTATAGAAACACTAGTGTGGTCATGTAAATGACATTTTCTTGACTAAATTACACCAATATGGATATTTTAATTCATTTGAACAAAACTGAATGGTATATGTAACACTTTTTCACAAGGTAAATTGATTAATTCCATATTTAGGGGAAATGCGACAGGGCCACTATGCTTCTTGATTTGGTTCATATTTATGCCTTCGGGCCATTTCTAGGTGAATCCAATGGTAGGAACTCATACATAAATACTTTTAATGCTGAATTCAATAGAAATCGATATGTATAATTTATTGGTAAAGTCATATTTTATTGATATGATCATGTAATATAATAATGAATTTTAAAACCCTATTTGAAATAAGATTAAGATACTCTGCACAAATCATGCAATAAAATATATTAATAAATAATTAATTGATTATTTATTATAGATTGGGGGTTTATAAAAACTCAATCCATCTTATACACCAAAATTTAATGGGTTTAGATAAAGGAGGAACCAAAGCCTGCTAAACATGGTAAGATCAATGATGACCAGACATGTCATACATTATCCTTTTTCTGGATACAAATTACAAACATCAATACACATACTAAACAGATTACCAAATAACCTTGTAAATAGTATTACATATCATATTTGGTATGGATATAAACCCATTTTTGTGTCATGTACAAGTGTGAGGTTATAAATAATTTTTAAGGTTATTTCTTCAAATAAACATACAACCTATGGAACAAAGAGTATCATTCAAGGTTATACTATATCCTTAAAAGAATGTTACCTATACCATCAAATTAGATAATAATTTTGTTATTAAATGATGTCCCATCATTATTTAAATGTATCAAATCTTTAATGGTGGGAAGGGGATAAATTTATATTATTAATGTCTAGGATAGTGATAAAATAGAGTTGGCACATAGGAGATGATTTCACAATTCCCCGATAACGAGGAAATTCAATATATATAAGTCATAAATATGAGTATGAGAAAAGATATAGAACCAAAATGATGTGTTTTTCTATTCAACAAGGATGGTGACACATTTTTAGTTGGTAATAACAATCCTATAATCTATAAGGAAGCAGTAAGTCTCGTCAATGTATTCAAATGGAATGAAGCAATAAATACATAAATGGATTCCATTTAGTTGAGCCATGTATATGGTTTGTTTGATAATATGGTATATCTAAATCTCACAAGTTGAAATTGGGTATTCAAGAAGAGATTGTACGTGGATATACAAGTCAAATCATATACGACACGAATGGTTGTAAAATCTTATAAACATCATTAATTAAAGGACAAAACCAAATAATAAACATTTGTTTCAATTATAATATCTATTATAATTAATCATTAAATTGAAACTACCCATGGATATTTGATTTGTTATATCGATGTCAAAAATATATTTCCCAAAAATGAACCTTTATAAATATGTCTATATGACACATCCTATAGGGTTTGTGAATCTAAAGGATTCCAATGAAGTATATATGATAATGGAATACCATTATTTATTAATGAAAGAACATATGACTTAGATAATTTTTTTTGATAAAACCATAATGACATTTGGTTTTCTAAGGAATGAATGTGAGAAGTTAGATGTTTTTTAGTGGGAGAGTTATTATTTTCTAAATTTATTATTTCAATGACATAGAACACATTGGAAATAAAATACCAATGTTAAATATTTATAAATCCAAGTTGAATACAAACATAAACATTAAGGACTTAGATAATTTTAATTTATTTCTAGTATCATGACCCCTTTTTATATATTCAAAAATATTATTTTTCTATGAGAACATACATACACAGATAATATAAAGAATAGATTTATTACAGTGCAGTCTAAGAGGAGAATATTTCCAGTGTCACATGTCATTTATCCATCCATGATAATGCATCACCTAATACAAGAGGAAATATATAGGTTGGAACATACTCTATAAGTATCTATGACTAGGTTATTCATTAATGTTATTCTGCATAAAAACATTTATTTTGAATCTGCCATATGTTCAATCAAAATACATAGAGCATACCCAGGTGATAAAAATAGGATGGTAGTTAAGAATATCATTCAGTATTTTATGAAAACTAAGGATATGTTCCTATTCTATATAGGATATATGTAAATAATAAAAAGGGGACAAGAAGATGATAGTTTCCAAATAGATCATGATGATATGAAATCATTGTTAGGATACATCGTCATTCTCAATAAATGTTTTATGACTTAAAAGAGCACAAGAAAAGTTTCAATTTCATATTCTATAGGAGATTATGATTTTTTTTAGATTATGAGGCAATTAAAAAAGTACATTGGATTCTCAATATCATGCAATATCATTAAATGATTCATTAATGAATATGTTCTATCCAAAATTATTGTGTGAATAATGTAGTGATGGATATTTAAAAGAAGATAAATTCATAGAAGCGTACATAGTACATTATTTAGAAATATCATCTACTATGGGATATTTCTCAGAGAAGTGATAGAATAATTTGTAGAGTTATCATGGAAGACAATATCGAATACCCGTTAACTAAATCCTTAAAATAGTAGAAACATAGAAGTCATGTGAGATATGGTGGACTAAAATTCATTGGCAATTGACACCATTCTAAGTGGGGGCTTGTGGAGTTACTATACTAGAACAAGTAGTTTTTAATTTATATTGCAGAAATATTCAAAAAGGTAAACATTAATTAATTTATCTTATTATATATTATTCTAATTTCAATATGAAATTAAGGTAATAAAGTTCCAATGTATCTAGATGAATATAATGGGCATAAAAATTCCATCTATGATGAAAACATTTAACTTCTATATAGGTATTCGTAAAAACAATTATATTTCTAGATAACATTCTATGATTGATAAAATATTATATTGAATGTAATATGAGAGTACTCATATATATATGAGACTTTATCTCATTAATATTTAAATTATTAATCTATTATATGGAATATTATGAGAAAATACAAGCCTTTTGTAATTCCAAATTTTTAGGTTTCACTGGATATTCTTCTACAAGATCATGTATAATGATCCTCAAAAATAAATATAATTTTTAATTCAATACATTGATCATTAATATTTATGTATTTCCATGTAATGTGGTGAAAGATGATCACAAAGAAGTTGGGTTCATTGGGTGTGTCACAAATTATTTATTATTAATGGATTTGGTGAGGAAGGCTTTGTATATTTCATCTTTACTGAAGTGGATATCTTGGATCTTTGACTGGAATAGAACTATTGAAATAAATCTCATGGAAATGGTGATATATACATTTTCATTCCACATTGTCATAGAATTATATGTGATGAATTACAGATGATCACACATGTGAGAAACATGCATGGTGAGATAGTGAAAAATAAATAATACATTATAAAATTATCATTCATTTGTTTATTTTTCCGTTTCACATATCTACATAATCATTTGTTGTGTTGAACATTTTCAAGATTCTAATATTGTACATTAAGGAAAACATCCTAAAGACACCAAGGATGAGGCTTATAGTATTTCAAAAAATATGTTTACTTAAATTTAATTTAAATATTATTTTCAATTAACAATTAAGTTAAATGTCATTGTCTAATCTGATAGTAAATATTTATCCGTGGTTTGTTAAATGATTTAGAATCCTAAATCATTTTTTTCTCCACAATTATATTGTTTAATTAATGGAATATGTAGAAATTATTTATATCATTCCAAAGATCTTGTGAATAATAATTATTAAATTTTTAAAAGTAAAATTTTTAGTGATGTGAATATTCAAAATATATTTATTTTCCAGTCTGTGTCTATATTATTTATTTATTTATTAAATGAATAGATATTTAAAAATTATTTTTTTTTCAGTATTTAAAAAATGACTTGGATAATGAGTTGTCTAAAATTATATTTTTCAAGAAATATTATTTTACATGACCATAAAATAACACTTATCATTGTTCCAGTTAGTACACTCTATCGTAACAAATATTATTGTTTTATTATATGAGATGTGGTTTTTCATAGATTTATATTTTACTTATGGGGTCCTCTGGAATTAATTAAATATTAAATCGTGTCCCTTGGTCAATAAATATACTATTATCACATTATATAGAATTTCAATAATTACGTATAACTGATTTCTCTTATGATCATCCTCTTACTCTTATACTCTCAATAACAAGAAGATTTAGAGACATTCCATTTATCCCAATGGAATTTGAAGTGACCAAAGATGAATAAGGAATGATAAAAAATTGGACACCCTAGCACCCATAGAAACATCAGTATTGTTCAAAGATCGATGGAGAATGTGTGGTCCACATGGAGAATATGTGGTTCACATAGAGAATATGTAGTTCACTATTAGATGAGATTAACATTGGGTCATCAAGATAAAATGATACTACCCTGATTGGGTGATAATTTTTAACATACTCAATGTTGAAATATTTTATAACCGAAATAAAATTTTTCCTTATGTTTAAATAAATTATGATATTTATGTGAATAGTTATTCTATTGGTTCTAGAATTCTATTTTTAAAAACTTTTTGAATTTTTTTTCATGATGTTTTCATCAGGTACATTTTGAAAGATAAATAAACTCCATATTATTGGAATAAGTATTCCAGATATTTGATTTACCTCAATTAAAAAAGTAATATAAAAAAACATAATGAATGAAGGGTCATGGATCATATACAATTATTCTTGATCATAAAAACTCATAGATCTATCAAATTCATGCATGAAGGGAATAAATTTTCTGAGGAAGGTTTGTGGAGTATCTTGGATTGAGTAGGATATAATAAGGAATAATTTTTGAAAATTTATAATTAATGGAACATAAACTATATTTCTTGATAATTAATTAATGTAAACATGGTCTGGTATCATAGTTTACCAAATAATATCCCAGTAGTTCGACGATAACTTCCCATCCTAGGATCCCTCACATTTTGATCATATAGTGTGTCAACCAGTGTTTCAACCATGATTTTTTCCACTATAATGTGATCCCCATTTTCACATGAGGTTGCATGGTTTGATAGATAGTTTACTTTATCCTTTATTAACCCAATGTGATTATACCACTTATATTACTCCTTCTAAGATAAGTATTATGGTATTCAAAATTAATTCTCGAACCTCAATCCTTTAATAAATCCTCCAAAACAATATTTTAAACCATCCATAAATACCAATAATTGAGGCCAAAGAAGTTCGTGTTAAAAAAATTTAACAAAGAATAAACATAAAATGTAACAAACATTAAAATAATATAATTCTATTAAAAAAAATTTATTAATCCATCTTCAGATGTGGAGAAATAATATTTTTTTGAATGGATGAATAATTTTTAATAATAAAAACCTTTTCAAGCCATGTTCAAGGTTTTTATGGTAATTTTATTTGGAAAATATTAAAATGATTATAAAATCAATGGATTAATTTTTATAGAATTAATTATAATTTATAAATATTTTTAACATTTATGAAAAACCCTTAGTAGTCAAACTATTAACACATCCAATGTTTTTGAAACCATCATTTTGAATTTTCTCCCACTTGTATTATTTTTGAAAAGACAATGTTTAAATAATTTGGATAATAATATTATCATTAATAATTAATATTAAATTAATATAATCTAATTTAAATCATTATTTTCATCAATTGTCATTCATAATTCTAATTTACTCTAATTCTTATTTTTAAAACATATTTTAAAAACAATCTTGACATGTATCTCTAGGAAAATCACTGAGTAATAAATTCAGTTATGGACATATTATATAACAATAAAATTCATATATATGAATTAAAACCATAAAATAATCATTATATTCATCCTTAATTTCTTGACTATACTTAAAACATCCTAAATATTATCTCATTGGAACACATATTATAATTCTAAATGTTATGCTAGCACTACATCATCACCAAGAAAGGTTTTAATAATAAACTTCAAATACATTTTTTCATATAATACATAAAAATTATTTACAATATATTATAATAATATTTATCCATTTAATGTCACTAAAAATGTTTCATAAAAAACAATATCATTTTTATATAATTGTGGTGTCATAAAATATAAGGTGTTAAAAAAACGATATTTTTTAAAATTCATCATAAATATCATATTTTTCTAGAAAAATATCAAAAAAACCCTCAGATAATTTTGACATGAGTAATTATGAAATTATGCTATTTTTATGATATTAAAATTTTAATATTTTTAAAAACTAATTTTAATTTAACATCAAATAATGTGCAATAATTTTTTTATAAAATAGTATTTTCTTGTATAAATTGAATACTATCAAAACAATTGTATTAAATTTATTTGATTAAAAGTAATTTTTGTTTAAATGATTAATTCATACAAACATGTAATAATAAATATATTTTTAAATTATATTTTCTTTAACATAAACGAAACCATCAATGTAACATCCCAGGTAAATAAAGAATAATACATTTTCATATTTACTAATATTTTTTAATTAAATATTAATTTTACTTCAAAAGGGTTTTTATTTTCGATAGAGTACCCGATACGCAACAACGAGTTTCTTTGAAATCTTACTTTGCACACTAATAATATGATAATATTATTTTAAATGGTAGTTAACACGTAGCCATTATATTGGAGGTAATGAATATAAATAACTATAATATGATTATATATGTTTCTTAAATGTTTTTACATTTATCCAATAAAATATAAAGGCTTAAAATAAGAAAAGAATTCAATTTTAAGCATAAATACTCTAATATTCACTAAAAGGTCGATTTATCCCCTTTTGATGGAAAACTCTCTTTAAAAATAGTTTCGGTGACTCTTATAAATTTTATTGGACAAAATAAACTCCTTATTTATAATCGAGACATCAAAATTTACTTTGTGTATGTTTTTGTTATTTTTCCGATAAAGTTTATTTTTAATGAATAAGTGAAAAATGTTGTTTTTTAATTCACAACATCTTTTTAATATAATTTATTTATATGATTATATTATTTGTTGAATTATTTTTAAAGTGAAATTAGAATATATTTTTACCATTTAATCCAATGGTGGTCATTGGAATTAATTTCACATTGAAATTGGACTTAAACTATTGTAAATGTTTTGATATATTTTGTTTCTTAAAAACACGCTATTTGTTTTGACAACAGGAATTTATTATTAAATTGATTAATGAAACTTACATGTTTTGAATTTTTTAAAATAAACAAAATTTTTGAATTCGTAATATCAAATATAGCTTAGGGTGAATTTTTGGTACTTTTCTGAAAAACTTCAATTTTTGATGAATAGTGAAGCCACTAAGTGGTAGTTAAGAAACTGATTTTTGGTTTAAATGAAATTTTACCACCTTTGTCATTTGAATTTCAAAAATCCGACATACATGGTTTTCATTAGGATGTAAAATGTGGTTCAATGGGACGAAAATAATTTTTGGTGAATAGTAACTTTTAAGTTTTATTAATCACGATTAAAGTTAATTAGAGTAATTTAAGGTAAAGATAATGTTATAATAATATGAAATGACCTTGAAAAAAGACATAACCTTATTTTATGAGTAATGGAAGACCAAAAAAAATCCATGGGTCAACTTGGGAACCCCATGGAGCCACCTGGGTAAGAAAATGACATTAATAACTTTTTATTTAAAGTTAAAATAAAAATGTCACAAACATGTATTGTTTTACTAAAACAATTTTTACAGGGGGTTAAACAAGTCATATTTTTTACTATAAATATTAATTGGAAATATAAAAAGATTTAAAACATCATAGTATTTTGTTTAAAATTTTATACATTAAATTAATTTATTTATTTGTGACATCATGATGAAGTAGCGATTACCTCATTAATGAACAATTTAAATAAAATGGAAAGATAGTGTAAAATATAAGCCATATACTTGTCAAAAACCTATTGTATGAGTATATTTATAAACCTTATGACCTTATCATCGAAATATATCAATGTGGGGCCTTTATAATCTGAAACTCATTTTAATATAAAGTAACATTCCTTGACATTCCAAGAGTGCCACTCCCCCGTCTTATAAAAGGCCCCCACTTCTACCTCCTTACCCACACCTCTCAAGGAATTGGATCAGCCAAAATCTGCCCATTGCATCTCTCCTCATTCCTCTATTACTCTTAGAAGCCCCACTTTTGGAAGAATCCGTTCCAAGGAAGCCTTTGGGATCAAATCAAAAAGAGTTACCCGATTTGAAGGTAATGTCTTTTCTTATGTTCTTTTGTTTTTTTTTTGCTCCTATAACAACCTAAACTCTTTTTATTATTTTATTTTGTAACAAAAACAGTATATTAAATACACTAGTATTTTTTTATAAAAAGGATTAAAGCTATACTTACACACACCTCTATCTAATGGTTAAAGAACATACTGTTTCTGTGGATGGCGAATTACTGCCTCACGAAATGATGATTGTTCAATATTATTTTAGCACCTTTAAAGGTGGCCATTAATATGTCACTATATTTATATATTATAGATAGTATGTTTATTTTTTCTTATTCTTATGTATTTTTCATTTATGGCATACCTTTATGGTTTCCATTATGGGTAAACACGATATCGTCATTTTAGGAAGTGCGGACTACCACCCCCTCAAAGTGATTTGATTCGTTAATGCCATATGTGGGATGTACAAAGGATGGGTTTAATGATATTATACATATATATATATGATATTATATTGGAATTATAATATACCTTTATATAATTATGATTTCTATAAGACCTCAGCCTTAAACCTTACTTAATCTTGAGTTATTACAAGATTTCACATTGCGGATCTTTTTAGGTTTAGAGTGTCAGACAATTAGATCATAAAACATGCATTACATTCCACATATAGACAAAGTGGTTACATAAAGATAGTATTCTTCTTTCCCATCAATGGAAAAATATTTAAAATAAAACATGGATTCTTTCTTTACACTTCCTTGACACGATCATCATATCATGTACCTTTCCCTGGACCTGTGAAAAAAATTTAAAAAAAAAACAAGGGATGACCATAAAAATCTTACTAAGGGATATAAAAATATGGAAAGGAAACATGGGTACATAAATACATAATAATGAACTCATACTTTACCAGTAAAACAAAGGCACTTTAACATACCTCATCAAATCATGAATACATCATAGAAATCATAAGACATAAAAGGTAACTTGAGGCATTCATAACATTCTTACATAGGGAGTAACCCTCTTGGTTACGTTTGGAATACCCACCAAAGTATATTCCCTAAATCTCTCAGGAGAAACCTTATCATTTTACTCCTTCGCGTTACCCAATGCATTGGAGAGCTATATCGGGCTCACCCGCCCTTAGTTTATCATAGAACCACCCGTTTTCATAACAATGCCCAAGAACACTAACATAAACGTATCACATTAAACATGCATAAAGGAAACATAACATTTCCACATTTCAATCACAATATAACATTTTAGTATATTGAAATAATGAATCCATTCAAAAAGAAACCATTTCCAAAACCATTTAAAACATTTAATAAAGAGATTTTTGAATCAGACTGTCCCATACCACCTTGAAGATATTAAGATTTTAAACCATTAATATCCATATAAATAAATCTTTAAAACCATTTTAAAACATGGATATTAATAAGAACAAATAATTAAAACATTTAAAGCGATATTTTGGTTAAAGGGGTTCTACCAAAATTAGAGACACTTGAATACAATAGTTGAGGAATAAAATTTAGTCAGAACTTTATAATATCATGAGAATAACTGGATTCATGATATAGTATTCCAAATGACAGTATATACACCATATAAGAGTGAATTGGTGCATAACAACAATGAAGTCTCAATAGAAATGTCAAATGTGATGAATTCCCTTATAAAGAAGGTATCCTTAAATTAAGGACAATTCAATCTCAAAATTATGTGTGACAAATATAAATGCACCCAATATAAGTGGATATTGATTGTAAAACAATAAAATTTCATTCACATGTATTGAAAAGATGACATATTCAATAACTACATGTTGAACCCAAAGAAATCGAAATTGGGTTAAAAAGTTCCCTTGGTAAAATTCGACAGCCTAACGACATCAATTCAAAATTCAGAAAATGAGTTGATGAGAGATAAAAATGGAATCTCATCACTTGGACATAAAATTCACATCAATAAGGATATGAAATAAAATATCCCAACATAATAGTATGTGAATTAAAAGACATAACAAAAGAAGTCTTTTAAAAAGAGGAGGGTGAAAGGTCCCCCTACCAAGTTGGGTAACTTTCGAAACGTACACCCCATGGAAGAAGGGTCATAAAATGAAGATGTGAATTCCCATAAATGAAATTATACTACATAAAGTGTATAATAATTGGAATTACATACACCACTCAAAGGAAATTATGGCAAATGTAGCATAAATCTAACGTGAATAAAAGTGAGATTAAAAATCCCTTATGAAAACTCGGCAGCCTAATGACATCACTTAAAAACTCATAAAATGAGTTGATGATAGGAAATAGGGTCTCTCATCATATGAACATAAAAATTACAGTACGATTAATATAAAAGAACATCCCAATCAAAATAAATATGAGCTTAAAAGGAATGACATAAAATGGTGTACTTAAAAAGAAAGAGAGGAGTAGGATCCCTTACCTCGGGTCCGACTTGACTCGATCATTATTTAATCTCCTGGATAATAAAATAGAGTTAATTTATAATTATATAAGAACCTTTTTCAAGTTCATTATTCCTTTTATATCACTTATTACCATGTCATGAACACTATGTAATTATTTTACTTAACAATGGTCGTTTAAACGATCATTGGTACTTGAGTCAAAATATGCTCTTTATAATTACAAATTGTTCATGTATCCATTATATCCAGAGTTATAATCATCATCTATATATCATATATATCATATATATCCAGTAAATATTCATTTTAGACTATTCCATATCATTTGGAGATAAAAAACGAAAAGCACCGTTCATGGAGACGGTAGGCCGTACATACGCATGAACGCTACTTTCATTTTTTCCTTTTTCATATTAATGGAATTAAAAATAAATGATATATATATATATATATTATAATTCCAGTATAATATATATCTTATATAGATCACATATGTTCATTAATTTCATTCTTTATACATTCCACGTATTGCATGTACGAGTCATATCACTTGAGGGGGCGGTAGTCCGCACTTCCTCATATGAAATTATCGCATTTACACAACATGAAAAGAATAAAGGTATGGTTTAAATATAAAATAAAGAAGAATATAGTAAAAATAAATACCATATATATCATATATAAAATACAGTGACATCATAATGGCCACCTTTAAAGGTGTTAAAAGAATATTGAACAATCATCGTTTCATGAGGTAGAAAATCGTCAACCACAAAAACAGTATGTTCTTTAACAATTAGACGAAGGTGTGTGTAAATTTAGCTCGAATACTTCTTATAAAAACATCCTAGTATATTGAAGATACTGGATTTGTTACAAAAGAAATGAATAAAAAGAGTTTAGGGGGTTGGAGAGGCAAAATAAAACAAAAGGACCCAAGTGAAGACATTACCTTAAAATCGGGTAACTCCCTTTGGATTGAGCTCAAAGGCTTCCTTGGGAAGACTTATGACAAAATTGAGGCTTCAGGAGTAAGAGAGGGATGTGGAGAGACAAATGGGCAGGGGTTGTCCAAGCCAAAGGCTTTGGGGGTGTGGGTAAGGAGGTAGAGATGGGGGCCTTTTATAATAGGAGAGGAGGGGCACTCTTGGAAAGTAAAGAAATGTTACTTTATTTGAAAATGATTTTCGAATTCAAAAGGTCCCAAATTTATATAATTAGAGTTTAAGGTGAAAAGGGTTATAAATCCACCCATCCAATAGGTTTTGGACATGTGTAGGTCTTATATTTTACATTATCTTTCCATTTTATTTAAATACTTTATTAATGAGGTAATCGCTGCATCATCATTATGTCATAAATAATTTAATTTATTTAAAGTCTAAAAATTATGAAACAAACTATCATGATGTAGGAAATAATTTTAGATTTCTAATTAATATTTATAGTCCAAAATATCATTTATGTAGACAAAATTTAAAATATTTTACTTAGGTGATACATTCTTGTTATATTTACTTTCTTTTAAAAAAATAAAAAGATAACCAGTCACTTTCCACAAAAGTGATTCCATGGGGCCCCCAAGTTTGGCACAAGGCATCCCATGGTCGTCCATAAGACAACCAGTAGCCTTAGGACACATGTTGTGGTCTTTTTGTATTATTATGATATCATTTTATTGTCCTTAACTACCTGGTTGCTCATTAATCAAAATAATTAAAGATAATTACCGTCGTTACTATTCATAATGTCCAAAAAACAAAAGAGTCTTTATTACATAATTTGGACCTTATGATTCCAAATATTTAATCCATTTTACAAAATTACAAACACAGAAATTTCAATAATTAATTTAAAAAAACTTCCCGTTTTCAAAACAAATAGCGGGTTTTTTTAGAGACAATATTTATGAAATGTTTGGCACTTGTTTATGCCTAATTCCAAAGTAAAATTAATCCCAATGACCATCATTGAATTAAATGGTAAAAATATATTCTAATTAAAATTTAAAAGAAATTAAAAAGATAATATAACCATATAATAAAATTATATGAGAAAGCAGTTTTGATGTAAAATGCAGTATTTTTCACTAATCATTGAAAAATGAACATTGTCAGAAAAATACCAGAAATTAACCCAAGGTAAATTTCAATATCCCAATCATAAATAATATGTTTATTTTAAAAAATAGAGCTTATAAAATTTTCAAAAATTGGATTTAAATGGGGTTCGCCATCAAAAGGCGGTTAATCGACCTTTTAAAGAATATTAGAATGTTTACACTTTAAAAACTGGATTCATTTGCATTTTTAATCCTCTAACATTTATTGGAAAAAGTAAAAATATTTTTCAAACATATATAATCATTTTTTAGTTAGTTCTGTTCATTCCCTCCATCACAATGGCTAGGCGTTAACTACCATTTAAACTAATATTATTTTATTTTTAGAGTGCAACGTAAGTTTCCCAAGAAACTCATTGTTGCGTATTGGGTACGCCATCGAACATAGTATCCCCTTTAAAATAATATTAATATTTTATTCACAAATATGGATAAATATAAAAATTTCATATTATTTATATACCTGGGGTATTACATCCTTCCTCCCTTTTGGGAACTGCGTCCTCATAATTTTAAAATTGGGCTTGGAACATCCTTGAAAGTCCCACATCGGAACAAGAGTCTGTAAAACAATCACTTTAAAATAAAGGGAGATAAGTACAGAGGTCTCCCGATTTAACCCATACTATGATTCCAAGTAGGAAAATATGGATATGGAAGAAAAAACGAAGGGTCATGTTCTGATGGAGAGTGATAGTAAACATGTCTAGGAGAAAGTTAACCGTAAGAAAATCACAAAGTTGTGATGGGTTATACAATATTCGATTCCCCAGTAGGAAAAGTTAACAGACAACATTTTTGTTTTAAGTTACTTTTTATTGAGGAATTTATTCATAAGTAAACATAATCAATTATCATGTTGACTTTCAACTTTTACTAGATTTCTTACACGAACTCATATTTTCTCCAAAAGACGAGTATTTAGGAAGACTTGTTCACATTAAGAGTACTATAATCAACTTCTAGAGAATCACCTAATCCACAAAAGATAACTATATATTTTCCATGTCTTTAGACAAAATCCAAAACCAAAAAGGTTAGTACAAGATCAGATAATATAGAAAAGGATAACCCTTTATAAAAATAAAATCTATTCATAATCTCCAAAATTTGTCCAACAAAACCCAAAGTCCAACTAAGACCATTCGATAAAAAAATTGTCCATAACATTATTCAAAGTAATCCAATCTAATATTGAAACCCAAATATTTGAAGGATTTAGTCACATAGTCTTCCAAGTTAAATCGTAACATTTATCTCCAAACTACATCAGTTGCTCTTAAAGTCTCGTATTGAAAAGTAATTAACCTAATCACATATCCTCCATGATAGGTTAATATATTTCCATAAAAACCCAAAATCAAATTACTCTTAATTAATAAAATCATATAACTAAAAGGAATTAGTCAAACTAACCAGGGAATTCACGTAGTCTAGTGGTAGGCGATAAATACCAGTTGCACTTTGGTTGTGGGTTCGATTCCCGCAGCTTTGTCTGACGCGATGGGTTGTCACACGGTCTGCGTGTTGTACTTTTTCCAAAACTATATAATTCTAAAATCATTCCCCAAAAAGAGATAAAATCATCAAAAATAACTGTAACATAATTTAAGCTCAATTTTATCTCATGCCTTTCACTTCCATCATAACATATAGTAACCCATAATTACCTCAAAATTAAGGATCATATAAACCCAAATGGTTCTTTATAACTATGTCCACAAAAGAACAGATAACTATTCCTTAAATATATATTAAACATCAGGGTTACACATAATATAAAAAGTCTTCTAATGTAACCCCATCATCAAAAGAGACTTAATACTCTTAAGGATTTCACCATAACTCTTGAAACCCTTATATGTTGACGTCTTACTGATTCAACATTCTTCATGATCGATTAATCATTCCTTTCCAACTTATTCTGAAATACTTCATTCCTACAAAAAAAATCATGAATCATATCCTAAGACTCCAAAATAGGAAAACAATAGTCATGAAATAATCCATACATTTGATTGGTCATTTTCAGTTTCTTTATCCTCAATCGGAATAGCATTAGGTATTGGTAAACGAACATTTGTACGATATTTGTGATCCCATTCGTGAAACTTCTTCATAGGACATGTTTTTGCATAATGACCATGCACACCACATTTAAAACATTCAATTGAGCCCTCACAAAGAACTTCTTTCCCTATCCTCGAGTCAAATGGATGATTCCTTTTTCCATGGCAGTTTCTTGCTTTATGACCATCATTTCCACATCTATAGCATATTTCTGTCCCTTTGAAACATTTTCCTAGGTGTTTCTTTCCACATTTTGGACACATAAGTTTTTGAACACACTGACCTTTATGATTATTACCTGTAGTTCCGTAGGGATTTTTTTCTCGCATATACGATGCCTTAGAGAAATCACCAAGGTTTAGGTGGTCAATCATGACTCCAGATAGTTGGTGGAGGATAATCACAAGATTTCTCATTGTAGCTCCCATATCATTCAGTTTCTTTCTCCAAAAACTATCACAGTTTCCATCACATCCACTGTTACTTTGGTGCCTGCTAGATCCAGCCATTTACTAAAACCAAAAAGGTCAGTGTGAGTATATCAACAAAACCAAAATGTATTAATGAGGAAGATAAACACCAAGATATACTAACTCAATCACTTTATCTAAAACTAGGACTCTTTTTGAAATCATAACCATTATGGTAATGTCACTTATGATTAACGAATACCCTAACCTCTAAAGTTATCTAAACCGACCTTTGATACCAACTATAAGGCCCCAGCCTTAAACCTTACTTAATCTTGAGTTATTACAAGATTACACATTGAGGATCTTTTCAGGTTTAGATTTTTAGAAAATTAGATCATAAAACTTGCATTACATTCCACATATAAACAAAGTGGTTACATAAAGATAGTATTCTTCTTTCCCATCAATGGAAACATATTTAAAATAAAACATGGATTCTTTCTTTACACTTCCTTGACACTATCATCATATCATGTACCTTTCCCTTGACCTGTGAAAAACATTTCAAAAAAAAACTTGTGATGAGCATAAAAAGCTCAGTAAGGGATATAAAAAATATGGAAATCAAACATCGGTACATATATACATAAGAATGAAATCATACTTTACCCATAAAACATAGGCACTTTAACATACCTCATCAAATCATGAATAAATCATATAAATCATAAGACATAAAAGGTAACTTGAGGCATTCATAACATTCTTACGTAGGGAGTAACCCTCTTGGTTACATTTGGAATACCCACCACAATATATTCCCTAAATCGCTTTGGAGAAACATTAACGTTTCACTCATTCGCGTTACCCAATGCATTGGAGTGCTATATCGGGCTCACCCGCCCTTAGTTTATCACGGAACCACCCGTTTTCATAACAATGCCCAAGAACCATAACATAAACGTATCACATTAAAAATGCATAAAGGAAACATAACATTTCCATATATCAATCACAATATAACATTTTAGTATATTGAAATAATGAATCCATTCAAAAAGAAACCATTTCCAAAACTATTTAAAACATTTAATAACGAGATTTTTGAATCCAAGTGTCCCATACCACCTTAAAGATTTTAAAATTTTAAACCACTAATATTTATATAAATGAATCTTTAAAACCATTTGAAAACATGTATATTAATAAGAACAAATAATTAAATCATTTAAAGCGATATTTTGGTTAAAGGGGTTCTACCAAAATTAGAGACACTTGTATACAATAGTTGAGGAATAACATTTAGTCAAAACTTTATAATATCATGAGAATAAATGTATTCATGGTATAGTATTCCAAAGGACATTATATACACCATATAAGAGTGAATTGGGGCATAACAACAATGAAGTCTCAATAGAAATGTCAAATGTGATGAATTCCCTTATAAAGAAGGTATCCTTAAATTAAGGATAATTCAATCTCAAAATTATGTGTGACAAATATAAATGCACCCAATATAAGTGGATATTGAGTTTAAAATAATAAAAGGACATTCACACATATTCAAAAGATTACATATTCAATAACTATATGTTGAACCCAAACAAATTGAAATTGGGTTAAAAAGTTCCCTTGGTAAAATTCGACAGCCTAACGGCATCACTTCAAAATTCAGAAAATGAGTTGATGAGAGATAAAAAGGGCATATCATCACTTTTACATAAAATTCAAATCAATAAGGATATGAAAGAACTTATCCCAACATAATAGTTTGTGAATTAAAAGACATAACAAAAGACGTCTTTTAAAAAGTGGAGGGTGAAAGGTCCCCTTACCGAGTTGGGTAACCTTCGAAACGTACACCCCATGGAAGAAGGGTCATAAAATGAAGATGTGAATACCCATAAATGAAATTATACTACAAAATTGTATAATAATGGGCAGTACATACACCACTCCAAGGACGTTTTGGAAAATGTAGCATAAATCTAACGGGAATAAAAGTGTGATGAAAAATCCCTTATGAAAACTCGGCAGCCTAACGACATCACTTCAAAACTCATAAAATGAGTTGATGAGATGAAATAGGGTCTCTTATTATATGAACATAAAAATTATAGTAAGATTAATATAAAATAACATCCCAATCACATGAAATATGAGCTTAAAAGGAATGACATAAAAGGGTGTACTTAAAAAGAAAGAGAGGAGTAAGATCCCTTACCTCGGGTCCGACTTGAATCGATCATTATTTAATCTCCTGGATAATAAAATCGAGTTAATTTATAATTATATAAGAACCTTTTTCAAGTTCATTATTCCTTTTATATCACTTATTACCATGTCATGAACACTATGTAATTATTTTACTTAATAATGGTCGTTTAAACGATCATTGGTACTTGAGTCAAAATATGCTCTTTATAATTACAAATTGTTCATGTATCCATTATATCCAGAGTTATAATCATAATCTATATATCATATATATCATATATATCCAGTAAATATTCATTTTATACTATTCCATATCATTTGGAGATAAACAACGAAAAGCACCGTTCATGGAGACAGTAGACCGTACGTACGCAAGAACGCTACTTTCATTTTTTCCTTTTTCATATTAATGGAACTAAAAATAAATGATATATATATATATATATATATTACAATTATAGTATAATATATATGTTATATATATCACATATGTTCATTAATTTCATTCTTTATACATTCCATGTATTGCTTGTACGAGTCACATCACTTGAGGGGGCAGTAGTCCGCACTCCCTCGTATGAAATTATCACATTTAAACAACATGAAAAGAATAAATATATGGTTTAAATATAAAATAAAAAAGAATATAGTAAACATAAATACCATATATATCATATATAAAATATAGTGAAATTATAATGGCCACCTTTAAAGGTGTTAAAAGAATATTGAACAATCATCGTTTCGTGAGGCAGAAAATCGCCAACCACAGAAAGAGTGTGTTCTTTAACCATTAGACGAATGTGTGTGTAAGTTTAGCTCTAATAAATCTTATAACAACGTCCTAGTATATTTAAGATACTGGAGTTGTTACCAAAGAAATTAATAAAAAGAGTTTAGGGGGTTGGAGAGGAAAAATAAAACAAAAGGACCCAAGTGAAGACATTACCTTAAAATCGTTTAACTCCCTTTGGTTTGAGCTCAAAGGCATCCTTGGGAAGACTTATGCCCAAATTTAGGCTAAAAGGAGTAATAGAGGGATGTGGAGAGACAGAATGGGCAGGGCTTGGCCGAGCCAAAGGCTTTGGGAGTGTGGGTAAGGAGGTAGAGATGGGGGCCTTTTATAAGAGGAGAGGAGGGGCACTCTTGGAATGTAAAGAAATGTTACTTTATTTGAAAATGATTTTCGGATTCAAAAGGTCTCAAATTGATATAATTCTAGGGTAAGGTGATACGGGATCTAAATAAACCCATACAATAGTTTTTTGACATGTGTAGGTCTTCGATTTTACATTATCTTTCCATTTTATTTAAATCCTTTATTAATGAGGTAATCGCTGCATCATCGTGATGTCATAAATAATTTAATTTATTTAAAGTCTAAAAATTATGAAAAAAATATCATGATGTAGTAAATTTTGTTAGCTTTATAATTAATATTTATAGTCCAAATGATAATTTATGTAGACAAAATTAAAAATATTTTACCTAGGTGATACATTCTTGTTATATTTACTTTCTTTTAAAAAAAATAAAAAGATAACAAGTCACTTTCCACAAAAGTGATTCCATGGGGCCCCCAAGTTTGGCACAAGGCATCCCATGGTCGTAAATGAGACAAAAATTAGCCTTATGACACAATTTGTGGTCTTTTTGTATTATTATGATATCATTTTATTATCCTTAACTACCTGATTACTCATTAATCAAGATAATTAAAGATAATTACCGTCGTTACTATTCAAAATGTCCAAAAACAAAAGATTCTTGATTACATAATTTGAACCTTATGATTCAAAATATTTAATACATTTTACAAAATTCCAAACACAGAAATTTCAATAATTAATTTAAAAAAACTTCCCGTTGTCAAAACAAATAGCGGGTTTTTTTAGAAACAATATTTGTGAAACATTTGGCACTTGTTTATGCCTAATTGCAAAGTGAAATTAATCCAAATGACCATCATTTAATTAAAAGGTAAAAATATATTCTTATTAAACTTTAAAACAAATTAAAAAAATAATATAACCATATAATTAAATTATATGAAAAAGCAGTTTTAATTTAAAATGCGGTATTTTTCACTATTCATTGAAAAATGAACATTGCCAGACAAATACCAAAAATTAACCCAAGGTAAATTTCAATGTCCCAATCATAAATAATATGTTTATTTTGAAAAATAGAGCTTATAAAATTGTCAAAAAGTGGATTTAAAAGGGGTTTTCCATCAAAAGGCGGTTAATTGACCTTTTAAAGAATATTAGAATGTTTACGCTTTAAAAACTGGATTCATTTGCATTTTTAATCCTCTAACATTTACTAAAAAAAGTAAAAATATTTTTCAAACATATATAATCATTTTGTAATTAGTTCTGTTCATTCCCGCCATCACAACGGCTAGGCATTAACTACCATTTAAAATAATAATATTTTATTATTAGAGTGCAACGTAAGATTCCCAAGAAACTCGTTGTTGCGTATTGGGTACGCCATCGAGCATAGCATCCCCTTTAAAATAATATTAATATTTTATTCGCAAATATGGATAAATATAAAGATTTCATACTATTTATTTACCTGGGGTGTTACAATTTCATTCCATTTAATACAAAATAGAAATGAAAGTAGCCTTCATGCGTACATACGACTTACCCTCTCCATGAACGGTGCTTTTCATTTCTTACCTCTAAATGGTATGTAATATTATAAATGAATTTATATACAGGATATTTATGATATATATGATATCTAAATCATGAATATAAATCTGGATATAATGGATATTTTACCATATGAAAAACTTGTAATTATAAGATGTTTATTTTTGACTCAAGTACCAAAGATCGACAAAACGACCGTTATTAACTTAAATAATTACATAATGATCATAAAATGATAATAAATGATATAAAAGGAATAATTAACATAAAAAAGGGTATTAGGCAAGTAGAAATTAACTCTAGGTTATTATTTAGGAGATTAAAGAACGATCGAGTCAAGTCGTACACGAGGTAAGGGATCCTACCTATCTCTTTCTTTTTAAGTACGCACTTTTAAGTCATTTCTTTTAAGCTCATATTTCTTATGTTTTTGGGGATGTTCTTTTATATTCCCCATTATGTAATTTTTATTTTCATATTATGAGAGACCATATTTGATCTCATAAATCCATTTTTGGAAGTTTTATGTGGTGCTGTTAGGCTGCCGAGTTTTCGTAAGGGATTTTTCAACCCACTTTTATTCTCATGAGATTTATGCTACATTTGCCACCATTTCCTTTGAGTGGTGAATGTACTGACCATTATTCTACTCTTTGTGTATAATAATTTATTTTATGAGTATTTACATCAATTTTTAATATTCTTTCTATCATGGGGTGTACGTTTTGAAAGTTACCCAAGTCAGTAAGGGATCCTTTCGCCCTCCTATTTTTAAAAGAATTCATTTTTTTGTATTTTAAATTACATCTTTTTATGTTGGGATATGTTCTTATATATCCTTATTGCGATAATTTTTATGTCCAAGTGATGAAATACCCTTTACCTCTCTCATCAACTCTTTTTCTAAATTTTGATGTGATGCCGTTAGGATATCGAAGTTTTGAAAGGGAACTTCTTAACCCAATTCCAATCCATTGGGTTGAACATATAATTATTGATTATGGCATGCTATGAATATGTTTGGATGAAATATGATTGTTTTAAACTAATTAACCTCTTATATTTATTGTGTTTATATTTTTCACACATAATTATGTCATTTCTTTATCCTTGCTCTAAGGGCATGATCCTTGATTGGGATTACATCTCAATTTCTTCTCATTGAGACAACTCTTAATGATATGCAATTTTATTCTTTTATAAAGTGTATATAAAACCCCTTTGACATTCCATAACCATATTATGTCTATACTAAAGTCATTTAAATGTTTTAAAAATGGTCTACTTTCATGTGGCTTATAATTTTAATGTTCAAAATGGAAAATGACAATTTTATTAAAACATTGTTTTAAATGGATTTAAAGATTTATTCTTTTAAACATTTATCATCCATGTACATGTTTTAAAAATGATTTTAAGGATTTATTTATATGGAAATGAATGTTTTAAGATCCTTTTTAACGTTTCTAAGTGATATGGGACACTTTGATTCTAAAATCGTTTTTAAATGTATTCTTTTAATATTTTCAAAGTATAAAGAGATTTTTCTCTCATAGAGTTGTAAATATTTTATTAGATGTTTTTTTTATTATAATATCATGATGTGATCTCTTGTGATTGAAATTTAGAAATCTTATGTTTCTTTTATGCATGTTTTAAGTGTTATGATTATGTTATGGTTCTTGGGAAATGTTTATGAAATCGGGTGGTTCCGTGATAAACTAATGGAAGGTGATCCTGATATAGCTCTCCAATGAATTGGGTAACACGAAGGGGTTAAACGCTAATGTTTCTATGAAGAGATTTCGGGAATATACTGTGATGGGTATTCCAAACATAACCATGAGGGTTACTCCCTACGTAAGAATGTTATTAATTCCTCAAGTTACCTTTATGTCTCATGATTTCTATTGATTTATGCATAAATAATATGATTTAAGGAGGTATATTAAATTGCTTTTGTTTTATGAGTAAAGTATGATTTCATTGATTCTTATGTATATATGTACTAATGTTCACTTTCCGTGTTGTTATAACCCGTACTGAGATTTTTATGTTCATCCCATGTTTTTTGAAATGCTTTTTACAGGACATAAATTTGAATAGGGTCACAGATGGGATCAAGGAAATGTTATGTTTTCTAAAACGAGGAAGTAGACATGAATCTTTTGTTCAAAAGTTTTTATTTTGTGAAAAAATGGAAACTGAGTAGATGTTCCTACTTTGTAATCTTTGAGATGTAATAGTTATGTCCTAATTCTCTAAAACTCTAAACTTGAAAAGATCCTCAATGCGAATTATTCAACTTAATTAAATAATAAGTAATTTTTTAAGTCCGGGTCCTTAAAGTTGGTATCAAAGGTCGATTTAGATAACTTTAGATGTTAGAGTGTTGTTTAATCATAAGTGACAAGTTGTGTATAACCACAATAGTTATTATATTAGATAGAGTCATTGTTATTTTTGAATGTTGGAATGAATTTGAGATAACGTGGATAAGTATATCTTAGTCTTTATCTTCCTCTTTAGTACATGATGATTTTGTTGATATACTCACACTGACCTTTTTGGTTTTAGTAAATGGATGGATTTTGTAGGCACCAAAGTGAAAATGGGTTTGAAGGAAATTGTAGTGGTTCACTAATTAAGAGACTGGATGAAATGGTGGATTCAATGGGAAATATCGTGGTTATTCTAAACCAACTATCAGAAGTCATGAACAACCACTTGAACCTTGGTGAGTTCTCTAATGCATCATGTACGAGATAACCAAATCGATGTCGAAGTTCAAGTAATAATTATAAAGGTAACCATTATTGTTTATATGATCCTTACTTTTGATGTAATTATGGATTACTATATGTTATGTTGGAAAATTAAAGGCATGAGATAAAAATGAGGTCAAAATATGTTATGGTTATTTTTGAAGATTTTATCTCGTTTTGGGGAATGAATTATGAATTACATTGTTTTGGAAAAAGGACATCACACAGACCGTGTGACAACCTGTCGTGTCAGACAAAGCTGCGGGAATCGAACCCATAACCAAAGTGTGACTGGTATTTATTTCCTACCACTGGACTACGTGAAGTCCCTGGTTAGTTATACTACATATATTCTGTTATATGATTTTATGAATCAATAGTAAGTTGATTTTGGGTTATCTATGGAAATTATTAACCTATCATGGAGGATATGTGATTAGGATAATTACGTTTCAGTGTGAGACTTCAAGAGTAACTGATGTTATTTGGAGATAAATGTTAAGATTTACCTTGGAAGACTATGTGATTAATTCCTTAGGATATTTGGGTTTCAATCTTAGTTTGGTTTACTTTGAATAATTTTATGGAAAATTGTTTATCGAATGGTCTTTGTTTGAACTTTGGGTTTTGTTGGACAAATTTTGGAGATTAAGAGTAGATTTGCTTTTTATAAATGATTATCCGTTTTGGGAATTATCTAATCTTGTACTAGCTTTTATTTTGGTTTTGGTCTAAAGACATGGGAAGTATATAGTTCTCTTTTGTGGATTAGGTGATTCTCAAGAAGTTGATTAATGCGCTCTTAATTTGAACAAGTCACCCTGAATACTCGTCTTTTGATGAAAATATGAGTGTGTGTAAGAAATCTAGTAAGAGATGAAAGTATACAAGACAATTAAGTTGGTTTACTTATGATTTATTTAAGCTCAAAAATAAATTTCTCAATGAAAAGTAACATAAAACAAAAATGTAGTCTGTTAACTTTTCCTACTGGGGAATCAAATACCGTTTAACTCATCACAAGTTTGTGATTTTCTGGTGGTTAACTTTCTCCTAAGCATGTTTTCTATCACTCTCCATCAGAATTTGACCCTTTTTTTCTTCCATATCCATGTTTTCCTACATGGAATCCTAGTATGGGTTAACTCAGGTGATCTGTGTACTTCTCTTTCTTTCTTTTAAAGTAATAATTTTGTTTACTCCTTTTCCGATGTGGGGCTTTCAAGGAAGTTTCAATGTCCAATTTGAAAAATTGCGAGGACGCAATTCCAAAAAGGGGGGAAGGATGTAACATCCCAAGTAAATAAAGAATAAGACATTTTCATATTTACTAATATTTGTTAATTAAATATTAATTTTACTTCAAAAGGGTTGTTATGTTCGATAGAGTACCTGATACGCAACAACGAGTTTCTTTGAAATCTTACTTTGCACACTCATAATATAATAATTTTATTTTAAATAGTAGTTAACACATAGCCATTGTATTGGCGGGAATGAATATAAATATCTAAAATATGATTATATATGTTTTTTAAATGTTTTTACATTTATCCAATAAAAGATAAAGGCTTAAAATAAGAAAAGAATTCAATTTTAAGCAAAAATACTCTAATATTCACTAAAAGGTCGATTTGTCTCCTTTTGATGGAGAACCCTCATTAAAAATAGTTTTGGTCACTCTCGTACAATTTATAGGACCAAATAAAATCATTCTTTAGAATCGGGACATCAAAATTTACTTTGTGTATGTTTTTGTTATTTTTTCGATAAAGTTCATTTTTAATGAATAAGTGAAAAATGTTGTATTTTAATTCAAAACATATTTTTAATATAATTTATTATATGATTAGATTATCTTTTTAATTATATTTTAATTGAAATTATAATATATTTTTACCATTTAATCCAATGGTGGTCAATGGAATTAATTTCACTTTGAAATTGGACTTAAACTAGTGTCAATCTTTTGATATATTTTGTTTCTTAAAAACACGCTATTTTTTTGACAATGGGAATTAATTATTAAATTTCTTAATGAAAGTTATATGTTTTTAATTTTGTAAAATAGACAACATTTTTGAATTCAGAATATAAAATATAGCTTAGGGTGAATTTTTGGTATTTTTCCGAAAAACATCAATTTTTGATGAATAGTGAAACCACTAAGTTGTAGTTAAAAACTGATTTTTGGTTTAAATGAATTTTTAACGCCTCTGTGATTTTAATTTCCAAAATATTACATACATGGTTTTCATTATGATGTAAAATGTGGTTCAATGGGATGAGAATAATTTTTGGTGAATAGTAACTTATAAGTTTTTTTAGTCACGATTAAAGCTAATTAGTGTAATTTAAGGTAAAGATAATGTTATAATAATATGAAATGACCTTGACACATGCCTTACCCTTATTCTATGAGTAATTTACTACTGAAACAATCCATGGGTCAATGAAGGTACCCCATGGAGCCACTTGGGTATGAAAATGACATTAATAACATTTTATTTAAAGTTAAAATAAATATGTCACAAACATATATTATTTTACTAAAACAATTTTTACATGGGGATATAAAAGTCAATTTTTTTAATATAAATATTAATTGGAAATATAAAAAGATTTACTAAATCATAGTATTTTTTTATATTTTTTAGACATTAAATTAATTTATTTATTTATGACATCATGATGATGCAGCGGTTACCTCATTAATGAACGATTTAAATAAAATGAAAAGATAGCGTAACATATAAAACATACACTTGTCAAAAACCTATTGTATGAATATAATTATAACCATTATCACCTTATACACTAAATATATCAATGTAGGACCATTATAATCCGAAACTCATTTTAATATAAAGTAACAATTCTTGACATTCTAAGAGTGCCCCTCCCCCCTCTTATAAAAGGCGCCCACCTATACCTCCTTACCCACACCTCTCAAGCCATTGGATCGGCCAAAATCATCTCATTTAATCTCTCCACATACTTATCTTACTCCTAGAAGCCTAACTTTTGGTAGAATCCTTTCCAAGAAACCCTTTGAGATCAAATCAAAAAGAGTTACCCGATTTGAATGTAATGTCTTCTCTTATGTTATTTTGTTTTTTTCTTCTCCAACCACATATACTGTTTTTATTCCATTATTTTGTAACAAAAACAGTATATTCAGTACACTAGTATGTTTTTATAAGAAGTATTGTAGCTACAATTACACACACCTTCGTCTAATAGTTAAAGAACATACAATTTCTGAGGATGGGGAATTACTGCCTCACAAAATGATGATTGTTCAATATTCTTTTAACATCTTTAATGGTGGCCATTAAGATGTAACTATATTTATATATGATATATAATAAGTTTATTTTTTTATTATGCTTCTGTATTTTTCATTTATGGCATACCTTTATGGTTTCCATTATGGGTAAACGCGATATCTTCATTTTAGGAAGTGCGGACTACCGCACCCTCAGGGTGATTTGATTTGTTAATGCCATATTTGGGACATATAAAGGATGGGGTTAATGATATTATATATATATATATATATGATATTATATTGGAATTATAATATATCTTTATATCATTATGATTTCATTCCATTAAATACGAAATTGAAATGAAAGTAGTGTTCATGCGTACGTATGGCTTACCATCTCCATGAACAATGCATTTCATATCTTACCTCTAAATGTTATGTAATATAATAAATGAATTTATATAATAAATATTTATTATATATATGATATATACACCATGAATATAATTCTGGATATAATGGATATTTTACCACATAAACAACTTGTAATTATAAGAAGTTTATTTTTGACTTAGGTACCAATGATCCACAAAACGACCGTTATTAACTTAAATAAATACATAATGATCATAAAATGGTAATAAATGATATAAAAAATAATTAACATAAAAAAAGTTCTTAAACAAGTATAAATTAACTCTAGTTTATTATTTAGGAGATTAAAGAACGATCGAGTCAAGTCGGACACGAGGTAAGGGATCCTACCTATCTCTTTCTTTTTAAGGACGCTCTTTTATGTCATTTCTTTTAAGCTCATATTTATTATGTTTGGGAATCTTCTTTTATATTACAAATTATGTAATTTCTATGTTCATATTATGATAGACCATATTTGATCTCATAAATCCATTTTTGGATGTTTTAAGTGGCGCCGTTAGGCTGCCGAGATTTCGTAAGGGATTTTTCGTCTCACTTTTATTCCCGTGAGATTTAGGCTACATTTTCCACCATTTTGATTGAGTGGTGTATGTACTGCCCATTATTCTACTATTTGTGTAATATAATTTCGTTTATGAGTATTTACATCAATGTTTTATAGTCCTTCTTTCATGGGGTGTACGTTTCGAAAGGTACCCATGTCGGTAATGGAACCTTTCACCCTCCTATTTTTAAAAGGCTTCTTTTTGTTTTGTCTTTTAAATTACATATTATTATGTTGGGATATATTTTTATATATCCTTATTACTATAAAGTTTATATCCAAGTGATGAGATACCCTTAATATCTCTCATCAACTCTTTTTTCTAAAATTTGATGTGATGCTGTTAGGCTATCGAATTTTTGCAAGGGAACTTCTTAACCCAATTCCAATTCATTGGGTTAAACCTATAATTCTTGATTATGTCATGCTATGAATATTTGTGGATAATATATGATTGTTTTAAACAGATTATCCACTTATATTTAGTGTATTTATATTTTTCACACATAATTATGTCATTTCATTATCCTTGCTCTAATGGAATGATCCTTGATTGGGATTACATCTCAATTTCTTCTCATTGAGACAATTCTTAACGATATGCACCTTTATTCATTTATTAAGAGTATATACAAACCCATTGACTTTCCATAACCATATTATGTCTATAATAAAGTCATTTAAATGTTTTGAAAATGGTCTACTTTCATGTGGCGTATAATTTAAATGTTCAAAATGGAAACCGACTCATTTATTAAAACATTGTTTTAAATGGTTTTAATGATTTATTCTTTTAAACATTTATCATCCATGTCCATGTTTTAAAAAACTTTTGTGGATTTATTTATATGTAAATGAATGTCTTAAAACCCTTTCAAATGTTTCTATGTGGTATGGTGCACTTTTATTCTAAAATCTCTTTTAAATGTCTTCTTTTAATATTTTCAAAGTATAAAGGTATTTTTCTCTCATTGAGTTTTAATGATTTTATTAGATGTTTTTATTTATGATAATATCATGATGTGATCCCCTATGATTGAAATGTGGAAATTTTATGTTTAGTTTATTCATGTATTAAGTGTTATGATTCTATTATGGTTATTGGGAAATGTTTATGAAATCAGGTTGTTCCGTGATAAACTAAGGGTGGATGAGCCCGATATAGCTCTCCAATGCATTGGGTAATGAGAAGGGGTTAAACACTACGGTTTCTACGAAGAGCATTAGGAAATATATTTTGATGGGTATTCCAAATGTAACCATGAGGGTTACTCCCTATGTAAGAACGTTATGAATTCCTCAAGTTACCTTTATGTCTTATGATTTCTATTGAATTATGCATAAATCTTATGATTTCAGGAGGTATATTAAATTGATTATGTTTTATAAGTAAAGTATGATTTCATTGATTTATATGTATACATGTACTAATGTTTTCTTTCCGTATTATTATAACCCTTTCTGATCTTTTTATGCTCATCCCCAGTTTTTTGAAATGTTTTTCACAGGACATAAAGTGGAATAGGGTCACGGATGGGATCAACGAAATGTTATGTTGTCTAAAATAAAGAACTAGACATGAATCTTTTGTTCAACAGTTTTTATTTTATGAAAAATGGAAACTGGGTAGATGTGCCTACTTTGTAATCATTGAGATGTAATAGTTATGTCCTAATACTCTCAAACTATAAACATGAAATGATCCTCAATGTGAATTATTAAATTTAATTCAATATTAAGTAATTTTTTAAGGTCAGGTCCTTATAATTAAGACCTCCACATAAGATCCAAGGTTAGTAATTCAACTATAATGGATCTCATAATGATTACTACAATCATGAACGTCACCCAAATAAGATTTCACTAATTCCATAATTATTGAGTTTCTACCTAGGATATTTATCGATTAATCCCTAGTGATGTATAATTCTTTCTATTATCATTGAAATTATCTTAAAAAGAAAAACATTTAATTCATGATGTTATTTCTTATCATTTTAATATAAATTTTATAATGTTCTGACATTCAGTTATGCAGTCAATTTCAATTATTGGATTGTGATACTCACAATTAATATCTATAATTTTTATCAATAAAATAGATCATGGTAGGTTCTAATTTAGTATTCTATGTGAAATTAGATATTGAACATATTTTTAATAAGTGATAACTCATAGTTAAATCATGGGGTGATATAGGGGAAACATATCCATAGTAATTATAAATCATCCCATAAACCAAAACATTTCCATTACCTGAGGTTTTTTATATCTCAAAGTCATAATCATTAAGAAACTCCATCATCCAATGTTAACATATATTAAAACACACCTTAAGAGAATATCTACATCAATACATTACAATCTTTTAAGACCATAAAATGCTCTCTAATATATTAATTCCACTACAATATTATAAAAATACTAACTCCACCTACTCTATAGCATTATTTTAATAGATACACTTATTCAGGAATAAAATCTTATGCCCATATAAAATTACAAATTTATATTGTATCAAGAAACAACCCAAACTGACACAAGAAGAATCTCATAATACCTTGAATATATATTTTTACATAGGCATCCAAAGTAAAAAAGATAAATTATCAACCTCCAATTTAGGTAATTGAAATATAATTACCCAATCATTTCATACATAAAAAACTAAATCATTTTAGATGAATATTCCTAACATACCATAATAATATATTCTTGAGTACTGTAAAGGTTTAGTGTTACGGGATACTAGATATATAAACCACTTTTTGATGAAGGATATGAAACATATTACACATCATTATATATATATATATTAACATTATATTATTATCATTCTTAATATCAATCTTTATAACCTTGTGAAAGTTAAAAAAAATAATAAGTGGTGAGATGGGAAGCTCAGTATGGGTAAACATGGGAGATATCAGTCAAAGATCATGTGAGAACATAACATAGCATGAGTGTATGAGAATAAGAAAATAAATTTAATACATAATGTTAAATAATTTAATATTATAAATAATAAGTCACCAAATAATGATTTTATCCGAACATGTGTAATGTGTATAATCATGAAGATTAAATCATGATATATGGATCATAACAAGAGTACATATCCATGGAATGTGTCATAATAATAATCATATTATTGTATATCATTTTCATCAAGTAAAAATAAAAAAATGTTCAATCATCAAATTAAGTACCTATATTTAGGTCCCTATATAAAATTATGGACATGAATCTAGGTCCACACATAACATTGTGAACATGTCATATTTTTAATACATCCACAATAAATGTTGTGATAATGATGTCAAGTTCCTGTATAATATAGTTATTCTATGAGACATATATTATTTCCCAATGCAATTGAGGTCAATATATTTATGGGAGAAAAAATTACATAATCAAAACCATACATATTTATTTCATAACATCATGAAAACATTAATCAGTTTGTTTTGGAATAACCCATGAGAGAGAAATAGTTTTCAAATAGATTTCATAAAATAATAATTAATCCATAGGAATGAAACACAATTCATAGAAACATTCTTAAAATATAATAATCATAATAGTCATAGATAATGTATAAGGATGTTTTCAAATTATCATATCCCCTGTGAATTAGAACCATCCTTTTTTATGTTGACATTGATTTATAATACATTTAAAAAAGAATTTGAGAATCATTTAATATATCATTTCCCATAAATATCATTAAAATATACAAATTCCAAGATAATTGAGAATGGAATTTTAATTCAAAATAAATATGAAATATTTTAGAGTAAACATGAATGAAACAAATGATATTCATGGTTTTAAAAGGAAATAATTCTATATACAATAAAATGGAATATTCTTTTCACAATTTTATAAATCAGTAAAATGTTAGTCATATGTAAAACAATTGAAATGGTTCCTTTAAATAAATTTCTATTGAAAATAAAAGGAATAAAAAATATTTTTTCTCAATATTTCATTTATATATAAAAATATTATTATATTATTTAAAAGATAAATGATATATAAGAAAAGTTTCATCAACCAATGTGAAAATATGGTTTGTTTTTCATTGATACACCTTATTAGTCATTTTATGCACCAAAGTGAGAAAAATGGTAAAAGTATGTGAAAATTTCAAAAATAACATGTGGAGAAGAAAATATATTGTTTAAAATGATGAGGAATATATAATTTCTAGTAATATAAATATGTCAATGATAATATTTGAATGATATGTGACTATAATATAAACCCTTTAATCAAGTCCTATATTTCATTATGAGCATCCACACTCAAAATTTAATAAATATAATGTCATTATAGATATATTATATAACAATATTCATGAAAATAATACTATATATCATTTAAATATTAATTTAATTTCAATTTTATTAAAACACATTATTTAAATGATCATTTAGTGAGAAAATTTGTTTGTTTTTCATGCATGTTTCAATTTGATGGATAAGTTCCCCACACATTTTTCAAGGATTAAAAATCGACATAATTATAATGATGTTATATTTATCATATTTATTAACTATAATCACATTTTTAATGATTACAATATAATAGGGATAAAAATTAATTAGATGAGTTTGTAGATAGGGTGGTCTATACGTACGTCTGAGCGATGTTATCACTTTTTGATCTATGAAAAAAAAATAATTATATATAATAAATCTTCATTATAAAATTATAATTATATAAACAACATAATTTATAATCATTAAATATATACTTATTACAATACTTGTAAAGTGTATTTGAAAAAAAAATATCATCTCCTCGTGGAGTTAGTAATCTACAGTTATGCATGAGAAACATTTTAATTTCCCAACAAATTGGAATGAAAAATGAACTGGTAAATAAAATAATATAAACTAATATTTTAAATTAAGGACTCAGTTTCCATAATTTTATGGTTTTTATATAACATTTTATTGGTGTCTAATAATATATATACATGAAAAAGTTTGTAATATATTTTACCTATTTTTCGAGAAACCTCCATTGGATTACATTATAACCATTCTTAAAGTGAAGTTTGATAATGAAAAGAACCTATTGACATAGGGGAATTAATTTGTAAAATTATTTGGGAGGATATTTTTTAAGTTAAATTGCCCTATTAGGGTTGATATTAGAGGGGAAGAGGTTCTTTTTATGTAAAATAGAAGAAATAACATAAAGTTAAAACAATTGAAAAATTAATTGGAAATTTTGAATATGTTATACAAACTAGAAAATATGATTCAATTTACACTGGAAACACTACTTTTGATGCTAATTTTGTTCCTATTAACAATTATATTTGTTTATTTGATTAAAATGAAATAAATTTAATGAATGATTAATTAAATAAAATTAAAATAAAAAAATTCAGCAATTTAATTGAGTTAAAAATAGATAAACCCATAAAATGAAAAAAATGGATTTTTCATAAACATATTATATATATATTCTAACATATTAAAATATAAATCAAGACTAGTGTTTTAAGGATATTCCAATGAATAGGAAATTAAAATTGAAATTTCATTCTATCCTATTTTTACGATGGATGAATATATAATTATATTTTCCTTTTCTTGTTCTCAAAATATAAAAGTATTTCAGATGGATATAAAAAGTAAATTTTTAAATTTAATAACTTATAAGGATGTTTATATTAAAAAATACTTAAGGAATTAGACATGAAAAAATTTCAATTCATGTTTTTAATTGTAATAAATATTTATATAACCTTATAAATTCTCCTCAAGATTGGTATGAATGTATAACTTCATTTTCAATTCAATATGATTTTGGTAAATGGATGGCCAAACCATCCTTTTCTATACGAATATTTTCAAATGATATACTAATTACATAGAAATATGTTGATGGTATTATATTTGGTTCAAAAAATCATTAAATATGTTCTGATTTTTATATACTAGTAACATGTGAATTTGAAATAATCATAATGGGAGAACTGAAATTATTCCATTGGTTACAAATTAATTAAATAAAATATAGGGTTTTCATAAATGAAACTATGTATGCTAAATAACATGTAGAAATTTTTCATCATGGTTCTAGTAAGACTATGAAAACACCAATGAGTACCAATTCCAAAATTGATATAAGTAAATGTGGTATTAAAGTTGGTATTATACTTTATAGAGGCATGATAGGATATTTATTATATCTCACAATATATATACCTAAAATAATGTTCATAGTATTTTTACGTGCTAGATATCAGTCCGACTATAATGAAATTCATCATAAATTTGTTAAATAAAAAATTGTATATATTAATGATACTATAAGTACTAGTTTATTATATTCAAATAAAAATTGTTTTAATTTAATAACTTATTTTAATTATGAATTTTCAGGTTGTAGTCTTGACTATAAAGAATCATATGTATGTCTTATTTTTGTCGTAAAATTTATCTTCATGGATTTCTAAAAAATATTTTGTTGAAAAATAAATATTTTAGGATAAATATTTATTTCTCCTAAAAATTGTTCAAAACAATTATGGAATAAACAAACACAATGTGATTTTAATATTTATTTCATAAAATTTTAATTTATTGTGGTAATTATACTATATTTTAAATTTATAAATACCCACTAGAACAAACCACATAGATTATAAATTTAATTTTCTAAGGGATTTTGTAAATAAAAATTATAATTTTTTGAATATTTTCCAACTTAGAAAAAAGTGGATGAAATTTTCACCAAACAATTAGATTCTGTTCAATTTAAAAATATAAATATTTAATTGGGTATGGTTGATGATTGACATTTATGTTTATAATAATAAATATTTTGATAAAACCCCTCTTTATTTTGTTTACAAATGTATTCTATCCAAATTATAAATTTTATATGATTTATAATTTGTTAATTCAATTTATTTTATACTCTTTAAGAGGTAAAATGTTTCATAGAACTAATTTTAAAATAATTTTTTATAAATTTCAAAAAGGGTGATAATTGTATTTTAAATATTAATAAATGTTCTTTTTTTAACATCAAAATGGGGATATTTTTAGTTTTTTTATATCTATATTAATTCATTAACTAGTTTTTTACAATTTTTATTTCCTCACATTTATTAAAGTAAATTTGTTAAAATAAGAATTTCTTTTTTACATGTTTTAATGTTTAATGGTACTTTATAATTATTAATTTTTTATTTTATATGGTATTGATTTATTTAAACATATATTATTTAATTTGTCTTATTTTAATTATTTTAGTTGAGGATCTTTTTAATGAAATAGGCCGACCTTGGCTAGATATAACGGTTATCCATACAGGAACATGGGGAAATAATGGTCAACCTTATGGGAGAGCTAGCCCGAAATAACCATCAATAGTTATAAGTGGGATGTGCATTAGTCTATGTATAATGGATTCATGGAACACTGTGGGCCTAATAGGTACACTAGGATGTATCCATTGTGTTTGCATTGGTGTTTCAGGTGTCGAACTCAATGTTGGATCGAACAATCATCGGTAGCGATTGATTAATATTACATGTTTCAAAATTGTGGGTTTTACATTTTGGATAGAAACTGTTGGTGCACATTTCATCATTTATCTAAATATACATAAATAGCATCTACCATATAATGTAGATAATCTCAGTGGCTTAATCTCCCATGTCATGAAAGTTTAAATAAACTATATCTCCTACTTCGGTTGATGGATTATTTCATGTGCTTAATGTTGTCGGGTGGTCTTCATGTGGTGATGATTATTTGATTAAGGTAAATAATTCCAATGAAAATTGTACTATGTGGATATCCTAACACCATCGATACCTAATGACACATCATTTTAATGTATAAATTTTTTCCAACCCATGAGATAATGTGCCAAGAAATTGTTAGCACCAAAATATTTTTTCATCGCTAATACTGATGGTTGGAAATTTGATTGTTAATTGTTTTTTCTAGAAACACTTAATGATAATGTCTCCTTAGTCTTAGAGGTATCATTCAAATGATAATATTATTTCCATAATTGAGGCACCACTACCACCATCCTTTATCATAGTAATTCTATCCTTCTTTATGATAGCATCATCCCATCTTCAGTGGTAGCATAGCTGAAGACATTGATGATATCTCTGATAGATGAAGGTAGATCATATTTTAGTGGTAGTATCTCCCAACTCAATGATTTCTTCATTTGAATTAAATATAGTTCGTGATATCATTCGGCATTAATGAACTACTGTGTGAGCTCCAACAATAACATGACAATATATTGGGGCACTAGTAGGTACTCTTCTTCAAATGTAGATCTACTTCATTTGTAGATATCCATCACGTCCTTTAATTCTGCATTTGAATCAGGGTTTAAATCCTGACTACCTCAAACATTTGAGGATTTATGGGTGACTTGGAAAGGCGTGGAATCTCCTCAGTGGGGCGACGGACTCCAGTCCGTAATTACGGCAGTCTGGAAGGATGGGCATGTGTGCACACAGCGGGACGATGTGGGGTGTGCCCAGTGGTAAACACGATGGGCCGACTGGATGGCCGCCGACAGCGGTGGGAGTTTCACACCGAAGGATACGAGTTTCACTTGATGGGCGACGGTGCACACAATGACGACCGCAGTGGGCATTGTAGACTGGATGATGTGAGGAACACCTAGTGGTAAAAACGATGGCGATTGTGTGATGTCGGTGCATTGCGGGAACGATGAGCGATGGGCGATAGCATGAATTCGGCAGGAATAATGGCAGAGCTAGGTTGTGGGGAAGACAGGAACACCATGACGTGGGCGGCGTATCAGCACTTCCATGCGGGTTACGGGGACGGCGGTATCAGTGGGTGCAGCTCGTGAGATTGATTTATTAATGTATGGTATCTATTGGGCCGCAAGGTCATGTTTTGGGTTCCCTCCCATGATATTTAAAGAGGGTGTTTACTTTGACTTTAAAAAAGAGGCTTCAGCCCAAATTTATAAAAACAAATCATGTAAAGTTAGATAATGTGACAGAGGTAGATCACATCATTCAACCATTCCTCTTCTAAAACAATACTACAGTTGGACACAACATGAAATGATACATCATTCAATAGTATCTTGTTAGAGGAAGCAACATCCTACTATTGACAGGTATAGATCAATGTACTACTAGTTCAAAAAATTATTTTTGATTTATTCTATAAGTAATGTAAATGATATAAATAATTAAAATATTTTTTAATCATAATTTTCTAAAAATATAATTACCTTTTGGGTTGAAATTATTTTTTGTATATATAATGTTTAGTATACAAACATCGAATAAATTACATATAAATATATATGATACAATATTTTTGTTAGTTTTTAATATTTTAAGAATCCTAAATTTTAATTCATGTATTTTGACTATAATATTAATGTTAAAAATACATTTATGTTTTACAGGATGTATTTTATGTTTTATATTAGTATTTCATGTATAAATAGAGATCTTGAAATTTCATTGATATTTAGCGTGGATTTTCCAAAAAAAATGTGGCAATACCAATATATTTTGTTATCTGTCAATAAGTGGATGGAATTTAATGGAACACTTGATGTTCTAAGGATATTATTGAGTTCATGAAACTAGATTAATTCATTATAGATATGATCAAGGGATAAAACAAACTACATGCATATTATTCTTTATAACATTGATAATATTCATTGATAATCATTTTCTTACTAACTGTAGTATGGCTTATGATTTTGGAAGATGGCTCCAGACTCCCTTGGCCATCGGTGCTCTCACATCTCCCTCAACGTATTCTAGGGTTTTTCCTCTTTTGGAGATTTTTCAATTATAAGACGATTGGTCTCAGAATCTCTTCCCTCTTAGAAGGTGGCTTTCTCACTAGTTGCTCCTTTTAGGGTTTTTTTGTCATGGAAGTCCCTTTCTACCACCTCAAATTATCTTTCCAGCATTCCCATCAGGACATACCCCAATTTGGTCTAGCACTATGGTGCCTTAGTTGTCTTGGGATGGTGATGGTGGATTATTTATATAGTTCTTTGATATCATTGGTTTTGGGGATTTTGAGTGTGTATAGGTTCTATGGTTTCGGATCCCTAGTGTGGCCTTATCTCTTTCAGTTCCTCTTAGCTCTACTAGCCTCTCCCAACTGATAAGACCTCACTTTGGTCGACGTGTTGTTGCCTTAGGATGGTTTAGGTATTTGCGTATTAGTTCGGGGATGTTATTGGTTTTTAATTTTTGTTGGGGATAGTGGTTTCAATTCTATGTTAGTGTTTTTTTGATGTTCTTGGAGAGGTTCTACTCTGGCGATGGTTTCCCTTATATTGGCGACTCGGATGGTGATGATGGTGTTTATAGTGGTTTTGATTTGGTAACAACGGTCATCTGGTCTTGTATTTTTAAGGTCCCATGTGATTTTTTATTCTTCTTGGTGTTTCGTATCTAGTATTATTCTCCTTTGGACTATTGAAGGGTTTTCATATTCATGTTTCTCGATGAGTTCTTATTTCTCTAGTTATTAGTTGTTAATGATGATGATTCCGTAGTGTGTATTATTCAAATAGTAGGATGACGATGATGATATGCATTAGTTAAATGACATTCCCCCACTACGTGATCTTCTTTCTAGTGTGTGGCTCAAGGTGCGGATGGTTTGGATGGTGGTTTGAATTTTGAATCTAGCCATATTGGTGTTTTTGTTTTTTTAAATATTGAATATGTGCACTCCATCGTTTTATTTTTTTGAAATTTGAAAATGTTTTATGTTATCTTTTGTCTTCTTTTGTATGTGATCGTCTTGGTTTGTTTAATGGTTTGTATTTGATTCCCACTAAACCAAAAAGTGGAATTTTTAAGATACCTAAAAAAGAGATTGGATGGATACTTCCCAAATTGTAAAAGAAAATTTGTGACTTTTGATTCCTTGTTCTAATTGAAAATAAGCTTCTACTATATCATCCTATACAAACAAATTATCACGATCATTGAACAACATCATCCTCATCATCAGATATTTCAATTGGGTTTTCTTTCTATTTGGTTTTCTTTGTATTTTTTGTTTCTTTATCCATTTGTAATTTGTTTGTGTGTGGTTTATTCTTATCATAATCAAATGAAATTATTGTCTTGTTTCATTATTCCTAAACCAAAAAGGATTTTTTTAGTTAATAATACCAATAAATATTCAGGTCACATATAAGTTTAAAGACTCCTATAAATATATGGGTTGTGTCTCTAGGTATTTTTAAAAGGAAGAGTCTATAGCAGGTAATGACACCTTCAAATGTGAGTTTTTAGTGGGTAATATTCTTATTGTAGAGTAAACAAGGTTGATGAGTGATATAGGATCTATGTGATCAAAACCACTATAAAATAGTGATTTTATTTCTTTTTATTTTCCATATATTTCATATCTTGTACAAAACACACACTGAAGTTTCTATATTTAATAAAACACTAACTTTTTTTTCATAAAATTTATAAAATTTCTATTCACCCCCCACTAGTCATTGTTTCGCTCACTTGTGATTGAAAATATTGATAGTGAGTTTTTAATTATTCAATAAAAATCACATTATATGTATCATATTTATTCATCAATCAATTCTAATAATACAACCATGAGATTCAATGAAAAAAAATCATCATTTCATAGAGGTAACAATTCACACATATGAATGATTAATATTATTTTGTTTTCCATTATGGATATAAATGAATAAAAAGAAGTCATAACATTAATATAATAATACTTTATTATAATAATGAAACTAAGGTCATTATATTACTTTTTTTGTAAGTTGTTTGGAAGATGATTACTAGTGAAAAAAGAATAATGCTAAGGTAGTACTCACTTTGGGTTATTTAGCTACATCTTCAAAGAATCCATTGAAAAGAATTGATTTTGAGTGCTTATGGTGACGAAGGGTATTATGAATTGTAATTTAAATCCAGAATATGTAATTTGGGTATAGTTTCATTGAAATTTGATTGTTATGCATAAGTTTCAGTTGGTGGATGTAATCCCCTTTTATAATTAAAGAGAAGGGAACTTTCTTGAATTGACAATATTTTAAAAAATTGTAATAGAACTATTCATTTTTAAATGGTTCAAAAGTCAAACATATATATGAGTAATGATATATAAGTCTTAAAAATTTCCACAACCAATTTTAATACAAAATGAATCATATTTCCAATCTTTTATGTCTTTGTTTTTTATCATTTAATAATTTTGTTTGTTCACATTATTAACTTGTTTCAACAATGTTGTATGAGTTTTCCAAAAAATATAAATAAAATCCAATTAATAAAATTTGTTGTGTTCAATCAATATTTAATTAAAATTTAATAAAATCATATTTATAAATTTGACAAAATTATATTTTAAATCAATACAATATATATATATATATATTATTTTCAAATAAAAAAGATAATTTCAACATTAACAATTCATAATTTTTTTATAACACATTTTTACTACATTGATGAGTGATAATGTGTTTTTGTATATGTAAAAAATAATATCAGTCTAATTAAATAACTTAGAGAATTTAATTTATTAGATAAAAATTACATAATATTAATAAAACTACTATTTAGAAAACAATCCCTTCACCATTATCATTATCATTAAAATTAATACGTATAATCATAAATTCATGACTAAAACAAAATTGATGTTTTAAAATAATATTGGAATTTTAATTCAAGATATGAAAAAAATTTTATTAAACTCAATTTCTAAATGGGATAATATTTTATTTTAAAATAATAATTTACCATTTTAGAAAAAACAATTAGATGAAGAGTAACATAAATCATATAATATCATACATAGGTATATAAATATTAAAATAAAATATATATTTCACTTATTTAATATTAAATTTCAATGTGTGAAAAGTTATTTTTTGGAAATGTTTCAATTTCTGTTATTGGGAATGATGTGATAATTTTTTCATGGAGTTGTGTAGGATACATTGCTTATGGATCGTAAGAATGTTTCTATAAAATTCACAACATTATTTGATAGTCATAAATGTTCCTAAAATCATGAATAGTGTTAGGAATGAAGATTAGTTTTTATGAGTTCATATAAAGGGTGGGAGATTGTATTTAGGGGAAATTTGGACTAGTATGATGTATTATTTTTATAATGTTAATGGTTAGACAAATGAATGAATTCTATAGTACTGAGTTTTCATGATTACATACAATGTTAATGAAGTATAATGGTAGAAATGTAAGAAGTTGTATAATTTGAAGTTAAAGTGGAAGTATAATGTTCTATTATATGTATTATCATTAAAAAATCTATATATAATTAATGTTATACAATTCCCTCAAATAGATGATCATCGGTTAATCCATCGAATTGAGATGAACTATGTGATCAGATTATGGGTATATTGTCTTTAATATCATTTGGAGGAAACCATTAGATAGAGAATGACCATAAAACCCATAGATGGATATATCAATGTTGTCTAAATGGTTAAAATTTTATCATGTAGATACTTAAAGGATCTAACAAATAATGATTATTGGTTTCAACAGATTTAGAAATATGGAGGCACTATAATGTTCAAAATGGAGTTGAGTCTCACTAATTAGAGAGATGCATGAATATCCTATAGATGTGGGATCTATTTTAAAAATATAAATACATGATTAGATTACCAGTTAGAGGATTCTTAACAACATGAAACAATATAATGTAATATCATATGATGATTTTTATTGAGTCTGTTAGATGAATGAAGCTAGTGTTTCTCCATTAGATATAAGTGTTCGGAGAACATTTACTAAGAGTTTGTAATGTATTTAAAAATGGAAAATATTGGTCAGTTGGTATAACCTTTTAATAATCCATAGATAAATAAGTGCGAAGTACTTCATTAATACTGAGGTCAAGGATCCAAAAATTAGATTGTAGTCACTAGAGTCTTCATGAAGTTTCAAGAATATTATAGAATGAAGGAGAAGTGTCCAATGAAGTTGAAGACATGAGGAATGTTTGAATCTCATGTTGGAGTTGAGAGGGAAAATAATTTTGGGTTTCCACCTTTTATCATGATAATCATAAATTTTTAAAGGGTGTTGTATAGTAATATGTTCTATAGAAAAAAATTATTACATGTAGAGGAGTGAAAGTGTTGAAGATTTTTTGTTTTCTGAATCTAACCTTGTTTCTACATGGTTGGGGAAGAAAAATCATATTAATTTTCATTCATTAAATTGTGAGATCACCTGAATAGACTTCTACACATTTCAAGGATGTACATCATATTTATATTCATCTTTCAAAGATGAAGAATAGTGGAAGTTTCCAATCAAAGGTCATACATAGTTGAAAAAGATCCATCTAGCTTATCAAGCTTCAATGAATAGAGAATTACTTTATTGAGAAAGTTATATGGAGGTGCATTGGATAGATCATTGTTTAAATAATCTTGTGTTATTTTATTAGCATTGGATAGAGACTCGATAGATAGATACATTTTAGCATAGGTAATATAGGTTGAAGTTTGATTAGATAGATGCTTCTATGTATTATTTAAATTAAAGCTCAGTAATTGTTGATAATGCATATATCCAAGTCCTTCTAAGATCAAGAGGGTGTTTTTTGGACAACATAATATTAAGATTGATTTTGATTATATTGAAGATTATACACATGTGAATGTGATCCAACTTTCTTATGTGGAAATATAATATATTTTTAATATGGTTATGAAAAAAAGTGATTGTAGCTGGGGTGTCGAACCAGTTACTGTAGTAACTCATATTTCTTGTACATATATCCATATTTAAATAAATTAGATATAGGAAGGATAGTTATTGTGTATAAAAACCTATATAATAAGTTTTTAACACCAGTTTTTAGATTTGGGATAAGGTGGAGGAATTATTACTAGAGTGTATAACTAGTAGTTTCTTGCACCGTTGTATTCCTTGAAAATTTTAGTAAAATAATCGATGTTAGGGTAGATAAACCATAGGGAAAGGTGTAGATAATTGTTTTGAACATTGTAAATATTGTGTGGTTGTCTCAATAATTATGTTAATGTATATGAAGTTAGGCTATTAGAGTTTCTAATATTGGACTGAGAACATTATAATATCTCATAGGCTTGGAATGTTTCCTTACCATGTTATTAAATATTCCTTTAAAAAGAAAAGTGGTCATTGATTCGCTACTGTCGCCTCTCAGTTACCATTCAGAAACATGGGAACATCTAAGACATATTTTTTGTAGAAAATGTTTTCATAAATTTCCCTTCCTACCTTATATACTAATAATTTTGGTAATGTCATGGAATTTTAAAAATCTATATTCTGAAATATTTTGAGAAAATTTATTACCTTAAAAAAATCTCAAACATTAATCTCAATATAATATGATCATATTAAATCTAAAAATGTATTTTTTTTATTTTCAAGCATAAAAAAATAGGAAATTGACCTATAAATTAAAACAAAATATATAATGGATTATTTTTTCGAGGAATTTCATTAAAATAAAATTTGTTATAATTAATTATTTCTACAAAACATTAATAAAAATAGCATAAATAAATAAATAAAATATTTTATTAGCACCATAATTGAAAAATAATATAATTATTTTTCATCAATAAAATTTGAAATGTATAAAAATAAAATTTAGTAAAATATATTATGAATAAAAAAAAGCTATGTAAATATTTATAAATGTAGTTTAATTTTTATTTATATACATAATTTTTAATTTAGTTAGTATAATTCCAACCTAATAATTTTACTGTTAGGTTTTAATAGTTATACAATTTTATGTGGTGTTTTTCATTTAGGTGTTTCATGTGACACAATTTATTAAAGAGATTAATGTAGTGTACCTCCTCGAGTTCCACCAAATAGTTACCTAAAGTGGGTGTCCATAGGACCTTAAGAGCACCTTCTTAAATTCTAGGGGATGATGACTAGCAACGAGGGCCTTGGGTAGTTTTCATTAGAGTTGAGAAATAAATTATAAATATAAGAAACAGAAAATTAACTAATGATATACAGATAGTAGTGGAATCCAAAATCATAAATATGCATGATAAAGTAATAATGTGTGGATGATAAATACAAAACCAAATAAAACCGGGGGTGTTAGTATTTCATGTATATAATTAATGACCAAGCCAGATGAAGGGTACAAAAATATACAACATTTTAGAAGATCTAAAAATGAATTCGTAAACTGTTACAGGTATAATCAATGCATAAGATTGATCCAATGCCCCCAACTCCGTCCAAGAAAAGTTAATCGAGCACTGTAATTTGGATTCTTCCCTTTTATTATACATGTGATCATTAAGTCTACATGGGTACTATAGGTGCTTTAGTAGGGTGTCATATTTCAATCTCAACAGGCCTAACCCCATTATGACAAGGACTATACATTTTGTGCATTAATAAATTATAATATTTCCATATTTATTTTAAATGAAATATATAATTAATAATAAATGCACTAGGATAGGTTATATTCAGAAACCTTCCCAAACAAACGTCTTCGGCCTAAGTCGATGAGTCTTAAATGATAAAACCTTAAATGGTAAACTAAGGTGTATAGAGTGCCATAGTCTAGGACATCCCCATGATTGTGCTCGGGCTTGGAGGACATGCCCCCATGTTCTCAAAACAAAGTAACCAATTTCAATTCAAAAAACATTAAATTTGATATGAAAACTTTTTATTCTATTTTTTTATAAGACAAATAGAAATACATGGAACCGTTCCATGGAAATCCAAGGGGAATTTCATAGTATTAGTCGAAGGGCTCGATGAACGTAAATTTTCATGGAGCCCATCCTAGATGACCTTATTATAAAGTCCCAATTATAACTCTTGAATGGTTTGAAATCAACACAAACTGACTTTTAAGTCTGAACTGAGTAAAACATGGATAGGTCTGAGTCTTTCTTATGACATTGTATAACCAATCATTTAACTGAGACCATTCAAAGTGTCTCCCCTAGGGAAATGTTAACACTCTAAAATAGGTAAATATAAATTACACTCGATGAACCCATCCCATGCGTAGATGGTATCATTCTCATCATGTACACTATCCATTAACAATGATGGAAGATGACACAAGAGTCCAAACAAGGATTCATTAAGTCAGAACCCCAAGATTCTCCCTTAGAAACAAGGAAAAAGAGGGAAACAAGAAATAAATTTATGATAAAACAAGAAAGAGGTATGATTTCATTTATATTATTTCATTAGATCACAACAGGATTATTGTTCAAGGAATTTCATTAGAATTTTCCATTTAACTCAAAAGGAACATCATAAAAACACATATCCAATTAACATTAAGTCCATCCATTTATAAGTGGCATGAGTACATCTAGTCTCAAGGTTCAACACCAATATAAATTGAAACATATCTCAAAGTATTCAGTTTAAATCATTAAACCTTATACACAATTAATAAACTAAGTAAAATAAATAAAATTGGCATTATAGTTAGATCCCCAATCATTCAGGTAGAATATCTCAAGGAGATCAACCCAAAAGGCTGATTCTATATATAAAAGGGTTATCAATAGATATGAGAAGAATTAAATTATATTTAATTTGAAAAATTAGGACCAATGATGGAAATATATTCTTCCCAAAAAAATCATTCTATTTAGTGAATTCAATAATGTGATAGAAAAAGTGCATGACCACCTACCTTAGCCTCACATCACTTGCCTCATCCAGTTTCAATATTTGATTCAACCTTGATTGGAATAAATGGATGAAACCATCAAACTCCATGAAAATATGGAAATGGTTTTTACAATAAAATAGAACAATGTATTTAGGGATAATCCTTCGTAATAGGGTAGAGTAGGGTTGTCCTTATGGTGACAATTCCAGTGTTTTTGTTGAAAGAAGAAATAGAAAAATGATGGAGAAGCTACATGAATCCATAGAAAGATGAAGGGAGGATACTTTTTGTGCCTTGGATGAGGGAGTATTCTGAAAAAAAATGATTTAGTAAAGGGAAAATAAGGGGTTGGGTGAAAAAATTAAGGGGGTAAAAAATTAATTTCACCAACTTTCAAGGTCTTGTATGGTTATTCCACATGGTATTTCCAATCCTAGAACAAACCTTGAATGGTTTACTAATACACTGGGTATCCCTACAAGGCTTGTTCCATGGTTTAACTAATCATTTGAAATATATAACAAAATGCTATGTCCCATATATGAAATAGGATGAACTCCCATTATCCCTCATTTTTATGGTTTCATACAAACCATGTGGCCCAGTCTTCCCTTTCTTTTCAGGCTTCTGGGATCTAAATGAGCACCAAACACTCCCATAACCTCTTTAAATGATTAGGATTCATATTTAGGGACTTTTAAAGGAATTAAAATTAAAATTTAATTGTCTATAACTTTAGTAGAATTCAATAATTTACATCTTCCCATCCTTAGGACAACTCTCCCTCAAGTTTCCCTTATGAGGGTAGTAGAACATCATCTAAGAAGATCTTTGGCCACTGGGAAAGTACATTAGCCTCTCACTCCTAAGTCTCATCCTTCACGAGTTCATGATTCCATAGAAACTGAACCATTGGAACTGACCTACCTTAGATAACTTTCATTCTTCGATCAATGGTACATATTGGGCACTCCTCAAAGGTCGCATCATCTTCCATCTCTATATCACCATGGTCAAACAAATGAGTTGGGTCTGAATGATACCATTGAAGAAATAATATTTAAGAGATGTTGTGTATGACATGGTACTTATGAGGTAACAATAACTGATATGATATGAGACCAAATATCTCCACTATCATGAAAGGCCATACATATCTTAGGGATAACACTACCCATATCCTTATGCGTATGTTACCCAGTCTAAGAGATACATAGAAAAAGATCTTGTGTCCCATCTCAAGCTCAAATTTCTATGACTACCATCAATATAAGAATCATTCATAGACTACGATAAATTAATATGATTATGAATCAAGTGGATTTTATTTGAAGTATCCAGAATAATAAAATTACCTTGTAGAGTTTCCATACCTATCTAAATCCTATATAAAGGTGAACAGAATTGTCTAACATAGAGGGTCTCATACAGAGCCATCTAAATTTTTACCTAGAAGATTTTTTTTGTAGGAAAGATCAACTCGATGAATATTATTTTTTGACGAACCTCAAAAATATAGGATACATGCACAAAAAATATCCTCTAACACTTATATGGTCTTCTAGGACTACCTGTTGGTCTGAGGGTGATAATCAGTACTCAGGAGTACCTATAAACCTAGTGACTTCTATAAAAATTCCAAAATTTTAAATTAAATCTGGTGTCTGGTTCCATTATATTATAATTGGGTACACCATAAATTTTTAATATCTCTAAGATATATATCCTAGCTTACTCATCAATATATAAGGATTTTGGATCGGTAAGAAGTGTGCGCCTTTGCTCAGTCTACCAATGATCACCCCTACAATATCGCTTCATTGAGGGGATCTTGGTGAACCTATAATGAAATAAATGGTGATGTCTTTCCATTTCTACTTAAGAATGAATAAATTCTATAGAATATGATTATGTTTATAGTGATCTACCTTCAACTGCTAATATGTGGTTAACCAAGTGATAAAGCCTATAATATTCCTCCTTATACCTACCCACCAATACTAATGATGTATGCCTCTGTAAATTTTTATAATCCTTGGATGAACTCTCCACATAGATTCATTGAATTACCTCATATGCTCTACCCTCCCAGATATCTAAATTCACCCATACCCATCCACAATAGAGAAATGTGTCACTGTCATCGATAACCAAACCAGGTGGCATGATCTCTCGTGTGATGATTTCCCTCAAAACGAGTCCCTTTAAATCATACATTTTTCACATTCATAATCCATCCAAAAGAAGGTAAATCACCACCAGAGTTACTAGAGAATGTTTCCCATACTATTAGTGATCCTCAATATACATTTTAGAAAATAGTTCCACCAACTACCACTCACTTTTGGCCTCTGTGACGACATTTGTCTGAGTTTTCTAGCTCAAGGATTCAGCCACTGCATTTCCTTTCTCAATCATCTAAGCAGGCACAATGTTAAATTACTATAGGTATTCAACCAATATACAGTATCTAAGATTCATGTCCCACATACAGAAGATGTATTTCGAAATTTTATGGTCCATGTAAACAAAAAAATGCTCACCAAGATTGTAGTTTCTACATTAACGAAGTGAATGAACCATAATTGCTATCTCGTGGTCATGTGTAAGATAGTTCCACTAATTAGGCCTCAGCTCATGGGGTCTATATGCCACATCTAGATCCCCCTGCATCAACACTGCACCCATTCTGATTTATTAAACAACATAGTATATTGTATAACATCTTCTCATCGCAATTAGAATAAGAATAGGGGATGAAATGATTCTTACCATTAACTCCAAAAAATTCATCTCACAAGATTTAGTCATGTCAAATATAATTCCCATTTGGTCACGCCCATAAGCGGTGCTTCTAGGCATGAGATGTATTGAATGATATTCTTGTAATTGACAGTCTTCCACAAGAAAAATTGTATGTTCAACAAATTATTCGACTGATCCCAATAAACCATGGATATCATATTCTCTAGGTCAAATGACACTCCATCCTTAGATATGATATGACCCACACAATAACATTTTCTAACCCAAAAGTATAATTTACTAATATTCTCATATTTCGAGTTCCCTCTCAGTGCACTCTGAATGATCTTAATATGATCATATTGTAGGTTTTTAGAGAGTGAGTGCACAAAAATGTCTTCTATAATGTCCACCACGAATAAATGAAGATAGTAGTGGAAAAATCGATTCATCTGATCCATGAGGACTTCAGAAATGTTTGTTAGGAAAAATGACATAACCTAATACCCATAGAATCTAGATGTACTCCATAAAGTTCTACGTGATATGTCTAATATCCTCAAATGAACCAGATGGTATCCCAACATCAAATTGTTCTTAGATAAAAAAGTGTCTCCTCATAATTGGTCGAAGAGGACGTCTATTCGAGGAAAGGGGTAACCATTCTTAACAATTAACTTGTTCGACCTCCTATAATCAATAAAAAATCTGAGTCTATCATCCTCATTCATTCTGAAGTGGACGGGTGAACCCCATAGAGATGATATAGGTATGGTAAGACCCTTATCCTCTATGTTTTAACGCATCTTCTTGAGTATATCAATCTCTGAAGGTTCCATCATATACATAGTAATAAACATTGGTGTCGGAACTCGCCAATGTTAGATGGTTAACTAAAATTACCTATAAGAAGGTAAGATGGAGAAATTGGCAGGGAATACATCCCTGAAATTATCCAAAATAGTTTGGAATTTTTTGAAAACATCATTCCCTAATCACTCATAAATAGACTATTCATATGGGCTATCATTCTGCCTAGGACAGTATTCTTGAATCCTTCTCAATTGTCCTAAAGATCGTATTAACCCTTATAGATAAATGTGTTTCCTTGGGTGATGTGAATGATACCTAAAAATGATATCAAACCACCTAGGATAGATAAAGAACAATCAAGTCCATATCGAGAATGACATCAATGACATTCATATTGAGGACATGGAAACACCATTGGAAACAATACACGCCAATATCAAGGGTGAACTCCTTGCATAGGTGTATACCTTATGAATGAACTCTTAACTTTATGTCAAGGATCATAAAATAACTGGAGTTTTCGATTACTAAGCCCAGACTTCCCATAATTATAGCATATTGTAAAGTGTGTGATGAACATGTATTGAATATGGGAAATAATAATGAAGAGGCTACCAAATAGTATCTCTAACTGTAGATGTCCCAAGATTTTTCTCTTATGTTGTAGGCTAAAAAAATAGATATGGATTGAAATGAATCCTTGATATTTATCCTATGTACCCTAAGTAGTCCACATTGAAAACTATGAAACTCTGAAGTCTAACTACTTTTTCCTTAACCACCTTCTCATCGTAAATGAACTATTAAATAAAAGATTCTTGCTTAAATATTTGTCACTAACCTGGCACCTGGTGGTTTTTCTAGAACAGAACCCTACACACTTGGAACTGAAGCAAAGGATAAGTGGAAACATTGAATGAGACCATCCTGTGGAATGCCTAGCACTCTATCTAGTAACTCATACATTGGGTCATTTTGTGGCATGTCATTCCACATTGGTATCACTCCATAAGGATATTCATGTGTGATACCTGAATTTAATGACCCATGCATGTACCCCCAATGCCACTCTTCCTATTACTAGGTTAACCACTTATCCTCTACCAAGATGATGAACTGCCTTTCTTGACATAACCTAAGTCCCTTAAGTTCTACTAAGTGATAAAGGCCTAGTTTACAAACTCTAATATGGTGGTTATATGAAAGTCATTCACCATAAATAAGAATTAACAAACAAGCCAATCCTATTAATGACTCACAATAGTCAGATCACCACCTATTAAGTTTGGTTTGAAAATCAACAATTTAGTGAAGTGAGATAAATATCGCATCACTAACAAATCACCTTGTTCAAGGTACATGAATTCCCAAACATGATTTGTTCTCATTGTATGTGGGAATAATAATTCAACAAAGCCCTCATAGAAATCTTACCAGACCATATCCTTGTGTCGACTAGCTTAAATCAAGATATCCCAGCAACACATGGTAGAGTCACGTAACAGATAGGTCACAAGATTGACTCTCTACCCTGGAGGAATAACTATTTGGAAAAATATAGAAACCATAAAATCCATATAGGAATGAGCATCATGATATCCTCTATCCCTCAAGAAGGTGAGAGTATGGTACTGCTGTAATTCATTGGTTTGATCTTCAATAGAGAGGGTAGGTTGAGGAAAACATTGCACTAACTAAACAAAGCAAATAAAAATATCTCAAAACTGTGCATCAGCACCTGGTTAGAGATCTATAAGAGATGGTGCCTCATGTGGCACTACCTGAGGTATAACTAGTGGATGAGGGGCCACTACTTCAGGAGTATGCTCATGGCCACACTAAAGGCGTGTAGAATGAGGTCACCACAGTGGCATAGCCCTACAAATGCCAAGTGCATGTCTCATAAAAGATTTATAACATATATGAAAAGATATAAAAAGTGGCAAACACCAAGGTACCCAACTAAAAAGACACACCTCGATGCATTCTCAAGGATCTTGCACTACGGAAAAATCACAATTTAGCGGCGGTTTTGAAAAACCGCCGCGAAATCGTGCGTCGGGAAACTATTCGCGGCAGTTTTTAAAACAGTCACAGAACGTTTCGCGGTGCATTTTTAGCGGCGATTTGAACTGCCTCTAAATGATTTAGCGGCGGTTTTTTAAATTTTTTTTTAATTTTTTATTTTTTAATAACATTTAATAATTTTTTTTTAATTTTTTTTCTTTTATTTTCTTTTATTTCTTTTATTTATTTTATTTCATTTATTTTTTTTATTTGTTTTATTTTTTTTATTTGTTTTATTTGTTTTATTTGTTTTATTTGTTTTATTTGTTTTATTTATTTTATTTATTTTATTTATTTTCTATTTTCTATTTTTCTTATTTATATTATTTATTTTATTTATTTTTTTCTTTTATTTATTTATTTCGTATTTATTTATTTTTCTTATTTATTTTTTTTTTATTTTATTTATTTTATTTATTTTATTTATTTCGTATTTATTTTCTTTTTCTTATTTATTTCGTATTTATTTTATTTATTTTATTTATTTTATTTATTTCGTATTTATTTTATTTACTTTATTTATCCATGCATGCAAATCCCATGCCCATGCCCATGCACATGCTCATGCTCATGCTCATGCTCATGCACATACCCATGCACATGCACATGCCCAAGAAATATAAAGAAATACTACGTTTGGTGATAATTGAACCCCAAACCTCTTGCATATTTTTCAAATACTTTACCACTTCAGTGAGCTCGTAATGTGGTTAATAAACAGAATTTAATATACTTATATATATTAATTGAAAAAACAAATAATACATAAATAATACATATAAACTCAATAATAATAAATAATAATTAATAAATAATAAATAATAAATAAATATAAATATTAAATATTAAATATTAAATAATAAATAATAAATAATAAATAATAAATAATAAATAATAAATAAATATAAATAATAATTAATAAATAATTAATTAATATAAATAATTAATAAATATAAATAATTAATAATTAATAAATAATGAATAATAAATAATAAATAGTAAATAATAAATAATAAATAATAAATAATAAATAAATAAACAAATATAAATAATAAAGAAATAAAAATAATAAATAATAAATAATAAATAATAAATAATAAATAATAAATAATAAATAATAAATAATAAATAATAAATAAATTATAAATATAAATAATAAATAAGAAATAAATATATATAATAAATAATAAATAAATATAAATAATTATAAATTATAAATAATAAATAATAAATAATAAATAAATATAAATAATAAATAATAAATAATAAATAATAAATAATAAATAATAAATAAATATAAATATTAAATATTAAATATTAAATATTAAATAGTAAATAATAAATAATAAATAAATATAAATAATAAATAATAAATAATAAATATAAATAATTAATAATTAATAATTAATAATTAATAATTAATAATAAATAATAAATAATAAATAAATAGTAAATAATAAATAATAATTTATAATTTATAATTAATAAATAAATATAAATACTAAATAATAAATAAATATAAATAATAAATAATAAGTAAATAGAAATAATAAATAATAAATATAAATATAAATAATAAATAAATATAAATAATAAATAGTAAATAATAAATAAATATAAATAATAAATAATAAATAATAAATAAATATAAATAATAAATAATAAATAAATATAAATAATAAGTAATATGTAAATATAAATAATAAATAATAAATAAATATAGATAATAAATAGTAAATAATAAATAATTAATAATTAATAAATATAAAATATAAAAAATAAATTATAAATAAATATAAATTATAAATAATAACTAAATATATAATTAATAAATAATAAGTATATAATAAATAATAAATAATAAATAAATAATAAATAATAAATAATAAATAAATATAAATCATTAATAAATATAAATAAATAATAAATATAAATAATAAATAACAAATAAAAAATAAAAAATATAAATAATGAATACAAATAATAAATAATAAATAATAAATAAATATAAATAATAAATAATAAATAATAAATAATAAATAATAAATAACCAGAAACAAATATTATTCTTATTAATAATATTTTATTATTAGTACTAATAAATAATTAAAAATAAATAATAAATAATAAATAATAAGTAAATATAAATATTAAATAAATATTAAATAATAAATAATAAAGGTAACACATGAAAAAGTATGAAAAGACGTGGTAAGGGATTAAAAATCATGAAAACACATTAAAATGAATGGAGAAGCATATGAAGAATGAGGCATTCGAAAGAATGAGAACGCATGAAAACACATGACAACTCTGGAAAACCCCTTAATAATTCAACACAATCATCATAACAACCCACAAAACCCCATTGATAAAGATAACAAGTCATGGAAACCCAAATAAATAGTAATAAATGGAGCAACTGTTAAAACCCGTCAAAACGGTCATAAAGAGACAAAAACATTGGACTCACATTAACAGAGATAACTTATGATCCGAGAGTCCGTTTTAGATCCGCGACCTGTCAAATCAAAGATCCTGATACGATCTTTAACCTTATAGGTGAAAGAGTCTAAATGGAAAGGCGGATCGGAAGTTGTGACCATTTAAAAAAAAGCTGATGGGGAACGGGTGCTAGAAACTAGGCATCGAAAAACATAACAAACCCGATAGCCACTAAAAAGGCCATAACATATGATCCAGGAGTGCATGTGGGCGCCACGACTAGTCAAAATGAAGCTCATGGAATGAGCTATGATCTGGCAGGTGGAGGTGTCCGAACTGACACGCGGATCATAAGTTTGGTCCGTTTGAAGACAAGTTCGAAGGGACACCTATGACGGAAACGGGGTTTCAGAGGCCTTCGTAGGAGGTTTTGCGGTCGAAAAACATGACAGAAGAATACTTGTGTTGATTTGGTGCGTAGCTCTCTTCACTGTCTTCGATTTGATATGTGGTAGAGCCCAAACGGACACCCGGACCGAAATTTACGGTCGTTTGAAGTTGGAGAACATTTTTCAACATTCTTATAACTCTAATATCTTCTGCACCATTGACCGTCTCATGGTTTTAATTATATTTTCCTCTAGACCTCTTCATGAGATTCTATTTGACTGATCGTGGCGCTCCAACGGACGCCCGGATCAAAAGTTATGGTTGTTTTAGTGATTTCGGGGTTTCTCGTGTTTTTTTATTTTTTCCTTTCATTTCGCGGAGGTTTTACCGAAATCACAGCTATTTCACGGTGGTTTTTTAAAAAAACACAGCTAATCCTCGAAAAAAATTAAAAAAAATTAAAAAAAAATTAAAAAAATAAAAAAATAAAGCATTTCGCGGCGGTTTTTAAACCGCCGTGAAACGGCGGCCGGAAACGCGTTTAGCAGCGGTTTTTAAAACCACCGCGAAAAAACTGCCACTAAACGGCTATTTTCTTGTAGTGTTGGTCTTGGTGAGTATAATTCACAACAAAATTATCAGAGAAGACAATCCCTATAGACCATTAATAAGTTCAGCCCAGGAAAAGGTCTCATGCCCAAGGTTACCAGTCCGTTATAAAATAAAAAAAATTCATTCTAATTACTTATATTAATTATTATTTAATTTATTATTGAAATCATGATCCAAATAATTATTTCTCAAATTCCAACTCATAAGTAACCTTACACTATATAAATTTATGTTTTCACATAAATTAAATATATCCCAACCTTTACAACATATGGGAGGATATAATAAGCCTCAGGAGGTGTTTTGATTAGGTGAACTTCCCTCAACACCCGAAAATCCGGATACTAATGTGGAATCATTGCTCAATTGAACCAATTGTGAAATAATAAATAAATTTATCACACCAAAAGACATTGAATCAAGGAACAATAAGTATCACATGAAATATATGAAAATTCATACTATAATTAGATTTGGCATGGCATAATGCCAAGAAATTTAGTCCTATTTTACATAGGATGATACAAAATTCCAATGTTCCCTCATATCATTAAGATGAATGAATAAGTATTCCATTTATTAAATAACTACTCTAATATATTGAACCAACCTATAGAAAATCAAGGAAACTTTTATAGCAGAATCAACAATAGTATTTAACCATCTTAAGAAATTTGGATTTCCCATGTACGTGGGGTAGATACTCCCAGTACATGCTGGTGTCCAAATTCTTGTTTCTGAATCTATTCTCTAACCCAATAAGTATGAAAAAGTAAAATCCTATGATATCACTTTAGATTGTCACACACCATGTTCAAAAAAATAGTTCCCCGAATCGGTTAGCCACAGGACCTCAAGAGTGCCCCCCAAAAATCTAGAGGCTACTGACTATAAGTGAGGGCCATGGGTATGTTGATTGGGAATTTTTTCCCTCATTTATCATAGGAGAGTTAAACAATATATATATACTAAAAAATTTAAGAACTCACGATATCCATTTAGAAGTAGAAACAAAAATCATAAACATGCATGATAAAGTAATAATGTTCAGAATCTGGATAGATGACCAAACATAACTGATGGTGGTAATATTTCATGTCTAAAAAAATTACTAAGAAAGGGAAATGGATAGAATAATATAAAACATGATGTATAAAATAATCCAAAAACATCTAAATATATCATCATTTACATAGGCTCATTCCTATAGTCCCAACTCCATCCAAGAAAAGTGAATCAAGTATTGGAATATGGATGCTTCCCTTTGTCTGTACTTGTGATCATGAAGTTTACTTGGGTACCAAAGGCACCCGAACATGGTAGGAGATTTCAACCACAATATTCCTTTACCCATGGTTTCATGGACTCTTCATTTCATGAGATAATTAATAGAATGTGTTACATATTTAATTTAAATGCAATATAGAATTAATAATAATTGCACTGGACTAGGATATGTTAGGACACTAGAGAAAACTACCTAATTTTACGTGAGTTGGTGATTCTAAACTAAGAGAACCTGAAATGATATAGTGGGTGAATAATTATCCATAGGCTGGACTATCCCCAAGATGTTTCTTGGGATTTGAGGATATGTTCATAGATTTTCCAAACCAACTAACCAATTTCTATTCGAAAACATTAATGTAGCTTTAATTTTTTTAATCATTTCTTTTATAAAACAAATAAAAATTCCTAGAGCTCATACATTGAAATTATAGGGGAATTTCCTAGTATAACTCGAAGGGATTGATGATATAACAATACTAAGGATTATATCCATGGTACCCCAATTATTAAACCCCAAGTATCACTACGGCATGGTGTGAAAACAACGCAAACCAATCGCTGTGTATGAACCTAACATTGTATATAGGGCCCAAGTCTCTCTTGTGGCATGGTATAACCAATATTTCCATTGATTTATTCTATGGGATATCATCTTAGGAACTGGTAACACTCATTTAGAGGTAAATATAAAAATCCCTCATATATACTATCACACGCATAGATGGTATCTTTCCCGATTCATCTACTAGCCATTAGTAATTATAGATGAAGGCACAAGAGTATTTCCAAGGGGTCCTTAAGTCAGACCACAATTATCCCCCTTTGTAAAAAAGGGAAAAAAATTAAATTATGCAATTCATTTATGATAAACCAAGAAAGAGGTATGAATTCATTTAGTACAAGACATTAGATAACACTACGATTATTGGTAAATAAATATCATTGGAATTTTCCATTTAACTCAAATGGAACAATGTAAAAACACATATCTAATTCATATTATGTACACCCATATTTAAGTGCAATGTGAATGGCTATTGTATAGGTTCAATACCCCAAGAACGTGAAACATATCTCAAAGAATTCAATTTAAATCATAACCCCTTAGAGACATTTTAAAAAACAATGAAAATGGAAAAAATTAGCATTATTGGTGAAGCCCAACCCATTCATGTGGAATATCTCATGGAGATCAAAAAATGATGATGATTTACCACATAAATAGGTTTACAATTTCTACTAGAGGAATTCCATTCTTTTAAATTTGAAAAATTAGGAGCGAAGCTAGAAATATCGACTTGAGACATAATGGTGTCATTAATGGAATGCAACGAAACAATGAAAAAAGTATATGACCGCCTACTATAGCCTCATATAGATTACCTCATCTAGTGTCAAGTGTTGTTTTGAACTAGATTGAATGAAATCAATGTAACCATCAAATTACCTAAAAATAGAGAAAAATAAATTACACAAAAATAACCCAAAAATATTTATGGTTAAACATAGTTAAGAGGCATGAGTAGGGTTAGTCTTACCATGAGGGGTCCAATGCTTCCATCATATTGAGAAACGAACAAGAAACAATGAATATACATGAATCCCTAGCAATAGGAAGGGATGTGGGTTCATGATCCTAGGATGAGGGAGCCCATTGGAGAAACAATAATAAGGAATAAAAGGAAAATAAGTTGTTGGCCTAAAAATTTAAAGGGGGTGAAAAAGTAATTTCAACGAATTTTAACATTGTGTGTGGTTTGGCTACACATTAGGCCAAACCATGCACAAAGAGTGTGTAGTTTACGACTACATAGTAGTACAATGCATGGTTTTCCACATGGTTTGACTAACTATGCAAAACCTATTCCAAAAGGCTTTGTCCCATGTGTGTAATAGGTCTCACAGTCTACCACCCTGGGATGCATGGCTTTAGAAAAACTGTGTAGCCTCGTCTTCTCTTCCTTTTTTAGCCTCCCAGTATTTGAATGAGACACATATTCTCCCAAAACCTCCAGTAATTAATTATATGTCATATTTAGGGCCTCTTTATGGGATTAAAATTCAAAATTAATGTTTTGTACCTTTATGAGAAGATGAAACATTAAAAATAGGTTATTTTAAGGAAATATATATATATATATATATATATATATATATTTGGTCAATACACCCCCAATGTAAATTAAAACCTAAAGTTTTTTTTCATGACCTACTAATGAATATATGTAAGCGTGTATAACATAAATATTCCACTAGATATTCTATTTCAAGGTGGGTTTCATACATATTATCTAGGGTACATCTATTGAAAACATCATTTCGTTTTTAATATTAATATAATTGATATTGATTTTATCTATAATGGTTTAGGATAAATTCCCATAATTACTCAATGTTAAGAACAATATATATTATGATTATTTTTCTTAGGGAGTTCTTATTCAAACATATATCAGAAGTTAATCACTGGATTATTTAGGATTTCAATTGAAATTCCCATCTATGAAACTGGATGTGAGCCTCATGTAAATAGATAAAACCCACCCCCAATAAGATCCTAATAAGTGAAAAGAGATAAATCTATATGATTCAACATTATAAAAACCTAAATAAAATTAAAAAACTTTTGATATAACAATTATACCACCAAATAATTTTATTAATAACTCAATATATAATTGGTGAAAACAGACCTAAAATAAGTGATCAATAAATATAGAGTAAAAAAATTCACTATCCTCTTGATTATAAGTTCTTCGATATTCTTTTCTTTATTTCCATTTTCTAGGAGGTTGTTACTAAAAACTTTCCTCATTATCCATTTGATTAGAGAATTTATTTTCCAAATTTCAAATTTCAGTATCCATTAAACAACGTATCATTATGGTTCCACTCTTTCCCATAATTACAAGTTCTATATAACCTTTATATCCATATTTTTAGTATTTATTTGTCCCCTTAAGAAAATGAATATTTCCAAATTTTTGACTTATATGAAATTGAAACGTCATTCCATTATCATCATTGTGTCTAAACATCCAAAAGGATCCATCCATATCATCATTGGTGGGTTTTGTAACTCAACATTGTTCACATTATTAATCCTCATTCAAGATAATTGGTTTCAGGTAATTAAGGGTATTATAACTCTAACTATTATGATATTAGGTTACTTGTTGTGAAAATAATTGCATTTACTATTGAATCCTTTTTTGACTTGATTATTTTGGGATTAATCCATTAATAATATGAAAAAAATAACATGATAAATGAACAACTATCATCATAAAAATATATCCTCATGATTTCCTACTCTACGAAACCATCATTTTTTCATACACTTATTCTATTTCAGCTTTTATATTGTTTAGTTCAACCTATATCACTCAAAATTTAAAATATATCATTTTTGGTTCAACATAGGTTTCATTGAGTTATGTTCTTTCATAATTATTAATATAATCCTAAAAATTATAGCCCCAAATTTCCACAACCTTTCTAAATATACTTTAAACTATAAATTCATTGAAATCTATTCTGCTCAAATCTAACTTATTGTTTATCCATGAAACAAAGTATCGACTAATATATGCCTTATCATATGATTCCCTATGTTTTGATCTATTGTGAATGTAGCCACATTACTAGTAGTTTATCAAAACTAAACATATTTATATACCTTATATTAGTTTATAAGGAGAATGTGAATTAACCCAAACATATCCCTCCAGTGTTTCTAGCAAGTTCATTAGTCTTAATCCCACTCCCTATGTACTAGTGTGGTGATTGATTTGATACACAATCATCCATTTTCTAGGTGATTAACCCTAGGTGCATATGTTATATAACTACAACCACTTTTAAATATCCATATAGGGATTTAATTTTCAGAAGAACAAAAAATCGCAAACAAACCAAAACCATAGTATGATATCCTATACTTAAATATTTCCCCTAAAATTCTCCATATGGTCTCACCAATAATCACAAAATCATATTCAAATAAATAACCAAATCCCAAAAAATCAAAATCAAATTCATCAAATAATAATTGAGGTGACCTAGTCAAAATAAATCCATTTATAATAATAATTTTCATAAATAATCATTCTATCTCATATATATTCTACCAAAATAGAGAAATGGTGCTTTTTTGTATTGAGGAATATGCATAAAAAATATTTTTACCCTACTCTTGAACATGTCATAATATCTTCTTAACCATAAACTCCCTAAAAAAATCTCACATGTAATACCCAACCTCATATCCTAGGGATAGAATCATAAGAATTTATTTATAGAAAACTCTCATTAAGGGAAAATGTAAGAGTCATTAATCAATGATCACATGTATACATAGGATAAGCATATTTTTATAATCAAATTAAATAAATAATTCAATCCTAAAAACATAAAATATAAATTTTAATTAATCAAAAAATGGAATTGTATAACATATAGAGGCACGATTCAATAAACATTATCCATGATAAATATATTAATCAGAATAATAATCAAATTATTGTGGAAAAAACAAAATAATCGCAAACACATTGTGAGAAAACTTCATTTTAAAAATCATATATGAATAAACACAATATTACCTTGCTTAAATTTTTTCGAACTCTCATTATTCCCATTCTCATGTTGACTAACTCAGTATGTACATGACTGACTATCTTAGGATTTTTCAAGTTATACCAATGCGTAAGAGGAAGATAATGGGACCCACCATTCATTATCCACACATATGTGTTCCAATTAAAAATAAATTATCATTTTATAAAGAATACATGGAAATAAAATGAGTTTCATATAATTTTCATAATACATTATAAAATATAAACATTAAAAAATCCATCAATAATCATTACATGTTAGACCCATAGATAATAAAGGGGGATACAATGAAATTATGTATCTTTATAGGTAAATATAATTCAATTGAAGAAATAATTCATATTTTATTTTTATGATATTGATTAAGAAAATAAGGTTCCATCAGTAATTTCCCCAAAAAAACAACATATGGGCTTGTCGGAAAACGCCATTAATTAATGAAATGGAAAACTGGGTATTCCAGTGGAAAATTCATAGGAGAAAACGTTATGCCTACTCAAAGTGGATGGGTAGGAAAGATAAATATTAATATGGATTACTTTAGAAATAAGAAAAATAAAATTAATATTCCATATAAAGGTATAATTTAGTATGTAAAATGAAAAAGGATATAGAATTATGAATTCATATAAGAAACATTAAAAAGAAATTTCTTTCACACATTATTGAAAATGACATATTAAAAAATTCTAAGTGATATTGTTCTAAAACATTTGGAAAAAATTCAAGGTAGTTCAAAATTTACTTTTTAAAATCTTCGAACAACTATATGGATATCTAAAAATTGTGTATTTAAAGATAAAAATAAGATTATATAATGAAATTTCAATTTAAATTTTTTAAACAAATTATGGAAAACTACATCTCTTTAAATGTTGATAAAATATTATGTTTAAAAAACTAAAGGAGGAAATAAATAGCACCAAATACAACTATAAGATAATAATATGAACATGATACCAATAGGAATGGCCATAAAAATTCCTCATATGGGATATCAAATTTGAGCGGTCATGAATTTGAAATGAGGTTGGGAATAAAAACTTTTTTGGTTGAATAATAATAAAATAAAACCAATTGAAGGAGAGATATATAGAAATTGAATTTTATAAATCATAAATAAAAGACAATTCATTACAAAATATATAAAATATGTAGAATATATACCATGAAAAGGAAATAATTAGAAAATACACATCATATCTCTAAGAATAAAAATTGTGATTAAATACCACTTACCTCTGTGTTTATTCACTTGGAACATGCCCTCAAATTCCTGAATAGTAAAATAAATATTACTAAAAACATTCTTAATATCGTTATTCATATATTTTTTCTTATTTAATGATTTTTATATTATCATATGTTAGTCATTTATTATATAGTTTTGAAATATGTTGGGTAGTTGAAGTACTTTGGTTAATTTATATATAATTATATCAGTATGTGAATTTGTGAAAATTGTGATGTAAAATTTATTAATAACAAACATATTTATAGAATATTATATCCTTTATTATTTTATTATCATAAAAATTACATAGTTACATAGGTTCTCTAAAATAATTCTACATTAATAAAGGTACTCCCATATGTTATTTTTCAGTGGTTAAGACTGCTATGATGAATTATTTTTATTATGAAATATTGAATATAAAATATTATATTTACAAATATATATAGTTTAAAAATTAATTTTTATTTTTTAAATAAAATTATATTCTTATCCATGTTATGTGATTATAGAAAATATATTACATCATTCCGTGGATGTGGTAGCCTTTACGAAGTCACCCAAATTGATTATATTTCCATGGAATGAAAGAAAAGGTGAGTAAAATATTTTTATTTATTTAAAATTTTAATCAATATATAAATATCACATTAATCAATTTATAAGACATTTATTATTTTCCCTGTAATTTGGTCATGAAAAATAGAGCATGCGGCTTTGTGGAGGCGGTAGCCCATGTTTAAGCATGGGTGATACATTTGTTTTTTAGGTAATGGGAGTGGATAAGGGATTGAATTATATTATAGTAAGATTTATCATGTTATAAATATCATATTAATACATTAAATGGAATTTTACATCCATAAAATAAATTTTTTAATGATGAATAAATCAAATTATTCATAGATAAGGTAGTCCACACGTACATGTGATTATTGTTTTCATTTTTTGAGCAACGTGGATTGTGAATGATGATATATAGGGATTTGTACATTTGAAAATTTTAATTAATTTATATATATCACATTATTTCATATATTAATAATAATAATCAATTCATGATAGGTGGTGATGAAAAAATTGAAGCCATCGTTTCATGGAGGTGATAGTGCATACATATGTACAATAGTAAAAAAAATATTTATCACGTCAGCCTTATCATGTCGGTTATTCATTAATGACATGAAAACAAAATTTAATAAGATTTATCATACGAGTTATTATATAACCAACATTATAAATTGATTTATATTCTTTTTCACATCAGTTTATAATGTGACCAACATGAAAACTGAAGTGAAAATGATGATATGTTACTTTTTCATATCTATTATTATAAAACTAATGTGATGAAGGATGTTTTCCTAGTTAATCATGTCGATAATTGTATAAATGATGTGATAAATCCATTTTTATTCCAATTCCATGTTATTTGTATAATAACTTATGTGAAAAATATGATTTATCCTGATGTTTACATAATAATAGACGTGATAAAACATCCCAGGCTTTGATCCTTTTCCAAATTCATCCCAATCCTTTTTTAAGACTCTTCCACACATCCAATATCCTTTGGTCTTGACTGGGCCTATAAGGGGAGAAACGTTATAGGGCTCTCTCCTTATCGTCACCTCCTTCCCTAGGGTTTTCGCGGTGGCCTTCCATCTGCTCAGCATGTCCTGGCGGTTCCTCAATTACGGTGGATTCGGGGTTTCCATCGTCTCTCCCGCTCACCATTTCTTGCACTGATTGCCCAATTACTTTTGCTGGATAGGGTTTTCGTTGGCGGCATAGTGTCGGCCCGAGACCGAAGTTCTGGATCCATTCTCCTGAGGTCTTATCCTTGCTTTCAGTGTGGGTGGTTGGTGATTTGTGGAGGCTCTCGAGATCGAAAAAGACGGCGGTGACGTGATTTGGGTAGCGGGTTTCCTCTGCTTGCAGCGGTTTCCTACTTCCTCGTGTTTGGTGATCCTTGATTCCTTGATGGTGATGATACTGTGCTGATGAATTTGAATGCTGGAGATAACTACCGCGTAGGGTTTGAAGGTTTGAGATTTGAATTTTGAAAGTGTGATATTAGAATTTGTGCTCGGATCTTTCCTCCTGGTGATTTCTGGCATGGGATGGAAACGCTTCCCGGTGGTTTTCCTCGCCGGCTCTCTGCTCTGGTGGTGACGCTTGACGGTGCTGCTGGTTGGACCTACGGGCGTAAGACCAGTTTTTCATCGGCGTACTCTTCGGAGTGTTCTGGGTCCTTCTCGGTAGCGCGTCGACATCTTACGGTGAGTCCATGGGTTCGCCTCTTGCGACAGTTGTGTGCCTGAGTTTTTCTGCTAGAAATTATTTTGTGTTTTACTGGATGATGGTCTTTGGGCTGGATGCCCTGTTGTCTGGAAACGATAGAGAATGCCAGTTTTTTGGGTTCCTGTGATCCTCGAAGGTTCGTGAAGACGGTGGCCGGACCAGATTGTCTTGATGCTCCGATGATGGCTCCGCCGTCGTCCTGCTTTGAATGGTGGCACATGGAGTTCTGGATTGTCTTTCCAGCGGTATGATGGATTTTGCATGGATTTTCTCCTCGAGGTGGTGGTGTGGCTCGATGTGGGCACGTTGTGCATGGTGCTTTTGAATTTATAATTTCTGAATATGTTTGCTTTTGGATGATCTTTTGTTTGGTTGTGAGGTTTCCGGTTATCCTAAACCGGATTTATGACAATCAAAAAAAGGATTTTCAGTCATTTGAATCATTTCGTTGTTATTCTCCTCCCATTAAATCCAAAAAAAATTCTCACATAGTATCCTTAACCCTCATTTAATTCATCTGGTAGACTCAAATATCAGTTTTTCATATTCTTAGATCATTAGGTTTTTTATCCCCATTGTTGCGCATTCATTCTTCCCCACTCTAAGTTAAAACACACACATTGATCCTCTCTTTTTGTCATTCAATGTAGTTAAATCCTTAACTATGGTTTTTTATTATATAAACTCAAATATTACATTACTATATACTTAAACCATCATATTTTTTGTGCCTCATCATTGCTCAATATTATATAGATCTTCTCATTCCTCACTGTATTCAATTTAAATATTTGTTTCATTTATCCATAAGAAATACATTGTTGAATATTTTATAAGATATATGATGTTTTTTGTGAGGATTACCTATTTAGTCAAAATGTAATTGTGGTATAATGGTTGGTAATGAATTCTAAAAGAAATAAATTATCAATAGATGGTGTAGGTTTTTAATTAGTTAACACTGATTCAATTAGTTTTTATGTATCATGAGAACTAGCACATGAGGTTCTTAATTTTTCATTTATTTAAGGTAAATAGTGTGTGAATCATATTATATATTAATTTTGTGGGGTTAAATTTAAATATAAATTCATTTTAACGGGATTGTTTCACAGATTTTAATAATGTAACCCATCTTAAACTTCATCATTGAATCTCAAAATGCTACATATTTGAATGAGGTTTGCGAATCATTCATTATTTATTCCTTCACTATCATGTATATGGATAAAATGTAATTACTATTATACACTTATTAGGGGACTATTAATAAGTTAATGTAATGTATACATACATTTCAATGTGCATATATTTCAATACACAATATTATCTAACTAGTCTGTATTCATATCAACAAATTCGTTTGATGTGAGGAAATTCATTCCATGAAAAATCGCATATTAAATATGAAATCCTCATATTATGAGTTACAGAAAAAATAAAGTTGACATTATTAGTGAATACACAATATGGAACAATCAATTGGTTCCTTTATATATCATATTATATTATGATAGATTTATTTTCATGGAATTACACATGAATCACAAGGTATTCATATTAAAAGAATTTTTTCCCTATAAATTTGGATTTTTATTCTATCAAATAAAGTATATTTTTATCTTTAAAATATGATTTATTCGTGTGTCATATTCAAATAAAACATTTTTCCATAGAATACACAATATATAATATGTATTGCAAAATTTTCATAATACACTAGAGAAAACTAATATATAATATTAGTTCTATAAATATATATGTAGCCCATTAAAAATTCATTATTGTGTTGTTTGAAATCGACTATATAATTTTGTTGTAGTATGAATTAAGGTTTCAACAAATAATTTTTGAATGGTTATGAAAAAAAACTTATAAATTCAATAATAAAAGTACCAACCAATTTGGAAAATGTGCACTTGATTTTGATTCTATTCCATAACATTAAATTTCACGATTCATATAATTTAATTTTGAAGACAATTATACATAATATAATGGTTTAAATATATTTTCTTTTTTAAATTACTTACCTACATATCTTTTTAGGATTTAACATTTATATTTAAACTTAACATCCATTAATGTATATAATTTATAATTATATTTACAAATACACATATATTTGTTTTATATTTCAAAATTATATTACTTTAAAAATTGGGAAACTTTTATATAAAATACTAATTAGCATATCTTGAAAATATATATATTTTTTATATTTGTTATAGATTAAAACGATTTAATTTAGAATTATATCACATCTATTAAGTGATGAATATGAGGAAGGTGTTGATATTTTTTGGAATTTTCTATATTAAATGTTCCAAACAATGACATGTTTTTATTACATGCCTAAAATATTAAAATATAAAGAAGTTGAAAAGTAGATATATCAAATTCATTTAGTTTTTCAGTGTTTTATCTGATTTACATCCCTTGAATTTGGCATGGTGAAACATTGAAAAATATTTGATCTCATTATGATTATTCTTTTCTTGATGGTATGTCTGATCAAATTGATCAAATGATTCATTATACTGAAGTAATCTATGATAATAAGGAATCCAAAATTGATCGTCTATATAGATATGATAAAAAAATTATTTTAGTTTTATAGAATTTATGGTTTTATCATTGTTTTTAAGGTTGATTAACTTGAAGGTTTAACATGGATGGAGAGACAAGAATTTTATAGTGTTTCTAAAAATGTTGAATGATATTCTTACTAATGTCAGTGAAGCCCCAGATTTTTATTTTAATGAGAATAAAATATTATACCTGATGGGATTATGGTAAAAACATTATATGCCTTCATGAATGACTATGTGATATATATGAAGTAATAAGAATTTATTTCAGGGTGACCTAAATGGGGGACATCATGGTATTTTTTGATAGAAAAATCATTGGCTGGTTTAGTAATTATAGATACCCATGACATTTAATTATAGTATCTTTTTATAATTCTTCATTTGAAACATTTATTTTCAAAATTTCATGATACAAAAGTTTAATATGGTGTGAATATGAGAGGATATGTGATGGAAAATTATGTCATTAATACTGATTGTCCATAGTGGATGAAAATTGATAACTACTTTTCAATATTAAAAAATGATGTTAAAAATATCATACATGGACTGTGCATTGATGGAATGAATCCATATCGAATCCATAGTAGCACAATTAGTTCATGTCATATTTTATTGGTAATTTATCAATTATCTACTGAATCTTGTATGAGGTTAAAATAATTCATTCCTAGTTTAATTATATCAATTCCAAAAAACACAAAATTGATATTGGCATTTTATTTTCACCATTTATTGATGATTTGAAACTATTATGGGGGTTTTATATCAGTGTATGTTTTTTATAAAATATAATTCTTTCAGTAGTATGTAATAATTATATTCATTGTAAATGAAATCCCAAAAAATGTAAATTTTTCTTAATATGGTGTTAAGTTCTATAAATCTATCCAATTTGTGAATAATATACTTTATATTATCAACTGCCTCATTAGAGAAAACTAGTGTACACGAGTCATAAAAATTTTCATTCTATTTATAACTCATATAGAATATTAAAAAATGTGTTTATTGGTTCACATGAAAATTATATTTCTCGAAAACCACTATCCATGAGAGGGTGGAAAAAATTGATGTGACATTTGAAAAGACATAAAAATATAGAATATATATATATATGTATGTCAATTAAACTCCCTTCTTACATTAAAGGTTAACCTTCAGAAGAAAACATTCAAAATTAAATGTCTTAAGGATGGAGAAAAAAATCTAAATTTTACAATTCACTACAATGGAAAAGGAAGGATAATAGGGATTTTTCCTTTCTTAAAGATGGGGATAACCAAATTGATAATTAAGAAGTTATGTTAAGTCATGGTGTCTACTACGTCAACAACATAATTGATGGTCATAATAACAATAAAGATATAAAAATCATATTTTACCCACATGTTTGGAGATAGTGATAACAATAATTTAACTAGTGCTCCTATTGATCATGAAATTAATGATTTTTTCTTCACCATGAAAACTGATAGTGCCCCCGATTCAGATGGTTTTACTAATGAATTGTTTCATAAAAATTGGGATACTATTCCCAATGATGTTTCTCACTTGGTCAAATTGTTTTTTCTAATGGCTACCTTCTCCATGGTATTAATGTTCAATTTCTCTCATTAACTCCCATATATGATAATGTCTCATAAATTCTTCTTTTTAGACCAATTTCACTTATTAACACTATTTATAAAATTATTTCTAAATTGTTGGCTATTATATTTGCCCATGTTGCTGACAAAATTGTTTCACAGAACCAATTTGGATTCCTCAATGGTTGAAATATCTAAGATTACATTTTCCTCACCTATGAAAGTAAAAATGTTTTGAGAAAAGTATAAAAGAGGAGGGATCATTTCCATAAAACATTGCCTCATAAAATCCTTTGATACACTTGATTGGAGTTTCATTTTCAAAGTTCTCAACTACTTTGGTTTTAATGACACATTTGTAACAAGAATTAAAACAATGTTTAATTCTACTCAAATTTCTGTTTTGACTAATTTTTATACAAAGGGTTATTTAAACAAATGAAAATGTGTTAGGCAATTTGAGCCTCTCTCTACCATCCTTTTTTGGTATTTCTGACCATTATCTTGGAAGACTTATCATCGCTTTAGTTAATTAAGGTACAATAAAAACAATATTTTCCTCTATAACCACAATTGTTCCTTAACATATCTTTTATGCGAATGATATTATTTTATTCCTACATGGAGAAAAAGGAAACATAAAAAATCAAAATGAGGTTCTTTCTCACTATGAAGATATGGAAAGACAATCTATTAACATGAATAATTCTTCTATCCTCATTGAAAAACGTTTCTCTGCTTCTAGAAAAGCTGTTATTATTAATTAACATGGTATTAAAGAAGTAGATTTTCAATTCAGGTACCTTGGAGTTCATATATTTTGTGGGAAGCCCAAAAGTACACATTTTTTCAATATTTTTGATCAGATCACTAATCAAATCTCTTCTTGTAAGGGAATATTTTTAGCTATGATAGGATGAATCATTCTTGTCAAAAACACCATTGTTTCTAAAATGGCCGAATCTATGATAGTGTATAAATGGAATTATGAGATGGTCAAAAATATCAAGATAAGAATAAAAAATTTTGTTTGGAGTGGAAGAACTCTTTATTGGAAACTTGTCATGATCCCCTAGTCTAAATTTTTCAATCCCCTCGAAAATATTGGTCTTGGAGTTAAGAACCTTTGACTCATTAATGAAGCTCTACATGTTATTATTACTTTGAATATTTTACACAATAATTCCTCAACCTTTTATTTCCTAAAATTATAATTTTTTAATAACCTCAAATAAGGAAATTATTTACATATGGATTCTTTTATCTGGACTTCATTTGAACTCACCTTTTCAAAAATAATATCTCACCTGTGATGTATTATTAACAAAGAATCTTATTTGATGTTTTGGTTGGATTATTGGAATGCATTCCCAATTTTTTCTATGATTGACCATATGCACCTCCCCATGGATGTAAAAATCCCCATAAATGATTTCATATGCTCTATAGATTTATATTTACCAAAGGATATGACCAATATTGTTAACTGCCACCATTTTGTGAACACAGATGATTTTATTGTTTGGGAACAAGGTCACAATAGTATGCTAAACTATAATAAATAATAAAATCATAATTTCATAAAAAAATATCATATATTTATCATGGTTAAATAATTTCAACAAAAAATATGTAAGGCCCCACAAATTCACTTTTATTTAGAGAATTTCATACACTTGTGTTCCCACAGATTACCCTCATCAGTTATTTGATATAAAATTGTGTTATAGATTTGATATGTGTAATAAAAATAGAGAGGATTAAAACTATATTTTACAATCTTGAGATACTTCTTATTCTTTATTGAATTATATTTATGACACTTTTGATTACAAATGGTCATGTTTAGACTCATTTTTCCTTCAGCTATAGATATGCACTTCTAGGAATGCCTCTCCTGAAATTGAACATATTTTCATTATTATTGTGGCCAAAATAATTCATATTATTTGGTTCGAAGGAAATGTTTTCATTCACAACAATAATAATTTCAATCTTCATGCATCTCAAGTAAGGATTTACACTATGATCAAGGAATCCGAGATTATGTAAATAGGTACCTACCACAATTCTGTCAATGATTTTAATATCCTCACATAGATAAAAATAAATGGAAGATAAAATATGGAGAATGGTTTCTAGAGGTATTACGGCAACCCCCACTACCTGGTTAGACCAAAATGAATGTGGACAATGCCTAAAAGGGTAACCCATGATCTACAGGTTATGGTATTGTTTGCAGAGATCACAGGAGTAATATTCTGGGATGTTGTAATGTTTCATGTGGTTTTTCTTCATCCCTTGAAGTTTAGATGTACAATATCATTATTTCTAATTATATCATCATTCAAAAATGATGGAATATGGTATTTACTAAAAGCGATGCAACTACTATAGTTTAGGCCCTTCTCCATGGAGTGTTTCATCTTTTGTGGCCCCTCACTACTAGATGGATCACTTTCCTACAACGTCTACAAGAGCATAATCACATTTTCACTCATGTATATTGAGAGGCGAACAGGGTTATCAATGTTCTTTTAAATAAAGGAGATTAAAATGAAATGATGTGTATGGGGAACCTCCCAACTAATATCTTCTTGTTTCATAAAAAATATTTTAATAAACTTCTTTCTTTCAGAACAATGTAATTTTCCTTCTATCATTATATATTTTGTGATTTAGTCTATTCACCAAGGAATAATATTTAGAAAATGTAGAAAATTAGGTTTTTCAATGTCTTCATGATTTAAAAGTGCCATAATGTTATTATTCAAATCCATAAAATAATCTTTAAAGGTTTTGAAATTGATAGTTATGAAATGTCATGATTCTCTTATCATCATGAAACAGCTCCTACAATTTTCATTGTTTAGAATGTTGAAATCCCGTGTCAGAATAAATATCAAGAAGGTGTGTAATTTTTTCAATTCAATTTTGTAATAAGGTGGTTCATTAAAATTATTTAAAAACAATGGAAAATGAAGCAGTTTATATTCATTAATAATTGTAAAATTATTTTCCTCCATATTTTATTTATATTGTTGTCTATTTAATGGTTCAATTGGTGTGAGAAATAAATCTTTTGGGACCTGTATATCTATATTGGATGTATCATTATGAATGGTATATGGTGATATTGATGGAGTATGTTAAGAATCCATATTGACCTGAAGCATCTAATTTTCATAAATATATTTCTGATGTGGTTTTAGAGTCTTGTACAAGCTATTATTTTGTAGTGGAGCACATCGTTTTTCCTTCATATCACTATGTATGAGTTAATTTTGGCAGGAAATGGACATATGGATTGAAAGTAAAATCATTTAATGGTGAAAGGACAAAGACAGTGCATTTATAGATATTTAATGACATATATTTTTATCATCCATATATAACATTGAATTATAATTTTTTGAAATAATGTTATCCAAAGAAAAAAGATATGTGGAACATAACAAATAATTTTCTCCATGGTTTAAATAGAAAGTGCTTGGTAGATTAGAGTCATAATGAACATTGCAATGGTTAGTGGGTGGTACAGGTTTAAATTTGATAACATGGTCCTTGTAAAGAATTAATTTCTATGCATTTCATACAAAAGATCATTCCAACAGAAGTGCGGTTCAGAATAGTGCTGAATTGGTGTTGGCAGAAGCAATCCATTTTTCAAGTGCTAAAGATAAAAACCCAATATATATGTCAATTTCATATTATGGAGTCAATGAATATGTTTTGGTGGCTGATTTCATTAAATTTCATGTTCCATTATTTAACTGAAAATGTTGTATCAGTAACAATAGTGTCAAGTATGTAGAATTTGGAATGACACTAGTAAATATGAATAAATTGGAATACACTATTGATACATTCATCATGGAAACAAATGAAGAACAATTTTTATATTGTCATGATAAGTGCGATATGCAGTAGTATATTGTTTTACAAAAAAATCATTTTCGTGTTGATAAACATGATGGGGATTTTGATTTATGTGGTATTGATCATACCACGATTCACTGTTTTATTTCACCCTTATACCAATGTATTAAACTAGAATTGTATTAGAAATTACAAGTATAATAACAGATTTCACTCCATTATTGATTCAATTATTTTGGTTTTAACACTGTTAAAAATGAAAATGTTACATGTTTTGATAATTACATTGAAGGTGGAGGTGATTTGGAGAACCCATGTTGAAGTCCAAGAAAGATGGGCCAATCTGCACATGATCCAAGAACCCCAGTGGACACAACCATATATTTCTACTGAAACGTGCATCCGAATGGGATGAAATTTTGTGGGACGATCCAAAATTATATGTCCTACATTTCAAATGAAGGAACCGAAGCCCCATTCGGCCTCTACAATGCCCACACTAACTGATCTGTCCAAGGAATCAAAGTTGGACCAAGTCAAATGCAGTGTTCTGTATTCTATCAATATCTAGAGCTGTAGTTTTCTAAATGGTTCCAAACATTCGGTGGATACAGACACGAGGTGGGGATACAACTTTTCTATTTTTTTCAAAGTGAGAAAAGACTGTCTAAAGGCTGAAACGCATGGTATAAGTGGATTGAAGAAATCATTGTGCCTAAAAAAACCATCAAAATTTCTTATAAAATGGAACCTTGGGCTCCCCATTTGTATGATAGGCCAACAGTCAAGGTTCTGACATTTTGGAGTCCCCAAGGAGTCGTCTCAACATCCCAAGAAGTTCTGGAGGCTATGGGGAGTCCTACTTCATCATCTTCTTCTTCTTCCTCTCCCATGGGTTTCTAAACCCCTTCTGATCACTCGGGGAGGAACGTGATTTAAATCCCAAGCTTCATGTTTGTAATATATGAATGATCTTTTGAATTCCAGGTTGTTTTGTTGTTTTTCAAAATCCTCTATTATTATTTTATTGAGTTATGTATTGGTATGTCATGCTCAACACATATGATCATGTTTGGGGGTACCCATTCATGTGATGTTTCACACACCGTTCACCACTTTCTTTTCCACCTTCTAATTGCGGTGTTTATGTGGTTCATATTGGTCAATTGAAATCATATAATCACTGTAAAGGTCATGTATACTTATTTCATGATATCACAATGAAAAAACATATATACCTGGACAGCACATCGAGTTCATCATGTGTTGCCTTGGTGAGTTTCGGTTATGATGTCGAACACAAATCACCTAATCAGCGGTGATGTCTGATGAATCATTGTGTGTTTTTGACTGAAACCTAGGAGGTATACTAATATAAACTCAGTAAAATTATAGTTCTAGGCGTTACAAATCAGGTATTAAAAGATCATAACCCTATATCATGAAGCGATGAAGGATAAACAACATGAGAGTACCCTGGGTTGATCACACTTAATTAATCTTGTTCATTTCTACATTGTTTTATAGCTTTCATTTTTTATTTTCATCTTTAATCATCAAAACTAAGTATTATAAAACCTCATTTCCATTTTTGACTTCATAATCATAACCACATTTTGGAATTAATGATCTAAGGCTCCGTCAAGAGACGACCTACGGTTGCTGCTATACTGCAGAAATTGTAGTTAAAAATAAACATCTAATTTGATGCGCTCAACAACACGATCAAATTTTGGTGCCGTTTCCGGGGAGCCAACATCATTTTTTCTCTCCCTTTATTTCCATTTATTTATTTATTTTACTTCTCAATTAGTACTTTTTTTATACCCCACCCCCATTTTATTTTTTTATTGTTATGGGTTTTGTCTTTATTTTGGGTTGTTTTTTGTGTGTTATCTCTCTCTCTCTTCTTATTCTTCTTCTCCATATCCCTATCTATAATTATGTATTATAAAATTATATTCTATTTTCACCCTTCTTAAGTTATTTTATTCATATTCAAGAAAAACAATCTTCACAAATTATTTTCATGACCCTATCTAGTAAAGAAACACTACTTGAATTTGACCCTGAAATTGAAAAGTCACTTCACACACAAATCAAGGCATCCAGAGAAGGTAAATCAAGTAACATTGAGGAACCCCTTTTCGAACCTCATGTGGTCATAAACCAATCCAAAATTGAAACCAATAAAACCCAAGAAAACATGGTTGCAAACAATCGAACACTAAAAGAATTGACCACCCCTGATGTGGAGTACCAACCTGCATACATCCAATATCCCGAGGAAGCAGCCAACTTTGAGATGAGATAAGCTCTCATCCACCTTCTTCCTAAATTCCATGGTCTTCCTGGTGAGGACCCTCATAAAATTCTCAAAGAGTTTCACATAGTTTGATCTACCATGAATCCCCAAAATGTCTCTGAAGACCTAATTATGTTTAGGGACTTCCCTTTCTCCCTTGATGGTGTAGCCAAAGACTAGCTATACTATCTTCCTACAACAATTGGGGGCTGGAATGACCTTAAAAGTCTCTTTCTAGAGAATTTATTCCCTGCCTCCTGAACTGCATCAATTAGGAAAGAAATCTGTGGAATTAGGCAATCACACGGAGAGACACTTCATGAATACTGGTAGAGATTCAAGAGACTTTGCTCACATTTCCCCCTCCACCAGATTAGTGAACAACTATTAATCCAATACTTCTATGAGGGACTTATCCCCATGGATCGTGGAATGATTGTTGCTGCAGCCGGTGGTTCCCTAGTTGATAAAACTCCTTCCACCACTCGTGACTTAATAGCCAACATGGATCAAAATGCACCACAATTTGATACATGATCGATTGTACCAACCAGAGGAGTTCACGAGGTAAGTCATTTAGCTCTAGAAAAAAAGGTAGATACTAAACTTGATGAGATGTATACCCTTTTAAGGCAATTATCTCAAACACAGGGTAACTCTCACTCAACTTTTATTCCATTACATTGTGGTATTTGTTCTGATAACACTCATTTTTCTGACCAGTGCCCACAACTTCAAGATTCATCTAAGTCTTGTGCAGCTGTGTTCCCAGGGTGTCCATTCCAACAATCACCTCCCTCCAAGCAAGAACAATTCAGGCCAAATCCAAATCCAGGGTGGCAAGCACAACCCCAATACCAACATGGAGTAAACTCAAGCTACCCCAAGCATAATTTGTATCAACATGGACAAGGTATGCAACCTTATTATCCATCATCATCTCAAAACAATTCTCCTCCTCCCAAATCTGAACCAAGCCTCAAGGATATGGTGAGGTAAATGGCAACCCAGAACCTCCAGTACCAACAGACCACACAATCAGAAATTCAAGACCTACGAACTCAAGTGGGACAATTGGCGAACACCATCGATGAGCTTAAGATGCAAGGGTCTGGACAACTACCATCTCAACCCATTGCCAATCCGAAAGAAAAAGGTAATATATGTGCAATTACACTTATTAGTGGTAAATAAGCTTCTCCTTCTATTGATTCGATGCAACAGGTATGTCCCCCTCTTAAAAACACTACTTCCCAACCCTTAAAAATTCCATATAATGAGAAAAAGGGCAATCAAATTATCATTGATGATTCAAATAAACAATCCAGTCCTCTTCCATTCCTACAAAGACACTCTAAATATAAGAGAAATTCTGATAATGATATTGATAATGAGATACTGAATACATTTAAAAATGTTCAAGTTAATATTCCATTATTGGATCCTGTTAAGAAAATTCCTTGTTATACCAAATTTTTTAAAGAACTTTTCACCCACAAATGAAGGCTGAAGGGGAATGAGAGAGTTAACTTGGGTAGGAATGCTTCTGCCATGATTCAACTAGAAATGCCAACCAAATGCAACGATCCGGGCACATTCATGATACCGTGTACCATAGGGGAGACATTCTTTTCTGATTCTATCCTAGATTTAGGTTCCTCCATTAATGTAATTCCTCACACTGTGTATACTTCCCTGTAGGTGAGAGAGCTTCAACCAACCGGAATTATCGTGCAACTTGCCAACCGGAGTACAACGCAGCCAACATGAGTGATTGAGGATGTCCTTGTATGAGTAAAGAATCTCATCTTCCCGGCTTATTTCTACATTCTTGAGATGGAAGATACCCTAACCCAAGGACATGCTCCTCTTATACTGGGGAGGCCATTCCTAAAAACAGAAAAGATGATCATCAATGTTCACAATGGTACGCTGTCCATGGAATTCAAATGAGAAAATATATGTTTTAGCATCCTTGTGGCTATGAAACACCCTGTTGAAGAGCACTCTACTCTTCATGTCTATTCGATGGAAGTGCTCTCTAATGATGCACACACACACAATTCTCTCCTCAGCCCAAACCATGATTCATTTATTTACTTCACCCTTGGATGACTTGAGTTTTGATTCATGTTTTTAGTGTTGTGTGGGTTCTGAAAACTGTAAATTTTGTGCTTTAATTTATGAGTGTGTTCATTTTGAGGTACCCATGACTGTCGATGATTCTGAAAATCTCATTTCTATAGATTCTCTATCATGAGAGAATAAACATGAGCAGATAGAAAGTTTAATGGAACTCACTCCCCCTTAATACCCTCCCTCAAACCAGAAACCACTTGTTTTGGAACTTAAAAAACATTCTTCTAATTTAAAATATGAATATCTTGAGGGTATTGACCAATTGCCCGTCATTATTGCAAATAACCTCTCTCTACAACAAGAATCAAACTGCTCAAACATTTGATAGAGTGTGAAAAGGAAATAGGATGTACATTGGCTGATATTCCTTGAATTAGTCCATATATTGGATGCAACATATACTTTTGGATGATGAGGATAAACCCATAGGACAATATCAACGCCGGTTGAATCCCACTCTCCTTGAAGTGGTAAAATTAGAAGTTAGTATGTTACTTTCTACTGGTATCATTTATCCTATATCTATTTGTAAATAGGTTAGCCCAGTGTAAATTGTGCCTAAAAAAAGGAATAATGGTTGTGTCAAATGAAAGGAATAAATTGGTTCCAACATGTGTGCAAAACATTTGGTGAGTCTGTATTGACTACCGTCGAATGAATCAAGCCACGCGGAAGGACCACTTTCCATTACCTTTCATTGACCAAATGTTAGAACGGTTGGTTGTATGTCCCATTATTGTTTCCTTTATGGCTATTCGGGTTATTTCCAAATCCATATAGCCCCTGAGGATCCTGAAAAGACAACATTTACTTATCCATCTGGCACAATTTCATACAGAAGGATGCCATTTGGTCTATGTCATGCTCCTGGTACTTTTCAGCGATGTATGTTTAGTATTTCTGCTGAGTACCTTGAGAGTTTTATGGGAGTATTTAGGGATGATTTCACGGTATATGGATCTTCTTTTGATGATTGTTTGGAACACCTAGGTTCTGTCCTCTGTTGTTGTATTGAAAATGATTTTGTTTTAAATTATGAGAAATGCCACTTTATGGTTGAGCGAGGGATAGTTCTTGGGAATGTCATTTCAAATAAGGGAATTCAAGTTGAGAAATCTAAAATTGAATAAATTTCAACCCTTCCATATCCAAAATGTGTTCGTGAGGTACGATCTTTCTTGGACCATGCTGGTTTTTACAGCCGATTCATTAAAGACTTTAGTAAGATTGAACTTCCATTTTCCTGTTTATTGCAAAATGATTTTGAGTTTGTGTTTGATAAAAATTGTGAGGATGCATTCAATTCACTAAAAAAGAGTCTCACATCACCTCCCATCATCCAACCTCCATGGTGGGATCTCCCCTTAGAACTTATGTGTGATGCCTCTAACTTTGCAGTTGGGCCGGTATTATCACAAAGGGTTGAGAAGGCTCCTCATGTCATTGTGTTTGCCTCATGTACCCTTGACCCTGCCCAGGTAAACTACACAACCACTGAAAAATAACTCATTTCTATTTTGTTTTCCTTGGAAAAATTCCGTTCATATCTTCTCGGGACAAAAAGCATCGTCTTCTCTGATCATGCTGCCCTTCGTTTTCTCCTAAAGAAACCTGAAGCCAAACCCCACCTCATTCGGTGGATTCTCCTCCTCCAGGAGTTTGACCTTGAGATTAGAGATAAAAGAGGGGTGGAAAATGTGGTACCTAGCCACATTAGTAGGATTTCCCCACAATTGGACCATCATGTTGACTCACCCATACCCATTGGAGAATTTTTCCCTCATGAGAAACTTTGTGATGTTGTGGACCTTACCCCCTGGTATGCGAACATTGTGAATTTTCTAGTAACATCTAGGGTCCCCACTAATTTCAGCATTTCACAATCCCAGAGACTTAATCATGATTCTCATTGGTACATTTGGGATGACCCGTACTTGAGGGGAATTTGTAGTGACCATGAAGTTCGTTTGTGTGTCCCTAACCATGAGTTCAACTCTGTTTTGACCTTTTGCCACACTCTGGCCTGTGGGGGCAACATTGGCTCTCAACGTACTGCTTGAAAGGTCCTTAAATCAGGATTATATTAGCCGACATTGTATAGAGATGCCCATAGTTTTTTTTAAATCATGTACTCGATGTCAATTCACATGGAATATCTCCAAGAGGAATGAAATGCCCCAACAACCCATGTTATTCTGTGATATCTTCGATGCATTGGGCATTGACATCATGGGGCCTTTTCAAAATTCATTTGGCATTGTGTACATCTTACCAGCTATGGACTATGTTTCTAAATGAGTGGAAGCAAAGGCCTCTAGGACTGATGACTCTCGAGTGGTTGTTGATTTTTTGAGGTCCCAAATTTTCAGTAGGTTTGGTTTACCAAGATACATCTTTAGTGATCAGGGTTCACATTTTTGCAATCGCAACAAGAAAACATGTCTTCGTAAGTATGGGGTTGATCATAAATTCTCCACTGTATATCACCCCCAAACTAATGGACAAGAAGAAATTTCAAATCTGTAAGTTAAATGAATCCTGAAAAAACAGTAAAACCCAATAGGAAGGATTGGAGATTGCGCTTGGACGATGCACTTTGGGCGTACCGTACAACTTTTAAAACCCCAATTGGAATGTCACCATACAAAATTGTGTTTGGAAAGGATTATCACCTCCCAGTGGAGGTAGGACACCATACATATTGTGTTGTTAAACAATTTAATATGAACCTTTCATATACAAGTGAGCAAAGAAATCTGCAGATTCAAGAGTTGGAAGAAGTTCGACATGATGCATATGAGAACACCCGAATCTATAAAAAGAAGAAAAAGGATATTCATGATAGCATGATTTATCCACATAAGTTCCATATTGGTGTGAAGGTCCTCATGTAAAATTCCAGGCTTATGCTCCACCCAGGTAAGCTTCGTTCCCGATGGCTCGGTCCTTATACTGTTACTAATGTTTACCCTTTTGGAGCAATACAGATTTTTAATGAGGAGAGTGGACGAAGTCTTACTGTCAATGGGAAGTGACTTAATCACTTCTATGATGATTTTTCAAAGAATATGGTGGAGGAAATCCACCTTCTCGACACATCATACCAATAAAACACACCAGGTTTTATCTTTCCTTCTCACATTCTCAATTATTTCAGTGAGGACACTTCCCATTCTAGGTGTGTGGGGGTGGATACATTCCTGGTTTAGATAGTAATTTTCATCATTTTCTCTTTTTTTCCTTCTTATATGGTATTTTCACTTTTCCCTATCTTGTTGATTTCATTAGGTTTTCCATTGTCTTTCTTCTTTCTTCTCTTTTTCACCTTCTTTATAGTATTTTCATTTTTTCCCCATCAAAAATTTAAAATATCCATGATTCGGTGACCATATGGTGGGGAAAGTAAAAATACCATAAAAAATGGTGAAAAAGAGTATTTGTATGAATTTAACATCCAGGAGTGATTTTTAGTGAATTGGTTTTCTATCAATGATATAAATTTTTGTATCACTGTGAAACATTTGAGATGATTGATTCCCCTTGTGTGAGTTGTTTTGGGAAAACCGTGTCACTAATATATCCACAAATATTTGCCCCAATCCATGAAGTGTGAATATTTCTTACTTAATATAAGGTAAATATATTTTGGGTTAATATTTTTCTGCTTTAAATGATCTTTCTCGACGTTCTTTTTTTATGAGATCAGTTTCATTACATTACCAGATTGACCTATGTGTGTGTACCTAATGTCTAACTGTTGTACACCCTCAAAAAAATGTTTGTCTCTTGGGCAGGTCAGAAACCACTCCCCCACAACCTTTGATCTTTTTATAACTATTACAATTGGAGTTGTGAGGAGATCAAACAAGGGTTGAGAGATGAGTGTAAGATTTGTTCCAAATGCAACTTCTAAAAAATAAATAAATGAGGGGAGTGATGAAATGTTCAACATATGGGGATATCTAGGTCAGGATGTTATGGTTTAATTTTTGGGAATGCTTAAGTGAGTGATTCTTGGAATATGATTGCAAAGGATGTAGGGTAGGCTTGGTGGAAAAAATAGTTTAAGATGAAAAATTATAAAATAACACATATTTATTAGATAGCAAGTGGAAAGAATAGAATGGAATGCTTTTCACACACACATATGGGGAGTTAGTTTCATGGTTTACTTATGAATTCCTTGTAAAATTTTGGTATCATGAATCTTTTTGAATTTCCCTAGGATATGATTAATGAGACAACTTTTTCTATTTTTACTAGGAAGAACTCCTTGGTGCGGTTCGTGCATTGATCACATTACTTTGGTGAATTAAAATTTCCTCAAAGGTTAAATCTTCATGATGTTGGAAATATATAAATATATATATATGCATCATTTTATTTGGATATGTGACTTTTCCCAGGAGTGCAAATGTTAAGGTGTGGGGGTGTGATCGTACCACGATTCACTGTTTTATTTCACCCTTATACCAATGTATTAAACATGTATTTTATTGAAAATTACAAGTATAATAACAGATTTCACTCCATGTGTGATTCAATTATTTTGTTTTTAACACTTTTAAAAAGGGCAATGTTACTTTTTTTGATAATTATATTGAAGGTGGAGGTGATTTGGAGAACCCATGATGAAGTCCAAGAAAGATGGGCCAATCTGCACATGATCCAAGAACACCAGTGGAATCAACTGCATATTTATACTGAACCGTGCTTCCAAATGTGCTTATATTTTGTCGGTCGGTCCAAAATGTTATGGGCTACATTTAAAATGAAGTAACTGAAGCCCCATTCGGCCTCTACGATGCCCATACTAACTGATTTGTCCAAGGAATCAAAGATGGACTATGTCAAATGCGGTGTTCTATATTTTATCAATACCTAGTGTTGTAGCTGTCCAAATGGTGCCAAACATTTGGAGAATACATAAAAGAGGTGGGGCTAAAATTTTCTATTTTCTTCAAAGAGAGATAAGGATTTATGAATTCCAAAACCTTTGGTACAAGTGGATTGAATAAATCTGTGTGCTTAAAACAACCTTCCAATTTTCCTATAAAATGTCACCATGGGCTCTCCATTTGTAAGTTCGTCTAGGAGGCAAGGTGCTGCCATTTTGGAGTCCCCAAGGGGTATTCTCAAAATATTTCGATGTTCTGTAGGCTATGGGTAGTGCTACTTCATCATCATCATCTTCTTCCTCTCCCATGGGTTTCTAAACCCCTTGTGATCACCCGGGAAGGAACGTGATGTAAATCCCAAGATTCAAGTTTGTAATATTTGAATGATCTTTTGAATTCCACGTTTTTGTTTTTTTTCATCATTCTATATTCTTATTTTATTGAGTTATGTACTGGTATGTCATGCTCAACTCATATTATCATGTTTGGGGGTACCCATTCATGTGATGTTTCACACACTGTTCACCACATTCTTTTCCTCCATCCAATTGCGGTGTGTGTGGTACATATTGGTCAATTGAACTCACATTATCTCTGTAAAGGTCATGTACATTTATGTCATGATATCACAATGAAATAACATACAAACCTGGACAGAACATCTAGTTCTTTGTGTGTTGCCTTGGTGAGTTTCGGTTAGGATGTCAAACACAAATCACCCAATCATCTGTTTTGTCCAGTGAATCATTGTGTGTTATTGATTGAACCCTAGGAGGTATCCTAGTATAAAATCAGTGACATTCTAGTTCTAGGTGTTACAAACCAGGGATTAAAATATCATAACCCTATATCATGAAGCGATGAAGGATAAACATCATGAGAGTACCCTGGGTTGATCACACTTAATTAATCTTGTTCATTTCTACATTGTTTTATAGCTTTCAATTTCTATTATCATCTTTAATCATTAAACCTATGTATTATAAAACCCCATTTCCCTTTTTACCATCATAATTGGAACCAATTTTTGGAATTAATGATCTAAGGGTCCATCAAGAGACGACCTAGGATTACTGTTATACTGCAGAAATTCTAGTTAAAAATAAACAACTAATTTGACGCGCTCAACAACGTGATCTGGTACCCCTACTTCGATGTAAATATTAAAAAATAATATTGATGAGAATTCCATAGACATGGTTTGTACTATAAAAATTGATCATGAAGAATAAATTTTGGAAAATAATCCTTTAGTGAATTACTAATATTACAGGGAACATATTTTTACTTCTAGATTAATATTTTAAATTTCATAACCTGTTAAATATTTTAATTTTATTTTATTTATTAAAACAAGTATTATGGCTAAGAAGTTTATTTTGTATATTAGTTTAGTTTTTTTTATATTACCATTTTTACTCTTATGTAACTTATCTAGTAATTGATTTTTTTGAAAACAGATTATTTTAAATTTAATATTTTAAATAAAAACAATACAAATTGTATAAGATTGTATTGTAAAACAATTATTTTTTATGTATAATGATTTATTAGGTTGGAGAATTATTACTATTTACACAAAATGTTTTGATTTTTATTCAGTCATTTATGTCATTTAATCTCCCATTAATATTTTTTTTCATTTTAGTTTAATATAATTAATATTAAAAACAATTCTAAACATAGTTCACTTTTTGTTTGATAGTTATTAATTTTTTATTTATATTTTTATGTAATGGTTATATTTCTATAATTTTTTACTAATTGTAATTTCACGGATTTTTAGTATAATGAAAGATTAATCTGGTACACCACATAGATCATCATATAATGTTACTCATATATTTATAGTTAAATATACACATTCTCTTATTAATGAGCCTCATTATACTACGTTACATGAGACAATTATTTCTACAGTTGAAAAAAGCGTTTTATGGTTAGTAAAATTGGCACCACATATTTTGAAAAATTAATTTTTTCTCATAATCGAGAATAAAAGAGAGAAGCAGAGATTATGATAATGATATTCCAAGAGGTACAAATTCAAAATAATTCAAAAAATTTGAAGTAGTGTAGGGTAGAAGAGATATTAGTATTTTCTTTAATGATTAACCAAGTGTTGAAAAAGAGACATTATCATACTTATGGGAGACCATTTTGGTAGGCTCATTTGTTATTATTTTATTCATTATTAATATTTATAGAAATATATGTTTTAACTATTCCTTATTAGATGACATATGATATACCTGATATTGGGGAGTTAATAAGAAATGTTTATTATTGGATGCTACGAGATTGAAGGATTTTAAATCATCTCTAATAGCAAAATTCCTTTTTGGGGACTGACAATATCATACTCCATAATATATATATTTATATTTATATTTATTTAAAGATAATGATACATGGAAAATATTTTTTGGAAGTAGATAATGAAAACAATTTTTCTTAAGTAGAATGTTAAATTTTTGATGTTTTTTACATTAATAACAATTTTAATGATTTATATATTAATAGTACTTAATTTAAAAAAATCAAGGACATCTCATCAGACGATACAATCTAGAAATCTATAACCCTATACAAAAATCTTATGGAGTGTGTAGGTTATTTGATGAATATATGATAGAAAATACATCAAAATATGATAGTTGAGTCTACAGTTATTTTCCCTCCTTCACCTCGATAGACATGAAAAAGGGAAGAGGGTTTTTATGGGAGAAATGAAATTTCTTATAGAATAGTTTTGGGTTTTAGTTCATAGGATTGTAAGATGTTTATATTAATTAGTTATTTATGTTAAATAAACTCTTTATATATTGTGATTCAATACATATATTTTCAAATATACATTATAGGATTATCTGGGTAAGCAGAGAACACATGGGGGTCTCCATTTCTGAGGGTAAAAATGATATTTTAGCTACAAAATTGGGAAATCCTGAACACATGAGTCATGTACAAGGATTCCTAGAAGGTGTATCAGTAAGGAAAGTGCTTCCACATTCAGAAGATTCTTCAATAGATGGTGTTTATAATAAAAGTTCAATATTTTGAAGCTGAAAATAAGGATATTATTATGATGATGGATTACATGATAAGATTCTTAGTATAGTCGATGTTTGAAGACATGTAAATATAATTTTGGAATTCCAATACAACTTATCCAGCTCTTCCTACAGATCCCACTCCTCTTATCAATCCTACTCATACATCTCCTTCTGCAGACCCCACTCCTTCTTATCCTACCCCTACACACCTCCCCTATATATTCCAAATTATTTTGAGTTATATGTTGATGATAAACATCATACTGTTGAATATAGGATGATATTTTATATTGGAGATACCATTCATCATCAACAGATAGAGATATATCATCATATCAACACTTTATTGGATATCATAGATAGATCAGCAAAAATAAGATATACTATGGATAAGGAGAGTATAGTTTGACAAAGTATTGGTTATTATTTAGTTTATCCATATATAACACTTCGGCGTGTTAATAAAGAGGAATGTCTATATTTTATCTTGAATTTCATTTTGATATTAATTTTTCTTATCACATTAATGATTATATATTATTATAAATTTTCTATAGGAATACATTAAAGATTAATAAATTCTTTATAGGAAATAGAAAAAAAAGGATTATATCTTCATATATAGATGTAACTAGTCTTGATAGATTTTCTACAAATTCAATTTTTTTGGATGTATCTAAGATTATAGTTGAAGCTGCTATTTGTGGGTGTGTAATGAATTAGAGGATTTTTAGAAATGATATCATGGATCTTATAGCTAGAGATCAGTTGGGAATCAATACGATGAAATTTTTTTCCATGTAAGACAACTAACAGTTTTTGTTAATTTAATTTATTGAAAAGTTTTTATTATTATTTTATTTTATTTTATATAGTCAGAAAATTTGTACAAAGCCTGAAAATATAGATGTATAAGAATTTATTGGACCACAGTTTGATTCACCTATAACTAGGACAATGATTGATGCATAAATAAAAATTTGTATTATCGAATGATTTTAGAACAATACTATTATTTAGTGCATGAAGTTTCCATATCATTAATAGTATGAAATAAATTTTTTATAAATGGTTATATATCTCTTAACAAAATAAAAATTAATATTAAATTTTATTATATTTTAGTGTCTATTTAGTTTTTTGGTGTTTTTTCCCGGAAGAGAAGATATGATACTCGTTATGCTCTATCCTTGGTGAAGTGAGAGAAAATATTAAGAATGTATTGAACATGTAAGTTTTATTGTTTTAATACATGTTTATATTATTAGTGAAATTTATTTTATTAATATTAGTTTCAAACAGGTCATGGAATTTCAATTGTGAGTTGACAAAAATGAACAGCGCAAAGATAAAATTTGTACAAGCTAAGGTGAATTTTCATTTTTTTTTTCTAAATTTTGGATATATTACATAAAACAATATTTTGAATTAATATTCATTTAGCACATAATTTCCATAAAAATTGTGTAATTCAATGTGGATACTATGTTTAATATGATTTATGTATGAAATAATTTCAACTCGTACAATTATAAATTTCTAGAGGGTTAGATTTATTTATATATTTTTTGTAATATTTTTTCAGTTTTATTGAAAAAAAAGTAAATTTATTTATTTATTATCTGTAGCTTTTTGATGACCCATTTAAATAAAGTGAATAAAAGTAGAGTTACTTACATATTGAGTGGGAACATCATTTTTTAGGTTTTATTATTTTTTAATTCATTTGTAATTTTAAAGACGGGAGTTCAATTGAAACTTTTTTTATGATTTTGTTGGTTTTTCCTGTTGGTTTTTTTCAGCATTTTCTTCCTGTGTTTATATTGTGTTTGTTGTATAGGAGATAAACATATGATTTTTTTAAACTTATTTTCACATTGGTTATTTGATAGTGGACATTAAAAATATAAAATACCCTATGTTTTTCAAATCACTTATGGGATAACTAATTTGAATAATTAAAAGATAATTCCTTTTCCCCATTGGTTAGGGAAAATCCAACATAAAAAAGCATTTTTCACAATGGTTTGGGGATAAAAAGCATGAAAATAATAATAAAATATTTATTTACAACATTAGTTTTAATTAACAGATGTAAAAAAAGTTATTAATGACATCGCTTTTAAATATTTATCTTAATAATATTCGTGAAAAGAAACAAAATTGACATGAAAATTCATTTTTTCACTAGTGGCATGATTGACGTTCCTTTGATGATAAGAGTTTATGAATGTGAAAAATTAATGTTTGTTTAATTAATATAATACAAAATTAGTTTATTATTAAAACTAATTTAATTATATTAAATTTTATATTTTATTTTCTATAGAGGAAAATTATGGTCTAATGATAATGATTATGTAATACTCACATGGGAATTTTGAACTCCACCTCAAAAGTCTCCTTTGAAATGAATGACATAAAATAACTTTTGGTCAATGGTTTATTTAGGTCATCAAAGGATATTAAAAGAGATTTTATTGGTTAGGGTTTTAATGAAATTTATAAGGTTATGTGTATCTTAGATATTGTGGAAGTGATCCCCTTTTATGGGTGAATAATAGAGCACATTTGTGATCTCCCATTATTTTTAAATATTTGAAAGATGCTATTGAAGTTTAAATTCATAAAAAATTGTCACATAATGGAGTGTAGGATGAGATAATTTCCTAAAATACCCCACTACCCATATTTATACAAATTTTAAACATGCTTCACTCCTTTTACAACTATATTTTTTTAATAACTTACCATTAGGATTTCACATTGGTAATATGTTTTTAACTAAGTAATTTTTTATTTAATGTAAAATAAAGTAACCCATCTTATAATTTTCTTATGGAAATATTTTTAAAATAAATTAATTATATTCAAATTTCATTATATTATAAAATTTACTTTTAAATTAAAAATTGGAAAAATTGATCTAGTTGAAGGAAAATGCGATTTCTTTATTAAGTGATACTAATATTATATTATATGAATTATTAATAATCTTAGTGATAATATATTTGTATATATTTGTATTAATAAAAGAAAATATATTATATAAAAAATATAAATTTAATAATTAGGTAAAAATTACACAACATTAAGAAAAACAATTCTTTTAAAAAATAATCGTTTCTACATCACTATGATCATTAACTATTATTATAGTAATAAAAAATCATAAATAATTAAAATAACCATATTTCATAATATTAAAAATGTAATTAAAAATTTTAAATCAATTAAATCAAATTAACTTTCTATAATTGATAAATATTAATTTTAAAATAATAAATCAAAATTATATTAAAGACTATTTAAAAAACATAGAAACTTATATTCTATAATATCAAATATATGATTATAAAATATAATGATTTAAATAATATAAATTAACTTATAAAATAAATTTTTTTCTATAAAATTATATAATTTCATAAGGTATATATATATACTATTATGCTTAAAAATGTCTTGGTATTCGAAAAAATGATTTTTTCAGATATTCTCTTAAAAATAAATATTTTAATAAAAATATAAAATATAATAAAATATAATGTTTTTATATAAAATGTTGAATTTTTTTTCATTTTTTAGAATTTTCATTTTATTAATTAAAAATTTTACAATAAAATAAAATCATAAAATAAAATTACAAATTGTTTATATATGAAATAATTTTATTAAAATAATGGGTTTTCTTAATCATGATTTCTATAAGACACTAATAAAAAGAGAATTAATTAGTCAGCAACATATAATTTTAACATCGTCATTTAATAATAAAATACTTATTTTCCATTTAAAAAATCTACACTTTATAAAAGACAACATTTAGTAAAATAGACTTTTAAACACAAAATAGAATATGAAAATATTTATAAATTTAATTTTATATTCATTTATATATAGACATCATATTAAGTTTGTTCATATTTTTTACCAATCACATGATTTCATAGTTTTAATGATTAGATAATTTTATGTGGTTTGTTTCAGTTTGGGGTTGTGTGTGACACATCCTATCGAACACATTAAGTTTATTTAAAGGTAAGTTATTTAGTAAAATCCTAGGGAATTTTTAGTTCATCAACTATAGAATGTTAATGATGAAATAATATTAATATCTATGCATTGTATACACTTTAATAATCATTTATTTGAATTATTGATGAATAATTAATTACATCACTATGTAGAGACAATAATTAGTTCATACGCACATGTGATGTTTCCACTTTTTTATGGATGTAACTAATTAAAGGTACATAATAAATAAATTTTACATAATAATGATTATATCATAAATATAATATGTTTTAATTAAATAAATCTTTATTAAAATATATGTAAATAGAAATACAAAATGTAATTTCCTCTCTTTATAGAGATGGTTGTACACATAAATGCACAAGGGGTGTTATCACATTCTAAAAATTGGGAATAAGATAGAAAAAAAATATTTAATCGTCATAAAAACATATCTATATAGTAATTATAATTATTAAATAATTTTATAATGGTAATATTATATTTTATTTGGGGTTCATAAAATAGGATCATGATAATGATCGATAATAACATTCTTCAGAAAATCCCTTTTGGATTACACATTAAGTTAACATGAAGTGATCTTTTTATGAATACCACAACATATAGTTTTAGGATAGAAATTTTGGTAGATTATGTGGGTTGTTATTAGTTATCTTATGGATCACAGGTTGTCTGATGATGTTAGGATAATATGTTTCCTTCTATAAGTGAGTGGAGTGGCACACTTTTAAATATTATGAATATAAAAATATAACAATGCCACCCTCATGGGAAAGAGGCAACAAATTAGATCAAGTTAGAAAATGGGATTTGATAGAATTGAAATTCAGAAATCCAATAGTATTTAGATATTTTATTTGGAAAATTTAACACTTATATATTTAATTTAACCACTTTTTATCCCTTTTAACCCTTAACATTGTATAAATATTTTTACAATGGTTTATATTAATTATGAATAAATTTTAAGATGAAATAAAAACATATTTTAAAATATTTTGGTTATATATATGTAATATATTTTGTAATATTCAATTCATTGTAGTGGAATAAAATATTCCTAAAACCAATGAAAAAAACATCAAAAATATATTTTTTAGAGATATGAATTCTCAACAATAAAATTAAATTTAATTAATTTCTTATTTTATTAAAAACAATTATATAAATTTTCACATATTTTATTGAATATATTATCTTAAATATAATTAAAATATATAAATAATTTAGATTAATTTAATGTATTAAAATAATAACACAGTTCATGCATAAAAATAGTTTTTTAGAAAAACATCTCTTTTTATATTTAAATGCATTTATTTTCATTTATAACAAATTTATAACCAATGAGTTAATTTTATAAAAGTGTAAAAAAATAATTTTTCATATTATTATTACGTTAATTAATTTTTAAAACAAAATATTTATGAGAAAAACAATGGTCATAAAATAAATATTTCAAAAGAGTTATTTAAGATCAATAGTATCTCAAAAGTGAATTATAAATTATTTTGTAAAATTTCATTTTTTAATTAAATACACTATAGTTTGATTTAATGTAAAATATGAAATCTTTATTCACATATGATATAGGTATCATGATTTAAAAGATATAATAAAAATAAACATTATTTAATAAGAAATATATCCGAAAATCTTTGGGTGTTACATGAGACATGCCTATAACAAATTAGTGTGCATGAAATCACATTCCTTTCAGGTCAAGTCTTCCAATGAGGGGGCTATCTAAGAGATATTAGTCTTGATAATTTGATAGTAGCTAATATGACCTAGGAAGTGATATATCTTAGTAACATTCTTATAGGCTTCCAAAGTAACAAATCATGAATCTTCATTTGATTGAATCTCACACACAATTCAGAGATAACATGCTTAAGGTAAACCACATCTCACATCCAAAACCTGAACATGGAAAACCTCAAAATGCTAATAATGGATAGCTTATAGTTATATTTATCCTTATTGAAAATGAACCAAAAAACCCAACCATGACATGATTCAACACCACCATAACCTCTTACATAACCATTTTATCCGTCCCCATTTACCACAAGAAAATCCATGAGACCCCATACTCAAGTTACCACTATCATGTCATAGTGTAGCTCTATCAATTATATATTTAGAATCAAATAAGACTCTTACGTACAGAAATACCATAGAAATAAGACACACCAAGACATGGTGTGTAACACCCCACTCTTCCACGGTACACTTCTCTTTGAATAATACGATAGCTTGCATTGTACGCAACTTGAAGATTTAGCACACCATGACCAATCAAAATAGTTGTTATGAATAGTAATTCCCACTTTTTGAAATTTTTTAAATTTTATTTTTCATAATGGACTTCATTTTTGGATTCAGAATATCTAAATTATCTTAGGGTGAATTTTTGGTATTTTTCTAGACACTTTCATTTTTTAATGAATAGTGAAAAACACAAAGTTATTGTTTAAAATCAACTTTTTATTTCAGTAATTAGTTTTTTTTAATTTTATTTTACATAAAATTGATACATAATAACTATATATGTTCAATGTAATTCATTGGAGTCATTTTATAATAATATTAGATTTATAAAATTTTATTGAACTTTTTACCATCTTTTACCCACCTTTTAGACACATTTGCAAATGTTCATAAAATGTAATTTTATCTCTTTTGTGAATTGTATTTAAAAAATCATAGAGACACAGTTGATATCATTAGGTGAAATTTTTTTTAATAAGATGAAAATAATTTTTGGTGAATAATAACTTTTGACTTTTATTTTCCACGGTTAAAAGTAGATAGGGTAATTAAAGGTAAAAAATAATATTATAATTACCCAAACACATGTCCTAATTCTATTGGATAAGTTTATTTAGACCAAAATCAACCTTAGGAATAATATATGATTCTTTTGGTCCACTTAGATTAGATTCGGACATTTATTATTATTTTATTTAATGAAGAGTTAAAAGTGTTAAATTCAATGTTTAATAACTAAAAAATTATTAATATATGGTTATACATAAGATAAATTCAATAATAAATATTAATTATAAATAGAAAAATATTATATATTTAATTTTATTTTATTTATAATTTTTATACATTAAATAATTAAATTTATTTGTTCCATAATGATGATGCAGTAATCGCCTTATTAATGAATGGTTAAAATAATTGATACTATAAAGATTAAAATAAATGTAAATTGAGTCGTTTGATAAATTAGACTAATTTTATAGGTTAATATTACATTTTAGGGTTTATTAGATAAATTTTTTTTTGAACTTAAAAAGTTGATATGACTTTCAAAAAAACAAAATATCAAATAGTGTCAAAATTGAAATAAATGAGTTTTTAGAACAATTACTATATCATTAATTGATATAATATTCCAAAAAATTTAATGCTAGGAAAAAGGACATAAATAAGGAGAAATATATCTATAATTAACTACTTTGGGTTCTCTTGGAATTTTATAGTAATTTTATTAACCATGTATTATAATAAAACAAGAATACATGGTAAAAGTTAAACTATTTAACTAAGAGTTAAATATAAAGGATAAAGTTAATTTCATAACCTAAACCTATCTAAAACCTATTGGTTGAGATGTTTTCGACCCATCCCCACATTATCCTCGAAATAAGTCCTTTTTTATCCATTATAAACATAATATTATTGGATAATAAATTAATATTTTATGCTTTTCCTATAGTGACCCTCATCTCTCTTATAAAAGGGTACATCCCCTTCTCTCAAGATCACACCTAAAATGCCATTTAGAATGGCCAAAACCTACTCTAATATCCTCCCAACTACCATAACTTTGACCTAGAGGCCTTATTTTTATCATAAAGATAGCCTAAGGAGCCCTTTTGATCCACTCCAATGGAAACACATGAAGAAGAGGTAATAATTTCACCACGTCTTTCAAAGTTCTTTTCTTCTTCCACTTCCTCTTTCATTGTTGTTTCAATGCAAAAATAATAAATCCAGTAACTTATATATACTATGATGTTATTATAAATATGGTACAACCATATTAATTATTCTATCCAACTTATGAATAATAAAGTCACCATGCGTTCATACGTACGGCTTAACATCTCGACATTGTGGTGTAGTTTGTAATTCAACACTCCATTATTTAGATGGGTATAATAATGAGTATAATTGATGTAAATAATAGATATAACATGTCAATTATTTTGTATATATGATATACCATCCAATTAAATACAATTTCACCATCAATATAATGATATTTTCCCTCATGCGTACGTATGGATTACCGTCTCCACAAACGTGGTGAGATTCATTACCCATCGTAACCATTCATGAATAATTTTAATTTGATGATTAAAAATAATGTTTAAGAACATAATATAATTCTAAATATGGATAAATTACATCCTATCCATAAAAAACATTACTTACGTAACAAAATATATAAAATAAAATGAATCAGTTAATACTCGAAACAATGATACTACAGAAATATTATTAACAAAGCAATTTTAGAAGATCATATATGATATCATAATTATGTATATAGTTCTTGTATAATTTAATAACAACGTTTTAACCATTATAAGGGAGGTTAACATACCATCTACTATGGAAATTTACAAGGTAAGGGTTAATTCAGCAATCTCTTCATTATCCGAGGTTGTTTATACGTGAGTATCTACTTGGACCTCTTCATCATCCACATATGTTTTTCATAAAAATGTTTTTCAAAATAAATTTCCTATTTCCTAGAATATCGGTTAAATTTATTTCTAGCCTTTATTGACTTTTTATAAATTTTTTACAAAGTAATATTTTCTTCGTTTTCCAAATGAGGTCATTTACAACCTTTTAGACAAAATTATGGAAAATATGTTTTTTTAATGTATACGGCAGGTGCAGCTATTTTATGCTGTTATAACATATTTGAATTTTCCTTTAAAATATTATAATAAAGTTTTCAAAATAATTTTTTCCTTTTAAAATTACATGAATATTTAATAATTTTAAAATATAAAGAAATATTTCTCTCAGATAGTTTTGATTTCATCTATGTCTACATCCTTTGGTAAATTTTACACTTTTTAAAAGTTGATTTATTATGATACAATCCTCCATATTTTATTTATGGTTTTGTGGTATTTTTTATTGTGGATGTGTTATTTTTATACCATTCATGGTTTATGGTTAAATTATTAACATTTCATATGCATGTTTTGATATGAATGATTATGTTATGTTTCATCCTTTTCATATGAGGAATGCATTGGACATAGTAAGTGATGGGTGGAGCCCAGTATAGCTCCTCGATGCATCGATAGGTCTCATGAGATAAACTACTGTCTTGGCACAAGGCCATGACAAAATCTTATTTTTAGTCTTGGAACGAGGCCTCGACTATGTGGTTATGATGTCCAACATTATGCATTCTATCATTATGAAATTGGAAATTGATATTACATGTGATTATTACACTAGTAGAATATCCATGTGAATAAGTAAATATAATTGTTTGATTTATCATTTCTATATTATGATAATGTTTATATTTAAAAGGCTTGTGTTTTAGTCTTATACATTGCCTTAAATTTTTATTCTTATTTATGAATGTTTCTGCAATATTGTTATCCTTACTGAGCACCTGATATCACCCCTTTCCATGTTTTATTTTTTCTAGGATGACAAGAAGTATATTATGACTGACCTATAGGTATAGTCTAATGGAGATTAATGTGTTAAAAGGAGACAAAATGTTTTTGTTTTTATTTCATAATGTAATGTAAAACTTATATTAGTATTTAGTACTTCCAAGGCTACTAAACTGATCGTTATTTCAGGATTTAAACACTTGTGATCATGCCAATGTTATGTAATAATGCACCGACTCGGGGTAACTAGGGTCGGGGAATTACAATTGGTATTAGAGGAAGTTTAGTACAAACCTTGAAAGCTATATTTAGATAAAATCTGATTAGATAACATTACCCTAAGATAGACATTGAGGATTAGTATAGAAGAACTTCCTAGAATTTTGGTAATGTAGAGATTTTGTGTATTTTCCAAGAAATACATCTATGTCTAGATATGAGTAGGTAGAGGCGGCTCTATAAAAGTTTTACATAGGAGTGAAAACTATGATAAGGAGTTTTGGGCTTGACCCAGGGAATCCTGGTACACGACAATGGTGCTTGTTTCACTCTTGGTTATGACACTCCCAGGGGATATGATCAGGATAATTCAAATTTTCATTAAAACCATTATGAATGTCTTATGAGTAAATACTTCCTCAAATAATTTTTTTTATGATTATGGATTATATGCATAAACTGTTCAATTTATGTTAGGTATTTTACTATTTAGGAATTATGTATTTTGAAACATAAATTAATCTATTTTATGCCATTGTTTAGAAATGGTGCCTAGTGGAAGGAATGGAAACCATATCAATACACTTAATCCATTTAGGTATTTCCATTCTACTTAAGATAAATATAGTGGAAATGGTTATGCAACCGGTACTGAACAACATATAACCATAATGGGACAACTCACTTAGGTTATCAATAATAACCTTACCTATATGGAGCACCCTGATCCACAACACGGAGGATAAATGTTTGACCGATTAATGAGGCAACAACCACCAACATTCAATGGGACTACAAATAAATTTTTAGCTGAGCAGTGGATAAGTTCCTTAGATAAAATATTTCATGCTTTGGGGAGTAGCGAAAGGGAAAAAGTTGTCATAGAAGTTTATCGCCTCACAGTAGATGCAGATCAATGGGGGTCATTAATTTGAAACTGAAAGGAGGATGAAGAAGTATCAAATATGGAATTGAGGGAGTTTGAAGATATTTTCTTTGAAAAATACTTTCCTCGTGACCATCGAGCAAATATGAAAATACAATTTCTAAGTCTAAGGCAAATGGAGGATGAGAATGTCGCAAAGTATGAGGCTAACTTTACAAGGTTAGAAAATCATGCATCATATTATATACCTAACCCAAGAAGTAATATTGATTGATTCATTGATGTATTTAAAACATTTATCCATCAAGCATTAGTCTCACAATCCATCTCATTATATGAAGATATTGTCCCATCTGATATCAAGATACAAAAGGAATTCTCTAAGTCTTACAACTTTAAAGAAAATCAGATGAAGAAGGGATTTGTCGAACACTCTGTAAATTGAAATCAGGGGATGAACGGAAAAGTTAAATTTCGTTTATTCAATAAATGTGGGAAGAAACACCCTAGTAATTTCCTAAAGGGAAAGAGAGTATGTTACAATTGTGGTGAAAAAGGCCACCAAGATCTTGATTGAAAGGGAAAGAAAGAGGTTGTAAATCTTTAATGCTACAATTGTAGAGAAATATGGAATTATAAAAATGAATATCCTAATAATCAAGGAATCTTGCCTCAGAAAATGCCATGGGAGGAAGGCCAAGCTTATGTGAGCACTACTGTAGAGGTTGAAGCTCTAAAAGACGTGGTGGCATGTAATTTAATGGTTTCCTCAAATTTATCCAATGAATTATTTGATTCTGGATCATCACATTGTTTCATATCTTCCCATTTTTCAATGAAAATTAGATATTTACAATTTGATTTAATTCGGCAGTTGTTATTCAAAATCTTAATGGAAGTATCATTACAACAATGTTTTGTGAATTAGTCCCCATTAGGGAATATAAATGTTCTTTATCTGCAGATCTCATCATCATACCCATGATTGAATTTGATATAATCCTCGGTATGGATTGTCTTTCAGAACATGATGTGAAAATTTATTGTAAGAATAATGAGGTTACAATTATTGATGATGATAAGGAGTACCTTATCTTTAGAGAAGAAATTTCACCACCTGATTAGTATCTAGATCCAACCCCAGTAGCTCTAATAAATTCAATTATTGGGGTGGAAAAGAATGAAATAAATATGAGTGAAGAAATTAATTTTCAAATAGAGGATGTACCTATTGTGCAAGAATATGTTGATGTGTTTCCAGATGATTTACCAGGACATCCTCCAGAGCGATAAATTGAGTTTTTCATTGATTTAATTCTTGTTTCAAGGCCCATATCAAAGACCCCTTATAGAATGGCCATTGTGGAATTAGTGGAACTAAAAAAACAACTATAGGAATATAGTAATAAAGGATTTATTCTCCCTAGTGTTTCTCCTTGGGGAGCCCCTATTCTTTTTGTTAAGAAGAAACATGGATCTATGAGGTTGAGTATTGACTATAGGGAGATCAATGTTATAACAATAAAGAACAAGTATCCCCTACGTCTCATTGATTATTTATTCAACTAACTTCATGGAGATGAACATTTTTCAAAAATTGAACTTTGATCAGGATATCATCAGTTGTGTGTTAAGAAGGAAGACATTACAAAAACATCATTGCGAACTAGGTATGGGCATTATGAGTTTACAGTAATGCCTTTTGGAATGACTAATGCACCCTCTATTTTCATGGATCTAATGAATATAGTTTTCAAGGAATATCTTGAGGAATTTTTAGTGGTATTTATTAATGATATGTTGGATTACTCCAAAATCTATGATGATCATGAAAACCACTTGCGCACTATTCTGAAAACCCTTAGAAGAAACGAATTATATGGAAAGTTTAGCAACTGTGAATTATGGATTCAGGAAATTTCTTTTATGGGCCATATTTTCTATAAGTATGGAATCTCTATTGATCCTTCTAAGACAATAGAAACACAAGAATTTCCATCACTGATGAGTATAACTGAGGTACACAGTTTTTTTGGTTTTGCGGGTTATTATTGACATTTCTTCCAGAATGTTTCTTGATTGTCTAACCCATTAACCAGTCTCAAATGTAAAGTGTTTAAATTTGTTTTGAAAAAAGAGTGTGAAGAATGTTTTGAAGAAATAATGAGAAGATTAGTCAATGCTCTTATCATGACTCTACCATCGGGGAATGATGGGTTTGTTATTTATAGTGATGCTTCAATGAAAGGAATTGGATGTGTCCTTATGCAGAATGATAGAGTTATTGTATATGAATCACAAAAGCAAGAAATTCATGAAGAAAAATTTCACAATCATGATCTTGAGTTAGAAGTTGTAATCATTTCTTTGAGGATATGGAGACACTATCTCTATGGTAAAAATGTGAGATATATATTGATCACAAGATCTTGAAGTATATTTTATCATAGAAATAACTCAACATGAGGCAAAGAATATGGCATAATCAACTCAAGCATTATGATTTCACTACACACTACCACCCGAGGAAGGCAAATATGGTGGTAGATGCTTTGAGTAGAAAATATCATAGAGTTTTGAATAAGTTGAGAGTTGAAAAGGATCCTATGTTCATGGATCATGTAAAGATGGATATGGGAATAATCATGGAAGGTGAAACATCAATAAATTTTCAAATGGTTTCTAAACCATCATTACTAGAAAGGATAAAAATTTCTCAGACTGATGAGGAGGAGTTTCAAAAGAAAATTAAAGCTGTGAATGATAGGAGATTTATTTACTTCATATATAAAGATGGAATTTTGAAATTTGGGAAGAGACTTTCTGTTCCTGATATACCTGTTCTAAAAAGGGAATTTTTAGATGATGATCATAGCTCCAATTTCTCTATACACCTTGGTAGCACTAAGATTTATAGAGATTTTAAGGAACATTATTTGTGGGACAATATGAAGAGAGAGATTTATGATTTTGTATCAATATATAAGATTGTTTAGTAGGTGAAGGCTGGAATACAACATCCTAGACGAGTAATGCAACCTATTCCTATACCTGAGTGGAAGTGGGATGATATTATGATGGAATTTTTCATGAGACTACCAAAGACTCCTTGAAGGAATGACTAAATATGGGTCATGGTTGATCGTCTTACCAAGTCAGCATATTTTCTTGTTATAAGAGAAGATTTACCACTTGAATGTTTAAAAAGACAATATATTATTGAAGTTGTAAGACTTCAGGGTGTACCCATATCGATTGTTTCTGATCGTGATCCCCATTTTACATCAAGATTTTGGAAAAGTATTCCGAAGGCCCTAGATACTGATCTTTTTTTAAGCACTGCCTACCACCCTAAAACAGGTGGACAATCAGAACGGACTATTCAAACATTATAAGACAATTTGAGATCTTACATACTTGACTTTCAAGGTATTTGGGATCATTATTTACCTCTGATATAATTTTTCTATAACAATAGATTCGATTCATGTATTCAGATGGCACCATATGAAGCGTTATATGTAAAGAGATGTCGCACACGAACTTGTTGGGATGATGTTGGTGAAAGAAAACTCATAGGCCCAGAACTTGTTGAGGAAACAATGGAAAGGGTGAAGGTTATCCAAACCCACATCAAAGCACCTCAAAGTAGAAAAAAGAGCTATGTCGATAACCGAAGGAAAGATTTGGAATTTCAAGTAGGATATCTTGTTTTCTTGAAGGTATCTCCATTTAAGGGTGTTATATGATTCAGAAAAAAGGGGAAATTATGTCCTAGTTACATCGGACATTTCAAAATTCTAGAACTAATTGGAGTTGTAGCTTATCGATAGGAACTTCCTCCAAGTCTCTCCAATGTTCATGTTGTGTTCCACATATCACTGTTGAGAAAATACATACTTGACCCAATGCATGTGCACACCTATGAAGAAATAGAACTCAAACCCGTCCAGTCTTATTACGAAAAGTCTATCATAATTCTTGATACCAGAGAACAACTGTTGAGAAACCGAACGACTCATCTAGTGAATGTTCTATAGATAAAACCATAAGATGGAAGAGTCAACGTGGGAACCCAAGGAACTTATGATATAGAACCACCCATATCTTTTTATGTATTAATATTCTAGAAATTTTGAGGATGAAATTATTTGAAGTAGGGAAGAATGTAACACCCCAAGATTCCACGATATACTTCTCTTTTAATAATATGATAGCTTGTGTTGTACACAACTTGGAGCTTTACCACACCATGACCAATAAAACTAGTCGTTATGAATAGTAATACCCACTTTTTGATATTTTAGAAATTTTATTTTTCAACATGGAATTCATTTTTCGGTTCGGAATATCAAAATTAGCTTAGGGTGAATTTTTGGTATTTTTCTGAAAACTTTCAATTTTTGGATGAATAGTGAAAAACAATGCGTTATTGTTTAAAACAGACTTTTTATTTAAATAATTATTTATTTTATTTAAATTTATTTTTTGTAAAAATAGATACATAATACCTATATATGTTCAATGTAATTCATTGGAGTCATTTTATAATAATATAAGATATATAAAATTTTATTGAACTTTTTACTGTCTTTTACCCACCTTCTAGGAACATTTGTAAATTTCAATAAAACGTAATTTTACCACTTCTATTAATTGAATTTCAAAAATATGAGAGACACAGTTGAAATCAGTAAGTAAAATGTGGTTTAATAAGATTAAAATATTTTTTGCTGAATAGTAACTTTTGACTTTTATTTACCATGGTTAAAATTAAATAGTGTAATTAATGGTAAAAATTGATATTATAATTACCCGAACACATTTCCTAATTCTATTGGATGAGTTTATTTTGACCAAAATAAATTTTAGGAATAAAATATGATCCTTTTGGTCAACTTGGATTAGATTATGACATTTATTATTATTTTATTTAAAGAAGAGTTAAAAGTGTTAAATTCAATGTTTAATAAATAAAACATTTTTAATATATGGTTATACATAAGATAAATTAGACTATAATTATTTATTAGAAATATAACAAGATTTCCTACATAATTGTATTTTATTTATAATTTTTAGATATTAAATAATTAAATTTATTTATGACACAATGATGATGCAGTAATCACCTTATTAAGGAATGATTAAAATAATAGATATTATAAATAACCAAATAAATGTAAATTGAGACTTTTTATGAATTATACTAATTTTATAGGTCAATATAAAATTTTAGGTTTTATTAAATAATTTTTTTTCTAAGTGATAATTTTTTTATGACTTTAACAAAAACAAAATACCAAATAGTGTCTAAAATGTCATAAATTATTTTTTAAAACAAATACTATATTATTAATTGTTATAATATTCCAAAAAATATAAGGTTTGGACAAAGCACTTAGATAAGTTTATATATATAAATAATTAACCACTTGGGGTTATCCTGTCTTTTTATAATAATTTTATTAACCATTTATTATAACAATACAAGAATACATGGTAAAAGTTAAACTATTTAACTAAGAGTTAAATATAGAAGATAAGGTTAATATGGTGACCTAAAACTTCCTAAAAACTATTAGTTGAGATGTTTTCAGCCCATACCCACCTTATCCTTGGAATAAATCATTTTTTAGCCATTATAAACTGAATAATATTGTATAATAAAATAATATTTTATGATATTCTTAAAGCGGCCCTCACCTCCCTTAAAGAAGGGTACTTCCCCTTCTCTCAAAATCACACCTACAAATCCATATTTCTCAGACAAAAACTTCTGAAATATCCTCCAAAATTCCATCAATTTGAACTAGAGGCCTTACTGTTATCATAAATCCAACCAAAGGAGCTCTTTTGGTAAATTCAAAATGAAATACCCGAAGAAGAGGCAATAATTTCACCACCCCTTTCAATGTTCTTTTAATCTTCCACTTCCTATTTCATTGTTTTTTTCAATACCAAAATAATAACTCTAGTACCTTATACATACTGTGGATTTATTGTAAATATGTTATAACCATATTCATTATTATATCCATCCTATGAATAAAAAATTCATCATACGTTTGTACGTACAACTTACCATCTCTACGTCATGGTGTTGTTTCTTATTCAAAACTTCATTATCTGGATGGGTATAATAAGGATTATAATTGATGTTAAAAATAAATATAACATGTCAATGATTATGTATATATGATATACCATCCAATTACATATGATTCCACCATTAATATAATGATATTGTCGCTCGTGCATACGTACGGATTATCGTCTCCACGAACGCGATGAGATTCATTCCCCATCGTAACCTTTCAAGAATAATTTTCATTTGATGATTAAAAATAATGTTTAAGAACTTAATATAATTTTGGATATGAATAAAGTACATCCTATCTATAAAAAACATTACATACTTAACAAAACATATAAAGGAAAATGAATCAGTTAACACTCGAAACAATTATACTATTGAAATATTATTAACAAACCAATATTTGAAGATCATATATGATATCATATTTATGTATATAGTTTTTTTTAATTTAATAAAAAATTTAATCATTATATAAGAGCTTAACATACCACCAACTAAGGAAAAGTACAAGGTAAGGGTTAATTCTACAATCTCTTCATTATCTGAGCTTGTTTATACGTGAGTATCTACTAGGACCTCTTTATTATCCAAATCTGTGTTTCATAAAAAAAATATTTCAAAAAAATTTACTGTTTCCTAGACTATGGTTTAAAGTCATTTATACCCTTTTTTGTTTTTTAATAAAATTTTTATAAAGGAATCTTTGTGTTGTTTTCCAAACAGGGTCCTTTATGACTCTTTTAATAAAATTAAGGAATAAATGTTTTTTAACATATACGGTGGGTGGGGATATTTTCCACCATTATAACATCTTCTAAGCTCCCCTTACAATCTTATAAGAATATTTTCAAAATAAATGTTTTCATTTGTAATTACATGTATTTTAAATGATTTAAAAATATGAGGAGATATTTCTCTCAAATAGTTTTGATTTCATCTATGTCAACATACATTGATGGATTTTACACTTGTCTAAAGTTGATTCATTATGATACAATCCTCCATATTGTATTGAAGGTTTTGTGATATTTTTTATTGTGGATGTGTTATTTTAATACCTTTCTTGGTTTATGGTTAAAATATTAACATTTCATATTCTAGTTTTAATACGAATGTTTATGTTACATTTCAACCTTTTCATATGAGGACTGAATTGGACTTAGTAAGTGAAGGGTGGAGAATGCTATAGCTTCTCGATGCATCGGTGGGTCCCATGGTAAAAACTAGTGTCTTGGAACAAGGCCTTTAAAAAAGTCATATTTTTAGTTTTTTCATTAGGCCTTGAATATGTGGTTATGATGTCTGGCATTATGCATTCCATCATTATGAAATTGGCTATTGGTAGTACATGTGATTATTCTACTAGTAGAATATCCATTTGAAAAATTAAATGGAATTATTTTTTTAATGTTTGTCATATTATTCTGAAGTTTATGTTTAAAAGGGTTGTGTTTTAGTATTATATATTGCCTTAAATTTTTATGATTATTTATGAAAGTTTCTATATTATTGTTATCCTTACCGAGCACCTGAGGTCACCCCTTTCTATGTTTTTTTTCTCCCAGGATGTGAAGAATTATATTATAACTTACCTGAATGGATATTATTAGGGAGATGAATGTGTTAAAATGAGACACAATGTTTTTGTTTTTCAATTCGTAATGTAATTTAAAACATATGTTTGTATCTAGTACTTTTAAGGCTAGAAAACTGATCAGTATTTCAGGATTTGATCTCTTGTGATCATGCAAATGTTATGTAATAATGCACCGACTCTCGGTAACTTGGGTCGGGGTGTTACATGGTTAACCTCCACATAAAGGTTCCCTACTAAATAAAAAATAATTTATGACCCATAGAATACGAAATACCCCTAAAATCTAAACTCACAACACCAAAAACATCAAAATTTAATCAACCACTATGTACCCCCTCATGCATTTCAGAATCCATCATTCCAAAGTGTTACTCGCCACTAGTGGAACAAATATAAACTTCATATTTCCACCTCCACATCCTTGAAGATAAAATTGAAATGATTTGGTAAAATTGATCCCTTATAGGGACATCTTTAACACAAAATGTATTATTCTATACCAATGGAAAGAAAAAAATAAACATTATTTTAAATGTTAAACATATCATTTTATCATTTTAGAAAATATTTTTCTTGTAAGGAAATTATTTTCCTTATTATTAAATTGTTCATATAAAATATTATAATAATTTTCTACTTAGATAATTTTTTTAATAGTTAATTCCTCATAGAATCATCATTATATCATAAGATATCCATATTTTCTAAAAAGTGTTTTTTACTATTCATCTAAAATTCTAATTTTCTAAAAAATTATAAATAAAATCACTACTAAATAAATTTCATTTATCGATTTAAAAATAAAATTCATTTTCTCCAAATATGTTTCTATAATGGTTAATTTCTAATATTAAACTAAATATTAAGGTTTTCACAAAATACACGAAAATTTACTTTAACAAAAATAACAACCATTATATTAGTTTCCATTTTGAATATTTTCTTTGTGAAATTTTAATATATATATATATATATATATATAATTTGGTTATGGTAAGTGTTATTTACATGCATTTTTAATATTCTATTTTCTAGGTTACTATTCTAATTGTTAGGTTAATATTCAATTTGTCATATTATTAATCCTAATTGTCATGTTAGTTTCATACATCCACTATATGCCTTATGCACTATTTATATTTCACTCAATTCAATTCCTCTTACATATAAATATTTACCATTTTCAATGTATTAACCATATTACCATTTTTTTTAACTTTTTATAGTGTTTTTCAAGAGTGGGATAATTATTGGAGACCAAAATGAATAAATTATTTTATTCTATTTAGTTTTTTTAAATTATTTACCCATTTTAAAAAACTGAATTTTATCTAATATGTTTCTTTATTAAATATAATTGTACATAGGAAAAAAGAAATAAATAATTATTGTTTTTTATTGTGTGGTTCATGTGTTTTATACTTTTCCCCTAAATATGGAAGACATGTTTATTAAAATAGAAAACTCTATAGAAAATTCATGAACGTTACCTTGATTTACCACCACTATATTAAAAAACATCTTCTTCACATGTTATCCAATGAGAAAGGGTACAAACGTGTGATTTATTCTCCATGATTGAGATGATTAGTTACCTAATTGATCAAATTAAGGTTATAGAGAAGAATACAGTTTTCATAAAATCGGATATGAAGCCATATCCGTAGTTGGTTGAATATGTCACCTCATCACATAATTTCTAAAATATGAAATTTGTAACTTTTAAAGGCCATGGTATCTCATATTAGTTTCTCATAGACATTTCCTATCAATTTTACCTAATGATAGGGAACCCAAATTAGATTTATGAGGCCGATATTTCTTTCTACATTCAAGAAAATATAATAACATGCCTTTTTCTTGTGAAAAAATATTTCATCAGAGTTTATTTATAATTGGGAGGATCACGATTGATAGATACTCTATTATATTAACACCACCTTGGATAAGATGAGTTTCAACGACCTAACAATGTAAAATTAGTAATAAAATGAATATTTCATTTACTTCATCGCCTACATGAATGTATAGATGTAATCCATTGACAGTCATCTCCAATAGGTCCTAAAAATGGTAGATCCTCATATAGTGGTGCTAGGAAATTACTAGGCACATGTATAATTTAACTCAACACCCCAAATGATAATTAATGTACCAAGTATTTGTTATAATCCCTGAATAATGTAACATTGAAATTTTATTATTTCATTTGATGAAAGTAAACATCTTATTCCCGAGTGATAATTTAAGAATTTTTGAAATATCTATTATCCCCCTTAACCAAATCATCCACTCTGGTGACACCATCTTTTTCAAATCCCACTAGAGATTATAGGTGTTTGCACTGATGTTGAAAGTGAAACTAGGCACACACATCACTGATAAAATAGTACTCATGCTCATTAATTGCATTACCTTAACACATATATCTGATTATATAATGATTCATTTATGAAAATAATTCCCATGTGAGGAATAGGAATATAACACTACCACTATCAGAAACATAGTAGACCATTTTGATAATATAGTTAATCAATCAATGATAACAGCTCTTCATAGATCCTATAAAAAGTTCCCAAGATATAATTGTATATTATTTTAAGAATGAATTGTGCTAGAGCTATTATATTTGAAAAAAATTGAGATCCCAATATAAGAAAACAATATATACTCAAACCTCAATAAGGTTATTTTCCCATAACAAGGTCTTCTAGTGAATGTCTTTATTAAATTAAACTATTTAATTACATCATTGTGTAAAATTTATCCAAATATTAGTGGAATGATGTGGTAGTTATCCATGCACTCATTTCCATGTTAAATATTCCATCCAAATAGCTAGTTGGGGAATAATTACACAGTAGCACTGGCATTCTCCTATAGTGGATGTGTAGTGAGATTAAACTAATCTCTTACTTTCTATCATGTATCTCAATTCTTAATACAAATTGTTTAAAATTTCATCCATCAATACCTCATTAGGTACCTAAATAGGTCATTGCAGTTTGTGAGATATTTTGAAATCATCAATGAAAATTTTTTTGAATAGAGTGAGCATAAAAAATTCAAGACCTTTGCCTCCTTATCCAATGAATTTGTGTGTTAAATAATAAATGGTTATATTCATACCCTATATGAGCTAAAATATCTCAAAAGTGTATATGTGCATCAATTATTTGTTGATAAAGAATATGGGACCAATATCATCTAAACATTGATTCCTCACAAGGTGAGATATAGAGGGAAAAATTATTCCATATCTAACATTAAAATTCATGGAAACCACAAGACAGAATAGAATCCAAAAATAAGGATTTAATTTTTTTACAAATTTTTTGATTTTTTTATAAAATAATGAATTCATGGGAGTCTTACAATACATTATGTTTTGTACCTTATTGTTAAGGCCTTAACTAAACATTATTGAAATGTTACTTTTTCATATAATCATATCCTAGAATAATCACGCAATGATCAATAAGGGTTTCATCAAAAGATTTTAAACCACATTCAATAAATTATGACTTGTGATATTGTGGGTAGGTCTCACAAAATTATTGTAATGAATCCCTAGGGAGATGGAGGTAAAAACATTAATAATCCTAATTACATAACATCCACCTATATATATCCTTATGATTACATGAAGAGATATTTTATACATTATATCCCCATGTAGGATTTAATGCCTCTACATATCAAGATTCATCTCATTATTATATAATCCATGGAGTAATCCAATATCATCAATGGAGAGACCAAATTACTAGAAACATAGATACTATATCTTATCAGATTAATATTCATTAAATATCATTCTGATCCATGTAAACCCCATAATGGATTAGTGGATTTTGAAATTTGGACACATGAGGAACTTATACATAAAATATCTAAATTATATGAAATTAATTTCTAAAAAATTATCACCCTTATTATAAATATCATACTTAAAAACATTATGTATATCCTAGGGAATGAGACATATAAGAAATGGTGAGATCATATGACTTATAAGTGTAAAAAATGAGATATTAATCAATGTTCATGTGAAAGAACGTCATGAGAATGAGGGTATGAAAACTATATATTAAATTTTATAATTCATACCCAATAATTTATATATCACAATAATGAGGTAAATCTAAAATCATGGGTGTTCATAAGACTATAATCATAATGCTCCTAAATAAAGTGATCTTTGAGGGATGAACATTGGTATAAGATCATGTCATAAAAGTGTGAATAATGTATTTCATGATCATAATCATAGAAAACATATTCCAAAGTTACCCTCAATACATTCATCAAATGATTATAAGGATATAACCACCCATTTACCTACTTTATATTGTAATAACATCTCATGTACCCTATTCAGGGATTGGGATAACATATCACATAACATATTTTTTGAATGAGATAACCACTCATTTAACCCTCTATCTCATAAAAAATTACTCATTACCAAATTAATTTGACTACTACCATAAACCCACCCATATCATAATCATAATACATTCATATGTATGCCAAAACATCATTAAATCATTTATCATTTCATCATAACATAGTATTTGGAAATGAAAAAATGGTTTAATCAATATTTCCTCATTATTAAGATATACAGTCCAGAGAATAAATAACCATGGTAACATATTAGGATACCCCTAGAAAATTTTATGAAACATCAATGGTTGTTTTTTTACCATGGATGTCATTGAGTATGCCCAAATTTAATATTTATAAACCCTGCAATCTACTAGTACTGTGGTAAGAAGGATGTCAAACCACATGTACGGAATACATGTGAACTAGTCCAAACTAATATAAAATAATCAAAACTTAATCTAATACAAAAAAACTAAATGAAAAATAGTTAGGTGTACAGTGGAATGAGTGTGTGGTGTGATGCAAGGAGAATGTAGAGAATTAGAGCAAGAGACCAACAATGGTTGAGTAAGGGGGATTGAAAATGAATTGATTATTTAAATGTTACTTCTCTTGAATGAGACCAATCACAGAGGTACTGTGGTTATGTTCATAGGTTTGAAATAACTCACATTCATTAGATAAGTCACCATTTCTGGTGATCTCTCTTGGGAACAGTTATTTATAACATAACCAAAAATAATTATTCTTCCTCAACGAGTAGATCTTACCACAAATTTTTCTAGTTAGTATTTACCAGTGCTATCCTTATGAAAATGATACTCTACCCTTACCTTTTGGTAAATGAGGTAGTGTGAAAGAAAACACACAATGAAGCGGAAAATAGATCACTACATCAAAAGCCTTAGCCTTCTTGTGATTAATCTAGATCCAAGAACATATGAATTGATTTTAATTCAATCAATTTGTTCCAACCATCCTAAACAACTTATAAATTCATATAAAAATCTGTAAAAAATATAAATTTCTTTGAAAACATCACATTACAACAAAATAGAGTAATGGAAAAGACAAATACGTCCTCCTACTCTGAAAATGCTCCCCGCTCAATTGTATGCTCTACTCCTTGATTTTCTTTGTGTTCAAATGAGTGGATACACTATGGAAAAAACGATTATTGCGATGGGGTATTTACGACGGGGCTTTTTCCCGTCGCAAAAACTCTGATGAAAATAGTTTTTGCGACGGGATTATAATCTCTTCGCAACTGGTCAGTTATTTGCGACGGAAATACAGGTCCCGTCGCAATTGCAACGGCGCGGTTTGAGCGCAAAAACGTAGGAAACCTATTTGCGACGGGTAGAAGGCTACCCATCGCAAGTTACCAGAGGTGGTAAATAGTGTTTGCGACGGGGAAATTTCCCCGTCACAAAAAAATATTCACCCAGCGTTATTTGCGACGGGGCCCGTCGCAAATACCGGCCGCTGTAAAGCCTATATTCGACGATCACCTTCAACCAATCGCAACTACCCGTGGTGGTAAATACTTTTTTGTGACGGGACTATATACCTGTCGTAAAAGTGAATCCAATGGGTGGAAGTTGCGACGGGACCCATCGCAACTGCCGGCGGAGGTAAATAGGAATTTGCGACGGGGATATCCTTCCGTCGCAAAAACCGACGGCGATAAGTAGTAATTTGCGACGGGGATAACCGCCATTTGCTAATGGTCGGCATTTGCGACGGGCCCATCGCAACAAACCTTTTACCCGCCACCCGTAATTAATGAGGGAGAAGGTATTTGGGATGGGGCCCGTCGCAAATACCGGCAGCGGTAAATAGAAATTTCTAACAGGGACGTCCGCCCGTCGCTAATGGTGGCTATTTGTGACGGGCCCATCGAAAAAGTCCTTTTACCCGCCGCCTGTAATTAATGCGGGCGAAGGCATTTCTGATGGTATCCCTTCGCAAATGCCATGTATTGCGACGGGATACCGTCGCAAATAATCTAACCTGTATATACAGCCCATCCGTTTTTTTTCATAACATTCAGATCTCTATTCTTCTCTCTCTCTAATTTTCAGGTCTGAGTAGATTTTTTTTGTTGTAATTGTTTCTTTCGAGAAGAGGAAGGAAGGAGTTAGAGGGCATAAATTACCTCAATGGTATTTATATTTTTTTTAATTGTTAAAATGTTAATTTTAATTTTATTTTTTATTTTTATTTTTTATAATAGAATGTTTAGCTATATAGTATAATTAGTTTATGTGGTTGTACCAAATAATCCTTGTCTGGATACGAACAAGTAGAGGCGGCTATGACACAGATGTACCTAGGAGTGAAAACTCTGACAAAGTGTTTCAAGCTTGACTCGGGGTAACCTGGAACACGACAACGAGTCTTGCTGCACTCTTGGTTCGACACTCCCAGGGGATGTTTTGGTAATAATTAGAAATAAATATATAATTATCAAATAATTAAGATAATCAGATTTATTTAGATTTAATTAAAATAATTATAAAATAATTAAGAAATAATTATATTTAATTGATTAGAAGTAATTAGGAAACAATTAAAATAATTAGGAAAAAATTAGATATAATTAGGAAACAATTAGATATAGTTAGTAAACAATTAGATATAATTAGGAAACACTTAGATATAATTAGGAAACACTTAGATATAATTAGGAAACACTTAGATATAATTATGAAGCACATAGATATAATTAGGAAACACTTAGATATAATTAGGAAACACTTAGATATAATTAGGAAACACTTAGATATAATTAGGAAACACTTATATATAATTAGGAAACACTTAGATATAATTAGGAAACACTTAGATATAATTAGGAAACACATAGATATAATTTGGAAACACTTAGATATAATTAGGAAACACTTATATTTAATTAGGAAACACTTATATTTAATTAGGAAACACATATATTTAATTAGGAAACACTTATATTTAATTAGGAAACACTTAGATTTAATTAGGAAACACTTAGATTTAATTAGGAGACACTTAGATTTAATTAGGAAACACTTAGATTTAATTAGGAAACACTTAGATTTAATTAGGAAACACATATATTTAATTAGGAAACACATAGATTTAATTAAAAAACACTTATATTTAATTAGGAAACACTTATATTTAATTAAGAAACACTTATAATAATTAGGGAACACTTAAAATAATTAGGAAACACTTATAATAATTAGGAAACACTTATGATAATTAGGAAACACTTATAATAATTAGGAAACACTTATAATAATTAGGAAACACTTATAATAATTGGGAAACACCTACAATAATTAGTAAACACTTATAATAATTAGGAAACACTTATAATAATTAGGATACACTTATAATAATTAGGAAACACTCATAATAATTAGGAAAAACTTATAATAATTAGGAAAAACTTATAATAACTAGGAAACACTTATAATAATTAGGAAACACTTATAATAATTAGGAAACACTAATAATAATTATGAAACACTTATAATAATTAGGAAATAATTAGGAAAATTACGAAACAATTAGGAAAATTTGTAAGCGTGATTGACCGCTCATCTACCTCAATTTTCTTTTCATTTGTGTGTTGAGGCTTGACAGGAAACTTCTGCCTCCACATGTAATAACTACTTTTACTGTAAAAATTATCAACCTCATCGCCAATATAGTGGTGAGGAGGTTTATAATTTTGAGAGTAAAAGAACATATTACATGTGGAGGCAGAAGTTTCCTGTCAACCTCAACACACAAATGAAAAGAAAATTGAGGTAGATGATCGGTCAATTATGTTTGTTTTTATATTCATTGATTGATTAACCACCTGACCTATATGCATATCTTCGCATTTCTAATTAGTAACATAAATAGTAACATAAATAGTAACATAATATAAAATATTATATTACTCTAATATTAATAGTTAAATAATACTTATAATATAATTATTTTATTATTATATGTTTAATATTTATAAAAAAATAGTAATATTATTAAAATTATAAAAAATTTATAAAATATTACAATTATCAATATTTTCAACAAGTTTTGGTTTATTCTTAACAGTTCAAATCTTAAAGGGTTTCCAATTTTCATTTCATGCCCAATAAAAAGTTTGCATCAACCGTGTCCAATGTAAACTCTATAATTGTTCTTGCTTAGTTGATCACCTCACAGGTAGCATTGCAATAGGACAACCCAAGTAATGTATTTCTCATTACTTGTGTCATCCTATTGCAACACTACTTGCGAGGTGATCAACCAAGTTAGAACAATTATAGGGTTTTCATTGGACACGGTTGACGCAATCATTTTATTGGGCATGACCGGAAAATTGACGACTCTTTAAGATTTGAACATGTTGAGAATAGGGAAAAATCTGTTGGAAATATTGAGATTTGTAATATTTAGTAATAATTACTAATAATTAGTCAAAAATCAAATAAATTAAAGTACATGGTTATAAATTGGTAATTACTAATAAAAAACTGTAATTATGTATCTTCTGTTTTTAGGATACTGTTTTTCTTATATCAAATTATTTAACAACAATAATGGTTTTAAATTTTCTAGAAACATATATTTGAATATGGAACAAGTAAATCAACATCAATCATTATTAGATGATCATGATTGGATAAATAAACACAGAAATCAAAACAGTTCTAGTTTAAATCCTGTATATGTTGACGGTGTTGAAGCTTTCTTATCATTTGCATCATAAAACCCAGAATTTTTTTCAGAAGGGATAATTAAGTGTCCTTGTAAAAAATGTGCGCTGAGAACATTTGAAGGGATATGTGGTGAATGGTTATCACTTTCATACACGTGTGTATGTGGAATAAAAGAAAACAATGAATAGTGGTGTTTGTTTTAAGGGATCACATCATAGAGATATTGAAGTTAGCTTTTACGGCATGCTTGAAGAAATTATTGAACTGTGTTATTTGGGATAGAATTATGTAACAATGTTTAAATGTTGATGGCTGGATACTGAGAGAGGCTTTCGTATTCATCCGACTCATGGAATTGTTGATATTAAACATAAAAGTATTCTTGCAGTAAATGAACAATTTTTATTGGCTCATCAGGCACATCAAATTTATTATGAAAAATACTGTGCTACTACAAAAGAGTTGGATGATTAGTGGAGTATAATAAAAGTTAAATCTCGAGAAAATCAGTTTACTCAAACTGAATGTGGTTCCACTGAAGTGCAATTAAATGAAATTTTTCAGGACACTCCTCAAAACACATCTTTTTCACAAAGAGACATGAATATCGAGGATGACACTCCATAGTTAAGGGTCGATGATGACGATGTTGTCAAGGATGTTACAACTGAATTTGAAATGACAAGAGATGATGAAAGTGAAACTAATATAGAAATTGATGATGTTAATGAGGAAGATGCAGACATTGACATTGACAACTATGAAGATGATGATGAAGAAGAACATTGACACAGTAAAATGATGGTTAGAATCATAACATATATATCTATACATAATAGTTATTTTCAACTGTTTGCTAATAACAATCATTTCATGTTTCAAATGGACTCGAAAACGTATCGTCAGTTGTTGGAGGCTGATCTACCTATGGATGATGAGGTTTTTGAGTCATCTGACCCTCAGGCTGTTGGCACTACAGGGAGCACTCGTAGGGGGCATGGTCTTGCCAGACTGATGATTCCAGATCCTATCCCGAAGCGACGTCCACCTCTTGGATTCGATGCGCACACGCAGTGGTATGGTAACCTGTGTATTTTAGTTATCTTTCATTATAATTTATTAATATTCTAATTGTTTGATTATTTGTTCTTTTCCCACAATTTTATGCATATAGCTATTGGACAGGGGAGCGCTATCTTGCGCAATTATTTTTCTCAGCCCTGTCTCACATGGGATTAGATTCCCGCTAATGTGTAGGCCGCCATGTTTGATCATTGGCCGGTACATAATTAAATATTTTTTATTTTTAATTTAATTCATAATAACTTTATATTATGGTTTATGGTATCCCATCGACGAGAGAATGTGTGCCACTATCCATGCGGCATGGGTGGTTTCTATGCGTGACAGTTTCCATCAGATTTTGCATAATCTGAGATAGACGGCTGTGAAGAAAGCCGGAGTGACATAATTGGATGAGTCCTGTAGAGCCCACCGACCAAAGTACATTTCATCTAACGTTTGGGATGGATTATGTACACACTATTTGGGTGGTGGGTTTCAGAGGAGATCTACATTGGGTCGACAGAATCGGGGGAGACAAGAGGTGACGAATCGCACCGGTATTCATACATTCAGTGCACATAGAGAGCGTCTGGTAAGTACTTTATTTTAATATTTTATACAACTTTAAATACAAATAGTTTATTTTATATTCATATTGGAAGCTGAGCAGCCCGATATTTCAGCGTATGGTGTTTATCGGAGGATGTACACTGACCCGACTACTGGAGAGATTAGAGGTGACCGCCAGTGTCAGATTGTGGCCAGTATTATTTTCTTTTCAGTTTTCAAATTAAATGCATATAATATTTTCATTTTTTTAATTTCTAATTGAAACTTAAGAAGTCATATGAGGCTGAGACCACTCAGACACAGGCTGAGAGTCAAGACGAGATGGGTGATCAGACTAGTGCCCACCATTTTGATGAGACGACATGGATGTAGGCGACCCAATATGGCTTCGAAAAGGGCCGAGTAGTTGGTATCGACTCTCATTTGACTCCTGCAGCTTATTATGGTTCTGCTGCGATGTTGGCGTCCAGCTCGAGAGGAGCTCGTGGAGAGACATCATCTCTTGCCTCACAGTATCAGGAGCAACGGCGTGCTTAGAGTCAGCTTATAGAGGATTTGCGTCAGGGGCAGGAGCAGATGCGTCAGCAGCACGATGAAGAGATGCGTCGATGGCAGGAGGAGATGCGTCAGCAGCAGGATGAGGAGAGACGTCGATATGAGGAGAAACATCAGGAGTATATGGAGTATATGCGTCGTCTGACTCATAGTTTAGGGATAAAGTTTCCTCCACCACCTCCTCCTGGTCTTCCAGGTCCTCCAGATTATCCACCCCCTAGTGATTTTTTTAGATGTAATAAACATTTGAGTTCATAGTTTATTGTCATATTAACTATTTAAAATTCTCTTTCAGATTGGTACGAATATTAAGTGATTTAATTTGTTTTAATTTTTTTAATATATTATTACTTATTAGTATTATTTTTAGTGTATGCTTATTTTAGTAATATTACTTTTAATATTTTATATTTATTGTTAATATTGAGAAGTTTATAAATTTATAATTTTATTAATGTTAATAATATTAATATTATTTTTTCATAAATATGTATGTTTATTTTAATAATATAATTATTATATTAATTTTTTATATTAATAATATTAGTACTATTATTATTATTTTTTGATATTAATATTTCATAATATATAATATAATATTATTTATATTCATATTATTATTATTATTTGATATTAATATTTCATAATTATATTATATATATTTTTTATTATTAATATTATAAAAGTATAATTTATTTATATTATTAATATTAATATTAATATTATATAGATAGTTTAATAATATTATTATTATATTAATTTTTTATATTATTAATATTAGTATTATTATATTATATTATATTATTTATATTCATATTATTATTATTTTATATTAATATTTCATAATTATGTTATATATATTTTTTTATATTATAATAATATAATTTTTTATATTATTAATAATATTATTATTTTTAAATAATATTATACGATTTTTAATAATTATTTTATTTTTTATTTAATTTTTTAAATATTTGTGACGGGAACATTTACGACTGCATTTCCCGTCATAAATATTTTTTTGTTGTACCATTTGCGATGGGACGAATACCCGTCGGGAAAACCTTTCTGCGACGGTCCGTCGCAAATACCTTTGTCACAAGTATTTTTTTAAATTTCGCATCTGCGACTGGATTCTGACCCTTCACAACTAATATATCTGCAACGGCCCGTCGCAAATACATTTTTTATATATAAACGAAAACTCCTTTGTGACGGGGGAAAAATACCTTCGTAAATACTCTTTTTTCGACGTGACCGCCATAAAAACATCTATTTGTGACACCGTTTTCAGCAACGGGCGATTTGCGATGGAGCCCCATCGAAAAAGTCCTTTTGCGATGGGATCCCTTCGCAAATCGCCCGTCGCAAATATTCAGTTTTCCTGTAGTGATATTTTGGTGGTTTATCGAGTCCATGAGTGATAGGATGAGAGGTAAATGGAACTGGAATGGATTATTGGATATGAAGATGGAAGGACATAATGGTCTCAAATAGTGTCGGATGGATGAATGGGTGAGAGATGATCGATGATCAGGTGGAGTGAAATAGAATAGAAAAGGAATGATTGGACGGATCTGGTATGTGGTCATAGGTGATCTCCCCCCTGTGGTACTCTACTCTCATTCTATTTTCAAGAGATAATCATCAATTACTTTTCTTGCCTCTCCTGCTTCAGGAGTCTTCCCCATTCTCCCTCTCTCAGTCACAACTCATGGATCACTCAATTATCCTCCACATGAAATTTTCACAATGAAACATCCATGATGCTAGTAACTATACGTGATGTTCTCTCATAGAATCCACATCCCTTCCATCACCTCCCCCTGTTCAGAATAGAAAAAACACACAAAGCGTCAAAATCAATAAAAAAATGAAACAATTATAATTAATATATATATATATATACATATTTATATTTAATGTTATATATACTAAAACATTTATATATTTACATATATATTAAAAATATTATATTTATTTAATAATAATTACTGATATAACATAAAATATCTTATTATTATATGTATATGTATATTTATTATTTTTGTTATTATTTGTTATATTTTTAAACTATACTAATTATATTAATTTTTAATATTATATTATATTATATTAACATATATTATATGTTATATTATATATAATAAATAATATATTATATAATAAAAAAGAAAACAAATAGTATTGGAGGAGGTTTCAGCGAAAAAAACGGGGGTAGGGGGTGGCAGCAGCATAGGAGAAAAAGGGATGGCTCGGGCGGTATGGATATGGCATGGAGAGGAGAGACAGATTTGATTTGGGAGATAGGATCACGTACTGCAAGGTTTGGGTCATGACAGTAGGATTCTGGATCGAGTTTTTTTTTTACATTTTTTCAAGAAAATAATTTTAAAAATACAACCAGGTTTAAAATATTTTTTTACATCCCAAAGGCGGCACACCATGTGCTGCCTTTCAGGCATTTGAGCATTGAAGAAAGGTGCCACCTGGTGCACTGCCTTTTCCCATAATTAAAGAACAATGGTGGAACACCATGTGCCGCCTTTGGACAAAAAAAAATAAATAAAATTTTTAATTTTCACTTAGTCCTTCTAACTTTGTCGTAGCATTCAGATGAATTCCAATAATGAAAACCTCAACCAGCTTATGTGCTTTACACACAATAGAAACATCTTTTCAATTTTTTCATGCCCCTGTGTATAAATAAACCTCAAAAGCTCTAGATAATTTTTCTTGGTAAGGTGAGATGATAAGGGAGGTATTATACCATCAGGAAGAGAGATTTTAGAAATGTGAAATGCTATGAAAAACCTTTAGATGAAATGTGTCAGTTCCCCACTAGATGTGCATGTTCCTTCAAAATTTTCAGGCTGGAGATAATCCACCTTAAGTTCCACTTAGCCTTATGCCTTCCATGGATTAGTGTCAAATACTTCATCCCATTTTTTTACTTTTTGGGGAAGTGATACCTCATTCCATTGAATATGCACATTACTATGAACATATAAAATCCCAATTTTCCAAGAAAAACTACTAATCTCATGTTCACTGAAATACCACTTAACGTAAGAATGATACAAATAGTGTAAGTACCCAATATCAAGCTTCCAATCCATTTTGACTGGGATATGTGTAATCATTAGTGTTTTGATCTGATTAATAATTTAAAAGGTTTCAAAACCACCTTTCTGAAACTCAAAAATGTTTCAAGTAAGTGACTTTGAATGCCTATAAAATATAAACCATAATATCTATTTAAATGAAACTTAAAACATGGATTAAACATATAATAATTAATTGAAAATAAAAACCATTTCCTAAATATTGTTAATTAAATACAATTATAAGCTTTCAAAAACACTTCTTGAAACTCAAAAATATTTCGTATATGAGACTTTGAAAGCCTGTAAAATATAAAATTAAAGACTCATATAAATGAAACTTAGAACATAGATTAAACATATAAGAAGTAGTTGAAAAGTAATTAGTTAATTCTAGTGAGGGGGAAAATTGTTCGACCCTGGAATTGAATGATAATGAGAATGATAAGAAAACATCAACCCCCACTCCCACCCCTTCCACCCATTCAACCGGCTTCGGTAACTCTTATAGAAGTATATTTTCAAAAAAATGAAATGTCACACCACCACAGCTTCCTACATCCATATTAACCCCCCAATTCAGTTTCATTAAATGTGGACAACCCCCATTTTTACCAAATTCAATGATGCACTATTAGACCACCACATTCAACCCCCGCCTCAAAAATACAAAATGCTTTGAGGGATGATAAATGATTTAACGCAGTTCAATGATCTAAAATGCGCCGAATCATTTCTCATCCCTCAAAGAATTTTGTATTATTGAGGCGGGGGTAAAAAAGTGATGGTTTAATAGTGCATCATTGACTTTGGTAAAAATGGGGGTTGTCCACATCTAATGAAACTGAATAGGGGGGTTAATATGGATGTAGGAAGCTGTGGTGGTGTGACATTTCATTTTTTTGAAAAGCTACTTCTATAGGAGTTACTGAAGTTGGTTGAATGCGTGGAAGGGGTGGGCGTGGGGGTTGATGTTTCCTTGTCATCCTCATTATCCTTCAATTCCAGGGTCTAACAGTTTGTCCCCTCACCAGAATTAACTAATTACTTTTCTACTACTTCTTATATGTTTAATCTATGTTCTAATTTTCATTTATGTGAGTCTTTAAGTTTATATTTTATAGGCTTTCAAAGTCTCATATCTAAAATATTTTTGACTTGCAAGAAGTGTTCTTGAAAGCTTATAAATGTATTTAATCAACAATTTTTAATAAATGGTTTTTATTTTCAATTACTTATTATATGTTTAATCCATGTTTTAAGTTTCATTTCAATATATCTTATAGTTTATATTTTATAGGCTTTCAAAGTCACTTACTTGTAACATTTTTGAGTTTCAGAAAGGGGGTTTTGAAACCTTTTAAATTATTAATCAGATGAAAACACCAATGATTTCACATAGCCCAGTCAAAATGGATTGGAAGATTGCTATTGGGTACTTACACTATTTGTATCATTCTTACATTAAGGGGTATTTCAGTGAACATGAGATTAGTAGTTTTTCATGCAAAATGCTGATTGTATATGTTCATGGTAATGTGCATATTCAAAGGAATGAGTTTTACTTCTCCATAAAGTAAACAAATGGGATGAAGTGTTTGACATGAATCCATGGAAGGCATAAGGCTATGTGGAACTTAAGGTGGATTATCTCCAGCCTGAAAATTTTGGAGGAACATGCACATCTAGTGGGTAACTGACACATTTCATCTAAAGGTTTGTCATAAAATTGCACATTCAAAGTCACTTACTTGAAACATTTTTGAGTTTCAGGAAGGTGGTTTTGAAACCATTTAAATAATTTATCATCGACATTTCATAAGAAATTCATTTTGTTTTCAACTATCTCCTATATGTTTAATTCATATTTTAATTTTTATTCATATCGGTCTTATAGTTTATATTTTATAATCTTTCAAAGTCACGTACTTGAGCAATTATGAAGTTTCACATAGGTGTTTTTGAAAGCTTGTAAATTATGTGTCATCGATAATTTTTAAGAAATTATTTTAGAGTAAAAGTAATGCACTCTTTTTAATAAATAGAAAACTTTTACATGAAGAAGTAATGTCAGTGTCTATGGTGAGGCGCTGTCCCACAAGGTGGTGTGCGAATGGTACGTCCATATCGAGAGCGGCGTGTTCCATGCGGGGATGGAGTATGATGACCTGGAGAGGGATGATCTTTGGGCACTAGAACATCAATCATGGGATCCTCTGTCATAGTCTCCATGGAAGGAGGTGTCGGAGGGATGTCATCGTGTGCACGAGATCCTTCTCCCACTACGTAAGTAGAACGGGCTGTCATCATACCATCGGGAAACCATATTGGCTGTGAAGGATCTGGTATGAAAGATGTTGGCATGGGAGATGACCCCTGATAAATCCCTGGAAAATAAATATCTGGCGAATAATGTGGATATCCAGTCAAAAAAGATGGATCCCATACTGCATCCTGTTACACAAACCCAGACGGGTCAGGCTGGACTGATAGAGCACCAACCTGTGCCTCTAGAACAAGTGAGGGCTCACGTGCAGCAGGACGCGGTCTCCATCGCCGTTGTCGTCGCTGGGGAACAACACCAGCTGGTACTGCAGGTTCCTGAGTAGGACCCTCATCTCCTGGGATAGGAGCATCATGTTCCTAAGCAGGAACATCATGTCTCTGGGGTCTAGGATAGATGATACTATCATGAATATATCAACAAATTAGCATCATCTCCTCCAATGCAGCATGGATCACAGATAAACTAGCAACCTCCTCCTCCTCTGGATCAATCATGCGACATAGTCGTCGTAGTCTAGTATGTTGTACAGAGATTCAAAATGAATTATAAAATAGCGTAATAAATATATTATGTGAAATTTATTGACTTAACAGATCCTGAATCCCTCTCCCATGCTGAGTCAGATACAATATAGCCTTAATTCTATACCATGGCTCGAACTCTACCTGATCTGATAGGGGGAATCACATCATACGTACAGCTGTGATACGATGCTCTGCTCGATTGTCCCAAATGGCAACATATTGGGCATGTCGTCGTCACCAATTGACATGCTGTCTCCCCGTGAGCTTCAAGCCATGAAGCGCTGGTAACTGTCGTGGTGTGGGTGGAATCAGCTGAACACAATAAAACTGATGCATAACTCTATCGGGTTGGTGCCACTCAATAATATGAAAGTGAATGAGTGGCACTACAGCCATAACCTCATGAATTCCAGCAGTACAGTATGTAGGTGAGTCTTGAACCAGACTCCATTATGGCATCCAATGAATCTGTAATGACATGTGACATTTCATCTGAGAAATTTGTTAACAAAAAACAAAAATGATGATATATAATTATGCTGTCAGGTAGTAAATTTTCCAAAATGAGACGATATGCAGCCAAATTGTGGGTCGGAGCATCGGCGAAGCGATGTGCCTGACTCCACCTATCAAATACTACATTGAAAGTGATAAATAATCAGAAATTAAATATAATAAATCATAATACAGTCAGAAAAAACTAAATATGACGGATCATACCATCGTCCACGTCGAGCGTCCTATAGCACATTTATAGGATGCCTCTGACCAATAGTAACAGGGGTGAGGACAGGGATGCGCTCCCATGCCCACAACTGTATAAGGACGACACATCCTCTGAGATCTGTGTGATCTGAGTGGCATGTCGTACATAATGCTCTATAAGTGTAGGCCAAACATGCAGATCCCCAACTGTATCTCCCGATCCGATCAAAGTCCTCCAGTAAACTAAGATATATCATGTGCACATGCACACCCGAGTGATCTGAACACAATGTACCTCCAATAAGTCCTAATATATATGCCCGGTCATAACACATGATGGTCTGCTCATCAGCATCAGCAGGTAAATGTGAAAACTACAATGCAAGCCAAGGCATAGATATGGACCCACCATCTGTAGCAGTATGATCAGCAAAAATATCGACACCAAATAATCTCTGTGCTAGCTCAGCCCAATCCCCACTGGTGGGTCCAATAACTGCATCTCCCTGAATAGGAAGACCGAGTAGCACTGCCACATCCTCTAAGGTGATAGTCATCTCTCCATATGGAAAGTGGAATGTGTGATTCTCTGGTCTCCATCTCTCGACCAAGGCAGCAAGAAGGGGATTATCAGTGTAAGTGAAATCAGAAACGGAAATGTTGTAGAAGCCAGCATGACGTAAGTATGGTATAATAGCAGCTGGAGGTGCCATGTGTCGAAAATGGTGTGCTCACCACACCCTAATCCGTCGAACATCCCGACCCTCTATCACATCACGAGAAACATGCCTATGCTGCTCGGTGAGGAGTGTAATATCATCCATATGGAATCCAAAAAATGAAATTAGTCCTCACTATAAAATGTAAATATAATGTTAAATTGAATAGAATGTTATGATTGGTATAATTAACGATATGTGATGTTTTTTTAGAAAAATTTAAGGGAATGCCGTCATATTTTGGAGAACATTTATCTATCGTGTCTTTATATATGTTTTTACCATGAAAATTATGTATTTTAAGATATGGAATCATACATTTATATATATAAACATTTTATCCCTGTTATGTATGATTTATGAAGATCCTTTATGAAAAATGTTTTAATAATTTTTTGTCTTCGTTGACAAATAACATTTTTTAATAATGTTTTTTTCTCTAAGATTATGTTCAGATTAATGGATTTAAATGTATTGAATACAGAGGTTTGTTATTGGAAGGAGAGAAGTTGCTTATTGGAAATGTGAAACAATTCTTAAAAAGTTCATCTCTGATATTAACAACATATAACTGACTACATGAAAAGATCATGTTGGATACAACACACCATTGTGGCTGAGTGTGTGAAATCGATCCAAAAATGTTAGGACATTGTTTCTGGTTATGACCTTCTTGATGACATAGATGACATCTCAACCTTTTCCCTTGTTCATGAGGCCAATCCATCTCATTTCATATCCTCTTGGTCTTCAGTCTTCCCCATGGTCATAATCTACTAATGACAGGAATCAGTATGGGCTGGTCTTCAGGCATTGGGAAATATCGAAACTCCCCAACAGGCATCCATGGCTCAGCATAACAGTTAGCAATGTCCTCCAATCGGTATACTGGAACAACATAAGCTTCCCATGATACGTTTATAGATGCACATACTACGATGGCATGTGAGCATGGAAACCTTAATGCCTAAAACCTTCCACACTGACATTGTTTTTCTTCTAGAAGTACCACTAATTTTTCACCATTGTTACCTGTAATAGGGTTACAATACTCTTGAACTTCAAATGCTGAGTCTTCCTGACAGAATATACACACTCTATAACTAGAATCTTCTTCAATGTTCTTGTCAATATCTCATTGAAAGTTTTTTCCAAATCATATCCCAAGTTGAATCCCATCTGAGTCTAGTTTTTTTCTATCAACAAAGTACTTGACATAACGATAAAATTTCTCCTGAACTAGGGAAGTAATTGGTAGCTTGCGAAGCCCATTGAAGATTCCATTTATACACTCCACAATGTTTGTGGTCATGTGTCCGTACCTCTTCCCCCCGTCACAGACCAGTGTTCATTTCTCTTTTGAAATATTCATCATATAATCATACACTTCTTGGTTAGCCTTGCAGAATTCTTCGTAATGTACCTCAAAGCTTCGTTGATCTGGCTCATATGCTACATAAATATGATCACAGGTCAAAGAAATTATATTTTTATTTACATTAAAATAGTAAACATCAATGACGACATTGCTTACCATGCCTCGTGATTGCATTCTTCATAGCCTCAATATGGAAGGTTTTGCGCACGTTACTAGGAATGTGTCTGATGGAGTATCATTGAAGTGCATTTAGGGGCCTCCATGAATCAGGATCCGCATTGATTGCCTCATTGATTGCCCTATATCGATCAGATATCAAACAGACACCTCGAATGCGTGTGAAATGGTTGCTGATGCCTTCCAAAAACCAGCTCCAAGATTCATAGTTTTCCTTCTCCACTATTGCAAATCCAAGCGTAAGTGGTTAATGGTTCCCATCTTGGGTTTCCACAATCAACAATACACCCTTATACATTCCAGATAGAAATTTTCCATCAATTTTTATGAACTTTTTACTGAAACAAAATGCGGAAATACATGGGAGGAATGCCTAGAATAATCGATGAAATTGAACATGAGATTGATCCAATCGATTATCTTCAAACACATGTTCCTTTGTATTTATATGGTAGACAACTTGGTTGTTGTGGCTCATCATGGCTAATAATTGCGGAAACATCTGATACGAGTCATCCCAATCACCGTAGACCTTCACAATTGCCTTCTGTTTCTCTATCCATGCCTTGTTATAATAAATATTATAATCGAAAGTTTGAAGTATCATCTCTTGCACAAGGGCCATAGGAACATCTTGACAGGTCCTAATCATCTCGACGATAATAGTTGACACAATTCGGCATCCAAAGTAGTGTGATCTTGTGTCATGTTTGGTTGAACACATGAATGAGCTACCTCAATCTTTGAAATTCTGCATCCACCAAATGAAATGTCTGGAATCGCCCTCAACCAAAATCTACAGTCATCATCAAATTTATCACATCATATGATGTATTTTTTCGACATTATGCCTCAACTACATATCTACAATGCCTCTCAATATGAAATCTTTTTAGGAATCTCTTCAACGCATCCTTACATGGAAAATCCCTTCCATTATATAATGTGTTGTCCAACTCACTAAACCTGTCCACTATAACTCTAGGAAACTCTGTCGCAGGTGTCAGAACATTGTTGTCGAATTTAGGTACATGTTCCATTGCTTCGGACCAAGATTCAAATGGTGGTGGATGATTTAATGTTGGTCGATAATGTTCTTGAACTACTCTATTTCGAGAAACTACTACCTTATTTTCTCCAGCTCCCTCCCCATCTCCAACTCCCTCCCCATCATCATTGTCTTCTCCACCTATTCCATCATTATCAAATTCCTCATCCGAAGAATGATTTATATGTAAATCTGGTAGTTCATCTAAGCTGTCCTCCTCCGCAATAGGGCGAACATACTCAATTTCTTGGGATGAAGATTCTTCAACAACCATTTTTGCATGTCTACAACTTCGAACATTTTGATGTTGTTGTACATTGGAAACTTCAACATATAACTCCATCATTTCACCATCAGACCATTGGGAAAATAAAGATCCCGCTTGGACCCAGTGCTCATCAGTAGCCAATGGACAAGCAAGATGCCATAACGTGGCAGGGAATTGCAAATGTCTATAACTAATAGACTTTATCTCTTAATGAGGACCAAGATTTAAGAAACCACAAATTATATCTTGAAGATCAGTTATGGTTACACAATCAGATGTGTTAACCATAGATGTTGGTTGTATACTACAAGAAGCTCCTTGCTCGGTTTGAATAACCTTTCCATAGCAGTAAACACAAGAAAACATGTCTCTCTACATGAAAAATGTTTACTGATCAGTGAATATGTCAATAATGTTTTTTTACGTGTTAAATAAAATTTTTTATCTTCTTAAAGGTATTTTAGTACTTCATGAAGTAAATATCAATCATCTAAAGCATATCCCCCAGGAGTTTCAAACCAAGAGTGCAACAAGGCCCATTGTCGTGTACCAGGATACCCTGGGTCAGGCCCGAAACTCCTTTTCGGGGCATTCACCCCTAGGTAAATCTGTTCCAAAGCCACATCCACTTGTAGTATCCAGATAGGGATTTAATTTCATAGATAACGACATAAACTTTCATGACACCAAAATTTTAAAACCTTTCTAAATTAAGCCACTAATGTTTTGTAGAACAATTATTAACTTTCCTAAAGATATGTTTAATGATCTCTAAAAAATAAGATTCATTACAGTGTTGTTTAATCACTACTTAAGTGTCGGTCACTACTTAAGTGCTAGTTAATCACTACTTAAGTGTTGGTTAATCACTACTTAAGTGCTTGTTAATCACTACTTATGTGCTGGTTAATCACTACTTAAGTGCTGGTTAATCAGTTAGGAGTTGTTCATTCACCACTTAATCATCCCGTAATCTTTACTTAATGGCCCCTTAATTACCCCTTAGTCATCCCCTAATCATTCCTTAATCATAAGTTAATCACCCCTTAAACATTCCTTAATTAGCCGTTAATAATCACGTAAACATTACTTAATTACCCCTTAACAATCCCCTAATCATTCCTTAATCATTAGTTAATTACCCCTTAATCGTTTTTTAATCACCCCTTAAACATTCCATAATTACCCCTTAATCATCACTTAATCATTCCTTAATTAACCCTTAATCATCCCCTTAAACCCTTGATCACTCCTTAATTACCCCTTAATCACCCCCTTAATCGTTAGTTAATCACCCCTTAAACATCCCTTAATTACCCCTTAATCACCCCTTAAACATTCCTTAATTACCCCTTAATCATCACTTAATCATTCCTTAATTACCCCTTAATCATCCCTTTAACCCCTTAATCACTCCTTAATTACCCCTTCATTCCTTAATTAAACCCTTAATATGTTAATGACCCATTAATCACCCCCTTAATCTTTAGTTAATCACCTATTAAACATTCATTAATTACCCCTTAATCACTCCTTAAACATTCCGTAATTACCCCTTAACCATCCCCTAATCATTCTTTAATCATTAGTTAATGACAACTTAATCACCCCATAATCGTTAGTTAATCACCCCTTAATCGTTACTTAATCACCCCTAAAACATTCCTTAATTACCCCTTAATCACTCTTTAATTACCCCTTAATCATCACTTAATAATTCCTTAATTACCCCTTAATCATTAGTTAATCACCCCATAATCACTCCTTAATCACCCCTTAATGATCAATTAATCATTCCTTAATTACCTTAATGACCCCTTAATCATCCCTTAATCATCACTTAATCACCCCATAAACATTCCTTAATTAATCATCCATGGTTAATTAACACTTTAATCATGACATAATTATTTTTTAATCATCATTTAATTATTCTATGATTATCTCTAAAATATTAATAAATTATTATTATCTCTAATTATCATTCATTAATAATATTATATTATACATACTTTAATCTAACATTAAATAAGTTATCTCTAATCATCATTCATTAATAATATTAAATTACATATACCTTAATCAAACATTAAATATTAACTAATTAAAACATTAATAATACAACTATTTATTACTTTTCTTTAAATAACTACTACTACAAACTTAAATATTTAAAAATAACTAATTAAAATTAATTAAATAAATAACTTTAAAATAAAAAAATACCTCTAAATGAAGCTTGACACATAAATCTTGTACTCCTTGCGTCTCCGGAAGCACCATGAAGGGAAACTCAACTTAGAGAGAGGATCTCTCAAAAATTTATAGAGAATAGGGATTTGTGAGTGAAGAAGAATGGGTTGGGTGGCTCCCTTTTATAGGGATTTTTTTGGCGAAGGCTGCATCGGGGAAGCCGCCTTGGGCCATTTAAAACATGAAAGGCGGCTCTTACAAAGCTGCATTTCGCAGAAACAAAAATCGAAAGGCGGGCACTGGTGTGCCGCCTTTTGTTTCCCCAAAGGCGCAAGGCGGTTTCTGGAGAACCGCCTTTGGCCCAGTGGAAAATGAACCGAAGGCCGCACATGGCGTGCCACCTTTTGGATCTACAAAAATATATTTTAAACCCGGTCGTATTTTTAAAATTTGTTTTTTGAAAAAATGTAAAAAAAAACTCTTTCTGGCTCTCTTGGTTGGAAAGGGAGGTGTTCTAGCGGTGGTGGTTTAGGTCTGCAAACGAAGGTCAGGAAGTGGTTCAGTGATGAAGAGGCAGATAGGGTCACAGATTTTGCAGACAAGGGATGACGCCGGTAGATGGTTATCAAGAGTGGCGCATGGCGGTCGGGAGGCAGAGATGAAAAAAAGGTTTGGTTGCCCATATCATGAATGGGATTTGGGATGTTCTGAATTTGATTTGGGGTTTCTTCATTTGTGGATCTGAATGTTGGTTCTGTTATATGGATTTGTGGAGCTTATGGTTGAATTTCTTCGAACTGCTGTTGATTTACTCATGCCGCTGATGATGAATTTTTTTTGTTTATGTTGGTGTAATTTATTCTAACTATTCTTGATATATTCTTACGGCTATCGGTGAACATTGTTTTGTTATTCTTCTATAGGATTGCCGCATGACGGTGAGTCACATTTAGGAGAACAGTGACTGAAGTGGATAGTGAGAAGAGGTGGTGCTGGAAATGGGAATAGTGACTTGAGTCACCGTTCGTGTAATGGTGACTTCAAAGAGGTAGATGGTGATGGTTGCGGTGAGTCACAAATGGGTAGGTCGTTGGCGCTGGCGGTGTTGGTGAGACAAGTCACCGGTGGAAAGAGATAAGGGTAATGGTGACTCAATGAGTCACTATTGGCAGGAAAAATGGCAAAGGAGATGGAATGGTGACTCATGTCACCGTTGAAGTGGAATAGTAGCAATGCCTATGGAGGAATGGTGACTCGTTTGAGTCACCATTGACACGTTTTGGTAGAAAACCGTGCAACATAAATCAAATAGACACAACCAAAATAAATTATTAATTTAATAAAAAAATAAAAAAATAAAAAAATTAACAAATTAAACACATATTATGAATTGATAATATCTTAAAATTAATTTTAATTTATTTGACTACTTTTTTCACATTTAATTTAAAAAGATTTAATATTCACAAATCCAGTTTTGAATGTTAATTAAAAACTTAATTAATTAATGAATTAATGAAATTAGATATTTAAATTAAATAAAAAAATGTATTAAAAACTATTTAATGAGTTGAAATAAATTACTAAAAAACAATTTGATTATTTAATGTATCATAAACAAAAGTGAAATTTATTTATTTGAAATTAAAAATAAATAATTATTTATATTAATGATCTAAAAATTAAATTTATAAAATTAATGTTTTTAAATTGAAAATTAATTACAAAAATATTTAATTAGTTGAAATAAATAATAAATAAATTTTATGATTGAAAAAAAAGAAAAAGAAATAATATAAAAACCATTTTGGAATAGAAACACATATTTCAATAATTCAATCAACAAAATATGCAAATTGTTTATTATTACCCAAAATACAATATGTAAACACCAAAAAGAGAAGAAAAATTGAAAATCGACGTGGAAAATGCATTGAGAAATACTCACATCAAACAAAATCACACTCAAATCTTTGTTTTTACTCAAAAAAATGCATGATTTTTCATTTTAAAAACATAAGGAATGACTTTTTCATTTATATCAAAAATTTATTGTCCTAACATTAAAAATTAGAGGAGAAAAAATTGGAATCACTTATCAAATGAACGCTCCAATGATTTTGGTTCTTCCTGGTTTCAGAAATAATCTAGAAATCAAATGAAATACAAATTCATGCACTATTTATGAAGACATACCTCATATATGAAATACCATATTTATCTACTTAATTTATAATTCATGTTAAATTTCAAAAAGTGGGAACATGTTAGATAAAAATGGAATTATTACCTTAACCAAATGCACCTTCAATTTTCACTCTCTACATGGTTCAAAAAATCAATGATAAATTTTTTCGAATCCCTTCATTGACACAACTCAAATGATCTTTAATTAATTCCATTATTCACTTCCTCATTTAGATTCAAAATTCACCACACTTAATTTCGATGATTTTTTACAAGGAACGTTATTTATTTTTTTCCCAGCCATATTTCATATTAGAGCACTATATATAGCACTTATTAAAATTGAAAGTAGATTTTATTTGTTAACTGAAATTCGACCAATGTACTTATCTCAAAGACTCACTACGGGATCCCATTTTCCCATTTTACACTAGTTACATAATACTTAAATAATTTTCATTTGAGTTGTTTCAAATGGGTGATTATTTTTTATTAAAAGATGAGGCCCCTACGATTGTAGACCCCGGAAAACGCGTTCCTGAAATTTTCCAAATGCTTACACACACGATCCAAGATCTTAGACTTTTCTTAAGCTTTGATTTGGTAGGTCGTAGGGCCCGAACGGAGTTATGGATTAGGAGTTATGGACGTTTGAAGTTTGGCTGGAAATCTGGTTCGCGAAGCCCATTCGCGAAGCCCCCCTCCGTGATCGCGGAGCGCCGCCGCGAAGTAATGAGACGAGATTCTCCGCAAACCCGTTTGACGTTCGTGATGCGCCGCGAAGACCCCTCGCGAAGCACCGATGCGAAGCACCCGAGCATCGCGGTCCCGCGAAGCTTCGGAGGCGGTAACTCTCTGCGAACGCATTTGACGTTCGCGAGCCCGCCGCGAAGCTCCGGAGGCGGTACCTCTCCGCGAACGAATTTGACGTTCGCGAGCGCGCCGCGAAGCTCCTGAGGTGGCGCGGAAGTTCTGCTTCGCGGCGCCCCTGCCTATAAATACCCAGCTCACCCCCCTTCTCTAGGAGGACGGCCACGGCCACTTCGCCCCTTGGGCGGCCGAGCGGAGCTCCGCATTGCAGCTCCACGAAGCCATGCTCCGCGAGCAGCTTCCTTCGCGTTGCTGCTCCGCGAGCGGAGGATCCGCGAGTCCATGCTCCGCGAACCTATGCTCCGCGATGCTGCTCCGCGATGCTGCTCCACGAGACCGAGCTTCGCGAGAGCCCATGCTCCGCGAGACCATGCTCCGCGAGACCCATTTGCTCCGCGAGAGATCGTTGCTCCGCGAGGCCATGCTTCGCGAAGCTACTTCGCGAAGACCTATCCTTCGTGAGGATCCTACCTTCGCGCCCACCAGTCCGTACCGCGAGAGCTGCGCCCCCGCACCCCCGCTCGGGGTCAGTGCAGGGCTACGGTCCCAGCCCTCCGGGCCGGTCCCTTCCCTACAGTCACAAACCCCCATAAAAAATGGAGAGTCGCACCGCGAACTTTTCGGGCCGGGATGCCGGGATTTTCCATTGCGCCCTTATACGCTCCCACCTTCCACCTATGGAATACCATGATTTGATACACTCCCCCGCACACCGTGGAACACCTAGAGTCGACATATTCCTCTGGGTTTCATTCCATGTCGTGAGTCGAGATTCTCATCATCAATTCCCCGAGTACCTTGAGTCGAACCATCCCTCAGGAAACTCCTCCAAACCCAATCACTTGGCTCCTATGCCAGGTTGAACCAGAAAGGGCCGCCTTTGCGTAAGTCCCAACACCAACCATTTCTAAGCACCTTCTGCTAACAGTCCTTTCTACATGACTCTAAACTGTAGTAATCCTTATGTTTCAAACATAGGATGCCTCTTGCCCTACACGAGAGATGCCTCATGCTCCTAGCATGAGATGTTAATGGTCCTATCTACATGACTATAAACTGTAGTACACCCTATCTAACAAATTATAGGATGCCTCTTGCACTATATGAGAGATGCCTCATGCTCCAAGCCTGAGATGCCAATAGTCCTTTCTACATGACTCTAAACTGTAGTAATCCTTATGTGCCAAACATAGGATGCCTCTTGACCTATACAAGAGATGCCTTATGCTCCTAGCATGAGATGCCAATAGTCCTACCTACATGACTCTAAACTGTAGTGTTATCCCTATCTAACAAATGATAGGATGCCCCTTGCTCCAAGCAAGAGATGCCTTATGCTCCAAGCATGAGATGCTAATAGTCCTATCTACATGACTATAAATGGTAGTAATCCCTCTGTGCCAAACATAGGATGCCTCTCGCTTCTATACGAGAGATGCCTTATTCTACTAGCATGAGATGCCAATAGTCCTACCTACATGACTCTAAACTGCAGTGTTATCCCTATCTAACAAATGATAGGATACCCCTTGCTCCAAGCAAGAGATGCATTATGCTCCAAGCATGAGATGCTAATAGTCCTATCTACAAGACTATAAACTGTAGTACTCCCTATCTAACAAACAATAGGATGCCTCTCACCCTATACGAGAGATGCCTCATGCTCCAAGCCTAAGATGCCAACAGTCCAATCTACATGACTCTAAACTGTAGAAATCCCTATGTGCCAAACATAGGTTGCCTGTTGTTCCAAATAAGATATGCCTTATGCTCTATGCATAAGATGCATTATGCCATGATCACAGTGGCGTAATATCAAGAGCGTTGGAATCCATTCAAACATTCCATCACTCCACCTCAGGCTTTGCGTGTCCTTCATTCAGATCGTCACTCACTTCCAAGTCTGGAGGGACCCCCTAACAGTATGGATGCTCGACCTATGGTCCGCCTGCTGTCCTGGTCCAACGCCCCAGAAGACTTTGGGCGACACTTTCAGTCAGGTCTTGTGTTTCGAACACGGTCAGCAGTCGACCCTCATTTGTTTGCCCTCATTTCTGGCTAACGTGATATGGACGCTGCATTTCCGCCATGGTCAATAGTTATCCTCCATCACCACGCCAATCTCACGATGTTCTGAATATTGGGCATGGGATTCACACTTTTCATCTCCCTTAGTTGGGATAGATTCCAATTCCCTTGGCATTATCCCACTTGTGCACTAGTGCATAGATGATTACCTCGACCCGCTAGTGAGTTGGGATGCCCTCATGGCCAGACATGAGGAAGACAATACGGGCAGCTTCCTAGTGTAAGCCCCATCCACCATTGCCTCTCCATAGCGGCACCCGGGCAGCATCCTTGCGTAAGCCCCATTCACCAGTGCCACTCCATAGCGGCACCCGGGCGGCATCCTTGCGTAAGCCCCATTCACCGGTGCCGCTCCATAGCGGCACCCAGGCAGCTTCCTAGCGTAAGCCCCATTCACCAGTGCCGCTCCATAGTGGCACCGGGGCAGCTTCCAAGCGTAAGCCCCATCCCCTGTTATGATCCCAATCAGCGGTAAGCCGTTGTGACCCTATGTAGCGGTAAGCCGTTGACATCCTTATTCAGCAGTAATCTGTTGATATCCTCATCCAGCGGTAAGCCGTTGCGACCCCATTTAGCGGTAATCCGTTCACACCCAATCCATCGGTAAGCCGTTGAAACCCCCAATCGGCGGTAAGCCGTCATCAGAAGAACTACGTGGTCTTTGATCCATGTCAAGGCATGGTACGTAGGAAGCCTCTTCAAGGCTCAAGCCCAAAATCATCATCATTCTTTACCATGGGCCTCCATCCTGGAGAAAGTCCCAGCACCATGGGCCGCCTAACGCGTAAGCCCCTCTTCGCTTCTCACGGACGCTTCCTTCGCGACGTGATCGTCAGGTCCTTGCAACCTCTTGTTTCTCACACCGAGCATGACTCACGTGGGCTTAAAGTGAGCACCGACCCTGACCCCCACCCTTAGCGAACTACGAGGACTTTGATCCATGTCAAGGCATGGTACGTAGGAAGCCTCTATGAGGTTCAAGCCCACCCGTCATTCTTCCACATCGGGTCTCATTCTTGTCCATCATGACGTTAAACTGCACATTCCATCCGAACTACGAGGACTTTGATCCATGTCACGGCATGGTACGTAGGAAGCCTTCACGAGGTTCAAGACCACCAATAGTGGACCCCCGGGTCTACTTTCACGTCGGTTCACCGACAAACCCATCCTAGAGAACTACGAGGTCTTTGATCCATGTCAAGGCATGGTACATAGGAAGCCTCCATGAGGTTCAAACCCACCCAACATCCATTCACGTCGGGTCCCATTCCAGTCCAGTGGCAAGCCGCTACGACTCATCCCATTTGAACTACTAGGACTTTGATCCATGTCAAGGCATGGTACGTAGGAAGCCTTTATGAGGTTCAATTCACATTGCCCGGTCGTTCATTCACGTCGAGTCTCACCCTCGTCCAGCATGACGTTAAACTGCATGCCTCCTTTTGTCCCGCATGACATTAAACTGTACACCCAATTCTAGTCCGACGACAAGCCGTTGTGACTAACCCGAACTACGAGGTCTTTGATCCATGTCAAGGCATGGTACGTAGGAAGCCTTCCCAAGGATCAAGCCCACCACCCATCGGACCAAGGTCCGCTTTCACGTCGGTTCACCGACAAAGCCCCATATGAACTACGAGGTCTTTGATCCATGTCAAGGCGTGGTACGTAGGAAGCCTCCACGAGGTTCAAGCCCACCCATCATCCAATTCACGTCGTGTTCTATCTACGTCCAGAACGACGTTAAATTGCAATTCCAGTCCAATGGCAAGCCATTGTGACTAATCCAAACTACAAGGACTTTGATCCATGTCAAGGCATGGTACGTAGGAAGCCTCCCTGAGGTTCAAGCCCAACTCCCATCGGACCAAGGTCCCTCACTTAAGTCGGTTCACCGACACCCACCACCCGTCGTTTATTCACGTCAGGGTTCACTACCATCCCGCATGACGTTAAACTGTATTCCATCAATCCTTTGAACTATGAGGACTTTGATCCATGCCAAGGCATGGTACGTAGGAAACCTTCCCAAGGTTCAAGCCCGCCACTAGTGGACCCACATGTCTACTTTCACGTCGTTTCACCGATGAAACCCTTTGAACTACGAGGTCTTTGATCCATGTCAAGGCATGGTACATAGGAAGCCTCCCCATGGTTCAAGATCATATCTCATTGGACAAAGGTCTACCTTCACGTCGGTACGCTGACGATGTCCATCGGGCCAAGGTCCACCTTCACGTTGGTTGGCTGACGAAATCCATTAGGCTAAGGTCCACCTTCACGTCGGTTCACTGACAACGTCCATCGTGCCAAGGTCCACCTTCACGTCAGTTCACTGACATCATCCATCGGGCCAAGGTCCACCTTCACGTTGGTTCACCGGCACCTCCCGAACTACGCAGAATTTGATTCCCTGCCACGGGGATACGTAGGAAGCCTCTTCATGGCTCAAGCCCAACTTCACCGTCGCCCCTGCGATGGTCCCATTTCACTCCCCCTCCACTTTATTCATCCATCCATCAACCATCCTGATTCTCACCCGGGCCACCACATCCCGGTGAGATCATGCCATCCACCTCCTTGCTGCTCCTAGAAGCACATGGGCCACTTTCCACGTGCAAGCCCGATCGTATCTCCGGGTCATTGTCCTCTGCGTACACCCCTATTCATCACCCCTTCGAACTACGTGGGTTTTGATCCATTTCCTCTACACAGGGTATGTAGGAAACCTCCAAGAGGATCAATCCCAACCAATGGTAATCCGTGGTGTACCCCATCCTGGGGTGCACTTCCCCTGATCCGCCCTCAGTGGTGTTTAGATCAGCCATTACGGTGTGACATCTCCCCTCCCTGGAGTGCACCACCTCGGATCCGTCCTCATTGGGCGTTCTGATCCATCCCCTTGGTAAACCTTCCAGGTGTTCCCTCCTAGGGATATACCAATCCGGTCCGTCTCTATGGGACGTTCTGATCACCCTCATTTCTTCTCTACAAGACGTTAAACTCGCGGCCTACCTCGTGATAAACATGAGATGCCTGAGGAAAACCTCGGATGACACGCCTTTGGTGTAATCGTCTCTGCTAGACGTTAATCTTGCAACATACCCTGTGTTAAACACGGGAATCTGAGGAAAACCTCAGATACATGCCTCAGGCTATGCACCCTTGAGATGCCCTCTTATGAGGAAGAATACAGGTTCCCCTATGTCCACGCACTGAGAGATGCCCTGGCATGCCTGATGTTGTGGTTTACTCCGACCGAAGGTCACTACCATGTCAAGACCCTATGGAAAGTCTTGACGAAAGTAGTGTAATTAACCGACGTCCATGATGATATGGAACCGGGAATGAGATTCACGAACAACATATTAAATCTATGAGGGAGACCCGGAATAGGTGACGAGTTCTAAGGAGGAATCCCCAGAAGGAAGAACCGACATCCCATCATCCCGTTTCGATCAAGGAGAAGACGTACCTGAACAAGGAACGAATTTCGCCCGCCTTTGGAAAGCAGGAATGCGGGGAAACAGAAGCGCGTCCTCCACGGACGGATGCACGCGCCCCGACGAAAGCGTCGGAAACAGAAATGGTGAACCCGACGGGAATCTCTTCTCCTTCAATAGCGAGTACACCAAACGTGTCGGGAAAATTGAGGCATCACCCTTGTGAATCCCCTCTCCATTATATGAGAGAGGATGAGTAACATCTGGTGTTTGAAGACTACGCTCCATCGGCTCTTTGCCGACTCCGCCGCCTCAAGAGGCCGCGCAGGTGGCTCGGCCACCCTACTCCATCGGCTCCTCGCCGACTCCGCCGCCTCAAGAGGCCGCGCAGGTGGCTCGGCCAGCCCACTCCATCGGCTCCTCACCGACTCCGCCGCCTCAAGAGGTCGCGCAGGTGGCTCGGCCACCCCACTCCATTGGCTCCTCGCCGACTCCGCCGCCTCAAGAGGCCGCGCAGGTGGCTCGGCCACCCCACTCCATTGGCTCCTCACCGACTCCGCCCCCTCAATAGGCCGCGCAGGTGGCTCCCCTACCCGTCTCCATCAGCTCCTCGCCGACTCCTCCGCCTCAAGCGGCTGTGTAGGTGGCTCCGCCACCCATCTCCATCGGCTCCTCGCTGACACCGCTGCCTCAAGAGGCCGCGTAGGTGGCTCCGCCACCCATCTCCATCGGCTCCTCGCCGACTTCGCCGCCTCAAGAGGCCGCGCAGGTGGCTCGGCCACCCCACTCCATCGGCTCCTCGCCGACTCCTCCGCCTCAAGAGGTCACGCAGGTGGCTCCGCCACCCATCTCCATCGGCTCCTCGTCGACTCCGCCGCCTCAAGAGGCTACGCAGGTGGCTCCGCCACCCGTCTCCATCGGCTCCTCGCCGACTCCGCCGCCTCAAGAGGCCGCGCAGGTGGCTCCGCCTCCCGTCTCCATCGGCTCCTCACTGACTCCGCCGCCTCAAGAGGCTGTGCAGTTGGCTCCGCCACCCTTCTCCATCGGCTCCTCGCCGACTCCTCCGCCTCAAGAGGTCGCGCAGGTGGCTCCGCCACCCATCTCCATCGGCTCCTCGCCGACTCCTCCGCCTCAAGAGGCCACGCAGGTGGCTCCGCCACCCTTCTCCATCGGCTCCTTGCCGACTCTGCCGCCTCAAGAGGCCGCGCAGGTGGCCCCGCCACCCCACTCTATCGGCTCCACGCCGACTCCGCCGCCTCAAGAGGCCGTGCAGGTGGCTCCGCCACCCATATCCATCAGCTCCTCGCCGACTCGGACACCTCAAGAGGCCGCGCAGGTGGCTCCGCCACCCGTCTCCATCGGCTCCTCACCGACTCCGCCGCCTCAAGAGGCTGTGCAGGTGGCTCCGCCACCCATCTCCATCGGCTCCTCTCTGACTCCGCCGCCTCAAGAGGTCGCGCGGGTGGCTCGGCCACCCCACTCCATCGGCTCCTAACCGACTCTACCGCCTCAAGAGGTCGCGCGGGTGGCTCAGCCACCCCACTCCATCGGCTCCTCGCCGACTCCGCCGCCTCAAGAGGCCGCGCAGGTGGCTTGGCCACCCCACTCCATCCGCTCCTCGCCGACTCCGCCGCCTCAAGAGGCCGCGCAGGTGGCTCCGCCACCCGTCTCCATCGGCTCCTCGCCGACTCCGACGCCTCAAGAGGCTGTGCAGGTGGCTCCGCCACCCATCTCCGTCGGCTCCTCGCTGACTCCTCCGCCTGAAGAGGTCGTGCAGGTGGCTCGGCCACCCCACTCCATTGGCTCCTCGCCAACTCTACCGCCTCAAGAGGCCGTGCAGTTGGCTCCGCCACCCGATTCCATCGGCTCCTCGCCGACTCTGCCGCCTCAAGAGGCCACGCAGGTGGCTCCGCCACCCGACTCCATCGGCTCCTCGCCGACTCTGCCGCCTCAAGAGGCCGCGCAGCTGGCTCCACCACCCGACTCCATCGGCACCTCGCCGACTCCGCCGCCTCAAGAAGCCGCGCAGGTGGCTCCGCCACCCGTCTCAATCGGCTCCCTCAGCTCCTCGCCGACTCGGCCGCCTCAAGAGGCCGCGCAGGTGGCTCTGCCACCCGACTCCATCGGCTCCTCGCCGACTCTGCCCCCTCAAGAGGCCGCGCAGGTGGCTCCGCCACCCGACTCCATCGGCTCCTCACCGACTCCGCCGCCTCAAGAGGCAGCGCAGGTGGCTCCAAAACCCGTCTCTATCGCCTCCTCACCGACTCCGCCGCCTCATGAGGCCGCGCAGGTGCCTCCGCCACCCATCTCCATCGGCTCCTCGCCGACTCCGCCTCCTCAAGAGGCCGCGCAGGTGGCTCCGCCACCCGTCTCCATCGGCTCCTCGCCGACTCCGCCGCCTCAAGAGGCCGCGCAGGTGGCTCCGCCACCCGTCTCCATTGGCTCCTCGGCGACTCTGCCACCTCAAGAGGCCGCGCAGGTGGCTCCGCCACCCGACTCCATCGGCACCTCGCCGCCTCAAGAGGCCGCGCAGGTGGCTCCGCCACCCGACTCCATCGGCTCCTCGCCGACTCTACCGCCTCAAGAGGTCGCGCAGGTGGCTTCGCCACCCGACTCCATCAGCTCCTCGCCGACTCTTCCACCTCAAGAGGCCGCGCAGGTGGCTCCGCCACCCGACTCCATCGGCTCCTCACCGACTCTGCCGCCTCAAGAGGGTGCGCAGGTGGCTCCGCAACCCGACTCCATCGGCTCCTCGCCGACTCCGCTGCCTCAAGAGGGCGCGCAGTGGGCTCCGCCACCCGACTCCATCGGCTCCTCGCCGACTCCGCCGCCTCAAGAGGCAGCGCAGGTGGCTCCGCCACCCGTCTCCATCGGCTCCTCGCCGACTCCGCCGCCTCAAGAGGCCGCGCAGGTGGCTCCGCCACCCGTCTCCATCGGCTCCTCCCTAACTCTGCCGCCTCAAGAGGCCGCGCAGGTGGCTCCGCCACCCGTCTCCATCGGCTCCTCGCCGACTCCGCCGCCTCAAGAGGCCACGCAGGTGGCTCCGCCACCCATCTCCATCGGCTCCTCGCCGACTCCGCCGCCTCAAGAGGCCGCACAGGTTGCTCCGCCACCCGTCTCCATCGGCTCCTCGCCGACTCCGCCGCCTCAAGAGGCCGCGCAGGTGGCTCCACCACCTGACTCCATCGGCTCCTCGCCGACTCCGCCGCCTCAAGAGGCCGCGCAGGGAGAATACTTCCCCAACTCTATTGGAACTTTGTCGACTCCGCTCTATTTTCACCAGAAACTACGGAGGTGCTCCTCATACTACCAACGTTCGGCACGAAGGCTTCCACACCTTCTGGGCCCCGTTGCCCCGTTGTACCGACGTCGAGGCTTCAACGGCTTCCGGGCCCCATCGCCCCGTCGTACCGACGTCCTGGCGTCCACTCCTTCTGGGCTCCTTCGCACCGTCGTACCGACGTCCAGGCTTCCATGCCTTCTGGGCCCCGTTGCCCCGTCGTACCGACGTCAAGGATTCCATGACTTCCGGGCCCCATCGCCCCGTCGTACCGACGTCGAGGCTTCTATGAATTCCGTACCCCATCGCCCCGTCGTACCGATGTCGAGGATTCCACGACTTCCGGGCCCCGTCGCCCCGCCGTACCGATGTCGAGGCTTCCATGCCTTCCGGGATCTTTCGTCCCGTCGTACTGACGTCGAGGCTTCCATGCCTTTTGGGCCCCATCGCCCTGTCGTACTGACGTCGAGGCTTCCATGACTTATGGGCCCCGTTTCCCCGTCGTACTAACGTCGAGGCTTCCACGACTTCCGGGCCCCGTCACCCCATCGTACCGACGTCCTGGCGTCCACGCCTTCTGGGCTCCTTCGCCCCGTCATACCAATGTCCAGGCCTCCACGCCTTCCGGGCTCCATCTCCCCGTCGTACCGACGCTCCTGGCTTCTTCGCCCCTACAGGTCAAGGTAATGTAGTCATCCCTACTACCCTTGCGACACTCTGTGTCATCCCAACTACCACGTTGCATCAACCACATATGTCCTCCCTGTGGCCTTCAAACTAGCTTGTGGATGGATCTTCATGAACAGGGGATTTTAGGGAATTCCCCTCATATAGATCCCCCCTCATCCCAAACCACTATAATGGGGTAGAGATGACCATTAAACTACTGACACAATTTGTGTGTTTTAACGTCCTAGTTGCACGACGTTAAACTGCATAACATTCTTCGTCCGTCATGACGTTAAACTGATCATTATCGTCCTGCATGAAATTAAACTGCACAATCGTCCTGCATGATGTTAAACTGTTCATCTTCGTCCGTAATGATGTTAAACTGATCATTATAGTCCTGCAAGACGTTAAACTGCATCATCGTCCTGCATGACGTTAAACTGCTCATCTTCGTCCGTCATGACGTAAAACTGCACATTATCGTCCTGCATGACATTAAACTGCATCATCGTCCTGCATGACGTTAAACTGCTCATCTTCGTCCGTCATGATGTTAAACTGGTCATTATCGTCCATCAAGACTTTAAACTGCATCGTCGTCATGCATGAAGTAAAACTGTTCATCTTCGTCCGTCATGACGTTAAACTGATCATTATCGTCCAGCAAGACTTTAAACTGCATCGTCGTCCTGCATGACGTAAAACTGCTCATCTTCGTCCGTCATGACGTTAAACTGCACATTATTGTCCAGCAAGACTTTAAACTGCACCTTGGTCCCGCATGACCTTAAACTGCATGTTAAGGTCCTGCACGGCCCTAAACTGCGAGAGGGTCCTGAACGACCCTAAACTGCAAATTGGTCCTGCCTGACCTTAAACAATATCCTCTTCCTCTTTGCAAGACGTTAAACTGCAAGCCAGTCAGGCCTTCCTGACCGAGGCTTAGCCTCAGGCCCCTTGGCCTCCTTGGTCCCGCAAGACCCTAAACTGCATCTCCGTCATCACTTCAAGATGTAAAACTGCAAGCCAGTCAGACCTTCCTGACCGAGGCCCAGCCTCAGGCCCCTTGGCCTTCTTGGGCCCCTGGCCCCCCGTCTTCACCGCGAGACATTCAACCACAAGCTGGTCAGGTCTCCCTGACCGCGGTCTGGCCCCAGGCCCCCTTGGTTTTTCCCCGACTTACCCTCTTGCGGGATTGTACGGTATGGTGTAGGACTACGTACTCATTCACGTCGGATTACTTGTCGTATCGTACATATCCCCAAATGAGGTGCTTCTCATCGTCCTGCATGATGTTAAACTTCACTTCTAGAACTATGTGTGGCTTGATTCCCATCTTCATGGGATACGTAGGAACGCTCGGACGCCTCGTCTTGAGCCCATCCCCAAGCTTTTCTCTTCCGCTATTCCCCCTGGGAATCGTTTCCTTAGAGGATATTTGTGTAGCAGGGAGTAGGATTTCTTGGCCCCGCTCATGCAACCCCGCTCGCACAAGGATTGTAAGGGTCGCACCATGTGCCCACTCCCGTTATTCTATCCTCCCATGTCCTCACCGCATGACGCTAAACTTCATGGCCTTAAAGAACTACGTATGGCTTGATTCTCATCCTCATGAGATACGTAAGAACGCCCAGACATTTCGTCCGTTGGCCCAGCCCAAGAGCCAAAATCTACCCCTCGGGTCAAAAAATGGAAGGGTACACACTTGTGCCCTAACTCACATCGAGCAAGTCTCGACCCAGATGCACATCCCCCCTGGAGGTGTTTTCCCCTTTCGTGGATGGATACAGCTATGCTTCACCCACTCCATAACTGGGATTCCATCTTTCACACCCGTAGGGACCCCCCAAGAACGGCCTGGATACAATGCCCAAGGGCTCTCCTACCGATACGGGCCAACACCCCCGAGGGTTTTTAAGCAACAAGCCGATACAAGTCCCGTGTTGCGAATTTGGTCAGCGGTCGACGCTCATTTGTTGCCCCCATACGGGTCACCATAGGAACGCTGTGTTTCGAATATGGTCAACAGTGTCCTGGATTTTCGGGTCCACCCCGAGATGTCTCAGGCATCAAGAGAAGTGATTCATTCTGCCACATCCCGAGGTGACAAACTTCGCCCAGTTGGTGCTAGCAATCGGGCCCATGGCCCCGATTCCTCATAAGGGTGTATGGTGTGATGTGGGACTATGTCTTCATTCGCGTCGGGATCATGTACCATGTCGTACGCCCTCCATTTACGAGGCCCAGCCTCAGGCCCCTTGGCCTTCTCGGGTCCCCGACCCTCGTCCTCATGTAAGACGTTAAACTGCAAACCAGTCAGGCCTTTCTGACTGATAATTTTCCCTTTTCTCTGGGCCACGGCCCAGGATTCCTCATAAGGGTGTACGGTGTGATGTGGGACTATGTCCTCATTCACGTCAGCATCATGTGCCATGCCGTACGCCCTCCCTTTACGAGGCCCAGCCTCAGGCCCATTGGCCTTCTCGGGTCCCCGACCCTTGTCCTCATGTAAGACGTTAAACTGCAAACCAGTCAGTCCTTCCTGACTGATGCCTAACCTTAGGCCCCTTGGCCTTTCCGGGCCACGGCCTAGGTCCCCTCTTACCCAGGGTGTATGGTGTGGTGTGGGACTACGTCCTCATTCACGTCGGCTTCTTCGCCATAACGCACACCTCCCTTGTTTAGGGGTATATTGTTCCCCTTCTTGTCTAGTATGACGTTAAACTACATACAGAGAACTACGTGTGGCTTGATTCCCATCCTAATGGGATACGTAGGACCACCTGAATGTCCAAAATTCGGGTCCAGCCCCATCTCTCGGGAATCCTCATCCCATCCTGGCCCCTTGGCCTATCCTTCCTCCATGAGAGGATCATATGGTGTGGTGTGGGATTATTTCCTCATTCATGACAGTTTCGTAATGACCACACCATGCCCCCCCCCTACTGAGCTGTTTCGTCGATCCCTTTTTCGGCAGTTCACCAATGTGCTTAAGAGTACTCTGGTTTATTACCTGGGATTCCATGCTTTACTCGAACACGTCCGCACCCGCTTTCAAGGCTTTCTGTATCCCTGCATCAGGGCTTTCATCATCTATCACACCCAGAGGGACCCCCCAACAACGGCCTGGATACTACGCCCAAGGGCCCTCCTACCGTTACGGGCCAATGCTCCGAGGGTTTCGGACAACAAATCGATAAAATCCCGCGTTGCGAATATGGTCAGCGGTCGATGCTCGTTTGTTGTTCCCACCTCAGGCTAACGTGATATGGACGCTGTGTTTCCATCATGGTTAACAGTTTTACTCTATCGCCACGCCAACCCATTAAGACCAAATGCCGGGTACACGATTCACACCCTTCATCACTTCATCGTGTCCAAGTAGAGTCTCAGAACTCTTGGTACTTTTCCTCCGTGCACGTCTGCGCGTTGGGAGAACAAGCTGCATCAAAGGGGTCCTTCGAAACTCTCCGCCGACTCCCCTTTGATGGACGCCCCAAGTATTGCGATAAGGATCTTCCCCCCTTGTTTCCCACACCGAGTTTATCTCACATGGGCTTAGGGATTGGGTTGACATTTGTGCTTACTCGGGAGTTGTCACCATCCATGGTCCGAGATCTATGACCATAAACTAAGATCCATTGGGGACTACGTTCAACTTGATTCCCACCCTCATGGGATACGTAGGACCGCCGAGACTCCCTGTGTCCAGGTACAACCCATTCAGGAAACCAGTCTCTCCCCATGTTTCCCCTCTATATAGGCCCCTCGGCCTAAGGTTTCCCTCTCCGAATGGCATACAATCTGATGTGGGATCATGTCTCCGTCAATTTTATTTTACAACAATGCGCACATTTCCTCCCAAGCATCTTCTCTGCTACATTTGCACTGCATGACGATAAAATGCATGCTTGGTCCTATCATACGACCTTAAACTGTGACATTATTGTCCTGGCCACACGACGAAAAACGGCACTGCATTGTGGTAACCTCATTGTAGAGGACATCACGTTGGGTATTGGCCATGTGCCATGCAATTTGTCAACGCCCATCACGGCTTGATCCTTGTGGAGACATCACGGCCTACTATTCTAGGTCTGTCGCTTCACAAAAAAATCCATTCACCTTAACGAAAAAACAAGATTCATCAAATTTCACTTCTTTTAGTGCAAGGGCCACGCCCGCACTCCCCTTTTCCCCTGGCACTGGTACCCTACCGTGCCACCCTCAAGAACTACGTATGGCTTGATTCTCATCCTTATGAGATACGTAGGAGCGCCCGAGCACTTCCCCACGGGCCCAGCCTAACCTTTGTGTTCGGTCCCTCGACTCAAACAGTTCATCAGAGAATGCATGGTAAGTAGGGCTTAGGTCCTCCTTTACGTCGGGTCTTGACTCCATGCATCCCCTGCTCCCTTTACCCATTTATGGTCAAAGGCGCTTTCAGAACTACGTATGGATTGATTCTCATCATCATGAGATACGTAGGAGCGCCCGAAAACTTCCCCGCGGGCCAAACCTAACTTTCGCTTTCGGTCCCTTGACCAAAAACCTCTCCCAAGGAGGTTGCGCGGTGTGATATGGGGTTGTGACCTCATTCACGTCGGGTTGTCCACCGCGCCGTACACACCTCCTATTCCCATTCACGCCAGGTGTTTGAGTTACTCCACCATGTGCCTCTTATGTTTCCTCTCACCCATGGTCCGAATTCTACGACCCTAAACTAAGATCCCCCCAAGGGAAAGGAGTCTTCTCCCTCTCTCTAATACATTTCGTTGCCGTATTCAGATGTGTTTTGACAAAGAGCACGAAGTGTGGGATTTTCACAGGGACATTCCCCTCGTCCCGTGACCAAGCTTCGTGAGCCCGCTATTTGGATCCTCATCCTCTTCCACATCCAAAAGGACCCTCGGACGACGTGGATACTAAGCTTAAGGGCTCTCCATGAATGATGGACCTAAGGGCCCTTCAATCGTTTCGGGCCAACGTCCCTATTGATATTGGACAACAAATCGATAAAATCCCGCGTTGCGAATACGGTCAGCGGTCGATGCTCATTTGTCTGTCCCCATTCTGGGCTAACGCGACAGGATGCTGTGTAGCGAACATGGTCAGCAGTTATCCTCCATCGTCACACCGCCATCATCGTGATCCGAATCTCGAGCACCATGATTCACACATTTCCACTTCCTCATGTTCAAGTGGAATTCCATCATACCCGGCTCTTTCTCTTCGCGCATCTAGGTGCGCTAAATGATCGTGTTAGTTTCATTGGGCCGGTATTCACCAAGCGTCCCTTTGACCTAACCTGCCCCTCTCTGTGTTGGGAAATTCCCACCACTACTGCTTGTTTCCCACACCGAGCACGACTCACGTGGGCTTAGTAGTTTGGGCAGGATGTGTACCAACACGGTCAGGCTACTCATCGTCCCGCATGATGTTAAACCGCGCTTTCAGAACTACGTTTTGCTTGATTCCCATCCTCATGGGGTACGTAGGAACGCCCGACCACTCTGCTTCGGGCCCAGCCTAATCCTCACTCTTGGTCCCTCGACCTGAAGAGTTTCCTCCGGGGGTACGTGTTGTGATTTGGACTCCAGGTCCTCATTCACGTTGGTTTCATATCTAACATGACACAAGCTCCCTGGGATCTTCCCTTTTATTCCGCGTCTTATCGTATGAAGTTAAAGTACAGGAGTCCATGTGTCCTCAACGCATGACACTAAACTGCGGTTCTACCCTGAACAAGTTCAGGATGCCCCGTGTTAATCATGGGATGCACCAGAGCCTCTATCAGAGAGGATTCCACCTACCAGTGTTGGTCTATGACTACACTGTGCTTCTAGAAATACGTACGACTTGATTCCCATCATCATGGGATATGTAGAGACACCCAGTCATTCCACCTAGGGTCCAGCCCCAGGAATCGCAAAATCATGTTCATCCCCATTTCCGGACCTCTGGACTGACCCCTCGGGGGGAACTATGTAGCTGAAATTTTTCCTTGAACATGTTCAGGATGCCCCAAGATACCATTGGGAAGTGACATACCCCCTTGCCAGAGAGACCCTGTCCCAAAAAAGGAATGATCCATGATCAAACCAATGCACCCATATGGCGTACTCCCACCACGGTGGTGTAATTACATGAGTGTTGGATTTTGTTCAGACAAACCATCACTCCATATTCCACGCTTTGAGTGCCACTTATTCGGACACTCTTCCTCTTTCATGTCTAAAGGAACCCCCTAACGGCCTGGTCTCATGCCGCATTGGCTCATCTACCGTCCTGGGCCGACGTTCCGGAAGACTGGTCATGTTTGGAAGGACCCCCTAACAGTATGGATGTTTGACCTATGGTCTGCCTACTGTCATGGGCCAACGTTCCGAAAGATTGATCGACAACAAATTGATAAAATCCCGCGTTGAAAATACGGTCAGCGGTCGATGCTCATTTGTTGTCCCCATTTCAGGCTAACGCAGTATGGATACCGTTTCTCCTCCACGGCTAATGGTTGTCCTTTATTGTTACGCCGCCTCCATAGTGTTCCGGATTTTGGGTATCGTGATTCACCCCTCCCACTTCCCTCTATTTGGATTGATTCTAACGCCCCTGGCTTTACCCTGCTCGTGCACCAGAGCAGGGTGGGAAAAGCATGTCGGCTGTTCAGAGAGCTATGCTCTCCAGCCGTGAACCCTCTCTATTTCAATATTCCCCCAAATGGTGATTGATGTCCCATGTCGATCCCCTCGCACCTTCCGTTGTTTTACACTCTCGTATAGGAGCTCCTATTATCTCTTGTTTCCTGCACCGAGCATAGCTCAAGCAGGCTTAGAGATTTAGTTGATTTTATCCACAATTCAATCGAGGTACAATGGACCCCAATGCATGCGTTTTCCTTAGTCATTTCCTAAGAACGCGGTCCGCCTCGCCCTTCTCGTCCTCATGGGACCTCGTTCTTAGGGGTGGCTTTCGTAGACCCCAAAAAACAGGTTCCTGAAATTTTCCAAATGCTTCCACACACGATCCAAGATCGTATAACTTTTCTTAATCTTCGATTTGGTAGGTCGTAGGGCCCGAACGGAGTTACGGATTAGGAGTTATGGACGTTTGAAGTTTGGCTTGAAATCTGGTTCGTGAAGCCCATTCGCGAAGCCCCCCTCCGTGATCGCGGAGCGCCGCTGCGAAGTAATGAGGCGAGAGGCTCCGCGAACCCGTTTGACGTTCGTGATGTGCCGCGAAGACCCCTCACGAAGCACCGATGCGAAGCACCCGAGCATCACGGTCCCGCGAAGCTTCGTAGGCGGTAACTCTCCGCGAACGCATTTGACGTTCGCGAGCCCGCCGCGAAGCTCCGTAGGCGGTACCTCTCCGCGAATGAATTTGACGTTCGCGAGCGCGCCGCGAAGCTCCTGAGGCGGTGCGGAAGTTCTGCTTCACGGCGCCCCTGCCTATAAATACCCAGGTCACCCCCCTTCTCCAGGAGGACGGCCACGGCCACTTCACCCCTTGGACGGCCGAGCGGAGCTCTGCATTGCAGCTCCGCGAAGCCATGCTCCGCGAGTAGCTTCCTTCGCATTGCTGCTCTACGAGCGGAGGATCCACGAGTCCATGCTCCGCGAGCCTATGCTCCGCGATGCTTCTCTGCGAGACCGAGCTTCGCGAGAGCCCATGCTCTGCGATGCTACTCCGCAAGACCAAGCTCCACGAGACCCATTTGCTCCGCGAGGCCATGCTTCGCGAAGCTACTTCACGAAGACCTATTCTTCGCGAGGATCCTACCTTCGTGCCCACCGGTCCATACCGCGCGGGCTGCGCCCCCGCACCCCCGCTCGGGGTCAGTGCCGAGCTACGGTCCCAGCCCTTCGGTCCAGTCCCTTCCCTACCGTCACAGACCCCCATGAAAAATGGAGAGTCTCACCGTGAACTTTTTGGGCCGGGATGCCAGGATTTTCCATTGCGCCCTTATGCGCTCCCACCATCCACCTATGGAATACCATGATTTGATACACTCCCCCGCACACCATGGAACACCTAGAGTCGACATATTCCTCTGGGTTTCATTCCATGTCGTGAGTCGAGATTCTCATCATCAATTCCCCGAGTACCTTGTGTCGAACCATCCCTCAAGCAACTCCTCCAAACCCAATCACTTGGCTCCTATGCCAGGTTGAACCAGAAAGGGCCGCCTTTGCGTAAGTCCCAACACCAACCATTTCTATGAACCTTCTACTAACAGTCCTTTATACATGACTCTAAACTGTAGTAATCCTTATGTTTCAATCATAGGATGCCTCTTGCCCTACACAAGAGATGCCTCATGCTCCTAGCATGAGATGCTAATGGTCTTATCTACATGACTATAAACTGTAGTACACCCTATCTAACAAATTATAGGATGCCTCTTGCACTATATGAGAGATGCCTCATGCTCCAAGCCTGAGATGCCAATCGTCCTTTCTAAATGACTCTAAACTGTAGTAATCCTTATGTGCCAAACATAGGATGCCTCTTGACCTATACGAGAGATGCCTTATGCTCCTAGCATGAGATGCCAATAGTCCTACCTACATGACTCTAAACTGTAGTGTTATCCCTATCTAACAAATGATAGGATGACCCTTGCTCCAAGAAAGAGATGCCTTATGCTCCAAGCATGAGATGCTAATAGTCCTACCTACATGACTATAAATGGTAGTAATCCCTATGTGCCAAACATAGGATTCCTCTCGCTTCTATACGAGAGATTCCTTATGCTCCTAGAATGAGATGCCAATTGTCCTACCTACATGACTCTAAACTGCAGTGTTATCCCTATCTAACAAATGATAGGATACCCCTTGCTCAAAGAAAGAGATGCCTTATGCTCCAAGCATGAGATGATAATAGTCCTATCTACAAGACTATAAACTGTAGTACTCCCTATCTAACAAATGATAGGATGCCTCTCGCCCTATACGAGAGATGCCTCATGCTCCAAGCCTGAGATGCCAACAGTCCAATCTACATGACTCTAAACTATAGTAATCCCTATGTGACAAACAGCCTCTTGTTCCAAATAAGAGACGCCTTATGCTCTATGCATAATATGCATTATTCCATGATCATAGTGGCATAATATCAAGAGCGTTGGAATCCATTCAAACATTCCATCACTCCACCTCACGCTTTGTGTGTCCTTCATTCGGATCGTCACTCACTTCCAAGTCTGGAGGGACCCCCTAACAGTATGGATGCTCGACCTATGGTCCGCCTGCTGTCCTGGGCCAACGCCCCGGAAGACTTTGGGCGACACTTTGAGTCAGGTCCTGTGTTTCGAACACGGTCAGCAGTCGAACCTCATTTGTTTGTCCTCATTTCTGGCTAACGTGATATGGATGCTGAGTTTCCGCCACGGTCAACAGTTATCCTCCAGCACCACGCCAATCTCACGACGTTCTGAATATTGGGCATGTGATTCACACTTCTCATCTCCCTTTTTTGGGATATATTCCAATGCCCTTGGAATTATCCCACTTGTGCACTAGTGCATAGATGATTACCTCGACCCGCTAGTGAGTTGGGATGCCCTCATGGCCAGACATGAGGAAGACAATACGTGCAGCTTCCTAGCGTAAGCCCCATCCACCATTGCCGCTCTATAGCGGAACCCGGGCAGCATCCTTGCGTAATCCCCATTCACCAGTGCCGCTCCATAGCGGCACCCGGGCGGCATCCTTGCGTAATCCCCATTCACCGATGCCGCTCCATAGAGGCACCCAGGCAGCTTCCTAGCGTAAGCCCCATTCACTAGTGCCGCTCCATAGTGGCACCGGGGAAGCTTCCTAGCGTAAGCCCCGTCCACTGTTGTGATCCCAATCAGCGGTAAGCCGTTGTGACCCTATCCAGCGTAAGCCGTTGACATCCTTATTCAGCGGTAATCTGTTGATATCCTCATCCAGCGGTACGCCGTTGCGACCCCATTTAGAGGTAAGCCGTTCACACCCAATCCAGCGGTAAGCCGTTGAAACCCCCAATCGGCGGTAATCCGTCATCAGAAGAACTACATGGTCTTTGATCCATGTCAAGGCATGGTACGTAGGAAGCCTCTTCAAGGATCAAGCCCAAAATCATCAACATTCTTTACCATGGGCCTCCATCCTTGAGTATGTCCCAGCACCGTGGGTTGCCTAACGCGTAAGCCCCTCTTCGCTTCTCACAGACGCTTCCTTCATGATGTGATCGCCAGGTCCTTGCAACCTCTTGTTTCTCACACCGAGCATGACTCACGTCGTCTTAGAGTGAGCACCGACCCAAACCCCCACCCTTAGCGAACTACGAGGACTTTGATCCATGTCAAGGCATGGTACGTAGGAAGCCTCTATGAGGTTCAAGCCCACCCTTCATTCTTCCACGTCGGGTCTCATTCCCGTCCAGCATGACGTTAAACTTCACATTCCATCCGAACTACGAGGACTTTGATCCATGTCAAGGCATGGTACGTAGGAAGCCTTCACGAGGTTCAAGCCCACCAATAGTGGACCCCCGGGTCTACTTTCACGTCGGTTCACCGACAAACCCATCCTAGAGAACTACGAGGTCTTTGATCCATGTCAAGCCATGGTACGTAGGAAGCCTCCATGAGGTTCAAGCCCACCCGACATCCATTCACGTCGGGTCCCATTCCAATCTAGTGGCAAGCCGCTGCGACTCATCCCATTTAAACTACGAGGACTTTGATCCATGTCAAGGCATGGTACGTAGGAAGCCTCTATGAGGTTCAATCCACATTGCTCGGTCGTTCATTCACGTCGAGTCTCACCTTCGTCCATCATGACGTTAAACTGCATGCCTCCTTTTGTCCCGCATGACATTAAACTGTACACCCAATTCTAGTCCGACGGCAAGCCGTTGTGACTAACCCGAACTACGAGGTCTTTGATCCATGTCAAAGCATGGTACGTAGGAAGCCTTCCCAAGGTTCAATCCCACCACCCATCGGACCAATGTCCGCTTTCACGTCAGTTCACCGATAAAGCCCCATATGAACTACGAGGTCTTTGATCCATGTCAAGGCGTGGTACGTAGGAAGCCTCCACAAGGTTCAATCCCACCCATCATCCAATTCACGTCGTGTTCTATCTACGTCCAGCATGGCGTTAAATTGCAATTCCAGTCCGACGGCAAGCCGTTGTGACTAATCCAAACTATGAGGACTTTGATCTGTGTCAAGGCATGGTACGTAGGAAGCCTCCCCGAGGTTCAAGCCCAACTCCCATCGGACCAAGGTCCCTCACTTACGTCGGTTCACCGACACCCACCACCCGTCGTTTATTCACGTCAGGGTTCACTACCTTCCCGCATGACGTTAAACTGTATTCCATCAATCCTTTGAACTACGAGGACTTTGATCCATGCCAAGGCATGGTACGTAGGAAACCTTCCCAAGGTTCAAGCCCGCCACTAGTGGACCCATGGGTCTACTTTCACGTCGGTTCATCGATGAAACCCTTTGAACTACGAGGTATTTGATCCATGTCAAGGCATGGTACATAGGAAGCCTCCCCAAGGTTCAAGCTCATCTCTCATTGGACGAAGGTCTACCTTCACGTCGGTACGCTGACGATGTCCATCGGGCCAAGGTCTACCTTCACGTTGGTTCGCTGACGACATCCATTGGGCTAAGTTCCACCTTCATGTCGGTTCACTGAAAACATTCATCGGGCCAAGGTCCACCTTCAAGTCGGTTCACTGACAACATCCATCGGGCCAAGGTCCACCTTCACGTTGGTTCACCAGCACCTCCCGAACTACGCGGACTTTGATTCCCTGCCACAGGGATACATAGGATGCCTCTGCATGGCTCAATACCAACTTCACTGTCGCCCCTGCGATGGTCCCATTTCACTCCCCCTCCACTTTATTCATCCATCCATCAACCATCCTGATTCTCACCAGGGCCGCCACATCCCGGTGGGATCATGCCATCCACCTCCTTGCTGCTCCTAGCAGCGCATGGGCCGCTTTCCACGTGTAAGCCTGATCGTATCTCCGGGTCGTTGTCCTCTGCGTACACCCCGATTCATCACCCCTTCGAACTACATGGGTTTTGATCCATTTCCTCTACACATGGTACGTAGGAAACCTCTAAGAGGATCAATCCCAACCAATGGTAATCCGTGGTGTACCCCATCCTGGGGTGCACTTACCCTGATCCGCCCTCAGTGGTGTTCAGATCAGCCATTACGGTGTGACATCTCCCCTCCCTGGAGTGCACCACCTCAGATCCGTCCTCATTGGGCATTCTAATCCATCCCCTTGGTAAACCTTCCAGGTGGTCCCTCCTAGGGATATACCAATCTGTTCCGTCTCTATGGGACGTTCTGATCACCCTCATTTCGTCTCTGCAAGACGTTAAACTCGCGGCCTACCTCATGATAAACATGAGATGCCTGAGGAAAACCTCGGATGACACGCCTTTGGTGTAATCGTCTCTGCTAGAAGTTAATCTTGCAACATACCCTGTGTTAAACACGGGAAGCTGAGAAAAAACCTCAGATACATGCCTCGGGCTATGCACCGTTGAGATGCCCTCTTATGAAGAAGAATACAGGTTCCCCTATGTCCACGCACCAAGAGATGCCCTGACATGCCTGATGTTGCTGTTTACTCTGACTAAAGGTCACTACCATGTCAAGACCATATGGAAAGTCTTGACGGAAGTAGTGTAATTAACCGGCGTCCATGACGATATGGCACCAGGAATGAGAATCATGAACAACGTATTAAATCTATGAGGGAGACCCGGACTAGGTGACGAGTTCTGAGGAGGAATTCCCAGAAGGAAGAACCGACATCCCATTATCCCGTTTTGATCAAGGAGCAGACGTACCTGAACATGGAATGAATGCCGCCCACCTTTGGAAAGCGGGAATGCGGGGCAACAGCAGCGTGTCCTCCACGGACGGATGCGCGTGCCTCAGCGAAAGCGTCAGAAACAACGATCTAAGAAAAATTTCAAGTTTCCTTTTTCCATGATCCATGTTCCAAAAAAATATATCATATATCACACTTTTCTTTAGTTTGTAAAGGAAAAATTCAAAAAGACATTTTGCTACACACTCAGAAATCTCTCATCCCATGCAATTTTAAAATTAGTGAAAACCTTAATAACTAGTAAGATGTTACCCAATATGAAGCACATAATTGATGTACAATGGGAATCCAAATTACCCTAATGATTTAAAATAAAAATTTAAAATAAATTATTGTGATTTTGAAAATTTTCAAAAAATTAAACAATTTTTGTGAGAAAAAAATAAGGGGGGATTTGAATTTGTAAAATGACCCCTCTCCTCCATACTTAAAACTCAACATTGTACCCAATGATGATTTTTAAGGAATGATATAACTATGTTCAAAACATATGTTCAATTAAACTCTTAAAATAATGAGGAGGGGTAGGATATATGTTCAAAAGTTTGTTTTTCTGCACAAATTGATGAAAAAGAAAACAAAATCATTAACCAAAATACCCAAAAAAATAAACTACCACCTAAAACCACCAACAATCATGTTTAATTTGTAAAATGATTATGCTTTGATGTTTTACACAGAAACAAATGATTTTTCAACTCAACATAAATATAATCATGTTAACCAATGAAGTGAAAAATTATAATAATGAATGTGAAAAAGAATGTAAATATTGGGTATAAGGAGGCTTGAAAATGTAGCTCAAAATAATTTTAAACTCACTAGATTTTGACTTGCTAGCACCCAGAAAAAAATAGATTCACATCTCATTGAAATTATGGGGACTCCCCCATACATAATTCTAAGTAACATGTATAATGAATACATAGATTAAAATATTGAACCATAAAATAGTACTCCCCTGAATGTGAATTTTCTCAAATTTAAATTCATCCAAATGTAGCCTCCCTTTGTTTTCTCTCTGTATGAACATAGGATACTACATTCAAGAACCGATAAACAAAAAAAATAATTGAAATTCAAGAATATAGATATCATGTAAATTGAAACCATGTTTGAGTAAGGTAGTTTTATCAGGTCATATTCATATAATAACTTCCTTCCATCAAAATTTTCCAAATTATGGGGCCACTGGTAAAATTTCTCTCAACCAACTATAAACCACCTGCACCTCCTGACAACCTGTAATCCTCAACCAGAACCCATCAAATAATTGAAAAAATATGTAAATGAAATAAATCCATTATTGTTCAACAAGGAAGAGAGAAAGAAAACTGAGAAAGTAGAAATTATTCACATAGAAAATGAAAATTGAATATATAAAACACATGGGATTCCACCATGTAGCACTAGGTTTAACATCCCCAACCACACTTTATTCCTCTAAATATTTATAATGATAATCATTCAATGAGATTGAATTATTAGTGGTGTGGTATTCACTGTTATCTAAGGAAAATTAGTATCATCTAAGACATTTCATATTTACCAACAATCAAAATTCTCCAAAACTCATCCAGCTTAACAAGATGTAACATGCTGTCCAACTCAATTTGACCTATAAAAACCACTTCAAAAGAACTTAACAAGACCAACAAAAGCCACTAAAAATCACTTAACTAATAAATAATTCCTTCACATCTTCCCTCATACATTGGTTCTTTCTCAATCCTAGAAACAACATAGGACATAGTGTTAACTATTTAAAATTTCTAGAAAATAATCCCAACTTTGTTTATAAATCAAGCAACTCAGAATACTCCTAATCGAAGAAATCAAACTTAGCTTCCAAGGGGTACATCCCAATTTCCACAGAGGAATCAAATGATGTGAACCATTCATGTTCAGGTTGGACGTCATCACACATAGTAATAGACTTATCAAGAAAGAATTTTTCAAGGAAAAAACACTTGTTCAAGATGGGAAAAAATAGGTTTTAAAGGACTCAACCAAGATCATACACCAGCATTAGGAACAACCAGATAGTCAAATTTACAAGGGAAACAATCATAAATAGGTTAATATATATTTGGGCAAGAATGTGACTCACTAACCAAATTGGGTTCCATGGAAATAACATTCTCATCTATATTAGGGTGTAGGGAAAGAGCAGCATCCAAAGAAAAATTTCATTGGGATGGGGAATCCATATCTCTATGACCTAATGTGGGAAAGAACCATTCTCAGCATAGATCTAAATTTTAAAACATTGATTTTCAATAACATCTATCAAATGACAACTAAGCTCAAGTTTGGTATTTTCATTCACAAAAATTTCCTCCATATCATTAATATCATAGAGGGTTAGTTTCCCTTTGGATACATCAATGATGGAATGAACAGTAACATGAAAATTTCTTCCTAGGATGATTGGGATTTTTTTCATCACATTCTATATCAATGATCATGAAATATGTGGGTAGGTTGAGTTTTCCTACACTCACTAATAGGTCATCTACCCTCCCATAAGAGTGTGTGTGTGACCAATAAATAAGTGGAATAAAAATAGAAGTTCATTGCATATCACTAAGACCCAGCTTATTAAAGGAGTAAGTTATAAGATTTATGCTCACTCCAAATTCACAAATACAATTTCTTTGTCCCCTTACTCCTATTTGGCATTGAATAATAAATCCATCGGGGTCCTTTATTTTTGGAGGAAACTTACTCAACATATTTTCACTATATTCCTCATTGAGATCAATTTTATCCAACTTCATCCATTAATTTTTGTTTCTCGGAAAACTTTTGGTGAATGAAAATTATGAATGAATTTTATCCACGACTTCTAAGAAAGGCATGTTAAGTCTAAATCTTCAAATCAGTTTCATGAACCTTACAGATTCATGTTCATGACTCTTTTTCACTCTTTCGTGGAAGGGAATGAGAGGGGAATAATGTTATAGAACATGTAAATTTTTATCCTTCTCCACAAACCCAAAATTATTCTTTTCTTCCATAATCTTCTACCTTGTCATTTTAATAGTTTATTTAGATTTTTCATGAGTGGGTTTAATATCTTGGTAATTTTGGGAAGAACTATCCAGATCTCCAGAACTGGGATTTTCCAGGTGTTTAGTTCTAGTTTCAACTTGAACATTAATTTTCTCTTCCCAAGGTTGATCCCTAACTATTTCATGAAGGTTAATATAATACCTAGTTGTTATTTCCATCACGTTTTCTCTTGGATTAGGAATTGGAGTGTTGGGAATCATTCCATTTTCTCTACCACTTTCCTCTCATGGCATTTGACCCATTTGAAATTCTAAATTATGAATCATGGCATTAGTATCCTTCCTCAGTGAGATAATCCCACCAAGAACTTGCTACAACAATACATTTAGATCCCCATGAAAATTAGATAAGTCACCCTCATTTGGTTTGGGGAAAATTTGTAATGCCCCAACCCCAGTTACCCAGAGTCGGTGAATTATTACATAACATTGGCATGACCACAAGGCATCAAATACAGAAAGACAGATCAGTTTAGTATCCTTAGATGTACTATATACATCAATATGTTTTATATCGCATTATAAAATGAAAAACAACAACAAATTTATCTCCATTGACCACATTCATATCCCTTATACTATCCCTACAGGTCAGTCATAATATACTTTTTTCCTCCTAGGAGAAATAAAACATAGAAAGGGGTGAGCATAGATACTTGGTAAGGATATTAATTTAGTAGAAACATTCATAAATAAGAATAAAAATTTAAGGAAATGTATAAGACCAAAACATAATACTTTTAAACATAAACTTCCTCATAATATGGTAAATATAAATCAAATAATTCCATTTACTTATTCACATGGATATTCTACTAGTCGAATAATCACATGCAAAATCAATAGACAAATTTCATAATGATAGAATTCATAATGCCAGACTTCATAACCACATAGTCAAGGCCTCATGCCAAGACTACAAATAAAATTTTGTCAAGGACTTGTACGAAGACTCTAATATGTCTCATGAGACCTACTGAAGCATCAAGGAGCTATAGTGGGATCCACCCATCACTAACTAAGTCCAATGCATTACTCATACGAAAACATTAAAACATAACATAAACATTAATTTTAAAAAAGCATAAAAAATGTCAATAATTTATCCATAAACCATGAATGGTATAGAAATCACACATCCATATTCAATCATATCACAAAACCTTAAATACAAGATGGCTGATTTGTATCATAATAAATAAACTTCAAACATGTTTAAAATCCATAAAAGGATGGGGACATAGATGAAATGAAAACTATTTGAAAGAAATACCTCTTTATATTTTGAAATCATTTAAAAGTCACATAATTATAAATGAAAACATTTATTTTGAAAATATTCTCCTAATCGAGAAAGGGAAGCTTATAATGTGTTATAACGGTGGAACATAGCTGCACCCTCCGTATAAGTTAAAAAAATATTCTTACCTTAATTTTGTCGAAAAGGTAATAAAGTAACTTTTTTGGAAAATAATGGAATGATTCCTTTAAAAACATAGAAGGTAAAAAAAGGGTATAAAAGACTTTAAAAAATAGTCTAGTAAATCGTAAAAATGTTTTGAATTACATTTTTACGAAAAACATTGATGTGGATGATAAAGTGGTCTCAGTAGATACTTACACATTAATAACCTTGAATAATATAGAGATTGTGAAAATTTACCCTTACCTTGGAATTTTCCATGATCGAGGGTACATTAACCTCCGGTATAATAGTCAAATAATTTTTATTAAATTATAAAATAACCAAATACATAATTATGACATCATATATGATCTTCTAATATTTCGTTGTTAATAATATATCAGTAGTATCATCGTTTAGGGTGTTAACTGATTCATTTACCTTTATATAATTGGTTACATAAGCCTTGTTTTGTTATATATAGGATGTATTTGATTCATATCTATAATTATATTAAGTTATTAAACATTATTTTTATTGATAAAATGAAAATTATTCTTGAATGGTTACGATGGGGAATTAATCTCATCGCGTTTGTGGAGACGGTAATCCGTACGTATGCATTAGCGAAAATTCCATTATATTGATGGTGAAATAATATTTAATTGGATGTTATTTCATATATACATAATCTTTAACATGTTATATTTAATATATACATCAGTTATACTCATTATTATACCCATCTAAATACTGAAGTGTTTGAATAACAAAGTACACCACGACCTGGAGACGGTAATCCGTACGTACGCACGTATAGTGACTGTGATTCATAAGATGGATAGAATAATGAATATGGTTGTAACATATTTATAATAACATCATAGTATGTATAAGGTAATGGAGGTATTATTTAGGTATAGAAACTACAAATAAATAGGAAGTGGATGAAGAAAAGAGCAATGAAAAAAGGTGGTGAAATTATTACCTCTTCTTCGGCTGTTTCCTTTTGAGTTGATCAAAAGGGATCCTTAGGTTGAAATTCTTGTCAAAGTAATGTCTCTAGGTCAAATTTAGGATAGTTGGGAGTATATTTGGGTAGGGTTTGACCGAGACAAATGGATTTTGAGGTATTATTTTGAGAGAAGAGTAAGTACCTTTTTATAAGAGAAGTGAGGGTCATTTTAGGAAAAACATGAAATATTATTTTATTATACAATCATATTCGGTTTATAATGGCTCCCAAATAATTTATTTCAATTATAATGTGGGGATAGGTCTAACAAATCACAACCAATATGTTTTAGATAGGTTTAGGTCTCCATATTAACCTTATCTTTTAGATTTAACTCATTGTGAAATAGTTTAAAGTTTACCATGTATTCTTGTATTATTATATTATATGGTTAATAATCTTACTATAAAATGCCAAGATAACCCCAACTGGTTAATTAATGATATATCTATTATTATATAAGTTTTTTGGTAGAACCTTAGATTTTTAGAACCAATATATCATTTAATAATATAGTATTATTTTAAAAATTATTTATTGTCAATTTTGACACTATTTAGTAATTGATTTTTTTCGAAGTCATAACAGTAGGATTACTTCCAAAAAAATTCAATTAATCAACCATAACATGTAATAATAATTTATAAAATTATTTTAATGCATAAAAAGTCTCAATTTACATTTATTTGGATATTTATGACATCAATTATTTTGACCATTCATTAAAAAGGTAAATACTTCATCATCATTGTGTCATTAATAAATTTTATTATTTAATGACTAAAAATTATACATAAAATATCATTATGTAGGAATGTTTTTTAAATATCTAATTAATATTTATATTTGAATTTATCTTATGTTTAACCCTAGATTAAAAATGTTTTAGTTATTAAACATTGAATTTAACACTTTTAACTCTTCTTTAAATAAAACAATAATAATTGTCCTAATCTAATCCAAGTGTACCAAAAGGATCATATTTTATTCATAAGGTTGATTTTGGTCGAAATAAACTTATCCAATAGAATTAGGATATGTTTTTGGGTAATATTATTATTATTTTTACATTCAATTACCCTATTTACTTTTAACCGTGGTAAATAAAAGTTAAAAGTTACTATTTACCAAAAATTATTTTCATCTTATTGTACCACATTTTACTTAATGATATCAAAGGTGTCTCTCATATTTTTGAAATTCAATTCACAAATGTGGTAAAATTTTGTTTTATTCAAATTTTCAAATGCTCCTGGAAAGTGGGTAAAAGACGGTAAAAATTTCAATAAAATTATATTTATATATATATAATATTATTATAAAATGACTCCAATGAATTATATTAAACATACATAGGTATTATTTATTTATTTCCACCTAAAATAAATTTTAATAAAATAATTAATTATTTAAATAAAATATCGGTTTTAAACAATAACGCGGTGTTTTTCACTATTCATCAATAATTGAAAGTTTTCAGAAAAGTAGCAAAAATTCACCCTAAGATAAATTTGATATTAAAAATCCCAAAATGAAGTCCATTTTGAAAAAAAATATTATAAAATTTCAAAAAGTCAGTATTACTATTCATAACGACTAGTTTGATAGGTCGTTGTGCGTTAAAACTCCACATTGCATACAACACAAGCTATTGTATTATTCAATGTAAAATGTATTGGGTAAGATTTGGGTGATGCATTCTCCCCTCCTTCAAATAATTTCATCCTCGAAATTTCTAAAATATTAATGCATAAAAATATTTGGGTGGTTCTTCATCATAAGTTCATCAGGTTCCCACGTGACCTCTTCCATCTTATGATTTCTCTATAGAACTTTTACCAGACGAGTCATCCAGCTTCTCAAAACGTTTTATCTTATATCAAGAATCTTGAAAGACTCTTCACAACAAGACAGATCAGGTTCCAGTTCAATTTATTCATAGGTGAGTACATGCGTTGGGTCTGGCATGTATTTTTTCAAGAGTGATACATGGACCACATCATGAACTTTGGAGATACATTGAGGCATTGTCAAACAATATGATGAAAATCCAATTTGTTCTAGTATTGTGAAAGGTCTGATGTACCTGGGACAAAATTTACCCTTCTTACCAAGTAGTATAACGCCCTTACATGGAAATACCTTAAAGAAAACATGATCTCCTACCTAAAATTCCAAATCATTCCTTTGATTATCGGCATTGCTCTGTTACCTACATTGAGATGCTTTGATGTGGGTTTGGATAACCTTCACATTTTCTATTGTTTCCTCAACAAGTTCTAGGCCTACGAGTTTTCTTTCACCAACTTCATCCCAACAAGTTGGTGTGCGACATCTCTTTCTATATAACACTTCATATGGTTACATCTGTATACTTGAATGGAAGCTATTGTTTTAGGAAAATTCTACCAGAGGTAAATAATGATATAACATACCTTAAAAGTCATGTGAGAAAGATATCAACATATATTCTATGGTTTAAATATTTCGTTCGGATTATCCATCAGTTTTTACGGTGGTAGGAAGTATTCATTCGATGTTCAGTATCCAAGGCCTTCTGAATACTTTTCCTGAATCCTGACGTAAATTGGGGATCAGGATTAGAAACAATCGATAGTGGTACTCCATAAAGACTTATGACTTCATTATTATATATTCTTGATAAAAGTTCAAGTGGTAAATCTTCTCTTATATCCAGAAAATATGATGACATGGTAAGAATATCAACAATGACCAATATTTCATGGTTCTTTCTAGGAGTCTTTGGTAGTCCCATGACAAATTCCATTGTAATATCATCCCATTTCCACTCTGGTATGGGATAGGTTGCATGAATCATCTAGGATGTTGTCTTCCAGCCTTCATCTGTTGAATAACCATACATCTTGACACATAATCAACTATATCCCTCTTCATGTTGTCCCACCAAAAATGTTCCTTCACATATCTATACATCTTAGTGTTACCATGGTGTATGGAGAAATTGGAGCTATGAGAATCATCTAACAATTCCATTTTTAGATCAGGTATGTTATGAACACAAATTCTCTTCCCAAATTTTAAAATCCCATATTCAAATATGAATTCAATCAATCTCCCATCATTCACAACTTTAATTTTCTTTTTAAACTCCTCATCATCAGTCTGAGAACACTTTATCATTTCTAGTAAAGATGGTTTGGAAACAATTTGAAAAGGTATTGATGTTTCACCTTCCATGGTTATTCCCATATCCATATTTACTAGATCCATGAACATATGATACCATTCAACTATCATCTTGTTCAAAACTCCATGACCATTTATGCTCAAATCATCTACCACATTATTATTCTTCCCCTAGTACTAGTGTATTGTGCAATCATAATACTTGAGTAGCTCGAGCCATCTCCTATTCCTCATGTTGAGTTCTTTTTGTGAGAAAATATACTTCAAACTCTTGTGATTAGTATATATCTCAAATTTTTCACCATAGAGATAGTGTCTCCAAATAATTAAAGAAAATATTATAGCTTCTAACTCATGATCATGAGTGGGATAGTTTTGTTTATAAATTTTTAGTTGTCGTTATGCAATGGTTATAACTCTATCATTCTGCATAGGGACAAAACCATGCCCTTTCTTTGAAGAATCACTATAAATAACAAACCCATAAAAAAATAGATCAATATTACTCCTTGGGTTACATATATAATCTGCTGCATGCCTTGTTAGTCTTGTAAAGTTAGCCTCATATTTTGCGACTTTATCTTCCCCTTTTTGCCTCAGTTTCCGAAATTGTCTTTCCATATCTTCTCAATGGTCATTAGGAAAGTATTTTTTGAATAAAATATATTTAAAATACCTCCATTAAATATTTGATACTTCTCCATCCTCCTTTGTGTTTTGAATTAATAACCACCATTGATCTCCATCTCCCATGAGGCGATAAACTTCCATGAAAACGTTTTCTCTTTTAAAACTCCCTAGAGCATGAAATATTTTATCTAAGGAACTTATCCATTGCTCAGCTACAAATTTATTTTTAGTCCCATTTAATGTTGGTGTTTGTTTCCTCATGATGTGGTCTAACATTGATCCTCCGTGTTTTGGATCAGGGTGATCTAAATGGGTAAGGTTATTATTCATAACCTGAGTGAGTTCTCCCAGTATGGTGATAAGCTGATCAGCATCAGTTGTATCACCAACTCCACTATAATTATCTTGAGTAAGAGGAAAATCTATACATGGATTACATGAATTGATACAGTTTCCATTCCTTATACTAGGCACCATTTTTAAACAAAGGAATACACTAGATTAGTTTATGAATCGCAATACATAACTCCAAACTTGTAAAACACTAAACATAAGTTGAGCAGTTTATATATATAATCCATAATAACAAAAATGTTTTCATTTAGGAGGTATATACTCTTAAATCCTTCATAATGGTTTGTAATGAAAATATTAATTATCCTAATAATAAGCCCCAGGAGTGTCGTAACCAAGAGTGTTGCAAGGCCCATTGCTGTGTACCAGGATACCCCAGGTCAAGAACGAAAATACTTGTAAGAGTTTCCACTCCTAGGTACATTTGTGCCAGAGCCGCCTCTACCTACTCGAATCCATAAAGGGATGTACTTCTTGGAAAAACCATATAATATTTACATTACCAAACTTTTTGGATGTTCTTATATACTAATCCTCAATGTCTATCTTAGGGTTGTGTTTTATAATCAGAGTTTTTCTAAATCTAGATTTCAAGGTTTATACGAAGCTTCCTTAAATACCAACTATAACGCCCCGACCCCAGTAACCCAGATTCGGTGAATTATTACATAACATTGTCATGATCACAAGGGATCAAATCCCAGAAAACTGATCTGTTTAGTATCCTAGGAAGTACTAGATATATTCATAAGTTTTACATTACATTATAAAATGAAAAACAAAAACAAAATTCTCTCCATTGACCACATTAATATTCCTTATACTATCCCTATAGGTCAGTCGTAATTTAATTTTTCACATCCTGGGAAAAATAAAACATAGAAAGGGGTGAGCATATATGCTCCGTAAGGATAACAGTATAGAGTAAACTTCATAAATAAGAATAAACCTTTAAGGCAATGTATAAGAATAAAACATATGCCTTTTAAACCTAAACCTCATCATAATATGGAAAATATAAATCAAATAATTCTATTTACTTATTCACATGGATATTATTCTATTCTAATAATCACATGAAAAATAAATAACAAATTTCATAATGATGGAATGCATAATGCCAGACTTCATAACAACATAGTCAATGCCTCATTCTAAGACAAAAAATAATATTTTTTCAAGGCCTTGTGCCAAGACACTAGATTGTCTCACGAGACCTACCAATGCATCGAGGAGCTATATCGGGCTCTACTCGTCACTTACTAAGTCCAATGCATTACTTATATGAAAAGGTTGAAACATAACATAAACATTTGTATTAAAACCAGAATAAGAAATGTCAATACTTTATCCATAAAACATGAATGGTAAAAAAATAATACATCCACAGTAAAACATATCACAAAACCTTTAATACAATATGGAAGATTTGTAACATAATAAATCAACTTCAAACAAGTTTAAAATCTGTAAAAGGATGTTGACATAGATGAAATGAAAACTATTTTAAAAAAATACCTATTTCTATTTTGAAATCATTTAAAAGTCACATAATTATAAAAGAAAACATTTATTTTTAAAACATTCTCATATGATTTTAAGGGAAGATTTGAAGGTGTTATAATGACGCAAAATAGATGCACCCACTGTATAAGTTAAAAATACATTATTACCTTAATTTTGTCGAAAAGGTCATAAAGTACATTGTTTGGAAAACGATAGAAAGATTCCTTTCAAAACATAGAAGATTAAATAAGGGTATAAATGACTTTAACCCATAGTATAGTAAATCTTAAAAATGTTTTGAAATACGTTTTTAAGAAAACATGAATGTGGATGATAAAGTTTTCCCAGTAGATACTTATGTATTAACAACCTCGAATAATAAAGAGATTGTTAAATTTAACCCTTACCTTGTAATTTTCCTTGATCGAGGGTACGTTAACCTCATGTATAATAGTTAAATAATTTTTATTAAATTATACAAGAACCACATACATAAATATGATATCATACATTATCTTCTAATATTTCTTTGTTAATAATATTTCAGTAGTATCATCGTTTCAAGTTTTAACTGATTTGTTTACCTTTGTATGCCTGGTTACGTAAGCCATGTTTTTTTATAGATAGTATTTAATTGATTCATATTTGGAATGATACTATGTTCTTAAACATTATTTTTATTCATAAAATGAAAATTATTCATGAATGATTACGATGGGGAATGAATCTCATCGCGTTCGTGGAGATGGTAATCTGTACGTTCACACGAGTGACAATATCATTATATTGATGGTGAAATCGTATGAAGTTGGATGGTATATAAAATATACATAATATCTAACATGTTGTATTTTTTATTTACATTAGTTATACTTATTATTATACCTATCAAAATAATGAAGTGTTTGAATAACAAACTACACTACGACGTGGAGACGGTAATCTGTATGTATGTACGTATGGTGAATTTTCATTCATAGGATGGATAGAACAATGAATATGGGTGTACCATATTTATAATAACATCAAAGTATGTATAAGGTAATGGATTTATTATTTTGGTATAGATAAAACAAATAAAGAGGTAGTGGTAGAAGAAAAGAACATTGAAAAAAGTTAGTGAAATTATTACCACTTCTACGAGTGTTTCCTTTTGAGTTGATCAAAAAGTATCCATAGTTTGGCTTTCTGATCAAAGTAAGGTCTCTAGTTATCAGTGAGGATAGTTGAAAGGATATTTGGGAAGGTTTTGTCTGATACAAATGGATTTGGAGGTGTGATTTTGAGATAAGGGGAAGTACCTTTTTATAAGAGAGGTGAGGGTCACTTTAGGAAAAGAATGAAATATTATTTTATTATAAAATCATATTCAGTTTATAATGGATCCAAAATTATTTATTTCTAGGATAAGGAGGGTATGGGATAGAAAAGTCTCAACTAATAGGTTTTAGAGATGTTTAGGTCACCATATTAAACTTATCTTTTATATTTATCTCTTAGTTAAATAGTTTAACTTTTACCATGTATTCTTGTATTATTATATTGTACAGTTAATAATCTTACTATAAAATTCCAAGAGAACCCCATGTAGTTCATTAATGATATATATATTATTATATAAGTACTTTTACAGAACCTTATATTTTTAGAACTAATATATCATTTAACAATATAGTATTTGTTATAAAAAATATCATTTATGTCAATTTTGACACTATTTAGTAATTAATTTTTGTGGAAGTCATAACAGCAATATTAAATAAAAAATAATTCATTTAATCAACCCTAACATGTCATAGTAATCTATAAATTTAGCGTAATGAATAAAATGTCTAAATTTAGATTTATTTGGATATTTATAACATCAATTATTTTGTCCTTTCATTAAAAATGTAATTACTGCATCATCATTGTGTCGTAAATAAATTTAATTTTTTAATGCCAAAAAATTATAAATAAAATTAAATTATTTATGAAATATTTTTATATTTATAATGAATATTTATAGTAGCTTTTATCTTATGTCTAACCCTATATTAATAATTGTTTAGTTATTAAACATTGAATTTAACACTATCAACTATTCTTTAATAATAATAATAATAAATTTCCTAATCTAATCCAAGTGGGCTAAAAGAATGATATTTTATTCCCAAGGTTTATTTTGGCCGAAATAAACTTATCCAATAGAATTAGGAAATGTGTTCGTGTAATAATAATATCATTTTTACCATTAATTACCCTATTTACTTTTAACCGTGGTAAATAATAGTTAAAAGTTACTATTAAAAAATATTTTTTTCATCTTATAGAACCTAATTTTACTTACTGATATCAACCGTGTTTCTCAATTTCTTGAAATTCAATTCACAGAAGTGGTAAAATTATGTTTTATGCAAATTTGCAAATGCTCCTAGAAGGTGGGTAAAAGACGGTAAAAGGTTCAATAAAATTTTATATATTTAATATTATTATAAAATTACTTCAATGAATAAAATTGAACATATATAGGTATTATGTATCTATTTTTGAATAAAATAATTTTAAATAAAATAATTAATTATTTAAATAAAAAGTCGGTTTTAAACAGTAACGTAGTGTTTTTCACTATTCATCAAAATTGAAATTTATCTGAAAAGTACAAAAAAATCACCCTAAGCTAATTTTGATATTACAAATCGAAAAATGAAGTACATTTTGAAAAATAAAATTTATAAAATTTCAAAAAGTGGGTATTTCTATTCATAACGGATAGTTTGATTACACGTGGTGTGTTAAAACTTCATGTTGCGTACAACGCAAGCTATTGCATTAATCAAAGGAAAACGTACAATGGAAGCTTGGCGTGTTACATTCTCCCCTCCTTCAAATATTTTCGTCCTAGAAATTTCTAGAATATTACTGCCTAAAATGATTCGGGTGGTTTTTCACCATAAGTTCATCGGGTTCCCACGTTGCCTCTTCCATCTTATGATTTCTCCATAGAACTTTTACAAGACAAGTCGTTCAGTTTCTCAACACTTGTTCTCTCATATCAAGAATCTTGAAAGGCACTTCACAATAAGATAGATCACGTTTGAGTTCAATTTCTTCATAGGTGAGTACATGGGTTGGGTCAGGCATGTAATTTCTCAATAGTGATACGTGAATCACACCATGAACTTCCGATAGACTTTGGGGCATTTCCAAATGATAAGCTACAACTCCCATTTGTTCTAGAATTTTGAAAGATTCGATGTACCTGGGAATTAATTTACCCTTCTTATGAAATCTTTTAACACCTTTCCATGGAGATACCTTCAAGAAAACATGATCAACTACCTAAAATTCCCAATCCTTCTATCGATTATCGGTATCACTTTTTTTTCTACATTGAGCTGATTTGATGTGGGTTTGGGTAACCTTCACATATTCCACTGTTTCCTCAACATGTTCTGGGGCTAGGAGTTTTCTTTCAATAACATCATCCCATCAAGTTGGTGTGCGACATCTCTTTCTATATAACACTTCATATGGTTCCATATGAATACTTGAATGAAAGCTATTTTTATAGGAAAATTCTACCATAGGTAAATAATGATTCAAAATACCTTGAATGTCAAGTGAGAAAGATATCAACATGACATCTATGGTTTTAATAGTTTGTTCTGATTGTCCATCAGTTTGAGGGTGGTAGGCAGTACTCAAACGAAGTTCATTATCCAAGGCCTTCTGAAGATTTTTCTATAATCTTGATGTAAAATGGGGATAAGGATCAGAAGAAATCGATAGTGGTACTCCCTGTAGTCTTAAAAATTCATTAAAATATATTCTTGATAGAACTTCAAGTGTTAAATATTCTCTTATAGAAAGAAAATGTGATGAATTGTTAGTACGATAAAAAATGACACATATTGCATCGTTCCTTCTAGCAGTATTTGGTAGTCCCATGACAAAGTATATCGTAATATCATCCCATTTCCACTTAGCCATGGGAAGAGGTTACATGAATCCTCTAGGTTGTTTTCTTACAGCCTTCACCTATTTACAAACCATACATCTTGACACATAATTAGGAATCTCCCTCTTCATGTTGTCCCACCAAAAATGTTCCTTCAAATCTCTATACATAATAGTGCTAAAAAGGTGTATAGAGAAATTTTAGCTATGGGAATCATCTAAAAATTCCCTTTTTAGATCAGGTATGTCAGGAACACAATTTCTCTTCCAAATTTTAAAATCCCATCTTCATATAAAAATTTGACCAATCTCCCATCATTCACAACATTAATTTTCTTTTTAAACTCTTCATCATCAGTCTGAGAACTCTTTATCCTTACTAGTAAAGATGGTTTGGAAACCATTTGAAAAAATATTGATGCATCACCTTCTATGGTTAGTCACATATCAATATTTATTAGATCCATGAACTTATGATCCATTTCAACTCTCAGCTTGTTCAAAACTCCATGATCCTTTCTGATCAAGGCATCTACCACCTTATTTTCCATCTCTGGGTGGTTGTGTATAGTGCTATCATAATCCTTGAGTAGCTCGATTCATCCCCTTTTCTTCATGTTGAGTTATTTTTGTGAGAAAATATACTTCAAGATCATTTGATCGGTATATATCTCACATTTTTCACTATAGAGATTGTGTCTCCAAATATTTAAAGAAAATATTATAGCTGATAACTCAAGATCTTGAGTGGGATAGTTTTTTCCTGAATTTTTAGATGTCGTGACGCATAGGCAATAACTCTATTATTCAATATAAGGACAAAACCAATTCCTTTATTTGAAGCATAACTATAAATAACAAACCCATCAAATAATCTATCAATCTTACTCCTTGGGTTACGTATATAATCTATTGTGTGCCTTGATAACCTTGTAAAGTTAGCTTCATACTTTGCGATGTTCCCATCCTCCTTTTGCCTCAAACTCAGAAATTTTCTTTCCACATCCACTCAATGGTCATGAAGAAAGTATTTTATAAGAAAAGATATTTCAATTCCCTCCATTCCATATTTGATACTTCTTCATCCTCATTTTTGTTTTGAATTAATGACCACCATTGATCTGCATCTCATGTGAGGTGATAAACTGTCATGAAAACTTTTTCTCTTTCGCTACTCCCTAGAGTATGAAATATTTTCTCTATGGAACACATCCATTTCTCATCAAGAAATAGATTTGTAGTCCCATTTAATTTTGGTGTTTGTTTTTTCAGGAATCGGTCTAACATTAATCCTCCACGTTGTGGATCAGGGTGCTCCACATAGGTAAGGTTATTATTCATAACATGAGTGACTTGTCCCAGTATGGTGATAAACTGATCAGCACCAGTTTCATATCCAGATCCACTATAATTATCTTGAGTAGGAGTGTAATCCCTACATGGATTACTTGAATTTATAGAGTTTCCATTCCTTCCACTATTCACCATTTCTAAACAATGGCATACACTAGATTAGTTTATGAATAGAAATACATAATTCAAAAATTGTAAAACACTTAACATAAGTTGAGCAGTTTATGAATATAATCCATAATCATAAAAATGTTTTCTTTGAGGAGGTATATACTCATAAATCATTCACAATGGTTTGTAAAGAAAATTTAAATTATCCTAAGCATATCCCCCAGGAGTGTCATAACCAAGAGTGCAGAAAGGCTTATTGTTGTGTACCAGGATTCCCCCGGTCAGGCCTGAAACTCCGTGTCAGAGTTTTCACTCCTAGGTACATCTGTGCCATAGCCAACTCTACCTACTCGTATCTAGGAAGGGATGTATTTCTTGTAAAACCCACATAATATTTACATTACAAAATTTTTAGATGTTCTCCTATACTAATCATCATAGTCTATCTTAGGGTAGTGTTTTATAATCATAGTTTTTATAAATTTAGCTTCCAAGGTTTGTATTAAACTTCCTCTAATACCAATTGTAACTCCCCGACCCCAGTTACCCAGAGTCAGGGCATTATTACATAACATTGGCATGATCACAAGTGATCAAATCTCGAAAGACCGATCAGTTTAGTAGCCTTGTAAGTACTAGATACATTCATAAGTTTTACATTACATTATAAAAAGAAATACAACAACAACATTTTCTCCATTGAAAAAATTAATATCCCTTATACTATCCATACAGGTCAGTCATAATATACTTCTTTGTATCCTGGGGAAAATAAAACATAGAAATCGGTGGGGTCTGATGCTCAGTAAGTATAACAATATCGAGGAACCTTTAATAAATAAGAATAAACATTAAGGAAATTTATAATAATAAAGCATAATCATTTTAAATATAAACATTAGAATAATATGGAAAATATAAATCAAATAATTATATTTACTTATTCACATGGATATTATACTATTGGAATAATCACATGAAAAATAAATATCCAATTTCATAATGATGGAATCCATAATTATAGACTTAATAACCACATAGTCAAGGCCTCGTACCAAGAATACAAATAATATTTTTTCAAGGACTTGTGCCAAGACACTAGTTTGTCTCATGATACCTACAGATGTATTAAGGAGCTATAGAGGGCTCCACTCGTCACTTACTAAGTCCAATGCATTCCTTATATGAAAAGGTTGAAACATAACATAAACATTCTTATTAAAACTAGATTATGAAATTTCAATAATTTATCCATAAACAATGAATGGTATAAAAATAACACATCCATAGTCAAACAAATCACAAAACCTTAAATACAATATGGAGGATTTGTATCATAATAAATCAACTCCAAACAAGGATAAAATCCCTAATAGGATGTTGACATAGATGAAATTAAAAATATTTGAAAGAAATACCTCTTTCTATTTTGAAATCAGTTAAAAGTAACATAATTATAAAATAAAAGAGTTATTTTGAAAATATTTTCATAAGCGTGTAAGGGATGCTTTGAAGGTGTTATAACGACCAAAAATAGCCCCTACGGCATATAAGTTAAAAAAAACATTCGTACTTTTTTTTTCAAAAAGGACATAAAGTACCTTGTTTGGAAAATGACGATAAGATTCCATTAAAAACATAGAAGGTAAAACAAGGGTATAAATGACTTTAACCCATAGTCTAGTAAATCATAATCCTTTTAAAATACATTTTTAAGAAAACATGGATGTGGAAGATAATGTTATCCCAGTAGATACTTACAGATTAACAACCTCAAATAATAAAAAGATTGTGAAATTTAACCCCTACCTTGTACTTTTCCTTGATTGAGGGTATGTTAACATCATGTATAATAGTGAAATCATTGTTATTAAATTTTACAAGAACCACATACATAAATATTATGTCATATATGATCATATAATATTTCTTTGTTAAGAATATTTCAGTAGTATCATCATTTTGGGTGTTTACTAGTTCATTTACCTTTATATGATTGGTTACATAAGCCATATTTTGTTATGGATATGATGTATTTGAATCATATATAGAATTACACTAAGTTATTAAAAATTATTTTTAATCATAAAATGAAAATTATTCTTGAATGATTATGATGTGCAATGAATCTCATTGCGTTCGTGGAGATGGTAATTCATTTGTACGCACGAGAACCAATATCATTATATTTATGGTGAAATTGTATGTAATTGGAATGTATATCATATTTACATAATCTTTAAAATGTTATATTTATTATTTAAATCAATTATAATCATTATTATACACATCCAAATAATGAAGTGTTTGAATAACAAACTACTCCCCGACGTGGAGACGGTAATCCGTACATACACACATATGGAAACATGTCATTTATAGGATGGATAGAATAATTAATATGGTTGTACCATATATATAATAACACCAAGGTATGTATAAGGTATTGGAGTTATTATTTTGGTATGGAAAAAATAAATAAATTGGAAGTGGAAGAAAAAAATAACATTGTAAAAAGGTGATGAAATTATTACGTTTTCTTCGGGTGTTTCCTTTTGAGTTGATCAAAAAGGATACATAGGTTGGCTTTCTGATCAAAGTAAGGTCTCTAGGTCGATGTGAGGATAGTTGAGAGGATATTTTTGTAGGGTTTGGCCGAGCCAAATGGCTACAGAGGTGTGATTTTGAGAGAAGGGGACGTACCTTTTTATAAGAGAGGTGATGGTCACTTTAGGAAAAGCATGAAATATTATTTTATTATACAGTCATATTCTATTTATAATGTCCCCAAAATGATTTATTTCTAGGATAAGGTGTGGTGGGTCTAAAACCACTCAAACAATAGGTTTTAGGTACTTTTATGTCACCATATTAATCTTATATTTTAGATTTCACTCTTAGTTAAATAGTTTAACTTTTAACATATATACTTGTATTATTATATTATTTGGTTAATAATCTTACTATAAAATTCCAATAGAACCCCAATTGATCCATGCCTGTTATATATATTATTATAAAAGTCATTTTACATATCCTTAGATTTGTAGAATTATTATATCATTTAATAATTTAGTATTTGTTTTAAAAAATCATTTATGTCAATGGTGACACTATTTAGTAATTGATTTTTGTGGAAGTCATAACAGCATGATTACATCGAAAAAAATATATTTAATCAACCCTAACATGTCATTTTATTCATTAAAATTAATGGAATGCATAAAAAGTCTCAATTGACATTTATTTGGATATTTATAACATCAATTATTTTAACCTTTCATTAAAAATGTAATTACAGTATAATCATTGTGTCATAAATAAATTTAATTATTTAATTTGTAAAAACTATAAATAAAATAAAATTATGTATAAAATCTTTTTATATTTCTAAATAATATTTATAGTCTAATTTATATTATGTGTAACACTATATTAAAAATGGTTTAGTTATTAAACATTGAATTTAACACTTTTAACTCTTCTTTAAATAAAATAATTATTAATGTCCAAATATAATCCAAGTGGACCAAAAGCATAATATTTTATTTATAAGGTTGATTTTGGTCGAAATAAACTTATCTAATAGAATTAGGACATGTTTTAGGGTAATTATAATATCATTTTTACCTTTAGTTATCTTATTTACTTTTAACTGTGGTAAATAAAAGTTAAACATTACTATTCACAAAAAATTATGTTCATCTTATTGAACCAAACATTCCTTACTAATATCGATCGCGTCTCTCAGATTTTTGAAATTCAATTAATAGAAGCAGTAAAATTATGTTTTATATGAATTTTCAAAAGCTCCTAGAAGGTGGGTAAAAGACGGTAACATGTTAAATAAAATTTTATATATCTAATATTATTATAAAATGACTCCAATGAATTACATTGAACATACATAGGAATTGTGTATCTATTTTTACCTAAAATAAATTTAAATAAAAAATCAATTTTAAACAATAACACAGTGTTTTTCACTATTCATCAATAATTGAATGTTTTCAGAAAAATACAAAAAATTCACACTAAGCTAATTTTGATATTCCAAATCCAAAAATTAATATCATTTTGAAAAATAAAATTTATAAAATTTCCAAAATTAGGTATTACTATTCATAATGGCTAGTCTGATTGGTCATGGTGTGTTAAAACTCCATGTTGCATAGAACGCAAGCTATTGCATTATTCAAAGGAAAAAATTCTGTGGAAGCCTGGGGTGTTACAAAATTAGTCGGGCTGTAATTTTTTGGGTAGGGGCTGTTTCATCACACATTTTTCTTTCCAAGACAAGTTTGGGTGATTTTTGTAGTATGAACTATACTAATTTAGGAGATGATAATTTTTCACTTGTTTACCATCTCTAATTTATATAAACTAGCCTCTCTCATCACATGAAATTGGTAGATCAATGTTTGGAGAACATTTTTTACTACGAACAAATAGTCCACAGTGGATACAATGTCGCCTAATAACCTTGTCATCAATAACTGCTGCATGAGGGGTTGTCTCAGTCCTCTGAATGGCCCACTTTCTTGTGAACTTGTTCTAAGACTTTTGATCCAACTTATCAAATAGTTTTTTAAGTCAATCGGTTATGGAATTAAAGAAGTTACCCACACAAGATTAATCCATAATATTCTTGTTGAAATGGGTGAGGGAATTTTGAAATGTCTCCATGAGAAGATGGGTAGATAATAGATGGTTGGGACATTGCCTAAGGATATATCCAAACCTATCCCATTCCTCATGAACAAGATCTACCTCATATTGGAAAATCCTAGTGATTTTTTCCATAACCTAAATGGTAGTTTTCCTGGGGTAAAATTATGAAACAAAGGCATTGAACACTTAATCCAAGGTTTGAATGATTTCCCCATCAAATTTTTTTAACAAAGTCATATCCCTCCCTTTAAGACCAAATGGTAACACCCTCAACCTCAAATCCTCCTCACTTAGATCTCATAGAAGAAGTTATTGGACAGTCCCATAAAAGTCTATAATAATCTATAATGATCCATCTAGTGGAAGACCATTGGAGGAAGGGAGTTGTGAGATATTATATTGTTTAATCTCATTAATCTTAGACTTAGGGGATTTCCTTATACAAGATGGGTTACTTTACATAGTAGAAATTTGAATCTCCCTATGTATAGGTTTCTTAGGGGAATGAACCATGGGTAGTGGAACATTCAAATTTTGATTTTCTGTAATTCTTTCTAGATTATCCACTTAAAGTATATTTGTTTTCCTAATATCATAATAGTGTTTGTTGATTTATTGAATTGTTTTTTCATGTTCTGACTTAAAGGCTCTAGTGTGCATCCAACTTAAGTAGAAATTTTGAGACTTGTTTTCCTTGTATAGTATTTGTTTTTTTATTTTCTTTTTTGATTTTATCTTTTCTACATTTTTTGTTATATTTAATTTTTTTTCTTTTTTTAACATGGTCACAGATGACTTCCATGGAAACTGTGCCAAAATTTGGTTATTCATGTCATTGAGTGCACCCAAATTAAATTTTTTTAATCCCTACAAACTTCTAGTATTTTTTTAAGAAGGGTTTCGAACTGTAGGGAAGGAGTAAAGGTGTGTTAGGCCAGAATAACTAAAACAAGAAAAACAAAATCAACTAAAATAGAAAAAATAGAAAAATAGTGAGGTAAACAGTGAAATGAATGTGTGGAATAGTTTTGGGAGAATGTAGTGAATTAGAGAAAGATAATAATTATGGTTGAGTAAAGGGGATTGGGCCATAATTGACTGATTTTAATGTTGTTGATCTTGAATGAGACCAATCACATATGTACAATTGTTTTGTGAGGAGGTGTGAAATAACTAACTTATGTTAGATAATTCACCATTTCTAGTGATCTCTCTTGGGAATAGTTATTTCTAACATAACCCAACATAATTATAATTCCTCATGGCTAAGATCTTACCATAGATTTTTTAGTTAGTAATTCAACAGTGGTTGCCTAAGAAAAAGGATTATGTACCCTTCACCTTTTGGTACTTGAGGTAGAGTGACAGAAAACTCACAAGTAAGTGGAAAATAGATCACTAGATAAAAATCCTTAGACCTCTTGTGACTAATCAAGATCCAAGAATAGATGAATTGTCGGTAATTTAATTCAGATGTTTCAAACATCCTAAACTACTTAGAAATTCACATTATAAGCATCATAAAATGTAAAATTCATTTGAACACATCTCAATACAACAAAATAGATAATGTAAAATATGATGAAGTCCTCCTGCTCTGAAAATTCTCAGTCCTCAATCATCTTCTCTGCTCTTTTCTAGACTCTGTTCTTGGATGAGTGAAGAAGGTTGTGGTTTGTCAAGTCCTATTTTGAATGGATGAGAGGGAAATGGAACTAGAATATACAAGTTGACCTAGAGATGGAATGGTATCGAAGAGTGTAGGATGGAGGAATGGGTGAGAGACAATTGATGATTAGGTGTAGTTAAATGGAATAGAGGAGGAAGGATGGGATGGATCTAGTAAGTGGTGGTGTGTGATCCCCCCCCCCCCCCCCCGTAGTACTCTCCTATCCTCCTATGTGTAGGTGGTGAATCATCAATTTCATTTCCAACCTCTCTTTCTTTGAGATTCTTCTTCATTATCACTCTATATGTAAAAACATGAGGATCATTTAATCAGCCCCCATGTGGCACATTTACAATGAAGCCTCCCTCTATCAGGTACTAGAGCTAATGTTCTCTAACGGAATCCATGTCCCTGCCATCACCTTCCCCTTTTCTGAACATAAAAAACCCACGAAGTTTCAGACTCAAAATATGCAGAAATTATAATATATATATGTATGTGTGTGTGAATATTTATATTTAATGCTATATATAATAAAATATGTATGTATTTATATATATAATAACTATTATATTTATTTATTATTGATTACTAATAGAACATAAAAGTTATTAATATTATATATATAAGTATAATTATTATTTTTGTTATTATATATTATATTATTATACTATAATAATTCTATTAGATGTTATTATTGTATTATATTATATACATATAATTTTATATAATAGATATTATATTAGATGATAAAAAATAAAAAAACAAAAAGAAAGAATATTGCGGGTGGTTTCAGTGGTTGAAACAGGGGAATGGAGAGTGGCTCATGGTGTAGGGGAAGAAGGGATTTCTCATGTGGTAAAGATCTAGCATAGAGAAGAGAAATAGAGGGGATGCAGGAGAATGACTCGCAGATAGAAAGGTTTTTTGTTCCGACAGAGGTGGTTCTGAACAATAGATGATAGTGAGGAGGTGGTTCAGTGATGACGAGGCATGAACAGTCTCAGATTCAAGGACAAATGGCACTGGTACCTGGTAAAAAAAGGCAGTGTGATGTTGCAAGGATGCATAGAGAAATAACATTTTTGGTTTTCCCAGATCTAGAATGGGAATTGGAATGATCTAATTTTCATTTTGGGATTCATCATTTTCGGATCCGATTGTTGGTTCTATTGTTCAGATTTGTTGCACAACTGGTTGAATTTCTTCAAAATATTGTTGATATACTCTTAATTATGTGGAATAAATTTTTTTTTTGTGGCTGATGGTGGAATTTCTTCAAAGAGATATTCATTTACTCTTGTGGCTGCTGGAGAAAATTGTTTTGTTACTACTAGTGGTGTGGAATGCAACAGTGAGTCACTGGGAGGAGAATGACGACTAAAACGGATAGTGAGAAGAGGTGGTGCTCGAAATAAGAATGGTGACTTAAGTCACCATTTGTGGAAAATGATGAGGGCAAGAGAGAGTCAATGTGTCAATGTTAGCTAGAAAAATCGAAAAGGATATGGAATGGTGACTCATGTCGCTGTAGAAGTGGAACAGTTGTAGTGACTGTGGAGGAATGATGACTTGTATGAGTCACCATTGACATGTTTGACAGTGACACCTTAAACATAAATCAAAAAAACACAAAAACAATAAATTAATAATTTAATAAAACTAAATAGAATAAATTAACTACTAAAATTAACAAATTAAAACACATATTTTTCATTGATAACAACAAAATATTAATTTAAATTTATTCGACTACATTATTCACAGTAAATATGAAACCAAAAATAATAATAATCAAAAATCCAATTTTTTAAGTTTATTAACAAAATAATTAATTAATTTATTAACAAAATAAAATAATTAAAATAAATAAACCAGTTTATTAAAAATTATTTAAGGAATTGAATTAAATTATTAAAAAAATAGATTATTTAAAGTAATAAAAAGAAAAGTGCAATTTAATTATTTATATATTTGTAAATAAATAATTAAATAAATTAATAAATTAATATAATATTAAATTAATGAAACAAATGTTATTAAATTAAAAATTAATTAATTGAATGAAAGAATAAATAAATTTTATTATTTTAAAACAACAAAAATAAAAAATATAAACACACTTTTGGTATAGGAATACATTTTTAACAATTTAATGTCCAGAATAATCAAATTGTTGATTATTACATAAAATACATTATTTAAACACCAAAAAGAGAATAAAAGGTGAAAACTAATGCGGAAAAAAACATTGAAAAACAACGACATCATTGTTGCAGATAACACTACAGGAAATTTAAGGTAAACCAACGGTTGAATACTGTTGCTATAGGGTGGAGGGCCATTGGTATAAATCATACCAACGGTTTTAAAAACCATATCCCCGAAAGCTGTGATAATAGACATATACCAATGGATTGAGATAAACGGTTGGTATATGTGAAGAAATCTACTCTATCCCAACAAATTTATAATCCTGTTGGTATAAAGTTCTTATACAACACATATTCCAATTGTTTCAAAACCATAGGCATATATTTTTTAGTCTTCCTTTCACCACTATACAAACGGTTTAAACCGTTGGTAAAAGTTTTTTAGCAACGGTTCAGAACTGTTGGTAAAAAAACATACAGAACCTATACCAACGGTTTAAAACCATTGGTATAGGCTTTGCTGTAGAATTCACACAACAGCCTGCTATGTGTGACGTTGTGTGAATTGTACAAAATACATACAATACAATAAATAATAAGGATACATAATTAAAATCTGATAATTATAAGGATACATAATTTAATAATAAATTATAAATACAATTCATTTAAAACTGAATACGTAATTATATGTGATATAGAATTAAGAATACATACAAACTTGCATTTTTATAACACATACACGATTGAATTTAGAAACTAGAAGCTAATAACCCAAAATAAGGAAATGAATAAATGATTTCAACCAAACCCAAATATAATGTCAGGGTTTGGGGCAGGTGTCATTGAACATAGTGATGATGGTAATGGTTGTGTATCAATGAGCTTGTGTGACTTAGGGAATATTGTTGTTCTTGGCGTATTAAATGTCATGTCTTTTAGAATAGGGGTAGGAGCTACTCACACGAGAAGTTAATTGTGTGAGGCTGGACCATGGATCATTGTTCTAAAGTATCAACACAATCTGAATACGTTTGGTCGGTTTTCCGTATGCCAATTGTTTTACTTAAAATGATGTTCAGTTTAAACAAAAGAGATACAGTTAGAGTGATAACAGCCACACCATGCCTCAAATTGAGGTGGGTTTGACTCGTACATGTCACATATGACCCATGGATCGTTGTCTTAAAGTATAAATACAATCTGAATACGTTTGGTTGGTTTTCCATATTCCAGTTGTTGTTTTCACTTAAAATGTTGTCCATTTAAAATAAAAGTGTGACTCTTTGAGTGGTACCGGACACATCGGGCCTCAGATTGTGGCTCGGTTGACTCGTACAAGTCATAAATGACCCATGGATTGTGGTGCTAAATATCAACACAATCCGAATACATTTTCCCGGTTTTCCATATGTCAGTTGTTTTTACATAAAACAGTGTCCATTTAAAAAACGAGAGACACATAGAGTGCTACCGGCCACACTGTGTCTTGGATTGAGGAAGGGATGACTCTTACACATAAAAAATTACCAATGGATCATTGTCCAAATGTATCAACACAACATGAAAGCATTTGGTCGGTTTTCCGTGTGGCAGTTGTTGTTTTCATTTAAAATGTAGATCATTTCCAATAAAGGTGAGACACTTTGAGTGGTACCGACCACACAACGCCTCAGATTAAGGCAGGACTGACTTGTACACATCACAAATGACTCATTGATCGTTTTCCTAAAGTATCAATAGAATTTGAATTTGTTTGGTTCGTTTTCCGTTTGTGAGTTGTTGTTTTCACTTAAAATGATGTCCATTTTAAACAAAAGAGAGACATTTAGAGTGGTATCGGCCACACCGTACCTCGTATTTATGTGGGGTTGACTCATACATCTAAAAAATGTCCCATGGATCATTTTAATAATGTATAAACACTATATGAATGCATTCGGTTGGTTTTCCATATTCCAGTTGTTGTTTTCACATAAAATGTTGTCCATTTAAAATAAAAGTGAGACCCTATGAGTGGTACCAGCCACACCGTGTCTCGGATTGTTGATGGGTTGATTTCTACATGTCAGATATGACCAATGAATCATTTTACTAATGTATCAACACAATCCGAATACATTTTGTTTCTATATTCTAGTTGTTTTTAGTTAAAACATTGTCCCTTTTAAACAAAAGAGAGACACTTTGAGTGATACCGGCCACACCATGCCTCATATTGAGGTGAGGATGACTCTTACTTATCACACATGACTCATGGATCATTTTCCTAATGTATGAACACAATCCGAATGTGTTTGGTCAGTTTTCCGTATGAGAGTTGTGGGTTTCACTTAAAATGATGTCCATTTTAAACAAAAGAGAGACATTTAGAGTGGTACTGGTGACACTATGCCTCAGATTGATGCGGGGTTGACTCATCCACATCAAAAATATCCCATGTATCATTTTACTAATGTATCAACACAATCATAATGCGTTTGGGTGGTTTTTCTTATGTCACTTATTGTTTTCACTTTATATGATGTCCATTTTAAACAAAAGAGAAACATTTAGAGTGGTACCAGCCACACCACACCTCAGATTGATTCGGGGTTAACTCATACACATCACAAAGGTACCATGGATCGTCTTCCTAAAGTATCAACACAATCCGAATATGTTTGGTCAGTTTTCCATATGCACGTTTTTTTACTTAAAACATTGTCCATTTTAAACAAAAGAGAGACACTTAGAGTGGTACCAGACAAACCTTCCCTCATACTGATGTGGGGTTGACTCGTATACGTTGAAAATTACCCATGGATCGTTTTCCTAAAGTAGCAACACAATCCGAATGCATTTGGTTGGTTTTCCGTATGCATGTTATTGTTTTTACTTAAAATTATGTCTATTTTAAAAAAAATAGATACATTTAGAGTAGTACTGGCCACACCGCGCCTCAGATTGATGCGGGTTTGACTCCTATACATCATAAATGTCCCATCGATAATTTTCTTAATGTATCAACACAATCCAAAAACGTTTGGTAGGTTTTCCGTATATCAGTTGTTTTTACTTAAAACATTTTCCATTTTAAACAAAAGAGAGATAGTTAGAGTGGTACCGGCTACACCGTGCCTTAGATTGATGTGGGGTTGACTTGTATACGTCAACAGTGTCCCATGGATCTTTTTCCTAATGTATCAACACAATCCTAATGTGTTTGTTTGGTTTTTCGTATGCCATTTGTTGTTTTCACATAAAATGTTGTCCATTTCGAATAAAAGTGAGAAACTTTGAGTGGTACCAGCCACACCACGCCTCAGATTGATTCGGGGTTGAGTCTTACACATCACATATAACTAATAGATCTTTTTCCTAAAGTATCAACAGAATCTGAATACGTTGGTTTTCCATATGACAGTTGTTTTTTCTTAAAACAACGTCCTTTTTAAACAAAAGAGAGACACTTTGAGTGATATCGGCCACACCATGCCTCAGATTGAGGCAGGGTTGACTTGTACACATCACATATGACTCATGGATCGTTATCATAATGTATCAATAAATTCCGAAAGCATTTGGTCAGTTTTCCATATGCTAGTTGTTCTTTTCACTTAAGATGATGTCCATTTTAAACAAAATAGAGACATTTAGAGTGGTACCAGCCACACCATGCCTCAGATCTTTACGGGGTTGACTCGTACATGTCACAAATTTCCCATGGATTGTTTTCCTAAATTATCAACACAATTTGAATGTGTTTGGTTGGTTTCCTATATGCCAGTGGTTGTTTTCACATAAAATGTTGATCATTTCAGATAAAGGTATGACACTTTGAGTGGTACTGGCCACACCATGCCTCATATTGATGAGGTATTGACTCCTACACATCACAAATGTCCCATGGATCGCTGTGATAATGTATCAAAAGAATTCGAATACGTTTTGTCCATTTTCCGTATGTCAGTTGTTGTTTTCGCTTAAAATGTTGTCCATTTCAAATAAAAGTGAGACACTTTGAGTGGTGTCGGCCACACCGTGCCTCAGAGTGAGGCGGGTATGAGTCGTACTCTTCACATATTACCCATGGATCGTTTTACCGAAGTATCAATACAATCCAAATATGTTTGTTCGGTTTTCTATATGCAAGATATTTTTACATGAAAGGGTGTCCATTTTAAACAAAAGAGAGACACTTTGAGTAGTACCGGCCACACTATGCCTCATATTGAGGTAGGGTTGACTCATACATGTCAAAAATGACTCATGGATCATTTTCTTAAAGTATCAACACAATACTAATGCGTTTGGTCGGTTTTCTGTATGCGAGTTAAGAAAATCGTGTAACAACAGTGATAATATCTTATTTTAAAACTATATACATTGTGCATGATGTGCATACCCTGGTTCATGGTTAGGGAAAATCATGCACATTTCATATAATATATATCCCTATATGGTTGGTAGATACCATGTGGGATGGACATAAATTTTTTACTAACCGTGAGGCATAGTGTTTTTCTACACCGACCAGGGTTCCGAGATTCGAACAAGCCCCAGAAGCCCCATAAACCATTATAACATCATTAGTCTTCCATATTTGGTAAAAAATATAGAGTTATACTAAATTAAAAAATCTCCATACCAGATTGAAAATCCATGTTAAAAAATAAAGAGTTATATTGAATTAAAAAATGTAATGGATAAATCTACCCCTGATCACCATCACCATCACCACTATCTTCAACAGCCTCATCCTCGCCGCCATCTCTGTCCTCGTAGTCATCCTCATCATCATCCCCATGACCATCCTCGGCCCCATCCTCACTCTCGGTTGTATCCTCGCCCTCGTCCTCATCCTCATCTTCACCCTCGTCGTTTTCAGCATCCTTGTCATCACCCGGAACGTCATCATCTCGACCACCACTAGAACTATCTCCTGTTGCACTAGATAATGCACCCATCGATGACATATATGTCTGAAAAGACACACTATCCTCTGGTGGAAGTGATGAAGATAAAGCATTGATCAGTTTCATAAATTGTTTCTCCCTTGTTTGAACCTATTCTTCCAACTCTGTGACCCTTTCATCAGGCAGCCTTGTATGCCTCTTGACCTGTTCCAACTCGTTGGTACTATAATGGATACATGTAGAGGACCAATACCTCGTCGAGACTATATTTTTACCAGGTCGACAGTGTACTCGACGAGAGTTCTCATCTCCCAAAACCAGATATAAATGATCGTGTGGCTTTAAATTGTCAGGCTCCTGGGCATCAAGGGGCTCTAAAGCAGCCTGTTAAAAATATTAATAGATTATTAAATTTCAAATTATATATTAAAATTTGAAATAAACATATTAAATCTTACAATCTTTTCTTGTGTCGGTTCCTTAACCACAGTTCCATCTTTTTCCTTGTACTCGAGCAAAACAATTTTTCTCGAGGGAGACATCCTTCAATATACAATTTGTGATTCTGTAATGACATTGAACCAATATAAAGTTAATGTATAAAAATATATTCAATATTCAGTAAATCAAATAATTTAATTAGGAAATAATAAAAAGGGAAAGTCCTAAAGAAAATTTATAAACAACTATATCGTATAAGCTGCCTCTCATGATCTGGCATTGTAGTGCGCCCCAAAGTGTGGAGGTATTTCTTTGAATTAATGTTTTTCTTTTTTTAGAATATTCCTAATAATGTTTAATAATAAAAACATAATATTAATGAAAAATATGAAAAATTTCATCTAAATACCTCGAATGCGATTAATACCTTAAATTTGACAGTTTTTCAATGGGTAATCATTTGGAGATATTGCTCTATTGGCCAGTCATCCATGATAGGTACTGTCTCCAACTCCGTACCCTCTATATCACACCAGCTAAGATATAATTCATGCTTATAAGCTCTATAAAGCTTTGATAGCTCTTTTAAACGTGCTGGTTGTGCACCTTCTCGATCAGGGATGTTAAACCGAAGCTGACACCAAATAGATTAATTCATATAAATACAAAAAAATACTACATTAAATCCAATATATTTTTTAGCCATATTTGTGCCCATATATTATCCTTGACTTCATGTGGTAGATGTCTCCAAGAGAGAGAGATGACTGAAATGATGTCGGGGTATTTGGCTAGCGTCGCCAAAAACCCCCGACATTCCTTCCTAGGTGTATCAATCATTTGTCCATCATCACTGTATTCAACCATAAACTGTGTCTCGCAGTTCCATACTGCATGACAGTGACTATTCCCCCTCCCTTACCTCCTATCAGTAGATGAATCTATTATTAAAGAAAAAATTCAATAAAAGTTATAATAAAAATGAATTTTTGTATAAAAATTTGTTAGAGTTATATAAATATACATGTGGTAGTCAGATCAATGGATATCACTGGATGTGCATAAGCTAATGGAATATCCTATAAAGGTAGAGTTTCCCTCAGTGTATGCTCCTCATCCACATACTGTGTTAGAGTAGGAGTCAAAGAAGTTGGAATATAATAGCTCGGAGATAATTAACTAGAATCCAAAGATTATGGCACAGACATCTTTCCAACTGGTAGTGTAAACATCAGAGTCCTAAATATCCCGTGTGCCCCTAAGGACACACTAGGATCAAAATGGGGTGTAGAAGATACGTTTTTGGTAGGGGCATAGTCCAATTGGGTACGACCAGTGGATCGTCTATCTCTCACACCACGAGCCCCCATACCACCGGCCTCAGTACCGGGACCACCAGATGATCGTCTAACTCTGACACCCCCCACTCCTACCACCAGCCTCTTTACTGGGAGAAATATCAGGCTCCTCATTAGATATCTATCATCTAGGGGGTGGATCCTGAAAAAAAGTTTAACACAAAATTAATCACATGATATTATCAGTTATTGAAATATATATATTTGAAATAAAATACTCATAACATGGATGAGTGGAGGAATGCCCATCTGTGTCAAGCGACAATTATTCTAGATTTCATTACACCCTTCCCAAATGAATAACTGAAATCTTTCAAGTCATTAAGCACATCAGTTCCAGACATACGCTGAGGTGGATCGTCAGACTCCATGGTATTGTAAAATCTTCAACGATTGTTTATATATGGATGGTTCATTGTCAAGAATCGTCAATGTCCCATTAAACTTAAACTATGACGATATTTCAATCTTCTTGATCGAGGATTCTTCATACAAATAGGACATGCCAATTTTCCTTTTGTGCTCCATCCAGACATCATTGCATAAGCAGGAAAATCATTGATCGTCTACATAAGTGCATCACACATCTCAAATATGTCTTTCGAACATGCATCGTATGTGGGAGCACCCACATCCCAAAGAAGATTCATCTCTTTTATTAGAGGTTTCATGTATACATCTATATCTTTGTTGGGATTATAAAGGCCAAAAATCAGTATACTCAAGAATGTGTAAGGCTTTTTTCATACACAAACATGGGGGAAGGTTATAAATGTGCATGAAAACCAGCCATGTGTTGTACGAAGTAATCATCTTACCAAATGGATTAAAATCGTCACATGAAATACCTAGTCTCACATTACGCACATCAGCTACAAATTCAGGATATTGAGCATCAAATCTCTTCCATGAAAATCCATCTTTAGGGTGAACCAACTCGTCATTATTCTTTTTTATCTCGATTTAATTCCATCGCATTTTTACTAATATTTCATCAGACATGAAAAGGTTTTGTAATCACGGGATAAATGGAAAGTGCCACATTACTTTTTGTGTCATACGAGATGGTGTTCCATCATCTTTTGGCTATCATCCGGAGGATTCACATTTGATACAATCATTTCTTTCAGCACTTTCCTCCCAAAATAAGCTTCAATCATTCGGGCAAGAATGATTGTTTTTTGAGAATTCAAGTTCATCAACTAAATTCTAAGCCATATAGTCATTTGAGAGTATATCTACATCATCTGGAAGTAATTCCTTCAAGAAGGTAAGAATGTAATCGATTGTAGTATTTGAAATCTCATACATAGTTTATCCATGAATCAATCAGATTAAAAATTCCATCTTTTTCATTTTACCACATTGCCGATATACTGGAGTCATCGCATCATCATTCAATTTTTTCACCCTATCAACATCATCATTTTCATTGGACGCATAATGTGTGCTTGTATCGAAATCTTATTGGTTGGACATCCTTTCCTTATCATGATGCAGAATAAATGGAAACTGATCATATATCAAACTCTCCAATTTAGTCCTATCATTTGGATCATCAACATTTTGAGATTCCATTTTATCTCCATTGTGATGCCAAACGTAATAGTTTTTTTGGAAACCATATTTGGTTATATGATAGCTAACTTCTTCACGACTCAACCAAGGTCTTCCAACACAATTAGAATACGAGTAGTGTATGCGACCACTAACCGAAGCCTTGTCAAATGAAAAATCTAAAAAGATGTTCAAATTATATTGAAAATCGGTTGAAATATGATCTGTTTCATACATCCAACTTCTATCCATTCTGTAAGAAAATTTCAATAAATCATTTCAAATAAATTCAATAATATTGAAGTTCAATCAAAAAAATATTTAGGTAAATGATAATTGTTTACTTTATATAAAATCATAACTGACACATTACTCTATATGAGAATCATATTAAGAAACACAACAAAATATAGTTTATATAAGAAAATAAGATACCGAATTTATAATGCCTATATTCAAGGATTTCCTAGTAAGATATTGGAATTGGATCAAGGAATACATAATACTTAAGGGTGTTGTTGGGAGTACATACGTTTTATACTTTAACTCATTCAGGGAGATGATGATGAGGAGTTGGATGAGGATCACATCAAAAGTAGTTATAGCCTCGTTAAGTTTCACCTTAAACATGGATTAAAGGATCGTAGGGTTGGGGCCATAGATCATTGGTTGGTAGGGTGTATTCATTGAATCATGTCCCATTTTATTTTGGAGAGGGACCTTCAATAGTTATATTTATTAAAAACACCTATAAAAAGGATATCTAGGAATTGTGACATCCCAAACCAGGATGCCACTCATTAGTGACCCAAACCAAGATGGCCACTCATTTGAGAGGGACCTTCATGTTCTATTGTGTTTTATCTCACATACGAATAATGATTTTTGGGAGTGAAATAGGGTTGATCATGACATTTTTTTTCACAAAAGGAATAGATCAAAACAACTTCATTTGTGGGAATAATAACAATCCCATGGTCCTCTTGATATTTGAATCACACAGTCATGATTTTTGAGATGAACTTGTATCCATGAAACCATATTATAATTACGATTAAATACAAGTGTTTTTCTGATTTTCCTAGGCATTTTGAGGAACCCCAAATCAGTAAAAATGTTCATTGTGTTTTAAAAATTTGACTGAATAACTCATGTATGATGTTGAAGGCAGAATGATTAATGGTTATATTAGGAAAACTAATATTCATTAATATTGAGAATTTCACATTTTGTGAATTAGTTTCATGAAGATGGAAGAAGTAATACATGGGAGAAGGAGAGGTCCCACAGAGAGTTCCCTTTGTAGATATTTTATTAATAAAGAACATTAGATTATATGGTTAAGTATTTCTTATTTATTCTGTGAAGAATAATTAAGGACCACATACCAATTTTCAAAGTTGATGAAGATACACAATATGTTCTATTTTTCAAAGGATAAGTGAACAGTGTATCATTTTATATATATAACGATTTTGATAGAAACATGATACATACTTTTTATGCAACACATATAGTGTACAAAAATGACGATAAATAAGATCTTCATTTTTGACATGATCTTAATGAAAGGAGTTATTTTCATGAAATTTTATGAATAAATATTACACAAATTTATTATGAGTTCATATACATGAAGATGTAATATTTGGAGAATTGAGATTAAGAAAAGAACTATGCATATTTAAAATTAGAACACAAGAAATAGGCCATACCCTTATAAATGTATATGTGTAATGAAAACATAAATTGGACAATCTGTACATTGATGTAGTGATTTGAGTACACAATTTGTGAAAGTAGTGAATCATAAAATTTTCCAAAATCCCTAGAAATTGGTCAAAACGACGCGATTTTTATAAATAGTGAAATAAATGGAGAAATCATGAGAATATAAGGATATCCTTGACTAATATGAGAAGAGGTTGAAGGAGTATAACCTTAATGGGGGAGTTCCATCTGATCGGATCAAAGAGGTTCACCTGGGTGCTTCTGGGAGTCTGAGGATTCTGTTATGGAAATCGGGTTCTGGGAGTCAGGGGAAGGGTTCTGCTTAAGTGAATTTGGGGGGGGGGGTCTTTCCCAACGGTTATTAAAAACCGTTGGGAAAAGCATAGATTTCCCAACAGTTATTAAAAATATTTGGTAAAAGTATGGATTTAACAATGGTTTCTTCAAACCGTTGGGAAATCCTTCCCTAACCACACCATTACCAACGGTTTATTCAAACCATTGGTAAAGGATACCTATACCAACGATTATTTTGAAATGTTTGTATAAAATCTTTGGGAATGCTATACTTTCTAGTAGTTTAAAAATTACTTAAATATATTAGTAATACATTTCATAATTAATATACACTTTTAAATTTGAAATGACTAATTTAAAATCCAAAAGTCTCCAAAAAAATAATTGATAAAAATTTCTATAAAATGAACAATAGAAGTATTTGTTGAAATAACTTAAACAAAGTGTATTCCTTAAAGTGTGAATATTCATTCATGTGGTATACAATAAAACATAGATTCTATGAATATTTCTAGTAAATAGTCATAAGTACCGTTTTGGAAAAATACAAGACGATTCATTCTAATCCTTGGTAAAGAATGTAAAATACTGTTAACAAATATATTGAATTATCTTTTTAGATTAGAGAAAATTTTCATGAAAATAACAAAATGAAAATATAGAAATTAAAGAAAAATATTCCCGAAAAAGTACAAATATAAAGTCTATTTTCTTTTAAATCATTATTTTAGACATTTAATAACATAGAGAGCAGAAAATAAAATTATAAAAAAATAATTTGAAGAAATTACTAGATTATAATAAAAAATAATTTTTAAAGTATAAATCATAAAAAATACATAAATTTAACTATAAACAATCCCAATAAAAATGTGATCGTAGTGTAAAACACATACCACTTTCATAAATTTTATGACATAAAGTACATGATAGGATTAAAATAAAATGAAATATAAATTAAGATGAATTTGTGTGTATTAATTATAAAACATATAAATGGTTCAATAGATAAACTTAAATAAAATAAGATAGGTGTATAACATAACACATGTCCCAAAGAAGAAAATTTGGGAGAGTAAACCATTACCATCATATTAACATTCATATAAAATAAAAACTAATGAAATAGTTTTAATTGTAAATTTATTATATTGAAATATAAATGATAAATTTAATAACATGTTAAATGGGTAGTATATATACCTCATTAAAATAAATTGGTTCATAACATCATATATTTCACAATAAACCAATATTGATTCGAGAACCCTTACCTCAAATATCTATTTCTTGTTAAGCACTTTAAACTCATCTATATAAAATTAAAATATATTTTATTTCAATTATAAAACAATATAATCCCTTATATTATATTCGTATAACTTTTCAACAACCATTTTACAATAGTTATTTATTATTATCATCATTACCAGGGGTGAGCTGTTTCATTTTTCATTTTTGTTTCATTTAGGAAGTTACGGTCAACAAAATGTGAGCATAGTTCCATAGTATCATGAACCATAATAATTTCATAACTATCATCTTTGATCACTATATAAAATTTTATTAGTATTAATATAATATGTTGATGAAAAATGAATTACATCACTACAATGAGATGATAATATGATTTAAACTTGAGTAGTGTCTCTACTTTTCGATAGATGGAAAGAAATAATGGTAAATGAAAATTTAAAATTTTTTTAATAATTTTTATATAAAAAATATAAAAAAAATCCATTAAATATGTCTTTATTACCATCTAATTAAATTATAAATGAAAAATGAATCGCATCGATTCACGGTTTTGGTAGTCTGCACATACGCACGAGCAACTTTATCAACATTAAACTAATTTTATAGAAGGAAGGTACATAATATTTTATAATTATTGTATTATACTATTCTCTTATATACCATATATAAAAGTTTTACCTATCATAATAACAAAAAATTAATGATTGTTGTGGGAAATGAATCATATTATTATGTGGGGATGATAGTCCACACATATCCATGAGAGATACGTTTATATTACATTTGATCAAGAAGATTTGGAAAAAAGTTTGTTAAATAATTATAGTAGAATCTCAATATACTAATTATTCTTGTTATTTCAAGTTATTTTTTATAAATTAATTTTATAGTCGGTGGATTAAGAAATAAAATTGAAAGTGGTCAGTTATGATTTATAAATCTTTTTGAGAGACTACATTTAAAATAGACCTTATTACATAACGGATTAGCATTAGGAGATGACCAAAAGAACTATGATTCGTGGAATGAGTCTAGGAATGTTTTTTGGAATATAAAATCAAATACATAAGTCTAAAATTCCATGAATATGGGAGGATAATTAGTTCTATTTTATAAGTGAAGGGAGGTATACAAAAAAATTTCTTAAAATATTTCAATAATATAATGTCATTTTTTTGTAAATTTTATATAATTGACATGAATTATAAGGTTGGATAATATAAAGTTGGAATTACTTTATACATTTATAATTTGACATGTTTTGTTCCATTCCTACCCTTATCTCTCATATTAACACTTCCATAAACCCCGTTTTAACATCTACAATAGTAAATTATTTTGAATATTCATTTTTATCAAGGATTAAGATAAACCTTTTGAATTATATTAAAAATTATGAGAAAAAATATTGAATATATTTTAAAATATTCAATTTAAAAATGATTCAGAAGATAATTTTAATGATTTTCATAGAATGGAATTAAAACCTATTTTAGAAAAAGGAATATTTAAGATTATAAAAAAATTACATCAATTCCACGCCTTGTGTAAACAATCAAATTAATGTTAAATTATGTTATGGAAGGAATATTATTAATATTTTATGACACATTAGTCATTATATATTAATTTAATTCATAAATTATAAAAACACATTTCACGTAGAAAAATAGTTTTTAGAAAAATGTGCTTTAAGCCAAAATATGAAATTGTTGCAAAACCAAGTATAAGGATGAATACTGTGAAATTAATTTTATTGGTTATAATTTAAAGAGACATATATTACATTAACAAAAAAATTTAAAAAACAAGGCTTCTTTTAAATTACATAATGAAATGAAATGACGAATTTACAAATATCATTGTTTTTCACTAATCACTGAAAAATAAATATATTTAGAAACTTTTTAAAACAAATATCACTATATGAAAATATATACATGATGATTTTATAAATGAAATTATTTCCGACAATTAAATTTTCTAACAATGATAGAAATTAGTTATAATGTCATATAAAAATACGAAATAAAAATATTTTTTTTAAGAAAGCATACTTTTGAAGTAAAAATGACCTTACAAAAAATTACATATTTATTTACTAGATAATAATCAATAAATTTTCTTTATTTAAAACTTATATAAATATTTTTCATAATGTAATTATTAAAATTAAAACCTACCAATTTAATGGCTAATTTATAATTGTCAAATTTAAATAACAATATTTTTATAGTATATAATAGTTTTGTTAATGTCTGGTGTTTCATGTTAAGAAAGTGAACGAGTAATGTATTCTTCTAAAGTAAATTTTTGTGGAAATTATTTATTCCCCCCTAAATAAATTGATTCCTTGTTCTTTTCAACTTGTTATACATGGCTTCAATATTTTAAAACACATTTTCTGAAAACCCTCATTGTAAAAATAGACAATAAAACATCCATTTAATGTTGGAAGTTGGAAACAAAAAAGGATACCTGAAATAACCCATAAAAAGATTCCCAGATAAGGATAACATTTACATGAAGTGAAAATATAGGAAAGAATGATAAAAATAATGTCCTAGGAATAGTATTGAGTGATATAGATCATGATAATGAGATACAAATAAACACATGACCATAAATCAAAAAGGGATAATGAATTCCATAAATTCTAAAATGATACTAATTGATTATAAAGGGAAAATCATTTAATTATCTATCACATTCATCATTATCTTGATTCCACATGGTTACATCCATTAACTAAAACTAAAAATAATATTTTTAGAAACAATAATCATATTAGTAAATCATATTACAAATAAAAATAATCATATGACATATAAAACATGATACTTTACTCTCAATATAGGTTAGATTGTGATTAACCTATATTATCCTTGGACATCATCTATACAAAACCATCATAATTGTTCCTATGGAAAATGTTTTATAACCCAATAAAATCTCATATTAGTGTCCATCCTAGTTTGTAATCTTGGTCCCACACATTGTATATTAGTGTTGATCGAGTTAATACCCAATCCGAGAAATTTAAATATTCTTCCCCAAGGTGTAGATGCACCATAGATGCATTCAATTTTATGTTTCCCGATAAGCATGAATTTTACCAAAAATATACTCTACATTCCTTACCATAACATGTATTGTTCTCTTATACATAGGATTTTCCTAGGGATACTCACTAAAGTTTTATCATCCATGATTAAAAAAATAATTGAACCATTCTCTAATACCAACTATAGAGAAATGAGCATTATTTTTCTAAATATTACATCTTATTAGATGAATAATTTTTAAATATCATTAAAAACCATAAAATAATTATGATAGATCCAGTTATAAAGAATTATGGATCATTAAAAAACTAATATATAATATATCAACAACATCTCCGATTTTTTTCTTTATATCCATAACCAATCTTCAAAATATCATACACAATAAATTTCAACATATATTTTTGAAAATGAATCATAATTAATATATATTGAATATTCTTAGTAAGGGTAAATAATTGAGATATCAATGAATAACATGTCACAAGAATAAGTGTATGAGAACATGATATTAATCGATCAAATTAAAAAATAATAATTCCGAGACCAAAATAATGATTCATGACATAAAAAATGATCTCTAAGAGCATAAAATTTCCATATGATCATGTAATACGAGAATGGATTAATTTTATTCCTAATCCAAATCATAGAAATCATATATAATTTCCACCAACCAATACATTCATCACATATTTTCCATCAGCTAACCACCTGTGTACCTTCTTTGGTCTTGGAAGAACCTATTTTGTATCCACTTTTGAGCTTGGGATAACCTCTCATGTACAGTTTTATCTTATAAAATAGTAGTATTTACCCAGTTCATTGGAGGTATATAATTATCTGAAAAATCACATAATCATAATCCATTCATATGTATAAAAAATACCAGGATATCATTCATCATTTTATTATAATGTATCCCATGGAAAATAAAATGTTTTTAATCACTAATTCATCATCATAATCATTATCCATCTTGAGATATAATTAATTTTATAACCCTGGATCATATATCCATTAAATCATATAACTCATCAAATGATATTGTTACACAGAATATTCCTTTAAAAGATCACACAAATATTTCCTATGTAAAATATACTTTTCATTTTGAAATCACCTATTTAAATTAAAAAAATACCAAAATATTTAGGAGAAAAACTCCAATGAAATAAATCAATGGATACACTAATGGGGACATTTAAATGAAATAATAGTCATTATGGTGATAAAATCAATTCGTGCGGTATAAGTTAAAGACATGATGCCACTCACATTTTTCATAAATTGTTAAAAATACCACAATTTGGAAATAATAAGAAGTTTAATTTTAATCCATAGAAAATAAAGTAAAATAGATTTAAATTGATAGTAAATAATCTTTAGATATTAAAATAAATATAAATCATTTTAACAAATATTGGTAAAATGAATAAAAATAATTTTGATTGATTAGAAATAAAAAATCTATGTTCCAAAAAACATTGTTTCATAATATTTAGATCATTGAGAGTGGAAAATTAAAAAATCATATTTTAAAGAAAAAATATGACAAAAATAAAATTTATATGATTTCGAAATGATATATAATATAATTTCATCATCTGAAATATAATCCTAAACAATCTAATAAATGAGATTGTAACGTTAAATTTATACTGCTTTGGTAACATTGGAGTCATATTTTCTATGAAATAAATAACATAAAAACCTTAAATACCAATAAAATATTGATATTTAGGATAAAACTTATAAAATGTGTAGTATATACATCTAATAAAATAAAAAACGTGTATAACAAATCATATTTTCCAATGAATACAATTTGAGATGGTAAACAATGACCAATTTGGTATCATTCTAATAAAATAACATTTCATGAAATTGTTGTCGGATTAGCATAGCCAATAGGGGGTGAATTGAGTTCCAATAAAAAATTTTATTAATAAGTTTATTTAAAATATTCCCCAAATAAAAAAAAATTGGTCCAGTTAATAAAAGTAGTGAATTTATAATAGTTTGATTGATTAACTAGTTTCTTAGAAGATTGATTAATTCTCAGTAATGAAAATTTTAAGAATTGATATTACTTTTGAAACAAACCTATTGAACCAATATAGTTATAAATAGTATCCAAGACTAACTATCAAAGTGAAACTTAATTTTATTAAATCTAATTTAAAACAGAGAAAAAATAAAATTTAAACCAAATAAGAAATAAAACAAGTGCTTCAATCTCATGAAAAAACCTAATCCACTCTACTTAGTGATCACCTACCACCAAGAAATCTATATAGACATTGTTTTTTGATACACACCCTAGATCAAGGTTTACAAAATAGTGCACAAACTGTCCAGGCCAACTTGACCTCTACCACAATTTTTCATGGGAAATAAATATTTAGGTCACACATGAACTCTCCCATAGTAATGTTTGGGTGAAAAAATATGTAAGAAGATTTTTGAGTTGGGATATATTGTATCCTCTAGTTCAGTGCAGGAGATAGTGTGTGTTTAATAGTGTAATGTCCCGGGTCCGAGTGCCACGAAGAGTTTCCCCATACCCAGTTGGTCACAGGAACTTAAATGCATTTTCCCAAACAACAGTGGTTGTCGACTAGCAGCGAGGGTCTTGGGTGTGATAGTGGGGAAACTATGCCCTCATTGATAGAGTAACATAGCAGAAATAAACGGATAACAATAGTAGAAGTAGTAATAACATGCAATAAGTAAACAATGGAAGATTGAAAGAAATAAAAAACTGGAGCATATATGTAAATGATGCATGATACATATGTCTAAGAAAACAGCCAAACAAGTCACAATCCTGGAATACAGTACTAAACCAATGTATAAGAAAAACAAGTAAACAACTTCTAAGAATCACAAGCCTCATCTTGGTCCCATGATTTCCTGCTCCAATAAGTCATGTACCTAAAGTATAAGGGTGATTTCTCTTATCTAGAACTGCTACAATATAATCTTTTTGGACCTAGAAGCATGACCCAAATAGGATTTGAGATTTATTATAATAGGAAACCACCTGAAGATCTGTGCCCAACAGTCAGGGAATATATATATGGAAGACAATATGCAAAAGAAGTAATACACAAGGAAGTACTCAAAAGTAAACAGTCTTACAATTTCAATTACAAATATTTTCTTTTAACAATTTAACCAACCAATTAAAAATATAAGAAACACCTTGATAAAGTTCTCATAGCCTAACCCATCTGTTTCAACCATAAATAAGGATATAGAAAAGACTCTTAGAGGAAGCACTCATCGTCAATTCCCTCTATTGTCTTGTACAATCAATGATTCTCTGAGGAAACACTCACTGTCAATTCCCCCTATAGTCTTTTAGATGTAAACTACAGACACTTTGAGGAAGAACTCAACGTAAATTCATCATGTAATCTAGTAATGGAACTATATACCCTCTGAGGGAGAACTCAACTTCAATAACTCATATAGCCTCTCAGCGTGACAATTATAATAGACACTCTGTGAAAGCACTCAACGCCAATTTCCCCTATCGTATCACTACACTAGGTTCCTGCAGCCTCGTGTAAATAAATCGTTCACAAATGATGATCAACATCCAAATTAACCCTCAAAGTACTACTTGTCTAATTAGTTACAAGTAATGGCACACCATATTAGGTAAATAATCACTCCATATTAACAATACTAGGAATGGAAAACAATGGCCGAACATGCAAAGCTAGAACAAATGACCAAAATCAAACAGGCATGGGAAAACAAATACATGGCATGGAAATTAACCATATTCACAATCAAAAAACATCTATTTAAACATACAAGATAAAGAAGGAATTAACAAGGTCATAATCCCAAAACACGCAATACCCCGAATGAGGGTATTGGGAACTTCTTCACATATAACTCAAGAAAACACTACAGAAAGGCACAAACCACCTATCTTGGAATTATACAGGAGATATTCATGAAACTCAGGCCTTGAATCTCCTTATAACGTTTTATATTTACAAAAACTCTTAAAACGTTCAATCAAGGATATCTCATGAAAGAGGAGAAATTAAGAGATGAAGCTCTAGAAGAAGGAATAACTCACCAATACGATTCCAATGCAACCGATGTTGTTAGATTCTGAGAACCAATGGTGAGTTGAACGCTCAGAGAAGAATCACCAACATTAGATGATCCTAGATGAGATGCGCAGTTAAGACGATAAATTTGTGAACGATATGTGACATCGGTCTATTTAATGAAATAAAAATAAAAGTACATTGTGTGTTCTTTAAAAGTACATGGTGTGTTCTATCCTTAACTAGACTATACATTAGGCAGTCTCCAGGTCACCCCACACGACCATGTAATTGCTTGTCATATGGATAGTACATGGTCACCTTCATAAACCAAATACATGACATGCACTTATAGGTGCACAAATTGTACTCTTGAAATTTCCAAAAACTCCTCTTTTCCTAAAAAACAACCAGAAAACAAGATTCTTATCTTAAAAGAAGATCCGAGTTTTTACAAACATCCCCACTTAAATAAATTCATCCTCAAATTTCCATAGCAAGACAGCGTAGAAGAAGAATCCTGAAACAGATCAGGCCACAATGATCATACATCAGTCTCCCTCTTCTAAGTCTCATCATGTACTCACCCGTGCTACCATAGCACCCGTACCAGAGGAACAGAACATCCACGGAGAACCTTCGCACTACAATCAACAATCCAGATAAGATTCTACTCAAATGATACTTCCATCTCCAACTAAACCTCCTCGAGTTGAAAAACATGAGACCGGTCTAAGAATTAATGTCGTAGCTGAGAAACGTGGAAGACGTTATGCATATCCTGGTACCTCTTAGGTAACTATAACCGATAGGAAACCGGACTGAGATTTTCCAAAACCTCAAATGGCCTGACTTACCTCGAGAAAATCTTACCCTATCTCCAAATCCTCATGTGTCCCATCCTCAGTGTGACATGTAGAAAAACCTAATCTCTGACCTTGAACTCTAGAGGTTTCCTCCGTCGATTAGTATAAGTCTTATGTCGTGACTGTGTAATATCCATCCTCTTCCGAGTCACCTATATCTGCTCTGTAGTCTCCGGAAAAAGACGAGGTCACATCATAGCTGCCTCTCCTGCATTCATCCAATATATGGGTGATCGATATGTTCTACCATACAAACCTTATAAGGTTCCATATGAATAGTTACTTTAAAACTATTATTTTAGGAAAACTACACATGAGGTATGTGTTTCTTCCAAGAACCTTCAAAATATAGGACGCATTCTTGTGTCATGTCCTCCAACACACAAATCATATGCTCAGACTGGCCATCCATCTAGGGATGGTAAGCTGTACTTAGAAGTACCTATGTACTCAAAGCCCATTGTAATACCTTCCAGACCCAATATGTAAAATGTGCATCTCTGTCTGAAATAATGGAGTGTGGAACCCCATGTAAATGTATAATCTCTCAGATATACGAACATCCTAGCTCATCAACACTGATGGTTTCCTTGATTAGATTTAAGTGTGAAACCTTTGTGAGTCTATCAATGAAAAGCCAAACTGCATCATTCCCCTGAGGCGACCTCGGAAAACCTGTCACAAGAGCCATCGCGACATCATTCCACTTACACTCAAGAATGGGTAACTGCCGCAAAATCCCTACTAGTCGCTGATGCTCCACCTTCACCTACTGACAGGTGGAACACCTCATGAAAAACCCATTAACATCTTTCTTCATACCGGGCCACTAATAGTGACAATGTAGATCTCGATACATCTTAGTGATTCCAAGATGAACTTCCCAAACTGAGCAATGAAATTCCCGCATCAGCTCCTTGCATATGTCTTCCAACACTCATACGAACCCATGAAAATGCAAGATCTCATCCTCACCTATGGTCCATCTAGGAATTGGGATCTCCCCAAACACACTCTCCCGTAGGACTAGGACTTCAGAATATGATAGATGTCGCATTCAAACTCGATGAAGAAGTGAAGAGGTAATATCTAAAGAAGAGAGAAACGTCTTCCCTTGTCTATTGTGCACCTCCAAATTCATCTCAGAGAACAGAGCCATAATCTGCCACATACAAATAGCCTTCTGAACTGCCTGTATCTGATTCCCTCTTTTCAATGCATCAACCAATGTGTTGCCTTTCCCAGGCGTATAGGCAAGCTCAAAGTCGAAAGACTGAAGGTTCTCAACCCACCTTCACTGTCTCAAATAAAAATCACACTGAGTGAAGATATACTCGAGACGTTTTTGGTCAGTGAAAACCATTAAATGATCTCCCAACAGATAATTTCTCCAACAAAATATGGCATGGAAAAATGCAGCCAACTCCAGATCATGTGTCAGGTAATTCCTCTCATGTGGCCTCAACTGCCGAGACTCAAATGCAACGACTCCTTCCCCCTGCATAAGCAATACTCCTAACCCAATACCTAAATCATCATAGTAAACAGTATAACTCTTGTCCATCTCATGAAATACTAGTATCGGTGCTAATGTCAACCTTTATTTCAACTCCTAAAATTCAGACTCTAAATAATAAGACCACAAGTTCCTTGCACCCTTCATAATCAGGCCCGTTAGCGGCACTGCTTAGCATAAAAAGTCATGTATAAAATGTATACAGTAACCAACCAGCCCTAGAAAAATTCGTACCTCAAATACATTCTTCGAATGCTCCCAGAAAACAACTACCCTCACTTTCTCTAGGTATAATAACACTCTTGTCTCAGAGATAACATGACCCAAGAAGTGAATCTGGTCAATCCAAAAGTGGAATTTTGAGAGCTTATCATATAACTGATGCTCTCTCAGTATACTCAAAACGATCTCAAGATGTGTGGCATGATCGTGTCGAGTGTGAGATTACACCAAGATATCATCTACAAAGATAAGAAATATATAATCCCAGTATGGATGGAACACTCAGTTCATCAGTTCCATGAAAACATTAGGCGTGTTTGTGAGACCAAATTACATAACCAAATACTCGTATAGACCATAGCTTCTCCGAAAGTCTTTAAGAGGTATATCTAATGATATAATGTGCAACTGTTGATAACCAGATCTCAATTAAATCTCTGAGAACACCTGAGCTTCTCGAATTTGATCAAAGAGATCATCAATCCTTGGAAGGATATATTGGTTCTTGACTATCAGGTGGTTCAACTTCCAATAATCCACACAATGTCTAAGAGTACCTTCCACCTTCTTCGCAAATATGAAAGGCGAACCCCAACAAAAATTACGAGGTCAGATGTTTCCCTTAGCCCATAACTACTCTAACTGCTTCATGAGCTATTGTAACTATGGTGTAGCTATCCTATAAGGAGGAATGGACACCGGTGCCTCTCCTAGAACAATATCAATAGAAAATTATACCTCTCGATCAAGAAGAAAACATGAAACTTCCTTTGTAAAGACATCCATGAAACGATCCAATACTAGAGGGAAGTACAAATGTGAAGTCCCCTGGTCATACAAATATAGAATAGGTTGTATCGCCTCCCAACACATGATGCTTGGGTCCAGCTCTGCTCGCTTGGACATCCCATTCACCCTTGTGATGAAATAGTCTACCCTTTGGTGATGTGAAACTGACCATATGATGATAGAAGTAGACAACAGTCTGGAAGGGAACTAACCAGTACATTCTGAGAATTACATCATAGCCTGCCATCTCTAGGAAATATAGGTCCCAAATGAAGTAACAACCACCAACACCAAGAGGGCTCTCCTTGCACTGACGTACACTAGTTGTTCCTATCCCCAACGGAGTCCAGTGTCAAGACATCAGTAGAAGAAACTATATAGAGCCCAATGCTCTCTATAATAGTAATGGATATGAAACCATGGGAAGCCCGTATATCGAGAAGTGTAGAATCTAAAACTGAGGAAACTAGGATTGTACCTCGAACTGTAGAGGGTATGTGATCCTACTCAAACTGGGTCTACTACACTACAAAAATCTATCCTGTAGCATGGCCCTATGACCCGACCTGACCACCCTGAGCTGATCCACCATTTTACCACTAGACGCCTACTGACTGGCTACCATGACCGTGACCTCCACCTCGGCCTGCACGGCTAGAATAACTTCAGTGCCCAGATTGATGTCAAACTGGTGGTGCTTCTCCTAAATGAGGAGTCATAGGATATTCCTGGCCACCACCTGCTGGTGAGAATAATTGACAGAAGTGCTAAAGATGACCCATCTTGCCACAAGATTGCCACTCCACTGTGTCTCTCAGGCTATATGGCATCGTATTCCCAACCTTACCAAGCTGATATCATACCACCTGTTTACCTGATAGTGCATCACACCTACTCATATATCAATGTGTATACTCCCTGTGATGCTTCCTACTATAAGCCAGAGAATCATTGACTCAAGATGCTGAATTGTCTTGGCCCACTGCTCCAAAATACCTCAAGTTGCACTCTGTTATTAGCGCCTGATTAATGATAGAATATATAGAATTAAATATAATGATGTTCACCTGATCCCGAACGTCATTACTGAGACCATCCTCAAACTTCCTTACTACGAATAAGTCATGTCCCCCTAGAATGTGTGTAAAGAACTGTATCTCTATGATGTGAGAGGAATACTCCATGTCTGAAAGAGTACACTGCTCCAAAATCATGAACTCCTAGGCTTGATCGAACCTCAAAGTCTCCAGGTAGAAGTAATCATAGAAGTTACACTGAAACTCATCTGAAGCTATACCCTACCAGTGTCCTGCCTGTGAGATCAAATCCCACCATCTCTTGGAGAAATCCTGAAGCATATACATTGCAATCTTGAAGCTACTCTCTAGAGGCATATAAAAATGCTTGATGATCACCAACATGGATTTTAGCCAAGACTCTATAGCCTAGGGTCCTATATCCCCTGAGAAAGTGGGAGGATGCTGCTGCTGAAAGAACCACATCAATTCTGTCATTTATAGGGCAGGAGGCGATGCTCCTTGGAAGGTATGCATCATCCTCATAAATCCCTCTCAGTACCATGCATCGGAACATGTATCCAGGATAATGGCTGGTGCCAAGAAGAGCACGATTGGAGGATCTGCTGGTGGTCCCTGATCAACCATGATCGGTGTCTGATCACTGGCCTGTAACTGGCGTACTACCGGAGGACGTATCGGTGGCATGGCTCTGCAAGGTCAAGCACATACCTTAGATCAAGATTATCAAGGGCTAAAACATTGATGTGTAATAAGGGAAAAGGATAAAGAAAACATTCAAGTATTTCAAAACATGGATACACTGAGTGTATAACACCTAAACAACGTGTTCCCTTAAGCCTTCACAAGGGCATGTACGTTTTCTATCCTAGGTCGTGTAACACCCCATACACACGGTGTGTTGTCCTAACACATGATGTGTAATTAAATCCTCTTCCCCTAAACGAGTTCTTCTACACGACTAACCCACATGGTTCCCCTAGAACAAGACTATATGGAATGTTTGGGCCATACATGGCATGTACTATAAGAACTTAACCGACCCTTGTTGTTAGTCACATGGCTGGTTACACTTCTCACTCTACACGGCGTGTTCAAGATGGACACGGCGTTTATTTACTGATTTTCATCCACCCGCGTCATTAGTCACATGGCTGGATACATGGCTCTATAGCACAATGTATACATCCGGTACACGGCGTGTCCCAAACATATTTTCCAACCCCGTGTCTCTACCCACACAACCAGTGACATAGTTAGAGACTACATGGAGTGTACCTAAAGTACATGGCATGTACTTGAGAAAAACAGTTCCTTCCCGAACAGAAGAACACATGGCGTGTAGTCATCACTACACACCATGTATTATGGGGTTTTTTCAAATGGTAGGCCTCATAAAATACTCCAAAACCCTCAGAAAAACACTGAATCAACATTAAAGTGTCAAATTCTGATCTGTGAAGGCCCATACTCCCCGCGAATCAAAGCATGGCATCTTACGAATGTTATATACAATGTATAATAAATCAATGATCCACCAAATTCGGATCCATAAGGGCCCACAACACCTCAAGATCCAATGTTTTGAATTCATTCAAATGAAACCCTACAAAATCGAATACCCTATCAAATAGAAGGTATTCTATCAAGGTAGCTATCACAACAACATGATTATCTAGCAAAAAACGTATCACAATAACATGCAATCAATAATTCACCCTAAATGGCATGGTAAAAATGCATGACATGTGATATCTATAAAGTGCCTATGCGATGAATGAGATGGAATACCCTCATCTCATTGGGTTGTAATAGAAATAGAACCTTAATAACATCAACAATAAGATCACAAAGCATGTGAATCACCAAATGGTGAAATCAAATCAACAATAATAACTGCAAATACAGAAAATTCATAATAAACGATGTAAATTTTATTTTGCCAGTACACGGGTGAGCTATTCCTGGGAACAACTTATTACCAAGTACCTAATCCTTTCAACCCGTGGCTGTAGGATCCAAACAATAAGTCAAAAAAAAGAAACTCTGATACCACTTTGTAATGTCCTGGGTCTGAGTGCCACCCAGAGGTTCCCCATACCTAGTTGTTCACATGGCCTCAAGTGAATTTCCCCAAATTCTAGAGGCTAGAAACTACTAGTGAGGGCCTTGGGTGTGATAGTGGGGAAACTATTCCCTCATTTACAGAGTAAAAAAAAGAAATAAAAAAATAACAATAGTAGAAGTAGTAATAACATGTAATAAGTAAACATTGGAAGATGGAAAGAAATAAACAACTAGAGCATATATGTAAATGATGCATGATACATATTTCTAGGAAGACATCCAAACAAGTTACAATGCTAGAATATAGTACTAAACCAAATAACAAGAAAAACAAGAAAAAAACTCTCAGTATTGCAAGACTCATCTTGGTCCCATGCTCTCCAGCTCCAAGCAGTCATGTACTTGAAGTAGAAGGGCACTTTCCCTTATCTAGACCTGCAAAAATATAACCTGTTTGGGCCCAAAAGCATGACCCAAACATGGTTTGAGTTGAATCCCAGTAGGAAACCACCAAAATATATGTTCCTAATAGTCAGAGAATATATATATGGCAGGAAATATGAAAAATAAGTAATAAACAATGAATTACTCAAAAGTAAATGGTCCTAAAGTTAAATTAAAAACATTTACTTTTAACAATTTCACCAACCAATTACAAATACAATAAACCCTTTGGGAAAGTTATCATAGCCTAACCCCTCTGGTTCAACCAAAAATAAGTGTATAGAGAAGTATCTCTTAGGAAGCACTCACCGTCAATTCCCCCTATATTCTCGTATAATTAAAGATTCTCTAAGGAAGCACTAACCGTCAATTCCCACTATAGTCTTTTAGAGGTAAACTACAGACACTCTGAGGAATAAATCAACATTAATTCCTCCTATGATCTTGTAATGGAACTATAGACCATCTGAGGAAGTACTCAATGTCAATACCTCCTATGATCTCACAACATGATAATTATAACAGACACTCCGGGAAAGCACTCAACATCAATTTCCACCATGGTCTCACTACACCAGGTTCCCACAGCCCCGTGTAAAGAAATCGTGCACAAACGATAATCAAAAGTGAAAGTAAACCTCAAAGAACTACATGGATAATTAGCTACAAGTCATGGCACACCATATCAGTTAAATAATCACTCTATCCTAACAACAATAGGGATGAAAAACAATACCCTAACAGGCAATGCTAGAACAAACGTCCAAAATAAAACAAGCATGGGAAAACACATCCATAACATGAAAATTGACCATATTCACAATCACACAACATCTATTAAAACATCCACGGATTAGAAGGCATTAACAGGGTTAAAATACCTAAACATGCAATACCCTGGACAAGGTTATTGGGCACTTTTTCACATACAACTTAAGGACTAACTACAGATACGCACAAACCACCTACCTTGGCATTGTACGCATTATATACAAGAACCTCATGCCTCGAATCACCCTATAACTCCATTTAAATACAAAAATGCTAAAAATGTTAAACCAAGGATATCTCGTGAAAGGGGAGAAATCCAGATATGAAGCTCTAGAAGAAGGAAGAACTCATCGATGTGATTCCAACACACCTAACGAAGATTGATTTAGAGAATGGATAGAAAATCAGGGGCTCAAATTAGAATCACTAGCTATAGATTCTCTTGGATGAGATGATAAGATAAGAAGATGAATTTATGAACGATCCATGACCTTGGTCCATTTAACGAAATAAAAAGAAACGCACATGAAATGTTCTTTAAAAGTACGGAACTTGTACTAGCCCTAACCAGCCTCCACTTTAGGCGGTCTCCAAGTCACCCCACATGACCATGTATTTGGCCATTACACTGCCAGTACATGGTCACCTATGAAAATTAGATACACGATGTGTACTTATAAGTACACAGTATGTACTCCTAAAATTTCCAGAAACTCTTCTTTTCCTCAAAATCAACCAGAAAACAAGATTCATACTTGAAAAGAAGATCTTGGTTATTACAAATAGACAGATAGAAACATTTCATGATATGTAATAAAAATGTACACAACATAGCATAAGATATTGAGATAACGTTTAGAAGGATCTATGTGTTTTGAGATGCAGCTTTGGACTATTTTCATATAAAAGATGTGATGTTTCAATCCTCTTATAAAAAAGAGTGTTGTATAGTTTGTGTTATGATTTTCAGTTCAGTGAGTTGCTCTGCTTCTCTTATTATAAATGTTTCTATAGGTATGTTTGTATATTTGATCCACATAAATACATCTAGAGTTATTCGTGTGTTCAGTTTAGTGTTCTTTCATGCATGTATGTTCTCTTCTTATTCACTTTCATATTTTCTCTTCTTCTTCACCTTCATATTGTTATCTTCTACACATTTTATGCTCATGCACCACAATATTTAATCTTCGTGTGTTTGTGTTTTGGCTGATAAGAAACATGATTTCTTAACCCCGTACCTCATATTGTTAGGTGTCATCTCTACAAAAATTAATTAATTATGTCAGTGTCTTAAATGTATCAAATATGACCGTTAGAATAAACTTATAAATTTAATTGAAAAAGACCAAAAAATGGTTTTGTAAGGAATGATGCAATATTTGGTGTCATGAAACTGTGTCAATGGAAATGGAATCTTCTACTTTGTCTCTAAGTGGTAGCATGGGAACAGTGTGACTTGAAATGGTGTCACTGACTTTGTGAGAATTCTTGAGACTGGTACCAGAGTTACAATGTCTGGTACATTTTAAATTCTCAAACCGGTAGCATGTGGTAGCAGTATCAAGATAACAGTAGAATATATTTTGTGAATTTTAAACTGATAGCTTGGTTATGGTAGCAAGGGTTATGTTATGAGGGTTATGGTAGCAAGGTTTACGGCGAAAAGGGTTATGGTATCAAGGGTTATGGTATCAAGTGTTATGGTATCAAATACTTTACTAAATATGGAATTGGTGGAACAGTTACGGTGTATGGTTATGGTAGCAGGGATACATTGTCAGGGTTACAATGTCATAGAATTCATGAAATCTGTAACTGATGGAATGGTGTAATGGTGTCAAGGAACTGGTTTCTGATACTTAGTTAATTTTTCATAACAATGGTGAGATACTATGATCATAGAAACATTGTCTCATACTTAGTCAAATACTTTCAAGATGTCATATGAAGTAATACTTGTATAATGGATGAGGCTAAAACATAATCATGATAGAACATAATAGAACCAGATAAAACATAGTTCACTAGATTCAAACATGATTTGTGAGACTTTAAACCTGATTTGTGAGGATTAAAACTAGATTTTTGAGCATTGAAACATGATTTGTGAGCATTAAACCATGATGATTCCAACAATATACCCCCTTTTGAAGATAAAAAATCATGGAATTTACAAGCCATATATTTTAGAAAGAAATAGTTATTAGAGAATATATGTGATACATTGTATAAACACTGTTATTCTCCCATAATGATCCTTTTTAAATAAATTCCTAAAGGTTAGTTCTTATTTCTCCCCCTTTTTGGATTATCAAAAACTGAATAATAGAAATAAATATATAAATTTAAGGAAGACAATTAAGAGAATAAACAACAAAATTCCACATTGTATTGAATAAAATGACAGACTTTAGTATAATCATAAAACAAAATACAACATATCGCTATCAAAATACATGTTTCACTTCTCTCTAGATCCATCAGTCTTCTCTTTAAATGTGGAAAATACATTAAGAGGAGAAAATGATGCAGAAGTGGATATGGTAGAATGGATAGAGCTAATTATGAGAGAAGTAAGATGCACTCTTTCTAAGATAGAAGGTGAAAGAGTGGGTCTGTTTGATGATCGAGGTAAGTGTTTCTAAAAAATAATAGGTCTGATCTGACTCAGAGCCTGAGATACAGACATGGTAGTAGGAGAAAAGGAAGTTGAAGAACCAGGATTATTAGAAGGAAATAGGCAAGGGAACAAGGGGTTAGCTACATGTTCCACTATTAAAATACTTTGAACATGTAGACATGGCATCAACAAGTTGATGAAATCGACGATGACTTCACCACTATACTATATTACTTTCTTAAAATCATCCTTACTTTCTAGAAACCTTTCTAGAAAAGGTGTGAATTACTTCATTTTTTAAACTTGTTCCTTAAATTATTTAGTCACTTCTAAGAACCCAAATCTTATTTTCAGGTGTGTATTTCATTTTTGGTTGTTTTTAAGAAACATATGAGTTTTTTCAAATTTCTGGAGTACACACAGTGTACTTATAAGTACACGTTATGTACCCGGTTACCGCGGGTAGCCGTGTCCAAGCTATGTAACGACCGAGCACATGGCCATGTGGGGTGACCTAGAGCCTGCCTAATGTGGGGACCAATAATGGAAAGTACATGCCGTTTACTTTTAAATAACATTCAGTGTACTTTTTTTTATTTCTTTAAATGGACCGGGGTCGCGTATACTCTACAGAACATCCTTCTTCTTCACTCGTCTCATACAGGAGTATTCTTAGTCGATGAATCTTCACTAGGCCCTTGACTCACCATCCATTATCCAATTCGACCACCTTTTATTATGTTTGAATCACCACGGTAAGATCTTCGTTCTTTTAGAGCCTCATTTCCCGATTTCTCCTTTTTTGTGAGATATACTCTGTCGAATTTTTTAGTTTTTTTGTAGATCTATGATGTTGTAGGTCGATTCAAGGAATGTGGTTCATGTATATCATTCATGTAATGCCGATGTAGGTGGATTATGCCTTTCGGTAGTTAGACTTTGATTTATATGTGCAAAAGTGCACAATACCCTTGTTCGGGGCATTGCGTGTTTATGGTTTTTATACATGTTATTGCATGCTATGACTGCTATTCTTGAGTAGAGGATTTTTGATTGTAAATAGGGTTATTTATCTTTCTATGGATGTGTTTGACCGTGTTTCTTGATATTGACCATTTGGTCTAGCTTTTCCTGTTAGGATGCTCTGTTTTCCAGGCCTATTAATGTTAGGATGGAGTGATTTTATCTGACATGATATGATATACTATAGACGATTTTGACTAGTAGTTCTTGAGGATTACATTGTATTCCATATATCATTGTGCATTATTGGATTACACAAGGATTTGGGAACCTGGTGTTGTAGACCATAGGGGGAATGGATGTTGAGGACTTCTCTATAGTGTCTGTTTACTTTTACATGGTGAGACCATAGGGGGGATGGACTTTGTGCTCCCTCAGAGTATTCGTATTACCTCATTAAGAGACCACAGTGGGAATTGGATGTTGAGTGCTTTCTCATTGTTTTTATAGTTACTGATATGAGACCACATGGGGAATTGATGGTGAGTACTTCTTTAGAGAGTCTTTCCTAAAGCTGAACTAGAGGGGTTAAACTGTGAGTACTTCCCATAGTGATTTTTGTGTTTGATTTGGTTGAACCAGATGGGTTATTCTATGATTACGTCCCAAAGGGATACTTATTATTGTAGGTTTCTTAACTAATAAATGAAAATTAATGTAATTGAAACTATAGTATTGTTTACTTTTTATTAATTCCTTGTTTATTGCTTCATTTTGCATATTACTTGCTATATATATTCACTAATTGTTAGACATATATCTTTGGGTGGTTTCCTACTGGGATTCGTCTCACACCTTGTTTGGGTCATGCTTTTAGTCCCAAACAGATAATATTGTTGCAGGTCTTGATAAGGGCAAGCATCCTTCTATTTCAGGTACATGATTTCTGTGGAGTTGGGGAGCATGGGACCAAGCTAAGGCATGCAATGCTGTGAAGCTGTTTACTTGATTTTATTTTGTACTTTGGTTTAGTACTATATTCCAGCATTGTGACTTGTTTGGATACTTTCATAAATACTTGTGGCATGTGTCATTATTGTTATATTTATGCTGCAATTGTTTATTTACTTTAGTATTTCATTGTTTACTTATTTCATGTTATTACTGCTTCCGATATTGTTTTCTGTTTACTTATTCTATTTTACTCTGCCAATGAAGGCATATTTTCCCCACTATCACATCCAAGGACTTCTCTTCAAGTCATAAGCCTCTTTTATTTGGGGAAATGGGCTTGAGGTCATGTGACCATCCGGGTACGGGGCACCTCTGGGCGGCACTCTGAACCGGGACGTTACAAAGTGGTAACAAAGGGATTCTTTTCTTATTGAATTACTGTTTAGAGCCTATTACTTGGGATAGGAAGGAATAGGTAATTAGTAATTATTTGTTCCTAGAAGTAGAAAACCAGTGTACAAGGAAAAGCTGATTTAACTTGATTATTAAAATTTTACTGGTTTTTCAATTTTACAGTTGATTGAATTTCACCGTTGAGTGATTCAGATGTTTTGTGTTGTTATTTTTGATTTTATTATGGTTCTATTTCTGTTGCAACCCGATGAGATGTGGGTATTCCATCTCATGAATTATATAGGCACTTGCTAGAAATCACATTTCATGCATTCTTATGATGCCATTTAGGGTGCATTAACAATTGCATGTTGTTGTGATAGATGTTGTTCTAGATATACATGTTTTTATGATAGATGAATTGGTATAATACCTACTATTTCATAGGGTATTTCTAATGTTTAATGTTTCATTTGAATGGGTTCCAAACATTGGTTCTTGAGGTGTTATGGGCCCTCATGGATCAGAATTTGGTGGATCATTGCCTTGTTATTATTGTATATGACATGTATAAGATGCAAAGATTTTATTTGCGGGGATTATGGGCCCTCACAGATTAGAATTTGGTACTTAAATATTCATTTCAGTGATTTATCAGCTTTCAGAGTAGTTTATGCAGCTAACTTTCTAGAAAACCCAGAATACACGGTGTGTATTTATAAATACATGCCATGTGTCCTTCTTTTCAGGAAGGAATTGATTTTCTTAAGTAATTGTCATGTACTTAAGTACACAACGTGTAGTATCTAACTGTGTCACTAGTTGTGTAGGTAGAGACATGGGGCTAGGAAGTCTTAGGTAGGAAACGCCATGTACCAGATGTACACATTGTGTCATAGAGACCATGTGTCTGGTCGTGTGACTAACGACATAGGTGGATGATGGGTAGCTAGTACATGCAGTGTCTGGAACACACACTCTATGTAGAGTCAGCCATGTAACCGACTTTGTGACTAACTACACGGGTTGGTGAAGTTCATCTAGTAAACGCCGTGTCTGGTACAAACACGCCACTTAGTCATGTTCTAAGGGAACCATCTGGCTTAGTAATGTGGAAGAACTCAGGCACAAGAACACAATTCAAGTAAACGTCTTGTCTTGGAAGAAAACATCATGTGTATGGGGTGATACACGGCGAGAGTTGGCAAAGGTACATTCCCAAGTGAAGGCTTAGGGGAACACGTTGTGTAGGGGTTATACACGACGTGTATCCATGTTTTGAAAAACATGAATGATTTCTTTCTCCTATTCCCTTCTTACACATTTAAGTTTCAGTTCTTTATAAAATTGATCTAAGGTGTTCACTAGACGTTGCAAAGTCATGCCACCGAGAAGTCCTTCGGTTGTAGTCCAGTTACAGGGTAGTGATTAGAAACCAGAAATGGGTGATCATGGACTATCAGCATATGCTCATGTAGTGCCAATCTTGGCACCAACTGTTATTCTAGATACAAGTTCTAATGTACAGTTCTGATAGGGCTTCATGATGTTCATGAAGACCTTCATAGGAGTACCACATCCTTCCCCTTCTATGGCAGAGCTGACACGGGTTTTCCAGCAACAACATCCTCCGTCATTTACAGGGGATGGAGGACCTCAGTCTGTCGAGTCATGGTTAGAGTCCATGATTTCATTCATCGATCATTTGGGGACTCCTCTATAGAGTAGGGTCAAGATCACTACATATATTCATTGAGACTCTTCCAAGAGATGGTGGGATGTGATATCACATGCGGGATGCTAGTAGGTTATGGATTCGGATGAGTTCCAGCATGCCTTCTATGATTATTTCTACCTGGATACTTTGTGGGATGATCAAGCTTGAGATTTCATGAGTATAGATCAGGGTACTCGATATGTTATGGTGTATTCTTCTCACTTCACATAGCTACCACACTTAGTGCCTATTCCAAGAGGTGATGATTTATTCCAATATAGGATGTTTGAGGATTGTCTCATACAAGACATCCTATCTTAGGTAAACATCTATAGGTTGACTTCCATCACCTCTATAGTCAGCCAGGTGCTAATTACGGGGCACAATTTGAGGGATTCTAGAGCTGTGAGCCAGGGCGGTTCGACATCTAGAGTTGGTACTCCTGTGACATAAAGCAGGAAGCACTGCAGGGAGTCTACGTGTGGAGATCGAAGTAGGCAGGATACTACTTCAGGTAGCCAAGTGGTATGCTACCGGTATTGGAAGAGATGGCATATGTGGCCAAATTTCCCAAGCGACCCAGTAGAGTTCCAATCTTGTGTAAATTTGGGGAATATTCAGAGCTTCTGTCAGTTTTACTCATTTATAGCTGGTGACAAGGGTTTTTCTATGACTCCTCGTTCAGGAGAAGCCCCACCAATTTCACATCAGTCTGGGAACTGGAGTTCTTCCAGCCATTCTGGCCAAGGTGGAGGTCATGGATGTGGTATCCAGTCACCAGGTGTTCAGCAAGAACATGGTGGATTATCTCAGAGTGGTCATTCTGGGTCACAGGGCCATGGTACAAGTTAGACTTTTGTATTGAAGAAGGCCCTGTAGAAGTAGGATCTTGTCCCCTCTACAGTTTGAGGTACTATTCTAGTTGCCTCAGTTTTAGATTCTTCTCATTTTGATATACGGGCTTCCCATAACATTATATCTATTGATATTGTGTAAATCCTTGGGCTCTGTATATTTTCTTCTGTTGATATCCTGATGCTAGACACTCTGTAGGGGACAAGAACGACTAGTGTACATCATTTCAATGGGTGCCCTCTTGAAGTTGGTGGGTATCACTTCTTGTGGGACCACTATGTCGTATATATGATAGGCTATGATGTTATTCATAGAATGGAATGGTTGGTTCCCTAATAGGCTGTCGTTGATTTCTATCATTGTAGGGTGAGTTTTACATCACCTAAGGGCGGTATGTTTCTACAAAAGGGAGAATGGGATGTCTAGGTGAGTAGAGTGGGACCCAAGCATCATGGGTTGGGAGGATTTATAGCCCAGATTGCTAGTCTATATCTGGATGACTAGGGGACTTCATAGATGTACTTTCCCCCACTGGTGGATCGTTTTAGGGATGTCTTTCTAGAGGAATTTCCAGGTATTCCTTTAGAGAGAGAGGTATAATTTTCTATTGATCTCATTCTAGGAGTGGAACCAATTTCCATTACTTCTTATAGGATGGCTACACCAGAGTTACAGGAGCTCAAGAGGAAGTTGGAGGAGTTACAGGAAAATGGTTTCATCCGAACCATTACTTCTCTTTGGGGTTCACCCGTCCTGTTTACGAAGAAGGTGGATAGAACCCTCCAAATTTGTATGGATTATTGGAAACTAAACCAGTTGAAGGTCAAGAACTGATTTCCCTTGCCGAGAATTGATGATCTATTTGATCATCTTCTAGGAGCTCAGGTGTTCTTGAAGATTTACTTGATATCTAGTTATCATCAGTTGCACATTAGACCTTCTGATATACCTCTTACAGCCTTCTATAGCAGGTATGGTCTATACATGTATTTTGTTATGTCGTTCGGTCTCACGAATGTGCCTACTTTATTTATGGTGCTGATGAACTGAGTGTTCCATTCATTCATGGATTCATTTTTGGTAGTGTTTTTGGATTATATCTTAGTGTATTGTCACACTAAACAAGGTCATTCTACACATCTTGAGATTATTTTGAGTACACTGGGAGAGAATCAGTTATATGCTATGCTCTCAAAATTCCACTTTTGGATGGACCATATTCACTTCTTGGGTCATGTTATCTTAAAGAATGTAGTATCAATAGACCCAGATAAAGTGAGAGCAGCAGTTTCCTAGGAGCATCCGAAGAATGTCTTTGAGGTACAAAGTTTTATAGGGGTGGATGGTTAATACAAACGTTTCATATAGGAATTTTCATGCTTAGCAGTGCCACTGATGGGTCTATCGAAGAAGGGTGAAAGTAGTTGCAGTCAGATTATTGTGATTAATACATTCCGGATCTGAAAAGGGTGGTTGAATTTAGCACTGATACTAGTTTTTCCAATGTCAGGGAAGAGTTATACAGTTTATTGTGTTGCATCAAGTATTGGGCTAGGAGCAGTGCTTATGTATTGATAATTAGTCGTTATGTATGGGTCTCAAAAGGTGAGGCCACATGATAGGAATTATCCAACGAATGATCTCGAGTTGGCTACAGTTGGTCACGCTTTACTCTTTTGGAGACATTATCTTCTGGGAGATCATTTTTTGGTTTTAACCAACTAAAATAGTCTCAAGTATATCTTCACTCTGTGTGACCTGAACTTGAGACAGAGGAGATAGGTTGAGTACCTTCAGTCCTATGACCTTGATCTTTCATGCACACCTGGGAAAGGAAATGCAGTGGCTGATGCATTGAGCAGGAGGACTCAGATACAGGTAGTTCAAGAGGAGAAAAATTAGTGGAATCTTATGGTTCTATTCTCAGAGATTTATTTGGAGGTTCAAGATAGATAGGGTCCGAGGTTTCTTTCTTCTATGGATGTTACATATACTCTTCTTGATCGAGTGAAAATGAGGAATCTATCATATTCAGAAGTCCTAGTCCTATAGGAGAGCATGATGGGAGAGGAAACTATTCTGGGATAGACCATAGGTGAGGATGAGATCTTGAATTTATAGGGACACGTATGGGTGCCAGCACACATACGTGAGGAGTTGATGCGATACATTCACTCCTCAGTTTCGGGATTTCATCCTAGCATCACCAAGATGTATCGAGATCTACACTGTCAGTATTGGTGGACAGGTATGAAGAGATATGTTGCTGGTTTTGTGATGGGGTGTTCCACCTATTAGTAGGTGAAGGCCGAACATTAGTGACTATTAGAGCTTTTTTAGTAGTTACCCATTCCCGAGTGGAAGTGGAATGATATCGTGATAGATTTAAGGACAGGGTTGATGAGGTCACCCCAAGGTAATGATGCATTATGGGTTGTCATTGATAGACTCACGAAGGTTTCTCACCTCTTTCTGATCAAGGATACCTTTAGTGTGGTCGAGATGGGAAAGTTGTACATCTGAGAGATTTTACATTTACATAGAGTTATAAACATCATTATTTCATAAATGGATTCCCATTTTACTTCTAACGTTTGGTAGGGACTACAGAGCGATTTGGGTATACACGTACTTTTAGGTACATCATACCATCCCCAAATAGATGGTCAATCAGAACGTATGATACAAGTGCTAGAGGACATGCTGAGAGCATGAGTTCTCGATTTTAGAGGCTCTTGGGAGAAACACATACCTCTTGTGGAGTTTTCCTACAATAATAGTTTTCAAGAAACTATTAAGATGACACCATATGAGGATTTATAAAGTATGCCATGTCGATCACCCCTATGTTGGATGGAGTCAGGAGAGACAGCTACGCCATGACCTCATCTTGTCTAGAAGGCCACAGAGCAGATAGAGTTGATTCAAAAGAGGATGAATACTATACAGTCACGTCATAAGTATTATGATGATCGATGGAGATGACCTATGGAGTTCGAGGTCGGAGATCAGGATTTCGTGGGTGTCTCTCCTAGGTTGGTACACAAGAGGAGTAGGAGACAAGGAAAGCTTTTACTGAGATATGTTGGACTGTTTGAGGTTTTGGAGAGAGTTGGGACGGTTGCCTATCGGTTGTAGTTACCTCATAGGTACCCAGATATGCACAACATCTTCCAAATTTCTCAACTTCGACGTTACATATCAGACCTGTCTCATGTCTTTAATCCCGAGGAGGTTGAGTTTGAGGTGGATGCATCATTCGAGGAGCATCCTATCTGGATTTTTGATCATGGTGCGCAGGTTCTCGATGTCCAGTCTGTTGCTCTGGTGTGGTTCTATGACAGCACGAGCTAGTATAAGATGATACTTTGGAGAGGGAGGCTAATGTACGATCGTAGTGGCCAGAGCTGTTTGAGGATTCTCCTTGTACACCGCCTTACTAGGGAAATCTAGGGAGGGATTTCATTAAGGGGGAAGTTTGTATGAATTTGAATCTTATATTTATGTATGTAATTCATTTCTAGTTGTTTTGAAGAAAAAGAATGCGTTTTTGGAAATTTTAGGAGTACATTCTGTGTACTTATAAGTACACACCATGTACTCAATTACGGCGGGTAACCGTGAGCTATCTGTGTAATGGATGAGCACATGACTGTGTGGGGTGACCTAGAGGCCACCTAAAGTGGGGCCCAGTAATGGAAAGTACATGACATGTTCTTTTAATGAATATGCCATCTACTTTGTTTTTATTTTATTAAACAGACCGGGGTCCCATCTAATCGACAGAACACCCTTCTTCTTCGACCATCTCATCCTGGAGTAACTATAGCTGAAGAATCTATCCCAAGCCCCTGACTCACCATCCATTTTCTAATTTGACCACCACCAATTGCATTGGAATCTTTATGGTTAGATCTTTCTTCTTCTAGAGCCTTGTTTCTTGATTTGTCCTTTTTCATGAGATATCATATGTTGAACGTTTTTAGCGTTTTTATAGATATACAACATTTTATGGTTATTCGAGGCCTAAGGATCACGTATATAATTTTTACAATTCCGGGGTAGGTGTTTTGTGCCTTTCCATAGTTAGTCTTTGAGTTACATGTGCAAAAGAACCCAATACCCTTGTTCGGGGTATTGCATGCTTACGGTTTTTAGCCATGTTATTGCATACTATGCCTTGTGTTCTTGAGTAGAGGATTTGTGATTGTCAATATGGTTATTTACCTTTTTATGGATGTGTTTGCCCATGTTTTCTTGGTATTGACCATTTGGTTTACATTTTTTTGTTAGGCTACTTTGTTTTCCATGCCTAGTATTATTAGGATGGAGTGATTTTATCTAACATGATGTGATATGCTGTAGAATATTTCACCAAGTAGTTCTTGTGGATTACATTGGCTTCCATATATCATTGTGCATGATTGACTTACATAGGGCTATGTAAACATGGTGTAGTAGACCATAGGGGGAATGGATGCTGAGGGCTTACCCAAAGTGTATGTTTACTTTTACGTAGCAAGGCCATTGGGGGGATGGAATTTGTGCTCCCTCAGAGTGTCTATAGTTACTCATTTCGAGACCATTAGGGGAATTAGACATTGAGTTCTTCCTCACAGTGTCTATAGTTACTGATATGAGACCACATGGGGAATTGACGGTGAGTGCTTCCTCAATGATTCTGTGATAAAGCTGAACCAGAGGGGTTAGACTGTGACCACATCTTATAGGGTTTCTTGTGTTTGATCTGGTTGTACCAGAGGGGTTATGTTGTGTGTACTTCCTATAGGGTTACTTATGATTATTGGGTTCTTAACTAATAAATGAATATAAATTTAATTGAAACTGTAGGATTGTTTACTTTTGAGTACTTCCTTGTTTATTGATTCGTTTTTCATATTTCCGGCCATAAATATTCACTGTCTATTAGGCACATATCTGTAGGTGGTTCCATATTGGGATTCATATCACACCCTATTTGGGTCATGATTTTGGGACCAAAATGATTATATTGTTGTAGGTCTAGATAAGGGTAAGTTCCCTTCTACTTCTAGTACATGACTGTTGTGGAGCTGGGTAGTATGGGACAAAGCTGAGGCTTGCAATGCTGTGGAGTTGTTTACTTGATTTTAATTTGTACATTGGTTTAGTACAATATTCCAGCATTGTGACTTGTTTAGATACTTTCCTAGATACTTGTGAAATGCATCATTATTGTTATATTTATGTTGTAGTTGTTTATTTACTTCATTCTTCCGCTGTTTACTTATTGCATGTTATTACTACTTCCGCTATTGTTATCTATTTACTTATACTGTTTTAATCTGCCAATGAGGGAAAAGTTTCCCCACTATCACTCCCAAGGCCCTCGCTGCTAGTCAGAAGCCTCTGGTGTTTAGGGAAATGAACTTGAGTCCATGTTATCAATCGGGTACGGGGCATCTCTGGGCGACACTCGGAACAGGGATGTTACACACTATAGGTAGTCTTATATTCTCTACTAGGTACTTGATGTGACTAGTTAATTGATGATTTGTATAAATCCTATTGAAATAGAAATATTAATTTTGTATGACTTCATCATTTTAAGTGGACGATTCCTTGGAATAAAATCAAACCATGTCATATAAATGTTCACTATTTTGCACAATTTTGGAGAGACTCACTTGAACAAATGGAGTTTTCAAGGACAAAAGCTCTTCATGTATTACATTTCTGATTACTGCACTGTATGATTGTTGAGAGGATTGAGTAGAGGTATATGGATTTGAAATAACTGAAGAGAGGGCATCAAGAATCTTGAGTAATATTTATAAAGACTTATTATCATCACCAGTCAAGCTATTGATAGAGGAAACAAGTCCACATACATCATTTTATACTTTATCATTATTCTCAACTATCTTTCCAACTACTATAATCAATTTACGTGGAATTAGAGATACAACATTCTTATCAATATTTTCATCATATTCTGTACTGAAATGAGAAATAACAGCTTGAACATTTTTGAACTCTCTCCTCATTTCTTCAATCAGATATTTTAGATATTTTACTTTCTCATTTAACTGTTGATTTTCAATTCGAACTTCATGTATCTCATGTATATTTCATGGTTGGAGTTTCTATATAATTTTATCCAAAATCATGACATCATATGTTTTACATAGATTTTTAATAGGAGCAGGCTCAGGTTGATATTGTAGAAGTTTTCAAAAACCTTCCAATATATTTTTTCCAAAAATATTTTTGTCAGCATGACTAGAATAACTAGGAGTTTCTTGATCAAATTCAGGAGAAGGAAGAACTTATGATTCCTTATCAAAATTCACTTTTTTTATAGAGAAAGGTTTCAATTGAAATTCTATTGAGATATATATTCCTCTCACTGAGGCTAACATAGAATCAATGACATAAAAATAACTAGGAAATTTATACATGTTATCCACAACTCTTGCCTCACCAGGGTCTGATTCTAGAATTCTCTCAATGTTGGGGTTATTCTCCCCCTCAATAGAAGCATATCTATTGGGACTAAGAGACTCATTCTCTTGGCATAATTCCATTTCTTCTATTCTGTCAGGATCAACCACATATTATGACAATTGAAATGAATCTCCATTATTTATTCATCCAAAAGAATAAATTCAGTCTCCAAATTTTCTTATGAATTCTCCTCAGGAACATCATTCTCTACCGCAATAGCATATTCTAATTCTTCTTCACCAACTAATTCTTCAACAACTACTTCTTCTTCAACAAAATTCCCTTGTAAAACAACTATGTTAATATCCTCTTCACCAATAACATGTCTTTCCTTTGGAGCAACAACGGTACCCTCAGTCTCCTCGTCTGGGTATTCTTCAAGTTTATCTAGTTCCAAAATAGGGTAAGATATAACCTTCGGCTTCAAATGATTCTGAACTAGGTTAAACCACTAATACTATATATAATTGTCTTCCACCCAAGATTTCATCCATGGATTCCAACAAATTTTAATTATTCTGGATATATACATAGAGATACAAAACTCAAAATCCTAAAGTACTTCTTCATTCCGACCAATATCATTCTTAGATAGAAACATTACAGATATTAACCTCAAATAAAATAGAGATGTAGATTTTGATGTTGTCATGATTATATCACAGATGTAGAGAATAATGTACTTACACTAATTTAGCTTGTGACCATTCTTGAGAAACATTATGAAAAATACATCTTGATACTTAAGAGTTGAAAAATATCCCATCCTTGGACATATAAAATGTTAAATAAATATGAATTGCAGCCTCGTCGCTCCATTTAATTCATTAGTAATTGGTCTTCTTTTCTTATCATTTCTTGTTAATATTCCCACAAACTCTTTTAGGAAAAATAGATTACTAGGAGGAGGAGGACCTCTCTGATAGTCCTCAATGATTCCCTCATGTAGTATTACTTGAAATTCATCTTATATACTTGAGGAAAAGGTGAATCATTTTCCATTTATCAAAATTATAACTACAAAATCCTCTTTAGTGTTGGATGAGAACTGAACATTTTGATAAAACTGGAAAACCAAATTTGGATAAATTGGTCTATTCTCATTAGTGTACTATTATAACCACCCATGTTCCTTTAGAACCTTTAGAACATGTGACCTACTCAAAAGGAACCACTACACAAAAATTTACTTCTCTGAAATTACTACACGATCAGCGAGACCTAGATTCAGGGGTTTTTCAGGAATTACTATTAGAGAATTATTCTTCTGTTTCTTTGATGACTGGTGCTTCTCAGAAGTTGATGAAGTTGGACACATAATTCTGGGAATTCAATGTTGGTTCATGGAGGTTGATGAGTCAAAGAAGAGAATTAGGTTTGAGAGAAAAAATAATCTGGTTTCAAGGGTAGAGAGCTTGAGTGAAGTGAGAAGTGATGTAATGGAGTTTTATCATTTATGGAATTCAAAGGTTGCAAACACAAAAATGCAGTATAAAATCAATAAAATAATCAACCTAATGATATTGGAAAAATGATTTCTAAAAATAGAATTCTGAGTCATTACGGTGAGACTGGAATAAATAGTCACGGTGTCAGTATTGTGGTGTTACTCTAAATGGTGTGACTGTATCATCAAGATATCAAAACATGAGACAAAAAGTGTTAGAGAGTAAGCATGATACTTTAAGTGTGAGACCATAAATTGTGAAAACATAAGTGTGAGATAGTAAGCTATGAGATAGAGAATAGGTAGACAATAAACTGTGAGATAGAAAATGTTCAATTAATGTTTATCATTCCAAATTCATGTATGGTGTAATTAATTATTTCAGAATTTAGTAGATTAGGGAATATGCCAGCAAGATAATGTTATATTCCAATTAATTACAAAGTTATATCACCTTTTTATGATGATCTTTTAGAAAGTGATGTCTTACATCAATATGCTTTATCCTATAATGTGAAACAGGATTCATTGAAATGATAATAGAACTAGTATTGCCACAATTTATAGGGACATGTCTAAATTGATATCCATAGACTAGAAATGCCTATTTCATCCAATAAAATTGAGCATAACTACTACCAGCAGTAATTTAATCAGCATTAGCGGTAGACAATGCTACATAATTTGGTTTTTACTACACCATGATACTATAGACTTTCCTAAGAGGTGACATGTTTCAGAGGTTCTATTTTTATCTAACTTACAGGCACCAAAATCAGCATCTGAATAACATAATAAATCAAAATATTGCCCTCTAGGATATAAAAGTCCAAAATTGGTTATATGTTAAAGGTATTTGAAAATCCTTTTTACAACATTTAAATGAGAGTCTTTTTATTTTCTTGAAAAGATAAACACATGAAAGAAATAAACATAATATTTGGAGGGATAGTGGTTAAGTAAAGTAAACTACTAATCATTACTCTGTAAGTGGTTTGATCAACAAAATTTCCATTTCCGTCATGGTCCAACTTACAGGTGGTACTCATTGGAGTATCAGCACTTTTAGTGATATCCAAACGAAAACGTTTTATGTGATCTTTTATATATTTTCTTTAATATTACAAAATACCTTTTTATTCGGAAAAATTTGATATCAAAGAAATAATTTGAGTTCACCCATTAAACACATTTGAAATTCATTTTTCATCATCATTGAAAAAGAAACATATAAATAATTTTTTGAATACACAATGATAATATCATCTTCATAAATTTGTACAACTAAAATATCATTGGAAATTAATTTTATAAAAATAATTGGATCAGTAATACCTTTTCGTAAAAAAAATTCAACTAAGAAATATGATGAGCCTATCATACCATGATCATAGATCTTTCTTTAAAACATATAAGGATTTTGTTAGTTTGAAAAGATGATTTGGAAAATAAGGGTTTATAAACTAGTGGATTTTAACAAAGACATCCTGAAATATATAACCCTTTAAAAATTCACTCTTGACATCCATTTTATTAAAGATGAAATTAAGATGTGTTTCATATGAATGAAAGATTCATATTTCCTCAAGTATAGAAACTGGTGAAAATGGTTCTTCATAGTCAATTCATACCTCTTGACTATAACCTTTTGCAACCAATATAAACTTATTTCATAAAATAATGCCTGATTTATCTACTTTATTCCTAAACACCCATTTTGTTCCTATGGTCAAGGTGTCTATAGTTCTATCCACAAGTTTCTAGATATTATCTCCTTCAAATTTATTTAATTCTTATTACAGGTACATCCCCAAAACTTATTATTAATAGCATCATTGATGATCTTAGGTTCAAGTGGTGAAAAAAAGGCTTGATGTTCAACCTGATTTCTAAGAGAAGCTCTAATTTGTGATCTTTTATTTAAGTCTCCAATAATAGCTTCTAAAGTATGGTTCTTTAGGGTTCTAACAGATCTAGGAAAGGATGGGTTGACTATTTTATGTTATTCAAAATGGTTAGGTTTATTGTGACCTGAATCAATAGAATTTATAGAACTAGATGATTCAATAGTTTGTCTAACTGCATGGTCAGAAGATTTTTCATTTATGTCTAGATTTGAAAGATCATCCTAAAGAATCTCTAGCGAGGTATTTGAATCATATGGATCTGTCTCATAAAATTAGATATGTATAGATTCTTCAACATATTTGGTTTTCTTGTTGAAAACACTCTATGATTTACTAGAAATTGTATAACCTAAAAAGTGTCCTTCACCACACTTTCATGAAAACTTGTCAAGATTATCCTTAGTATTAATAATAAAGACATTGAAACCAAAAAATTTGAAGTAATTGACCTTGGGTTTTCTATTGTTCCATAACTCATAAGGATTTTTAGTATGGATAGGCAAACAAAGAAGCTATTGATTATATAACAATCTATATTGACATCTTCTACCCAAAAGTATATGCGTAGGTCAAATTCAATAAGGATTGTTCTAGGAATTTCTTGTAATATTCTATTTCTTCTTTGTACAACTCCATTCTGTTGGGGTGTCCAAGGAATATAGAAATTATGACTATAGCCATTATATGAGAATAAATATTCAAACTCATGATTTCAAAATCATGTTCATGATCACTTATTAGTGTTTTGATTCTAAGACGAGTTAGGTTTTCTACTATTTTAGAAAACATAATGAATGAATAACAAGATTCACTCCTCTGAGCAAGAAAAAAGGTATAAGTATATCATGAATAGAAATCTTCAATAACATAGACATAGTGCATCCCATTCAAACTATAATGTCTATATGGTCCAAACAAATCCATGTGAACCAATTCGAGATGTTGGGAAGTAGAAACTTGTTTCTTTGGTTTGAATTCTATTTTGTGTTGTTTACACTTTTGATAAGGATTACTGACTGTATCATTTGAAAAATCATTCTTAGGAAGGTCCTTGACAAAAACTTTTCAAGTGAGCTTTCATAGTGAGTGTATATTACAGTGTCTTAATATCCTATGTAAAATCCAAGAATCTTTTTGAGAAACACTCAAACAAGAAACATATTGAGAAATTAATGAATCTACGTTAAAAACATAAACATTCTCATTTCTAAATTCAGAAAATAATAATTAATTCATAGATTTGAAATCATTGAAAGCATCATTTTAAAATTTGACATGAAATCCATCATTACACAATTTTGAAATACTAAGTAGATTATATTTTAATCCATCAACAAAAAGTATCATAGAAATTAAAACTAAGTTAGAGTTAACAATATGGCATAGGAATGTTATTTTTCATTTTGCATTACAACCAAATGTGACATGCACACCATCAATCGTTAATTCATTTTTTAATCTACAACAGTCTCCTAACATGTGTCTTGAACATCCACTATCAAAATACCATAAAAGTTTATAGGAGATATTCATGAATTATTCCTACAAAGAAATTTTAATCAAGAAAATATTTTGGTACCCATACTTGCATGGGTCCACTAACATTAGTGACAAGAGATTTGGGAACCTAGATTTTTTTCAAGGGGTTACTATAAATAGTTTGTAAACTACTTGAAAAATAAATGTTGCTTGGTCTAAAAAAGCTAGAAATACTTATAGATGTATCATAAGTAAAACTTGTATAATGTTTTCCAGAACTGGGAATACAATTAAATTTTCTAGACTTGGTCAACCAAATTACTGAGATTTATTTTCCCAGGTTGTTATCCTGTACTAGTAGTGTATCTATGGGAAATTTGTTTACCGAGAATCTATGTAAGATTATTTTTCCCTCTGGTAAATTTATCTAGGTTTTTTTTCAATTACTCATTATATAAAATAAATTCATTTTTTCTTTATTCAATTGAGAAGTATTCTTTTTTTTCTATAGTAAGTTTATATTTAATTATAATAGTAAGAGAATTTTTTTACTTTATAGTTTTATAATTATCCTTTAATTCATTAATCGTATCTTAAAGCATGTTACCATATTCAAACAGGTATTCATTAAACATATTATAATCATTGTAAAACTCATATCTAGAATAATAAGTGTTATGTACATGATATTATAGGGTTACCTCAGATGTTTTTATCATAAAGCACATATTTTCCTTATTATATCTCTTATCTTATGAAGATTTTGTTTCACTGGAGCTATCATCAGAATCACTCCAGGTGACTTTCATTGCTTTCTTATAACTTTTATCCTTTTACTCAAATTTCATATTATATTATACCATAGGATAGTCAGATTTTACTTGTAATTTTATTTTTCATTCATAGCAGACTATTTCATTTCAGTTCTTATTTATTTTCTAGTCCTTCTTCGAGTTTCCCTTATAGTCATATTTTCCCTTGAAGTAGGGTTTCTGGAAGAAATTATTCCTTATATACAAATCCTTAAATCTTATTTATAATTGATCTATTTCATCATAAATCTCTATTGATGCTTGTCCACTACTAGTGAATTCTGTAGGGGCTTTTAATTTCTCCTTTTCTTTGTGTTTAGTGATAGTAGTTTTGAATGCCACATATTTTCTTTTGGGATCATCCTCCTCTTTTCTATTTACCTTTAGCTCTTCCTCACACATCATGAGTTTACCCACCAACTACTTTACTAAAAAAATGTTAATATTATAGGAATAACATATAAACCCTGCTGTCCCTATCCATCTTTCTGGTAAGCATATAAAAATTATCATCACTTGTTCCTTTGGTGTAACAGCTCTTCCTAAAGAGATCACAGTGTCCAGAACTTCGTTGAACCTACGATACATATCACAAATATTCTCATTAGGCTTGATTTTAAAATTATCATATATGACAATATATGTGTGATGTCTCATCTATTTAACATTATAGGTTCATTCATGCGAGATTTCTAATGTTTCCCAAATTTCATAGTCATATGAACAAGTAGATATTTTATTAAACTCTTTATATCCTAATGGAAAAAACAAATAATTCATAGCTTTTCAATTGTTATTGTAAGAAGTTTGTGTGGAATTACTCCATGTGTTTATAGCTATATTTGGAGTTTCATATTTGACCAATATTACTTTCCATGTATCCAAACCCATACTTTGTAAGTGTAATTTCATCTTAAGATTCCATTGTGAAAAAATTGTTCCATTGAAGAATGGAGGTCTGTTTGTAGCAACAACTTTTAATCTATTATCCATATTAAAGAATAGTCTAGATTTGTAACGAACTAAAAATTTAGAACTAACATAAATTTTGAGATCTATAAAACACAACTAAAATCAGATTTCATAAATGTTTTAAAAATAGTGTTACAATTTTAAAAATAGAAATTTTAAAAATAGCCACTGATACCAAATTTTTGTCAGAGTAGGACACTCAAGAGGGGGGTGAATTGAGTTCCTATACATATTTATGATGAAAAATTTATTTAAAATATTCCCAAAAAAATTGGCCATTTAGTTCAAGTATTGAATTTATAATATTTTTATTGTTCATGTAATTTCTTAGAAGATTGATTAATTCTCAGTTATTCCAATTTTAGGAATTGATATAACTTTATAAACTATCCTAATGAACCATCTCAGTTATAAATACTATCCAAGACTAACTATAAAAGTCATTCTTAGTTTTCTAAAATATGATTTAAAATAAGGAAAAACTAAATTGTAAAACAAAACAGAAATAAAACAAGAAGTTCAGTATCATGGAGTGACCTAATCCACTCAGCTTGGTGATCATCTTCCACCAAAAAATCTATATATATAAAGGATTTGATCCACAACCTAGATTAGAGTTTACATAAAAATGCAAAGGCTGTCCAGGTCAACTCAACATCTATCATAGTTCTTCATTGAAAATAAACTGCTAGATCACAAATGACCTCTTCCATAGTTATATGTGGCTAAAACAAGATGTATAAATATTTTTGTGTGAGTATATCTTGAATCCTCCAGTTAGGTGCAGGATATAGTGTGTGTTTAATTGAAATATGCACACACTACTCGATATAAAATAAAATTGCACACAACCAAGAATATGAAAGTGAGATAGAGTTTAGAAGGCTCAATGTATTGTGAAATTCATCTTTGGACACCTTTGAAGTAACACATTCCATGTTTTAGTCCACTTCTAAAAATATAGTGTCATAGATGTTGTGTTCTAATTTTTAGTTCAACGAGTTTCTCTGCTTGTCTTCTTTTTTTTTATTACTACAAGGATGTTTATAGATTTGACCCACAAAAATACAACTAGAGTTCTTCATGTGTTATTCGGAGTGTTCATGAATGCATGTATGTTCTCTTCCTCTTCACTTTCATATTGTTATCTTGTACACATATTTTTCTCATGTTCCATAATATTTAATCTTCAGGTGTTTATGTTTTGGCTTAAAAGAAGCATGATCTGTTGACCTCGTACCATGTACTGTCCATTTACATGTTTATAAAAAATCATTAATTATGTCAGTGTCATTAAATAACTAAAATATGACGGTTTTAATAAAATTTAAAATTTTAAAGAAAAATACACAAAAAATGGTTAAGGAACAATGTCACACTTGGTGTCTTGAAATGGTGTAATTGGAAACAGTGTCTTCTCCATTGTCTCTGAGCGGTAGCACTGGAACGGTGTGACTTGAAATGGTGTCATTGACATTTTGAGAATTCTGAGACTAGTTCAAGAGTTACGATATCTGGTCCATTGTCAATTCTCGAATGGGTAGTATGTGGTAATGGTTTCAAGATTTTGGTTTCATATCCTTTGTGAATTTAAAAAATGTAGCATGATTATGGTAGAAAGGGTTATGGTAGCAAGGGTTACAGTATAAAGGGTTATGGTGGAAAGGGTTACAGTATCATATCATTTTCTAAATCAGGAATCAGTGGAATGATTATGGAGTTTGGGGTGCGGTAGAAGGGTTATAGTGTCAGGGTTACGGTGTAACAGAATTTATAAAATCTTGAACCGGTGGTATAGTGTAATGTTTTTAGGGAACCAGTGTCCGATGTTAGTAAAGTTTTTAGATCAATGGTGAAATAGTTTGAGCATAGAAATGATGTCTCATACATAGTCAAATACTTGAAAGTTGTCTTAAGAAGTAATACTTACATAATGGATTAGGCCTAAAAATAAGCATGATAGAATATAATAGAACAAGATAAAACATATTTTACTAGATTAAAACATGATTAGTGAGACATTAAACATGATTTGTGAGTATTAAAACAATCATTGTGAGCATTAAAACAAGATTTGTGAGCATTAAAACAATAGGAGTCCATCAGAAATAATTAGAATTTTATCCTAAAATATCATGAAGTAATAATTATCTGTTATATAAAATATCAAAGCGATAGTATTTAAATATCATAAATAGAAATATGTTCATAATATCATTCATGTATCAATGAATAATATTACGACGAAGAAAATATTTATAAAGTCATTCGTCCTTAGTAATCAATATTACCTATTGTAAAGTAAATTTCAATTTATTATAATTCTTTAGAGGATTATACTATTATCTATAAAAACATATATGGTCCACTTGAAACATTCCAACACACATTTATAATAATAATTTATTAAAATCATTGTCTTTGGGGATTATTTATTTATTTTTTAATGAATGTTTCGGTTCATTAGTTAATGTACATGAACATTAATCGTGGTTCCATCATCTCTTAAATATTAATAATTTAAAATTTATTATTATTAATCATTATATAAAATTCTGTAACTATTTCTATAACACTGTGATGAAAAATGAATTACATTACATCATGTAGGGTTTAATTCATATGTACACATGAATGATGATTCCACTTTTCTAGGGATAGATTGAAATAAATATAAAGGATAAATAAGAATAAAAATAATAATTATATGTTATATATAATAAATATAAATTTAATATATATTAATTTCATTCCATGTAAATTGGAAATGAAAAAAATCACATTGCATTGTGGAGGTGGTAGTCCACATATACACATAAGCGGCATTATTTTTTTTCAAAGAATTGGATTGTAACAAGATAAATGAGATAATATAATACTATAAAAATATTTATTTAATAAATCATATATATATAAATTAAATATATTATATTAAAAATTGATGAAGTATAGGGATTTAAAAATAATTGTATTGTTGCATGGATGTGGTAGTCCAAACCACCACATGACTGATGATTTTATTTCCCAATTGTTGAATAATTAGAGAATTTTTTTTTAATTTTCATAAAAACATATAATTATATCTATAATACTTTATTAATCATGTTACTATTGATATAACATGTTTAATTTTTGTGTATGTAGAAATAAAATTGAATGTGAACAGTTTTGATTTTATACCTCTTATTTGAGAGACCTCTATTCGATTACACATTAACCCTTGAAAGAATTGTATTTGGAGAGGAAAAAAAATATAAGATTAAATGAAGAAAAATGGAGAGTTTTTTAATAGTTATTTGATGATATAGAATCTTCAAAATATTTGAATAAGCCATGATTAGAGGTTCCCTTTTATAATTGATGGGAGAGACAATCAAGGAATTTCATTAAATATTTCAATAATATACAGTCATATTCAAGTGTAAGAGGGTCAAAATGGATACAAATTATATTTTAAAATAACATAAAGTTGGTAACACTTCAAAAAATATTAATTATTAATGTTTATGTTTAATTTATACCATTATCTCTTAGTTTAACCTCAAGTAAACCTATTTTATCATTAATTATTGTAGCAGAATTTATGATTTATAATAATTATTAGTATCAAAAAATAAGTTGAAAATAACATAAAATATTGATTTGTATAATTGTGAACATTGAATCCATTTCAAATAATTAAATTTTCATAACAGTTAAAATCTAATTTAAAATAAACTTTCAAAACATAATGAAAACATGTTTTTGAAAAAACAAATTAAGAATAAAATTGAGTTAACATCCATTAAATTTTCTATAAAACCATAAAATGGATTTTATAATACTATATTGAATATATAATTTATAAATTTCATTAAAAATATTAATAAAAAATAATAATTTAATTTATATATTTAAAAAACTAAACAACACATAAAAATAGTTTTTAGAAAAATGTGTCTATATGTAAAAATGAACTTGTAACAAAATAAAGTGTAATAATAGATCCAAAATAATTTATTAGATTATTTATAATTAAATCAACAAAAAATTAAATTGGGTTAAAATAATAAAAATATAAGAGTGTTAAATTAAATGATTTAACAAACTGAAATGAATGCTTTTTATGTATTAGTATTTTCCCACTATTCACTAAATATATATATATATATATATTTTTAGAAAAATCCAAAAAATTCAACAAAATATTATTATATATTTTTTATTTAAAAAATTATATTCATTTAATAATATATATTTTATTTAAAAAATATATAAATTAGTTATAATTTATGCACACACAAAAATTAATAATGGTCATTTATGAAGGAAAAATAGTTTTGAAGTATAAAATGACTTGACTAAAAATTGAGTAGTTATATTTTCATATTTTACTAATAAATTTTATTTGTTTAAAAAATATTTAAAATAATTTCATGATTTTTTTATTATTTGTACCATCCAATTTAATGTATAAGTTATATTAGTCACTCCTAAATAATAATTTTTTTATAAAATATCACAGTTTCCGTAAGGCGCGATGTTGTTTGTTAAGTGTGCTATTGAACATTGTTTTATTTTAACCTATATATCTATTGTTATATAACCTGCTTATCATAATAGGTAAACAAGAAACCAATACATGAAAAAAATTATCCCATCATTTTTCCAAATAGTTCTCTGTGTAAATGTTTATTGGAATTTCCACTATGTATACTAGAGAGAAATTTATTTCAAATCGTAGTCAACTAAGGAATGTTGTATTAAAAACCTCAGTGGATATTATAAGAGAATATCAAAAATGTGTAGGTCATAAAGTATCCCATAACATGGTTCTTGTCGATCCAAAAGGATTGATTCTATCTTTTAAATATTCATCCCTAGCACAGGTAGGTGACGTCACCTCGCAATTGCCTATGTCTAAGGAGAAGAATACCCTTATAGCCCTCACAAATATAAATATGATACTTTGATAAAATCATGAATAATTTTCAAATGGTTATATTCCATCATCATAACTAATTTTATATAGGTGAACCATAGTGTCATAGAAGACACGTGACTAGTATAAATCATTACTATTATTCTTCCTGGTGAAGAATAATTGTATGACATGTTCCAAAATAATCAGAATTATATATAAAACATGAATTACTATGATATTATTGGGATAGATAAAATTATTATTTTTCACTACCCATGTATCCTCATTTTTTACTTTGGATATTATCAGACAGCTAAAAGAATTCACTACTTCAATGATGTTATTGTTGAGGATGCAGATGAAAAGTTGATAAATGTAAACTTCAATAGGGAGTTCGAATTTAATGAATGAATAGCCAAAATTATCACATTATTTAGTAATAATAGACATATCAATTTGTTTATATAAATTTTTATACCAACCAACTTTTTCACAATAATAACTTCGTTATACTAGTAAAGGATTTATTAATCAATGAGACTTCTAGAATTTAGTATATATATTTGTAACGTCCTGGTGCTGGGTGCTACTCAATAGGTTCCCCAGACCCAGTTGGTAACACAACCTCAAGAACATTTCCCCAAATGCTAGAGGCTTCCGACTAGTAGCGAGGTCCCTGGTATGATAGTGGGGAAACTATGCCCTCATTTGTCAAAGTGTAGCATAGTGGAATAAATTAAAAAGCATACAACAACAGCGGAAGAAATAAACCATACATATTTAATATGAACAACTGCAGTAAAATATAACCATCAGTTATATATATAATGATGCAACGTGTCTCTAGTTCTAGGAAAACAGCCAGAACATGTTACACAATAGTTCAATACCATACAATAGAAAATACAGGTACAAAAAAAAAACAAAACAGCTGGTAGCATCCAGAGCCTAATCTCGGTCCCATGCTCCGATACTCCTCAGAACCAATCAAGTACCTATATAGGGAACCTTTCCCTTATCCATACCTATAGAAATGTAATCTACATGGGCTGAAGACATTACCCAAACATGGTGTGAGAAATTAATCATAGTAGGCAACAACAAAAGGCTAATGCCCAACTGTGTAAAAATATGCAACAATAGTGGGATTTAGTAAAATTCAATAACTAAACATTGCTCAAAAGTAACTAACTTTAATAGTTATATTTCCAGTTTATTATTCATTTTAACCCTTAAATTTAATAGCATTCTGGGATTTATCAAAATCAACCCCTCAGGCCAAACAAAACCTTTCCCTCAGGTTAATATATTAAAACCACACCCTCAGGATTTCCCTCAGGCTATAAAGTACCCTTCCCTCAGACCTTTCCCTCAAGTGGAATATAATCTTTCCCTCAGGACAAACTGAAACAAAACCCTTAGGTAATCAGAATCATTCCCTCAGGCATTGCCCTTGGGCTAATAGAACTACGACCTCAGGAAAATCAACAATTCGTTCAGGATAATATATCACTTCCCTCAGGATAAACAAGTAACCGGGTCATGCCCAACATATAAACATGAAATTTACATACAATTCATCTCAATTAAAAGGTAATGCATAATATAAACATGGCATACCCTCGAGTATCCTGGCCAAACGACTAAACAGAGGAACACACCCCCAAGTTGGTCCTGGATCGAAGCAGTGATCCCAAAAAACAGTTTATTATCACATTTAATTGCCTATGCGATTCCAGGTATTTTAATATCCAAGGCCTCAGCCACACGATACCCCAACATGGGTTCGTAGCATAAAAATACACAAAACACACAACAATTGAAATTAAACACCAAGCCACCTACCTCAAACACCCATGAAGGATGTACCCAAACGACTCCTCCTGAAACGCCCAAGAACGTCGCAGATCTGAAAATGGAGAAAATAGGTTCAAACAAAAATAAATTCTCTTAGAGGAAGAATTTGAAAGAACTACACAAGGAGAATGGAGGGCTTACTCATGTGGTTCCAACATGATCGACGGAAGCATGATCGGATTTCCATTGCTCGATCGGTTTAATCCGCAATGATTCGTCCATCCTCTTGAGATCCACTACGTTTCTAAGCCATCCTTGTGAACAGGGTTGTCTACTACCAATTTTAAGTGAAAAAACAAACTACATGGCGTGTACTTTTGACTACATGGTGTGTACTTCCCTCATTTAACTGTTCCTCTGGCGGCACCGCCAAACTGTTCATCTGTCGACATGAGTACACGACGTGTATTCTCAACTACACGGTGTGTACTATCGCCCAACTGGTGGATGCTTCCACTGCCTTACTGTTTCCCTGCCGATTGACTACATGGTGTGTAAATACCCAATACACGGCCAGTAGTCAGTTTTCACACCCTTCGTCGCCAACATGGCAACACACCCTATGTACTCATACCACACAATCAAAGTACATGACGTGAGGAATAGTACATAGTGTGTAGTCCCAAAATTTATGATTTCCCCCCATTTTCCTTATTTTCTCAAAAACACTTAAGGAAAAAATAAAATAAGAAACTCGTACCTCAAAAATAAGAACCGGTTCTTACAAACGTCCCCATTTAATGAAATTCATCCCCGAATTTCACTTCCAAGGGTGGTGAAGAAAAATCTCAGAATAGATCTGGCCACTTAGCATGTATGCCGGTCTCCTACTACCAGGTTTTGTTCTGAACTCGGCCATGCTGCCATAACACCCGTACGAGAGGAACTAACCAGCCTCGGAGAACCTTCATGCTCCTATCAACTATGTAAATCGGATGCTCCTCAAAGGATGCATCAAAATGAAGATCAACCTCCTCATGATGAAATATGTGAGACGAGTCTGAATGTTAGCGGTGTAATTGAGATACATGGAAGACATCATGCATGGCCCGGTACCTCTGAGGTAACTGCAATTGATAAGAAACCATCCCGACTCTCTCTAGAATCTCAAATGGCCCCATATACCTCGGTGAAAGTTTACCCTATCTCCTGATCCACTTGTGTCCCAACCTCAGTGAAACACGCAAGAAAAACTAATCCCTGACCATGAACTCCAAAGGTCGTCTCTGGCGATCAGCATAAGATTTCTGACGAGATTGTACTATATCCATCCGCTTCTGAATCAACTGGACATGCTTAGAAGTCTCCTGCACAAGACATGGTCCCAGTAAAGCTGCATCACCTACCTCTAACCAGCACAAAGGTGATCAGAATGTCCTTCCATATAAAGCCTCATAAGGTTCCATCTCAATAGATGCCTGAAAAATGTTATTATAGGCAAACTCGACTAGGGGTATATGCTTCTCCCAAGATACCTCGAAGTCTAGGATGCATGCAAGCAACATGTCCTCAAGCACCTGTATTGTACGCTCTGACTGGCCATCGGTCTGAGGGTGGTAGGCTGTGCTTAGAAGAACCTGTGTACCTAGTGTCCTCTGAAAACTCTACTAGAAACAAGATGTAAAATGGGCATCTCTATCAGAAACGATAGAAAGAGGAACCCCATGAAGATGTACGATCTCTCGGGTATACAACTTCCTAAGATCGTCAACACCGTATGTCTCCCTGATCGACAAAAAGTGATCTACCTTCGTGAGTCTATCCACAAAAACTCACATGGAATCATTGGCTCTAGGTGACCTCGGAAACCCAGTTACGAAGTCCATCCATAAATCATCCCATTTCCACTCCGGGATGGGTAACTACTATAACAGTCCGAATGGCCTCTAATGCTCCACCTTCTCCTACTGATAGGTGGAACATCTCATAACAAAACCAGCTACATCTCTCTTCATACCTAGCCACTAATATTGATGTCTCATGTCTCGGTACATCTAGGTAACCCCGGGATGAACTGACCACGATGAAGCGTGAAACTCCCGCATCTTCCCCTCGTGTGTATCCCATGTAACCCACACTCATCCATGAAAATGCATAATTTCATCCTCACTTATCGTCCAACCAGGAAGAGGTTCCTCACTTTCCACTGACTCTAGTAGAACTACGCCTTCAGAATCAGATAGTTGTCTCATCCTCACCCTATCCAAGAGGTTATAAGTCACAGCTATAGAGGAAAGATAAGTTTTCCCCTAACTGTCATGCACCTCCAAATTCATCTCAGAGAACAAAGCCATAAGCTGACATTCATCACTGGCCTCGTGAACATCCTGTATCCGAGTCCTCCTACTCAGTGCATCAGCTACTGCATTACCTTTACTAGGTGTATAGGCAAGCTCAATATTGAAGGAATAATGGTATTCGACCCACCTTCGCTGCCTCAAATTCAAGTCACGCTGAGTAAAGATATACTTGATACTTTTTGGTCGGTAAAAACCACAAAATGCTCTCCCAAGAGATAATGTCTCCAACAATGTAATGCATGAACAACTGCAGCCAACTTGAGATCATGCGTCGAGTAATTCCTCTCATGTGGCCTCAACTGCCGAGACCCGTACGCAATAACTCGATCACTCTTCCTCAAAACTGCTCCTTGTCCAATACCTAAGGAATCACATAAAACTATATAGAACTTCCCTTGCTCTGGAAGTATCGGGATTGGGGCTGATGTCAACCTTCCCTTTAGGTCCTGAAAGGATATCTTGCAAGATTCCGACCAAATGAAAATCACACCCTTCTTAGTCAAACCTATCAATGACGCTGATAAGTGGGAGAAGTCTTGTATGAAGTGTCTGTAGTAACTAGCCAGCCCTAAGAAACTCCATATCTCAAACATGTTCTTAGGCTCCTCCCATGAAAATACTGCTCTATCTTTCTCTGGGTCCACGAAATTTCCGACCTTTGAGATGATATGACCTAGGAAGTGAATCTGGTCCATCCAGAAGTGGAACTTTAAAATATTAGCATGTAGCCGATGTTCTCTCAGTGTACTCAATACGATCTCAAGATGTGTGGAATGGTCTTTTCGAGTGTGAGAGTACTCCAAGATGTTGTCCAAGAATACTACAACAAAATAATCCAAATAAGTATGGAACACATGATTCATCAGATCCATGAAACCTACTAGCGCTTTCGTGAGTCCGAACAGCATAACCAAGTACTCGTACAGACCATATCTGCTCTGAAAATATATAAGAGGTATGCCTGATGGTCCCACGCGCAGCTGATGATATCCTGATATCAAGTCTATCTTCGAGAACAATCGTGCTCCACGAAGTTGAAAAAAAATATCATCAATACTCGGCAAGGGATATCGGTTATTAACAGTAAACTGGTTCAGCTTCTGGTAATCATCACAGAGTCGGGGGGTACCATCCACCTTCTTCACAAAAAGGACTAGAGAACCCCAAGGAGAACTACTGGGTCGGTAGAAACACTTCACTTGTAACTCCTCTAATTGCCTCTTGAGATCCTACAACTCAGGTGTGGCCATCCTATAAGGAGGAATTGACACGGGTGCTGCTCCTTGCCCAAGATCAATAGAGAAATCCACCTCTCGCTCCGGAGGTAGACCTGGAATGTCGTCTGGGAAGACATAGCTGAAATGATCAGCCACTAGAGGGAAATACATCTGAAAAATCCCCTGATCATCTTGATATAAACTCGCAATCTGAGCTGTGACTCCACTTCTCCCACGATGCTCTGGTCGAGCTCGACTCACCTGAACATCCCATTCGCCCTTATATAGAAACTCTCCGCCCTCGGGTGATGTGAAACTCACCCTGCAACGATAGAAATCTACAAAGGCACAAAAGGGAACCAACCAGTCCATCCTGAGAATGATGTCATAATCATTCATCTCTTAGACATAGAGGTCCTATACAAAGTGACACCCACCAACCTCAAGGGGGAACTCTTTTCACTAATGCACACTAGACATTCTAATTCCCAACGGTGTGTCTAGTATTATAAAAACAAAAGGAAAAGAAACACAGAGGCCGAGGATTTCCACAACAGGTAAAATTATAAAACTATGCATAGAACCCATATTCACAAGTAATGAAGATAAGACAAACACTATTAGAATAGTACCTCTGACTATAGAAGGTCCGGGATCTTTTGCACTACATATGCCTACCTAGTGCCACAACCCTATGAAACAGCCTGGAAACCCTAAGCTATCCCACCCTACTGCCTCTGAGATCCTGGTGTATGGCTACCATGACCACGACCACCATCTCTTCCTGCACGCCCTGTCGTATTCCAATTTCCTGACTGGTAAGAAGTTGCTGGTCTTTCTCCCGCACGTGAAGTCTGCATAGAACCTCTCTCAGTAGCCACTAGTAGAAACATCCTGCAAAAGTGCTACAGATGACCCATATTACCAAAATCTCGGCACTCCAATGGGTCTTGTGGACATTTTGGTCTCCTGTGACCCTCTTTAACACTCTGGTAGTACATGACTTGACCACCTGAAACATCCTTCTGGTTGTTACTGCCACAATGAGAGATGTCCATCTGTCTGTTCCTCTTAACAGTAGAAATAGTACTAGAAACTGATGCTGAACTGCCCTGGCCCACACCACTAGCTTCCTGCAGGTTCCTCTCAGTAATCAGCGCCTGGTTCACAATAGAATGCACTAAAGGCATCCTGAAAACATTAACCAGTGCTCGGATTTCGTACCGAAGACCATCCTAAAAACGTATGGCCCTCAACGTCTCATCACCCACCAGAACATGTGAAAAATGCTGAAGCTCAGTAAACGAGTAGAATAATCCATCACCGACATAGCGCCCAACTGCAGGTTCATGAACTCTTAATCTCTATCAGCCCTCAGCGTCTCTAGAAAGAAGAATTCATAGAAGACTGCATGAAAATCTTCCCACGCCATTTCCCTGTGATGTTCTGATTGGGTGGTAACATCCCACCACCTCTTGGTGGAACCACGCATCATATACATTGTGAGCATGACCCTCTGCCCAGGAGGTGTCTCAAGATGCTCGAAGATAGTTTGCATAGACCCTAGCCAAGATTCTGCAGCCTGTGGTCTACCATCCCCTGAAAACATAGTTGGATGATACTACTGAAAGATACGAGTCATCTTAGCCATACACATGGTAGCCAGCGGTGCTTCCTGAAAGGTATGCATGAACCGCATAAAGACTACATAGAACTGTGCCTTCACGCCTGTGTCTGGTATAACGGCTGGCGGCGCATCTGGATCTGCTGGAGGATCCACTGGTAGCCCATGGCCCACCATCTCTGTAGTATAATTCTTCATGCTCTCCTAGTGAATAACATATGGTCACCTCAGTGGAAAGACTCTATAAGGTCAAATGGACACCATTGAACAAGATTATCAAAGAATGAAATTAAGGATCCCAAAAAGGGAATAGGAGGAAGAAGGAATTCCAAATTTGCAAAACCAAAGTACATGACATGTATAATGACTACACAGCGTGTACTTGACTTCTCTTCCCCTTCCTGGGTCCTTCTACACGGCTAAGCCACATGGCTCCCATTCAACAAAACTACATGACATGTATATCAACTACACGACGTGTATGGTGTAATTTTCCAACTTCCCGGGTCATTTGGGACACAGCCGACTACACGTCATGACACTACATGGAGTGTTACACCCGCACACGACATGTACACCACCCGTTTTCCCAGCCACACGGTCAGGTACACATGGTATATCCTCAGAAAAGACTACACGACATGTCCCACCGGTACACGACATGTTCAAGAAGAGGTGACACCAACCCGTGTTTGTTAGTTACACGGCCGGGTCCCCAGGCCAGAATACATGGCGTGCTCCACAGTGGACACAACGTTTATGTCTTATGGTCTCCTCCGTCCTTGTATTTAGTTACATGGGCAGACTTTAGGTCAACACTACATGGCGTGTACATCCGGTACACGACATATTTTTCCCCAAGTCATTCCCTAACCCGTGTCGCCGCCCACTAGGTTTGTGACACAGGAAGAGACTATACGGAGTTTACATAAGGTACATGGCATGTACTCAAAATGTTTTTATCTCTTCCCGAATAGAAGAACACACAGCGTGTGTCCGAGGAACTACACGGCGTGTATCCTGGGTTTCTCCGGACAGTAAGGCTCATATACTATTCTGGAACCCGGAAAATACCGAAAAACAACACCTAAGTGTCGAATTCAGATCTGTGAGGGCCCATACTCCCCACGAATCAATGTTTGACATCTTATCTGTGTTATAACAAGATAAATAGTCAATAATCCACCAAATTCTGGTCAATGAGGGCCCATACTCCCCAAAAACCAACGTTCGGCGTCCATTCTTTCAACAAGCTCATACTAAAATACCCAATCACATATTAGGTATTTATCAAAGCATCTATCACAAAAGCATGCTTTTCTATCACAACAACTATCACAAAAACATGCAGCTTCTAATGCACCTACATGGCATGGAACTATGCATGGCATGTGATTCCTAACATGTGCCGAAATGATACATGAGATGGCATACCCTCATCTCGTCAGGTTGAAATAAAATAGAACCCATGGATAACATATAAAAAACAAAATCACAAGTACGTCACCCAATGGTGAAAATAAAATGAAATGTAAAATTTAGAAAACCAAAAAAATTTCAAAATACGAGGTAGCCTGGCTTTTCCCTATACACAGGTTAGCTATGACCTGGAACAGCTTATTACCAACTACCGTTCCCATCCTATCCCGGACTAAGGCTCCAAATAGTAAGTCAATGAAAAGAACTCCTCTGATACCACTTTGTAACTTCCTAGTTTCGGGTGCTACTCAACGAGTGCCCCGAACCTGGTTGGTCACACGACCTCAAGCGCATTTCCCCAAATGCCAGAGGCTGCCGACTAGCAGTGATGGCCCAGGTCTGATAGTGGGGAAACTATGCCCTCATTTTTCAATGTGTAGCGCAGCGAAATAAAATAAAAAGCATACAAAAATAGTGTAAGCAATAAAATATACATATTTAATATGAACATCTAGAGTAAAAGATAACCATCAGTTATATAGATAATGATGCAACATGTCTCCAGTTCTAAGAAAACACCCAGAATATGTTACACAACAGTACAATACGAGACAATAGAAAATACATGTACAACAAAACAAAATATAACATCCGACAACATCACGAGCCTAAGCTCAGTCCCATGCTCCTCTACTCCTCAACAACAATCAAGTACCTGTATAGGGACCCTTTCCCTTATCCATCCCAGCAGAAATGTAATATGCTTGGGCCGAAGACATGAACCAAACGGGGTGTGAGAAATGAATCCCAATAGGCACCCACCAAAGGCCCGTTCCCAACTGTGTGAAAATATGCAACAACAGTGTGCAATAGTAAAATGCAATAACTAAGAAGTACTCAAAAGTAACTAACTTTACCAGTTATACTGCCATTTTATTATTAATTTTAACCATTCAATTTAATAACATTCTATGCTTCATCAGAATCAAGCCCTCACGCCAAAAAGAACCTTGACCTCAAAAACATATAGTAAAACCACACCCTCAGGCCTTTCCCTCAGGAGGAATAGAATCTTTCCCTCAGGCCAAACGGAAACGAAACCCTTAGGTAATCAGAATCTTGGCCTCATGCGTTGTCCTCAGGCTAATATAACTACGCCCTCGGGCAAATCAACAATTCCCTCAGGAAAATATATCACTTACCTCATGATAAACAAGTAACTGTTCCATTCCCAACATATAAACATTCAATTTACATACAATTACTCTCATGGAAAAAGTAATGAATAATATAAACATGGCATACCCTCGAGTATCCTGGCCAAATGACTAAACAAAGGAACACACCCCCGAGGTGGTCCTGGATCCAAGAAGCGATCCCAAACAACACTTTTTTATCACATTTAATTACCTATACAATTATAGGTATTTTAACAGCCATGGCCTCTGCCAAACGATACCCCAACAAGGGTTTGTAGCAAAAAAATACACAAAACACACAACAGTTGGAAATTAAACACCAAGCCACCTACCTCAAACACCCAAGAATGGTATACCAAAACGACGCCTCCTGAAATGTCCAAGAACTTCATAGATAAAACGTAAGAGAAAACCTTTTCAAACAAAAATAACTTCCCTTAGAGGAAGAATTGGAAAGAACTACGCAAGGAGAAGGGAGGGCTTACCCGTGCGGTTCCAACATGATCGATGGAAGCGGGATCAGATTCTCGATGCTCGATCATTTGATCCACAAAGATTCAGTCGGCCTACCAAGATCCCCTCCAATTCTAAGCCAATCATATGAACATGGTTGGCTACTGACCATTTTATGCGAAGAAAACAAACTACACGACGTGTACTTCCCTCATTTAACTGTTTCTCGTGTGGCACTGCCAAATTGTTCATATATCGAGATGAGTACATGACGTGTATTTTCGACTACACAGCGTGTACTGTCACCTAGTTGGTGGCTTCTTCCATCGCCTTACTCTTTCCCTACCGATAGACTACACGGCGTGTAAATACCCACTACACGGCATGTAGTGAGTTTTCACACCCTTTGTCGCCAACATGGATACACACACCGTGTACTCATCCCACATGGTGTGTCGAATAGTACATGACATATAGTGCCAAAATTTGTTATTTTTCCCCATTTTCCTTATTTTCTGAAAAAAACTTAAGGAGAAGAGAAAAGAAAAAACCCATATCTCAAAAATAAGAACCGAGTTCTTACAATATTTTTAATTAATGGATACTATGGATATAATAAAGTATTTACAGACCTTAAGCATGAAGATATTATCAAATTTACATAACCTTATGAAACATTCAATTATTGGGTCATGTACTTTTTATGGATGAATTTTAGAGTGAGTAGTTTGAGGGTTATACATCACCTATTCAATCCCCTTAATGGAAAGTTGATCATTTGTTATGTGGATTTCTAATTAGTGAAATATATCCAATTCTGGGACCATATCAGAGATCATGAGAAAGTTTCTTCCATTCATTAGGCCCATAATCCAAAGATGAACCACATGAAGTGTGAATTCTAGGTCACCAATTAGCATCCCAATGGATTCATTGTTTGATACAGTGGAATTGAGGACTTCTAAGAGTTGATTGAATACATAATTGAGATTCCCCATCTATCTGATCTATGAAGTAAACTACGTTTTAATGGGATTAATGTCATATCAAAAGGTTTTCATGTACACAGTAGAAAAATGAAAATATTTCTCAATAAATATGATGAATGACACTACATGCCTATGTGACAAATAATGAAAATAATCATATTCAATGGCATAAATCAATACTTGTTACAACATATAATTATAATGCCACATATCTAAGTCAAACCCTTGATCCACTAGTTTATATCGTGAAACCAATCAATCTATTCCCTTTAAGATTTTAATTATAGAAATGAAAAATATAATAATAAGTAATACATTTGAATGGTGATGAAAGAAATTAATTTTAGATGATCATTTTCAATATGAAACTATATTTCCTTTTCCTTTTAGTTAAATTTCCATGTTATTATATCTATGATCATGAGGTCAAGTTGATCATCAACATTGAACCACATTGTTCATTCCTAGTCTCCCCTAGAATAAAATATGATTATCATGATGTGAAGTGATCAATAATTAATTTATCATTTGAGTAAAATCCATGAAAACTATTATGGGAAATGTATTTCTAGATTTCCCTATTATACACCCATCCAAAGAAGAATTTACATTGGATGATAAATTTTAAATTTTGTCAATTCTATTTTTTAATTAATTATTATCATGATGAGAAATTCACTTTTATGATTCATTTAGAATTCCAATTGAGAATTTATTACCTTAAAATTTTTATAGTTTACCTTCGAGTTGTTTATATAAATACGAAAAAGACCTAGGTTCCATATTCATCATTCCTTTTTGAGGGGTGAATTAATAATGAGGTTGGATAAAAAACATATTACCAATCATATATTTAACAATTAAATTCTTGCACCCTATTTAAACGTGATAGGTGACTTAGAGGTGGTCATTAAAGAAATAAGTTGTGGATATGAAATTAGAAAGTGAATATTGTACTTTTTTCTTGTTCAGCAATGAGTTGGTGGCATAATATTCAATATATCCAATTGTTTTCCATGACTTGTAATATAAAATTTATTATAAATCACTATATAAAATAAATAATTATCCTTTTATAAACTAGACATGGATGACATGGTCAACTATATAGTTCATAGATGTGTGGTCAAACTTAATGTTCATGATGGGGAAGACGAGGAGGAAATCCAAATAAAAAATGTATCCTCATAAGTAAGGACCACTAATAACCTTATATTAGATTAAAAATCTAATTAAATGATTATATTGATTGATTATCTCTAATATGAGATCATACTATCACATTAGTCTCGGTGGAAAAAAATAAAGGTGAGGGAAAACAATTTTATCCATTTTTACCTACCGAATATTGAGAATTTCCATGATAAACATAACATTGAGGGAATAATTCTATATTTCATAACGAGAAACAGCATTCATTATCTTTTTAAAAAATTTTATTCTAGATAATGTGCAACTCATTAGACTGGATTAATTCTCTCTCACTAGATCTTAAGGTGAGTACATTTAGCTTTAAATGATTTGTGATTGTGTAGACTTTAATAAGAAGTGTCATAGATACTTGATCAATGTAAACATTATGTTTTAACCTACAAAGTATCTCTAAAAATCCAATTATTTTTTCCCATTTACTATATATGTAACATCCCAAGATTTCATAGTTGGTTATTTCATCAATGTAATTAAATAAATTGCACTACACGCAACACCGAGTTCAAGTGCACCACGACTTACCAAACTAGCCGTTCAAAAGCGGTACTGAATAGTATTAAATGAATTTTGAATTTTATATACTCAATATAATTTTAACATCCATATTATGTGTTTCTTAGACATAATATAAGAACAAATTCAATTTTTTTGATAAAAGAAGTATTTTTCAGAAAATCCAATTTTACTGCCTTTTAATGGAGAAACCTTTTTAAATCCAAAATTTGACACTTTTATATATTCAATTTGACAAAATAAACTTCTTCTTTAGAATATCTAAATATTATTTTTTTTGATAAATTTTTTATATTTTTCTGATAACTTTCATATTTTGGTGAATAGTAAAAATACTAAATTTTTATTAAAACCAACATTTTTAATCAAAATAATTTGTAGTGTTAAATTATTCATTTGATTGGTTTTTAAGTATAATTAGATTATATTTTTATCATTTAAAACAATTTAGGTCATTATTATTAATTTCACTTTGAAAATGGACATAGATAATTGCCAATCTTTTGATAGATATTGTTGCTTAAAAACACCCTATTTGTTTTGACAACGAGAATTAATTTTAAAATAATTAATGCAACTTATATGTTTTTAATTTGGTTAAATAGACATCATATTTGAATTTGGAATATCAAATATATCTTAGGCTGATTTTTTGGTGTTTTTCTCAGAAACATCAATTTTTGATGAATACAGAAAAAATGAGTTATTGGTTAAAACCGACTTCTTATTTAAATAATTATTTATTTTATTTAAATTTATTTTAGGTTGAAATAGATACATAATACCTATATATGGTCAAAATAATTCATTGGAGTAATTTTATAATAATTTTAGATGTATAAAAATTTTATTGAACTTTTTACCGTCTTTTACCCACCTCCTAGAAGTATTTGCAAATTTTGATAAAACATAATTTTAACACTTTTGTGAATTGAATTTCAAAAATTAAAGAGAAACAATTGATATTATTAAGTAAAATGTGGTTCAATAAGATAAAAATAATTTTTGGTGAATAGTAACTTTTGAGTTTTATTTACCACGGTTGAAAGTAAATATCGTAATTAAGAGTAAAAATGATATTATTATTACCATAACACATGTCATAATTATATTGGATAAGTATAATTCTAACAAAAAAACATTAGGAATAAAATATAAACCTCTATGGTCCACTTAGATTAGATTAGGACATTAATTATTATTTTATTTAATGAAAAGTTAAAAGAGTTAAAATCAAAGTTTAAAACTAACACATTTTTTATATAGGGTTATACATAAGATAAATTCGACTATAAAAATTAATTAGGAAGATAAAATTATTTCCTACATAATTTTATTTTATTTATATTTTTTATTAATTAAATATTTAAATTTATTTATGACACAATGATGATGCAGTAATTACAGTATTAATGAAAGATTAAAATAAGTGACATTATAAATATCCAAATAAATGTAATTTGATACTTTTTATAAATTAAACTAATTTTATTGGTTAATATGACATGTTAGGGTAGGTTAGATCAATTTTTTACGAAGTAATCATGCTGTTATGAGTTTAACAAAAAAACAAATACCAAATAGTGTCAAAATCGACATAAAATAGTTTTTAAAACAAATATTATATTATTAATTGATATAATAGTCCTAAAAATCTATGGTTAAGCCAAAAGACTTATATAATAATATATATGACATTAATGAACCAATTGGTGTTCGATTGTCATTGTATAGTATGTTTATTAACCATATAATATAAAAATACAAAGAGACATGGTAAATGTCAAACTATTAAACTAAGATTTAAATCTAAAAGTTAACGTTAATATGGTGACCTAAACATGTCTAAAACCTATTATTAGAGAGTTTTTTGAACCATCCCCACCTTATACATTAAATAATTGATTTTTTATCCATTAGAAACTGAAAATGATTTTATTATAAAATAATATTTCATGCTTTTCCTAAAGTGACCCTGACCACTCTTATAAAAGGAACTTCCCCTTCTCTTAATTTCACACCTACAAAGAATTTTAGCTTAGCCAAACCCTACCCAAATACCCTCTCCACTGTCCTACCTTCATCCTAGAGGCCTTTTTTAGTCATAAAGCCAACCTAGGGAGCCCTTTTGATAAAATAAAATGGAAGAACATGAAGAAGAGGTAAATATTTCATCAACTCTTTCAAGTTCCTTTCTTCTTCCACTTCTTCTTTCTTTGTTGTTTCCATTCTAAAATAATAACTCCAGTATCTTATATATACTGTTCTGTTATTTTAAATATTGTACAACCATATTCATTATTCTATCCATCCTTTGAATGACATGTCACCGTACGTGCGTACATACGGCATACCGTCTCTATGTCGTGGTGTAATTGTTATTCAATACATTATTATTTGGATGGGTATAATAATGATGTATAATTGATGTAAATAATAAAAATAAAATGTTAATGATTATGTATATATGATATAACATCTATTTACATACAATTTTAAATCAAAATAATGATGTTATCGCTCGTGCGTACGTACGGATTACCGTCTCCACGACGCGATGAGATTCATTTCCATGTTCACCATTCAATGATGAAAATAAAAATATATATTATTAATAAGTATGTAATATATGAAATAATGATGATACTAGATATATATATATATATATGTATGTATGTACTTACATATATCTTATTCACTTACTTCCATTCAATTTGATATGAAAACAAAAACAATGTTTATGAGTACGTACGACCTACCGTCAGCATAAATGGTGCCTTCCGTTTCATATATAAATCTATTATAAATATTTATATTCTAAATATATATGATATATAAATCAAGTTTTATATTCTTGAATCAATTAAATCATTATCTAAATGATACGATCAAGAATAACAAGTTAAAACACATACGATAAATAAAGGGATTATTACCCAAAATATTAATTTAACATGGAAATGATTATTAAATGGGTAATATAAAGTCATAAATGAATCATGTATGATATAATAAATATTAATATTGTTATGGTATAATTTAATAGCATACTATGGTCTTTATACAGGAGGTTAAACGTACCCACGACCAAAGGAAAATGCATGGTAAGGGTTAATTTCACAATTTCATTATTATCCGAGGTTGTTTTTACGTAAGTATCTACTGGGACCTCTTTATCATCCACATCCATGTTTCTTAAAAATGTATCTCAAAACTTTTTTATTATTTAATAGACAATGGTATAATGTCATTTATACCCTTATTTGACCCTATATGTTTTTTAAAGGAATCATTCCATTGTTTTCCAAACAAGGTACTTTATAACCTTTTCGACAAAATTAACATAAGAAGGTTTTTTTAACATATATGGTAGGTGCATATTTTTTCTTCCATTATTACATCGTCGAAGCTTCCCTTACAATCTTATAAGAATATTTTCAAAATAAATGTTTTCTTAAATGATTTCAAAATTGAATGAGATATTTCTCTAAAAAAAGGTTTTGATTTCATCCATGTCAACATACATTGATGGATTTTAAGTTTATTGAAGTTGATTTATTAGGATACAAAAATTCTATATTGTATTGAAGGTTTTGTAATATGTTTGACTGTGGATGTGTTATTTTTACACCATTCATGGTTTATGGATAAATTATTGAAATTTCATATTCTAGTTTTAATACGAATGTTTATGTTATGTTTAAAACTTTTCATATGGGGAATGAATTTGACTTACTAACTGACGGGTGTAGCCTTCTATATCTCCTCGATGCATTGGTAGGTCTCATGAGACAAACTAGTGTCTTGTCATAAGGCCTTGAAAAAAATCTTATTTGTAGTCTTGGCACAAGGCCTTGACTATGTGGTTATGAAAGTCTGGCATTATGCATTCCATCATTATGAAAGTGGCTATTGATATTACATGTTATTTTTTGACAAGTATAATATCCATGTGAATATATAAATGGAATTATTTTATTGTATCTTTTGGATATTATGATGATGTTTATGTTTAAAATTAATTTTTAGCCTTATACATTTAATTAAAGGTTTATTTTTATTTATGAAAATTCTCACAATATTGTTATCCTTATTGAGCATCTGAGCTCACCCCTTTCTAACGTTTAATTTTCCTAATATCCCAAGAAGTGATTTATGTTTGATATGTTGGGTTAATCTAAGGGAAAAATGACTTTCTAAAAGGATTTTTTATGTGTTGTATGTTTGAAAGTGTAATGTAATGTTCATGTATGTAATCAATTTTCCAAGACTGTTAAACTAATCGTTCTTTTGGGACATGATTCCTTATAACCATGCCAATGTACTAAAATAATGCAACGACTTTGGGAATCTAGGGTCGGGGCATTAAAATCTAGGAAATTAAAATCACTCCCCACCAATTATAGTTGACAGTGTGGATGTTCATTTTCATTCTTAGTGATAATGAGTTACTAGAAAAAATGGATAAATTCATCCCCTTTAAGGAGTTCAAGTATTGGTTTTTGGTAAGGTTCAGGAAATCACAAATCATCCATCACTTTAGGATCCGTATATTATTATCCTAAAAAATGTTACTAGTTTTATATCCTCTAAGGTGAAGAATGTGTGTGCTGGGTACCATATCTAATCCAACCACACATCCTCCTATCATGTTCCACTATTTATATAGATCGATGTATTCAACAAGGTAGCTTATTATATTTTATAGAATATGATTGTTCAAATCATTAAATTTTATGATAAAACAATTATATTATAATACTTATTTCATGTTTTTCTAAATAGAGGAATACATAATAAAGTCCCTGAGGATTAATAAGATTAATTTATTTGGGAAATTATATACATATAATAAAAACATTAAATAGAAAAAGCTGGAAAATTATTCAATATTATTTAACATGCTAATTAAAATTCTATTGAACTTGTAAAATTGCACCATATATCCTAGGGATGCCCATAAGAAAGGGGTAAGATATAAATAATATTAAGGGTATAATAACAGAATAATAGGAAGAAATTAAATATACATAAGTCAAAAGGAAAATAATTGTGAAATAAAATTAGTGAGAATCCTCATCAAGAACATGAAATCATTATATAAGATGATAACATTATTGAAAAATCATAATTTGGGAACAACATAAAACATGACATCATAATTATAAGTTACGATTACCCCCTAGGACCTTATAACATAGTCTCTTTTAGATGAACTCCAAAACTCTAGAAATTGTATCTCATGAGATAAAAAAATTACCAACTTAATGGTGGGCAATATAATTTTTAGCACACGCCTCATATATATTTAATTTAAATTCATTTTTGTTCCACATAAATCATACCACAAAAGAAACGTTTTCATGACACATAATTCCATTATCAATGACCAAGTTTTAATTACATTGAATTCTATATCAATGATGATTAGTTACATAAAGGTTAATACCATTGATTGGAAATGGGGATGGGTATTCACCACAAAAGTGTTCATCATGGAAAATTGTAGGATAATTTTTGCAGCATAATAAGTGTATAGAATGAATCACATATGGGTATAAAAAGATTTTAAAGGGGTATCTCATTACTTTTAAACTATAAGGATCATTAGAGGGGTGTTTAAAATAATTTTTCTGCATGAAAATTATAAATCATATGTAATAATTTAAATAATGCATTTTTATAAAGAGGATAAGAGAATCCAATACCTTGATAGGGAGCTTATAAAAAAACTAGAGAAGCCTATTAAATGATTGGGAACAATGTTTTATGGAATTAGAGATGGATTGGGACTGTAATGTATGGATCAATAGGTTTTTTATTGAAGATGTCTGGGTGGTTGGGTAAAAATTGATATCAAAATAGAGGTGACTTATTTATGAATTTATAAACATAGGATGTAGACTCCTTATAATAAAACAATCAATATCATAGTAAGTCCCATTATTGTTGCCCATTTTTTTCCCAAAGTTGAGTGGCGTTAAATTTTTTATAATGACAATATATTATCTTTTTAAAATAATATGATTGGTGATGTAGAAGTGAGTCATATTAGTATAAAATTTATTTCAAAACCATAAAATATTATATAGGTTTGGGAGGATTCATTAATGGATTATAAGATAAATCAAGTTTCATAAAAAATTATATTTAAATAGATATATATATTTAATCGTGTATGTAATTTATAGTATTTAATACATCACTTCTGGAATATTATTATGTCACAATACATACCATATTATTATAATGTACTTAATTTGTATAGAATAATTGACAATATTAAAAAGTTAAAAAAATTACCATTCAAAAATTTAAAAATGATTGCTTGAAAATAAATTTTTTTGTTTCAAAAATAATTTAATAAATATATGAATTTATGAGTTTAAATAAAAGTCCTTATGTACTATAAAATACTATTTTTTATGATGCTAAATACATTCTAACCCTTATAAAATAATATTTTACTACATTAAATTATATTATTATTAACATGCATAAAAATAAAATTTAATAGAAAAATTTCATAAAAATAAATATTATTTTAAAATTACTAAACTTATCAAAATGTTTGTTTTAATTGAAACCCTATAAATATTTCAAAATAATAAAATTTCATTTTCTTCATAACAAAATCTAATTTATATCAAAATCATTTTTAAATTTTCTATATATGATAGTAAAAAATAAAGGATAAAGATAATCAATATTTAATTTAAATTAAATATGAAATTTCTTACTACTAATGTTAAGATACAAAACCCTTTATTACACTAGCGTACTCCCTATGTGAAAGGTGTGAGACTGTGAGACTTTCCTAGGGTGGTTTGAAAAAACATGGTTTAGGATGTTATTGCAATATTCATAATCTTATCCCAATAATGGTTTCTATTATTCTTATGTAGTGGGATCACTTTATGGGATTGTTGAATGGAAAACCCCAATGATTTCATCTTACTTAAGATCTCGGATAAATGGGATTCATAGGGAATGATCCTACCCGTCATGGTCATTGATTCTTCGATCTTCACCATTTAGTCTTTATCAACATCATTATAAATACTAATATTAATGTTTACTATAAAATGGATATATTATTGATTCTTATAATGGTTAGTGTTATTTTAAATCCAATAGGCTACAATGATCCAAAATCACAAAATTACTTCATGTTTTTTCTATAACCACATTATATAATAATGAATTTAGTCATTCGTAAGTGAATTCCATTTTTGATTTTTTGGTCATTATATTCTTTCCCAGTTCATAAAATTCACCATTGAAATATGTTTTCAAAAATTGAATTAGATAGGGGTACTTTTGTTTCCTCACCTAATTTAGCTCCCATATTGTATCATCAAATGTGTTGTTCTTCAAATAATTTTACTAGGTATGTTATCTTGTTTTTGTATAGATTTTTATCTATAATCCAAGATCCTCCTCAGCTCCACCTTTATAATAAAATTGTTTTATAAAGGTATCACATATCCATTTAGTACATGTGATGATTCGTGTTTTCATTTCCCCAATATGGATGCATGGAAATCATCATGTTCTTCAGATATGTTAAGTGGATGGTGAAGGTGGATAAACCACAGTTTCGATGTGATCAAGGATTAGAAAGGAACTAATGAATCTCGTATAAATCATTGGATTCTTTACAATACTCATTCAATTCATTCATAGTCACATATAATGGGAAACCATATCTCTATCATAAATATCCACATCTAGTTGTTGATTCTCTTCATAGGGTTCCTACTAAATATGAATGGATTTATTATGACTTTGAATTGTTTGAACATTCTCTATCAAATCATGGTTATGATAAGGTCTCATAATATCTCTATCTCCAATTTCATCCCAGTATATTGGATTCATCCAACACTTCCCATAAATAGCCTCATAAGGATCCATTTGAATGTTAAAATGGAAACAATCGTTATTCACAAATTCTGCTAGGGGAAGGATATGATCCCATCATACATGTAAATCCCATGAATATGATCTCATTATATCCTATAGAGTTTAAATTATTATCTTAGAAATAAAATCAATATGAGGGTGATAATCTGTACTAAAACTCAATTATGTATCTAACACTTAATGAAGTATTCTCTAGAACCTCAAGGTAATCCCTAGATCTTGACCAGCTATAATAGAGATTGGATATCAAAGAAATATTACAAATTATCTTTTGTATGTATTGATGATTTGGTTAAGGGAGAAATATTCCATGATAGTAAATAAAGTGAACTGATTTTTTGAGGTGATCAACAACCACCTAGATGGAATTATGGAATTTTTATTTCATGGTGTAATATCCACAGATCTGGAACTCTCTCAAATAGCTAGAAATTGTTGTTTTGATACCTGAATCCCATATCCCCATATTCTATAGGCTTCTAACTAGGAGTGGGTGTTTGATCAATATAGTGGGGAGACTATAACCCCTAGTATAGAGGTATGTAGTAGCATAAATAAAAAAAATATAAATAACATAATCATATTTATAGACATGTGTACAAAATATATCATGCCACTGGTAAAAATAGGATGAACATGTAAACCAATACTAATGAATCATGAGATATTAGTCTAATATGTATCTAAATTTCAAATAAAAATAATATAATAATTGAATCATCAGACACAATCTAAACCCAAAAGTCTCAAGTAATGGACACTATGTCATTACCCCCTCTAAAATCTAGCCTAACCAATAAGCAAAAATATTAGCAACAATCTTTATTTCCCTTGTATTAAACTACATCCATGAAATATTATTTGGTGCCAAATGGAAGATTGAATAGAGTGTGAATAAAACTCAGTAGGTCAAAACCACCATGACTAAACATAAATATTCTAAATATAATGGTATGAAATAAGTGATAGAAGGGTGTATTAATTAATCAATTAGTATAAAATGAAAATCATCCTATTTCAGAACTATGGTGGAATGTCTCACAGAAATTAGCATAATGATGGAAACTATATCCATATATCCCAATAATCTTATTCTACATGATGTCAGTATGTATCTAAGAATATATCACAACTATTCTAACCATAACCATTTATCCATGGAAAAATCACATAAATACGGACCAAGGACACTATATAATCATTTCAACATGTGTCACTGGGCATAACCCATAATATAAGTAATTAAAAATGTTTCATAGAATAGCCTATTATATCAGAATTTCAGCATGTGTTAGGTTATAAACCGGTATATAATCATTTCATTATGTTTCATGACATAGCTTGATATATAATCATATCGCATGTATCGGTACATAGCCCAGTATCTAATTATTTCATTGTGTGTCATAGCATAGCCTAGTATATAAGCAATGAAATATGTATCTGAGCATAGCCTGATATATAAGTGTTTCATAATGTATCAGGACATAGCTTGGTATATAAGAATTTCTACATGTATCACAAAAATTTATAATTTAAACGATATCACAAATTCACATCATAAGGCACAATGGTTAATTATGTAAATTAGAATTCATCCTTCAATTAAAGATTCATTTATATCTTATTTATTTAACAACCATCTCAATAAGAAATCAATTCCACGGGATTTTATATCAACGATTTTTCTATGGTCTCATGTAATTCTATACACACCTTAAGCCATTATCCAAATAAATTTTAAATCATGTTTTTTCTCAACCAATGGGTTTCCATCGACTATGTTTCATAAATAATTGAATATAATGGGATCCAACCAATATTTAAATACATTATTCACTATTTATCAATGAATAAACTAATTTAAAAACACATTTGGTTGACAAAATCATAATATTTTATGTACTTTCAATTTAAATAGACCACATGGTTATGTTCAGGCACCATACCTTTAATTTGTGATTAGGTTAGTGTTTCAAAATGGTGACAGCAATAAGGATGAAGGTTAATGGATCATAAGAAAAACCTAAATCAACTTAAATCAAGATCACAACCAAGACCGGTTCAATGATTTTTCTTTCCCTAATGGAGAACAAATAAAAATGAGTGTAAAACCAAATCCAATTACTTAATAGGGATTGATCACCTAAATTGGATGTATTGAATGGTGGAAAGGCTTTCAAAATTAACTAAAATTCATCATAGGTCAAGAGGGTGAATCTTTCATGGAAGAAGAATAAATATGACATTCACATTACTACCTTATAACCTTTTCTCCCAAATGAATACATGGGGTGTAACCTCCATTATTGTTTTGTACTTCCCACTTATGAGTTACACCAAAAAATATGTCACATCCGGATAATATTTATCATACATGGATTTTACATGATGTGAACAGTTTACATGACTTGTAACATGTACAAGGAATTTAAATTCTCTATACTCATTTAATAGTCTAGTTTCCATAAAGGGTCTCAAACAACCTCCCAAGCCTTCCAAATCATGGAAATCCCAAATAATCCAATTTTACACATTTATATCAAGACTCTATTTATTCAAATAATCATATAACCTAGAATTTTAGGCCATTTTTTCATATAATGTTTCTTTGTATATCAAAAATACATGGCCCCTAATACATAAGGGCAAAGGAAAACATATGAACATTGTTTTACATAACAAAATCAAGGAGGGTGTACATGAAAAAATATGAGATATTACAACCTCCCCACCACATAATAGAACATCCATGATATACTCTAAGACTCAATATGGGGCCTTTGTGAAACAATCTAGCCACTATGCTATCATATAAAACTCTCTCTCCCCGGTCTCCTCTGGAACACGACCATGATTCCACTACACTCTAACGAATGGTATAGTCTTACACAATAGAAACTTCTCACTATATTCCATAATCCATATCAGATTCTAGTCAAATTATTCATCAATAAAAATATTAACATCATTGGAATCCACTACATGACAATGTTCATGATAATATATCTGATGATGCAATGCATGAAACACGTCGTTCATGGAACTATAGCATTATGGAAGTGATAATCAGTATGCGACTAGAACAACCCTATCCAATGTATCAAATGGAATGATAAGTCAAGGTGTTATATATCCATATATCTTGGTATAGAAATTACCTAATGATAAAATACTTGAAAACAAAACCTCATAACCAACATTGAACTCTATATGGGTCTTTGATGGTCACCACTGGATTCCTGCCAACTCTTCATGGTCACCAACCACCACCAATTAAACTGAACCTACTAAGATGTCTCCTTCACCAGACCAGGACTAATAAGTGCTAACTCACCTGCCTCCATCCAAAAAAGAGGAAAATAGAATATTCTACAATATAATTCCTTGAAAGGTTCAATCTATATTGATTCCTAAAAACTCATATTATATGAAAACATTGTAAATGCCATATGTTGCTCCCATGAAACATCAAAATACCGAACCCGGGTTACTAAGATATCCTATAGATCATAAATAGTCTGCTAAGATTATCCTACAATATGAGGATGATAGGTTCTTCTTAAAGGTAAATGAAATCCTAGATCCTTTTGATGAGCCTCCCAAAACCACAATGTGAAATAAGGATCCTTATTAGATATGGTTCTATTCTGAACATCATGAAACTGAACTACCATGTGAATGTAAATAATACTCATATCATCAAATACGAAGATCTCCCAAAAATGAATGATGTTAGATACCTATTTCCGGAAATCCATGATATCCCACACAACAATATTTATATGGTTGTCCCTGGGTGATCCTATTATAAAAAATATAGTGAGTTCATCCCATTTCCACTCATGAATGGGAATAGTATGAAAAATACTAGCTAGACTCTTATACACTTTATTCATATGTTAACATGTGAAACTTCATTCCACAATTACTTCCACCTCATTCTTCATTCCTAAAAAATAGTATTATTCATAGAGATCATGATAAATCCTTTTAAAAAAAGGATGTACCACCCATATAGATGAATGAAACTCTCTCATCAGATTCACATGCACAATCTTAAGGATCCATAATTGGACATAGAAAAGAATATAATTTCAAATTCCAAGAGACAATATTATTGGTGTATACCCACCATATGTGTTTTCACTCAGAGATAATCTATTCAGATTAAAAAAGAAATTGGTCTAGATGTAGTTCAAAAACACAGGTATAATGGATGTCAATGTCAGAGATACTCGTACCTAAGAGTCATGAACATCTAGTTCATGTATAAAAATATTTCCATCATCTTAAACTAACCACAAGACTCCCATAGTAACTTTATCATCATTTTTTTGCATATATATTTTCCAAAAATGTTTCACAATCATGTTGTACTAGCCAAATCAATTTCAAAATACTATAGATATTTGACCCACTCATTTTCCAAAGTTTTACATCCTACTAAGAAAATATATACATGAGGATTTGATGGGTTTTTTATAATATAAATATCTCTCCCATGAGAAACATATTCCAATATCTCAATTCATATACCACCAAAACAAAATCCGAACCATGATTAGGATAATTTCCTCTCATGCATTCTCATCTTTCTCCATCCATAAGAAACCAAACAGTCCTCCTACATCAAAACTATTTTATGTATAACTCTAGATGCATCAAAATACATGATATTATATTTACCTAGAACATGTAATGTGAGGATATGTTTTCAGGTCCACCTATCTTTAAACTCCTAAAAATATCCTTTATAAGTTACTAAGAAAACATGACTTCTTTCTTATTAATCCCGGACATTGGTGCTTCCAGATGGGATAATTCCTTGATAAGGTTCCTATTTAACCTGCTAAAGAAATAAATATCTGAATCTCAAAGACATTCTTAGGTAACTCCCATGATACCATAGTTGCAACCTTCTCAAGGTCAACTAACTCTCTTTCCTTTGATATGGAATTTCTCAATAAGTGACATTTACCCATCTAGAAACAGTATATGGTTTGTATGGAATAAAATTTCGTTATCTTAGTTTTCTCTGAATGACTCTAATATATTTAACATGATTTTATTTTGACTAGGAGTACACTTGGATGTATTTGTGAAAAATCATGAAAAAGAATTATGAAAAATGATGAAAGGTCAGATTCATAAAGTAAATGAATACCATAGGTGTGTTGTTCAAACCATACAACATCACTACGAACTCATACATGACGTACATGTTGCTAAAAATAGTCTAGGATATGTATGATGGTATCACCCTCAACTAATGGTTTATTGATATCAAATCACTCTTGGATTAGATATTAGTAACTTTAAACTGATTGAAGAGATCAATGATACAAGAAATGTGATACCTGCCCATGAACGACATCTTTTTGATTCTCTAATATTCCTCACATAAGCACAATGTCCCATCAACATTATTATATATAATAATCAGAGAATCCCATGGAGGTGTACTTGGTCATATGAACCCTTTATATTCCATATCATCCATCTAGACTTTCAACCCCCAAAGCTCATATTGTAAAATCCTATATGGTGGGATAGAAACCACATCTTCTCTCAGCAAAATCTAGATCATGAAACTGATATCTCACTTAGATAGTAAGCCATAGAAAATTTTAGGAAAGACATCCTAAAAATTTTATTACACACGAGGAAAAGAATCCCACTACATTCCACCATAATCTAGAGAATGGCTGACTGTCTGATCCAAGATAAATTCTAATATACACTAAATTGGTTCTGTATAACTAGCCAAAATATCTCATTCAACCTAATGAGAATAAGTACCTCCTTCTAGATATAGAATAGTGAATCTCCTCCAATAACAGTAAATATGAGCCGTGAATAGTACTACTCAATCTGTATAATGAATCAAATCTATACCTGTCATTCCAAGTGATAATGATTCCCAAAAGAAATGGTAACTAGAAATATCAAGAGAAAATGAATTTCAAGGATCGATATTATCTGAATGCACTACCAATAATGTATCACTGGTCAAAACACTATATGAGATTTCCAAATCCAAGCCCAAAGCAACTGAAAATTGTGTGGATAAAAAATAATGTTATTTTCTTACTAAAAAACACATAAGAAAGTTTGGATTATACAAGAATTGTACCACTAATTATATATAGTCTAGCATCTACAATAGCTATAGTAGTCATTATACATGTAACTATCTAGCCCCTCTTCCATTGGCTCAAGTTTGAATCCCATGTGATAATCCCTCCTCATAGTATCTTCTTTACTACAGTAGGGTACCACATCCACTTCATCGACCAGAATTTCCTATGGCACTTTGTCTACTTGTCTGTTGAGGAGTAGCTAATCCCTTCACAGAGTTTGGTACATATCCTAATCCCTTAACATTGTTCTAATGTTCCACAACCCTACAAAAGATTTGTAGTTTGACCATCCTACTACAATAAAAACACTCCAAAGAAGAGTACAGACACTGAGTCCACTTTTCGACCATCATTACACACCTATAGAACTACAACGGGAAAAAGTTACTATTTGGTTTTCCACTTCCCTGGTTTATTTTCCCATAATTTTGTTATTGGGAACAATAATAAAAGCACTTCTTTCTAATAGAAGGAGAGATCTATTTTCTCCCTGCTAAAAAATCATGGCCACTAATTGGGGCCTCTCTTATATTTTCATCCCTGATGAGTTCAAAGATCATCATATCCTCAAAACATCTTAGATAGAAAACATTAACCTATGACCTGATCCCATTACAAAGGCCATCATAATACCATATCACCCTGGAGATATCATCATCTACTAATGATAGTGAAAATTTCTATTGGTTGGTGAAACATGTGGCATAGTCCACCACTAACATGGCCTCAAATTTTAGGTGCATGAACTCATGCGCCTTCTCATACATCAAATTATCAGTATAAAGATTGAATAAGAAATTAATATCTAATTCCCTCTAAGATAACTTTTATTAATTCCCATCTAGCTTCAAAATTTCCAACCATCACATTGAATGTCCATAAAGCATATATGCTACAACCATCTCCATCATATCTACTGGTGTCTCATGAAGCATAAAGATTTTTTATGATGACTTGATTTAGAACTCAGATTCTCAGGGGAATCCATCCCAGTGAATGTTGGTGTATGATATAGATAGAACACTCTCATCAGCCCAAATATTGAAGGTTCATTACAAATATTCTCCCTTTCCATTTATCCCATGATCCTCATGAATATATTGGGTATATGAACAAACATTTAATCTGTAAGAGCTAAAATAATATATATTTTATCTTCATTATGAGCATGATAATTTCACTCTATTAAAACTCTTCTCATAGACTGAAATGAAGATTTTTTCTACACGAAAAACACACTCCATAAAATATAGGCTATAATAATGTCATCCTCAATAGATAACATCAATAGGTTACTCCAACTCTTGGTCTCTCTAACCATGGGTTTCAAGGGTTTTAGAATGAAATATTTTTTCACTTATTTCATTTCTCAAATAGAAAAGGTATCTTATATCACAATTAATACATGCAAGTAAATATCACATGCAATCAATTTGTCCCTATCATGAATAATGAATTTCAATATATATCCCAATATTCCTATCATGATGCCTCTATACTCATATCTCACTATACCAATCCATGAGTATATGTCTCAAGAACCAATAAAATCACAAAATAATAACCATACTCAACATGTTAATCCCACAAGGTTAAATAAAATCAAATATAATTGGTGAAGAATATAAATAAGAATCCCATACCCTAGCACTCATATTTCACCTCAAACATGGTTTAGTTATTCCTATAAAGAAGCTCATTACCAAGTCATAAAACATATTATAATATATTATACCATTCCCAAATAGTAAAGAAATATAAAATACTAAACTTATCCTTTGATACCACTTTGCAGTGTCCCATAATCTAGAACTCTTTAATGTGGATAGAGTGGGTTTTTTTATGACACCTAAGGTGTGCCTCCCAGTACACCAGATGCTTCCAACTACGAGAGGGCTTCGATCAGTATATTATGGAGACTATACCCACTAGTATGAAGTTACATATAAGTGGAAATAAAAAATATATATAACATATTCAGAATAATCAAAAATCAGATTCAATATCACATTCAACTAGGAAATGATATGAGAAAAAAATAAACTAATAGTAATGAATCGGGTAATTTCAGGAGGATATGTATCTAAATGTCAAACAAAAAATAGTAAAATAAATTAATAAAAAAACAAAAAGTAAAACAAAAATACTCTTTTACCAAACCATGTCATTTCCATCCCTAAAGTTGTGCCTAACACGTGAGAAACAAAATCAGTAACAAGGTTGTTTTCCCTTATCCATACATTCATCCATGAAATCTTATCAGGTACAAAAAGGTGGTCCGGATAGGGTGTGAGTAATTATTAGGAGGTTAGTAACACCGTGTTTGAACATAACCAATCTGATAACAAATGTATTAAATAAGATAAAATTGATGTATTAATTAATCAATTAATTTAATTAAATAATCTTCATGCCTTATAACCTTGAAAAAATGTCTCGGAGAATGTATCACTATCATGGAGACGATATCCATATATCAAAATAATTGACATATTCACCATGTTAGTACATATATAATCATGTATCACAACCATTCCAACATAACCATATATCCATTATAAATTCACAAAAATTTGGTCCAAGCCCTCTATATAATAATTTCAGGATGTGTCCCTATGCATAGCATGCTACATAAGAATTTTAACATATGATAGGAAATAGATCAGTCTATTAAAATTCCATCAGGTGTCAGGTAATATCCCAAATTATAATCATTTTTTAATGTATTGGGGCCCAACTCAGTATATAATAATTTATGCATATATTATGGTATAGCGCGATATATAGGCATTTCATCATGTGTCATGGAATAGCTTATTAAATAATAATTTGAGAATATTTTTGGGAATTAATTACTATATTTGTATTTCATCAAGTATCAGGGAATTTAGTGGTATATAATTATTTCATCATGTATAGAAAGAATTCAAAACTTCAAGGATATAACAATATCACATCATAATCTAAAATTGTTAATTAAAAATATTACCATTTATCATTCAATTAAACATAATTTGTATCTCAATTTATCAGCAACTATCTCAAAAAATTGGCCATGACTGGGGATTTAATATCAAGAAATTTCTAAGGAATCATGTTATACAAAAAACTGTAATTATGTAGCCAATTCTATTTCAAATCAATGGTTTCCTCACAAAATGGGTATCCATAAGCCATGTCACCTTGAGAAATGAATCTAAATGGATCCAACAAATATTTAGATCAATCATTAACCATTTATTAATGAATAAATTGACTAGGTTTCATGTTATGTTGGGTTAATAAAAATATATCACATACTTTATATTTAAATAGACCAATGATTTAAGTTCAAACTCAATGCCTTTAACCAATAATTAATGCAGAATATAAAATGGGAAACATCAATGAGGAATAAGTTGCAGGGTTTGAAAGAAGAACCTAAATAATAAAATGTCAATATCACAACCAAAATGTGTCCAAATATTCCACCACAAAAACATATAATAATGTAATAGGATTTGAAAACCAATTACATAAAATTACCATGGATCAATTGCACAAACTGGATGTCTAAAATGGAGGAAAGGATTCCCATATCACCATGAATTATTCCTGCATCGAGTGGTGGAGTCCTGGAAGGAAGAAAAATTTAATATTAAATCATCACGGAAACCATAAAACCACTTATCTCTATACCTTGAATAGTATACATGATTTGTAGATACATTACACCATATACTATTTCACTACATATTTTTTGATGTAGTTACATGTCTTTTAACATGTATTGGTCCTATAAATTCTCTAGAGATAGTTTTTATTCCAATTTCCAAAACAATCTATCCTAAACCACCTCTAAATCCTTCCAATCATGGAAAACTCTATAAACCCATTTATCCTATTTATATATGGAATCCATAAATGAAAATTAATATTCATCCCCAAAATTTAGGTTATTTTCCCAAAAAAAGTCTCTTGATCTCTGAACAAGACTTAACCCCCACGGTTTAATGACAATGTAAAACAAAACAAAACACATTTAACAGAAAAACTCAAATAGAGATGTACTTGAAAAAATATGGGATCTTACACATGGGTATTTCAATGATGAAATCCATGTTTATGTTTTCCCATTTTTATATTGGTAACAAAAAAGGTTTCTTTAAACCCATATACTTCTATCAGTCAACAATGACTGGTTGGCATACCAAGCATCGAGATTCAAATTCTACAATTTCCCTCTTCATGTTATCCAACTATAAGTTTTACTTCATATCATTATAAATCATAGTTATTACTATATGAATAGATGATGATAATCTATTTTCATTATCATAAAGTTCCATATCCATTTATTACTTTTATGGGGTGGATATATGACATATAATCCTTGTAACCACATCGTTATCAAAGTAGAATACTATAATATTCACTATATTTTTTTGTAGTTTATCATATTAAAATTTTCACCCAATGATCCTCTCAATAATGTATTTTTCAAAAGTTATTTGAGAATATTATGATGAATATCATTTTATATTTTACATGTCTATCACTTAAATGTCCAAAAATATATGTCCCTCTCAATCCCCATCATGGATATGAGAATAGGATCCTTTCTCCTCAAAGAATCTTCCACTTTGTTTATCTTCCTAATATGGTAATGAATCGTCAAAATCATTGTTCAACTCCAACCACCTTTTATGGACCATATTTATAACCTTTTGTGTTAATATATACCTTAGGGTTTTATGATCTGTATATATTTCACACTTCTCACCATAGAGATAATTCTAGTAATGTTTTACATGAGACCACTATAACTAATTCTAGATCATTAGGATGGTAGTTCTTATCATGGATCTTTAATTAGAGGGTGGCATGGTCTATAAATTTACAATAATTCATCAGTAAATAGACAAATCCTTTATTTTATGAGTCAATATACTTCACAAACCCTTCCACAAAGTTGGGTAATGTGAGAATGTGTTCACTAACTATACTTTTCTTTAACATTAGAAATATCTCTCCAGATTAAATAGAATAGAAAATATTCACTATCTTTCATGTTATCTAGATTAGTAGGCTTGGAAGTCATGGGAATTTTCTCAACAATAGATGTATTAAATAGATAATCCAAGGAAACTATGGAAATCAATCGATTATTTTATTTTGGGTCATCATTCAATGTCATGTTTTTTAAGGGTCCAAATATATCCCTTTTTTTATGATAACATATCAAAGTAATGATACTTCCTCCATCCAAATGAAATTTTTATTATAAATTACTTATAAATTTTACTTTAGAATGGTATGTAGTATTACATTTAAATTAGCCTAATATTTCTTGTTTCCATTATATTAGATTAGAATATTATCTATAAATATTACCATAATTTTTTCAAGGTAATACCTAATTACAATATACATTATGCCCGTGAAGATATCTATAGGATTAGTGAATGCAAAACGAATCACAGTGAATTTGTAATTCACTTACTTTCAATGAAAATAATTCATTGATATAACATCCTTATTCACATTTTATAGATAACATCCCAATTAAAGATCCACTATGTATAATTATGAGGATCCACATAGATGATTAAAAAAGTCATCAACTCCTGAAATATGATACTTGTAAATTATCATGATCATGTTATGATCACTATAAACAATATAGAGGAGCATTGAACCATATATCTTGAAAAATGGGATATCCACACCCCATGTAGAATAAAATGGGAATATAAACCCAGTATCCATATTCTTTTATTGTTTATTCGTTAATTTTTCATGTTCAACAGTGGTTATTCGATATAGAGTCATTAATATTGGAAAATCATCAGGTATTTTTTTCAAGTGAGAACTTATCCTCATGGATTAGAGGAACACTATTAAACCCCTTTGTATTCTCATTAGTATATTAAATTATTGTGGCCATTTCATCAATGATGAACATTTTCGTAGTATCAATCACTTTATCTAGTTATACTTTCTACTAAGGTGTAATATTCATCTTGAGAGGATGATTCCAATGGAAATTCATCACCCTCCTTTCACATGTATAGAATCAAAGGGTGACTCGTGATATAATGTTATATTTACTTCTCCAAAAATATTATGTGGGATATATATTAGGACATACAATTCTTATAAAAAATTGTATCATATTCCAAAAAATGAAACTTTCACAATGTTTTCTATAAAGTTCAACATATGCATTCAAAATTGGTGATGATTCATATTATCGGGATGTTATTGTTTCCCAATTTTTAATTTTCTATAATATAACTACTTAAATATTTTGACATGGTGTTTCAATTGTTCAACAAGAAATTCTTGATATGAAATAATGTGTACAATCAGCATCATATAAGTAATTTTCAATTTATGAATGGATGATAATCTATCCATTTATTATATGATTCTGGTTCATATAATTTTCTACTTTGAAAATAAATATATGGTTTAAAATATTAATACTATTAGACACAAAAAAAGAAATTATAATAATTGATGGGATAACTCATAAATTATATATATTCCTTAACCATTGAGTTAATAGGTTTCCATCGATATTATACATGATGTTATCCAAAAATTAAATTTTATTGTAATCTTTTCCCTTCACAATAGTTTGTAATGATATTGTGAATTTTTAAATAATATAATCAGGGATTATAAATCCATCTAGGAAACAAGTTCTCTTTTCCATGCACCCAGTGATGATCTAATAATTACCCAATGCCCCATTTTTTGAGAATATTACAAGTTACTATAAATGTTATTGGGAAACATCCACTTATAGTATCTAAAATGTTATTTCATATCTTGGAAACCAATAAGTCTATACATTACCAAATTATTGGGATTTTTCCTTTATATAGACTTATCCATAAGGCATTCAATATGTTTTTCATATCCTAATTAAAAAAAATAACATGACATTCCAATAAAACCAACCATTAAAACCCAATTCTTTACACATTATTTTATGATGTTTTACATGAATTAAAACATAATAAAATACATGACGATTGAGAGGCCTAATGTCTTTGGGAAACTAGATATATCAAAAATTAACTTTAAACAGAGATACAATGATATTATTTAAAACTCAATCACATTCTCTTAAAAATGTATTTCTATTCTAAATTAGCATGGGTTGACCTTGGGATTTATATAAGAATGATGTGATATATAAAACCTAATAATAGAATAATAAAATCATATCATGATAGATTTAAATAAATTTGAGTTAATAGGATTACTAAGATAACATAAAGTAATGAGAATCATAAACATGAACATATAATCATGATATAACATAATAATATCAAGACAAAAAATGTCATGTCGAAACAACATATGACATGAACTCATAAACATAAGTAATGGATAAATACGAAGAAATACAAAGAGTTTCTCATTATTATTACTCATATGATCAATATATGGTATATCATGAGAGAAAAAAAGTATCGGATTCATTTTAGTCCTATGTAATTCTGGTCACACCCATCACATTTATTTCTTGTACATGCATTTGTGGGACACATAGATCATCCAACATAATAAATAATTTCATGAATCTTAATCCCATGATTGAGGAGTGTCAGTTACTTTAATAGAATTGCACAATTAATTAATGATAGTAATATTTTGTTGAATACCCTAGAGTGGAGATTGGGATGGGTATTTGCTGATCAAATGGATGGAATGAAAAATCATAGGATAATTTCAGCAACATGAAAAGTGTACATAATGAATCAAATAAGAATTTAGTGAGAGTGAATGGGGATCTATAATAAATTTTGGATGATAAGTAATATAAATTTTATTTTTGAAAACATATTATACTATGGAAAATTCGTAATCTAATTGAATAACTAAAAGAAAGTGATTGAATAATATGGAAATGTATAGAATCACTTATATAAAGTTGGTGATTCAAAAAACTGGGAGAGACTATTCATGGTCATGTAAACACATTGGGGGGATTTAGGGAGGGATAGAGAGTTTAAATCCATGATCAATGGGTTTTTAGTGATGAAGATTTGGATGTTATTTGGGTATTTATAGTAAAGAAGTGGATTTATTTATTAATTTCTAATAAAAGTTTTTGTACTCTCTGCAATAAAACAATAATAAAATAGTCCCTCCCACGATTTTAACCATATTTTCTCGCAAATAATAGTTTTTTAAAATAAAATTGTTGTTAATAACTTAAATCCTTAAAATAATGTCATTGGTGGTGTGGATGTGAAGCATATTCCTAAAGTATATTTTTTAATTCCATAAAATATAATAGTGTTTTTGGAGTATTCATTAATGGAATTTAAAATTAATTGAAACATATAAAAAATAATTTTAAAGGGAATATCAATATTGTTTCATGGAGACATTTTGTAGAACATAAAATATTACTTTTGTGCTATTATAATGTTATAATACATAAAATATAATTATATTATATTTAATTTTTACCCAAAAATGTTACAATCTTAACAAATTATGAAAAATAATTTAATAGATAATTTCTATGTTCTTATTTCAAATATTTAATTTTTATTTTTTTTGAATATTATATTTTAAACATTAAAAATACTTATTCACCGAAAAATAATAATTTTAAGACACTTTTTTTACCCTTACGAAAATTAGGCTGGACTTCATTATATTATATTATAATTTATATTAAAATATTTTTTATTTAATATGAATATTTCATGAAAATATATTGTATTTTAAATTTCATAAATTTATCAGAAAATTTGTATTTATCAAACAAATATATATCATTCTCAAAAATATATTTATAGTTTCTTTGCATAACGCAACAATTTTTGTTAAAGTAATAATTAAACAATATATATAATGAAAAAAAATGGATAAATATAATTATTATTTCATATAAATTAAAATATAAAAAATAATATTACTAGGGTATAGATACACAACACATTATTAAACTAATTTACCCCCTAAGGGTAAGGTGTGTGACGGTGAGAATATCATGTTGTGTTTTGGCGACCATGGTTTGTGTCATGATCTTGATAATATTGGAAATCCACCATTAAAGGTTTCACTCTCACATCAGTTGATGGATCTTAGATTAGACTAGGTCAAAGGAATATATGATTGATTATATATCCCTCATAAGCTCTTATAAATGGGCTGTATAGGGAACCATCAAACCATTCAAGGCCATTTCTTCTTCTATCTGTGTCTATTTGACTATTGTATTTCTCTTAACATATATTAATCAGAATGGTTTTGATAAAATTACTATATTATCAATGGATATGATGCTTAATATAATTTAAAATCAGAAAGACTATAATGCAAAAAAATAACAAAATTAGGTCTATCGTTTTCTGTACTAATTATAGTAATTAATACATTTATTCATAGAAAAATGTACATCTATTTATGATTGTTCGCGGCATTATAATTCTTATTCCATAAATATATACACTAAATTTTGGTTATATTAGAACATATATCTATCTTCCACCCTAGAAAACCATTACTGATCGATATATAGAACAAAATTTGTAATTATCATTGAGGTGTATCTACACTTACTCTTGATAGAAATATATATCCAGTTGATATTGGACCAGTAGTCAGATGTTTGACTATATGAATTAGGATCTAGTGATGAATAAATTTTATAATAAGTCATATTCTTATTTTCCATAAAAATCATTTATCTAGACAATTCAAAATTACGATTCACATTTTCTCATTCCCCAGATCAGATTTTGGGGAGGTATTTTGAATTAAAATGATGCAAAGGAAAAATCACCATATATATATCCCATATGGGATTGTCCCATAGTATTTCACAAGGATTAATTTAAGGGTATATATTCAACATTATCCATGGAAGGAAATTACATCATATCTCTAGTTAATTGATGGTTTTGTAATAAGTACCATCTATAAGTTTCTTGGCTCCAAAATATTTGAATAGAAGAAGGAAGTAAAAGAGGCCCCGTGACCTGCTTCGTGAATCCACGGTGCGGATCCCCCCCAAGCAACATGATCAATTTGTAGCAACAGAGGCGGTACACCCCACAAATGCCCCTGACGTTCGTGAACCCATCGCAAAGAAACAAAGGCGGTACGCCCTACGAATGCCCCCGATGTTTGCGAACCCGCTGCGAAGAAAAAGAGTTGGTACCCCTCCGCAAACACGGTTGACGTTCGCGACCCACCGCCAAGAAACCGAAGCCCTCTTTATACCGCGTAAGATCTACTTTGTGGAGACTCTTTCCTATAAATACAGATCTCCCCCTGATCCCCCCAGGACGGACAATCCGACCTTTCGGCTTCTCAGCTCCCAAATCATGAAGCACACTTTGCTCCGCGAATCATGAGCTCTGAGAGGTATTTTGTCTTACGAGAGGCCTCCACATTGTCTAATTTTTATCCCCTCTTCTGAGAGGGATGTCTTTCGCAAAGCCTAAGGGCTTTCGAAAAGGAAGGGGATCCCCAAGGGGACCCGGGTTGTCGCGGAGTGTTTATACTTAGTGAAATACCCCTCCTGTACATGTGATCCACATTCCAAGGCAGGGTCATTATACTTCACGAAGCACATTGCTTAGTGACACTTTGCTTCACTAGGCACCTAAGCTCTGTCAGGCAGTGCTTCATGAACGCCTTTAAACTTCACGAAGAACCTAACATTTGAACCTCTACCCCATTCTAAGGCTAAGGAACCCCGCTTCGTGAAGTACACCCCTTCGCCAGTGCCCTACACTATGCAGAGCAACCGATCTCCACAAGGCCCCTACCTGTGGACTCCTCTGCCTAGAAATTCTTCTTCTCATGCGACCCTCCAGGATTGCACTATATGACTACAAAGTCCCTTGGATGATACAGCTCATAGAGTTGCTTCACCTAATGCTTCTTCACATAGGCATGCAAATGGATATTTCTTCTTTGCATAGCCACGCTAATGTGGACCCCTCGATGGTTCACTCTGTGACCCCCTTCACCACAGTATTTCCTGTACCTTCCCTCCCACAAGGAGCAGAGGGTACCAGTTATGTAAGTCCAAGGGCTGTGGAATAATCCCACCTCGTTCTAGAAGAAGGACATTAAATTTCCAAGAACCTTAATCCTCAACACATGACGTTAAACTGTGACATTGCTTCGTGCCTCTCATGCGGGGCGCCCCCACCTTGGAAATTCTCCATGCCCCCTGATCCCCACAAGGGATGAAGCAAAAGAAGAATGAAGCAAAAGAAGAATGAAGTTTGAAATAATCAGTAGAGGAGATTACTGCTTCTTTGATGTGATTCCTCCACATCGCCTCTTAGAGCACTAGAGCTGGACATTGAAAAAGACCAGAACCTCTTGAATGTTAATAAGGAACATTAAAAGGTAAATTATAAGGTTATTTACATTATTGGAAGATCAAATTGAAGTGAGGTAGTGAGGTAGGAGGTGCCCTTTTATAATTAAGGTGAAGGGCACGTTTGGAAACCTAAAAAATATTAACTTATAATAAAATAAAATGCAATTGAAAAACCTAAATAATGTCCCAATTTAGATTATTATATGGTATATGGTTTTAAAATAATCAAACAATAAATTTTGGAAAAGTTATTAAGTAAATTTAATCCTAATCATTTTAATTAACATTGGTTATTCTGTTTTATTTTTTACTAGAGTAACATATGTTTCATTATTAAAAGGGTGAAATATTTACTTATTTGATGTCAATTAGACCATAAATGAATAATTTAAAATATTTGAGACCATATAATAAGTTTTATATATTTATAAAAGTGTTTTATGGTTTTTAAATGATTTAATAAAGCATTATTTTGACAAACATACAATAGTGTAAATTTTGACACTATTTAATTCATTGATTTATAAAAATATTAATATAATTAGTTAAATTCTAAAAAACTATTTTATATTAATAAGAGACCATGTTAATATATAAAATTAATTTTACATATTAATTATCCCAATTTATAATAATTATAATATTTTTAATAACATTTATTTGATATCTCTTTTCATAAAATAATTACTACATCAATTTTGTATAATTATTTAATATAAATATTTGTTAGTTTGAAAATTAAAATTAAAATACCTTGATGAAGATAAATCTACTAGATTTCATAATAATACCTTCAGTTAAATTTAAATTCTTGAAAATCTTACATTAAAATTGATGTACTTATAAGATTATGAATGTGACAACATTAACATCACATTAAATAAATTACTATAACAGTCATATTCTTTTCTATAGGGTTTGAAATGTTCTATAACTCGACCATTAGATGATTATGGATGAGATATACTTAAAAAATAATATTTTGGAAATTTTTTATCTTTTAATGGTTATTATCAATTGAATAAAAATTATTTTATTGATTTCTCATCAAATAAGTAATACACGCATCATCAATGTATAAGCCTTTAAAGAAATTATGTATTTAATTAAATGTTAAAAATATATTCCCATGAAAAATAAATACATATTATCTTTACAATTATTATTTATAGTATAATTTTTTCTCTGTAAATCCTTTTGTTAAAAATAATAAATTTAATAAATTTTGAGAAATACATATTTAATTTTCCTTGGAAATATATATTAATTGTCTTAATCTGACCAAAGTGGATTCCAAAAGGTATAATTTAGAAAAAGGTATGGTTTAGGATTAAATTAACTCATAAAATCGTATTTTTAAAAGTGTTAAGGTAATTACATAATATTATATTTACCCTTAATTACCCAATTTACCTTTTTACCATATTAATAAAAATTATAAAAGTTACAATTAATAATGCCCAAAAATAAAATAAATATATTTACATAATTTGGAAAAAATAATTCCAAATATGGGATCCTTTTTGAAAATTAAAAAACATATAGGTTTTAGTAATTAATTTAAAATTAATCCCTTTGTTCGAATGAAAAATGAGTTTTTAAAAAGAAAGTTAAAACATTGCAAAATATTGAAATGTATTTACATCTGACTTCAATGTAAAATTAATTCCAATGACCTAAACTGTATTAAATGATAAAAATATATTCTATTTATACATTAAAACCATTCAATAATATAATTTTACCATATAAAGTATTTAGATGAAAAAATTCATTTTCAATTAAAATTTAGTATCTTTTTATTATTCATCCAAACGTCAAATTTATCAAAAAAAAGAACAAATTCATACCAAGTAAATATGTATATCCCACATCCAAATAATAACTTATTTTATTAAATATAATATATAAAATTATCAAAAAACTGGATTCTAAATGGGTGTGCCAACCATAGGTGGTAAAACTTCATTTTTTTTGAATACTTATTTTATCAAAAACATCTAATTTGTGCTTATATAACATATGGAAAACATATAAGATTAATTTTTAACATTTTATTGAATATATTACTTATATATTACATTAATAAAATCCATAAATAGTGGTTTTATTATTTTATGACCTCACTTGTCTTCATTTAAATAGTTTTTCAAATAAAATTTAATATTGTTCATGCTTTCCATTATAATGACTAGGTTATAAAGTAACATAAAAATATTTAGTTTGTAAAGACCCGTAAAATTCAAGGGAAATTTTTTCTTAATTTTCTTTATAATTTTACAAGAGCGCGGTTTCAGACGGCACCTGATTCCGAGGCCCGGAGTGCCCGGAATTAATTTCCGAAGGTTGGCTCGGGTTCGTTCAGTGAACGAACGAGCGGGAATTTCTAACTGTGGATCCGGTGCTCGGAATTGAAATCCGAGGGCACCGATGAACTCGCAGCGCCGATATTCGCTTAAAGAGACCTTTTCGGGAGTTGCGTTTGTTGCGAGTTGAATTTTAGTTTTGGTGTTTTTCAGTTGAGTTAAATAAAATTTGTTTAAGACAAATTTTATTTTAACTTATTAAAAACCTACCAAAGGAGGTTGGAAGTGGGACCCACACCCACTTAACCTCCCTTGGGAGGATTAAGTGTGGTGGGGCCCACACGAACCCCTTTTTCTTTTCAAATTCCCTAACCCCTCTAAACCCCCTCTTAATTACGTAACTCTTCCCGACTTTATTTCTTGCCAACCTATCTCTTCATTTAATTTTGTCAACTCTAGATTTAATTAATGAATTGAATTCAACTTTTGAATTTTTGAAAGGTTGGCAAAGTGAAAATAAAATAAGGTGTAGCTTATTTTATTTTGGGTTGATCGTTTGTCTTCTTGAGAGGTGGAGAGCTCCTCTTCTTCTTCTTCAAACTCAAAGAAGAACGCGAAGAACGTCGTTCTTCAACGAAGAACTTCTCCGCCGAAGAACACGATCCGTCCGCGACGCCGTATCCGCGACGCGACGTACTTCTTCTGCGTCATCTCTTCCGCGACGGTTTTCCGCGACGAACGCCATCGACAACGACTTTTCCTCCGACGTCAAAGGAATCGACACCGATATTCCACGACTCCGTCAACGTGCGACTATCGAGGTAGGGGTTCTTGAGTTTGTTGTTCCCTTTTTATTTGACTTTCTTCAAGACTTGACGTAGAACGCTCAAGTTCCGACGAAGAACGCCGCTCCGCTCTTCTTCGTCTTCGGTGTCAACGAGAGAGAACACCGCACCTTCCTCGGACAACCTTCGTCGGCGTACAAGGATTCTCCAACGACGTGTCACATCAGACGTATCTCTTCGTCAACGGAATTGACGAACGACTACCGCGACGCCCGATCTCCGCGACGCCGTCTTCCGCGGAACGTAGAAGAATCTTCGAATCTTAAACCCGAGGTAGGGGATTGTTGTTTCATTCTTTAATTATTTCCATTTCTTGAACGTGGATCTGGCATGTCTAACATGGGGCTTGAAATGTTCATGTTGAGTTTTTATTTAACGTGAGGGGGGCCGGACCGCATGAACACGGCCGAACCCCCCTCCAACGTTTATGTTGATTTATCTTGCGGGAGGAAGCAAGTGGCGTGGTGCCGTCGCACCACGCGGATGAACGTGCAAATATCTTCGCGATGCCGTCGCACGCACCATGGTAGAAACAACAGAAACGCGACGCCGTCGCGCCGCGTTGAATGATTATCAAAGCACGGTGAAGGGGCGCGGTGCCGACGCACCGCGCCGGATGACGAACGCCGCGGCCGGTTCCGGGCCGCGGCGGGACGAGGAGACCGCGGCCGGTTCCGGGCCGCGGCGGAAGAGAAAACCGGCGGCCGGGCCGCCGGCGTCGGAAGCCGAAGGGGGAACCGGAAAGTACCGGTTCCGTTGGAGAAAACCGGCCGGCCAGCTGGCCGGCCGGAAGGCATTAAACCGGGGAATTAATTCCCCGGCCAGCCTGTAAAACCCCCCTCTTTAAGAGGGGGGCGGATCCATGAAAGGGGGGCAAAAGCCCCCCGGTTCCTCTAATTAAACCGGCCCCCACGTGGGGGGGCCGTTTGTTGCAAAGGCACGGCTCAAAGCCGTGCCGCCTTGTCAAAACCGCGGGGCTGAGCCCCCGCGTGCGCCGCCAACGCGGCCCGCCGCCGCGGCCACCGCGGCCCGCCGCCGCCGCCGCAGCCGCCAACGCGGCCCGCCGCCGCCGCCACCGCGGCCCGCCGCCGCCGCCAGCGCGGCCCGCCGCCGCCGCCACCGCGGCCCGCCGCCGCCGCCCCCGCGGCCCGCCGCCGCCGCCACCGCGGCCCGCCGCCGCCGCCACCGCGGCCCGCCGCCGGCCGCCGCGCCGCCCAGGGGGGGGGGGGGGGGGGGGGTCGGGCCGGGTCGGCCCGGACCCGGACCCCCCGTTTCGAACCAGTTTTGGTTTTTGGCCCATAACTTGAGCCTCGGACCTCCGAACGGCGAACCGTCTGTGGCAACGCGATCCTTGGATCGAGACGGTCGTTTCGGTATATCGCACTCAAGGTTTCGGATTACTTTGAGTTCGGCCGGGTTGGTTCGTTCACGAAACCAATCGGGCCTTCGGAGCGGAAACGCTCATATCTTGAGCCACAAACGTCCGATTGACGCGCCGTCAGTTGCTTTGCGTTCCTCTTAATGAGACGGATCTTTTGGCATACTCCGCCCGAGGTTTGGACGCAGGTGGAGTACGGTCGGGTTGGTTTTTCCTTAAAAACCAACCGGGCCCCGGAGAGGAAAATGCCAATAACTCACAGACCGGGCGTCCGATTGACGCGCCGTCTGTTTCGTTGACTTCCTCTTGATGAGACGGAACTTTTGACATACTCCGCCCGAGTTTTGGATACAGTCGGAGTATGGCCGGGTTGGATTGTACTCGAAATCCAACCGGGCCCTTGGAACGGGAAAGCTATTATCTTTCAGACAGGACGTCCGCTTGACGGACCGTCAGCGGCGTTGGTGGTTACGTTGAGTAACGGTCCCTTTGAGTTTACCCTATGGGAGTTCGGGGTACAGTTGTGATACGGCCGGGATTGGTTTCGCTCTCGAAACCAACCGGGCCCCTGGGACGAAAAGGCTAATAACTCACAGACCGGGCGTCCGATTGACGCGCCGTCTGTTGCGTTGAGACCCCTGTGACGAGACGGACTTTTGAGAAACTTCTTTGTGGGACTTTGAGATACTTGGAGTATCGACCAGTAGCTCGTGGAGCGGACCCTCCCGGAGACGAGCGTGCAGAGTACGGAGACCGTGTAGCCGGCTGAGACCTGACGACTGCTTGACCGACTCGACTTGGAGTGAGTCGACTAGCCCAGTGGACGGAGCGCCGGTATTTGGCTGCAGACCCACGGCGGACGGAGCGCCAGGTAGATGGCAGCAAACCCGCGGTACTCGACAGGAGGAGTACCTCAGTAGGCTATTTGGGCGAGCGCCCGGTATTTGGCGACAGGCCCTCAGCGGACGGAGCGCCAGGTAGTTGGCCGCAAACCCGCAGTACTCGACAGGAGGAGTACCTCAGCAGTCCTAGGTTAGTGAGCGGCAGCCTCGGAGTCGTGACTGGACCACTGTACACTCTAGAGACGGAGCTCTTCAGCAGTTACGGTTTCGATAATGAAAATCCTGGTTTGAGCTGAGACTATTGACCTTGTGTTTACCTCATGATTGAGATGGGTCACTTGCTAAACTTTGGTATATGTATGGGCATATACCCGGGTTGTGGTTATCCGCTGATCTCATGATCCTTGTGTTTCCTCATGACTGAGATGGGTTACTTGATAACTTAGGTATATGTATGGGCATATACCTAAGTAGAGTTTATCTGTTGTGATCTTCTTGTGGTTATCCTTGTTGGTTTTAGTGAGACCTTGAGGGTCTCGGGGTCCCTACTGAGTATCGTTATACTCACCCCTGCACGGGCTATGCCCGCACCTCGTTGTGTTGGTTGCAGACGACGGCCAGTACTGGCAGAGGCCGAGTGTTCGAGGACTGGACAGTACCTGGAGGTGGACTATACGACGAGGCGGTACCCAGAGGCAGACCACTGGGCGGGACATACTTGGAGCAGACGGCGGGACCCGAGGAGCAGAGGAGCTATCTGTACCCACCCTTCAGGTGGGATTTCCAGTGGACATCTCAGCGTAGCAGCTTTACTTTTCAGTCGCTGTTTTCCCTTTCGAGTTGTACTTTACAGTTGGGCTTGTATTTCCGGCCCCTTTTTACTTTCAGCTCTTCTTTTTGTTCTTTGTGTTTTACTTCCGCTTGTACTCTGTGGTGCTTGTTTTCTTTATAAAGGCAATGCCTTCCCAGTTATCGGGATTTTACGCCTTGGGTGCTAGTCGCCAGCCCCTGGCCTATGGAAGGCGGGCTTGGGGTAGTCACGGAACGGGCCCCGAGGACGGGTCGTGACAAATTGGTATCAGAGGAGTTCGGTTCTACCGCAGAACTTATAACTCTGATGTTTATTTCTGTGAAGCAATAGTGTTGAGAGTACCGAGTGTGGTTTTCAGTTCAGGGAGTCCAGTGTTGGTGCGGGCGGCCGACGTATCCATACACCAGGACCCTGACAACTGATTTCCGACTTTGTGCACGAAAACACTGATTGCGTGTGTGTTTTCAAAGGTTTTTCCCCTTAAAACATCTCAAACCAGGTCAGCTCACCAGGTATAATCGTTTGATCGTGTTACGTTGTTTCTTTCAGGATGTCTTTTCTCAGACGACCAGCTCGAGCCCGGAGGGATGAGCGTGCTGACAGTCTGTCGAGCGACGAGGCTTCGGTACAGGGCCCTCTTGCAGTTGAGGCACCAGCGGAGGCACCAGCGGTACTACCATACGTTGGGCCACCGATGCCACCAGCCCCAGCAGTAGGCGATGCACGACGCTTGAGCGCGCTGCACGAGTTCCAGCGCCAGAGGCCACCCAGTTTCCGGGGAGAGACGGACCCGCAGGCGGCTGAGGTTTGGCTGGAGGCTGTGGTGAGAGTCTTCAGGCTAGTGGGGACGCCGACAGACTTCATGGTGATCTTTGCTACCAGCCTCCTTCAGGCAGCAGCAGGTAGGTGGTGGAGCCACTTGTTTCAGTTTTGCGATGAGATGAACTTCGCATGGGAAGACTTCGAGACCTTCTTCAGGGTGGAGTTTGTGCCAGTATCTCTACACCCCGAGCGTGTACAGGAGATTCTGCCTTTACCGCGTGTTTTTCGATCAGAAGCCGAGTCATCTGTGGGCAGTAGACAGATGATGCAGAGGTCCAGGAGGACCAGACCAGCAGTTGGGCGATCTCGGGTTTTAGGACCAGTGGTGCAGGGCACCCGGAGTGGGAACAGAGCTAGCCGTGCAAGGAGCAGGTTGTGTTACTCATGCCGCGGAAAGGGTCACCTGGCACGTGACTGTCCGACTCCTCGATCCGCAGGCTTGGAGGGAGCCACCGAGGTTGAGGCAGCGACAAATGCTTGAGCAACAGTAAAGCAGGTGGACAGGAGCGGAACTAGTGGATACGTCTTTTGTACTTCTAGTTCCATGTTGATGTTGCTTTTGTGTAGCGTCTTGTAATATGAGCTGCAATAATAAAAGACGCATACCTTTGTGATGTTTTCTTTCCTGTCCTCTTTTGTGATGTTACTAAGAGGTTCCAGTTGACTGTTGACTTGACCCTCACTTGTGAGACATCTACTGGAGGAGACCCAGTTACCACACACTGATGCCGACAGTGTGACTCAACCCTTGGAGGCGAGAGTAACGGTTGGATCTCTTAGTAGTAGCGTCGAGGCCTTACGACGTCATCCTTGGTATGGATTAGTATCATCCATGTTAGGATTGACTGTTTTAGGAAAAGAATGTGGTTCATCCAGGGGATGAGACCAGGTTTCTCTTATCGGCAAAGAAGAAATCTCGCAGCTCTTGTGGGACCAGAGATGGTCCGGGCCACGTCAGAGGAGGTCCATGTCATCCAGGAGCGGATGAGGACAGCACAGAGCCGGCAAAAGTCATACGCTGACAGGAGGCGGAGGCCACTAGAGTTCGAGGATGGTGACCACGTCTTCTTGCGGGTCTCACCTCGACGTGGTATTCGGAGATTTGGCCGAGGCAACAAGTTATCTCCGCGCTTCATCGGACCCTTCCAGGTCCTCAGCAGGGTTGGTGAGGTGGCTTATCGCCTGGCTCTACCACCTCAGATACACCGGGTGCACGACGTCTTCCACGTGTCTCTACTGAGGAGATACATGCACGACCCGACGCACATCCTTGACCATGGGGAGCTTGGCGTTGACGATGGGGCGACTTTTACGGAGGTCCCGGTGGAGATAGAGGATCGACAGGAGTGGGTCCTACATGGGCGATCGATTCCCCTTATGTGCAACAGATGGCGGCACGGGAATCTCCAGGAGAGCACATGGGAGCGGGAGGCTCAGATGCGTGCTCAGTACCCTCTTTTGTTTCCCTAGTTTTGTTGTATCTTTACGGGGACGTAAAGCCCGGAGGTGGGAGTAATGTAAAGACCCGTAAAATTCAAGGGAAATTTTTTCTTAATTTTCTTTAGAATTTTACAAGAGCGCGGTTTCAGACGGCACCTGATTCCGAGGCCCGGAGTGCCCGGAATTAATTTACGAAGTTTGGCTCGGGTTCGTTCAGTGAACGAACGAGCGGGAATTTCTAACTGTTGATCCGGTGCTCGGAATTGAAATCCGAGGGCACCGATGAACTCGCAGCGCCGATATTCGCTTAAAGAGAACTTTTCGGGAGTTGCGTTTGTTGCGAGTTGAATTTTAGTTTTGGGGTTTTTCAGTTGAGTTAAATAAAATTTGTTTAAGACAAATTTTATTTTAACTTATTAAAAACCTACCAAAGGAGGTTGGAAGTGGGACCCACACCCACTTAACCTCCCTTTGGAGGATTAAGTGTGGTGGGGCCCACACGAATCCCTTTTTCTTTTCAAATTCCCTAACCCCTCTAAACCCCCTCTTAATTACGTAACTCTTCCCGACTTTATTTCTTGCCAACCTATCTCTTCATTTAATTTTGTCAACTCTAGATTTAATTAATGAATTGAATTCAACTTTTGAATTTTTGAAAGGTTGGCAAAGTGAAAATAAAATAAGGTGTAGATTATTTTATTTTGGGTTGATCGTTTGTCTTCTTGAGAGGTGGAGAGCTCCTCTTCTTCTTCTTCAAACTCAACGAAGAACGCGAAGAACGTCGTTCTTCAACGAAGAACTTCTCCGCCGAAGAACACGATCCGTCCGCGACGCCGTATCCGCGACGCGACGTACTTCTTCTGCGTCATCTCTTCCGCGACGGTTTTCCGCGACGAACGCCATCGACAACGACTTTTCCTCCGACGTCAAAGGAATCGACACCGATATTCCACGACTCCGTCAACGTGCGACTATCGAGGTAGGGGTTCTTGAGTTTGTTGTTCCCTTTTTATTTGACTTTCCTCAAGACTTGACGTAGAACGCTCAAGTTCCGACGAAGAACGCCGCTCCGCTCTTCTTCGTCTTCGGTGTCAACGAGAGAGAACACCGCACCTTCCTCGGACAACCTTCGTCGGCGTACAAGGATTCGCCAACGATGTGTCACATAGGACGTATCTCTTCGTCAACGGAATTGACGAACGACTACCGCGACGCCCGATCTCCGCGACGCCGTCTTCCGCAGAACGTAGACGAATCTTCGAATCTTAAACCCGAGGTAGGGGATTGTTGTTTCATTCTTTAATTATTTCCATTTCTTGAACGTGGATCTGGCATGTCTAACATGGCGCTTGAAATGTTCATGTTGAGTTTTTATTTAACGTGAGGGGGGCCGGACCGCATGAACACGGCCGAACCCCCCTCCAACGTTTATGTTGATTTATCTTGCCGGAGGAAGCAAGTGGCGTGGTACCGTCGCACCACGCGGATGAACGTGCAAATATCTTCGCGATGTCGTCGCACGCACCATGGTAGAAACAACAGAAACGCGACGCCGTCGCGCCGCGTTGAATGATTATCAAAGCACGGCGAAGGGGCGCGGTGCCGACGCACCGCGCCGGATGACGAACGCCGCGACCGGTTCCGGGCCGCGGCGGGACGAGAAGACCGCGGCCGGTTCCGGGCCGCGGCGGGACGAGGAGACCGCGACCGGTTCCGGGCCGCGGCGGAAGAGAAAACCGGCGGCCGGGCCGCCGGCGTCGAAAGCCGAAGGGGGAACCGGAAAGTACCGGTTCCGTTGGAGAAAACCGGCCGGCCAGCTGGCCGGCCGGAAGGCATTAAACCGGGGAATTAATTCCCCGGCCAGCCTGTAAAACCCCCCTCTTTAAGAGGGGGGCGGATCCATGAAAGGGGGGCAAAAGCCCCCCGGTTCCTCTAATTAAACCGGCCCCCACGTGGGGGGGCCGTTTGTTGCAAAGGCACGGCTCAAATCCGTGCCGCCTTGTCAAAACCGCGGGGCTGAGCCCCCGCGTGCGCCGCAAACGCGGCCCGCCGCCGCTGCCAACGCGGCCCGCCGCCGCCGCCGCCAACGCGGCCCGCCGCCGCCGCCAACGCGGCCCGCCGCAGCCGCCGCCGCGGCCCGCCGCCGCCGCCAGCGCGGCCCGCCTCCGCCGCCACCGCGGCTCGCCGCCGCCGGCCAGGGGGGGGGGGGGGGTCGGGCCGGGTCGGCTCGGACCCGGACCCCCCGTTTCGAACCAGTTTTGGTTTTTGGCCCATAACATGAGCCTCGGACCTCCGAACGACGAACCGTCTGCGGCAACGCGATCCTTGGATCGAGACGGTCGTTTCGGTATATCGCACTCAAGGTTTCGGATTACTTTGAGTTCGGCCGGGTTGGTTCGTTCACGAAACCAACCGGGCCTTCGGAGCGGAAACGCTCATATCTTGAGCCACGAACGTCCGATTGACGCGCCGTCAGTCGCGTTGCGTTCCTCTTAATGAGACGGATCTTTTGGCATACTCCGCCTGAGGTTTGGACGCAGGTGGAGTACGGTCGGGTTGGTGTTGCCTTAAAAACAACCGGGCCCCGGAGACGAAAATGCCAATAACTCACAGACCGGGCGTCCGATTGACGCGCCGTCTGTTTCGTTGACTTCCTCTTGATGAGACGGAACTTTTGACATACTCCGCCCGAGTTTTGGATACAGTCGGAGTATGGCCGGGTTGGATTGTACTCGAAATCCAACCGGGCCCTTGGAACGGGAAAGCTATTATCTTTCAGACAGGACGTCCGCTTGACGGACCGTCAGCGGCGTTGGTGGTTACGTTGAGTAACGGTCCCTTTGAGTTTACCCTATGGGAGTTCGGGGTACAGTTGTGATACGACCGGGATTGGTTTCGCTCTCGAAACCAACCGGGCCCGTGGGACGAAAAGGCTAATAACTCATAGACCGGGCGTCCGATTGACGCGCCGTCTGTTGCGTTGAGACCCCTGTGACGAGACGGACTTTTGAGACACTTCTTCGTGGGACTTTGAGATACTTGGAGTATCGACCAGTAGCTCGTGGAGCGGACCCTCCCGGAGACGAGCGTGCAGAGTACGGAGACCGTGTAGCCGGCTGAGACCTGACGACTGCTTGACCGACTCGACTTGGAGTGAGTCGACTAGCCCAGTGGACGGAGCGCCGGTATTTGGCTGCAGACCCACGGCGGACGGAGCGCCAGGTAGATGGCAGCAAACCCGCGGTACTCGACAGGAGGAGTACCTCAGTAGGCTATTTGGGCGAGCGCCCGGTATTTGGCGACAGACCCTCAGCGGACGGAGCGCCAGGTAGTTGGCCGCAAACCCGCAGTACTCGACAGGAGGAGTACCTCAGCAGTCCTAGGTTAGTGAGCGGCAGCCTCGGAGTCGTGACAGGACCACTGTACACTCTAGAGACGGAGCTCTTCAGCAGTTACGGTTTCGATAATGAAAATCCTGGTTTGAGCTGAGACTATTGACCTTGTGTTTACCTCATGATTGAGATGGGTCACTTGCTAAACTTTGGTATATGTATGGGCATATACCCGGGTTGTGGTTATCCGTTGATCTCATGATCCTTGTGTTTCCTCATGACTGAGATGGGTTACTTGATAACTTAGGTATATGTATGGGCATATACCTAAGTAGAGTTTATCGGTTGTGATCTTCTTGTGGTTATCCTTGTTGGTTTTAGTGAGACCTTGAGGGTCTTGGGGTCCCTACTGAGTATCGTTATACTCACCCCTGCACGGGCTATGCCCGCACCTCGTTGTGTTGGTTGCAGACGACGGCCAGTACTGGCAGAGGCCGAGTGTTCGAGGACTGGACAGTACCTGGAGGTGGACTATACGACGAGGCGGTACCCAGAGGCAGACCACTGGGCGGGACATACTTGGAGCAGACGGCGGGACCCGAGGAGCAGAGGAGCTATCTGTACCCACCCTTCAGGTGGGATTTCCAGTGGACATCTCAGCGTAGCAGCTTTACTTTTCAGTCGCTGTTTTCCCTTTCGAGTTGTACTTTACAGTTGGGCTTGTATTTCCGGCCCCTTTTTACTTTCAGCTCTTCTTTTTGTACTTTGTGTTTTACTTCCGCTTGTACTCTGTGGTGCTTGTTTTCTTTATAAAGGCAATGCCTTCCCAGTTATCGGGATTTTACGCCTTGGGTGCTAGTCGCCAGCCCCTGGCCTATGGAAGGCGGGCTTGAGGTAGTCACGGCACGGGCCCCGAGGACGGGTCGTGACATAGTTCTTCACTTGGTCATTCATGAGATGAATTATATAAAAATAACTAGAAATTGTGTGTAACACAATCCAAGCATAGTGTTTTTTATTTTATAAGCTAAGATGGGGTTGCATATAGCACAAGCTTATCTTTGTGTAGCGTACAACAAAAGAGATAAAATAAATTAAAAATAATCTTTCTCATAAAATCTGAGAGTGTTAGATTATATGACCCTTAAAATTAATTTTTCCCACTAAATTTTTCTAATTTTTTAATGGATTAATATGGGGATGTTTATTTCATAGAAACCCACGTCGTAAAATCAAGGACTACAACATCCTTTTTAAAAATAGTCAAAAATTAACAATTACCCAAAATAAATCATAACACGCTCTCTACATAGGATTACATAGGTGAAGATTAGGGTATGGAGGAAAAGTATAAATAATCATACAGATTGATCAATACTATTTATCAAAATAAATTTGGTGATCTAGTGCAATTTAACAATCACAAAATCATAAACTAAAGAGGCATGAAAGGGGTAATTGTTATCATAAAAAATGGTCCTAGTAAGAAACCCTTTTTACATCACAATAATTTTTCCTAATGTTAAATAAATTTTCATGAGAATATATACTTACATTATTTCCTTATAATCTCATTTTTGTTAATTCATTGAATAATTTTCCTCTTCATATCATATTCAATGAATTGAAGTTTAATTTTTCATTCCTAATGTGTTAATAGATATTGTGAACCATAAATAGAATGATAGTTCATTTAATTTTTCTTTATCACAAAGAAAAGGATGACACCAATTATCTAATATTCATAATTTAACTTATGGTGAGATAAAAGTTTACTCTAATAGTATTCATCCAAAGTTTAACTTAAACATAGCATAAATTGAAAACCTCAAAATCCTTTTAAAAGATGAAAATACAAAACTTTCGAGAGAGGTGAACTAAATAAACTTAAAATTTATCCCCATATACAATAAGGTATCTCTTTCTATTCATATTCCAAACATGTGAATTCCTTCATAATTTATTCTCTTGAGTCATGGTAATAAACTAAATTAACACATATCCTTATTGAAAACATGCATGTTTCGTTATTCTAAGCCTTGTAAGATATATTACATAATTACAAAATAGTTATATACTTCATCTATAACAACATAAACCAATTTTCAAAAAATCCTTTATCAGTTTTAAGTAAATCATTACCATCCAATTTACTTATTCAAATCAAATATATCTTTATCCAAACATCATTATCTTAAGATAAGGGACATATTAAGGGGTATCTTTCCCTTAATCACATGTTCTCAATGTATATAACCCTACCCTTAAATCACATTTATAGGTCATTAGAACTATTCAATATATCATTCCCAACCTATAACGAAAAACTTATATTGACATAGCTTATATATTTCATGATTCATATAAAATAATCTTTGAATTATGAAACATATTCACCTCAATCATCCATATTTTTTTTAAACCATTACTTCGGATCTTTCATAATATTCTTTCCTAAAATATGAATCATGTATTAAGGTTCTTCAATATCATTCTAATCATTATTTTTATGTTTAAGGTAAAAAAATACTGAATGAATGTCACATACCCTTGACATGTTATTTACAATCTCTTTATCCTATGTAATATAACCAATACTCAACTACCTTCATGATTATATTTTTGATATTTTCACTTGGGAAATCAATTTTAAAAATTACCATACTTTGAAAATCCAAAACATTAAATGTTATCTACTTTCTATCTAGTTCTATATATTGACTATGACTAGAAATAAATGTTTGAGATGTACACATCAGAGATTAAAAACATATAAGTAATGTAAATTACTAATAATATATAAATCAATGATATATTAGGTTTAATAATAGGTTATTCATGATAGTTACCAAAAATATAGGATTGAAACCCATAATTATAATTATCCTTTTGGTATCCTTAAAAATATCATTATAAATATCTCTAGAGATCTCACTAAAGTTTCACATCTTAGTTTCCCAAGGTTGACTGAACCTTCACTCTGATACCAACAATTATGGTCATTAATTATTTCTAATGAAATATAATTGATACCTATTAGATCACTCTATGTGTGGATACACCTCTTGGGTGGGACATACCACCATCCCTAGTGGTAGTCGTTTCCTCATGAATCCCTTGGGCAGAGAGCCATTCTTCGCCCAACGTTCACAGGTGAGAGTAACCAATGACCAGATTCATTTGTACTTCCTTTTCCCTAATACCAAATATAATTACCCAAGTATGACTTACATGAAAATTACATCACTTTTTTGTAAACCTAAAACATTAAAAAAATTATCTCCCAAATACCATATTAGTTTATTGTCTTTCGAAAATTAGAACACATTTTAATAATTTGGTTAAATATCTTTAAAATCTACCATAAATATATTCCCCTTTAGTTTTCCTACCTCAAATCTTTATTTATATCCTAGGGAAAAGAATCAAAAAATGGTATGGGATCAGATGATCAGTAAGGGTAAACAGAGGATGCATGTTAACATAATCATGATAGAAGATTATAACCTGCATATCAAATATTTCAAATAGAAATCAAGGAAAGAAAACATTGGTAGTTCCTAAAACATGATTCATAAGAAATTAAAGAACATAATCCATGAAATCATAACATATGAATAAGACATGATATTTGTGGAAAGAACATATGAATATAAATTTTTTCAAAAATAGTAAAGGAATTTATTCCATGGCCGTCATAGTTGCATGGGATCACTTCCCATACCATCTTGGTAGTCAGGGTTCACTCCCATAACCATATTGGTAGTCATGGATCACTCCCATTACCAACTTGGTGAAAATGGTACTTCATGTCTACCTCATTAGATATAAATAAATACCCAATACATTGTAGGGAGATATAGGTCCCATTCATCTAATAAAAAATCATTATTACATGTTCCTCAAAAACACAAATCATTCATCATAGAATAACCCAAGGAATAAAATGGGTTTATTATACTATATTCCATCATAATCAATATAAAACAAATGAATTTCATAAATACCATTCCATTATAAAAATAATCAAATAAAAATAATAATTATAACAAAAGGGATAGATCCATAATCCTATTTGGATAATTTTATCTTTGATGTAAAATAACACTTAAAATTAATTCTTGTGGGAAATATCATTTCTTCTTCAAAAAACGTTTTATTTTCCCAAAATGTTACACAATTATAAAATAATTTAATTTAATTGAAAATAAAATATAAATATTGTAATGGAAGATTCTTGTAAATAAGTAATTATTAAAGTGTTAAAATCCATTCATGTCATATAAGTTAAAAACATTCTTCTCATACATTAGCGGAAAAGTCAAAAGGTTCCTCGTACCGAAAATGAAAAACGATTCCATTCATACCATTTAAAAAAAATCACAAACGTGTTAAATTTTCATTTAAAAATGGTAAAAGGATATAAAAAATATTTTTGAATAAATATTATGGAAACATTGATGTGGATGATAAATATACCTCAGTATGTACTTATGTATAAACAATCTCGTATAAAAAATGAGATTACAAAATTACCCCTTACCTTAGGTCTGATATCCATTTTATGTGAATAATCCTCATGTACAGTGATCTAAATGATGTCATTGAATTATTACATAATCATATTGATTTTTATGATATCATATATGATCATATTCTCATCTGTTTATCAGTAACATTTCATATTAACATTTTATTCGGATGTTAACTGCTTTATGTTCTTAAGTATGTTTTGTCGAATAAGTTTTTGTTCCTATTATTAGGATATAAATTTATCATTTTATGAATTATATTAGTATAATATGTGTCATATTTATTCATTAAATCTATTTATATAATCATGCTTTAATAAATATCAGGTATAACAAACCGAATCACATCATTAAGACAGTATGTTGTACATACGCTTGAGCAAAGATATCATTCCCATAATTCTTGAAGTGTATAAAAGTGTATGGTGTGTAATAAATTATAATAAATATAATTTTATTATATTAATTTATAGTTATTAATTTTATCATTATACTCATCCAACTAAGGTACTGGTAAAAAATAGATTACTCCACGGTGTTGAGACGATAAGTCGTACGTACGCACTCGTGGAGATTGCATTTTTCACAGGATGGATAGAAGGTGCAATATGGTTGTTTCATAATAATAATAAAAGATAATTATATATATGATACTGAATTTATTACTATATAATGAAAAAACTCAAGAAGAGTAAGTAGAATAAGAAAGAATTTTCAATGAATCAGTAGAGAATATTACCTCTTCTTGGACATGCTTCATATAAATTTCCTCTTAGTGAAGTAGAGTTGGTCTTTGAAGAAGACTAGAACATCTATAATGTACCTAGGTAAGTATTAAAGGTATGTTTTATGGGGGTGTCTCATATTAGTGGCTCAAATTGAAGTGAATAGGTTAAGGAGGAGGGTCCCTTTTATAATTGAGGCGAGGGCACTTTTGGAAATCTAAAAAATAATAATTTATAATAAATTCAAAACCCAACAAAAAATATCCAAAATTTCCCAATTTATATTATTTATTTAGATAGGGTTATAATATCATCAAAAAGTTACTTTTTTAATTGTTTTATGTCAATTTAAAATGTATCATTTCAATTATCACTTATTTATTCAATTTAACTTTTAACTAGAGTAACAAATATTTCAATATTAAAAGGGTGAAATATTTACTTAAATAATGTCACATAGACCATAAATGAATAATTTTGATCATTTTAGACCATATAATAATTATTTAATATTTATAGAAATGTTTTATGATTTTTAAATAATTTAATAAAACATTATTTTGATAAACAAACAATAGTGCCAATTTTGAAAAAGTTTAATTCATTGATTTTTAAAAATATTATAATAATAAGTTAACTTAAAAAAATATATTGTATAATAATCCTAATAGCTCAAGGTAATTTTTAAATTAATTTTACATATTAAATATAAGAAATTATAATTGTTTCAATATTTTCATAACATTTATTCGATACCTCCATTAATAAAATAATTAGTTAATCAATTTTTTGTAATAATTTAATATACCTATTTTTTGAATAAACATTTGAAAGTAAAATACTATTATGGAGATAAATATTCTATATTTAAGAAGAATACATGTTTTCTAATTTATATTTTATAAAATCTAACATTAATAATGTTATAGTTGTTAGATTATGAATGTGGCAAATTTAACATCGCTTTAAATAAAATAATATAATGGTTATAATCTCCACTATAAGCTTCCCAATGATAAATAAATAGACCCTTGGATTATTAAAGATGAAATATAATCTACCAATAAAAATTTTTCATGTTTTTTTATATTTTAATGGTTATTATCAATTTAATAAACATTATTTTATTTTTCTGTCATCAATTAAATACTTTCTCCTTCAGCAATGTATAATACTTTAATGAAATTATTTATTTAAAAAAATTAAAAATATATTAAAATGAAAATTTAAAACATTTTATCCTTAAAATATGTATTTATAGTCGAAACTATATTCTATATAACCTTATGATAAAAATGACAACGTTATTAAATTTTGAAAAAAAATATTTATCTTTTCATTAAGTAAAATATATTAAATGTCCTAATCTCATCCAAGTGGATTCCAAAGGATATCACTTCGACAAAATGATGGATTATATCTAAAATAACTTATCTAATTACATTAGGACAAGTGTTAAGTTAATTTTATTATACTATATTTACCCTTTATTACCCGATTTACCTTTTTACTGTATTAATAAAAATTATTGAAGATACTTTTCAAAATGCCCAAAAATAAAAGAAAGATATTAAATAATTTGGACCAAATGATTCTATATGTTTAATCCTTTTCTCAAAATTCAAAACATAGAAGTTGTAGTAATTAATTTAAAATTAATCCAATTTTTTAAATGAAAAAAATGTTTTTAAAAAAAGTTAAATCATTGCAATGGATTGAAATGTTTTGACATGACTTTAAATTAAAATTGATTCCAATGAGATAAATTATTTTAAATTATAAAAATAAATTTTTTATAATTTAAAACCATTCAATAATATAATTTAACCACTTAAATTATTTTGATGAATAAGTTGTTTTAAATTACAATTTAGTATCTTTTTTTATACATCAAAACATCAAATTTTTCAGAAACAAAATCCTTCCAAATTAATTTTTCATATCCCAAATACAAAGAATATTTTTTTTGTTAAATAAAATATATATATTTTTCAAAACATGATTTAAAATTGTTGTTCATTGAAAAGGTGGTTAAACTAATTTTTTTTGAAAAATACTTCTTTTATCTGAAAATTGTATTTGTTCTTATATCATGTCTAGAAAACATATACGATTAATTTTAAACATCATATTGAATATATAACATATATATTACATTAATAAAATCCATCCATAGTGATTTTATTATTTTATAACCTCACTTATTTTCATTTAAATAGTTTTTCTAAAGAATGTTAATATTGTTCATACATGCCATTAAAATGACTAGGTTATAAGGTAATACAACACTATTTGGTTTTTCACGTGGTCTTGTGTGAAATGAATTCTATAAAAGTTAACTTAATATTGTGTGTGACACAATAAAATCATAGTGTTGTGTATTCCTCAAGCTAGGCCGATGTTGGGTATAGCGCAAGCTTATCTTAGTGTAGCGTACAACATAAGACATCAAAGAAATTAAAAAGAATAAATCTCATAAAATATCAGTGTGGTACATTATATATGATAATAATGTTCTATGGTAGAATTATAATAATTTTATATTTATTATACACGAGGTTATAATTTTTACAGGTAAAGTAAATACATATGGTTAGTAAATTTCATCTCACTTTTTGTTTTCATGAGATACATGTGATATTCATCACTTACATATTTTGTATGGTTTATATACCTCCCTATGATTTTTTATATAATTAATTTACTTTATTTAATAATATTCAATTATTTATATTTATGTTATTCATTTATAGGTTTTATGTTTAAAGTGTTACCAAATTGGTAAAGTAGTTACGTCACAATTTTCCTTCTTTGAGACACATTCCATGATCTTGAAAAACCATGTTTCCCCAAATATTTTAAAATATGATATTTTATTATATTTATAAGGTAAAAGGATGATATTTTTTATGTTTAAAAATTTTTCATTATATGTTTTTAAATTATTTTCAAAGAAATGTTTTTTAAAATGTGTTAAAAATTATTTTATATGTTTTCAAGGAAAGTGATTTTCAAAAAAATTTCAATATTATTTTATAAATTTTCAATGAAAGATGTTTTAAAAAATATTTATTTTATTATTTTTATTTTTTAAATAAATTTTCAATGAAAATGGTTTTATAAATGTTTTATGATTTAAAAATCTTTTTATAGAAGAAATGATATTTTCCTCATGATTTTTCTGAAAATATTTTTCAAAATGGTTTTCCATATAAGATGACATATGTTTATTTTAATCATTATCTTATAGTAAATTATCTAAATGATACATTCATATTATTTCTTGAATGGTTTATTCTTTTATTTAATAATTATTATGCCACCTGTTTCTCCTTCACGGGTTATATTATTTTCAAAACTGCTTCTTTTCATGGGTTATGCTTTGATGAAATAATTATATGACCTATCTATTTTACATAGGTAATGATATGATGAATTGTTAATGATACCCATTTCATTTAATGTATTATGATGTGATTATTGTTTATAATCACGTGTAAACTATATTATGTGATGGATGTGAGCTATATCTCCCTCCAATGCATTGAATTAAGATGGATGAATCATTAGTATAAATATTATGTGTGAACATAATTACATGTTCACAATTTTGTTCATGGACACGGTTTCATGTCCACATGTTTAGGAATGAACCTAATTACATGTTCACAATGTTTTTAGTGGACTTTTTATTTGTGTTCATAATGTTATGTTTGAACCTTATTAATTTTTCACTTTCTTATGAATATATATGGTTTCATGTCCATAAGTTTATGCCCGAAACAGATTAAATGTTCACAATGTTATGTGGGAACCTTATTTTATTCTCACAATATTATGTGTTGACCTTGTTGAATGTTCATAAGTTTATGTGAGGTCCATATTTCATGTCTTTAACTTAATGAGTGAACTTGTTTCTATTTATACATGTTCAAAATGGTATACAATGATGTGTATTTCATAATTTCAAGTCCTATTCATATGTGTTGCATTCATGGATTATCTTCTAGGTTATATTATTATTCATGTCTTGTGGATTTCTAATATTTATTCCATGATACATGTTTATGATCATTTATATGCATTGCATTTTCTTCTAATTATATGATCATGTTTTGTTACCCTTATATTCATGTTGTTCTTACGTATTTCTGTTATTTACCCTTATAGGGAATTCAAGATCACCCATTTCTTATTTTTTCCTTTAAAGGTGTTATAATGAAATTATTTTACATATAATTACAAAGGGGGGATATATTCATTTGAAACATTGAAGTTATTTCCCCGAGTTAGTAGATTTTAGTTCCAATTTTTCAATGGATCTAAAATAATACAGTCATTGGGTGTCCATTTGTGTAATTTTATATGTGTTCCACAAAATTAATTTAATGTCTATGTATGTTAAGAAAGGGTTATTATAGTAGTCGAGTCTCACATTAAATAATTGATAATCCATGAGGCACATAATAATATATCTCATTCAACTATCACTTTAATCTATAAACATGGTATCTCCACCTACAAGACACCCCACAATTGCCTCATGGGCTACAACACACATGATCACCCAATAAAACCTTTCTCATGTTCTCTCACTCGAGAATGCTCCTACAATATTAGAAACAACTCCATTATCTACACATTCCACAGTGGCTTGGCTAAGTTTATTTCCTCCCACATGGATAAACCATAGAGTCCATTATGTGGATGAGGTGATCCTTTGATTTCCCATAGTGGGCATTATTTGTTTTGGTAAACTTAACTAATCAGTTTGCCAAATTCGTCATCATAAAGTGAAAATGTATTATCAATATATAAAATTCCATGATGATGAATTCTTTTTCAACATTTCTTTATTAATTATCCATGCAATAAAAACACCACTGGAAAAAATTACATCCTTCAATGTTTTCTTGGTATCTTTTTAAATTATTATTCTTCTTAAAATATTTTTATAAACAATGTGTCATCCATATTGAAAAATATGTCTTTAAACATAATATAATTTTAACAATGATCATAATTAAAATGTATAATTTCGCAAGAATGAAATCCAATGATATTATTTTAATCGATGACAATTATCCAAGATTGAAAATTTCATACCATAAAATTTCCAACCACATATTGGCACATCATTTAAATCAAATGTTATAATTTACCCAAAAATCACCATTTTGTATTTTGTTTATATATCTATTCACTCTTTAAAAAAAATATGTGAGTTCAATATTTACTTAATTTTATTACAATCAAATACAATGGACAAGTTTCAAATTTTCCACTTGGTTATCAAGATTATATATAAGAGGAATGATTTAACATGGTTCTCCTAGTAAAGATTCAATAGTCCATCATCTATAAGTATACATGGGATAACCAAGTGTTGAAAAAATAGAGATCTAATCATGATCACCTAAGAAATCCTCAAAATACCCTTATTAGAAAATAATACTCTTAAATTATATTTTCTCCATTTATGGTGTTTCAAACAATTATATTTTTCAATGATATGAAAATTTGACCATACACTTCAATAAACACATCAGAAAGTTTAGGTGAAAAAGATATAGATCCCACATTGTCTCATCTTTTCCTCAACCAAGAACTCCCCTTAAATTTATATAATTAGTACTTGTATTAAAAAGGGGTGATTTTGTAATTGGCATAACTTATCTTCCAATTTTATAATTCTATTTAGAATTTCATCATTCAAAAAGATAACTTTACATGATTTTTTCAAGGAATAAAAAATCCTCACGAGAAACATATTTTTTGTGAATTTCTATTTTGTCATGCTATCTCTATAAATTTTTCATCTTCTTGAAACATTTTAGTAAATAATTTGTAATCATTATTAACAACTATGTGTTAAAACATATGATTATAGAAACATTCATCATAAATAATAAGAAGAATAATCAAATCATGAAATCTAATGAAAATGTTAATCTATAACAATTCTATAAGCATATCAAATTAATTATACCATCTCACCAAATATATACTGAAACATCATTTAAAATAAATTAAATTCTAGGCACAAAAATATTCCCCATTGTATTTTTTTCAATATCTCTTCACTCCTTTTAAAGTCAATATGCACACTCAACCATTTATCCCATAAATAAAAATAAAATAAAAATTATATGTGAGGGGTTTTAAATATGGTTATTATAATTCTAAGATAGGAAGGATATCAAATAGTTCCCTTATCAATGTGGATATAGTTCATTAACTCTATGTCAATGTGGTTTAACCCGGTTTGGAACAAATGAGAGAAATAACTGTGGATATCTAAAATTTCTATGAAATACAATTCATGTATAATCATTCTCAATAATTCTTAGTTCTCATTTTATGGGGTTTACAATAATTATATTTTTTTAATTAAATAATAAATCATACACACACATCAAAAAGAATATATAAAGTTTCATTTAATAAAAGAAAAATAACCCCCATTTATTATCTTGTGATCAACCAATTACTTTCCATAATTGATAATATTAATAAAAATAAAAATATTTGATGAATGTGTGAATGGAAAATATTATCATTGAAATTTATATATCTTTTTAGAAGTTCTATATTCTCTATGTATTGATAATTTGATAGCATTATATCATCAAAGATCCCCCACAAGGGGTGAATCAATCAATTTCACATCCCTGAATGTTAGTGGAAATTAATATATATATATATATATATAATGTAATAATTCTACATGTGTTATTACTCCTAAAAAACATTAATATTTATATCTCCCCCCTAATATGCGTCATTCTATTCTACCAATCTCAATATAGGATTTGTAGAAAATCGAGCCTAAAAGGCCTAGATCAAGTTTCTTCTACCAATTACATTGTCATGATTAATATAGATCGGGCCCTGAAGGACCGAAGAGTTTAGTAGTATTGGTAAACCAGATATATACATGAATTTTTTATTACAAAATATTACACTAATTACAATATAATTTTTTTTGATTTCTAATAAACAAAGACTATAAAGGAAAATTTATTCTCTAGAGTAAATCCATGCATGTATTTCTTAGTATGCTTCTTAGATTCTTGATATATAAAAAATAAATGGTTGAGCTTAAAAACATTTTAAGGGAAATTAAAGTATTGAAGAAGAAATAATGATTCAATAGGAATAATAATGATGTCATGGTAAATAATTGAACACACATTCCATGAAATGAATAAACTAAAATGATAGATAGTATGAAAAGGCAATAAATACAACAAAATCCATTCAAAAAACAAGATAAATAAAATTCAATATGGTAATATAAGAAATTGAAACACATTTTATTTAATCAATGAAATGAAAGTTAGATTTTTCCTTAGATATATTGACACAAAATCTCATAGATAAATAATAACTAAAACTAAATAAGGGGATGCTTGATTATTGGATGTCATGTTTCCTAGGTAAATAGAAGTAGGGCCGTAAATACCATTGACAAGATGGTTTATCTATCGGGTAAAAAACCATCTATGTATCTAGCCAACTATTTCATCTCATAACTCTATGTATGAATTAAGGGGATATCTATAACTTGTCCCACTAGTTTCATACCAGTCCAAAAAATTCATCATGAATCGAATAATCGATTTAAAAATATGCCTTATAAAATATCAGAATAGAGTAAGAGAAATATATTTATCAATATTTACCCAAATAACTAAATAACATTCAATGTAGACAGCTTAGGTAAAATGATATACAGTTTAGGAAATAGAAATATCCATGATAAATAGAATGTATAATTTGGGGGAAACTCAATGATTAATGATCAGAAGAGATTGAATATATAAATGGGATAAAAATAATTCATGGGAGTGAATGTGATTATTATTCATTGAAAAATCAACAATAAACCATCCAAAATAATACTATGGATGGTATCAATAAAAAATACCATGTGGAATAAAAATATAAGGTTGTTTTCGTTGATGAAATAAAATAATAACATCAAAAATATTCATGGGAAAATTTAATTTTCTATGAAAATAACTTTTGAAAACATTTTCATTCAAAAATAAACCTTCTAAAAATGAAATGGAGGGTTCAATGGAAATTTTGAGGATAAAGTTTTACATGTCGTAAGAGGTACAAAGAAACATCCCTTTGGCAAGGTAAAAAGGGATAAAAAACTACCATGATTGTGAAGCGATAAGAAGATACCATTGAAACATTGTTAAAATACAAAAGGGTAAAAATTTTATAAGCAATTCATATTAAAATAGTTTTTGAAAATTTTTTAACGAGACATGGTTTTTAAAATAAAATAGGTTCTTCAACTAAAGAATATAATGAAGTCGGGATTTCATAAAAATATTTTTTATAACATGTTGATTACCAAATAGTGGAAATTTTTTAGTAATACATAGAAAAGGTCATAAAAAACCATCGAAGTGGAAAAAATTGTTTTAATGAAAATTTAAATATAATTTCATTTAATTGAAAAAAATTATGAGATCATTATAGTTGTTATTGAGGAAAACAATCTTTAAATAATCAAAAGTGTCCAATACCACTTTGAAACATTTTAATTATTAATCCCCATGAATGAATAATATTAAATGAAACTATTAATATCATAAGATAAAGGAGATTCATGAGATAAAATTTCAATGATAGTATATACACCAAATAAAATAAAATTGGTTCATAACAAAAAACAAGTCTCAATGGAATGTAGATTGAGACCAAATACCTTACCTTAATGTACGTATATGAATTGGAAAAACCTAAGGTAATAATCATAAAATAAAAATTTATATTCCATGAAGATAATATAAATCCTGATATTTCATGTAAATATCTATTCACACAAAACATATAAAAGAAATTAGGTCCACAATAATTAATTATGCCTCACAGAATGAGAATGAGACAAGAATCCCTTACATTAACCTTAATTTTGATGTGTGGTATTTATACTCATGTGTTTTCTTATTTATACTCATTTAAAGTGGTTTAAAATAGGTTAATGAATTATACTAGAAGCATAATAATGTTAATAATATTATATATTAACTTATTACAATATTTTATTACTGGATTGTTAACAGTTTTTCATTTTATTCACTATTTCATGTGTTAATTACCTAGTTTTCACAAGTATGTTTTGACTTGTGATTTATTGTTACTAATAATTAGATCCTGATTTTATAATCTCCAGAATATATACCATGACTTAATTATCATATATATTATATATATATGTATTATAGTAGTCCATTTTATTTGGAGATTATAAATGAAGTTCACTATTCATGTAAACGGTAGGTTGTACGTACCCATGAATGCTACATTCATTTCATTGGAGTATTAAAAGAATGAAAACTAAATGATAAATGATTATTTTATAATTATAGTATAATATATATGTTATATATGTTACATAGTTTTATTAAAACCATCTTTTATACGTTCCATGTATGGCATGAACAATTCACATCACTTTGAGGGGAGGTAGTCCACACCTCCTCAAAAAAATTATCATATTTGAAAATAGTGGTATGTAAAAGGGTGTGTGTTGTAAAAGAATTAAATGAGATTTAACACATATTATATATAATATATATAATATATAAATACAGTTTCCATAATAATGGCCACCTTGATGGGTGGTAATGGAATAATAAACAATCATCATTTCGTGGGGCAGTAGTTCACCGTACATAGAACATTAATGTTTGTTACCCATTTAATGGAATTGTGTTTAACTATAGGTAAAACCCTTAGCATATCATCATAATAGTATATTTAGTATATTGTTGTTTATAAAATTTTTTAATAATAATTATTTAGGGATTGGATAATGGAAATGAATCTAAAAAAACATGAGAGAAGATATTACCTCTTAATCAGATAACTTATTTTGGTTTATACCAAAAGGAATCCATGTAAGATTTTATGAAAAAATATAGGCCTCAATGTATAGGTTAATGATGTTGGGAGACTATTTTTTATACCACGTCCAATGTTAAAAATATTGAGTTTTGTGAAGAAGTGGGATAGGTGGTGGCCTTTTATCAGGGGGGAATTGACCCGGTATTTTGAAAAGAAGTTAGGTGTACACATGTTTATACCTAAAAAAAGTCATAAAAAACTAAAAAACATATTAATTGAATCGTAATTTCTGAATTATGGACATAAAATGGGTTTTGATAAAGTTTCAAGGTCATTATAGCCTTTAATTTTAGGGTTTAGTCCATTTTGAAGCCTAATTAACCACGATCACTTAATTAATTTTAATAACATTCATAAATATTTTTGGTCAAAAAAATAAATTTATCTTATTATAAAAAAAATATTGTAATTTCCTCAACCTATTATTTAGTATTTTCAAATTTCAAAACATAGAATTTGGAAAATTAATATTAATGATAATCTCAGAGACAAACAAATTTACTTGTTTTAGTAGAAAACTATTCCAAAGATTATTATGTATTTATATTCAATTTCCAAGTGAAACTGATTATTATAAATTAAATTTTATTAATATATGTATAATTTATCTAATATAACTTTATAACAAATTTATAATATAATTTTTAATTAATAATTCTTTAAACAAAATTGCGGTTATTTACTCAACTGTAGTATTTTTTATTATTCCTAAAATTAATGTTTCTCATAGAAATTGAGAAAATCCAGACTATGATAATTTCAAAATTTTGAATAAAAAATGAATTTTATGGTATCAAATTCAATAAAAAAATGTTTCAAATATCAAATTTAAAATGGGTTCTCTATTAAAAGGTGGAAAAATTACTTTTATTAAAATATAGGTATCTAGGTTTAAAATTAGGTTTATTATTATCTTATGCTTATCAAATCAAGAGTATAAATATCAAAATAATTATATTTATAATATAAAATATATATATTTCATTAAAATAATTTACTAATTTTATTTAATTATGTTACTTTAAGAAGAATCTTATTTTGGGTATGAAAATAATAATATATTTTTATATCCAATTGTTTTTTGTTTCTAACTATTTTGTAACCAATGAATTATTTTTATATTAATATAAAACATAATTTTTCATAAGTTAATTAATACTATTCATAACCATTAACATAATGTCTAGGTTTTTTTATATTAAATGCTAAAAAAAATTATTTTTTAAAACTTTCTCTTGCTTGTAATGCAAAATATCATGGAAGGTCATTTTTTCGTATAATGAAAGCTATAAAGGAAATTATATCTTACAAATAATACAAAATAAGTAATTTTTGAGTGAATTAAAAGATAAAGAATATATCATATTTATTTAATATAGTAAATATATTTTATAGTATATGGTTATTATATCCCTTTTACCCTTGGTATTGTGTATCAAACAGACTATTGAATACGAAGTTGTACACAAGCATTTTGTTGGGTTACATTATCCCCACTATAATTAAATTTAATCCTCACAATTGAAACTCTATCATGTTAATATATTGTTTGATATTTCCCACATTGAATTCCTACACGGTGAGAAGGGCTGTAAAAGATCCTCTAGAAAAGAGAGAATGTGAATTACAAAGGTCACATGGACTACCATGTATCCAGGTCTCTATGTAAGAGGCTATTAATGGAAAGTAGAGGTGCCTATTTATAGGGAAAACATAAATATTTATAGGGTGTGAATGAGGTCATAAATCAAAAACATGTTAATGATAAATAGAAATATGAGAGACTCAAATCCATAAATCTATGATATTTTAAAAGGCCATCGGTTCAACAAAAAATAATGTATTAAGAAAAATCTTTTTCTTATTTGATCATTTTCATAATTTTGATAAATACTTTTACTAAACATGAATATAAGGAAATATTATATATTGATAGGTTTCAATATCATATGAACAATCCTATCTTTTGGTTGGGATTTCATAAAATTCCAATTCATCTCCTTACTCCCAAAAATTAATTACCAATAATGATTTTGTTTAATGATTGATTATCTAAAATAAACATTTAATGTATGTTAAGGCCAATTAAATATATAAATGTCTAGAAATTATTCTTTAACTATATTTCAAAACCAATAGGGTAATTATAATAATCTCTAATTATAAAATGTGATAATATTGGTTCATGATTAACATTTCTAATCACAATTTTTAACCAAAATAAATAAAAATTTCACCAGGAAATAGTATAGGTTAGTGGTTGGTATGAAAACCTTATCATCCTTCGATCATGGGTTTGAGACCCACAGAATTTCCTAACAAGATATGTTTTCACCTACAAAACATATTTCCCTTTTCTAAAACCACATATATATAAAATTCAAATTAACTATGATGGAAATATATGGAATTTAGTCATTAATTAGACTCTTAACTAATATTTTTAATACATCCTCAATAGATAAATACTTTATCCATTTATTATAATAATGGTACTTACTTTATCTTGAGTTTTTACATAATATCATTTGTAGGATTTCAAAATAATTACACCATTTGTTTAATTCTAAATGACTCTAGGTTTAACCTTGATCATTCATTGTCCTTATCTATTTAAGTACTTCATAGTGGTTTATAAAGAAAACATGGGTTATCCTAAGAATAAACATTTGGAGTGTCAAACCAGGTGGTTTTTAAGGCTTGTTGTCATGTACCAGGTTACCCCGAGTCATGATTAGAACACCTTGTCAAAGGTAGTACTCCTAGGCATATCTATTCTAGAACAATGTCCATATGTAGTATGTAGAGAGGGATACATTTCTATGAATGAACACATATTATCTACCTTACCAAAATTATAGGTTGTTATTTTCTAATTATCGTCAAATTCTATATTAGGGATACGTTCTCTAACCACGTTTTTCCAAAATGTAGTTCCCAAGGTTTCTATAAAATTCCTCGGATACCAACTATAGCGACCTATCACCAAATAGACCGGCACCTGTGTCTGCTACCAATTAAATTTACTTGATTATATGTAATCAAGACCTAAAGGATCAAGGAGATTATTAGTTTTGTTAAACTATATAAATAAATTAGTGTTCTGTTACAAAATATTACACTAATTTCAATTTTTTTTAATTTTTCTAATAAGCAAGAATATCATGGGAAACATTATTCCATATAGTAAATCCTTGAATTTTTTTATTAGTATGATTCTTGGATTCTTGAGATATAAAAATAAGAAGGGTGGGATAAAATTACCAGTAAGGGTAATGAATGCATAGAGGATGCAATAATGAATCAATTAGAATAATAATAATAGAATGGTATTAAACTGAACACACGTTCCATGTAAGCAATATACTAGAATGATAAATAGTATGACAAGACAAAAAATAAAATACATTCCTATCAAATAAATATATGATGAAAATATGATATAGAAGGATATAAAAGAAAAGCACAAGACATTTAGTCAACGAAATGAAATATAAATATTTCCATACATATGATGATGTAAAATCTCATGGATGAAAAAATATTGAAACTGAATGAGAGAAATGTATGATTATTGTACACCATGTTTCCTATGTACATGTAACAAGTATCCTAAATAACACTCATAAGATAGTTTAAATATTAGGTAAAAACCCATCTAAAGTCACTAGCCATCTATTTTGTCTCATAAGATTACCGATGCATTGAGGGGGTCTATATAACCAATCCTCACCCAAGTCATAACAATAAAAAACACTCCTCATGTATTAAATATTAGATTTAACAAATTTCCTTATCAAATACCCATATGGATTTATAGATACATATTTAAAAATATTTACCTAAATAATCAAATCACTTTCAATGTAGACACATTGTGTAAAATGATATATGGTTTAGTAAATAGTACTATCCATGATAAATGAAATGGATAATTAGGGGAAATTAAATGTTCAATGATCATAATAGATTGAATAATTAAAGGAGAATAAGAAATAATTCAATAAAGTTAATATAAAAAAAATCCTTGGGAAAATAAATAATAAAACATCCATAGAAATAATAAGGATGGTATCAATACAACAAATCCCAAGTGGACTAAAAATATATGGTTGTTTTTATTGATGAAAAAAATAAGAACATCAAAAATATTCGTGAGAAAAGTATAATTTTCTTTGAAAATACCTTTTGAAAACATTTTCATTAAAAAACTATTCAACGTGAAATTTATTCTCTAAATAAATGATGTTGGATAAATCTCTACATGTCGTATGATGTAAAAAGATACATCCCTTTTTCAAGGTAAATAGGGATAAAAATGATTTATTTGGAAATTAACAAGAAAATTGATTTAAAACATTAGTAAAATACACAATGGGTAAAAATGTAAATACCAATTAATTTTAAAACAGTTTTGGAAAACATTTTAATGAAATTAGGTTTTTATAAGGAAACAAATTCTCTGACTAAAGATAGAAACGAAGTTAGGTTTTCAAAAAATAATTCTAAAACATAGTGTGTACCTAAGAGTGGAAAAAAGTTTTAATACTTGAAGAAGTTTAGGAATAACTAGAGGAGAGGTAAAATTATGGTTTAATCAATGAATTTTCATATAATTTAGTGTAATGGAAATAAAATTTTAATATCATTATTGTTATTGTTGAGGAAAATTATCTTTAAACATACCAAGGTCTCTCATACCAGATTGAAACATTTTAAATCATAAAGACAGTGAATGAATAATATTAAATGAAACATGATATATAACTAAAGTAATTATATTCATGATATAATATTTCCATGGTATTATATTCACCAAATAAAATAAACTAGGTTAATAACAACAAACAAGTCTCAGTGGAATGTACATTGAGACGAAATCCCTTACCATTGGGATAATATATGGTTTAGAAAACCCAAAATGTATTAATCATCAAATGAAACATTTATATAACAAGAATATAATATAAATCATGATATTAAATGTACATGTGTAAGTACATACACCATATATAAGAAATTAGGTGCACGATAATTAATTATCCCTCATGGAATAAAAATGTTACAAGAATCCATTACCTTAAACATCCTTTTGTTGTGTGGTATTTATCCTCCTATATAGTGTTTTGAAATAGGTTAATAACATATCAAATAACCATAATAATTTCTATAATATCATATATTAAATTCTTAAATTATTTTATTACCCATTTGTTAACCCTCTTTCCTTATTTTAACTATTTTGGGTGTTAATTGCCTAGTTTTCTGAAGTATTCTTGACTTGTGATTTGTTGTTAACATTAATTAGATCATGATTTAATCATGTAAAGAAAATATACCACGTGTTAATTGTCATGTATATTAATTATATAGTTTTATATACTTTCCATTATATTTGGAGATTGTAAATGAAGTGCACCATTCCTGTAGATGGTAGACTGTAATTACGCACAAACATTAATTTCATTTCTTTTTTATTAAAATAATGAAACATAAATGGAACATATGTATATTATAATTAAAATATAATATATATGTTATATATGTTACATTTGTTTATTAAAACCACCCTTTATATGTTCCATGTTTGGCTTGAATGAGTCATATTGCTTTAAGGGGATAATAGTCCACAAATCCTCAAACGAAATTATCATATTTGAACAAAATGAAAACTATAAGGGTTTTTATTGGAAACTAATTACATAATCATAAATAAATAATATATAAAATATAAAAATATATTTTACATCATAATTTACATCACGATTGGTAGTAATTGAAAAATGAACAATCATCATTTTGTGTGGTAATAGTTAGACGTACACAGAAACAGTATGTTCGTTACCCATTAGATGGATGTGTGTGTAATTTTAGGAGTAAAAAATTGCAAAAAAACTTATATTATATTGAGGATAAATTTTTAGTTTTAAAATAATAGTATAATAAAATTTTATGTCTTGGATAATGGAAGTTAAACTAAAAAATCATGAGAGAAAATGTTACCTCTTCATCTGGTATCTTCTTTTGGGTTATACCAAAAGGATTCCATGTAAGGGTTTATGCCCAATGGGAGGCTTCCAATATGAGTATAGGAATTCTAGGAGACTATTTGGGTTTATTTTGGCCGATCATAGGATGTTTGATAGGTGTGAAGAAGTGGTATAAGTGGTGTCCTTTTGTAAGGGAGGAAAATGACTCACTTGGTATTTTGAAAATAAGTTAGGTGTACACTTGTTATTATATAAATAATTCAAACCAAACCAACCAAAATCATTAATGGTAGGTCCAATACATAATTATGGTCATAACATGGGTGTTGGACATGTGTATAGTTCATTTGAGCCCTTAAATTTAGGGGTTAGTCCCTTTTATGCCAAATTATTCTTTAATCACTGCAATTAATTGTAATCACATTCACTAATCATTTTTTCCAAAAAATAAGTTTATCATATTATAAAAAATTATAATAATGATTAAAATGGTGTAAATAAGATTTTAAAAATTCAAATCATAGAATTGGGAAAATTATGATTAATGATAATCTTTGGGAGAGATGAAATAACTGGTTTTAGTATAAAAATGTTCCAAAGATTGTTTATTTTTTATATTCAATTTCAAAGTGAAATTGATTATAATAAAAAAAATTGTATTATTAGATATATAAATGATCTATTATAACTTTATATTAAATTTATAATATAGTTTTACATTAATAAATTTTTAAATGAATTTCCAGTTTTTAATGGAAATGCAATATTTTTTCACTATTCATCAAAAAATTGATGTTTCTAAAAAAATCCCAAATACTCACTCTATGATAATTTTTAAATTATGAATTAAAATATTAAGTTTATTTTATCAAATTTAATTCATAAATGTGTCAAAAATTAGTTTTAAACCGGGTTCTCTTTTAAAAGGAAGAAAAAATGCCTTTATAAAAATATAGTTTTTTGGTGTAAAATTAGGTTTGTTATTATCATATGATTATGAAATCAATTGGATAAATATAAAAAATATTTTATTGAATATATAACATATATATTTCATTAAAATAATTAAATAATTTTAATTTATTATGTTTATTATGAAAAAACTACTTTGGAGGCATAAAAATAAAAATATTTCTTTTTTTTACCCAATTGATTCTTTTTTTTGTGTTTCACACTAATTTGTAACCAATAAATTATTTTTATATTTATATAAACCATTATTTTCCATAATATTGTTCATACTATTCATTACCATTATCATAATGTCTAGTTTATTTTATATTAAATAATAATACATTGTTGTTTGGTGAATCTTTCTCTTGCATATAACACAAGCTATCAAATGAAGGTATCTTTTGTGTCTAATGAAAGATATTGAGGATGTTCACTCTTTCTTGTAATGAAAGATAACATAGTTTTTAAATCATTAAAAACTATAGAGTATATTATACTAATTTACGATCTTAAATATATTTTATGGTATCTGTTATTAAATCCATTTTACATTTGGTGTTGCTAGTAATACACACTATTGAATATAATTTTGTACTAATTAATTTCAGGGTGTTAATGAAATAATTGATTAAACTTTCATTCTATTTCTTTGAGTCTCTTTGATTTTATTATCCTATTTCTTCCTTTATTGTTTTTTAGGTTCAACAAATATTTCATCATCAGTCTTTAGAATCATCAAAACTTGACATGTGGATAATGTCTCATCAAAGTTATCCTTATTTTCTAATACCACTTAATTTGATTTTGATTTATAATGTTTCTCAGGTTCCTGTAAATTTTTATCTAGTTTTAACTCATGTGTATTAACAAATAAGAAGTATTTATTATCATTATCATTTTTTTAAAATTATTATATGGAATTTCATAATATTTATTCCAGAACCACATCCCCTTCACAACATAGGTATCTTCTTCTTCTGACAATGTCATGTATACCTCAATCATATGACCTTATAAAATGCATCTTCCATATAGTTCTTTCATAATATATTTTTAACATATTTATAGAACATATCTGGTCATAATTTATTTACTATGATATTTTTTCATCAAATGATCATTGAAACTACCCCTTTATTCATTCATATTTCCGAGTAAAGTCACATTAAAATAGAGATAATACAATTTATGACCATTCTTACCAAAATGATGAAAATATCCTTGAAACACTATTATCCATGATTTATTCCATACTAATCTAGATATGTGCTATTTTTATCTTTCTAATCGAACCATAATTTTCTTGGGGGTGTCATTCTTGTTATAATCATCCCTTCAATTGATGTGGATGTTTAACTCAGATTATTCTATCTAACATATCTATAGTTTCAGTTTTCATACCTACACTATTAAAATTAATATATCTGTTAAAATCATTAGATGCAGTTTTACATTCCTTCTCTAATATTTTTAGAGAATCTATATTGATCTAAATTTATTTATTAAAGTCTTCTATGACATTACTAAAATTGTGTTGAACTATGAAACCTATGGATTGTGTCTCCAAAATCTCTTTATCTCTTATAGTAAACTACACTTCAATATCACACATCATATTATCTTGTTCAATAATTTCCACTTTTTCTTATTGACTCATTAAAAAAATATACATCCTTATTAATCATTTCCAAATTTTATTCCTTAAAAATAAATATATGATCCTTAATACTTTCATCAATTAATTTTTTTATTTCTCATATTTCTTCTTTTCTTTATAGAGATATTAAATCTTCTAGTATATAATTAAAATATTTCATTCAGATTCTACTCAAGTTATGTTCTTTCTTCTTCTTCATAACTACCATATAAATTATTTGTTTTTTCTTTTCATGGGAAAAGAAACACACTTCATTATATGATTAATATATATGTGATGAATAATTATTATGATTTCTCATATCACTTACATACATACAAAGGTAGTTATTCTTTTTCTTCTAACTCAATTTTTGGTTATGATATCTCTCAACTTTGGACTCTAATTCATATTTCGTTTATTTAACCTTATTATATATAAAATTCTAAATAAATGAATACATCTACCATATTTAATACATTTTTTTGTTAATATGGACCTTTAATATTTACTTTATGAATCCTTTTTATATTTGAGAGATAACTTTGATGATGTTATCATCTCCCTAATTATAATACTCTTCTTCTCTTACAATTCCCTTTCATGTGGCTTAAAAAGACATTTGAATTGTTTATTTCTTCCTAAAATATCTAATTTTAGTTATCTCATAAGTTATGATAATGTTATATATTTCATCAAGAATCAAGTCATTTATTTATTACAGGGCATTGATATTTTAATCAAAAGGATCCTGTAGATTCCTCATCAATTTGTTTGACAATGATAGTGTCTTCTTTATTCACACAGAATCTTATAATGTTTTTAACTATACCACTAAATCATGTGAAATATTTAACAATATTTTCTTTATCAATAATTATTATAACTTTTAACAAAATCCTCCAAACATGATGTTTCGCTTCCTTGAAATTGATACTTACTTCATTTCTACTTCCCAATTTATCTACGACCACATTGGTAGTATGGAAAATCATGATATTATTGTGGAACTTATATAATGGATCAGTAAATATAGAATTTGGATCCATTCCATATAACTCAATTTTCCCTTTACATATTTTTTCACGAAAGAATCATCCACAAGGGGTGAAAAACAAACTATTACATCATCCATCACTTCTGAACCGAGTGATAGGAAACATGGTAGAATCATTTTCATAAAACAGTGAGAATTATTCACAAAAAAGTAATAACACCTCAATTATTTATAGATTTGATATTTTACATATATCATTATACTTCATGGATAATTATATGGACCCTTTATGTTAATACCACTTATAGAACCCCATTCTATATTTTCCACAAAAGGGAGGGGTGAGTCAATGGATTATTTTTATGAATTACCTTTCATTCAATATAATCCTAAAAAACTTGTTTATGTTATTGATAAAATAGATATTATCTACCAATTTCACCCCATATGTAGTTTTAATAATTGAGTGATTTATTTGCATGATTTATAAGGTTTGAAAAAATATTACCTCATCTGGGGAAAAATTATTATGTATGATTATATTATCTTCACTATCAAATAATTTATTATAATCCTCCCAGCTCCAACTGAGAGATTTATTATACTCCTCCAACTAAGATACTTCTTCTACTTCTAGAATCAATCGAATTACTTCCACTAACGTCTACTCTGACTTAAATACTTCCTTTTATAAATATATTACAAATTTCAACTTCTCCTAGAACCAAATAGTTTAATTCACATTCTACAAAAAAAAAGTGGAAGAATTCAACATTGATGAATTATTGTTCCATTATAGGATAATGTCTTCTCTTTTTCTATGATCTAGGTGGATATGGATTGGACTTGTCTAATTCATCGACCATCATCATCCATTGAATGTGTATATTGGAATTGATCAAATATGTAATCACATGTATTACATCTGTTGCCTCAATGTAATAAATTCATGAGATACAATTCATTACACTACTAAATAATACCAATCATAACTTATGTGTGTGTAATCATTTCATTAAAATTATTCACTATTATTTTAATCTATAAGGATCATGAATAATCCAAATTATTTATTTTAATTACAGTTTTTTTATAGATATTTCATGTGCTTCTAATGTAAAATACATAGTACATAAACTACTCATTTCGTATTATTTTATGATTGTATAGTCATGTTATGTTCAGGTTAATTCCATAAGTGTTATATGTTTTTATGATCATGAACACATTAAACCACATGAAATTTATTCTCTACTTAAATTATTATGTGGACTTCTTAAACCAAATCCATCACGCAAAATATATGTAGAAGGATGTCACTTTTCCTCTATGGGAAATGTTTTCACCATGAAACATAGTGAGTTTATAAATAGTTTTATGGTCTCAATATGTTTTCAAAAACAAATTAGGTCATGTATATTAGTATTCCACAATCTCAAATTGATTCATGCAATCAATTATTAATGAAGTAATTCATGTGTTATTTATAATAATTTATTTCCAATGACATCATATCCCTCACACAAGAAGAAGTTTTGTAGTACATCCTATTTATGAATGTTTCGTGAATGATTTGTTTCACATGAAAATAATATCTTCTCTCAAAATAATTGGAAACCACTCTTTTATCCATTCCTTAGTTTACATATGTGACTTTTACTACCTCTGATCTGAGAAACATTCCATATCAAGGATCATGAAAATCATACTATGTCATGACATTCAAAAACACTAAAGATCACATTATTTCTCAAATTATTTATTTTGAATTTTTTTTCCATTATTTTATGTGGGTTTTTGTTTGAACCACCTTTTCATGAAATGTAATTTAATCACTCAAAAATTTTTATATTATGTACTCATGCCTATTTATAATATTCACAACATTCCCCCTTAATTTCATTTTTAATAATTAGTTTCACATTATTCACATTATCACAAGCACTAAAATAGTATAATTAATGAGTGGATGTTCTTGGCCACATGAACTATATCATAGAACATCCATGGGGAGATTTTTTTTGATCATTAGAGGATCATCCTAATCATTGGTATACATGAATTCCTAAAAGTGGATTTGAGGATTATGACACTCACTTTCTCCACCAAACAGCTTAGATCAATAAAATATGATGGTCACATAACTTTTTTGTATCTTGTAATGTAAGTGTAATAAAATCCAACAGTGTGAAAGTCCCACATAAAACATTTAAGTAGTTTTTTGTTTCTTTATAATAGACCATGAACCCACATTTCATGAACATGGTAGTAGGGGATTGTCATATACAAGAAACTACACAATCACTTCATAGGATATGACGACACACACTTTCCCACCAGTAACCTGGCCTATGAACTATCACCCAATAACATTCCAGAGGTCCTACACATAGACCCATTCTCAAGCCCTACCTCTGTGTATAGTCCAATGTGATTGACTCCCACGTGGATGAACCATACAATCCTGTATATTATTGAAGTAATCCTTGGATACCCATAGTTGATGATAAATAATTGGCTAAAATCTCATAAATATTTTTCCGAATTCATGAACATAAATTTCAAATGAATTCTAAATATATAAACTTCTATTCTAGATAATTATTCTTCACCTTTTATTCAAGAAATAAAAATTTCACACGAAAAAATACATTCCATGGACATTAATTGTAATATGGTATCATCTTAAATTCTATTTATTCATAAAATATTTTGTTAAAAAATGTTTTAATCATATTGACCCATATTAATTTGTTCATAATATTACAACAACAATATACATAATTAACAAGGGTAATTTTAAAATCATTATATCTAATTCTATATTGTGAATCCATAATAAATCTCTATGAATAAACACTTCTACCCATCAACTCACCAGGAATATTTTGACACGTCATTGATAAAAAATGAAACGTTTGACCCCAAATTTATTACAAAGATAATCCTTGTTCATCCACTCTAAAACACCTATATACAATCAAATACAACTAAATTCAGGGGGACCTCAATAATACTAAAATGGTTGGAATCATTTTTGGGTAGGTAAGTCTTTTCATCAACTAATTAGAGGTACTTCATTATTAATATTTCATTTTATTCTTTTTTTATTCCTACATAATTTATTTTTTTATGCCATAAAATAAAAAATGATATTATATCATTGAAAAATTTTATTCTTTTTTATTTTCTAAAAAACAAAACATGATTTAATCCAAATGAAATCATTGATTTAGATAAAAATAATGAACATTCACTCATGGTTTTAATCAAAGAGTTTTATTCTATAGAAATCTTAACCAATCATCTAATTTAAAAAATCCCCAATTTCGGTTACATTTAAATGGGAATCCCATTTGAAGGCAACATAATTTTATACATAAATTTTCTATTGAAAATAATAATGAACATAATTGAACCATTAGATAAATAAATGAACCATAAATTAATTATCAACCATTGTGTATTACATTCCCAAATCTAGTGAAATTGTTTTAATTAAAATATAGACTAATAATTTTTTTACAGAATTCCATATCCTCTCTCATGAAAATCCCAATAGACATATAATGGAATTATATGTGTATTTCCAAACTTTGAAACCATGTAATATCGCTGAATACAAAATGAAACTTTGAGAATTCACATTTTAAATCAATGAAAAAAAACATAATGTATTATTTATAATAGTAACATTAAATATATTAAAATTATTTCAAATGTATTATTATTCAATTATTTTTACCATTATAAATTGATCACATCAATTTAGAAAGAGGTCTTAGGGATCATGTATAAAAATGGGATAACAATGTATGAGTACTTCGAGTGAATCAGTATATTGTTCTCAATCATTCTGCACCACTAAATTAGCGACAAAACCCTCATCCAAAACATCTATGAAATCCTCACACCTATTAAGAGAATTATGGTTTATAGTGTAGAAGGAAGATCATTTTATGGAATAAAACTGGGAAATTATTTTTTATTGATTACAAATATGGTACCAAACTGTAGACAATTCAGTAAGTAAGGAACACAACTTATGAGATATGTAAAATCTATTTTTCCTTCAACTATTGACAATCATTTAATTCATAATATGTTTGAAAACATTACATCTATCATGAGACAAATTTACTTGGATCAATAGATATCACATCCCGCTCTTTTATTAAATTTTGGTATTTCTAGTAAACCAGGCTACACTATAGATTGTTCCCCCTAACATCAGAATAATAAAGGCAACCACAATGTATACCTAGGGAGACCATATCAATATAAACATGAAAATCTTATCAAAATGTAGTATTATCCCTTAAAATAAACATAAAATTTATGATGTAATGATCATTATAGTCTTATGTATAAAAATTCAAAAAAAAGACCCACTTAAAAAAATTTCAGCTTCATCCTTACTAAAAGGTCTTTCAAAAAAACCCCAAAAAATAATCTACAGTTAAGAAAAATAGAGATAACAAAATAATGTTTTTCTTATAAATAGATTGATTCTAGTACTGATTATAACAATAAAAAAATTCATAATTTATCAAAAGAGAATAATATTTATAGTTCAATGTTTCGGTATTTGAATATACTAATGAGCTAGATGATCACTCCCATCTATGAAATTCTATGCAAGATCTCTCAAAATATTAAATTTAAAACTACTCCATATCCATGTGGAATGTTACTACCATCACACTATGAATGTGGATGAATATGGAAAAGTGATATACTATTATATATCTACTAATATTTTATTTGGATCTAGTTATTCCCAATTCCAGACTAATTGATGAGCATCCAATGGAGAAAGACATAAAAATATGGAATATTGATTATGTTCAACCTTATCCCCATACAATTCAAAATAGGGTTGTACAAACTAAGAATATTAATAAAATGATGATGAATAAATAAGGATTTATATTATCTTAAACATGTTGAGATCACCATAACTATATATAAACCATTCAAAAAAAATCATAGGTATTCTATATTCAAAAATAAACTAACTATTTTATGAAAATGGATAATGTGAAAGGAGTGGATCAATATTAGGAGTAATATATCTAAAATCATCACATAAACCATGGTGGTACATAAAAATCATGAGGACACCTATTATATCAACTTACCATGTAATATCGGGTAGTTTCACATCTCTATATCTTATTGGGGTTTTGGTTCATACATTAATGAAATCTATCCCTCTATTTTCACTTCCGTATATGCTGGTTTTAAAAATATAATGTTGGTCGGGGATAAATATAAAAATAGTTTCATGGAATACCCAAATTTATTCCATAAGTATTTACATTTTGGTGGGAGAGTATGATATTTTCTATGGATGTTTATGTAATGAACATTATAAATGGGAAGGTAAGATCTTATTATTCAATAATTCTTTGTAGTAATTTCTGATAAATTTCTATTATAAATATAAATTTCCATGGTGGACCACTTTATATGGGGTTCATAGATGAGATCATAATTTTTAATATTTTAAAATATATGTAGTACTCCTTCAAACACAATTCTACAATCTTCTTATCCCATTCTGATCCATCATGTAATGATTCTTCAAATATTTTCTTTTATTACATTCTAAATGGGGATAATTCCATTAAATGAACTATTTTAAGTAATGGGGATGTTTTTACATATGAAAACCTTTTGAAACATATTTCTCAACATAAATCTTCTATTGAGTCATATTAATTTTTGTATTCATGCATGAAATTTCAACTAATAACATTGTTTTTGATTTAACAAATGAATTTGATGCATTATTCCAAGATCTTGAAGATGAATATTTCAATACTAGCATATTTTTAAAACATAAATCCATTATTGTGAAGCTTAACTTAACAATAAACCAACCCAAAATGGATATAAACAATTTACCCAAATTTGAAATATTCATACCTATTTAATGATAAAAAAGTTATCCATAATTATATTTAATAATATCCTTCTTGAATAAGAGATGTGACTACCAAATATTTTGGGTTGGAATATGAAGGTAGTTCTATGGACCCTAGAAGTAATAGTATGTTTTATCCCCTATTTTACATAAATAATATTGTATTATATGATGGGGTAACATTTTTTAGGTAACCAAAATTTAGATTTAACCCCACACTATAAGAAGATATAAACAGAGAGATGTAAAACTTACATGATGATGTAATCATTATTCCCATCATTTAATCATAATGTGATAACCTTTATCTAAGTATTATGAATAAAACTATCATAACTATTTTAGAAAATGAATTTTATGATTTAAATTTTCTGAGTGTGAAAATCAGTTGGTGATTTTCCATAAATTATATTAAACTAAATCAATAAACTAATAATAAATATTTCATGTTACATTCATTTTAAAGATTATTGAGATTATTTTCAGTAGGAAATGATATTATTTCCAGGATGTTTTCCTTGAAATTTTTAATGTGATAATTAAGGAATATTACATGGACAAATAAATTAAAATTCATGTTCAGTATTTTTCCTTCCCGATGGAAGCTATTTAGACTTTGTAATTCCCATGGTACCTTCTAGTGTATAAGGTGAGTTTTATTTATAATTTACTTTGGACATTCATGTAGGTATTTTTTAATGAATGTACAATTTATTAACATCATTTTATAATTGTGTCTCCTAAATGGGGAAAATATTACATCAATGTATTTAGAAATATCTAATTTTCAATTTCCCAAAAATGTATATCATGGTAAATAAGTGAACTATTATAGGTTATGTAGTATCATATAATGTAATTTAGGTTTCATAATTAATGGTAGAAAATATTTCATCTTTCCATATATTATATGTGTTTATGATGTTCAATAATTTCCTTGGAATAATGGTTTTTATTGAAATACCATTAGAGATTTTAGTAATATATCTATATTGTTATCCCAATTTATTCAAAATATAATAAATTCATTTTTTTTCTATAAGTGTAAAATACGGTAAGATAAAAATTTGTATCACAAATTTATCACACAACCCTGATAGTAGGAGCATCTATTATTTATTATGGATATTTATTTATACTTCACAGTTAGGGAGGTCTTATTTATATGGGTGGATTAAAAACCATATGTGATGATTGTTTCTTCAGGAATAATTTATTTGGAAATAAAATTGATATAAAAATGTAAAATTAGTTCCATTTTATAATGATCACATTGAAGAAATTCTATTCTTTTTTATTGGTATATGATGTAGTTTTTTTCTTCACCGTAATGATTTGAGGTGCCTCATTAAGAATCAGGTTAAAATCATATATTTATGTTTTGGATACTATTTTTTCTAGAGTTATACTAAAAGATAGAGAACATAAAGAGTTTAGATTATTTTTAAAAAAGGACTAATATTACTCACACAATAAAGGATGATACCTTAGACTTGTTATTACTTTGGGATATATTTCGTTCTAAGAATCATTAAGAACTATTAGGTGCACATATTTGGTTTAATATTTAAGTTAAGTATAATATATCCTATGAAATACCGAAAAAATAAAAAGAAAAAAACTTTTGAAAAATTAAATAGTGATACTAGGTTTCATTCATGGGGTAAACCTAATATTTAGAGTTTGTATAGGGACTAAGTTTTATAGTGTTATGGTCTTGATAATGAGATTGTGTCTTTTTTCATTTCTTTCACAAACATTAAGGTGGTTTAAACAATGAACATCAAATGATATATATGAATTTCATAGACACTATAATCTATTTTCCAGTATTTTTCATCATTTCCATGTGTTTTGTATTTCATTCTCTTTTTTCTATCACACTGGTAGTATTTTATGGTCACATGAGATGCCTTAAGAAATCAGATTTATTTATAGAATTTTTTATGTTTAGGGAATTGATTATCTAGGTATTTTTCCTTTTCAATTTGGTTTGTTATATATTTTTTTTCTATTTTATATGATAGGAAGTGGGTGGAGGCCAATTCCATCCAAAATGGATATTTTAATGTTGTAGTGGATATTTTCAAGGACTATATTTTTTCAGATTTGGAGTACCATATGTTATCATCAAGGAAAAAGGGTTATATTTTTGAAACTGAAATTTTTATTCCCATTTATGGTTGTAGGGGGTTCTTCATATAACTTTGACATGTCCAAAACCCATATAAATGGTTAGGATAAGGTTTCAAATTTGGAATCTAAGTAGATAGTGCATAAAATTCTATATAATAATAGATAATATTGGGGTAAGAATATATATGTTGAACGTTGGGATTATATGATATTATACATGGATCCTACCATTATAAACTCCATTATGGTTAGCATTTTGAAGTGTTTACATATTTGGATGGAGGATGATATTTTGGACATCATAGTAATAAATAATGGAATCATGGATTTCTTCCAATAAGGAGATCAAATGAAAATATAACTTAAAGAGAATGAGATATATGATTACCATTATAAAATATCTCAAGGATCTATAAAGAATGAAAAAAATTCACCCATGACAATATTATCAAAAATATTGAGTCTCTATGGGGGAGACAATGTTTATCTCTATTGTTCATGATGGGATAGAATTCCCCCTAAGTTATGTTCTATATGGTTATGATCTCATGTTATATATCATGTTTGTTATGGTGTAGTAGAGATCATACATTAATTCATGTAAAGCACCATTATAGCCCATGGGAAGTGGTTGAAGTAATAATATGAGTGACTTCCCCAAAATTCAGTAAATTTTATCCCACAACATGACCCTATAATCACCAAAGAACAAAAAGAATCACTAAAACCACTATGATTAATTTTTAAATTAATATTTATAATTCCATATATAGATAGAATATATAATATCAAAGGGTAACATTGAGATAATTTTATCATTTCAGTTACTAGATATTAGAAAACATATTAGGTAGATTAATTTGTATTTTTTCTTGTGTTTTTCATATTAGAGTTTTTAAAACATTTTTATGTAATTTAATATAAAAAATTCATTTTACACGCATTTTTCAAAATTTTTGAATTTTTATAGTCTCTAAAATCATTTATTTGAGTTTTGAATATATTTTTCTTTAGGACATGGATGTATATTTTAAATATATTTCTCTTTAACACTAATGACTGAAATTTTCCTCATCTTGAGAGCTAGTATAAAATAATTATTTTATACTAATTTTGTCACCCACCACTCTTTAGTGAACACATATTGATTTTCTTTTCATATATAATATGGTTTTATACTTTATCAAATAATTTGAGAATAGTGAAAATGGATAGTGTTATTAAGGGTTTTTTGTAAGTATCCCTTGTTTTAGAAAACATTTGTGACATACTCTAACAGTTTACATTGGAAATCCCTAGTACCCATTGAGTAATTTATAGGATATCCACAAAATATTATAATTTCATTTTCCAAACCTCACTCTATAATTTATTGCATCTTCATATTATAAAATGAGTGTGGGAAAATCAGGTTAATTCTCGTGTTATTATTGGGAGTATACATGTTGTATGTATGTGTGGGGTTGTGTTAACATTTGAGTGATGGTTCACAATTCATGTTTGTATTATTATAATTCATTTATTTCATCTGGAAAATTAAATAATAAATATAAAAAATATAAAGATAATGGGAATTGAATCCTACATAATATTAAATTATGAGACTCTTGACCATCACAAATAGAAAAGGGAATGATTAATTATTTATTCAATGTACATATTTACTTTCTCATTCTATAAAATAGAGGAAAAAATTAAAAAATAGGAAAAATGAAAAAAAATAATCTATAAAATCATTCCATTAACATTAATTATTATAAAACTTGCGAAATTATTTAGAAGGGGAATCAAGTATAGTGATTGATTCTTGAGTATTTTTTCTGAGAAATCAAACTTGTTTTGAATGAGTTTTCAGATATTTTATTCAAATGATAAAAATAACCACATTGTAGAATTAATATTGGAACTCTAACTAAACAAGACTAATATTCAATAAAAATCCCTAAACATATGATTTTTTTAATATTGTTTTTCTATTTTAAATAGATTTATGACTTAACGAATACCATGGTATAACTTACATAATTATTCTATGTACATAACATTAAATAATTTTCTCAACGGATATATGAATTTTATAATATTTATATGTAGGTTTCAACATTACCCATGGGTTCCTAAATGTTTATGAGAAATGTATTAATTTAAGTAGTGGAAAATGAAACAATATTGACTTCATAAAGGATAAATATTTAGTATAAATTTTAGAACAATCTTGTAAATTCCATAAATGTTTATTCTTAGGTTGAATTTTATTGATACATAATATTATTTACTAGTTTTTTATAAAGTTATGTTTGGGGGAGATGATAAAATATTATTTTATTGAATATTTTATTGATGATAAATATTATATTTTCCCCTTATTGATGTAAAAATGCTTCATTATGAAATATATTTTATTGGAACATGCATTTAAAGAATTCATAAGAATTATAGTTTTAACCATTTAATGTAAACTATAGTATTTTTGACATAAATATTTTTAACATAATTATTTCTAAATTATATTTTATCGTGGCATTCTATAATCTATGGGGTAAAATGTTCATTTGGGATATCCTTTTTGTATATTACATTTTTTTATAAATTGTTCCATGAACTCACCAATTTAATGGGGTCATCAAAAGGGGAACCACCATTGAATTATGGAGATATTTATTCCTTGTAGCTTTTATAGGATAATATTTAGATAGTTGAATGTTGTTCCATATTTTTTATAGGTCAATAAGTCAGTTCATGTTAGATTAAAATATTTGGAATAATTTTCCATTAATAATTATAATCGCTTGTAGCCATAGCCTCAACATTACTATTTAAATTTATATTTTTCAAATATATATGTTTCTGGTAATTCATTATGGGTTGGGAGTATAGATAAAGTGGTTTTACACTGATTATCAATGTATTATAGGATGGATATCTCTTTATTAAAGGATCCCTTCTATGTTGAATTCTTCTTCTTCTTCTCTATGCTATAAATTTGATTTCTTTTAAAAAAACTTATTAATATTATATTTTTCATTTTATATTACAACATATTTATACATTAATTCACTTATTTGGGATTAAATTAGTACTATAGATATTATTATTTTATATAGTACCTAGAACATGGTTTATGAAAGACATTTCTATAATGACTACTCTGTGAATGGAATTATTGTACATTATTAATCGACCTAATTATCACCTACTATAAGTTTTTCATTTTAAATACAAAAGGTAACAATAATTAATAAAAAAATACTATACAAATTTGATTTTAATTTCAGAATAATTCAAATGATAAAATCATTACATGTATGGTAAAAAATGTGTCAGTTTCTGAAGTGATCTTTTAATTTATATAACTGAATCATGGGAGATAAATTTTTATAGTTCATGTATAGTTCCTAAACCAAAATCATTATCATTTAAATTATTTATTTGATCCATATTTCAAAAATAATTATAATTTATTCTTGGAATGATATAAACTATGGTGTATTATTATTGCACATTCCCATGATATCCTAAGGTAAAATTCTGTTCACCTTAGTGTTTTATCAATTTCCATTAGGTTTGGGGATAATTAAATAAGGGATTATTTTTTAAATAATTTTTATGAAGAGGATAATAATTAATAAATAATTGAATTTGAGTGGTTATATTGAATGTTTCACTTCATATAATCTACTAAAAGACACATTCTTCCAATAGAAATTTATATATATTGTAAAAATCAAAGAAAAACCTCATATAGTTTAGAAATTTATTTATTTTATTTTTTCAGAGTGGATATTTTATATGTTTTGGTGGAATATTCTTAAGAGTATGAACAAGGTAAAACAATAAACTACACCTATGTTCTAATAACGTCACATTAATTGAGAAATCCCATGGTAACACTCTTTAATAGAAAAAGATAAAATAAGGAAAATGATGAAGAGGGAACCATTAATGATTGAAAAAGTTATTGAGAAAGTGTTGTTTTCAATAATACATAATGTTTTTATTTAAAGGGGGAGTTTTATTGAGAACAATGCTATATCTCTTCATGATACTTTTGATGCTAAAAAATACCCTTAATTATTTTCTAATGATTTTCTTTTTAAGAATATTACAGGAAATTATTATGCATTATATTTTATTTTTTGGACGAAATATTTAAATTCTTGAACAACGAGAATTAATTTCTAAGATATTTTCACTTTAACGTGTTCTGGAAACACTGTTCATGCGCTACATATTTGGGATCTGCTTTTAGCGTGTTCTGGAAACACTGTTCATACCCTATGTGGAGAAACGTAGCATAGGGATAAAATGAAGCGTATACTTTATGAGATAAGAGAAAAGTATGGTTAATCAACCATACGTTATCGGCAAAGTATGAAAAAGAACCCTACGTTACGAAAGAACCCTACGTTAGGAAGGAACCCTACGTTTGGGATATTAGAAAATTATGGAAGAAGAACCATACGTAAGTATTAAACATTACAATTGTTTCTCAACATTATGGTTCATTAACCTTAATTTTGTAAACAACCATACGTTCTTGGAAAATTATGGATCATGTAAAAGTATGGATCTTTTACCATATGTTTGAAAGATTTAAGAAAAAAGTATGGATGACCATCCCTACGTTCATTATCAACCTTACATTTAAAGAAAGTGACATGAACCTTACATATGTAACCAACCCTATGTTGTCAACCCTATGTTTGATGACTACGTCACCAACCTTACATTCATAGGATGCATACAGTACAACTCAACCTTACGTTTGGTGTCAGAGAATTTAAAGTCGATATTTTTATGCAATGGTCAGCAAGCTATTTAATATGTGGATTTCAAGCCAGATTTAAAGCTGATTTTAAAATGTGACTTTGTCTGATTCAAAGACATTTTATTAATGGTTTAAAGATCAAATTAAAAGGAGCTTTTTATGCCGAGTCTTCAGGGATGTTTCTACTACTCTTTAAATTCAAATGTTTGAATATCGCGGTTCAAAAGGCGACTTTTATGGATCTAAATTTATAGGAGAAGTGATTATCACTATTTTATATATTGTTGAGATTTTTCAAATAGTATATAACGATCTTATGTGATCTCTCGATCATTCCTAGAAAAGAAAATAAAAGCAGAGACTATCAAGAATTGATATCTGCTGATTCAAGAGAGTAACAATGCTCTGTTTTCTGAAGAAGAAAAATCATGATAGAAGATTCATCTATTCTACATCGAAGATCATTTGTGAATCTACCACTAATAATGTTTTGAGTTATATATCTATATTGACTACAACGGGATCAAATCAGACCGACTCTTTTGTGAAGATCATTATTTCCCAAGGTGACGATTCATCTACTGTCAATTGAATGCTGTTGCAATTGTGAAGAACATCTGGAATGTTTTTTTAGAATACAGAAATATTTCTTTTCTATTCTTTAGTGACTAACTTCTAGTACTAAGCTATGTAGGTTCTGTGAGTGAACCATAAGGCTTTGTTTTTCCTTAGATTGTAAAGGTGTCAACTAATTGTACTCAGTTATTGTAAGGTCTGTTGAAACGAGGACCAGATAGTGAAAATCACCAAGCTCATGGAGTACAGCGTTGGTGGAGTGGACTAGGGGCCTTCTGTTCCCCGAACCACTATATATCTTGTGTCTCTGCTATTTAAATTTCCATTGCATCAATTCATCTGATTAAAGTTCAAAGGAATAACACAATATCGCAAAGATTTTGACAATACACAATTCACCCCCCTCTTGTTTATATTTGATATAATCCGATCCAACAAAGGTCACCACCAAATCTAGTTGATTTAGGTTCAAAAAATGTAAACTAAAGAGAACTATGTGTTCTCTATATTAATATATGGTTTTAATGAAAGAATTATAAGTCAAATAAAATGGTTCATGAACCCCTATTTATAAGAGAAACATGATAGATCTTCACAATGACATAGTGACATCAACCATTACAATGGTGTCCCTATTCGTGGAAGGATATAGGATACCACATTTAAAAATAGAATATCACCCTAATTTTTATTGAATCATATCTCCCTCAACTAAAGACCACCCAATAAACCTACCTAAAATTTTTAGCCTCTTCATTTTCCATATGTAAATTCCTAAGTCACCCTGATCATGTGATAAATAAAATGAAATAGAAAAACATTCCATGTAGTATATAAAGACTTCCACCATGTCTTTTCCTAGAACCATTCCCTCAAAAATTGGATTCACCATGTCATTATGAACCCCAATGGTATGGTCCTCTAATAAAATGATCCTTTATTACCCTATAACATCACATATCCTCTAAGAAACACAACTCAAAACACCTAAACCATAAAAAAGACATCCATGAATGATATTTTTAACCACACAAAGAAAACGATATGATATTCAACTCCCTATACACTATAAACTCTCTCTCAACTCCTCCAAATACTATAATACAAAAACAAAAGGATTTAGTAATAACATTCCCTTTTATCAAATACTACTAAAATAAATATTGTCATAGATAATCAAAACAAAAACTAATAAAAAAAGATATCCACTAAACTCAAACTCTCTATCCTGAGAGATGACTCCTAAAGGGAAAAATAATTTCAACAAGTAAAAATACAATATCAGAGTAGAATATAATAATAAAATTTTAATAAACCATTATTTCAATCACTAATTCTTAATAATGTTTCAAAAAACATGTGGTTAATAAAATTCATCACTGAATCCCATTCCCATGTAATCTTCTCTAATCCAATGTGAAACTTCATGGTGTGAACCAAGTGGATAAAAAACCACATATAACCTTCTCCAAATAATGCTGAATCTCATCCAACTACTCTATGAACATTGTAGAATCCACAACAATTAACTTCCCTAATTTATGAGATTTGATTCACTTTGAGGTTTTTGATGAAGCTATAAAATATGGAAACCATCTTGGGAAAAGTTTATCTATTTAATATATGCCAACCAATATGAAATATATATTATGTGTCCCAAATCCACAAAAAATTTGATAGACTAATGGTATTGATTACTCCCTCAACCAATCATCAATAAACCATGACAATGTGAAACCCATAAAAAACCATGATCTTGAACCTCAAACTAAATATGTATCCTATTATCATTATCACAAGCCTTATAATAGACATATTCTATATGTATCTACTAAAAAACATCTAAATAATCTTTTCCATTTTAAACACAAAATTTTTTCCAAGGAAAACCATCTATCTAACCTTGGTCCAATATAATATATATCTTCAATTTCATCTATACAACACCTAAAATTTATTCATTCCAATTTAATAGTGGTAGATAATATTTTAATTAAACTCACAATGGATTACGTTCTTCACTAAAAATCCACCAAAATTTTTAATATGGTATCATGGTATAGCCTCAATTGCTAAGAATTTCATTTCTATCTATCCATCTATCATAGTATGGAAGGATGTTTTATAGAATATTTGAAATTCCGATAGACACTTAATACCTTCCTAGAACTATGAGGTAATATGATGATCCTGATCTAAGATGATAGTGATAAAAGAAATGTATATCCTCATTATCTCATCCACATACTACCTGCATAGAGCACCTATATGTCTCAACTCCCTAATGGCTATGAACTGAAACAAGGTCATTAACCAAACCTCGATCAACCAAATAACAAAAAATTCACCTTTCACTCCTGATTTTTTGATGAATAAATATATTATGATTTCATCTCACTTTCATTATGGATAATGCAATGGATTTACCAAAACAATATGGGTATGAATCTAAGCATTCATATTTAGAGAAATTAGACATCATGACACAAATACATCTACTAATAACTTCTTTACAGGCCACCAATTACAACTCATTAGGTCATAGTACATCATGGAAATGATAGGGTTTACTTCTAAAAAGAGTTAAGGTACTCACAAAAATCTTATGTGAGCATCACAAACTAAAAAAATAATCTAAAATAAATAAATATTGAAATTTACACATCAACTGACCACCACTAATTATAATTATCTTGAACAACAATTTCTTGTATCACTTATTCCTCTTTGAATCCCCCAAATACTCTTATAAATTCAAAATCAAGAGTTCCTTCACTCTATTTTTGTATAGGAAACTTCTACCAATATTCTACTCTATATCAAGATAAATTAATTATAGCCTCACTGTAACTCTCTAGGAATTTAAAGACACATAATTTGAGATTATCCTAGTTAAAATATTTTTTTAACATCATTCAAGTGACTTAAATATTAGATATCATATATAATCTCACAATCATATGACCAAAATTCTTCTTGACATTGGATATCGATGATATAAAAATCTTATTACACATTACATCATTAAATAATATCACAGAAATAACTTTATAAGTCTTCCATATACACATAACCCTATATAAAGTTCCTTGAGAAATTATAATAAAATTAAGTAGTGTTCTAAAATACTAAATAAAGGAATATTATCAATTAGTCATAAGATGTTATATTATAAAATATGAGAAAAAATGAACATGTGACAAATATAGGATTAAAAAGACATAATATTATAATTAATAATCTTAAAAAATGATTGAATATAAAAAATTCATTGTATAAGGACTGAAGACCATGTTAATTCTCAATATGGATGTAAAATAGTTATGATATTTCTTAGAGACATTTGAAAATAAATGTAAACCAAAGAAACATAATATAAAAATGAGGAAAAATATAGAAATGTGGAAGAATAATAATAATAAGTCATATCATATGTCATAACTAATACTAATGACCACTGTAAAAAAAGTGTATTGGGAATCAATACTTGTGTCCCATAACAGAATGGAACATGAATCCATCCCTGCATCCTGTAGTGGATCTATCATCACTAATCATGTCCCCTAATAATATCATGAGGTATAATTATCGAACCCATGACTTATTAGAGGTATATATAACCACACATGTCACATAAAAATAAACCACACATCTTTGTGGTACATGGAATCAATCATTCAATACATCCTGGAAACCCATTGAAAAAAATGGCATTCCAATTATAGTACAAAAAACAACATTAAGTGTAGATCAGTCTATACAAAAAATAGAATCCCCCAATATACGTACATTATAAAATATTTAATTTTATGATCATGAAATATATATCATAATATATCCTACATTTGGAAATAAATATGATAAGGGAAGTCAAGACATAAAATTGTTTTCAAAAGACATTTTTACCATTTCTTTAAAAGTTAAGGTTATATGTCAAATTGAAAAAATTATTTAAAAAAGTTAAGGGAAGAATTCATTAGATATCACTCAAAAGACAAGCCATTTTTTCAACAATGATGACAATTTATTTTTAATAAACAAATGTTTAGTGGAAGATATTGATATATAAAAATTAATACCCTTTTTATTCACTATATGTAACATTAATGGAAACCCCATTATGGATACATGGCTATGAAATTACTTTTTCAAAAGATATTAGGTGAAATATTATGAGTATACAACAGAAAATATATTTTTATTTTAAAATAAAAATAAAACACATTTGGTATGAGTGAATATGGTCATAGTGGAGAATGATTTGCAGGAAATGATGAGAATTATTCTAAACAAATTTATATTTTTATGAAGGAACTATTCATTTAATGAAGAACAATCTGGTGTATAAAATTAAATTTCTTCCTATTTAATATAACAAACCAATGGTAATAGTTAAATTATAGGATATAATAATCTTGTAAATAGATTGGTAAGGCAGATAGTTTATGAGACAATGCAAAGGTATATTAGGTTGACAAAACTCTTACCTTGGATTACTGTATGGTCATATACGGTAGATCCTCATGTATAATAATCATAGACCAGTTAAAAATCAATTTCATAAATATATTTATTTTCACGACCCATTTAATTAATCTTTTATATCAATTTAGTAAATATTAATTTCTTATTGATGGTCAATATTGATCATCAGTTGTTAGTATTTCTAATATATTATTGTCTATTTTAGAATAGTGGTTTTGGTCATCACTCAATGTTCATGAGTTACTAATTTAAATAATATAAAATGTAATATAATATTCATTCCATAATGATATATTAGGATACAATTCTCTCTCATGGTTGTTTCGGGTACGATGCTCCATGAAAAAATCCATAATATTTTTGTGTCGATGATTTTTACAAATAAAAGGTTCTATATTGATAATTAATTAGATAAAAATTGTCATTCCCTAATAAATTATTTTTATATTAATATCATATGACACTATAAATTATGTTTCTAGAACCATCCTTGACAAAACATTATTACATCATTCATACAGGTGGTTAAATTGTTCCAAACTAGGACATGCTATCATCTATAGATGAGTATCATTATTGAGTGGTGTTATTATAATATCATCACTAAAAATTCATATATATATATATATATATATTATAGTGTTTTACAAAAAGGTAAAATTGATCGAAATTTATTTGTATGAAGAATATTTAAGTAAAATAAAAATAATATGTTATTACTTACAAAGAATGAATTCTATCTCTTCTAAGAATATTTCATATTTTTCATCTAATTAGGAAAATATTTTTAGATTGGTAGATACCCAAAATTAGATATAATTATTAGTTAAATTAGTATGGTAGATTATATAAGGGAATGAAAATTTGTAATTTCAATTTAAGGTGATGGTGGAGGGATCAATTTATACATTAGAGGGGTGGAATATTTGTAATTATATATTTTTTGACATAAATGGAATGTTAAATTGAAGAAATTTTTTTCCAAAATGGATAAAAAATTAAAATTGATAAGGGGGGATAGATATTTTCTTCCATTATAAGTTTAAAAATGGATTTTATGATATATTTTTACTTTATAAATCAATTTAATCGTTAAATATCATTTAAAATTCTTTTGAATGGTTATTCATGGAATTTGGCTGTAAAAAATTTAAAATGATAATAAAATTCATGAATTAATTTTTATATTATTAATTTCATAGCACACGTATCTATAAAAAGCATGAAAAATCCTAAGTCACCAAAATATTAATAGATCGAATAATTTAAAAACCATATATTTGACTATTTTCCCTAATGCATAATCCATATGTCATCGCATAGTATGTATTGTGTATAATAATCATAGTATATAAAATAAATTTTAAATTAATAACATAAATATAGTTTATTTTACATAATTTCTATCATCTAGGATAATTCTTAATATATATTTACTCTCATCCTTACCACGAAAGTATATTTTAAATATTATCAAAAAAATATATTTACTTGATAATAATTTTAATTATTAAATTCTAATATAAATATAATATTAAAAGTATATATAAAAGTAATTAATTATTAATCATATTTACCTTTAATGTCAGAAATAAACTAATCCAAACCATCATATTATCTTAAAGACACCCATTTTGACATTTATCATGCTACGTAAGCTCTACATCATCATTAATAATAGTTTTCATATTTATATTGAAAAAAAATTAATTTATATTACCTAGATGTTATTTTTATGATATTTTTATATTTATCAATTAATTTCTATGAAAATATTTCAAAAACTATTAATAAATATTTTACCCATGATTATTTCATTAAATATATTATTTATCATCAAAACTATTTTTTCTACTATTCATGAAAATGCCAACTTATTTATAAAAATCCCAAAATATACCATATGTTACTTTTAACATTTTGAATCCCAAATTTTTTTTTTAGTTTTTACAAATGAATATTAAAAATTTAATAAAAATGTTTTCTATATAAGAGAATATATAGTGGAAAAATATTTTTTTATAAAAAATGAATTATGAAGAATAAAATGGATAAAATAGATAAAATGAATTTAAAGAATATATATGTTTTAAATTCATTAATTGAAAATTAATTTTTGTAAAAATTATAATTTTATATAAACAAAAGTAATAATAATAATATATTATTAATATCCTTACACAGAGTCAAAAATGTTCTCCATTCATCCACATATTTATAAAGGTAAGAGAAAAAATGCTTTCAGTCGTCTATGGTGATTTAGCTACCAAGGATATCAGAGAGATTCAAATGAGTTTGAAATTATCCCACATATTATTTTACTCATGAAATTATTTTCACCATTTATTTTAGTCTTAGTCTATGTATTTCATTACTAATGTCACCTTGTTTCCAATGTTAAAGAAATGATCTTATTATGTTAGACATATTGTGCTTGATTCCATTGATTATCCTTTCTAAATTTACAACATAGAAAAAGTTAATTCTCTTTATAATATTTTTTCAATGACTATTCTATAACTATTTCATTTAGTATCTATAATTGTATCTTCATAAAATGTATCATAGTTTTTTTCCACTCAGTGTTGTGTTTGAAAACATCTAATTCCATAAAATATTTATTAAAATGATTTTTTAATAGTAAAATCATCTAGTGTTACATTATTTTCCCACAAAAATAATTCAACTTCAAAATTTCATTACACGGATAAAATATTTTAGGGTAATTACTTCTCATCACATGTTCTTGTTACAGTGTATCATACAATATTGTATGGACTTCACCATAGTGCAATGAAAAATTCAGGGGAATTGATCCATCACACATTATGTATTTCATCTAGGGTCCTCAATTTATATTCCACATAAAAGAGGTCATGATACATGTGACCTAATTTCATAATCTTTACATTTAATTGTTTAATATTTTAATTCCTTAGAATATATATATGAACATATCATGTAACTTAGAGATATTTTGGGGAATCTCAAATTGAAAAGTTACGGTCCCAAAATGATAAAGAATCTTAAAGGCACTGATGTATCCAACACTCAGTGTTATATCATCCTAAAACTCATCACCCTGTTATATGTATATATTTTATGAACACATTTCTACCCATATCAAACTATATGTCTCACTTATTTTTATCATCTTATGTAATCTATCTATTTTGTGATACATTCACATACATATAATTTCATAGAAAATTATTCATAATTTCCTAGATTATATTATGTAATAAAGTTATCCTCCCTCTAAATTAATCAAATTATATTAGAGACCAACTTATTTTCCCACATTATCCCTCATATTGTTCTATTTTAATTACTATTTAATAAAATCTATTACATTTGAGCTCATCTAGAGGAAGGTTTTAAGCCCAACATTCATTGAAATCAATCGAGTAAGATTCTAAAATACCATCTAATGGATAAGTGATTATCTTAGATTGATGACTAGTTTTTAGATGATAATATGTGATATTTTTCATCTCTAAATTTAATTATTAGTGAAGTATCATCCATAATTTTGATGTATTTCATGGATATCTATCAGATTCAATTGAATTTTCTACTACAAGAAAAATTAACATGTCATTTTTTATAACAAGTAAATTGTATCAAATGGGAAATACTTTATAATAATCGTAATATCGGATGAAATTATATGATTATCCACCACTATATAAATGGAATTCCTTCCTTTATAATTTTTAGGGATATTGGTGATGATTTTAATAGTGGTGTTCTCCTATTTCCACACCATTATGAGTAATGGAATCATCATCCTGTTATAATTTTTTATCCTAGAACAACTTTATAACATACATTGAGTTGAGTTAAATACTCTCCAATATCCCTATTAATGTTTTCCCACTAGTAGTGTTGCTATGATATCTCTAAATATATTTTGTCCCTAAGTGTATATAGAATGATATGTTATCTGCTTCATCCATAAGATCATTTTTGAATTACTTTTATTAATGGACCCATAATCATTTATAGAATATTATAACTCCACTACTTATCATATAAAACATCAATATATGTATTATTTTAGTTTTTAGCCCCATAAAATCAATATGTCCTCAATCTTCACAAAGATGGATGGTTGAGAATTCTTTTTAGAAATTTTGGATTTTGTCTATTCTGTTATGATTTATGTATCTATATGTTGAACATACAGATTGATTGGAAGATTTTTATCCTCAAAAAGGAAAGGGAAGTATTATATTACCTATAGAGAGAATCTTCTACCAAGGTTCCCTTCCCTATATGTTAATGTATTAAGAAACCATAGTATTTGATTAATAGTAACCATTTATTTTGGTTCATGTTCAACTCCTTCTATGTGAATATATACTACAAGATCTTGAAATTAATGCATATGTAACAATTTAATCTACATATATAATTCATCCAAAGTAATAATAAAAATATAAGTATGGGATACTATAGATCATACATTGTATAATTTTTTGTGTTGGGCTTTTATTGATTTGAGGCATAAGAAATTACCTTTTAATGTTTTCAAAATTCAAAATAACATTACCTTATTAAAATTATAAATGTATATAATAAGAACATCTCTAATGCAGGGTAATGTGGCTACTATGGTAGTGATCAACCTCTCCATAATTTCATGACCCATCCCCTAGGGCCCATGCCCTGACATTCCCCAAGCCCGCCTCCTAAATCTAGGGGTTGGTAATTAGCACTGAAGGTATCAAACTGCAAGTGAGAGGAATTTTCCTATGAACCTATACACACGCACACACAACCATATCCCAAAGATGGAAAAGTAAACAAGAATTCCACTATAAACAACCACTGAGTACAAGTAAAACTGAATGTCAAATGGGAAATAATGAAAATCCAACAAAAGACTAACTGGAAAATAGTAAAGTATAATAGGAACTCTAGATATCCATCCACTAAAAAACCCACCTGATGGGTCGGTACACAGTATATGCCGGAAGATGTGGTTGTACATCACATTTTCCAAGTCTCACTGGGCACCACCAGGTCCTAGGCCACCATATCCTCTATCAAGGCGGAAGTCATCTACAGTAGACACAACCCATGCATGTGAAGCCCGTGCAAGGGTGAGAAAAAAAATACTCAGTAGGAACCCCAAAACAACAAATGAAAGGACACAAAGAAATCCCCAAGCAAACCACAATTCATGATCACCATGCATGTCACAAAGCAAGATAGCTCACACCAATTATATTCTAGAGTAGGAAAGTAGAAAAATTAGTTACATCATCAAACACCATGGGATGCTAGAGAACTATTCCTAAATGAGTACAGTGGGACTACAGGGTCACACATAAGCCACTTCCCACTAACCCTAGAACTGTTGTGGTACTCATCCTTGATAATTATTGTGAGTATACTGGGTCACACAGAAGCCAATCCCTAGTGTGGGCATGCCAGGTCATACAGAAGTCACTTCCCACCTATGGCCATACTGACGTACTCCTCCTATCGAGTACTGTGGGTTTGTCGTGTCACAAAGATGTCACTCCCCAACATGGGCCTTTCGAGACACATAGAATCCACTTCCCACTGAGCACTATTTTTCAATCTACATAGGGTCGATTGTGAGTATTCTTTATGTCACAACCAACTACAGGGTTTTTGTATGTTTCACCCTTGATCTTGGGACAACCGCTCCACAAGACATTCGTCAAAATTTAACATCCATGAAATCCTCCATAGGGTATTCAAAAATATCCGCCTCTTCATGAGGGTTCGAATTCTGTAAACGTCTAATCAATCAAAAATATTGTTTGCAAGATATTGATTTTTCTCAAAAAAGGGGTCGGTTAGGTTCGGGCCAGGTATGACCCGAACTTGGATCGACCTGGGTCCGGTCTGTTGGGCCATGGGTCTGGCCTGCTGGGCGGCCTATTCCTCTAGAGGCTGAATGGTTCTCCACTCATCTAGGATGTGGAATGCAGTCAATTCCTGCTCCCTACTCCTTGTGGGACGTCCACAGGGTCATCTTCTAGCCACGATTAGTTGACTGTGACTTCTCATCATGGGACGTGGTGCGGTGCTGCATCCACGGGGTCCCCTCCCAACCACGATAAGTTGATCGTGGCTTCTACATGTGGGACACTGTGCGGTGTCACATCCGCGATGCGCCGATGTGGCCGGGTGGCCTCGTCCACCCACTGCAAACCCAGTCGGCGGCCCGACCCAGCCGCAATAGTCATCTCTAGCCTGCCATCATGGCATGCCAGTGAGGCATTCCACGGACTACTAGTTCCGCAATGGCGGTCCTTTCTTCAAGAATTTTATGCCTATGGCCTCTGGGGGATTCCATATTCCCTGTGATTTCCTAAAATCTACCTTGTCAGATACTTGGAAATTCGGTCACGAAAAACGCACAAGTGGAGGGGCTTAGGCTTTATAAGTGTCAGCTCACGCCCTCTGCAATAGAATTTTCAAATAGGGGGAGGTATGGGGATTACCATTCTATCAATCATAAAAAATTAATCCCGAATAGAAATCCCATGAAACATCACCCTCTTGGATGAACATACGATCAACAGATCAACCTGTTCGTGGGTTGATCTGCATTAATCGTTTAGAATGAAGAATGAGGAAAACATAAAACAAAACATACCGCTACCTCAAAGTTTTTTGTAATTGAAGCGGTCATCCTGTGAAGCTTTAAGAAGTTGAACATGTTCCAAACTTCCTAGCTATGTTCTTTGAGGTGCATCAAAGTTTTTAACATTCCACCGATATTCTTTATTATTCGTTGGAGAGAAAACTCATCGGTGTTTTGTCAGATAATTACCCGCCATTTAACCCTCAATTCTCTAATGCGTTATTCCATAAAAAGGAAACAAGTCGTAGTGTTTCTATTCTGTTGTGATGTTGCATTGTTATGCTACAAAAAAATGATCCATTAAGGAGTTTCATTTAATGCACCTTGTCTCTGCACCAATGTTCCATAGTCCTCTCACCGAATCGTTTCAGAAAAAACCTTTTAAGTTATTTTTTTTTCTGAAAAGTATGAAAAATAAATTTTCCGTCTAACCCTTGTCAGTCGAAGTTAAGTCTTTTCTAGTTGAATCCCGACATTCTGAGTTCAAATTTACCCTCAAATTTTTGATCTCAGCATAAGTTTAAAAGTTAGAAAAACCCACTCACACGTTTACTTAATCGATCAAAAGAAAGATCAAAATTCTATTCTGGGCTCACCGGGCCTTGGAATCACATGATTTAAAAGTGTGTGGGATCAAAATAATTCCATATAATTTTTTTTTAAAAAATACAGAAATTCTGAGACATTATATTCTCCCCAACTTTGGGTTTTACATCCCCAAAATCCAAAACAAAGGCTAATCAAACAAATGGCAGTACTAAGCACAAATCTGAGCATCCCGCTCCCATGTGCTCTCCTACAGATTCCCATGCTACCAATGAATTTGCACTAGAGGAATCAACCATCCATTAAGGAATTGATCCTATCAATCCTCTATCTCCATCAAGAAATCTGAAAACGTCTCCCACTACAACAAAAATAGGCCTTAGCGGCGGTCTATTAGCGGCGGTTTACTAAACCACCGCTAAATTTTTTTTAAGAAGGTTTTAGCGGTAGTTTTTAATAAATCACCTCTAAACCGTGTTTTTTTACAATGCCGACACTCCCCCCAACCCCCGCAATACCCCCATTTCTCGCCTGACCCCAGCGACCCCAGAGACCTAGGTCGCTGCCCCACAGCGTGCCTCACCGGTGTTGACCCATGCTCGCGGCCCCTTAGTGCACCTCACCGCCCCTCAACGTGCCTCGCTGGTCTTGAACCATGCTCATCACCCCTCATCACACCTCGCTGCCCCTCAGTGCGCCTCTCCTCCCCTATTGTTAATGTGTATTTTTCTTGTTTATTTTTTAATAAATTATTATGCGTATTCAACATTGTTTATCTGACGTTTTGGGAAGGATCCTACTAAATCTACATGTATTCTTACCCACTATATATATATATATCCTATTTTTATAGGTATTTAATAGGGAGTTAGTGATTGGGTTGGGTGTACTAGAACATGACATGGATCCTTTTGGTGTTTGAAGAGTCATTTTCATAGCAGTTGTTTCATGGTATTTCAATTAGTGATGTTCATTTATGCATGGAATTAAAAACATCATAGAATTGATTTATTTATATTATATGGAGTATATTTGTGGTTTCTTATCTTATAATACTAGGTTATATAATGGTAATACCTACCATATTTGTGGTTTACACGCTTGATTCTTATTCCCACCTTGTGACCTATTAGAAGCGGGCTTCAGGACTAACACTTTTCTTTACTCTCAATCCAATAGGGGTTCAAATGGGGGTAGATTATGATATAATCCACAAAATGGGGTCTCACAACACACATAGTGGCCCCCTAAAATCAAAATAAATCAAAAGGTTTTGCTGAATCATGGGTGGGGAAAGACAAATCAAGTTCCTATGAGGAGAAAATTCGAATTATAGTAGGGATGTAATATAGTTATTCCCTCAATAATGAACTGCACCATAGGATATCATAGAACACATGATAGATCTATAGTATCTAAATAATCATCGGGAATAATCTAAATAATATAAGGCATTTGAATATATTTTTATTCATAGCATATGAATAATATGGATGAGTCCATGTCATTGGGTGTCATTACACATGTCCCCCTCCCCATATTTTGTTCTCATCCCTTGGGGATAATAATCATACATACACATTGTATCACATCTCCATCAGGATAAACAATAAATAATCACATAGCATCACTCCACCCAACTAGACTATCATGTAGAGTGTCCCATGCATCTAAGGTATCTCAATGTATGTTTCTCATATCTTTATCATCCAAGATCCAACTCACTATCCATAATAATCACCTCTAAAATGTTTCCAAGTCCATTTTCATAGCACATCATTTCACATACCAACTCTCATGGCTATTAATTCTAAATGGTTAACTAATCACCTTACCCTCTATAGCTCATCTCATCGTATCACAAAGGACCACACCTGATATATTACCACATGTTCACTCACCTATAAGGTTATTTATTATCCCTTAAGACTTACTCATATTATTTATACACCCAAATCCCATTAGTTGAACCATTTTTAAGTTGTAAACCCATTAGTTCACTTTTATTTATTTCCCTGTGCCTCAAGAGGCATCACATAATTTACCTTAAGCCAATATTACAAATCACGTTTAACGTAAAACCATTGTTCAAGGTCTAAGTATTATCTACTCTTTCACTCTCAACCAACAAGGTGACCCCACCATGAAATAATCATTCATTAATTATACACTTAGTAAAAGTTTTAATAGAATTAAAGTGACTATCCAATGTCTCTCGCATTTTATCTCATGCTCAAAGACCCATTTAGAGTCCATCATACAAACTAAAAAATGATTCACAAGGAAATGTGATCGTATAATGAATTTAAAATAATACCACCATGTATGGAATGTAAATTTACTTCATAATAGCCTCTATATAATTTATCACACAATTACAAACCCTTTTAGTCCACATTCATGTCTCCTTGACTCGACTACCAACATCTATATGCCACAAAAAACAGAAAAAAATAATGGATGGAGATTTTTTTTTTACTATCACATACTTATTATCATTAGAAGTTAACCCATAAAATATAGAAATTTTATTTATCCTCAATCAATAGATATTTCAAAACCTATCAAAATACCAAAGTTAGATATTTAGAGTGATGTTTTATTAAACAAAAAGAAGATAACAATGATTGAGGTTTTAATGAGGTTATCCTACCATCTATGAGTCCAAATCAATTAATGACTCATCAATATGACATTGAACAAGATTTTAGAAATATAATGAATGGGTGTAAAGAAAAATTCCAAAATAACTCACCTCTATTATTTCCTATTCATCTAAGTGGAAAGGGAAGTGTATTTTTAAAAAACCAAAGTAAAATATAAAAAATGTCCATGCATGAAAGTGGTAGTTGGAGGAAGGAGAGACCCTCTTGGACTATAGTGGATCACCAAGGATGTTCAATCATCCACAGAGCTCCACATTATGTTTCAACCCCCACTGATGTTCCCTGATCTACCCAGATCTAAAAATTCTAATCACACGTAGGTTCACAACATGTTGCTACCCATAACACTTCATCGTGATACCCCACATGTTCTAAAATTCTCAACCCCAGACCATACCCAATTCTTTGAATACTAATTCGAGGCCACCAATAACATAAAATTTAGGAATAAATTATTAATATAACCAATATTTAATAATACCCCTATTGTATATTTTTGGGGATTGAATATTTTATATGAATTCCATAAGAATATGGATTTAATAGGTTTTACCACTTTCTATAATTGAAACAAAATTAAATAGAAATTGAAAAGGTATATTAACATCAATACTTTATAGTGTTATTTCAGGATCTATTTTAAAAAAATTTAATATACATGATTTCATTTATCTTTGTAATTTCATGTTTCCTTTGAGTCTAGTAAAAAAAATACCTTAATTATAATCCTTGGATTCATCTACCCTAGCCATGAATCCTTTCACCTGATGATTCTTGGCATGTTCTACATCTTGGTTGCCCATATATTTTCTAATGTAGTGAGTCATGTTTAAGGTAAGAGTTTGTTTACATTTAATATTCCTAACTTATATTCAATTATTATATGATTTATCAAGCCCTTACCTTAGTGATATCAAAGTTATAACATCATCAGAGTGGCCATCTGTTTTTGTGTAGCACGACATAAAAAAAACTACAGGTATGAGATCCTTATTCTCGTATTCTTTTATAGATATTTTTAATTTTCATGTTTATGTTTTCTAGTGGGTGGGTTTATTATGTACCATATATATTTATATAGGAAAATATTATTTAACATATTTATATATTTTTTCATCTAGTATATATGAATCTCTTTCCTTATTTAGTAATTGTTATGTGTTTTAATTTTTTTTAATATTGTGTAGGCACATTGTGATATGAATGCATAAAAGATAGATCACATTACCAAGGAACACACCTCAATATGTTAAGGGTTTGAATAAGTTTTTATATTTTTCAATTTTCAATCGATCCTTTGAAGGGAGAATAATATGTTCACATCCTAAATGTAAATTTAGAAGATGGTTGAAGAAGTTTATGAACATTTTATATTGAAGAAATTCCCGGTTCAATATTTGTGTTGGGTTTGGTATGGAGAATTGAACATTACAGAAAGGTTGATCTCTGATGTCAATCCATAGAATGACCTCCCAACTTCATCGAAAATGGAAAATGAAATTCAAAACTTTATAAATGATGCATTTGGTACTGTAATAGACCACCATCAACATCAAAACATATCAGAACAAGTAGATGAGGTTGCTACAAATAGAAATGTGACAAGTCATGTTTTTGAGACTATAGGACAACCATATCAAGATTGTAACATATCATTGGATCCTCCTCTTGATTCCGTGGAGACTAATGTAATAGAAAACTTCACTGAGGAAAATACATTTCATGATTTAGTTGATGATGGAAATCAAGAGTTGTATAGTGGATGTTTGAAATATTCAAAACTTTATTGTAGGCTGAAGTTGTACCATAACAAATGTCTATGTGGAATAAAAAATAAGGAAATGTCTATGATATTGGAATTGTTGCATGATGAATTTCCTAAAAAACACACCTGATTCATTTTATGATATGAAAAAAGTTGTTAATAGGTTTGTTCTGAATTTACAAAAATGCATGCATGTCCTAATGATTGTATGCTTTATTGGCGAGAGGATTCAAGTATACATGATTGTAAAAAATGTTCTTCTTATAGATGGAAGTCAATGGGGATGTTGGAATTCTGATTCAACAAACATTCATGAAGATTAAGAAAAGGAACACACCTGCAAAGGTTTTTTTGTTACTTTCCTTTAAATACTTGATTGAAAAGATTATTCATGTCATTGAAAACTTTCGAACACATGAAGTGGAATTCTGTAAATAATAACAATGATGGGTTAATGAGGCATCCATGAGATTCACAATCGTGGAAGAAATTTGATTCATTACATCCATATTTCTCAGATGATCCTAGGAATGTTTTAATGGGATTGGCTAAAGATGGATTCAACTCATTTGGGACTTTGGGTACTAGTTATAGCATTTGGCCAGTTATTTTGATCCCTTACAATCTGCGTATGTGGATGTGTAATCAAAAAAATTCTTTTTACCATTTAAATGATTATTCCTAGAAAACAAATGCTTGGCAATTATATTGATGTACACCTGAAGCCTTTAATTGAAGAATTATAGGAGTTGTGGAGCAACAGTGTTGATACATTTGATGTTTCTTCTAAAACAATGTTTAAAATGCATGCTCCTTTAATGTGGACCATTACTGACTTCCCTGGTCTTGGGAATTTATCTGGTTAGAATACTTTCACAGGTTTGGCTTGTCCTGTTTGTAACTTTTATTTCAATCCAAAATGGATAACTCATAGTAGAAAATGGTTCTTCTTGTGCCATCGATGATTTCTCAATGAATCTCATAGATTTTGGCTGAACATATCAAAATTTTACAGCTTCATTGATCGTAGACCACCTCCAATGTTGTTAACTGGTTCTGAAATATTGACACAACTTGGAAATGTTGAAACCAAATTTGGGAAGGTTCTTCATTTGAATGATAGGAGGAAATGGGTTTGAATCACATCATCAAGTGAAATCAGAATGCAACACTGGAAGAAAAAAAGTATATTCTTCAAACTTATGTATTGGGAATTTAATTTGTTACAACATAATCTTGATGTGATGTATATTGAGAAGAATGTCTATGAAAATTTTATTTTCAAATTTCTTAATGATCATGGAAAGTAGAAGGATCATCTCAATGCCCATAAACACTTACAAGTAATGAACATAAAACATTATCTTTGGCTAGATGAGAATGAAAAGTATGCTCCGAATGTTTTTGAAAATAAAAATAGGGATAAATATACATTCCTTCGAATTTTAAATAATGTGAATGTTTCTTATGGGTATTTAAGTAACATTTCGAGGTGTGTTGACTTGATTAATCGTAAGTTACATGGTTTGAAAAGTCATGATTCAAATATTTTGTTAAAATAGTTACTACCATTGGAATTGCGTACATTATTACCTTAAAAATTTACTATTGTTGTACTCCAATTCTGCACAATTTTCAGAAAACTATGTAAGAAATATATACATCCATTTTGACATGAAATCCACTATGAGTGGTTTGTATTGACACTTTGTGCAATGGATATAATATTTCCTCCGTCGTTTTTTACTATCATAATGCATTTAACTGTTCATTTGGTTGAGGAAGCTAAATTAAGAGGCCTCGTTCATTATTAATGGATGTATCCAATTAAGAGGTACTTTATTTATATGTTTTTCATCAATGTAAACAATTTTTGGCACTTAATTAAATTCATAATTATGTTTATTTTATTTCACATATATCTTGGGCATTTGAAATCATACGTGAGAAATAAATCTCAACCAGAAGTCTCTATTACAAAAGTCTATTTGGATGAGGAGTGTCTTACCTTTTGTCCAAGATACTTGGATGATATTGAGCCAAGATTTAATCGATTTGTACGTCTTGACGACACATCAAATCAATGTCAAATACATTATAAATCAAAAATATTTCCTACTATTGGCCGATCAGTTGGGAGGACCTCAAATGTGACACTGATAGAATTGAAATTATTACAAGCACATAGATATGTGCTGATGAATAGTGAAATTGTAGATCTATTTAATGAAGAGTTGAGGATACAAACAAATAGATGAATGAGAGGTCAAACATGAAAATAGAAAGATATAATGAAAGCTATTAATAAAGATCTTGTAGAATGGTTTTCACGACGTTTAAGTTCATAAATATTGTAATAAATTCAAATACTAGTTTGACACAAATATTTTGTAAATACAATAATGTATATTTATTTTTTAGATCATTAATACTGGTACTTGAGTAGATTTTTCAGATGATTTGAAGTTTCTTGGTTGATTTCCTCTAAAACAAGTTAGAAATTTCGACGCTTACAAAGGGAATGGATTTCGATTTCGTACAGTTGATCAAGAAGAGGGTTTGGAAACATAGAATAATGGTATATTTACAATTTCTAAAGTGGGATACTATATAAATCTGACTGATATTATTGAATTAAACTACCATGGGCACTTTTTAGTTGTTTTATTCAAATTCAATTGGGTCGATATTATTAAAGGTGTTAAAAGAGATTTCTTGAAATTTACTTTGGTGAACTTCTCTTACTTGATGGATGTTAGGGATCATGAACTACATGATCTATATATCTTATAATTGAAAGGAAAAATGGAATATTATGTGAATAATTTTGTGGATGAAGGGTGGAGTATAGTTGCTCACGTAATACAAAGATATTTTTATGATATGGGTGATGAAGTGGAACATTTGACCTCTGAAATTGAATCCCATCAACAACAAGAAGCAGAATTATTTTTCCATCATGATATTGAAAATTTTAGTCTAGAAAGGATGAATGAAGTGGATGAAGTAATGAGGCAGGAAACTGATATGATTGAAGGGGAAAATTATTGTATGTACAATTATTTATTCATTCAGTAACCACTTATTTCATTTGTGCAGTCATTCATTATAATTGTTTTGTATATTTTGTTTTTTAGTATTGGGATTCTATTATCATTTTTAATTTTTTTTTCATATTTTTTTAAATATATGTTCTGAACATAATTTTATTTGATTAAATGACAGGAATTCCAAGGAGGAAGCGATACACTGTTTCATCCACTACTGCGACAGATGATGATCCATCTGTCTCCCTCCCTACAACATCTGACCCACCAGCTGCCTACCCCCCTACACCATATATTCTTGCAACATATCTCAAACCCTCTGTGAGAGTCCCTTTAGAAGGTAATTCGTCAACTCCCCCTTCAACAACCTTAGTAGTGGGGTGGCGGCGCACCACTTATAGTTCTTCATGGGTATACTGGAGGATCACTGTTATAGGTACAAATTTTAATATAAATAAATTTATTTCACTTTTTTATAATAATTTTCTATTAATTAATGGTGAAAAAAAGCAACTGTTGTGAAAAATATTAAAATTTCAGATGTGTAGAATATTAATGGAGAGAAGATAGTTGTCCCATTTGATTCATATGGGGTACCTACGGATGACGCCGTAGGATTACTTGGACAAATTCCAGGCCAGCTGGTAGCATATCCCATTTCCCTTCCTATTTCTTTTGATGATTGGAGACATATGCCTCCAAGATAGAAAAATGAAATTTTTGATTCCCAAATGAAGGTAATTTTAATACATTAAGGTGTAATTGAATGTCATGTTCTTAATATGTTCAAAATGAATTTTTGTATATAGATGTTTTTCCACTTTGTAGTTGCTGATGTGATAGCACAAAAGTGGACGTTGAAAAATATTGGTAAGAAAAGGAAAGACTTCAAAAGGACATTGTGGAGCGATTTCAACGATACTTCATTGACTATCTAACAAATGTATGAGAAGTGACCCAAAGAACGGTGGAAAGTTTTTGTTGAAAGACATCGTGATGGGAAGCAGATGGTATTTAAATATATATTATTATATTAACCTCATTTTACATTTATACATGTATATGAAGATGAGATGACACTAAATAGATTACTATTAAATTTTATTTTAAAAATTTCTGGATCTCTCAAGAAAGAACGCATGAAGTTGGGCTTATCAAGTCATCCCTCACACTGTGGGGTCAAAAAGATTTTCTAGAAGTCGATCAACTCTGTTAATATTTTCATTAGATTAAATATTTATAATAAAATATTATCTATTTAATATATTAAAATTTTGATTTATCTTTGTTTAATGTATCCACATAGTTTAGGGCATGGATCATCCCAAACTGAAGTGTGGATGGTTGTTCACAAAAAATACGATGGATGTTTTGTTAATAAGAATGCCAAAGAAGTTGGGGTATGAACTCATTTTTTCATTATAAAAACTTATTATCAATTTTTATTACATTTATATATATTGATATTTGATTCATAGGTAAAAATTAAAGAACTATGGGATGGCGATCCTGGGAAGTCCTACTCAGTCTCCCTGGATGACCCAGTTGCTAAAGTCCTTTGGAAGGAGCATCCTGGTATAGTATGCAGGATGGGTTTGGGACCAGTGCCATCTGAGGTCTTTGGTAGTCCACCGGTGATTTCAGTTTCATCAACTTCTGGTTGTAGTTAGTCCATACCCAAAGATGATCAGAGAGAGATTTCTTCTCTTCGAAACATAATTCAGGACCACAGGGCTCAGATATCTGATTTTCAGAAAGCGTTGACTGCTATATATCAGTATATGAGTAGATATTCCCCTAGTGGTATTGCATCGACTGGTGGTGAGCATGTAAATCACAAAAATTTAAAATCATTTAGATTGAAAACTTTTATTAGTTTTAAGTTTAAATATAAATATGTGACACTATTTAATTTTCAATATAATATTCTTATAGGTGGTTGTAGGAAGTGGAGATGGAGGTGGAGAAAGTGACGATATGTTTTCATCATCGGATTGTGATTAGTTGTATTGATGATATGTTAGAAAAATATGGTAACAATCGGTTTGTATATGTATCATGTGTGGCACATAGTTTCCACCAAACATTTTCATGACATAACATTTTCTTGATTTCTCATGTTTCCTTTTATGTATTTTATTGAATTCTGATGTTTCCTTTTATGTATTTATTTATAGAGTGTAGTATGCACCATATATGTCAATTCTTTATTGTGATGATTCATTTTTTATGATTAATTATTCCATAATTTATTAGGTTTGTCGGCCCTGGGTGAACATCCCACTTCAAAGCATTATAGGATCTCATAAATTCATCTCTCAAGGAATATGTGACCATTACCAAGCTATGAACTATAAAAACTCCATGTATATCAAAATATAATCATGAACTAGTTTCACATTCTTCCAACCTATCACACATCATGATACATTCTAGAATAATATTATATCTTGTCTTTACATGATTAAAAGATGAAGATATTATCTCTAAGTATACCCACATTGATTCCCCTACAACCTAAACCATAACCACCAACTAGTCTTACACTGAAGATAAGATATTCTACTCAACTAATGAAATTAGTCATCCTATATCCTATATTTTATATCCCAATGAATTTTCCACTAAATTTCCATTTCTAAGATTTATAAGTTTTGAACATCAAAATTTTATACTTTCCCAGGTATTCATGATACTCTTGGTCTCTTGTACTTTCCCTGAGACTCATTTCTCTCTATTCTTCCTTATTTGAATATGAGATTCTAGAACATCGTCAAGGAATGAATATTCTCATTTAGTAAATTGTGTGCTAACAATTGTTTTTTACTCTATTCTGAGACACGTATATTTCAATGTAAATGATTCATGATCATATCTTACTATATTCCAACCATGCCCCACCTAGTACCCTTCTTCATCCAAGCCACATGGTTTTCTAGGGAGAGCCACATGGTTTCCCATGACCATGTTTCTCTCATGCAACCATTTAGAGGCCTCAATAAAGCTTAATACCCAAAAAAACAACCTAATAATTCACTTAATAAAAGAATATCTCAGAAACAATTAAAGAAGGGTAGAATGTAAGGCTTAAGGCCCCTGGAATACTTAAAGTCATTAAAATCTCCCCCTCTGAGGATTTATCATCCTTGAGTAGTGCCTCTATATTTCACACCCAAAAAACTGGGGCTATTGAGCTCGCACATCATATTATCACTTGTAAGACTCTTCATGCGTGCGTCCATGATCCAATATGACTCTGGCATGTGACACCATATTTCTTCAAAAACATTTCTCACTACAGCCCATGATTCACACCGAGCACTCCGCAAATGTTGGGTAAGGCTCCAACTGAAATTATTCATAGTTGATAACATAATTTTGATCGAGAATGTACAACTGAATATAAGATACAAATAAAACATCACACATTCCTTGATATTGTGGAGGAAATTCCATATACAATTTCACTATCATGACACTCTTGATAATCCCGAACAGTCCCATAATCTTTGGTGCCAATATCCTTTGCTTATGCAATAATTGATTCCCTAATTGAGGAGTATCCCATAATAACAATCAAACACCCACAATGAATTTCATGTGTTGCCTCCTACTATTGTCATATGATATCTATTTTAAATGGAAAGTGATTAAATTTTTCTTGATCTAGTACAATCTCACAAACGCCTCTAAAATCACAAACGACCCACAATTACTACCTCCCATCCTAATTCTAACATATTTGCGAGTGAAACATCCAACCATAAAGAGCATAAAAATATATCATTTGAATTGAATTATGGTTTTATTTGTATATGAAATCAACCAAGGAATGGATATCAACCCAACTCCCCTAATGTATAATATGATGAAAATCATTGTGCAATGTAATTTTGGTTATAATTGGTTACCAATGTAATAAAATATGTATTTTTTACTAATATATTATTAATTAAAATTTGATAGAAATAAATTGATGCCTAATTCATGTTTATAAAAATTGTTCATCAATATGTAAATGGAACTGAATAAAGATAATGAAGCTAAAAATTTATGTTGTTTTTAATATATAGGTATATTATTGTGAATTAATTCTTTAAATTTTATTTAAACAAGAATATTTGATGGTGGTCATTCTAGATAATTTATATTTTCAGTATTAGTAACACATCATAAATAAATTGATTAATCCAAGAATTTAATTGAAAAATTACTTTGATAAAGTTAAATTTATGGTGTCGAGTAATCCCATTTTCTTATGATGGATGGATTGTTATTTTAGGGACTAGATACCATATTTACTCTATTTGATGTTTTTTTCTTTTTATTTCTCTAGATGTAGGACTTTATATATGATGTTATGTGATCTTTGGATGGGTATTGGTTGATGAGGTATGGGTAGGGAGGTCTGAGTTTTTGGAGTAGTTAGTACCAATGATAATGGGATGTATATTGATATGAATGGTTATGTCAGGGTTAGAATTGGTATAGATGGAATAGGTTAAACCTAGGTTTGGCATTGTTTTCATGAAATTTGACATGTATGATTGTTTATAATTTTGTTTAAATGTCTAATGGCCTTGTGATATGTTTATCTGCATTCCTTTACCCACTGAATGATACATCCGATTGTGCTTATTTAAACATATATTTTCATATTGATTTTAGTATGTATTCTGTTGGTCTTTTGGTATTCTTGGAATGGTTTTTTTTCAAGGCACTGGTACAAGGGCTATAGAAATTGCTTTTTTTTGTAAATATGTTTTCAGTGGTGGTTTTAACTACCATTAAATGTCTGTATTTTTCTATTATCAGCAGTTCTAACCGATGGTAAGGTCTTAAATTTAGCGGCAGTTTTAACCACCTCTATAGTTTCCCATCTTCTGTGCACATTTCACGGATGTTATAATGTTTTTAGCGGCGGTTTTTTCTGCAAGGGGATTACTTTTCTATCATGGTGGTTTTAATAACTATGACAAAAAAGTAATCCCCGACCAGAAAAACCCCCACTAAAAGAATTATAACCACCGAAAAATGTGCCAACTATGATAGTTCCCATAAACCACTGCTAAACTGGTTTAACCACTGCCAATAGTTTCCCAACACACAATTTAGTGGCGTTTTTTGGAAATCGCTATAGAAGCATATGATGGCAGTTTAAAACACCACCATATCCAAAAATAACCGCCGAGAAATTGTAGTTTTCCTATAGTTGACCCATCGTCACTGTCCAGCTCTCTCCTGTCAATGACATGTGACATATCATGCATATACCTCCTCAACTATGACATATGGAAAACATCACGCACCTGATGCATCTGTGGGGGAATTTCTAGAAGCTACGCCACCTAACCAACTCTAATAAGGATATGTAAAGGTACAATTAACCTCGTATATAACTTTACAACCCATCTAAATCTCCACAATCCCCATCGATGTGAGACCGGAAGGAAAACATGTTATCCCTCCTCAAACTCCATGTGTCTCCATCTCCTATAAACATATAATGTTTTATTACTCTTTGTTGTCCTCATCTTCTCTTGGAAGATCTGCACCTTCTCAGTGGTAGCCTGTACCAACTCTGGACCCATGAGTGTTGACTCCCCTAGGTTTGTCCAGAATAGAGGTGATCTGTATGGCTACCCGTACAAGGCATAAAACGGTGTCATGCCAATGGTGGAGTGATATCTATTGTTGTGTGCAAACTCCACCAGTGGTAGGTGGTCCTCCTAACTGTGACCAAAATCAAGGACACAAGCACGAAGCATGTCTTCCATGGTCTGTATGGTCCACTATGTCTGACCATCTATCTAGGGGTGAAAAGTTTCACTCAAGTGCAGCTGAGTCCCAAACGCCTCCTAAAACCCCTTCCACAATTGGGATGTAAAACATACATAATGGTCTAATATGTTCATCAAAGGAACCCCATGAGGCCATACTATCTCCTGGACGTATAGGCATCCCAATCCCTCTACCGATCCCTGCTCCCTGATGGGTATGAAGTGAGCTAAATCGGTGAGTTGTTCAATGACCACCCAAATAGAATCGTGGCCCTGGGACGTGTGTGGTAACCCCTTCATGAATCCAATGGAGATACCCTCCCATTTCCATTTCGGTACCTCAAGTGGTTGTGCCAAGCCTTCTAGAGCTTGATGCTTGACATTCACTTGTTGACAATTGATGCATCGTGAAATGAACTCATCCACCACATTCTTCATCCCTGTCCACCAATACGGATGTCGGATGTCCTAGTACATCTCACTACACTATGATGTACCGCCAAAGGGGATGTATGGACCTCACTCAACACCTCCTCCTGCAACATCACTATTACTATAGTATGTCCTCTGAAAAAGATAACATGCACCCGACATATTGAAAATCCATCAGAAGCCCGTCATGAGGATATCTGTTCACATTAGGCCTCACATTCAACATCCAAAAGTTTCACCTCCATAACTCTCTATAAGAGTGGGGGATTAAAATTCATTGACTAAAGGTAATATTCTCCATCATCATCCATGAAGGATAACTACATCACAGCTAGATGATTCATTGCCTCACTCAACATCTGTAAACCTGACCTTTTGTTGAGCACGTCTGCCACGGCGATCCCCTTCCTAGGAGTATAGACTATATCAAAGTCATATTCCAAGAGTATCTCCATCCATCGCCACTTCCTCATGTTCAGGTCCTTCTGGGAGAATATACACATGAAACTCTTGTGGTTGGAGTATATGGTAAATATTTCACCCATCGTATAGTACTGCCTCATATTTAAGAGAAAGACCATTGTTGCTAACTCCAGGTCATGGGTTGTGTAGTTATGCTCATGCTGCCACTACTTTTGTGAGTCATAGGAGATAACTGCTTTCTCCTACATCGGGAAACAACCAAGTATGGTCCTAGATGCATCACAAAAAACTAAATCCCTATTACCATATTCTGGTAGTATCAAGGTGGGGGAACTCCTCAGTCTCCGTCTAAACTCCTTGAAATAATAATAGAACTTCTCCATCAAAAAAAAGTGTTGTATCTTCCATTTCAAGGCTAATAAAAGTGCATCTATTCTGGAAACTTCAGGCACAAACCTCTAGTAGTATCCATCCAATACCAAGAAACTCCACACCTCAGAAATGCTCATGAGTGGATCCAAGGAAAGTACTGTCTCTATATTCTCCAGATCCAATACAACTCCATCCTTCGAGATGATGTGTCCCAGAAAGTGGACCTCCCAAATATAAAACTATCACATCGAGAGATTACTATAAAGCTAGTGCTCTCAGAGTGTATCATGTTCTGTCCGAAGGTGTGTAGCATGCTCCACCCCAATTCCAAGTACACAATGATGTCATCAATGAAGACTATCACTGAATGATCGAGTTAAGGCCGGAAGATCCTATTCATGAGCCCTATGAACATTGCTGGGGCATTGGTCATGCCGAAGGGCATCAATAAAAACTCATAGTGGCCATACCGGCATCTAAAGGCCATATTCGGTTCATCATAATCCCATAACTAATGTTGATGATAGCCTGATCTGAGGTCAATCTTTGAGAACTACCTCACTCCCTTCAGCTGATCGAATAGGTCAAAAATCCTCGATGGTGGATACTTATTCTTCACGGTCACCTGGTTTAGGCTCCATAAGTCCACGCATAGCCTCAACCTCCCATTTTACATCTTGGAAAACAACACTCTGGATTCCCATAGTGAAACCCTAAGCCTTACGAACCCCATTTCCTGAAAGTCCCCCCAACTGTACCCTCAATTCATGGAGCTCTACAAGATCCATCTGATATGTCGATGTGGATATCAGTTCCACCCCCAATTACAGATCGATAAAGAAGTCAACCTCCTTGTGGGGAGGTAGTCTTAGAACATCCTCAATAAAGACATCCTCATGCATGTACACCACTATAGGAAATCTCAGACTCCTCTCATACACTTCACCAAGGGTGAGGCAATCCAACGGGAGAGTGATCAGTTGTACCCTCATCTGAGAAAATCCATCTTGTGCTGAAAAGGTTCTCTTCTCACTGGTGAAGGAAAAACTGGTCTCATCCTCACAGACATACTGCACTTTGTGGCTAAAATAATCGATCTGAGCATGGACTATAGATAAGCATCCCATACCTAAGATGATGTCATATGGCCTCGATACAAATTCTAGGAGATCCCAGCAGAAGATCTTGCCTCCTAGAGTAAGTTCACAAGGCTGAAACTAGTGTTTAATTGTCTAATACCATCCGATAAGAGTCTCCAATCATAAGGATCGAGCCAATGTCTCCACCAGAATCTCGGAGCCCTGAACGAGGTCCATGGTAAGGAAAGAGTGACTGGAACCTGTGTCTATAAGAACTGCAACTAAGGTGGAGAAGATATACATAGTACCTATAATCATCTCTGTAGTGTTGTTGTCATAGGCCTCCATTTCCAGAAGCTGGTCTCTCCCCTATATTCTGGCTCACTGAGCCCATGGTGGACTGCCGGGGGGTGGTGGTGGTAACACCTATAACTGTCATCCACCTCCTACCACTTGGCTTACTCCCCTTCCACGCCTTACACCCTATGAACCTACTCTATCGAACCTCTATCTCTGATTTGGTGGTACCTCAATCATCTGATGATCATCAGTTTGGTGGGTCGGGCAGTCACCGGCCATGTATCCCTGCCTACCACATGTGAAGCACAACCTGGTCCCATGCTAACTCCATCTACTCTAGGAGCCCCGAACATCCAACCCTGAGTCCCGGGGTAATCCCTTGAAGGATTGGGCCTGCTTAGGATCCCTCATATGACTACTTCTACTAACGACTAAAGAATATACCGCCTAAGGTATGATGGTTGCTCTAGCTATCAGCACCTGCTCTTCCAGGAAGCTCTCTATAAGAAGGGATCTCTCCCGAACCCAAAACCTGAGTGGGGATTTTGAGAGACACCATTATTACCCTGATATCCCATATGATTCCCTACACAAAGGTTCGGGCCTAAAAGAAAGGGTCTTGCACCATGTCTGGTGAGTAAAGAGAGTGGTTTGTAAACCTCGTTGAGTACTCATCCACTAACAGACCGGTATGTTGTAGGTGAAGCAGCTCATGTATATGCATTGAGTGCACGGTCACGGGGAAGAACTCATCTGGGAAAATCCACTTGAAGTCAGCACAAGAGAGGGTCTCCTCTTCGTGAGTTTGAATTTTCAGGATCCACCATATCCCTAAGAGCTCTAAAGAAGGATTGTAGATAAGATCACCAACTGGTCAAGTGGTGTCCTCACTAAGTGGAAGACCCACGTCAATGCCTCATAACAGTCCTCAGTAGCCATAGGATTTGTATCTCCCCTGAACCTAGGAGGTCTCTATCTCTGAAACTCATGCAAGGCACCCAGTTTGCGTACGTCCTCTACTAGTAACACCAATAGTAACTGCAGATCAAAAGGCGGTGGAAACACTAGTGCACCACCCGGTGGGGCCATATATAACACTGCTTCATGAAACAATGCCTCATCGCTAGGTAGGTTATCCACATGATCATGTATCAAAATCCTAGCTAGTTTTCTGCATGAAGGTATCCTGAGATAAATCATGATGTACCACATTCATAAGATTATACATGCTGAGATGACTCTAATTCAAGAAAATCATATGTAAACACTTATGAAACCACTGTTTTCATGTATAGATCTGAAAAAAATAATTCAAGGTCCTACTGTACGGATATGTCAATCGCCGCACCAACAGAGGACTCCCCAAATCTGAAATTAAAACTTGAAATATTTAACAATGTTTCCCCAAAACAAAACAACAGACCCTCGATCTCTTAGGTAGAACTGACCACCTTTGATACCACTTTTTCATGACCCATCCCCTGGGGCCCATGTCGTGACATACCCAAAGCCTGCCTCTCGAAGGCCACGGGTTGGAGACTAGTGCATAAGGCATCAATCTGCCAGTGGGAGGCATTTTCTAGAGCACCTATACACGCGAACACAAAAACATATACCAAATATGGAAAATTAAACAAGCATGAAACTATAAATTACCACTGAGTACAAGTACAAATGAAAGTCAAATGGGTCAGAATAAAAACCCAACAAAAGACTAACTAGAGAATAAAAAATTAAAAATGGAAAGCTAGATAGCCATATGCTAAAAACCCCACCTAATGGGTCAGTAAAGAGTAGTTACTGGAAGATGTGGAAGTACACCCCATCTTCCTGGTCTCACTGGGAACCACCAAGTCCTAGGCCACTGAGTCTTATGTCAAGGCGATGGTCATATACACCAAACACAAAACGTGTGGGTGAAGCCTGTGAAGGGATGAGTAAAAAAATACTAAGTAGGGACCGCAAAAAAAGGAAATTCCACAATGAAATCCACAATGAAATCTCAAATAATAATCACCAAGCTCGATCACAAAGCAAGACCACTCACACCAGGTATATTCTATATTATAAATTAGAACGATTAGTCACATCATCAAACACAATGGGCTGCTATAGTACTCCTTCTCAATGAGTATAGCGGGACTTCCGGGTCTCACAGAAGCCACATCCCACTAGCCTTAGGACAATTGTAGTGCTCATCCGTGATGAGTGTCGTGGATATGACGGGTCACAAAGAAGCTTCTCCCCACCATGGGCATGCCGAGTCACACAAAAGTTGCTTCCAACCTATGGTCATACTAAGGTACTCCACCTGTCGAGTACCATGGGTATTCCGAGTCACATAGAAGCCTCTCCCCACCGTGGGCCTTTTGGGTCACATAAAAGCTGATTGCCACTGTTATATAGTTTCTACTCTACATCGAGTCACTTGTCACCAATATTTAGGTCTCAGAAAACTTTTAGATTTCCGCACATAGCACGCTTGATCTCTGGAGAACCTCTCCCCAAGCCATTCAATGAATTTAAATTTCCATTAAATACTCCATACGGTATTTAAAAATATCTTCCTCTTCATGAGGGTTCCAAAACCACTAACGGATCTTCAATTAGACACCTGGTTTGTAAGATAGTGACATTTTTTAAAAAAGGGTATGACTAGGTTCGGGCCCAGTCCTACCTAGTTCGGCCTGGGTCTGGTCCGTTGGGCCACCACAACGGTTCCAGCCCACTGGGATTCCTGGTCCCCCAGTGGTGGAATGGTTCACTACCAAAATGGGACGCACCAGGTGGCCACGTTCAGCTCCCCATGCCCCACGAGTTGTCCACAGGGTGGTCTCTAAGCCACGATTGGTTGACCGATGTGCGGTTCCACGTATGTGGATCACCAACGTGGACAGGAGGCCACGTCCCCCACCACTAACCAGTAGCCTATATGACGGTTCTTCCTGTTGCGCTACAGGCCGAACCTGCCCTAACGGTCTTCTCTGAAACACAGGCTGGGTGTTCCGCAGACCACCGTGTCTTCACCGGTGGTCCTTTCTTCTCACCACATGTGCCTATGTCCTCTAGGTTATTCCATCTTCTCTATGATGGGCTCGAATACATCTTGCCTCCCACTTGGAAAATAATTCATGAAGAATTCAAAAGCAGAGAGGCTCGGGCCTTGTTCGTGTCTACCTTCACCCTCAGCATTAGAATTTTAAAACATGGGAGGTTTGGGGATTATAGTTTAATCAATCATAAAAAAATAATCCCGAATAGAAATCCCAAAAAACATAACCCTACCGCAAGAACAGACGATATGTGGATCAACCTATTTGTGAGTTGATATGTGTTGGTCATTTAGAATGTAGAACGGGGAAAACATAAACCAAAAAAACCCCTACCCAAAAGCAATTCAACATTGAAGCGGTCCCCCAAGGAAGGTTCAACAAGTCGAAGGAGTTCGTTTCTTCCCAGCTCAATTATTCGAGGTTCATCAAAGTTGTTAGTTTTTTTTAGGAATTATTCATTATTTGTTGGAGAGAAAACATTTTGTTGGTTCATTAGATAATTGTTCGTCATTTAAACCTCAATTATCTAACGCGTCATTCCTTAAAAAGTAAACACATTTCATCATTTCTGTTACACTGCAATGTTGCATAGTTATACTGTTTCATTTATGAAACAAAATATCTGTTAAACTGTATAAAAATGATCCATTAAAAAGTATCCTTTAATGTGCCTTTTTGCCACATAGCAGCACTATCGTCTGCTCGCCCAATGGTTTCAAAAAACAATATCATTTTAGTTGTTTAATTTTTTTTGAAAAGTATGAAAGATAAATTTTATATCTGACCATTTCTGGTCAAAGTTACGTTCTTTCTAGGTGAATCCGGGTGTTCTGATATCAACAGTGCCTTCATATTTTCTTAACCGAGCACCATTTTAAATGTTAGAAAAACCCCCATCAAATTTTTACTTAAACGATCTAAAAAAAGTTCAAAATTCCATGCTGGGCTCACTGATCCTCAGAATCACATGTCTTTAGAGCATGTGGTCTTGAAATAATTCCCTATAATTTAAAAAAAATTACATGGAAATTCTGAGGCATTACACATAATATATTTGAATGTTTTCTCCCATTTTTCTATAAAGAAGTACATTAAATCCATCCACATTAATTTGGATAATATGATTTTCAATTATTATAATTTTCCCACAAATTGTTGATAGTATTAGGTTAACCAGAAAACTATAGATCTTCATCATAGTTGTTAGTTGGGGAATTTTGCAATAGATTTTGTCTGTAAGGGTCCACAAATATGCCCACACATGTGAATAATGACTGAAGTATGTCTCTTTTGGTATACAAAGTTCACACTTACCAAACATGGAATTCAATTTACCTATTTATAAGGTCTTATTCACAAAAATAATATTTTTTACTCATTCCTCATTAATCCCAGAATATATGAAAATATTGTAAATATATAATACCATGCATTTTTTAGTTAATCTATATAAACATTATTTGTTAGATGCATGCATATTTTATGGGAATTTATAATCCTGGCATGAATTACTATGAAAACATAATGTATATATCTAGTTTGGAATGATTTCATGGGTATTTATTATCTATTTATCCCTAATTATGGGATCAAGACTGAGGATCCACTGTCAAGAAGTACTGATCCCCTCTAAATTGAAAAAATACATCACCAAAACATGATTGAGGATACTTTTCTTTTTGTTATGTTCTCAATAATAAACAAAAATACTCATTGATCTTTAATTATTCATGAAAAAGTGAACTAGCATACCCCACATTATAGAAATTATTAAGATGAATCAAATTTTTAGATTCTCCTTAAGATTCTCCTTTATTTATTTCTGTTTATTATGGGAAATTATATAAAGTCCCATTAAAATTTTGGAATATCCTAGATTGAGTTCAATTGAAAACCCAACAACATATTCTTGGGTGAGACTAGGTAATTATTCCAAGAAGAACAAAAAATACTCTTCTATGACTGAAAATCTACTAATGTTGAGTTCATCTAAAACAATTCGAACAAAATTACCTCTTTATTTGGAATTTCCATAACCTCCTCCTCACAAAGATATCACAATGAAAGGGGATATACGGTGAATACTCAAGTACCACCTCTAATAGCCATGTGGTTGGAGAGTAGCACCAATGATAAAACAAACATACATATTGGAGGAATAACCCTCTAAAAGGACATGTGAAAGGGAGAGATAAGATAGATAAACCAAAAAAACCTATTCAAACACACACACACAAAAACACACACACATATATATAATAAAATCCAAAGTGTAAACTTATAATGTCATATGATACTAAACAGGTGGTGGTAAAATAAAAAATTCCAGAAAGGTAAAGACGGAAGTGACCATGAAGCCTGAATAGATCCTATAAAACCCCATGATGTTAATAACCATCCCAATTTCGATCATGATAAAATTTTCCTCAAAAATATTTTATATATAGTAGTTTTAGGATAAAAATATTCTCATTAGTATCCTTCCTAGATACTCTCAAGAAAACGATAGAGAAACCATGCTAAATCAAAATGAATAATAGTGAAACTAACTTGTCACCTAGATATATATACTACGTATCTAGCCTCATAATGGATAAATATCACCTTGTATTTCATAAAAGAGATAATATAATATAATAGTTAAACACCAAGGGTACCCTTATCCCACTTCACCATATGTCTTCTTCACTTCCCCAATGATGCACATCTTGAGCCATCTCTCTCTAAAATAGGATAGTCTAAAAACACCTAGTCAAGGAATCATAACATGCACCTTGTGCATCATGTCATCACATAATACCATAAAAAATCACCATATATAGTAACCAAGTAGTTTTTGGGAGCCAACACAACATGTATGCCATGTATCATACATTAGGTATTATACCTCAAGTCATTACATCCCATACACTGAGTAAGTACCTTATGCAATCCTAGTATGTACTTGTCATACATATAATAATTCATTGGATACTATACCTAGTCATACATTTGTGTGACATTAACCAAAATCCATCACATACCTGAGAAAACATATATATGAAACACTAACTACCATGCATACTAAAAAAAGTATCTACCATGAGAAGAGAGTGGGGACATAGGTGGTATTCTTCCATCCAACCTCTTACTAGGACATCGGGGAAAAACCTTCCCAAATCCACAATGTTATAGTTTCACAAAATGATATGTGTGTGGAAGTTTATAAAATGACATTATATATAGGATACACTATAGTTCAAAACCAAAAAATGGGATTAACCTAGTCTTAGAATCGACTATAGATAACATATCTTAGAATTTTAGCTGCTACTGGTAATACCAGATATCTTATACGATCATAAGCATTTATAAGAGATACATTAATTACTTCATTCATTATTATCATTATACATTAGATAATTAATTCATTATTAACCATTATTGTTTTTCCACATTACATTCCAATAATCATCATAGTAATGTCCATTCCCTCATGGAATAAATCAAACTAAAGACTCGATTTCGTAAGTTTAACTTATTTATGGTATTTTCATTCAATAAAAAATGAAACCCTTGTGTTATGAATTTGTTTAATTATTTATTGTTAGCATCAATCCATAACCAAGAAAACTATTAAACCCATCCTAATCTACATAAATGGGGAAACATGCAACCAAATATATCCAAAAACCTCAAGCAGTGGGGAAAAGAATGAAAATAAAACATGAGACCCTGGAGTCAACCTTTAAAAAATTCATATGGGATTATCACATCTCCAATCCTCATAAGAATTAGTAAAAATAGGTTCAAACCATTCCATATTATTTGGTTCTATAACTAATATCCATATTAATACCCTTAGGTAGTTGGCCAACATTGGAATCCACAGTTGTCACATCAACTATGCCACCTCACCCACATCACATCAATCATCCCAGGCTCAACCATCCTATGATAACACAAATTAGGGCCTCCAACCCCACATATCAAAATAGCCATCTCAATATCATATCATAATGCTCCAATCTAAATAACATCACATAGTCACCATAAAAAGCAAGCATAACCAAAAGGGATCACATATCCAATCCTCATAAAAATTAGTAAAAATAGTTCCAAACCATTCCATATTATTTGGTTCTATACCTAATACCCATATTAATACCCTGATGCAGTTGGCCAGCATATGAATCCACAGTTGTCACATCAACTATGCCACCTCACACACATCACATCAGTCATCCCAGGCTCAACCATCCTATGATAACATAAATTAGGGCCTCCTACCCCACATATCAAAACAGCCATCTCAATATCATATAATAATGATCAAATCTAAATCACATCACATAGTCACCAAGAAAAACAAGCATAACAAAAAGGGAAACTAGTCCATCAAAATTAGGAATTTAGATTACACATGAAAATGTGCTCTCACAACTCAAAAAACAATGCAATCATTATTCTAAAAAAATTAGAGTCCCTTTCCATAAAAATTATCTTCAACAAAAAATTAGTTTGTATTACATCTTGAATTAACTAATTCATCATTCAAAAGTTGAAACTAATTGTAACCCATGGTATTAATCTTTAACATGTTGTCAAAGGAAAAACATGGTCTTAGAATATATTTAATTTTCGAAAAACCAATAGAATTATTGTTCTCAATTAATATGCCTTTTATTATACTAAATATTTATATGATACTTTGGGTTCATTAAAAACATTTATCATCTAAAGGAATATCATTTTCAATTAAACATGCATACTTTAATCAATTTGATCAATATTAAATTACAACAAAATTCTTCTTACAATATGCCTCTTATATATTTTCTTATTACAATTAATTATCAAGTAATTATTATTTTTTGTAATTTTTAAATTCATCATTCTACTCTATTGATATGAATATTCTAACAAATCATAGCATAGACATCATAATCCTTAGGAAAAACAACTGCAAACCCTCTATAATCGTATAATGCATCAACATGCAATAACTACAACCCATATCATTATTAATCTTGTTAAACCATTATTAGGTTAATTCCATCATCATTAAAAGGGATAAACCATGCTCAAGTTATAATTTTATGTAATTAAATAGAGAAAAAACAAACTCCCTACCTCATTGGAGTCACTATTCTTGGCACAAGAAAATTCCAACATAGAGGATCCCAATAACCTCTCCCAAAAGAGTCTACATCCCTAAAAGATCTTATAGGACAACTACACCAAAAGAAAACAAATAAAAAACATTAAAAATATAGGATATGATCCACTGTCACATGTTTTGAATAAATAGGATGAGACAAGAATGATTCAAGAAGGAAATGTATGAAATGGATAAATAATTCAAAATGGATCACCATAGATCAGCTTGAAAGGCCAAGGATTGATTCCAATTGATAGAGTCTCCAAACTATTTAGAAAAAGTGTCAATAGATCAAATGGAATCAATAGTTCTGTTTGGTTTTAAAAAAACATCGAGTGTTTAACCTTTTATAAATGAGATGCACAGGGCGTTTAAACGGTTAGTAATGTGTACTCATCGTGAAATCATTCAGATTAAAATCTCAACAAAAAATGTTCCGTCTCAATACATATAACCTTGAATAATATACATCATTAATTAACCTATAAACCTTCATTAATATTTCATTATGTCAACATTCAAAATGTGAAAACCCCTTAAAGGTCTTATATTCTCTCAACTTCCATATTTTAATAGCCATACCCCTATAGACTCACTCTAAGCCTCCTCTAAGAACCATGATATTTTGTAATAATAAAAGGGTTATACTACATGGATTATATCCCTTGCATTATATACCTATTAAACCATTATCATCCTAAAGGATCGAGAACTAATCCCATAGAGAATAAATGAAAAGGGGTCATATGAATAGCCACCATGAAAGATACCTCTTAAAGATATCACCATCTTGGGAGCACAACAACCTCACTTGGAGGAAATAAGTGTGTAACCATTAAAAAACAACAACCAGATCCTAAAAAATCTTCTGGGGGAGATACCTTTCAAATCAGAGTAAATCCACAAAATGTTACATGAATAAACTGTCACATAAACTATTTTGGTCAGCATCCATAGGAGAAAAATGTTATAAGATCAGTTCTAAACAACAAATAGATTTGTGGTAATGAGATAACATATAAAAATTAGGTTCCTATGTACTCAACTCTACAACACCATCTTTCCACAATATATGATCCAAGGGAATAACACATCCATGAAAAACCTTCTCATGGTGATCTTGGATCTCCATTGTCCTCTCCTTAAAGGGTTAATCATCATAAAAATTTATCTCTCCACAATCAATGACATGAGAGTCATCATTGAAATAATGAAGGAGATGAAACATGTGAAAAAATCATGTATTTGGTCCATAATCATGGGATGTTCTATATAATATTCTATGGATCCAATATGATCCAACACCTCAAAAGGCCAAAAAAACCAAAGGGAAATATTACTCACATGCACAAATCTTCACATACCTTTTGGAGGAGTCACATTTAGGAACACATGATCTCCAATTTTGAAATAATTTGGTCTCCTATTATGATTCACATAATAATAATGATAAGACAATTCTGACTACATCCACTAAAAATTTAAGTGAAATGTCTCTTTCATATTCTATACCAGTTTCGGCTTGAGAATTGTTACTTATCTAAGCAATGTATGGTTCTATGGATAGAAAAAATTCCATACACAAAAAGATTAAATTTATTCCACACCAATGGTATATTTGAATCAATTATTATAAGAAATCTCAAACAAGGGTTGTTGCATCATCCACGAACATCTATATTTTAAAACATTAGAGAGAAGCACGTTTTCAATTTTCCGGATGGTACACTTCATCTGATTGTGAAAAGTGGTGCTAAAGAATAATTCAGAACCAAAATTATATTACAGAATCTACACACTATAGAGAAACAAAAAAGGATCTCAATCAGGGATTATTATCATCTGAAATCCTTGGAATTTAACCACTTCTTCCAGATACTTCCCTAACAAAACATCCACCGAGCTCGACTCCTAGATCACTAAAACATTGGATACGTTCCAAAAATAATCCACTATCACCCATATAGTATCATTACCTCCCTAATATCTTGGTAAAAAAATAACAAATTTCATCAATACATCTTCCCATTTTTACTAGGGAACACCTACTCGATGGAGAAAACTAATTTTGACAAGGTATTCAAGATTCACCTTATGGTAGACCAACCATTGAAAAAAAAACTATGAATCCTTACACATCTACCCTAGCCATAATAAAATGACTACTAAATTAATGGTACATGTTTTTCAAATTATTATGTACTAGAATAGATTAAATATGGAACTCATAGAGAAACATCTCATGTATATCCTAAATAAAAAAATATTTCCCTCAAACAACACATGATTCTATCCATAATCAGACCAAATGTTTTGTGAAACATCAAAAACAATTCAGTCTCTCTATAAGAAGACCATATATTCGCCTTGATAGGACTCATACACCTACTACATCCAATATGACTACACTATCACCTGAAAAAACGAACCTCTACCCTAACCTCTCCCATATCTAGATTCATATCTTAGATTTAATCTGTCACAATCTAGGAATTCCCTAATTCATGTGCAGTATCACTATGTGACTTCCTTCTCAGTGCATCATCATGAAAAACATCCCTTATCTAACATATATGAAATATTAAAGTCATAATACTACAAAAATAAAATCTCCCGATGCTAACACAAGTTCAATTAATTTAAAGAGATGATATACCACATGCTATTATGGTTTCTAAAAACCAAAAAATTAATAATGATTAGGTAATGTTTCCACAAAATCATTGAAAAAACCATTTAAAAAAATGATGATCATGAGTAGAATAGATACGCTCAAGGGCTTGTGACTTATGAGATCCATAAGAAGAAACTAATATTTGTTTCAATAAAAAACAACCCATCACTATATGTGAACATTCATAGAATACCAAAAAATTCACTCTCTCTGCTGAAAAAGAGGACTTGAGAACTGAACAACATCTCTTTAAAGTACTAAAAAATATATCAGACATTTTTTATTCCACAGGAAGACATGATCCTTCTAGTTCAAGGCTACCAAATGTGTCACAACATGAGAGAAATTATCTATGAACCTTATGTAATATCATCCATGACCATTGATTCTCTTCATCACTGCCATTATCTTTGGGGATACACAATACACAACCACATCTATATTCAAATAATCTGTAGATACTCCATGCCAAGACACACCATGACCAATGGAATGGACTTCATCATCCCAACAATCACACTTATACATCTTTGTAAAAAAAAATCCACTATTATGAACTCAAAAAAAGAGAACAGATTCTCTAATTGATCCTCCATAGATGTGAATTACACAAGGATTTCATTGATGAAATCTACCAAAAACATATCATGTAACTATCTAAAAACTATGTTCATAAATTTCATTATGAAATCTGGGGAATTCATCAAACCTCACAACATCACACAAAACTCAGAACTATCATAAAGAAAATTAAAATTAATCTTCAGGATATCTTCCTCCTCTATGAGAATCTGATGATATCTTGACAGAAAAATTGAACTTTAAGAATTAACTTTATCTATTTATCTGGTTGAATAAATCATGAATCTATGTAAAAGGATAGTAGTTCATCACCTTGACTCGGTTCATGTAAATATAATCAATAAAAAGATTAGAACTACCATTTTCCATATTCACGAACAAATCTGGTGCACCCAAAGGGGACACAATTGGATTAAAAAAACCACACTACAAAAAACCATTGAGCTATTCTCATAACTCTCACATCTTAGAATGTTCCATCCTATATGAAGACATAAAAATCATAGACAATCATGGTTGTAGTCTAGTCTCAAACAAGAACTCACATATAGGGGTAATGATAAAATCTCTTCTAGAAAGATGTTAGGGTACTCTTCTACAATGATAGGAAACACCAACTACTAAACCACAAATGATCTCAATATCAAATCACCCATCACTGATAACTAAGACATAACACACCTATAACCCATAAAAGGGTCTCTCTCTCTAATGAACACCACTAGCTCTCTGTCAGCTTTGGAAAACATAACCTGCCTTGTGAATTAATCAATGATAGCCTACACCAAATATAGAAAACCAATGTTGAGGATGATTCCATATTGATGTATCCATAAATATTGGAAATCTACCAAAAAAGTGGTGTATCCCTTGTATTATCTCATAGTCTCTACATACTACATACATGTTAGATTGACCTCCAATTTGTACATTTAATTCCTAGGGAGATGGAAGGATATCTAACTCAAGTCCCATATAATTATCTTGGTTAGGTGATAAAAAATGTTTTCACCCCTATATTAAAAAAACATGTACCCAATTAGAATTGAAGAAAAGTGTATACAACAACCTAGACCCCTGTGTCACTCAGTGGTTCCCCAAGCCCTGTTTCCCACATTATCTCAAGAACACATCCTTTTACACTAGCTATTACTGGCTGGCAATGATGGAATATGGTGTGTCTATGGGGAGACTATGCCTTCATTTCATAGTGGAGTGAAACAGATATAATATAAATAGATGAAATATTGGAAGAAATATAAATATATATGAGTGGATTATGAGACAAGTATAAACAGCCTAGAACTAAATAATAATCAAAATGCTTAAAACCGAGTCCTATAAAATTATGATAATGTATTACTTGTCACTAGAAAAAATATATGTATACACAGAAGTACGTAGTAGTACTATACATTCTATACAAAGTGACTCCAAAAACTATCTAAGAATCATGAGCACAAGACTGATCATCTTCTACAAAGCTCCATCCTAAAGAAAGTAATAAAGTTTAGAATTATGAAGTGTGATACTTACACTTATCACCACCTACATATAAATAATCTCTCTAGGTACCATCATCATCTGGAATAGGTTTTGAGATAAATCTCAATATTCCACCACCAACAGTGTCAATGTCATACCATCTGTGAATATAAACTGAAATAGTGTGTAGGTAATTATATGAAAATAAAGACAATACTATAATGTAAATTCCATGATACCAAATTCACCCTCCACTAGTGTCTGAACATGTAATAATTTAATCAATTATTTTCTAACTATAATAATTTAAGTAAGGGGACCCAAGGAATGATCAGGTAATCCTATAAAAATATTAATAATAACAGGTTATCCAAGGTTGTAACCAAGGAATCCTTGGTGATGATAAAAATGAAAGAGGATCCAAGGTAATAATAGATATATCCTTCACATAAGGGGTTGTGACAAATCAGTAATTACATGAAATCTAACTATAAGGAGTATTAGTTTAATCCAAGTGACATCATCCAATTCATTCCACATAAAAATATTATATCCTAGTGAAAGGATCTCGTCCGAGGTAGAACATGCTATGCATGAGAGGGCACAATGTGGTGAATCAATAGGCCTACATGTTTGAAAACATCATGCTGTATCCAAGGAGAATATCATTCACATTATAATATCTGGAATATAGTGAAGGGATCCTAGGAAATCCTGATGAGCATCCACTAGCAGACAAGGACCGTGTTCCATGGTAGAGATTTCACTTGTAACCCTTGCATAAAATCAGAATTGAATCCTCTATGTGCTCAAGGTATTCCCATGGTAATCCAAGGTTTTCTCAAGTATGAACACTCTTATAAAGGTTAAAAGGTCATATTAAATATTAACCTTATAAATAATTGAACATTTAATTTAGGCCATGTATTACTATTTCAATTTCAAAATTCATTATGATCATTTGACTGGCTTTCATATTAGGTGACATTGTAAATTTATATGAAACCATTTAATACTTTGATCTTTATATTTATTTATTTGGTTTATTCCTATAACTTTTACAAACATGAAAAGGTAGGATAAGGACATGAAACCATATGCAATTCATTTATCATTAACATGGCCAAGTGATATTTATAAATATAGTTTCCTTTTATCAATTCATTCATTTAATTTACGAGGGATTACCATTACCATGGTCAATTCACACACCTAAAGGATAGATCAGATTAACCCACATGGGTTTGTAAGGAATAATTTAGGAAAAAGCCTACATGTGGTGGATGTAATTAAGGTATAAACCTCAAAATATACATTTACCATTTATAGTAAGGGTTATATAATACGAGCATAATTATTGTCAATAAGGCATATGAATTTAATAGGCACCACCTATAGTACCCTCGGTTTCTGTTAAGTAACCCTTGTTTTATGATTTTTAAGTACATGAAGCATATGAGAAATGGTTGGGAATGTTTGGATACTTTTAAAGTGTCAAAGGGAAAAAAGGTGGTGACGCACGGGCTTCGCATGGGTTGGCCAAACAGTGCGGAAGCCATGTAGGTGGTGTCAATTTGGACAGAGGAGACCGTACGGTGTGCACACGGTTTGAGAAAACCGTGCGAGGAGGCCGTGTAGAGTTCCACTACCAAGTAATGACTACTGCACGGTTAGCAAACGATTTGACTATCAGTGCGGACCAACCACGCGTGGAGTCAACTTAGATCTTATTTTTAAGGATCTAATCCATTTTATCTTAAAACTCAATCGTTTTTTTCCTAGACGGCCTTAACTTGGTATTTCTCTCTGGTGAAGGTGGGAGAACACTTACCAAGTGTTGTGGAAGAAATTTGGTGGTTTTCCTTTGCGTTTAGAGATCGTTTGATCAAGGTAAGTCTCGTTTACTTGAGTTTTCTTAGATCTCCTTCGTCCCTCTTAATGGATCCTTATATCTACACCCAAGGTGGGTATATCTAAGGTAGTGGATGACTTTTAAGTTAGGTTTTGGTCTTGTTGGTGATAGGGGAAGGAATCTAAGGAGGTTTCGTGGAATTTCGACCCAATTCTTGGTTGGTTTCGGCTATTTTTTTGAGGTAGGTGGCTTCACTCTCGATTCCTCTTTCTTAGAACTTGATGGCTTAGTTCAATTTGATTTAATTGATTGGTTTTGATTGTGAAATTGTGGTGCAAAGCATGTTATAAATATTCTTTAGTGATGATTTATGGGTTTGATGGAATTTTGGAAATTGAAAGAATGGTTTGTGCAAAGTGTTTTGGTTTCATGATTTTAAAATAGTGATTTTAAAATATGGATTTACTGGATTTGGAAAATGGTTTGTGGGAAAAAGGATTTCAATTAAAGGGTTGTTTTATTGAAATGGTTTTTCCATGGTTGGAATGGTGTGGTTTTTGGGCATACATGGTGTCTGTGTTCATATTTCATTTACGAGGCTTGGTTGAAATATGATATTGTGATCGGTGCCAAAAGTGTAATGGCACATGGGGAATAATTACCTTGTGATGACTTGGTAGATCGATGAGAGACCACTCATGAGTATGGAACTTTCATAACGAAGCATTCATGGTTGATTTCACGGGTTGTAAAATGGTTGGGGGTGCCATAAAGAGATTTTGTGAAATGGAAATGTGAATTTGATTTGAAACTTTGCATGGTTTCTTTTCTGGAGAAAGATGGTTTCTATTGGAAAATGGTTTTGACATGGAACTTGTTATATGGTGAACTTTTTTTGAATTGTTTTATATAAATTGTTTTATATAAATGTGTTAACATGTTTTATCCTAGAGGCATGGGTTGGGAAGTCATTGGGGAAACCTTCTGAGTTTCACTAATCCCCCCCTGCTTTGTCACGTTAGTGCTTTTACAGATGTCATATACCCAGATGTTGGAAAAGGTAAAGTGTCACATGTTTATAGAACTACTTTGTGATACTTGGGCTACATCGTGATGTTAGATCTTGGAGCTTGTGGAGAATAGAGTTTGGTTTTCGTCTTATATTATTTTAGTTTGTCTTTCCACTATTTACTCTGATTTAGTGTTGGTTTCCACTGTGGTACTCTTGGTTGGTTTTTGAGAAAATAAATGGTTGGGTTGTCTTAGCTTTTCACATGAATCATTTAGTTGATTAGTTTGGTTATGGTTTTTGGTTCTATGGTATGTTCAAAAAGGGTGAATCATCCCCCACTTGTTTGAAACCCTTCGAAATTTATTGCCAGCCTTTAGCACCTTGGGGATGTCGCTTAAGGCCTAGTAATGACTCGTTGTACTCTCAAGACAATGAGAATTGGCGGGTCATTACAAATGGTATCGGCTTGTTCGGTCCTTTCCTAATAAGTAGTCATCAGTGTTCTTAGTTTTAGAGTTGAAATTCATTATTTTCTATTCCTTGGGTTGAAATATTTGACAGAAGTAGGATTGTCCAAAAATGAAATGTATAGCATAAAAGGACGTAGCTAACCCATTTATGCTGAATTTCAAGTTACCAGGGTGTTGGGTACATAGGTGTTTTGGATACACTTCTAGAATGTTGGAAATCTCACTGTTATGGGTTTAACCAATGAGAGGATCATGACATGAATTTTAGAGGAATGAACTCCCACTATAATTTCATATCTCATTGTGAGGAATGAGTAAGGATTTTTTTCATGGTGCCGATTTTTTAAAAAATTCAGAAATTGTTTTCAAGTAATTTTTTTTGAAAACATGGTATTTGGTGTATTTTGAAAATGGGGTGATTTTCAAAAAGCATGCTGAATGTTTTCAAAAATGGCTGAACATGGAAAAAGATTGTTTTTGGAAAAACAATGTTGTGATAGATGATGTGATAGAATTTGAATGCTAATCCATCAGTTTCTAGAGAGTGAGATTGACGGGGTTTGTTGTTGTTTTATAAAATGGCACCCGATAGGCGTCATAGAAACTAGTCGGAAGGGGCCAGTGAGAATGTGGTGTAAAGACCCAGAAATTTCAAGGAATTTTTTTTCCTAATTTTCTTTGGAATTTTACAAGAACGCAGTTTCTGACAGCACCTGATTCCGAGGCCCGGTGTTCCCGGAATCATTTTACGAAGTTTAGCTCGTGTACGTTCAGTGAACGAACGAGCGAGTTTTCCTAACTTTTGAACAAGTGCTTGGAATCAAAATTAGAGGGCACCGATGGAATTGTAGCGCCTGTAATTGCCTAAAAACACCTTTTCTGGATTTGCGTTTGCTCGGGTGTGGTTAATAAAATTTTTGGGTTTAAGTACATGAATAAAATATAATGGGGGAACCAATTTATTTTATTTAATGTTATTTAACCTAAGCTATGTGGTAGAAATGGGACCCACTATATCCTACTCCACTAGGTAGGATATATGTGGGGTGGGGCCCACATGACCCCCATCTTTGATTATGGTAACGCACCCGCACCCCCCCCTTTTTTAAATGTAAGTCAACTCTTGCATTTAAACTTTATAATAAACTCCTCTATTAATTGGGCAGTTTAAAACGTTGCAATTAATTGAGTTAATTGTTTTATTCGTTTTTTATTTTTAAAATGTTTGGCATGAGTAATAAAATAAGGTAACCCTTATTTTATTATTGTTGCCTTGGTTGTGCGGGAGGATTTTGGAGAGAACAGCTCAAGGTCTTGGAGTTCTTCTTCCTCGACAAAGAATGCAAAGAACGCCAGATCCTTGGAGATTGACGATGCGATGCCAACAAATCTTTTCTCCACGACGTGATGATCCTCTTTCCGCGATGTATCCTTCCGCGATGTCTTCTTCTGAGACGTTCAATTCCGCGACAAACCTCATTCGACGACTACGCTCGAGGTTGGGAATATATTTGTGATTGTTAGTGAACCCTTGTTTACTTCCTTCTAAATCAAAGAACGCAGATCAACTAAATATTAAGTTGATCTGCGAAGATTATGTTTGAGGGTTGATAATTCTTGATTTCGTGGAAAACTGTTTGGGTTGATTTCTTTTGTTCGTAAAAATTCCCTATTGTTCATTGTCTTTTGGGCCGCTTGTTACCAACTTAACGGGAGGAGGTCGGACCGCACGAACATGGCCGACTCTCCTCCCCCTTCATTGTTTTTATTCGTTGCGTCACGAACAAAGGTGGCGCCGTGCAATGGCACCGTGTGCAAACAAGAAAGAATGCGACGAAGAAGCGCGACGCCGTCACGCCGCGCCGTTGAGGCCGAACGAAACCACGGCCGGATTCGGGGCCGCGGAGGCGCTTGAAGACTTCGCTGGTTGATCGTTTTGTGTGGATTGGTGGGTGATGAAAAATGGGTCCGAAAGGTAAATTTGAAGCCTCCCCAGTGAAGTTCGGGTCCCAGGAGGACCGTTTGCGAAGGCGGCGAGCAAAACAGACTACCGGAGCGCGTCCGGTGGTCCGCGAAAAACACCACCGGCACCGGCCCGCCGCCAGGAGAGAGTGGCACCCGACGCGTCGCCGGGGAGGGCCGCCGAGGCTGAAGCCCCGGTGGCAGGATTCTGGTCCCGCGACCGTGCGAGACCGAGGGAAGCGGGACACAGTGCTCAGCCGTGTCCGTTGGCAAGGGGCGGCCCCCACATGGGGCCGCGGTCCCATTGAAGGGGGGCGGCGCCCCCCCTTTGCGCATCTGCTCAGCCATTTTGGCCGAGCCACCTGGCCCGTCCAGCGCGCCGGGCCGGACCACCAGGCCGGGCCGCGCCATCCGGGCCGGGCCATACCCATGCGAGCCGGACCCGAACCCGGGTCGGGTCGCCCCGGTTCGGGCCGGATCTGTCCGGGGCCGAAACCCCCACTTACAAACATTTTTCAGTCTTTCACCCATATCTTGGGGTAAGAACCTCCGATTGACCCACCGTTAGTTGGATAGTGATCCTTGGATCGAGACGGTCTTTTAGGTATATTACAATCAAGGTTTCGGAGAACTTTGAGTACGGTCGGGCTGGTTCGGATACGAAACCAACCGGGCCCTCGGAGCGGAAACACTTATATCTTAAGCTCCGGACGTCCGATTGACATTCCGTCGACTTTGTTGTATTCCTATTGATGAGACGGAACTTTTGGCATACTTCTCCTGAGTTTTGGTTGCAGTTGGATAGTGATGGGATGGATTGTACCTGAAATCCAATCGGGCCCCTGGAACGAAAAAGATGATAACTTTCACACTGGACGTCCGTTTGACGAACCGTCAGCGGCGTTGGTGATCCCGTGGAGAAACGGTCCCTATGCATATACCCTATGAGAGTTCGTTCTACTGTTGAGATACGGCCGGGTTGGTTCGCACCCAAAACCAATCGGGGCCCGGGGACGAAAAGGCTAATAACTCACTGACCGGGCGTCCGATTGACGCGTCGTCTATTGCGTTGAGACCCCTATGAAGAGGCGGTCCTTTGAGATACTTCTTCGTGGGACTTTGATATATTTGGAGTATTTACCTATAGTTCGTAGAGAGGACCCTCCCGGAGACGAGCGTTCAGAGTACGGAGACCGTGTAGTCGGCTGAGACCTGACGATTTCTTGACCGAATCGACTGGGAGTGAGTCGACTAGCCCAGTGGATGGAGCACTAATTTGTTTGGGTGCAGACCCATGGCGGACAGATCACTACTGTGTGATAGTGCAGACCCGCGGTACTCGTCCGGAGAGTACCTCTACAGGCTATTAGGGGGTGTGCACTATTGTGTTTGGGTGGCATACCCCAGCGGGAAGCACTACTGTGTTTGGGTGGCTGACCTGCGGTACTCGACTGGAGGAGTACCTCCGCAGTCTTAGGTTAGTGAGCATTACCTCGGAGTCATGATAGGACCACTGTACACTCCAGAGACAGGGCTCTTCGGCAGTTACGGTTTTGATAATGAAAATACTGGTTTGAGCTGAGACTATGACCTTTGTGTTTACCTCATGATTGAGATGGGTCACTTGATAACTTAGGTATATGTATGGGTATATACCTGGGTAGTGGCTATCCATTAATTTCATAATCTTTGTGTTTCGTCATGATTGAGATGGGTTACTTGATAACTTAGGTGTATGTATGGGCATATACCTAAGTAGAGGTTATCTATTGAGATATTCTTCGTGGTTATCCTTGTTGGTTTTAGAGAGACCTTGAGGGTCTTGGGGTCCCTACTGAGTATCGTTATACTCACCCCTACATGGGCTATGCCCACACCTCGTTGTGTTGGTTCCAGTTGACGGGCAGTGCTGATGGAGGCCGAGTGTTCGAGGACTAGACGGTATCCGGAGGTGGACTTCACAGCGAGACGACACTCGGAGGAAGTTGATGGGCGAGGGCATTGTGGAGGCTATCTGTACCTACCCTTCAGGTAGGATCCGTGGTGGATGATCTAGGAGCTGCGCTATCTGTACCTTCCCTTCAGGTAGGATCCATGGTGGACAATCCAGGAGCTGCACTATCTGTACCTACCCTTCAGGTAGGATCCGAGGAGGACGACCCATGAGCTGCTTCTTTCTTCCAGCTGTTGGTCTTTTTCTATTGTACTTTCATTCAGTTGTAGCTGTACTTTCAGTTGGGTTTGTATTCTGGCCCATTTACTTTTCAACACTTTCTTTTGTACTTAGTATTTTACTTCCGCTTGTACTCTGTGGTGTTTTGTTTACTTTTATAAAGGAAATGCCTTCCCAGTTATCGGGATTTACACCTTTGGTGCTAGTCGCCAGCCCTTCGCCTATGGAAGGTGGGCTTGGGGTAGTCACGGCACGGGCCACGAGGACGGGTCGTGACAAATTGGTATCAAAGGAGTTCGGTTCTACCGTAGAACTTATAACTCTGATATTTTATTATTGTTAAGCGACAATGTTAAGAGTACCGTGTGTGGTTTTCAGTTCATGGAGTCCAGTGTTGGTGCGGGCGGTTGACGTATCCATACAACAGGACCTTGAGAACTGATTTATGACTTTGTGCACGAAAACACTGATTGCGTGTGTGTTTTCAATGGTTTTCCCTTAAAACAGTTCAAACCAGGCCAGATCACCAGGTATAAATCGTTTGACCATGTCTCGTATGTTCCTTTCAGGATGGCTTTTCACGGACGACCAGCTAGATCCCAGAGGTATGTGCGTACTGACAGCCTGCCGAGCGATGAGGCTTTGGTACAGAGCCCTCTTGTAGTAGAGGCACCAGCAGAGGCACCATCGGTACTACCATACGTTGGGACACCGATGCCACCAGCCCTAGCATTAGGCGATGCATGCCACTTGAGCGCGCTGCACGAGTTCCAGTACCAGAGGCCACCCTTGTTCCGGGGAGAGATGGACCCGTAGGCGGCTGAGGATTGGCTGGAGGCTGTGGTGAGAGTCTTCAAGCTAGTGGGGACACCAGCAGACATCATGGTGATATTTGCTGCCAACCTTCTTCAGGCAGCAGCAGGCAGGTGGTGGAGCCACTTGTTCCAGTTTTGTGACAGGATGACCTTCACATGGGAATACTTCGAGACCTTCTTCAGGGTGGAGTTTGTGCTAGTAGCTCTACACCCCGAACGTGTACAAGAGCTGCTGACTTTGCCGCATGATTTCCGATCAGTAGCTGAGTCATCTGTGGGTAGTAGACAGATGATGCAGAGGTCCAAGAGGACCAGAGCCAGCTGTACGAGGAGTAGGAAGTGTTATTAATGTGGCAGGAAGGGTCACCTGGCACGTGACTGTCCGACCCCGCGCACAGTCAATCCGCAGGCGTTGGAGGAGCCACCGAGGCAGAAGCATCGATGGGTGCTTGAGCAATAGCCGGACAGTGGACAAGGCAGTAGAGATCTGCGAGTAGGTGGACAGGAGCGTAACTAGTGGATAAATCCCTTGTAATTCTAGTTCCATATTTCTATTGTATTCGTGTATTTGTACTATGAGCTGTAATAATAAAAAGACACTTATCTTTGTGATGTTTTCTTTAATGTCCTTTTGTTTGGTTGATACTGAGTGGTCCCCGTTATGACTGTTGACTTGACCCTCACTTTCAAGATTTCTACTGGAGGAGACCCAGTGACCTCACACTGATGCCGATAGTGTGACTCGGCCCTTGGAGGCGAGAGTGATAGTTGGATCTCTTGGTAGTAACGTCGAGGCCTTACGACATCATCCATGGAATGAATACATCATTCATGTCAGGATTGAATATAATAGGAAATGGGCGTGGTTCATCCAGGGGATGAGACCGAGTTTCTCTTTTCGGCAAAGGATAAATTTTAGCAGCTCTTTCAGATCGTAGGAAAAGAAGGTGCAGATCATCCAGGAGCGGATGAAGACTTCACAATGCAATAAGAAACAGGAAACCGGCTCCAGTCTTAGAGACTCGGGTGTGTTAAATGTTTCAATAAGAGGAAGCTTAAAGGAGAGATGAGTCTACGAAGCAGCAGACATGGAGGTAGATCTAGGAGATAAGCATGAGGTAGTGTATGTTTTAACATGCTACAACCACCCGCCTTAGTCTTCCCCGCCAAGCTCAGGGAGATGGAGGGCAGGGGAAGAGAGTAGCTGCATGCGGTTAGGGAGAGTGACCCAATGGCTCTAAGAATGATTCGAGGGACAGTCTGTGTCCACTAATAGCTACCGTAGTAACAGACGTTGATACGAATCATTCCTTCCTTCCATGAATCTTGTTCCAGACCTAGAGTTTCCGGTAAGCCGTAGACTTGACCCTCACACCTGGAGAAACCTTGGGAGAAGACTCGATAATCACACTTACGCCGACGGTGTCGTCAGACCCTCGAGGCAAGAGTTTCGGTTGGAAACTCATGATGGAAATTTCGAGGCCTTACGATGTTGGTTTGAGTATGGACTCGGCAATCACAATTCATACACAAATTGACGGTATTAGGAAAAAAGGTTGTGGTTTAACTACGACATCGGGATGGGTTTTCCTTGGTCGGATAAAAGGAAACCCCTGGCAGCATAGGATAAACTCATGCACAAGAGGGTGCGACTGATCACTCTTGAGTTGGTCAACCTTACCCTCATGGCAGCAGTCATTTTGAGTTTCAGTTCTAACTGGAATTGGAGACCACTAGAGTTATAGGATGACGATCACGTCCTTATACGGGTCTCAACTCGACGAGGTTTACGGAGATGTGGCCGAGGCGAAAAGTTATCTCTGAGGTTCAACGGCCCTTTCTAGGTCCTCAGCTGGGTAGGAGAGGTGTTTTACCGCTTCACACATCCACCTCAGTTGCACCAGGTGCACGACGACTTCCACATATCTCAACTGAGGAGATATGTGCATGATCCTTCACAAATCATCGACCTCAGGGAGTTGGACGTCAATGATAGGGCGACATATGAAGAGATTCCAATGGGGATCAAGGATCGACAGGAGCGAATCCTACAAGGACGGACGATTCCTCGGGTGTGCTTTCACTAGCAGTATAGGAACCTCCAGGTAAGAACATGGGAGCGGAAGGCTCAGATGCATGCTCAGTACCACTTTTGTAACCCTAGTTTGTGTTAAAGCTTTACGAGGGCGTAAATACCTGAGGTGGGAGTAATTTAAAGACCCGGAAATTTCAAGGGAATTTTTTTCTTAATTTTATTTGGAATTTTACAAGAACGAAGTTTCTGACGGTACCTGATTCTGAGGCCCATTGTGCCCGGAATCATTTTCCGAAGTTTATCTTGGGTACGTTCAGCGAACGAACAAGAGGGTTTTCCTAACTTTTGAACCGGTGCTCGGAATCGAAATCCCAGGGCACCGATGGAATCACAGTTCCGGTAGTTTCTTAGAAACACCTTTTCCGGAGTTGCGTTTTCTCAGGTGTGGTTACTAAAATTTTGGGTTTAAGTAAATGAATAAAATAAAATGGGGCAACCAATTTATTTTATTTAAAGTTATTTATCCTAAGATAAGTGGTTGAAGTGGGACCCACTATATCCTACCCCACTAGGTAGGATATTTGTGGGGTGGGGACCACACGACCCCCACCTTTGATTAAGGTAATGCACCCGCACCCCCCCTTTTAAATGTAAGTAAACTCTTGAATCTAAACTTTATAATAAACGCCTCTATTAATTGGGCGGTTTAAAATGGTTCAATTAATTGAGTTAATAGTTTGATTCGTTTTTGATTTTTAAAACGTTTGGCATGAGTAATAAAATAAGGTAACCCTTATTTTATTGTTGTTGCCTTGGTTGTGCGGGAGGATTTTGGAGAGAAATGCCCAAGGTATTGGAGTTCTTCTTCCTCAACGAAGAATGCAAAGAACGCCGGATCCTCAGAGATCAACGACGTGACGCTGAAAAATATTTTCTCCACGACATGACAATCCTCCTTCCGCAACGTCTCCTTCTGCGACGTCTTCTTCCGCGAAGTTCAATTCCGCGATGTCCCTTTCTGCGACAATCCTCGTTCGATGACAACGCTCGAGGTATGGAATTTATTTGTGATTGTTAGTGAACCCTTGTTTACTTCCTTCTAAATCTAAGAACGTGGATCAACTAAATATTAAGTTGATCCGCGAATATTATGTTTTCGGGATGGGAATTCTTGATTTTGGGGAAAACTGTTTGGGTTTATTTCTTTTGTTCGTGAAAAATCCCTTTTGTTCTTCGTCTTTTGGGCCACTTGTTACCAACTTAATGGGAGGAGGTCGGACCGAACGAACACGGCCGACTCTCCTCCCCCTTTGTTGTTTTTATTTGTTGTGGCACGAACAAAGGTAGCACGGTGCAACGACACCACGCGGAAACAAGAAAGAACGTGACGAAGAAGCGCATCACCGTCATGCCGCGCCGTTGAGGCCGAACAAAACCGAGGCCGGAGTCGGGGCTGCAGAGGCGATTTAATACTCCACTGGTTGATTATTGTCCGTAGATTGGCGGGCGATGACAAACGGGGCCGCAAGGTCAATTCGAAGCCTCCGCAGTGAAGGTTGGGTCCAGGGAGGACCGTTGGCGAAGGCGGCGAGCAAAACTGACCACCGGAGCGCCTCTGGTGGTCCACGGAAAACACCGCTGGCGGCCGGAGGTGGCGGTCGACACCGACTGGCCGCCAGGAGACGACGCAGCCCGGCACGCCGCCAGGGAGGGCCGCTGGTCCTGCGACCGCACGGGACCGAGGGAGGCGGGACGCGGCGCCCAGCCGCGTCCATTGGCAATGGGAAGCCCCCACACCGGGCCGCGGTCTCGTTCAAGGGGGTGGCACCCCCCATTTTCGCATACTCTCGGCCGTTTTGACCGAGCCACATGGCCTAGCCAGCGTGTCGGGCCGAGCTGGGCCCCAAACCCCCTCTTCCGGACCGTTTTCGGTATTTCACCCATATCATAGGGTAAGGACCTACGATCGATGCACCGTCAGTTGTGTAGGGATCCTTGGATCGAGGCGTTCGTTTCGGTATATTACACTCAAGGTTTTAGAGAACTTTGGGTATGGCTGGGTTGGTTCAGAAACGAAACCAACCGGGACCTCGTAGCGGAAACACATATATCTTGAGCTCCGGAATTCCGATTGATGTGCCGTCAACTTTGATGGATTACTCTTGATGAGACAGAACCTTTGGAATACTTCTCCTGAGTATTGGTTGCAGTTGGATAGTGGCCAGGTTGGATTGTACCAGAAATCCATCCAGGCCCCTGGAACGGAAAAGCTGATAACTTTCAGACCGGACATCCGTTTGATGAACCGTCAGCAGTGTTGGTGATCCCGTGGAGAAATAGTCCCTATGAGTATACCCTATGAGAGTTCGGGGGACAGTTGAGATATGGCTGGGTTGGTTCGCACATGAAACCAACCGGGCCCCGGGGACGAAAAGGCTAATAACTCACAGACCGGGCGTCCGATTGACGCGCCGTCTGTTGTGTTGAGACCCCTATGACGAGGCGGTCCTTTGATATACTTCTTAGTGGGACTTTGAGATACTTGGATTATCAAGCTGTAGCTCGTGGAGCGGACCCTCCCAGAGACGAGCGTTCGGAGTACGGAGACCATGTAGCCGGCTGAGACCTGACGACTACTTGACCGACTCAACTTGGAGTGAGTCAAATTGACCAGTGGACGGGGCACTACTTTGTTTGGGTGCAGACCCATGATGGACGGAGCACTACTGTGTGACAGTGCAGACTCGCGGTACTCGTCCGGAGTGTATATCTGCAGGCTATTAGGGGGTGTGCACTACTGTGTTTGGGTGGCATACCCCGGCGGGAAGCACTACTGTGTTTGGGTGGATGGCCCGCGGTACTCGACATGAGGAGTACATCAGCAGTATTAGGTTAGTGATCAGTACCTCGGAGTCGTGACAGGACAACTGTACACTCTAGAGACAGGGCTTTTCAGCAGTTAAGGTTTCGATAATGAAAATCCTGGTTTGAGCTGAGACTATAATCTTTGTGTTTACCTAATGATTGAGATGGGTCACTTGATAACATAGGTATATGTATGGGCATATACATGGGTAGTGGTTATCCGTTGATTTCATAATCTCTTTGTTTCCTCATGATTGAGATGGGTTACTTGATAACTTAGGTGTATGTATGGGCATATACCTAAGTAGATGTTATCTGTTGAGATCTTCTTTGTTGTTATCCTTGTTGGTTTTAGAGAGACCTTGAGGGTCTCGGGGTCCCTTCTGAGTATCGTTATACTCACCCCTACACGGGCTATTCCCACACCTCATTATGTTGGTTGCAGACGACGGGCAGTGCTGATGGAGGCCGAGTGTTCGAGGACTGGACGGTATCCGGAGGTGGAATTCACAGCGAGATGACACTCGAAGGAAGTTGACAGGCGAGAGTGTTGTGGAGGCTATCTGTACATACCATTCAGGTAGGACCCGTGGTGGACGATCCAGGAGCTGTGCTATCTATACCTACCTTTCAGGTAGGATCCGAGGAGGATGACCCAGGAGCTGCTTCCTTTCTTCCAGCAGTTTGTCTTTTTCTGTTGTACTTTCGTTCAGTTGTAGCGGTACTTTCATTTGGGTTTGTATTCTGGCCCATTTACTTTTCAACACTTTCTTTTGTACTTAGTGTTTTACTTCCTCTTGGACTCTGTGGTGTATTGTTTAGTTTTATAAAGGCAATGCCTTCCCAGTTATCGGGATTTACGCCTTCGGTGCTAGTCACCAGCCCCTGACCTATGGAAGGCGGGCATGGGGTAGTCACGACACGGGCCCCGAGGACGGGTTGTGACATGTGGTTACACCAAAACCATAGGTGAACCAATAGTTGGTCCAAAGCATCACTCAGTCTTTTAAAACCGTTGAATTGGGACTGAAACTGGATACTTTGTTTATGATATCCGTCATCGCTGAAAATCCAAGTGGAGGAAGTAAAATTATCTTTATTATAGGAGATTAGAACTCTAACACTAAGAGAAAGAGTGAATCAGACACATTTTCTCAAGGAGGAAGAACACATCATAATCAGACAACAAGATTATTAAAACTTACTCAGAGACCCATGTGTATGCCAGGATGTTTCGAGTGTGGCTCTATGAGCCACATCAAGTGGGATTGTAAGGTACAACCTCAAAAATGTCATAATTGTAACAAGATGGGACATCTTCAGTGCTTTTTCTGTAATGCTCTAAGGTTAGGTGTTCATGACACTTCTCATAAAAGGATGTGCCAGTATGGAAATAAAGTGAAAATCATCGAAAGAAAGAATCTGCTTGGAGCTGAGCAAACTGTAGTGGATGATTATTCAGGACCATTTAGAGTGTGAGGTAAGGTTCTTTTAATTTCCACATTGATTCAAGATTTGTTTGATACGGGTGCTCCCCATTCCTTCATTTCTTCTCGTGTTTTTGATTTTCTATGTTTAAAACTGGAAATAATCCCTTCTGTTTTGAAACTGCAAACTCCTCTTGGTGAAAGATAATGTAAAGCCTTTGTGTATATAGCATGTTCTATAACTGTTGATGAAGCTGAGTTAAAAGGGGACTTCTCGATGTTGGACATGATGTATATAATGTAATCCTGGGTATGGATTGGTTGACAATGTTTAAGGCTCACATCGACTGTTATAAGAGAATGGTTAGTTTCAAGACTGAGGACGACATCAACCATCTCTTCCGATGAGACAAGATGGTAAAGAGCGATGAAAAGAGATTTTTCGCACCAATGGTGGTAATGATCTCTTACCAATTGACAACGTTGACTTTATCATCAATGGAAGAGATTGAGGAAAATAGTTTTCCAGCTGATCTGGATCAATTTCCAGATATCTTTCCCAATAACTTCTCCGGGTAACCACCTCTAAGGGAAGTGGATTTTATGATTGATCTCTTTCCAAGGACCAGTCCTATTTCCCTTCTGTCTTATAGGAGGGCACCAATGGAGTTACAGGAATTGAAAGTACAGTTATAAGAGATGGAAAGCAAGGGTTTTATTCGACCAAGTACTTCTCTATGGGCAGCACTAGTGTTGTTTGTGAAGAAGGTATATTGAACTTTTTAGCTGTGTGTTGATTATAGTAAGATTAACCAATTTACGATAATGAATAGATATCCACTTCCACGCATTGATGATATATTAGATCAATTAAGGGGAGCTTATTGGTTCTCCAAGATTTCCTTGCGATCAGGATATCACCAATTGTGTGTTCAGATGGAGGATATTCCAAAGACAGCTTTCAGAAGCATATATGGCCACTGAAAATATGTAGTCATGCCTTCTGGTCTAACGAATGCACCAGTGGTCTTTATAGATTTGATTAAATGGATATTTCAGTGATATCTAGATTCTTTTATTGTGGTGTTTATGGATGATATCTTGGTGTATTCGAAGACAAGGGCTGATCATGAGGTGCACTTGGAAACAGTGTTACAAATCTTGGGAGATCATCATTTGTATGCCAAATTATCAAAGTGTGATTTTTGGATATAGGAAGTACGTTCCGTTGGCCATGTCATTTCTGGGAAAGGTGTTTCAGTTGATCCTGAAAATATAGAAGCCGTTATCTCTTGGAAACCACCGAAGAATGTGTTTGAGATATGCAGTTTTCTTGGTCTAGCCAGTTATTACTGACGCTTTGTGCATGATTTCTCACGACTAGAGTCATCAATGATAGATCTGAAAAAGAATAATGCTCCATTACAATGGATAGAAGAATGTCAGAAGTCCTTCCAGAAACTGAAGGTTCTCCTTAGACCAGCACCTATCTTGATCTTTCCATAATCAGGGCAGAGGTATGTGGTATATGGTGATGCTTCGGGAATAGGGTTGGGTTGTGTTCTCATGAAAGGAGACCTTGTGGTTACTTATTGCTCAAGGAAGTTGAGGGGAAAAATTACCCAACACATGATATGGAGTTAGATGCAGTCGTCCATGCTTTGAAAACATGGAGACATTATCAATTTGGTGAGAAATTCACTATGTTTATGGATCACAAAAGCTTGAAACACATTTTCTCAAAGAGAGATTTGAAACTAAGTAAAAGGATATGGATGGAGTATATCCAGATTTTTTACTTTGACTTGATGTACACACCAGGAAAAGGGAATTCGGTGGAGGATTCATTGAGTGGAAATTCATATGCTCAGTTGGAGAAAGAAGCTTCAAATGAATGGCAGTTGATGTCGGTCTTAGCTGACATGCATGTGCAATGTGAAGACTGAGGGGATGTTTTTGTTTTATTTTCATCTACACTTGTTCCTGATTTGGTAAATATGATCAAAGAAGCACAAACATCTGATTCAGAATTTCTGGTTATAAGATCAAAACTCAATGGTGGGGAGACCATTGATGGCTGAAAACTTGATGGGGGTTCCATTTTGTGTTTCAGAGATCTAATGGTTGTACCTATGGTATTTCAGGAAAAAATCCTTCATGATTACCACCATTCAGGATGGGTTGTACATCCAGGTACACATAAGATGTATAAGGCGTTGGATGCGCAGTTTTGGTGGAGCAGCATGTAAAGGAAAGTGGCCGAGTTCATTTCGTGGTGCTTAACTTGTTAGTAGGTTAAAGCAGAGAATCAGAGACCAGTTGGTATGTTACAATATTTACCTATCCCAGTGTGGAAATGTGATAATATATAAATGGATTTTATTAATATTTCTTCCATGAATGGTCTGGAAACATGATGCCTTTTGGGTGATAGTTGATCATTTAACCAAGTCGGACCATTTCATCCCTATTCGTGAAACTCATAAGGTGGATGATCTTTCAAAAATCCATATTTGAGAAGTGGTAAAGAGGCATGGAATACCAGTGTCTATAGTCTCAGATAGAGATCCAAGGTTCATATCTCGTTTCTGGAAATCATTACAGCAATCCTTTCGAACTCAGTTGACTATGAGCAAGGCGTATCATCGTCAGATGGATGGGCAATCTGAGCAGACGATACAAAATTTGGAAGATATGTTGCTCGATTGTGTAATGGATTTTGGTGCCTCATGGGAGGAGTATATACCCTTATTGGAGTTCTCATAAAATAACATCCATCAAGCCTCGATACACATGGCTCCATTTGAAGCATTGTATGGGTGTCCTTGTCGTTATCCACTATGCTGGGTGGAAACTGGTGAAACTTCACTAGTTGGGCCAAGCCTTGTCCAAGAAACAACGGAGAATATTCAGTTTATTAGAAAGGGGATGTAGACAGCTCAGAGTCGTCAGAAATATTATGCAGATCACCGCCGAAGACTTTTGTCATTCGTTATTGGTGATCATGTCTTCTTGAGGATCTCTCCAGGGCTTGGACATCATCGTTTCAGGAAGCAGGACAAGTTATCTCCAAGATACATCGACCCTTTTGAGATACTAAAATGGGTTGTAGAGGTGGTATATTAGTTGTCATTACCACCATGGTTCACTTTGGTGCATAATGTGTTCCATGTATCTCAGTTGAAAAAGTATCAACCCGATCCTGACCATGTGATCAAATGAGATCACGTTGACCTAGAGTCGGATGCTTCATTAATACATATCTCGGTACAGATTGTGGATAGGAAAGAGAATGTCTTGCATGAAAAAATCATCAGTATAGTGTGGGTTTTATGGCAGCATGGTCAGATTCAGGTAGAGACTTGGGAACGTGAAAAGGAAATAAAAGAGTAGTGGTTGGAACTCTTTCAGCTGGCTAAAGGTTTTCTACTTTCCGAGGACGGAAAGACCAATGGTGGTGAGAATTTATTACCCCTGGTTTCTGGTAAGTAACCCTTGTTTTATTCTTTTTTAAGTACATGAATAATATGAGAAATGGTTGGGAATGTTTGGGGACTTTTAAAGTGTCAAAGAGAAAAAAGGTGGTGACGCACAAGCTTCGCATGGGTTGCCCAAACCATGCTGAAGCCATGCAGGTGGTGTCACTTTGGACAGAGGAGACCGCATGGTGTGTGCACGGTTTGGGAAAATCGTGCGAGGAGGCCGTGCGGAGCGCCCCTTCCAAGCAGTGACTACTGCACGGTTAGTACACAATTTGACTAACCGTGCGGACTAACCGTGCGCAGAGTCAACTTAGATCCTATTTTTAAGGATCTAATCCGTTTTATCTTTAAACCCACTCATTTTCTCCTAGATGTCCCTAACTCATTATTTCTCTCTGGTGAAGGTGGGAGAACACTTACCAGGCATTGTGGAAGCGATTTGGTGGTTTGCCTTGGCATTTAGAGGCTGGTTGATCAAGTTAAGTCTCGTTTCCTTGATTTTTCTTAGATACCCTTCTTCCCTCTTAATGGATCCTTAAATATATGCCCAAGGCTGGTTGATCTAAGATATTTAATGACTTTTAAGTCAGGTTTTGGTCTTTTTGGTGATAGGGGAAGGAATCTAAGGAGGTTTCATGGTGTTTCGACCCAGTTCTTGGTTGTTTTCACCTATTTTGTTGAGGTAGGTGGCTTCAATCTCAATTATTCTTTCTTAGAACTTGAAGGCTTAGTTCAATTTGATTTAATTTCTTGGTTCTGATTGTGAAATTGCGGTGCAAAGCATTTCATAAATCTTCTTTAGTGATGATTTATGGGTTTGATGGAATTGTGGAAATTGAAAGAATGTTTTGTGCAAAGTGTTTTTGTTTCTTTCTTTTAAAATTGTGATTTTAAAATATGGCTTTACTAGATTTGAAAAATGGTTTGCGGGAAAAAAGTTTTCAATTAAAGGGTTGTTTTATTGAAATGGATTTACCATGGATGGAATGGTGTGGTTTTTGGGCATACATGGTGTGTGTGTTCATATTGCATTTACGAGGCTTGGTTGAAATATGACCTTTTGATCGGTGCCAAAAGTGTAATGGAACATGAGGAATAATTACCTTGTGACGACATGGTAGATCGATGAGAGACCGCTCATGAGTATGGAACTATCATAATGAAGCATGCATGGTTGATTTCACGGGTTGTGAAATGGTTGGGTGTGCCAAAAAGGGATTTTGTGAATTGGGAATGTGAATTTGATTGGAAACTCTACTTGGTTGCTTTTCTTGAGAAAGATGGTTTTTGTTGGAAAATGGTTTTGACATGGAACTTGTTATATGGTGAAATGTTTTGGAATTGTTTTATATAAATTGTTTTATATAAATGTGCTAACATGTTTTATCCTAGAGGCATGGGTTGGGAAGTCATTGGGGAAAACCTATTGAGTTTCATTACTCACCCCCTGCTTTGTCACGTTGGTGCTTTTGCAGATGTCAAATACCCGGATGTTGGAAAAGGTAAAGTGTCACATGTTTATAGAATGACTTCATGAAACTGGGGCTGGATCGTGACATTGGAGCTTGGAGCTTATGAAGCATGGAGTTGGGTTATCGTCTTGTAGTCTTTTAGTTTGTCTTTCCGCTGTTTACTCTGATTTAGTGTTTTATTCTGCTATGGTACTCTTGGTTGGTTTTTGAGAAAATAAATGGTTGTGTTGTCTTAGATTTTATCATGCATAATTTAGTTGATTAGTTTGGTTATGGTTGTTGGTTCTGTGGTATGTTCAAAAAGGGTAAATCATCCCCCACTTGTTTGAAACCCTTTGGCATTTATTGCCAGCCTTTGGCACCTTGGGGATGTCTCATAAGGCCTAGTAATGAATAGTTGTACTCTCAAGCCAATGAGAATTGGTGGGTCATTACAGCACCCAATGAAATCAATGTAATCATAATTATGATAGTTTATAAAAAAGAAAATACTTGAGGAATGATTAATAGACCACCTACCTCAAGACTATATAACTCTTTTATTCTAGTATTGTACTTTATTTTGTCATGGATTTGATGAAAAATAAATAATAGATCAACACCAAGGAAATATGGAATATAATCCCGCATCAAAATAGCATCATTGATATGAATAAGAATGAACAAAGTAGATAGGGTATTGAAGCACATACCATATCTATTCCAACATGATAGGTACATAATGAATTCATGTCTAGATGAAAAAGTGGATGAAGAACCTTGATTTAGGATCAAAAGGGTGATCGTGTGTCAGATGAAGGGATGAGTGGCGGTTTATCCATTTAATAGGAGGCTATGCATCTCATTTTAAAAAATGAGGTTTTGAATTTACATGGTGTGTATATTATTTACATGTCATGTAATCCTTGGGGTATCTTCTCCTGGAAAAACCATTTACATGTCTTGAAAAGTTATGTCTAGGAAATTAAACATTGTGTATTGTACATAACTTTGGAATTCCATGTATATGTTGTGTACATGTCCTATGGCTAACTTTCATCCACTAAAACATTTCATCCTATGTATAATCAAACTAGCCCATGACTTGTCCTTACGGTCCAATCCAAGGAAGATGAAATAAAAAAAGAAAAATCAGATACAAAGAACCCATTTCTAGTTAGAAAAACTTGGATCTTACAGTCTTCCCCATTAAAGGAACTCATCCATGAGTTCTCCTTCCAAGGGTGGTAGAACACTCTCTGGGAACAACTCTGAAAACTGGGAATGTATATCAGCCTCACTCTCCCATGTATCATCATGTACACGAACATACTATGATATCACCTATACTATAGGGTCATACCAGCCTCAGAGAGACTTTGTTCCCTGGTCAGAATTTCATATGGGATACTCCTCAAGAGATGAATCAACCTCTAACTCCACATCCTTGGGATCGATATTATAAGTCAGGTCATCATGAGAAATGAAATGCTGTGAAACATGGAATAATTCATGCATGGAATGGTATATCTCAAAGAATGTCATGGTCCATTGGAATGACTCTATCCAGAATCTCAAATGGCCCAAAATAATTAGGTGACTTCCTCCCTTGCCTTAGTATCCATATATTCAAAATAATGTGTGATACATATAATTAAACACAATCCCCAACCTCAAACCACAGGGGATGACGATGAAGGTTAACATACAATTTTTTTTAGAATGAGTAATATACATTTTCTTATTGATATTCTAAACATTATATGAAGTCTGTTGAATGAAATAATGTCCCATTATCATTTAATCTCCTACTTCTAACTAGCACATGGGTGAAGGACAAAAACTATCATATGGGGACTCATAAAGAACCTTCAAAATCGTTTCCTAATATCTATTATTATAGGTGAACTCTATGAGAGGAATATACAACTCCCAAGAATCAACAAAATCATGTATGCATTCTTAGATAATTTCATCCAAAATCTATATAATCTATTTTTATTTTCCATGAGTCAGAGGGTGAAATTTTGTGCTTAGAAGTACCTATATACCCATAGATCTATTTAACTCATACAAGAACTATGATTTGAAGTGAGAATACATATCTTAAAAAAAATATCAGGGATATTGTATAGCCATATGATCTCACAGACATACAATCTTCCCCACTTCAGAACTTTGAATACATCTAAGATATCATGTAAGGGACCTATCTTTGTCAATCATTCTATGACTACCCAAATTGCATTTCTACCTCGAGGATAAATTGTTATGTTTACTACAAAATGCTTGGAAACATCTTACCATTTAAATTTTAGGACTAGTAATTATTGTTACAAGACAATAGGACACTGGTGCTTTTCCATCACCTTCTGACAGGATGAACACCTAGTGATATGGCATACTATCTAATGCTTCATATCAGGACACCAATACTGGTGTCACGTGTCTTGATTCATCTTGGACATTCCTTGATAAACAACCCACTATGAAGAATGGGAATCGTGCATTAGTTCCTATCTCAAATATGTAGGAACAGATATTTTCCCTTGTATATGTTGGATTTATTCAACATATAAAGGTGAATATGGAGGTGGGTCCCCACCGTAAATACTCTCCAGGATAAATAAGCCTTCTGGATCTAAAAATTGCATAGTCTTCCCCATATCAAGGAGTTAATAGGTAACTATCAATGCTATAAGGAAATACTTCTCATGAATCTCATGAAACTTCATATGTGGCTTTGAAAAGAGGGACATAAATTTATATTCATCTTCGACTTCCTATATGACATATGCATGAGTTTTCTGACTCAAAACATCATCTAATGTATTATATTTTCTAAGAACATAGGCATTCTAAAAATTGAAGGACTGAATATATTCAACTAATATAAACTATCATGTCTTGAATTCAGTCTATGTAAATATATACAGTAAGATATTATTATCTGTATCCACCAAAAATAACTCACCCATCAGAAAGTGTATCCACCAGTGTAATTCATGAACAACTTATGTAATATTGAGGTTGTGAATTGGGTAATATCTCTCATGAGACATCAACTGTTAAGGTCCTTACACAACAACACTATCTCTCCTGCATAAGCACTTCACCTAGTATGATGCTTGATTCATCATATAACACTTTATATCCTCTATCAGGATCTGTATGAATTAGAATATGTAAAAACGTAATCCTTCCTTTCATCTACTAAAAGGCCCCACAATACTCTTATGATAACATGAAATCCACACCCTTCTTGGTTAAATGATTAATATGTTCAGTAAGTAATGATATGTCCTATATGAAATGAATATAACTTTCAACCATCAACAAGAAACACTATATATCGAACACATTCTTTGGTTGTTCCTTAGAGGGAAAAAAACTCACCTTCTCATGGTTAACATATATTATAGATTTTTAGAAAATATGACCCTGGAAGTGAACTATATCCATCTAGAAGCTTCACAAAACAATGCTATTATAAAGCTGATTCTCACTTACTATATTCAAAATGATCACATGAGATTGGCATGGTCACTCTAAGTGTGATAATTCTCTGTGATATCATCATAAAATACCCCAAAAGGAAATTCTTATAGGGGTGGATAAACCTATTCATCAAGGAAATTAAAATAACATGAACAATTGTAATAATGAATGACATAAAAATACACTCATATAATCCTCACTGACATCAAAAATCTATATGTGGTATGTCAGATGTTTTGACTCACACCTGATGATAGTCCAATATATGTTCGACAATTGAGAACATAGTATATCCTTGTATATCTTCAAATAGATCATCAATATGAGGCATTGAATATCACTTCATATCCATAAAAAAGTTTAACCTTTGGTATTCTACACATTAGCGAAGAGTCCCATCTGCCTTTTAGGTAAAGAGACAGGGTGAAACACCGGAGGAAGCATTGGTTCTGATAAATCCATTAGACTCCAATTCCTCTAACCACCTGTTGAACCCCTATAGCTTAGTAGGTGAAATCCTATATGAATAAATGGACACAAGATCCACATATAAAACAAGATACATCATATAATCTTCCACTCTACTTAGATGTAATCAAGAAAACCCATTGGGAAAACAGCCCTGAAATGATCTAATATGGGAGGAAATTTTTTCAAATTTAGTCCATTATACTTCATGAAAAGGATAGGAATACGGGTGGTCACTCCACATATCCCATTTTGTCCTAGTATAGATATATTTTCCTAAACATCCCACTCATCACTGGTGAGGTAATTGATACCCTATAGTGATGTAAAAAAACAATATTGTCATAGTATACCACAAAACTGTGATATGAAACTAACTAGGCCATTACAAGAATGAAATAAAATCTTTTCATCTCAATAAAAACGTGTTCCTATAAGAACGGATAACAGCCTACCTCGAGGATTAATTCCCTCCACTAACATATTCCCTCTAAAAATACTCCTTATAGTGTATCCAATGTCATCACCCCATAGAATTAAGTAACTTTGATCCTAATACATTCCAAGGTTGATAAATAGATAAAGGAATGTTCATCGCCTATATAAAAAAAATGTTACGATAATGGAGGATACTAGAATAGTATCTATTATAGTATATGGTCATCCACTCTAATTCTGAGGTATCAATTATTTGGAATGAAACTAGCCTTATCCATGGCCATGAGCTATAGTTGGACTGCACTGGGTAGGTCTGTTCCACCGGAGTTGATAATAAAAAGATTAGCTACCATGGCCATGACCTCCTCCTCATCTTTTCATGTCGATGCTACACCAAATCCCCTCTTGATATAGCATAAATTATCCATCCCCTAAAGGCGGTGCTAGTGTAAATCCTCTTCCACTAGAAACAGATAGACATGCATGAAAGAACATATTAAGATGTCACATATGATCGAAATAACCACAATCAACAGAGTTTCTATCACACCAAGGATTAGGATGACCCTGCAGTCCATATTGATTGCATATAATTGAGCTATTAGAGATGATACATTTTTCTTCACTGCAAAAATGAGAAACCTCAAGGGAATACTTCTTAATACTATAAAAAATACTACTATTCATTGGATTTGAACTTCTATGTCCCAAAATATCACCACCTTTTAGTTTATACCATGAATATAGAATATTTAAGGATATCAGAAAGCATAGGTACGTAATGGACATTCACTTGAGTATAGATGGTATACTTAATCCCATCCTCAAGGATTAAATATTATGATAGCTCATAACCCCCTAAATGAGATGGAAATAATTACAGCTCAGTTAAACACACTAAATAATTCATAACATTAATTTAACCCTACAACATATTCGTGAACTCTCCAGAATGGGTAGCTCTCTATTTATGAGGAATGAAATAATCATATAAGGTAGTCTAGAAGTCATGATAGATCATTCCCTATTGAAAACCAACATTGGTAATCACATACAACCATCACCTTCCGAAATCACAAATCATATAGGTGGAAATATTGAACCTCCTATATGGAGAGATATCTAAATACTGGAATATTGATAAAGTATAATCTATTATAGACTTACCAGCAAGTGGACTTCCATCCCCCGAGAAGGTGGGAGGATATTTCTGCCAGAACACATGAGTTAGATCTTCTATATTAGGTGTAGGTCATGAATCTCCCAGTTTAGATTGAATTATACATAGAAAAACCTCATGGGACTGAGAACCAGTGCCCAATTTGGGTATAATAAGTGATGACTCAAGTGGAAATATTGGAGGTATCATTGTTTGTTCAAGGACCACCACCTCCATAGTGAAATCACCACAACCCTCCAAGAACACAACTCAGGGATTTCATGGTTTAATATTTCTATAAATACATATCACATGCCTCATACCAAAATTTTAAGAAGATAGAATTAAAAGAAAAATCATAACATAAGAGGATAGGTTCACTATCCATGGTACTACCCCAACTACCCACTTCAAAGGCCAGGGTATTAGTATGTTTTCAAATTCTATTACAGTGTTTCGAGTATGTGAAGGGTAAAATATAACTTTACACTTTATTTTTTGGTAACCATTTGATTATATAAGTCAATTTTCTGATTTTATATTTTTAAATATATTTTATAAATGTATCATGATTCAACTAAATGAATCACCATTCCAAATTAAAGAGGTCCAAACACATTATCAATCATGTATAAACCCATTTAACATTAATTTATCAGTTTATACATTCGGTCTAAGAATTTAATGGGTAATATACAGTGGCTTGACATAGTAAATTAATTATCCTAATGAATGAGGGGCCATACACTTATTGAATTGAAACTCAAAATCACTCGATCATAGCCAATGTGTAGCTCATATACCCAATGTCACATAAATTACATGGGTTGAAACCAACTATTTCAGATGACACCCTCAAACTATACAAGAAAAACAATATTTAGATTGATGTTGGACTTTCAATAACTAACTTCCTACCTTGTACATGATTTTATAACCACGTGAATATATATATACACAACCATCGCTCACCCAATAATTATAATAAAAATAGCAATGAAAGGAGAAAATGATCCTATATGTAATTTAATGTGCATAAAATGTGATTTCTAGGTGACTATAATGATGAAAGAATAATTATTTCATTCCAATAGCTTATAGATACGTGGAAAAAATGAAACCCTCAATCATAATAATAACCAAAACCATCACATAACCTATTCATCACCCAATGGTGGAAGCATATCAAATGTAATAAGTGAAAAACAGAATAGATATTTCCCATTCATAGGAAACATGCCATGTTCCCAAAACATGGGATAGCTACACCGATACATGAATAAAAACCAATTTCAATAATTTTCCTAATATACTATCTATATTCTATAACTATAATACAAAATAAAATAAAAATGAAATTATACAACTTTTTGACGTCTCGAATTTGGGTTCCACACAAATTTTCCAGGTGATCGGTTGGCCACATGGTCTCAGGCATGCCTCCCTACATGATCGGGGTTTTCAATAATAATTCAGGGACTAAGGTGTTCATGTGGGGATACTATACCCTCATTTTATAGTGTATCACAACTAATATAATATAAAAAATAAAAATACATGAATATTTATAAATACTTAAGATCTACAGTAGAAATAAGGATAAATATTGAAGCACTAAATAATATTAAATAATCTGAAAACTAAATCATATAAAAATGATGATAATGAATACCATTTCTCTAAAAAGATAGAAAATAGGTATAAAAATAAGTAGACAATATTAATATACATGATATAGAAAAAGATTCCAAAATCTATCCAAGAATCCTAAGCACTGGATTAGTCATCGTCAACCAAACAACGTCTTAGAGCGAGAAATAATATCCATGTGTCTAAAGGGGGATGCTTCCCCTTATCATCACTCGCATACACATAATATTATTAGTTAAAATTGGTGGCCTAGACAAGGTGTAAGAAAAATCTCATTACACCACAACTAAAGGCGTCTATACCACCCTGTTTGTGAAAATAAGCTAAAATAGTGTACATGTAATTATAAGAACTGAAGACTTAATAGTAATGTAAATACCATGATACTTGATTTAGCCTAAAATAGTGTCTGAAAATGCAATCAGTTATTTAAATGTGTTCCATATATAATAAGTGAAGTGAGGGGACCGATGTCATAATCAATTCATCATATAGTAGTAATAATAACTGGGGATCAAAGGTAGTTACCACGTCATCCTTGATGATGATATTAATAAAAGAGGATCCAAGGTAATAACCAAGGATTCTTTGAACTTAGGGGAAAATCCAAATTGGTAATAACATGTAGTCTGGCTATAAGAGGTTTGAGTATAATCCAAGGGACATCGTCAAGGGAAATTCATTGTAAAAGATTCTAACTGAGTCCAAGGATCTCTTCCAAGGTAAAATATGATAATAATGACTTGGCCTAATGTGGTGAATTCATGAGGTCAGATGACTGAATACATCATGATGCACCCAATGAGTATATCTGAGGCATAATTATATATGGAAAATAGTGAATGGACCCTATAGTTCCATTATAGTCTTCTTATAGTAGAGAAGGACCATGTTCCAAGGTGGGTATCTCCCTTTGAATCTGGATACTCAACTAGGAATGGTATCCAATGAGTTCTCAAGGAATTCCATTGGGAATCTAGGGCTATCTCAAGTCATCCCACAGATATTAATGTTAAAAGTTGAATATGAAAAAGGAACCAAATATATAATTAATTATTTAATTTATTCCATGTAATAATCATGTCATTTAGAAGTTAATTCTATTCATTCCATTGGCTTACATACTGGGTGAAAATGGTAAATGGTATATGAAACTATTTAATACATTGATTCCATGTTCATTTATCAGGTTCAATCCTTTACCATTAATAAACATGACAAAGATGGATAATGACATGCAACCATATGTACTTCATTTTTCATTATCTAGGTTAATTGATATCTGTAAATAAATAGTTTATTTAACAATTCATTCATTTAATATAATATGTCTTAGCATTAGCATGTTCAAGACACACACGAAAATGATGTCTTTGGATAACCCAAATGGGTAACCAAATCATAATTTAGGAAGCACTCTACATGGGGTGGTAGGAATTGAAGATTAAAACTTCATCAATGTGGTGATAATGTATCTGAAGTGCTATAGAATATGAGCATAATGATTATAAGCATGGAATATGAATTTAATGGGAATCTACCAATAAAATCAGTACATGTGCAACAACAGTAGATTATATGCTATCGAGACTTGAGGGATGAGTCATAGAACACCTAACTCGATCGTATTTCACTCTCATATGTTATTAGCCTTTAATTTTTCATTGTTTGGAAGAAAACTAATGAAAATGTCAACTACCTAAAATAGGTCATATAATCCTGCATCAAAACATTATTCCCAATAGGAAGAAGAATGATAAAGGGAGATAAAAAATTAAAGCACCTAATGATACACATACAACATGATAGAAAGTTCTAGAATTAGATTCTAAATTGAAGTACAATCATATAACCTAGGTTTAGGATCAAAAGGGGGCTCTTTCTTGAATGGATGGGATGAGTGAGATTTTATCCACAAAAATAGGCCCATCCTCTTATTTTATAAACTTCATTCGGGAATTTATATAGTATGTAAATGATTTATACATCATATAATGGTCAGGGGATCCTATCATAGGAAAACCATTTACACACTGTGATATGTCCTTGATAGTAAAATGCAAGTTGTGTATTGAATAAATTCCATGTATCCCCAATACATGTCCTGTACCTGGCCTACAGCCAACATTTATCGTTTGTATTGTTACTTCCCAAGAAAAAAGAATATCCCATGGTTTGATTTTAGGGTCCAAGCCATTAATACGACATAAAAAGGATAAAATTCTGATAATATGTATGTACCAAATAAGAATAACTAGGTTCTTACACGGCAGATCAAACAACTTTTGGATCACTGGATGTTGACAATTCTAAAGCATGTAGTATAACATGACCTGCTCCACAGTCTTAATAATATTATTGACGAATACCTTAACAGGTGTGCTCTACCCTCATAGGATGAATATATTCTAAGGTTTATACACTCCCTTCAATATATTCTCTCTATAAGTCCATGATAGGAACACCCTTCTACTACTACATTAGCTGAAATAGCCATAATGGAGGAACATGATGTAGAATACCTGGTGTAAGATAACTGCTTAAAAGGTCTATAAATCCATCCACTAATGACCTTGGACTCCATAAGAAACAAATGCCTATTTCCTTTACATTGTTTTGAGATCCACCTACAGGAGGGAAACAATATGATAAGGTATTGGACCTACCACGGGTTGACTAAAAAGTCTTATGTCCTTATAACAAGGAACCTTATACCATAGATACACTATATGTGGAATCCTAATAAATTTCCTATAATGATGATATTATTCTCTTTGAAATCCCCTTGATCACCTACTCCCTTAACATTACCTTGAGATACATATTCATTATAAATGGGACGACTTGGCGCTGGATTTTTGCATTAAAATACACCTTAAAAAACCCCTCCCTAACCTCCTCATATGTATAAATGTCTAAATCATATCACAAAAGGGTCCTAAAATGGATGAAAACTCCCACATACTAGAACACCACTTCAAAGGGGTAACAATGTACTTGAGACTAGTTGAATTCAATTTAAATGGAAAAAAATCTACTTAGAAATTGTCTTGTAATATCTCCTATGAGACTATTAAATCCTCATGATCCTAGAGGAACAAGAACAAAAAATTCCTCACTACCCCACAAATAATTTTCACAACCAATGAAAACTGGTACTCCTTCCAACTAGGGATCAAACTAAACTCTATCTCAACCACTTCAAACTTGTATTATGTGATTAAATCCGCAATGAATCCCTAGTAATAGTTTAGGATATATACCTAAGACTCTTGGAGTGTCCTCCTACAAGTATCATCATCATTACCATATACATTAAAGTGATATACTACCACATCCTTATGAACATATTTGGCGTGAACCTATTGAGGATGTTTACCTGGAGCCATGATTATAAAAGAAAAATTATTAGAGATTGTATACCTAGAATATAGGATATTTAACAGTAGTTAAATAATTATATTATTATCATTCCTATGGTTTGAACCTATCCCATGGTATACCCATTTCAATGACAAGAGTAATAAATAAAAATACATGATCTATTCGTAGTAATCTTGCCTAAAACTAGTATCACTTAATTTGATAGGATTGATAAACTTACAGGTCTATTGATCAGATCACATTGGACCATTAATTCCATTTTCTCAACCATCCTCCCATGTTTTCATTGCTTAATAAAGATATCCAACACTATTTCCCAACTAACTCATGCATCCTCACCTATGCCTAACCCCAAAATCCATCATATCAGTCAACTTAATCCTTCAATACCACTCTTTCATGACAACCTCTCCACAAAATACCTCAATGAGGGTAGAGATATAATTACTTTCTAGTCCAATTTCAAGTGGGCCCTAAGATAGATACGAGCATTGAAAATATAATAAACATGAATATAGGTTGCATTAACCTATAATAGAACATAAAAAAGAGAGAGATAAGAATGATACACCAACCAAAAACTTCTAAAACACACACACACACACACACACATATATCCAAAGTGAAAAATAGTAATTTTATACAGTACTAAACTACTAGATTAAAAAATACAAGTACCAAAAAGGTAAAGATGAAAATATCAATGAAGCCCAAACACCTCTTGTAAAACCTAAAGATAGTAATATTTGGACCGATCCAAAATTCTCCAAGAGATATAGAACATTTTTTATATAAAAATTTGGTGATCAAAAGATTTTACTCAATAGGATCCACCATGAAGCCTCTACTGGAAAAGATAAGGAATCATAATAAAGAGTAGAGAATAATAGTGACATAAAATCATCACCTAAATAGGTGTACTAAGTTCCAAGATTAAACATGGATAACTCTCACCAATATTCACATAAATGATATCATATAATATAATAATGAATCATAATGGGTAACCCTCTCCTGCTTCTCGAATGTTTTTTCACTCTTCCCCACCATCTCATGCCCTAAGCCATCTCTCTCCAAAACAACCCATCTCGACGAAACATGGGAAAGACATTACAACATGAACCATATGAATCAAATCATCACATCATCCCATTAAAAATGACTATATATAGTAACCAAGTAGTTTATTGGATCCACCATAACCCAGATGATGTGTATCAAACATCGGGTATTATACCTCGATCCATTAAATCCCAAGCACAACGTATGTACCATAAGAAATCAATACCTATACATGACATGCCTATAATAATCCATGGAATAATATGTCCAATAACTCATGTGTGTGAAATAACTAAATTCCATCACATCACTATAAAAATATTTATCAGGTGAACTAACTATTGTGCATACATACACAAGTATCTACCTAGATAATGGAGTTAGACTAGAGGGGGTAGTCATCCATCCAATTTCCCATCAGTTCTTTGGGGAAAAAACCTTCCTATTGTGAACTCACTATCACTATCTCTAACTAACATTTGAGGGTAAACATATCAAATCACATGATAAAAAACATATACTATATCTCACAACCACACTATCGGAATACCCTATTAATAGACTCTACTATAAAAAATGTTTCTCAGACTTCTCACTAACATTACAAATACTTGATATCATATAAGCATGAAATAATATAAAAGATCTTCAATAATTATATTTTTTATTTTCATCATTTTCTTTTTTTAATTAACTAACTTGAGATTAATTATGAATTAGTGTTATTCCACATTACATTGCATTAATAATTATATTATATCCCATTCCCGCAAGGCGTAAACAAAACTAAGGACTCAGTTTCTTAATATTAACATCTTTATAGAATTTGAATTCAGTCAAAAAAATCCAAAGGTTATAAATTTATCAATATTATTAGCATCATTCCATAACCAGGTACTCTAGGAAAACTATCATAATATTACACTAAGAGAAAAAATTCATTGAAGTACATCAAATTTTCCCAAGAAATAGGGAATGGATTTCAAATAAAATAATAAACCTAACCATCATCCATTATAAATTCTTATAAGTGAGAATCTCAGTTATCATCATCATAATAAAGAGTATTTTCATATTAAACTAATTCAATAATATCTAGTTTTATCCCTAACACCCACAGGAATATCCCAAAACATCCCTCTAGCTCAGAAATCAACTGTTGCAATATAACTTCGGCCTCCCCTCCAACATCACAACAGTCATCACATGCTCATCCATTTCAGTTTTACAGCACATACAAGCCACCTCACCCCGCATATCAAAACATCCATCCATCTGTCATATCAAAAGGCTCATATCCAGATCACATGAAAAATGTAGAAGGAACAAACATGCATAAACAACAAGGAAACTAAGCCATCAAAAATGTAATTCAGCCTTCACATGACAACAATATCCCATGGATCCTAAAGCATGGAACTTTTCATTCTGTAGAAAAGGGGAAACTCATTCCCCAAAAACCATCATTATCAAACAATTGGTTCTTATTCCATCTTGAATTTATTGATTCATTATTAACATATTCAAACTACGGGTAACCTAATGCATCAATAAATAGTAATCCATCAGATGAAAACATTATATTTTCATTTCTAACAGTTTCAAAAAACATAAAGAAGGTATATTCTAAATGAATAATACTTTTATTATCATCAACAATCATTATCATGAATCGAGTTGGATGAAAATTCGTTTTTTCTATAAAGTATCTTAATGGATGAGTTGTAATTAAAACACCAATGGGGTCTAAAAACCCCATAAGAGTCATGGGATATGATCCTCCATAGCATTGAAACAAGAAACCTATGGAAATGAGGCCCACTAAGGAAGGAAATAGAAGAAATAGTGTTAGAACCCATCTTGGATCACCAATTATCATAAATAAATGCCACGTATGGATCCCCAATGAAGGAATATCTTTACTCCAAATAAATAGGTCCCCAGATTTCCTAGAATTTTTAGGGATATAGGGTTTAGAGGAAAATATTTAGTGCTGCACCATTTGTAAATGTGTTTCACTAGGGACTTACATGGTATGTGATTCTTAAACATCATGTAATAATTGGGTTTCAGATATTATTAAAACATGTGATGTATTAATCATTATAACCCCAGATAAATACACATCATGAATTGCATCATGAAACCTCTTTATGAAAAAATGAACTAAATATTCATGAAGTAAAAACCCCTTACATGATATGTATTCTCCCAGCATCTGGGTTATAACATCAGGACCCCTCCATACTCACTCAAAACATACTCTAAAAATTAAGACTATTTGTAAAACTCAAATGGTTTGACTACATGCATTTGGGACATTACAAGAATCAAGAACTATTTTATAGTATTTTGTTCTATATGGAATTCATTTTCATCCTGGCATAGATATTTGATAACACGACGATTTGGTATAGGAAATGATATTTCATTTTCTAGATAATTGATATCATATCGGTAAATAAAGATAAAACCAATACAAATATCACTATAAAATCAACCAAGGGATGGAGGACATGATCTAAAAAAAGTAACCATCCACAAACCCCAATCACAGAAGAGTTATATACCTTGGATATATTCCTCTCACAGAAAGTTGTTTTTATCTATTATTCAATATCAAATTTTTGTTGGGAGAATAAATATTAATATAAAACCTGCATTATTTGATTGAATTTGATGAAATTCTATCAAAATTGAATACAAAAATATTCAATATGGAATGATTGTCCCTTTAACAATATAATTATAATGGTAAACTAATGTGGTAGTGATTTCATAGGATCTTCTGTGTTCCATTTCACTCAGATGTTGCTAATGAATAATATCATCATTATAATATTTATTTGGGTACTAGGTTTTATAGTTCTTAAAAACCATTCTTTTGATGTATTAATCTATGGTTAAACTATTTAGGGGGATTATTATACTTTATCATGATAATTGCATTCTATGAATTTATTTAGTTGTTTTTTTCATGATTTCCTACTCTACCAGAGGAAAAATATCATTATAATACTTTTTTTGTAAATTTCATGGGTCTATCCCCCTCTTTATTGGATTGAAAGTTGTTGAATTTTTCTCAATTAAATGTGATTTATCACATAGGTTCCCATGAAAATGTCTATTCCTTCACTTATAATGTGAATAATGTGAGTATCCATGTCTAGTTTCCACATTAACTACACATTACACCATTACATAACATTTACCAGACTCTTATAAAAATTCCTTTAGAATACCTAGTCATATTCCACTAAAAAAGATCAATCATTATTCCAGTTTCTATATTAAAAGAGGATGCATACCTGGTGAGTCTTGTGAAGTTTTATTCATATAAACCAATTGAATCATCTTCATTTTCCCTTAAATAATTTATTTATATATTTATTTACAGGAATATATTTCCAAGAAAATATTTAGTGTATAATATTATCTGGAACTCCATAGGTTCCATAATTTTAGGTTCGTCCTTTTGGGTTCTATTCTTATTAACCATTCACAGTTGGCCATGATCACCTTCCAAATGATAAATGAAAAAGAGAAACATTTATTCTTAGAGAATTGTAAAATATAATATATATTATCTCTTAAGATGATCAATTTATCATTAATTTATGGATATGATGACTTAATAATTGATGGTAGACATTGTGGCATGAAATAATTAATAACATGTTACTCATTCCTTAGTGTGTGACAAACTAGATTCTTCTAGCCTATATCTAGAGTATTTATTAATATATTGGTATAGAATACAAGATATTAAATTTCACAAGGTCAAAGGTTTATGTAATTTTTGAAAGACCAAAGACATAGATCTCTTAAATTTTTTACATAAATACCAAAAATGCAACTTAAGTACTCAGTGAGAACTATATTATTCCTTTTAGCATATAAATGAATTTATTTAAATCTATCTTTTTCGTTTCATTTGGAATGAAAACAATATAAAGGGATAATCCTAGATTCTATTTAAGGGGTAGAGTACAAAAAAATATATAATATTATTTAAATGAATGATAGATATGTTAGGAATGAAAAATAATCCAATATTATATAAAACTATTAACATAGCCATGATATATAACCCATGAAATAAGAATATTTAAATGAATAATAAAATAGAATTTCAATGTGATGTAATTTTTAATGTTAGACATCTTAATATTATCATCAAGGTCTCATGATAAGACATCATATGTAAAAATAATGAAATATATTAAATACCCAAATTATGATACATACTAATTCATTGAGTGACTGTATGATTTTTGACCCCACCCACCAATAAATATGTCTACTTCATTTATCATGTAAAAATAATGAATGATATTTTTTTGATAAGCATTACTTTGTAATAAATAACTATCGATAATCAAATAAAAAGTCTATGGATTTTCAAAAATTCAATAGTAAATATTTTTTATAATTTTCTTGGTAAACACCATTCAATATATAATGTCTTCACATGGTATGAAATACAGGATATATGGTCAGTAAAACATAAAGAATACCTCAATGATAATTAAGAAAATGGATATAAAAATATATATATTCTGATCCATCATTTTAGTTTCTAAATAAGTATACCAAATATAAAAAAATACACCCAAGACTATCAAAACTAGTTTGTAGCTAGTAGCACATTCTTTGAACGAAGTGAGTATTGAATTAATACACAAACAATGTTTTGTAGGGTTATTAACATAAGTTCAAATTTAGTAGATCCTATATCAACTTATGTGTATCCATATATGGAATTGTTTTTATATGAATCTACTGCTCTTTATATTTACAAAATTTTATGATGATATCCTACAATTAGATTTATTCATTGGTTTTATCTAATTTCTGAGTATTGTTATTGTTTTTAAATGTAGCATAATGATAGGGAATTACTAATATATCATTAAAATTAAATATAATGGGAGATAACACCATTAATTTACATTTATTTAAATATTTTATGTAATTTGAAGAGATATTACAACAAAAAAATTAAATTCATATGAATATTGGAGGTTTGGTAAATCGCATTATTATTTTAAATTGCATAAAAATATAAAAATTAAAATAATAATGTAAAGGGACTATTTTTTACATCATAAAAATATTAATCTATTATGATTGATATTTATAATGATGAATGATACTAGTAGTATTATAAGTATTAAAACCTAATTACCTTAAATATGACCATAATCAATGAACCATAATAGAGTTCCTCCAAATACATGTTCTATATATATATAAATACAATTTTATAGGTAAAGTGTGAACCATTAAAAACTCTAAAACCCCTATATTTATCAACATCATCCGAACTAATAGCATATATAATGAACCAAATTCAGAAAATAAATTTAGAATTCTAGAAAAAATAAGAAGAATTCCTCATGCCAGCTAGATTATAATTGCAGAGCCTTAGATTGAAAACTCACACATTGATCTCCTTTCCAAAAGATTTATTAAATTCATTTCCATTGACTGAAATAATTACTAATAATTTACATCTACATGAAATTCAAATAAATCCTCTAGAACACCATCAAGATCACCATCACAAAAGCCATGGAACATGATCCACTATTGAGAAATGAGATAGAAGCTACAAAAATGTGACCCTTAATCATGCCAAAAAAAGATTTTGAAATTCACCAACATCATCGTGCAACACTAAAATCATTGTTTCACCATATTCATCTACCATGATGGAGGAACAAATGTGTCCATAGCTTGACCATCCCTAATATCAATGGAAAAACTACTATAACCATCATAATTGTGTTAATAATTATCTTCACTAACATCCTTATGGATTGCGTATTCATGTATAAATACTTAAATGACATATATAGTTTTATAAAATAGTTTCCCAGAAACATTTTCATAATGTTAATTTCTAATGGACAAATTATTAAAACTTTCCATCATTTATCACATACATTTCACTTTTATCAAACATATGGTGTTTTTCAGTCAATTTTTATAAAACTACATCAGTCTATGAACTGTGATCATATGAGTTATAAAATAGATTCATAATCTCAATAATTTTAGAATTATATTTTCTTTATAATTATACATATAAAATAGCTATACAATTATATAGATTTCCAATGTAGATTCAAAATATGAATGATTTTCGAATGTACTCAATATTAGGTGGTTAGATTTACTATGGTCAATTAATGTTATTATCATTAATATGATTCCCCATTTATCTTTACATAATATTAATTATGTCATAAAATATTTAATTTAATAATTAATTGAATTTATTGAACCATCCATGTTTGGAGGGGATAAAAGTAATTCATGTCATACATGGTGGAGTCTATCCAAAAAACATGAACAATGTTTCTTTAATTTCATAAATGGTAAGTGGATGGTAGAAAAAGGTTAATCCATTTTCACAATAAAAATTTATCATGTTAATGATAATGATTTTATTTTTTTGAAAATGGTATATTAAATTTGAATGACATAGATGAATAAAATAGAAATATATAATAATAATAATATAATTTTCATTCCTCTTTGGAGGGGCCCTTTACTAAGTGGTTTACGATGTCAAAGATTATCCTTTGATGATACTGATTGCTCTAGAATGTGGAAAATGGTGTTTGGGAGGGGTTTTGGTAGTGTTTCTCTGATCTAGGATGATCAATGTGTGTGGAGATGTAAGGTGGTTAAAGGTTCCTTTTATAAGTGAGAGAGATGGTATTTTTTAAAATACATTCAAAATTAAAATAATATAAATTATATTCTCATGGTAAATTTGATCCAAGAAAATAATAATTTTATGATAGGATTGGATAGTTATAAATAAACTCAAATAATAAAATAAATTTTAATGTTTGTGAAATTTGAGACCTTATCACATTTTTTAACCATCATTTTAACTCTAATTTCCCTTAACATGGTGACAAGAATTGGCCCTGATTGACATATTTTTATAAAACAGAATGAAATTCACCTCATTTAATAATATTAACATACATATTCTAATTATAATCATCCATTTTTTAATATTTAATTTATAAAATTTATAAAAATTAAATTGAATAAAATTTGTAAAAAAATATATTCATCAAAAAAAATTATTTTTAAAAATCAAAAAATACTCCTTCAACTTTTATTGATATTAAAAATCAATAAAATTTTGCCATTTTATTAAATTTAAATTTTAAATTTTGTAAATATGAATTGAAAAAGGAATAAAATATAATTCAACTACACTCTAATGATCAGGTAATACAATATGTGTGTTTATTATTTTCATAGATGTTTTGTTTACATGCCATAGATGAATCATGAATGTAATATTCTTGGACATGCAAATAATTTCATCCTAAAAACTAGTGATAAATTATAGAACATAATAAAATGTGGATAGTTCTTCATCATATCATCTTTAGGTTCCCATGTTGTTTCCTTAAACTTTTGATTTATCTATATTCCTTTCACCATCCAGGTTTTCTGATTCCACTATATGTGCTATCTATTATCGAGAATATATATTACCTATTTATTATAATACAGGTTAGGTTCTAACTCTATTTCTTCAGGTTTGAGTATGTTCGTTGTGTGATTCCTTGGTCACAAACACCTAGAACCAGTTCTCATAGACATATAATTTGCAAAAAATATTCAACTCCAACTTTAAGTGCCTAAATATAATCATCAATAAATAAAAACATCCATAATGATTATTTCAACACTTATATACTAAAAATATATTCATTTTTAAAGATTTAGATAATCATAACATGTCACAAATTAATAAATATCATGTTCCTGGAATCAAGACAATATTTTTTCATGAAAAATATAAAGCCCCTTAATCTATAATGATTCTCCAATATGTCCTTTAAATTAATCCCCTCATGTCATCCTTATAAACATTTCACATATACAAATTTTTATGAAAATGGGGAATTGAAACATTAGAATGGGTGAGCTAAAGAACTTTATAAGGGAATACATAAAGCTGAGGTAATCATGGTAAAATCATAGAATTATATTATGGAATGAATAGGTAAATAATATGAACCCATAATCAAAATGAAACTAGAATTATGATATATTCAAGAAAATAAATTAAAACCTAGATTTTAATAATATAAATCTTATATTGAGGGAATTCAGAACTTCAAACATTAAAAAACTATTGTAAATTCCTGGTTCCAAGAAACAATACTTTTTATTTAGACCATTTTCAAGAAATCATGTTTTAAAGGGATTATACTAAGACAAAATCCTATGTTGGGAAGATTCATACAATAAAACCTAACCTATATTCACATGAAACATTTCTATGAATTGAGGGGATATATAATGTCATGTATCACATATCACATATTGAAGTCTAATACATACACCATAAGATTCAAAAATACATTTCAAGTCATTCAATTAAGAAGAACTTAATGAATAAAAACCTGGTTATCCATATAATGAATAATAAAGGATATATACACATGAATATCCTATTTTAGTAGAAATAATCATCAATAATTACAATATTAATCCCCATGTCAATAATATGGATATAATTATAATAACCCATCCATATAAATAAGGTAGATGATGAACACTACATTTTCAAGTTTTCAATAATCATCAGTATTGGAATAAAAATAATTGTAGTGACATTACATTTCCCAATGTCAATTGAATAATATTTTTCTATGTAAACAATATCCAATAAAAATTATATAGCATCTGATTTTCATATAATATTGGGAACTATTTTTTTAGTTAATCCAATACTAGTTTTACATGGTCATAATATATCCAAAGAATGAAGGTTGATGGTTTCAAAAGAACCATACTCAATAAGTGAGGAATATTCATCAACCTGTTTATGTGGTAAGAATTTATATCATATTATAAACAAACATGGAATACCATAGAATAAAATAAAATGGAATAATGTTCCATACATGAGAGATCAAGACTGAGATAAAAAATAAATGAACAAAAAATTTAGTTACTAATAAATCTTACTACTAGGGAATGTAATGAATTGAAATATACATGAATAAGATGGGTTGGTTTATCTAGTAAATATCATAAATTTAAAATCATATGATAAATAAATATTTATGGTAAGTGAATACACCATATGAAGGAAACAAGGTGCACAAAATATATAATTTCTCAATGTTCCTGAATTGGGAGCAGGAAAATTACTTATGTAATTTAAAATTCCATTAATGAGCATTTAATCTGTATCCTCAAAGATGAAATCAATAATTGAAATGTTTTGGTGATTCTTGTCTATCAAAGGGTGTTTTATTATGTAATTATTTAAATTTATATATTACATCTATAGAATAAAAAATGTTCATTATTTACACATTTATATTATAATATACCAATAATTACATTATGATAATCATTAATGATACAAATTCATAGTATCATTTAATTAGGTTGTTAGAGGGACCAGAACATGAACATTCACATATTCAATTAATGATTATGAGTTTCTTGTCTTATTATATCATTTTAAATGAATAATAATGATCTTAGTTAGTGTTTATTAGTGTGATATATAATAATTTTAAATATTTTTAAGAATATTTAATGGATGTGAAAACATTAGAAAATTTGAATAAAATAATATCCTCATAGAATATTTATTTTAAATGATTAAATTAACAATGATAATTTATTGTTAATATCAATAATATGTTCCATAATTTGTCAATAAAATATTAATGGATTTATAGACATTATATTTATCCTTTATAACATCTTTAGATCCACCCATTCTAGGTTATGAAGGAAAGTAAAATAGGTTATGTCATGGAGGTGGTAGTTCGCATAGCACACAAAAAACAATTTTGTGTTTCCAAATCAATGGTGTATATGAATTAATAATGGAAATACATAGACTATAGTAATATTACCATTTATAGATTATAATGAAAAAATTATATTATTTTTATTGAATAAATTTGAAAGAATATAATTAATAATATCTCTACGTAGATGATAATACTCATGTAGGGGACTTGATGTTTCCTTGGAAGGAACATTGGAGATCAAGGCCTCATGATAACTAATGGAAAAAAGAAACACTTTGACATGGGAGAGAGTTATATAAGAAGAAAAATGGAATATATTAAAGGAAAAAATGAAAGTAGATGTGTGTGTTGGAATGGAGGAAGGTATACCCTTTTATAGGTGAAGGTAAGGATAGTTTAGGGAGTAACAATTACATTTAAAATAATGTAAGGAAACTATTTTTTGTCAAATCACACCTCATTCACTCCATTTTAGACAAATTTTATTATTTTATGTCATATCATTTTAACGTTTTTATTTTATCCTAATTTACTGTTGCATGTTTATTAATTTCTAATTGTACTAAATGATTTTATTTAAAAATATTTTGTTATATATTTTAAAATAATAAGTTCAATTTTATTTAAAATTTTAATATCACTTTTTGAAATAATCTTCACTAATATTGGAAAAGTTTGATTTTAATTGAATTGACTTAATTGTGTAGAAACAGTTTTTAGTGAAATATCATATTTTAGATTTCAATTTATATTTAAGGAAAAATTAACATAAGTTTAAATTCATTGAAATAAATAAATTTTTCATAAAAACATTTAGGGTATGAGGCTTTGAAGGAAATTAAAAACTGATTATCAATTGAAAAATAATTGATTTCATGAAATGTACAAAAATTGTTTTAATATTAATGTGACATTCTAATAAATTATAAAAATGGATGACATAGGTTTAAATGTTTAAATAACGTGTTAAAATTAATAATTTTATTCTTTAAATTAATATTTGATCAGTGAAATTATTTTCAAAACTATAGTTCATTATTAATTAATTGTGTTTTCATTCAAATTATATATTTGTTGAAAATTGTATGTTTCTACTTAAAACTGACCTTTTTCTAAAAATATCCAAATTTTAAAATAATTCCATTTTAACATAAGGAATTAATATTTGATCTTAATTTTAACTAATTTCAAATTTGAAAATTTAAATATAATTCTAATAAAATCATAGAATGTAATTGAAAAATAATTTTAATAGGAAAATGAAAATTTTGAATATTAACTATTATTAATAAAATATAATACTATTCACCATTAATATAATTCTTGTATAATTATTAATATAAAACATAATTTATTATTAATAATATGATTCTTTAATTATAAATGTGTAGAACATAAAATATAATTTTACAAAAAATAATTTTCTTATTAATAAATTATGTTATTTTTCATTTTACATAAACTATTATAATTTAAATCATATTTAATGTTGAATTTAATTTTATTATACAAATATTTCAAAAAGCAGTAACTCTTATTAATCCATACTAATTCAACATTTATATCTTAATGGTCATATATAATAATTTATATTTTTTCTACATATATCAAATTTTTTTTCGTTTGGTGTTGTGTGTGGAGGAAGATGTTGAACAAATTTACTTGTTTAAAGGTAATCATATATAAAATTTTTGGGGTGTATAATTCTCCCCCCATACTTATATCAATTTTATCCTCACTATCTTAATTATCACTCACTAATAAATGTATGTGATGGTATTATTAACATATTTTTCATTTGGGATATTTCTTCTTTTATGACATATACCTTCCACTCTTAAACTAGATTAAGTTTCTTATCTTTCCAAAAACGAAATTTTTATATTAATTCAATCATATACAGAATTTTGTATAAAACCTAATCATATATTCTCCATAACATACCTTTTCCAAAACCATTTTATTCTACTAGTTAATAAACCACTTTGAATTTATATATTCCTCCTTCAAATTGACCTTATCTTTAACAATAAAATTTTATTATCCACTATATAAAAATGTCACACAATAGTAAAGAAATATTATAATCCCAAAAATTCAGGTAAATTACACAAAAAATATACAATAAATTTTCAATCTCATGGTAACCATAATTATCTTACATCTTAAATATCAATAAAGCCTTTATTATCTTATCATTAATGATATTTTAGACCTATGTGTTATCTATATATCATTCATGACTTCTCCAGAAGTTTCCAAAAAAATATAACAATGTCATAAAATTACATTTCAAGGTTATTCAACAGATTTAATCTATGTTTTCAAACAGTTTATTCAAATCTAAACAATACCAATCCTTACATGTTTGACCTAATCCTGAGTAACGTTTATAATATATAAAAATTTATTCCATAAATATCACATCACCAATCAAAAAATTAAATAGTTTAAATATCTAATTTATATTATGATATCAACATCCATTCCATAGTTAATTCTAATAAAATTACATTATACATTGTAAAAGGAATATTCTTAAATTATTAACCATTTACTTATGCTTCCATATTCAGTTATAAGTCACAGTGGATTCTAGATACATAAAATTATCAGAATATTATTTATTATCCTATTTTAACAAAATACTAAAACCAAAATGGATATGATAATATAAAATATATAAGATTGAAAACATCAATCTAAACATGTCTTCTTTTATTAAACCTTTCTTTTTAAAATATGATACTTTTTAATAAAATTATGACTCTTTATGATCAATCCATGGTTATCCATAGTCATTCATATTAGATTGTCTCACCAAAATTTATTCAAATCCCTTATAGTGGTTTAAATGTAGAAGTTTAAATAAATAATTAATATCCTATTGTAGTTTTTATCCTGTTGTATAGCAAGGCCTCCTTGTCGGACAATAGGTCATGATTGAGTAATTTCCCCATATGCCCTCTTCGGGGTTATTACCCCAACGTACATCAATATCTAAAGGCCATCCAATTTCTAGTATCTAGGTATGGATATATTTGTTATGAAAATCATATAATCAATAAATTACAAGAAAAATAGGATTTAATTTTAAAATGAAGACTTATTCTTAGGATATTCATTATAGTTCTTACATGCTAAACCCAAATAAAATGAGTGTTATTTACTTAGAATCAAATCATATAATATTCACTAGGGTTAATTATAACTATGAAATTATGATCAAAATCAACATAGGATCCCTTAAATTACCATTAAAAATCCTAATATACAATGTTTTATAAAATAATACTTTGATACAAACTATTACATCCTTGGCCCGCAGTCATGTATCCAATGCTCACAGACAGATACATTACAAAATTTCTTTGATACTTGCTATAAAATCATAGATCAAATCATCCATAATTAAAAAAATACATAATGATTATTTCACCTCTTATATCTTGAGTATATTATAATGTTTATATATTTATAAAATTAGGAAACATGATATACTAATAAATCTAATGATCCTTCTATAAAACACACATTTTTTCCACTATATATGAAAATATATAATCAATAATGAGTTTTCAATATCTTCATTAAATTAGTCCACAAGTCTTGTCTTTTAAAATATTTCCTATGTACTACATTACATAATAACCTGGGGAAATGGATACATAATAAGGGGTGAGATCACAATCATAGTAGGGGAAAGCATATAATTTAAGAAATAATTGTTGAACATGACATAAATATTATTGGAGGAATAGATAAATAAATAATGCCATAATAATCATGAAAGCAGGAGCATTACATATCCTTGAGAATAAATGAAATCATGGATATCAATCATTTTGATCTAATTCTAACGGAATCTATAAATCCATTCATAAAAATCCCCATTATCAAGGCCTTATTCCAAGAAAATTACTTGGTTGCCTGACCGCATTAGATTCATTATAATGTTAAGGCCTTGTTTCATGAGACTACCCTATTATGGGAAGAGGAATACACAAAAACCCTTATTTTTTTCTCATGAGATAGATCAATGCATCGAGGGGATATATATTCTTGTACCTAGACTGTCACTTGTTTTTTGTTCAATGCATTCACTATAAAAAAATACTAGAAAACAAGTATTTATGACAGGTTATTTGTGACAGGTTATACAATCGTCACAAATAGTTGGTTGTAAAAACATATTTGCAACTGGAATAAGTATCTCATCACAAAATACATTGGCATGCATCACATGCCAACAGGAAATAAGCCTATTCATGACTAGTGTTTACACCTGTCAAAAATAGTATCTCTTGGTTTTTAGTACTTGCAATGAGATTTTAGTCCTGTCATAAATAGTATGTCTGCAGGAAAGTATTTATCATGGATCCCATCGCAAATACCTTTTTTACCACCGCCCTAATTAATATAGGGGGTAGCATTTTCCCTAGGGATCTTGTCACAACTACTCCCATTGAAACTGATCAAACCTATATATACCTCTATGCAATTTTTTCCATTTCACCCTTCACTGAAATCCTCCCTCTTTCTCTACTCTCATATTTTTCTCTTTAGTTTTTTCAATGTTTTAAATTTTACAATACATCAGTTTTCATGGTTTGAATCGAGCATAAGATTCAGTTTTAAGGTACTTATTTATTTATATTATTTTTTATTTATTTTATTTTATTTAATATTAGAAATTATTATTATTAATTAAGGGTAATTAAAATAAATTATAATTAGATAGTTTTATTTTTCAATATTTAATTTTATAAATATTTTTTTTTCAATTAGATTTAATGTTTTTTTAAAATTAAATAGTTTTTATTTGTAATAGTTTGGTTCAATTATCATTAATTAGTGATAATTATGTGTAATTAGTATTAATTAGTAATAATTAGTAATAAATAGTAATAATTATTAGTAATTTGTAATAAGTAGTAACAATTGGTAATAATTTCTAATAATTTGTAATAAATAGTATTAAATTGGAATAAATTGTAATTAACATAAAAAATAGTAATAATTAATAATTAATATTAATAATTAGTAATAATTAATACTAATTAGTATTAAATAGGGATAATTAATAATAATTAGTACTAATTAGTAATAATTGGTAATAATTAGTAATAATTAGTAACAAATAGAAATAAATAGAAATAAACAGTACTAGTACGTAATAATAATAATTATTTTTATTAAATAATAATAAATAGAAATAATTAGTAATAATTAGTAATTAATTTTATTAAATAGTAATTATCATGAATAAATTGTAATAAATAGAAATAATTAGTAATAATTAGTAATAATTAGTAATAATTGTTATTAATTAGTTACAAATAGTAATAAATAGTAATAAATAGTAATAATTATTAATAAATAGTAACAAATTGTAATAAACAGTAATAAATAGTAATAAAGAGTAATAATGATTAACAATTAGTAATAAGTATTATTATTTATTACTAAATAGTCATAAATTATAACAAATAATAATAAATATTAATAAATATTGATAATTTGTAATAAATATTAATAAATATTAATAATTTGTAATTATTATTAATAAATATTAATAATTAGTAATAAATATTAATAAATATTAATAAATTGTAATAAATAGTAATAATTAGTAATAAATAGTAATAAATAGTGGTAAATAGTAATAAATAGTATTATATAGTATTAAGTAGTATTAAATAGTACTAATTAGTAACAAATAGCATTGAATATCAATAAGTAGTAGTAAATAGTACTATATACAATTGAATAGTAATAAATAGTAATAAAAAATAATAATTAGTAATAATTAGTAATAATTAGTAATAAATTGCAGTAATTAGTAGTAATTAGTGGAAATTATCACTAATTAGTAATAATATATAGTAATTAGAAGTAATTAGTAAAAATTGTTATATATACTAATTAATATAGTAACAACATGTTTTAAGTAGCAGTTACTAGTAATAATTAGTTGTAATTAGTTATCATTAGTGGCAACTTGAAAAACATAGACATAATTAGTAAAAATAGTTATAAACTAATATAAAGTAGTACTAATTTGTATAATTAGTAATAGTTAGCAGTAATTAGTAATAATTAGTGGTAATTATTAGAAATTAGTAGTAATTAGTAAAAAATAGCGGTAATTACTAATAATTAACAGTAATTTGTAAAAATTAATGATAATTAGTTTAAAAGAACAATATTTATTATTAATTGGTGTTAATATGAAAAACTTAGTGATAAATCTATGTAATTATTCGAAAGTTGCGGTAATAAGTAATAAATTGTTATAAAATAATAAAAACTTGTAATAATTAGTGGTAAGTAGTAGTAATTACTAATAATTAGCAGTAATTATTTATAAGTAGCAGTAATTAGTAAACACTATCTACAATTAGTAAATGATTAATATAAACTAATATAATTTAGTAATAATAATTTTTAAGTAGTAGTAATTAGTAAAAATTAGTAAATAAGTTGTAATATACTAGTTTATATTGTTCTAAATATTGTCTATTTTATTATTTTTATATTTTCAAATTATTTATTATTTATTATTTTATTATTTATTTATTACATTCATTGTTTTATTGTTTATTTATTATTTTATTAATATTATTAGTTTTATTATTATTATATTATTATTATTATAATATAATATATTGTTATTCCTCCAATGGCCCGAAGGCCTTAAATGTTTTTTATTATTAATAAAATTCCTATTTTGGGAAGTAGGGGGAACCTAGATAGACATCATAAACTTAAGACTTATCACAACCTGAAGGTGGGAAAATAAACCTATATTGAAAACTTGGATTAGCCCCTCCCCAGCGTATGAATCGTGATGAAGATCTCCACCATTACAAGGATGTTCATCAAGAAAGTGTCCTTTGTCAAAGCACAAGCCTGATCTGATGGTTGTCTCTATACCATCTCAAACATCCAAATCCAAACAGCTATTCATTGGTGAACCGCTATATCTATTCCTCCTCTGAGACTTGTTCCTTGTGGTCGAGTCAAAAAACTACATTACAAATGGCCAGAAGACCTATCCAACATAAAACATCAAAAAACATCACCACCATAGGTCACCTCTCCAGCACCAGAACCACTGCCAGAAATAGTCCCTCCACACCATTTCCATGAACCACTCTCATCACCGCAATAGCAATCCACCAAAGGGAAGACACTCTATGTTGCACGATTCTACGCCAACACCACTAAGGACTGGAAGGCCCATCAACCACACCAATGAAGCATCTTCAGGGAGGGGAACCAAGATGACCGAGACTGGAAGCATCGGTCTGCTGTGAAACTGATAGGATCATTATAAAAGAAGAACCCTCAAGAGATGCCAAAGCATATGAAATCGCTACAAGAGTTAAGAGAGGAACCCGCAAAACCAAGAGTAGGGCTTTTCCATCTCCATCGACACCAAAATCCACCCACATCATTCCAAATTACAAATCTTCACGGAACCACACAAAAAATCCATCCCACCACAAATATAAACCCACACTATGAAACCAGAAATAGAGATCCCCTCCCCCCGATCCACTCTTGAACCTACAGCGAACCCCACCCTAAAACATCGGAGCTGCCGTAGAGCCTCTACAACCTTGTTGCACAAAGATACAGGTCCGAACCGGAAGCCAAAGCACCGATCGACACAATGGATGAAGAACAAGGGCTGATGACAAACCACACCATGCTTCCAGGGGATACACCATCGAAGACCAAAGCACGCCGATCCACCGAATCCTGGAAGATGAGGACCGAGGATTTCCGATCCACTGAAGCACTGAGGATGTCAAGATCTAGGGCCAAAGACACACCACATAAAGATCCTTAGGAAGATACCACTGAGGATCGAAGCATGTCGGAAGAGGGAAGAAGGAGATGCGGGGTGAAACCCTAGCCGCCTCGAGAGATTGGGAACCCACCACTCAGAGGATTTCAATTTGAGTTTGTTTGAATCTTGATTTGGAATTTAATATATTATTATTATTATTATTCTATATATTTTTACGAATATTGTGTTATTTATTATTTTATTATTTTATTATTTCATAATTTTTTAATATTTTGATTATATTTTTTCAAATTTTATTACATTAATTAGCGTTTATTAGTTTTTATATTTTATATTGTATTATTAATATAATAATTATTTTCTAATTAAATTTTATTAATATTATTATTTTTAATTGTTTTTAATATTTTATTAAATTCTTGGTGATGGTTCAATAATCCCATCGCAAATAGGTTTTTTAAAACCTAAAGAAACTATTTGGGATAGAATACCTTCCCGTCGTATGTAGTTTTGTTTTGCGATGGATCATCACAAAAAAAACTATTTGTGATGTAATATTCTATAACGTGTCATTTGTGAAGGGACCTAGTCGAAAATAACCTTTTTTGACCAAATCCCTTTGGAAAAGACCCGTCACAAAAGCTTTAATTTCCAGTTGTGAGAGATAAAAAGACATTTCTTATCATTCCCTAGGGAATCTATTACTTAATAAAAACATAGATATCCATATAATGAAGAATACAAGATATCACTATTTGATCAAAACATATTGGTATTAAATAGTCATCATTAGTACAAAAACATTTCCAAATCATAATAAAATTTGCAAGATAGTCATAACACATCCAGAGAATGAGGGGGATGGTCTAACAATATATAGTCATCTTATCAATAGTAATAAATTTTTGGAATAACCACATGTGGTGTGAAAAGAGATTTCCCCATGGTATGAGGATAACATTATTTTAATGTTAGTTTCATCCAATCTGAAATATAAAAAATTAAATTTTCACACCATATAGAGAAATGATCATACAATTATGTATTTACTAGAATAACATTATCAAAATTTATTTTGAGAAAGATGGTGGATGATTTTAAATGAGAATATCCCAAGAAGTGAGTAACATTCATCAATGTTTTTATGTGGAAAGAATTTATATCCTCATTAAAAATATACCAAATACCACATATTACAATCATAGGGACCAATGTTCCATAATTATAAGTTCAAGAGAATGATCATAACTCAATTATTGAAAATGTAGTTAGGAAAAAATGTATTGTAGGTAATGAACTGAATCAATAGACACATGAATAATATGAAATGATCATGCTAGTAGGTCCCCTCAAATAAAATTAGTAAAGTAAAAATATATCCATGGGTTGTGAATACACAATAAAAAGTAAACATGGTGTATAAAATGTTTTATGTATCAAATAATCAGGATTGGGAATAATAAAAGTAGTGTGGCTTGAGTAACACTATAACCAAAACCCATTGACTGAGATTTCTTGAAATTCAATTTAAAATATCATTAATTTCACAAATGACAACAATTTCTCCATAGTTTTGTCCTTTTCATAATGTTGGATCCTTTGTTCAAGTTTTGGGTTGAGTTTCCGATGATTTGTTTTTGAGTTTTGGAGTCTTCAGGTGGTTACGACCCTATACATCGATTCGACACGGTATGGATGAAAACATTGTGAGGCCCAGAAGTAACCAACCAACCTTCTTTTAGTGGGTCATGTATTGTTCAATGTTAGAGGAAATAGTATGACAAGCTTGTGAAAATGTTCTATAAAATTATGTAGGTGAGTTTCATGGTTGGTGCATCGTTTCTCATACCATGCTGCCATCCAGCACTAGTTCACTTTCTCTATAGTAGGGTGTTCTTGGTTGGTGCATGGTCTGGAAGACTGTGTGGCCATACTGTGTGGCCTTCCTTGAGTAAAAAAATTAAAATTAACATTAAATTAAGTATAAATAAAATAATTTAAAAATAAAATGTTTTAAAAGTAATATTATGATTATGATTATGATTATTATGATTATTATTATGTTTATTACCATTAAAATTATTAATTTTATTATTATTAATTATTATGATATTTAATTGGGTTTTTATCCCTTAATGGGGGTTCCACACTCTATGTACATCCCCCATATCCTATCTCCCCTACCTCTCTTGACTGGCCCATCATCCTCTCCTCTATAGATGCACGACCTTCCATTCATCTAGGTCCATCTATTCCACTATTTCCACTGATTTATTTTGATTTCGTGGTAGAAACTCTATGGTATGCATTATTCTTCTATCTTTATCCCTATTTATTACAATTATTCCTTCTCCCATCACCCCATTAATTTTGGGAAAACCCTAATTCTAGATTTGATCAGGTTTTTGGTGTTTCTTTCTATTGTTAAGATATAAAGTGGCTCTCTAAGGATGACCTTGTTCGTTTTCCGGCATCTTCCACTTAAGGTGAAGTGATTAGGATCATTTTGGGTCACCTGTTATAGTTTTATGTTGATTTAGTCTACTCTCTTAGTTTGTTTCAATTTTTTTGTGTCCTTTATGGTGATTTTCGGCATTTCTTATATTTTTATGTAGTGCATTTTTGTCTTTGTTGGGATTTTTTTGTTCTCCCACTATCGAAGGATTATATGTGTATGCATAGTTAGGTATAAATATGTGTAATTTGCTCCTTCATTTATATTCAACCACGACATTATGAATATATATATATATATATATAATGGGGCTTGGTGTGATTATATATATATGTGAAAATTAATATGTGTGTAAGTTCAATGAGGTATATTCATGTATAAGTATGTATATAAGGATCCCATTGTATATATTTTCCCATGAAAAGATGTATATAGGGGATAGGTGACCTTTCATTTAATAAAAGGTGTGTATGTATGCAAGAGTAAATGAAATATTGGAGTTTTATTTTTAAAATTTCATAGAGTGCCAATATGTTTTGGCTTTGTATTCTTTTTTTTGAGGTAGGTTCCCTATGAAAGGGCCTCTAATTTGAATTCCATAATTTCATGAGTATTCTTAAAAATTGTTTTTAATATTAATTAGTATATATATGCTATGAAATGTGATTTTGATGCTTTATGTTGAAATGTCCTTTAGTTTCCATGTTCAATTTCATGTTAGACATGTGTAGTCTTCATTGAAATATACTTCCAACCATATTTTTTAAAGATATAATATTTAAATGTTTTAAAGTTTCTTCCAAAAAAATAGTTTTGTTTGTGGAATGTTTATTTCTAATGTTTTATGGTGTTTATAAAATTGATTTTAAATTTTACATGAATGAAAATGTGTTCGTATGTTATTTTAATGAAAGGAAATTTCATGTTTTGGTGTGTTTGGAAATGTGCATTGGTATTGGCATGAATTCAAGGATAAATGAAGATTTTACATTTTAAGATAGACTTCTTGAGTTAAACATGGTTTAATTTTTTTAAAATGTGAGGTTCCATGGTTGATTAACTGGTCTTTTGAAAAGATAAGAAACTTAATAGTGTTTGGTGATTATGTTTTATAAAATGAAAATAATCATTGTAAATAAATAAGGAATTTTTTGTTACATTGAGAATGATTTGTGGTAGTAGAATATTCCTCTTATGGAATTCCACTTGTTTTAGAAAAATGATGTATATGTTAAATGTTTGATTTGAAATATGTTCCTAGTGTAGAGGCTTGTGAGTTGTTATGTGACATTAGAAGAGGTATTCTCTCAAGGAGGGAGATCGGTGGTGGGAAGTTGGATTTTTTTTGTAAAGAAAATGACATGTTAATTTATGTTAGTTTGATAAAAACTCACCACTATTTCATATAGGGGACATTGGAAACTAGGGTACCTTTGTGGCTGGACTAGAAATAGTATTCTAGTTGATTCAAAAGTGATTGAGGCCAGGATTCATCTAGTAGGATTGACAATTGAAACACTAACTAAACATGTTATATGATCAGGTAAAAATAAAACATTGGATGAGATCCTCTATAGTGGATTGCGAATGAGGATCTTGTTGGAAAACTATAACATTGTATTGGATATTCTCTAGTGGGTTGTGCATGAGAATGATATTAGTTGTTGAGTTGGAGGAATTTTATCACTAAGGTACTGTAACGACCTGAAATTTTGAATAAATCTTGTTTCCTAATTTGATGTGTTATTTTATTTTATTTTTATACTCAACAAAAAATGTTTTATTTGATAAACATGATTATAATTAAAACGAGACCAGTGGGTTTTGAATGTTATATGACCATCGGTCAATATGACCACTGTGAACAAAATGTTTTGATTATTGTCTCTAAATATAAGTAATCTTGGTTGATTATTATAGAAAGAAGATTCGATGGCCTCACCTAGTAGTCTTGGACCGATCGAAGCCCATCTAACAGAGCTTGGGAAGGAGGTAGAACCATTGGGCTTTGCTCTGGACCAAACCCAAGCCGAACTTCATCATGTGAAGCTAGAACGTAATCGTCTTCGTGAGAAGTTCAAACTGATAGAAATTACTACTCGGGCAATGTTGACCGAGCCGCCCCAAGATTCTATCACCCTAGCACACCTTACTCTTAGGTCCTATGCTGGTATTATAAGGGGCTATGTAACGAGACCGTAATTGCCTTGTGTAATCCTTGTTTTAAATAAAAATTGGGATTTCTTCTTATGATGAAGTTTATGAATTTTCAAATGACCGGATAAAAATTGTATGCATATTTTTGATGAATTTTCAAAAGGATATTTTAAAAAAATGTTTATGTAACCCTTAAATAATATAAAATGTGTAATGATTTTTAAAAAATGGTCTTCTACAATTATGTCCAGTACGAAATTTAGAGTCTAATAAGATCAACTTGATTTTCGATGAATAGTAAATTATGAATAGTGATATTACGCTTAGGATTAGTAATGTGACCAAATGGATTAGTAATTTCACATAAAGAAAGTTTTAATATAATTTAGACACCTAGATTAAGTAATGTTATTCAATAAAATGGGTAAATAACGGTTTCATAAATTATTAGTCAAGTATTAGTTTTTTTAGGTGAATAGTGTTTTTTAATTAAAAATTTAATTAAAAATAATTAGAAAAATATTTTTATAAAAAGGAATTTATTTTTGAACTCAGAGCATCGATATTATGTTATGGTAATTTTTGGGGTTTTTTCTGAAAAAATGAATTTTCGCTGAATAGTGTATTTATTTAAAAATAAATTTTAAAATATTTAGAAAATTATTTTTATAAAATGAAGTTCATTTTTAAAATCAGAGCATTGATATTTGGTTAGTGTGAAATTTTGGGTTTTTTCTGAGAAAGTTGAATTTTCAGTGAATAGTAAAAATGCAGTTTTAGGGTTTCGGTATGTTTAGTGACATCATAGCTGTGTCATGATGATGTCATGAGATATTTTAAGGGTTGGCCGGCCAAAGGTGATTAATTATTGTTGTGGGGGCCCCATGTGGACTAACTCCATTGTAAATGACAAGGGAGAGAACATGGGTTTTTTTGAGAAAAGCACATGTGAGGTGTCCCTTGGCCATTAATGCCTTGTCCCCTCACTTTCCCTATAAATACCAAGCCCTCCTCTCATCAATTCGACTCCCCACTCTTCCCCAATGAAGTTATGGTCTCATTACCTCCCATGGAGTCCTCCCGAGGTGCCCCCAAGCCCTCAAGGTCCCAACCATTGAGGTTTAAAAGTTACATTTTAAGGTAAGGGATCTGATCTCTCTCTTTCTTTTCAAGAAATCTCTTTTATGTAATTTATTTTATGCTCCATGTTATTATGTTAAATGGTGTTCTTTTATACTCCTCTTACTTCCCTTTTCATTTTCACATAATGAGAGATCCCCTCTTACTCTCATTATTTCTTTTTATGATGTTTTAAGTGGCGCCGTTAGGCTGCCAAAATTTTTGTAACGGATTCTTTCTCCCTTCTCATTTTTCAAGATCTATTTTCATGTAAAGTATTTCAAGTTCCTTTTTATTATGTTGGGGTATGATCTCTAAATTTATTATACTGATCTTTTATGATCATATGATGAGAGACCACATTTTATCTCTTCAATTCAGTATATAAGAAGTTTTAAGTGGCGCTGTTAGGCTGCCGAATTTTTAAGTAGTTCTTCACCCTTCTCGTTTGGAAGTTCTACTTTCATGTCAATTATTTCAAGTTCCTTTTTTTTATGTTGGGGTATGAAATCTATATCTATCATACTGGAATATTATGTTCATATGATGAGAGACCCTATTTTATCTCATCAATTCATTTTTGTTGAAGTTTAAGTGACGCCGTTAGGCTGCCGAATTTTTAAGGGATTCTTTCACCCTTCTCCTTTTCAAAGTTCTAATTCCATGTCAAGTCTTGCAAGTTCCTTTTTATTATGTTGGGGTATGATCCCTATATCTATCATACTGATCTTTTATGTTCACATGATGAGATACCTTATTTGAGATCATCAATTCATTTTTGGATGAAGTTTACGTAACGCTGTTAGGCTGCCGAATTTTCATAAGAGAAATATTATTTCTGTCTTCATTTCATGTTCTTCATTTCATATGGTATATTTTCAAATTTCATTACCATGTTCTTAAATCCCTTATATTCTGTCCATCTACTATTTTATGGGTCATTTATCATTGTTTGACCCATGTCCCCTCTCTTTTCAACGTTTTCTAAAACCGTGTAACGTAGCCGTTGTGCTGCAGAATTTTCGTCTCAAAATGCCTCACTCTTTTTCTCAAAATTACATCATGTTATTAAGTGAATACTCAAAGCTCTTATTTCTACAGGTTTATTCACATATATACAAAAGTGTTCTATTTTAAATTCTGGGATTTACATACATGATACCCGCTTTCCCTTTCCGTGGGTTTAAAGTAACGTAAAGATCATGTCTTTAAAGCAATTTTTAAAACGTTATGATTATGAAATGAAACCCATTTATTTTATGCTATATGGGTTATTTATGAGATGTTTGATGATGATATATGTGGCTCACATGATAATAAAGGAAAATTTAAGGGTGCGCCCTGATAGCGCTCCAATGCATTGGGTAAAGACTTAATCTCTTGAGATGACCATTTTAACGACGCCTTGGTGAATAACCTTGGTAATTTTTAATGACACCTTGGGGATGGGCCTTGGTGAAACGAAAAAATTGTCAATATTAAATGTTGTAGCCACATATTCAAGTTATGAAAAATGTTATTTTATTATGATGTATCTCATGATTTCATTCTCATGCCTTAATGTTCTTTTAATGACCTTATTTAAGTATCTCAAGTTCACATGTAAAATGTTTCTCTTGTTTCTCTTACTGGGCCTTCTGCTCACCCTTTCTTTTGATGTATGTCCCCAGGTTATGAGATGCAGTAATGATCCTAGGATGAACATGAGGAGAAGCCTTTAAAGTGTTTCTGAAGAATGTTTTATGTGTTCATGTTTTAAGTTCCTAGTTTCCAAGACACTAAACCTTAAAGATCCTCAGTTCCGTGTAATGAAATGAAAGTAATGTTATAAAAAGATGGGATGCTATAGTTGGTATCAAAGGATTGTTTTGTTATTTGTGGAAATTAGGATATTAAAACATTAGGAAGAACCCTATAGAAATGTTTAAATATAGGAAATCTTCCAGATATTTTGGTGAGTATTGAGTAAGGGGTTTCAAAGGAAATACATCCCTATCTGGATACGAGCAGGTAGAGGTGGCTCTGGCACAGATGTACATAGGGGTAAAACCCGAAAACACCGCTTTGAGCTAGACTCAAATGAGAACTGGTACATGACAACAGGCCTTTCTGCACTCTTGGTTACGACACTCTCGTGGGATATGATTTGGTAAATTAATAAGCTTATTATGAACCATTATTAAAGGAACAAAGATAAAATTAAATAAAGATTCACATAAGAATATACAATCATGGATAACCTAGATTGGAACCTAGGGGATCGCAAGTTAGGATATACTTTCATTCCATAAGTTTATCCTTTTATGCTTAAAGTTTCCTTTTCATGATTATTGGCGAAGTATTTAAGCCCCTAATTATACTTTATCTTCGTAGTTAATGGTGGGAAATGGAAGAACATGTCCCAACAACCAATGTGATAGGAAATGCGATGACTGCCGTATTAATATGACAGAGATGATTAGGGGATTAAAAGATTATTATTATTTTGGATGACGTTCACTATTTTGGGGACCCTATATGATCGAGGTAAATAGATTACTATGGTATTTTCATTAAGGAGTAAGGTTGACTTATATTTTGAAGAATCGATGAATTTATGGTGGACTTATGGTAATTAAGGTTACTTACGGGAATGATTAACCTATCTTGGGTAAAATATGTTTAGGTTAGCTACTTTTTTTATATGATGTTAGGAGTGGTTGATGTTGTTTGGAGATGAACAATGACGTTTATTTTGGAAGACTATGTTATCAAATCTTTCTTGTATTTGGGTTTCAATCTTAGTTTGGTTTATTTTGAGGAATCTTAAGGACCATTATTTACGGAATGGTCTATGATGAACTTTTGGTAATACCATGGAACTTTGAAGATTTAAAAGTAGTTTCCATTCCTATGGGATTATTTTTGAAGAGTTGTTTTACCTTACCCATTCTATTTTTGGGATAATGTTTAAAGATAGAAGAAATAGATAGTTGATATTTTGTGGATCATGTGATTCTCTAGAAGTTGATTCTTGTGTTTTGATGAGACCAAGTAGTTCTGAATGCTCATCGTTTGGAGAAAAGATTAGTTTTGGTAGAAACTTATTAATGTATGAAACTCTACATGAAGGTAGATATATTTCCTTATGTTTTTGTTCTATGTTGTAAATGAATTCCTCAATGTTATTAAAAGGAACGTAAAACAAAAACATTGTTGGTTTACGTTTCCTACTAGGTAATCAAATACCGCTTACACACATCATAATTTTGGGATTTTCTGGTGGTTAACTTCCTCCTAATAATGTTTTATATCACTCTCCTTTAGAACGTGACCATTTGTTTTCTCCTCCATGTCCATGTTTCCTACATGGAATCCTAGTATGAGTAAACTCGGCTGGCCTTTGTACTTCCTTTTCTTTCTTTTAAAGTAATGGTGTTACTGACTCTTTTTCCAATGTGGGACTTTCAATGAAATTTCAAAATCAATTTTAAAAATTGTGAGGACACAATTTCTTAAGGGGGGAAGATTGTAACAGCACGAAATTTTGAATAAATCTTGTTTCCTAATTTCATGTGTTATTTTATTTTATTTTTATACTCAACAAAAAATGTTTTATTTGATAAACATGATTATAATTAAAATGAGACCTGTGGGTTTTGACTGTTATATGACCATCGGTCAATATGACCACTGTGAACAAAATGTTTTGATTATTGTCTCTAAATATAAGTAATCTTGGTTGATTATTATAGAAAGAATATTCGATGGCCTCACCTAGTAGTCTTGGACCGATCGAATCCCATCTAACAGAGCTTGGGAAGGAGGTAGCACCATTTGGCTTTGCTCTGGACCAAACCCAAGCCAAACTTCATCATGTGAAGCTAGAACGGAATCGCCTTCGCGAGAAGTTCAAACTGATAGAAATTACTACTCGGGCAATGTTGACCGAGCCGCCCCAAGATTCTATCACACTAGAACACCATACTCTTAGGTCCTATGCTGGTATTATAAGGGGCTATGTAACAAGACCGTAACTGCCTTGTGTAATCCTTGTTTTAAATAAAAATTGGGATTTCGTCTTATGATGAAGTTTATGAATTTTCAAATGACCAGATAAAAATAGTATGCATATTTTTGATAAATTTTCAAAAGGATATTTTAAAAAAATGTTTATGTAAACCTTAAATAATTTAAAATGTGTAATGATTTTCAAAAAATGGTCTTCTACAATTATGTCCAGTACAAAATTTAGAGTCTAATAAGATCAAATTGATTTTTTATGAATAGTAAATCATGAATAGTGATTTTACGCTTAGGATTAGTAATGTGACCAAATGGATTAGTAATTTCACTTAAAGAAAGTTTTAATATAATTTAGACACCTAGATTAAGTAATGTGATTCAATAAAATGGGTAAATAACGGTTTCATAAATTATTAGTCAAGTATTAGTTTTTTCGGGTGAATAGTGTTTTTTAATTAAAAATTTAATTACAAATAATTAGAAAATTATTTTTATAAAAAGGACTTTATTTTTGAACTCAGAGCATCGATATTATTTTATGGTAATTTTTGGGTTTTTTTCTGAAAAAATGAATTTTCGGTGAATAGTGTATTTATTTAAAAATAATTAGAAAATTATTTTTATAAAATGAAGTTCATTTTTGAAATATGAGCATTGATATTTTGTTAGTGTGAAATTTTGGGTTTTTTCTGAGAAAGTTGAATTCTCAATGAATAGTAAAAATGCAGTTTTAAGGTTTCGGTATGTTTAGTGACATCATAGCTGTGTCATGATGATGTCATGAGATATTCTAAGGGTTGGCCGGCCAATGGTGATGAATTATTGTTGTGGGGGCCCCATGTGGCCTAAATCCATGGTAAATGTCAAGGGAGAGCACATGGGTTTGAGAAAAGCACATGTGAGGTGTCGCTTGGCCATTAATGCCTTGTTCCCTCACTTTCCCTATAAATACCAAGCCCTCCTCTCATCAATTCGACTCCCCACTCTTCCCCAAAGACGTTTGGGTCTCATTACCTACCAAGGAGTCCTCCCAAGGTGCCCCCAAGCCCTCAAGGTCCCAACCTTTGAGGTTTAAGAGTTACATTTTAAGGTAAGGGATCCGATCTCTCTCTTTCTTTTCAAGAAATCTCTTTTATGTAATTTCTTTTATGCTCCATGTTATTATGTTAAAGGGTGTTCTTTTATACTCCTCTTACTTCCCTTTTCATGTTCACATAATGAGAGATCCCCTCTTACTCTCCTTATTTCGTTTTATGAAGTTTTAAGTGGCGTTGTTAGGCTGCCGAAATTTTTGTAACGGATTCTTTCTCCCTTCTCATTTTTCAAGATCTATTTTCATGTAAAGTATTTCAAGTTCCTTTTTATTATGTTGGGGTATTATCTCTAAATTTATCATAGTGATCTTTTATGATCATATGATGAGATACCCCATTTTATCTTTTCAATTCAGTATTTTGAAGTTTTAAGTGGCACCGTTAGGCTGCCAAATTTTGAAGTAGTTCTTCACCCTTCTCGTTATGAAGTTCTACTTTCATGTCAATTCATTAAAGTTCGTTTTTGTTATGTAGGGGTATGATCTATATGTCCATCATAATGGACTCTTATTTTTATATGATTAGAGACCCTATTTGATCTCATAAATTCATTTTTGTTGAAGTTTAAGTGACGCCGTTAGGCTGCCGAATTTTTAAGGGATTCTTTCACCCTTCTCATTTTCAAAGTTCTAATTCCATGTAAAGTCTTGAAAGTTCCTTTTTATTATGTTGGGGTATGATCTCTATATCTATCATACTTATCTTTTATGTTCATATGATGAGAGACCCTATTTGACATCATCAATTCATTTTTGGTTGAAGTTTACGTAACGCTGTTCGGCTGCCGAATTTTCATAAGAGAAATCTTATTTTTGTCTTCCTTTCATGTTCTTCATTTCATATGGTATATTTTTTAATTTCATTACCATGTTCTTAAATCCCTTATATTCTGTCCCTCTACTGTTTTATGGGTCATTTATCATTGTTGGACTCATGTCCCCTCTCTTTTCAACGTTTTCTAAAACCGTGTAACGTAGCCGTTGTGCTGCAGAATTTTCGTCTCAAAATGCCTCTCTATTTCTCTCAAAATTACTTCATGTTATTAAGTGAATACTCAAAGCTCTTATTTCTACATGGTTATTCACATATATAAAAAAAATTTCTATTTTAAATTCTGGGATTTACATACATGATACACACTTTCCCTTTCCGTGGGTTTAAAGTAACGTAAAGATCAGGTCTTTAATGTAGTTTTTAAAACGTTATGATTATGAAATGAAACCCATTTATTTTATGCTATATGGGTTATTTATGAAATTTTTAATGATGATATATGTGGCTCACATGATAATAAAGTCAAATTTAAGGGTGCGCCCTGATAGCGCTCCAATGCATTGGGTAAAAACATAATCTCTAGAGATGACCATTTTAACGACGCCTTGGTGAATAACCTTGGTAAATTTTAATGACACCTTGGGGATGGACCTTGGTGAAAAGAAACTATTTTCAATATTAAATGTGGTAGCCACATATTCAAGTTATGAAAAATGATATTTTATTATGATTTCATTCTCATGCCTTAATTTTCTTTTCATGACCTTATTGAAGTATCTCAAGTTCACATGTAAAATGTTTCTCTTGTTCCTCTTACTGGGCCTTCTGCTCACCCTTTCTTTTGATGTATGTCGCCAGGTTATGAGATGCAGTAATGATACTAGGACGAACATGAGGATAATCCTTTCAAGTGTTTACGAAGAATGTTTTATGTTTTCATGTTTTAAGTTCCTAGTTTCCAAGACACTAAAACTTAAAGATCCTCAGTTCCGTGTAATGAAATGAATGTTATGTTATAAAAAGATGGGATGCTATAGGTACGAGGTTCATAGAGTCCCAATAATACTAGTTACCTACAGTGATTTCGATGTTTATCCCTTATAACATGGTTAGTTATGATTTGGTGCTCGATATTATTATGCAGTGGACCTTGTGTACATTGTTCTTTTGATGTGATTTCAATTTTAGTTGCTTCATGATTTATTTTCCTCCTTTTTGAAAACAATGTTTTAATGTAAATTGTTTTCCCTTAATATTAAAATGTTTATTCATTCATTGAAACTACTTTGGAAATTTGAAGGAAAAAAATAAAAAATTCTTCATAATGTACATTTGTTACTTGAATTTGAAAAGAATAAAAAATCATATTTTATATGGTTGTATTTTTAAAATAGCGTGGCTTCGTTTTATTTTTAAAGATAAGGCATAGGGAACAGTTTATTTGGGAATGCTCTGTGAGTTTCAATACTTTTTCCAATAGCTTTATTTTTACGTTTTTTGGGTAATGTACCCAGTTCAGTTTTTTTCACCATGGTGCGATGTCAGTTTAGTGGTTGGTAGTGACTCATATGGTCACATTTATTTATCAGTAGTTTTATTTTCATTTCACATATACAGTAAGGTTTTATCATTCATTTTATATTTGATTATTTATTTTTAATTTTTCATGTTCCAAATAATTACCAGCTTCTTTATTTTGATGCTCAACACTGGTTTCCAGTCTGGGAGGATAGGGAATGCCTCTCATGACTTGTTTTAGGCTCTTTTGGGTGACCGGTTTACAGTCAACCAAGGATGGATAGTGACTATTGAAACCATGAAAAGTGTTTCATGCACTTCCTCCCAAAAATTTAAGAAATGGCCTTCACTTAGACACCAAATTAAGAGTTTTAATTATAAATACATATTTATTTTAGGATAAGGAGAAGATCATATTTCCATGTTTCATGAACTAAAACTTCCTCAATTAGGATCCAAAATTTTGAACTATGATTATATATTTTTCAAGGGCGTCTGTGATGGTAGCGAAGGGGCATCCTAAAGGGATGATACCACATAATGACTCTAATCCTGAGCATGGGTGCAGTGGCTTATCCCCTGCAACATAGAGTAATTGTTTCTCCTATGTCCCATAAAACACTGTCAGTGCACATGGGTACATGTGTGTGACCTACCTACATTCCAATAACTTGAGTTCCAATTCACCTTCACATAATGTCTCATGTTTTCTTATATATATACCCTTGGAGTCTTCAATTATATGGATGAATTTCCCCCAAGGATTTTTTATTATCTAATCTCCCTAGTGATTCTACCAAGTACTCTGAATCCTCCATGGGAGTTTGATAATGGAAAAAGATAGGTAATTAAAAGAGGATATTGAAACATTATCACATTTACTGTTAAAAATCAACAACAGTTGTGTGACCCATTCTCCCAACCCCCTGACTTATGATGGCTATAGTGATTCTCCCTTCCTCAAACCAGAACCCACATGACTCACTTCAGGGAATACTTGTGAAGACCCTTGAAGGATCCAGTCATGTCATTCCAATGTTTATTCATCCATGTTGTTCATCAAATAAGGTGCTTCAGTTTTCCCAAGCCGACTAGTGCAGAGTCCCCTTTCATGATTCTTATTTTTTCTCCCTACCCTTTAGCCCATGAAAGCCTTTCATGAATACTCCTTCAAATCCTCTAATGACATGGATTATCCATTACTAGCTCACTTGCATGAAAATTATCATATTGAACCCTCCACCTATTCCTCCTGATTTTCAAAACCATGTGGATGTTCAAATTAGTGTGTCTCTCATTGGGGTTTTGATTCCAGCAGTCCTATTATTCCTACAATTTTAGAGTTGGTTGGTTAGTGTCATTAGGGACCATGTGAGTATGGATCCCCAAATTCACATGGACCCCTACACCCTGGGCAGTGTTAGGACATTCTCAGTCTCAGGTTACGGGGATAGAACTGTGTATTCCCCTTCTTATCTATGAGACCTGAAGGCTCTAGTTCCCAGCAAGGAGGATAAGGATCACACTTGATTTTGGTGAGTCAATAAGTTACATAATGACTTTTCCATTCCTTTATGTTTGGAAAATCACAACAAATTTCATAAGGGAATTTATCTTTCTCTAAGAAATATTTTCTGAAGGAAATTTTCCTTTCTCTAAGAATTGTTTTGTCTGATATCCTTGTTTCTCAAATTCCTTATCTTATATTTTCTTAAACCATGTTTAGCCATCATTTTCATTAAACAAAAATCAGATCCTTACCTAACTCAGAACCATAACATTCATTTGAATATGATTTCCCTAGAATAGTGAGTCTGATTTCTCTGAAAATAATACCCCAATTTCTTCTGAAATCAGACACTGATTTCATTTGAAATTAGACTATGATTTCTTTTAAAACCAGACTCCAATTTCTTCTAAAATCATACTCCAATTTCTTCTAAAATCAGACTCTAATTTCTTCTAAAATGAGACTATGATTTCTTTTGATATCAAACAACATTTTCTTATAATATTAGACTCTGAATTATTTAAATATACGAATCCAAATTCTTCATAAATAAGATTTTGAATTCATCATAAACCAGATTCCAAATTCCTCAGAATTCAGTTATTTTAGAATCTGATTGTTCTTATTTCTAGACTATGATTCTCACTTTCCTATGAATCGAATTATATGTTTTTATTATAGTTATCTCATTTACATAAAGTAAAATTTCTTTTTATTAGATCCATAACATGTTAATGTTTCCTAAGATTAATTTTTTTAATTAAATATATTATTTCTTACACATGGTTTTGTTTCCCATGTTTTCTTGCATGATAATATTTCATAAAATTTGATTTCAACAAACTATTAGCTAAGTGACATGTGTATAGGTGTCTCCTAAATTTAAGGAATATTATGACTATTTGAGGAGGTGTCGGCAGTTGGGATTAATTACATATAAATACTCTCTACATTTTAAGATTTTGAGATGTTGACACAAGAACACACATATAGGGATTATATGTTGTGATGTTGTGAAGTGATTTCTAGAGATAGAGACTCGCATGCCTTTGATGAATGTTTTGATTAACTTTTGCAAGATCTGAAAAACTTCTTCATCCTACTTAGTGAAAATTTGATTATTGCTGATCAATCAAGGGCTTACGGGAATAGGAATACAGATGTGATTAGTAACATAAAGTTAGAGGGCCTATGGGGATAAAAAATATAGATTCTGATATTCTTTTAAAGGGATTACCCTGGTATGGGTAAGGCTGACTTTATTGAAAGTATAAATCAAGGGACCTTTATCCATGGTTGTTGGATACCCTTCTATATGGGCTAAAAATATCCTAATACATGTTTACTTTTTTTATTACAAGTTTTATTTCTGCTGCATTTTGTTAAAGAAAGTATAGTATTATTATACGATATTATACTACATAATCTGATATAAATATGATTCTATATGATTTATGGTAGAATCATTCCCTATGTAAACTTGTTTTATGATTCTTTTTGAAATCAATAATTTTAGATCCTAAGAAAGTTATTTTCTTATTTAAAAACTAAATTGGGTTTATGCATCCATATTTTTTAACTTTTAAACATTTATTTTCTTAAGGATAAAAAACATTAATCATACAATTCACCCCCATCTTATAATTGAGCATCTACATCTATATTTAGATCATAAATTTATTATCATAGAAGGTATATAAATTACTTATACTTACATATAAGTTTTTTTTCTCAACTTTTCTTACTCATCATTACTTTTTCCTGTTTTTCTTAAAATATTCTTTATAAACACATTATTTATAATGTTTTTTTACTAATTATTATTGTGGAAAAGATATTTTGTATCAGAATGGAACAAATAAACATTGGTTTTATAGACAATCTAAATCCTACTAAACCACCAATTTTTTTATTAATGATTATGGGTACTAGAGAGATAAAATGATGACTTTTTTTATTAACACTAGAGGGTATAATTTTTTCATTCTCACTGGGGAATACAAGATTGCTGAGAAAGAAATCAGAACATCCACAAATCAAGAAAAACAAGAATATTAACTAAACTACAAGTAATGGAATACTCTTATATGATATATTACCACTAATATCTACAATAAAAAAAATCATATTGTGAAGCTTAAAATAGCATTGGGAAGAATCTTGAAGTATACACACATTGCAACTTCAGAAGTGATAGAAACTAGAAGAGCTATGTTAACAACAAAGTATCATAGTTTTATGTTTCCTTATAGAGAACCAATTTTCAAAGGGTATAAAATATTTATGATTATCATCAATAGACTTAAATTTATGGGTGATAAAGGACTTTCTGATGCTGTTATTTTGGACAAGATAATAGATTTTATGCCGAATGAGTGGGAATCTAAATGGAAAACTATATTGAAAATAGGAAAGTCTCTAACATCACCATTGAGGAGTTATTTAGAACCCTTCTTCAACATGAAAGAAGAATGAAGAGTGATGCAAGCATTAATAAGAAGAATAATGGTAATGGAAGTGTCTCATTCACTACTACATTTGAATCCAATACTTGGAAAAGGGTAAATAGATCTAAAGATACGAAATATGTTTTAATATCTGAATAAACTGATAGTGACCACTCTAAGAATGAACCATCCAATCTTGCTGGAAGGATGAACAAGATTTTGGGAAAGAATGATTTTTAGTAAATATATAAGAAGAAATAAAGAAAGGTTAAGAAATATTCTGAAGTAACTTGTCATGAATGAAAATGGGTGGGACATATCAGACCTGATTTCCCTATAATCAAGAGAAAGGAAAAAAAGTATAAGCATTATGAAATGAATAAAAATAAGTACTATGAGTCTAAGGATAAGAATGTTCTAAAGGATAACGAAACATGGAGTGCCAATGGTGGTGAATCTTCAGATGAATATTTGGAATATAAATCTTCTATTCATAAGAATATTGGTGTTATATCCAGATTACCTATTGAAAATAATTTTATTATGGATAAGGTACAAAATGATGAATCTTTAACCAATAATTATTTAAATGAATTTTCTCTTAATGAATAATATTATGATTCTTTGGATGAATATTCTTATTCTTTAGAAGATAATATCTTACCTTCATTTGAATAAGTTTTTAGATTTTCTAAATTACATGAGAATGGGAACTATAAGAAAAAAAAAGTTAGAGAAAGAAAATTATAGATTTTTGTTTTAACGAAACAATCATCAGATCTTTCAAAGGGTATTGATAAAAAAACTAACTTTTCTGAAAATATTTCTAAAAAAATTAAGGATGATAATTTTGAGAAGGATAAACATTCTAAGGATCTTGAAAAATTTATTTCTAAGAAAAATAATTTAGAGACTAAATCAAATTATAACACCAATTATTATGACGATAAATTTTTTTTATTATACTAAAATTTGAAATATTTTCCTTAATTTTTATTTATCAAATTTGACTTCTTTAAGGAATGATCTTGATAAAATTATTCATAACTTCGTCCTCTTAGGAGTAGTTTTGTATTTGGATATACTCATTCAAAACCTGTTTTTAGTCATAAATATTTTGTTCCCCAAAGTGTTCCTTTTTTCACTAGGAGTCATTGTGGTGGATATTGGGAGAAAAAATGTTTTGTGAATAAAACCGAATCCTTATGTTTTATTACCTATTACTTTCCTATACAAATTTGGATACCTAATATTTTAATTTCTAACAATTTCAGATCCAAGAAAGTTTGGATTCCAAAAGTCTAACTATTTTATTTTTAAAAAAATAAATGAAGTTCCAAAAACAATACATGGTATATAGATAATGGATGTTCCCAAAAAATGATTGGTAACAAAAATTCCTTGTAAAAGATTATCAAGATGAAAGGTGGAAAATTAAATTTCGGAGATAATGCTTTGGGAGAAATTTTTGGTATAGGTATCATTGTTCTTATTGGAATGACTTTAATTTAAAATTTTTTATTTGTTAATGTTTTTAAGCATAATCTTATAACCATAAGATGATTATGTGATAAAGTTTACCTTGTTAATTTTAGGAATGATAAATTCCTAATAAACAATTCAAAGGAAGAGTTTATTCACACAGCCCATAGGCATGAGAATGTTTATAAACTGAACTTAGAAGACTTTAAGACCCAAGATCTACCTTGACTTAGTGTAATGGAAGACCAATGTTGGTTATGGAATAGAATACTAGGACATTGTAACCTTAGGAAATTATTAAAACTCTCAAATAAAAGACTTGTTAAGGATCTAGCAGAGTTTAGATTTGATTCTTCAAAAGTTTTTAATCCTTGTTAATATGGAAAGAAACATAAGTCAATCTTTAAATAAATCAGTGAAGTCTCAACATTTGAAGCATTACCACTAGTGCATATAGATCTTTTTGTTCCAACACAAACTGGAAGTATTGGAGGCAAATACTCTATATTTTTTTAGTTGATGATTACACTATATTTACTTGGGTCTATTTTCTAGCAAAGAAGTCTGAAGAATATTTCTATTTTAAATAATCTTCAGCCAAAGTTAAAAATGATAAAAACCATCCATTGATAACTATTCATAGTGATCATGGGGGATAATTTGAAAACTAAGATTTTGAAAAAAAATATTACAATAAGGAATTACTCGTAACATTTACCCTCAATGAACTCCTCAACAAAATGGTGATGTTGACAGAAGAATCTGAATTCTTCAAGAGATGACTAGAACCATGTTGAGTGAATATTATATTGCTAAAAAATATTGGGCTGAAGCTGTATATACTACTTATTATATAATAAATGATGTTTTAATCAGTATTTTTATTAATAAAATGCCTTATATATTTTAGACTAGTTTAAAACCTAATTTTTCTTACTTCAAAGTATTTGGATGCAGAGTATTCATCTTGAATACTAAATATAACTTATATAAATTTTCCCCAAATATGATGAAGGAATTTTCTTAGGCTATTCAACAACTTATAAGGCTTATGTTGGGAAAAAATCCCTCAAGGTAACATTGCAGTATTTTTGGGTTGATTGTGTTTGTTGACAAAGCAGGTTTCCCTGGAGAATTGTCGAGTTCCTGAGAAGTTGTTGACAATCCATTTTGACAATGAATGATGTCAAAGGAAAGGATTACCTGGAGGCACTACAAAAGTGCAGTACAAGGTGGCGTCGTTTCCCAGTGTTGGCCAAATTTTTGGGGTCCAAAATTTTGAGTTTGGTGAGCATTGTGAAAATAGGATTTCAATTAATATCATTATTAAATATAGAAATAGGATAAATTTTGTGAAGAAAGGCTTCATGGTTTGGATTTCGCGAAGACCTGAAGAATGATGGCGGTGATTCTTCGCGATTATGATAAGTTTCGCGAACTGCAGAGGTTGAAGCGCATCACGGCGGTGAAGAGAATTGTGAGGGAGCTTCACGGTGAATGTGAAAAGTAAATAACATAATGCTTCGCGATTATGATGAGCTCCACGATTGTAAAATTGTCATGGTGCTTCGAGATTTTGAGAGAATTCCGGTAGAAATTTCGGAGCTTCGTGATTGGAGATGTTGCGGCACTGACTTCGCACGGACGGGTCGAGGGTCAGTGGAATTGCCTATAAATGCAGGTCGACCCCCTCGAGAGAAGTAGAGAGAATATTTAGAGAAAATACTTTGCTCTCGGTTCGCAAAGGTAGTACATGACGACAGTGTTCTTCGCGAAAGAAGAGCTTCGCGGCGGCTATTCTAGCTCCACGAAAGTCATATGCTCCGTGTTGGCTCAGTGAGCTTCACGAGGGAAGTCGCTTTGCGAAGATTTGAGTTCCGTGCCGCCCTAAGAATTGCACAGGCTTGAGCTTTGCGACAGTCTGAGATCCAAAAAATTGTGAGCTTTGAGAAAAGGAAGGTGCTTCGTAAAGGCTTGTTTGAGCTTCGCGAAATTGCGAGCCTCGCGAAGTAGGGTGCTTTGCAAAGGTGTTTCCAAAAGAAGTTTCCTATTTTTCAGAGGCAAAAGGGTATTTATCAATGGATGAATGTTTGACATTAATAGAGAATCTATAAACAGTTGAGGATGTGTGCATTATTTAAAATCAATAGACCTTTAGGTCTATAAACTGTGAGTGGATACTTTCCAGAGCAGTGAGCAAAGGAAGAGGAATAAGGTGATCCTCTCTACCGGTAGTGAGCCAGAGAGAGAGAGAAACGGGGAGTGACCCTTGGGAAAGTAGTGAGCTAACCCTAAACATTGTATAGGTAGTGTGCCTGGGCATAGAAGTGATCTAGCCCGAACATTATTGGCAGTGAGCTTTAGTGGATTTGGTACAATGACACATCACAATTATATGTTCCTTGGATGTAGCCCAGTGAGGGTGAACCAAGTAAAAATATTTTTGTCTACCTGGTTGCTTCCCTACATTGCATCTAAAACATAACCATCGAATAAAGATAAAAAGTAGTGATCAACATAATAACATAAGAGCAAATAAAGTGACCCTTATAATATAGAGGTCAAGATCCAGTGGGGAAAGAATAATTTAAATAAAGAATATCCATATCCTGATTCACCCTCCCTCTTAGGGTATCTTGGCCCCTATTGGTCCTAACAATTGGTATCAGAGGGAAGGTTCCTTTCAATCAGATTTGTTTGCTCTGACTTGGTTTAGCCGATATGTGTGGTTAAAGATTCAGTCTACTCATATCTTGGTGTGCCATGGAAAAGGGTAGAACGCCAAAGAAGAAGCAGAAGTCGGGTGGTATCCCTCAGTGTAGAAGTATCTGTGGAGATAGTGTGATTCAGTTAAAGGAATCTAGTAGCGAACCAAATGTTGATTTGGGTAAAGTGTACAGTGGAAAATCATACTCATTCAATGATGCTGATGGAATGAGTGAAGAACCTGATATTCCAAGTGATGATGGAACTACTGATGATGAAGAAGCTCCAATAAGTCGAAAAGTGGAAGTTTTCCATAAAACAAAGTTAGTGGATCATAAGTTAGATAAAGAGATTAAATCTAAAGATATTAAGATCCAGGCACAGGAAACTGAGATCAACAAGCTAAGAGGTTTGAATCAATGACTTATTTATGTAACTATTGATCTAAGGGAGAAGAATGATTCTCAATATGAAAAACTTCGAAAGAGATCTACAAAGGTTGAAAAATAAAAAGCTGATGTGAAGGAAAAGAATCTGATCTCAGATGAGATTCAAAATCTGAAATCCAGAAATGACGATCTAGTTACACAGTTGTCTGAACAAGTTTAGAAGAATAAAAGGCTACAACAATAGAATGAATCTATCTCTGATTATGTTGCTCAAGAAAAATTGAATGTAAAGAAGCAGAGTGACATGGTGGATAAGCTGAAACATGAATTGGAAGATGAGATATGTTGGGTTAAGGATCTAAAGAAAGAACTCAATACCCAAATTAAATCAAGGGATATGGAGATTCAAAAGATAAGAGAAGAGCTAGAATCAGTGAAGAAGGAAGTAGAGAAATCCAATGCTAGTGGAAATCCTAAAATGAAGGATGACTTGCACTTACTGTTTGATCATCCTTCGACAGGTGATGGTGAAATGAAAATAAAATTTTCTATTTCTGAAAAGAGGTAAGAAAAAATTTTCCCAGCTCAAAGACCATACAGTTTGGAAATAACTGGTACTGGATTTGATGAATTCCCACCCGTTCATGATAGAAAGAGAGATGTGGACAGTTCCAGGAGTGGAGAAAAACCTATATGTGCTGGAGATAGTCCTAAGAGGACAGTTACAAAAATAAGTGACGACATGTGCTATTTCTTTAGGATTCATATCCACAAATCAAACTTCTGTTAAGAGGCTTTGGAATTCATTTTAGGCTATGAAAATCGAAACTTTGATAAATATGAGAATAAGAAGAAGCGTCATGAGAAATCAGAGAGAAGAGTCTCTCAGAGGAAAGCATTCATTAGATGCTATTACTGTGGAAGAATGGGACACACCCTGAATATGTGTTAGGAAGCTCAAGAGCTCAATGTTAGAATAATAATTCCAGATGCATCAACATCTCGGCTGAGAGATGATGAAATGAGGTATTCCTTTAATGGAAGATGTTTCATATGTTCTAATCATGGGAATTTGGAAAGATATTGAAGCAAGAAGAATGCGAGAAAGGAAAAGGAGCTGAGAAAGAGATCCTTGACTCCAGTGATGTATAAAGAGAAATCTTACATTGGGAGACAAATTGGAAAGTTGAAGAATACGCTTAGAGCCTCAGGGGAATCACATGGAGCTGAACGAAAGGTTCATCTGTCACAACCTCTGTCAGACTCACAATCGCCCTCTAAGAATGAACATGAACAAATTTGGAAGAAAAATGGAGGAAATGCTATAGTTGTGAGTAATAAGAATGAACATTCAATGGAGGATTCACCACCAGTGCAAAAGAGTGTGGTGAATCAGATATCTGATAAAAGATAGATAAACCAAGAATTTACTGAAAACATCACATGTCATTTTCCACAGAGAGATATGGAGAAAAGAGGAAGATCCCTAAAATGGGAGAAGAAGAAAGGGAATATGCCTACCAGAGAGATTCCTACCCAGAGATCAAATCAAGGGAAGTGGCATATTGGTAGTAATTCAAAGAGGGAAGTGTGTAAAATTGGTTTTAAACATCAATGTGTGAGGAAGGCCAAGCCTACCGAATCTACATATCAGAAAAAGGCCCATAATGTGGGTAATGAATGCCTTGTCATATGGACAGAATAATTGTAGTTGGCAAGGAAGCTGGAGGAAGAAATGAAAGAGTGTGATGCTCTGCAAGAAAGAATCAAAGGGTTGACCCATCAGGATCAACCACAGTCCTAGTCTTGAGGATTCCAGAAGCACCCCTCTACATATGTGTATAAATGTTGTTAACTAATGATTCAAGTGTTTCGGGTTTTAGGGAGATACGATCCAAGGGGAAGTGGAATCTAAAGATGAAACGTGGAGATGTGATATGCTTCATAGTTTTGATTGACTCGAATCAGGTACCAAATTTGAAGAAGAAGGAGACAAATAGAGCACAATAATAAGTGATTGTGTTATTAATTTTGTCTCTTGTTTCCTACACCGAGTGCCAACTCAGTAGGCTTAGAGATTTTGTTAATGTCTCAATTCTGAGTGGAATATGAGAATAGATGATATAGGAGAAGAAGAATTTTTATGGGTCTAAACAGTGGCCTAACCCTAGTAAGTGTTTCATAACATAGTGGAAGCATTCATTAGCAAAATCAGATGCAAGATCCATCAATGAAATAATTGGATGAATCATATTAGGAGTTTTCAATCGAGGGAATACATATTGATTGAGAATCAGCAATAATCATGCATCTCATGTTTATCTATTGTTTTCTAACAATGTGGTATCAACTAACTGTTTTCAGGATACCAAGAATTTGCGGGAGAGTATCCAAAATGTTTCAACAAGAAGATCAGAAAAGCAGTTGAATGAAATGACGTCATTGAACACTGATCTGTGACATGTTTTTTGTTGAAAGTGAGGATGTGGTAAGAGACTCTGGGGGAGTAGGGGTGACAAATACTAACTTAGAAGAAGACACTGATGATGAATAAGAAAGTGTCAAGTCTGTGTTAGTAAGGAAGCTAATGAGTCGAGATAAAATTGATATGCAGAATATCATTGGTGATCAGTCAGCTCCAGTTCAGACTCGAAGAATGAGATAATTGTAGAAAACATATTTTTTATCCCCGGAAGAGCCAAAATCTTTTTCCAAAGCAGCTGAAGATGAGTACTGGGTTCAGGCTATGAATGAAGAATTTGACAAGATTGAAAAGAATCATAGGTGGGAGATTGTTTCGAGGCCAATAGAAAAAATGTTATCGGGGATAAATGGGTCTATCACAACAAGATGAATGAAGATGGAATAGTGATTCGGAACAAATCATGACTATTGTGAAAGGGGTACTCCCAGATTGAGGGAATATATGTTGAAGAGACATTTGCATCGGTTGCAAGGCTGGAGACAACCATATTAATCCTAGCCATCGTAGTGCAAAAGAAGTTCAAAGTGTTCCAGATGGACGTAAAATCTACATTTTTGAATGGGGTTCTGGAGGAAGAGGTGTAAATTGAGTATCCATATGGTTTTCTCATTCATGAGGATGGGAACGTGGTTTGCATATTGAAGAAGGCACTGTATGGGCTGAAACAAGCACCAAGAGCATGGTACTCAAGGCATGATCAGTACTTGAAGAATCTTAGTTTCCAGCGTGGGGGAGTTGATTAAAATCACTATTTCAACAGCAATAGTAATCAAAGGATGATGGTCTTCGTTTATGTCGATGAAATAATATTTGGCGGATCAGATGAAGTTCAGTGCAAACAGTTTTCTGAATTCATGGAAAGTGAGTTCGAAATGTCAATGATTGGAGAGATAACATTTTTCCTTGTTCTACAGGTGACACATGGAAGAAATGGAACATTCATTTCAAAATCCAATCATGCCAAGGAGGTTTTGAAGAGATTTGGAATGGAAAATTCAAAAGAGATGAAGACTCTGGTAGCTTCCCGAATGAAATTGTCCAAAGATGAGGATGGTAAGGTAGTTAATATCACAGAATATAGGAAAATAATTGGAAGTTTGCTATACTTGACTGAAACAAGGCCTGACATTGTATTCGCCACATTTCAAGAAGCTAGATATCAGAGTAATCCCAAGGAAAGCCACATGATTGCATTGAAAATAATACTTAGGTATATAAAGGGAACAGTGGACTTCGACATGATGTATAATGGAAAATCTCAGTCAGAATTATTGGGATTTACAAATGCAGATTGGTTTGGTTCAGCGGATGACAGGATGTCAACGTCAGGAGGTACATTTTATCATGGTGGCTTGTGTTTTTATTGGCTAATTAAGAAGCAACATTTCATTTCAATGAGCACCACAGTAGCCGGGTATATTGCAGCCACTCAAGCTTGCACACAGTTATTGTGGATGAAGAAACAACTTAAGGATATGGGAGTAGAAGTGAAGTCTCTGATAAGAATCCAGTATGATAACTCAAGTGATATCAATATCAAAAAAATTTGAGTCCATCACTCAAGGACAAATCACATTGAGATAATGTATCATTTTATCAAGGAGAAGGTTGAGCAAGGAATTATGAAGTTGGAGTATGTGCCTACAGAACTAAAGGTTGTAGAAATTCTGACAAAGGCCTTACCCAAGGAAGGGTTTGAAAGGAATCGACTATCTCTGGGAGTTCAGTCGACTCCCTGCACTTAAAAGAGTGTGGATGTGGAACGACCCCTCTCTCCCCACGGTATGATGTGTTTTTCCCTAAGGTGTTGATATGCGTTCTCTACTCTGTGATAGACTACAAAGGCGTGACCTTTGGGTTCGTTGATAAAGGGGGATAAAATAGTGATTGTTCAAGGGGGAGACAGTGTGGCAATTTGATAAATCATGAATGATATGGGGAGAAGCTGATAGGTGGAGCTGCAAGATGGGTGGAGCAATGGGAAAGGGGGAGCGTTTTAAAATCTGACGATGCTAGAAGTGATCGATCAAAGACTAGATATCACGACAGCTGAGGATCGTGATAATAGTAGAACAGTGATGTTGTAAATGTGTAAGAAGGTTTCCATCTATCCCCAAATTGGTAAAAGTGTGGTTTAATAATTGGTATCAATTTATCCATTGGTATCAGTTTGGAATCGACAATGGGTGTCTGACATGAAGTGATTCAATGATGAACTTTTCATACTACTCTCGTTTCTCACAACGAGCATTGATCATGTGGGATTAGAGTATGTGTTAAGTGAATCCTTGAACGCTATCAGAATCGCAAGAGGAGAATGGTGGTAGCAGCTAGAAGGAGACTTAGTGAGGTATCAACGTGCAGAAAATCATTTTGAGAAGATTTATGAAGAGTTTTCAACAAACCCAAAGGGGAGATTGTTGGGAAAAAATCCCTCAAGGTAACATTGAAGTATTTTTGGGTTGATTGTGTTTGTTGTAAAAGAAGGTTTCCATGGATACTTTTCAAGTTCCCGAGAAGTTTTTGACAATCCATGTTGACAAAGAACAATGACAATGGAATGGATGATCTGGAGGTAGTACAAAAGAGAAGTACAAGGTGGTGCCGTTTCCCAGTGTTTGCCAAATTTTTGGGGTCCAAAATTTGGAGTTTGGTGAGCATAACGAAAATAGGATTTCCATGAATATCATAATTAAATATGGAAATGGCATGAATTTCGCGAAGAGAAGCTTCATGGTTTGGATTTCATGAAGACCAGAAGAATGATGATGATGATTCTTCACGATTAAGACAAGCATCGCGAATGGAAGAGGTTGAAGTGCATCGCGGAGGTGAAGAGCATTATGAGGGAGCTTCGCGGAGAAGGTTCAAAGTAAATGATGGAATGCTTTGCGATTACGATGAGCTCCGTGATCAAAAACTTTCCGTGGTGCTTCTCGATTTTGAGAGAATTGTGGCAGAAATTTTGGAGCTTCGCGATTGGCGATGATATAGCACTAGCTTCGCGCGGAAGGTTCAAGGGTCGGTAGAATCGCCTATAAATACAGGTCAACCCCCTCGAGAGAAGTAGAGAGAATTTTTAGAGAAAATACTTTGATCTAGGTTTTCAAATGTAGTTCATGAAGGCAGTGTGCTTCGCAAAAGAAGAGCTTCACAGTGGCTATTCTAGCTCCGTGAAAGTCATGTGCTCCACGTTGGATCAGTGATCTTCGTGATGGAAGTCTCTTTGCGACGACTTGAGCTCCACGTCGGCCTAATAATTTCAAAGGCATGAGCTTTGCGACAGTCTGAGCGCCGTGAAATTGTGAGCTTCACGAAAAGGAAGGTGCTTCGCGAAGGCTTGTTTGAGCCTTGTGAAATTGGGATTCTTGCGAAGTAGGGTTCTTTGCGAAGGTGTTTCCAAAGGAAATTTCCTAGTGTTCAGAGGTAAAGGGGTATTCATCAGTGGATGAAAATTGGACTTTAATAGAGCATCTATCAATAGTTGGGGATGTGTGCATTCATGAAAATGAAGAGACCTACAGGTCTATAAACTGTGTGTGGATCCTTTCCAGAGCAGTGAGAAAAGGAAGAGGAAGAAGGTGATCCTCTCCACCGGCAGTGATCCAGAGAGAGATAAATAGGGAGTGACCCTTGGGAAAGCAGTGAGCTGACACTAAACATTGTATAGGCAGTGTGACTGGGTATAGAAGTGATCTAGCCTGAACATTATTGGCAGTGAGATTTAGTGGATTTGGTACAGAGACACATCGCCATTGTATGCTCCTTGGACGTAGCCCGGTGAGGGTGAACCAAGTAAAAATATTTCTGTCTTCCTAGTTTCTACCCTACATTGCATCTAAAACATAACCATCAGATAAAGATAAAAAGGAGTGATCAACATAATAACATAAGTGAAAACAAAGTGACCCTTATAATATAGAGTTCAAGATTCAGTGGGGCAAGAAGATTTTAAATAAAGAATATCCATACCCTGATTCACCCCCCCTCTCAGGGTATCTTGGTCCCTATTGGTCCTAACAGCTTATATATTTCTTAATAAAGAATCATGTACTGTTGAAGAAATAGTACATGTTAAATTTTATGAAACTGGTCCTTTTGTTTTAAAACAGCCGTATCCTACATCATTGGATGTGTTTTCAAAAACTGATTATCAACCTTTGATGTAAGATTATTCTAATAAGGAAAACACTCAAGAAAATGTTTCTAAAGTATTTATCCCATAATATTTTTTACCTTATGTTGATGAACAAGTTTTAAAAAACCCAAATCAGTTTTTTCTTGAGAATAATCCTAGTGATAGTATCATTGGTGATATAAATCAACCTATAAGGGCTAGAAGTTCTTTAAGAAATGAAGTATTAAATCTAGAATTTCTTTCCTAATTATAACCTAAAAGCATTGATGAAGCATTTGGTGATGATGATTAGATTAAATCTATGCAAGATGATGTCAATGAATTTGATAGGAACAAAGTCTAGACCTTGGTTGAAGGACCTATGGAAACTTTGGTAATTGGTGTAAAATGGGTCTTCAGAAATAAATGTGATGAAAATGGAATCATTGTAAGAAATAATGAAATATTAGTTGTTAAAATCTATAATAATCAAGAAGGAATAGACTATGAAGAAACCTATGATCCTATAGTTATACTTGAATCTCTTTGTATTCTACTAGACATTGCAGCATTCATCAATTTCAAAAAATTTCAAATAGACGTGAAGTGTACCTTCCTTAATGGATATGTTCAATAGGAAGTTTATGTTGAACAAAATTCTGGTTTTGAAAACACAAAAAATCCTGAACATGTTTTTAAACATACCAAAGCCTTATATGAACTTAAATAAGCTCCTAGAGCCTGGTATTATAGACTTATATGATTTTTGTTAGAAAATAATTATTTTAAGGGATCTTCTGATCCAAAACTTTTTATAAACAATGATATAAAAATGTTTTGTTTGTTCAAATATATTTTGATGAAATTATATTCAGATCAACTCAACAATACTTAACTAATTCAGTTTTGAATCTTATTAAATTTGAGTTTTAAATGAGTATGATGGATGAGTTAACATTTTTCCTTGGTTTAAAATTTTTCAAAATCCAAAAAGAACTTATATAACTCTTAATAAGTATATTAACGATCTTATTAAGAAGTGCTTATATGAAAATACTAGATGTATAAGTACTCCAATTAGTACCTCAAATTCTCTTGATCTTGATAAATCTCGGAAACCCATAGATCAAATATCTTTTAAAGGTATGGTATGAAGTCTATTATACATAATATCTAGTCATCCAGACTTAATGATTTTGGTATGATTATGTGAAAGATATCAATCTCATCAAATGAATCTCATTTAAAAGTAGTGAAATTTTTTTCGCTATTTAAAGGGAACTATGGACTTAGGTCTTTTCTATTCCTCTAGAAAGGATTTTGTTTTAAAATGTTTTTTCGGATATATATTTTAGAAGATATATAATGGATTGGAAAATTAAATCAAGAAATTTTCATTTCTGAAGAGATTCATTAGTTTCTTGGTTATGAAATAAGAAATACTCAAAATAACATTCCACTGCTAATGCTGAATATGTAGCAGGTGGAAGTTTTTGTGCTCAAGTGTTTTGGCTTCAACACACACACACAGACTATGGCATGAGTTTTACCAAAACAAAAATAATGTGTGAGAATGCTAGTTCCACTGCCCAAAGTAAATAACCTTGCACACCACTCTCATTCAAAGAATATGGACATTAGGCACCACCTTCTTAGGGATCACACACTTAATAGAGATACCATACTTCAATTTATCAGAATCCAAGATCAATGTGCTGACATATTTAAAAAATATTTACCCTCCAATATATTTTAATACATTAAACAAATGTTAGGAATGATAACTATAAGGTAATCATCCATATTAACATTTTTTTAAAACCATATCATAACATTATGTTAATCCTTTTCATAGAGGAAGTAAATTTGTTTATTTTTTTATATTTACCCTTTCTAAAATTTTCAGAACCTAAATTTATTTCCATTCCCTAATAAAAATTTCTATAACCTAAGATTGATAAGAAGAACCTTTTCAATATTAACAATTATTTCTGAGCAATCTGGAAGGTATGTTTCCTTCACTAAATCTTCCTAATTGAATTTTTTACTTGTTGGTATTTCTGTCTTGTTTTAAGAAAACCATATAAAATTCACTTTATTTAAAGACGATTTTTCCTTAAAACCTCAAAAGTTTATAATCTATAAATCCTTCTTTGACATTAATGTAAAACATCATATAAAATCAATAAAATATCAATCGTTGGATTGATTTGGGAATATGAATCATTTCCAAAAAGGTCTATATAAAGGACCCCCATATTTTCATTCCACATCTATTGTCTTTGTGAGTTTTGTTCCAAAGCTCTAATGCTCTTTAAATCAGCTATTTAGTTTTCTCTGTTTTCTTAAGCTCTGAATGACTATTGTTGTTTCCTCAAAATATCCAATGGCCTCAAACAAGTAACTCAAGTATTGGTTAATTAACTGAGAAAGGTTAGTGAACCTAAATTTCTTTCTCAAGTGTGATTCTATGATTTCAAAATCATTAAAAAATATGGATGGGAATGTCTTTGTGTTTACAAACCAATGAATTGGGATCTAGTTTATCCTGATTTCCTTATTGAATTCTATGAAATAGATTGTTTTTATGAACAATGTGGAAGATAAATGTTTTCATTTAAAATTTATGGAAAGACATATTATTTATCTTGTAATAAGGCTAAAAGAATTATGGATATAACTTTTGAAGGATAGCCTATCTTTTTCTCCCACAAGTTCCCAAACAATGAAGTTACTTTTGAGGATTTTAAGGAAATTGAGTGCCTTGGGATTAAAGGATCTATGTCACAAAAGATCAATCATATTTCAACCAACTATAGATTTCTAGCTCTGTGGATGTATGGTTTTCTAATTCCGATAAAAGGATCGAAGGATTCTGTTAAGAAATGAGATATCTTCATGATGGATTTATTGGCGAATATAAGGAAGATAAACCTAATCTTGTACATTCCCTTGACCATCATAAAGATCAAGAATGGAACCCTCAAGTCTCATATCATAATGTATCCAACAATATTATAAAATATTATTTTCCTATGATTGGAATCATTCATAATTCCTTGCAGTTCAAAACCCAAAGATTTTATGATAATGTTGTTAATTGATTATACTCTGAGAAGGATGAAAATTTGTTTTAGTATTATGATAAGAGTGTTCATTGATCTTTTTAATAGTGATATTCAAGCTATTATCAAGGAAGTTGAAGTAGGATAATGTTCCATGAAATCCCCAAAGAAAAAAAAATATAAAGAACTAGAATCTCTAGAAAATGTACTAGCTCCTTAATCAGTATCTGCTCCACCTAAGAAAAAAAATGAAAACCTTTTTGGATGAAGTAGGAGATGAATAGAGATATTAGAAGAATATAAATAAAGAGGGAGATGAAGTGTTTGAATTAGACCATTCTGAGGCAAAGTCCTTAAAAATACAATTAACTGAAGATCTTGAGATGCAAGAAAAATAGAAGAAGTTAAAGAAGAATACGTCAGAAGATGAGCATGTTCAAGATTTTCTTTGATATAAAGAGAATGCATATGAATAAGTTCAGGTACAAGAGTATTTCTTACAAGAGTCTGTTCAAAATGAATCTCCATGTGTAGATATTAGAATGAAAGATTCAATTCTGGAACCCATTATTGAATAATAAAAAGTACAGAAAGAAAAAGAATAAGAGGGAGAGGAAAGTGAATATATAATCAAAATGATGGAAGAATACCAAGAGAAGGAATGTCCTTCTGAAAAGTTGTCTATCAGAACGTCACAAGTCGAATCAACCAAGATAATCTCAGAAGGGAATGATGATGATGCTCATGACGAGGTTGATAAACCTTTAGATAATGAAAGTAGTAATCATGATTTTATTCAACCAGATGATGTTATAGAAGGTATTGATAAAGTCAGTGAAAAACTTGCTGATGATGAGGATAAAATTATTAATGTTTCTTACTGAGCATGAGACTATGAATGCTGGGAAGGAAATATCTGAAGTTGAGAAAGTTAAGTAAGTGGTTGTTGATTTTCCAAAGAAACCTAAAATTTAAAAATCTAAGAAGGAAGTTATTTTTGGAATGTCTAAGGGAAAAGAATATTAGTAAGATAATGTTCCCTTGCCAGCAAGGAAATTCTTTAGAATCTTCGTCTTCCTTAGGAAAAGATTTTGATGTTTAGTCCTTGAATAAGCTAGTGAATATCATTCCTTTTTTTCCAAGTATTGACTCAAGATTCCATCTGCTCCAAAAAACAATCAATCAAAAGTCATATTCAACTTGTATTCTCATGGAAAAGTTTGTAAAACCTGAAGATGATTTTAAGACCATTCAAATTGGCTATGATGCTCATTAGAGATCATGAAGTGAGATAACCAAGCGGTCTACATCAGTGATTGATGATCTTAAAATCATGGATGATTTCAATGATTCAGTAAAGGATTCCATTGATACGTTAGATGGCATAATCAAGAACCTTACAACAAGACATTCAGAGAAGATGAATCAGGAGAAAGCTTCTTGGATTCAAGAGGATAAAGACCTGAATAGAAATATGAATTCAATTTCTCTCAAATTAAAAAGATAAAGGGAAATCAAGTAATAAATGGCTGAAAATTCAAAGAGAAAGAAGAAGTGAAAAAGTCTCAACTTTAAATTATTAAATTTCAAGAAGAAATAATCAGAGTTCTTGAGAAGAAAAATCGAGATCCAGATCAATTGATCATGAATATTGAAGAAGATCATAAAGTGTTGAAAATGTTGAGTGCTACCCTGTGAAAGATGATGCTAATGGAAAATAAGGGTGAGTGATTTCAAAAAATCTGATCATTTATTGTATTTTCCATGAAACAATTTTTCTTCCCATCTTAATGAATTTTTTTATCTTTCCATTGTTTTGTCATGTATATTTCTAACCTTTCAGGTATTTTTTTTTCATTCCCTCCATTTCATTTTGAAAATCACAAAGGGGGAGAAAAGAATATTCAAAATTAATATTAAGAGAGAATATGTCCAAGTAATGGGGGATGACTTAAATAATATATTATTAAGTAAGAAGAAGTAACTTCTATAAGAATGGAAGGAATATGACCCTTCAAAATTTCAAAACCTAAGGAAGAGTTAGTCATATTCATTTTAGATCATAAACAAAGTAAAGGGAGATATGTATTTCTATTAAAGTTCAAAATGTGAAAACCTAATTCCATATATTCTATTACAAAAAATTGTTTGTGATTTCCAAAAATTGGGAGATTTTTGAGTCAATATATTACCTTATGACTTTTCCATTCCTTTTTTTTTGAAAATCATAGAGACATTTCTTAAGGAAAATTATCTTTCTCTAAAAAAAATTTTCTTACGGAAAATTTTCTTTCCCTAAGAAATGTGTTGTCCCTTATCATTTTTTTAAAATTCCTTAACTAATATTATCTTAAACCATGTTTAACCATATTTTCCATAAACTAAAAAATTTTATCCTTACCTAACTCAAAACCTTGCAATTCTTAGAATCTGATTTCCCTAGAATTTTGATTCTGATTTCTCCTAAAACCAGACTCTTGATTTTTTTCCTGAAATCAGCGTCCAATTTATTTTGATATTAAACTCCAGTTTCTTCTGAAAATAATCTCCAATTTCTTATAAAATAAGTATCCAATTTTTTTTTCTGAAATCAGACTCCCATATCTTATTTAATCAAACTCCAGTTTCTTTCGAAATCAGACTCTGGTTTCTTTTGAAATTAGACTCCCATTCCATCTAAAATCTGACTATGAATTCTTCTGATATTAGACTCTAAATTCATCATAAATCAGACTTTGAATTCATCATAAATCCAAATATTAATTCCTCAATATTCAAACTCTGATTATCTATTATTTTAGAATCTGAATTTTCTTATTTCGAGACTCTGATTCTCACTTTTATAAGAATATGATTTTTCCCTTATAGTTACCTCATTTCCTTACAGTAATGTGTAATTTTATCAAATCCTAAACATGTTAATGTTCCTTAATCCTAAAACATTTCTCCTTAAATTTTATTATTTCATACACATGGTAATTTTTTCCATGTTTTCTTGCATGAAATGATGTCATACAATATGATTTTAATTAACCATTAGCCAAGTGACATGTGTACAGGTCCTTCCTAAATTTAAGGAATAATATGACCATTGGAGGAGGATATGACCATTTGGATTATTTTCCTATAAATACCGCATCCATTTGAATATTTCGAGATGTTGAGACAATAACACAAATATAAATATTACATGTTGTGATGTTATGAAGTGATTTCTATAGAGAGAGAGAGAGAGAATTTCATGCCTTGTGAGAATGTTGTGAACAACTTGTTCAAGCTATGAAAACTTGTTCATCCTACTTAGTTCAAATCTGATTGTTGTTGAAAAATCAAGGGCTTCTAGGAATAGGAAGATAGAGGTGATGAATACCTTAATGTTCTATGGCTTACAGGGATAGCAAGATAGATTCCAAAATTCTTATCGAGGGCTTACCCTGGTGTGGGTAAGACAGAATTTCTTGAATGTATAAATCAAGGGACCTTTATCCATGGTTGTTGGATACCTTTCTCTTTGGGATAAAATATATCTTGTACTTGTTTAATTGTTTTTTATAAGTTTTATTTCAGCTGTATTTTTATAAAGAAGGAAAATATAAATTTATTATACTTTATTTTACTTGTATACTCTGATATAAATAAGATTCTATATGATTTAATGCAGAATAATTCCCTATGAAAATTATTTTAAGCTTCTTTATTGGATACATATTTTCAGATCCTAAGAATGTTAGTTTGTTAGTTAATAACTAATGAGGGTTTATGAATCAATATTGTTTAACTTTGTTAAACATATATTCTATTAAGAATAAAAATAAAATTTATTAAACTTATAATTCACCCCCTCTTTTAATTGAGCATCTACATATATATTCTGATCCTATTGATTTTTCCTTTAAGAGGGAATTATGTCATCTTCCTACTATAGAACCAATTTCAAGGAATCCATCTTAGAGTAAGCGCCTATCCCTTTGGCCATTTAGTTGGAATCTTTCTCCTACCTACCACCATGTCCTTCACCTTCATTCATTCCTTACCTTGGATTCATATCCAATATAATGTGATGAGTGGGGGTGCCATATCCATGGTCTCTTACACTATGGCCATGAACTCTTCCACCTACATGAGAAAGGATAGGGAAGAAATGGGCATACTCAATGCCACATCCCTCTCCCTTTGGGCTTTTACACCATGTCCATCAGTGGAGTGAATGATGATTATGTGGGGTTTGTTTAACCTTTCACATACTGTTGTTACTCAAACCAAGTATGAAACAGGTGGGCTTGGAGGTTTTTGATGATCACATCACCCACACAATCCAAACCATTTTGAACTACATGAACCCAGATTCCTACTGTAATCAGGATACATATGACGCATATCTATGGCCTGAGCTTATGATTTCATTATCCTTATAAGTTAGCCCCAATAAAACCCCCAAACCACTATGTGTCGAAACATCACTCACAGTACATTTTTTAGGGAAGCATTTCTAGGATTGAGGCTAGACTCATTTCCCTCAAAGGAAGATACTCTCCTGTAAGACATACTGAACTATGTGGGATTTGATTCCCATCCAAAAGGGATACATAAGAATCCTCCTAGAGGTTCAAACCCAACATCCTAAATAAAATATTTTCTTCTATTCCATATTTCTATAATGGTTTAATTCAACTTGGAATCTCATGTAACTTCCAAATTCCCTAGGCCACTCTAGCATAAGTCCCGCAACAAGATTTGACTAAGAATATCACACCCCGAAGTTCATGAGACATGATGTTAAACTATATAGTAAGGTCCTTATCAAATTACCATAAAAACTATTATGTGTCCCATTAAGAGGCACTGAACAATGTTTGTTCTAATTTCCTTCATAAGGATACATAGGTAGACGATCTATGGGTTCAATCCCATTATCAAATCAACTTTCATCTATCTATATGATTATAAAATCTAGAGTTTCTTTAGTCTACCTAGATGATAATAACATTATGAGTGCCCACTACATGGATAGAAAACGAACATTGTCATAATATTTACTAAAGAATATCCATATAGTATATAATAGGATACTATCAAGGGATAACCTTGGATACATATAGATATATCCATTGATGAATAACATTAGATACATATATATGATTCTATGATTCTATACATGTTATCAGTTAATTGTTAATTTAAGGTTGCTCCTCATCAAGATTTGGAATTAATGATGGGTTCACAAACATATCTTAAATATATAATAGAGTCTTGGAGTAGGAAATAATTCCCCTCAAAATGGTCTGATGTACTCGACCTCCCATTCTTCTAACCAATATTATTTCTTAACCATCATTGACTAAAACCATAAAGAGAACATTCATTTTGAATGTAGGTCCTTATGGATATAGAACCTTTGGTTATTTCTAGTTCCATGAATAAGCCTATTGGAAACCATTTAGAAATAGAAAACCCTTTATGAAAGATTTCCCAAACTCAACTTCGCAATCAATCATCATGGAAAAATGATTTATGAGGAAAAAATATGTTGAACCTAATGAGAATACTAAACTGAGATGATAGTATCACCCACATGCTAGGCCCTTTCTACTTTAAAATGAACGAGGTCCATAAAAGGAAATCGATCATGCAAGTGTTCTTATAAAAAGATGATTCTTTTTTGGAGTTCATTGATTGTGTTTGTCATATATATACATGAATAATTTTTTAGAATAACTTATAATCCAAATTTATTCCATCACGTTTACACCATCAATTGTTCAGGATGCTACTCTGGTTGGAGCCTTGTCCTCACAAAGGACACCATCACCAACCCAGAGTCTTTAATTCTATGTATCTAATGCACTGGTTCAAGACTACCATCAACATAGTTCCATGATATCCCTTTAATCTTCTTGATAGTCCCAATAGATCAACAATAATCCCTGATCATCAAGTCACCTATGACCGGTGTCCAAGAATAAAATGACACTTACTAGCTTCTTCAACCGTTTTGGGAGATTATCCCCAAAATTCAATAATTATTTTTTCTCATAATTTAGGTATTTGGATTAAGAAGATGCCTATGGACTCGTTCCAAAGATAATGGGGTCCTTCCCAATGGATCTTTCCAACAATCACCACCACCAATGCCACATGGCACTAAAGCCTCAACATGATGAGGGTTTTCTCATCATCCCATTAACCTATGTACTTCAAACCCGGGCATGCAAGAAAAATAATAGGGGACAATGACTATCCATTAGAGAGTAGGTTCACACCATTACACCATTTGGAGAAAACTGCCATCCCTATTTGGTGGGAAATGGTAATCGAGCACATACATCCACCCACCTTAATTCAGAAATCTAGTAGACTTGGATGGCTCAATTCAAAAAATCCCACCAACCAAATACGGTGGAAACCTACAAGTTGGAACATACACCTTCCTTAACTCAAAAATCCTACCAAAATAAAATTTGGAAGCACTCAAAGATTTCTACAATCCATTTTTGGCAGCAAAGAGTGGGGATGCACATACATCTACCCACACCCATCATGCATGAAAACATCCATGTTTGGAAGCCGTGGGAGAAATCACTTGGAATGCTTTGATGAAAAGGAGAGGGTTGAATCAAATCTCTACTCCAATACATGAGTACCATCAGTATCCATTGGTAGAATAGGGAGTAAATGAGCAAGAACATACACATTCTCCAAACATTGAATAGATGTATACAACCATTCAAGTCACTGAAGTCACTAAGAACATCCTAGAAATGGTGAATAGGTAGATGCAGATCCCTTCCCACATATTATTGGAATGCAAGGACATCATCGTTGCATCTATAGTAGTAAAATAGGGATAAAAAAATAAACATTTCACCACAACATAGATGTCTCATCTTTATTTCACCTTAAAGAAGATGCATACATCTGCTCCCATCTAGGAGGATCATGGGACAAAATCACCCTTATCATACAAACTACAGGATCAGGAACATACACCCTCTCTAATTGGAGATTATCAGCCTATCCCAATGGATACTCTAAGAGAGGAATAAATGCTAGCCTATAACAACCACTTCTCCATACAAGGGACCCAAACAGGTCATAAGAAGACATCGGAGAAGAATTCCTACCAAACACATTTAGGAAATCCAGGGCCAATCTCGGATATGGCTCTGCTTAATACTATAGTTCCTGAAGCACTCAGATGTTTATCTATCACATCTCAAATGGAAGAAATCCCAAGGCAATGTTCTTCACAGAACCACCCTTGGGACACTTACCTTCTATCATAGTAGAGAAAATCCTATCCAATCCCACTTTTGTGGTTAAACAACCCAGAAGAATCGACTATGGATAGGCTAGGTAGAGTAGACTCTAGAAAACCCCAAAGAGGATATGATAAAAATGAGGAAATAACTAGCTAAAGATGAAATACCAGTCATGTTTTGGCCATTTTCTACCACTCAATACATTATTTCAATGATTTTGGTAGAATATTGTATTAATGAGATCCACCTCAATTTATGGAATGATATTATTTACCTAAAAGAAAATGTATTACCTATAGATGAATATCAAAGTCCAATAAAGGATATATAAGTGATACAACACCAATATGTCTTGGCATCTCTACTGGTTTTCCGACATCCAAAAATCAAGAAACAGTAACGATCCCTTAAATGTGCATCCAATGTTGAATTAATGAGGTTACAATGACTAATCATAGACACCCCATCTAGTGTTCAAATCAAAGGATGGGGTGCACATGGAGAACTACATTTCACATAACTTACCAGAATGAAAACCTCACTAGAGGTAGTATCAGGCAATGTCCTTTTATTAGGCCATCTACAAAAAATTGATTCTTCTCATGGCCATAGATTTTTTCAACAAGTACATGCCTCAATAAACTCATAGAAATGTTAGTCCCAAAAGAGATAAATCTATTGAGATACTTTTACATCATGCCTTTGAGAACATTGATAATTTCTCTCATTTAGAGTATATCAATCATCAGAATGAGCTTATGTCTTTGATATCACGATTTTCTTATGAAACATGCAATTTATGTGAGTTCTGGATAATGAAACCAACCAATGTTTGGACCAAAATACATAAAATCAGAGTTGAAGTTGCGATGATAACATCCATTTCATTTCAAGAGAAACCCCAACCTACATGGCTATGGGATTTTTTATCCCAACCCTCGAGATCAACCAATCATACCCAAATTACTGTGAATGCAGAATAGGAACATCACCATCCCTTAGGGCTGGGGGATTTTTCACATCAATAATTCCCTCCTCAATGGGAATCAGATTTCTCCTGATTTGGGAAGAAGGTTCAAAGTGAATCCTCTGAGTTCATGATATTCTATGATTCATCTATTTCACTTAGAATGCACATAAGTGAACTATCAGAGGATTCCTATGAAGTTACTATCTTCCTCAAAATTCCCAGAGAATCAATGAACAAGAGGAAAAATTATTGTGGAGGATGGAAAAGAATATGATCACATAGAGACACTGAATGAATTCCCACAAGGCGTTACGCATCGGTGAATGTCATCAATGATGTCACCGAAAATTCTACTAAACATGAGTCTAGTTTAGAGGAGTGAAGAGAAGAAGTTCATGTTCATGATATTGTCCAAACTAAAATGAATGAATGAGGTGTGTGTGCATGAAACTAGAGGATTGATGAGAATCAACGAACCCCCTTGAATAATCCATCTATGCCTCATAAAAAAGAACTTACCAGGGAAAAGGTTAAGTTTCATACTATGTCTAAATTTCCCCCTAAAAGTTCAACCCCTTTCATTATAGAAAATATTTTATCAGAAAGATGAAGAAATAATGGAACTAATAAGACTCAATACAGAGTTAATTTGAGGTCATATTCCTACCAAATATGATCCGGAAGAAGATCCCTTGATAAAATTTCTAGTTGGAACACTTCAAGAAATATTATTTTCCTAAAAAACAAGGAAGATAAAAAAATTCCGTCTATTACTAGAACAACCAGAATCGGGTCATGCACATCATTATAGAAAAGTCCCTATTGGTTACCCATGAATGATCCCCCTAGTGCCACCACCGGTGGTCCTACCAGAAACATTACCTATTTAGGCCCCAACTGCTACACCTATTTAGTTCCAAGATAATATAGTTGTTTCTCAAATTCTTATGCATAAGATTTATTTATTAATAGCTCGATTGTAAAATATTGAAGAAAGGTGTGCACTAGTACAAATATAACAGGAGGATTACCCTAAATGGGTTTATATGACTCCTCCCTCACAAAACCTTGGGAATCCGATATTTCTAAACTTCGATGGATCAGGAGATCCATAGTATCACATAACACATTTCCTCTCTTTATATGATCCTATGATGGGGACCCCATAATAATAAGAGTTATATAAACTAAGATGTTTTTTACATTCACATTAGAGGAGAACCTTTATATGGTATAGAATTTGTAGTCTCAATCAACACAATATGTGAAGATATCTGTTATAAGTTCCTCTTATATTCCAGCTTCACACTATAGACGATGAAATTCTATGATCTTAAGAACATCAAACAAAGGGAGAATGAAAAAATATCTTATTTCATTTCTCGGTGGAAAGTTTTGAAATACTAATTGAATCTACCACTCCATCATGAAGATATATTTCCTATCTATGTAGAGAACCTATAGGATTGGTTGTACACACCATTGATCCCTATGAAATACATAGTATAGTTTTAGGATCATGACTCACTTTCTCAATAGGTGGAGAAATCCACCACAGAGACTAAATCCAAGTCATGAGTTATCCCATCATCTCTCGGAAGAAGAGAAGGGAAATAAAACCCACTATAGTTACACTTATGAAGATCCCTACACCCACACCTGCATCGAAACCCTCATTATACCATATGTACCTACATCTCGTGCATCAGTAACAATGGCCTCCTCATTATAATGACAAAATAGATCAGAGGTGGAGGCAGTTTGAGGAGTTCAAAAAAAGTCTATTCTTTTTGGAATGAAAATGATCCCAACAATATTATATTTTATTTTGAAAACAACATAGTTCAATTGTAAAATCCTAAGAATAAAAAAATAAGTCAGTGAATATATCTCAAATTACTTCCTCTTCTATCAAATTTTGGGGTACCCCATCCAAGAGAGTTTTTTATTTTCAAAGGTCTCCTACCAAAGATAGTGTACTTTGGGAATATGAAACTGAACAACTCACCCACACAGGTAGCATCAATTATACATACTGATGCAAATGAGGAAGGTGACTGGTAGTAAGATAAAATAAATAATTCATAGATATTCATTGATTGGATGGTCATAAATACAATCCACTAGAACCAGTCCATTTTAAAACATACTATAAATTTCTAACTATTCCGATGGTCGGTTACACTACAACAAATCCAGTTTCATTGAAATCCATTTTCTCTAAAGTCAAGTCCTAAAAAAAGAGACATGGACAGAAGCATAAGGAACCATTAAAAAAATATGAGCTCATGTCAAGCCCAAATTTTTCCTTGACCTTATCTGATTTCATTCCAACTATATCAAAATGACGGGAATTGGCCCTCCAAATAGAACAACAAGAGTCAACCTGTCAGGAAGAATCATCATCATACTGGGAATTTATTTTCATCTTTATTAATGTTATTCAATTAATGAACCCCCTATCAGTGATGATTATGATTAAGAATCTAATTTCTCTATACCTAATTAGGGAACTAAATGATAGGTCTATCATGGTATTGAATACATGGGAAGATGTGGTTATGCTTGGTATCACTACATTTAAAAAATATATGCTCGAATATTTTATGAAACAGAAACTTAGGGGATATCCCTATAGCTAGCTCAGTAGGAAAGAGGGAACTCCCCCAAAAATCGCAGGGTCATCCATGAGATGATCATCTTGGAATAATAGTTAGAGGCAATTCCACCACGTCTACAATAGGTGGGAGGACCTAACCAACCTAATCCACTAAGAGTAGAAAAACTTCTAGAACCTTCCCCAATGGAAGGTTCATCCACATTAAGAACATTATCTCCCATGGAAACTGAAAAGGAGAATATCAATGCTGGAAAGTGCATCTGTATGAATCAAAATTATGATATACTGAATCAAGGTGACCAACTATCGATGAAGTTATCAATCATGGATTCCCTAAATCTATCAAAGAATTTCTAGGATGCACTCATTGAGTCTTTTCCAACCACATAAGAGTTTGAATTTGATGCTTCTACTACATATGTTTACTATATAGAGAATGAACAATAGAATTCCATGAGGTCATATCATTCTTGGACTAAGATGAGTATGCTTTTTTATAAGTACACATCATGTACCTGTACATATCTGATAGGATTGATGAAACTGATGTTCAATGAGCATTTATTGACAATGGATCATGTGTTAATATCATTCCAACCCATACTCATCATTGATTGGGTCTCACCAAAACCCACTTGTCTGTGTCCACTACAATGAAACCAGGTTATAAAAACAATGAACATGAACCTCTCGGTGATATTACACTTAGTTCTCAGTTTGGGTATTTCATATATGATTAAGAGTTCATTGTTGTTCGGAAAGACACAACATTCAACATTATTTTGGGAAGACCTTGGCTACGTCAACATGAAACAATTTCTTAGTTGTACCATCATTATCTCAAAAATTTCATAAATATTCAAATTGGTACACTACATGGTAACAAGGAACCGTAGAAGAATTTTCAATCTGAGTACATTGATGTAGAGTTCTATCACAAAGGAGTGAAATGGTCACTAGAAAATGATGTTACTCAAATCAATGCTCTAAATGGGTTTTAGAAGATCTAATCTAACCTATTAAATCATCATAATGTAGATTATGTGCTACCAATAAATCTAATTGAATGGGTAGACCCAAATCCAAGAACTCGTTCAATGGATTCCATAATTTCAGTTATTGTAACTGAACCTAATAGTAGTAAAGAAATAATCAACTCTTGAAGCGATGATGAAAGCCTAGATGAAAATGTTTCATTCCATCCCCCGTGAGTAAACAACTATATTCTTTATAAACCATAGTGAAATAAGTTATAAGACTAATGTAAAATGACATGGATTTCGATTCTCAACACTTGAGGCTCCCTTTGGAGAATAAAAAAGAACCTTCAACCTCAACTGGGATAGAACTGGTTTCCTCCTTTTTTGGATGTCCAAATATAGACTCCTTCATTGAATATAAGGAACTTACATCATTACTTACTCCCCAAAGAATTATAGAAAAGGATAAGGAAGAATATGGATATAAATATGACCTCAGGGATGCCACTCCGATATTTGAGGAAAGCATCTCCGCCATAGTGGATTAACTCAGAGAAATAAATCTGGGTAAAAAAGAAAATATGCGCCCCAGTATTATTAGTACAACCATGAATCTTAAAAATTAGGAGGTATACACCTACTTCCTCAAGAATAATCAGGATGTATTCACCTAGAAATACATAGATATTCTAGTTATTGACCAAGAAGTGGCCACAAATCAATTACGCTTTCCAAAAGATCATTAGGGATACAACTAAGGATCCATGAGGACACACCCAACTCACACATCTACAATTTAGTCTATAGTGGACTAACTCATCAAGGATTACTTCATTGGAGAAGTAAAATATCCAAAATTTTGAGCAAAAATTGGCCTTATTAAGATGAAAAATGGGAAAATCAGTGTTTCCATTGATTTCAAAGATCTCAATAAGAATTTTACAAAATATGACTTTCTGGTTCCAATCATAGTAATTTTGATTTATACAATGGCTGGATACCAATATATCTCTATCATCGATGGATACTTTGGGAAACATTAAATTCGTATGGCCCCATAATATGAAGAATTTGAGCCTTCATGTCCCCTCAAGTTATATTTTTCTATCGGTCAATGCTCGTTGGCCTAAGAATGTTGGTTCCACATTCCAATGTTCCATGCATCACATATTCAAAGCCTTCTTGGGGAATCCGGTTAAATGTTATGTTGATGATATAGTGGTAATTTTCTAGATTCATTCTAATCACATGATTGAACTAGAAACTATATTCAGCACGCTTCAATAGCATAATCTAAAGATGAACCCATTGAAATATTTCTTCAGTGTAACCTTAAGAAATTTTTTTAGATTTTTAATATTCCATCGTCAAATCAAAGTTGATCAAGAGAAAACCAAGTATATCCTTGGAATGTGACCTCCTTGAAATTATAATGATTTAAGAGGACTTCAAGGACACATGGAATATATTCCACACTTTATAGACAACCTTGTAGCAAACTATTTACCATTAACACAATTGAAGATGAAAATGGTAATTTATCATTAGACAAATGAATTTCATGAATCATTTTGTTCCCTCAAAAAATAACTCATTAGACCACTGATTCTGATGACCTCAGTTGAGGGAAAAAACACTCAAACTGTTTGTAACAGCCATGGAATTTTCACTAGGTGCATTCCATGCACAAAAAAATGATGTTGGGAACGAAAACAACCTTTATTTCCTTAGTCAAACCATTATTCACTTTGAGAGTCATTATTATTATTTCAAAAATGTATTCTTTTCATTAATATTTACTTTTAAAAAATTAAGGCACTACTTGCAGCACTATGAGATCCACTTGGCTTATCTCAATAAACCTCTCAAATTGGTCCTCAATAGTCACATGCTAACTGGATGTCCAGAACAGTGGGAAGTTATTCTGTAGAAGTTTGACATACAGTTTGTGCCTTAGGAAGTAGTGAATGTCCATGAAATTATAGAGTTCCTTATTGAGCTCCAATCTATAGATGAAATTCTATTAAATATTTAACTTTATGATGAAGAAATATTTTATATTACAGACATCCCCTGAACATGGGAAATTAATTTGGATAGTGCTTCTAGAATTCTAATGGGGAAGAGAATGGAATACCTGAAACTAAATAATGTTGTGTAAAGGATTGTGCTTATCTCCCTAGAGAAGGTAGTATTAACATACTCCATTCTCTTATCTAATGGTGGAACAAAAAATGTGGTAGAATATCAATCTCTCACTACAGGCCCAGAATTGGAACCTCAAATACTAGTGAGCCACCTAGAGGTGAAGGGTTATTCAAAATTCACAATCAAGAAGATCAAAATCAATTACACAATTAAAAAAGCATAGATAATTCTACTTTTTGATTATGAATAGGGTTTAATGAAAAATTCTCATCAGATCCAACATTGAATTACATCACAAGATTATAGAATGTCTAGGTAGACGCATTGGTAAATATAGCTACATATTTATAAGATCCAAACTAGGATGAAACAATCAGTAATATTTCCCACCACTGAATGGTATCATATTTTGATTGGATCAGAACAGAAGATATAAATTATATCAGTCTTTTCCCATAGCCATATATCCCTAACATGGGATGTATTACACCTATCATGGACTACCTTCTGGATGGGACACTCCCAACAGATAGAGTTGGAAGAGAGAATATCTAGTGGGAGACAACCAATTTCACTATTTATGATGTCCCAAATCACTAAAAATCATCTACAAATGAGGCTTTGATGGTCTTTATTGGGAAGAAATCCTCCACGGTAACATTGATTCATTTTTGGGATGGTTGTGTCTGTCAAAAAATATAGTTTTTAGGGGGATTTTCACGTTCCAGAGATATTGTCGATAATCAATATTAAAAAGGAACCATGATAAAGGAATGGGCCATCTGGAGGTAGTACAAAAGGAATAGATACAAGGTGGTTCCATTTCCAAGTCTTTACCAAATATTAGGTCCTGAAAATCCGAAAATATATAAATGTGTTTTTGGGAAAGGATGTTGTGTGAAATATTATAGGTGGTTTGGAAACTTCAATGGAAGAAATGTTTTGGGAGAAGAACATATAAATTTGGCAAAGGTATGAGGTGCGTGGAATATTGAAAAATGTGTTCCAAATATGAGTTTGCGTGAAAGATATTTTCGCACCTAATGGGACGTCAAACATAAATTTTCATGACACGTCATAGTATTGTGTTACACATTATGGTTTCTACTTAAGGGGGTTATTGACACCTAAAAAATAAGATGTGACCCCCTCATTCAATGTAACTCAACACTTATAGAGAATTGGAGCTCTGGAACACATAAGAATTGCATGAAAAGGGAGTTTCATGTAAGATTGAAAGTTTCGCACAAGAAAGGGAGTTGCACGTAAGATTGGGCATTGTGTTCAAGATGTAGTTTCTATGTAAGACTATGGTTGTGTGTAAGAAGGATTTGAGATTAATATTGGGGTTTCATAAAATAAAGAGTTTCCACGTAAGAATAGATTTTGTGCTTAATGTATAAAAGTTGTTCGTAAGGCACTCTAAGGGGTTCATGAAATATTTGAGGTTTCCTAGTACTCCTATGGTATAGTTTTTTTCATCAGTGGAAGAAATTTGGACTTCAATAGAACAACTACATGAAGTAGAAGATAAATTCATTTGAGATAATTAACGACCCTTCATGTCTATAAACTATGAGTGGATCCTCTGAAGAAGCAGTGAGCACACTTCAGTTGAGAGAGTAGTGATATTTCAAATTATGATTTGTTAAAAAATAGGAAAGACTATTATTCCACTCTAAACTTTGTAAACAATAGTGTTCTTTTAGTGTATTTGGTACATCAACACACTGCCGCTGTATGCTCCTTAGAAATATCTAGTGACGGTGAACCATGTAAAATCGATGTGTCTCATTCATGATTTCATTTCTATATATACATTATTATAGTAAAGAGAGAGAAGTGTTTTTTTGTTTAGAAACAAAACAATATATGAAGATGATTTTTTTTAATACGTCATACACTAATTCACCCCCCCCCCCTCTCTGAATATTTAAACCAGTTTAACTAACAATTGGTATCATATGGAATGGTTAATTTTTGTGTTTTTCTTATGAAGGATTTAATGGTGGTAGTTAATCATAAAGGGGTTCTGATATTCAATGAAAATAGATTTTAACTATGTAATAATTAGATTCAACACTTCTTTCGATCTTTGGGTATGGATGTGTATATAGCTATAATGTTCAGTATTTCATCTAGTATGGAGAGTGGAGTTCCTTCAGAAGATGATTACAAGGAACAAGATGCTGACACGAAATGAATCAATGCAATAAAGGGATCCATATCAAATGAAATTTATACAAAGGCGATGTTGTGTAAAACATCACATGATATGTTGGAAAATCTTTTGAATATATATGAAGGAGATTCAATGGTTAGAGAGGCAAAGCTTCATGTTTTGTGGAACAAGAATGGAGATCTATGAATGAACCTGAATGAGTAAATTGATGCATTCATTGATAAGGTAAATCTTTTATTGGAAGACAAACAAAGTTAGGGAGAAGTCAATGAAGAAAAAAATATTGTGAAGTGTATCTTAAGGAAACTTCATCTTTGGTTCAATATGAAGGTTTAAACTTTGGAAGATAAATATCTGAAAGATCTAACACTAGATAACTTGCATAGTACCCATGTAGAATCTAAAATGAGGAATAATGATAACAATTCTATGGACAAGGGGAAATATAAAGATATGTAATTAAATCCCATGAATAAGTTTACCATTTAATATTCTCAAGATGAATATGAGACAGACAAGGTAATTTCATTCCATTCCTTAAATCATCAAAGAAGTAAAGGAAATTTCAATAGGAAAGTTCCACTTCCTTGATTTAGGTGTGGAAATGTTGCTCATCTTGTAGAAAGCCTAGTATGTTCAATGAAGACCATGAGGATGAATTTGAAATTACTATGAAGAAGTATTCAACCTATTTTAAGGGAAAGAAATAGCTCAAGATAAATATCTTTAAGAAAAATAATCTTCCTTCACAAGATTTTGATAGTACAGATGAATTTGAGGTTGAAGAGTTTGAAGATATAGAGAATTGTAAAGATCATAGAGAAACTAATATGGTAGTAGTCTCCAAATGTACCCAAAAAATATAAGATATTGAAAATGATTAAGAATAAGTTTAAGGAAGAGTTGACCTGTAGGCTGAATTAGAATAAGTACTTGAGGATATAGATGTTTAGAGTGCCAAAATGAAGAATTCCAATAATGTGGTTCATGGATCTAAACACTATATACAGTAGCAGGAAGAAGAGAAGTCTGAATTGGTAGACATAATTATAAAACTTAAGTCTTCAATGCTAGAGAGCTCAGAAAAGGTTACCGAGTATAAAACTAAAAATCTAGGAACATAAAAATGAAATCTACAGTTTGAATAACACTATAAGAGAAAAAATCAAACATATCAAAGAAATTGATGATGAAGTTGTCTATTTATGATTAAAAGTTAAGGATAAAGAAAAAATCATTAATCCCAATATGACATCAGAAAAGAAGATCACTTAGAAGATGGAGAAGTCCGAAAAAGTGTACATAGGTCTAGAAATCTAGAAGTAATAAACAAATATAAATGATAAGGTTGGCATTAGGTCAGATCAAAATTAGAATGCTATCTAGATTGAAGTCTAGCCACAAACACCCACTCCAAAATTGAATATTTATTTGTGTATGAAGAAGGATCATAAGATTCATAGAACCCAAGGTAAAACTATAAATGTAATGGTGACATGAAGTTATGCAACGTAAATTAGGTGTTATTACTGTGGAAATATGGGACACTCATAGAATGTGTGTTCCATATCCAAGAGATATTGAAGGGCACAGGAACAGTAGTGGAAACCAAATAAAGAATGGTACTCCAGAACATCATTCTAGGGACACTATTTTTGTTTTGGAGAATTTGAGAACATGGATAGATATTGTACATCAACCATGCAAGAGAATGTTCCAAAGCATAATCAAAGAGCTCACAGGTAGAAAATCAAAGAACTAATAGGTGAGTTGAAAATGAAAAATTTATTTGCAGCTCTGCAGGATGAATTTTTATGCCATACTCTAAGGAAGATGAAGGTTTACAATCTATACCATATAGGAACTGAAAAACATTTGCTCACGAAGAAGGGGGATGAGAAGGTAGATGTTGCCTAAATTTCCTGTAAAGTATCAAATCATTTTGGTATATGGATCCTTAACAGTAGATTCACATCCCATAAGATAGGGAGTAAGGATCTTGTTATAAGCATAAAATATGAAAAAAAGAGTTGACAAATTTGTTAACAATGAATTACTAAAGATAATTGGCTTAAAGAAGTCCAGTTTTGAGGGAAAATAAATGAGACCTATTTATGTTTTAGTAGTATTATGTATCAATCAAAACTTTCTTAGTGTCATCAAACTATGTGACTCAGGGTATTCTATCTGAATCATTAAAAATACGTGCACTGTAATGGGAAAATATGGTGCAGTTTTTCTACGGGGAAATAGAAAAAAAGGAAATATCTACCTTGTAAGTGGATAAGAAGATATGATCTTTTTATCTAGATAGGAATAAAACAATTTGTGTACTAAATGACTAAGTCATTTATGACAACCATCCATGGAATATTTGGTAAAATGTGATGCTACTAGATATCTCCCTAAGCTATCACGTAATTGTACTCATACATGTCATTCATGTCAACAACGGAAGATAATCATAAAAACATACAATGAAAAAGAACACAAGTCGACTAGAGTGCTTTAATTGGTCCATGCTGATATTTGCAGACTATTTCCACAAAGAGATATTGATGGGAAGAGGAATTATGTCCTTTTCTTTGATTATTATAGCATAATGGATTAGGTATTTATAATTTCCCACATGTATGATGTGTACATTTACAAAAAATAGTATCATAGAAAATCTGAAATGATGTTTGGGCAGAAAATTATGAAGTTTCATACTAATAATGGTATTGAATTCACAAAAAGTTAGGTGGAAGTTTGTCTCAAGAAACACATGATAATGCCTAAAGTTTCATTAGTAAGAACTCCCCAATAGAATGGAGTGGTTGAGAATAGAAAATAGAATTTCAAAAACATGGAAATAAAAATTCAAATTGAAAAAGTCCTACAAGATAAATTTTAGAAGGAAGCGGTCTTGACATCGGTCTATATTTCGAATATGGCACTATTGTGTCCGAAGGAAGGGAGGGCTCTATACGAGATGTGGTATGGAAATAATCTAGAAGTGAAATACTTTAGAATAATTGGAAGTAAGTTATTTATTCCCAACAAATAAAAACATAGGAAATTTTAGTCATGTGGAGATGAGGGGATATTCCATGGATAATCAGGAAAGAGAAAATCATATAAATGCTTTTACAAGAGGCAGGGAAAATTAGTTGAATGAAATGATGTCACTATAGTTTAATATGAATAAATTATTCAATAACTCAATGAATAGTTTCCTACTAAAAGTTGGAGGAGGTAAGAAATAGATAGGGATAATAAGTGGTAGATGTTGATTGCGAATTAGATAATGATGATGATCAAGAGGAAGTAATGTCTGTATCTATAAAGAATCCATATAGTAGAGCTGAAATTGATATAAAAAATATCATTGGTGATCTGAAAGTGCCTATTTGAACAAGAAGAATGAATTTATTATAGAAATTTTCATTCCTATCTTAGGTAGAACCTAAATGTTTTTTTATCTATCTAGAGATGAAAATTCGGTTCAAGAAATGAATGAAGAGCTAGACCAGTTTGAGAAGAACTAGACATGGGAGATTGTTTGGAGGCTAGTAGATATGAATGTCATAGGAAAAAAATTTGTATTTCACAACAAGATGATTGAATATGAATAAGTTATTCAAAAAAAATCACGAATGGAGTACAGAGGGTACCCCCAAATATAGGGTATTGGTGTGGATGAGACATTTTCACTAGTTGCATGGCTGGTGGAAATCAGATTATTCTTGTCCATTGTAGTGGAAATAAAGTTGAAAGTGGTCCAGATGGATGTCAAATCTACATTCTTGAATTTAGTTCTATAATTAGAAGTTTATATTTAGAATCCGTATGGATTTATCATTATTGAGGATTACAAAAATGTTTTTTGTGTTGAAAAAATCACTCTATGGGCTGAAACAAGCACCAAAAGCATGGTATTCAAGGCTTGATCAGTATTTAAAGAAGATTGTATTTCAGTGTGGTGGAGTTGATTACAATATCTATTTCAATAACAATAATAATCAAAGTATGATAGTGTTTGATTATGTCAATGAAATAATATTTTATGAATCAGATGATGCTCAGTGCAGATAGTTTTCCGAATTCATGAAAAGTGAATTTGAAATGTCAATGACTAGTGAGCTGACGTTTTTCCTTGGTTTACAGGTGTCATAAGGAAGGAATGAATCATTCATTTAGCAACCCAAATATTCCACAGAGGTTTTGAGAACATTGCAAATGGAAAATTCAAAAGGAGATGAAGACTATAGTTTCTATCTGAATGAAATTATCAATGGATGGTGATGGAAAGTGGGTTTATATCGTAGAATATATGAATATTATTGGATGTTTACTACACATGAAGGTGAAAAGACCTAATATTGTTTTTTCCACATGCCAAGTATCATGATATCATAGAAACCCCAATTAAATCCACATGATTACAGTAAAAATAATACATCAATATATAAACAGAATTGTGGATTTCGTTTTGATGTATAATGAAAAATCTTAGATAGAGCTAGTGGGATATAACAATACTGATTGGGTTGGTTCCATAGATGATAGAAAATCAACATTGGGAGGTGAATTATAACTCGGTGGATTGTTTATTTCTTGGCTACGAAATAAAAAATATTACATTTCATTAATAATGGTAGCAGCTGCATACATTGAAGCCACTGAAGCATGAAAATAATTATTTTGGATGAAGCATCAACTTTATGATATGGGAGTTGAAGGAAAGACTCTTATTGGAATTCATTGTGATAATTCAAGTGCAATAAATCTTAAAAAACATGTCATCACTCAAGGAATTATATTATTGAAATTAAGTATCATTTTATCAAGAATAAGTTGGAGCAAGGGCTTATGAAGTTAGAGTAAATCCCTATAAAACTACAGGTTGCAAACATTTAGACAATGGCCTTACCCAAAGAAGAAGTTGAGTGGTATAGAATAATAACTAATAAAATACTCTAGAAGATGGTGGATAAATATATGATTCTATGGCATGATTATTTCTTGTATTACTTATGATATTACTAGACTACTAACCATACTACAACATGAGAAACCCCAAAATGTTGGTGTACAGAACATAAGTGGTCCTATCAATTGGATTTTAGTTTCCATCACTCCTCATTTCCATTTGGGAAAAGCTATCTGGCAATGAATAGTATTACAAATTACTGGATGAAATATAGTGGCTGGATGAAAATAGATTTCATAACTTTCGTCACATTCATGTCTATCAGAACCAGATAGTACAATACTATACAAAAAAATGTATGTCTTTGTCCATTCCTTTAAGGAGAGATGGTTTTGTTATATTTGACTCCAATGATATGAGAAAATATTTATCCAATGTTGATCCAAATTTATGAGCGCCTTACTCTATGCATATAGTCCAATCTAATGGATCTTTTTTCGTGATCTCAATGGATGGAGTACTCACTATGGACCCAACAAAAGAAAGGTCCATAAATAAGTACATTATTTAATCACACAAAGATAATCCAAGGTACATGATCTTAAACTACATAAAAACATATGTCCTAGTTTCACGATGTTAAACTCTATAACAACAATCATCTTAGATATAGGATGTTAATATACATCACATCATACATCCAAATTTTAAGAAATTAAACTACATAGTGGGGCCCTATCATATGACTTAATAGTGTATGAAACAATGTCCTTGTAACATAACATTAAAATGCATGACATGTTTTGTTCTTACTGCATGACATTAAACTACATAGTCAATATATTTAATTAGACTTTACGAAATCCCCCAAAGTACCAGGAGAAGATATTCCTTTTCTTCCCTAAAGAGGGGGGGGGGGTATCTCCCATGTGTAAACATCCCCGACATCATTTTCAATCACTAGTGGCACTCAAATCCTATTTTTTCCTAATTTTAGAACACATGAAAAGGATCCCTCCAACATGAACTATGTGAGGGTTCATTATTTCATCAGAAAGATATGAAGTGACAAAAATTTCTCCTATCTCAGTCTTATCCGTAATCACCATGAAAACATCTTATGTCCCTGTGTACAAACTTGATATTCCAAAGAAACATTTTTTCCATAAGATATGGTTTAATTCATATTACAATGAATAATATTTTGGGAACAAACATCAATGAATATGTTATCAAAGCCCCTTTACCTATATCAAAACCCAGTTAGTGTGGGGAACCACCATCAAGAACTATGTGTGGCTTGATTCATGCCTCAGTATGATATGTTGCGATGCCCATATCTCATATATCGGGTCTTGTTGGAATGTTTTTAAAAAATCCTCTTTCACTCCCTGTGTGCATGAACTAGATATACATAGGGACCCAATCCAGAACTACATGTGACTTGGTTCTTTCCCAAGCAAGACATGTAGTGATTCCTAAATCACCTATCCAAGGTCTTACCATTTTTTTAAAAAACCACTTATTTCTCACATCAATATTTAGTTGGTATGGGGAACCATATTCCATAACTAGGTGTGGTTTGATTCTTATTATTTTAAGATACATAGTAATACCTAAATTTTTAATCTTTGGTTCAATTACAATGTTTTTATAACTTCATGTAAGTTCTCTTATATCTCTATCGCATGACGTTAAAATGTTTGGCATTCTTGGAACTACATGTGGCATGATTCTTTCCATGGAAAGATACATAATGACCCATAAATCTTCTATCATGAGTCCAGCTACAATTAAAAAAACACACTCTCTATGCGTGGAAAAGACCTTGATGGGGAACCTTATATATAGATACATGTGGCTTGATTCTCACAAATAATGAGATATGTAGTGGCACTGAAATCTTCAATCCTAGGCCCAGTAACAACACACCACAGAAATCCCATACTCTCATGTCTATGAGTCATATCAATATGAGGATATCCAAAATAAGTTCTCACCTTGTGCATGAACCTGTATCTAATTGAAATATGTGTATCTTAATTTTTACTCTGACAAGATACATAATGATGATTAGATTCTACACCCTTGCCTAGATATGATATTCCTTTTCACAACAAAATCACCAATGTCCTATCCATAAAACGTTTAAATGCACGGCCAACGCCCATACTACATGAGTTCAAACTACATGGTACCTCTAGAAATATGTTTGGCTTCATTATCATCCCATTGAGATATGTAGTAAAGCCTAGGACTTAAGACCTAGTCCTATACATAGGTTAAAAAATATTTCCACTCCCTGACATAAAAAAAATCTGTGCATGAGCTTTTATTTTGGGTGTTCTCCTTAGATAACCCATCAAGGAAACAAGAGATGTCACCCTTATTCATATGATTCAGATCTATGTAAGGGACTCCAAATTCATGTCTAGTATCAGTCCAATTATTCTTTTATGCACTGAAAAATTACACAATCTCAAGCCATGTTACTAATCTTGAATACTTTCATATCATCATATCATTTCCTTATATTTTTCTGGTAGAATTTCTAATAGCTTGGAGATCTTTTTCCTAACCATTTAGTATGTGCCCCAGTTGGCCTTGCATATGTCAGCCCCATAATGGGAATGTCATCCCAAGGATTCCACTATTTGGCTATGTAGAATGTTCCCCAGCAATCCTTGAATAAAAAACCACCATAATTAGTTTGTCAAAAAGAAATAAATTCTCCCTTGGGAGAAGCCTCTTCTATACCTTTAATCATTAAAAACATTATTCTAAAACCCAAAAATCCACAATGATCCCTTGTATAATTTTCCTATATACTATCACCCAACCTGAACATTTTAAAGACTATTGTTTACTCTTTCAAACTTCACTTGTTTAAATAATATAAGAATACTGATGGTCCATTTAACCATATATCATTCACTATTTCCCCAATCTTATGATCCATGTCGTAGGACCTAAAACTAAAAATACCATACTCTTAACACTTGGGTAAGACCTACACAGAGAAAGCATTTCTTAAATTATATGGAATTTCCAACTTCAAATACCCCTACCTTATTTAGGAACATTCTTCACAAACAAAACATTGTATATAAGAAAATAATAATCTCCATAAAATTTCATTGGATTCTATTTATAGAATGTAAGAATTCATAAGAGCTCCTTTTCCTGACCCTAAAGTATTCTCTTTAGTTGGCCTTGCATATGCTGCGCCCATAATGGGAATGTTATCCTAATGATGCCGCTATATGACTATGTAGTATGTTCCCTAATTTTCCTTTCATAGAACAACACTCATAATGGATTTTTCAGCGAGTGGTAACTTATTAATTATAAGAGGAATCTTATAACATCATATAGTTATTTTTTCCATACCATTATTCATATCCAGAAATTCCAAAATCAAATCTCAAAATATTACTGTAACGCCCCGACCCCAGTTACCCAGAGTCGGTGCATTATTACGTAGCATTGGCATGATCACAAAAGATCAAGTCTCGAAAGACCGATTAGTTTAGTAGCCTTGGAAACACTTGATACATTCATAGAAGTTACATTACATCATAAATTGAAAAACAATAATAACATGGTCTTCAAAGTCCACACTCATATCCCCTTATGACTATCCCTACAGGTCATTCATAAAATACTTCTTCACATCCTGGAAAATATTAACACATTGAAAGGGGTGAGCTCAGATGCTCAGTAAGGATAACAATATTACGAAAGCTTTCATAAATAAACATAAACATATAAGGCAATGTATAACTAAAACAAAATCCTTTTAAACTTGAACTTCAGCGTAATATGGCAAAAGTAAAATGAAATAATGGAATTTACTTGTTCACATGGTTATTCTACTAGTTTAATAATCACATGCAATATCAATAACCACTTTCATAATGATGGAATGCATAATGCCAGACTATCATAACCATGTATCCAAGGCCTCATGCCAAGAATACAAATACTATTTTGTCAAGGCCACGTGCCAATACACTAGTTTGTCTCATGATACCTTCTGATGCATCGAGGAGCTATAGCGGGCTCCACCCGTCACTTATTAAGTCCAATGCATTCTTCATATGAACAGGTTTAAACATATCATAAACCGTAACATAATCATCTCACATAAAACATGCATAAAAGAAAACATAACATTTCCACATTTCAATAAAAATATATCAATACAACACATTGATATAATAAAAACAATATCAAAATCATTTTCAATACCAAAATAAAATAAAAATAAAACTTGGTATATATTTTTCTTAAAAAAAATTATGGCTTGTAGGGAAGCCGAAACTCAAATAATGGTCACGACAGTGGAGAAGTCGTTGTCACCGCATACGAATGACAAGAAAAACATTCCTTTTTGTAGTTTTGTAAAACGAATCGTATAAAAAGATCCATTTTGAATAAACATAAAAGTCAAAGGGGTTTATACACCGTATAGAATAAATTTGTGTATAAAACAAAATATGCCTCAATGAATGGAGATTCAGACGATGTCCCTTACAAAGATCATTTTTTTTAAATAAAATAGATCTATTATGTGTATCCACTATAAGTAATCATATAGAAAGTACAAATACAAGATAGGACATAATAATATCATGACATATTTTGAAAGTAGAAGATTAACCCAAAGCACATAAATTGGGTTAAGAAGTTCCCCTACCTCGTGTTCGAATTGACTCGATCGTTCTTTAACCTCCGGAATAATAAACTAGAGTTAATTTCTACTTTCTTAAGAACCTTTTTAAAGTTCATTATTCCTTTTATATCACTTATTACCATGTTATGAACATTATTTAATTATTTAAGTTAATAACGGTCGTTCTGTCGATCTTTGGTACTTGAGTCAAAAATAAATTTCTTATAATTATAAGTTGTTCATGTGGTAAATTATCCTTTATATACAGAATTATATTCATGATATATATGTAATATATATCATATATATCCAGTATATACATTCATTTATAATATTACATAACATTTAGAGGTAAGAAATGAAATTCACCGTTCATGGAGACGGTAGGCCGTGCGTACGCATGAACGATACTTTCATTTATATTTCATATTTAATGGAATGAAATAATAATTATATAAAGGTATATTATAATTCCAGTATAATATCATATATAATATCATCTACTCCATCTTTTATACATCCCACATATGGCACTGACGATTCAAATAACTTTGAGGGGGCGGTAGTCCGCACTTTCTAAAATGAAATTATTGCATTTACCCATAATGGAAATCATAAAGGTATGACATAAATGAAAAATACATAAGCATAAAGAAATCATAAACATAATATATATCATATATAAATATAGTGGCATCTTAATGGCCACCATGAGAGGTGTTAAAAGAAGATTGAACAATCATCGTTTCGTGAGGCAGAAATTCGCCAACCATAGAAACAGTATGTTCTTTAACCATTAGATGATGGTGTGTGTAAGTGTAAATAAAATCCATCTCATAAAAAAATACTAGTATATGTAAGATACTGGTGTTGTTACAAAATAAAGGAATAAAAAGAGTTTAAGGTGTTGGAGAAGCAAAATAAAACAAAATAACATAAGAGAAGACATTACCTTAAAATCGAGTAACTCTTTTTGATTTGAGCCAAAGGCTTCCTTGAGAAGCCTTATGCCCAAAGTAAGGCTTCTAGGAGTAATATAGGGAAGTTGAGAGAGTATTTTTTCAGATGTTGGCCGATCCAAATGGCTTGAAGGTGTGAATAAGGTGGTACTGGTGGGGGCCTTTTATAAGAGGAGAAGAGAGGCACTCTTGGAAAGTAATGAAATGTTACATTATTATGAAGTAATTTTCGGATTTCAAAGGTCTCAAAATTATATATTTCAAGTATAAGGTGATAAGGGTTCGAAATATACCCATCCAATAGGTTTTTGAAAAGTGTATGTCTTATATTTTACATTATCTTATCATTTTATTTAAAACGTTCATTAATGAGGTAATCGATGCATCATCATGGTGTGATAAATAAATTTATTCATTTTTTTCCAAAAAATTATAAAAAATTCCAATGATGTAGGAAATATTTTTAGCTTTCCAATGAATACTTATAGTCGAAAATTTAACTTATATAACCCCATGTAATAATTGTTTTAGTAAAACAACAGATGTTTGTGTCGATTTTATTTTTACTTTAAATAAAAAGTTATTAATGTCATTTTCTTACCCAAGTGGCTCCATGGGGTCCCCAAATTGAACCATGGATTGTATTGGTCGGCCATAACTAACCCAATAAGGGTAGGACAAGTGTCAAGATATTTTCATATTTTTATAATATCATTTTTACCTTAAATTTCACTAATTACCACAATTGCGATTAATAAATCTTAAAAGTTACTATTCACCAAAAAATTATTTTAATCCCATTGAACCACATTTTTCTTCCTAATGAAAACCATGTATGTCAGATTTTTGAAATTCAAATCACAGAGGTGGTAAGATTTCATTTAAATGAAAAATCAGTTTTTTAACTACCACTTAGTGGTTTCACTATTCATCAAAAATTGATGTTTTTCAGAACAACACCAAAAATTAACCATAAGATATTTTTGATATTCCTAATTCAAAAATGATGTCTATTTCAAAAAATTCAAAACATATAATTTGAATTAATTAATTTAAAAATTAATTCCCACTGTCACAACAAATAGCGTGTTTTTAAGAAAGAATATCAATCAAAAGATTGACAATTGTTTATGGCCAATTTCAAAGTGAATTTAATTCTAATGACTACTATTGGATAAAATGGTAAAAATATATTCTAATTAAACTTTATAACCACTCAATTGTATAATTTATCAATATATATTATTTTGATTAAAAAAGTTGTTTTTCTGTATTTTTCACAATTCATTAAAAATTGAAAGTTCTGAGAAAAATACCAAAAATTCCACATATCCTAATTTTGATATTCCGAATCCAAAAATAAAGTCCATTTTGAAATATAAAATTTATATAATTTCAAAAAGTGGGTATTACTATTCATAACTACACATTTTATTGGTCGCGGTGTGTTAGAACTCGAGGTTGCGTACAACACACACTACTCTATTATTCAAAGAGGAGCGTACCATGGTAGCTTAGGGTGTTACATTATCCACTCTTTAAATAAATTGCTTCCTCGCAATATATAATTTTTCTTTGAAAATAAAAGGTTGAAAATAGAAAATACCTTTGTAGAAAACCCACATCGGAAATAAGGTTAATAAAAATATAACTTTAAAATAATAAAAGTGAAGTACAAAGGTCACTCGAGATAGCCCATACTAGGATTATATGAAAATATGGATATGGAGGAAAAAACCATCAAGGTCTGATGGAGAGTTGTATAAAACAAGATTAGGAGAAAGTTAACTACAAGAAAATCACAAACTTGTGATTGGTTAAACGGTCATTGATTCCCCAATTGGAAAAGTTAACCGACAACATTTTTGTTTTAAGTTTCCTTTCATAAAGTTGAGGAATTTTTTTAGGATATTTACTAAGAACGTAAGGAAATATACTTACTTGTCATGTAGACTTTCATTCTTTAATAAATTTTTACCAAAAACCCATCTTTAACTCCAAAAGGTAATCAAACTCAAAAATATTCTATTTAACATAATTGTATAAGGTTCCAAATATTAACACAAACCATTTAGATAAGGAAAACTTTTTTGTAATAACCAGGGACTTCCTATAGGCTAGTGGTAGGTAATAAAGGCTTGTCACACTATGGTTGTGTGTTCGATTCCAACAGCCTTGTCCGACGCGACGGGTTATCCCCCAACCTGCAGGTTGTCCTTTTCCTAAAACTATAGTATTATAATATTTCAAAAATAATCTTCATAAATGTTTTAACCTTAAACAATACTACCCAAAGTTCAACTTAATCCATTCCAACCTTTATTGTTATCCAAAATACCTCCGTCCAGACTTTCTCTAAAAGGTGTTTAAATTCCAATATCAATTGTAACATTAGATTCCCCACACAAAGTAAAGTTTCTCTTATTGTCACATATAAAAATATTATTTCCTTCATCATATTAAAACCTTATTGAAAACAACATGTACTGCAGTACAATACATATATATATCACATTATTCTTATAACCAGAATATAATCCTTGAGTCCAAAATCACCAATACATTAATTATCCCACTTCAACTATAATAACAACATAATATTGTCCTTGATCCCTTGGCCTTTTCTAAGGTAAGTTTCCCTGACACTTATGATATTCATTTGCATAATGCCCCATTTCCCTACGATTTTAGCATTCAACATTGATAGCCTCTTTTTTCCCTTGCAATCACGATCCTGGTGACCTTTTTCTCCACATTTATAACAAACTCCCATTCCTTTTAGGCAAGTACCAGGGTTATTCTTCCCACAATTATCTCATAATGGAAAATCATTCTTTCCCCTTTTCCCTTTATCTGTCTCTTGTTCCACTATTCTCTTCTTCTCTTTCTTTACTTTGTTGTCATAAGACTTAGAGAATTTCTTTTCTGTCTTGATAACTCACTAGACTATATCTTCGTATGTTGAGAATGATTGTGATACTAAATCTCGACGGAGAAATGGTTTTAACCCATCAAAGAAATGATCAATATTACTTCTTGGGTTACTTATATAATATGCAGCATGTCTTGCTAACATTGTAAATTTGGCCACATACTTTACGACATTCTCATCCTCCTTCTGCCTCAAACTCAAAAATTGCCTTTGCATATCTTCTTGATGGTAATGTGGAAAGTATTTTTCTAAGAAAATTTCCTTAAACACCCTCCATTCCATACTTGATACTTATTCATCTTCCTTTGTGTTTTGAATCAGCAACAACTATTGATCGACATCTCCAGTGAGGCGGTAAACTGCCATGACAACCTTCTCCCTTTCGCTACTCCCCAAGGCGTGGAATATTTTCTCTAAGGAGTTTATCCATTTCTCAGATATTAATGGATTTGTACCCCCATTAAATATTGGTGGTTGTTGCCTCATGAAGCGATCTAACATTGATCCTCCACGTTGCGGATCAGGGTGCTCCATACGAGTAAGGTTACTATTCATACCCTGAGTGAGTTGTCCCAGTATGGTGATAAGATGATCAACACCAGTTGTATCACCATATCCACTATAATTATTTTGAGCAGGAGGGAAATCCCTACATGGAGTGCATGCATTAATACGGTTTCCATTCCTCCCACTAGGCGAAACTTCTAAACAATGACATAAACTACATTAGTTTATGAATCTAAATAAATAATTTCATACTTGTAAAACACTTAACATAAATTGAACTATAATCATAAAAAAAATTTCTTTGAGGAAGAATATACTCATAAACCATACATAATGGTTGGTAAATAAAATGAAAATTATCCTATGGATATCTCCTAGGAGTGTCGTAACCAAGAGTGCAATAAGGACCGTTGTCATGCACCAGTTCCCGTTCAAGTCTAGCTCAAAGCAGTGTTTTTGGATTTTACCCCAAGGTACATCTGTGCCAGAGCCGCCTCTACTTGCTAATATCCAGACAGGGAGGTATTGCTCGGAAAACTCACAAAATCTCTATAATACGAAAATTCTAAGAAGTTATTCTATACTAATCCTCAATGTCTATCTTAGGGATATGTTCTCTAATCAGAGTTTATCTAAATGTAGCTTCCAAGGTTAGTACTAAAATTCCTCTGATACCAACTGTAACGCCCTGACCCCAGTTACCCAGATTCAGTACATTATTACATATCATTGGCATGATCACAAAATATCAAGTCTCGAAAGACCGATTAGTTTAGTAGCCTTGGAAACACTAGATACATTCATAAAAGTTACATTATATCATAAAGTGAAAAACTACAATAACATGGTCTCAATTGTCCACACTCATATCCCCTTCTGACTATCCCTGCAGGTCATTCATAAAATACTTCTTCACATCCTGGAAAATATTAAAACATTGAAAGGGGTGAGATCAGATGCTCAGTAAGGATAACAATATTTCGGAAGCTTTCATAAATAAACATAAACATTTAAGGCAATGTATAACTAAAACAAAAGCCTTTTAAACTTGAACTTCAGTGTAATATGGCAAAATTAAAATGAAATAATGCCATTTATTTATTCACATGGTTATTCTACTAGTCAAATAATCACATGAAATATCAATAACCACTTTCATAATGATAGAATGCATAATGCCAGACTATCATAACCACGTAGCCTAGGCCTTGTGCCAAGACTACAAATAAGATTTTGTCAAGGCCTCGTGCCAAGACACTAGGTTGTCTCATGAGACATGCCGATGCATCGAGGAGCTATAGAAGGATCCACCCGTCACTTATTAATTCCAATGCATTCCTCATATGAACAGGTTTAAACATATCATAAACCATAACATAATCGTATCACATAAAACATGCATAAAGGAAACATAAAATTTCCACATTTCAATAAAACGATATCAATACAACACATTTATATAATAAAAACATTATCAAAACCATTTTCAATACCAAAATAAATGACAATTAAAACATGGTATTTATTTTTCATTTAAAAAAATTATGGCTTGTAGAGGAAGCCGAAACTCAAATAATGGTCACGGTGGTGGAGAAGTCATTGTCGCCGCATATGTATGACAAGAAAAACATTACTTTTTGTCGTTTAATAAAACGAATCGTATAAAAATATTCCTTTTTAATAAACATAAAAGTCAATGGGGTTTATACACCGTATAGAAGAAATTTTTGTATAAAACAAAATATGCCTCAATGAATGGAGATTGAGACAAAGTCCCTTACAAAGAATTGTTTTTCAATAAAATAGATCTATTATGTGTATACACTATAAGTACACATATAGAAAGTAAAAATACAATATATGACATAATACTATCATGACATAATTTGAAAGTAGGAGATTAACCCACAGAACAGAAATTGGGTTAAGAAGTTCCCTTACCTCGAGTATGACTTGACTCGATCGTTCTTTAACCTCCTGAATAATAAACTAGAGTTAATTTATACTTTCTTAAGAACCTTTTTCAAGTTAATTAATCCTTTTATATCACTTATTACCATCTTATGACCATTATGTAATTATTTAAGTTAATAACGGCCGTTCTGTCGATCTTTGGTACTTGAGTCAAAAATAAACTTCTTATAATTACAAGTTGTTCATGTGGTAAAATATCCTTTATATCCAGAATTATATTCCTGATTTATATATCATATATATCATATATATCTACTATATACATTCATTTATAATATTACATAACATTTAGAAATAAGAAATGAAATGCACCGTTCAAGGAGACGGTAGGCCGTACATACGCATAAACAATACTTTTATTTCTATTTCATATTTAATGGAATGAAATTATAATGATATAAAGGTGTATTATAATTCCAGTATAATATCATATATAATATCATCTACTCCATCCTTTATACATCCCACATATGGCATTGACGACTCAAATCACTTTGAGGGGGCGGTAGTCCGCACTTCCTAAAATGAAATTATCGCGTTTACCCATAATGGAAATAAAAATGCTATGGCATAAATGAAAATTACAGAAGAATAAGGAAAACATAAACATAATATATATCATATATAAATATAGTGACATCTTAATGTCCACCCTGAGATGTGTTAAAAGAAGATTGAACAATCATCGTTTCGTGAGGCAGAAATTCGCCAACCACAGAAATATTATGTTTTTTAACCATTAGACGAAGGTGTGTGTAAGTGTAAATAAAATCCTTCTCCTAAAAACATAATAGTATATTTCAGATACTGGTGTTGTTATAAAATAAAGGAATAAAAAGAGTTTAATGGGTTGGAGAAGAAAAATAAAAGAAAATAACATAAGAGAAGACATTACCTTAAAATCGAGTAACTCTTTTTGATTTGAGCCAAAGGATTCCTTGGAATGAATTCTCCCCAATGTGAGGCTTCTAGGAGTAATAGAAGGAAGGTTAGAGAGTATTTGGTCAGATTTTGGACGAGCCAAAAGGCTTGAAGGTGTGAATAAGGTGGTAGTGGTGGGGGCCTTTTATAAGAGGAGAAGAGGGGCACTCTTGGAAAGTAATGAAATGTTACATTATTATGAAGTACGTTTCAGATTTCAAAGGTCCCAAAATTATATATTTCGAGTATAAGATGATAGGGGTTCGAAATATACACATCCAATAGGATTTTGACATGTGTAAGGCTTAGAGTTTACATTATATTTTTATTTTATTCAAAAAGTTCAATAATGAGGTAATCGCTGCATCATCATGGTGTGATAAAAAAGTAAATTTATTTAATTCCAAAAAAATATAAAAAAATTACCATGATGCAGGAAATCATTTTATCTTTCCAATGAATATTTATAGTCAAAAGGGTAACTTATATAACCCAATGTAATAATTGTTTTAGTAAAACTACACATGTTTGTGTCGATTTTATTTTTACTTTAAATAAAAAGTTATTAATGTCATTTTCGTACCCAAGTGGCTCCATGGGGTCCCCAAGTTGACCCATGGATTGAATTGGTCGGCCATGTCTCACCCAATAATGGTAGGACAAGTGTCCGGATATTTCCATATTTTTATAATATCATTTTTACCTTAAATTTCACTAATGACCTTTAATCATGATTAATAAAACTTAAAAGTTACTATTCACCAAAAAATTATTTTAATCCCATTGAACCAAATTTTTCTTCCTAATGAAAACCATGTATGTCGGATTTTTGAAATTCAAATCACAGATGTGTTAAAATTTTATTTAAACGAAAAATCAGTTTTTTAACTACCACTTAGTGGTTTCACTATTCATCAAAATTGAAGTTTTTCAGAACACCAAAAATTAACCCTAAGATATTTTTGATATTCCTAATTCAAAAATGATTTCTATTTTAAAAAATTCAAAACATATAAGTTGAATTAATTAATTCCCTCTATCACAACCAATAGCGTGTTTTTAAGAAATAATATCAATCAAAAGATTGAAAATTATTTATGTCCAATTTCAAAGTGAAATTAATTCTAATGACCACCATTGGATAAAATGGTAAAAATATATTCTAATTAAACTTTAGAACCACTCGATTGAATAATTTATCACTATAAATTATTTTGATTAAAAATGTTGTTTTTATGTATTTTTCACTATTCATAAAAAAATGGAAGTTCTCCGAAAAATACAAAAAATTCAACAAATGTTAATTTCGATATTCCGAATCCAAAAATGAAGTCCATTTTGAAATATAAAATTTATATAATTTCAAAAGGTGGGTATTACTATTCATAACTGCTACTTTTATTGTTCGTGGTGTGTTAGAACTCGAGGTTGCGTACAACACACGCTGCTCTATTATTCAAAGAGGAGAGTACCATGGAAGCTTGGGGTGTTACATTTTACTCTCCTTCAATAAATTGGGTCCTCGCAATTCAAAATTTTTATTTGAAAATAAAAGGTTGAAAATATAAAATACCTTTGTGGAAAACCCACATCGGAAATAAGGTTAATAAAAATATAACTTTAAAAGAATGAAAGAGAAGTACAAAGGTCACTCGAGATAGTCCATAGTACGACTCTATGAAAATACGGATATGGAGGAAAAACAAACCATCAAGGTCTGATGGAGAGTCGTATAAAACAGGATTAGGAGAAAGTTAACTATAAGAAAATTACAAACTTGTGATTGTTTAAACGGTCATTGATTCCCCAATTGGAAAAGTTATCAAAAAACATTTTTGTTTTAAGTTACCTTTCATAAAGTTGAGAAATTTATTTCGGAGATTTACTAAGAACGTAAGGAAATATACTTACTTGTCTTGTAGACTTTCATTCTTTAATAAATTTTTACCACAAACCCTTATTTCACTCCAAAAGGTAATAGAACTCAAAAATATTCTATTTATCATAATGGTATAAGGTTCCAAATATTAACACATACCATTTAGATTAGGAAATTTTTTTTTATAATAACCAGGGACTTCCTGTAGGCTAGTGGTAGGTAATAAAGGCCTGTCGCACTATGGTTGTGGGTTCGATTCCTACAGATTTCTCCGACAAGACGGGTTATCCCCCAACCTGCAGGTTGTCCTCTTCCTAAAACTATAGTATTATAATATTCCAAAAATAATCTTCATAAATGTATTAACCTTAAACAATACTATCCAAAGTTCAACTTAATCCATTCCAACCTTTATAGTTATCCAAAATACCTCCATTCAGATTTTCTCTAAAAGGTCTTTAAATTCCAATATCAATTGTAACATTATATTCCCCAAACAAAGTAAAGTTTCTCTTAATGTCACATATAAAAATATTATTACCTTCATCATATTAAAACCTTAATTAAAACAACAAGTACTGCAGTATAATTTTTATATATATCACATTATTCTTATAACCAGAATATAATCCTTGAGTTCAAAAGCACCAATACATTAATTATTCCACTTCAACTGTAGTAACAACATAAGATTTTCCTTGATCCCTTGGCCTTTTCGGAGGTAATTTTCCCTAATGCTTAGGAAATTCATTTGCATAATGCCCCATTTCCCTACAATTGTAGCATTCAACATTGATAGCATCTTTCTTTACCTTGCAATCACGAGCCTGGTGACCTTTTTCTCCACATTTATAAAAAACTCCCATTCCTTTTAGGCAAGTACCTGGGTGATTCTTCCCACAATTATCTCATAATGGAAAATCCTTATTTCCCTTTTTCCCTTAATATGTCTCTTGTTCCACCGTTCTCTTCTTCTCTTGCTTTACTTTATTGTCAAAAGACTTAGAGAATTACTTTTATGTCTTGATAGCTCACGAGACTATATCTTCGTATGTTGAGAAAGATTGTGATACTAAATCTTGATGGAGAAATGGTTTTAACCCATAAAATAAATGATCAATCTTACTTTTTGGGTTACTTATATAATCTGAAGCATGTCTTGCTAGCCTTGTAATGTTGGACTCAAACTTTGCAAAATTCTCATCCTCCTTCTGCATCAGACTCAGAAATTTCCTTTCCATATCTGCTCGATGGTCATGTGGAAATTATTTTTCTAATAAAATTTCTTTAAACTCCCTACATTCCATACTTGATACTTCTTCATCTTCCTTTGTGTTTTGAATCAGCGACCACCTTTGATCTGCACCTCCAGTGAGGCGGTAAACTGCCATGACCACCTTATCCCTTTCGCTACTCTCCAAGGTGTGGAATATTTTCTCTAAGGAGTTTATCCATTGATCAGATACTAATGGATTTGTACCCCCAATAAATATTTCTGGTTTTTTCCTCATGAAACGGTCTAACATTGATCCTCCACGTTGCGGATCAGGGTCCTCCATATGAGTAAGGTTACTATTCATAACCTGAGTGAGTTGTCCCAGTATGGTGATAAGCTGACCAACACCAGTTGTATCACCATATCCACTAAAATTATTTTGAGCAGGAGGGAAATCCCTACATGGAGTACGTATAGCATCCCATCTTTTTATAACATAAACTTTCATTACATTACACAAAACATAGGATCTTTAAGGTTTAGTGTCTTGGAAACCAGGAACATAATACATGAAAACAACATAAAGCAATCTTCTTAAACACTTGAAAGGCTTCCACTTAATTTCATCCTAGGTTCATTACTGCATCTAATAACCTGGGGAAATACATAAAAAGAAAGGGTGAGCAGAAGGCCCGGTAAGGGAAACAAGAGAAACATTTTACATGTGAACTTGAGATACTTCAATAAGGTCATGAAAAGAACTTTAAGGCATGATAATGAACTCATGAGATATATCATAATAAAAATAACATTTTTCATAACATGAAGATGTGGATATAACATTTAATATTGACAATCATTTCGTTTCACCAAGGTCTATCCCCAAGGTGTCATAAAAAATTACCAAGGTTATTCACCAAGGTATCAGTCTAAAAAGTCATCTCTAGAGATTAAGTCTTTACCCAATGCATTGGAGCTCTATCTGGGCGCACCCTTGACATGTCTTTATTATCATGTGAGCCACATATATCATCATCAATCATTTCATAAAAAACCAATATAGAATAAAATAAATGGGTTTCATTTCATAATCATAACGTTTTAAAAACTACTTTAATGACATGATCTTTATGTCACTTTAAACCCATGGATAGGGAAAGCAGGTTTCATGTATGTAAATCCCCGAATTTAAAATAGAACATTTTGATATATATGTGAATAACCATTTAGAAATAAGAGCTCTGAGTATTCACTTAATAACATAAAATAATTTTGAGAAAAAGAGAGAGGCATTTTGAGATGAAAATTCTGCAGCATAACGGCTATGTTACAAGGTTTTAGAAAACATTGAAAAGATAGGGGACATCGGTCACCCACTCATAAATGATCCATAAAATTGTAAGGTGACATAATATAAGGTATTTAAGAACATGGTAGTGAAATTTGAAAGATATACCATATGAAATGAAAAACATGGAAGTGAGACAAAAATAAGATTTCTCTAATGAAAATTCGGCAGCCTAACAGCGTCACTTAAACTTCAATAAAAATGAATTGACAAGATAAAATAAGGTATCTCATAATATGATCATAAAAGATCAGTATGATAGGTATAGATATCATATGCCAACATAATAAAAAGGAACTTTAGAGATTTTACATGAAAATATAACTTGGAAATGAGAAGGGTGAAAGAATCCCTTAAATATTCGGCAGCCTAACGACGTCACCTAAACTTTCATAAAACGAAATTATGATAGTAAGAGGGGATATCTCATCATATAAACATGAAATGGGAAGTAATAGGAATATAAAATAACATCCTCCCACATAAGTACATTGATCACAAAAGGAATGACATAAAAGAGACTACTTGAAAAGAAAGAGAGAGGCCAGATCCCTTACCTTAAAAGTGACTCTTCAAACTCAAAGGTTGGGACCTTGAGAGGCTTGAGGGAACATTGGGAGGACTCCTTGGGAGGTAAGGGGACCAGAATTTCGTTGATAATGATTTTGGAGTCCAAAGGATGAGATAATGGCTTGGTATTTATAGGGAAAGTGAGGGGACAAGGCATTAATGGCCAAGGGACACCTCACAAGTGGTTTTCTCAAAACCATGTGATCTCCCATGATATTTCACATGAATTTAGGCCACATGGGGCCCCCAATACAATATTTCATCACCTTTGGTCGGCCAACCTTTAAAATATCTCATGAAATCACCATGACACAGCTATGATGTCATTAAACATACTGAAACCCTAAAACTGCTTTTTGTACTATTCACTGGAAATTCATCTTTCTCAGAAAAATCCCAAAATATCACCTTAACCAAATATCGATGATATTATTACAAATATGAACTTCATTTTATAAAAATATTTTTCTAAATATTTTTTATTTAATTTTTAAATAAAAACACTATGCAGTAAAAATTCATTTTTTCAGAAAAACCCCAAAAATTACCATAACAAAATATCAGTGCTCTGAGTTCAAAAATTAAGTCCATTTTATAAAAATATTTTTCTAAATATTTTTAATTTAATTTTTAATTAAAAAACACTATTCACCCCAAAAAAACTAATACTTGACTAATAATTTATGAAACTGTTATTTACCCATTTTATTGAATCTCATTACTTAATCTAGGTGTCTAAATTATATTAAAAATTTCTTTGAGTGAAATTACTTATCCATTTGGTCACATTAATAATCCTAATCATAAAATCCCTATTTATAATTTAATATTCATCAAAAATTATGTTGATCTTATTAGACTCCAAATTCCTTACTGAACACTTTTGCAGAAGACCATTTTTTGAAAATCATTACACATCATTAATTATTTAAGGGTTACATAAATATTTTAAAATATCCCTTTTTCAAAATTCATCAATAAAATACATCCTAAAATTATCCGGACATTTGAAATTTCACAAACATCACTAAAGGAAGAAATCTCAATTCATTCATCCCAAAGGATTACACAAAGAAGCTAGGGTCTCGTCACATAGCCCCTTATAACACCGGTATATGACCTAAGTGTAAGGTGTGCTGTGGTGAGAGAATCTGAGGGAGGCTTAGATAACATTGCCCTAGTAGTAATATCTACTAACTTGAACTTCTCCCGTAGGTGTTTTTGTTCAAGCTTGACATGTTGGAGTTCAGCTTGGGCTTGGTCCAAAGCGAAGCCCAAAGATGCCACCTCCTTCCCAAGCTCTGATAAGTGGGCTTCGTAAGGTTCGAGTCTACTGGATGAAGCCATCGACTCCTCTTTCTGAATTAACCATTAACATCTCTATTAAATCATTAAGAGTATGTTAATATACTACTCAAAATGATTGGGTCGTTACAATGCGTGCATTGATATGGTTTCCATTCCTCCCACTAGGCGCCATTTCTAAACAATGGCATAAACTAGATTAGTTTATGAATCAAAATACATAATTCTAAACTTGTAAAACACTTAACATAAATTGAACAATAATCATAAAAATGTGTTTCCTTGAGGAAGTATATAATCATGAACCCTTTATAATGGTTTGTAAATAAAATGAGAATTATCCTAAGCATATCCCACAGTAGTGTCATAACCAAGAGTGCAGCAAGGCCTGTTGTCGTACACCACTTCCCGTTCGAATCTAGCTCAAAGCAGTGTTTTCAGGTTTTACCCCTAGGTACACATGTGCCAGAGCCGCCTCTACTTTCTCGTATCCAGACAGGGAGGTGTTTCTCAGAAAACTCACAAAATCTCTATAATACCAAAATTATAGGATGTTCTTCTATACTAATCTTCAAAGTCTATCTTAGGGCTATGTGCTCTAATCAGAGTTTATCTATATACTAAACTGCCTCTGATACCAACTGTAACGCCCCGACCCTGGTTACCCAGAGTCGTTGCATTATTACATAGCATTGTCATGATCACAAAAGATCAAGTCCAGAAAGACCGATTAGTTTAGTAGCCTTGTAAACACTAGATACATTCATAAAATTTACATTACATCATAAAGTGAAAAACTACATTAACATGGTCTCCATAGTCCACACTCATATCCCCTTCTGACTATCCCTGTAGGTCATTCATAAAATAATTCTTCACATCCTGGAAAATATTAAAACATTGAAAGGGGTGAGCTCAGATGCTCAGTAAGGATAACAATATTGCAGAAGCTTTCATAAATAAACATAAACATTTAAGGAAATGTATAACTAAAACAAAAGCCTTTTAAACTTGAAATTCAGCGTAATATGGAAAAAGTAAAATGAAATAATGCCATTTACTTATTCACATGGTTATTCTACTAGTCAAATAATCACATGCAATATCAATAACCACTTTCATAATGATGGAATGCATAATGCCAGACTATCATAACCATGTTGCCAAGGCCTCGTGCCAAGACTACAAATAAGATTTTGTCAAGGCTTCATGCCAAGACACCAGTTTGTCTCATGAGACCTGCCGATGCATCGAGGAGCTATAGCGGGCTCCACCCATCACTTATTAAGTCCAACACATTCCTCATATGAACAGGTTTAAACATATCATAAACCATAACATAATCGTATCACATAAAACATGCATAAAGGAAACATAAAATTTCCACATTTCAATCAAAATATATCAATACAACACATTGATACAATAAAAACATTATCAAAACCATTTTCAATACCAAAATAAAATAAAATTAAAACTTGGTATTTATTTTTCATTTAAAAAAATTATGGCTTGTAGAGGAAGCTGGAACTCAAATAATGGTCACAACGGTAGAGAAGTCATTGTCGCCGCATACGTAGGACAAGAAAAACATTTCTTTTTGTCATTTAGTAAAACACATCGTATAAAAAGATTCCTTTTGAATAAATGTAAAATTCAAAGGGGTTTATACACCGTATAGAAGAAATTTGTGTATAAAACAAAATATGCCTCAATGAATGGAGATTGAGACGAAGTCCCTTACAAAGATCATTTTTTTAAATAAAATAGATCTATTTTTTGTATCCACCATAAGTACACGTATAGAAAATACAAATACAAGATAGGACATAATAATATCCTGAAATAATTTGAAAGTAGGAGATTAACACAAAGAACAGAAATTGGGTTAAGAAGTTCCCTTACCTCATGTCCGACTTGACTCGATCATTCTTTAACCTCCTAAATAATAAACTAGAGTTAATTTATACTTGCTTAAGAACCTTTTTCAAGTTCCTTATTCCTTTTATATCACTTATTACCATGTTATTAACATTATGTTATTATTTAAGTTAATAACGGTCGTTCTGTCGATCTTTGGTACTTGAGTCAAGAATAAACTTCTTATAATTACAAGTTGGTCATGTGGTAAAATATACTTTATATCCAGAATTATATTCATGATTTATATATCATATATATCATATGTATCCAGTATATACATTAATTGATAATATTACATAACATTTAGAGGTAATAAATGAAATGCACCGTTCATGAAGACGGTAGGCTGTACGTACGCATGAACGCTACTTTCATTTCTATTTTGTATTTAATGGAATGAAATCATAATGATATAAAGGTATATTATAATTCCAGTATAATATCATATATAATATCATCTACTCCATCCTTTATACATCCCACATATGGCATTGATGATTCAAATCACTTTGAGGGGGCGGTAGTCCGCACTTCCTAAAATGAAATTATCGCGTTTACCAACAATGGAAATCATAAAGGTATGACATAAATGAAAAATACAGAAGCATAAGGAAAACATAAACATAATATATATCATATATAAATATAGTTACATCTTAATGGCCACCATGAGAGGTGTTAAAAGAAGATTGAACAATCATCGTTTCGTGAGGCAGATATTCGCCCACCACATAAACAGTATGTTCTTTAACCATTATATGAAGGTGTGGGTAATTTTAAATCAAATCCTTCTCATAACAACATCCTAGTATATTTAAGATACTTATGTTGTTACAAAATAAAGGAATAAAAAGAGTTTAAGGCGTTGGAGAAGAAAAATTAAACAAAATAACATAAGAGAAGACATTACCTTAAAATCGAGTAACTCTTTTTGATTTGAGCCAAAGGATTCCTTGGAAAGAATTATTCCCAAAGAGAGGCTCATAGGAGTAAGAGAGGGAAGTTGAGACAGTATTTTTTCAGAGTTTTTCTGAGCCAAATGGCTTGAAGGTGTGAATAAGGTGGTAGTGGTGGGGGCCTTTTATAAGAGGAGAAGAGGGGCACTCTTGGAAAGTAATGAAATGTTACATTATTATGAAGTACTTTTCGGAATTAAAAGGTATAAAAATTATATATTTCGAGTATAAGGTGATAAGGGTTCGAAATCTACCCATACAATAGGTTTTTGACAAGTTTAAGTCTTATAGTTTACATTATCTTTTCATTTTATTTTAAAAGTTCATTATGAGGTAATCACTGCATCATCATGGTGTGATAAATAAATTTATTTATTTAATTAAAAAATATTATAAACAAATTAGCATGATGTAGGAAATTTTTTTATCTTTCCAATGAATATTTATAGTTGAAATGTTAACTTATATAACCCCATGTAATAATTGTTTTAGTAAAACAACCCATGTTTGTGTCGATTTTTTTTACTTTAAATAAAAAGTTATTCATGTCATTTTCATACCCAAGTGGCTCCATGGGCTCCCCAAGTTGACCCATGGATTGTATTGGTCGGCCATGGCTCACCCAATAGGGGTAGGACAAGTGTCAAGATATTTTCATATTTTTATAATATCATTTTTACCTTAAATTTCACTAATTACCTTTAATCACGATTAATAAAACTTAAAAGTTAATATTCACCAAAAATTATTTTAATCCCATTTAACTACATTTTTCTTCCTAATTAAAACCATTTATGTTGTATTTTTGAAATTCAAATCATAGACGTGGTAAAATTTCCTTTAAATGAAAAATCAGTTTTTTAACTACCACTTAGTGGTTTCACTATTCATCAAAAAGTGAAGTTTTTCAAAACAACACCAAAAATTAACCCTAAGCTATTTTTGATATTCATAATTAAAAAATGATTTCTATTTCACAAAATTCAATAAAAATAAGTTTAATTAATTAATTTAATAAATAATTCTCACTGTCACAACAAATAGCGTGTTTTTAAGAAAGGATATCAATCAAAAGATTGACAATTGTTTATGTCCAATTTTAATGTGAAATTAATTATAATGATCACCATTAGATAAAATGGTAAAAATATATTATAATTAAACTTTATAACCACTCAATTTTATAATTTATCACTATAAATTATTTTGATTAAAAAAGGTTTTTTTATGTATTTTTCACTATTCATCAAAAATTGGAAGTTCTCAAAAAAATACAAAAAATTCAACATATGCTAATTTCGGTATTCCGAATTCAAAAATGAAGTCAATTTTGAAAAATAAAATTTATATAATTTCAAAAAGTGGGTATTACTATTCATAACTGATACTTTTATTGGTCGCGGTGTGTTAGAACTCGAGGTTGCGTACAACACACGCTGCTCTATTATTCAAAGTGGAGCGTACCATGGAAGCTTGGGGTGTTAAAATTCCCCCTTCTTCATATGATTATAGTAGAACATTTTTAGAAGATTAATATTAATTGGATAATCATCGAACCTTCATTCTAATCTAAAGACCATAAATTATAGCTTCATAATGTCCTTGCTGCATGAATTTAAATTGCACGACATAATGTCCTTGATGCATGACATTAAACTACACGTTTCATTTACTATTTGTAATAAAGGAGCCTTATCCCCATGAAATAATTAATTTAAAAAAATTATACTTCTTCACAAATAAATTTCTTGTAGGAGTAGCCCCATATTCATGTTCTATATCGGTACGAGTGATTCACTTGCAATTATACATTTATCCTTGGAAAAGCAACCTATTTTTCTCTTGAGACATAAAATAAAACACCTATTTTATTAATCAGTAATAGAATATCATAATTCTTGAGGGCTCATGTGCCTAACAATGCAGTACATTCTCTAGTTTTCCATGCATATGTTGACCCTATAACGGGACTGTTGGCTAAAAGATACCTGTATTTTTCTATTTAGTATGTTCCCCAGGACTCCTTGTATAAAACAACACTCATAATGGGTTGTTCAGCCAGTGGTAACTTATTATTCAAGATAGACTTCACATATTCTCGAATGTTATGATTTGGATTTGGGAACCATATAATCATCACTCAAGATTCCCCTTGGAAATATCTAATGAATATTAAAACATTCATAAACATAAATCCTTGTCTTTTTATTCATATTAAAATACATTGTCAAAGCTTCACAACCTAAAACACTATCATTATTAGTCTAATATGCTTGGATTTAAACTACCCACAAAAACAGACCCCATACTCACCAGGTTGAAAACCTGCAAAGGGAACTTTGGAAAAAAGTATAGTTTCAACTCACTTGGCCAACACTCTATACGGTCTAGGAAATGTTAATCAATTAAAATATAAAATGAACAAAACTGTTTAGTATGAAATCTGAAAAATAGAATCCTATGAAAATACCAATAGTAAAACTATGCTCACAAGGCACTTACTATCAGGTTAGAAATTAGATCAACCCCATCCATATAGTTGTAAATTTTATTTTCTGATATGAAAATGTTGTGTTATGAAAATTAGATTCAACATTATTACTACAATAAAAAGGTAGGGATGAGGACATAGATAATCCAAAATAAAATTAATTTTATTTATGAAGAAAAATACCCTAGAAGAACATACCAAAAATGGAGTCTCTCTGTTAAAAATCACAAGAGTCCATCGACATAACTTTTCATTTGGTGAACTGCTTCTTGATCCCCATCAACTATCTATTAAAGTACAATCAGTTGACCATACTCATTCTCCTCGTCCTGAAAAAGTGATTTTGTGGAAGTCGTAATAGGAGTTTCCCCTTCTTTTATGGATTCTTCAAATGAAAAATGGAGTTTTATAGGACCCCTTCGAAACATGATGTATCACCAAATCCAACCAAATTATGTTGCAATGCATCAAACTTCACTAAAGTTACCTCAAAAGAAGATTATTTTGTTCCAAGATAATATAATTCAAATAGGGTGGGGGTTGTTGACACCATGAAATTTTTTCCATGAAATTATCCAAAAAATTGAATATGTGAATATATCATGTTTCAACAAGAAATACATCTTTATGTTAGGATAAAGAGAAATCAGATTTCCATGTTCTGTGACCCAAAACATCTTTGTTTGGGCTTGAATGGTTTTTGGTGCGACTCTACATTTTTCATAGGGGGTAGTGATGTCAGAAAAAGGCCCAGGACGAAGGGCTAGGACCGTACCATGACACTAATCCTGAGTATGTGTGAAAGGGTGAAGCCCTCATGGTAGGGAGCAACTATGTTCCCTAAGTCCCCTAAAACATCATTAGTGAAAAAGTTTCCTATGCGTGACCTACCTATTTGCCACTAACATTTGTTCCAAGTCACATTTACCTAGGATCTCATGTTTTCCTATAAAAAGACCCTTGGTGTCTTCCATTGTATGGATGAATTCCTCTAAAATCCAATTGATAATCTGATTGTCCTAGTGTATCTTTCAAGTCCTCTAAAACCTCCATGGTTTTTTCTTAATAGCTAAGAGAGGTAATTAATTGCGGATAGTGAGATTTAATTCCATTTTGTGTTAAAAATAAACAACACTTTTTCAACCCATTCACCCACCCCCTCTCCCCCTCGATATAAGGAGACATGTGTGATTCTCCCTTCCTCAAATAAGAACATGCACCAATCACTTCTGGGAATACCTATGAGGACCCTTGAAGGCTTCAGTCAGGTATCTCCAAACTATAGTCATCCCAGTTTTTTGTCTCTTAAGGAACATCAGTTTTCCCAAGCCTACATGTGTATAGAACCCATACATGACCCTTGTTGTTTCACCCTACCATTCATCGTATGCGAGCATTTCATGAAGCATTATTCAAATCCACTTATGGAAGAGATTATCCTACATTGGATCCATTTCCTGAAAGGGATCATATTAAAACCTCCATATAGACCTCTTAATTTACAAACCATTGTGGAAATTTGAATTAGCGTATATCTATTTTGGGATTGGATTCCAACGGCAAGAGGTTTTTCACACTTTTTTGGTAGTCTGGTTGGACTCTCAGGGACCATGTGATTCTGGATCCAAATAGTCCCATGGACCCCTTCCCCAGGGATAGTTCATGAAGTTCCCAGTATTGGGTTCTGGGTTTAAGACTTTGTCCTCCCCTTCTCATCTCTAAGACCCAGAACCTCCAGTTCCCAGAAGTTATGATAAGGTTGACTCTTGTTCTTACCTTCAATATGGAATTAGATTGTCCTCCTGATGTGGAAAAAATATCAAGGCATCACTCCCGAAGTAATCCCCAATCCTTTAGGTAGGAGTTTTCAATCATGCTCCTTTCTACCACTACAGTATTCACCTTTATTACTTCCTTAACATTGATTTAAATACAATGTAATGTTAAGTGAGGGGAGTTCCATAGTGAAAGTATCTTCCACCATATCCTTGACCTCTTCCACAAGTGGGAGAAATGATAGGGAAGAGATGGGAATACTAAAAAACCCATCCCTATCGATTTGGACTTGTCACCATTACCACCACTATATCTAAGGATAATAAATATTTGGTTTGTTGAATCTTTCAAATACTTTTATTTCTCACAATGAGCATGAATCACATGGTCTTAGTAGTTTTTGATGATCAAATCACATGCAAAATCTTAACCATAATGAACTACAAGAACTGTGAATCCCACTCTATCTAGGATACAAAATATTCCCATAAAAGGACATATATCATGGAGTAATTCTCCTCATAAGTTATCCACAATGAAACCCCAAAACCACTATGTGTTGAAAAAAATCTAATTGTACCTGTCACAAGGTATCCATTCCAGGATTAAGCCCTAACTCATTTCTCATAAGGGACCATAATATTCTACAATACTTACAGAAATATGTGGTCTTCAATTCCATTCCAAATTTGATATGTAATAATCCTCCATAAGGTTTAAACCCAAAATCAAAAATCAATTGAGTTATCCTTTTCCAAATTCCAATCAAAATTTAATTCAACTTGGAAACTCACATCCCTTCCATATTCCCTAGGATTATCGTACATAAGTCCCACCCCAAGAATTGACTAAGAATATTCCACCTAGAATTCCTTTACACATGATGTTAAAATGTATGGTTAGGTCCTTATCACGTAACCTTAAAAGATATGATTTTCTCATTAATAGGCACTGGTCTATGTGGGTTCTGATGCCTTTCACAAGGATATGTAGCAAGTCCGTCTCTGTGTTCAATCCCAACATCAAAACAACTTATGTCTCCTTGGATGATGATAAAATCCAGAGTGACTTTAGTCTACATTGATGAAAATAAATTTTAGAGTGATCCATAGTGTGGATAGAAAACCATCATTTTCAGAATAATGACCCAATAGTATTTAAATAGTTTATAAGAGGATACCATTTATGAAGATCCTTAGATACATATAGATATCTTCATTGATAATGAACCTCTGGTTGATATATATGATTCTAAGAATCTATGCATGCTCTAAATTGATTTTTAATTCAATTTTTATCTACATCGTGATTGGTAATTAATGATGGATTCACGGACATATCTTTAATCAATAAGAGGGTCCAAGTGTAAAAATAATTCCACTAAAAAGTGTGTGATGAGCCCAACCTCCCATCCCCTCAGCCGATGCTAGTTCTTATGAATGATAGGTTAAAACCCTTAATGAGCACCTTACTTTGGAAATAAGGTACTTATTGATATTGAATCATTGGTTGTTTTAGGTTCCATGAACAAAGACATTAGAAACCATTCCGAAATTGTAAAACCATTATTAATTATTGCACAAAACTCAACCCTGCAATCAATCTTCTTGGGAATAAAAATTTCGAGGGAAATAGAGATACTTAATAGAAATTAATTAATTATATGATATCTCATATCTGTATTATATATAAAAAATAAATTAAATTATGTGCATAAATTCAATACATGTCTTAATGAATGTAAATTATTATGAAACCCCTTATTACTTTAGTATCCTTTGAATCAAATACTATACAATTAATGAAAATGATATGTATCGTAAAACCCCATTAATTTCATAAATAAATAAAAACCATTCATTATTCATTAATCACACTACAAAAAATAAATGATTGTTCACATTATCAAATATGTCTCATGAATTTCAAAACAAGATAAAGAAATCGTTGCATACACTACTAGAAAAATACCCTATACCAACGGTTTGTAACCGTTGGTACAGGTCCCCAAACCGTTGGTATAGGCTATACCAACGGTTTGGAGGACCATTGGCAAGTAAGCCGTGACAATAGGTCTATACCAACGGTTTTGGGAAAACCATTGGTATAGGGTCTATACCAACAGTTCTGAAAACCGTTGGTATAAGTAATTAGAAAATCTATACCAACGGTTCTCAAAACTGTTGGTATATGTATTTCAAAAAAGAAACATCCGGTGGGATTTGATCCCAGGACCTCTAGTTTATAATGGAATGACTTAACCACTAACCTAACATGACTTTTGTTAACATAATTTCATAAATATATATATATATATGTATTGTTCTAATTATTTTAAATTTTTATTTATATAATGTTATCTGTAGGTAGATTCCAAAAAAATCAAAGGACCTTTCCCAACGGTTTTGCAAATCGTTGGGAAAGGTCTTGATTTCTTTTTGGTATTCTGGCCAAAGGTTGATTTGTGGACACCCTTTCCCAACGGTTTGGGAAAACTGTTGGGATAGGCTACCCTTTCCCAACGGTTTGGCCAAACCGTTGGGAAAGGTGGTCCAAAATTCAGCCTTCCCCAACGGTTTGGCCAAACCATTGGGATAGGCTGACCTTTCCCAACGGTTTGGCCAAACCGTTGGGAAAGGTGGCCAAAAAATGGGCTTTCCCAACGGTTTGGCCAAACCGTTGGGAAAGGGTACCTATACCAACAGGTTTTACAAACTGTTTGTATAGAAGCGTTGGGAAAAATCATTTTTCCAGTAGTGATATTCTCTAAACATACAAGAATATAATTTTACCACTTATGTGTCAAACATATTTATATATAAATATATATATATATATATTAATCATTAAATTATGAACCATAATAATATCTATTTTCATTCATAGTCCTCATTATTAGTCATTCTCTAAAAGATTTCTTCCGGATTTATACATCATGTGTTTTTAGTTTTGATATTTTATAGAAGATTCATAATATCAGCATCTATTTTTGTTCTTATAAAGAATTTCAATGTTAATATATCATTAATGTTGATATTGAGGATGATTTATAATAATTAATTATTTTTAAAATTGCATTCATGAGGGTTTGAGTCTTGATAATTGATAATGAAATTGATAACAAGATTGTTTTGATGATTATTGATGATTGAATGGTTCTTTCTTAATTAATGTATTAAATATAGGTGTAAAATATCAATAACAAAAAATAATAATTATTGACACATTTATATCATATTATATATGTAATTATCTTCCCATATTCATTCATGATATATATTCATAGTATCATTAACTTAGGTGGTCAAACCGACCCAAACATGAACACATCTTGATTTTATGAATGATTATGAGGTGGATTTATTTCACTTTTATTAGTTATATATATAATAATTATATTGAAAAATATTATTAGTCAATTAATTTTATTAAATTACAAAAATTAATAAAAAATAATGTCATGTAAGTGTGCTTATTTTAAAATATTAAATTAGTGATGATTTTTTATGTTCATATCATTAATAGGATAAATAATATATGACACCTAACCGTTATTGATATAATAAAAAACCTATTTATCCTTTAATAACATCTAATTAACCAACAATTTATGGATGTGAACCATAATGAATCATTTTACAATATGGAGGGGGTAGTTTATAAAAGGTACAAATAATGGTTTTGTTTTTATTAATGGATGGGGTATAGGAATATATAATTATAATACCCATAAAAAAGTAAAATTATAGTATAATATATTAATAAAAAAATTATATTACTATTTCTGGAATAAATTTGAATGATGATAATTTATAATAAAAAAGTAGTTAATAAAACTCGCATTAGGGAATTGAATTTTCCATGGATGTCTCCATGGAAATTCTATAATTATGCATTGTAATGATAACAAAAATCATTTAAAGATGGTTAAATTTTTAAGTAGGATATAAATGATTATTTTAATAGATAAATTCATAGGATAAGTGTGACATAAAGTGGAGGATGTTTTGTTATTTTATAAATGATGGTAATGGTAATTTGGGGAGTAACTGTAACATTTTCAATAATGTGTAGTTACAATCTGATTTTCAATCTGAAAAAATAGAAAAAAATGGACAGAAAAATTATTGACTATATAAAATAACATAATCCACTCATTTTTTATATAATTTTACTATTTTAGGGGTCTTGTTTAAACATTGTTATTTTAACATAATTTAATGTTACATTTTTAATTATATTCTAATCATAGTAATTGTGTAAATTTTAATAGATTAAGATTGAATGATTTTTTAATCTGGTACTTTTATCTAAAATTTTAAAATTAAATTTTCAAGTACATATTCTAATGTTTTGAAAATTTAATTCTAAAATAAATACACTAAATCAAATAAAAACTATTTCAAGAGATATAATGAAATGAAGATTTATATTTTTCTATAAGGTAAAATTATCATAGATAATTATTTTAATGAAATTAGTTTATTTATTATAATAATTTTTAGTATATGGGGATTTCATGGAAAACCATAACACAATATCCTTTAAAAAACACATGACTCAAATAAAATACAGGTTATAGATTTTTTGTTGATATATAATTTAAATTAATTATAAATGTTTTTTACATTTGTTTTACCAGTTAAAAGAATATTTTAAAATGAATAATTTTATTCCTAATTTTTATGTTTTTTCACTTTAATGGGTTTTGAAATTCATAAATAATTATTATATTTCGGTTAATTCATTGGAGTTACATGTTTTGTGTTACCTTAACTGTTTATAATTATTTATGATTGTTTTTTCTATATTATTATCCCTACAGAGCATCTGATATCTCCCATTTCTTATGTTTTCTTTTCGCCGGATGTGAAGAAGTGTATTATGATTAACCTGTAGGGATAGGCCAAAGGATATAAGTGTGTTCAAAGGGGGAACAATGTTGTTTTTCTTTTTTTTCATGATTTAATGTAAATTTATATATGTATCCAGTACTTCCAAGGCTACTAAACTAATATGTATTTCAAGACTTGATCTTTTATGATCATTCCATTGTTATTTAATAATGCACCAACTCTGGGTAATTAGGGTCAGGGAATTGCAGTCGGTATCAGAGGAAGTTTATTACGAACCATGTAAGCTAGATTTAGAAAAACTCTGATTAGAAAACACTACCCTAAGATAGTCTTTGAGGATTGGTAAAGAAGAAAATCAACAAAAATTGGTAATGTAAATATTATGTGGGTTTTCCATGAAATAAATTCCTATATGGATATGAGAAGGTACAGGCGATTCTGGTATAGATGTACCTAGGGGTAAAACCAGAAAATACCTCTTTAAGGAATACTTGAATGGGAACTGGTCCACGACAACGAGCCTTGCTACACTATTGGTTAGGACACTCCTGAGGGATGTGCTTAGGATAATTCACATTTTATTTACTAACCGATTTGAAGTATTTTAATATAAGATGAGAATAAATAACCATGGTTAATCCTAAGGTGTTTTAGATTGAAAATACGGTGTCATGATATTCTCTAAATGACTTTATAACTATTGTTACTCACACTAAGCTTTCTAGTTTTAATCAATAGTTGGATTACAAGGAAGTCATAGTAACATAGAACATGATGTACAAGGTGGGAACAATGGTGGACATGAGAAACTAAATGGAATGTTGATAGTCGTAAAAGACATCGTGTTCATGCTGAAGCAGGTTTCCAAAGATATGATAAAAAAATATATGCATTAACCAACTCCCAAACTCAACAAAGAAGATAAAGGCATAGAATGATAAGATCTCCAACAGTGGAGAATATAGAGAAAAGAAAGATAAATTTCCATCATGCCGGAAATTAAGAAGGAGACACCTAAGAAAGTGTCTCAATGGAAGAAAGAAGTGATTTATGTGTGGTAAAGAAGAATATAAAGTAAATAATTGCCGAGGAAAAATGAATAGTACTATGAAATAAAATATAAATGATCCTTAGAATATATTTATAGTCATTTTCAATAAAAATAGGGGACCTGGGCATTACCCGAGTCAATTCCCTATTCTATAGAATAACCACTAGGTCAAGGAAGAACCTATGTGGAAATAAATGGATGGTGAAATGTTTACAAGTATTAATGAACTTTGTTGATGGGATTACATAGGAATATGTTACTCTTGTATGTGTAACCCTGAAGTTTGTTATGTGAAAATGATATTTGAGGAAGAATTATATTTGCTTTTCTGGATATATTTATAGAGACCCATTTGGGTTTATATTATACTTGAATTTGAGGCAATTAGAGGTTAATAATTTTTGGGATGAAAATGAGAGTTATGAGATAACATTTGTGGTTATATTATTTTATGGTTATTTTGTGGAATTTTTCTCATTTTGGGAATGTTATAAAAATAGGTTTTGAAAAAGGACAACACGCAGACCGTGTGACAACCCATCACGCCGGACAAAGCTGCAGGAATCAGACCCACAACCAAAGTGAGACTGGGATTTATCTCCTACAATTATACTACGTGAAGTCACTAGTTAGTGTGACTAATTCTTTCTAGTTAAATGATTTTATTGATCAATAATAAGTTGATTCAGGATCTTATGTTTTATCAAATGTATAAACTTAGTATAGGAAAATTATTTAGTGATTAAGTGATAAATGTTATTTTGGAAGACGTTCTCTCTGTTGGGAATACTATATTCCTAAGGAAAATAGAATACTATGGGATTTAATTTAAGGAGTAATAGTGGATTTTTTTGGAATAGACTATGTTTTTTATAGAGATTCAGGTTATTAATGTAAATGATTAATCTTTCATAGAGAATATGTGATTTGTTTAATTACACTTCTGTATGAGACATTAAGAGTAGTTGATATTATTTGGAGATAAATGTAAAGATTTAATAAGAAATACAATGTGATTAAATTCTACTATGTTTTGGGTTTAAATCTTATTTTGGATTATATTGAAGGGTTTTAAGGACAATTGTTTATTGAATGGTATTTATTGATCTTTGGGTATTATTTGAATAATTTTATAAATTAAGATTAGTATTTCTCTCTATAATGGATTATACATTTTGGGGATCATATGATATTGTAATAACCATTTGTTTTTGGTTAATCTCTAAAGATAAGGTAAATATATAGTTCATCCATTGGGGATTATGTGATTATATAGAAGTTGATTCTAGCGCTTCAGGTGTGACTAAGTCATCTTGAATAATCATCGTTTGGAGAAAATATGTGTCAGTGGTAGAAATTTATTAAAGGATGAAACTATACTTAAAAAGTAAGTATATCTCTTTATGTTCTTATTCAATCTCATAAATAAATTCCTTAACATTATGAAAAGAAATATAAAAGAAAAACATTGTCCGTTTACTTTTCCTACTGGGGAATCTAATACTGTTTAACCAATCACAAGTTTATGGTTTTCATATCGTTAACTTTCTCTTGATCATATTTTCTATCACTCTCCATCAGATCTTGACACTTAGTTTATCTTCCATTTCCATGTTTTCTTATATGGAATCCTTGTATGGGTTATCTCGGGTAACCTTGGTCCTTCTCTTCCATTCTTTTAAAGTGATAGTTTTATTGATTCTTTTTCGGATATGGGACTTTCAATGATGTTCCGAAGCCAAATTTTAAAATTGTGAGGACTCAATTTTCAAAATGGGTGAAAATGTAACTCCACAAATTTTGATAGTAAGTTATTTTCTTTAAAGTAATTAAATTGCTTGCGCTACATGCAACACTGAGTTCGAGTGCACCACGACTTACCAAACTAGCTGTTCAAAAAGCGGTAATGAATATTATTAACTAAATTTTGAATTTTATGTACTCCATATTATTTTATCATCCATATTATGTGTTTCTTAGACATAATATAATAACAAAGTCAATTTTTTATATAAAAGAACAATTTTTCAAAAATGAAATTTTACTGCCTTTTAATGGAGAAACCTTTTTAAATATAATATTTGACACGTTTATATATTTAATTTGACAAAATAAACTTCTTATTTAGAATTGGGACATAAAAATTTAGTCTGGATAAATTTTAGGTGCTTTTCAGATAACTTTCATATTTTGGTGAATAGTGAAAAAACTAACTTGTACTTGAAAAAAAATTTAATCAAAATAATTTATAGTATTAAATTATACATTTGAATGCATTTGAACTATAATTAGATTATATTGTTATCATTAATCCAATTTTTTTCATTGTAAGAAATTTTATATTTAAATTGGACAAAAACACACATCAATCTTTTGAAAGTTTTAACTTTTCAAAAACCCACTTTCTAGTTTTGACAACATGAATTTTTTTTAAATTAACTTATACGACTTCTAAGTTTATAATTTGGTAAAATAGACATTATTTTTGAATTTGTAATATCAAAATTATCTTTGGGTGAATATTTGGTATTTTTCTAAAAAATATCAATTTTTGATGAATAGTGAAAAAAGTTGTGTTATTGTTTAAAGCCAAATTTATATTTAAATAATTATTTTTAATTTAAATTTATTTTAAAATAAAAATAGATACACAATACCAATATTATCCCAATGTAATTCATTGAAGTCATTTTATAATAATATTAGAAATATAAAATTTTATTGAAATTTTTACTGTCTTTCACTCACCTTCTAGGCTCATTTGCAAATCTGCATAAAACATAATTTTACTACATCTGTGAATTGAATTTCAAAAATATAATAACACAATTGACATCATTAAGTAAAATTTGATTCAATATGATTAAAATATTTTTTGGTGAATAATAACTTTTGAGTTTTATTTACAATGGTTAAAATAAAATAGGGTAATTAAAGGTAAAAATGATATTATAGTTACCCTAACACTTGTCCTAATTCTGTTTGATAAGTTTATTTCGAAAAAAATCAATCATAGGAATGAAATATGATCCTTTTTATCCACTTGGATTAGATTAGGACATTTATTATTATTTTATTTAAAGAAGAGTTAAAAGTGTAAAATTCAATGTTTAATAACTAAACCATTTTTAGTATAGCGTTATCCATAAGATAAATTCGACTATAAATATTCGTTAGAAATATAATATGACTTCATACATCATGATATTTTATTAATAATTTTTAATAATTAAATAATTATATTTATTTATGACACAATGATGATGCATTAATTAACTTATTAATGAAATATTTAAATAATTATATTGTAAATATCGAAATAAATGTAAATTGAGACTTTTGATTCATTAAACTAATTTTATATGTTAATATGACATTTTAGAGTTGATTTAATTAATTTTTTTCTAAGTAATCATGTTTTGTTGACTTTCAAAAAAACCAAATACTAAATAGTGTCAAAATTCAAATAAATGAGTATTTAAAACAAATAATATATTATTAACTGATATAATATTACTAAAAATATAAGTTTCCTCTAATGAAAATATATAATGATATATATGTCCTTAATGAACCACTTGAGTTTCTGTTGGAATTTTATAGTAAGTTTATTAACCATGTAATATAAAAATACAAGAAGACATGGTAAATGTTAAACTATTTAAATAAGTATTGAATCTAAAGGATAAGGTTAATATGGTGACCTAAACTGGTATTGTAACACCCCAGGATTTCATAGTGTGTTATTTCTTAAAAATAATTCAATAACTTGCACTACACGCAACACCGAGTTCAATCACACCATGACGTACAAAAAAATCCATTAAAAGTGGTCATTAATAGTATTAACAACATTTTTAACTTTATATAATCCTTATAATTTTAGAATCCCTATTATGAGTTTCTTAGTCATAATGCAAGAACAGATTCATTTTCAGTATTGCACTATTATCAACTTTAATAGTGAAACCTTTTTAAATAAAATATTTTAAACTATCTGAATAAATTGGGACATCAAAAAAATTTAAAATGAAACATCCCAAGCTTCCACGGTACGCTTTCCTTTGAATAAAATAGTAGCGTGTGTTGTACGCAACCTTGAGTTTTAACACACGCCACAACCAATCAAACTAGCCGTTATGAATAGTAATGCCTAAATTTTGAAATTATATATATTTTATATTTCAAAATGGACTTCATTTTTGGATTCGGAATATCGAATTTAGCCTAGGGTGAAATTTTGGTACTTTTCGGATAACTTTTATATTTTGATGAATAGTGAAAATTACTAAATTTTAATTAAAAACAACTTTTTTAATCAAAATAATTAATAGTGATAAATTGTGAATTTGAGTGGTTTTAAAGTATATTTAGAATATATTTTTACCATTTAATATAATGTTGGTCATTGGACATAATTTTACAATTAAACCGAACATAAACAAGTGTCAATCTTTTGATAGTTATTACCTCTTAAAAACACGCTTTTTGTTTTGACAGCGGGAATTAATTTTAAATTAATTTCTGCCACTTCTGTGTTTTGAATTTAGAAAAATGGTTTCCATATTTGGAATCAGGATGTCCAAATTGTGTAAATATGTAACTTTTATTTTTAGACATTTTGAATAATTACTGTGGTAAATATTTTATTTACCATGGTTAAGGGTAAATCCGGTAAATAAGGGTTAAAAAATAATATTATAATAATACAAAATTAACCTAAAACGAGTCCTAACCTTATTGGTGGACACATACCCGACCATGAGCATCCTTGGGTCAATTTGGGGACCCCTTGGAGCCACTTGTATGTGGTAGGGACACTTTATATTAATAAAGTTAAAATAAAAATAAAAATGGAATAAGCTTACATCTTTTAGAAGAACAATTTTTACATTGGGTTATACATGTTGGATTTTCGATTATAAATATTCATTAGAAAGCTAAAAATATTTCCTACATAATGATATTTTATTTATAATTTTTAGACATCAAATAATTGAAATTATTAATGACACAATAATGATGCAATGTTTACCTCATTAATAAATCATTTAAATAAATAAGATTATAATGATTAAAATATTATCTAAAACCTGTCCAATTCTTATTGGTTGATGTTATTTAGAATATGAGTCATCTTATCTTTGACCTCAATTATTTTTGGACCATTATAAACTGAATATAATTATATTATAAAGTAATACTTTCACTCTTTCCTAAAGAGCCCCTCTTCTCCCTTATAAAAGGAGACCACTTCTACTCATTCCTCACACCTCTCAAGCCACTTGGCTCGTCCAAACTCTGCCCAACTAAGCTCCCCACATCCCTCTACTCCTCCTGGTTGCTTCCCCTTAGGCAGAAAGCATTTCAAGAAGTCCTTTGGTTCCAACCAAAGTGAGTTACCTAAATTAAAGGTAACGATTTCTCTTAAATTATTGTCATTTATTTTGCTTCTCCAACCCCCAAACTCTTTTTATTTCCTTTCTTTTGTAACAACACCAGTATCCTCAATATACTAGGATGTTGTTATAAGAAGTATTCAAACTACACATACACACAACTCCATCTAATGGATGATGAACATAATGTTTCTGTGGATGGCAAACTAACGCCTCACGAAACGATGATTGTTCAAATACATCTTACCGCCTCTCATGGTGGCCATTATGATGGCACTGTAAATAAATATGATATTAATGATATATATTTTATATATAAACTTCTGTAATTCCATTTTATTTCATACCATTATTCGTTTCATGTTGTATATACATACGATAATTTCATTTGAGGAAGTGCGGACTACCGCCCCCTTAAAATGATATGACTCGTTCATACCACACATGGAACGTATAAAGGATGGTGTTAATGAACTTAAGTAACATATATAAAATATTATATTATACTGGAATAGTAATATACCTATGTATCATTTGGATTCGATTCTTTTAAAATAAAAATTAAATGGAAGTAGCGTTCGTGCGTACGTACGGACTACCGTCTCCACGAACACGATGAGATTCATTCTCCATCATATCCATTCAAGTATAATTATCCTTTAATGATTTAAAAATGATGTTTAAGGACTTGATATCATTCTGGATATGAATAAGATACAACAAACATGACTTATGTAACAAAACATACAAAATAAAACAAGTAAGTTCACACCCGAAACAGCGATAATACTAAGATATTATTATCAAATCAATATTAAAAGATCATATATGATATCATATTAATGTATATGATTCTTGTATAATTTAATAACAATTATTTCACCATTATACAGGAGGTTAACCTACCCCAACCAAGGAAAAGTACAAGGTAAGGGTTTATTTCACAATCTCTTCATTATCCGAGGTTGTTTATACGTAATAATCTACTGGGATATCTTTATCATCCACATCCATATTTCTTAAAAATTTATTTCAAAACATTTTTACTATTTACAAGAATATGGGTCAAAGTCATTTATAACCTTGTTTGACTTTTTATAAGAGGTTTATAAAGGAATCTTTCCGTCGTTTTCAAAACAAGGTCCTTTTTAACCTTTTCGACAGAATTGAGGTAAGAATGTTTTTTTAACTTATACGGTGGGTGCGGTTATTTTACGCCGTTATAAAATCTTCAAAGCCTTCCTTACAAGCTTATAAGAATATTTTCAAAGAAAATGTTTTATTTTATATGGATCTTAAATGATTTCAAAATAAAAGGAGATATTTCTTTAAAAAGAATTTTGATTTCATCTATGTCAACATCCTTTGACGGATTTTAAGATTATTTGAAGTTAATTTATTATGATACAAAACTTCTATATTGTATTGAAGGTTTTGTGATATGTTTGACTATGGATGTGCTATTTTTATACCATTCATAGTTTATGGTGAAATTATTGACATTTCGTATGCTAGATTTAATACGAATGTTTATGTTATGTTTAAACCTTTTCATATGGGAATGCATTGGACTTAATAAGTGACGGGTGGAGCCCGCTATAGCTCCTCGATGCATCGGTAGGTCTCATGAGACAAACTAGTGTCTTGGCACAAGGCCTTGACAAAATCTTATTTGTAGTCTTGGCACGAGGCCTTGGCTATGTGGTTATAATAGTCTGGCATTATGCATTCCAACATTATGAAAGTGGTTATTGATTTTGCATGTGATTATTCGATTAGTAGAATATCCATGTGAACAAGTAAATGGCATTATTTCATTTTACTTTTTCCATACTATGTTGAAGTTCAAGTTTAAAAGGCTTTTGTTTTAGTAATTCATTGCCTTAAATGATTATGCTTATTTTTGAATGTTCCGCTATATTGTTATCCTTACTGGGCATTTGAGCTCACCCCTTTTCTATGTTTTATTTTTCCCAGGATGTGAAGATGTAAGTTATGAATGACTGCAGGGATATTATGAGGGGATAATAGTGTGGACTGTAGAGACATTATGTTGTTGTATTAGTTTTTCAATTTATGATGTAATGTAAAACTTATGAATATATCTAGTGTTTCCAAGGCTACTAAACCAATCGGTCTTTCGAGATTTGATCTTTCTTGTGATCATGCCAATGTTACGAAGTAATGCACCGACTCTGGGTAACTGGGGTCGGGGCGTTACAGTTGGTATCAGAGGAAGTTTAGTACAAACCTTGGAAGCTAGATTTAGATAAACTCTGATTAGAGCACGTAGACCTAAGATGAAATTTGAGGATTAGTATAGAAGAACTTCCTAGAATTTTGGTATTGTAGAGATTTTGTGAGTTTTTCGAACAATACATCCTTGTCTGGATACGAGAAGGTAGAGGCGGCTCTGGCACAGATGTACCTAGGGGTAAAACCCGAAAACACCGCTTTGAGCTAGACTCGAACGGGAACTGGTGCACGACAACGGGCCTTGCTGCACTCTTGGTTACGACACTCCCGGGGGATATGCTTAGGATAACTCTCATTTTCTTTACAAATAATTATGAAGGGTTTATGAGTATATACTTCCTCAAAGAAAACATTTTTATGATTATGGATTATATCCATAAATAGTACAATTTATGTTAAGTGTTTTATAAGTATGGGATTATGTATTTTGATTCATAAACTGATCTAGTTTATGCCATTGTTTAGAAATGACGCCCAGTAGAAGGAATGAGAACTCCAGAAATACACATGATTCAAAGAGAAGGAAAGATCATATCTTTCATGGTCTTAAGCTAGAATTTATAAGAGAAATAGTCTCCCATGTATTATCATCATATGAAGAAATAATATCAGGTGTTGATAAGATAAGTAAAGAGTTTACTGAGTCCTATGGCTTTGAAGGGAAGCAAGAGAAGAAAATGATGGAAGAGAAAAAAATGGATAAGGGGAAGAGGGAAAAGAAGAATTTTCCCATATGTGGTAACTGTGGGAAGAAACACCCAGGAACTTGCCTGAAAGGAATGGGAGTTTGTTATAAGTGTGGAGGAAAAGGGCACAAAGTACGTGACTGCAAGGGTGAGAAAATGGTTTCAAATGTACAATGCTTCATTTGCAAGGAGTTTGGACACTACGCGAACCTATGCCCCAGTCATCAGACTATGCCTCAAATGATGCTATTGGATAATAATCAAGTTATGATACTACCACAGATGAAGAGGAATGATTAGAGTTCTTATGTTGATTATGTCAATTGAGTGTTGTATCAACAATGTACTTGTTATAATAATTATGGAGTATATAAGGATTGTACTGCAGTACTATTTCATTAAGGACTTGAGATTGTGTGGAACAAAGAAAAGTGACTCAATAGCAGGATAAATTTTTGGAAAATATATGGTTGAGAGAAAGATAAACCATAATATGGTTCTGATACCGAGTTAGTGATTTTAGAATAATACATGATTGATTTGGATAAATTATGTTGGATATTCTTGACTACCTTGAAACTGATTAATGATTTGTATATTCCATCATTTTTTTGGGGTTTAAAACATTTTTGGATTGATGAAGTATATCCAGCATTCTATATGGAATAGGGGAGCATGAATGTAATCAATAAGGAATATGGTAATTCAAGATGTTTCAGTTTATTAAAAGAATACAAGATGAAGGTATTCATATTCTATTACGGGGTAAAAAGGATCTATACTATGTTTACCTTCCTTATAAATGTTGGACTGTGAGTTTGGACAGAAGTATTTTGGATAGTTCTAGTTTGGATTATTTTGGATTACCATAAAAGGACAACCCGGAGGTCGGGCGGCAACCTGTCGCGTCCGGCAAGGCTGCAAGACTTGAACCCGCAACCGAAGGGCGACAAGGGTGTATCACCTACCACTGGCCCACGATATGTCCTGGATTAAATAATGTTGTTTTTTTTAAGATCTGGTAGATGAATTATAAATTCATTTATTTTGGAACCATGTACGAATAACATTCTATTATCTTTTAGAGTGAAAGATGAGTTTGTGGTAGAAATTTATTAATGGATAAAACTCTAATTATAAAGTAAGTATATCTCCTTATGATCTTAGCCAATCTCATAAATATATTCCTCAACATTAATAAAAGGAACTTAGAACAAAAATGTTGTCCTAGATGGTACCTTAAATCATCACTAATTCATGGATTTGGGATTGTTGGCCTTTTCATAGCCATGTTCTCTACCACTCTCCATCAGATAATTGATGGTTAGATTTCTCTTCCATATCCATATTTTCCTACATGGAACCCTAGTATGTGTTATTTTCGGTAATCTTCATACTTTCCACTCTTTATTTTAAATAGAGGCCTCGTTAATTCATTTTTCGATGTGGGATTTCAACTATGATATTTTGAAACATCAAAAATGTGTTATCCTAATACCCTATGTTTTGTTGAACCAATGGTATTTCATATCATCATAGATTGATGAATTTAAGGACCTCAATTTTATACTTGTTTGTGATTGATGACCTCAATCACTACCTATAAATATTTACGTTTTTCCTCCAATTATATGTCTCTAATTGCCACCAATGTTCTCCTAATCAAGATCATAATTTGGTGGTGACCGTTTCATTTCTCTTTTCCTCATATTAAGACTAAATTGTAGTAACCTAATTTCCGATGTGGGTTTTCCCACAAAGACATTTTCTATTTTCAACCTTTTATTTTCGAAGAACAATTTCAAATTGCGAGGATGCAATTTATTGAAGGAGGGTAGAATGTAACACCCCAGGATTTCATAGTGTGTTATTTCTTAAAAATAATTCAATAACTTGCACTACACGCAACACCGAGTTCAATCACACCATGACGTACAAAAAAAAAGCCATTAAAAGAGGTCATTAATAGTATTAACAACATTTTGAACTTTATATAATCCTTATAATTTTAGAATCCCTATTATGAGTTTCTTAGTCATAATGCAAGAACAGATTCATTTTCAGTATTGCACTTTTATCAACATTAGTAGTGAAACCTTTTTAAATAAAATATTTTAAACTATCTGAATAAATTGGGACATCAAAAAAATTTAAAATGAAACATCCCAAGCTTCCACGGTACGCTTTCCTTTGAATAAAATAGTAGCGTGTGTTGTACGCAACCTTGAGTTTTAACACACGCCACAACCAATCAAACTAGCCGTTATGAATAGTAATACCTAAATTTTGAAATTATATATATTTTATATTTCAAAATGGACTTCATTTTTGGATTCGGAATATCGAATTTATCCTAGGGTGAAATTTTGGTACTTTTCGGATAACTTTTATATTTTGATGAATAGTGAAAATTACTAAATTTTAATTAAAAACAACTTTTTTAATCAAAATAATTAATAGTGATAAATTTTGAATTTGAGTGGTTTTAAAGTATATTTAGAATATATTTTTACCATTTAATATAATTTTGGTCATTGGACATAATTTTACAATTAAACCGAACATAAACAAGTGTCAATCTTTTGATAGTTATTACCTCTTAAAAACATGCTTTTTGTTTTGACAGCGGGAATTAATTTTAAATTAATTTCTGCCACTTCTGTGTTTTGAATTTCGAAAAATGGATTCCATATTTGGAATCAGGATGTCCAAATTGTGTAAATAGGTAACTTTTATTTTTAGACATTTTGAATAATTACTGTGGTAAATATTTTATTTACCATGGTTAAGGGTAAATCCGGTAAATAAGGGTCAAAAAATAATATTATAATAATACAAAATTAACCTAAAACGTGTCCTAACCTTATTGGTGGACACATACCCGACCATGAGCATCCTTGGGTCAATTTGGGGACCCCTTGGAGCCACTTGTATGTGGTAGGGACACTTTATATTAATAAAGTTAAAATAAAAATAAAAATGGCATAAGCTTACATCTTTTAGAAGAACAATTTTTACATAGGGTTATACATGTTGGATTTTCGATTATAAATATTCATTAGAAAGATAAAAAGATTTCCTACATAATTATATTTTATTTATAATTTTTAGACATCAAATAATTGAAATTATTAATGACACAATAATGATGCAATGTTTACCTCATTAATAAATAATTTAAATAAATAAGATTATAATGATTAAAATATTATCTAAAACCTGTCCAATTCTTATTGTTTGATGTTATTTAGAATATGAGTCATCTTATATTCGACCTCAATGATTTTTGGACCATTATAAACCGAATATAATTATATTATAAAGTAATACTTTCACTCTTTCCTAAAGAGCCCCTCTTCTCCCTTATAAAAGGAGACCACTTCTACTCATTCCTCACACCTCTCAAGCCACTTGGCTCGTCCAAACTCTGCCCAACTAAGCTCCCCACATCCCTCTCCTCCTCCTTGAATCTTCCCCTTAGGCAGAAAGCATTTCAAGAAGTCCTTTGGTTCCAACCAAAGTGTGTTACCTAAATTAAAGGTAACGATTTCTCTTAAATTATTTTCATTTATTTTGCTTCTCCAACCCCCAAACTCTTTTTATTTCCTTTCTTTTGTAACAACACCAGTATCCTCAATATACTAGGATTTTTTTATAAGAAGTATTCAAATTACACATACACACAACTCCATCTAATGGATGATGAACATAATGTTTCTGTGGATGGCAAACTAACGCCTCACGAAACGATGATTGTTCAAATACATCTTACTGCCTCTCATGGTGGCCATTATGATGTCACTGTAAATAAATATGATATTAATGATATATATTTTATATATAAACTTCTGTAATTCCATTTTATTTCATACCATTATTCGTTTCATGTTTTATATACATACGATAATTTCATTTGAGGAAGTGCGGACTACCGCCCCCTTAAAATGATATGACTCGTTCATACCACACATGGAACGTATAAAGGATGGTGTTAATGAACTTAAGTAACATATATAAAATATTATATTATACTGGAATAGTAATATACCTATGTATCATTTGGATTCGATTCTTTTAAAATAAAAATTAAATGGAAGTAGCGTTCGTGCGTACGTACGGACTACCGTCTCCACGAACGCGATGAGATTCATTCTCCATCGTATCCATTCAAGTATAATTATCATTTAATGATTTAAAAATGATGTTTAAGGACTTTATATCATTCTGGATATGAATAAGATACAACAAACATGACTTATGTAACAAAACATACAAAAGCAAACAAGTAAGTTCACACCCGAAACAGCGATAATACTAAGATATTATTATCAAATCAATATTAAAAGATCATATATGATATCATATTAATGTATATGATTCTTGTATAATTTAATAACAATTATTTCACCATTATACAGGAGGTTAAACTACCCCAACCAAGGAAAAGTACAAGGTAAGGGTTTATTTCACAATCTCTTCATTATCCGAGGTTGTTTATACGTAATAATCTATTGGGATATCTTTATCATCCACATCCATGTTTCTTAAAAATGTATTTCAAAACATTTTTACTATTTACAAGAATATGGGTCAAAGTCATTTATACCCTTGTTTGACTTTTTATAAGAGGTTTATAAAGGAATCTTTCCGTCGTTTTCAAAACAAGGTCCTTTTTAACCTTTTCGACAGAATTGAGGTAAGAATTGTTTTTTAACTTATACGGCGGGTGCGGTTATTTTACGCCGTTATAAAATCTTAAAAGCTTTCCTTACAAGCTTATAAGAATATTTTCAAAGAAAATGTTTTATTTTATATGGATCTTAAATGATTTCAAAATAAAAGGAGATATTTCTTTGAAAAGAATTTTGATTTCATCTATGTCAACATCCTTTGACGGATTTTAAGATTATTTGAAGTTGATTTATTATGATACAAAACTTCTATATTGTATTGAAGGTTTTGTGATATGATTGACTATGGATGTGCTATTTTTATACCATTCATAGTTTATGGTGAAATTATTGACATTTTGTATGCTTGTTTTAATACGAATGTTTATGTTATGTTTAAACCTTTTCATATGGGAATGCATTGGACTTAATAAGTGACGGGTGGAGCCCGCTATAGCTCCTCGATGCATCGGTAGGTCTCATGAGACAAACTAGTGTCTTGGCACAAGGCCTTGACAAAATCTTATTTGTAGTCTTGGCACGAGGCCTTGGCTATGTGGTTATGATAGTCTGGCATTATGCATTCCAACATTATGAAAGTGGTTATTGATTTTGCATGTGATTATTCGATTAGTAGAATATCCATGTGAACAAGTAAATGGAATTATTTCATTTTACTTTTTCCATACTATGTTGAAGTTCAAGTTTAAAAGGCTTTTGTTTTACTAATTCATTGCCTTAAATGATTATGCTTATTTTTGAATGTTCCGCTATATTGTTATCCTTACTGGGCATTTGAGCTCACCCTTTTTCTATGTTTTATTTTTCCCAGGATGTGAAGATGTAAGTTATGAATGACCTGCAGGGATATTATGAGGGGATAATAGTGTGGACTGTAGAGACATTATGTTGTTGTAGTAGTTTTTCAATTTATGATGTAATGTAAAACTTATGAATATATCTAGTGTTTCCAAGGCTACTAAACCAATCAGTCTTTCGAGATTTGATCTTTCTTGTGATCATGCCAATGTTACGAAGTAATGCACCGACTCTGGGTAACTGGGGTCGGGGCGTTACAGGTATAAAACCTATTGGTTGAGAATATTTCAACCCATACCCACTTTTTCATTTAAATAAATCCATTTGGTTCCATTATAAACAGAAAATTATATTATAATAAAATAATATTTCTAGTTTTTTCTAAAGTGACCCTCACCTCTCTTATAAAAGGGTACTTACCCTTCTCTCATAATTACACCTCCAAAACCATTTGGATCAAGAAAAAACCTACTCAAATATCCTCCCAAATACCATCACATGAACTTATATGCCTTACATTGATCATAAATCCAATCTAAGGTGCCCTTTTGATCAAATCAAAAGGAAGCACCCAAAGAAGAGGTAACAATTTAATCATCTCTTTCAAAGTTATTATCTTCCTCCACTTTATCGTTCATTTTTTTTTTCCAAAACAAAATAATAAATCCAGTATCTTATACATACTTTTATGTTATTAAAAAATATGTTATAATAATATTCATTATTCTATCCATCTTAGGAATGACAAAGTCACCATATGTGCGTACGTATGGCTTACCGCCTCCACAACGCGATGAGATTTTGTTCCCCATCATAACCATTCAAGAATAATTTTCATTTTATTATTAAAATAATATTTTAGAACTTAATATAATTCTGTATATGAATCAAATACATCATATCCATAACAAACATGACTTGCATAACAAAACATATAAAATAAAACGAATCTGTTAATAATAAAAACAATGATACTACTAAAATGTCATTAACAAAGAAATATTAGAAGATCATATATGATATAATATTTATGTATGTGGTTCTTGTAAAATTTAATAACAATGATTTCACCATTATACATGAGTTTAAACTACCCTTTACTAAGGAAAAGTACAAGGTAATCGGTTTTCGTCTCACTTTTATTCCCATGAGATTCATGCTATATTTGTAACTATTCCCTTTTGTGTAGTGTATATACTGTCCATGATTGTATTAATTGTGTAATATAATTTAATTTATGGGTATTTACATCTTCATTGTATGATCCTTCTTTCATGGGGTATATGTTCTGTAAGTTACCAAATCAGTAAGGGAATTTCTAATTTCAATTTCCACTCATTGGGTTTATGCATACTTAATTGATTATTTTACTCCAAGAGTATTTGTGGAATCACTATTTATTTATTTATGTAGTAATTTCCACTCCCCTTTGTGTGGATATACTTTTGATACACATAATCACTGCATTGATAAATTCTCATGTCATTGATATGAACTTGATAAGGGTAATCTTAAATCAATTTCCATTCATTGAGTTAAACATCCAAGTCATTAGTTTTGTTTTTATAAGAATATGTTTTAATGTACTGGGATTGATTTAAAATGAATATCCAATCATATTGGAGTTATTAATATATGTCTCAAATAATTATGTCATTGATGTTTCCTTAATCTAAGGATACAATCTTCCATATTGTATTGAATGAGTTATGTTTGACTGTGGATGTGCTATTTTTATACCATTCATGGTTTGTGGTTAAAGTATTGAAATTTTGTGTACTAGTTTTAATATGAATGTTTAGATTATGTTTCACCATTTTCATATTATTAACGCATTGGACATAGTATGTATCGGGTGGAGCCCTCGATGGCTTCTCGATGCATCGGTAGGACTCATGAGACAAACTAGTGTCTTGGAACAAGGCCTTGACAAAATCATTTTTGTAGTCTTCACATGAGGTCTTGACTGTGTGGTTATGATGTTTGGAATTATGCCTTCCATCATTATAAAATTAGCTATTGATGTTACATGTGATTATTCAACCAGTATGATATCCATGTGAATAATTAAATGGAATTATTTGATTTATCTTTTCAAAACTATGCAGAATTTTATGTTTAAAATTCTTGTGTTTTAGTCTTATACATTGTCTTAAATGTTTATGATTAGTAATGATAGTTTCCTCATTGTTTTTATCCCTACTGAGCATCTAAGCTCAGCCATTTCTTATGTTTTCTTTTCTCAGTATGTGAAGAAATGTATTATGATTAACCTACATGGATAGGCCAAAGGATATAAGTGTGTTCAAAGAGGGCCCAATATTGTTTTTCTTTTTTTTCATGATGTAGTGTAAAATTTATGTATGTATCTTATACTTCCAAAGATACTAAACTAATTAGTATTTCGATACTTGATCTATTATGATCATGCCAATGTTATGTAATAATGCATCGACTCTGGGTAACTAGGGTCGGGGCGTCACATTTGACGATCTTCTACTGTGTGTTATCAATCCCATGTCCGACAGGTGAGTAGAAACTCATGTTCATTATGGTTGAATAAGACAACATGGGATGAACTTTACCCATTTCCTAATATGTAAATAATTGGTCCCTCAACTTCAAAGTGCGTAACACTAAAATTTTTAGTGTCAACAAATTCACCTCCCCCTAGAATTGGATTCATTCAAAAAAAATTATATAATTCTATGTTAAATATATAACACTTCTCTGTATATCAGAATGATGATGGATTCCTCCATTTATTAAGATATCAATGAATGGATCTATTGAACTTTATATGTGTTATACAGCTTCTTTTTCAACTATGATGTGCATGTCATACCGTTTCTATAATATTTTGTGAATCTAAAATGATACCCATCATTTCCATAAAATCAAGGAATCCTAAATGAATGGATTTATGGATTTTTTTCAGGATTATCTCACGAATTCCCACTAACCTGGAATCCATTACTAATGAATCCATTATAGTTATCAAGAGATCACTTGATTTTTAGAAGGATCATTGGAGTAGGATATATTTCCAAGAGGGAGAGTGTTCTAACATTCACTGAAGGATAATAGGCTTGATGAGAAGAGATTTATTTATAAGGCAATATGGTGGGCCTTTCAACCTCTTGCAGACTGGATTGCGTACATGATTTATTTTCAATTATTTTAGATCATGCCTAATATTGTATTACTTTTAGGACTTTGTATCTCAAACTAAATATTCCTTTAGTTTAGGGTCATTCATCTCAGAAATAATATCTCTTTAGTTTAGGGACATTTAGTTTGTACAACATATTACTTTAGTTTAAGGTACTTTATATCATATGTAATATCACTTTAGTTTAGGGTATTTTAGCTCAGAATAATTATCACTATAGTTTAAGTTCATTTATCTTATATCAAATATCACTTTAGTTTAAGTTCTTTTAGCTCAGACTTAATATCACTTTAGTTTAGGTTATTTTAGATCAGACCTAATATTGTTGTTGTTTAAGGTATTTTATCTCAAACCTAATATTTTAACATGCAATATTGTGTCAAATTTCAAGGAATGTCCAAAAACACAATGAGAATATGGGTTTTTTTCCATGGAATTGTTGAGGCTTAGAGGGATCAGAAATCCCTTTTTCAGAGTGACACATTTGGTTGATGACCACATGCACATATGCAAGATCCATAGGCATGCATGTATAGTCAAGAAAGGGGTCCTTGAAGCTGGGTATCCTTTATAAGGGTTATGTAAGATTGATGGAGGTGATAGTGGTTAAGGGAGAAATATTAGGGAAGCAAGGTCTTCCTATATAAATAGAGTGTGGGTAAAGTAAATTATAACTTGAAATTTTGATTTCATGAATATGAGATGGTGCAGAAATATCGGGTATATCCCATGACATTATGGGATTCCAGGTTCCACCACGGTGTTGATGGGGCTTATAGGGACTGCTAATCCTTTATAGAAAGGAGAATATTTTTTTAGTTTGCAAGCCAATCCCATTATGAATTATATTAATACTATGTAAAAGATGACCTCCACCTCCCACTGAGGGCCATGAATGGATTTCAGAGGCTCAACTATCCAGATGATGAAGTTGGTTTTGGAATGAAGGCTATCCATGAAGTGTTCTAAAACCCTTTGGAAATTATATCGTTAATTATAAAGATCGAGCCATGTGCCTTGTGTTTTTAAATCATGAGATGTGTCATATCAAAGGATATGGAATGAAGTTTCACAATCTTTCATTCATAAAGGGTATGAAAACATGGTGATGCAACATCATGGATATCCAATCAACTTGGATAGTTTTGTGTTGGGAATGTTAATCCCAACCCATAGTACTCGAGTTAGGAGAATGATATGGGATAGTCATACTGGGAATAGTTCAGTCACATAGAAGTGTTGAGGGCTACTGCAATGATGTAAGGGATCATGAGGATTCAAATGTCCTTTTTTAGAGAGATGAATTTGGTTTATAACCCTAGGTGCATATGCATGATCCATAGGCATGTATGAATTTTCAGGAAATGGGCCCTTGAATCTAGATATACTTTACAAGGTCCATGGAAGGTTATGATGATCTAAGACACCCCAACTCTTGAAGTGTGATTTGTGGAAAGTTTAAAATCCAAGGAGGATGCGAGTAACATAAAAGCTGTGACAATGCCAAATTTTTTTTTGTGAGGAGATGTGAAAATTCATTACTCATTATTTTTCCTAAATTAGGTGGTCCATTGATCATATCTTGGACTTTACTTTGGATACAAGGTAGAACCTATGAGATTTATACCTTATATATTTTTTCTCTAATTTTTTCCTAAAATATAAGAATGAGGATTTTAGAGAGAAGTGACTTTAGTTTTTCTCATGTCACCCTTTACGGTGTTTTGACTTGAATTTTTTTTGTCTCTTTGGTTAGTAGTTTATGTTAATGAAAATTAAACGATCATGTGCTATAGTTTAAAGACGTGTCGCTTAACCAAATGCATGATGATTTGAGTCATGACTTAGGTGGACTTAATAAGGGATATATTACACAATAGGATAATTAGGATTCCCAGGGTCTAGGGAACTCCATAATACTTCTGAGTATGATAAGGAAATGTTATAAATCATGGATTGAGGTAATTAGGTCTTGAGTATTGATACGCTATTGTCATACTGAGAGTAGTTCAGACATGATGAGGTGTTGAGTTCTACCACAATGATGTATGGGATCACAAGGACCAGAATTTCTCCTTTAAGTGTGATGCATTGGGTTGATGAAAATATGCGCATATGCAGGAGTCATAGCATGTATGAATAGTTAATAAAAGGGTCCTTGATTCTGAATATCCTTTATAAGTGCCTTGGAATATTGTGGTGATCTAAGACACCTGAGCAATTAAGCATTCCTTATGGATTGATATTATTTAAAATATGGTGGAATCACCCCCATAATCTGGTTGAATAGGGTATGTATCTTACGATCCTTTGATAAGGAATGAAAAATGGGTGATGGTTTTCCTAGTTTAATTCCATGTAGTGGGGATTTACTTTCCTCCATGTAGTTTTGACGCCATGCAGAAAGGAAGTTATTCCAAAATGTTTTACATCATTCGGTAAGGATGTACTTCCATGCAGTTTAACGTCATGAATTAAGGATGTTCTTATATTTAGTTTAACATCATGTGGAATTTATGTACTTCCAAATATTTTTACATCATGTGATAAGGATGTGGAAATTAATTTGAAATTGTGGAAATGTTGTGGCTGGGTCTAATAATGGTGAATTGGGAATAACTATGTATCTCATGAGGATGAGAATCAAGAAAAAATACTTATTAATTAAGCATCATGTACAGGTCTGACCCATATGCAAAGAGTGGGGGCACTATTATATTTGTTTGTTGTGACTGGGATCAGATTTTGAAATTTGGGAGTCATTATGTATCCTGCATGGGGAGGAATCTAGTCATAAGTAGTTCTTCAATAGAAAATACTCTACATGGGTCTGACCCATATGTAGAGGTGGGATTATTTACATTGACCATTGATTCTAGGATTTGGATTAGAGATCATGTTTATCATCAAGCAGTGAGGAAAAGGGTGAATTGACATGAATAAATGGAAATATTGAGGCCAGGTCCAATGATTAAAGACTAGACGTCACTATGTATCGCATAAGGGTGAGAATGAAACCATACATACTTCTTTGAAATTACATGTGGTTTAACATCATGTGGTAAGGAGGAGGAAAACCACCATGAATTGATGGGAATATTGTGGTTGGGTCCAAGGGTGGAATTCTGGGCATCACTACATATCACATGAGAATGAGAATCAAACCACACATAGTTCCGAAGATTCCTGCAGTTTAACATCTTGCAATGAGGACTGATGATATGCCTTTTATGGTCCTGTATTTAGGACCAAGATGAGCTTGTCAATGATGGTATGCCTTGTTTGTGCAAGAAATCCATTTTTGAAATTCCAAATCTAGCTTGATCCATGTTTGGTGTGGGAAAAAAGGATGTAAATGGTACCATGTAATGGAATTTGAGATCAAGACCTGGTAATTTTGTATCTTTTTCTGGTCTGACTAAGATATAGGATCATGGTGTCCCTATGTATCTCAATGAAAAAGAGAATCAATACAAACATAGTTTTAGAATACCATGTAGTTTCACATCATGTAGTAAATATGTTGGTGACTCTATGTGAATATAGATGGGTATAGTGGATCTGTGATGTTTTACATTATGCAGTTTGGATCTTGGATCACCCAACATGAAAGGGAAGTAATCCTATGAATAAACCCATGAATAGTATTTTTGTAGTAAATATGTATCTCATGATGATAGGAAACATGCCCTCTGTAGTTTTTAGGAAATAATGTAATTTGACATCTTACATCTAGGATGCATATGTACAATTTAATTTCATGTACTAATGATGAATTTGTACAGTTAAATGTCCTGTAAATAGGAAATTTTTTAGAGTTTACCATCATGTAGCTTGGAATAATTTTTACATTTTAACATAATGTATCTAAGATGAATTTGTATAATTTAATTTCATATATCTAGTATGAATTTTCATTTTTTAATGTCATGTATCTAGGAAAAATAATGAAGCTTAATATGATTCAGATTCCCAAATTAGCTACTCATACAAAGTATTTCTTGAGATTTATCGCATTGGTGGGTGGTGTAACATGTTCCCCATCCATGGTGGGTGGTGAATAGGCTCCATTATGATAAAGATTATGTATTACATAAGGACACTCCCAATTGGGTTCCAATATCAGAGGCTTCTTCCCAGTATTAGTAGGGTTCTGAGAGACATCACTAGTTCTCCTTAGAGAAATGAATGAAGGTGAACCTTTTTATTAAATTCATGTGCAATATGATTCTGATGGATTTATAGGTATTTCAATGTGTGGAATATATTATCATCTAGCTATTACAATTCTTCCATCCACATTTTTTTTCATCGTCTAGGAGCCACCCACAGATGGCTATTCGAAGTAAAGGCAGTTAGACCTCTATGGGTAATAATGCCTTAGTCCCGTACACCAATGAATATGGTGTTTCATATGTGGCTATATGCGTGGTGGTATAGTAAGCCCATAAATAATGGATGAGTTTATCTACATAATAATTTTTACCCTTTTGACCATCTTCTATATTATATTCTATATATTCTTTTTGGCGACCCCTATCTATCCATTTGTCATTTCATGATAGCGGGATGAGTGATTGGATCTGATATTGTACTTTTGGTACAATTTTTTAACTATGTGGAATAGAATTTGGTGTCATTTTCCATCAATATTGAGTAAGGTTTTATCATCTTATTGATGATATGGTACTTGATGAAGTTGATGATATTCATCATCCTAACTTCCTTTAGGGGTATTGCCTCTTCCCATTGAGAAAATAAGTCGGTAGTAGTAAAGATGTACTTGAACTTCCTAGCGGTGGTCAGGGAATATTAACCCAAAACATCGATCACCGAAATAAAAAATGGCATGGAATATTTAGTTTTATGTATCAATTCTAAGGGATGGTGGATGAATTTTCCATAATATAGAATACATGAATTTTCTTAGTTAATTCCACATAGTCATGTATCATAGTTTTACTGTAATATCCCATCCTCCTAATTTGGTGGGAGAGCTTTGTTCTAGATTGATGGGTGTTGCAGGAGCCTGCATGGACTTCTTTCATAACAAAAGAAATTTATCCTTATGGTATGCACCTAAGGATGATTCCTCCCAATCAATATTTGAAGATGAATTTTTTCTCATTTGGACCATCCTATAGAGTGAAGTTGGCTTCATAGCACCGAATCTATTCCCTTTTGTCATGATTTGCAAGGAGACTCATATTTCATAGATAGTTAATTATAGTCCTTATCCATACAAGGGGTTTCATTGGTTTTTCACACTCTAGGGTGGTACTAAACTGATTGATTTATTCCATGTCGCATACAACAATTGACGAGACCATTATTCGATGTGTAATATAGATGACTGCTTCTTCTTAATTAGGGTCATCCAAGACATTGTCTGCATTTCCCAATGTGTTCCTAGGTGCATTCTTTGATTGGAGAACATGATTCAATATGGTCTTGAATGGTAATTCTACTATTAGTCCCCTAACATAGCATCGGAGAGGGGCCAATTCCTCCTTTTTGATGGCATGTTTTCCATTGACCTGCTTTATCACTAACTTTGAATCCCATTTTATGTTCTGGTAGGATATTTTTAAATGTAGGGATGGTTCCAAGCCAATAATTAGGTATTAGTATTCTACCTCGTTATTTGTACAACCATCAGTAGTGAAAAATATTAGGGTAAAATCACTTTTTCAGGAGAGAAAAAAACAATACCTAGTCCATCCTAGTTGAGATTCGGGTTTTCTATCCTATTTCTGATAAGTCGATGTGTGGCACTATAAAAATTCATCTCCCAGGTCTGGGGAGATTCATTAGTATAGAGTAAATCATCATCTAGAAGATCAATGTATTCCAATATATGGTGCATGGAGTGTTGATATGTGGAATTTGTATTCTTTAATCCAAATTGCATGACCTGATAGGTAAGATGTTGGAAATACTCCTTGGTTATTCCTCTTCTTGAACAAAGTTTGATTTGATCAGCTGGTAAACTTATGCCAATTTTTGTGGCATGAGAGTGGTGTTCCCTCTTATATTCCTTCTTAAAGCCTTGATTCTGATCTCGTAGCCCGAGATGGTGTGTAGCTACATAAGGATTTAGTCCATGAATTATTGTGTAGCTCTATGTTAACTGTAAGAACTCAGATCTTCCTTTTAGGTATTTTTTCCTTTTCGGGTTGTTTTTGAGAAAAAGAGGAAATTCGGGAAATTTTTGAAGTACAAGCCATGTACTTTACATGCCGTGTACTTCCTTGTTGTAGGAGACCGTGTGCTGGCTGTGTCCTAGCCACACACACGGCCGTGTGGGGGTGACATGGAGGCCGCCTAAAGCGGAGTATGTAAAAGGTGATTACACATTGTGTTCTTCAGAAGTACATGCCATGTATTTTGTTTTTCTTTTATTAAACAGACTGGGGTCACATCTAACCCCCAGAAGTGTCTTCTTCTAGGTCCTGTTTGGCTGGGAGAAACAGGACGGTGCCAAATCTTTTCTGATCCCCTGAGCCTCTGTCAATTCTCTGAATCGACCGTCATCGATTGCGTTGGAACCACAACGGTAAGCTCTTCCTTCTTCTTGAGTTTCATTCCATGATTTCTCCTCTTTATCAAGTTATTGTGGGTTGAGTGTTTTAGATGTTTTTGTAGATCATGGGAGTTCTATGGTGATTCGAACTTTTAGGTTCACGTATAGATATCTCCTAACCCCAAGGTAAGTGGATTTTGCCTTTCCATTGATGGTATTTGAGTATTATGTGCAATTGTGCCCAATACCCTTGAATGGGGTATTGTGCGTTTACCGGTTTTCCCATTTCATTTTCCCACCACGCTTGTATGCTTGTTTAAAGGTTATTTGATTATTATTTGTGTTGGATTGCTATTCTTTGGATGTTCTTCCCATGATTTTTTTGTTTACGACCATTGGTACTCTTTTTCCTTTTTGGTTGTTTACCTGTTTTCCATGCCTTATGGTCATAGGATGGAGTGTTGTTTCTTGACATGCTTGAGATGATGTATAATGGTTATACAAGTAGTTCTGTAGGTTTACTTGGCCATGTAGCATTACTATGTTTTTAATTACACGAGGCTGTGAGAACATGGTGTAGTAGACTAAAAGGGGATAGACCGAGTGAGCTTCCTCATAGATTCATTGGATGTTGTAGACTAAAAGGGGATAGACCGAGTGAGCTTTCTCATAGAGTCTTTGGAAATTATAGACTATAGGTGGTTAAAATGAATGAGATTCCTCGAAGAGTCTTTAGCTTTATGGACTATAAGGGGATAGACCGAGTGAGCTTCCTGAGAGAGTCTTTGTTTTACTTGAATTACCTTGAACCACTTCAGGATATAAGAGGAATTGACTGGGTGAGCTTCCTCAGAGAGTCTATGAATGACTTGGGGATATAAAAGGAATTGATTGGGTGAGCTTCCTCAGAGAGTCTCTTGACCATGGGGCTATAAGGGGAATTGACGTTGTGTGCTTCCTCAGAGAGTCCTTGACTACCTTTGGCTATAAGGGGAATTGACCGTGAGTGCTTCCTCACAGAGCCTTTATGAATTCTTATGACAGAACCAGAGTGGTTAGGCTGAGTTTACATCCCAAATGGTTGCTTGTACTTGTTAGGTAGGACCAGAGGGGATGGCTGTGAGTACATCCTAGAGGGTTTCTTGTTTGTGTTTAGTTGTTTCTTTCTACTGATACTGTGGAGTGTTTACTACTGAGTACTTTCCTATTTACTACTTTCCGTACTTTTACCTGCCATATATTCACTAAATGGTAGTCATAGATCTTCATGTGGTTGCCTACTAGAATTTAGTCTCACACCCTGTCTGGGTCATGCTTTTGAGCCCAAACAAATTATATTTCTGCTGGTATAGTTAAGGGAATGCTCCCTTCTACTTCAGGTACTTGATTTTCCGTGGAGCTATAGAGTAGGGGACCAAGCTTTTGATTGTGATACTAAGCAGCTATTTATCTATTTCTTTTGTACTTTGGTTTAGTACTATTTAGTACTCTTGCATTGTGATCTGTTTGGTTTCTTTTCTAGACATATGTATCATGCATCATTTATATATATACATATGTGCTTCAGTTGTTCTTACCTTTAGCCTCCTGCTAATTGCCTTTGTATGGATTATTACTACTTACGCTATTATAACGTGTTTCTCTTCCACAATATACTCTACCCTTGAGGGCATTGTTTCCCCACTATCACACCCAAGGCCCTCGCTATTAGTCATCAGCCTCTGGTATTCAGGGAAATGCGCTTGAGGCCATGTGGCCAATCGGGTACGGGGCACCTCTGGTTGGCTTCCAAAACCAGGACATTATAATGTGGTATTAGAGGAATTATTTTCTCTTCACTTACTATTTGGAGCCTTTATTCAGTTATAGGACAAAATCATTACTTGGTAATAAGCGGTGCCCGATATTAGCTAACCCATGTATATGGAAAAGTCAATCTACCTCATTTATTGCAATTTTTCTGGTTTTCAATTTTATAGTTGATTTGATTTCACTGTTGGGTGATTCACATGTTTTTTACTGTTATCGTTGATGTTATTGAGGTTCTATTTCTGTCGTAACCCGATGAGATGAGGGTATGCCATCTCATGCATCATATAGGCACTTTCTAGAGATCACATGCATTCATTCTTACCATTCCATTTATGGTGCATTAGCAATTGTAAGTTGTTGTGATAGATGTTGTGTAGAATATGCATGTGGTTGTGATAGATGCCTTGATAAGAATACTGTTGTTGATAAGTATTGCTTTGTTTAAGGATTTGTTTGGATGAACACCAAATTTTGGTGCTTGAGGTGTTATGGGCCCTCATGAATCGAAAATTAGTGGATCATTGACTGGTTTTCCTTGTATATGACATGTATGAGATGCCAATCTTTGATTCTTGGGGAGTGTGGGCCCTCACGGATCGGAATTTGGCACCTTAACGCTCATTTTCTGTGTTTTCTGGGATTCAGAGCTGTTTTGAGGCTACTTTTCGGAGAAACCCAGAATACACACCGGGTACTTTATGCATACACGTCGTTTAGTCTATAACTGTGTCACTGACTATGTGGGAAGGGACACAGGGTTGGGAAAATCTTGCAGGAACATGCCATGTATTGTATGTACACGCCGTGTGGTATTGACCTTGTGTCTACCTGTGTGACTAACGACACGGATGAGGGAAACATGAGATATACACATCGTGTAAGGGTTGAACACATCATGTCGTATAACCTAAGTATTCGGCCATGTAATGAACAACACAGATGGATAAACCTTAAGCTTATACACGTCGTGTTGACTTTGAACATTCTGTGTAGTATGACCTAGGCACCCGTCCGGGTCATGAACAACACAGGTCGGTGTTATCCTTTCTTGTACATGTCGTTTCCACCTCGAGCACGCCATGTAGAGTTAACTGTGTATCATGCCATGTAATTAACAACACGGGTCGTTGAAACCTGTCTAGTACACACCATGTCTGTCATGAACATGCCGTGTAGTCTAGGATTAAGAGGACCATGTGGGTTAGCCGTGTAAGGAGACTTGTGTAGGGGAATAGGGTTCAAGTACACGTCGTGTGTAGGGACAACACGTCGTGTGGTTTGGGTGTTACACGACCAGTTGTGGAAGAAGTACATGCCCATGTGAATGGCTTAAGAGAACACGTAGTGTAGTATTTATACACGCTCTGTATTAATCTTTTGTATAACATGAATGGTTTCTTTTTCATATTCCATTCTTGCACTCTTATGTTTTCAGTAATTGATAATCATGATCTAAGGTGTGTGTTTGTCCATTCAGAATTATGCCACTGAGACGTCCTCCGGTTGTACGCAAGTTGCCAGACGGTGATCAAACACTGAATATGGCTGATCAGGGACTTCCAGTAGATCCTCATGTAATGCTAGTCTTGGAACTAGCTGTTATACATGACACAGGAGCTGATGCTCAGTTCAGGTAGGGCTTTATAAGGATGATGCAGACTTTTCAAGGAGCGCCTCCCCCTTCCCTATCAATGGCAGAGTTTCTGTGGGTCTTTTAGTAGCAGCATCCTTCTACTTTTTCAGGGATGGAGGACCCCAGGCTGCAGAGTCATGGCTAGAGGCAACGTTGATGATTTTTGAGCATCTGGAAATACCTATAGAGAAGAGGGTAAATCTATCTACCTATATGCTCCAAGACTCTGCCCAGAGGTGGTGGGAGGTGATCTCATAGTCAGGACACTAGTAGAGTATGACTTGGGATGAGTTTTGGCACATCTTCTACGATTACTTCTACCCGGAGACCTTGAGGGATGATTGAGCCTGGGGGTTTATGAGTCTACAGTAGGGTACTCTTTCTGTTATGGAGTACTCATCTCACATTACTAAGATTTAGAATTTCACGACTATTCCAGGAGGTGATGATTTCTTCCTTGCTTGGATGTTTAACGATGGTCTGAGACACAACATCTGATCACAAGTGAAAATCTTCAAGTTGACTTTGATATCTTCTATCATCAACCAGGCGATGATCAAAGAGCACAATCTAAGGGATTATGGAGTAGGGGGCCAGGGTCGTTCGACATCGAGAGTATGTATTCCTCCTACTGATAGCAGGAAGCACCATAGGGAGTCCGCACGAGGAGATCAAAGTAAGCGTGAGGCATCATTCGGTTTTCTAGGTGGTGTGCTACTAGTGTGGAAAGAGAAAACTTACTAGGCCTCAGTGCTAGAGAGACTATATGGAGTTCCTATCTTGCAGCAAGATGGGCCATCTCCAGTGTTTCTGTTAGATCATTTCACCAGCAATGGGTGACAGGGGCTCTTCTATGACCCCGCGTTCAGGAGCAGTATCGTCGGTTTCTCACAAGTCTGGGAACTCGATTTCTTCCAGCTGTTCAGGTCGAGGTAGAGGTCATGGCCATTGTGGTCAGTCGCTAGGTTATTAGCGACAACAGAGTGGATCAGCTCAGAGTGGTCAAGTAGGTTCACAGGGCCATGGAGCAGGCCAGACCTTTGCGGTAGAGCAGACCCAGTAGGAGAAGGATCTCGGACCCTCTACAGTTCGAGGTACGATCCTAGTTTCCTTATTTTTATCTTTGGTTCTTTTTGATACAGGGGATTCCCATATCATTATATCAGTTTCTGTTGTGGAGATTCTTGGTCTCTGCATATTTTCTTCTCCCAATTTCTTGATGCTAGGCACACTGTTGGGGACTATGACAGTTAGTGTTTGTCAGTTCAAGGATTTCCCTCTAGAGGTTGGCGGGTGTCACTTTTTATGGGACCTATATGTCCTTGATATGACATGCTATGATGTTATTCTTGAGATAGACTGGTTAGTTCCCTTCCAGGCAGTTGTCGATTGATATCTCCGTAGGGTGAGTTTCATATCACCAAAGGGAGGATTGATTCTTCATAAGGGAATATGGGATGTCCAGGCGAGTAGAGTGGGTCCCGAGCATCAGGGGTTAGGAAGAGTTACAAACTAGATTACTAGTCTATATCTGGATGAACAGGGGACTTAACAAATGCACTTTCCTCCACTGGTGGATTGCTTTAGGGATGTCTTTCCAGAGGACTTTTCAGGTTTTTCATAGGATCAAGAGGTGGACTTTTTGATTGAGCTCGTTCCAGGAGTGGCACCGGTGTCCATTCCTCCTTATAGGATGTCTACACCTATGCTGCAAGAGCTCAAGAAGCAATTGGAGGAGTTACAGGAAAATGTTTTCATCTGACCTAGTACATCTCCTTGGGGTTTGCTTGTCCTGTTTGCGAAGAAGGCAGACGGAACCCTCATGCTTTACGTGGATTATCTGAAGTTGAACCAGTTGAAAGTTAAGAACTGATATCCCTTGCTGAGGATTGATGATCTCTTTGATCGCCTTTGAGGAGCCTGAGTGTTCTCGAAGATTGACCTGAGGTCTGGTTACCATCAGTTGCAGGTTAGACCATCTGATATACCTCTTACAGCTTTCTGGAGTGGGTATGATCTATACGAGTATATGGTTACGATGTTCGGTCTCACAAATGCACCTGAAGTTTTCCTGGCACTGATGAACCGAATGCTCCAACCATAAGAGGATTCCATTGTGGTTGTTTTCGTGGAAGATATTTTGGCACAATCTCACACTCAAAACGACCATGCCACACATCTTGAGATCGTTATAAGTATACTGAGAGAGAATCAGTTATATGATAAGCTCTACATAATGACACTTTTGGATGGATCATATTCACTTATTAGGTCATGTTTTCCGAGAGACAGGAGTATCAGTAGACCTAGATAAATTGAGAGATGTAGTTTCCTTGGAGAAGCAGAAGAATTTCATTGAGGTACAGTGTTTTCTAGGGCTATTTGGATACTACGGATGCTTCATACAGGACTTTTCAAGCTTAGAAGCACTGATGATGGGCCTGAATAGGAAGGGTGAGAAGTTCTTATGGTTAGATTCTTGTGAGTCATCCTTTTAGGAGTTGAAAGGGAGGTTGACATCATCACCAATACTAGTCTTTACTGAGCCAAGAAAGAGCTATACTATTTATTTTGATGCTTCACGTATCGGGCTAGGAGTTTTTCTTATGTAGGGTGATGGAGTCATTGCGTACGGGTCTCGAAATTTGAGGCCACATGAGGAGAATTAATCGACGAATGATCTGGAGTTGGCAGTTTTTGTTCATGTCTAACGCAGTTGGAGACATTATCTTTTGGGAGAGAACTTTGGGGTTTTCACTAACCACAAAAGTCTCAAGTACATTTTCACTCAGCATGACGTGAATTTGAGGCAGATAAGGTGGGTTGATTATCTCCCATCATTCAACTTTGAGCTTGCCTATACGCCTGGAAAAGGCAATGCAGTGGCTGATGTGTTGAGCAGGAGGACTCAGATACAGGCAGTTTAGGAGGCCAGTAGTGAGTGAAAACTTATGGCCTGTTCTCTGAGATGCATTTGGAGGTGCATGACAGATAGGGGTAGACTTTCCTTTTTTAAGTTGTTATCTCTATGCTTCTTGATCGAGTTCGAAGGAGGTAGGTATCAGTTTATGAAGGAATAGTCCTATGGGAGAGTGTGTCAGGGGAGTACCCTATTCCTGGGTGGACAGTAGGCGCGGATGAGATTTTGCGTTTCTAGGGGCGCGTATGGGTGCCGGCAAATATACACGATGAGATGATGTGGGATTTTCATTCCTCTGTTTGGTAGTTCATCCTGCTGTCACCAAGATGTATCGTGATCTATGCCGCTAGTACTAGTGGCTAGGTATGAATAAAGATGTTGCAGGTTTTTTCATGATATGTTCCACCTGTCAGCAGGTGAAGGTGGTACATCCACGACTAGCAGGGCTTCTACAGCAATTACCCATTACCGAGTGGAAGTGGAATGACGTCGCGATGGACTTCGTGACCAGTTTTCTGAGGTCATTGTGAGGGAATGATGTGGTTTGGGTTGTCATTGATAGGCTTACGAAGGTTTCTCACTTCTTGCTGATCAAGGAGACCTTTAGTGTTGATGAGCTGGGATGGTTGTACATCCATGAGATTTTACATCAACATGGGGTTCCCTACTTCATTATCTCGAACAAGGATGTACGTTTTAATTATAGGGTCTGGAAGGGGCTTTAGAAGGCTTTGGGGACACAAGTACTTTTGAGTACAACATACCATCCCCAGACAGATGGCCGGTCCGAGCGTACGATTCAGGTGCTTGAGGACATGCTCCGAGCATGCATTCGGGATTTTGGAGGTTCTTGGGGGAAGCATATACCTCTTGTGGAGTTTTCCTACAACAATAGTTTTCAAGAAACTATTTAGATGGAACCTTATGAGGCTTTGTATGGTAGGCCATGCCGATCAACCTTATGTTGGTTGGAGGCAGGAGCGACAGCTTTGTTAGGACCTCGTCGTGTTCAGGAGACCACAGAGTAGATAGAGTTGATTCGGAATTGGATGGCTACTAGACAGACTCATCAGAAGTCCTATGCTGATCAGCGGAGAAGACCTCTAGAGTTAGAGGACAGGGATCATGTTTCCCTGCATGTCACACCAAGGTTGGGACACAGGAGGATCAGGAGACAAGGTAAGCTTTTGTCGATATACGTTGGGCCGTTTGAGGTGTTGGAGAGAGTTGGGCCAGTTTCTTATCGGTTTAAGTTACCTCATAGGTATCAGGCTATGCATGACGTCTTCCACGTTTATGAATGCTGAAGTTACTTTTCAGAACAGTATCATGTCTTTCAACTGGAGGAGGTCGAGCTCGAAGAGGATTCATCGTTTGAGAAGCATCCTATCGGGATTTTCAATCGCAGTACGAAGGTTCTCTGTGGTTGGTCTGTTCCTCTAGTACGGGTGCTATGGCAGCATGGGCAGGTATAGGATGAGACTTGGGAGGGGGATGTTGATATACGAGCATAGTGGCCTGAGCTATTCAGGATTTCTTCTTCTACGCTGCGCTAAGGAATTCGAGGACGAATTTCTTTAAGGGGGGAATTTTTTAAGAACCCGGATCTTCCTTTCAAGTATGTTTTTCCTTTTCTATTCGTTATTTATAAAAAGAGAAAATTCTGGAAATTTTTTAATTACACACCATGTACTTCCATGCCACAGGATACCGTGTGCTGGCTGTGTCCTGGATACACACACAACCATGTGGGGGTGACATGGAGGCCGCCTAAAGCGAAGTACGGAAAAGGAAATTACACTCTGTGTACTTCAAAAGTACACACAGTGTATTTTTTTTATTAAAAGGACCAGGGTCGCGTCTAACCCCCAGAAGTTTATTTTTCTAGGTCTCGTTCGGCCGAGATAAACCGGATGGTGCTGAAACTTCTCGAAGCCCCCGATCCTCCATTTGTTCTTTGAATCGACCGTCGTTGATTGCATTGGAACTGTAGTGGTAATATCTTCCTTTTTCTTAAGTTTCATTCCATGATTTCTCCCCTTCCTCAAGTTATCACAGGTTGATAATTTTAGATGATTTTGTAGATCTTGGGCGTTTTAAGGTGATTCCATCATTTAGGTTTATGTGTAGTGATATTCTAACCCCGAGGTAGGTATTTTGTTCCGTTGAAAGTCTTTGAGTGTTATGTGCAATTGTGCCCAATACCCTTGAATGGGGTATTGTGCGTTTACCATTTTCCCCTGTGCTTTTCCTGCCATGCTTGTATACATGTGTAGAGGTTATTTGGTTATGATTTGGGTTGGATTGCTATTCCTTGGATGTTTTTCCCATGCTTTGTTCTGTTTACAACCATTGGTCCTGTTTAGACTTTTTGGTTGTTTACCTGTTTTCCATGCCTTGTGGCCATAAGATGGAGTGTTGTTTTCTAATATGCTTGAGATGTTGTAGACTGGTTATCTAAGTAGTTCTCTCGGTTTACTTGGCCATATAAAATTACAATGTGTTGACTTAAATGGGGCCATGATAACCTGGTGTAGTAGACTAAAAGGGGATAGACTGAGTGAGCTTCCTCAGAGAGTCTTTAGACATTGTAGACTAAAAGGGGATAGAACGAGTGAGCTTCCTGAGAGAGTCTTTGGACATTATTGACTGTAGGGGGATAGACCAAGTGATCTTCCTCAGAGAGTATTTATATTTATAGACTATAAGGGGATATACAGAGTGATCATCCTCATAGAGTCTTTGTTTTACCAGAATTACCTTGAACCACTTCAGGCTATAAGAGGAATTGACTGGGTGAGCTTCCTCAATGAGTTTGTGAACGACTTGGGGATATAAGGGAAATTGACTGGGTGAGCTTCCTCAGAGAGTCTCTTGACCATGGGGATATAAGGGGAATTGACCTTGTGGACTTTCTCAGAGATTCCTTAACTACCTTAGACTATATGGGTAATTGAACGTGAGTGATTCCTCAGAGAGTCTTTATGAACTCTTATGACAGAACCATAGGGGTTAGGCTGAGTGTACGATCCAAGGGGTTTCTTGTACTTGTTAGGTAGGACCAGAGGGGATGGTTTTGAGTACTTCCTAGAGGGTTACCTATTTGTGTTCAGTTGTTTCTTGAAACTTATACTATAGAGTGTTGAATGCTGAGTACTTTCTTGTTTACTGCTTTCTGTACTTTTACCTACCATATATTCACTGATTGTTAGGCACAGATCTTCGGGTGGTTTCCTACTAGGATTTATTCTCACACCCTGTTGGGTCATGCCTTTGGGCCCAAACAGATTATATTGCTATAGGTATAGATAATGGAAAGTGGCCTTCTACTTCAGGTACATGAATTGTCGTGGAGCTGGAGAGGAGGGGACCTCGCTTTGTCTTGCGATGCAAAGGAGCTGTTTATCAGTTTCATTTGTACTTTGGTTTAGTAATGTTTGGTATTCCAGCATTGTGATCTATTTGGTTTATTTTCTAGACATATTTATCTTGCATTATTTATATATATATATATATATATGTGCTCCAGTTTTTCTTACCTTTAGCCTTCCACTGATTGCTTTTGTATGGATTATTACTACTTCCGCTATTGTATCGTGTTTCTATTCCACTCTGTACTCTGCCAATAAGGCCATAGTTTCCCAACTATCACATCCAAGTAACTCACTGCTAGTGGGTAGCCTCTAGCATTCAGGAAAATGTGCTTGAGTCCATGTGAACAACCGGGTATGGGGCACCTCTGGGTGGCTTCCGGAATCGCGACGTTACATTAACACATATTGGTGTTTCTTCAGGAATGAAATATAGATATCTTTCTATCTGAGGGGCATGGAAGCACTAATATATGTAGTCTGCGGGTCTTCCTGTGTTCTTATATTTATCTTATTATGTTCATCGATGGTGGTGGATACACCTTCCTCGAAATATTTCAGGTAATTCCTAAGGTTAACCTCATCTTATTCAATCTATGTGTCTATGGAGGCATTTTCAAAAAGAGATAGAAATATGGGGGATTAACTATCATCATTAGGGCGAGAGAGGCCATGAGAATATATATTATCATCCTATATTAACTAAGTTGATGTAGAAAGATGACATAGCTGATAGTCTATGATTCTATCACTATGGATATGAGAGTCTTGGACCTCTTTGATTATATTTGTGACCTCAACTCGGTTTATGGGGATCACATAGTCATCATAAAGCATACTCTAGGGATTCATTGTGGCGGTCCACAAGCCAATAGAAGTAGTATCCTCTTAATAATAATCCACCATTTGTTATTTTCTACTCTTTTTATAGAAATCTTCTTCAGCATATGTGGCCCCACATGTCTGAAAGTGATCACTATCACCTTTTAGTAGGCCAAATTTTTCATTAATGGGATACTTCAAACATTGGTGAAATGGTGAAGGTATCTCCCAATGTATATGGAGTCAGGTCCTTTGGAGAAGGACGTTATAAACACTATCTTATTGGATTACAATAAAATCATCATCTGATGTGAGATCACCAAACATGTTTTTGAGATTGATCTTCTTGTTATTCCTTTTCTCACGCTTATCATACACTTTGATTGTTAGCTTAGTGGGAGACAAATCACATTCACCATATCCTAAATGTTATAGGATTCAGACTGTGAAAATATTGATCCCATAATCATTATCAATTAGATCCCATTGGACATTGACATTATTGAGTCTACCAAACACATATAGTGGACTCATTTGACATTGAAGGACCTGCTCTTGATATTGATCAATTAATTAAATGGTGAAATGACATTCATATTACATGGTCTCCAATTGAAAAACCTCAACTACAATGAATTTTGTCTCAAACTCTTGTTGGTTCTAGAGGGCTTCAAAAAGTTCCTCCCTGAGTTATTTTGAAACATAGAGAACATCAAGTAATGAGATATTTGTTGGGATCACCGCCATCTATTTCAAAACAACATACTTTTGTTCCATAGTTTGGTGTTTCATGATATGTGGGTTCCCATGGATGTGAGGATGAGTAGTCGAGTCATTTGAGTTAGATGGTCATAGATGTTTTGTATAGGTTGAGGGATTATCTTCTACTAGTGGCGCATGTAGTGCCAGCCTTTCCCATTGTCTAGGATGATTGTATTGGAACCCTTCTAAGTAGTCATGCAAGATTATTGTGTGTGGGAGATTTTTGGAGGGATTTGAGGAACCTTCTTTCCTCTTTTGATCCTGTTGAAATGTTTTCCCATGAATCTCAAATTCATATATGTACTATATGGGGATATGTACAAGATATTGAGTCTGACTATGTTTGTGATGTACCCTATATCCTAGGATCCTATACATACAACCCCCCATTCCCCAATTATGCATGTTATTACCATATTTGGGGGCTTGATCATCTTCATAGAATGGGTCTAACAAGTGTATCATGTTTACAGAAATAAATATTATTTCTTCTTCTAACAAGGGTTCCATTTAGTGGAGGTGGTGACCATATTTTGGATGTTTTGGGGATGATGTTTTTGAGAGTTAGTACTCTCTTTGGAGAATAATATGACTCTTCTCTTCAATTTCATATTTATTCTAGTAGTCATAATCATCTTTGGGAAGTATATTTGATGTTACCTCATTGGGTAGTGGAGCTATCACGGGTCTGTGTAATTTTATTTTCATAGTGGAATGTGCTCAATCAACTACCTATCAATTCATCCTATTGTTGAATTTTCAGGCATATATGGTTGGGAACTCCTATCAACCAACCTATTAATATGGCTGGATCATAGTTGTGCAAGTCACCTTCTCTTTGGAGTTATCAAGAACCACTTTTCTAGAATCGATCATGCTTTAATGGACATATTTGATGACAAACCAGTTATGGAAATCATGTCCTAACCTTCTGTGGAGAGGGAAGTAATTGGGATGGTTGATGAGGTCAACCACATCTGGTATCCTAGGTTACAGAAGTGTGAGAAGGTTGTTGTATATGTATGATAATAAATAAATGTGGAATTGTTCATTTCCAAAGGAGTACACCTTATTCCACCATTCATAAAATCCTGGATGACCCCGATTTCTCTGTGCTTCCGACTGAGGGAGATTCTACAGTTTTCATCACTATGAAGGAGGCGATGGGTGGTTCAGTATTTTACTAAGTATTTGGATAGGAAATGCTACTATCTTGAGAGTGATAGCTGTATATTCTATTCTGGTTGGCCTTTTTCCATATGTTTCATGCAGGAGTCGAGTTTTGGATTGGGTCCACTAGATGAATTATTCAAACATTTAGGCTGTTTTGGATAACATGTAGAATTCATGTGGATATTACATTAGAATCAGAAACATTTGGAAATCATTCTTAATATTTTAAGCATAGAGTTCCAATAGTTTCTCTTGTGAGAGAGGGATACTAAGTGAGTAGGTTAAACCCTTCCACCTTTCTATAAAGTTAGACACCCTCTCATTCTTTCATTGTTTTTAGTTTTTCCGGTCGATAACTGCAGTCTTTTTCATTGTAGAACTGAATTTATAAAGTAATTGATGATGAAGGTATTCCCATACTCATAGCTATCCTACTGGAAGAATAATATACCATACAAAGGATAGACCTATCAGAGTCTTTACAAAACATCGCATCCTTTTCACCTCCTTTTAATCTTGAGGTCCCATCATTGAATTAGATTGGGATACAATGTGTGTGAGATGATTTTTGGGGCCACCCTCACCATAAAGTGTGTATAATATATGATTGCTTAAATTGGTTTGAGGTAATGTGTTTTCCACCAAATCGGGATATGGATTCCTCTCAGGTTTCATATGGGTGTATCAACATTCCAATGCCTCTATATTAGTATACAAGGACTCTATGATGTTAAGAATTACTGGGTGAACTATTTATTGAGACATATCTCATTCATAAGGAGCTGGTGGGGGTTTAAAAGGTGTCCCCACTTTTATATCCTACCAGTTAACAATTTTTCCCATGACTGAATGATTGTCCTGGTGAGGGAGAAGTTGTTTCCACAGCAGAGGAAATTAACAATCATTTTCAATTTCCTCATTTATGTGGAATTAATGTCTAGATACGGAGCCAAAGATAATCTTAGATACTTCTCTTTCTAGTGGATCATCCATGGTTGGGATATCATTCATCTCTTCGTGTTGATGATTCCTAGTAGGAATATTGCCTATGAGTATCATCTCAATGAGTTGTATAAAAGTTAATATTTCACTCTCATATTATCATAATTTTTCATCCATAAAAGGAACACGATTTATTCTGATAGTTTATTGGGATATCGATGGTTTGTTCCCTTTTTCTATGAAAACATTTAGCTGAGGAGATGCAAACTCAATATCAAGTGGTACTAAATTTTGATTCCTTGTCTGGTTCCAGGTTCATGCAACCTCATTTGGTGTATATAAATTATCCTCCTCTAAGGGTTCATTCTCAATGATTCTTCCTTCTGTGTTCATGTGATGATCGATGTTCTCAATACTGATAGTGATGACATTCATAGAGGCATATTGGGAAATAGTAGTTGTGCCATTGCATTATATGAATGAAGCTAGTTCTACACAAATTCCATTAGGGTCTCTATTTGAACCCTTGGCCTTATTAATCCTTTTTTTCAATCTTGGAGGGATCTAATTTTTTACTCCATGCATTCATCCTATTTTGGTCTATAAATAGTGACTATGAGGGAGTTTTCGGTCATGGTTGTTCAACATGCTCCAACCAATAGAGGTTTGTATTGTGATGGGGGGAGTTGGTGGAATGTCGACCGTTTATTAATTCCTCCCAACCTGGAGAATCCTAATTCCATCTGTAGTTGTGATGATGATGAAAATTACCCATGCCTTGTGCGGTGGGGGTCATTTGGGGCATCAATTGGCATGGATTTTTCCAGTTGTTGAAGATACAATAGATCTAATGGGGGACTTTATGACTCCTTAGATGGGCATGATGATATAATTTCCCCCATCCCAATAGGGTGGATTTCTTTTGGGATTACTTCTAATGTCTCCAGTGTCCTTTGAGGGGATAATGAATCTAGTGATGATGATTGAGATATAAATTCCCCCATCCCAGTGGGTTGGGGTTCACCTACAGCTCATGATTTTATGTCCTGAATCCTCTCAGGTATTAATGATATGAGGGGAATATGTGGTGGTAGATATTATACTAGATAAGGGGGTCAAGTTCTCTCCTAGATTACTCTTATGGATGTTGTCACTATAGTCTGTATGATGTTCCACAAATGTGCTCACATGGGAGATAGGTGTGATGGAAGACCTTGGTGAGAACTGTTCCGTACATGATGTTGTCAAGGTGATCACAGCATCAGTCACTGTGTATGGAATGTCCTCAAATTTTCTTAAGGGGCCCAATTTTTAATAATTTGGGCTATCCACTCTCCCCTTCTATGGTGATTGGGAACCATTGAATCATGGGAATTCTATTGTAGTGACCAACTTTCCTAAGTGTTACCTAGTACCCTAATTTCGCCAGAGGCTATAACATTATAGGATGCCGCATATGAGGGGATTTTCTTTTCTTGGGGAGATAAATATTGTAACACTCCATACTGTCTACAAACATGGATACATATGCATGATGTGGCTTCATAGATCAGTTGTTGAAGTGTTGTGATGCAATGTCGGCAAGCATGTTGTAGATTTTTGTGGTACTTTTCTGGTTGTGGATCTTGCTCCATAGATAAAGGAACTAGGTCTAGATGATAACAGAGAATATTTATTGTCTGATAGTGATACATATATCATAGATAAGGGATATTTTTGACTCCCACCAAATAAGTATCATCAAATTTGTGATGTAAGGGAAACCTGGAAATGGGAATTACCTTCCCCATAATAGAAAAGGGATTTAGACTTACAGATCACATGCTCCACCAAGGTACTCACGATCGCGTGAGCATTTAAAGGTCACAAAAATACCTCACATTAAGTGAATAACTTATGATGAGTCTCATAGGATTCCCCTTCAAATAGCCTTCTTGATCATACAAAGGCCCTCTAGAAAACCAATATCCACATGATGTCGAACGAATGAGCGCCCTAGGGATGCTTGGTTTGTCATTGGAATGTTTCTTGAAAATCAACTTAAATTTCCAAGAAAAAAGGAGGAATTATATCCTAAATGAGAGAACCCTAGAGGTCATAAACCTCATGTGCCACATCGGTTTTGTGATATATAAAATTGACCGATGATATCCAAGAGAACTCACATGACCTACCAAACTTTGTCACATAAAATAATGGAGTTAAATAGAAGGATGCAAGTTGTTTTTGTAGCCACTTAATGACACGTGGCACACCCCTAGAGAACCTAAATACACCGCAATACCTCATTGACATGTCTACATCATCACAGAAAATATTTTTGTCTTCTCAGCCTCTCCGCATGGAGGTTCCCTAGGTATGTCTAGGAATCTCTACGCTTCCCCCCTTGTCACTTCAATGGAAAATGGAAAGTTTCTTCCATGAAATGCTTACGTAACCCATATGACCCATATTGGTCATGTGATGCATCACCAAAAAAAATTGATTAATATTCCTTAACAATACTTATGAAGTCTCACATGACTCTAAAACATTGTCGCATAAAAAAGGATATAAAGTAGGGAAGAGGCTGAAGGTACTCATGGTAATAAACAACTTGTGATGCACTATGTAAATCTATAGAAAAATCCCAGGAGTCCCCTTGAAAAACCATCCTTTTCTCGCAAAATCCCTAGATAAGTCATTGAGAATCTCGCTAAAACCATTCAATATGTGGTTGGATCCTGCGAAGGCCCTTGGACAAGTCAACGTGGTGACATTGGTGTCCTTCGACATGTTCACATGATAAAAAAAGTACCCATTAATTGGAAATAAACCAGTAATGGAATCCTTAGTTTATTTGACTTATGACCCCTGAAAATCAAGCAAACAAACACATAACGCCTCATGAAAAGGACTCACAACATCGTGTGGCACCAATCCACTTAGTCGATTCCATCCTAGGTCTGTTCTAGTTATTCGACGTAAGATGATGAGTATATGGGGTGGAAAGGCCTATAAATCCACCCACTCAAGCATGAAAAATGCACTGTTATCCTGAACAACTGGATACAATGTAAGGGAAACACTTGAGCACAAAATACCCAAGAATCAAAGTATACTTCTCTGTGAAACTGATCATGTGACCGAGTGGCCTTCCATTAGGTAATATACCATCAGACAATAGGAGAAATCATGAAACATACATGAGATAATTCATCTGATCATTCATAGATTATGTGAAGGACCTCTATCAGGTCATATGAATCACATAACACATGTTTTCCATTTCATGATAGACTCAAGATAAACTGATACTGAACAAATCAAATTCATTAAAAATACAAAGGCTATAAACAGGATCAAATGTGGAAGACATAAATTATGGGCAAGATATTTGGACATCATGTGCTCTGCATGAGTCATATAAGGACATGCAACAGCATCAGGAAACTTTTCCTAGGTCTCACAACATTGCTTCATCATACTATTTGGGACGTGAAAAGTCCTCCGAAAATGTCAATGCAAGCCACTCGGTCATACTGGGTACACCACCTTGGTCTGTCAAAACACAATGTGTCTATCACCAAACCATTGAAACATTATTTAGACACATATCCTAATCATGTATTCTGAGACTCGCATTTTCATCTTGGCACGACAACTAAGCTCTTACAACGCTCTCCAAACATGTTAATCGGTCTCACATGATGTCCAATAAACATATTAACCAGGACTCATGATGTCCACAGGGGATGTCATTTAAGACATGCGATATCCTCTGGACCATTTTTCAATGACTCTTGCAATGTCCCACATATGTTTCTGGATAGTTCAGGTGATGGATTCTAGGATAAAGACACCAAGTCATGTGATGTCCCCTGGAAAAAGTCAATTGGGTCATGCAAAACCCTCTATTCAAGAATTTTGGGTCACAAGGTAATCCCATGATTTAATGATTTTTGTAAATCCTTTGTGTGCAAGACCCAAATACAAGGGCATCATTAGAGTGTAAGCCCCGACATAAAAGGGACTATGATGACTCTGATTCCTTCCATATTTAGGATACATAGGCCACCTCTCCTTGTGTTTCGAGCTCGATATTGATTATTTTGGGAAATAACAATATCTAATCACATTTTTCAAAGAGGAAACATTAATAACATGAAAACTCTTTTTTCTCACAATAAGAATAGCTCACATGGGCTTAGGGAATCACACTAATCATGTCTCAGGCACTATACATGCCTTGGTTACAAGGGTATCCTCAGTTCACCAGTGTAGAAATGATTTTTATTATCAGTTTTTTTTCTTTTTTACATCCATTATACGACACCATTATTTTGGGAGACATTGTAAATATGTATTTAATGTCACTTAAAAAAATGGGCATTGTAAATTACTCATATCTATTTTTTACATCAGTTATTTTATAACAAACATAAAAACCCATTTAGAATGGTTTTCATGTTTGTTATCTCATAACCTATGTGAAAAACTATATTTAACTTCGGTTATTAAAAATCCATTGTGAATAATTGATGTGATAAAGACTTTTTCAAGACATTTTTTTTAATAAAAGATGTTAAATATAGTTTTTTACGTCTGTTATTAAGTAAGCAATGTGAAAATTTATACATATATGGTTTATGATGTTAGTTATTAAATAAATGATGTGAGAATTTTAATTTTTATATTATTTCTATTCAACCTTCCTCCCCACAACCAACCAAAAAGGAAACAAATAGAAGGAAAAGAAATACATTTACAATTAAAAAATTAAAAATTACAATATTTATTAAAACTAAACTAAAATATAACCAATCCTATAAAATGGTTTTTCCATTCCAGTTGTAATTGTGTGAGATTTGTTTCACTATAAGGTTGAGATTTATGAAAAATCTACAAATTAAAACGATCCCATTTAACAAGTATTACGAAAAAAATGAAATATTAATCAATATCCTATAATGAAATCTATTCTTATTGAACTTTATAAATTTCCTTGTTGAAATTATTTTATACATAAATCATAACACAAAATATCTTCCTTCTTTGATTCCTTCTTTTTTATTAATTTTTTTAATTATTTGTTCAATTCAAAATAACATTTTTATATAATATATCAAAAATTAACTAATTATAAATGAAACTTTACCTTTAATTTTACATATTTGATCTTGACACCCCTTTTATTTGTGGTATATCAAATGAATTTCCAAACCCTATTATAAAATATTAACAATGAAATAAATTTAAAATTCATTATAATATAAACAAGTATTAAAAAATTCAAACTTACACTTCCAATACATTAATAAAATTTTGTCCCACTTCACCATGGATAGAGAATAACTAGTAAAGGGTATTCTCCCTTGGAAAAAAAATACCTATCATCCATTAGCCACTGATAAAAAATTAAATAAAATTTTATTGGTTATTATGTTTAAAAATATATAACACATTGTGAGATAAATATTTCTTACTCTTGAAGATATAGAAACATCACGCATTGAATAATTATATTCTTTATAAATCTTTCAATAATATAAACAATTCTGTCTACATCAGTAATTTTCTTCACTATAGGTGAAATGAACTATGGGTCCATAAATCCATAAACATATGTTTTCTCATTCACAATACACATTTTTTAATGATATCTAATAAAAATTGATGATAAGTATAAATTTTCAATAAATTAAATGTAGGGAAAATTTTATGTTAAGAATTAATGGGAAAAAATTTCATCATGTTGATGCCGAACATATCTCTAGTTAAAAGCTCCATGATATCACTTTTCAAAATACGCACAATCATTACATACGCACAAACATTATCTTCCATTGAAATATCTTAAAAACCCAAAAACAAATTTAAATATCTTGACAATATTTCAAGACCAGTAGTATCTATATCTGATCTTATATATCTTTGTATTTTTTGTTGACTATAAAATAATTCTTTTCTATTAATGTATTCCAGTAAAAAAGTATATAAATATATAAACATTAAAATTTTAAAAAAAATTAAATAAAAAATGAAATTAATGATAGAAAATACACGTAACACTATGGTAAAAGGTCGCACAAGTCTAGATTTCCAAACAAAAATGTGGTCGATACTTTGTCCAACTATAGTCACCTCATTTGTAGGAACGGGCAGTCTTTCCCATCTACCTATAATATCATGTACCATAACCCTATGATATTCTATCTATATCTTCTAATGATGAATGGTATCCCCAATATAAAATATCATCCCCTATGAAACAATATGATACTGAGTACCATCAACATATAACACACATTAACTGGGAAGTTGTCGAGGAGGGTTGTAGGAGTATGATACATAGTGGGGAATGCAGGTGGATGTTGAAGAGAGGGGGATACTAGTAGAGGTAGAGGAGTGGAAGTTTTAGTCTAAAATAGTCTTTGTATGTCTGAAAACATGAAATGTACTGACACTCAGAACATATCCTCAATCGTAACATGAATATTCTAAACATGAGACTCCAGAAATTTTTTTTATAAAAACCCTTCATTGTAGAAGATGAATAACGTGGAATCAATTTTCTCACTAATACACCCACTAGGTATCCTCATACAATACCCAGGTGTTCGGGCTTCACAATGTTATATATAAAATATCCTACCTACCCTCAGTAAAAAATTAATTCTGTGTTTTCTACTCCTCAAGAGAGTCATGTATTAATTATTGTAAAATATGGTAATGATTCAAAATATATAAATAATTGGGTTAATATAAATATATAAATATATAAATATATAAATAATACATCTTTTAATCCACTCAACTACAACCCTCTACTCCCTTGTAAGATATTATCATTTTTTCACATCTGCGACTTCTTCCATTTTTTATGCCTAACCATGGGGGATTGAGGGGAAACCTCTCTAGATCTTGAAGACTCAGATCTTGTTTTCTGAAAATTTTTAGCCATAATTTGTTCTTACACTAACATATACCGTCCCTAGATAAATTATGAGGGTATACATTTCTAGATTGGATCTCCTGATGAGATATACTCAATTTCTCAAAATTAAGAATATGAAATCATTAATAATATCATTAATAAAAAAACTACTAACAGTTTACATTACACTTACCAAAAACGAATCTTCTCTTTAACTTGTAAAAAAATTGATTCCATGTGTCTTCTTATAGAAAATGATATATATCACATGGATTGTGATTTTTTCTATTCTTAAAAATGAAATTAGATGTGAGGGTTGATTTGAAGTCCCTATATCTCCTTGGAGCTAATGATAAACATTTCTTCATGACTCCTCTAGTGTCAGGTATTTCATATTTCATTTGATAAGAAAGGGGAAACATATATTACTATAAACATTTCAAGATTAGTAAACACAATAACATACAATATCACCAAAATGGTCTCCTATAACTCAGATAGTGTTACTTTTTCAACATTTATCCAATCATTAATGAAAATGATGAATTTTCTTTTCCCTTGAATTGATACAAAAATATTGAAATTTTTTGTGTTAGGAACTCCTCTAATATCACTATCATAAAAGTCTACCAGTATCCAATAGACCTGGGTACGACCAAAAAATACTTTTGGTAAATGTGTGCTACCACATTTACCAATCCTCAAACACTTCTTTTTCCATGTAGGAGTATATGAATTTTGTAAAGAAGGATTGAGATAATCAAGATGAGCATGTTAATGTTCCTCCCTTGAGGTATGAGTATGATCATCTCCAGATGTATGTGGTTGATCACATGATTGATCTATCATTTTCCTAAAAATATATACAACAAATAATTTGTACACAAATATTCAAATTCAACATACAATAGTAACGTAATAAAAAATAAAAAATTATTACATTGAAAATTTAACTAAAACCTAATGAATTATTATTCCTATTTTTTATAGTTAACTAAAATTCTAAAAATAGTAATAACATATTAATTTTATAGTAAATTAATGAAAATAAATCCAAAAATTGTGTGCGAATATTAAAAATGGTCCAAGAAAATAAATCATTTTTACAAAAAAAGAATATTTTTTCTATATAGTCTAATAATTTTAATTTATTTAACATTTTAGATTTAAAATAAGTGTATTTCAAGAAAATAAATAAATATAAAAGTTACTTAAGGGTGAACACGGTAAACAAACAAACCTAAATTAATATAAATTGAAATTTTATCTTATTAGTTTTAATATGTGTTTTAAAAATGAAAATAAAAATAACATAGCTAACATGTCAAAAAATTTATAATGTTAAATTATAAATAAAAATATGTTATATATAATATTATAAATGCATTAAAGGGTTTTGTTTCCCAAATTCCTTCATCATGGTCATTCTTTATAGATGAAACCATGTCTGTGATTTTCTCATCATCATTATCAATTAGTCATTCCATAAAAGTAGGAATCTCAGATAAATTAGAATATTCATCAAGTTGATCATAAAAAAATTGATTTTTCTTTGTAAAACAATATATAACTACACATTGGATTGATTAATAACATAGAAAAAAATTCATATGTTTCTATTATAAAAGAACCAGCCCTATAATCTAATTTATTCAGATTAAAAAGTGTCACTCCAAATTCATCTTGTTTGACACTTTTGTTACCGATAAAGTATTTAAAGTTAAAAACAAGAACCTTAAATTTAATATATTCATCCTCCCATATTTATTCATTCACTACATAATATGAACTTGATGCATAAATAGGGTTTTTGTCTTTAAAACTTGAAAAGGCATTGCTTTTGTGAACACCAATACACCACTATTCTGAAGTGAACTTTTGTTGTCATGGTCTTTTGTATGAAATCTGTAGCCACAAATGTCATACCTAGAGCATGCTATTACATTTGAACATAGACCACCCACAAATAAAATTAATGTTTCTGAGGCATCTGATCTACCATGAATGGTCTTTTTAAACAGTGTAAAAAAATTTTTGTTATGCTCATTCAAAATCCACATATTATTATTCATTGGATGACATTATTTCAACACATTAATATGAAATGTCATATATGGTTGATCATAATATATGTTATTAAATATATATATATATATATTTACATTCTCTATATTTTCACCTGAAAAATATTTTACTTTCAAGAAACAAATCTCATTCCCCCGACAATTAACTCATCAATGGAGAGATGGAGGCAAACCAATGTGCTTCACTGTAGAAAAGTATCTTGTATGAAAATCCGCAACCTACATAGAAATATAATTTTCAACAATGGAGATTTCATGAAGATATGGATTCTTAACATACCCCTTCAATATATTTTTATACCTTTCAAAAGGAAAATCCAACATAGATTAATAGGTTCAAAAATTATTATTTCTTGAACCCAATGAACCATTAAATGCACCATTGTATCAAAAAATATAGAGGAAAATACATTTCAATTTAGAAAATTATATAAATTTATATTTTTAAAAAAATGTTCAGATAAATCAGAAAAAATCATCACATTAAAAATTTAATTTAAAAAAACACACCTTCCTGGTAGTCTTTCTAACATAGATGGGAAATATTACATGCAATGAAGCAAACCGAATTTGTTGCATCATGATGTGAAAATCATGAGATTTCATACCTTTCAACTTCAAATCCTTTAGATACACAATTTTTTTTTAAATTTCAATCATAATCCTATGATACATTGATATCATAAAGACACTGAAAAAATATTATTTTTTCCCTCTTGGATAATGTATGAAAATTTAGGGGAATAAATGTTCTCCTTTCCACAAAAGTCGGAGATAACTCCAAACATATTCCCATTTACAGTAAATCCAATCATGCATTGAACCCATCATTAGCCTTTCCTTTAATATCTAACAATGTTCAAATCATGATGTCAAAGATATTATCATCCATGTGTTTGATATCAATGTCATGTTTCACCTCATGAAATCTCCAACATGGTAGCTCAAAGAATATTGACTATTTCTTCCAAATATTTCTATCACATCTAGATTTATCTTTCTTTCCAAATGTCACATTATGTTTTTTCACCCTCTCAAAATACTGATCAGTGAATAATGGTTTTATAGGAATTTCAAATTCTTATGAGCCACTAAATACCTTTTTAATCTACTATATGACTGACCCATAGACACAAACAATCAGTGTCCCATGTATACTATTTTTCTCCCATGATGCAGTTGATAATATGATGTCTGTTATTCAGAAATTTGGCATGATTTATGCCCCTTAACACCATATCTAGACAAATTTCCATACACCAAGAAGTCATTTATAGTGAACATAATCATTAAATGTAGTTGACAATTTTTCATTTTATAAAAATAATACACCCTAATACCATATTCCCCTGAAATTTTTTATCATCAATTAATTATGACAAGAAAATGACAACATCATTTCCAATTCGTTTTTGTCCAGTGATTAGTAAACTCAATATGTCATACTTTTCATTCATGAAAATTTTAGGAGATATGTTATAATTTACAAATAAAATATCCCATGAACTATTTTTACTTCTAATCCTTTGAAATAGATTCATTTTTATCCATGCACTGTCCAAGTATTAGATTTCTAAATTCATTTCCAAATATAAGAAATTTGTGATCAACCATCTTTAATTGTAAAAATTAGCTCAATGTTGTATTTTTTAATCACATATCCACTCATCAACAAGCCATATTAACCATTTTACATCATGTGAATTAGAAAATAAACATTTTAAATGAAGAAATGTTGGAAGATACTAAAATTTCATGTAAGGGGACTATGTATCCTCTAAATCGGCCTATGAATTTTCTTTCATCTTATACCGTTATGTCCCACATTTAGGACAATCTGACAAAAATTAATATTCATTCTTATATTATACATAGTCATTTGAGTAGGGATGTATTTTTTTACCCTAATCCAATTGGGAATGGCACTTTATTCTCTTTATAACATGAACTAGGAATATCATTGTCTTTAAGAAGAATATATTTTAACAGTTTTGGAAACACAGTTAAACTTTTTTCACTCCAACCATGTTTCTCCATCAAGTTAATCAATCATAACACCAATGATAAAACATAAATTCTATATAACTAGGATATAATTGTTTTTCAGAATCACAATATAGATGATAAATTATCTATTCTTTCTCAATTTCCCCATCTTTAATATAACGAATCATTTCTTTAATTTCATCATAGTTATCATCTTGCAATGCATCCTCATCAATTGATATGAAATTATTTATAGTTTCACCATGAGAAATCAAAGGGCCGTAACTCAGATTAAAACTTGAAAAATTAAAAGATCTTGGATCTCTATACTTCTCATGTTCTTCGTATTTAATCATTTCATGCATGGAAATAAAAACATGTCATTTTTTGGAACACTTTATTTAGATGATTTCAAAAATAATCAACACCCTCCTCATATTCATCACTCATTTGAAGTGTTATAATCCAACTCTGACTCATTATTACCTATAAAAAATATCAAAAATATATATATTTCCAAGATAAGGAAATTTTATATTTATATGATATACTCCATAATTTTAACATAACAAAATTTTGAATTATAAAGAAAATATATGTATATTTGAAAAATGTACTTATAAATTCTATACACTAATGGAGATTAAGTATAAAAAGAAATGGAAAATCACAAAAATATATGCGTGGAAATAAATTACAATAGAAAATATAGATAGACTCTTAATATTGGCATCAAATATACACACTGATTGGTATATTATATATGTACATTGATCAAGGTTGTAGGTTGTTTTGTCAATGGTGGATTCAGTTAGGGAACCATATGGAATGAAAATGAAATTGGTGTGGGGATTGAAAATATATGATATTTCTCATAAATTTAATGATATTTCCCTAGAACAACTAATTCTTTATATGTATTATCTAAATTAAGAACCCGTGATTGGTTTTTTGTTGATCAATTCATACCCCCTAATGGTTTTTGATATATCAAAATAGTAATTTCCAATTAATAAAAACCCATAACTAGGGCATCAAAATATTTTTTTACATGATCTGTAAATAAAATATATTCAGTACTTGTGGAATATTGATCCATCAGCTCATTTGGATCTGTGATGACATAATAAATTTTTCAAGTCATAAAATAGTGCATTATTCTCATAATTTTATGATATACATGATGACATACATTGCTAATAAGGTTTTGAGATTGAGAATAATTTATGTTAAGGTGCTTGTCATAGAAAAATCTACAGTCACAGGGAATAAACATGATCCCTTACTTAATTACCCTGATTTCCTATAACCTATTCAATGTGGATTTATCTATAAACAAGAAACTACATGATTTATGCATTTATAAAAAAAAACCATAATAAATAAATCTCATCTCATGTAAAATACCATCTCAATAAATATCCCCTTTATACGTTTATTAAAGTATCATGTAATAATATAAAACATACCATAAAGGTAAATACTATATAAAATACATATTATATACCAAGGCGATCACAAATGTTGGTATCACAACCTAAATTAAACCTTTCTATATGGTATCAAACAAGCCTTTAGTACAATATTTGAAAAAAAGTTACAACCATCCATTCAAAATTCAAAAAATGTCAGAACTTTATAAACAAATAATACCTTCCATATTAGTTATTTCAAACCCCAAAAAATTCTCTTTAATTAAAATTAAACCATTAAAAGGGTAATATTCATCAAAAATCAAAATAGGGTCAAACACCTTCTTTATCATCAAATTCATTGGAAAATATCGACAGATTACTTTTCAAAAAAAAAGTGGCATCCATTATAAAAGGAGATGCAAAATTGCCATTGTAAATAATCCACCATGATGAAAAGGGATGAAATATTTTCTTTGAAGTGAGGTTATTAAATAATATGGTAATGCGATAACATGGTAATATTAAACAATATGGTAAAGTGATACTGTAGTAAAAAAATCAAAAAACTAAGTGTTAGGGAATTCATGAAATTGAATGACAGAAGGTGAGATGTGTGAGGCTCACATTAGAGTTGAGAGTCGATCAGATTATAGGAACTGATGAAAAAGATTATTAATAAATATGGAAATTGAGGTTGGAGGCTACTAGATCAATGAAATGAGTTTGGGGTTTTTGTGCAAGAGAGAACCGAGTCTTCCTTCACCCGATCAAAAAACACCAAAGTGAATCAAAACGGGAACCCCTAAAAATTTAAATGATTAATCATGTCTGTAATTATATAACTAGCATGATAAATAATTTTTAATTATATTAATCATGTCATTTGTATAAAAACTTATGTGTTAAATTGATTAACAACCTAGGTTATTGTACAACCGATGTTATAAAGAAATGAGATTTTCTTTATCATGTTGGTTATTATATAACCAATGAAAAAAATCACTTTTTTATGTATATTATAGAATAACAAATGTGATAAAGTGACATACTTCATTTATCATTTTGGTTATAGAATAAATGATGTGATAAATTATTATACATAGCCTTTTATATTGGTTATATATAACTGAGGTTAAAATGCAGACATGGTAAATACTTTTTGTACCAGTGGTGCATAATCCATAATTACCAACATCATATTTTATTTCCTCAATAAATGAGGCATCCACCATGGTATAATCCCCTAGTATACCTGAATGCTCAAGGACGGTAACAATGTCCCCAAGTGTGATCACCCACCTTAGCCTATCAGAAGGATAATGGATAACTGAACTATGATGACTCTAATTCCTTTGAAACCCAAGATACATATTACACCTTATCCAAGTTAAATTTTCATACCAAATGTCCCATGTCTCTCTGTTGAAAGGATAATCATCTATTCTCCCTTGTTTCTCACACCAGGAAGAGCTCACATGGGCTTAGGGAGATACAATTAACAACTCATTAGGCCTAAAAATTCTCTATTGACAGGGGATATCCTAGTATGAAAACACTGATGGGTTATATAGTATGGAAACCCCTCAAATAAGGTCATATACCTTAGTGACAATCCTGGGGCATTGTTGTAGTATGATAAATCAGATTTCTACTATTACTAGGATATGTAGGATATCTCCCTAAGACCTAAGCTCAAACATTTGGAGTCTTAGAACCCATGTATATGTTCTCTCTACATGATGCAAAAATTCACCAGACTAATGAACTATATAGGTTTTTATTATTTCTATAACCCAGATACATAGTGCACATCATAATGGATCAATACCCACTTGAGAATATTAACCGCCCCTCTCATGTGGCAGCACATTCTAAAGAATTTTGTTATAAAACTTCCGAACAAAAAGTATTTATTCACTACTGAGGAGATAGATGAAGAAAGTCAAATTCATAGAGATGTATTCAGTAATGAGACCTCACTCCCCTCAATTAATCAACTAGACTCTCTATATTTATTAGTTATATAATTAAAAAATGATCCATTTTATCATGGTAATCGGTCCCATATTGTTATTTGGAAGAGATACATGTACATAAATTAAATCTATTAGAAAGTCCTAGAGTAGGAAATAGCCCCCCCAGGGTGAAATTAGCTTGACCTACCATCCTTTTGAAAAATGTGAGTCTCCATGAGTCAATTGGAAAAGAAACCTAGATGACCATTGGCCATTGGAAAGAAGTTTTGTACCCAGATACTAATAGGGGAACCATTGTGAGTTTCTGGGAAAAGGGATAATGGTAGCCCGACAAGAAAAACCCATTTCACACCTCACAAAATGCAACAAAACAAAAATAGTGAAACCATCATGAATCTATCCAATAGAAACTAATTGGTTATAATCCTTCGGACCATGACTTTTTTCCTACATGAAAATAAAATGATAAAAGTTAAAGGAATCTATGTAACAACTAATTGATTAGGTTATAATGTGTCAGGACACATTATTTTGAAAACCCTATACAAACACAAAAGTAAGACTAGAATGATCTTAGGGATGACCCATTATAACCTATGTTATCACGAAATAAGTCCATCCTTGTTTTGGAAAGTTCATACAAGCAGAATAGTCGAATCAGTGAATATAAGTAAAATTTTGTTAACCATTTATATTTGATTTAGGACATTTATGCCTATGATATTGAACTAAATTTTAACCTTGTTTATTTTTGTATTTATGACTAGTGATATAAAGAACATCCCATTTTGATACAATGTATTCATCATCTAGCATTTTCTCTAGAAAATCATCTGCGACGGCAACCTCTGGTAGTCATAAGATAATCTCACCCACACAGAAACTCTAATAGAAGGAGGTAAATAAAATGTTCAAGGAGTACCAATGACATGGTATAATCCTTAAAATGTAGGATGCTCATAAAGCTCTCCATAAAATATGACCAGTGAGTCTTAATTTCTAAAGAAAGGCTGGTACAAAGCTAGTGGCTCTTGTCACCATGACCAGTAGCTTTAGGATCTTATCCCTAGTGGGTGACAACTGCCACCTTCCATATCTGATGTAGGTGGACCAGGAGGCAAAATAAGACTCCATTTCAGTTCAGTTTCCACCAAGGTGGACACCTATAAACTACCATCACCAACACCATCATGCTAGAATCCATCAATCTCATGTTGAATGTATCTTCTGACACAAATCTTCCTTTGATTCCCATGCATGTATTATAAGGAAGACTCATTTGATAAGGAAGGAGTTGGATATCCAGTACAGGGATCATGCACAAACTCCTACCGATGATGACTACCAGTGTATTTATGCAGTAACCACCATGAAGACTCGTTTCTCTGGTCATTCAGAAAAAGTATATGGGCATATCCCAGTAGTAGGCATGGGGTGAATCATAATCCTACCCCTATTCATGAATCCCTTCAGCATATTACGATGGAATAATGAGGATAGAAGTGGGAATATATTCATTTTATAATAAGATACATCTACTATTCTATCATGTATATCGAAAATGAATAGGCTCGTATCCTTGCACACACTTTTCTAAAATGCCAATATATTTTGGAAACTGCTGACGAACACTAACACCATATTCCAAAACTATTGCATATAAAGTGATAGGTGCATAATCCTACCTCTAGAGAATGGATATCTCAACACTCTGATCATTGAAAACAAGTGTTTGTACCAAAGAAAGTACACATTCTCTCTCCCACCTGGGAGGATTATAGAAATTTTCCAATGAAGGGAGAGGCATTATACTGGGCTCATATCCCTATTCCAACAAGTTATTACTAGGTGAGAGCGGCACACACCGTGGGAGTGGGAAACATACCTATAAAATAATTATAGTGACATACTCCAATGTCCTAGGATTGGGTATATATTCCTGTTATGGCAAGGCCTTACCACATGAGGGGGGCACATGGCTTTGTACATGATCATATTCCTATTGAAGAAGTCTAGTGGCATACTCCAAAGGCTCAGGATCAGAATCATATTCCAATTATAGATGGGACTAACCAAGTGATAATGGAACAAACCACAGTACATGATCACATTCTGTTAAATGAATTTTTCTATCATATTGTAGTAGATCATAGAAGCATGGCGCATATTCCTACTTCCACTGACAAATGACTAGGCCATCATAATTCCAAATAAATACATGAAGATTCTATTATTCCTTATCCAATTCTAGAAGGCTATCATCATATTCTGATAGGGAATGAATACTTGAACTAGGCTCATATTAATGATCTAACAGGGGCCCAGCAAGTAAGAGTGGCACACAACTTATCGAAGACTCATATTACTACCAAGAAATACCATCAGTATATCCCAAAATCACAAGACCATGATCATATTCCCGTCTTTACTATGGAACACCACGTGAGAGTAGAACATGCCTCGAGATAGTCTCACATTCTTTTCAATAATGAGACAACTCATCAGTGTATTTTGTTATATTCTTAGTAGCTGGCTCATACTCTGGTAGCATTATACGGTTATATACAAGTTATGGAAACTGTCACACTGTACGCCTATGTCCTTTTAAAATCCAAAAGGTAGGTTGGAATACTCTGGACATGATGCAGATCATGTCCTGTATTTCTAATATACTTAATTCTAGTGTCCCTGAGGTTGTTGAAGACATATTCTCAACACCATAATGGTATGTCGACTCTTCTATCAAAGTAAAAGCATAAGATTTTCATTACCACAATGGTCCACTTCATGGTATTGTGGAGATGGATCATAAAGACTTTAATCCTGATAACCACCATGGTCAACCTCCCTATAGTGATATATCCCATGGGAAATGAAATCCTCCATTTTTCAATAAACCTCAGTATAAAGAGGTGAACCAAACTATGACACCTTCGTATAGAGAGGTTCTTGAATCATCGTGGTCAATAGTATATGGTTCCCCATCAAATTCTTGCAGTGCCTCAATCCCATAAGTATGAGACAATCAAAATCGTATTTTATGTTCTGACTATATGGATACATGTATGTTTGATAAAGAGTAGGTCGAAATTGACATATGGAGAGAGTTACCAGAGAACAACCTCCCCATCATGTTCTGGCCCCATGATACTATTGACTATGAGATCCTAGATGAGCTAGAAAAGGAGTGCATTCCAGAACTATTCCAGAAAAGTGGGCTACTCATCGGTAACTAAAGTCTTGACATTACACACATCTAGGATACAAGTTTCACCTTCTGAAAATAAATATACTATATTTCTAGAAAGACCTAGATGCTATCTCTATGTCTCGGGATCCAAAACTGGAAAATCAGAGGGAGAATCCACAACACACATTCCACCATTGCATTAAAAATCTTTGGAACCTGATCTCTAAGTCCATTCCTTGAATTTTTATTTGAGGATGGGTATAGTATGGAGTGTTAACCATTCCATATCCATGGGAAAAGAAAATTCCGTCTTATCTGTCATCCTTCAATGTTATATCCTCCAGAAAAATCAAGGGATCGGGTAATGTTTGGGATAGTTGGTCATTGGAATAGAATTACCCCACTCCAATGGTTACTAAACACCAAGGACATGGAGAGAGGATAGACAACAAGATTTCAAACTAGTCCCCTCAAGATAATAGTAGGACGTTCAAAACACGGCGATTGATGTTGTGATCACTCGAACAACATCCCACAAGGAATGGTTCTCACTATGGGATTCTATCACATGCAGCTCTCATGCAAGCTTAGTTGTGCCATATCACTCGAACTAAAGTAGAATCTACCATAGTTTTCTTCCATGAGTGGAATAAACCCCTTATTCTAATAGGATATCTACAGCCACATCTACATCTCAGATCATCAATACCGATAGTATTTTGGACATACCCTCAGTAGCCATAGGTGAACCCCATCCCACAATGTTGGGGGTATTTATATATCATTCACCATCACCTGTTTCATTATCCTCTCAGAGGATCCTAGAGACATTAGGAGTGATCCTAGAACAATCCCTACTGGTTGGTCTTGGGGTATTTATATCTTCATGTCCATTTTGGGAAACATCAACTCCCCGATTAGAGCCCATAGATCCTCAACAACCAAACCAATCCTTGCCAATTATAGCCCAAAATGACCTCCATCTCACAGGGTAGGGGAATTTTCATCATCATCGTCACCACATAAAGAATTAGTCTTCACCAGGTTGGGAGGAATTAATCAACGATTATCATTACACCAAATCCTCCAATCGCAAAACAAACACCTGGTGGTTGGGTAACATTCATAAACAATTATCAAAAAACCCCTTAGGGTCATTGTTTATATACCAATATGGGGGGAACATATGCCGAAGTCAACGAGACCTCACTGAGTTCACAATCCAAAATGGACAAGCATGGAAAAGAGTTTGAATAATGAAACTTAGGAATATAGTGCCAGATCAACATGTTGCATTGAATGTAATTCACAACCACCATTTCCCTATATGCCTCTGTGAATGTCTTCACTATCAACATGGAGGATATTTATCATGATGAAAAGGTAGAGGGCCAGGAAATAGAAAACATACCATGGGAGGAGGGTGACTTGGATGCACCAAATAAGGTTGTTTGCGCCAAGAACTGAACATGGCTCCAAAACATGGAACCCCTAAATATTTAACTATCACCTCCATGAAATAATATTTATAAGGGTAATGGTACAACCACATCCTGATCACCTCCTAGAAGAAATGGGGCTCCTTCTAGGGAGGAAAATTTTTCTAAATATGAGAGATAAGTATAAAATCTCTAACAAATAATCAAGGATCTACTAAGGAGAGATATCCCTATTAGGTATCTCCTTCAGGCATAAATGAATATTCACCCTCCTATAGGCAATACTCTAGTAAGAGAAGAAACTAAGAATCATGTTGTCTCTATATCTAGGGATCCATCCACAAAAATGAGGAAGTCAAAAATCATCGTGGCTTCCCTCCGATGCAGCAATAACCTCACCCATGGCAGGAAAATCTTTTAATATTAGGATGAATCAAAAATTAGTATGAGATAAAAGTGGGGCCAACTCATTGACCCCCACCAGTTACCTATGGATGGGAGATGGACCATGAAGTAGATCTCCCATGGAATCTCAGTGTCGTCAAGTCCCTGGCTACATTATTGAAACCCATGGAAGGGTGACGTGTGAATGTGTAGCCTGAGAGGAAGCCATATCTTGATTGGGTGGATGAATCTTTTCCTCCACCCAATTTTTGAAAGCCTGCATTATCAACATTTGAAAGTGTAAGAAACTATTAAAAAAATATTACGCACTTGGTATCTTGATGTGGTCTAGTTGTGGGCCCTCGATATCAATATGAGGTTTCAAAGATGAGGTGTTTTATACATACTCTGATAGGTTCAGACTTTTTTTGGTATAACAGTCTTCTAGCAGGATCCATGTCAGGATGGGAAGACCTTCATCATAAATTCCTTTATCAATTTAGTTCTACATTGAAGAAGATAGTGATCATTGTTTCTTAGTTCTGTGAAACGTGTGTTCTAGTTTTCTGAATCACTGTTTCCATGTGGTTTCCATTGTATTTATTTATGTAACTAAAAACTTCCTATAGTTCTTTATCCAAAGGGGACCTTCTTTCCAAAGGCATTCATTCATTATGTTTGAACTTTACGATACATAATAATGTGTAATGTTCGAGAGGATAGGAGGTCAGACTCATCACTCCCTTTTGTGGGGAATTATTGTCTACTATGGGAATCACTTTGAAAATTAAAGATATTTTCATGAATCCTTATTAATTCACCAAGTATATCCCAAGTATCCCTTGGAATTCGAAATAACTTATTAACATGTATAAAATTTAGAATCATCGGAATGCATTCATGGTTCTTCATTAATGGATATATCTATATATATTCAAGGTTTTCCATCAATGGTATCCTCTAATATACTTCTTAGAGATTCTTTTAATCATTGTAGTGATGATACTGGTTTTTAAGCCACTCAGTGGGGCACTCTGGGATTTTATTTTCATCCAGGGAGACAAAGGGTTGGTTTGATTTTGGGATCATGTCCACAAGATGGGCTACCTACATATCCTTGTGAATGGAATCAGAACCCATGATGTTCGGTGCCAATGAATGGGACCCATCATACCTTTTATGGTCAAGTGATAAGGACATCTAAGTAGAAGGTGCTTAGTCAAAACATAGTGTGGGACTTATGCCGATGTAGCCAAGGAACATAGAAAGGATATGGGTTTCCAAGTACGATTAGACCTTATTGAGAATAATTCCCAAGGATAAAATGGTTGATTTGAAGTGTTTGGTTTGAACCACAAGGTGCCTTTCTACGTATCCCATATGGATGGGAATCGAAACCCATGTAGTTCGATAAGTCTCATAGGAGAGTATGGTCCTTTGAGAGAAATCTGTTTGGGATTACTTCTTAAAAATGATGCCTTGGTGATTTGGGGGTTTAATTTGTGGCTTATTTATGAGGAGGATGCCCAAATTATGGGAATTAGGGTTGGATTCCTGAAGAGTATATCTTGGGAGATCGGGCCTTGAAAGGGATTCATACGTATCTTGGTTTGAACAGGAATCTGAGTTCTCGTAGTTCCTTATGTTTTTATAATGTTGCAACCATGAAAAATATATAATCCCATGTGGGTCATGATCAGTGTGAGAAACATTAGGATGTCAAAGATTCAACAAAGTAATTCACACTTTCAAATCTTTCCTCCCCCGCTGGTGGAAGAGGGCGCGTCGACTGTGGAAGAGGGAGAGGCGATGAGCATTCCCTCCGTTCTATTCACATTGGACAAGGTTCCAATGTAAGGAGGAAGGAATGTAGTTTAGGGGCTTAAACCTGGATGGCTTCCCATGGAGACAAAGTGCAATGGGAGAGGGAAATGGTAACAAGAGTCCTTGTGCTCATATCCCCTCTAGTCTTTGGCACCGAAGAAGAGAGGAGGAGCAATGATTCCACCACCTGTAAGAAAATCTAGGGGCTTATGCCAAGATGGTTTCTCTAAAATTGATCCTGGTAGGGGAGGGAGACTTCTTCTTTATTTTTAAAAGGAAAATTATGTATGGACTGCATCTTCCCCTACCAGAGACCTGAGGTTCCGAGTCATCTCTTTGAGAAGGGAGAGGCCAGGACCCAACCCTCCTCCAAATTGGGAACTTCCCAACACTATTTCTAGGAGAAAGGTCCATGTGACTGTGGATATACAAACCCATAGACACTCTATGAATCCCAACCCCATTGTGAAACAAATGTGGGAAACCTTTGACTATTGAAATACAAACCCAAATATGAGACACACTGATGTGCCTTTCCCAAAGGTTTGACAAGTCATGAGGTTTTGGTGGAGGTCACAACAGAATCCCTTTTTGACAAGGGAGACAAGGAAGAAGAATCCTTTCCATGAATAAATTTGAGGAAGGCTTGATGGCTTGTATACTGAAGAGAGTGAAGAGAGTAAGTGAATCAAAGAGGGTCGCCCAAGTAGAGAACAACACACATGAATGGGTGCACAAGTACACTTGGGAGACCTGATGTTCACTTAAGTGATGAAAAACCTTTATGTTAATAGTTGGGAATGACCTTTCTCAAGGCTTCAAGAGTATTCATAAGTGATCCTAGAAGTGGGGCGCTCAAGTTCCTGTGAGAGGAATGGGCAGTGCGCTAGTATTTTTGACTTGGAGAAGTTGGGAACTTTAGGCGCGCAAGTGTTATGATTTTCAAACACTAAAAGGACTTAATTCCAATGATCCTCTATTAGATCCTCCACTCAAGGTGTTGAAGAGCTACCTTGAAAGTTTCAGAAGACTGGGGCGAAGTACTAGGGCGACTAGAGTAGCAATTGGGCTTCAGGGAAATTCGTCTGGACAAATGAGGGCACGAAGGGTCTATTTATAGGAAATTATGTGACCTTGGGTGAAATAAGTTGGGCGTTAATGTAGGATGCATGACATAAGGGGCACGTGAGTGGGCTGCGCGACATATCAGGGCACGCAAGTAGGCTGCACGCTGATAGATTTTTGGCCACAATAAGGCAGCCAAAAAATTATGCCTTTGAAAAATCTTGACCTTTCTTCAAGTATTCTCCCCCATTTTCTTTCTAATGGATTCCATTTTTTATATTTTTTAGAATCTTTGATTTAATGTAGTGTCAACAAAATCCCCCCCGTCGTATTAGATTCAAAATTAAAAGATGATCCTTTACTGAGGTAAAGTAATGAAGGAGAAAGAAAAGATCATGGGGGCGCACAAGTATTGGCGCTCAAGTAGATTGGGCGCGCAAGTTTGCAATGCGTAAGATTTTTGGCCTGCAGGGTGACATATGTTACTTATATATAATGGATTCACTTCCGAAAAAAAGTTTCACAACTTTTTAATTCTCAGATCTCGGAGCAAAAGACATCTTCTATTCAGACGCTTTTGTTTCGTTGTGCTTTTTCTGTACGTTTTTTAGTTGCGTGCTATAAATGGGGCGTTATACTTGTGCGCCTACTTATACATGCGTGCCATGTTTTAAACTTGCGTGCCTTAATGCCTTTTCTAGTTTTTTGTAAAACACCAAAAAATGAACTCACTTTTAAAAGATGATCTCTATCTTTTTACAGGTTTAATGGCTCCTAAAAGAATTGGAACTGCTGATGAGCTCGCTAGCAAGAGGATTTATGACATGATGAACGTCATTTTTCATGATTATTTTTATGTTTTTGAAACCACCCTTCCATTATTAGAAACATATTGGAAGAACTATCGTTTCAAATTTCATTGAAGAACCTATCTGCCTTTGTATATATTTGGCCATTTGAAGGATGATGACATTCAATATCTAAAGAACTATGTCCCACATTCTTGGATTTAGGATTATACCAACTTCTCGTCAGCCAATGTTTCTATTAGGGGATCATTTTATAATGCTGGGGTAGTAGAGAAATATTATATTATGCATTATAGCCCATGTTCTCCAGATTTGAAGGCACATACACCTGATATGTAGCCACAATGGTATTCATCCATCTTTCGAGATTCTCATACAGATCAGTCCAAGGGTTCGAAGCAAAGTAGGGATTTTCGCCCTGGAGGAGGTGTAAAATGTGCATGGATGTGGGAATAGTGGGTGCAAAAGACATGTACAGAATTTGCAGATGATTTGTGAGTCTTCAGGATTTATGAGGCTATCTGGGTTGGGAAAACCTATGTGTATAGAAATGATGATTTCGTGCCAGAATTATTAAGTCGATGGAGTCCAGAGACCAATTCCTTCCATTTAACACATGGAGAGGTAGGTATTAGCTTGTGGGACATTTATAGTATTTTTGGAGTTCTAATCCTTGCAGACATGTATGATGAGTTTATTCCTCCCAAGGTGACATGGAATGAATCAGAGAAAAAACCATATTTGGTTCGTGAGTTGATTAAGATATTTAACAAACTCAAGAATTCAGTCACCACAAAAACTCTCACCAGGAGGGATATTCATCAAGAGGAATGGAGGGAAATATTTTTAGTAAAGAATAAGGAGAAGGGTCCCACTTACACATATTCGACTTGTTGTCCATGGAAGAGAAGAGGGGAACTCCTGACGCCTTTTGGAAAAACATTGGAGATTGGAGAATTTTATGAATGGGGATATGATATCAACCAAAACATTCTTTCAAAGACACGTCTAGTAGGTTTCTTATCCATGTGGCTTAGCGTGTATTTATTACCAGTCTGGGACTCCAAAGGAGGCGTGAGGCCGGGAACCTTTGTTATTGCAGCTAAGCTAGTGGAGAAAAGGATGGTAGGGTTGTCTACTCTTATTTTTTCCATGATTCAAAGGAGTTTTCTGCATATTTACATAAGGAAATATCCCTTTAGAATTGTGGGACCATTATAGGTATTTTGGGGATGGATTGCTACTCACATTAGAACTTATGTTCTAAAAAGTGAATTACAGGTTTTTGGATACTCTTGAGTCATGATTTTAATGGTTAGAAAATTTAAAATTTGTATCAACATAATGGGTGTTGTTTCTAGGAACGAAGATATCATTATTTGACAAACCCATTATTGGAGTTTTGTTATGTAGGGCCAACTGGGGCATATGCAGCATAGCCAAATACTAGCATCTTTTATCTAACAAACCTGTTATGTAGGTAACTTATGCAAGGCCTCCTAAGGGCACGTGTTGCACAGTCAAGAAAAGGAGATCATTGAACTTTAACATTTTTCTATTTATAGATTGGGAAAAATAATATTTGGGTGACTCAATACCACATTAGGTGGTTTTCCCCAGGAAAGGAATTTTAAGAATGAAAAGGGGTTATTTAACATCCACATATTTCATGAATAGGAAAACCATTTCTATAAAAATTTGGTGTATGATTAACTGTTAAAATTTATCAGAAAGGGGAATTTCCGATATCATATTGTGAATTTTTTATTCATATAGTGAGGGCATTGGTACTGTACAGTTTTAAGTCATGTAGTGAGTACATTGGTACTGTGCAGTTTTAAATCATGCAATGAGGACATTGGGTGGATTTAATTTAAGCTATTTAGCTCTGACCAAAGGTACTAAACTCTTCCAATTTCATAATAATTTTTTTGGAAACATACTATCATATTCAGGTATGGAATGTAAAATTGTAAATTGTTATTTGGGAATTTCTTGAACCGAGGAATGATATGGAAAAAGGCTAAAAGAATTAGAGGAAGTATTTTCCAAGAACTAATTTACCATTACATGACAAACCCATTATGGGGACTGTATTATACAGGGCCACCTAGATAATATGATGCATATCCAAATAGTGGAATCTTTTGGCTGACAAACCGGTTATGTAGGCAACATATGCAAGGCTGCCTAAGGGCACATGTTGCATAGTGAAAAAAGAGATTTTGAAATTCGACATTCTGTTGCTAAAAGCTGAAGAAAGATTATGGAGATTCAGATTTTCCAAAGTGCTGAGTTTGGTTAATGGAGAAAGGTACCTAAATATGGAAAGGGTATTTTCAACCAAAATTTCCAATGAATCAGAGGAAAAGTAATTTTATGAAGGTATGACCCAAACATAAATGTTATGATGTCTGTAGTTTTAGGTCATACAAATATGACCAGAAATGAAAACAGTATATGATATGTGGCCAAGTGATTCCAAGGTTGTTTCATATTACATTGAACACATGGTGAGGGAAATGTGTAAACCTTGGTCTTGAAGACTTTCATATTGTATGAAAGACAACGGGACAACTATACTTGAATGACTGTTTTAAAATACATATTATTATATATTTTCATCAAGGATTAAAGGGTAAAAATATACTTTAACCAAGAATGAAGTTACCATTATTTGAAAAACCTGATATGGGGGTTGTATTATGCAGGGCCAACTAGGGAATATGCTACATAGCCAAATAATGGAATCTTTTGGTTGACATACCAATTATGTTGGTAACTTATGCAAGGCCGCATAAGGGCACATGATGCATAGTTAAGCAAAAGAGTTCTTAAATTTTAGAGACTCTGTCACCAGAAACCGTAAGAAAGATTATGAGGATATAAAAATATTCACGATTAAGAGTGAAATATGGAAGGGGGTTATGCCCAATGCATATGAAAAATATTTGAAGCAATATTGGCCATGAGTTAAACATTATTTAAATAGATCTAACTCATATGTAAAATAGATACTTTCTTTGTTTCCTCTGAATTAATATGGTGATGTGTAGTTTTAAGTCATGAAGTGAGGACATTTGAACCCCCATAAGGATTTGAAACACCTTAATTATATAAATAATCCTTTTACCCAATTCATAAGATCACATGAGCTATGTTGAGTGTGAGAAACAAAGATCAGTAAGGGTCACTTCTATAATACAATGGTCACACACATGAAGAATGGGGGTGTTAGATTTCCAGGCATTTTAATGTCATGCGGTAAGGACAATAATGAACTAATGAGATAATAAAGACATATTGTAACTAGATTAAGGGATAAAATCTAAGTGTCTCTATATGAATTCTTGGGGATAGAATCATGTCATACATAGTTCTTAAAACATTTTCTATGTAGATTTGATTCTTATACAATAAATAAATGTTTTTTATCATCATTGGGCCCAATATTGAAGATCTAAGCATCTCTATGTATCTCAAAATAGATGAGAATCAAGCCATACATAGTTTTTCAAACAATTATTCCCCATGCTAATCGAGTTTGACATGTAGAATCGTGGATTTTGACACATTCTGAGAGAATGGTAAATCTTAATACATAAAATAGTATAAGGACCAAACAATATATCTTTTGGAAACACTCTGTATATATCTGATTCATATAGATAAGGAGAAAAGAAAATAAGAATATTTTTTGATTGTGGTTGTGCCCAAAATTGGATATTTTGGCCTCTCTATGTATCTCATTGGAAAATTAGATTCAAGTCATACGTAGTTCTTGAAATTAGGTCTCTATGAAAATCTAACTCAATCTTTGGAAAGAGAGGGACTCATGTACTACTAAGGAGTAGTGATGATTTCAATTACAATTGCTTATGGAATCTTCTAGCATCAAATATAGAGAACATTAGTTGTACAAATCATATCATGCAGTTTAACATCATGTGATAAGGACGAAGATACTATGCATTTTAACGTCATGAAGCATGGATGCTTATGGTTATCATGCAGTTTAATGTCTTGCAACTAGGACATGGGGGCTATGTAGTTTTATGTCTTGTAGAAAGGACATTGTACTGTGTAGTTTAAAGTCTTGCAGTGAGGATGATATGTATAATTACAAAAAGTATTTCTTCAAGAATCTCACATTGGTTGGAGTTGTAATAAGCTCTCAATCCATTGATATAAAGGCATAAGCTCCATTTGAATAGAACTTATGTATAGAATAAGGTCCTTCCCACTATGGATCATGTTTAGGAGATTTCATTCCTGGTATCATTGGAGTCCTGAGGACCAATACCAATTCTCCTTGAAGAAATTAATGGAGGTGAGTTTTCTTGTTAAAAGATCATGATATTCTATTTTGATAGACTGCACGATGATGCAATGTGTGAAATATATTCTTGTATAATTGTTCGAAATCATTGAACCATTTCTAAGACTAGTCATTTGTAGATAAATTATCATATATTGCAACTCTAAGTGAATGAAATTGCATTTCAATTGGAAAAACTACTTTGGTTCCATATACCAATGAATAAGGAGTTTCTTGGGTAGCAGTACAGGTAATTTTTCAATAATCCCATAAAGCATTCAAAGGTTTATCCGGACATGATTCCATATCCTTATCTACCATATTATAGATTATATTTGATATGGTCTTATTTAAAGACTCTATCTGTCCATTCTCCACCGCATGATAGCGAGATGAATGATTGGATTTGATATTATGTTCATAATATAATGATTTTACTTCAGTAGAATAAAAATTGGTGTCATTTTCCATCAAAATATTATGAGGGACACCAAATCTATTGATGATATTAGTTTTGAAAAAACTAAAAATTATTTTGGCTCTGACTTCAATGAGAGGTATTGCCTCAACCCATTTAGAGAAGAAGTCAGTAGCAGTGATAATATACTTGAACAGCTTAGTCGTGGCTAGAGGATAAGGCCCTTCAACAACCATTCCCCATGTGGAAAATGGCCAGGAGTATTTAGCTATATGTAACAACTCCAGGGGTTGATGAATGAAGTTGGCATGAACTTGGTAGGGATGAATTTTTTTAGTTAAATCTGTACAATCCTGCATCATTGAAGGCCAAAAGTATCCAAGACTTCAGATCAGATCAGAGAGTCTATGCCTAGACTAGTTGACACTAAAAACTCTTGAATGTAATTATTTTATGACAGCTAAAATCTCTTCTCCATAAATACATATGAAGAGGATTCCATCAAAGCCTCGCTTGTAGAGGATCTTTTGGTAGTCTGGACTGTCATAAAGAGTAAAATTGACCGCTCATCACCAGATCTGTTCTTTCTTCAACCCTATCTAGTGGAAGTACCTCATTTTGAAGATATTCCATGATGGATGTTCTCCATCCCTTGGTATGACCATATGGTTCAGAAATAGGGAAATTTTAATTAAATTCCTCAATTCTAGTTTAAAAAAAGGTGAGACCACACAACGATGGTCTATGATGATAACTATCTCATCCCTTTTTGGATCTTACAAGGCTATAGCCGCATTATCCAGTGTATCTGAATGAGCATTTTGTGATCACGGGACAAAAGAAAATGTTGGCTCTGAGAAAAATTCAGCCATTAACCCTCTGATGTAATCACACAAAGGGATTAACTCTTCTTTTCTAATAGAATATTTCGCATTAATATGTTTGATTACCAATTCTGAATAACCTTTCACCTTTAAATGATCCATTTTCACCTGAAGGGACAATTGAAAACCTGTGATGAGAGCTTGATATTCTACCTCATTATTGGTACCACCTTCTAATAACAAGAAGGAATAAGGAAATACTGCCTTTTCTGGGGAAATAATGACTATTCCTAACCCAACTTTGATGAGTTTTGGGTTTTCCATTCTCTTTCCTGTTGGACTTCTAGAAGTACCATCAAAATAAATTTCCCATGTTTGGGAATTGTCTTGAATAGAGAAGACCTATTCATCAGGATGTTTAGTTTTAAAAAATGTATATTATGCAGATGGATGCTCATCAAAGAAGTCAGCCAGATCAATGCCTTTTATTTCCTTTTGAAGAAAAAAACTAGATATGAAACTGTTACAAAATAATCACCCACCGTGCCAAATCCCTGTAAGCATAGGATGACTAAGGATAAATTTAAGTAGATTATTGCAAGATAACAATTAGACTTCATGGTTTTGTAGGTAGTGCCTTAATTTATGAACTGCAAAGATTAATGGCAAGCAGAACTTTTCAATACATGAATATCGAGTTTCTGCATCATGAATAGTTCAACTGAGATAGTAAAGTTATTTTCCATTCCTAACATCATTCTTTTGGGTGTGAATAGCACCTAGTGATCTCTCTAAAGTTGTTACATAGAGAATAAGTGGTCTTACATCAACATGTGGAATTAATACTAGTGGACTCAAGAGATATTTCTTGAGGTTATAAAATGATTATTGCCAGTCTTCGGTCCATTGGTAGGTGACTCCCTTCATCATTAATCTGGTGAAGGGAAAACACTTGCCTTCCCAATTAGTGATAAAGCGCCGAATATAGGTCAAGTTTCCTTGGAGTCCTCTTAATTTTTTTAAAATTTCAAGGAGGTGACATAACAAGGATTTATTTTTTTCTCAGGATCAACTTTGATAACACAATACGAAGCCAAAGAACTTTCCTAAGGTTACCCTGAAAGCACATTTCAAGGGGTTCATCTTTAAAATTTTTTGCTGAAGTTTATGGAATATAGTTTCCAAATCAACCAAGTGATTGGAACGTTGTCTGAATTTGACCACCAAATCATCCACATAGCATTCAAAAAATTTCCCTAAGAAGGGTTTGAAAATGTGGGGCATGGCACGTTGGTATGTTGCACCTGCATTCTTTATGCCAAAGGGCATTACTCAATATAAAAACACACCTTGAGGTGCTATGAAGGATGTAAATTCTTTATCTTCTGGGGCCATAATGATTTGATTATACCCAGAGAACCATCCATGAAGGAAAGATCTTAATAGCCAGTTGTTGCATCAATTAAAAGCATTGTGATAAGAACTAGAAAATCATTTTTAGGAATATGCAGGTTAAGATCTCTAAAATCAATGCAAAATCTAATTTTTCCATTCTTATTTTTCACTAGGACAATGTTGGCCATCCATTTGGGATACTAAACTTCCCTGACAAGGTTATCCTTTCTAATCTTATCAACATCAGCTTCAATATTAGCGGCATGAGTTGGGTGCGTTCTTCTTGCTTCTTGCTTGAATCCATGATGTTCTTCTATAAAACGCAAATGATGGGTGGATACATTAGGATTAAGACATTGTATTTATGTATAATTCCAAGAAAATATATCTCGATGTTGCTTTATAAAATAAGCATTAACCTCTTTCTCTTTAGAAGTCATGATCGCACTAATTAGAGTGGGGTGTGAATCCTCTTCTATACCCAGATTTATTTCTCTAAGCTCATCCACGGTAGTAGAGACACCTACCTTAAATACTGGAGGAGCATCCCCAAGATCTTCCTCTTCTTCTTCATTATTTTTTACCTCTTTTTTTCACTTAAATTGTAGATAACGAGGAAAAACTCATAGAGTTAGAGGGAGAATCGGTATTTGATCATCCCGAAGAAGATACCACTATATCTGACCCTACTGATGATGAAGGGTCTTCTTGTGGTAATAAATAGGGATTTATGGATTTAGAATCAACATCTTTATCTTCCTCTAGAATTACTAAACTTTCTTCTACTCTGATTGACAAAGAAGAGGCTTGTTATAGTTCAGTGGATGAAATGAAGAGATCTCCACTTATGCTTTCATCACTGCTTAGTGAATTAGCAATTTTTATACTATTGTCAGGATCAGTTTCCGTAATTGAAATTATGGAAGTTACTGTATAAGTTCTTGGATTTGGATTTACCCTTTAAATTTGATCAATGGGTAGCACATAATCTATAATTAAATGCATAAATCAATTTTCTAGGATCTTTTCTAGTCCATTTAGAGCATTAACTCTGGTTATTTCTTTTTTCATGTACTTCCTTCCTTATCTATGATAAAACTTTGCCACAATGTATTGAGATTCACATGTTTTGAATGGAGCCTTATCACTATAAAATGTCCCAATTTGACCATTGAAATAGTACTTAAGGCACTGGTGGTATGACGAAGGTATGTCTGCATGTTGATGCAACCAAGGAATTCTAAGTAGAATATTAAAGGATGTGTCCGGACGAACAACCATGATATCTGAATTAGACACAAGATCTCCAAACTAAGTTCTGAGTGTAATCTCACCCATAGGTTCTTCTTTATTCTTATCATAAGCTTGGAACACTAAAGTCGATGGAGATAAGTTATATTCAGTTAGACCCAATCGACAAATTATACGAACATGAATGTGGTTTACTCCGAATACATTATCAATGAAGGCTCGTCAGATGTCTAAATCATTGAATTTTCCAGAAAAATACAAGGGTCTGATATGACCATGCACCACATCATCTTCATCTTCATCTGTAAAAGATATGAATAAATGACAATCTATAGGATCATTCTCTATACGATAAATCTCAACAGCAATAACTTCGATTGCAAACTCTTAAGGACTTGAAAAAGCCTTAATAAGTGATTCCTAAAGATCTTTTGATAGATTCAAATCATCCAGAATTGATAAAATGCTGGTACTTGGGAAAATTGTTTCAATAAATCATACTTTTCGTCCAAAGGTCTATGTTTCCCAGCATGTAGATGTGGTTTTGCATGTGCTTTGGAAGTTTATGCATATGATATAAATGTACTCTATATCGGAGCAGAAGCTGAAAATACTCCTAGATTTGGTAAATTAGACAAACTAGGTCTATTCATTTGCTGAGAAGAAGATATTGTGACTTCTAATCGGTCATCTAAAATAATTTTTTTAGAACCAAACCTATCTTTCATGCAAGAAACTCCTTGTTCCTTTTGATCACGCTGAAGGGCTCTTCCACAAGTTTCTACCGCATATATGGTTCAAGTAGGGGTAGAGTTAAAATGGTGGTTTCGATATTTCCCATGTCTTCCCCTATATCCTCAACCTCAGTCCCTTCCTCTAGTTCCCCAATTATGTACATGTAATTCTGGATCATTATAATCAGAATCACCAATGGCATAAGGATCTGTTAAATGGATAACATTAACAGAATCAAAGATCAATTCTTCATCTTAAGAAGATTCTTCTCCACAGGTTAATTATGGTTGTGCCATTCGGTGGGGCAGCCCGTGATTTTGAAATAGATGTAATAAAATCTTTCAGGGTCAATGAAAACTGTGGCATTGACACGATTTCGTCTTCTATGAACTACTCTTTGTCCTTATAAACACTTCTCTTCTTTGAGGAATGACCTTTTTATGAAAATGGTTTTACTATGGAAGGATTGGAATAAGACACAATTGGTTGTTTCAACTCTGTTGGTAAAATGGAATGAGTTCAGTTGATCGTTTTCCTGATCATCCAATCATTATATTTCTGCACATTTTTACTTTTGACCTCATTCCATTCGCCTTCTTCCTCTGGATCAGCAGTAGTAACACATGCTACTTGAGTTGATGAACTTTTCAGTTTTACTTTCCCAGAGTCTACCATCTTTTATAGGATGTCCTTGAAAAAAAACTCCTTGATGGAATGTCCTAATATCTTGTAAAAGGGACAATAATTTGGAAGATCTTTATCTCCTTCTTTATTTGGTTTCTATTACCGTGGAAAAAAACCAAATTGTTTTATAAGTCTGATATGAAGTAACCACGAACTTGTTCATTCCTGAAATAATAAAATTTCTTCTTTAATTCCTGAAACTGTTTCCGCCTTTGATATCTTTGGTCATATTGACGAGACAGTCGTTGATGCTGATGCTCAGGTGGCAGAGCCCTTTGGTATGATGAAGGTCTGGAAGTAGAAGCAAGAATAGGTTCCTGCTTGAGTGTGACTATAACATCTTCTTCTTTTCCCATCCTCCCCTAATAGCTGATAGAATTACACAATTTTTAGCCTTAATTTCTATAATATATTCTTCTATCTTTTTAGCGATTGAAGTAAGGTCTCAAAACCCTCCTGTGTATTTTACAGGGATCAATGGTGTGCTTAATTCATCACATATATTTTCCTCAAAAATTTGAAGTAACTCTTCTTAAGTGAGTTCTAGACTTAAAGAATATGTTAATCCTTTCCATCAAGCAATGAAATATGAAACTCTTTCATTCTACATTTTTTACAATTGGTAAGATAAAAAACTGTCATTTTTTTAGCATTGAGCAAAATTGATGAAGAAATTTCTAATGGAGATCTTCCCATACAATAGTTGATCGAGATTGAAAACATGTATACCAAACAAAATCTGGTCCTTGTAATGACTACAAAAAACACCTAAGCTTAACTTATTCTTTTTGTTGACAAGTTCCCATCATGGGATCACAATGAGAAACAAAATGTGTTAAGTGTTGTTCCGGATCTCCGTAACCATTAAAAATGGGGAATGTGGTATTCAAAAAATTTGGTGGGGGAGGAATTTCATCCACCCATTTAGGGTAATCACTATTTTCCGGCTGAACGAGTGCACATCGTTTCTCCATAGATTCCAATTGAGTCCTTAATTCCTAAATTGTGTTCATAAGAATTTGGGGAATATCCGGATGAGCTAGATTCTGTGCAGGTATAGCAACTGGAGCTTGATCTGGTTTAATAATTGGAAAAACAACTGCTGGTGGTGCTGATATCTGCCTTGGATAACCCATAGAAAAAGTTCTATCAGGATGTGTTTGATCCTACCTTGCTTGTGTACCTGGTGGAGGGAATTTATTATCCTCAATTGTAGTTACTACAAACCTCTTTTGTAACGACCCAAAATTTTTAACAATTTTTGTTTCCAAAATTTATTATATATTTTATTTTATACTCAAAAAAACTATTTCATATAATGAAATGAGTAAAATTAAAATAAGACTGTTGGGTTTCGACTGTTATATGACCATTGGTCAATATGACCATTGGAAACTAAACTCTTAATGTTGTGTTTATCGTCTATAAAAACATGTGATTTTGGTTAATTAATATAGAAAGAATATTTGATGGAATCATCCAGTAGTCTCGGGCTAATCAAAGCCCATCTGACAGAACTTGGGAAATAGGTAGCACCACTGGGCTTTGCTTTAGACCAAACCCAAGCCGAACTTCATCGTGTGAAGCTGGAATTGAATCACCTTCGGGAGAAGTTCAAGCTGATTAAAATCACTACTCAGACAATGTTGGCTGAGCCACCCCAAGATTCTATCACCTTATCACACCTTACACTAATGTCATATGCTGATGTTATAAGGGGATATGTAATGAGATCATACCTGCTTTGTGTAATCCTTTGATAAATAAAATTGTGATTTCTTCTTATGTTGAAGTTTGGGAATTTTCAAATGTCCGGATAAATATAGGATGTATATTATTGATGAATTTTGAAAAAAAGGATATTTTAAAATATTTATGTAAACTTTAAATATTTATGATGTGTAATGATTTTAAAAAATGTACTTCTACATTTGTGTTCAGTAAGAAATTTAGAGTCTAATAAGATCAACTTAATTTTTGGTGAATAGTAAATTATGAATAGTAATTTTGCACTTAGGATTAGTAATGTGACCAAATGAATTAGTAATCTCACTTAAAGAAAGAATTAATATAATTTAGGTGCCTTTATTAGGTAATGTGATTCAATAAAAAAAGTAAATAACTGTTTCAGAAATTATTATATATGTTTTAGATTTTTCAGGTGAATATTTTTTTTATTTAGAAAATAAAATTAAAAATATTTAGAAAATTATTTATATAAAATGGAGTTAATTTTTGAATTTAGAGCATCGATATTAGGTTATGATGATTTTGGGGGATTTTTTTAAAATATTGAATTTTCAGTGAATAGTGAAAATACAGTTGTTTAGTTTCAGGTGTTTAATGACATCATTAAGGATGTAATAATTATTTAATCCTTCTGGTCGACTTATGAATATTAAGATAAAGTAGGATGTGTCTCAAGTGGCCAATACCATGGGAAAATACCATGTGCAATCCCATGGTTTTTCCAATACCCCTGATGAGGTGTCCCTTGGCAATTAATGATTTGTTCCCTCACTTCCCATATAAATACCAAGCCATTCCCTCATCCATTTCATTCCAAAATCCTTCTCAACGAAGTTCTGGTCTCCTTATCTCCCAAGGAGTCCTCCCAAGGTTCTCTCAAGCCTCCCAAGGTCCCAACTTTCAATCTTTTAAAGTTACTCTTCAATGTAAGAGATCCTTTCCCCCACCTCTTTTAAGTCATGACTTTCATTATGTTGTGTCTTCTAGTTTCTATCTCTTTATGTTGAGGGTATGTTCTTATATGTTCTCATTACTTTCTATTTCATGTATAATTTTTTATAGGACATTTCCTCTCTCATCAATTTATTTTCTGAATTTTTAAGTGACACCGTTATGCTGCTGAATTTCTTGTAAAAGAAATCACACTTACTCTTTCCTTTCATGTTTATTTTTCATATGGAATGTCATTAAAATATCCATACCATGTTCTTATCTCCATTTTATTATGTATTTATATTTTAATATGAGTTATTTATTAGTGGGTTACCCGTGTACCCTCTATTTTTATTATTTTATAAAACCATGTTATATAGTCGTTATGCTGGAGAAATTTCATCTCATAATTTCTCTTTTTATCTCAAGAAGTTCTCTTGTTTTATTTATGTGAATACCCAGACCTATTTAATTTCTATGGGGGTTCATAAATACACAAAAATGATATATTTGATTCAAGAAATTAAATACATATAACCCTCACTTCCTTTCCATGGGTTATAAATTACATTGCGATCAAGTTTTTAAGTACTTTTTAAACATCATGATTTTGACATGAAGCCCATTTATTTTATTCTATTTTGGTTAATTATAATTTTTTTTATTATGATCTATGTGGATAACATGAAAGTAAAGACATATTAAGTGTGCGCTTTGAGAGCGCTCTAATGCATTTGGTAAAGAATTAATCTCTAGAGATGAAACGTTTCACGATACCTTGGTGAATAACCTTGGTAATATTTATGAAACATTGGGGACGGACCTTGGTGATATGTTAATGAATGTATAAATGAAATTTTGTAGCCACATATTCAAGTTATGTTCCATTTTATTTTCGTTATGATATTCCTATACTTCCATTTCTCATGCATTTATGTTTTTATTCAAGTTCTTATTGTTAACACCAGTAAGTTGTTTCCCTTGATTACCCTTACTAGGATTTTTGCTCACCCTTTTCCTTGATGTATGTCTCCAGGTTATGAGATACTGTAAATTTACATAGGATAAACATATGATGAAGCCTTAAAAGTGGATTAGAATAATTTTTTAATGTTGTTGTCATGTTTTATGTCCCTGATTTCCAAGACAGTAGACTTTAAATGTCCCCTATATGTAAAATGTATTGGAAAGTTATGTATTAAAAAGGTGGGATGCCATATATTTGCTGAGGAGCTACTACAGGATTTGTCTTTTGAGGACCTATCTGGGGAGTACATCTAACCGAAATGATATTCCTAAGTAACTCTGTATTGATTCCATTCAACTCCTTCATTTCCTCTTCTTGCTATGAAAATCTCTCTTCAAGTGAAAGAGATTGACCTTATCCAGTAGAAAAGTGATATGTGATCTAACTTTTTTCCTTTCCCCTTATTTGATGCTTTCCAGAGATGGGGGAGTTAGTTATTTGAAGCAAACCTAGATTCTGGGTAAGCCTTTGATTTTTGGTGGGCACATCGTCTTCATTTTCCTCAGTGTTCACTGTATTATTAACAAGAACTTCATCTTCTGATTCCCCAGAATTGGAATTATTTTTTGGAGGATCTTCTTCAATAATGTTAATGACATTGACTGATGCCTAATGCATCGATGGTATTCTGTTAGTGTTTTTTCAAGATTATCTTCTTTTGTGTCTTCCATGAGACTATGTTCTCCTATATTACCTGGAACTGTTTGGCGGACAGTAACCCAAAAGGAATCCTTGGATAGTTTAGTTGTACACTTTCCTTGTGGCTTCTTCCCTAATTAGGAGAAAACTGACTTTCGTTGAGGATGGATTGTAGATGTGAAAGATTCCCTACCCCTGTAGGTTGAGGATGTTCTTTTTCTTCTTATTTAAATCTTTGAACGTTTTTAATGAATTTTAAGGTTGAATTAAATGATCCCCCGACCATGATAGATGGGGTGATTCTTGAACTGCTATGGATGAAATTCGTGCAACTACTCTTCTGATTTTACGGATTTTGGTTCGAACATTATCTGGATGCATCATCTAAAAACCACTTAAATTACTTAATTTGGAATATTGTTGTTCTATTTTAGACATTTGCATTCCTTGACGTCTGACATCCTCTAAGCGAGATGCCTACTCAATATTCTCAGATGCTTGATGTAAAAGTAACTAAACAACTTCTTTTCTTTGGGCCTGATTCTAATGATAATTGATTGAGGCCTGTTCTTGAGCGTACATTTGATTACATACAAAACATATTGATTGGGGACCACCATGGGAAATAATATTTCATGAGACCACTTTTTGTGGACTTTGCTGATTTTAGAGTGCAGTGAAATGTAATTCTCCATATACACCCTATCCTATGATATGAACACTAGATGGGGAGTCAGAAATTAGCTGGTGTAGTCTCTTTAGAGAATTGAGACATGCACGTTGAAGGGTTCTATACTGTTTTTCAACCTTTGTATGTTGGGAAACTGGGAGAGTGCCAAGTCAATTTGGTGTTGCAACCCTTCAATTACCTTTACATGATTTTTATATTCATCATATAGTAATACTTTGGTTTTCAAATGATGAAGAGTTTTCCATAAGTTGAGGTGGATGTCATGAATGCAATCTTCTGTCATAAATTCTAGAATTCTATACTGAGAATTTTTCAAAGGCCAGAACATGACTGGTATTTCTCCTTTAGTTAATTATTTCCTCATGTTTAACACATCTTCATCATCTTTAACTAGAGGTTTCTCCACTTGTTCTGACCAAAGTGGATGCTCTATATTAGAAGAAAAATGACCCAAGGGTGTTTCATAGAATGATCATTCCCTTAAGATGTCTTCTGGTTGATAAAGCATTTCACCCGTAAATGATAAGGCATCAGACATGACTAGCCTTGTGTTTTCAAGTGCCTCGAGATAGGATGGCTTTCTCGTCGCTACATTGTCAATTATGAAATTGTATTGACAAAGAGAAATACTTCTGCGGAGAGGGCTTTTGCAGAGAATTCCATCATGGAGAGGATCACCATGAAGGATTACATCATGGGATAAATCATATTGCTAATTGGTCTTCTGGCCACATGGAGGGTTGTTGTGGCTCTCATTTGGAGATAGGCACTCTGGATTGACAGAATTTTCATGAAGCAAGCCTTCATGATGAAGTGTCCGATGAGGAACTTCAGAATTACTAGTAACAATCTCATAATTGGGTAATGAGAGGATAAAATCTTTAGTAGAAATAGATAAATGTCTGAGGTCATCAAAAACTAAAGCATTAAGAGGAGACACATCGCAGCTTGACTCTTGATTTTTCGACAATTCATGGTGAGACTTATTCTTGGATGTTGTATTATACTTAGTTAGGGCCACTATCTAGGAAATGTGGTTATCATGGGCATGTGTATGTGCCTACCTTGGAGTGGATATTGGAATATATCGATTACCTCTAATTAGAAAGGGTGTATGTTCCTGATCTTGTGGTCCATATGATATGGGGGGGGAGTATTCTCCCTGACCCTCTTGGACTGGAACAGAGGTGTGTATTTGCTCCGGGATGGCATGTCGATGTGTCATACCTTATATGGGGATATATTTATGTTTTTTCCCCTAATACTACTGAAGTAGTTGTTATAATATCCCGACATGCTTCCAGAATATGGACAGGGATTTGTATATGCCCTTTCACCATTGATAAGATGTGTTTGGTGACTTTAGCGGCTGGAACGAGAATATAAGTCCATTCCTTATCTGGAACAGGTGTTTTTTCATGCTCCTATCCTCCTTTTCCTATCAATGGATATTGACAGTACTCATGCATGGGGGCATATAGTTGGGTCTACCCCAAATTTGTCATTATAGGTTTCCGACTGACTTCACTAGGTGATACCAAATGAGACTGTTGGTAGACATGATGAACATTGGAAGGTGTATGTGCCTGTTGGATATTTCCCATCAAGTATGGTTGATGGACATTCTTCAATACTGGTAGATGATACTGCTGACAGAATTGGTGATTGTAAACAGGTGTATGTTTCTATTTACCATTTTCCACCACATTTGATTGGAAAGCTTCTTTAAATGCACTAAGATGATTCTATTGGATGGTTGTTAACTTGTAAGAATGTGTATGTTCCTATTCATGGTACTCCACTGGATTTATCTGGTGGGATGGGTGGGTTGCATCCAGATGAGTCTGCTGAGCAGCAAAATTAGGATGGACCTGTGTATGTTCCTGCTCGTTGTTTTCCCTCAGATTAAATTTTTGGAACTCTCCAGAAGAGTCATAGGTGAGAACCTGTTCCCTGTTGACCAGGCGCTGTCCTTGGCAGTTCCTCTTACATTCCTGGGTCTGAGAGACTGGGGCTGAACGTCCCAAGGAAACACCCCCATCATGTTGGGGGTACACTACCGCGTCACTCTAGCGGCAATTGTTGGTGGGAGACCTCATTAAAGACTCCTACATTATTGAATTTAGGCCTTGAGTGACCTCTGGATCCACCTCCCTGTAGTACGGGAGGGATTTATTGTTTCGTTCCTGGGATAAAGACCTGAAACGGTTAAATATGGTGGTTGGCACCGTCTACTTCTTGATAATAGGTCGTCGTTGGCCAGATGATCGAGGATTGTTATTGGTCTGGAGGGCCTGTCGAGCAGCCTCCAAAGTCGGGATTGAACTGTGTAGGTGATATTCCTTTACCATCACATTAGAGACCTAGCATTGAAGACATTGGGTTGGTGATGTCATCCTTCCCATGGATGGAGATCCATCTTGAGAAGTGGTTGGGAAGTTCACAGATGTTGTCTTGGAGAAACCCATTTTTGGATTGAAGGGAATTATGAGAAGAAAAACTGAGAACAAAAACAAAATCCATTAAGGCAACATATTTTAAGATAGATACATTCATGATTAATTCCTTTGTTTGGCCTTCCTTTATCAATTGATAGGGGCCAAACAGGTGGGTATAATTATTAACTGGGTTAAGTATTCATGTCAGGTTCACCATTTTTATTTTGTAGTTCCTTGAAACATGTTTTCTAGTTTTAAGAATCACTCTTTCCAAGAAGTTTCCATTATATTTATTTATGGAACTAGAAACTTACAAAAGTTCTTTATCCAATGGGGACATGCTTTCCAAATGTAGGCATTCGTTATGTTTGAACATTAAGATACTTAATAAGGTGCATTGGTTGAGAGGATGGGTGGTCAGACTCATCACCCCCTTTGGGGGGGGGTTTATCTACATAGGAACTATCTTTTTAAATTTAAGATATTTTTAGGAATCCTTATTAATTCACCAAGTATATCATAAGTATCCCTTGGAATTCGCAATCACTTATTAACATGTGTAATGTTTAGAATCATCAGTATGCATTCAAGGTTCTTTATTAATGGAAATATCTATATGTATTCGAGGTTTTCCATCAATGGTATACTCTAATATTCTAATTATAGATACTTTTAATCATCGTAGTGATGATACTAGTTTTTTAGATACTTAGTGGGGAACTCTGGGATTTTATTTTCATCCAGGGAGTTGAAGATTTGGTTTGATTTTGGGATTGTTCCCATAAGATGGCCTACTTATGTATCCTTGTGAAAGGAATCAGAACCCTCATAGTTCAGTTCCACTGAATTGGACACATCATTCCTTTTATGGACATGTTATAATGACCTCTAAGTGGATGGTGCTTAGTCAAAACTTAGTGTGGCACTTATACCGAAGTAGCCCAAGGAACATGGAAAGGATATCGGTTTCCAAGTAAGATTAGACCCCATTAGGGAATATTTCCCAAGGAGAACAGGGTTGATTTGAAGTGTTGGGTTTGAACCTCAAGGAGGATTCCTACGTATCCCATATTAATACGAATCAAAGCCTATGTAGTTCGATAAGTCTCATAGGATAGTATGGTCCTTCGAGAGAAATCAGTTTGGGCTTACATCCTGAAAAGGATGCCTCGGTGATTTGGGGGTCTAATTTGGGGCTTCTTACAAAGGAGGATGCCTAGATTAAGGGCATTGGGGTTGGATTCCTGAAGAGGATATCCAGTTAGCTGAGGCCCTGAAAGGGCTTCCTACATATCCTGGTTTGAACAGGAATCAGAGTTATCATAGTTCCATCAATTGTGAAATTTTTGTGAGCAGGACAAATCTCTAAGCCCACGTGAGTTTTTATCTGTGTGAGAAACAAGAGGACGTCAAAGATTCAACAAAGGCATTAACACATTCAAATTTTTCCTCCTCTGCTGGTGGAAGAGGGCGCGTCGACCGTGGAAAATGGATTAGCGATGAGAATTCCCGCTATTATATTTACATTGGACAAGGGTCTGATGTAAGGAGGAAGTAATGAAGGTTAGGGGCTTAAACTAGGATGGTTTCCCATGGTGGAAAATCACAACTGGATAAGGAAATTGTAAAAAGATTCCATGTGCCCAATTTCCCTCTGGTCTTTGGCACCAAAGAAGAGATGAGGTGTAATGATTCCACCTCCTACACGAAAATCTAGGGGCTTATTCCAAGATGGTTTCCCTAAAATTGATCCTGGTAGGGGAGGGAGGCTTCTCCTTTATTTTTAAAAGGAAAAGTAGGTATGAACCGTATCTTTCCCTACCACAGACTTGAGGTTCCAGTTCATCTCTTCGAGAAGGGAGAGCCCAGGACCAAACCCTCCTCCAAACCGGGAACTTCCCAACACTGTTTCTAGGAGAAAGGTCCATGTGACTATGGATATACAAACCCACAGACACTCCATGAATCCTAACCCCATTGTGAAAGAAATGTGGGACACCTCTGACTGTGGAAATACAAACCCAAATAGGAGACATGATGATGTGCCTTTTTCAAAGGTTTTATAAGTCAGTGTGTTTAGGTGGTGGTCTCAACAGAATCCCTTTCAGACATGGGATCCAAGGAAGAAGAAGCCTTACCATGAATGGATTTGACAAAGGCTTGATGGCTTGTAGACTAAAGAGAGTGAAGAGTGTAAGTGAATAAAAGAGGGGCTCCCAAGTAGAGAAGGTAACACAAGTACACTTGGGCGACCTGGTGTTCACTTAAGCGAAGAACAACCTGTATGTTAATACTTGAGAGAGACCTTCCTCAAGACTTCAAGAGTATTCATAGGTGATCCCAGAAGTGGGGCACTCAGGTTCCTGTGAGAGGAATGGGAGGAACTCAAGTAATTATGACTTAGGGAGGTTTCGCGCTTTAGGCGTGATGTTTTTTTGGTTTTCAAACACTAAAAGTACTTAAGTCCAATGATACTCCCTTAAATCCTCCACTTAAGGTGTGGAAGAACTACCTTGAATGTTTTAGAAGACTTTGGAAAAGTACAAGGGAGACCAGAGCAGAAATTGGGATTCAGGGAAATTATTTCGTACAAATGAGGGACCCAAGGGTCTATTCATAGGAAAATTAGTGACCTTCGGTGAAATAAGTGGGGCGCGAAAGTAGGCTTCATGACCTATGGGGGATCGCAATTGGGATTCATGACATATCGGGGCACACAAGTAGGCTATGCATCGACAGAGTTTTGGCTAGACTAAGGTGGAAAAAAACCTATGCCTTTGAAAAATTTTGACCTTTCTTCATGTATTATCTCCCATTTTCTTTCTAATGGATCCCCTTTGTCATATTTTTTAGACTCTTTGACGGAATGGAGTGTCAAAAAACATATATCTAAAAAATAAACTATGTGAAAATTAGAGGGTGTCAGACTTCAATGAATGGTTGAAGGGTTTGACCTACATTCTCTGCATCCCTTTATCATGGGAGAAACAATTAGTAATCTATATTGAAAATATTATGGTTGAGTTGTAGATTCGTCTAATTACAATGAAATAGCCTGGTGGATTCTATGAATTCTATGAAATGTACCAACATTTAGAGGAATCCATCCAGTGGACCTAATCATAAACTCAACTCATTCCCACCATAGAGGTAAAAAGGTCATCCAGAACAGAAGTTGTGGTTATAACGTGAAAACCAATAGTAGTGCCTGTCCAAATACCAAGGTAGGCCTTGATCTGCCCATCACCCCTATTGAGTGCTAACAACTGCAGCATCCCCTTCGGTCATAATCATAATTAAATCAGGTTTTCCTAGGATTTGAAGAACCGGTGAATAAGTAATATACCTTTTGGAATTAAAAAGTCCCTGATTACTTTGTGGAATACATGGAAAATAACATTCTCACACTTATACAACCTAGTAGGACTGATGATGTTGTCATCACTGATCGATCCAATTACTACCCTCTTCAAAAAAGTTTGGTTCATAATATCCAGAACTGCTTTATCTTCAAATAATTCCTTCAACCCATGATTGATTATAGATAATTGGAACTATATAACTTCCCAGAGTAGGTGTCATGGATAAATGTGATCCAAGTATTTGAAGAATTTTATTAGAATAAGTTCTTGATCAAACATGTGCAAATATTTTACAATTGGATTACTCAAAAGGTTGTTGGTCAAGGCCATGACACTCTAAAAGAACAGTTGTACTAACCCATGATAGCTCCACCACCCAAGGATGGAACATCAAATATAACTCATGAAGGTTGGTTTGACCACCGAAGGAAGAAGGAAATAGAATATAAATAGTCATATTATTCTCCAAATCAAGCCTTAACTCTCATTGATTTCATTCCCGCAACATCATAAATACAAGAACCACCCCACCAAAAGGAATACTCATTGGACATGGAGCTCATATTCATGTCTGTCAATGTGATACACCTAGAAAACCCATTTTTTGATGTTGAAGTTTCCCCTTATTATGGGTATACCTCAAATAATTAGGGTATGGGAGACCTAATACATCAGAACCAAGGACACAGGGGATAACATGAGTGTGGTAAGACTCCATATTCCAGTCATATACCCCTAGGGGACATATATACAGCTGAGACTAATGGGTAAATATATCCAGCAAGATCAATGAATACCAGAAGGTACCTAATACCCCTCTAGCAGTCTCTCACATCTAATTTTCTTACATAACCTCTTAGTTGGGTTTTAGTCTAATCAACCCTAGAAATAGGGAATGTTGGAATAATATGAACCACTAGCTGAAGATACTCCCTCAAATTCTGAATGAACTCCAATTCCATCAACATAAAGTGCCTCAGGTACCCATCCAATCATCCTGGAGTAACCTTGTATCAGGAAGCACTGACCTCTCACACAAAATTATGACATTTTGAAACAGATTTAAGAGTCCCAGCCAAACTCTCAGTCTTTGATGCACTCCATGTTTCAAAAGAATTAATGGAGGCACTTTTTGAATCCCTCTTGATACCACAGGAGTTAAAGATAGAAGTCTCTATAGTTGAGGCCTATCATGTTGGAAATATGGAATTATTATGACATGTCATTATCTCATTCACTGATCAATATCATGAGGAGGCCCTTTAAGGACACATCATACCATTATATTTCTCAGGAAGACACAATATTTCCATCATCAAAAGGGCTCTGATTTATAATGGTTCAGGGATCAATCATATCCCAATAAGAACCCTATGACGCTAGGGATATGTTGAAGGGCATTTGTATCCCTCTAATATAACCATACAAGGGTATAATAAGTGTGAGAAAATTACCCTTGAGAAGATCAAGGTCAAAGCCCAGTTTTAGGATCTTATATCAGACATTGAGTTTATGGTAATCCTGTAAGACACCGCATATAATGTCCTACTAGTAAGGCCTTGGATCTACATCCACCTGGAGACACCTTCAACATTTCACCAATTTCTGAAGTATCCCAAATATAGAAAAGGCGGCATACTACATGGAGACAGTGCTCATTCGAGACTTGTGGGGCCACATAAGCCAATGAAAATTTCTATAAAAATGGAGGCAAACAACCAATGGTGGATGATGATATATAGGTTTCCACTACCAAGGGATTGGGGACCACCCTTGTAAATCCTAGGATTATTCTTTATGATTACTATGTTCCCCCCCATAAAACTAGTTGAAGTCATGGATATAATCCTATAAGTCCAAGCCTCTCATGTGCCCTGTGATAGAATCGAAGGCCATCAACCCTGACATCTCTCTGCAACAACTTTGTCAACATGAGATGATAACTTTTCTTCTCATATACTCTCTCACTTTTATAATGATGGTGAATACACATGATTTCTATCTCCATAAGAGGATACCTCCATAGGCTATAAAATGGAAAATGATGATGATGACCTTATGAACTCCCCTACATCATTCAAGGAAGGTGTTTCCATTGCCATAGAAGAGATTAGAAAAGTAAATATTGTAACATAAGAAGACCCACAACATACACTAATTAGTTCCTCCAAGTCCCTCTAAGTGAAATAGGTATACATTGTGTTTCTTAAGAAACACGGATGTGTGTTCTCATGGAACTACGTAGAAATTTCTGGAATGAATCTGGATCTATCTACGCACTATGTTAGGCTACCAGTTGATCATTGAGGCATTAAGAATACATCCATGAGGACACACCCTTATAGTGAAACCAATATAGATGCAAAAGTGGAAAATTTTATCTAATACAACCTTTTCCGTGAAGTTAAATACCCAAGGTGTCTTGCAAACATTATCCCTATCAATAAGAAGAATGGGAAGATTAGGTTCTACATTGATTTTAGATACCTTACCCTTGTTTCTGAAATGATTATTTACCATTAACAATAATATAAATCTTGATAGATGCAACTACTGGATTATAAAACCATTCTTTCATTGATGGATACTCAGGATATAGTCATATAAAGATGGAACCTTAGGATAAAGAAACCAATTCCTTAAGATCATTTGTGCCTTTTCATAGTTAGTCATTGAGTTATATGTGAAAAAGTGTCCACTACCCTTATACGGGTGTTGACGCTCCTTTTCATCACATTGTCTAGAGGAATGTAAACGGAAATGCCTTAGCTCAAATTGATTCATCCTTTGAAGAAAATATCAAAAATCAACAATGGCATGAACAAGACTTCAAATGAACATGCGCCACGCAAGTTCCCTAACTATCGCACAAGTACACTTGCACACCGCCTAATGGTCATGCAAGTGACTTTCACACCCTCTTTGAAAACCACCCGAGGACTTCTCCAACCTATAAATACCCCCGGTGGGCCCCACTTTTGAGGATGATTTTTTTTCAGAATTCAGATACATAGCTCTGAATTCCCATGTCTCTTCTTCAAGTCTTCCGAAGACTTCTAAGGTAATTCGTTACCTATAATGGAAGGTCTAAACAAGAGGAATAAGGTCTAAGTGTTAGAATTCACTAACACTTGCGTGCCTAAGTGTTTTACACTTAAGGGAAATGGGCACACTTTTACGCCTCCTTACCTACTCATTGAAACTTGCGCACCACTCTTCTGGAAGTACCTCGGAATAATTTTAAAGTATTTGGTCAAGGATCTCCCAAGTATTACCCTACTGGTTAACAATCGCACAAGTAACCATGTGCCGCGCAGGTACACCTGCGCGACCAGGACTTGTGCGCCGACCCCACTTGCGCGCCACCCTACTCCTTTACCAGGACTTGCGTGTCGATCAGTACTTGCGCGCCCATGTACTACCTGTGTGCCTACCATGACTTGCATTCCCTTCTATTTTTGGGTGCCCTTCCTTCCCATTTTCAGTTCTCTTACACCTATCCACCTCTCCTCTTTAGGATTAAGCCTTCAAGACACTCGTCAATGCCATTTATGGCATGTTTTCTTGATCGATTTCCTTATCTAAAAGTAATTCTGTGGAACATCTCTCAAAACCTATTGATTTACACATATTTTACATCACTAAAGTTAGAGAGTTTATTCTTTCAACCTCATACATTAAGGTGAGAGAATCCTTAATCTGGGCCTCTTTTTCAGGAGTAAGCCCCGGTCCAAAGTCTAAATTATCATTAATATGGGCATCCTCCTTAGGAGTATTCCCCAAGTCCTCATTAATTTGGGCCTCCTTTTCAAGAGTAAGCCCCAAGTTACCAAATATGGGCATCCTCCTTAGGAGTAAGCCCCAACCATAATTTCCTTAAATCTGGGCCTCATTTTCAGGAGTAAGCCCCAGCCTAAATTTCCTTAACCTGGGCCTCCATTTCAGGAGTAAGCCCCAGCCTTAATTTCTCTTAAACAGTCATAATTACTTTTTGATTTGGGCTTCCCTCTCATGAATAAAACCCAGTCATAAGTCCCCTCATAACATGGGAATCTCCCTTAAGAGTAAGACCCAAGATTAGAGTATCCAAATCTCCATAAAGTATATACACCTTTATGGACCCTATTCCTGGATTTTTTCCCTGAAGTCAATCTTAATCTTCATTTTCTTGGGCAGTCACACATACATAATCCCCACATCATTGCATCTTTCATGGAATAATTGTTTGGTTTCACCAATACCTCTTGTTTCTCACACCGAGCATGACTCACGTGATCTTAGAGTGTAAAAGTAATCATGTCATCTTTCTTTGAGCCATCAATCATGCATAAACATCATACTCCCTTATTCAAACTACTTGGGTTCTGATCCTTTTCTAAACAAAGGATACGTTGGTCGCCCATTTGAGGGTACGATCCCAACTCTGAAATTATCTATGTCCTTCTGAACGACAATAAACTTCAAGTGCCCCAATGAGTGGATTTAAAACCAGTATGGTCATCATAATGACCAAGAGACTTTTACGTACTGAAGGATACCATTGACTAAGAATCTATAACCAATACAAATGATTCTCTATCGATGAAGAACCTCGAATACATATAAAATATTCTCTAAATTTCTTACATATTAATCACTGATTGTCAGACCTAAAAGAAAGCTCATTTTATACTTGGTAATGTAAGAAGGATTCATGAACATAACCTAAATCTATAAAGAGAGTCCTGTATTAGACAATAATTCCCATAAAAAAGGTTTGATGAGTTCGACCTCCCATCCTCTCGGCCAATGAAAATTATTAAGCCTCATTAGTCCACAACTAATGAGCACCTACATTTGGAAAGTAGGTCCAAATGGATGTGGAATCATTGGATGTTTCCGGTTCTATGAACAAACCCCTTAGAAACCGCTTGGAATGTTTGAACCTTTAATCAATGAGGTCATCCCCAATTCTAGAGGAAACAAAAAATGGTGAACCCGACATGAATCCTTAACCAAGTTAAAATGATGTTTTTCTTATTTGTTAGGCCCCTATTTAAAACTCAATGAGAGGGACAAAAAAACAATCAATAACATATGTGCTTATCCAAAAGATGTAGTGGCTGGAATTATCTTGATTACGTCTGTTATATCAAACATGAACTCTTTTCCATGATCTTCTGCATTTACAAAATGGCTTCTCTTAAGTTCACACCCGTGAATACGTCTGCTGTGAAAACTTCTATTGTGAATGCCACTGCTGATACTCCTGCTGGATCGTCATCCGCTCTGAGGATGACATCACCAAATCGGTGTCTTCAATGCTGGGTATCAAATGCGCTGGTTAAGGAGTACCGTCAAAACGATACTATACCAACTTTGGAGGCTTCTCGACAAGCCCTCCAGGTGAACAACTCACCCTGGTCATCCGGATAGTGAAGACCAGCGATCAAGAAGAAGGCAGTGCTAACCACTGTCTCCAACCGTTTTGGGTCGTTGTCCCCAGAACGCAACAACCATTCACTACTGTATTTTGAGGAGGTGAATGAGCAGGTCCCTCAGAGCCTTAATTCCAGGAGACATGAGTCCTTATCGAGGGATCCCATCAACAATCTCCGCCAGACTCGTGCAGCAGTGCACCCTCATCATGATGAGGGTATCGCCTCCAGGCATTCGACATAGGTTCCTCAAACCCGAGCAGGAAAGACGAACCGCCAAAGGCGAAATCCGGTCAACAGTGAGCATGTTATCATCTCTGCCATCTCCGGAGAAGTCCACCAACCTATCTTGGTGGAAAACAACGAGCGTGCACATACACCCGTCCGTTTTAATTCCACTGTCCAACAGACTCGTCTGGCAGCAGCGCGCCAATCCTACCAGGCGATTCCGGTAGAGTATTATAGATAGGAACATACACCTATTTATAAATTATCAGCTAGTCAGTAGGCTCGTCTGACTACATATGGTGGAGATCGTCAACCACGTTCGGTAAAGTGCAATCAGCAGGCACATACACCCGCTAGTATTGATCAAGCCTACTAACAGTCTCATTTGGTAGAACTCGGAGAAGTCAGTCAGAATGCTCCGGCGATAAACAGGAGGCAGACTCAACTCTCTACCCCCACACATGAGTACTGTTAGGATTCACTGACAGAAAAAGGAGGACAGGAGCTGGAACATACATCTACTCCAAGCACGGAATGGACTTATATCCCCATTCTGGCAGCTGAAGTCACCAAACATATTATATTAATAGTGAAAGAGAAGAAGAAAATCCCTGCTCATATTCTAGATGCCTTCCATGATATTATAACAGCTTCAGCAGCATCTCAGGGAAAGACACATAAATCTATCCCTACCAGTGGAGTGACACATCAGCAGTTCACTCCAGAACAAACATACACATCTGTTCCAATCCATGAGGGTTGTGGGGCGTATTCCCCCATATCATACGGACAACCAAGTCAGGCACATACACCTAGTTTGAGCGGAGATAATCAGCCTAACCTGATCATTTCACATGAGCAGGCACATACACCTGCCAAATTGAGTAAGAAGGTGTCTATGAAGAAGACCCGCCCAACAGAGTCAAGAAATCAAGGGCCAATCTGTGACAAGGCCTTAGTCGATGCTGGAGTTCTTGAAGCCCTTAGACAATTATCTGTTGGAATCCATGGTTCTACTCCCTCATTTCCCAATAGTGGGAATATTAATTCCGAAGGTCTTCAGCAGACACTTCCTCATGAAAGCTTGCTTCATGACAGTTTTATCAATCTTGATGTTTTATCTTCAGATGAGAGCTACAATAACCCTCTATGTATCCAGAATACCAAGGAGGAAGATATCTCATCTTTTTATGTAACCCACCATGGTGCTTCTCCCCATGATGATGAATTTCACTGCAAAAGTCCTCTCTACAGTAGTGATGCACATTGCCCGGAAAATGCTCCAGTGGACAATGTAATGCCGAGATAGCCCTCTTATTTTGAGGCACTTGCAAAAGTAAATCCATTCATGTCTAATGCTTTATTATCAGCAAGTGAAATACTTTCTCAACCAGAAGATAGATCAGGGTGTAGGTCATTCTCCGAACCACCCCTAAGTCATGCATCTTCTAGTTTGATCAGTGAATTCTCTACCAATCCTGTTGAATCCAATGAACCAACAAGGAAGCATCATATCTGGACAAAGAAGGTAGACGAATATTTATTGAATGATAAAGAAGAAATGATGAACATGGGAAAACAGATGGAGGAAGGTGAAGTGTCAGTCATGTTTTGGCCTTTGGCCAACTCTCAGTATGACATTCTAGAGATGTTGACGGAAGATGGGATTAAGGACATTTGTCTCAACATATGGAAAACTCTTTGTCATTTTAAAAAGAACGTATTATCTTATGATGAATATAAAAATCATGTTAAGATAATAGAAGGGTTACAATGCCAAATTGACTTGGAATCTCTATCAGTTTCTCGATATCCAAAGGCTGAAAAGAAGTAGAGAGCCTTTCAGGGTTCATGCCTTGGTGCACTAAGAAGATTGCGCCAGTTAATTGCCAATACCCCATCTGGTATTCATATCAAGGGATGGGGTGTTCATGGAGCACTACTTTTCACTGTACTCTCTATCCAGCAAAGCCCATTGAAAATGGTCTCATGCAATGTTATTGCCCAGGGCCGGCCAAAGTCAATGGATTTTGTTTATAATCAAAAGAATGCCCAAGAACAGGCTTCAACTAGTTCCTCTCAAAATCAAGAATACAGAGAACAAGTTGTTGAATTACTCCTGCATAAAAAAACGAGAATATTGAATAGGCCTCTCGTATGGAGCAAGCACATCACCAAGTGACAGAAGTGTCAGAAATCATCCAATGGTCTTTTGATCTGGGTGATAAAAGTGGATGATAATTGATGCATCCAACTAATTTCCAGACGAAGGTCCACAAGATCATGAGAGATTTTAAGAAAGTCTCATACATAGCATGTCAAGAGTCACCCCAGCTTTCCAGACTTGGGTCTCTTTTAACCCAACCCTCAGAATCAACAAATAGGATTTGAGGAGTTGAGCGAGGAGAGTAGGAACAACCCTAGTCCACCAGACTGGGGACTTTTTCAAATCATCAATCCCCTCTTCAGATAATGTCGGTCTTCTCTCGATTGGGGTAGAATCCACAAGAGGAACGAAGAGCCAAATTATCAGGAAACTCTATCCAAATTATGGTTCGCCAAGAAGTTCCTGAGTGATCGAATCAACAAAAGGAAATGTCTCATCAAAGACATTGTAGAAGACCATATCACAGAAATGCTGATATAAAAGATGCGATGCGTTATGCATCAATTAATGTCATTAATGCCATTGTTTCTGATCCTCCAGAACATGAGGCTCGCTCAGGGGACTCAGATGAAGAGGTTCCTGCTCAAGTAGTTATACAAAAAGACACATATGAAGAAGGTGTGCATACAAGAAAACAAAGGATTACCAAAAACCTGGGTAATCCTTTAGGTAACACACTTCCCCCTCTCTGAAAGGGTGCCAACAAGGGGAAATGAAAGAATCATGTTACATACCCTTCCTCTGGAGTAGGCAAATCGCTCTCACTAGAGAAAAGATTTGCACAATAGGAGGAAGAAATGAAGTAATTGAGGAGGATGAATGCAGAACTACTTCAAAGTAGTCTTCCTCCTAAGCATGCTAGAGTCAGTCAGCCAAGGGATTGTTTTGCAGTTACTGAGATGGATCAAGAATATCCTACTCTATCAGCACACCCGCACAGGTCTAATCCTATGGGTTAAGTGCAACAACAATTGGCGGTGCTACCATCAGTTGCAGTACCAGTCGCCACATCTGTACCAACTCCAGTCATTGCACCTCCTCAGGTTCAAGCTCAACCGGATGTTTCTCAAAAGTTAATGATTACCATTGAGTCATTAACAGCTTGGTTAGAGACTATGGAAGGGAAACGTGCACAGGTTCAATCAGAAAAGAGAGCTTACCCTGAATGGGAAGATTCAATCCCTCCCCCATCAAGTTTTAGGAACCCTGTATTCCCTATTTTCAATGGATCAGGTGATCCTGAACATCATTTGATGCAATACGTGTCTTGTCAAGATCTTATGATGGTAACACCAGAATAACAAGAAGTAGTAAAACTCAGATTCTTCGTACGAACCTTGAAAGGACCAGCTTTTGTCTGGTACACAAGCTTACAATCCCGGTCAATTACCGGATGGGAGGATCTTCGCCAAATATTCCTTCTCCAATTCAGCTCAACGTTTCCAAAGACAACAGTTTTTATCTTAAAAACTGTAAGCAATGGGATAATGAAAGGGTCTCAGATTTCATTGCTCACTGGAAGGGATTAACTTATTGTCTAAGCTTAGCACTTCCTCAAGAAGAACTGTTGTCCATCTGTGTGGAAAATTTGCGTGATGAGTTGCACACCCCATTGATCCCTATGAAATACAAAGGAGGGTTTCGAGACCTTAATTCAATCACTCAAAATATTGAAGAATCTCTTATACAGACTAAGGCTAAATATCGTGCAATTCCATCAGCTCCAGGAAGGAGAATGGGTAAAGTAGAGACTACTACAGTTATGCTTAAACAAGCACCTATACCTACTTCTACTTCAAAACCTTCATTTTCCTGAAGGGATCCACCTCCTGAGTGCAAAAAATAGAGGCCGTTTCTTCAAGACGATCAAAGAGATCAAAGATGGAAACAATTTTAGGATCTGAAGAGAAAAACATACTCTTTACGAAATGAACAAGTTCCTGATTATTTAATTTCGTCTCTAGAAAATAATTTGTTTCAATTTCCAAGGGCCAAGAGGCTGAACAAGGAAAGAGATGAAGACCATCCCAACTATTTCCATTTTCATCAAATGTTGGGGCATCTCATTCAGGAGTGTTTTTTCTTCAAAGACCTCCTGAAAAAGATGGTCGACTTGGGACAAGTCAAACTAAAATGATCTTCAACCCAGATATCATGTGTTACTGATACAGTTCCAGAGGAGGAAGGTGAATGGAAAAGAGTCATAAGAAAAAATGCACAAAAATATGATGATTGGATGGTCATAAATACGATCAATCGAACACATGATATTTTACAAACAAAATTAAAGAAACAAATTGTGCCTTCTTCCATGAATGCTGCAGCAAAACCCTATTCATCAGGGGGAAAATCCTCAAAGAAATGACATGATTCAAAGAAATAAGAAGAATCAAAAGAAGCTGACTATTTGTCAAAGCCTAGGTTGTCTATGTCTCTGGAAGACTTCATGCCGTCTACTTTAATGCCACGGGAAATGCCCCACCAAACAGCACAGCCTAAACAGGCTAATCAGGCAGAGTCTTCATCGGATGAAGAGTTGATCTTCGGTTTTGTTAATATGATTCAATTAACATATCCATATGCTAGTCACAGTTTTTATTTCCATGAGCCCGAATTCCCTGTATCAAACAGAGGAATCAGAGGAAGTTCCAGAGGCTCAGGAGACAGGGGAAGACGTGGATCTTTCAGAGGCCACTATTCCAATTCTACCCCTGCTAGAACTGTGTATGCTGTAGAAACTCATGGTAGAGCCCTTCAGCGAGCTCAATAAGAACAAGCAAGTTATTCCACACAAGGAAGACTCATCCCTAGAAAATAAATTTTGGAAGATCAGTTGAAGGTTCCATCTTCTTCCTCTCAGTAATTAAATAGGCCTAATCGGTCTAATCTTCCAAAGTTAGGAGTGTTACGAACACTATCCCGGTACAAGATGAATCAACTTCCAAAGCATCTACTTCTAAGGTCCCTGCAAAACCACATGTTCCTGTTGGAAAACGCAGATATTTGGATCATAAGTATGATGTATTGAAACACTTGGCCCATGTACTAGAAAAGTTGTCAATTCTAGATGCCTTGAATTTATCGAAGGAACTTCAGGATGCACTCATCGAGGCTTTGTCAAGTCTTCATAAGTTTGAAACTAAAATTTCTACAACTGAAGTCAACTATGTAGAGAATAATACTGCAGAATTCCATGCAGTGATATCTTTCCCAAATGAAGATGAAGATGATGTCGTGAATGGACATATTAAATCTTTATACTTATCTGGAAAGGTCAATGGTGTAGACGTCTTAAGAGTCTTTATTGATAATGGTTTAGGAGTCGACCTCATTCCCATTCGTACACTTCATCGATTGGGCCACACAGAATATGATTTATCTCCTTCTACCATGATGTTTCAAGGATATGATAAAAATGAACAAGAAACACTGGGTGAGATTACACTCAGAACTGTGTTTGGAGATGTTGTATCCAATTCAGATTTCATGGTTGCTGATCAAGATTCAGCCTTCAACATCTTTCTTGGTAGACCCTGGCTACATCGACATGCAGATATCCCTTCATCATATCATCAATGTCTCAAATATTTTTTTGATAGTCAAATTGGGACATTGTATGGTGATAAATCCCCATTCAAGACATGTGAATCTCAATACATTAAGGTGGAATTCTATCACATGAAGGGAAATGAGAAATCCACAACAAGGGAGATTACCAAAGTTAATGCTCCATATGGTTTGGAAAAGATTCTAGTAAATCCATTTGCACATGTGAGTACAGATTATGTGTTTCCTATCAGTCAAATTGACAGGATAGACCCAAATCAAAATACTCTTATGGAAAGATCCATAATGTCAATTATAGCAATCAAGACAGACAACATGGGAGAAGTTGGGGATCCACCAGGCAATGATGAAAGCTCAAATGGAGATGTCTTCATTTCATCTGTTGAAATCCAGCAAGTCTATACTTCACCAATCAAATTAGAGGAAGTTATCGCAACATCAGAGGTGAACAATGATGTCGATTCTCAATCCATCATCTCCTTCATATTTCCCATGGAGGACCCTTGATCATCAATCGGGTCAGGAATGGAAGCTTTCTCTTCAAGATGGTCAAATTTTAACATCTGTTCTGATCATGGAAATTCTTCTTCATAATATAATATTCAAGTAGAAACAGAAGAAGTAAAACATGTTGAAGAAGAAGAGGATGATCTCAGAGATGTTCCTCCAGCATTTGAAGAGGGTATCACTACCACTATGGATGAACTCAGAGAAATCAATCTGGGTACAAAAGAAGATCCACTCCCCACTTTAATCAGTGCGGCCATGACTCTTGAAGAAAAAGATATGTATATTTCCTTTTTGAAGAAAAATCGAGATATATTTTCTTGGAAATATACAGATATGTCATGGCTTGATCCTAATGTTGCCACTCATCATTTGAGTTTTCCATAAGAACATCGAGGATTCAAACTAGCCTCTAGAAGAACACACCCAACCTATGCTTCCAAAATTGAGGCTGAAGTGGATAAGCTCATCAAAGATAACTTCGTCAGAGAAGTTCAATATCCCAAGTGGTTGGCTAATATTGTCCCAGTGAAAAAGAGGAATGGGAAAATTAGAGTTTTCATTTATTTCAGAGATCATAATCGGCATTATCCTAAGGATGATTTTCCAGTTCCGATTATAGAACTCTTGATTGATGCGACAGCTGGCTATGAAGCACTTTCCTTCATGGATGGATATTCTGGATATAATAAAATCTGGATGGTTCCAGAATATGATGAATCTAAAGCTTTTAGAGCCCGTCAGGGTGTGTTTTGCTATCGGTTAATGACCTTTGGTCTAAAGAATGTAGGCACAACATATCAGTGTGCCATGCATCGTATCTTCAAACCCTTTTTAGGGAAGTTTGTTGAATGTTATGTGGACGAATTGGTGGTCAAATCCAAACAATGATTTAATCACTTGGATGATTTGTAATTCATATTCCTGAATCTTCGACATCATAATTTGAAGATGAACCCCTTAAAATGTGCTTTTGGGGTAACCTCAGGAAAATTTCTCGGCTTTGTGGTATGCCATCATGGTATTGAAGTCGATCCTAAGAAGACCAAGTCAATCCTTGGTATCTCACCTCCTCGAAATTTGAACGAATTAAGAGAAATTCAAGGACATTTAGCATATATTTTGCGTTTCATCGCCAATTTGGCAGGAGAAAGTTTACCCTACACCAAATTAATGAAGAAGGGAGTCACATACCAGTGGACTGAAGAATGTCAAGAAGCATTCGATATTCTCAATAATTATATCTTGAGTCCACCGGTGTTAATTCCTCTTGTTGAAGGAAGACCACTTATCCTCTATGTGACTGCTCTAGAGTGATCATTGGATTCCTTTATTACTCAGAAGAATGATACTGGGAATGAGAACAACTTATACTATCTCAGTCGGACTATGCTTAAAGCAGAAACCTGATATTCAAGTATTGAGAAGTGCTGCCTGGAATTAATCTTTGCAGTTCATAAATTGAGAAACTACCTGCAACATCACGAGGTCCAATTGGTATCTCGCAATAACCCGCTCAAATTCATCCTTAGTCGTCCAATGCTTACAGGACTCTGGAAAGGGGGGTAGTTATTTTGCAGTAGTTAGATGTTCAGTATGTGTCTTAAATGGCAATAAAGGGCCAAACTTTGGCTGATTTCCTTGTTGAACGCCCTTCAGTGGAAGACACATCTTCAGATATTGAACTCCCTGATGAAGAAGTCTTCTCTATTAAAGAAATTCTTCAAAAATGGTAAATGTATTTTGATGGTGCTTCTAGAAGTCCAACAGGGAGGAAAATGGAGGATCCTATGTTCAACAAAGTTGGGGTAGGAGTTGTACTCATTTCTCCAGAAAAGGCATTGCTGCCTTATTCCTTCTCATTATTGGGAGGCGGTACAAATAATGAAGCGGAATACCAAGATCTTATTATAGGATTGGAGTTGGCGCTTCAAGCACAAGTGAATCACATAAAGGTGAAAGGTGATTCAGACCTGGTAATAAAACAAGTAAATGGGGATTATGCAATTAGAAAAGAATAATTGATCCCTTTGTATGATTACTTCAGAGTTTTAATGGCGGAATTTCCTATGGAACCGACATTTTCTTATGTCTCACGATCACAAAATGCTCAAGATGATGCACTGGCTAATATAGCCACAGCTCTGGTAGATCCAAATCAGGACGAGACAACCATCAGTATTGCCCACCATCGTACAATTTCAACTTATGTTCAAGATAGAAAAGAGGTAATCAGGGAAATTAGTCCCATCTCTGAACCATATGGACATACTACAGGATGGATGACACCTATCAGGGAATACCTTCAAAATGGAACACTTCCATCTGATAGAGCCGGAAATGAACAAATCTGGCGATGTGTGGTCAATTTTACATATTATGATAGCCCAGATAACATAGAGAAAATTCTGTACAAACGTGGTTTTGATGGAGTTCTCTTCAAATGCATAGACGGTTAAGAGACAATGGCTATCAGGAAAGAAGTGCATGCAAGAATTTGTGGTGCCCACCAGTCTGGACATAGACTGTCTGATCAGATTTGAAGGCTTGGATACTTTTGGCCTTCAATGATACAATATTGTGTTGATTTCACAAAGAAGTGTCATTCATGCCAAGTACATGCCAACTTCATTCATCATCCCCCAGAGTTTCTTCATACAGCTAAATACCCATGGCCATTTTCCACATGGGGAATGGATGTGGTGGGACCTTATCCTTCAGCTACAGCCAAGCAGTTTAAGTATATTCTTACTGCTACTGATTTCTTTTCCACATGGGCAGAGGAAATACCCCTCAAAGAAGTCAGTTATAAATGCATTGTTAGATTCATCATGTCTAACATCATTACCATATTTGGTTTCCCTCATACCATATTGATGTAAAATGGCACCAACTTCTGTTCATCTGAGGTGAAGAAGTTGTATCAAGAATACAACATCACATCTAACCATTCATCTCGGTATCATGCAGCAGCCAATGGACAGATAGAATCCTTCAACAATACTTTGTCAAATATACTGCAAAAGATGGTGGATAAAGATAAGAGGTCATGTCCTGATAAACTCTTTCATGATTTATGGGCTTCTCAGACCACCACCCGTACCGCAACGCGATAAACTCAATATTCACTGGTATATGGAACAGAAGCAGTCTTACCCATTGAAATTCAATTTCCTTCGCTCCGAGTAGCTATTTGTGATCAGTCATCTACAGACGAAAAATCTCAAAAGTGATTGGATGAATTGGAATGGTTAGATGAGAAAATATTGTGCACCTTTCACCACTTGGAAGTCTATCAAAATCGAATAGCACGAGCTTTCAACAAAAAAGTTTATCTTCGTTCATTCATTCAGGGAGAATTGGTATTAGTTCTCAGAACTCCAATTATACCAGGAAAGAAACCTCCAAAGCTTGAGCCAAAATGGGAAGGACCATATTCAATACATAAGGTCTAGTCCAGTGGAGCTTATTCTTTAATCTCAAGGGATGGAGAAATCATCACTACTCCAACCAATGCTAGATTTCTAAAGAAGTATTTTGTATAAACATAAAATACACTATCCCACGGTCCATGCATATGACCTTAAACTATTTTAATGTCCCTTATGTCCAGCACGACGTTAAACTGCACCATCCAGAGTCCATGCATATGACTTTAAACTATTTTCATTTCTTATGTCCAACATGACGTTGAACTGTGACATCCTAACTACATGTAGTTATACTATATAGAAATCCCTTACGTCCAGCAAGACGTTAAACTGCATAACCAACGGTCCATGCATATGACCTTAAACTATTCGCACTTTCATCCAACATGATGCCAAACTGTATCGTCCCATTTTTGTCCAACATGACGTTAAACTATGAAAAAGTCCCTAATACATCCAATATGATGTTAAAATGTGTCCTCTTTTGGCCTTACTACATGAAATTAAACTGCACAGTCCCCATTTTCATCCTACATGACATTAAACTGTATTATCCCCATCATCTTATCTACAGGACGCTAAACTGTACAACACCCTTACGTCCAACATGACGTTAAAATGTGTCCCTATATTTGTCCTACAAGACATTAAACTATATTTTGTCCCTGCTACATGACACTAAACTGTGCAGCACCAACAGTCCTAAGTGCAAGACTTTAAACTGCATAGTCCCATCATATGTCCTACATGAAATTAAACAGTAAATTGTTAAGGTTGTTGTTACCTCTTGTTTTTCACATCGTGTATGACTCACGTGATCTTAGAGAAAATTTCAACCATAACACCCTCTTTGGGCCACTAACCACTCGTAAGTCCCAATATCATTTTTAGGTCGTTGTATCCAAAAAACAACTTGATCACTAATTCATTCTTTAATTGAACTATGTGGACTTTGATCCTTTCCTTCCAGGCTGGGTACGTAGGCAACCTCCCAAGGTTCAATCCCAAAACCGATCTCTTCACATCGGTTCACCTCTATCTCATATGATGTTGATTTGTGAAACCGCCCCCAAAATCAATATCTTTACATTGGTTCACCTTTTTCCTTGCTACATGACGTTAAACTGTAAAGCAAATTTTGTCCTATATGAAAATAAACAACAACATTCTTTGATACCCTCACCTGATAGGAAATCATTATTCACATTGACTTCCAATCATGTTATATTTCAAAGACTATGTGCGTACATGGTAATGCCTGAACCTTTTATCTTGGGTTAAATCATCATTGCACTAAATTCCCCTTTCACCCTTCACATGTATGAATTGAATTTGTACATAGGGTATTTATAGAACTACGTGGGCTTGATTCCCATCCTTATGGGATATGTAGGAACGTTCGAGTATCCCTCGAATCCAGCCCCAAGTCTTTTGGGCCTAACCCCAAATTCCACTTTCAGTCCCCTGGATGAAAAGTCCCCATGAAAACACACATTGTGTATTTCGTATAGTTGTCTGATCTCTATGACCCTAAACTAAGATGTCTCATATTTTCATCCCACACGACGTTAAACTATAGTTTAAGAACTACGTGTAGCTTGATTCCCATTCTTATGGGATACGTAGTGAAGTCCAACATTTCAATTCAGGACCCAGTCACAACATGATTATGGTTAGCATTGATCTATGTATCTCTACATACATTAGACAATACCCATTTTTTATGTGTCATAATCCTAACCTTAAATATTTTCAAATCTTCATAATCCTTTTCTTATCTTGTAATCATAAAAGGCTTGAAATTCTGATAATTCTTTTGCCTGACCATGTAGTACATGCCCTTAGGAGGCCTTGCATAAACAGTCAACATAACAGACGTGTCAGCCAAAAGATGCTATTATTTGACTATGCATCCAATTCCCTTAGGTGACCCAACATAATTCAACCCCCTAACGGGTTCGTTAAATAATAGTAACTTCATTCTTAGAATGGAAACATCTTTTTTCCTTAGTTGTCTTAACAACAAATATGTGAGGATCCGCAGAAAATAGCCATATCTTAACATATTCCCCCCATGTTCTTTTTCATGATCTGAAAGTATTCAAGTCTAAGGTTTATATTCCACTTCCCTACACTTGTGTCAGACCTTCGTAGGAGTAACATTCATCCAATTCTTAGACAATCTTGATTGAAAGTATCTTCTCCATATTCAAGTACCTCTTTCCATACAGCAAACTCTATACTTTGGAAAATTTGAATCCCCATAAACTTCCATTGGCTTTTTAGCAGTAGAAAAGGAAAATTCTAAGAGTTCTTTTGCCTATCTATACAGCACGTTCCCTTAGGCGTCCTTGCATAAGTAGCCTACATAACGGACCTGTCAGCCAAAAGATGCTATTTATTTGACTATGGAGCCAATGCCCTTAGGTTGCCCTGCATAATTCAACCCCATAACGGGTTTGTTAAATAATGGTAACTTCATTCTTGTAAAATACTATTTCTAATTCCTTTTATCCCTTTTTCGCATCATTCCTCAGATTCAAAATTTTTTAAGTCATAGTTTACAAGTTTTCCTTCATACTTGGGTGTGGTAAAATATTTTAAGATAAGTTTTCAAGGAATTGAGTCAATTTTAATCCATTTCGGTCAAAGCTATTTCGACCTTAAACAATAGCCTCTTTATGTCTGACATGCATGAATTTGAACTTCCCACAAAAGACAAGGGAACTCTGAATAAAAGTCATGTTCCAGCTCACTAAAAATACATTTTGTATGATTTAGATAATATTGAGAAATTGAAAGATTCAAATTTTATTGGTTTATCTATAATAATCATAGTAAAAATAAAACTATGTTTACTAGGCCCATTGGATTAGGTAAACATTTAAATCAGGTAGCAGGAAAATACGTGCACAAGTGATTGAAGATGAAATAATTATTTCCATTTGATGCACAAGAATTAAAATGACATACACAGATTGGAGTCTCTTCTCTTTTTCAGGAAATTACAAGAGGCTTTCAACATAAGTATTCACTTGGTGAACAACATCCTGATCATCATCAGTAGCTACTTGAAGCTCATGCACTCAACCGACTTCAATCTTCTCAGCTTGATGGAGTTCTTTATTTGCATCTGCAATGGATTTCATAACATTCGTTTCAGCTCCCTCCATTGAATTATTGAGCTGTTCAAGTTCCCCAACAACAGAATCTAATTGTTTCTTGAGATGCATCTGTTGGACCACTTTTTCTTTGATCTTATGCTTCAGGTCCTTCATCTTGGCAGCATAGTCCGCTTTAGATCGAGATACCGTAGCCTCAAAGTCATTGATATTGGCTGACAACCTCACTCTGGTTAAGTCCAGATGGCACTTTTTCTCCTGCTCCCTTCTTAAGATGACCTATTTCACCGCGGTATGGATCTCTTGATATCCAAAAAATCCAAGTCCTATCATGAAGAACATGGATGAAAATCGAGAAATATTTGATGACAGCTCTTCAAGAGGCACTTCAGAGATTATTTTCCATATCTTGTTCCATGCCTTGTGTCGTGAAAAGCTGAGCACCTTAAGAACCTCTGGGTCTGATTCGACATCATCATCACAGGGGGGGCATGATTCTGGGATTAATGCACTTAAGTAAGTTCCACGTTCTAATCCTCCCCCCCTGACCCTGGTTGCTTCGCCTTCTACTACTATTTGGGTGGAAGTTTAGATTTCACCTCCAGACCTAGCCATTACAATTTATGGCCCTACATAATCAATTGAAATCTTTGGTTAGTTTCAAAGGATAAATAAAGAATCAGTTGTCTTGAAAATTAAGTACAATCACAAATATTGTTATTCCTTACCCAACAGTAGATCAGTAACCTGATAAGGATCCTCCCAATCTTTCCTAGATTCGACATGATTTTCAGGATGAGTTTGAGGAAGCTATATTGGGTTCAGTTCCACTTGTGTTAATGTCTTTGCAATGGTAGGGTTTTCTGTACCCCCTTCAGGCATGGGTAGTTCAGCAGGTTTCTTAGACAAAACTGCACATTTGAACCAATAATGATTAGACATGTAATGAGAAGTTATTCTTAATAGGACGAAGGATAACACTCACATCCATAATCTTCTAAATTACATGGTAATTTAACATGATTTATAAAATCTTCTAAAGATGCGCCATGTTCAATCATTTCATCTAATGTCATCTCAGAATCCTGGTTAGTCTCACGAGTGGGAACATTTGATGTGTCTTTTTGGAGACCTTCACCCTACGGTCCCTGACCCTAGACATCTTCTTCAGTTAAAACGGTGGTGTCCGTTAAAATAGGCTCCAATATCTCTAATGAATGAATTGAACCTAAAATAATATAGATTGGAAGTCGGTCAATGTTTCATTCAACATTTTATGAAGCATTGTTAACTTACCAGAAGAAGGTTCTTCTCTTCTTGCAACAGTAGTAGGAGGGATGCTGGGAATAGATGTTGGCTCTTCTCTAGAAGCAGCTAAGTCAGCCTGAACTTCTGATTATTCCATAGCATCCTTCTTGGTCCTCATAGGAGGGTCAGTCCTCTCCCTTAAGGGGGAAATTTAAGAAGCCCCTTAAATCCCAAGGAAAATAATCAATATTTTCATGGTTTAAGATTCAAGATTATCAGTAGGACTTACCAATACTGATAAAGCGTTTAGCAGTGGACTTCCTCCTTCGTCGCCTTTGTCCTGTTGGATTTTTAGGAGTATCAACATTCTCCCTTATAGGCACCTGAATTGGAGAATGGAAGGCCATTTACAACTCATCATCCATGGCCCGTTGTCCTAAAGATATCTTGCCAGGCTCGCGAGGATATTCAGCAGCAGCCCCGATGGCAGTACCACCATGGATATATTGTCGCGAAGGAACCTCAGTAGTTCCTTTATTTTCAAGGTATAGGATGAAGAAAATAATTTCCTTAATTAACAAAGCTTCGACTGAAATCAAGTTGCAAAGAAAACAAGGAATGAAACTTACATCTTCAGGGGTCACGTAATCGTGCCACTCCTCATCAGTCCCCCCAGCGGCACCACGATCTATCATTTCCTTCACCCGCTTGGTGACAGTAATGGAATCATCTATGGCATATATGAGCAGTTCCAACTCTCTGATGTAAGACCACACTTCATTGGGGTTATCCTCGTATTGGATATCTATAGAAGCCACAAGATTCTATATTCCAGGGAGTTTTTGACCCTCACACAAATCCATCCATGCAGTCTCAGTATCACAATATAGACTCTTCCATATCTGGATAGCCTCTGGTCGTAGATATTCATTGCGTGTACTACAATGCTACGAGGAAGGTCCTACAATCTTCGACATCAATTTCTTCCCATCTCCTGCAACTATAGATAGAGAAGAAGAAAATAAAACTTATTGCTTTATATAGTGATGGTGATTAAATTACCACAATGAAGTAACTCACCAGGAGTTGATGGAGTAGGTCTTTTGATTCTGAATAGAGGATTAAATCGGTCACGAGGCCGCTTTTCCACTTGTTGTGACTCATCATCCCCATCATGGGAATCCGGTGAATCAGTCCTAGAGGAGGAATCTGGCGAATCAGCTTCAGGTGGGGAAGCATCACCTTCATGAGGATGGGCTTGTTTCTCTATAGTCCTCTTCCTTTTCCCCACCTGATAAACTGGGTGATTCAGCACCCCTTTAAGGTATGATGCTATCCAGTGCTCGGCATACCATGTAGTCAGATTATGTGCCACTTTTTCAACTGGTAGATCAAATACTACCCCAGTCTTCTCCCTTAACGCCCGTAGCCACAGTTACCGAGCAACCATCGGATGTTGCTCTAACCTGACATGTACAGGGGGAGATATAGTAATATGTTTGAAACACTTGAATTTGTGAGAAAATCTATTTGAATCATAGGCCTCGCATATAATCTCTCCGTCAATCTTGGCAACCAGCACACCATCTCTGCAGGCTAGCATGTACGCCGTTAAATCCAAGATGATTGTTCCATCATCAACAAACCAACTGGTTGGCGGATTTCCATAGGGAACGAAGTTGAATTATTTAAAAATGCTCAGCCTAACCTTCATGTCATAGGCATTAAGATCTAATGGAGAAAGTCAAGATAATTCTTGCACCGATGTCCTGAAGGAACATCCAAGAATTTGTAGTCCATTCTATACATTATAAGTCCTGAAGTGAGTGGCGATCCATCCCCATAAAACTTGGAGTGGTCCCACTATTCTCAAAGGATATTTACCCATGAATACATGAAGTAAACTCCTATGAATCTTTGCTAAAATGGGGGTAGCCAACCCAACCATTTTTCCCTCAGCCAACTTTGCCGCAATAACGAAGGTCCCTGGCCTGACACCTCCCTTCGAGTCCCTGACTGGCAAGAGATAAACGCTGAGCCACGAAGCCAAGAATCTCGCCAGACGAGTCTTCTTTGGGATCCTTTTATTCACCTCATATCCCCATTTCTCAAACTCTCCTACTTCTAGAGTTGTCTATAATGTTCCCAGAGCACCCCTCTTCTCGGTTTTTGGGCAGGTAGTATGACGGGTGGGCCTTTTATCCTTGGATTTCTTTTTCTTGGATCCTTTCTCTTTCGGCTCCTCCTTTGGATCCTTCCCTTTATTCTCAATAAGAAATATATTCATCCACTGCTCTAGATGAATATCCTTTCTAGAATGAGTTAAGGAGGTCTCTGAACTCTTGATCCTGTGGAAGATTTTAAATAATTCCCGAGCTAATGCATGATTCTTCTCTGAATCATTCAAATTCACCTTGGGAGGGATGAATTTATCATACATGTCGCCCAAAATTGGATCCCCTGAGATCTTGTGGAAATCCCACAGACTGATGTCTACTTCTCCATGTGTCATATGGAAATAATTGGTTTCTGGGCTCCAGTGACTGAGTATCTCCGGCACGAAGTTATCATGTCTGTAAACATATGTTTCCCAACCCAGATAGCTTCGTATATCGCCACTCCTTTCAAATCCTTGACAGACTATGCACAGGTTTGTCACACCCAGTATGCCCACATCCAATTGGCTTCACACCTCCCCCAGGACGGAAGTCCCAACTTTTCTTCTAGCCTTTGAATTGATCCATCTAAGCATTTTAGATGATTTAAGGATGACAATGTTGTTGCAGCTCGGGCTTATGAGGTTTTAAATATAGCGTACAAGATCTATGATGCATCATGTGGGATTTCTCCACTGTTCTATCATTTATAAATTCTCCTCCGCATGAAATATTTGCCGAAGCAAAGTTGGTGTAATTCTGAAACTAAGAAAATGGGAGATAGTTCTTTGCTTCTGTAATAGTGACTTCTCACAGATGAACATAACCATACAAAGGCAGATAAGTGCTTTGTGGGAAATCAAGATGATATTTCTTCAGATACTTTTCCAAATCTGGGAGAGTGCTGTCGCAGATAGTATAGTAATCATGGACAATGATTCCCATCATATCATCAAGTTTCATGCTTGCCAGTTCATCATCCATTACAATTCTCTTGGGAGCTATTGAATCTACAAAAAAGTTGAATAAATTAACTCTTAAATGTGTTTATTTTTCATAAAATTTGTGAAGAAATTTGAAAAAATCGCAATGGAATTAAGGTGCACAAGTCTAATCTTGGCGCACAAGTGTGGATGTGTCGCACAAGTGTTAATGTGCCGCGCAAGTTTTTGGTGCGCAAGTATCACTGCGCAAGTCCAGATACCTTGATAGTAGTACGAGAGCAAAGGAAAAGCGGAAAAGATAGAAACATGCATGGCGGAGATGACCTGCGTGGCGAGAGCTCAAAAATATGATGTTCTATGAAAAGCGTGACAAATGAGCTCATATTTATAGGCTAGGCCGGCCACCTGCGCGCCTACAGCCAGCGCACTTCAGCACTGCACGACTCGCACCTGCGCGAAGAGTGTTGCGCACTAAAAACATGTGCGCCTCTTTCACTTTGGTTTTCTTCTTTTCCTCAGAGTCACATCCTTATTTCTTTCGGATCGAACTGAGGGGGGACTTTTTTTGATGCTCCCTTTTCTTCACATTGTCTAAAGGAATGTTAAGGGAAATGCCTTAGCTAAAATTGATTCATCCTTTGAAGAAAATATAAAAAATCGACAAAGGCATGAACAAGTATTCAAATTCTCATGCGCCGCATAGGTTCCCTCACTGTCGCACAAGTACACCTGCGCACCACCTAATGGTCGCATAGGTGACTTGCGTGCCCTCTTTGAAAACCGCTCGGGGTCTTCTCCAACCTATAAATACCCCCGGTGGTCCCCCCATTTGAGGAGGATTTTTTTCAGATACAGAGCTCGGAACGCCCAAGTCTCTTCTTCAAGTATTCCAAACACTTATAAGGTAATTATTTACCTAGAATGGAAGGTATAAACAAGAGGAATAAGGTCTAAGTGTTAGAATTCAATAACACTTGCGCGCCTAAGTGTTTTACCCTTAAGGGAAATGGACACACTTGCGCGCCTCCTTACCTACTCATTGAAACTTTCATGCCACACTTCTGGAAGTACATTGGGATAATTTTAAAGGCTTTGATCATGGGTCGCCCAAGTATTACCCTACTGGTTAACAATAACACAAGTACCCATGTGCCGCGTAGGTACACCTGTGCAACCAGGACCTGCGCGCTGACCACACTTGCGCGCCACCCTACTCCTTCACAAGGAATTGCGCGCTGATCAGTACTTGCGCGCCCACGAAGTACCTGTGTGCCTGCCAGGACTTGCGTTCCCTTCCCTTTTTGGGTGCCCTTCCTGCCCATTTCCACTTATCTTAGACCTATTCACCTCTCCTCTTCAGGATTAAGCCTTAAAGACACTCTTCAAAGCCATTGATGGCATGTTTTCTTGATCGATTTCCTTATCTGAAAGGAATTATGTGGAACATCTCTCAAAACCTAGTAATTTACACATCTTTTACATCACTAAAGTTAGAGAGTTTATTCAGTCAACCTCATCCTTTAAGGTGAGATAATCCTTACCATGGGCCTCCTTTTCAGGAGTAAGCCCCAGTACAAACTCTAAATTCTCATTAATATGGGAATCCTCCTTAGAAGTGAGCCCCAAGTCCTCATTAATTTGGGTCTCATTTTTTGGATTAAAACCCAGTCCAAGTTCTCTTAATTGGGCCTCCTTTTTAGGAGTAAGCCCCGTGTTCCCTAATATGAGAATCCAACTTAGGAGTAAGCCCCAGCCATAATTCCCTTAAACCTGGGCCTCTTTTTCAGGAGTAAGCCCTAGTCTAAATTTCCTTAACCTGGACCTCCTTTTCAGGAGTAAGCCCTAGCCGTAATTTCTCTTAACTAGTCATAATTCCTTTTTGATTTGGGCTTCCTTCTCTGGAATAAAACCCTGTCATAAGTCCCCTCTTAACGTGGGAATCTACCTTAAGAGTAAGCCCCAAGATTAGAGTATCCAAATATCCATAAAGTACAGACACCTTTATGGACCATATTCCTGGATTTCTTCCCTAAAATAAATCTTAATCTTCATCTGTTTGGGCAGTCATACATACATAAGCCCCAAATCAATGCATCTCTCATGGAACAATTGTCTAGTTCCACCAGTTCCTCTTGTTTCTCACACCGAGCATGACTCACGTGAGCTTATAGTATAAAATTAATCATGACATCTTTCTTTGATCCATCAATCATGCATAAACATCATACTCCCTTATTCGAACTGCGTGGGTTCTGATTCCTTTTCTAAACAAAGGATATATAGGTATCCCATTTGCGGGTAGGATCCCAACTCTGAAATAATTCATGTCCTTCTGAATGAAAATAAACATCAAGTGCCCATATGAGTGGCTTTAAAACCAGTATGGTCATCATAATGACCAAGATAATTTTATATACTGAAGGATACCATTGACTAAGAATCTCTAACAAATAAGGATGATTCTCTATAGATGAAGAACCTCGAATATATATAAAAGATTCTCTAAATTTTCTATATATTAATCATTGATTGTTAGACCTAAAAGAAAGATCATTTTATACTTGGTAATGTAATAAGGATTCACGAACATAACTTAAATCTATAAAGAGAGTCCCAGAGTAAACAATAATTCCCCTAAAAAAGGTGCGATGAGTCCGACCACCCATCCTCTCGACCAATGAAAATTCCTAAGCCTCATCAGTCCACAACTAATGAGCACCTACCTTTGGAAAGTAGGCCCGAATGGGTGTGGAATCATTGGATGTTTCCAGTTCTACGAATAAACCTGTTAGAAACCGCTTGGAATGTTTAAAACATTAATCAACGAGGTCATCCCCAATTCCAGAGGAAATGATAGGGTATTGGGTATTTATGGTTTTAGCCTTGTTTTTTCCTTATATGCCTTGTTTTTTTGGATAGAGGTTAATTTTCTATGAATAGGGTTAACTTTTCCATGTTATGGATGTTTTTCCCATGTTTTCTTGTTTTGACCATTTGGTCTAGCCTTGCATGTTTGACTGTTTACTTCCCATGCCTAGTTTCGTTAGGATAGAGTAATTGTTATCTTACAAGCTATGATATGTTGTATATTGTTTAGGCACATAGTTCATGGGGTTTATGTTGGATTCCATGTACCGTTTGTGCAATGTTATCATACACAGGGATGTGGGAACCTGGTGTAGTAGACCATAGGGAGAATTGACTTTGAGGGCTTCTCTAGTGTGTCTGTTTTACTATTACGTTGTGAGACCCTTAGGGGATGGATGTTGTTCTCCTTCAGAGTGTCTATAGTTTCCTAGTTATGGGCCATAAGATAAATTGAACATTGAGTTCTACCTCAGAGTTCCTATTAGTTACCGATATGAGACTACATGGGGAATTGACTATGAGTGCTTCCTCAGAGAGTCTTTGCTTAAGCTAAACCAGAGGGGTTAGACTATAAGTACTTCTCAGAGGGTTGCTTGTGTTTTTTGGTTAAACCAGAGGGGTTAGGATGTGAGTACTTCTTATAGGGTTACCTAATTTTGATTATCTTCTTACTTGATATATGAAAATGAATGAAATTTAATTTTTAGGATTGTTACTTTGTGTATTTCCTTGTTTACTGCTTCATTTTGTTTATTGCCTACCATATATATTCACTGACTGTTAGGCATAGATATTTGGGTGGTTGCCTACTGGGATTCGTCTCACGCCCTATTTGACTCATGATTTTTGGCCTAAATAGATTATATTATTTTAGTTATAGATAAGGGCACACACCCTTCTACTTCAGGTACTTGATTACTGTAGAGCTGGAGAGTAACAAACCAAGCTGAGGCTTGCGATGCTGTGGAAATGTTTACTTGATTTTCTTGTACTTCGTTTCAATACAATATTCCATAATTGTGATTTATTTGGATATTTTCTTTGACATATGTAACATTCATCATTTATATATACGTGCTCCAGTTGTTTGTTACTTTCAGTCTTCCACTATTTTCTTATTGCATGTTATTACTTCTTCCGCTATTGTTATCTGTTTATTTCTACTATGTTACTCTATCAATGAGGGAATAGTTTGCCCAATATCTCACCCAAGGCCCTTGCTACTTGTCAGAAGGCTCTGGCATTTGGGGAAATTCTCTTGAGTTTATGTGACCAACCGGGTATGGGGCGCCTCTAGGCGGCACCCGAAAACCAAGACGTTACAAAGTGGTATCAGAGGGATTCTTTTCTTCTTGACTTAATCATTGGAGCCTATAGCTAGGGATATAATGGAATAGATAATGGTAATGGGCTATGTCTGGGAGTAGCTAACCCGTGTACATGGAAAAGATAATTTACCTCGATCATTGTAATTTTTATGGTTTTGCAATTTTACAGTTGATTTGATTTCACCGTTGGGTGATTCACATGTTTGGTGTTATTATCATTGATATCATTGAGGTTATATTTCTGTTCCAACCCAATTAGATGAGGGTATTACATTCCATGCATCATATAGGAACATTTTAGAAATCACATATCATGCATTATTGCCATGCCATTTAGGATGCATTACGGATTGCATGTTGTTGTGATAGATGTTGAGCTAGATATGTATGCTGTTTTGATAGATGCCTTGATAAAAAAATACATGTTGTTTGATAGGGTATTGTTTTTTTAAGGTTCTATTTTAATGAATTCCAAACATTGGTTATTGAGGTGTTATAGGCCCTCATGGATCGATATTTGGTGGATCATTGCATTGTTATGATTTAATGTAACTTGTATATGTTTCCAAACTTCGATTCAAAAGGAGTATGGGCCCTCACAGATCAGAATTTGACACTTTAATGTTCATTTCAGTGTTTTCTAGGTTTTAGAGTAGTTTATGAGGATTAATGTCTGTAAAAACATAGAATACATGATGTGTGATGATAAATACATGCCAAGTATCCTTTAGTTTGGGAAGTAACTATTATTATTAAGTACACACCGTGTAATCTATAACTATTTAACTGGCTATGTGGGCAGAGACATGAGGTTGGGAAATCTATTGTGGAACATTCCATGTACTGGATGTACATGCCATATTGTTGAGACCATGTGTCCGGCTGTGGGACTAATGACACGGGGGGATGATGGGTAGCTAGTACACACAGTGTCTTTGGAGAACATGTTGTGTAGAGTCAGCCGTGTAACCGGCCGTGTGACTAACAACATGGGTTGGTGAATTTATTTATAGTACATGTCGTGTATGGAACAAACACACCATGTTGTGTTGTTTTATAAGAACAGCATGTCTTATCCATGAAAGGGAACTCAGGAAGGGTAAGGGGATTCAAGTACATGTCGTGTCTTGGAGGAACACGCTGTGTGTATGGGGTGTTACATGACCAAGATTTGCATATGAACACTCCCACGTGAAGACTTGAGGAAACATGCCATGTAGTGGTTATACATGCCGTGTATCCATGTTTTGAAAAACATGAATGCTTTATTTCTCCACTTCCCATCATACACTTCTATGTTTCAGTCCTTGATAATCTTGATATAAGGTGTGTGTTTCATCTTGCAGAGTCATGCCACCCCGACGTTCTCCGATTGTACGCCAGTAATAGGGAAATGATCAGGCACCAGACATGGCTGATCAGGGACTACTAGTAGATCCTGCTGTAGTTCCCGTGTTGGAACCATCTGTTATTTTGGATATTGTTGTTGATGCCCAGTTACTATAGGGCTTGATGAGGTTAATACAGATCTTTCGAGGAGTACCGCACCCTTCCCCATCAATGGTAGAGTTGAAGAGGGTTTTTTAGCTACAACATCCTCCCAGCTTCACAGGGTATGGAGGACCTCAGGTTGCAGAATCATGGTTAGAGGCCATGTGTTTGATCTTTGTGCATCTAGAGACTACTCTAGAGAGGTTGGTGAAGCTCTCTATGTACAGGCGACGAGATTCAGCCAAGATATGGTGGGATGTGATCTCATAGGCAAGATGCTAGCAGGTTATGGATTAGGATGAATTCTAACATGCCTTCTATGACTACATTTACCCATATACTTTCAGGGCTGATGAAGCCCGAGAGTTCATGAGTCTGGAGTAGGGTACTCTTTCAGTTATGGAGTCTTCTTCTCATTTTAGAGAGCTGCAACGCTTAACACCCATTCCAGGTTGTGATGGGTTATTTCTGGAAAGGATGTTTAAGGATGTTCTCAGGCACGAAATCCAATCTCAGGTGAAAATGTTCATGGTGACTTCCATCACATCTATCGTCAACCAGGCACTGATCACGGAGCGCACTCTGAGGGATTCTAGAGGTGTGATCCAGGGCGGTTTGTCATCTTGAGTTGGTACCTCTCAGGATGATAGTAGGAAGTGCCTTAGGTAGACTACACATGGAGATTTTGGTAGGTGGGACACTTCTTTTGGTAGCAAGGTAGTATACTACCAGTGCGGAAAGAGCGGGCATACGTGGCCATATTTCATGAAAGATCCTGTAGAGTGCCGACCTTGCGACAAGATGGGCCATTTTCATTATTTCTGTTAGTTTTTATCACCATTATATAGTGACATGTGGTTCTTCTATGACTATGCATTTAGGAGAAGGACCACTAGTTTCTCATAAGTCTGGGAACTGGAGTTTTCTGGTTGTTCAGGACAAGGTGGAGGTTGTGTCCATGGTAACTAGTTGCCAGGCATGCAATGACAATAGGGTGGATAAGCTCAGGTTGGACATGCAGGTTCATAGGGTTGCAGTACTGGTCAAACATTTGTAGTGGATTAGAACCAACATGAACAGGATCCTGACCCTCTATAGTTAGAGGTACTATTCTTATTGCGTCATTTTTAGCTTCTACTATTTTCGATACAGAGGCTTACCATAACTTTATATCTGATGCAGTTGTGGAGAGAATTGGGCTCTGTATCTTTTCTTATACTGATATCTTGACATTAGACACTTCATTGGGGATAGGAATAGTTAGTGTACATCAGTGGAAGGAGTTCCCTCTTGAGGTTAGTGGGTGTCACTTCTTATGGGACCTCTTGTCCTAGAGATGATAGGCTATGATGTCATTCTTGGAATGGACTGGTTAGTTCCCTTCCTGGATGTTATCAATTGATATCGTCATAGGGTGAGTTTCACATCACCAGAGGGCATATCATTTCAACATAAGGGTGAATGAGATGTCCAAGAGAGTAGAGAAGTACCCGAGCATCATGGGTTAGGAGGAGTAACTGCCCAGACTACTAGTCTATATCTGGATGATCAAGGGACTTCAAAGATGGACATTCCTCTAGTGGTTGATCATTTTATGGATGTATTTCCAGAGGAATTTTTAGGGTTTCCACTGGAACAAGAGGTAAAAGTTTCTATTGAGCTTGTTCTAGGAGTTACACTAGTGTCCATTCCTCCTTATAGGATGGCTACACCAGAGTTACATGAGCTGAAGAAGTAGTTGGAGGAGATGTAGGAAAAATATTTCATCTGACCTAGTACTTCTTTATAGAGTTATTCTTTCCAATTTACGGAGAAGGTAGATGGTTCTCTTAGAATTTGAGTGTATTATCGAATGTTGGACCATTTTACGGTCAAGAACTGATATCCCTTTCCAAGTATTGATGATCTCTTTGATCATCTTTGAGGAGCCTGAGTATTCTTGAAGATTGACATGAGATCTATTTATCATCAGTTTCACGTTAGACCATAAAATACACATATTAATGTCTTATAGAGAAGGTACGGTCTATAAGAGTATGTGGTTGTGCCATTTGGTGTCACGAATGCACCTTCTGTTTTCATGTAACTGCTTAACCAAGTGTTCCATCCATACATAGACCCTTTCATTGTAGTCTTCATCGACTATATCTTGGTGTACTCTCACACTCAACATGACCATGACACACATCTTGAGAGCGTTTTGAGTACACTGAGGGAGCATCAATTATATGGTAAGCTCTCAAAATGACACTTTTGGATGGACCAGATTCAATTCTTGGGTCAAGTTATCTCAGAGTCAGGAGTATTAGTAGACCTAGAGAAAGTGAGGGCGGTAGTTTCCCAGGATCAGCTGAAGAACCTATTTTAGGTGTCGATTTTTCTCAGGTTGGCTGGATAATATAGACGTTTCATATAGGACTTCTCACACATAGAAAAACCACTGACGGGTTTGACTATGAAGGGTGAGAAGTACTTGTGGTCGGATTCTTGTGATTTAGCCTTTCAGTAAATGAAAGAGTGGTAGAATTCATCACTGATACTAGTTTTTCCAGAGACGGGAAAGAGATATACAGTTTACTGTGCTTCATCAGGTATCGGTATGGGAGCTGTGATTTTGTAGGGGAAGGAGTCGTTGCGTACGGGTCTCGGCATTTGAGGGCACATGAGAGGAATTACCCGACGAATGATCTTGAGTTGGCTATAGTTGTTCATGCCTTACAATATTGGAGACATTATCTTCAGGGAGGGAATTTTTTGGTTTTCACCGACCAAAAAAGTCTCATGTATATTGTTTCTGACACTTTCGCTGGGGCACACGCGTTTCCGTCACGCATGGGAGGACGTGCGGCTTGTTGCCCCGCATTCTTGCTTTTCCAAAAGCAGGCGACATCTGTTCCTTGTTCAGGGACATCTCCTCCTTGATCAAAACCAAGATGATGGGATTTCGGTTCTTCATTATGTGGATTCCTCCCCAGATTTCGTCACCTAGTCCAGGTCTCCCTCATTGATTTAAGATGTATTCGTGAACCTCGTTTCCGGTGCCATATCTTCATGGACACCGGTTAATTACACTGCTTCCGTCGAGACGCTCCAAGCGGCCTGGCCAGGGCCGCAACCTTCGGTGAGGGGAATGGTCAAGGTGGAGTGTCGTTGGTGTGTCTTGATGCTAGGGGGTTGGAATGTATGTCTTATGTCCCTTATTATAGGTCTTCTCGAGGGCGCGAAAGCCCGAGGCATCCCATATCGAATGCAGGGAATTTTCAATCCCTAGAAATTTATCTGAGGTTTTCCTTAGCTTCCCATGTTTAACACAGGGTATGCCGCGAGTTTAACATATTGTAGAGACGGATCAAACTGATCGGAACAATGAGAGTGGATCAGATATAATTACCTCCTGAAGGGAACTCTGATGTTGGGGCCAGCACGTGGGTGGCTTCCCAGATACTGTGGAGTGTAATGAGGTGGAATGATCCCATCAGGATGTGGCAGCCCGGGTAGGAATCAGGATGGGTGATGAAGTGAGGAGGGGCTTGAACCTTGGAGAGGCTTCCTACGTATCTCCATGGAAAGGAATCAAAGTCGGCGTAGTTCAGTGATGCGGTGGATCACCTGAAGAGGAGACCCATGATAATGAATGCATGGATTGGAACCTGGAGGAAGTAAGACCTCCGGGCTAAGGCATGAGCTTCCTGAGGCACGTGGGATCGAGGGAGAGGTCAGGATGAGATGTGGATGTTGGATGTGGGGCTTACGCTATAAGGTGGCCCACGATGGGGAATACGGGGCTTATGCTCTGGGGTGACCCATGATGGTGCTGGTGAACCAAAGCGGAGGGGTTGGAACAACTGAGTGATGGGCTTGAACCTCATGTAGGCTACCTACGTACCATACATTAGCACGGATCAAAGTCCACATAGTTCAGGTGATACAGTTTAACTTCATGCTGGATGGACATACAGTTTAACTTCATGCTGGACATGCATTTTGGGGCTTACGCTCTAAAGCGGCCCAAAGTTTTGGAGAACCGACGTGAAGAAGTCGGAACAACCAGGTGGTGGGATTGAACCTCATGGAGGCTTCCTACGTATCCCCATGGCAGGGAATCAAAGTCCATGTAATTTGCTGGGATGGGGCTTACGCACTGAGGCGGCCCATGATGGATGTCATGGTCGATGCTCACTCTAAGGCAATGTGAGTCATGCTCGGTGTGAGAAACAAGAGGTAGCATGGACCAGACGATCACGTCGCAAAGGGTGCGTCTGTGAGAAGAAGAGAGGGGCTTACGCATTGAGCGGCCCAAAAAGGAAACAGGGGCTTACACGTGGTTAGCATCCCTTAATGTCAGGAATTACTCTAGGTTGGAGGCCCGTAGTGCAACTAGGCGCAGTGGGAGAGGGACTCCACTGGCCTTGGCAATGGGGAGTATGGGGTTGCATGAGTGCATCCTTCCACAAGAGAGGCTAGTGGCTTACGCTCTGAGGCAGCCCTTCCCACGTGGACAAACTCCGCACCAATAAATCACCCCCCTTGTGAGAGATGATCCCGACAACCCCGTGCAGACGAGTGGGTGGAGAGCATAACCGAACCTGGGGGACCCTGCGTGCGAGGCACGGGGTCGGATCACAATTCAACGTCATTTGTTGAGGATGAGGTGCTTGGAAGTTTAACGTCCTACAGCTCGGACGGGGTGGGTTTTCTCCACACCCCTTGGGCTTACATTCCCAACACCCTCTACCCCTTGTGGGAGGGAAGGCATTGGCAAGGCCATAGAAAAGGGGGGCCGCAGGGCGAACCACCGAGGGGTCCACGTTAGCGTGGCTATGAGAAAACACAATAGCCATTAGCGTTCCTATACGAAGAAGAATAAGGAAAAGAAACGCAATGGGAAACACCACCCAAGGGACCTTGATGTTACTTCGGATGAGCCTGGAAGGTCGTACGGGAAAACAACACAAGGCGTGCATGCCCGGTATGGAAGACATAGGGTTTCGATGCAGAGAGGCACCTCAGGGGGCGTCAATATGAGGAGTCCTGGGTTTGCGTGCAAAGAGGAGCTTTGTGCGCAAAACAGCAGGTTGGCATGAAATTGGGGGCAGAGGGATCGCGCGCGGGTAGGGGGATTGCGCGCAAAGGGCATGGATTGCGCGCGGGTGGAAATGGACGATCCCTAAGGTATGAAAAAACCTAACGAAGGGGGCACACAGTTTTGGAAGGGTTTGTGTGCAATGGGAAGGGATTGCGCACAGAGGGAAGGGATTGCGTGCAAAGGAGGAACCCTGAGAAATTGGAAAATTTACTTAAGCCAGTGGGATTACGCGCAAAGGCGAACCCCAGGGCAAGGTTGCGTGAAAGAGGGTGATTACCTGGAAGTCATATTGTGCATGTGGGAGTCCGAATTGCATGCACCGGAGTGGGTCCAAATTACTCAACCCCGAAACGGGTGCGGTCGCCTTCTATTTATAGGCACCCGCCATCGCGGAATCCAGGCGGCGTGAAGAATCTTCCGTGTCGGGGCTGGTCGGCGCGAAAGGCCTCACCACGAAGAATCGGGCGCACAAACTTGTACACCCCACCGGTTATTTTTTTTGAATCCCGGGAGTCCTTCATGCAAACAACATTTTTTCGCCCAAGACCTCCTTAATTTCGTGCACCTCTTCCGGGACCTCCGGGTCGGGCCTCCAAGTCTGAATATGACTTCGCTTCATCATTTTGAAACTTCCTCTAGGAGTTACGGACTTTTTCAGCATCTAAAAATGCCCCCCTCAGAATTGGATCGGCGAGAGGTCGTAACGACCAGATTCCGAGGGAAACGCCAAAATGCCAAAGTAGGGGATCCCTAGGCACTTTTCACGCAAAAATCCAACGGGGCGTGCAAAATGACGGATCGGTGCGGATCTCGCTTCCGTGAGGTGCGGAACCCTAACCTTGCCAATAATAATTGGCGCTGGGTCTCATGTTCCGTACTAAGGCTTTTCCACGCGATAGGCTCACTGCTCTCGTGCGTGAAATTTCTTCCGCTGATGCGCGTAGAAACGCTCTTGCAGCGCGTAATTCCTTCCGAATTCCTGGAACATTTCCATGAAAACTTGGGGTATTCCACGCCAAGTGTGCTGATTTCACACCCAACTCATGGATTTCATGCATGTCTCTCTGATTCCGTGCACCTCATCCTGATTTTGCGCACCACTCAAAATTTTCGAGATGGCCGCAAACCAAGTCGATGAAGGGGAAGCCGCCACTTGTAGAGATGAATTGTCGGTGAATGAGGAGGTTTATGGCGCCATGGTGGTCGTTTCCAACAACCTAACCATGTTCAATCTACTGACCCCCACCCAGAAGGAGTATCCCTTATCTGACACCCTCCCGCTCTGGAACTTCGGCATCCTGGAGGAGGTTCCCCTGCCGGGCTTTGAGGTGGACACACCGTGGTCATGGGTAACCCGAGAGGACGACCTTCCCCGCTACAACATCACCAATAATGGCCATCCTTCTAGGGAAACCAGGCACATTGATGTATATTTCCTGAACCCGAGGACCATGACCATTACTGGGGATGAGCCTATCGTGGATAATTCTCCAGCCCACTACGCAAGCACATTCCGTCAAAGCATCACGAATGATACTAAGGGCTGGATAAAACATTGGGACCTGCGGTCTGAGGGAAACATTACCAGTGAGTGGGCCTAGGCATTTTGGGTTCGCCATACTTGCCACCAGTTCGGGGCCGAGCTGTGGCCTATTGGCCTGTTCGAGGCGGTATGGATGTCGCAGTTCCACTTCCACGGTCAACCCATGCTCGGGATGGAGCTATTTACCCAGTGGTCCCCTGATACCAACACATTCCACCTTCACCATGGGAAAGTTGTCATCAGCCATTGGGACGTTCACTGCATCAGAGGTATCCCACTGGAGGGCTACCAATACGATGTGTTCGTTCCTTCAAAGAACACCTTTGAAGACATGTCACAGACTCCCATGCAGACGTAGCACCTGCTGGAGCTGGCCAAAAAGAGGCTGGGGGTCAAGGAATTCCTGAAGGACATTGCCTACAATGACTGGTTCAGCCAGTTTCTAGAGAAGGACACGGAGATCAAGATGCTGGGATGGGGAAAATTGTGCCCCACCGTGGCTCAGAGGAGCAAGAAAGGGTCATACTGGAAGACCCTGGAGGCAGGGCAGTACCAATCGTGGGGATACCACGTCATCAAGGCACGGGACCTGAATGTCAGGTAATTCGGGTTCCTTTCCACCTTCCTAAGAGGGTGGCTCCTGCCAGTGCGGGACGCGAGGATGGGCATCCGTCCTGCAACATTCATGATGGTGGGCAACATGGCCGCCAACAAGAGGTTCAATCTAGGGGTCCCTGTACTGGCTAGGAAGTATGCCATTCTGGGACACATCTCACAAGGGGGGTCGCCTCGGAGGGTATGTGGCCCCTTCCAGATCATTCATGGAAGGGTGGAGGCTCATCTCGATGGGTATACTTTCCCGAACGCCATCCGTCCTCCGGGTAATGGCCTGCGACCGTCTCTGCTGAACATCACCGGGGTGAGGAGACTGACGCTCAATGAGGAGGGCGTAAGGACCCGAATTAGTAACCACACCAATTTCAACATCATCCTATTTCCCACCCCGGCTGGCCAGATGGTGGACAATGGGTGAGGCTCACTGGAGTAGCAGGAGTATTTCCAGAGCATCCGAGGTGGTGTTCACGTGGCTCGGATCGACGGGAAGGTGATCTGAGAGCCTTACGTGCCATCTCGATTTTCCAGGAAATTCGGGCGCCTTCAACGAATGCGGAAGAAGGTATTTATGCTTTTTTGGGAGGAGAAGAATCCATGCTTCCTGTGCCAAATGTGGTTGATGTTCACCACTTTTGGCTTTGGTGACGTTATCACCTTTCCTCCTACCGGGGCCGACGCTGGCCTAGAAACCGAGTACGCCTAGCACTGGGCCATTGCGTACCCTGAAGGGATTTTACATGAGTGATTCTGGAAACTCGAGACTAGCCTCATGGAATCCGGGTGATGGGGGAGTAGGCAATGTGCCATGAGAAAGGGGGAACCAGGGGCGCGTCAGGCAGTGAGGCCGGCGCAGGTCGACACCTCAGCAGCAGGGACATCGCACGGTGCTACTGCGACCTCGTTGACCTGAGGGGGGTCACACGAGGCGGCCAGGGAGCTTCTCGGGAAGAAGATAAGATACATTCTCAAACCTTCCCAAGATTCAGTTTTCCCGGCACTGTGGTCGGCCTGGATGACTCTGTGGAAATCAATGGGCATTGAAGCCCTCTCGCATAAGATAATGCAAGATGGGATCCAGATGCCAGAGGTTGGGCTCATTTGAGTTACCGACTGAGTAAACTTCCATCGACGACATGCTTATCTGATGGTCATGGACACATACGCGTGCCAAAGGGGTCGGCACGCGGAGCCACCTTTCCTGGTGAAAGTGATGCACTGCAAAGAGCATGATCCGGAAGTGATGCCACCGGGAGAAGGTGGCAGTGATGATGAGTTGGAGGGAGAGAAGGAAATTGGAGAAGATGAAGGTGAAGGATAAGATAAAGGATAAGGGGAACCCGAAGGTGAGGGGTTGTAGGGGGCGGCCTACCAAGGGAGTCTCCGGGAGAGCGGCGAGATTGTTGGCTCTGATCTCGACATAACCGAGATACTCAAGGTTTGTCTATATCCTTATCCATCTTCCTTCCTCATTTATTCTCTTCTGAAATGTCTAATTCATCACTCTACCTCACTTAGGAGCATCTAGGTGCTGATCAGGTGTCCCCAATAGAGGAGGGAGGAGAGGAATCGGTGGGACAGGATGGGGCTCTGACGCCCATCATTGAACTAACAAGCGCTGAGGGGTCTCCTATTATGACAGTTCCTGCAGCGGCCAGAACACTGGAGGCCGACAGTTGGGGTTCCTGTAAGTCCCACGATTCCCTACTGGCACTTGATATCAAAGATCCCAACTAATAAGGACGCACCCTGCACAGTGATCTCGACATTGGAGGCTCGTCGGGATGCCGAGCCCGGTCCATCTGTGAGCGGACTAGCGGAAGATGTACCACCTATTCCAGAACACACTTACCACACTGAGTCGGCCCCAGAAATTGGCGAGCAGGGGGAGTCAGACATCAGTGTCCTATCATTGGAGAAAGGATGGAGGCTGACGGAGGCAATGCCGCAGTCGGGGCAAGAGAGGACGGTCGCTCGAACGTCGAGGATCCTATTCCTTTTGAAGTCATCCCTGAGGTAGACCCTGCTGATGACCTGATGGCTATCTTTACTATGTAACGGCTTGCTGATCCGGAGGAGATAGACAATTCAGATTCAAAAGCAGCTGAGGAGAGCCGGATGACACGGCACAAGGGGTGGAAGTGTATCCAACGCTTTCTTAGGCAGCCCCAGTCAGATTGGCTGAGGCGGATGGGATCACTCTAGACCTGGCTACGCTTCCTATGCGCTAGAGGGGTTGACGCTCAATGCCTTCACTTGATGGTCCATGATTAGATGGCTGAGAAGATGCATGAGAGCAGCTAGCGCACCGAAGTTGCCCAGTGTCCGGAAAGATCGGTGAGCACCCATGTGCTCCTGAGGGCGGAGCGGGAAGTCTGGCACCTCGAAGGGCAGGCGGCAGAGAAGGAGGTATTCTCAATGTGTTCTGACACACTATAAGGTCAATGACGGGGGCATTGAAATCCATCTGAAAATAGGGAGATGAAAGAGGTGAATCACGTTACCCAAATCCAGAACACTGTGGGGGGCGCGACGACGGAGGATAACTATTAACCATGGTGGAAACACAACATCCATATCGCATCGGCCTAATGCGGGGACAATAAATGAGGGCTGACCACTGACCATGTTCACAACATGGGGCCTAACTCCAATATCATAGATCAATCTTCCGGAACGTTGGCCCATGACAGCAGGCAAACTATAGGTCAATCATCCATATTGCTACAATAGGCGGACCAAAGGTCAATCATCCATATTGTTGTATCAGGCGGACCAAAGTCTATCATCCATACTGTTAGGGGGTCCCATCAAATATGAAATAGGATGAGGATCCGAATAAAGGGGCATGCAAAGCATCGAAAGCGAAGTGGTGGTTTTTTCGAACAGAGTCCAAAACTCCCAAAATCGCGCCACTGTGGGGGATGCACATTAGGCGGACATATTAATATGGTCATGGATCATCCCAATTCTCAGATAGGAACCCTTCGGCGAGAGAACTATCGCTTCCCACCATCACTGTGGGGGCATCCCGAACTCATTCGGGGCAGATGCTGCAGTTACGCCACTCCCTAAGAAGTCAGGTCGAGGGGCCGATAGTAAGGTGGGATGGGATTTGGTAATACTTGGGGCTGGACCCAAGATAAAAGTGTTTGAGAACCGATGTGAAGAAGTCGTAATGACTAGGTGGTGGGATTGAACCTCGTGGAGGCTTCCTACGTATCCCAATGGAAGGGAATCAAAGTCCACGTAGTTCGCTGGGATGGGGCTTACGCTCTGAGGCGTCCCATGATGGATGTCATGGTCGATGCTCACTCTACGCCCACATGAGTCATGCTCGGTGTGAGAAACAAGAGGTAGTAGGGACCAGACGATCATGTCGCAAAGGGTGCGTTAGTGAGAAGCAAAGAGGGGCTTACGCATTGAGAGGACGAAAAAGGAAACAGGGGATTATGCGTGGTTAGCATCTCTTAACACCGGGACTTACTCAAGGTTGGAGGCCCGTAGTGTGACTAGGCACAATGGAAGAGGGACTCCACTACCCTTGGCAGTGGGGACTACGGAGGTGCATGGGTGAAACCTTACACAAGAGAGGCTAGGGGCTTACGCCCTGAGGCAGCCCTTCCCCCGTGGAAAAACACCACTCCAATAAATCACCCCCCTTGTGAGGGATGATCCTGACATCCTTGTGGAGACGTGTGGGTGGAGAGCATATCCGAGCCGGGGGGACCCTGCGTGCGAGGCACGAGGTCAGATAATAGTTTAGCATCATGTGTTGAGGACGAAGTGCTTGGCAGTTTAACATTCTGTAGATCGGACGAGGTGGGTTCGCTCCACACCCCTAGGGATTACACGCCCAACAACCTCCACCCCTTGTGGGAGGGAAGGCATCAGCAAGGCCTTAGAAAAGGGGGGCCGCAGGGAGAACTGCCGAGGGTTCCATGTTAGTGTGGCTCTGAGTAGAAGAAATAGCCATTATAATGCCTATGCGAAGAAGCATAAGGCAAAGCAATGCAACGGGAAACACCGCCCAAGGGACCTTGACGTTACTTCGGACGAGCCTGGAAGGCCGTACGGGAAAACAACGCATGGCGGGAATTCTCGGTATGGATGACATCGGGTGACGATGCAGAGAGGCACCCCAAGGGGCATCAAGATGAGGAGTCCTGTGTTTGCACGCAAAGAGGAGGTTTGTGTGCAAAACACCGGGTTGGAATGCAATTGGGGGCATATGGATTGCGCGCGGCTAGGGGGATTGTGCGCAAAGGGCTTGGATTGTGCGTGGGGGGCAATGGTCGATCCCTAATTCATGGGAAAACCTACCAAAGGGGGGAGCACAATTTCGGAAGGGTTTGCGCGCAATGGGAAGGGATTGCGTGTAGAGGGAAGGGATTGCGTGCAAAGGAGGAACACTGAGAAGTTGGACAATTTACTTATGCTAGTGGGATTATGCGAAAAGGTGAACCCCAGGGCAAGGTTGCGCGAAGATGGTGATTACCTGGAAGTCATATTGCACACGTAGGAGTCCTAATTGCACGCGTGGGAGTGGGTACAAATTCCTCAACCCCAAAACGGTTGGGGCCACCTTTTATTTATAGGCACCCGCCGTCGCGGAATCCAGGCGGCGGGCAGAATCTTCCACGCTGGGGCTGGTCGGCACGAAAGGCCTCACCGCGCGGAATCGGGCGTGCAAACTTGTGCGCCCCACCAGTTCTCTTTCACGAATCCTAGGAGTCCTTCATGTGCACAACATTTTCTCGCACAAGACCTCTTTAATTTCGCGCACCTCTTCCGTGACCTCCAGGCCGGGCCTCTGAGTCTGAATATGACTTCGCTTCGTCATTTCAAAACTTCCTCTAGGAGTTACGGACTTTTTCAGCATCTACATATATCTTCACTCAGCGTGATCTGAATTTGAGACATTGAAGGTGGGTTGAGTACCTTCAGTTCATTGACATTGAGCTTGCCTACATGGCTGGGAATGACAACATAGTGGTTGATGCGCAGAGCAGGAGGACTCAGAAATAGGTAGTTCAGGAGGCCAGTATTTAGTGGTAGCTTATGGCTTTGTTCTATAAGATTCATTTGAAGGTGCATGATAGATAGGGGAAGACATTTCCTTCTTCTGTAGTTGTTACCTCTACTCTACTTTATCAAGTGCGAATGAGGAAGCAATAGGATTCAGAAGGCCCAGTCTTATGGGAGAGTGTGTCAGGAGAGGACCCTATTCTGGGATGGTGAAGGATGCTATCTTGGGTTCTTTCAAATGATGTTCAGTTTTGGGTTTCTTAGGTGCAGCAGAGTGGCTGACCTAGGACGTCTCTCCAAGGAGGAAGAAAATTAAAATAACTTCTTAATGGTATTCTAAAAATAAAATATAATCGAATAAAAACTCTACGTGAAAGCATGGGGGGTTAATGTTTATAAAACAAGAAGAAGATTGCTGGAAGAAGATAACATTTTTTTGTTTTTTGATTTTGAAATGAAGTTTGATTAAAAAGACACAACATGAAGATGTTTTTAGACAATATTTAAAAGGTGTAATCGATCTAACTCTACCTCTCCACTAAATGATTTTCCATTATCAATTATATTAACATTAACTTAATTATAATTGTTTAATTTGTTAACCCTAGAACCCTACAGAAGTTAACTTAACCACAAAGATGAAATTATTTAAACCATAGGCTTGCTTTGGAACATGCAATCACAACACTCTACTTTGATTGATGTTATTAGGTTAGCTTATGGTCAGTGGTTAATTAGAGAACATATAAAATCTGTAAATGATGATTAATTGAGTTTAGTTATTATTTTTTAACTCTAAAAATTTATCTGATGTGGTCTTTTATTACCGATTAAGATCGCACTCTCACAATTTACACAACTTCCGACCTCACGTGTTTTTGTGTCAATTGTTCAATTTCTTGCTTAGTTTCATTTAAATTTAGAACTCAATTAATAGATCATATTAAGTGAATTACATTATATCATTGATTCAAAATAAATAAATTAATATGGTTATAGTTTGATCAATTACTAAAAAGAACTACTCTTTCTTGGGCGGTGTAGTCATCGTAGAAATGTTTTGCATTTACAAAGGTTTAGAAAGGGTAGAACCCAATCACATTTCTACTATTGATTACCACCCAATTATGAAGATTATGAGAAGAAGAAATTTTAATAAAATATAATATAATATAAGAGATAAAAGAAGAACAAAGATGTTTATTAAACAAACAAAAATATTACAACACATAGAAGAAGAAGAAGGCTTCGTTGAAGGGATCCTTTCTTCAAGAGCTACCCTTATAGAAATGGTTGGAGGATTAGAGTGGATCCACTTTTCCTCTACCATAAACTTCCCAATGTACATCCCAATCCCACCAAATAAGATAAACACCAATTTATAGAGTGGTGGGAAGGCTAGGTTCAAAGTGGTTTCAAGTGTGAATGGGGAATCTCGGAAAAATATTTTATTCCAAGATGAACTGCCCATTTGACCACCACAACATGTGAATCAGCTGTCCTTCCAGGAGGATGATTCGTTCCAAAATTATTCCTAAAGTGCCTCTCACAATTGAGGCCTAATCCAAGAATTAATGAAGATGTCATGGCCCAAATACAGAACCCATGTCCATTCTAGAGAGTCCAGCCCAACTTTGACTTCATGACCCATTTTCACCAACCAAATGCATGATTTAGCTCCAATGTACTAAATAAAACATGTAGAATATTATTTCAGGAACATGTTTGAAAAATGTTAAGTTCAAATAATTCAAATAAAATTACATATTTTTGAAATACTACAGTGAATTTTTAAAGGTTAAAAATAGAATTTTCATCAAATTTTGAAATGAATGATCTAATCCCAAATATTCCATAAATGAACAAATTCAGCACAATGTGAGAAAATTATTCCATTTATTATTAATAAAATATTAAATAAAATTGTGTTTTATCAACTCCACCATACAAATCCTTTTGCACTCCTGGGAAAAACCTCATATCAAGTAAACATCAAAATCAAATCAAAACAAATTTTAAAACACATATCCTTGAGATCCAACAATTCCACACCAAGATACAAAAGATATCATGCTTCATTAAAAACCATTATTTCAAGTTATCAATTTATATCATTCTATATATTTACACTTCATTTATCCTGTCACGACCCATCGTCGGGGCCCATGCCGTGACTACCCCAAGCCCGCCTTCCAATGTCCCGGGGCTGGCGACTAGCACAAAAGACATAAATCCTGATGACTTGGAAGTCATTGCATTTATAAAAGTAAAAAAAACACCAAAGAGTACAAGCGGAAGTAAAACTCTAAGTACAAAGAGAAGTGATGAAAAGTAAATGGGCCAGAATACAAACCCAACTGAAAGTACAACTACAACTGAACAAACGTACAATCGAAAAAGACAACAGCTGGAAGAATGGAAGCGACTCTTGGGACGTCCTCCTCGGATCCTACCTGAAGGGTAGGTACAGATGGTGCAGCTCCTGGATCGTCCACCATGGATCCTACCTAAAGGGTAGGTACAGATAGCCTCCACATCACTCTCGCCTGTCAACCTCCTCCGAGTGTCGTCTCGCCGTGAAGTCCACCTCCAGATACTAACTCGTCGTGTAGTCCACCTCCAGGTACCGTCCAGTCCTCGAACTCTCGACCTCCGTCAGCACTTCCCATCGTCTGCAACCAACACAATGAGGTGCAGGTATAGCCCGTGCAGGGGTGAGTATAACAATACTCATTCAGGACCCAGAGACCCTCAAGGTCTCACTAAAACCAACAAGGATAACCACAAAGAAGATCTCAACAGAAAAACTCTACTTAGGTATATGCCCATACATATACCTAAGTTATCAAGTAACCAATCTCAATCATGAGGAAACACAAAGATTATGAAATCAACGGATAACCACTACCCAGGTATATGCCCATACATATACCTAAGTTATCAATTGACCCATATCAATCTAGAGGTAAACACAAAGGTCATAGACTCAGCTCAAACCGGGATTTTCATTATCAAAACCGTAACTGATGAAGATCCCCGTCTATGGAGTGTACAGTGGTCCTGTTACAACTCCGATTTATAGCTCAATAACCTAAGACTGCTGAGGTACTCCTCCTGTCGAGTATTGCGGGTCTGCCACCTCACACAGTAGGGCTCCTCCACCATGGGTCTGCCACCTCACACAGTAGTGCTCCCCCTCATAACCTACAGAGGTATTCCTCCTGTCGAGTACCGCGGGTCTGCCACCTCACACAGTAGTGCTCCTCTGCCATGGGTCTTCCACCTCACAATGTAGTTCTCCCCACTGGGCTATGCTAGTCACTTTGAATCGAATCAGACAAGAAGTCATCGGTCACAACCAGCTACACGGTCTCCGTACTCTGTATGCTCGTCTCCGGGAGGGTCCGCTCCACGAGCTACAGGTTGATACTCCAAGTCTCACAAGTCCCATGAAAAAGTATCCAAAGGACCGCCTCGTCATAGGGGTCGCAACGCAACAGACGGCGCGTCAATCGGACGTCCGGTCTATGAGTTATTAGTCTTTTCGTCCCAGGGGCCCGGTTGGTTTTGTGTGCGAACCAACCCGGCCGTATCTCAACTATACCCCGAACTCTCATAGAGAATAACCATAGTGATCGTTTCTCAATGTTATCTCCAAAGACGCTGACGGTTCGTCAAATGGACATCTGGTCTGAAAGATATCAGCTTTTCCATTCAAGGGGCCCGGTTGGATTTCGGGTACAATCCAACCCGGCCATACTCCAACTACATCCAAAACTCAGGTGAAGTATGCCAAACGTTTCGTCTCTTCCAGAGGAATTCAACGAGACAGAAGGCGCGTCAATCGAACGCACGATCAGTGAGTTATTTGATTTTTCGTTCCAGGGGCCCGGTTGGTATCGTGAGTGAATCAACCCGACTGCACTCCGACGGCGTCCAAACCTCGAGTGGAGTAAGCCAAAAGTTCCGTCTCATCAAGAGAAAACCAACAAAGTTTACGACACATCCATCGGACGTCTGGAACTCAAGATATAAGCGTTTCTTCTCTGAGGGCCCGGTTGGTTTCGTATCCGAACCAACCCGGATGAACCCAAAGTTCTCTGAAACCTTGATTGTAACATACCGAAACGACCGTCTCGATCTAAGGATAACATCTCAATTGACAGTGCGTCGATCGGAGGTCCGTAGCCCACGTTATGGGCGAAAGACCGAAGAGGTCCGAAAACGGGGTCTGGGCCCAGCCCGGCCCGGACAAACCCCCCCGGGTCGGTCGAACCGGGTCGACCGAAACTGCGTCTGGGTCTAGCCCAGCTGGGTGCGGCCCGGCCCGGCTCCCTGGCCCAGCCCGGCCTGCGCGGCCCGGCCCGGCCTGGGCAGCCGACTGGCCTCACGCTGGCGCGGCGCGACGGGTGTGGGGGGTTACAAACCCCCCGTTTGTCAACCTGGCGTGGCTTAAAGCCGCGCCGCCTCAAACCCGGAACGGCCCGACCGTTCCGGTTCACGTCCCACCGCCGCAGTGGTTTTCTCCGGTGGCGCGCTGCCGCCTCCGGTCGTCGGCGCCGCCGCCTTCTGCGGACCACCGGACGCGCTCCGGTGGTCCGTTTCGCCTGCTGCCTTCGCCAACAGTCCTCCCGGGACCCGATCTTTACTGCGAAGGAATTCAAATGCCATTTCGGCCAGATTCATTGTCACCCGTCGATCCACACTCAACGGTCAAAACGCGTCGTCTTCGTGGTTTTCCGGCGTGGCGCAATGGCGCCGCGGCCCGACTTGGATCGCGGATTCGTTCGACCTCAAAGGCGCGGCGTGACGACGCCATGCTTCTTCGTCGTGATTCTCTAAATTCCCGCACGGTGCGACGACACTACGTCGCTTCCATCTCAATCCACGTAGATAACCAACAAAATAAAGGGGGAGGAGGTTTGGCCGTGTTTGTGCGGTCTTACCTCCTCCGTTATTTTGATAATAGTTGGCCGTTGATATCGAAGAACATCTAAAATTATTCACGACAAGAAAACCAAACCCCTACCTTGCAAAGACGTCATATGTCATCGAGCCGTGGAAGAGGCCAGCGTCGCGGTGATCAGACATCACGGAAGATCGGTGTCGATTCTGTTGACGTCGCAGGGTGAGTCGTCATCAATGGCGACGTTCCCCGTGGTGGTGTCTCCTCCCTTGACGTGGAGGAAGAAGAGGAGAAGGCACGTCATCGGTGATCGCCCGATGAAGAATGTGGCGTCTCTCTTCCTTCGACGTGGAGAGAAGGTGCAAGATGAGACAACGTTCTTCGTCGAAGCTTTGGTGTTCTTCAAGTTCTTCAACAAAGGAGATGAAGCGTTCTTCTTCAGAGGAGGAAGTTCTTCAAAACTCAAATGCTCTCTTCCCTTTCTCTTGACACAACATTTCTAACCAAAATAAAATAAGGCTCCACCTTATTTTATTTACCCATGCCATGAATTCAAGAATACAAAATTCAAAACCAACACACTTAATTAATTGATCTTGATTTGTCAAAATAATTAATGTTTAGGTGGCATGAATTAATGTGGGAGGTGAGGAGGAGAGGAGTCACTTAAGTTAAAGTGGAGTTACAATATTAAAGTGGGATGTGAGTTATGGGAGGTCAAGGGGGTTATGGAAGATCAAGGGGGGTTAGGGTCATATGTGGACCCCACCACCCTCTTAACCTCTCATGGGTAGTTCCCTAACTTCCACTCAAAGGATAAAACTACTTTAAAGAAATAAAAATTGTAACTCAATTTTTATTTTATCTTCCAAAATTTTTTAACAACTCCTCCCGTGAAAATGAAACTCTAAAAAAGATCTTTTTAAGCAATTACCGGTGCTACGAATCCATCGGTGCCCTCAGAATTCAATTTCAAGCACCGGTTCAAAAGTTAGAAAAACCCGCTCATTCATTCACTGAACGTACCCGAGCTAAACTTTGTAAATTGATTCCGGGCACACCGGGCCTCGGAATCAGGCGCCGTCAGAAACCGCGTTCTTGTAAAATTCCAAAGAAAATTAAGAAAAACTTTTCCTTGAAATTTCCAGGTCATTATATTACTCCCACCTCAGGACTTTACATCCTCGTAAAGCTTTAACACAAACAAGGGTTACAAAAGCGGTACTCAGCATGCATCTGATCCTTCCGCTCCCATGTGCTTACCTTGAGGTTCCCGTACTGCTAGTGAAAGTGCTATTGAGGAATCGACCATCCTCATAGGACCCGCTTCTGTCGATCCTTGATCCCCACTAGAACCTCCATGAAATACACCCCATTGCCATCGTCTATCTCCCCATGGTCGATGATATGTGAAGGATCATGCACGTATCACCTCAGTTGAGATACGTGGAAGTCATCATGCACCTGGTGCAACTGAGGTTGATGGTTCAAGCGGTAAACCACCCCGCCTACCCAGCTGAGGACCTAGGAATGGTCCACTGAACCTCGGAGATAACTTTCCGCCTTGGACACATCTCCGTAATCCTCATCGAGGTGAGACCCGTATAAGGACGTGATCGTCATCCTCGAACTCTAGAGGTCTCCAATTCCTGTTTATAACTGGAACTCAAAAAGACTGCTGCCACGAGGGTATGTTTGAATGACTCAAGAGTGATCGGTCGCACCCTCCTATGCATGAGTTTATCCAGTGCTACCCAGGGTTTCCTTTTTGCCGACCAAGGAAAACCCATTCCGACGTCTTAGTTAAACCACAACCTTTTTTCCTAATACCGTCAATTTGTATATGAATTGTGATTTCCCAATCCATACTCAGACCAACGTCGTAAGGCCTCGACGCTGCCACCAAGAGATTCCAACCGAAACTCTCGCCTTGAGGGTCTGACGACACTGTCGGCGTAAGTGTGATTATTGAGTCTTCTCCCAAGGTATCTACAGATGTGAGGGTCAAGACTACGGCTTACCAGAAACTCTAGGTCTGGGACAAGATTCATTGAAGGAAGGAATGATTCATATCGACGTCTGTTAATATAACAACTAGTAGTGGATACAGACTATCCCTTGAATCATTCTTAGAGCCATTAGGACACTCTCCCTGACCGAAAGCAGCTACTCGCTTCCCCTGCCCTCCAGCTCCCTGAGCCTAGCGGGGACAACTAAGGTGGGTGGTTGTAGTATGTTAAAACGCACACTACCACATGCTGCTCTCCTAGCTCTGCCTCCACGTCTGCTACTTCGCAGACTCAGCGCTACTTAAAGCTTCCACTTCTTGAAACATTTCACATGCCCGAGTCTCTTAGACTGGTGCCAGTTTCCTCTTTTTTACTGCACTGTGCAGTCTTCATCCACTCCTGAATGATCTGCACCTTCTTTGCCTACGATCTGAAAGAGCTGCTAAAATTTCTCCTTTTTGCCGAAAATAAAAACTCGGTCTCATTCCCTTGACGAACCACGCCCATTGCCTAATACAGGCAATCCTGACATGAATGAGGCATTCATGCCATGGATGACATCGTAAGGCCTCGACGTAACTACCATGATATCCAACTGTCACTCTCGCCTCCAAGGGTCGAGTCACACTGTCGGCATCAGTGTGAGGTGATTGGGTCTCCTCCAGTAGAAATCTCGAAAGTGAGGGTCAAGTCAACAGTTTTAACCGGGACCACTCAGTATCAACCAAACAAAAGGACAAGAAAGACAACATCACAAAGATAAGTGTCTTTTCATTATTAAAGCTCATAGTGCAAAGACACGAATACAAAAACAACATGGAACTAAAATTACAAGGGACTTATCCACTAGTTCCACTCCAATCCACCTGCTCCCGGAGCTCTACTGCCTTGTCCACTACTCGGTTGTTGCTCAAGCACTCACCACTGCTTCTGCCTCGGTGGCTCCTACAACACCTGCGGATAGACTATGCAAGGAGTCGGATAGTCACGTGTCATGTGACCCTTCCTATCGCAAGATAAACACTGTCTGTTTCTGGCACGCCTGGACCTGACTCCACCCCGGGTGCCCCGAACTACTGATCCTATAACCCGAGGTCGCCCACCTGCTGGTCTGCTCTTCTTGGACCTCCGCACCATCTGTCTACTGCCCACAGATGACTCATCTACTGATCGAAAACCCTACGACAAAGGCAGAAGCTTCTGTACACGCTCGGGGTGTAGAGCTACTGGCACAAACTCCACCCGGAAGAAGGTCTCGAAGTCTTCCCATATGAAGGTCATCCCGTCGCAAAACTGCAACAAGTGGATCCACCACCTTCCTACTACTGCCTGAAGGAGGCTGGTAGCAAAGATCACTATGAAGTCTGTTGGCATCCCCACTAGCCTGAAGACTCTCACCACAACCTCCATCCAATCCTCAGCTGCCTGCTGGTCCGTCTCTCCCCGGAACCTGGGTGGCCTCCGGCGCTGGAACTCGTGCAGCGCACTCAAGTGGCGTGCATCGCCTACTGCTGGGGCTGGTGGAATCGGTGGCCTAACGTATGGTAGTACCACTGGTGCCTCCGCTAGTGCCTCAACTGCAAGCGGGCCCTGTACCGAAGCCTCGTTTCTCGGCAGGCTGTCAGTACGCACATCCCTCTGGGCTCTAGCCGGTCGTCCATAAAGAGGCATCCTGAAAGAAACAACGTGACACGGTCAAACGATTATACCTGGTGAGCTGACCTGGTTTGAGCTGACATTTAAAAACTTCTAGAAACACACATGAAATCAGTGTTTTCGTGCACAATGTCGGAAATCAGTTGTCAGGGTCCTGGTGTATGGATACATCGGCCGCCCGCAACAACACTGGACTCCCTGAACTGAAGACCACACTCGGTACCCTTAACACTATTGCTTCACAGAAAGAAAATATCATAGTTATAAGTTCTGCGGTAGAACCGACTCCTCTGATACTAATTTGTCACGACCCGTCCTTGGGGCCCATGTCGTGACTACCCTAAGCCCTCCTTCCAAAGGCCAGGGGCTGGTGACTAGCACCAAAGACGTAAATCCCGATGACGGGAAGGCATTTACTTTATAAAAGTAAATAAAACACCACAGTGTACAAGCGGAAGTAAAACTCTAAGTACAAAGAGAAGTTCTGAAAAGTAAATTGGCCAGAATACAAACCCAACTAAAAGTACAACTACAACTGAACAAAAGTACAACCGAAAAAGACAACAGCTGGAAGAACGGAAGTGGCTCCTGGGACCTCCTCCTCGGATCCTACCTGAAGGGTTGGTAGAGATGGCGCAGCTCCTGGATCATCCACCACGGATCCTACCTGAAGTGTAATGCCCCGACCCTAGTTACCCAGAGTCTGTGCATTATTACATAACATTGGCATGATCACAAGAAAGATAAAATCTCGAATGACCGATTGGTTTAGTAGCCTTGGAAACACTAGATATATTCATAAAGTTTTACATTACATCATAAAGTGGAAAACTACTACAACAACATAGTCTCCATATTCCACACTCATATCCCCACATAAAATCCCTGCAGGTCATTCATAACTTACTTCTTCACATCCTGGGAAAAATAAACATAGAAAAGGGGTGAGCTCAAATGCCCAGTAAGGATAACAATATAGAGGAACTTTCAAAAATAAGCATAAACATTTAAGGCAATGCATTACTAAAACAAAAGCTTTTTAAACTTGAACTTCAACATAGTATGGCAAAAGTAAAATGAAATAATGACATTTACTTATTCACATGGATATTCTACTAATCGAATAATCACATACAATATCAATAACCACTTTCATAATGTTGGGATGCATAATGCCAGACTATCATAACCACACAGCCAAGGCCTCATGACAAGACTACAAATAAGATTTTGCCAAGGCCTTGTGCCAGGACACTAGTTTGTCTCATGATACCTACCGATGCATCGAGGAGCTATAGCGGGCTCCACCCGTCACATATTGAGTCCAATGAATTCCCATATGAAAAGGTTTAAACCTAACACAAACATTTGTATTAAAACTAGCATACGAAATGACAATACTTTCACCATAAACCATGAATGGTATAAAAATAGCACATACACAGTCAAACATATCACAAAACCTTCAATACGATATAGAAGTTTTGTATCATAATAAATCAACTTTAAATAAGAGTAAAATCCATCAAAGGATGTTGACATAGATGAAATCAAAATTCTTTTTAAAGAAATATCTCTTTCTATTTTGAAATCATTTAAGAGTCATATATTTATAAAATAAAACATTTTCTTTGAAAATATTCTTATAATCTTGTAAGGGAAGCTTCAATGATTTTATAACGGCCGAAAATAGCCGCACCCGCCGTATAAGTTAAAAAAACATTCTTACCTTAATTTTGTCGAAAAGGTTAAAAAGCACCTTGTTTGGAAAACGACGGAAATATTTCATTATAAACCTCTTATAAAAAGTCAATCAAGGGTATAAATGACTTTAACCCATATTCTTGTAAATAGTAAATATGTTTTGAAATACATTTTTAAGAAACATGGATGTGTATGATAAAGATATCCCAGTAGATTATTATGTATAAACAACCTCGGATAATGAAGAGATTGTGAAATAACCCTTACCTTGAACTTTTCCTTGGTTGGGGTAGGTTAACCTCCTGTATAATAGTGAAATAATTGTTATTAAATTATACAAGAGTCATATATTTTAATATGATATCATATGTGATCTTTTAACATTGCTTTGTTAATAATATCTTAGTATTATCGTTGTTTCAGGTGTTAACTTACTCGGTTTCTTTTATATGTTTTGTTACGTAAGACATGTTTGTAATGGATAGGTTGTATATTATTAATATCCAGAATTATATCAAGTCCTTAAACATAATTTTTAAATCATCAAATGATAATTATACTTGAATGGATACGATGGAGAATGAATCTCATCGCATTCGTGGAGACGGTAGTCCGTACGTACGCACGAGCGACAATATCATTCTTTTGATATTAAAATAATATATAAATGGATGGTATATCATATAAACAGAATCATTAACATGTTATACTTATTATTTACATGAGTTACACATGATTATTATACCCATCCAAATAATAATATATTCAATAACAATTACACCACAACGTGGAGACGGTAAGCCGTACATACGCACGTATGGTGACATGTTATTCAAAGGGTGGATAGAATACTGAATATGGTTGTACCATATTTATAATAACATCACAGTATATATATGATACTGGAGTTATTATTTTATAATGGTAACAACAAAGTAAGAAGAAGTGGAAGAGTAAAGTAACTTGGAAAAGGGTGGTGAAATCATTACCTCTTCTTCGGTTTCTTCCTTTTGATTTGATAAAAAGGGCTCCATAGGATGTCCTTCTTATCAAAATAATGCCTCTAGGTTGTAGTGAGGGAATATGGGAGAGTATTTAGGCAGAGTTTGGCCGAACCAAAGGGCTTTTATGGTGTGAAGGAAAGAGAAGGAGGAGTGCCCTTTTATAAGAGGGGTGAGGGGCACCTTTGGAAAAGCTAGAAATATTAGTTTATAATAAATTCATATTCGGTTTCTAATGGCTCCAAAGTTGATTATTTAAATGTTAAGGTGTGTAGGGGTAGAAAAAAACTCAACAAATAGAATTTAGACAGGTTTGGGTACTTATATTAACCTTATCTTTAAGTATTAACTCTAAGTTAATTAGTTTCACTTTTACAACGTCTCTTTGTATTTTTATATAATATGGTTAATAAACTTACTATATACATCCAAGAGACCCCCAAGTGGTCCATTAATGAGACAACTATCATGATATAAGTCTCTTGGCCGAGACTTGGATTTTTAGGAATTTAATACCAATTAATAATATAATATTTGTTTAAAAACTCTTTTATGTCAATTTTGACACTATTCAATAGTTGATTTTTGTGAAACTCATAACAGATTGATTACTTCAAAAAAAGTCAATTAAATCAATACTAATATATCATATTATCCTATAAGATTAGTTTAATTAATGAAAAGGTTCATATTATATTTATTTTGGTATTTATAATATCAATTATTTTGATTTTTCACTATTATAGTAATTACTGCATCATGATTGTGTCATAAATAAATTAAATTATTTAATGTCTAAAAATTATAAATAAAATATCATTATGTAGGAAAGCATTTTATCTTTATAATGAATATTTATAATCTAAAATCCAACATATATAACCCTATGTAAAAATTGTTTTTCTAAAAGATATATGCTTGTGTCATTTTTGTATTCATTTTAACTTAATTAAAATAAAGTATCCCTATCACCTACAAGTGGCCCCATGCGGTCCCAAAATCGACCCAAAGATGCCTATGGTCGAACATGTATCAACAAATAAGTCTAGGACACGTTTTAGGGTAATTTATTATAATAATATTATTATTTTTTGACACTTATTTACCGGATTTACCCTTAACCATGGTAAATAAAATATTTACCGCAGTAATTATTCAAAATGTCTAAAAATAAAAGTTACCTATTTACACAATTTTAACTTCCTGATTCTAAATATGGAATCCATTTTTCTTAATTCAAAACATAGAATTGGCAGAAATTAATTTAAAATTAATTCACGTTGTTAAAACAAAAAGTGTGTTTTTAAGAGACAATAACTATCAACAGATTGGAACTTGTTTATGTCCGGTTTAATTGTAAAATTATGTACAATGAACAATATTATATTAAATGGTAAAAATATATTATAAATATACTTTAAAACCACTAAAATTCATAATTAATCACTATTAATTATTTTGACTAAAAAATTTTGTTTTTAATTAAAATTTAGTAATTTTCACTATTCATCAAAATATTAAAGTTATCCCAAAAGTACCAAAATTTCACCATAGGATAAATTCGATATTCCGAATCCAAAAATAAAGTCCATTTTGAAATATAAAATATATATAATTTCAAAAAGTAGGTATTACTATTCATAACGGCTAGTTTGATTGGTTATGGTGTGTTAGAACTCGGTGTTGCGTACAACACACGCTATCACATTATTTAAAGAGAAGCGTACCGTAGAAGCTTGGGGTGTTACATTCTCCACTCCTTCTAATAATTTCGTCCTCGAAATTTCTAGTATACTTATCACATGAAAAGACTCGGGTGGTTCTTCATCATAAGTTCCTCGGGTTCCCACGTTTCCTCTTCCATCTTATGGTTTCTCCACAAAACTTTTACTAGACGTGTCGTCCGGTTTCTCAGTACTTGTTCTCTCGTATCAAGAATCCTGAAGGGATCTTCGCAATAAGACAGATCAGGTTCCAGTTCTAATTCTTCATAGGTGAGTACATGTGTTGGATTAGGCAAGTATTTTCTCAACAGAGATACGTGGAACACATCGTGAACTTTGGAGAGACTTGGCGGCATTGCCAATCGGTAAGCTACAACCCCAATTCGTTCTAGAATTTCGAAAGGTCCGATGTACCTGAGACTCAATTTACCTTTCTTACCAAAACGTATGACTCCCTTTTATGGAGATAACTTCAGGAAAACATGATCACCGACTTGAAATTTCAAATCCTTCCTTCAATTATCGGTATAGCTCTTCTCCCTACTTTGAGATTCTTTGATGCGATTTTGGATTACCATCACCTTTTCCATCGTTTCCTCCACCAGTTCTGGGCCTAAAAGTTTTCTTTCACCAACATCATCCCAACAGGTTGGTGTACGACATCTCTTTCCATATAACGCTTCATATGGTGCCATCTGAATACTCTAATGGAAGCTATTGTTATAGGAAAATTCTACGAGAGGTAAATATTGATCCCACATATCCTACAAGTCAAGTGAGCAAGATCTCAACATGTCTTCTAAGGTTTGAATAGTCCGTTCTGATTGTCCGTCTGTCTGAGGGTGGTAAGCAGTGTTCAAATGAAGTTCAGTATCTAGGTACTTCTGAAGACTTTTCCATAATCTTGAAGTAAAACGGGGATCATGATCAGAAACAATCGATAGGGGTACTCCATGAAGTCTCACAACTTCATTAATGTATAGTCTTGCTAGACGTTCCAGGGGTAGATCTTCTCTTATAGCATGAAAATGTGCTGACTTGGTAAGACGATCAAAAATAACCCATATTTCATTGTTCCTTCTAAGAGTCTTTGGTAGTCCCATGACAAAGTCCTTTGTAATATTGTCCCATTTCTACTCCGGTATGGGAAGAGGTTGCATGAATCCTCCAGGATGTTGCCTTCCAGCATTCACTTGTTGACAAACCATACATCTTGACACAAAATCAGCAATCTCCCTTTTCATGTTGTCCCACCAAAAATGTTCCTTCAAATCTCAACACATTTTGGTGCTCCTAGGGTGTATAGAGAAATTGGAACTATGAGCATCATCCAGCAATTCCCTTTTTAGATTAGGTATATCGAGAACACAATGTCTCTTCCCAAATTTCAAAATTCCATCTTCATACACAAAGTCTCTCAACATCCCATCATTCACAGCTTTAATCTTCTTTTGAAATTCTTCATCATCGGTCTGAGAACTCTTAATCCTTTCTAGTAATGATGGTTTGGCAACCATTTGAAAACGAATTGATGTTTCGCCTTCCCTGGTTATTCCCATGTCCATCTTCACTAGATCTATGAAAATTGGATCCCTTTCAAGTCTCATATTGTTCAAAACTCCATGGTATTTTCTACTCAAAGCATATGCCACCTTGTTTGCTTTCCCGGGTGGTAGTGTATCATGAAATCATAATCCTTGACTAATTCAAGCCATCTCCTTTGCCTCATGTTGAGTTCATCTTGTGAGAAAATATACTTCAAACTCTTGTGTTCAGTATAAATATCACATTTTCACCATAGAGGTAGTGCCTCCATATCTTCAAAGCAAAGATCACAGCTTCTAACACGAGATCATGAGTAGGATAGTTTTGTTCATGAATTTTCAACTGTCGTGATGCATATGCAATAACTCTATCATTCTTCATAAGGACACAACCAAGTCCTTTCTTTGATGTATCACTATAAATAACGAACCCATCATTCCCCGATGGTAGAGTCAATATAGGAGCATTGAATAATCTTCTCTTCAGTTCTTCGAAACATTCTTCACAATCTCTTGTCCAAACAAATTTAACCCCTTTACGTGTGAGCTTCGTTAATGGGTTAGCCAATCGGGAAAATTTTTGGACGAATCGTCGATAATAACTTGCTAAACCAATAAAACTACGTACCTTAGTTATACTCGTAGGTGCTGGCAATTCTTGGATTGCCTTGGTATTAGAAGGATAAACATAGATTCCATCTTTAGAGACAATATGGCCAAGAAAAGAAATCTCTTGAATCCAGAATTCACACATGCTAAACTTACCATATAATTCATGCCTCCTCAAAGTCTTTAAGATAATGCGCAAGTGATTTTCATGACCTTCGTAGCTTTTGGAGTATACCAAGATATCATCAATAAATACCACCACAAATACATCAAGATACTACTTGAAAACTCTATTCATCAGATCCATGAAGACAGAGGGTGCATTAGTCAAACCAAATGGCATTACAGTAAACTCGTAATGCCCGTACCTGGTTAGAAATGCTGTCTTCGGAATGTCTTCCTTCTTTACACACAACTGATGGTATCCAGATCAAAGGTCAATCTTTGAAAAGTATTGAGTTCCATGCAGTTGGTCAAATAAATCATCAATGAGAGGTAGGGGATACTTGTTCTTTATTGTTATAGCATTGATCTCCCTGTAGTCGATACATAACCTCATAGATCCGTCTTTCTTTTTAACAAAAAGAATAGGGGCTCCCCATGGAGAAAAACTAGGGTGAATAAATCCCTTATTACTCAATTCCTCTAGTTGTTTATTTAGTTAAACTAATTCTACAGTGGCCATTCTATAAGGGGTCTTTGATATAGGCCTTGATCCAGGAATTAAATCAATGGAAAAATCAACTTCTCGTTCTGGAGGATGTCCAGGTAAATCTTCCGGAAATACACCTACAAATTCTTTCACAACAGGTACATCCTCTATATGAACATTCCTTTCCACACCCATAGTTATTTCATTCTCTTACTCCCCAATAATTGAATGCAGTTGAGCTACTGGGGGTGGATCTAAATGAGAATTAGGTGGTGACGATTCTTCTCTAAAGATAAGGTGTTCCTTATCATTATCATCAATAATCGTAACCTATTTCTTCTTACAATAAATCTTCGCATCATAGTACAAAAGCCAGTCCATACCGAGGATTATATCAAAATCAATCATAGGTATGACGATGAGATCAGCAGATAAGGAACATTTATGTGCTCTAATGGGGACTGATTCGCAAAACTTTGTTGCAATGATACTTCCCTTAGGATTTTTAACTGAAAAATCCCTTGTTAAATCAAATTGTAAATATGTAATTTTCTTAGCAAAATGGGAAGATATGAAACAATGCGATGATCCAGAATCAAATAATTCATTTTCTGAACTTGAGGAAACCATTAAATTATCTGCCACCACGTCTTTCGGAGCTTCTACCTCAGCAGTAGTGATAGCATAAACTTGGCCTTCATCCCTTGTCCTTTTCTAAGGTAAGTTCTCCTAACGCTTAGGACATTAATTTGCATAATGCCCCATCTCCCCTCAATTGTAGCACTGAACGTTGGTAGCTTCCTTCTTCCCCTTGCAATCACGAGCTTGGTGGCCTTTTTCACCACACTTGTAACAGACTCCCATTCCCTTCAAGCAAGTACCAGGGTGTTTCTTCCCGCATTTACCACAGGATGGATATTCAACCTTTCCCTTCTTCCCCTTATTTCCATTCCCAGATTGATCAGTAGGTCTCTTCTTCTTTTCTTTGCTTTAACGTCATAAGACTTAGAGAATTCCTTTTCGGTCTTGATAGCACATGATACAATGTCTTCGTACGAAGAAAAGGATTGTGAGACTAATGCTCGACGAAGAAATGGTTTTAACCCATCAAAGAAATGATCAATCTTACTTCTTGGGTTACGTATATAATCTCCAGCATACCTTGCTAACCTTGTAAAGTTAGCCTCATACTTTGCGACATTCTCATCCTCCTTTTGTCTCAGACTCAGAAATTGCCTTTCCATATCTGCTCGATGGTCGCGAGAAAATTATTTTTCTAAAAACAGATCTTTGAACTCCCTTCATTCCATATTTGATACTACATCATCTTCCTTCGTGTTTTGAATCAATGACCACCATTGATCATCATCTCCAGTGAGGCGGTAAACTTCCATGATAACTTTTTCCCTTTCATTGCTCCCCAAAGCCTGAAATATTTTCTCTAGGGAATTTATCCATTGCTCAGATACTAAGAGATTTGTACTCCCATTGAACGTTGGTGGTTGTTGCCTCATGAATCGATCTAACATTGATCCTCCACGCTGCGGATCAGGGTGCTCCATACGGTTAAGGTTATTATTCATAACCTGAGTAAGTTGTCCCAAGATGGTGATTAGCTGATCGGCACCAGTTGCATCACCACCTCCACTATAATTATCTTGATCAGGAGGGCAATCCCTACATAGAGTGTGTGCATTGATACGGTTTCCATTTCTTCCACTAGGCGCCATTTCTAAATAATGGCATAAACTTGATTAGTTTATGAATCAAAATACATAATCCCATACTTATAAAACACTTAACATAAATAGAACAATTTATGGATATAATCCATAATCATAAGAATGTTTTCTTTGAGGAAGTATATACTCATAAACCCTTCATAATGATTTGTAAAGAAAATGAGAGTTATCCTAAGCATATCTCCCAGGAGTGTTGTAACCAAGAGTGCAGTAAGGCCCGTTGTCATGCACCAGTTCCCGTTCGAGTCTAGCTCAAAGCGGTGTTTTCGGGTTTTACCCCTAGGCACATCTGTGCCAGAGCCTCCTCTTCCTGCTCATATCCAGACAGGGATCTATTGCTCGGAAAACTCACAAAATCTTTACAATACCAAAAATCTAGGAAGTTCTTATATACTAATCATCAATGTTCATCTTAGGTCTACGTGCTCTAATCAGAGTTTATCTAAATCTAGATTCCAAGGTTTGTACTAAACCTCCCTCTGATATCAATTGTAACGCCCCAACCCTAGTTACCCAGAGTCGGTGCATTATTACATAACATTGGCATGATCACAAGAAAGATCAAATCTTGAAAGACCGATTGGTTTAGTAGGCTTTGAAACACTAGATATATTCATAAAGTTTTACATTACATCATAAAGTGAAAAACTACTACAAAAAAATAGTCTCCATATTCCACACTCATATCCCCACATAAAATCCCTACAGGTCATTCATAACTTACTTCTTCACATCCTGGGAAAAATAAACATAGAAAAGGGGTGAGCTCAAATGCCCAGTAAGGATAACAATATAGCGGAACTTTAAAAAATAAGCATAAACATTTAAGGCAATGCATTATTAAAACAAAAGCCTTTTAAACTTGAACTTCAACATAGTATGGCAAAAGTAAAATGAAATAATTCCATTTACTTATTCACATGGATATTCTACTAATCGAATAATCACATGCAATATCAATAACCACTTTCATAATGTTGGAATGCATAATGCTAGACTATCATAACCACATAGCTAAGGCCTCATGCCAAGACTAAAAATAAGATTTTTCCAAGGCCTTGTGCCAAGACACTAGTTTGTCTCATGAGACCTACCGATGCATCGAGGAGCTATAGCGGGGTCCACCCATCACATATTGAGTCCAATGCATTCCCATATGAAAAGGTTTAAACATAACATAAACATTCGTATTAAAACTAGCATAAGAAATGTCAATACTTTAACCATAAACCATCAATGGTATAAAAATAGCACATCCACAGTCAAACATATCACAAAAACATCAATACAATAATGAAGTTTTGTATCATAATAAATCAAATTTAAAGAAACGTAAAATCCATCAAAGGATGTTGACATAGATGAAATCAAAATTCTTTTTAAAGAAATATATCATTCTATTTTGAAATCATTTAAGAGTCATATATTTATAAAATAAAACATTTTCTTTGAAAATATTCTTATAAGCTTGTATGGGAAGCTTCGAAGATTTTATAATGGTGGAAGATATCCACACCCGCCGTATAAGTTAAAAAAACATTCTTACTTTAATTTTTTCGAAAAGGTTAAAAAGCACCTTGTTTGGAAAATGACGGAAAGATTCCTTTATAAACCTCTTATAAAAAGTCAAAAAAGGGTATAAATGACTTTAACCCATATTTTTGTAAATAGTAAAAGTGTTTTGAAATATATTTTTAAGAAAAATGGATGTGGATGACAAAGAGATCCCAGTAGATTATTACGTATAAACAACCTCGGATAATGAAGAGATTGTGAAATAACCCTTACCTTGTACTTTTCCTTGGTTGGGGTAGGTTAACCTCCTGTATAATAGTTAAATAATTGTTATTAAATTATACAAGAATCATATATATTAATATGATATCATATATGATCTTTTAACTTTGCTTTGTTAATAATATCTTAGTATTGTCGTTGTTTCGGGTGTTAACTTACTCATTTTCTTTTATATGTTTTGTTATGTAAGCCATGTTTGTAATGGATAGGTTGTATATTATTAATATCAATAATTATATCAAGTCCTTAAACATCATTTTTCAATCAACAAATGATAATTATACTTGAATGGATACGATGGAGAATGAATCTCATCGCATTCGTGGAGATGGTATTCCGTACGTACGCACGAGCGACAATATCATTCTTTTGATGTTAAAATAATATATAAATGGATGGTATATCATATATACAGAATCATTAACATGTTATATTTATTATTTACATGAGTTACACATCATTATTATACCCATCCAAATAATAATATATTGAATAACAATTACACCACGACGTGGAGACGGTAAGCCGTACGTACGCACGTATGGTGACATGTTATTCAAAGGGTGGATAGAATACTGAATATGGTTGTACCATATTTATAATAACATCACAGTACAAATATGATACTGGAGTTATTATTTTAGAATGGTAACAACAAAGTAAGAAGAAGTTGAAGAAGAAAGGAACTTGGAAAATGGTGGTGAAATCATTACCTATTCTTCGGTTTCTTCCTTTTGATTTGATCAAAAGGGCTCCATAGGTTGTCTTTATGATCCAACTAAGTCCTCTAGGTTGTAGTGAGGTAAGTTGGGAGAGTATTTGGGCAGAATTTGTCCAAACCAAAAGGCTTTGAAGGTGTGGAGAAAAGAGAAGGAGGAGTGACCTTTTATAAGAGTGGTGAGGGGCACCTTTGGAAAAGATAGAAATATTAGTTTATAATAAATTCATATTTGGTTTCTAATGGATAAAAAGTTGATTATTTAAATTTTAAGGTGGGTAGGGGTCGTAAAAAACTCAACCAATAGAATTTAGACAGGTTTGGGTACTTATATTAACCTTATCTTTATGTTTTAACTCTAAGTTAATTAATTTCACTTTTACAATGTCTCTTTGTATTTTTATATAATATGGTTAATAAACATACTATATACATCCAAGAGACCCCCAAGTGGTCCATTAATGAGACTAATATTATGATATAAGTCTCTTGGCCGAGCATTAGATTTTTAGGAATTTAATACAAATTAATAATATAATATTTGTTTAAAAACTCTTTTATGTCAATTTTGACACTATTCAAAAGTTGATTTTTGTGAAACTCATAACAGATTTATTACTTAGAAAAAAGTCAATTAAACCAATACAAATATATCATATTACCCTATAAAATAAGTTTAATTCATGAAAAGTTTCATATTATATTTATTTGGGTATTTATAATATCAATTATTTTGATTTTTCACTATTATAGTAATTAATGCATCATCATTGTGTCATAAATAAATTAAATTATTTAATGTATAAAAATTATAAATAAAATATCATTATGTAGGAAATATTTTCATCTTTCTAATGAATATTTATAATCAAAAATCCAACATATATAACTCTATTTAAAAATTGTTTTGCTAAAAGATATATGCTTGTGTCATTTTTTTATTCATTTTAACTTAATTAAAATAAAGTATCCCTATCACCTACAAGTGGCACCATGGGGTCCCAAAATCGACCCAACAACTCCTATGGTCGAAAATGTATCATTAAATTAGGCTAGGACACGTTTTAGGGTAATTTTGTATTATTATAATTTTATTTTTTAACCCTTATTTACCGGATTTACCCTTAACCATGGTAAATAAAATATTTACCGCAGTAATTATTCAAAATGTCTAAAAATAAAAGTTACCTATTTACACAATTTGAACATCCTGATTTCAAATATGGAATACATTTTTCTAAATTAAAAACACAGAAGTGGAAGAAATTAATTTAAAATTAATTCCTGTTGTTAAAACAAAAAGCGTGTTTTTAAGAGACAATAACTATCAAAAGATTGGCACTTGTTTATGTCCAGTTTAATTATAGAATTATGTGCAATGACCACAATTATATTAAATGGTAAAAATATATTCTAAATATACTTTAATACCACTCAATATCATAATTTATCACTATTAATTATTTTGATTAAAAAAAGTTGTTTTTAATTAATATTTAGTAATTTTCACTATTCATCAAAATATTAAAGTTATCCGAAAAGTACCCAAATTTCACCATAGGTTAAATTAGATATTCTGAATCCATAAATGAATTCCATTTTGAAATATAAAATATATATAATTTCAAAAAGTAGGTATTACTATTCATAATGGCTCGTTTTATTGGTTATGGTGTGTTAGAACTCGGTGTTGCGTACAACACACGCTATCACATTATTCAAATAGAAGCGTACCGTAGAAGCTTGGGGTGTTACATGAAGGGTAGGTACAGAGTTCCTCCACATCTCTCTCTCCTTTCAACCTCCTCCGAGTGTCGTCTCGCCGTGAAGTCCACCTCCGGATACTGACTCGTCATGTAGTCCACCTACGGGTACCGTCCAGTCCTCGAACACTCGGCCTCCGTCAGCACTGCTCGTCGTCTGAAACCAACACAACGAGGTGCGGGCATAGCCCGTGCAGGGGTGAGTACAACGATACTCATTAGGGACCCCGAGACCCTCAAGGTCTCACTAAAACCAACAAGGATAACCACAAAGAATATCTCAATATATAACCTCTACTTAGGTATATGCCCATACATATACCTAAGTTATCAAGTAACCCATCTCAATCATGAGGAAACACAAAGATTATGAAATCAATGGATAACCACTACCCAGGTATATTTCCATACATATAACTAAGTTATCAAGTGACCCATCTCAATCAAGAGGTAAACACAAAGGTCAAAGATTCTACTCAAACCAGGATTTTCATTATCAAAACCGTAACTGCTGAAGAGCCCAGTCTTTGGAGTGTACAGTGGTCCTGTCATGACTCCGAGGTACTTCTCACTAACCTAAGACTGTTGAGGTACTTCTCCTTTCCAGTATCGCGGGTTTTCCACCTCACACAGTAGTGCTCCTCCGCTATGGGTCTGCCACCTCACACAGTAGTGCTCCCCCTCATAGCCTATAGAGGTACTCCTCCTGTCGAGTACCGCGGGTCTACCACCTCACACAGTATTGCTCCTCCACCATGGGTCTGCCACCTCAAAAAGTAGTGCTCCCTACTGGGCTATGCTAGTCACTTCGAATCGAATCGGACAAGATGTCATCGGTCACAGCTAGCTACACGGTCTCCGTACTATGTATGCTTTTCTCCAGGAGGGTCCGCTCCACGAGCTACAGGTCGATACTCCAAGTATCAAAAGTCGCAAGAAGAAGTGTCTCAAAGGACCGCCTTGTCATAGGGCTCTCAACGCAACAGACGGCATGTCAATCAGACAATCGGTCTGTGAGTTATTAACCTTTTTGTCCTAGGGGCCTGGTTGGTTTCGTGTACGAACCAACCCGGCCGTATCTCAACTGTACCCCGAACTCTCATACGGTATACCCATAGGGACCATTTCTCAATGTGATCACCAACGTCGCTGATGGTTCGTCAAACAGACGTCTGGTCTGAAAGATATCAGATTTTCCGTTCCAGGGGCCCGGTTGGATTTTGGGTACAATCAAACCCGGCCATACTCCGACTGCATCCAAAACTCAGGCGAAGTATGCCAAAAGTTCTGTCTCATCAAGAGGAATTCAACGAGACAGACGGTGCATCAATCGGACGCTCGGTCTGTGAGTTATTGGCTCTTTCGTTCTAGGGGCCCGGTTGGTTTTGTGAGCGAACCAACCCGACCGCACTCCGACGGCATCCAAACCTCGAGCGGAGTAAGCCAAAAGTTCCGTCTCATCAAGAGGAATCCAAAAAAGTCGACGACACATCAATCGGATGTCTGGGACTCAAGATATAAGCGTTTCCGTTCCGAGGGCCCGGTTGGTTTCGTATCCGAACCAACCCGCCCAAACCCAAAGTTCTCCGAAACCTTGAGTATAACATACCGAAATGACCCTCTCGATCCAAGGATTGCATCTCAACGGATGGTGCGTCGATCGGAGGTCCGTAGCCCATGTTATGGGCGAAAGACCGAAGTGTTCCGAAAACGGGGTCTGGGCCCGGCACAACCCCCCCTCCCCCCCGGGTCAGCCGAACCGGGTCCGGGTCCGGCCCAGCAGGGCGCAGCCTGGCCCGGCCTGGGTAGCCGGCTGGCCTTGCGCTGGCGCGGCGCGACGGGTGTGGGGGTTATAAACCCCTCGGTTGTCAACCTGGTGTGGCTTAAAGCCACACCGCCTCAAACCCGGAATGGTCCCGCCGTTCTGGTTCACATCCCACCGCTGCGGCGGTTTGCTTCGGCGGTGCGCCGCCACCACCGCCTTCTGCGGACCACCGGACGCGCTCCGGTGGTCCGTTTCACCTGCCGCCTTTGCCAACAGTCCCCCCGGGACCCGATGTTTGCTGCGAAGGAATTCAAACGCCATTTCAGCCCAATTTTTCATCGCCCGTCGATCCGCACTCAATGTTCAAAACGCGTTGTCTTCGTGGTTTTCTGTCGCAGCGTGACGTCACCGCGCTTCTTCCTCGTGATTCTCTAAATTCCCGCACGGTGCGACGACACTACATCGTTTCCATTTCAAGAAACGTAGATAACCAACAAAATAAAAGGGGAGGAGTTTTGACCTTGTTTGTGCGGTCCGCCCTCCTCCGTTATTTTGATAACAGTTGGTTGCTGATATCGAAAAACGTCTAAAATTATTCACAACATGAAAACCAAACCCCTACCTTGCAAAGACATCACACGTCGTCGAGCCGCGGAAGAGGTAAGCGTCACGGTGATCGGATGTTGCGGAAGATCAGTGCCGATTCCGTTGATGTCGGAGGGTGAGTCGTCATCAATGGCGATGTTCCCCACGGTGGTGTCTCCTCCCTTGACGCAGAGGAAGTAGTGGAGAAGGCACGTCGTCGGTGATCGCCCGATGAAGAATGTGGCATCTCGCTTCCTTCGACATGGAGAGAAGGTGCAAGATGAGACGACGTTCTTCGTCGAAGCTTCGGTGTTCTTCACGTTCTTCAACAAAGGAGATGTATCGTTCTTCTTCTTCAGAGGAAGTTCTTCAAAACTCAAATGCCCTCTTCCCTTTCTCTTGACACAACATTTCTAACCAAAATAAAATAAGGCTCCACCTTATTTATTTACCAATTCCATGAATTCAAAAATACAAAATTCAAAACCAACACACTTAATTAATTGATCTTGAGTTGTCAAAATAAATAATGTTTAGGTGGCATTAATTAATGTGGGAGGTGAGGAGGAGAGGAGTCACTTAAGTTAATGTGGAGTTACAATATTAAAGTGGGAGGTGAGTTATGGGAGGTCAAGGGGGTTATGGAAGATCAAGGGGGGTTAGGGTCTCGTGTGGTCCCCACCACCCTCTTTACCTTTCATGGGTAGTTCCCTAACATCCACTCAAAGGATACAACTACTTTAAAGAAATAAAAATTGTAACTCAATTTTTATTTTATCTTCCACAAATTTTTAACAACTCCACCCATGAAAAGGAAACTCCGAAAAAGATGTTCTTAAGAAATTACCGGTGTTGCGAATCAATCGGTGCCCTCAGAATTAGATTTCGAGCACCGGTTCAAAAGTTAGAAAAACCCGCTCGTTCGTTCGCTGAACGTACCCGAGCTAAACTTCGGAAATTGATTCCGGGCACACCGGGCCTCAAAATCATGCGCCGTCAGAAACTGCGTTCTTGTAAAATTCCAAAGAAAATTAAGAAAAAAATTTCCTTGAAATTTTCGGGTCTTTACATATCCTCTCATGCTCACAAAACACTTACCTCACTTGATTTTTTTTCTTAGCACACAAATATCAATTTTTCATTAATGTCTTTCCCATCCAAACTCATACAAGGGTCACTATAGGATTGATTAATTCCTACATCACCACCTGATGTGAGTCAAGGAAAAATGTTTATCATGAGGAATTTTCAGGGTTGTACTGTGCCTTTCGTTTTGAAGGATTTAGATGCGAAAAACTATGAGGCTGAATGAGGAGGTATTGACTCTTTTTGAAGAAAATTTGCATTAATCTAATTTTCACTTTAATATGGTCTCCTCCTCAGTCCCTATATAATCTATCATGTTCATAATCATGAAAAATAATGAAATGTGTACACCATTAAACATTTCAGCAGTAAAAATTTCAATCTTCTCAAACATGATTTTTCTTGAAAGCTCCACATTGACACAAATTTCTCTCTCTATTAGAAGCTCCAGAAAGGCACAACTTCACTTATCATAAAAGCTCCAGAAAAGGAACAACTTTCAATATGATTATTTTCTTCAATAGAAAACACATCTATTTATAATTTAATTTTCCACCCAAATTATCATAGAATGTGGTATCACAACACAAGACAACTTCCCCCACACTTAAGTTCAACTAGATTATGCAATTTCACTTCAAGAGTTGGTTAGATTGGAAAAATTAGATTGTAATTTGGCTAACCTAACAGTTTTTTCATGGACTCTACAGGAAACAAGGATTAAATGTTCAATGTAGGCCATTATAAAAAGAAGATTCTTTTAAATAGGGGCTTTAATACCAAAAAATGACTCAATCATTTAAACATAAGTACCTAAAACCCTCATGTTTTGACAGGAATAAATCAAATTATGGTTAACTAAAGCACGATTTGGTTCTCTCAAGAAGTGAGGTAAATGTAAAGAATATGAAAAAAATGGTTCAGAATCCTCACAAGAAAGTGATTTCAAATATAAAGACAGTGACATGTGTCATGGGATTCAAAATTTAGTGTAATTATCATGAAATTACTAAATATTTGAACTTGAAAAAAAGTTATTTTCATCATTCATTTATGTTTGGATTCATGGGATAAATTGTTTCACATATTGATATGAATTTAAAAATGGTGATGAGTATCATTTCCTCTCAAAATTTTCAAAAACACACAAAAATTTAAAAATAAACACACAAAATTTGAAAACACACATTTTTTTTGAAATTAATTGAAAAAAAACAGGAAAACAATTAAAATTACTAAACTAAAAGGTTCCATTCCCCACACTTAAAATATTTCATTTTCCTCAATGTGAATCCATGAGATTATATATTCACATGAAATGTATAATTTTAAACAGGACAAAGAATAAAGAAGTTAAAGTTTTTGGAACAACCTGATATTCTAAAGTGATGATGGGGTCTTGTAATGTGATGAAATTCAATACATCATTAGGAAGTCCCTCAATGTATCTCTTTAAAAGTTTCCCATTGATTGTAAAGCTCCTTCCAATTTCCTCTTCTGCAATCTCCACTACACCATAAGGAAAAACATTAGTCACAACATAAGGATCTGACCATCTGGAATGAACTTACCAGGCATCAACTTCGGTCGTGATCTATAGAGCAAGACTTTCTCTCAAACTTTAAATTCTCTTTTATGGATCATTTTTTCATTTCTTCTTTTGATATATCCTTTTAGAGCCTTGATTTCTCATAGGAAGGCAATCGAATCTCCTCAATCTCTTGAATTTGCAGCTTCCTTTGGATTCCATCATGGGCCAAATCCATGGTTCATTTCTTTATAGCCCATTAAGCTCGATGCTCAAATTCCATGGGGAGATGACATGCTTTCCCAAAAACAATCTTAAATGGGTACATGGAAATGGGTTTCTTTTATGCTATCCTATAACCCACAATGCATCATCCAAGCACTTTATCTAATCATTCCTATTTGGATGCACGGTTTTCTGTAAAATTTGTTTCAACTAACGATTTGAAGCCTCAGCCTGGACATTTTTTTGGGGGTGGTATGGTGATTATGTTTTCTATGTCACCTCATACATCTGAAGAAGGTAAGAAAGATTCTGATTATAGAAGTGTGTCCCTTGGTCACTGATTATGGCCATCGGTACTTCAAACCTGCAAAAATTTGTGCTTTGAAAAAGTCCACAACAACATGAGAATCATCATTCTTGGTGGACTTACCCTCAAACCATTTACTAACATAATCAAAAGAAACAAAAATATAAAAAATCCAAATGAACTAGGAAAAGAACATATAAAATCGATGCCCCACACATCAAAAATCTCTCAAGAATAATATGGGCTGTTGAGGCATCTCATATCTCCTAGAAATGTTTCCTGTGAGTTGGCAACATGAGAACAACTTACAATACACATGAGAATCCTGGAATAAGCTAAACCAATATAATCCAGAGTCTAAAACATTCCTAGCTATCCATTGGGTCCAAAGTGACCACCACAAGAAAGTGTGTGATAAAATTATAGAACAGACTCAAACTTATGATCAGGAACACACCTACTAATAACATTCTCAATACACATGTGCCAATTGTATGGATCAACCCACACCTAATATCGAGAATAACTTTTTAATTTTTGGACTTGATGTTTCTTTAAATTTGTAGGGATTTCAGAGGCAACAAGGTGGTTAACTAAATAGGCATACCAAGGATGCATAACTGAGATGGAATAAAGATTATCATCGGGGAAAGTGTCATGAAGTGGTACCTAGTCCATGGTGTCATTTTCTAGTGTGTGCGTAAGCCAACTCATGTGATCTGCCACTAGGTATTCCGACCCATTCTTGTCCTTTATCTCAACATCAAATTCTTGAAGAAAAAGCATCCATCATATTAGCCTGGGCATTGCATCTGACTTCTTCAATAGGTACCTCAGAGGTGCATGGTTAGAAAAAACAACTACTTTAGATCCCAATAAATATGAACAGAATTTATCTAAAGAGAATATGATAGCAAGAAACTCCATTTCGATGGTTATGTAGTTCGATTACACTGAATCTAGTTTACTCAATGCATAAGCAATCACATGTGAATGTCCCTCCACCCTCTGAGATAAGACATCTCCAACTGCAAAGTTGGAGGCGTCACACATAAGCTCAAAAGAAATATCCCACCGTGGGGGATGTATGATTAGTGGAGTGGTCAGACACTTCTTTATCTCATCAATGGAAGTCCTGCAGGAATCATCAAACAAAAAATCAGAATTCTTTTGAAGTAATTGTGACATAAGAAGATAAACCATACTAAAATATTTGATGAAGCATCGATAAAATCTTGCATGCCCTTGTAAAGATCTAACATCACATACACATGAAGGATAGGGTTGGGGTGAATTAATATCTATCTTAGATCTATCGACCTCTATCTCATGTTTTGACACTACATGCCCTAAGACAATGCCAGGATCAACCATGGAATGACACTTTTCAAAGTTCAAGAACAGATTCTTCTCAATACAAAGATTCAAAACCTTTCCAAAACTAGAGATACAATCATCAAATGAAGACCGATACACTATAAAATCTTCCATAAATACTTCCATGAAGATCTCTATAAAATCAGAAAAAATACTCACCTTGCATCTCTGAAAAATACTTGGGGCGTTGCAAAGTCTAAATGGCATCCTTCAGTAGGCAAATGTAACAAATGGACAGGTGAATTTTTTCTTCTCTTGAGCAATAGGAACCTGAAAATATCAAGAAAATCCTTACAAGAAATAGTAGTGTGCTTTCCCAGGTAGTCTCTCAAGCTTCAGATAAATAAATGGGAGGGGAAATTGTCTTTGCGAATGGACTGATTTAGTGTCCTATAATCAATAGACACACACCAACTATTTTTCACCCTCATTGGAACTAACTCATATTTCTCATTTTTAACAATTGTAACCCCACTTTTCTTTGGCACAACCTGAATAGGACTCTCCCACTGGGAATCTGAAATGGGACAGATTATAACTGCCTTGAGTAATTTTTCAGCCTCTTTTTTAACAACTTCCAGAAGGGCTGGATTGAGTCTCCTTTGTGGTTGCCTCACTGTTTTATCCCAAACCTCTAAAATAATACTATGCATGAAAATGGAAGGTCTAATACCTAATATGTAATCCAAGGTCCACCCGATTTCCTTACTATTTTTCGTCAGAAGATTCAAAAGTTTTTCTTCATGTTCAAAAGGAAGATTATTAGGAATTATAACAGGTGATCTCTCACAATTCAAAAATTATGAGTATTTTAGGTTTGGTGAAAATGGATTGAGATCCAATGAAGGGGGTGGTGTATGGATGAAGACATTGAAGGAACTAAAATATGAGAACAAAGAGCATCTATATCAGAATAGAAATCATCATAATCAAAGAATAAAGAATCAAATCCATCAATATACTCAATAGCCATGTCATAATCAGAGTTCAAATGATCAGAATATGATTCTATTTCAAATAAAATCTAAGGGATTCTTGTGAATTAGAAATATGTGTGGAAGTACTCTTAGACATCATACTAGAACCAATACTCATAATCTCCCAAAGCATATGACAATCAAATTCCAGGGGATTTTTAGTTGGTGGTTCAAAATGGGAGATAAAAAATATAGAATGGTCCTCTGAGGGGTACTTCATGGGGTCCATAACATTAAATATCACAACTTCATCCCTAAACTACATGTAAAGTGTACCCTCATTGACATTTATGATAGTTTTTGCAGTTTTGAGGATGGTTCTACCTAAGATAATGGGAGCATGAGAACTTACCTGATCATCCAACATTTTAAGAACATAGAAATCTGCTGGAAAAATATTGTCTTTTTTCTAGAATAGTACATCCTCGTGGACTCCCACTGAATATGTTGTAGCTCTATTTTCCAACTGCACCACTACTCTCATTGAATTCAGCTCACCAACCTACATAGAAGAGAACAAAGTGCAAGGAATGACAATTATGGAAGCTCCCAAATCACAAAGAGCATCAGGAAAGTGCAACTCCCCTATGGTGCATCGTATGGTAAATTTTCCTGGATCCTTACACTTTGTTGGAATTGCTTGAGTTGGTGTAATAAGTGAAGAAACATTCCTTCCAAGATTGATCCTCTCATTTCCCTTAAACCCTCTTCGATTGTTATAAAGTTCATTTATGAATTTCACATACCTTGGGATTTTCTTGATGACTTCAAGTAGAGGAATGCTGATATCTACACATTTGAATGTGTAAAAAACATCCTTTTTCATTGATTCGTCATCCATATTTTTGGTTTATACAAATCTGTTTGGAAATGGAAGGGGTTTAGGAGGAAAATTATCAATCGTTTTCTTACCTTTGTCTTTCTCCTTGGATTTCTCATTATTTGGTATGGAATGTGGCTTCTCCAGATTTTAGGTGAATCCCGGTGGAACGATAGGTGCAGATGTATCAGTTTTTTTCATCCCAGTTCTCAATGTGATGGCAATGACATTCCCCTTGGGATTTGGAGTAGGTTGGGAAGGTAGATTTCGATAGTTCGTAATTACCAGTTCATGGAGGGAAGTGGCAATCTATCTCATTTGTGTCTTCAACTCCCTTAGATCTGAACCTTGACTATTCAACTCATTCCGTTGATTAAGAACAATTTGTTTCAAAAGATGATCAGTATTAGAATCTAACTTTATTGGGGGATTCCCTTGTTTTTGGCTTGTTAATTCTTGGGATTCAAATCACCTTTGGGGTTGTTGGAAACCCTGTTAGTAAGGTCAAGGATGCTGGAAGTTTTTTTTAAAGGGGGGCCTTTGTTGTTTTTCAGAGCCATATCTCATTTCTGATTGATCCTTCCACCCTTGGTTGTATATTGGAGCAAAGAAATCAAGCTTCTTTTGAGGATATGGTTTTTTTTCTGCCGATATGGTATCCAGGGAAAAATTGCTACACAATCTTCTATTTCTTATTGTTGGGGGAAACAGTCAGTTGGGTGGCTCGTCTCAGTGAAAATACCACAAGGCCTTGAAAGAGGGTGTTTGGGATGTATTTTGATCTAAAGAAATATGTCTCACCATAGTTTTCAATTATTCCAACTTAGTATCAATAAAATGACTTTCAAGAGAATATGGACTTACCTGATGTACCCCCCTTACATGTGGTGTACCTCGATCGCCAAATTGTTAAGAGTTTTGGCCCATTGTGTCGATCAACGCACATGAAACTACTGGTGTATTATTTTCCAATTCCCCTCCAACTGCAGCATCTATCATGCTTCTCTCCATTGGTGTGATTCCTTTGTATAAGTACTAGATGAGTAGTTCCTCACTGATTTGGTGAAGTGGAAGGCTTTCACACAACTTCATGAATCACTCCCAGTACTCATACATTGACACCCCTTGTGCTTTCTTGATCCATGAGATATTCTTATGAATGGAAGTGGTCCTTGATGTAGGAATATATCTCTATAAGAAAAGATGTTTCAAATCATTCCAACAAATTACATCTTCGAGTTGTAAGTAATACATACAATCTTTCGCATCTCCATCAAGTGAGAATGGGAATGCTCTTAGTTTGATTTGGTCTTCAGATAAATTTCCTGGTTTTAGGGTTGAGAAAACCACATTAAATTCTATAAGGTGTTTATTGGGATTCTCACCAGAGAGGCCATGATATTTTGGAAGTAGGTGAATTAATCAAGATTTCAGTTCAATGTACGATTTGACATTGGGGAATGCAATAAAATTTGGTTGATAATTAATATCAGGTGCAACCAATTCTTGGATGGTTCTATTAAGTTAATTTCTATTATTTTTATCCATTGGTTCTTTTTTATGTTGGAATTAGAATTTTTTAGAATTTCAATGTTCTTGGAGTGGATAAATTCTCCAAATGTTTGAACGTTGAAACTTTCCGTAGACTGAGAATTTCTGATTCGATCCCTAAGGTTGTGTTCAATCTCAGGGTCAAGATCCAAGAGATCATCGGGATTAGTACATCTCATAAATAAAATAAAAATGAAATGATGGAAAGTGGACCATAGTAAAATAAAAATAAGAAGTTCGAGTACATGGTCCAAAATTATGTAGAAAAAAATAAAAGAAGAAAAAAATTTAGGTTGGGTAAAGAAGGATAAAAAAATAGATGAAGAGAATAAAATGTAATATAAAATAAATACCTTTAATTGGTTGAAATATATACTTGCCTCCCCGGAAACTTCACCAATTTGAAAGGATCTATCGTGGTTTCTTTCAAATGATGTTCGGTTTCAGGTTACTTAGGTGCAGCAGAGTGGCTGACCAAGGTCGCCTCTCAAAGGAGGAAGCAAATTAAAACAAATTCTTAAAGGTATTCTAAAAATAAAATAAAAGAGAATAAAAACTCTACAGGAAAGGATGGTGGGGGGGGGGGTTATTGTTTATAAAACAAGAAATAGTTTTCTGTAAGATGATTTCATTTTATTGTTTTTTATTTCTGAAATGAAGTTTGATTAAAAAGACACAATAAGAGGATGTTTTTTAAACAATATTTAAAAGGCATAATCAATATCACTCTACCTATTCACTCAATTATTATTAATTATCATTTATATTAATATTCACTTAATTATAATCCTCTAATTTGTTAACCCTTGAATCATATTAAAGTTAACTTAACCACAAAGATGAAATTACTTAAACCCTAGGCTAGCTACGGAACATGCATTCGCAACACCCTGCTTTGATTGATGTTATTAGGTTATATTATTGTCAGTGGTTAATTTGAGAACATATCCAATCTATAAATGAGGATTAATTGAGTTTTGGGATTATATTTTAACTCTATAAATTTATTCCATGTGGTCTTTTATTAACGATTAAGATTGCACTTTCATAGTTTACACAACTTCTGACCAATAGTGTTTTGGTGTCGATTGTTCAATTGTTGCTTAGTTTCATTTAAATTAAAAACTAAATTAATAGATAATATTAAGTTAATTATAGTAGCTCATTGATTCAAAATAAATGAATGAATAATGTTATAGGTAGATCAATTACTAAAAAGTACTACTCTTCCATGGGCGGTGTAGTCATCGTAGAAACAGTTTGCATGTGCAAAGGTTTAGAAATGGTAGAACCCAATCAAATTTCTACTATTAATTCCAGCCCAATTAGGAAGATTAGCAGAAGAAGAAATTTGGACAAAATATAAGAGAAGAGAAAAAAATAAAATAATAACAAAGAAGTTTATTAAACAAACAAAAGTATTACAACACAAAGAAGAAGAAGAAGGCTTCGTCGAAGGGATCATTGTTTCAAGATCTACCCTTATTCAAATGGTTTGATAATTGGGGTGGATACACTTATCCACTTCCCTAAACTTCCCAATGCACGTACCAACCCCTCAAAATGTTAAAAACTCTAATTTATATAGTGGTGGGGAGTCTATGATCAAAGTGCTTTCTAGTGTGAATGGGAAATCTCGTCCAAATATTTTATTCCAAATTGAACCGACAATTTGACCACCAAAACGCATGCATCATCTGTCCTTCTAGAAGGATGATTCGTTAAAAAATGAATCCTCGAGATCCTCTCAAATGTTTGGCCTAATAAAATCATGGATGAAGACGTTATGGCCGAAATACAGAACCCATGTCCATTCTGGCGAGTCCAGCCAAACTTTGACTTCATGGCCCATTTTCACTAAAAATATGCATGAGTTAGCTTCAATGTCTTCAATAAAAGTTGTCGAATATTATTTCAGGAAAACTTGTGAAAAATATTACGTTCAAATAATTAAAATAAAATTATTTATGTTTGAAATACTACAGTGATGTTTTCAAGGGTAAAAATGGAATTTTCATCAAATTTTCAAATGAATGATCTAATCCCAAATATTCCATAAATGAAAATAGTTAGCACAATGTGAGAAAATTATGTCATTTATTATCAATAAAATATTCAATAAAATTGTGTTTTATCAAATGGACTGTAGGTTAGGATGAGATCTTGCGTTTACATGGGCGTGTATGGGTGTTAGTAGACATACATGAAGAGTTGATGCAAGACTTTCATTCCTTAGTTTGGGAAGTTCATCCTGGTGTCACCAAGATGTATCGTGATCTACACCGTCAGTACTGTGGGCTAGGTATGGAGAGATATGTTGCCGGTTTTGTGACGAGGTGTTCCACCTGTCAGCAGGTGAAGGTGGAGCATCAACGACCAGAAGGTATTTTGTAGTAGTTACCCAATCCTGAGTGGAAGTGGAATGATGTCACGATGGATTTCATGACATGTTTACCAAGGTTGCCTCGAGGGAATGATGCAGTTTGAGTTGTAATTGAAAAAGTCACGAAGGTTGGTCCCTTCTTTCCGATCAACGATACCTTCTGTGTTGTTGATCTGGGAAGGCTGTACATTCAAGAGATTGTATGTCTACATGGAGTTCTACACTGCATTGTTTTAGATAGGGACACGTGTTTTACTTCTCAGGTCTGGTAGGGGCTAAAGAAGTCTTTGGGTACGTAGGTACTTCTGAGTACAACATACCATCCCTATACAGAGGTCTAATCTGAGCATACTATTCAGGTGATGGAGGAAATGCTTTGAGCATGCGTCTTATATTTTGGATGTTCGTTGTAGAAGAATATACCTATTTTGGAGTTTGAATACAATAATAGTTTTCAAGAAACCATTTAGATGGAACCTCAGGAGGCTTTGTATGGTAGGCCATTCCCATTAACCTTATGCAGGCTGGAGGCAGGAGAGGTAGCTATGCTGGAACAACGCCTTGTCCAGGAGACTATAAAGAAGATAGAGTTGATTTGGAAGAAGATGGCTAATGTACAATCACGCCAAAAGTCTTCTGTTGATCAATGGAGATGAACTCTAGAGTTCGAGGCTAGAGATCAGGTTTTCATTAGTGTAACATTTAGGTTGGGACACAGGTGGATTAAGATATAGGGTAAGATTTCACCGAGATATGTTGGGTCGTTTGAGGTATTGGAGATATTCGAGCCAATTCCCTATCGTTTGCAGTTACCTCATAGGTACCAGGCTATGCACGACTTTTTCCATGTTTCTTAGCTCTGAAGTTACTTCTCATACCATTCTCATGTTTTTCAACCCAAATAGGTTGAGTTAGAGGTGGACACCTTGTTCAAAGAGAATTCTATCCGGATTTTTGATCACAGTGTGAGGGTTCTCCATGGCCAGTCTATTCCTCTGGTACGAGTGCTACGGTAGCATGGGCGAGTATAGGACGAGACTTGGGAGAGGGAAGCTGATGTACGATCGCAGTGGCCTGAGCTATTCGAGGATTATTCTTCTACGCCGCCTTTATTGGGAAATTCTGGGACAAATTTATTTAATGGGGAAGTTTGTAAGAAACCAGATCTTATTTTCAGGTATGAATCTTGTTTTCTGGTGTTTTTGAGAAAAAAAGGAGTTTCTGAAAATTTCAGGTCTACACGCTGTGTACTTATAAGAATATGTTGTGTACTCATTTGCCACAGGTGACCATGTACTGGCCGTATAACGGCCGAGCACCCGAACCTGTGTGGTGACCTAGAGAAATCCTAAAGTGTGGGTCGAATAAAGAAAGTACATGTCGTGTAATTTTGAAGAACACGTCGTGTATTTTTTTCATTAAAAGGACTGGGGTCGCGTCTAATGGACAAAACACACTTATTCTTTATCTGTCTTGACCAGGAGCATCCGTATGACCGCAGATCTTTTCTGAGACCCTAACCCTCCATACATTCTCCGAATTGAACTCTGTTGGTTGCGATGGAATTGCATCTGTGTGTTCTCTCTTCTTCTTGAACTTCATCTCCTGATTTCTCCTCTTTCACAAGTTATCCTCAGTTGAACGTTTTTATCATTTTTTTAGACATATGGCATTCTTGGGAAATGCAAGGCCTAAGGTTCACGTATATCAATCGTACAACAACGATTTATGTGGTTTCTTCCTTTTTGTAATTAGTATTTGAATTATATGGGAAACATTTCACAATACCCATGTTCAGGGTTTTGCGTGTTTATCGTTTTTAGCCCTGTTTTTTCCTATTGTGACTTATTTGTTTAGATAGAGGTTAATTGTTTGTAAATAGGGTTAACTCCTCCATGCTATGGATGTTTTTCCCATGTTTTCTTGTTTTGAATATTTGGTATAGCCTTACCTATTTGGTTGTTTACTTCCCCTACCTAGTTTCATTGGGATGGAGTAATTGTTATCATACATGCTATGATATGTTGTAGATTGTTTATCTATGTATTTCTAGAGGTTTAATTTGGATTCCATGCATTGATTGTGCATGATTTAATTACACAAGTCTATGGGAACCTGGTGTAGTAGACCATAGGGATAATGGATGTTGAGGGCTTCTCTGGAGGGTCTGTTTTACTATTACACTGCGAGACCATAGGGGGGATGTACATTATTCTCCCTCAGAGTGTCTATAGTTTCCTTGTTATAGGACACATGTGGAATTGGATGTTGAGTGCTTCCTCATAGTCTCTATTAGTTACTGATACGAGAACACATGGGGAATTGACGGTGAGTGCGTCCTTTGAGATTCTTTGCTAAAGTTGAACTAGAGGGGTTAGACCGTGAGTACTTCCCAGAGGGTTGCTTGTGTTTGTTTGGTTGAACCATCAGGGTTAGGCTGTGAGTAATTACCAGAGGAATACCTGCTTTTAATTATCTGATTACATGATATATGAAAATGAATTTAATTGAATTTATAGGATTGTTACTTTGTGTACTTTCTTGTTTACTACATTATTTTGTTTATTGTCTACCATATTTATTCACTGACTGTTAAGCATAGATCTTGGGGTGGTTTCCTACTGGGATTCATCTCATACCCTATTTGGGTCAGGCTTTTGGGCCCAAATAGATTATATTATTGCAGGTCGAGATAATGGAAAGCACCCTTCTACTTCAGGCACTTGATTGATGTGGTGGGGCCAGAGAGCATGGGACCAAGATGAGGCTTGTGATACTGTGGAGCTTTTTACTTGATTTTTCTTGTAAATTGGTTTAGTACGGTATTCCAGCATTGTGGTTTGTTTGGATGTTTTCCTAGACATACGTATCATGCATCATTTATATATACGTGCTCCAGTTGTTTATTACTTTTAGTCTTCCGTTGTTTTCTTATTGCATTTTATTACTACTTTTCTATTGTTATCTATTTATTTCTACTGCGTTACTCTGTCAATGAGGGAATTGTTTCCCCAGTATCACACCCAAGACCCTCGATGCTAGTCAGAAACCTCTGAAATTTGGGGAAATGTGCTTGAGTCCATGTGACCAACCAGGTATAGGGCTCCTCTGGGCAGCACCCGGAACCAGGATGTTACATCCATCCCCAAGCTATTATAAAAATTACCATGGTTATTCACCAAGGTATCATAAAACACGTCATCTATAGAGATTATATTGTCTACTCAATGCATTAGAGCACTATAAGGGATCACCCTTAATATGTATTTATATTCATATAATACACATATATAATAATCAAAAAAATTCATAAATAACCATAAGATTATAAAATAAATGGGTTTCATGTCAAAATCGTGACATTTAAAAGGTTCTTAAAAATAAGATCATTATGTCATTTATAACACATGGAAGGGAGTGAGGGTTATATGTATATCAATTCCAGAAAAATAAAATATAACTATTATTTCATGATGAATACCCCAAGAAATGAAATTTTATTGGGTATTCAAATAAGTAAAATAAGAAAATTTCTTTAGAAAAAGAGAGAGATTTTGAGACAAAAAGACTGCAGCATACTGACTAAGAAACATGGTTTTAGAAAACATTAAAAATATGGGGAACAGAGGTCACCCATTCATAAGACTATAATAATACAGTATAAGATCAAAATAACATTTATAAAAGAACATGATATTGTAACTTGGTAGTTATACCACATAAAAGAGAACTTTAATGGGAAAACGAGTAGTTTAGAATTCCCTTTACAAAACTTCAGCATCCTAACGACGTCACATAAAATTCAGAAAAATAATTTGATAAGAGTGGAAAGGGTATCTCATCATTTGTAAATACAATTTATAGAAATAAGGATATATAATAACATACCCTGACATAATATAATGGAAACTAGAATACATAACAAAAAGGAAGTCATGACTAAAAAAGGAGGGTGAAAGGTTCTCTTACCTTGAAGAGTAACTTCAAAAACAGAATGGTTGGGACCTTAGGAGGCTTGAGGGAACCTTGGGAGGTAAAAGACTAGATCTTAATTGAGGAGGAATTTGTAATGAAAATATGAAGTAATGGGTTGGTATTTATTGCAAAAGTTAGGGAATATTTTATTAATTTCGAAGGGACACCTCATTAGTGGTATATCATAAACCATGGGCTTGCCCATAGTATTTTACCATGGTATTGGCCACATGGGAAACATCATAACATATCTCACTCTACACAAGTCAAGCAGAATTATAACATCATGATTATATCAATAATGATGTCATTAAACACACCTTAACTCAAAACTGTATGTTTACTATTCACAGAAATTTTTTTTTTTTAAAATATCATAAATTCCCCCTAACCTAATATCGATGCACTGAATTCAATAATAAAATCCATTTTATGAAAATAATTTTCTAATTTTGGGATATTTAATTTTTAATTAAAAACACTATTTACCTGAAAATACTAATACATAACTAATAATTTCTGAAATAGTTATTTACTAATGTTATTATATCACATTACGAATCAAGATGCCTAAATTATATTTATACATTCTTAAGTGAGGTTATAATTCCTTTTCTCACATTACTATTCATAAGGGTAATGTTACTATTCATAATTTACTATTCACCAAAAATTATGTTGATCTTATTGGAATCTAAATTTTCTACTCATCACAACTATAAAAAACCATTTTTTGAAAATTGATTCACATTATTAATTTTTTAAAGTATAAAAAAATATTTTAAAATACATTTTTCCCAATATTCATTAATAATATATAACTTCTATAAATCCATCAAATATTTATCATGACATTTGAAATTCACAAATTTTACTATAATAATAAATAATAATTTTATATAGACAAAAGGATTACACAAATTAACTAAGTAATCGTGACATAACCCCTTGTAAAACCTACATAGGACCTATGAGTAGGGTGTGAAATGGTGATAGAATCATTGGGCGGATTGGACAACATTTCCCAAGTGGTGATTTATATTAGCTTGAACTTCTCCCTTAAGAGATTTCGTTCAAGCTTAATGTGTTGGAGTTCAGATTGGGCTTGGTCGAGAGAAATTCCCAGTGGTACTACCTCCTTCCCATGCTCCGACAGATGGGATTCATACTTCTAGAGTCTACTAGATGGGGCCATTGAATCTTCTTTCTATATTAATTAACCATGGCCATTTATGTTTATAAAAAATCATAATGTTAAGAGTATAGTTTCCAATGGTCATGTTGACCAATGGTCATATAAAATTCAAAACCCAACGGTCTCATTTTAATTATACTCACTTCATTAATTAATGGATATAATTTTGTTGAATAACAAACAAATTCAGGAAAGAAATATTATTCAAATTTTTGTGTCATTACATGGTATGATTTTTAATTTTACAACATTCTAGTGAGGATGATACACATGTAGTTTAATTTAATATGGTGTGGATAATGCATGGTATAGTTTAACTTTTTTTTATTAGGATGCATACCATAATTTAAAGTCTTGTTACTAAGACGTTGCATCTAGATTAAGGTCATGCTTTCTATACCTAGCCAATATTTTTAATTATTGCTAAATAGACTATGAAATTTACTAATGTATTTTTATGATACATACATAATAAACCTTCTGCGAAGGACCCAAATGAGGATTGCATACCACAAAAATATATGAGCACAAGTGGGAAGTTGAATTCCAAAAATAAGGTATATGGAGTGTAGATGAATGATAAACCAGACAGAAACTAGTCCATAGAAGGCCCTATGTCACAACACACATTATCTATGGGGATATTAGTTTATGTTCGTTGAGTATGGACCTAGGAGCTTATGTGTGGCTCAACCACATCGATTCAGACCTTACTGAAACTCCTAATCTCATGTGAGCAATGCTCCATGTGGGGAAAAATGAATTGTACATGGGTGTATCTTACCTTTGGGAGTGTACATTAGAGGTGAACATATCGTAGAGTGGGATTCATACATAGGAGTAAAAATATTTTAAATTCATATTCCATGGTACAAGGCTAATATTTTAAAGTAGTGTTTCCTAGACTAATGGAAAGTGTACAACCCTAGTGTATTCATACAGAATGTGGGATGAAAAACCTGATGTTAGCAAGGCCATGTAGGCTCACATGTTGTATAAACACCTTTTGGTGAACAAATGATATTTAACGCCACAATACATAGACCTTAACTATATCCAAAGGCCCAAAATGAATAATGAACCTATGTCAGGGCCTGATGAATTTTTTTTGATCATCGCTACATATCCCATAAGGATTAGAATCATGTCAATCATATTTCTTAAAACATAGCAAGGTGGGAGACCAATAATGGTAGGGGAAATCCTCTATAGAAATGAAGCTAAATAATCCCATAATTTTCATTGGAAATTCGAAACTTCTTCAGGGTAGGGTGGAATTTTAATGTTATGTGTTGAGGATGTTAGCTCATTATTTTATGGTTTTATAGTTCATACCATGGGGAAATGTATCTCAAATGGGCATGTGTTGCATATTGTTAGGATAAACCTAATGTGAATGGGGTCAAGTAGGTCCAATACCTAATAAAATTTCCCAAAATAGACTTGAATATAGTTTAATTTTGTGATTCTTGGAGATTATGTTCTTAGTTTAAGGTCATAGATTTTAGACCATATGGTAATCACACCACGATAAAAATACCTAATATGTTGGCACAACAATTCCAGGATGAATGATGGATCAAGGGGTGTTCACCAAAAAACACTTATGCATTGATGAGGAATCCTTCATATAGTTTGAATCCATGATTCATGGAAAATGATAATGCTAGAGGGGATAGAGATATGATAAAAATACGACTGGGTGTAGGGACAAAGTGTATGGGTGTCTCTATGTTTCCCGTAAGCATGGGAATCAAACCACATGTAGTTTTGGAGTTTCGTCAGTTTTATGCCATGCAGTAGGGATCAAGATAAACCAACATGGAAAGGGGAAGTGGTGTTGCAGTTGGAACTAATATTTATGATTCATGCATCAGTATGTATTCTAGATAAATAGGAACTAATCCAGGAATAGTTCTTGAGTTCTGTGTAGTTTAACATCGTGCATTAAGGGTGAAGATGAACCAAAATGAAAATGTGAAGTGATGTTGTGTATGGACATGGTATTAGTAATTTGGGTGTCAATATATATCCTGGATAGATAGGAATTAATCCATGCATAGTTCTTAACATCTATGTAGATTAAAGTCATTTGGTAAGGACAATGATGAAACAATGTGAATAGGGGAATTGATGTCACAGCTAGACCTAGGATTGGTGGTTTGGATGTCAATACATATCATCGATGTACATGAACTAGTCCCCATGTATTTCTTAATGGGGGATATGTCTATGCTGTTCTAACCCATACATAGATAGGGATGGAATTATTATTATTATTATTATTGTTATTATTTTTTTTGAGCAGATGGGCCAGGATATAAAATATAAGTGTCACTATATATCCCATATGGATGGGAATCAAGCTGTATGTAGTTCTTGATCAGGTAAGGGTGGAAGAATGATGTTGGATGTGATGTAATATCATATGAGAACATCACAATGGAAATGTGATGTTTATATTCATATAACTTGTACTATATGTTTCACAATATAGAGTTATAGGATTCGGACTGTGGGGTATGCTTTGCAAGTGGATATATGTTTCATGGGGAGGTTAAAAACCAAATGTAAATGGGGACCTATATGTCCTAGGACCACACCACATATTCCTGAGTATATATTCATAGAGTTTAGAGTTTTTATGGTTATACTATAGGGGAAACAAATAGTTTATGTTCATAAGACTTGGATCATAGGCTCTTAGTTTAAGGTCATAGATTTTGGACCATGGGAAAAAGGGGTTCGACTAGTTATGTGTAGTGTGGTGGTATGGAAACCGTGATATGAATGAGGAACCAAGATTCCTAAAAACAACATGACACAATCTGAAGAGAATCATGCACATACTCTAAAGTTATATTGCTTGAACTTAAGTGACTAGTTTAAAGTCATGTGTCTTGGATAGAAATTTAAATTTAGTTTATCATTGAACTACCTAGATGATGAAGAGAGGAGTGTCCCCATGGGAGGTATATGACGTAGCCATTATAACTCGATGTGAATGAGGACTAGGGAGCCCCCAAACTACACAATGTAATCCAAGGAGATTCTAAACCCAAGAGGTTGAAAGGTTAAATTTCCAGTTGGTCCTAAAGATGAAATGTCTGGGTGTCTGCAAATATCCCATAAGGATGGGAATCAATAAATAAAAATTCCATGATCAAGGAAGGGTAAATGAATAATGATGGATTTGATGTCTGCACAAATGAGAACTTCATGATGGCATTGTGATGTTTAGAGTCGTATATCTTGAAATTCATGGTTCTTATTTTAGGGTCATAGAATTCATATAGTGGGGTATGATTCTTAAGAAGATATACATAGCATGGAGAGGTGATGAAACTGACACAAATGAGCTCCCTAAAGGCTCCTCTCCATGCTACATATTCCTAAGGATACATTCATATAGTTTATAGTCATGTTGTTTAGACTATAGGGGATGTATTAGTTCATGGTCATAATGATTAGACAATAGGATCTTAGTTTAATGTCATAGAGTTGGGACCATGGAAAAAATGGGTTCATAAAGATATGTGTAGTGGGGTGGTATGGAAAACATGATGTGATTGATGACATAGGAGGGCTCAACACCACATGACATAATTTTAAGATAATCTTCCATATAGTTTGAAGACATAATGCTTGTACATTGGAACCTAGTTTAACGTCATGTGGCTAGGACCCAAACTATTAAAAATTTTATCATCATGAAACTTGAAAGATGTGGAGAGGAGTGTTCCCAAGTGAGGTATACAGTGTAGCTGTTATAACCTGATGTAAATTAGGACCAGGTAGTCCCCACACCACACTATGTAATCCCAAGAGAAACTAAGTCCAAGAGGCTAAAAGGATGAATTTTTAGCTGGGCCTAAAGAAGAAATTTCTGGTTGTTCCCATGTATCCCATAAGGAGGGGAATCAATCCACTTGTAGTTTTTGGACATAGTGGGGTAGATGACCAAATATGGAAGTGATGTCCCTTAGATGAGAACATCACGATGGTGATATGTAGTTTAGTGTCTTATATCTTTGACGACATGGTTCATGGCTTAGTGTCATAGAATTCAGACTATGGAAGCTGTGCATCTCCTCTATGTTGGTACAATCCGTTCCAAAACTTCAAATCCCACACGATTCATGCTAAGTGTGGGATTCAAGGAGTTTTTTGAGGGTTCGCCCCGCATACATAAAGTTATACAACAAGGGTGAAGGAATTTTGGGTTTAGGATTTCCCAAAGACACTAACATTCCCACTAAACTTTTGAAGATGCATGGATGGGAGCCGAAAGGGGATTTAGATTCCCATTGAAACCAATGGAGTTTAGAAGTATGTAAATTGAAACAACCGTGATCTAAATAATGGAAGTGGTGACTAATGGGAAGAACAATTGTTGACCATGTTTAAGACACAAGATCAACAACATCATTAGTTAAGGGTGGGGATATAAAACATAGAATTTAATGTTGATCAGGTTCAAAACAAAGGATATACTCCTTATTACTAAAAATACATTGGGGTGTTGACCTAGGATGATAGGTGAGCTAAAGCATCATGATACCATCACTATTAGGTGGTTCATCAATATTTGGTTTATAGAATAAATATGAAATAATAGAAACTCAATGTATTTTGATTGGTTGGGGAAGTTTCTGCATGGAACTCAACACTTTAGGTTCATCTCCCCAGTGCATCATAGCATAGATGATATTAAAAATAGTTTAAGGTCACATTTCATTGAACAAAGGATCTATTTTTATGTTTATAGAGTTTGGACCATTGGAACCAAGTTTATCATTGTGTTCCTAGGATGTTTCTGTGCAGTTTAACATCTCGTGGTAAGGATAAAAGATATTCCACAGTTTTTTGTCATTAAAATATGACCATAAAGCATAGTTTATCACAATGTTGCATGTATGTAAGAAGGAGAAGCATTATGAGGGAAAAGTTTATTATGCAATAACTATATCCTGATGTTGATGAGGATTCAAAGGGTCTATTCCACAGAACACAATTCCACGGAGAACCCCTATATAGTTTAAATCCATGATGTATGTACATGGGTTCTCAATTTAATGTCATCTATCTGGGACATAAAATGTTAAGTAGTTTTGCATCAGGAAAGTAATATGATGTCGTAGAATTTGACATCATGTTATAGAGACACAAAATTTTACATAGTTTACCATCATGAAACTAGGATGACGAAAAAAAGTTTAACATCTTGTTTCAAAGAGGAAAAATGATACACAATTTACCATCATGAATATAGGATGAGGCATCACAGTTCAACATTCTTTTGTGGAGATGAAAAATGTTAATCAATTTGCATTGTGAAACAAGGATGATGCATCATAGTTAAAAATCTTTTTGCAGAGATAAAAAATGTTATGAAATTTACTGTTGTGCAACTAAGATGATGATACACAATTCAATATCATATAAGAGAGACAAAATTATGTTGACCCTTCATGTGATGTACTTTTTGGGGAACATGGAATTGGTCAGTGGAGTGATGTTCTCTCCATCCATGGTGACCAAATATTATACACCATCAGGATAGACCTTTTGAGTGATTTAAGGCCCCTCGCATTTCTGTTCATTATTTTTTGGCTTCCTTCCATGTATCATCATCCTCATCAGAGCTAGTACTATATCACATTGAAGGAACGATCAGAGATGAACATTATTTTTGAATGGTCTTGAAATATTTTTCTAATTTCACTATATATTATGCAGTTCCCATAGTTTTTTTTCGTCTTGGGATTCCAGTTCATCTAGAGGGACTTATGCTACATTTTCTAATATATTTTGATCATAGATAGATTTTTAGAGTGATGGTAAATTAATCTCGAGGTATAGGACCACATATTTTCTATATACTATGGAATTTTGAGTAACATGTGTGGAATTGTGAGTCGTTTTTCGATAAGACTAGAGTGCTTGGGGAGATTTTTTGGCCAACTTTTATTGTTCTATCCAACCATTTTCTAAAAAATGTTGGAGATGGTTTTGTTAAATCCCTAGATCTGTCCATTGGATTCTTCATTTTAACAAGAAGTGTGGTTATATTAGATGTTGTACTTGGTTTACAACTTCATCGGACCAGCTACCCAAAAGTTGGTGTCATTGTCAGTGACAATATCATGAATAACTATGAATCGATGGATGCTGTTGGAGCTCAAAAACTAAAAAATATAATGGGGATTGACTTCTTTAAGTGGAATAACTTCTATCCCCTTAGAAAAAAATTTGTTGTGGTCATAATGATCCTTAATTGGTGATCTTTCACTGGCAGATGTGGTCACAAAACATCGATTCCCCATACTGCAAAGGGAAAAGAATATTTGGTAGTATGGGGGGGCTCTGGTGGTTAGTGAATGAAATTTTAATGGATCTGAAATGTGTGGAATCTCTTGGTAAACATGATACAGTCATGGACCATGGCGGGATAGATGTAACCCAACCTTCATATTTGGTGGGCGAGCTTCAACCCTACCCGATGAGCTCCATAGGAATCGACATGAAATTCTTCCATAACATGGGAAATATCATCTCCTAACATGAAACAAATTTTGATTCCATTGAATAAATGATTTTATAGAGTCTTATCAAGGCTGGGATAGATCTAGAGGGTGATGTGTATTGTGTTTCGATGGATTTTTTTTTGTGTTTTGTTCTATCTGATGTTAGATTTTCAAGCAGGAGATAATCAATGAAGGGATTCATTCAATCAGATGTGTTTTTCACTATGGCAGTAGGGGGCTTGAGGTCCTAATGTGGAATCACTGGTATCTAGGTGGTCTAGATATAGGTTTTCATATATTATGGAGTTATGGTATCAATTACCCTTTTATGCGCCACATGGATGAATAGATCAACCTTGTCGGGATCTATAAGAGATTCAGTTATACCTTCTAAATCATCACCTCTACCATTATGTGACCGAGGAATGTGAGTCACCTTTATTAGATAAGGGATCTAGGCCATTAGCTAGTGAGTTTTCTCTAATAGGTAAATGAGTTATGACTTTCTGACGATGTAGTCACCCTTGATTTTATTAATGACTAACTCAGAGTCCGCTTTCATATTCAAGTGGGGAACATCAATCCAAAGAACTAGCTCGAGACTAGTGATGAGATCCTAATACTCTTCCTTGGTTTTTGTGTATCCTTCAGACATCAAGAACTAATATGGAATAATATCATGTGTATGCACGAGGAAGAAAATCCCAAGGAATAATATGTTAATCTTGGGATCATTGATCCTTATGCCGGCCGAGATCTAGGAATAACCCTAAAAATGAATCTCCCAACATGACATAGCCTGATCCACTATGAGGGTGTACTTTAATAGGAATTCACAATCAATAGAATGCACTACGAGAGCCATATGGGAGGCTAGAATATTTGTCAGCGCCTGACCCTTGACGACCTTCTATGGGACCAACTTGTGGTCGAAATGATGATGGATCACTTCCCAGTAAGCTAGACCGCCATTCATCATAGGCAGGTTCACAATATACATTAGTGGAACAACACGGGACATCAGTTTTATCTAGTGTCTCTATAAGTAGTGTCACAAACTCTTCACTTCAAAAACCAACGCAAGTAATCTCTTCTCGATAGGAGAGTATCATGACTCCAGGTCAAGTGGAATGCGACTAAGAAAGTATAAATGGTTATATGGACCTTCATTTTTTCTTATGAGTGATAAGGGTGTCTAGGGACCATTCTAGGGAATTCACATAAAGAACCAATGGATTCATAGAGATGGGATACATCATAACAAAAAGCTATAGAATATATATGATGATCTCCTCAAATGTGTTTTTTAACACTTCATACAATTGGTAGATGGAACCTTTCTACATGAGTCTATAAAAGGGATTACACTTTTTTTATAAATTCAATCTCAATTGGTGTATTATTGTAAGCATCCTTGGAAGCCTCAAATACCCTGAAGGTTTCTCATAAGAGGAATCAGACTGATGGACCTGATATTCTCTAGATCGATCTCGATGCCTTTGTATCAAATGACAAAACCAATAAAAATCCAACATGTAACCCCAAAGGCACACTTCTAGGGGTTCATCATCAGATGCTGTTAGTAGAGGAAACCAAACACATTCTCAATATCCCTAAGTTGGTCATGATACTAGAATAATTTGACCCCCAAATCATCCATATAGAATTCCACTAGTATCATTAGGATCTATTTGAAGATGTTTTTCACGGAACATTGATAGGTGTATCCTTCATTATTCAATACAATGGGAATTACCTAATATCAAAATGTTCATTGTGGTTCCTTGAAGGTGGTGGAATATTAAAATTTGGGGTCCATTCATATTTTATTTCACATGGAATAACCATTCTTAAAGGATAGAGGCTATAACCTAGCACCGGTATCAATTAACAACTCTTCTACCAGAAGAGGAAAATTTTCATTTGGGAAATGAAGATTGTGATTCTGGAAGTCGATACAAAATTGATTGGTTCATTCTTATTTATGATGGGAATGATGTTGGATAGCCATCTAAGGTTCTAAACATCCTTGAAGAAGTTGGTTTTGATAATCTTATCAACCTCGTCCATGACCACCACAACATGAGAAGGGTTCATTTTTATAAGAGTCTACCTGAACCCGTGATGTTTACCCAAAGTGCATGATTTTTGACAATGACTTGTGGATCTAGTCCTAGAAGCTAGTTATAGATCAAGGAAAGCACATGTTGGGAAAAAATCCCTCAAGGTAACATTGCAGTATTTTTCAGTTGATTATGTTTGTTGACAATGCAGGTTTCCATGGAGAATTGTCGAGTTCCTGAGAAGTTGTTGATAATCCATGTTGACAAAGAATGATGACAATGTAATGGATGATCTGGAGGTGGTACAAAAGAGTAGTACAAGGTGGTGTCATTTCCCAGTGTTCTCCAAATTTTTGGGGTCCAATATTTAGAGTTTGGTGAGCATCGCAAAAATAGGATTTCCATGAAGATCGTAATTAAATATAGAAATGGCATGAATTTCGTGAAGAGAGGCTTCATGGTTTGGATTTCATGAAGATCAGAAGAATGATGGAAGTGATTCTTCATGATTACGACAAGCTTCGCAAATGGTAGAGGTTGAAGCACATCGTGGCGGTGAAGAGCATTGCGAGGGAGCTTCATGGCGAAGGTGAAAAGTAAATGAAAAAATTCCTTGTGATTACGATGAGCTCCACGATTGAAAAATTTCCGTGGTGCCTCAATATTTTAAGAGAATTCCAGAAGAAATTTCAGAGCATCGCGAATGGAAATGACGTGGTGTTAACTTCATGCGGAAAGTTGGAGGGTCAGTGGAATTTCCTATAAATAGAGGCCGACCCCCTCGAGAATAGAGTGAGAGCTTTAAAAGAAAATTCTTACCTCTCGTTTCACGAAGGTGGTTCGCATAGGCAAGGTGCTTCGCGAAAGAGAGGTTCTTTTTTGCGGCTAATCTAGATATGTGAAAGTAATTGCGCATTGTAAGGCCGCATGCTCTAATGATTGTGCTTCGGGAAGAGGCTGGAGCTCCGTGATGGCCTAATCATTTAGAAGTCTTGAGCTTCGCGAGAGTGCTTCGTGAGAGTGCTTCATGAAAAGGAAAGATCTTCACAATGGCTTGTTTGATCTTCACAAAATTGGGAGCCACACGAAGTAGGGTGCTTAGCGAAGGTGTTTCCAAAGGCAGTTGCCTAGTGTTCAGAGGTAAAGGGGTATTCATCAGTTGATGAAGTTTGAACATCCAATGGAGCATCTATCAACAGTTTAGAATTCATTCTTTAATGAAAATGAAGAGACCTACAGTCCTATAAATTGTGAGTGGATCTTCTGAAGAAGCAGTGAGATCACATCTGTTGAGAGAGAAACGAGCTCTCAAATTGTGTGTGGTTGTAAACCAGGAGGGATAGTGAGTCCGCTTCAAACTTGTAAACAGCAGTGCACTTATAGTGGAATTGGTATGTCGGCACACTGCCAGTGTATGCTTCTTGGACGTAGCCCAATGAGGGTGAACCAAGTAAAAATCGTCGTGTCCTATGCATGCTTTAAATCATGTTCACACTCTACATCGGGAATGAGAGAGAAGAGGGGGTTGTCTAACAGGAAAGCAAGATCAAAACGGGCAGTTGTTTTTATCTGTCATACCCTGATTCACCCCACTCTTAGGGTATCTAGCCTAGTGGACCTAACAACACAAAAAATATTTTCTGTAGGAAATCCGTGTACATTAATGGTTGCTGCAAGCATGGTTACATAGATCAGTGTTGGACATAGATCGTTATTAGTACCATGATTTACCTGAACCAACTCATCGATTATGGTGGAGACACCATCATAGAATATGAGAGGATCATCCTCTAAATCCTCTTCATCACCTGAGGTAGGGTAATCAGCTAGAGTAGATGGTTTATCGAAGCCAACTGATCATAGGGGAACACTAGTTCTTGATTGGGTGGATATGGAATCCCTACTAAGGAACTATTTCTCTACAGAAATCATTATTATAAAAGTTATTGTACAGATTACAATAGGCCTTCAACCAAGAGGTCCATTCATGATGATAATGTAGTAGTAGAGGGGCTTCTTGTGTCGGTTCAACCCATAATGGAAGAATATTAATGTGTGGCATACAATTGTAGGCATGGGGCAAACATCCCAATACTTCATAAGGGTGTGGGGTTCAAGTATCACTCATTCTTTTCCCTTGTAAGAGTACGAGGTGATCTTACAACATTCCATGTACCTAGGGATGAGTCTTACCCTATTTTATTAACTGATCAAGCAATTTCATAGGTCTCAGGCATGGCATCCTACCGGTTAATTGGGAGGATGAAATAATTGCCCAAGTCTACCAATGAGTCAACCATAGTGGTATTATTCTCAATCTTATTGGTCTGAACCTATTTTTTCATTCCCTTTTACAAATCGGTATCCATATTATAGGCTTCACAAGAGGAAAACGAAGATTCATCACCTTGTAGTGTTCCCAGTCGACCATTGAGTGAATACATAATGCATTGGTGATATGATGAGGGAACTGCTACATGAATATAGAGCCATGGCCAACCCATAAGTTCATTTTATGCGGTATCCAATGAGACATCCATGAATTCAGCATTCGAAACCAGGCCACTAAACATAGTATTCAAGTGGACTCTTCCACTGGCCTATGCTTAGTCTTGTCATAACCTTGAATCTTTAGGGTAAAGGAATTTAGAAATACTTTAATCAGTACATGATCTTCGAGCATATGGATTGGTATGATATTGATCCCAGAACTTATATCAAATATAAAGTGGTGTAATTCCATGCCATTTAACTTTACAATGATTTGAAATAGGAAAGGTTCCCTTATACATGATAGCATCCATATTCTATTTATAATGAGATGACATCTTGGATTTCTGCTCACTCTCCTTCTATTGCAAGAAATGACTATGCATCCATTAACTCTGCTTAAAACTAGAGGGGGATCTTTATGTACTCTAATAGGCCATCACCCATCGCTTATGATATATATTCGTCCTCAATAATTTAGATCATTGTTGGAGTATTGGAAAGGTTCTTAAGAACATCAAACATCCATGATAGGTGCACATTTATATCAGCAAGAGGTTTCTCAATGGAAGGAGGTATGATGGGAATTGCTGGTTGATCTAGTGAATTCTGGATAGTGTAGGGAATATCCCATTTTCCTGAGCTCAATAAAGAAAGATCATTATGGGATGATATCTAATGGTTGAGTCCTATCCACTATTGGATGCAGCTGATCGTGATTCGGTCACTACAACTCTGCTCTGTTGAGTAGAACAATTTGAAGTTCTAGAGAATCTAATAAGATGGTCTCAAAGTAGCATTCCTATTGAGATCATCGATGAACCTATCTTTGAGTCTTGATATCATGAACAAAATTTATTAAATAATTTACCAGATCATTCCAATGATTCAAATCTCAATATCCCCATTGACGATGGCATCAACTTGGGACATTAAGAGGACCTTCTCGATACTCCTCATCATTAGGAACCATGTAGGGATCCACCAACTTGTTATTATTCCTAGAGGCATACTAATTGTCACCATCAAAGAAGTATTCCAATGATGGGTTAAATTTTTCGGTGATTCTAATCTCTAGAGGGATAAAATCATCGAGAGTGTGAGATGACTTCATCACTAATGGGGGGGCATTATCATTCCCTTGTGTCATTGGTGACTAATCTTCTAAGAAGTATAAGGTTGTTATGTGGCATCAGAATTGGTAGTTGGAGGAAGAGAAATGACTTTAGGAGGCTCAGTCCAATTAAAATTGGCACGGATAACATCATGGGTGTGAGTGACCACTATATGAGAAAACTAATCATCATACTTCTAAGACCCACGATTAGAGACCTACTGCCACTAACCTTCATTATCACTATCAGGATTTACTGATATTAATACCACCTTTTCTAGAGGAGGGCCCAATCTGACAACATTGTCATCAACCTAGTCCTAGAACTAGTCCATGAACACAAAAAATTTCTTGACTGTATGTCAAAATATTCTAAGATAGAGGAAATAGTTAAAACGACTAGTGATCTCATCTTCTTGGGGGCATCCTAAATTCTTTATGCTTAATAACCCCCTGATCCATGGAACTATAGGAATAACTAGGTTCCTGAGCCATATGGAATTAGTAGATCTAGTTTATTCTTTCAGTGAAGTGATCTCTAGGATAATTTCCTTGTCGAGGGGATGGATCCGGACGAGGGAATGAATCCATGTTCTCTATCCTAGGAAGTGTTGGTGTATTACGGGGTGGTGCCTACCAATTCCCGGTTGGGTGATGTTGTTCCTACTACTGGGCCCGAGGCTACTTCCCTTTAAGAGGATGTGGGTCACACTCTTCTGGTAACAACACCAGTGGACTGGGGACCTCTATATGTGAAACATAAGTAGTCTCAAACATGGCGGCTCTTCTTGAAAGGTTTGGATAAGGAAATAGATGCTTCTTCTTATCTTGCGACAAGGATTTCTATAGATGCTGGTCCTTGTCAAAGAAATCCCTGGATCCACTTGGGTAATCTTGATTGATAAGGGATTGTACTAATTTTCCTTGAAATTCCTCATGAACATCGTCAATATCGTATCCTAAGTCAGCAGTATTTAGAACGATTATGTTAGGCCTTTCAACATAGTGGTGAAGTTAGCAACTCGCTCATTAGTTTTTTCATGTACATGAAGAGGTCATCAATACTTCTCTTGTATGTGGTAGAGTTGAACTGGTAATAATTTTTTTTACGATGATATTCCCAACTAGAAATAGAACTGATGGGAAACTAGTTGTACCAGATGAAAACATTCCCTTCCAAAAAAAATCATATCTTGGTGGCCTCTTACTTCTCTAGAGTTTCCAACATGGGTCCACATGTTGATATGAAGTGATCCAAATGCTGTAGTAGATTGCACATCCAATTTAAGGGGGAGAAGGTAGGATTATCAAGCAACGAGTGTGAATGTATTTATTCCACCCATGCTCATTACAGATTTCCATCAGGCGGGATTTATACATGTTGTGTCTTGATGGTTTAGATACAAGCGGTGAGAGTATCTATCAAATCATCTTGGAGGGGAATCTTGTCTTGAAGAGGATTCATGACCACTAGTGCCCTGAAAGAATCATTAACATGATAGGCAGGTGCAACGACTTGTAGAGAGGCTAGAGGGAGACCTTGGGAAATGCTTCAAGTAGCCTATAGATCATATTGAGGTGAATCTTGATCTGGATCCTGATGGGGGTAATCATAATAATTGGTTGGACTTGGGGACACATACCACCATCAATTTCCATATACTCTGATCTCTACCAAGTCATGATGTATGGGATTTCTGAGATTGATGGGAGCCAACTAGCCCAGAAGGGCCTACTACTACCCATGCTTCCCCAATGCGGGTGGTACATGAATGTTTCAGGGATCACCATTGTATGGTAATTTCTATAGAAGGAATTCAGAAAGGATATCATCAATGAGCCTCCTATGATATGTGATCTACTGGAGCAAGGCATTCATTGCAAGATTAAGCTTTATCTATTTCTCATCATATGGGTCAAAGTGATTCGTGGATATGATCTTACCTATAGCCTTCTTGGTATTCCATAACATTGGTAAATGATGCATAATGGTCTCCAAGGATGCATACCATCCTTTTCTGGTGATTAAGGACACCTGTCGGGTCCACTGGATACAATGATTCCACGAGGTCAGGATTATATCGGTTTAATCCCATGTTGGTGTCCCCATCTCTATTTTGCATGGGGAAAAGCATGCTCACTATAATGGAACCCTGAGGTATATCCTCTATGGTTCGAGGTAGGTTTGGATTTCATTGTATGGGACTGAAATGAATTCTAGGATACTTCCCCCAGCCCTGAATATTCACATGTGGGGATGCCACTTCAATAATTATGTAGATCACTTTGAATCTCTGAACACATCTTTATTGAAGGTTCTAGTGGTTTTGGGTTACATAGTATGTTGATCCACTATGAGTGCTAGAAACTACACCCTACTACATCATTTCTTGATGCCATCATAATTCATTTGAATAATCAGGTAGAACAAATGATGTCCATTGAGGTGGAAATACATCGTCTAGAGGGTTCGATAGAATCACATGACCTATTCATGGGTGTATGACCCCATAATGTCAAAGTCAAGTGATGAAATCATCCATAAAAACTCAAGAAACAAATTAGAAACCATAGTTTACCACAATATTCCCTTCTTGGAAGCAGGATACAACATTTGTTTTCCCTAGGCCTTGCTCAGTACTGACTAAGAAACTGGAAATGAAAACTATCTGGATTTGTTCATTTGTGGAATGTCTTGTATAGAGGAAACTACATGATCTGACTGATTTCTATGTGATGGGATACCTCTCATGTGTGGTACCAACCACATCATTAGGTCCCTATATGATGGATTATTTACCACTACCTCATGAGTGAGGGATGTATTTTTAGGTGGAGAATTGTTCCTGTTATCATCATCTATCAAACTCCAGGACAAATATCTATGATCTCGAGTAGAGGTAGAGAATGAAACCAGTAATTAGTGGGATCACTTCCCAATGTGACCCTATAATATAGGTAGATATTCCTTCAATTTAATGTAATTGTGAAGGAATTTTGAGATCTAGTTCCTCTCACCTTCCGAGATGATGAATATCACATGCTAGGATCCTACCCCATACTCTTATGTAGAGGGTTGGGGTAAAGGATCCATCATTGAGTTGTTTAGAATTTTAGAGGTAGACTGGATTTATAATGACTTCGTGCTTCTCAAAGTTCATCATTTGGTGCTGAAAATTTTTCCTTCTTCCCTAGGAAGGTTTTTATGATATGGGAAGTGCATCAGAGTGAGGAGGACCTTTTTATTGGTTAGTGCTGTATTGGGGTGTACCACCACTTAAGCTTTCTAGAATATAGGGAGGACCTCCATATTGGTTGTTGTTGGAGAATGGATGGCCTCTGCTATGATTCCTACAAGAGTGGGGAGGACCTCTACTCTGCGTGGTAACATAGTAAGGAGAAACTCTTATTGAGTTTCTAGAAACATGGGGATGACCTCCATGTGGGCCGTGACAGCGGGGAGGACCTCCTATTTGGTTATTTTATGTGTGAGGATCACCTTTACATATTTCAAATGGGACAAGATAAATACCTCCAAGTTGGGGAACAATAGTATAGGGAGGACCTCCATAATGGTAGTTGAAAACACTGGGAGGACCTATGTGATGGTGAGTGTGGGAGTGGAAGGACCACCACATTAGCTGATGGAAACATGGGGAGCATATCAATGTTGACTGCTTGTGGAATGGAGAGGATCTCTATGTTTTTTGGTAGTAATTTCATGAGGAGGACCTTTATACTGATCATTGAAGAAGAAGAGAGGACCTCTGGTTTGATCATTTCTAAAGAGAGTATTACCTCCTCTAAAGATTGTAAAACATGGGGAGTACCTCCATGATAAAAGTATATGGATTGGGGGACCTCCACGCCAATTTATTTTAGTATAGGGAGGACCAACATATTTGATGGTGATGAAGTGAGTAGAGAATTCACTTTGGTCCATACTTGTGTGAGGAGAACCTCCACTGGATCTAGGAATGGTGTGAGGGGTACCTTCATGTGGGTGTTCATTTAAATAAGGAGGACCTCTATATCGATTACTATAGGCATAGGGATGGCATCTATGATGGATGTTAATGATGTAGGGAGGACCTAAGCTTTGATCGATGATGGGAAAATGGGGAGGACCTCTATAATGGGAGAGAGAGTGGGGAGGAACCCTACTCTAGCTATTGATAGTATGAGTAGGGAATCTATACTTGATCTCATTATCATGGGTTTCTACCCCATGTTTTTTGTTGGTTTCAGTGACCAAAATAGTCAAACTGGCCTACCTATGAGACAGATGAGGTCTTAATTCTAATCTACCATTGGTGATCCCTTTATCTATAGTGGATGGGATATGATGAAATGAACTATGTTTATCATGGTCCACTAATTTCGTGGAAATGTTTCCCTTAAACGAGCATCTTCCTTAGCTTCCACACCACCTTAGCATTGGTTCATTTGAACTAGGGCTGGTGGAGTAGGGGTGTAGACCACCTCTTTTCAGCCTGACGGATTTTCTATTACTATCATTAATGTGGTTAGGTGGGAGTAATCCATAGAAACTCTATGTAAATAGTCATATATGGGGTTACCCTTTCATCCCCTACATCATAAGAATAGGGTAGTGAGTCATAGGATCATTCTGGGGAGAGGATCATGAAGTGGTTGGATGTGGGAGTGGAGAGCAGTGGTTCATTTTGTAGTCCTCAGGGGCGGTAGTGCTGGTGAGGCATAAAAGACTTTAGGTCCTGGTGGGCCATGTCCCTCATGGGAATTACCACCTCCTACTTGTAACATCATATGATTGAATTTATCACCTGCCTCTAAATGATCTTTGTGGGTGTGACAGGGTGTGAGCACTCGGTATCTGTGGTAATGGCTGAAGTCGTAGCGATGGTGGAGCCACGCGAAATTATTGTATTATTGTTCCTTATTACCATGTTGCTATAGGTTGCGGTGATTGGTTTCCAAGGGCTTGGGACCTGAAAAGAAGGATGGTTCGGTTGTAAGTACCAATATAAGGAAATCAATTTATTATTCCTCCACATCCTTCAATCATATAAAGTTAGAGGAATATCCGCACTAAAAATTCTGCATACTAGAATTCCAAATTATTGATTTCTTTAATCTCAGGTGTGTTCCATGCTAGGACCATGAATTTATTTTTGGCTCCTAGAAATGGTTATCTCTATCACGTGACATGATTATCTATGGACTTATCAAATTCTACTAATCTCTATGTTGTGGAGAAGAGTTTCACATTGGGTTCACCATTTCTATTTCTGATAATTTTATCGGGGCATGCGACCTCATGTGTTTTCATATGCTGGAATGCATTTTGTTTCTATTTATCCCCACATTCCAATGGTCGATGACATTCATCACTTTCTTGATGATGTCTAATCCTTGATCTAAAGGATATGGAGGGATTTAAGTTCCACCATCCATGGATTCCTATAACAAATTTGTCACCATGTCTAGGTCTCCCTCACAGATTAATTCATAGTTCATGAAACTCATTCTCGGGGCCATCTCTTCGTGGATGTTGGTAAATTATGATTCTTCTATCTATACATTCCAAGAAGACCAGACATGGTTTCATCCTTCAGTTAGAAGAGTAGTATCATTGGGAATTAGTGAAATGTATTGACACTGGAGTATTAGCCACATGGATTCTTCCATATAAGAGGTATTCTAAAAGGTCCCAAAACCTGAGGCATCACACACTAGTCATGAAGTATCTTATTCTAGAGGCATTCCTTTCAATGTTTTCCATAGGTATCCCATGATCAAGATGGGGAAGAAACAACATGTTTTGTGTTAAATTTCTTGTATAGATGGAGTAGGATGATCAGAACTCCAGATAGTAGAATATTAAAGAGGCACGTCTATAGATGGGAGCACCAAGATGGTTTACAGATGGATGGGTCAAAACACCCAATGAGAGTAGACCCAGTGTAGTGTGTCTCAAAAAGATATGGTTTCACACCATGAAGGGGTACATCCCAAGGAGGAAGACACTGAGGTTTACCAGATATATGGGTTAGAACACCTAGTTAGAAAAGACCTGGGACGGTTCATCAAGTAAAGAGAAGTTTTCACACCATGAGGGAGTACATCCCTTGGAGGATGGCACCAAGGTTTACCAGATGGATGGGTTATAACGGCCTATAGGAGTGGACCTGAGATGTTATTTCTTATAAAGAGATGTTTTCAAAGAGTAAATGGGTACATCCCTAGGAGAGAGACACTATGGTTTACCAGAAGGATGGGCCAGACCACCCTCCTAGGGTAGACCCATTATGGTGTGTATCATATAGAAGGTTTTACACTGTGAAAAGGTTATGTCCCTATGAGGGAGGAACCAAGGATTACTATATGGATGTGTCAAAATTCTATGTTAGAGGATACCTAAGATGATGTATCTCAAAAAGAGAATATTTCACACCATGTAGGGGCACATACCTTGGAGTGATTCCCCAAGGTTTACTAGATATATGGGTCATAACACCCTATGAAATCAGACCTAGGATGGTGTGTTTCATAAAGATAAGGTTTCACACTATGGAGTGGTACATCCCTAAGAGATAAGAACCATGGATTTACAAATAGATTTGTCATAACACCGTGTGAGAGAGAAATTGGGATCGTGTGAGTCATAAAGACAAGGATTCAGACCATAAAGGGGTACATCCCTTGGAGGAAGGGACAACATTTTACTAGGTTAAGGGGTCAGAACACCTAGTAAGATCAGGCATGGGATGGTGTGTCTCATAAAAAGAAGAATTCACACTCTGATGGGGTATGTCCCTATGAGGGAGTCAATAAGGTTTACCATTTTTCGGGATTGATCTTGAGGGAGGTGTCCTACATAAGACGTTTAGATTATAGGGATCAAAAGCCACATAGTTTAGAAGCGTATGGTGTGGGGAATAAACAGGGTTATCTTCCCTTTCTAGAGGATTTCTTATGGTTGGTTGAGGAATGATGTGGGAATTATGCATGGTTAGATTCTCTAGTGTTTCTAAGATAAATTTTGAAGTGGATGTGGATTACGTGTAAGAACGACCCATATAGATGGTGTGATATCACTGGGATAAGAGTGAGGTGGTGGATCAGATGAAGTGTTGGGGTTTAATGGATGGAGTGGAAAGAGTGTTAGGGGTGTTGGGAATGAACCTGGAGGAGGATTCCTATGTATTTTTATTAGTTGTGAATCAAAGTCAATGTAGTTCTAAAGGGGGCATTGGGACATAACCCAATAATGAATCCCAGTCAAAATGGTTCATGTGGTTAGGGATTATGCATAGAAGCTTCCCATTGGACATGTTGGGGCTTATTAATGGGAGAGGAAGAAATGGATGGGGATTGGGGCTTACATCAGGATGATTCTCATGGGGCATATGGTGTATGGATTTTTCATGAAAGTTTCCCAGTGGCCCTAGAGGTTATAAGGTCTCCATGGTGACGGGCATGATCATAAAAGGGATATGACCCATAGGAGATCAGTAACGATGGTGATGAAGGGTAGATGATGAGTATAATCCTTAGGGAGGATTCTTACATATCACAGGTAGTTCGTAATAAGTTTACATGTAGTTCAGAATGGGTTTGTCCATACACATAGGAGCATCCCATGAAGGTGGAAACTATTTCAAACTCCATGATGATTAACATAGAGGGGAAATATTCCCTAGCTACAGCTAACATCTGTTACTACATGATTCATTCTCAGTGGGAGAAACAATTGGAAGCACTATACCAAATGGTCGAGTCATTAATTATGTGTTAGTGATAGATGGTGGGGGGATAATGAATTTAATTATCCTAAGAGTTTCTCATTCCATTTGAGGAGGATCGAATTAAATTTTAATAAGATATCACCCTCTTGGATATGGGTGGGAATCAAAAATGCTTAGGGCATGGAACCCCACGTGCAGTGAATGGGGTGAGACTGTAGTTTAATGTCTTGTGTTGAGGATAATGGATCTAGGAAGTATTAAATCCCACAACATTGATAAGGATTACTCACTCCTCACCCCTTGGGCTTACATAATGGTCTCTCACAAACCCTTGGTGGAAGGAAGGAACCAACAATTGCAGGTTAGAATGGTGTGGAAGAGTGGTCAATCATGAGGTCCAAGGTAGACTACCTATGTCAGAACACAAGGGGGATCATCATACCTATTCCAAAAATCAAGAGTTAAGGTAACATAATTTGGTAAACAACATGAGGCACCAAGAAATCTCAACAAACAACCCTTTATGGATTCATGAAAGAGGGTCTCACAAAGTAAGGGGCCTCATTGAGAGGTTCTTCATGGAGAATGTGGGAATCATGAAGGAAAGGGATTTTCAAAGCATGGTAGATCATTCTTCGCATAAATTCACCCTCTAGAAAATGGATTTCTACAAAGAGAATGGGTTCTCCTCAAATAATTGAGTACCCCATAGGTCCTTCTTCCTACCTGAATGGTTCTAAAATCCATAAAATGCATCACCAAATTAAGCAGGGGTAATTAGAAATAAGGGAAGGCAGTATCGTGATGCACTAATACCATGGGTGATTCATTTTCTCCAAACCGGGTGTGACTTCTACGACTATTACTATAGAACATATTTCAACACCAACACACTTGATCTAATGTAATCGTCACATAGGTAAAAAAGGGTCTATATCTTAATCATAACACAATAATATTTCTTATAAATAATTTAATATACTATCATATGATGTAAATTAAAAATAATAAGGTGATAAAATAATAAGATTCAATAATATAAATGATGAAATTTGACATTTCTATAAATGATTATCAACACCAATTCACTTTTCCATGAACTATCACATTCAACGAAATAGTGAGATAACCCAAAAATTAAAAACTAAACATCTTCATAACATATTCAATAAAATGTCATTGTAAATTATAAAATAATATGAACTCCAATCCCTATATATTATCTCATATCTTAATATGGAACACTATAGTTTTCATCACGGTCTTAAAGAGTGACTTTATTACTAAATTTTATGTATTTGAAATAAAACAATTGATTTCATTAACATCATATACGCTTGTTCTCTTTAAATGGTTACTTTTACTACTTCTTTCTCTATTACCCACACACAACTTCATGCAACACACTCTTATTTTCTCTAACTGCAAAACCCCATTTATATTTTGAAATTAAAATTCACAACCCAATACAAAAAATGAATATTCATTATTAATTTTCACTGATAACCTATAATATCATTATAGAATTATAAGTGACAATAATATGGTTATTATATTATTAGGAATGTATCTGATTTTTTTGATGACAAAAACCATGAAAAATCATTGAATTCACAAAAAAGATTACCAGATATCCAATCCAACAGAATCCTCAATATGTTCCATGAGAAGTACGCTTAATGAAATAACTTAAAATTTCTATATTCTCACGAGAATTGTATTATTGGCATGGAAAAAAAGGAAATCTTGTGGTACTTCTTTTTTATGCAACATAATTTTTATTATCCAGTAGGACTCTAATTATTGACCACCAAGTCATTGGTGGTCATGAAATGTACTTGACATTTTTCATTTCAATTCATCTACATTTATCTCAAAATTATATTTCACTACTATTCCAATTATATCATCAAGAATTACATTACTTATATATAAATATTTTGTATTGGCATGGACTAATAAAAAAATTGAACTCACTCATCCATTATGACAATAGAATATTGAATAAAATGGAACAAACATCAATGGACTTAATATTCTTATTTTGCATCAACAGGCTCCATAATCTTAACTTTTTTTTGTCTATCAATAACATTTTTCATCTATCACTTATATCAATTTAATTATTATTAAATACCTAAAATTTAATTAATTATAATATTATATGAGTTTTCTTATTATAGGATCCAATAATGTTTTCATTAAAAAAACAATTTTCTTTCATTAATAATATCAACTATCTTAGACACTTTTACATATAAAATCATTTAATCTCATGAAAATTGTACCCATATACATGATAAATATATTTTCGGTTCACATAATCTACAAAAAATTTAAAAAACTCAAAATAAACCCATACAAACATTCTGAAATTACAAACTAACCATGTTTTTAAAAACTATGCTAAAATATATTGTCCACCTAAGTAATAAATCATACTAATTTAATGAAAAATATATTACTTAATTTTAGGTTGTAATAAAACCAAATAAAATAATAATAAAATAAAAATATAGAGAGAGGGGTTAGTATGAAATACCATATAAATAATAAGTTTTATGCTAAACTCCTATTATTAACCACAACTATTGTAATGAATCAACTTTCATTGGCTTGGAAAACAAATCATTAAAATTATCCTTGATAGGATAAAAATCTGGAATCAAAACACCATACTCCACTATTTTCATTATGAAGTGGTAATTGATGTGTTTTTTCTTTGCATATTGATGATCCATTGGATTTATTAATATATATATCATGATTTAATTATAAAATCCCACTAATAATGGTTTTTAACACCACCATTTTATTTTGAAATTAACTTCTCATCTATATCAATTGTGATGTTTCATGAGTTAAAAAACATACACCACATAATCTATACATAATTTAATATAAATTTAAATCATTATATTCCTACATATAAATTTATCTCCTAAAAAAATCAAATTTAGTCTTTATATAAATAGCACTTCTAACCTGATCAACATCATAAAATATGTAAAGGGTTATATTACCTTTACTGTAATATATTATCCCAAATTCAATAGTACCATTGATTTAACTAAAAATTAACTTCATTGAAGTGGAATTACTTTAAATTATTTTAATTTAATATAAATCACATAATGTGATAGTATAAATTATTTTAACTACTGATTCCATTTAATAGAGAAATCTTTGAATGGGTTTTCATGAACATCATTTGATTGACCACTTTATCTTTATTATCCATGGATGTTTTATTTTCCACAATAATTATAGTATTATCCACCTTTTCATACACTATATAAAACATCATTTAATGATCTTGGGATATCTTCTCCCAAGAATGATAAATATCATATTTTATTAGGAAAATTTGGGGAGACAATAAATAATCCATCTCTCCCAACATAAACACATCAAATAGTTCCATGAAAGGAGTAAAAAACCCTTAAGAACATCATCCGCATTTACATTAAATTTAATATCATCAATATACATAATAAAATAGAAATAATTATCCTTACATTCTTAAAAATAGTGGTAATTATCTAATTTCCAATTATTTAATCTTAGGTCCATTAAAAATGAATGAAGTTTCAAATAAATTCCCTCATAGACTTTTTTAATACATATAACTACATTTTTATTGTAAACACTAACATCATCATTGAAATAAAAATTTATGTTTCTTAATATATAATTCATTTTCATTTTCAAATTTAGGATGGTATAATAGGCATCTATTTAAGAAATTTTGCATCATATTTTAATAATGGGATAAATAAATATATTTACTGTATAAACACATGAATCTATAGAAATTTATTTTCAATGTAAAAATAGTTAACATGAGAATAATCCCTATAAATTATCCATTCATTATTCATCATCACATTACCTTTCTCAGACAACTTGTAACGAATCACCCACAGTCTTCTAAAAAGGGTCTTATTTGTTAGATTATAAACAAACTCGAAATTATTAATCTTCTATATGTCATATAATTATTAATTCATATCATCCACCAACCCATTATTCATCAATTCATCTATAACATTATTTTCGTCCACATATTAAAACTAGCACATATTGGTAAATGTTCTCAAAGTAAATATAAATTGAGAAGCCTCACTAGCATCACCAGTTTTGTTTTAAAAATAAAAAACATTATAATCATTTGTTAAAATTAATATCTATATTGTTAATAAAATATATGGTTGAATAATCCTAAACCTAATATTCATTCCATGAATATTCTAAATTTTTTAATCTCTATCATGTTATCAAACAAATTATTATTATTATTCTTCACATAGAAAAAATGTTATTTACTATCTATATATACCATATGAGTGTTATAACACATTTACAACAAAATTATAGGTAGATAAAAATGAATTATTAATTTCTGATTAGGCTAAAAAAATTTATAATTAATAAAACTAAAACAAACTAACATAAAAAATAAAGTAATTTCTAATTATAGGTGTTGAAACCTCAATTATAGTCATAAATTATTCCATCGAATTATAAATTGAAAATTTAATTAACTAATGGTGTCTTTAGAAAAGTGATAAAAGAATGAAATCTCTCTTTTTTGGAATCTAGATGAGAATATTTATAATTTGAGTGATTTTGATGTTTGGGTGGTGGGTATTCAAATAAATACATTTTCCTTCATATAATATTATGGAATTAGTTCTTATAGATCCTTGGTATGGTTAACCTTTACTAAGTTAATAATTTCACTATTTGTATTTTAAATTCCATTGTATTATTATAGGAATTGGTGACAAAAAACATTATATAGACATAATAAATCTAGATTTTATATTGGTTATAACAGAAAAAGGGTGATTAGCAACTAAACAAGAAATATTCTCCTCAAATCACAAAACATAAATCAGAAAATATAATAGAAATATTATTAAAATTAATAAAAAATGTAACAACCAAAAAATGAATTGAAAATTGAAAATAATCACTATGAAACACATTCCCCTATATTAAAATTAACAAGAGCTTTGATTTTACCCCCTTATACTAATCACAATGAGTAACAAAGCCATGGTGACTAGGTGGTGAATCATGGATGTGGCATCATGGCTCTTGATCATGAAATCGCAATGTCTGGCCATTATATGTGTTCATGGTATATCTCTTATAATTCCTAGCCCTAGAAAATCAGCAATAGTTAATTATTTTAATACATTGACATGATTATAAGTAATTAAATACCGAAGGGCCAATCAATGAAGTAGCCTTGGAAAGAAGGATACATCCATCAACCTTACATTATAATTCCAAACCTAAAGTACAACATTGATAATCCTTTTAGAACACAATTAATCTCCTAGATTAACCCTACATATCATTCATAATACAAATCTTAGAATCCTGGGAATGTAAAATATAATAAAGGAGTGAGATCAGATGCTCAATAAGGGTTAAAAATATATCAGAAGCTTTCATAAATAAGAATAAACTTTTAAGAAAAGTATAAAATGGAAAACAATTCTTTTAAACATAATCAAACACATAATATGGAAATAATAAATAATATAATTCCTTTTAAATGTTTACAAGAATATTCTACTTTTTGAATAATCACATGTAATATCGATAAATAATCTCATAATAAGGGAATGCATAATGTAGAACATCTGAAACATATAATCGAGGCTTAATGCCATGAATCTAATATTTCCAAGGCTTAATTCCATAAATATAATACTATAATAGATTAATGATAATAATATAAAAGTGGGTAAAAACTCAAACTAATTTTTCTTATGAGACATACTGCTACATTTGCGGTATATAACAGGAACCACCCATAACTTACTACATCCAATACATTTATCATATGAAAAAAATGAATCATAATGAATAAAATTCTTTGTATTAAAAACTAGTATACAAAATATGAATACATTAAACATAAATAAAGAATAGTGTCTAAATAGAACATCCACAATCAAACTGATCATAATCCATTCAATAAGATATGGTAAAATATTTGATAAAAGATAAACATCAATTAAAAATAAGATCTAATAAAGGATTTTGACATTGATTAAATACACTATTAAAATCCTTAAAAATATCTTGCGAAAAAAATCCATTTTCTTTAAAATAATTTATTCAAAAGTCGAGGACCTATAACAGATGAAATTTAAAAAGTAATTTTTAAATCAATGTATACCATACAACTTTGATACTTTTGAAAGGAATTAACATTTTAAAACATTAATGCCTATATGAATAAATCCTTAAAACCATTTTGAAAAAAATTACATTATTGAGAATGATTTAGAAGAATAAATTTGTAAAACATTTAAAAGTACATTTTTTTAAAGAGTCCCTTAAAAACGTTAAAAATATTTCTTCTTAAAATTTTTTATTGAATTTTAAAATAGGCATAAAATTTTAATTATAATCCAATATACATATAAATAAATATGTATGATAATATAAAGAATATTGAAATGGATAAAAGATATCTTTTTTTAAACATTAAAGCATCTCATACCACATTGATCATTTAAATAATAATCCAAATATCATAAAATGACTCTTTAAGGACCATAAAGGTAAATTTATTCATGAAAGAAAATATAATATAGGAAGTAAATGAACCACACACAATAAATAGGTGGTGAACAAGGCTTATATCTAGGGAAAATTAAAAGTGAGATGGAATTCCCATACAGAGATCATTTCATAAGAGTGAGGATAAATAAATGACATAATTATGTGTGAAATAATTATAAATCAAGCCAATATAATTGTAAATTCATTATAAAACAATTATTGTTCATTAACACATATTCTATGAAGAACATACCCAATGACATAGATGTTTTTTCTCAATGAATGGAAACTGAGTTAAGATTTCCCTTACTATAGGTCTGATACCCTCTGTATGTGTATGAAAATAATGTATAAGTATTTTAAACATATTATTAACTTATAGTAGAGTCATTATAATATTTATTACATAATATAATATTCATTTATGACTTTGTATTACCAATTTGTTAACAATTCCAAGTTAAAATAAATGTTATTGTGTAATAAATTCTTTATTTATAGTACATGTTTTGAATTCTTATTCTTGAACTTATTACATAGATCATAATTTACCCAATTCCATAATTTATAACATGATTTCTTTATCATATATATTTAGAATATAAATATATATAATAGATATATATATGAAATGAAATACAGCATTCATGGAGAGGGTCGGTAGTACGTACGCCTAAACGCTGTTTTGGTTTTCTTATCATATTGAATTAAAGCAAGTAAATGAAAAACACACACACACAAATATTATTCCAGTATAGTTAATAAGTCATGTATTTCTTATTTATCCATTATATAATCTTTAATAATCATATTGAAATGGATGTAATAGAAGATGATTCTCATCGCGTTGTGGGGATGCTAAGTCGTACGTACGCCCGAGCAACGATATCATTATGTAATGGTAAAGGGTAAGGAATTGGATGGAATATAGATTATATAGAAACAATTATGTAATATTTATTATTTATATCCTTTAAATTTTTCATAATACCCATATAAATAAGGTATAAATGAAAAATAGTTTACCCCATGTTGTGGAGATGGTAAGTCGTACGTACACACGTATGGTGATATTTTTTTGTAGGATGGGTAAATGGTGGAATATGGATGTAATATAATCAAAAAAGTATATAATAATATATTTAATTCTTGATTTATGACATTATTATCAAAACAAAATAAAAATAGGAAGAATAAGAAGAATCAAAATTGAATTGAATTGGTAAAATAATGACCACTTCTTTGAGTGTCTCCTTTTGATTTAGACAGAAGGACTCCTTATGTAGGATTTATGCCCAATGTATGGACTCAACGATGAATGGAGAGAAATTTAGAGAGTAATTGGTCATTTTTTTATAGAAAAAGTAAATTATAGGTGTCAATTAACGATAAGTATAAGCTACATTTGATAAGATAGGTGGGGCACTTTTAGAAACAACAATACTATTAATTTATTATAATATATTTTTTGACTTAAAATTTATCAAAAGTTATTTATTTATAGTCAAAGATGATGATGGGTATAAATCCTCTCTACCAATTAATTTTATACATTATTAAGGAATAAAATTAACCTTATATTTTTTTTCTTTAACCATGGTTAAAAAATACAACTCTTACCATGGTAACTTGTCTTTTTAAACTATATTGTTTATACAACAATTATAAAATGAAAAATGAACCCCAATTATATAATTTATGAAATATTTAAAATTATAATTCTAATTGGGCCTAATTATATGTTTTTATAAATTTTATATAATATTATGAATTACTAATTAGTTTATAATCATATTTATTCAAATTTTGACACAATTTATAATTTGACTTTTTATAAAATCAAGTCAAATTGATTCCATCAAAAAAGATAAATAAATCAAACCTATCATTTTATATTAATCCAATAAATTCTTTTATGGAATAAAATATTTCAAATTATATTTATTTCAATATATATAATATCAATAATTCGATTCTTCCTTTAATAAATCAATTACTGCATCATCATTGTGTCACCAGTTAATTTAATTATATAATGTATAAAAATTATAAATAAATGATAATTATGTTGATAAATATTTTATATTTCTAAATAATATTTATAGTCAAAATTATATTTTTTATTACTATATTAAAAATGATTTAGTTATGAAAATTTTAATATGACATTTTTAACTCTTCTTTAAATAATATAAAATAAATATCTTAATCTAACAAATGTGGTTTAAAAAGTATCATATTTTATACATGAGATTTTTTTTGGTTCTCAAAACACTAATCCAATAAAATTATGAAAACATTTTTGGTAATTATATTATATTTTAATATTATTTTCTACTTTAATTACCATAATCACCTTTAATTGTGGTAAATAAAATTAAAAAGATTCAATTCATAAAAAAAATATTTATATCATGTTAGACCAAATGTTTCATACTGATTACAACCATGTATGTCCTTTTTTCTTAATTAAATTCACAAAAGTGGTAAAAATATGTTTAATTTTAATCCTATAAATTGTTTTAGAAGGTGGAAAAAAGAGAATTTAAAAAGATCAACAAATTTTTATTTCTAATTATATTGTGAAAATGGATCCAATGACCTAAATTGTGTTAATATGTGTATTATTTATCTATTTTGAATTTAAAATAAATATAGAATAATAATAATATTTAAATGAAAAATTAATGTTTTTAAACAAAAATGCAGTAACATAACTTTTCATCATAAATTGAATTTTTTCAAAAAAAATAAAAAAAGTTCACGCTAAGATAATTTTGATATTATGAAATAAAAAATATATCTGTTTTACAAAAGTAAATATCTATGATTTTCTAAAATTGTTATCATTTTTGTTCATAAAAAGATAAAAAATCTAGTTCCTTTAAGAAAATTGTATTTCCATACATATAGCCATTTTTCTTAAACATTTACATTTCATTACCAATATGTTTTATTAATGTAAAAACATCATAAATAATATACATAAATTATTTATTACCATTTATATAATTATTTGCAATTAAATATTTAAAAATATATAATTTAAATAATTATAATATGAATGTTTTTCTCTGCAGAAACTCAATATTGTGTGTATTGCAAGACAATTAATTGTTGTGTGAAATATAGTCTATTTAATTTATTTAAAAATATAATGTATTGTGAAATCATGGGGTATTAAATTCTCCCCACTTTCAAAAAATTTCATCCACATAATTTCAAAAATGGAATTCTAAAATAAAAGTTTGATTCTATAAAATAACTTTGTGGAAACCCCACAACAAAAATAGGGTTAATAAAAGGTCCAATTTAAAATAATGAAATGGAATTTTGAATGTTATTAGAGATAACACATACACGAGTTCCATATATGAAAACATGGACATGAAATATATATCTAACCATCATGATTTGATGGATAGTGATACAGAACATGATTAGGAGAAGTTAACAATCACAAATCTATTAATCTACAATGGTATAAGGGACCATTTGATTCATTTGAAAAAGTTTTTGGATATCATTTTTTTGGTTTCATGATCCTTTACATAGTGTTGAAAAATTATTTTAATATTCAGATAATCATTTAATTTAGTTAATTCCATGACAGAAGCATAATTTCATCCTTTAGTTGTTCTTTGATATATTTTCACATTATCCCATACTCCTAGAAATGAATGTTCAAAAGGAAATTTTCTTTCCTAAAGCACATTTGATAAATCATAAGGCCCGTAAATAATTCCATCATTTGGTAAAGTTTTTCTAAGATAAAATATGTTATTACAAAGTATCCAATTAATCATACTTTATCATCAAACAATAATATCCAATGTTCAACTTACTTCATTCCAAACTTTAGATTCGACCAAAATACTTCAATCCAAACTTACTTTCCATAAAGGTCTCTAAATTTAAAAAATAAATCATAATAATAGATTCACCAAACAATGTAATGTAGCTCTTATTATAACATATCAAATAACTTATCACCTTTAAATCCAGAATGAAAAATAATACACTTCCCAATACATAAAGAAGAAGTACTGTTGCGTAATCCTTAAATATCTCATGTATCTTATAAATATAGTTCTATTGATGTAATAATAATTGAATGAAAATAAAAAATAACCTTAAACATTCAAATTAAATATTAACCCATTAATGTTTCTTCAACATGTTATTCCTTAATACCTCCTTCATCTCATTTTCCTTTTTAGTCTCTTTGTCATCAATAGTATAATAATTTCTTGTATAACCTTTTCAATTCTAACCATTGACCAAAACATAAGTCACAATATTATAAACAATAATTATAGTGCTATAGTCTTTATGAATAATTCATATGATCTCTAAATAATTCAATCTTCTTCTCATTCCATAATTCCATATGATAAACTTAGATTATCCATTAACAAATCTAAAGGATGACATCTTATATGTAGAATTGTTCTCAAAGTCATTCACATGGTTATGTTTTCTAATCTATATTTTCTAAATATAATTTCATATTTTGTTGATAAAAATCCTCTGATACCAAGTGAAACACCCCTACCTAAGAATCCCATATCTGGTGCATTATTTTAATACATTGGTATGATTACAATTAATCAAATCCTAAATCAACAATCAGTTTATGTGTCTTAGAAAAAAATATTACATTCACTAACCTTAAATTAAAATTCATAACATAAAATAAAATATAGATAATACATTGAGGAAACCATTAGTTACCTATATTAACCCTACATATCAGTCATAATACACATTTTGGCATCCTCGAAAAGTAAAACATAAGAATGGGGTGAGCTCAGATTCCCAAGAAGGGTAAAAAATATAGCGTAGGCTATCATAAATGAGAATAAACTTTTAAGGAAACAATAAAACTAAAACAAAATAGTTGTAAACATAAAAATTAACATAATATGGAAATAATAAATTATATAATTCCATTTAAATATTCACATTGATATTTTACTATTTGAATAATCACATGTAATATTAATAACTATTCTTATAATGATGTAATTCATAATGTTAGACATATGAAACATACCATAGAGTCTTAATTCCAAGAGTCTTATATTTTCCAGTATTTATGACATGAAACTTATAATTTCAAGGCTTCATTCCAACAATATAATAAATTGGTAAAAACACAAACTTGTTTTTCTCATGAGACCTACTAATGCATGAAGGGGTTATAGTGGGCCACACCCTTAACTTTCGAATTCCAATACATTCCTCATATGAAAAATGTGACACATAAACAAAATAACCATTCATATTAAAAACTAGTATATGAAATATGAATATTTTAACCATAAACCAAGAATTGTATATAAATAGTACATCCAAAATAAAACTGATCATAATCCATTCTATAAAATATAGTAAATTATATCATAATAGATCAAACTAAATTATGAAAAATATCCAAGAAAGGATGTTGAAATAGATGATATACTTTATTAAAATCTTTAAAAATATATTATGACAAATACCCATTTCTTTGAAATCATTTCTTCAAAAGGCAACCACTTATATAAGAAGTCAGTAAAGAACAGATTTTTTAATAAACATGTCACATAACACTTTGAAACTATTAAATGTAATTAACATTTTAAAACATTATTGCCTATATAAATAAATTCTTAAATAAAATTTTAAAACAAAGACATTAACGAGAAATATTTATAAGAATAAATATTTAAAACATTTAAAATGATTTTTTAGTTAAAGGGTCACTTAGTAAAATCATTAAAAATATTCCTTTAAAAAAAATTTGAATGAAACTAAAAATAGACATAAAAGTTTCTTTATAATCCTTTATATACATATTAATAAATATCTATGATAAAATCAATAATATTGAAATGGAGAAAGGATTAATTTATTAAACATTAAAACCATCCCATACCACTTTGATCATTTATATAATAAGCCCAATACCATCCAATGAATCATTAAATACCATTAAGATAAATTTATTCATGACCTAAAATGTAATAGGGGTAGAAAATACACCACACAGAATAAAAAGGTTATGAATAAGGCTTATATCTCACGAAAATTACAGCTGAGATAAAATTACATTAAAAGGATCATATCATAAGAAGGTGGATAAATCAATGACATAATTATATATAATAGGAATAGAAATAAACCCAAAATAATAAGATATTCTCTATAAAAAAAATCATATTTTGTTAACAAATATTCTAGGAATAACATAAACAATGAAATAGATGTTTAACTCAATGAAATTAAATTGAGTTATGGTTTCCCATACCTTAGGTCATTTACATTCCATACATGTATGAAACTCATGTATAATTCTTTAAAAATATTAACATCTTATACGATAATTATGATAATAATTACGATATCATATATGATTCATTTATGACTTTATATTACCCTTTTGTTAACAATTCCATGTTAAAGCAACATTTTAGGTAATAACCTCTTTGTTTATCTTATGTGTTTTGAATTATTATTCTTGATATTCAAATATATATCATAATTTACTTAAATAAAGAATGTATATAATGATTTATGTAACCTATATATTTAGATTATAAATATATATAATAAATATATATAAGAAATAGAATACAACATTTTGGGAGACGGTAGGCCGAACGTATGCATGAACATTGTTTCCATTTTTTATTGTATTGATTGGAAGTAAGTAAATGATACACACACAAACACATATGCACACAAACAAACATATCTTTATTAGACTTATTATTTCATATTTTTCATATTTATCCATTATATACATTTTTATAATCATTCTAAAATGGTTGCAATGGAGGATAAATCTCATCGTTTTGTGGAGACAGTAGTTCATATGTACACATGTGCGATGATATCATTTTCTAATGGTAAAGGGAATGGAATATGATGGAATAAAAAATATAATGGAAAAATATTATTTCATATTTATTATTTAAATTTTATAAATTCATCTTCATAACAATAGAGATAAAGTATACATGAAAAATATTTTACACCAGGGCATGGATACAGTAAGTTGTACGTACACACACATAGTAATATTTTTTTCATAGGATGGGTAAAAGTAGGGATAACGTTGTCCCATACTCATAAAAACATCTCATAATATAATATATTCTTTATTTTTTCAGTTTTTAATTTAAAAAATAATGGAATATTAGGTATAAGAATAAATAAAATTGAATTGAATTGGTGAAACAATTACCTCTTCTTTGAGTGTTTCCTTTTGATTTGAACAAAAGTACACCTTAGGATGGATGTATTCCCAAAGTATGGCCTTTATGATGAAATTATGGAATTTGGGAGAGTAAATTAGATGTCCTTTTTTGGAGAAAAAGTGCATTATTGCTCTGAATGAAAGAGAAGGAGAAGTTCCCTTTTGTAGGAGAGGTGGGGGAACTTTTGGAAACTCTAATACTATACATTTATTTTAAAATGATTTTTGATTTCCAATATCTCCAAAGTGAGTTATTTAGAGTATAAGATGATTATGGGTCAAAATAATCTCAACCAATGTATTTTATACTTGATTTGGTGAAAAATTGACTTTATCTTTTGGCTTTAACCCTTAGTTAAACAATTTAAATCTTACCGTGATAACATTAATTTTTATACTATAGGGATAATATAATAACTATAAAATGAAAAAAGAATCCCAATGGAATCATTTATGATGTAATTAACATTATAATGGTTTTATGATGGAATTATGGATTGTTTTTAATTTTATATCATTAAATAAATTATAAATTAGTTTGGAATCTCATTTATGTCAATTTGGACACTATTTATTATTTGACTTCTTATAAAATCATAAAAACTAGATTAATTAAAAAATATATACGTTAAATCATCCATATAATATCATATTCAACCATTAAATTCTTGGATTTCATCAAATATTTCATATATTATTTATTGTAATATATTTTATATCATTTATTTGATTCTTCAATTAGTAATTCAATTACTACATCATTATTGTGTAACCATTTAATTTAATTATTTAATGTTTAAAATTTAGTAATAAATTATCATGATGTATATAAAAAATTTATATTTATAAATACTATTTATATTAGAAAATAGCTTATTTATATACCTATATGAAAAGTGATTTTCATTTTTAAATTTAAACATGGCATTTTTTACTCTTCTTTAAATAAAATATAATAATTGTCTTAATCTAACAAAAGTAGAATAAAAATAATCCATTTTCGATTTATGGATGATTTGGGTCTAAAAAACTTATTTGATGAAATTAGTACAAGTTTTAGTGTAATTTTATATTATTATAATTTTATTTTTAACTTTAATTAGCCTAATTACCTTTAACAATAGTAAATAAAATTCTAAACACACTATTTAAAAAAATTATTTGGTTCTATTAGAACAAAAAATTTATACTTATTAAAACCACATTGTTTCATTTATCAAAATTCAATTCACATATTTGGTAAAATTATGTTCAATGGTAATGTTGTAAATGTTGCTTGAAGGCGGGTAAAAGAGACGCTCAAATGCTCAATAAATTATATATATATATATATATAATAAAAAATGGTTCAAATGACCCAAATTTGGATAATAAGTGTATTATTTATCAATTTTTTACATTAAATTAAGTTGAAAATAAAATAATTATTTAAATGAAGAAGTCAGTTTTAAGAAAAATTGTAGTAATTTCACTATTCATCAAAAATTGAAATTATTCAGAAAAATAACCAAAAAGTACCCTAATTTATTTTTGATATTATGAAATCAATAATAGATTTATTTTAACAAATTCATTTTCTGTTAGTATCTAAAATAAATTTTATTATTTTTCACAAAAGTCTATAAAAAGTAGTTCCTTTAAGAAAACAATATTTGTAAACATAGAACCATTTTACCGAAACTTGTACATTTCATTATAAATATGTTTTATTTATGTGAAAAAATTATAAATAACATCGCTATTTTTTTTATTACCATTCATATTATTATATTTTATGGATAATCTATAAATATATCATTTAAATAATTGTAATACTAAATTTTTTGTTTCACAGAAACTAAATCTTTCATATAACGAAATCTAATACTATATTGCATGAAATATAAGTTATTGAATTTCATTAAAATTATAATGTAATGTGAACTATTTGAGTTTTACATATACCATTTTCAATATAGCTATTGGTTCCAAATATATAAGCATCCATTCAATTACCTGAGGCTACCACAATAAATATTCTATGTTAATGTCATGATCACATCCTAAATGAGAATCATAATGTGAATCATTTTGCCTCCTATCTCAAAAATTATCTAATAATTGGAATCATGATGTAATTTTTTTACAGAGAATCAATCATCTTCATGATACTAGAAAACAAGGTGTGAATCATTATATTATAGAATAATGGTTAAGTCCTTTTCTAACATTAGTCATTAACTAATAACAACAAAATATAGAATTTATGGGACTTTTCACCAATATTCATGGTACAGACTATAGTTTCATGCCTTGAATGTCTAGAGATTTTCTATAGATGGGTTTCTTAAGATATGTTTTTATTTAATGAGTTATATTCTCATCCTGAATAAAATTCACAACATAAATGGACATTTTCCTATAGGTCCACTAATATTTTAACTCATTTCATCAGTATTGAGCCTCCAAATCAGCCTATGATCGTCTAATTATTTGGGAAATATTTCAATGATGTAAATTTTAAACAAATCTAGATCATTTTTCTTATTTCTAATAAATTGTTTTCATATTTCCAAATATAAACAAATCATTAGACATTTGGGCTGGAATTAATAGTTTTATTCACCAATGAAATGTATTTTAATATAAAATATTCATGAATGAAGATTAATTATCAAATCCCACAAACTTGAATCAACAAATTTCTTAATGTTTTAAGTCTAAATAGACTTCAATGGACGCTCAACTTACTATTAATTATTTTAAATATCAATAATGTCATGTGAAAAAATAAGAAATTATTTGTTTGACAATCTCATAGGAAAATTTCGTTAATCCCCCAATTTGTAATGAAATAAGTAGATCAGGTTATTAAATTCAATTATTTTAAATTATCCATTAAATTTCATTCATTCCTTAAAATTTTTCAATTCATTATCAACACACATTCCATTTACATTTTTCCTGACATTAATTTTCCCCTCGTCATCGATGTATTTTTAATCAGTGTTTGATACATACCTCAAATCATGTTCCTACCATAGGTTTGTAATTCATCTACTTAATCCAACAAAAAGATATGAATCCACCAAAAATCATGAGGTTCCTCATCATTAGGTTCAAATGACTATGGTTCTATGGGTACTTAGAAATTTAATGTAAAAAAGTAAATCCCAGAAGGAGGTTATTTAGAAAATAAATTGTATGATAATGAAAAAATTTCACAATGGGAAGTCCTCCCAAAAAAAATATCATCCCCATTTTCCAAAAAACACAAATTTGGATCATTATGTAATTATGTACAAATAAATAAAACAACCACATTCATATTTTCCTCATTTTTTACTTACTTTTTGTTTCCCTGTTTCGAAAGTTGCACCTACAGAAATATCGTAGCCCCACCCAACCCTAAATGGTCTCCACATGTTAAAATTTGTAATAGTTATAATAATATCAATGATTAAAAAGGTTGTTTTTTAATTTCCCAAGACACCACCAAGTTTTAGAAATAATATCTGTTTTATTTTATTTTGTTTTTTGAATATGGAGTCAAATTAATTCAATGTTTAAAAAACATTATCCTCTACCAAAATCCCAAGAAAGATCCCCAATACTTATACATTTCATAAAGGACATACCTTAAACCATGTAACTATCTCCCCAAGACTCATTTTTTATAATAATGAAAAATATTTTAACATTGATAAGGATTGACAACGGATAAAGGGATAACAAATAAGATTATTCAATAAAATTTATTGTGGCTTTGTATAATAATAGAATTGAAAAGAAATAATGAAATTTCAAGAAGTTATAATACTACTATTTTAGTCATTAAATATAGTCAAGAAAATAATTGGGAATACTTGGTTCAACATATGTAATGGGAATGAGAAAAATTAGCTGGGATGACAACTCATATAAAGAAAAATAAAAAATAAAATCATTTAAAATGAATATAAAATACTCAATGGAGTAAAAGTTTTAACACAATTCCATTTATAAAATTTAAACATTCTATTAAAATAATTATTTTCTAAATCAAATCCCATTTTTATCTCTATGAATTATTTTCTGTATTTTTCACAATTAAATTCATTAACAAAGAAATTTAAAAATATTCCTTGTGAAGTATCCTAAGAAATTTATGACTCCTAGACCAACGATTAAAGAAAATAAAATATATATGATATTCAATTCTATTTATATAAATAAATATAAAATAATGTGGGGAATATAAATAAAACATATAGAATTGAAGCTTTTATCCATATTCAATGAATGCATTTGGTGGTGTTGATGATTTTATGTATCTTCATGTTTATGAGTTAATTTTCATCACATTATTTTAGATTTTTCTCTAGTTTCTTATCATTCTTCTATCTAGTGGCTTGATGGACCTAAAGAAACAAATTTGAATGTGAAATATCTTTTTAAATGAAGTTCAAAAAAATTGTGGTGTGGTTTCTCACTCAAAATAGAAATAAATAAAAAAACATAACCATTTTGGTTTCCTACCTAATGTGATCTTAATTAACATCATTGGATCCTCCTCTTCTATTTTAACCCGAGTGAAAGATGCTTGATAATATTTTACCTGGATGAGTTCTTGAAATGACCTTAGTTTCACATTATCTACATACATGGGTCTCTATCCATCATTTGGAAATAGAATCATTCTTCTATGGGGTGAAATATTCGTGAACTAAATCAGGTATATCCACTAGTTTTATTTATAATATAAAATCCGTGTTTTTGTTTTTAAACTAGAAAAATAATTTTTACATTCTTTAGTGTTTTTTATATCAACTACTCTTCCTTTATTAGTTATCTTCTCTATGGGATTTCATATTTTATTTATATTTCTAAATTTTAATCATCATCATGGATAGTATGTACCTCATTATTTTATACTAATATGGAAACCACTTTGAAATTATGCTTTTCATCATTTTTAATATCATCATCGATCACATCATAGTTATTCACTTCGAAGTGTATATAGAAATTGACTTGGTCACATAACCCTCTGAAAAAAACAGACCACTTTTAATAACTATCATCTCTCTTCTAGGTACTAGAAATTTTATTTCGAGAATAATAAGTTTCCACCCCTATTCAATATCATTCCCTAATAATTCCATAGCAATGATAATCATTTTAAATTAATTCAGAATGATTACAATCAGTCATCATTGAAATTTCAATGTTGAATTTAAAAATGGGAGAGAATCTATTATGGGATTCAAACCCTCATGTACCATGACATGATGTTTACACTTCACCTAAGTTGCCTATTGTTATTCTTAAATTATTAGATCCAATGTGAAGAAGAATTGACAAACTACCTGGGTTCTAATTTTTCATGGGTACATCCTTTGATACTACATCAAATAATTATGTCACGAGTGATATTATTCTGATATCATCTATATTACAATTTATTGTTACCATTTGTTTCATAAACATTCAGTAAGTTATCTAATTTATAATTAATTCTACAAAATAAATATTAATTTTCAATTTTTTAAATGGTTCAATAAATATTCCTCATTGAAATTCTGGTGTATCCTACTTCATCCTCTCTAGAAGTTATACATACATCTTTTATTGAGTGTAAGTTACTCCATTTAATTTTATCCATCAAATTTAAACTTTTAATTCATTTATATCACTTCGAATCCTTAATTATCCAATAGTTTTTCCTACCACCTACATAGTTCAGTTTAGTATTCAATAACTTTTTCACTTCCTAATGTTATAACATTCAAATATCATCATTGGTGTGGATCATAATTTCTGAGTAGTATTCATGAAAATTCTATAAAATGGTAGTATACATGACCAACATGAATATCCAGCTTCTATAGTGAATTATTATTTTCATAGATTCATTCATTATTTCCTCAACTAAAACTCTTGACGTGGTCATGAACATAGACAATAGATGCTATAAAGAGTGTACAAAGATTGCAATCTAAATTCCACGAGGTGCTTATAGTATGAATCCATATATCATTGGATATTTTCCTAGATCTTGTAGTTATTGGTTCCTATACACCTAATTTTATTTTTCTATTTTAATAAAATTAATTTTAATCGTCCATATGCATTCCTCAATGGTTATGGAGATTATCATCACATCTATATTTCTAGTAAAAAACTCTATTTGGGACACTGTCATGTTGTGTTACACCATGTTCAATCCATTCCTTATGGTGGTTTCTGAAAATCCTAGAAATATATTACTATCCATCTCATCCAATTGGTTATATAATTCCTTGTGTGACTTCTTTAGCTGTGATCATCCCACAGAAACCTAAACAGTCAACATGATATCCTACGGTAATCCCATATAAAAAGAATGAATTATTAGCTGAATTTAAATAAAATAATGATGTAATTCACTAATCAAGTCATTAAATATTTCACATCCACTATAAATGGACTCATTATCAAAATGATTAAAATTAAAAAAATACCTTGAGGCCCATAACTTTCAATGGTTAGATGAATTGGGTAATAACATTTCTCAAAAAATTATCCAATATAGTAATACAATGAGAAAGTGTATTTGAAGCCATTCTAGAGATTTTAATTTTAAATAAAATCTAAATAAAATTATCCTTACCACACCATAGGAAACATTCATGAGTTGAAATACATAATAAGGTTTAAGGAAACTCCCTATATGAAAATTTGGATCTCCATGTGGACGGGTGGAAAATAAGAGAGAATATTAGATCTTTTGGTTGATCCCCAAATTTATATTGAACTGATTTGTGATGATTCAATGTATTAAAATACTTGTATTGATACCAAATTATTATGGATTTCTATATTCTATGAGTGAATTCATCCCTAGTTGTTAGTGTGGCACTTCTCTATAAATGGGATATTGTTCTTCTTCTTCCTCTTCATTTTTATACACTCTGATGGTTCTCTCTAGTTATGTGTCATAAGTGAGATCATACTATTTTCCGTTCACATGATAAGAGTATTTTTGAAATAGTTTAATACCTAAAATGATATAACTACAAGACTATGTGTAAAAAATAAATTAAAATAAAAAATGTAACTATTCATAATTAACCTCATCATATTGATAACATTCCCCGTCAATGATGAAAAACTTTTAGACCCCATATCGCATCATCAATATAATATTGGGATAAAAAAACTAATTCATAAACCATAAACAACCTAACTAAAAAATATGTTACTTAACATGCACTATTTTTAAACCAACAAAGATTATTATAAATTATATTGGTCAATTATGAATTTTAAATGTAATTTTATGATGTTGTTTTTAGTAAAGAGAAATATTAAATAAAACCATGTTTTTTGAATAAATACTGTAATCATGCTAGGTTAAATTGTTTTATTGTTTCTATTATATGAATTTAAATAAATATGTGTTCAACCATATTCTTTTTCAAAATATTATCTTCGTGATCCATGGTATTTGTACCCATTTAAAATAATATAACCAAATCATTCATATATTCAATAACAAGTTTTGATTCTAGATTATGGTGGACCAAAAAATTATTTAAACATAATCACTCTTAATTGAAAAATTTCTATAAGAGAAAATTGTGATTAGTATTTTAATTGACACGATACTACTAAAATCATAATAAAATAATAATTCAATGAAATATAATGGGGTTTAGAATTAATAAAATATGAAACAACCCATACATGAATATAAAAAGGAGAATAATACATATTTCAAGACTTACCATAAATTCACATTAACCAGTACTAAGAAAACAACCCTTCATGTTACCCACGGGGTGGAGGGAAGAGATGGTTATTATGTGGGGAAGAATGGTAGCAGCATAAGTTCCCTCGATCGACCACTCCAATCATATGGACTTCATCAATATTTCTTGGTATATCTCCCATTTTATGTGTGTCCATAGGTTCCATATATATAAGAATCATGAAAAACCTTATGTCCATCACATTAAAAATTATATCTTGATGATGGGTACTTTTCTTGAATGGATTCACATCATGGAATGTAATTTCCTCAGATCTTAGACATATTCCCTCTATTTAAGTAGAGATGAAAGTTGGTTTTGGAGCATGATTCACCTTTTTACAAAAAAAAATTAATGAATGATAATTTATTTTATACTGTGATTGGGTAATATATATTAAATCCTAATTATTCAATTAATATATATATAATATAAATTTTTTTAGGTTGTACACCATTATTAAAAACATTTAATGTGGTTTAAAACCATGAATGTTTTGAGCAGTCCTCTATATGATCTTCTTTATAGACATGTCATCATGTCATGAGTTTCATTCACATATAGAATGTTATTCTCATCAATAATAGACATTTTCTTGTCCTTTTTCATCAATTTCATCGCATTTCATTAGTTTTAATCCTTCAAATATTTAATTTTCCATCCCATGTTGAGTGATTCCTTCTTATGATGAAAATATTGATATATGGTTTCTTATTTTTCCTATTTCACATCAATTGTTTGAATCATTCATAATATAGAAAAATCAATATACATATGATATACAATTAGCTGTTTGAATATCAAAAGTAATTTATTTTAATATAAAAAATTCATTCATGAAATAAAAGTTTTAATTAACAATATTATTCTATAGTTTCTTTTTAATGTACTTACATATTTTTCTACTTATCTAATAACAATAGAAACATCATTCAATACATTTTTAGTAAAACATTCCAATATTTTTTACTTTCAACCTCAATAACTCAAAAGCGACTAAACAAACATTAAAAATTCATGATAGGGGTATTATTATAGTATATTTCATTATAAAACATATTCATAATTAAGTGATATAGAAAATGGTTTAGGACATACATAATTGAACCAAAATTTTATTAGCATAAGAAAAGTGAAATATTGTACTCTACAATAATGTTCAACCCATATACCCCATGATAAAATTCATCCATTTATGAAACCATTTTCTTGGATATACAATGATACATAATCCCACTGAACACAATATTTTAATAAATAATCTTTAATATATTGAATTTTTCATTCAACACCAATGCCTAAATTAACCCCCTTCAATGAATGTCCTCATCCTTTTTCCACACTCCTTGTGAAACTCTTAATCATTCTCTAGGCCACTAATATATATATTTTAAGTATAATACATGTTATCGAAGTAATTTTTTTAATAAATGATAAAAATTATTTGTCCTTGAATTAATAGTCTCCAATAGATTATAAGTCTGAATCTCTACTTAATTATGTGAACGTTTAAAAAACATCCCCTTTTAGAAAGTATAAAAATAGAATTTTACTATATTTAAAATTGTAACATGAAAAAGAATTTATATTCAAGTGATTTTATTCCTTTTCTTTTAACCCGGATAATAAATTGCTTGATGATAGGACACATTTTACTCATTCATACTTAATTGAATTTATTTACCATCACCATTATTAATAAAGATAACTATTTTTCATTTTCATTTATTCGTGAAATGAAAAATTCAACATCCTAACAATAATTCTTTCCTTTTAATAAAAATTTACTTTATTTCCTTTAACAAATAGTCATATGAAACTATGTAATTTTTTATTCAACTCATCATCAAATAATTTATTATTTTATTTTTTACATGTTCACTTGATTTATTTAAATATATAATATTTCATTTTCAGAAAACCATCCTTAAATTTTGTCATTTTACCTTCCTTTCACTATTCAAAATCATTTAGATGCTGAAAATATTTTATTATATAAAATTTTCACTATGATAAATAATCCACATACACTTTTATTAGCGAATATTTTAGTTCAATATCCACCATAAGAGATTTATATATTAATTTATTATCCATCATCTTAAAAAATTAAGTATTGATATAGAAAATAACTAATATGGTTAAATCAATTATATTAATAATTACCATGTGCATCACACCATCTATAATGTTTTAACAACATCTATAATTGATTACCTATCTTGAAAAATGATATTTTATATTTATATTTAAAACAATCTCTTATGGGTATCATGAAATCCCATAAATGAATACCTCCCAAATCATTCATATTTATATAAATATCATTTATTTAACCATAATTTTGATTATATTTTTTAGAAACTCTGAAATACAATTAAAAACTATTAAAGAAATTTTTATATATTTAATATCATGCAATATAGAATGTGAAACCATATTTTTTTAGAATTTATAGCCCCTGTTATATATATATATTATAATAATTATGGGATACTCCTAAAACAATAACATTTTAATCAACGTTAATCCTTGAGTTTTTTGGGATTCAATTTATGTAATAATATTTACTAAAGTTGATACGAATTGAATTTTCATATATATGAAATTTTTAATTATTCACGACATTATTCATATTCAATGAAATTTAATTTATATTTACCTTTTCTTTATCAGATAAATGTTATTTTATAAATATTTAAATGAGACTTTATGGATTTAATAATTCATTAATCTTCTTATATAATTTAATAAACATGAAAAATCACCGTTATCTTTCGTCAGTTTCTTTCAAATATTTCTAAAAACTGAACTTGAACATGTTTATATGGTTTTTTTATTTATAAAATATTTTTTAAACATATTCACATTTTGTTCCCTTTTAACCATATTTTTTATATTCTCCTTTAACATCATATATTTGTCTTGTATTAGCTTCAAATATGCATTACCCTTTAAAATTATTTATATTTTTTAACATGTGAAAAATAAATGTTGTTTTAATTTTTGATAGAATTTATTCATTATTTATTCTCATTCTCCAACATTTAAAAATTTAAATGCCACCTAATTGTTTCCAATTTTAGTATGGAAACCACTGTAGATATTTTTTTATTTTCTTTCACCATCATCTTCATCACTTGTCTTATAAATATTATTTACATTTTTAATTAGTAATGTATCATCCCCATAAAATGAAGTACCAAAATAAATCTAATTAACATTGAATTATTTGTCCAAAAAATAGGATTATATTTTTTCATTTAGAATTATTAGAAACTATTAACTATTACCATGTATTGAAAAATATATTTTATAAACATTGATGTTTTCCAGTTTGAAAGACTTCATAAAAAAACATATTTTTCCAACCATTCATCTTCACACAACTTTATAAAATTTATAGATAAAATATATAATAGATCTAAATTTAAATCACTCTGTGGAATCTATCCATGACTTTTTTACTTTAAATTCAAATCTATTTTTGGTATAAATGAATTTAACATTTAAATTTTGATCTAAACATCACCTTACAAATCTTGATTTTTTCTTATTTTTTCATTAATTTTTTCAATTTTTATCTTATTATAAGGGTTTTATTTTTTTGTAATAATTACTATTATTCATAGGATTATATTTTTTCCACAAATAAAAATTTTAATTTTTTGTAAAGTAATTAAATTGAAAGATTTTAAGACCACTTTCATTCTATTACAACATAGAATCCAGTTATGAAGTAATGTTTCTTAGCTAATAGAATAGAATCTTCAAGAATCTCACCAAATAATATTATGGTTCTCAGAAATTAATTTAAATATATCAAAAAGACCCTAATTTCGATACCTCTAGAATAAATGGTATAAATAGTTTGGTAATTAGATGCATTTTAATTTAACATTGGAGTTTCATGGTGACATAGGTTGAAAACCTATATTTTATGAGCAAACAAACACTTCTATATGGGTGGAACACGGTTAGTAAAAACTACGTGTCTAACCATGTGAGAGAGAAATTTGTTGGTTATATGGGTTTTTCAAGCCGTGGGAATTTTTTTTCTAATTTTTAATGGGTTTCTAGAAAAATTGTGGCTTTGTTTAGATGAGATAGTGATTCCTGTTTGGTTAGTCCATGATTTTCCTAACCATGTAACCAAATTACCAAAATTTTCAATTTCACTAATTTTTTGGCTTTAAACCATTTTCCCATGTCTATTTTATCCCTATTAGGTCTTATTTATCATTATCATCATGCATAACCACTTCCCCACTGAAATTTATCTCTCCTACAATATATATTTATGTAATCCCATGATTCTTAATTGATTTATTCATGGTAAACATTCATTAATATGGTTTTCATCTCATTATTCCTTTACCTCACCTTGTTCTTCTATTTATAGAGAATATAGAGACTCTATCTTACATTTTGGATGATTCAAGTGTTATTGATAATAGATTTGTAATTATTTTTCATGGTTAAGTTGTATGAGTACTCTACCTAATTGGTTCAAGTGGGGATCATTGAAGTAGTATTTTTTTGATTATGTATCTAGGTAGATTTCTCTATTTATGTGAAAGATTACATTTACATAATTTTTTTTAGGAATCCCATTTTTTTTTATCAAATTTATATGTAATTTTTTAGTTTTTATCTATCCATTATTGATGGAATATTTTCGTGTGCAGGAAATTAGGTTTTTGTGAAAGACATTCCTAATTGCATTACATTTATTGGATAAAATGTATTTTCTAAAAAATATCAATGTGGTTTTATTATTTCAAATGGGTTTTTGAAATGGGTTTTAAGGTTTTGTTAAATTGTGTTATGTTATTGACTTCTTTAGGCATATATGGTTTGTGGAAATCGTATTTTTAAATATATTATGTGATTGGAACCTTAAAATATTGTGTGTGTTTTGAAAAGTGTAGTGCATTGAATACCACATGTTTCTTCATGTTAATTAATTATATAATGTGAGACTTTTACTATTTCTTGTAATACATGGGTAGTAATATACAAGGCTATTTTAGATTCTGGGCAAAGTTAAAGCGTTGTTGGGCCACCACCCAACTTTAATTTTCACCATGATCAATGATTATTCTGGGATCAATACGATGATGAACACAAGCCTCCATATAATATAATAATTAAATTAGTTAAAAAATGAAGCGGCCTGAACCCTCTAGAGAGAATATTGCACATCATGTTTAAAATTAATTTAATTAATTACATAAAGAAAAAAAATACCTGGATATTTGGTACTTTCTTCATTGAAGATATTGAAAATCCGTAATATCCCTTCTGGATTGTCTTGTTGAGAATACGAGGATCCAAACCTGAATCCCTCTAGCAGTGATCCACATGTCCTCTGATGGCCTCTAATCGACACCAGTCATTTTTCGGGTGCCAGTGCGGCGAAGAGAGTGTCTTGTGTCAGTCGTCCTTGATTTCTAGTTCTTCAGTCTTGAAAAATTTTTCCTCTTCTTGAGGGGGCAGGAAGAGGATTTGAGAGAGAAATCATTTATCTCAAAAATTCTCAATTCACCAGGTGTGAAGTTCGGTACGTGGAACAATAGACATATGTGTCTATTTATCAAAATGGGGCTTCGGTTAATATATTTAATTGTGTAACCAAAATTATATATATACATAACCATATAGGTAACCCATGATTTTAATAATAATACTATATCATTATTTATAGATCGCTAAATTGTGAAAAATAGAATTAAAAATAAAATTAATCTTCAAAAAATAATAGCAGCGTTATTATTATTTTAACTTGTACCAACTAGTTAAATAATTATTTATTGTCTTTCAAATAATTATTTTACAACTCGACTGGCCTTTGTCAACTTGAACTCCACTTCCATTTATTGAACACTCGAATAAATAAATATATAATTTATTCTTTTAATTAAATACTTAATTTATAAGATAGTAAATAAATATTTATTAAATGTTCACAAAAATAAATATGTATATTTTACAAACAATATAGAGAGTAAATATTTATATAATGTATGCAATCATTTTTACTTGAATAAAATTATTCCACTGTCTTGAGAATAATATTTATTCCATTAATTAAATTCAAATAGAATATAACTAAGACCACTAGAAACATTTATTGTGTGACCCTCAAGGATTATTTGTTTTGGCATTAGGTGAGCTTGCCTAAACACCAAGTGTACAATCTAGCAATGGGTCAAGGAACCTAGAAGAAATAACATAAGGATGTAATAATGACATTCACATAAGAATGCTCACTATTATAATATAATCCATTTATCTCAATATCTCATCAAGCGGGTTTCATGATATTGTCATCAAACTTTATGCTTGATATGTCATTCATTGACTACCTGAAATAAACTCATTGTTAAACCATGACCATGGATTTTCATGGGACGATTCTATTTCAATCAAATGGTCTAGATATAAACTTCCATAAATGGAAGAGAGGAATCCTTCTTTGACTTATCCATTAATAACATGTCATTAATGATGCACCCTATCTACCCTACTTCCCACCAACTATTTTCATGAAATCTTTCATCAGTAAATAAAAGTGAGTGAGTCATGATAGATATTAATGATCATTTTAATATCTAAGGATAATTACGCACACTCATAGATAAGAATATTAGATGACACCAAAACATACTGAATTATTACAAGTGGGTTGGTTCTCATAATCTTCCGTCTTGGACATTACCATGTGTGAACTTCATTAGAAGAAGTATAATATGATTAAGAGTACTCACACCTGATATTCTGTACACTATGTGTCCCATTATTGTATTTCATCCAACCGCAGAACCATATTTGAGAATTTTTTCACAGAACTTCAAGGTTTTCATCATTATGGGGAACTACTATGACCTCATCAATGTGACAAATACACCAGGACATTATTACACTATAGTCATGGTGAAAAATGAAAAATATGTAAAAATATGTTTAATATTAAATATTCATAGAATCAAAGTAAAAACAGTTGGTTCTAGAACGCCAACACATACAAAATCCCACTTGGACCAGAGCCATCTGCCTACAACTTTCAGTCATCTATACCTCACATGATGATCATTTTTCTATTGTGTCGTAGCTTTAGCCAAGGGTTCCACCACGTTTTCTTACATGGAAATATTTCCAACTGCGAATTCACCTCCCTAATGAAAAACCCATCATGATATGATACTTATAAAGTATGTGCTTTAACCACTGATGTGACCTTGACACTTTTGCGAGAGCCACCGCTGTTGTATTATCACAGAAAAGTGTGATGGGATCTTTACTGCTAGGTATCACATCTAGCTCCTGGATGAAGCTTCACATCCAAACTGCTTCATTAGTTTTCTCAGAATCTGTAATATACTTTTACTCTACTATAGAATCTAAAACTACACTCTGCTTTGAGTTCTTTCATCTCACTGCACCTCCATTCAAAGTGAAGATGTATCCCGTTTGTGACTTCATGTCATTTTGATCAGTCTGGAAACTAGCGTCTGCATATCCTCTGATTACTAGTTCCTCACATCCTTCATAAACAAAAAACATATCCTTCATATGCCTCAAATACTTGAGGATAGTCTTGACTTCCATCCAATAGAATTTACCTAGGTCATCTTGATATTTTTATACCTCACTAAATGTGTAGGCGACATCCATCTAAGTACATAGAAGGGCATACATGACTGACACAATCATAGAGGCATATGGAGTCATTTCCATTATCTTTATTTCCTCATGTGTCTAAGGACATATTTTCATCGAAATATGAATTCCATGTGAATATAGGAACAATACCATCTTGGATTATTCCATACTGAATCTTTTATGTATCTTATCAATGTATGTACTTTGACTTAGGCCTAGAAATCTCATGGATCTATTATGATGGATCTTGATTCTAAAAATATATGATAACTCACACAAGTCTTCAATGGGTAATAATTGATATAACCATTCCTTAAAAACCTTAAGAATGGTGTCTTGTTTCCAATTTGTAATATGCCATCAAAATATACTACTAGGAAAAAGACTTCACTCCCAATAAACTATTTTTAGACACAAGGATCACATCAATTCTTGATAAAACCAAATTTCTTTATGGATTTATCAAAATTAATTTTCCCTGGCCTGAATGCTTTCTTTAATCCATAAATGGATTTATAAAAGTTCCATACCTTATTGGCATCCTTGGGAGTTATAAACCCTTCAGGTTGTGTTATGTAGACATTTTCCAAAAGGTTCCCGTTAAGGAAGGATAGTTTGACATCTACTTTCCAAATATCATAGTCATGGTATGTGGTAGTTTCCAATATAATATTTATAGATTTCCACATTTCAACTGGTGAAATGGTTTTTTCATAGTCACTGCCTTGTTCCTACTGGAACTCTTTTGCAACCGGTCATGCCTTATAGGTACTAACATGTCCTTCTATGTCGAGTTTCTTAATGAATAACCTTTTGTAACCAATAGAATTTACATCAACTGGAGGATCTACAAAAATACATGCTTGGTTTTGGTACATGGAATCTATTTCAACATTTAAGGCTTCTTTCCACTTGATAATTTCTCTGCCACTTACTGCTTCCTTGTAGGTTATAGGATCATTATTATCAACTACACAAGGGTCACAATAATTGGTAACTAGAAAACCATAACATTCTGGTTATCTAACCTCTCTTGTAATCCTATGTAATTCTTGTGTCTCTGGAATAGTTCTTTCTTCCATGGGGAATTTTGGAATCTATTCATTCACCGAATATGGTGTACCTTGAGCCTGGACTTCATCGAAGTCTACATCTCTCCCACTATCCCTTTTGGAGTTGTTCCCCCTCTCAATGAATATGGAATGTATTGAAACTATATCCTTTTTGTCTGAGGGGTTCTTTTGGTAATATCCCCTTGCTTCCATGGGGTATCATATAAAGGTACACTTTGTGCCTCACGGTGAAAATTTGTTACCTAAAGAGGCCTTAAAAAATTCATCGCTTCCCAACACATGTAAATTCAATAACATGGCTTTCTTTCCACTCCAAAACTCATATGGAATACCATTTATCAATTTTGTTTGTACATGGTTTAGTATGTGCGCTAATGTTTGTAACAAATATCCCCAAATATATAATGGAAGACTCTTATGTCTCATCATTGATCTCACCATGTCCAATAAGGTGTGGTTCCTCCTTTTTCTCACACCATTCCTTTGGGGGCATGTAAGGTGGACTGAGTTGGGATAGGATCCCAAACTTTTGTATATAATCAATGAAGTCTTTATTATGATATAATCCACCCCAGTCTGAGCATAATATCTTAATATTAATACCATGATTATTCTCAACTTCATTCTAGTATTCGTTTAACCTATAAATAGAACTGACTTATACCTCAATAAGTAGGTATATCTGTATCTACTAAAATCATTACTAAAAGATACAATGTATGAGTACCCTTTACTTTCTTCATCTGGAATTGGTCCACACACATTAGAATGAACTAATTCAAGAATATCTTTAGCCATTTCACCTATCCCAATAGATAGGGATTTGGTCACTTTTCCTTATAAACATGCATGACATACACCAAGTGGTTTTAGTACGAAAGAATCTAAATATCCATCTTGATGAAACTTTTTCAATCGTTTCTCATTTATATGACCAAGCTGGTGATTCCAATTTTGAGTGCGGTATAATTCATGCGAAGTATCTTTTCTATCGATTTCCATTACTTGTTTTGTTAATCCAATACTTAAACACCATTGTATAAATTTTACCTTCAAAAAAAAATTCTATATTTGTTAAAGAAGAAACATTCATTCCCAAACATGAAAATAAATACATATGTATCTAAACTGGATATTGAAATAATGATTTTAGTAACATAAAACACATAATAACAACCCTTTAACTCCTAGATCATCCCAGTTGGCAATGTGAGGTGGTAGTCTTTGACAGATACAGTAGAAAGTCTTACTCAGTTGACTGCTCTTCAATCTACCTCCCCTCGGTTAATCTTCCTAAATCTACATGGTTCCAATATTTTGAAACATATGTGAGCACCAAAAGCTGCATCTAATACCCCATTTTTAGAAATAAATAGATTACATTTGATAAAAAATTCACATGAAGCTGCCGCTTGCTTCTTAAGATGGGTGATGTTCTTCTTCTAGAGATCCTTTTTTCCACATTTGAAACAAACAAATTCATGTTCCCTTGCCTACCCTTTGTCCTTCCTTGGAAGGAAGTGAAGAAGCATTGGGCTTAAATCTCTTCACCTCCCCTGTACTCTTATTCACCATAAGGACATAAGGCTTTTCGTGCTTCATATCTTTGTCTACATGACGAATGACGATTAGAAGATCAGATAGAGACTACTCAATGTTGTTAATATTGATTTTAACAACAAACCTAGAAATGATATGATGTAGTGATGCAAGAATGAGATCGATACCCAATTCTTCGAGGTGATTAATCCCTAGAACCTACAAGTACTCAATGTATCCAATGATATGGAGTACGTGATTCCCATCTGGGGAAACCACTCCAATTATACTCTAAATGAGTGCCTTGGAGATCTCAAACAGTTCTTGTCATTCTCTCTCCTAGTAAAGACCATAGAGGTGCTCGAGCATGCTATATGCACCCTTGTTTTCATGAGACATCATGAGCTCAGTATACATTGATGACAACATAAGACATTGGATTTAGACCCCATCATTCATATGTTTCTTATAGACCAAGAACTATTTGTCACTCGCCTCTTGGGTTGGAGGATAAGTGAATACCGACTCTGGCACATAAGACTTCCGTTCATGGAATAGAATAACCTGAAAGTGTCTAAACCATTTCTGAAAGTTACTTCTAGTGAGAATGTTGTCTTTATCTATAATTGATCATACGGATAGTGTGGTTGAAGTGTTTGTCATTTAATTATACAATTAAAAGAGAATATTATTAGAACATTATTGATTATATTTCATGAGAAATAATAAATTAATTTTTTTAAATATCCCACTATTTTATCATGTCCCAAAGGCCCTGACCATTGAACTTAGAATATCTAGTTGTTATGAAATTATAGTAGAAAGGATCCATATTTCACTTCATATAACCCCAACAAGGGTTAGTCAATATATTTTATGGTTTTTAGGTAGGAAGTTTTTTGCTAATTATGGGCCTGCAGCTCCTTGACCCATTGAGTAGACTCCCCAATCCTAAAATCCTAACATGTATTTCCTCAACACATGCCTCCGATATTGCACCAAGTCTAGAAATGGATACTTATATTGATGTTATATTGTTATGTCAACCTAAAACCTTTCATAAGGGATTCATTTTTAACAGTAAGTGTCCCAACAAGTGTTAGTTAAACACATAGTTTTATTGAGTCTTTCCCTAAATCAAGTAACCAAAGGCTTAATATGACTTAATATTTTATTGGGGTATTTTTATCTCTTATGAATAAATTGATTATTAACTTAATCACAAGCTTGTTAATATTATCTGCAACTTTACTTAAGTGATTAACCATGTCTTGATAATATTTACGCATAAGCTTGGTTTATTTTAGTTCCATCTTGCATGCTTGTTAGTTCATTAATTATGTGATCCTGAAAACACATCCATAATGAAAAACCATGCAATTGACAAAAATAAAATAAAGTAGAGGTCATTATCATGCACTTTTGTAATGGTTAGTTTATGTATCGGTTGATAAACTAACACTTAACTAGGGTAGAAACACCTTTATCCTTTTGGGTTCATGTTTAAAGCTATCCACATGTCCACCTCTGTGTCTCCTGGAATTGGTTTTGTCCTGGCTCCATCTTGAACCACCTCCACTAGCTTGGGAGTTCCATCCATTACATATGTCTATTTAACTCAAACTCAGGTGAGGGGTAAAATGAGGGTTACATTAAAGAAACCATGGGAACACAAACCCTATATATCAATGAGGAGATATCGCTCACAAGAGAACAATTAATTTAATAAAAAACATTAAAAGGAAACTAATCACATAAAAATTTCTTGGTCTAGATCTTTATCACCTAGATACATGCAACAATTTATGCATTTTATAAAAATAGTATTCAATTAATTAATCATTCTTATTAAGATAAATTCTTCTTGAATCGACTAATTATTATCTTTAGTTAATCAATCCTTTTATCTTAATCCTTTTCTGAATTTCCCTGAGATTCTCATCTTTGTACATAAATTTACATTGGAGGTATCTTAGTGAATACCCATTCAAATTTACCAAACATGTATTATATTTTCATATTGTCTTAATATTATGATATATGTAACACAAGATGTTTCACTGAATAGAGTAATAAAATGAAGTACGATTTATACATGATGTGTAGTTATGAACATTACACAAACATTAAAGATTTAACTTTGGGTAATCTGGAAAAGTCAACGGTGTGTAGTTCCAACTACACGGAATGTAATACCTTCCCCGTCTGTCCCGAGTTAAATTCCTAGGGACTCGGCGTGTGAGGTGTACTTTAGAAATTTCAAAACACACGAAATTTATAGTTGGATACACGCTGTATTGTCTACGTATTACACATTTATTGGTAGGCTTAGCCATGTATAGGATACATGGTTTGGACCACTGACCTGAAGTGACTAGACATCGTGTTCAGTGGGCAACGCGGCATGTAATCTGACAAGTATGTTCTTATCCATCCTGATAAACATGTGGTGTATAATTAACTACAATTCTTGCAATAAATGCACATGTCTTGAGTAATTTTCAAATTAATCCTGATGCACTACACATGACTCCACAGAGTGTAGTCCAGAGTACACAACATTTTTGGTAGAGAACATTCCATGTAAGTACTAACACACAGTGTGTACTTTCTTTTAACCTGTGAAAAATCATTGGTTCCTCCTAATGAGTTATACATTTTAATTTTAACTCAAAAAATATAATGTTTATATGAAATATTCGAGAAATAAAAATAGTGAGAACAGATCTCAAAATCTACATTACAAGAATGATTAACCTTGAATTTGAAGAATATATTATTAATCTATAAATCATCAACAAATTATTTAAATAAATATGAACTATTAGATAAACCTTCTGATGCCACTTGTAGGTTCAGAGCACAGCGGAAGCGTGGTTGGGCCGGTACCCAACATTAATTTTTACCATGATCAATGATTATTATGGGATCAATACGATGATGAATTCTAGTCTCTATGTAATATAATCAAAGATTTAGATAAAGTAAAAAGAGACCCGAAACCTTTAGAAATGATCTTTCACATCATGTTTATAATTAATTTAATTATTTTCATAATGAAAAGAATAATCAGATCTTCTGTACTTTGTTTGATGATGATGTTTATCATCCAGAATGACCCTTCTGGATTCTCTCAATTAGCTTGTATGGATCCAAAACAGAATCCCTCAAGCGGTGATCCCCACATGATCTGATGGACTCCAATGGACCCCACACATTTTCTGGGTGCTAACACGATGAAGCGAGTGTCTTGTGCCAATCATTCTCTATTTCTTATTCTTTATTCTTGAAAAATGTATCCTATTCTTGAGAGAGGTTAGATTTGGATTCGAGAGAGAAATCGTTTAGCACAAAAATTCTCAATTTAGAGGGCGTTTAGTTCGGTACATGACACAATAAATGTACGTGTATATTTATTGACATGGGTGTTCAGTTACAATATTTAATAACAAAATAGAAATTAAATACATTTATAACCTTAGATAAAACCCATGAATTTAATAATAATACCATGAAATTATTTATGGTTTTCCAACTTATGTAAAACGGAATTATAAATAAAATTCTATGTCACAAAATAATAGTAACATTGTTATTATTATAACTTGTACCAACTAGTTAAATAATTATTTAACATCTTTAAAATAATTATTTTCCAATCAAACCGGCCTTGGTCTTCGGTAAATCCACTTACAATTATTGAACACCCAAATAAATAAATAATTTATTCTTTTAAATAAATGTTTTATTTTCAAACTAGTAAGAAAATATTTAATAAATGTTTAATAAATTACAAAAATATATTTTACCCACAATCTGGTGAATAAACATTTATTTAATTTATGTAATTATTCTAACATGAATAAAATTATTCCACTATCTCGAGAATAATATTTATTTCATTAATTAAATTCAAATATAATTTTACCGTGACCACTAAAAACACATAATGTGTGACTCTCTTGGATTCTTTCTCATTGGCATTAAGAGAGATTGCCTAAATTCCAAGACTACTATCTAGAAATGGGTCAAGGAAACAAAGAGAAAGAACTTAAAGTCATAACAACAACATCCACATACGAATGCTCCCTGTGCTATTATAATCCATTTATCTCAATGTCTCATCAAGATGGTTTCATGATAGTGTCATCAACCTTTATGATTGACGTGTCGTTCTTTGACTACCTAAAATAAACTTGTCATTACACCATGTCCATGGAATTTCATGCGAAATTTTTATTTCAATAAAAGGGTGAATATATCAACTTCCATAAATGGAGGGGAGAAATCATTCCTTGACTTATCCATTATTAAAAAGTCACTCATGACACACCCAATGTACCCTACTTCCCGCCAACTGTCTGCATGGTGATTTTCATCAGCAAATCAATGTGAACAAGTCATAACTTGTATTAATGATAATCTTAAATTATAAGGATCATCCCACAGGCTCACATATTGGTATATTCGTTGACACCAAAACATGCCGAATTCTTACTGGAAGTTATGTTCTCTTAATCTCTCATCAAGGACATTACCATGTTTGAACTTCATGAGTAGAATTCATATATTCTTACAAGTACTATCACCTAAAAGTCTATATACTATGTTTCCCATTATAGTATGTCATCTAACCATATAAATATATTTAATAATATTGTCATATCACTTCAAGGTTCTTATCATAGAGGGGAACTACTATGACCTTGTCAAGACGACAAATACTCTTTGAAATTATGGCACTACAGTCATGCATAACAATGAACAATATTTAATAAGTTGTTTAATATTAAATATTCATGTAATCAAAGTAAAAACAGTTTGTTATAGGACACTAAGTCTTACATGTATTAGGGGTCCCTTTTTGGAAGAATGGGGGATTATTAAAAATATTTCCTTGGGGACCAACATTTCTCAAAGAAGAATTGATCATACTATGGAAGAGTATGAGAGATTCTAAACATGACGAATGTTCTTACGATTCTAAAAACCATGTCATATGCTAACTCACACAAAAACTTATTATTTTGGTCCAATAGTGAATATTACATAATCTTGGATTCTTTTTATATATATTATATATGATGTTACTACCTTGATTTATTGAGACATGTTTTTCTTGTGCCAAATTTCACTTATTTAGATATAAATGGTGTTTATTATTATAATCATATTTATAAAAAATTTCGGTGTATTGGGAATATTTTCTAGGTTTCCATTACTCAATTATAATTTATCATAATTAATTATTATTTTGGGAAAGATAGTTTTTTTAAATCCAAAAGGATGTATAAGAAATTATTTTATGTAAACATTTGTTAAATGTAATCTTGGACATGAAAATCTATTTCAAAATTGACTTTCTCATTTTCATAGAAATGGAGATACCTGTTTTCATAGAGGTATCCAATTGAGTTTTGTTCCTTATAGTAATCATATGCCTTTGGTTGTATGAAATCATTGTTTTATAGGACACATGTATGGGTATATGCACTATACACGTCAATGTCCTATATTGATTATTATTATCTCTATTTTCTTTGGGATGGTGGTGGTGTAGTGTCATGGATATTGTTTATGTAGAGTTGTTTTCGTATTATTGACCCTTGGGATGTCATGTGTTGTCCCTTGGGTCATTAACATATTTGAATATTTTGAATCGAAATCATCTGTATATGTATTGTTTATAAATTTTGGTGATGTGATGATATCTTCTATGGAAATTATTGTGTATGTTCTATGAAATGTTAATTGTTATTATATATTGATTCTAACATTTTGGTTGGTGTGCATGTCGAATTACATGATAGATCATGTCCTATTTTCAAGGAAGAAACCATTCCAAAATATTTATATGTGAATCCCTAGTTCGAATTTCCTTCTATAAGAGATCTAAAACAACCATTTTCCCTTATTTCATGTGAGCTCGGGTGAAGTATTTGGTTCGGACAGTTAGTTAAAATGGTATTATAAACTATTTTTATTTTTTGGGGGGAAGTGATTTACATGTTATATGACTGTCATATCAAAATATTTTGGTCAAGATGAGTTCATGTTGAGCTCTCCATAGAGAAAATCCTCATGCTTCCAAGGGTATTACGAAATTATGTTGTAAATTGGAATCTAATATTGGATTGTTTTAATTATATTTAATATCTTTAATCATCGTAAATTTTCTCCAGGAAACACACATGAGATGTTTATAGAAATTTATTTTTTCTTGGTTAAATAAGGATGAAAAGTATATGTTTAATTTTTTGGTTCATAATAAATGGTAACCATTCAAAGTAAAGGAGGCCAAATATATAATATTCTATTATTTTTTATCATTATTATTGCTTGATTATCCATATTTGGTGTCTAGATAATTCATGATGTAAAGATGTTTAACACATTTATGTATTCATCCAACATTGATCTGAATGTTTTTTATTTTGTTCGATTTTTAGATACCTAATGTATGGCTTCATTGTGTTTTAATATATGTTGTCTCTGATTCAATTCTGTACTGAAAGATATTGCAATTTTTGATTTATACGAAATGAATCCATGATTGAAGACATTTAATTTAGTTCTAGGGTGAGTTGATGAAGCTAGTGGGAGTGGGATTTTAAATATCTCATCATTGGATACAAAATACATAATCACCTATGGGGATCCAATCCATGATACAATACGAGGATCACATGTTAATTATTCAGAGTGAAAAATAAAAATCAAATAAATAAGTCCTCTTAATTGAAGCGCGCTCGTCTGTCACATGTTGTTGGTGATCGTTGCTCAAGTAATATGAGTACAAAAACAAATAGATCATCCACACACTATTCATGAAGAAATTTGAATATCATTCATTGAATTCTCCATTCTATATTGTTTTTCTAGTGATTTCATCGACATCGTGATGGTTACCATGATCTCATGCCTTTGATCATCAAAGATGTTCATGGATCATTCTATAAAATATAGTGTTTCTCTCAATATGATTTGGAATGATACCAAGTTCTCCATTCCGAAGGATAAATAGTTTATGTAATGATCTTCTCCTTGAATTATATAGTGGAAGTCTAAAATACCTAGTAATGGTTTCCTAAACCACATATATTTAACACCCACTAAATAAGTAACAAATAAATATTTATTATGAACTAATTATGTCATAAATATTATTTATATTTTATAACATACTTTTACTATATATTAAATATACTATGTGGTAATCCCAAGTCAATAACATGACTTATAAATCTTTTTAATAATAAAAAAAGATTGGATTTCAATAAAATATTCATTTTTATTATATTATTCCTTGTATTTAAATAAATTCTTGTAAAAACATTTAATAAATAAATTCAACCCAATTATTCTATAATGAAAGAATAATGAGTTTTTTGATTTTTTATTAATCGATAATACATGGAAAGAATCTCATTCCCTATTGTGGTTCCCACCATGTTCTATATACCTATTCATTATAATAAGGAATAATCTTGAATGCACTATTGTGTGTGTCCCTCTATGACCTTACCTTGATATATGTGAATAATATTCACTTATCAAGAGTAGAGTCTAGAAACCCATTATAGACCCTAAAACGATAAGGAATTGTCAAAACCAGACATTTATCCTTTGAATACGCACTGTGTAATATAATATATTTTCTATGAGATGTCTCATAAATCAGGTGATACACGATGCATCCTCATCCATTTTTTATTTAATGTATGTTGATATAATTGTATAAGTATACCATCAGCTACCATGTTCATGGATTTAATGATGGTACTACCATCCGGATCAACATGGCTCGAGATATCTTTTTCTCAGCTTGAAAGTGTAAAATTCAATCTTGGTCATTCAATAAATGACATACCACCAAAGGCAAACCTAAAATAATCTATCTCGCAATTATATCAATGCCATAGGTTTTTCCTTGAATCAGAGTATGTCATCATATGGAACACAATAATAATTATGTAAATTAAGGATACTAATACACTTATTTGTAGATAAAGACAACTAATAACACCTAAAGAATGTGGTGTTCCTATTGGTGGGTATATCCTCAGGATCTAACCTACTAAAGATCACCAAAGGCGAACATCCTGAGAAGAAGTCTCAATGATTATGAAGCCCAAAAACCTAATAATTTCACATAATATGTGTCTTGTAAATATGATATTTCTAGACCATAAGACATATCTTTATGTTTACTATCATGGTATCACAAGGTTCTCCTTATATATTGGGAACAACTATAACCTCTTAATACATCATGGAATCTAATGACATTACCATATATAGAGTGGACATAAAATTATCGTCTCTCTTATGTTAAGATAAAAATATGTATATCATAAAACTATATATAGGTAATGAAAATAAAAGTGAATCAACATTTTGGGCTTAGGGAACCCACTTTTAACACTCCCATGTACACTAGAGACAACTACTAACAAGTCTCAAAATTCTAACTCTCACATGAGAATCATGATTTTGATGTGATATATATTTATTCATTTGGTCTTCCATTCTATCCATTGTGCAATCTATGAATTCACCTCTCTGAGTAAAATCCCTCAAGATATGAAACATCGGAAGTATATCCTTTGTTAGATAAAATGAACTGTGATCCTTGGTAAGTACCACTACTATAGTATTAACACAATATAATGGATCATGGTCTATAAATCTAGGTAAAACACCAATTTTTGAGACATTGATGTATATCCAGACTTTCCCCATATCTTCATCAAAATCAACTATATACTAAGTTTCTATTGTAGAATTTGGTACCTTAGGCTACTTTGATATTCTCCATCTCATTGCAGAACTAATAAGAAAAATATATAGCATGTCCATGATTTTAGATCATCATGATACATTTGGAAACTAACATCAACATATCATCTCTCTACTTGTTCATCATATCCTCCATACACTAGGGGCATATCCTTTTTACACATCAAGTACATCAGGATAGTATTGATAGTTACCCAATGCAGCTCTCCTAGATTAGGCTAGTATCTTACCACCATTCATAAAATAAAGTAAACACTATAACTATTATATATCATGGAATACATGAAAGATCCCACTATTGAAGACAAAGGGATTATAATAATTTATTTAATCTACTCATGGGTTTCGAGACACATATTAATTGATAAATTCCTACTACCAGACATCTAAAAAGTCACTCTATTGGATTTCTCTATATGGTAACTTTTATGTACCTATTTAATGAATGAACTTTGTCATATCCCACGTATCCTATGAGATCTATATTGATATATCATGATCACTAGAATGTAATAAGATTCCACAAATTAATTCTTGGAGAAGCATTCATTTAATCATGTATTAACTTATTATAAGAAGTTAACTTTTTCCCATAATTAATATTTCATCACCATATAATACTAGGAAAATAATGGAATTCCCATTAACATTCATATAGAAACATAATTTTTTTATGAAAAAAATTCCCTTATGTCCCCATCAAAATGAATATTCTCTAATCATGATTACTAATTCAATCCATAAATTCATTTCCTTAGTTGTCACACATTATTTGAATTTTTTGATTTAAAAAGGCATTTCATTTGAGTGATATAGATTTCCTATAACAACATTCCATTTATAAATGTATTTTTGACATACTTTTTTAAAATCCCATAATCCTGGAAGGTTGTTATAATGTGGAATATTCTGAGGGGGTTGGCCAATCCTTTTTGGTGAAAATGTGTCATTGTATTATATTCATTTATATTTCCATAAACCATTTTATACTAGTATTTATTTTTAGTAATTAATCTAACCATATATGAACATCTTTTTCTTAAATATACACTTTCAACAAATAGGTTTTTCATTAGCTGGAGGGGATACCAAAATCCAAACAGTATTTTGATATATGGACTTTATCTTGGAATTCATCAAATATTTCTATTTAGTTGAATCATTTCCTTATAATTATTCGATTTAGGATAGAGTTTCATCATCATCAAGTAGAAATGTTTCACATGATATGGTGATAAGAAAACTATAACACTCTAATTCTCTATCCTCTTGATTTGATATATATAGTACTTGTTTCTGAGTAACATCTGCATCTCCTTCTATCTCTTGTAAATATTCTTTCCAAACAACACCTGTGCATTTGACACAAAAACATAATCAAAAGTAATTTCCCCCCCCCACACTATTTCCAATTGAAAATTTATCCGTTTCTTGAAATATTGTGTATCATTCCATATATAACGCCCCGACCCTAGTTACCCAGAGTCGGTGCATTATTACATAACATTGGCATGATCACAAGAAAGATCAAATCTCGAAAGACCGATTAGTTTAGTATCCGTGGAAACACTAGATATATTCAAAAAGTTTAACATTACATAATAAAAATTAAAACTACAACAACATAGTCTCCATAGTCTACACTCTTATCCCCTCATACTATACCGGCAGGTCATTCAAAATTTACTTCTTCACATCCTGGGAAAAATAAAACATAAAAAAGGGGTGAGCTCAAATGCCCAGTAAGGATAACAATATAGCGGAATCTTTCATAAATAAGAATAAACATTTAAGTCAATGTATAACTAAAACAAAATCTTTTTAAACTTGAACTTAAACATAGTATGGCAAAAATAAAATGAAATAATTCCATTTACTTATTCCCATGGTTATTCTACTAATCGAATAATCACATGCAATATCAATAACCACTTTCATAATGATGGAATGCATAATGCCAGACTATAATAACCACATATCCAAGCCCTCATGCCAAGACTACAAATAATATTTTCTCAAGGACTTTTCCCAAGACACTAGTTTGTCTCATGAGACCTACCGATGCATCGAGGAGCTATAGCGGGCTCCACCCATCACATATGAAGTCCAACGTATTCCCATATGAAAAGGTTTAAACATAACATAAACATTCGTATTAAAACTAGCATATGAAATGTAAATACTTCATCCATAAACCATGAATGGAATAAAAATAACACATCCACAGTCAAACATATAAAAAAACCTTCAATACAATATAAAAGTTTTGTATCATAGTGAATAAACTTCAAATAAGCGTAAAATCCATAAAAGGATGTCGACATAGATGAAATCCAAAATCTTGTTAGAGAAATATATCATTCTATTTTGAAATCATTTAAGAGTCATATATTTATAAAATAAAACATTTTCTTCAAAAATATTCTTATAAGCTTGTAAGGGAAGCTTCGACGATTTTATAATGGCGGAAAATAGCCGCACCCTCCTTATAAGTTAAAAAACATTCTTACCTTAATTTTGTTGAAAAGGTTAAAAATCACCTTGTTTGGAAAACGACGAAAAGATTACTTTATAAACCTCTTATAAAAAGTAAAACAAGGGTATAAATGACATTAAACCAAATTATTGTAAATAGTAATTTTTTTTGAAATACATTTTTAAGAAACATGGATGTGGATGATAAAGAGATCCCAGTAGATTATTACGTATAAACAACCTCGAATAATGAAGAGATTGAGAAATAAACCCCGACCTTGTACTTTTCCTTGGTTTAGGGTAGGTTAACCTCCTGTATAATGGTGAAATAATTGTTATTAAATTATACATGAATCATATACATTAATATGATATCATATATGATCTTTTAACATTGATTTGTTAATAATATCTTAGTATTATCGTTGTTTCGGGTGTTAACTTACTCGTTTTCTTTTATATGTTTTGTTACAAAACCATGTTTTTCATGGATAGGTTGTATATTAATCATATCCAGAATGATATCAAGTCCTTAGATACTATTATTAATCATCAAATGAGAATTATACTTGAATGGATACGATGGAGAATGAATCTCATCGCGTTCGTGGAGACGGTAGACCGTACGTATGCACGAGCAACAATATCATTCTTTTGATATTAAAATAATATATAATTGGATGGTATATCATATATAAAGAATCATTATCATGTTATATTTATTATTTTCATGAATTACACATCATTATTATACCCATACAAATAATAATTTATTGAATAACAATTACACCATGACGTGCAGACGGTAAGCCGTACGTACGCACGTATGGTGACATGTTATTCAAAGGATGTATAGAATACTGAATATGGTTGTAACGTATTTATAATAAAATCATAGTATATATAAGATACTGGTGTTATTATTTTAGAATGGTAATAACAAAGAAAGAAGAAGTGGAAGAAGAAAGGAACTTGAAAAAGGGTGGTGAAATCATTCCCTCTTCTTCGGGTTCTTCCTTTTGTTTTGATCAAAAGGGCTCATTAGGTTGGCTTTCTGACTAATGTAAGGCATCTAGGATGAAGTGAGGTATGTTGATAGAGTATTTGGTCAGCGTTTGGCCGAGCCAAATGGCTTTTAATGTGTGAATTAATGAGAAGGGGGAGTGCCCTTTTATAAGAGGGGTGAGGGGAACCATTGGAAAAGCTACAAATATTATTTTATAATAAATTCATATTCGGTTTCTAATGGCTCCAAAGTGGATTATTTAACTTTTAAGGTGGGGATATGTCGAAAACCACTCATCCAATAGAATTTAGGCAGGTTTGGGTGACTATACTAACCTTATCTTTAGGTATTAGCTCTTAGTTAATTAGTTTCACTTTTACAATGTCTCTTTGTATTTTTATATTATATGGTAAATAAACATACTATATAAATCAAATAGATCCCCAAGTGGTCCATTAATGATACAAATATCAGGATATAAGTCTATTGGCCGAACCGTAGATTTTTAGGAATTTAATATCAATTAATAATATAATATTTGTTTTAAATACTCTTTTATGTCAATTTTGACAGTATTTTTAAAATTGATTTTTGTGAAGATCATAACAGAATTATTACTTCGAAAAATTTTAATTAAATCATTCCTAACATGTCATAGTAACCTAGAAAATAAGTTTAATTCATAAAAAGTCTCAAATTATATTTATTTTTTGTATTTATAATATCAATTATTTTAATTTTCCACTATTATGGTAATTACTTCATCATAATTGGGTCATAAATATATTAAATTATTTAATTTATAAAAAATATAAATAAACTACCAATATGTAGGAAATAGTTTTATCTTTATAATGAATATTTAAAATTGAATTTATCTTATGTATAACCCTATATTAAAAATGATTTAGTAAATAAACATTTATTTTAACTCTTTTAACTCCTCTTTGAATTAAATAATAATAGATGTCCTAATCTAATCCAAGTGGACCTAAATGATAATATTTTTTTCCTAAGGTTATTTTTGGTCGAATTATGTTTATCCAATAGAATTAGGACATGGGTTAGGGTAATATGAATATCATTTTTACCCATAATTACCCTATTTACTTTTAACCGTGGTAAATAAAAGTAAAAAGTTACTATTAACCAAAAATTATTTTCGTCTCATTGAACCAAATTTTACTGCTTAATTTTAACCGTGTCTCTGGGATTTTAGAAATTCCACTCACAAAAGTGGTAAAATTATGTTTTATGAAAAATTAAATTTTTTAACTACCACTTAGTGGTTTCACTATTCATCAAAAAAATGATGTTTTTTAGAAAAATACCAAAAATTCACCCTATGATAATTTTGATATTCCGAATCCAAAAATGAATTCCATTTGGAAAAATAAAATTTATAAATTTCAAAAAGTGGTTATTACTATTCATAACGGCTAGTTTGATTGGTTGTGGTTTTTTAGAACTCGATGTTGTGTACAACACACGCTATTGCATTATTCAAAGATAAGCGTACCGTAGAAGATTGGGGTGTTACATTCTCCCCTCCTTAAAATAATTTCATCCTCGAAATTTCTAGAATACTACCGCATGAAAAGACTCAGGTGGTTCTACATCATATGTTCCTCGGGTTCCCACGTTGCCTCTTCCATCTTAGGCTTTCTCCACAAGACTTTTACCAGACGAGTCGTCCGGTTTCCCAGTACTTGTTCTCTCGTATCAAGAATCTTGATGGGCTCTTCGCAATAAGACAGATCGGGTTCCAGTTATAATTCTTCATAGGTGAGTACATGCGTTGGTTCGGGCATGTATTTCCTCAACTGAGATACGTGGAACACATCGTGAACTTTGGAGAGACTTGGCGGCATTTCCAATCGGTAAGATACATCCCCATTTCGTTCTAGAATTTCGAAAGGTTCGATTTACTTGGGACTCAATTTACCTTTCTTACCAAAACGTATAACTCCCATCCATGGAGATACCTTCAGGAAAACATGATCACCGACTTGAAATTCCGAATCCTTCCTTCGATTTTCGGCATATCTCTTCTGCCTACTTTGAGCTGCTTTGATATGGTTTTGGAGTACCTTCACCTTTTCCATCGTTTACTCCACCTGTTCTGGGCCTACAAGGTTTCTTTCACCAATGTAATCCCAACAGGTTGGTGTGCAACATCTCTTTCCGTATAACGCTTCATATGGTGCCATCTGAATACTCAAATGAAAGCTATTGTAATAGGAAAATTCTACTGGAGGTAAATATTGATCCCACATACCCTGAAAGTCAAGTGAGCAGGATCTCAACATGTCTTCTAAGGATTGAATAGTTCGTTCTGATTGTCCGTCTGTTTGAGGGTGGTAGGGAGTGCTCAAATGAATTTCAGTATCCAAGGATTTCTGAAGACTTTTCTAGAATCTTGAAGTAAAACGAAGATCACGATCAGAAACAATCGATAGGGGTACTCCATGAAGTCTCAAAACTTCATTAATATATAGTCTTGATAGTTGTTCAAGTGGTAAATCTTCCCTTATAGCAAGAAAATGTTCTGACATGGTAAGACGATCAACAATGACCCATATTTCATCATTCATTCTAGGAGTCTTTGGTAGCCCCATGACATAGTCCTTCGTAATATTATCCCATTTCCACTCTAGTATGGGAAGAGGTTGCATGAATCCTCTAGGCTGTTGCCTTCCAGCTTTCACTTGTTGAAAAACCATACATCATGACACAAAATTGGAAATCTCACTCTTCATGTTGTCCCATCAAAAATGTTCCTTCAAATCTGTATACATTTTGGTGCTCCCAGGGTGTATAGAGAAATTCAAACTATGAGCATCATCCAGCAATTCCCTTTTTAGATTAGGTATATCGGGAACACAAAGCCTCTTCGCGAATTTCAAAATTCCTTCTTCAATCACAAAGTCTCTCAATCTCCAATCATTCACAGCTTTAATCTTCTTTTGAAATTCTTCATCATCGGTCTGAGAACTCTTAATCCTTTCTGGTAAAGATGGTTTGGAAACCATTTGAAAAAGAACTAATGTTTCACCTTCCGTGGTTATTACCATGTCCATCTTCACTAGATCCATGAAAATTAGATCCCTTTCAATTCTCATATTGTTCAAAACTCCATGGTCTTTTCTACTCAAAGCATCTGCCACCTTGTTTGCCTTCCCCAGGTGGTAGTGTATTGTGCAATCATAATCCTTGAGTAATTCAAGCCATCCACTTTGCCTCATGTTGAGTTCTTTTTGTGAGAAAATATACTTCAAACTCTTGTGATCAGTATAAATCTCACATTTTTTACCATAGAGGTAGTGCCTCCATATCTTCAAAGAAAAGATCACGGCTTCTAACTCAAGATCATGAGTAGGATAGTTTTGTTCATGAATTTTCAACTGTCATGATGCATAGGCAATAACCCTATCATTCTGCATTAGAACACAACCAAGTCCTTTCTTCGATGCATCGCTATAAATAACAAACCCATCACTCCCTAATGGGAGAGTCAATATAAGAGCATTGACTAATATTCTCTTCAATTATTAGAAACATTCTTCACACTCTTTTTTCCAAACAAATTTAACCCCTTTACGTGTGAGCTTCGTTAATGGGTTTTCCAATCGGGCAAAATTCTGGACGAAACGTCGATAATAACCTTCCAAACCAATAAAACTGCGTACCTCAGTTATACTCGTAGGTGCTGGCCATTCTTGGATTGCCTTTCTCTTAGAAGGATCAATATAGATTCCATCTTTAGAGATAATATGACCAAGAAAAGAAATCTCTTGAAGCCAGAATTCACACATGCTAAACTTCACATATAATTCATGTCTTCTCAGAGTCTTCTGGATAATGCGCAAGTGATTTTCATGGTCTTCATAGCTTTTGGAGTATACCAAGATATCATCAATAAATACCACCACAAATTCATCGAGATATTCCTTGAAAACTCTATTCATCAGATCCATGAATATAGAGGGTGCATTAGTAAATCCAAAAGGCGTTACTGTAAACTCGTAATGCTCGTACCTTGTTCGAAATGATGTCTTCAGAATGTCTTCCTTATTCACACACAAATGATGGTATCTAGATTGAAGGTCAATAATTGAAAAGTATTGATCTCCATGCAGTTGGTCAAATAAATCATCAATGCGAGGTAGGGGATACTTGTTCTTTATTGTTATAGCATTGATCTCCCTGTAGTCGATACATAACCTCATAGATCCACCATTCTTTTTAACAAAAAGAACAGGGGCTCCCCATGGAGAAACACTAGGGAGAATAAATACCTTATTACTCAATTCCTCTAGTTGTTTCATTAGTTAAACAAATTCTACAGTGGTCATTCTATAAGTGGTCTTTGACATAGGCCTTGATCCATGAATTAAATCAATGGAAAACTCCACTTCTCGCTCTGGAGGATGTCCAGGTAAATCTTTTGGAAACACATCTACATATTCTTTCACAATAGGTACATCCTCTATTTGAACATTCCTTTCCTCACCCACTGTAATTTCATCCTCTCCCTCCACAATAATTGAATTTATTTGAGCTACTGGGGGTGGATCTAGATAAGAATTAGGTGGTGACGATTCTTCTCAAAAAATAAGGTGTTCCTTATCATCATCATCAAAAATCGTAACCTCCTTATTCTTACAATAAATCTTCGCATCATAGTCTAAAATCAAATCAATACCGAGGATTATATCAAACACAATCATAGGTATGACAATGAGATCAGTGGATAAAGAACATTTATGTGCTCTAATGGGGACTGATTCACAAAACTTTGTTGCAATGATACTTCCCTTAGGAGTTTTAACTAAAAACTCGCTTGTTAAATCAAATTGGAAATATCTAATTTTCATAGAAAACTAGGAAGATATGAAACAATGTGATGATCCATAATCAAATAATTCATTTTCTAAACTTGAGGGAACCATTAAATTACCTTCCACCACATCTTTCGGAGCTTCTACCTCAGCAGTAGTGATAGCATAAACCTGGCCTTGATCCCTTGGACTTTTCTGAGGAAAGTTCCCCTAACGCTTAGGACATTCAATTGCATAATGTCCCATCTCCCTGAAATTGTAGCACTGAACATTGGTAGCTTCCTTCTTCCCTTTGCAATCACGAGCTTGGTGTCCTTTTTCACCACACTTGTAACAGACACCCATTCCCTTCAAGAAAGTATCGGGGAGTTTCATCCCACATTTACCACAGGATAGATATTCAACCTTTCCCTTATTCCCCTTATTTCCATTCCCAGATTGATCAGCAGATCTCTTCTTATCTTGATTTTCATTAAAGTCATAAGACTTAGAGAATTCCTTTTCTGTCCTGATAGCACATGAGACAATGTCTTCGTACGATGAGAAGGATTGTGAGAGTAATGCTTGATGGAGAAATGGTTTTAACCCATCAAAGAAATGATCAATATTACTTCTCGGGTTATGTATATAATCTCCAGCATACCTTTCTAACCTTGTAATGTTAGCCTCATACTTTGCGACATTCTTATCCTCCTTTGGTGTCAGACTCAGAAATTGTCTTTCCATATCTGATCGATGATCAGGAGGAAAGTATTTATCTAAAAATACATCTTTGAACTCCCTCCATTCCATATTTGATACTTCATCATCTTCCTTCGTGTTCTGATTCAATGACCACCATTGATCAGCATCTCTAGTGAGGCGGTAAACTGCCATGATAACTTTCTCCCTTTCACTACTCCCCAAAGCCTGAAATATTTTATCTAGGGAATTTATCCATTGCTCAGCTACTAAGGGATTTGTACTCCTATTGAACGTTGGTGGTTTTTGCCTCATAAAGCGATCTAACATTGATACTCCACGCTTCGGATCAGGGTGATCCATATGGGTAAGATTATTATTCATAACCTAAGTGAGTTGTCCCAGTATGGTGATTAACTGACTGGAAACAGTTGCATCACCAGCTATACTATAATTATCTTGAGCAGGAGGGAAATCCCTACATGGAGTGCGTGCATTGATACAGATTCCATTTCTTCCACTAGGTGCCATTTCTAAACAATGGCATAAACTAGATCAGTTTATGAATCAAAATACATAATTCCATACTTATAAAACAATTAACATAAATTGAACTATTTATGGATATAATACATAATCATAAAAATCTTTTCTTTGAGGAAGTATATACTCATAAACCCTTCATAATGATTTGTAATGAAAATTAGAGTTATCCTAAGCATATCCTCCGGGAGTTTCGTAACCAAGAGTGCAGCAAGGCCCATTGTCGTGCACCAGTTCACATTCGAGTCTAGCTCAAAGCAGTGTTTTCAGGTTTTACCCCTGGGTATATCTGTTCCAGAGCTGCCTCAACCTGCTCGTATCCAGACAGGGATGTATTGCTTGGAAAACTCACAAAATCTCTACAATACCAAAATTTTAGGAAGTTCTTCTATACTAATCCTAAAATTCCATCTTAAATCTATGTTCTCTAATCAGGGTTTATCTAAATCTAGCTTCCAAGGATTGTACTAAACTTCCTCTGATACCAACCATAATGCCCCGACCCCAGTTACCCAGAGTCGGTGAATTATTACATAACATTGTCATGATCACAAAAAAAATCAAATCTCGAAATACCGATTAGTTTAGTAGCCTTGGAAGCACTAGATATATTCATAATGTTATACATTACATCCTAAAAATGAAAACTAAAATAACATAGTCTCCATAGTCTACACTCTTATCCCCTCATACTATCCCTATAGGTCATTCATAATTTACTTCTTCACATCCTGGAAAAAATAAAACATAAAAAAGGGGTGAGCTCAAATGCCTAGTAAGGATAAAAATATAACGGAAACATTCATAAATAAGAATAAACATTTAAGGAAATATATAACTAAACCAAAAGCCTTTTAAACTCGAACTTCAACATAGTATGGAAAAAATAAAATGAAATAATGCCATTTACTTATTCCCATGGATATTCTACTAATCGAATAATCACATGCAATATCAATAACACTAGTGCAGAAAACGTTTTTTACGTCGGTTATTTTTTATTATTTACGTCGGTTTTTAGGCGACGTTAATACGGACGACGTTATAAATAACGTTTTTTACGTCGGTTATTTAAAACCGACGTAATATCCCTAACTTCACGGTGGTTATCACGTCGGTTCATATAATAACCGACGTGATAAATATGCGCGGGGGGCTTTATCACGTCGGTTATTCCCTAAACCGACGTGCTAAAAGGCCTGGGATATCGTTTATCACGTCGGTTATGTCATAACCGACGTGATAAACCCTTCCCCTGGCCTATTACCACGTCGGTTATTTAGGAAACCGACGTGATAAAAAGGCCTGGGAAACGTTTTAGCACGTCGGTTATTCAATAACCGACGTGGTAAATCGATTCCCAGGCCTTTTATCACGTCGGTTATACTAAGCACCGACGTGATAAAATCCCCGGGAAAGGTTTATCACGTCGGTTCTAGAAAAAACCGACGTGATAAACCCCTACTGATTTATTTACCACGTCGGTTATTTTATAACCGACGTGAAAGAATTTTTTTTTTTAAATAATTGCACTGCTCTCACCAAAAAGCAACCAGAAACCAAAAAAAAATAACCATGCCAGCCCTCCCCCAAGCCCCAACTGAACCCCACCCTCATCTATACCCACCTAACAACCTGGCCAGCCCTCCCCCACCACATTGGAGCCCCACCACAACCCTTGGACACCCCTCCCATATCCCTTGGACACCCTCCACCCCTTGGACACCCCCAAGACCCCTAGTACAGCCTCAAACACCCATTGGACACCCCCCCACACCTTGACAGCCCTCCCAGACCCCTTGGACACCCCCCCCCTCATTTACACCCAACCTGCCCCTTGGACACCCCCCCCACCCCTTCGACAGCCCCCCCACCCTCATTTACACCCCCCGAACACTAGGACAGCCCCAAACACCCCTTGGACACCCCTCCCATATCCCTTGGACACCCCCCCACCCACTGGACAGCCCCCACCCCCTGGACACCCCCCCGACCCCTTGGAAACCCCCCCTACCCCTTGGAAACCCCCCCTACCCCTTGGAAACCCCCCCTACCCCTTGGAAACCCCCCATCCCCTTGGACAGCCCCAAACACCCCTTGGACACCCCTCCTATATCCCTTGGACACCCCCCCACCACTTGGACACCCAACCGACTCCTTGGACAGCCCCAAACACACCTTGGACACCCCTCCCATATCCCTTGGACACCCCCCACCCCTTGGACACCCCCACCCTCATTTACACCCCCCCCCGACCCCTAGGACAGCCCCAAACACACCTTGGACACCCCTCCCATATCCCTTGGACACCCCCCAAACACCCACCCACCCCCTTGGAACCTCTCCCCCCATACCAAAATCCAGACCAGAAAAACCATCAACAGTAGACCAAAACAAGAAGTAGAGAAAAATTAAACATTCACTTATATAACATTCAAAACTTACAATGTCAACTTCAAAAAAAACTAAATCCAACCTAAACGACTACGAAATACACAATTACATTGACAATATTCAAAATTACATTTTACATTACAAACAACTAAAAGTCAATCGAACCTGTAAAATAATTTGACCACTCCACTTGTAAGTGTTTGATATCTTCAGCAGTAAAGGGTTGAGGGTCATCAAAAAGCTACAAAGGAAAAGGATAGTAGTCAACGTGTATAATGAATAAATCAAATTGAAATATTATTAGAAAGAGGAAATCTTACCAGGTCAAAACTCAGAACTGTCCCAGTTGTTATTATTTCATACATAAATCTTAACATGTAATATCCGCATTCGATGATGCCTTGTTGCTCATGACATTTCTGTTTGAATGAGTGTAAATTCAATATATTATTTTTATGTAATAAATCAAAATGTACAAATTATAAATGGATATTTACCTTCGCATGTACATATTTGATCTTGTAATTCCTTTTCTTTGCGCTTTTTCGAAAGTGGACCCATGCCCTGTTAGAAAATAATACGAATGGGGTAAATTTAAAATTCATTATAATATATAAAACTATTGTGAAATTGAAACTTACGTTTCCAATATATTCTTAAAACTTTCTCACACATCATCATGGAGAGGGCATATCCAATAAAGTGTTTTCTCCCTAGGGCAAAAAACCCCTAACATCCAATGATCCCTGAGAAAAGGAAATTTAACGTTAGTGGTTTTTTATGTTAAAATATAATTAACTCTTTGAGAGGGATGTGTTTCATACCTCTCACAAAAAGGCATCATCCAACACTGTGTGATTACATTCTTTTCAAATCTATCAGCAATATAAAGCATTCTTTGTTCCTCATCCAATGCACATGCTTCAGGGGAAATCAATTGTGGGTCCATGAATCCATATACATCTGTCAGCTCATTCCTCTCACAAATTTTATACATATACCTAATACAAAGCAGACATAAGTATACATTTTTAATAAATATAACGCAAGGAAAAGGAGTTAAGACTTACATGATAAAAATTTGCACCACGTTGATGCCCATCTTATCTCCAGTGACAAACTCCATGATATCACTTTTCATAATCCCCACACATAGTTCACGTCCACAGACATGAGCTTCCATTGTAAAGTCATAATGATCCGCCAACAAATTTGAATATCTTGACAATTTGTCAAGACTGCTAGTATCTGCATCTGATGTCATAGCTATCTGTCTTTGTTGTTGTCTATACAGTATTTCTTTACCTTTGAAGTATTCCTGTAAAAATAAATTGAAAAATATATTAGTTTTCAAATGATAAAACATTAATAAAAATATAAAATAAAAGATATAACATCCATACCTCTATGGTAATGAGTCGAAGAAGTCTGGATGGCCAAAGTAAAAAATGGCCGATACTATGTCCAACTGTCGTCACCTCATCTGTAGGTAATGGTATCCGAGCTGATCTATCTATAATATCCTGTACAGTGACCCTCTGATTCTCTACCTCTAACTGTTGATGATGAACTGTATCTCCTATACAATATACCATCCCATATGCAACTATATGATGTTGAGGATCATCAACATACAACTCACAATAAGTAGGTAGCTGCGGCGGAGGAGGAGGATCAAAAATGGGGTCCGCAGGCTGAGGTGGGGGAGTGGGAGCTACTGGGAGAGGTGGAGTGGGAGCTGCACCCTGAAATTGTCTTTGCAAGTCTGCAAACATTAACTGCACCGATGCTCTAATCTTGTCCTCCATTGTCGCATTAATATTATGGACTTCAGCCTCCAACGATTCTATTTTTTTTTATAAACTCCCTCAACGTTAGAAGTTGAGGAACGTGGCAACACTTTTCTTACCGATACACCTGCCGAATATCCTCTTACACGGCCAGGATGTTCGGGCTTTCCCAATGCCACAGATAAAATATCTTCCCTCCCAGATGGTGTAAATGTCCCCTGTGAACTCTGCTCCTCAAGAGAGTCCTGTAATAATTAATTGAACTTTTCTATAATGATTGGAAATATATGACGAAAATAGTAAACTTAAATAAATAAAATAGATATCTTACAATCCTCTCAACTACGAGTCTCGATTCTTCCGAAAGATATTGTCCTTTTTTGCCCTTCCGAGCTCTTTTCCATTTCTCATGTCTAGATGGAGGGGATGGAGGGGCCACCTCTCCAGAGCTTGAAGACTCAGCTCTTAGTTGTTGAAATTTTTCTGCCATCATTTGTTCTTCCAATAATGCATACCCTCCCCGAGATAAACTATGAGGGTATACATTTTTAGATTGGATCTCTTGATGAGCTTTCCTTGTTTGCTGTAAATTAAGAATAAGTAATCATTAACAAAACAATAATAAGATCATTTATATAAGAAAGCTTATAAAAGTTTACATTGCCCTTACCAAAAATGATTCTTTTCTTCTACTTTCAAAAAATTGTCTCCATGTGTCTTCATCTATAAAAGGATATATACGACATGGATTCTCACGACTCCTATGACCATAAATGAAATCAGATGAGAGGGTTGATTTGAAATCCCTCCATCTCCTAGCAGCCAACGATAAGCATTTCTTCCTGACTCCTCCAGTGTCAGGAATATCAAATGTCATCTGATAAAAAAGAGGTTAAAAATATTATATATACTAGAAACATTTAAAGAACAGTCAAACAATAGCAAAAGATCTTACCAAAATGGTCTCCCACAGCTGAGAAATTATCGCCTTATCCACACTTCTCCAATCATCATAAAGAATGCTTACTTTGCTCTTAGCCTGAGTTGCTACAAAACCCTTAAAATCTTTAGCATTTGGACCTCTAGGAAGATCATCCTCATCAAACTCCACGACTATCCTCTCCTCCTTCGTACGGGCAAGTGATAATTTTGGTAAACGTGTGCACCCACGCTTACCAACCTTTGAACTCTTTTTCGTAATAGGAGCATGTGAATGTTCCTCCCCAGATGTATGACCAATATGCTCATCTCCAGAATCATGTGGCTGATCAACTGATTGATCTGTCATTTTCCTTCAAATCAAAAAAACAAACATTAGTTCACAAATAGAAAAGTGTACTAAATTACATAATAGTAAACATCGGTAATATGATAAGCATGTTAAACAATGATAAACATGGTAAACACAGGCAAAATGTTGCCAAGGAGTTGGCATAAGAAAGCTGAAAAGTGGACTCACTGATGCCACCGGCCGGCCGCTGGCTCACCACCGGCCGGCCGGTGGAGCAGACAGCCTTCCTCTGTCTGGACCACCGGCCGGCCGCTGGATCACCACCGGCTGGCCGGTGGACCAGACAGAGAGCCTTCCTCTCTGTCTAAACCACCGGCCGGCCGCTGGCTCATCACCGGCCGGCCGCCGGTGATCCAGACAGAGAGGAAGGCTCTCTGTCTGGTCCACCGGGCGGCCGGTGGTGATCCAGCGACCGGCCGGTGGACCAGACAGAGAGCCTTCCTCTCTGTTTGAACCACCGGCCGGCCGCTGGCTCAACACCGGCCGGCCGCTGGTGATCCAGACAGAGAGGCTCTGTCTCTTTCTGTACCACCGGCCGGCCGCTGGCTCACCACCGGCCGGCCGCTGGCTCAACACCGGCCGGCCGCTGGTGATCCAGACAGAGAGGAAGGCTCTCTGTCTGAACCACCGGCCGGCCGGTGGTGAGCCAGCGGCCGGCCGGTGGTACAGACTGAGAGGACCGGTTGCCGGTGCGCGCAGGACTTCTCCTCTTTACGGTTTTTATTGTTTTATCGTTTTGGTTTGATACATATTTTAATAAGTAAAAAATTTACAGTATCTAACATTATATGAAAAAACTAAATGTAAACAAGATATATACTTGTGTTACCTGTAATTTTAGGAATGTACAGTTGGATTGTTTTCCCAAATTCCTTCGTCGTGATCGTTCCTAATGGCACAAACCATGTCTTCAACATACTCATCATTATGTTCTGTTAATCTTTCCATGGAAGTAGGGATCTCACATAAATCAGCATCTTCATCAAATTCATCCTCACCAACATATTGGTTTTTCCCTTGTAAAACAACAGCCCACTGCATATCTGATTGATCTACTACATAGAAAATTTGTTTGGCATGTGTTGCCATTATAAAAGAATCAGCTGTGTCTTCCAATCTATTCAGATTAACAAGTGTCATTCCAAATTCATCGTGTCTGACACTGTTGTTACCGATAAACCATTTACAGTTAAAAACGGGAACTTTAATTTTAAATTAATCAGCCTCCCATATGTCTTCAATCACTCCATAATATGCACTTGATGCCGAAATTGGGTTTTTGTCCTTAGCACTCGAAAAATGCATTGCTTCTGCAAACACCAATACACCACTATTCTGAACTGCACTTCTGTTGTCCTGAGCTTTCGTATGAAATGTATAGCCATTAATGTCATAAGCGGACCATGTTATCACATTTAAAGATGGACCACCCACTATCCATTTTAATGTCTCTGATACATCTGATCTACCAAGCAAGGTCTTTTTAAACCATGGCAAAAAAGTTTTGTTGTGCTCATTCAAAATCCACATTTCTTTCTTCTTTGGATGACATTGTTTCAACTCATTAATATGCAATGTGATATACGGTTGAACATCAGCTATGTTATTCAAGATGTATGATTCTAACTTCTTCATATGTTCAGCTGACAGTGATTTGACTTTCAAGCCACGAATCCCCTTTCCCTCATTATTAACCCGTTCATGGCGAGATGGAGGCAAACCTATGTGTTGCGCCGTAGCCAAGTAACTCGTACAAAACTCTGCTACCTCCTCAGAAATATACTTTTCAATAATGGAGGCTTCAGGTCGATATGGATTTTTAACATATCCCTTTAATATTTTCATATACCTTTCAAAAGGATACATCCAACGAAGATATACAGGTCCACAAAGCCTTATTTCTCGAACCAGATGAATCAGTAAATGCACCATCATATCAAAAAAAGTTGGAGGAAAATACATTTCCAAATGACAAAGTATAATAATTGCATCCTTTTCCAAAATGTTCAAAGCATTCACATCAATCGCCTTGTTGCAAATTGAATTGAAAAAATAACACAACCTCATTATAGTCTTTCTGACACGGATGGGCAATATTCCACGCAGTGCAACTGGTAGAATTTGTTGCATCATGACATGACAATCATGTGATTTCATACCTATCAACTTCAAGTCTTTCAATGAGACAAAATTTTTTACATTTGAAGAATAACCTTGAGGCACTTTGATATCATGAAGACACTGACAGAAGCTACTTTTCTCCCGCTTCAATAATGTATGACAAGCCGGGGGAAGAAATGTTCGTCTTCCTTTAGGAGTGGGAGCTAACTCTAAACGTATTCCCATTGACAGTAGGTCTAACCTTGCATTCAACCCATCTTTTGTCTTTCCTTTAATATCTAGCAATGTTCCGATCAAAGAATCACAGATATTCTTCTCCACGTGCATGACATCAATATTATGTTTGACTTCATGATACCTCCAATATGGTAGCTCAAAAAATATTGACCTTTTCTTCCAAATATGTCTATCATTACCAGATTTCTGTGTCTTTCCCAATGTCACATCAAGGTTTTTCACCCTCTCAAAATACAATTCTGGGGATAAAGGTTGAGGTGCAGTATCAAATTCTTGTGAGCCATTGAATGCCTTTTTTAGTCTTCTATAAGGGTGATCCATAGGCAAAAACTTTCGATGACCCATGTACACTGTTTTCCTCCCATGATGCAATTGACAATATGACGTCTGTTGTTCGCAAATTGGACATGCTTTATGCCCTTTAACACTGTATCCAGACAAATTTCCATATGCTGGGAAGTCATTTATAGTGAATAGAAGCACTGCATGCAGTTTAAAATATTCCATTTTATAAGAATCATACACCCTAATACCATCAGCCCATAAAAGTTTCAAATCATCAATCAGCGGTGACAAGTATACATCAATATCATTGCCGGGTTGCTTTGGACCAGAGATCATGATACTCAACATGACATATTTGCGCTTCATACAAACTTCAGGAGAGAGGTTGTAAATTACCAATAAAACAGGCCATGAACTATGTGTGCTACTGAGGGTTCGGTATGGATTCATTCCATCTGTGCACAAGCCTAGTCTCAGATTTCTAATTTCATTTCCAAATGTAGGGTACTGGGCATCAATTTTCTTCCATTGTGGACAATCAGCTGGATGACGTATTTTTCCATCACATACCCGCTCATCAGCATGCCATCTTAACCTTTTTGCATCATGTGAATTAGCAAATAAACGTTTGAAACGAGGAATTATAGAAAGATACCAAAATACCTTTGAAGGGAGCTTTGTAATCTCTACATCAGCTTGTGATTTTTCTTTCACCTTATACCGTGATGTCCCACATTTGGGACACTCTTTCAGAAATTCATATTCCTTCCTATATATAATGCAGTCATTCGGACATGCATGTATTTTCCTGTATCCCAATCCCATCGGGCATAATATTTTTTTGGCCTTATAATGTGAATCTGGAAGATCGTTATCTTTTGGAAGAATGTCTTTCATCAATTGTAGCAGCTCTGTAAAACTTCTGTCACTCCATCCATGTTTCGCCTTCAGGTTAATCAATCTTAACACCGCCGACAAAACCGTAAAATCTGTACAACCAGGATATAATGGTTTTTCGGCATCACCATATAGACGTGCAACTCTCGGTTCTATCTCAATTTGTTCTGCAACAATATCGCGAATCATTTCATCAATTCCATCGGAGTTACCATCTTGCGATTCATTATCATCAGTGACATTCTGTCCAGTTTCGCCATGCCAAATCCAAGGGTTGTAACTCGGATTGAAACCATGACAAATCAGATGATCTTTTATCTCTCTACTTTTCAACTTCTTCATATTCAGACATTTCAGGCATGGACAGAAAAAAATGTCACTACTTGGAACATTTCGTTTAGAAAATTCCAAAAAGGCATCAACACCTTCCTCATATTCATTGCTCATTCGATGTGCCGTAATCCAACTTCGACTCATTATTACCTATAAAAAATAGCAAAAATATATATATTTTTTAGATAAGACAAATATATGTTTATATGAAAAAAATCATAATTTGAATATAACAATTTTGAAATATAAAACAAATCGATGTGTAAACCCCCCTGGACACCCCCCGACCCCTCTGGACAGCCCCCCACCCCTCCTGGACACAACCCCCCACCCCCGACCTGCTTGGACACCCCCCAACCCTCTGGACAGCCCCCCACCCCTCCTAAACACCACCCCCACCCCCTACCCCCTTGGACACCCCCCTGGACACCCCCAACGCCCACCCACACCCTTGGACAGCCCCCCACACCCACCCACCCCCTTGTAAACCCCCCTGGACACCCCCTGACCCCTCTGGACAGCCCCCCACCCCTCCTGGACACCACCCCCACCCCCTACCCCCTTGGACACCCCCCTAGACATCCCCCAACCCTCTGGGCAGCCCCCCCACCCACCCGGACAACCCCAAATACCCTCTGGAGAGGCCGCCACCCACTTGGACAGCCCCCCACACCCATCCACCCCCTTGGACAGCCCCCCACACCCATCCACCCCCTTGGACACCCCCCTGGACACCCCACCGACCCCTCTGGACAGGCCGCCACCCCCTTGGACAGCCCCCCACACCCACCCATCCCCTTGGACACCACCCTGGACACCCCCCCGACCCCTCTAGAAAGCACCCCCACCCCTCCTGGACACAACCCCCACCCCCGACCTGCTTGGACACCCCCCTGGACACCCCCCAACCCTCTGGACAGCCCCCCCACCCCTCCTAAACACCACCACCCACCCCCTACCCCTTGGACACCCCCCTGGACACCCCCCAACACCCACCCACGCCCTTGGACAGCCCCCCACACCCATCCACCCCCTTGGACAGCCCCCCACACCCATCCACCCCCTTGGACACCCCCCTGGACACCCCACCGACCCCTCTGGACAGACCGCCACCCCCTTGGACAGCCCCCCACACCCACCCATCCCCTTGGACACCACCCTGGACACCCCCCGACCCCTCTAGAAAACACCCCCACCCCTCCTGGACACAACCCCCCACCCCCGACCTGCTTGGACACCCCCCTGGACACCCCCCAACCCTCTGGACAGCCCCCCCACCCCTCCTAAACACCACCACCCACCCCCTACCCCCTTGGACACCCCCTGGACACCCCCCAACACCCACCCACGCCCTTGGACAGCCCCCCACACCCACCCACCCCCTTGTAAACCCCCCTGGACACCCCCGACCCCTCTGGACAGCCCCCCGCCCCTCCTGGACACCACCCCCACCCCCTACCCCCTTGGACACCCCCCTGGACATCCCCCAACCCTCTGGACAGCCCCCCCACCCACCCGGACAACCCCAAATACCCTCTGGAGAGGCCGCCACCCACGTGGACAACCCCCCACACCCATCCACCCCCTTGGACACCCCCCTGGACACCCCACCGACCCCTCTGGACAGGCCGCCACCCCCTTGGACAGCCCCCCACACCCACCCATCCCCTTGGACACCACCCTGGACACCCCCCGACCCCTCTGGACAGCCCCCGACCCCTCTAGATAGCACCCCCACCCCTCCTGGACACAACCCCCCACCCCCGACCTGCTTGGACACCCCCCTGGACACCCCCCAACCCTCTGGACAGCCCCCCCACCCCTCCTGGACACCACCACCCACCCCCTACCCCCTTGGACACCCCCCTGGACACCCCCCAACACCCACCCACGCCCTTGGACAGCCCCCCACACCCACCCACCCCCTTGTAAACCCCCCTGGACACCCCCGACCCCTCTGGACAGCCCCCCGCCCCTCCTGGACACCACCCCCCACCCCCTACCCCCTTGGACACCCCCCTGGACATCCCCCAACCCTCTGGACAGCCCCCCCACCCACCCGGACAACCCCAAATACCCTCTGGAGAGGCCGCCACCCACGTGGACAGCCCCCCACACCCATCCACCCCCTTGGACACCCCCCTGGACACCCCACCGACCCCTCTGGACAGGCCGCCACCCCCTTGGACAGCCCCCCACACCCACCCATCCCCTTGGACACCACCCTGGACACCCCCCGACCCCTCTGGACAGCCCCCGACCCCTCTAGATAGCACCCCCACCCCTCCTGGACACAACCCCCCACCCCCGACCTGCTTGGACACCCCCCTGGACACCCCCCAACCCTCTGGACAGCCCCCCCACCCCTCCTGGACACCACCCCCCAACCCCTACCCCCTTGGACACCCCCCTGGACACCCCCCAACACCCACCCACACCCTTGGACAGCCCCCCACACCCACCCACCCCCTTGTAAACCCCCCTGGACACCCCCTGACCCCAAATCCATGCACCTATGCCATGGTTGTGTGTGAATAAAGTAGTAACAACTGTAAAAGGGCAACCCATCCAAATGGACACGCCCCAACCCTCTCGGGGATTTATAGAAAACGATGAAAAATTAGTGAAATCATAAAATTACTCAATATTGCAAGTCGAACAAATAGATCTAGGGATGATAAATAAGATTATGGTGCCAAAACGAGTTAAAAGGGTTCGCAATCGAAGAATCTTAGCTAGTTTCAACAAAAAAATCACAACACATATATATTTACTATCCGCGAAAAAAAACGAACGAGTGGGAGGATTACCTGAGTGCTGCGAGTTTAGATGATTGATCCGAGGAGATTAAATATGAGAAACGATGATCGCAAAACGAATCTAAACCAACGAAATGGACGAGCCGATTCGGGTTTACGCGCGAGAGAGACGAGTCGCGACTGTCGAAGGTAAACTCGCGAATGACAATCCACGGGTCTGGGTAAATTTTTAATTGAGTTATCACGTCGGTTATTCAATAACCGACGTGATAATTGTTTTAAAAACATTTATAACGTCGGTTATTTCAATAACCGACGTAAAAAACTTCCTCTGATTCATTGTTTACGTCGGTTATATAATAACCGACGTAAAAAATGGCTCAAAATCCGCGTTTTTTTACGTCGGTTGTGGAATAACCGACGTCAAAAACATCTGCGGATTCTTTTTTTACGTCGGTTATTTTATAACCGACGTCAAAAAGCCTTCAAAAACCGCGTTTGTTACGTCGGTTATTCAATAACCGACGTGAAAGGGCCTTCGAAAACCGCGTTTTTTACGTCGGTTATAAAAATAACCGACGTAAAAAACGAAGCCGCGAGATTAATAACGTCGGTTATTTGTATAACCGACGTTAAATGTGTACCGAACACAGGTTTTTACGTCGGTTATTTCTTAACCGACGTAAAAAACCTCGTTTTACATATTATGACGTCGGTTTTATATAACCGACGTAAAAAATGGTGACGTAAAAAACGTTTTCTGCACTAGTGTAACCACTTTCATAATGATGGAATGCAAAATGCTTGACTATCATAACCACATATCCAAGGCCTCGTTCCAAGACTACCAATAAGATTTTGTCAAGGCCTTATTCCAAGACACTAGTTTGTCTCATGAGACCTACCGATGCATCGAGGAGATATAGCGGGCTCCACCCATCACATATTAAGTCCAATGCATTCCCATATGAAAAGGTTTAAACATAACATAAACATTCGTATTAAAACTAGCATACAAAATGTAAATACTTCATCCATAAACCATGAATGGTATAAAAATAACACACCCACATTCAAAAATATCACAAAACCTTCAATACAATATAAGGGTTTTGTATCATAGTAAATCAAATTCAAATAAGCGTAAAATCCATCAAAGGATGTTGACATAGATGAAATCAAAACTCTTTTTAGAGAAATATATCTTTCTATTTTGAAATAAATTAAGAGTAATATATTTATAAAATAAAACATTTTCTTTGAAAATTTTCTTATATTCTTGTAAAGGAAGCTTCGAAGATTTTATAACAGCGGAAAATAGCTGCACCCGCTGTATAAGTTAAAAAAACATTCTTACCTTAATTCTATCGAAAAGGTTAAAAATCACCTTGTTTGGAAAACAACAGAAAGATTCCTTTATAAACCTCTTATAAAAAGTCAAACAAGTGTATAAATGACTTAAACACATATTCTTGTAAATAGTAAAAATGTTTTGAATAAGAAACATGGATGTGGATGATAAAGAGATCACAATAGATTATTACGTATAAACAACCTCGAATAATGAAGAGATTGTGAAATAAACCCTTACCTAGTACTTTTCCTTGGTTGACAGTAGGGTAACCTCCTGTATAATGGTGAAATAATTGTTATTAAATTTTAAAGGAATCATATACATTAATATGATATCATATATGATCTTTTAACATTGATTTGTTAATGATATCTTAGTATTATTGTTGTTTTGGGTGTTAACTTACTCGTTTTATTTTATATGTTTTGTTACGTAAGCCTTGTTTGTCATGGATAGGTTGTATCTTAATCATATCCATAATGATATCAAGTCCTTACTATTATTAATCATAAAATGAGAATTATACTTGAATGGATACGATGGAGAATGAATCTCAACACGTTCGTGGAGACCGTAGTCCGTACGTACGCACAAGCGACAATATCATTCTTTTGATATTAAAATAATATATAATTGGATGGTATATCATATATACAGAATAAATATCATGTTATATTTATTATTTACATTAATTACACATCATTATTATACCCATCCAAATAATAATATATTGAATAACAATTACACCACGACGTGGAGACGGTAAGCCGTACGTATGCACATATGGTGACATGTTATTCAAAGGATGGATATAATACTGAATATGGTTGAAACATATTTATAATAAAATCGCAGTATATATAAGATACTGGAGTTATTATTTTATAATGGTAATAACAAAGAAAGAAGAAGTGGAAGAAGAAAGGAACTTGAAAAAGGGTGGTGAAATCATTACCTCTTCTTCGGGTTCTTCTTTTTTATTTGATCAAAAGGGCTCCTTAGGTTTGCTTTCTGACTAAAGGAAGGCCTCTAGGATAAATAGATGGAAGTTGAGATAGTATTTGGGTAGCGTTCGGCTGAGAGAAATGGCTTTGAAGGTGTGAATTAATGATAAGGGGGAGTGCCCTTTTATAAGAGGGGTGAGGGGAACCTTTGGAAAAGCTAGAAATATTATTTTATAATAAATTCATATTCAGTTTATAATGGCTCCAAAGTGGATTATTTAAATTTTAAGGTGGGGATAGGTCAAAAAACACTCAACCAATAGAATTTAGACAAGTTTGGGTCATTATACTAACCTTATCTTTAAGTATTAACTCTTAGTTAATTAGTTTCACTTTTACAATGTCTCTTTGTAGTTTTATATTATATGGTTAATAAACATACTATATACATCCAAGAGACCCCCAAGTGGTCTATTAATGGTACAAATGTCATTATATAAGTCTCTTGACCGAACCTTAGATTTTTAGGAATTTAATTTCAATTAATAATATATTATTTATTTTAAAAACTCTTTTATGTCAATTTTGACACTATTTGGAAAATTGATTTTTGTGAAAATCATAACAGATTGATTAATTCGAAAAACTCTAATTCAATAATTCCTAACATGTCATATTAACCTAGAAAACTAGTTTAATTCATAAAAAGTCTCAAATTAAATTTATTTGGGTATTTATAATTTTAATTATTTTAATTTTTCACTATTATGGTAATTAATTCATCATCATTGGGTCATAAATAAATTAAATTATTTAATTTCTAGAAATTATAAATATAATACCAATATGTAGGAAATATGTTTATCTTTCTAATGAATATTTTAAATCGAATTTATCTTATGTATAACCCTATATTAAAAATTATTTATTAAATAAACTTTGATTTTAACTCTTTTAACTCTTATTTGAATTAAATAATAATAAATGTCCTAATCTAATCCAAGTGGACGTAAATGATAATATTTTATTCCTAAGGATGTTTTTGGTCGAATTAAGCTTATCCAATAGAGTTAGGACATGTGTTAGGGTAATATTAATATAATTTTTACCCTTAATTACCCTATTTACTTTTATCCGTGGTTAATAAAAGTAAAAAGTTACTATTCACCAAAAATTATTTTCGTCTCATTGTACCACATTTTTCTCCTTGATATTAACCATGTCTCTCGGATTTTTGAAATTCCACTCATAGAAGCGGTAAAATTAAGTTTTATGAACAATTCAATTTTTTAACTACCACTTAGTGGTTTCACTATTCATCAAAAAAATGATGTTTTTCAAAAAAATACAAAAAATTCACCCTAGGATAATTTCGATATTCTGAATCCAAAAATGAAGTCCATTTGGAAAAATAAAATTTATAAATTTCCAAAAGTGGGTATTACTATTCATAACGGCTAGTTTGATTGGTTGTGGTGTGTTAGAACTCGATGTTGCGTACAACACACGCTATTGCATTATTCAAAGAGAAGCGTCCCGTAGAGGTTTGGGGTGTTACACCATAACTTCTTTCTATATGAACAATTATATACTTAATATCATTTAGTTTCATTTGGAAGACCTATATAGACACACTTCACGCTTCAGTATGATAATTTGTCACTAGGTATAGTCTAAAAAAACCCTCACATCCCCATACACATATTTGTGACATAATAAATTAATTTCCACACCAAAAATCATATGGAATCCCATCAATCACTTTAGATGTTGTTTGGTTAAGAGTCTATTTCACTGTCTACATGATGTATCCCCAAATGGATAATGGAAGAGTCTCTTAAATCATCATTGATCCATTATTTTCAAGAAAGGTCTTATTCCTCCTTTCATTAAAACCATTCCACTATAGTGTATAATGAGTAGTGAGATGGACTAATATCTCAAACTTATTTAAGTGATCAGTTAAGGAATGGTTACGATACTCTTAGGCTCAATTTAAATGAAGTTACATAATCTTCCAACCAATATGGTTTTCTAATTCATGCTGCTATTCATAAAAATCTATAATGAATACAAATAACACCACATTATATTGATATTACTATACCAAGTAAATTCATTAGTAAATGTAATGATGTAAGAAAAATATCCCCATCAATATGTAATAAATTTACCACATATGTCATTATTGAATAATCACTATAATTATCTAGGTATTCCTCTCTTTACAAAAAAATTTGTTTAGTAATTTTACCTTTTAATCAAATGTGACATACATCCGGGGGTTTTAACTCAACTAATTTTAAATTCAATTCATTATTTAATTTCTGTAATACATTCTCATTTACATGACCAATACAAAATTTCCATAGGTTGGTGTTTTATTTCTCTTTTTTTTTGTTTTTTATTACTTTTCATTACAGTGTATTCGAGTTATAGTATATATATACCATTTTTATACTGTATCAAACCGTAACATATGTTATCAATATAAAAGAGACAATATATTTTTTAAACATGAAATAAAATACCATTATGTCTATAAATGAAAATAATATTATTATTTTTGTTACTAAAGGTACCTAATAACAATTATTCAGTACCATAACAAAACCACTAAGAAACTTTTGGTGATAATATCCATTTTTTATGGTTTTTAGGGTCAAAACAATTCATCTTAGATATCCACATAACCTTTTTCAGTATAATTGATTATATTTGGTTCATGTATATTTATACAAATATGTGAGTGACATGTCATTTCCAATAACCAACTTATAGATGATGACAGATTTCATTCAATGGAAAAAACAGAATTATAAGTGTCACCTTTCTTCTTTATCCAAATTATGCATTTCTTCTTCCTGTGGAATTTCATGAAAAATGAAAAATAAAATATATTTCTTCTCTTTTACATCCCTCTATATTTTGGTCCTTTAATAAGGATAGTGTGTCGTTATATCTAGTAGAGGATTTTCCATAAACCCCTTATTCTTCCCCTTCCTCCATGTGTCCACCATCAGTACAAAAGAATTTGTATTACTAATATCTTTTTCATCATGGAAAAATAAATTAATAAAATGATCCAAGAGTGACTTTTTCATGTTATTTATATTTCCATAATAAATTAATGATGAAAATCCTAATGTTAAAGGGGAAATGATGATAATTATTTCTAGTTATTTGTTTAACTTGAATGTATTGGATTCAAGTCTCTCAGTGTATTCAATAATATTTAATACATGAGTTCCTATTTGATACACTTCTAATAGCATGAAAATATACATGGTACATGAAATATCATATATTTATTCCCTTGAATTATCTTTACATAATTATTATAGATTTTTTTGAAACATGTAGGCATCTTCATACTCATTCATTTTCTACAATTGACTATAAATAGATGACCACATGTTACTGTTTACATATTGTGCATCATGTACATTATTTTCCCAATTACCCTTATACTCCATGATTTATCCCATATGAGGCTCAATGGGATGTGATTAATTTAACACATAAATAATCATTGGGGGAGTATTACTATAGGAAAGTACCTATAAAACTTCTAGAAGTTATGGTAGGACATAATATTTTCTTTATCCTGTATGGTCGTAGTTGCAATGATATGATTCTGTTGGTGAATTTTATTTGTAATCTAAAAAAAATAAATTTATAATTCAATACATTATCGTGATTTCCTTTTATAAAGTATTGATTTATTAATAATCAATATATTAAATATCTCCCACTATTTTATCAGTATTCAATGTAACTCACTATTAGATTCTGAATACTATATCGCTTAAGTATTCTCATTTCATGGATCCGTGAAACCTCTCTTTATATTAAAAATTATTTGGATATCCCCCTACTAGGAGAGTTTCAAAGTAATATCTAGTCTGGAAAACCACATTAACTCATGGTTCGTTGAACTTTTGAGTAGAGTCCAAGATTATCAGATTTGTAACCCTAAATCCCATAGTGATATTCCTCAAAATTTATAGAAAGATATATTTAGATACTAATTTTATTGAAAAACTAGTCCCTTAAAACCATTAATCTCCTAATTACTCCACTTTAGTATGAGACACCCTCAAATAACAATGAAAAAAATCACACATAACAATTAATTAAATAAATTATCCATAAATACATAGGTTTTTCAAATGATCAAGACAAATAAATTACTAAAAGTAATGAATGATAAAATTAAATTGAAATAAATTTACAGTTTTAGAGAATTTAAATAAATTTAATGAATTATTTAAATTCAAATAATTCATTTTAATTTTTTCACTTCAGTAATTTAATTATTATTCCAAAAAAGTAAAATTAATTTTTTAGTTTAATTTAATACTAAATTTAAGATATTATTTTGTAAGATTAATATATTATTATTGGTAGAATAAAAATAAATTTTAAATAATTTATGTTATTACAAAAATTAAATTAATTATCTGAATGAATTTTTTATTATCTACAATTCAGACGGGACCTGAAAACCACACACATGCCTATTTTAGTTCAATCAATAACCTAAAAGACAAATTTTAAACATGGTAGACCATGTGAAATGTTGTTCTGGGATACTTTAGTCTATACATACCCATTCTGGGATGGGAAACCATCCCCGACCCATTGAGGGATTTATCTGCTAAAACAAAACAGAAAGAGCCCATGGTAGTTGGTCACCACACCACTGATACATCACATAGGGGACTAAAAGATCTTGAGTAGGGTGGAACAATGGTCGGGATGAGGCATGATGGGGTCAGTCGAGCATCACATCACAATGGATATTGGTGAAGGTTGTTATGACATATTGTGGATAGTGGTCGGGCATGAATAGAAGTCGGATACATGTTGTATACTATAGGAAAATGGTCAAACCTCATGGGAGGCTAGTAGTGGGTGATGGGGATCCAGCTGTTTCAAAGCTACATGATGCTTAGTGGCCTGGTTAGGTGACAACGATGGTCGGTCGGGAAAAAATACAGGACAGTGACCCCGACCCCGTAGTAGGAATCGCCGGTGGCCATTAAAGCTAGGAGATACTTACAATGGGGCTTGTTCATGGATATAGAGGAGGGAGTAGGGTGATGTATGATAATGTATCTTGGGTGGAGACAGGGGTAGTGGTCTCGCAAGGGAGGTGGTCCCATGGTCTAGAGGTGGCATGGAAGAAACAGAGAGTAATGGGGAACTCATGAGAGACAGGGCAGAATACCAATACCCTCGGTCCCATTTCTCACTTTTTTAAAATAAAATTTATTTTTTGAAAATTTGTTTTCTTTAATCATAGTAGTATTTTTACTGAAAAAACAATTGGGTTGCGGATTTTTCCAGTTTTGTGGAATTTTTCAAATCTCGAATGCCTAGTCTCCCATCTCATTTTTCCATAAACATTTTTTTAATGTAGAAATACTACATTTTAACCAATTGAAAAAAAATAAAAAATATTTATTTTTGATTTATTATAAATTGGGTGGAATTTTAGGTGATCGAACATTGGATTTCCAACTACCACATTCGTGATGGTTTGTGGTAAAAAATATTTAGGATCCCTATAATAATTTTCCTGCATTTTGCCACCATTAATTTTTTCAAAAGAAATAATATGTATTAAATCTGTGTTCTTCAGCATTAATACCCGGAACAATTCCACTTTGGATACACAATATTGTCTTAATATTCCATAACTTAGCCGTTAAAAATTATACTGATGCACTGTCTATTCTACAAGGACAACATAAATATCATCTACTCAAATTCACAGAAAAATAATTTTAATTTCCATAAAAAACAACATGATCCCATGATTCAAATTTTTGGTACAGTGGTAATTAGTGTTTTCCAATGACCTTGATATTTAAGATTTTGTATCATCAAAGCGACGAAACCTCATAATCTCAAGCAATTTTTTCCCTAGTGTGGTTTTAGAATCTCATCTAAATTAATTAGGGGACAAAAATTAAAACATAATGAATATAAAATTAGAATTGAACCAAGTTCATCTATCATACATCCCTAATGATCATTAGTTGTTGGATATGGGGCCGAACCTATCTATATCATGCACACATACATCAAGAATTTGTGTGTATATTGTTCCTTGGATTTTGGGTTCTACCACCAAACACTGATGACTTATTCGACATGTAAATGATAACCGTGATCTCATTCCTTCGATATGCGAAGGAGTTATTGGATAGATTTATTTGATGGAGGATTTATCTCTTTATGATTTAGGCGGAGAGAGAAGCTGTCAATTTTGACTGATGAATAATTGATGTAATGAGCTTCTCCTTAACTTATATAGTGGATGTATAAAATACCCTGTTAAGGTTCCCTGACCCCTGTACTTTTAATGTCGAATAAATATGTAATTAATTAATAATTATGAATAAATAACCCCATCATATATATTATTTATATGTTTTCACATACTTGAAATATATAATAAATATAATACATGATAACCCTAATTCATTAACTAGACTAATAACTTCTATTAATATTAAACAAAGATTTTCTATTAAATTAATATTCATTAATATGATATTATTCCATTTATTTTCTTAAAGGCTTGTAAATAAGTTTAATAATTAAATTCAACACAATTAGTCTATAGTTGAGTAATAATGAAATTATTTATTTTTCGGTGATCAATAATCCTTGGACAACTCTCAAACCCCATAGTGGGGTCCACTATAACCAATATAACTATTCATTAGAATAAGGAGGAATCTTAATTGCACTATTGTGTGCGACCCATCTAGACCATTATGTTGATAGTAGTTAATATTTCTCATAAACTAGGATTAGAGTCTAGAAACCCATTAATGAACCTAAAGAGAAAAGGAATAGTCGTAAAAATGAAAACCATCCTACAAACACACACTATGTAATATAATCTCTTTTTCATGTCATGTCTCATAAATAGGGATGCACAACATATATCATCATTGATTATTTCTTTTTTTATCTGATTTAATATGACATAATTACCATAGACTACCATTTCCAAGGGTTTAATGAAGGTACAAGCATTCTGGTCAACTGGGCCCAATATATCACTTCCCAAACCTGGAAGTGACAAATTATATCATAACCATTCAACCATTGTCCTACGACCAAAGACATTCATAACACAAGATACCATTCCATGAATTCAATCTAACTATTCTTGACTTGCATCAAAGTACACAATAAAATGGCACACATGGATAATGATCTCATGTTACATGACCAATACACATGTTTATTGATAGGAACAACCTAATTAACCTGAAACATGTGGTGTTCCAATTGGAAATTATGTCACCATGATATCACATAGTAGAGATCCCCTGCCGAAAAATTCAAGTGAATAAGTATCAATGATTATGAGACCCTATAAATTGATAGTCTCATATCATATGTGTCCTATCAATATGATGTATATTTACCATATGAAATATCATAAATATTATTATCATGGTATATCGAAATTATAATTATATTCTAGGAACGATTGTAACCATTTTATATGATATAGAAACTATGAAAATAACCATATATAAAGTTGATACAGAAGTATTGTCACTTTTATAGAATGTTAAACACATATATTTTATCAAACTATATATGTGTAATGGTAATCATTGTTCATACATAATATTTCTCTAGGGAACCCATATTCCACATTTTAGAAAAATTGATATACTAATAGATTTTGTTTTCTGAAGGAGACTACTCATGTTGGAATCTTTTTTGGATGAATCAATGATCATAATGATTCAATCCTTACACCATGATAGTAAAAAAGGTAAGTCCCATACATTGGACCATTATTCAGAGTTCACTAAACCAAACCCATAGGAAATTTATGGTGGAATATGATGCAATTATATAGTTAAATGTGTTGAGACGATTTTGAATATCATTATTTTTCTAAATAATCATGAGATATTAATGTTGGGATACTCCTTGTAAATATTGGAAGGATTGAGTAGGATGTGATGGGAATTTATTATGTAAGGGATGTGGAATGAGTATCTATACTAGACTAACATCAAAAAATATTTTAATTAGATTTTTTATCTCAATACATTGAGCATAGTGAAGGCCCATGATTTATTGACTATAGAGAATGGAGACCATCTTGTGATGGTGTATACTACTCAATTTTTTTATTTATTTCATTTAACACAAAATCTCCCTATGAACATATATCTCAAGATGGGTCATTTGGAAATGTTATTGAAGGCTGATATTAGATTTATTATTATTTTCATTTTCATATGAATTATTCTTAGGAGGATGAAAAGTTTTTCTAGAATGATAAAAAAATTATTGTACGTCTTGGTGGTGTTTTTACTATAGTTAGAAGTAGCTAAAGAACTTCATATATCTAAAAGAGAAATAATTATGAACCATATCAGATTAATGGAAAGGGTTCTATATAGCCATTATTTTTTTATGAAAGTGGATTATTATGGGAATAAATTTGTGACTTATTATTATTTTAGGATATACGGTTATACCAAACCTAATTTACCAGAGGTTCCAATTATATGCCTTGAGTCTGGGTATCTAAGATATCTTCCATAGATCTTATAAGGCATCTTTTTAATGTAGTGGCATTAGTTCATTTGTTTCTAATGATTCAAAAGTTTTATTAGATTCTTCAAAGGGTGTGGAATATCAAAATTATTTTAAAGTAGGTTCCTAATCAACTATACATCAATGGGATAGGTATATTTCAAAACGTTTTTATATAGTACATATAGAACCTAATGACTCTGATTAAGGGCCATCCACCTTGATATTTATGATGTTTTTTAATTCTTCTTGGGATTTATCCATGCATTAAAAGAATAATTCACGTTGGTTTATATCATTTTAGTTTATTGAATATATTTTATTATATTAGAATAGTTGATTCCATTTTTTATGGATGCACTTACACCATTGGGAAAGTAGAAGGATAATAATTATTGTTTCCATAGTTTTATGTGTTAATCACTGATGTGGAGGTCTATAAGGACTTCCACATTTTGGAAATGAACATTTTTTATTTCATCATCACCATGGATTGGGTAATCGGTTTCAATGATAATATGGACTATTATCATCATAAGGTTCATTTTATTTCTCTGAAATGAAATAATCATGCCTTCCTAAGGGATTTGGACATAATTTTAGGGAGGGAAATAAATATTGGTAAATATGTAGGGTTTATTTCATGTAAGTTATACATGTTGATCAATAACGGTGTTGAAAAAGTTGTAGGTGGTTCAGTCAAAGTAGTTATGGACTTGTACCTTCAGGTTCATCCGGATGATATTTTGGGATTTCACCATAGTGATGTGTCATGTATACTATTGATATGATTAAAGTGATGATTTCCATATCATAATCATAGGTTATTATGGATCCTTCAAAATTGAAATAATTGATAGTTTAATTGGAGTATATTGAAAATATAGTATTTAGTCTCCTATAATTTCACTGTGGAGTCCAAAAAATTAAAATAATGTAAGACATGAGTCTCTAACTTTTAATAGACTATCATAAGTTAAACCAAGTGATCATTAAGAATAAGTATTCATTTCCACATATTGATAATCATTTTGATCAAATAAGTTGAGCACTATGGTTATCTAAAAATTACATGGGGTTGGGGTACCATTAGTTGATAGTTGATAATAGGATTTCCTTAAGACCACAATCAACAACCAATATCGTAAATATGAGTATCTAGATAAAATTTTATGGCCATACTAAGGATCATGTAGTCTTTCTGTGTTTAATAGAAAATATATTTCAAAATAATTGGACTCCTTCAATTTCATGTTTTTTGTGACATCATGGAGTATTCGATAAAGAATGAGGCCAATAGAGATCACCTAAGTTTTGTTTTAGGGTGATTTATGGAGAATTAAATGTGTGATAGGTAATCTAGCAACAAGTATTAGTTAAAATAGGTAATTTTTTGGGTCATGATATTTCAAATGGAAGGAATTATTTGAACCTTGAGATGATACACATAATCATATCTTGGGAGAAACCTAATAAATTGATTTGTATTATGTTATTTTTGGTATTTTTTCCTTACTATAGGAAATTTTTTAGGTCTATAGCACCCCAACACTAGATTCCTAGAGCTGGTGCATTACATAAATACGTTTTCATGATTATATTGAAACAAATACTAAATAAATGATCATTTTTTTAGTCTTGGAAATCCAAATTAAAAACATGATACCCATAAAAAATTGTAAAATATTAAATACTAACATGTTACATAATAAAATGAAATAAACTCTACACATAAACATTTATTAAAATATTTATTCTTTATATCCTCAGAAGAGGAAACATAATTATGGTGAGATCAAATGCTCAAAAAAGGTAACTAATGTAGAATAAATAATTAATCAGTGAGAATAAATTTAAATGTAATGGGAATTAACTTATGACAGATTGCATTCAAATAACTGGATAAGGTAAATTCAATATGTCAATGTAAGAATCTAAAACATAATCCATTTAATCAATGAACATATAATTATATTTCTCCATAGATATATCGAGGAAAATTCTCATGTATTAATGATAACTGAAATTAAATTATGGAAATTCCTAACTATTTGGCTACATGTTTCCTAGGTACAAGGAACTAGTACCATCAAGACCTTCCACAATGTGATTTAGAAGTTATGTAAAAACCCATCCATGTGGGACACCTATTTCAACTCATGAGACTACATATGCATCAAGGGGATATCCATAACTGGGTCCCACCTGTGTTTTACCAGTTTAATTCATTTCATATACTCATGTACATTGTGCCCTATCAAAATTAATATGTATTGATTAGAGTATGCAAGTTTATAAATAATTCCCTAGTTAAACAAAGAACTATCAAAGTGACCACCATATGTTAAATGGTATATGGTTTTGGTACTAATAATATCCATTGTGTGAGAATATGGATATGAAAGGTAATTTAAAATGAAAATTAATATAATATTGGGATTTTATCCAAATAAAATTTTTCAATCTTCTAATAATGAGAGATTTCAAAGATAATTATTAAGATCATTTTTGAGTAAAATAGACTTTAAACATTTCAAAGTGTCCCATAACACATGAAACATTAAAATAATAGTCCCCATGACATAATTCATTAAATACCACGGAAAAAAATTATTCAATATATAATTTTTTGAAAGGTCCATAAGATACACTACACAAAATAATTAGATGGAGTATATGGGATATTCCTTATGGAAATAAAAGAATAATAGAATCCATTACCTCAACCTAATTTTTTTGGTTTAGTGGCCTTTATACTCATTTATTGTGGTTTAAAATATGTAAATAAATTATAAAATAGCCATAACCATGTTTATAATATCATATATTAACTCCTTATAACGTTTTATTACTCGATTGATACACCTTTTCATTATTTAAACTATTTGAGGTGTTAATTACCTAGTTTTGTCAAATATGTCTTAACATGTCATTTATATTAATGAGATCATGATTTCATAATCTCAATAATATAAACCATTAATAAATTATCATATATATTCAGTATATATGTATTCATAGTAGTCCATTATGTTTGGATATTAGAAATAAAGTGCGCCATTCATGGAGACGATAGGTCGTACGTACGCATGAACGCTACTTTCATTTCTTTGTTGAATTAAAAGAATGAATACTAAATGATAAATTTGTATATAATAATTCAAGTATCATATATCTATTATATATGTACATATATTTATTAAAACCATTCATTATATGTTACATGTATGGAATGAATGAGTTATATCCCTTTGAGGGGGCGGTAGTCCACACTTACACAAAAGAAATTATCATATTTACATTAGATAGAAAGTATAAAGGTATGTTAAAAATAAAAAATAAATAATCATAAAAACATTATAAATATCATATATAACATTTATAAATATATTATCCATCATAATGACCACCATGTTATGTGGTAATGGAAAAAATGAACAATCATCATTTCGTGAGGAAGTAGTTCACCATACATAGAAACAATATATTTGTTACCCATTTGATGGAGGTGTATTTAATTGTTGGTTGAAACCTTCTCATGAAAACATCCTAGTATATTTAGGATACATGTTTTTCTTTAAAATAGTTCAATAATAAGATTTTATTGGTTGGAGAATGGAAATAAAACTAAATATCTTAGTACAAGATGTTACCTCTTAATCAGGTAACTCCATTTGGATTGTACCAAAAGGTATACTTGGATGTATTCATTCCAAATGGTAGGATTAAAGGAGTAAGGTAGTGATTTTTGAGAGTGATTTTTGTAGATATTTTTCCAAAATAAATGTCATGAGATTTTTGAGTAAGGGGTAGAGTGTTTTACTTTTTATAGTGGAGGGGGAGTGGGACTCTTGTAAATACTAAAAGGTATTCATTAACGGGTTGTATACATTCACTAAAGTGCCCCTAAATTGAAAAAATAATGATTTAATGGGGAATAATGGTCGTTTAAAACATTAAAAACACATTTATATGTGAATTTTAATAATTTGGTTCCTTAACATCTATGATTCCAAAATATTATCATTTAGGTTTTTATAAGAGCATCTAGTTTTATAACATAATTAATTTAATAGTTAACACAGAACTAAAGTGTGACTTATTGGAAAATATAGATCCACTTAATTATTAAAATTATATATAATTTATAAAACAAAAAACCCATTTTCTAGAAATTAAATTTAAAACAATCGTATGTGATGCACATAAACACTGTATAAACTCGGATCGTGTTAAAAATATTCTTACATGATATGGATCAATAAGACAAATATAAAAGATAAATTGATCCATTAATAGACAATATATAATATTTATTAACACTAAAAATAACATGGAATAATATAAGATTTTTATTAATTTTAAATAATATTATAAAATATTAATTATTTTATAATAACAATAATGTTAATTTTGACATTTTTTATTTAATTTATTTTTTTAAAATATCAAAAAATAAAAATTAAAATATATTAATCTTAAATCAAGGTAAAAATATACATTAAACCACAAAAAATAATTAATGATAAAAATTCAATCAATATACTTCACTTTTAATATTTATAGTATTGTCTATTTTAGTTTATTATTAACTAATTAGTCATTTTGTTGGCATTTCATAAGCATTTTATGTAACTGAGTCATCTCTGGAAATTGTAAATATTTTTTTCTTAAAAATAACACATTTATATTTCAAAAGGATATGTTTAATACAAAATATAATGTTTTTTACATATATCAATGTTTTATAAATTGTAAAGTAAAGGAAAGTTCTATTTTTTCATTTTCCTTACTTAACCTTTTATATAGAGAAATTCTATTTAATAATACCCAAATAAACCATAAAAATATGATCCAATAGGTTTTAGTTTATAATTATTGGAGACCAATGTATTTTTGACATGTTTTTAAGGCATTTTTGTCCTTAAGATTATGGTTTAGTCAATTATTAAGCTTAATTTTACCTTTTTTCTGTAATTAATATTAATCACTTTTAGTAATCTCATTTGGTAAAAAATTAAGTTGATTTTATTTGAGAACAAATATAATACTTATTACATCTATATATGTTGTATTTGATAAATTCAAATCACATAAGTGGGAAAATTATTATTAACATTAATCTTTAGACACGGTGAAAGAGCGGGTTTATAATGTAAAAAACGTTCAAAAGATTGCTATGTTTATATACAGAATTTCAATGTGAAATTGATTCCGATGAACAAATTTGAATTATTTGATAGAAATATGATGTAATTAAACTTTAAAACTAATTTAAAATATAATTTATCATTACTAATTATTTAAATTAAAAGGTTGTTTTTAACTAAATTGCAGGAATTTTTACTATTCATCAAAAATTAATGTTTCTCAGAAAAATATCAAATATTCAACATAAGATAATTTTGACATTCTTAATTAAAAAATGATATTTATCTTTCGAATTAATATTAATAAAAATTTCAAATGTTAGGTTCAAATATGGTTATCCATTAAAAGGCAGGAAAACATGATCTTGCGTGCAACATAAGATAATTCTATGTTGTGTGTTTCATAAGTTTAACTCTGTGTATAAATAATACAAAACACAAAATTATATTTTCTCGAAAAGTACAATATGTTATTGTATTTGGTTGTAATATTCTACCCACCTTAATTAAATTGCATCCTCCCAATTTTAACTTGATCTTGGTAATCAAGGGAATTATAATTGAAAATACTATTGTTGGAAGACACACATCCTGAATAGGTATAATAACACAAATTATTAATAGTATGAATAATTAAATGTTAATTTCACCATAAAACTTTGCATTAGAATATGATAACATTAGTTAAAACATATACATGGAAGAAAAATCTTATTATGAATTTCTAATTGAGAGTAATAGAGAACATGTTCAGCTGAAAGTTGTAGACCAAAAAACCATAAAATCGAGTTGTGATTAACGATAATTAATATCGTCATGAAGGATTATAATAGGACAAAATTTTTGGTTCAAAACCCTTTTTCTAAATTTATGGAATTCATTCACTCTTTAAAAATATAAGTAAATATAAATTCTATAAACATAATCTTTTATTTTGATTATACCTTGAAGTATTTCTACTTCATATTTATGAACATGATGAATTGTATTGTGAAGAAAAAAATTACCCTCAAAAATATCATCCAATTATCAGTGTAATCAATTTTATAAATGGTTATCTTTTCCAATATATTATGAACAAAAATTTGGAAGGAAGGTTAGTCAATTTCTAAAATTATCATATCATTAGCCTTTAATCAACAAGAATGATCACTTTAATCATAACACACTGAAAATGTGAACACCTTTATCATGAATTATTTTGAAATATGTTAATAACTTTAATTAAATTAATAATTTATTTGGAACATGAATTTTTACTTATTCTTTATGTAAGACACAAGTCATTTGATATATTCCTCAAATTAAAAAGTGTTTTAAACTAGATCAATAATAACATAGATCCCTTGTAAGAAAATCAATAATCGGTTAAAAGTTAATAAGAACATTTAAAAACCAACCATTTATTCATCATTATATTTACATCAGGAACATATTAAGGGTTGTATTTCCATAAATCATGTGTTTTCTAAAATATTTATCTTTATAATAAATTTCTTATGTTGGTAACATTGAACATATGGTCTCAAATCCTTAATGAAAAAATATTGTAATGCAATACACATATATTACATAATTTTTATAACTAGTACATTGTAGATAAAATATTCAAATGACATAATTATTTAATAGTAATATTAATCATTCCTATTCATCAGTGGAAGTAGCATAAATCGATCTTTATCCAATAGCATCATTTGGGTTATATTCCTTTCACACATGGGACATTGATTCCCATATTGTCACATCTCCTTTAATTTGAAGCATTGTACATCATAATCTTTTTATTACCCTTGAAATCTAGAACATTGTATCCTTTTTCTCCAAAATTATAACAAGTTCCCATTCCCTTAAAGAAAGCACAGTATTTTTTTTTCTTTCAAAAATTATCATGTGTCTGAAAATCCTTCTTTCCCTCCATCCTCTTCAACTTATTCCCTTTTTCATGGTGCTCAGATGGACTATTCTTGACTTGGTTAACATTAATTTAGTATGGATTTGATAATTCATTACCCATCTCATTTTTACATGATACTATATCCTCATACTATGAGAATGTTTGAGATAATATTTCCCTTTGAAATATTGTCTTAATACCGAGAATGATTTTATCCTTATTACTCTTTGGATCACATGCATCAGTGAAGTTTAGATTACTTTAATGAGTCACCATTTCTAAACAATGGCATATACTGTATTAGATTATAATGTTATGAAAATTGTATAAATAAAAATATCGTATAACATATAACATAAATTTATGCATTGTAAATCCTAGAATCATAACTTTGGTTACATTTGGGAAATATTTACTTTTAAATACTTAATAACGGTAGGTAAATAAAATTCGAATTATACTAATAATAACCATATGGAGTGTTAAAAAAGTCACCCAGTAAGGCCCATTTTCATGTACCAGGTTAACGTGAGTTAGGCCCTAGAACACCTTGTTGAAGTTGTTATTCTTAGGTACATATGGGCCAAGACCACGTACACGTGTAGTATCGATACTTGAATGTATTTATAGGAATACTCGAATAATATATACCTTACCAAAAGTTTACGATGTTATCATAAAAGTTTCCTCAATTTATATTCTATGGGTATTTTCCCTATTCTATATTTTCTAAATGTGGATTCCAATGTTTGGGCTAAACTTTCTTTGATACCAATTGTAACACCCCAACCCATAAGCCCAAAGATGGTGCATTGATTTAATATATTGGTATGATTATATGGAATAGAATCATGAAGGACTAATCCATATTCCAGTCTTGGAAATCCAGATTAAATAAATGATACCCATAATATGTTGTGAATCATAAAATACAAACATGATATATAATAAAATGAAATAAACTTCATCCTTGAACGCTTATTCAAAGATTTCTTCTTCATAACTTGGGGAAAGGAAACATCATAAGGGTGATCTCAAATTCATTGTATGGGTAAATAAAGTAGAATAAATAATTAATAAATGATTATTAATTAACATATAAGGGTAGGTAACTGATAACATGTTCCATTAAAGTAACTAGACAAAGCAAATTCAATATAGAAAGTAAAGAAACTAAAACACATGTCATTTAATCAATCTACTGATAATAATATGTATCCATAGATATGTCGATGAAAAATATCATTTTTAATAATAAATAACACTAAATTATTTAAATTCATAATTATTGGACACCTATTTTACATGTACATGGAACCAGTACCCTCTAAACCATTCACAAAATGGTTTAGCTATTGGGTAAAAAACCATCTATTTTGGCCAACTATTTCTTCTCATGAGATTACTAATGCATAAAGTGGATATCTATAACAAGTAGCCACCAATTTCATAATAGTCCAAATAATTTTATATATTAATGAACAATTCAAATGATCAAAATGTATTTTTCTTGATTAGAAGATACAAATTTATCAATAATTACCTAGTTAATCAAATAATATTCAAAGTTAACACTATATGTAAAATGATGTATAGTTTAGGATATAATAATAATATAGATTTAGTGAAAATATTGATATTAAATGTAATTTACAATGAAAATTTTATATAATATATTTATTTTTTTCAAGTGAAATTTATAAATCACAAAAGGAAGTGAGATTTCAAAGATAATAATTAAGAACATTTTTTAGGGAAATAGTCTTTAAACATTTCAAAGTGTCCCTTAGCACTAGAAACATTTTAATCATAATCACCCTGAAGTAAGTTTTTTAATACAATGATGAAAAAAGAATCATGATATCATTTTTCAAAAGGGGTAGAAGATACACTACAAGAAAAGAAGTAGCTGGTGTATATGGTTTATGCCTTACAAAAAAGAAAATCAATAGAAAATCCCCTACATTAACATTGTTTTTTTGTTGTGTTCTCATTGTAATACTATATTGTGGTTTAAAATATGTTATTTACTTATACTAGATCCATAAATATGTTTATAATATCATATATTAACTCTTTATAATGTTTTATTACTATTTTTATACACTCGTTAACTATTTAAACTATTTATGGTGTTAGTTACATATTTTTCTCAAGTATGTATTAACTTGTCATTTATAATAATTATATTATGATTTAATAATATCCAGAATGTCAAACATGACTAAATTATCATATATATTCATTATATATATATATATATTTAAAGTAGTCTATTATACATGAAGATTAGAAATGAAGTGCATTGTTCCTGGAGACGGTAGGTCGTACGTATGCATGACCGCTACTTTGAATTCCATATTGTATTAAAAGAATAAAAAATAAATGATAAATATGTATATTATAATTATAGTATCATATATATATTATATATGTTAAATTGTTTTATTAAAACCATCCTTTATATATTCCATGTGTGGAATGAATGAGTCATATTGCTCTGAGGGGGCAGTAGTCCACACTTACTCCAACAAAATTATCATATTACACACAATGAAAAGTATAAGATATGTTCTAAATAAAAATTAAAGAACCATAAAAAAATTATAAATATAATATATAAAATATTTAAATATAGTTTCCATAATAATTTCCACCATAATAGGTGGAAAAAGGAAAATGAATAGTCATCATTTTGTGAGGCAGAAGTTCATCGTACACAAAAATAGTGTCTTCATTACCCATTAGATAAAGGTGTGTGTGAGTGTAGATTTAAAAATATCATAAAACAACCTAATATATCTTGTATATTGTTTTTATTGTAAAATCATAGAATAATAAGAGTGTATGGTTTGGAGAATGGATATAAAACTAATGATCTTAATAAAAGACACTACCTCTTAATCGGGTAACTTATTTTTGTTTGTATCAGAAGGGTTCCTTTGTTGGATTTATTCCCAAATAGAGTCTTAAAGGTGGAAGATAGGTATTTTGGTGAGTGATTTGGGTGGATATGTTTTGAACCAAACTTCCCTGAGAGATGAGATTATGGGGTAGAGTGCATTCCTTTTTGTATTGGAGGGGGAGTGGGACCCTTGTAAATATAAAACTTTGTTCATTAATGGGAGGTATATATTACCAAAAGTGCCTAAAAATGGAAAAATAATGGTTTAAATTTTAATAATGGTCTATAAAAAACTCAAACAAACAAAAAAATGTGAATTTTAATAATTTGGTTCCTTGACATCTATGATTCCCAAATATTATAATTTTGTTTATAAAGGCATCTGGTTTTATAACCAGTGTAATTTAACAAATAAAACTAAAATAAAGTGAGATTTATTATAAAATATATATCCACTTAATTATTAATATAATATCTAATTTATAAAACAAATGTTCCTTGTGTTTTCGAAATTTAATTTAAAACAAGAGTATGAGATGTGTTAAAGTGTGGTTTAAACCTGGACCGTGTTAACAATGTTTTTTTCAATATATGGATAAATAAGATAATTATAAAAGAGAAATTAATCCATTAATATACCAAATTTAATATTTATTAACACGTAAAAATACCTTGGTAGAATATAGGTTTTTATTAATTTTAAATCCTTTAATAAAATGTCAATTATTATATAATCACGATAATGTCATTTTTTAGATTATTTATTTAATTTAATTTTTTAAATATCAAAACACATATTTTAATTAAAATATATTATGTTTAAAACTATGTAATATTATATATTACTCTAAAAAATATTTAATGACAATAATTCAGTCAATATATTTCACTTTTAATATTTATAGTAGCATTTATTTTAGTTTGTGATTAACTAATTAATCACTGTGATGGACTTTCATAAGCATTTTTTGTAACTAAATCAACTATAAAAATTATTAATAAATAATTATGATTAAAATAAAACATTTATCTTTCAAAATGATATTTATAATGGAAAATATGTTGTTTCTTATATATCTCAATGTTTTATAAATGTTAAAGGTAAGCAAGGTTCCCTTTTTGTCTTTCTCCTTACTTATCATTTTATATAGGGTACTTCCATTTATTAATATCCCAGAACCCATAATATTAGATCCAATGGGTGATATGGTACAATTTTTGGTGTCCAATGGATTTGGAAAAGTTTCCAATTCATTTTGGTCCATAAGATTACAGTTTATTCCCTTATTATGCATAATTTTACCATAATTACCAAAATTAATATTAATCGCTTCCACTAATCTCATTTGGTTAAACATTAAATTAATTTTATTAGAAAACAATAATACTTATTACAACCATTTATTTTGGGTTTTAATATTTTAATTCATAGAAGTGGGAAAATAAAAATTAACATTAATCATGTAGATGTGGTGAGAGAACGAGTTTCAAAAGTAAACACGTTCAAACGTTTTCTATGATTTTATACCTAATTTCAAAGTGAATTTGATTCCAATGACATATTTTGGATTAATTAATAAAATTATGATCTAATTAAATTTTAAAACTAATTTAAAATATAATTTAACATTAATAATTATTTAAATGAAATTATTGTTTTTCACTAATTTGTCGCAATTCTTATTATCTATTAAAAAATTATGTTTCTCATAAAAATCTCAAAAAATTTCCCAAAGTTGATTTCAACATTATTAATTAGAAAATAATGTTTATTTTGTAAAAGAAAATTTATAAAAATTCCAAAATTAAATTTCAAAATAGGTTATCGATTAAAAGATGTGAAAACATGGTCTTGTGTGTAACACAAGATAATTAAGTGTTGTGTGTAACGTTAGGACAACTATGTGTAGAAATCATGATAAAAAAATTTACTTATTATAAAAGTACCATTTTTTAATTTATTTAGTTTTTATAAGTAAAACAGTAGGATATCCTTTCTTATGACCACATTAAGTTGAAAACAAGTTATGTCTGGGTGGAGAGAGAAGTGATAACATTCTTTTGAAGAGTTTCTAATACATTTGACATTAGTTCTTGTATTAATGATTACATATTATGGTATTCCATATATTATATATGATCATGGATCATTTTTGGGTATAGAATATATACTAATGTAGAATAACAATATTGGGGCCTCTGACTCTCATAATCTTCTACCATATCAGAGTATGTACCACACCCATGACCTAGAGTTGGTGGATGTGACATACGCATTGAATACATGCTAAAATTACCTCTTCATGGAGGGTTTTAGAGTTTAATATGGTCATAAAGTCCTATATTAATATTCACTGAGATGTAATTATACCTCAAGTATAGATTCTTGGTATAATGTCATAGTTCCATTGATTTTAATATCACTTATACCCCAGATAAAGGGAATATGGTCTCTAATTCCTTAACTAGATTTCCCTTATTCTAAAAAGTTAAAAAAAATGGATGAGTGGATTTTGATGGGTTTATTTTTTTATCTGAGTCTATTGGTGTAGGAGGATGGGGAGAAATTATTCATATCTAGCACTCTGACACACCCTCTATTGTTGATAAGGGAAAATTTGAGAAGATTTCTTACCATGACTATAGGAACATTATCAATGCCTTAACCAGTGGGGTTACCATTGATGATTAGTCTTGGTCTCACAATGGTACATTATTCATCAAGAAGTGTATGGTGGTTCTATTGGCCATGAGGTAATAGGTGATGGATGACGGAAACTATTCATGTTATAAATTTCACCAAGGGATACATATAAGAAATATAATTTGAGGGGTTTTAATACATGGATTAGGATGAGACATCCATTTGTAGATTTTATGTCCCTGAAGTTTACCTAAAATGAGATCAAAGGTTAATATTAGAGTTTGATGAGTTTAATTCAACCTTTTCATGTTCTAGTATGGTAGTTTGATGAGATCTAAATGGACTTTGTGATCAGGCTATGTCATACGCATTGTGGGAATGATTCAACATGGGTAATTATATATTTTTTATATGAGTATACCCATTTTTATCACATTAAGGAGTTAGAGAAGGAATATGATATTAGGAACCTGTATATCTCAATAATCCTTGTGATTCATGGGGTATATTCTGTGATAGTTTCCAACCTAGAATCATATTTTAATTCTTCATTTTGGAAGACTATGTTGGAGTCCATAGGAACTAGGTGGATGTTGAGAGAATATTATCACTAAAATATGGATATTTAGACAAATCTATCCATTATATTATCCAAGATATGATTCATCTGTGTGTGTCTTTTTCATTGAGGTTTTATTTGATTGGTATCTGTCATCTAATGAATTATCATTCTAGTGTAGTTACCTATCCTATAACATCGTTAAATTACATTTCTAATTGATTTTATTTGTTATTTTTTTGGGAGGCATTGGGAATTACATGGTTTCTTTAGATGATGTTACATGATGTTTTTTGAAATATGTGAAATACCATAGATGGGGTACACCCATTTGTCTCATATGTGAAATGGACTGAGACACCATGCCGAGTGGGGAGAGGGGGTATATCCCTATTTATGAACTGATGTAAGTCATCATATGTATAACAACCTATAAGGACTCAACATGAATGTGGTTGAATCCATGGCCAGACCAAAATGGCCATTTTTTGAGGCTAGGGTTTTTTGATGGGAATGTCGGGCCTATTGGAGAGGTGATATTGAGATATTCATAGGTATGATGAACCACCACCACTTTGTGGTGTCACCATCTTTAGGAATTAAAATCTCAAGTTCATCAAAAAATCCTTGGTGAAATAACTATGTGTTTTTTAGGAAAGGTAGGAGATCAATATGGATAGTTTTCAAGGAATCCTTCACTCATTTTCACATTTTAAAATGCATATCATTTCCTCCATTCATATACATTTCAGATCCAGTTAATTATTTGGTGAATCATGGGAATCAACTTATATCATCAAAAAAATATTTGTAAATTCATTCCTTTCTATGTTCAACATGTGATGGATTAGTTTACAATTTTGAATAGAGGGATCTATCACTTTCTTTGATTGATCCATAATTTTATAATTGGATTATGTATTCTTTTAAATTGATATAATTTCCAATTTCATGAGTTCGGTGTACCAATCAGCTTCCTTTAATACATAATATATGATTTATTGGTCATTGAACATGTCTTTCTAATGTATTTGATTTTTTTGTCACTAATATCTTGTTTTTATGTCAATGAATGATATTTTCAGGAGATTTTAATAAAATTAAAAAAATGGGGGTTTCAATACGATTTGGCATAACATTTATTTCAAAGAATATTCACATATTTTGAAAATATAAATTCTTATTCTTATCTTGATAAATGTCATTAGTCTGTTTATGATATTGAATTATGAAATTATTAGAAAAGTGTTATATTAAAATCACTTCTATGTTCGAACCTTTTCAAGACAATTATTTTAAAACCAGTCATTAATGATGTGAAATAATTTATAAATATTATTTTAAATGGATTTTATTTTTTGAAAGATTCAGTATTGTGGGTTGAATGTGGAATGGCCAGGTTGGAAAATTAAACTATTTTTTAAAAATAGAAACCCATAGGAAATAACCATTTTTGCGTAATTTAAATTATGTATTCATGGATCCTTGTAATGTGATTTCCCTTTTGAGAGAGGATTAGTTTAGTTTAATCGATATGCTTCATTAAATGTATTTGTTTATGTGGTCATTCAGATGTGTGAGCATGACTTGTGGTTGTTTTCTAATGTGATGATATGATAATATTTATTGTATAATATTACTTGAAATGGTTAAATCTATTTTAATGTCATTGGAATACATGGGATACTATTTGTTGAGTCTACATACACATATAAACTATTCTAGGTTCCAAACATGGAAATTGGAACTAGGTGTGACCTAGGTTAAACTCTGGAATTTTCTACTCTTTTATCAATGATTTTATGACCGGGTGTTTGGTATGTTTTTTTTGAAGTTTAAATTTTATTCTCATAAATTCATTTTTCATAATTAATAATAATATTATATCTATCCTAGGTTTTTTCCATTCAGCACCTTAAACCCCAAGACAATTATATTTTAATATTTTCTAAAGTATGTCTATTTTGAGATTATTGAAATTTTATTGTGTTTTATTTCATTTTATGCCTTTAAAAATATTTTTACTACATTTTTTCAATATTTTGAGTGGATATTATTATTTTATATTTTATTTTGAAAATGGATTATAGTTTTGTGATAGTTGGTGTTGTTATGGAAAATTATTGGTAATTATTTTCATAAATTTATGCCTAGAAAACCTATTAAGTATCCTTTTTGTCTAACATGAATGAAATAGATTTTGTTTTAATGTGTTATACACTGAGTTAGTAGGTAATGTCCATCTATATTTTTACCTCACACCTATATACCTCTTAATTGTTTTATTAGGGTTCTCTATGTAGTATCTATCTCAATATTTATTGATTCATGATATATTAATAGTATGTATGGCGTTTCATAACTATCACATGGATATGTTGGTGGCTTTTTGTTCCTTTTACCTTATTTTTAACTATGCTAGTAATTGGACTTCTTTTTTCATCCTATTGTAATTATCTTATTTCTTTTACTAGGGGATATCTCAGTTTTTTGCCACATTTATCTTTTCCCCCAATTTATATCTAATTATGATTATTTTAATAGGATAATACATTCTGATTTGGTTCTTGGAGATTCCCAAACACATATAACCCACTTGTGGGGATGAGGAATTCCATTTTTGACTTACTACAAATGGATTGTGTGTCCTGTTTGATGATGACACATATTCATTGGTGAAAACCTATTTTGAAAATTCCATCATGTTTCTTATCTCTATGTCTCTATGTAAATAATCACTTGATTTGATACATGTGTACAACAGTGGGTAAGATGAAACATTCCAATTAGAAGTCAACTAAACCCTCTCATTCATGTGGTAGTTTAGTTAATTTAAGAAATCTATATAGAGTATTAGATTTAAATAAATACAGTGATCGTTTTAATCCTTCTAATTAATATATGGTTAATCTCATTGGTTCCGATGTTAGAGTGAGTCCCATTTTAATTATGATTGAAGTATCAAGTTTCCTCTTGTAGGCATTTTGATGTCAGGTGTTTTTCTTTTCAATTTTTATGGAATTTTTTATTGTTATGTTTTCAAAACACTAGTATCATATTTGATTTCAATATTGGTTATATATGAATTAATTTGTGTTTATTTGTTTCATAATCCATCACATAACATTAATTTCCACCATTTATGATTATAGAATGAAGTTTTTTAGTACTAGGGAAATCCTTATATGGTAGGGATACCAGATTCTATTTGTTTTGCATGTAGAAATGTTATCTTTTATTTAATCAAATGTTTTCACTTTTCAGTTTTAGAGTAAAAAATAAGTTTGTTTCCATAGATGTTGAAACATTATAAGTGATCATGTACTATTTTTCAATCTGTTTTCTCATGATATATCTCATGAATGTTGACAGTTCTGTTGGGAATGTTCATAACTTTTTTATTTTTTACCACTCCTCGCTTTGTGGAAAGTGGGACTTATTTTACAAAAAAATTTTAAATTATAGTAAAAGTGAATGTTTGGTTAGGTGTTAAGGTGAATGAGGTACATTTATGATATAATGTTATGTTTTGATTACAACTGCTAGGAGCCTGATTTCTAAAAGTGAAAACCAATGTAACTCAGACAAAACATAATGAGGGACTATATAGTTTTTATGAAGGTATGATTTGATTTCAGAAACTTCTAGAGATTTTTTTTCTATTTTTCTATTTTTCTCTTTCATGATGTATCATGGATATTTTTCATTTGGTGGTAATATTTTTGAACCCCGTATATTTTTTTAATGCATGGTAATCATCGCTATTGGTGCTTTGGATGATTATTCATATTTTTTATATATTTTCATTATTGGTTTATTTGTTATGGATCTCTCATTGGGTTTATAAGAATATATGTCCTAGTGAATTTTCATTATAGAAATTCATTGTTATTATTAATAATATTCTTCTGATTTCATTAGTATTGTTTCATGAATAAATCCTTTGGAGGTTTTTTTCTTATCTCAGTTTCATTTTTTTCTAGACTATATCCATGTATGGTCACTGTATAAAATATTTCAATGTTTCGAGTCACATTGGTGTACATGTTTTGTAATGTATCTTTGGTTGAATTTTCCACTTTATCTCCCTTTTTCTATTCCTTCGTGGTCAACCATTGTCCTAGAAACATTCTGGGAGAAAAAAATTGCTACTTTTGGTAGATTATAACATCCTAAAATTGAATTAATCTTTTATTTTATTATATTTTGGGTTTAGAAATATTGAGGAATTCATTTAATGCTTTAAATGTGTTTTTTGGAAAATTTTAGTGAAACACATGTAGTAATGTAAGTGTGGTGGAAGTCATGGTATGCCTATATGTTTCCTAGGTATAGTAGCCTAAACTAAAATTCCATGTGAATTTCATAGTCCCAAGTGTGGCTCCTCTATGTTCTCTGTTTCCACTATCACCAAAAAAGTCTCCCCAATATCAATGTGGAAGCCTAGGCTAGACCATAAATTCTAGGGTTTCAAGACAAGGGTGTGCTTGTTGAGAGTGTCAAGCCTCTTTGAGTGGATTGATGGAGACCACTTCAAGTTTAGTGACCATCCAATTAATTTTGATGTCTATTATTTTAGAATTTAAATGACCAGTTTGGCCACCTATTTTATTAAAAAATAATTGATTATGTTTATGAAATCATAGAGAATCATTATTTTGGGACATTTAATGATTCCATTACTAGTTTTGAAATTTAAACGCTGTTATCTTCCATATATTCACATTACTTTTTTATCATGCATGTTATAAGTTGAATCATGATCATCTCATTGTTTCTTCCAATGGAACAAATTGGAAATAAATTTTATTCTGTGTTTCCCTTATTAATATTTATCTTTGAAATTATAATAGAAGGGACCTATAGTGATTCTATGGAGCCTTAACATTCCCTTTGGCTTTTGGATTCTATTTGATTATTGTAATTTCTATGTGGTTCTCATATGTGTGAAAACATAACTTATTATCACTGAATCTTTGGTTAGTTATTCTTTTATTTTGTGTTTTCAATTTATTTGAATGATTTCTCCTTATATCTAGTAGTTTTATCAGCCAATAATGATTTCTTTAAATTATGATAAAATTTAAAAATATGGTTATAATATGATTTGATATGAAAGCTGTTTTAATATAATATTCCCTTATTTTGGAAATTTAAGTTTCAAGTTGGATATTTTTAAATGTCCATGAGGTTTTTCTGATGTTAATTTCTAAATTGATCGGAAATGAATTATTTTCTAGTCTTGGATGTTTTTGAAATTATTCAATACAATTCATTTAAAATATATAATTAATGGAGTGTAATTATTTTTAAATTTCTTTATTAGTTTCCATTAAATCATTTGAAAGACTTAGTGTTTTGAATTCAATATGAAATGTATACCACATATCGTTTATAGAGATAAAAATAGTATAAGAATATAAGCTATAGTGTGGTGTAGATATAAAGAATAATTTATAATGTTGAATAATTAAATACCAATAGGATCAGGTTCTAATAGGAGACCTAGATGACTATATGCTTCTCTATATGATAGAATGATAGACTGACCAATAAATAAATAAATACATATATATATATACTAATTATATATTGGATTCACCTATATGGACTACGTCTGTGCAGATGTAAGTATCCATATACCAGGAATACGAGGTACTGGCTAGACTGGGGTCTAACTCTAGAATCCATAACAATTCTAAACAAGCCTATAATCTGAATCATAGGGTAAAATTCCTATATCTCATAATGAATGTGATACTCCTTGATCAATACTCGATGTGGTGGGTTAGTCTTCAGTCAACACCTAATACAAGAGACGTAGTGCATTTGGCTCAACACCACATATAATGAAGAGTGAAACATCATTTCCAATAAGTCCCTTAATTATCGTTCTATAGACAATATCAATGGAATGATCATATTAATAATAATATTCATCTGGTATCACCAAATATCTATTAAGACTGAACATAACAGATGAAATTACAATTTATTTGGATAGTAATATAACAAGATTCTTTCACTTACCATCAAATTATATTCATTTCAAATAATATATTTATTTCATTTTCACATGAAATACCATTATGAATAAATCAATTAAATTTGTGAAAACTATTTAGTCAATAAAGGAATAATAATTTATAATTAATTCATTCCAAACCCTATTAAAAGGTTGTTGGTATCTGAACACTGATAAGGAAGTAAAACACATTTTAGAATATAAAAAGTGGTCATGTACTAATCATGACATATATCTATAAATAAACATATTGGGATTGGAAAAACCAATTCCATAAATCCAGGAATGATTTAAAATGCTAATCACTACTTTTTAATTTTTAAGAAAACACAACTCAACTAAGGGGTTTTATTATCAAACATTCCTTTTTATCAAAAAATTAATTTTTCTCAACCAAGCATCATAATCCTGAAGAATTACATGATTCCCAAAAATGGATCATTTCATAAAGCTACCAACATTTACAATTCAATATTAGAAAAACCAAATTGATTCAACACACCTCAGGGGTGTATTATTCATATGTAAACCCATGGTTAATCATGTGATTTAACAAACACACACCAAATGTAGAATTCCCCCTCCAAGAACTATTTAAATTTACGCCATAGAAGCTGTCAAAACAAGTGAAAACTCTTGTTTTCCGATAGAAACAATGAAATGATGAATAACCAAGACTATTTACCTAGAGACACAATCATTTCATAATTCATTAAACATCTAGATGATGTTTCCTCCATGATAGATTTTTTATTAAAATGGGACAATTCTGAGACATGGTATCTCCACCATTGAAATTTCCTATAATGAAAACCCAAATAATTTTAAAGACCCTCATAGTATGTTATTTAATTGTTCAAATTATCGTTTCCCCACCAACCTCATTTCACTTCCACAAAATAGGGAAAGGGAAGAGCTTCCCTTTATCAGCGCTAAATAGAAAGTGCTGATAAAGGGGTATGCCTTTATCAGGGCTTGCTAAAAGCACTGATAAATGATACCTTTATCAGTGCTGAAATAAGTGATGGTAAAGGGGTACCCTTTTTCAGCGCTTTTTTAGCGCTAATAAAGGCATCCCTTTATCAACGCTAAAAAAGATCTGATAAATGAATGTTTTATCAGCGCTTTTATTAATGCATTGAAAAAACCTACCTTTATTAGTGATTTTAAAGAGCACTGATAATGGTTCCATCAGTTTTTCTTTAATAACCCTAATAGTCACTCCTTGCTCACACGTGGTCAAGCTTTCGCCGAAGATGAACCAGGACCCTCGTCCGCCGTGAACTCTCCTGCTCCCCATCCTCCTCCTCCTTGTCCTCCTTTTCCTCTGCCACCGCTGCTGCCTCCACCCCCACTGCCGCGACCGCCACTGCCTATGCCACCACTGCTGCCTTCACCGCCCTCGCTACCTCCACCCCCGCTTCCGCGACCGCCGCTGCCTCTACCGTCGCCGCTGCCTCTGCCTCTGCCGCCGCCACTACCATTATTGATATTCATTTTCAGGTAATTTTTTGTCTACCACTTGAATTGATTTCCATCATTCTCAAATGATAACATGTGATTTGGTTTTTTATTATGTAATCGGTTATGAAACACTTAGTGAAACCCTACTTGGATTTTAGGTCACTTTCAATTTTTTCCATTCGGAGGATATTGATTTTATTTATTCAGGCCTGCAAAAAGGGAATGTTCCAAGTGGAGGTTGTGGTTGTTCTTGATCCATTTTTCTTCTATTTATTCATCCATTGGGATATTATTCTTTTTTCTGATTACTTTGATATTGTGTTGTTTTGGGTATTGTTATCCCTATTTGGTTTTTGGAAAATTTTCCCTATTGTGTGTTGGGAATATTTGCTTGTATCTTCTACCTTTTGATATTTTTTTGGAAAATCCATTCCCACCATTATATTTTATGGTTCCAAGTGCTAGTTAGCCGCCAATGCATACTAGGGACACCCACAAGGTTTTTTTAGTTCTAACTCAGGTATGTAGGAACTAGGGTATCAGTGCAATTTTGGGACGAATTTGTAATAGAGGTGTAGGTTCAACATCTTACATTAATTCTAGTACACAATTTTGGAAATCTTGTGGGGTCATATGAGGTAATTTTTAGCAACTATTTATCACGGTTTCTTCATAATGATCCTTAATTGACTAGTGTGGTTTGGGAAAGGAAACTATAGAAATAATATGATATTATTTTATAAATTTCCATTATTTTTTACTTTGATAGATTAATAATCCAAATCTGGTTTTCTTATGTAATGTGATTTATTTTACCATTTCTCTAGTCTGATTTGTTAATCTGAGTAATATTTTGATGTCACCAATGATTTTTATAATGTTTTTCTTCATCATTCCTCTAAGAAGACCAATGAATATTCTCTATGAATAATATTTTCATGTCACATAATGGGATAATAATCATATGGACCATCATCTTGTTGATATTATTGTGTGTGTTGCCTAAACATAGGTATAAGCAACTTCACGCCTTCACAATGACTAACAATATTTTGGAACATTGAAGGGATGAATCTTCGAATATTTCCTATGAGTTACTCTTCCAAAAGACACTATATTTACATGATTATAATGATCCTCAAGTTAATGTGTATTTTTGTAAAATGTTAATGTTTTTATATGAGTTCCTTTAAAGTTAATGTAATGGTTTACGCTTGATTCCCTTTCATGATGTTATTTCTTGAAAGGGTGTGAGTAGACCTTTAAACTCGTTCTTTATATATGATCTTATGGTTAGTATATATCCCCTTGTGAACTATTCTTGATATTCGTTATTATTACTTTATATAGTGTATATTTTTTATGCAATTGAATTACATGTAGAACATGAATGGGCCAAGAATCCATCAGATATAGGATGAGGTGGGATAATTTCATGAAAGGGTGATGTGTTATCTAATAATGTCAAACTATTTGGTTGGGACATTCCATCATCTAAGGATAACAACCACCATCAAGGGGGGATTGTGGTGTTCTTAATAATGACCATCATTAGGATAGGGCATGTCATGAAAGGTGTGATAATAGAGGATTGATCAGGGGTTACTCATTTGGGATATACTATCTAGAATAATCATGGGGATTATACCTAATAAAGAGGACATTTTGGTCCGGGCATACCCATTGTATGTTCATCTTTTATATTTTAAAAGTCTATTGACTCGTTCTATTAAAGGTGGGTTCTATAATTTCTTTTTATCTTATGGTGTGTTTAACCATGGTGTGGTTTTATTTCAGTTTTAGTGGGCTCTTGGGGTTTGTGGGATGTGGTAAATGGTGTACTCGGTTTTAGATTATTTTATTCTCATGGGTTTCCCCTATTTTATGTTTTCTTTTCAGTTGTAAATCTCCTCTATTGTGCGCATCTCCTGTACCGTGAATGCACCTATGTCGTGTGCTTAATGACACCTTTGTGGTGAGTATTCTTTTGTAACTCATTGGTTTCCTCTTTTTCTCATGTTATTACTATTTGATATTGATTGTTATAATGTTATTTGTTTGGGATAAACGCCCCACTGAAAATCTGGGCCGTTGGTGGTCCTTATTTTCACACTAAATAAATTGAATGTTGGTTGGTTCTTGTTGAACAATGGAATATAAAAATTTGTAATTTACATATACTTGGCTTATGAATGAACACCCTAGGATGATAAAACATTTGTGATAACCCCTGAATTAACAAACAAAATTGAATAAGGGATGCTTTGTAAAATCTAAAATTGTGACTGTTTGGTTGTTATAGTGTTGCGATTGTGATCATGATTGTGTTTTTGTATGGAGTTATGTTTTTTGGCATGATTGATATGCCATTTGTTTTCAATGTTGTAGTTCTTCTACCATTGAATATCAATCCAAACTCTACCAATTTCAATGGCACCACCACTTTGTTACTAGTGTAATTCCACTAAATCCTAGAAAACCACTTCTAGAGGACTCTATGAGACACTTTAAAATACATGGTATATAGTCTTGTTAAATGGAACATGCTTCAGCATACAAGGATTTCATGTATATTTTAATGCAATGAAACATTTATCTCCAAAATTTACACCACATGACTAATCTTCTGACTCAAACTTGGAATAAGTTTCATTTTAAATGTTACATGTCATGTGAACCTATGTCACAAACAATTTTTCTCCATGACATATACTTCATCATGAAACAGTATACATTCCCTGAAATAATGTTATAACCATATGACATGTGTTTTACTTCACTCAAACCTTGTATAGATACCATAGAAACTTTATGAGCATAGACTATACACCCCTAGTGGTCATGTAAGACCTACACACCTTATATTCCACAAAAATGTGATGCATAGCTGGTGAAGTGACTCAGTGTGTATCTAAAGTACACGCCTTGAGATCAAGTTGTTCTATATTTCATGTATTTTTAAAGGCATCATTTAGTCTGTTTAAGACTAACATGGAATTAATTTTATATATGTCAAATTAAATCAGGTATCTTATACATACACAATGTTCACCCTACTGGACACACCATGTATATAGATTTCACTTGTGTTTAGATGCATTGGTTCCATGATTTGTTTTTATAAAACCCAAACAATGCTACATGATTAATTAAAAGATAATATTAGGCAAGTTTGAGATCAAACCCATAAATAAGATGAATATGAATAAAGAATGAATGAATGCCAATCGGTTGACAAAAGAATATGAAGATAGCATGAAAGAGTTTATCATGTTTGCAAAAGATCATTCATGTGACCCTTCTCAAATCCTTTGTCTGCGTTTGTTAATTTGTAATACACTAGATGCATCATTTTAAAACTAAATATCTAGTTATGTAAGTTATGTTATATTTTAATGAGGATTCTGTTATGATAGGGCGGTGCATCAATATCATCTAATGCATGGAATGAATCCAGGGCCTATGGAGAAGAACGCCTAAAATATCTACAACTAGAAAAGTATCCTGGTATATATAGTAACATCGCACTATCCAAACACATATCAAAACAAATTAATTATTGATGTTGATGTTTTGTAGTGTCCAAAACAATCAAACGGAACGGGTTGTGGTTATTATGTTTGTCAATTTATGAAAGAGATCATATTTCCTAAACAAACTAGTATCTCTGACGAGGTATTTTTGAAAATAATTATGAGTTCATTTAAAATTTTTATTAATCTGTTGTGTATTTATATTTCTTCAGTACTACCATGACTGTTTCAAAAACTCAAATTCATAAGATGATATAGATGTGTTTAGAAACGAATGGGCAGCATACCTGATGGAAGATTGTACAAAAATAGGATGAAGGTGAATTCCTACTACTTAAGTTATCTATATATGATCATGGATTATCCTCCAACCATATTTGGTGAATAACCTTGGATGATGATGAAATGAAATTTTAGAGCAGATCGAGATACAATGAACAGAATGACTTCCTTAAATCATTAGATAGCATGATTTTTGATGAAAAATATCCAATATTTGAGTAGGAATCTTAAATTTTATGTATACACACTTGTTGATTAAATAGTTTGAGAAGATCGATCCCTTCTATGGCTATGTACCAATTGTGGATTGAGAATGATGTGATGTATTTAAATCTTAATTTATTACTCAATGTTTTCTATCCCCCAATTCAAATTATTTATCTTTGAAAAAATCAATATTTAAGTAAGGCATGATGGTGTGCAGTGCGTATGGGGTGAACGACAAAACCACCGAGGATAAAAAAATCCATTTTCCGAAAAACGATGGATGGAAACAAAAAATATGGCCAATATCCATTATTTTCAGTTATATATAAGCCCTAAATATAAATATTTTTGATATTAAAGTAGAGGGATCAGATTTAACACGCAGAGATGGTATTTGAGAATCCGAAGAAAACCCGACTACACGTTGTGTACAAGTATGAATACATGGTGTGTAGCCCAGTGTTTGTGGTGTATAGGGTTTCAGCAAATCATAATTATGGAGTTGCATGTAGTTCTCCAACACATCATGTACCCATTCCCTAGTATTCCAACACATTTGGTGAATCACATTGATGGGATCCCATAAAGAAGTACACAACCACATAACCAAGTACATGGACACGACCAACAGTACATGAGCAGCAGCACACGACCTGGTCCCAGTTAGTTTGGACACGCCATTTATTTCACATGTTCAACATGTACATTTACATGTAATTGGGTCCATGTAGCCCCATGGACATGTTCCATAGGTGGAGTGTTACCAGGCACCGTTTGGTTCCCGGTGGTGGAATGTAAACTGGGTGAGGACGGTAGAATGAAGGATGTGGCCGGTCATGGCTCTGTTCGAGGAGAAGGAGATGTCCTGAGTTGGGCGTTGGAGGTTGGTGAGAGGATGGTACCTGTTCCAGAGGTAGAAAGACTAGAAGGAAGTGGTAGGGAGGCTCAACCTACAGTGGTGGCTGATCAGAGGGAGGAGGTCAGGAGAGTGTTGGTCAAGGATGGCCAGGGAACTGTGGAAATCTTTGGCAGGGGGAATTCCTTGGAAGGGTCGGTGCTGGTTGCTGAAGGGGATCACTTCGAGGAACACAATGAGGGAGAGGTGACTCCAGTTCAACCTGAGATAGGGGGATAGATGTATCGATATATCAGCCAGGCCTTTTATCCCTTTAATCTACAGGTTTTAACTGTAAAGACCCGTAAATTCCAAGGAATTTATTTTTATTAATTTTCTTTGGAATTTTACATGAAAGCAGTTTCTGACGGCACCTAATTTCGAGGCCCAGTGGGCCCGTAATCATTTTTCGAAGTTTGGCTCGGGTACGTTCAGTGAACAGACGAGCGGGTTTTTCTAACTTTTGAACCGGTGCTCGGAATCGAATTCTGAGGGCACCGATGGAATCGCAATGCCGATAATTGCTTAGAAACGCCTCTTCCGGAGTTGCGTATGCTCGGGTGTGGTTTTTAATTTTTGGGCTTAAAGTTAAGAAATAAAATAAATTGTACGAAAAAATTTATTTTATTTCACTAAAGCCGCTTGGAAGCCACTTGAAGCCAATTAAAGCAGCATAAGCTGAGTTGATATGGATAGGGTGCTATCCAGAAATATCCTACCCTCTTGGTAGGATATTTGTGAGGTGGGGCCCGCACGAGCCCCACCGTTTCTTTCCGCTGAGTAACGCACCCACGAAAACCCATCATTATAAAAGTCAACTGACGGGTTTTCTTAATTTCTTAATGCACCAATTAATTGGGTGGTTTTATTCGTTGAATTAATTGGGCGGTTTTATTCGTTGAATTAATTGGGCGGTTGTATTCGTTGAATTAATTCGATGAATTAATTTAATCGTTTCTTAACCTGTTTTCAATCCGTTGGCGTAATAATAAAATAAGACCAACGCGCAACTTCTGGAAAAATTCTCGTTGAAAGGTTTTGACAACTTTGTGCCTCCATCCTCCTTCGCGAAGAACGCGAAGAATGCGAAGAACGCCTTCACCCTCGGAGATTTACGACGCTTCTTCTAAGACGTTCTTCCCCGCAATGATCTTCAATCACCAACTGCTTGAGGTAGGAGATTTCGGGTTTCTTTTAAATCTTCTTTGTGGTTTATAAAAACACATGGATTTAATCGATATAATTAAATCTTCATGTTCTTGAACCTCGGAGTTCATCGACGCGTCACAGTATTCCGCGATGATGCGACGCCTTTCCGCGATGACGCGACGCCTTTTCGCGACGACGCGACGCCCTTCTGCGACGGTGCGACGCCTTTCCATGACGCGACGATCGCCTCCTTCCACGTCGATCAAATACGCGAAGAACGTGCGTGCGAAGACTTGACGAGTTAGGGGTTTTTTGTGAAACAATTTATATTCCCGTGATCGTTTCTTTTAAAATGAAGAACCCAGTTCATAAGAACAATTTTAATTCATTAAAATTGTTTTGGTTGTGTTTTTCTATGTGTTGATAAATCCTCCCAATTGTTGTCGTCTAACACGGAGGGTGTGGGCCAAACTGACACGGCCCGACAACCCTCCGCAGTTCTTCGTTGTTGTGCGGATTTGGAGGACGATGACAAAATGTGGCGCAAGGGCAATTTGCTGTTTCCGCAGTGAAGAACGGGACCCGGGAGGAGCAGCGGCGCAGACGGGAAGGAAAACGGACGACCGGAGCAACTCCAGTGGCCCGCGGAAGTCTCTGGCGGCCGGAGGCGGCGGCGGCCAGTGGACCCACGGCTGCGCGGGTCCGGCTCACCCGCATGAGATGCGGCAGAAGCCACGTCCGCTGATGTCCAGCGCGGCCCCTTGAGGGCCGCGACATCCTCATCCCGCGGGGGCGGCGCCCCGTGGCTGCCACGCTCTACAGCTCAGTCGAGCCGATCCGGGCCGGGCTAGGCCGCGCCCAGGCCGAACCAGACCGGGTCCAGCCGGGGCGGACCGGGTCGGGTCGACCCGGTTCGGCTGACTGGGGGGGGGGGGTCGGCCCGGGCCCAGACCCCGTCTTCGGACTGTTTCAGTATTTTGCCCGTAACATGAGCTACGGGCCTCCGAACGACTCTCCGTTAGCGGCAATGCGATCCTTGGATTGAGACGGTCATTTCGGTATATCGCACTCATGGTTTCGGAATACTTTGTGTTCGGCTGGGTTGGTTCATCCACGAAACCAACCGGGCCCTCAGAGCGGAAATGCTCATATCTTGAGCTCCGGACGTCCGATTGACGTGCTGTCGACTTTGATGGATTACACTAAGGGAGAAGGATCTTTTGGCTTACTCCGCTCGAGGTTTGGACGCAGTTGGAGCACGGTCGGGTTGGTTTTGACTTAAAAACCAACCGGGCCCCCGGGACGAAAAAGCCAATAACTTCCAGACCGGGCGTCCGATTGACGCGCCGTCTGTTGCGTTGCGTTCCTGTTGACGATACAGAACTTTTGGGATCCTCTGCCCGAGTTTTGGATACAGTTGGATAGTGGCCGGGTTGGATTGTATCCGAAATCCAACCGGGCCCCTGGATCGGGAAAGCTGATATCTTTCAGACAGGACGTCTGTTTGACAAACCGTCAGCGATGTTGTTGATCTCGTAGAGAAACTGTCCATATGTGTATACCCTATGAGAGTTTGGGGTACAGTTGAGATACGGCCGGGTTGGATCGGTCACAAAACCAACCGGGCCCCTGGTACGAAAAGGCTAGTAACTCATAGACCGGGCGTCCGATTGACACGCCGTCTGTTACGTTGAGACCCCTATGACGAGGCGGTCCTTTGAGATACTTCTTCGTGGGACTTTGTGATACTTGGAGTATCGACCTATAGCTTTTGGAGAGGACCCTCCCAGAGACGAGCGTACGGAGTACGGAGACCGTGTAGCCGGCTGAGACCTGACGACTGCTTGACCGACTCGACTTGGAGTGAGTCGACTAGCCCAGTCGACGGAGCGCCCGGTATTTGGCGACAGACCCACGGCGGACGGAGCGCCCGGTAGATGGCCGCAGACCCGCGGTACTCGACAGGAGGGTGTAGATCTGTAGGCTATTAGGGGGAGTGCCCGGTATTTCGCGACAGACCCACAGCAGACGGAGCGCCCGGTAGTTGGCCGCAAACCCACAGTACTCGACAGGAGGAGTACCTCAGCAGTCTTAGGTTAGTGAGCAGTACCTCGGAGTCGTGACAGGTCCACTGTACACTCAAGAGACGGAGCTCTTCAGCAGTTATGGTTTCGATAATGAAAATCCTGGTTTGAGCCGAATCTTTTGACCTTTTTGATTATCTCATGATTGAGATGGTTCACGTGGTAACTTAGGTATATGTATTGGCATATACCTGGGTAGTGGTTATCCGTTGATTTCACAATCCTTGTGTTTCATCATGATTGAGATGGGTTACTTGATAACTTAGGTATATGTATGGGCATATACCTAAGTAGAGGATATCTGTTGAGATCTTCTTTATGGTTATCCTTTTTGGTTTACTGAGACCTTGAGTGTCTCGGGGTCCCTACTGAGTATCGTTATACTCACCCCTGCACGGGCTATGCCCGCACCTCGTTGTGTTGGTTGCAGATGACGGGTAGTACTGGTGGAGGCCGAGTGTTCGAGGACTGGACGGTACCCGGAGGTGGACTATATGAAGAGTCAGTACCCTGAGGTGGACTACACGATGAGACGACACACAGAGGAGGTTGACGGGTGGGAGCGTGGAGGAGGCTATCTGTACCTACCCTTCAGGTAGGATCCATGGTGGATGACCAGGAGCTGCACCATGTGTACCTACCCTTCAGGTAGGATCCGAGGAGGATGACCCAGGAGTCGCTTCCATCCTTACAGTTGTTATCTTTTCTATTGTACTTGTTCAGTTGTAGTTGTACTTTCTTTTGGGTTTATATTCTGGCCCATTTACTTTTCAGCACTTCTCTTGTACTTAGTGTTTACATTTTCCGCTTGCTTACTCTATGGTGCTTGTTTTTTTATAAAGGCAATGCCTTCCCAGTTATCGGGATTTATGCCTTTGGTGCTAGTCGCCAGCCCCTGGCCTATGGAAGGCGGGTTTTGGGTAGTCACGGCACGGGCCCCGAGGACGGGTCGTGACAAATTGGTATCAAAGTATTCGGTTCAACCGCAGAACATATAACTCTGATGTTTGTTTCTATGAAGCAATAGTGTTAAGAATACTGAGGGTGGTTTTCAGTTCAGGGAGTCCAGTGTTGGAGCGGGCGGCCGACGTATCCATACACCAGGACCCTGACAACAGCTTTCCGACTTTGTGCATGAAAACACTGATTGCATGTGTGTTTTCCAGAAGTTTTTTTTAAATGTCATCTCAAACTAGGTCAGCTCACCATGGATAATCTTTTGACCGTGTCACGTTGTTTCTTTCAGGATGCCTCACCGTGGAAAACCAGCTAGAGCCCCGAGAGTGGGACATACTGACAGCCCGCCGAGCGACACGGCCTCAGTACAAGGCCCTATCCCAGTTGAGGCACCAGCGGTGGCACCATCGGTACTACTACCCGTTGGGCCACCGATGCCACCAGCCCCAACAGCAGAGGATGCACGTCGCTTGAGCGCACTACATGAGTTCCAGCGCCAGAGGCCACCCAGGTTCCAGGGAGGGACGGACCCGCAGGCGGCTGAGGATTGGCTGGAGGCTGTGGTGAGAGTCTTCAGGCTAGTGGGGACGCTGAAAGATTTCATTGTGATCCTTGCTGCCAGTCTTCTTCATGAAACAGTAGGCATATGGTGGATCTTGATGCTTTAGATGCATGACAAGGTGACACTTCTATGGGCAGACTTCGAGAGCCTATTCCAGGCAGAGTTTGTACCAGCCACCCTTGGAGAGGTGCGTATACAGGAGCTACTTTAGCTGCTGCAGGGCAGCATGTCAGTGGCGCAGTACTCAGCGAGATTCACAGACCTCTCGCGTTACTCCACAGATATGGTACGAGACCCGTTCTTCAGGGCCCGAACCTTCGAGCAGGGGATCAGGAGAGATATTAGAGCTTCTGTTGTTTCTCACAGCATTCCGACGTAGACATGGGTGTTGGAGAGAGCCCTCTTAGTGGAAAGTTTCCTTGCTGAGCAGTCTCCAGCAGCAGGACCCACAACTAGTCGGCTTGCGGCAGAGTCTTCTACAGGAGGCGGTAGACAGATGACGCAGAGGTCCAAGAGGAACAGACCTACCGGTGGCCAACTACACGAATCAGGTTCAGTTGTGTGGGGAAACCGGGGTGGAGTCAGAGCCAGACGTGCCGAGAGTGGACAATGTTACTCCTGTGGCGGAATTGGTCACATGGCATGTGACTGTCCGACCTGCCATGCAGATGACCAGCAGTTAAATGGAGAACCTCCGAGGCAGAGGCAGAGGTTCGATCAGGGCGGACTGCAAGGAGCAGGCGGCCATGGCAGAGGAGCTGGCCGTGCAGCTGGAGGTGGACGATGCTTCGGGATGTTGCCACCACCACTAGGAGGCCCACCCCGACTGCATGGGATAGAAGGACATGGGAGAGCTCAACTTCAGGCAGCTGAGGCCTATGGTCATGGAGCTCCAGATGCAGATGGAAATGAGCGGGACTAGCTTCCGACCTGGAGGCTATTGATCCTGTTGCTTCTAGTTTTGTTGATGTTTGTCTGTAGTTGCTTTGTGTCTTTTTACTATGAACTGAAATAACAAAAATACACTTATCTTTGTAAAGTTTTCTTTCCTATCCTTTTTGTTTGGTTGATACTGAGTTGTCCCGGTTAAGACTCTTGACATGACCCTCACATTCGAGATTTCTACTGAAGGAGACCTAGTGACCACACACTGATGCCGACAGTGTGACTCGACCCTTGGAGGCGAGAGTGACAGTTGGATCTCTTGGTAGTTACGTCGAGGCCTTATGACGTCATCCACATAATAAACGCATCATTCATGTTAGGATTGACTGTATTAGGCAACGAATGTGGTTCATCCAGGGGATGAGACTAGATTTCTCTTATCGGAAAAGAAGAAATCATAGCAGCTCTTGTGAGACTAGAGATGGTCCAGGTCATCCAGAGCGGATGAGGACAGCACAGGGCTGACAGAATCCTTATGCTGACAGGACTTGGAGGCCTCTAGAGTTCGAGGATGACGATCACATCCTTATATGAGTCTCACCTCGACGAGGTTTATGGAGATGTGGCCAGAGAATTGTTATCTCCAAGGTTCAACGGACCTTTCTTGGTCCTCAGCTGGGTAGGCGAGGTGGTTTACCGCTTGACCCATCCACCTCAGTTTCACTAGGTGCACGACATTTTCCAGGTATCTCAACTGATAAGATACATGCTCGACCCTTCGCCTATCATCGACCATGAGGAGCCGGACAATGGCGATGCGGTTACTTCCACGGAGGTTCTAGTGGGGATCAAGGATCGACTGGAGCGGATCCTATGAGGACGATCGATTCCACTGGTGCACTTTCTTTGGCAGCACGAGAACCTCCAGGTGATCACATGGGAGCGAAAGGCTCAGATGCGTGCTCAGTACTGCCTTTGTATCTCTACGTTTGTGGTGAAGCTTTATGGGGACGTAAAGCCATGTGGTGGGATTAATGTAAAGGCCCATAAATTCCAAGGAATTTATTATTATTATTTTTCTTTGGAATTTTACAAGAACGTAGTTTCTGACGGCACCTGATTCCGAGGCCCGGTGTGCCCGGAATCATTTTCCGAAGTTTGGCTTGGGTACGTTCAGTGAACAGACGAGCGGATTTTTCTAACTTTTGAACTGGTGCTCGGAATCGAATTCTGAGGGCACCGATGGAATCGCAGCGCCGGTAATTTCTTAGAAATGTCTCTTTCGGAGTTGCGTTTGCTCGGGTGTGGTTTCTAATTTTTGGGCTTAAAGTTAGGAAATAAAATAAATTGTATGACAAACATTATTTTGTTTAACTTAAGCCGCTTGGAAGCCACTTGAAGCCACTTAAAGCATATTAAGATGAGTTGATACGGATAGGGTGCTATCCAGAAATATCCTACCCTCTTGGTAGGATATTTGTGAGGTGGGGCCCGCACGAGCCCCACCGTTTCTTTCCGCTAAGTAACGCACCTGCGAAAACCCGTCATTATAAAAGTCAACTGACGGGTTTTCTTAATTTCTTAACGCACCAATTAATTGGGAGGTTTTATTCGTTGAATTAATTGGGCTGTTTTATTCGTTGAATTAATTCGATGAATTAATTTAATCGTTTCTTAACCTGTTTTCAATCCATTGGCGTAATAATAAAATAATACCAACGCGCGACTTCTGAAAAAATGCTCGTTGAAAGGTTTTGAAAACTTTGTGCCTTCATCCTCCTTCGCGAAGAATGCGAAGAACACCATCACCCTCGGAGATTGACGATGCTTCTTCCGAGATGTTCTTCCCCGCAACGATCTCCGATCACCAACTGCTTGAGGTAGGAGATTTCGGGTTTCTTTTAAATCTTCTTTGTGGTTTATAACAACACATGTATTTAATCGATATAATTAAATCTTCATGTTCTTGAACCTTGTAGTTCATCGACGCATCACAGTATTCCGCGACGACGCGACACCTTTCCACGACGACGCGACGCCTTTACGCGACGACGCGACACCCTTCCGCGACGACGCGACACCTTCCGCGACGCGACGATCGCCTCTTTCCGCGGCGATCAAATCCACGAAGAACACGCGTGCGATGACTTGATGAGGTAGGGGTTTGTTGTGAAACAATTTATATTCCCGTGATCGTTTCTTTTAAAATGAAGAACCCGGTTCATAAGAACAATTTTAATTCATTAAAATTGTTTCGGTTGTGTTTTTCTATGTGTTGATAAATCCTCCCAAGTGTTTTCGCCTAACGCGGAGGGTGCGGGCCAAACGAACACAGCCCAACAACCCTCCGCAGTTCTTCATTGTTGTGCGGATTTGGCTGGGGACGGCAAAATGTGGCGCAAGGGCGATTTGATGTTACCATAGTGAAGAAAGGGACCCGGGAGGAGCAGCGGCGCAGACGGGAAGGAAAACGGACCACCGGAGAAACTCCGGTGGCCCGCAGAAGTCTCCAGCAGTGCGGGTCGCTGATGGACAGGGCCGTCACGGCTGAAGCGGCGACGGCGGCGGCCAGCGGACCCGCGGCCGCGCGGGTCCAGCTTGCCCGCACGGGACGCGGCAGAAGCCGTGTCCGCTGATGTCCAGCGCGGCCCCTCGAGGGCCGCGACATCCTCATCCCACGGGGGCGGCGCCCCGCGGCTGCCATGCTCGGCCGCTCGGCCGACCGGGCCGGGCCGCGCTCTGGCCGGACCAGACCGGGTCCATTCGGGTCGGACCGGGTCGGGTCGACCCGGTTCGGCTGACCCAGGGGGGTCGGCCCGAGCCCAGACCCCCTGTCTTCGGACCATTTCGGTATTTTGCCCATAACATGAGCTACGGGCCTCCGAACGATGCGACGTCAGCGGAAATACGATCCTTGGATAGAGACGGTCGTTTCGGTATATCGCACTCAAGGTTTCGGATTACTTTGGGTTCAGCCGGGTTGGTTCATCCACGAAACCAACCGGGCCCTCGGAACGGAAACGCTCATATCTTGAGCTCCAGACGTCCAATTGACGTGCCATCGACTTTGATAGATTCCTCTAAGGGAGAAAGATCTTTTGTCTTACTCCGCTTGAGGTTTTGACGCAGTTGGAGCATGGTTGGGTTGGTTTTGACTTAAAAACCAACCGGGCCCCCGGGACGAAAAAGCCAATAACTTCCAGACCGGGCGTCTGATTGATGCGCCGTCTGTTGCGTTGCATTCCTGTTGACGATACAGAACTTTTGGCATCCTCCACCCGAGTTTTGGATACAATTGGATAGTGTCCAGGTTGAATTGTATCCGAAATCCAACCGGGCCCCTGGATCGGGAAAGCTGATATCTTTCAGACAGGACGTCTGTTTGACGAACCGTCAGCGGTGTTGTTGATCTCGTAGAGAAACAGTCTCTATGAGTATACCCTATGAGAGTTCGGGGTACAGTTGAGATATGGCCGGGTTGGTTCGCTCACGAAACCAACCGGGCCCCTAGGACGAAAAGGCTAGTAACTCACAGACCGGGCGTCCGATTGACGCGTCGTATGTTACATTGAGACCCCTATGACGAGGCAGTCCTTTGAGATACTTTTTCGTGAGACTTTGTGATACTTGGAGTATCGACCTGTAGCTTGTGGAGCGGACCCTCCTGGAGACGAGCGTACGGAGTACGGAGACCGTGTAGCCAGCTGAGACCTGACGACTGCTTGACCGACTCAACTTGGAGTGAGTCGACTAGCCCAGTGGACGGAGCGCCTGGTATTTGGCGACAGACCCACGACGGACGGAGAGCCCGGTAGTTGGCCGCAGACCCACGATACTCGACAGGAGGAGTACCTCTGTAGGCTATTAGGGGGAGTGCCCGGTATTTGGCGATAGACCCACAGCGGACGGAGCGCCCGATAGTTGGCCGCAGACCCATGGTACTCGACAGGAGGAGTACCTCAGCAGTCTTAGGTTAGTGAGCAGAACCTCAGAGTCATGATAGGTCCACTGTACACTCCAGAGACGGATCTCTTCAGTAGTTACGGTTCCGATAATGAAATCCTGGTTTGAGCTGAATCTTTTGACCTTTTTTTACCTCATGATTGAGATGGGTCATTTGCTAACTTAGGTATATGTATGGGAATATACCTGGGTAGTGGTTATCCGTTGATTTCACAATGCTAGTGTTTCCTCATGATTGAGATGGGTTACATGATAACTTAGGTATATGTATGGGCATATACCTAAGTAGAGGTTATCTGTTGAGATCTTCTTTGTGGTTATCCATTTTGGTTTAGTGAGACCTTGAGGGTCTCGGGGTCCCTACTGAGTATCGTTATACTCACCCCTGCACGGGCTATGCCCGCACCTCGTTGTGTTGGTTGCAGATGATGGGTAGTGCTGATGGAGGCCGAGTGTTCGAGGACTGGATGGTACCCGGAGGTTGACTACACGAAGATTCAGTACCCGGAGGTGGACTACACGACGAGACAACACACAGAGGAGGTTGACGGGTGGGAGCGTGGAGGAGGCTATCTGTACCTACCCTTCAGGTAGGATCCGTGGTGGACGACCCGGAGCTGCGCCATCTATACCTACCCTTCAGGTAGGATCCGAGGAGGATGACCCAGGAGCCGCTTACGTCCTTCCAGCTATTATCTTTTCTGTTGTACTTGTTCAATTGTAGTTGTACTTTCTTTTGGGTTTCTATTCTGGCCCATTTACTTTTCAGGACTTCTCTTGTACTTAGTGTTTACCTTTTCCGCTTTTTTACTCTGTGGTGCTTGTTTTCTTTTATAAAGGCAATGTCTTCCCAGTTATCGGGATTTACGCCTTTGGTGCTAGTCGCCAACCCCTGGCCTATGGAAGGAGGTCTTGGGGTAGTCACGGCATGGGCCCCAAGGACGGGTCATGACATGAACCATCATAAATCATTTATTATGATTGAGGTGGTTCACATCCTAAATATCTCAAGGAGTTTCTTCCCCTGGGAGATGATCTCCTAATAGGGATACCCATGTCACTCCTTACTTACATAGGGCTTGTCTACTTAGAAAGACACAATAGAAAGAAAGGACATTAAAAAACCTTAGTTCCCATGGAACCTGTTTATGGAAGGTGAGTATGGAGATAAAACAAGGGATTCTTTAAATAGTAAACCCCTTTATCCCCATCTTCTGGGGTATAAGCCATCCAAAGATGATAGGAAACGTGCATCCCAAAGGAAGAATATAGAAACACAGGAGGGAAAAGAACTTAGCATGACAAGTTTGGGATATGTTCCTCCCATTTCTATTAATTCCCCTTGCCTTCTTGTATCCTCCAACCTGAAATTTCAACACTAGAGCCTGAAGAAACCATTGAGGTATCAAATTTGATAAACATTACCCTGGACAAGAGAGAGGCATTTTAGTATGATGAATTACAAGAAGAAGTCCAATAGTGGGTGTTTTCTCATGAAGAATAGGTGACTATGATCCGGACACTCCCTAATATGTCATTAGGCATCACCATTCAACCTCTAATGCTAGGAGAAAGTCTGGATAACTGGGAGATCAATCATATTCCAATGAGGAAGTAGGAGCCATTGTACTACATCAAGAGATTAGTATTGGGTCCTGTTGAGTTGTCTCCTTCAAACAAAATCGGATTATTTTGAGGATCAAAAGGGTCATTTTTTACTTTTGGAGTCTGGTTGCTTTCCTTTTAAGGGAGACAATATGCTTTTTGTGGTTATTATAAGATAATCATTTTTTGAATTGCACGTTGAGTGAAGGGATCCCGATAGGGATCCCGAATGGGGAATCATTTACTTCTCTATTCTAGTGAGGGTGAGGGAGGACCCTTGTGATAGATAGATTTAGCAACACTTTATTTCTGAACTAGGCCCAACATTGTGTCTTTTTCTCCCTAGAAGAGATCACCAAAAGCAACCTATCATCCTCACTTTGGTCGCCTTCACTTTTATAGTTCCTAAAGCTCTCTCTTACACATTGAAAATATAATTTTTTATATCCTCAATAGGTTAGGTAGTTTTTACATCCTGTAAGAAGATTAGAGAGGATTCTTTCCTTTAGACCCTCCTATGGTTGGTCTACAATAAGGTGATGAAAGACCTCTTCCTTCTATAAGGTATAGGCCTTACAAAAGGCATAAACGGAGCCATTTTATAGGTGGGTATCCCGATCAAGTATATTTACAAGGATTCTATTCTAGAGAGAAAAATAAAAATAAGTATGAGCTTTATATCTAAGTCCATAACTATTTGTTCACCAGAAGTGGTATATCCCCTCTGATCCCAACTGAGCTCCCCAAGTCCTCCCTCTCATGCCACTATTCAGGAATAGAGGGAGGTGAATATTTTATGTGTGCTAAGTGCTTACCTTTATATTATCTAGGTATATGGATATGGAGGTCTTACCATACCCACCGATCTGAGTATTGAAACGATTTTGTAAGAGTCCTCGTGCTTCTTTATCTATGCTATCATTTATTGGCATTCATTAGTGCATTTCCTTTGTAGCACTTCTCCCCTAGTATCCACCACTCTATTTATACAATCTCTTTTGGAATAAAATAAGTTTTTGAATCTAATAGGATGTATATGCACCAAGATTATCTAAAAGAAGGATGAAACCATCGTCTAGGTATAACTAGAGTGAGTCATCTTCTACTATCTAGGCATCCTGATAGTTTTCTAGAAATTTGAGTAAATAAGGGTCCTGTTTCATGAGTTTTTTTCATTTCTGATTTAGACTAACATGAGCGCATATATCATAGGAATGTTCTTAGGTCCCCTATGTGCCATTATAACCTAAAATCCTCATGAAAGTCCCCACAATCCATAAACCACCCCACAAATATTTACCTACCCAAGTCATCAAATCACAATGGGGAAGGAACTCTCACTCTATAGTCAACTCTCCTAGACCTATGAACTAATGAAAATGAATGTTTTAATAGGTAAAAATTGACATTTTATTAATTTATCCTTTCATATTAATGTTTAATTTATTTCATTATTTTATTACTAACATAATATTTGTTTTCTTATATAGGTGAAATCTTTTTTCTGAGTTCGAATACTTTGTTTGAAAACCACTGCCATGGATGATAATTTTTTAGAGCAGATCATGGATACAAAAAGGATGAAAAATCAACGTTTATAAATGTTTTTTGGATAATTATAATTGTAACCGAATGAAACATTGATTGAAATGTATATAGCAGTGTTTTGTTTTGTATTCATGATTTCAAGTAAATTTAAGTAGCATTTTTGTTCTTCTGTGCTTTGTGTGTGGGTGTTGTTTTTGTTGTGTGTAGGTGCTATCATGTGTATTGGTTCTCTGTAGGTTCTATGTAGGTTCTGGTTTTTCACAGGATCTTTGGCCTTTATCAGCACAATTTAAGCATGGATAAATGGATAATATATCAAAGATATTTTTACCGCTGATAAAGAAACACTTTTATTAGCGCTTTTTTTAGCACTGATAAAGGTCCCCTTTTATCTTCGCCGAGATTAATAGCGCTTTTTTAGTGCTGTTAAAGGTGGTCTTTAGCTCTATTATAAGCACTATTTTTAGTAGTGTTTATCTATGTCAAGATAGATTTTCCTTATGAGAATTGACTAACATATACTACACTCATCCCCACCTTAAAACATAAAAAAGTGTTTCTTCACTTACTGTATTCCTAAAGATAAAAGAAAACTAATCGAGAAAATTTTGACTCACCATTCTCAAAACAATCATCTTAGATGGATGATGTATTAAAATACAGACATACAACCTTCTTCTAAGTCATATTTATTTACCCTTGAACACATATAATGAATATAATTTCTTACTTCCAGTGAAATTTCAATACCAACACTAACATTAATCAATCACGGAACAACACGAACCTCGGTGTAAACACAACCCGATACACTTTATCATCTCTCAAAACATATCATATGATCTTAACTGAGGTTTTGGGTAAACCTTAAATCATAAAATATAATTTTATGATCTCATCAATGATATCATATTCTATGAAATTTACATGTGAGATGTCGGTGCACTACAAAGACTTCCACATGTCAAGAACACTAATTGATCCCAAATATGGTCAAGTTAGGAACCAACTGGTGTCCATGAGCCTAACCAGTGTTTTCCTACTTGTTAAACCAAATATCACGTAGGACTAAAAAAGAGTTTTTAAACATTCAAGTTTTTTAATTATAACTCAAATATAGTTTACTTATTATTCACAACAACATTTAAATTTTTCATGATTTATAGTCGACGTTCTATTAGCGTTTCAAGATGATATCAATATAGGTGACATAATCATCAGAAAACAAGATCAGACTAAGAGGGTATCATTCATTACCAATAAGAATAGAGACACTTCTATCATATCCAAGACGATGTATTCTGTAGATTCACAACTATTGGAAAGAAGAGAAGTCGAATCCCCACTCGTCAACTTCTCCTGAAAGAGGCTCGACTTCCCCGACTAGCACATCATAATTAACCGATCACAATGACATTAACACCCAAATAATCACTTTATAACTCCATCTTTACCATTTATTTCCATACTTGAACAATGAAATTCTCAATTGTCACATATAAAACAAATTATTACATTATCTTTATGCCTTGCAAGCTGACTGCGCTATCGTGACACATAAAATTGATTATGTTTTTAAGGTTGATTTATAGTCTAGGGAAGACCCTAGGTCATCTCTCATAGAGAGTTGGTGGGTTTAGAGTGTGAGTTTCTAATAATAATTACTAAAATATGGGGTGATTTTGAAACTAGTTTTTGGATGAAATTACTTAATTGAATGTTTAAAAGTTTAGAAACCAAATGGGTTTTAAAAAATATGAGATAAAAGGGTTCACTGTGATTTCACTACACACTTTCAAGTTCATCATTATTAGAGATTAATTTAGGTTTTGTGTAATTCTTTGTTTGAAATTATTTGGAATCCTGATTAATTCCTAAGACATTATTTGATTGTATAAAGAACAAAACCTTGATATAAAAAGCGTATTGTCAATGTCCAGAACATATGCATGGAATAAGAGCTTCAAAAGAAGATTGAAATCTCATGAATGTGAGTAAAACAATATTCTTGTGTTACCCAATCAGAAAATCACAAGCCACGCACACAAATCCTCACACCGATCGGTTAGAAATTAAGAGCATCTCATCCGCAGGCATCAAAACAAGCATTAAAATATTAAAGTATGTAAGATACATGGAAAGAAATGTTTTAAAAACCAAATTACTCCAAACTAGTAGCTAATATGTGTGTTGGAACTCTCTTGACATGTGTGTATCTCCCTCACAATGAACGCCCACCGTTTATCTCTACACCTGCTGGAGGACGAAGCTGGGGCGGAACTCCTTCTTCATTATTGATCGCCCTATGAGTATAGGAGCCTCCAGAAATTCTAGGATGAGGAGGAGAATTCTACAGAAATCCAAATTGGTAGCACTTCACTCCTTGTCTGAACTAAAAAATGAGGTTCCCATGGTGCCTATTTATAGACAAAATGTGGCATGGTTTTAGGAACCCTGCATTTGAGATACCACTTGTGCCTCCGTTTTTGGAATTGTGTACAGTAATATCAAGACTTTACCAAAAGATAGAATTTTTTGACAGGTCACTTTAATCTATCCCTATAAAATTTGTAGGCCATTATATAACAATAGTGGGAGATATGGTCAAAAAACCGAAACACACTTTTGAAATCTGGCAGATTCTGTCCCCTGGACATAACGGTTCGGATGAGCCAACAGATGGCCGAATTCGGGTTTGGTTTCATAATAAGAGTTGTATCCCACTCTATTCTAAATAGGTCCACAACAATTACACCCATTTCAAAGCTCTAAAGTTTTATAATGTTTAAATCAGTGGGCAGATTTTCATGGGATTCCATACAGTTTGGCCCATTTTTCTTCTTGATGATCTCCGGGCCTCCAAATCACCTCCACCTTCAATTGAAATATCAAAACAAGTATATTTTCCCTTTTTAATAGTGATACACATTAATTCATTGAATAAAACATGAAGTGAATTATAAATTTATATTTTCAATATTCATTACAAAAAATAGTTTAAAATACTGGTATAAGGGTGGAATTGAATAGTGAATTTCCTTGTGATCACACCCCCACACCTAAACATTTGCACTCCTAGGAAAAGTCACATATAGAAAAAATGATTCATTTATATATTCCCAACATTATGAAGATTTAACATTTGATGAAATATTAATTAATTAAATTAATGTGATCAATGGACGGACCAGACCAACAAGTTCTTCCTAGTGAAAATGGAAAAATATGTCTCATAAATCATATCACAATGAAATTTAAAGAGATTCATGACACCAAATTGAGAAAGGAATTCAAAATTCAACCATTCCACTAAATCTTCATTTGTGTGTGTGAAAATCAGTCCATTCTATTCTTTCCACTTTCTATCCAATAAATATACGTCATTTTAATATTATTCATCTTTAAATGAATTTTTTTTCACCGAACCAGCCCTACAGCCTTTGGAATCATATTTCAAGACTTACTCACTTAATTATTCATAGAAGTCAAACCATAATCTCCTGACCTAGATATCCCCATATGTTTCACATTTCATTACTCCCCTAATTTATTATTTTTTAGAAGTTGTATTTGGAACAAATATCACACTCATCTATAAACCCTTGTTTGATCTCCTCACGACACTAATTGCAATAGTTATAACAATATCAAAGGTTTAGGAGGAGTGGTTTTTTACCTTCCCAAGACACAACCCAATTTTTTTGAGGGCGTACAACAGTCGGACATTAGGTACACTAGCACAGGTCAATCTGGTACAGTAATGAAACAGATCAGATAAGGAATGAACGTATGAAAATATCATTTAACACTGAAAAATACTAACCTAACATATATTTACCTTATATTAAGTAAGAAATATTCACACTTCGTGGTTTGGTACCAAAATGTGTGGAGATATTAGTGACACAATTTTCCCAAAAACTACTCACACAAGGGGCATCAATCATCTCAAATGTCTCACAGTGATACAACCACTTATATCATTGATAGAAAACCAATTCACTAAAAATCACTAAATGATGTTAAATTCATAAAAACCTTCAATCTAAAACAGAGGCATGTTTTTTTTTCAAATGTTAAATCAACGTGGAAAAAATTCAACATGCATTTTTAGTAAGTTTCACGATTTAATGACCACAAGGGGGAGTGAAAATACCATAAAGAAGGTGAAAGTGACATGAAAGAATAAATACAATGAAAATCCTAATGAACCTATAAATATGGGCAAAAGTAAAAATATATTAAAGCAGGTAGAAAAGATAATAAATAAGAAATGATAATGAACATTCTTATCTTACCCAAGAATGTACCCATCCCCCCACACCTAGAATGTGTAGTGTTCTCACTGTAATAATTGAGAAGGTGATAAGGAAGGATAAAACATGGTGTGTTTCACTGGTATGTTACTTCTTGAACATGGTGTTCCTATATCAGGAACACCGGAAGGGCTTCATGGAAGTGCTTCATCCGCTGCCCATTAAGAGTGAAGGTTTGATTGGTTTCTTCATTTTGAACCTGAACAACACTAAATAAAGATAAATTAATAATAGTTTATGGGACAAACCAGTGGGAACAAAGCTTACCGTGATGAAACTTCAACCTTCCATTATAAATGAGGACCTTCTTCCCAATGTAGAACTAACAATAAAGTATAGGATTGTCATGGGAAGCCTTGGTTCCCTCCTTATAAATCCTGAAGTTTTCATATGCATCTCTCCTCATTTCCTCCAACTCATGAATTTGAAACTTCCTTTGAGAACCTGCACCGGAAAGATTAAAATTGCATTGTTTGATGGCTCAGTAGGCCCAGTGCTCAATCTCAACAGGCAGGTGACAACTCTTTACAAACACAAGACGATGTGGTGATATTCCAATGGGAGTTTTGAAAGAATTACGGTAGGCCCATAATGAATCATCAAGTCAATGAATCCAATCTTTTCTATTAGGTTGAACCATTTTTCAACAATCTGTTTCACCTCTCTATTTGACACCTCGAGTTGACCATTGTTCTGTGGGTGATATACAGTAGACACTCTATGACCAACCCCATACTGACGCAAAAGTGATTGCATTTTTCTGTTGCGGAAATGAGAACCCTGGTCACTAATTATGAACCTAGGTAAGATAAACCTACAAAATATTTGGGCTCTAAAAAATTATACACCTACCTTATAATCATCAATCCTTGTAGCTCGTGCCTCTACCCATTTTGACATGTAATCAACTGCCAGAACAATGTACAAGTTGGAAAAGGAATTGGGAAATGGACCCATAAATTCAATGCCCCAAACATAAAAAATGTCAAGAAATAGAAAGCTTTGTTGTGGAATTTCATTTCTTTTAGAGACATTACCCATTATTTGACAAAGAGGACACGATTTTCAAAAATCATGGGCATCCCAAAATTGTGTTGGACAAAAGAGGCTAGAATCAGGGACCATGAAAGTAGTCTATTGGGGACCAAATTATCCCCCACACGAATGAGTGCGATAGAATCTAAGGACAAACGGAAACTCGCTATCAGGAACACATCACCTAAGGACTTGATCACATATGTGCCAGAGGTAGGGTCATCCCAAATATACCAACGAGACTCATGTTTTAGACGACTGCCTTGGTTTTTTTTGAAATCTAATGGAATGAAATATGATACCAAATAATTTACAATTTTAGCATACCAAGGAATAACATCTTTTACTCGATACAATTGATCATCAGGAAACATATCATTTATCAAAATACATGGGGATTAGTTAATGTCTGAGGATCGGGGGATCCTACAGATATGGTCAGCCACCACATTCTATGCTCCTTTCTATCTCTAATTTCTAGATTAATTTTTTGATGGAGGAGCATCCAATGAATGAGATGTGTCTTGGCTTCTGGTTTCTTAAGGAGATACCGGAGGGTTTCATGGTATGAGAACACAATGAATTTGGACCCAAAAAGGTATGACCTGAATTTTTCCTAAGGAAAACACAATGGAAAGGAATTATTTTTCAGTTGTGGTGTAGTTTTCTGGGACATGGTCCAAAGTACGTGAGGCACATGAAATGACATGTGGAGATCGATCAACCCTTTGGGACAAGACTTCCCCAACTGCATAGTTAGAAGCATCACAGATGAGCTCAACCAATAAATCCCGCCGAGTTGGTTGTATTACCGAGGGTGACGTGAAACTTCATTTTAACTTATTAAAAGCTTCCTCACATTCTTTATTAAAAAAATTCTTTTTCTTTTTGGATTAATCGAGAGAGGGGGATTGAAATTTTACTAAAGTAATGAATGAAATGACGGTAAAATCCAGCATGACCTAGTAATGAACACACATCTCGTACATTTTTGTGGAATGGTAAGTAAGAAATGACATCCAATTTTGAAATATCTACTTGAATACCATCCCCAAAAATGACATGCCCCAAAAAAATACCTTTTCTCACTATGAAATGGCATTTATCATAATTTAATACATATTATTTTCAATAAAGAGATGTAGGACAGAACCAAGACTACTTAAACATTCATCAAAATAGGATCCATAAAAAGTGAAATCATCCATGAAAACTTCCATGCATTTATTAAGGTAATCCGAAAAAATACTAACCATGCATCATTGGAATGTACCTGGAGCATTGCATAGACCCAATGGAATACTCCTATATAAAAATGTGCCAAAGGGGCAAGTGAAGGTTGTCTTTACCTGATGCTCGGGGGGAATATGGATCTGATAGTATCCAGAATACCCATCAAGGAAACAGTAGTAGGACATACCCACTAACCTCTCTAGAATTTGGTCAATGTATGGAAAAGGGAAATGGTCCTTCGTAGTGTGTTGGTTTAGTCGACGATAGTCTATATAGACACGCCAACTATTATTCCCACAAGTTGGAACCAATTCATTGTTTTCATTTTTGATTATTTTATGGCCAGTTATTTTAAGAACTACATAAATAGAACTTGCCCATTGGCTATCAAAGATGGGGTAAATGATTCCAACATCCAATAATGTTGTTACCTAGTTTTTCACAACTTCTAGGAGGTTTTGGGTTCAGTCGACGGTGTGGTTGCCTCACTGTTTTAGCCTCGTCATTTAATAAAATATGATGTGTACAAATTGATGGGATAATACCAGTAGTGTCAGTAAGTGTCCATCCCAATGCTTGTTTATACTCCCTCAAAAGTTCATGTAGTCACAATTCTTACATAGGATGGAGTAAACTAGCAATGGTGACAGACAACATGTTTCCATTATCAAGATAAGAATATTTTAAATTTTATGGCAGTTGTTTCAGTTCAAATTTAGGTGGATTTTGGATTGATGGGAGTGTGTGTGAAAGTGAGAAGTCACTGATATCATCTAACAACTCAATGGTATCATCCTCATATGAGGAAAGAGATTTTACAATCTTAGCAGTATCATCGATGGTCATTAGATCCTCAATGTTCAAGAAATTATCAATTAATAAACATGCACAACACATTTCTAGACCATTAGAACAATCAATGGATGATTCATTACCCATAATTTCAATCAATGAAGGAAAATCAGAAAGGGGATCGGGGGAATGAAATTTTTTTTTTTCAGGGGAAGGGAGGACATCAATTGAATTAACAGAGAGAGAAATGTTCTTCTACGGGGTTCTTCATGGAATCAAGGATGTTGAAGTGGAAAATGTCACCACCAAAATCCATATATAATGTACCATTATGGGAATTAATTTCGGTTTTTGTGGTTTTCAAGAGGGTTCTCCCCAATATAATCGTGGCATGTCCATTCATCCTATCATCCTCTATTTTAAGAACATAAAAGTCAGCTAGAAAAATTAAATTTTTCACCCTCACAAGAACATCCTCTAACACACCAGAAGGGTGTGTGGTACTCTGGTTGGCAAATTGAACAACACTACCAGTGGGATTCAATTCCCCAACCTGAAATGTAGAGTAAATGGAGTGAGGCATCACATTTATAGAGGCACCTAAATCAAGCATATCATTATAAAAAGACTACCCCCCTATGGTGCACAGAATTGAGAATGTTCCAGGATCATTGCACTTGGTGGGAAGTGATGGCTCTATCAATGCTGAAACATTCCTCCCCAGTCTCACTTTATCATCACCTTGAATTCACCTTCGGTGTGTACACATCTCCTTTAAAGACAAGGCATACTATGGAATTTGCTTCACAACATCAATCAATGGGATGTTAACCTGCACTTTCTTGAAAATTTCCAATATTTTCTTATCAAGTTAATTTTATTTTTCTTTTCTAGGTTGGGTGGTCCTTTGAAGAAATGGAAAAGGAATGGTTAGGCTAGTTGACTCATCAATATACACATTCAAAGAGGCTTGACACTCTCACCTAGCACACCCTAGACATGAAACCCTAGAGAATCATTATGTGGGGACATTTAATTATTCCATTACTAGTTTTGAAATTTAAACATCGTTATCTTCCATATATTGACATAAATTTTTTATCATGAATGTTATAAGTTGAATCTTGATCATCCAATTGTTAGTTCCAAAAGAAAAAATTGGAAATAACTTTTATTCTATTTTTTCCTAATTAATATTTATCTATGAAATTATAATAGAAGGGACCTATAGTGCTACTTTAGAGCTTTCACATTCCCTTTGGATTTTGGATTCTATTAGATTATTGTAATTTCTACATGGTTCTTATATGTGTGAAATCATGACCCATTATCATTGAATCATTGGTTAGCTATTCTTTTATTTTGTGTTTTCAATTTATTTGAATGATTTCTCCTTATGTCTAGTAGTTTTTTCAGACAATAATGATTTCTTTAAATTATAATAAAATATAAAAATATGGTTATAATATGATTTGATATGAAAACTGTTTTAAAGTAATATGCCCTTATTTTGGAAATTTAAGTTCCAAGTTGGATATTGTTAAATTTACATGAGGTGTTTATGATGTTAATTTCTAAAATTATGGGAAATGAATTGTTTTCTAGTCTTGGATGTGTTTGAAATTATTCAATACAAATCATTTAAAATATATAATTAATGGAGTGTAATGATTTTTAAATTTCTTTATAAGTTTCCATTAATTAATTTGAAAGAATTAGTGTTTTGAATTCAATGTGGAATGTACACCACATATCATTTATAGTGATAAAAATAGTAATTAATATAAGGTATAGTGTGGTGAAGATATAAAGAATAATTTATAATGTTGAATAATTAAATACCAATAAGATCAGGTTCTAATAGGACACCTAGATGACTCTATATGCTTATCTATATGATTGAATTATAGACTGACCAGTAAATACATACACACACATATATATATATATATACTAATTATATATTTCCTTCACCTATATGGACTACGTATGTGCACATGTAAGTATCCATATACCAGGAATACGTGGTACTGGCTAGACTGGGGTCTAACTCCGAAATCCATAACAATTCTAAATAAGCCTATAATCTAAATCATACGGTAAAATTCCTATATCTCATAATGAATGTGATAATTCATGCTCAATACTCGATGTGGCGGGTAAGTCTTCAGTCAACCCTAAAACAAGGGGCATAGTGCATCTGGCTCAACACCACATATAATGGAGAGTGAAACATCATTCCCAATAAGTCCCTTAATTATTGTTCTACATCCAATATCAATGGAATAATCATATTAATAATAATATTCATGTGGTATCACCTAATATCTATCAAGACTGAACATAACAAATGACATTACAATTTATTTTGATAGTAATATAAAAAGATTCCTTCACTTTCCATAAAATTCTATTCATTTCAAATAATCATTTATTTCATTTAGACATGAAAACCCATTATGAAACAATCCATTAAATTTGTGCAATCTATTTTGTTAATAATGGAATAATAATTTATAATTAATTCATTCCAAACCCTTTTAGAAGTTGGTTGGTATCAGAACTGTTATGAGGAAGGAAAAATCATTTTAGAATATAAAATGTGTCCATGAACTAATCATGCCATATATGTAGAAATAAACATATTGGAATATTAAAAACGAATTCCATAAATCCAAGAATGATTTAAAACTCTAATCACCACTTTTTAATTTTGAAGACAACACACCTCAACTAAGGGGTTTTATTATCAAACATGCCTTTTCAACAAACAATTATGTTTTCTCAACCATGCATCACAATCATGAGGAATTGCATAATTCCCTAAAATATATCATTTCATAAAGCTTCCAAATTTTACAATTCAATATTAGAAAATCCAAATTGATTCCACACACCCCAGGGGTGGATTAGTCATATGTAAACCCATGGTAAATAATGTGATTTAACAAACACACCCCAAATGTTTAATGCCCCACCAAGAACTATTTATGTTTATGACACAGAAGCTATAAAAACATGGGCCAACTCTCTTTTTATGATAGAAACAATGAAATTATGAATAAACAAGACTATTTACCTAGAGACAAAATCATTTTATAATTTATTTAACATCTGGATGATGTTTCCTCAATGATAGATTTTTTTATTGAAATGGGAAAATTCTGAGACATGGTATCTCCACTATAGAAATTGCCTATAATGAACACCCAAATCATTTTAAAGACAATCCTATTATGTTATTGAATTGTTGAAATGATCGTTTCCCCACCAACCTCATTTCACTTCCACAAAACATGGTAAGGGAAGCGCTGCCCTTTATCAGCGCTAAACAGAAAGCACTGATAAAGGGGTATGCCTTTATCAGTGCTATATAAAAGCACTGATAAATGTTACTTTTATGAGCGCTAAAATAAGCACTGATAAAGGTGTACCATTTAGTAGTTCTTTTTTAGCGCTGCAAAAAGGTAACATTTATTAGCACTTTTTTTAGCGCTGATAAAAGTATCTATTTATCAGCACTAAAAAAGCGTTGATAAATGAATGCTTTATCATCACTTTTATTTTAGTGCTGATAAAACATACCTTTATTAGTACTTTTAATGAGAACTGATAAAGGTTACATTGTGTTTTATTTAATAACCCTATCAATCCCTCTTCGCTCGCACGCGGTCAAGCTTTCGCGGAAGCTGAACCAGGCCCCTCGTCCGCTGCGACCTCTCCTCCTCGTCGTCCTCCTCCTCCTCCTCCTCCTTCGCTGCTGCCGCTTCCTTCGCCCCCATTGCCGTGACCGCTACTGCCTCTTCCACCGCCGATGCCGCTTCCTCTGCCCCTTCTGCCGCGATCGCCGCTGCCTCTACCGCCGTTGTTGCCTCCACCACCGCCGCTACCATTATTGATATTCATTTTCCAGTAAATTGTTTTTCTACCACTAGAATTTATTTCCGTAATTCTCAAATGATAACATGTGATTTGGTTTTTTAATATGTAATCTGTTATGAAGCACTTGGTGAAACCCTACTTGGTCTTTAGGTCAGTTTCAATTTTTTCCATTCGAAGGATGGTGATTTTATTTATATAGTTCTGAAAAAGTGAATATTCTAAGTGGAGGTTGTGGCTGTTCTTGATCCATTTTGCTTGGATTGATTCTTCCATTGGGATATTATTAGTTTTTCTAATTACTTTGATAATGTGTTGTTTTGGGTATTCTGATACCTATTTAGTTTTTGGAAGATTATTTTTATTGTATGTTGGGAATATTTACTTGTATCTTCTACCTTTCGATATTTTTTGGGAAATTCATTCCCACTATTATATTTTATGGTTCCAAGTGCTAGTCAGCAGCCAATGGTAATTTGGTACTCCCACAAGGATTTGTTAGTTCGAACTCAGGTATATAGGAACCAGGGTATTAGAGCTATTCTGTGATGAATTTGTAATAGAGGTGTAGGTTCATCATCCTACATTAAAATCACTACACAATTTTGAATATCTTGTGGGGGCATATGAGGCAATTTTTAGCAACTATTTATCCAGGTTTCATCATAATGGTCCTTAATTGACTAGGGTGGTTTGGGAAAGAAAACTGTAGAATTAATATGATATAATTTTATAAATTTAAATTATTTTTTACTTTGATAGATTAATAATCCAAAATATGGTTATCTTATGTAATGTTATTTATTTTACCATTTCTCTAGTCTGAGTTGTTAATCTGAGTAATATTTTGATGTCACCAATGATTTTTCTAATCTTTTTTTGCATCATTCATCTATGAAGACCCCTGAATATGCTATATGAATAATATTTTCATGTCACACAATGGGATAATAATCATATGGACCATCATCTTATTGATATTATTGTCTGTATTGTCTAAAAATAGGTATAAGAAACTTCGCCCCTTCACAATGAGTCGCCAATTTTGGAACATTTAAGGGATGAATCTTGGAATATTTCCTATGAGTTACTCTTCTAAAAGAAACTATATTTGCCTGATTATAATGATCCTAAAGTTAATGTGTATTTTTGGAGAATGTTAAAGATTTTGTACGAGTTCCTTTAATGTTAATGTAATGGTTTACGCTTGATTCCATTTCATGATGTTAATGCTTGCAAGAGGGTGAGTAGACCTTGAAATGCTTTCATTATATATAATCTAATGGTTAGATTATATCCCCTTGTTAACTATTCTTGATATTCCATATTATTCATTTATATAGTGTATAATTTTTATGCTATTGAATTACTTGAAGAACATACTTGGGTCAAGAATCCATCAGATATAGGATGAGGTGGGGGAATTTCATGCAAGGGTGATGTGTTATGTAATTATGTCAATCAATTTGGTTGGGACATTCCATCATCTAAGGATAACAACCACCATCAGGGTGGGATTGTGGTGTTCTTAGAAATGACCATCATTAGGATAGGGCATGTCGTGAAAGGTGTGATAACAGAGGATTGATCAGGGCTTACTCATTTGGGATATACTATCTATAATAAACATGGAGTTAATACCAATTATGGAGGACCTATTGGTCAAGGATTACCCATTTTATGTTTGTCTTTTATATTTTAAAAGTCTTTTGAACTCATTTTATCGAAGGTGGGTTCAATAATTTCTTTTTATGTTAAGGCGTGTATAACCATAGTGTGGGTTGATTTCGGTTTTAGTGTTTTCTTGGGGATTGTGGGATGTGGTAAATGGTGTACTCGATTTTAGATTAATTTATTCTCATGGGTCTCCCCTATTTTATGTTTTCTTTTCAGTTGGAAATCTCCTATGTTGTGTGCCTCTCCTCTGCCACGAACGCACCTCTGCCGCGTTCTTAACGACACCTTCGCGGTGAGTATTCTCATATTACTCATTGGTTTCATATTGTTCACATGTTATTACTGTTTGATATTGATGGTTATAATGTGATATGTATGGGATAAACGCCCCACTGAAAATCATTGTCCTTGGTGGTCCCTATTTGCGCACTAAATGAATTGAATGTTGGTTGGTTCTTGTTGAACATTGGAATATAAAAATTGGTAATTTTTGTATACATGACTTATCAATGTACACCCTAGGATGATAAAACTTTTGTGATAACCTCTGAATTAACAAACCAAATTGAATAAGGTATGCTTTGTAATATCTGAAATTGTGATTGTTTGGTTTGTATGGTGTTGCGATTGTGATCACGGTTATTTTTTTTGTATTGTGTTGTAGTTGTTGGCATGATTGATATGCCATTTTTTTCAATGTTGTAGTTCTTCCACCATTGAATATCAATAAAAAATTTACCCATTTCAATGGCACCACCACTTTGTTACAACTGCAATTCCACTGAATCCTAGAAAACCACTTCTAGAGGACTCTATGAGACACTTTAAAATACATGGTATGTAATCTTTTTAAATGTAACATGCTTCAACATACCTATATTTCATATAGATTTTAATTCCACAAAACATTTATCTCCAAAATTTACACCACATGACTAATCTTCTGACTCATACTTGGAATACATTTCATTTTAAATGTTACATGTCATGTGAACCTAGGTCATACACAATATATCTACAAGAAATATACATCAGCATGAAACCATGTACATGCCATGAAATAAGGGTAGAACCATATGACACGTGTTTTACTTCACTGACACAATGTATAGAAAACATAGAAACTTTGTCTGTATAGACTATACACTCCTAGTGGTCATGTAAGGACTACACACCATGTATTCCACAAAAATGTGATGCATAACTGGTGAGGTGACTCAGTATGTATATAAAGTACACACCTCTATCTCATGTTGTTCTATATGTCATGTATTTTCAAAGGAGTCATTCAGTATTTGTAAGACTAACTTGGAATTAATTTGATATATTCCAAATTAAATCAGGTATCTTATCTATACACAATGTTCACCCTACTGGACACACCATGTATATGGATTTCACATGATTTTAGATACAGTTGTACCCTGATTTGTTTTTATAAAACCCAAACAAAGAAACTTGATTAATTAAAACATAATATTTGGAAACTTAGAGATTGAACCCATAAAGAAGATGAATATGAATAAAGAATGGATGAATGACAATCGGTTGACAAAAGACTATGAAGATGTTGTGAAAGAGTTTATCAGGTTTGCAGAAGATCATGCATGTGACCCTTCTCAAATCCTTTTTCCACGTTGGTTAATTTGTAATACACTAGATGCAACATTTTAAAACTAAACATCTAGTTATATAATTTATGTTATCTTTTAATGAGGATTCTGTTATGATAGGGTGGTGCATCAATATCGTCTAATACATTGAATGAATCTAGGGCCTAAGGATAAGAACGCCTACAAGATCTACAATTAGAAAAGTATCCAAGTATATATAATAACATTTCACTATCCAAACACATGTCAAAACAAATTAAATATTGTTGTCGATGTTTCTACAGAGTCCAAAACAAACAAACAGAAAGGACTGTGGTTATTATATTTTTAAATTTATGAAAGAGATCGTATTTCATCAATAAAATAGCATCCCTGACGAGGTATTTTTGAAAATAATTATGATTTCATTTAAAATATTTATTAATCCTTTGTGTACTTATATTTTTTCCGTACTACCATGACTATCCCAAAAACTCATATTCAAAAGATGATATAGATCTGTTTAGAATCGAATGGGAAGCATTCCGGATTAATGATTATACACAAATAAGAAGAAGGTGAATTCATACTACATATGTTATCTATATATGATCATTGATTACCCTCCAACCTTCTTTGGTGAATAACCTTGGATGATGAAAAAATGACATATTAGAGCAGATTGAGATACAATGAACAGAATGAATTCCTTCAATCATTAGATAGCATTATTTTTGATGAAAAATGATCCAATATCCAAGCAGGAATCTTAAGTTTTATGTTTACACCGTTGTTGATTAAATAGTTTGAGCAGATCGATCCCTTCTATAGATATGTACCAATTGTGGATTGAGAATGCTCCGATGTATTGATATCTTAAATCATTACTCAATGTTTTCTATCCCTGGATTCATATTATTGATCTTTCAACAAATCAATATTGAAGTAAGGCATGATGATGTGCAGTGCGTATAGGGTGAACGATGAAACCACCGAGGATCAACAAAATCCATTTTCCAACAAACGATGGATGGAAACAACAAATACGGCCTATATCAACCATTTTCAGTTAGATATAGGGCCTAATATAAATATTTTTGAAATTAAAGTAGAGGGATCATATTCAACATGCAGAGATAGTATTTCAAAATCTAGGGAAAACTCGACTACACGTTGTGTTCAAGGATGAACACACGGTGTGTATCCCAGAGTGTGTGGTGGATAGGGTTTCAAAAAATCATAATTATGGAGTTTCGTAGTTCTCCAACACAACGTGTACCCCTTCCCTAGTATTCAAACACATTTTGTGAATCACATTGATGGGATCCCATGATAAAGTACACGACTACATACCCATGTACATGGACACGACCAGCGGCACATGAACAGTAGCACACGACCCGGTCCCAGTTAGTTTGGAAATGCCATTTATTCTACATGTACAACATGTAGTAATACATGTAATTGGTTCCATGTAGCCCCATGGACATCGTCCATAGGTGGAGTGGTACCAGACACTGTTTTGTTCTTCTCACACGTCGTGCACCCCTTGGTTCATTTTTAAGAAATTTCCATGATCTGTATCTCGTTTGTTTGAACATGTATTTGAGCACATGTGTTGTTGTTTGACTTGCACAATTATTTCTAGGTAGATTCAGGAGATAATGGGTATCGTTGTGGGAATTTTGGAACTTTTGGATACTCTTCTTCCTTGAATTATCTATAAGATAGATATCCCCTTACCCATTGTTGTCAAAGACGCGCGGCGCAATAAGGAGCAAAGGCCGCTTGGGGATGCATACACCTTTAACAACACTGCCCTTACCATCTCATTTGGGATTATTCTAACTAAGTATATATATATACATAATCTATATCCATATATTGGATTTGGTTACTCTCTTACCATTGGAGGTGAAGATGTGTGGGGTATTCCACTACCTTTTCAGAATCTGGCTGTTATTCGCATGCTAGGTAATCTCGTAGGAAGGTATTTATGTTCAGATTCTCGAACGAAAGTTGTGTGTCACCCAGTGAATCCTCAGGTTTGTGTGGAATTTAATGCTTCCCGGATACCTTTTGATCATGCATGGATTACAATTGGAGAAGAGTATAGGTGAAAACAACAGGTGGTTTATGAGGACTAGACGGATTAATTTTTTGTTTGTCACCACTTGGGTCATTCAGTGGTGGTTTGCAATAAGGGAGGGCCCTGGAAGGCTCATTGTTCAAATCCCCATGTGTCTACCTAAAGGGTATGAGGTTCTTCAAAAATGGTTTCGGAGGCTGGTGCGGGGGCGGGTCCAGGATAGGAGCAAACATGAACAAAAGGTGTGGGTAAGGAGCCTCACCTCCTAGTGGTGGAATGGCAACTGGTTGAGGATTGTAGAATGAAGGCTGGGGCTAGTCTTGGATATGTTCGAGGAGAAGGAGATGTCCTGAGTAAGGCGTTGGAGGTTTGTGGGAGGGCGGTACCTGTTCAAGAGGAAGAAAGAGTAGAAGGAAGTGGCAGGGAGGCTCAACATACAGTGGTGGCTGATCAAAGGGAAGAGGTCATCAGAGAGTAGGTCGAGGATGGAGAGGGAACTAATGGGATGTTTGGCAGGGTGAATGCCTTGGACGGGCCAGTGCTGGTTGCTGAAGGGGATCGCTTCGAGGAACACAGTGATGGGGAGGTGACTCCAGTTCAACCTGAGACAGTGGGGGCTAGAGGTATGGACATATCGGCCAAGCCTTTTATCCATTTAAGCAACAGGCTTGAACCACCATACATTATTTATTATGATCGAGGTGGTTCACATCCTAAATATCCCAGGGATTTTCTTCCCCTGGGAGATGATCTCCTAATAGGGATTCCCATGTCACTCCATACATACATAGGGAATGTCTACATAGATACACAAAATAGAAATAAAGGACATTAAAAAACATTTTTTCCCATGGAACCTGTTGATGGATGGCGAGAATGGAGATCAAACAAGGGATTATTTACATAGTGAACCCCTTTATCCCCATCTTATGAGGTATGAGCCAAACATATATGACAGGAAACGTGCAGCCCAAAGTAAGAAGCTAAAAAAATAGGAGGTAAAAGAACTTAACATGACAAGTTTGTGATATGTGCCTCCCATTTCTATTAATTACCCTATGCCTACTTATATCCTCCAACCCGAAACGTCAACACCAGATTTTGAAGAGACCATTGAGGTGTCAATTTTGATAAACATTCCCATGGACATGAGAGAGGCATTTTACTACATTGAATTTCAAGAAGAAGTCCTATAGTGGGTGTTTTCCCAATAAGAATAGGTTCTTATGATCCAGACACTCCCTAGTATGTCATAAGGCATCACCATTCAACCTGTAATGCCAGGAGAATGTCTGGATAACTGGAAGATTAGTACTATTCCCAGGAGGAAGCAGGAGCCATTGGACTAAAGTAATAACTTAGTATTGGGTCCTATTGAGTTGTCTCCTTCCAACAAAACCGGAATATTTTGAGCCTCAGAATGATCCTTTTTTAGTTTTTGAGTTTGGTTTCTTTCCTTTTAAAAGAGACATTATGATTTCAGTGGTTATTATACAATAATCATTTTTTGAATAGCACATTGAGTGAAGGGATCCCCCTAGGGATCCCAAATGTGGAATCATTTACTTCTCTATTCTAGTGGGAGTGAGGGAGGACCCTTGAGACAGATAGATTTGGAAACACTTTCTTTCTGAACTAGGCCCAACCTTGTGTATTTTTCTACCTAGAAGAGATCAACAACAACAACCTATAATCCTCCCTCTGGTCGCCTTCTCTTTTATAGTTCATGAAGGTATCTTTTTCACATTGAAAATATAATTTTTTATATCCTCATTAGGTAAGGTAGTTTTTACATCCTGTAAGAAGATTAGAGAGGCTGCTCTCCTTCAGACCCTCCTATGGTTGGTCTACAATCAGGTGCTGAAAGACATATTCCTTCTATAAGGGGTAGGCCTTACAAAAGGCATAAATAGAGTCATTTTCTAGGTGGGTATCCCAATCAAGTATATTTACAAGGAGTATCTTCCATATGAAATTATCAATATACGTACGAGCATTATATCTGAGTCCATAACTATTTATTTAGCAGAATTTTTATATCCCCTTTTCTCCCAACTGATCTCCCTAAGTCCTCCCTCTCATGCTTCTAGTCAGGAATAGAGTGAGGTGAATACTGTATGTGTGCTATGTGATTCTCTTTCTATTATCTAGGTATCTGGCTATGGAGGTCTTTCCCTACCCATCGATCTGAGTACTGAAACGATTGTGTAAGAGTCATGGTGCTTCTTTCTCTATGTTATATTTTATAGGCATTCATTAGTGAATTTCTTTTGTAGGACTTATCCCCTAGTATCCACCACTCTTTTTATACAATCTCTTTTGAAATAGAATCTATTTTTGAATACTATAGGATGTACAAACCCCTATATTCGAAAAAAGAAGGATGAATCCATCGTCTAGGTATAACTAGAGTGAGTCCTATTCTACTATCTAGGCATCCCAATAGTTTTCTAGCAATCTGAGTAAATAAGGTTCCCGTTTCATGAGTGTTTTTCATTTCTTATATATACTAACATGGGCGCATATATCATGGGAATGTTCTTGGGTACCCTATGTGTAATCATAGCCTAAAATCCTCAGGAATGTCCCCACAATCCACAAACCATCCCACAAATATTTACCAACCCAGGTCATCACATCATAATGGGGAAGGAACTCTCGCTCTATAGTCATCTCTCCTAGACCTATGTACTAATGAAAATAAATGTTGTAATTGGTAACAATTGACATTTTATTAATGTATTATTTCATATTAATGTTTAATTTATTTCATTATTGTATTACTGACATAATATTTGTTTTCTGATATAGGTGAAATCTTTTTCCTGAGTTCGAATGCTTTGTACAGAAACCACCACCATGGAAGAAATTTTTTTAGAGAAGATCATGGATTCAAAAAGGATGAAATATCAATGTTTTAAATTGTTTGTTGGATAATTGTAATTGTAACCAAAATAAACATTGTTTGAAATGTATATAGAAGTGTGTTGTTTTGTATTCATGATTTCAAGTAAATGTATGTAGAATTTTTGTTCTTATGTGCTTTTTGTGTGGGTGTTGTTTGTGTTGTGTGCAGGTGATGTCAGGTGTGCAGGTTCTGTGCAGGTGTTGTACAGGTTCTGGTTTTGCATCGGATCTTTGGCCTTTATCAGCGCTAGTTAAGCGCTGATAGATGGATAATATATCAGCGCTATTTTGAGCGCTGATAAAGGTAGTTTTTATAAGTGCTCAAAATAGTGCTGATAAAGGTAGTGTTTATCCGTGCAATTTTTGGCACTTATATATTATACATTTATCAGTGCTGAAAATAGTGCTGATAAAGACTTCCTTTATTAGCGCTAAGAAATTGCTGATAAAGGAGCACTTTTATTAGTGCTTTTTTTAGCACTGAAAAAGGTCCCCATTTATCAGTTCTATTTTTAGCACTGATAAAGGGGAACCCCCTTTATCTTTGCCGAGATTAACAGTTATTTTTTAGCGCTTTTAAAGGTGGTTTTTAATGCTATTCTAATCCCTATTTTTAGTAGTGTTTATCCATGTCAAGATAGATTTTTCTTAAGAGAATTTACTAACATATACTACACTCATCCCCACCTTACAACATAATTTTTTTCTTCACTTACTATATTATTAAAGATAAAAGAAAACTAATCAAGCCAATTTTGACTCACCATTCTCAAAACAATCATCTCAGATGGATGATGTACTAAAATACAGACACAAAACCTTCTTCTAAGTCATCTTTTGTTACCCTTGAACACATGTAATGAATACCATTTCTTACTTCCAGTGAAATTTCAATCCCAACACTAACATTAATCAATCATGGGACAACACGAACCTGGGTGTACACACAACCCGATACACTTTATCATCTCTAAAAACATCTCATATGATCCTAAATGACATTTTGGGTAACCTTTAAATCATCAATTATAATTTTATGATCTCATCAAAGATATCATATTCTAGGAAATTTACATGTGAGATTTCTATTCACTACAACGACTTCCACATGTCAAGAACACTAACTGATCCCAAATATGGTCTAGTTAGGAACCAGCTGGTGTCCATGAGACTAACCAGTGTGTTCCTACTTGGTAACCCAAATATCACTCAGGAATAAACATGAATTTTTAAACAATCACGTTTTAGAATTATAACTCCCATATAGTTTACTTATTATTCCCAACTACATTTAAATTTTTCATGATTTATAGTCGACGTTCATTTAGTGTTTCAAGATGATATTAATATAGGTAACATAATCATCATAAAACAAGATCACACTAAGAGGGTACCGTTCATTACCAATAAGAATTGAGACACTTCTATCATATCCAAGATGATGTATTCTATAGATTCCCAACTATAGGAAAGAAGAGAAGTCAAATCACAACTGGTCAACTTCTCCTAAAAGAAGCTCGACTTCCCTGACCATCACATCATCATTAACTAATCAAAATTACATTACCACCCAAATCATCCCTTGATACCTCTATCTTTACCATTTATTTCCACCCATGACCTATGAAATTTTCAATGGTCACATATAAAACTATTGATTTCATTATCTTTATGCCTTGCAAGATGACCGTGCTGTCATGACACGTAAAATGGATAACATTTTTAAGGTTGATTTATAGTCTAGGGAAGACCCTAGGTTATCTCTCATGGAGCGTTGGTGGGTTTAGAGTGTGTGTTTTTAATAAGAAGTACTAAAATAGGAGTGGTTTTGAAACTTGTTTTTGGATGAAATTACTTAATTGAATGTTTAAATGTTTAGAAGCCAAATGGATTTTGAAAAATATGAGATAAAAGGGTTCACTGTGATTTCACTACACACATTAAAGGTCATCATTCTTGGAGATTAATTTGGGATTGGATTAGTTCTTTAGTTGAAATTATTTGGAATCCCTATTAATTCCTAAGCCATTATTTCATCGCTTAAAGAAACAATCCTTGACATAACAATCATATTTTCAAGGTCCAGAACTTATGCATAGAATAAGAGCTTCTAAGGAAGATCTAAATCTCATGATAGTGGGTAAAAAAAGGATTCTTCTGTTACCCTATCGGAAAAACACAATCCACGCTCACAAAACCTCACACTGATCGGTTAGAAATTAAGAGCATCTCATCCTCACGCATCAAAGAAAGCATTAAAATATGAAAGTATGTAAGATACATGGAATGAAATGTTTTAACACCCAAATTACACTAAAAAAGTAGCTAATATATGTGTTGTAACTCTCTTGACATGTGTGTATCTTCCTCACAACAAATGCCCACTGTTTAGCTCGACATTGGGTGGAGGAGGAAGCTCAGGCGGAACCCTTTATTCATTATTGATCCCCCTTTGAGTATAGGGGCCTCCAGAACTTCTTGGATGAGGAGGAGACTCCTATAGAACTCCAAATTGGTAGCACTTCACTCCTTGTCCAAACATAAAAATGAGGTGCCCATGGTGCCTTTTTATAGCCAAAATGCGACATGGTTTTGGGAACCCTATATTTGAGATACCACTTGTGTCTCTGTTTTGGAATAGTATAATGAAATATCAAGACTTGAGAAAAAGATAAGAGTTTTTTCCGGTCGCTTTACTCACTTCCTGTCAAATTTGGAGGCCATTAGACAACTGTAGTAGGATATATGGTCAAAAAACATAAACACACATTTGAATTCGGGCAGATTTTGTCCCCTGGACATAACGGTTTGGATGAGCCACCAGATGGCCGAATTCAGCTTTAGTTTCTTGATAAGAGTTGTATGTCATTCTGATTTTGAGAGGTCCACAATGATTCCTCCCATTTATATGCATGTAATTTTCCTAATGTATAAAATAGTGGTGATATGTTCATGGGATGCCATGCAGTTTGGCCCATTTTTCTTCTAGATGATCTCCGGGCCTCCAAATCACCTCCACCTTCAATTAAAATATCAAAAAAAGTATAATTTCCCTCTTTAACAGTGATTCAAATTAATGCATTGAATAAAACATGAAGTGAAATTTACTTTTTTAATTTGAATATTCATTATAAAACTAGTTTAAAATAGCAGTGTAAGGGTGGAATTGAATACTGAATTTCTTTGCGATCACACACCCACACCTAAACATTTGTACTCTGGGGAAAAGTCACATATAAAAAAATGATGCATGTATATATTCCCTAAATCATGAATATTTAACAATTGAGGAAATTTTAATTCATTAAATTAATTTGATCAATACACAGATGAGAACGGTGAGTTCTTCCAAGTGAAAATGGAAAACGATGTATCATAAATCATATCACAATGAAATTCAAAGAGATTCATGACACCAAATTGTGCAAGGAATTCAAAATTCAACCGTTCCACTAACACTTCATGTGTGTGTGTGAAACCCATTCCATGATATTCTTTCCACTTTCTATACAATAAATATATGTTATTTTAACATTATTCAGCTTTAAATGGATTTTTTTACCGAACCTTCCCTACATCCTTTGCAATCATATTTCAAGACTCACTCACTTAATCATTCCGAGAAGTCAAACCATAAGCTCCCGACCTAGATATACCCATAAGTTTAACATTTCATCACTCCCCTCATTTATTATTATTTTTAGAAATTTTATTTGGAACAAATCTCACACTCATCTCTCAACCCTTGTTTGATCTCCTCATGACACTAATTGCAATAGTTATAACAATATCAAAGGTTTAGGAGGAGTGGTTTTTGACCTTCCCAATATACAACCGAATTTTTTTGAGGGCTTACAACAGTCGGACATTAGGTACACAGGCATAGGTCAATCTGGTACAGTAATGAAACAGATTAGATAAAGAATGAACGTATGAAAATATCATTTAAAGATGAAAAATATTACCCTAATATATATTTACCATATATTATGTAAGAAATATTCACACTTAGTGGTTTGGTGCAAAAATGTATGGAGGCATTAGTGACACAATTTTCCCTAAAACTACTCACACAAGGGGCATCAATCATCTCAAATGTTTCATAGTGATACAACCACTTATATCATTGACAGAAAAGAAATTCACTAAAAATCACTCCATGATGTTAAATTCATAAAAACATTCAATCCAAAATAGAGAATGGTTTTTTTTTCAAATGTTAAATCAACATGAAAAAAAATCCACATGCATTTTCAGTAAGTTTCATGATTTGGTGACCATAATGCGTGGAGTAAAAATACCATAAAGAAGGTGAAAATGGTAATAAAGAAGAAATAGAATAAAAATACTAATGAACCTAGAAATACGGGGAAAAGTAAAGATATAATAAAGAATGTGAAAAAGATATTAAATAAGGAAGGATGATGAAAATTCTTATCTAACCCAAGAATGTACCCATCCCCCACACCTACAATGTGTAGTGTCCTCACTGTAATAATTGATAAGGTGATAAGGAAGGATAAAACCTCGTGTGTTTCACTGGTAGGTTGCTTCTTGAACATGGAGTTCCTCCATCAGGAACATCGGAAGGGCTTCATGGAAGTGCTTCAGCCGCTGCCCATTGACAGTGAAGGTTTGATTGGTTTCTTCATTCTGAACCTGAACAACACTAAATAAAGATACATTAATAATAGTGTATGGGCCAAACTAGTGGGAAAAAAGCTTACCTGGATGCAAATTCAGCCTTCCATTATAAATTATGAACTTCTTCCCAATGTAGAACTGACGATAAAGTATAGGATGGTCATCTTCTCCTTGGGTCACTCCTAATAAATCATGAAGTTTTCATATGCATCTCTCCTCATTTCCTCCAACTCCTGAATCTGCAACTTCCTTTGAGAACCTGCACTGGAAAGATTATAATTGCATTGTTTGATAGCCTAGTAGGCCCGGTTCTCAATCTCAACAGGTAGGTGACAACTCATTCCAAACACAAGATGATATGGTGATATTCCAATGGGATTTTTGAAAGCAGTACAGTAGGCCCATAATGAATCATCAAGTCAAAGAATCCATCTTTTCTATTGGGTTGAACCATTGTTTTCAAGAACTTGTTTTACCTATCTATTTGAAAACTCATCTTGACCATTAGTCTATGGGTGATATGTAGTAGACACTATATGACCAACCCCGTACCAACGAAAAATTGATTTCATTGTTCTGTTGTAGAAATGAGAACCCTGGTCACTGATTTTGAACTTAGGTAAACTAAAACCTACAAAAGATTTGGGTTTTATAAAATTATATAGCTACCTTAGAATCATCAATCCTTGTATCTTGTGCCTCTACCCATTTTGACACGTAATCAAATGCCAAAACAATGTACAAGTTGCCAAAGGAATTGGGAAATGGATCCATAAAGTCAATGCCCCAAACATCAAAAATGTCATGAAAGAGAAACAGTTATTGTGGAATTTCATTTCTTTTAGAGACATTACCCATCCTTTTGTTTTCTTGGTTGGGTGGTCCTTTGATAAAATGGAAGAGGAATGGTTGGCCTAGGTGACTCATCAATATGCACACTCTTTCCACTGGAAAGGCTTCTCTCAGGACAAGGTTCTTCGATATTTGGAAAATTTCTAATAGTTGGGATGGAGGTTTCCTCAAGATAGGATGAATCTAATTGAGGATTAATTTTACTTTATAGTAGTTTTCCACTCCTAAGGGTGATGATACTATCATTTATTTTATCCCTAGGGTTAATAATTGGTTGATATGGTAGTTTACCCGACCGATGACTTTGAATTTCCCCCACCGAGATAGCTATTTGGCCTAATGGGGTTTTCAGGTCTTGTATGGATACCAGGGTGGTTTATTGGAATTGGATATTGTTGGAATCCATTTGTTTCATCATATCTTCTAGGATAGGCTGTAGATTTGGGGAGGGAGGTTGGAAAGGCCTTTGGGGTGGTTGTGGATTTCTGGATAGTGGTGGTGGATGGCTACTATGTCCTTCTTGGTTCCATGGTTGATGAGGCTGGTTTGAATAACACACTTTCCTATAGGATTGGTTTTCTTTCCATGTAGAGTTGGATGGATAGTACAATTCTTTCCTAAAGGGTTGGTTATAGGTGCGTCCTGGGAATATTGCCTCACAACTCTCTGAAGTTTCTCTCAATTAGGGGATTGGTCAGAATAATAGGTGTCAGAAGAGACGATTCCACAATGGATGGGAGGAGGAGATTGAGATTTACATTGGGAGTGAGCGAGTTGTATTAAAATGGTGCTTACCTCTTCAAAATTTGTGTCCACCTTCTTCTCAAATTCGGTACTTTTCACCTCATGGACACCTCGAATGGGTATTCTATACCGTGTACTAAATTGTTGAGTGTTTTTCACCATGTTCTAAATTAGGGTTCTTCCAGCAATTCAGGACTTATCTACAAGCACACCACCTGTAGCAGCATCGATCATATTTCGATCAATAGGGATTAATCCTTCCTAAAAATATTGAATTAAAATTTGATCACTTATTTGGTGGTGTGGGAAACTTTATCATAACCTTTTAAAGTGTTCTCAATATTCATGTAATGTTTCACCTTGATATTTTCTTATCCCAAAATTTTTATTCCTTATTGTTGCACTTCGAGAGGCTAAGAAATAATTTTTCAAGAAAAAGTCGTTTCATGTCTGCCCAAACTCTTATTGGGGAATTAACATAATAAAGTCAATCATTTTCCATATCTTCTAATGAAAATGGGAATTCTCTAAGCTTTACCTATTCCTCATCCAAACTAGTAGGTTTTAATGTTGTACAAATAGTGTGAAATTATTTAAAATGATTATGTGGATCCTCTCTAGGATGCCCATGAAATCTTCGTAACAGATGAATTAAAACATATTTTAGTTCAGAATTGGGTGCCTCACCTTGTAATTGAATGTATGTAGGTTTTATATCGACATTAGGTGAGGTTAGTTATTTTAATGCCTTGTTATTTTCATCCATGTTATTCACCTTAATTTCATTTTAAATGTAGGTTCCTGAAGAAGAATAAGAAGGATCAATATGAGTATTTATGTTTTGTGCGTCCTCCTTAAAAGGTTCTTCTAGTGTATCTCGGGGTCGTTGATGTAGGGTCCTCTCTGGTTTGGGTTCAAAAGGTTATAAGTCTCCCAGAGTACAACATGTCATGCACTAAACCTAAAAAAAAACGGTTTATAATACAAATATATAGGTAGAGGTCTAAGATAAAACAAATAAATATTCACAAAAATTACAAAAAAGTTATCAAAAACGTTCACTAAATGAAAGCACTCCCCGGTAACGGCACACAAATTTGAACACGCTATCATGACACGTCAAATTGATTATATATTTAATATTTATTTATAGTATAGGTCAGACCCTATGTTTTCACTCATGGATCAATGGTTGGTTTAGAGTTTTCATTATTAATAAGAAGTACTAAAATAGGGGTGATTTTGAAACTAGTTTTAGGATGAAATTACTTAATTGAATGTTTAAAAGTTTAGAAACCCAATGGATTTTGAAAAATATGAGATAAAAGGGTTCATTGTGAGTTCACTACACACTTTCAAGTTCATCATTCTTGGAGATTAATTTATGTTTGGAGTAATTATTTTTTTGAAATTAATTGGAATCCCAATTAATTCCCAAGCCTTTATTTCAGTGCTTAAAGAACCAAACCATGACATAATAATCGTATTGTCAAGGTATAGAACATATGAATTTAATAAGTGATTCCAAAGTAGTTTTAAATCTCAAGAAAGTGGGTATGAATATGATTCTTGTGTTTCCCAATCGGAACAACACAAGTCATGCACTCAAAACCTCTCACTGATCAGTTAGAAATTAAGTGTGTCTCATCCGCACACATCAAAAAAAGCATTCTAATATGAAATTATGTGATATAAATGGAAATAAATGTTTGAACACCCAAATTAATCCAAACCAGTAGCTAATATATGCATTGAAACTCTGTTTAAATGTGTGTAGCTTCCTCACAACGAATGCCCACTGTTTAGCTCAACATCGGGTGGAGGAGGAAGCTCGGGCAGAACTCCTTCTTCATTCATGATCCCACAATGAGGATAAGGGACTCCTGTAAAGACCCATAAAATTCCATGGAATTTTTTTCCTTAATTTTCATTGAGATTTTACAAGAACGCAGTTTCTGACGGCACCTGATTCTGAGTCCCTGTGTGGCCGGAATCAATTTCCGAAGTTTAGCTCAGGTACGTTCAGTGAACGAATTAGCGGTTTTTCCTAACTTTTGAACTGATGCTCAGAATCGAATTCTGAGGGCACTGATTGAATCGCAACGCCGGTAATTGTTTAAGAACACCTATTCTGGAGTGGCGTTTTCTCGGGTGAGGTTATTAATTAAATGGGTTAACTGAAAGATAAAATAAAATATTGTGCTACAAATTTTATTTCTATTCTAAGTAGTTAAACCTATGCTTGGTGGTTGGAGTGGGACCCAATAATATCCTTACTCCAGTAGGTAGGATATTAGTGAAGTGGGGCCCACACGAGCCCCACCCCTTCAAATCCATTTTTAACCTCCCTCTCGTGCTTTTAATATGTAACTCACCGGCACCCCAAATTAATGGCAAGTCAACCCTCAAAATTAATTTGAATACTAAATGCTCCTCAATTAATTGAATTAATTGAATGAGATCTGTTTGATTATCAAATTAATGGATTGCGTGTGTGTTAATAAAATAAGACAAGACTTATTTTATTAGGGGTTGATTAATTGTGAGAAATCAAGGGAAGACTCTTGCGCTCTTGAGGAATATCTTCTTCCTCCATGAAGAACGCGACGAACACACCGTTACCGACAAAGAACGCCAACATCTGACGAAGGACGATGAATAACGCTGATTCCTTAGAGATTGATGATGTGATGTCATGTACCACGACGCTGATGGTCCTGTTCTCCGCGACGTCGTGTACCGCGACGCCGACGATCCTCCCTCCGCGATGACATCTTCTGCGACGTCCCTTTCCCGCGACAAACCTCGTTCGAAGACTTCATCGAGGTAGGGGGCTAGACCGCACGAACACGGCCGACCCTCCTCCCCCATTTGATGATGTTATTGTCATGGCACTAACAAAGGTAGCGCGGTGCCACGGCACCGCACGTAAACAATGAAGAACGGGAAAAGAAGCATGGCGCCATCACACCACGCCATTGAGACCGAATGAAACCGCGACTAGAGTCAGGGACGCAGAGGCGGTTCGAAGACTCTGCAGATTGTTTATTTGACATGCGGATCGACGGACGATGACGTAATGGGCCGCATAGGCATTTTTAAGACTTTACAGTGAAGGGCAGGTCCCGGGAGGACCGCTGGCGAAGACTGAATCTAAAACGGACCACCGGAGCGCGTCTGGTGATCCGCGGAAGACCCTGCTGGTGCGCCCCGCCGGCCCGGCGGTGCCAGCAGCTGGAGGCTGCGGCCGGCACCGGCCGGCCGCCCGGAGACGGAGGCGTCCCAGCGCGCCGCCAGGAGGAACCGCTAGGGCTGAAGCCACGATGGCAGGCGACTGGGATCCCGTGGCCGCGTGCGTTCCGGTGGAGGACGTGGCACCCACCGCGTCCTCAGAGCGCAAGGGAAGGGGGGACCGCATGCTCGGCCTCTGGCCGAGCCAGCGTGCCACCCGGCCTGGACGGGCCGGGTTGCACAGACCGGACTGGGTCGTGCCCAGCCGGGCCAGGCCGCACCAGCCGGGTCGGGCCGCGCCCAGCCGGGTCAGACCCGAGTCGGGTCGCCCGGTTCTGGCCGACCCAGGGGGGTTGGGCCAGGTTGGACCGGGCCCAAACCCCCCATTTTCGGACTGTTTTAGTCATTTGACCATATCTTGAGCTTCAGACCTCCGATCAACGCACCGTCCATTGAGTTGGGATCCTTGGATCGAGACAGAGTTTCGGTATATTACATTCGAGGTTTCAAAGAACATTGGGTACGGCCGGGTTGGTTCGAACACGAAACCAACCGGGCCCTCAGAGCGGAAAATCTTATAACTAGAGCTCTGGAAATCTGATTGACGTTCTATCAACTTTGTTGGTTTCCTCTTAGTGAGACGGACCTTTTGGTTTACTTCGATCAAGGTTTGGACACAGTTGGAGTGCGGTCAGGTTGGTTTTGACTTAAAAACCAACCGGGCCCCTGGAATGAAAATGCCAATAACTCTCAGACCGGGCATTCGATTGACGCGCCGTCTGTCACATTGAGTTTCCTTTATCGAGACGGAACTTTGGGATACATCAACTCCGCACTACGTGATAGTTGATGTATCGACCTCCTGGCTCGTGGAGCAGACCCTCCCGGAACGAGCATGCTGTGTGCGGAAACCCTAGAGCTGGCTGAGACTTGACGACTGATGATCGATCGATTCAGATTGTTTCGATAGCCCAGTGGGGAGCGCTTGGTTGTAGCGGCAGACCCACGGCGGAGGAGTGCTCGGTTGTAGCGGCAGACCCGCGGTACTCAACAGAATGAGTAGCTCTATAGGCTATGAGGCGGAGCACTTGGTTGTAGCGGCAGACCCATGGTGGGAAGCGCTTGGTTGTAGCAGCAGGCCCACAGTACTATGAGGGGGAGCGCTTGCTTGTATCGGCAGACCAATGGTGGGAAGCGCTTGGTTGTAGCAGCAGGCCCACAGTACTAGAAGGGGGAGCGCTTGGTTGTAGAGGCAGACCCATGGTGGGAAGTGATTGGTTGTAGTAGCAGGACCACAATACTTGAAGGGGGAGCACTTGGTTATAGCGGCATACCCATGTTGGGAAGCGCTTGGTTGAAGCAGCAGGCCCACAATACTTGAAGGGGGAGTGCTTGGTTGTAGCGGCAGACCCATGGAGGGAAGCACTTGGTTGTAGTAGCAGGCCCACAGTACTTGACAGGTGGAGTACTACAACAGTCCAAGGTTAGTGGGAAGCGCTTGGTTGTAGCGGCAGGCCCACTGTACTCAATAGAGGAGGAGTTCCCCAGCAGCTATGTGTTCGACCGTAAAGACTTTCGTACTGGAATCCTCCGTGGGTTCGGCAGTGACGACTACAATACTTGTATCCTACGTGTGTCCTAGCTTAGATGAATCAGTGGCTACATCTGATCATCTCTATCACCTTATGAAGAAGTATATCTGTGTGAGCTGAGTCTTGATTTTCAATCAATATCTCTGATATGATTGACTTTATTTCCTAAGTGGATTGAGTTGTGCTTTCCTGTGTGGAATGGTTTGTACTATACTGTGTGGACGTGATCGAACTTGGGCTCGGATGTCGGAGCCGAACTAGAATTGATGACTTAGGGATATGTATGTGAAAATACCTAAGCAGTGATGGATGTTACTTCGTGATTGTATCTTTCCTTGTGGATTATCCTTTGTGGATTCTGAGAGACCTTCGGGGGTCTTGGGGTCCCTTCTGAGTATCATGTACTCACCCTTGCACGGGCTTCGCCCGCACTACGTTGTGTTTGTTGCAGATGGATAATATCACTGATCGAGGTTGAGGCTTGTAGAGCTGGGCGGTTCATGGAGGTGGAACTCATGACGAGTCGGTACCTGGAGGTGGACCACTGAGTGGAACGTACACGGGGCGGACGACAGGACCCGAGGAGCTAAGGAGGCTATCTATACCCACCCTTCAGGTGGGATTTCCAGTGGAAAGCTCGGTGTTGCTGCTTGCTTTTCGGCTGCTCCACTCTCTTTCAGTTGTACTTACTTTTTGTTGTACTGTACTTTCAGTTTGGGTTTGTATTCTGGCCCACTTACTTTTCCGTACTTACTTTTGTACCAGTTTTACTGAGTGTTTACTTCTGTTGGATTACTCTATGGTGTTTGTTTATTTTATAAAGGAAATTACTTCCCCATTTTGTTGCGATTTACGCCTTTGGTGCTAGTCTCCAGCCCCTGGCCTATGGAAGGCGGGCTTGGGGTAGTCACAGCACGGGCCCAAGGATGGGTCGGGTCAAATTGGTATCAAAGGAGTTCAGTTCTACTGCCAAAATCAGGAATCTGATCTTTCTTCTATGTGAAGAAATAGTGTTAAGGTTATTGAGTGTGGTTATCAGTCCAGGGAGTCCAGTGTTGGTGCGGTGGCCGACGTATCCGTACACCAGGACGCTGAATTTTGATTTCCGACTCAATGCACAAAAACATTGATTGCATTGTGTTTCAAAAGTTTTCATTGTGATTACTTTGTGTCAGCTCACCAGGTATACTATTTTGACCGTGGCGCACCTGTATCCTTTCAGGATGTCCCTACAACGGTAGCCAGCTAGGGTTCAGAGCTTTGTGCGAGACGACATCCCACCGAGTTATGAGGCCCCGGTGCAGGGCCCTTTTTCAGCGGAGGCACCGGTGATACCTCTACCCGTCGAGCCACCGATGCTACCAGCCCCATCCGCTGAGAGTGCACGTCGGCTTTGTGCACTGCACGAGTTTCGACATCAGAGAACGCCTATGTTCCGTGGGGAGACGAACCCTCAGGCAACCGATGATTGGCTGGAGGCGGTTGTGCGAGTTTTGAGGTTAGTGGGGACACCAGTTGACCTCATGGTGATCCTCACAGCGAACCTTCTGCACGCGGCAGCAGGAAGATGGTGGAGCTTGATGCTCTAGGTGAACGAAGAGGCATCTATCCTCTGGATGGACATTGAGAGCCTCTTTTTCTCAGAGTTTTTCCAAGCCACCCTCCGTGAGGTGCGCATCCAGGAGCTTCTACAGCTGTGGCAGGGCAGCATGACGGCCGCCCAATACTCAGTGAGATTTACTGATCTCTCGCGCTATTCGATGGACATGGTGCGAGACTCATTCTTCCAGACCCGGACATTCGAGCAGGGACTGAGGCATGAGATCAGGGCATCGATGATCTCCCTCAACATTCCGACGTAGGTAGGGGTGTTGGAGCGAGCCCTCTTAGTGGAGAGTTTCCTTGCTGAGCAGTCTCCAGCATCCGGACCCACCACTAGCCGGCATGCGGCCAAGTCTTCTACAGTGGGTGGTAGACAGATGATGCAGAGGTCCAAGAGGACCAAACCTACAGGTGATCGACCGCATGACACAAGATCATGTGTGAGAGGCACCCGGGGTGGAGGATGACTTACCAGGAGCGGATAGTGTTTCTCCTGCAGTGGGGTTGGTCACATGGCACGTGACTGTCAGAGCCGCCATACAGATGACCAGCGGATAAACGAAGGACCTCCTAGGTAGAGTCAGAGGTTAGATCGGGGCGGATTTCGAGGAGCAGGAGACTGAGGCAGGGGATCCGGCCGTGCAGCTGGAGGTGGATGACGCTTCGAGGTGTTTCCACCACCACCACCAGGAGGTCCACCCCGACTGCAAGGAATTGGTGGACATGGGAGAGCTCAGCTTCAGGTAGCTGAGGCTTTTGACTATAAGGCTCTGGAAGCTGGAGGACAAGAGCGAAACTAGTTCCAGGCATGGAGGCCTTTATTGTTGGTGATTTTAGATTTCTTTTTGTTGTGGTTGTATTTGTCTTTGTACTTGAGCTGCAGTAATAAAAGACACCTTTCTTGTGGCGTTTACTTTCCTATCCTCCCATTATGTTGTTACTAAGAGGTTCCGGTTTAAAAACCGTTGAATTGACCCTCACTTTTGAGATACCTACTAGAGGAGACCCAGTGACCACACACTGATGCCGACAGTGTGACTCAACCCTTGAAGGAGAGAGTAACAGTTGGATCTCATGGTAGTAGCATCGAGGCCTTACGACGTCATCCTTGGTATGGATTAGTATCATACATATCAGGATTGAATATATTAGGCAATGAACGTGGTTCATCTAGGGGATGAGACCAGATTTCTCTAATCAGTGAAGAAAAAATCTTAGCAGCTCTTGTAGGACCAGAGAAGGTCCAAGTCATCTAGGAGTGGATGAGGACAGCTCAGAGCCGACAAAAGACTTATGCTAACCGGAGGTGGAGACCACTAGAGTTCAAGGATGGCGACCACGTTTTCCTGCAGGTCTCACCTCAACGTGGGTTACATAGATTTGGTCGGGGTTCCAAGTTATCTCTTCGCTTCATTGGACCCTTCTAGGTCTTCAACAGGGTAGGCAAGATGGTTTACTGATTGGCCCATCCACCTCAGTTGCACCAGGTGCACGACGACTTCCACGTATCTCAACTGAGGAGATACGTGATTGACCCGACGCATATCATCGACCATGGGGAGCTTGACTTTGAAGATGGGGAGACTTTTGAGGTGGTCTCAGTGGAGATCGAAGATCGACAGGAGCGGGTCCTACATGGGCGATCGATTCCTCTAGTGCCCATAATATGGCAGCACGGGAACCTCCAGGAGAGCACTTGGGAGCGGGAGTCTCGGATGTGTGCACGGTACCCACATTTGTTCCCCTAGTTTATGATGTATCTTTACGGGGACGTAAATACCTGAGGTGGGAGTAAGGTAAAGACCCATAAAATTGAAGGGAATTTTTTTTCTTCTTAATTTGTTTTGGGATATTACAAGAACTCAGTTTTTGACGGCACCTGATTCCGAGGCCCTGTGTGCCCAGAATCAATTTCCGAAGTTTAGCTCGGGTACGCTCAGTGAACAAATGAGTGGGTTTTCCTAACTTTTGAACCGGTGCTCAGAATCGAATTCTGAGGGCACCGATGGAATCGCAGCACTGATAATTGCTTAAGAACACATTTTCCAGAGTTGCGTTTACTCGGGTGAGGTTATTAATTAAATGGGTTAACTAAAGGATAAAATAAAATATTATGCTACAAATTTTATTTCTATTCTAATTAGTTAAACCTATGCTTGGTGGTTGGAGTGGGACCCACTAATATCCTAACGCCACTAGGTAGGATATTAGTGAAGTGGGGCCCACACGATCCCCACCCCTTCAAATCACTTTTTAACCTCCCTCTCGTGCTTTTAATATGTAACTCACCCGCACCCCGAATTAATGGCAAATCAACCCCCAAAATTAATTTGCATACTAAACGCTCCTCAATTAATTCATTTAATTGAATGAGATCTGTTTGATTTTCAAATTAATGGCTTGCGTGTGTGTTAATAAAATAAGACAAGTCTTATTTTATTAGGGTTTGATTCGTTGTGCGAAAGCTAGGGAGGACTCATGCGTTCTTGAGGAATATCCTCTTCCTCCTTGAGGAACGCGAAGAACACACAATCACCGACGAAGAACGCGGACCTCCGACGAAGGACAACGAATAACGCTGATTCCTCAGTGATCAACATAGTGACACCGTGTACTGCGATGCCGATAGTCCTCGTCTCCGCGACGCCGTGTTCCGCGATGCCGACGATCCTCCTTCTGCGACGTCGTCTTCCGCGACGTCCCTTTCCCGTGACAAACCCCGTTCGAAGACTTCATCGAGCTAGGGGTTTGATTTTTGGTTCATGAATTTTATTGACCATCCAAACATCTTTTTCTTAGCCGCTTGATATCGGATTAACAGGAGGGTGTCAGACCGCACGAACACAGCCGACCCTCCTCCCCCTTTTGATGATATGTTTATCGCGGCACGAAAAAAGGTAGTGTGGTGCCACGACACCGCGCGAAAACAAAGAAAAACGAGCGATGAAGCGTGGCGCCGTCACGCCGCGCCATTAAGGCCGAATGAAACAGCGGCCGGATTCGGGGCCGCAGAGGCGATTTGAAGACTCCGTAGATTGTTTATTTAATGTGTGGATCGACGGGTGATGACGAAACGGGCTGGAGAGGCATTTTGGAGACCTTCGCAGTGAAGGGAAGGTCCCGGGAGGACCACTGGCGAAGACTGCAACCAAAACGGACCACCTGAGTGCGTCTGGTGGTCCGCGGAAGACCCTGTCGGTGCGCCCCACCGGCATGGCGGCGCTGGTGGCTGGAGGCTGCGGTCGGCACAGGCCGGCCACCTGGAGGCGGCGGCGTCCCGGTGCGCTACCAGGAGGAACCGCCACGGCTGAAGCCACGATGGCAGGCAACCGGGATCCCGCGGCCGCGTGGGATCCGTTGGAGGACGCGACACCCGCCGCGTCCGCGGAGTGCATGGGAAGGCGGGACGGCGTCCCCCAATGCTCGTCCGCTGGCCGAGCCAGCATGCCACCTGGCCGGGCTGAGCCAGGTTGTGGGGACCGGGCCGGGCCGGGCCAGGGTGTGCGGACCGGGCTGGGCCACGCCAGCCGGGCCGGGCCACGCCCCGCCGGGTTAGATTGGACCTGGTTCGGGTCGACCCCATTCGAGCCGACCCAGGGGGGGTTGGGCCGGGTCGGACCGGACCCAGACCCCCATTTTCGGACCGTTTCATGTATTTTCCATATCTTGGGCTTCAGAACTCTAATCGACGCATCGTTAGTTGTGGTGGGATCCTTGGATCAAGATGGTCATTTCGGTATATTACACTCGGGGTTTCGGAGAACTTTGGGTATGGCCGAATTGGTTCGAACACGAAACCAATCGGGCCCTCGGAGCGAAAACACTTATAATATGAGCTCCGGACCTCCGATTGACATGTTGTCAACATTGTTGGTTTCCTCCTAGTGAGATGAATCTTTTGGCTTACTCCGCTCGAGGTTTGGATGCAGTTGGAGTGTGGTCGGGTTTGTTTTGACTTAAAAACTAATTGGGCTCCTAGAACGAAAAAGCCAATAACTCTCAGACCGGGCGTCCGATTGACGCGCCGTCTGTCACATTGAGTTCCCTTTATCGAGACGGAACATTGGGATACATTAACTCTGGACTACGTGGCAGTTGATGTATCGACCTATTGGCTCGTGGAGCGGACCCTCCCGGAACGAGCATGCTGTGTGCGGAAACCCTAGAGCTGGCTGAGACTTGACGACTGCTAATCGATCGACTCAGATAGTTTTGATAGCCCAGTGGGGAGCGCTTGGTTGTAGAGGCAGACCCACGTCAGAGGAGCGCTCGGTTGTAGCGGCCGACCCATGGTACTCAATAGAAGGAGTACCTCTGTAGGCTATGAGGGCGAGCGCTTGGTTGTAGCGGTAGACCCATGGTGGGAAGCGCTTGGTTGAAGCAGGAGGCTCACAGTACTATGAGGGGGAGTGCTTGGTTGTAGCGGCAGACCCATGGTGGGAAGCACTTGGTTGTAGCAGCCGGCCCACAATACTATAAGGGGGAGAGCTTGGTTGTAGCGGCAGATCCATGGTGGGAAGCGCTTGGTTGTAGCAGCAGGCCCACAATACTATATGGGGGATAGCTTGGTTGTAGCGTCAAACCCATGGTGGGAAGCGCTTGTTTGTAGCTGCAGGCCCACAGTACTTGAAGGGGGAGCGCTTGGTTGTAGCGGTAGAACCATGGTGGGAAGCGCTTGGTTGTAGCAGCAGACCCACAGTACTTGAAGGGGGAGCGCTTGGTTGTAGCGGCCGACCCATGGTGGGAAGCACTTGGTTGTAGCAGCAGGCCCACAGTACTCAACAGGTGGAGTACTATGGATGTCCAAGGTTAGTGGGAAGCACTTGGTTGTAGCGGCAGGCACACTGTACTCGATAGAGGAGGAGTTCCCCAGCAGCTATGGGTTCGACCGTAATGACTTTCGTACTGGAATCTTCCGTGGGTTCAGCGGTGAAGACTACACTACTTGTATCCTATATGGGTCCCAACATAGAAGAATCAGTGGCTACATTTGATCATCTCTATCACCATACAAAGAAGTATACCAGTGTGAGATGAGTCTTGATTTTCAATCAATATCTCCAATATGATTGACTTTATTTCCTAAGTGGATTGAGTTGTGCTTTCCTGTGTGGATTAGGTTGTACTATCCTATGTGGAAGTGATCGAACGTGGGCTCGGATGTCCGAGCCGAACTAGAAATGATGACTTTGGTATATTTATGGGCATATACCTAAGCAGTGTTGGATGTTACTTCGTCATTGTATCTTTCCTTGTGGATTATACTTTGTGGATTCTGGGAGAACTTTGGGGGTCTCGGGGTCCCAACTGAGTATCATATACTCACCCCTACATGGGCTTCGGCCGCACTACGTTGAGTTGGTTGTAGACGACGGACATCACTGATCGAGGTTGAGGCTTGTAGAGCTGGGTGGTTCCCATAGGTGGAACTCACGACGAGTCGGTACCTGGAGGTGGACCACTGAGCGGAACGTACAAGGGGCAGACGACAGGACCCGAGGAGCTGAGGAGGCTATCTGTACCCACCCTTCAGGTGGGATTTCCAGTGGATATCTCAGTGTTGCTACTTAATTTTCTTCTACTGGACTCTCTTTCATTTGTACTTACTTTCTGTTGTACTGTACTTTCAGTTTGGGTTTGTATTCTGGCCCACTTACTTTTCCGCAGTTACTTTTGTACCAGTTTTAATGAGTGTTTACTTCTGCTGGCTTACTTTGTGGTGTTTGTTTAATTTATAAAGGTAATGCCTTCCCCTTTTTTTGGGATTTACGCCTTTGGTGCTAGTCACCAGCCCCTGGCCTATGGAAGGTGGGCTTGGGGTAGTCATGGAACGACCCCGAGGATGGGTCGTGACACCTCTATAACTACTAGGATGAGGAGGGGACTCCTATGGAACTCCAAATTGACAGCACATAACTTCTTGGACGAACTAACAAATGAGGTACGAATGATGCCTTTTTATAGCCAAAATGGGGAATAGTTTTGGGAATCCTATTTTTGAGATACCAGTTGTGTCTCAGTTTTGGAATAGTAGAATTCAATAGAAAGAATTGACCAAAAGAGAAAAGTTGTTTGTAGGACTCTTTATTGTATCCCTGTTGAATTTGGAGGCCATTAGACAACTGGATAGAGGGATATGGTCAAAAAAGGAAACACACTTTTGAATGCAGGCATATTTTGTCCCCTGGAAAAAATAGTTTGGATGCGCCACCATATGGATGAATTCTGCTTCGGTTTCATAATAATAGTTTCATACCATGATGTTATGGAGAGGTACAAAAATTTTAAGCCCATTTGGATGCACATAATTTTCATACTATTCAAAACAGTGGATAGATGCCCATGGGATGTCATGCAGTTTGGCCCATTTTTCTTCTAGATGATCCCCGGGCCTCCAAATCACCTCCACCTTCAATTAAAAACATCAAAACAAGTATATTTTCCTTTTTAATAGTTATATACATTATTTAATTGAATCAAAAATGAAGTTCACTTTATTATTATATTTTGAATATTCATTACAAAACTAGTTTCAAATTGCGGTGTAAGGGGGGAATTGAACAGTGAATCACTATGCGATCGCAAGCACAAACACATTACAATACTCACCACAATCATGGTCATAAAAAAATTGAACTATTCATTATCAAATGGTTTTCCTTAGTTGTATTACTTCTATATTAATTGAAAAGTATTCACTAGAGATTCGGAGATACACCAAACATTATGAGTTTCCTAGTCATCAAAATGAGAGATAAAATATCCACTCATAATAATTCTATATCAAATTAACCTCAAATGAATACATGAAACTTATCTAAGTCACGCTCGCATAGATCATAAAAATTTGCATGAAATCCAAAAATCCTGACCAGTGTTTAAAACCCTGGATCCACTTGGGATTCCATCCTATGAATTGGGATTATTTTGATTCCATTAATTCCTAAGTCACTCAACTCTTGAGATGACCAAATAACATAATAAATATCTCAAGGATCAATGATTCCAAGGAACTAAAAAAGATGTTATATCATTAAAATCATGATGGATACCATGTGTGTGGGAAAAAACTACACCAAGGTTTCAGAAGCAATAGGAAACATCCTTAATACTATGCATAGGTTATCTTCCAAATAAATCTGTGTATCATGTTGTTCTTACAAGATATAAATCCTAGATTTTCATTTCTATGTACAACCATTAACCTATATGATCATGTACCAAGGCATCCATCCCTAATAAATAAGAGAGAATCACACAACCTACTAAGTAGCTGACTATTCCCTAGGAATATCTAACCTATCGAAACTGAGTGTTACATGATACTAATACCCCTAATTAGGGTCACAGATACCAATAAAATCCATCCAAACAAGGGTAAAATTTACCCTATATGAATCTAACTCTTACTAATGTCACATAAATGGTACCATACATCATAAGTTTCGTAACATCTTGCAAGGGATTTAATCTCTAAGGGTCATACCTACCATAGGTGATCCCCTTAAAAAAGCACAACGGTTGACCCTATTACATGGTCAAGTCGACATATTCCAATAGTCCATATGCCTATCATTTAAGCCCTTGATAAAAACAAAAATTTCCTATGGAAAAAACATATGTTTCTATTCAATGTGAACATAAAGAGTTGTTTTAAATGAAATTACATGAGGTTTTAAACTAATGATAACAGATAAGGTTCAATTTTAAAGTCATTAAATTGATTCACATTTAATCTTTAATAATTTATAATATTTAATTTAGAACATCACGTACCCAGTATAAGTCAAACTCAAATGTTACCTAAACTTACTAACACTATAAGGAACGATAGGAATGTATCACCAAACATCCTTTTTTAAACTTTAATCATTTTTTGACAACCCTACATAATTAGGAAATTTATAATATCTTTTATTTTAAATCATTTTATTTAACAGTAATAATTTTTGTAGTTGGTATTAGTAAAAGATAATGTAAATTTCAATTAATAGTGGAAAAAACTATTTAGGTATAAATTAGAATCTTACTCAACTAACTCCTCATATTAATATATCCCAAAATAAGATACTATTTATTTTATGTTTATGGTGTAACTGGTCAAGTTAGAGGTCACCATTCCGATATAGAATAGGCATACCCTTATGGGGTTAAATACTAAGTTGTAAAAGATATGGAGACCATTGAGGGTCCCATTAAAACAACCTAGGTCTATCAGAATGAAATCCAATAGTAGTTGTTTAATTATAAAATTTTCAGAACACCGATAGTGGGTTATCCTATAAGAAACATTCCCCAAATGACCAAATTTGTTCTAGTTGTGCATTAATAAATTTATCATGCATATTTTCAAGAATATGTGATAGAGTCACATACCATTATAGTGGAAACCATAAAATGTTTGTGATTTTAAATTTTACTTAATCAGCTTTATCTGATAAGATAAAATTCCATTACCAACCTACTAGGGTTGAGTCAGGTAATAGGAATATAAGAAACTAGTTCATTTAAGATAAAAATTAAACATAATCCACATTTATAAACATTTCAAAGTATATCATTATCCTTTATAATAGGTCTGTTATATGGGTTTCCATCTCCCAGTCTATAAATAACCTATACACTTAATGGATTGGAGTTTTTGATCCCATTAATTGTGGCTGATATGTTTCAACCCATGCGAACTATGGTTCATGTATCCAACATTTCATGATTGTTTATTTAATCTTTAATACTCAAAAATTATGGAAAAATTCCATTTAAATTGATATTTTAATTCTAATAACCAGTTATATATCAAAATCATAAATGAAATTTTATCACAAGTAGTAAACATAGTGGAACATGCTAAATTAGTAAAGAAGCATGATACATATGTAAGGAATGTTAAACAATTAGGCAACATGGAAAATAATTACCTAATCATTATAGTATATTAAAATTATAAATAAATCACCCAATCATGTTATATAAAATATTGTTCTAATGAAATACGTAAACATGTACAAGACTATGAATTTCATTAAAATACCTAACATGGTATATAACATATATGAAAATAAACACACAAGTCACATCATCATAATCAGCAGACAAACTAAAAATACAACTAACTAGAATGGAATTAAAATTTAATTCAAATCTCTATGATCCTATAATGATGCATGTAATGCTACATCCTTGTCAAATTGTGCTAAGGGGAGAATACAATAAATTCAATAAATCAATAAGCAGCGTAAAGTACACCAATAAATAATTGTGAAATCATAATGAAATTTAAAAATGAAAAACATGAACAACCATCTGATGCCTAGACTCATATACTTTTACCTAGTGGGGGTTGATTACTCCCATAGTTTGATATTATCTAAGTGTTGACACATTCCTATTCTCATATAAACTATCCCCAAATAGTAGGATAAAGTAAATAAAGGAAACCCCTCAAATACCACTTTGTAACATCCTAGATAGAATTCCTATAAAACCGGTAGTTGAACCAATCTTTAAATGTTCTCAAGTGTGCGTTTCATTTGATAGAGGCTACAAAATAGAAATGAGGGTATAATGATTGTTTGGGGGGAGATCATATATTCATGATCAAAGTAGCACAATGGTATATTAGAGAATAAATAACATACAATAGTAGAATAATTTTCAAATTAAATAAGGAGAAATGGATAAATAATATAACACAAATATAAACGGCCAATGCTGAATAAAATAATTCATGCATGTCTAGATGATAATACATAAACAAAAAAATAGACACAGAAAATGCATCATGGTACCATGAAGTACATGAATAGAGAAATTAACTAAAAGCCTCATGGGTGAACTCCATTGGAATCCTGAGCTCCAGATTAGTCTTGTTCTCCATACTTCTGGGTACAAGAATGACAGTACAAGGAAAAAATTTGTGGTCCTATAAAAATGAGATCTTCTCAGGTACCCCAACATAATGGCGGCCCGAGCAGGGTGAAAAATATACTAAATAGGCCACCAAAAATAGTTTCTATAGCTAAAATAAGTCCATGTATATAAGTATAGTAGTTTTCATGTATAAAGAATAATTAAAAGTGATGAATAAATAAACATCAGTTAGCTCGGGTTCCAATAAGACAGCAGGCCGAATCTTCCTGCATTGGCATAGGTCGGAATGATATTCTGATCAGTTATATATATATATATATATACATAGTAATTATAAATATATATATTATAGTTATATATTGTATCTACCTCTACAAACTAATTACATGTGGATGTAAGTAGCCATATAACTAGAATACAAGGTGCTGGATGGACTGGGGCATTAGTCTGGTATCCATAACTAGTTTAAATGAGCCTATAAGCTCAATAAAAGGGTTTAATCCCAAAATATCATAATGAATGGGAAATTTCATTCTCAACACATGATATGGTGGGTGATTCGTCATGTAAAAATATGTAACAAGGGACGTGGTGCGTTATTCCCACAGTGCATATAGTTTCAAGGTTATTAGATGTCATGTTAAATATGCAATGTAAGGGGGAGTGAAACATCTTTCCCAACAAGTCCCATAATCATCATTCCATGTCCAATATCAATGTATTAATCATATTATTAATAACAATATACATGAGGAATAATCTATCTTGAATTATATCTATTATGACTACATATAACCAATGACTTTACAAGTACATTTAATATTAATATAAAAAGAGTTATGGCCTTCCCATGAATTTATATTCATTTCATGTAATCCACTTATTTCTTTTGAACAATTATAACCATTATGAAGTAATTCATTTAGTTTATACAATATTTTTTTAATAAATGCATGATAATTTACAATGAACCCATTCCAAACATACATAGTAGGTGGTTGGTCTATGAACATTTAGAAAGAGGGAAACTATAACACGTTAAGATTTTGTGAAATATTTTTTTCAAATTAATTTATTGTTTTTAATATTTTTCATTTCATATAATACTTAATATGAATTTTTTTATATGAAGAACTGAGTTTTTATTTAATTATACGTGATACCATGTTAATGTTGTTGTACAAACAACACTTAAATTAGAATTTGGTACATGAAAATCTATGTTTCACTTATGTTATAAAATGTAATGAGTTCCCTCAATATCTTGTGTCACATGCAAAACCGAGTTTTACTAAATTACAATATAATATAAATATTTTTATTAAGATATTATTATGGTTACCACTTATCCATTGGAATGGATTTTATAGAATATATTAATAATATTATGAAAATATGTTTTAAACATGTATGTAATAATAATTATTTGGCGACCAATTTACCATAAATTAAAGTAAACCCCATTTAAAAATATAGAACACATTTCGTTGGAAAACTAAATTGATGAAAAAATTTAGTTCTACCTTAATAAATTTATTAAGAAACATTTGATAAATTATTTTAATGATATATATATATATATATATATATATATTTTAAAAAAAAATTAGCATTCAACTAATATTTATTATGTACATGAGATATAAATGAATCCTCTTTCATGAATATAAAGATGTATTTTTTCCAAAAATTAATTTTAAATATTTTTACTCAAGAACCAATTCTAAATAAAATTTATGACACCTTAATAATTATTATTTGGTAAAATACACTTCATTTGTTAAAGATTAATTTTAAAATATACTTTTGTGGAATGTTTTTCATTTTTTTGAGAAGTTTCGTTTTCTGACAAAGATTGAAAAACAACGAATTTTAATTCAAAATAGCTCCTTCTTATAATTTGTTAATATAGTTAAATTATAATTCAATTTTGTTTAAAAGTGTAATTATATCAGTTTTTCATAAATTTTTCCATTTTTGTTAATTGGAACCGATTTCAGATTGATATTGGATATAAATTCATTTCAAATATGTTGACATTTTTGCTTAAAAACACATTGTAAGGACACGGCTGCAGGATTATTTATAAATGTGTTTCAACTAATTATGTGTATAGAATTTAGAGAAATGTATTCAATATTTTTATTAATCATTATATAAAATTTATAATAAGTTAAACAATGGTTTTGACTAAATATATTAGTGAGATTAATTAAAATTAATTACCATGATTATAGTAAAAATTAGTTTACATAATGGTGAGACATTAATTATATTTTGTAAAATAGAATTTTTAATTGTCCAAAAGAAGTTGTATGGTTTTATTTATAAATATTACCATCCTAGATAAATTTTTGAAAACTATTTTATTCCCATTACATAAAAGAAACCTTCTTATAGTGTTTATATTTTTATTTTTACAAGAATGCCACTCTTCCTCCATTATAAAATGGAAATCACCCACTCACTTAATCAAACCTCTCAAGCCATATTGGATCATCCAAAACCTACCATTATAATATCAAAATATATCTCCCTTAATTCAGTAATCCTCCATTTATACTTAAACCTAGACATGGAACCCCTTTTTTCAACCAATATGAATCACACAAATAACATGTAACATCCATCCCCAAGCTCTTTTGTTTTATTATCATCATATACCCACTAAAATATTCTTATTAAATTATAAAATATTTCATTAAGTATAATAAATATACATATATATTTTAATTATATGGTTTCATCCAACACCTAGACAAACTTCTATAAAATATGTTACAAATTTACCATTCGTGTGTTTGGAAAACTATCGCTTCACGAAACTATGATATTTGTTTGTCCTTTACCACATATCATGGTTGGGAATTATTATGTAAATAATTTTTTATATGATATTTCTGATATTTATGATTTATTTATGATTCTATAATTATTATATAATAAATACCTTCATGTATTACATTTTTTGTAAATAGGATTACTTCAATTGTAGACATGTGGAATGCTGCATCCTCAAAGCGATGTGATTAGTTCACACTATACATAGAATATATTAAATATGGATTCAGAAAAAATATATGATATATACAAAATAAAATTAATAAAATTATAATATATATATATATATATATTTTAATTACTTTCTTTCATTCAATATGATAAGAAAACAAAAACAGTGTTCATGCATACGTAATACCTATTGCCTCCATGAATGGTGTATTCCATTTCATATTTCGATATTTTATATATTTTTATAAATATTTATATATTGAATATATTATATATATATATATATAATTTTTTATATTCTACTAAATAGGAAATAATTATCTATGTAAGATGATCAATAATAATAATTCAAAACTTGTATGATAAATAAAGTAGTTATTACACAAAAGATTACATAAACATGGATTTTTTCATAAATAGGAAATATAAGTCATTATTTAAACATATATGGTATTATATATAGTAATATTTTTCTGTGTTATATTTATAAAAAACATATATTTATCATATAGGGGGTTGGAACGTGTATAATGAAATTTAATACTTAAGGAAAGGGAATTTCATCTCACTTTTTTATCTAAGAGATACATGCCATATTAACAACTCATTTTTTTGGTGTATACGTTCCCCTATTAAAAGTTAGATTATTGATTTCATTTATTTCATTATATTCAATTATTAAAGTTATGTTAGTCATTCATTTGGACCACAATTCAATTATTACTAAAGTAGTATGGGTCTTCTCGTCTCAAATTTATTTCTGCGAGACTTATGCCTTATTCACCACATATATATTCTATTTGGTCTATATAAATCCCATTAATGTAATATATGATTATATTAACAACATTTATGGGTATTTACATAGCCATTTTATGATTTTTATTACCTTGGGTTTATGGTTCAAAAGTTACCAATTTAGTGATATAATTTTGTCTCAATTTGCCTTCTTTGAGAACCAAGCCATGTTATACACCTAAATTATTATATGAGTTATATATAATTCAATTTGAAAAGTTATATAATGAATATAATCATATTAATGACATTTTAATATTTATTTAATGTTCTTATTTAATTGGTATTATGATCCAAATTTACCAAATTGGTAATGGTTTATTTCAACAATCTCATCGTTTATCGGGATTATTTATGATTATGCTTCCATTATTTAAAATTTATGACAAATAACTCAAGAACTATCATGAATTTTATTATAATATGGTTATTATTGATATATTAAATTAAATATTCATCCTTTCCACTCTTTGATACTTAATATAACTATGAAAATGTTTTTAAGGAAATATGACCTCATTTTTCTTTTTAGTCGAAAATTGGTTTTATTCAAAAAAATAAACTTTTCAATAATATCATTAAAATTAAATTTTAGGATAATATTTATGTAAAAGTATTTTTATAATGATTTATTTTTTTAGATGATTCATTTAAATTATATATATATATATATTTTTTCAAACAAAATAGTATTTAAAACAACTTTTATTTTTTAAAAATCATTTTTAAAGAAGATAGAAAATTTTCATCATGAAATGTTTTCAAAATATATATTACATCTAATATGAAAAATATTTAAATAGTTTATTCTCTAGGTAAAATATATTTCTAATTTCATTTAATGCTTTATGTTTAAAATGAAATGTTTTCATGACACCTCTTCCTCTTCCACAAGTTATATGCTATTGAAACATGCTTATTTTCATGTTTTATGCAATGATAAAATGATTATGAGAACTATCTATTTTCTAAATGTTATGATATGAAAAAAATTATACCCCTTTAATTTTATGGGTTATGATATAATTTTTATAAAACCTGTTTCTTTTTTGGTTCATGATACGATGAACGTTTTATTATCCCGTGCCTCATGTAATTATGATTTTATTATGATAATTATTGGATATATATCTCCATAAAATGAATTGGGTGGGGAACAAGTTGATGGGATAGATCCACAATGAGAAATTGGTGCGTCCTAATCCCAAATAAGAAACATGAATGTCCTAATCCATTGTAGGAAGATGGGTAAACCAGATCCACTATAGGAATGTGGGGAAACCCGATCCACTATGGGAAGAAGGGGAAACCAAATAAATTAGAAGGAAAATACTACAACTCGGGATGGTTTTGTGTCCCTCCAAGTAGGTTTATTCCCCATTAATTTCTCTAATATGATTTTAAAATAATCCTTGTTTATAGGGAATGTTTTTATATGTTTATGTGAATTCCACAAGTCTATATGATATTCCTATGATATGATCACATGGTTCAACTTATTGATTACATTCTAATTCATGTTTTTTGGACCACCAATATTTATACCATGATATATGTTTATGATAATTTATATACCGGGTAATACCATCTAATTTCTTGATCATTTTCTCGTACTCTTATGATCATGATTATATGTATTTATTTCCATTTTTTACCCCTAATGATCATCTGATATCACCCATTTATATGTTTAATTTACCCTTATAATGATGGTATGTATCATGTATGATTTTCCTAAGATGGTTTCTTTTCATAAAGAGACTAGTGGGAGATAATATATCTCACTTATGTTCCATTGTTTATGTTTCCATGTTTCCAATGGAACTACACAAATATAGTTTTTGGGTGTCTATTTGTGTAATGTATTAAGTATTTTTAAAAAATTATGTAATGTTAATGTATGAAATGTGAGGGTTTCTAAATTTGGAATTAGACAAAAGTTTTAGTCAACCTTTGTAAACAATTATGAGAAAACGTTATTGAGATCCCTAGGGATATTTCTATACATTTATCTATGGATAATTCTGTGGATAAATTATGGTCTTGGAAGATATTAAGAAAATCTTGGTAAATGATTGATTGATTGGTTTCACATAAACAAATCTATTTTGGATAAAACTTGTGAATGTGTATTTAGAATAGATTTTCATAGGCGTAATAACCCTAAAAACCTTGTATTGATCTAGATTCAACCAGGTACTAGTGAAAGAACAACATGCTTTGCTGCACACGTGGTCTAACACTATTGGGGATATGATTTTGGAATTCACAAACTATTTATGAACCATTAATGAAGGATTTAAATAGAATAGGACTATAAATAAAATAGTATAAACCTATAATTTCATAGATTAAATAAGTTGGTATCATGATTTCGGCATCCTATAAGTAATTTTTCATGATTCTGTGGTTTTCTGTTATGATAAGTGTTTCTCACACGATTATTTCTTATTTTAGTCAATATAGGTAACTACAAGGTATATGGATAAAATTTATTGTTCATATGTGGATGGTATGGGAATTATTAAAATCGATTTCCAATGTTGAAATATCAAGATGAGAATCAGGAAGGTGGTATGAGAATTTGTTATTATGTTAAATAAAACAAGAGTTTAGATAACACATAAAAGGTATGGGATGTTTAAATAGTATCCATTACATTAAAATTATGTAACATGGTTATAATATGGTTGAGCAAGATTATGACATGATTTATATTTCATATTCTTGGAATTAATTATTGACGAATAAGATGATGAAACCTTATTAATGGTTTTGGAATAAAGTTGGACAATTTAAGTGTATATATTTTGAAATTCAAAGACTATGATATGTGAATCCTGAAATTTATAAGGATTTTTAGTAAAAGTTTTTTCCATTAAAGATTTTAAAGGATATATTATATGGTACTTATAACATAGAAAAGTGATTTAATTGAATGTTAAAAATTTTATTAAGTTAAGGTAACCCTTAATGATTTAAAGATGTCTTCAAATTTATTTTTCTTGGATAAAGAGATTATTGGTTTTGATAATGAAAATTCTATAATACAAATTACCATGGAACTGATTATTTATTTGGTGAAAAAATGGCCTCTATTATCATGATTGATGTTTAATGCTTCTTGAATTAAGGAATACATCCAAAAATTTTAGAATAAGTAAGCATGCATGTTTCCTAAAAATATTTATGTTAATTTGGATTATTACTAGGTTTTCAAAGAATACATGATGATTTTATTCAAATGTATGGAATATGAAAACCAAGAGATAAATTATTCTATATGGGAATAACTGTTAATTTCATTTAATAATCATGTTTCTAATGGTCATTACTTTCATCTTTCAAAAGTTTTATAAGGTTAACTATTTTTGGAATGATTTAGGTTAAACCTTGTATGGGGTATTAGATATTTAAGTATTACCTTAACCTAATATGATTTAAACATATTGGAAAACATGTGATAACATTTTTGATGTGATTATAACTAAAGACGAATAGAATGAATTATCATTCTACCTTAGGGTCTATTTGTGCTTTAGGAATTAAAAAATCTCCTTTATTTCATGGAGTAAGAGATGTTGATGATATCGAGAAACGCACAACCAAAGGGTGACACTACTGATATGGAAGTTAATAAAATCAAGTGTGTGTATCTTGTTATATTCTTAAACAAAAAAATAATTCATCAACTCTAGGAAAAGGAAACTGAGAAATATTTATCCTAATACCTTCGTCTATACAGATCCAATGGTCATATAAATCATCACATATTTATGTCATTGAGGCCCTTACCATTCCATTGGTCATTAACTTACTAATGGTCATTGGTTATTATCAAACTCATATATTTACCATTTTTTCCAAGTCCCATAATTACTTCCAAAATACGTTCTCCTACGTGGAAACCATGTTATGAGTTACATTTGGTAACTGTTATTTTTTCAACATATATTTTAATGGATGTTTTAGTAATCTTATTTACGATGTTTGTTTATGAGAAGGAAATTTCATGTATTGAAACATTGATATCCTAATCGAATTTAGATTGTGAAAATCATTTTCTAGGGGTTATAATGTTACCAACCAAGATATTGTGAAATATTTTTTTGAATTAATTTAATATTTTTGATAATTTTCATTTCACACAACACTGAATATAAATGTTGTTATATGAAATCACTAAGTCTAGATTAAATTATATGCAAGCCCATTTAAATATTTCACAACAAACAATATATAAGTTAGCATTTAATACATGAAAAAATGGTTTGTTTGTGTTCTACACAATGAACTGTTCCCTCGATAGCTTGTGTTACGCGTAAGGTCATGATTTACCGAATTACAATATATTATTAATATTATAATTAGTATATTATAGTTACCACCAATCCATTTGTATTTAAGTATAAAATAAGAAATATTGAAATATTGAAATATTGTTTAAACATATATATAATAAGAATTATTTAGGGACTGAATATCTAGAATTGAAAGTAAAACCCTTCGGACAATATATAAAATCTTTTGCTGGAAAACTAAATTTACAAAAATAAATGAATTTTACCTTAATAAATTGATTAAAACCCATTTTATAAATGATTTTATTGACATATACATATGTATTATCTTTATTCAACTATTTAATTTTCATCTTATTTGTTTTCTATATGCGAGGTAAGAAGTAATCCTATTTTATGAATTAAATGATCTATTTTTTTTAAAAAACAATTACAACCTCTTAATAGCAAACCCATATTAATTATAATTTATCAAACATTAATAATTTTAATTTAAAAAATAGACATCATTATTGATATTAGAACATAAAAATTTAATTAAGGTAAATTTAATGTGATTTTATGATATGTTTCATTTTTTAATAAATAGTGAAAAACACCGAGTTTTGATTTGAAACTTATTTTTAATATTATTTATTTATTTATTTAATTTTTAATTTAATTTATTTTTAATGTTTAATTAGATACATTATATTTCCATTAATCTAATTTAGGTAATTTTAACAAATTTTACATTGAAATTTGATATAAATTCATTTCAAATATTTAATGATTTTCACTTAAAACCCATTATCACAATACATCTAAGGGATTTAATGTAAATTAGTTTCTACCACTTCTGCGATTATAAATTTTAAAAATAGATTCCATATTTTAAAAAAATTATATTTATAGATTCTAGTAATTTCAACTATTTTTTTGAAAAAAATATTATTTAATGTAATTAAAATTAATTATATTGTTTAAGGAAGAAATGGGTTTACTTAATGGTTAAAATTTAATCTTAAGACGTCAAATGACCTATACACTTTTTCAGAATCAATTGGATGGTAATATTTAGACCACACATCCTATTGTATTTAATTTGGGTAATTATTTGACCCCCATGATCTAAAGGAGACCTCTCAATAGTTTTTACCTTCTTATATTTACAATAATGCCACTATTCAACCACAATAAAAGGGAACTCACCCCCTAACTTCCTCACACCTATCGAGAAACTTTTAATCCTCCAAGACCCTAAAATGTAAGATAAAATCTTATCTATTTAATCATAAAATCCTCCCATTGGAAATAAATCCATCCAATGAATCCATTTATTGTAGATCAAAAGGAGTTACCCAAATAAGAGGTAACATTCTTCCTCGAGCTCTTCTATTTTATTTTCATTCTCCACCAACTCAAATATTATTATTACATGATTATATAATAACTTATGTATCCTAAATATACTGATTTTTTTTCATTCAAATTTTTTACCGGAACCTAGACACACTTCCTACAAATGGGTAGCAAACTTACCATTCATGTGTACAGAGAACTACCGCCTCACGAAATGATGTTGTTTGTTTTCGTTTACCACATACCAGGGTTGGGGATTAAGATAGAAAAACTATTTTATATGATATATATGATATTGATTATTTATTTATGAATCTGTAAGAATTATATAAAACATACATTCATCCTTTCTATTTTTTTAAATATTATAATTTTATTGGTGGACATGTGGATTACCGACTCCTCAAAACGATGTGATTCGTTCACATGTTATATAGAATGTATTGAGGATCGGTTTAGTAGAATTACATGATATATATGAAATATTAATTCTAATATAATTAATATATATATATATATATATATTTATTTCTTTTACATTCATTTACACACATTCTTTTCATACATCATGAAAACAAAAATAGCGTCCATGCGTACGTATGGCCTACTGTCTCCATAAAAGGTGTATTCTACTTCAAATATCCTTATTTTATATGTTATTATAAATATTTATATGATGAATAAATATTATATATATATATTTTTATATTATTTAAATAATTAAATAATTATCTAAGAAATAGGATCAAGAATAACAAGTCAAAACACGTACGATAAACAAAGTGATTATTACCTGAAACATTACTTTAACATGGAATTGTTAACAAAATATAATATAAAGACATAAGTGAATCATATATTTTATTATATATAGTAATATTTATCAATTATAGATTTATAATAAATTATTATTTATTATACATGACGTTTTAATGGGTATTAAAAAAGTCGAGACTTATGGTAAGAGAATTGTATCTCACTTTTCATATTCATGAGATACATGACATGCTCACCCCTCATTTCATTTGTGTGGTGTATAAACATCCCTATGAAATGGTATATCCTGAATTTAATTTATTTTATGGTATTAAATTTTTCAATTGATTTGATTCTTCTATATGGATTGTAATTTAAAAGTTTCACAAGTAGTAAGGATTTTCTCGTCTCACTTTTATTCCCATGAGACTTATGCCTTATTCACCACTCTATTATTTTGTGTGTTTTATATAATTCCTATGAATATATTCAATGAATATTTTTCCTAAATTTTTGGGTATTTACATATCAATTTGGTGATCTATGTCCTACATTATTTATGGTTCAAAATTTAAAATATTGATAATGTAATTTTTTCTTAATTTTTATTCATTGAGATACATTCCATGTTATACACCTATATTTTTCTATGAGATTATTATAATGAAATTTCAATTTATATATATAGATTATAATTATTTTAGCTATATTTTAAATATAATTTAATTTTATTATTTCATATGTATTATGATCCAAATTTACCAAAGTGGTAACATTTTACTGCTGCACTCTCTTCGTTAATCAGTTTATAGAAGATTGTATTTCCACTAATTATATCATATGATCCATCACTCAGTAACACAAATTAATTATATTAACCTTTTTTATTAATCATATCTTCATGTAATGGTACAATTTTTCCACTATTTATTCCTTTAGATAATAAGGAAAATGTTTTAATAAAAATATGACCCCATTTCACTTTTTGGTCGGAAATCTGTTTTTTCAAAAAAACAAGTTTGATAAATGTTTTCAAAAATATTTTTAAATTAATATTCTATGATTAATTTCAAGGAAAATTATTTTAAAAATTACTAATGGTTTTAAAATATTCATTTATATGTTTTCAAATCTATTTTCAATGAAAGAGGTTTTTAAAGAATGTTTTTTCTTTTAATGATGAATTTATAAAGAAGAAAGGATATTTTCTTCAAGAAACGTTTTCAAAGGATATTTTCCATCTATGATAGACTATTTTGAATTATTTTATTCTCTAGTGAGACCATTACTATTATTTATTTGAATGGTTAATGTTTAAGATAATAAGTTATTTCGGATAATTGTTCCTCTTCTATGAGTTAAATGGTTTTTAATACCACTTCATTTCACATGATATGAATTAATGAAATGATTATGATACCTATCTATTTTTTGTGGTTTTGATATGATGACATGTCTATGTTACCCAATTCATTTTATAGGTTATGATATAATGTTTTTTAATTCCATTTCTTTTTTTGAGTCATGATTTGATTACTATTTTATTATCTTGTGTTACAAGAATGTATTATTTTATTATGTTATGAGTAGGACCTATATATACCTATTATTAACTCATTAAAAAATATTATATAAATAGGTAATGATGGAAAAACATTAAATAACTTGATAAAAAAATGGGAAACATGTTTTCCCTAATCCAAAATGGGTAACCGGTGTGTCCAGATCCACAATGGAATGATGGGGAAACTCGGTTCACTGTGGGATGATGGGGAAACATGATCCAAAATGGGTATATGGGGAAGATCGATTCAAAATTTGGAAAGGACTAAGACTAGGTATGGTGGTGTGTCACATGTAGTAGTTTTATTCCCTATTATGTTCCATGATATGTTTTTTCAGTTTCCTTTGACATATAATGAATTTTTTATATGAATATATATATTCCACAAGTCTATTTCTTATGCCAATAATATGATCATATTTTTCATGTTTTTGATTAAGTAATGATTCAAGTTTGATTTGATCCCGATATTTATTATATGATTTATTTTTATAATATTTGATATGTAAGGTATGGTGTTTTATTTTCAGGATTTCGTTTGCATACCCTCATGCTTATGATTATGTGTACATATATCACTTGGATACCCTTACTGAGTAAATGCAAACAACCTTTTATGTTTACTTTACATAGGATATAAATGAATGTTTTATGTATGATTTGTCTAATAAGGGTGATATTCATGAAGAGTCTACTCAGAGATAATGTATCTCACTTATCATCCGGTGTTTATGTTTCCATGTTTTTAAAGGCACTAAACTAATATAGTTTTTGGGACTATGTTTTGTAATGTGTTATGTATTCCAAAAATGATGTAATGTTAATGCATTAAAACATAGGGTACCTATTGAAACTACAATTAATAATATCGAAAGATTATATGTACTAATAATTCCATATATAAAGAAATAAAAATAAAGGAATAGGAAACATCAATTCCATAAATCCATAAATGATTTAATTAACTAATATCTTCTTTTTAGTTTACAAGATAGTGCACCTTATCTGACATGTTTTATTATAAAACAGGAAATTTTTAACATAAAATTCATTTCTCTCAAAGAATAATCCTAATCAATATGCATAACTCAATTCACTAAAATCTATAATTTTTGAAATCTACCAAGAATGCAATTTCAATATAATCATTACCAAATTAATTTAACATGCCCTAATGGTGGACTAGTCATAGATAAACCCATGGTTCATCTTCTGATTTAACAAAATCATCCTGTATGAGGTGATAGAGTGTAAGTTAATCTCCAATAACCTTGTGATGGGTTCAAAGGTATTCTAGAGATGTGCTAGACAATTAATTAAAGGCATTCCATATTTTAATGGTGACCCAAAAATTCCATCTTGTAGAAAAATATTGATATTTATAAATTAATAGAAACTTTGGGAATGATCTATAGTCAACCTTTAACATAACATGGACACATTAATCATCCAATATTGAGGCTTGATTTTGGAGCACAAATCTATAAGATATAAAGATGCATATATTATTATTGTGAAGAAACCCACAAGAGAGAATACAACAAGCCATCAGCTGGAATGGTGGGAAGAAGAGATAAAATTATTTTTTAGGTTTCATAAATGTAATTTTAGTTATTTCACCATAATAATAGGGGCTCACAATTTGGCCACCAGGTTTGAAAAACCATGTACCAATTATACAGAAGGCGTTGCCCAAGAGTCCCACTCACATGGGTTGGTCACACAATTTTTATAAACATTAATATCCTATGAAAAAACCTATTGCCAAGATCCTACTGTGAGGAAAATGGCCATGCAGTTCCATAGGCATGAAAATATTGAACCGTGAGATGCGAAAATCTCTACTAAAAGAGTCATATAGTCTCTTCTAGTGGGCTACATTGTTTTAGAAAAACTTTGTGCCCTAATGTTTTTCCTGTTTTTTGAGTTTTTGGAGTCTAATCATCCCAATTCTTGTATAAATTTCTGAGGAACCTGTAAATAATTTAACCACATCTACCAAAAACACTTTTTAGTTATCCCACTCTTGGAATTACATTCCTAATATTAGTTTAATGAATGAACCATCCACAAAATTCCAAAATTTGAATTCTCTCAGAATTCTACCATTGCTTAAAATATGTGTCGTTATAATATCTATTGGTCTTTGGGTTTATTTGGGAGGAAGGTTGAGTATGATTAAAAATGGGGCCATATGTATAGGGATAATCTTTGTAAGTATTGTTTTGATCATGATATACTTATAGTACTCCAACAACAATTGAACAGTATTTGATAGTGAGAAAACCATTTAGTTTCTTAACTCACACTAGACCGTATTGGTAGAAGTTGACAGTGAGTATAACTTTTTCATGGATGTTTCTATATAATTTTTGTGTGGTTCTAGTTTATTTATTTATTAACACATCTTATGTTTATTCCAATTTCACATTATGTGATTATATATTGGTTTTTATTCTTATACTCATGCTTATTACACGTTTTGGTGTGCTAAGAATACTGTGTTCGGTGTCTTTACTCCCTTATATGTGAGACTTTATTATACTTTTTATAAAAAAGTTTTTATTATAAAACCAATGGTGTTTCTGTGAAATGACTTCATGTGAAAATTTTATCATAGTGAATATTGTTTTGAAAATGAGTTTGAAACTAAAAATATTGTCTTGCAAAGAGAAATTATACTCAAAGATTCTTAGTATTATCATAATGGAATTGTTGCCTCACATCATGAATATTCATTTAGGTCTATGTTAGATTTTTTTATAGAAGACACAGGTATGGGTAAGGGTACCATATAACTCAGAAACCCATCCTTATAATCGATGTTTTTGTTTTTTGGATTGTGAAGATGTGGTATCCTGAAATTAGAACATGCGGAGCAATTTCTAGATTTTTAATCATTCAGATGTAATGTATTGGCCCTTGGGTATTTATCACTATTTTTAATATTTGAGTTAATATATTTTGTATATGTCTGGTATAATTTTTTTTGATGTTGTGATGTTATCTATTATTGTTATTATTGAATATAATATATTTTCTGTTTACTATTATTGTCTTTTTATTCATCCATTTTGTTTGGAATAGTTATACTGTTCATGGATTGGTCATGAAAACATTTTATGGGTGAAACCATTCTCCAATAGTTATATATAATTCCATGGTTCTTTTTAGTAATCATGGGTGATGGGGAATGAGCTTTGACCCATGTTGTGAACCATCTCAGGTTACATGTTGGGTCAACCACAGTTCATTTGTGACCATAATAGATTCATGATCAAATATATGAATTTCATCATACTTAAAATAATCAAATATGTAATAGGATAATTTAATGTTATAATTTGAATTGTATATATTCTATAATTTATGATAAAAATTGATTTTATAGTCTTATTTCCAATCAAATCAATAAATTATTTCACTAAATGTGATAAAATAAATTTATTCATTTTACTAACAAAATTTTTAACATTATTATAATCAAACACGGCTATTATAGAACCTTCAACATAAAAAACATATGCATTACTATAAAATCAAGAATAACTTATTTAATTCATAATATACATGGAATAATCCTACTTCTTCAAACATGATGGTAACATCTATTAAATGGGCAAATAAACATTCTATTCACTAAATTAATATTATATGTAATAGGCATAAAATTTTAGAACTAATTTATCTTGAAAATAGAGAACAGATGACACATCAAACTCTGAACAACCATTAAAGTTAAAAAAAGAAAGCTATAAAATTTGTAATTCCGATTATGGATATCATTGTTCAAATAAGTATTAGTATCATTAGTGTTTCAATAAAAATGATTAAATCTGTAGGGGTATTATATTTTTATTTTCAATCAACTATCACTCATCAATAATTCAAATGAAAGATATATTTTAGTTTTTTATTTTTCTTCAAAACATTTTATGCATTTTCATGATTTTAATCCAATCATTTAGTAACCATGAAAAAAATATTTGAGTACGAATTATAAATAATTATTTAAATGTTTAATTATTCAATATTATTGGAAAGTACTTTTTCATGACCTTGAAAACTAAGGATCACTTGATCCCCAAAAATCATCATGGATAAAAATTAGCATGATTATTCTTTAGTCACATTAAAATATAATATCTCATGACTAATGAAATATAATATATTAAAATATAATTCAAAAATAATAATATATAATCTCTATAAAGAAACTCTACATTGTTGTATATAAGTACCAACACTACATCTATTCTCCACACCTAGAAATATTCAACAATATTGTGAGGATACTCAATATTTTATAAACCAATGTAATTTTAACTTATTCACTAAGATATGATTATGAGAGAATAAGCCTAAAAACATTAACCAATATTATTTTTCTTCAAGAATCATTGAAAACATGAAAATAGACATCATCATCTTTAAGAGGTACCTCATTCTTCTAATCAAACTATTTAATTAATAACTTTTTATATTATTATCTCATACACTTCTTCTGTTTCTATCTTGTCTTCATCCACTTAATTCTCTTTTAAACCCATAAAAATGATGAAATGCACTCTATATTTCCCAAACTCCATTAACCCCTTATAACTATTAATTTTAAATTAAAAAATTATAATCTACAACTATCATCATGTCATCTTCATATTGGATCCCAAATATCCCGTTAGGTCATGAAAACACCATACATAACACTAATGGTTATTTATAGTCAAATATGAATAATATGCAATATGGTAACATCATCAAATGAACAAAAAATATATAATTTAACTTGTTATAACCAAACCCTATTTAGTAAGATTGGAAGGTTTCTAAGTATATCTTCTCCAATATGATCCTCTATCCATACTATAAAATCGTAATCATACTCTATTTAAACTAAAAGAATGAAATGTAACTAATATAATAGTATTTTTTATGGATCATAATTGTGGTTCCAAACCCCAAAAACACTGGTGGTCAACAAATATACTTGATGTAATTTATTACACTTAAACTACAACAACTATTCCTATAACATTTATTATGGTTAAAAAATTCATTTTTATATAATTGTATGTTAACCAATTTTTTGATATTAATTTAAATAAAATCAAAAATATTATTTAATGATTAAAATTTTCGATTTAAATAACATCGAGATAAATTTCTATTGTTTCAACAATCTCACATGGAATTAATATAGAAATTGTGATATTTAAACTTGGTGACATAGTTATACAATTGTAATCATTATAGTGATTTTTTATGTAATCAATAAAAAAATGAACACCATAGTGTAGTATATGTTTTATTATAATAAAATCCAAATTACAAGTAATAAACTATTGTTTTATTTTATTTAAAAGAATATAAAACTCATAAAACATAATTCATAATATTATAAAAATGTATTATAGAGAACATTGAAATTTTTTTATATGTTTTTATGATAATTATAATACAAATGATATAATCTAAGTTAATTTAATAAAAAATATAAATTTTTTTATATCCTATTATGTTTCATTATTAATATATATTTTTTACTTTCTATTTTATTTAAAAAATTAGGAATAAGTAAATAAAACGTTTAAAATTTTAGGTTTACATAACAATAAGAACAAAAGACATGTAGTGTGACTAATGAAGTAATTAATAAGTAAATAATCTAAAAATAATTATTTTTACAATAGAAATTAAAATTTCGACCACAAATGCTTAAAATGTGATAAATTATTAAAAAAATAATGATCACCCATAATTCATGTTATATTAGAAAACAACACCACTAAAAACATGGAATATGTTATATTCTCTATAATTTATCTACTTTTGTAAATCTAATAGAAAAAATGATTATTATAAAACCTTAAATAAAACTTCTAAAAAAGGTACAGTGCCTATAACATATCTTAATAAATAAGTAAATGATAAAGAACCCATGTTATATAATTAATTTCAAATTAAATATTTGAAAATAGAGTATTCCATGTTTAAAATCTATGATATTCTAGTTTTATATATGTCAATATTTTATTCACTAAATTTATTAAATTATTTTTCCCAAGGAAAATATAAATAATATTTGAAATTAAATAATTATAATATTTTATATTAAAATTTTATGGATTGTAAATTCTTTATTATATTTGAAAATTATGGAAAAATATGGTGTTTTTTCAAGAAAAAATATGTTTAGTCATGCGAACGATTGATTTTACACAGGGAATTTGTAAGAATAATTAAAGTGATAAATGTTGAAATTGGAATTGGAATTGATTATGGAAAATTACATTTTTTTAAATTTTTTATGTATATTCTTAAAATATTGATACTGTAATAGAGACATGGTGGTCATAAATAGTTATTTGGCATCAGATTAATGGAAAATAATATAAATAATAGGGAATTCATTGAGTGGGGGGAGATTTATCCCATTTAGTGTATAAGTCTCACATACATTATCTATAAAATAACTTAGAGATGAAAAATATATGGATTGAATTACCTTCCTTGTGAATTTCACCATTTTAGAACCATCTCCTATTTTTTATATAAAGTATATTGACTAGGATGGTGATTAAATGTTAGTTGTTTGGATAAATTATATTTCAATATTATTAAACTATGGGTTTTTATTGAAGAAAAAATTAAAATCTGAGATAATATATTCAAAAATAAAAATATAATTTATGTCATTCTGAAACTAATATTTATAAACATGATATTTATGATATTTGGAATTAGAATGTAAAAAATTGAATGGCATTTATTCCATTTAATAATTATTATTTACTTTGAACATTTTCCATTATATACTAAAAATAATGAGTTAAAAAAATGATTTCATAGTATCATGTAGGCCATGACACTCATTAAAGGTTATGTAATCCAATCCCTAGATTTATATAGGATTAATGCCTATTTGGATTGAGTCAGGAAAATTATTCAAAAAATATTAAACAATATAATGATTTCATGGAAATTTCTTTTCAATAAAATAAATATTCATTTATTCTAATTACTATTCTATATAATGGAATATTGATGATAGAAATTATGGGATCATTATACTAAGATCATTAGTTTGGGAACATATTTAATTCTTGGATGATTAATATACGACTATTGGTTCATATTCATTGTTCAATTTTTTATAACAAAATAACATGCAATAAATTTAATTTCCAATTTTGTGTTCTAAAATTTATTTAACAAAGTAAATACATAAATATGTTTTGATTTTTTAGTTCTCATGGTATGTAAATTGTGTTATATTATGAAAATTATTATGGAAAACATTGATATTGGGAATTAAAAATCATAGAATTTGATTTAAAATTATTATTTATTGAAAATATTATATTTATAGAATTATATTATAATTTATGTAAGGTTCATTTTGTTAACATGTGGGAAATAATTTTGGAATGAAAATGTTTTAAAGTAGAATAAATTAATAATAGATACATGAAATGGATAATATGTGATATTATACATATAAACACATTATGTGATTATTATCATCTCATTATGATCAGATGTTTAATGTGTTGTAATATTGATAGGGGAAGGATATTCGTATGAGAATCAATTAGATGGATTATTTTACATCATCGGTGATATTATGATCATATACAAGTATTTTTTAGAATATTTATTATTATTTATTATGATTCCTATAGATGAATTTGTAAAAGATTTCTCATAATTTACAAGTGAACTAATAATGGTTTTATTTAATTGAGAAGATTTGGTGTCTATTTAATTTATATAAAAGTATCCATTTGTATGAAACTATTAAATGATAGAATTATTTTACAACAAGTATTATTATTTTAAAGATTTATTTGGTTTTATTGATTGGAATATATCAAAAATGGGAATAACATAGAGTGATTTTGTTACATCCAAAAACATAATGTGTTACTCACCCATCCCAAGAAATAGTTTAGTGTGTTTTTATATGTAATTATTTGTGATAATGGAAATGGGAATTCCCCCATTATATTTGGTGATAGATAATATTATATGTGTTCTTTGGGAGTTTTTTAGTCTCCATTCATGTTCTACTAGGGTATTGTTTTGTCCATCATTTCAAGATGTTGGTTATATTCATTTTGGTAACTTTCCTTTCTACTTCTTCGTTTCATACCTATTTAATTATTGGTATGTAGTTTCTTAAATTTTTTATTCTAAATGATACATTTTTGTATTTAATGTAATCAAAAAATAATTTACTATGGAGTTTCTTATTTTATTTAAGAAAAATGTATTCCATAGTTAATATGTTATGTCCCTTAAAACTTGTTGGTAACCTCTTGAAATTGGGGAATGCACTTGAGGCCAAATGGTGAACCAAATCATGTCCTTGATTTTAATTATTTGGGTTGGATGACTACCAAATGGTGTTATAGTATTATTATGAATATATGAAATATGAAATTTTTATGTATAATGATTATGATGGTCACAAACCAAGTATTACTCATATTAAGGAAAAACATGACTGTTTATAGAAAAAAAATTAAATTTCTAGGTAGTTTCTATAATTACATTAACTTAATTATTTTATAAGGTATATTAGGTGACTGGATCTGTTGGTGTCTATGTACACAGTCACATAAGATAGATGATATATTAATATAATATGATAGGCATTTATTGGGGACAAACATATTTTTATTCATTATTAAAATTTATTATATTACTTAGATGAGGTTTTGAAAATATATTCTAATTGTTTTTAAATTTATTTGACAATAAAATGAATTTGGTTGAAATTATTTTGAATGAACTATGCAAACATTAACTATAAATTTAAATAATTACAAGAAGGTGACTTCTAGTTCTTACATATTATATAAATGTATATGTGTTGAGAGACTATTTGTGTTCATTGATATGGGGAAATGGGGTTAGGCCAACACTATTGAGTTCATTAGTCAATGAAATATACTAACTTAAAAAATAATATGGACGTTGATCAACCAATAGATGTAAATAAGGATTTGGAGTTTCAGATATAGAATCCTCTTATATCTATAATATGGGGTTAAATATTTGAATATAATGATTGGATTCGGTGAATAAATTGGATTTTATATATTTTTTTATAATCCAGATATTTCAATAGAAGAATTTGTTTTTTAATTTTAGAGAGAGTGGCTGATAAGTATTGAGAATGTGATTTGGATTTAATTTTTATATGGGTATCAGACACTAGTAATATGTCAAAAAATATTTATTCATCTTTTTTTATGATTCAAAAGTCAATGAATGATAAGGAGATCATATATTTGGAAAATGGTAAAATTATTATGTCATAAAAAACATATTTTACATATGAAGTCAACATTTCAGTATGGGTATATAAAAATTATACATTTAATTCTAATAGATCATTGATGTATTTTTGACTAGATATTTTTTTGAATTTTATCTTTTTCAATCTACCCATGTATCAAGTTGTTGTGAATAATTCAACCATTATAAGAACAAACATGATGAACACTAAATGTGTGATTATTTTTCTTTATATTCCCAATGGAGGCAATTTTTTGTATATTTAATAGAAAAAGAGGCATAAAGACATCTAAAAAGAGGGAGTTACAAGAGAATGATGATTTTTTAAATCATATTAGGGGAGGTGGAGACATGGTTATTATAAGTTTTTTAAAGAGATACATTTGATATGGGGTTTTTATAATAATCCTAGGATATTTCATCAAGGGCTGATGTATATAGACTTGGAGAGGATTTGAATGGAGTATGTTATTGGACCTTCAAATAACATATTAGGATTATGGTTTAAAATAAAAAAACCAATTAATCTATGGAGGTATCACCAGTAAGGATTGGTTAGAATCCATGGTAAATATAAAATCAATTGTTTAGGGCGAATATTTTCATCACAAAGTGAGTGTTAGAAGAATCTAAAAGGGGACCAAAAATATTATAGTGTACCTTTTTTAATTTATTCTACTTTACCCATACATGTTTTAATTTTAATTGTAATATAATGTGTTAAATTTATTTGTGGAAAATGAATGTGAGAATGACATCATCTCAAGATATGAAGCCTTCAAACCCTATTTTGGGATATGGTTGACTATATGATACCTTAGGTATAGTACTTGGATTTTCTTTAATCAGAGGATGTGGGTGGTGGCCTATGGTTCCAACTAGTGATGTCCTTATGAGATGAATTATATTTTCCATGAATTAATGTTTTTTGTAATAATTTATTATTTAAATACATGGTTCCACATGGAGAGACTATATATGGAGAGACTCTTTATGTTAAATTATCAAGGAACATGGAGAGTGTTCATACATTGTTGAGATGATTTTTTCAAGAATGTTAGGAACATTAGAACAAGATTTGTCATGATTGACCTATAAAATTAAATCACAATTTTTAGTTTTAGAAATGTAATCCCCATATATCTATAATAGGTGGTTGTGTATATTATTATAAAGAATGTATTGAAATAATAAATTCTATTTTCAATTTTCTCTATACTCCTAATATTCCAAAGGTATAATTTTGTTGTTAATTTTTTATAGAGTAGCTTACATGTTTTGATTAATTAATTTTTAGTTTGTTATAAATTTTTTAGGGATAGGTAATATTTATAAAAATATTTATTCATCTATTATTTAATTTGTTTCATATTTGAATAATGATCTATAGTTCATAGATTTTGAAAAAGGAAATAAAATGATGCTACAAGACACAAACGTTTTTCAATGTAAGCTAGCATTTCACTATTTCTATTTAATAATTATAAACCAAAATCTAAGAGATTTGTACAGGTAGCTTTAACAAGATATTTTGATAAATTTAATCCTTTTCAATCTACCCACATATAATGTAGTTGAAAATCAATCAACTATTATAAAACCATAAATGATGAATGCTTGATGTGTGAGTATTCTCCTTCCTCTAAGAAGGAAGCTATTTATGAATATCATAGTGGGATATGATGTAGTTTACATATAGAGTAGTTGTTTATGCTTCCATGTTTTTACAGAAACGAAAATAGTACAGTCCTTAGGCATGTTTTTGTTTAATATAATGAATATATATATATATATATATAATAATATATAATAATTATTTATGTTAATCCTCAATCTCTATAGTTTTTATCCAACTATATTTTTAGTAAACCTCTAGACACTATAATGATAAAACCTTATTGATATATCTATGAACATTTCTAATGATAAGATCAATTATGTTTAAATATATAGGAAAACTTCTCTAGAATTTTGGAAAAGGATAGAGGATGTGGTCTCTAAGAACATACATTCCTTTCTTGATTCTATAAGTGGATGTGGATCTGGAATAGAGGAACCTATGAGTAATAACTCCATTAATGTTTCATTAAGATAGACTCAATTGTAATATGGTGTGTGTAATGGGATATACTGCAAACCTATCTTGACACTCCTAAGGGATATGCTTTTGAAATTCATAAAATCATTATGAACCATTATGAAAGATTTAAATAGAGGATGACTATGAATAACCTAGTATTGACCTATGGTGGTATAAATTATTGAAGGTTTCATTGTTTAGAAATCATATAAGTGACTTTTCATGACTATGTGGTTCCACAATATGATTATTTTTTCTTACATGAGGATTTATTATTCTTGTCAGCAGCTAGAACCCGATGGAACATTGTTAATGATAAGAATGATGGAAAATGTAGTGATCATCCTCAAGATCATCAAAATGTTACGTGATCTGGAATGAAGAATCTTTTTTATGCTCACGTAACATTATCAAGATATGAATCATACTGAAAATCCAAATGAGAAATAGAGGGAACACTTTTCTATTGAGTCCTTCATGGGGAAATGTTTACCTTCCTTTAATGGAACTGTTGATCTATTAGATTATGAGGAAATATCTAAACTAATAAAAATATATTTTCAATTTTTTAGTGTTTGGAACATGAAAATTTTGTTTTATCTATATACCATTTGTATTCTGAAGCAGATAAATGGTGTACCCTTATCAAGAATACGAGATTATGTAATGAAATTGACTCCATTTAATTAGACGAGTTAAAGACCTTATTTTTTAATATATAATATCATTGTATTATTCATATGAAGAAAGAGAAGGATTCATAATATTTAATCAAAATGATGATGAATTCATTAGTAACTAGGAAGAAAATTTTACAATACATTCGAGGTTTTATTTTGGTGTAATTGCCTGACAAAAAAGTACGGTTGATCGATTATTCATTGTCTTAAAACTATGTTCCCTATGTGATTTATCCATAAGAGACATCTATAGTTATGAATTGACTATTATATTTTCTATCAGGGTAGAAATGGTGGTTATAATTACATATCAATCACATTATTTTGATAATAAAATAATATAAGTTCAAAGGAAAATATAATAACCATGTAGAGAATATGATGATCATTCTTTTATGATTAATTTATCGAAATATGCATGGTGTGAATTGTATTAAGGGGTATATTAATTTTTTTAAGTATGTATGGGATGGTAATTGGTAAATTTGTTCTTGATGTTATGGGAAAAAAGTTAACTAATGTTGTTAACATATAGAAAGATAAAAAGAACTCACCACACACAATATAGTGTTTCCAATGAAAAGAGTATAGATTCTACATTAACTACTTATAAAATATAATATTTTATGACGATGATAAAATTAAGAACCCCTTAATCCAATGGAAAATAGGGAAATCTAATATGATAACTATTTTTAATGATGTGTGTGATAACGACATGGTGAAAGGTAAACTCGGCATCAACTCTATAAATTCTATTATCTTATTTGACTCTTTATCTACATAATATTTTAAATATAAATGTTTTTCTAAAGGTATCAATATTATATACAAAATATTAGTTATAGAATTAGTAGTGAAACCCCTTAATGGTACAATGATCACATCTCATGTCTATTATTCCTCTCCATTTGACGTCCATAGAAATTTTATTTCCGGAAAAAATTCATTCTTCTTATAGTTGGTGTTGATTTTATATTAGGAATGGATTTACATTATATACATAAATATCACATCAATTATTGTGAAATGGAAGTCACATTAAATATCTTAAACCAACCTATGATCATATATCAGTGTGAATATAAGTAAGAACATTTGAGGGAGATCAAATCCATTGAATGGATATTTAATCTCATCCATAATGAGTATTTATCACAAGGGAGAAATAATACATATATGATATACCTATTCTATATGAATTTTTTCATGTCTTTACAGAATAGTTTCCTAGCATTCCACCAAAGTGAGAAGTTAAGTTCAAAATAGAACTCATAGATGGTTTCATTCTTATTTGAATGATTCTCTCTTTATTTCTCTAATTGTGATTCATCAATTAAATAAGAATCTTTAGGGTAAACATGAAATTGGATTCATTTGGCCATTTGTGTCCCCTTGGGGTTCAAATATTCATTCATTAAAAAGAATGAAGGATCAAAGTGACTCTACATTGATTATTGGTATATAAAAATGTTTAAAATTATGAACAAGTATCATCTTCCCCATTTTTATAACTTGTTTGATCAGCTGTGTAGAGTTCAATCAGTTTCCTAGATTGACCTTCATTCGGGATATCATCAATTTAGGGCCAAAAGGGGGGGTATATACATGATATAAGTCTATAAAACACATTGTCACTATTAATATATAGTTATTCAATTCATCTGCACTAATTCCCATGTTATCTTCATGGGTTTAACAAATAGATCCATTAGATATTACCTTGATGATTTTGTGGTAGTATTTATAGATGACATTCTTATATACTCAAATGGAAAGGAAGAACATGAATATCAATTGAGAAATGTATTAAATAATCTAAGGAAAGATAAAATATATAAATTTTTTTAATTTTTTAATTTTGGATGAATGTTGATTCATTTTTGGGTTATATAATCTCAATAAAGGGTATATAATCATATCCATCAATGACCAGGGCTATTGAATGTTGGCCAGACCAACCATTATGACTGAGATCCATATTTTTCATAGTTTAGAGATATTATCGATGGATTTTGTTGATTTTATGATGACTATATAATCCAATGACCATGTTAACATAGAAGGAGCCAAGTTCTTATTGATAGACAAATGTGAGGAACATTTCAAGGAATTTAAGAGAATATTAGTTAGTGGATCTATTATTACATTACTCTATTGTGGAGAAGGGTTTATAGTCTAAACATATTCATAAAATAAGGTATTTATATATTTTCATAATCAAAATTACATGGTTATATCTTTTTACTCATGAATCTTTTATATTCATAAGAAATGTTACAGAAACAATGCTTTGGAGATAACTCTGAAATGTTTTACATTAAGAACATGGTGGTATTATCAATTTGGAGCAAACTATGATATATATACTTATCAAAAAATTAAAAAATATATATTGAAACATAAATATTTTAAAATGAATTAAAGAATATGGTTTGATATGATTATAGATTATGACTTCTCAACTAATTACTATAATAAGAAAGAAAAAAAATGTTCTTGCAGCTCTAAGTTGAAAGTATAATTCTATATTATCAATTATTTGGATCAAAAAAGATCCAATAATCACTGAATTTCAATGGATGAATCTAGAAATGTAGAATTAAGGGGAGAAACCAAATATTTATCAATTAAAAGTTCAACAATCAATTCAATTGAAGATTAAAGAGGCGCGAATTGAATATTTGAGCCAAAAAAGAAGCTTAATTTTTTTTCTTGTTTTACATTGATCACTCTGTATTGATAAGGTTCATGGAATGTGTATTTATTACTTATATTCTAGATTTTATTAGGGAGTTGTTAGAGGAAGCTCATAGTTCTTCATTCTCTATTAAACTTGGATGTACAAATATTTATAGAGATTTGAAAGAATACTTCTGAGGGATGGCATGAAGAGAGGTATCAAAGATATTATATCTTAGTCACTTGTAAATCTTCATGTTAAGGATAAAATAAAGACTTTTAAGGGTTTGTTACATCCTTTACCAATAATGTTATTAAAATGGAAAAATCAACATTGTTTTTTTGTTGGACTCCCCAAAATGACTAAATGGAATAATACTATATTGATTGTAGTCGATCAACTTACTTGGTGAGAAAAAATTATCTCTATAGGATAATAATTCTCTATGGGTAAAATTCCTTGGATATAAATAAAGTTATAGATATATTTTCATAGATTATCACATTTCATTGTGTCTGATTAGAATCAGAGTTTTACCACAATGTTTTGGTGAAGTGTTCTACAAGCACCTGATATAGATTTCAGTTTCAGAACTATATATCATCCCCAAATAGATGGATAGTCTAAATGAACAATTAAAAACATAAAGGATATTTTGAGATCTTGTTATTTTAATTTAAAATGATGTTGGGATCAACACCTTCCTCTTGTTTAGTTTTCTTAAAAATATAGATTTCACTCAAGAATTCAGATTTATCATTATGAATCCCTCTATGGAAATAAATTTATAGTCCAAACTTTTGTAATATAGATGGATAAAGAATATTATTGGTACCTGAGATCGTTAAAGAAAATGCAGATAAGGTTAGATCCATTTATCAACATAATTAGGTAACTCAGAGTTTGCATAAACATTGTGCTAATAATTATTAGCAAGATCTTGAAATTGAATTGGTTTATAATGTTTTTTAATAATTCTAATATGGAATAAGGTTATCAGATTTGGGATGATTGAGAAAACAATCCCTTTGTCTATTTGTTCATTTGTAGTTTTTGATCATATCAATATGATTTTCTATCGCTTGGACCCTCCAACGAACCTCTGTCAAGGTCATGATGTATTCTATGTTTCTCTCATGTGGTAGTACATACTATATAGATCACATCTACTAAATTTTGAAGCCATACCCCTAGAGAATGTTTTTTATTATGATTAAAAAGTTGTGGAGATTTTGGATCATACAAATAAATTGATATGAGATGATACCACACATCTGGTAATACATTTCTAGATAAAACATCGGTTTGAATAATCTTGATAGAAACTTGAGGATATGATGAGGTAGATGTATCATCCATTTTTTTATTATAGTGATTAATTTCAATGCATAAACTCATTTTAATGGGTGTAAAATATTTCACACTATGTTTTTGTGAATTATTTATTTCAGATGTATTATTTCCTTTATTATATTGTATTATATGCAATACCAATTCAAGCATCCATTTCATGAATCCTTGTGTTCTCTTGCACTTCACATGACATTGTGTTTGAACAGAACTATGATATATTATTAATATTATTATTATAATATGAGCAATAAAACCTAGATATTATAAATAAATATGAGAATAGTAATAAATAATATTTAAAAATTAATTATAATTGTTTTACATAAAAGAAACATATTGATTAAAATGTACTTAATTTTTATTAAAGTCTTTTTATATTACAAATAATATTATTTTCTCAAGAATTAATTTTTACGTATTTTGTGAAATAATGTAAATTTGATTTTTGACACTTTTATAAAATTAATATGAAAAAATAACCATCCTATAAGAAATCATCCCATCAAAATCATTTTTTTGTATAATTGTTCCGATTTTTTTAAAAAATATTTTTTGATGAATAGTGAAAATGCTAAATTTTAATTAAGAGCATACTTTTAATTTACTTTATTTATAATGTTAGAATGTATATCAAATTGAATTTAAAGTAATATTAGTTCAAATTTCTATTGATTAATCCAATTTTGGTAATAAAATAAGTTTAATATTAAATTTTTGATATAAAAAACTTTGAAAGCTTTTGGACATTTTTCATTTAAAATCTCACTTCCACATCATAACTACTAGATTAATATTAATTTAATGTATAACACTTATATTAAATGAATTTGGAAACTTGTATTTAATATTTTTAAACAGCAAAATTTATATTATATAATATGTTCAAATTAAAATTTTACCAAAATTATTAGTGAAAACCATTAAAATTAATTATTTTGATTAATATTAAAACGAGGTTCTGTACTATTTTGTTAAGATTTATTTCTTTTTACAAATGGGAAATATTATTTAATAAATAGGATTTGGTATTTAAAATAAGTAAGTGTAAATTATCTGATAAATCTCATTTTAATTTGTTCTTGTTTCATAGATAACATATGTAAATAAAAATATACAAGTTATCATCATAAATAAACTAAATTGTTACAATTTATGAAACATAAAACTAAGGTATAAAATGATAAAAATTTTATTTCTTATGTTTGGTGGATTTTTTTCTCAACCCTAACATCCCTCCACTACCATATTGATCAATTATGGAGTCGCATGAGGTTTGATTGACCTACCAATAGTGAATGCATTTGGGTATTTACAAAACATCCACTCCTCCACAATTATAAAAGGGTACTCACTCCCCTCACCTATTCACACCCCTCATGGAATTTATTTATCCATTACACTCACAAATCAATTCCCAACATACCTAATCTCATCTGACAAGCATTAGTTTTGAATTAATGAAAACCAAGAAATTAGTTTGCTGAAAACCTAAGCATGAAACCCAAAGAAGAGGTAACTTTTATCAATGAGCATTTTAGTTTAATTTATCCCTCCACATCCTAAAATTATTATTATGTCATCAAGATATAATAACAAATTTATTTCACATATTATATTTTTTGGGTATTTTACAGTAAATACCTATAACTATCTACTCTTCTATCAAATAGTATACAAAATTGACATTTGTGTGTACGACGAACTACCACCTTGTGAACCGATGTAATTTTATTAAATTTTCACCTATCATGGTTGGACATAATTATGAAAATATGGTTTATATATAATATTTATTATATTATTATTCTTTTCGAATTATTATTTTGTAGATGCCTTCATTATTTCCATTTTGGTAGTATGATAATGTCTCTCGTGTGTTGGGAAGACTAATGTCATGTAAAGGAATGTGATTCAATCACTCTTAAATGTATGTTATTATGTATTTTTTAATGGAAATATTTGATATATTTGGATTAAAAATTATTCTATGATTATAATATATCATTTTATTTTCATTCATTCATTTTGAAAAGAAAATGGAAATAGTTTTCATATGTACGTATGTAGCACTATCTCAATGAATATTGTATTTCATTTCATATAACTAAATTACATAATATAATATAAATATAAATATTCTGAAAATAATTGATATGTATATCACAAATTAAATTATAGATATAATTAAATTATGATCTATTTTAAATTAACTAAAACAAAAATTCAAAACATGCAAGAAAAATAAATTAGTTACTTTTCTAAACATGAAATCAAAATAAATTTTTTTATAGTCATGTAATAAAAATTCATAAGAAAATCATATATGGTATGATATATAAATATATGGTTCTATAATAGATTTTTAATAAACATCAAATTATTATATAATATGTTTTAGTGATTTTGATGAATTAAATACTTAGGGTATGGTATTTTTCTCTCAATTTTCCTTCTTTGAGACATACTCCATGTTATTCACCTACATTCTTTCACAAGGTGTATATAAAACCCATTTGACATGTAATTCCTTGAATTTATTTATCCTCAATATATTTTATGTCTAATTTTACATTATTACATCATGGTTATTGTGAAACAAGGTTACTAAAGTGGTAAGACTTTATAATACATTCTCATCGTTTATCCAGATTGTTTATGATTATGTTTTTGATGATAAAATCTAACGAAACATCCCTCCAAAACCAATGAATTTTATTATCATCTAATTATTAATAATATTTTATATTGATATTACCATTTTTTCAATATTTTTTAATTAAAATAATTGAGTCAATGTTCTTAATAAAATATGACCTTATTTATCTCTTCGTTCACAAATCTATTTTCACCCAAAACCAATTTTTCAAAGAAAATTTCAATTTTTTTTCTTATTCACATTTTATTTTCAATGAAATATTTTCCCATTTATGAATTTTTCGGAAATTTTTGTAATGCAATATTCATGTCATATTTCAGACAATTTATATTAGGATTTTTACAAAAATATTGAAGGAATATTTTATTTTAATAAGAACGACTTGAATGGAATTTTCTAGCATCATGTTAAACCATTGTTTCAAATATTATTTATAATTTTTCAGAATTAGGGATGGAGCTATGGGATATGGGCACTCCAACTTGTGATTATGGATTTTAGGGTTTTTTTCAACCATGGTGCTCCTGTTCCTCCTCAACTTTGATCATCCTTCTCCTCCCGGCGGCGTGGCATTGGTGGATCCCTCCTCGACGTCTACTCGTGACCCTTGGATTTACGTAGATGTTTGCAACCCTAAAGTTTCTATCGAGTCGAATAAATTAGCCTGTATTTAATCGGCTTAAAATCCTTGTTCTAGATATAAGGAGGCTTCACAACAGTCTCTTGTGGATTGAAAATTGACACATGGCGCGATGAATCGCGGAGGTCATCTGGTCGGGAGGATGTTGTTGTGGATATGGATCATATTGAGGTGTTGTTGTGATAATATAGGATTATTATTCTACCCTGCAGTGATGTTCTTCCTAGTTCCCAATCCTACAGTGATGTGATGAGAAATTAGTTTTAGGGCTGATGCTTGATGGATCTTGTTCGTTGGAACTGTTTAAGGACTCATGTCTTAGTGGAATAATTCGTAAGTGTCCATCAGCTCACGTTGAATCCAACCCTACAGTGCTTGCTAAGAGAATTTAAATTGTATGAAACTCCTTGATTCCAAGAATTGTTCTTATTAAAGGTGCACAACCATGGAAACATGACAATTTTATCCATAGAACCTCAAATTTGTGGTTCTTCTCTAACTGTAAATGTGTTTATCTTGGTTTCATTTCCTTTTTTCCTTCATATGACATGAAGCTTCGTGAATGGAGCATTTGAACCCTATTTCTCAAACCTAGATGGAATCATTTTCAAGATGGTATTTTTATTTAAATTTATCACATGAAAGAAATGCCTTTTCTTACTTCTAGATTCATCTTCATGGACTCAATTGGGTTCTCTAGCATCCGAAAATTTTGCATAACATTGGAAAGGCAATTGGGTCTCGGATTTGTGTTTAGAATGAGACTTAGGATGTTCATTTTGGTCAGTTTTCTAATATGTTGGTGGAGGTTGATCTTATATCCACTCATACTGACAATTTAATCCTTTCCACTCCCTCTAATAACATTTATGTTGATGTCGAGTATGAAAAAATCCTCTTTTCTGCAATGAATGGCTGTTGGACACTATTTGGAGTTATGTTAGAAGAATGTTTCGTGTGTGGAATGTGGGGTGAGAGGTCATTAAGTAGATCTCTATTATATGAAGTTGAAGTTGAAGGATTCAACTTTTCCAAAGTTTAATTATCAATATGGTGATTCACTTAACGATTGAGTTACCAATGTGGTTGATGTGTCGATTGATGGGAAATCTGATACTTGCAAAGGGTTTCTAATTGATGTATCTCTATTGAAGGATCATAGTGGCCCATATAATAATTGGTCTGATTTAGTTAAATAGGTTACTCTAGTTGAGGGAATCCATATATGGTACCTGAGATTGATGACCCCTGATACCTCCCAAGTTGATGTCTTCAATAAAAATATGTGAATCAACATGTTGCCTATCAACTAGAAATCCATACGCTCTTTCAGTTATGCGAATTATCAAAGAAACGGGGGATCATTTCTGAGGATGAACATGAGAATGTGAGTACCATAATTTGGGTCTTGGGTAGTGGTGGGCATTCCTCTTACAAGGATAAAATCTTTAGTAGAAATACAAAGATCACTAATAGTTAGGGTTTCACCTATGCCCCCTCAAAGAGGAGACCATACAAGGATTATTCTAATTTTCCTATAAAAATGGATACCAGATCATCATTTAAGGTGTCTAAGAAGGTTGATATAAATATCTTCAAAATATTCAATTTGGATAAGTCTCAATCTGAATGGGAGAATGGTGGTGTCTGTAGAGACCCGAAGCTTGACATACATTGACATTACATTACATTTGCAGAATACTTAGTACATAACAAAAACAAACACACAGGGACCGTAATAGTTTAGTGTCTTTCGAAAATCGGAATATAATCCTCTAATCCTGGTGAAAGATCATCAACATCTCGCATAAAGATCTTCCTTTTTATTATACCTAAAACCTTTCTTTATATCCTGGGGAAAATAAAACATAAAAGGGTGAGCTCAAATGCTCAGTAAGGGTAAACAAAAGAAATATCAATCACATCATATACATAACCACATAACTTTTGGAAATCTTAACCTGTAAAAGAGATCATAATTTCATAACCTGGGATAACTCATGGCAGTGAAATGTAATCACAATAATCATAACTTAAAACATTAAACTTTTTGGCATACACACATAATCATAGAGAATCATTTCTTGTTAGTCAAGACTCTTTGCCATGATTATCTTAGTGTACAAAGTCCCTTTCTGAACCGAGTCACCCTCGTTTCAGTCCTGTTTCACTGAACCGGTATAACCTACCATTCCAGCCATGTTTATCTCATGAGATATAAAATCTTTACCCAATGCATTGGAGGGAGATATAGGTACCACCCATCTCATAATGATACCATTCTTATGTGTGCCACCAATTCATAAATCATACATCATTGCATAACCCATGTAATAAAAATGGGATTCTTAAACAACATGACATCATAAAACAATTCATATAAGACAAAGGAATTAATAAAAATATTTCCATCACAACATAATCAAATCAATGTAATAATAGGGATAAAAATAGAACCCTTTATTATCTTAGATGGAAAATAATTTTGATAAAACACATGAACTTCATTCTTGAGGAAAATATACTTTCTACTTCAAAAACACTTTTCGTTTCTAAACATGTCAGACAATTTTAAACTAAAAGAAGTTGATTAAAAATAAACTTGAAAACTTGTAAAGGAAAATTTTTGGAAATAATGTTTTAAAAATCCATTCATGTCGAATAAGTTAAAAGAAAACATTCTTCTCGTACTTTTGTCGGAAAAGTCAAAAAGTACCTCGTATGAAAAACGACAAAAGATTCCTTTCATATCTTTTTTTTAAAAACTCACCGAAGGGTAAAAAATGGATTTAAAAAATTTTATGTGGATGGAAATAATATTACATATTTATGAAACATGGATTTGGATGATAAAATACACCCTAGTAAATACTTTTGAATAAACAATCTCGGATAAAAATGAGATTGTGATATTTCCCTTTCCTTAGGTCCGACTTGCCTTGTAAGTGTCCGAACCTCCTGTATAATGATTTAAATCATGTTATTGACTTATTCTAGAATCATATTCATTGTTATTATATCATATATGGTCCAATTATGAATTTATATTACCCGTTCTTTTGTAAATTCATGTTAATGTAGCGTTTTGGGTAAAATCGTCTCATTTTTTGTTCGTGTTTTTCACTTGTAATTATTCATATGATTAATTAGATCATCATTACTTAATTCCAGAATATAAAACATGATTTATATATATATATATATTCAGAATATAAATATATAATAAATCAGTAAGTGGAAATAAATACACCATTCATGGAGACGGTAGTCCGTACGTACGCATGAACACTGTTTTCGTTTCCTTATTGAATTGAATGGAATTAAGTAGATGAAATACATATAAATATAAATAATTACAGTATCATTTTTAGGTCATATATTTCATTATTACTTATTATATATACTTTATTATCATTCATGAATGGTTAATCATTTAGAATGAATCTCATCGCGTCGTGGAGAAGGTAGTCTGTACGTACGCACGAGCGATGATATCGTTCCCATGGTCGTGGAATTGTGTTGAAGTGTATTTATACTATTTCAGTATCAATATTACTTTATAATAATCATATATAGTTACTAATTACCCCTTTATACCCATCCAATTAAGGTGGTGACAGAAAATAGATTACACCACGGCGTGGAGACAGTATTCCGTACGTACGCACGCGCGGTGATTTCCTTTTTCCGTAGGATGGATAGAAGGATAATTAGAGTGTTTTAATATTTATAATAACATATCATTATATAAGAAATACTTATGTTATTACTTTATCATGAAACAACTAAAGAAGAAGAAGCTGAAGAAGAAAGAAATTGAAAAAGATCGGTAATGGATATTACCTCTTTTTGATGCGCCTTTTCTTAGCCTCCACTTAAAGAACAAAGGATGGTCTTTGAAGAAGACCAGGACCTCTAGGAGGATAATAGGGAAGTGGAGAAAGGATTTTGGCAGGGTTTGTCCAAGCTTGAAGGCTCAAAGTTGTGTGAGGAAAAGAGGGAGGAGGTGCCCTTTTATAAGGGAGGAGAGGGGCACCTTAGGAATATCTCAAAATATTATTTTATATTAAAGTCAAAATCGGTTTATAATGGTTCCAAAGGGTCTTATTTCGATTCTAAAGTGGGGATGGGTCGCGATCCTATCAAACAATTGGATTTAGACAAGTTTAGGTTATTATTTTAACCTTATCAATTAGATTTAACTTTAATTTAAATAATTTCACTTTTACCGTGTCTTTTTGTTTTCTAACACTATATGGTTAATACACTTACTATAACATGCCAAACGAACCCCAAATTGTTTATTATTAATATATATCCTTATCTAAGTCATTTGGCCTAACCTTAGATTTTTAGGAATAAAATAACAATTAATAATATAATATTTGATTTAAAAACTATTTTGTGTCAATTTTGACACTATTTGATATTTGATTTTTTGTGAAAGTCATAACAGAATTATATGTTCGATCCAAGTTGATTAAATCAACAATAATATATCATAGTAACCTAGAAAATTATTGGAATTCATAAGAAGTCTTAAATTACATTTATTTTGGTATTTATAATATCAATTATGTCAATATTTCATTAATAAGATAATTACTGCATCATATTTGTGTCATAAAGAAATTAACTTATATGATGTCTAGAAATTACAAATAAAATACCATTATGTAGGAAATCCTTTTATATTTCTAATGAATATTTACAATCGAATTTATATTATGTATAACCCTATATTAAAAATGTTTTAGTAAATAGACATTCATTTTAACTCTTTTAACTCTTCTTTGAATTAAAAAATAATAAATGTCCTAATCTAATCCAAGTGGGCCTAAATGATAATAGTTTACACTTAAGGTTGTTTTTGGTCAAGCTACACTTGTCCAATAGGATTATGACATGTTTTAGGGTAATATTAATATCATTTTTACCCTTAATTAACCTATTTACTTTTAACCGTGGTAAATAAAAGTAAAAAGTTACTATTCACCAAAAATTATTTTCATCTCATTGAACCACATTTTACTTAATGACATCAACTGTGTCTCTCAGATTTTTGAAATTCCATTCACAGAAGCGGTAAAATTATGTTTTATGAATGATTCAGTTTTTTAACTACCACTTAGTAGTTTCACTATTCATCAAAAATTGATGTTTTTCAGAACAATGCCAAAATTTCATCCTAAGCTATATTTCATATTCCGAATTCAAAAATGAAGTCTATTTTACCAAATTAATAACATATAAGTTTCAATAATTAATTTTATAATTAAATCCCGCTGTTAAAACAAATAGCGTGTTTTTAAGAAGTAATATCTATCAAAAGATTGACACTTGTTTATGTCTGGTTTAAATGTGAAATTACATCCAATGGCCAACATTGTATTAAATTGTAAAAATATATTCTAAATATACTTTAAAACCACTCAAATTAATAATTTATCACTATTAATTATTTTGATTAAAAAAGTTGTTTTTAATTATAATTTAGTAATTTTCACTATTCATCAGAATATGAAAGTTATCCGAAAAGTACCAAAACTTCACCTTAGGCTAAATTCGATACTCCGAATCCAAAAATGAAGTCCATTTTAAGAGCTAAAATTTCTAAAATTTTAAAAGGTGGTTATTTCTATTCATAACGGCTAGTTATAGTAATATTTTAATAGCATATCGTTGTTTAGTGAAACTCGATATTGCGTACTACACACGCTATCGAGGAAGGTCGTGATTGCGTGTAATTCAAGGCAAGTCAAGGATGTGTGTTGTGCAAGCTCCTTTTGGTGTAGCATACAAAACAAGACATTAATAAAATTAAAAAGAATATTTTTCATAAAATCTCGGGCTGTTACATTCTACCCCCCTTAAAATGAATTTCGCCCTCGAAATTCGTCGGGGTTATAAATGGTTTACTATTAGAAAGTTTCTTTATTAGAAACCCACATCATAAAAAAGAATACCAAAACTTGGCTTTAAAAAAAAAGTATGAAATGTAACGATTACCCAAATAAACTAATCACTGGGTTTCCACATAGGTGAAAATATGGATATGGAAGAGAAATCTAACCATCATGTTCTGATGGAGAGTGGTAGAGAACATGGATATGGAAAAGCCAGTAATCACCAATCCATAGATTTGTGATGATATAAGGTACCATCTGATTAATCAGGTATAAGATCACTAGGACACCATTTTTGGTTTTCAAGATCATTTCCCTAAAGTTGAAAATTTTCATTATAATAAATACTTACATTATTTTGGTACAATCTCACTGTTGTTCGTGCCTTGAACAATTTCCACTTCATCTCTTAAATAAATGAAGTTGAATTTGTTATTCGTGAAGTGTTAGAAGATCATGTGATAGAATGACGGGTCATTCCATCTGTCTCAAACAAAAGGTTAGCAAAAATTATATACATAAGTCGATCTATAGTGAGATTAATCATATATGGTTCCTAAAATGGACTTATACTTCATATATCATTCTTCTTAATATAATAAAACTAGTTTCTACTAAACAGGGACTTCCTGTAGGCCAGTGGTAGTTGATAACGGCCAGTCGCACTTCGGTTGTGGGTTCGATTCCCACAGCCTTGTCCGACACGATGGGCTGTCACCCGTTCTGCAGGTTGTCCTTTTTCTAAAACTATATTACTATAACATCCCATCAATAATATCGAAAAAAAACTTCTATCCTTAAACAATACTAACTTATGTCCAACATAATCCATTCCAATCTTTAGTCTTATCCATAATACTGCAGTCCACTCTCATAACATAGTGAAAACGATTACCAGAGATTTAACACCATCGTCAATCCCCATATATCATAAGATATGTTTTGTTGGTCACATTCCAAACATTCAAAGTCCTTAATTCTGTATTCTCTTGAATACCTTAGTAAAAACATGAATGCAGTTAAATGTTAACACTTTCCACATACCAAAATCCTCAAAATTCTATATACTCAAACCATGACATCACTTAGTCCTTATATCAATCATGAGCTCATGAATACTGTTAAACATTTCGTTTTCTCGTTTTCCCTTCATTATGCGCATATCATATTATTTCCAAAAATATCTCAATTACATTGAATACAACATTAGACCAATACATAAATATTCCAATACTCCATGATACAATATTATTTTGGAATCCCATTACATAAACACTTAATCATTCCACCACATCGTTGTCATATTCAACATCTCCAATAGTGATCGCATGTGACTTCCCTTTGTCCTTTGCCTTCAGTGGTTTCTCATGTTGATCATCACTAACCCTTGTATTAGGGCATTTATTATCATAATTCCCCATTTCCTTGCACTTGAAGCATTGAAGTGTTGGTGGAGCGTTCTCTGTAGTTTTTTCTTTATTCACATCATTAGAAACCCTTTTTCCATTACTTCGACACTCAGCTGCTCGATGACCTTCCTTTCCACACTTAAAACATTTTCTAGTCCCTTTAAGACAATCTCCACCATGCTTCTTTCCACACTTTGTGCATAAGGAAACATTCATCTTCTTTTCACCATTATTCTGAGATTTCTCCTTGAACTCCATCTTTCGTTTCTTGTCAAAACCATGAGATGGATATGTAACACCAACTTCCATTTCTAACTTGATAGCACAACGCACATTTTCTTCATAGCTACTGAAGTCTCTTATAGCTAATTCCCATCGAAGACTTGGTTTTAAGCCACTGAAAAATCGATCAACTTTACTTTCAGGTTGGATGATAATGCCAGATGCATACCTTGCAAGTCTTGTAAAATTCGCTTCGTATATACCAACAGATTCATCATCCTTTTTCTTTAGTTCAAGAAACTCCTTCTCCATCTTTGTTCGAAGAATACGAGGGAAGTACTTACTGAAAAACAAGTTCTTGAACTCGTCCCATTCCATGGACTCAATTTCATCACTTGGCCTCGTATTCTTGATAAGATTCCACCATTGATCATCTTCACCTTGCAAATGATATACTTCTAAGATGACTTTATCATGTTCAGAACATTGAAGAACTAAAAATATCTTTTCAGTGGTACTCATCCATTGTTTAGCAACAAGTGGATCGGAAGTCCCACTGAAAGAAGGTGTACGTTGCCTCATGAAGGACTCAATAGAATACTGTTCCTTTCTCAGCTCATTTGGAAGTCAAGAATGATTCATAGCTTGTGTAAGGATAGAAATAAGATTTTTCACTCCATCTCCCATAACATTTGTTTGTTCAGGAGGACAATCATTGCATTGTCCATTGAATTGATCAACACGGTTCCTTCGGGTTCCAGCCATCATCTAAAACCCAAAAAGAATAGTGTGAGAGGAAAAAATCATTCTAGGGAAAACAACATAGTAAAGGGGGAGTACCCTTAATATCTAACTTCTTAGGTTAAATTCTATGATCGTTACCGTAGTTCTAGGACCATATCCTATACGTATACTTATCATTAGGGACATCCCTAGACATACCTTAAAAATATCTCTAGGGATCTCACTAAAGTTCTCGCATCCTAGTTTCCAAAGGTTGACTAAACCTTTCCTCTGATACCAACTGTAGAGACCCGAAGCTTGACGTACATTGACATTACATTACATTTGAGGAATACTTAGTACATAACAAAAACACACACACAGGGACCGTAATAGTTTAGTGTCTTTTTGAAACTCGGAATATAATCCTCTAATCCTGGTGAAAGATCTTCAACATCTCCCATAAAGATATTCCTTTTTATTATACCTAAAACCTTTCTTTATATCCTGGGGAAAAGAAAACATAAAAGGGTGAGCTCAAATGCTCAGTAAGGGTAAATAAAAGAAATATCAATCACATCATATACATAAGCACATAAATTTTGGAAATCTTAACCTGTAAAAGAGATCATAATTTCATAACCCGGGATAACTCATGGCAGTGAAATGTAATCACAATAATCATAACTTAAAACATTAAACTTTTTGGCACACACACATAATCATAGAGAATCATTTCTTGTTAGTCAAGACTCATTTCCAGGACTATCTTAGTGGACAAAGTCCCTTTCTGAACCGAGTCACCCTCGTTTCAGTCCTGTTTCACTGAACCGGTATAACCTACCATTCCTTCCATGTTTATCTCATGAGATATAAAATCTTTACCCAATGCATTGGAGGGAGATATAGGTACCACCCATATCATAATGATACCATTCTTATGGGTGCCACAAATTCATAAATCATACATCATTGCATAACCCATGTAATAAAAATGGGATTCTTAAACAACATGACATCATAAAACAATTCATATAAGATAAAGGAATTCATAAAAATATTTCCATCACAACATAATCAAATCAATGTAATAATAGGTATAAAAACAGAACCCTTTATTATCTTAGATGGAAAATAATTTTGATAAAACACATGAACTTCATTCTTGAGGAAAATATCCTTTCTACTTCAAAAACACTTTTCCTTTCTAAACATGTCATACAATTTTAAACTAAAAGAAGTTGATTAAAAATAAACTTGAAAACTTGTAAAGGAAACATTTTGGAAATAATGTTTTAAAAATCAATTCATGTCCTATAAGTTAAAAGAAAACATTCTTCTCGTACTTTTGTCGGAAAAGTCAAAAAGTACCTCGTATGAAAAACGACAAAAGATTCCTTTCATATCCTTTTTTAAAAAACTCACCGAAGGGTAAAAATGGATTTAAAAAATTGTAGGTGGATGGAAATAATATTACATATTTATGAAACATGGATTTGGATGATAAAATACACCCCAGTAAATATTTTTGAATAAACAATCTCGGATAAAAATGAGATTGTGATATTTCCCTTACCTTAGGTCCGACTTGCTTTGTAAGTGTACAAACCTCCTGTATAATGATTTAAATCATGTTATTGACTTATTCTAGAATCATATGCATTGTTATTATATCATATATGGTCCAATTATGACTTTATATTACCCGTTCTTTTGTAAATTCATGTTAATGTAGCGTTTTGGGTAAAATCGTCTCATTTGTCGTTCGTGTTTTTAACTTGTAATTATTCATATGATTACTTAGATCATGATTACTTAATTCCAGAATATAAAACATGATTTATATATATATATTCAGAATATACATATATAATAAATAAGTAAATGGAATGAAATACACCATTCATGGAGACGGTAGTCCGTACGTACGCATGAACGCTGTTTTCGTTTCCTTATTGAATTGAATGGAATTAAGTAGATGACATAAATATAAATATAAATAATTCCAGTATCATTATTAGGACATATATTTCATTAGTACTTATTATATATACTTTATAATCATTCATGAATGGTTAATCATTGAGAATGAATCTCATCGCGTCGTGGAGACGGTAGTCCGTACGTACGCACGAGCGATGATATCGTTCCCATGGTCGTGGAATTGTGTTGAAGTGTATGTATACTATTTCAGTATCAATATCACTTTATAATAATCATATATAGTTACTCATTACACCTTTATACCCATCCAATTAAGGTGGTGGTGGAAAATAGATTACACCATGTCGTGGAGACGGTATTCCGTACGTACGCACGCGCGGTGATTTCCTTTTTCCGTAGGATGGATAGAAGGTTAATTAGAGTTGTTTCATATTTATAATAACATATCAGTATATAAGAAATACTTATGTTATTACTTTATCATGAAACAACTAAAGAAGAAGAAGTTGAAGAAAAAAGAAATTGAAAAAGATCGGTAATGGATATTACCTCTTTTTGACGCGCCTTTTCTTAGCCTCCACTTAAATAACTAAGGATGGTATTTGAAGAAAACCAGGACCTCTAGGATGATACTAGGGAAGTGGAGAAGGGATTTTGGCAGGGGTTGGCCGAGCTTGAAGGCTCAAAGTTGTGTGAGGAAGAGAGGGAGGAGGTGCCCTTTTATAAGTGAGGAGAGGGGCACCTTAGGAATATCTCAAAATATTATTTTATATTAAAGTCAAAATCGGTTTATAATGGTTCCAAAGGGTATTATTTAGAATCTGAAGTGGGGATGGGTCGAAATACTATCAAAAAATAGGATTTAGACAAGTTTAGGTTATTATTTTAACCTTATCAATTAGATTTAACTTTAAGATAAATAATTTAACTTTTGTTGTGTCTTTTTGTTTTCTTACACTATATGGTTAATACACTTACAATAACATGCCAAACGAACCCCAAATTGTTTATTATTAATATATATATCCGTATCTAAGTCATTTGTCCGAACCTTAGATTTTTATGAATAAAATAACAATTAATAATATAATATTTGATTTAAAAAACTATTTTGTGTCAATTTTGACACTATTTGATATATGATTTTTTTGAAAGTCATAACAGAATTATATGTTCAAAACAAGTTGATTAAATCAATAATAATATATCATAGTAACCTAGAAAATTAGTTTAATTCATAAAAAGTCTTAAATTACTTTTATTTTGGTATTTATAATATCAATTATGTCAATATTTCATTAATAAGATAATTATTGCATCATCTTTGTGTCATATATAAATTAACTTATTTAATGTCTAAAAATTAAAAATAAAATACCATTATGTAGGAAATATTTTTATCTTTATAATTCATATTTACAATCGAATTTATCTTATTTATAACCCTATATTAAAAATGTTTTAGTAAATAAACATTGATTTTATCTCTTTTAACTCTTCTTTGAATTAAATAATAATAAATGTCCTAATCTAATCCAAGTGGGCCTAAATGATAATATTTTACACTTAAGGTAGTTTTTGGTCGAGATACACTTGTCCAATAGGATTATGACTTGTGTTAGGGTAATATTAATATCATTTTTATCCTTAATTAACCTATTTACTTTTAACCGTGGTAAATAAAAGTAAAAAGTTACTATTCACCAAAACTTATTTCCATCTCATTGAACCACATTTTACTTACTGAAATCAACTGTGTCTCTCGGATTTTTGAAATTCCATTCACAGAAGCGGTAAATTTAAGTTTTATGAAAGATTCAGTTTTTTAACTACCACTTAGTAGTTTCACTATTCATCAAAAATTGATGTTTTTCAGAAAAATGCCAAAATTTCATCCTAAGATATATTTCATATTCCAAATTCAAAAATGAAGTCTATTTTACCAAATTCATAACATAGAATTTGCATTAATTAATTTTATAATTAAATCCCGCAGTTAAAACAAATAGCGTGTTTTTATGAAACAATATCTATCAAAAGATTAACACTTGTTTATGTCTGGTTTAAATGTGAAATTACATCCATTGACCAACATTGTATTAAATTGTAAAAATATATTCTAAATATACTTTAAAACCACTCAAATTAATAATTTATCACTATTAATTATTTTGATTAAAAAAGTTGTTTTTAATTATAATTTAGTAATTTTCACTATTCATCAGAATATGAAAGTTATCCGAAAAGTACCAAAACTTCACCTTAGGCTAAATTCGATACTCCGAATCCAAAAATGAAGTCCATTTTGAGAGATAAACTTTCTAAAATTTTAAAAGGTGGTTATTACTATTCACAACGGCTAGTTATAATAATATTTTAATAGCATATCGTTGTTTAGTGAAACTCGGTATTGCGTACTACACATGCTATCGAGGAAGGTCCTGATTGCGTGTAATGCAAGGCAAGTCAAGAATATGTGTTGTGCAAGCTCCTTTTGGTGTAGCGTACAACACAAGACATTAATAAAATTAAAAAGAATATTTTTCATAAAATCTCGGGCTGTTACAGTGACCCTGATTATAGAAATGATATGTTAAACTATGATCTCTAGATCTATTTTTAGTGGATGAGGGAATTTTTTTTGTTTGACCCCATCCACCTCTCTTATGTACTTTTTTTATTTATTCTTAATAAATGGTCAGCATGATTTCTTCTGGATGGACTATAAGTTTTCAGGTTGGGTTTCAAAGTAATATAGTCTCACAATTTTTTATGTATTAATTTTTATAAATCAAAATTTATATTTTCCTCATAAATTGTTGTAATAATTGATCAAAATCATATTCCATATATGATTACATTCCTTGAAATTACCAATGTTTTTCTACAGATATGATTAAAGAATTCCATTCATATTATTTCTTAGAATGGATTTTTTATAATGAAATGATTCTTATGAAACAATTTTGTATTCGAAAGGTTATACCATGAGGAAATACATTTGAATCCCATTTCATTTCATGGGTTATGCTAATATGAAGTGATTATGAAACTTGTATCTTTTCCATAGGTTATTATATGATGAAATGTTAATGATGCCAATTTAATATGATGAGATATGATATGATGAATTTTTATGATCTTATGGAACACATAAACATAGTTTTCATAATGATAATGGTGAGACCTATATCTCTGACAAATGAAACTGGTAATGATTTATATATCATGAAATATAATTGACTAGAATAAGGCATGATGTTTGTTCCATAACGGACTATTTACAATATAATGGTCTTCGGAGTGAACCATTACTACTATGAGAGTTCTGGGAGTGAACCCATTTCAATATGATATCCATGGCAGTGATCCTTGACTAAAATGGAAATCATTTTCTATTCATGTGTGTAAGAAACAAATCTATGTCGTGTTCCAATGTTATGCTCTTAGGGATGTGGTTATTTGATTCCCTTATGAATCATGTTCTATAAACTAAAAATATTTATTCCATTACTCAATAATATGATATTTGATATGAATTTTATGTTTTTTAAAATATTATTTCCATGTTCTCATACCCTTATATTAATGTTATTATTACTTGTATCAAATATTTACCCTTACTACGCATTTTATCTTTCCATTTTCATTTTTCCTTTCCCCTGGTTATGAAGAAAATTATTATGTAATACATTTATAAGAGTGGTTGTAATTATGAATATCCTAGTGGTAGATGATGTAGTTTATGAATGGAACAATTTTTTGTAGATCCATGTTTCCAAAGATGTTAAATTATTACAGTCATAGGGTGCATGTTTGTGTAATGTAAGGAATATTCATAAAACATGATGTAATATCTATGTGTGTTAATCTTGGGTTTATATAAATATTATGTGTATGATTAAATAATATAGTACGACAACACAATCAATCTATATAACACATGTTACCCAAAATGATAGTTTGATCTCTAATAAAAACTAGTTTATAAGGAAAGTTTCTTTTTAAATAGTTTTCATAAGAAAATCCTTTGGTTTCCATTAAAATAATAATCAATGAAAACCTAGTAATATAAATATGAAAATGGAAGTTCTATTGAAGTTAGTAATAAAAAATATTTATATCGCAACTGAATAAATGTGTGAAAACCAAAATATGAAATATAGATATCGCTAAGAATGAAACAAAAGATGGCCTTAGGATATTGTAATATGTAAAAAAGAAAAATAAGGAACACTATACATGCATAATGGGAATCCTATGATATTGATTACCACTATAGTCTATTAGTATCACAAAAATATCAACTAGTGGTCTAAAACTCATCAAATATTTCATATTCACATAACCAAATGAATCTAATATTCAAAATGTGATCCCATCTACTAAATTTCATTAATATAATACATAAACCATGCACAAAATTTTAAAAAACATTTTCAAATGAATAAAACCACCTCTCTATGCCCAGAAAATTACGTTTTGAGTAAAAACGCACATTTATTCAAATCATTGAACAAATGATGTACAAAACAATATTTTTAAAGAATGCCAAATTAATAAAATGCTTCGCATTCCCCCCTAGATGAAGATTCATTAAATTAACTCATAGATTTAAAATAAATGAATTTAATAAAAAAAATAATTTACAATAACATAATGTATGTTAATGGAAAAACCCACTATGTAGTGTATCATATCTCACCAATAGATAAAACCATATTGCCATCAAGATATAAAATTGGGATCAAAGATATCATGACCTCACAATCATGTATCCATAATAAGAGTAATTAATTACCCATAAAACCCTCTATATTCAATAATAAATTCCCAATAGGGTTCCAAATAAACAATATAAAGGGAGATCATGGGTTGTTCTGGAGAATAGAGGGAATATCGATAGGATATGTGAACGTACCATGAAGAGATCCACCTAAATTGGTCAAAAACCACAAATTTACAAAGTATAGTAACCTCTAAAGCTTCAAAGACTAGTTTGTTTGAGACATAGAGGGATAGGAAGAGATTAGTGTTAAAAATTACATAGTCTATAAGGGGAAAATATAATTTAAAAAAAATCAGACATGGTCTCTTGGTTAGGCCACATGGTTAGAAATTTTTTAATTAACTATTTGGTAGCTATTGTCACATGAAAAACAAAAAACACTATTATATAGGAATATCAACATGGTTAGACACACCGTGGTCACATTGTGTGATATCCTATGTGAAAAATTTATTCGATGACATGGTTTTTGTAGTCACTCTCACTATTATAGAAAACAATTTTTAAATCATTCAAATCTCCACTGGAACAAATATATCCATTCTACTCAATTACTACTAACCATGCATAGATAGAGAACCTAGCTTGATTTCTGTGGAACTCATAGTTTTCATACCCTAACTCTTGAAATCATTTTGAACCACATATTATATAAATTATATTAAAATGGATATACATGTTACCCAGAGGGAATAACACAACCCCTTTTAACAAGAATCCTATAATTTAATATATTAAAATTTCTAGAATATTAGGAAATACACGTTTATTAAAACAAACCATTAAAAAATTAAATTTAAGACTCAATTTTAATATTACTCATAATGGTAGAAAATCTATTTATGTGCTATATTTTAAAAAATAATAATTTTACATCTTATTAAAAATACAAAAGTACCTCATTTAGAAAATGATAAAAATAATTTTTTAAACATTTTCATGAGAATTCAAACATCAATATAATTTACGTTAAAAAATTAATGGGGTTTTGCACAAAACTATTCTTCAAAATGTATTATAAATCATGTAAATTGAAGAGATAAGATTCCAGAACTAAGGGAGAAGTAAAATTAGTTTTCCTAAAAACAATTATTTTAGACCTTTGAGTACATAGATAGGGATAATTTATATGAACACTTGTGATGTCATGAAGCAAAAAAGTTATAATAAATGAATAAATATTTATTAGTGATATATCATAAATGTTCAACATCTAAAATTTAATCATAAATAATCTCAGTAAACAATGAGATTGTATAAAATCTCATGCCATTTTAGTAACATTAGAATCATAACCCCATAAATGTAATACAATTAATTGAAACAAAAGATACAATGAACATAAATATTTTCTTGATATAACATAACAAATTGGAATTATATATTCCAAATTAAAGAAATACTTATTGAATATGTAATATATATGATGGAAGAAAAAGTGAGATGAGAAACCCTTACATTAAGTCTTAATTATTTCATAAGATCATTTATACTCATTTATAATAAATATAGATTTATTAAAAATACATGCATGAATAATATTCATAATTATAATAAAATAATTTTTAAATTATAATAAAATTTCATTTGTTCATTATTAATTTTTCATTATCATTTTCATTTGTGGTTATATCCACTTCATTTCCCTTGTACGTTTCAATTAAATCATTATAGTCCTTGATTTGTGATCATGGTTCCATCATATTCCCATTTATTTTCATCATATTAATATCATATATATTTTTATTAAAAATAATAACCACCCACATAATGTAGATATAGGAAAATGAATTACTTTTTTCATGGAAGAAGTTTTCAATATGTACAATTAAATACTACTTATATTTTCCAATCAAAAGTAGAAAAGAATGATAGAAAATATTTTATCATTAAAAAATAATAATTATATTAAAAATATCAAATATACTTATCAAATCCATTATTATATCCAATAATAGTTGGTATAATTATAGAAGAAATATTTATTCAATTCCATGTAACCATTTATAAATTGACAAGATACATTATACAATATTATAGATAATTAATAACATATTATTATTAACATAACCTAAGGAAAGAAAAAAAATGAAATATGTGAGCATAGATGTTGTAGAACCGTAATATTTTATGATATATATAATTTTTAACTTCTTTCATCTATTATTTCGTACACTACACCAATATATGGTTGCGTTATATACTATACTATCTTAGCTTGTAGTATACGCAACACTATACTAGGACTCTATTACACAAAATTTCTATTTTTTTATATTTTTCATTTCACCCAAGACCAATTATAAATGAAAAAATAAATATTACTGTGTTACCTTATATTCTAATTATTATAATTGAAGGTATGAACAGTATTAACTTTCTTTTGAAAAGCTATTTAAATTAAAATATGTGAGGATATAAAATCATAAAATCTATATTGATAGATTTTATTAATGTAATATTAATTAAATATATTCAATATAATTTTTAAAATTAATATTTTATGATTTATAGACATGAGACAATAAAAAATTCAATTATTCAGATAAATGATGTATTTTTAAAAGAAAAACAGTTTTACATCCATTTGATAGTGCACCCATTTTAAATATAATTTTTCAAACATTTATATATTATTTTTGAAAAAACAAATATCTTTATTGAATCGGGATATAAAAATTTACATTGGATGGATTGTTGATATTTTTCCGATAAATTTGACATTTTTATGAATATTAAAAAGATATAATATTTTAATTGAAAACAAAAATTTTCATTGAAATAATTTATGTTGTTAAATTGTATTATTTAATTGTTTAAAAGTATATATATAATATATTTTTATCATTGAATATAATGTGGGTTGTTGGAAATTATTTTATATTGATGTCATATTTATAAACATTTCAATCTTTTACAATATATTAACTTTTAAAAACCTATTTTTTCATTCTGATAACAGGATTAATATAAAATTATTTATTGAAACATATGTGTCTTGATTTTTTAAAACATTATTATATATTTGGAATATATGTGTCCAAATTATGTAAATATATTTTTTGGGGGAATTATTAATATTAAATTCAATAATTTTTATTAATACGGTAAAAAAGGAAAATCAGGTAATTATAGGTAAATATAATATAATAATATTAACATTAAACATCACCTAATATTATTGGATGTGTTATTTTAGACATAAAACCTCATTGGGTTAAACTTATACCATTTTGAAGCCACTTGGATGAGATTAGGAGAGTTAATATGTTTTATTTAAAGAAAGGTTAAATATGTCTCTCTCAAATGTTAATAACATTATCATTTTTAAAATAATTATAAAAAAAGATAAATTCTACTATAAATATGTATTTTAATGTTAATTTTTTTCCTTATCATTGTAATTTGTTTGTAATTTTTAGACAACAAATAATTTCTTTAATGGCTTATACGTTGATGATACAGAAATTATTTAATTAATGATAAATCAATGAAATAATTTTTATTAAAATGATAATAACCTGTAAAAGAAAAAAAAACTCGAAAAAATATTATTTTTTGATTATATCTTCATAATAATAATCCAATGTTCGAGTTATTGAACATTGAGAGCCTTATAGAAGAGATTTTGACACTTATATTTTTTTATTTCAAGTAATGTTAAACATGCCACTTTAAAATTTTAATTAGTATTACATTTTTAATATTATATTTTATAAGAGATATATTAGAATAAATGTTTTATTATGAAATATATTATATTTATCTTCATCATTGTATTTTATTTATAATTTTTAATCAAAACTAATTTAATTAAATAATTACATAAAACTGATTATGTAATTATTTTATTAAGGGAAATATAAAATAAATGATATTAGAAATTTTACAATATATATATAATTTTAGATAATTAATTGGTTAAAATTTTTTTATATATTTACTTGAGAACTTATAGATATATTAATATATAATTTTTAGCATAAAATCATATCTTGTACTTTTAAAAATCAATAGATTTAATAGTGTCAAAATTGACACTATTGTTTGTTTATCAAATTTATGTATTATTAAATTATTTAAGAATCATGGAACATTTTTTAAAATATATAATAATTAATATATGATATTAAAGATTATAAATTATTCATTTATCATCATATTTACATCATATAATTAAATATTACACAATTTTAATATTAAAACATTTGTTACCATCAATAAATTAAAATAGAACATCTAAAGGTTAATTAAAATGATAACATTTAAATTCAAAAACAATTTATGTATAAAATTTATTTTAGGATTATAATAAAACCTTATCTCTTATAATCATTTAAAATATGAAATTTTGTAGCTTTTTAGATGTGTTTTTATGTAATTATAAATTACAACTATTTGAAATTCCAAAGGTTTCCCGAAACTCAATTATAAAAGGGTACTTTCTTCCTCAAAATTTCAATTCACCTAGAGCCTTCAAGATATACCTTACCCTTCAAATTTCACATATAAATTACTTAGTCAAATTTTATAGGTTATTTTCTTCCCAATAGACCATATCTGGTGCCTTTAAGAGGATATTTAGAGGGAGCTCGTTGAAGAACATGTAATATTCTCTACTGATTCTCTAAAATTATTTCTTCTTCTAATTCCACTTTTTTTCCATTATAAATTAATAACTACATATAATTTATAAACAAATATGTTATTAATATTATGGAACAACCATATTCCACCTTTTATCCATCCTACAAAAAACAAAATTACCACTCGCCCTTACGTACGACTTACCTTCCCCACACTATGGTGTAAGTAGTTTTTCATCACTAGCTTACATGGATGGATATGTTGATAGAAATAATAATTATATTTGATTATTATTTAATTATATTGATTATTAAATATTAAATACACCATCCACTTCAATACCATTCAGCAATTATGGGATTGATATCATTGCTCGTGTGTAGGTACGACATAATGTCTTCACGATGCGATGTGATTCGTTCTATATGATCATCATTAAAGAATGATTATATAAATAAATGAAATGAATAACTATTATATATATTATACTAATATCATTCTCACAATTATATAACTATAAACTAATAATAGGAGCAAAGATCTTATTCAACAAAACTTGCATATGAAAATACATAAGTTAATACCCTAATAACGAGTAATAATTACATTTTATTGGCCAAGAGATGATAATATGATCATATATGATATCATAAAAATTACTGTTATTCTAGAATAAGTAAATTACATATTTTAAGACATTATAAAAGTGTATTGTAGACGTACAATGGATTTCAGACCTAAGGTAATGAATAATTTTGTAATCTCATTTTTATCCGAGATTATTTATATGTAAGTATTTAATGGGGTCTATTTATTATCCATGTACATGTTTCTTAAATATATTTTCTAGAAATATTATTTTTATTCTTATACAATTTTTTAATGTCAATTTTACCCATTGAAATTTTTTTATTAAATTGAATGAAAGTAATCTTTTGTCATTTTTTTTAATATGAGGTACTTTTTAACTTTCCATCAAAAGAAAGAGAAGAATGTTCTATTTTATATTATACAGAATAAATGGATTTTTACAAGTCCATATTTCATGAATCTTTCTTTACAATATTTATTTTTTATTTTCAATGAACATCTTTTATTTTAAATTTTTTCAAAATTTAGAGAATCGAAATTTTATTTTAAGAAGAACAAATATTTTATCCAATAATTAATTTCATGTGTTCTATCAAAACTTATTTCCATCTCTGATGGAATTATTTAATAGGGTTATGTTCATGAAATAATATCCCTATTATACCTATGGTTGGATTTTTTTTATTATGTAATACTATTTATGAAATCCATTTTTTTTATATGTATTATGTTGTGATAAAATATTGTTTAAGAACCCCATTTTATTCCTTGGGTTATGTTATGATAAATGATTTCATAGTTTTTTGGGACATGTAAGAATGATTTCATTATAAGATGGGTGGGGCCTATATCTTCTTCAAATGCATTGGGTAAATATTTAGATCTGATGAGATAGACATGGCAGAAATAGAAAGTAAATCTCGTTCAGTAATACTGGGCTGGAACAACAAGTAATTTAAGTTCAGTAATACATGGATGAAACAAATATTGATGTTGGTTCAGTAATGGAATTTGTCCACTATGGCGGTCATGTGAATGAGCCTTGTATAATATTTAAATGATTTTGTATTATTATGAGTTTTCCATAAATCCATGTTTTATTCAAATTCTATTTTATCATGGTTCGTGTTACTTTATGATTTATGCTTTATGAACTTCTAATATTCATTTTATTAATCAATATTTTTATAAATGTTAAATGTGATAAGATTCATAAAAGACATTTTCATGTTTTTACATTCTTATATTCTTGATTTATGTTATATTTTACTTGTCTACCCTTACTAATCCCCGGATCTCACCCTTTTTATGGATCATTTCCCCTGGATGTGAAGAAGGTTATTATGTAATATTTTTAAAAAATGGTTCTAGTTATAATGAAATAGGAAGGAGAAGATGTTAATGATTTATGAACTAGTTTTTTAGGTATCTGTTAGTTTCCAAAGACACTAAAATAATACGGTATTTGGGTGTTTATTTTCATAAATTTTTATAGATTTTATAAAATTAATGTAATGTACATATACATTAAGCTTTGGTTTTTACTGTTGGTATCATAGTGAATTTTTAGTCAACCTTTCGAAACTATGATGAGAAACATTTAGTCAAGATATCTAGATATATTTTAATGATATGTCTAGGGATGTCCTAAATATAATTATAAGTATAATTTACAATCATATAGTTTTTGATAATCATGAATAACCAATGATTAAACCTAATATATAAAATATTTACACATTATAAGTAGTATACCTTACTTATATGTTTTTAATCACTGATATGTTTTTCTCTCACTTTTGATTCTATACTTAGTCAATATCTAGAAATAGATAGAACATAGATAACCTTCAATGTTTCCGATTTGGAATGTATGGGAATTTGGAAAATGGATTTCCCAAGTTGAAATATCAAAAAAAGAATCATAAAGGTTGTATGAGTATTGGTTATACTGTTGAGGATAAAGAGATTTCAAATGACATGTGAATGGTATGAGATGTTATTCCAGTATTTTTTTACCTTAAACATAAGATTCATGATTATATTAAAGGTCAGGAACCTTATGAAATGATTAAAATATTAGGAAAGACTAAGATGATGGATCCTGAGTATTGGATTAAGAATATTGTTGGATGGTTGAGGTGTATATGTTTTGGAATTCAAAGATTATGCTGTATGAATAATGAAATATATAAATTTTTTGTATACTTTTTCATTGTGGATATGAAATGATATTTTTAATAGTTCTAAGTACCCATTAAAGTTATTTACTAGTAAGGTTATATACTTGGAGAATACATGATTAATATAATGATGTTTAGATAAAGGTATTTTTTATTTGAATAAGTAAATTAGATGATTCATGATTCTTGGGAACTGATTATGGATTTTTTGTCCAGAGGGTTATCCTATCATGGAAAATGTATACAACATTTTGGGAATTAAGAAATATAACCATTAATATTTGGAATAATGAAACAAGTTTTTTTCAATATTGATATATGGTAATTTAGGTTATTAACATGACTCAATTGAATAAATGATGAAGTTATTAAAATGATTGGAATGTGATGAATAGGGGATACCTTATGATATATGGGGGATAAATTATATTCCTAGTTAGTGAACCTCTTTCTAAAGTTTCCAATTTTAGTTTTTAGATTGATGTATGATAATCTATTTATGGAATGTTTAAGTTAAACATCTAATGACATTTGTTTGAATAAATTCATATATCCCCAAAGGTGTACTTATTCATATTTTGTTACTTGTGATAACCTTTTTGTTGTGAAAAATATAAATGGAATGTTATGTCATTCTATTAATGGATAGCATGATCTGTAAACACTTTATTAATGAAAATGTAAACATCATTTATTTGTGTAATATATAAATTGGATGTTTTTCAACGTGCGACCAATGGTGAGATTGTACCAAAATCAAGCAGGTATATTTTATCATGAAAATTAATCAATATTAGGAAAATGGTTTGTGATGTAAAAGTGTGTCTTATTATCATCATTTTTTATGATATCAATGACCTCTTTCACATTTCATTAGTTTATGTTTTTTTATTTTTAACATTAATTGGATCACCATCATTTTTATGATCAATGATCTTTATAAATATCTATCATTAATTATTGTTTTACTCCATAACAAAATATTTACCTATGTTCTCTCACATATATACCTAGTTCTTATTTAATATGGGTAATTGTTACTTTCCAAATATTCCTTTTCAAAAGGAAGTTTTAGTATAAGTTTTTACGATGTGGGTTTCTATCCTTTTATAACTGCAATGAATTTATAAGTGAAATTAATTTTAAGGGGGGTATAATGTAACACCCAAAGATTTCATCTTAGAGTTTATTTTTAATTTCTTTGATCTATTTTGACATATTCTACACCATGATAAGCTTGCACTATATGCAACACCATCTTATCTTGTGGTATACACAATACTATGATTGGAGACTATTACACAAAAGATCAAGTTATTTGGATAGAATTAATTTCAATAAATATTGATTATAAGTGAAAAACTAAATAGTATTATGTTTATTTATAACATAATCATTATAATGGAAGGTATGAACAGTATTAACTTTCTTTTGAAAAACTTTTTAAATGAAAATAAGTGAGTTATAAAATAATAAATTCACTCATGATGAATTTTATTTATGTAATATAAATGTAATATATACATAATATATTCAATATAACGTTTAAAATTAATATTATTTCTTTTATATAAATTATATAAGAACTAATTAAATTTTTTAGAGAAAAGAAGTATTTTTTTAAAAATGCATTTTTACAATCTTTTGATTGTGAACCCATTTTAAATCTAGTTTTTGACACTTTTATATATTCTATTTGACAAAATAAGATTCTTCTTTGAAATGAGGATATAAAAATATACTTTGGATGAATTTTTTATATTTTTTGAGAAATTTGACGTTTTACAGAATAGTAAAAAGATACTAAATATTAATTGAAAACAACTTTTTTCATCAAAATAGATTATGTTGTTAAATAATATTATTTAAAGAATTGAAAATACTAATTTAATATATTTTTATCATTTAAAATAATTTTCTTAATTGGCACTAATTTTACATTGAATTCAGATGTAAAAACATTTCTATCTTTTGCAATGTTTTAACTTTTAAAAACCTTTTTTGTTATTCTGACAATAGGATTAATTTTAAAAAAAATTAATTCATGTTCTGTGTACTGAATATTGAAAAATGGATTCCAAATTTGGAATTAGTGGGACCAAATTACTTAAATTGATTTCATTTTTTTGTCATTATTAATAGTAACTTTGGTAATTTTTATTAATATGTTAAAATAGTAAATCGAGTAATTAAGTGTAAGTACATTATTATAAAATTAACATAAAACTTGTACTAATATGATTGGATTAGTGATTTTAGACCTAATCCATCCTTGGGTTGAGATTATAACCTTTTGAAACCACATGGATGAGATTAGAACATTTAATATATTTTATTTAATGAAACGTTAAATATGACTTTCTCAAAATTAAATAAATTTATTATTCTAAAACTATATATATATATATATAAGATTAATTAAAATTTAAATAACTATCTTAAATATTAAATAATTTTAGTTATCATTGTAATTTATTTATAATTTTTATGAAAAAAAATAATTTCATTGAAGGCTTATACATTGATGATGCAGAAATTATTTAATTGTTGACAAATCAATAAAATAATTTTCATTCAACTGATAATAACCATTAAAAGACTTCAACACGCGACCAAATATTATTTTCCGATTATATCACAACCATAATCATCCAAGGGACGGGTTATTGAAAATTTGGATCCTTATAGAGGATATTTTGACACTTATATTGTTTTTTATTTAAATTGATGTCAAAATTGTCACATTAAAGTTTTAATTAGTATATAATTTTTAATATAGTATTTTGTAGGAGATAAATTAGACTAAATATAATGCCCCGATCCAAAAATCCCAGATCCGGTGCACTATTTTAATACATTGGCATGATTATAAGGAATCAAGTCTTGAAACACCAATTAGTTTAGCATTCTTGGAAAATAGATTACATACCTGAACAGTACATTACACATTAGAAAATAAAACATGACATAAATTATCCTTTGAGAACTCCATTAATACTCCAGATTAACCCTGCGTATCAATCATAATAAACTTCATAGAATCCAGGGAAAATAAAACATAAAAAATGGGTGAGCTCAGATGCTCAGTAAGAGTAAGAAATACAACGGAAGATAACATAAACATTAAGCATGGTGAATAATTGTAAACATGTGCCATTACAAATAATAAAAATGAACACATTATGGCATGAATATATGATGAGTATATAATTCCATAATAAAACTTAGTCATGGGTATTCTACTAGTCAAATAAGGACATGAAATGTCAATAGCTAATCTCATACTGATGGAATTCATAATGTCAGACATCATAACCACATAGTCAAGTACTCGTGCGAAGACTACAAATAAATTTTTTTCAAGGCCTTATTCCAAGGAACTAGTTTGTATCATGAGACCTATCGATGAATCAAGAAGCTATAGTGGGCTCCACCCATCACTTACTATGTCCAATGCATTCCTCATATGAAATGGTTGAAACATAATCTAGACATTCGTACTAAAATTAGCATATGAAATGTCAATAATTTAACCAAAAACCATGAATGGTATGAAAATATCACATCCACAACCAACCATAATTCATTAAATATAATAAGGAAGATTTTATTATAATAAATTAACCTCAATAAATAATGATGAAGGATATTGACATAGATGGAAATAATCATCAAAACTATTTGGGATACACATGCCCCTTTTTCTTGAAAACACTTAAAAGTCTCACTATCTATCAAGAATCCTTTTAAAATAGATTTTTAAATCAAAGTGTATCATACCACTTTGCGACTTTTAAAAGGAATTTTAATTTTAAAACATTAATTTCCATATAAATAATTCCTAAAACCATTTTTAAAACATGGACATTAATGAGAATGATTTAGAAGAAATAATATCTAATACATTTAAAATGATATTTTAGTTAGAGTTCTTAACAAAAAGAGAGACATTTGAATAAAAATAATTTAGGAATAGAAAATTTATAATATCGTGAGAATAATGGGATTCATGATATACTAAGTCAAAGTGCAGTATATACACCATATAAAAGTGAATTGGTGCATAGCCAACAAAGAAGTCTCAAAGGAATGTAAATTGAGATTAAATCCCTTATAAAGATTGTATCCTTAGGTAAAGGATATATCAATGAAATAATTATGTGTGAAAAATATAAATACACTCAATATGATTGTATATTTATTTTAAATAAATCAGAGGAAATTCATACATATTCTTGTAAAAAAACCAAAGAATTGGATGTTTAACTCAATGAATGGAGATTGAGTTAAATTACTCTTATCAAGTTCATATAGATGACTTGAGAATTTTTCCATGGAGTGATTATGTGTATCAAATGTATATCCATAGAAATGGTAGTGGAAATTATTACACAAATAATAAAAAGTGATTCCACACATAATCATGGAGTAAAATAATAAATGAAGTGTGCGTAAAGACAAATGAGTGGAAATTGAAATTTGAAATTCCCTAACCAAATTGGTAACTTAAGAAACAAATATCCCATGAAAGATGGACCATAAAATTAAGATTTTGAATACCCATTAATTAAATTATATTACCCTAAGAATACAATCATGGGAAGTACATGCACCACACAAAAGGAAATAGTGGCCAATATAGCATGAATCTCACCAGAATAAAAAGTAATATGAAAAACCCTTACTTCATTGTAATCAATAAAGTCGTATGACCAAAAGTTAATAACCACCAAATGAATCACAAAATACCATTATTTCCTCTGGAATTGGGGATGAACTTATTGATTAAAGGTTAAAACATTCCAAGAGGTTTCTAACGGGGTTTTTTGTAGAACCGGAAACATCCAATGATTCCACATCCAATCAGAGCTACTTTCCAAAGGTAGGTGCTCATTAGTTGTGGACTGAGGAGGCCTAGGAATTTTCATTGGTCGAGAGGATGGGAGGTCGGACTCATCACACATTTTTTAGGGAAATTATTGTCTACTTAGAGACTCTCTTTATAGATTTAAGTTATGTTTGTGAATCCTTATTACATTACCAAGTATAAAATGAGCTTTTCCTTTAGATATGACATTCAATGATAATATATAGGAAATTTAGAGAATCTTTTATATGTATTCGAGGTTCTTAATCGATAGAGAATCATCTGTATTTGTTAAAGATTCTTAGTCAATGGTATCCTTCAATACATAAAAGTCTCTTGGTCATTATGATGATCATACTAGTTTTAAAGTCACTCAGTGGGGCACTTGAAGTTTATTGTCATTCAAAAGGACATTGATTATTTCAGAGTTAGGATCGTACCTGCAGATGGGCTATATATGAATCCATTTTTTTAGAAAAGGAACCATAACCCACGTTGTTCGAGTAAGGGAGTATGATGTTTATGCATGATTTATGGCTAAAAGAAATATTTCATGATACTTTTACACTCTAAGCTCACGTGAGTCATGCTCGGTGTGAGAAACAAGAGGTATTGGTGAAACCAGAAAATTGTGCCATGAAAGATGCAATGATGTGGGGCTTATGTATGTATGACTGCCCAAATAGATAAGGATTAAGATTTACTTCTGGGAAGAAATCCAGGAACAGGGTCCATAAAGGTATATGTGATTCATGGATATTTGGATACTCTAACTTGGGGCTTACTCCTGAAGAAGAGGCCTAAATTAGGAGGGGACTTAGGATTGGGTTTTACTTCTGAGAAGGAAGCCCAGATCAAAAGGAATTATGACTAGTTAAGAGAAATTAAGACTGAGGCTTACTCTTGAAAAGGAGGCCCAGGTTAAAGGGATTTGAAAAATTAAGGGTCTTTGGGTTTACTCCTAAAGAGGATGACCATATTTTAGACTTGGATACTAGGGCTTACTCATGAAAAGGAAGCCCAGGTTTAAGGGAATTATGGTTTGGTCTTTCTCCTAAGGAGGATGCCCAAATTAATGAGGACTTGGGGGTTACTCCTAAGGATTATGCCCAAATTAGGGGACTTGGGACTTACTCTTGAAGAGGATGCCCAAGTTAAAGGAATTATGGTTGGAGATTACTCCTCAAAAAGAGGCCCAAATAAGGTTCTCTCATCTTAAAGGATGAGGTTGAATGAATGAAATCTCTAACTTTAGTGATATAAAGATGTGTAAATCGCTATATTTTAAGAGATATTCCATGGAATTCCTTTCATATAAGGAATTAAATCATGAAAACATAACATAAATGGCTTTAAAGAGTGCCTTGAAGACTGAATATTGAATAGGAAAGGTGTAATGGCATAAGAAAGGTGAAATGGGCATGAATGGTACCCAAAAGAAAGAAGGGCGCGTAAGTCCTGGTGGGTACGCCGGTATTGCGTGGGCGCACAGGTACTACGTGGGCACGCAAGTCCTAGTCGCGCAAGTGTACTTGTGCGACACATGGGTACTTGTGTGACAGTTAACCCTTAGGGTATAACTTGGGTGAGACATAATTCAATCCCTTGGTATTATCTCTAGAGGCTTCCAAAAGAGGGACATGCAAGTTCTGTTGAATGGGTAAGGCATCACGCAAGTGTGGCAATTTCCCTTAAAGGCTGACCACCTAGGCATGCAAGTATTGATGAGTTCAAACACTTAGGCCTCCCCCCCCCCTCTTTAGATATTATGTTCTAGGTATGAAATTACCTTAGAAGGGCTCGGAATCTTCAAAAAGAGACCAGAGCACCGGGAGCTCAAATATGAGTTTCTGTAATTTTCTGTCCTGAAATGGGGGGCCCACCAGGGGTATTTATAGGCTAGAGAAACCCTAGGAAACATTTCAAAGAGGGCATGCAAGTCACATGCGCGACCATTTGGATGCGTGCAAGTATAATTACGTGACCCTGATGGGACTTGCGCGACCTATGGGAAATGTTCTCCATGTTCATCCTTTTCTCTTTTTGATGTTTATTAAAAGGATGAATCTTCTCTGTTTGAGGTATTTCCATTTTCATTTCGTTTAGACTCTATGTCGAAAAGGAGTGTCCACAAAAGTCCCCCCTCAGAGATAGATCCGGAGTGAAAAAAGGATTTGACTCTGAGGGGAAAATGAGAAATCATGGGTCTTTGTGGTTATTGGAAGTTTAATGTCATTCATGTTGGACATAATGAGGATAATGTTTATGTTCAAAATATCTTTGACCAAAATGGATTAAAATCGACTCAATTCCTTGACAATTTATCTGAAAACATATTACCACACTCAAGTATGAGGGAAAATATATAAACTATGATGTAAGAAAATTTGAATCTGAGGGATGATATGAAAAAGAGCTAAAAGGAATTAGAAGAAGTAGTTCCCAAGAATGAAGTTACCATTATTTAACAAACCCATTAGGGGGTTGAATTATGCAGGGCCACCTAAGGGCATTGGATGCATAGTCAAATAAATAGAATCTTTTGGCTGACAGGTCTGTTGTGTAGACTACTTATGCAAGGCTGCCTAAGGGCATGTGCTGCATAGTCAGGAAAAAGAACTCTCAGAAATTTACTTTTCTACTGCTAATATTCTAGTGAAAGTTTATGTGGATTCAACTTTTCTAAAGTATAGAGTATGTTGTATAGAAAGAGGTACTTGAATAAGGAGAAGATATTTCCAAACAAGATTATCAAAGAACTGGATGAATATCACTCCTATGAAGGTCTGACCTAAATGTAGGGAAAAAAATATAAACCATTGACCTGAATACTTTATGATCATAAAAAATGATATGAAGAAAATATTTTAAGGGTGGATATTTTTTACGGATCCCTGCAAATATTTTATAAGACCGATGAGGACAAAAGAGGATTTATTCCCAAGAATGAAGTTACCAGTATCTGAAAAACCTGTTAGGGGGTTGAATTATGCAGAGCTGCCTAAGGGCAATGACTGCATAGTCAAATAATAGTATCTTTTGGTTGACATGTCCGTTATGGAGACTGCTTACGCAAGGCCGCCTAAGGGCACGTGCTGCATAGTCAAGAAAAATAAATCTCAGAAATTTGACATTTTTGTGTCTAGAAGTCAAGAAAAAGGGTTATGAAGATCTGAAAATATTTATGGTTAGGATTATGACACATAAAAAATGGGTATTGTCCAATGTATGTAGAGATACAGAGATCAATGCTAACCAAAATAATGTAATGGCTGGGTCCTGAATTGAAATACTGGAATTCACTACATATCCCATAAGGATGGGAATCAAGCCATACGTAGTTCCAGAAATACAGTTTAACATCGTATGGGACGAAAGTATGAGAGATCTTAGTTTAGGGTCATAGAGCTCGGACTATAATAATGAATACACAATGTGTGTTTTCATAGGGACATTTCAGCTAGGGGACTGAAAGTATAGTTTGGGGTTAGGCCCAAAAGACTTGGGGATGGATTCGAGCGACACTCGAACATTCCTACATATCCCATAAGGATGGGAATCCAGCCCACGTAGTTCTGGAAATACCCTCGGTACAAATTTGTTTCATACATGTGAAGGGTGAAATGGGACTTTAGTGCAATGATGATTTAACCCAAGATAAAAGATTCGGGAATTACCATGTATGCATGTAGTCTTTAGAATATAACATGATTGAAAATCAATGTAAATTATTATTCCCTCTCTGGTGAGGGTATCAAAGAATATTGTAGTTTATTTTCATACAAGACAAAAGTGTTGTATAGTTTAACGTTGTATAGCAAGAACGAAAGTGAACCAATGTAAAGAAATTGATTCTGGTGGCGGTTTCACGAATCAACATCGTATGAGATGGAGGTGAACCGATGTGAAGAGATTGGTTTTGGGCTTGATCCCTGGGAGGTTGCCTACGTACCCAGCCTAGGAGGTAAGGATCAAAGTTCGCATAGTTCAATTAAAGAATGAATTAGTGATCAAGTTGTTTTTTGGAGACAAAGACATAAAAAAATTATGTTTGGACTTACACGTGGTTAGCGGCCCAAAGAGGGTGTTATGGTTGAAGTTTGCTATAAGCTCACGTGAGTCATACTCGGTGTGAGAAACAAGAGGTAACAACAACCTTAAAGATGCACAGTTTAATGTCATGTAAAAAATATAATGGGACTATGCAGTTTAAAGTCTTACAGTTAGGACTATTGGTGCTGCACAGTTTAGTGTCATGTAGCAGGGACAAAATATAGTTTAACGTCATGTAGGACAAATATATGGACACAGTTTAACGTCATGTAGGACGAAAAGGGGGACTGTGCAGTTTAATTTCATGCAGTGAGGACAAAAGAGGAAACAGTTTAATGTCATGTTGGACATATTAGAGACCTTCTCACAGTTTAACATCATGTTGGATGAAAGTGTGAATAGTTTAAGCTCGTATGGATGGACCGCTGGTTATGCGGTTTAACGTTTTTCTAGACGTAAGGGAATTCTGTACAATTTAGTGTCATGTAGGTAGGATATTACAGTTTAACATCATGTTGGACGAAAGAAATGAAAATATTTTAAATTCATATCCATGGAATCTGGGTGGTGCGGTTTAACGTCGTGCTGGACGCAAGGGACTTGCAAATAGTTTAAGGTCATATGCATGGATCATGGATTATGCGGTTTAATGTCTTGCTGGACGTAAGGGACAACTATACAGTTCAGCGTCATGTAGTTAGGACATCACAGTTTAACGTCATGTTGGACATAAGAAATTAAAATAGTTTAAAGTCATATGTAAGGACTCTGGGTTATGCATTTTGTGTTTATACAAAATACTTCTTCAGAAATCGGGCATTGGTTGGAGTCGTGATGAGTTCTCCTTCCATTGAGATTAAAGAATAAGCTCCATTGGAGTAGACCTTATGTATTGAGTAAGTTCCTTCCCATTTTGTCTCATGTTTGGGAGGATTCTTTACTGGTATCATTGGAGTTCTGATAACTAAAACCAATTCTCCCTGAACGAATGAACGAAGATGAACTTTTTTGTTTAAATATCGTGCTATTCGATTCTGATAGACTTCCAAGTGGTGCAGGGTGCACAATCGTTTTTCATCTAACCGTTCCAATTCATCTAATCGCTTTTGAGATTTTTCATCTGTAGATGAATAAACAAAAATAGCTACTCTGAGCGAAGGAAATTGAATTTCAATGGGCAAGACTGCTTCCGTTCCATATACTAGTGAATATGGAGTTGATCATATTGTAGTGAAGGTGGTGGTCCGATAAGCCCATAAAGCATGAAAGAGTTTATCAAGCAATGACCTCTTATCTTTAGCCACCATCTGTTGCAGTATATTTGAAAGAGTCTTGTTGAAGGCTTCTATCTGGCCATTGGCCGCTGCATAATACTGAGATGAATGGTTAAATTTGATGTTGTATTCTTGATACAACTTCTTCACCTCGGATGAACAGAAGTTGGTGCCATTTTCCGTCAATATGGTATGAGGGACACCAAATCTGGTAATGATGTTAGACTTGATGAAGCTAACAATGCATTTAGAACTGTCTTCTTTGAGGGGTATTTCCTCTACCCATTTGGAAAAGAAGTCAGTTGCAGTAAGAATATACTTAAACTGCTTGGCTGTAGCTAAAGGATAAGGTCTCACCACATCAATTTCCCTTGTGGAAAATGGCAATGAGTATTTAGCTGTATAAAGAATCTCTGGGGGCTGATGAATGAAGTTGGCTGTACTTGGCATGAGTTACATTTCCTTGTGAAATCAACACAATCTTGTATCATCGAAGGACAAAAGTACCCATGCCTTCAAATATGATCAGATAGTCTATGTCCAGACTGGTGGGCACCTCATAATCCTACATGCACTTCATTCATGATAGCCATTGTCTCATCACCGTCAATGCATCTGATGAGAGATCCATCAAAACCATGCTTGTAGAGAATTTTCTCTAGGTGATCTGTGCTATCATAGAGAGTAAAATTGACCACACGTCACCAGATTTGTTCTTTCCCGGCTCTATCTGGTGGAAGTATTCCATTTTGAAGGTATTCCTTGATAAGTGTCATACATCCTGTAGTATGACCATATGGTTTAGAGATGGGACTAATTTCATTGATTTCCTCTATTCCGGCTTGAACATAAGGTGAAATTGTACAATGGTGGGCAATACTGATGGTTTTCTCATCTTGATTTGGATCTACCAGAGCTGTGGCTATGTTAGCCAGGGAATCAGCTTGGGCATTTTGTGATCTCAGGACATAAAAAAATGTCGGTTCCATCGGAAATTACGCCATTTACACTCTGACATAATCATACAAAGGGATCAATTCTTCTTTTCTGATTTCATAAATCCCATTGACTTATTTGATTACCAGGTGTCAATCACCATTCACCATTAAGTGATTTACTTGTGCTTGAATCTCCAAATCCAAGCTTGTGATGAGAGCTTGGTATTCCGCTTCATTATTTGTACTGCCTCCCAAGAATGAGAAGGAATAAGGTAGCAATTCCTTTTCTGGGGAAATGAGTACAACTCCTAACCCAACTATTTTGAACTTAGGATCCTCCATTTTCCTCCCTATTGGACTTCTGGAAGCACCATCAAAATACATTTCCCAACTTTGAAGTCTTTCTTGAATACACAAGACTTCTTTATCAGGGAGTTCATTATATAAAGATGTATCTTCCACTGAACGGTGTTCAGAAAGGAAATCAGCTAGAGATTGGCCCTTTATTTCCTTTTGAGACACATATTGATTATCAAATTGCTGCAAGATAACAGCCCACCTTTCCAGACGTTCTGTAAGCATTGGATGACTAAGTATGAATTTGAGCAGGTTATTACGAGATACTAATTGGACCTCGTGATGTTTTAGGTAGTGTCTCAACTTCTAAACTACAAAGATTAATTCTAGGAAACAGTTCTCAATATTTGAATATTGAGTTTCTACTTCAAGCATAGTCCGACTGAGATAGTAGAGGCTTTTTTCATTCCCAACATCATTCTTATGAGAAAGAAAGGCACCCAATGATCGCTCTAAGGCTATCACGTAGAGGATAAGTGGACTTCCTTCAATAGGTGGCATATGTACCGGTGGAATCATGAGGTATTTATTGAGAATATCGAATGCGTCTTGAAATTCTTCAGTCCACTGGTATGTAACTCCCTTCTTCATCAATTTGGTGAAGGGTAAACTTTTGCCTTCTAAATTGGCGATGAAACGCCGAATATAGGATAAATTTCCTTGAAGTCCTATTAATTCGTTCAAATTTAGAGGAGGTGAAATACCAAGGATTGACTTGGTCTTCTCAGGATCGACTTGGATACCATGATGGCGTACCACAAAGCTGAGAAATTTTCCTGAGGTTACCCCAAAAGAACATTTTAAGGGGTTCATCTTCAAATTATGTTGCCAAAGTTTGTGGAATATGAATTCCAAATCAGCCAAGTGATTAGGAAGTTGCTTGGATTTGATCACAAAATCTTCCACATAACATTCAACAAACTTCCCTAAAAAGGGTTTGAAGATACGATGCATGGCATGCTGATATGTTGCGCCTGCATTCTTTAAGCCAAAGGGCATTACCAGATAGAAAAACACACCCTGAGGGGCTCTTAAAGCTGTAGATTATTCATCTTTTGCAGCCATCTGGATTTGATTATATCCAGAATATCCATCTATGAAGCAAAGTGCTTCATAGTCAGCTGTCGCATCAATCAAGATTTCTGTAATTAGAACTGGAAAATCATCCTTAGGAAAATGCCGATTAAGATCTCTGAAATCAATGAAAACTCTAATTTTCCCATTCTTCTTTTTCACTATGACAATATTGGCCAACCACTTGGGATATTGAACTTCTCTGACGAAGTTATCTTTGATGTGCTTATCCACTTCAGCCTCAATTTTGGAAGCATAGGTTGGGTGTTTTCTTCTAGCGGCTTGTTTGAATCCTCGATGTTCTTCTGGAAAACCCAAATGATGAGTGGCAACATTAGGATCAAGCCCTGGCATCTCTGTATAGTTCCAAGAAAATATATCACGATTTTTCTTTAAAAAGTAAATATAAATCTCTTGTTCTTCATGATTCATGGGCACACTGATTAAAGTGGGGCATGGATCTTATTTTGTACCCAGATTGATTTCTCAGAGTTCATCCACAGTGGTAGAGATACCCTCTTCAAATGCTGGAGGAGCATCCCTGAGATTTTCCACTTCTTCTTCAACATGGGTTACTTCTTCTGTTTCTACATTCAGATTAGATGATGAATAAGAATTTCCACGATCATAAGAGATGTTAAAATTTCAACATCTTGAAGAAGAAGCTTCCATTTCTGACTCAATTGACGATGACGGGTCTTCCTTGGGAAATAAAGAGGAGATGATGGATTGATAATCGACATCATTGTTCACCTCTGATGTTTTTATAACTTCCCTTGATCTGATTGGTGAAGTATAGACTTTCTGGATTTCAGAAGATGAAATGAATACATCACCATTTGGACTTTCATCATTACCTGGTGAATCACCAATTTCTCCCATGTTTTCTGGCTCGACATCCATAATTGAAATTATGGATATTTCCATAAGAGCATTTTTATTTGAGTTTATCCTATCAATTTGACTAATAGGAAACACATAATATGTACTCACATGTGCAAATGGATTTACTGGAATCTTTTCCAAACCATATGGAGCATTAACTTTGGTAATCTCCCTTATTGTGGATTCATCCTTTCCCCTAATGTGGTAGAATTCCGCCTCAATGTATTGAAATTCACATGTCTTGAATGGGGATTTATCACCATAAAATTTCCCAACTTGACCATCAAAACAATACATGAGGCGTTGATGGTATGATGAAGGAATAGTCGTATGTCGATGTAGCCAGGGTCTACAAAGCATGATGTTGAAGGCTGAGTCTTGATCAACAACCATGAAATCTGAATTGGATACAAGATCTCCAAACTATGTTCTGAGTATAATCTCGCCCAACGGTTCTTTTTCATTTTAATCATATCCTTGTAACATCATGGTAGAAGGAGATAAATCAGATTCTGTGAGGTCCAATCGACGAAGTGTACGAATGGGCATGTGATTGACCCCTGAACCATTACCAATTAAAACTCTTCGGATGTCCACACCATTGAACTTGCTAGATAAATACAAAGGAATAATATTCCCATGAACGACATATTCTTCATCTTCACCTGTGAAAGATATCACTACATGGAATTCTATAGGATTATTCTCTACATGGTAGACTTCAGCTGCAGCAATTTCAGTTTCAAACTCTTGAGGACTTGATAAAGCCTCAATGAGTGCCTCCTAAAGATCCTTTGACAGATTCAAATCATCCAGAATAGATAACATGGCCAGTACATGGGCCAGGTGTTTCAATATATATTACTTTTGATCCAAAGTTCTGTGTTTCCCAGCAGGAACATGTGGTTTTTCAGGGACCATAGAAGTAGATTCTTTGGAAGTTGATGCATCTTGTACCGGGATAGGAGTTGGTAACACTCCTGAAATTGGGAGAATAGGCCAATTAGGTCTATTTTCTTGCTGAGAGGAAGATGATGGAACCTTCAACTGATCTTCCAAAATAATTGTGTTAGGGCTGAGTCTGCCTGATGTGGAAGAACTTGCTTATTCTTACTGAGCTCGCTGAAGGGCCCTACCACGGGTTTCTTCTGCATACACAGTTCTTACAGGGGTAGAATTGGAATAGTGGCCTCTGAAATATCCATGTCTTCCCTTGTATCCTGAGACTCTGGAACATCATCTGATTCCTCTGTTTGATACAAGGAATTCAGGCTCATCAAAATTGAAACTGTGACTGGAATACGGATCTGTTAATTGAATCATATTAACGAAACTGAAGATCAACTCTTCATCCGATGAAGACTCTGCCTGATATGCATGTTTAGGCTGTTCCGTTTTGTGGGGCGGTGCCCTGGCTTTGATGTAGATGGCATAAAGTCTGCCAGAGTCATAGACAACTTAGGCTTTGACACATACTCATCTTCTTCGGGTTCTTTTTCTTTCATTGAATCATGACATTTCTTTGAGTATTTTCCCTCGGATGAAGAGGTTTTTGATGCATCATTCATGGAAGAAGGAACAATTTGTTTCTTCAATTGTGTTAGAAAAATAGCACGAGTTCTATTGATCGTCTTTTTTACCATCCAATCATCACATATTTGTGCATTTTTCTGTTGACTTCTTGACATTCTCTTTCCTCCTCTAGAACTGTAGCAGTAACACATGCTACCTGGGATGAAGAGCCTTTTAGTTTGACTTGTCCCATGTTGACCATCTTTTGCAGGAGGTATTTGAAGACAAAACACTCTTGAATGGGATTCCCCAACAGTTGATGAAATGATAAATAGTTGGGACAGTCTTCATCTCCTTCCTTGTTCGGCCTCTTGTGCCTTGGAAATTGAACCAAATTATTTTCTAGAAATGAAATGAAGTAGCCAGGAACTTGTTCATTTAGGAAAGAGTAATCTTTGCTCTTCATAACCTCAAATTGTTTTTTTCTTTGATCTCTTTGATCATCTTGATGAAATGGCCTCTGCTGTTGCCGCTCAAAAGGTGGAGCCCTTCGAGAAGATGATGGTTTTTATGTAGAAGCAGCTACAAGTGCTTCTTTAAGCATAACTTTAGCAGTCTCTGCTTTAACCATCCTCCTTCCTAGAGCTGATGGAATTACACGAGATTTAGCCTTAGTCTGTATAATATTATCTTCAATATGTCGAGCGATTGAAGTAAGGTCTCGAAACCCTCCTGTGTATTTCACAAGGATCAGCGGTGTGCGCAATTCGTCACGCATATTTGCCACACAGATTTGCTATAGTTCTTCTTGAGGGAGTTCTAGGCTCAGGGAATATGTTAATCCCTTCCAGCAAGTAATGAAATCTGAGACCCTTTCATTCTCCCTTTTCTTACAGTTTGTAAGATCAAAAACTATTGTCTTTGGCAATGTTGAGCTGAATTGGAGAAGGAATCTTTGGCGAAGATCCCCCCATCTGGTAATTTACTGGGATTGCAAGCTTTTTCACCAGACAAAGGATGGTCCTTGAAAGGTTCACACAAAGCATCTGAGTTTCACTACTTCTTGTTGTTCTGGAGTTCCCATCATAGGATCGCAACAAGACACGTAACGCATCTAATGTTATTCAGGATCACCTGATCCATTGAAAATTGGGAAAACAGAGTTCCCAAAACTTGAGGGGGGAGGAATTGAATCTACCCATTCAAGGTAAGATCTCTTTTTAGATTCAACCTACACATGCTTGCCTTACATAGTCTCTAACTGAGCTGTTAATGACTCAATGGTAGTCATTAAATTTTGAGAAACATCCGGTTGAGCTAGAACCTGAGCAGGTGGTAGAGGAGGATATTTTTGATCCATCTCAGTAACTGCAAAAAACTCCCTTAGCTGACTGACTCCATCATGCTTAGGATTAAGACTACCCTAAAATAGTTCTGCATTCATCCTCCTTAATTCTTTCATTTCATCCTCTTGTTGTGCGAATCTTTGTTCTAGTGAGAGTGATTGGCCTTTTCCATAGGAAGTGTATGTAACCTGATTTTTTCCTTTCCCCTTTTTGGCTCCCTTTAGGAGTGGGGGAAGTGGGTTACCTGAAGGATTACCTAGGTTCTGAGTAATCCTTTGATTTTGTGTATGCACACATTCTTCATTTGTGTCTGTGCATACAACTTATTGAGCAGGAACCTCTTCATCTGAGTCCCCTCAGTGAGCCTCATGTTATGGAGGTTCAGCAACAACAACATTAATGACATTAATTGATGCATAATGCATCACATACCTTTTATCATCATTTCTGTGATATTATCTTCTACCATGTCCCTGATGAGACATTGCCTTTTGTTGATTCGATCCCTTAGGAACTTCATGAAAAACCATAATTTGGAGAGAATCTCCTGATAATTTGGATCTTCGTTCCTCTTGGGGCTTCTTCGCTAATCGAGAGAAGAATGACTTTCTCTGAGGGAGGGATTGAGGATTTGAAAAAGTCCTCAGTCCGGTGGACTGGGGCTATTCCTGCCATCTTTTCTCAACTCCTTGAATACTATTTGTTGATTCTGAGGGTCGATTTAAAAGAGTCCCCAGTCTGGCTTGCTGGGGTGGCTCTTGACATGCTATGTCTGAGACTTTCTTAAAAGCTATCCTGATCTTGCGGACCATCATCTGGAAATTAGGTGGATGCATCAATCGACATCCACTTTTATCACCCGGCTCAAAATATTGTTAGATGATTTCTGACACTTCTGTAACTAGGTGATGTGCTTGTTCCATACGAGAGGCTTGTTCAATATTCTCTTTTTCTTGATGCAGGAGTAATTCAAAAACTTTTTCTCTGTATTATTGATTTTGAGAAGAACTAGTTGAGGCTTGTTCTTGGGCAGACCTTTGATTATAAACAAAACCCATTGACTTTGCCCGACCATGGGCAATAACATTGCATGAGACCATTTTCAGCGAGCTTTGCTGACTGGAGAGTATAGTGAAATGTAGTGCTCCATGAACACCCCATCCCCAGATATGAATACCAGATGAGGCATTGGCAATTAACTAGTGCAATCTTCTTAGTGTGCCATGGCATTAACATTGAAGGGATCTCTTCTACTTTTCAGCCTTCAGATATCGAGAGACTTATAGAGATGCCAAGTCAATTTGGCGTTGTAACCCTTCTATTATCTTAACATGATTTTCATATTCAGCATAAGATAATAATTTCTTTTTCAACTGACAAAGAGTTTTTCATATGTTGAGAAGACTATCATGAATTCCATCTTTCGTCAGCATCTCTAGAATATCATACTGAGAGTCGGCCAAAGGCCAAAACATGACTGGAACTTCACCTTTCTCCGGTTGTTTTCTCATGTTTAGAATTTCCTATTTATCATTCAATGAATATTCCTCAACCTGATTTGACCAGAGTTTGTGCTTCCATGTTGCTTCATCAGATTCAACCAGACTGGTAGAGAATCCACTGATAAAACTAGAAGATGCATGAATTAGGGGTGGTTCGGAGAATGACCTACACCCTGAGCTATTATATGGTTGAGAAAGTATTTCACTTGCTTATAGTAAAGCATCTGACATGACTGACTTTACATTTTCAAGTGCCTCAAGATAAGAGGGCTTCCTCGTCACTACATTGTCCACTAGAGCATTTTCCAGGCAATGTGCATCACTACTGCGGAGAGGACTTTCGCAAAGAAATTCATCATCATGGGGAGGACCACTATGGTGGGTTATAGAAAAGGATGAGATCTCTTACTCCTTAGTCTTCTGGATACAGAGAAGGTTATTTTAGCTCTCATATGAAGATGAAACTTCAAGATTGACCGAACTTTCATGAAGCAAGCCTTAATGAGGAAGTGTCTGTTGAATACCTTCGGAATTAATGTTCCCACTATTTGGAAATGAGGGAGTATAATCTTGAATTCCAACAGATAATTGTCTGAGGGCTTCAAGAACTCCAGCATCGAGTAAGGCCTTGTTATAGATGGGACATTGATTTCATGACTGTGCTGGGCGGGTCTTCTTCTTAGACGCCTTCTTACTCAATTTGGCAGGTGTGTGTGACTTCTCAAGAGAAATGAGTAGGTTAGGTGGATTATCTCTGCTCAAAACAAGTGTATGTACCTCACTTGGTTGTCCGTATGATATGGGGGAGTACGCCCCACAACCCTCTTGGACTAGAACAGATGTGTATGTCTTTTCCGGAGTAAACTGCTAATGTGTCACTCCACTGGTAGGGATATATTTATGTGTCTTTCCTTGAGATGCTGCTGAAGCACTTATAATATCCTGATAGGCATCTAGAATATGAGCAGGGGGTTTCTTCTTCTCTTTCACCATTGATATAATATGCTTGGTGACTTCAGCTGCCGGAATGGGATATAATTCCATTCCATGCTTGGAGTAGGTGTATGTTCTTGCTATTGTCCTCCTTTTTCTGTTAGTGAATCCTGATAGTACTCTAGTGTGGGGCATAGAGTTGAGTCTGCCTTTTATTTTTCGCCAGAGCATTCCGACTGACTTCTCTGAGTGCTACCAAATGATACTGTTGGTAGGATTGATCAATACTAGCAGGTGAATGTTCCTGCAGATTGCACTTCACCAAACGTGGTGGATGAGCTCCATCATATGTAGTCAGATGAGCCTGCTGACTAGCTGATGATGTATAAACAGGTGTATGTTCCTGCCTATAGTACTCCTCTGGAATTTCCTGGCGGGATTGGTGTGATGTTTCAAGAAGAGTCTGCCGGACAACGGAATTATAACGGGCGGGTGTGTGTGCCTACTCATTTCTTGCCACCAAGTTAGGTTGGTGGACTTCTCCAGAGATGGAAGAGATGAGAACCTGCTCACTATTGACCAGATTTCGCCTCTGGCGATTCGTCTTGTCTGCTCGGGTTCGAGGAACCTGAGCCGAACACCTGGAGATGATGCCCTCATCATGCTGAGGGCGCACTGCCGCACTAGTCTGGCGGCGATTGTTGATGGGATCCCTTGGGAAGGAATCCTGTCTCATTGAATTAAGGCCCTGAGGAACCTTCTCATTCACCTCCTCAGAATATAGGAGTGAATGATTGTTGCGTTTCGTGGATAATGACACGAAATAGTAGGAGACGGTGGTTAGCACCGCCTGCTTCTTGATTACTGGTCGTCGCTGTCCGGACGACCAGGGTGAGTTGTTCACATGGAGGGCTTGTCGAGAATCCTCCAAAGTTGGAATAGTAACGTTTTGACGGTACTCCTTAACCATCTCATTTGATACCCAACGTTGAAGACGCTGTGTAGGTGATGTCATCCTCGGAGTAGATGACGATCTAGCTGGAGTAGCATTAGTGGCATTCGCAGCACAAGTTTTCACAGCAGATGTATTTACGGGTGTGAACTTAAGAGAAGAAATTTTGGAAATGCAGAAGATCTTGGAGAAGGGTGCCTGTTTGATATAACATACGTAATCAAGATAAGTCCAGCCACTACATCTTTCAGATGAGCACATATGTTATTGATTTTCTTGTTGGCCCTCTCATTGAGTTTTAAATATGGGCCTAACAAATAAGTAAAACATCATTTTAACTTGGTTAAGAATTCACACCAGGTTCACCATTTCTTGTTTCCTCTGGAATTGGGGATGACCTTGTTGATTAAAGGTTCAAACATTCCAAGCGGTTTCTAACAGGTTTGTTCATAGAACCGGAAACATCCAATGATTCCACATCTAGTCAGACCTACTTTCCAAAGGTAGGCGGTCATTAGTTGTGGACAGAGGAAGCTTAGGAATTGTCATTGGTTGAGAGGATAGGAGGTCGGACTCATCACGCCTTTTTGAGGTGAATTATTGTTTACTCCGGAACTCTCTTTATATATTTAAGTTATGTTCATGAATCCTTATTACATTACCAAGTATAAAATGAGCTTTTCCTTTAGATCTGACAATCAATGATTAATATGTAGGAAATTTAGAGAATCTTTTTTATGTATTTGTGGTTCTTCATTGATATAGAATCATCTGTATTTGTTAGAGATTCTTAGTCAATGGTATCCTTCAATACATAAAAGTCTCTTGGTCATTATGATGACCATACTGGTTTTAAAGAAACTCAGTGGGGCACTTGAAGTTTATTATCATTCAAAAGGAAATTGATTATTTCAGAGTTGGGATCATACCCGCAGATGGGCTACCTACGTATACTTTGTTTTGGAAAAGGATTCAGAACCTACATAGTTCGAGTAAGGGAGTATGATTTTTATGCATGATTGATGGCACAGAGAAAGATGTTATGATTACTTTTACACTCTAAGCTCACATGAGTCATGCTCGGTGTGATAAATAAGAGGTATTGGTGAAACTAGACAATTGTGCCATGAAAGATGCAATGATTTGGGGCTTATGTAAATATGACTACCCAAATTGATGAGGATTAAGATTTACTTCAGGTAAGAAATCTAGGAACAGGGTCCATAAAGGTATATGTGATTAATGGAGATTTGGATACTCTAACTTGGGGCTTACTAATGAAGTGGAGGCCCAAATTAGGAGGGGACTTATGATTGGGTTTTACTAATTAGAAGGAAGCCCAGATCAAAATGAATTATGGCTGGTTAAGAGAAATTAAGACTGGAGATTACTCCTAAAAAGGAGGCCCAGGTTAAAGGGATTTGAAAAATTAAGGGACTTGGGGATTACTCTTAAAGAGGATGCCCATATTTGAGACTTGGAGACTGGGGATTACTCCTAAAAAGGAAGCCCAGGTTTAAGGGAATTATGGCTCAGGGCATATTCCTAAGGAGGATTCCCAAATTAATGAGGACTTGGGGCTTACTCCTAAAGAGGATGCCCATATTAGGGGACTTGGGACATACTGTTGAAGAGGATGCCCGGGTTAAAGAAATTATGGTTGGGGATTACTCATGAAAAGGAGGCCCAAATAAGGTTCTCTCATCTTAAACGATGAGGTTGAATGAAGGAAATCTCTACCTTTAGTGATCTAAATATGTGTAAATCACTAGGTTTTGAGAGATATTCCGCAGAATTCCTTTCATATAAGGAATTCAATCAATAAAACGTGCCATAAATTGAGTTAAAGAGTGTCTTGAATAATTAATCTTGAATAGGAAAGGTGGAATGGAATAAGAAAGGTGAAATGGGAACGATAGGAACCCAACAGACTGAAGGGCATGCATGTCCTGGTGGGTGCGTAGGTACTGCATGGGTGCGCAGGTACTGCGTGGGTGCACAAGTCCTGGTCGCGCAAGTGTACTTGCGCGACACATGGGTACTTGCACGATGGTTAATCCTTATGTTATAACTTGGGCGAGACTTAATTCAATCCCTTGGTATTATCCCTAGAGGCTTCCAAAAGAGGGACACACATGTTCTCTTGAAGGGGTAAGGCGGCGCACAAGTATGGCCATTTCCCTTAAGGGTTGACCACCTAGGCGCACAAGTGTTTATGAGTTTCAACACTTAGGCTCCTCCCTCTTTAGATTTTCCGTTCTAGGCAAGAAATTACCTTATAAGTGCTCGGAAGCTTCGAAAAGAGACTAGGGTGCCGGGAGCTCAAATCTGAGTTTCTAGAATTTTCCGTCCCGAAATGGGGGGCCCACCAGGGGTATTTATATGCTAGAGAAACCCTGGGGAAAATTTTAAAGGGGGCGCGCAAGTCAATAGAGCGACCATTTTGCGGCGTGCAAGTATACTTGCGTGACCATGCTGGAACTTGCGTGGCCTATGGGAAATGTTCTCCTTGTTCATCCGTTTCTCTTTTTAGTGTTTATTCAAAGGATTAATCTTCTTTGTTTGGGGTATTTCCCTTTTCATTTAGATTAGACTCTCTGATGAAAAGGAGCATCAACAACCATGAATATAAAGAGAATCATGATAATATATATCAAATGGTCATACACAATGCACTGAATGCAATAAATATGTGGAGAACAATGGAAATCTCACAGAATTAAAAGTGTGATAGGAAACCCCTTACCTCATGTCCGACTTGACTCGTTCATTCATTAATCTCCTGAATAATAAACTAAAGTATATTTATACATTCTTAAGTACGTTTTTCAAGTTTATTATTCCTTTTATATCACTTATTTCCATGTTATAAACATTATTTAATCATTTAAGTTAATAATGGTCGTTTTGTCGATATTTGGTACTTGAGTCAAAAATGAACTTGTTATAATTACAAATTGTCCATGTGGTCAAAATTCCATTATCTATAGAATTATATACATGATTCAGATATCATATATATATATATTATATAACTAGTCTAAATATGTATTTGTAACAGTTCATAACATTTAGAGATAAGAAATGAAATGCACCATTCATGGAGACGGTAAGCCGTACGTACGCATGAACGCTACTTTAATTTCTATTTTATATTTTAATGGAATTAAAAAATAATGATACATATGTATATTATAATTATTGTATGATATAATATAAAATATCATCAAATTAATTCTTCATATATCCCACATAAGGCATTAATGGGTCATATCACTTTGAGGGGGCGATAGTCTACACTTCCTCAAATGAAATTATCATCTTCACACATATTGGAAATCATAAAGGCATGTTTGTAAATAAAAATTATAGAAACATAGAGAAAACAAAAACATAATATATATATATAATATATAAATACAGTTTTATCTTAATGGCCACCATGATAGGTGGTAGGATATAATTGAATAATCATCGTTTCGTGAGGCGTTAGTTTACCATGCACTGAAACAGTATGTTCTTTACCCATTAGATGGAGGTGTGTGTAAGTGTAGATTGAATCATTCTCATAACAACATACTAGTATATTTATGATACTGGTGTTGTTATAAAATAAATGAACAAAAAGAGTTCAGGGGTTGGAGAAGTAAAATATAAGAAAACAAGCTAAGAGAAACCATTACCTTTAATTTTGGTAAATCCCTTTGGTTTGAACAAAAAGGACTTCTTGAAGCGCCTTTTGCCTAAGGTAAGGATTCTAGGTGGAAGAGAGGGATCTTGAGAGATTATTGGGCATGGTTTGGATGAGACAAGGGGTTTGAGAGGTGTGAGGAATGGGTTAGATGTGGTGACCATTTATAAGGGAGGGGAGGGGCTATTTAAGAATGTTTGAAAATGTTATTTTATTATAATCTTATCTTCAGTTTAGAAAGCTTAAAAACTCATTAAATTCAATGATAATATGACTAATGTTTGAAATAAAACCATCCAATATGAATTGGACATGTTTTGGATATATTTTTAATATTAATAATCTTATTTGTTTAAATCATTTATTAATGAGGTTAATACTACATCATTATTGTGTCACAAATAATTCAATTTATTTGATGTCTAAAAAATATCATAATATAGGAAATATTATTATCTTTCCAATGAATATTTATAGTTGAAATTATGACTTATATAACCCCATGTAAAAATTGATATACTAAAGGATATTTGTTAATGTCATTTTTGTCTTTACATTAAGTTAATTAAGATAAAGTGTCATTATCACTCTTATGTGGCTCCATGGGGTCCCAAAAATCGACCCAAGGATGCCCATGGTTGGAAATGACTCATCCAATAAGGTTAGGACAAGCGTTAAGGTAATTTTGTATTATAATAATATTCTTTTTATCTTGAATTACCCTATTTACCTTTAACCGCGGTAAATAAAATTAAAAAGTTATTATCCAACAAAATTTATTTTCATCATATTGAACCACATTTTACTTACTAATAACAACCATTTATGTTGTATTTTTGAAATTAAATTCACAGAAGTGGTAATATTCCATTTAAATTAAATGGTCAGATTTTTAACTACTACTTACTGGTTGCACTATTCATCAAAAATTGAAGTTTTTCAAACAAAATACCAAAAATTCATCCTAATCTATATTTGGTATTACAAATTCAAAAATTATGTCTATTTTACAAAATTTAAAACATATATGTTGGATTAATGAATTTAAAATTAATTCCCATTGTCAAAACAAATAGCCTGTTTTTAAGAAACAGTAACTATCAAAAGATTAACACTTGTTTATGACTAATTTCAAAGTGAAATTAATTATAATGACCCAAATTGGATTAAATCGTAAGAATATAATATAATGACACTTCAAAACCAATTTAAAATATAATCTAAACATATAAATAAATAAGATTAAAAGGTAGTTTTGAATTAAAATACATTATTTCTCACTATTCATAAAAAATGTATATTATTAGAAAAAAACTAAAATTTCATCCAAATTGAATTTTGATTTTTCGATTCTAAAGAAGAATTTTATTTTTTAAAATTTAATATTTAAATGTGTCAAATATTTGATTTCAAAATGACTTGCTATTAAAAGGTGGTAAAATTGTATTTTTGGAAAAATACAATTTCTATTTGAAAAATTGAATTTGTTCTTATAATATGTCTAAGAAACAGATAATACATATGTTAAAATTATATGGAGTATAAAAAATTCCAAATCTTGTTAATACTATTCATAACCGTTTTTTAATAGCTAGTTTGGTAAGCCGTCGTGCGCTCGAAATCGGTGTTATGTGAGGTACAAGTTATTGAATTACTTTGAAGAAATAACGTATTATGAAATCTTAGGGTGTTACATTCTCCCATACTTCATTAAATTTCTTCCTCTCAATTTGAAATTTTTCTTAGAAAATCAAATGATAAAAATAGAAAAATACCTTTCTGGAACACAAGCATTAGAAATTTGGTTGAGAACATTTAGTCTTAATAAGAGGGAAAGGGAAATGAAAAAGTTACCACCTAATTATGATCTCTATTAAGAACATTGGTGGAAATTAGAGACACATAATTGGAGGAAAACATATATATTTATAGAGTGATTAAAGTCATCAATCACAAACAAGTGTATAATTGAGTCCCTCAAAGCCATCTATCTATGATGATATAAAATATAACTGGTTCAACAAAACATAAAGTATTAGGATAACACATTTTTTGTTTTAAAATCCCTTACCTAAAGTTTAATAAATAATTTATTCATAGAATAAGATATAATATATATATATATACCTGAAGAGTATAGTTTAATCTTTTATCTAATTTTTACCTCAAACTCATCTTTCACTCCAAACGATGAGTATTCAAGATGACTTGGTCACACCTGAAGCGCTAGAATCAACTTTTAGAGAATCACATAATCCACAAAGGATGAACTATATATTTCAATTTTATTTAGAGATTATCCAACCCCAAAATGGATAGTAAAAGATCAGATGATCCATAAAAAGGATAATGATTTAGAGAAAGGAATACTAATAATAATTTCTAAAACTAAACCAACAATACCATAAAGTTCAATAAATATAATTTAATAAACAATTGTCAATAAAATCTTTCAATATAATCAAATCTAATATTGAAACCCAAAACTTATAAAAATGTTCTTACTTTGTCTTCCATGATAACATGTATCTCCAAATAACAAGGACTACTCTTAAATTCACATATTTAAAATTAATTAACCTTATCAGATAATCCCTATGATAGGTTAATCATTTCTATAAATAACCCAAATAGCTATAAATCCTCAATAAAACATAGGTAAAAATCACCATTACTTCTCAAATGAAATCCCATAGTATTCTATTTTCCTTAGGTATATAGTGTTACAAAAAGATTGAACATATTCTAAAATAAAATTTATCACATAATCACAAAATATTTTTTATGTAATAAGGATAAATCATAAGTTCCCAAAATAAACATATTATTGATCCATAAAATCATTTAACTAACAATAATTAGTCATACTAACCAGAGACTTCACGTAGTCCAGTGGTAGGTGATAAATCCTAGTCACACTTTGGTTGTGGGTTGGATTCTCATAGCTTTGTCTGACGCGATGGGTTGTCACATGGTCTGTGTGTTGTCCTTTTTCAAGAACTATATAATTTTATAATATTTCCAAATATAAGAAGAATTCCTCAAAAATAACACTAACATATTTTAACCATAAATGTTATCTCATACCTTGTATTTTCATCTAAAAAGTAATAACCTATAATTGAACGACTAGTCTGACTAAAATCAGAAAGCATAGTGTGATTCATAAAATCATTTAGAAAATATCATGACACCTTATTTTAAATCTGAAACACTTTAAGATTATCCAAGGTCATTTATTCTCATCTTATATTAAAATCCTTCAATTCGGTTTGTAAAGAAGATCTGAATTATCCTAAGCACATCCCTCGGGAGTGTCGTAACCAAGAGTGCAGCAAGGCCCATTATCATGTACCAGGATACCCCAGGTCAAGCCCGAAACTCCATGTCAGAGTTTTCACTCCTAGGTACATCTATGCCAGCGCTGACTCTACCTGCTCGTATCCAGACAGGGATGTATTGCTTGGAAAATACCCAAAATTTCTACATTTCCAAAATTATATGAGGTTATTCTATACTATTCCTCAAATACTAACTTAGGGTAATGTTCTATAATCATAGATTTTCTAAATCTAGTTTCCAAGGTCTTTACTAAACTTCCTTTGATACCGACTATAACTCCTTGACCCCATAAACCCAGATCTGTTGCATTATTCTAATACATTAGCATGATTAAAAGGAATCAAGTCCCAAAAGACCAATTAGTTTAGCAGTCTTGGAATATAGATTACATACATGAACGTTACATTACACATTAGAAAATAAAACATGGCATAAATTATCCTTTGAGAACTCCATTAATCTCATAGGTTAACCCTACATATCAATCATAATAATATTCTTGGAATCCTGGGAAATCAAACCATAAGAAAGGGGTTAGCTCAGATGCTCAGTAAGATTAAGAAATACAGTGGAAGATAACATAAACATTAGGCATGGTGAATAATTTAAAACACGTGCCTTTACAAATAATAAACATGAACACTTTATGGTAGGAATATAATATGATTAAATAATTCCATAATAAAACATATTCATGGGTATTTTACTAGTCGAATAACGACATGAAATATTTATAGCTAATCTCATAATGATGGAATTCATAATGGCAGACATCATAACCACATAGTCAAGGAACCGTGCCAAGACTATGAATAAAATTTTGTCAAGGCCTTGTGCCAAGAAACAATTTTTTCTCATGATACCTATAAATGCTTTAAGAAATTATATCGGGCTCCACCCGTCACTTCCAAAGTCCAATTAATTCCTCATATGAAAAGGTTGAAACATAATCTAGACATTCATACTAAAACTACCATACGAAATGTCAATAATTTAACCACAAACCATGAGTGGTATAAAAATAGCTCATCCACAGTCAAACAGAACTCATTAAATAGAATATGGAATATTTTATTATAATAAATTAACCTCAATTGACAATGATGAAGGATATTGACATAGATGAAAATAATCATCAAACCTATTTGGGAGAAACATCCCCCATTTTCTAGAAATCATTTAAAAGTCTCACTATTTATCAAGAATATATTTAATGTAGATTTTTGAATAAAAGTGTCACATAAAACTTTGATACGTTTAAAAATAATTTTAATTTTAAAACATTAATGTCCATATAAATAAATCCTTAAAACCATTTTTAAAACATTGACATTAATGAGAATGATTTAGAATAATAAATCTTTAAAACATTTAAAATGATATTTTAGTTAGAGTTCCTAACCAAAAGAGAGACACTTGAATACGAATACGTTAGGTAATAAAAACGTTATAATATCATGATAATAAATGGATTCATGATATACTATGTCAATGTACAGTATATACACCATATAAAAGGGAATTTGCACACAGTCAACAAAGAAGACGGTAAGTCGTACGTACGCATGACCACTAATTTCATTTCTATTTTGTATTTTAATGGAATTAAAACATAATGACATATAAATATATTATAATTACAGTATAATATTATATAAAATAACATCAAATCCATCCATTATAAATCCCACATAAGTCATTAACGAGTCATATCACTTTTAGGGGGCGGTAGTCCGCACTTCCTGAAATGAAATTATCGTTTTAACACATATTAGAAAGCATAAGAGTGTGTTTGTAAATTAAAATTACAGAAGCATAGAGAAAACATAAACATAATATTTATCATATATAAATAAATTGTCATCTTAATGGCCACCATGAGAGGTGGTAGGAGATAATTGAAAAATCATCATTTCGTGAGGCATTAGTTTTCCATCCACAGAAACATTATCTTCTTTACCCATTTGATGGAGGTGTGTGTAAGTGTAGTTAGAATATTTCTTATAACAACATCTTAGTATATTGATGATACTGGTGTCGTTATAAAATAGAGTAATATAAAGAGTTTAAAGGTTGAAGAAGTAAAATAAAATAAAATAAGCTATGAGAAACCATTGCCATTAATTTGGGTAACTCCCTTTTGTTTGAACCAAAAGGACTTCTTAAAGTGACTTCTACCTAAGGTAATGATTCTAGGTGGAAGAGAAGCATCTTGAGAGCTTATTTGGATAGGGGTTGGATGAGCCAAGGGGCATGAGAGGGGTGAGGATAATTAAATTAATATTATAAAGAAAAAAAATGAAAATCGTTAAATATATAGAGGATAATGAAATATATTGAGTCTATGAAGAAAATATTAAATCATTCCTTCAATGAAAGTATGAACAAGTGGAAACAATTGGATTGTCTAATAAATTTTTACCAGTTTAGAAACATTAAAATTATCAATAACTAAAATAGTACATTTAAATTGAAATATTAATCAACTTTAATATATAGGTATTCATTCAAAATAAATCAATGGGAAAGTATATACCCCATGAATAGTTCTGTAATTATTTTCATTAGGACACAACTAGTGTTAAAAATAGGACTCCACCATCTTCTATTTAATAGAGCATGTCCTAATAATATACCTGAGGTTTCTTAAAACAAACCATACCCCAACCTTAACTTTGGAAGACTTAGAACTAGATCTAATGTCAATCTTGGATTCAGTTACAAAAAATACCATATACATTTTTCATTCAATTCAAACTTAATAACCTTTTTTGTTAACTCATTAATAGAATAAAAAATCTTGAAAAAATTCCAAAATAAACTTCTATAATAACCAGTTATGATAAAGAAACTATGAATTAAAAATATTTTTTTTGAATTATTTTATGACATCACTACTGTGATTTTTTATGATTCACTGGTAACCCCATATAAAATATAATATGGACAAGAAACATTATCTCGTGAATCTAGAACTGTTTTTTCGAAAGACTTACACATAGATGATATTATTTCTTAGTTATGAAAACAGGATCTAGATGATTTTTGTGTTCTTCTTGAGATGTAGAATACACCAAAATGTCATCCAAAAAACAACCACAGTAGTGTCCATGACTAGATAAAATAACTGATTTATAAAATCTATAAATATCATAGGAGTGTTAGTAAGACTAAATGGCATAACCAAATACTCGTAATGTACCTACCCTCTTGTGAATAGTTTCTTTAGAATTTTATATTATCAAATTTCTATCTAGTGGTACCATGAAAGAATATAAATAGTATAATACAATTGTGATCCCATATGTCAATCAAACTAGTCATTAACCCTAATAAAAGATACTTATTCTTCATAGAATCTCGTTTATGATTTCAAAAATCAATATTATGATGGACCATTCCATTATATTACTTGGTAAATAGAACTGGTGAAGCTAAATGTGATTTAAATGGATCAGTAAATAATTTTCTGTAAATATCACTGAGGATGACTTCAATCTTTTCCAACTTAGTTGGCTCTAAATGATAATATGTTAATGAGATAAGACTTATGCTTAGAAGTAGGTTAATATTATACTCAATCAGTAACCTAGGAGGTAAATTAGAAAATAATTAGGAGGTTCCATAGGGTAATCACTACCAATAGTAGGATGAATACCACTTAATCAGTCGTCAATGATATCCTGAAATATATCTTATAATTTGTAAGAGATAATTTTTTCCTCATGAACAATAGACTCCACTACCTTCAATCCAGGATCCCACTCACCCTAAAGGATTTTAGTATCCCCATTATATGATTGAAAATTCAAATAAAGATGATAATAATAAATTTTGGATTTAAAAATAATTATATTTTCCATGAAAAAAATGAGGTCAAAGATATAAAGATTACGAATGAGAAAATCCCATAGGACATCATGGTCAGTGATATTGGCTAGGATCTCAGAACATTTTAAATCCTATACTTTCCTCCTTTTAAAGGGAGTCTAATGATCCCTCTTGAATAGTATAATCGTTGATCATAATCCCAACACAGAAATTATCATACAGGATAAAAACAAATGATATTAATAGGTTTTAAACAAATCTATGAATATATAGTATGAAATAAACATTATACTACTCATGGTAGCCAGTCTTCCTTTATATTCCAATAGAGCATAATTTGATGTATAAATACATTTGTTCTTTTATTGTCCCTAATCTCTCATCACTTCCTTTTTTTCTCCTTTGCGTGATAATGAGATCCACCTCCTTTTTTGTGTCAAAATAAGAATCAAAGCCTTTGGTAAGAGTGTATCAATCCTTATTATCATGGGAAATTATTTAACAAAAATAATTACAACGATAAAATTTCATACATTGATTGGATATCCTAGGTGATTCCAAATAGTCATTATCAATTTTGAATGGTCTCGCACAGTGATAGAAAACTACCAGGTGTTGAACTATAGAATCCCCTGAAACTACCCCAGATATAAATAGTGCACACATTTTGTTTTGTCAATTTCATACTAGACAATACAATCTTGATGCCCCTCTTATAAATAATACACCACCTATTCCCTTACTACCAGTTAATACTTAATCATCAATAGATTCTTTATCAACAATGTCAGAAATGTTTAAAAGGAACAATAGAATCTATATTGACCAAATATAAGCCCTAAAACCCATATCAACCCTCATATTATTAAGGATATTTTTATAAATAATCATGCATTATTATTGGTCTAACTTAGCGGATTGAGCATCATACTTCATATGTAAGCATCCCCCTTTCCCGAAAGTAAACATTTTGTGAGTTTTTACGACAAATAAAATTTTAGGACAAGAGTAATAATTGAGGAACTTCATGAAATGAGTCTAAGTAAGATATTCGTACAACATAGAATGATCTATGGAGTCCAAATATTTCTTTCTAGTTCCATCACGAATATAGATTCATGATATACTATTGAGTCCAATGCATTATTAATTAGGTGGAGAATTATTTCAATCAATTCAAGAAACTCCTCAGATTCTTAGGATATTTTTTCACCATGATTGATACATGGATTCTTATTAGTAACTATAAGCCATGATCCACTACCCATTTACAGTATCTGAAACATGTTTTATCTAGATTTATGAGTTACTTTATAAATACATCCACTAATAAAGGATATACTAGAGTATGTTTCTGTGAAACATGTCTTGTGACTTCCTCTCATGGATCCAAAAGAGATATTTATGGAGAAAATATCTATCAAAAACTAAAGATAACATTGATTATATTTGAAACATACATATAAATCAAAAGAATACATAATGAATCTAAATTAATTCCTGAAATCAAAAAGAATTTTTCGAATCAATTGTTCAAATAGATGTAACATGGAAATATAAAATTTTCATAGTAAACCCCAAAAGGTTGGTTCAATTATATAACCCAATACAAATAAAAATGATTTTGAAAATAAATTATCCACACATGGGACATATCAATCAAATTAGAATGTGATATATGATTCCACTCATATGTACTAACCACTCAAGTTCTAAGGGTCGTAAATCCTATCAACCATAATTCCTGAACCAAACCTAAGTTATGTCGTTACACTTTTAGTTGGGTATTCACTTTGATTATATTTTTTAAATGAACCACCCAAGTTTAGCATGAAACATTACCCAAGATGTCTCACCCAAAGGATATGATTAAAAAAAACAACATGATGTATCATGTATAATATAATATATATAAACAATCAATGTATGTCATATAAGTATAATATATAACCACAATACATAAAAAAAATACACATAGATAAGCTTGAAACAACAAAATTCATGACCAGATTCTGAAACATATATCCATGTGATCATCTTCCACATATATAATAACATAATATAAAGGAAACAATAATAAAGATATGTGGGAAAACAACCTAGCACCCTTTCAACTACATAAATCCAAGAAAACTAAATCTTTATATTCCAAAATTCACATGCAGTGTATGAGGTAAGAAAATTGTATGATACTTCCTTTAATCTATAAAATGTCTGTTACCATAAAATCATTTGTTATACATTTTAAAAAATATGTTTATAAAGAAATTTTCTTTTGAAATAGATTTCATAAAACATCCTTTGGTTTCCATTAAAATAGTCCATACTCAAAAAATAGAAATATGAATATGAAAAAATTGATAAACTAAGGGATGTAATCATGAATGTTTTATCTCAATTAAATATACTTGTGAACACTAAAAAGAGATATATAGATGAATCCAGGAACAAAAAACAAATGGGTTCTAGCCTATGGTAATACATAACTAGGACTCCCAATGAACACAATGCCAGGAATCATAATATTCCTATTATACTGACTCCCACCATATCCTATTTGTGTCACAATAATAACTAATAGTGGTTTCACACAATGTAATGTTTTCATATTCTCTTATCCCAGTTCACCCATGGTTTCAAAATTTATCCCATGTAAAAGATTTCATTAAAATATTAAATAAATATTATTAATATTTATCAATATTTTTTGATAAAATAAGCATCACCACTCCCATTCATGAAAATAAAACGTAGATTAAAAACATTAATTAAAGAATTTAATGAAAACAAATGAAGTACATTACACTATTTTTCATGAAAATCAAATAAAAACTCATTCTAAATTCCACAAATTAGATAATTTCATAAATAGAGCCCAAAATTTTGAAATGAAAGAATTTAATAAACCAAGAAAAATGAATTTACTAGGATATAAAGTATGTTAGGAGATATAACCATTGTATAGATACACCTACCTCTCCAAAGGATAAAACATAGTCACCTTCAAAAAGGGTTTTTGTACTCAAATATATTGTGCCTTCACCAGCCATTATCAATAATAAATCATCATTAATTCCCAATGAAACCCTCTTGGCCAAGTAATAATTTCCTGATTGGGTTCTAATAAAATATGTGGAATATTTTTCATGGATATATCTAATTAAAATTGGAAAAATATTGAGGAGATCATAACATACCACTAAGATATTAACAAAAATCGATCAAGAATCGCCATAGTATAAAAGTTAAAAACCAGTAGATCATCCTGGATATGATAATTTGATCAGGTGAGTGATTAATATGAGAATAGTGTTCAAAATAAACCAGTTAAATGATATTATTTTTAATTTTAAATATTTAAAATGATGTATCATGGTTAGTACACTTAGTCTAATGGTGTGTTATCTATGGGGTATCTTTAGTCCCTTAAAAACTAAAATGCATGATTTCATGATAATATCCATGTGGTTAGATATAAAATTGTGAAAAAATGTAAAATCATATGGTAAAAATCTATGTAGTTACATGTTTTTCCTGGATATTCCCATGGTTATAAAATCTATTGTCAAAAAATGAAAATTATTACTAGAAAAAAAATCAATTCTATATGGTTACTACTAAACATGCACAAACTGTGCACCTAGATTATTTTATTTTAAACTCTAAATTTTCATCCCTTTATGCCGAAAATCCTTTTAAACTATAATATAGATAAACTACACTCATAAAGTGATATATAAGTGACATGAAGTGCATCATAATACCCCTTTTAAATGTAAATCACTTATTAAAAATCTATAAATTTCCTAAATATTATTAAAAATCATAATATTATAAAATAATTATGGAAGTTTCTAAATTGAGAGTTAATTTATTGAGTATCCATAATGGAAATAAAATTTGATTATGTGTTTTATGATAAAACAATGTTTCCTCTCACTCCTTTTCTAAAAATAAAAAAGTACATCATTTAGAAAATGAAAAGATGAGTCCATTTTCTTTTTTTAATGTAATTAAAACATGGGTAAAAATTACATTAAAAATTTATTTGGTAATTTTTAAAACATTATTTATAATATTTTACAGAACATGGAAATGGAAGATAAAGGATACTCGATTGAAGAGATAAGTAAAATCGGTTATCCTTAAAAATATTCTTTCAAAAAATTGAGTATATAGAGGGGGAAAATTGAAGAAAAAAATAATATATATATATGTTAAAATATGACAGAATAATTCATTTCACTTATGAGGGATTTAGTATAAAATTTTATCATCTGAAATTTATTCATAAATAATCCATCAAAATAGTGAGATTGTATAAAAACACTTACCAATTGTGTGAGTTCTGAATCATTACCCCATGAAAAAAATGAATTCAGTTGAATATTTAAATACTAAGAGTATAAATTGATTCATGATGTAACATACCACTGGAGTATTATATACACACTATGAAAGAGTCATATGGTGAATATAGAATATTTTTAACAAAAAAGTGAGATGATAAACCCTTACATCAATTTCAACTTCCTTCGTATGTTATTTCAATTTCATGTATAATAATTTAAAATTTATTATCACATTGTGTATGGATATAATTAATACTTAAAATTTAATTAATTGTATACTTATAAAAATATATCTCTTATTCATGAATAATTTTTCATTTTCAAAATCAATTTAGGTCTTAACTATAATATTTTTCATGTATGTTTCTATTTCGTCATTATAGTGCTCAAATAGTGATCATGGTCACATAATATCCTAAATGATAATAATAATATAAATATATTATATATTAGTTATATAAAAATAAAAATACATCAAAAAATGTAGATATGGGGAAATTAGTTACTATATTCATCAATAGGGTAGTCTGTACTTAATCTGGAACATTGTTTTCATTTTTAATTAAAAGAAGGAATGAAATTTATATAATCAGTTTTCCATCATAAATATTAATTATACCATAAATATATTATATATTTATGAAATAAACTATTATATATATCAATGTGATTATGTGTTGGTAAATTAATCACATTACTATGTAGAGGTGATTGATTTCATATATGCACGAGCAATACATTCATTTCATGTCTGATCGGAAGAAGGAGGAAAAAAGGTTGATCCATTATAATAATAACATCACATTATATTGATTACTTTTCATTCATTTTTATTAATGGATATAAAATCATCATTAGTGGAAGAAGATATAACCTTTTCAAGAGTAGGTAAAAAAAATATGTCCTCGTTATAAGTCCTCCAATTTCATAAATATTATCCATTCATAGGACGTTCCTAGGAGAAAACCAAAAGATAATAAAACAATAGAAGGAAGTTTGGAGGAATATTTTATGTATTATCTCTATATAAACATGATAAAGATATATAAATAATATATTAATTTTGTGTTTTAGTTAATACATCCCAAAAATAGTCACACAACCCTTGAACCAAACAGTGTGGTGTAATTGAGGGATAACTACATATCAACGCCTTGACCTAGGAGCCACATAGAAGGTTCCCCAATCCAGTTATCAACAAGTATTAATGTGTTCCTCCCCATACCACATATGATGATTAATATTAATGAGGTCTTAAGGTTGTTAGGTTGGGATATTATACCCTATTGGTCAGTAAATAAATATAGTGGAAGAAATCATAAATAAAGAGTGGCAGAATATAAAGAATTATAAAAATCAATATAAAAGTGTAAATAATCATTCATAAATATGATACAATTAATATGTATTAATCAATACAAAATAATATACACATGGTAGAAGACATAGAATAGGATACACATGGTCAGACTGACAAGTGAAAGGAATAAATATAAGACCCAACTGTTAAATCTTATAAAATGATGTGAACTTGCTCTTCCATTATCTCACAAACTTAATAATATCCTATAAGGATAAGAATCTTCAAGAATAATCCATGATCCTAAATATTAAAACATGATGTCTATCCACATGATAATTAGTTCCCTGAACCAAGTGGGAGATAAACTCAGTAAGCCACCCCGAATGGTTACTATAAAAATTCATTCCATTGATATGAGATGCGGTGGGATCAATATATAAATAGAATAAATATATAAATTATAATGTTATAAAAACCAATCTATAAGTATGTGTTCCCCCATATAGTCAATAGATGAATGAAAACTTTATATAAGAGTAAATTATCAGCTGTTGAATATGCTAGGTGTTTCAATTATTTGAACTATGAGGGTTAGGAACCAATGGGTTTTATTAGGGAATCCTCTTAGAGTCAACTGATATCATCAATAGAAAACTTAGGAAATCATAGACCTACATATTCTAGGACCAAAGTCTATTGACCATATAATCCTCTATTAGTCCATGGATATCATCCATAGAAAACTCAGTAAAATTTATACCTATATGTACTTCGACCCAAGGCCATTGACCGGGGAATCCTCCATGATTCCATGCATTTTATCCATAGAAAACTCTCTAAATACTAGGGAGGATCCTAATAAGTGTGTCTAAGGATGTCCATGATTTCAAAATCCAATGTTACAATTCAATGCATCCAATGTAAAATATATATTAGTGGGTCATATGTACATTACTGAGTTACATCACATCGATGATAAACTATGAAATCCAATTCAACATAATCCATATGATGATTCAAGGGACTTTGTTTTATTCCATTCCATTATCAATTTGTTTTATCACACTCAATTCCAAATTTAATTCACATACAAGATATTACATGTCGGGTCCCATAAATGTTCACTCTGGTTCTTTAAATAAAAATATAACTAGCATAAGCCAATGAATTCTATATTTCATTCCAAAATTACCATTTAATTTACTTTGTTATATTCTTTATTTATAAGTGGAAATGTTCAAACCATTTTACTCAACCATTAAAATTTCGTTTTGTTTTATTTGGAACACTTTAATTACAGGTGAACTCAACACACCCAATTGGTGGTAAAAATGTAATCGATAAAAAAACCCACCTGAAGGGTGGTTCGAGTTGAGGATATAAATTTAAACCATTAAAATGGGCGTGATAACATGTTTAAAAACTAGTTTAAAATTCATTTTTGTATATTTATTAATTTAAGAATAAATGCTCAAAACATCTAGGAAGTGAAACAATTACACAAGATATATAAAATCAACACATTTAGGTAAACATTATGTACCAGATACAACCTTCTTCGGAATGTATAACTGTACAATATCATACTTTTATTTTAGTTGCAATGAGACATATTTGAATAACAAAAATGTTCCCTGAGAATATGTCTATTTACCTTGAATGGAATTATATTTCCATGTGGTGATGGAAATTAAGTAAGAAGAAATCTTGTTTCATAGAATACCGATACAGATTCAATAAAACTGATAGAATATTATTCGAGGTTTGGATGGGAAAATACATGGATGCCAAGATTTTTATGAGAGGGAAGCTCGTGTGTCCTTAGGGTGGGAGAAAATTTGGGTAAGGGGGATGAAGAATGAAATAAATTAGTGGGTAAAATGGTCATTTCACATATACGTAATGACGCACATGGTTTATACATATGATTTGGCTAATCGTGGACCACCTCTGTGGATCATACTATCCAATAAATATGCCTACCAAGGTTTGGCTGCATAGTTTGAGCTAAGCATATGCCAAAAAAATGTGGTGCAACTGGTTAAGTGGAACTAACCATATGAGATAGGTTCAAAATTTAGAATACTATGTGTAGACCATATTCCAATCTCTATAATGTACTGATTACCTTCCACATGACTATTCACACCACCTTAAACCCATTAACAAACCGTGTGACACCCCTTATAGGGATACACTGTTTATTTTGAGGGGCTACAAAGTTTAAACATACCATGTCCAATATTGGTTTCTTCCAAAAAGGGTGTCTTTGGAGCCTGGTGCTCCAAAAAAATCATCAAAACTTCCATACCACATCTTTATCCATAAAACTCAACAAAAAAATACAAACATAAGTGTTATCATTCATAAAATTGTGTTAAGAGACTCAATTTAAGACTTGTAATAAAGTCCAAATGAACCATTCATAGTCAAAAGAAAAATTAAACTACTACAAGACATGGGATGTTATATTCTCTCTACCTTATAACATATCATCTATGAGAATCCATTGGGAATAATAAAAACATTACCCAAACTACATGGGTTGAAAAAAAATTCTGAAATATTTGTGCTTCATTTTTTAATTCCCAACATAACACAAAGATTCATTTAAAGAATAAAGTGTTCAAATCACCAAAACATCAGAAAAAATTATTAAAAAAACTAAATCTTTAAGAAAGTGATTTCCTAATCGAGTATAACATAAGACACAACTGCATTATAATCACTTTCATCAAAATGTATATCGTGTTCCACACAATAGATTGTAATATTCATTATATAAAACTCTAAGTCATATAACTCCCACCATCATAATTTATGATTGAACAACACCCCTATTGTCCAAACATAATCATTGATGTGATTCTCAACCCAAAAAACCATGTCATGCATGTGAAATCTAATCTCAGCCCTCAATTATATGGAAATTGTCAAAATCCATTTGACTACACATGAACAAGTTGCACTGACATTCCCGTGATAAACCCAATCCAACTCTTACATAGATCTTCTCTCATATGATGAAGTGTTCGATGAATTTTATAAGGCCTCAGCCTTAAACCTTACTTAATCTTGAGTTAATACAAGATTACACATTGAGGATCTTTTCAGGTTTGGAGTTTTAGAGAATTACATCATAAAACATGGATTACATTCAACATTTAAATAAAGTGGTTACATAAAATATAGGATTCATTCTTCCCATCAACGGAAACATATTTAAAATAAAACTTGGATTCTTTATTGACACATCCTTGACACTATCATCACATCACGTACCTTTCCCTTGACCTGTGAAAACATTTTAAAAACTTGGGATGAGCATAAAAATGCTCAGTAAGGGATATACAAATATGGAAAGAAAATATGAGTTCATATATACATAAGAATGAAATCATACTTTACCCATAAAACTTAGGCACTTTAACATACCTCATCAAACCATGAATAAATCATAGAAATCATAAGACATAAAGGTATCTTGAGGCATTCATAACATTCTGACGTAGGGAGTAACCCTCATGGTTACATTTCGAATACCCATCATAGTATATTCCCTAAAGCTTTTCAGAGAAACCTTATCGTTTCACTCCTTTGCGTTACCCAATGCATTGGAGAGCTATATCGGGCTCACCCGCCCTTAGTTTATCACGAAACCACCCGTTTTCATAATAATGCCCAAGAACCTCAACATAATCATATAACATAAAACATGCATAAAGGAAACATAACATTGCCACCTTTCAATCACAAGATATCAATACAACACATTGATATAAAAAAATTATGAAACCCATTTTTGATACCAAAATAAAAGAAAAGTAAAACATGGTATTTATTTTTCTTTTAAAAAGATGGTATGGCTTGTAGAGGAAGCCGAAACTCAAATAACGGTCACGACGGCGGAGAAGTCGTTGTCGCCGCATACGTACGACAAAAACATTCCCTTTTTTGTTTAGTAAAATTCTTCGTATAAAAAATATTCCTATTGGATAAACATAAATGTCAAAGGGGTTTATACACCGTATAAAAGAAGGTTTTGTATAAAACAAAATATGCCTCAATGAAAGGAGATTGAGACGAAGTCCCATACAAAGACGATATCCTTGGTTTAAGGATAAATCAATTACATAATTATGTGTGAAAAACGAATACACAAAATATAAGTGGATATTAGGTGTAAAATAATCAAAGTTCATTCACACATATTCAAAGGATGTCATATTCAATAACTACATGTTGAACCCAAAGAAATTGAAATTGGGTTAAGATGTTCCCTTGACAGCCTAACGACGTCACTTCAAAATGAGTTGATGAGAGATAAAAAGTCTATCTCATCACTTGGACATAAAATTTAAATCAGTAAGGATATATGAGAACATATCCCAACAGAACAATATGTAAATTAAAAGACCCAACAAAAGAAGTCTTTTAAAAAAAGAAGGGTGAAAGGTTCCCTTACCGACATGGGTATCTTTCGAAACATACACCTCGTGAAAGAAGGACAATACAAAATTGATGTAAATACTCATAAAGAAAAATATATTACACAATGAGTAAAATAATGGGTAGTACATACACCACTCAAAATAAATTGTGGCAAATGTAGCATAAATCTCACGGGAATAAAAGTGAGACAAAAAATCCCTTACGAAAACTCGGCAGCCTAACGACGCCACGTAAAAATTCCAAAAATGGATTGATGAGATAAAATAGGGTCTCTCATCTTATTACAATAAAATTTATAGAAATATTAATATAAAATAAAATCCCCCATCATTACAAATAGGAGATTAAAAGGAGTTACATAAAGGAGAGTACTTAAAAAGAAATAGAGAGGTTAGATCTCGTACGAAAATTCGGCAGCCTAACGGTGCCACTAAAAACTTCCAAAATGGATTGATGAGAGAGAATAGGGTCTCTAATCACATGAACATAACAATTACAGTAAGATTAATATAAAATAAAATACCAATAACAAGAAAGATGATCTTTAAAAGGAATGACATAAAAGAGTGTACTTAAAAAGAAAGAGTGGAGTAGGATCCCTTACCTCGGGTCCGACTTGACTCGATCGTTCTTTAATATCCTGAATAATAAACTTGAGTTAATCTCTACATGCTTAAGAACCTTTTTCAAGTTCATTATTCCTTTTATACAATGTTATGAACATCATGTAATCATTTAAGTTAATAATGTTCATTTTGTCGGTATTTGGTTCTTAAGTCAAAAATAGACTTCTTACACTTACATGTTGTTAATTTGGTCAAAGTTTTGTTATATCCAGAATGATATTAATGATTTGGATAACATAAATATCATATATATTCATCATATACATGTATTTATAATATTACATCACATTTAGAGGTAAGAAATGAAATGCACCGTTCATGGAGACGGTAAGCCGTACGTACGCATGAACGCTACATCCATTTCTATTTCATATTTTCTGGAATTGAATCATAATGATATAAGAGTATATTATAATTCCAGTATAATAACATATATAATATCATTATCGTTATCCTTTACACATCCCACATATGGTATTAACGAATCAAATCACTTTCAGGGGGCGGTAGTCCGCACTTCCTAAAATGAAGATATCGTGTTTACCCATAATGGAAACAATAATGATATGCCATAAATGAAAAATACAGAATCATAAGGAAAGAATAAAAATATTTTATATCATATATAAAAATAGTTACATCATAATGGCCACCTTTGAAGGTGTTAAATGAGTATTGAACAATCATCGTTTCGGGAGGCAGAATTTCGCCATCCACGGAAACCGTATGTTCTTTAACAATTTGATGTAGTTGTGTGAGAGTGTAGCTCGAATAAATCTTATAACAACATCATAGTATATTGAAGATACTGGTGTTGTTACAAAATAAGTAAATAAAAAGATTTTAGGTGGTTGGAGAAGCAAAATAAAACAAATGAACATGAGAGAATGAATGACCTTTAAAAGTGTACCTCCTTTTGATTTGAGCCTAAAGGCTTCCTTTTAAAGGTTTCTGCCCAAAGGGAATCCTCTAGGATGAGGAGAGGGATGTGGAGAGAGTAAATGGGCAGGTTATGGATGAGCCAAAGGCTTGAGGAGTCTGTGAAATGAGGTAGAGGTGGGGGCCTTTTATAAGAGGAGAGGAGGGGCACTTTTGGAAATCATGAAACTATTATTTTATTTTCAAACGTTTTTCGAATTTCTAAGGTCCCACATTGAAATATTTAGAATATAAGATGATAAGGCTTAGAAATACTCCCATCCAATAGTTTTTGGACAAGTTTAGGTCTTAGATTTTATATTATCTTTTCATTTTATTTAAACTGTTCATTAATGAGGTCATCGTTGCATCATCATGATGTCATAATTAAATTAATTTATTTAATGTCTAAAAATTATAAAAAAACTATCCTGATGTAGGAAATATTTTTAGCTTTACAAAGATTATTTATAGACAAAAATATGATTAGTATAACCTCTTCTAAAAATTGACCTAGTAAAACAATTTAGGTTAGTGTAATTTTCACCTTTATTTAAAAAAAAGGCATTAAAGTCATTATCTCACCCCAAGAGGCTCCATAGGGTCCCCTAAATCAACCCATGGGTTGTCTTGGTCGGCCATGACTCATAAAATAGGGGTAGGACAAGTGTCATGGTGTTTTCATATTTTTATAATATCAATTTTGCCTTAAATTACACTAATTACCTCTAACCGTGATTAATGAAAAAAAGTTACTATTCACCAAAAAATTATTTTCATCCCATTGAACCAAATTTTACATACTAACGACGACCATGTATGTAGGATTTTCAAAATTCAATACACATTAGTGGTAAACGTTCATTTAACTGAAAAATCAGTTTTCTTGATCACCACTTAGTGGTTTCACTATTCATCAAAAATTGGAGTTTTTCAGAAAATTACCAAAAATTAACTCTAAGATATATTCGATATTCCGAATTAAAAAATGAAGTCAATTTTATGAAATTAAAAACATATAAGTCACATTAATTAATTTAATAATTAATTCCCGCTGTCAGAGAAAATAGAGTGTTTTTATAAAACAATAAGTATCAAAAGATTGACACTAGTTTAAGTTCGATTTCAATGTGAAATTAATTCCAATGACCAATATTGGATTTAATGGTGAAAATATTTTCTAATTTCACTTTAAAACCAATTAAAAAGATAATCTAATCATATATATAAATTAGATTAAAAATAGGATTTGAATTAAAATACAACATTTTACACTATTCATTAAAAAATGAACTTTATCGGAAAGATACCAAAAATTTACACAAAGTAAATTTTGATGTCCCAATTCTTAATAAGAGTTTTATTTTGGTCCAATAGAATGTATAATATTGAAAAAAACTATATTTAATGATGGTTCACCATCAAAAGGCGATAAGTGAACCTTTAGTGAAAACTAGGGCATATATGCCTAAAATTGAATTCTTTCCGTATTTTAAGCCTTTATCTTTAATTGGATAAATTTAAAAACATTTAAAAACATATATAATCATATTTTAGTTATTTCTATCCCTTCTCTCCAATACAACGGCTACATGTTAACTACCATTTAAAATAATATTATTTTACTATTAGAGTGGAACGTAAGATTTCCAAGAAACTCGTTGTTGCGTGTTGGGTACGCCATCGAGCATAGAATCCCCTTTAAAGTCATATTAATATTTTATTCACAAATATGGATAAATATGAAAATGTTATATTCTTTATTTACCTGGGGTGTTACATCCTTCCCCCCTTTTGGGAATTGTGTCCTCGCAATTTTTAAAATTGAGCTTGGAAACATCCTTGAAAGTCCCACATCGGAACAAGAGTCGGTAATACAACCACTTTAAAATAAAGAAAGATAAGTACAAAGGTCACCCGAGTTAACCCATACTAGGGTTCCATGTAGAAAAATATGGACATGGAGGAGAAAACATAGGGTCATGTTCTGATGGAGAGTGATAGAAAACATGTTTAGGAGAAAGTTAACCACAAGAAAATTACAAACTTGTGATGGGTTAAACGGTATTCGATTCCCCAGTAGAAAAAGTTAACAGACAACAGTTTTGTTTTCAGTTAATTTTTATTGAGTAATTAATTCATAGGGAAACATAATCACTTATCATGTTGACTTTCAACTTTTACACAAACTCATATTTTCTCCAAAATACGAGTATTTAGGAAGACTTGTTCAGATTAAGAGTACTATAATAAACTTCTAGAGATTCACCTAATCCACCAAATAGAACTATATACATCCCATATCTTTAGACCTTAACCAAAACCAAAAATGTTAGTACAAGGTCAGATAACCCTGAAAAGGATAACCATTTAAAAAGAAAATCTATGCTTAATCTCCAAAATTTGTCCAAAAAAACCCAAAGTTCAACGAGGACCATCCGATAAACAATTTGTCCATAAAATTATTCAAAGTAAACCAATATAAGATTGAAACCCAAATATTTGAATGATTTAGTCACATCATAACATTTATCTCCAAACAACATTAGTTGCTCCTAAAGTCTCGTATTGAAAAGTAATTAACCTAATCACATATCCTCCATGATAGGTTAATCATTTTCATAAATAACCCAAAATCAACTTACTCTTAATTCATAAAATCATATAACTAGAATGAATTAGTCAAACTAACCAGGGACTTCACGTAGTCCAGTGGTAGGCGATAAATACCAGTTGCACATTGGTTGTGGGTTCGATTCCCGCAGCTTTGTCCAACGCGACGGGTTGTCACACGGTCTGCGGGTTGTCCTTTTTATAAAACTCCAAAAATAACCCTAACATGTTTTAACCTCAATCGTTTCCTTATACCTTTAATTTTCATCCAAATTCGTTACGATCTCCACATCATAATTCTGGAATTCTTATTTCACCACCATAAGATAAAATAAAATGATTCCCAAAATGAATAACATCATACCTTGATCATGGCGTCCACTCGGTTTCATCATCATCTTTCTCACGTAGGTAGAAGTCCCATGCATTACAACAATGATTTAGAGATCCTTCAAAATCATTTGCTTCCTCCATCCAAATACACCTCATACAACATAGGTCATATGGGTGTTCACAGAAACATAGTTTTGGAAAATAATCATGTATGACATATAATTCCAAAACATCTGATAAAACATGATTTCTATAAAATAGTTGGACCGAAATGGAGTTGAAACTTTCTATTATTGGTCCTTTTAAAATACCATAAGTATGTGATCTGAGACTATATTTTAAAAGCAAATATAAATAGGTTGCACAAGGGTCTCCTTCCTCAGAACCTTTTTTAAAATCATAATATGCCTCAAATTCTTGTGATAATGTAAAATATTTGAAAATACCTTGATAATATTTACCTTTCTTGAAAATATGAGAATATTGTAAAAATAGTATTTGTCTAAAAACAACCCATGATCCATGATGATAACGAGGTATAGTGGAGGTGTTTGATATCTCAAACAACTGCTTGGAAGTGAGTTGTATTCTAGAAAACGTTTCACAATCATCCGAAGATGACTTTGCAATAATTATTGCAGCATGTCATCAGGAAGAGATAGGAATGTCGTTTGAGATCCTTCTCCTTCCATTCGTAACCGACTTTACTTGACCTGAAAAAAGTTATAAAACAAGGATTTAACTGAAATAATAGATATAGGGACTAATCATGTGTCTCACAAGAACTCCTAATCCCTAATGTTGTCTAAAACGACCTCTGATACCAACTATAAGGCCCCAGCCTTAAACCTTACTTAATCTTGAGTTAATACAAGATTACACATTGAGGATCTTTTCAGGTTTAGAGTTTTAGAGAATTAGATCATAAAACTTGGATTACATTCCACATTTAAATAAAGTGGTTACATAAAATACAAGATTCATTCTTCCCATCAACAGAAACATATTTAAAATAAAACATGGATTCTTTCTTGACACATCCTTGACACTATCATCACATCACGTACCTTTCCCTTGACCTGTGAAAACATTTTAAAAACTTGGGATGAGCATAAAAAATCTCATTAAGGGATATACAAATATGGAAAGGAAACATGAGTTCATATATACATAAGAATGAAATCATACTTTACCCATAAAACATAGGCACTTTAACATACCTCATCAAACCATGAATAAATCATAGAAATCATAAGTCATAAAGGTAACTTGAGGCATTCATAACATTCTTACGTAGGGAGTAACCCTCTTGGTTACGTTTGGAATACCCATCACAGTATATTCCCTAAATATATTTGGAGAAACCTTAATGTTTCACTCTTTCGCGTTACCCAATGCATTGGAGAGCTATATCGGGCTCACCCGCCCATAGTTTATCACGGAACCACCTGTTTTCATAATAATGCCCAAGAACCTCAACATAATCATATCACATAAAACATGCATAAAGGAAACATAACATTCCCACCTTTCAATCACAAGATATCAATACAACACACTGATATAAAAACATTATTAAACCCATTTTCGATACCAAAATAAAAGAAAAGTAAAACATGGTATTTATTTTTCTTTTAAAAAGAAGGTATGGCTTGTAGAGGAAGTCGGAACTCAAATAACGGTCACGACGGCGGAGAAGTCATTGTCGCCGCATACGTACGACAAAAACATTCCCTTTTGTCGTTTAGTAAAATGCTTCGTATAAAAAATATTCCTTTTGGATAAACGTAAACGTCAAAAGGGTTTATACACCGTATAAAAGAAGGTTTTGTATAAAACAAAATATGCCTCAATGAAAGGAGATTGAGACGAAGTCCCATACAAAGACGGTATCCTTGGTTTAAGGATAAATCAATTACATAATTATGTGTGACAAACGAATACACCAAATATAAGTGGATATTAGGTGTAAAATAATCAAAGGTCATTCACACATATTCAAAGGATGACATATTCAATAACTACATGTTGAACCCAAAGAAATCGAAATTGGGTTAAAAAGTTCCCTTGACAGCCTAACAGCGTCACTTCAAAATGATTTGATGAGAGATAAAAAGTGTATCTCATCACTTGGAAATAAAATTTACATCAGTAAGGATATTTGAGAACATATCCCAACATAACAATATGTAAATTAAAAGACCCAACAAAAGAAGTCTTTTAAAAAAAGAAGGGTGAAAGGTTCCCTTACCGACATGGGTATCTTTCAAAACATACACCTCGTGAAAGAAGAACAATACAACATTGATGTAAATACTCATAAAGAAAAGTATATTACACAATGAGTAAAATAATGGGCAGTACATACACCACTCAAATGAAATTGTGGGAAATGTATCATAAATCTCACGGGAATAAAAGTGAGACGAAAAATCCCTTACGAAAACTCGGCAGCCTAACGGTGCCACTTAAAACATCCAAAAATGGATTGATGAGATAAAATAGGGTCTCTCGTCAATTTACAATAATGTTTACATCAAGAGGAATATAAAATAACATCCCCCATCATAACAAAGGGGATCTTAAAAGAAGTGACATAAAGGAGGGTACTTAAAAAGAAATAGAGAGGTTAGATCTCTTACGAAAATTCGGCAGCCTAACGGCACCACTCAAAACTTCCAAAATGGATTAATGAGAGAGAATATGGTCTCTAATCACATGAACATAAAAATTACAGTATGATTAATATAAAAGAACATCCCAATAACAATAAAGATGATCTTTAAAAGGAATGCCATAAAAGAGTATACTTAAAAAGAAAGAGTGGAGTAGGATCCCTTACATCAGGTCCGACTTGACTCGATCGTTCTTTAATATCATGAATAATAAACTTGAGTTAATATATACTTGCTTAATAAACTTTTTCAAGTTCATTATTCCTTTTATACCATGTTATGAACATCATGTAATCATTTAAGTTAATAATGTTCATTTTGTCGGTATTTGGTTCTAATGTCCAAAATAGACTTCTTACACTTACATGTTGTTAATTTGGGCAAAGGTTCATTATATCCAGAATTATATTAATGATTTGGATAACATATATATCATATATATTCATCATATACATGTATTTATAATATTACATCACATTAAGAGGTAAGGAATGAAATGCACCGTTCATGGAGACGGTAAGCCGTACGTACGCATGAACGCTACTTCCATTTCTATTTCGTATTTTATGGAATGGAATCATAATGATATAAGAGTATATTATAATTCCAGTATAATAACATATATAATATCATTAACTTTATCCTTTACACATCCCACATATGTTATTAAAGAATCAAATCACTTTCAGGGGGCGGTAGTCCGCACTTCCTAAAATAAAGATATCGTGTTTACCTATAATGGAAACAATAATGGTATGCCATAAATGAAAAATAAAGAAGCTTTAGGAAAGAATAAACATATTATATATCATATATAAAAATAGTTACATCATAATGGCTACCTTTGAAGGTGTTAAATGAGTATTGAACAATCATCGTTTCGGGAGGCAGAATTTCGCCATCCACGGAAACCGTATGTTCCTTAGCCATTTGATGTAGTTGTGTGAGAGTTTAGCTCGAATAAATATTATAACAACATCCTAGTATATTGAAGATACTGGTGTTGTTACAAAAGAAGTAAATAAAAAGATTTTAGGGGGTTGGAGAAGCAAAATAAAACAAATTAACATGAGAGAATGAATTACCTTTAAAAGTGTAACTCCTTTTGATTTGTGCCTAAAGGCTTCCTTTGAAAGGATTCTGCCCAAAAGGAATTCTCTAGAATGAGGAGAGGTATGTGGAGAGAGTAAATGGGCAGGGAATGGCCGATCCAAAGGCTTTAGGAGTGTGTGAAATGAGGTAGAGGTGGGGGCCTTTTATAAGAGGAGAGGAGGGGCACTTTTGGAAATCATGAAACTATTATTTTATTTTCAAAAGTGTTTCGAATTTATAAGGTCCCACATTGATATATTTCCAAGATAAGATGATAAGGCTTCGAAATATTCCCATCCAATAGTTTTTGGAAAAGTTTAGGTCTTAGAGTTTATACTATCATTTCATTTTATTTAAACTGTTCATTAATGAGGTCATCGTTGCATCATCATGATGTCATAATTAAATTAATTTATTTAATGTATAAAAATTATAAAAAAAATATCCTGATGTAGGAAATCGTTTTATATTTCCAAAGAGTATTTATAGACAAAAATATTATTAGTATAACCCCTTGTAAAAATTGTTTTAGTAAAACACTTTTTGTTAGAGTCATTTTCACCTTTATTTAAAAGAAGGCATTGAAGTCATTATCTCACCCAGGAGGCTCCATAGGGTCCCCTAAATCGACCCATGGGTTATCTTTGTCGTCCATTACTCATCCAATAGGTTTAGGACATGTTTCATGGTGTTTTCATATTTTTATAAAATCATTTTTACCTAAAATTACACTAATTACCTCTAATCGCGATTAATGAAAAAAAGATACTATTCACCAAAATATTATTTTCATCCCATTGAACCACATTTTACATACTAATGACAACCATGTATGTCGGATTTTCAAAATTTAATACACATTAGTGGTAAACTTTCATTTAACTGAAAAATCAGTTTGCTTGATTACCACTTAGTGGTTTTAGTATTCATCAAAAATTGGAGTTTTTCAGAAAATTACCAAAACTTCACTCTAAGATATATTCAATATTCCGAATTCAAAAATGATGTCTATTTTACAAAATTAAAAACATATAAGTCACATTAATTAATTTAATAATTAATTCCCGCTGTCAGAGAAAATAGGGTGTTTTTATAAAACAATAAGTATCAAAAGATTGACAGTAGTTTAAGTCTGATTTCAAAGTGAAATTAATTCCAACGACCACTATTGGATTTAATGGTGAATTTTTTTTCTAATTTCACATTAAAACCAATTCAAAAGATAACCTAATCATATAAATAAATTAGATTAAAAAGAGGTTTTAAATTAAAATACAACATTTTACATTATTCATTAAAAATGAACTTTATCGGAAAGATACCAAAAATTTACACAAAGTATATTTTGATGTCCCAATTCTTAAGAAGAGTTTTATTTTGGTCCAATATAATGTATAAGAGTGAACAAAACTATATTTAATGACGGTTCACCATCAAAAGGCGATAAGTGAACCTTTAGTGAAAACTAGGGCATATATGCCTAAAATTGAATTCTTTCCATATTTTAAGCCTTTATCTTTTATTGGATAAATGTAAAAACATTTAAAAACATATATAATCATATTTTAGTTATTTCTATCCATTATAGCCAATACAACGGCTACATGTTAACTACCATTTAAAATAATATTATTTTATTATTAGAGTGGAACGTAAGATTCCCAAGAAACTCGTTGTTGCGTGTTGGGTACCCCATCGAGCATAGCATCCCCTTTAAAGTAATATTAATATTTTATTCACAAATATGGATAAATATGAAAATTTCATATTCTTTATTTTCCTGGGGTGTCACAAATTTCCTCACTGGACTTTTCTTTCCAAATACGAAAGAAAAACATGATCCAATTCGAGTTCGGTATCCTTGAGAATCATAGCTTATGAGCTAATGTATTATCAAAACTAAATTCCACAACTTTATTTTAAGGAACAATGTAGTCATTTTGAGCATATTCATTGAGGCACATAACTGAATCCTAGTGACATCATCTATTTAAAACACCTTCTATGTAAAAGAATCATCATGAAATTTCAAATACTCCAATACTAATTGTAATCCAGCATCCCAGGATCCTCATAAACTTAACCGAGCATAATGGGAACATCTAGATTTCCATACCTATAATTCACCAAAGATCCTTCTCTAAATGGATCCATCTTTTAAATGAAACAGGAGTTCTAAAATAGCCATCCAATGACCAACTACAAGATTTAATGGCCCTTCTCCCATAAGGTTATAACTCCTACAGAAAACATCCACTCTCCAGCTTAGAATCATCCTCGTTGTCACTCTAACCAAATGATAACCTAATCACCACCACCAATGACCCATACCTCTCAGAAAAATAACTAGAACGATCTATAACTCACTCATCACAAGTGATTAGAAACATCTCTCATCTTTCATTCCATATATACAAGAATTTTATCCATAGTGAATGTTGAACATTAACTCGTAACAATGGTCACAAATCACAATTGTCTAGTAGCACACTACTCACTACAGGGATTTCCTTAAACTAGTCCTGGAAAGAAACTTATATGGAGACTTTTTTATCAATCAATAAAATATATTTAAACATACATCTTGGAGTATAACTGACATTATTTCAATGTAATGTTGGTCATATCAATATAATGGACATGATCTCTTTTTTACTAGAAGTACATTGATGTTTTATCAATAGGTGTGTACTAATCTCCTGAGTAATGATCACATCAAAATTGGCCATACCTACCTTCTTTTATCACCAGAAACCACATCGTTTGACAATGAATTTCGATATATAGCTATAGATTAAATTCCTTACAATGCATAATATATACCCAAATTATCCCTCAACTCAGGAAAATACTTTAATTTTATTAAAGGATCTAGTGTTCCATTCCTACAATAGTCACATTATAATACTTAGTTCAAATTTAAATAGTTACTGTGCACAACTAGCATGTACTAAACCTATCATTCATAGTGGGTGTACTTTCCCCTACCACTGAGTTTGAGACCCGAATCTTACTACCATGATTCATATGTAAAAATGGAAAATTGAACATGCTATAAGATATTCTAGTTTTCTTTAGGTCAGATGTTACCGTATAAATCCTCTTCAAATTCGATCATATCTATTAAGACACGAGTAAAAAAATTAATTCCCATATAGCAGCATCATTTTAGAAAGGAAAGAGTCAATAGTTCCAGCACTAGTCAAGTGGTCTAGGAACTCAAATAGTACTACCAAACATATTCTATTTTGATAAACAATAACTTGGGTTTTTGTTAAAAAAGTAAAAGGCGTCACAATGCCTAAATTGAAAACCTGGAGAACCTATAATGAAATGGTCTAGAAACCAACATAAACTAATATCAATACCTTTAATGAAAAATTAAACATGTGGGAACCACTCTTACAGGACTGCATTTTTCAAAAAAAATTATTTCACTAATTATACTCTAAATTAAGTGTAGAGGCATCAAGGTCTCCCACGTGACATTTTTGTTCAAGATAGAAACTATAACACAATGTCTTACCCACAAGACCTAAGGTTTGTCCCACGAGAATCATATACCATTTATGGGATTTTATTACACAATATATAACATGACTGAGATCATTCTTTTAGAAGATGTTAAAAAGAAGTAGGTAAAGAAACATCAACCTATTAGGTAAAAATCTATCAATAAGGCCAAAGACATCAATTTACAACCACTAGGCTACCAGGACCAGATCATGTCTGATTATTGGAATAAGGGATTTCTTGTTGAATGGTTACAATGCCAACATATCGTAGGATGAGATTCAACTATCTGAGTATCCATATATAGTAATACTCCCTCGATATTTAGCATCCCATACAACCACACATCCATTGACGGTGTATTTTATTTATTTGGAGTCTTACTCTTGAAAACTGATACTTGAATGACTCCTCACATATGAAAACCAATAGAATGAATTTTATGATGATACTTTACCATGAAGGTTGCTACCTCAACCTATATAACCCATCTTTTCACATAGGGAGCCTTCTTTTAAAACTAAAGTCACACCTAAAAGATTAAATTCCTTTGTTGGCTATCCATTTAGTACAGGAAAAAATAGAATGTAATGAAACTGAGTCCTATGGGAAATCAATTTTTACTATTTTAGGTGTCTATCAAGAAAAAATAAATATTTCCCTTACCCAAGAGTTCATGCTATTATCCCATATACAAGGTTAATTTTAAGTCAATTAAATGATTCTTTGATTAGCATAATTGAAATATCTCATGCATAAAGGATATCATGTACATGTTTGAAGAACAACTATTCTAAGTACATTATTTATCTGATTCTATACAACATAAGACAAATATCTCCTAATTTCATTTTTTGAACCATAATTTAATCTAACCTAAATTTATTCACAAATATGTTTGCTTAAAGAAAATTTCAATTTCCAAATGATATTGGAAAACACTCTTTAGATTGTAATTTTAATTTTAATTAACTAACGACTCATAATAATAAAGATCAAAATATGGTAATGGGTATTTTATTAATTAATGGGTTTTGTCAAAACATATTCCACCATACATTTTATGTAACACTTTATAAGAAGCTTCCAACAATTTAAATGATTGTCCCATTAATATATGCATATATATACCCCCCCATGGGGTTATCTATCAATCCATATAAAGAATTATGAAACCTTAAAGGGTGTCATCATGTTAATATTGGTTCAATTATATAAGCATCATATCCTAATTTATGGATTAAATGCTCTATAAATTACCATTGGCATGCAATTTAAATAAAACTGATAACGATTTATATTTTTGAAATTCTAAAACAATGTTATGAGTTTATCTCATAATGAATATGTCCCAAATAACATACTTTGGTCTAGTTGAGCATTTAGATATTCCATCATATGAGTCGTTGTGACCAAATTATATATAGGTACTAGCCTTAATAAATGAACCATTCTATAGATAAATTTTGATTCTATATATATATATATATATCATGGTTTAGATAGATAAATAACCATTACAAACATATAAAGGGACATTCCATTATATGTTAAAATTACAATTAATATAACTAAGACCAGATTTTTATTTTTTAGTATGAAAATATAACAGTCTAGATATAGTGGTTCAATTACATGGTTCACCATTTTCAGATTCATGAAGTCCCATAGACATTAAAAAGTGGAGAATTGGTTCCCATTTAATTTAAACTAGATTAATAAATTGGATTTCATAATATATCATGTCTATTAAATATTGTTTGACTATATGGGTCACCATCTCTGATTTATAGAGTGCCCATTCACTATATAATTTTTTTGGTTCCTAATTAATTGGAACCACCATTTTTTCAACCAACAAAACCTATGGATCATGTCTCAATTATATTATATTCAGTTGGTTAAATAAAATTTGACAATCAATTTATATATTGAAAACCCACTTAGGTTGATGTTGAAACTTTATTTAACCAATAATATATAAAAAATAAAAAAAAAATTCCATTAATGATCAATTATATTAATGAAACATTATAATAATCTTGGTGAGATATATTATAAGAATGGATAGTATATAATAATATTTTTTTTAAAGTCCGAAACACCATTTATTAATTAAAGAAACAAAATTTTACATGAGACAAAAGGATGGGATTTTATTACAATATCTTTCAAAGAGGTGAAGCAAATCAGCTGGCAGCGCATCCATCCAAGTCATGTTCTGGTGGACACCTTTGTTGGTAAGGGCATCAGCAACATCATTTGCCTCGCGGAAGACATTTGTAGCAATGTAGTCGATCTCCTGAAGCGAATTCAAGCAGTTCATCGAACGCGTAGTAAGCGGCCAGGCGAGATGAATAACTCCAACCCAAATGGCTTGAACAATGGTGGTATAATCACTTTCAATCCACAGTTTACGCCAACCTCTTTGCAGCGCAAAATCAACAGCATGTATGAATCCAAGAATCTCTGCTTCAATGGAAGAGGGAATCCCACACCCACCATAAAAGCAACCATGGAAATGATCATCAGAATCTCTGAAAATGGCCCCACAACTGGCAGGTCCAGGATTGCCTTTGGAGGTGTCGTCGACATTCACTTTAATCCAACCCGGTATCGGAGGTTTCCAGAAAACTTCAAAGGGTTTCTTGATCTTCGAGAAAATACCCGGGACACGGATACGTATGAGGATCTCAAAGTCTCCAATATGATTGATGAAACAATCTTTTTGAATTGTTGTAGCTTCATGTATCGCAATGAGAATTCGATCTTTTCCTGCATTGAGACTGAAAGAGTGATTATTACGGATTAGATCATTTCTTACATAATAGATTTCATGTAGGAGATCAGCCACTGCCGCAAGAAAAATGTTTTTGACTTGCTGAGAGGCTTCGTATTTAGTACATTTCTTCAAAAGTAAACAAATTAGGTCAGATAAGGACCATGGACAATTAAAAAGCTCAAAAATGTAGTTCCATACAGTCGTGGCCGTAGTACAAGACAAGAAAAGATGATCAGAATCCTCTCTGTGTTGATTACATAAATGACATTTTGAGAAAAGTTGAATGCCAAAGGCTTGAAGTAGATTTTTAGTGGGCAATCTATTGTGAGAAATACACCAAATAAGGGTGAACCTGGAGGGTTTGATCCATGTCTTTTTGAAGTTACTCACCCATTTATAATTAGGTTCATTGTCAGAGAAGTTGTGCATGTAGAAGTTTTTTGAGTCAAGTATGCCATTGGGAGCAGGTTCCCAAACAAGGAAGTCCCCAGAAATGGAGAAGGTATAATTTTCAATGATTTGAGAAATTCCGTTGGGGATATCATGCCTATGAAGTTGTATAACTTCTCTAATTGTGTGGGTGGTGTTTATAGGAGTGTTATTAGGAGGCAAAAAAGAAATTAAAGGATTACCTATCAAGTTGTCCCACCAGAATTTAATGTTGGAGTCAGTGCTGACCATCCATCTAGAGTTAGCCATAATCTTCTGATAAGAGTTTCTAATAGAGGGCCAGATTGAGGAGTTGATGAAATTAAGATTTCCTTTTAAAATCTTATTTAAGAATCTATGTTTTAAAAATTTAGAGGCTTTAGAGTTACTATTAATAAGACTCCAAGTGAATCTCTCTTGCAGGGCATCATTGAACAAATTTAAATTTTTGATTCCAATGCCTCCATTATCAAGAGGTTTACAATAGGTCTTCAATGGGATGGTGACAAGTTTCCTTTAAAATATATTTCCCGTCCAGATGAAATTTTTTATAAAGGTTATGATTTTCTTGAAAGTTCATATGGTCCATTAATAAATCATGAGCGAGTAGACCAACTTAGAGACAATGGTAGATTTGACAAGACAAATTCTACCAGCCATGGAAAGGGATTTCCCCTTCCAAGTAGAGAGTTGATTAATGATTTGATCAGTGATATTAGAGAAATAAGATGATTTAGGATGTCCCCAAAAAATCGGGACACCCAAGTACGTGAAGTGAAAAAAACCTTCTTGAATTCCAATGTTACTGGTGATAATGGATTTCCTTCTAACAGGGAAATTTTTTCCAAAGAAAATATGAGATTTGTTCCAGGAAATAGTTTGTCCAGAACTGTTCTCGTAATGAGAGATAGTTTTTTTAAGATATTGAATATTTCTTTGATCTCCCTTTAGAAACAAATTAATATCATCAGCATAGAGGAGGTGTGTGGGGAGATTAAGGTTTCTAGAGGCTTGAATGGGTTTAAGTTTATTTTGATCAACCATATTATGAATTATTCTACTAAAGTAGTCCTCCACAATAACAAATAGAATGGCCGAAAGAGGATCTCCATATCTAACACCATTAGAGCATTTGAAAAAACCACGAGGGGTGCCATTTATTAATATGGAAATGTTAACAGATTGAAATAAGGTCTTGATTCTCTTGATAAAAGTCTCATGAAAACAAAAAAAATTCAAGACTCTAAATATAAAGCCCCAATCAAGGGTATCAAAGGCTTTTTTAATATCATTCTTGATGGCCACACAACCTCCTCTATTATTTTTATTTAGGATGTTGGTACATTCTGAGGCAAGACAAATGCAGTCTTGGATGGATCAGTTTTTGATGAAGCCAAACTGATTCCATGAAAAAAATTTGTTGCAAATCAGAGCCAATCTATTGGAAATGATTTTAGTAATGTTCTTGTATTGGGTATTGATAAGAGAAATTGGTCTAAAGTGATGAATTTCAGAAGCATTTTCAACCTTGGGAATTAAGGTGAGGAATTGAGCAATGATACCCTGAGGGAGGGATCCGTGAGTGAAAAAAGACCTAATCAACTTACAAACATCTGAACGAAGAGTGTCCCAGTGATTTTGATAGAAACCGTTGTTAAATCCATCCGGTCCAGGAGCACTATCAGGTTTTAAACTAAAGACAGTGTATTTAATGTCATGCTCCAAAGGAATAGCTAAGAGAGAGTCATTGTCTTTCTCATCCACCATTAAGGGAATAATATTGGGATCGAGATCAATATTTCTCTCAGGGCCATTGAAAATGTCATTAAAGTAAGAGACAACATGATCCGAGATGGCCTCTTCAGAGTCAATGATCAAATCATTGTGAATCAATTTAGTGAGTGGAAGATTCGATTTTCTAGTTCTTTGAAGAGAGTTATAGAACTTAGTATTTCTATCTCCATCATCCAGACATTTGGTCTTAAACATTTGTTTCCGGATTTTATCTTTAAAGGTGAGTTTGGTGTTAAGCTTAAGAGCTGTATTGACCTCCAGTTGAGGGTTGAGGGTAAAATCAGAGTTGGAACTACGAGTTTGGATTTGATTTAGTTCGTCTTCAAGATAGGTGATGTCAGAATCCAATTGTAAGGTCTTGGTTTTACACCAACCTTTGAGAGCTTGTTTTAAAATTTTCAATTTGAAGTTACAGGCAGAAGATTCATGAAGATGGCTCATAGAATTCCATGTGTTATTAATCAAGTTGACATAGTCAAGGTCTAGAGACCAAGAATTATTGAATTTAAAAGGAAGGGGAGTTCTATGTTCATTAGAAAGGGTGCTGAGTAATATGGGATGATGGTCAGAGTTAAGTCTGGGAAGCGTTATACAAGAGACATTATCCCAGATGTCCAGGGCCTTCATGTTAAAAAAGGCCCTGTCAAGCTTATTGGCAACAGTTTTGTTATAATGCCTTCTATACCAAGTGTATTTCGCCCCAGTAAGGTTAACTTCAGAGAGATTACAGTCATCAATAGAAGATCTAAATTCTCTTGTGGATATAGAGAGATGAGAGGGTCCAATTTTTTCAGTGGGACTGCGAATAACATTGAAGTCACCACTAATCACCCACGGATCTTGAATTGTGTTAGCCACGTCAAGAAGGTCTTGCCAAAGATTTCTTCTTTGTTGATACCTATTATTTGCATAGACCATCGTGCAATAGATGTGATGATCATTCCAGATTAAATCAAAAGTGTAATGTTGATCAGCAGTTTTGAAAACATTGATGTTTTGAAGGGAGGAGTGATAGAAGATCCACACAGAGTCCGTCAAAGGACCATTTTTGCAGGATCCTAAAAAGTTGTAATGAAGAGAGCCAAGTATTATAAAATTAGAATTGAAGTTGACCTTGGGTTCAGAGATGGAAAATAGCTAATGTTTATGAGTGTTTAAAAGCCTCCTAAGTGTCATGAAGGTGTCATTGTTGGCAATGCCTTGGCATTTCCAAAATAGGAGATTCATTGTTACCTATGTTTTGGGTTAGAGTTGATTTTTTTGGACTTCTCAGAATTCTTCTTCCTCTTAGATCTTCTAATAAGAGGGGGGAAGTAGATTCTGATCTGTTCTCAGTTGATTTGATATCGGAAATTGAGGAGTTAATCTTATAAGGCTCAGTCAAATGAACCGAAACAGTAGCAGCAGAAGTTACAGGTTGAGAAGAACAAATCTGAGAGTGTTCTGGATATGATTTTCTAGTAGGATCAGCATGAGGTTTTAGAGCTCCAGTAGAGTCTAGAGTAGTTTTGTGTTTGGGGGAGATATTAGAGTTATCAGATGAGAGGGAGTCAGGAGTATGCAAATCAGAGCTTAATACAATAGAAGCAGAGTTGACATTTGTCCCAATCTGCATGCTTGAAATAGGATTTACAGCCTATTCAATCATAATAGATTTTCCAGGGACAATGGTAAGAGTTTTGGTAGCAGAATCATTAACATCAGTGGGAGTTTTAGTAGGGGAATTTTTGTGGTTCTCATTGATGTGCATGTTAGCAACAGAGTTTGTGATTTTGGAAGACATATTAGAATTCACACAGGTAGTAATAATACTATTATCAGCATAATCAGGAGCATTAAAATCAGAGTTTGAATGCATAGAAGTAGTGTTAATATTTGTCCCAATCTGCATGCTTGAAATAGGATTTACAACCTGATCAATCATAATAGAGTTTTCAGGGATAGTGATAAGAGTTTTACCAGTAGAGTCATTAACATCAATGAGAGTTTTAGTAAGTACATTGTTGTTGTTCTCCTAGATTTGAATGTCAGAAATAGAGTTTGTGATCTAAACAGTCATATTAGAGTTCACACACTCAGAAATATTACTATTATCAGCAAAATCATGCGGAAATTTAACTGAGTTACCTCTTTGTGGTGATTTTTTCATGTTACCAGGAGAACCAGGGGGTCATCACTAGAGGAGGGCTCCTCATGCTGACTTCCTGGAATATTCAGATTATTGAGATCTGTCCCAGTCCCATCCAGGATAGATTCAGATCTAGAGATCTCAATGTTCCTGCAAGAGGTCATCTTCGAAACAGGGGCAATATGTGCAGGTTCATTAGAGATCAAAGGGGGGGGGGGAAGTGGAGGGCTTATTACTGTCAAGAGTATTTCCATTTACCTGCAAGATGTTAGAAGATCCAGCCACCATATTTTCTTCTTCTTCCACTAATTTTCCCCATGCTTTCCCCTCAAGGGAGGCAACGTTATTAGATTTCATGACCCACACATTATGTTTCTTATTAGGTGGGTCAGTTTTCTCCAACATAGCTTTACCTTTCTTATTCTGTTTGATTTCTTTCCAATCATTTGCAATAGGGGGGTCAACTTGCTTTCTAACCACTATATAATAATATTTTATAATAACCCGGAATGTAGAAAAGTAACATAACAATAAATAACACAATAATTTTGTAAAAATCAACATGTATCAATAAATATAAAATTAAATTAATATGGTATGTCATATTCATGAAATTGGAATCTCTATACGGATATAATGAAGCATGAACACACACCTCATCTAATACTATATTGGTCCAAGAGTTGAATCTAATTGAAAAATAAATCAATAACCAACCCAATTATTATATTAATCCAGGGTGAAACAATAACAAAACTATTATATAAACCGCATAAACACTATTCTCAACTATAGAATCGTGATCCTTCCCTCATGCATGGGTTACCCAAAACCAAACACAAGATATTTACAAAGTACAAACACATTTATAATATCTTGTCTACTATCCCAAAAATATTAAGATGAAGAAAAAAAGATATGATACAACACATAATTCTCAGAACAGAGATCCAAATAGAATGGTGCCTCTCTATATGACATAGGAAATTGACTAGCAGCAAGGGAGTAAAGGTGGTATAGTGGGGAGAATTTACCATATATATCAGTAAGTTAATAAAATTAAAGGAAACATAAATAAGTAAAAGTGGAATATAATTACATCTAAAAATTAATATAAATGGGTAAGTAATCATTCATGAAGATGAAACAATACACAAATTAGTGAAAAGATTAAAAGAAGAATCACATTGAAATAGAAATACAATACATTAAAAAGGTCTGATTGATGGGAAAGGAATAAATAAAAGACTCTTCAACTACATCCAATTGAATCATGAGATGTAGATCTATCCTATATTATCTAATTCCATCCTAGCATGGAAGGATTATAATATGTGATCACAATTCATGATCCTGATCATAGAAAAATTATGTCTTTTTGAATACCAATCATTGGCCTGAACAGGGTGTGTGATATATGTAGGAGGCCACCACCAATGATATCTATAACAAATCCAGTTTTTTCATATTTGTTGGAGTGGTTTTCAGATATAATAGGAGTACATCTATTAATGGAAAATTTATATAATGAAATTTACAATTCTATAATAAATAAATAATTCTATAGATGAGGGAAAACTATACACAAAATTAAATTATTATCTAAGAAATATGATGGGTGTAGTAAGTATCATAACTATGAGGTCCAAGACCCAAGTCCATTTACAATGGTATCCTCCTATATTCCATGGAGCTCGCCTATAGAAAACTCTATGAAAAGTAGTTCTACATGGTCCAAGACCCAAGGCCATTGACCAATGAGTTCTCATTAAGTCCATATAGTTCATCAATAGACAACTTCATAAAATCTATAACTACATGATAAATGACCCAAGTATATTCTCCAGGGAATCATTATCGTTTCCATGGATCTGATCCATAAAAAATAAATGAATTTGGTGGAGCTCATGGAGCATGAGTGATGTGGTTAAATCATGACAAATCAAAGGTTATAATCCAAGAAATCCAGAGAAAAATATGTACAAGTGTATCATTGGTTTCATACCATGGTATGTCACACTAGTTTCATGGCATGAAATATAATTCAACATAATTCATTTAAGGATTTGAAGGATCATTTTAGACTCTTTGAAAATATCAATTCAATTTATCACTTCAAATTCATAATATAATTTATAAATAAGAGATGAGATTTGTATTCATGTAAATTTAGATGCCTATTTATCAAATAGATATATAATTAGAATAATTAATTTGATTTCCCCTTTAATTCCACCATAACTAGTTAATATATTTCATTATTCCTTTAATTTATATGTGACACGGTTCTATCCAAGGTCATCAACCTTTAACCTCTCATTTACATGTATTTGGATCCCTTTAATATGAGGTGATCTTAACTCAACCCATTGGTGGTTAAAATTAAATCCATGAAACAAACCCACCTCAAGGGGTGTTATGTTTGATGTTACAATCTTAATACATTCACATGGGTTTGATAACATGTTTAAATTATAGATTATCATTCAATTTTTATGCTATGTTAATTTAAGATGCAATTCCGAAAAGTCTGGCATGTGGAAAAACAACACAAGCTATACAAAACCTAAAAATTTAGAGAAAAGGTATAACCATATTATATGTTCTCAGCAAGGTCCAATAATTCAATACTAGGATTTGGTTCATCCTACAATGAGAGAAATTAGAATCATAGAAGAACTCTATGAAAATTGGGTAAATTAGCTCACATAAAATTAGAATTCCACATAGAGAGGGGAAACTAAATAAGTAGTAAGGGGAATCAAGATATTACCAAAATGGATACAATGAAACTGATTATAGTAAATTCTAATATTGTGTGGGGGAGATTCATGTAATCCTAATAATTAAAGATAGGGGATCGTAGTATCTTGGGCCTGGGAGAAAATTTGGAGAAGGATAATGAACAATGAAATAGTGTTTTGTGGGAAAATCATTTAATCTCACTTTAATTAGGTGCATAGTTAGTCTTCACGGGTTGTTTAAACACGCACCAATGATGCAACTCATATTTTCCAATATCTATACCCCTCATTGTTTTCTCACATTTTTATAGAAAACCATGTACTAAATGTGTGATGATACTAGTTATGTGGCACTAACATAATGGTCTAGGAATAAAGTTTGAAAAATTGTATATCGACCATAAAACCACCTCTGATATTTACTATAGACCTCTGGAATATAATTTCCTTGTTCCATGATTAATATAAGAAACCATGTGAAACCCCTTACTAGAACACATGGTTCCTCTTGATAGTCTACACAGTTTAAAAAAATCATGTGCATTGTCAGTTTCTCTCGTAATGTGACTCTTCACTGCTTGATGCCCCTGAAACTCGTCCAGAATTTTTATATGCCTCCTGATCCTGAAACCTCATCCAAAGACAATAATTTAATGTTTTCAAACCCTGAATATTATGTTCTTTTATTAAATTTACAATTTTTCCTTACCACAAAATAAAACTCCCAAAAACCTATGGAAAAATTCCTTAGGTCCAAAAAAGGGATGATAGATACATAAGAATTTTTTTACACCCCATGTGATCATTTATACATAATTAATCCACATTATACAACCTTCTACAAAATTCATTTCATATTAAAATCATCATTTTTTAGGTAGGGGAAAAATATTATAGGGGTGGGATTAGATGCTACAGAAGGATATACATAAATGGTACCAATCAAAGATCATAAGTAAGGATATGATAAGATTTTTATTATAATAAGTATTTATAAGAAAGGTATATTCAAAAAATAATATATCATCAATCATGGTGTAATTCATAGAAAAAAATAGTACATAAAACAACATAATTTGAATAAAATATTAAATAAAATAATCTACGAGAGGGTAATATAAGAATGATAATAAGTATAAAATTGTGACATAATAAAAAATTTTACTATAGACTATAATGAAAGTAATCCTACAAATGATTCACAATTATTAGAATCAGAAAATAATAATAATATTAAATTATCAGAATACATTAGGTCTATTCTCAACATTTTGAACCAAGATAAATCTCACCAGGTTCATGTTCTTTCTTGTGAACAATGATATACTGCATTTGGTTCACACAAATTCTTGTAATCCTAAGTAATTTGTATCAGGTTCACCATCAATATAGTGAACCTAGATAAACCACCTCATGTTCACAATTAAAAACATTATCTCATTATATATAATGACTTAGCCAATGAATTGGAGGGAAATATAATTTCAACCATTCATTTCATAGAATTAAAATAAAAAAATTTGTTACATGAAAAACAAAAGTATTCATAATTCATTTTCATGACTAAACTCATGATATGGGAGTGGGTTACATAATTTATTACAATTCATTATCAATGTTAATATAATAAATATATCTAATAGAAGAAAGAAATATCATATTATTATCAAAAAAATTAAAATTTAACTTATAGTTTTATATATAAAAATGAATATTCATTAATCTATTAGAGTTTTAAATGATTTGATGGTGGTTATCCTTGATATGAGACCTAAAATATGAATGTTCCCTTAAATCGGTTAATATAAAAGTAATAACTTCAAGGGAAAAAACAAATGTGTAACCCGAAAAATGATAAGGATGTTTTAATGGGTATGTATTTAAGGGATATATATATGTATAAAATAATATAAGAAGCTAATAATAATAAGACTTATAAAAAATAGAGAGACGAAAAATAAATATTTATTCGAATGGTGTTTTGGAATATCCAAAACATTATCCTATAAGGAAAACCATATTGAAATACATATGTTAAAATTAAAAATTTTAAAAGGATGATGAAAAATTATTATAAAAAATATATATTTGGAATTATTAATTTAACATGGTAGAAATCATAATTACGACTCCAATTAAAGAGGATAACATTGACCAGATGGGAGGACATGGACAATGAGGGGAAACCATTATTTTAGAAGATGAAAATTATTTATTATATAGCTTCATTTTAAATAATGAATAGATCTAAAAAGTAATGATGTTTTTAATAAAAAGTGATTATCCCAAGATAATAACATGTTATACAATATGAAATAACACATGAAACTCAAGGAGATACAATGAATTTGTATTGAGTTATGAAATAACCTTTTATTTTTTGGAGAGCATCAATCATAGTCCACAACAAGGAAGACCATAAATAAAAGACATGTTTCAAAATTAAATAATAATGTATGAAAATATATATCAATTGGGAAGTATTTAAACCATATAAATGAACCATGGAGCATAATATCAATTCATTCATCAATGAATGGTGGTTACGATGGGAACCCTTACAATATAAGAAACATTCTAATAGAAAACCCATGAAATAGAGATAGATAATGAATTTGAAATTCATAGACAATGAATAATGATAATATATATGATATTATATATCCAATTAGAATTATATACTCCATTTAATGTAATATATGTGTATTAAAAAATAGTACCACAAACAAATAAATTTAGAGATAAAATCCTTATAATTTTCTATATTTGTTTGGCACATGTGCTTAAAATCCTAAACATTCAAAATAATTTTATAATATTCCCTTTTTAAATCATATTCTTCATTAAGTAATTTTATAAGGACCACTTATGTTAAAAAAATTATTAATGCTTAGTTGAAGTATTCGTTATTACATTGTTATATGATGCAAATGATATCATTTCAAAGACCAATTAGTATAGTAGTTTGAAAGAACCATATACATATGTGATTCAAAAATTTAATTGGAAATATCAATATATATAATAATAAAACATTCTCACATACTTGATATTATTCACAATATACTACTTGTTATACTGGGGAAAGGAAATCAAATAATGGGTGAACTGAGATTTTTATTAAGGGTTTGGTATTGTTGAATATATCATGAGAAAATAATCAATAATGAATATGAAAAAAGTTAAGTAAATAAAATCAAGTGTCATTTAATTATTAACTAGATAAAATGCTTCCTTTGATCATATCAATATTATAATCTCATGGATAGTAATAACTAAATTATATATAAAGAAAATTAGTAATGTTTTATAACATTATCTCAGACAACGTGGTATCATTACCATTAATCTAGGTTATAAAACATTTTCATCAATGGGTAGGTATAATCCAAAAATCATTTAATAAGGCTAGTTAACTGATTTGTCTCATGAGACATGTTTAATGAATGATGGGATATCAATAACTAACCCCCAGTAGTCGATTCCTCTATAATGTATTTCTCTTATATTTAATGATTAATTTATAAAAAATATACCGTATCAAAAAAATTCTTTATTGGGAAAAGGATATTGAATATCATGATTTCCCATGTTAATCAAACAACATTCATAGAAAATCACTATATGTATAAATGCTATATGAATTAGGAAATAATCATATCCATGATAGATGAATATGTATAATTATAATGACTATAATCTACAACGAATAATGATAACAATAATGTTATTGTTTCAACATAATTTTAATGAATAAAAAATAAAAAATTGATAAAATATGAACGTCAATTCATTAGAAATAATGGTTTTTTAATAAACATATTATCTTTTGAGGAATAATTAAAACTGTATATAAAAATTAAAATAATAATTCATTAATGTTTTTAAATTATAAATAAAATGAAAATATTTAGAAACAACTAAACACCTTAAAATAGTTATGGTGGAAGAAAATATTTTTAGCACTGTATATTTTAAAAATAAACCTTGTTTTTTACTTTTTTTAATGAAATTCCAAAATAAAAATTTAAGAAAACAATACAAATATTCATTTTGAAAAATTTTAAAATTCATGGATAAAATAAAAATTTATTAATAAAACATTGTATTTAATAAATAATACTTATTTAAAAACAATTTACCCATATATTTGAATGAGAAAAAAAATTGATCCAAAGATAAGTAAGATTATCTTTTATTATAAACAAAAGTTTTCTTATTTTACAATTAGTGGAAGGGAATAGTTGTAAGAAATATGAAAAATCCATAAATATCCATTTGAACAGAAAATATGTGGATTCTATGAAGGATATATTATATGATTCATTTAACAAAAATAAAGTAATAGAAAAAATAATTAAGATTGTAAGATAAATTGATTCATCATTGGTAATAATAAAATTGAAACACATTAAAATAGTAAACTAAAACTATATCTTTAATAAACATAAATAGTTAAATAATCAAGTTAAATAAATAAATTAGGAAGTGAACACAATAAAAAAAATGTATACTATCTATTATCTCTTAATGGATTGAAATTTGAGATTAAATCCCTTACCTCGTATTAAATGTTTCTCATAGGTGATTTTAACCTCAAGTATAATATATTTATATTTATTAAAAAAATATGAAATAACTATATACAAAACTATAATATCATATATGATCCATTAATAACATATTATCACCCATTTTTAATAATATTTTATTATTATCATTGATTTGAGTGTCAAATTTTTTATTATTCATGCCAGTTTTGTTTTTGAAACAATTATTTTCTATAATGATCATGTTTATATCATAATAATAATAATAATAATCATGATATAGAAATAGTATATATTAATTATTTACATATATACAATAAAATATGAAAATAATACATGAAAAGTGAATGACATCGCTTTGTGGAGATGGTAGGTCGTACATAAGCATGAGGTTCATTACCATTTATAATGGATGGAAGGATAATGAATTTTATGATATATTATAATTAAATAATTATAATTATCTTATAAGTGTCATATATTTTTTTTAGTTCCGTCATTATGAAAATACATGTGACTAGTTAATGGAAAATAATTTATATCAATTTGTGTGGGAGTAGTCTGTCATTTTCACAAGAAATGGTTTTATTTCAAATTTAATTGATAATGATATTGATAACTATTTCTTCATGAACATATTAATATTTTAGTATATGGGAGACTTTTCTTATTATATTGGAATGTCTAAGATGTGATTCATCATTGTAAAATAATCCGGAAAATGAATTTTATTGTAGAAGATAATTATGCTTCAATAAAATAGCACCTTTTGATATCCCTTTATGGGACCTAGGGTTGGAATTTTCAGATAAATGAAACCTATATAACATGGATAATAATTATATAAATACAAATGGGTAGGGTTTGGTTTATTTGGATGGATCATTATGGCATATATATGAGAAAGGAGTGGTGTCGTTTTATAAGGGAGGGCGGGGTAATTTTTTAAATTTATGAAATCATATAATATAATATACATCTATCACATAAAAATGGTTCAAAAATTAAAACTATTATAATATAATAATTATATTTAAATCCTATAATAATATAATCAAATTTATATAGGATTAGATATTATTTTTAACATTCTCATTTGGTTTAACAACTTGGTTAACAAATTTTGACCTTAATAGTGGTACTCTCCTTTTTAAAATTAATTTGTTATAATATTAAATATAAGGTAAAAATATGGTCATAAATTTATCAAGGATAACATTTTATACCATTTCTAACCCTACTGTTTCATTAAATATTTTTATGTTTTCAAATAATTTAATAAAATATATTTTTTCATAAAATCTTATTAATGTCATTATTTTACAATCCTTTTTATTTGGATTTGAAGGCATAAATAAAAAAATGAAATTGGAATATAATCCAGTTCACCATACAAATAATATATTATTAAATAAAAAATAATTTTGTCACCATTACTGTAACACCCCAGGTATATGAAGAATATGACATCTTTATATTTATCCATATTTGTGAATAAAAAATTAATATTATTTTAAAGGGGATGCTATGCTCGATGGCGTACCCAATACGCAACAACGAGTTTCTTGGGAATCTTACATTGCACTCTAATAATAAAATAATATTATTCTAAATGGTAGTTAACGCCTAACCGTTGTGATGGCGGGAATGAACAAAACTAACTACAAAATGATTATATATGTTTGAAAAATATTTTTACTTTTTTCAATAAATGTTAGAAGATTAAAAATTCAAATGAATCCAGTTTTTAAAGCGTAAACATTCTAATATTCTTTAAAAGGTCGATTAACCGCCTTTTGATGGAAAACCCCTTTTAGATCCACTTTTTGACAATTTTATAAGCTCTATTTTTCAAAATAAACATATTATTTATGATTGGGACATTGAAAATTACCTTGGGTTAATTTTTGGTATTTTTCTGACAATGTTCATTTTTCAATGAATAGTGAAAAATACTGCATTTTACATCAAAACTGCTTTTTCATATAATTTAATTATATGGTTATATTATCTTTTTAATTTTTTTTAAAGTGTAATTAGAATATATTTTTACCATTTAATTCAATGGTGGTAATTGGGATTAATTTCACTTTGGAATTTGGCATAAACAAGTGCCAAACTTTTCATAAATATTGTTTCTAAAAAACCCCGCTATTTGTTTTGACAACGGGATGTTTTTTTTAAATTAATTGTTGAAATTTCTGTGTTTGGAATTTGGTAAAATGGATTACATATTTGGAATCATAAGGTACAATTTATGTAATCAAGACTCTTTTGTTTTTGGACATTATGAACAGTAACGACGGAAATTATCTTTAATTATCTTGATTAATGAGTAATCGGGTAGTTAAGGATAATAAAATAATATCATAATAATAAAAAAATACCACAACATGTGTACTAAGGCTACTGTTTGTCTCATTACCGACCATGGGATGCATTGTGCCAAACTTGGGGGCCCCATGGAATCACTTTTGTGGGAAGTGACTTGTTATCTTTTTATTTTTTTTAAAAGAAAGTAAATATAACAAGAATGTATCCACTAAGTAAAATATTTTTAGTTTTGTCTACATAAATGATATTTTGGACTATAAATATTCATTAGAAATATAAAACTATTTCCTACATCATGATATTTTTTTCATAATTTTTAGACTTTAACTAAATTAAATTATTTATGACATCATGATGATGCAGCGATTACCTCATTAATAAAGGATTTAAATAAAATGGAAAGATAATGTAAAATCTAAGACCTATACATGTCCAAAACCTATTATATGGGTGTATTTCGAACCCTTATCACCTTACCCTCTAATTATATCAATGTGGGAACTTTTGAATCTGAAAATCATTTTCAAATAAAGTAACATTTCTTTACATTCCAAGAGTGCCACTCCTATCCTCTTATAAAAGGCCCCCATCTCTACCTCCTTACCCACACTCCCAAAGCCTTTGGCTCGGACAACCCCTGCCCATTGTGTCTCTCCAAATTCCTCTCTTACTCTGTGAAGACTCAATTTGGGCATAAGTCTTCCCAAGGAATCCTTTGAGATCAAACCAAAGGGATTTACCTGATTTTAAGGTAATTCCTTCACTTGGGTCCTTTTGTTTTATTTTGCCTCTCCAACCCCCTAAACTCTTTTTATTCATTTCTTTTGTAACAAATACAGTATCTTAGATATACTAGGATGTTGTTATAATAAGTATTCGAGCTACACTTACACACACCTTCGTCTAATGGTTAAAGAACATACTGTTTCTGTGGTTGACGATTTTATGCCTCACGAAATGATGATTGTTCAGTATTCTTTTAACACCTTTAAAGGTGGCCATTACGATGTCACTGTATTTTATATATGATATATATGGTATTTATGTTTACTATATGCTTCTGTATTTTATATTTAAACCATACCGTTCTTCTTTTCATGTTGTGTAAATGCGATAATTTCATATGAGGAAGTGCGGACTACCGCCACTTCAAGTGATGTGACTCGTACATGCAATACATGGAACGTATAATGAATCAAATTAATGAACATATGTGATATATATAACATATATATTATACTTTAATTAGAATATATATATATATCATTTATTTTTAATTCCATTAATATGAAAAAGGAAGAAATGAAAGTAGCGTTCATGCGTACGTACGGCCTACCGTCTCCATGAACGGTGCTTTTCGTTTTTTATCTCCAAATGATATGGAATAGTATAAAATGAAGATTTACTGGATATATTTGATATATATTATATATAAATCATGATTATAACTCTGGATATTATGGATACATGAATAACTTGTAATTATAAAGAGCATATTTTGACTCTAGTACCAATGATCGTTTAAACGACCGTTATTAACTAAAATAATTACATAGTGTTCATGACATGGTAATAAGTGATATAAAAGGAATAATAAAATTAAAAAATGTTCTTAAGGAATTATAAATTAACTCGAGTTTATTATCCAGGAGATTAAAGAACGATCGAGTCAAGTCGGACCCGAGGTAAGGGATCCTACTCTTCTTTTACTTTTTAAGTACACACTTTTAGGTCGTTACTTTTAAGCTCATATTTCTTGTAATTGGGATGTTATTTTATATAACTCTTAGTGTAATTTTTATGTTGATGAGAGACCCTATTTTCTCTCATCAACTCATTTTATGAGTTTTGAAGTGATGTCGTTAGGCTGCCGAGTTTTTATAAGGGATTTTCCATCTCACTTTTATTCCCGTGTGATTTATGCTACATTTGACACAATTTCCTTGGAGTGGTGTATGTAATGAACATTATTATACACTTTTTGTAGTATAATTTCATTTATGGGTATTCACATCTTCATTGTATGACCCTTCTTCCATGGGGTGTACGTTTTGAAAGTTACCCAACATGGTAAGGGGACCTTTCACCCTCCTCTTTTTAAAAGACTTCTTTTGTTATGTCCTTTAATTCACATACTATTATGTTGGGATATGTTTTTCATATCCTTATTGATGTTAATTTTATTTACAAGTTATGAGATTCCCTTTTTATCTCTCATCAACTCATTTTCTGAATTTTGAAGTGATGTCGTTAGGCTGTCGAATTTTACCAACGGAACTTTTTAACCCAATTTTGATTTCTTTGGGTTCAACATGTAGTTATTGAATATGTCATCTTTTGAATATGTTTGAATGACCTTTTATTGTTTTACACTAAATATCCACATCTATTGGGTTCATTTATATTTGTCACACATAATTTTGAGATTGAATTATCCTTAATTTAAGGATACCTTCTTTATAAGGGAATTCATCACCTTTGACATTTCTGTTGAGACTTCATTGTTGTTATGAACCAATTCACTCTTATATGGTTTATATACTGTCCTTTGGAATACTATATCATGAATCCATTTATTCTCATGATATTATAAGGTTCTGAATAAATGTTATTCCTCAACTATTGTATTCAAGTGTCTCTAATTTTGGTAGAACCCCTTTAACCAAATTATCGCTTTAAATGATTTAATTATTTGTTCTTATTAATATCCATGTTTTCAGATGGGTTTAAATATTTATTTATATGGATATTAATGGTTTAAAATTTTAAAATATTCAAGGTGGTATGTGACACTTTGATTAAAAAATCTATTTATTAAATGTTTTAAATGGTTTTGGAAGTGGTTTCTTTTTGAATGGATTCATTATTTCAATATACTAAAATGTTATATTGTGATTGAAATGTGGAAATGTTATGTTTACATTATGCATGTTTAATGTGATACGTTTATGTTATGGTTCTTAGTAATTGTTATGAAAACGGGTGGTTCCGTGGTAAACTAAGGGCGGGTGAGCCCGATATAGCTCTCCAATGCATTGGGTAGCACGAAGGAGTGAAACGTTAAGGTTTCTCCGAAGATATTTAGGAAATATACTGTGGTGGGTATTCCAAACATAACCAAGAGGGTTACTCCCTACGTAAGAATGTTATTAATGCCTCAAGTTACCTTTTATGTCTTATGATTTCTATGATTTATTCATGATATGATGAGGTATGTTAAAGTGCCTATGTTTTATGGGTAAATGATGATTTCATTCTTATGTATATATGTACTCATGTTTCCTTTCCATATTTTTATATCCCTTACTGAGATTTGTATGCTCATCCTAAGTGTTTTTTGAAATGTTTTTCACAGGTCAAGGGAAAGGTACATGATATGATGATAGTGTCAAAGAAGTGTCAAGAAAGAATCCATATTTTATTTTAATTATGTTTCCATTGATGGGAAAGAATAATACTATCTTTATGTAACCACTTTGTTTATATGTGGAATGTAATGCAAGTTTTATGATCTAATTCTCTAAAACTCTAAACCTGAAAAGATCCTCAATGTGTAATCTTGTAATAACTCAATATTAAGTAAGGTTTAAGGCTAGGGCCTTATACTTGGTATCAAAGTTCAATTTAGATAACTTTAGTGGTTAGGGTATTCTTTAAGCATAAGTGACATTACCATAATGGTTAGGATTTCCGAAAGAGTCCTAGTTTTAGATAAAGTGAATGAGTAAGTATATCTTGGTGTTTATATTCCCCATTAATACATGATGGTTTTGTTTATATACTCACACTGACCTTTTTGGTTTTAATAAATGGCTAGATCTAGCAGGCACCAAAGTAACAGTGGATGTGAAGGAAACTGTGATAGTTTTTTGAGCAAGAAACTGAATGATATGGGAGCTGCAATGAGAACTATTTTGATTATCCTCAACCAACTATCTGGAGTCATGATTGACCACCTAAACCTTGGTGATTGCACTAAGGCATCATATATGCGAGAAACAAATACCTACGGAACTACAGGTAATAATCGTAAAGGTAAGTGTGTTCAAAAACTTATGTGTCAAAAATGTGGAAAGAAACACCTAGGAAAATGTTTCAATGGGACAGAAATATGCTATAGACGTGGAAATGAAGGTCATAAAGCAAGAACTTGCCATGGAAAAAGGAAGCATCCATTTGACTCAAGGAAAGGGAAAGAAGTTCTTTCTGAGGGCTTCATTGAATTTTTTAAATGTGGTGTGCATGGTCATTATGAAAACACATGTCCTATGAAGAAGTTTTTTGAATGGGATCACCATGATCGTTCAAATGTTCGTTTACCATTACCTAATGCCATTCCGATTGAGGATGAAGAAACTGAAAATGACCAATCAAAGGTATGGATTATTTCATGACTATTGTTTTCCTATTTTGGAATCTTAGGATATGATTAATGATTTTTTTGTAGGAAATAAGTATTTCAGAATAAGTTGGAAAGGAATGGTTAATGGATCATGAAGAATGTTGAATGAATAAGACGTCAACATATAAGGGTTTCAAGAGTTATAGTGAAATCCTTAAGAGTGTTAAGTCTCTTTTGATGTTGGGTTACATTAGAAGACTTTTTATATTATGTGTAACCCTGATGTTTAATATATATTCAAGTAATAGTTATCTGTTCTTTTGTGGACATAGTTATAAAGAACCATTTGGGTTTATAAGATCCTTACTTTTGAGGTAATTATGGGTTACTATATGTTATGATGGATGTGAAAGGCATGAGATAAAATTGAGGTTAAATTATGTTATGGTTATTTTTGATGATTTTATCTCTTTTTGGGGAATGATTTTATAATTATATAGTTTTGGAAAAAGGAAAACACACAGACCATGTGACAACCCGTCACGTTGGACAAAGCTACGGGAATCGAACCCACAACCAATGTGCAACTAGTATTTATCTCCTACCACTGGACTACGTGAAGTCCCTGGTTAGTTTGACTGATTCCTTTCAGTTAGATGATTTTATGAATTAAGAGTAATTTTATTTTGGGTTTTTATGGAAATATATTAACTTATCATGGAGGATATGTGATTAGGTTAATTACTTTTCAATGCGAGACTTTAAGAGCAACTGATGTAGTTTGGAGATAAATGTTACGATTTAACTTAGAAGACTATGTGACTAAATCCTTCAAATATTTGGGTTTCGATATTAGATTGGTTTTCTTTGAAGAATGTTATGGACAATTTTTTTATCGAATGGTCCTAGTTGAACATTGGGTTTTATTGGACAAATTTTGAGATTAAGAATAGATTTTCTTTTTATAAAGGGTTATCCTTTTCTGGATTATCTGATCTTGTACTATCCTTTTTGGTTTTGGATTTTGTCTAAAGACATGGAAAATATATAGTTCTCTTTTGTGGATTAGGTGATTCTCTAGAAGTTGAGTATAGTACTCTTAATGTGAACAAGTCTTCCTAAATACTCGTCTTTTGGAGAAAATATGAGTTCATGTAAGAAATCTAGTAAAAGTTAAAAGTCAACATGATAAGTGATTATGTTTCCTTATGAATAAATTCCTCAATAAAAAGTAACTTAAAACAAAAATGTTGTCTATTAACTTTTCCTACTGGGGAATCGAATACCGTATAACCCATCACAAGTTTGTGATTTTCTTATGGTTAACTTTCTCCTAGACATGTTTAATATCACACTCCATCAGAACATGACCCTTCATTTTTTCTTACATATCCATATTTTCCTACTTGGAATCATAGTATGGGTTAACTTTGGTGACCACTGTACTTATCTCCCTTTATTTTAAAGTGATTGTTTTACTGAATCGTGTTCCAATGTGGGACTTTCAAGGATGTTCCAAGCCCAATTTTAAAATTGCGAGGACACAATTTACAGAAGGGGGGAAGGATGTAACACCCCAGGTAAATAAAGAATATGACATCTTTATATTTATCCATATTTGTGAATAAAATATTAATATTATTTTAAATGGGATGCTATGCTCTATGGTGTACCCAATATGCAACAACGAGTTTCTTGGGAATCTTACGTTGCACTCTTATAATAAAATAATATTATTTTAAATGGTAGTTAACACCTAGCCATTGTTATGGAGGGAATGAACATAACTAACTACAAAATGAATATATATGTTTGACAAATATTTTTAAATTTTTCAATAAATGTTAGAGGATTAAAAATGCAAATGAATCAAGTTTTTAAAGCGTAAACATTCTAATATTCTTTAAAAGGTCGATTAACCGCCTTTTGATGGAGAACCCCTTTTAAATCCACTTTTTGAAAATTTTATAAGATCTATTTTTCAAAATAAACATATTATTTATGATTGGGACATTTAAATTTACCTTGGGTTAATTTTTGGTATTTTTCTGACAATGTTCATTTTTCAATGAATAGTGAAAAATACTGCATTTTACATCAAAACTTCTTTTTTCATATAATTTAATTATATGGTTATATTATATTTTTAATTTGTTTTAAAGTGTAATTGGAATATATTTCTACCATATAATTCAATTATGGTCATTGGGATTAATTTCACTTTGGAATTAGGCATAAACAGGTGCCAAACTTTTTATAAATGTTGTTTCTAAAAAAACCCGCTATTTGTTTTGACAACGGGAAGTTTTTTTAAAATTAACTATTTAAATTTCTGTGTTTGGAATTTGGTAAAATGGATTACATATTTGGAATCAGAAGGTCCAAATTATGTAATCAAGACACTTTTGTTTTTGGACATTATAAATAGTAACGACGGTAATTATCTTTAATTATCTTGATTAATGAGTAATCGGGTAGTTAAGGATAATAAAATGATATCATAATAATAAAAAAAGAACACAAAATGTGTCCTAAGGCTATGGGTTGTCTCATTTCCGACCATGGGATGCCTTGTGCCAGACTTGGGGGCCCCATGGAATCACTTTTGTGGAAAGTGACTTGTTATCTTTTTATTTTTTTTAAAAGAAAGTAAAAATGACAAGAATGTATCACCTAAGTAAAATATTTTTACTTTTATCTAAATAAATGATCATTTGGACAATAAATATTCATTATAAATCTAAAAATATTTCCTACATCATGATATTTTTTTCGTAATTTTTAGGCTTTAAATAAAATAAATTATTTATGACATCATGATGATTCAATGATTACCTCATTAATAAAGGATTTAAATAAAATGGAAAGAGAATGTAAAATATAAGACCTACACATGTACAAAACCAATTGTATGGGTGGATTTAGAACCCTTATCACCTTACCCTCGAATTATATCAATGTGGGACCTTTTTAATCTGAAAATCAGTTTCAAATAAAGTAACATTTCTTTACTTTCCAAGAGTGCCCCTCCTCTCCTCTTATAAAAGGCCTCCATCTCTACCTCCTTACCCACACTCCCAAAGCCTTTGGCTCAGCCAAAACCTTCCCATTTTGTCTCTCCACATCCGCCTCTTACTCCTTGAAGCCTCACTTTGGGCAGAAGTATTCCCAAGGAAGCTTTTGAGCTCAAACCAAAGGTAGTTACCCGATTTTAAAGTAATGTCTTCACTTGGGTCCTTTTGTTTTATTTTGCCTCTCCAACCCCCTAAACTGTTTTTATTCATTTATTTTGTAAAAACTACAGTATCTTAAATATACTAGGATGTTTTTATAAGATGTATTCGAGCTACACTTACACACACCTTCGTCTAATGGTTAAAGAACATACTGTTGCTGTGGTTGGCGATTTTCTGCCTCACGAAACGATGATTGTTCAATATTCTGTTAACACCTTTAAAGGTGGCCATTATGATGTCACTGTATTTTATATATGATATATATGGTATTTATGTTTACTATATGCTTCTGTATTTTATATTTAAACCATACCTTTATTCTTTTCATGTTGTGTAAATGCGATAATTTCATATGAGGAAGTGCGGACTACCGCCCCCTCAAGTGATATGACTCGTAATGCAATACATGGAATGTATAAATAATGAAATTAATGAACATATGTGATCTATATAACATATATATTATACTGGAATTATAATATATACATATATATAATTTATTTTTAATTCCATTAATATGAAAAAGGAAAAAATGAAAGTAGCGTTTATGCGTACGTACGGCCTACCGTCTCCATGAACGGTGCTTTTGGTTTTTTATCTCCAAATGATATGGAATAGTATAAAATTAATATGTACCAGATATATATGATATATATGATATATAAATCATGATTATAACTCTGGATATAATGGATACATGAACAACTTGTAATTATAAAGAGTATATTTTGACTCAAGTACCAATGATCGTTTAAACGACCGTTATTAACTAAAATAATTACATAGTGTTCATGACATGGTAATAAGGGATATAAAATGAATAATGAACTTGAAAAAGATTCGTAAGGAAGTATAAATTAACTCAAGTTTATTATCCAGGAGATAAAAGAACGATCGAGTCAAGTCGGACCCGAGGTAAGGGATCCTACTCCTCTCTTTCTTTTTAAGTACACCCTTTTATGTCATTCCTTTTAAGCTCATATTTCTTGTGATTGGGATGATATTTTATATCAATAGTACTGTAATTGTAATGTTCATATGATGAGAGACTCTATTTACTCTCATCAACTCATTTTATGAGTTTTGAAGTGATGTCGTTAGGCTATCGAGTTTTCATAAGGGATTTTTCATCTCACTTTTATTCCCGTGAGATTTATGCTACATTTGCCACAATTTCCTTAAATTGGTGTACGTACTGACCATTATTATACACTTTTTGTATTATAATTTCATTTATGGGTATTCAAATCTTCATTGTATGACCCTTCTACCATGGGGTGTACGTTTCGAAAGTTACCCAACTCGGTAAGGGGACCTTTCACCCTCCTCTTTTAAAAGACTTATTTTGTTATCTCTTTTAATTCACATATTATTATGTTGGGATATGTTATTTCATATCCTTATTGATGTGAATTTTATGTCCAATTGATTATATGCCCTTTTTATCTCTCATCAACTCATTTTCTGAATTTTGAAGTGATGCCGTTAGGCTGTCGAATTTTACCAAGGGGACTTTTTAACCCAATTTCGATTTCGTTGGGTACAACATGTAGTTATTGAATATGTCATATTTTGAATATGTGTGAATGACCTTTTATTGTTTTACACTCAATATCCACTTATATTGGGTGCATTTATATTTTTCACACATAATTTTGAGATTGAATTATCTTTAATTTAAGGATACCTTCTTTATAAGGGAATTCCCCACATTTGACATTTCTATTGAGACTTCATTGTTGTTATGCACAAATTAACTCTTATTTGGTGTATATACTGTCCTTTGGAATACTATATCATGAATAAATTTATTCTCATGATATTATGAAGTTCTGACTAAAGGTTATTCCTCAACTATTGTATTCAAGTGTCTCTAATTTTGGTTGAACCCCTTTAACCAAAATATCGCTTTAAATGTTTTAATTATTTTTTCTTATTAATATCCATGTTTTAAAATGGTTTTAAAGATTTATTTATATGGATATTAATGGTTTAAAATTTTAAATGCTTCAAGGTGGTATGGGACACTTTGATTCAAAAATCTCTTTATTAAATGTTTTAAATGGTTTTGGAAATGGTTTCTTTTTGAATGGATTCATTATTTCAATATAATAAAATGTTATATTGTGATTGAAATGTGGAAATGTTATGTTTAATTTATTCATGTTTAATGAGATACGTTTATGTTATGGTTCTTGGGCATTGTTATGAAAACGGGTGGTTCCGTGATAAACTAAGGGCGGGTGAGCCCGATATAGCTCTCAAATGCATTGGGTAACGCGAAGGAGTGAAACGTTAAGGTTTCTCTGAAGAGATTTAGGGAATATACTATGGTGGGTATTCCAAATGTAACCAAGAGGGTTACTCTCTACGTAAGAATGTTAGGAATGCCTCAAGTTACCTTTTATATCTTATGATTTCTATGATTTATTCATGATTTGATGAGGTATGTTAAAGTGCCTATGTTTTATGGGTAAAGTATGATTTCATTCTTATGTATATATGTACCCATGTTTCGTTTCCATATTTTTATATCCCTTACTGAGCTTTTAATTCTCATCCTAAGTTTTTATTGAAATGTTTTTCACAGGTCAAGGGAAAGGTACATGATATGATGATAGTGTCAAGGAAGTGTCAATAAAGAATCTATATTTTATTTTAAATATGTTTCCATTGATGGGAAAGAAGAATACTATCTTTATGTAACCACTTTGTTTATATGTGGAATGTAATGCATGTTTTATGATCTAATTCTCTATAACTCTAAACCTGAAAATATCCTCAATATGTAATCTTGTAATAACACAAGATTAAGTAAGGTTTAAGGCTGGGGCCTTATAATTACTTATTATATATACATTACTTTTAGTGTTTTGAAAAGTATTTATATTTATTTTTTCCCCTCCATGCACAGGCTCTCTATCAGCATAGTATAAGCATGTAAGGTAATTATATAATCACTATAAAATAAAAATAAACTTTTGTCATAAAAATAGATCAATTATTATCAATATTAAATTTAATATTAATTTAAAACACATTTTTATCCTTATGTGAACATAAAATAGAAATATAAAGTCAAGGGAGTGTCATTTCGCATTTTTCATTACATAAAATAATATTAATTCCATTATCAAACAAATGGCCTAATAAATTCCATATATTCATTGCTAGTATGCATATGGTATAATTAAACTCATCCAATGAAATAAATTCATGTGTTTGAAAGATATTTATTTCTATATCAATTTATTTTTAACATAAATTGTCATATTTACACCTTACTAAGGTGATAAATTATACTAATGTTTCTATTCTTAATACCTAAAAATAAAAGGGTCTTATTTACCAAAGTTTTTCCTCCTTATTCCAAATATGGAAATAATTTTATAAAAATAAATTCATTTATTATTAGGAAATAAATTTATATATAATCCCAAAAAATGTGATGAAAAATATTATTCCAAAAAAAATTTCTTTTAATATTAAAAATGAATTCTATCAATATATGGTAATACCCTGATCGTAAAAACATTAATTAGATTATGATAAATATACATGATAATATATCATTTTAATATTAAATAAAAAATATTATAATAATTTTAAATTATATTATTTAATGAAAATAATTTATAGATTTAGAGAATTCATTATTTTTCACTATTCAATGAAAAATAAATCGATTATAAACAAATACAATCAATCCATCCTCATATAATTATAATCATAGAAGTGATATAATTATCATATGATAATATTTCAATATTTTTTTTTTTATTTATACTCGTTTTTACGTGAAAAGCATGCTATCAATTAAATTAAATTTTTTAAGATAAATATATCATAAAATCTATAGGTGTTACAATCTACCCCCATATAAGATTTTTTCCCTCAAAATTCAACCACTTTGATTAAAAAACTTAGGATAATTCATACTTATCATATTTATGGGATCCAACGTTGCTTCTTAAAACTAATGGTTTCCCATTGAAACATTTACCAAATGACTTGTCCTATTTTATAGAAATTTCCCCTTATGATCCAGATTCTATATTAGTTATTCCTGATAAGAAAAATATTGATCTTGTTGTATGACCTATGAGTTCAATACATGTACAATATTAGGTATTTAAAAACATAAGAGTGATACAAAAAACACATTGTGAACTTGTGAGATATTATGTGGATGTGCAAGATGATAATATATTATCCCGATAATATCAAGAATTTAAAATGTAATAATATATTTAGGACTCAGTTTCCCTTTCATTCCAAATTTCATTACCTTATTACAATGATATATTCATAGGAATACATTATACCAAACTCTAAACTACAGATCTAATTGAAAATTATCAACATATATTTTTTCTACTATGATCTTTATTTATGTGTTATTTAATGGACCTGACATTTTCCTCTATTTCCTCGCATAGATCAACTACCAATATATTTTCTTCTATAACTTCATACAAACACATTAGAGATTTTAACAACCTTCCATAGATTACTTCATAAGGATACGTATGAATTATCAAGAGAAATCCATTCTTGTGAGAAAATTATACCAATGGAATGTATTGATCCCAACCACCATTTAGATTCATTTAGATGTCTATAAAACATTATTATAGAGTATACATTTTCCTCTCAAACTAACCATATTTTTTGGATGATATGAAGTACTAAAACTCAATACTATATCCACATGATTCTAAATTATTCCCAAGAATATCAAGGTAAGACTTATATCTTGATCGGATATGATATAGATTGGTAATCCATGAAATCTCATAACAACCTTAATTTATAACTATGTAAGCTCATCAAGAGGGAAAAATATCTAATTGAGTTAAAATTATTTTTATTTTATTAGGAAATTGACTATAACCTAAATTGAATTATACCCAATAGATGTTTTCAGGAGTCGGATGATGAAATCCAATGTAATATTTTCCTATTTATATTCTGGTGTGGTTAATGGACTTAACCTTCGATTTGGATTATGTCTCTCATCATTAATTTTCTAACACATCATGCATCATGATACATACTCATGAATATCCATTTTTATATTATCCAAAAATAAATACTTTTTCATATCTCTATATATTTTTTTAATTTCAGTAATAATTGAGAATGAATATTTATGATATCTTCTAACATAACATTCTTCATGGCCAGTATTGATGGAACACATACCATGTTACTGAACTTTATCATACAATAATTATCATGGTTGAATTCAAGAACTAACTGAAATTTTATTATTTATTTTCAAACAATTTTTATGGAATGTGAGAAACCATAAGGTCTAACATTACAACCATAAAATTACCATAACAGAGAAAAACATGAAAACTGGAACTACCCCTCCGTAGCAATTGCACTATAACGATAAGATTTCACCAAATAATGTCAATTGAAAAGTTGTCCCATGCATAAGAATGGGAACCGAACTAATGGCATAGCCATACCCTCTCAATCATCCCCTTACGAATGACATGAACCGATGAAGCCTTCATGCTCTTATCCCCATATAAAGTAGCTCCAAGAACCACCACAAAACCAATTAGATGAATTGTCGAAGAGCAAAAAACTATAACAAGAAAACCTCTCAAAAAACTCACCAACCATCAACTTAAATAGAGTCATTAGAAATGAACATGAGATTACCAGAATCTGATTTTGTAAACAATTTCCAGGATAAAGAAGAAACCTGGGTGCCTGGGACCTCCTTTCAAATTCTAAAGCCAGCTAATCCCATGTCTGAATGTACTCTTCGATGTAAATCTACTATTTATTGAAGCCTCTCATAATAATTAAATCATTCTTGTCAATCCATGAGTAATACTCTTTGTTAAGAAAAATTTTTAGTGGCCTCCCCATCATTTTAGTCACCTCCTCTACATTTTCATTAATAAGTAAGACCTACTCAATCTCATCTTCTTCGGAGCTAAAAAGTAATTCCAAGGGTTGGACTCCCTGGTGGAATGGTCTCTGACGTTTCAAAATATTAATGGCCATCTTCTTGTTGTTTTCCTTTTTTGTAGATCGAGTCTCTAGAGGAGGCGGTAAGGAGGATTAATTGGTACCCCCTTTCCTTATATTTGGACTATTATTACATTCCAGGTTTAAAGCTCCTTCTGTCATGAGATCGGTTTCACATTCATTAGGATCATTCATAGAGACCTCATGAACCGGGATATGTGGATCTGAACTCAATCAAACCACGGAAAGGCTTTCAAATTTGTTACTCAAGTGGATTTAAGTTTGGCTCAAATAATCTGAACCCCATGATTTCTAAATTTTGGTTATATTATCTGCATTATTAGTAGCCTTATACCTCCCATTACACACATCTGTATTTCCCGACCATAACACCTTGGTTCTAGGAGTGAGAGAGGTAACCTCCTCCATCCTTACCAACTACACCATAACTGATGTACGCCAATTCTACTAATTTTCCATTTGAGCAGCCTCATACGAGACCAGACCATCACCCTACAATTCACTAATGAAAGGTCCAACCAGATCCTGCTTCAACCTTGAAACACCTTAGATACCAACAGGTTAACATGAGATACTGAGGCCTCCTTCACCCAATCAATTCCAGAAAACTATTCAAAAGACGCATTTCATTCCACTAGAGAACTTTCGAGGTGATCCTCCTCCATCGTTCATAGTAGATAATATCCCCAACCTCCACCCTCTATTCCCACTATCATCAGGATCAGGCCATCCTCCTCACATTCCTCTAGAACCTTATCCCTGCTTCCATCAACCATCCTTCCCCTGGACTGGACTCCCCGACAACCAACCTCCATTGAGTGGCATAGTCGCTTGCACACCAAGCAGTCATCGTCGCCAATTCCCCTACCTCATTGTGCTACAGACCGTCAACAGAAAACATATGAGGAGTGTCCCAAATGATTGCAGTAAGAACGCAAATTGGTCTAGTTTTTATATATCACCCGCTACTTACACCTATACTCTTCAATGATTGAAATCTAGACATATTCAAAAGGAATTCTAGATGGGTCCAGTTACACACACACCCATGGATTGACTGGGTGAAAAACATCTTCAGTACGACTATCAGAGCATAAAAATCTACCAAATGTATTACCAATCATCCCAATAATGGATGGGATTTCGGAAGGTAAAGGTATATTTTGAAAACATACCCAAACTGCAGCGGATGGTGGATCCGTCTTCATTTATAATTCGAAAGAATAATGAAATAAAAATAATCGAAAATGTTTGATGGTATGGGGGAAGTCGACCATGCTATGATGAGGTCCTCCTAAGAAGAAAAATGGTTCATCATATGATAATTTTCTAGAAAACCCACTGTCTCCCTCTAATGGAGTCCCAAGATCCAAAGACGAACCTATCAAATGAATCAACTAATGGTCCCCTCTATCTAAACCAAAACACCATGGTGAGATTCAAGAGAACGGTTGTTTTCGTGAACTATGAAGACAAAATCTGTAGATTGGGGAGTTCATCGATTAGATCCAAAACCTTGGGATTTAGTGATGATTTTAGGAATGGAAGAAGATAGTCAGGGTTTGAGAATGGGAAGAAAGAAGGCCCTTCTCCCCTGGAGGACGTTGGAGGTCCCTCCTCTACTGGGAAAGGAGAGACCTACGCTATTGTCTCCATTACCACTGAGAGTCAAAGAGCATCAGCCTAGGTTTCGCGCCACCCACCCTCCCAACTAGACATCTCATGTTGAATTCAATACCGTCCATCACATTCTTATTTATTTCCATATCCCCCCACTGTTCCTTGTTAATCCTCTCATGGATTGATTTTTTAACATTTATCGAAAAAAATATTTATCATTTCTCCATGCCTATCAGATAAAACGCCTATAAATTCATAATTATTAGATCCATTTTAATCATCATCATGGAAAAATTGTCCTGGACATTTCAATTAATTGTATTAGACACCTTGTTCTCCAACCCGGGGTGGTAATGTATTGAGTAGTCATAATATTCTATCATTCCAAACACTTTATTTGTTTCATTTTCAACTCTTTCAATATAAATATCCACTTAATTATTTAATTATCACAATATATATCACAAATTTCACCATACATATAATTCCATCATATCATCAATTAAACAATTACCACTACCAGTTCCAAATCATGAATTTTTAAAATTTTCAAATGACGTTTCAAAGGGAGAGAGGAATAATCTATCACCATATATATTTTAATGAGGTAACTTTTGAATATATTCTTTGATGCATCAAAATATATGAAAAAATACAATTTACACTATAGGGTAGTGTATGCACATGCACACATTTAATCCCTCTCTATAGATATTATAAATTATCCATGAATTCATTGATCTATAAGAACTTGTCCCCCTTCATGTTCAACATGGTGAGAGGATTAGGTAGTCAGGATAACTCAATCAAAAAGTATTGGTAGAATCTAACCATTCAAATAATGGTATGGATATTGTTTATTGTAATTGGTATAGGCCATTTCTAAATAACCATAATTATTTAAGGATTCACTGATATAACATCAAATACAATTTGATGACCAAAGAATGAGACTTTCTATTTCCAAATTCTCATTTGGGAAATTTTATGTGTAAATTATCCTTTCCGAGTATAATCATAAAATATTCATCATGCTCTTCTATTCACATTGAATATATTATAATATAAAATATAATGAATTCTAGAAACTTATTCAATTAAATATAAGGAACATATTACTTTAATATGTGAATATAGGAAGATCATAGGTAATTACAGACCATGTTAATATAAATTCATGAAGACCATACATTGTAAAGAATATGGTATTGGGTATATCCTCTATCATGACCTGTAGATGATTATATCCAAATCGATGATCATCTATGGTAAAATAGTGATCCCCTCATAATAGATCTAATATATTATTGAAATGAGTTAGGTGATAAACGTTCTTAATAGTTTTTTAATACTCTGGACCATTAATTAATAGTCATATTGACCCATATTTCATCAAAAAAATGAATAAGTACACCCCATTGTGATAAAAATGATGCCAAATTAATCCCTTGACTATATTTTCAAAGAGTTTATTATTTAATTGTTTCGAATAAATCCATTATATGGTATAAAATATTTGATAATAGTGTAGAACCATGTATGCGGTCTATTGAAGACTCAAAATCATGATTTGAGTGATGAATATGAAATTATTTTGGAAAAAATGAACAAACTCTCTTAAAATAGGCATATATTTAAGGTTTACTTTCCCCCTGACTATCAATGTTAGAAAAATCACCCTCAATGTGTATTAAATTCTATATTATTTATGTAAATTACATTAGGAGTTCCATTTTATTATTTCCCTGATATACTATCATATGATGATTCAAAATAACAAAGGTGACTTCCCTTTCTAAAAAATTAATATGGGTTCTATAATGATAGTTTCAATTCACACTAAAAATTACATTTAATTAACCTAGGGGTGGAATAAAAATATTTTATAGTATAAAATTCACAATAAATCTCTAGGAGAGGGGAAATAGATATGAGATACGATCAGCATACCATTTAGAGTTTTGACATCCAACTTAGAAAGTAATCAATGAGTTGGTGATGTGATACCCTTAAAAAATACTTTAGATATAAATGAGTTAGTAGATCATGAATCAAAAAAAAATTCAGTTTTAGAGTGGATGATATGTGTACCATTTTTGACATCACAAAGAATATAGAATTACATTTTAGTAATTCCATATGATTATCATCCACCAATTAGCTTCTTATTTGGTATGTTAAATTGATTCATGGGGAAATAGTTTAAATAATAATAGATATTTATAATGTTTAAGGACTAGACAATAGTGGTATCTTCCTTTTCCAAAAATTCATTACATAGGTGGAACTTATCGACTCTATTTTAAAAAATATCCATTCCATTCAATCATTTTCCAAAATGATTCATTTCAAAAACATTACAGGATTAAACTATTTTTTACACTTCTTATTCAATGAAGTTTTCCTTTTTATTAGTGATTATTCATCCTCTTCTTATCTTTATATACATTAAATATATAGTATCTAGAATATTCTTTCTCTGCTTTTAATATCACATGACACTATATCATTATTTGATGAAAAAATTGGGAAACTTGTTCCCTTATAAGAATTATCTTAAACTTGTTGATAAACCATTGAACATTTCTTTTTGGATTGTGGATGTAGTCCACTAAATGTCTGGATAATCTGGTAAATTTATCATCAAACACTCTTACACATTTTCCTTATTTTTTATTAAATTGTAAGTACTTTATCTCCATTTATAATCACTATTCTCAGTGGAAGTATTTCTCATATAATATCAATTTCAAATTTCTCCATTTCATGATTTCCAATTCATAATCCTCTTTAGTTTTCTAGAATAATGAAAATTATTGATAGAAATATTTTCTATAGTAATTCATTACCATAATAACCTTTTCACATTCATTACTTCCCAAATTTAGGGAAATGTTTTTAGGGACATAATACATTTCTCATATGCAAATAAATGTTTGGTTACATTAAAATATATAGGCTTATATTTCATAAAGAACTAAAATATAGGTGAATCTTGTTTTGTAGAAACTTTTTAATCTATACAGGCAAGGTAATATGTCATAACCTGTTTCATCTTCCCTAATATCTAAATGTATTTCTTATTCACAACAATAATTGTATTGGATTTATCATTAGGTAAGTACCCACATTCACTATATTATTTGATTCCCTTCCTTATTTTAGGATTCATTACTAAATAATAGTTCAAACTATATTGGCTCATTATCATCTTTAATATTAATTGATATAGTAAAATACCATCTAATGATTAAAAAATTAAAATACTATAAGTGGTTATCATAATTATCATTTCAGACATGTTCATTAAAAATCTACTTCCGTTGATTTCTACTAAGATTTCTCTAATACCAACTGTAACAACCGTAAGTCCATTAACCTAGAGTTAGTCTCCTCTTTATTACAGTATCCCAAAATTTAAAGGATCACATACCAAAGGATCAATAAAATTTGTTGTATTGAAGAACTAGATACATATATGATTTCTATATTACATTGAAAATATAAAATACATATAATAATATTTTTCTTGTTTACTTTAAATAATTCATAATTTTGTTCTTCGTATCCTGGGGGGAAGGAAAATAACATGGGTGATATTATATTCTCATTAAGGGTTAGTTGCATCAGATGCCCTTGTGAGATAATAATGAATAATTAGTATGACAAAGTAATAAATTGAAAACATATTCCATTATATCATTAACTTGGGGTCAAAATAAATCTATGAATAATATCAACAGAATATTATAATGTATAATAATGAATTAATTCTCAATGAATAAAATGATTAGTGCTAGATTTCACAGTCTTAATCATCTTTAAATCTTTATACTTAAGTCCATATGCTAAGATATTCTAATTTATGGGTAGGTATACACTAAAAACCAATTTAGCAGGTCTATAAAACATTCTTATCTCATGATATTTGTCGATGCATTATGGGGATATCTATAAATTTTCCACATAAATCACTACATGTGTAACAAAATCTTCATATATTTAATATGAAATTTAATTCATATATAATATTTATTATCTATAAATATCTTTATTAATTAAATTTTGTGGAATATAATGATTCCCCAGATCATGAAAATAATTTTTTTTGTAATGAAATGTGTGTAGAAATAATATATGATATATGAAAAAGGAATATACATGGTAAAATAATATAGATATTTAATTGAAATGTAACATCCAAAAAAATATTATCTGATGGAATTGTCTGTTTTGTGATAAATTTAATGACCTTATAATTATTAAGAGATAAAATATTACCATCAATTCATAAAAATTATAGGTTTTGTAGGAAAATCATCTCTTTTGATAAATGATGTTAATGGAAAAGAAAAATTAAAAAATTATTTCATTAATAAATTTTCCTTCTAAAAACACTGAAAAAATATAAATGAATATAAATAATTCAAAACAATTATGGTGGTGGAAAAATCTGTTAATGCCTTATAAGATAAATAGCAACATTCCTTTTGACATTTTTGTAAAGAAAGATAAAAATAACCTATTTAGAAAAAATTAAAAGGACTAATTCAAATAATTTTTTAACGTAAATGATAACATGAAATATCATTAAAAATTATTTTGAGGGAATAAAGAGGTCTTTTTAAAAAAAATTCAATATATGTACATGAAAGGAAAATATAGCTGATCAAAAGTGAAATAAGATCTACTTTTAATTTGTACGTTTCATTGATTGATTCAAGTGAAAAAAGAGAGTTATTTTAAAAAATAGAGAATAATAAAATATATAAAGTTTACTATAACATATCGTGTCTATATATGAATTATTATAATATTCCCTTAATGAAAATAATTGAAATCTCAAAAAAACACTGTAAAATAAATTCTTAAGTAATTGGTTACATTTAAATTGTAACCCCTTGAAATAGAAAGTATGAAATAAAAAATTAAAAATAATGAATATATATATATATATATTCATTTCAGATAAATATATTGGGTAATATATACGTCTCATAATAGTAAATAATTGAATAATATCAAATATGTCCCCATGGAGTGAAAAATGAGATGAAATCCCATACCTCATGTTCGCCATTACACATAATTGTTTTTAACCTCATATATAAAAAATTTATATTGACTAAAAATTGAAAGAAGTTTAATATTAATATCTATAATAACATATATTATTCATTTATAACATCTTATCTCTCATTTTTTCACATTAGTTTATTATTATATTTGTTTCGGATGTACACTGCTTCATTTTTCATGTATGTTTTGATTCTGCAATTACAATAATATATTTTTTATTATGTTTATTTCATAAATATAATATTAAAAATGATATTATAAATATAAATATTAATAATATAAAATTTTCAAATAATCATTTAATGGAGAACATGAAAATAAAATTGTATTGCTTTGTGGAGACGGTAGGTCGTAAATACACAAAAGTGATGTTATCATTTTATTAATGGGTGTAAGGGTAATGATGCAGATGAGATATTATACATATATAAATATAATTATTTCATAATTACAATATGTATTCATTTTATCCAAAATAATTACATACCATTAGAGGTTGTAATGGAATAAAATTACCACGGTTCACTAGGTGGTAGTTTTCCATACACACAACTAATGGTTTTGTATCCCATTTAATGGAGAAGGACATGGATAAATATTTTTCCACAAAAATAATAAAATATTTATTTTTATAGATAATTTTGTTATTATATTTTAATTAATAGGAAGTAATTGAATTTTGTAAAAGATGAAGAAAAATGATAGTTCTCAGTTATGAAAATTACCTCTGCTTTGATTGAGGTCCTTTAGATCACCTCTTAAGAGATAATGGGATGGTATTTAAAAAAACCTCTATAACATATAGGAATAATTTTATAAGATAAAAAATTAGGGTTAAGTAAATCTATATAGATAAATGTAGTGTATATAATTGAACTGAGTGGTGTCCTTTTATAAGGGTGGAAGGGGCACTTTGTCAATTTAGAAAATAATGGAAAATAATTTGTGCATAACTCTTATAAAATGGTTTGAAAATGAAAAAAAATAAATGATAAAGAAGATATGGTATCTATATAATCATACAACCCAATTTAGAAATGTTTATATATCTTTTTAAACCTTTTAAATTTATAATGAATTGGTTAACTAATTTTATCCATAACTGTGATAATTACTATTTTAATCATAAAGGGTTATAATTTTACTTATAAGGTTTCTATTTTTTCATAACTGACCAATTGATAAAATTTTAATCTCTTTTCCTCCCTACAAGTCCTATTTCATTTTTTCGGATTTTTTTATAATTTAATAAAATAGAACTTTTCATAAAATATCATTCATATCATTTTTACAAGATTTAGTTAATTTTACTATATGGAAATAAAAATGATATAATTATAATATTATATTTTTTCCATCCAACAGGCCGAAGGCATTTAATAATTTTATTATTGATAAATCCCCATTTTAAGAGAAGAAGTGAGGGAACCTGAAGACATAATAGATTTAAAAAAAATCAGCATGAAGGGAAAAAGGATTATAACAAGACTAACGACCAAACGAGCCCCTCCCCAGCCAATAAAAATTTTGGGGAACCATAATTCATCTGAAATACCTTACTTTTAATGTGTTCATAATTGTTTATTTTTTATTTTTCCATTGCTAGAATAAGCACTATATCGACATAGAATAGGGGTTCAAAGTAGTTATAAAATAACTAAAAATTATAAATAAATAACCACAATAAAAATAATTTCATTATTAAAAAATTTATCTTTAATAATATTTAAAAATAAATTTTTATCCCTATGTGAAAAATTAAATTAAAGTTAAATATTATGGAGTGTCATTATGTATTATTATTTACTTAAAATAATTTAAATGACATTGTAAATGGAAAATGGAACAAAAATTCCATATATTCGGATTTATGAAGGCAACGGTTGATTTTCTATCATAAAATTAATTAATGGAATGTGCTGAATTGTTTTCTAATTCCTTATGAAATTATTTTTATCCAAAATTTCTTAATTTTCCCTTTATCAAGGTGATAATGTTTACCATTTTTACTGTTAATAATTCCTAAAAATTAAAGCTACATATTTTAAAATTTTAAACAACATGACTCCAAATATTTATTAAAATTTATCAAATTAAAATCCAATTTTTTTTTTTGTAATTAACTAAAAAAATAGACTTATAAAATGTAATGAAACCTAGTTTTCTATAAAAATGTTTTTTAACCACAAAAATTAAAATATATAAAAATTATATAAAATAAATATCATGATGGAATTAGTTATATAATGTAAAATATAATGGTTCTTATATCACTTTAGTACAAATTCCAAAATCTAATTTTTCTTTTAAATTACTTGATTTTAAAAAAATAAATTATAGTTTCTTAAAAAACTCTAATTTTCAATATTCATTTAAAAATAAATATTTTTTAGAAAAAAATACGAAAAATTAAACCTAAGGGAATGTTGATTTCAAAAATGATAATGTTTCTTTACATAATAATATTTCAATATTTTTTTTTTGTTTAAACATGGTGTTGTGTGTAATGAATAATTTATAATAAACTAAATTAATTTAAAGGGATATATATAACAAAATATAAGGGTGTTATAATTTATTATAATATTGTATTTATTCATTATAAGCATTTTTATATATTTTTATTATATTTTAATCGATGTTATCTTATTTCATTTTTGTTAGGGATCAGTGAAGATATTTTAATAATAAGTTAAATACATAATATAATATTTCTAAAAAAACTATCATGATCTACAAAATTAACTTATAATAATAATAGAATATTATTTTCCAAAATAATCCATATTTTATTTTTACAAAATTCTTCAAATGGGTGGCAAAACCAACCCCAAAAATGAACATGCTATATCACGATGGTTGATTGCGGTCATGGAAGTGTATACTTATATTATAACATAATGAAAATAATGAAAATATTTATATTTATTTATATAAATGAATCATATATTAAGTGGTTTGGATAAAGAATGGAAAATTTTAGGAATAAAAAATTCTTTTTTTGAGTGAGTAGTCCGCATAATATAGGACTAACATTATTTTGTTTTTCTAAGTGGATAAAAATTAATAAAAAGGTTTATCGATTAATATAAAAACATTTTAGTATATTAATGATATAGATATTAACATATTAATAGGGTAATAATATGATTGGTCTAGAAATATTAAAATGAAAATGTTAAGAATTACATACCCCTAACATTGGTACATTCAACATTCTCTCGAAATTGTCATTGTAAATGAGGGGATTATGATAAATAATGGTGAAAATATGATAAGAAATGTGATATTAAATTATCCAATGTGATTAAAATTTATTTTTTAAGAAAATAATTTTACCTAATATGTGTGACAAAAGGGGTGGATTTTCCTTTCTTTAAAAGTGGAGGAAAACACACATTTGGGAACACCATTTAATTTCCAATAATATCATTACACTGTTAATTTTTAAAAACACAAAGAGATAAAAATTATTAAGTTTTGGGTGGTATTATGTTTACTTATATTCGTAAAAATATTTCCACATATGACATAATAATGTTGGAAATTGTTTATTATTAGGTGTTTTACATTATCCTATTTTGAAAGTAGTAACCAGTTTTTAACTAAGAAATTTATGTCTTACAAAAATTAAAAAATAATCCTCGGAAGAAATTTACCTCCCTTGAACCTAAAATAAATCTTAATTTAATCTAATATAATTTCTAATTATTATAATCATTTACTTTAAATTAAAATATATCATTTAATGATAAAACATTTGTTGTATAAAAATGGGGTTTTGAACATTTTGTGTTCATAATACAATTTAGAATTGGTTACCTGTTAAATATATGTTAATATAATTTATATATGTGTTTAAAAATAAAATTAAATTCATAATTTATAATATATTTATTTATTTATTAGATATAAATTACAAAATACTAAAAAAACATTTGATTATATTAGTTTTACAACTATCATGGACATTAACATTAATCTTAGTAATCATAATTTTATGAAAATATTATTACGATAATATTTACATAATATGGTTATGTTGACAAAAAATATGAAATCAATTTTTATATATTTGACTTTTATATTGGAAGAAAATTAATTTTTAATATATGTAAATAAAAATATATTTTATAACAATATATTACCTAATTTTCCACAATGATATATTTGGGTTCTATAAAAGCATAGTAATTTTAAATATAAATAGTTAGTAGAATAAGTATTCAAAAATATTTCAGTCATTCTTGTATTATGATAATGGCATATAAGTGAAACTTATTATAAAATTCAATAATTTTTTCTATTCACCTAAAATCCATTTATTTTAGAAAAATCCAAATGAAAAAATAAAGATAATATTATGATTATAATTTCAGAAATGAATCTTGTATTATCTATATAGGATTATAAAATTAAAATTTTAGTTTTTCATTGAAAATTAAAAATATAGATAAAACAATTTCTATTGAAAACAACCCTTTCAATATTAAATCATATTAATCTTTTATTCTATAATGATAATAAATTTTAATTGATTTACTATCAATGTGGATTTATCGCAAATTTATTAATAATAACAGTCCAATAAATTATAGAACATTTACATGGGATGTTGTATGTAACAAAACTTATAGAACATGGATTCACTTTTAAAGGATTTAAAATCATGGAGCATTACTTTCTACCATTTGAATAAAAAGTATCCTTAAAATTTAAATTGTTACTTGCAGATTAAAGTAGCTGAGGGTATACTTTGAAAATATATTACTCTATATATAAGAATTAATGAAAAATATACCTTACTATATAATTATACATATTCATACTTATCTTTCCTCAGACAAAATTAATAGTTTATAACATGTTCATATATTCACCAGAGAACAAATTTTTGTAACTACCTAAGTCTCCATGTCATATTGTCACAATTAAATTTCATATTCATCAAAAAAGTATATCTATCTTTAATCCTAAAATTTTATTAGCAAAAAGTTCACCATATCACATTTTATTAAATACATACTAGTATATGAAAAGTGTGATAAAGTGCAACAAAAAAATATCAATAATTATCATCAATCCCAAGGAAATCAAAAGAACGTAACTAAAATTTTCAAAAAAAGTTACTTTTTATAAACTTGACATCAAACACATACTTAACCTAACATGTTTCAATACATCAGAAATTTGTTGTTCAGAATATATATAAAAAAATTTAAGCTTACAAATAAATAATTTTCTCATGCTTATTGATATGATTTAATATGTTATTCTTAATCATTAATAAAAACTATTGATAAATAGTCCATAGTTGTTTCAAATAATACTAAATAAAATTCTAAATCTACCAAAGGTTCATCAATGAATATCACGTCAATAATTAATTTAGATAAGAGAATCAATATTTTATTTCAAGTAGGATATAGAAATCATTCCTTTAATTTGAACTAGTAAACTTACTTTTTCTACATATTAAGAATATTGTAAAATTAATCTATATATGTATTCTCACTTATATGATTATAATAGATAGGGGGTTTTAGATATATATCCTCGTCAAATTGTTTTTCAATTTCATTTAAATGATAACCTAAAACCAAAATATTCATCAAAATATCCAAATTTTTCATATGAAAACCAAAATTTCAATTTTTATTCTACAATGAATCCCTTTTATCATTAATGTTCTCCACATGATTTTCCTCATTCAATCCTTTGCGTTCATTGGTAATTTCCCTACTAGGTTCTCATCATAAAATTTCATGTTAATATGTTAATATCTTACATAATGGATCATAAATAATATTTTATTTATCTAAATAAAATCAGTGGTATTTACTTTCTAGGTGTCTAGTATGGGGTCTTGGTTGTGATGCAGGTCAAGGTTGGGAAAATACCCAACGTGCCCTCTTTGGGGTTATTACCCCCATGTACATATGACATAAATCCACTTACACATTGTAACATCCCAGGTAAGTAATAAATAATAGATATTGTTTATCTATTTCTTTTAAGTAATTAGATAGTGTTTTAGAGGCTTAAAATGAAAATAAATCCAATCTTAAGCATGTAATACACTAATATTTTTTAAAGGATTGTTTTACTGCATTTTGATGGAAAACCATTTTTAAATATATATTTTGACAATTTTATAAGCTATGTTTTTCAATATAAACTTATTCTTTATGATTGGGACATCAAAATTTACTTTGTGTGAATTTTTGGTATTTTTCTGACAATGTTCATTTTTTTATGAATAGTGAAAAATACTGTATTTTACATCCAAACTGCTTTTTAATCTACTTTATTTATATGATTATATTATCTTTTGAATTGGTTATAAAGTTAAATTAGAATATATTTTTACAATTTAATCCAATGGTGGTCATTAGGATTAATTTCACTTTGGAATTGGGCATAAACTAATGCCAAACTTTTCATAGATATTGTTTCAAAAAAAACCCGCTATTTGATTTGACAACAGGAATTATTTTTAAATCAATTATTGAAATTTCTGTGCTTGGAATTTGGTAGAATGGATTACATATTTGGAATCATAAGGTCCAAATTATGTAATCAAGACTCTTTTTTTGACATTATGAATAGTAACGATGATAATTATCTTTAATTATCTTGATTAATGAGTAATCAGTTAGTTAAGGATAACAAAATGATATCATAATAATACAAAAATACCACAACATGTATCCTAAGGCTATTGGTTGTCTCATGACCGACCATGGGATTCCTTTTTCCAAACTTGGGGGCCCCATGGAATCACTTTTGTGAGAAAGTGACTTTTTATCTTTTTATTTTTAAAGAATGTTAAATGTGACAAAGAATGTATCACCTAAGTAAAATATTTTTAATTTTGTCTACATAAATTATCCTTTAGACTATAAATATTCATTAGAAATCTAAAACGATTTCCTACATCATGATATTTGTTTCATAATTTTTAGACTATAAATAAATTAAATTATTTATGACATCATGATGATGCAGCGATTACCTTATTAATAAAGGATTTAAATAAAATGGAATGATAATGTGAAATCTAGAACCTACACATGTCCAAAACCTATTGGATGGGTGGATTTAGAACCCTTATCACCTTACCCTCTAATTATATCAATGTGGGAGCTTTTGAATCTGAAAATAATTTTCAAATAAAGTAATATTTCTTTACTTTCTAAGAGTGCCCCTCCTCTCCTCTTATAAAAGGCCCCCACCTCTACCTCCTTACCCACACTCCCAATGCCTTTGGCTCGGCCACCCCCTGCCCATTTTGTCTCTACACATCCCTCTTTTACTCCTTGAAGCCTCACTTTGGGCAGAAGTCTTCCCAAGGAAGCCTTTGAGCTCAAACCAAAGGGAGTTACCCGATTTTAAGGTAATGTCTTCACTTGAGTTGTTTTGTTTTATTTTGCTTCTCTAACCCCCTAAACTCTTTTTATTCATTTCTTTTGTAACAACTCCAGTATATTCAATATACTAGGATGTTTTTATAATAATTATTCGAGCTACACCTACACACACCTACATCTAATGGTTAAAGGACATACTGTTTCCATGGATGGAGAATTTATGCCTCCCGAAACGATGATTGTTCAATATTCTTTTAACACTTTCAAAGGTGGCCATTAAGATGTCACTATATTTATATATGATATATAATATGTTTTCATTTTCCTTAAGCTTTTGTATTTTTCATTTTAGGCATATCTTTATGGCTTCCATTATGGGTGAACGTGATATCTTCATTTAAGGAAGTGCGGACTACCGCCCCCTCAAAGTGATTTGAATTGTTAAATACCATATGTGGGACGTAAAAACGATGGAACTATGATATTATATATGAAATTATACTGGACTTATAATATACCATTATATCATTATGATTACATTCTATAAAATACGAAAGCGTTCATGCGTACGTACGTCTTACCGTCTCCATGAACGGTGCATTTCATTTCTTACCTCTAAGTGAATATGTAATATTATAAATGCATGTATATACTGGATATATATGATATATACATCATGATTATAATTCTGGATTTAATGGATACATGAACAACTTGTAATTATAAAGGGTTTATTTTTGACTCAAGTACCAATGATCGTTAAAACGACCGTTATTAACCTAAATAATTACATAGCGTTCATGAAATGGAAATAAGTGATATAAAAGGAATAATGAACTTGAAAAAGGTTCCAAAACAAGTAGAAATTAACTCAGGTTTATTATTCAGTACATTAAAAAACGATCGAGTCAAGTCGGACCCGAGCTATGGGACTTCCTCTCAATCTCCTTTCATTGAGGCATATTTTGTTTTATACACAACCTTGATTTATATGGTGTATAAACCCCTTTGACTTTTACGTTTATTCAAAATGAATCTTTTTTATACGAAGCATTTACAAAACGACAAAAGGGAATGATTTTGTCGTACGTATGCGGCGACAACGACTTCTCCACCGCCGTGACCATTATTTGAGTTTTGGCTTCCTCTACAAGCCCTACCATTTTTTAAAATAAAAATAAATACCATGTTTTACGTTTCTTTTATTTGGTATTGAAAATGGTTTTCAAAATGTTTTTATATCAATGTGTTGTGCTGATATCTTGTGATTGAAAGGTTGAAATGTTATGTTTCCTTTATGCATGTTTTATGTGATACGATTATGTTGAGGTTCTTGGGAATTATTATGAAGACGGGTTGTTCCATGATAAACTTTGGGCGGGTGAGCCCGGTATAGCTCTCCAATGCATTGGGTAACGCGAAGGAGTGAAATTTTAAGCTTTCTCTGAAGAAATTTAGGGAATATACTGTGATGGGTATTCCAAACGTAACCAAGAGGGTTACTCCCTACGTAAGAATGTTATGAATGCCTCAAGTTACCTTTATGTCTTATGATTTCTATGATTTATTCATGATTTGATGAGGTATGTTAAAGTGCTTTTGTTTTATGGGTAAAGTATAATTTCATTCTTATGTATTTATGTACCCATGTTTCCTTTCCATATTTTTATATCCCTTACTGAGATTTTTATGCTCGTCCCAAGTTTTTTGAAATGTTTTTCAGAGGTCAAGGGAAAGGTACATGATATGATGATAGTGTCAAGGAAGTGTCAAGAAAGAATCCACGTTTTATTTTAAATATGTTTCCATTGATGGGAAAGAAGAATACTATCTTTATGTAACCACTTTGTTTATATGTGGAATGTAAGGCAAGTTTTATGATCTAATTCTCTAAAACTCTAAGCCTGAAAAGATCCTCAATGTGTAATCTTGTAATAACACAAGATTAAGTACATTTTAAGGCTGGGGCCTTATAGTTGGTATCAGAGGTCGGTTTAGATAACTTTAGGAGTTAGAATTCTATTAAATTATTATCCAAAAATATTTTTTTTATGGTCAAATTGAAGTGATATAGTATTTGAATATTACCATGTTGCTCTATCTAAGACATGTTTGTTCAGAATGGTTTTCCACAGAGGAAACAGGGAAGCAGTGCTAGGAAGGCATGCAGAAAGAAATAACCTTCCGAATCAGCATCCTGAGATGGTCGGAATTGGAACTGAACAGATTGTTGCAGTAATGGCGCAGTTGACTCAAGCGATAAATGGTGGTGGTATCCATGCACGAGATCAGCCAAATCAACCGCAGAGGATCATGTCAGTGGTGGAAAATTTCATGAGGCATCATCCCCCATCATTCAGAGGATCATCTGACCCTTTTCTAGCTGAAGGGTGGATTAAAGCACTGGAGAATATTTTTTATGTCATGGGGTGTTCAGACAATCAAAAGGTTAGTCATGTAATTTACCGTTTGGAGGGTGAAGCAGATCAGTGGTGGTCGATGGTTTAAAATATCAGGGACGCTGATGAGATTGATGCTCTCGACTGGGATGAATTCAAAGGTATGTATCTTGAAAAGTATTTTCCTAAGGCTGTTCGACTTAGGATGGAAAAACAATTCTTGGAATTGAGGCAAGAGGAAGACTCAGTGGCTACCTATGAAGAAAGGTTCACTAGATTGGCAAGGTATTCTCCAAATTTTATCTGAGACCTTGATAGTAAAATCAATCGTATTTACTCATGATTAAAGCCAATATATCAAAGGGCATTAGCTTCTTGTGAGTTTAAAAGTTATGAAAAGCTTGTTCGATGTGCTGAGAAGGTGGAAATGGAGTTTTTCGATGATCAAGTGTTCTATAACAACCAGCAGAAAAAGAGACCAAGGTGGTGGGAGAAAGGGAAGAATTCTTCAAAAAATTCTGATAGTAAGAAATCTAAGTTTCCAATTCGTGATAAATGTGGCAAAAGGCATGCTGGGGAATGTCTTCTGAATTTTGGAAAGTGCTACCGATGTGGTAAGATGGGACATAAGGGTCGTGATTGCACTGAAAAAGATCAAGGTGAAGGTAAGACCAAATTTGATTTACAGTTAGTGAATTGTTTTAAGTGCCATGAGATGGGTCACTATGGAAACGAGTGTCTGACAAAGAGCTTGAGTGATGGGAAGCAGTTAGACTACAAGCAGAAAGGGGTAGTGAAATCCTTTGCAACTACTTCAGCAGATGTCGGGCCATCAAATTAAGTTGTATCAGGTACATTGTTTTTTTTCAGATTCTGCCAGTGTGTTGTTTAATTCAGGGTCCACACATTCTTTCATCTCTGGAACCTTTTCTAGTAAAATGGGAATACCATCTCAATAAATGACTCCTGAAATTTTGGTAAAAACACCTGGGGGAAATGTTGAGGAAAAAAGAATTTATAAGAATTTTTCTATCCTTATCTATGGAAAGAACCTACTTGCGAACCTTATTATTCTACCTCTAGTAGAGATTGATGTTATCCTGGGTATGGATTGGCTCTCTATTTACCATGCTAAGATTGACTGTAGATCTAAAGAAGTTTCTTTTCAGAAAGACATTCAGTTTGTGTACAAGAATGAACCCTTACTGTGGATAACTTATCAAGAGGTCGAGAAACTTGTAAAATATGGAAATGAATGTTACCTTGCACACATCATTGAAAATAAAGGAACTGTTCAGATTAATGATGTGCCAGTGGTAAATGAGTATCCTGATGTTTTTCCTAATGCGTTTCCTAGAATAATACCAGATCAGGAAGTTGAGTTTACTGTTGACTTAGTTCTTGATGCTAAGCCAATTTCAAAACCCCCTTATCGAATGGCTCAAATTGAACTTTTAGAGTTGAAGGAGCAATTGCAAGATTTTATAGAGAAAGGTTTCATTCGACCTAGCACATCACCATGGGGTGCTCCTATTTTATTTGTTAAAAAGGAAGATGGTTCAATGAGACTTTGTATTGATTATAGAGCCTTGAATAACATCACTGTTAAGAAAAAATATCCTTTGTCTCATATCCATGATTTGTTTGATCAGCTCCAGGGAGCTCAGTATTTTTCAAAGATTGACTTAAGATCGGGGTACCATCAGCTGAAGGTAAAGGAAGAAGATGTTCCGAAGACCGCGTTCCGTACAAGATATGGCCATTATGAATTTGTAGTAATGCCTTTGGAGCTATCCAATGCACCTGCTGTATTCGTGGATTTAATGAATATAATTTTCCATGAGTTCTTGGATATGTTTGTGGTGGTTTTCATTGATGATATTTTGGTGTTTTCAAAAAGTAAAGAGGAGCATGAAAGACATTTAAGGGTTATCTTGCAAACCTTAAAAGAAATGAAATTTTATGGAAAATTCAGCAACTGTGAGTTTTGGTTGCAACAAATTTCTTTCCTTGGTCACATTGTTTCTAAAGATGGGATAACTGTTGATCCTGCAAAAACAAAAGTTGTGGAAGAGTGGCCAAAACCCACAAATGTAACTGAGATTCGTAGCTTCCTTAGATTGGAAGGCTATTACCGAAGGTTTGTTAGAAATTTTTCACGGTTCTCTTGTACAATGACTAAGCTAACACGGAAGGGTGTTAAGTTTATCTGGACAAAAGAATGTGATGATTGTTTTCAGGAATTGAAAAGAAGATTGGTGAATGCTGCAGTTTTGGCACTACCTTCTAGGAATGGTGGGTTTGTTATATACAGTGATGCTTCATTGAAAGGACTTGGTTGAGTCCTAATGCAGAATGATCCGGTAATTTCTTATGCTTCACGATAGTTGAAAACTCATGAGGTAAATTACCCTACATATGATTTGGAATTAGCTGTTGTTGATTTCGCTTTAAAAATTTGGAGGCATCATTTGAATGGAGTAAAGTGTGAAATATATACTGATCAGAAAAGTTTAAAGTATATATTCACTCAGAAAGAGTTAAACATGATACATAGGAGATGGCTGGAATTAATCAAGGATTATGATTGTACAATTCATTACCATCCGGGAAAAGCAAATAAAGTGGCTGGTGATTTGAGTCGAAAAAGTAATGCTTCATTAGCAATGTTGCGTTTGGAACGTGATCCTTTGGTTAAGGATTTGATGAACATTGGCATAGAAGTTGTTGGTGCAGGAAGTTCTTCTGTTTAGTTTCAGGCATCAGTGAGATCATCTCTATCAGATAGAATCAAGAAAGCACAGAAGCAAGACAGTGAGTTGCAGAAAAAGGTAGAGCTGGTTCAGAAAGTTATGTTACATGAATTCAACATTGATAATGATTGTGTTTTGAGATTTGGGCAGAGATTATGTGTGCCTTGTGATTCATAGTTGAATAATGAGTTGTTATGTGAGGCTCATAGTTCCCTGTTTTCAGTTCATCCTGGCAGTACTAAGATGTACAGAGATCTGCGAGAGTATTACTGGTGGGATGGAATGAAAAGGGATATTGTTGATTTTACTATGAAGTGTTTGACATGTCAACAGGTTAATGCAGAGCGGCAGTTACCGAAAGGGATGCTTCAACCTTTTCCAGTTCCAGAGTGGAAATGGGAGAATATATCCATGGACTTTGTTGTGGGATTACCGAAGACATCTCGAGGTAATAATGAAATCTGGGTTATTGTTGATCGCTTGACTAAATCTGCTCATTTCTTTCTATAAGATATACCTTTTCCCTAGATCAACTTTCCCGTTTGTATCTTAAAGAGATAGTCAGGTTACATGGAGTTCCCCTCTCCATTTTATCTGATCGTGATCTCAGGTTCACTTCTAACTTTTGGAAAGGCCTTCAGAAGTCGTTGGGTACTGAATTAAATTTTAGTACAGCATTTCATCCTCAATCAGATGGGTAGTCAGAACGAAAAATTCAGACCTTGGAGGATGTGGTACGAGCTTGTTCGGTGGATTATCAGGGAAGTTGGGACCAACATCTTTCTTTGGTTGAATTTTCATATAATAACAGTTTTCATTCTAGTATACAAATGGAACCATTTGAGGTGTTATATCGGAAGTGGTGTCGAACTCCAGCTTTCTGGGATGAAGTGGGTGAAAGGATGTTGATGGGACCAGAATTGGTAGAAGAGATGGCATAAAAAGTTCAGATGATTCAGAAACAGATGAGAACAGCTCAGAGTAGGCAGAAGAGTTATGCAGACAACAGGAGGAAAGATCTATCTTTTGAGATAGGTGATCATGTTTTTCTCGAATTCTCACCATGGAAAAGTGTGATGAGATTTGGTAAGAAAGGAAAGATGAGTCCAAGGTTCATTAGACCATATGAAATTCTAGAGAGAGTTGGATCAGTTGCATACCGGGTGGCTTTACCTCCGAGTTTATCTCAGGTACACAATGTTTTTCACGTTTCGATGTTGAGAAATTATATGCCAGATCCATCTCATGTTTTGAGTCCAGCGGTAGTTCAGCTAGAAGAGAACCTATCTTATGAGGAACAACCATTCCAGATTCTTGACCACAGGGAGAAAGTGTTACGAAATAAGGTGATTAATCAGGTAAAGGGTTTGTGGAAAAACCACATGATGGAAGAGGTAACATGGGAATATGAAAATGCAATGAGGGATAAGTACCACCATTTATTCGATAAGTAAATAAATTGCGGGGATGCAATTTTCTAAAGGGGGGAAGGATGTAACATCTCATGTAAGTAATGAATAATAGAAATTTTTATCTATGTCTATTAATTAATTAGATAGTGTTTTAGAGGCTTAAAATGAAAATAAATCCAATCTTAAGCATGGAATACACTAATATTTTTTAAAGGATTGTTTTACTGCCTTTTGATGGGAAACAATTTTTAAATATCTCTTTTGACAATTTTATAAGCTATGTTTGTCAAAATAAACTTTTTCTTTATGATTGGGACATCAAAATTTACTTTTTGTGAATTTTTGATATTTTTCTCACAATGTTCATTTTTTTATGAATAGTGAAAAATACTGTATTTTACATCAAAACTGCTTTTTCATCTACTTTATTTATATGATTAGATTATCTTTTTAATTTGTTTTAAAGTTAAATTAGAATTTATTTTTACCATTTAATCCAATTCGGGTCATTATGATTAATTTCACTTTGTAATTGGGCATAAACTAATGCCAAACTTTTCATAGATATTGTTTCAAAAAAACCCGCTATTTGTTTTGACAATGGGAATTATTTTTAAATCAATTATTGAACTTTCGGTGTTTGGAATTTGGTAAAATGGATTACATATTTGGAATCAGAATTTCCAAATTATGTAATCAAGACTCTTTTGTTTTTGGACATTATGAATAGTAACGACGGTAATTATCTTTAATTATCTTGATAAATGAGTAATCAGGTAGTTAAGGATAACAAAATGATATCATAATAATACAAAAAGACCACAACATGTGTCCTAAGGCTACTGGTTGTCTCATGGCCGACCATGGGATGACTTGTGCCAAACATGGGGGACCCATGGAATCACTTTTGTGAATAAGTGACTTTTTTTCTTTTTATTTTTAAAGAATGTTAACTGTAACAAAGAATGTATCACCTAAGTAACATATTTTTAATTTCGTCTACATAAATGATCTTTTGGACTATAAATATTCACTAGAAAGATAAAAGGATTTCTTACATCATGATATTTTGTTCATAATTTATAGACATTAAATAAATTAAATTATTTATGACATCATGATGATGCAACGATTACCTCATTAATAAAGGATTTAAATAAAATGGAAAGATAATGTAAAATCTAAGACCTACAAATGTCCAAAACCTATTGGGTGGGTGGATTTAAAACCCTTATCACCTTACCCTCGAATTATATCAATGTGGGACCTTTTTAATCCGAAAATCATTTTCAAATAAAGTAACATTTCTTTACTTTCCAAGAGTGCCCCTCCTCTCCTCTTATAAAAGGCCCTCACCTCTACCTCCTTACCCACACTCCCATAGCCTTTGGCTCGGCCAACCCCTACCCATTTTCTCTCTCCAAATCCCTCTATTACTCCTTGAAGCCTCACTTTGGGCAGAAGTCTTCCCAAGGAAGCCTTTGAGCTCAATCTAAAGGGAGTTACCCGATTTTAAGGTAATGTCTTCACTTGAGTCCTTTTGTTTTATTTTGCTTCCCCAACCCCCTAAACTCTTTTTATTAATTTCTTTTGTAACAACTCTAGTATCTTAAATATACTAGGATGTTTTTATAATAAGGATTCTAGCTACACCTACACACACCTACACACACCTACATCTAATGGTTAAAGGACATACTGTTTCCGTGGATGGCGAATTTATGCCTCCCGAAACGATGATTGTTCAACATTATTTTAACACCTTAAAAGGTGGACATTAAGATGTAACTATATTTATATATGATATATAATATGTTTATGTTTTCCTTAAGCTTTTTTATTTTTCATTTTGGTCATTCCTTTATGGTTTCCATTATGGGTATACGTGATATCTTCATTTAAGGAAGTGTGGACTACCGCCCCCTCAAAGTGATTTGATTTGTTAAATACCATATGTGGGACGTATAAAGTATAGAACTATGATATTATATATGATATTATATTGCAATTATAATATACCTTTATATCATTATGATTCCATTCTATAAAATAAGAAATAGAAATGAAAGTAGCGTTCATGCGTACGTACGGCTTACCATCTTCATGAACGATGCATTTCATTTCTTACCTCTAAATGATTATGTAATATTATAAATGCTTGTATATACTGGATATATATGATATATACATCATGATTATAAATCTGGATATAATGGATACAAGAACAACTTGTAGTTGTAAAGGGTTTATTTTTGACTCAAGTACCAATGATCATTAAAACGACCGTTATTAACCTAAATAATTACATAGTGTTCATGACATGGAAATAAGTGATATAAAAGGAATAATGAACTTGAAAAAGGTTCTTAAACAATTAGAAATTAACTCAAGTTTATTATTCAGGACATTAAATAATGATCGAGTCAAGTCGGACCCGAGGTATGGGACTTCGTCTCACTATCCTTTCATTGAGGCATATTTTGTTTTATACACAACCTTCTTTTATATGGTGTATAAACCCCTTTGAATTTTACGTTTATTCAAAAGGAATCATTTTTCTATGAAGCATTTACAAAACGACAAAAGGGAATGTTTTTGTCATACGTATGCGGCGACAACGACTTCTCCGCTGCCGTGACCATTATTTGAGTTTTGGCTTCCTCTACAAGCCCTTCCTTTTTTTTAAATGAAAAATAAATACCATGTTTTACTTTTCTTTAATTTTGGTATTGAAAATGGTTTTCATAATGTTTTTATATCAATGTGTTGTATTGATATCTTGTGATTAAAAGGTGGAAATGTTATGTTTCCTTTATGCATGTTTTATGTGATACGATTATGTTGAGGTTCTTGGGCATTATTATGAAGACGGGTGGTTCCGTGATAAACTAAGGGTGGGTGAGCCCAATATAGCTCTCCAATGCATTGGGTAACACGAAGGAGTGAAACATTAAGGTTTCTCTGAAGATATTTAGGGAATATACTATGATGGGTATTCCAAACGTAACCAAGAGGGTTACTCCCTACGTAAGAATGTTATGAATGCCTCAAGTTACCTTTATGTCTTATGATTTCTATGATTTATTCATGATTTGATGAGGTGTGTTAAAGTGCTTATGTTTTATGGGTAAAGTATGATTTCATTCTTATGTATATATGTACCCATGTTTCCTTTCCATATTTTTATATCGCTTACTGATCTTTTTATGCTCATCCCATGTTTTTTGAAATGTTTTTCACAGGTCAAGGGAAAGGTACATGATATGATGATAGTGTCAAGGAAGTGTCAAGAAAGAATCCACATTTTATTTTAAATATTTTTCCATTGATGGGAAAGAAGAATACTATCTTTATGTAACCACTTTGTTTATATGTGGAATGTAATGCATGTTTTATGATCTAATTCTCTAAAACTCTAAACCCAAAAGATCCTCAATGTGTAATCTTGTATTAACTCAAGATTAGGTAAGGTTTAAGGCTAGGGCCTTATACACATTCTAGTATCTAGTTAGATATTATATATATAAGAAAACCACACAATATATTCACTATCAATATTTTAGGGAATGATCTTATATTTTAACTTATCTAATTGAATTATCCCTATGTTATTCACTAATATTTTCTATGCATATTCTTGAAAAACAAATAAACTAATAATGAAAATTAATAAAACCTCCTTTGATACCAACTATAGTGACCCAACATATATATATATATATATAATATAGTGATTTTATGTTTTAGATAATATATCTCACAAAATACACAAAACCCACAGAGTGAAAGGGTTAGTTTCATTGATATCTAACTACATAAGAGGTTAATTATTAAAAACATAAGAACATTATCCATATTTAAGCCAAATTTTAATATATTCTAGATATCTCATAACTTATACTCATCTTCATAACCTCTTTAATGGATACATAAGAAAGAGGTTAGATATTATTCTCAGTAATGGTATATATGAATGATAACAATAAAAGATCATTAGTTAGTGTAAACTCAGAATATGGGTATAATTAGAATACATGACAATGTTATACCAAAACAATCATAGATCATAAAACCTGGATTAAGGCTTGGTATAACATGGTAAATGGATCAAATGTGTGTGAAAAAACGATTCATAAAGAAGATCCATGAGAGCATAACATAAGAATGTGAATAATCATTAAATAATGGAATAATAAGTAAATTTAGCATATACTATAATGAATGAAATCATAGAAATGTGTAAATACCATAAAAATAAGAAAATGATTACACTTCAAACATGAATAACTATATTAGTTCTAGGATTAAAAATATTAACCTCACTAAATATAATTAGGTTTCAAATCAATCTACTAAACCTTTCCAAACTACATTAAAATCACACTAAATATTGTGATCCAAGTTGAACAACATAGGGTTTATGATCAATATTTTAAACCAAGATAAACTGCACCTGGTTCAGGATTAACATTACTATCCAATGAGTTATAATGCTTTATCTAAATTATTGTTGGGATATATAGGTTAAGTAACACCATTCATATAATGGAAATCATACAACTGTATTCGAAATAAATAAAAGAAACCATACAAAAAGCATAAGCATGTTGGATCCCAAGGGACAGATGAGGTATAAATAATTCTAGTTCAATTCATAATCTATGTCTAAATAATAGATATTAAAATGAAAATAATGAAATAACTTATTATTTTCCATAAAACTATTATGGAAACATATGGTTTATTTATAAAATAATATGGGTTTTTGAAAGCTATTAACAGTTTAAATACATTTTATGGGGTGATGTTTGACATTAGACATTAGATAGGAAAGCTCCCTAAAATTAGAATAAAATATATGTGAAAATTTTTAATGGAAATAAAAAAATGCATAACCCCATCAATTGAGAGGATATTTTGTAGGGTATATATGTAAGGTATATAAACAATAAAAAGGGAATTAGCAATTGTTATTTCATGAACTAGTGGTGGATTAATCTAATGCATAATAATATAGTGGTTGGTACCAAAACCGTCAAGTATTGAATGGTATCAAGGTATTTAGAGATGGTTTCTATCATTTATGGTTGGTTTTTATATGTGTCATTTATGGATCATTTAGTGACAGTTTTATTTTTATTTAGCATTAGTTTTTCAAAAAATATAAACCGGGGTAAAAAATAAATGACTTACAATTAACCACCTCTAAATAGAATAATGAATATTATGTTTAACAGTCATTTATCTTAACTTCCTTGAAACATATTTTTTATTAATATACATTACAAACATTTCTAAGAACCACCACTATGTATTATAATTTTTTTATAAATATTTAATATAAAACTATACAGATAAAAAAACTAAAATCCACTAAAAATAGGCATAAATATATATTAAAACCATCATACATATGTTATACATATACAATCATATATAAAAACATACAAAGTGTTAATAACCTCAATCTCAGTCATCCAATATCTCACTCATCAATATATACATATAAAATTTTTAAATAACAACCCATGCCCAATATACACCCACGTCATGAACTCTACTGAATTTTTCTTCCTCCACATCATCTAATCAACTAATACTAGCCACATTACATCATCAATTATTACAAAAAAAATTAGAAAAAAATTTACAACTAAACATAATAAATCAAAATTATAATATAATAATTGATAAAATTTTAAGATAACCTGATAACTAATAACCATCATGGATACGTTCTAAAAATTGTTTTGGATTGGTATAGTCAACCTCCAGCTTAATAATAGCATCAGTCACCTACAATGAAAACCAAAACATTTTAGAAAATAAATGCAAAATATAAAGGACATCGAATATATTCATAATTTTACACATAAATATTTTTATTTTGTTAATAAAATTGAAGACATAAAAACATAAAAAAAATATATATCATGAAAAAAACTTTGAAAAACAACATAAAAATTTATGATATGAATCCCAACTTGAAAATAAAAATGGATAAGTAAATATGAAAATTTATTTTTTAAATCGATGTGTGGTGTGTTTAAAATTCACTTAATAAACCATTATTAAAGGATTTGATATCACATGATGTACTATATTTTAAAAATAACTAAACTTTGGTTTTCACATGATCTTACATCAATGCGAGGTTATTTTCTATGTTTTTGACCATTCCACACAAGTTTTTATATTTTAAACCCCTAAAAACATGATTAGAGTCATATTGGAAAAATCGTAAATCTGAATGACAAGTCATCCGTTCCTAAATTTAACAATTCAGTCTAGCCTCATTTTTATTTTATTCCAAGTAATTTTTACATCATTTTCCGAGTTTAAACCCCCCCCCCCCCCCCGACACGCACAACCACATGTTTTTAAGGCTTGTGCACCATTAATAAGTGTTTACCGAGTAATTTCGGCCACACTGCATGTCGGATTGATGTGTTTTATTTGTATAAAAATAAAAAAAACATCATTATTTTTCAATTTATTAATAAATAATATGTGGATTTGTTCTATTTTATTACTATTCCATTCACATTTTAGTGTTTGAAAAGAGTAAAATGCATTTACATCCTTGTTGAGAAAACAATAACTTGTGATGATGTTTCATTGGTTCCTAAATCAAAAAATTAAATATATAGTAATTTTACAATAATTTCAAGGAAATCTAATTTTTATACTAGCTTTGACCCCCCTCAAGACATGTTTTTAAAGGCTTTTGTACCATTAAAAAGTTTTTATCGAGTCATTCCTACCACACCAAACATCATATTAATGTGTTCTTATATGAATTAAATTTGTAAATAACTCAAAGGTGGTTAACCATTAATAAACATCAATATGAGGTCTTTTAATATGGTTCTGACTGTTCCACACATGTTTTAGTTTTTTATAACAATAAAAATGCACTCAGGATCATCCTTAGAATATTATAACTTGGAATGACATTTCATCATTTACTAAATTTCACAATTAAAATATTTTATCATTATACTATGATTTCATTTAAATACTACATTTTTCCTAGTTTTTATCCCTCCCATGTATTGAAAGGCTTGTTTACCTTTAAGATGTGTTTACCGAGAGATTATAACCACATTGCACATCATATTGGTGTGTTGTGTACATGTACATATAAAAATAACAAAAAGGTTACTATACTATGACTATACATCAATATGAACCCATTTTATATGTTTTCTACCATTACATTCAGGTTTTACTATTTTAAAACACTAAAAATGTGTTTATAGTCATCTAGAGAAAATTAAAACATGGGATGATGTGTCGTCAGTTCTTACATTTAACTATTCAATCTATGACTTTTTTCTTTTGATGACATGTTAATATTCTATAATTTTCTTATATTTTACACCTAGATCATATTTTAAAAGGATTGAACATATAAAAAGTGTTTACCAAGTCCTTTCGACCACATCGCTTGTTGAATTGATCTATTTTTTATGACATCACATCAAATATTTCACAGTAGTGATTTTTCACAAGATTCTAAATCAATCATTGGACTTCTGATATGGTTTAGAATGTACAATAAATGTTTTAATGTTTTAGAACACTTAAAAGATGTTTTTGTTCATCCCATGAAAACAATAACTTATAATAATGTTTTGTCGGTTTATAGATTTTAATATTCAAGCTATGATCATTTTCCCTTAATTTTAGGAAAATCCAACATCATTGTCCTATTTTTGTTTCCTCGAGTTATGTTTTTAATGGAATTTATACCTTTAATAAGTATTTAACAAGTCATTTTGACTACAATACACTTTGTATTGATTTTATTTCTATACATAAATGTAGAAAATAATAGGAATTTGGTATTCTAATGATTAAAAATTAATATGAGGTTGTTTTTTAGGGTTTTTACGATTCTATACACAGTTTAGTGTTTTAAAACACTAAAATTCTATTTAGGACCATCCTTAGAAACCTGTAACTCAGAGATACAAGTCATCAGTTCCTAAATTTCAAAATTGAATTTATATTTTTTTTCTACTACTTTCATGGAAATACAATGTTTTTTCCCTGGTATTGACCCCCGCAAAAATGTTATTAGAGGCTTTTGTACCTTTAAGAATTGTTCACCGAGTCATCCTAACCACATTGCACTTTATATTAATGTTTTTTTTCTAGAAAATGTAAAATATAAATATAAGGTAGTTTTCCCATCATTTCATGTCAATATTTGGTCATTTTCTATAGTTTTTACTATTTTATGCATGTTTTAGTGTTTTAAAGCAATAAATTTGAGTTTACTACCATCCCACGAAAACCGTAATTCGGAATGATGTTCCCTTGTTTCAGAAATTTTAAAATTAAATCTATTATTTATGTATTATTATAATATGGAAATCCTACCTCATTTTCATATTAACCTATAAAATTAGTGGAATTCATAAAACGTCTCAAATTACATTTATTTGGGTATTTATAACTTCAATTATGTCAATATTTCATTAATACGGCAATTACTACATCTTCATTGTGTCATAAATAAATTAAATTATTTAATGTCTAAAAATTATAAATAAAATAACATTATGTAGGAAATATTTTTTGCTTTCTAATTAATATTTATAGTTGATTTTATCTTATGTATAACCCTATATTAAAAATGTTTTAGTTATTAAACATTGATTTTAACTATTTTAACTATTCCATAAATAAAATAATATTAAATGTCCTAATCTAATCTAAGTGGACCTAAATTGTCATATTTTATTCCTAAGGTTGTTTTTGGTCAAATTACACTTATCAAATAGAGTTAGGACATGTGTTAGGGTAATAATAATATCATTTATACCATTAATTACCCTATTTACTTTTAACTGTGGTAAATAAAAGTAAATAGTTACTATTAACCAAAAATTATTTTCGTCTCATTGAACAACATTTTAGTTCATGATATTAATTGTGTCTCTCAGATTTTCAAAATTCCACTCACAGAAGTGGTCAAATTTTGTTACAAATTCTCCTAGGAGGTGGGTAAAAGACGGTGAAAAGTTCAATAAAATTTTTATATATCTAAAATTATTATAAAATGACTACAATGAATTACATTGAACTTATATAGGTATTATGTATCAATTTTAAAGTAAAAATTTAAATAAAATAAATAATTATTTAAATAAAAAGTCGGTTTTTAAATAGTAACCCAGTGTTTTCACTATTCATAAAAAATTGAATGTTTTCAGAAAAATACCAAAAATTCACCCTAGGGTAATTTCGATATTCTGAATCTAAAAATGAAGTCCATTTTGAAAGATAAAATTTATAAAATTTCAAAAAGTGGTTATTACTATTCATAACTAATACTTCATAATAATATTATAATAATATCTCATTTAGTGAAACTCGGTATTGCGTACTACACACGCTATCGAGGAAGGTCTTTATTGCGTGTAATGCAAGCCAAGTCAGGACTGCGTGTACTGAAAGCCCTTTTTGGTGTTGCGTATGACGTAATCAAAACTTATTTCATTTATACATTAAACAAAATCTATACATAATGTTGCGTAGAATGTTTTCTACAAAACGAACTTGAAATTGTGTGTAATACGAGCCAAGAATAGTGTTGCGTATACTGTAAGAAAATACAGTGTTGCTTATTTCACAAACTAATTTTGGTGTAGCGTACAACACAAGACATCAATGAAATTAAAAAGAATAATTCTCAAAAAATCTCAGGTTGTTACATTCTACCCCCCATAAAATGAATTTCGCCCTCGAAATTCATCGGGGTTATAAATGGATTTCTACTTGAAGGTTTCTTTTATAGAAACTCATATCGTAAAAAGGAATACTAAAACATCATTTTAAAAAGGAAATTTAGAAATTTAATGGTTACCCAGATTAACTCATCATTGGGTTTCCACATAGGAGAACATAGGTGGAAATATAGATATGGGAGAAAAATTTAACCATCAAGTTCTGATAGAGAGTGGTAGAGAACATGGCTATGAAAAATCCAACAATCAAAAAGCCATAAATTTGTGATAATCTATGGTACAATTTGATTCATCGGATATAAGGTCACTAGGACACCATTTTTGGTTTTCAATATCATTTCCCTAAAGTTGAAAATTTTGAATTCGAAGAAATACTTACTTGATTTTTGTACAATCTCATCATTGGTCGTTCCTTGGACAATTTCCACATCATCTCTTAATGAAATGAAGTTGAATTTTTCATTCGCGATGTGTTATTAGATCAGGTGATAGAATGATGGGTCATTCCATCTATCTCAAACAAAAGGTTAGCAAACGTTATCAAATATACATAAGTCCATCTATAGTGAGATTAATCATATTTGGTTCCTAAAATCGACGTATACTTCTTATATCATACCACTTAATAAATTAAAACACATTTATACTAACCGAGGACTTCATGTAGGCCAGTGGTAGGTGATAAAGGCTTGTCGCACTTCGGTTGGGGGTTCGATTCCCACAACCTTGTCTGACGTGACGGGTTGTCGCCCGTTCATCTGGTTGTCCCTTTTCTTAAATTACACTATTATAACATTCCATCAATTATATTAAACAAAATTCTATCCTTAAACAATACTAACTTATGTTCAACATAATACATTCCAATCTTTAGGATTAGCCAAAATACTTCTTTCCAAACTCATAGTATAAAGATAAGTATTACTAAAAATTTCATATAACAAGCACGTGAATACCATCATTTATCCCTCATATATCTTGTTGGTCACATTCCAATCATGTGAATACCTTAATCATGTATTCTCTTGAAAAATGAATACCCATTGAACCTTAGTGAAAACATGAATGCTGTCAAAAGTTAACTCTTTCCACATACAAAAATCCCAAAAATTCTATATATTCAAACTGTGATATCACTTAGTCTTTATATCAATCATGAGTTCATGAATACTTTCAAACATATCATTATCTCCTTATCTCTTCATTATGTGCATATCATCTACTTTCCAAAGAAATATCTGAATAACCTTTCATGGTTACCGGTACCATTCAACATATACTTTCAAATACTTTAGAAAAAAAATAGTGTAACAATCCTTAGATGTGTCTTTATTCTATAGTACCATTACCTATACTACATAAATCTTGATAAACATAAATAATTCCACTACCTTCTAAAACCACTGAGTGTGCTTCATCATTCCCTTCGTCTCATATATCATTTGTAGTCTCTTCATCATCATCAACATAAATACTAACCATATGACCATGATGATTCTCTTCATGAGATTTTCACTTAGGTAATTGGTTTGAATAATGCCCATACATCCCAAATTGAAAACATTTAATCATTTCTGATGTCGTAGCAATACCATTATCCATGTCCATGGTGTTAACTGAACATTTTCCTTTTCACTTACTGGATTTGTGTCCTTCTTTTCCACACCCAAAGAATCTTCTAGTTCCATTGAAACAATCTCTCGGATTCCTCTTCCCACATGATTTACATGAGGGAAATTGAACTTTATTTCCTCTATGATCATCATGAAACTCCATATTTCTCTTATTATCTGAGTTGGGAATCTTTCCAAAGTTGAGATTATTGATCATATTATGAGATTTATGATTAGGCATAATAACGATGTTTCACCTTCCAAATCCAATTTCTTTTTCATGATCATGAAGAATATCATTCCATTGTCCATCATATTCTCTATTATCAAGAATCTTCCTGTTTCCAGCCATTTTCTAAAACCCAAAAAGAATGGTGTGAGAGGCAAAAATCATGCTAGGTAAAACAACACAATAAAGGGGGATTACCTTCCATATCTAATATCTTAGGTTAAATTCTAAGATCGTTACCATAATTATTGGACTATAACCTATACTTATACTTAACCTTAGGGACATCCCTTGACATACCTTAGAAATATCTCTAGGGTTCTCACTAAAGTTTTCGCATCCTAGTTTCCAAAGGTTAACTAAACCTTTCCTCTGATACCAACTATAACGGTCTGGAATTACTTCCAGTTGACTATAATTGATACCTATCAGGGCACTCCATGGGTGGATACACCCCCTGGGTGGGACACACCACCATCCCCAGTGGCAACCATTTCCTCATAAAGCCCTTGGGCGGAGATCCATGCTTCGTCCAACGCTCATATGTGAGAGTTCCCAAGGATCAGATTCATTCTTACCTCCTTTGACTCTAATACCAACTGTTGAGATCCAAAGCTTGACGTGGATGAAAATTACATTATTTTTTCAAAATTCTTAAGATATAACAAAAACATACACCAATGGACCGTAATAGTATAGAGTCTTTGGAAACTCGGAACGTAATATTCTAATCATGGTGAAAGATCTTCAACATCTCCCAAAAAGATCTTCCCCTTTTAGTTTTCTTACCTAAAACCTTTCTTGAAATCCTGGGGAAAAGAAAAAATATAAAGGATGAGCTCAAATGCTCAGTAAGGGTAAGCATGGAGAAAATAAAACAAACCATATACATTTGAAGCTAAAAAAACATGAACATAATGTTTAAACATAAAAATCTAGAGCAAAGACATAAATCTTGGAAGTTTGTAAGGCATGTCTCATAATGGAACAACAATCCTGATAACATAACATGGGAGTAAATCATGTAATTTTGGAAACCATTCAGAACTTGTTATGATTTCCACAGTAGCCAAGGCATTGCTGCCAAGACCATCTTAGTGGACAAAGACCCTTTTTGAATCGAGTTCACTCCTCGTTCCAGTCATGTATCACTGAACTAGATTAACAAACCGTTCCAGCCATGTCTATCTCATGAGATATAAATCTTTACCCAATTAATTGGATGGAGATATAGGTCCCACCCATCTCATAATGAAATCATTCTTACTTGTGCCACAACATAAACATAAATCATTCATCATAACCCAAAGAATAAAAATGGGTTCCATAAACATCATCCCATCATAACATAATCCTTATAAAAAAATGGATATCAATTCATCATAATTAAAGAGAAACCATGTAAATCATAGATAAATTATACCTTAATCATATACATATGAAATAATGCCATCTTTTTTGGAAAATGGTTTAGATAAAACACTTGAAATTAATTCTTGAGGAAAATATCATTTCATCATCAAAAACATTTTCTTTTCACAAAATGCCATTCAATTTTAAAAGAAAAGTTTTTTTTGATAATAATTATGAAATAATGTAGAGTAAGTTTCATGAATAAAAGGAATTATAAAACCGTAAAAATCCGTTCACTCCATATAAGTTAAAATAACATTCTCCTTGTACTTTTGTCAGAAAAGTCAAAAAGTACCTCGTGTGGTAATCAAAATAAAGATTCCTTCCATACCTTGTGGTAAAAGTCATAAAATGGTAAAAATGACTTTAAAATACAGGGAAGAATAATAAAAAATTTATGAAAATATTTTTAGAAATCATGGAAATTGATGATAATCATAACCCTAGTAAATACTTACGAATAAATAATCTCGGATAAGAATGAGATTGGAACAATTATCCATTACCTTAGGTCTGATATGCTTCGTACGTATCTGAACCTCCTGTATAATGATTTAAATTATGTCATTGACTTATTAAAAAATAATATTTATTGTTATGATATCATATATGGCTCACTTATGAATTTATATTACCCGTTGTTTTCTAAATTTCATGTTAAAGTAGCGATTTGGGTAAAACGTTTTATTTATCGTACGTGTTTGGACTTGTTGTTATGGATATCATTAATACTTATATCATGATCTAATTACTTCCAGAATTTAAATCATGATATATATATCATATATATTCAGTATATATATATATAATATATAGATAAATTAAATGAAATACATCGTTCATGGAGACGGTAGGTTGTACATACGCATGAATGCTGTTTTATTTTCCTTATTAACTTGAATGGAAGTAAGTAGATGAAATATATATATATATACATACATAAATCCAGTAGCTTCATTTTTTCATATATTTTAGTATTATTCATTATATATACTTTATAATCATTCTTGAATGGATAATCATGGTAAATGAATCTCATCGCATTCGTGGAGACGGTAGTCCGTACATACGTACAAGGGATGATATCATTCCCATGATCATGAAATTGTATTGAAGTGTATTTATAATATTAAATAATAAATATCACTTTACAATAACCATATATAGTTAATTATTTACACCATTATACCCATCCATGTAAGGTGGTGGTGGAAAAACAGATTACACCACGGCATGGAGACGGTATTCCGTACGTACGCACGCGTGGTGATTTCATTTTCTTTAGGATGGATATAAGGTGAAATAGGGTTGTTTCATATTCATAATAACATATAAGTATATGAGTGATACTGTTGTTATTACTTTATAATTAAACAACTAAATAATAAGGAGTTGAACAAGAAAGAAACTTGAAAGAATCGAAAGAACGATTTCCTCTTCTTCGACACACCTCCTTTAATCCTTCTCTTAAAGAAGTAGAGTTAGTCTTTTGAGAAGAAAAAAACCTCAAGAATGTATCTATGGAAGTGGAGAAAAGACATGGGCAGGGGTTGGCTGAGCTTCAAGTCTCAAAAGGGTGTGAAGAGAAGAGGGAAGGGGAGCCCTTTTTATAAGGGGAGAGAGGGACACCTTTGGAAAAAATTAAACTATTATTTTATAATAAAGTCATATTCGATTTATAATAGCTCCAAATTGATTTATTTAGAATCTAATGTGGTTATGGGTCGAAATACTCTCATCAATTATAATTTAGGCATGTTTATGTTCCTATTTTAACCTTATCATTTATATTTCACTTTAAGTTAAATAATTTTACTTTTACCGTGTCTTCTTGTTTTCTTAAACTATAAGGTTAATAAACTTACTATAACAAGACAAAAGAACCCCAAGTTGTTTATTATTAATATATATATAATTATCTAAGTCATTTGGACGAACCATATATTTTTAGGAATAAAATAACAATTAATAAAATAATATTTGTTTTAAAAAGTATTTTATGTCAATTTTGACACTATTTGGTAATTGATATTTGTGAAAATCATAAAAGAATGATTAGTTAAAAAAAAGTTAATTAAATCAATAAGAACATGTCATAGTATCGTATAAAATTAGTGGAATTCATAAAATGTCTCAAATTACATTTATTTGTGTATTTATAGCATCAATTATGTCAATATTTCATTAATACGATAATTACTGCATCATTATTATGTCATAAATAAATTAACTTATATAATGTCTAAAAATTATAAATAAAATACCATTATGTATGAAATATTTTTATATTTCTAATGAATATTTATTGTCGAATTTATCTTATGTATAACCCTATATTAAAAATGTTTTAGTTATTAAACTTTGATTTTAACTATTTTAACTATTCCTTAAATAACATAATATTAAATGTCCTAATCTAACCCATGTGGACCTAAATGGTCATATTTTATTACTAAGGTTGTTTTTGGTCGAATTAAACTTATCAAATTAGAATTATGACATGTGTAGGGTAATAATAATATCATTTTTACCCTTAATTACCCTATATACTTTTAACCGTGGTAAATAAAAGTAAGAAGTTACTATTCACCAAAAATTATTTTCATCTCATTGAACCACATTTTAGTCCTTGATATTAACTATGTCTCTCGGTTTTTCGAAATTCCACTCACAGAAGCGGTAAAATTATGTTTTATGTGAATTTACAAATTCTCATAGGAGGTGGGTAAAAGAAGGTGAAAAGTTCAATAAACTTTTTATATATCTAAAATTATTATAAAATGACTCCAATGAATTACATTGAACCTATATAGGTATTATGTATCAATTTTGACCTAAAATAAATTTAAATAAAATAAATAATTATATAAAAAAAATTTGGTTTTTAAATAGTAACCGAGTGTTTTCACTACTCATCAAAAATTGAAAGTTTTCAGAAAAATACCAAAAATTCACCCTATGCTAATTTCGATATTCCGAATCCAAAAATGAAGGCCATTTTGAAAGCTATAATTTATAAAATTTCAAAAATTTGGTATTACTATTCATAACGGATACTTCATAATAATATTATAATAATATCTCGTTTAGTGAAACTCGGTATTACGTACTACCCACGCTATCGAGGAAGGTCATTATTGCGTGTAATTCAAGCCAAGTCAGGGATGCGTGTAGTGAAAGCTCTGTTTGGTGTTGCGTCTAACATAATAAAAACTTATTTCATTTATACATTAAACAAAATCTATACATAATGTTGCGTAGAATAGTTTCTACAAAACGAATATGAAATTGTGTGTAACATGAGCCAAGAATAGTGTTGCGTATACTACAAGCAAATATGGTGTTGGGTATATCAAAATCATATTTTGGAGCAGCATATAAAACAAGTCGTCAATGAAATTAAAAATAATAATTATCATAAAATCTCGGGTTGTTACAACCATGTTGGATAACCTGGACATATATAATAAAAATAACTATCAAAGACTAATAAAGAGTGATATCGAACATTTTCATTATAATTTTATCCATTACAAAACTATAAATATGTGATGGGTCAATAGACCATTGAAAAAAGTAAATAATTAACAATTTTTAAGATCATTTTGATAGAGTTGAGGAATTCATTTACTTACTATAATAATAACATAAAGAATCATACATTCTTGATTTAATTCAATTTTTTATGCCCAATTTCATCCTCATAAATTTTCCAGAATTATGATGTATATATATAAGAATAACCATATCGATCAAAGATCACAAAAACTATAATGGTTATAAATATCTTAAAAATGAGGTCCAAAAGTGAAGTCATACTTCCACATTAAACTAAAGCCATACATATATATAACCCAACAAAACATTTCATATAATGGTTATTAATAACATGTTATCACATCAATTAAAATCGTATATGGGTTTCTAAGATGATGAAATTATGGGTTTCCTTTGAAAAATATCATGCTCTAGAGTGCATTAATCACTTCACCTGATGTCTCAACATCAACAATAGTAGCATCAACAAATTTTCCCAAATTTTTTTGGTTCTGATCATAATTATTTCCTCCCTGTGTAATGAACATTGGGAACTTATTTTCATAATTTCCCAACTCATTACAACTAAATCATCTTACTATATACTGACTATCTTTAATCTCATTTTTGGATTGTTCAGGACCCTTTTTCTTGTTGTCACACACCTTGTGACCAAACTTATCACACTGGTAATATTTTATAAGTCCTTGCATACATTCCCCAAAATGCATTTTAATACACTTGGAACAAGTTTTAGTATTACTTATAGAATTACTAGTTGGTTTCCTCTTCATTTTGTATCACCATTACCATTAATTACTCCTATAAACTCATGGAATGTAAGTGTTATCAAACTCCATTTCAACTTTCTTAGCACAACAAACCACTTTTTAATATATTTTAAATTCTTAGGATTCAGAAGCTATTTATATACCTTGTTTCAATCTAGAGTAAAATATATTAATTTTACTATAATTTTCTTGAATAAAATCCAAAACAGACATTGATAATCTTGGGAAGTTTGCGTTATATGCAAAAAATGATTCATCATCCTTTTGATTTAATTCCATGAAATGATTCTCTATCCTATTCTAAGAAATATTAGGGAAATATTTCTCAATGAAAATATCCTAAAATTCTTCCCATTACATTGAATTAATATCATTTTCCTCTCTAGTATTCATGACCAATGTCCACCATCAATCAAATTGACATTCAACATGATAGATGGAAAGAGTAACCTTTTGATGTTCTAAACATCCCATGACTTAAATATATCTTTCCCAGTGTATTGATCAATCCTTTAGCTACCACTAGGTCAAATGATCTAATGAATGATGGGGGATGTTTCCTCATAAAATGTTCCACTACTGACACATTCCTCTATGGATGATCTAGATAATATCTTTCATGGATACCACCACCATTTATAACCTCATTCTATAAATCCATCACTATAAAAAATCATTTAGTTAAAATTCTGAACACCTCATGATGTTGATTTGAAAGGATATATTCCTCAAGATGAATTCCCATTACATTTTTCGTATTTCATCTATGGAAAAACATTTTGAACATACATATTTTAGATGAATCAACATGGAAATATTAAAATACTAAACTATTTCAACTTAACCATAAATTAAAATCAAATAATGGAAAGAAATTAACACCATCATAACCTCTAATGTTATCTAAACTGACCATTGAAAACTACTATAAGGGATCAGACATAAACATTACATATTCTTGAGTTAAGTTAATAATTCACATTGAGGATATTTTTCATTTTAGAGATTTTGATAATTAGGCCATAACTATTACATAAACAACCATTGGAATAAAAAGTGTAACTTAAAATAGTATATATTTCTTTCATATCACAAAAACATTTAAAAGGAAACATGGATTATTTTCTTGTTTAATCATCACAACTTTTCATTGATTCTATCCTTGACTATATTATCCCTTAAATCCTATTAGAACTTTAAATAATATGGGACAATCACAAAATATAAGTGAGGTACCTGGAAAATAAATAAAACCAATAGTGAAGTGAAACAAATGCTAACTCATTTAATGTTCTGTCAACCAATGAAACAAATAATTTCTTCATGAATAACACAAATACATTTTTCTCGAAAAAACACATTAAAATCAATAGAAAGTAATTTAAACTAAATTATTTGATATAGGGAATCATATACATAAAAACCATTCAAAACCATTTCAATTTTAAAAACTCTATGATATACTTCCAATAATATTATTACCCAATGAATTGGAGATCTATAATGGGGATCCCCCTTTTCATATGCTATATCGGTCCCACCTGTGCACTATAATGGGGATCATCCCTTTATATAAGCTATAAAGGGCTCACCTGTAAATTATAATGGTGATAAAACCATAATATAAGATATGTTGGGCTCACTCATTGTCTATAATGGGGATCAACCCTTCTTATAAACTGTATTGGGCTCACCTATTTCAAAAACTTTTCAAGTACTATTTCATGAATAACACACATTCATCAAAAAACCCTTTTGAAAACTTATTCTAATCCAATATGAAAAATAGTTTCATATAAAAATACCATTTTCATTTAAGAACCCTTATTAATACAATAAAAAGGAATAAGATATTTCTTTTCCTTAAAAACATTAAGTCTTATAGTATAATCTAAGTATCAAATAACTATTACAGCAATATAGAAGTTATTATCACCGTATACATTATAAATAACATTCCTTTTTTTCATTGTTTAAAAATTCCATATAAAACACATGAAAATATTCCATTTTGAATCATTTGAATTATATTATAAATATCAAACCTGGTATTTAAAATGATTTTATATTCATAAAATATATAAATTAATATCATGGTAAAAAAATATTTGATAATCAAATCTTTAAACATTCAAGGTGTTTCGTACCACTTTGAACATTTAATTATTAATATACATTAATTAATATAATTAAAAGAGCATTAAATAATATTATTAAAGAAAAAATATGTATATTAAATGATATAGTGGCTGAATATGCACCTTATAAAAGAATAAATGTGCATATTATTATGAAATACCTCATTAAAAGAAGATTGAGATGAAGTCCCCTACTAAGAGTTTGAATCGCCACATACAATCTCGATATTATTGAATAATAAAACTCATTTAAATATTTTTATTAATTATATATTTTTTTAATATTTATTATTCCTTTTATATCATTTATTATCATGTTGTAACAAAAAAATTATTATTTATGTTCATGACTATTATTTTAACGATATTTGGAACAATAGTCAAAAATGAACTTGGTATGATATCAATAGTCTTTTGGGTCATATTTCTATAATCTACAAATTAATATTAATGAATTAAGTATCAAATTTATACTTCTATTATACTTTAATATAAAACCATTAATTATGGTAATGAAAAATGAACGATGTTTTAATCATGTACATGGTAGGTAGTATATAAGCATGAGTAACGTTTCGATTTATTTCATAGATAATTATGAAAATAAGGTAATTCTAATTTTATAATTATAAAATGATAATAATATTATTAAAATCATAATAATATTTTAAATATATGTATATATATATCATACAAGTGATGTGTTGAATAAAAATGATTCACATCACTTTGTAGAGATGATAGTTCACACTTACCAACGAATGACATTACCTTTATTATGGGAATATAAATTTAGAAAATAATTGATAAATTATTAAATTATAATGATAAATATTCCTTAGAAAACATATATAAGCAGTAACTCCATCATTATGACCATCCTTGAGAGACGGTAACGAAAAATGAACTATATCGGTTCATGAGGTGGTATTCTGTTGTACACTTGAACGTAAAGTTAAAATCCCATTTTATGAAATTGGAGATGGAATTAGGTGATTATATTTTCATAATGAAATATAATTATATTTATTATACATTAGTTTTTATTTAATCATTGATGAAGTATATTTAAAATAAGTAGATGAAGAAATAATATAAAAACAGTTAAATAAAAACCTTACCTTTCCTTCTGATGATCACATTTTATTAACAACATGACACCTCTAAAAAGGGTTTTATGACAAAAATATGGCTACCATAATGTGGGTTTGAATACTAGGAATGGTTTTTTGTAGGTATATTTTGAATTAAAACGTTTTATAAGTGTGAGTAAAATAGAGGAAGAGGTTCCTTTTTTATAAGATAGTGGAGGGGCACTACTACAATTGTTAAAAGTATTAAATTAATATAAATTTATGTTACATTAAAATGGTGTAAAAAATTATTTAGTTATAATATATGATGATTATAAGTTTAAATATAATAATCCAATTGAAATAATATTGGTTTTGGTTATTGTTTTTAACCCTTATCTTATTTTATCCATTTTAAACTCTTATCATTTTATCAAATAATTAACACTTTGAGGGATAAAATAGTTACAAAATCATAAAAAATGACCAACTACTGAGTAATTAATTACATATATATATAATGTTTCCAAATATTATATTTTCATAAATTTTATTTCATTTAATTAAATATATTTTGTTTTAAGTTATGAATTATGTCATTTTTTAAAATAGTCATCATTTGACTTTTTAAAAAGCCCAAAAAACATTTTTCCTTCAAAAAACCATCATTAACTAAATAATAAAATGTCTTATTCATCTATAAAATTATATCATTACATCAAATATTTCAAATTAAATTTATTTTAATATTATTAATATCATTTATTTGATTATTTATTTAGTAAATTAATTAATGTATCATCTTTGTGTTCTAATTAAATTTAATTATTTAATTTATAAAAATTATAAAGAAATTAAAATGATGAAAATAATATTTTTATATTTATTATTAATATTAATAGTATAATATATCATGTAGATAACCCCATATTAAAAATATTTTAGTAAGAAGAGACATATTGATAACAAATTTTCCTTCACATTAAATTAAATGTAATAAATGTCTAATCACAACCAAGGTCTATAAAAATGTCAAAATATTATCCCAATGATTTTATTGGTCTATTATAACTCATCCAATAAGAATAAGACAAGTTTTAGGGTAGTTTTATATTATTATAATATTATTTTAACCTCTAATTACCATATTTACATATTAACCGTGGTAAATAAAATAATAAAGTTACTATTCAGAAAAAAATTATTTTTATCCTATTGGAACTAATTTTTCATTCTCATTAAAACAATTAATATATATTTTTAAAAATTATATTCATATAAGTGCTTTAATAAGGTTTAACATTAATCCCGTTGACGGATCGAGAAAACTAGTTTTTAGAGTAAAACATTCAAATGTTCGTAGAGTTTTTCTATTTAATTTCTATATATTTTTTTTTCAAATGAATTATATTGAATTAAATGATAAAAAATAATAAAATTACAGATTAAAAACAATTAAATGGTCAAAATAACTATATAAATAAATTAGATGAAAATTGTGTTATTAATTAAAATGTAGTATTTTTCACTATTCATTAAAAATCAATATTATCATAAAATACCAAAAACATTCACATTATACCTGATGATATGGCTCTTCTTTTATATTGCTGATGGGATAGACAATAACAGAGTCAGTGCGGAAATTTTCACTCACTTTCACATTCTACCTGATGATATGGCTCCTCTTTTATTTCGAGATAAATGTAAAATTCACTCGTTTCGCCTTTTGTAATCTTTCTTATTTAATATAAGGGCCTCTGTGCTCATGTTATTCTTAAAAAAACCAAAAACATATACAAATAAAAATGTTATGTCCCACTTACAAAGAGGGAATGTTTTTAAAATATAATATATAAAGTTGAAACAAACTAGAGTTAAATAGAGTTCTCCATCAAAATTTGTTAAAATTCATTTTTTGAAAAATACTCTTTTTATGCATAAAATCGATTTTGTTCTTATATTATGTTTAGAAAACATATAATATGAATTTTAAACATTATATTGAATTTATATTTCTTTAATATAATCCAATGAAGAGTTATTTGAATATTTTTTAAACAAAACTATTCCCATTTAATTTTTTTTTTGAAAAACACATCCATTATATTTAATTCGTTTTTTCCATTTCAAATTAATTGGTTACCAATAAACCATTATATAATCATTTGTAAGACTTATATTAATAATTTACTTAACATTATTTATTCTCTCAACTCCAATAGTTAGATTTTTAAGGTAACATTTAAATAATAATATTTAGTTGTTCTCTTACGTTCGATGTGGAATATCATGTACGCTATTGAAAATAATGTGTCCTTTTCAAAAAAAATGGGGTGTTAAAATTCTAAATTATATAGTAATAAAAAAATTACAAAATAAAATAAATATTTAAAAAGTGTTAGTAATTCCTCAATGAATAAATTAAATAAATTTCTTGTTAAACACAGTTTAATATTTAAAGTGTTTACACCATATAGTGTAATGCATATACAGTTATGTTAATATATAAAATTCATATATCAGATTAAACGGATAATATAAAAAAAATTTATTTATATATTTTATTGGGGTTTATAAATAATCCTATGAAATAGGAAAATAATATCCCCTATGGGTGTGAAACCTAATGTGTAGTTTATCCCACTAGTTTTACAAAAAGTGATTCTTGATTTAATAGAGAACCAACATTTAATAGGATTTTAATCATCAAGGTATATTTTCTATTCCCTACATGAACTTTTTATATAGAAATGGATTTATACAATTATAATGAATCACTCCTTACCATACATATTTATTTTATGGTCTCTAATATTTAGAGTTACTCCATATTATTTCCCTAAATTTTAGTATCTCTAAATCTTATAATGGAAGTATAATGTGTGGGAATACATAATATGTCATAAAAAATATATCTAATGGATGATAATTCCTTGAATTTATAGTAATTTAAATATTGTAAAAAATTACAAATAATATTACAACAAATGATTTTTATTTGAAAATAAAATAGTTTGATAGGAAATGGAAATTATTATTAGTTTTTTACATGGAATTAAAATATTCACAAAAAAATGGAAAAATTAATTTACATAGAAACCCATAAAAATATTACTTGGATTAAAAATAATTACTAATTATCATAATATATTAATGAATTATTATAATAATTTAATATTAAATGTGATCCTAAAACCATTAAATGTGATTGAGTTTACAATTCAATTATCTCAAGTCTTCAGTTGGTAGGTTTTTTTATCAAAATGAATCACCAAGATAAGTTTGATAAAAAATCAACTTGGAACATCATTAATATATATATATATATATATATATATATATTTGAAAGTTATATTTCATTCCATATTCCATTTATTTATCAAATTGTTTTTACTATCATTTCCCACTTTGGAATTTATAGTCAATTTCTCTATAAGGTCATCAGTATGTTTAATGTGATTAATGGAGTGATAAAATAGTTTCATAATATCCAAAATTATAGAATTAATATATTCTTTTCATATATGATTTAAAAGATTTTAAAATATTATAATTATATTTTCCTTTTATAAAATTTGACTCAATTTTTTCAAATTTAGGTTTTAAAAATTATTATTATAAATTAATGTTGACATCTTCAATATGATTTCCTATTTATATTTCTAGAATCTTATATTTGATTAAAATAATTTAGTTTTTTAAAATTCATTTAAAAAACTATACATATATAGTATTGATAAAAAATGAACCCCATCCATGGCGGTGATAGTTCTCACATATCCCAAGAGACATTTCAAGTATTTTATAAATGGTAAGAGGAAGGTAGATGATGTGTATCCAACTAGTATAATAATTTTTTTATTGATACAGAAGTTAATATTTTAAAATTTCATTGATAAATTTTGTGGATGTAAAATTAAAAACTCTATGAATTAATGACATATTTACCTTAAAATAAGTTTTAGTTCTTTTATACCTTGCTTTACATGCAAAATAATGTCTAAAAATAGTGATATAGTATTGAAATATTATTATTAAACGTCACTTTTATTGCATAGACATTTGGTTTGAGTGTATTAATATATTGAAGTATATGATGGGTTAATTTTTTCAATACATGTAATTAATTAATTCATTGGATTTCAATTTGATAGAAATAATAAATATATATATTTTAAATTTATATGATTTATTTTTATAGAAAACATATTTTAAGAATGTAAAGGGTTCAAGATAATAAATATAATTAACAACTTTTGGTCATCGGTTCTAATTAAATTTATCAAAAATATATAATATTTTTCAACATAAAACTAATGGTTTTTATTAATAATGGTATTGGATTTAATTACAATCTATGCACATAAATGATTGTTCCTAAAAATTGTTATGTTTCAAATACCATGTTTATTTTCAAAATAATTTTATCTAAATAAAGAAATATAATTTAATAAAATGGATTCAATATATGGAATTATATTTTATATATTTTTTAATCTGTCAACTTTTATTTTTTATTATAGTGAATAGTAACTATGGTAACCATTTTTCATCCTGGTTAATATTAAGAATAGTTAATGAGAGGTTCAAATTAAATTATAGAATATAAATTAATACTTAGTCTTGTCTAAATCTTATTGGTTGTTTATATTAGGAAAATAAATTATATTATATTTTATCCATTGAGTACTTATTGATACTTTCTCTAGAATATGAATTCATTTTGTTGTAATTTAATATATATTTATAAGGATTACACCCGCCTAACTTATAAAAGGAGGTCCTCTCCCCTTTTTTAATTCACTTATTTTTATCCATATATCATTTATACAATGACCCAAAATACCATTATAAAATCCTTACCCACGTTTTATATATTTGGTTCTTACCAAAAGATGATTCATTAAATTCTTATGGTGTAATCCATATGAAATTTACCAAATAATAGTTATTTGAATTTACCAAATAAATTTTTTATTTTGTTCATTATCTTCCTCCAAAAAATAATCTATAACCAAAATAAAATGATTTTAATGAGTCTTCAAAAAATTTGTATGTTAATTTTATATATGTTATCTTCCTTCTTTCATCATATGATAATTTATAATATCATTATTATGTATGTGTTGACTACCACCTACCTAACACGATGTGGTTAATTTTTCATATCCTCAAAAACATGAAGGTCATATGGGTGGGTTTAATTAATATATATGATATTTTTGACATAACTATGGTTTTTTATGTATATGTTTTATTTAAAATTATCTTTTTCATATTTTGGTAAATCCAAATAGTAGTTAAGTGAACGTATGTACTATCCTCTCCATAAAGTGATGTTACTAATCTTTAATTTAGAACTAATACGAATGTTTATAAATTTTTATATAAATATCTAATATATTACTTAAAACAAGATTTAAGTTTAGAATATTAAGATTCCATTTTAATGGTGGAAGTCCCAAAACCATAAAACTGATACATTTATGTATACCATACCAGTTTTGACTCAAATGATTATTTTTGTAAATAATTTCTAATTTATTGAAAATTAGAAGTTTTAATCGATTTATATATTGTAATATAAGTATAAATAAGATTCTTCTATTGCATAATAATTATCATAAATTTAATATATAGTAATTTATTAGAAAGTATGATGAAAGTCAAGACCTGATGTAAGGATTTTTTTGACAAACTCATTTCTTTTTTGGATTTTTTATTTAAAATTATAATTAATTGCAATTATATGATACTTATCATATACCACATATTTTATTCTCCTATGTATATTCAAGAAATTTCATTTTTTAAAACCATTTTCCTTTATTTAGTAATTAAAATTATCAATATTATTTTTTAATAAAAGATTGCATAATTTTCACTTTTGTCTATCAAATTTTTACTCATTGTCCATGTAATTGAAAATGATTTAAAAAAGGTTATATGATATAATAAAATTATTATTTATATTCATTGTCAAAAGTATTTTAATTTCATTTCAACGGATTAAAATTGAAATTTTACAATGTTATCTAAATTGGTTATTTATGACTTTTTAAAAACAAGTTAGAATGGAATCGTGGTTTTAAAATTTACCACACAAATTTTTACCTACCATACTTAAAGTTATTTTATATGAATATAAATTTATATTTTTCTATTTTAATTTTCAAATAATTTCATTTTCTTAATAATTTTTAAATGTCTAGTTTTAAAATATTGAAGGAATACTATATTTTCCAATGCTTAAAAAAATGTTCAAATTCACCTATATATGATTCTTCCATTATTTTAAACGTCCTTTACTGTTAATTATGATTTATGATGATATGATCAAATAATAAAATCCATGTTATTTATATGTATATTATCTATTTTTCAGATGATAAAAGTTTTATGAAACATGTTTTTTATATGTGTTTTCTATGATGAATTTTTTATTAATTTTAAAAAATTATGAACCACATACATAGGGATTTAATTATATGGTGAATTAGTACATTAAATCACTACATTGGAATGGTTAATGTTAAATATCTTGTGATAAAATAAGGAATAAAATTTAGATTTATCCAAGTTCTATATGGGATACTTCCCACTATGATAGTCTTGGGAGGGAACTTCAACAAAGGAAATGATAATTAGGGAGTGAACCCAACATATTATGCTAATATTAATACTATGATATTTTTTGTTGTGATAATAGAATAATAAAAGTAATTTATATGATTTTTATTGTGCCTCATAATTCCTATTACATTTTCATATCAACTTTTATCATGTCTCGTGATTTATTAATGTTGATTACTCACTCTTATGATTCATGTATTTTAAAATGCTAACACATTATTCCATAACTCATGATTTATGATCTATGATTATTTTAGAATGATAATAATAAGTCATAATGAATTTAATATACCATAATTATTATCTTATTCTTTAATATGCCCTCAAAAGAAATTTTCATGTTCATCATTACTATGAATCTAAACTCACTCTTTCTTATGTTTTTATTATCCCAGGGTTATCAAGAAATGTATTACATAGAAACTATAAATAATATAATGACAGAAGAACATTGTAGGATATATTTGTGATATCTCATCAAATAAGCTGATTATATATATACTCGTATATAATCTAATCTTTTGAAGTACCAAGACAAGTATTATTATTAAATATATTGAATAATCACATAAAATGAAATAAAATTTATTTATATTATATTGGGGATTCATGAGTTGGTATAAGAGTTGGGTTTTCTAATTTTTAGAAATTATTATTATATAAATTTATTTAAATCCTAGGGAATAAGCCTATGTATTGGATAAAATCATTATTCTTGTTAGCTAGAGATTTTTTGGTTTCATAGAAATTAAATTAAAGTCTAGAAACATCCAATTAGTAGTAGTTTTTGAATAGATTCACCAAGTGGTAAAAACCTAAAAATGGTATTTTTGAGTTTCGGCATGATATTTTCCTATTTAATGAAGAGTTGTACTCCGACTATACAACTAGACAGATAATCTGATGGTATATTCTTTGGTTAACTCAGATTTTGTTTTTGAACCATTCTGATATATGAGAGGATTAATCTATGATAATCTATCATAATTTATTATGATAAGAGATGAAGTTACTTTTTTATAGGATGAAATAAGATTTCATGGTTTAGGTTATATTAGTAATTATTTTAATGACTATATGATTTATCAATCTAATTATTATAGTTAGAATTTAAAATATTTTTATTTGGGGTTTAGTTAATGTATAGAACTAGGAGATATTATTTAACCCATGAATGTGATAGACAATGCATTAACCATCCTTATAAGAAAAAAAAATAAAATGGGATATTGAATTTAAAAGGATTTGATTATATATAATTAACAATGTAACATTTTTATTAAAAACCTATATATAGGTTTTAAGATGAATACACCAAATAAAAGAAAAACATAATTATATGAATGTACAATTGATAATGAGCATGTAGGGTTGAGTATTTACCTTACTAAATGTCATGAATAATGGAATAATCACCTAGGTAAGCCAAAAAATAGAATTTGAAGATTTTATATTCATGGAATATAAGGATATAGAGATACTAATTTGATGGAAAAAAATAGTGTTTGATGGAGGGAATTAATGTTCCTGGTAAGGTTCCATTAATATGTGAAGGTATAATATATTGTAGGTATTGGTATTATCTCATAAAATTCTATTATATAGTGGAGAACTCCTAGAGGCTTAAGGGAGTATGTAACCTCAGTCATTATAGTGGATTATAGTGGTTAATAGACAATTATCATCCACTCTAGAGTAGGGGATGTCATATAAATGTTTGTAAGAATTTTACATTTGAAAATATTATTATTCTTACTGTAAAAAACATTAATGTGATTTTGAGTATGTATTATCTACCTTTATATAATTCCCCTGTTGATTATTTATTAACAAAATCAATTCTTGATTTTCCAAATCAACCCATTATTTTCTATCAATATAAGAATGAATATGAAACTTTTATGGAGAATACATCTATTTTGAGGGACTTATTACCAATACATTAGGGGTATCTATCTCAAATTGATTGGGTGAAATTGATCATTGATGATATGTTTATTTTTAGGGATGATGATAGTGTATTTATCAAATAGTTTCATAGTCTTCCCCAAAACCATGAATTTGACTTTTTAGTTGAACTAAAACCTGTCGTAACACATATTCCAATGATTCCTTATAGAATGAACCTACCAAGTTCAATGAATTTATAAAGAAACTTCTGGATAATATCGATAAGGGGTTCATTTGGACATGTTCCTAACCATGGGTTGAAAATATTATTTCTATTAAGAATTAGGATCATTTAATTCATCTTTGAATTTATTATTATTATTATAACATGATTAATATCAAGAAAAATTATTCCCTACACCATATTGAAGTTTTAATTGATCAATTTTGATGAGGAAATAATTTTCAAATATTGTAATATTATATTGATATCCTTATTTGGGGATCAAAATGGAGGAAATATTTATTCATGACTTCCATATGATGTATGAGAACTACAAATTTATTGTGATTCTATTAGGAAATACCAGTACACATCCTATCTTAATAGATATAATGAATAGAGACTTTAGAGATTAAATTGAAAATTTTATTGTAATATTTGTAGATCATATTATTATGTATCCTAATATAATTATACCCTATTAATATTATTATAGAAATGTGTTTATGACCTTGAGGAAGTATAATTTTGATGAACAATTTAGTAAATGTGAATTAGGACTACAGAATTTATCATTCTTGGGACATGTAATCCGAAAAGAGGGGTTATATATGAATATTTAAATGTAAAATGTTTTTAAACATTGGAAAATATCAACCATTATGATAGAAATTCTTAGTTTTTTTATTGGAAAGATACTATCAAACCATTTTGAGAAATTTCTCATGAATATCAAATCTTATATCCAAGATGATACAGAATGGTGGTAAGTTCCTTTAGATAGAAGACTGTTAGAAAAATTAAAATATATATATCTAAGGGTAGATTAGTGAACTAATACTAACACAAACCATCAATAGAATGGGTTTGTGATCTATAGTGATTCATCAATGTAGGAATTATGATTTATTATTATGTATAATGACAAGGTACTAGCTTATTCTTCACACCAATTAATGGTTTATGAGACAATTGCTTAAATCCAGATTTTGAATTATAAAGGGTAATTTTTTCATTGAAGACATTTATAAATGATCATTATGGTTAATTCTTTATATATATACTAATAATAAAATATATAAGTATATACTCCCATAAAAAGAGTCGAATATAATCCAAAGGAGATTGCTGGAACTGATTAATGTTTATAACTGCCAATACATTACCAATATGGGAATGAGAACATGGTGTATGTCACTCTATTTTGGAATGAAAAATATAGTTTTTAAAATATGAGTATTTAATTACATCCAATAATAATTTTGTTTTGTAAGAAAACCATAAAATCGTATTGAAGAGGGAAAGATCTAATATCACTTATTTGAGTGTTGAATCATCTATTAAAATGAGTGTTATAGAGGTACACGAAGTCAATGTATAGTTACAAATGAATTTAATGAATTTTAATATTTTCATTAATGATAGTAAAAGATTTATAATTTTTATAAATTGTTTATGTGACCCATTAACACTAAAATTTAAGGACTTGATAGATGAAGCTCATAGTTCATCATTCCCTATTAATTTTTTAAGTAAAAAGATGAAAGAAGATATTAATGTGAATTTTAGGAGGGGTGACATTAATGGATATATAGTTTCATATGTATCTCAATTATTAGTATTCCATCATGATATGGGTAGGTGATAAAATTCTGTGGTTATTTTTAAGCATTATTCATATCTAAGTTGAATTGTGAAAACAAGATCATGGATTTCTTCAGGGGACTCCCCGTGATATATAAATGACATAATGATATATTTTTGTCTTTGATCATCGTATGTAATAAGTTAATTTATGTTCTATCATCAAATATTTCTCCATTTATCATATATCTATATTATGTATTAATAAAGTGGTATGCTTCCGTGTAGTACTACTCTCAATGGTGTTTGTTTGAGATAAGATGATTACCTCAATGTTTTGGAGAAATATTCATCTTGAATGGAATGTAGAGGTTAGCTTTAACACATAAAAAAATCCTCATATATAAGGTTACTATAATATAAGTATTCATTTCCTAAAAATATAAACTAATAGATAACACTACATATATTAAGAGAGATTTTTGTTAACACCATCCTTTGTTGAATTTTTCTTACAACAACATATTTCGATCGAGAATTCATATGCATCCTAATAAAAAATACTATATAATGAAGTGTAAGAGTCATACATAATGGGAATAATTAAGGGGAAAATATTAATGGGTCCTCATTTAGATTTGGATATATGCTATAAAAGTTTTTCTATTTGGTAACACATCAGGACATCATAGAGTCAATATAATAGTTATGTTTCCAACCATAAAATATATCTAAAGACAAAAGTTAGAGAAGAAGTGTTCATATGGGAATAAATATGGAGGAAGGTTATTACATATTAAATAAATTAAGGTAATCCCATAGTATGTCAGTCCATTTGAGATTCATCATTATATTGGGATGACAAATTATCTCTTGGCGCTTCCTCCTAAAATCTCCCAAGTTCATGATGACTTCCATATATCTCTTAAGAAAATGTGCATACATAATTCATCACATGAACTAAACTCAAATATCATACCACTATAGAATGATATTTCTTATAATAAAAACAAGTGAAAATATCAGATCATATAGATAAAATTCTACAAAATAAGACTACTCCCCTAGTTAAGGTACACTATAGGAATAAAAAATTTGAGGAAGCAACATAGGAACTCAAGTTTTTTGGTAAGGTAAAAATAGGCTTATATGTTGGTATGAGAGTGATATAATATCGAGGGAAATATTAATATATAGGGGAAATAATGTAACTACCCAAGAATTTATGATATTGTTTTCAATAAATAATTTTTAATTTTTCATAGCTTTCTTAACAAGAATGATCAACTTTAAATTATCAATGATAAAATGTTGAAATATTATTATTAAATTTCATTATTATCAACTCTCCATTATATTTGAGGTTATTATTATGTCAAAATAAATTTTTTGAAATTATTTATACCTAGGTAGAAATTGATTCATATTTTATAAATTTTATAAAAATGAAAAATGAAATCATTTGAAAATAAATAGTATTATTTTCTGAAAAACTAATTTAATGGAGAAAAGACTTTTTAATCATAATAAAATTAATAAATAAATATTTATTACTAATTTAAATTAAATGTGTATAAAATATATTCAATAGAATATTTTAATAATAATTTAATTGAATTTACTAGACATTAAATTGGTATTCATTCAATTATATGATTAAAAATTAATCCATATAAAATATAAATTTCATTGTGTTTTACATTTGTATTTTAATAATAATTCTTCCTACTTATTTATTTTGAATTAGATAAAAATAAGTTGTGATATTTTAAATTATCATGTTAAAATTTGGTTATGAGGCCACTTTCTGCTTCGATAATAATTAATTGTTACTATTGTTAAAAACACTCCCCCTAGTTAAGGTCAAAAAATCATAATGATGGGGTTAAACTAAATTATAATGTATAATAATAACATAAACATGTATGAATTATATTTTATGAAGACATTAAAACTATATATTCTTATATTTGGCTATTTAAAAAGAATCTACATTAAATTGAATATTACTTTACTATATTTTAATGTTGTATGTATTTGAATGTTTTTAGGAAAATTCACTTATAATGGAGGTCCTCACCACTAACTCCATCACACCTTTTAAGACATATATCTTAGAAAATCCCTATCAATAAAGCATAATAAATTCAATAAAATTTATTATATCTTTTTGATTTCCTAATAGAAAAACCTATGAAGTATTAATGTGTATGCTAAATAATGTCTTCCAAAGATGATGTAATTGTCTATAAAGATATAAACATTTATCTTCCTTAAACTCAAAAATATAATATATTACCATATAAAAAATATTTAATAATTATAATTATTGTAATGAAATGTATTTATGAATTTTTATTCCCATTATATACCTCAATTTTATATTCTTAGAAGTGATAGCATCGTTCATGCATACATGTAGATTTCCACCAATATGAAGTTAAGTGATTCTTTTGTTAATGTTCACCATAAATGAACATTAAAATTTATGTTTTTAATGAAAATACATTATTATTCTTAATTTATTATAATTTGTTAATGATCTAATAGTAGTTATCTTTCTTTCTTTGAATTCATTTGAAAATGAAAACATCACTTGTGCATACATAAAAACTACCATCTATATTAATGAATGTTTTTCAATTTTATACACCACCATATATAAATGGTTATTATGGATAAATATAGAAAAAAAATGATGAAATATAGAGATTATGAAACCATGACCATGGTTTAATGTTTAGAACCATTGAACTGATATAAGATTTGATACATAACACTTCTCATAGGAATATTTATTTTGTTGTTAAATTCTTAATAAATAAGGGATTGAGTATTTTAAATGATTAAAATATTTCAAGATAAATATTTATATTTTTCTATAAAATATTTATAAACGATCCAAATTTATTTGAACTGAATATAAGAGTGCAAAAAAATAATGTCAGGACCTATAGTATGAGTTTATGTTACTATTTAATTTCATTTCAGGATTGTATTTACTAAATTTACAACAACTTATATTATATAATACTTATCTATTAAAACCCATAATGTTTTTTATACTATTTTTATTCATTTAATTTTTATGTATCATTACCATTTTCCTCTCTTGGTTACATAAATGGTCAAAGAAATATATTTTTTAAAATCCTGTATTATTTCTTCTTAGGTCGTAGAATGTTCTATCTATGTATGTATTTGTAAAACTGTTTTCTTAATTTTTTTCCTATATGTTTTAATGATTATTTAATATCACTTTCAAATATAAATAGAATTTTTTTTTTCAATTTTTTTAAATTTTTTTTCACTAGTTATTTAAAATAGGTCATTTATGAAATTGTAAATGATTCTTGAAATGAATTGTTTCTTTTAAACTTTACCACATTGTAATCTATTCCCATGGTCATGACCATTATTATATTTTAATATTATTTTAAAATAATCAATTTCTATTTTCAGATGAATCCTTCTTCTCATTATTTTATAAATTTTTAGTTTTTATGAATCTTATAGAAATGAATATTTTCAAATCATTTCATATAAATGTTAAAATTCTATTTTGGATATATTTTCAATCTTAGTGAACATATTATAATGTATCTTACTCTTTAATGGGGATTATATCTATTGATTACATCCATGTTCATTTTGTGGATGGAATATGATTATAATATAATTAAATATTTATGAATCCTTTTTATTTTTCTTCGGTTTTTATATGATGAATTTATGAATCTTTTCATGATCATATGGCCCCCTTAGGTATGGATTTAAATATTTGAAAAGTGGGACTATTAAATCCCACCAATACATTGGGTCAATACTGATATATCAATTGATAATATAGATTGAAATGGGGAGTGAACCCAATTCTCCAAGGATCTCTTACCACTATGATTGTCCTAAGAGTGAAACTTGTCTTATGAAATGATGTAATTGGGTGTAAACCAAATACACTATGGTAATATGTCAAATATGATAGTCATGTTTCTAATCTGTGACCAATGAAATGAATGTCAAGGCATATGATTTTTGAAAAAAGTATAATAAAATATCCTTATGATATTCTATCGAAGATCGTGATTGATTAATTATGATAACAAAGTCTCACGGTTCATTTATTTTGAAATACTAAATATTTATTCTGTGAATATGTAGTAGTAATATTTTATTGATTGGGTGTGATAATCATAAGATATTAACATTCTATTATACTTTTATATTTATCATATAAAATAATATGATAATCAATTGGTATCTTCCATATTAACACATACTAAGAATCTGATCTCACTCATTCATATATTTCCCATTTCCTAGGTTTTGAAGAAAGGTATGAAGTAAACAATTTATAAAAATATTACATTGAGAGAAAACAAATCATGGGGGATATTTTATATAATTCATGAGGTATAATGATTGTATTTCTATTATTCAAAAACAAAAATTAACTATAGGTATAAGGAATTTATTTTTATGAAGTGTTGTGAATATGTATTTAAAATAAGGAATTATTTATTCATTTTATTCTTAGGTACCCTCATAAAATACTAAAATAGAAATGAAAATTATGAATTTAAATATATCACCATGATTATTGTGATGGATTACTTACAAAGAGATTAATGAATTTAAAAAATCCAATGATGATATTAGAATATCTATGATGTTGATAATTGTATTTTGGAGGTGTTTTAGAATATTTTGGTCAACCTTGGATGCTCATGGTGTATGGAGAAGTGAGGTAGTGAATGTATCCTTTATGAGTTATAGGGGAGACACAATTTTAAATACACCTAGCATTAACATAATATAAATTTCATCCCTAACTTCCACTAGATATAGCATGAACCAAATTAGATACTTGGATAGTATATACTATAATCTACAAAACCAATAAAATTATAGACAATATTTGGTGATATTTTGGACATTATCGATTAGTTTAATCCCATTATGACCCTTTTAAACCATACCATGGTTCCAATAATGTCTATTATGTAACCAATTTATATGAACAAAAACAAAGTGGACCTCATGTATTAATATGGAAACAATAATTCAAATTATTAAACATTTTTTTTATCTTTTAATTACAAAATGTGATTCAATTTTACTATAATATATGTAAGATTAAATTATTTTCAATTAAAAATAAATTTTTTTAAAACATGCACATAAATTAACCTTAATCTAATATTGATATTGAGAATCCCAAAAATAATTTACATTTTATCGGAACTAATCTATAAAATTTTTTAATATGTATATTTAATTATATTTATGAAAAAATATATTTTCATTATATTATATTTATAAGGTAATATAATTTCTGTGAGTAATAGTTTCAAGGATGTTGTGTTTAATTGTAGTAGCATGTTGAGTTTTTCATGGTTCATCTAGGAGATCCAAATTATTAACATTATTTTTCATCATTAAGATACTTGGGTGAGCCTTTATATGATATTTTATTAAAATGTCTCACATCTAATTTTTCTGATCATTTGGAATATCACATCATTGTCCATCACTCCTATTGTGAACTCACATTCACCTAGATTCATCCATTCATGATAACCAAATGTTTTAAAAATTATAAATAAAAAATAATAACTTAAGAGTATTAGTTTAAATATCCTTATAAAAATGCAAACTTCTAATTCCTTAAATTTTAAAATTTTTTATTGACCAATGATTCGTCGAGATTAGCATAGGTTGAATTATGTTCCTTTACCCTATACATTATAACCACGTCAAAAATAATTAATAAAAAAATAAATTATATAAAATGAGATGACCCAAGATAAAAATGAAAATATTTTAAATAATTTTAATAAATTATGATTCCTCACCTGTCCATTAAATAAACCCTCTCGACCCTCCTGACACATCGAAGTCTCACCTCAATGATGAATCCTTCCATTGGTATCAAATATTTGAGATCATTTATCAAAGTCTCTTATGATCTACACCCCATGTTCTAGTCCATATCCTCTTCAAAAACCACAACACTCTTCTTCCCACTACCTAGAGACCATTAAAATTCAATGTTTTATAAGCCTTTTGCATCCTGATTCCATGTATTTAATATTCCCTTGACCCACACTTGGGTTCAGAAGGATACATCATATGGGAGACCACTTTATCCAAAACCGAGAGGAAAAACTTACTACTAAACCTCGTCCAATCCTAGAGGACGCCTATGTCTCATAAAACCTTCTATTATCCCATATAACATTCAATAGCATGTTTGTATCCTACACAAGACATTTATCTATCCCATTCGTCATCAGATAGATCGATACCTCTATTTCATGATCACTAGTCTTAGAAGAATCAACATAAGATCCCATCATTCTATCTCATTCTATGACACCCCTCTAGGGCCATATATCATCCTAAACATCATTCTATTCCCATTGTATAAAAAGTCACTAGTTGTTCCATAACATATAAATTGTTAAAAATAACTTGACCCAGAAATTATCGGTTTAATTCCACCATATCAGTTTTCCTAGGAAACCCTCAGTCCCTATCTATTTTACCCATATCAAGGTAGCATTCACATATTAATAAAATAAAACATAAATAATAATATATTCTTTTATTAAATGATCACCTTTTTTGTCGAGTAACCACCCATGCTATGTTCCGTTGAGCCATAATAAAACTCATCCATGACTCATCCATGCTCATACTACCACTTGATATCATGAATCACGTTTAATGAAATAAATAAATTTTTATAAACAATTACAATACATTATTAAATTAAAATAATAGTTACATTTTGGTTGATCATCCCATCGAGCACTACAACATTATTGGAAAATCGACCGAACCCAACTAGAATGTCTGAAACATAACTATAGATTCACCTAGAGTGAAATATGTAACCATCAAAACCCATTCACCCACTAAATAATTTTAATTTAACAATATACCATGTGATGTTACATTAAGAAATGTACCTTAACTTTATCTCTTATTGACAACATACATACAACATCTTCTGACCTCCTCTATGAAAACCAGGAAAATCCCCATGAATCTCAGTCGATTCCCCAATGATGTTGTCTAATTGATACCAAATACATAGATAAAACTAATTTGAAAGGGTTTCATTTGAGGGTGAACACAAATAAGAGAAAATTATGACCATACCATTAATTTCACTTAAACTCATTAAAACCACCCCTATTGAGGGGGGAGTCAATGGAAATAATGGGTAATAAAACAAGAATTTAATCTATAAATTCCCACATCCCCTTTAATATTGATGGACCTAACCCATCAAAACTCTATAACACACCCACAAATAAAAATATTTTTAGGCTGAACTAGATTGATGTAAGGCCTCATAGTCTTGCTTTTTTCCAACTGGTTAGCTAGTGAGCATAGTAAGTGGATATAAACACTAAAAAAGATAAATATTTTTAGTACCCCTAGCCCACATCCTTCATTTAATTATTTATCAAACCCACGAGTCACCACTCATGCGTTGAACATAATAAAAAGACTCTTTATGGACATTAAAAATCATGGAACCCTAGTCCAATTCTCGGTTCTCTAAATGACCCATACACTAAATGAATACTCAATACAAGGGAACAAAACAAAAAAATGTTTCATACCATATAAATGTGGAAAAAAAAGAATTGGAAATCATAGTATATGAAATTCTTAACAATAACCCCCATTATAATCCAGTATATTCCACATCACTTCTTTTCTCCAATAATATAATTGATCATGTATCAATACATTCCCCCTAAAGTGGACACAGAATCAAAACATGTATCACATTATTATCTAATGTGATGTAATAATATAATAAATCAATTAAAGGTATATATATGGATAACCCATCAAAAAAAATATAAACCACACACACATAGATATATATATATGTGTGTGTGTGTGTGTTCCATGTGGAATCAATTATTAAACACATCAAATAATCTTTGATGGAATGAAAATTAGTTTCTAATGGTTCCTAATAAAATTTGATCAAGATTAAATTGGTTGATCCAAACAATTAAATATTACAAAATAAGTACAACAAAAATGTTCATAAAGGACCATAAGGAACATTACATAATAAGAGAAAATTATTATAGTTATATATATTAAAATAGAATCAAATTCAAAATTATGACTTTTGAAATTATATTTTTAATTATCATAAATGTCGTGTTTTAAATTTTCTATAATAAAATTAATTTTTAAGAAGGTTAATGGAGATAAATTTAAAATATAAATTAAAAAATGTATCTAAGTAATTTAGCCCCTAAATTAATCAAGTATTACATAAATAAGTGAGAAGGTGAAGAAAAAAGATTATAAAAAATAAAACGCTTTTTATCCTTTATATGTGACTTTATAGAAAAACCCACATCAGTGGAGGTGAAATAATAATTTTTTAATATAGTTAAAGACAAAAATTATGAGTTCTATTAATAATATATATTTTTTAAAAAATAATTAAATAATATTTTTGGGTGTGGATGAATATGGATATAGGGGATAAATAGCTATTAGAATTGATGGGAATTATAATTAATAATGTCATATTTTTCTATAGCCCATAATTCATAAATGTTAGATAATTTTATATTATAATATATATTTACCAGAGTGGAAGATAAAATAAAAAAATTAGTTAAATTATATACCAAATCATAAATAAAGGATCAATGTAACAAAAATTTGTTTATATCCTTATGATAAAGTACATTTAGTTAATAAAACACTTACATGTGATTGCATCTTGTTCAAAAATTCTATAACATCTAGTATAATAATCATATTCCCATTAAACATATCGTTTAGATCCTTATAAATTTTTTATACCTTTTAAATTAATCTACTATATATATTTTTATATGAACTACTAATTTTCAATAAATATTTATCAAAAAATTGTAGTAATTCCAATTATTCCTAGTCAATTTCATGATATAACTCTTGGTTTTCACTCCATTTTCTTATTCCCCCATATATATAATATTTAGGTAACTATAATATAATTTACATAATGATTTATCATGTTCTATGTATACTCCATTGGAGTTTCATTTTTGGTTTTCAATGGTGATGTCCATAATATGTTTGTTTATATGATTTTAAAAAAAAGAAAATGTGGTATTTTAATATGGATTAAAATAAAAATATTTCAGTTAAATAAACCAAATTAATTTTATTTAATTTTAAATTTCATTTCTTAAGATAAATTCTTTTTCATAACCATCCATCCTAAAAAATCTATTTAATCATTGATATAGTTTGTTAAAATAATGCAAATAAGAACATGTTATCATAAATTGATGAGTATGATTTTGATATGAATTTATTATATTACCGTCATTCTAGATTCATAATGACATTATTTAAATGTTCATATCTAGACACATAATAATGGATAAAAGGTGGTTAAATACTTTATATGAAAAATAATTGTAATATTCTATTACATACAAAGTTGGAATTTAATATTCTATTTGAATCCTTCTTAGATATGATATAATTAAGAAACTATATAGGGTCCAGAAGATACCCAATATGGTATAGAATTTTTATAAAAGGAAATATAGAATATTATTGATGGGAATTAGTAATTTTGTTTTTATTTTTTATGATATGGTGGGTTAATCCATTTATGAGTATGAAAGGTTCCATTTTTGTAAAAATTATTTCTTAATATAAAAAATAATATCATATTAATACAAAATGGAACAAAAATGGATAATAATTTATAGTATATACGGTGAAATTATGATTTATATAACTCACAATATGAAATCACCTAGTATGTGCTGAAATTTCACATGACCACCTATATTTTTTCATATATGAAAGAGGTTGTTAGCCGCCGTTGTGGGACAACAGGGACATTATAGGAAAACTATTCCCTCAATTTCTGATAATTTGATTATATAATAGAAGTGAAGAAGACATGTAAAAAGGTTATAATGAATGATAAATCAACACATTATAAACAAACATAGAACATACCATCCCATGCAGTAGTAGTATTGAAATACAGTAACTTAGTCTAAAGAAAGAAAACGATTATGGAAGGTTCTAGATCAATGTAAAAAATAAAAGTAACTATGAAAAAATATAATTATTTCCTTAGTTGGATTAATATTTTAAAACGCACAGACGTTGCTGATAAACAAGATCAACCTCTAACAACATTGGCTTCTCATTTCTCCAAATCACTAGACAAGAAATATAGACATTAACTAAGTCTAAGATGTTTGTTTTGTGTATGGAAACTAATAGGATACCACCAATAGTATTTTACATTAGTAATAATGTTGTTTTTTTAACTATGTGTTTGGTATTTTGAATACATGTATTTTTAAATAATTGAATACTAATTAAAATAACTTATTACAAATAATTTATTTTTCATCTTAAAAAAATGTAACAATGAACAAAATATATTTCACCTTTGAAAGGAAATAGATTCTTCCCACCATGTTGATGACTATTAAGTTACTATGTGGTACTCATAAAACTGTATCTATAGTTGGATTTCATTTTAGGGTGTGGAACATAGTATATTAGTTGTCAATTGTGAGTAATCCTAATATTAAGAGGCTTCCTTCCATGAAGATAAAACTATGTAAACTCATTGATTGGATATTATGGTAACAGAACTGCCTATAGGAATCTAACATGATTATTTATATTATGATATAGATTGTTTATGGGAATGTGTAATTATTCTTAGACTTTAAAATTATTATTAATTATTTTCATGACTCACTCACTTTGATGTAGTTTCATAAAACATGACTACCAATGATCATGTTGGACAAGGGTACTTTGGATGTGTCTTGAATGATATGTTATTAATGAATAAGTCGTGGAAGAATTGTTACCTTCTATATTAATAGATGTGGATGTATTATCATTTTATTATATTGGAACAATTGAAATAAATTCAATTTCTATGGTGATGTAGATGTGTTCATTACGGATTGTCAAAGAATGACACATAACGAATTAAGGGTGATGACATAGGTATGCAACTCGGTTGATGAGACATAGACACAGGGGAACTATGTTACACAATGAGTGTTTGCATGTAGTTTATTTCATTGTGATGTATATTGTTATTATTTTTGGGTTCCTTGACATGATGATCTATAATAATATTAGACATTAGCCAGACCCACCTAATGGATGTAAATAAGAGGCCTAGAGGATCACATGAAAATTGTTTCATTTGATCTAAGTTTAATATTATTCATATTTTACAATTGGAATAAATATTATTCTCTGGAAAATGATTCCATTTTTTTCAAAGCCTATTACATGATGATAAATGTTAACTAAAAGTTAATTTAAAGGTAGTTTTTTAATTACCTAAATATATAGAAATTTATTTATCTCCTGTTATTCCATCCATGATAAATATTATTTAATTTATTAAATACTTTATTTATTTAGTCATGTTAATATTAAATAAATATTAGTTATGAATTCTATGAATATTATATTAATTTACTTATTGAATGAATACATAAATAATAAAAATACTTATTTGAGTATTAAAAAAATTCTAAGGATGTGCAGACCAAAATTATGTCTATTGATAAATAATAATTCGTAAGAACATAGAATAATATTTATAATTATTTCAGTTAGCACAAGACATGAAATAAAGTTATATTATGATATTATTTTATGGGATGGGGTTTCTTAGGGATTAACATTATATTAAATGATAATTTTGAAAATAATTAAATGTTAAACCATAACCCTAGGTATAAAAATATACTATCTTAATATTCTTAATATGGTCAATCAATATGAAAAAAAGGATTCCTCTCAATATCATCCTCTTCCTCTCATCCTCCCAAAAATCAGAAGAACAATATATATTCATTCATTCCGGATTAAATTTGATGTGATCAATAGAGTATACCAAAACACTATTAATCTACTATACAATATCATATTGATTAATTAGTATTGTTCAAATATTGAAGAAAGATGTATGGATTAAATCTAGATGATCTCTATCTTGGTCTTCACAATGAAATAAAGATAAATTGATCAAGAAACAATGACTAAAAACCTAAGTAGAGATTTGCTTCAAGGAAAATGTAACATTTTTCTCATGCATAAGCTTTTGTGTTATATGATGGATTTTAAAAGATCTTATCTTATTTATTATGTTCTATTCTTTAATAATAATTCAAAAAATGTTTCTTAGAATAATTTTTACTTATTGTATATTGATAATGATTTATCGAATATGAAAAAACGAGTTATCCATAGGCCAAATACGTACATCTACCATGTCCAAAACAATTAATTGGTAAAAAATGGTTCATGTTCAAATTTATAATTATTTATTTGACTATTTATCATTAACCAATTAAAAGTGATATTTCATTTAATGTTTTTTCATTCTTCATCTCGTCATTGATTTTTATTCTTCCTCATCTTCATTTATTACTTACATAAACAATATCATCAAATAATTAATGAATATTTCATCATAAGAACCCATATGTAGGTTCTATGAACATTATCCAGATAACATAGAGTTACCCAACATATAATCCTCATTCACATTCCATTAATCCTTGATCATTACACTAGGAAATCCACATGGACTCAATTTAATCATGTAATTAAAAAATGAAAAACGAAATAAATATGTTCCATGTTTATTAGTCATGATGTAACAATAATTTTCCAGATTACACACTTATTATATTTATTAAATGTAATGTAATCCACATGTCTTTACCATGGAAAACCTGGGGAAAGACATGTTTCTTAATTAATACACCACACATATTTAATACACATTGTGTACATGATGTTACCAAATAAAACATGAATTTAATTTTTTTTATCATTTATACAATTCATTTACCTCATAAATATCCATGGGATGTACACAAAGATTCCCTCTGTTAGTAATCTAGACATCTTCCAAATCAAAGTATAGACTACATGGTTTCCATTCACTTGTTGTGTAGTTTACCAATTTACATCAAAATTTTAAATTTAACTAATTTATTTATTTAACCTCATCAAACTAAGTTCCATGTTTTATGAAATTGATATTAAAAAATAATATTTGAGTATTATATTATATTATGTTATTAATTAAGTTCACGTAATATTCAAAACTACAATTCATGTGTTATTATTACATACTGAAGACTTATTGTACATTAAATCATTAAAAAAAATTCATTTGTTACATGTGTTACAAATTAGATAGTACACACTATTGAATTTTGACACATTTCTTGTACACAATCTTTTCTGTGAGTTAATTGTACAGAGTAGGGACCATACTGAGTAGTGCATATAGATACTCACAATGTTTCATTCAACTATAATGTTTTGTATAGGTTTCTTAAATTATTATAAATTAAAAGTAGTTATATTAAATAAATCATATTGGATAATAATATCATGGATAATTTGATATAATATGATAAAATAATTTAATTTATAAATAATATTATTAATCACATAAATAAAATGAAAATTTTCTTATCGAAAATTAAATTTAAATTAATATTGTCAAGATGTTCTAAATGTGTAGACATTTCATGTGTATGAATAATCATTATATTTTACCTGACATATATATTAGTTATTTTTATAATTATTTTTATTTCATGGGTTTTCATTTATTTAATTTTTTTAAAAATATGATTTCATATGAGTCATCCACCCCTCCTTTATTGTGTATGACCTGCATGTCCAAGGTTGTTTTACTTAATACACCTTAACTAATACATTGGTAACCCTCACCTATGTAACGCCCTGACCCCATTTACCCAGAGCCTGTGCATTATTACGTAACATTGGCATGATAACAAAAGATCAAGTCTCGAAAGACCGATTAGTTTAGTATCCTTGGAAACACTAGATATATTCATAAGTCTTGCATTACATCATAATGTAAATCAAAATCACAAGAACAACTTTTCTTCATATCCCCTCATAATATCCCTGCAGGTCATTTATAAAATACTTCTTCACATCCTGGAAAAATTAAAACATAAAAAGGGGTGAGCTCAGATCCTCAGTAAAGATAAAAATATAGCAGAAACTTTCATAAATAAACATAAACATTTAAGGCAATGTATAACTAAAAAAAGACTTTTTAACTTGAACTTCAGAATAATATGGACAAAATAAAATGAAATAATTCCATTTACTTATTCACAAAGATATTCTACTAGTCGAATAATCACATGGAATATCAATAACCACATTCATTATGATGGAATGCATAATGCCAGACTATCATGACCATGTAGCCAAGGCCTCATGCCAAGACTAAAAATAATATTTTGTCAAGGCCTCGTGCGAAGACACTAGTTTGTCTCATGAGACCTACCAATGCATCAAGGTGCTATAGCGGGCTCCACCCGTCACTTATTAAGTCCAATGCATTCCTCATATGAACAGGTTTAAACATATCATAAACCATAACATAATCGTATCACATAAAACATGCATAAATGAAACATAAAATTTCCACATTTAAATCACAAGATATCAATACAACACATTTATATAATAATAAAATTATCAAAACCATTTTCAATACCAAAATAAATGAAAATTAAAACTTGGTTTTTATTTTTAAATTAAAAAAAGTTATGGCTTGTAGAGGAATCCAAAACTCAAATAATGGTCACGGTGGCAGAGAAGACATTATCGCCACATACGTATGACAAAAAACATTCCCTTTTGTCGTTTAGTAAAAACACTTCATATAAAAAGATTCATTTTGAATAAAAGTAAAATTCAACAGGGTTTATACACCGTATAAAAGAAAGTTGTGTATAAAACAAAATATGCCTCAATGAAAGGAGATTGAGATGAAGTTCTTTACAAATATCATCTTTTAAATAAAATAGATCTCTTATGTGTATTAACTATAAGTACACATAAAGAATGTATAAATAAAATATAGGACATAATAATATCATGATATTATATGGAAGTACAAGATTAACCCAAAGAATGGAAATTGGGTTTTGAAGTTCCCTTACCTCGTGTCTGACTTGACTTGATCGTTCTTTGACCTCCTGAATAATAAACTAGAGTTAATTTATAATTTCTTAAGAACCTTTTTCAAGTTAATTATTACTTTTCTATCACTTATTACCTTGTTATGAAAATTATGTAATTATTTAAGTTAATAACGGTCGTTTTGTCGATCTTTGGTACTTGAGTCAAAAATAAACTTCTTATAATTTCAAGTTGTTCATGTGGTAAAATATCGATTACATCCAGAATTATATTAATTATTTAGATATCATATATATAATATATATCCAGTATATATATATTCATTTATAATATTACGTAACATTTAGAGGTAAGAAATGAAATGCATCGTTCATAGAGACGGTAAGTCGTACTACGCATGAACACTACTTTCATTTCTATTTCATATTTAATGGAATGAAAACATAATGATATAAAGGTATATTATAATTATAGTATGATATCATATATAATATCATTAACTCCATCATGTACACGTCCCACATATGGCATTAACGATTCAAATCACTTTGAGGGGGCGGTAGTCCGCACTTCCTGAAATGAAATTATCGCGTTTACCCATAATGGAAATCATAAAGGTATGCCATAAATGAAAAATACAGAAGCATAAGGAAAACATAAACATAATATATATCATAAATAAATATAGTGACATCTTAAGGGCCACAATTAAAGGTGTTAAAAAAATATTGAACAATCATCGTTTCGTGAGGTAGTAATTCGCCACCCACAAAAATAGTATGTTCTTTAACCATTAGATGAAGGTGTGTGTAAGTTTAAATCAAATCATTATCATAAAAACATCATAGTATATTTAATATACTGGTTTTGTTATAAAATAAATAATAAATATATTTTAAGGGGTTGTAAAATCAAAATAATACAAAAGAACATAAGAGAAGGCATTACCTTAAAATCGAGTAACTCTTTTTGATTTGAGCCAAAGGCTTCCTTGGGAAGACTGCTGTCCAAAGTGAGGCTTCTTGGAGTAATAGAGGGATGTTGGGAGAGTTTTTGGGCAGATTTTGGCCGATCCATATGGCATAATAGTGGGAATAAGGTGGTAGAGGTGGGGCCTTTTATAAGAGGAGTGGAGGGTAACTCTTGGAAAGTCATGAAATGTTACATTATTATGAAATGATTTTCAGATTTTAAAGGTACCAAAATGATATATTTAGAGGATAAGGTGATAAGGGTTTGAAATATACTCATCTAATAGGTTTTTGGCAATTTTATGTCTTAGATGTTACATTATATTTTCATTTTATTTAAATCGTTAATTAATGAGGTAATCACTAAATCATCATGGTGTCATAAGCAATTTTAAATTATTTAATGTATAAAAATTATAAAACAATTATCATGATGTATTAAATCTTTTTATCTTTTCAACAAATATTTATAGTCGAAAAGTTACCTTATATAACCCCATGTAATAATTGTTTTAGTAAAACAACACATGTTTGTGACAATTTTATTTTTACATTAAATAAAAAGTTATTAATGTCATTTTCTTACCCAAGTGGCTCCATGGGGTCCCCAAGATTACTCATGGATTTTATTGGCCGGCCATGAATCATCAAATAAGGGTAGGACAAGTGTAAATGTAATTTCATATTATTATAACATTATATTTAGCTTAAATTACACTAATTACCTTTAATCGCAATTATTAAAACTTAAAGTTAGTATTCACCAAAAATTATTATCATCCAATTGAACAAAATTTTACTTAATAATGATAACCATGTATGTCGTAATTCTTAAATTCAATTCACAGAAGTGGTAGAGTTTTATATAAATGAAAAATTAGTTTTTTAACTACCACTTAGTGGTTTCACTATTCATCAAAAATTGGAGTTTTTCTGAAAAATATCAAAAATTCACACTTAGATATATTTTATATTCCTAATTAAAAAATGATGTCTATTTTACAAAATTCAAAACATATAAGTTGAATTAATTAATTTAATAATTAATTCACATTGTCACAATAAATAGCATGTTTTTATGAAACAATATATTTCAAAAGATTAACAATTGTTTATGTCCAATTTCAAAGTGAAATTAATTATAATGATCACCATTGGAAAAAATGGTAAAATTATATTCTAATTATACTTTAAAACCACTCAATAGTATAATTTATCAATATAAATTATTTTAATTAATAATAGTTGCTTTTAAGTATTTTCACTATTCATCGAAACTTTGAAGTTCTCTGAAAAATACCAAAAATTCAACATAGGCTAATTTCGATATTCCGAATCCAAAAAAAAGTCCATTATGAAATATAAAATTTATATAATTTTAAAAAGTGGTTATTAATATTCACAACGGCTACTTTGATTGGTCGTGGTGTGTTAGAATCTCGAACTTGCGTACAATGCAAACTATTGTATTATTGAAAGAGAAGTGTACCATAGAAGCTTGGGCTATTACATTCTCTTGTCTTTCAATAAATTGAGTCCTGGCAGTTTGAAAATGTTCTTAGAAAATAAAAGGATGAAAATAGAAAATACCTTTTTGGAAAACCCATATCGGAAATAGGGTTAATAAAATTTAACCTTAATAAGAGGGAAATGGAAATGAAAAAGTCACCACGAAATTATGATCTCAATTAGGAGAACATTGGTAGAAATTAGAGATATATAATTAGAAGAAAATGTAAATATTTGTAGGGATTTATTGAGGTCGTCAGTGACAAACAAGTGTAAAATTGAGGGCCTCAAAGACATCAATCTATGATGAAAATATCATCAGTTCAACAAAACATAAGGTATTACGATAACACATTTTTGTTTTAATATCCCTTCCCTAAAGTTTAAGAATTAATTTATTCATAGAATAAGATAGAGGTATATATATATATATATACTTGAAATGTGGAGTTTCAACCTTCAACTAATATCTACAACAAACTCATCTTTCACTCAAAAAGATAACAGAACTCAAAAATATTATATTTATCCTAATCGTACAAGGTTCTAAATATTATCACATACCATTTATATTAGAAAAAATATTTTGTAATAACCAGGGACTTCTTGTAGGCTAGTGGTAGGTAATAAAGGCCTGTCAGACTATGGTTGTGGGTTCGATTCCTACAGCTTTGTCCGACGCGACGGGTTATCCCCTGACCTACAGGTTGTCTTTTTCCTAAAACTATAGAATTATAATATTCCAAAAATAATCTTCAGAAATTTTTTAACCTTAAAAACTACTATCAAAATTTCAACTTAATCCATTCCAACCTTTATAGTTATCCAAAATACCTTTGTCCAGACTCTCTCTAACAGGTCTCTAAATTCCAAAATCAATTGTAACATCAGATTCCCCAAAGAAAGTAAAGTTTCTCTTATTGTCAAATACTAAAATTATGATTACCTTCATCATATTAAATCCTTAAGAAAAAAACAAGTACTACAGTACAATCCTTATATATATCATTATTCTTATAACCAGAATATAATCCTTGAGTCCAAAATCACCAATACATTAATTATTCCACTTCAACTGTAGTAATATCATAAGATTGGCCTTGATCCCTTGGCCTTTTCTGAGGTAAGTTTCCCTGACGCTTGGGAAATTCATTTGCATAATTCCCCATTTCCCTATAATTGTAGAATTCAACATCGATAGCCTCTTTCTTTCCCTTGCAATCATGAGCCTGGTGACCTTTTTCACCACACTTGTAACAGACTCCCATTCTATTTAGGAAATTACAAGGGTGATTCTTCCCACAATTATCGCATAATGGAAAATCCTTCATTCCCTTTTTCCTTTTATCTGTCTCTTGTTACACCGTTATCTTCTTCTCTTGATTTAGTTTATTGTCATAAGACTTTGAGAATTCCTTTTCCATCTTGATAGCACATGAGACAATATCTTCTTACGATGAGATGTTTTATGAGACTAATTCTCGATGGAGAAATGGTTTTAACCCATCAAAGAAATGATCAATCTTACTTCTTGGGTTATTTATATAATCTGCAGCATGCCTCGCTAACCTTGTAAAGTTAGCCTCGTACTTTGCGACATTATCATCCTCCTTCTTCCTCAGACTCAAAAATTGCCTTTCCATATCTGCTCGATGGTCATGTGGGAAATATTTTACTAAGAAAATCTCTTTTAAATCCTTACATTCTATATTTGATACTTCATCATCTTCCATTGTATTTTGAATCAATGATCACCATTGATCAGCATCTCCAGTGAGGCGGTAAACTACCATGATAACCTTTTCCCATTCACTACTCCCCAATGCATGGAATATTTTCTCTAAATAATTTATCCATTTCTCATCTACTAAGGTATTTTTACTCCCATTGAATGTTGGTGGTCGTTCCCTCATGAGGCGTTCTAACATTGATCCTCCACGTTGCGGATCAGGGTGCTCCATACGAGTAAGGTTATTATTCATAACCTGAGTTTGTTGTCCCAGTATGGTGATAAGTTGATTAGCGCCAATTGTATCACCATCTCCACTATAATTATCTTGAGTAGGAGGGAAATACCTACATGGAGTGCATTCATTGATACTATTTCCATTCCTTCCACTAGGCGCCATTTCATTACAATGGCATAATCTAGATTAGTTTATGAATAAAAATACATAATTCCATACTTGTAAAAAACATACCATAAATTGAACAGTTTATGGATATAATCCATAATCATAAAAATGTTTTCTTTGAGGAAGTATATACTCATAAACCCTTCATAATGGTTTGTAAAGAAAATAGGAATTCTCCTAAGCATATCCCCCGGGAGTTTCGTAACCAAGAGTGCAGCAAGGCCCGTGGTCGTGCACTAATTCCCATTAGAGTCTAGCTCAAAGTGGTGTTTTTGGGTTTTACCCCTAGGTAAATCTGTTCTATAGCCTCCTCTACCTGCTCGTATCTAGACAGGGATGTATTTCTCAGAAAACTCACAAAATCTCTATAATACAAAAATTCCAGGAAGTTCTTCTATACAAATCCACAAAGTCTATCTTAGGGATATGTTCTCTAATCAGAGTTTTTCTAAATCTAGCTTCCAAGGTTAGCACTAAACTGCCTCTGATACCAAATATAATGCCCCATCCCCAATTACCCAGATCCGGTACATTATTACATGACATTGGCATGATCACAAAAGATCAAGTCTCGAAAGACTGATTAGTTTAGTAGCCTTGGAAACACTAGATATATTCATAAGTCTTACATTACATCATTATGTAAAACAAAATGACAAAAAAATCAATTTCTTTATATCCCCTCATACTATCCCTGCAGGTCATTCATAAGATACTTCTTCACATCCTGGAAAAATTAAAACATAGAAAGGGGTGATCTCAGATGCTCAGTAAGGATAACAATATAGCGGAAACATTCATAAATAAACATAAATATTTAAGGCAATGTATAACTAAAACATAAGACTTTTTAACATGAACTTCAGTATAATATGGAAAAAATAAAATGAAATAATTCCATTTACTTATTCACATTGATATTCTACTAGTCGAATAATCAAATGCAATATCAATAACCACTTTCATAATGATGGAATGAATAATGCCATACTATCATGACCACGTAGCCAAGGCCTCGTGCCAAGACTACAAATAAGATTTTTTCAAGGCATCGTTCCAAGACACTAGTTTGTCTCATGAGACCTACCGATGCATCGACGAGCTATACCGGGCTCCACCTGTCACTTATTAAGTCCAATTCATTCCTCATATGAACAGGTTTAAACATATCATAAACCATAACATAATCGTATCACATAAAACATGCATAAAGAAAACATCTCATTTCCACATTTCAATCACAAGATATCAATACAACACATTGATATAATAAAAACATTATTAAAACCATTTTCAATACCAGAATAAAAGAAAATTAAAACTTAGTTTTTATTTTTCATTTTAAAAAAGTTATGGCTTGTAGAGGAAGCCGAAACTCAAATAATGGTCACGACAGCGGAGAAGTCATTGTCGCCGCATATGTACGAAAACAAAAACATTCCCTTTTTCCGTTTAGTAAAAACACTTCGTATAATTAGATTTCTTTTGAATAAAAATAAAATTCAAAGGGGTTTATACACCGTATAAAATTAATTTGTGTATAAAACAAAATATGCCTCAATGAACGGAGATTGAGACAAAGTTCCATACAAATATCATTTTTTAAATAAAATTGATCTATTATGTGTATTCACTATAAGTACACATAAAGAAAGTATAAATAAAATATAGGACATAATAATATCATGAAATAATTTGAAAGTATAATATTAACACAAAGAACAGAAATTGGGTTAAGAAGTTCCCTTACCTCATGTCTGACTTGACTTGATCGTTCTTTAACCTCCAGAATAATAAACTAGAGTTAATTTCTACTTTCATAAGAATCTTTTACAAGTTCATTATTCCTTTTATATCACTTATTACCATGTTATGAACATTATGTAATTATTTATGTTAATAATGGTCATTTTGTCAATCATTGGTACTTGAGTCAAAAATAAACTTCTTATAATTACAAGTTGTTCATGTGGTAAAATATCCATTACAACTAGAAATATATTCATGATGTAGATATCATATATATCATATATATCCAGTATATATATATGCATTTATAATATTACATAACATTTAGAGGTAAGAAATGAAATGCACCGTTCATGGAGACGGTAAGCCGTACGTAAGCATGAACGATACATTAATTTCTATTTTGTATTTAATGGAATGAAAACAGAATGATATAAAGTTGTATTATAATTCCAGTACAATATTATATATAATATCATTCACTCCATCCATTACACATCCAAAATATGGCAATAACGATTCAAATCACTTTTAGGGGGCGGTAGTCCGCACTTCTTAAAGTGAAATTATCGCGTTTACCCATAATGGAAATCATAAAGGTATGCCATAAATGAAAAATACAGAAGCATAAGGAAAACATAAACATAATATATATCATAAATAAATATAGTGACATCTTAATGGCCACCATAAAAGGTGTTAAAAGAATATTGAACAATCATCGTTTCGTGGGGCAGTAATTCGCCACCCACAAAAACAGTATGCTCTTTAACCATTAGATGAAGGTGTGTGTAAGTGTAAATCAAATACTTCTCATAAAAACATCCTAGAATATTTAAGATACTTGTGTTGTTACAAAATAAATAAATAAATAGATTTGAACTGGATAGAGAAGCAATATAAAACAAAATAACTTAAGAGAAGACATTACCTTTAAATCCGGTAACTCTTTTTGATTTGAGCCAAAGGCTTCCTTGGGAAGACTTCTTCCCAAAGAGAGGCCTCTAGGAGTAAGAGAGGGAAGTTGGGAGAGTTTTTGGGTAGATTTTGGCAGAGCCATATGGCTTGATGGTATGAATAAGTTGGTAGAGGTGGGGGCCTTTTTTAAGAGGAGTGGAGGGGCACTCTTTGAATGTCATGAAATGTTACATTATTAAGAAATGATTTTTGGATTTAAAAGTCTAAAAATTATATATTTCTAGGGTAAGGTGAAAAGGGTATGGAATATATTCATCCAATAGGTTTTTGAAAATTTTTCGTCTTAGATTTTACATTATCTTTTCATTTTATTTAAATCGTTAATTAAGGAGCTAATCATTGTATCATCATGGTGTCATAAACAATTTAATTTATTTAATGTCTAAAAATTATAAAAAAAATATCACGATGTAGGAAATATTTTTAGATTTCCAATTAATATTTATAGTCAAAAAGTTATCTTATATAATCCCATGTAATATTTGTTTTAGTAAAACATCACATGTTTGTGACAATTTTAGTTTTACTTTAAATAAAAAGTTATTAATGTCATTTTCTTACCCAAATGGCTCCATGGGGTCCCCAAGTTGACCAATGGATTTTCCTGGTCGGCCATGACTCATCCAATAAGGGTAGGACATGTTTAATGGTAATTTCATATTATTTTAACATTATATTTACCATAAATTACACTAATTAACTTTAATCGCGATTAATAAAACTTAAAAGTTACTATTCACCAAAAATTATTTTCATTCCCCTAAACCACATTTTACCTACTAATGACAACCATGTATGTCTGATTTTTGAAATTCAAATTACTGAAGTGGTAAAGTTTCATTTAAATGAAAAATTAGTTTTTTTTCTACCACTTAGTGGTTTCACTATTTATCAAAAATCGAAGTTTTTCAGAAAACTACCTAAATTTAACACTAAGCTATATTTGATATTCATAATTCAAAAATGATGTCTATTTTATAAAATTAAAAACATATAAGTTGAATTAATTAATTTAATAATTAATTTCTGTTGTTACAACAAATAGCGTGTTTTTATGAAGCTATATATATCAAATGATTGACAATTGTTTATGTCAAATTTCAAAGTGAAATTAATTCTAATGACCATCATTAGAAAAAATGGTAAAATTATATTGTAATTATACTTTAAAACCACTCAATAGTATAATTTATCACTATAAATTATTTTAATTAAAAATGTTTCTTTTAAGTATTTTCACTATTCATCGAAAATTGTAAGTTGTCGGAAAAATACAAAAAAATCAACATAGGATAATTTCAATATTACGAATCTAAAAATGAAGTCCATTTTGAAATATAAAATTTATATAATTTCAAAAAGTGGGTATTACTATTCATAACAGCTACTTTGATTGGTCTCGGTGTGTTAGAATCTCGAACTTCTGTACAATGCAAGCTATTATATTATTGAAATATAAGCGTACCATGGAAGCTTGAGGTGTGACAACCTATGTGTGAATTATAATTCATATATACCAAAAGAAGTATCTGAACAAGAATAGATTTACTCCATGGATGAGCTGAGGTAGAGGTATCAAAATATAAAAAAATGATGAAACCAATCATGGTGATATATAAGTGGGTTGGGGGAATATTCAAACTCTTGATACAACCGACACAAAGAGTTTTCCCCAAGGTTCATAGGTTGATTTATTGTCTACTGAATTAGTAAACCATTAGAGAAGACCATGATTGAGACATTTATTTATTTATTATATTTTTTTCTATATTATTTTTTTATGGATGCATGCACACTATCACTTATTTAAATGATTTAATATTAAAAAATAAATTAAAATAAAAGGGTGATGGATGAATTTATTATCAGTACATGTATAACCAATAATTTTAAATACCCATAATATTAATAATTCTTATAGTATTTAAAAACGTAATAATTATTCATAATAAAAAATATAACTCATGTTACTATTGATTCATTACTCCTTCCAATATCTGATTTAATACAAATAATTAGTAGACCATAGATTCTTTCCAGAGTCAGAGACACATTTAATTATTATGCATTTTTAACGAAGATAATGAGTTGACATAATTGATCATGAATTGAATTTAACATCCATAGTTTATTTTTTGAAAAATTGATGGAAATACAATTTATCCTTTTAGAAATAAAGAGGCCACTCAATAGAACAAGGAGTTGAAAGACCGCCATTATCAAGACCACCCACCCAAACACCTTTTTATTTTTTCATGGCCAATGTCGAGATCAAAATGGAAATATATATAGATACTTCCCACTATAGAGTATAAATATATAGAGGAGATAATTATAATAGTGTTTTAAGATCTCCATGGTTCTCTAGAAGATATATCTTAGAAAAGGTTCAAGAGATGGGACTCATGTATTTGATTTTATTAGCTACATTTAGTTTTCATAAATAGTAGAAATGTAGTTTCTCTAAGAACTACACACTGATCTCATTCTTTCATCCATTCCTGAGATATTCTCAATTTTTGTTTTTAATTTCACTATGAACATCATAGATATTTCTATCAAAGATATTATCAATATAATTCTACATTTTTAAAAGGAAATAAAGAACATAAAACTTCTCTCCTTATGATAAATAAAAAGTATGTCCAAGTGAAGAGCTCAAATTCCAACTCCCATGTCTAATGCTTAATCTCATTTTCCTTCCTAGATGCAGGGAGTTAAGTAGAAAGAAAAAGGAAAAAATTATCAAAATTTTTAATGAATCTAGAAGGGCCACTATAAGAAGAAATTATACAAGAATAAGAATAAAGGGGAATCGTCAGGGACATTTCTTACCAAGTATAATTTAATAGTTTCTATAAATTGGTTACTTGGTAAAACATGTGGTTCTTATTTTGGAATTCAAATACATGAACATTATAAATCCCAAATGACTATATGTGGTGAGTAAGATCATAGATAATCTAATAGCTCTAGAATTACATATGTGTCTATTTGGGACTACCACATCACGTTCCCAATTAGAATGATCTTGGCTATAAAATATTGTTATCATGTGCATTTAGTGACAAAAAATATTTATATATCCAGACATCACATATATTATTTTTTTTCAAAATTTTAAATTAATGTCTCTAATATTAAAACGAAAACCTTTCTTATATAATAATTTATTTAAATAATATCCATTACAAGTTTCATTATACAATACATGAAATGAAAACTGGTAGCAAAGATAGTTCACATTACCCAAACCACACCCTAGTATAGAAACACTAGTGTGGTCATGTAAATGACATTTTCTTGACTAAATTACACCAATATGGATATTTTAATTCATTTGAACAAAACACAATGGTATATGTAACACTTTTTCACAAGGTAAATTGATTAATTCCATATTTAGGGGAAATGCGACAGGGCCACTATGCTTCTTGATTTGGTTCATATTTATGCCTTCGGGCCATTTCTAGGTGAATCCAATGGTAGGAACTCATACATAAATACTTTTAATGCTGAATTCAATAGAAATTGATATGTATAATTTATTGGTAAAGTCATATTTTATTGATATGATCATGTAATATAATAATGAATTTTAAAACCCTATTTGAAATAAGATTAAGATACTCTGCACAAATCATGAAATAAAATATATTAATAAATAATTAATTGATTATTTATTATAGATTGGGGGTTTATAAAAACTCAATCCATCTTATACACCAAAATTTAATGGGTTTAGATAAAGGAGGAACCAAAGCCTGCTAAACATGGTAAGATCAATGATGACCAGACATGTCATACGTTATCCTTTTTCTGGATACAAATTACAAACATCAATACACATACTAAACAGATTACCAAATAACCTTGTAAATAGTATTACATATCATATTTGGTATGGATATAAACCCATTTTTGTTTCATGTACAAGTGTGAGGTTATAAATAATTTTTAAGGTTATTTCTTCAAATAAACATACACCCTATGGAACAAAGAGTATCATTCAAGGTTATACTATATCCTTAAAAGAATGTTACCTATACCATCAAATTAGATAATTATTTTGTTATTAAATGATGTCCCATCATTATTTAAATGTATCAAATCTTTAATGGTGGGAAGGGGATAAATTTATATTATTAATGTCTAGGATAGTGATAAAATAGATTTGGCACATAGGAGATGATTTCACAATTCCCCGATAACGAGGAAATTCAATATATATAAGTTATAAATATGAGTATGAGAAAAGATATAGAACCAAAATGATGTGTTTTTCTATTCAACAAGGATGGTGACACATTTTTAGTTGGTAATAACAATCCTATAATCTATAAGGAAGCAGTAAGTCTCGTCAATGTATTCAAATGGAATGAAGCAATAAATACATAAATGGATTCCATTTAGTTGAGCCATGTATATGGTTTGTTTGATAATCTGGTATATCTAAATCTCACAAGTTGAAATTGGGTATTCAAGAAGAGATTGTACATGGATATACAAGTCAAATCATATACGACACGAATGGTTGTAAAATCTTATAAACATCATTAACTAAAGGACAAAACCAAATAATAAACATTTGTTTCAATTATAATATCTATTATAATTAATCATTAAATAGAAACTACCCATGGATATTTGATTTGTTATATCGATGTCAAAAATATATTTCCCAAAAATGAACCTTTATAAATATGTCTATATGACACATCCTATAGGGTTTGTGAATCTAAAGGATTCCAATGAAGTATATATGATAATGGAATACCATTATTTATTAATGAAAGAACATATGACTTAGATAATTTGTTTTGATAAAACCATAATGACATTTGGTTTTCTAAGGAATGAATGTGAGAAGTCAGATGTTTTTTAGTGGGAGAGTTATTATTTTCTAAATTTATTATTTCAATGACATAGAACACATTGGAAATAAAATACCAATGTTAAATATTTATAAATCCAAGTTGAATACAAACATAAACATTAAGGACTTAGATAATTTTAATTTATTTCTAGTATCATGACCCCGTTTTATATATTCAAAAATATTATTTTTCTATGATAACATACATACACAGATTATATAAAGAATAGATTTATTACAGTGCAGTCTAAGAGGAGAATATTTCCAGTGTCACATGTCATTTATCCATCCATGATAATGCATCACCTAATACAAGAGGAAATATATAGGTTGGAACATACTCTATAAGTATCTATGACTAGGTTAGTCATTAATGTTATTCTGCATAAAAACATTTATTTTGAATCTGCCATATGTTCAATCAAAATACATAGAGCATACCCAGGTGATAAAAATAGGATGGTAGTTAAGAATATCATTCAGTATTTTATGAAAACTAAGGATATGTTTCAATTCTATATAGGATATATGTAAATAATCAAAAGGGGACAAGAAGATGATAGTTTCCAAATAGATCATGATGATATGAAATCATTGTTAGGATACATCGTCATTCTCAATAAATGTTTTATGAATTAAAAGAGCTCAAGTAAAGTTTCAATTTCATATTCTATAGGAGATTATGATTTTTTTTAGATTATGAGGCAATTAAAAAAGTACTTTGGATTCTCAATATCATGCAATATCATTAAATGATTCATTAATGAATATGTTCTATCCAAAATTATTGTGTGAATAATGTAGTGATGGATATTTAAAAGAAGATAAATTCATAGAAGCGTACATAGTACATTATTTAGAAATATCATCTACTATGGGATATTTCTCAGAGAAGTGATAGAATAATTTGTAGAGTTATCATGGAAGACAATATCGAATACCCGTTAACTAAATCCTTAAAATAGTAGAAACATAGAAGTCATGTGAGATATGGTGGACTAAAATTCATTGGCAATTGACACCATTCTAAGTGGGGGCTTGTGGAGTTACTATACTAGAACAAGTAGTTTTTAATTTATATTGCAGAAATATTCAAAAAGGTAAACATTAATTAATTTATCTTATTATATATTATTCTAATTTAAATATGAAATTAAGGTAATAAAGTTCCAATGTATCGAGATGAATATAATGGGCATAAAAAATTCCAACTATGATGAAAACATTTAACTTCTATAGAGGTATTCGTAAAAACAATTATATTTCTAGATAACATTCTATGATTGATAAAATATTATATTGAATGTAATATGAGAGTACTCATATATATATGAGACTTTATCTCATTAATATTTAAATTATTAATCTATTATATGGAATATTATGAGAAAATACAAGCCTTTTGTAATTCCATATTTTTAGGTTTCACTGGATATTCTTCTACAAGATCATGTATAATGATCCTCAAAAATAAATATAATTTTTAATTCATTACATTGATCATTAAAATTTATGTATTTCCATATAATGTGGTGAAATATGATCACAAAGAAGTTGGGTTCATTGGGTGTGTCACAAATTATTTATTATTAATGGATTTGGTGAGGAAGGCTTTGTATATTTCATCTTTACTGAAGTGGATATCTTGGAACTTTGACTGGAATAGAACTATTGAAATAAATCTCATGGAAATGGTGATATATACATTTTCATTCCACATTGTCATAGAATTATATGTGATGAATTACAGATGATCACACATGTGAGAAACATGCATGGTGAGATAGTGAAAAATAAATACTACATTATAAAATTATCATTCATTTGTTTATTTTTCCGTTTCACATATCTACATAATCAATTGTTGTGTTGAACATTTTCAAGATTCTAATATTGTACATTAAGGAAAACATCCTAAAGACACCAAGGATGAGGCTTATAGTATTTCAAAAAATATGTTTACTTAAATTTAATTTAAATATTATTTTCAATTAACAATTAAGTTAAATGTCATTGTCTAATCTGATAGTAAATATTTATCCATGGTTTGTTAAACGATTTAGAATCCTAAATAATTTTTTTCTCCACAATTATATTGTTTAATTAATGGAATATGTAGAAATTATTTATATCATTCCAAAGATCTTGTGAATAATAATTATTAAATTTTTAAAAGTAAAATTTTTAGTGATGTGAATATTCAAAATATATTTATTTTCCAGTCTGTGTCTATATTATTTATTTATTTATTAAATGAATAGATATTTAAAAATGATATTTTTTTCAGTATTTAAAAAATGACTTGGATAATGAGTTGTCTAAAATTATATTTGTCGTGAAATTTTATTTTACATGACCATAAAATAACACTTATCATTGTTCCAGTTAGTACACTCTATCGTAACAAATATTATTGTTTTATTATATGAGATGTGGTTTTTCATAGATTTATATTTTACTTATGGGGTCCTCTGGAATTAATTAAATATTAAATCTTGTCCCTTGGTCAATAAATATACTATTATCACATTATATAGAATTTCAAAAATTACGTATAACTGATTTCTCTTATGATCATCTTCTTACTCTTATACTCTCAATAACAAGAAGATTTAGAGACATTCCATTTATCCCAATGGAATTTGAAGTGACCAAAGATGAATAAGGAATGATAAAAAATTGGACACCCTAGCACCCATAGAAACATCAGTATTGTTCAAAGATCGATGGAGAATGTGTGGTCCACATGGAGAATATGTGGTTCACATAGAGAATATGTAGTTCACTATTAGATGAGATTAACATTGGGTCATCAAGATAAAATGATACTACCCTGATTGGGTGATAATTTTTAACATACTCAATGTTGAAATATTTTATAACCGAAATAAAATTTTTCTTTATGTTTAAATAAATTATGATATTTTTGTGAATAGTTATTCTATTGGTTCTAGAATTCTATTTTTAAAAACTTTTTGAATTTTTTTTCATGATGTTTTCATCAGGTACATTTTGAAAGATAAATAAACTCCATATTATTGGAATAAGTATTCCAGATATTTGATTTACCTCAATTAAAATAGTAATATAAAAAAACATAATGAATGAAGGGTCATGGATCATATACAATTATTCTTGATCATAAAAACTCATAGATCTATCAAATTCATGCATGAAGGGATTAAATTTTCTGAGGAAGGTTTGTGGAGTATCTTGGATTGAGTAGGATATAATAAGGAATAATTTTTTAAAATTTATAATTAATGGAACATAAACTATATTTCTTGATAATTAATTAATGTAAACATGGTCTGGTATCATAGTTTACCAAATAATATCCCAGTAGTTCGACGATAACTTCCCATCCTAGGATCCCTCACATTTTGATCATATAGTGTGTCAACCAGTGTTTCAACCATGATTTTTTCCACTATAATGTGATCCCCATTTTCACATGAGGTTGCATGGTTTGATAGATAGTTTACTTTATCCTTTATTAACCCAATGTGATTATACCACTTATATTACTCCTTCTAAGATAAGTATTATGGTATTCAAAATTAATTCTCGAACCTCAATCCTTTAATAAATCCTCCAAAACAATATTTTAAACCATCCATAAATACCAATAATTGAGGCCAAAGAAGTTCGTGTTAAAAAAAATTAACAAAGAATAAACATAAAATGTAACAAACATTAAAATAATATAATTCTATTAAAAAAAATTATTAATCCATCTTCAGATGTGGAGAACTAATATTTTTTTGAATTGATGAATAATTTTTAATAATAAAAACCTTTTCAAGCCATGTTCAAGGTTTTTATGGTAATTTTATTTGGAAAATATTAAAATGATTATAAAATCAATGGATTATTTTTTATAGAATTAATTATAATTTATAAATATTTTTAACATTTATGAAAATCCCTTAGTAGTCAAACTATTAACACATCCAATGTTTTTGAAACCATCATTTTGAATTTTCTCCCACTTGGATTATTTTTGAAAATACAATGTTTAAATAATTTGGATAATAATATTATCATTAATAATTAATATTAAATTAATATAATCTAATTTAAATCATTATTTTCATCAATTGTCATTCATAATTCTAATTTACTCTAATTCTTATTTTTAAAACATATTTTAAAAACAATCTTGACATGTATCTCTAGGAAAATCACTGAGTAATAAATTCAGTTATGGACATATTATATAACAATAAAATTCATATATATGCATTAAAACCATAAAATAATCATTATATTCATCCTTAATTTCTTGACTATACTTAAAACATCCTAAATATTATCTCATTGGAACACATATTATAATTATAAATGTTATGCTAGCACTACATCATCACCAAGAAAGGTTTTAATAATAAACTTCAAATACATTTTTTCATATAATACATAAAAATTATTTACAATATATTATAATAATATTTATCCATTTAATGTCACTAAAAATGTTTCATAAAAAACAATATCATTTTTATATAATTGTGGTGTCATAAAATATAAGGTATTAAAAAAACGATATTTTTTAAAATTCATCATAAATATCATATTTTTCTAGAAAAATATCAAAAAAAACCTCAGATAATTTTGACATGAGTAATTATGAAATTATGCTATTTTTATGATATTAAAATTTTAATATTTTTAAAAACTAATTTTAATTTAACATCAAATAATGTGCAATAATTTTTTTATAAAATAGTATTTTCTTGTATAAATTGAATACTATCAAAACAATTGTATTAAATTTATTTGATTAAAAGTAATTTTTGTTTAAATGATTAATTCATACAAACATGTAATAATAAATATATTTTTAAATTATATTTTCTTTAACATAAACGAAACCATCAATGTAACATCCCAGGTAAATAAAGAATAATACATTTTCATATTTACTAATATTTGTTAATTAAATATTAATTTTACTTCAAAAGGGTTTTTATTTTCGATAGAGTACCTGATACGCAACAACGAGTTTCTTTGAAATCTTACTTTGCACACTAATAATATGATAATATTATTTTAAATGGTAGTTAACACGTAGCCATTATATTGGAGGTAATGAATATAAATAACTAGAATATGATTATATATGTTTCTTAAATGTTTTTACATTTATCCAATAAAATATAAAGGCTTAAAATAAGAAAAGAATTCAATTTTGAGCATAAATACTCTAATATTCACTAAAAGGACGATTTATCCCCTTTTGATGGAAAACCCTCTTTAAAAATAGTTTCGGTCACTCTTATAAATTTTATTGGACAAAATAAACTCCTTATTTATAATCGAGACATCAAAATTTACTTTGTGTATGTTTTTGTTATTTTTCCGATAAAGTTTATTTTTAATGAATAAGTGAAAAATGTTGTTTTTTAATTCATAACATCTTTTTAATATAATTTATTTATATGATTATATTATTTGTTGAATTATTTTTAAAGTGAAATTAGAATATATTTTTACCATTTAATCCAATGGTGGTCATTGGAATTAATTTCACATTGAAATTGGACTTAAACTATTGTCAACGTTTTGATATATTTTGTTTCTTAAAAACACGCTATTTGTTTTGACAATAGGAATTTATTATTAAATTGATTAATGAAACTTACATGTTTTGAATTTTTTAAAATAAACAAAATTTTTGAATTCGTAATATCAAATATAGCTTAGGGTGAATTTTTGGTACTTTTCTGAAAAACTTCAATTTTTGATGAATAGTGAAGCCACTAAGCGGTAGTTAAGAAACTGATTTTTGGTTTAAATGAAATTTTACCACCTTTGTCATTTGAATTTAAAAAATCCGACATACATGGTTTTCATTAGGATGTAAAATGTGGTTCAATGGGACGAAAATAATTTTTGGTGAATAGTAACTTTTAAGTTTTATTAATCACGATTAAAGTTAATTAGAGTAATTTAAGGTAAAGATAATGTTATAATAATATGAAATGACCTTGAAAAAAGACATAACCTTATTTTATGAGTAATGTAAGACCAAAAAAAATCCATGGGTCAACTTGGGAACCCCATGGAGCCACCTGGGTAGGAAAATGACATTAATAACTTTTTATTTAAAGTTAAAATAAAAATGTCACAAACATGTATTGTTTTACTAAAACAATTTTTACAGGGGGTTAAACAAGTCATATTTTTTACTATAAATATTAATTGGAAATATAAAAAGATTTAAAACATCATAGTATTTTGTTTAAAATTTTATAAATTAAATTAATTTATTTATTTGTGACATCATGATGAAGTAGCGATTACCTCATTAATGAACAATTTAAATAAAATGGAAAGATAGTGTAAAATATAAGCCATATACTTGTCAAAAACCTATTGTATGAGTATATTTATAAACCTTATGACCTTATCCTCTAAATATATCAATGTGGGGCCTTTATAATCTGAAACTCATTTTAATATAAAGTAACATTCCTTGACATTCCAAGAGTGCCACTCCCCCGTCTTATAAAAGGCCCCCACTTCTACCTCCTTACCCACACCTCTCAAAAAATTGGATCAGCCAAACTCTTCCCATTGCATATCTCCTCATTCCTCTATTACTCTTAGAAGCTCACTTTTGGAAGAATCCGTTCCAAGGAAGCCTTTGGGATCAAATCAAAAAGAGTTACCCGATTTGAAGGTAATGTCTTTTCTTATGTTCTTTTGTTTTTTGTTTTTTTTGCTTCTATAACAACCTAAACTCTTTTTATTCCTTTATTTTGTAACAAAAACAGTATATTAAATACACTAGTATTTTTTTATAAGAAGTATTAAAGCTATACTTACACACACCTTTATCTAATGGTTAAAGAACATACTGTTTCTGTGGATGGCGAATTACTGCCTCACGAAATGATGATTGTTCAATATTATTTTAGCACCTTTAAAGGTGGCCATTAATATGTCACTATATTTATATATGATAGATATTATGTTTATTTTTTCTTATGCTTATGTATTTTTCATTTATGGAATACCTTTATGGTTTCCATTATGGGTAAACACGATATCGTCATTTTAGGAAGTGCGGACTACCGCCCCCTCAAAGTGATTTGATTCGTTAATGCCATATGTGGGATGTATAAAGGATGGGTTTAATGATATTATACATATATATATGATATTATATTGGAATTATAATATACCTTTATATAATTATGATTTCTATAAGGCCTCAGCCTTAAACCTTACTTAATCTTGAGTTATTACAAGATTTCACATTGAGGATCTTTTTAGGTTTAGAGTGTTAGACAATTAGATCATAAAACTTGCATTACATTCCACATATAGACAAAGTGGTTACATAAAGATAGTATTCTTCTTTCCCATCAATGGAAAAATATTTAAAATAAAACATGGATTCTTTCTTTACACTTCCTTGACACGATCATCATATCATGTACCTTTCCCTGGACCTATGAAAAACATTTCAAAAAAAACAAGGGATGACAATAAAAATCTCAGTAAGGGATATAAAAATATGGAAAGGAAACATGGGTACATATATAAATAATAATGAACTCATACTTTACCAGTAAAACATAGGCACTTTAACATACCTCATCAAAACATGAATAAATCATAGAAATCATAAGACATAAAAGGTAACTTGAGGCATTCATAACATTCTTACATAGGGAGTAACCCTCTTGATTACGTTTGGAATACCCACCAAAGTATATTCCCTAAATCTCTCAAAAGAAACCTTATCATTTTACTCCTTCGCGTTACCCAATGCATTGGAGAGCTATATCGGGCTCACCCGCCCTTAGTTTATCATAGAACCACCCGTTTTTATAACAATGCCCAAGAACACTAACATAAACGTATCACATTAAACATGCATAAAGGAAACATAACATTTCCACATTTCAATCACAATATAACATTTTAGTATATTGAAATAATGAATCCATTCAAAAAGAAACCATTTCCAAAACCATTTAAAACATTTAATAAAGAGATCTTTGAATCAGAGTGTCCCATACCACCTTGAAGATTTTAAGATTTTAAACCATTAATATCCATATAAATAAATCTTTAAAACCATTTTAAAACATGGATATTAATAAGAACAAATAATTAAAACATTTAAAGCGATATTTTGGTTAAAGGGGTTCTACAAAAATTAGAGACACTTGAATACAATAGTTGAGAAATAAAATTTAGTCAGAACTTTATAATATCATGAGAATAACTGGATTCATGATATAGTATTCCAAATGACAGTATATACACCATATAAGAGTGAATTGGTGCATAACAACAATGAAGTCTCAATAGAAATGTCAAATGTGATGAATTCCCTTATAAAGAAGGTATCCTTAAATTAAGGAAATTCAATCTCAAAATTATGTGTGACAAATATAAATGCACCCAATATAAGTGGATATTGATTGTAAAAAAATAAAATGTCATTCACATGTATTGAAAAGATGACATATTCAATAACTAAATGTTGAACCCAAAGAAATAGAAATTGGGTTAAAAAGTTCCCTTGGTAAAATTCGACAGCCTAACGACATCAATTCAAAATTCAGAAAATGAGTTGATGAGAGATAAAAATGGCATCTCATCACTTGGACATAAAATTCACATCAATAAGGATATGAAATAAAATATCCCAACATAATAGTATGTGAATTAAAAGACATAACAAAAGAAGTCTTTTAAAAAGAGGAGGGTGAAAGGTCCCCCTACCAAGTTGGGTAACTTTCGAAACGTACACCCCATGGAAGAAGGGTCATAAAATGAAGATGTGAATACCCATAAATTAAATTATACTACAAAAAGTGTATAATAATTGGAATTACATACACCACTCAAAGGAAATTGTGGCAAATGTAGCATAAATCTAACGGGAATAAAAGTGAGATTAAAAATCCCTTATGAAAACTCGGCAGCCTAACGACATCACTTAAAAACTCATAAAATGAGTTGATGATAGGAAATAGGGTCTCTCATCATATGAACATAAAATTTAGAGTACGATTAATATAAAAGAACATCCCAATCAAAAGAAATATGAGCTTAAAAGGAATGACATAAAATGGTGTACTTAAAAAGAAAGAGAGGAGTAGGATCCCTTACCTCGGATCCGACTTGACTGGATCGTTCTTTAATCTCCTGGATAATAAAATTGAGTTAATTTATATTTCCTTAAGAACCTTTTTCAAGTTCATTATTCCTTTTATATCACTTATTACCATGTCATGAACACTATGTAATTATTTTAGTTAATAACGGTCGTTTAAACAATCATTGGTACTTGAGTTAAAATATTCTCTTTATAATTACAAGTTGTTCATGTATCCATCATATCCAGAGTTATAATCATGATTTATATATCATATATATCATATATATCCATTAAATATTAATTTTAGACTATTCCATATCATTTGGAGATAAAAAACGAAAAGCACCGTTCATGGAGACGGTAGGCCGTACATACGCATAAACGCTACTTTCATTTTTTCCTTTTTCATATTAATGGAATTAAAAATAAATGATATATATATATATATTATAATTACATTATAATATATATGTTATATAGATCACATATGTTCATTAAATTCATTCTTTATACATTCCATGTATTGCATGTACGAGTCACATCACTTGAGGGGGCGGTAGTCCGCACTTCCTCATATGAAATTATCGCATTTACACAACATGAAAAGAATAAAGGTATGGTTTAAATATAAAATAAAGAAGCATATAGTAAACATAAATACCATATATATCATATATAAAATACAGTGACATCATAATGGCCACCTTTAAAGGTGTTAGAAGAATATTGAACAATCATCGTTTCATGAGGTAGAAAATCGCCAACCACAAAAACAGTATGTTCTTTAACAATTAGATGAAGGTGTGTGTAAGTTTAGCTCGAATACTTCTTATAAAAACATCCTAGTATATTGAAGATACTGGATTTGTTACAGAAGAAATGAATAAAAAGATTTTAGGGGGTTGGAGAGGCAAAATAAAACAAAAGGACCCAAGTGAAGACATTACCTTAAAATCGGGTAACTCCCTTTGGATTGAGTTCAAATGCTTCCTTGGGAAGACTTATGACAAAATTGAGGCTTCAGGAGTAAGAGAGGGATGTGGAGAGACAAAATGGGCAGGGGTTGTCCAAGCCAAAGGCTTTGGGAGTGTGGGTAAGGAGGTAGAGATGGGGGCCTTTTATAATAGGAGAGGAGGGGCACTCTTGGAAAGTAAAGAAATGTTACTCTATTTGAAAATGATTTTCGGATTCAAAAGGTCCCACATTTATATAATTAGAGTTTAAGGTGAAAAGGGTTATAAATCCACCCATCCAATAGGTTTTGGACATGTGTAGGTCTTATATTTTACATTATCTTTCCATTTTATTTAAATACTTTATTAATGAGGTAATCGCTGCATCATCATTATGTCATAAATAATTTAATTTATTTAAACTCTAAAAATTATGAAACAAATTATCATGATGTAGGAAATAATTTTAGATTTCTAATTAATATTTATAGTCCAAAATATCATTTATGTAGAAAAAATTAAAAATATTTTACTTAGGTGATACATTCTTGTTATATTTACTTTCTTTTAAAAAAATAAAAAGATAACCAGTCACTTTCCACAAAAGTGATTCCATGGGGCCCCCAAGTTTGGCACAAGGCATACCATGGTCGTCCATGAGACAACCAGTAGCCTTAGGACACATGTTGTGGTCTTTTTGTATTATTATGATATCATTTTATTATCCTTAACTACCCGGTTGCTCATTAATCAAGATAATTAAAGATAATTACCGTCGTTACTATTCATAATGTCCAAAAAACAAAAGAGTCTTGATTACATAATTTGGACCTTATGATTCCAAATATTTAATCCATTTTACAAAATTACAAACACAGAAATTTCAATAATTAATTTAAAAAAACTTCCCGTTTTCAAAATAAATTGCGGGTTTTTTTAGAGACAATATTTATGAAATGTTTGGAACTTGTTTATGCCTAATTCCAAAGTGAAATTAATCCCAATGACCATCATTGAATTAAATGGTAAAAATATATTCTAATTAAAATTTAAAATAAATTAAAAAGATAATATAACCATATAATAACATTATATGAAAAAGCAGTTTTGATGTAAAATGCAGTATTTTTCACTAATCATTGAAAAATGAACATTGTCAGAAAACTCATTTTTAATCCTCTAACATTTATTGAAAATAGTAAAAATATTTTTCAAACATATATAATCATTTTTTAGTTAGTTCTGTTCATTCCCTCCATCACAATGGCTAGGCGTTAACTACCATTTAAACTAATATTATTTTATTTTTAGAGTGCAACGTAAGTTTCCCAAGAAACTCATTGTTGCGTATTGGGTACGCCATCGAGCATAGTATCCCCTTTAAAATAATATTAATATTTTATTCACAAATATGGATAAATATAAAAATGTCATATTCTTTATATACCTGGGGTATTACATCCTTCCTCCCTTTTGGGAACTGCGTCCTCACAATTTTAAAATTGGGCTTGGAACATCCTTGAAAGTCCCACATCGGAACAAGAGTCTGTAAAACAATAACATTAAAATAAAGGGAGATAAGTATAGAGGTCTCCCGATTTAACCCATACTATAATTCCAAGTAGGAAAATATGGATATGGAAGAAAAAACGAAGGGTCATGTTCTGATGGAGAGTGATAGTAAACATGTCTAGGAGAAAGTTAACCGTAAGAAAATCACAAACTTGTGATGGGTTATACAGTATTCGATTCCCCAGTAGGAAAAGTTAACAGACAAAATTTTTGTTTTAAGTTACTTTTTATTGAGGAATTTATTCATAAGGAAACATAATCAATTATCATGTTGACTTTCAACTTTTACTAGATTTCTTACACAAACTCATATTTTCTCCAAAAGAGGAGTATTTAGGAAGACTTGTTCACATTAAGAGTACTATAATCAACTTCTAGAGAATCACCTAATCCACAAAAGATAACTATATATTTTCCATGTCTTTAGACAAAATCCAAAACCAAAAAGGTTAGTACAAGATCAGATAATACAGAAAAGGATAACCCTTTATAAAAAGAAAATCTATTCTTAATCTCCAAAATTTGTCCAACAAAACCCAAAGTTCAACTAAGACCATTCGATAAAAAAATTGTCCATAACATTATTCAAAGTAATCCAATCTAATATTGAAACCCAAATATTTGAAGGATTTAGTCACATAGTCTTCCAAGTTAAATCGTAACATTTATCTCCAAACTACATCAGTTGCTCTTAAAGTCTCGTATTGAAAAGTAATTAACCTAATCACATATCCTCCATGATAGGTTAATATATTTCCATAAAAACCCAAAATCAAATTACTCTTAATTAATAAAATCATCTAACTAAAAGGAATCAGTCAAACTAACCAGGGAATTCACGTAGTCTAGTGGTAGGCGATAAATACCAGTTGCACTTTGGTTGTGGGTTCGATTCCCGCAGCTTTGTCTGACGCGATGGGTTGTCACACGGTCTGCGTGTTGTACTTTTTCCAAAACTATATAATTCTAAAATCATTCCCCAAAAAGAGATAAAATCATCAAAAATAATCGTAACATAATTTAAGCTCAATTTTATCTCATGCCTTTCACTTCCATCATAACATATAGTAACCCATAATTACCTCAAAATTAAGGATCGTATAAACCAAAATGGTTCTTTATAACTATGTCCACAAAAGAACAGATAACTATTCCTTAAATATATATTAAACATCAGGGTTACACATAATATAAAAAGTCTTCTAATGTAACCCCATCATCAAAAGAGACTTAATACTCTTAAGGATTTCACAATAACTCTTGAAACCCTTATATGTTGACGTCTTACTGATTCAACATTCTTCATGATCGATTAATCATTCCTTTCCAACTTATTCTGAAATACTTCATTCCTACAAAAAAAATCATGAATCATATCCTAAGACTCCAAAATAGGAAAACAATAGTCATGAAATAATCCATACATTTGATTGGTCATTTTCAGTTTCTTTATCCTCAATCGGAATGGCATTAGGTATTGGTAAACGAATATTCGTACGATATTTGTGATCCCATTCGTGAAACTTCTTCATAGGACATGTTTTTGCATAATGACCATGCACACCACATTTAAAACATTCAATTTAGCCCTCACAAAGAACTTCTTTCCCTATCCTCGAGTCAAATGGATGATTCCTTTTTCCATGGCAGTTTCTTGCTTTATGACCATCATTTCCACATCTATAGCATATTTCTGTCCCTTTTAAACATTTTCGTAGGTGTTTCTTTCCACATTTTGGACACATAAGTTTTTGAACACACTGACCTTTATGATTATTACTTGTAGTTCTGTAGGGATTTTTTTCTCGCATATACTATGCCTTAGAGAAATCACCAAGGTTTAGGAGGTCAATCATGACTCCAGATAGTTGGTTGAGGATAATCACAAGATTTCTCATTGTAGCTCCCATATCATTCAGTTTCTTGCTCCAAAAACTATCACAGTTTCCATCACATCCATTGTTACTTTGGTGCCTGCTAGATCCAGCCATTTACTAAAACCAAAAAGGTCAGTGTGAGTATATCAACAAAACCAAAATGTATTAATGAGGAAGATAAACACCAAGATATACTAACTCAATCACTTTATCTAAAACTAGGACTCTTTTTGAAATCATAACCATTATGGTAATTTCACTTATGATTAACGAATACCCTAACCTCTAAAGTTATCTAAACCGACCTTTGATACCAACTATAAGGCCCCAGCCTTAAACCTTACTTAATCTTGAGTTATTACAAGATTACACATTAAGGATCTTTTCAGGTTTAGATTTTTAGAAAATTAGATCATAAAACTTTCATTACATTCCACATATAAACAAAGTGGTTACATAAAGATAGTATTCTTCTTTCCCATCAATGGAAACATATTTAAAATAAAACATGGATTCTTTCTTTACACTTCCTTGACACTATCATCATATCATGTACCTTTCCCTTGACCTGTGAAAAACATTTCAAAAAAAACTTGGTATGAGCATAAAAAGCTCAGTAAGGGATATAAAAATATGGAAAGCAAACATCGGTACATATATACATAAGAATGAAATCATACTTTACCCATAAAACATAGGCACTTTAACATACCTCATCAAATCATGAATAAATCATATAAATCATAAGACATAAAAGGTAACTTGAGGCATTCATAACATTCTTACATAGGGAGTAACCCTCTTGGTTACATTTGGAATACCCACCACAGTATATTCCCTAAATCTCTTTGGAGAAACATTAACGTTTCACTCATTCGCGTTACCCAATGCATTGGAGTGCTATATCGGGCTCACCCGCCCTTAGTTTATCACGGAACCACCCGTTTTCATAACAATGCCCAAGAACCATAACATAAACGTATCACATTAAAAATGCATAAAGGAAACATAACATTTCCATATATCAATCACAATATAACATTTTAGTATATTGAAATAATGAATCCATTCAAAAAGAAACCATTTCCAAAACTATTTAAAACATTTAATAACGAGATTTTTGAATCCAAGTGTCCCATACCACCTTAAAGATTTTAAAATTTTAAACCACTAATATCCATATAAATAAATCTTTAAAACCATTTGAAAACATGTATATTAATAAGAACAAATAATTAAATCATTTAAAGCGATATTTTGGTTAAAGGGGTTCTACCAAAATTAGAGACACTTGTATACAATAGTTGAGGAATAACATTTAGTCAGAACTTTATAATATCATGAGAATAAATGTATTCATGATATAGTATTCCAAAGAACAGTATATACACCATATAAGAGTGAATTGGGGCATAACAACAATGAAGTCTCAATAGAAATGTCAAATGTGATGAATTCCCTTATAAAGAAGGTATCCTTAAATTAAGGATAATTCAATCTCAAAATTATGTGTGACAAATATAAATGCATCCAATATAAGTGGATATTGAGTTTAAAATAATAAAAGGACATTCACACATATTCAAAAGATTACATATTCAATAACTATATGTTGAACCCAAAAAAAATGAAATTGGGTTAAAAAGTTCCCTTGGTAAAATTCGACAGCCTAACGGCATCACTTCAAAATTCAGAAAATGAGTTGATGAGAGATAAAAAGGGCATATAATCACTTTTAAATAAAATTCACATCAATAAGGATATGAAAGAACTTAACCCAATATAATATTATGTGAATTAAAAGACATAACAAAAGACGTCTTTTAAAAAGTGGAGGGTGAATGGTCCCCTTACCGAGTTGGGTAACCTTCGAAACGTACACCCCATGGAAGAAGGGTCATAAAATGAAGATGTGAATACCCATAAATAAAATTATACTAAAAAATTGTATAATAATGGGCAGTACATACACCACTCCAAGGACGTTTTGGAAAATGTAGCATAAATCTAACGGGAATAAAAGTGTGATGAAAAATCCCTTATGAAAACTCGGCAGCCTAACGACATCACTTCAAAACTCATAAAATGAGTTTATGAGAGGAAATAGGGTCTCTCATTATATGAACATAAAAATTATAGTAAGATTAATATAAAAGAACATCCCAATAACATGAAATATGAGCTTAAAAGGAATGACATAAAAGGGTGTACTTAAAAAGAAAGAGAGGAGTAGGATCCCATACCTCGGGTCCGACTTGAATCGATCATTATTTAATCTCCTGGATAATAAAATCGAGTTAATTTATAATTATATAAGAACCTTTTTCAAGTTCATTATTCCTTTTATATCACTTATTACCATGTCATGAACACTATGTAATTATTTTACTTAATAATGGTCGTTTAAACGATCATTGGTACTTGAGTCAAAATATGCTCTTTATAATTACAAATTGTTCATGTATCCATTATATCCAGAGTTATAATCATAATCTATATATCATATATATCATATATATCCAGTAAATATTCATTTTATACTATTCCATATCATTTGGAGATAAACAACGAAAAGCACCGTTCATGGAGACAGTAGGCCGTACGTACGCAAGAACGCTACTTTCATTTTTTCCTTTTTCATATTAATGGAACTAAAAATAAATGATATATATATATATATATATTATAATTCTAGTATAATATATATGTTATATATATTACATATGTTCATTAATTTCATTCTTTATACATTCCATGTATTGCTTGTACGAGTCACATCACTTGAGGGGGCAGTAGTCCGCACTCCCTCGTATGAAATTATCACATTTAAACAACATGAAAAGAATAAATGTATGGTTTAAATATAAAATAAAAAAGAATATAGTAAACATAAATACCATATATATCATATATAAAATACAGTGACATCATAATGGCCACCTTTAAAGGTGTTAAAAGAATATTGAACAATCATCGTTTCGTGAGGCAGAAAATCGCCAACCACAGAAACAGTATGTTCTTTAACCATTAGACGAATGTGTGTGTAAGTTTAGCTCTAATAAATCTTATAACAACGTCCTAGTATATTTAAGATACTGGAGTTGTTACCAAATAAATGAATAAAAAGAGTTTAGGGGTTGGAGAGGAAAAATAAAACAAAAGGACCCAAGTGAAGACATTACCTTAAAATCGTGTACCTCCCTTTGGTTTGAGCTCAAAGTCATCCTTGTCAAGACTTATGCCCAAAGTTAGGCTTCAAGGAGTAATAGAAGGATGTGGAGAGACAGAATGGGCAGGGCTTGGCCGAGCCAAAGGCTTTGGGAGTGTGGGTAAGGAGGTAGAGATGGGGGCCTTTTATAAGAGGAGAGGAGGGGCACTCTTGGAAAGTAAAGAAATGTTACTTTATTTGAAAATGATTTTCTGATTAAAAAGGTCCCAAATTGATATAATTCGAGGGTAAGGTGATACGGGCTCGAAATAAACCCATCCAATAGTTTTTGGACATGTGTAGGTCTTCGATTTTACATTATCTTTCCATTTTATTTAAATCCTTTATTAATGAGGTAATCGCTGCATCATCGTGATGTCATAAATAATTTAATTTATTTAAAGTCTAAAAATTATGAAACAAATATCATGATGTAGTAAATTTGTTTAGATTTCTAATGAATATTTATAGTCCAAATGATAATTTATGTAGACAAAATTAAAAATATTTTACCTAGGTGATACATTCTTGTTATATTTACTTTCTTTTAAAAAAAATAAAAAGATAACAAGTCACTTTCCACAAAAGTGATTCCATGGGGCCCCCAAGTTTGGCACAAGGCATCCCATGGTCGTAAATGAGACAAAAATTTTCCTTATGACACATTTTGTGGTCTTTTTGTATTATTATGATATCATTTTATTATCCTTAACTACCTGATTACTCATTAATCAAGATAATTAAAGATAATTACCGTCGTTACTATTCAAAATGTCCAAAAACAAAAGATTCTTGATTACATAATTTGAACCTTATGATTCAAAATATTTAATACATTTTACAAAATTCCAAACACAGAAATTTCAATAATTATTTTGAAAAAACTTCCCGTTGTCAAAACAAATAGCGGGTTTTTTTAGAAACAATATTTATGAAACATTTGGCACTTGTTTATGCCTAATTCCAAAGTGAAATTAATCCAAATTACCATCATTGAATTAAAAGGTAAAAATATATTCTTATTACACTTTAAAACAAATTAAAAAGATAATATAACCATATAATTAAATTATATGAAAAAGCGGTTTTAATTTAAAATGCGGTATTTTTCACTATTCATTGAAAAATGAACATTGCCAGACAAATACCAAAAATTAACCCAAGGTAAATTTCAATGTCCCAATCATAAATAATATGTTTATTTTGAAAAATAGAGATTATAAAATTGTCAAAAAGTGGATTTAAAAGGGGTTTTCCATCAAAAGGCGGTTAATTGACCTTTTAAAGAATATTAGAATGTTTACGCTTTAAAAACTGGATTCATTTGCATTTTTAATCCTCTAACATTTACTAAAAAAAGTAAAAATATTTGTCAAACATATATAATCATTTTGTAATTAGTTCTGTTCATTCCCGCCATCACAACGGCTAAGCATTAACTACCATTTAAAATAATATTATTTTATTATAAGAGTGCAACGTAAGATTCCCAAGAAACTCGTTGTTGCGTATTGGGTACGCCATCGAGCATAGCATCCCCTTTAAAATAATATTAATATTTTATTCGAAAATATGGATAAATATAAAGATGTCATATTCTTTATTTACCTGGGGTGTTACAATTTCATTCCATTTAATACAACATAGAAATGAAAGTAGCCTTCATGCGTACATACGGCTTACCCTCTCCATGAACGGTGCTTTTCATTTCTTACCTCTAAATGGTATGTAATATTATAAATGAATTTATATACAGGATATTTATGATATATATGATATCTAAATCATGAATATAAATCTGGATATAATGGATATTTTACCTTATGAAAAACTTGTAATTATAAGATGTTTATTTTTGACTCAAGTACCAATGATCGACAAAACGACCGTTATTAACTTAAATAATTACATAATGATCATAAAATGGTAATAAATGATATAAAAGGAATAATTAACATAAAAAAGGGTATTAGGCAAGTAGAAATTAACTCTAGGTTATTATTTAGGAGATTAAAGAACGATCGAGTCATGTCGTACACGAGGTAAGGGATCCTACCTATCTCTTTCTTTTTAAGTACGCACTTTTAAGTCATTTCTTTTAAGCTCATATTTCTTATGTTTTTGGGGATGTTCTTTTATATTCCCCATTATGTAATTTTTATTTTCATATTATGAGAGACCATATTTGATCTCATAAATCCATTTTTGGAAGTTTTATGTGGTGCTGTTAGGCTGCCGAGTTTTCGTAAGGGATTTTTCAACCCACTTTTATTCTCATGAGATTTATGCTACATTTGCCACCATTTCCTTTGAGTGGTGAATGTACTGACCATTATTCTACTCTTTTTGTATAATAATTTATTTTATGAGTATTTACATCAATTTTTAATATTCCTTCTATCATGGGGTGTACGTTTTGAAAGTTACCCAAGTCAGTAAGGGATCCTTTCACCCTCCTATTTTTAAATGAATTCATTTTTTTGTATTTTAAATTACATCTTTTTATGTTGGGATATGTTCTTATATATCCTTATTGCGATAATTTTTATGTCCAAGTGATGAAATACCCTTTACCTCTCTCATCAACTCTTTTTCTAAATTTTGATGTGATGCCGTTAGGATATCGAAGTTTTGAAAGGGAACTTCTTAACCCAATTCCAATTCATTGGGTTGAACATATAATTATTGATTATGGCATGCTATGAATATGTTTGGATGAAATATGATTGTTTTAAACTAATTAACCTCTTATATTTATTGTGTTTATATTTTTCACACATAATTATGTCATTTCTTTATCCTTGCTCTAAGGGCATGATCCTTGATTGGGATTACATCTCAATTTCTTCTCATTGAGACAACTCTTAATGATATGCAATTTTATTCTTTTATAAAGTGTATGTAAAACCCCTTTGACATTCCATAACCATATTATGTCTATACTAAAGTCATTTAAATGTTTTAAAATGGTCTACTTTCATGTGGCTTATAATTTTAATGTTCAAAATGGAAAATGACAATTTTATTAAAACATTGTTTTAAATGGATTTAAAGATTTATTCTTTTAAACATTTATCATCCATGTACATGTTTTAAAAATGATTTTAAGGATTTATTTATATGGAAATGAATGTTTTAAGATCCTTTTTAACGTTTCTAAGTGATATGGGACACTTTGATTCTAAAATCGTTTTTAAATGTATTCTTTTAATATTTTCAAAGTATAAAGAGATTTTTCTCTCATAGAGTTGTAATTATTTTATTAGATGTTTTTATTTATTATAATATCATGATGTGATCTCTTGTGATTGAAATTTAGAAATCTTATGTTTCTTTTATGCATGTTTTAAGTGTTATGATTATGTTATGGTTCTTGGGAAATGTTTATGAAATCGGGTGGTTCCGTGATAAACTAATGGAAGGTGATCCAGATATAGCTCTCCACTAAATTGGGTAACACGAAGGGGTTAAACGCTAATGTTTCTATGAAGAGATTTCGGGAATATACTGTGATGGGTATTCCAAACATAACCATGAGGGTTACTCCCTACGTAAGAATGTTATTAATGCCTCAAGTTACCTTTATGTCTCATGATTTCTATTGATTTATGCATAAATAATATGATTTCAGGAGGTATATTAAATTGCTTTTGTTTTATGAGTAAAGTATGATTTCATTGATTCTTATGTATATATGTACTAATGTTCACTTTCCGTGTTGTTATAACCCATACTGAGATTTTTATGTTCATCCCATGTTTTTTGAAATTCTTTTTACAGGACATAAATTTGAATAGGGTCACAGATGGGATCAAGGAAATGTTATGTTTTCTAAAACGAGGAGGTAGACATGAATCTTTTGTTCAAAAGTTTTTATTTTGTGAAAAAATGGAAACTGAGTAGATGTTCCTACTTTGTAATCTTTGAGATGTAATAGTTATGTCCTAATTCTCTAAAACTCTCTACTTGAAAAGATCCTCAATGCGAATTATTCAATTTAATTAAATAATAAGTAATTTTTTAAGTCCGGGTCCTTAAAGTTGGTATCAAAGGTCGATTTAGATAACTTTAGATGTTAGAGTGTTGTTTAATCATAAGTGACAAGTTGTGTATAACCACAATAGTTATTATATTAGATAGAGTCATTGTTATTTTTGAATGTTGGAATGAATTTGAGATAACGTGGATAAGTATATATTAGTCTTTATCTTCCTCTTTAGTACATGATGATTTTGTTGATATACTCACACTGACATTTTTGGTTTTAGTAAATGGATGGATTTAGTAGGCACCAAAGTGAAAATGGGTTTGAAGGAAATTGTAGTGGTTCACTAATTAAGAGACTGGATGAAATGGGGTATTCAATGGGAAATATCGTGGTTATTCTAAACCAACTATCAGAAGTCATGAACAACCACTTGAACCTTGGTGAGTTCTCTAATGCATCATGTACGAGATAACCAAATCGATGTCGAAGTTCAAGTAATAATTATAAAGGTAACCATTATTGTTTATATGATCCTTACTTTTGAGGTAATTATGGATTACTATATGTTATGGTGGAAAATTAAAGGCATGAGATAAAAATGAGGTCAAAATATGTTATGGTTATTTTTGAAGATTTTATCTCGTTTTGGGGAATGAATTATGAATTACATTGTTTTGGAAAAAGGACATCACACAGACCGTGTGACAACCTGTCGTGTCAGACAAAGCTGCGGGAATCGAACCCATAACCAAAGTGTGACTGGTATTTATTTCCTACCACTGGACTACGTGAAGTCCCTGGTTAGTTATACTACATATATTCTGTTATATGATTTTAGGAATCAATAGTAAGTTGATTTTGGGTTATCTATGGAAATTATTAACCTATCATGGAGGATATGTGATTAGGATAATTACGTTTCTGTGTGAGACTTCAAGAGTAACTGATGTTATTTGGAGATAAATGTTAAGATTTACCTTGGAAGACTATGTGATTAATTCCTTAGGATATTTGGGTTTCAATCTTAGTTTGGTTTACTTTGAAAAATTTTATGGACAATTGTTTATCGAATGGTCTTTGTTTGAACTTTGGGTTTTGTTGGACAAATTTTGGAGATTAAGAGTAGATTTTCTTTTTATAAATGAATATCCGTTTTGGGAATTATCTAATCTTGTACTAGATTTTATTTTGGTTTTGGTCTAAAGACATGGGAAGTATATAGTTCTCTTTTGTGGATTAGGTGATTCTCAATAAGTTGATTAATGCGCTCTTAATTTGAACAAGTCATCCTGAATACTCGTCTTTTGATGAAAATATGAGTGTGTGTAAGAAATCTAGTAAGAGATGAAAGTATACAAGACAATTAAGTTAGTTTACTTATGATTTAGTTAAGCTCAAAAATAAATTTCTCAATGAAAATTATCTTAAAACAAAAATGTAGTCTGTTAACTTTTCCTACTGGGGAATCAAATACCGTTTAACTCATCACAAGTTTGTGATTTTCTGGTGGTTAACTTTCTCCTAATCATGTTTTCTATCACTCTCCATCAGAATTTGACCCTTTTTTTTCTTCCATACCCATTTTTTCCTACATGGAATCCTAGTATGGGTTAACTCAGGTGATCTGTGTACTTCTCTTTCTTTCTTTTAAAGTAATAATTTTGTTTACTCCTTTTCCGATGTGGGGCTTTCAAGGAAGTTTCAATGTCCAATTTGAAAAATTGCGAGGACGCAATTCCCAAAAGGGGGGAAGGATGTAACATCCCAAGTAAATAAAGAATAAGACATTTTCATATTTACTAATATTTGTTAATTAAATATTAATTTTACTTCAAAAGGGTTGTTATGTTCGATAGAGTACCTGATACGCAACAACGAGTTTCTTTGAAATCTTACTTTGCACACTCATAATATAATAATTTTATTTTAAATAGTAGTTAACACATAGCCATTGTATTGGCGGGAATGAATATAAATATCTAAAATATGATTATATATGTTTTTTAAATGTTTTTACATTTATCCAATAAAAGATAAAGGCTTAAAATAAGAAAAGAATTCAAATTTAAACAAAAATACTCTAATATTCACTAAAAGGTCGATTTGTCTCCTTTTGATGGAGAACCCTCATTAAAAATAGTTTTGGTCACTCTCGTACAATTTATAGGACCAAATAAAATCATTCTTTAGAATCGGGACATCAAATTTTACTTGGTGTATGTTTTTGTTATTTTTTCGATAAAGTTCATTTTTAATGAATAAGGGAAAAATGTTGTATTTTAATTCAAAACATATTTTTAATATAATTTATTATATGATTAGATTATCTTTTTAATTATATTTTAATTGAAATTATAATATATTTTTACCATTTAATCCAATGGTGTTCATTGGAATTAATTTCACTTTGAAATTGGACTTAAACTAGTGTCAATCTTTTGATATATTTTGTTTCTTAAAAACACGCTATTTTTTGACAATGGGAATTAATTATTAAATTTCTTAATGAAAGTTATATGTTTTTAATTTTGTAAAATAGACAACATTTTTGAATTCAGAATATAAAATATAGCTTAGGGTGAAGTTTTGGTATTTTTCTGAAAAACATCAATTTTTGATGAATAGTGAAACCACTAAGTTGTAGTTAAAAACTGATTTTTGGTTTAAATGAAATTTTAACGCCTCTGTGATTTGAATTTCCAAAATATGACATACATGGTTTTCATTATGATGTAAAATGTGGTTCAATGGGATGAAAATAATTTTTGGTGAATAGTAACTTATAAGTTTTTCTAGTCACGATTAAAGCTAATTAGTGTAATTTAAGGTAAAGATAATGTTATAATAATATGAAATGACCTTGACACATGCCTTAACCTTATTCTATGAGTAATTTACTACTGAAACAATCCATGGGTCAATGAAGGGACCCCGTGGAGCCACTTGGGTAAGAAAATGACATTAATAACATTTTATTTAAAGTTAAAATAAAAATGTCACAAACATGTATTATTTTACTAAAACAATTTTTACATGGGGATATAAAAGTCATATTTTTTAATATAAATATTAATTGGAAATATAAAAAGATTTACTAAATCATAGTTTTTTTTTATATTTTTTATACATTAAATTAATTTATTTATTTATGATATCATGATGATGCAGCGGTTACCTCATTAATGAACGATTTAAATAAAATGAAAAGATAGTGTAACATATAAAACATACACTTGTAAAAAACCTATTGTATGAATATAATTATAACCATTATCACCTTATACTCTAAATATATCAATGTAGGACCATTATAATCCGAAACTCATTTTAATATAAAGTAACAATTCTTGACATTCTAAGAGTGCCCCTCCCCCCTCTTATAAAAGGCTCCCACCTATACCTCCTTACCCACACCTCTCAAGCCATTGGATTGGACAAAATCGTCTCATTTAATCTCTCCACATCCTTATCTTACTCCTAGAAGCCTAACTTTTGGTAGAATCCTTTCCAAGAAACCCTTTGAGATCAAATCAAAAAGAGTTACCCGATTTGAATGTAATGTCTTCTCTTATGTTATTTTGTTTTTTTTCTTCTCCAACCACATATACTGTTTTTATTCCATTATTTTGTAACAAAAACAGTATATTCAATACACTAGTATGTTTTTATAAGAAGGATTATAGCTACAATTACACACACCTTCGTCTAATAGTTAAAGAACATACAATTTCTGAGGATGGGGAATTACTGCCTCACGAAATGATGATTGTTCAATATTCTTTTAACATCTTCAATGGTGGCCATTAAGATGTAACTATATTTATATATGATATATAATAAGTTTATTTTTTTCTTATGCTTCTGTATTTTTCATTTATGGCATACCTTTATGGTTTCCATTATGGGTAAACGCGATATCTTCATTTTAGGAAGTGCGGACTACCGCCCCCTCAGGGTGATTTGATTTGTTAATGCCATATTTGGGACATATAAAGGATGGGGTTAATGATATTATATATATATATATATATATATATATATATATGATATTATATTGGAATTATAATATAACTTTATATCATTATGATTTCATTCCATTAAATACGAAATGGAAATGAAAGTAGTGTTCATGCGTACGTATGGCTTACCATCTCCATGAACAGTGCATTTCATATCTTACCTCTAAATGTTATGTAATATTATAAATGAATTTATATAATAAATATTTATTATATATATGATATCTACACCATGAATATAATTCTGGATATAATAGATATTTTACCACATAAACAACTTGTAATTATAAGAAGTTTATTTTTGACTTAGGTACCAATGATCCACAAAACGACCGTTATTAACTTAAATAAATACATAATGATCATAAAATGGTAATAAATGATATAAAAAATAATTAACATAAAAAAAGTTCTTAAACAAGTATAAATTAACTCTAGTTTATTATTTAGCAGATTAAAGAACGATCGAGTCAAGTCGGACACGAGGTAAGGGATCCTACCTATCTCTTTCTTTTTAAGGATGCTCTTTTATGTCATTTCTTTTAAGCTCATATTTATTATGTTTGGGAATCTTCTTTTATATTACACATTATGTAATTTCTATGTTCATATTATGATAGACCATATTTTATCTCATAAATCCATTTTTGGAAGTTTTATGTGGCGCCGTTAGGCTGCCGAGATTTCGTAAGGGATTTTTCGTCTCACTTTTATTCCCATGAGATTTAGGCTACATTTTCCACCATTTCCATTGAGTGGTGTATGTACTGCCCATTATTCTACTCTTTGTGTAATATAATTTCGTTTATGAGTATTTACATCAATGTTTTATAGTCCTTCTTTCATGGGGTGTACGTTTCGAAAGGCACCCATGTCGGTAAGGGAACCTTTCACCCTCCTATTTTTAAAAGGATTCTTTTTGTTTTGTCTTTTAAATTACATATTATTATGTTGGGATATATTTTTATATATACTTATTACTATAAATTTTATATCCAAGTGATGATATACCCTTAATATCTCTCATCAACTCTTTTTTCTAAAATTTGATGTGATGCTGTTAGGCTATCGAATTTTTGCAAGGGAACTTCTTAACCCAATTCCAATTCATTGGGTTAAACCTATAATTCTTGATTATGTCATGCTATGAATATTTGTGGATAATATATGATTGTTTTAAACTGACTATCCACTTATATTTAGTGTATTTATATTTTTCACACATAATTATGTTATTTCATTATCCTTGCTCTAATGGAATGATCCTTGATTGGGATTACATCTCAATTTCTTCTCATTGAGACAATTCTTAACGATATGCACCTTTATTCTTTTATTAAGAGTATATACAAACCCATTGACTTTCCATAACCATATTATGTCTATAATAAAGTCATTTAAATGTTTTGAAAATGGTCAACTTTCATGTGGCGTATAATTTAAATGTTCAAAATGGAAACGGACTCTTTTATTAAAACATTGTTTTAAATGGTTTTAATGATTTATTCTTTTAAACATTTATCATCCATGTCCATGTTTTAAAAAACTTTTGTGGATTTATTTATATGTAAATGAATGTCTTAAAACCCTTTCAAATGTTTCTAAGTGGTATGGTGCACTTTGATTCTAAAATCTCTTTTAAATGTCTTCTTTTAATATTTTCAAAGTATAAAGGTATTTTTCTCTCATTGAGTTTTAATGATTTTATTAGATGTTTTTATTTATGATAATATCATGATGTGATCCCTTATGATCGAAATGTGGAAATTTTATGTTTAGTTTATTCATGTATTAAGTGTTATGATTCTATTATGGTTATTGGGAAATGTTTATGAAATCAGGTTGTTCCGTGATAAACTAAGGGTGGGTGACCCCGATATAGCTCTCCAATGCATTGGGTAATGAGAAGGGGTTAAACACTAAGGTTTCTACGAAGAGCATGAGGAAATATATTTTGATGGGTATTCCAAATGTAACCATGAGGGTTACTCCCTATGTAAGAACGTTATGAATTCCTCAAGTTACCTTTATGTCTTATGATTTCTATTGAGTTATGCATAAATCTTATGATTTCAGGAGGTATATTAAATTGATTATGTTTTATAAGTAAAGTATGATTTCATTGATTTATATGTATACATGTACTAATGTTTTCTTTCCGTATTATTATAACCATTTCTGAGCTTTTTATGCTCATCCCCAGTTTTTTGAAATGTTTTTCACATGACATAAAGTGGAATAGGGTCACGGATGGGATCAACGAAATGTTATGTTGTCTAAAATAAAGAACTAGACATGAATCTTTTGTTCAATAGTTTTTATTTTATGAAAAATGGAAACTGAGTAGATGTGCCTACTTTGTAATCATTGAGATGTAATAGTTATGTCCTAATACTCTCAAACTATAAACATGAAATTATCCTCAATGTGAATTATTAAATTTAATTCAATATTAAGTAATTTTTTAAGGTCAGGTCCTTATAATTAAGACCTCCACATAAGATCCAAGGTTAGTAATTCAACTATAATGGATCTCATAATGATTACTACAATCATGAACGTCACCCAAATAAGATTTCACTAATTCCATAATTATTGAGTTTCTACCTAGGATATTTATCGATTAATCCCTAGTGATGTATAATTCTTTCTATTATCATTGAAATTATCTTAAAAAGAAAAACGTTTAATTCATGATGTTATTTCTTATCATTTTAATATAAATTTTATAATGTTCTGACATTCAGTTATGCAGTCAATTTCAATTATTGGATTGTGATACTCACAATTAATATCTATAATTTTTATCAATAAAATAGATCATGGTAGGTTCTAATTTAGTATTCAATGTGAAATTAGATATTGAACATATTTTTAATAAGTGATAACTCATAGTTAAATCATGGGGGGATATAGGGGAAACATATCCATAGTAATTATAAATCATCCCATAAACCAAAACATTTCCATTACCTGAGGTTTTTTATATCTCAAAGTCATAATCATTAATAAACTCCATCATCCAATGTTAACATATATTAAAACACACCTTAAGAGAATATCTACATCAATACATTACAATCTTTTAAGACCATAAAATGCTCTCTAATATATTAATTCCACTACAATATTATAAAAATACTAACTCCACCTACTCTATAGAATTATTTTAATAGATACACTTATTTAGGAATAAAATCTTATGCCCATATAAAATTACAAATTTATATTGTATCAAGAAACAACCCAAACTGACACGAGAAGAATATCATAATACCTTGAATATATATTTTTACATAGGCATCCAAATTAAAAAAGATAAATTATCAACCTCCAATTTAGGTAATTGAAATATAATTACCCAATCATTTCATACATAAAAAACTAAATCATTTTAGATGAATATTCCTAACATACCATAATAATATATTCTTGAGTACTGTAAAGGTTTAGTGTTACGGGATACTAGATATATAAACCACTTTTTGATGAAGGATATGAATCATATTACACATCATTATATATATATATTATGATTATATTATTATCATTCTTAATATCAATCTTTATATCCTTGTGAAAGTTAAAATAAATAAGAAGTGGTGAGATGGGAAGCTCAGTATGGGTAAACATGGGAGATATCAGTCAAAGATCATGTGAGAACATAACATAGCATGAGTGTATGAGAATAAGAAAATAAATTTAATACATAATGTTAAATAATTTAATATTATAAATAATAAGTCACCAAATAATGATTTTATCCAAACATGTGTAATGTGTATAATCATGAAGATTAAATCATGATATATGGATCATAACAAGAGTATATATCCAAGGAATGTGTCATAATAATAATCATATTATTGTATATCATTTCCATCAAGTAAAAATAAAAAAATGTTCAATCATCAAATTAAGTACCTATATTTAGGTCCCTATATAAAATTATGGACATGAATCAAGGTCCACACATAACATTGTGAACATGTCATATTTTTAATACATCCACAATAAATGTTGTGATAATGATGTCAAGTTCCTGTATAATATAGTTATTCTATGAAACATATATTATTTCCCAATGCAATGGAGGTCAATATATTTATGGGAGAAAAAATTACATAATCAAAACCATACATATTTATTTCATAACATCATGAAAACATTAATCAGTTTGTTTTGGAATAACCCATGAGAGAGAAATAGTTTTCAAATAGATTTCATAAAATAATAATTAATCCATAGGAATGAAACACAATTCATAGAAACATTCTTAAAATATAATCATCATAATAGTCATAGATAATGTATAAGGATGTTATCAAATTATCATATCCCCGGTGAATTAGAACCATCCTTTTTTATGTTGACATTGATTTATAATACATTTAAAAAAGAATTTGAGAATCATTTAATATATAATTTCCCATAAATATCATTAAAATATACAAATTCCAAGATAATTGAGAAAGGAATTTTAATTCAAAATAAATATGGAATATTTTAGAGTAAACATGAATGAAACAAATGATATTCATGGTTTTAAAAGGAAATAATTCTATATACAATAAAATGGAATATTCTTTTCACAATTTTATAAATCAGTAAAATGTTAGTCATATGTAAAACAATTGAAATGGTTCCTTTAAATAAATTTCTATTGAAAATAAAAGGAATAAAAAATATTTTTTCTCAATATTTCATTTATATATAAAAATATTATTATATTATTTAAAAGATAAATGATATATAAGAAAAGTTTCATCAACCAATGTGCAAATATGGTTTGTTTTTCATTGATACACCTTATTAGTCATTTTATGCACCAAAGTGAGAAAAATGGTAAAAGTATGTGAAAATTTCAAAAATAACATGTGGAGAAGAAAATATATTGTTTAAAATGATGAGGAATATATAATTTCTAGTAATATAAATATGTCAATGATAATATTTGAATGATATGTGACTATAATATAAACCCTTTAATCAAGTCCTATATTTCATTATGAGCATCCACACTCAAAATTTAATAAATATAATGTCATTATAGATATATTATATAACAATATTCATGAAAATAATACTATATATCATTTAAATATTAATTTAATTTCAATTTTATTAAAACTCATTATTTAAATGATCATTTAGTGAGAAAATTTGTTTGTTTTTCATGCATGTTTCAATTTGATGGATAAGTTCCCCACACATTTTTCAAGGATTAAAAATCGATATAATTATAATGATGTTATATTTATCATATTTATTAATTATAATCACATTTTTAATGATTACAATATAATAGGGATAAAAATTAATTAGATGAGTTTGTAGATAGGGTGGTCTATACGTACGTCTGAGCGATGTTATCACTTTTTGATCTATGAAAAAAAAATAATTATATATAATAAATCTTCATTATAAAATTATAATTATATAAACAACATAATTTATAATCATTAAATATATACTTATTACAATACTTGTAAAGTGTATTTGAAAAAAAATATCATCTCCTCGTGGAGTTAGTAATCTACAGTTATGCATGAGAAACATTTTAATTTCCCAACAAATTGGAATGAAAAATGAACTGGTAAATAAAATAATATAAACTAATATTTTAAATTAAGGACTCAGTTTCCATAATTTTATGGTTTTTATATAACATTTTATTGGTGTCTAATAATATATATACATGAAAAAGTTGGTAATATATTTTACCTATTTTTCGAGAAACCTCCATTGGATTACATTATAACCATTCTTAAAGTGAAGTTTAATAATGAAAAGAACCTATTAACATAGGGGAATTAATTTGTAAAATTATTTGGGAGGATATTTTTTAAGTTAAATTTCCCTATTAGGGTGGATATTATAGGGGAAGAGGTTCTTTTTTATGTAAAATAGAGGAAATAACATAAAGTTAAAACAATTGAAAAATTAATTGGAAATTTTGAATATGTTATACAAACTAGAAAATATGATTCAATTTACACTGGAAACTCTGCTTTTGATGCTAATTTTGTTCCTATTAACAATTATATTTGTTTATTTGATTAAAATGAAATAAATTTAATGAATGATTAATTAAATAAAATAAAAATAAAAAAATTCAGCAATTTAATTGAGTTAAAAATAGATAAACCCATAAAATGAAAAAAATGGATTTTTCATAAACATATTATATAAATATTCTAACATATTAAAATATAAATCAAGACTAGTGTTTTAAGGATATTCCAATGAATAGGAAATTAAAATTGAAATTTCATTTTATCCTATTTTTACGATGGATGAATATATAATTATATTTTCCTTTTCTTGTTCTCAAAATATAAAAGTATTTCAGATGGATATAAAAAGTAAATTTTTAAATTTAATAACTTATAGGGATGTTTATATTAAAAAATACTTAAGGAATTAGACATGAAAAAATTTCAATTCATGTTTTTAATTGTAATAAATATTTATATAACCTTATAAATTCTCCTCAAGATTGGTATGAATGTATAACTTCATTTTCAATTCAATATGATTTTGGTAAATGGATGGCCAAACCATCCTTTTCAATACGAATATTTTCAAATGATATACTAATTACATAGAAATATGTTGATGGTATTATATTTGGTTCAAAAAATCATTAAATATGTTCTGATTTTTATATGCTAATAACATATGAATTTGAAATAATCATAATGGGAGAACTGAAATTATTCCATTGGTTACAAATTAATTAAATAAAATATAGGGTTTTCATAAATGAAACTATGTATGCTAAATAACATGTAGAAATTTTTCATCATGGTTCTAGTAAGACTATGAAAACACCAATGAGTACCAATTCCAAAATTGATATAAGTAAATGTGGTATTAAAGTTTCTATTATACTTATAAGAGGCATGATAGGATATTTATTATATCTCACAATATATATACCTAAAATAATGTTCATAGTATTTTTACGTGCTAGATATCAGTCCGACTATAAAGAAATTCATCATAAATTTGTTAAATATAAAATTGTATATATTAATGATACTATAAGTACTAGTTTATTATATTCAAATAAAAATTGTTTTAATTTAATAACTTATTTTAATTATGAATTTTCAGGTTGTAGTCTTGACTATAAAAGAATCATATGTATGTGTTATTTTTGTCGTAAAATTTATCTTCATGGATTTCTAAAAAATATTTTGTTGAAAAATAAATATTTTAGGATAAATATTTTTTTTCTCCATAAAATTGTTCAAAACAATTATGGAATAAACAAACACAATGTGATTTTAATATTTATTTCATAAAATTCCAATTTATTGTGGTAATTATACTATATTTTAAATTTCTAAATACCCACTAGAACAAACCACATAGATTATAAATTTAATTTTCTAAGGGATTTTGTAAATAAAAATTATAATTTTTTGAATATTTTCCAACTTAGAAAAAAGTTAATGAAATTTTCACCAAACAATTAGATTCTGTCCAATTTAAAAATATAAATATTTAATTGGGTATGGTTGATGATTGACATTTATGTTTATAATACTAAATATTTTGATAAAACCCCTCTTTATTTTGTTTACAAATGTATTCTATCCAAATTATAAATTTTATATGATTTATAATTTGTTAATTCAATTTATTTTATACTCTTTAAGAGGTAAAATGTTTCATAGAACTAATTTTAAAATAATTTTTTATAAATTTCAAAAAGGGTGATAATTGTATTTTAAATATTAACAAATGTTCTTTTTTTAACTTCAAAATGGGGATATTTTTAGTTTTTTTATATCTATATTAATTCATTAACTAGTTTTTTACAATTTTTATTTCCTCACATTTATTAAAGTAAATTTGTTAAAATAAGAATTTATTTTTTACATGTTTTAATGTTTAATGGTACTTTATAATTATTAATTTTTTATTTTATATGGTATTGATTTATTTAAACATATATTATTTAATTTGTCTTATTTTAATTATTTTAGTTGAGGATCTTTTTAATGAAATAGGCCGACTTTGGCTAGATATAACGGTTATCCATACAAGAACATGGGGAAATAATGGTCAACCTCATGGGAGAGCTAGCCCGAAATAACCATCAATAGTTATAAGTGGGATGTGCATTAGTCTATGTATAATGGATTCATGGAACACTGTGGGCCTAATAGGTACACTAGGATGTATCAATTGTGTTTGCATTGGTGTTTCAGGTGTCGAACTCAATGTTGGATCGAACAATCATCGGTAGCGATTGATTAATATTACATGTTTCAAAATTGTGGGCTTTACATTTTGGATAGAAACTGTTGGTGCACATTTCATCATTTATCTAAATATACATAAATAGCATCTACCATATAATGTAGATAATCTCAGTGGCTTAATCTCCCATGTCATGAGAGTTTAAATAAACTATATCTCCTACTTCGGTTGATGGATTATTTCATGTGCTTAATGTTGTCGGGTGGTCTTCATGTGGTGATGATTATTTGATTAAGGTAAATAATTCCAATGAAAATTGTACTATGTGGATATCCTAACACCATCGATACCTAATGACACATCATTTTAATGTACAATTTTTTTCCAACCCATTAGATAATGTGCCAAGAAATTGTTAGCACCAAAATATTTTTTCATCGCTAATACTGATGGTTGGAAATTTGATTGTTAATTGTTTTTTCTAGAAACACTTAATGATAATGTCTCCTTAGTCTTAGAGGTATCATTCAAATGATAATATTATTTCCATAATTGAGGTACCACTACCACCATCCTTTATCATAGTAATTCTATCCTCCTTTATGATAGAATCATCCCATCTTCAGTGGTAGCATAGCTGAAGACATTGATGATATCTCTGATAGATGAAGGTAGATCATATTTTAGTGGTAGTATCTCCCAACTCAATGATTTCTTCATTTGAATTAAATATAGTTCGTGATATCATTCGGCATTAATGAACTATTGTGTGAGCTCCAACAACAACATGACAATATATTGGGGCACTAGTAGGTACTCTTCTTCAAATGTAGATCTACTTCATTTGTAGATATCCATCACGTCCTTTAATTATGCATTTGAATCAGGGTTTAAATCCTGACTACCTCAAACATTTGAGGATTTATGGGTGACTTGGAAAGGCGTGGAATCTCCTCAGTGGGGCGACGGACTCCAGTCCGTAATTACGGCAGTCTGGAAGGATGGGCGTGTGTGCACACAGCGGGACGATGTGGGGTGTGCCCAGTGGTAAACACGACGGGCCGACTGGATGGCCGCCGACAGCGGTGGGATTTTCACACCGAAGGATACGAGTTTCACTAGATGGGTGACGGTGCACACAATGACGACCGCAGTGGGCATTGTAGACTGGATGATGTGGGGAACACCTAGTGGTAAAAACGATGGCGATTGTGTGATGTCGGTGCATTGCGGGAACGATGGGCGATGGGCGATAGCATGAATTCGGCAGGAATAATGGCAGAGCCAGGTTGTGGGGAAGACAGGAACACCATGACGTGGGCGGCGTATCAGCACTTCCATGCGGGTTACGGGGACGGCGGTATCAGTGGGTGCAGCTCGTGAGATTGATTTATTAATGTATGGTATCTATTGGGCCGCAAGGTCATGTTTTGGGTTCCCTCCCATGATATTTAAAGAGGGTGTTTACTTTGACTTTAAATAAGAGGCTTCAGCCCAAATTTATAAAAACAAATCATGTAAAGATAGATAATGTGACAGAGGTAGATCGCATCATTCAACCATTCCTCTTCTAAAACAATACTACAGTTGGACACAACATGAAATGATACATCATTCAATAGTATCTTGTTAGAGGAAGCAACATCCTACTATTGACAGGTATAGATCAATGTACTACTAGTTCAAAAAATTATTTTTGATTTATTCTATAAGTAATGTAATTGATATAAATAATTAAAATATTTTTTAATCATAATTTTCTAAAAATATAATTACCTTTTGGGTTGAAATTATTTTTTGTATATATAATGTTTAGTATACAAACATCGAATAAATTACATATAAATATATATGATACAATATTTTTGTTAGTTTTTAATATTTTAATAATCCTAAATTTTAATTCATGTATTTTGACTATAATATTAATGTTAAAAATACATTTATGTTTTACAGGATGTATTTTATGTTTTATATTAGTATTTCATGTATAAATAGAGATCTTGAAATTTCATTGATATTTAGCGTGGATTTTCCAAAAAAAAGGTGGCAATACCAATATATTTCGTTATCTGTCAATAAGTGGATGGAATTTAATGGAACACTTGATGTTCCAAGGATATTATTGAGTTCATGAAACTAGATTAATTCATTATAGATATGATCAAGGGATAAAACAAACTACATGCATATTATTCTTTATAACATTGATAATATTCATTGATAAACATTTTCTTACTAACTGTAGTATGGCTTATGATTTTGGAAGATGGATCCAGACTCCCTTGGCCATCGGTGCTCTCACATCTCCCTCAACGTATTCTAGGGTTTTTCCTCTTTTGGAGATTTTTCAATTATAAGACGATTGGTCTCAGAATCTCTTCCCTCTCAGAAGGTGGATTTCTCACTAGTTGCTCCTTTTAGGGTTTTTTTGTCATGGAAGTCCCTTTCTACCACCTCATATTATCTTTCCAGCATTCCCATCAGGACATACCCCAATTTGGTCTAGCACTATGGTGCCTTAGTTGTCTTGGGATGGTGATGGTGGATTATTTATATGGTGCTTTGATATCATTGGTTTTGGGGTTTTTGAGTGTGTATAGGTTCTATGGTTTCGGATCCCTAGTGTGGCCTTATCTCTTTCACTTCCTCTTAGCTCTACTAGCCTCTCCCAACTGATAAGACCTCACTTTGGTCGACGTGTTGTTGCCTTAGGATGGTTTAGGTATTTGCGTATTAGTTCGGGGATTTTGTTGGTTTTTTATTTCTGTTGGGGATAGTGGTTTCAATTCTCTGTTAGTGTTTTTTTGATGTTCTTGGAGAGGTTCTACTCTGGCGATGGTTTCCCTTATATTGGCGACTCGGATGGTGATGATGGTGTTTATAGTGGTTTTGATTTGGTAACAATGGTCATCTGGTCTTGTATTTTTAAGGTCCCATGTGATTTTTTATTCTTCTTGGTGTTTCGTATCTAGTATTATTCTCTTTTGGACTATTGAAGGGTTTTCATATTCATGTTTCTCGATGAGTTCTTATTTCTCTGGTTATTAGTTGCTAATGATGATGATTCTGTAGTGTGTATTATTCAAATAGTAGGATGGCGATGATGATATGCATTAGTTAAATGACATTCCCCCACTACGTGATCTTCTTTCTAGTGTGTGGCTCAAGGTGCGGATGGTTTGGATGGTGGTTTGAATTTTGAATCTAGCCATATTGGTGTTTTTGTTTTTTTAAATATTGAATATGTGCACTCCATCGTTTTAGTTTTTTGAAATTTGAAAATGTTTTATGTTATTTTTTGTCTTCTTTTGTATGTGATCGTCTTGGTTTGTTTAATGGTTTGTATTTGATTCCCACTAAACCAAAAAGTGGAATTTTTAAGATACCTAAAAAAGAGATTGGATGGATACTTCCCAAATTGTAAAAGAAAATTTGTGACTTTTGATTCCTTGTTCTAATTGAAAATAAGCTTCTACTATATCATCCTATACAAAACAATTATCACGATCATTGAACAACATCATCCTCATCATCAGATATTTCAATTGGGTTTTCTTTCTATTTGGTTTTCTTTGTATTTTTTGTTTCTTTATCCATTTGTAATTTGTTTGTGTGTGGTTTATTCTTATCATAATCAAATGAAATTATTGTCTTGTTTCATTATTCCTAAACCAAAAAGGATTTTTTTAGTTAATAATACCAATAAATATTCAGGTCACATAAAAGTTTAAAGACTCCTATAAATATATGGGTTGTGTCTCTAGGTATTTTTAAAAGGAAGAGTCTATAGCAGGTAATGACACCTTCAAATGTGAGTTTTTAGTGGGTAATAATCTTATTGTAGAGTAAACAAGGTTGATGAGTGATATAGGATCTATGTGATCAAAACCACTATAAAATAGTGATGTTATTTCTTTTTATTTTCCATATATTTCATATCTTGTACAAAACACACACTGAAGTTTCTATATTTAATAAAACACTAACTTTTTGTTTCATAAAATTTAAAAAATTTCTATTCACCCCCCCACTAGTCATTGTTTCGCTCACTTGTGATTGAAAATATTGATAGTGAGTTTTTAATTATTCAATAAAAATCACATTATATGTATCATATTTATTCATCAATCAATTCTAATAATACAACCATGAGATTCAATGATAAAAAATCATCATTTCATAGAGGTAACAATTCCAACATATGAATGATTAATATTATTTTGTTTTCCATTATGGATATAAATGAATAAAAAGAAGTCATAACATTAATATAATAATACTTTATTATAATAATGAAACTAAGGTCATTATATTACTTTTTTTGTAAGTTGTTTGGAAGATGATTACTAGTGAAAAAAGAATAATGCTAAGGTAGTACTCACTTTGGGTTATTTAGCTACATCTTCAAAGAATCCATTGAAAAGAATTGATTATGAGTGCTTATGGTGACGAAGTGTATTATGAATTGTAATTTAAATCCAGAATATGTAATTTGGGTATAGTTTCATTGAAATTTGATTGTTATGCATAAGTTTCAGTTGGTGGATGTAATCCCCTTTTATAATTAAAGAGAAGGGAACTTTCTTGAATTGACAATATTTTAAAAAAATGTAATAGAACTATTCATTTTTAAATGGTTCAAAATCAAACATATATATGAGTAATGATATATAAGTTTTAAAAATTTCCACAACCAATTTTAATACAAAATGAATCATATTTCCAATCTTTTATGTCTTTGTTTTTTATCATTTAATAATTTTGTTTGTTCACATTATTAACTTGTTTCAACAATGTTGTATGAGTTTTCCAAAAAAATATAAATAAAATCCAATTAATAAAATTTGTTGTGTTCAATCAATATTTAATAAAAATTTAATAAAATCATATTTATAAATTTGACAAAATTAAATTTTAAATCAATACAATATATATATATATATTATTTTCATATAAAAAAGATAATTTCGACATTAACAATTCATAATTTTTTTATAACACATTTTTACTACATTGATGAGTGATAATGTGTTTTTGTATATGTAAAAAATAATATCAGTCTAATTAAATAACTTAGAGAATTTAATTTATTAGATAAAAATTACATAATATTAATAAAACTACTATTTAGAAAACAGTCCCTTCACCATTATCATTATCATTAAAATTAATACGTATAATCATAAATTCATGACTAAAACAAAATTGATGTTTTAAAATAATATTGGAATTTTAATTCAAGATATGAAATAAATTTTATTAAACTCAATTTCTAAATGGGATAATATTTTATTTTAAAATAATAATTTACCATTTTAGAAAAAACAATTAGATGAAGAGTAACATAAATCATATAATATCATACATAGGTTTATAAATATAAAAATAAAATATATATTTCACTTATTTAATATTAAATTTCAATGTGTGAAAAGTTATTTTTTGGAAATGTTTCAATTTCTGTTATTGGGAATGATGTGATAATTTTTTCATGGAGTTGTGTAGGATACATTTCTTATGGATCGTAAGAATGTTTCTATAAAATTCACAACATTATTTGATAGTCATAAATGTTCCTAAAATCATGAATAGTGTTAGGAATGAAGATTAGTTTTTCTGAGTTCATATAATGGGTGGGAGATTGTATTTAGGGGAAATTTGGACTAGTATGATGTATTATTTTTATAATGTTAATGGTTAGACAAATGAATGAATTCCATAGTACTGAGTTTTCATGATTACATTCAATGTTAATGAAGTATAATGGTAAAAATGTAAGAAGTTGTATAATTTGAAGTTAAAGTGGAAGTATAATGTTCTATTATATGGATTATCATTAAAAAATCTATATATAATTAATGTTATACAATTCTCTCAAATAGATGATCATCGGTTAATCCATCGAATTGAGATGAACTATGTGATCAAATTATGGGTATATTGTCTATAATATCATTTGGAGGAAACCATTAGATAGAGAATGACCATAAAACCCATAGATGGATATATCAATGTTGTCTAAATGGTTAAAATTTTATCATGTAGATACTTAAAGGATCTAACAAATAATGATTATTGGTTTCAACAGATTTAGAAATATGGAGGCACTATAATGTTCAAAATGGAGTTGAGTCACACTAATTAAAGAGATGCATGAATATCCTATAGATGTGGGATCTATTTTAAAAATATAAATACATGATTAGATTACCAGTTAGAGGATTCTTAACAACATGAAACAATATAATGTAATATCATATGATGATTTTTATTGAGTCTGTTAGATGAATGAAGCTAGTGTTTCTCTATTAGATATAAGTGTTCGGAGAACATTTACTAAGAGTTTGTAATGTATTTAAAAATGGAAAATATTGGTCATTTGGAATAACCTCTTAATAATCCATAGATAAATAAGTGTGAAGTACTTCATTAATACTGAGGTCAAGGATCCAAAAATTAGATTGTAGTCACTAGAGTCTTCATGAAGTTTCAAGAATATTATAGAATGAAGGAGAAGTGTCCAATGAAGTTGAAGACATGAGGAATGTTTGAATCTCATGTTGGAGTTGAGAGGGAAAATAATTTTGGGTTTCCACCTTTTATCATGATAATCATAAATTTTTAAAGGGTGTTGTATAGTAATATGTTCTATAGAAAAAAATTATTACATGTAGAGGAGTGAAAGTGTGGAAGATTTTTTGTTTTCTGAATCTAACCTTGTTTCTACATGGTTGGGGAAGAAAAATCATAATAATTTTCATTCATTAAATTGTGAGATCACCTGAATAGACTTCTACACATTTCAAGGATGTACATCATATTTATATTCATCTTTCAAAGATGAAGAATAGTGGAAGTTTCCAATCAAAGGTCATACATAGTTGAAAAAGATCCATCTAGCTTATCAAGCTTCAATGAATAGAGAATTACTTTATTGAGAAAGTTATATGGAGGTGCATTGGATAGATCATTGTTTAAATAATCTTGTGTTATTTTATTAGCATTGGATAGAGACTCGATAGATAGATACATTTTAGCATAGGTAATATAGGTTGAAGTTTGATTAGATAGATGCTTCTATGTATTATTTAAATTAAAGCTCAGTAATTGTTGATAATGCATATATCCAAGTCCTTCTAAGATCAAGAGGGTGTTTTTTTGACAACATAATATTAAGATTGATTTTGATTATATTGAAGATTATACACATGTGAATGTGATCCAACTTGCTTATGTGGAAATATAATATATTTTTAATATGGTTATTAAAAAAAGTGATTGTAGCTGGGGTGTCAAACCAGTTACTGTAGTAACTCATATTTCTTGTACATATATCCATATTTAAATAAATTAGATATAGGAAGGATAGTTATTGTGTATAAAAACCTATATAATAAGTTTTTAACACCAGTGTTTAGATTTGGGATAAGGTGGGGGAATTATTACTAGAGTGTATAACTAGTAGTTTCTTGCACCGTTGTATTCCTTGAAAATTTTAGTAAAATAATCGATGTTAGGGTAGATAAACCATAGGGAAAGGTGTAGATAATTGTTTTGAACATTGTAAATATTGTGTGGTTATCTCAATAATTATGTTAATGTATATGAAGTTAGGCTATTAGAGTTTCTAATATTGGACTGAGAACATTATAATATCTCATAGGCTTGGAATGTTTCCTTACCATGTTATTAAATATTCCTTTGAAAAGAAAAGTGGTCATTGATTCGCTACTGTCGCCTCTCAGTTGCCATTCAGAAACATGGGAACATCTAAGACATATTTTTTGTAGAAAATGTTTTCATAAATTTCCCTTCCTACCTTATATACTAATAATTTTGGTAATGTCATGGAATTTTAAAAATCTATATTCTGAAATATTTTGAGAAAATTTATTACCTTAAAAAAATCTCAAACATTAATCTCAATATAATATGATCATATTAAATCTAAAAATGTATTTTTTTTATTTTCAAGCATAAAAAAATAGGAAATTAACCTATAAATTAAAACAAAATATATAATGGATTATTTTTTCGAGGAATTTCTTTAAAATAAAAGTTGTTATAATTAATTATTTCTATAAAACATTAATAAAAATATCATAAATAAATAAATAAAATATTTTATTAGAACCATAATTGAAAAATAATATAATTATTTTTCATCAATAAAACTTGAAATGTATAAAAATAAAATTTAGTAAAATATATTATGAATAAAAAAAAGCTATGTAAATATTTATAAATGTAGTTTAATTTTTATTTATATACATAATTTTTAATTTAGTTAGTATAATTCCAACCTAATAATTTTACTGTTAGGTTTTAATAGTTATACAATTTTATGTGGTGTTTTTCATTTAGGTGTTTCATGTGACACAATTTATTAAAGAGATTAATGTAGTGTACCTCCTCGAGTTCCACCAAATAGTTACCTAAAGTGGGTGTCCATAGGACCTTAAGATCACCTTCTTAAATTCTAGGGGATGATGACTAGCAGCGAGGGCCTTGGGTAGTTTTCATTAGAGTTGAGAAATAAATTATAAATATAAGAAACAGAAAATTAACTAATGATATACAGATAGTAGCGGAATCCAAAATCATAAATATGCATTATAAAGTAATAATGTGTGGATGATAAATACAAAACCAAATAAAACCGGGGGTGTTAGTATTTCATGTATATAATTGATGACCAAGCCAGATGAAGGGTACAAAAATATACAACATTTTAGAAGATCTAAAAATGAATTCGTAAACTGCTACAGGTATAATCAATGCATAAGATTGATCCAATGCCCCCAACTCCGTCCAAGAAAAGTGAATCGAGCACTGTAATTTGGATTCTTCCCTTTTATTATACATGTGATCATTAAGTCTACATGGGTACTTTAGGTGCTTTAGTAGGGTGTCATATTTCAATCTCAAAAGGCCTAACCCCATTATGACAAGGACTATACATTTTGTGCATTAATAAATTATAATATTTCCATATTTATTTTAAATGAAATATATAATTAATAATAAATGCACTAGGATAGGTTATATTCAGAAACCTTCCCAAACAAACTTCTTCGGCCTAAGTCGATGAGTCTTAAATGATAAAACCTTAAATGGTAAACTAAGGTGTATAGAGTACCATAGTCTAGGACATCCCCATGATTGTGCTCGGGCTTGGAGGACATGCCCCCATGTTCTCAAAACAAAGTAACCAATTTCAATTCAAAAAACATTAAATTTGATATGAAAACGTTTTATTCTATTTTTTTATAAGACAAATAGAAATACATGGAACCGTTCCGTGGAAATCCAAGGGGAATTTCATAGTATTAGTCGAAGGGCTCGATGAATGTAAATTTTCATGGAGCCCATCCTAGATGACCTTATTATAAATTCCCAATTATAACTCTTGAATGGTTTGAAATCAACACAAACTGACTTTTAAGTCTGAACTGAGTAACACATGGATAGGTCTGAGTCTTTCTTATGGCATTGTATAACCAATCCTTTAACCGAGACCATTCAAAGTGTCTCCCCTAGGGAAATGTTAACACTCTAAAATAGGTAAATATAAATTACACTCGATGAACCCATCCCATGCGTAGATGGTATCATTCTCATCATGTCCACTATCCATTAACAATGATGGAAGATGACACAAGAGTCCAAACAAGGATTCATTAAGTCAGAACCCCAATATTCTCCCTTAGAAACAAGGAAAAAGAGGGAAACAAGAAATAAATTTATGATAAAACAAGAAAGAGGTATGATTTCATTAATTTTATTTCATTAGATCACAACAGGATTATTGTTCAAGGAATTTCATTAGAATTTTCCATTTAACTCAAAAGAAACATCATAAAAACACATATCCAATTAACATTAAGTCCATCCATTCATAAGTGGCATGAGTACATCTAGTCTCAAGGTTCAACACCAATATAAATTGAAACATATCTCAAAGTATTCAGTTTAAATCATTAAACCTTATACACAATTAATAAACTAAGTAAAATAAATAAAATTGGCATTATAGTTAGATCCCCAATCATTCAGGTAGAATATCTCAAGGAGATCAACCCAAAAGGCTGATTCTATATATAAAAGGGTTATCAATAGATATGAGAAGAATTAAATTATATTTAATTTGAAAAATTAGGACCAATGATGGAAATATATTCTTCCCAAAAAATCATTCTATTTAGGGAATTCAATTATGTGATAGAAAAAGTGCATGACCACCTACCTTAGCCTCACATCACTTGCCTCATCCAGTTTCAATATTTGATTCAACCTAGATTGGAATAAATGGATGAAACCATCAAACTCCATGAAAATATGGAAATTATTTTTACAATAAAATAGAACAATTTATTTAGGGATAATCCTTCGTAATAGGGTTGAGTAGGGTTGTCCTTATGGTGACAAGTCCAGTGTTTTTGTTGAAAGAAGAAATAGAAAAATGATGGAGAAGCTACATGAATCCATAGAAAGATGAAGGGAGGATACTTTTTGTGCCTTGGATGAGGGATTATTCTGAAAAAAATGATTTAGTAAAGGGAAAATAAGGGGTTGGGTGAAAAAAATAAGGGGGTAAAAAATTAACTTCACCAACTTTCAAGGTTTTGTATGGTTTTTCCACATGGTATTTCCAATCCTAGAACAAACCTTGAATGGTTTACTAATACACTGGGTATCCCTACAAGGCTTGTTCCATGGTTTAACTAATAATTTGAAATATATTACAAAATGCTATGTCCCATATATGAAATAGGATGCACTCCCATTATCCCTCATTTTTATGGTTTCATACAAACCATGTGGCCCAGTCTTCCCTTTCTTTTCAGGCTTCTGGGATCTAAATGAGCACCAAACACTCCCATAACCTCTTTAAATGATTAGGATTCATATTTAGGGACTTTTAAAGGAATTAAAATTCAAATTTAATGGTCTATAACTTTAGTAGAATTCAATAATTTACATCTTCCCATCCTTAGTACAACTCTCCCTCAAGTTTCCCTTATGAGGGTAGTAGAACATCATCTAAGAAGATCTTTGGCCACTGGGAAAGTACATTAGCCTCTCACTCCTAAGTCTCATCCTTCACGAGTTCGTGATTCCATAGAAACTGAACCATTGGAACTAACCTACCTTAGATAACTTTCATTCTTCGATCAATGGTACATATTGGGCACTCCTCAAAGGTCACATCATCTTCCATCTCTATATCACCATGGTCAAACAAATGAGTTGGGTCTGAATGATACCATTGAAGAAATAATATTTAAGAGATGTTGTGTATGACATGGTACTTATGAGGTAACAATAACTGATATGATATGAGACCAAATATCTCCACTATCATGAAAGGCCAGACATATCTTAGGGATAACACTACCCATATCCTTATGCGTATGTTACCCAGTCTAAGAGATACATAGAAAAATATCTTGTGTCCCATATCAAGCTCAAATTTCTATGACTACCATCAATATAAGAATCATTCATAGACTAAGATAAATTAATATGATTATGAATCAAGTGGATTTTATTTGAAGTATCCAGAATAATAAAATTACCTTATAGAGTTTCCATACCTATCTAAATCCTATATAAAGGTGAACAGAATTGTCTAACATAGAGGGTCTCATACAGAGCCATCTAAATTTTTACCTAGAAGATTTTTTTTGTAGGAAAGATCAACTCGATGAATATTATTTTTTGACGAACCTCAAAAATATAAGATACATGCACAAAAAATATCCTCTAACACTTATATGGTCTTCTCGGACTACCTATTGGTCTGAGGGTGATAATCAGTACTCAGGAGTACCTATAAACCTAGTGACTTCTATAAAAATTCCAAAATTTTAAATTAAATCTGGTGTCTGGTTCCAATATATTATAATTGGGTACACCATAAATTTTTAATATCTCTAAGATATATATCCTACCTTACTCATCAATATATAAGGATTTTGGATCGATAAGAAGTGTGTGCCTTTGCTCAGTCTACCAATGATCACCCCTACAATATCGCTTCATTGAGGGGATCTTGGTGAACCTATAATGAAATCAATGGTGACGTCTTTCCATTTCTACTTAAGAATGAATAAATTCTATAGAATATTATTATGTTTCTAGTGCTCTACCTTCAACTGCTAATATGTGGTTAACCAAGTGATAAAGCCTATAATATTCCTCCTTATACCTAGCCACCAATACTAATGATGTATGCCTATGTAAATTTTTATAATCCTAGGAAGAACTCTCCACATAGATTCATTGAATTACCTCATATGCTCTACCCTCCCAGATATCTAAATTCACCCATACCCATCCACAATAGAGAAATGTGTCACTGTCATCGATAACCAAACCAAGTGGCATGATCTCTCGTGTGATGATTTCCCTCAAAACGAGTCCCTTTAAATCATACATTTTTCACATTCATAATCCATCCAAAAGAAGGTAAATCACCACCGGAGTTACTAGAGAATGTTTCCCATACTCTTAGTGATCCTCAATATACATTTTAGAAAATAGTTCCACCAACTACCACTCACTTTTGGCCTCTGTGACGACATGTGTCTGAGTTTTCTGGCTCAAGGATTCAGCCACTGCATTTCCTTTCTCAATCATCTAAGCAGGCACAATGTTAAATTACTATAGGTATTCAACCAATATACACTATCTAAGATTCATGTCCCACATACAGAAGATGTATTTCGAAATTTTATGGTCCATGTAAACAACAAAATGCTCACCAAGATTGTAGTTTCTACATTAACGAAGTGCATGAACCATAATTGCTATCTCGAGGTCATGTGTAAGATAGTTCCACTAATTAGGCCTCAGCTCATGGGGTCTATATGCCACGTCTAGATCCCCCTGCATCAACACTGCACCCATTCTGATTCATTAAACAACATAGTATATTGTATAACATCTTTTCATCTCAATTAGAATAAGAATAGGGGATGAAATGATTCTTACCATTAACTCCAAAAAATTCATCTCACAAGATTTAGTCATGTCAAATATAATTCCCATTTGGTCAAGCCCATAAGCGGTGCTTCTAGGCATGAGATGTATTGAATGATATTCTTGTAATTGACAGTCTTCCACAAGAAAAATTGTATGTTCAACAAATTATTCGACTGATCCCAATAAACCATGGATATCATATTCTCTAGGTCAAATGACACTCCATCCTTAGATATGATATGACCCACACAATAACATTTTCTAACCCAAAAGTATAATTTACTAATATTCTCATATTTCGAGTTCCATCTCAGTACACTCTGAATGATCTTAATATGATCATATTGTAGGTTTTTAGAGAGTGAGTGCACAAAAATATCTTCTATAATGTCCACCACGAATAAATGAAGATAGTATTGGAAAAATCGATTCATCTGATCCATGAGGACTTCAGAAATGTTTGTTAGGAAAAATGACATAACCTAATACCCATAAAATCTAGATGTACTCCATAAAGTTCTACGTGATATGTCTAATATCCTCAAATGAACCAGATGGTATCCCAACATCAAATTGTTCTTAGATAAAAAAGTGTCTCCTCATAATTGGTCGAAGAGGACGTCTATTCGAGGAAAGGGGTAACCATTCTTAACAATTAACTTGTTCGACCTCCTATAATCAATAAAAAATCCGAGTCTATCATCCTCATTCATTCTGAAGTGGACGGGTGAACCCCATAGAGATGATATAGGTATGGTAAAACCCTTATCCTCTATGTTTTAACGCATCTTCTTGAGTATATCAATCTCTGAAGGTTCCATCATATACATAGTAATAAACATTGGTGTCGGACCTCGCCAATGTTAGATGGTTAACTAAAATTACCTATAAGAAGGTAAGATGGAGAAATTGGCAGGGAATACATCCCTGAAATTATCCAAAATAGTTTGGAATTTTTCAAAACATCATTCCCTAATCACTCATAAATAGACTATTCATATGGGCTATCATTCTGCCTAGGACAGTATTCTTGAATACTTCTCAATTGTCCTAAAGATCGTATTAACCCTTATAGATAAATGTGTTTCCTTGGGTGATGTGAATGGTACCTAAAAATGATATCAAACCACCTAGGATAGATAAAGAACAATCAAGTCCATATCGAGAATGACATCAATGACATTCATATTGAGGACATGGAAACACCATTGGAAACAATACACGCCAATATCAAGGGTGAACTCCTTGCATAGGTGTATACCTTATGAATGAACTCTTAACTTTATGTCAAGGATCATAAAATAACTGGAGTTTTCGATTACTAAGCCCAGACTTCCCATAATTATAGCATATTGTAAAGTGTGTGATGAACATGTATTGAATATGGGATATAATAATGAAGAGGCTACCAAATAGTATCTCTAACTGTAGATGTCCCAATATTTTTCTCTTATGTTGTAGGCTAAAAAAATAGATATGGATTGAAATGAATCCTTGATATTTATCCTATGTACCCTAAGTAGTCCACATTGAAAACTATGAAACTCTAAAGTCTAACTACCTTTTCCTTAACCACCTTCTCATCGTAAATGAACTATTAAATAAAAGATTCTTGCTTAATTATTTGTCACTAACCTGGAACCTGGTGGTTTTTCTAGAACAGAACCGTGCACACTTGGAACTGAAGCAAAGGATAAGTGGAAACATTGAATGTGACCATCCTGTGGCATGCCTAGCAATCTATCTAGTAACTCATACATTGGGTCATTTTGTGGCATGTCATTCCACATTGGTATCACTCCATAAGGATATTCATGTGTGATACCTAAATTTAATGACCCATGCATGTACCCCCAATGCCACTCTTCCTATTACTAGGTTAACCACTTATCCTCTACCAAGATGATGAACTGCCTTTCTTGACATAACCTAAGTCCCTTAAGTTCTACTAAGTGATAAAGGCCTAGTTTAACAAACTCTAATATGGTGGTTAGATGAAAGTCATTCACCATAAATAAGAATTAACAAACAATCCAATCCTATTAATGACTCACAATAGTCAGATCACCACCTTTTAAGTTTGGTTTGAAAAGCAACAATTTAGTGAAGTGAGATAAATATCGCATCACTAACAAATCACCTTGTTCAAGGTACATGAATTCCCAAACATGATTTGTTCTCATTGTATGTGGGAATAATAATTCAACAAAGCCCTCATAGAAATCTTACCAGACCATATCCTTGTGTCGACTAGCTTAAATCAAGATATCCCAGCAACACATGGTAGAGTCACGTAACAGATAGGTCACAAGATTGACTCTCTACCCTGGAGGAATAACTATTTGGAAAAATATAGAAACCATAAAATCCATATAGGAATCAGCATCATGATATCCTCTATCCCTCAAGAAGGTGAGAGTATGGTACTACTGTAATTCATTGGTTTGATCTTCAATAGAGAGGGTAGGTCGAGGAAAACATTGCACTAACTAAACAAAGAAAATAAAAATATCTCAAAATTGTGCATCAGCACCTGGTTAGAGATCTATAGGAGATGGTGCCTCATGTGGCACTACCTGAGGTATAACTAGTGGATGAGGGGCCACTACTTCAGGAGTATGCTCATGGCCACACTAAAGGCGTGTAGAATGAGGTCACCACAGTGGCATAGCCCTACAAATGCCAAGTGCATGTCTCATAAAAGATTTATAACATATATGAAAAGATATAAAAAGTGAAAAACACCAAGGTACCCAACTAAAAAGACACACCTCGATGCATTCTCAAGGATCTTGCACTACGGAAAAATCACAATTTAGCGGCGGTTTTGAAAAACCGCTGCGAAATCGTGCGTCGGGAAACTATTCGCGGCAGTTTTTAAAACAGTCGCAGAACGTTTCGCGGTGCGTTTTTAGCGGCGATTTGAACTGCCTCTAAATGATTTAGCGGCGGTTTTTTAATTTTTTTTTTAAATTTTTTATTTTTTAATAACATTTAATAATTTTTTTTTATTTTTATTTTATTTTATTTTCTTTTATTTTCTTTTATTTCTTTTATTTATTTTATTTCATTTATTTTTTTTATTTGTTTTATTTGTTTTATTTGTTTTATTTGTTTTATTTGTTTTATTTGTTTTATTTATTTTATTTATTTTCTATTTTCTATTTTTCTTATTTATATTATTTATTTTATTTATTTATTTCTTTTATTTATTTATTTCGTATTTATTTCTTTTTCTTATTTATTTTGTATTTATTTTATTTATTTTATTTATTTCGTATTTATTTTCTTTTTCTTATTTATTTCATATTTATTTTATTTATTTTATTTATTTCGTATTTATTTTATTTACTTTATTTATCCATGCATGCAAATCCCATGCCCATGCCCATGCACATGCTCATGCTCATGCTCATTCTCATGCACATGCCCATGCACATGCACATGCCCAAGAAATATAAAGAAATACTGTGTTTGGTGATAATTGAACCCCAAACCTCTTGCATATTTTTCAAATACTTTACCACTTCAGCAAGCTCGTCATGTGGTTAATAAACAGAATTTAATATACTTATATATATTAATTGAAAAAACAAATAATACATAAATAATACTTATAAACTCAATAATAATAAATAATAATTAATAAATAATAAATAATAAATAAATATAAATATTAAATAATAAATAATAAATAATAAATAATAAATAATAAATAATAAATAAATATAAATAATAATTAATAAATAATTAATTAATATAAATAATTAATAAATATAAATAATTAATAATTAATAAATAATGAATAATAAATAATAAATAATAAATAATAAATAATAAATAATAAATAATAAATAAATATAAATAATAAAGAAATAAAAATAATAAATAATAAATAATAAATAATAAATAATAAATAATAAATAATAAATAAATTATAAATATAAATAATAAATAAAAAATAAATATATATAATAAATAATTAATAAATATAAATAATTATAAATTATAAATAATAAATAATAAATAATAAATAAATATAAATAATAAATAATAAATATTAAATAATAAATAATAAATACTAAATAATAAATAATAAATAATAAATAATAAATAAATATAAATATTAAATATTAAATATTAAATATTAAATAGTAAATAGTATATAATAAATAATAAATAATAAATAAATATAAATAATAAATAATAAATAATAAATATAAATAATAAATAATTAATAATTAATAATAAATAATAAATAATAAATAATAAATAATAAATAAATAATAAATAATAATTAATAAATAATAATTTATAATTAATAAATAAATATAAATACTAAATAATAAATAAATATAAATAATAAATAATAAGTAAATATAAATAATAAATAATAAATATAAATATAAATAATAAATAAATATAAATAATAAATAGTAAATAATAAATAAATATAAATAATAAATAATAAATAATAAATAAATATAAATAATAAATAATAAATAAATATAAATAATAAGTAATACGTAAATATAAATAATAAATAATAAATAAATATAGATAATAAATAGTAAATAATAAATAATTAATAATTAATAATTAATAATTAATAAATATAAAAAATAAAAAATAAATTATAAATAAATATAAATTATAAATAATAACTAAATATATAATTAATAAATAATAAGTATATAATAAATAATAAATAATAAATAAATAATAAATAATTAATAATTAATAAATATAAATAATTAATAAATATAAATAAATAATAAATATAAATAATAAAAAATAAATAAAAAATAAAAAATATAAATAATGAATACAAATAATAAATAATAAATAATAAATAAATATAAATAATAAATAATAAATAATAAATAATAAATAATAAATAACCAGTAACAAATATTATTCTTATTAATAATATTTTATTATTAGTACTAATAAATAATTAAAAATAAATAATAAATAATAAATAATAATTAAATATAAATATTAAATAAATAATAAATAATAAATAATAAAGGTAACACATGAAAAAGTATGAAAAGACGTGGTAAGGGATTAAAAATCCTGAAAACACATGAAAACGAATGGAGAAGCATATGAAGAATGAGGCATTCGAAAGAATGAGAACGCATGAAAACACATGACAACTCTGGAAAACCCCTTAATAATTCAACACAATCATCATAACAACCCACAAAAACCCATTGATAAAGATAACAAGTCATGGAAACCCAAATAAATAGTAATAAATGGAGCAACTGTTAAAACCCGTCAAAACGGTCATAAAGAGACAAAAACATTGGACTCACATTAACAGAGATAACTTATGATCCGAGAGTCCGTTTTAGATCCGCGACCTGTCAAATCAAAGATCCTGATACGATCATTAACCTGATAGGTGAAAGAGTCTGAATGGAAAGGCGTATCGGAAGTTGTGACCATTTAAAAAAAAGCTGATGGGGAACGGGTGCTAGAAACTAGGCATCGAAAAACATAACAAACCTGATACCCACTAAAAAGGCCATAACAAATGATCCAGGAGTGCATGTGGGCGCCACGACTAGTCAAAATGAAGCTCATGGAATGAGCTATGATCTGGCAGGTGGAGGTGTCCGAACTGACACGCGGATCGTAAGTTAGGTCCGTTTGAAGACAAGTTCGAAGGGACACCTATGACGGAAAAGGGGTTTCAGAGGCCTTCATAGGAGGTTTTGCGGTCGAAAAACATGACAGAAGAATACTTGTGTCGATCTGGTGCGTAGCTCTCTTCACTGGCTTCGATTTGATATGTGGTAGAGCCCAAACGGACACACGAAGCGAAATTTATGGTCGTTTGAAGTTGGAGAACTTTTTTCAACATTCTTATAACTCTAATATCTTCTGCACCATTGACTGTCTCATGGTTTTAATTATATGTTCCTCTAGACCTCTTCATGAGCTTCTATTTGACTGATCGTGGCGCTCCAACGGACACCCGGATCAAAAGTTATGGTTGTTTTAGTGATTTCGGGGTTTCTCGTGTTTTTTTATTTTTTCCTTTCATTTCGCGGAGGTTTTACCGAAATCACAGCTATTTCACGGTGGTTTTTTAAAAAAACACAGCTAATCCTCGAAAAAAATAAAAAAAAAATTAAAAAAAAATCAAAAAATAAAAAAATAAAGCATTTCGCGGCGGTTTTTAAACCGCCGCGAAACGGCGGCCAGAAACGCGTTTAGCAGCGGTTTTTAAAACCACCGCGAAAAAACCGCCACTAAACGGCTATTTTCTTGTAGTGTTGGTCTTGGTGAGTATAATTCACAACAAAATTATCAGAGAAGACAATCCCTATAGACCATTAATAAGTTCAGCCCAGGAAAAGGTCTCATGCCCAAGGTTACCAGTCCGTTATAAAATAAAAAAAATTCATTCTAATTACTTATATTAATTCTTATTTAATTTATTATTGAAATTATGATCCAAATAATTATTTCTCAAATTCCAACTCATAAGGAACCTTACACTATATAAATTTATGTTTTCACATAAATTAAATATATCCCAACCTTTACAACATATGGGAGGATATAATAAGCCTCAGGAGGTGTTTTGATTAGGTGAACTTCCCTCAACACCCGAAAATCCGGATACTAATGTGGAATCATTGCTCAATTGAACCAATTGTGAAATAATAAATAAATTTATCACACCAAAAGACATTGAATCAAGGAACAATAAGTATCACATGAAATATATGAAAATTCATACTATAATTAGATTTGGCATGGCATAATGCCAAGAAATTTAGTCCTATTTTACATAGGATGATACAAAATTCAAATGTTCCCTCGTATCATTAAGAAGAAAGAATAAGTATTCCATTTATTAAATAACTACTCTAATATATTGAACCAACCTATGGAAAATCAAGGAAACTATTATAGCAGAATCAACAACAGTATTTACCCATCTTAAGAAATTTGGATTTCCCATGTACGTGGGGTAGATACTCCCAGTACATGCTGGTCTCCAAATTCTTGTTTCTGAATCTATTCTCTAACCGAATAAGTATGAAAAAGTAAAAGCCTATGATATCACTTTATATTGTCACACACCATGTTCAAAAAAATAGTTCCCCGAATCGGTTAGCCACAGGACCTCAAGAGTGCCCCCCAAAAATCTAGAGGCTACTGACTATAAGTGAGGGCCATGGGTATGTTGATTGGGAATTTTTTCCCTCATTTATCATAGGAGAGTTAAACAATATATATAATAAAAAATTTAATAACTCACGATATCCATTTAGAAGTAGAAACAAAAATCATAAACATGCATGATAAAGTAATAATGTTCAGAATCTGGATAGATGACCAAACATAACTGATGGTGGTAATATTTCATGTCTAAAAAAATTACTAAGAAAGGGAAATGGATAGAATAATATAAAACATGATGTATAAAATAATCCAAAAACATCTAAATATATCATCATTTACATAGGCTCATTCCTATAGTCCCAACTCCATCCAAGAAAAGTGAATCAAGTATTGGAATATGGATGCTTCCCTTTGTCTGTACTTGTGATCATGAAGTTTACTTGGGTACCAAAGGCACCCGAACATGGTAGGAGATTTCAACCACAATATTCCTTTACCCATGGTTTCATGGACTCTTCATTTCATGAGATAATTAATAGAAAGTGTTACATATTTAATTTAAATGCAATATAGAATTAATAATAATTGCACTGGACTAGGATATGTTAGGACACTAGAGAAAACTACCTAATTTTACGTGAGTTGGTGATTCTAAACTAAGAGAACCTGAAATGATATAGTTGGTGAATAATTATCCATAGGCTGGACTATCCCCAAGATGTTTCTTGGGATTTGAGGATATGTTCATAGATTTTCCAAACCAACTAACCAATTTCTATTCGAAAACATTAATGTAGCTTTAATTTTTTTAATCATTTATTTTATAAAACAAATAAAAATTCCTAGAGCTCATACATTGAAATTATAGGGGAATTTCCTAGTATAACTCGAAGGGATTGATGATATAACAATACTAAGGATTATATCCATGGTACCCCAATTATTAAACCCCATGTATCACTACGGCATGGTGTGAAAACAACGCAAACTAATCGCAGTGTATGAACCTAACATTGTATATAGGGCCCAAGTCTCTCTTGTGGCATGGTATAACCAATATTTCCATTGATTTATTCTATGGGATATCATCTTAGGAACTGGTAACACTCATTTAGAGGTAAATATAAAAATCCCTCATATATACTATCACATGCATAGATGGTATCTTTCCCGATTCATCTACTAGCCATTAGTAATTATAGATGAAGGCACAAGAGTATTTCCAAGGGGTCCTTAAGTCAGACCACAATTATCCCCCTTTGTAAAAAAGGGAAAAAAAATTAAATTATGTAATTCATTTATGATAAACCAAGAAAGAGGTATGAATTCATTTAGTACAAGACATTAGATAACACTACGATTATTGGTAAATAAATATCATTGGAATTTTCCATTTAACTCAAATGGAATAATGTAAAAACACATATCTAATTCATATTATGTACACCCATATTTAAGTGCAATGGGAATGGCTATTGTATAGGTTCAATACCCCAAGAACGTGAAACATATTTCAAAGAATTCAATTTAAATCATAACCCCTTAGAGACATTTTAAAAAACAATGAAAATGGAAAAAATTAGCATTATTGGTGAAGCCCAACCCATTCATGTGGAATATCTCATGGTGATCAAAAAATGATGATGATTTACCACATAAATAGGTTTACAATTTCTACTAGAGGAATTCCATTCTTTTAAATTTGAAAAATTAGGAGCGAAGCTGGAAATATCGACTTGAGACATAATGGTGTCATTAATGGAATGAAACGAAACAATGAAAAAAGTATATGACCGCCTACTATAGCCTCATATAGATTACCTCATCTAGTGTCAAGTGTTGTTTTGAACTAGATTGAATGAAATCAATGTAACCATCAAATTACCTAAAAATAGAGAAAAATAAATTACACAAAAATAACCCAAAAATATTTATGGTTAAACATAGTTAAGAGGCATGAGTAGGGTTAGTCTTACCATGAGGGGTCCAATGCTTCCATCATATTGAGAAACGAACAAGAAACAATGAATATACATGAATCCCTAGAAATAGGAAGGGATGTGGGTTCATGATCCTAGGATGAGGGAGCCCATTGGAGAAACAATAATAAGGAATAAAAGGAAAATAAGTTGTTGGCCTAAAAATTTAAAGGGGGTGAAAAAGTAATTTCAACGAATTTTAACATTGTGTGTGGTTTGGCTAAACATTAGGCCAAACCATGCACAAAGAGTGTGTAGTTTACGACTACATAGTAGTACAATTCATGTTTTTCCACGTGGTTTGACTAACTATTCAAAACCTATTCCAAAAGGCTTTGTCCCATGTGTGTAATAGGTCTCACAGTCTACCACCCTGGGATGCATGGCTTTAGAAAAACTGTGTAGCCTCGTCTTCTCTTCCTTTTTTAGCCTCCCAGGATTTGAATGAGCCACATATTCTCCCAAACCCTCCAGTAATTAATTATATGTCATATTTAGGGCCTCTTTATGGGACTAAAATTCAAAATTAATGTTTTGTACCTTTATGAGAAGATGAAACATTAAAAATAGGTTATTTTAAGGAAATATATATATATATATATATTTGGTCAATACACCCCCAATGTAAATTAAAACCTCAAGTTTTTTTTTCATGACCTACTAATGAATATATTTAAGGGTGTATAACATAAATATTCCACTAGATATTCTATTTCAAGGTGGGTTTCATACATATTATCTAGGGTACATCTATTGAAAACATCATTTCATTTTTAATATTAATATAATTGATATTGATTTTATCTATAATGGTTTAGGATAAATTCCCATAATTACTCAATGTTAAGAACAATATATATTATGATTATTTTTCTTAGGGAGTTCATATTCAAACATATATCAGAAGTTAATCACTGGATTATTTAGGATTTCAATTGAAATTCCCATCTATGAAACTGGATGTGAGCCTCATGTAAATAGATAAAACCCACCCCCAATAAGATCCTAATAAGTGAAAAGAGATAAATCTATATGATTCAACATTATAAAAACCTAAATAAAATTAAAAAACTTTTGATATAACAATTATACCACCAAATAATTTTATTAATAACTCAATATATAATTGGTGAAAACAGACCTAAAATAAGTGATCAATAAATATAGAGTAAAAAAATTCACTATCCTCTTGATTATAAGTTCTTCGATATTCTTTTCCTTATTTCCATTTTCTAGGAGGTTGTTACTAAAAGCTTTCCTCATTATCCATTTGATTAGAGAATTTATTTTCCAAATTTCAAATTTCAGTATCCATTAAACAACGTATCATTATGGTTCCACTCTTTCCCATAATTACAAGTTCTATATAACCTTTATATCCATATTTTTAGTATTTATTTGTCCCCTTAAGAAAATGAATATTCCCAAATTTTTGACTTATATGAAATTGAAACATCATTCCATTATCATCATTGTGTCTAAACATCCAAAAGGATCCATCCATATCATCATTGGTGGGTTTTGTAACTCAACATTGTTCACATTATTAATCCTCATTCAAGATAATTGGTTTCAGGTAATTAAGGGTATTATAACTCTAACTATTATGATATTAGGTTACTTGTTGTGAAAATAATTGCATTTACTATTGAATCCTTTTCTGAATTGATTATTTTGGGATAAATCCATTAATAATATGAAAAAAAATAACATGATAAATGAACAACTATCATCATAAAAATATATCCTCATGATTTCCTACTCTACAAAACCATCATTTTTTCATACACTTATTCTATTTCAGCTTTTATATTGTTTATTTCAACCTATATCACTCAAAATTTAAAATATATCATTTTTGGTTCAACATAGGTTTCATTGAGTTATGTTCTTTCATAATTATTAATATAATCCTAAAAATTATAGCCCCAAATTTCCACAACCTTTCTAAATATACTTTAAACTATAAATTCATTGAAATCTATTCTGCTCAAATCTAACTTATTGTTTATCCATGAAACAAAGTATCGACTAATATATACCTTATCATATGATTCCCTATGTTTTGATCTATTGTGAATGTAGCCACATTACTAGTAGTTTATCAAAACTAAACATATTTATATACCTTATATTGGTTTATAAGGAGAATGTGAATTAACCCAAACATATCCCTCCAGTGTTTCTAGCAAGTTCATTAGTCTTAATCCCACTCCCTATGTACTAGTGTGGTGATTGATTTGATACACAATCATCCATTTTCTAGGTGATTAACCCTAGGTGCATATGTTATATAACTACAACCACTTTTAAATATCCATGTAGGGATTTAATTTTCAGAAGAACAAAAAATCGCAAACAAACCAAAACCATAGTATGATATCCTATACTTAAATATTTCCCCTAAAATTCTCCATATGGTCTCACCAATAATCACAAAATAATATTCAAATAAATAACCAAATCCCAAAAAATTAAAATCAAATTCATAAAATAATAATTGAGGTGACCTAGTCAAAATAAATCCATTTATAATAATATTTTTCATAAATAATCATTCTATCTCATATATATTCTACCAAAATAGAGAAATGGTGCTTTTTTGTATTGAGGAATATGCATAAAAAAATATTTTTACCCTACTCTTGAACATGTCATAATATCTTCTTAACCATAAACTCCCTAAAAAAATCTCACATGTAATACCCAACCTCATAACCTAGGGATAGAATCATAAGAATTTATTTATATAAAACTCTCATTAAGAGAAAATTTAAGAGTCATTAATCAATGATCACATGTATACATAGGATAAGCATATTTTTATAATCAAATTAAATAAATAATTCAATCCTAAAAACATAAAATATAAATTTTAATTCATCAAAAAATGGAATTGTATAACATATAGAGGAACGATTCAATAAACATTATCCATGATAAATATATTAATCAGAATAATAATCAAATTATTGTGGAAAAAACAAAATAATCGCAAACACATTGTGAGAAAACTTCATTTTAAAAATCATATATGAATAAACACAATATTACCTTGCCTAAAATTTTTCGAACTCTCATTATTCCCATTCTCATGTTGACTAACTCAGTATGTACATGACTGACTATCTTAGGATTTTTCAAGTTATACCAATGCATAAGAGGAAGATAATGGGACCCACCATTCATTATCCACACATATGTGTTCCAATTAAAAATAAATTATCATTTTATAAAGAATACATGGAAATAAAATGAGTTTCATATAATTTTCATAATACATTATAAAATATAAACATTAAAAAATCCATCAATAATCATTACATGTTAGACCCATAGATAATAAAGGGGGATACAATGAAATTATGTATCTTTATAGGTAAATATAATTCAATTGAAGAAATAATTCATATGTTATTTTTATGATATTGATTAAGAAAATAAGGTTCCATCAGTAATTTCCCCAAAAAAACAACATATGGGCTTGTAGGAAAACGCCATTAATTAATGAAATGGAAAACTGGGTATTCTAGTGGAAAATGCATAGGAGGAAACGTTATTCCTACTCAAAGTGGATGGGTAGGAAAGATAAATATTAATATGGATTACTTTAGAAATAAGAAAAATAAAATTAATATTCCATATAAAGGTATAATTTAGTATGTAAAATGAAAAAGGATATAGAATTATGAATTCATATGAGAAACATTAAAAAGAAATTTCTTTCACACATTATTGAAAATGACTTATTAAAAAATTCTAAGTGATATTGTTCTAAAACATTTGGAAAAAATTCAAGGTAGTTCAAAATTTACTTTTTAAAATCTTCGAACAACTATATGGATATCTAAAAATTGTGTATTTAAAGATAAAAATAAGATTATATAATGAAATTTCAATTTAAATTATTTAAACAAATTATGGAAAACTACATCTCTTTAAATGTTGATAAAATATTATGTTTAAAAAACTAAAGGAGGAAATAAATAGCACAAAATACAACTATAAGATAATAATATGAACATGATACCAATAGGAATGGCCATAAAAATTCCTCATATGGGATATCAAATTTGAGCGGTCATGAATTTGAAATGAGGTTGGGAATAAAAACTTTTTTGGTTGAATAATAATCAAATAAAACCAATTGAAGGAGAGATATATAGAAATTGAATTTTATAAATCATAAATAAAAGACAATTCATTACAAAATATATAAAATATGTAGAATATATACCATGAAAAGGAAATAATTAGAAAATACACATCATATCTCTAAGAATAAAAATTGTGATTAAATACCACTTACCTCGGTGTTTATTCACTTGGAACATGCCCTCAAATTCCTGAATAATAAAATAAATATTACTAAAAACATTCTAAATATCGTTATTCATATATTTTTTCTTATTTAATTATTTTTATATTATCATATGTTAGTCATTTATTATATAGTTTTGAAATATGTTGGGTAGTTGAAGTACTTTGGTTAATTTATATATAATTATATCAGTATGTGAATTTGTGAAAATTGTGATGTAAAATTTATTAATAACAAACATATTTATAGAATATTATATCCTTTATTATTTTATTATCATAAAAATTACATAGTTACATAGGTTTTCTAAAATAATTCTACATTAATAAAGGTACTCCCATATGTTATTTTTCAGTGGTTAAGATTGCTTTGATGAATTATTGTTATTATGAAATATTGAATATAAAATATTATATTTACAAATATAAATAGTTTAAAAATTAATTTTTATTTTTTAAATAAAATTATATTCTTATCCATGTTATGTGGTTATAGAAAATATATTACATCATTCCGTGGATGTGGTAGCCTCTACGAAGTCACCCAAATTGATTATATTTCCATGGAATGAAAGAAAAGGTGAGTAAAATATTTTTATTTATTTAAAATTTTAATCAATATATAAATATCACATTAATCAATTTATAAGACATGTATTATTTTCCCTGTAATTTGGTCATGAAAAATAGAGCATGCGGCTTTGTGGAGGCGGTAGCCCATGTTTAAGCATGGGTGATACATTTGTTTTTTAGGTAATGGGAGTGGATAAGGGATTGAATTATATTATAGTAAGATTTATCATGTTATAAATATCATATTAATACATTAAATGGACTTTTACATCCATAAAATAAATTTTTTAATGATGAATAAATCAAATTATTCATAGATAAGGTAGTCCACACGTACATGTGATTAATGTTTTCATTTTTTGAGCAACGTGGATTGTGAATGATGATATATAGGGATTTGTACTTTTGAAAATTTTAATTAATTTATATATATCACATTATTTCATATATTAATAATAATAATCAATTCATGATAGGTGGTGATGAAAAAATTGAAGCCATCGTTTCATGGAGGTGATAGTTCATACATATGTACAATAGTAAAAAAAATATTTATCACGTCAGCCTTATCATGTCGGTTATTCATTAATGACATGAAAACAAAATTTAATAAGATTTATCATACGATTTATTATATAACCAACATTATAAATTGATTTATATTCTTTTTCACATCAGTTTATAATGTGACCAACATGAAAACTGAAGTGAAAATGATGATATGTTACTTTTTCATGTCTATTATTATAAAACTAATGTGATGAAGGATGTTTTCCTAGTTAATCATGTCGATAATTGTATAAATGATGTGATAAATCCATTTTTATTCCAATTCCATGTTATTTATATAATAACTTATGTGAAAAATAGGATTTATCCTGATGTTTACATAATAATAGACGTGATAAAACATCCCAGGCTTTGATCCTTTTCCAAATTCATCCCAATCCTTTTTTAAGACTCTTCCACACATCCAATATCCTTTGGTCTTGATTGGGCCTATAAGGGGAGCAACGTTATAGGGCTCCCTCCTTATCGTCACCTCCTTCCCTAGGGTTTTCGCGGTGGCCTTCCATCTGCTCAGCGAGTCCTGGCGGTTCCTCAATTTCAGTGGATTCGGGGTTTCCATCGTCTCTCCCGCTCACCATTTCTTGCACTGATCGCCCAATTCCTTTTGCTGGATAGGGTTTTCGTTGGAGGCATAGTGTCGGCCCGAGACCGAAGTTCTGGATCCATTGTCCTGAGGTCTTATCCTTGCTTTCAGTGTGGGAGGTTGGTGATTTGTGGAGGCTCTCGAGGTCGAAAAAGACGGCGGCGATGGGATTTGGGTAGCGGGTTTCCTCTGCTTGCAGCGGTTTCCTACTTCCTCGTGTTTGGTGATCCTTGATTCCTTGATGGTGATGATACTGTGCTGATGAATTTGAATGCTGGAGATAACTACCGCGTAGGGTTTGAAGGTTTGAGATTTGAATTTTGAAAGTGTGATATTAGAATTTGTGCTCGGATCTTTCCTCCTGGTGATTTCTGGCATGGGATGGAAACGCTTCCCGGTGGTTGGCCTCGCCGGCTCTCTTCTCTGGTGGTGACGCTTGACGGCGCTACTGGTTGGACCTATGGGTGTAAGACCAGTTTTTCATCGGCGTACTCTTCGGAGTGTTCTGGATCCTTCTCGGTAGCGCGTCGACATCTTACGGTGAGTCCATGGGTTCGCCTCTTGCGACAGTTGTGTGCCTGAGTTTTTCTGCTAGAAAGTATTTTGTGTTTTACTGGATGATGGTCTTTGGGCTGGAGGCCCTATTGTCTAGAAACGATAGGGAATTCCAGTTTTTTGGGTTCCTGTGATCCGCGAAGGTTCGTGAAGATGGTGGCCGGACCATATTGTCTCGATGCTCCGATGATGGCTCCCCCGTCGTCCTGCTTTGAATGGTGGCACATGGAGTTCTGGATTGTCTTTCCAGCGGTATGATGGATTTTGCATGGATTTTCTCCTCGAGGTGGTTGTGTGGCTCGATGTGGGCACATTGTGCATGGTGCTTTTGAATTTATAATTTCTGAATATGTTTTCTTTTGGATGATCTTTTGTTTGGTTGTGAGGTTTCCGGTTATCCTAAACCGGATTTATGACAATCAAAAAAAGGATTTTCAGTCATTTGAATCATTTCGTTGTTATTCTCCTCCCATTAAATCCAAAAAAAATTTCTCACATAGTATCCTTAACCCTCATTTAATTCATCTGGTAGACTCAAATATCAGTTTTTCATATTCTTAGATCATTAGGTTTTTTATCCCCATTGTTGCGCATTCATTCTTCCCCACTCTAAGTTAAAACGCACACATTGATCCTCTCTTTTTGTCATTCAATGTAGTTAAATCCCTAACTATGGTTTTTTATTATATAAACTCAAATATTACATTACTATATACTTAAACCATCATATTTTTTGTGCCTCATCATTGCTCAATATTATATAGATCTTCTCATTCCTCACTGTAGTCAATTTAAATATTTGTTTCATTTATCCATAAGAAATACATTGTTGAATATTTTATAAGATATATGATGTTTTTTGTGAGGATTACCTATTTAGTCAAAATGTAATTGTGGTATAATGGATGGTAATGAATTCTGAAAGAAATAAATTATCAATAGATGGTGTAGGTTTTTAATTAGTTAACACTGATTCAATTAGTTTTTATGTATCATGAGAACTAGCACATGAGGTTCTTAATTTTTCATTTATTTAAGTTAAATAGTGTGTGAATCATATTATATATTAATTTTGTGGGGTTAAATTTAAATATAAATTCATTTTAACGGGATTGTTTCACAGATTTTAATAATGTAACCCATCTTAAACTTCATCATTGAATCTCAAAATGCTACATATTTGAATGAGGTTTGCGAATCATTCATTATTTATTCCTTCACTATCATGTATATGGATAAAATTTAATTACTATTATACACTTATTAGGGGACTATTAATAAGTTAATGTAATGTATACATACATTTCAATGTGCATATATTTCAATACACAATATTCTCTAACTAGTCTGTATTCATATCAACAAATTCGTTTGATGTGAGGAAATTCATACCATGAAAAATCGCATATTAAATATGAAATCCTCATATTATGAGTTACAGAAAAAATAAAGTTGACATTATTAGTGAATACACAATATGGAACTATCAATTGGTTCCTTTATATATCATATTATATTATGATAGATTTATTTTCATGGAATTACACATGAATCACAAGGTATTCATATTAAAAGAATTTTTTTCCCTATAAATTTGGATTTTTATTCTATCAAATAAATTATATTTTTATCTTTAAAATATGATTTATTCGTGTGTCATATTCAAATAAAACATTTTTCCATAGAATACACAATATATAATATGTATTGAAAAATTTTCATAATACACTAGAGAAAACTAATATATAATATTAGTTCTATAAATATATATGTAGCCCATTAAAAATTCATTATTGTGTTGTTTGAAATCGACTATATAATTTTATTGTAGTATGAATTAAGGTTTCAACAAATAATTTTTGAATGGTTATGAAAAAAAACTTATAAATTCAATAATAAAAGTACCAACCAATTTGGAAAATGTGCACTTGATTTTGATTCTATTCCATAACATTAAATTTCAGGATTCATATAATTTAATTTAGAAGAAAATTATACATAATATAATGGTTTAAATATATTTTCTTTTTTAAATTACTTACCTACATATCTTTTTAGGATTTAACATTTATATTTAAACTTAACTTCCATTAATGTATATAATTTATAATTATATTTACAAATACACATATATTTGTTTTATATTTCAAAATTATATTACTTTAAAAATTGGGAAAATTTTATATAAAATACTAATTAGCATATCTTGAAAATATATATTTTTTTTATATTTGTTATAGATTAAAACGATTTAATTTAGAATTATATCACATCTATTAAGTGATGAATATGAGGAAGGTGTTGATATTTTTTGGAATTTTCTATATTAAATGTTCCCAACAATGACATGTTTTTATTACATGCCTAAAATATTAAAATATAAAGAAGTTGAAAAGTAGATATATCAAATTCATTTAGTTTTTCAGTGTTTTATCTGATTTACATCCCTTGAATTTGGCATGGTGAAACATTGAAAAATATTTGATCTCATTATGATGATTCTTTTCTTGATGGTATGTCTGATCAAATTGATCAAATGATTCATTATACTGAAGTAATCTATGATAATAAGGAATCCAAAATTGATCGTCTATATAGATATGATAAAAAAATTATTTTAGTTTTATAGAATTTATGGTTTTATCATTGTTTTTAAGGTTGATTAACTTGAAGGTTTAACATGTATGGAGAGACAAGAATTTTATAGTGTTTCTAAAAATGTTGAATGATATTCTTACTAATGTCAATGAAGCCCCAGATTTTTATTTTAAAGAGAATAAAATATTATACCTGATGGGATTATGGTAAAAACATTACATGCCTTCATGAAAGACTATGTGATATATATGAAGTAATAAGAATTTATTTCAGGGTGACCTAAATGGGGGACGTCATGGTATTTTTTGATAGAAAAATCATTGGCTGGTTTAGTAATTATAGATACCCATGACATTTAATTATAGTATCTTTTTATAATTCTTCATTTGAAACATTTATTTTCAAAATTTCATGATACAAAAGTTTAATATGGTGTGAAGATGAGAGGATATGTGATGGAAAATTATGTCATTAATACTGATTGTCCATAGTGGAAGAAAATTGATAACTACTTTTCAATATTAAAAAATGATGTTAAAAATATCATACATGGACTATGCATTGATGGAATGAATCCATATAGAATCCATAGTAGCACAATTAGTTCATGTCATATTTTATTGGTAATTTATCAATTATCTACTGAATCTTGTATGAGGATAAAATAATTCATGCCTAGTTTAATTATATCAATTCCAAAAAACACAAAATTGATATTGGCATTTTATTTTGACCATTTATTGATGATTTGAAACTATTATGGGGGTTTTATATCAGTGTATGTTTTTTATAAAATAGAATTCTTTCAGTAGTATGTAATAATTATATTCATTGTAAATGAAATCCCAAAAAATGTAAATTTTTCTTAGTATGGTGTTAAGTTCTATAAATCTATCCAATTTGTGAATAATATACTTTATATTATCAACTGCCTCATTAGAGAAAACTAGTGTACATGAGTCATAAAAATTTTCTTTCTATTTATAACTCATATAGAATATTAAAAAATGTGTTTATTGGTTCACATGAAAATTATATTTCTCGAAAACCATTATCCATGAGAGGGTGGAAAAAATTGATGTGACATTTGAAAAGACATAAAAATATAGAATATGTATATATATGTATGTCAATTAAACTCCCTTCTTACATTAAAGGTTAACCTTCAGAAGAAAACTTTCAAAATTAAATGGCTTAAGGATGGAGAAAAAAATCTAAATTTTACAATTCACTACAATGGAGAAGGAAGGATAATAGGGATTTTTCCTTTCTTAAAGATGGGGATAACCAAATTGATAATTAAGAAGTTATGTTAAGTCATGGTGTCTACTACGTCAACAACATACTTGATGGTCATGATAACAATAAAGATATAAAAATCATATTTTACCCACATGTTTGGAGATAGTGATAACAATAATTTAACTAGTGCTCCTATTGATCATGAAATTAATGATTTTTTCTTCACCATGAAAACTAATAGTGCCCCCGATTCGGATGGTTTTACTAATGAATTGTTTCATAAAAATTGGGATACTATTCCCAATGATGTTTCTCACTTGGTCAAATTGTTTTTTCTAATGGCTACCTTCTCCATGGTATTAATGTTCAATTTCTCTCATTAACTCCCAGATATGATAATGCCTCATAAATTCTTCTTTTTAGACCAATTGCACTTATTAACACTATTTATAAAATTATTTCTAAATTGTTGGCTATTATATTTGCCCATGTTGCTGACAAAATTGTTTCACAGAACCAATTTGGATTCCTCAATGGTTGAAATATCTAAGATTACATTTTCCTCACCTATGAAAGTAAAAATGTTTTGAGAAAAGTATAAAAGAGGAGGGATCATTTCCATAAAACATTGCCTCATAAAATCCTTTGATACACTTGATTGGAGTTTCACTTTAAAAGTTCTCAACTACTTTGGTTTTAATGACACATTTGTAACAAGAATTAAAACAATGTTTAATTCTACTCAAATTTCTGTTTTGACTAATTTTTATACAAAGGGTTATTTAAACAAATCAAAATGTGTTAGGCAATTTGAGCCTCTCTCTACCATCCTTTTTTGGTATTTCTGACCATTATCTTGGAAGACTTATCATCGCTTTAGTTAATTAAGGTACAATAAAAACAATATTTTCCTCTATAACCACAATTGTTCCTTAACATATCTTTTATGCGAATGATATTATTTTATTCCTACATGGAGAAAAAGGAAACATAAAAAATCAAAATGTGGTCCTTTCTCACTATGAAGATATGGAAAGACAATCTATTGACATGAATAATTCTTCTATCCTCGTTGAAAAACGTTTCTCTGCTTCTAGAAAAGCTGTTATTATTAATTAACATGGTATTAAAGAAGTAGATTTTCAATTCAGGTACCTTGGAGTTCCTATATTTTGTGGGAAGCCCAAAAGTACACATTTGTTCAATATTTTTGATCAGATCACTAATCAAATCTCTTCTTGTAAGGGAATATTTTTAGCTATGATAGGATGAATCATTCTTGTCAAAAACACCATTGTTTCTAAAATGGTCTAATCTATGATAGTGTATAAATGGAATTATGAGATGGTCAAAAATATCAAGATAAGAATAAAAAATTTTGTTTGGAGTGGAAGAACTCTTTATTGGAAACTTGTCATGATCCCCTAGTCTAAATTTTTCAATCCCCTCGAAAATATTGTTCTTGGAGTTAAGAACCTTTGACTCATTAATGAAGCTCTTCATGTTATTATTACTTTGAATATTTTACACAATAATTCCTCAACCTTTTATTTCCTAAAATTATAATTTTATAATAACCTCAAATAAGGAAATTATTTACATATGGATTCTTTTATCTGGACTTCATTTGAACTCACCTTTTCAAAAATAATATCTCACATGTGATGTATTATTAACAAAGAATCTTATTTGATGTTTTGGTTGGATTATTGGAATGCATTCCCAATTTTTTCTATGATTGACCATATGCACCTCCCCATGGACGTAAAAATACCCATAAATGATTTCATATGCTCTATAGATTTATATTTACCATAGGATATGACCAATATTGTTAACTGCCACCATTTTGTGAACACAGATGATTTTATTGTTTGGGAACAAGGTCACAATAGTATGCTAAACTATAATAAATAATAAAATCATAATTTCATAAAAAAATATCATATATTTATCATGGTTAAATAATTTCAACAAAAAATATGTAAGGCCCCACAAATTCACTTTTATTTAGAGAATTTCATACACTCGTGTTCCCACAGATTACCCTCATCAGTTATTTGATATAAAATTGTGTTATAGATTTGATATGTGTAATAAACATAGAGAGGATTAAAACTATATTTTACAATCTTGAGATACTTCTTATTCTTTATTGAATTATATTTATGACACTTTTGATTACAGATGGTCATGTTTAGACTCAATTTTCCTTCAGCTATAGATATGCACTTCTAGGAATGCCTCTCCTGAAATTGGACATATTTTAATTATTTTTGTGGCCAAAATAATTCATATTATTTGGTTCGAAGGAAATGTTTTCATTCACAACAATAATAATTTCAATCTTCATGCATCTCAAGTAAGGATTTACACTATGATCAAGGAATCCGAGATTATGTAAATAGGTACCTACCACAATTCTGTCAATGATTTTAATATCCTCACATAGATAAAAATAAATGGAAGATGAAATATGGAGAATGGTTTCTAGAGGTATTACGGCAACCCCCACTACCTGGTTAGACCAAAATGAATGTGGACAGTGCCTAAAATGGTAACCCATGATCTACAGGTTATGGTATTGTTTGCAGAGATCACAGGAGTAATATTCTGGGATGTTTTAATGTTTCATGTGGTTTTTCTTCATCCCTTGAAGTTTAGATGTACAATATCATTATTTCTAATGATATCATCATTCAAAAATGATGGAATATGGTATTTATTGAAAGAGATGCAACTACTATAGTTTAGGCCCTTCTCCATGGAGTGTTTCATCTTTTGTGGCCCCTCACTACTAGATGGATCACTTTCCTACAACGTCTACAGGAGCATAATCACATTTTCACTCATGTATATGGAGAGGTGAATAGGGTTATCAATGTTCTTTTAAATAAAGGAGATTAAAATGAAATGATGTGTATGGGGAACCTCCCAACTAATCTCTTCTTGTTTCATAAAAATATTTTAATAAACTTCTTTCTTTCAGAACAATGTAATTTTCCTTCTATCATTATATATTTTGTGATTTAGTCTATTCACCAAGGAATAATATTTAGAAAATGTAGAAAATTAGGTTTTTCAATGTCTTCATGATTTAAAAGTGCCATAATGTTATTATTCAAATCCAAAAAATAATCTTTAAAGGTTTTGAAATTGATAGTTATGAAATGTCATGATTCTCTTATCATCATGAAACAGCTCTTACAATTTTCATTGTTTAGAATGTTGAAATCCCGTGTCAGAATAAATATCAAGAAGGTGTGTTATTTTTTCAATTCAATTTTGTAATAAGGTGGTTCATTAAAATTATTTAAAAACATTGGAAAATGAAGCAGTTTATATTCATTAATAATTGTAAAATTATTTTCCTCCATATTTTATTTATATTGTTGTCTATTTAATGGTTCAATTGGTGTGAGAAATAAATCTTTTGGGACCTGTATATCTATATTTGATGTATCATTATGAATGGTATATGGTGATATTGATGGAGTATGTTAAGAATCCATATTGACCTGAAGCATCCAATTTTCATAAATATATTTCTGATGTGGTTTTAGAGTCTTGTACAAGCTATAATTTTGTAGTGGAGCACATCGTTTTTCCTTCATATCACTATGTATGAGTTAATTTTGGCAGGAAATGGACATATGGATTGAAAGTAAAATCATTTAATGGTGAAAGGACAAAGACGGTGCATTTATAGATATTTAATGACATATATTTTTATCATCCATATATAACATTGAATTATAATTTTTTGAAATAATGTTATCCAAAGAAAAAAGATATGTGGAACATAACAAATAATTTTCTCCATGGTTCAAATAGAAAGTGCTTGGTAGATTAGAGTCATAATGAACATTGAAATGGTTAGTGGGTGGTACAGGTTTAAATTTTATAACATGGTCCTTGTAAAGAATTAATTTCTATGCATTTCATACAAAAGATCATTCCAACAGAAGTGCGGTTCAGAATAGTGCTGAATTGGTGTTGGCAGAAGCAATCCATTTTTCAAGTGCTAAAGATAAAGACCCAATATATATGTCAATTGCATATTATGGAGTCAATGAATATGTTTTGGTGGCCGATTTCATTAAATTTCATGTTCCATTATTTAACTGAAAATGTTGTATCAGTAACAATAGTGTCAAGTATGTAGAATTTGGAATGACACTAGTAAATCTGAATAAATTGGAATACACTATTGATACATTCATCATGGAAACAAATGAAGAACAATTTTTATATTGTCTTGATAAGTGCGATATGCAGTAGTATATTGTTTTACAAAAAAATCATTTTCTTGTTGATAAACATGATGAGGATTTTGATTTATGTGGTATTGATCATACCACGATTCACTGTTTTATTTCACCCTTATACCAATGTATTAAACTGGCATTGTATTGGAAATTACAAGTATAATAACAGATTTCACTAAATTATTGATTCAATTATTTTGGTTTTAACACTTTTAAAAAGGAAAATGTTACATGTTTTGATAATTACATTGAAGGTGGAGGTGATTTGGAGAACCCATGTTGAAGTCCAAGAAAGATGGGCCAATCTGCACATGATCCAAGAACCCCAGTGGACACAACCATATATTTCTACTGAAACGTGCTTCCGAATGGGATGAAATTTTGTGGGACGATCCAAAATTATATGTCCTACATTTCAAATGAAGGAACTGAAGCCCCATTCGGCCTCTACAATGCCCACACTAACTGATCTGTCCAAGGAATCAAAGTTGGACCAAGTCAAATGCAGTGTTCTGTATTCTATCAATATCTAGAGTTGTAGTTGTCTAAATGGTGCCAAACATTCGGTGGAGACAGACACGAGGTGGGGATACAACTTTTCTATTTTTTTCAAAGTGAGAAAAGACTGTCTAAAGGCCGAAATTCATGGTATAAGTGGATTGAAGAAATCATTGTGCCTAAAAAAACCATCAAAATTTCTAATAAAATGGCACCTTGGGCTCCCCATTTGTATGATAGGACAACAGTCAAGGTTCTGACATTTTGGAGTCCCCAAGGAGTCGTCTCAACATCCCAAGAAGTTCTGGAGGCTATGGGGAGTGCTACTTCATCATCTTCTTCTTCTTCCTCTCCCATGGGTTTCTAAACCCCTTCTGATCACTCGGGGAGGAACGTGATTTAAATCCCAAGCTTCATGTTTGTAATATATGAATGATCTTTTGAATTCCAGGTTGTTTTGTTGTTTTTCAAAATCCTCTATTATTATTTTATTGATTTATGTATTGGTATGTCATGCTCAACACATATGATCATGTTTGAGGGTACCCATTCATGTGATGTTTCACACACCGTTCACCACTTTCTTTTCCACCTTCCAATTGCGGTGTTTGTGTGGTTCATATTGGTCAATTGAAATCATATAATCACTGTAAAGGTCATTTATACTTATTTCATGATATCAAAATGAAAAAACATATATACCTGGACAGCACATCGAGTTCATCATGTGTTGCCTTGGTGAGTTTCGGTTATGATGTCGAACACAAATCACCCAATCAGCGGTGATGTCCGATGAATCATTGTGTGTTTTTGACTGAAACCTAGGAGGTATACTAATATAAACTCAGTACAATTATAGTTCTAGGCGTTACAAATCAGGAATTAAAAGATCATAACCCTATATCATGAAGCGATGAAGGATAAACAACATGAGAGTACCCTGGGTTGATCACACTTAATTAATCTTGTTCATTTCTACTTTGTTTTATAGCTTTCATTTTCTATTTTCATATTTAATCATCAAACCTAAGTATTATAAAACCTCATTTCCCTTTTTGACTTCATAATCATAACCAAATTTTGGAATTAATGATCTAAGGCTCCGTCAAGAGACGACCTACGGTTGCTGCTATACTGCAGAAATTGTAGTTAAAAATAAACATCTAATTTGATGCGCTCAACAACACGATCAAATTTTGGTGCCGTTTCCGGGGAGCCAACATCATTTTTTCTCTCCCTTTATTTCCATTTATTTATTTATTTTACTTCTCAATTAGTACTCCTTTTATACCCCACCCCCATTTTATTTTTTTATTGTTATGGGTTTTGTCTTTATTTTGGGTTGTTTTTTGTGTGTTATCTCTCTCTCTCTTCTTATTCTTCTTCTCCATATCCCTCTCTATAATTATGTATTATAAAATTATATTCTATTTTCACCCTTCTTAAGTTATTTTATTCATATTCAAGAAAAACAATCTTCACAAATTATTTTCATGACCCTATCTAGTAAAGAAACACTACTTGAATTTGACCCTGAAATTGAAAAGTCACTTCACACACAAATCAAGGCATCCAGAGAAGGTAAATCAAGTAACATTGAGGAACCCATTTTCGAACCTCATGTGGTCATAAACCAATCCAAAATTGAAACCAATAAACCCCAAGAAAACATGGTTGCAAACTATCGAACACTAAAAGAATTGACCACCCCTGATGTGGAGTACCAACCTACATACATCCAATATCCCGAGGAAGCAGCCAACTTTGAGATGAGATAAGGTCTCATCCACCTTCTTCCTAAATTCCATGGTCTTCCTGGTGAGGACCCTCATAAACTTCTCAAAGAGTTTCACATAGTTTGATCTACCATGAATCCCCAAAATGTCTCTGAAGACCTAATTAAGTTTAGGGACTTCCCTTTCTCCCTTGATGGTGTAGCCAAAGACTAGCTATACTATCTTCCTACAACAATTGGGGGCTGGAATGACCTTAAAAGTCTCTTTCTAGAGAATTTCTTCCCTGCCTCCTGAACTGTATCAATTAGGAAATAAATCTGTGGAATTAGGCAATCACACGGAGAGACACTTCATGAATACTGGTAGAGATTCAAGAGACTTTGCTCACATTTCCCCCTCCACCAGATTAGTGAACAACTATTAATCCAAATCTTCTATGAGGGACTTATCCCCATGGATCGTGGAATGATTGTTGCTGCAGCCGGTGGTTCCCTAGTTGATAAAACTCCTTCCACCACTCGTGACTTAATAGCCAACATGGATCAAAATGCACCACAATTTGGTACATGATCGATTGTACCAACCAGAGGAGTTCACGAGGTAAGTCATTTAGCTCTAGAACAAAAGGTAGATACTAAACTTGATGAGATGTATACCCTTTTAAGGCAATTATCTCAAACACAGGGTAACTCGCACTCAACTTTTATTCCATTACATTGTGGTATTTGTTCTGATAACACTCATTTTTATGACCAGTGCCCACAACTTCAAGATTCATCTAAGTCTTGTGCAGCTGTGTTCCCAGGGTGTCCATTCCAACAATCACCTCCCTCCAAGGAAGAACAATTCCGGCCAAATCCAAATCCAGGGCGTCAAGCACAACCCCAATACCAACATGGAGTAAAATCAAGCTACCCCAAGCATAATTGGTATCAACATGGCCAAGGTATGCAACCTTATTATCCATCATCATCTCAAAACAATTCTCCTCCTCCCAAATCTGAACCAAGCCTCAAGGATATGGTGAGGTAAATGGCAACCCAGAACCTCCAGTACCAACAGACCACACAATCAGAAATTCAAGACCTACGAACTCAAGTGGGACAATTGGCGAACACCATCGGTGAGCTTAAGATTCAAGGGTCTGGACAACTACCATCCCAACCCATTTCCAATCCGAAAGAAAAAGGTAATATATGTTCAATTACACTTATTTGTGGTAAATAAGCTTCTCCTTCTACTAATTCGATGCAACAGGTATGTCCCCCTCTTAAAAACACTACTTCCCAACCCTTAAAAATTCCATATAATGAGAAAAAGGGCAATCAAATTATCGTTGATGATTCAAATAAACAATCCAGTCCTCTTCCATTCCTACAAAGACACTCTAAATATAAGAGAAATTCTGATAATGATATTGATAATGAGATACTGAATACATTTAAAAATGTTCAAGTTAATATTCCATTATTGGATCCTGTTAAGAAAATTCCTTGTTATACCAAATTTTTTAAAGAACTTTTCACCCACAAATGAAGGCTGAAGGGGAATGAGAGAGTTAACTTGGGTAGGAATGCCTCTGCCATGATTCAACCAGAAATGCCAACCAAATGCAACGATCCGGGCACATTCACGATACCGTGTACCATAGGGGAGACATTTTTTTCTGATTCTTTCCTAGATTTAGGTTCCTCCATTAATGTAATTCCTCACACTGTGTATACTTATCTGTAGGTGAGAGAGCTTCAACCAACCGGAATTATCGTGCAACTTGCCAACCGGAGTACAACGCAGCCAACATGAGTGATTGAGGATGTCCTTGTATGAATAAAGAATCTCATCTTCCCTACTTATTTCTACATTCATGTGATGGAAGATACCCTTACCCAAGGACATGCTCCTCTCATACTGGGGAGGCCATTCCTAAAAACAGAAAAGATGATCATCAACGTTCACAATGGTATGCTGTCCATGGAATTCAAATGAGAAAATATATGTTTTATCATCCTTGAGGCTATGAAACACCCTGTTGAAGAGCACTCTACTCTTCATGTCTATTCGATGGAAGTGCTCTCTAATGATGCACACACACACAATTCTCTCCTCAGCCCAAACTTTGATTCATTTTTTTACTTCACCCTTGGATGACTTGAGTTTTCATTCATGTTTTTAGTGTTGTGTGGGTTCTGAAAAGTGTAAATTTTGTGCTTTAATTTATGAGTGTGTTCATTTTGAGGTACCCATGACTGTCGATGATTCTGAAAATCTCATTTCTATAGATTCTCTATCATTAGAGACTAAACATGAGCAGATAGAGAGTTTAATGGAACTCACTCCCCCTAAATACCCTCCCTCAAACCAGAAACCACTTTTTTTGGAACTTAAAAAACATTCTTCTAATTTAAAATATGAATATCTTGAGGGTATTGACCAATTTCCCGTCATTATTGCAAATAACCTCTCTCTACAACAAGAATCAAACTGCTCAAACATTTGATAGAGTGTGAAAAGGAAATAGGATGTACATTGGCTGATATTATTGGAATTAGTCCATATATTGGATGCACCATATACTTTTGGATGATGAGGATAAACCCATAGGACAATATCAACGCCGGTTGAATCCCACTCTCCTTGAAGTGGTAAAATTAGAAGTTAGTAAATTACTTTCTACTGGTATCATTTATCCTATATCTGTTTGTAAATAGGTTAGCCCAGTGTAAATTGTGCCTAAAAAACAGGAATAATGGTTGTGTCAAATGAAAGGAATAAATTGGTTCCAACATGTGTGCAAAACATTTGGTGAGTCTGTATTGACTACCGTCGAATGAATCAAGCCACGCGGAAGGACCACTTTCCATTACCTTTCATTGACCAAATGTTAGAACGGTTGGTTGTATGTCCCATTATTGTTTCCTTTATGGCTATTCGGGTTATTTCCAAATCCATATAGCCCCTGAGGATCCTGAAAAGACAACATTTACTTATCCATCTGGCACAATTTCATACAGAAGGATTCCATTTGGTCTATGTCATGCTCCTGGTACTTTTCAGCGATGTATGTTTAGTATTTCTGCTGAGTACCTTGAGAGTTGTATGGGAGTCTTTAGGGATGATTTCACGGTATATGGATCTTCTTTTGCTGATTGTTTGGAACACCTAGGTTATGTCCTCTGTTGTTGTATTGAAAAAGATTTTGTTTTAAATTATGAGAAATGCCACTTTATGGTTGAGCGAGGGATAGTTCTTGGGAATGTCATTTCAAATAAGGGAATTCAAGTTGAGAAATCTAAAATTGAATAAATTTCAACCCTTCCATATCCAAAATTTGTTCGTGAGGTACGATCTTTCTTGGACCATGCTGGTTTTTACAGCCGATTCATTAAAGACTTTAGTAAGATTGAACTTCCATTTTCCTGTTTATTGCAAAATGATTTTGAGTTTTTGTTTGATAAAAATTGTGAGGATGCATTCAATTCACTAAAAAAGAGTCTCACATCACCTCCCATCATCCAACCACCATGGTGGGATCTCCCCTTAGAACTTATGTGTGATGCCTCTAACTTTGCAGTTGGGCCGGTATTATCACAAAGGGTTGAGAAGGCTCCTCATGTCATTGTGTTTGCCTCACGTACCCTTGACCCTGCCCAGGTAAACTACACAACCACTGAAAAATAACTCATTTCTATTTTGTTTTCCTTGGAAAAATTCTGTTCATATCTTCTCGGGACAAAAAGCATCGTCTTCTCTGATCATGCTGCCCTTCGTTTTCTCCTAAAGAAACCTGAAGCCAAACCCCACCTCATTCGGTGGATTCTCCTCCTCCAGGAGTTTGACCTTGAGATTAGAGATAAAAGAGGGGTGGAAAATGTGGTACCTAGCCACATTAGTAGGATTTCCCCACAATTGGACCATCATGTTGACTCACCCATACCCATTGGAGAATTTTTCCCTCATGAGAAACTTTGTGATGTTGTGGACCTTACCCCCTGGTATGCGGACATTGTGAATTTTCTAGTAACATCTAGGGTCCCCACTGATTTCAGCATTTCACAATCCCAGAGACTTAATCATGATTCTCATTGGTACATTTGGGATGACCCGTACTTGAGGAGAATTTGTAGTGACCATGAAGTTCGTCTGTGTGTCCCTAACCATGAGTTCAACTCTGTTTTGACCTTTTGCCACACTCTGGCCTGTGGGGGCCACATTGGCTCTCAACGTACTGCTTGAAAGGTCCTTAAATCAGGATTATATTAGCCGACATTGTATAGAGATGTCCATAGTTTTTTTTAAATCATGTACTCGATGTCAATTCACATGGAATATCTCCAAGAGGAATGAAATGCCCCAACAACCCATGTTATTCTGTGATATCTTCGATGCATTGGGCATTGACATCATGGGGCCTTTTCAAAATTCATTTGGCATTGTGTACATCTTACCAGCTATGGACTATGTTTCTAAATGAGTGGAAGCAAAGGCCACTAGGACCGATGACTCTTGAGTGGTTGTTGATTTTTTGAGGTCCCAAATTTTCAGTAGGTTTGGTTTACCAAGATTCAACTTTAGTGATCAGGGTTCACATTTTTGCAATCGCAACAAGAAAACATGTCTTCGTAAGTATGGGGTTGATCATAAATTCTCCACTGTATATCACCCCCAAACTAATGGACAAGAAGAAATATCAAATCTGTAAGTTAAATGAATCCTGAAAAAACAGTAAAACCCAATAGGAAGGATTGGAGATTGCGCTTGGACGATGCACTTTTGGCGTACCGTACAACTTTTAAAACCCCAATTGTAATGTCACCATACAAAATTGTGTTTGGAAAGGATTATCACCTCCCAGTGGAGGTAGGACACCATGCATATTGTGTTGTTAAACAATTTAATATGAATCTTTCATATACAAGTGAGCAAAGAAATCTGCAGATTCAAGAGTTGGAAGAAATTCGACATGATGCATATGAGAACACCCGAATCTATAAAAAGAAGAAAAAGGATATTCATGATAGCATGATTTATCCACGTAAGTTCCATATTGGTGTGAAGGTCCTCATGTACAATTCCAGGCTTAAGCTCCACCCAGGTAAGCTTCGTTCCCGATGGCTCGGTCCTTATACTGTTACTAATGTTTACCCTTTTGGAGCAATACAGATTTTTCATGAGGAGAGTGGACGAAGTCTTACTGTCAATGGGAAGTGACTTAATCACTTCTATGAGGATTTTTCAAAGAATATGGTGGAGGAAATCCACCTTCTCAACACATCATACCAATAAAACACACCAGGTTTTATCTTTCCTTCTCACATTCTCAATTATTTCAGTGAGGACACTTCACATTCTAGGTGTGTGGGGGTGGATACATTCCTGGTTTAGATAGTAATTTTCATCATTTTCTCTTCTTTTCCTTCTTATATGGTATTTTCACTTTTCCCTATCTTGTTGATTTCATTAGGTTTTCCATTGTCTTTCTTCTTTCTTCTCTTTTTCGCCTTCTTTATAGTATTTTCATTTTTTCCCCATCAAAAATTTAAAATATCCATGATTCGGTGACCATATGGTGGGGAAAGTAAAAATACCATAAAAAATGGTGAAAAAGAGTATTTGTATGAATTTAACATCCAGGAGTGATTTTTAGTGAATTGGTTTTCTATCAATGATATAAATTTTTGTATCACTATGAAACATTTGAGATGATTGATTCCCCTTGTGTGAGTTGTTTTGGGAAAACCATGTCACTAATATATCCACAAATATTTGCCCCAATCCATGAAGTGTGAATATTTCTTACTTAATATAAGGTAAATATATTTTGGGTTAATATTTTTCAGCTTTAAATGATCTTTCTCGACGTTCTTTTTTTATGAGATCAGTTTCATTACATTACCAGATTGACCTATGTGTGTGTACCTAATGTCTAACTGTTGTACACCCTCAAAAAAATGTTTGTCTCTTGGGAAGGTCAGAAACCACTCCTCCACAACCTTTGATCTTTTTATAACTATTGCAATTGGAGTTGTGGGGAGATCAAACAAGGGTTGAGAGATGAGTGTAAGATTTGTTCCAAATGAAACTTCTAAAAAATAAATAAATGAGGGGAGTGATGAAATGTTCAACATATGGGGATATCTAGGTCAGGATATTATGGTTTAATTTTTGGGAATGCTTATGTGAGTGATTCTTGGAATATGATTGCAAAGGATGTAGGGTAGGTTTGGTGGACAAAATAGTTTAAGATGAAAAATTATAAAATAACACATATTTATTAGATAGCAAGTGGAAAGAATAGAATGGAATGATTTTCACACACACATATGGGGAGTTAGTTTCATGGTTTACTTATGAATTCCTTGTAAAATTTTGGTATCATGAATCTTTTTGAATTTCCCTATGATATGATTAATGAGACAACTTTTTCTATTTTTACTAGGAAGAACTCCTTGGTGCGGTTCGTGCATTGATCACATTACTTTGGTGAATTAAAATTTCCTCAAAGGTTAAATCTTCATGATGTTGGAAATATATATATATATATATATATATGCATCATTTTATTTGGATATGTGACTTTTCCCAGGAGTGTAAATGTTAAGGTGTGGGGGTGTGATCGTACCACGATTCACTGTTTTATTTTACCCTTATACCAATGTATTAAACATGTATTTTATTGAAAATTACAAGTATAATAACAGATTTCACTCCATGTATGATTCAATTATTTTGTTTTTAACACTTTTAAAAAGGGCAATGTTACTTGTTTTGATAATTATATTGAAGGTGGAGGTGATTTGGAGAACCCATGATGAAGTCCAAGAAAGATGGGCCAATCTGCACATGATCCAAGAACACCAGTGGAATCAACTGCATATTTATACTGAACCGTGCTTCCAAATGTGCTTATATTTTGTCGGTCGGTCCAAAATGTTATGGGCTACATTTCAAATGAAGTAACTGAAGCCCCATTCGGCCTCTACGATGCCCATACTAACTGATTTGTCCAAGGAATCAAAGATGGACTATGTCAAATGAGGTGTTCTATATTTTATCAATACCTAGTGTTGTAGCTGTCCAAATGGTGCCAAACATTCGGAGAATACATAAAAGAGGTGGGGCTACAAATTTTCTATTTTCTTTAAAGCGAGATAAGGATTTATGAATTCCAAAACCTTTGGTACAAGTGGATTGAATAAATCTGTGTGCTTAAAACCACCTTCCAATTTTCCTATAAAATGTCACCATGGGCTCTCCATTTGTAAGTTCGTCTAGGAGGCAAGGTGCTGCCATTTTGGAGTCCCCGAGGGGTCTTCTCAAAATATTTCGATGTTCTGTAGGCTAGGGGTAGTGCTACTTCATCATCATCATCTTCTTCCTCTCCCATGGGTTTCTAAACCCCTTGTGATCACCCGGGAAGGAACGTGATGTAAATCCCAAGCTTCAAGTTTGTAATATTTGAATGATCTTTTGAATTCCACGTTTTTGTTTTGTTTTTCATCATCCTATATTCTTATTTTATTGAGTTATGTACTGGTATGTCATGCTCAACTCATATGATCATGTTTGGGGGTACCCATTCATGTGATGTTTCACACACTGTTCACCACATTCTTTTCCTCCATCCAATTGCGGTGTGTGTGTGGTACATATTGGTCAATTGAACTCACATTATCTCTGTAAAGGTCATGTACATTTATGTCATGATATCACAATGAAATAACATACAAACCTGGATAGCACATCTATTTCTTTGTGTGTTGCCTTGGTGAGTTTCGGTTAGGATGTCAAACACAAATCACCCAATCATCTGTGTTGTCCAGTGAATCATTGTGTGTTATTGATTGAACCCTAGGAGGTATCCTAGTATAAAATCAGTGACATTCTAGTTCTAGTTGTTATAAACCAGGGATTAAAATATCATAACCCTATATCATGAAGCGATGAACGATAAACATCATGAGAGTACCCTGGGTTGATCACACTTAATTAATCTTGTTCATTTCTACTTTGTTTTATAGCTTTCAATTTCTATTGTCATCTTTAATCATTAAACCTATGTATTATAAAACCCCATTTCCCTTTTTACCATCATAATTGGAACCAATTTTTGGAATTAATGATCTAAGGGTCCATCAAGAGACGACCTAGGATTACTGTTATACTGCAGAAATTCTAGTTAAAAATAAACAACTAATTTGACGCGCTCAACAACGTGATCTGGTACCCCTACTTCGATGTAAATATTAAAAAATAATATTGATGAGAATTCCATAGACATGGTTTGTACTATAGAAATTGATCATGAAGAATAAATTTTGGAAAATAATCCTTTAGTGAATTACTAATATTACAGGGAACATATTTTTACTTCTAGATTAATATTTTAAATTTCATAACCTGTTAAATATTTTAATTTAATTTTATTTATTAAAACAAGTATTATGGCTAAGAAGTTTATTTTTTATATTAGTTTAGTTTTTTTTATATTACCATTTTTACTCTTATGTAACTTATCTAGTAATTGATTTTTTTGAAAACAGATTATTTTAAATTTAATATATTAAATAAAAACAATACAAATTGTATAAGATTGTATTGTAAAACAATTATTTTTTATGTAAAATGATTTATTAGGTTGGAGAAATATTACTATTTACACACAATGTTTTGATTTTTATTCAGTCATTTATGTCATTTAATCTCCCATTAATATTTTTTTTCATTTTAGTTTAATATAATTAATATTAAAAAGAATTCTAAACATAGTTCACTTTTTGTTTGATAGTTATTAATTTTTTATTTATATTTTTATGTAATGGTTATATTTCTATAATTTTTTACTAATTGTAGTTTCACGGATTTTTAGGATAATGAAAGATTAATCTAGTACACCACATAGATCATCATATGATGTTACTCATATATTTATAGTTAAATATACACATTCTCTTATTAATGAGCCTCATTATACTACGTTACATGAGACAATTATTTCTACAGTTGAAAAAAGCGTTTTATGGTTAGTAAAATTGGCACCACATATTTTGAAAAATTAATTTTTTTCCATAATCTAGAATAAAGGAGAGAAGCAGAGATTATGATAATGATATTCCAAGAGGTACAAATTCAAAATAATTCAAAAAATTTGAAGTAGTGTAGGGTAGAAGAGATATTAGTATTTTCTTTAATGATTAACCAAGTTTTGAAAAAGAGACATTATCATACTTATGGGGGACCATTTTGGTAGGCTCATTTGTTATTATTTTATTCATTATTAATATTTATAGAAATATATGTTTTAACTATTCCTTATTAGATGACAGATGATATACCTGATATTGGGGAGTTAATAAGAAATGTTTATTATTGGATGCTACGAGATTGAAGGATTTTAAATCATCTCAAACAGCAAAATTCCTTTTTGGGGACTGACAATATCATACTCCATAATATATATATATATATATATATTTATTTATTTAAAGATAATGATACATGGAAAATATTTTTTGGAAGTAGATAATGAAAACAATTTTTGTTAAGTAGAATGTTAAATTTTTGATGTTTTTTACATTAATAACAATTTTAATGATTTATATATTAATAGTACTTAATTTAAAAAAATCAAGGACATCTCATCAGAAGATACAATCTAGAAATCTATAACCCTATACAAAAATCTTATGGAGTGTGTAGGTTATTTGATGAATATATGATAGAAAATACATCAAAATATGATAGTTGAGTCTACAGTTATTTTCCCTCCTTCACCTCGATAGACATGAAAAAGGGAAGAGGGTTTGTATGGGAGAAATGAAATTTCTTATAGAATAGTTTTGGGTTTTAGTTCATAGGATTGTAAGATGTTTATATTAATTAGTTATTTATGTTAAATAAACTCTTTATATATTGTGATTCAATACATATATTTTCAAATATACATTATAGGATTATCTGGGTAAGCAGAGAACACATGGGGGTCTCCATTTCTGAGGGTAAAAATGATATTTTAGCTACAAAATTGGGAAATCCTGAACACATGAGTCATGTACAAGGATTCCTAGAAGGTGTATCAGTAAGGAAAGTTCTTCCACATTCAGAAGATTCTTCAATAGATGGTGTTTATAATAAAAGTTCAATATTTTGAAGCTGAAAATAAGGATATTATTATGATGATGGATTACATGATAAGATTATTAGTATAGTCGATGTTTGAAGACATGTAAATATAATTTTGGAATTCCAATACAACTTATCCAGCTCTTCCTAGAGATCCCACTCCTCTTATCAATCCTACTCATACATCTCCTTCTGCAGACCCCACTCCTTCTTATCCTACCCCTACACACCTCCCCTATATATTCCAAATTATTTTGAGTTATATGTTGATGATAAACATCATACTGTTGAATATGGGATGATATTTTATATTGGAGATACCATTCATCATCAACAAATAGAGATATATCATCATATCAACACTTTATTGGATATCATAGATAGATCAGCAAAAATAAGATATACTATGGATAAGGAGAGTATAGTTTGACAAAGTATTGGTTATTATTTAGTTTATCCATATATAACACTTCGGCGTGTTAATAAAGAGGAATGTCTATATTTTATCTTGAATTTCATTTTGATATTAATTTTTCTTATCACATTAATGATTATATATTATTCTAAATTTTCTATAGGAATACATTAAAGATTAATAAATTCTTTATAGGAAATAGAAAAAAAAGGTTTATATCTTCATATATAGATGTAACTAGTCTTGATAGATTTTCTACAAATTCAATTTTTTTGGATGTATCTAAGATTATAGTTGAAGCTGCTATTTGTGGGTGTGTAATGAATTAGAGGATTTTTAGAAATGATATCATGGATCTTATAGCTAGAGATCAGTTGGGAATCAATACGATGAAAATTTTTTCCATGTAAGACAACTAACAGTTTTTGTTAATTTAATTTATTGAAAAGTTATTATTATTATTTTTTTATTTTATATAGTCAGAAAATTTGTACAAAGCCTGAAAATATAGATGTATATGGATTTATCGGACCACAGTTTGATTCACCTATAACTAGGACAATGATTGATGCATAAATAAAAATTTGTATTATCGAATGATTTTAGAACAATACTATTATTTAGTGCATGAAGTTTCCATATCATTAATAGTATGAAATAAATTTTTTATAAATGGTTATATATCTCTTAACAAAATAAAAATTAATATTAAATTTTATTATATTTTAGTGTCTATTTAGTTTTTTGGTGTTTTTTCCCGGAAGAGGAGATATGATACTCGTTATGCTCTATCCTTGGTGAAGTGAGAGAAAATATTAAGAATGTATTGAACATGTAAGTTTTATTGTTTTAATACATGTTTATATTATTAGTGAAATTTATTTTATTAATATTAGTTTCAAACAGGTCATGGAATTTCAATTGTGAGTTGACAAAAATGAACAGCGCAAAGATAAAATTTGTACAAGCTAAGGTGAATTTTCATTTTTTTTTCTAAATTTTGGATATATTACATAAAACAATATTTTGAATTAATATTCATTTAGCACATAATTTCCATAAAAATTGTGTAATTCAATGTGGATACTATGTTTAATATGATTTATGTATGAAATAATTTCAACTCGTACAATTATAAATATCTAGAGGGTTAGATTTATTTATATATTTTTTTGTAATATTTTTTCAGTTTTATTGAAAAAAAAAGTAAATTTATTTATTTATTATCTGTAGCTTTTTGATGACCCATTTAAATAAAGTGAATAAAAGTAGAGTTACTTACATATTGAGTGGGAACATCATTTTTTAGGTTTTATTATTTTTTAATTCATTTGTAATTTTAAAGACGGGAGTTCAATTGAAACTTTTTTTATGATTTTGTTGGTTTTTCCTGTTGGTTTTTTTCAGCATTTTCTTCCTGTGTTTATATTGTGTTTGTTGTATAGGAGATAAACATATGATTTTTTTAAACTTATTTTCACATTGGTTATTTGATAGTGGACATTAAAAATATAAAATACCCTATGTTTTTCAAATCACTTATGGGATAACTAATTTGAATAATTAAAAGATAATTCCTTTTCCCCATTGGTTAGGGAAAATCCAACATAAAAAAGCATTTTTCACAATGGTTTGGGGATAAAAAGCATGAAAATAATAATAAAATATTTATTTACAACATTTGTTTTAATTAACAGATGTAAAAAAAGTTATTAATTACATCACTTTTAAATATTTATCTTAATAATATTCGTGAAAAGAAACAAAATTGACATGAAAATTCATTTTTTCACTAGTGGCATGATTGACGTTCCTTTGATGATAAGAGTTTATGAATGTGAAAAATTAATGTTTGTTTAATTAATATAATACAAAATTAGTTTATTATTAAAACTAATTTAATTATATTAAATTTTATATTTGATTTTCTATAGAGGAACATTATGGTCTAATGATAATGATTATGTAATACTCACATGGGAATTTTGAACTCCACCTCAAAAGTCTCCTTTGAAATGAATGACATAAAATAACTTTTGGTGAATGGTTTATTTATGTCATCAAAGGATATTAAAAGAGATTTTATTGGTTAGGGTTTTAATGAAATTTATAAGGTTATGTGTATCTTAGATATTGTGGAAGTGATCCCCTTTTATAGGTGAATAATAGAGCACATTTGTGATCTCCCATTATTTTTAAATATTTTAAAGATGCTATTGAAGTTTAAATTCATAAAAAAGGGTCACATAATGGAGTGTAGGATGAGATAATTTCCAAAAATACCCCACTACCCATATTTATACAAATTTTAAACATGCTTCACTCCTTTTACAACTATATTTTTTTAATAACTTACCATTAAGATTTCACATTGGTAATATATTTTTAACTAAGTAATTTTTTCTTTAATGTAAAATAAAGTAACCCATATTATAATTTTCTTATGGAAATATTTTTAAAATAAATTTATTTTATTCAAATTTCATTATATTATAAAATTTACTTTTAAATTAAAAATTGGAAAAATTGATCTAGTTGAAGGAAAATGTGATTTCTCCATTAAGTGATACTAATATTATATTATATGAATTATTAATAATCTTAGGGATAATATATTTGTATATATTTGTATTAATAAAAGAAAATATATTATATAAAAAATATAAATTTAATAATTAGGTAAAAATTACACAACATTAAGAAAAACAATTCTTTTAAAAAATAATCGTTTCTACATCACTATGATCATTAACTATTATTATAGTAATAAAAACATCATAAATAATTAAAATAACCATATTTCATAATATTAAAAATGTAATTAGAAATTTTAAATCAATTAAATCAAATTAACTTTCTATAATTGATAAATATTAATTTTAAAATAATAAATCAAAATTATATTAAAGACTATTTAAAAAACATAGAAACTTATATTCTATAATATCAAATATATGATTATAAAATATAATGATTTAAATAATATAAATTAACTTATAAAATAAATTTTTTTCTATAAAATTATATAATTTCATAAGGTATATATATATACTATTATGCTTAAAAATGTCTTGGTATTCGAAAAAATGTTTTTTTCAGATATTCTCTTAAAAATAAATATTTTAATAAAAATATAAAATATAATTAAATATAATGTTTTTATATAAAATGTTGAATTTTTTTTCATTTTTTAGAATTTTCATTTTATTAATTAAAAATTTTACAATAAAAAAAATCCTAAAATAAAATTACAAATTGTTTATATATGAAATAATTTTATTAAAATAATGGGTTTTCTTAATCATGATTTCTATAAGACACTAATAAAAAGAGAATTAATTAGTCAGCAACATATAATTTTAACATCGTCATTTAATAATAAAATACTTATTTTCCATTTAAAAAATCTACACTTTATAAAAGACAACATTTAGTAAAATAGACTTTTAAACACAAAATAGAATATGAAAATATTTATAAATTTAATTTTATATTCATTTATATATAGACATCATATTAAGTTTGTTCATATTTTTTACCAATCACATGATTTCATAGTTTTAATGATTAGATAATTTTATGTGGTTTGTTTCAGTTTGGGGTTGTGTGTGACACATCCTATCGAACACATTAAGTTTATTTAAAGGTATGTTATTTAGTAAAATCCTAGGGAATTTTTAGTTCATAAACTATAGAATGTTAATGATGAAATAATATAAATATATATGCATTGTATACACTTTAATAATCATTTATTTGAATTATTGATGAATAATTAATTACATCACTATGTAGAGACAATAATTAGTTCATACGCACATGTGATGTTTCCACTTTTTTATGGATGTAACTAATTAAAGGTACATAATAAATAAATTTTACATAATAATGATTTTATCATAAATATAATATGTTTTAATTAAATAAATCTTTATTAAAATATATGTAAATAGTAATACAAAATGTAATTTCCTCTCTTTATAGAGATGTTTGTACACATAAATGCACAAGGGGTGTTATCACATTCTAAAAATTGGGAATAAGATAGAAAAAAAATATTTAATCAACATAAAAACATATCTATATAGTAATTATAAATATTAAATAATTTTATAATGGTAATATTATATTTTATTTGGGGTTCATAAAATAGGATCATGATAATGATCGATAATAACATTCTTCAGAAAATCCCTTTTGGATTACACATTAAGTTATCATGAAGTGATCTTTTTATGAATACCACAACATATAGTTTTAGGATAGAAATTTTGGTAGATTATGTGGGTTGTTATTAGTTATCTTATGGATCACAGGTTGTCTGATGATGTTAGGATAATAGGTTTCCTTCTATAAGTGAGTGGAGTGGCACACTTTTAAATATTATGAATATAAAAATATAACAATGCCACCCTCATGGGAAAGAGGCAACAAATTAGATCAAGTTAGAAAATGGGATTTGATAGAATTGAAATTCAGAAATCCAATAGTATTTAGATATTTTATTTGGAAAATTTAACACTTATATATTTAATTTAACCACTTTTTATCCCTTTTAACCCTTAACATTGTATGAATATTTTTACAATGGTTTATATTAATTATGAGAAAATTTTAAGATGAAATAAAAACATATTTTAAAATATTTTGGTTATATATATGTAATATATTTTATAATATTCAATTCATTGTAGTGGAATAAAATATTCCTAAAACCAATGAAAAAAATATCAAAAATATATTTTTTAGAGATATGAATTCTCAAGAATAAAATAAAATTTAATTAATTTCTTATTTTATTAAAAACAATTATATAAATTTTCACATATTTTATTGAATATATTATCTTAAATATAATTAAAATATATAAATAATTTAGATTAATTTAATGTATTAAAATAATAACACAGTTCATGCATAAAAATAGTTTTTTAGAAAAACATCTCTTTTTATATTTAAATGCATTTATTTTCATTTATAACAAATTTATAACCAATGAGTTAATTTTATAAAAGTGTAAAAAAATAATTTTTCATATTATTATTACGTTAATTAATTTTTAAAACAAAATATTTATGAGAAAAACAATGGTCATAAAACCAATATTTCAAAAGAGTTATTTAAGATCAATAGTATCTCAAAAGTGAATTATAAATTATTTTGTAAAATTTCATTTTTTAATTAAATACACTATAGTTTGATTTAATGTAAAATATGAAATCTTTATTCACATATGATATAGGTATCATGATTTAAAAGATATAATAAAAATAAACTTTATTTAATAAGAAATATATCCGAAAATATTTGGGTGTTACATGAGACATGCCTATAACAAATTAGTGTGCATGAAATCACATTCCTTTCAGGTCAAGTCTGCCAATGAGGGGGCTATCTAAGAGATATTAGTCTTGATAATTTGATAGTAGCTAATATGACCTAGGAAGTGATATATCTTAGTAACATTCTTATAGGCTTCCAAAGTAACAAATCATGAATCTTCATTTGATTGAATCCCACACACAACTCAGAGATAACATGCTTAAGGTAAACCAGATCTCACATCCAAAACCTGAACATGGAAAACCTCAAAATGCTAATAATGGATAGCTTATAGTTATATTTATCCTTATTGAAAATGAACCAAAAAACCCAACCATGACATGATTCAACACCACCATAACCTCTTACAGAACCATTTTATCCATCCCCATTTACCACAAGAAAATCCATGAGACCCCATACTCAAGTTACCACTATCATGTCATAGTGTAGCTCTATCAATTATATATTTAGAATCAAATAAGACTCTTAGGTACAGAAATACCATAGAAATAAGACACACCAAGACATGGTGTGTAACACCCCACTCTTCCACGGTACACTTCTCTTTGAATAATACGATAGCTTGCATTGTACGCAACTTGAAGCTTTAGCACACCATGACCAATCAAAATAGTTGTTATGAATAGTAATTCCCACTTTTTGAAATTTTTTAAATTTTATTTTTCATAATGGACTTCATTTTTTGATTCAGAATATCTAAATTATCTTAGGGTGAATTTTTGGTATTTTTCTAGACACTTTCAATTTTTAATGAATAGTGAAAAACACAAAGTTATTGTTTAAAATCAACTTTTTATTTCAGTAATTAGTTTTTTTTAATTTTATTTTACATAAAATTGATACATAATAACTATATATGTTCAATATAATTCATTGGAGTCATTTTATAATAATATTAGATTTATAAAATTTTATTGAACTTTTTACCATCTTTTACCCACCTTTTAGACACATTTGCAAATTTTCATAAAATGTAATTTTATCTCTTTTGTGAATTGTATTTAAAAAATCCTAGAGACACAGTTGATATAATTAGGTGAAATTTTTTTAATAAGATGAAAATAATTTTTGGTGAATAATAACTTTTGACTTTTATTTTCCACGGTTAAAAGTAGATAGGGTAATTAAAGGTAAAAAATAATGTTATAATTACCCAAACACATGTCCTAATTCTATTGGATAAGTGTATTTAGACCAAAATCAACCTTAGGAATAATATATGATTCTTTTGGTCCACTTATATTAGATTCGGACATTTATTATTATTTTATTTAATGAAGAGTTAAAAGTGTTAAATTCAAAGTTTAATAACTAAAAAATTATTAATATATGGTTATACATAAGATAAATTCAATAATAAATATTAATTATAAAGAGAAGAATATTATATATTTAATTTTATTTTATTTATAATTTTTATACATTAAATAATTAAATTTATTTGTTCCATAATGATGATGCAGTAATCGCCTAATTAATGAATGGTTAAAATAATTGATACTATAAATATTAAAATAAATGTAAATTGAGTCTTTTGATAAATTAGACCAATTTTATAGGTTAATATTACATTTTAGGGTTTATTAGATAAATTTTTTTTTGAACTTAAAAAGTTGATATGACTTTCAAAAAAACAAAATATCAAATAGTGTCAAAATTGAAATAAATGGGTTTTTAGAACAAATACTATATCATTAATTGATATAATATTCCAAAAAATTTAATGCTAGGAAAAAGGACATAAATAAGGAGATATATATCAATAATTAACTACTTTGGGTTCTCTTGGAATTTTATAGTAATTTTATTAACCATGTATTATAATAAAACAAGAATACATGGTAAAAGTTAAACTATTTAACTAAGAGTTAAATATAAAGGATAAAGTTAATTTCATAACCTAAACCTATCTAAAACCTATTGGTTGAGATGTTTTCGACCCATCCCCACATTATCCTCGAAATAAGTCCTTTTTTATCCATTATAAACATAATATTATTGGATAATAAATTAATATTTTATGCTTTTCCTATAGTGACCCTCATCTCTCTTATAAAAGGGTACATCCCCTTCTCTCAAGATCACACCTAAAATGCCATTTAGAATGGCCAAAACCTACTCTAATATCCTCCCAACTACCATAACTTTGACCTAGAGGCATTATATTTATCATAAAGATAGCCTAAGGAGCCCTTTTGATCCACTCCAATGGAAACACCTGGAGAAGAGGTAATAATTTCACCACGTCTTTCAAAGTTCTTTTCTTCTTCCACTTCCTCTTTCATTGTTGTTTCAATGCAAAAATAATAAATCCAGTAACTTATATATACTATGATGTTATTATAAATATGGTACAACCATATTAATTATTCTATCCAACTTATGAATAATAAATTCACCATGCGTTCATACGAACGGCTTAACGTCTCGACATCGTGGTGTAGTTTGTAATTCAACACTCCATTATTTAGATGGGTATAATAATGAGTATAATTGATGTAAATAATAGATATAACATGTCAATTAATTTGTATATATGATATACCATCCAATTAAATACAATTTCACCATCAATATAATGATATTTTCCCTCATGCGTACGTATGGATTACCGTCTCCACAAACGTGGTGAGATTCATTACCCATCGTAACCATTCATGAATAATTTTTATTTGATGATTAAAAATAATGTTTAAGAACATAATATAATTCTAAATATGGATAAATTACATCCTATCCATAAAAAACATTACTTACGTAACAAAATATATAAAATAAAATGAATCAGTTAATACTCGAAACAATGATACTACAGAAATATTATTAACAAAGCAATTTTAGAAGATCATATATGATATCATAATTATGTATATAGTTCTTGTATAATTTAATAACAATGTTTTAACCATTATACGGGAGGTTAACATACCATCTACTATGGAAATTTACAAGGTAAGGGTTAATTCTACAATCTTTTTATTATCCGAGGTTGTTTATACGTGAGTATCTACTGGGACCTCTTCATCATCCACATATGTTTTTCATAAAAATGTTTTTCAAAACATTTTTCCTATTTCCTAGAATATCGGTTAAATTTATTTATAGCCTTTATTGAATTTTTATAAATTTTTTATAAAGTAATATTTTCTTCATTTTCCAAATGAGGTCATTTACAACCTTTTAGACAAAATTATGGAAAATATGTTTTTTTAATGTATACGGCAGTTGCAGCTATTTTATGCTGTTATAACATATTTGAATTTTCCTTTAAAATATTATAATAAAGTTTTCAAAATAATTTTTTCCTTTTATAATTACATGAATATTTAATAATTTTAAAATAGAAAGAAATATTTCTCTCAGATAGTTTTGATTTCATCTATGTCTACATCCTTTGGTAAATTTTACACTTTTTAAAAGTTTATTTATTATGATACAATCCTCCATATTTTATTTATGGTTTTGTGATATTTTTTATTGTGGATGTGTTATTTTTATACCATTCATGGTTTATGGTTAAATTATTAACATTTCATATGCATGTTTTGATATGAATGATTATGTTATGTTTCATCCTTTTCATATGAGGAATGCATTGGACATAGTAAGTGATGGGTGGAGCCCAGTATAGCTCCTCGATGCATCGATAGGTCTCATGAGATAAACTACTGTCTTGGCACAAGGCCATGACAAAATCTTATTTTTAGTCTTGGAATGAGGCCTCGACTATATGGTTATGATGTCCAACATTATGCATTCTATCATTATGAAATTGGAAATTGATATTACATGTGATTATTACACTAGTAGAATATCCATGTGAATAAGTAAATATAATTGTTTGATTTATCATTTCTATATTATGATAATGTTTATATTTAAAAGGCTTGTGTTTTAGTCTTATACATTGCCTTAAATGTTTATTCTTATTTATGAAAGTTTCTGCAATATTGTTATCCTTACTGAGCACCTGATATCACCCCTTTCCATGTTTTATTTTTTCTAGGATGACAAGAAGTATATTATGACTGACCTATAGGTATAGTCTAATGGAGATTAATGTGTTAAAAGGAGACAAAATGTTTTTGTTTTTTATTTCATAATGTAATGTAAAACTTATATTTGTATTTAGTACATCCAAGGCTACTAAACTGATCGTTATTTCAGGATTTAATCACTTGTGATCATGCCAATGTTATGTAATAATGCACCGACTCGGGGTAACTAGGGTCGGGGAATTACAATTGGTATTAGAGGAAGTTTTGTACAAACCTTGAAAGCTATATTTAGATAAAATCTGATTAGATAACATTACCCTAAGATAGACATTGAGGATTAGTATAGAAGAACTTCCTAGAATTTTGGTAATGTAGAGATTTTGTGTATTTTCCAAGAAATACATCTCTATCTAGATATGAGTAGGTAGAGGCGGCTCTATAAAAGTTTTACATAGGAGTGAAAACTATGATAAGGAGTTTTGGGCTTGACCCAGGGAATCCTGGTACACGACAATGGTGCTTGTTTCACTCTTGGTTATGACACTCCCAGGGGATATGATCAGGATAATTCAAATTTTCATTAAAACCATTATGAATGTCTTATGAGTAAATACTTCCTCAAAGAATTTTTTTTATGATTATGGATTATATGCATAAACTGTTCAATTTATGTTAGGTATTTTACTATTTAGGAATTATGTATTTTGAAACATAAATTAATCTATTTTATGCCATTGTTTAGAAATGGTGCCTAGTGGAAGGAATGGAAACCATATCAATACACTTAATCCATTTAGGTATTTCCATCCTACTTAAGATAAATATAGTGGAAATGGTTATGCAACCGGTACTGAACAACATATAACCATAATGGGACAACTCACTTAGGTTATCAATAATAACCTTACCTATATAGAGCACCCTGATCCACAACACAGAGGATAAATGTTTGACCGATTAATGAGGAAACAACCACCAACATTCAATGGGACTACAAATAAATTTTTAGCTGAGCAGTGGATAAGTTCCTTAGATAAAATATTTCATGCTTTGGGGAGTAGCGAAAGGGAAAAAGTTGTCATAGAAGTTTATCTCCTCACAGTAGATGCAGATCAATGGGGGTCATTAATTTGAAACTGAAAGGAGGATGAAGAAGTATCAAATATGGAATTGAGGGAGTTTGAAGATATTTTCTTTGAAAAATACTTTCCTCGTGACCATCGAGCGGATATGAAAATACAATTTCTAAGTCTAAGGGAAATGGAGGATGAGAATGTCGCAAAGTATGAGGCTAACTTTACAAGGCTAGAAAAGCATGCATCATATTATATACCTAACCCAAGAAGTAATATTGATTGATTCATTGATGTATTTAAAACATTTATCCATCAAGCATTAGTCTCACAATCCATCTCATTATATAAAGATATTGTCCCATCTGATATCAAGATACAAAAGGAATTCTCTAAGTCTTACAACTTTAAAGAAAATCAGATGAAGAAGAGATTTGTCGAACACTCTGTAAATTGAAATCAGGGGAAGAACGGAAAAGTTGAATTTCGTTTATTCAATAAATGTGGGAAGAAACACCCTAGTAATTTCCTAAAGGGAAAGAGAGTATGTTACAGTTGTGGTGAAAAAGGCCACCAAGATCTTGATTGAAAGGGAAAGAAAGAGGCTGTAAATGTTTAATGCTACAATTGTAGAGAAATATGGAATTATAAAAATGAATATCCTAATAATCAAGGAAACTTGCCTCAGAAAATGCCATGGGAGGAAGGCCAAGCTTATGTGAGCACTACTGTAGAGGTTGAAGCTCTAAATGACGTGGTGGCAAGTAATTTAATGGTTTCCTCAAATTTATCCAATGAATTATTTGATTCTGGATCATCACATTGTTTCATATCTTCCCATTTTTTCAATGAAAATTAGATATTTACAATTTGATTTAATTAGGCAGTTGTTATTCAAAATCTTAAGGGAAGTATCATTACAACAATGTTTTGTGAATTAGTCCCCATTAGGGCATATAAATGTTCTTTATCTGCAGATCTCATCGTCATACCCATGATTGAATTTGATATAATCCTCGGTATGGATTGTCTTTCAGAACATGATGTGAAAATTTATTGTAAGAATAATGAGGTTACAATTATTGATGATGATAAGGAGTACCTTATCTTTAGAGAAGAAATTTCACCACCAGATTAGTATCTAGATCCAACCCCAGTAGCTCTAATAAATTCAATTATTGGGGTGGAAACGAATGAAATAAATATGAGTGAAGAAATTAATTTTCAAATAGAGGATGTACCTATTGTGCAAGAATATGTTGATGTGTTTCCAGATGATTTACCAGGACATCCTCCAGAGCGATAAATTGAGTTTTTCATTGATTTAATTCTTGTTTCAAGGCCCATATCAAAGACCCCTTATAAAATGGCCATTGTGGAATTAGTGGAACTAAAAAAACAACTATAGGAATATAGTAATAAAGGATTTATTCTCCCTAGTGTTTCTTCTTGGGGAGCCCCTATTCTTTTTGTTAAGAAGAAACATGGATCTATGAGGTTGAGTATTGACTATAGGGAGATCAATGTTATAACAATAAAGAACAAGTATCCCCTACGTCTCATTGATTATTTATTCAACCAACTTCATGGAGATGAACATTTTTCAAAAATTGAACTTTGATTGGGATATCATCAGTTGTGTGTTAAGAAGGAAGACATTACAAAAACATCATTTCGAACTAGGTATGGGCATTATGAGTTTACAGTAATGCCTTTTGGACTGACTAATGCACCCTCTATTTTCATGGATCTAATGAATATAGTTTTCAAGGAATATCTTGAGGAATTTTTAGTGGTATTTATTAATGATATGTTGGATTACTCCAAAATCTATGATGATCATGAAAACCACTTGCGCACTATTCTGAAAACCCTTAGAAGAAACGAATTATATGGGAAGTTTAGCAAGTGTGAATTATGGCTTCAGGAAATTTCTTTTATGGTCCATATTTTCTATAAGGATGGAATCTCTATTGATCCTTCTAAGACAATAGAAACACAAGAATTTCCATCACTGATGAGTATAACTGAGGTACACAGTTTTTTTGGTTTTGCGGGTTATTATTGACATTTCTTCCAGAATGTTTCTTGATTGTCTAACCCATTAACCAGTCTCAAATGTAAAGTGTTTAAATTTGTTTTTAAAAAAGAGTGTGAAGAATGTTTTGAAGAAATAATGAGAAGATTAGTCAATGCTCTTATCATGACTCTACCATCGGGGAATGATGGGTTTGTTATTTATAGTGATGCTTCAATGAAAGGAATTGGATGTGTCCTTATGCAGAATGATAGAGTTATTGTATATGAATCACAAAAGCAAGAAATTCATGAACAAAAATTTCACAATCATGATCTTGAGTTAGAAGTTGTAATCATTTCTTTGAGGATATGGAGACACTATCTCTATGGTAAAAAATGTGAGATATATATTGATCACAAGATCTTGAAGTATATTTTATCATAGAAATAACTCAACATGAGGCAAAGAATATGGCATAATCAACTCAAGCATTATGATTTCACTACACACTACCACCCAAGGAAGGCAAATATGGTGGTATATGCTTTGAGTAGAAAATATCATAGAGTTTTGAATAAGTTGAGAGTTGAAAAGGATCCTATGTTCATGGATCATGTAAAGATGGATATGGGAATAATCATGGAAGGTGAAACATTAATACATTTTCAAATGGTTTCTAAACCATCATTACTAGAAAGGATAAAAATTTCTCAGACTGATGAGGAGGAGTTTCAAAAGAAAATTAAAGCTTTGAATGATAGGAGATTTATTTACTTCATATATAAAGATGGAATTTTGAAATTTGGGAAGAGACTTTGTGTTCCTGATATACCTGTTCTAAAAAGGGAATTTTTAGATGATGATCATAGCTCCAATTTCACTATACACCCTGGTAGCACTAAGATGTATAGAGATTTTAAGGAACATTATTTGTGGGACAATATGAAGAGAGAGATTTATGATTTTGTATCAATATATAAGATTTTTTAGTAGGTGAAGGCTGGAATACAACATCCTAGATGAGTAATGCAACCTATTCCTATACCTGAGTGGAAGTGGGATGATATTATGATGGACTTTTTCATGAGACTACCAAAGACTCCTTGAAGGAATGACTAAATATGGGTCATGGTTGATCGTCTTACCAAGTCAGCATATTTTCTTGCTATAAGAGAAGATTTACCACTTGAATGTTTAAAAAGACAATATATTATTGAAGTTGTAAGACTTCAGGGTGTACCCATATCGATTGTTTCTGATCGTGATCCCCATTTTACATCAAGATTTTGGAAAAGTCTTCAGAAGGCCCTAGATACTGATCTTTTTTTAAGCACTGCCTACCACCCTAAAACAGGTGGACAATCAGAACGGACTATTCAAACATTATAAGACAATTTGAGATCTTACATACTTGACTTTCAAGGTATTTGGGATCATTATTTACCTCTGATATAATATTTCTATAACAATAGATTCGATTCATGTATTCAGATGGCACCATATGAAGCGTTATATAGAAAGAGATGTCGCACGCGAACTTGTTGGGATGATGTTGGTGAAAGAAAACTCATAGGCCCAGAACTTGTTGAGGAAACAATGGAAAGGGTGAAGGTTATCCAAACCCACATCAAAGCACCTCAAAGTAGGAAAAAGAGCTATGTCGATAACTGAAGGAAATATTTGGAATTTCAAGTAGGATATCTTGTTTTCTTGAAGGTATCTCCATTTAAGGGTGTTATATGATTCGGTAAAAAGGGGAAATTATGTCCTAGTTACATCGGACATTTCAAAATTCTAGAACTAATTGGAGTTGTAGCTTATCGATAGGAACTTCCTCCAAGTCTCTCCAATGTTCATGTTGTGTTCCACATATCACTGTTGAGAAAATACATACTTGACCCAATGCATGTGCACACCTATAAAGAAATAGAACTCAAACCCGTCCAGTCTTATTACGAAAAGACTATCATAATTCTTGATACCAGAGAACAACTGTTGAGAAACCGAACAACTCATCTAGTGAATGTTCTATAGATAAAACCATAAGATGGAAGAGTCAACGTGGGAACCCAAGGAACTTATGATATAGAACCACCCATATCTTTTTATGTATTAATATTCTAGAAATTTTGAGGATGAAATTATTTGAAGTAGGGATGAATGTAACACCCCAAGCTTCCACGATATACTTCTCTTTTAATAATATGATAGCTTGTGTTGTACACAACTTGGAGCTTTACCACACCATGACCAATAAAACTAGTCGTTATGAATAGTAATACCCACTTTTTGATATTTTAGAAATTTTATTTTTCAAAATGGAATTCATTTTTCGGTTCGGAATATCAAAATTATCTTAGGGTGAATTTTTGGTATTTTTCTGAAAACTTTCAATTTTTGGATGAATAGTGAAAAACAATGCGTTATTGTTTAAAAACAGAATTTTTATTTAAATAATTATTTATTTTATTTAAATTTATTTTTTGTAAAAATAGATACATAATACCTATATATGTTCAATGTAATTCATTGGAGTCATTTCATAATAATATAAGATATATAAAATTTTATTGAACTTTTTACTGTCTTTTACCCACCTTCTAGGAACATTTGTAAATTTCAATAAAACGTAATTTTACCACTTCTATTAATTGAATTTCAAAAATATGAGAGACACAGTTGAAATCAGTAAGTAAAATGTGGTTTAATAAGATTAAAATATTTTTTGCTGAATAGTAACTTTTGACTTTTATTTACCATGGTTAAAATTAAATAGTGTAATTAATGGTAAAAATTGATATTATAATTACCCGAACACATTTCCTAATTCTATTGGATAAGTTTATTTTGACCAAAATAAATTTTAGGAATAAAATATGATCCTTTTGGTCAACTTGGATTAGATTATGACATTTATTATTATTTTATTTAAAGAAGAGTTAAAAGTGTTAAATTCAATGTTTAATAAATAAAACATTTTTAATATATGGTTATACATAAGATAAATTAGACTATAATTATTTATTAGAAATATAACAAGATTTCCTACATAATTGTATTTTATTTATAATTTTTAGATATTAAATAATTAAATTTATTTATGACACAATGATGATGGAGTAATCACCTTATTAAGGAATGATTAAAATAATAGATATTATAAATAACCAAATAAATGTAAATTGAGACTTTTTATGAATTATACTAATTTTATAGGTCAATATAAAATTTTAGGTTTTATTAAATAATTTTTTTTCTAAGTGATAATGTTTTTATGACTTTAACAAAAACAAAATACCAAATAGTATCTAAATTGTCATAAATTATTTTTTAAAACAAATACTATATTATTAATTGTTATAATATTCCAAAAAATATAAGGTTTGGACAAAGCACTTAGATAAGTTTATATATATAAATAATTAACCACTTGGGGTTATCCTGTCTTTTTATAATAATTTTATTAACCATTTATTATAACAATACAAGAATACATGGTAAAAGTTAAACTATTTAACTAAGAGTTAAATATAGAAGATAAGGTTAATATGGTGACCTAAAACTTCCTAAAAACTGTTAGTTGAGATGTTTTCAGACCATACCCACCTTATCCTCGGAATAAATCATTTTTTAGCCATTATAAACTGAATAATATTGTAAAATAAAATAATATTTTATGATATTCTTAAAGCGGCCCTCACCTCCCTTAAAGAAGGGTACTTCCCCTTCTCTCAAAATCACACCTACAAAGCCATATTTCTCAGACGAAAACTTCTGAAATATCCTCCCAAATTCCATCAATTTGAACTAGAGGCCTTACTGTTATCATAAATCCAACCTAAGGAGCCCTTTTGGTAAATTCAAAATGAAATACCCGAAGAAGAGGCAATAATTTCACCACCCCTTTCAATGTTCTTTTAATCTTCCACTTCCTATTTCTTTGTTTTTTCCATACCAAAATAATAACTCCAGTACCTTATACATACTGTGGATTTATTGTAAATATGTTATAACCATATTCATTATTATATCCATCCTATGAATAAAAAATTCATCATACGTTTGTACGTACAACTTACCATCTCTACGTCATGGTGTTGTTTCTTATTCAACACTTCATTATCTGGATGGGTATAATAAGGATTATAATTGATGTTAAAAATAAATATAACATGTCAATGATTATGTATATATGATATACCATCCAATTACATATGATTTCACCATTAATATAATGATATTGTCGCTCGTGCATACGTACGGATTATCGTCTCCACGAACGCGATGAGATTAATTCCCCATCGTAACCTTTCAAGAATAATTTTCATTTGATGATTAAAAATAATGTTTAAGAACTTAATATAATTTTGGATATGAATAAAGTACATCCTATCTATAAAAACCATTACTTACTTAACAAAACATATAAAGGAAAATATATCAGTTAACACTCGAAACAATTATACTATTGAAATATTATTAACAAACCAATATTTGAAGATCATATATGATATCATATTTATGTATATAGTTTTTTTTAATTTAATAAAAATTTAATCATTATATAAGAGCTTAACATACCACCAACTAAGGAAAAGTACAAGGTAAGGGTTAATTCTACAATCTCTTCATTATCTGATCTTGTTTATACGTGAGTATCTACTAGGACCTCTTTATTATCCAAATCTGTGTTTCATAAAAAAATATTTCAAAAAAATTTATTGTTTCCTAGACTATGGTTTAAAGTCATTTATACCCTTTTTTGTTTTTTAATAAAATTTTTATAAAGGAATCTTTGTGTTGTTTTCCAAACAGGGTCCTTTATGACTCTTTTAATAAAATTAAGGAATAAATGTTTTTTTAACATATACGGTGGGTGGGGATATTTTCCACCATTATAACATCTTCTAAGCTTCCCTTACAATCTTATAAGAATATTTTCAAAATAAATGTTTTCATTTGTAATTACATGTATTTTAAATGATTTAAAAATATGAGGAGATATTTCTCTCAAACAGTTTTGATTTCATCTATGTCAACATACTTTGATGGATTTTACACTTGTCTAAAGTTGATTCATTATGATACAATCCTCCATATTGTATTGAAGGTTTTGTGATATTTTTGATTGTGGATGTGTTATTTTAATACCTTTCTTGGTTTATGGTTAAAATATTAACATTTCATATTCTAGTTTTAATACGAATGTTTATGTTACATTTCAACCTTTTCATATGAGGACTGAATTGGACTTAGTAAGTGAAGGGTGGAGAATGCTATAGCTTCTCGATGCATCGGTAGGTCCCATGGTAAAAACTAGTGTCTTGGAACAAGGCCTTTAAAAAAGTCATATTTTTAGTTTTTTCATTAGGCCTTGAATATGTGGTTATGATGTCTGGCATTATGCATTCCATCATTATGAAATTGGCTATTGGTAGTACATGTGATTATTCTACTAGTAGAATATCCATTTGAAAAATTAAATGGAATTATTTTTTTAATGTTTGTCATATTATTCTGAAGTTTATGTTTAAAAGGATTGTGTTTTAGTATTATATATTGCCTTAAATGTTTATGATTATTTATGAAAGTTTCCATATTATTGTTATCCTTACCGAGCACCTGAGGTCACCCCTTTCTATGTTTTGTTTCTCCCAGGATGTGAAGAATTATATTATAACTTACCTGAATGGATAGTATTAGGGAGATGAATGTGTTAAAATGAGACACAATGTTTTTGTTTTTCAATTCGTAATGTAATTTAAAACATATGTTTGTATCTAGTACTTTTAAGGCTAGTAAACTGATCAGTATTTCAGGATTTGATCTCTTGTGATCATGCAAATGTTATGTAATAATGCACCGACTCTCGGTAACTTGGGTCGGGGTGTTACATGGTGAACCTCCACATAAAGGTTCCCTACTAAATAAAAAATAATTTATGACCCATAGAATAAGAAATACCCTTAAAATCTAAACTCACAACACCAAAAACATCAAAATTTAATCAACCACTATGTACCCCCTCATGCATTTCAGAATCCATCATTCCAAAGTGTTACTCGCCACTAGTGGAACAAATATAAACTTCATATTTCCACCTCCACATCCTTGAAGATAAAATTGAAATGATTTGGTAAAATTGATCCCTTATAGGTACATCTTTAACACAAAATGTATTATTCTATACCAATGGAAAGAAAAAAATAAACATTATTTTAAATGTTAAACTTATCATTTTATCATTTTAGAAAATATTTTTCTTGTAAGGAAATTATTTTCCTTATTATTAAATTGTTCATATAAAATATTATAATAATTTTCTATTTAGATAATTTTTTTAATAGTTAATTCCTTATAGCATCAGCATTATATCATAAGATATCCATATTTTCTAAAAAGTGTTTTTTACTATTCATCTAAAATTCTAATTTTCTAAAAAATTATAAATAAAATCACTACTAAATAAATTTCATTTATCGATTTAAAAATAAAATTCATTTTCTCCAAATATGTTTCTATAATGGTTAATTTCTAATATTAAACTAAATATTAAGGTTTTCACAAAATACACTAAAATTTACTTTAACAAAAATAACAACCATTATATTAGTTTCCATTTTGAATATTTTCTTTGTGAAATTTTAATATATATATATATATATATATAATTTGGTTATGGTAAGTGTTATTTACATGCCTTTTTAATATCATATTTTCTAGGTTACTATTCTAATTGTGAGGTTAATATTCAATTTGACATATTATTAATCCTAATTGTCATGTTAGTTTCATACATCCACTATATGCCTTATGCACCATTTATATTTCACTCAATTCAATTCCTCTTACATATAAATATTTACCATTTTCAATGTATTAACCATATTACCATTTTTTTAACTTTTTATAGTGTTTTTCAAGAGTGGGATAATTATTGGAGATCAAAATGAATAAATTATTTTATTCTATTTAGTTTTTTTAAATTATTGACCCATTTTAAAAAACTGAATTTTATCTAATATGTTTATTTTTTAAATATAATTGTACATAGGAAAAAAGAAATAAATAATTATTGTTTTTTATTGTGTGGTTCATGTGTTTTATACTTTTCCCCTAAATATGGAAGACATGTTTATTAAAATAGAAAACTCTATAAAAAATTCATGAACGTTACCTGGATTTACCGCCACTATATTAAAAAACATCTTCTTCACATGTTATCCAATGAGAAAGGGTACAAACGTGTGATTTAATCTCCATGATTGAGATGATTAGTTACCTAATTGATCAAATTAAGGTTATAGAGAAGAATACAGTTTTCATAAAATCGGATATGAAGCCATATCCGTAGTTGGTTGAATATGTCACCTCATCACATAATTTCTAAAATATGAAATTTGTAACTTTTAAAGGCCACGGTATCTCATATTAGTTTCTCATAGACATTTCCTATCAATTTTACCTAATGATAGGGAACCCAAATTAGATTTATGAGGCCGATATTTCTTTCTACATTCAGAAAATATAATAACATGCCTTTTTCTTGTGAAAAAATGTTTCATCAGAGTTTATTTATAATTGGGAGGATCACGATTGATAGATACTCTATTAGATTAACACCACCTTGGATAAGATGAGTTTCAACGACCTAACAATGTAAAATTAGTAATAAAATGAATATTTCATTTACTTCATCGCCTACATGAATGTATAGATGTAATCCATTGACAGTCGTCTCCAATAGGTCCTAAAAATGGTAGATCCTCATATAGTGGTGCTAGGAAATTTCTAGGCACATGTATAATTTAACTGAACACCCCAAATGATAATTAATGTACCAAGTATTTGTTATAATCCCTGAATAATGTAACATTGAAATTTTATTATTTCATTTGATGAAAGTAAACATCTTGTTCCCGAGTGATAATTTAAGAATTTTTGAAATATCTATTATCCCCCTTAACCAAATCATCCACTCTGGTGACACCATCTTTTTCAAATCCCACTAGAGATTATAGGTGTTTGCACTGATGTTGAAAGTGAAACTAGGCACACACATCACTGATAAAATAGTACTCATGCTCATTAATTTCATTACCTTAACACATATATCTGATTATATAATGATTCATTTATGAAAATAATTCCCATGTGAGGAATAGGAATATAACACTACCACTATCAGAAACCTAGTAGACCATTTTGATAATATAGTTAATCAATCAATGATAACAGCTCTTCATAGATCCTATAAAAAGTTCCCAAGATATAATTGTATATTATTTTAAGAAAGAATTGTGCTAGAGCTATTATATTTGAAAAAAATTGAGATCCCAATATAAGAAAACAATATATACTCAAACCTCAATAAGGTTATTTTCCCATAACAAGGTCTTCTAGTGAATGTCTTTATTAAATTAAACTATTTAATTACATCATTGTGTAAAATTTATCCAAATATTAGTGGAATGATGTGGTAGTTATCCATGCACTCATTTCCATGTTAAATATTCCATCCAAATAGCTAGTTGGGGAATAACTACACAGTAGCACTGGCATTCTCCTATAGTGGATGTGTAGTGAGATTAAACTAATCTCTTACTTTCTATCATGTATCTCAATTCTTAATACAAATTGTTTAAAATTTCATCCATCAATACCTCATTAGGTACCTAAATAGGTCATTGCAGTTTGTGAGATATTTTGAAATCATCAATGAAAATTTTGTTGAATAGAGTGAGCATAAAAAATTCAAGACCTTTGCCTCCTTATCCAATGAATTTGTGTGTTAAATAATAAATGGTTATATTCATACCCTATATGAGCTAAAATATCTCAAAAGTGTATATCTGCGTCAATTATTTGTTGATAAAGAATATGGGACCAATATCATCTAAACATTGATTCCTCACAAGGTGAGATATAGAGGGAAAAATTATTCCATATCTAACATTAAAATTCATGGAAACCACAAGACAGAATAGAATCCAAAAATAAGGATTTAATTTTTTTACAAATTTTGTGATTTTTTTATAAAATAATGAATTCATGGGAGTCTTACAATACATTATGTTTTGTACCTTATTGTTAAGGCCTTAACTACACATTATTGAAATGTTCCTTTTTCATATAATCATATCCTAGAATAATCACGCAATGATCAATAAGGGTTTCATCAAAAGATTTTAAACCACATTCAATAAATTATGACTTGTGATATTGTGGGTAGGTCTCACAAAATTATTGTAATGAATCCCTAGGGAGATGGAGGTAAAAACATTAATAATCCTAATTACATAACATCCACCTATATATATCCTTATGATTACATGAAGAGATATTTTATACATTATATCCCCATGTAGGATTTAATGCCTCTACATATCAAGATTCATCTCATTATTATATAATCCATGGAGTAATCCAATATAATCAATGGAGAGACCAAATTACTAGAAACATAGATACTATATCTTATCAGATTAATATTCATTAAATATCATTCTGATCCATGTAAACCCCATAATGGATTAGTGGATTTTGAAATTTTGACACATGAGGAACTTATACATAAAATATCTAAATTATATGAAATTAATTTCTAAAACATTATCACCCTTATTATAAATATCATACTTAAAAACATTATGTATATCCTAGGGAATGAGACATATAAGAAATGGTGAGATCATATGATCTATAAGTGTAGAAAATGAGATATTAATCAATGGTCATGTGAAAGAACGTCGTGAGAATGAGGGTATGAAAACTATATATTAAATTTTATAATTCATACCCAATAATTTATATATCATAATAATGAGGTAAATCTAAAATCATGGGTGTTCATAAGACTATAATCATAATGCTCCTAAATAAAGTGATCTTTGAGGGATGAACATTGGTATAAGATCATGTCATAAAAGTGTGAATAATGTATTTCATGATCATAATCATAGAAAACATATTCCAAAGTTACCCTCAATACATTCATCAAATGATTATCATGATATAACCACCCATTTACCTACTTTATATTGTAATAACATCTCATGTACCCTATTCAGGGATTGGGATAACATATCACATAACATATTTTTGGAATGAGATAACCACTCATTTAACCCTCTATCTCATAAAAAATTACTCATTACCAAATTAATTTGACTACTACCATAAACCCACCCATATAATAATCATAATACATTCATATGTATGCCAAAACATCATTAAATCATTTATCATTTCATCATAACATAGTATTTGGAAATGAAAAAATGGTTTAATCAATATTTCCTCATTATTAAGATATACAGTCCAGAGAATAAATAACCATGGTAACATATTATGATACCCCTAGAAAATTTTATGAAACATCAATGGTTGTTTTTTTACCATGGATGTCATTGAGTATGCCCAAATTTAATATTTATAAACCCTGCAATCTACTAGTACTGTGGTAAGAAGGATGTCAAACCACATGTACGGAATACATGTGAACTAGTCCAAACTAATATAAAATAATCAAAACTTAATCTAATACAAAAAAACTAAATGAAAAATAGTTAGGTGTACAGTGAAATGAGTGTGTGGTGTGATGCAAGGAGAATGTAGAGAATTAGAGCAAGAGACCAACAATGGTTGAGTAAGGGGGATTGAAAATGAATTGATTATTTAAATGTTACTTCTCTTGAATGAGACCAATCACAGAGGTACTATGGTTATGTTCATAGGTTTGAAATAACTCACATTCATTAGATAAGTCACCATTTCTGGTGATCTCTCTTGGGAACAGTTATTTATAACATAACCAAAAATAATTATTCTTCCTCAACGAGTAGATCTTACCACAAATTTTTCTAGTTAGTATTTACCAGTGCTAGCCTTATGAAAATGATACTCTACCCTTACCTTTTGGTAAATGAGGTAGTGTGAAAGAAAACACACAATGAAGCAGAAAATAGATCACTACATCAAAAGCCTTAGCCCTCTTGTGATTAATCTAGATCCAAGAACATATGAATTGATTTTAATTCAATCCATTTGTTCCAACCATCCTAAAAAACTTATAAATTCATATAAAAAGCTGTAAAAAATATAAATTTCTTTGAAAACATCACATTACAACAAAATAGAGTAAAGGAAAAGACAAATACGTCCTCCTACTCTGAAAATGCTCCCCGCTCAATTGTATGCTCTACTCCTTGATTTTCTTTGTGTTCAAATGAGTGGATACACTATGGGAAAAACGATTATTGCGATGGGGTATTTACGACGGGGCTTTTTCCCGTCGCAAAATCTCTGATGAAAATAGTTTTCGCGACGGGATTATAATCTCGTCGCAACTGGTCAGTTATTTGCGACGGAAATACAGGTCCCGTCGCAATTGCAAGGGCGCGGTTTGCGCGCAAAAACACAGGAAACCTATTTGCGACGGGTAGAAGGCTACCCATAGCAAGTTACCAGAGGTGGTAAATAGTGTTTGCGATGGGGAAATTTCCCCGTCACAAAAAAATATTCACCCAGCGTTATTTGCGACGGGGCCCGTCGCAAATACCGGCCGCTGTAAAGCCTATATTCGACGGTCACCTTCAACCCATCGCAACTACCCGTGGCGGTAAATACTTTTTTGTGACGGGACTATATACCTGTCGTAAAAGTGAATCCAATGGGTGGAAGTTGCGACGGGACCCATCGCAACTGCCGGCGGAGGTAAATAGGAATTTGCGACGGGGATATCCTTCTGTCGTAAAAACCGACGGCGATAAGTAGTAATTTGCGACGGGGATATCCGCCAATTGCTAATGGTCGGCATTTGCGATGGGCCCATCGCAACAACCCTTTTACCCGCCACCCGTAATTAATGAGGGAGAAGGTATTTGGGATGGGGGCCGTCACAAATACCGGCAGTGGTAAATAGAAATTTCTGACAGGGACGTCCGCCTGTCGCTAATGGTGGCTATTTGTGACGGGCCCATCGAAAAAGTCCTTTTACCCGCCGCCTGTAATTAATGCGGGCGAAGGCATTTGTGATGGTATCCCTTCGCAAATGCCATGTATTGCGACGGGATACCGTCGCAAATAATCTAACCTATATATACAGCCCATCCGTTTTTTTTCATAACATTCAGATCTCTATTCTTCTCTCTCTCTAATTTTCAGGTCTGAGTAGATTTTTTTTGTTGTAATTGTTTCTTTCGAGAAGAGGAAGGAAGGAGTTAGAGGGCACAAATTACTTCAATGGTATTTATATTTTTTTTAATTGTTAAAATGTTAATTTTATTTTTATTTTTTATTTTTATTTTTTATAATAGAATGTTTAGCTATATAGTATAATTAGTTTATGTGGTTGTACCAAATAATCCTTGTCTGGATACGAACAAGTAGAGGCGGCTATGGCACAGATGTACCTAGGAGTGAAAACTCTGACAAGGTGTTTCAAGCTTGACTCGGGGTAACCTGGAACACGACAACGAGTCTTGCTGCACTCTTGGTTCGACACTCCCAGGGGATGTTTTGGTAATAATTAGAAATAAATATATAATTATCAAATAATTAAGATAATAAAATTTATTTAGATTTAATTAAAATAATTATAAAATAATTAATAAATAATTATATTTAATTGATTAGAAGTAATTAGGAAACAATTAAAATAATTAGGAAAAAATTAGTTATAATTAGGAAACAATTAGATATAGTTAGTAAACAATTAGATATAATTAGGAAACACTTAGATATAATTAGGAAACACTTAGATATAATTAGGAAACACTTAGATATAATTATGAAGCACATAGATATAATTAGGAAACACTTAGATATAATTAGGAAACACTTAGATATAATTAGGAAACACTTAGATATAATTAGGAAACACTTAGATATAATTAGGAAACACTTAGATATAATTAGGAAACACTTAGATATAATTAGGAAACACATAGATATAATTTGGAAACACTTAGATATAATTAGGAAACACTTATATTTAATTAGGAAACACTTATATTTAATTATGAAACACATATATTTAATTAGGAAACACTTATATTTAATTAGGAAACACTTAGATTTAATTAGGAAACACATAGATTTAATTAGGAGACACTTAGATTTAATTAGGAAACACTTAGATTTAATTAGGAAACACTTATATTTAATTAGGAAACACATATATTTAATTAGGAAACACATAGATTTAATTAAAAAACACTTAGATTTAATTAGGAAACACTTATATTTAATTAAGAAACACTTATAATAATTAGGAAACACTTAAAATAATTAGGAAACACTTTTAATAATTTGGAAACACTTATGATAATTAGGAAACACTTATAATAATTAGGAAACACTTATAATAATTAGGAAACACTTATAATAATTGGGAAACACCTACAATAATTAGTAAACACTTATAATAATTAGGAAACACTTATAATAATTAGGATACACTTATAATAATTAGGAAACACTCATAATAATTAGGAAAAACTTATAATAATTAGGAAAAACTTATAATAACTAGGAAACACTTATAATAATTAGGAAACACTTATAATAATTAGGAAACACTTATAATAATTATGAAACACTTATAATAATTAGGAAACAATTAGGAAAATTACGAAACAATTAGGAAAATTTGCAAGCGTGATTGACCGCTCATCTACCTCAATTTTCTTTTCATTTGTGTGTTGAGGCTTGACAGGAAACTTCTGCCTCCACATGTAATAACTACTTTTACTGTAAAAATTATCAACCTCATCGCCAATATTGTGGTGAGGAGGTTTATAATTTTGAGAGTAAAAGAACATATTACATGTGGAGGCAGAAGTTTCCTGTCAACCTCAACACACAAATGAAAAGAAAATTGAGGTAGATGATCGGTCAATTATGTTTGTTTTTCTATTCATTGATTGATTAACCACCTGACCTATATGAATATCTTCGCATTTCTAATTAGTAACATAAATAGTAACATAAATAGTAACATAATATAAAATATTATATTACTCTAATATTAATAGTTAAATAATACTTATAATATAATTATTTTATTATTATATGTTTAATATTTATAAAAAAATAGTAATATTATTAAAATTATAAAAAATTTATACAATATTACAATTATCAATATTTTCAAAAAGTTTTGGTTTATTCTTAATAGTTCAAATCTTAAAGAGTTGCCAATTTTCATGTCATGCCCAATAAAAAGTTTGCGTCAACCGTGTCCAATGTAAACTCTATAATTGTTCTTGCTTAGTTGATCACCTCACAGGTAGCATTGCAATAGGACAACCCAAGTAATGTATTTCTCATTACTTGTGTCATCCTATTGCAACACTACTTGCGAGGTGATCAACCAAGTTAGAACAATTATAGAGTTTTCATTGGACATGGTTGACGCAATCATTTTATTGGGCATGACCGGAAAATTGACGACTCTTTAAGATTTGAACATGTTGAGAATAGGGAAAAATCTGTTGGAAATATTGAGATTTGTAATATTTAGTAATAATTACTAATAATTAGTCAAAAATCATATAAATTAAAGTACATGGTTATAAATTGGTAATTACTAATAAATAACTGTAATTATGTATCTTCTGTTTTTAGGATATTGTTTTTCTTATATCAAATTATTTAACAACAATAATGGTTTTAAATTTTGTAGAAACATATATTTGAATATGGAACAAGTAAATCAACATCAATCATTATTAGATGATCATGATTGGATAAATCAACACAGAAATCAAAACGGTTCTAGTTTAAATCCTGTATATGTTGACGGTGTTAAAGCTTTCTTATCATTTGCATCATAAAACCCGGAATTTGTTTCAGAAGGGATAATTAAGTGTCCTTGTAAAAAATGTGCTCTGAGAACAATTGAAGGGATATGTGGTGAATGGTTATCACTTTCATACACGTGTGTATGGGGAATAAAAGAAAACAATGAATAGTGGTGTTTGTTTTAAGGGATCACATCATAGAGATATTGAAGTTAGCTTTTACGGCATGCTTGAAGAAATTATTGAACTGTGTTATTTGGGATAGAATTATGTAACAATGTTTAAATGTTGATGGCTGGATACTGAGAGAGGCTTTCGTATTCATCCGACTCATGGAATTTTTGATATTAAACATAAAAGTCTTCTTGCAGTAAATGAACAATTTTTATTGGCTCATCAGGCACATCAAATTTATTATGAAAAATACTGTGCTACTACAAAAGAGTTGGATGATTGGTGGAGTATAATAAAAGTTAAATCTCGAGAAAATCAGTTTACTCAAACTGAATGTGGTTCCACTGAAGTGCAATTAAATGAAATTTTTCAGGACACTCCTCAAAACACATCTTTTTCACAAAGAGACATGAATATCGAGGATGACACTCCATAGTTAAGGGTCGATGATGACGATGTTGTCAAGGATGTTACAACTGAATTTGAAATGACAAGAGATGATGAAAGTGAAACTAATATAGAAATTGATGATGTTGATGAGGAAGATGCAGACATTGACATTGACAACTATGAAGATGATGATGAAGAAGAACATTGACACAGTAAAATGATGGTTAGAATCATAACATATATATTTATACATAATAGTTATTTTCAACTGTTTGCTAATAACAATCATTTCATGTTTCAAATGGACTCGGAAATGTATCGTCAGTTGCTGGAGGCTGATATACCTATGGATGATGAGGTTTTTGAGTCATCTGACCCTCAGGCTGTTGGCACTACAGGGAGCACTTGGAGGGGGCATGGTCTTGCCAGACTGATGATTCCAGATCCTATCCCGAAGCGACGTCCACCTCTTGGATTCGATGCGCACACGCAGTGGTATGGTAACCTGTGTATTTTAGTTATCTTTCATTATAATTTATTAATATTCTAATTGTTTGATTAATTGTTCTTTTCCCACAATTTTATGCATATAGCTATTGGACAGGGGAGCACTATCTTGCGCAATTATTTTTCTCAGCCCTGTCTCACATGGGATTAGATTCCCGCTAATGTGTAGGCCGCCATGTTCGATCATTGGCTGGTACATAATTAAATATTATTTATTTTTAATTTAATTCATAATAACTTTATATTAGGGTTTATGGCATCCCATCGACGAGAGAATGTGTGCCACTATCCATGCGGCATGGGTGGTTTCTATGCGTGACATTTTCCATCAGATTTTGCATAATCTGAGAAAGACGGCTGTGAAGAAAGCCGGAGTGACATAATTTGATGAGTCCTGTAGAGCCCACCGACCAAAGTACATTTCATCTCACGTTTGGGATGGATTATGTACACACTATTTGGGTGGTGGGTTTCAGAGGAGATCTACATTGGGTCGACAGAATCGGGGGAGACAAGAGGTGACGAATCGCACCGGTAGTCATACATTCAGTGCACATAGAGAGCGTCTGGTAAGTACTTTCTTTTAATATTTTATAAAACTTTAAATACAAATAGTTTATTTTATATTCATATAGGAAGCTGAGCAGCCCGATATTTCAGCGTACGGTGTTTATCGGAGGATGTACACTGACCCGACTACTGGAGAGATTAGAGGTGACCGCCAGTGTCAGATTGTGGTCAGTATTATTTTCTTTTCAGTTTTCAAATTAAATGCATATAATATTTTCATTTTTTTAATTTCTAATTTAAACTTAAGAAGTCATATGAGGCCGAGACCACTCAGACACAGGCTGAGAGTCAAGAAGAGATGGGTGATCAGACTAGTGCCCACCATTTTGATGAGACGACATGGATGTAGGCGACCCAATATGGCTTCGAAAAGGGCCGAGTAGTTGGTATCGGCTCTCATTTGACTCCTGCAGCTTATTATGGTTCTGCTGCGATGTTGGCGTCCAGCTCGAGAGGAGCTCGTGGAGAGACATCATCTCTTGCCTCACAGTATCAGGAGCAACTGCGTGCTTAGAGTCAGCTTATAGAGGATTTGCGTCAGGGGCAGGAGCAGATGCGTTAGCAGCACGATGAAGAGATGCGTCGATGGCAGGAGGAGATGCGTCCGTAGAAGGATGAGGAGAGACGTCGATATGAGGAGAAACATCAGGAGTATATGGAGTATATGCGTCGTCTGACTCATAGTTTAGGGATAAAGTTTCCTCCACCACCTCCTCCTGGTCTTCCAGGTCCTCCAGATTATCCACCCCCTAGTGATTTTTTTAGATGTAATAAACATTTGAGTTCATAGTTTATTGTCATATTAACTATTTAAAATTATCTTTCAGATTGGTACGAATATTAAGTGATTTAATTTGTTTTAATTTTTTTAATATATTATTACTTATTAGTATTATTTTTAGTGTATGCATATTTTAGTAATATTACTTTTAATATTTTATATTTATTGTTAATATTGAGAAGTTTATAAATTTATAATTTTATTAATGTTAATAATATTAATATTATTTTTTCATAAATATGTATGTTTATTTTAATAATATAATTATTATATTAGTTTTTTATATTAATAATATTAGTACTATTATTATTATTTTTTGATATTAATATTTCATAATATATAATATAATATTATTTATATTCATATTATTATTATTATTTGATATTAATATTTCATAATTATATTATATATATTTTTTATTATTAATATTATAAAAGCATAATTTGTTTATATTATTAATATTAATATTAATATTATATAGATAGTTTAATAATATTATTATTATATTAATTTTTTATATTATTAAAATTAGTATTATTATATTATATTATATTATTTATATTCATATTATTATTATTTTATATTAATATTTCATAATTATGTTATATATATTTTTTTATATTATAATAATATAATTTTTTATATTATTAATAATATTATTATTTTTATATAATATTATACGATTTTTAATAATTATTTTATTTTTTATTTAATTTTTTAAATATTTGTGACGGGAACATTTACGACTGCATTTCCCGTCATAAATATTTTTTTGCTGTACCATTTGTGATGGGACGAATACCCGTCGGGAAAACCTTTCTGCGACGGTCCGTCGCAAATACCTTTGTCACAAGTATTTTTTTAAATTTCGCATCTGCGACTGGATTCTGACCCTTCACAACTAATATATCTGCAACGGCCCGTCGCAAATACATTTTTTATATATAAACGAAAACTCCTTTGCGACGGGGGAAAAATACCGTCGTAAATACTCTTTTTGCGACGTGACCGCCGTAAAAACATCTATTTGCGACACCGTTTTCAGCAACGGGCGATTTGCGATGGAGCCCCATCGACAAAGTCCTTTTGCGATGGGATCCCTTCGCAAGTCGCCCGTCGCAAATATTCAGTTTTCCTGTAGTGATATTTTGGTGGTTTATCGAGTCCATGAGTGATAGGATGAGAGGTAAATGGAACTGGAATGGATTATTGGATATGAAGATGGAAGGACATAATGGTCTCAAATAGTGTCGGATGGGTGAATGGGTGAGAGATGATCGATGATCAGGTGGAGTGAAATAGAATAGAGAAGGAATGATTGGACGGATCTGGTATGTGGTCATAGGTGATCTCCCCCCTGTGGTACTCTACTCTCATTCTATTTTCAAGAGATAATCATCAATTACTTTTCTTGCCTCTCCTGCTTCAGGAGTCTTCCCCATTCTCCCTCTCTCAGTCACAACTCATGGATCACTCAATTATCCTCCACATGAAATTTTCACAATGAAACATCCATGATGCTAGTAACTATACGTGATGTTCTCTCATAGAATCCACATCCCTTCCATCACCTCCCCCTGTTCAGAATAGAAAAAACACACAAAGCGTCAAAATCAAAAAAAATGAAACAATTATAATTAATATATATATATATACATATTTATATTTATTGTTATATATACTAAAACATTTATATATTTACATATATATTAAAAATATTATATTTATTTAATAATAATTACTGATATAACATAAAATATCTTATTATTATACGTATATGTATATTTATTATTTTTGTTATTATTTGTTATATTTTTAAACTATACTAATTATATTAATTTTTAATATTATATTATATTATATTAACATATATTATATGTTATATTATATATAATAAATAATATATTATATAATAAAAAAGAAAAAAAAGAGTATTGGAGGAGGTTTCAGCGAAAAAAACGGGGGTAGGGGGTGGCAGCAGCATAGGAGAAAAAGGGATGGCTCGGGCGGTATGGATATGGCATGGAGAGGAGAGACAGATTTGATTTGGGAGAGAGGCTCACGGACTGCAAGGTTTGGGTCATGACAGTAGGTTTCTGGATCGATTTTTTTTTTAACATTTTTTCAAGAAAATAATTTTAAAAATACAACCAGGTTTAAAATATTTTTTTACATCCCAAAGGCGGCACACCATGTGCCGCCTTTCAGGCATTTCAGCATTGAAGAAAGGCGCCACCTGGTGCGCTGCCATTTCCCATAATTAAAGAACAATGGTGGCACACCATGTGCCGCCTTTGGACAAAAAAAATTAATAAAATTTTTAATTTTCACTTAGTCCTTCTAACTTTGTCGTAGCATTCAGATGAATTCCAATAATGAAAACCTCAACCAGCTTATGTGCTTTACACACAATAGAAACATCTTTTCAATTTTTTCATGCCCCTATGTATAAATAAACCTCAAAAGCTCTAGATAATTTTTCTTGGTAAGGTGAGATGATAAGGGAGGTATTATACCATCAGGAAGAGAGATTTTAGAAATGTGAAATGCTATAAAAAACCTTTAGATGAAATGTGTCAGTTCCCCACTAGATGTGCATGTTCCTTCAAAATTTTCAGGCTGGAGATAATCCACCTTAAGTTCCACTTAGCCTTATGCCTTCCATGGATTAGTGTCAAATACTTCATCCCATTTTTTTACTTTTTGGGGAAGTGATACCTCATTCCATTGAATATGCACATTACTATGAACATATAAAATCCCAATTTTCCAAGAAAAACTACTAATCTCATGTTCACTGAAATACCATTAACGTAAGAGTGATACAAATAGTGTAAGTACCCAATGTCAAGCTTCCAATCCATTTTGACTGGGCTATGTGTAATCATTAGTGTTTTGATCTGATTAATAATTTAAAAGGTTTCAAAACCACCTTTCTGAAACTCAAAAATGTTTCAAGTAAGTGACTTTGAATGCCTATAAAATATAAACCATAATATCTATTTAAATGAAACTTAAAACATGGATTAAACATATAATAATTAATTGAAAATAAAAACCATTTCCTAAATATTGTTAATTAAATACAATTATAAGCTTTCAAAAACACTTCTTGAAACTCAAAAATATTTCGTATATGAGACTTTGAAAGCCTGTAAAATATAAAATTAAAGACTCATATAAATGAAACTTAGAACATAGATTAAACATATAAGAAGTAGTTGAAAAGTAATTAGTTAATTCTGGTGAGGGGGAAAATTGTTAGACCCTAGAATTGAATGATAATGAGGATGATAAGGAAACATCAACCCCCACTCCCACCCCTTCCACCCATTCAACCGGCTTCGGTAACTCCTATAGAAGTATATTTTCAAAAAAATGAAATGTCACACCACCACAGCTTCCTACATCCATATTAACCCCCCAATTCAGTTTCATTAAATGTGGACAGCCCCCATTTTTACCAAATTCAATGATGCACTATTAGACCACCACATTCAACCCCCGCCTCAAAAATACAAAATGCTTTGAGGGATGATAAATGATTCGACGCAGTTCAATGATCTAAAATGCGCCGAATCATTTCTCATCCCTCAAAGAATTTTGTATTATTAAGGCGGGGGTTAAAAAAGTGATGGTTTAATAGTGCATCATTGACTTTGGTAAAAATGGGGGCTGTCCACATCTAATGAAACTGAATAGGGGGGTTAATATGGATGTACGAAGCTGTGGTGGTGTGACATTTCATTTTTTTGAAAAGCTACTTCTATAGGAGTTACCGAAGTTGGTTGAATGCGTGGAAGGGGTGGGCGTGGGGGTTGATGTTTCCTTGTCATCCTCATTATCCTTCAATTCCAGGGTCTAACAGTTTGTCCCCTCACCAGAATTAACTAATTACTTTTCTACTACTTCTTATATGTTTAATCTATGTTCTAATTTTCATTTATGTGAGTCTTTAAGTTTATATTTTATAGGCTTTCAAAGTCTCATATCTAAAATATTTTTGACTTGAAAGAAGTGTTCTTGAAAGCTTATAATTGTATTTAATAAACAATTTTTAATAAATGGTTTTTATTTTCAATTACTTATTATATGTTTAATCCATGTTTTAAGTTTCATTTCAATATATCTTATAGTTTATATTTTATAGGCTTTCAAATTCACTTACTTGTAACATTTTTGAGTTTCAGAAAGGGGGTTTTGAACCCTTTTAAATTATTAATCAGATGAAAACACCAATGATTTCACATAGCCCAGTCAAAATGGATTGGAAGATTGCTATTGGGTACTTACACTATTTGTATCATTCTTACATTAAGGGGTATTTCAGTGAACATGAGATTAGTAGTTTTTCTTGCAAAATGCTGATTGTATATGTTCATGGTAATGTGCATATTCAAAGGAATGAGTTTTACTTCTCCATAAAGTAAACAAATGGGATGAAGTGTTTGACATGAATCCATGGAAGGCATAAGGCTATGTGGAACTTAAGGTGGATTATCTCCAGCCTGAAAATTTTGGAGGAACATGCACATCTAGTGGGTAACTGACACATTTCATCTAAAGGTTTGTCATAAAATTGCACATTCAAAGTCACTTACTTGAAAAAATTTTGAGTTTCAGGAAGGTGGTTTTGAAACCTTTTAAATAATTTATCATCGACATTTCTTAAGAAATTCATTTTGTTTTCAACTATCTCCTATATGTTTAATTCATATTTTAATTTTCATTCATATCGGTCTTATAGTTTATATTTTATAATCTTTCAAAGTCACGTACTTGAGAAATTATGAAGTTTCACATAGGTGTTTTTGAAAGCTTGTAAATTATGTGTCATCGATAATTTTTAAGAAATTATTTTAGAGTAAAAGTAATGCACTCTTTTTAATAAATAGAAAACTTTTACATGAAGAAGTAATGTCAGTGTCTATGGTGATGCTCTGTCCCACAAGGTGGTGTGCGAATGGTACGTCCATATCGAGAGCGGCGTGTTCCATGCGGGGATGGAGTATGATGACCTGGAGAGGGATGATCTTTGGGCACTAGAACATCAATCATGGGATCCTCTGTCATATTCTGCATGGAAGGAGGTGTCGGAGGGATGTCATCGTGTGCACGAGATCCTTCTCCCACTACGTAAGTAGAATGGGCTGTCATCATACCATCGGGAAACCATATAGGCTGTGAAGGAGCTGGTATGAAAGATGGTGGCATGGGAGATGACCCCTGATAAATCCCTGGAAAATAAATATCTGGCGAATACTGTGGATATCAAGTCAAAAAAGATGGATCCCATACTGCATCCTGTTACACAAACCCAGACGGGTCAGGCTGGACTGATAGAGCACCAACATGTGCCTCTAGAACAAGTGAGGTCTCACGTGCAGCAGGACGCGGTCTCCGTCGCCGTTGTCGTCACTGGGGAACAGCACCAGCTGCTGCTGCAGGTTCCTGAGTAGGACCCTCATCTCCTGGGATAGGAGCATCATGTTCCTAAGCAGGAACATCATGTCTCTGGGGTCTAGGATAGATGATACTATCATGAATATATCAACAAATCGGCATCGTCTCCTCCAACGCAACATGGATCACAGATAAACTAGCAACCTCCTCCTCCTCTGGATCAATCATGCGACATAGTCGTCGTAGTCTAGTATGTTGTACAGAGATTCAAAATGAATTATAAAATAGCGTAATAAATATATTATGTGAAATTTATTGACTTAACAGATCCTGAATCCCTCTCCCGTGCTGAGTCAGATACAATATAGCCTTAATTCTATACCATGGCTCGTACTCTACCTGATCTGATAGGGGGAATCACATCATACGTACACCTGTGATACGATGCTCTGCTCGATTGTCCCAAATGGCAACATATTGGGCATGTCGTCGTCGCCAATTGACATTCTGTCTCCCCGTGAGCTTCAAGCCATGAAGCACTGGTAACTGTCGTGGTGCGGGTGGAATCAGCTGAACACAATAAAACTGATGCATAACTCTATCGGGTTGGTGCCACTCAATAATATGAAAGTGAATGAGTGGCACTACAGTCATAACCTCATGAATTCCAGCAGTACAGTATGTAGGTAAGTCTTGAACCAGACTCCATTATGGCATCCAATGAATCTGTAATGACATGTGACATTTCATCCGAGATATTTGTTAACAAAAAACAAAAATGATGATATATAATTATGCTTTCAGGTAGTAAATTGTCCAAAATGAGACAATATGCAGCCAAATTGTGGGTCGGAGCATCGGCGAAGCGATGTGCCTGACTCCACCTATCAAAAACAACATTGAAAGTGATAAATAATCAGAAATTAAATATAATAAATCATAATACAGTCAGAAAAAACTAAATATGACGGATCATACCATCGTCCACGTTGAGCGTCCTATAGCACATTTATAGGATGCCTCTGACCAATAGTAACAGGGGTGAGGACAGGGATGCGCTCCCATGCCCACAACTGTATAAGGACGACACATCCTCTGAGATCTGTGTGATCTGAGTGGCATGTCGTACATAATGCTCTATAAGTGTAGGCCAAACATGCAGATCCCCAACTGTATCTCCCGATCCGATCAAAGTCCTCCAGTAAACTAAGATATATCATGTGCACATGCACACCCGAGTGATCTGAACACAATGTACCTCCAATAAGTCCTAATATATATGCCCGGTCATAACACATGATGGTCTGCTCATCAGCATCAGCAGGTAAATGTGAAAACTACAATGCAAGCCAAGGCATAGATATGGACCCACCATCTGTAGCAGTATGATCAGCAAAAATATCGACACCAAATAATCTCTGTGCCAGCTCAGCCCAATCCCCACTGGTGGGTCCAATAACTGCATCTCCCTGAATAGGAAGACCGAGTAGCACTGCCACATCCTCTAAGGTGATAGTCATCTCTCCATATGGAAAGTGGAATGTGTGATTCTCTGGTCTCCATCTCTCGACCAAGGCAGCAAGAAGGGGATTATCAGTGTAAGTGAAATCAGAAACGGAAATGTTGTAGAATCCAGCATGACGTAAGTATGGTATAATAGCAGCTGGAGGTGGCATGTGTCGAAAATGGTGTGCTCACCACACCCTAATCCATCGAACATCCCGACCCTCTATCACATCACGAGAAACATGCCTATGCTGCTCGGTGAGGAGTGTAATATCATCCATATGGAATCCAAAAAATGAAATTAGTCCTCACTATAAAATGTAAATATAATGTTAAATTGAATAGAATGTTATGATTGGTATAATTAACGATATGTGATGTTTTTTTAGAAAAATTTAAGGGAATGTCGTCATATTTTGGAGAACATTTATCTATCGTGTCTTTATATATGTTTTTACCATGAGAATTATGTATTTTAAGATATGGAATCATACATTTATATATATAAACATTTTATCCCTCTTATGTATGATTTATGAAGATCCTTTATGAAAAATGTTTTAATAATTTTTTGTCTTCGTTGACAAATAACATTTTTTAATAATGTTTTTTTCTCTAAGATTATGTTCAGATTAATGGATTTAAATGTATTGAATACAGAGGTTTGTTATTGGAAGGAGAGAAGTTGCTTATTGGAAATGTGAAACAATTCTTAAAAAGTTCATCTCTGATATTAACAACATATAACTGACTACATGAAAAGATCATGTTGGATACAACACACTATTGTGGCTGAGTGTGTGAAATCGATCCAAAAATGTTAGGACATCATTTCTGGTTATGACCTTCTTGATGACATAGATGACATCTCAACCTTTTCCCTTGTTCTTGAGGCCAATCCATCTCATTTCATATCCTCTTGGTCTTCAGTCTTCCCCATGGTCATAATCTACTAATGACAGGAATCAGTATGGGCTGGTCTTCAGGCATTGGGAAATATCGAAACTCCCCAACAGGCGTCCATGGCTCAGCATAACAGTTAGCAATGTCCTCCAATCGGTATACTGGAACAACATAAGCTTCCCATGATACGTTTATAGATGCACATACTACGATGGCATGTGAGCATGGAAACCTTAATGCCTAAAACCTTCCACACTGACATTGTTTTGCATCTAGAAGTACCACTAATTTTTCACCATTGTTACCTGTAATAGGGTTACAATACTCTTGAACTTCAAATGCTGAGTCTTCCCGACAGAATAGACACACTCGATAACTAGAATCTTCTTCAATGTTCTTGTCAATATCTCATTGAAAGTTTTTTCCAAGTCATATCCCAAGTTGAATCCCATCTGAGTCTAGTTTTTTTCTATCAACGAAGTACTTGACATAACGATAAAATGTCTCCTGAACTAGGGAAGTAATTGGTAGCTTGCGAAGCCCATTGAAGATTCCATTTATACACTCCACAATGTTTGTGGTCATGTGTCTGTACCTCTTCCCCCCGTCACAGACCAGTGTTCATTTCTCTTTTGAAATCTTCATCATATAATCATACACTTCTTGGTTAGCCTTGCAGATTTCTTCGTAATGCACCTCAAAGCTTCGTTGATCTGGCTCATATGCTACATAAATATGATCACAGGTCAAAGAAATTATATTTTTATTTACATTAAAATAGTAAACATCAATGACGACATTGCTTACCATGCCTCGTGATTTCATTCTTCATAGCCTCAATATGGAAGGTTTTGCGCACGTTACTAGGAATGTGTCTGATGGAGTATCATTGAAGTGCATTTAGGGGCCTCCATGAATCAGGATCTGCATTGATTGCCTCATTGATTGCCCTATATCGATCAGATATCAAACAGAAACCTCGAATGCGTGTGAAAAGGTTGATGATGCCTGCCAAAAACCAGCTCCAAGATTCATAGTTTTCCTTCTCCACTATTGCAAATCCAAGCGGAAGTGGTTAATGGTTCCCATCTTGGGTTTCCACAATCAACAATACACCCTTATACTTTCCAGATAGAAATGTTCCATCAATTTTTATGAACTTTTTACTGAAACAAAATGCGGAAATACATGGGAGGAATGCCTAGAATAATCGATGAAATTGAACATGAGATTGATCCAATCGATTATCTTCAAACACATGTTCCTTTGTATTTATATGGTAGACAACTTGGTTGTTGTGGCTCATCATGGCTAATAATTGTGGAAACACCCGATACGAGTCATCCCAATCACCGTAGACCTTCACAATTGCCTTCTGTTTCGCTATCCATGCCTTGTTATAATACATATTATAACCGAAAGTTTGAAGTATCATCTCTTGCACAAGGGCCATAGGAACATCTTGACAGGTCCTAATCATCTCGATGATAATAGTTGACACAAATTCGGCATCCAAAGTAGTGTGGTCTTGTGTCAAGTTTGGTTGAACACATGAATGAGCTGCCTCAATCTTTGAAATTATCCATCCACCAAATGCAATGTCTGGAATCGCCCTCAACCAAAATCTACAGTCATCATCAAATTTATCACATCATATGATGTATTTTTTCGACATTATGCCTCAACTACATATCTACAATGCCTCTCAATATGAAATCTTTTTCCGAATCTCTTCAACGCATCCTTACATGGAAAATCCCTTCCATTATATAATGTGTTGTCCAACTAACTAAACATGTCCACTATAACTCTAGGAAACTCTGTCGCAGGTGTCAGAACATTGTTGTCGAATTTAGGTACATGTTCCATTGCTTCGGACCAAGATTGAAATGGTGGCGGATGATTTAATGTTGGTCGATAATGTTCTTGAACTACTCTATTTCGAGAAACTACTACCTTATTTTCTCCAGCTCCCTCCCCATCTCCAACTCCCTCCCCATCATCATTGTCTTCTCCACCTGTTCCATCATTATCAAATTCCTTATCTGAAGAATGATTTATATTTAAATCTGGTAGTTCATCTAAGCTGTCCTCCTCCGCAATAGGGCGAACATACTCAATTTCTTGGGATGAAGATTCTTCAACAACCATTTTTTCATGTCTACGACTTCGAACATTTTGATGTTGTTGTACATTAGAAACTTCAACATATAACTCCATCATTTCACCATCAGACCATTGGGAAAATAAAGATCCCGCTTGGACCCAGTGCTCATCAGCAGCCAATGGACAAGCAAGATGCCATAACGTGGCAGGGAATTGCAAATGTCTATAACTAATAGACTTTATCTCTTAATGAGGACCAAGATTTAAGAAACCACAAATTCTATCTTGAAGATAAGTTATGGTTACACAATCAGATGTGTTAACCATAGATGTTGGCTGTATACTACAAGAAGCTCCTTGCTCGGTTTGAATAACCTTTCCATAGCAGTAAACACAAGAAAACATGTCTCTCTACATGAAAAATGTTTACTGATCACTGAATATGTCAATAATGTTTTGTTACGTGTTAAATAAAATTTTTTATCTTCTTAAAGGTATTTTAGTACTTCATGAAGTAAATATCAATCATCTAAAGCATATCCCCCAGGAGTTTCAAACCAAGAGTGCAACAAGGCCCGTTGTCGTGTACCAGGATACCCTGGGTCAGGCCCGAAACTCCTTTTCGGGGCATTCACCCCTAGGTAAATCTGTTCCAGAGCCACATCCACTTGTAGTATCCATATAGGGATTTAATTTCATAGATAACGACATAAACATTCATGACACCAAAATTTTAAAACCTTTCTAAATTAAGCCACTAATGTTTTGTAGAACAATTATTAACTTTCCTAAAGATATGTTTAATGATCTCTATAAAATAAGATTCATTACAGTGTTGTTTAATCACTACTTAAGTGTCGGTCACTACTTAAGTGCTAGTTAATCACTACTTAAGTGTTGGTTAATCACTACTTAAGTGCTTGTTAATCACTACTTATGTGTTGGTTAATCACTACTTAAGTGCTGGTTAATCAGTTAGGAGTTGTTCATTCACCACTTAATCATCCCTTAATCTTTACTTAATGACCCCTTAATTACCCCTTAATCATCCCCTAATCATTCCTTAATCATAAGTTAATCACCCCTTAAACATTCCTTAATTAGCCGTTAATAATCACGTAAACATTACTTAATTACCCCTTAACAATCCCCTAATCATTCCTTAATCATTAGTTAATTACCCCTTAATCGTTTTGTAATCACCCCTTAAACATTCCATAATTACCCCTTAATCATCACTTAATCATTCCTTAATTAACCCTTAATCATCCCCTTAAACCCTTGATCACTCCTTAATTACCCCTTAATCACCCCCTTAATCGTTAGTTAATCACCCCTTAAACATTCCTTAATTACCCCTTAATCACCCCTTAAACATTCCTTAATTACCCCTTAATCATCACATAATCATTCCTTAATTACCCCTTAATCATCCCTTTAACCCCTTAACCACTCCTTAATTACCCCTTCATTCCTTAATTAAACCCTTAATAAGTTAATGACCCATTAATCACCCCCTTAATCGTTAGTTAATCACCTATTAAACATTCATTAATTACCCCTTAATCACTCCTTAAACATTCCTTAATTACCCCTTAACCATCCCCTAATCATTCTTTAATCATTAGTTAATGACAACTTAATCACCTCATAATCGTTAGTTAATCACCCCTTAATCGTTACTTAATCACCCCTAAAACATTCCTTAATTACCCCTTAATCACTCTTTAATTACCCCTTAATCATCACTTAATAATTCCTTAATTACCCCTTAATCATTAGTTAATCACCCCATAATCAGTCCTTAATTACCCCTTAATGATCAATTAATCATTCCTTAATTACCTTAAAGACCCCTTAATCATCCCTTAATCATCACTTAATCACCCCTTAAACATTCCTTAATTAATCATCCATGGTTAATTAACCCTTTAATCATGACTTAATGATTCTTTAATCATCATTTAATTATTCTATGATTATCTCTAAAATATTAATAAATTATTATTATCTCTAATTATCATTCATTAATAATATTATATTATACATACTTTAATCTAACATTAAATAAGTTATCTCTAATCATCATTCATTAATAATATTAAATTACATATACCTTAATCAAACATTAAATATTAACTAATTAAAACATTAATAATACAACTATTTATTTCTTTTCTTTAAATAACTGCTACTACAAACTTAAATATTTAAAAATAACTAATTAAAATTAATTAAATAAATAACTTTAAAATAAAAAAATACCTCTAAATGAAGCATGACACAAAAATCTTGTACTCCTTGCGTCTCCGGAAGCACCATGAAGGGAAACTAAACTTAGAGAGAGGATCTATCAAAAATTTATAGAGAATAGGGATTTGTGAGTGAAGAAGAATGGGTTGGGTGGCTCCCTTTTATAGGGATTTTTTTGGCGAAGGCTGCATCTGGGAAGCCGCCTTTGGCCATTTAAAACATGAAAGGCGGCTCTTACAAAGCCGCATTTCGCAGAAAAAAAAATCGAAAGGCGGGCACTGGTGTGCCACCTTTTGTTTCCCCAAAGGCGCAAGGCGGTTTCTGGTGAACCGCCTTTGGCCCGGTGGAAAATGAACCGAAGGCCGCACATGGCGTGCCGCCTTTTGGATGTACAAAAATATATTTTAAACCTGGTCGTATTTTGAAAATTTGTTTTTTGAAAAAATGTAAAAAAAACTCTTTCTGGCTCTCTTGGTTGGAAAGGGAGGTGTTCTAGCGGTGGTGGTTTAGGTCTGCAAACGAAGGTCAGGAAGTGGTTCAGTGATGAAGAGGCAGATAGGGTCACAGATTTTGCAGACAAGGGATGACGCCGGTAGATGGTTATCAAGAGTGGCGCATGGCGGTCGGGAGGCAGAGATGAAAAAAAGGTTCGGTTGCCCATATCATGAATGGGATTTGGGATGTTCTGAATTTGATTTGGGGTTTCTTCATTTGTGGATCTGAATGTTGGTTCTGTTATATGGATTTGTGGAGCTTATGGTTGAATTTCTTCGAACTGTTGTTGATTTACTCATGCCGCTGATGATGAATTTTTTTTGTTTATGTTGGTGTAATTTATTCTAACTATTCTTGATATATTCTTACGGCTATCGGTGAACATTGTTTTGTTATTCTTCTAGAGGATTGCGACATGACGGTGAGTCACATTTAGGAGAACAGTGACTGAAGTGGATAGTGAGAAGAGGTGGTGCTGGAAATGGGAATAGTGACTTGAGTCACCGTTCGTGTAATGGTGACTTCAAGGAGGTAGATGGTGATGGTTGCGGTGAGTCACAAATGGGTAGGTCGTTGGCGCTGGCGGTGTTGGTGAGACAAGTCACCGGTGGAAAGAGATAAGGGTAATGGTGACTCAATGAGTCACTATTGGCAGGAAAAATGGCAAAGGAGATGGAATGGTGACTCATGTCACCGTTGAAGTGGAATAGTAGCAATGCCTATGGAGGAATGGTGACTCATTTGAGTCACCATTGACACGTTTTGGTAGTAAACCGTGCAACATAAATCAAATAGACACAACCAAAATAAATTATTAATTTAATAAAAAAATAAAAAAAATAAAAAAATTGACAAATTAAACACATATTTTGAATTGATAATATCTTAAAATTAATTTTAATTTATTTGACTACTTTATTCACATTTAATTTAAAAAGATTTAATATTCACAAATCCAGTTTTGAATGTTAATTAAAAACTTAATTAATTAATGAATTAATGAAATTAGATATTTAAATTAAATAAAAAAATGTATTAAAAACTATTTAATGAGTTGAAATAAATTACTAAAAAACAATTTGATTATTTAATGTATCATAAACAAAAGTGAAATTTATTTATTTGAAATTAAAAATAAATAATTATTTATATTAATGATCTAAAAATTAAATTTATAAAATTAATGTTTTTAAATTGAAAATTAATTACAAAAATATTTAATTAATTGAAATAAATAATAAATAAATTTTATGATTGAAAAAAAAAAAGAAAAATAAATAATATAAAAACCATTTTGGAATAGAAAAACATATTTCAATAATTCAATCAACAAAATATGCAAATTGTTTATTATTACCCAAAATACAATATGTAAACACCAAAAAGAGAAGAAAAATTGAAAATCGACGTGGAAAATGCATTGAGAAATAGTCACATCAAACAAAATCACACTCAAATCTTTGTTTTTACTCAAAACAATGCATGATTTTTCATTTTAAAAACATAAGGAATGACTTTTTCATTTATATCAAAAATTTATTGTCCTAACATTAAAAATTAGAGGAGAAAAAATTGGAATCACTTATCAAATGAACGCTCCAATGATTTTGGTTCTTCCTGGTTTCAGAAATAATCTAGAAATCAAATGAAATACAAATTCATGCACTATTTATGAAGACATACCTCATATATGAAATAACATATTTATCTACTTAATTTATAATTCATGTTAAATTTCAAAAAGTGGGAACATGTTAGATAAAAATGGAATTATTACCTTAACCAAATGCACCTTCAATTTTCACTCTCTACATGGTTCAAAAAATCAATGATAAATTTTTTCGAATCCCTTCATTGACACAACTCAAATGATCTTTAATTAATTCCATTATTCACTTCCTCATTTAGATTCAAAATTCACCACACTTAATTTCGATGATTTTTTACAAGGAACGTTATTTATTTTTTTCCCAGCCATATTTCATATTAGAGCACTATATATAGCACTTATTAAAATTGAAATTGGATTTTATTTGTTAACTAAAATTCAACCAATGTACTTATCTCAAAGACTCACTATGGGATCCCATTTTCCCATTTTACACTAGTTACATAATACTTAAATAATTTTCATTTGAGTTGTTTCAAATAGGTGATTATTTTTTATTAAAAGATGAGGCCCCTACAATTGTAGACCCCGGAAAACGCATTCCTGAAATTTTCCAAATGCTTACACACACGATCCAAGATCTTAGACTTTTCTTAAGCTTCGATTTGGTAGGTCGTAGGGCCCGAACGGAGTTATGGATTAGGAGTTATGGACGTTTGAAGTTTGGCTGGAAATCTGGTTCGCGAAGCCCATTCGCGAAGCCCCCCTCCGTGATCGCGGAGCGCCGCCGCGAAGTAATGAGGCGAGATTCTCCGCAAACCCGTTTGACGTTCGTGATGCGCCACGAAGACCCCTCGCGAAGCACCGATGCGAAGCACCCGAGCATCACGGTCCCGCGAAGCTTCGGAGGCGGTAACTCTCTGCGAACGCATTTGACGTTCGCGAGCCCGCCGCAAAGCTCCGGAGGCGGTATCTCTCCGCGAACGAATTTGACGTTCGCGAGCGCGCCGTGAAGCTCCTGAGGCGGCGCGGAAGTTCTGCTTCGCGGCGCCCCTGCCTATAAATACCCAGCTCACCCCCTTCTCCAGGAGGACGGCCACGGCCACTTCGCCCCTTGGGCGGCCGAGCGGAGCTCCGCAATGCAGCTCCGCGAAGCCATGCTCCGCGAGCAGCTTCCTTCGCGTTGCTGCTCCGCGAGCGGAGGATCCGCGAGTCTATGCTCCGCGAGCCTATGCTCCGCGATGCTGCTCCGCGATGCTGCTCCACGAGACCGAGCTTCGCGAGAGCCCATGCTCCGCGAGACCATGCTCCGCGAGACCCATTTGCTCCGCGAGAGATCGTTGCTCCGCAAGGCCATGCTTCGCGAAGCTACTTCGCGAAGACCTATCCTTCGTGAGGATCCTACCTTCGCACCCACCAGTCCGTACCGCGAGGGCTGCGCCCCCGCACCCCCGCTCGGGGTCAGTGCAGGGCTACGGTCCCAGCCCTCCGGGCCGGTCCCTTCCCTACCGTCACAGACCCCCATGAAAAATGGAGAGTCGCACCGCGAACTTTTCGGGCCGGGATGCCGGGATTTTCCATTGCGCCCTTATACGCTCTCACCTTCCACCTATGGAATACCATGATTTGATACACTCCCCCGCACACCGTGGAACACCTAGAGTCGACATATTCCTCTGGGTTTCATTCCATGTCGTGAGTCGAGATTCTCATCATCAATTCCCCGAGTACCTTGAGTCGAACCATCCCTCAGGCAACTCCTCCAAACCCAATCACTTGGCTCCTATGCCAGGTTGAACCAGAAAGGGCCGCCTTTGCGTAAGTCCCAACACCAACCATTTCTAAGCACCTTCTGCTAACAGTCCTTTCTACATGACTCTAAACTATAGTAATCCTTATGTTTCAAACATAGGATGCCTCTTGCCCTACACGAGAGATGCCTCATGCTCCTAGCATGAGATGCTAATGGTCCTATCTACATGACTATAAACTGTAGTACACCCTATCTAACAAATTATAGGATGCCTCTTGCACTATATGAGAGATGCCTCATGCTCCAAGCCTGAGATGCCAATAGTCCTTTCTACATGACTCTAAACTGTAGTAATCCTTATGTGCCAAACATAGGATGCCTCTTGACCTATACAAGAGATGCCTTATGCTCCTAGCATGAGATGCCAATAGTCCTACCTACATGACTCTAAACTGTAGTGTTATCCCTATCTAACAAATGATAGGATGCCCCTTGCTCCAAGCAAGAGATTCCTTATGCTCCAAGCATGAGATGCTAATAGTCCTATCTACATGACTATAAATGGTAGTAATCCCCATGTGCCAAACATAGGATGCCTCTCGCTTCTATACGAGAGATGCCTTATTCTACTAGCATGAGATTCCAATAGTCCTACCTACATGACTCTAAACTGCAGTGTTATCCCTATCTAACAAATGATAGGATACCCCTTGCTCCAAGCAAGAGATGCATTATGCTCCAAGCATGAGATGCTAATAGTCCTATCTACAAGACTATAAACTGTAGTACTCCCTATCTAACAAACAATAGGATGCCTCTCACCCTATACGAAAGATGCCTCATGCTCCAAGCCTAAGATGCCAACAGTCCAATCTACATGACTCTAAAATGTAGTAATCCCTATGTGCCAAACATAGGTTGCCTCTTGTTCCAAATAAGATATGCCTTATGCTCTATGCATAAGATACATTATGCCATGATCACAGTGGCGTAATATCAAGAGCGTTGGAATCCATTCAAACATTCCATCACTCCACCTCAGGCTTTGCGTTTCCTTCATTCGGATCGTCACTCACTTCCAAGTCTGGAGGGACCCCCTAACAGTATGGATGCTCGACCTATGGTTCGCCTGCTGTCCTGGGCCAACGCCCCGGAAGACTTTGGGCGACACTTTGAGTCAGGTCTTGTGTTTCGAACACGGTCAGCAGTCGACCCTCATTTGTTTGCCCTCATTTCTGGCTAACGTGATATGGACGTTGCATTTCCGCCACGGTCAATAGTTATCCTCCATCACCACGCCAATCTCACGACGTTCTGAATATTGGGCATGGGATTCACACTTTTCATCTCCCTTAGTTGGGATAGATTCCAATTCCCTTGGCATTATCCCACTTGTGCACTAGTGCATAGATGATTACCTCGACCCGCTAGTGAGTTGGGATGCCCTCATGGCCAGACATGAGGAAGACAATACGGGTAGCTTCCTAGTGTAAGCCCCATCCACCATTGCCTCTCCATAGCGGCACCCGGGCAGCATCCTTGCGTAAGCCCCATTCACCAGTGCCGCTCCATAGCGGCACCCGGGCGGCATCCTTGCGTAAGCCCCATTCACCGGTGCCGCTCCATAGCGGCACCCAGGCAGCTTCCTAGCGTAAGCCCCATTCACCAGTGCCGCTCCATAGTGGCACCGGGGCAGCTTCCTAGCGTAAGCCCCATCCACTGTTGTGATCCCAATCAGCGGTAAAACGTTGTGACCCTATGTAGCGGTAAGCCGTTGACATCCTTATTCAGCGGTAATCTGTTGATATCCTCATCCAGCGGTAAGCCGTTGCGACCCCATTTAGCGGTAAGCCGTTCACACCCAATCCATCGGTAAGCCGTTGAAACCCCCAATCGGCGGTAAGCCGTCATCAGAAGAACTACGTGGTCTTTGATCCATGTCAAGGCATGGTACGTAGGAAGCCTCTTCAAGGCTCAAGCCCAAAATCATCATCATTCTTTACCATGGGCCTCCATCCTGGAGAAAGTCCCAGCACCGTGGGCCGCCTAACGCGTAAGCCCCTCTTCGCTTCTCACGGACGCTTCCTTCGCGACGTGATCGTCAGGTCCTTGCAACCTCTTGTTTCTCACACCGAGCATGACTCACGTGGGCTTAGAGTGAGCACCGACCCTGACCCCCACCCTTAGCGAACTACGAGGACTTTGATCCATGTCAAGGCATGGTACGTAGGAAGCCTCTATGAGGTTCAAGCCCACCTGTCATTCTTCCACATCGGGTCTCATTCTCGTCCATCATGACGTTAAACTGCACATTCCATCCGAACTACGAGGACTTTGATCCATGTCAAGGCATGGTACGTAGGAAGCCTTCACGAGGTTCAAGCCCACCAATAGTGGACCCCCGGGTCTACTTTCACGTCGGTTCACCGACAAACCCATCCTAGAGAACTACTAGGTCTTTGATCCATGTCAAGGCATGGTACGTAGGAAGCCTCCATGAGGTTCAAACCCACCCGACATCCATTCACGTCGGGTCCCATTCCAGTCCAGTGGCAAGCCGCTACGACTCATCCCATTTGAACTACTAGGACTTTGATCCATGTCAAGGCATGGTACGTAGGAAGCCTTTATGAGGTTCAATTCACATTGCTCGGCCGTTCATTCACGTCGAGTCTCACCCTCGTCCAGCATGACGTTAAACTGCATGCCTCCTTTTTTCCCACATGACATTAAACTGTACACCCAATTCTAGTCCGACGACAAGCCGTTGTGACTAACCCGAACTACGAGGTCTTTGATCCATGTCAAGGCATGGTACGTAGGAATCCTTCCCAAGGATCAAGCCCACCACCCATCGGACCAAGGTCCGCTTTCACGTCGGTTCACCGACAAAGCCCCATATGAACTACGAGGTCTTTGATCCATGTCAAGGCGTGGTACGTAGGAAGCCTCCACGAGGTTCAAGCCCACCCATCATCCAATTCACGTCGTGTTCTATCTACGTCAAGCACGACGTTAAATTGAAATTCCAGTCCGACGACAAGCCGTTGTGACTAATCCAAACTACGAGGACTTTGATCCATGTCAAGGCATGGTACGTAGGAAGCCTCCCTGAGGTTCAAGCCCAACTCCCATCGGACCAAGGTCCCTCACTTAAGTCGGTTCACCGACACCCACCACCCGTCGTTTATCCACGTCAGGGTTCACTACCATCCCGCATGACGTTAAACTGTATTCCATCAATCCTTTGAACTACGAGGACTTTGATCCATGCCAAGGCATGGTACATAGGAAACCTTCCCAAGGTTCAAGCCCGCCACTAGTAGACCCACATGTCTACTTTCACGTCTTTTCACCGGTGAAACCCTTTGAACTACGAGGTCTTTGATCCATGTCAAGGCATGGTACATAGGAAGCCTCCCCATGGTTCAAGATCATCTCTCATTGGACAAAGGTCTACCTTCACGTCGGTATGCTGACGATGTCCATCGGGCCAAGGTCCACCTTCACGTTGGTTCGCTGACGACATCCATTAGGCTAAGGTCCACCTTCACGTCGGTTCACTGACAACGTCCATCGGGCCAAGGTCCACCTTCACGTCGGTTCACTGACATCATCCATCGGGCCAAGGTCCACCTTCACGTTGGTTCACCGGCACCTCCCGAACTACGCAGAATTTGATTCCCTACCACGGGGATACGTAGGAAGCCTCTTCATGGCTCAAGCCCAACTTCACTGTCTCCCCTGCGATGGTCCCATTTCACTCCCCCTCCACTTTATTCATCCATACATCAACCATCCTGATTCTCACCCGGGCCACCACATCCCAGTGGGATCATGCCATCCACCTCCTTGCTGCTCCTAGAAGCACATGGGCCGCTTTCCACGTGTAAGCCCGATCGTATCTCCGAGTCATTGTCCTCTGCGTACACCCCTATTCATCACCCCTTTGATCTACGTGGGTTTTGATCCATTTCCTCTACACAGGGTATGTAGGAAACCTCCAAGAGGATCAATCCCAACCAATGGTAATCCGTGGTGGACCCCATCCTGGGGTGCACTTCCCCTGATCCGCCCTCAGTGGTGTTCAGATCAGCCATTACGGTGTGACATCTCCCCTCCCTGGAGTGCACTACCTCGGATCCGTCCTCATTGGGCGTTCTGATCCATCCCCTTGGTAAACCTTCCAGGTGTTCCCTCCTAGGGATATACCAATCCGGTCCGTCTCTATGGGACGTTCTGATCACCCTCATTTCGTCTCTACAAGACGTTAAACTCGCGGCCTACCTCGTGATAAACATGAGATGCCTGAGGAAAACCTTGGATGACACGCCTTTGGTGTAATCGTCTCTGCTAGACGTTAATCTTGCAACATACCCTGTGTTAAACACGGGAATATGAGGAAAACCTCAGATACATGCCTCAGGCTATGCACCCTTGAGATGCCCTCTTATGAGGAAGAATACAGGTTCCCCTATGTCCACGCACTGAGAGATGCCCTGGCATGCCTGATGTTGTGGTTTACTCCGACCGAAGGTCACTACCATGTCAAGACCCTATGGAATGTCTTGAAGAAAGTAGTGTAATTAACCGACGTCCATGACGATATGGAACCGGGAATGAGATTCACGAACAACATATTAAATCTATGAGGGAGACCCGGAATAGGTGACGAGTTCTAAGGAGGAATCCCCAGAAGGAAGAACCGACATCCCATCATCCCGTTTCGATCAAGGAGAAGACGTACCTGAACAAGGAACGAATTCCGCCCGCCTTTGGAAAGCGGGAATGCGGGGAAACAGCAGTGCGTCCTCCACGGACGGATGCACGCGCCCCAACGAAAGCGTCGGAAACAGAAATGGTGAACCCGACGGGAATCTCTTCTCCTTCAATAGCGAGTACACCAAACGTGTCGGGAAAATTGAGGCATCACCCTTGTGAATCCCCTCTCCATTATATGAGAGAGGATGAGTAACATCTGGTGTTTGAAGACTACGCTCCATCGGCTCTTTGCCGACTCCGCCGCCTCAAGAGGCCGCGCAGGTGGCTCGGCCACCCCACTCCATCGGCTCCTCGCCGACTCCGCCGCCTCAAGAGGCCGCGCAGGTGGCTCGGCCAGCCCACTCCATCGGCTCCTCACCGACTCCGCCGCCTCAAGAGGTCGCGCAGGTGGCTCGGCCACCCCACTCCATCGGCTCCTCGCCGACTCCGCCGCCTCAAGAGGCCGCGCAGGTGGCTCGGCCACCCCACTCCATCGGCTCCTCACCGACTCCACCCCCTCAATAGGCCGCGCAGGTGGCTCCCCTACCCGTCTCCATCGGCTCCTCGCCGACTCCGCCGCCTCAAGAGGCTGTGTAGGTGGCTCCGCCACCCATCTCCATCGGCTCCTCGCTGACTCCGCTGCCTCAAGAGGCCGCGCAGGTGGCTCCGCCACCCATCTCCATCGGCTCCTCGCCGACTCCGCCGCCTCAAGAGGCCGCTCAGGTGGCTCGGCCACCCCACTCCATCGGCTCCTCGCCGACTCTGCCGCCTCAAGAGGCCGCGCAGGTGGCTCCGCCACCCATCTCCATCGGCTCCTCGTCGACTCCGCCGCCTCAAGAGGCTACGCAGGTGGCTCCGCCACCCGTCTCCATCGGCTCCTCGCCAACTCTGCCGCCTCAAGAGGCTGCGCAGGTGGCTCCGCCTCCCGTCTCCATCGGCTCCTCGCCGACTCCGCCGCCTCAAGAGGCTGTGCAAGTGGCTCCGCCACCCTTCTCCATCGGCTCCTCGCCGAATCCGCCGCCTCAAGAGGCCGCGCAGGTGGCTCCGCCACCCATCTCCATCGGCTCCTCGCCGACTCCTCCGCCTCAAGAGGCCCCGCAGGTGGCTCCGCCACCCTTCTCCATCGGCTCCTTGCCGACTCCTCCACCTCAAGAGGCTGCGCAGGTGGCTCCGCCACCCCACTCTGTCGGCTCCACGCCGACTCCGCCGCCTCAAGAGGCCGCGCAGGTGGCTCCGCCACCCATCTCCATCAGCTCCTCGCCGACTCGGCCACCTCAAGAGGCCGCGCTGGTGGCTCCGCCACCCGTCTCCATCGGCTCCTCACCGACTCCGCCGCCTCAAGAGGCTGTGCAGGTGGCTCCGCCACCCATCTCCATCGGCTCCTCGCCGACTCCGCCGCCTCAAGAGGCCGCGCGGGTGGCTCGGCCACCCCACTCCATCGGCTCCTAACCGACTCTACCGCCTCAAGAGGTCGCGCGGGTGGCTCAGCCACCCCACTCCATCGGCTCCTCGCCGACTCCGCCGCCTCAAGAGGCCGCGCAGGTGGCTTGGCCACCCCACTCCATCCGCTCCTCGCCGACTCCGCCGCCTCAAGAGGCCGCACAGGTGGCTCCCCCACCCGTCTCCATCTGCTCCTCGCCGACTCCGACACCTCAAGAGGCTGTGCAGGTGGCTCCGCCACCCATCTCTGTCGGCTCCTCGCTGACTCCTCCGCCTGAAGAGGTCGCGCAGGTGGCTCGGCCACCCCACTCCATTGGCTCCTCGCCAACTCTACCGCCTCAAGAGGCCGCGCAGTTGGCTCCGCCACCCGATTCCATCGGCTCCTCGCCGACTCTGCCGCCTCAAGAGGCCACGCAGGTGGCTCCGCCACCCGACTCCATCGGCTCCTCGCCGACTCTGCTGCCTCAAGAGGCCGCGCAGTTGGCTCCGCCACCCGACTCCATCGGCTCCTCGCCGACTCCGCCGCCTCAAGAAGCCGCGCAGGTGGCTCCGCCACCCGTCTCCATCGGCTCCATCGGCTCCTCGCCGACTCGGCCGCCTCAAGAGGCCGCGAAGGTGGCTCCGCCACCCGACTCCATCGGCTCCTCGCCGACTCTTCCGCCTCAGGAGGCCGCGCAGGTGGCTCCGCCACCCGACTCCATCGGCTCCTCACCGACTCCGCCGCCTCAAGAGGCAGCGCAGGTGGCTCCGCCACCCGTCTCTATTGGCTCCTCACCGACTCTGCCGCCTCATGAGGCCGCGCAGGTGGCTCCGCCACCCATCTCCATCAGCTCCTCGCCGACTCCGCCTCCTCAAGAGGCCGCGCAGGTGGCTCCGCCACCCGTCTCCATCGGCTCCTCGCCGACTCCGCCGCCTCAAGAGGCCGCGCAGGTGGCTCCGCCACCCGTCTCCATCGGCTCTTCGGCGACTCTGCCACCTCAAGAGGCCGCGCAGGTGGCTCCGCCACCCGACTCCATCGGCTCCTCGCCGACTCTGCCGCCTCAAGAGGCCGCGCAGGTGGCTCCGCCACCCGACTCCATCGGCTCCTCGCCAACTCTGCCGCCTCAAGAGGCCGCGCAGGTGGCTCCGCCACCCGACTCCATCGGCTCCTCGCTGACTCTTCCACCTCAAGAGGCCGCGCAGGTGGCTCCGCCACCCGACTCCATCGGCTCCTCGCCGACTCTGCCGCCTCAAGAGGGTGCGCAGGTGGCTCCGCAACCCGACTCCATCGGCTCCTCGCCGACTCCGCCGCCTCAAGAGGGCGTGCAGGTGGCTCCGCCACCCGACTCCATCAGCTCCTCGCCGACTCCGCCGCCTCAAGAGGCTGTGCAGGTGGCTCCGCCACCCGTCTCCATCAGCTCCTCGCCGACTCCGCCGCCTCAAGAGGCTGCGCAGGTGGCTCCGCCACCCGTCTCCATCGGCTCCTCCCTGACTCCGCCGCCTCAAGAGGCCGCGCAGGTGGCTCCTCCACCCGTCTCCATCGGCTCCTCGCCGACTCTGCCGCCTCAAGAGGCCACGCAGGTGGCTCCACCACCCATCTCCATCGGCTCCTCGCCGACTCCGCCGCCTCAAGAGGCCGCACAGGTTGCTCTGCCACCCGTCTCCATCGGCTCCTCGCCGACTCCGCCGCCTCAAGAGGCCGCGCAGGTGGCTCCACCACCTGACTCCATCGGCTCCTCGCCGACTCCGCCGCCTCAAGAGGCCACGCAGGGGGAATACTTCCCCAACTCTATTGGCACTTTGTCGACTCCGCTCTATTTTCACCAGAAACTATGGAGGTGCTCCTCATACTACCAACGTTCGGCACGAAGGCTTCCACACCTTCTGGGCCCCGTTGCCCCGTTGTACCGACGTCGAGGCTTCCACAGCTTCCGGGCCCCATCGCCCTGTCGTACCGACGTCCTGGCGTCCACGCCTTCTGGGCTCCTTCGCCCCGTCGTACCGACGTCCAGGATTCCATGCCTTCTGGGCCCCGTTGCCCCGTCGTACCGACGTCAAGGCTTCCATGACTTCCGGGCCCCATCGCCCCCTCGTACCGACGTCGAGGCTTCTATGAATTCCGTGCCCCATCGCCCCGTCGTACCGATGTCGAGGATTTCACGACTTCCAGGCCCCGTCGCCCCGCCATACCGATGTCGAGGCTTCCATGCCTTCCGGGCTCCTTCATCCCGTCGTACTGACGTCGAGGCTTCCACGCATTTTGGGCCCCATCGCCCTGTCGTACTGACGTCGAGGCTTCCATGACTTCCGGGCCCCGTCGCCCCGTCGTATTGACGTCGAGGCTTCCATGACTTCTGGGCCCCGTTGCCCCGTCGTACTGACGTCGAGGCTTCCACGACTTCCGGGCCCCGTCACCCCGTCGTACCGACGTCCTGGCGTCCACGCCTTCTGGGCTCCTTCGCCCCGTCATACCAATGTCCAGGCCTCCACGCCTTCCGGGCTCCATCTCCCCGTCGTACCGACGCTCCTGGCTTCTTCGCCCCTACAGGTCAAGGTAATGTAGTCATCCCTACTACCCTTGCGACACTCTGTGTCATCCCAGCTACCACGTTGCATCAACCACAGATGTCCTCCCTGTGGCCTTGAAACTAGCTTGTGGATGGATCTTCATGAACATGGGATTTTAGGGAATTCCCCTCATATAGATCCCCCCTCATCCCAAACCACTATAATGGAGTAGAGATGACAATTAAACTACTGACACAATTTGTGTGTTTTAAAGTCCTAGTTGCACAACGTTAAACTGCATAACATTCTTCGTCCGTCATGACGTTAAACTGATCATTATCGTCCTGCATGACATTAAACTGCACAATCGTCGTGCGTGACGTTAAACTGTTCATCTTCGTCCGTAATGATGTTAAACTGATCATTATAGTCCTGCAAGACGTTAAACTGCATCATCGTCCTACATGACGTTAAACTGCTCATCTTCGTCCGTCATGACGTAAAACTGCACATTATCATCCTGCATGACATTAAACTGCATCATCGTCCTGCATGACATTAAACTGCTCATCTTCGTCTGTCATGATGTTAAACTGGTCATTATCGTCCATCAAGACTTTAAACTGCATCGTCGTCCTGCATGACGTAAAACTGTTCATCTTCGTCCGTCATGACGTTAAACTGATCATTATCATCCAGCAAGACTTTAAACTGCATCGTCGTCCTGCATGACGTAAAACTACTCATCTTCGTCCGTCATGACGTTAAACTGCACATTATTGTCCAGCAAGACTTTAAACTGCACCTTGGTCCCGCATGACCTTAAACTGCATGTTAAGGTCCTGCACGACCCTAAACTGCGAGAGGGTCCTGCACGACCCTAAAATGCAACTTGGTCCCGCATGACCTTAAACTGTATCCTCTTCCTCTTTGCAAGACGTTAAACTGCAAGCCAGTCAGGCCTTCCTGACCGAGGCTTAGCCTCAGGCCCCTTGGCCTCCTTGGTCCCGCAAGACCCTAAACTGCATCTCCGTCATCACTACAAGATGTAAAACTGCAAGCCAGCCAGACCTTCCTGACCGAGGCCCAGCCTCAGGCCCCATGGCCTCCTTGGGCCCCTGGCCCCCCGTCTTCACCGCGAGACATTCAACCACAAGCTGGTTAGGTCTCTCTGACCGCGGTCTGGCCCCAGGCCCCCTTGGTTTTTTCCCCGACTTACCCTCTTGCGGGATTGTACGGTATGGTGTAGGACTACGTACTCATTCACATCGGATTACTTGTTGTATCGTACATATCCCCAAATGAGGTGCTTCTCATCGTCCTGCATGATGTTAAACTTCACTTCTAGAACTACGTGTGGCTTGATTCCCATATTCATGGGATACGTAGGAACGCTCGGACGCCTCGTCTTGAGCCCATCCCCAAGCTTTTCTCTTCCGCTATTCCCCCTGGGAATCGTTTCCTTAGAGGATATTTATGTAGCAGGGAGTAGGATTTCTTGGCCCCGCTCATGCAACCCCGCTCGCACAAGGATTGTAAGGGTCTCACCATGTGCCCACTCCCGTTCTTCTATCCTCCCATGTCCTCACCGCATGACGCTAAACTGCATGGCCTTCAAGAACTACGTATGGCTTGATTCTCATCCTCATGAGATACGTAGGAACGCCCAGACATTTCGTCCGTTGGCCCAGCCCAAGAGCCAAAATCTGCCCCTCGGGTCAAGACATGGCAGGGTACACACTTGTGCCCTAACTCACATCGAGAAAGCCTCGACCCAGATGCACATCCCCCCTGGAGGTGTTTGCCCCTTTCGTGGATGGATACAGCTATGCTTCACCCACTCCTTAATTGGGATTCCATCTTTCACACCCGTAGGGACCCCCCAAGAACGTCCTGGATACAATGCCCAAGGGCTCTCCTACCGATACGGGCCAACACCCCCGAGTGTTTTCAAGCAACAAGCCGATACAAGTCCCGCGTTGCGAATTTGGTCAGCGGTCGATGCTCATTTGTTGCCCCCATACGGGTCACCATAGGAACGCTGTGTTTCGAACATGGTCAACAGTGTCCTGGATTTTCGGGTCCACCCCGAGATGTCTCAGGCATCAAGAGAAGTGATTCATTCTGCCACATCCCGAGGTGACAAACTTCGCCCAGTTGGTGCTAGCGATCGGGCCCATGGCCCCGATTCCTCATAAGGGTGTATGGTGTGATGTGGGACTATGTCTTCATTCGCGTCGGGATCATGTACCATGTCGTACGCCCTCCATTTACGAGGCCCAGCCTCAGGCCCCTTGGCCTTCTCGGGTCCCCGACCCTCGTCCTCATGTAAGACGTTAAACTGCAAACCAGTCATGCCTTTCTGACTGATAACTTTCCCTTTTCTCTGGGCCACGGCCCAGGATTCCTCATAAGGGTGTACGGTGTGATGTGGGACTATGTCCTCATTCGCGTCAGGATCATGTGCCATGCCGTACGCCCTCCCTTTACGAGGCCCAGCCTCAGGCCCCTTGGCCTTCTCGGGTCCCCGACCCTTGTCCTCATGTAAGACGTTAAACTGCAAACCAGTCAGGCCTTCCTGACTGATGCCTAACCTTAGGCCCCTTGGCCTTTCCGGGCCACAGCCCAGGTCCCCTCTTACCCAGGGTGTATGGTGTGGTGTGGGACTACGTCCTCATTCACGTCGGCTTCTTCTCCATAACGCACACCTCCCTTGTTTAGGGGTATATTGTTCCCCTTCTTGTCTAGTATGACGTTAAACTACATACATGGAACTACGTGTGGCTTGATTCCCATCCTAATGGGATACGTAGGACCACCTGAATGTCCAAGATTCGGGTCCAGCCCCATCTCTCGGGAATCCTCATCCCATCTTGGCCCCTTGGCCTATCCTTCCTCCATGAGAGGATCATATGGTGTGGTGTGGGATTATGTCCTCATTCACGACAGTTTCGTAATGACCACACCATGTCCCCCCCCTACTGAGCTGTTTTGTCGATCCCTTTTTCGGCAGTTCACCAATGTGCTTAAGAGTACTCTGGTTTATTACCTGGGATGCCATGCTTTACTCAAACACGTCCGCACCCACTTTCCAGGCTCTCTGTATCCCTGCATCAGGGCTTTCATCATCTATCACACCCAGAGGGACCCCCCAACAATGGCCTAGATACTACGCCCAAGGGCCCTCCTACCGTTACGGGCAAATGCTCCGAGGGTTTCGGACAACAAATCGATAAAATCCTGCGTTGCAAATATGGTCAGCGGTCGATTCTCGTTTGTTGTTCCCACCTCAGGCTAACGCGATATGGATGCTGTGTTTCCATCATGGTTAACAGTTTTACTCTATCGCCACGCCAACCCATTAAGCCCAAATGCCGGGTACACGATTCACACCCTTCATTACTTCATCGTGTCCAAGAAGAGTCTCAGAACTCTTGGTACTTTTCCTCCGTGCACGTCTGCGCGTTGGGAGAACAAGCTGCATCAAAGGGGTCCTTCGAAACTCTCCGCCGACTCCCCTTTGATGGACGCCCCAAGTATTGCGATAAGGATCTTCCCCCCTTGTTTCCCACACCGAGTTTATCTCACATGGGCTTAGGGATTGGGTTGACATTTGTGCTTACTCGGGAGTTGTCACCATCCATGGTCCGAGCTCTATGACCATAAACTAAGATCCATTCGGGACTACGTTCAACTTGATTCCCACCCTCATGGGATACGTAGTACCGCCGAGACTCCCTGTGTCCAGGTACAACCCATTCAGGAAACCAGTCTCTCCCCATGTTTCCCCTCTATATAGGCCCCTCGGCCTAAGGTTTCCCTCTCCGAATGGCATACAATCTGATGTGGTATCATGTCTTCGTCAATTGTATTTTACAACAATGCGCACATTTCCTCCCAAGCATCTTCTCTGCTACGTTTGCATTGCATGACGATAAAATGCATGCTTGGTCCTATCATACGACCTTAAACTGTGACATTATTGTCCTGGCCGCACGACGAAAAACGGCACTGCATTGTGGTAACCTCATTATAGAGGACATCACGTTGGGTACTGGCCACGTGCCATTCCATTTGTCAACTCCCATCACGGCTTGATCCTTGTGGCGACATCACGGCCTACTATTCTAGGTCTGTCGCTTCACAAAAAAAACCATTCACCTTAACGAAAAAACAAGATTCATCAAATTTCGCTTCTTTTAGTGCAAGGGCCACGCCCGCACTCCCCTTTTCCCCTGGCACTGGTACCCTACCGTGCCACCCTCAAGAACTACGTATGGCTTGATTCTCATCCTTATGAGATACGTAGGAGCGCCCGGGCAATTCCCCACGGGCCCAGCCTAACATTTGTGTTCGGTCCCTCGACTCAAACAGTTCCCCAGAGAACGCATGGTAAGTAGGGCTTAGGTCCTCCTTTACGTCGGGTCTTGACGCCATGCATCCCCTGCTCCCTTTACCCATTTATGGTCAAAGGCGCTTTCAGAACTACGTATGGATTGATTCTCATCCTCATGAGATGCGTAGGAGCGCCCGGGAACTTCCCCGCGGGCCCAACCTAATTTTCGCTTTCGGTCCCTTGACCAAAAACCTCTCCCAAGGAGGTTGCGCGGTGTGATATGGGGTTGTTCCCTCATTCACGTCGGGTTGTCCACCGCGCCGTACACACCTCCTATTCCCATTCACGCCAGGTGTTTGAGTTACTCCACCATGTGCCTCTTATGTTTCCTCTCACCCATGGTCCGAATTCTACGACCCTAAACTAAGATCCCCCCAAGGGAAAGGAGTCTGCTCTCTCTCTCTAATACATTTTGTTGCCGTATTCAGATGTGTTTTGACAAAGAGCACGAAGTGTGGGATTTTCACAGGGACATTCCCCTCGTCCCGTGACCAAGCTTCGTGAGCCCGCTATTTGGATCCTCACCCTCTTCCACATCCAAAAGGACCCTCGGACGATGTGGATACTAAGCTTAAGGGATCTCCATGAATGATGGACCTAAGGGCCCTTCAATCGTTTCGGGCCAACGTCCCTATGGATATTGGACAACAAATCGATAAAATCCCGTGTTGCGAATACGGTCAGCGGTCGATGCTCATTTGTCTGTCCCCATTCTGGGCTAACGCGACAGGATGCTGTGTTACGAACATGGTCAGAAGTTATCCTCCATCGTCACACCGCCATCATCGTGATCCGAATCTCGAGCACCATGATTCACACATTTCCACTTCCTCATGTTCAAGTGGAATTCCATCATACCCGGCTCTTTCTCTTCGCGCATCTAGGTGCGCTAAATGATCGTGTTAGTTTCATTGGGCCGGTATTCACCAAGCGTCCCTTTGACCTAACCTGCCCCTCTCTGTGTTGGGAAATTCCAACCACTACTGCTTGTTTCCCACACCGAGCACGACTCACATGGGATTAGTAGTTTTGGCAGGATGTGTACCAACACGGTCGGACTACTCATCGTCCCGCATGATGTTAAACCGCGCTTTCAAAACTACGTTTGGCTTGATTCTCATCCTCATGGGGTACGTAGGAACGCCCGACCACTCTGCTTCGGGCCCAGCCTAATCCTCACTCTTGGTCCCTCGACCTGAAGAGTTTCCTCCGGGGGTACGTGTTGTGATTTGGACTCCAGGTCCTCATTCACGTTGGTTTCATATCTACCATTCCACAAGCTCCCTGGGATCTTCCCTTTTATTCCACGTCTTATCGTATGAAGTTAAAGTACAGGAGTCCATGTGTCCTCAACGCATGACACTAAACTGCGGTTCTACCCTGAACAAGTTCAGGATGCCCCGTGTTAATCATGGGATGCACCAGAGCCTCTATCAGAGAGGATTCCACCTACCAGTGTTGGTCTATGACTACACTGTACTTCTAGAAATACGTACGGCTTGATTCCCATCATCATGGGATATGTAGAGACACCCAGTCATTCCACCTAGGGTCCAGCCCCAGGAATCGCAAAATCATGTTCATCCCCATTTCCGGACCTCTGGACTGACCCCTCGGGGGGAACTATGTAGCTGAAATTTTTCCTTGAACAAGTTCAGGATGCCCCAAGATACCATTGGGAAGTGACATACCCCCTTGCCAGAGAGACCCTGTCCCAAAAAAGGAATGATCCATGATCAAACCAATGCACCCATATGGCGTACTCCCACCACGGTGGTGTAATTACATGAGTGTTGGATTTTGTTCAGACAAACCATCACTCCATATTACACGCTTTGAGTGCCACTTATTCGGACACTATTCCTCTTTCATGTCTAAAGGAACCCCCTAACGGCCTGGTCTCATGCCGCATCGGCTCATCTACCGTCCTGGGCCGACGTTCCGGAAGACTGGTCATGTTTGGAAGGACCCCCTAACAGTATGGATGTTTGACCTATGGTCTACCTACTGTCCTGGGCCAACGTTCCGAAAGATTGATCGACAACAAATTGATAAAATCCCACGTTGCAAATACGGTCAGCGGTCGATGCTCATTTGTTGTCCCCATTTCAGGCTAACGCATTAAGGATACCGTTTCTCCACCACGGCTAACGGTTGTCCTTTATTGTCACGCCGCCTCCATAGTGTTCCGGATTTTGGGTATCGTGATTCACCCCTCCCACTTCCCTCTGTTTGGATTGATTCTAACGCCCCTGGCGTTACCCTGCTCGTGCACCAGAGCAGGGTGGGAAAAGCATGTCGGCTGTTCAGAGAGCTATGCTCTCCAGCCGTGAACCCTCTCTCTTTCAATATTCCCCCAAATGGTGATTGATGTCCCATGTCGATCCCCTCGCACCTTCCGTTGTTTTACACTCTCATACAGGAGCTCCTATTATCTCTTGTTTCCTGCACCGAGCATAGATCACGCAGGCTTAGAGATTTAGTTGATTTTATCCAAAATTCAATCGAGGTACAATGGACCCCAATGCACGCGTTTTCCTTAGTCATTTCCTAAGAACGCGGTCCGCCTCGCCCTTCTCGTCCTCATGGGACCTCGTTCTTAGCGGTGGCTTTCTTAGACCCCAAAACACGGGTTCCTGAAATTTTCCAAATGCTTCCACACACGATCCAAGATCGTATAACTTTTCTTAATCTTCGATTTGGTAGGTCTTAGGGCCCGAACGGAGTTACGGATTAGGAGTTATGGACGTTTGAAGTTTGGCTGGAAATCTGGTTCATGAAGCCCATTCGCGAAGCCCCCCTCCGTGATCGCGGAGCGCCGCTGCGAAGTAATGAGGCGAGAGGCTCCGCGAACCCATTTTACGTTCGTGATGTGCCGCGAAGACCCCTCGCGAAGCACCGATGCGAAGCACCCGAGCATCGCGGTCCCGCGAAGCTTCGTAGGCGGTAACTCTCCGCGAACGCATTTGACGTTCGTGAGCCCGCCGCGGAGCTCCGTAGGCGGTACCTCTCCGCGAACGAATTTGACGTTCGCGAGCGCGCCGTGAAGCTCCTGAGGCGGCGCGGAAGTTCTGCTTCACGGCGCCCCTGCCTATAAATACCTAGGTCACCCCCCTTCTCCAGGAGGACGGCCATGGCCACTTCGCCCCTTGGACGGCCGAGCGGAGCTCTGCATTGCAGCTCCGCAAAGCCATGCTCCGCGAGTAGCTTCCTTCGTGTTGCTGCTCTACGAGCGGAGGATCCACGAGTCCATGCTCCGCGAGCCTATGCTCCGCGATGCTTCTCTGCGAGACCGAGCTTCGCGATAGCCCATGCTCCGCGATGCTACTCCGCAAGACCAAGCTCCGCGAGACCCATTTGCTCCGCGAGGCCATGCTTCGCGAAGCTACTTCACGAAGACCTATTCTTCGCGAGGATCCTACCTTCGTGCCCACCGGTCCATACCGCGTGGGCTACGCCCCCGCACCCCCGCTCGGGGTCAGTTCCGGGCTACGGTCCCAGCCCTCCGGTCCAGTCCCTTCCCTACCGTCACAGACCCCCATGAAAAATGGAGAGTCGCACCGTGAACTTTTTGGGCCGGGATGCCAGGATTTTCCATTGCGCCCTTATGCGCTCCCACCATCCACCTATGGAATACCATGATTTGATACACTCCCCCTCACACCATGGAACACCTAGAGTCGACATATTCCTCTGGGTTTCATTCCATGTCGTGAGTCGAGATTCTCATCATCAATTCCCCGAGTACCTTGTGTCGAACCATCCCTCAGGAAACTCCTCCAAACCCAATCACTTGGCTCCTATGCCAGGTTGAACCAGAAAGGGCCGCCTTTGCGTAAGTCCCAACACCAACCATTTCTATGAACCTTCTACTAACAGTCCTTTATACATGACTCTAAACTGTAGTAATCCTTATGTTTCAAACATAGGATGCCTCTTGCCCTACACGAGAGATGCCTCATGCTCCTAGCATGAGATGCTAATGGTCTTATCTACATGACTATAAACTATAGTACACCCTATCTAACAAATTATAGGATGCCTCTTGCACTATATGAGAGATGCCTCATGCTCCAAGCCTGAGATGCCAACCGTCCTTTCTAAATGACTCTAAACTGTAGTAATCCTTATTTTCCAAACATAGGATGCCTCTTGACCTATACGAGAGATGCCTTATGCTCCTAGCATGAGATGCCAATAGTCCTACCTACATGACTCTAAACTGTAGTGTTATCCCTATCTAACAAATGATAGGATGACCCTTGCTCCAAGCAAGAGATGCCTTATGCTCCAAGCATGAGATGCTAATAGTCCTACCTACATGACTATAAATGGTAGTAATCCTTATGTGCCAAACATAGGATTCCTCTCGCTTGTATACGAGAGATTCCTTATGCTCCTAGCATGAGATGCCAATAGTCCTACCTACATGACTCTAAACTGCAGTGTTATCCCTATCTAACAAATGATAGGATACCCCTTGCTCCAAGCAAGAGATGCCTTATGCTCCAAGCATGAGATGATAATAGTCCTATCTACAAGACTATAAACTGTAGTACTCCCTATCTAACAAACGATAGGATGCCTCTCGCCCTATACGAGAGATGCCTCATGCTCCAAGCCTGAGATGCCAACAGTCCAATCTACATGACTCTAAACTATAGGAATCCCTATGTGACAAACAACCTCTTGTTCCAAATAAGAGACGCCTTATGCTCTATGCATAATATGCATTATGCCATGATCACAGTGGCATAATATCAAGAGCGTTGGAATCCATTCAAACATTCCATCACTCCACCTCACGCTTTGCGTGTCCTTCATTCGGATCGTCACTCACTTCCAAGTCTGGAGGGACCCCCTAACAGTATGGATGCTCGACCTATGGTCCGCCTGCTGTCCTGGGCCAACGCCCCGGAAGACTTTGGGCGACACTTTGAGTCAGGTCCTGTGTTTCGAACACGGTCAGCAGTCGAACCTCATTTGTTTGTCCTCATTTCTGGCTAACGTGATATGGATGCTGAGTTTCCGCCACGGTCAACAGTTATCCTCCAGCACCACGCCAATCTCACGACGTTCTGAATATTGGGCATGTGATTCACACTTTTCATCTCCCTTTGTTGGGATAGATTCCAATGCCCTTGGAATTATCCCACTTGTGCACTAGTGCATAGATGATTACCTCGACCCGCTAGTGAGTTGGGATGCCCTCATGGCCAGACATGAGGAAGACAATACGTGCAGCTTCCTAGCGTAAGCCCCATCCACCATTGCCGCTCTATAGCGGAACCCGGGCAGCATCCTTGCGTAATCCCCATTCACCAGTGCCGCTCCATAGCGGCACCCGGGCGGCATCCTTGCGTAATCCCCATTCACCGATGCCGCTCCATAGAGGCACCCAGGCAGCTTCCTAGTGTAAGCCCCATTCACCAGTGCCGCTCCATAGTGGCACCGGGGCAGCTTCCTAGCGTAAGCCCCATCCACTGTTGTGATCCCAATCAGCGGTAAGCCGTTGTGACCCTATCCAGCGTAAGCCGTTGACATCCTTATTCAGCGGTAATCTGTTGATATCCTCATCCAGCGGTACGCCGTTGCGACCCCATTTAGTGGTATGCCGTTCACACCCAATCCAGCGGTAAGCCGTTGAAACCCCCAATCGGCGGTAAGCCGTCATCAGAAGAACTACGTGGTCTTTGATCCATGTCAAGGCATGGTACGTAGGAAGCCTCTTCATGGATCAAGCCCAAAATCATCAACATTCTTTACCATGGGCCTCCATCCTGGAGTATGTCCCAGCACCGTGGGCTGCCTAACGTGTAAGCCCCTCTTCGCTTCTCACAGACGCTTCCTTCATGATGTGATCGCCAGGTCCTTGCAACCTCTTGTTTCTCACACCGAGCATGACTCACGTGGTCTTAGAGTGAGCACCGACCCTAACCCCCACCCTTAGCGAACTACGAGGACTTTGATCCATGTCAAGGCATGGTACGTAGGAAGCCTCTATGAGGTTCAAGCCCACCCTTCATTCTTCCACGTCGGGTCTCATTCCCTTCCAGCATGACGTTAAACTGCACATTCCATCCGAACTACGAGGACTTTGATCCATGTCAAGGCATGGTACGTAGGAAGCCTTCACGAGGTTCAAGCCCACCAATAGTGGACCCCCGGGTCTACTTTCACGTCGGTTCACCGACAAACCCATCCTAGAGAACTACGAGGTCTTTGATCCATGTCAAGGCATGGTACGTAGGAAGCCTCCATGAGGTTCAAGCCCACCCGACATCCATTCACGTCGGGTCCCATTCCAGTCTAGTGGCAAGCCGCTGCGACTCATCCCATTTGAACTATGAGGACTTTGATCCATGTCAAGGCATGGTACGTAGGAAGCCTCTATGAGGTTCAATCCACATTGCTCGGTCGTTCATTCACGTCGAGTCTCACCTTCGTCCAGCATGACGTTAAACTGCATGCCTCCTTTTGTCCCGCATGACATTAAACTGTACACCCAATTCTAGTCCGACGGAAATCCGTTGTGACTAACCCGAACTACGAGGTCTTTGATCCATTTCAAAGCATGGTACGTAGGAAGCCTTCCCAAGGTTCAATCCCACCACCCATCGGACCAATGTCCGCTTTCACGTCGGTTCACCGACAAAGCCCCATATGAACTACGAGGTCTTTGATCCATGTCAAGGCGTGGTACGTAGGAAGCCTCCACAAGGTTCAATCCCACCCATAATCCAATTCACGTCGTGTTCTATCTACGTCCAGCATGGCGTTAAATTGCAATTCCAGTCCGATGGAAAGCCGTTGTGACTAATCCAAACTACGAGGACTTTGATCTGTGTCAAGGCATGGTATGTAGGAAGCCTCCCCGAGGTTCAAGCCCAACTCCCATCGGACCAAGGTCCCTCACTTACGTCGGTTCACCGACACCCACCACCCGTCGTTTATTCACGTCAGGGTTCACTACCTTCCCGCATGATGTTAAACAGTATTCCATCAATCCTTTGAACTATGAGGACTTTGATCCATGCCAAGGCATGGTACGTAGGAAACCTTCCCAAGGTTCAAGCCCGCCACTAGTGGACCCAGGGGTCTACTTTCACGTCGGTTAACTGATGAAACCCTTTGAACTACGAGGTATTTGATCCATGTCAAGGCTTGGTACATAGGAAGCCTCCCCAAGGTTCAAGCTCATCTCTCATTGGACGAAGGTCTACCTTCACGTCGGTACGCTGACGATGTCCATCGGGCCATGGTCTACCTTCACGTTGGTTCGCTGACGACATCCATTGGGCTAAGGTCCACCTTCATGTCGGTTCACTGAAAACATTCATCGGGCCAAGGTCCACCTTCACGTCGGTTCACTGACAACATCCATCGGGCCAAGGTCCACCTTCACGTTGGTTCACCAGCACCTCACGAACTACGCGGACTTTGATTCCCTGCCACAGGGATACATAGGATGCCTCTTCATGGCTCAAGACCAACTTCACCGTCGCCCCTGCGATGGTCCCATTTCACTCCCCCTCTACTTTATTCATCCATCCATCAACCATCCTGATTCTCACCAGGGCCGCCACATCCCGGTGGTATCATGCCATCCACCTCCTTGCTGCTCCTAGCAGCGCATGGGCCGCTTTCCACGTGTAAGCCTGATCGTATCTCCGGGTCGTTGTCCTCTGCGTACACCCCGATTCATCACCCCTTCAAACTACATGGGTTTTGATCCATTTCCTCTACACATGGTACGTAGGAAACCTCTAAGAGGATCAATCCCAACCAATGGTAATCCGTGGTGTACCCCATCCTGGGGTGCACTTCCCCTGATCCGCCCTCAGTGGTGTTCAGATCAGCCATTACGGTGTGACATCTCCCCTCCCTGGAGTGCACCACCTCAGATCCGTCCTCATTGGGCGTTCTAATCCATCCCCTTGGTAAACCTTCCAGGTGGTCCCTCCTAGGGATATACCAATCTGGTCCGTCTCTATGGGACGTTCTGATCAACCTCATTTCGTCTCTGCAAGACGTTAAACTCGCGGCCTACCTCGTGATAAACATGAGATGCCTGAGGAAAACCTCGGATGACACGCCTTTGGTGTAATCGTCTCTGCTAGACGTTAAACTTGCAACATACCCTGTGTTAAACACGGGAAGCTGAGAAAAACCCTCAGATACATGCCTCGGGCTATGCACCGTTGAGATGCCCTCTTATGAAGAAGAATGCAGGTTCCCCTATGTCCACGCACCAAGAGATGCCCTGACATGCCTGATGTTGCTGTTTACTCTGACTAAAGGTCACTACCATGTCAAGACCATATGGAAAGTCTTGACGGAAGTAGTGTAATTAACCGGCGTCCATGACGATATGGCACCAGGAATGAGAATCACGAACAACGTATTAAATCTATGAGGGAGACCCGGACTAGGTGACGAGTTCTGAGGAGGAATTCCCAGAAGGAAGAACCGATATCCCATTATCCCGTTTTGATCAAGGATTAGACGTACCTGAACAAGGAATGAATGCCGCCCGCCTTTGGAAAGCGGGAATGTGGGGCAACAGCAGCGTGTCCTCCACGGACGGATGCGCGCGCCTCAGCGAAAGCGTCGGAAACAACGATCTAAGAAAAATTTCAAGTTTCCTTTTTCCATGATCCATGTTCCAAAAAAATATATCATATATCACACTTTTCTTTAGTTTGTAAAGGAAAAATTCAAAAAGAAATTGTGCTACACACTCAGAAATCTCTCATCCCATGCAATTTTAAAATTAGTGAAACCCTTAATAACTAGTAAGATGTTACCCAATATGAAGCACATAATTGATGTATAATGTGAATCCAAATTACCCTAATGATTTAAAATAAAAATTTAAAATAAATTATTGTGATTTTGAAAATTTTCAAAAAATTAAACTATTTTTGTGAGAAAAAAATAAGGGGGGATTTGAATTTGTAAAATGACCCCTCTCCTCCATACTTAAAACTCAACATTGTACCCAATGATGATTATTAAGGAATGATATAACTATGTTCAAAACATATGGTCAATTAAACTCTTAAAATAATGAGGAGGGGTAGGTTATATGTTCAAAAGTTTGTTTTTCTGCACAAATTGATGAAAAAGAAAACAAAATCATTAACCAAAATACCCAAAAAAATAAACTACCACCTAAAACCACAAACAATCATGTTTAATTTGTAAAATGTTTATGATTTGATGTTTTACATAGAAAAAAATAATTTTTCAACTCAACATAAATATAATCATGTTAACCAATGAAGTGAAAAATTATAATAATGAATGTGAAAAAGAATGTAAATATTGGGTATAAGGAGGCTTGAAAATGTAGCTCAAAATAATTTTAAACTCACTAGATTTTGACTTGCTAGCACCCAGAAAGAAATAGATTCACATTTCATAGAAATTATGGGGACTCCCCCATACATAATTCTAAGTAACATGTATAATGAATACATAGATTAAAATATTGAACCATAAAATAGTACTCCCCTGAATGTGAATTTTCTCAAATTTAAATTCATCCAAATGAAGCCTCCCTTTGTTTTCTCTCTGTATGAACATAGGATACTACATTCAAGAACCGATAAACAAAAAAAATAATTGAAATTCAAGAATATAGATATCATGTAAATTGAAACCATGTTTGAGTAAGGTAGTTTTATCAGGTCATATTCATATAATAACTTCCTTCCATCAAAATTTTCCAAATTATGGGGACACTGGTAAAATTTATCTCAACCAACTATAAACCACCTGCACCTCCTGACAACCTGTAATCCTCAACCAGAACCCATCAAATAATAGAAAAAATATGTAAATGAAATAAATCCATTATTGTTCAACAAGGAAGAGAGAAATAAAACTGAGAAAGTAGAAATTATTCACATAGAAAATGAAAATTGAATATATAAAACACATGGGATTCCCCCATGTAGCACTAGGTTTAACATCCCCAACCAGACTTTATTCCTCTAAATATTTCTAATGATAATCATTCAATGAGATTGAATTATTAGTGGTGTGGTTTTCACTGTTATCTAAGGAAAATTAGTATCATCTAAGACATTTCATATTTACCAACAATCAAAATTCTCCAAAACTCATCCATCTTAACAAGATGTAACATGTTGTCCAACTCAATTTGACCTATAAAAACCACTTCAAAAGAACTTAACAAGACCAACAAAAGCCACTAAAAATCACTTAACTAATAAATAATTCCTTCACATCTTCCCTCATACATTGGTTCTTTCTCAATCCTAAAAACAACATAGGACATAGTGTTAACTATTTATAATTTCTAGAAAATAATCCCAACTTAGTTTATAAATCAAGCAACTCAGAATACTCCTAAACGAATAAATCAAACTTAGCTTCCAAGGGGTACATCCCAATTTACACAGAGGAATCAAATGATGTGAACCATTCATGTTCAGGTTGGACGTCATCACACATAGTAATAGACTTATCAAGAAAGAATTTTTCAAGGAAAAAACACTTGTTCAAGATGGGAAAAAATAGGTTTTAAAGGACTCAACCAAGATCATACACCAGCATTAGGAACATCCAGATAGTCAAATTTACAAGGGAAACAATCATAAATAGGTTAATATATATTTGGGCAAGAATGTGACTCACTAACCAAATTGGGTTCCATGGAAATAACATTCTCATCTATATTAGGGTGTAGGGAAAGAGCAGCATCCAAAGAAAAATTTCATTGGGATGGGGAATCCATATCTCTATGACCTAATGTGGGAAAGAACCATTCTCAGCATAGATCTAAATTTTAAAACATTGATTTTCAATAACATCTATCAAATCACAACTAAGCTCAAGTTTGGTATTTTCATTCACAAAAATTTCCTCCATATCATTAATATCATAGAGGGTTAGTCTCCCTTTGGATACATCAATGATGGAATGAACAGTAACATGAAAATTTCTTCCTAGGATGATTGGGATTTTTTTCATCACATTCTATATCAAAGATCATGAAATATGTGGGTAGGTTGAGTTTTCCTACACTCACTAATAGGTCATCTACCCTCCCATAAGAGTGTGTGTGTGACCAATAAATAAGTGGAATAAAAACAGAAGTTCATTGCATATCACTAAGACCCAGCTTATTAAAGGAGTAAGTTATAAGATTTATGCTCACTCCAAATTCACAAATACAATTTCTTTGTCCCCTTACTCCTATTTGGCATTGAATAATAAATCCATCGGGGTCCTTTATTTTTTGAGGAAACTTACTCAACATATTTTCACTATATTCCTCATTGAGATCAATTTTATCCAACTTCATCCATTAATTTTTGTTTCTCAGAAAACTTTTGGTGAATGAAAATTATGAATGAATTTTATCCACGACTTCTAAGAAAGTCATGTTAAGTCTAAATCTTCAAATCAGTTTCATGAACCTTACAGATTCATGTTCATGACTCTTTTTCACTCTTTCGTGGAAGGGAATGAGAGGGGAATAATGTTATAGAACATGTCGATTTTTAACCTTCTCCACAAACCCAAAATTATTCTTTTCTTCCATAATATTCTACCTTGTCATTTTAAGAGTTTATTTAGATTTTTCATGAGTGGGTTGAATATCTTGGTAATTTTGGGAAGAACTATCCAGATCTCCAGAACTGGGATTTTCCAGGTGTTTAGTTCTAGTTTCAACTTGAACATTAATTTTCTCTTCCCAAGGTTGATCCCTAACTATTTCATGAAGGTTAATATAATACCTAGTTGTTATTGCCATCACGTTTTCTCTTGGATTAGGAATTGGAGTGTTGGGAATCATTCCATTTTCTCTACCACTTTCCTCTCATGGCATTTGACCCATTTGAAGTTCTAAATTATGAATCATGGCATTAGTATCCTTCCTCAGTGAGATAATCCCACCAAGCACTTGCTACAACAATACATTTAGATCCCCATGAAAATTAGATAAGTCACCCCCATTTGGTTTTGGGAAAATTTGTAATGCCCCAACCCCAGTTACCCAGAGTCGGTGAATTATTACATAACATTGGCATGATCACAAGGCATCAAATACAGAAAGACAGATCAGTTTAGTATCCTTAGATGTACTATATACATCAATATGTTTTATATCGCATTATAAAATGAAAAACAACAACAAAATTATCTCCATTGACCACATTCATATCCCTTATACTATCCCTACAGGTCAGTCATAATATACTTTTTTCCTCCTAGGAGAAATAAAACATAGAAAGGGGTGAGCATAGATACTTGGTAAGGATACTAATTTAGTAGAAACATTCATAAATAAGAATAAAAATTTAAGGAAATGTATAAGACCAAAACATAGTACTTTTAAACATAAACTTCCCCATAATATGGTAAATATAAATCAAATAATTCCATTTACTTATTCACATGGATATTCTACTAGTCGAATAATCACATGAAAAATCAATAGACAAATTTCATAATGATAGAATTCATAATGCCAGACTTCATAACCACATAGTCAAGGCCTCATGCCAATACTACAAATAAAATTTTGTCAAGGACTTGTACGAAGACTCTAATATGTCTCATGAGACCTACTGAAGCATCAAGGAGCTATAGTGGGATCCACCCATCACTAACTAAGTCCAATGCATTACTCATATGAAAACATTAAAACATAACATAAACATTAATTTTAAAAAAGCATAAAAAATGTCAATAATTTATCCATAAACCATGAATGGTATAAAAATCAGACATCCATATTCAATCATATCACAAAACCTTAAATACAAGATGGCTGATTTGTATCATAATAAATAAACTTCAAACATGTTTAAAATCCATAAAAGGATGGGGATATAGATGAAATGAAAACTATTTGAAAGAAATACCTCTTTATATTTTGAAATCATTTAAAAGTCACATAATTATAAATGAAAACATTTATTTTGAAAATATTCTCCTAATCGAGAAAGGGAAGCTTATAATGTGTTATAACGGTGGAACATAGCTGCACCCTCCGTATAAGTTAAAAAAAATATTCTTACCTTAATTTTGTCGAAAAGGTAATAAAGTAACTTTTTTGGAAAATAATGGAATGATTCCTTTCAAAACATAGAAGGTAAAAAAAGGGTATAAAAGAATTTAAACAATAGTCTAGTAAATCGTAAAAATGTTTTGAATTACATTTTTAAGAAAAACATAGATGTGGATGATAAAGTGGTCTCAGTAGATACTTACACATTAATAACCTTGAATAATATAGAGATTGTGAAAATTTACCCTTACCTTGGAATTTTCCATGATCGAGGGTACATTAACCTCCGGTATAATAGTCAAATAATTTTTATTAAATTATAAAAGAACCAAATACATAAATATGACATCATATATGATCTTCTAATATTTCTTTGTTAATAATATATCAGTAGTATCATCGTTTAGGGTGTTAACTGATTCATTTACCTTTATATAATTGGTTACATAAGCCTTGTTTTGTTATATATAGGATGTATTTGATTCATATCTATAATTATATTAAGTTATTAAAAATTATTTTTATTGATAAAATGAAAATTATTCTTGAATGGTTACGATGGGGAATTAATCTCATCGCGTTTGTGGAGACGGTAATCCGTACGTATGCATTAGCGAAAATGCCATTATATTGATGGTGAAATAATATTTAATTGGATGTTATTTAATATATACATAATCTTTAACATGTTATATTTAATATATACATCAGTTATACTCATTATTATACCCATCTAAATACTGAAGTGTTTGAATAACAAAGTACACCACGACCTGGAGACGGTAATCCGTACGTACGCACGTATAGTGACTGTCATTCATAGGATGGATAGAATAATGAATATGGTTGTAACATATTTATAATAACATCATAGTATGTATAAGGTAATGGAGGTATTATTTAGGTATAGAAACTACAAATAAATAGGATGTGGATGAAGAAAAGAGCAATGAAAAAAGGTGGTGAAATTATTACCTCTTCTTCGGCTGTTTCCTTTTGAGTTGATCAAAATGGATCCTTAGGTTGGAATTCTTGTCAAAGTAATGTCTCTAGGTCAAATTGAGGATAGTTGGGAGTATATTTGGGTAGGGTTTGACCGAGACAAATGGATTTTGAGTTATTATTTTGAGGGAAGAGTAAGTACCTTTTTATAAGAGAAGTGAGGGTCATTTTAGGAAAAACATGAAATATTATTTTATTATACAATCATATTCGGTTTATAATGGCTCCCAAATAATTTATTTCAATTATAATGTGGGGATAGGTCTAAAAAATCACAACCAATATGTTTTAGATAGGTTTAGGTCTCCATATTAACCTTATCTTTTAGATTTAACTCATTGTGAAATAGTTTAAAGTTTACCATGTATTCTTGTATTATTATATTATATGGTTAATAATCTTACTATAAAATGCCAAGATAACCCAAACTGGTTAATTAATGATATATCTATTATTATATAAGTTTTTTGGTAGAACCTTAGATTTTTAGAACCAATATATCATTTAATAATATAGTATTATTTTAAAAATTATTTATTGTCAATTTTGACACTATTTAGTAATTGATTTTTTTCGAAGTCATAATAGTATGATTACTTCCAAAAAAATTCAATTAATCAACCATAACATGTAATAATAATTTATAAAATTATTTTAATGCATAAAAAGTCTCAATTTACATTTATTTGGATATTTATGACATCAATTATTTTGACCATTCATTAAAAAGGTGAATACTGCATCATCATTGTGTCATTAATAAATTTTATTATTTAATGACTAAAAATTATACATAAAATATCATTATGTAGGAAAGTTTTTTAAATATCTAATTAATATTTATATTTGAATTTATCTTATGTTTAACCCTAGATTAAAAATGTTTTAGTTATTAAACATTGAATTTAACACTTTTAACTCTTCTTTAAATAAAACAATAATAATTGTCCTAATCTAATCCAAGTGTACCAAAAGGATCATATTTTATTCATAAGGTTGATTTTGGTCGAAATAAACTTATCCAATAGAATTAGGATATGTTTTTGGGTAATAATAATATTATTTTTACATTCAATTACCCTATTTACTTTTAACCGTGGTAAATAAAAGTTAAAAGTTACTATTTACCAAAAATTATTTTCATCTTATTGTACCACATTTTACTTACTGATATCAACGGTGTCTCTCATATTTTTGAAATTCAATTCACAAATGTGGTAAAATTATGTTTTATTCAAATTTTCAAATGCTCCTGGAAAGTGGGTAAAAGACCGTAAAAATTTCAATAAAATTATATATATATATATATAATATTATTATAAAATGACTCCAATGAATTATATTAAACATACATAGGTATTATTTATTTATTTCTACCTAAAATAAATTTAAATAAAATAATTAATTATTTAAATAAAATGTCGGTTTTAAACAATAACGCGGTGTTTTTCACTATTCATCAATAATTGAAAGTTTTCAGAAAAGTAGCAAAAATTCACCCTAAGATAAATTTGATATTAAAAATCCCAAAATGAAGTCCATTTTGAAAAAAAATATTATAAAATTTCAAAAAGTCAGTATTACTATTCATAACGACTAGTTTGATAGGTCGTTGTGCGTTAAAACTCCACATTGCATACAACACAAGCTATTGTATTATTCAATGTAAAATGTATTGGGTAAGATTTGGGTGATGCATTCTCCCCTCCTTCAAATAATTTCATCCTTGAAATTTCTAAAATATTAATGCATAAAAATATTTGGGTGGTTCTTCATCATAAGTTCATCAGGTTCCCACGTGACCTCTTCCATCTTATGATTTCTCTATAGAACTTTTACCAGACGAGTCATCCAGTTTCTCAAAACTTTTTCTCTTATATCAAGAATCTTGAAAGACTCTTCACAACAAGACAGATCAGGTTCCAGTTCAAGTTATTCATAGGTGAGTACATGCGTTGGGTCTGGCATGTATTTTTTCAAGAGTGATACATGGACCACATCATGAACTTTGGAGATACATTGAGGCATTGTCAAACAATATGATGAAAATCCAATTTGTTCTAGTATTGTGAAAGGTCTGATGTACCTGGGACAAAATTTACCCTTCTTACCAAGTAGTATAACGCCCTTACATGGAAATACCTTAAAGAAAACATGATCTCCTACTTAAAATTCCAAATCATTCCTTTGATTATCGGCATTGCTCTGTTACCTACATTGAGATGCTTTGATGTGGGTTTGGATAACCTTCACATTTTCTATTGTTTCCTCAACAAGTTCTAGGCCTACGAGTTTTCTTTCACCAACTTCATCCCAACAAGTTGGTGTGCGACATCTCTTTCTATATAACACTTCATATGGTTACATCTGTATACTTGAATAGAAGCTATTGTTTTAGGAAAATTATACCAGAGGTAAATAATGATATAACATACCTTAAAAGTCATGTGAGAAAGATATCAACATATATTCTATGGTTTAAATATTTCGTTCGGATTATCCATCAGTTTTTAAGGTGGTAGGAAGTATTCATTCGATGTTCAGTATCAAAGGCCTTCTGAATACTTTTCCTGAATCCTGACGTAAATTGGGGATCGGGATTAGAAACAATCGATAGTGGTACTCCATAAAGACTTATGACTTCATTATTATATATTCTTGATAAAAGTTCAAGTGGTAAATCTTCTCTTATATCCATAAAATATGATGACATGGTAAGAATATCAACAATGACCAATATTTCATGGTTCTTTCTAGGAGTCTTTGGTAGTCCCATGACAAAGTCCATTGTAATATCATCCCATTTCCACTCTGGTATGGGATAGGTTGCATGAATCATCTAGGATGTTGTCTTCCAGCCTTCATCTGTTGAATAACCATACATCTTGACACATAATCAACTATATCCCTCTTCATGTTGTCCCACCAAAAATGTTCCTTCAAATATCTATACATCTTAGTGTTACCATGGTGTATGGAGAAATTGGAGCTATGAGCATCATCTAACAATTCCATTTTTAGATCAGGTATGTTATGAACACAAATTCTCTTCCCAAATTTTAAAATCCCATATTCAAATATGAATTCAATCAATCTCCCATCATTCACAACTTTAATTTTCTTTTTAAACTCCTCATCATCAGTCTGAGAACACTTTATCATTTCTAGTAAAGATGGTTTGGAAACAATTTGAAAAGGTATTGATGTTTCACCTTCCATGGTTATTCCCATATCCATATTTACTAGATCCATGAACATATGATACCATTCAACTATCATCTTGTTCAAAACTCCATGACCATTTATGCTCAAATCATCTACCACATTATTATTCTTCCCCTAGTACTAGTGTATTGTGCAATCATAATACTTGAGTAGCTCGAGCCATCTCCTATTCCTCATGTTGAGTTCTTTTTGTGAGAAAATATACTTCAAACTCTTGTGATTAGTATATATCTCAAATTTTTCACCATAGAGATAGTGTCTCCAAATAATTAAAGAAAATATTATAGCTTCTAACTCATGATCATGAGTGGGATAGTTTTGTTTATAAATTTTTAGTTGTCGTTATGCAATGGTTATAACTCTATCATTCTGCATAGGGACAAAACCATGCCCTTTCTTTGAAGAATCACTATAAATAACAAAACCATAAAAAAAATAGATCAATATTACTCCTTGGGTTACATATATAATCTGCTGCATGCCTTGTTAGTCTTGTAAAGTTAGCCTCATATTTTTCGACTTTATCTTCCTCTTTTTGCCTCAGTTTCCGAAATTGTCTTTCCATATCTTCTCAATGGTCATGAGGAAAGTATTTTTTGAATAAAAGATATTTAAAATACCTCCATTCAATATTTGATACTTCTCCATCCTCCTTTGTGTTTTGAATTAATAACCACCATTGATCTCCATCTCCCATGAGGCGATAAACTTCCATGAAAACTTTTTCTCTTTTACAACTCCCTAGAGCATGAAATATTTTATCTAAGGAACTTATCCATTGCTCAGCTACAAATTTATTTTTAGTCCCATTTAATGTTGGTGTTTGTTTCCTTATGATGTGGTCTAACATTGATCCTCCGTGTTTTGGATCAGGGCGATCTAAATGGGTAAGGTTATTATTCATAACCTGAGTGAGTTCTCCCAGTATGGTGATAAGCTGATCAGCATCAGTTGTATCACCAACTCCACTATAATTATCTTGAGTAAGAGGAAAATCTCTACATGGATTACATGAATTGATACAGTTTCCATTCCTTATACTAGGCACCATTTTTAAACAAAGGAATACACTAGATTAGTTTATGAATCGCAATACATAACTCCAAACTTGTAAAACACTAAACATAAGTTGAGCAGTTTATATATATAATCCATAATAACAAAAATGTTTTCATTTAGGAGGTATATACTCTTAAATCCTTCATAATGGTTTGTAATGAAAATATTAATTATCCTAATAATAAGCCCCAGGAGTGTCGTAACCAAGAGTGTTGCAAGGCCCATTGCTGTGTACCAGGATACCCCAGGTCAAGAACGAAAATACTTGTAAGAGTTTCCACTCCTAGGTACATTTGTGCCAGAGCCGCCTCTACCTACTCGAATCCATAAAGGGATGTATTTCTTGGAAAAACCATATAATATTTACATTACCAAACTTTTTGGATGTTCTTATATACTAATCCTCAAAGTCTATCTTAGGGTTGTGTTTTATAATCAGAGTTTTTCTAAATCTAGATTTCAAGGTTTATACGAAGCTTCCTCTAATACCAACTATAACGCCCTGACCCCAGTAACCCAGATTCGGTGAATTATTACATAACATTGGCATGATCACATGGGATCAAATCCCAAAAAACTGATCTGTTTAGTATCCTAGGAAGTACTAGATATATTCATAAGTTTTACATTACATTATAAAATGAAAAACAAAAACAAAATTCTCTCCATTGACCACATTAATATTCCTTATACTATCCCTGTAGGTCAGTCGTAATTTAATTTTTCGCATCCTGGGAAAAATAAAACATAGAAAGGGGTGAGCTTATATGCTCCGTAAGGATAACAGTATAGAGTAAACTTCATAAATAAGAATAAACCTTTAAGGCAATGTATAAGACTAAAACATATGCCTTTTAAACCTAAGCATCATCATAATATGGAAAATATAAATCAAATAATTATATTTACTTATTCACATGGATATTAATCTATTCTAATAATCACATGAAAAATAAATAACAAATTTCATAATGATGGAATGCATAATGCCAGACTTCATAACAACATAGTCAATGCCTCATTCTAAGACAAAAAATAATATTTTTTCAAGGCCTTGTGCCAAGACACTAGTTTTTCTCATGAGACCTACCAATGCATCGAGGAGCTATATCGGGCTCTACTCGTCACTTACTAAGTCCAATGCATTACTTATATGAAAAGGTTGAAACATAACATAAACATTTGTATTAAAACCAGAATAAGAAATGTCAATACTTTATCCATAAAACATGAATGGTAAAAAAATAATACATCCACAGTAAAACATATCACAAAACCTTTAATACAATATGTAAGATTTGTAACATAATAAATCAACTTCAAACAAGTTTAAAATCTGTAAAAGGATGTTGACATAGATGAAATGAAAACTATTTTAAATAAATACCTATTTCTATTTTGAAATCATTTAAAAGTCACATAATTATAAAAGAAAACATTTATTTTTAAAACATTCTCATATGATTTTAAGGGAAGCTTTGAAGGTGTTATAATGACGCAAAATAGATGCACCCACTGTATAAGTTAAAAATACATTATTACCTTAATTTTGTCGAAAAGGTCATAAAGTACATTGTTTGGAAAACGATAGAAAGATTCCTTTCAAAACATAGAAGATTAAATAAGGGTATAAATGACTTTAACCCATAGTATAGTAAATCTTAAAAATGTTTTGAAATATGTTTTTAAGAAAACATGAATGTGGATGATAAAGTGTTCCCAGTAGATACTTATGTATTAACAACCTCGAATAATAAAGAAATTGTTAAATTTAACCCTTACCTTGTAATTTTCCTTGATCGAGGGTACGTTAACCTCATATATAATAGTTAAATAATTTTTATTAAATTATACAAGAACCACATACATAAATATGATATCATACATTATCTTCTAATATTTCTTTGTTAATAATATTTCAGTAGTATCATCGTTTCAAGTTTTAACTGATTTGTTTACCTTTGTATGCCTGGTTACGTAAGCCATGTTTTTTTATAGATAGTATGTAATTGATTCATATTTGGAATGATACTATGTTCTTAAACATTATTTTTATTCATAAAATGAAAATTATTCATGAATGATTACGATGGGGAATGAATCTCATCGCGTTCGTGGAGATGGTAATCTGTACGTACACACGAGTGACAATATCATTATATTGATGGTGAAATCGTATGAAGTTGGATGGTATATAAAATATACATAATATCTAACATGTTGTATTTTTTATTTACATTAGTTATACTTATTATTATACCTATCAAAATAATGAAGTGTTTGAATAACAAACTACACTACGACGTGGAGACGGTAATCTGTATGTATGTACGTATGGTGAATTTTCATTCATAGGATGGATAGAACAATGAATATGGGTGTACCATATTTATAATAACATCACAGTATGTATAAGGTAATGGATTTATTATTTTGGTATAGATAAAACAAATAAAGAGGTAGTGGTAGAAGAAAAGAACATTGAAAAAAGTTAGTGAAATTATTACCACTTCTACGAGTGTTTCCTTTTGAGTTGATCAAAAAGGATCCATAGTTTGGCTTTCTGATCAAAGTAAGGTCTCTAGTTATCAGTGAGGATAGTTGAAAGGATATTTGGGAAGGTTTTGGCTGATACAAATGGATTTGGAGGTGTGATTTTGAGATAAGGGGAAGTACCTTTTTATAAGAGAGGTGAGGGTCACTTTAGGAAAAGAATGAAATATTATTTTATTATAAAATCATATTCAGTTTATAATGGATCCAAAATTATTTATTTCTAGGATAAGGAGGGGATGGGACAGAAAAGTCTTAACTAATAGGTTTTAGAGATGTTTAGGTCACCATATTAAACTTATCTTTTATATTTATCTCTTAGTTAAATAGTTTAACTTTTACCATGTATTCTTGTATTATTATATTGTACAGTTAATAATCTTACTATAAAATTCCAAGAGAACCCCATGTAGTTCATTAATGATATATATATTATTATATAAGTACTTTTACAGAACCTTAGATTTTTAGAACTAATATATCATTTAACAATATAGTATTTGTTATAAAAAATATCATTTATGTCAATTTTGACACTATTTAGTAATTAATTTTTGTGGAAGTCATAACAGCAATATTAAATCAAAAATAATTCATTTAATCAACCCTAACATGTCATAGTAATCTATAAATTTAGCGTAATGAATAAAATGTCTAAATTTAGATTTATTTGGATATTTATAACATCAATTATTTTGTACTTTCATTAAAAATGTAATTACTGCATCATCATTGTGTCGTAAATAAATTTAATTTTTTAATGCCAAAAAATTATAAATAAAATTAAATTATTTATGAAATATTTTTATATTTATAATGAATATTTATAGTAGCTTTTATCTTATGTGTAACCCTATATTAATAATTTTTTAGTTATTAAACATTGAATTTAACACTTTCAACTATTCTTTAAAAATAATAATAATAAATTTCCTAATCTAATCCAAGTGGGCTAAAAGAATGATATTTTATTCCCAAGGTTTATTTTGGCCGAAATAAACTTATCCAATAGAATTAGGAAATGTGTTCGTGTAATAATAATATCATTTTTACCATTAATTACCCTATTTACTTTTAACTGTGGTAAATAATAGTTAAAAGTTACTATTAAAAAATATTTTTTTCATCTTATAGAACCAAATTTTACTTACTGATATCAACCGTGTTTCTCAATTTCTTGAAATTCAATTCACAGAAGTGGTAAAATTATGTTTTATGCAAATTTGCAAATGCTCCTAGAAGGTGGGTAAAAGACGGTAAAAGGTTCAATAAAATTTTATATATTTAATATTATTATAAAATTACTTCAATGAATAAAATTGAACATATATAGGTATTATGTATCTATTTTTGAATAAAATAATTTTAAATAAAATATTTAATTATTTAAATAAAAAGTCGGTTTTAAACAGTAACGCAGTGTTTTTCACTATTCATCAAAATTGAAATTTATCTGAAAAGTACAAAAAAATCACCCTAAGCTAATTTTGATATTCCAAATCGAAAAATGAAGTACATTTTGAAAAATAAAATTTATAAAATTTCAAAAAGTGGGTATTTCTATTCATAACGGATAGTTTGATTACACGTGGTGTGTTAAAACTTCATGTTGCGTACAACGCAAGCTATTGCATTAATCAAAGGAAAACGTACAATGGAAGCTTGGCGTGTTACATTCTCCCCTCCTTCAAATATTTTCGTCCTAGAAATTTCTAGAATATTACTGACTAAAATGATTCGGGTGGTTTTTCACCATAAGTTCATCGGGTTCCCACATTGCCTCTTCCATCTTATGATTTCTCCATAGAACTTTTACAAGACAAGTCGTTCAGTTTCTCAACACTTGTTCTCTCATATCAAGAATCTTGAAAGGCACTTCACAATAAGATAGATCACGTTTGAGTTCAATTTCTTCATAGGTGAGTACATGGGTTGGGTCAGGCATGTAATTTCTCAATAGTGATACGTGAATCACATCATGAACTTCCGATAGACTTTGGGGCATTTCCAAATGATAAGCTACAACTCCCATTTGTTCTAGAATTTTGAAAGATTCGATGTACCTGGGAATTAATTTATCCTTCTTATGAAATCTTTTAACACCTTTCCATGGAGATACCTTCAAGAAAACATGATCAACTACCTAAAATTCCCAATCCTTCTATCGATTATCGGTATCACTTTTTTTCCTACTTTGAGCTGCTTTGATGTGGGTTTGGGTAACCTTCACATATTCCATTGTTTACTCAACATGTTCTGGGCCTAGGAGTTTTCTTTCAATAACATCATCCCATCAAGTTGGTGTGCGACATCTCTTTCTGTATAACACTTCATATGGTTCCATATGAATACTTGAATGAAAGCTATTTTTATAGGAAAATTCTACCATAGGTAAATAATGATTCAAAATACCTTGAATGTCAAGTGAGAAAGATCTCAACATGACATCTATGGTTTTAATAGTTTGTTCTGATTGTCCATCAGTTTGAGGGTGGTAGGCAGTACTCAAACGAAGTTCATTATCCAATGCCTTCTGAAGATTTTTCTATAATCTTGATGTAAAATGGGGATAAGGATCAGAAGAAATCGATAGTGGTATTCCCTGTAGTCTTAAAAATTCATTAAAATATATTCTTGATAGAACTTAAAGTGTTAAATCTTCTCTTATAGAAATAAAATGTGATGAATTGGTAGTACGATAAAAAATGACACATATTGCATCGTTCCTTCTAGCAGTATTTGGTAGTCCCATGACAAAGTATATCGTAATATCATCCCATTTCCACTTAGCCATGGGAAGAGGTTACATGAATCCTCTAGGTTGTTTTCTTACAGCCTTCACCTATTTAAAAACCATACATCTTGACACATAATTAGGAATCTCCCTCTTCATGTTGTCCCACCAAAAATGTTCCTTCAAATCTCTATACATAATAGTGCTAAAAGGGTGTATAGAGAAATTTTAGCTATGGGAATCATCTAACAATTCCCTTTTTAGATCAGGTATGTCAGGAACACAATTTCTCTTCCAAATTTTAAAATCCCATCTTCATATAAAAATTTTACCAATCTCCCATCATTCACAACATTAATTTTCTTTTTAAACTCTTCATCATCAGTCTGAGAACTCTTTATCCTTACTAGTAAAGATGGTTTGGAAACCATTTGAAAAAATATTGATGCATCACCTTCTATGGTTATTCACATATCAATATTTATTAGATCCAAGAACTTATGATCCATTTCAACTCTCATCTTGTTCAAAACTCCATGATCCTTTCTGCTCAAAGCATCTACCACCTTATTTTCCATCTCTGGGTGGTTGTGTATAGTGCTATCATAATCCTTGAGTAGCTCGATTCATCCCCTTTTCTTCATGTTGAGTTATTTTTGTGAGAAAATATACTTCAAGATCATTTGATCGGTATATATCTCACATTTTTCACTATAGAGATTGTGTCTCCAAATATTTAAAGAAAAGATTATAGCTGATAACTCAAGATCTTGAGTGGGATAGTTTTTTCCTGAATTTTTAGATGTCGTGACGCATAGGCAATAAATCTATTATTCTATATAAGGACAAAACCAATTCCTTTCTTTGAAGCATAACTATAAATAACAAACCCATCAAATAATCTATCAATCTTACTCCTTGGGTTACGTATATAATCTATTGTGTGCCTTGATAACCTTGTAAAGTTAGCTTCATACTTTGCGATGTTCCCATCCTCCTTTTGCCTCAAACTCAGAAATTTTCTTTCCACATCCACTCAATGGTCATGAAGAAAGTATTTTATAAGAAAAGATATTTCAATTCCCTCCATTCCATATTTGATACTTCTTCATCCTCATTTTTGTTTTGAATTAATGACCACCATTGATATGCATCTCATGTGAGGTGATAAACTGTCATGAAAACTTTTTCTCTTTCGCTACTCCCTAGAGTATGAAATATTTTCTCTATGGAACATATCCATTTCTCAGCAACAAATAGATTTGTAGTCCCATTTAATTTTGGTGTTTGTTTTTTCAGGAATCGGTCTAACATTAATCCTCCACGTTGTGGATCAGGGTGCTCCACATAGGTAAGGTTATTATTCATAACATGAGTGACTTGTCCCAGTATGGTGATAAACTGATCAGCACCAGTTGCATATCCAGATCCACTATAATTATCTTGAGTAGGAGTGTAATCCCTACATGGATTACTTGAATTTATAGAGTTTCCATTCCTTCCACTATTCACCATTTCTAAACAATGGCATACACTAGATTAGTTTATGAATAGAAATACATAATTCAAAAATTGTAAAACACTTAACATAAGTTGAGCAGTTTATGAATATATTCCATAATCATAAAAATGTTTTCTTTGAGGAGGTATATACACATAAATCATTCAAAATGGTTTGTAAAGAAAATTTAAATTATCCTAAGCATATCCCCCAGGAGTGTCATAACCAAGAGTGCAGAAAGGCTTATTGTTGTGTACCAGGATTCCCCCGGTCAGGCCTGAAACTCCTTGTCAGAGTTTTCACTCCTAGGTACATCTGTGCCATAGCCAACTCTACCTACTCGTATCTAGGAAGGGATGTATTTCTTGTAAAACCCACATAATATTTACATTACAAAATTTTTAGATGTTCTCCTATACTAATCATCATAGTCTATCTTAGGGTAGTGTTTTATAATCATAGTTTTTATAAATTTAGCTTCCAAGGTTTGTACTAAACTTCCTTTAATACCAATTGTAACTCCCCGACCCCAGTTACCCAGAGTCAGGGAATTATTACATAACATTGGCATGATCACAAGTGATCAAATCTCGAAAGACCGATCAGTTTAGTAGCCTTGTAAGTACTAGATACATTCATAAGTTTTACATTACATTATAAAAAGAAATACAACAACAACATTGTCTCCATTGAAAAAATTAATATCCCTTATACTATCCATACAGGTCAGTCATAATATACTTCTTTGTATCCTGGGGAAAATAAAACATAGAAATCGGTGGGGTCTGATGCTCAGTAAGTATAACAATATCAAGGAACCTTTAATAAATAAGAATAAACATTAAGGAAATTTATAATAATAAAGCATAATCATTTTAAATATAAACATTAGAATAATATGGAAAATATAAATCAAATAATTATATTTACTTATTCACATGGATATTCTACTATTGGAATAATCACATGCAAAATCAATATCCAATTTCATAATGATGGAATCCATAATTATAGACTTAATAACCACATAGTCAAGGCCTCGTACCAAGAATACAAATAATATTTTTTCAAGGCCTTGTGCCAAGACACTAGTTTGTCTCATGATACCTACATATGTATTAAGGAGCTATAGAGGGCTCCACTCGTCACTTACTAAGTCCAATGCATTCCTTATATGAAAAGGTTGAAACATAACATAAACATTCGTATTAAAACTAGATTATGAAATTTCAATAATTTATCCATAAACAATGAATGGTATAAAAATAACACATCCATAGTCAAACATATCACAAAACCTTAAATACAATATGGAGGATTTGTATCATAATAAATCAACTCCAAACAAGGATAAAATCCCTAATAGGATTTTGACATAGATGAAATTAAAAATATTTGAAAGAAATACCTCTTTCTATTTTGAAATCAGTTAAAAGTAACATAATTATAAAAGAAAAGAGTTATTTTGAAAATATTTTCATAAGCGTGTAAGGGATGCTTTGAAGGTGTTATAACGACCGAAAATAGCCACTACCGCATATAAGTTAAAAAAAACATTCGTACTTTTTTTTTCAAAAAGGACATAAAGTACCTTGTTTGGAAAATGACGATAAGATTCCATTAAAAACATAGAAGGTAAAACAAGGGTATAAATGACTTTCACCCATAGTCTAGTAAATCATAATCCTTTTAAAATACATTTTTAAGAAAACATGGATGTGGAAGATAATGTTATCCCAGTAGATACTTACAGATTAACAACCTCAAATAATAAAAAGATTGTGAAATTTAACCCCTACCTTGTACTTTTCCTTGATTGAGGGTATGTTAACATCATGTATAATAGTGAAATCATTGTTATTAAATTTTACAAGAACCACATACATAAATATTATATCATATATGATCATATAATATTTCTTTGTTAAGAATATTTCAGTAGTATCATCATTTTGGGTGTTTACTAATTCATTTACCTTTATATGATTGGTTACATAAGCCATATTTTGTTATGGATATGATGTATTTGAATCATATATAGAATTACACTAAGTTATTAAAAATTATTTTTAATCATAAAATGAAAATTATTCTTGAATGATTATGATGTGGAATGAATCTCATTGCGTTCGTGGAGATGGTAATTCATTTGTACGCACGAGAACCAATATCATTATATTGATGGTGAAATTGTATGTAATTGGAATGTATATCATATTTACATAATATTTAAAATGTTATATTTATTATTTAAATCAATTATAATCATTATTATACACATCCAAATAATGAAGTGTTTGAATAACAAACTACTCCGTACATACACACATATGGTAACATGTCATTTATAGGATGGATAGAATAATTAATATGGTTGTACCATATATATAATAACACCAAGTTATGTATAAGGTATTGGAGTTATTATTTTGGTATGGAAACAATAAATAAATTGGAAGTGGAAGAAGAAAATAACATTGTAAAAATGTGATGAAATTATTACGTTTTCTTCGGGTGTTTCCTTTTGAGTTGATCAAAAAGGATACATAGGTTGGCTTTCTGATCAAAGTAAGGTCTCTAGGTCGATGTGAGGATAGTTGAGAGGATATTTTGGTAGGGTTTGGCCGATCCAAATGGCTACGGAGGTGTGATTTTGAGATAAGGGGACGTACCTTTTTATAAGAGAGGTGATGGTCACTTTAGGAAAAGCATGAAATATTATTTTATTATACAGTCATATTCTATTTATAATGGCCCCAAAATGATTTATTTCTAGGATAATGTGTGGTGGGTCTAAAACCACTCAAACAATAGGTTTTAGGTACTTTTATGTCACCATATTAACCTTATATTTTAGATTTCACTCTTAGTTAAATAGTTTAACTTTTAACATATATACTTGTATTATTATATTATTTGGTTAATAATCTTACTATAAAATTCCAATAGAACCCCAATTGATCCATGCCTGTTATATATATTATTATAAAAGTCATTTTACCTATCCTTAGATTTTTAGAATTATTATATCATTTAATAATTTAGTATTTGTTTTAAAAAATCATTTATGTCAATGTTGACACTATTTAGTAATTGATTTTTGTGGAAGTCATAACAGCATGATTACATCGAAAAAAATATATTTAATCAACCCTAACATGTCATTTTATTCTTTAAAATTAGTGGAATGCATAAAAAGTCTCAATTGACATTTATTTGGATATTTATAACATCAAATATTTTAACCTTTCATTAAAAATGTAATTACAGTATAATCATTGTGTCATAAATAAATTTAATTATTTAATTTGTAAAAATTATAAATAAAATAAAATTATGTATAAAATCTTTTTATATTTCTAAATAATATTTATAGTCTAATTTATATTATGTGTAACACTATATTAAAAATGGTTTAGTTATTAAACATTGAATTTAACACTTTTAACTCTTCTTTAAATAAAATAATTATTAATGTCCTAATCTAATCCAAGTGGACCAAAAGCATAATATTTTATTTATAAGGTTGATTTTGGTCGAAATAAACTTATCTAATAGAATTAGGACATGTTTTAGGGTAATTATAATATCATTTTTACCTTTAGTTATCCTATTTACTTTTAACCGTGGTAAATAAAAGTTAAACATTACTATTCACAAAAAATTATGTTCATCTTATTGAACCAAATTTTTCTTACTAATATCAATCGCGTCTCTCAGATTTTTGAAATTCAATTAATAGAAGTAGTAAAATTATGTTTTATATGAATTTTCAAAAGCTCCTAGATGGTGGGTAAAAGACGGTAACATGTTAAATAAAATTTTATATATCTAATATTATTATAAAATGACTCTAATGAATTACATTGAACATACATAGGAATTGTGTATCTATTTTTACCTAAAATAAATTTAAATAAAAAATCAATTTTAAACAATAACACAGTGTTTTTCACTATTCATCAATAATTGAATGTTTTCAGAAAAATACAAAAAATTCACACTAAGCTAATTTTGATATTCCAAATCCAAAAATTAATATCATTTTGAAAAATAAAATTTATAAAATTTCCAAAATTAGGTATTACTATTCATAATGGCTAGTCTGATTGGTCATGGTGTGTTAAAACTCCATGTTGCATAGAACGCAAGCTATTGCATTATTCAAAGGAAAAAATTCTGTGGAAGCCTGGGGTGTTACAAAATTAGTCGGGCTGTAATTTTTTGGGTAGGGGCAGTTTCATCACACATTTTTCTTTCCAAGACAAGTTTGGGTGATTTTTGTAGTCTGAACTATACTAATTTAGGAGATGATAATTTTTCACTTGTTTACCATCTCTAATTTATATAAACTGGCCTCTCTCATCACATGAAATTGGTAGATCAATGTTTGGAGAACATTTTTTACTATGAACAAATAGTCCACAGTGGATACAATGTCGCCTAATAACCTTCTCATCAATAACTGCTGCATGAGGGTTTGTCTCAGTCCTCTGAATGGCCCACTTTCTTGTGAACTTGTTCTAAGACTTTTGATCCAACTTATCAAATAGTTTTTTAAGTCCATCGGTTATGGAATTAAAGAAGTTACCCACACAAGATTGATCCATAATATTCTTGTTGAAAGGGGTGAGGGAATTTTGAAATGTCTCCATGAGAAGATGGGGAGATAATAGATGGTTGGGACATTGCCTAAGGATATATCCAAACCTATCCCATTCCTCATGAACAAGATCTACCTCATATTGGAAAATCCTAGTGATTTTTTCCATAACCTAAATGGTAGTTTTCCTGGGGTAAAATTATGAAACAAAGGCATTGAACACTTAATCCAAGGTTTGAATGATTTCCCCATCAAATATTTTTAACAAAGTCATATCCCTCCCTTTAAGACCAAATGGTAACACCCTCAACCTCAAATCCTCCTCACTTAGATCTCATAGAAGAAGTTATTGGACAGTCCCATAAAAGTCTATAATAATCTATAATGATCCATCTAGTGGAAGACCATTGGAGGAAGGGAGTTGTGAGATATTATATTGTTTAATCTCATTAATCTTAGACTTAGGGGATTTCCTTATACAAGATGGGTTACTTTACATAGTAGAAATTTGAATCTCCCTATGTATAGGTTTCTTAGGGGAATGAACCATGGGTAGTGGAACATTCAAATTTTGATTTTCTGTAATTCTTTCTAGATTATCCACTTAAAGTATATTTGTTTTCCTAATATTAGAATAGTGTTTGTTGATTTATTGAATTGTTTTTTCATGTTCTGACTTAAAGGCTCTAGTGTGCATCCAACTTAAGTAGCAATTTTGAGACTTGTTTTCCTTGTATAGTATTTGTTTTTTTATTTTCTTTTTTGATTTTATCTTTTCTACATTTTTTGTTATATTTAATTTTTTTTCTTTTTTTAACATGGTCACACATGACTTCCATGGAAACTGTGCCAAAATTTGGTTATTCATGTCATTGAGTGCACCCAAATTAAATTTTTTTTAATCCCTACAAACTTCTAGTAATTTTTTAAGAAGGGTTTCGAACTGTAGGGAAGGAGTAAAGGTGTGTTAGGCCAGAATAACTAAAACAAGAAAAACAAAATCAACTAAAATAGAAAAAATAGAAAAATAGTGAGGTAAACAGTGAAATGAATGTGTGGAATAGTTTAGGGAGAATGTAGTGAATTAGAGAAAGATAATAATTATGGTTGAGTAAAGTGGATTGGGCCATAATTGACTGATTTTAATGTTGCTGATCTTGAATGAGACCAATCACATATGTACAATTGTTTTGTGAAGAGGTGTGAAATAACTAACTTATGTTAGATAATTCACCATTTCTAGTGATCTCTCTTGGGAATAGTTATTTCTAACATAACCCAACATAATGATAATTCCTCATGGCTAAGATCTTACCATAGATTTTTTAGTTAGTAATTAAATAGTGGTTGCCTAAGAAAAAGGATTATGTACCCTTCACCTTTTGGTACTTGAGGTAGAGTGAAAGAAAACTCACAAGTAAGTGGAAAATAGATCACTAGATAAAAATCCTTAGACCTCTTGTGACTAATCAAGATCCAAGAATAGATGAATTGTCGGTAATTTAATTCAGATGTTTCAAACATCCTAAACTACTTAGCAATTCACATTATAAGCATCATAAAATGTAAAATTCATTTGAACACATCTCAATACAACAAAATAGATAATGTAAAATATGATGAAGTCCTCCTGCTCTGAAAATTCTCAGTCCTCAATCATCTTCTCTGCTCTTTGCTAGACTCTGTTCTTGGATGAGTGAAGAAGGTTGTGGTTTGTCAAGTCCTATTTTGAATGGATGAGAGGGAAATGGAACTAGAATATACAAGTTGACCTAGAGATGGAATGGTATCGAAGAGTGTAGGATGGAGGAATGGGTGAGAGACAATTGATGATTAGGTTTAGTTAAATGGAATAGAGGAGGAAGGATGGGATGGATCTAGTATGTGGTGGTGTGTGATCCCCCCCCCCCCCCGTAGTACTCTCCTATCCTCCTATGTGTAGGTGGTGAATCATCAATTTCATTTCCAACCTCTCTTTCTTTGAGATTCTTCTTCATTATCACTCTATATGTAAAAACATGGGGATCATTTAATCAGCCCCCATGTGGCACATTTACAATGAAGCCTCCCTCTATCAGGTACTAGAGCTAATGTTCTCTAACGGAATCCATGTCACTGCCATCACCTTCCCCTTTTCTGAACATAAAAAACCCACGAAGTTTCAGACTCAAAATATGCAAAAATTATAATATATATATGTATGTGTGTGTGAATATTTATATTTAATGCTATATATAATAAAATATGTATGTATGTATATATATAATAACTATTATATTTATTTATTATTGATTACTAATAGAACATAAAAGTTATTAATATTATATATATAAGTATAATTATTATTTTTGTTATTATATATTATATTATTATACTATAATAATTCTATTAGATGTTATTATTGTATTATATTATATACATATAATTTTATATAATAGATATTATATTAGATGATAAAAAATAAAAAAACAAAAAGAAAGAATATTGCGGGTGGTTTCAGTGGTTGAAACAGGGGAATGGAGAGTGGCTCATGGTGTAGGGGAAGAAGGGATTTCTCATGTGGTAAAGATCTAGCATAGAGAAGAGAAATAGAGGGGATGCAGGAGAATGACTCGCAGATAGAAAGGTTTTTTGTTCCGGCAGAGGTGGTTCTGAACAATAGATGATAGTGAGGAGGTGGTTCAGTGATGATGAGGCATGAACAGTCTCAGATCCAAGGACAAATGGCACCGGTACCTGGTAAAAAAAGGCAGTGTGATGTTGCAAGGATGTATAGAGAAATAACATTTTTTGTTTTCCCAGATCTAGAATGGGAATTGGAATGATCTAATTTTCATTTTGGGATTCATCATTTTCGGATCCGATTGTTGGTTCTATTGTTCAGATTTGTTGCACAACTGGTTGAATTTCTTCAAAATATTGTTGATATACTCTTAATTATGTGGAATAATTTTTTTTTGTGGCTGATGGTGGAATTTCTTCAAAGAGATATTCATTTACTCTTGTGGCTGCTGGAGAAAATTGTTTTGTTACTACTAGTGGTGTGGAATGCAACAGTGAGTCACTGGGAGGAGAATGACGACTAAAACGGATAGTGAGAAGAGGTGGTGCTCGAAATAAGAATGGTGACTTAAGTCACCATTTGTGGAAAATGATGAGGGCAAAAGTGAGTCAATGTGTCAATGTTAGCTAGAAAAATCGAAAAGGATATGGAATGGTGACATATGTCACTGTAGAAGTGGAACAGTTGTAGTGACTGTGGAGGAATGATGACTTGTATGAGTCACCATTGACAGGTTTGACAGTGACACCTTAAACATAAATCAAAAAAACACAAAAACAATAAATTAATAATTTAATAAAACTAAATAGAATAAATTAACTACTAAAATTAACAAATTAAAACACATATTTTTCATTGATAACAACAAAATATTAATTTAAATTTATTCAACTACATTATTCACAATAAATATGAAACCAAAAATAATAATAATCAAAAATCCAATTTTTTAATTTTATTAACAAAATAATTAATTAATTTATTAACGAAATAAAATAATTAAATTAAATAAACCAGTTTATTAAAAATTATTTAAGGAATTGAATTAAATTATTAAAAAAATAGATTATTTAAACTAATAAAAAGAAAATTGAAATTTAATTATTTATATATTTGTAAATAAATAAATAAATTAATTAATAAATTAATATAATATTAAATTAATGAAACAAATGTTATTAAATTAAAAATTAATTAATTGAATGAAAGAATAAATAAATTTTATTATTTTAAAACAAAAAAAATAAACAATATAAACACACTTTTGGTATAGGAATACATTTTTAACAATTTAATGTCCAGAATAATCAAATTGTTGATAATTACATAAAATACATTATTTAAACACCAAAAAGAGAATAAAAGGTGAAAACTAATGCGGAAAAAAACATTGAAAAACAACGACATCATTGTTGCAGATAACACTACAGGAAATTTAAGGTAAACCAACGATTGAAAACTGTTGCTATAGGGTGGAGGGCCATTGGTATAAATCATACCAACGGTTTTAAAAACCATATCCCCGAAAGCTGTGATAATAGACATATACCAATGGATTGAGATAAACGGTTGGTATATGTGAAGAAATCTACTCTATCCCAACAAATTTATAATCCTGTTGGTATAGATTTCTTATACAACACATATGCCAATTGTTTCAAAACTATAGGCATATATTTTTTAGTCTTCCTTTCACCACTATACCAACGGTTTAAACCGTTGGTAAAAGTTTTTTAGCAACGGTTCAGAACTGTTGGTAAAAAAACATACAGAACCTATACCAACGGTTTAAAACCATTGGTATAGGCTTTGCTGTAGAATTCACACAACAGCCTGCTATGTGTGACGTTGTGTGAATTGTACAAAATACATACAATACAATACATAATAAGGATACATAATTAAAATCTGATAATTATAAGGATACATAATTTAATAATAAATTATAAATACAATTCATTTAAAACTGAATACGTAATTATATGTGATATAGAATTAAGAATACATACAAACTTGCATTTTATAACACATACACGATTGAATTTAGAAACTAGAAGCTAATAACCCAAAATAAGGAAATGAATAAATGATTTCAACCAAACCCAAATATAATGTCATGGTTTGGGGCAGGTGTCTTTGAACATAGTGATGATGGTAATGGTTGTGTATCAATGAGCTTGTGTGACTTAGGGAATATTGTTGTTCTTGGCGTATTAAATGTCATGTGTTTTAGAATAGGGGTAGGAGCTACTCACATGAGAAGTTAATTGTGTGAGGCTGGACCATGGATCATTGTTCTAAAGTATCAACACAATCTGAATACGTTTGGTCGGTTTTCCGTATGCCAATTGTTTTACTTAAAATGATGTTCGTTTTAAACAAAAGAGATACAGTTAGAGTGATAACAGCCACACCGTGCCTCAAATTGAGGTGGGTTTGACTCGTACATGTCACATATGACCCATGGATCGTTGTCTTAAAGTATAAATACAATCTGAATACGTTTGGTTGGTTTTCCATATTCCAGTTGTTGTTTTCACTTAAAATGTTGTCCATTTCAAATAAAAGTGTGACTCTTTGAGTGGTACCGGACACATCGGGCCTCAGATTGAGGCTCGGTTGACTCGTACAAGTCATAAATGACCCATGGATTGTGGTGCTAAATATCAACACAATCCGAATACATTTTCCCGGTTTTCTATATGTCAGTTGTTTTTACATAAAACAGTGTCCATTTAAAAAACGAGAGACACTTAGAGTGCTACCGGCCACACTGTGTCTTGGATTGAGGAAGGGTTGACTCTTACACATAAAAAATTACCAATGGATCATTGTCCAAATGTATCAACACAACATGAAAGCATTTGGTCGGTTTTCCGTGTGGCAGTTGTTGTTTTCATTTAAAATGTAGATCATTTCCAATAAAGGTGAGACACTTTGAGTGGTACCGACCACACAACGCCTCAGATTAAGGCAGGACTGACTTGTACACATCACAAATGACTCATGGATCGTTTTCCTAAATTATCAATAGAATTTGAATTTGTTTGGTTCGTTTTCCGTTTGTGAGTTGTTGTTTTCACTTAAAATGATGTCCATTTTAAACAAAAGAGAGACATTTAGAGTGGTATCGGCCACACCGTACCTCGTATTTATGTGGGGTTGACTCATACATCTAAAAAATGTCCCATGGATCATTTTAATAATGTATAAACACTATATTAATGCATTCGGTTGGTTTTCCATATTCCAGTTGTTGTTTTCACATAAAATGTTGTCCATTTCAAATAAAAGTGAGACCCTATGAGTGGTACCAGCCACACCGTGTCTCTTATTGTTAATGGGTTGATTTCTACATGTCAGATATGACCAATGAATCATTTTCCTAATGTATCAACACAATCCGAATACATTTTGTTTCTATATTCTAGTTGTTTTTAGTTAAAACATTGTCTCTTTTAAACAAAAGAAAGACACTTTGAGTGATACCGGCCACACCATGCCTCATATTGAGGTGAGGATGACACTTACTTATCACACATGACTCATGGATCATTTTCCTATTGTATGAACACAATCCGAATGTGTTTGGTCAGTTTTCCGTATGAGAGTTGTGGGTTTCACTTAAAATGATGTCCATTTTAAACAAAAGAGAGACATTTAGAGTGGTACTGGTGACACTATGCCTCAGATTGATGCGGGGTTGACTCATCCACATCCAAAATATCCCATGTATCATTTTACTAATGTATCAACACAATCTTAATGCATTTGGGTGGTTTTTCTTATGTCACTTATTGTTTTCACTTAAAATGATGTCCATTTTAAACAAAAGAGAAACATTTAGAGTGGTACCAGCCACACCACACCTCAGATTGATTCGGGGTTAACTCATACACATCACAAAGGTCCCATGGATCGTCTTCCTAAAGTATCAACACAATCCGAATATGTTTGGTCAGTTTTCCATATGCACGTTTTTTTACTTAAAACATTGTCCATTTTAAACAAAAGAGAGACACTTAGAGTGGTACCAGACAAACCTTCCCTCATACTGATGTGGGGTTGACTCGTATACGTTGAAAATTTCCCATGGATCGTTTTCCTAAAGTAGCAACACAATCCGAATGCATTTGGTTGGTTTTCCGTATGCATGTTATTGTTTTTACTTAAAATTATGTCTATTTTAAACAAAATAGATACATTTAGAGTGGTACTGGCCACACCACGCCTCAGATTGATGCGGGTTTGACTCCTATACATCATAAATTTCCCATAGATAATTTTCTTAATGTATCAACACAATCCAAAAACGTTTGGTAGGTTTTCCGTATATCAGTTGTTTTTACTTAAAACATTTTCCATTTTAAACAAAAGAGAGATAGTTAGAGTGGTACCGGCTACACCGTGCCTTAGATTGATGTGGGGTTGACTTGTATACGTCAACAGTGTCCCATGGATCTTTTTCCTAATGTATCAACACAATCCTAATGTGTTTGTTTGGTTTTTCGTATGCCATTTGTTGTTTTCACATAAAATGTTGTCCATTTCGAATAAAAGTGAGACACTTTGAGTGGTACCAGCCACACCACGCCTCAGATTGATTCGGGGTTGAGTCTTACACATCACATATAACTAATAGATCTTTTTCCTAAAGTATCAAAACAATCTAAATACGTTGGTTTTCCATATGACAGTTGTTTTTTCTTAAAACAACGTCCTTTTTAAACAAAAGAGAGACACTTTGAGTGATATCAGCCACACCATGCCTCAGATTGAGGCCGGGTTGACTTGTACACATCACATATGACTCATGGATCGTTATCCTAATGTATCAATAAATTCCGAAAGCGTTTGGTCAGTTTTCCATATGCTAGTTGTTCTTTTCACTTAAGATGATGTCCATTTTAAACAAAATAGAGACATTTAGAGTGGTACCAGCCACACCATGCCTCAGATCTTTACGGGGTTGACTCGTACATGTCACAAATTTCCCATGGATTGTTTTCCTAAATTATCAACACAATTTTAATGTGTTTGGTTGGTTTCCCATATGCCAGTGGTTGTTTTCACATAAAATGTTGATCATTTCAGATAAAGGTATGACACTTTGAGTGGTACTGGCCACACCATGCCTCAGATTGATGAGGTATTGACTCCTACACATCACAAATGTCCCATGGATCGCTTTGATAATGTATCAACAGAATTCGAATACGTTTTGTCCATTTTCCGTATGTCAGTTGTTGTTTTTTCTTAAAATGTTGTCCATTTCAAATAAAAATGAGACACTTTGAGTGGTACCGGCCACACCGTGCCTCAGAGTGAGGCGGGGATGATTCATACTCTTCACATATTACCCATGGATCATTTTACCGAAGTATCAATACAATCCAAATATGTTTGTTCGGTTTTCTATATGCAAGATATTTTTACATGAAAGGGTGTCCATTTTAAACAAAAGAGAGACACTTTGAGTAGTACCGGCCACACTATGACTCAGATTGAGGTAGGGTTGACTCATACATGTCAAAAATGACTCATGGATCATTTTCTTAAAGTATCAACACAATACTAATGCGTTTGGTCGGTTTTCTGTATGCGAGTTAAGAAAATCGTGTAACAACAGTGATAATATCTTATATTAAAACTATATACATTGTGCATGATGTGCATACCCTGGTTCATGGTTAGGGAAAATCATGCACATTTCATATAATATATATCCCTATATGGTTGGTAGATACCATGTGGGATGGACATAAATGTTTTACTAACCGTGAGGCATAGTGTTTTTCTACACTGACCAGGGTTCCGAGATTCGAACAAGCCCCAGAAGCCCCATAAACCATTATAACATCATTAGTCTTCCATATTTGGTAAAAAATATAGAGTTATACTAAATTAAAAAATCTCCATACCAGAGGGAAAAGCCATGTTAAAAAATAAAGAGTTATATTGAATTAAAAAATGTAATGGATAAATCTACCCCTGATCACCATCACCATCACCACTATCTTCAACAGCCTCATCCTCGCCGCCATCTCTGTCCTCGTAGTCATCCTCATCATCATCCCCATGACCATCCTCGGTCCCATCCTCACTCTCGGTTGCATCCTCGCCCTCGTCCTCATCCTCATCTTCACCCTCGTCCTTTTCAGCAACCTTGTCATCACCCGGAACGTCATCATCTCGACCACCACTAGAACTATCTCCTGTGGCACTAGATAATGCACCCATCGATGACATATATGTCTGAAAAGACACACTATCCTCTGGTGGAAGTGATGAAGATAAAGCATTGATCAGTTTCATAAATTGTTTCTCCCTTGTTTGAACCTATTCTTCCAACTCTGTGACCCTTTCATCAGGCAGCCTTGTATGCCTCTTGACCTGTTCCAACTCTTTGGTACTATAATGGATACCTGTAGAGGACCAATACCTCGTCGAGACTATATTTTTACCAGGTCGACAGTGTACTCGACGAGAGTTCTCATCTCCCAAAACCAGATATAAATGATCATGTGGCTTTAAATTGTCAGGCTCCTGGGCATCAAGGGGCTCTAAAGTAGCCTGTTAAAAATATTAATAGATTATTAAATTTCAAATTATATATTAAAATTTGAAATAAACATATTAAATCTTACAATCTTTTCTTGTGTCGGTTCCTTAACCACAGTTCCATCTTTTTCCTTGTACTCGAGCAAAACAATTTTTCTCGAGGGAGACATCCTTCAATATACAATTTATGATTCTGTAATGACATTGAACCAATATAAAGTTAATGTATAAAAATATATTCAATATTCAGTAAATCAAATAATTTAATTAGGAAATAATAAAAAGGGAAAGTCCTAAAGAAAATTTATAAACAACTATATCGTATAAGCTGCCTCTCATGATCTGGCATTGTAGTGCGCCCCAAAGTGTGGAGGTATTGCTTTGAATTAATGTTTTTCTAGTTTTTTCAGAATATTCCTAATAATGTTTAATAATAAAAAATATAATATTAATGAAAAATATGAAAACTTTCATCTAAATACCTCGAATGCGATTAATACCTTAAATTTGACAGTTTCCCAATGGGTAATCATTTGGAGATATTGCTCTATTGGCCAGTCATCCAAGATAGGTACTGTCTCCAACTCCGTACCCTCTATATCACACCATCCAAGATATAATTCATGCTTATGATCTCTCTAAAGCTCTCATAGCTCTTTTAAACGTGCTGGTTGTGCACCTTCTCGATCAGGGATGTTAAACCGAAGCTGACACCAAATAGATTAATTCATATAAATACAAAAAAATACTACATTAAATCCAATATATTTTTTAGCCATATTTGTGCCCATATATTATCCTTGACTTCATGTGGTAGATGTCTCCAAGAGAGAGAGATGACTGAAATGATGTCGGGGTATTTGGCTAGCGTCGCCAAAAAACCCCGACATTCCTTCCTAGGTGTATCAATCATTTGTCCATCATCACTGTATTCAACCATAAACTGTGTCTCGCAGTTCCATACTGCATGACAGTGACTATTCCCCCTCCCTTACCTCCTATCAGTAGATGAATCTATTATTAAAGAAAAAATTCAATAAAAGTTATAATAAAAATGAATTTTTGTATAAAGATTTGTTAGAGTTATATAAATATACATGTGGTAGTCAGATCAATGGATATCACTGGATGTGCATAAGCTAATGGAATATCCTATAAAGGTGGAGTTTCCCTCAGTGTATGCTCCTCAGCCACATACTGTGTTAGAGTAGGAGTCAAAGAAGTTGGAATATAATAGCTCGGAGATAATTAACCAGAATCCAAAGATTATGGCACAGACATCTTGCCAACTGGTAGTGTAAACATCAGAGTCCTAAATATACCGTGTGCCCCTGAAGACACACTAGGATCAAAATGGGGTGTAGAAGATACGTTTTTGGTAGGGGCATAGTCCAATTGGGTACGACCAGTGGATCGTCTATCTCTCACACCACGAGCCCCCATACCACCGGCCTCAGTACCGGGACCACCAGATGATCGTCTAACTCTGACACCCCCCACTCCTACCACCAGCCTCTTTACTGGGAGAAATATCAGGCTCCTCATTAGATATCTATCATCTAGGGGGTGGATCCTGAAAAAAAGTTTAACACAAAAGTAATCACATGATATTATCAGTTATTGAAATATATATATTTGAAATAAAATACTCATAACATGGATGAGTGGAGGAACGCCCATCTGTGTCATGCGACAATTATTCTAGATTTCATTACACCCTTCCCAAACGAATAACTGAAATCTTTCAAGTCATTAAGCACATCAGTTCCAGACATACGCTGAGGTGGATCGTCAGAATCCATGGTATTGTAAAATCTTCAACGATTGTTTATATATGGATGGTTCGTTGTCAAGAATCGTCAATGTCCCATTAAACTTAAACTATGATGATATTTCAATCTTCTTGATCGAGGATTCTTCATACAAATAGGACATGCCAATTTTCCTTTTGTGCTCCATCCAGACATCATTGCATAAGCAGGAAAATCATTGATCGTCCACATAAGTGCATCACACATCTCAAATATGTCTTTCGAACATGCATCGTATGTGGGAGCACCCACATCCCAAAGAAGATTCATCTCTTTTATTAGAGGTTTCATGTATACATCTATATCTTTGCTGGGATTATAAGGGCCAAAAATCAGTATACTCAAGAATGTGTAAGGCTTTTTTCATACACAAACATGGGGGAAGGTTATAAATGTGCATGAAAACCAGCCATGTGTTGTGCGAAGTAATCATCTTATCAAATGGATTAAAATCGTCACATGAAATACCTAGTCTCACATTACGCACATCAGCTACAAATTCAGGATATTGAGCATCAAATCTCTGCCATGAAAATCCATCTTTAGGGTGAACCAACTCTTCATTATTATTTTTTATCTCGATTTAATTCCATCGCATTTTTACTAATATTTCATCAGATATGAAAAGGTTTTGTAATCAAGGGATCAATGGAAAGTGCCACATTACTTTTTGTGTCATACGAGAAGGTGTTCCATCATCTTTTGGCTATCATCCGGAGGATTCACATTTGATACAATCATTTCTTTCAGCACTTTCATCCCAAAATAAGCTTCAAACATTCGGGAAAGAATGATTGTTTTTTGAGAATTCAAGTTCATCAACTAAATTCTAAGCCATATAGTCGTTTGAGAGAATATCTACATCATCTGGAAGTAAGTCCTTCAAGAAGGTAAGAATGTAATCGATTGTAGTATTTGAAATCTCATACATAGTTTATCCATGAATCAATCAGATTAAAAATTCCATCTTTTTCATTTTACCACATTGCCGATATACTGGATTCATCACATCATCATTCAATTTTTTCACCCTATCAACATCATCATTTTCATTGGACGCATAATGTGTGCTTGTATCGAAATCTTATTGGTTGGACATCCTTTCCTTATCATGATGCAGAATAAATGGAAACTTATCATATATCAAACTCTCCAATTTAGTCCTATCATTTGGATCATCAACATTTTGAGATTCCATTTTATCTCCATTGTGATGCCAAACGTAATAGTTTTTTTGGAAACCATATTTGGTTATATGATAGCTAACTTCTTCACGACTCAACCAAGGTCTTCCAACACAATTAGAATACGAGTAGTGTATGCGACCACTAACCGAAGCCTTGTCAAATGAAAAATCTAAAAAGATGTTTAAATTATATTGAAAATCGGTTGAAATATGATCTGTTTCATACATCCAACTTCTATCCATTCTGTAAAAAAATTTCAATAAATATTTTCAAATAAATTCAATAATATTGAAGTTCAATCAAAAAAATATTTAGGTAAATGATAATTGTTTACTTTATATAAAATCATAACTGACACATTACTCTATATGAGAATCATATTAAGAAACACAACAAAATATAGTTTATATAAGAAAATAAGATACCAAATTTATAATGCCTATATTCAAGGATTTCCCAGTAAGATATTGGAATTGGATCAAGGAATACATAATACTTAAGGGTGTTGTTGGGAGTACATACGTTTTATACTTTAACTCATTCAGGGAGATCATGATGAGGAGTTGGATGAGGATCACATCAAAAGTAGTTATAGCCTCGTTAAGTTTCACCTTAAACATGGATTAAAGGATCGTAGGGTTGAGGCCATAGATCATTGGTTGGTAGGGTGTATTCATTGAATCATGTCCCATTTTATTTTGGAGAGGGACCTTCAATAGTTATATGTATTAAAAACACCTATAAAAAGGATATCTAGGAATTGTGACATCCCAAACTAGGATGCCACTCATTAGTGACCCAAACCAAGATGGCCACTCATTTGAGAGGGACCTTCATGTTCTATTGTGTTTTATCTCACATACGAATAATGATTTTTGGGAGTGAAATAGGGTTGATCATGACATTTTTTTTCACAAAAGGAATATATCAAAACAACTTCATTTATGGGAATAATAATAATCCCATGGTCCTCTTGATATTTGAATCACACAGTCATGATTTTTGAGATGAACTTGTATCCATGAAACCATATGATAATTACTATTCAATACAAGTGTTTTTCTGATTTTCCTAGGCATTTTGAGGAACCCCAAATCAGTAAAAATGTTCATTGTGTTTTAAAAATTTGACTGAATAACTCATGTATGATGTTGAAGGCAGAATGATTAATGGTTATATTAGGAAAACTAATATTCATTAATATTGAGAATTTCACATTCTGTGAATTAGTTTCATGAAGATGGAAGAAGTAATACATGGGAGAAGGAGAGGTCCCACAGAGAGTTCCCTTTGTAGATATTTTATTAATAAAGAACATTAGATTATATGGTTAAGTATTTCTTATTTGTTCTGTGAAGAATAATTAAGGACCACATACCAATTTTCAAAGTTGATGAAGATACACAATATGTTCTATTTTGCAAAGGATAAGTGAACAGTGTATCATTTTATATATATAACGATTTTGATAGAAACATGATACATACTTTTTATGCAACACATATAGTGTACAAAAATGACGATAAATAAGATCTTAATTTTTGACATGATCTTAATGAAAGGAGTTATTTTCATGAAATTTTATGAATAAATATTACACAAATTTATTATGAGTTCATATACATGAAGATGTAATATTTGGAGAATTGAGATTAAGAAAAGAACTATGCATATTTAAAATTAGAACACAAGAAATAGGCCATACCCTTATAAATGTATATGTGTAATGAAAACATAAATTGGACAATCTGTACATTGATGTAGTGATTTGAGTACACAATTTGTGAAAGTAGTGAATCATAAAATTTTCCAAAATCCCTAGAAATTGGTCAAAACGACGAGATCTTTATAAATAGTGAAATAAATGGAGAAATCATGAGAATATAAGGATATCCTTGACTAATATGAGAAGAGGTTGAAGAAGTATAACCTTAATGGGGGAGTTCCATCTGATCGGATCAAAGAGGTTCACCTGGGTGCTTCTGGGAGTCTGAGGAATCTGTTCTGGAAATCGGGTTTTGGGAGTCAGGGGAAGGGTTCTGCTTAAGTGAATTTGGGGGGGGGGGGGGTCTTTCCCAACGGTTATAAAAAACCGTTGGGAAAAGCATAGATTTCCCAACAGTTATTAAAAATATTTGGTAAAAGTATGGATTTAACAATGGTTTCTTCAAACCGTTGGGAAATCCTTCCCTAACCACACCATTACCAACGGTTTATTCAAACCATTGGTAAAGGATACCTATACCAACGATTATTTTGAAATGTTTGTATAAAATCATTGGGAATGCTATACTTTCTAGTAGTTTAAAAATTACTTAATTATATTAGTAATACATTTCATAATTAATATACACTTTTAAATTTGAAATGACTAATTTAAAATCCAAAAGTATCCAAAAAATAATTGATAAAAATTTCTATAAAATGAACAATAGAAGTATTTGATGAAATAACTTAAACAAAGTGTATTCCTTAAAGCGTGAATATTCATTCATGTGGTATACAATAAAACATAGATTCTATGAATATTTCTAGTAAATAGTCATAAGTACCGTTTTGGAAAAATACAAGACGATTCATTCTAATCCTTGGTAAAGAATGTAAAATACTGTTAATAAATATATTAAATTATCTTTTTAGATTAGAGAAAATTTTCATGAAAATAACAAAATGAAAATATAGAAATTAAAGAAAAATATTCCCGAAAAAGTACAAATATAAAGTCTATTTTCATTTAAATCATTATTTTAGACATTTAATAACATAGAGATCAGAAAATAAAATTATAAAAAAATAATTTGAAGAAATTACTAGATTATAATAAAAAATAATTTTTAAAGTATAAATCATAAAAAATACATAAATTTAACTATAAACAATCCCAATAAAATTGTGATCGTAGTGTAAAACACATACCACTTTCATAAATTTTATGACATAAAGTACATGATAGGATTAAAATAAAATGAAATATAAATTAAGATGAATTTGTGTGTATTAATTATAAAACATATAAATGGTTCAATAGATAAACTTAAATAAAATAAGATAGGTGTATAACATAACACATGTCCCAAAGAAGAAAATTTGGGAGAGTAAACCATTACCATCATATTAACATTCATATAAAATAAAAACTAATGAAATAGTTTTAATTGTAAATTTATTATATTGAAATATAAATGATAAATTTAATAACATGTTAAATGGGTAGTATATATACCTCATTAAAATAAATTGGTTCATAACATCATATATTTCACAATAAACCAATATTGATTCGAGAACCCTTACCTCAAATCTCTATTTCTTGTTAAGCACTTTAAACTCATCTATATAAAATTAAAATATATTTTATTTCAATTATAAAACAATATAATCCCTTATATTATATTCGTATAACTTTTCAACAACCATTTTACAATAGTTATTTATTATTATCATCATTACCAGGGGTGAGCTGTTTCATTTTTCATTTTTGTTTCATTTAGGAAGTTACGGTCAACAAAATGTGAGCATAGTTCCATAGTATCATGAACCATAATAATTTCATAACTATCATCTTTGATCACTATATAAAATTTTATTAGTATTCATATAATATGTTGATGAAAAATGAATTACATCACTACAATGAGATGATAATATGATTTAAACTTGAGTAGTGTCTCTACTTTTCAATAGATGGAAAGAAATAATGGTAAATGACAATTTAAAATTTTTTTAATAATTTTTATATAAAAAATATAAAAAAAATCCATTAAATATGTCCTTATTACCATCTAATTAAATTATAAATGAAAAATGAATCGCATCGATTCACGGTATTGGTAGTCTGCACATACGCACGAGCAACTTTATCAACATTAAACTAATTTTATAGAAGGAAGGTACATAATATTTTATAATTATTGTATTATACTATTCTCTTATATACCATATATAAAAGTTTTACCTATCATAATAACAAAAAATTAATGATTGTTGTGGGAAATGAATCATATTATTATGTGGGGATGATAGTCCATCCATATCCATGAGAGATACGTTTATATTACATTTGATCAAGAAGGTTTGGAAAAAAGTTTGTTAAATAATTATAGTAGAATCTCAATATACTAATTATTCTTTTTATTTCAAATTATTTTTTATAAATTAATTTTATAGTCGGTGGATTAAGAAATAAAATTGAAAGTGGTCAGTTATGATTTATAAATCTTTTTGAGAGACTACCTTTAAAATAGACCTTATTACATAACGGATTAGTATTAGGAGATGACCAAAAGAACTATGATTCGTGGAATGAGTCTAGGAATGTTTTTTGGAATATAAAATCAAATACATAAGTCTAAAATTCCATGAATATGGGAGGATAAGTAGTTCTATTTATAAGTGAAGGGAGGTATACAGAAAAATTTCTTAAAATATTTCAATAATATAATGTCATTTTTTTGGAAATTTTATATAATTGACATGAATTATAAGGTTGGATAATATAAAGTTGGAATTACTTTATACATTTATAATTTGACATGTTTTGTTCCATTCCTACCCTTATCTCTCAAATTAACACTTCCATAAACCCCGTTTTAACATCTACTATAGTAAATTATTTTGAATATTCATTTTTATCAAGGATTAAGATAAACCTTTTGAATTATATTAAAAATTATGAGAAAAAATATTGCATATATTTTAAAATATTCAATTTCAAAATGATTCAGAAGATAATTTTAATGAATTTCATAGAATGGAATTAAAACCTATTTTAGAAAAAGGAATATTTAAGATTATAACAAAATTACATCAATTACATGCCTTGTGTAAACAATCAAATTAATGTTAAATTATGTTATTGAAGGAATATTATTAATATTGTATGACACATTAGTCATTATATATTAATTTAATTCATAAATTATAAAAACACATTTCACGTAGAAAAATAGTTTTTAGAAAAATGTGCTTTAAGCCAAAATATGAAATTGTTGCAAAACCAAGTATAAGGATGAATACTGTGAAATTAATTTTATTGGTTATAATTTAAAGAGACATATATTACATTAACAAAAAAATTTAAAAAACAAGGCTTCTTTTAAATTACATAATGAAATGAAATGACGACTTTACAAATATCATTGTTTTTCACTAATCACTGAAAAATAAATATATTTAGAAACTTTTTAAAACAAATATCACTATATGAAAATATTTACATGATGATTTTATAAATGAAATTATTTCCGACAATTAAATTTTCTAACAATGATAGAAATTAGTTATAATGTCATATAAAAATACGAAATAAAAATATTTTTTTTAAGAAAGCATACTTTTGAAGTAAAAATGACCTTACAAAAAATTACATATTTATTTACTATATAATAATCAATAAATTTTCTTTATTTAAAACTTATATAAATATTTTTCATAATGTAATTATTAAAATTAAAACCTACCAATTTAATGGCTAATTTATAATTGTCAAATTTAAATAACAATATTTTTATAGTATATAATAGTTTTGTTAATGTCTGGTGTTTCATGTTAAGAAAGTGAACGAGTAATGTATTCTTCTAAAGTAAATTTTTGTGGAAATTATTTATTCCCCCCTAAATAAATTGATTCCTTGTTCTTTTTAACTTGTTATACATGGCTTCAATATTTTAAAACACATTTTCTGAAAACCCTCATTGTAAAAATAGACAATAAAACATCCATTTAATGTTGGAAGTTGGAAACAAAAAAGGATACCTGAAATAACCCATAACAAGATTCCCAGATAAGGATAACATTTACATGAAGTGAAAATATAGGAAAGAATGATAAAAATAATGTCCTAGGAATAGTATTGAGTGATATAGATCATGATAATGAGATACAAATAAACACATGACCATAAATCAAAAAGGGATAATGAATTCCATAAATTGTAGAATGATACTAAGTTATTATAAAGGGAAAATCATTTAATTATCTATCACATTCATCATTATCTTGATTCCTCATGGTTACATCCATTAACTAAAACTAAAAATAATATTTTTTGAAACAATAATCATATTAATAAATCATATTACAAATAAAAATTATCATATGACATATAAAACATGATACTTTACTCTCAATATAGGTTAGATTGTGATTAACCTATATTATCCTTGGACATCATCTATACAAAACCATCATAATTGTTCCTATGGAAAATGTTTTATAACCCAATAAAATCTCAGAGTAGTGTCCATCCTAGTTTGTAATCTTGGTCCCACACATTTTATATTAGTTTTGATCGAGTTAATACCCAATCCGAGCAATTTAAATATTCTTCCCCAAGGTGTAGATGCACCATAGATGCATTCAATTTTATGTTTCCCGATAAGCATGAATTTTACCAAAAATATACTCTACATTCCTTACCATAACATGTATTGTTCTCTTATACATAGGATTTTGCTAGGGATACTCACTAAAGTTTTATCATCCATGATTAAAAAAATAATTGAACCATTCTCTAATACCAACTATAGAGAAATGAGCATTATTTTTCTAAATATTACGTCTTATTAGATGAATAATTTTTAAATATCATTAGAAACCATAAAATAATTATGATAGATCCAGTTATAAAGAATTATGGATCATTAAAAAACTAATATATAATATATCAACAACATCTCCGATTTTTTTTCTTTATATCTATAACCCATCTTCAAAATATCATACACAATAAATTTCAACATATATTTTTGAAAATGAATCATAATTAATATATATTGTATATTCTTAGTAAGGGTAAATAATTGAGATATCAATGAATAACATGTCACAAGAATAAGTGTATGAGAACATGATATTAATCGATCAAATTAAAAAATAATAATTCAGAGACCAAAATAATGATTCATGACATAAAAAATGATCTCTAAGAGCATAAAATTTCCATATGATCATGTAATACGAGAATGGATTAATTTTATTCCTAATCCAAATCATATAAATCATATATAATTTCCACCAACCAATACATTCATCACATATCTTCCATCAGCTAACCACCTGTGTACCTTCTTTGGTCTTGGAAGAACCTATTTTGTATCCACTTTTGAGCTTGGGATAACCTCTCATGTACAGTTTTATCTTATAAAATAGTAGTATTTACCCAATTCATTGGAGGTATATAATTATCTGAAAAATCACATAATCATAATCCATTCATATGTATAAAAAATACCAGGATATCATTCATCATTTTATTATAATGTATCCCATGGAAAATAAAATGTTTTTAATCAATAATTCATCATCATAATCATTAACCATCTTGAGATATAATTAATTTTATAACCCTGGATCATATATCCATTAAATCATATAAATCATCAAGTGATATTGTTACACAGAATATTCCTTTAAAAGATCACACAAATATTTCCTATGTAAAATATACTTTTCATTTTGAAATCACCTATTTAAATTAAAAAAATACCAAAATATTTAGGAGAAAAACTCCAATGAAATAAATCAATGGATACACTAATGGGGACATTTAAATGAAATAATAGTCATTATGGTGGTAAAATCAATTCGTGCAGTATAAGTTAAAGACATGATGCCACTCACATTTTTCATAAATTGTTAAAAATACCACAATTTGGAAATAATAAGAAGTTTAATTTTAATCCATAGAAAATAAAGTAAAATAGATTTAAATTGATATTAAATAATCTTTAGATAATAAAATAAATATATATCATTTTAACAAATATTGGTAAAATGAATAAAAATAATTTTGATTGATTAGAAATAAAAAATCTATGTTCCAAAAAACATTGTTTCATAATATTTAGATCATTGAGAGTGGAAAATTAAAAAATCATATTTTAAAGAAATAATATGACAAAAATAAAATTTATATGATTTCGAAATGATATATAATATAATTTCATCATCTGAAATATAATCCTAAACAATATAATAAATGAGATTGTAACGTTAAATTTATACTGCTTTGGTAACATTGGAGTCATATTTTCTATGAAATAAATAACATAAAAAACCTTAAATACCAATAAAATATTGATATTTAGGATAAAACATATAAAATGTGTAGTATATACATCTAATAAAATACAAAACGTGTATAACAAATCATATTTTCCAATGAATACAATTTGAGATGGTAAACAATGACCAATTTGGTATCATTCTAATAAAATAACATTTCATGAAATTGTTGTCGGATTAGCATAGCCAATAGGGGGTGAATTGAGTTCCAATAAAAAAATTTATTAATAAGTTTATTTAAAATATTCCCCAAATAAAAAAAATTGGTCCAGTTAATAAAAGTAGTGAATTTATAATAGTTTGATTGATTAACTAGTTTCTTAGAAGATTGATTAATTCTCAGTAATGAAAATTTTAAGAATTGATATTACTTTTGAAACAAACCTAATGAACCAATATATTTATAAATAGTATCCAAGAATAACTATCAAAGTGAAACTTAATTTTATGAAATCTAATTTAAAACAGAGAAAAAATAAAATTTAAACCAAATAAGAAATAAAAAAAGTGGTTCAATCTCATGAAAAAACCTAATCCACTCTACTTAGTGATCACCTACCACCAAGAAATCTATATAGACATTGTTTTTTGATACACACCCTAGATCAAGGTTTACAAAATAGTGCACAAACTGTCCAGGCCAACTTGACCTCTACCACAATTTTTCATGGGAAATAAATATTTAGGTCACACAGGAACTCTCCCATAGTAATGTTTGGGTGAAAAAATATGTAAGAAGATTTTTGAGTTGGGATATATTGTATCCTCTAGTTCAGTGCAGGAGATAGTGTGTGTTTAATAGTGTAATGTCCCGGGTCCGAGTGCCACCAAGAGTTTCCCCATACCCAGTTGGTCACAGGAACGTAAATGCATTTTCCCAAACAACAGTGGTTGTCGACTAGCAGCGAGGGTCTTGGGTGTGATAGTGGGGAAACTATGCCCTCATTGATAGAGTAACATAGCAGAAATAAACGGATAACAATAGTAGAAGTAGTAATAACATGCAATAAGTAAACAATGGAAGATTGAAAGAAATAAAAAACTGGAGCATATATGTAAATGATGCATGATACATATGTCTAGGAAAATAGCCAAACAAGTCACAATCCTGGAATACAGTACTAAACCAATGTATAAGAAAAACAAGTAAACAACTTCTAAGAATCACAAGCCTCATCTTGGTCCCATGATTTCCTGCTCCAATAAGTCATGTACCTAAAGTATAAGGGTGATTTCTCTTATCTAGAACTGCTACAATATAATCTTTTTGGACCCAGAAGCATGACCCAAATAGGATTTGAGATTAATTATAATAGGAAACCACCTGAAGATCTATGCCCAACAGTCAGGGAATATATATATGGAAGACAATATGCAAAAGAAGTAATAAACAAGGAAGTACTCAAAAGTAAACAGTCTTACAATTTCAATTACAAATATTTTCTTTTAACAATTTAACCAACCAATTAAAAATATAAGAAACACCTTGATAAAGTTCTCATAGCCTAACCCATCTGTTGCAACCAGAAATAAGGATATAGCAAAGACTCTTAGAGGAAGCACTCATCGTCAATTCCCTCTATTGTCTTGTACAATCAATGATTCTCTGAGGAAACACTCACTGTCAATTCCCCCTATAGTCTTTTAGATATAAACTACAGACACTTTGAGGAAGAACTCAACGTAAATTCATCATGTAATCTAGTAATGGAACTATATACCCTCTGAGGGAGAACTCAACTTCAATAACTCATATAGCCTCTCAGCGTGACAATTATAATAGACACTCTGTGAAAGCACTCAACGCCAATTTCCCCTATCGTATCACTACACTAGGTTCCTGCAGCCTCGTGTAAATAAATCGTTCACAAATGATGATCAACATCCAAATTAACCCTCAAAGTACTACTTGTCTAATTAGTTACAAGTAATGGCACACCATATTAGGTAAATAATCACTCCATATTAACAATACTAGGAATGGAAAACAATGGCCGAACATGCAAATCTAGAACAAATGACCAAAATCAAACAGGCATGGGAAAACAAATACATGGCATGGAAATTAACCATATTCACAATCAAAAAACATCTATTTAAACATACAAGACAAAGAAGGAATTAACAAGGTCATAATCCCAAAACACGCAATACCCCGAATGAGGGTATTGGGAACTTCTTCACATATAACTCAAGAAAACACTACAGAAAGGCACAAACCACCTATCTTGGAATTATACAGGAGATATTCTTGAAACTCAGGCCTTGAATCTCCTTATAAAGTTTTATATTTACAAAAAATCTTAAAAAGTTCAATCAAGGATATCTCATGAAAGAGGAGAAATTAAGAGATGAAGCTCTAGAAGAAGGAATAACTCACCGATACGATTCCAATGCAACCGATGTTGTTAGATTCTGAGAACCAATGGAGATTTGAACGCTCAGAGAAGAATCACCAACATTAGATGATCCTAGATGAGACGCGCAGTGAAGACTATAAATTTGTGAAAGATATGTGACCTTGGTCTATTTAATGAAATAAAAATAAAAGTACATTGTGTGTTCTTTAAAAGTACATGGTGTGTTCTATTCTTAACTAGACTATACATTAGGCAGTCTCCAGGTCACCCCACACGACCATGTAATTGCTTGTCATATGGCTAGTACATGGTCACCTTCATAAACCAAATACACGACATGCACTTATAGGTACACAAATTGTACTCTTGAAATTTCCAAAAACTCCTCTTTTCCTAAAAAACAACCAGAAAACAAGATTCTTATCTTAAAAGAAGATCCGGGTTTTTACAAACATCCCCACTTAAATAAATTCATCCTCAAATTTCCATAGCAAGACAGCGTAGAAGAAGAATCCTCAAACAGATCAGGCCACAATGATCATACATCAGTCTCCCTCTCCTATGTCTCATCTTGTACTCACCCGTGCTACCATAGCACCCGTACCAGAGGAACAGAACATCCACGGAGAACCTTCGCACTACAATCAACAATCCAGATAAGATTCTCCTCAAATGATACTTCCATCTCCAACTGAACCTCCTCGAGTTGAAAAACATGAGACCGGTCTAAGAATTAATGTCGTAGCTGAGAAACGTGGAAGACGTTATGCATATCCTGGTACCTCTGAGGTAACTATAACCGATAGGAAACCGGACTAAGATTTTCCAAAACCTCAAATGGCCTGACTTACCTCGAGAAAATCTTACCCTATCTCCAAATCCTCATGTGTCCCATCCTCAGTGTGACACGTAGAAAAACCTAATCTCTGACCTTGAACTCTAGAGGTTTCCTCCGTCGATTAGTATAAGACTTCTATCGTGACTGTGTAATATCCATCCTCTTCCGAATCACCTATATCTGCTCTGTAGTCTCCGGAAAAATACGAGGTCACATCATAGCTGCCTCTCTTGCATTCATCCAATATATGGGTGATCGATATGTTCTACCATACAAACCTTATAAGGTACCATATGAATAGTTACTTTAAAACTATTATTTTAGGAAAACTACACATGAGGTATGTGTTTCTTCCAAGAACCTTCAAAATATAGGACGCATTCTTGTGTCAGGTCCTCCAACACACAAATCATATGCTCAGACTGGCCATCCATCTAGGGATGGTAAGCTGTACTTAGAAGTACCTATGTACTCAAAGCCCTTTGTAATACCTTCCAGACCCAATATGTAAAATGTGCATCTCTGTCTGAAATAATGGAGTGTGGAACCCCATGTAAATGTATAATCTCTCAGATATACGAACATCCTAGCTCATCAACACTGATGGTTTCCTTGATTAGATTTAAGTGTGAAACCTTTGTGAGTCTGTCAATGAAAACCTAAACTGCATCATTCCCCTGAGGCGACCTCGGAAAACCTGTCACAAGATCCATCGCGACATCATTCCACTTACACTCAAGAATGGGTAACTGCCGCAAAATCCCTACTAGTCGCTGATGCTCCACCTTCACCTACTGACAGGTGGAACACCTCATGAAAAACCAATTAACATCTTTCTTCATACCGGGCCACTAATAGTGACAATGTAGATCTCGATACATCTTAGTGATTCCAAGATAAACTTCCCAAACTGAGAAATGAAATTCCCGCATCAGCTCCTTGCGTATGTCTTCCAACACTCATTCGAACCCATGAAAATGCAAGATCTCATCCTCACCTATGGTCCATCTAGGAATTGGGATCTCCCCTAACACACTCTCCCGTAGGACTAGGACTTCAGAATATGATAGATGTCACATTCAAACTCGATGAAGAAGTGTAGAGGTAATATCTAAAGAAGAGAGAAACGTCTTCCCTTGTCTATTGTGCACCTCCAAATGCATCTCAGAGAACAGATCCATAATCTGCCACTTACAAATAGCCTTCTGAACTGCCTGTATCTGATTCCCTCTTTTCAATGCATCAACCACTGTGTTGCCTTTCCCAGGCGTATAGGCAAGCTCAAAGTCGAAAGACTGAAGGTTCTCAACCCACCTTCACTGTCTCAAATAAAAATCACACTGAGTGAAGATATACTCGAGACGTTTTTGGTCAGTGAAAACCATTAAATGATCTCCCAACAGATAATTTCTCCAACAAAATATGGCATGGAAAAATGCAGCCAACTCCAGATCATGTGTCAGGTAATTCCTCTCATGCGGCCTAAACTGCCGAGACTCAAATGCAACGACTCCTTCCCCCTGCATAAGCACTACTCCTAGCCCGATACCTAAATCATCATAGTAAACAGTATAACTCTTGTCCATCTCATGAAATACTAGTATCGGTGCTAATGTCAACCTTTATTTCAACTCCTAAAATTCAGACTCTAAATAATAAGACCACAAGTTCCTTGCACCCTTCATAATCAGGCCCGTTAGCGGCACTGCTTAGCATAAAAGTCATGTATAAAATGTATACAGTAACCAACCAGCCCTAGAAAAATTCTTACCTCAAATACATTCTTCGAATGCTCCCAGAAAACAACTACCCTCACTTTCTCTAGGTATACTAACACTCTTGTCTCAGAGATAACATGACCCAAGAAGTGAATCTGGTCAATCCAAAAGTGGAATTTTGAGAGCTTATCATATAACTGATGCTCTCTCAGTATACTCAAAACGATCTCAAGATGTGTGGAATGATCATGTCGAGTGTGAGATTACACCAAGATATCATCTACAAAGATAAGAAATATATAATCCCAGTATGGATGGAACACTCAGTTCATCAGTTCCATGAAAACATTAGGCGTGTTTGTGAGACCAAATGACATAACCAAATACTCGTATAGACCATAGCTTCTCCGAAAGTCTTTAAGAGGTATATCTAATGATATAATGTGCCACTGTTGATAACCAGATCTCAATTCAATCTCTGAGAACACCTGAGCTTCTCGAATTTGATCAAAGAGATCATCAATCATTGGAAAGATATATTGGTTCTTGACTATCAGGTGGTTCAACTTCCAATAATCCACACAATGTCTAAGAGTACCGTCCACCTTCTTCGCAAATATGAAAGGCGAGCCCCAACAAAAATTACTGGGTCAGATGTTTCCCTTAGCCCATAACTACTCTAACTGCTTCATGAGCTATTGTAACTATGGTGTAGCTATCCTATAAGGAGGAATGGACACCGGTGCCTCTCCTAGAACAAGCTCAATAGAAAATTATACCTCTCGATCAAGAAGAAAATATGAAAATTCCTTTGTAAAGACATCCATGAAACGATCCAATACTAGAGGGAAGTACAAATGTGAAGTCCCCTGGTCATACAAATATAGAATAGGTTGTATCGCCTCCTAACACATGATGCTTGGGTCCCGCTCTGCTCGCTTGGACATCCCATTCACCCTTGTGATGAAATAGTCTACCCTTTGGTGATGTGAAACTGACCATATGATGATAGAAGTAGACAACAGTCTGGAAGGGAACTAACCAGTACATTCTGAGAATTACATCATAGCCTGCCATCTCTAGGAAATATAGGTCCCAAATGAAGTAACAACCACCAACACCAAGAGGTCTCTCCTTGCACTGACATACACTAGTTGTTCCTATCCCCAACGGAGTCCAGCGTCAAGACATCAGTAGAAGAAACTATATAGAGCCCAATGCTCTCCATAATAGTAATGGATATGAAACCATGGGAAGCCCGTATATCGAGAAGTGTAGAATCTAAAACTGAGGAAACTAGGATTGTACCTCGAACTGTAGAGGGTATGTGATCCTTATCAAACTGGGTCTACTACACTACAAAAATCTATCCTGTAGCATGGCCCTATGACCCGACTTGACCACCCTGAACTGATCCACCATGTCACCACTAGACGCCTACTGACTGGCTACCATGACCGTGACCTCCACCTCGGCCTGCACGGCTAGAATAACTTCAGTGCCCAGATTGATGTCAAACTGGTGGTGCTGCTCCTAAATGAGGAGTCATAGGATAATCCTGGCCACCACCTGCTGGTGAGAATAATTGACAGAAGTGCTAAAGATGACCCATCTTGCCACAAGATTGCCACTCCACTGTGTCTCTCAGGCTATATGGCATCGTATTCCCAACCTTCCCACACTGATATCATACCACCTGTTTACCTGATAGTGCATCACACCTACTCAGATATCAATGTGTAGACTCCCTGTGATGCTTCCTACTATAAGCCAGAGAAGCATTGACTCAAGATGCTGAACTGTCTTGGCCCACTACTCCAAAATACCTCAAGTTTCACTCTGTTATTAGCGCCTGATTAATGATAGAATATATAGAAGTAAATATAATGATGTTCACCTGATATCGAACGTCATTACTGAGACCATCCTCAAACTTCCTTGCTAAGAATAAGTCATGTCCCCCTAGAATGTGTGTAAAGAACTGTAGCTCTATGATGTGAGAGGAATACTCCATGTCTGAAAGAGTACACTGCTCCAAAATCATGAACTCCTAGGCTTTATAGAACCTCAAAGTCTCCAGGTAGAAGTAATCATAGAAGTTACACTGAAACTCATCTGAAGCTATACCCTACCAGTGTCCTGCCTGTGAGATCAAATCCCACCATCTCTTGGAGAAATCCTGAAGCATATACATTGCAATCTTGAACCTACTCTCTAGAGGCATATAAAAATGCTTGATGATCACCAACATGGATTTTAGCCAGGACTCTATAGCCTAGGGTCCTATATCCCCTGAGAAAGTGGGAGGATGCTGCTGCTGAAAGAACCACATCAATTCTGTCATTTATGGGGCAGGAGGCGATGCTCCTTGGAAGGTATGCATCATCCTCATAAATCCCTCTCAGTACCATGCATCGGAACATGTATCCAGGATAATGGTTGGTGCCAAGAAGAGCACGATTGGAGGATCTGCTGGTGGCCCCTGATCAACCATGATCGGTGTTTGATCACTGGCCTGTAACTGGCGTACTACCGGAGGACGTATCGGTGGCATGACTCTGCAAGGTCAAGCACATACCTTAGATCAAGATTATCAAGGGCTAAAACATTGATGTGTAATAAGGGAAAAGGATAAAGAAAAAATTCAAGTATTTCAAAACATGGATACACTAAGTGTATAACACCTAAACAACGTGTTCCCTTAAGCCTTCACATGGGCATGTACTTTTTCTAACCTAGGTCGTGTAACACCCCATACACACGGTGTGTTGTCCTAACACATGATGTGTAATTAAATCCTCTTCCCCTAAATGAGTTCTTCTACACGACTAACCCACATGGTTCCCCTAGAACAAGACTATATGGAATGTTTGGGCCATACATGGTGTGTACTAGAAGAACTTAACCGACCCTTGTTGTTAGTCACATGGCTGGTTACACTGCTCACTCTACACAGCGTGTTCAAGATGGACACGGCGTTTATTTACTGATTTTCATCCACCCGCGTCATTAGTCACATGGCTGGATACATGGCTCTATAGCACAATGTATACATCTGGTACACGGCGTGTCCCAAACATATTTTCCAACCCCGTGTCTCTACCCACACAACCAGTGACATAGTTAGAGACTACATGGAGTGTACCTAAAGTACATGGCATGTACTTGAGAAAAACAGTTCCTTCCCGAACAGAAGAACACATGGCGTGTAGTCATCACTACACACCATGTATTATGGGGTTTTTTCAAATGGTAGGCCTCATAAAATACTCCAAAACCCTCAGAAAAACACTGAATCAACATTAAAGTGTCAAATTCTGATCTGTGAAGGCCCATACTCCCCGCGAATCAAAGCATGGCATCTTACGAATGTTATATACAATGTATAATAAATCAATGATCCACCAAATTCGGATCCATAAGGGCCCACAACACCTCAAGATCCAATATTTTGAATTCATTCAAATGAAACCCTACAAAATCGAATACCCTATCAAATAGAAGGTATTCTATCAAGGCAACTATCTCAACAACATGATTATCTAGCAAAAAAACTTATCACAATAACATGCAATCAATAATTCACCCTAAATGGCATGGTAAAAATGCATGACATGTGATATCTATAAAGTGCCTATGCGATGAATGAGATGGAATACCCTCATCTTATTGGGTTGTAATAGAAATAGAACCTTAATAACATCAACAATAAGATCACAAAGCATGTGAATCACCAAATGGTGAAATCAAATCAACAATAATAACTGCAAATACAGAAAATTCATAATAAACGATGTAAATTTTATTTTGCCAGTACACGGGTGAGCTATTCCTGGGAACAACTTATTACCAAGTACCTAATCCATTCAACCCATCGCTGTAGGATCCAAACAGTAAGTCAAAAAAAAGAAACTCTGATACCACTTTGTAATGTCCTGGGTCTGAGTGCCACCCAGAGTTTCCCCATACCTAGTTGTTCACATGGCCTCAAGTGAATTTCCCCAAATTCTAGAGGCTAGAAACTAGTAGTGAGGGCCTTGGGTGTGATAGTGGGGAAACTATTCCCTCATTTACAGAGTAAAAAAAAGAAATAAAAAAATAACAATAGTAGAAGTAGTAATAACATGTAATAAGTAAACATTGGAAGATGGAAAGAAATAAACAACTAGAGCATATATGTAAAAGATGCATGATACATATTTCTAGGAAGACATCCAAACAAGTTACAATGCTAGAATATAGTACTAAACCAAATAACAAGAAAAACAAGAAAAAAACTCTCAGTATTGCAAGACTCATCTTGGTCCCATGCTCTCCAGCTCCAAGCAGTCATGTACTTGAAGTAGAAGGGCACTTTCCCTTATCTAGACCTGCAAAAATATAATCTGTTTGGGCCCAAAAGCATGACCCAAACATGGTTTGAGTTGAATCCCAGTAGGAAACCACCAAAATATATGTTCCTAATAGTCATAGAATATATATATGGCAGGAAATATGAAAAATAAGTAATAAAAAATGAATTACTCAAAAGTAAATGGTCCTAAAGTTAAATTAAAAACATTTACTTTTAACAATTTCACCAACCAATTACAAATACAATAAACCCTTTGGGAAAGTTATCACAGCCTAACCCCTCTGGTTCAACCAAAAATAAGTGTATAGAGAAGTATCTCTTAGGAATCACTCACCGTCAATTCCCCCTATATTCTCGTATAATTAAAGATTCTCTAAGGAAGCACTAACCGTCAATTCCCACTATAGTCTTTTAGAGGTAAACTACAGACACTCTGAGGAATAAATCAACATTAATTCCTCCTATGATCTTGTAATGGAACTATAGACCATATGAGGAAGTACTCAATGTCAATACCTCCTATGATCTCACAACATGATAATTATAACAGACACTCCGGGAAAGCACTCAACATCAATTTCCACCATGGTCTCACTACACCAGGTTCCCACAGCCCCGTGTAAAGAAATCGTGCACAAACGATAATCAAAAGTGAAAGTAAACCTCAAAGAACTACATGGATAATTAGCTACAAGTCATGGCACACCATATCAGTTAAATAATCACTCTATCCTAACAACAATAGGGATGAAAAACAATACCCTAACAGGCAATGCTAGAACAAACGTCCAAAATAAAACAAGCATGGGAAAACACATCCATAACATGAAAATTGACCATATTCACAATCACACAACATCTATTAAAACATCCACGGATTAGATGGAATTAACAGGGTTAAAATACCTAAACATGCAATACCCCGGACAAGGTTATTGGGCACTTTTTCACATACAACTTAAGGACTAACTACAGATACGCACAAACCACCTACCTTGGCGTTGTACGAATTATATACAAGAACCTCATGCCTCGAATCACCCTAGAACTCCATTGAAATACAAAAATGATAAAAATGTTAAACCAAGGATATCTCGTGAAAGAGGAGAAATCCAGATATGAAGCTCTAGAAGAAGGAAGAACTCACCGATGCGATTCCAACACACCTAACGAAGATTGATTTAGAGAATGGATAGAAAATCGGGGGCTCAAATTAGAATCACTAGCTATAGATTCTCTTGGATGAGATGATAAGATAAGAAGATGAATTTATGAACGATCCATGACCTTGGTCCATTTAAGGAAAGAAAAAGAAACGCACATGAAATGTTCTTTAAAAGTACGAGACTTGTACTAGCCCTAACCAGCCTCCACTTTAGGCGGTCTCCAAGTCACCCCACATGACCATGTATTTGGCCATTACACTGCCAGTACATGGTCACCTATGAAAATTAGATACACGATGTGTACTTATAAGTACACAGTATGTACTCCTAAAATTTCCAGAAACTCTTCTTTTCCTCAAAATCATCCAGAAAACAAGATTCATACTTGAAAAGAAGATCTTGGTTATTACAAATAGACAGATAGAAACATTTCATGATATGTAATAAAAATGTACACAACATATCATAAGATATTGAGATAAAGTTTAGAAGGATCTATGTGTTTTGAGATGCAGCTTTGGACTATTTTCATATAACAGATGTGATGTTTCAATCCTCTTATAAAAAAAGAGTGTTGTATTGTTTGTGTTCTGATTTTCAGTTCAGTGAGTTGCTCTGCTTCTCTTATTATAAATGTTTCTATAGGTATGTTTGTATATTTGATCCACATAAATACATCTAGAGTTATTCGTGTGTTCAGTTTAGTGTTCTTTCATGCATGTATGTTCTCTTCTTATTCACTTTCATATTTTCTCTTCTTCTTCACCTTCATATTGTTATCTTCTACACATTTTATGCTCATGCACCACAATATTTAATCTTCATGTGTTTGTGTTTTGGCTGATAAGAAACATGATTTCTTAACCCCGTACCTCATATTGTTAGGTGTCATCTCTACAAAAATTAATTACTTATGTCAGTGTCTTAAATGTATCAAATATGACCTTTAGAATAAACTTATAAATTTAATTGAAAAAGACCAAAAAATGGTTTTGTAAGGAATGATGCAATATTTGGTGTCATGAAACTGTGTCAATGGAAATGGAATATTCTACTTTGTCTCTAAGTGGTAGCATGGGAACAGTGTGACTTGAAATGGTGTCACTGACTTTGTGAGAATTATTGAGACTGGTACCAGAGTTACAATGTCTGGTACATTTTAAATTCTCAAACCGGTAGCATGTGGTAGCAGTATCAAGATAACAGTAGAATATATTTTGTGAATTTTAAACTGATAGCTTGGTTATGGTAGCAAGGGTTATGTTATGAGGGTTATGGTAGCAAGGTTTACAGTGAAAAGGGTTATGGTATCAAGGGTTATGGTATCAAGTGTTATGGTATCAAATCCTTTACTAAATATGGAATTGGTGGAACAGTTACGGTGTCTGGTTATGGTAGCAGGGCTACATTGTCAGGGTTACAGTGTCATAGAATTCATGAAATCTGTAACTGATGGAATGGTGTAATGGTGTCAAGGAACTGGTTTCTGATACTTAGTTAATTTTTCATAACAATGGTGAGATACTATGATCATAGAAACATTGTCTCATACTTAGTCAAATACTTTCAAGATGTCATATGAAGTAATACTTGTATAATGGATGAGGCTAAAACATAATCATGATAGAACATAATAGAACCAGATAAAACATAGTTCACTAGATTCAAACATGATTTGTGAGACTTTAAACCTGATTTGTGAGGATTAAAACTAGATTTTTGAGCATTGAAACATGATTTGTGAGCATTAAACCATGATGATTCCAACAATATACCCCCTTTTGAAGATAAAAAATCATGGAATTTACAAGCCATATATTTTAGAAAGAAATAGTTATTAGAGAATATATGTGATACATTGTATAAACACTGTTATTCTCCCATAATGATCCTTTTTAAATAAATTCCTAAAGGTTAGTTCTTATTTCTCCCCCTTTTAGGATTATCAAAAACTGAATAATAGAAATAAATATATAAATTTAAGGAAGACAATTAAGAGAATAAACAACAACATTCCACATTGTATTGAATAAAATGACAGACTTTAGTATAATCATAAAACAAAATACAACATATCGCTATCAAAATACATGTTTCACTTCTCTCTAGATCCACCAGTCTTCTCTTTAAATGTGGAAAATACATTAGGAGGAGAAAATGATGTATAAGTGGATATGGTAGAATGGATAGAGCTAATTATGAGAGAAGTAAGATGCACTCTTTCTAAGATAGAAGGTGAAAGAGTGGGTCTGTTTGATGATCGAGGTAAGTGTTTCTAAAAAATAATAGGTCTGATCTGACTCAGAGCCTGAGATACAGACATGGTAGTAGGAGAAAAGGAAGTGGAAGAACCGGGATTATTAGAAGGAAATAGGCAAGGGAACAAGGGGTTAGCTACATGTTCCACTATTAAAATACTTTGAACATGTAGACATGGCATCAACAAGTTGATGAAATCGACGATGACTTCACCACTATACTATATTACTTTCTCAAAATCATCCTTACTTTCTAGAAACCTTTCTAGAAAAGGTGTGAATTACTTCATTTTTTAAACTTGTTCCTTAAATTATTTAGTCACTTCTAAGAACCCAAATCTTATTTTCAGGTGTGTATTTCATTTTTGGTTGTTTTTGAGAAAAATATGAGTTTTTTGAAATTTCTGGAGTACACACAGTGTACTTATAAGTACACGTTATGTACCCGGTTACTGCGGGTAGCCATGTCCAAGCTATGTAACGACCGAGCACATGACCATGTGGGGTGACCTGGAGCCTGCCTAATGTGGGGACCAGTAATGGAAAGTACATGCCGTTTACTTTTAAATAAAATTCAGTGTACTTTTTTTTTGTTTCTTTAAATGGACCGGGGTCACGTATACTCTACAGAACATCCTTCTTCTTCACTCGTCTCATCCAGGAGTATTCTTAGTTGATGAATCTTCACTAGGCCCTTGACTCACCATCCATTATCCAATTCGACCACCGTTTATTATGTTTGAATCACCACGGTAAGATCTTCGTTCTTCTAGAGCCTCATTTCCCGATTTCTCCTTTTTTGTGAGATATACTCTGTTGAATTTTTTAGTTTTTTTGTAGATCTACGATGTTGTAGGTCGATTCAAGGAATGTGGTTCATGTATATCATTCATGTAATGCCGATGTAGGTGGTTTATGCCTTTCTGTAGTTAGACTTTGATTTATATGTGCAAAAGTGCACAATACCCTTGTTCGGGGCATTGCGTGTTTATGGTTTTTATACATGTTATTGCATGCAATGACTTCTATTCTTGAGTAGAGGATTTGTGATTGTAAATAGGGTTATTTATCTTTCTATGGATGTGTTTGACCATGTTTCTTGATATTGACCATTTGGTCTAGCTTTTCCTGTTAGGATGCTCTGTTTTCCAGGCCTATTAATGTTAGGATGGAGTGATTTTATCTGACATGATATGATATACTATAGACGATTTTGACTATTAGTTCTTGAGGATTACATTGTATGCCATATATCATTGTGCATTATTGGCTTACACAAGTATTTGGGAACCTGGTGTTGTAGACCATAGGGGGAATGGATGTTGAGGACTTCTCTATAGTGTCTGTTTACTTTTACATGGTGAGACCATAGGGGGGATGGAATTTGTGCTCCCTCAGAGTATTCTTATTACCTCATTAAGAGACCACAGTGGGAATTGGATGTTGAGTGCTTTCTCATTGTTTTTATAGTTACCGATATGAGACCACATGGGGAATTGATGGTGAGTACTTCTTTAGAGAGTCTTTCCTAAAGCTGAACTAGAGGGGTTAAACTGTGAGTACTTCCCATAGGGTTTTTTGTGTTTGATTTGGTTGAACCAGATGGGTTATTCTATGATTACGTCCCAAAGGGATACTTATTATTGTAGGTTTCTTAACTAATAAATGAAAATTAATGTAATTGAAACTGTAGTATTGTTTACTTTTTATTAATTCCTTGTTTATTGCTTCATTTTGCATATTACTTGCTATATATATTCACTAATTGTTAGACATATATCTTTGGGTGGTTTCCTACTGGTATTCGTCTCACACCTTGTTTGGGTCATGCTTTTAGTCCCAAACAGATAATATTGTTTCAGGTCTTGATAAGGGCAAGCATCCTTCTATTTCAGGTACTTGATTTCTGTGGAGTTGGGGAGCATGGGACCAAGCTAAGGCATGCAATGCTGTGAAGCTGTTTACTTGATTTTATTTTGTACTTTGGTTTAGTACTATATGCCAGCATTGTGACTTGTTTGGATACTTTCCTAAATACTTGTGGCATGTGTCATTATTGTTATATTTATGCTGCAATTGTTTATTTACTTTAGCATTTCATTGTTTACTTATTTCATGTTATTACTGCTTCCGATATTGTTATCTGTTTACTTATTCTATTTTACTCTGCCAATGAAGGCATATTTTCCCCACTATCACATCCAAGGACTTCTCTTCAAGTCATAAGCCTCTTTTATTTGGGGAAATGGGCTTGAGGTCATGTGACCATCCGGGTACGGGGCACCTCTGGGCGGCACTCAGAACCGGGACGTTACAAAGTGGTAACAAAGGGATTATTTTCTTATTGAATTACTGTTTAGAGCCTATAACTTGGGATAGGAAGGAATAGGTAATTAGTAATTATTTGTTCCTAGAAGTAGCAAACCAGTGTACAAGGAAAAGCTGATTTAACTTGATTATTGAAATTTTACTGGTTTTTCAATTTTACAGTTGATTGAATTTCACCGTTGAGTGATTCAGATGTTTTTTGTTGTTATTTTTTATTTTATTATGGTTCTATTTCTGTTGCAACCCGATGAGATGTGGGTATTCCATCTCATGAATTACATAGGCACTTGCTAGAAATCACATTTCATGGATTCTTATGATGCCATTTAGGGTGCATTAACAATTGCATGTTGTTGTGATAGATGTTGTTCTAGATATACATGTTTTTATGATAGATGAATTGGTATAATACCTACTATTTCATAGGGTATTTCTAATGTTTAATGTTTCATTTGAATGGGTGCCAAACATTGGTTCTTGAGGTGTTATGGGCCCTCATGGATCAGAATTTGGTGGATCATTGCCTTGTTATTATTGTATATGACATGTATAAGATGCCAAGATTTTATTTGCGGGGATTATGGGCCCTCACAGATTAGAATTTGGTACTTAAATATTCATTTCAGTGATTTATCAGCTTTCAGAGTAGTTTATGCAGCTAACTTTCTAGAAAACCCAGAATACACGGTGTGTATTTATAAATACATGCCATGTGTCCTTATTTTCAGGAAGGAATTGATTTTCTTAAGTAATTGTCGTGTACTTAAGTACATGACGTGTAGTATCTAACTGTGTCACTAGTTGTGTAGGTAGAGACATGGGGCTAGGAAGTCTTAGGTAGGAAACGCCATGTACCAGATGTACACATTGTGTCATAGAGACCATGTGTCTGGTCGTGTGACTAACGACATAGGTGGATGATGGGTAGCTAGTACATGTCGTGTCTAGAACACACACTCTATGTAGAGTCAGCCATGTAACCGACTATGTGACTAACTACACGGGTTGGTGAAGTTCATCTAGTAAACGTTGTGTCTGGTACAAACACGCCACTTAGTCATGTTCTAAGGGAACCATGTGGGTTAGTAATGTGGAAGAACTCGGGCACAGGAACACAATTCAAGTAAACGTCTTGTCTTGGAAGAAAACATCATGTGTATGGGGTGATACACGGCGAGAGTTGGCAAAGGTACATTCCCAAGTGAAGGCTTAGGGGAACACGTTGTGTAGGGGTTATACACGACGTGTATCCATGTTTTGAAAAACATGAATGATTTCTTTCTCCTATTCCCTTCTTACACATCTAAGTTTCAGTTCTTTATAAAATTGATCTAAGGTGTTAACTAGACGTTGCAAAGTCATGCCACCGAGAAGTCCTTCGGTTGTAGTCCAGTTACAGGGTAGTGATTAGAAACCAGAAATGGGTGATCATGGACTATCAGCATATGCTCATGTAGTGCCCATCTTGGCACCAACTGTTATTCTAGATACAAGTTCTAATGTACAGTTCTGAGAGGGCTTCATGATGTTCATGAAGACCTTCATAGGAGTACCACATCCTTCCCCTTCTATGGCAGAGCTGACACAGGTTTTCCAGCAACAACATCCTCCGTCATTTACAGGGGATGGAGGACCTCAGTCTGCCGAGTCATGGTTAGAGTCCATGATTTCATTCATCGATCATTTGGAGACTCCTCTATAGAGGAGGGTCAAGATCACTACATATATTCATTGAGACTCTTCCAAGAGATGGTGGGATGTGATATCACATGCGGGATGCTAGTAGGTTATGGATTCGGATGAGTTCCAGTATGCCTTCTATGATTATTTCTACCTGGATACTTTGTGGGATGATCAAGCATGAGAGTTCATGAGTATAGATCAGGGTACTCTATATGTTATGGTGTATTCTTCTCACTTCACATAGATACCACACTTCGTGCCTATTTCAAGAGGTGATGATTTATTCCAATATAGGATGTTTGAGGATTGTCTCATACAAGACATCCTATCTTAGGTAAACATCTATAGGTTGACTTCTATCACCTCTATAGTCAACCAGGTGCTAATTACGGGGCACAATTTGAGGGATTGTGGAGCTGTGAGCCAGGGCGGTTCGACATCTAGAGTTGGTACTCCTCCGACATAAAGCAGGAAGCGCCGCAGGGAGTCTACGTGTGGAGATCGAAGTAGGCAGGATACTACTTCAGGTAGCCAAGTGGTATGCTACCGGTATTGGAAGAGATGGCATATGTGGCCAAATTTCCCAAGCGACCCAGTGGAGTTCCAATCTTGTGTAAATTTGGGGAATATTCAGCGCTTCTGTCAGTTTTACTCATTTATAGCTGGTGACAAGGGTTTTTCTATGACTCCTCGTTCAGGAGAAGGCCCACCAATTTCACATCAGTCTGGTAACTGGAGTTCTTCCAGCCATTCTGGCCAAGGTGGAGGTCATGGATGTGGTAGCCAGTCACCAGGTGTTCAGTGAGAACATGGTGGATTATCTCAGAGTGGTCATTCTGGGTCACAGGGCCATGGTACAAGTTAGACTTTTGTATTGAAGAAGGCCCTGTAGAAGTAGGATCTTGTCCCCTCTACAGTTTGAGGTACTATTCTAGTTGCCTCAGTTTTAGATTCTTCTCATTTTGATATACGGGCTTCCCATAACATTATATCTATTGCTATTGTGTAAATCCTTGGGCTCTGTATATTTTCTTCTGTTGATATCCTGATGCTATACACTCTGTAGGGGACAAGAACGACTAGTGTACATCATTTCAATGGGTTCCCTCTTGAAGTTGGTGGGTATCACTTCTTGTGGGACCACTATGTCATATATATGATAGGCTATGATGTTATTCATAGAATGGAATGGTTGGTTCCCTAATAGGCTGTCGTTGATTTCTATCATTGTAGGGTGAGTTTTACATCACCCAAGGGCGGTATGTTTCTACAAAAGGGAGAATGGGATGTCTAGGTGAGTAGAGTGGGACCCAAGCATCATGGGTTGGGAGGATTTATAGCCCAGATTGCTAGTCTATATCTGGATGACTAGGGGACTTCATAGATGTACTTTCCCCCACTGGTGGATCGTTTTAGGGATGTCTTTCTAGAGGAATTTCCAGGTTTTCCTTTAGAGAGAGAGGTATAATTTTCTACTGATCTCATTCTAGGAGTGGAACCAATTTCCATTACTTCTTATAGGATGGATACACCAGAGTTACAGGAGCTCAAGAGGAAGTTGGAGGAGTTACAGGCAAATGGTTTCATCCGAACCATTACTTCTCTTTGGGGTTCACCCGTCCTGTTTACGAAGAAGGTGGATAGAACCCTCCAAATTTGTATGGATTATTGGAAACTGAACCAGTTGAAGGTCAAGAACTGATTTCCCTTGCCGAGAATTGATGATCTATTTGATCTTCTTCTAGGAGCTCAGGTGTTCTTGAAGATTTACTTGATATCTAGTTATCATCAGTTGCACATTAGACCTTCTGATATACCTCTTACAGCCTTCTATAGCAGGTATGGTCTATACATGTATTTTGTTATGTCGTTCGGTCTCACGAATGTGCCTACTTTTTTTATGGTGCTGATGAACCGAGTGTTCCATTCATTCATGGATTCATTTGTGGTAGTGTTTTTGGATTATATCTTAGTGTATTGTCACACTAAACAAGGTCATTCTACACATCTTGAGATTATTTTGAGTACACTGGGAGAGAATCAGTTATATGCTATGCACTCAAAATTCCACTTTTGGATGGACCATATTCACTTCTTGGGTCATGTTATCTTAAAGAATGTAGTATCAAAAGACCCAGATAAAGTGAGAGCAGTAGTTTCCTAGGAGCATCCGAAGAATGTCTTTGAGGTACAGAGTTTTATAGGGGTGGATGGTTAATACAGACGTTTCATATAGGAATTTTCATGCTTAGCAGTGCCACTGATGGGTCTAACGAAAAAGGGTGAAAGTAGTTGCAGTCAGATTCTTGTGATTAATACATTCCGGATCTGAAAAGGGTGGTTGAATTTAGCACTGATACTAGTTTTTCCAATGTCAGGGAAGAGTTATACAGTTTATTGTGTTGCATCAGGTATTGGGCTAGGAGCAGTGCTTATGTATTGAGAATTAGTCGTCATGTATGGGTCTCAAAAGTTGAGGCCACATGATAGGAATTATCCAACGAATGATCTCGAGTTGGCTACAGTTGGTCATGCTTTACTCTTTTGGAGACATTATCTTCTGGGAGATCATTTTTTGGTTTTAACCAACTAAAATAGTCTCAAGTATATCTTCACTCTGTGTGACCTGAACTTGAGACAGAGGAGATAGGTTGAGTACCTTCAGTCCTATGACCTTGATCTTTCATGCACACCTGGGAAAGGAAATGCAGTGGCTGATGCATTGAGCAGGAGGACTCAGATACAGGTAGTTCAAGAGGAGAAAAATTAGTGGAATCTTATGGTTCTATTCTCAGAGGTTTATTTGGAGGTTCAAGATAGATAGGGTCCGAGGTTTCTTTCTTCTATGGATGTTACATATACTCTTCTTGATCGAGTGAAAATGTGGAAGCTATCATATTCAGAAGTCCTAGTCCTATAGGAGAGCATGATGGGAGAGGAAACTATTCTGGGATAGACCATAGGTGAGGATGAGATCTTGAATTTATAGGGACACGTATGGGTGCCAGCACACATACGTGAGGAGTTGATGCGATACATTCACTCCTCAGTTTCGGGATTTCATCCTAGCGTCACCAAGATGTATCGAGATCTACACTGTCAGTATTGGTGGACAGTTATGAAGAGAGATGTTGCTGGTTTTGTGATGGGGTGTTCCACCTATTAGTAGGTGAAGGCCGAACATTAGTGACTATTAGAGCTTTTTTAGTAGTTACCCATTCCCGAGTGGAAGTGGAATGATATCGTGATAGATTTAATGACAGGGTTAATGAGGTCACCCCAAGGTAATGATGCATTATGGGTTTTCATTGATAGACTCACGAAGGTTTCTCACCTCTTTCTGATCAAGGATACCTTTAGTGTGGTCGAGATGGGAAAGTTGTACATCTGAGAGATTTTACATTTACATAGAGTTATAATCATCATTATTTCATAAATGGATGCCCATTTTACTTCTCACGTTTGGTAGGGACTACAGAGGGATTTGGGTATACAGGTACTTTTAGGTACATCATACCATCCCCAAATATATGGTCAATCAGAACGTATGATAAAAGTGCTAGAGGACATGCTGAGAGCATGAGTTCTCGATTTTGGAGGCTCTTGTGAGAAACACATACCTCTTGTGGAGTTTCCCTACAATAATAGTTTTCAAGAAACTATTAAGATGACACCATATGAGGATTTATAAAGTATGCCATGTCGATCACCCCTATGTTGGATGGAGTCAGGAGAGACAGCTACGCCATGACCTCATCTTGTCTAGAAGACCACAAAGCAGATAGAGTTGATTCAAAAGAGGATGAATACTATACAGTCACGTCATAAGTATTATGATGATCGATGGAGATGACCTATGGAGTTCGAGGTCGGAGATCAGGATTTCGTGGGTGTCTCTCCTAGGTTGGTACACAAGAGGAGTAGGAGACAAGGAAAGCTTTTACTGAGATATGTTGGACTGTTTGAGGTTTTGGAGAGAGTTGGGACGGTTGCCTATCGGTTGTAGTTACCTCAGAGGTACCCAGATATGCACAACATCTTCCAAATTTCTCAACTTCGACGTTACATATCAGACCCGTCTCATGTCTTTAATCCCGAGGAGGTTGAGTTTGAGGTGGATGCATCATTCGAGGAGCATCCTATCTGGATTTTTGATCGTGGTGCGCAGGTTCTCGATGTCCAGTCTGTTGCTCTGGTGTGGTGCTATGACAGCACGAGCTAGTATAAGATGATACTTTGGAGAGGGAGGCTAATGTACGATCGTAGTGGCTAGAGCTTTTTGAGGATTCTCCTTGTACACCGCCTTACTAGGGAAATCTAGGGAGGGATTTCATTAAGGGGGAAGTTTGTATGAATTTGAATCTTATATTTATGTATGTAATTCATTTCTAGTTGTTTTGAAGAAAAAAAATGCATTTTTGGAAATTTTAGGAGTACATTCTGTGTACTTATAAGTACACACCATGTACTCAATTACGGCTGGTAACCGTGAGCTATCTGTGTAATGGATGAGCACATGGCTGTGTGGGGTAACCTAGAGGCCACCTAAAGTGGGGCCCAGTAATGGAAAGTACATGACATGTTCTTTTAATGAACATGCCATCTACTTTGTTTTTATTTTATTAAACAGACTGGGGTCCCATCTAATCGACAGAACACCCTTCTTCTTCGACCATCTCATCCTGGAGAAACTATAGCTGAAGAATCTATCCCAAGCCCCTGACTCACCATCCATTTTCTAATTTGACCGCCACCAATTGCATTGGAATCTCCATGGTTAGATCTTTCTTCTTCTAGAGCCTTGTTTCTTGATTTGTCCTTTTTCATGAGATATCATTTGTTGAACGTTTTTAGCGTTTTTATAGATATACAACATTTTATGGTTATTCGAGGCCTAAGGATCACGTATACAATTTTTACAATTCCGGGGTAGGTGTTTTGTGCCTTTCCATAGTTAGTCTTTGAGTTACATGTGCAAAAGAACCCAATACCCTTGTTCGGGGTATTGCATGCTTACGGTTTTTAGCCATGTTATTGCATACTATGCCTTGTGTTCTTGAGTAGAGGATTTGTGATTGTCAATATGGTTATTTACCTTTTTATGGATGCGTTTGCCCATGTTTTCTTGGTATTGACCATTTGGTTTACATTTTTTTTAGGCTACTTTGTTTTCCATGCCTAGTATTATTAGGATGGAGTGATTTTATCTAACATGATGTGATATGCTGTAGAATATTTCACCAAGTAGTTCATGTGGATTACATTGGCTTCCATATATCATTGTGCATGATTGACTTACATAGGGCTATGTAAACATGGTGTAGTAGACCATAGGGGGAATGGATGCTGAGGGCTTACCCAAAGTGTATGTTTACTTTTACGTAGCAAGGCCATTGGGGGGATGGAATTTGTGCTCCCTCAGAGTGTCTATAGTTACTCATTTCGAGACCATTAGGGGAATTAGACATTGAGTGCTTCCTCACAGTGTCTATAGTTACTGATATGAGACCACATGGGGAATTGACGGTGAGTGCTTCCTCAATGATTCTGTGATAAAGCTGAACCAGAGGGGTTAGACTGTGACCACATCCTATAGGGTTTCTTGTGTTTGATCTGGTTGTACCAGAGGGGTTATGTTGTGTGTACTTCCTAGAGGGTTACTTATGATTATTGGGTTCATAACTAATAAATGAATATAAATTTAATTGAAACTGTAGGATTGTTTACTTTTGAGTACTTCCTTGTTTATTGATTCGTTTTTCATATTTCCGGCCATAAATATTCACTGTCTATTAGGCACATATCTGTAGGTGGTTCCATATTGGGATTCATCTCACACCCTATTTGGGTCATAATTTTGGGACCAAAATGATTATATTGTTGTAGGTCTAGATAAGGGCAAGTTCCCTTCTACTTCAAGTACATGACTGTTGTGGAGCTGGGTAGTATGGGACAAAGCTGAGGCTTGCGATGCTGTGGAGTTGTTTACTTGATTTTAATTTGTACATTGGTTTAGTACAATATTCCAGCATTGTGACATGTTTAGATACTTTCCTAGATACTTGTGAAATGCATCATTATTGTTATATTTATGTTGCAGTTGTTTATTTACTTCATTCTTCCGCTGTTTAATTATTGCATGTTATTACTACTTCCGCTATTGTTATCTATTTACTTATACTGTTTTAATCTGCCAATGAGGGAAAAGTTTCCCCACTATCACTCCCAAGGCCCTCACTGCTAGTCAGAAGCCTCTGGTGTTTAGGGAAATGCACTTGAGTCCATGTTATCAATCGGGTACGGGGCATCTCTGGGCGACACTCGGAACAGGGATGTTACACACTAGAGGTAGTCTTATATTCTCTACTAGGTACTTGATGTGACTAGTTAATTGATGATTTGTATAAATCCTATTGAAATAGAAATATTAATTTTGTATGACTTCATCATTTTAAGTGGATGATTCCTTGGAATAAATTCAAACCATGTCATATAAATGTTCACTATTTTGCACAATTTTGGAGAGACTCACTTGAACAGATGGAGTTTTCAAGGACAAAAGCTCTTCATGTATTACATTTCTGATTACTGCACTGTATGATTGTTGAGAGGATTGAGTAGAGGTATATGGATTTGAAATAACTGAAGAGAGGACATCAAGAATCTTGAGTAATATTTATAAAGACTTATTATCATCACCAGTCAAGCTATTGATAGAGGAAACAAGTCCACATACATCATTTTCTACTTTATCATTGTTCTCAACTATCTTTCCAACTACTATAATCAATTTACGTGGAATTAGAGATACAACATTCTTATCAATATTTTCAGCATATTCTGTACTGAAATGAGAAATAACAGCTTGAACATTTTTGAAATCTCTCCTCATTTCTTCAATCAGATATTTTAGATATTTTACTTTCTCATTTAACTGTTGATTTTCAATTCGAACTTCATGTATCTCATGTATATTTCATGGTTGTAGTTTTATATAATTTTATCCAAAATCATGACATCATATGTTTTACATAGATTTTTAATAGGATCAGGCTCAGGTTGATATTGTAGAAGTTTTCAAAAACCTTCCAATATATTTTTTCCAAAAATAATTTTGTCAGCATGACTAGAATAACTAGGAGTTTCTTGATCAAATTCAGGAGAAGGAACAACTTATGATTCCTTATCAAAATTCACTTTTGTTATAGAGATAGGTTTCAATTGAAATTCTATTGAGATATATATTCCTCTCACTGAGGCTAACATAGAATCAATGACATAAAAATAACTAGGAAATTTATACATGTTATCCACAACTCTTGCCTCACCAGCGTCTAATTCTAGAATTCTCTCAATGTTGGGGTTATTCTCCCCCTAAATAGAAGCATATCTATTGGGACTAAGAGACTCATTCTCTTGGCATAATTCCATTTCTTCTATTCTGTCAGGATCAACCACATATTATGACAATTGAAATGAATCTCCATTATTTATTCATCCAAAAGAATAAATTCAGTCTCCAAATGTTCTTATGAATTCTCCTCAGGAACATCATTCTCTACCGCAATAGCATATTCTAATTCTTCTTCACCAACTACTTCTTCAACAAATACTTCTTCTTCAACAAAATTCCCTTGTAAAACAACTATGTTAATATCCTCTTCACCAATAACATGTCTTTCCTTTGGAGAAACATCAGTACCCTCAGTCTCCTCGTCTGGGTATTCTTCAAGTTTATCTAGTTCCAAAACAGGGTAAGATATAACCTTCGGCTTCAAATGATTCTGAACTAGGTTAAACCACTAATACTATATATAATTGTCTTCCACCCAAGATTTCATCCATGGATTCCAACAAATTTTAATTATTCTGGATATATACATAGAGATACAAAACTCAAAATCCTTAAGTACTTCTTCATTCCGACCAATATCATTCTTAGCTAGAAACATTACAGATATTAACCTCAAATAAAATAGAGATGTAGATTTTGATGTTGTCATGATTATATCACTGATGTAGAGAATAATGTACTTACACTAATTTAGCTTGTGACCATTCTTGAGAAACATTATGAAAAATACATCTTGATACTTAAGAGTTGAAAAATATCCCATCCTTGGACATATAAAATGTTAAATAAATATGAATTGCAGCCTCGTCGCTCCATTTAATTCATTAGTAATTGGTCTTCTTTTCTTATCATTTCCTGTTAATATTCCCACAACCTCTTTTAGGAAAAATAGATTACTAGGAGGAGGAGGACCTCTCTGATAGTCCTCAATGATTCCCTCATGTAGTATTACTTGAAATTCATCTTATATACTTGAGGAAAATGTGAATCATTTTCCATTTATCAAAATTATAACTACAAAATCCTCTTTAGTGTTGGATGAGAACTGAACATTTTGATAAAACTGGAAAACCAAATTTGGATAAATTGGTCTATTCTCATTAGTGTACTATTATAACCACCCATGTTCCTTTATAACCTTTAGAACATGTGACCTACTCAAAAGGAACCACTACACAAAAATTTACTTCTCTGAAATTACTACACGATCAGCAAGACCTAGATTCAGGGGTTTTTCAGGCATTACTATTAGAGAATTCTTCTTCTGTTTCTTTGATGACTGGTGCTTCTCAGAAGTTGATGAAGTTGGACACATAATTCTGGGAATTCAATGTTGGTTCATGGAGGTTGATGAGTCAAAGAAGAGAATTAGGTTTGAGAGAAAAAATAATCTGGTTTCAAGGGTAGAGAGCTTGAGTGAAGTGAGAAGTGATGTAATGGAGTTTTATCATTTATGGAATTCAAATGTGGCAAACACAAAAATGCAGTATAAAATCAATAAAATAATCAACCTAATGATATTGGAAAAATGATTTCTAAAAATAGAATTCTGAGTCATTATGGTGAGACTGGAATAAATAGTCACGGTGTCAGTATTGTGGTGTTACTCTAAATGGTGTGACTGTATCATCAAGATATCAAAACATGAGACAAAAAGTGTTAGACAGTAAGCATGATACCTTAAGTGTGAGACCATAAATTGTGAAAACATAAGTGTGAGATAGTAAGCTATGAGATAGAGAATAGGTAGACAATAAACTGTGAGATAGAAAATGTTCAATTAATGTTTATCATTCCAAATTCATGTATGGTGTAATTAATTATTTCAGAATTTAGTAGATTAGGGAATATGCCAGCAAGATAATGTTATATTCCAATTAATTAAAAAGTTATATCACCTTTTTATGATGATCTTTTAGAAAGTGATGTCTTACATCAATATGCTTTATCCTATAATGTGAAACAGGATTCATTGAAATGATAATAGAACTAGTATTGCCACAATTTATAGGGACATGTCTAAATTGATATCCATAGACTAGAAATGCCTATTTCATCCAAAAAAATTGAGCATAACTACTACCAGCAGTAATTTAATCAGCATTAGCGGTAGACAATGCTACATAATTTGGTTTTTACTACACCATGATACTATAGACTTTCCTAAGAGGTGACATGTTTCAGAGGTTCTATTTTTATCTAACTTACAGACACCAAAATAAGCATCTGAATAACATAATAAATCAAAATATTGCCCTCTAGGATATAAAAGTCCAAAATTGGTTATATGTTAAAGGTATTTGAAAATCCTTTTTACAACATTTAAATGAGACTCTTTTTATTTTCTTGAAAAGATAAACACATGAAAGAAATAAACATAATATTTGGAGGGATAGTGGTTAAGTAAAGTAAACTACTAATCATTACTCTGTAAGTGGTTTGATCAACAAAATTTCCATTTCCGTCACGGTCCAACTTACAGGTGGTACTCATTGGAGTATCAGTACTTTTAGTGATATCCAAACGAAAACGTTTTATGTGATCTTTTATATATTTTCTTTAATATTACAAAATACCTTTTTATTCGGAAAAATTTGATATCAAAGAAATAATTTGAGTTCACCCATTAAACACATTTGAAATTCATTTTTCATCATCATTGAAAAAGAAACATATAAATAATTTTTTGAATACACAATGATAATATCATCTTCATAAATTTGTACAACTAAAATATCATTGGAAATTAATTTTATAAAAATAATTGGATCAGTAATACCTTTTCGTAAAAAAATTTCAACTAAGAAATATGATGAGCCTATCATACCAAGATCATAGATCTTTCTTTAAAACATATAAGGATTTTGTTAGTTTGAAAAGATGATTTGGAAAATAAGGGTTTATAAACTAGTGGATTTTAACAAAGACGTCCTGAAATATATAACCCTTTAAAAATTCACTCTTGACATCCATTTTATTAAAGATGAAATTAAGATGTGTTTCATATAAATGAAAGATTCATATTTCCTCAAGTATAGAAACTGGTGAAAATGGTTCTTCATAGTCAATTCATAATTCTTGACTATAACCTTGTGCAACCAATATAAACTTATTTCATAAAATAATGCCTGATTTATCTACTTTATTCCTAAACACCCATTTTGTTCCTATGGTCAAGGTGTATATAGTTCTATCCATAAGTTTCTAGATATTATCTCCTTCAAATTTATTTAATTCTTATTACAGGTACATCCCCAAAACTTATTATTAATAGCATCATTGATGATCTTCGGTTCAAGTGGTGACAAAAAGGCTTGATGTTCAACCTGATTTCTAAGAGAAGCTCTAATTTGCGTTCCTTTATTTAAGTCTCCAATAATAGCTTCTAAAGGATGGTTCTTTAGGGTTCTAACAGATCTAGGAAAGGATGGGTTGGCTATTTTATGTTATTCAAAATGGTTAGGTTTATTGTGACCTGAATCAATAGAATTTATAGTACTAGATGATTCAATAGTTTGTCTAACTGCATGGTCAGAAGATTTTTCATTTATGTCTAGATTTGAAAGATCATCCTAAAGAATATCTAGCGAGGTATTTGAATCATATGGATCTGTCTCATAAAATTAGATATGTATAGATTCTTCCACATATTTGGTTTTCTTATTGAAAACACTCTATGATTTACTAGAAATTGTATAACCTAAAAAGTGTCCTTCACCACACTTTCATGAAAACTTGTCAAGATTATCCTTAGTATTCATAATATAGACATTGAAACCAAAAAATTTGAAGTAATTGACCTTGGGTTTTCTATTGTTCCATAACTCATAAGGATTTTTAGTATGGATAGGTCAAATAAAGAAACTATTGATTATATAAAAATCTATATTGACATCTTCTACCCAAAAGTATATGCGTAGGTCAAATTAAATAAGGATTGTTCTAGGAATTTCTTGTAATATTCTATTTCTTCTTTGTACAACTCCATTCTGTTGGGGTGTCCAAGGAATATAGAAATTGTGACTATAGCCATTATATGAGAATAAATATTCAAACTCTTGATTTCAAAATCATGTTCATGATCACTTATTAGTGTTTTGATTCTAAGACGAGTTAGGTTTTCTACTATTTTAGAAAACATAATGAATGAATAACAAGATTCACTCCTCTGAGCAAGAAAAAAGGTATAAGTATATCATGAATAGAAATCTTCAATAACATAGACATAGTGCATCCCATTCAAACTATAATGTCTATATGGTCCAAAGAAATCCATGTGAACCAATTCGAGATGTTGGGAAGTAGAAACCTGTTTCTTTGGTTTGAATTCTATTTTGTGTTGTTTACACTTTTGATAATGATTACTGACTGTATCATTTGAAAAATCATTCTTAGGAAGGTCCTTGACAAAAACATTTCAAGTGAGCTTTCATAGTGAGTGTATATTACAATGTCTTAATATCCTATGTAAAATCCAAGAATCTTTTTGAGAAACACTCAAACAAGAAACATATTGAGAAATTAATGAATCTACGTTAACAACATAAACATTCTCATTTCTAAATTCAGAAAATAATAATTAATTCATAGATTTGAAATCATTGAAAGCATCATTTTAAAATTTGACATGAAATCCATCATTACACAATTTTGAAATACTAAGCAGATTATATTTTAATCCATCAACAAAAAGTATCTTAGAAATTAAAACTAAGTTAGAGTTAACAATATGGCATAGGAATGTTATTTTTCATTTTGCATTACCACCAAATGTGACATGCACACCATCAATCGTTAATTGATTTTTTAATCTATAACAGTCTCCTAACATGTGTCTTGAACATCCACTATCAAAATACCATAAAAGTTTATAGGAGATATTCATGAATTATTCCTACAAAGAAATTTTAATCAAGAAAATATTTTGGTACCCATACTTGCATGGGTCCACTAACATTAGTGACAAGAGATTTGGGAACCTAGATTTTTTTCAAGGGGTTCCTATAAATAGTTTGTAAACTACTTGAAAAATAAATGTTGCTTGGTCTAAAAAAGCTAGAAATAGTTATAGATGTATCACAAGTAAAACTTGTATAATGTTTTCCAGAACTGGGAATACAATTAAATTTTCTAGACTTGGTCAACCAAATTACTGAGATTTATTTTCCCAGGTTGTTATCCTGTACTAGTAGTGTATCTATGGGAAATTTGTTTACCGGGAATCTATGTAAGATTATTTTTCCCTCTGGTAAATTTATCTAGGTTTTTTTTCAATTACTCATTATATAAAATAAGTTCATTTTTTCTTTATTCAATTGAGAAGTATTCTTTTTTTCCTATGGTAAGTTCATATTTAATTATAATAGTAAGAGAATTTTTTTACTTTATTGTTTTATACTTATCCTTTAATTCATTAAACGTATCTTAAAGCATGTTACCATATTAAAACAAGTATTCATTAAACATATTATAATCATTGTAAAACTCATATCTAGAATAATAAGTGTTATGTACATGATATTATAGGGTTACCTCAGATGTTTTTATCATAAAGCACATATTTTCCTTGCTATATCTCTTATCTTATGAAGATTTTGTTTCACTGGAGCTATCATCAGAATCACTCCAGGTGACATTCATTGCTTTCTTATAACTTTTATCCTTTTACTCAAATTTCATATTATATTATACCATAGAATAGTCAGATTTTACATGTAATTTTATTTTTCATTCATAGCAGACTATTTCATTTCAGTTCTTATTTATTTTCTAGTCCTTCTTCGAGTTTCCCTTATAGTCATATTTTCCCTTGAAGTAGGGTTTCTGGAAGAAATTATTCCTTATATAAAAATCCTTAAATCTTATTTATAATTGATCTATTTCATCATAAATCTCTATTGATTCTTGTCTAATACTAGTGAATTCTGTAGGGGCTTTTAATTTCTCATTTTCTTTGTGTTTAGTGATAGTAGTTTTGAATGCCACATATTTTCTTTTGGGATCATCCTCCTCTTTTCTATTTACCTTTAGCTCTTCCTCACACATCATGAGTTTACCCACCAACTACTTTACTAAAAAAATGTTAATATTATAGGAATAACATATAAACCCTGATGTCCCTATCCATCTTTCTGGTAAGCATATAAAAATTATCATCACTTGTTCCTTTGGTGTAACAGCTCTTCCTAAAGAGATCACAGTGTCCAGACCTTCGTTGAACCTACGATACATATCACAAATATGCTCATTAGGCTTGATTTTAAAATTATCATATATGACAATATATGTGTGAAGTCTCATCTATTTAACATTATAGGTTCCTTCATGAGAGATTTCTAATGTTTCCCAAATTTTATAGTCATATGAACAAGTAGATATTTTATTAAACTCTTCATATCCTAATGGAAAAAACAAATAATTCATAGCTTTTCAATTGTTATTGTAAGCAGTTTGTGTGGAATTACTCCATGTGTTTATAGCTATATTTGGAGTTTCATATTTGACCAATATTACTTTCCATGTATCCAAACCCATACTTTGTAAGTGTAATTTCATCTTAAGATTCCATTGTGAAAAAATTGTTCCATTGAAGAATGGAGGTCTGTTTGTAGCAACAACTTTTAATCTATTATCCATATTAAAGAATAGTCTAGATTTGTAACGAACTAAAAATTTAGAACTAACATTAATTTTGAGATCTATAAAACACAACTAAAATCAGATTTCATAAATGTTTTAAAAACAGTGTTACAATTTTAAAAATAGTCATTTTAAAAATAGCCACTGATACCAAATTTTTGTCAGAGTAGGACACTCAAGAGGGGGGTGAATTGAGTTCCTATACATATTTATGATGAAAAATTTATTTAAAATATTCCCAAAAAAATTGGCCATTTAGTTCAAGTATTGAATTTATAATATTTTTATTGTTCATGTAATTTCATAGAATATTGATTAATTCTCAGTTATTCCAATTTTAGGAATTGATATAACTTTATAAACAATCCTAATGAACCAACTCAGTTATAAATACTATCCAAGACTAACTATAAAAGTCATTCTTAGTTTTCTAAAATATGATTTAAAATAAGGAAAAACTAAATTTTAAAACAAAACAGAAATAAAACAAGAAGTTCAGTATCAAGGAGAGACCTAATCCACTCAGCTTGGTGATCATCTTCCACCAAAAAATCTATATATATAAAGGATTTGATCCACAACCTAGATTAGAATTTACATAAAAATGCAAAGGCTGTCCAGGTCAACTCAACATCTATCATAGTTCTTCATTGAAAATAAACTGCTAGATCACAAATGACCCCTTCCATAGTTATAAGTGGCTAAAACAAGATGTATAAATATTTTTGTGTGAGTATATCTTGAATCATCCAGTTAGGTGCAGGATATAGTGTGTGTTTAATTGAAAGATCAACACACTACTCGATATGAAATAAAATTGAACACAACCGAGAATATGAAAGTGAGATAGAGTTTAGAAGGCTCAATATATTGTGAAATTCATCTTTGAACACCTTTGAAGTAACACATTCCATGTTTTAGTCCACTTCTAAAAATATAGTTTCATAGATGTTGTGTTCTAATTTTTAGTTCAACGAGTTTCTCTGCTTGTCTTCTTTTTTTTGTTACTACAAGGATGTTTATAGATTTGACCCACAAAAATACAACTAGAGTTCTTCATGTGTTATTCGGAGTGTTCATGAATTCATGTATGTTCTCTTCCTCTTCACTTTCATATTGTTATCTTGTACACATATTTTTCTCATGTTCCATAATATTTAATCTTCAGGTGTTTATGTTTTGGCTTACAAGAAGCATGATCTGTTGACCTCGTACCATGTACTGTCCATTTACATGTTTATAAAAAATCATTAATTATGTCAGTGTCATTAAATAACTAAAATATGACGGTTTTAATAAAATTTAAAATTTTAAAGAAAAATTCACAAAAAATGGTTAAGGAACAATGTCACACTTGGTGTCTTGAAATGGTGTAATTGGAAACAGTGTCTTCTCCATTGTCTCTGAGCGGTAGCACTGGAACGGTGTGACTTGAAATGGTGTCATTGACATTTTGAGAATTCTGAGACTAGTTCCAGAGTTACGATATCTGGTCCATTGTCAATTCTCGAATGGGTAGTATGTGGTAATGGTTTCAAGATTTTGGTTTCATATCCTTTGTGAATTTAAAAAATGTAGCATGATTATGGTAGAAAGGGTTATGGTAGCAAGGGTTACAGTATAAAGGGTTATGGTGGAAAGGGTTACAGTATCATATCATTTTCTAAATCAGGAATCAGTGGAATGATTATGGTGTTTGGGGTGCGGTAGAAGGGTTATAGTGTCAGGGTTACGGTGTAACAGAATTTATAAAATCATGAACCGGTGGTATAGTGTAATGTTTTTAGGGAACCAGTGTCCGATGTTAGTAATGTTTTTAGATCAATGGTGAAATAGTTTGAGCATAGAAATGATGTCTCATACATAGTCAAATACTTGAAAGTTGTCTTAAGAAGTAATACTTACATAATGGATTAGGCCTAAAAATAAGCATGATAGAATATAATAGAACAAGATAAAACATATTTTACTAGATTAAAACATGATTAGTGAGACATTAAACATGATTTGTGAGTATTAAAACAATCTTTGTGAGCATTAAAACAAGATTTGTGATCATTAAAACAATAGGAGTCCATTAGAAATAATTAGAATTTTATCCTAAAATATCATGAAGTAATAATTATCTGTTATATAAAATATCAAAGCGATAGTATTTAAATATCATAAATAGAAATATGTTCATAATATCATTCATGTATCAACGAATAATATTACGACGAAGAAAATATTTATAAAGTCATTCGTCCTTAGTAATCAATATTACCTATTGTAAAGTAAATTTCAATTTATTATAATTCTTTAGAGGATTATACTGTTATCTATAAAAACATATATGGTCCACTTGAAACATTCCAACACACATTTATAATAATAATTTATTAAAATCATTGTCTTTGGGGATTATTTATTTATTTTTTAATGAATGTTTCGGTTCATTAGTTAATGTACATGAACATTAATCGTGGTTTCATCATCTCTTAAATATTAATAATTTAAAATTTATTATTATTAATCATTATATAAAATTCTGTAACTATTTCTATAACACTGTGATGAAAAATGAATTACATTACATCATGTAGGGTTTAATTCATATGTACACATGAATGATGATTCCACTTTTCTAGGGATAGATTGAAATAAATATAAAGGATAAATAAGAATAAAAATAATAATTATATGTTAAATATAATAAATTTAAATTTAATATATATTAATTTCATTCCATGTAAATTGGAAATGAAAAAAATCACATTGCATTGTGGAGGTGGTAGTCCACATATACACATAAGCGGCATTATTTTTTTTCAAAGAATTGGATTGTAACAAGATAAATGAGATAATATAATACTATAAAAATATTTATTTAATAAATCATATATATATAAATTAAATATATTATATTAAAAATTGATGAAGTATAGGGATTTAAAAATAATTGTATTGTTGCATGGATGTGGTAGTCCAAACCACCACACGACTGATGATTTTATTTCCCAATTGTTGAATAATTGGAGAATTTTTTTTAAATTTTCATAAAAACATATAATTATATCTATAATACTTTATTAATCATGTTACTATTGATATAACAGGTTTAATTTTTGTGTATGTAGAAATAAAATTGAATGTGAACAGTTTTGATTTTATACCTCTTATTTGAGAGACCTCTATTCGATTACACATTAACCCTTGAAAGAATTGTATTTGGAGAGGAAAAAAATATATAAGATTAAATGAAGAAAAATGGAGAGTTTTTTAATAGTTATTTGATGATATAGAATCTTCAAAATATTTGAATAAGCCATGATTAGAGGTTCCCTTTTATAATTGATGGGAGAGACAATCAAGGAATTTCATTAAATATTTCAATAATATCCAGTCATATTCAAGTGTAAGAGGGTCAAAATGGATACAAATTATATTTTAAAATAACATAATGTTGGTAACACTTCAAAAAAATATTAATTATTAATGTTTATGTTTAATTTATACCATTATCTCTTAGTTTAACCTCAAGTAAACCTATTTTATCATTAATTATTGTAGCAGAATTTATGATTTATAATAATTATTAGTATCAAAAAATAAGTTGAAAATAACATAAAATATTGATTTTTATAATTGTGAACATTCAATCCATTTCAAATAATTAAATTTTCATAACAGTTAAAATCTAATTTAAAATAATCATTCAAAACATAATGAAAACATGTTTTTGAAAAAAAAACTAAGAATAAAATTGAGTTTACATCCATTAAATTTTCTATAAAACCATAAAATGGATTTTATAATACTATATTGAATATATAATTTATAAATTTCATTAAAAATATTAATAAAAAATAATAATTTAATTTATATATTAAAAAAACTAAACAACACATAAAAATAGTTTTTAGAAAAATGTGTCTATATGTCAAAATGAACTTGTAACAAAATATAGTGTAATAATAGATCCAAAATAATTTATTAGATTATTTATAATTAAATCAACAAAAAATTAAATTGGGTTAAAATAATAAAAATATAAGAGTGTTAAATTAAATGATTTAACAAACTGAAATGAATGCTTTTTATGTATTAGTATTTTCCCACTATTCACTAAATATATATATATCTTTTTAGAAAAATCCAAAAAATTCAACAAAATATTATTATATATTTTTTATTTAAAAAATTATATTCATTTAATAATATATATTTTATTTATAAAATATATAAATTAGTTATAATTTATGCACACAAAAAAATTAATAATGGTCATTTATGAAGGAAAAATAGTTTTGAAGTATAAAATGACTTGACTAAAAATTGAGTAGTTATATTTTCATATTTTACTAATAAATTTTATTTATTTAAAAAATATTTAAAAAAATTTCATGATTTTTTTATTATTTGTACCATCCAATTTAATGTATAAGTTATATTAGTCACTCTTAAATAATAATTTTTTTATAAAATATCACAGTTTCCGTAAGGCGCGATGTTGTTTGTTAAGTGTGCTATTGAACATTGTTTTATTTTAACCTATATATCTATAGTTATATAACCTGCTTATCATAATAGGTAAACAAGAAACCAATACATGAAAAAAATTATCCCATCATTTCTCCAAATAGTTCTCTGTGTAAATGTTTATTGGAATTTCCACTATGTATACTAGAGAGAAATTTATTTCAAATCGTAGTCAACTAAGGCATGTTGTATTAAAAACCTCAGTGGATATTTTAAGAGAATATCAAAAATGTGTAGGTCATAAAGTATCCCATAACATGGTTCTTGTCGATCCAAAAGGATTGATTCTATCTTTTAAATATTCATCCCTAGCACAGGTAGGTGACGTCACCTCGCAATTGCCTATGTCTAAGGAGAAGAATACCCTTATAGCCCTCACAAATATAAATATGATACTTTGTTAAAATCATGAATAATTTTCAAATGGTTATATTCCATCATCATAACTAATTTTATATAAGTGAACCATAGTGTCATAGAAGACACGTGACTAGTATAAATCATTACTATTATTCTTCCTGGTGAACAATAATGGTATGACATGTTCCAAAATAATCAGAATTATATATAAAACATGAATTACTATGATATTATTGGGATAGATAAAATTATTATTTTTCTCTACCCATGTATCCTCATTTTTTACTTTGGATATTATTAGACAGCTAAAAGAATTCACTACTTCAATGATGTTATTGTTGAGGATGCAGATGAAAAGTTGATAAATGTAAACTTCAATAGAGAGTTCGAATTTAATGAATGAATAGCCAAAATTATCACATTATTTAGTAATAATAGACATATCAATTTGTTTATATAAATTTTTATACCAACCAACTTTTTCACAATAATAACTTCGTTATACTAGTAAAGGATTTATTAATCAATGAGACTTCTAGAATTTAGTATATATATTTGTAACGTCCTGGTGCTGGGTGCTACTCAATAGGTTCCCCAGACCCAGTTGGTAACACGACCTCAAGCGCATTTCCCCAAATGCTAGAGGCTTCCAACTAGTAGCGAGGTCCCTGGTATGATAGTGGGGAAACTATGCCCTCATTTGTCAAAGTGTAGCATAGTGGAATAAATTAAAAAGCATACAACAACAGCGGAAGAAATAAACCATACATATTTAATATGAAAAACTGCAGTAAAATATAACCATCAGTTATATATATAATGATGCAACATGTCTCTAGTTCTATGAAAATAGCCAGAACATGTTACACAATAGTTCAATACCATACAATAGAAAATACAGGTACAAAAAAAAAACAAAACAGCTGGTAGCATCCAGAGCCTAAGCTCGGTCCCATGCTCCGATACTCCTCAGAACCAATCAAGTACCTATATAGGGAACCTTTCCCTTATCCATACCTATAGAAATGTAATCTACATGGGCTGAAGACATGACCCAAACATGGTGTGAGAAATTAATCATAGTAGGCACCAACCAAAGGCTAATGCCCAACTGTGTAAAAATATGCAACAATAGTGGGATTTAGTAAAATTCAATAACTAAACATTGCTCAAAAGTAACTAACTTTAATAGTTATATTTCCAGTTTATTATTCATTTTAACCCTTAAATTTAATAGCATTCTGGGATTTATCAAAATCAACCCCTCAGGCCAAACAAAACCTTTCCCTCAGGTTAATATAGTAAAACCACACCCTCAGGATTTCCCTCAGGCTATAAAGTACCCTGCCCTCAGACCTTTACCTCAAGTGGAATATAATCTTTCCCTCAGGACAAACTGAAACAAAACCCTTAGGTAATCAGAATCATTCCCTCAGGCATTGCCCTTGGGCTAATAGAACTACGACCTCAGGAAAATCAACAATTCGTTCAGGATAATATATCACTTCCCTCAGGATAAACAAGTAATCGGGTCATGCCCAACATATAAACATGAAATTTACATACAATTCATCTCAATGAAAAGGTAATGCATAATATAAACATGGAATACCCTCGAGTATCCTGGCCAAACGACTAAACAGAGGAACACACCCCCAAGTTGGTCCTGGATCCAAGCAGTGATCCCAAAAAACAGTTTATTATCACATTTAATTGCCTATGTGATTCCAGGTATTTTAATATCCAAGGCCTCAGCCACACGATACCCCAACATGGGTTCGTAGCATAAAAATACACAAAACACACAACAATTGAAATTAAACACCAAGCCACCTACCTCAAACACCCATGAAGGATGTACCCAAACGACTCCTCCTGAAACGCCCAAGAACGTCGCAGATCTGAAAATGGAGAAAATAGGTTCAAACAAAAATAAATTCTCTTAGAGGAAGAATTTGAAAGAACTACACAAGGAGAATGGAGGGCTTACTCATGTGGTTCCAACATGATCGACGGAAGCATGATCGGATTTCCATTGCTCGATCGGTTTAATCCGCAATGATTCGTCCATCCTCTTGAGATCCCCTACGTTTCTAAGCCATCCCTGTGAACAGGGTTGTATACTACCAATTTTAAGTGAAAAAACAAACTACATGGCGTGTACTTTTGACTACATGGCGTGTACTTCCCTCATTTAATTGTTCCTCTGGAGGCACCGCCAAACTGTTCATCTGTCGACATGAGTACACGACGTGTATTCTCAACTACACGGTGTGTACTATCGCCCAACTGGTGGATGCTTCCACTGCCTTACTGTTTCCCTGCCGATTGACTACATGGTGTGTAAATACCCAATACACGGCCAGTAGTCGGTTTTCACACCCTTCGTCGCCAACATGGCAATACACCCTATGTACTCATACCACACAATCAAAGTACATGACGTGAGGAATAGTACATAGTGTGTAGTCCAAAAATTTATGATTTCCCCCCATTTTCCTTATTTTCTCAAAAACACTTAAGGAAAAAAGAAAATAAGAAACGCGTACCTCAAAAATAAGAACCGGTTCTTACAAACGTCCCCATTTAATGAAATTCATCCCCGAATTTCACTTCCAAGGGTGGTGAAGAAAAATCTCAGAATAGATCTGGCCACTGAGCATGTATGCCGGTCTCATACTACCAGGTTTTGTTCTGCACTCGGCCATGCTGCCATAACACCCGTACGAGAGGAACTAGCCAGCCTCGGAGAACCTTCATGCTCCTATCAACTATGCGAATCGGATGCTCCTCAAAGGATGCATCAACATGAAGATCAACCTCCTTAGGATGAAATATGTGAGATGAGTCTGAATGTTAGAGGTGTAATTGAGATACATGGAAGACATCATGCATGTCCCGGTACCTCTGAGGTAACTGCAATTGATAAGAAACCATCCTGACTCTCTCTAGAATCTCAAATGGCCCCACATACCTCGGTGAAAGTTTACCCTATCTCCTGATCCACTTGTGTCCCAACCTCAGTGAAACACGCAAGAAAACCTAATCCCTGACCACGAACTCCAAAGGTCGTCTCTGGCGATCAGCATAAGATTTCTGATGAGATTGTACTGTATCCATCCGTTTCTGAATCAACTGGACATGCTTAGAAGTCTCCTGCACAAGACATGGTCCCAGTAAAGCTGCATCACCTACCTCTAACCAGCACAAAGGTGATCAGAATGTCCTTCCATATAAAGCCGCATAAGGTTCCATCTCAATAGATGCCTGAAAAATGTTATTATAGGCAAACTCGACTAGGGGTATATGCTTCTCCCAAGAGACCTCGAAGTCTAGGATGCATGCAAGAAACATGTCCTCAAGCACCTGTATCATACGCTCTGACTGGACATCGGTCTGAGGGTGGTAGGCTGTGCTTAGAAGAACCTGTGTACCTAGTGTCCTCTGAAAACTCTACTAGAAACAAGATGTAAAATGGGCATCTCTATCTGAAACGATAGAAAGAGGAACCCCATGAAGATGTACGATCTCTCGGGTATACAACTTCCTAAGATAGTCAACACCGTAGGTCTCCCTGATCGACAAAAAGTGATCTACCTTCGTGAGTCTATCCACAGAAACTCACATGGAATCATTGGCTCTAGGTGACCTCGGAAACCCAGTTACGAAGTCCATCCATAAATCATCCCATTTCCACTCCGGGATGGGTAACTGCTATAACAGTCCGAATGGCCTCTAATGCTCCACCTTCTCCTACTGATAGGTGGAACATCTCATAACAAAACCAGCTACATCTCTCTTCATACCTAGCCACTAATACTGACGTCTCATGTCTCGGTACATCTAGGTAACCCCGGGATGAACTGACCATGATGAAGCATGAAACTCTCGCATCTTCCCCTCGTGTGTATCCCCTGGAACCCACACTCATCCATGGAAATGCATAATTTCATCCTCGCCTATCGTCCAACCAGGAAGAGGGTCCTCACATTCCACTGACTCTAGTAGAACTACACCTTCAGAATCAGATAGTTGTCTCATCCTCACCCTATCCAAGAGGTTATAAGTCACAGCTATAGAGGAAAGATAAGTTTTCCCCTAACTGTCATGCACCTCCAAATTCATCTCAGAGAACAAAGCCATAAGCTGACATTCATCACTGGCCTCTTGCACAGCCTGTATCCGAGTCCTCCTACTCAGTGCATCAGCTACTGCATTACCTTTACTAGGTGTATAGGCAAGCTCAATATTGAAGGACTAAAGGTATTTGACCCACCTTCGCTGCCTCAAATTCAAGTCACGCTGAGTAAAGATATACTTGATACTTTTTGGTCGGTAAAAACCACAAAATGCTCTCCCAAGAGATAATGTCTCCAACAATGTAATGCATGAACAACTGTAGCCAACTTGAGATCATGCGTCGAGTAATTCCTCTCATGTGGCCTCAACTGCCAAGACCCGTACGCAATAACTCGATCACTCTTCCTCAAAACTGCTCCTTGTCCAATACATAAGGAATCACATAAAACTATATAGAACTTCCCTTTCTCTGGAAGTATCGGGATTGGGGCTGATGTCAACCTTCCCTTTAGGTCCTGAAAGGATATCTTGCAAGCTTCCGACCAAATGAAAATCACACCCTTCTTAGTCAAACCTATCAACGATGCTGATAAGTGGGAGAAGTCTTGTATGAAGTGTCTGTAGTAACCAGCCAGCCCTAAGAAACTCCATATCTCAAACATGTTCTTAGGCTCCTCCCATGAAAATACTGCTCTATCCTTCTCTGGGTCCACGAAATTTCCTACCTTTGAGATGATATGACCCAGGAAGTGAATCTGGTCCATCCAGAAGTGGCACTTTAAAATATTAGCATGTAGCCGATGTTCTCTCAGTGTACTCAATACGATCTCAAGATGTGTGGAATGGTCATGTCGAGTGTGAGAGTACTCCAAGATGTCGTCCAAGAATACTACAACAAAATAATCCAAATAAGTATGGAACACATGATTCATCAGATCCATGAAACCTACTAGCGCTTTCGTGAGTCCGAACAGCATAACCAAGTACTCGTACAGACCATATCTGCTCTGAAAATCTATAAGAGGTATGTCTGATGGTCCCACGCGCAGCTGATGATATCCTGATCTCAAGTCTATCTTCGAGAACAATCGTGCTCCACGAAGTTGAAAAAAAATATCATCAATACTCGGCAAGGGATATCGGTTATTAACAGTCAACTGGTTCAGCTTCTGGTAATCATCACAGAGTCGGGGGGTACCATCCACCTTCTTCACAAAAAGGACTAGAGAACCCCAAGGAGAACTACTGGGTCGGTAGAAACACTTCACTTGTAACTCCTCTAATTGCCTCTTGAGATCCTACAACTCAGGTGTGGCCATCCTATAAGGAGGAATGGACACAGGTGCTGCTCCTTGCCCAAGATCAATAGAGAAATCCACCTCTCGCTCCGGAGGTAGACCTGGAATGTCGTCTGGGAAGACATAGCTGAAATAATCAGCCACTAGAGGGAAATACATCTGAAAAATCCCCGGATCATCTTGATATAAACTCACAATCTGAGCTGTGACTCCACTTCTCCCATGATGCTCTGGTCGAGCTCGACTCACCTGAACATCCCATTCGCCCTTATATAGAAACTCTCCGCCCTCGGGTGATGTGAAACTCACCCTGCAACGATAGAAATCTACAAAGGCACAAAAGGGAACCAACCAGTCCATCCTGAGAATGATGTCATAATCATTCATCTCTAAGACATAGAGGTCCTATACAAAGTGACACCCACCAACCTCAAGGGGGAACTCTTTTCACTAATTCACACTAGACATTCTAATTCCCAACGGTGTGTCTAGTATTATAAAAACAGAAGAAAACGAAACACAGAGGCCGAGGCTCTCCACAACAGGTAAAATTATAAAACTATGCATAGAACCCATATTCACAAGTAATGAAGATAAGACAAACACTATTAGAATAGTACCTCTGACTATAGAAGGTCTGGGATCCTTTGCACTACATATGCCTACCTAGTGCCACAACCCTATGAAACATCCTGGAAACCCTAAGCTATCCCACCCTACTGCCTCTGAGATCCTGGTGTATGGCTACCAGGACCACGACCACCATCTCTTCCTGCACGCCCTGTCGTATTCCTGTTTCCTGACTGGTAAGAAGTTGCTGGTCTTTCTCCCGCACGTGAAGTCTGCATAGAACCTCTCTCACTAGCCACTAGTAGAAACATCCTGCAAAAGTGCTACAGATGACCCATCTTACCAAAATCTCGGCACTCCAATGGGTCTTGTGGACATTTTGGTCTCCTGTGACCCTCTTTAACACTCTGGTAGTACATGACTTGACCACCTGAAACATCCTTCTGGTTGTTACTGCCACAATGAGAGATGTCCATCTGTCTGTTCCTCTTAACAGTAGAAATAGTACTAGAAACTGGTGCTGAACTGCCCTGGCCCACACCACTAGCTTCCTGCAGGTTCCTCTCAGTAATCAGCGCCTGGTTCACAATAGCATGCACTAAAGGCAACCTAAAAACATTAACCAGTGCTCGGATTTCGTATCGAATACCATCCTAACAACGTATGGCCCTCAACGTCTCATCACCCACCAGAACATGTGAAAAATGCTGAAGCTCAGTAAACGAGTAGAATAATCCATCACCGAAAAAGCGCCCTACTGCAGGTTCATGAACTCTTAATCTCTATCAGCCCTCAGCGTCTCTAGAAAGCAGAATTCATAGAAGACTGCATGAAAATCTTCCCACGCCATTTCCCTGTGATGTTCTAATTGGGTGGTAACATCCCACCACCTCTTGGTGGAACCACACATCATATACATTGTGAGCATGACCCTCTGCCCAGGAGGTGTCTCAAGATGCTCGAAGATAGTTTTCATAGACCCTATCCAAGATTCTGCAGCCTGTGGTCTACCATCCCCTGAAAACGTAGTTGGATGCTTCTACTGAAAGATACGAGTCAGCTTAGCCATACACATGGCAGCCAGCGGTGCTCCCTGAAAGGTATGCATGAACCGCATAAAGACTACATAGAACTGTGCCTTCACGCCTGTGTCTGGTATAACGGCTGGCGGCGCATCTGGATCTGCTGGAGGATCCACTGGTAGCCCATGGCCCACCATCTCTGTAGTATAATTCTTCATGCTCTCCTAGTGAATAACACGTGGTCACCTCAGTGGAAAGACTCTATAAGGTCAAATGGACAGCATTGAACAAGATTATCAAAGAATGAAATTAAGGATCCAAAAAAGGGAATAGGAGGAAGAAGGAATTCCAAATTTGCAAAACCAAAGTACATGACATGTATAATGACTACACGGCGTGTACTTGACTTCTCTTCCCCTTCCTGGGTCCTTCTACACAGCTAAGCCACATGGCTCCCATTCAACAAAACTACATGACATGTATATCAACTACACGACATGTATGGTGTAATTTTCCAACTTCCCGGGTCATTTGGGACACAGCCGACTACACGTCATGACACTACATGGAGTGTTACACCCGCACACGACATGCACACCACCCGTTTTCCCAGCCACACGGTCAGGTACACATGGTATATCCTCAGAAAAGACTACACGACATGTCCCACAGGTACACGGCATGTTCAAGAAGAGGTGACACCAACCCGTGTTTGTTAGTTACACGGACGTGTCCCCAGGCCAGAATACATGGCGTGCTCCACAGTGGACACAACGTTTATGTCTTATGGTCTCCTCCGTCCTTGTAGTTAGTTACATGGGAAGACTCTAGGTCAACACTACATGGCGTGTACGTCTGGTACACGACATATTTTTCCCCAAGTCATTCCCTACCCCGTGTCGCCGCCCACTAGGTTTGTGACACATGAAGAGACTATACGGAGTTTACATAAGGTACATGGCATGTACTCAAAATGTTTTTATCTCTTCCCGAATAGAAGAACACACAGCGTGTGTCCGAGGAACTACACGGCGTGTATCCTGGGTTTCTCCGGACAGTAAGGCTCATATACTATTCTGGAACCCGGAAAATACCGAAAAACAACACCTAAGTGTCAAATTCCGATCTGTGAGGGCCCATACTCCCCACGAATCAATGTTTGACATCTTATCTGTGTTATAACAAGATAAATAGTCAATGATCCACCAAATTCTGGTCAATGACGGCCCATACTCCCCAAAAACCATTGTTCGGCGTCCATTCTTTCAACAAGCTCATACTAAAATACCCAATCACATATTAGGTATTTATCAAAGCATCTATCACAACAGCATGCTTTTCTATCACAACAACTATCACAAAAACATGCAGCTTCTAATGCACCTACATGGCATGGAACTATGCATGGCATGTGATTCCTAACATGTGCCGAAATGATACATGAGATGGCATACCCTCATCTCGTCGGGTTGAAATAAAATAGAACCCATGGATAACATATAAAAAACAAAATCACAAGTACGTCACCCAATGGTGAAAATCAAATGAAATGTAAAATTTAGAAAACCAGAAAAATTTCAAAATACGAGGTAGCCTGGCTTTTCCCTATACACAGGTTAGCTATGACCTGGAACAGCTTATTACCAACTACCGTTCCCATCCTATCCTGGAATAAGGCTCCAAATAGTAAGTCAATGAAAAGAACTCCTCTGATACCACTTTGTAACTTCCTAGTTTCGGGTGCCACTCAACGAGTGCCCCGAACCTGGTTGGTCACACGACCTCAAGCGCATTTCCCCAAATGCCAGAGGCTGCCGACTAGCAGTGATGGCCCAGGTCTGATAGTGGGGAAACTATGCCCTCATTTTTCAATGTGTAGCGCAGCGGAATAAAATAAAAATCATACAAAAATAGTGTAAGCAATAAAATATACATATTTAATATGAACATCTAGAGTAAAAGATAACCATCAGTTATATAGATAATGATGCAACATGTCTCCAGTTCTAAGAAAACACCCAGAATATGTTACACAACAGTACAATACCATACAATAGAAAATACATGTACAACAAAACAAAATATAACATCCGACAACATCATGAGCCTAAGCTCAGTCCCATGCTCCTCTACTCCTCAACAAAAATCAAGTACCTGTATAGGGACCCTTGCCCTTATCCATACCAGCAGAAATGTAATATGCTTGGGACGAAGACATGAACCAAACGGGGTGTGAGAAATGAATCCCAATAGGCACCCACCAAAGGCCCGTTCCCAACTGTGTGAAAATATGCAACAACCGTGTGCAATAGTAAAATGCAATAACTAAGAAGTACTCAAAAGTAACTAACTTTACCAGTTATACTGCCATTTTATTATTCATTTTAACCATTCAATTTAATAACATTCTATGCTTCATCAGAATCAAGACCTCACACCAAAAAGAACCTTGACCTCAAAAAAATATAGTAAAACCACACCCTCAGGCCTTTCCCTCAGGAGGAATAGAATCTTTCCCTCAGGCCAAACGGAAACGAAACCCTTAGGTAATCAGAATCTTGGCCTCATGCGTTGTCCTCAGGCTAATATAACTACGCCCTCGGGCAAATCAACAATGACCTCAGGAAAATATATCACTTCCCTTATGATAAACAAGTAACTGTTCCATTCCCAACATATAAATATTCAATTTACATACAATTACTCTCATGGAAAAAGTAATGAATAATATAAACATGGCATACCCTCGAGTATCCTGGCCAAATGACTAAACAAAGGAACACACCCCCGAGGTGGTCCTGGATCCAAGAAGTGATCCCAAAAAACACTTTATTATCACATTTAATTACCTATACAATTATAGGTATTTTAACAGCCATGGCCTCTGCCAAACGATACCCCAACAAGGGTTTGTAGCAAAAAAAATACACAAAACACACAACAGTTGGAAATTAAACACCAACCCACCTACCTCAAACACCCAAGAATGGTATACCAAAACGACGCCTCATGAAATGTCCAAGAACGTCATAGATAAAACGTAAGAGAAAATCTTTTCAAACAAAAATAACTTCCCTTAGAGGAAGAATTGGAAAGAACTACGCAAGGAGAAGGGAGGGCATACCCGTGCGGTTCCAACATGATCGATGGAAGCGGGATCAGATTCTCGATGCTCGATCATTTGATCCACAAAGATTCAGTCGGCCTACCAAGATCCCCTCCAATTCTAAGCCAATCCTATGAACATGGTTGGCTACTGACCATTTTATGTGAAGAAAACAAACTACACGACGTGTACTTCCCTCATTTAACTGTTTCTCGTGTGGCACTGCCAAATTGTTCATCTATAGAGATGAGTACATGACGTGTATTTTCGACTACACAGCGTGTACTATCACCTAGTTTGTGGCTTCTTCCATCGCCTTAATCTTTCCCTACCGATAGACTACACGGCGTATAAATACCCACTACACGGCATGTAGTGAGTTTTCACACCCTTTGTCGCCAACATGGATACACACACCGTGTACTCATCCCACATGGTGTGTCGAATAGTACATGACATATAGTGCCAAAATTTGGTATTTTTCCCCATTTTCCTTATTTTCTCAAAAAAACTTAAGGAGAAGAGAAAAGAAAAAACCCATATCTCAAAAATAAGAACCGAGTTCTTACAATATTCTTAATTAATAGATACTATGGATATAATAAAGTATTTACAGACCTTAAGCATGAAGATATTATCAAATTTATGTAACCTTATGAAACATTCAATTATTGGGTCATGTACTTTTTATGGATGAATTTTAGAGTGAGTAGTTTGAGGGTTATACATCACCTATTCAATCCCCTTAATGGAAAGTTGATCATTTGTTATGTGGATTTCTAATTAGTGAAATATATCCAATTCTGGGACCATATCAGAGATCATGAGAAAGTTTCTTCCATTCATTAGGCCCATAATCCAAAGATGAACCACATGAAGTGTGAATTCTAGGTCACCAATTAGCATCCCAATGGATTCATTGTTTGATACAGTGCAATTGAGGACTTCCAAGAGTTGATTGAATACATAATTGAGATTCCCCATCTATCTGATCTATGAAGTAAACTACGTTTTAATGGGATCAATGTCATATCAAAAGGTTTTCATGTACACAGTAGAAAAATGAAAATATTTCTCAATAAATATGATGAATGACACTACATGCCTATGTGATAAATAATGAAAATAATCATATTCAATGGCATCAATCAATACTTGTTACAACATATAATTATAATGCCACATATCTAAGTCAAACCCTTGATCCACTAGTTTATATCGTGAAACCAATCAATCTATTCCCTTTAAGATTTTAATTATAGAAATTAAAAATCTAATAATAAGTAATACATTTGAATGGTGATGAAAGAAATTAATTTTAGATGATCATTTTCAATATGAAACTATATTTCCTTTTCCTTTTAGTTAAATTTCCATGTTATTATATCTATGATCATGAGGTCAAGTTGATCATCAACATTGATCCACTTTGTTCATTCCTAGTCTCCCCTAGAATAAAATATGATTATCATGATGTGAAGTGATCAATAATTAATTTATCATTTTAGTAACATCCACAAAAACTATTATGGGAAATGTATTTCTAGATTTCCCTACTATACACCCATCCAAAGAAGAATTTACATTGGATGATAAATTTTAAATTTTGTCAATTCTATTTTTTAATTAATTATTATCATGATGAGAAATTCACTTTTATGATTCATTTAGAATTCCAATTGAGAATTTATTACCTTAAAATTTTTATAGTTTACCTTCGAGTTGTCCATATAAATACGAAAAAGACCTAGGTTCCATATTCATCATTCCTTTTTGAGGGGTGAATTAATAATGAGGTTGGATAAAAAACATATTACCAAGCATATATTTAACAATTAAATTCATGCACCCTATTTAAACGTGATAGGTGACTTAGAGGTGGTCATTAAAGAAATAAGTTGTGGATATGAAATTAGAAAGTGAATATTGTACTTTTTTCTTGTTCAACAATGAGTTGGTGGCATAATATTCAATATATCCAATTGTTTTCCATGACTTGTAATATAAAATTTATTATAAATCACTCTATAAAATAAATAATTATCCTTTTATAAACTAGACATGGATGACATGGTCAACTATATAGTTCATAGATGTGTGGTCAAACTTAATGTTCATGATGGGGAAGACGAGGAGGAAATCCAAATAAAAAATGTATCCTCATAAGTAAGGACCACTAATAACCTTATATTAGATTAAAAATGTAATTAAATGATTATATTGATTGATTATCTCTAATATGAGATCATACTATCACATTAGTCTCGGTGGAAACAAATAAAGGTGAGGGAAAACAATTTTATCCATTTTTACCTACCGAATATTGAGAAATTCCATGATAAACATAACATTGAGGGAATAATTCTATATTTCATAACGAGAAACAACATTCATTATCTTTTTAAAAAAATTTATTCTAGATAATTTGCAACTCATTAGACTGGATTAATTCTCTCTCACTAGATCTTAAGGTGAGTACATTTAGCTTTAAATGATTTGTGATTGTGTAGACCTTAATAAGAAGTGTCATAGATACTTGATCAATGTAAACATTTTGTTTTAACCTACAAAGTATCTCTAAAAATCCAATTATTTTTTCCCATTTACTATATATGTAACATCCCAAGATTTCATAGTTGGTTATTTCATCAATGTAATTAAATAAATTGCACTACACGCAACACCGAGTTCAAGTGCACCACGGCTTACCAAACTAGCCGTTCAAAAGCGGCACTGAATAGTATTAACTGAATTTTGAATTTTATATACTCAATATAATTTTAACATCCATATTATGTGTTTCTTAGACATAATATAAGAACAAATTCAATTTTTTTGATAAAAGAAGTATTTTTCAGAAAATCCAATTTTACTACCTTTTAATGGAGAAACCTTTTTAAATCCAAAATTTGACACTTTTATATATTCAATTTGACAAAATAAACTTCTTCTTTAGAATATCTAAATATTATTTTTTTTGATAAATTTTTTATATTTTTCTGATAACTTTCATATTTTGGTGAATAGTAAAAATACTAAATTTTTATTAAAACCAACATTTTTAATCAAAATAATTTGTAGTGTTAAATTATTCATTTGATTGGTTTTGAAGTATAATTAGATTATATTTTTATCATTTAAAACAATTTAGGTCATTATTATTAATTTCACTTTGAAAATGGACATAGAAAATTGCCAATCTTTTGATAGATATTGTTGCTTAAAAACACCCTATTTGTTTTGACAACGGGAATTAATTTTAAAATAATTAATGCAACTTATATGTTTTTAATTTGGTTAAATAGACATCATATTTGAATTTGGAATATCAAATATATCATAGGCTGATTTTTTGGTGTTTTTCTGAGAAACATCAATTTTTGATGAATACAGAAAAAATGAGTTATTGGTTAAAACCGAATTCTTATTTAAATAATTATTTATTTTATTTAAATTTATTTTAGGTTTAAATAGATACATAATACCTATATATGTTCAAAATAATTCATTGGAGTAATTTTATAATAATTTTAGATGTATAAAAATTTTATTGAACTTTTTACCGTCTTTTACCCACCTCCTAGAAGTATTTGAAAAACTTGATAAAACATAATTTTAACGCTTTTATGAATTGAATTTTAAAAATTAAAGAGAAACAATTGATATTAGTAAGTAAAATGTGGTTCAATAAGATAAAAATAATTTTTGGTGAATAGTAACTTTTGAGTTTTATTTACCACGGTTGAAAGTAAATATCGTAATTAAGTGTAAAAATGATATTATTATTACCATAACACATGTCATAATTATATTGGATAAGTATAATTCTAACAAAAAAAATTAGGAATAAAATATAAACCTCTATGGTCCACTTAGATTAGATTAGGATATTAATTATTATTTTATTTAATGAAAAGTTAAATGAGTTAAAATCAAAGTTTAAAACTAAAACATTTTTTATATAGGGTTATACATAAGATAAAATCAACTATAAAAATTAATTAGGAAGATAAAATTATTTCCTACATAATTTTATTTTCTTTATATTTTTTATTAATTAAATATTTAAATTTATTTATGACACAATGATGATGCAGTAATTACAGTATTAATGAAAGATTAAAATAAGTGACATTATAAATCTCCAAATAAATGTAATTTGATACTTTTTATAAATTAAACTAATTTTATTGGTTAATATGACATGTTAGGGTAGGTTAGATCAATTTTTTTCGAAGTAATCATGCTGTTATGAGTTTAACAAAAAAACAAATACCAAATAGTGTCAAAATCGACATAAAATAGTTTTTAAAACAAATATTATATTATTAATTGATATAATAGTCCTAAAAATCTATGGTTAAGCCAAAAGACTTATATAATAATATATATGACATTAATGAACCAATTGGTGTTCGATTGTCATTGTATAGTATGTTTATTAACCATATAATATAAAAATACAAAGAGACATGGTAAATGTCAAACTATTAAACTAAGATTTAAATCTAAAAGTTAACGTTAATATGGTGACCTAAACATGTCTAAAACCTATTATTAGAGAGTTTTTTGAACCATACCCACCTTATACATTAAATAATTGATTTTTTATCCATTAGAAACTGAAAATGATTTTATTATAAAATAATATTTCATGCTTTTCCTAAAGTGACCCTGACCACTCTTATAAAAGGAACTTCCCCTTCTCTTAATTTCACACCTACAAAGAATTTTAGCTTAGCCAAACCCTACCCAAATACCCTCTCAACTATCCTACCTTCATCCTAGAGGCATGTTTTAGTCATAAAGCCAACCTAGGGAGCCCTTTTGATAAAATAAAAAGGAAGAACATGAAGAAGAGGTAAATATTTCATCAACTCTTTCAAGTTCCTTTCTTCTTCCACTTCTTCTTTCTTTGTTGTTTCCATTCTAAAATAATAACTCCAGTATCTTATATATACTGTTCTATTATTTTAAATATTTTACAACCATATTCATTATTCTATCCATCCTTTGAATGACATGTCACCGTACGTGCGTACATACGGCATACCGTCTCTATGTCGTGGTGTAATTGTTATTCAATACATTATTATTTGGATGGGTATAATAATGATGTATAATTGATGTAAATAATAAAAATAACATGTTAATGATTATGTATATATGATATAACATCTATTTACATACAATTTTAAATCAAAATAATGATGTTATCGCTCGTGCGTACGTACGGATTACCGTCTCCACGACGCGATGAGATTCATTTCCATGTTCACCATTCAATGATGAAAATAAAAATATATATTATTAATAAGTATGTAATATATGAAATAATGATGATACTAGATATATATATATATATATGTATGTATGTACTTACATATATCTTATTCACTTACTTCCATTCAATTTGATATGAAAACAAAAACAATGTTTATGAGTACGTACGACCTACCGTCACCATAACTGGTGCCTTCCGTTTCATATATAAATCTATTATAAATATTTATATTCTAAATATATATGATATATAAATAAAGTTTTATATTCTTGAATCAATTAAATCATTATCTAAATGATACGATCAAGAATAACAAGTTAAAACACATACGATAAATAAAGGGATTATTACCCAAAATATTAATTTAACATGGAAATGATTATTAAATGGGAAATATAAAGTCATAAATGAATCATGTATGATATAATAAATATTAATATGGTTATGGTATAATTTAATAGCATACTATGGTCTTTATACAGGAGGTTAACCATACCCACGACCAAAGGAAAATGCATGGTAAGGGTTAATTTCACAATTTCTTTATTATCCGAGGTTGTTTTTACGTAAGTATCTACTGGGACCTCTTTATCATCCACATCCATGTTTCTTAAAAATGTATCTCAAAACTTCTTTATTATTTAATAGACAATGGTATAATGTCATTTATACCCTTATTTGACCCTATATGTTTTTTAAAGGAATCATTTCATCGTTTTCCAAACAAGGTACTTTATAACCTTTTCGACTAAATTAACGTAAGAAGGTTTTTTTAACATATATGGTAGGTGCATATTTTTTCTTCCATTATTACATCGTCGAAGCTTCCCTTACAATCTTATAAGAATATTTTCAAAATAAATGTTTTCTTAAATGATTTCAAAATTGAATGAGATATTTCTCTAAAAAAAGGTTTTGATTTCATCCATGTCAACATACTTTGATGGATTTTAAGTTTATTGAAGTTGATTTATTAGGATACAAAAATTCTATATTGTATTGAAGGTTTTGTAATATGTTTGACTATGGATGTGTTATTTTTACACCATTCATGGTTTATGGATAAATTATTGAAATTTCATATTCTAGTTTTAATACGAATGTTTATGTTATGTTTAAAACTTTTCATATGGGGAATGAATTTGACTTAGTAACTGACGGGTGTAGCCTTCTATATCTCCTCGATGCATTGGTAGGTCTCATGAGACAAACTAGTGTCTTGTCATAAGTCCTTGAAAAAAATCTTATTTGTAGTCTTGGCACAAGGCCTTGAGTATGTGGTTATGAAAGTCTGGCATTATGCATTCCATCATTATGAAAGTGGCTATTGATATTACATGTTATTATTTGACAAGTATAATATCCATGTGAATATATAAATGGAATTATTTTATTGTATCTTTTGGATATTATGATGATGTTTATGTTTAAAATTAATTTTTAGCCTTATACATTTAATTAAAGGTTTATTTTTATTTATGAAAATTCTCGCAATATTGTTATCCTTATTGAGCATCTGAGCTCACCCCTTTCTAACGTTTAATTTTCCTAATATCCCAAGAAGTGATTTATGTTTGAGATGTTGGGTTAATCTAAGGGAAAAATGACTTTCTAAATGGATTTTTTTATGTGTTGTATGTTTGAAAGTGTAATGTAATGTTCATGTATGTAATCAATTTTCCAAGACTGTTAAACTAATCGTTCTTTTGGGACATGATTCCTTATAACCATGCCAATGTACTAAAATAATGCAACGACTTTGGGAATCTAGGGTTGGGGCATTAAAATCTAGGAAATTAAAATCACTCCCCACCAATTATAGTTGACAGTGTGGATGTTCATTTTCATTCTTAGTGATAATGAGTTACTAGAAAAAATGGATAAATTCATCCCCTTTAAGGAGTTCAAGTATTGGTTTTTGGTAAGGTTCATGAAATCACAAATCATCCATCACTTTAGGATCCGTATATTATTATCCTAAAAAATGTTACTAGTTTTATATCCTCTAAGGTGAAGAATGTGTGTGCTGGGTACCATATCTAATCCAACCACACATCCTCCTATCATGTTCCACTATTTATACAGATCGATGTATTCAACAAGGTAGCTTATTATATTTTATAGAATATGATTGTTCAAAACATTAAATTTTATGATAAAACAATTATATTATAATACTTATTTCATGTTTTTCTAAATAGAGGAATACATAATAAAGTCCCTGAGGATTAATAAGATTAATTTATTTGGGAAATTATATACATATAATAAAAACATTAAATAGAAAAACTGGAAAATTATTCAATATTATTTAACATGCTCATAAAATTCTATTGAACTTGTAAAATTGCACCATATATCCTAGGGATGCCCCTAAGAAAGGGGTAAGATATAAATAATATTAAGGGTATAATAACAGAATAATAGGAAGAAATTAAATATACATAAGTCAAAAGGAAAATAATTGTGAAATAAAATTAGTGATAATCCTCATCAAGAACATGAAATCATTATATAAGATGATAACATTATTGAAAAATCAGAATTTGGGAACAACATAAAACATGACATCATAATTATAAGTTAAGATTACCCCATGGGACCTTATAACATAGTCTCTTTTAGATGAACTCCAAAACTCTAGAAATTGTATCTCATGAGATAAAAAAATTACCAACTTAATGGTGGGAAATATAATTTTTAGCACACGCCTCACATATATTTAATTTAAATTCATTTTTGTTCCACATAAATCATACCACAAAAGAAACTTTTTCATGACACATAATCCCATTATCAATGACCAAGTTTTAATTACATTGAATTCTATATCAATGATGATTAGTTACATAAAGGTTAATACCATTGATTGGAAATGGGGATGGGTATTCACCACAAAAGTGTTCATCATGGAAAATTGTAGGATAATTTTTGCAGCATAATAAGTGTATAGAATGAATCACATATGGGTATAAAAAGATTTCAAAGGGGTATCTCATTACTTTTAAACTATAAGGATCATTAGAGGGGTGTTTAAAATAATTTGTCTGCATGAAAATTATAAATCATATGTAATAATTTAAATAATGCATTTTTATAAAGAGGATAAGAGAATCCAATACCTTGATAGGGAGATTATAAAAAAACTAGAGAAGCCTATTAAATTATTGGGAACAATGTTTTATGGAATTAGAGATGGATTAGGACTGTAATGTATGGATCAATAGGTTTTTTATTGAAGATGACTGGGTGGTTGGGTAAAAATTGATATCAAAATAGAGGTGACTTATTTATGAATTTATAAACATAGGATGTAGACTCATTATAATAAAACAATAAATATCATAGTAAGTCCCATTATTGTTGCCCATTTTTTTCCCAAAGTTGAGTGGCGTTAAATTTTTTATAATGACAATATATTAACTTTTTAAAATAATATGATTGGTGATGTAGAAGTGAGTCATATTAGTATAAAATTGATTTCAAAACCATAAAATATTATATAGGTTTGGGAGGATTCATTAATGGATTATAAGATAAATCAAGTTTCATAAAAAATTATATTTAAATAGATATATATATTTAATCGTGTATGTAATTTATAGTATTTAATACATCACTTCTGGAATATTATTATGTCACAATACATACCATATTATTATAATGTACTTAATTTTTATAGAATAATTGACAATTTTAGAAAGTTAAAAAAATTACCATTCAAAAATTTAAACATGATTGCTTGAAAATAAATTTTTTTGTTTCAAAAATAATTTAATAAATATATGAATTTACGAGTTTAAATAAAAGTCCTTATGTACTATAAAATACTATTTTTTATGATGCTAAATACATTCTAACCCTTATAAAATAATATTTTACTACATTAAATTATATTATTATTAACATGCATAAAAATAAAATTTAATAAAAACATTTCATAAAAATAAATATTATTTTAAAATTACTAAACTTATCAAAATGATTGTTTTAATTGAAACCCTATAAATATTTCAAAATAATAAAATTTCATTTTCTTCATAACAAAATCTAATTTATATCAAACTCATTTTTAAATTTTCTATATATGATAGTAAAAAATAAAGGATAAAGATAATCAATATTTAATTTAAATTAAATATGAAATTTCTTACTACTAATGTTAAGATACAAAACCCTTTATTACACTAGCGTACTCCCTATGTGAAAGGTGTGAGACTGTGAGACTTTCCTAGGGTGGTTTGAAAAAACATGGTTTAGGATGTTATTGCAATATTCATAATCTTATCCCAATAATGGTTTCTATTATTCTTATGTAGTGGGATCACTTTATGGTATTGTTGAATGGAAAACCCCAATGATTTCATCTTACTTAAGATCTCGGATAAATGGGATTCATAGGGAATGATCCTACCCGTCATGGTCATTGATTCTTCGATCTTCACCATTTAGTCTTTATCAACATCATTATAAATACTAATATTAATTTTTACTATAAAATGGATATATTATTGATTCTTATAATGATTAGTGTTATTTTAAATCCAATAGGCTACAATGATCCAAAATCACAAAATTATTCATGTTTTTTCTATAACCACATTATATAATAATGAATTTATTCATTCGTAAGTGAATTCCATTTTTGATTTTTTGGTCATTATATTCTTTCCCAGTTCATAAAATTCACCATTGAAATATGTTTTCAAAAATTGAATTAGATAGGGGTACTTTTGTTTCCTCACCTAATTTAGCTCCCATATTGTATCATCAAATGTGTTGTTCTTCAAATAATTTTACTAGGTATGTTATCTTCTTTTTGTATAGATTTTTATCTATAATCCAAGATCCTCCTCAGCTCCACCTTTATAATAAAATTGTTTTATAAAGGTATCACATATCCATTTAGTACATGTGATGATTCGTGTTTTCATTTCCCCAATATGGATGCATGGAAATCATCATGTTCTTCAGATATGTTAAGTGGATGGTGAAGGTGGATAAACCACAGTTTCGATGTGATCAAGGATTAGAAAGGAACTAATGTATCTCGTATAAATCATTGGATTCTTTACAATACTCATTCAATTCATTCATAGTCACATATAATGGGAAACCATATCTCTATCATAAATATCCACATCTAGTTGTTGATTCTCTTCATAGGGTTCCTACTAAATATGAATGGATTTATTATGACTTTGAATTGTTTGAACATTCTCTATCAAATCATGGTTATGATAAGGTCTCATAATATCTCTATCTCCAATTTCATCCCAGTATATTGGATTCATCCAACACTTCCCATAAATAGCCTCATAAGGATCCATTTGAATGTTAAAATGGAAACAATCGTTATTCACAAATTCTGCTAGGGGAAGGATATGATCCCATCATACATGTAAATCCCATGAATATGATCTCATTATATCCTATAGAGTTTAAATTATTATCTTAGAAATAAAATCAATATGAGGGTGATAATATGTACTAAAACTCAATTATGTATCCAACACTTAATGAAGTATTCTCTAGAACCTCAAGGTAATCCCTAGATCTTGACCAGCTATAATAGAGATTGGATATCAAAGAAATATTACAAATTATCTTTTGTATGTATTGATGATTTGGTTAAGGGAGAAATATTCCATGATAGTAAATAAAATGAACTGATTTTTTGAGGTGATCAACAACCACCTAGATGGAATTATGGAATTTTTATTTCATTGTGTAATATCCACAGATCTGGAACTCTCTCAAATAGCTAGAAATTGTTGTTTTGATACCTGAATCCCATATCCCCATATTCTATAGGCTTCTAACTAGAAGTGGGTGTTTGATCAATATAGTGGGGAGACTATAACCCCTAGTATAGAGGTATGTAGTAGCATAAATAAAAAAAATATAAATAACATAATCATAGTTATAGACATGTGTACAAAATATATCATGCCACTGGTAAAAATAGGATGAACATGTAAACCAATACTAATGAATCATGAGATATTAGTCTAATATGTATCTAAATTTCAAAATAAAAATAATATAATAATTGAATCATCAGACACAATCTAAACCCAAAAGTATCAAGTAATGGACACTATGTCATTACCCCCTCTAAAATCTAGCCTAACCAATAAGCAAAAATATTAGCAACAATCTTTATTTCCCTTGTATTAAACTACATCCATGAAATATTATTTTGTGCCAAATGGAAGATTGAATAGAGTGTGAATAAAACTCAGTAGGTCAAAACCACCATGACTAAACATAACTATTCTAAATATAATGGTATGAAATAAGTGATAGAAGGGTGTATTAATTAATCAATTAGTATAAAATGAAAATCATCCTATTTCAGAACTATGGTGGAATGTCTCACGGAAATTAGCATAATGATGGAAACTATATCCATATATCCCAATAATCTTATTCTACATGATGTCAGTATGTATCGAAGAATATATCACAACTATTCTAACCATAACCATTTATCCATGGAAAAATCACATAAATACGGACCAAGGACACTATATAATCATTTCAACATGTGTCACTGGGCATAACCCATAATATAAGTAATTAAAAATGTTTCATAGAATAGCCTATTATATCAGAATTTCAGCATGTGTTAGGTTATAAACCGGTATATAATCATTTCATTATGTTTCATGACATAGCTTGATATATAATCATATCGCATGTATCGGTACATAGCCCAGTATCTAATTATTTCATTGTGTGTCATAGCATAGCCTAGTATATAAGCAATGAAATATGTATCTGAGCATAGCCTAATATATAAGTGTTTCATAATGTATCAGGACATAGCTTGGTATATAAGAATTCCTACATGTATCACAAAAATTTATAATTTAAACGATATCACAAATTCACATCATAAGGCACAATGGTTAATTATGTAAATTAGAATTCATCCTTCAATTAAAGATTCATTTATATCTTATTTATTTAACAACCATCTCAATAAGAAATCAATTCCACGGGATTTTATATCAACGATTTTTCTATGGTCTCATGTAATTCTATACACACCTTAAGCCATTATCCAAATAAATTTTAAATCATGTTTTTTCTCAACCAATGGGTTTCCATCGACTATGTTTCATAAATAATTGAATATAATGGGATCCAACCAATATTTAAATACATTATTCACTATTTATCAATGAATAAACTAATTTAAAAACACATTTGGTTGACAAAATCATAATATTTTATGTACTTTCAATTTAAATAGACCACATGGTTATGTTCAGGCACCATACCTTTAATTGGTGATTAGGTTAGTGTTTCAAAATGGTAACACCAATAAGGATGAAGTTTAATGGATCACAAGAAAAACCTAAATCAACTTAAATCAAGATCACAACCAAGACCGGTTCAATGATTTTTCTTTCCCTAATGGAGAACAAATAAAAATGAGTGTAAAACCAAATCCAATTACTTAATAGGGATTGATCACCTAAATTGGATGTATTGAATGGTGGAAAGGCTTTCAAAATTAACTAAAATTCATCATAGGTCAAGAGGATGAATCTTTCATGGAAGAAGAATAAAAATGACATTCACATTACTACCTTATAACCTTTTCTCCCAAATAAATACATGGGGTGTAACCTCCATTAATGTTTTGTACTTCCCACTTATGAGTTACACCAAAAAATATGTCACATCCGGATAATATTTATCATACATGGATTTTACATGATGTGAACAGTTTACATGACTGTTGACGCTCCTTTCGTCACATAATCTAAAGATAGGAAAAGGGAATATCTCAGCTGAAAGTGATTCATCCTTTGAAGAAAACATCAAAAATCGACAAAGGCATGAACAAAGGGTCAAAAGCCAATGCACCGCGCAAGTTTTACCATTGTCGTGCAAGTACACTTGCGCGACTACCTTGGTCGCGCAGGTGACTTGCGCGACCTAATTGGTAACCGCCCAGTAACCGCCCGGGGTCTTCTTTTGCCTATAAATAGACCCTGTGGGCCCCCCATTCTAGAGGATCTTTTTCCAGAAACTCGGATCGAAGCTCTCGACGCCCAAGTCTCTTCTCAAAGCTTCCAGAATACTTCTAAGGTAATTTCTTACCTAGAATGGAAGATCTAAAGAGAAGAAGGAAGGCCTAAGTGTTGAAACTGATCAAACACTTGTGCGCCGACTTAATTCCTTCAATATAACTTGCGCGTCCCTCTTCTGGAAGAACCTCAAGAGGATGGTAAAGGGTTTAATAAAGAGTCGCTCAAGTATTTCAATGCTGGTTGAAAATCGCGCAAGTACCCCTCATGTCGCGCAAGCATACTTGCGCGACCACAACTTGTGCGCCGCCGCAGGACTTGCGCGCCTTCCAAGACTTGCGCGCCCCTATCTTTTTGGGTGCCCATCTTGCCCATTTTTACCCCTCTTAAGCCATTTCACTCTTCCTATTCAAGATTCAGACTTCAAGATACTCTTCAAAGCCATTTATGGCATGATTTCTTGATTTGACATCCTTATCTGAAAGGAATTCTGTGAAATATCTCTCAAAACCTAGTGATTTAAACATATTTATGTCACCAAAGATTGAGGGTTCATTCATTCAACCTCATCCTTTAAGATGAGAGAATCCTAACCTGGGTCTCCTTTTTAGGAATAATCCCCAGTTATAAAACCTCTAACCTTGGGCATCTTCCTCAAGAATAAGCCCCAACCTCAAATCTTGGGCATCCTCCTCAAGAGTAAGCCCCAAACCTTAATCCCTAACCTGGGTCTCCTTTTCAGGAATAAGACTCAGTCATAATCTTGGGCATCCTCCTCAGGAGTAAGCCCCAAACCTTAATCCCTAACCTGGGTCTCCTTTTCAGGAATAAGACTCAGTCATAACCTTGGGCTTCCTTTTCAGGAGGAAGCCCCAAGTCCCCTAACTTGGGCTTCCTTTTCAGGAGGAAGCCCCAAGTCCCCTAACCTGGGCTTCCTTCTCAGGAATAAGTCCTAGTCATAAATCTTGGGCATCCTCCTCAGGAGTAAGCCCCAATCAAGTTCCCAATCTTGGGCATCCTTCTTAGGAGTAAGCCCCAAGTCTCTTAAAATTTCTCTTAACCAGTCATAAATTACCTTTGATATGGGTTTCCTTTTTCAGGAATAAAACCCAATCATAAGTCCCCTCCTAACTTGGGCATCCTCCTTAGGAGTAAGCCCCAAGATTAGAGTATTCAAATCTCCATGAAGCACATATAACTTTATGGACCCTGTTCATGGATTTTCTCCCTAAAAGTAAATCCTAAACCTTCATCTATCTGGGCAGTCATCCATACATAAGCCCCAAACAATTTCTTATGATTGCATCTTTCATGGCACAATTGTCTAAATTTTACCAAAGCCTCTTGTTTCTCACACCGATCATGACTCACGTGAGCTTAGAGTGTAAAATTAATTATGACATTCATCTTTGAGCCATCAATCATAAACATCATACTCCATCACTCGAACTATGTGGGTTCTGATTCCTTTTCCAAAACAAAGGATACGTAGGTAGCCCATTTATGGGTTCGATCCCAACTTTGAGATAATCTTTGTCCTTCTGAATGACAATAAACTTCAAGTACCCCACTGAGTGGCTTTAAAACCAGCCTGGTCATCATAAAATGACCAAGAGACTTTTTATATAAATGTTTTGAAGGATACCATTGACCAAGAATCTCTAAACAAATATAGATTATTCTCTATCAATGAAGAACCTCGAATACATATAAAAGATTCTCTAAATTTCTTGCATATTTAATCATTGATTGTTAAAACTAAAGGAAATCTCATTTTATACTTGGTAATGTAATAAGGATTCACGAACATAACTTAAATCTATAAAGAGAGTCCCGGAGTAGACAATAATTCCCCTCAAAAAGGTGTGATGAGTCCGACCTCCCATCCTCTCGTCCAATGCAAATTCCTAAGCCTCATCAGTCCACAAGCTAATGAGCGCCTGCCTTTGGAAAGTAGGTCCCAACGGATGTGGAATCATTGGATGTTTCCGGTTCTACGAATAAACCCGTTAGAAACCGATCGGAATGTTTGAATCTCCCGTCCAGGAGGTCATCCCCGGATTCCGTGCGAAACAAAAATGGTGAACCCGATGTGAATCCTTAACCAAGTTAAAGTGATGTTCTTCTTATCTGTTAGGCCCCTTGGGCCAACAAGGCAATCATTGACATATGATCATCCAAAAGATGTAGTTGCCGGATTCATATTGATTATGTCTGTTACATGGAACAGGCACTCTTTTCTCAAGATCTTCTGCAAAAAAATGGCTTTCCTTAAATTCACCCCTGTGAATACTGCTGCTGTGAACACCTCTACTGTGAGGTCTGCTGCTGTGAAAACCAATGCTGCTACTCCTGCTGGAACGTCATCCACTCTGAGGATGACATCACCAACTCAGCGTCTTCAATGCTGTGTTTCTAATGCACTGGTTAAGGAGTACCGTCGCAACGGTACTATCCCAACTCTGGAGGCCGCTCGTCAAGCCCTCCAAGTTAACAATTCTACCTGGTCATCCGGACAACGGCGACCAGCAATCAAGAAGCAGGCGGTGCTGACTACCGTCTCTAACCGTTTCGGGTCGTTATCCCCGGAACGCAGTTTCCGTTCACTCCCTTACTCCGAAGAAGTGAATGAGCAGGTCCCGCAGGACCTTAATTCAAAAAGATAGGAGTCCTTCTCAAGGGCTCCCATCAACAATCGCCGCCAGACTCGTGCGGTAGTGCGCCCTCAACATGATGAGGGTACCGACTCCAGGCATTCAGCTCAGGTTCCTCGAACCCGAGCAGGCAAGATGAACCGCCAGAGACGGAATCCGGTTAACAATAGGCAGGTTGTCATCCCTGCCATCTCCGGAGAAGTCCACCAACCTAACTTGGTGGCAAATAACGAGCAGGCATACACACCTGTTCATTTTAATCCCGCTGTCCAGCAGACTCGTCTGGCAGCATCAAGCCGATCCCGCCAGGCAATTCCGGCGGAGTACCATAGGCAGGAACATACACCTGCTTATACATCAGCAGTTAGTCAGCAGGCTCGTCTGACTACATATGATGGATCTCGTCAACCGCGTTTGGCGAAGTGTAATCAGCAGGAACATACACCTGCTAATACTAATCAAGCCTACCAACAGTCTCGCTTGGTAGCGCACGGAGAAGTCAGTCGGAAAGCCCCGACGACAAACAGGAGGCAGACTAAACTCTCTGCCTCCACACTTGAGTACTGTCAGAATTCACTGATAGGAAAAGGAGGACAGGAGCAGGCACATACACCTACTCCAAGCCCGGAATGGATGTATATCCCTGTTCCGGCGGCTGAAGTCACCAAACATATTTTTTCAATGGTGAAAGAGCAGAAGCAAATTCCTGCTCATATTCTGGATGCTTGCCAGGATATCATAACAGCTTCAGCATCATCTCAGGGACAGACACATAAATCTATCCCTAGCAGTGGAGTGACACATCAACAATTCACTCCGGAACAGACACACACATCTGTTCCAGTCCAAGAGGGTTATGGGGCATACTCCCCCATATCATACGGACAACCAAGTCAGGCACATACACCTGATTTGAGCGATGATTGTCAGCCTAACCTGACCATCTTTCCTGATCAGGCACATACACCTGCTCAGAGCAATCACTTTCGTCATCAAATTGTTTCTAAAGCGAGTAAGAAGGCATCTAAGAAAAAGATCCGCCCAGCACAGTCAGGAGATCAAAGGCCAATCTGCAACAAGGCCTTGCTCGATGCTGGAGTTCTTGAAGCCCTCAGACATTTATCTATCGAAATTCAAGATTCTACTCCCTCAGTTCCCAATAACAGGAACATTAATCCCGAAGGTCTTCAACAGACACTTCCTCATGAATACTTGCTTCATGAAAATTCGGTCAATCTTGAAGTTTCTTCTTCAGATGAGAGCCACAGGAACCCTCTGTGTGGTCAGAAGACCAAGGAGCAAGAGATCTCATCTTTTGCTGTAACCCATCATGATGGTCCTCCTCATGGTGATGAACTTCGCTGCGAAAGACCACTCCGCAGTAGTGATTCACATTGTCTCGAAAATTCTTCAGAAGGCAATGTAGTGACGAGAAAACCCTCCTATCTCGAGGCACTTGCAAACGTAAAACCAGTCATGTCTGATGCTTTACTATCGGCAGGTGAAACTCTTTCTCCATCAGAAGATAGCCTGGGGTTCAGGTTATTCTCCGAACCTTCCCTGGGTCATTCATCTTCAAGCATGAATAGTGATTCCTCTACCAATCTTGTTGAATCCGATGAAGCAACAAGGAAACACCAACTCTAGTCCAAACAGGTAGAAGAATCTTCATTTAATGATAAAGAGGAAATGATGAACATGAGGAAAAAACTGGCAAAAGGTGAAGTACCAGTCATGTTCTGGCCTTTGGCTGATTCCCAGTATGACATTCCAAAGATGTTGACGGATGATGGAATCCATGATATTCGTCTCAACATATGGAAAACTCTTTGTCAATTAAACAAGAAGGTATTATCTTACGATGAATATGAAAATCATCTTAAGATAATAGAAGTGTTACAATGCCAGATTGATTTGGCATCTCTATCAGTCTCTCGGTATCCGAAGGCTGAAAAGAAACAGAGAACCCTTCAACGTTCATGCCTTGGCGCACTAAGAAGATTGCGTCAGTTAATTTCCAATGCTCCATCTAATGTTCATATCAGAGGATGGGGTGTTCACGGAGCACTACATTTCACAGTGCTTTCCGGTCAGCAAAGCCCGCTGAAAATGGTCTCATGCAATGTTATTGCCCATGGCCGGCCACAGTCAATGGGCTTTGTTCATAATCAAAAGTTTGCTCGAGAGCAAGCTTCAACTAGTTCCTCTCAAAATCAAGTATATAGAGAACAGGTTGTTGAATTGATCCTACATCAAGCAGGCGAGAATATTGCGCAAGCCTCTCGTCTGGAGCAAACACGTCATCAAATGACAGAAGTTTCGGAAATTATCCAACGGTCTGTTGAACCAGGTGATAAAAGTGGATACAGGTTAATGCATCCAGCTAATTTCCGAACTAAGATTCGCAAGATCAAGAGAGATTTCAAGAAGATCTCAGACATAGCATGTCAAGAGACACCCCAGCTTGCCAGACTGGGGACTTCTCTAACCCAACCCTCAGAGTCAACGAATGGGATTCGAGGAGTTGAGCGGAAGCAGCAGGAACACCCCCAGTCCACCGGACTGGGGACTTTTTCAAATCTTCAATCCCTCCCTCAGAGAAAGTCAGTATTCTCTCGATTAGGGAATAAGCCTCAAGAGGAACGAAGAGCCAAGCTGTCAGGAGATGCTCTCCAAGTGACGGTTCTCCAAGAAATTCCTGAGGGATCAAGTCAACGGAATGCCATGTCTCATCATGGACATAGAAGGAGACAATATCACAGTAATGCTGATAGAAAGGATTCCATGCAATATGCATCCATTAATGTCATCAATGCTGTTGCTGCTGATTCACCAGGTGAGGCTCAATCAGAGGGATCAGACGAAGAGGTACCTGCTCAAGAAGTTGCGCACACAGACCTAAATGAAGAAGGTGTGCGCACACGTAACCAAAGGCTTACCCAAAATCTGGGTATTCCTTCAAGTAACCCACTTCCCCCTCTCCGAAAAGGATCCAATAAGGGGAAAGGAAAAAATCAGGTTACTTCTCACCCTTCCTCTGAAGGAGGTCAATCGCTCTCATTAGAGCAAAGGTTTGCACAACAGGAGGAAGAAATGAAAGAATTAAGAAGGTTGAATGCAGAACTACTTCAGAGTAGTCTTCTTCTTAAGAATGCTGAAGTCCAACAGCCGAAGGAATTTGTTGTAACTACTGAGATGGATCAAGAATATCCTCCTTTGTCAGTACACCCACAGAGGTCTAATCCTACGGGTCAAATGCAACAACGGTTGGCAGCACTACCATCAGTTGCAGCACCAACCACCACGTCTGTCCAAGTTCCATTCATTGTACCTACCCAAAACCAAGTTCAACCTGACGTTTCTCAAAAGTTAATAACTACTATTGAGTCATTAACAGCTCGGTTAGAAACTATGGAAGGGAAACGGGCGCAAGTTCAACCTGAAAAGAAAGTTTACCCTGAATGGGTAGATTCAATTTCTCCTCCATCCAGTTTTGGAAACCCTATTTTCCTAACTTTCAATGGATCAGGCGACCCTGAACAACATTTGACGCACTACGTATCTTGTTGTGATCCTATGATGGGAACTCCAGAGCAACAAGAAGCAGTGAAACTCAGATGCTTCGTGCGAACCTTGCAAGGACCAGCTTTTGTCTGGTATACAAGCTTGAAATCCCGTTCAGTCATCGGATGGGAGGATCTTCGTCAAAAATTCCTTCTTCAGTTTAGCTCAACTTTGCCAAAAACGACAGTTTTTGATCTTACAAACTGCAAGCAAAGGGAGAATGAAAGAGTCTCTGATTTCATTGCTCGTTGGAAGGGATTAACATATTCCTTGAGTTTATCACTCCCTCAGGAGGAATTGTTGCCAATCTGTGTGGCAAATTTGCGTGACGAATTACGCACGCCATTGATCCCTGTGAAATACACAGGAGGGTTTCGAGACCTTACTTCAATTTCTCAACAGATTGAAGATTCCCTTATACAGGCTAAGGTTAAATCTCGTGTAATTCCATCAGCTCCAGGAAGAAGAATGGGTAAAGCAGAAACTGCTACAGTTATGCTTAAACAGGCTCCTGTACCTATTTCTACTTCAAAACCTTCATCTTCTCGAAGGGCTCCACCTCCTGAACGCCAACAACAAAGGCTGTTTCGTCCAAATGATCAAAAAGATCAACGACGAAAACAATTTGAGGATATGAAGAGTAAAACATACTCTTTCCGAAGTGAGCAAGTTCCTGGTTACTTCATTTCAGCTCTGGAAAATAATTTGGTTCAATTACCAGTGACGAAGAGACCAAACAAGGAAGGAGATGAAGACCGTCCCAATTATTGTCCCTTTCATCAAATGTTGGGACATCCCATCCAGGAGTGTTTTGTCTTTAAAGACCTCCTACAAAAGATGGTCGACTTGGGACAAATCAAATTGAAGGGTTCTTCAGCTCATGTAGCGTGTATTACCGCTACAGATCCAGAGGAAGGAGGCGAGTGGCAGGAAGTCAAAAGCAAAACTGCGAAAAAATATGATGATTGGATGGTCAGAAAGACAATCAATCGGACCCATTCCATTTTGCGAACACAATTGAAGAAGCCAATTGTGTCTCCTACAAAAGCTGCAGTAAAGCCTCCATCAAAGGACAAATCCTCAAAAGGGCAGCGCAATTCAAAGAAGAAAGAGGAATCAGGAGAAGATGAGTATGCATCAAAGCCTAAATTGTCTTTGACTCTGGAAGATTTCATGCCATCTACTTCAAAGCAACGGGCACCGTCCCACCAAACGGCACAGCCTAAACAGGCCAACCAGGCAGAGTCTTTATCAGACGAAGAATTGATCTTTGGTTCTGTTAATATGATTCAATTAACAGATTCATATTCCAGTCTTGATGAGCCTGAATTCCCTGTATCAAATAAGGGAACCCGAGGAAGTTCTAGAGGTTCAGGATATAGGGGAAGACGTGGATCTTTCCGAAGCCACTACTCTAATTCTACCCCTGCTAGCACTGTATATGCAGTAGAAACTCGTGGTAGAGCCCTTCAGCGAGCTCAGAATGAACAAGCAAGTTCTTCTGCCAATGGCCAACACAGCTTCGGCACAGTTATTTTGGAAGACCGATTAAAGGTTCCATCTTCTTTATCTCAGCAAGTAAATGGATCTAATCAGTCTAATTTTCCAAAACCAAAGATGTTGCCAACTTCAATACAAGATGCATCAGCTTCCAAAGCATCTGCTTCCAAGGTACCTGCTAAACCGCATATTCCTATTGGGAAACGCAGGCCTCTAGATCAAAAGTATGATATATTGAAACACTTGGCCCAAGTACCAGCCAAATTATCAATTTTGGATGCTTTGAATCTATCAAGAGATCTTCGGGAAGCACTCATCGAAGCTTTATCAAGTCCTCAGGAATTTGAAGCTGAAATTGCCGCAGCTGAAATTTATCACATAGAGAATAATCCTACAGAATGCCATGCAGTGATATCTTTTACTGATAAAGATGAAGATGATGTTGTGCATGGGCACATAAAACCTTTGTACCTATCTGGCAAAGTCAATGGTATAGATGTTAGAAGAGCTTTTATTGACAATGGTTCAGGAGTCAACCTCATGCCCATTCGTACACTTCGTCGATTGGGCCTCACGGAATCTGATTTATCTCCTTCTACCATGATGTTGCAAGGATATGATAAAAATGAACAAGAACCACTGGGAGAAGTTACGCTCAGAACTCAGTTTGGAGATCTTGTTTCCAATTCAGATTTCATGATTGTTGATCAAGACTCAGCTTTCAATATCTTGCTTGGAAGACCCTGGCTACATCAGCATGCAGTTATTCCGTCATCATACCATCAATGTCTCAAATACTGTTTCGATGGTCAAGTTGGAACATTGTATGGTGATAAGGCCCCTTTCAAGACATGTGAGTCTCAATACATTGAGGCGGAATTTTATCACATGAAGGGAAGAGAAAAATCTACAATGAAGGAAATTACCAAAGTTAATGCTCCATATGGTTTGGAAAAAATTCCAATAAATCCATTTTCACATGTGAGTACAGATTATGTGTTACCTATCAGTCAAATTGAAAAAATAGGCCCAGATCAAAATACTCTTATGGAAAGATCCATAATGTCAATTACGGCAATCGAGCCAGACAACATGGGAGAAATTGGTAACTTACCAAGCAGTGATGAAAGCATAAGTGGTGACGTTTTCATTTCGTCTGTTGAAATCCAACAAGTCTATACTTCGCTAATCAGGTCAGAAGAAGTTATAGCAACACCAGAGGTGAATATTGATGTCGATTCTCAATCCATCATCTCCTCTTTGATTCCCAAAAAAGACCCTTTATCATCAATAGGGTCGGAAATGGAAGCTTCTTCTTCAAAATGTGAAAATTTTGACATCTCTTGTGATCATGAGAATTTCGTTTTTTCATCTACTTTGCAAGTAGAAACGGAAAAAATAACACATGATGAAGAGGAAGAGGAAGATCTTAGAGATGCTCCTCCAGCATTTGAAGAGGGTATCTCTACCACTGTGGATGAACTCAGAGAAGTAAATCTGGGTACAGAGAAAGATCCACGCCCCACTTTAATTAGTGCGGCCATGAACCTTGAAGAACAGGAGATGTATATTTCTTTTCTAAAGCAAAATAAAGATATTTTTGCTTGGAATTATACAGAGATGCCTGGACTTGATCCTGATGTTGCCACCCATCATTTGGGTTTGCCAAAAGAACATCGAGGATTCAAGCAAGCCGCGAGAAGAACACACCCAACCTATGCTTCCAAAATCGAGGCTGAAGTGGATAAGCTTATCAAAGCTAACTTCGTCAGAGAAGTTCAATATCCCAAGTGGTTGGCTAATATTGTCCCTGTAAAGAAGAAGAACAGACAAATTAGGGTTTGCATCGATTTCAGAGATCTTAATCGGTATTGTCCCAAAGATGATTTTCCAGTTCCGATTACAGAACTCTTAATTGATGCGACGGCTGGCTATGAAGTACTTTCTTTCATGGATGGATATTCTAGATATAATCAGATCCGAATGGCTCCAGAAGATGAGGAATATACAGCCTTCAGAGCTCCTCAAGGTGTGTTTTGTTACCGGGTGATGCCCTTTGGTTTAAAGAATGCAGGTGCAACATATCAACGCGCCATGCATCGTATCTTCAAACCTTTTCTAGGGAAATTTGTTGAATGCTATGTAGATGATCTGGTGGTTAAATCCAAACAACGTTTTGATCACTTGACTGATTTGGAAGTCATATTCCACAAGCTTCGACAACATAATTTGAAGATGAACCCCTTAAAATGTGCTTTTGGGGTAACCTCAGGAAAATTCCTCGGCTTTGTTGTACGCCATCGTGGTATTGAAGTCGATCCTGAGAAGACCAAATCAATCCTTGGTATGTCACCTCCTCAGAATTTGAAAGAATTAAGAGGACTTCAAGGACACTTAGCCTATATTCGGCGTTTCATCGCCAATTTGGCAGGCAAAAGTTTACCCTTTACCAAATTATTGAAGAAAGGAGTCACTTACCAGTGGACTGAAGAATGTCAAGAAGCATTTGATGTTCTCAAAAAATACCTCTTGAGTCCACCAGTACTCATGCCACCTGTTGAGGGTAGGCCTCTTATCCTCTATGTGACAGCTTTAGAACGATCATTGGGTGCCTTTCTCGCTCAAAAGAATGATGCTGGGAATGAAAATTGTCTCTACTATCTCAGTAGAACTATGCTTGAAGCAGAAACCCGGTATTCAAGTATTGAAAAATGCTGCCTAGCATTAATCTTTGCAGTTCAGAAACTGAGACACTACCTGCAACATCACGAGGTCCAATTGGTATCTCGTAATAATCCACTAAAATTCATCCTTAGTCGTCCAATGCTTACAGGACGTCTGGCAAGGTGGGCGGTTATTCTACAGCAGTTCGACATCCAGTATGTGTCTCAAAAGGCAATTAAGGGCCAAGCTCTGGCTGATTTCCTGGCTGAACACCCTTTAGTGGAAGACACGTATTCAGATATCGAACTCCCTGATGAGGAAGTTTTTTCTATTCAAGAGAGTCCTCAAACATGGGAAATGTATTTTGATGGTGCTTCTAGAAGTCCAACAGGGAAGAAAATGGAAAATCCTAAATTTAACAAAGTTGGTTTAGGAATTGTGCTCATTTCTCCAGATAAGGCAGTGTTACCTTATTCCTTTTTGTTGTGGGAAGGTGGTACCAATAATGAAGCTGAATACCAAGCTCTCATTGCAGGCTTGGAGTTAGCACTTCAAGCACAAGTGAATCACTTAATGGTGAAAGGTGATTCAGACCTGGTAATCAAACAAGTCAATGGGGATTATGCCATCAGAAAAGAAGAATTAATCCCTTTGTATGATTACGTCAGAGAGTTAATGTTGGAATTCCCTTCAGAACCGACATTTTCTTATGTCCCAAGATCACAAAATGCTCAAGCTGATGCACTGGCTAATATAGCCACAGCTTTAGCAGATCCAAATCGGGACGAGACAACCATCGGTATTGCCCACCGTCGTGCAATTTCACCTTATGTTCAAGTCAGAACAGAGGACATTAATGAAATTAGTCCCATTCCTGAACCGTATGGTCATACTACAGGATGGATGTCACCTATCAAGGAATACCTTCAAAATGGAACACTTCCACCTGATAGAGCCGAGAAAGAACAAATTCGGCGACGTGTGGTCAATTTTACTCTTTGTGATGGTCCATACCACCTCGAGAAAATTCTTTACAAACGTGGTTTTGATGGAGTTCTCTTCAGATGTATTGATGGTGAAGAGACAATGGCTGTCATAAAAGAAGTGCATGCAGGAGTCTGTGGTGCCCACCAGTCTGGACATAGATTGTCTGATCAAATTCGAAGTCTTGGATACTTCTGGCCTTCAATGATACAAGATTGTGTTAATTTCACAAAGAAGTGTCATTCATGCCAAGTATATTCCAACTTCATTCATCAACCTCCAGAGTTGCTTCATACAGCTAAATACTCATGGCCATTTTCCACATGGGGAATGGATGTGGTGGGACCTTACCCTTCAGCTACGGCCAAGCAGTTTAAGTACATTCTTACTACTACTGATTTCTTTTCCAAATGGGCAGAGGCAGTACCTCTCAAAGAAGTCAGTTCTAAATGCATTGTTAGCTTCATCAAGTCTAACATCATTACTAGATTTGGTGTCCCTCATACCATATTGACGGACAACGGCACCAACTTCTGTTCTTCTGAGGTAAAGAGATTGTATCAAGAATACAACATTAAGTCCAACCATTCATCTCGATATCATGCAGCGGCTAATGGCCAGATAGAGGCCTTCAATAAGACTCTTTCAAATATACTGCAAAAGATGGTGGATAAAGATAAGAGGTCATGGCCTGATAAACTCTTTCATGCTTTATGGGATTATCGGACTACCACTCGCAATGCAACGCGGTCTACTCCATATTCATTGGTATATGGAACAGAAGCAGTCTTGCCAATTGAAGTTCAATTGCCCTCACTCAGAATAGCCATTTGTGATCAGTTATCACCAGATGAGCAATCCCAAAAGCGATTGAATGAATTGGAATAGTTAGATGAGAAAAGATTGTGCACTTTGCACCACTTGGAAATCTATCAGAATCGAATAGCACGAGCTTTTAACAAAAAAGTTCGTCTTCGTTCATTCATTCAGGGAGAATTGGTATTGGTTCTCAGAACACCAATGATACTAGGAAAGAAGCCTCCCAAGCTTGAACCAAAATGGGAAGGACCTTATTCAATACATAAGGTCTACTCCAATGGAGCGTATTCTCTAATCTCAATGGATGGAGAACACATCACGACTCCAACTAATGCCAGATTTCTGAAGAAGTATTTTGTATAAACACAAAATATTGTTCCCAGAACCAAGACTCTTACATTTGGTTCATACAGCAATGGTCCAGTATGACCTTAAACTACAATTTCGTCCAACATGACATTAAACTGTGTCACACTTCTGTCTGAGATGACATTAAACTATAATACGTCCAGCATGACGATAAACTGTACGGTCCATGCATATGACCTTAAACTATTCGCACTTATGTCCCTGCAACATGACACTAAACTGTGCAGCACCAATAGTCCTAACTGCAAGACTTTAAACTGCATAGTCCCTGATTTTGTCCTACATGACAATAAACTGTATAGAAGTTCCTATATTTTGTCCGAGATGACATTAAACTATATTGTTTCCTAGCAACATGACATTAAACTGTGTGGCACTTCCAACGTCCAGCATGACGATAAACTGTAAAAAGTCCCCAGAACTGATATCCTCATATTGGTTCACCTTAGTCCTAGATACATGACTTTAAACTGTACAGCACCAGTTCGTCCTTGCTATATGACGTTAAATTATACAGCAATGGTCCAGTATGACTTTAAACTGCAACTTCGTCCCACACGACATTAAACTGTGAAAAAATTCCATGAACCGTCCAGCATGACCTTAAACTGCATCATCCCTGGTCCATGTATATGACCATAAACTATTTGCAAATATGTCCAGCAAGACGTTAAACTGTGACGTCCTAACTACATGACGCTAAACTGTATAAAAGTCCCTCACGTCCGGAAAGACGTTAAACTATATAATCATCAAAAGTCCAGCATGACATTAAAACTGTACAATCCCCCTTTCGTCCAATATGACGTTAAACTGTATTGTCCCCATCGTCCTAACTACATGACGCTAAACTGTACAGAAAGTCCTTGATATGTCCTACATGACATTAAAATTGTGCATTGTTAAGGTTGTTATTATCTCTTGTTTCTCACACCGAGTATGACTCACGTGAGCTTAGAGCGAACATCAACCATAACACTCCCTTTGGGCCACTAACCATGTGTAAGTCCCAACAACATTTTTTATTAGATCATTGTCCCCAAGAATAACTTGATCATTGATTCATTCTTTAATTGAACTACACGGACTTTGATCCTTGCCCTCCAGGCTGGGTATGTAGGCAACCTCCCAAGGTTCAAGCCCAAAAACAATCTCTTCACATCGGTTCACCACCATCTCATATGATGATGATTTGTGAAACCACCCCTGGAATCAATATCTTTACATTGATTAACTTTCGTCCTTGTTATATGACGTTAAACTATACAACACTTCTGTCTAGTTTGACAATAAACTACAATATTCTTTGATCTCCTCATTTGAGAAGGAACCATTATTAACATTGATTCTTTTTCAATCATGGTTTTCATTTTCAAAAGACTACGTGCATACATGGTAATGCCTAAACTTTTTATCTTAGGTTAAAACCATCATTGCACTAAAGTCCCCTTTCACCCTTCACATGTACGAAACAAATTTGTACAAAGGGTAATTCTAGAACTACGTGGACTTGATTCCCATCCTTATGGGATACGTAGGAACATTCGAGTGTCCCTCGAATCCAGTCCCAAGTCTTTTGGGCCTAACCCCAAATTTCACTTTCAGTCCCTTGGCTGAAAAGTCCTCATAAAAAACACACACTGTGTATTCATTATTATGGTCCAAATTCTATGACCCTAAACTAAGATTACTCATACTTTCGTCCTGCACGACGTTAAACTACATTTCAAGAACTACGTATGGCTTGATTCTCATTCTTATGAGATACGTAGTGAAGTCCAAGTTTCAATTCAGGACCCAGCCACAACATGATTATGGTTTTCATTGACCTATGTATCTCTATATACATTGGAAAATACCCATCTTTATGTATTATAATCCTAACCTTAAATATTTTCAGATCTTCATAACCCTTTTCATGACTTCTAGTCACAAAAATGTCAAACTTCTGAGAATTCTTTTGCCTGACTATGCAGCACGTGCCCATAGGTGGCCTTACATAAACAGTCCACATAAAAGACTTGTCAGCCAAGAGATGCTATTTATTTGACCATGCAGCCAATGCCCATAGGTGGCCCTGAATGTTTTCAACCCCCTAACGGGTTTGTTAAATAATAGTAACTTCATTTTTGGGAAGAATGCCTCTTTTGTCCTTATTTGTCTTAAACGACAGTATGTAGGGATCCGCAAAAATAGCCATCCTTAACGTATTTGTCCCATATCCTTTTTCATGATCTAAAAGTATTCAAGTCTATGGTTTATTCTTCTTCCCTACGTTTGGGTCAGACCTTCGTAGGAGTGATATTCATCCAGTTCTTCGATATTCTTGTTTGGAAATATCTTCTCCATATTCAAGTACCTCTTTCCATACAACAGACTCTATGCTTTAGAAAATTTGAATCTCCATAAACTTTCACTGGCTTTTAGCACTATGAATGTAAATTTCTGGGAGTTCTTTTGCCTGACTATGCAGCACGTGCCCATAGGTGGCCTTGCATAAACAGTCCACATAACAGACTTGTCAGCCAAAAGATGCTATTTTATTTAACTATGCAGCCAATGCCCATAGGTGGCCATGCATATTTCAACCCCCTAACGGGTTTTGTTAAATAATAGTAACTTCATTCTTGGAAACTACTTCTTCTAATGCCTTTTAGCTCTTTTTTCATATCATTCCTCAGATTCAAATATTCTTAAGCCATAGTTTACATTTTTTCCTCATACTTGAGTATGGTAAATATGTTTTCAGATAAATTGTCAAGGAATTGAATCCATTTTAATCCATTTTCGGTCAAAGCTATTTCGACCTTAAACATTAGCCCCTTTATGTCCGGCATGCATGACTTTAAACTGCCCACACAAAAGACAAAGGAACTCTGAATAAAAGTCAAGTTCCAGCTCACTAAATATACATTTTTTGTACGATTTAGATAATATTGAGCAGTTAAAAGATTCAAAGTTTGTAGGGTTATTTGTAATAATCCTAGTAAAAATCAAACTATGATTACTAAGCCCATTGGCTTATGTAAATTTGAAGCAGGTAATGAAAGAATGCAGGTACAAATGATTGGAGACGAAAGTGTTTTTCATTGATACACAAGAGTTAGAAGGACATCCACAGACTGGAATCTCTTCTCTTTTTCAAGAATTACAGAAGATTGTCAACATAAGTCTTCATTTGATGTATAGCATCCTGAGCCTTATCAACAGTTACTTGAAGCTCGTGCACTTGACCAGCTTCACTCTTTTCAGCTTGCTGAAGTGCCTTCTTAGCATCTGCAATGGCTTTCATGCCATTCATATGAGTTTCATCCATTGATTTGTTAAGCTGATCAAGTTCCCCAGTAACAACATCTAACTGTTGCTGGAGTTGCACCTGCTGGACGACCTTTTCTTTGATTTTTTGCTTCAGATCCTTCATCTTGACAGCATAATCAGCTTCAGCCTGGGATATCGCAGCCTTAAATTCGCCTATGTTGACTGACAATTTCACTCTGGTCAAATCTTCGCGACTTGTCTGCATTTGCTCCCTCCTGAAAATAATCTGTTTCACCGCAGCATGGATCTTTTCATACCCAAAACCACCAAGTCCCATTATAACAAATTGGGATGACAATCGGGAAATTTTTGATGGTAGCTCTTCTAAAGGCACCCCCGATATGATGTTCCATATGTTGTTCCATGCCTTACGTCGTGAAAAGCTGAACGCTTTGAGCATCTCTGGATCTGATTCAACATCTTCGTCAGAAGGGGGTATGTAATCTGGAATTAGCGCACTTAGGGAGGTGCCTTGTCCTGCTCTTTCCCCCCTGACTTGTGCTTCTTCACTTTCAATTTCCGTTGGGACAGAGGCTGAGGCCTCATCTTCGGGTCTAGTCATTGCAGTTGATGGTCCTGCATGATTAATTGAAAGGTTTAGTCAGCTTAAAAGGATAAAAAAAGAATGGATTGTCTTGCGAATAAAGTACAATCACAAATATTGTTATCCCTTACCCAATGGTGGTTCAGCAACATGAGAAGACTTCTCCCCATCTTTCCCGGTTTCAACAGGATTTTCAAGATTGGTCTCAGGAGAGTTTATTGGATTTAGCTCTACTTGAGCTAATGTTTCTGCAATGATAGGGTTGACATCAGTGTCCACACCCTCTTCAGGCATTGGCAGTTCAGCAGCTTCTACGGAAGAAACTGCATATTATTTTACATCATGGTTAGAAATATTTTCTTTTAAAAGAAAAATTTGGGCGAAGGGTAACACTCACGCCCAAGGTCTTCTAAATCACATGACAATCTAGCATGATCATAAAATTCTTCAAAAGTAATTCCTTGATTCATCATTTCATCCAATGATACTTCAGAATCTTGGTTAGTCTCACCAGTGGGAACATTTGCTACGTCTTCTTGCTGACTTATGTCCTGCGACCCCTGACCCTGGACAGCATCTTCAGTAGTGGGAGGGATACTGGGAATGGATGGTAGCTCTTCTCTAGGAGCAACCAAGTTAGCTTGAGTCTGTGGTTGTTCTACAGCACCCTCCACGACCTTTGAAGAAGGATCAGTCCCTTCCCTCAAGGGGGAAATTGAAGAAGCCCCTGCAATCCTCAGAAATATGAGTAACCATATGATTATGGGTATAAAATCATGATTGTTCGAAGGACTTACCACTGCTAATGAAACGTTTAGCTAAGGATTTCCTCCTTCGTTGACTTGGCTTCTTTTTCTTTTTTGGAGTTTCAGTTGTCTCCCTTATTGGCACTTGGATTGGCGAATGAAAGGCTATGTCCAGTGCCTCATTCATGGCCTGCTGGCCTGGAGATATCTCGCCTGGTTCGCGAGGAGAATCAGCAGCAGCCCCAACAGCGGTACCACCGGGGCTATATTGTGGCGAAGGAACCCCGGTCCCTTTCTTTGCAAGCTGCAAGATGAAGAAAATAACATCCTTAAGTAACAAAGCTTCAACTGAAATCAAGTTGCAAAGAAAATAAGGAAAGAAAACTTACATCTTCAGGAGCCACGTACTCTTGCCACTCCTCATCTCCAGAACCACCAGCCCCCTCAGTGGTGCCACGATCAATCATTTCCTTCACCCGCCTGGTGATAGGAACCGAATTATCGGTGGCATATATGAGCATTTCCAGTTCTCTGATGTAAGCCCGCACTTCATTGGGGTTATCTCCGTATTGAAGGTCTTTAGAAGCTAGAAGATATCCTATTCCAGGAAGTTGTAGGCCCTCACACAAATCCAGCCAGGCGGTCTCAGTATCACAGTATAAGCTCTGCCATAGCTGAACAGCCTCTGGTCATAGATATAAAGGCTGTGAGGAAGGTCCTACAATTTTTGATTTCAATTTCTTCCCGACTCCTGCAACTACAGATAGAGAATAAGAAAGTGAGACTTATTACTTTATAAAGTAGCAGTGATTGAAGTTATTACAATCAAATAACTCACCAGGAGCTGATGGAGTGGGTCTTTTAACTCTGGCCGGAGGATTATATCGGGCACGAAACCGCTTTGCTGCCGGTTATGCCTCATCATCCCCATCATGATAATCCGAGGAATCAGTTCTAGAGGAGGAGTCTGTTGAACCTATTTCAGGAGGAGAAGTAGCACCTTCATGAGGAAGAGTTTCTTTCTCTACAGTCCTCTTCCTCTTTCCCACTTGATATACAGGGTGATTCAATATCCCTTTAGGGTATGATGCTATCCAGTGTTCGGCATAAAATGTAGTCAGATAATGTGCCACTTTTTCAACTGGTAGATCAAATACTGCCCCAGTCTTCTCTCTTGATGTCCGCAACCATAGTTGTCGAGCAACCATCGGATGTTGCTCTAACCTGACGTGTACTGGAGGGGATACAACAATCTTTTGTAAACATTTGAATTGGCGTGCAAATCTATATGGAGCATAGGCCCCGCATATGATTTCTCCATCAACCCTGGCTACTAACACGCCATCCCTGCAAGCTAGCATGTATGCCCTCAAATCCAAAGGGGCTTTCCCATCATCAACAAACCGCCCAGATGGCGGACTTCCATAAGGAAAGAAGTTGAATTCCTTATACATGCTTAGTCTTACTTTTATGTCATAACCATTGACATATAATGGAGCAATTCCAGAGAATGCTTGCACTGACGGTCTGAAAGAGCTTCCAGGAATTTGTAATCCATTCTGTACATTGTAAGTCCTGAAGTGAGTGGCGATCCATCCCCACAAAACCTGGAATGGTCCCACTATTCTTAAAGGAGATTTACCCTGGAAGACGTGAAGTAAACTCCTGTGAATCTTTGCTAAAATGGGGGTAGCTAACCCAACCATTTTTCCCTCAGCTAACTTGGCCGCAGTAACGAAGGTCCCTGGCCTAACGCCTCCCTTCGAATCCCTGACCGGCAAGAGATAAATACTGAGCCACATTGCCAAGAAACCCGCCAGACGAGTTTTCTTTGGAATTCTTTGATTCACTTCATAGCCCCATTTTTCAAACTCTCCTGCTTTTAGAGTTGGCCAGAATGTGCCAGGAGCTCCTCTCTTCTCAGGTTTTGGACAAGTGGTAGGACGTCTGGGCCGGGTATCCTTGGATTTCTTTTTCTTGGATCCTTTTTCCTTTGGCTCCATCCCTTTCTTCTCAGTAAGAAACACATTCATCCATTCTTCCGGATGGATATCTTTTCTGAAATGAGTTAATGAGGTCTCTGAACTCTTGATCTTGTGAAAGATTTTGAATAATTCTCGAGCCAAAGCAGGAGTCTTCTCTGGATCATTCCAAGTCACCTTGGGAGGAATGAATTCATCATACATATCGCCCAAGATTGGAGCTCCTGAAATCTTGTGGACATCCCACAAACTGATACCTACTTCTCCATGAGTCAAGTGGAAAGAATTAGTCGCTGGACTCCAGTGGCTGAGTATCTCTGGCACGAAGATATCATGTCTGTAAATATATGTCTGCCCAACCCAAACAGCTTCATATATTGCAGCTCTCTTCAGATCCTCAATAAACTCTGCGCAAGTCTGTCGCACCCAGTATGCCCACATCCAAGTTTGCTTTACACCTCCCCCAGGGCGGAAATCCCAACTTTTCTTCCAGCCTTTGGATTGATCCATCTGAGCATCTCGGAAGATTGAATGATGACAATGTGGTTGAAGCTCAGGTGTATGTTTTTTTAGATCTGGTGTGCAAGGGCTATGATGCATCACATAAGCCTTCTCCACTGTTCCAGCAGTTTGAAATACTCCTCCGCCTGAGATATTTGCTGAAGCAAAATTGGTATAATTCTGAAACCAAGAAAATGGAAGATAATTCTTTACTTCTGGAATAATGACTTCTTGCAGATGACCATGACCATACAAAGGTAGATAAGTGCAGTGAGGAAAGTCGCGATGATATTTCTTCAGATACTTAGCCAAATCTGGAAGAGTACTGTCTTTTACAGTATAGTAATCAGGGCCAATGATATTCATCATATCATCTATCCGCTTGCTAGCCAGTTCATCAATTAATCCAGGTCTAAGAGCCATTGAATCTGCACAGGAGTTGAATAAATTAAACTCTTAAGTGGGTTTTATTTTTCATAAAATTTGTGAAAGAATTTGAAAAAAATGGCCAAGGCATTAAGGCGCGCAAGTATGGAGATGTCGCGCAAGTTATACATGTGCCGCGCAAGTATTTGTCGCGCAAGTATGTGCCGCGCAAGCCTTATTACCTTGAGAGTAGCGCGGCAGCGAGGAAACAGTTAAAACAGGAGACTTGCACGGCGACAAAGGCTTGCACGGCGAGAGCTCGAGAAATTCGGGGTCAGATGCCATCTACGGCCGGAAGCGGTATATTTATAGGCCAGGAGGCCTACCTGCGCGCCGCACCCAGAGCGCTGAAGGCCTGCGCGACGCAAACTTGCGCGCCGCCCTCTGCATACTGAAGACTTGCGCGCCTCCCTTTTCCTTTGTAAGGATTCGATTTTCCTCAGAGTCAAATCCTCATTTCTCTCCAGATCCAACTCTGAGGGGGGACTTTTGTTGATGCTCCTTTCGTCACATAATCTAAAGATCGGAAAAGGGAATATCTCAGCTGAAAGTGATTCATCCTTTGAAGAAAACATCAAAAATCGACAAAGGCATGAACAAAGGATCAAAAGCCAATGCACCGCGCAAGTTTTACCATTGTCGCGCAAGTACACTTGCGCGACTACCTTGGTCGCGCAGGTGACTTGCGCGACCTAATTGGTAACCGCCCAGTAACCGCCCGGGGTCTTCTTTTGCCTATAAATAGACCCTGTGGGCCCCCCATTCTAGAGGATCTTTTTCCAGAAACTCGGATCGAAGCTCTCGACGCCCAAGTCTCTTCTCAAAGCTTCCAGAATACTTCTAAGGTAATTTCTTACCTAGAATGGAAGATCTAAAGAGAAGAAGGAAGGCCTAAGTGTTGAAACTGATCAAACACTTGCGTGCCGACTTAATTCCTTCAATATAACTTGCGCGTCCCTCTTCTGGAAGAACCTCAAGAGGATGGTAAAGGGTTTAATAAAGAGTCGCTCAAGTATTTCAATGCTGGTTGAAAATCGCGCAAGTACCCCTCATGTCGCGCAAGTATACTTGCGCGACCACAACTTGCGCGCCGCCGCAGGACTTGCGCGCCTTCCAAGACTTGCGCGCCCCTATCTTTTTGGGTGCCCATCTTGCCCATTTTTACCCCTCTTAAGCCATTTCACTCTTCCTATTCAAGATTCAGTCTTCAAGATACTCTTCAAAGCCATTTATGGCATGATTTCTTGATTTGACATCCTTATCTGAAAGGAATTCTGTGAAATATCTCTCAAAACCTAGTGATTTAAACATCTTTATGTCACCAAAGATTGAGGGTTCATTCATTCAACCTCATCCTTTAAGATGAGATAATCCTAACCTGGGTCTCCTTTTTAGGAATAATCCCCAGTTATAAAACCTCTAACCTTGGGCATCTTCCTCAAGAATAAGCCCCAACCTCAAATCTTGGGCATCCTCCTCAAGAGTAAGCCCCAAACCTTAATCCCTAACCTGGGTCTCCTTTTCAGGAATAAGACTCAGTCATAATCTTGGGCATCCTCCTCAGGAGTAAGCCCCAAACCTTAATCCCTAACCTGGGTCTCCTTTTCAGGAATAAGACTCAGTCATAACCTTGGGCTTCCTTTTCAGGAGGAAGCCCCAAGTCCCCTAACTTGGGCTTCCTTTTCAGGAGGAAGCCCCAAGTCCCCTAACCTGGGCTTCCTTCTTAGGAATAAGTCCTAGTCATAAATCTTGGGCATCCTCCTCAGGAGTAAGCCCCAATCAAGTTCCCAATCTTGGGCATCCTTCTTAGGAGTAAGCCCCAAGTCTCTTAAAATTTCTCTTAACCAGTCATAAATTACCTTTGATATGGGTTTCCTTTTTCAGGAATAAAACCCAATCATAAGTCCCCTCCTAACTTGGGCATCCTCCTTAGGAGTAAGCCCCAAGATTAGAGTATTCAAATCTCCATGAAGCACATATAACTTTATGGACCCTGTTCATGGATTTTCTCCCTAAAAGTAAATCCTAAACCTTCAACTATCTGGGCAGTCATCCATACATAAGCCCCAAACAATTTCTTATGATTGCATCTTTCATGGCACAATTGTCTAAATTTTACCAAAGCCTCTTGTTTCTCACACCAAGCATGACTCACGTGAGCTTAGAGTGTAAAAGTAATTATGACATTCATCTTTGAGCCATCAATCATAAACATCATACTCCATCACTCGAACTACGTGGGTTCTGATTCCTTTTCCAAAACAAAGGATACGTAGGTAGCCCATTTATGGGTTCGATCCCAACTTTGAGATAATCTATGTCCTTCTGAATGATAATAAACTTCAAGTACCCCACTGAGTGGCTTTAAAACCAGCCTGGTCATCATAAAATGACCAAGAGACTTTTTATATAAATGTTTTGAAGGATACCATTGACCAAGAATCTCTAAACAAATATAGATTATTCTCTATCAATGAAGAACCTCGAATACATATAAAAGATTCTCTAAATTTCTTGCATATTTAATCATTGATTGTTAAAACTAAAGGAAATCTCATTTTATACTTGGTAATGTAATAAGGATTCACGAACATAACTTAAATCTATAAAGAGAGTCCCGGAGTAGACAATAATTCCCCTCAAAAAGGTGTGATGAGTCCGACCTCCCATCCTCTCGACCAATGCAAATTCCTAAGCCTCATCAGTCCACAAGCTAATGAGCGCCTGCCTTTGGAAAGTAGGTCCCAACGGATGTGGAATCATTGGATGTTTCCGGTTCTACGAATAAACCTGTTAGAAACCGGTCGGAATGTTTGAATCTCCCGTCCAGGAGGTCATCCCCGGATTCCGTGCGAAACAATGACTTGTAACATGTACAAGGAATTTAAATTCTCTATACTCATTTAATAGTCTAGTTTCCATAAAGGGTCTCAAACAACCTCCCAAGCCTTCCAAATCATGGAAATCCCAAATAATCCAATTTTACACATTTATATCAAGACTCTATTTATTCAAATTATCATATAACCTGGAATTTTAGGCCATTTTTTCATATAATGTTTCTTTGTATATCCAAAAGACATGGCCCCTAATACATAAGGGCAAAGGAAAACATATGAACATTGTTTTACATAACAAAATCAAGGAGGGTGTACATGAAAAAATATGAGATATTACAACCTCCCCACCACATAATAGAACATCCATGATATACTCTAAGACTCAATATGGGGCCTTTGTGAAACAATCTAGCCACTATGCTATCATATCAAACTCTCTCTCCCCAGTCTCCTCTGGAACACGACCATGATTCCACTACACTCTAACCAATGGTATAGTCTTACACAATAGAAACTTCTCACTATATTCCATAATCCATATCAGATTCTAGTCAAATTATTCATCAATAAAAATATTAACATCATTGGAATCCACTACATGACAATGTTCATGATAATATATCTGAAGATGCAATGCATGAAACACGTCGTTCCTGGAACTATAGCATTATGGAAGTGATAATCAGTATGCGACTAGAACAACCCTATCCAATGTATCAAATGGAATGATAAGTCAAGGTGTTATATATCCATATATCTTGGTATAGAAATTACCTAATGATAAAATACTTGAAAACAAAACCTCATAACCAACATTGAACTCTATATGGGTCTTTGATGGTCACCATTGGATTCCTGCCAACTCTTCATGGTCACCAACCACCACCAATTAAACTGAACCTACTAAGATGTCTCCTTCACCAGTCCAGGACTAATAAGTGCTAACTCACCTGCCTCCATCCAAAAAAGAGGAAAATAGAATATTATACAATATAATTCCTTGAAAGGTTCCATCTATATTGATTCCTAAAAACTCATATTATATGAAAACCTTGTAAATGCCATATGTTGCTCCCATGAAACATCAAAATACCGAACCCGGGTTACTAAGATATCCTATAGATCATAAATAGTCTGCTAAGATTATCCTACAATATGAGGATGATAGGTTCTTCTTAAAGGTAAATGAAATCCTAGATCCTTCTGATGAGCCTCCCAAAACCACAATGTGAAATAAGGATCCTTATTAGATATGGTTATATTCAGAACATCATGAAACTGAACTACCATGTGAATGTAGATAATACTCATATCATCAAATACGAAGATCTCCCAAAAATGAATGATGTTAGATACCTATTTCCGGAAATCCATGATATCCCACACAACAATATTCATATGGTTGTCCCTGGGTGATCCTATTATACAAAATATAGTGAGTTCATCCCATTTCCACTCATGAATGGGAATAGTATGAAAAATACTAGCTAGACTCTTATGCACTTCATTCATATGTTAACATGTGAAACTTCATTCCACAATTACTTCCACCTCATTCTTCATTCCTAAAAAATAGTATTATTCATAGAGATCATGATAAATCCTTTTAAAAAAAGGATGTACCACCCATATAGATGAATGAAACTCTCTCATCAGATTCACATGCACAATCTTAAGGATCCATAATTGGACATAGAAAAGAATATAATTTCAAATTCCAAGAGACAATATTATTGGTGTATACCCACCATATGTGTTTCCACTCAGAGATAATCTATTCAGATTAAAAAATAAATTGGTCTAGATGTAGTTCAAAAACACAGGTATAATGGATGTCAATGTCAGAGATACTCGTACCTAAGAGTCATGAACATCTAGTTCATGTATAAAAATATTTACATCATCTTAAACTAACCACAAGACTCCCATAGTAACTTTATCATCATTTTTTTGCATATATATTTTCCAAAAATGTTTCACAATCATGTTGTACTAGCCAAATCAATTTCAAAATACTACAGATATTTGACCCACTCATTTGCCAAAGTTTTACATCCTACTAAGAAAATATATACATGAGGATTTGATGGGTTTTTTATAATATAAATATCTCTCCCATGAGAAAAATATTCCAATATCTCAATTCATATACCACCACAACAAAATCCAAACCATGATTAGGATAATTTCCTCTCATGCATTCTCATCTTTCTCAATCCATATGAAACCAAACAGTCCTCCTACATCAAAACTATTTTATGTATAACTCTAGATGCATCAAAATACATGATATTATATTTACATAGAACATGTAATGTAAGGATATGTTTTCAGGTCCACCTATCTTTAAACTCCTAAAAAGATCCTTCATAAGTTACTAAGAAAACATGACTTCTTTCTTATTAATCCTAGACATTGGTGCTTCCAGATGAGATAATTCCTTGATAAGGTTCCTATTTAACCTGCTAAAGAAATAAATATCTGAATCTCAAAGACATTCTTAGGTAACTCCCATGATACCATAGTTGCAACCTTCTCAAGGTCAACTAACTCTCTTTCCTTTGATATGGAATTTCTCAATAAGTGACATTTACCCATCTAGAAACAGTATATGGTTTGTATGGAATAAAATTTCGTTATCTTAGTTTTCTCTGAATGATTCTAATATATTTAACATGATTTTATTTTGACTAGGAGTACACTTGGATGTATTTGTGAAAAATCATGAAAAAGAATTATGAAAAATGATGAAAGGTCAGATTCATAAAGTAAATGAATACCATAGGTGTGTTGTTCAAACCATACAACATCACTACGAACTCATACATGACGTACATGTTGCTAAAAATAGTCTAGGATATGTATGATGGTATCACCCTCAACTAATGGTTTATTGATATCAAATCACTCTTGGATTAGATATTAGTAACTTTAAATTGATTGAAGAGATCAATGATACAAGAAATGTGATACCTGCCCATGAACGGCATCTTTTTGATTCTCTAATATTCCTCACATAAGCACAATGTCCCATCAACATTATTATATATAATAATCAGAGAATCCCATGGAGGTGTACTTGGTCATATGAACCCTTTATATTCCATATCATCCATCTAGACTTTCAACCCCCAAAGCTCATATTGTAAAATCCTATATGGTGGGATAGAAACCACATCTTCTCTCAGAAAAATCTCGATCATGAAACTGATATCTCACTTAGATAGTAAGCCATAGAAAATTTTAGGAAAGACATCCTAAAAATTTTATTACACACGAGGAAAAGAATCCCACTACATTCCACCATAATCTAGAGAATGGCCGACTATCTGATCCAAGATAAATTCTAATATACACTAAATTGGTTCTGTATAACTAGCCAAAATATCTCATTCAACCTAATGAGAATAAGTACCTACTTCTAGATATAGAATAGTGAATCTCCTCCAATAACAGTAAATATGAGCCGTGAATAGTATTACTCAATCTGTATAATGAATCAAATCTATACCTGTCATTCCAAGTGATAATGATTCCCAAAAGAAATGGTAACTAGAAATATCAAGAGAAAATGAATTTCAAGGATTGATATTATCTGAATGCACTACCAATAATGTATCACTGGTCAAAACACTATCTGGGATTTCCAAATCCAAGCCCAAAGCAACTGAAAAATGTGTGGATAAAAAATAATGTTATTTTCTTACTAAAAAACACATAAGAAAGTTTGGATTATACAAGAATTGTACCACTAATTATATATAGTCTAGCATCTACAACAGCTATAGTAGTCATTATACATGTAACTATCTAGCCCCTCTTCCATTGGCTCAAGTTTGAATCCCATGTGATAATCCCTCCTCATAGTATCTTCTTTACTACAGTAGGGTACCACATCCACTTCATCGACCAGAATTTCCTATGGCACTCTATCTACTTGTCTGTTGAGGAGTAGCTAATCCCTTCATAGACTTTGGTACATATCCTAATCCCTTAACATTGTTCTAATGTTCCACAACCCTACAAAACATTTGTAGTTTGACCATCCTACTACAATAAAAACACACCAAAGAAGAGTACAGACACTGAGTCCACTTTTCGACCATCATTACACAACTATAGAACTACAACGGGAAAAAGTTACTTTTTGGTTTTCCACTTCCCTGGTTTATTTTCCCATAATTTTGTTATTGGGAACAATAATAAAAGCACTTCTTTCCAATAGAAGGAGAGATCTATTTTCTCCCTGCTGAAAAATCATGGCCACTAATTGGGGCCTCTCTTATATTTTCATCCCTGATGAGTTCAAAGATCATCATATCCTCAAAACATCTTAGATAGAAAACATTAACCTATGACCTGATCCCATTACAAAGGCCATCATAATACCATATCACCCTGGAGATATCATCATCTACTAATGATAGTGAAAATTTCTATTGGTTGGTGAAACATGTGGCATAGTCCACCACTAACATGGCCTCAAATTTTAGGTGCATGAACTCATGCGCCTTCTCATACATCAAATTATCAGCATAAAGATTGAATAAGAAATTCATATCTAATTCCCTCTAAGATAACTTTTATTAATTCCCATCTAGCTTCAAAATTTCCAACCATCACATTGAATGTCCATAAAGCATATATGCTACAACCATCTCCATCATATCTACTGGTGTCTCATGAAGCATAAAGATTTTTTATGATGACTTGATTTAGAACTCAGATTCTCGGGGGAATCCATCCCAGTGAATGTTGGTGTATGATATAGATAGAACACTCTCATCAGCCCAAACATTGAAGGTTCATTACAAATATTCTCCCTTTCCATGTATCCCATGATCCTCATGAATATATTGGGAATATGAACAAACATTTAATCTATAAGAGCTAAAATAATATCTATTTTATCTTCATTATGAGCATGATAATTTCACTCTATTAAAACTCATCTCATAGACTGCAATGAAGAATTTTTCTACATGAAAAACACACTCCATAAAATATAGGCTATAATAATGTCATCCTCAATAGATAACATCAATAGGTTACTCCAACTCTTGGTCTCTCTAACCATGGGTTTCAAGGGTTTTAGAATGAAATATTTTTTCACTTATTTCATTTCTCAAATAGAAAAGGTATCTTATATCACAATTAATACATGCAAGTAAATATCACATGCAATCAATTTGTCCCTATCATGAATAATGAATTTCAATATATATCCCAATATTCCTATCATGATGCCTCCATACTCATATCTCACTATACCAATCCATGAGTATATGTCTCAGGAACCAATAAAATCACAAAATAATAACCATACTCAACATGTTAATCCCACAAGGTTAAATAAAATCAAATATAATTGGTGAAGAATATAAATAAGAATCCCATACCCTAGCACTCATATTTCACCTCAAACATGGTTTAGTTATTCCTATAAAGAATCTCATTACCAAGTCATAAAAAATATTATAATATATTATACCATTCCCAAATAGTAAAGAAATATAAAATACTAAACATATCCTTTGATACCACTTTGCAATGTCCCATAATCTAGAACTCTTTAATGTGGATAGAGTGGGTTTATGACACCTAAGGTGTGCCTCCCAGTACACCAGATGCTTCCAACTACGAGAGGGATTCGATCAGTATATTATGGAGACTATACCCACTAGTATGAAGTTACATATAAGTGGAAATAAAAAATATATATAACATATTCAGAATAATCAAAAATCAGATTCAATATCACATTCAACTAGGAAATGATATGAGAAACAAATAAACTAATAGTAATGAATCGGGTAATGTCAGGAGGATATGTATCTAAATGTCAAACAAAAAATAGTAAAATAAATTAATAAAAAAACAAAAAGTAAAACAAAAATACTCTTTTACCAAACCATGTCATTCCCATCCCTAAAGTTTTGCCTAACACGTGAGAAACAAAATCAGTAACAAGGTTGTTTTCCCTTATCCATACCTTCATCCATGAAATCTTATCAGGTACAAAAAGGTGGTCCGGATAGGGTGTGAGTAATTATTAGTAGGTTAGTAACACCGTGTTTGAACATAACCAATCTGATAACAAATGTATTAAATAAGATAAAATTGATGTATTAATTAATCAATTAATTTAATTAAATAATCGTCATGCCTTATAACCTTGAAAAAATGTCTCGGAGAATGTATCACTATCATGGAGACGATATCCATATATCTAAATAATTGACATATTCACCATGTTAGTACATATATAATCATGTATCACAACCATTCCAACATAACCATATATCCATTATAAATTCACACAAATTTGGTCCAAGCCCTCTATATAATAATTTCAGGATGTGTCCCTATGCATAGCATGCTACATAAGAATTTTAACATATGTTAGGAAATAGATCATTCTATTAGAATTTCATCAGGTGTCAGGTAATATCCCAAATTATAATCATTTTTTAATGTATTGGGGCCCAACTCAGTATATAATAATTTATGCATATATTATGGTATAGCTCGATATATAGGCATTTCATCATGTGTCATGGAATAGCTTATTAAATAATAATTTGAGAATATTTTTGGGAATTAATTACTATATTTGTATTTCATCATGTATCAGGGAATTTAGTGGTATATAATTATTTCATCATGTATAGAAAGAATTCAAAACTTCAAGGATATAACAATATCACATCATAATCTAAAATGGTTAATTAAAAATATTACGATTTATCATTCAATTAAACATAATTTGTATCTCAATTTATCAGCAACTATCTCAAAAAATTGGCCATGACTGGGGATTTAATATCAAGAAATTTCCTAAGGAATCATGTTATACAAAAAAAACTGTAATTATGTAGCCAATTCTATTTCAAATCAATGGTTTCCTCACCAAATGGGTATCTATAAGCCATGTCACCTTGAGAAATGAATCTAAATGGATCCAACAAATATTTAGATCAATCATTAACCATTTATTAATGAATAAATTGACTAGGTTTCATGTTATGTTGGGGTAAAAAAAATATATCACATACTTTATATTTAAATAGACCAATGATTTAAGTTCAAACTCAATGCCTTTAACCAATAATTAATGCAGAATATAAAATGGGAAACATCAATGAGGAATAAGTTGTAGGGTTTGAAAGAAGAACCTAAATAATAAAATGTCAATATCACAACCAAAATGTGTCCAAATATTCCACCACAAAAACATAGAATAATGTAATAGGATTTGAAAACCAATTACATAAAATTACCATGGATCAATTGCACAAACTGGATGTCTAAAATGGAGGAAAGGATTCCCATATCACCATGAATTATTCCTGTGTCGAGTGGTGGAGTCCTGGAAGGAAGAAAATTTTAATATTAAATCATCAAGGAAACCATAAAACCACTTATCTCTATATATACATGGAATTTAACCTCCATTCACATTGTATATTTTCCATTTAAGAGTTGAAGATAAAAACCCATCATGTCAGGTTAATATTTCACATAATCCACTTTTCAACACCTTGAATAGTATACATGATGTGTAGATACATTACAGCATATACTATTTCACTACATATTTTTTGATGTAGTTACATGTCTTTTAACATGTATTGGTCCTATAAATTCTCTAGAGATAGTTTTTATTCCAATTTCCAAAACAATCTATCCTAAACCACCTCTAAATCCTTCCAATCATGGAAAACTCTATAAACCCATTTATCCCATTTATATATGGAATACATAAATGAAAATTAATATTCATCCCAAAAATTTAGGTTATTTTCCCAAACAAAGTCTCTGGATCTCTGAACAAGACTTAACCCCCACGGTTTAATGACAATGTAAAACAAAACAAAACACATTTAACAGAAAAACTCAAATAGAGATGTACTTGAAAAAATATGGGATCTTACACATGGGTATTTCAATGATGAAATCCATGTTTATGTTTTCCCATTTTTATATTGGTAACAAAAAAGGTTTCTTTAAACCCATATACTTCTATCAGTCAACAATGACTGGTTGGCATACCAAGCATCGAGATTCAAATTCTACAATTTCCCTCTTCATGTTATCAAACTATAAGTTTTACTTCATATCATTATAAATCATAGTTATTACTATATGAATAGATGATGATAATCTATTTTCATTATCATAAAGTTCCCTATCCATTTATTATTTTTATGGGGTGGATATATGACATATAATCCTTGTAACCACATCGTTATCAAAGTAGAATACTATAATATTCACTATATTTTTTTGTAGTTTATCATATTAAAATTTTCACCCAATGATCCTCTCAATAATGTATTTTTCAAAAGTTATTTGAGAATATTATGATGAAGATCATTTTATATTTTACATGTCTATCACTTAAATGTCCAAAAATATTTGTCCCTCTCAATCCCCATCATGGATATGAGTATAGGATCCTTTCTCCTCAAAGAATCTTCCACTTTGTTTATCTTCCTAATATGGTAATGAATCGTCAAAATCATTGTTCAACTCCAACCACCTTTTATGGACCATATTTATAACCTTTTGTGTTAATATATACCTTAGGGTTTTATGATCTGTATATATTTCACACTTCTCACCATAGAGATAATTCTAGTTATGTTTTACATGAGACCACTATAACTAATTCTAGATCATTAGGATGGTAGTTCTTATCATGGATCTTTAATTAGAGGGTGGCATGGTCTATAAATTTACAATAATTCATCAGTACATCGACAAATCCTTTATTTTATGAATCAATATACTTCACAAACCCTTCCACAAAGTTGGGTAATGTGAGAATGTGTTCACTAACTATACTTTTCTTTAACATTAGAAATATATCTCCAGATTAAATAGAATAGAAAATATTCACTATCTTCCATGTTATCTAGATTAGTAGGCTTGGAAGTCATGGGAATTTTCTCAACAATAGATGTATTAAATAGATAATCCAAGGAAACTATAGAAATCAATCGATTATTTTATTTTGGGTCATCATTCAATGTCATGTTTTTTAAGGGTCCAAATATATCCCTTTTTTTATGATAACATATTAAAGTAATGATACTTCCTCCATCCAAATAAAATTTTTATTATAAATTACTTATAACTTTTACTTTAGAATGGTATGTAGTATTACATTTAAATTAGCCTAATATTTCTTGTTTCCATTATATTAGATTAGAATATTATCTATAAATATTACCATAATTTTTTCAAGGTAATACCTAATTACTATATACATTATGCCCGTGAAGATATCTATAGGATTAGTGAATCCAAAACGAATCACAGTGAACTTGTAATTCACTTACTTTCAATGAAAATAATTCATTGATATAACATCCTTATTCACATTTTATAGATAACATCCCAATCAAAGATCCACTATGTATAATTATGAGGATCCACATAGATGATTAAAAAAGTCATCAACTCCTGAAATATGATACTTGTAAATTATCATGATCATGTTATGATCACTATAATCAATATAGAGGAGCATTGAACCATATATCTTGAAAAATGGGATATCCACACCCCATGTAGAATAAAATGGGAATATAAACCCAGTATCCATATTCTTTTATTGTTTATTCGTTAATTTTTCATGTTCAACAGTGGTTATTTGATATAGAGTCATTAATATTGGAAAAGCATCAGGTATTTTTTTCAAGTGAGAACTTATCCTCATGGACTAGAGGAACACTATTAAACCCCTTTGGATTCTCATTAGTATATTAAATTATTGTGACCATTTCATCAATGATGAACATTTTCGTAGTATCAATCATTTTATCTAGTTATACTTTCTACTAAGGTGTAATATTCATCTTGAGAGGATGATTCCAATGGAAATTCATCACCCTCCTTTCACATGTATAGAATCAAAGGGTGACTCGTGATATAATGTTATATTTACTTCTCCAAAAATATTATGTGGGATATATATTAGGACATAAAATTCTTATAAAAAAATTGTATCATATTCCAAAAAATGAAACTTTCCCAATGTTTTCTATAAAGTTCAACTTAAGCATTCAAAATTGGTGATGATTCATATTATCGGGATGTTATTGTTTCCCAATTTTTAATTTTCTATAAGATAACTACTTAAATATTTTGACATGGTGTTTCAATAGTTCAACAAGAAATTCTTGATATGAAATAATGTGTACAATCAGCATCACATAAGTAATTTTCAATTTATGAATGGATGATAATCTATCCATTTATTATATGATTCTGGTTCATATAATTTTCTACTTTGAAAATAAATATATGGTTTAAAATATTAATACTATTAGACACAAAAAAAGAAATTATAATAATTGATGGGATAACTCATAAATTATATATATTCCTTAACCATTGAGTTAATAGGTTTCCATCGATATTATACATGATGTTATCCAAAAATTAAATTTTATTGTAATCTTTTCCCTTCACAATGGTTTGTAATGATATTGTGAATTTTAAATAATATAATCAGGGATTATAAATCCATCTAGGAAACAAGTTCTCTTTTCCATGCACCCAGTGATGATCCAATAATTACCCAATGCCCCATTTTTTGAGAATATTACAAGTTACTATAAATGTTATTGGGAAACATCCACTTATAGTATCTAAAATGTTATTTCATATCTTGGAAACCAATAAGTCTATACATTACCAAATTATTGGGATTTTTCCTTTATATATACTTATCCATAAGGCATTCAATATGTTTTTCATATCCTAATTAAAAAAAATAACATGACATTCCAATAAAACCAACCATTAAAACCCAATTCTTTACACATTATTTTATGATGTTTTACATGAATTAAAACATAATAAAATACATGACGATTGAGAGGCCTAATGTCTTTGGGAAACTAGATATATCAAAAATTAACTTTAAACAGAGATACAATGATATTATTTAAAACTCAATCACATTCTCTTAAAAATGTATTTCTATTCTAAATTAGCATGGGTTAACCTTGGGATTTATATAAGAATGATGTGATATATAAAACCTAATAATAGAATAATAAAATCATATCATGATAGATTTAAATAAATTTGAGTTAATAGGATTACTAAGATAACATAAAGTAATGAGAATCATAAACATGAACATATAATCATGATATAACATAATAATATCAAGACAAAAAATGTCATGTCGAAACAACATATGACATGAACTCATAAACATAAGTAATGGATAAATACGAAGAAATACAAAGAGTTTCTCATTATTATTACTCATATGATCCATATATGGTATATCATGAGAGAAAAAAAGTATCGGATTCATTTTAGTCCTATGTAATTCTGGCCACACCCATCACATTTATTTCTTGTACATGCATTTGTGGGACACATAGATCATCCAACATAATAAATAATTTCATGAATCTTAATCCCATGATTGAGGAGTGTCAGTTACTTTAATAGAATTGCACAATTAATTAATGATAGTAATATTTTGTTGAATACCCTAGAGTGGAGATTGGGATGGGTATTTGCTGATCAAATGGATGGAATGAAAAATCATAGGATAATTTCAGCAACATGAAAAGTGTACATAATGAATCATATAAGAATTTGTTGAGAGTGAATGGGGATCTATAATAAATTTTGGATGATAAGTAATATAGATTTTATTTTTGAAAACATATTATACTATGGAAAATTCGTAATCTAATTGAATAACTAAAAGAAAGTGATTGAATAATATGGAAATGTATAGAATCACTTATATTAAGTTGGTGATTCAAAAAACTGGGAGAGACTATTCATGGTCATGTAAACACATTGGGGGGATTTAAGGAGGGATAGAGAGTTTAAATCCATGATCAATGGGTTTTTAGTGATGAAGATTTGGATGTTATTTGGGTATTTATAGTAAAGAAGTGGATTTATTTATTAATTTATAATAAAAATTTTTGTACTCTATGCAATAAAACAATAATAAAATAGTCCCTCCCACGGTTTTTAACCATATTTTCTCGCAAATAATAGTTTTTTAAAATAAAATTGTTGTTAATAACTTAAATCCTTAAAATAATGCCATTGGTGGTGTGGATGTGAAGCATATTCCTAAAGTATATTTTTTAATTCCATAAAATATAATAGTGTTTTTGGAGTATTCATTAATGGAATTTAAAATTAATTGAAACATATAAAAAATAATTTTAAAGGGAATATCAATATTTTTTGATGGAGACATTTTGTAGAACATAAAATATTACTTTTGTGCTATTATAATGTTATAATACATACAATATAATTATATTATATTTAATTTTTACCCAAAAATGTTACAATCTTAACAAATTATGAAAAATAATTTAATAGATAATTTCTATGTTCTTATTTCAAATATTTAATTTTTATTTTTTTTTGAATATTATATTTTAAACATTAAAAATACTTATTCACCGAAAAATAATAATTTTAAGACACTTTTTTTACCCTTACGAAAATTAGGCTGGACTTCATTATATTATATTATAATTTATATTAAAATATTTTTTATTTAATATGAATATTTCATGAAAATATATTGTATTTTAAATTTCATAAATTTATCAGAAAATTTGTATTTATCAAACAAATATATATCATTCTCAAAAATATAATTATAGTTTCTTTGCATAACGCAACAATTTTTGTTAAAGTAATAATTAAACAATATATATAATGAAAAAAAATGGATAAATATAATTATTATTTCATATAAATTAAAATATAAAAAATAATATTACTAGGGTATAGATACACAACACATTATTAAACTAATGTACCCCCTAAGGGTAAGGTGTGTGACGGTGAGAATATCATGTTGTGTTTTGGCGACCATGGTTTGTGTCATGATCTTGATAATCTTGGAAATCCACCATTAAAGGTTTCACTCACACATCAGTTGATGGATCTTAGATTAGACTAGGTCAAAGGAATATATGATTGATTATATATCCCTCATAAGCTCTTATAAATGGGCTGTATAGGGAACCATCAAACCATTCAAGGCCATTTCTTCTTCTATCTGTGTCTATTTGACTATTGTATTTCTCTTAACATATATTAATCAGAATGGTTTTGATAAAATGACTATATTATCAATGGATATGATGCTTAATATAATTTAAAATCAGAAAGACTATAATGCTAAAAAATAACAAAATTAGGTCTATCGTTTTCTGTACTAATTATAGTAATTAATACATTTATTCATAGAAAAATGTACATCTATTTATGATTGTTCGTGGCATTATAATTCTTATTCCATAAATATATACACTAAATTTTGGTTATATTAGAACATATATCTATCTTCCACCCTAGAAAACCATTACTGATCGATATATAGAAAAAAATTTGTAATTCTCATTGAGGTGTATCTACACTTACTCTTGATAGAAATATATATCCAGTTGATATTGGACCAGTAGTCAGATGTTTGACTATATGAATTAGGATCTAGTGATGAATAAATTTTATAATAAGTCATATTCTTATTTTCCATAAAAATCATTTATCTAGACAATTCAATATTACGATTCACATTTTCTCATTCCCCAGATCAGATTTTGGGGAGGTATTTTGAATTAAAATGATGCAAAGGAAAAATCACCATATATATATCCCATATGGGATTGTCCCGTAGTATTTCACAAGGATTAATTTAAGGGTATATATTCAACATTATCCATGGAAGGAAATTACATCATATCTCCAGTTAATTGATGGTTTTGTAATAAGTACCATCTATAAGTTTCTTGGCTCCAAAATATTTGAATAGAAGAAGGAAGTAAAAGAGGCCCCGTGACCTGCTTCGTGAATCCACGGTGCGGATCCCCCCCAAGCAACGTGATCACTTTGTAGCAACAGAGGCGGTACACCCCACAAATGCCCCTGACGTTCGTGAACCCATCGAAAAGAAACAAAGGCGGTACGCCCTACGAATGCCCCTGATGTTTGCGAACCTGCTGCGAAGAAAAAGAGGTGGTACCCCTCCTCGAACACGGTTGACGTTCGCGACCCACCGCCAAGAAACCGAAGCCCTCTTTATACCGCGTAAGCTCTACTTTGTGGAGCCTCTTGCCTATAAATACAGATCTCCCCCTGATCCCCCCAGGACGGACAATCCGACCTTTCGGCTTCTCAGCTCCCAAATCATGAAGCACACTTTGCTCCGCGAATCATGAGCTCTGAGAGGTATTTTGTCTTCACGAGAGGCCTCCACATTGTCTAATTTTTATCCCCTCTTCTGAGAGGGATGTCTTTCGCAAAGCCTAAGGGCTTTCGAAAAGGAAGGGGATCCCCAAGGGGACCCGGGTTGTCGCGGAGTGTTTATACTTAGTGAAATACCCCTCCTGTACATGTGATCCACATTCCAAGGCAGGGTCATTATACTTCACGAAGCACATTGCTTAGCGACACTTTGCTTCACTAGGCACCTAAGCTCTGTCAGGCAGTGCTTCATGAATGCCTTTAAACTTCACGAAGAACCTAACATTTGAACCTCTACCCCATTCTAAGGCTAAGGAACCCCACTTCGTGAAGTACACCCCTTCGCCAGTGCCCTACACTATGCAGAGCAACCGATCTCCACAAGGCCCCTACCTGTGGACTCCTCTGCCTAGAAATTCTTCTTCTCATGCGACCCTCCAGGATTGCACGATATGACTACAAAGTCCCTTGGATGATACAGCTCGTAGAGTTGCTTCGCCTAATGCTTCTTCACATAGGCATGCTAATGGATATTTCTTCTTTGCATAGCCACGCTAATGTGGACCCCTCGATGGTTCACTCTGTGACCCCCTTCACCACAGTATTGCCTGTACCTTCCCTCCCACAAGGAGAAGAGGGTACCAGTTATGTAAGTCCTAGGGCTGTGGAATAATCCCACCTCGTTCTAGAAGAAGGACATTAAATTTCCAAGAACCCTAATCCTCAACACATGACGTTAAACTGTGACATTGCTCCGTGCCTCTCATGCGGGGCGCCCCCACCTTGGACATTCTCCATGCCCCCTGATCCCCACAAGGGATGATATCCTCTTTCTGGGTGTGGTGTTTTTCCGCGGGGGAAGGGCATCCGTCTTGGTGTAACCCTCTAGTCCTTCTTGTGGACGGTAGCAACCATGCACCTCCATACTTCCCCGCCACCAGGGCCAGCAGAGGGTGTGATAGGGAAGGGGAACCTCCATTATTCGGTCCCAAACCCCTCTCCCACTGCACTTTTTCAACCCCGGGCCTCCATCCTAGAGTAAGTCCTAGCACCATGGGCTGCCTAAAGCGCAATCCCCTCTTCGTTTCCCACGGACATACCCTTCGCGACGTGATCATCAGGTCCCTACAACCTCTTGTTTCTCACACCGTTCATGACTCATGTGGGCTTAGAGTGAGTGTCGACCATGACACACCCTGGGCCGCCTCAGAGTGTAAGCCACAAACACCCCCATCCTAGATGACGCTAAACTGTATACCCGAACTACGTGGACTTTGATCCATGTCAAGGCATGGTATGTAGGAAGCCTCATGGGGTTTAATCCCACTACCCAGTCATTCCGACCTCCTTCACGTCAGTTCACCAAACACCACCTTGGGCAGCCTCAGAGTGTAAGCCCCAAACACCCTCGTCCCACATGACGCTAAACTGTATACCCGAACTATGAGGACTTTGATCCATGTCAAGGCATGATATGTAGGAAGCCTTTTGAGGTTCAAGCCCACCACCTGGTCGTTCCAACCCCCTTCACATCGGTTCACCAAACCCCACCTTGGGCCTCCTCAGAGCATAATCCCCATTCCACCTAAACTATGAGGACTTTGATCCATGTCAAGTCATGGTACGTAGGAAGCCTCACGACGTTCAAGCCCATCAACCCTCGGAACAAGGTCCATCTTCATGTCAGTTCTCCGACATGCCCCCATCCCACATGATGATAAACTGCATCTCAATCTTGCGGTATGCTGTTGTGATCCCACCATCTAGTTGTCCCAACACCTCTTTTCACGTCGGTTCAATAGCCCCTTTCCATCCTGAACTATGAGGACTTTGATCCATGTCAAGGCATGGTATGTAGGAAGCCTCCCGAGGTTCATGCCCACCACCCATCGGACCCCAGGTCCATCTTCACATCAGTTATCCGGAATCCATCTTGAACTACGAGGACTTTGATCCATGTTAAGGCATGGTATGTAGGAAGGCTCGCGAGGTTCAATCCCATCAACCATCGGACCAAGGTCTATCTTCAAATCAGTTCTACGACATCCATCCTAAACTACGAGGACTTTTATCCGTGTCAATTCATGGTTCGTAGGAAGCCTCATGAGGTTCTAGCCCGTCAACCATCGGAGTAAGGTCCATCTTCACATCGGTTCTCTGGACTCCATTATAAACTGCGTGGTCTTTGATCGATGCTAAGGCATGGTACGTAGGAAACATCCCAAGGTTCAAGCCCACCACCCACCTTGACCAAGGTCCTCATTCACATCGATTCTCCGACACTACCACCTCTTGAAATACAAAAACTTTAATTCCCTGCCACGAGGACATGTAAGAGGTCTATTTGAGGCTCAAGACGATCATTGGAATCATCTCTAAGATGGTCCCATCTCATTCCTCCTCCATTCCATCCAACTTTCCATCACCCACCCTGATTCTTACCCGGGCCACTACATCCCAGTGAGATCATGCCACCCCATTCCCCTCCACAGTATTCGGGAAGCTGCCCATGGGCTGGCTCCGATATTAGTGTTCCCTCAAGGGGTTTCCTCAATCAGATCCACTCCATCTAGTGTTCAGATCACCCTGATCTGTCTCTACTAAAAATTAAACTTGAGGAATACCCTGTGTTAAACACAAGAAGCTGAGGAAAACCTCAGATACATGCCTATGACATATGATTCACTGCGCTCTATGTGGGATGCCTCAAGCTTCCATGCCCTCGATAATCCCTATAATATGGGACAAAAGACAGATACGCCAATTCCGTAGTGTTCAGACACGTTAGTGATGCCTCGACGTGACTACTCCCGCAACCAAAGGTTGCTCCCCTGACCGGAACCCTTGGAATGAATTTATAGGAGCAGTGTAATTAACCGGTGTCCATGGAAACATGACACTAGGAAGAGTTTCATGAACAACTTATTAAATCTATAAGGGAGACCCAGACTAGGTGACGAGTTCTGAGTAGGAATCCACAGATGGAAGAACCAACAACCCGTTGACCTGGACCATCGTTGAATATGGTAAAAGTTTAATATTTATATTCCTATAAACTACAGTATATGTGGAAAGCAGGGTCGAACCCACAAAGATGGTGATTTTGACCACTATTCTTCTAAAAAACATACAAAAAGATCCCATTGTTGTGAGTAGTGGTATAGATTTTCTATTTCTTTTATATTTCTTTTATTTTTAAAATTTTACTCTAATGAAACACTACAATATTTTTCAGTTTTCATTATAAACTATTTTGAAATAAGAAATTGACAAAGAAAAGTAAGAGACAGAGATATAAAATGCTGATAGTGAACACTCAAGTAAATTGCTCGGGGAAAAGTCTGCATAATATTGGTTTAATAGGTATTACTAATCACTTTAAAGTTATTGCCTTGCACCACCATAAAAAGAGTGACTTGCCTCCCTCACCAAGATTTAAGTTACACAGACTGAATGATTTTGGAGTTTACCACTCCAAAACAAATCAGCTGTGAAAATCTAGAAAAGATTATAACAACAGAATGAACTCACCGTAAGTCCCGAAGCATTTGTGAATTGATTATATTTTTTAAGATGTTTCCACGATCAATCTCACCAATTTTACTGTGGAGTTTTGAAAATTACGTACTAGTGGTGAAAACAAATTGATTGAAATCAGCACCAATCTCGTCGATCATTACTGAATTCAGTGAATTGATTAAGTGATATGAGAATTAAAAGTAACCAGTAGAACTTCAATTCATCCCTGAACATAAAATTTAGATAACTAATATATTGATCATTATCACTAACTTGATTAAAAAAGTCATTCAATTACAGAGGAAGAGATTAAAAGGAAAACATAGGAAGAAAACTCCCTATGCTCACATCAATAATGCAACTCCTAGCCCTCGGATCTCCGAAGAGCGGCTCTTTGAGAATTGCTCCAGGTAATCTACTCTGCTCTGAGACTGGTGTGTTCGTTGAGTGCGTGTGTCTTGGGGAATGAATTCCCCCTAAATTCTACTGCTTGCTCTATTTTAGTACCTTGATATCATCTACTACATGTCACTGCTCATTCTCCACCGACTTCGAATGTTCTTCACCCACACACTGCAAAATGTGCGTTTTTTCGCAACAAGAACGTCGCGCTTTCTTTTCTCATGTAACTAACTTCGGTCAAGATAGTTTTATGTATCTGGACCTTTTCCCATCTCAAGAATGAACCTAAAAAATTAAATAAGCAAGACAAGTAAAAAAATGAGGATGCAAGTTAAATGTTATTTTTAATCTTTAATAATTAACTAAAGCTAATTGATAAATATAGGCTTTTAAATTATTTATACAATTATTAACTCTGATAAAACATAATTTATTAAAGAGTTATTAATTTAATTAAGTTAATAGAATAATTCCTAAGTTATTAATATTATTATTTTTGACTAATTTATTAAAATTGAAAACATAAATAAATAAATAAATAAGTTAATATTTAATATTATATTAATAATTTAATTATTACTATTAAAGAAATTAAGTTGCTAGATTAGTTAATTAATTAGATAATTTTAATTTAGTAATTAAAATTATTACTTTAATTTGTTAAGTAAATTTAATAATTTATTTATAATTATTCTTAATTTTATATTTATAACATAAATAGTAAATTAATTTACTATTTAAATTCATTATTAAATTAGTTTTATAATTTAATTTATAATTTATTAATATTTTAAATTTATAACCTTTATAAATTACTAAATATTTATTTGAATTTTTTAAAGTTATCTTTAAATTTAGTCAACTTTAATTTTTGTTTTAATTTAATTCTATTATCTATTTAATTTCTTAATATTCTTTTTAACTTTTATTTTATTATTTTTATGTAATTTTTTATTTTATTTTTTCCTTAATCTCCCTTCTTCCCCCTGCCCTAATTTGGCATACAGTAGGGGGGTTCTTCTTCTTCCTTAGAACCCGGCGGTTCCCTCCTTGGCAGGCCAACAGCGGCTACGAATTCGGCCTTTAGCGGCAGCCAGTAGTGATTCCAGTGGGCAGAAAATCTGGTTTTCCCCCTCGCGGCATCAGAAATCTTCTCTTCAAGGTGACTTAAGAAAAAGGTGTGTCTTCCTTCAGATGGATAGTAGTGCAATGTGGTCTACCCTGCTCAGCATATCTCGACAGTGGAACCTCTCCTCTCTAGCGTAGAATTCCCCTTCTAGCGGACTCGATTGGGTTCGACATAGCTCACCCACCTCCTTAGAAGACGGCACGATATCCAAATTCGGCTAGCGACGCGACTTCCATTGGAAACTCATCCCCCTTCGAAAAGCAGTGCATGCAAGGATGTGGTGAGCCCTCCCTCAGGTGGCGGCGGCTTTGGATCCTTGATTTGGACCAGCGACAGGTCGACGCAACATCATCCTTATCCTCACTGCGGCAAACGAAGCTCCTGGACCAGCCCTACTTCAGCCTTGGCTCCAGCGCAGAAGCAACAACGATGAACAGCGGGTTGACTTACGATTTCAGAAATAGAATTTGATTTGTGATTGTTTTTACTACTGTGTTTATGTGTTGTGGCAGAGAAAATGGTGTGGAGAAGGGAAGAATATTTGTTGTTGTTGTAGTGAGAAAAGGAGTTGAGAATGGTGGGTGTAAACAGCGAGGAAGGAATAAAGGTCTATCAGTGAGGATGAAGGGCTGGAGGTGTATCGGTGAGAAAAATATATCAGTGCGGATGGATTATAGATAGATGTAATGGTGAGATGAGTGAAGAGAAATGTGGTATTGAAGTATCAGTGAGGTTGGAGATGTATCATCGGTGAGGGAGCTACCGATAGAGAGACAGAGTAAATGTGCTAACGGTGAGAAAATGAAAAGGTTGTATCAGTGAGGATAGAAAGTAGCTACCGATGAGGTCAAAAATTGCCTAACAATGAGGAAAGAGTACCAGCAAGGAATGGATACCAGTAGCTATAATGGTGAGAAAAAAAAAGAAAATCCTATCAGTAAGGTAGCATAACACTGAGGTGCGGGAAGAGAAAGAGCTACCGATAGAATAAAAAAAATTAAAGGTAACAGTGGTGAGCAAGGTCACCGATATGAAATAAAAAGGGATCACCATTAGAAAAAGATGAAAATTAAATAAAAAAAATAAAATAAACATATAATTAAATCTTAAGTAAGCTAAATAAAAGATTAAAAATAATTAATTAAAAAGACAAATAAACACCACAAATTTAAAACAAGATTTTTATTAAACTTTAAACATTTAAATAATTAATTGACAACTGTTAATTTATTATATGAATAATTAATAAAGTAATATAATAAATGAACTAATTTAAAATAACAATAAAAATTAATTAAAGAATAGCAGAAAATATAAATAAAAAGCATTGGTGACCCAATAAGTCATCTTAAGAGCTCGTCTACCTCACCGGTAGACTAAAACCAAAAAAATGAATTAATAACCAATCTGCATTCATAAAATAATCAAATTAATGTTTAAAAACTATTAATTAATTAATTAACTATTTGAACTAATAAAATTAAAGGATAATTACTTTAATTGAATTAAACAACACAAATTATTTACTTAAGTGATTGGAAGAGCATATAAACAAATTAATTAATATAATCAACCAAATCTAATGTTACTAAGTTACAATATTAATTATTAAAATAAAGTCTAAGTAAATTAAATATATTTACAATGATTAAATAATTTTCTATAATAAAAATTAACTATTAAAAAGTCAACCAGAATTAATTTAAACAAACTAAATACTCACCGCTGCTGATAAAATTAAAGGCCTCACCGGTATAAATTAAAGGCGACCGATAGGACATAAAAATAATTTTATCATTATACTCAGATAATAGCTACCGGTAGGAAATCATATTGGTGACAAAGATTACTGATATAACAAAGGTCACCGTTACATCCCAAAATAGGCTATCGGTAAGCAAAAAGAAAGTAGGTCGCCATTAGACAGTATCGGTAACCTGGCTACTAGTAGAGCAAATGTAATCCTGCTATTGGTACCTCAGCTACCGGTAGTCTGGAAAGCTGTAACTAAGTTGTATAAACATAAAAATTAAAAGTAAATTAATTAGAAAACTGAATAATTATTAATAATGAAAAATTAAATAAAATAAACAAATATAGATTAAATAAACAAATTGAAAATTAATTATATTAAAAAAAAGAAGGAATAAATCAACTATTTAAGGGTCCATAATTACATAATATGTTATAAAAAATGTATATTTAACAAATTTAATTATAAAAATACAAAAGTGAATTTATTAGATAAAAAGTGTAAAAATAATTAAATAAATCATTAAAAATTAATAAAAAGGATGTGGCAAACTGTGTAATGATAAGGCCACATTAAATTCCCCCATACTTAAGCATTTTTTTTCCTCAAACAATCCCATGATTTATTTTAATTGAAAAACATAGGTAAGTTTATAATTCAAATCAAAATGTAACATGTCAAGAATTTTAAACAGAGAACTTCAAAAACATGTTAGAAGGTTTTTAGAAGCCAAGTCACTCAAATGAACCTTGCATAGAACAAAGTATCACTAGTAATTAAGAAAGCAAAGACCATCCTTCAAAAAAGATGCCATGCCCCATATGTGATACAACATAATGAATCACTTCAATCAAAACTCATGTTCTAATCCCAAAAATGACAGGGGATAAAATTTCAATGGAATTAAGACCTTAACCATGGAACTTTTCACTTGAATCGTCACCTAGGTTCCAACAATAATTTTTTTTATGAATCACCTCAATGACACAACATAAATGATTTCAATATAAACCATTTAATTCCTTATTCATTTGGAATTCATCATTCCCCTCACCTTAATGAGCTCATTTTTTGACCCTAGACACTTTATTTTTTTCCCAAGCCTTGTATCATGTGCTTAGCATTGTTCAATGCACTTATTCAAAGTTTTTAGAGGGATTTTAGAGTAAACAGAAACACACCCAGAATCTAGGGTCTCAGAGACTCACTGTGGGATCCTAGATGCCCAAATTTCTCCAGTTTCAAAGGATTTATAATTAATTCATTTACATTGGCTCATTAAAGCAATTACTTTTAAAAATTTAAAAGATGAAAGAGGCCCCTAGAATCAGAATCAAACTTCTAGTTCATGGGGGTATGATCATAACTCCAAAAACATTTAACCCATATCACTTTAAGAAGTAGTTCCTAAACCATATATCCATGAAATCACTAATCAAGACCACTCAGCAATTATCCAACCTCATCAATTTCAGACTCAAAGAAGCTCTTAAATACCAGTAAGGAACTTATCCAAAGGTAAGACCCAATTGAGAAAACTATAAAGCCTAAAATTATGCAAGAATGTTGAAAAATTTAACCATTTTTTAACAAAAAGTATGAATTTATAGTTGGAATTGATGGGATGTCAATAAATCGCAGATTAGAACAATCAATAATTGACCACCTCCCCCACACATAAAACCCAACTTTGTCCCCAAATTAGACTTATAAATATATAAAAGAACAATTAAGCAATTTAAGTTCAGAACATATTTTCAATTTAGTAGATTTATGACATGTATAAAGGGTCTCAATGAAGTTCAAAAATTATTGTTTGCCACAATAAATAAATAATTAGCAGATTCATTAGCAAGTACAGACATTAAAATTGATTCCAATGGAATATAAGTCATGAGGGCACAATTAATTGGGTGTAATATTTTTAACAAATTAGGAATCAAATGGATGTTCAATAAAGCATAATGTTGTATGCTAAACACCCCAACATTAATGAGATTTTAAATACCAGTAGCATGTACCCCCCCCCCCACACTTAGTTTCATAAAGTTAAATGGGTTTAAAACAATGAAATTCAGTTTCCAGCAGTGAATCACATGCAGTGTTTTTAATTCAACTTAGTGACCTGTAGTAGAATTTTATAGAGGTCAAGAAGATTTTTTTTAAAACCACAACATATAGTGAAGAATTTGTTTTTTAATGAAAGACATGTAGAAGATTTTTAAAATAAGTAAGGATCAGAAAAATGAAATAGAAGTTTAATAGTAAAATACTCCCCTCACTAGTTTTTTATTAGTCTTTCAGCATGAGAATACCACTCCATCAAATGACACAGCAACAACATCTTGGGAAAGAACATGTAAACCAGGAAGAAAAATCCAGAAGGGATAGAGTAAATATAAAACAATAGAGCAACACTTTATTCAACACTAAATCAAGAACAAAAAAAATAAACACAAAAGAATGAAAATGGGTTGACTCCCATGAAGAACTGAATTTAAAGTCTTCAGTTAGACTTTATTTAATTTAATTTTTTTAATTATTAACAAAACAAGACCATGGGTTGCCTCCCATGCAGCGCTAGGTTTAATGTCCCCAGCCAGACTCAATTTTCCCAGATATTTCTATCCATGATCATTTAATGGAAATAAATTATTAATTATGTGAACTTCACTATTATCTAAATATTCAAAAATAGGATTAACCAAAACATTCTCATCTATAGTATCAAACAATATTCTCAAATGTTATTTCAAAGAAATAGTTTCTAATATAACGTCCAGTCCATTTTGGGCCCTAAAAACCACTTGCTCAGCTTCAAAAATGTTCAGCATCTTCTTAAGAAGAACACTAATTTTACTAGTAAAACTGACATGGCTTCCCCAACACTTAGAGGTCAAATGAAAACCAGAATTAGAAGAAAAACAATCAGAAAAATGTTCAGTATTTTCAATGGATATTCCCAGTATATCTTGCACAAAGGATAATTCAGAAAACTCTCGGAAGAAGGAATCATATTCCGGTTCCAGCAGGTGGTACCCCATTTCCAAAAACGAATCAAATTATGTGAATCTTTCAAGTTAAGGTTCGAAGTCATCACAAACAATATCAAACGGATCATGAAAGAATGTTCCCAGAAAATACACTTTCTCATAATGGGTAAAATTTAGTTTTTCATCAAGACTGAGACCAGAACATTCTCCAACATCAGAAAACCTTATATAGTCGTCTTCATAAGGATAGCCTTCAAAAACTGGTTTCGGCATTTCAGGGAAATATTGTGACTCACTCTCTAGAAATGGTTATAAAGAAAGATTTGTTCATCTAGAGGAGGGAGTGGGACCTGAATAGATGCTTGAAGAAAAGTTTCAATAGACTGGGGAATCAAAATCCCTGTGATCTCAAGAGGAAAAGAACCATACTTAGCTCGAACCTCAATTTAAAAACATTTATTCTCAGCAACATCTATCAAATCACAACCAACCACATGTTGAGGTTTTTGAACACTAAAACTCCTCCACATCATCAATGGATTGAAGACTGAGCTTCCCCTTGGAGACATCAATGATAGAACCAGATGTAGCAAGGAAGGGTCTCCCTAAGAATATTGGGACATTTTCATCAAACTCCATATCTAAGATATGGAAGTCTATGGGTTGTGTAAGTTTTCCTGCACTCACTATAGACCATCGAACCTCCCTAAAGGGTGTGTGAGTGACCTGTCAGCAAGTTGATGAAAAACAGAAGTTGGTTGCAAATCCCTGAGACCCAACCTTCTAAAAAGGGTGTAAGGCATAAGATTGATGCTTTCTCCTAAGTCACACAAACAATTAAGTTGCTCACTTGCTCCAATTTTGCATTGAATAATAAAGCTGCAAGGATCTTTTAATTTTGGAGGCAACTTCTTTAACAAGATCGGACTATAATCCTTATTGAGATTAACTTTGTCCATCTTCTTCCAATCATTTTTATGTTTAAGAAACCTTTTGGTAAAAGCAACACATGATTGAATTTTATCTAAAGCTTCTACAAATTTCATGTTGATAATAAAGATTCAAATCATTTTAAGAAACCTCAAATAATCAGGTTCGTTATTCTTCTTCACTCTTTTTGGGAAGGGAATGGGAGGGGCATAATTTTTAAGAACAGGTTGATTATTATCCTTCTCCTCAATTCCATTGTTTTTATTTTATTCTTTAATTAACTCCCACATCATTTTCCTAGGTTCTTGAACTTTTTTAGGTGCAAATTTAAAATTTTGTTCAGGTTGAACAAAGCTGTCCAGATTCCCAGATTCTATTTCAAATATATTTTTCTTTCCAGATTCAGTTTTTTCATCAGTTTTAATTTTCCCAGAGTGTTTCTTTACTTTTTCTTGGGTTTGAAGGCCAGATCTAGTGGTTACAGCCATGATATTCTCTCTTGGATTTAGAATTGAAGTGTTGGGCAGCTTTCTATTTCCCTTATCACCTTGATCCTTAGCTATTTGAATTATTTGATGTTCTAAATTAAGAATCTTACCATCTGTTTCCTTACTAAATGAACTCATTTCTCCCAAAACATGTTGTAATATCCCCTTTAACTCCCCTTGAGATTTATAACATTCAACCCAATATTGGTTTGAGTTATAAGTCTTAGGGTGTGATTGGTAGTTAGGGGTAGTGGTATGATTTATGACACCTTGTTCTTTCCAGGACATGTTTGGGTGAGTTTGATATCCAAACATGTACTGATCGGAGAATTGATCATTTGTACCTTGGTTCCTAGCTCTAAAATCTACAAAAATGGCACTCTCATCAAACTAGATAGAGAGATCAAAATTAGGACAACATGTATGAGTGTGACCGAACATCCCACAATGATTACATTGCTCCCTTAAGACTCTATCACTAACAACAGAAGCCTGAGGATTAACTTCACCTTTATGTACAAACCTCTTCCTAAAGCACTTGTGCTGAGATTTTTGAGCAAGCTTGTCATACACAAGTTTCAGCTCATTAGCAGTATAGTAAAAAAAGTCACCCCCACATAATTGGTTAACTAAATTTTGGTTGTAAGGGGGGAGAGAATTATAGAAGGATTACATGAGTAAATGGGGAGAAAATTGACGATTGGGACATTGTATAAGGAGACACCTAAACCTATCCCATGCCTTGTGAAATAACTCTCCCTCATCATGGACAAACCCAGTAATTTTTTGCCTAATCTCAGAGGTGGTGTTCCTAGGATAGAATTTCGATATAAAGGCAGTAAAAACCTCTTCCTAGGTCTCAAAAAATTTTTCATCTAAGTTCTGAAAACAAGTCCTAGCCTTCCCCTTCAGAAAAAATGGAAACAACCTCAATCTCAACTCCTACTCATAAAGATCTCTCAAAGGTATTTGTTGTACAAAACTATAGAACTCTCTAATGAACTCAATAAAATACTCTCCTCGAAGACCATTGAATTAAGGAAGTTGAGAAAGATGAGACTGCTTAATTTCATAATTCCTAGACCTAGGGGTAAAACTAATGCAATATGGGTTACTTGAAACAATTGGAATTTGAAATTCCATAAGTCTAGGGAGCTGATGGGATGGAACTATAGGCTGTGGCACATTTATGTTTTGATCAACTCTATTATCGTGATACTCCATTACAATGTTTTTTAGGAGCAGCTAAATGTTTGTCTAGATCAAGGTTCAGTGGATATAATGTAATAATAAATTCTCTTGTGCTCATGAAAAGTGTAAAACAGTTCAAAATATCACAATAGTAGAACTAACAGGAGTTCAGCAATAAAAGAAATAGTAGCAATACAGTAGTAAATGAAGCAGATTTTTTTTTACAGTTTTATTTTTTTTCCTTTTTTTGTTTATTATATGTTTTTTGTATTTTTTTAGAAGAAATGGCTCGTAAGTTCCTCAGAAATGGTGCCAAAAACATGACCTAGACCATCATTGAAGATGGTCAAGGTTTTGTATTTATATTCCTACTAACTACAGTATATGTGTAAAGCAGGGTCGAACCCACAGAAAATGTGAATTTGACCAGTATTCTTCTAAAAACTTACAAAAAGATCCCACTATTGTCAGCAGTGGAATAGATTTTCTATTTCTTTTCTAATTTTTTTTTTATTTTTAAAATTTTACTCTAATGAAACACTACAGTCTTTTTGATTTTTCGTTCTAAACTATTATGAAATAAGAAACAAACTATGAAAATTAAGAGATAGAGATATAAAATGCTCATAGTGAACACTCAAGTAAATTGCTCGGGGAAAGGTCTCTATTCTACTGGTTTAATAGGTATTATGAATCTCGTTAAATTTATTACCTTGAACCACCAAAAAGGGAGTGACATACCTCCCTCTCCATGAGTTATGTCACACATACTAATTGATTTTCGAGTTTTCCACTCCAAAACAAATCAGTTGTGAAAAGCTCGAAAATATTATGGCAACAAGACGAACTCGTCGTAAGTCCCGAAGCATTTGTGAATTGATTATAGTTTTTTTAAGATGTTTCCATGATCAATCTCGCTGATTTGATTGTGGAGTTTTGAAAATTAACTACTAGTGTTGAAAAGGAATTGAATGAACTCAGCATCAATCTCACCAATCTTTACTGAATTCAGTGAATTGATTAAGTGATATGAGAATTAAAAGTAACAAGTATAACTTCAATTCATCCATGAACTAAAAATTTAGCTAACTAATATATTGATCATTATCACTAACTTGATTAAAAAAGTCATTCATTTACAGAGGAAGATATTAAAAGGAAAATAGAATAAGAAAACTCCCTTTGGTCGCATCAATACTACTTCTCCAGGCCCTCAGAACTTCGAAGAGCGGCTCTTCGAGAATTTCTCTAGGTATTATACTCTGCTCCGAGACTAGTGTGTTCATTGAGTGAGTGCATCTCGGTGAATGAATGCCCCCTAAAGTCTTCTGCTTTCTCTGTTTTAATACCTTGCTGTCATCTACCGCATGTCACTGCTCAATCTCCACCGACTTCGAAAGTTCTTCACCCACGCACTGCAAAATGTGCATTTTTTCATGACAAGCACATCGCGCTATCTTTTATCACGTAACTAACTTCGGCCAAGATAGTTATATGTATCTGGACGTTTTCCCTTCTCTAGAATGAACCTGAAAAATTAAATATGCAAGAAAAGTAAATAATTGAGGACTTCAGTAAGAAGAAAAAAAGTAATTATTTAAGTTAAATGTTATTTTTAATCTTTAATAATTAACTAAAGTTAATTGATAAATATTTACTTTTAAATTATTTATACAATTATTAACTATGATAAAACATAAGTTATTAAAAAGTTATTAATTTAATTATGTTGATAGAATAATTACTTAGTTATTAATTTTATTATTTTTAACTACGTTATTAAAATTGACAACATAAATAAATAAATAATTAAGTTAATATTTAAGAATATATTAATAATTTATTTATTACTATTAAAAAAATTATGTTGCTAGATTAGTTAATCATTTTGTTAATTTTAATTTAGTAATTAAAATTATTACATTAATTTGTTAAGTAAATTTAATAATTTATATATAATTATTATTAATTATATATTTATACCATAAATAGTAAATTATTTTACTATTTACATTTATTATTAATTTAGTTTTATAATTTAATTTATAATTTATTAATATTTTAAATTTATAACCTTTATAAATTACTTAATATTTATTTGAATTTATTAAATTTAACTTTAACTTTAGCCTACTTTACTTTTTTTTACTTTAATTCTATTATTACTTTAATTTTTTTAATCTTCGTTTTAACTTTGATTTTATAAATTATTTATGTTATTTTTTATTTTATTTTTTCCTTCATCTCTCTTCTTCCCCCCGCTCTAATTTGGCGCACTGCAGGGGGATTTCATCTTCTTCCTTAGAACTCAGTGGCTCCCTCCTTGTAGGGCAGCATCGGCTTCGACTTGGGCCTTCAGTGGCAGCCAACAGCGATTCCAGCGGGCAGTAAGTCCGGTTTTCCCCCTCGCGGCATTGGCAATCTCCTCTTAAAGGTGACTTAAGAAAAAGGTCCCGCTTCATTCGGACAGACAGTAGTGTGATGCGATCTCCCCTGCTCAGCACGTCTCGAGAGTGGTACCTCTCCTCTCCAGCGCGACAGTCCTCTTCTAGCGGACTCAATTGGGTTCGACTCATCTCACCCTCCTGAAAAGACGGCATGCTATCCCAGTTTGGCCAGCGACGCGACTTCCTTGGGAAACTCAGCCCCCTTCGAAAATCCATTCATGCAAGGGTGTGGTACACCCTCCCTCAAGTGGTGGCGGCTTTGGGTCCTTGTTTCGGAGCAGCAGCGGGTCGGCGCAACATCATCCTTCTCCTCACAACCGCAAACGAAGCTCCTGGACCAACCCTGCTTCAACCTCGGCTCCAGCGTAGAAGCAGCAACGACGGACAGCGGCTCGACCTACAATTTCAGAATTAGAATAGGATTTGTGATTGGTTTTGCTGCTGTGTTTTTGTGTTGCGATAGAGAAAATGGTGTGGAGAGGGGAAGTAGTTTTGTTGTTGTTGTAGAGAGCAGTGGAGATGAGAACGGTGGGTGCAAACGGTGAGGAAGGAATAAATGTCTATCTGTGAGGATGAAGGGCTGGAGGTGTATCAGTGAGCAAAAGCTATCAGTGAGGATGAAGTATCGGTAGATGTAACAATGAGGTGAGGGAAGAAAAACGTGGTATTGGGGTATCAATGAGGTTGCAGATGTATCATCGGTGAGGGACCTACTGATAGAGAGAATAAATGAGATAACGATGAGAAAATGAAAAGGCTGTATTAGTGAGGATAGAAAGTAGCTACCGATGATTTAAAAAATTGCCTAACAGTGAGGAAAGAGTACCAGTAAGGAATGGGTATCGATAGCTGTAACGGTGTGAGAAAAAAAATTCCTATCAGTGAGGCAGTATAATAGTGAGGGGCGGGAAGAGAAAGAGCTATAGATAGAATAAAAAAAATTTAAGGTAAGCAGCGGTGAGCAAGGTCACCAATATGAAATAAAAAGGGATCAACATTAGAAATAGATTAAAATTAAATAAACAAAAACAAATTAAACATATAATTAAATCTTAAGTAAGCTAAATAAAAGATTAAAAATAATTAATTAAAAAGACAACTAAACACCATTAATTTAAAACAATATTTTTATTAAACTTCAAACATTAAAATAATTAATTGAAAATTCTTAATTTATTATCTGAATAATTAATATAGTAAGATTAAAAAATTATTAAATTAAAATAACTATAAAAATTAATTAAAGAATAGCAGCAAATATAAATAAAAAGCATTGGTGACCCAATAAGTCACCTTAAGAGCTCATCTTCCTCCCCGGTAGACTACAACCAAATAAAAATGAATTAATAACCAATATTCATATATAAAATAATAAAATTAAAGTTTAAAAACTATTAATTAATTAATTAACTATTTTAAATAACAAAATTAAAGGAGAACTACTTTAATTAAATTAAACAACACCGAATATTTACTTAAGTGATTGGAAGATAATCTAAACAAATTAAATAATATAATTAACCTATTCTAATGTAACTAAGTTAAAAGATTAATTATTAAAATAATGTCTAAGTTAATTAAATAGAATTAAAATGATTAAATATTTGTTAAAAATAAAAATTAACTATTAAAAAGTAAAGAAAAACTAATTTAAACAAACTAAATACTCACTGCTACTGATAAAATTAAAGGGCTCACTAGTAGAAATTAAAGGCTACCGATAGGACATAAAAATAAGGTTACTGTTATACTCAGATAAGAGCTACCGATAGGAAATCATAGTGGTGACAAGGATTACGGATATAAGAAAGGTCACCGTTACATCTCAAAACAGGCTACCGGTAAGAGAAAAGAAAGCAGGTCACTGTTAAATAGTACCAGTAACCTGGCTACTAGTAGAGCAAATGTAACCCTACTATCGGTAGCTTAGCTACCGGTAGTCTGGAAAGACATAACTAAGTTGTATAAACTTAAAAATTAAAATTAAATAAATTATCAAACTCAATAATTATTAATAATAAAAAATTTAAAAAAATAAACAAATATAGATTAAATAAAAAAATTGAAAATTAATTATATTAAAATCAAAGAAGAAATAAATAAACTATTTAAGGGTCCATAATTACATAATATGTTATAAAAAATGAAAATTTGATAATTTTAATTATAAAAATAAAAAAGTTCATTTATTAGATAAAAAAGTCTAAAAATTATTAAATAAATCATTAAAAATTAATAAAAAGGATGTGGAAAACTGTGTAAAAATAAGGCCACATGACCCATCATCCCAGTTTCGATCTAGGAGAAGACATCCCTGAATAAGGATTGACTGCCGCCCACCTTTGGAAAGCGGGAATGTGGGGAAACAAGAGTAGCGCCGACGTCCCTCGAACGTTATGGACGTGCGCACCCCAGAAAGAGGGTCAGAAACAGTAATGGGGAACCCGACATGAAGTTCTTCTCCTCAATATGGATATTAATAGCACTTGAGACAGCAGTAGATTGATGGTTCACCAGATCCAGCTATCCGACGCCGGGTACCGCCAAGAAAATAACGGGGCCCGGTATGAAACTCACAAGAAGTTGGGGTAGTAGAACGTTGGAAATTACTTTCTGAAGCATTATCAGTGTGGATCCCTATTGTCGGCCATCGAAGACGGAATGGCGATGGGGCCCTGGTTGTTGATTTTTTTTCCTCGTTGTACTGCGGAGGTAATCTCTCTACTTCTCAGGAATTAGGCTTCTACTATAGTGACGCAATCACCACCCACCCTCCTACACAAGGGCAGGGGCAATGCCAGCACAACCACTACGCGTGGCTCCACTGCTACCGCAACGGCGTCTGCATCCATGAATGTGGGGCACCCATGCCCCATCTCTCCAATGGAAGTCATCTAACGAAGGGTGATTAACTACCTCGTACGCCGTTACGAGGAGGAGGGTATAATCCCAAGTTGGGATATGGCCCGCCTGGACCTAGAGTCGTCCAGGAGCCTCCTTCAATGCTACCCTCGATGGCCGCACAGGGAGCCCCTGCTCCCCAACCCGACATTCAATCATTTCGGGAGCCTGTCCCTGAAACTCATTGAAGACTCCCTGCCTTATGCTGATGAGTTGGGTGACATCCGGCTCAGTCCGATCAGAGTCCCGATCCAAGGACTCCAAACAAGGTCCCCCACTCAGCCGCATCAGCGCCGCCGTCCAGCCTTGCCAAAGGAGCAGGTAGGCTACGCACCTACACCACAAGCACCAGCCTGCCTAACATGACGCCAGCGTTGAGCCCAAGCGGAGAATGCATGCCAAGGGGCATTAAATTTGATATCTACTATGGCTAGAGCCACTGCCGAAAAATATCATAAAGTCCCTACACACACTGAGCAGGGGCACTCCTACACCCAACTGAGATCGAGACCCCAACTGCCCCACAGGCAGGCTGGGTTGACACTCCTGGTCGTAGGCCTGAGTGGCGATCACCGTGAAACAGGCCGCGGTGCTGCCACCCTGTACAGAGGTCCTCCCCGTACCACTACTACATAGAGCGTGGGCCTCCCTCCCTCCGAATCTCGTCATGGAGGGATGTCCCATGCTACCCCCAACCCAAATGAAGGTATGCCCCGTGGAAGTGACACTTGGCGCAGAAGCCTCTATTGTGCCCACCACACCGGGTATGGAATTCATCCCCCTTCCCCCGACCGTCGATGTGAAGACATTGCCTATCTGGTCCCTCTATAATGTGGGTATCCTCCCTATGTTCTCTCCGCAGCTGGCGAAGGTCCTCCTCGCCCTGGCAACCAGAGGGGTGAAGGTCAGCCTTGCTCTACCCACACCAAGCATGGAGGTCCTCCCCATGCTCCCGTCGGTTCAAACGGAGGTTTCTCCTACATAGGTTCTGTTCATGGAGGTCCTTACCAAGTCCCCTTTGACATTTTTCCTGGTGCTCCTCACACCACGGCTGTCTCAAACAAATGTTCTCTCCACCCTTGCACCAATACGGCCTCAGGACCACATGTTGAGAATCATCCTTGTCATGAGGAGTCACCTAGGGGAAAGAGGGCGGGTCGTCACTGCCAAAAGAAGAATCCTGGGAAGGCCCGGATGGAGATCAAACCGGCCCACTTCTCAGATTATGAGGTGGAATACGACTCAAAAATGGAACCCTCCCCTCATTCCTCCATGTCATGGACCAGGGCAGGAACAAGGCGTGTTAGCCTCATCCTTCCAAAATGTGAATTCCACCGGATTCCTGCCTCTCTCCACAGGTACATCTAGGAGGAAGAAATTTTGGGAGTCCCACAGGTTCTGACCATGCAGTCACCACCGTCTTCCTCAGAAGTGCCCTCTACCTCGACCAGAGATCACAATGATCAATTTTGGGGAACGATGGCGGTTGAGCAACAACATGACCCATTTCCGATAACTGTGATCCCTACACCAGAAGTTGTGTCTGTCATCCCGTCGTATCGTGACATTGTGGTCAAGTCACCGCACTCTTCAAAGGATTGGCCAGAACTCGGCGGCCAGTCGGCTCATTCTCCGTATTCTCCGCTTCCCAGTTTACCATCTCAGCGGTCCGACTGAGTACCGATACCGGTTCCTCAGCCACCTCTAGTTGACAAGTGGGGAAATACGGGGCCATACCTTGAATTCGATCCCAGGAGATTCTGGAACATTCTTGTGGCGGATAAGTTCCTGGAGAAGTTTTGGCCGGTGGTATCAATGAACCTTTGTGCACCGGAATCCCTCACCCCAGAGGAAGTCGAGTTCTTTCGTCAAACCCTATATAACGACCCACACTTTACATACATTGTTAATACTTCAAAATTGAAGCACACTTATTACAACATATGACAAAACCACAAAGGACCGTATAGGTATAGTGTCTTTAGAAACTGGGAAACATAAACAACTGGTTCATAAATCTTCTATAGTGTCTCCCATTTATTTCATCATATCTAGGGTCCCTTTTAGCATATTCTACTTAATATCCATCTTCCTGACCTGGGGAAAAGAAAACATAAAAGGGTGAGCTCAAATGCTCAGCAAGGCAAATAAAGGAAATAAAAATCATATCATATCTTTTTGAAAATCATAACCTGCAAAAGAGATCATAATATCTTAACATGGAACAAATCATAGGAGTGAAAATGAGATCCCCATAATCATAACATAAAACTTGAAACTTTGTGTCATGCACACATAATCATGGAAAATCATTTCTTGTTAGTCATGACTCATTGCCAAGACTATCTTAGTGGACAAAGTCCCTTTCTGAACCGAGTTCACTCCTCGTTTCAGTCCTGTATCACTGAACCGAAATAACCTTCCGTTCCAGCCATGTCTATCTCATGAGATATAAAATCATTACCCAATGCATTGGAGGGAGATATAGGTCCCACCCATCTTATAATGAATCCTTTCTTATGTGTGCCACATAATCATAAAACATACATCATCGCATAACACATGTAACAAAAATGGGATTCTTGAAACATCATGACATCATAAATCAATTCATATAAGATAAAGGAATTCATAAACATAATTCCATCACAACATAGTAAAATCAATGTAAAAATATGGATAGAAACAGAACCCTTTATTATCTTAGATGGAAAATAATTTTGATAAAACACTTGAATTGAATTCTTGAGGAAAATATCCTTTCTTCTTAAAAAACATTTTTCCTTTCATAACATGTCATACAACTTTAAAATAAAAGAAGTTGATTAAAAATAAACTTGAAAACTTGTAAAGGAAGCTTCTTTGAAGTAATGTTTTAAAAATCCATTCATGCCGTATAAGTTAAAAAAAACATTCTTCGTACTTTTGTCGGAAAAGTCAAAAAGTACATCGTACGGAAAAATGACAAAAGATTCCTTTCATATTCTTTACTAAAAACTCACCTAAGGGTAAAATTGGATTTAAACTATTGCAAGTGGATGGAAACAATATTTCATATTGAGGAAACATGGATGTGGATGATAAAATACACCCCAGTAAATACTTACGAATAAACAATCTCGGATAAAAATGAGATTGTGATATTTCCCTTACCTTAGGTCCGATTAGCTTTGTACGTGTCCGAAGCTCCTGTATAATGGTTTAAATAATGTTATTGACTTATTCCAGAATCATACATATTTATATGATATCATATATGGTCATATTATTAGCTTCTTGTTAGTAATATTTCATTGTTACTTGTTACTCGGGTCTTTATAACTTTTTGTTCTTATGCGTGTTTTGTCGAATAAATTCTTATTCTTATCTTTAGGTTATAGATAATTCATTTCCAGAATGGTATTAGTGTATTATATACCACATTCATTCATTCAATTCATTTATATAATCATTATGAAATGAAGATCATGTAGAACGAGTCGCATCACATCGTGGAGACGGTATTCCGTACGTACGCACGAGTGATGATATCATTCCTATGATCGTGGAATTGTATTGGAGTATATATATATTATTTCAGTATCAATATTACTTCATAATAATCATATTTAGTTACTCATTACACCATTATAACCATCCTTGTAAGGTGATGGTGGAAAATAGATTACACCACGGCGTGGAGACGGTATTCCGTACGTACGCATGCGCGGTGATTTCATTTTTCCGTAGGATGGATAGAAGGTGAATTAGGGTTGTTTCATATTTATAATAACATATCAGTATGTAAGTAATACTGATGTTATTACTTTATCATGAAACAACTAAAGAAGAAGAAGTTGAAGAAGAAAGAAATTGAAAAGATCGGTAATGGATATTACCTCTTCTTTGGAACGCTTCTTTGAATCCTCCACTTAAGGAACTAAGATTGGTCTTTGGAGAAGACCTGGACCTCTAGGATTATTCTAGGGAAGTGTAGAGGAGAAAATGGCAGGGGTTGGCCGAGCTTGAGTGCTCAATTTGGTGTGAGGAGGAGGGGGAGGAGGTGCCCTTTTATAAGGGAGGAGAGGGGCACCTTAGGAATATCTCAAAATATTATTTTATATTAAAGTCAAAATCAGTTTATAATGGTTAAAAAGGGTCTTATTTCGAAGATAAAGTGGGGATGGGTCGAAATCCTATCAACCAATAGGATTTAGACAAGTTTAGGGTATTATTTTAACCTTATCAATTAGATTTAACTCTAAGTTAATTATTTTAACTTTTACCGTGTCTTTTTGTTTTCTTTCACTATATGGTTAATACACTTACTATAACATGCCAAACGAACCCCAAATTGTTTATTATTAATATATATATCCTTATCTAAGTCATTTGGCCGAACCTTAGATTTTTAGGAATAAAATAACAATTAATAATATAATATTTGATTTAAAAACTATTTTGTGTCAATTTTGACACTATTTGATATATGATTTGTTTGAAAGTCATAACAGAATTATATGTTCGAACAAAGTTGATTAAATCAACACTAATATATCATAGTAACCTAGAAAATTAGTGTAATTCATAAAAAGTCTCAAATTACATTTATTTTGGTATTTATATTATCAATTTTGTCAATATTTCATTAATAAGATAATTACTGCATCATCTTTGTGTCATAAATAAATTAAATTATTTGATGTCTAAAAATTACAAATAAAATACCATCATGTACGAAATATTTTTAGCTTTCTAATGAATATTTACAATCGAATTTATCTTATGTATAACCCTATATTAAAAATGATTTACTTATTAAACTTTGATTTTAACTATTTTAACCCTTCTTTAAATAAATTAATAATAAATGTCCTAATCTAATCCAAGTGGGCCTAAATGGTCATATTTTATTCCTAAGTTTGTTTTTGGTCGAATTACACTTGTCCAATAGAATTAGGACATGTGTTAGGGTAATATTAATATCATATTTACCCTTAGTTACCCTATTTACTATTAACCGCGGTAAAAATAGTAAAAAGTTACTATTCACCAAAAAATTATTTTCATCTCATTGAACCACATTTTAGTCCTTGATATTAACCGTGTCTCTCGGATTTTTGAAATTCCATTCACAGAAGCGGTAAAATTAAGTTTTATGCAAAATTCAGTTTTTAACCTACCACTTAGTGGTTTCACTATTCATCAAAAATTGAAAGTTTTCAGAAAAATACCAAAATTTCACCCTAGGCTAATTTCGATATTCTGAGTCCAAAAATGAAGTCCATTTTGAAAAATAAAATTTATAAAATTTCAAAAAGTGGTTATTACTATTCATAACGGCTAGTTTTAATAGCATATTGTTGTTTAGTGAAACTCGGTATTGCGTACGACGCAAGCTATCGAGGAAGGTCGCGATTGCGTGTAAAGCAAGCCAAGCAAGTGTTGTATAGAAAAAGATTCCTTTGATGATTTATATAACATAAAAGTCTCGGGTGTTACATTCTACCCCCCTTAAAAAGAATTTCGCCCTCGAAATTCGTCACTTTGCAACAAACAGATGAGGATATTTCTCCCTCATCATATCCTCAAGCTCCCATGTAGCTTCTTCAAGTTGGTGGTTTCTCCATAAAACTTTCACCAAGCGAGTGGTCTTGTTTCGTAGGACTTTTTCGCTACGATCCAGAATCTCTATCGGCTGTTCTTCATAAGAAAGATCTTGCTCCAGCGGTACAACTTCTGAGCTGAGTACATGTGAAGGATCTGGTATGTACTTTCTCAGGAGAGATACATGGAACACATCGTGAACTTGAGAGAGATTCGGTGGAAGCGCCAATCGGTAAGCTACCTTCCCAACACGATCCAGTATTTCAAAAGGACCGATATATCTAGGGCTCAACTTCCCCTTCTTTCCAAATCTCATAACCCTCTTCCAGGGAGATATTCGTAAGAACACTTTATCGCCTACTTCAAACTCTAGGTCTTTTCTTCGGTTGTCGGCAGAACTTTTCTGTCGGCTCTGAGCTGCTCTTATGTGTTGTTGAATAGATCTGACCTTTTCTGCCATTTCATCAACGAGATCAGGTCCTAATAGCTTTCTTTCCCCAACTTCATCCCAGCAAGTTGGAGTCCTGCATTTCTTTCCATAGAGAGCTTCATAAGGAGCCATTTGAATACTGGAGTGAAAGCTATTATTATAAGAAAATTCCACCAAAGGTAGGTGTTGATCCCAACCTCCTTTGAAATCCATAGAGCAAGCTCTCATCATATCTTCTAGGGTTTGAATTGTTCTCTCAGACTGACCATCTGTCTGGGGATGATAAGCAGTGCTGAAACTCAACTCTGTATCCAGAGTATGCTGAAGACTTCACCAGAACTTCGAGGTAAATCTCGGATCTCGATCAGATATAATAGAAAGTGGTACTCCATGCAATCTTACCACTTCCTTTACATATATCATGGCAAGATGATCTAGAGAGAAATCCTCTCTAATAGGAATGAAGTGTGCAGACTTTGTAAGACGATCAACTATGACCCAAATAGCATTATTGCCTTTGGATGTTTTAGGAAGTCCTGTGACAAAGTCCATAGTGATGTTTTCCCATTTCCATTCGGGTATGGGTAATGGTTGTAACATCCCCTTAGACTTCTATCTCTCAGCTTTAACTTGTTGACAAACCAAGCATCGAGAGACATATTCAGCAACATCTCTTTTCATGCCATCCCACCAGAAGTACTCTTTCAGGTCCCTATACATCTTCGTGCTTCCAGGATGAATAGAGAATGAAGAACTATGAGCCTCATCCAGCAGCTCTTTCTTTAATTCGGGGATGGGAGGAACGCAAACCCGATTCCTGAACTTTATTATCCCATCACAATCAAGGTTGAATTCAGGAACATTTCTCACCTTCTTTTGTAACTCGACATCTTCTTTCTGTGCCTCTTTAATCTTCACATGTATAGATGGTTGAACATTCATTTGAGAAAGATAAGATTTTTCCCCTTCCATTATAATTCCAAGATCCATCCTTTGTAAATCCATAAATATTGGATCTTTTGTGATCCTCATCATGGATAAACTAGCATGGTCTTGTCGACTTAATGCATCTGCCACCTTGTTTGCTTTCCCAGGGTGGTAATGGATTGAACAGTCATAATCCTTAATCAGCTCCAACCATCTTCTTTGACGCATATTCAACTCCTTTTGTGTGAAAATATACTTTAAACTTTTATGATCAGTATAAATATCACACCTTTCACCATAAAGGTAATGCCTCCAAATCTTTAATGCAAATATTACCGCAGCCAACTCCAAATCATGTGTTGGGTAATTTTGCTCATGGATTTTCAACTGTCGTGAGGCATAAGCTATCACCATATCATTTTGCATAAGAACACACCCCAATCCCTTCTTGGATGCATCACTGTAGATCACAAACCTTTCTCCACTACAAGGCAGTGTGAGCACAGGTGCACTGGATAACCTTCTTTTAAACTCCTTGAAATTCTCTTCACATTCCTCTGTCCAGACAAACTTAACTCCTTTCCGAGTCAACTTGGTGAGTGGATTAGATAATCGTGAAAAATCTTTTACAAAACGTCGATAATATCCAGCCAAACCAAGAAAACTTCGGATCTCAGTTACTGTTGTTGGTCTTGACCATCTTTCGATAACCTCTGTTTTTGCTGGATCCACAGATATCCCCTCTTTTGAGATTATGTGACCCAAAAATGCAACTTTTTGAAGCCAAAATTCACACTTGGTAAATTTGGCATAAAGCTTCTCCTTTCTCAGGGTCTTCAATATAATTCTCAAGTGATCTTCATGTTCTTCCTTGCTCTTTGAATAGACAAGAATATCGTCTATAAAGACTACCACAAATTGATCAAGATAGTCTCTAAAGACTCTATTCATTAGATCCATGAAGATAGCAGGGGCATTAGTAAGACCAAATGGCATCACTATAAATTCATAGTGTCCATACCTTGTACGGAAAGCCGTCTTTGGTATATCCTCCCTTTTGACCCTTAATTGATGATACCCTGAACGAAGATCAATCTTGGAAAAGTATTGAGCTCCGCGTAGTTGGTCAAATAAGTCATCAATGCGTGGGAGAGGATATTTGTTCTTGATAGTGATCTTGTTAAGTTCTCGATAATCAATGCAGAGTCTCATTGATCCATCTTTCTTCTAAACAAATAGAACAGGTGCTCCCCAAGGTGATGCACTAGGGCGTATGAATCCCTTATCAAGATTCTCTTGGAGTTGCTTCTTCAATTCCTGCAACTCAATTGGGGCCATTCTATAAGGTGTCTTTGAAATAGGCAAAGCACCCGGTACGAGTTCTATTGAAAACTCAACTTCACGATTTGGTGGAAGACCCGGAAATTCCTCCGGAAAGACATCATCAAACTCCCGTACAATGGGCATATTCTTAATCGTGAGTTTCTCACCAACCATTTGAGATAAATAACCTTCATTTAGTGGAATCAATACCCATAAGATGGAAGAAATTTCCACTGGAAGGTTATGTTCATCCTTGCATTGGTATACGATCGTAGATTGATCTGGAGTATGAAATGTGACTTCCCTTCTTTGGCAATTGATATGAGCTCCATGTAGAGAAAGCCAATCCATGCCAAGAATCACATCAAATTCCACTAAAGGAAGGATCACAAGATTTGCAGGAAGCACTTTCCCACAAACTTCGATCGGAGAAGAATTATAAACTTCTGATGCGATTGATGTGCCATTAGGTGTTGTCACAGCTAACTCAACATCTAATTGTTGAGGTAATACGGTGATACCCTTAGAAAATTTTTCAGAAATAAAAGAGTGGGTGGATCCAGAATCAAATAAAACATTTGCTACTTTAGAGTGGATGGTAAGTGTACCTTTCACCACATCGTTATCGTACTCCACCTCGCTGATAGAAATTGCATGTGACTTTCCTTTGTCTTTAGCCTTAAGAGTTTGTTGACGTCGACCATCATCATCAACCCTTGGATTTGGGCATTGATTGGCATAATGCCCCATCTCCTTGCACTTGAAACATTGAAGTGTAGCAGGTTCATTCTGTGTATCCCTTCCTTTGTTTGCATCATTAGACATCTTCTTCCCATTATCACGGCATTCAAATGCCCGATGACCTTCCTTTCCACATTTAAAACATTTACTTGTCCCTTTAAGACAACTCCCTCCATGTTTCTTTCCACACTTTGAGCATAAGGAAAAGCTCATCTTCTTTTCCGTGTGCTCTTTAGATTTTTCTTTGAATTCCATCTTCCTCTTCTTATCAAACCCATGTGACTGATGGGTTACTCCAATCTCCATCTCGACTTTGAGAGCACATCGAACGATTTCCTCGTAGCTATTGAAGTCTCTTATGGCTAACGCCCTTCGAAGACTTGGTTTTAAGCCACTAAAGAATCGATCGATCTTACTCTCAGGTTGGATAATAATACCAGAAGCGTACCTTGCAAGTCTTGTAAAATTTGCTTCATAGGTACCAACAGATTCATCATCCCTTTGCTTCAGTTCAAGAAACTCTTTCTCCATCTTTGTTCGGAGAATACGAGGGAAGTACTTATTGAAAAATAAGTTCTTGAACTCGTCCCATTCCATAGACTCAATTTCATCCCTTTGCCTCGTATTCTTAACAAGATTCCACCATTGATCAGCATCTCCTTCCAAACGGTACACTGCTAGGATGACTTTATCATGTTCAGAACATTGAAGAACTGAAAATATCTTTTCAGTAGTACTAATCCATTGTTCAGCAACTAATGGATCAGTAGACCCGCTGAAAGAAGGTGGACGCTGCCTCATGAAGGATTCAACAGAATGTTGCTCCCTCCTTTGCTCGTTTGGAAATCCTGCATGATTCATAGCTTGAGAAAGTTGTGTGAGCATGGCTACAAGATTTTTCATTCCAGCTCCCATATCATTTGGTTGCTCAGGGGGACAATCATTGCATTGCCCATCGCATTCCACATTAACACGGTTCCTTCGGGTTCCAGCCATTGACTAAAACCAAGAAGAATAGTATGAGCAACACTAATTATAATAGGAAACCACATAATTCAAGAATAAAATTTTCATGCTTATGGTCTTATCCTAGGTTATTCATGGCCATTTCTAAAACACTAAGATTGTGTTCTATGCTTAGACTTATCCTTAGGGTTCTTACTAAGGCTTTCACATCCTAGTTTCCAAATGTTGACTATACCTTTCCTCTGATACCAACTATAACGACCCACACTTTACATACATTGTTAATACTTCAAAATTGAAGCACACTTATTACAACATATGACAAAACCACAAAGGACCGTATAGGTATAGTGTCTTTAGAAACTGGGAAACATAAACAACTGGTTCATAAATCTTCTATAGTGTCTCCCATTTATTTCATCATATCTAGGGTCCCTTTTAGCATATTCTAATTAATATCCATCTTCCTGACCTGGGGAAAAGAAAACATAAAAGGGTGAGCTCAAATGCTCAGCAAGGCAAATAAAGGAAATAAAAATCATATCATATCTTTTTGAAAATCATAACCTGCAAAAGAGATCATAATATCTTAACATGGAACAAATCATAGGAGTGAAAATGAGATCCCCATAATCATAACATAAAACTTGAAACTTTGTGTCATGCACACATAATCATGGAAAATCATTTCTTGTTAGTCATGACTCATTGCCAAGACTATCTTAGTGGACAAAGTCCCTTTCTGAACCGAGTTCACTCCTCGTTTCAGTCCTGTATCACTGAACCGAAATAACCTTCCGTTCCAGCCATGTCTATCTCATGAGATATAAAATCATTACCCAATGCATTGGAGGGAGATATAGGTCCCACCCATCTTATAATGAATCCTTTCTTATGTGTGCCACATAATCATAAAACATACATCATCGCATAACACATGTAACAAAAATGGGATTCTTGAAACATCATGACATCATAAATCAATTCATATAAGATAAAGGAATTCATAAACATAATTCCATCACAACATAGTAAAATCAATGTAAAAATATGGATAGAAACAGAACCCTTTATTATCTTAGATGGAAAATAATTTTGATAAAACACTTGAATTGAATTCTTGAGGAAAATATCCTTTCTTCTTAAAAAACATTTTTCCTTTCATAACATGTCATACAACTTTAAAATAAAAGAAGTTGATTAAAAATAAACTTGAAAACTTGTAAAGGAAGCTTCTTTGAAGTAATGTTTTAAAAATCCATTCATGTCGTATAAGTTAAAAAAAACATTCTTCGTACTTTTGTCGGAAAAGTCAAAAAGTACCTCGTACGGAAAAACGACAAAAGATTCCTTTCATATTCTTTACTAAAAACTCACCTAAGGGTAAAATTGGATTTAAAATATTGCAAGTGGATGGAAAAAATATTTCATATTGAGGAAACATGGATGTGGATGATAAAATACACCCCAGTAAATACTTACGAATAAACAATCTCGGATAAAAATGAGATTGTGATATTTCCCTTACCTTAGGTCCGATTAGCTTTGTACGTGTCCGAAGCTCCTGTATAATGGTTTAAATAATGTTATTGACTTATTCCAGAATCATACATATTTATATGATATCATATATGGTCATATTATTAGCTTCTTGTTAGTAATATTTCATTGTTACTTGTTACTCGGGTCTTTATAACTTTTTGTTCTTATGCGTGTTTTGTCGAATAAATTCTTATTCTTATATTTAGGTTATAGATAATTCATTTCCAGAATGGTATTAGTGTATTATATACCATATTCATTCATTCAATTCATTTATATAATCATTATGAAATGAAGATCATGTAGAACGAGTCGCATCACATCGTGGAGACGGTATTCCGTACGTACGCACGAGTGATGATATCATTCCTATGATCGTGGAATTGTATTGGAGTATATATATATTATTTCAGTATCAATATTACTTCATAATAATCATATTTAGTTACTCATTACACCATTATAACCATCCTTGTAAGGTGATGGTGGAAAATAGATTACACCACGGCGTGGAGACGGTATTCCGTACGTACGCACGCGCGGTGATTTCATTTTTCCGTAGGATGGATAGAAGATGAATTAGGGTTGTTTCATATTTATAATAACATATCAGTATGTAAGTAATACTGATGTTATTACTTTATCATGAAACAACTAAAGAAGAAGAAGTTGAAGAAGAAAGAAATTGAAAAGATCGGTAATGGATATTACCTCTTCTTTGGAACGCTTCTTTGAATCCTCCACTTAAGGAACTAAGATTGGTCTTTGGAGAAGACCTGGACCTCTAGGATTATTCTAGGGAAGTGTAGAGGAGAAAATGGCAGGGGTTGGCCGAGCTTGAGTGCTCAATTTGGTGTGAGGAGGAGGGGGAGGAGGTGCCCTTTTATAAGGGAGGAGAGGGGCACCTTAGGAATATCTCAAAATATTATTTTATATTAAAGTCAAAATCGGTTTATAATGGTTACAAAGGGTCTTATTTCGAAGATAAAGTGGGGATGGGTCGAAATCCTATCAACCAATAGGATTTAGACAAGTTTAGGGTATTATTTTAACCTTATCAATTAGATTTAACTCTAAGTTAATTATTTTAACTTTTACCGTGTCTTTTTGTTTTCTTTCACTATATGGTTAATACACTTACTATAATATGCCAAACGAACCCCAAATTGTTTATTATTAATATATATATCCTTATCTAAGTCATTTGGCCGAACCTTAGATTTTTAGGAATAAAATAACAATTAATAATATAATATTTGATTTAAAAACTATTTTGTGTCAATTTTGACACTATTTGATATATGATTTGTTTGAAAGTCATAACAGAATTATATGTTCGAACCAAGTTGATTATATCAACACTAATATATCATAGTAACCTAGAAAATTAGTGGAATTCATAAAAAGTCTCAAATTACATTTATTTTGGTATTTATATTATCAATTTTGTCAATATTTCATTAATAAGATAATTACTGCATCATCTTTGTGTCATAAATAAATTAAATTATTTGATGTCTAAAAATTACAAATAAAATACCATCATGTAGGAAATATTTTTAGCTTTCTAATGAATATTTACAATCGAATTTATCTTATGTATAACCCTATATTAAAAATGATTTACTTATTAAACTTTGATTTTAACTATTTTAACCCTTCTTTAAATAAATTAATAATAAATGTCCTAATCTAATCCAAGTGGGCCTAAATGGTCATATTTTATTCCTAAGTTTGTTTTTTGTCGAATTACACTTGTCCAATAGAATTAGGACATGTGTTAGGGTAATATTAATATCATATTTACCCTTAGTTACCCTATTTACTATTAACCGCGGTAAAAATAGTAAAAAGTTACTATTCACCAAAAAATTATTTTCATCTCATTGAACCACATTTTAGTCCTTGATATTAACCGTGTCTCTCGGATTTTTGAAATTCCATTCACAGAAGCGGTAAAATTAAGTTTTATGCAAAATTCAGTTTTTAACCTACCACTTAGTGGTTTCACTATTCATCAAAAATTGAAAGTTTTCAGAAAAATACCAAAATTTCACCCTAGGCTAATTTCGATATTCTGAGTCCAAAAATGAAGTCCATTTTGAAAAATAAAATTTATAAAATTTCAAAAAGTGGTTATTAATATTCATAACGGCTAGTTTTAATAGCATATTGTTGTTTAGTGAAACTCGGTATTACGTACGACGCAAGCTATCGAGGAAGGTCGCGATTGCGTGTAAAGCAAGACAAGCAAGTGTTGTATAGAAAAAGATTCCTTTGATGATTTATATAACATAAAAGTCTCGGGTGTTACACCCTAAGGGTGACACACTTCCATATTTGTTATTATTGGGTGTTGTACCCCAAGATCCAAGTGCACATCGAGGAAATTGGCGATCAATGCCATCTGGTCTATTTGGCCGCACTCCCCATGGCCTAGTGCCCTGAGTCACCAAGTCTCCAGAGCACCCTCCAACAAAAATGTGTTCAGAGTTTCAAGGTACTCTTCAAAATCATCAAGGATGCCACCCCGCACGTGCAAGTCCATGGATGGGGACAGTATGTCGCCCTCCTCTTCAGTATTATCCGGCAGTAGCCCGACTCATTATGCGATATCGAGGACATGCCCCCAAGAAGCGTAGTGGTCCACATGGCTGACATTGTGGTCAAAGAGGATGAGCTGGAGTTTATCGATGGAGAATTACCCTCGGAGGGAGTACCACCACTACTGGACCAATCAGGGAGGATTACTCGTCAGTAGAGTAACCTCCTAGGTCTCCATGTGCCCACTGATTCATTGGTATTTAGTCGGAATGCCGGTAAGTGTAAAGAGCATATCATAGATGTCAAGCACGCCGACCCATCCTAATTAGTGCATAAGATAGACAAAGACCCCAAGAAGGCCAAATTTCACCAATAGCTTGATGAGAAAAAGAGGTTGGTCGACGAACTCTTGGTAGAACGCGCTGTAGAGCGACGACCCGACTATGGTGACCCTAGACCGGGGTTGCAGGGGTAGGAAAAATTTCCCCCCGCTGAGATGGCTCCGTGCAACGCCGATCATGCTTCTCCCGCATACATGGATGAACCTGGAACTCACGGCAAGAGGGCGTGATACGTCTCACCAAACCCTCCCAAACGGTGAGGCAATCCAAGGAATCCAACCTAGGTTCCCCCAGCTTGCTCGCAGGCCGCTCCGCCAGTCGCTCCCTAAGCCGTTGAACCAATCTACCATGTCGAAGAGCCCGACAATGCACTCATGGTTGGGGATCCCCATCAAGAGAGGGACCCCCGTCCAGATGATCCTATAACATCACTCATCGCCCGCCTTGAGGCGTTGGAAACGCGACAGGTGGAAGTCCCACCAGATGGCAAGCCATATCCCACGTGGGTGGATGATATGCCTGCACCCCTAGGTTTTGGAAATCCCATTTTCTGACCCTTTAATGGGACAGGGGACCCACCATAGAACCTGGACAACTTTTCCTCCCAGTGTGGCCCCATGTTAGGGACCCTAGTGCAACAGAAATCCACTAAGCTCCGTTGCTTTCTACGGATGCTAGAGGGGCCGACCATCCACTGGTACAACCAACTCCCCATTGGATTGGTGACCGGCTAGAAAGATCTTTTCTGGCAGTTATTATACCAGTTCAGCTCCACCATGCAAAAGACCAGCATTGCAGACCTCTTCAGGTGCAAGAAAAGGCCTGATGAGCATGTCGTGGACTTCAACGCCCGGTGGAAGGGGCTCGCAAACTCCCTTGACATGACACTGACTCAAGAGAAATTGATTAAGATGTTTGTAGGGAATCTCAAAACAGAACTGGTTCCTTTTATGATCACCCATAACTACACAGGAGGGATCCGAGACTTCTCAAATAAGGCCCATCTCCTCGAGGAAGCTCTCCAACTAGCTAGTCATGAGCGTCCACTGCCCCCTGTGATCCCAGTAAGGAGGGATTCCAGAGCCTAGCCCACTGCGGTGGCCCAAATAGAAGCCCCAAAGAAGTTAGAATTGCTGCCAGTGGAACTAGATCTACACACTCCAGAAGGCCCTCCACCTCAGGCATAGCCTCCTGCTCAGCAGCAACCGCCTTAGAATCAGCAGGTTCCCCAGCGCAACGCGCTACCGCCGCCTTGGTGGGATAATCACGCTCCCTCTCCATAGTAGGGTCCGCGGGCCCCTTGTTAGGGCCAGGATCCCAGTGCCCCCTATCTAGAACGAAGGCCCCAGACTTCGTCATTCAACGAGGCTCAGGTCCCTGGTTACTTTCGTAGTGCCATAGAGTAGTGGATTGTGCGCATACCCGAGTGTAGAAGGCTGGCATAGGCAAGTCTAACCGATCGCCCAAACTACTTCCCCTATCATCAGATTTTGGGGCACACCATCAAGAAGTGCTATGTGTTTAAAGACTGGCTCCAAGACCATATTGATAACAACATAGTCAGGCTGGGCCTGACCCCGACATAAGTGGCAGGTGTCTTTGTGAGGTCATAAAGTGGTATCAATGATGAAGGTGAGTGGAAGCAGGTTCCCAGCCTCGGATCCCAGAAGTACGATGACTGGATGGCTCATAAAACAATCACCCACACCCATGGAATTATTCGAGCATGCCTGAATCAGCCGGAGCATTCAGAATCTGCGACCAATACCTCTGCATCATCTCAGTCAGCTTCTTCCTAGAAGAGAAAGCATTGACGACGCAAGAAGAAGCAACACGTTCCACCACTATCGTCGTCATCCCGAACTCTCAATGACTTCATGCCCCATGAGATGGGGATCCTTCCTAGAATCCTCCCAGTGATAGATGATTCTTCAAGTGACAGTCAGGGGTATGCTTCAGTTAATACTGTGGAGTTGGTAAATCCCTATATGATCTTGACGATGGGGAACGCCAGGAGAACCTCCCAAACGACCCTAGCCAAAACCAACGTCGGTGGAACCGCTACTACATGGTTCGCCAAGGAATGTCAGCGGGCGCTTTCAGTCAAGCCATGTACACCACTTACACCAGACAGTAGGCCCGACACAGATCTCATCGTGTGGAACCTCTTCATCTACTGCACTCAGATCTACCTCCACCGCCATTTTAGCTATTGGATCAGGCAGAGCTGCCTTGTTCGCACCACGACCAGTCTCACCCTACTACAGACCAATCTCAGTTTCCTGACCCTCATCAGGAAGCTACTCTCCAAGCCTTGACTAGCAGGCAGTGGGATGTACCCAGTACTAGCCAGCTGCCGGTCCAGCCGGCAGGGCCCGCCGTGCCTCCAATTGCCTAGAAGCCTCCTATAAGAGGAAGCTGACATTTGGTGCAGAGGTATGATGTCCTCAAGAACCTTTACAGAATCCCAGTGAGGCTTTCTATCCTTGAGGCTCTTTTACTATCATCTGACATGCATGAGGCACTTACTGTGGCCCTAAGGAGCCCCCTCTAGTTTGAGACATAGGTAGCAGCTGTAGAAGCCTTCCACGCAGAGGCAACTGAGAATGCCGAATGCCATGAAGTTATCTCATTCTCTGGGGAAGACGAAGAACCTCCCATACAGGGGCACATCCACCCACTATACATCATTGGTCATTTCAACGACCTTGAAATACACCACTCTCTTGTTGATATGGGCTCTGGGATTAACCTAATCCTGAATCAGACATTACAGAAGCTGAGATTATCTGAGGATGACCTGACTCCCTCTGACCTATGGATCCAGGGATACGACAGGACCGAGCAGACCCCAGTTGGAAAGATCCGTTTGAAGACCCAGTTTGGTGGCCTGGTTGCCAGGACTGAATTCATGGTAGTCTCCCAGGACACCACGTACAACGCATTGATGGGTAGGCTATGGATCCACCTGCACGCAGCGGTCCCCTCATCGTATCACCCGTGCCTCAAATACCCCCTCAATGGTCTAGTTGGCGTGCTCCAAGGAGATGCATATCCTTTTGACTCTTGTGAAGCCTGCTATCTAGATGCTGACTATTACAAGAGCAGGGATAAGCAGATTTTAGCAAGGGAAATTGAGCCAGCCACAGTCACAAGTGATTCCTGGGCAGGTCTGGATGACACCTACATCTTCTCGATTTATCGTTTGGAAGCCATGAACCACGACATGGGGAAATATTTTTTTTGTTTCGGGTACAAGAGGGAGACCTATTACTAGGTCCATGCGACGACAACAAATCACCTCATACTCCTACACCAACCAGGTTCAGGTGATCCTAGAACCTCCTACCCCTACACGGTATCTAGATGACAGGATCATTGGAACAACGGTATGTCGTACATGTCTCTTCCGCCAGGCAGGAATCAACCGGCTCAAGCCGATGTGACACTACTACTTTGATGACATCAAGCGTGGCCCCATTGGCCGATGGCTAGATGGGATTGGATTAACTGCCTGCATCGCTATGGTCTCAGTGGTGCATGAGTCTCCAGAGGTGATGACCACTACCACTCATGGTGGCACCAGCCTCCCATCAGATTCTGGTGGCTAGAAGTGACTCCCCCCATGGAAGATCCCTTTATAAGTGGAGAAGAGGATCAAGAGGAAGCTCCCCTCACCTTTGAAGAAGGTGTCTCTACCACAGTCGATGAACTGGTACTGGTGAACCTCGGTAGCGAGGCAGATCTGAGACCCATGTTGATTAGTTCTGCCATGTCCCTCGAGGAGTGGCAGTAGTACATGAACTTCCTTAAATAGCACTGTGATGTGTTCGCCTGGAGTTATGGAGAGATGTTTGGACTAGATCCCTAGGTATCCATCCACCGCCTTGGTCTCCTGAAAAACCATCGCGGGTTCACGCATCCTCGCAGAAAGATGCACCCTTCCCACGGTGCCATGGTTCAACCCGAAGTTGAAAAACCCATCAGAGCCAACTTCGTTAAGGAAGTCCAGTACCCCAAGTGTCTAGCCAACATTGTGCCATTTATGATGAAGAATGGGAAGATCAGAGTCTATGTTGACTTCTGTGATCTCAACCGCCACTGTATGAAGAATGATTTTCCTCTGTCAGTGACAAAGTTGTTGATTGATGCTACGACTGGGTTCCAAGCCCTCTCCTTCATGGATGGGTATTCCAGGTTCAACCATATCTGGATGGCCGCCAAAGACGAGGATCCCACTACCTTCAGGGCTCCACAAGGTAATTTCTATTACCAGGTCATGCCCTTCGGCATGATAAATGAAGGTGCCACCTATCAGTGGGCCATGCACCGCATATTCAAGCCAATTCTCGGGACATTGGTGGAGTGCTATGTGAATGATCTGGTGGTAAAATCCCGCTAGCGCCAGGACCATCTTGGGGACCTTGAGAAAGTGTTCGGTATCCTTCGTTCCTGCCACCTGAAATTAACCCGTTGAAATGTGCCTTCGGGGTCACCTCTGGGAAATTCCTCGGCTTTGTTGTCAGATACCGAGCCATCAAGATCGACCCCGAGAAGATCAAGGCCATCATCCAAATTCCTTCCTCGAGCAATATTTGGGAGCTTCGAGGTCCCCAAGGCCACTTATCCTACATATGCTAGTTCATTGCGAATATGGCAGGAATGTGTAATCTCTTTTCTCGGCTCCTAAAGAAAGGCTCTGCCTCTGAATGGGACGAAGAGTTTTAGGAAGCTTTCGAGGAAATCAAGCAGTATATACTCCAGCCTCTGGTTTTGATGGCAACAATCACCGGGAAGCCATTGGTACTTTATGGGACTACCCTGGAATGGTCTCTCGGAGCCCTGGTCACCCAGAAAAACAATGAGGGGACATAGAAAATCCTCTACTTCCTCAACCACATGATCCTCGACACGGAGACCAGATACTCCCCCATCGAAAAGAGATGCCATGCACTCGTGTTTTCCGTATAGAAATTGTGACATTACTTTCAGCACCATGAGGTAAATTTGGTATCTCGGGTAGACCCAATGAAGTTCATTCTGAACCTCCCCATGTTGACTGGCCGACTAGCATGGTGGGAGGTAATTATCCAGGATTTTGACATAGTTTCGTGCCTCAGAAGGCTATCAAGGGCCACACATTTGCAGACTTCCTAGCTGCCCATCCAACCTCCACGGATCAGTCCTTAGACCCAGATTTTCCTGATGAGGAAATCATCTCACTCGATCAAACTGTCCCCTGTTGGAAGAAGCAATTCGATGGTGCCTCCCGGAGTGCCACTAGTATGAGGCTCAACAATTCTAGGCTCAACAGAGTGGGTCTGGGTATCATCGTCATCACTCCGGCAGAAGCCATTTTTCCATAATCATTCGTGTAGTCAGAAGGCTATACCAACAACGAGGTGGAGTATCAGGCTCTCATCACTAGCCTCGAGCTAGCCCTTGAGATCGATGTAACCCATTTTCACGTGAAAGGGGATTCCAAACTAGTCATCAAGCAGGTCAATGACGACTATGTTGTTAGGAAGCCAGAGCTCGTGCCATTTTTTTAGTGCACCCTACATCTAATGGCCAAGATCCCTTCTCGAACAGAGGTTACCCATGTCCCTAGGTCACAGAATAGTTGAGCAGACGCCTTGGATAGCTTATATACATCACTTGAATAACTAGAGAAGGATAATATGATTATACATGTGGCACACCAGATATTCATCGACCCCGTCACCCCAGAGGATGGTGACGGCCTGTGGGTAATCCATCTTAACGCCAAATCCTCCACCTATGGATCCCTAGGTTCTTCAAGTACAGTGCTTTAGATGACTCCCGACTGGAGGGAACCTTTTGTCGAGTATCTTCAAAATGGTTGCCTCCCGGATGATCGGGCCGAGCGCAAGTGGATCCGATGACGCGCACTACAGTTTACCCTCCATAGAGGTCCCAGTCTTGAGCAGATCCTCTATAGGCAGGGTTTCAATGGTGTTATTTTCAATTTTATTCAAGGATTCAATAATTCTCAGGTCATGCCAGAGGTTCATGCCAGTTACAGTGGTGCCCACCAGGATGGGCCAAAGTTGTCCCATCAGATCCGGAGACTGGGGTACTTCTGGCCCTCTATGATCAATGATTGTATCGAGTTCTACAAGAGATGTCGCGGGTGCCATGTTCATGATAACTTCCTACATCTGCCGCTGGAACCTCTCAACTCCACCAAGTACTCTTGGACATTTGCGGTATTGGGACTCGATGTCATGGGACCATAGCCATGGATGAAAGATCACCAGTGTAGGTTCATCTTGACCGCCACAGATTTCTTCTCGAAATGGGAAGAGGCAGTTCCACTCAAAGAGGTCGAGGCCGGTTCCATAATTGACTTCGTCAGCTCCAATATCATCCATCGTTTCGGAGTCCCTCACGCTGTCCTCACCGATAAATGCACCAAATTCCGACCAGTCGAGCTGAAGAAATTGTACGCCATGTACAATATCCATTCGAACCATACCTCCCACTATCACACAAGGGAAAATGGACAGATTGGGGAATTCAACAAAACCCACTATAACATTTTGTAAAAAATGGTTTTTCAGAATAAGAAGATTTTGCCGGACAAGCTCCCTAACGCCCTCTGGGATTATCGGACGAAGACTTACAATTCCACCCAGGTGACTCCATATTACCTGGTGTATGGGGCTGAGCCCATCCTTCCCATCGAGATCCACCTGCCATCATTATGTACTGTAGTGTATGAAGAGCAGGTGCCAGATAAGGTGGCCGAAATCCGTCTAGCCAAATTGGAATCACTCGACGAGAATAGGCTCCGTGCCTGGAACAATCTGGAAAGGCATCAGAATAAGATACCCAGAGCCTTCTACAAGAAGGTTCACCTCCACTCTTTTCTACAAGTTGACCTGGTGTTGGCCCTCCGAGCACCAATGATCCCCTACAGTAAACCACCGAATTTGGAACCCAAATGGGAAGGACCTTACATCATTCACAGGGTTTACCCCAATGGAGCATACTCCTTGGTGACCATGGATAGTGAGTGCCTAACCCCTCACACCAATGCCAATTTCCTAAAGAAATACTTTTCCCAATCCCCAAGGTCCAGCACGACATTAAACTGTATGGTCCCGCATGACCCTAAATTGCACCTCGGTCCCGCACAACCGTAAACTGTATGGTCTTACATGACCTTAAACTGGACGGTCCCACATGACCCTAAACTGCAAGATGGTACTGTGTGACATTAAACTGTCTAGTCCTACATGATTTTAAACTGAGCATCGTCCTGTATGACGTTAAAATGCATCTTGAGAACTACGTGTAGCATAATTCCCATCCTCATGGGATATGTAGGAACACTCAGACGCCTCGTCTTGAGCCCAGCCCCGAGCTCTTCTCTTTGACCATACCCTAGGGTATGGTTTCCTCAGAGTGTCCTCGCATGATGTGGATTTGGCTTCCTTATCCCCACTCATATGAGGATTATAATGGTCGCAACATGTGCCCAATCCTGTCCTTCTATCCTCCCATGTCTTCCCTGCATGACGTTAAACTGCATGGCTTTCAAGAACTATGTATGGCTTGATTCCCATCCTCATGGTATACATAGTAAATCCCAGAAATTTTGTCTATGGGCCCAGCCCAAAATCCAGAATCCTCCCCTCGGGTCCAGACCTATGGCAGGGTGCATAAGTTTTCCCAAATTCACGTCGAGCTATCCTTGATCCACCTGTACGTCCCCCTACCTGGAGATGTTCGTCTCTTTCGTAGATGGGTTCACCCACTCCTTGACTATGATTCCATCACCATCCCCATCGGGAAGGGCCCCTGAATGGTATGGATGCTCGGCCTGAGATCCCTCTTACAACTTTGGGCCAACACCCATGAGGATGTTGAGAAACAAGCCGATACATGTCCCGTTTTTCAAATGTGGTCAGCGGTCGATGCTCATTTGTTGCTCCTATATCAGGTCACCATAGGGACGTTGGGTTTTAAACACGGTCAACACTTTTCCTAGATCTTCGGGTCCACCCCATGATGTCCCAAACATCAAGTGCAGTGGTTTGTTCTTCCTCATCCCGAAGCGACAAATGTTTCTCCGGGCGGTGCCAACCTTTGCGCCCCTGGCCTCGATTCTCTATGATGGGATTATGCGATGTGGTGTGGGATTATGTCCTCATTCACATTGGGTTACATGTCATGTCATACACATCCACAGACGAGACACCTTACCCTAGCCCTCATCCTCACTGCAAGACGTTAAACTGCAAGTTGGTCAGGCCTCCCTGACCGAGGCCCACCCTCAGGTCCCATGGCCTTTTCGGGCCCCTGCCCTCGTCCTTACTGCAAGATGTTAAACTGCGAGTTGGTCAGGCCTCCCTGGCCGAGGACCAGCCTCAGGTCCCATGGCCTTTTCGGGCCCCTGGCCCTCGTCCTCAATACAATACATTAAACTGTAAGTTGGATAGGCCTCCCTGACCGAGGCCCAACCTCAGGCCCCTTGGCCTTCTCGGGCCCTAAACCAAGCTCTTACCCAGAGTTCACGGTGTGGTGTGGGATTATTTCCTCACTCATATCGGGTTATTCGACGTACCATACACCTCTCCTGTCCATGGAATCCTATTCCCCAACCCTCGTCCTCACTGCAAGATGTTAAACTATGAGTAGGTCAGGCCTTCCTGACCAAAGCCCAACTATCAGGCTCCTTGGCCTTTTCGGGCACCCGACCCAAGTCCTCTCTTATGGGAGTGTATGGTGTGGTGTCAGCTTATTTTCTCATTCACGTCATTTTGTTCATCATACCATACACCTCCCTTTTTAGGGGTATCATACTCCCCTCTTCGTCCTACATGACGTTAAACTACATCTTGAGAACAACGCGTGGCTTGATTCCTCTCCTTATGGGATACGCAGGACCACCCCAATGTCTAAGCTTCCAGTCCAACCCCATCTCCCAGAAATCTTCATTTAACATTGGCCCCTTAGTCTACCTCTCCCTCTTGAGCCGCTTCGTCGACCCTTTTCTATGGTTCACCAATGTGCCTAAGGGTAGTCTGGTTTATTAACTGGAATGTCAGACTTTTCTTAGACATGTTGTCGCCTGACTTTCAGGCTTTGTGTTCCCCTTTATCAGGGATTTCATCACCTTTCTCTCCTGGAGGGACCCCCATGAATGGCCTGGATACTACACCTAAGGGATCTCTTACTGTTACAGGCCAACGCCCCAGAGGGTTTCAGACAACAAATTGATACAAATCCTGCATTGCGAATATGGTCAGCGTTTGATGTTCATTTTTTGTTTCCACTTCAGGATAACGTGATATAGATACTATTTTTCCACCATGGTTAATAGTTATCCTCCATCGCCATGACAAAACCATTATGCCCAAAATGTCGGTTACAGGATTCACATCCTTCTCCCCCTCTTCATGTCCAAGTAGAGCATTGAAACTCTTGGTACTATTCCTCAGTGCACATCTGCGCATTAGGAGGACAAAAGCCGTGATAGGGGAATCATCCAGGGCTCCCCACCGACTTACCTTTGGCATGCATTCCAGGTATTGAAAAATATATCTTCCACCGTTGTTTCCCACACCTAGTTTAACTCACATGGGCTTAGGGATTGGGTTGAGTTCTGCACTTACTTGGATGGTTTTCACTCCACCCATGGTCTGAGCTCTAAGACTAAAAACTAAGATTTCATCCAGAACTACACGTGGCTTGATTCCCATCCTTATGGGATACGTAGGACCACCCTGATGTCTAGACTTCGGGTCCAACCACATATCTTTGTGATCTCCTGATCTCATAGTAACTTAGACACCTTGGCATGTTCCTCTCCATGAGGGGGATATATAGGTGTGGTACGGGGTTTTTGGTGCCATGCCCCCTTCTCCCGGGAATCTGCCATCTCTCGGCAGCCCTCAAGTTGAGTCCCTCGACCCCTGGCAGTGGTTCAACCATGTCTTAAGAGTACTCTATTCTAGTACCAAGAGTGTCAAATTCAACTTAGGAAAGTTCCATCCACTTTTCAAGCTTCGTGTTCCCCTTCATTTGGTTCTTTGTTATCTCTCACACCCGGAGGGACCCCCAACAACGACCTGGATACTACGCCTAAGGGATCCCCTACCATTACGGACCAACGCCCCCGATGGATTCAGAAAACAAATTAATACAAATCCCGCGTTGCGAATATGGTCAGCTGTCGATGATCATTTGTTTGTTCCCATTTCAGGCTAACGTGATGTGGATGCAGCTTTTCCGCCACTGTCAACAGTAATCCTATGTCGTCACACTAGTCCCTTATGGACTTGAATGTTGGTTGCATGATTCACATTATGTTCCAACCCATTGTGTCCAGGTGGAGTGTCGACACTCTTGGTGTTATCCCTTAGTGCATTTCCGCACATCAGGGGGAAAAAGCTGCAGTACAGTGTCCTTCGGGGCTCCCATAGTCCAAGATCTAAAGACCATAAACTAAGATCTCCTCAAAACTACGTTTGGATTGATTCCCATACCCATGGGATACATAGGAACACCCAGACCTCTTGTCTTTGGGTCCAGCTTGGGGTCTGCTAATTCATCTTTTCTATCTTGCCTTCAGGACCATGACTATGGGACCACGGGCGTGGCGTTTGAGTATGTCCTCATTCACATCGGGTTTGCAATAGCCACACCACAAGCACCCTGTTCTAAAATTAGACCTCTCATTTCCTATCCTGTACGATGTTAAAGGGAACCCTTTAGAACTACGTACGGCTTGATTCCCATCCCTATGGGATACATAGTACCACCCAGACGTCTCATCTTTGGGTCCAGCTTAGCTGGGATCTAGTTTCTCTAGCCCCTTTACCTCTTACCTCTATTTGGGACCCTTGGACCGAGGCTCCCCTTTCAAAATTGCATACGGTGTGATGTGGTATCATGTCCCTGTCCACGTTGTTTATGTTTCATGGTACTACACACACTCCCCGCCAAGCATCATCTCTACTACGTCTATGCTGTGTAACGTTAAAATACATGCTTGGTCCTATCACATGACCCTAAACTATGCCATTATCGTCCTGGATGCACGATGAAAAATGGAGCTACATTTTGATGACCTCATCGTAGAGGACGTCACGTTGGGTATTGGTCCTATGCCATTCCATTTGTCAATGTCTACTATGGCTTGATTCTTGTGGAGACGCAAAGGCTTGAAACCCTAGGAATGCTAGTTCACAAAAAAACCACTCAAATAAAAATACAAACATTATTTATCAAATACTACTTCTCTTGGTGTGAGTGCTAGACCCGTGCGCCCCTTTCATCCTTTTCACTGGTACCTTACCGTGTCGTGCCGCCCTCTAGAACAACATATGGATTGATTCTCATCCTCATGAGATATGTAGGAGCGCCGTGGAAGTTCCCTATGGGCCCGACCTAATTTTCATGTTTGGTCCCTCAAATCAAGCACTTTACCATAGAAAAAATGGTATGTAGGGCTTATGGCCCCATTCAAATTGGGTTTTGTAACCACCTTACCGTGTGTCTCCTGCTCTCCTTACCCATTCATGGTCCGAGTTCTAAGACCTTAAACTAATACCCCTTCAAAAACTACGTGCAACTTGATATCCATACCTATGGGGTACATAGGAACGCCTTTGAACTTTTCTTTAGGCCCAAATCAACTCTCGTTCTCAGTCCCTCGACCTAAAACCTCTCCGAGAAGCATGTGGTGGTAGGAATCCCTGATTACCATTCACGTTGGGTATTTGAGTTACCCCACCATGCGCGTCCTGGGTTTTCTCCCATCCATGGTCCGAATTCTACGACCCTAAACTGAGATCTCCCTATGGAAATGGACTCAAATACCTCTATATAATTCATCTCATTAACGTATTAAGATGTGTTTTGACAAAGAGCTTGATGTGTGGAATTTTCATGAGACATTCCTCTCATTCCACGTCCATGCTTTGTGTGCTCTCTTCTTGGATCCTCATCCTCTTCCACATCCAAAAGGACCCTTGAACGACATGGATTCTAGTCTTAAGGGATCTCCATGAATATTGGGCCTAAGGGATCTCCTATCATTTTGGGACAACATCCCTAACGATCTCAGGCGACATTTACGACTGTTCCGGTGTTTCGAACATGGTCAAAAGTCAACCCCCATTTGTTTGTCCCCATTTCAGGCTAACGTGATAGGGATGCTGAATTTCCTCCATGGTCAACAGATATCCTCCATCGTTACGCCACAATCATTGTTATCCAAATTTCGAGCATCATGATTCACACATTTCCACTTCTTCATGTTTAAGTAGAATTCCAACATACTCGGCTTCATCTCTTCATGCGTCTAGGTACGCTTCATGGACGAGTTAGCATCATTGGGCCGGTATTCACTGAGCGTCCCTTCGCCATAAAATTACCCTTCCTGTGTCAGGAATGTTCACCACTACTTCTTGTTTCCCACATCGAGCACGACTCACGTGGGATTATTAGTTTTGGTGGGATGTGTACTAGGACAACCGGGCTTCTTATTGTCCTACATGACGTTAAACTATGCTTCCAGAACTACGCGTGGCTTGATTCCCATACTCATGGGATACATAGGGACAACCTGGTATTTTTCCTAGGGTCCATCCCCTAAGAGTCCTAAATCCTGCTCTTCCCCTTTCCAGCCCCCTTGACGGGCCCTCGTAGGGAACCGTACAACTATCATTTTTCCCTGAACATGTTCGGGATGCCCCCAGATATTAGGAAGTGACAGACCCCTCACTAGAGAGGCCCAGTCTAAAAGAAGGAATGATCCATGATCAAACTGATGCACCCATCTAGCGTACTCCCCACCATGGTGGAGGAAGCTCAAGAGTGTAGGATTCTGTTTGAAAAAACCCTCACTCCACATTCCACGCTTCACGTGCCCCCCTTATTCAGACCCTCATCCTCTTTCATGTCTGTAGGAACCCCCTAAAAGTATGGATGCTCAGCCTATGGCTTACCTATTGTCCTAGGCCAATGATCCGGAAGACTAATGGGTAGCATTTTGAGACTTTCCTTGTGTTTCGAACAAGGTCAATCATCAGCCCTCATTTGTTATCCCCGTTTCAGGCTAACACAATAAGGATACTGTTTTTCTATCGTGGTCAACAGTTAGCCTTCATTGTAATGCCACCACCACAATATTCAGAATCATTGGTATCGTGATTCACACTTCCCTTTCCCGTCTGTTCAGATCTATTTCAGCGCCCCTGGCGTTGCACTGTTCACTCACAAGAGCACGCTAAAAAATGGTAATTCAGCTATTCTGAGAACTTTGTTCTCCAGTCAGGTCTCTCCCATTTCCAAAAATCTGGACTGATTTTCCAAACCTCAGATACCTGAAACATGGTCGACACATTATGTTTAGATGGAATAGTGTGGTGATCACCCCTTATTTCTTATATTGGGCTCGACCTGTGTGAGCTTAGGGACTGCCTGCGGGAAATTTCATTAATATAACATATACGCACGAAGCTGACCTCGATGATGAAACTCATGTATTCAAATGAATCAAAACATGAAAGTACATTTGAGAGTTTGTGATCCTTACAACACTCGGGGGTTTATTATTCCCTTGGATGGGTTGACCCCATCAAAAGAGCGTTACAGCTCCGCCACCCTCCGACTTGTGGTGTCCAGGAGTTGCTTCCACCAACTCAGCTCCCACTTCCCCTCATCAGCAATGGGGCACAGTTCATCAGCCTCAGTTTGGTCTCACTCTACGTCAGGCTGAATGACGACCATCTCTTCAGAAGCCTTCCACATACGCTCCTCTGCCTCCGCAGGCTGGGCCTTCAATCACCGGATCAGCTTAGAGTGTGCATTAAGAGAGGATGAGTTCTTATTCGCCCGGATATGTAGGCATTGGACTTCGTTCTCAGCCTCTCAGAGCTTCTTGATGTTCGTCGCCATATTACACTTCCATCCCACGTAGAGCTCGCGATCATACACCCGGATCATCTCTGCCATGAGATCTCGGTTGAGCATATGAGGGTGCTGGGCATCCACTCCCCCAATACACAGTTCGCGCAACCACGAGTGAAGTCTGTCCATCTCATCCATCCATAGTGCTTGGGGGGTGTCATTGATGAAGCAATTGATCAGCATCCACAATCGGAAGTAGACTATTTTGTTGTCCTCTTCATCAGAGGTGGTATCATCCTAGTCCACGCAATTGGAAGGCTCATATGCGGGGTACACCCTCAAGAAATATTCACCAGGATCTGCGTCTAGTGTTGGGTCCGGCGTGACATCTAGCACCAGAGCAGGAGTGGCGGGACTTAGGTCGACTGGTCGATCCTCATCACCAGACCCCACCTCAATAACCTTGGGAATGATCCCACTTGTGGTCCTTCCAATGGTAGTGGACACTGCAGCTCAGGTGGGCTGGGTAACGATCTCCACGATCACCTACATGCCCCTAGGAGGGATGCTGCCAGAAATCCTGACCAGCCTCGCCGCAGCAGCCCATGCCAGTCGAAGAACTGTATGTGACAGAGAAGGGAATGGATGTCAGTTGGTGCGATCAACGTGTGATGGAAATAAATTCAGTGGAAATTACTTAAGGAGTTCAAAATACTGGTGATGTTATTGAGTTGATGTTTATGGGACCCTAAAGTGTGGCCCTCCGTATAATGTCGGAAGGTCCGGAGATTCTAGATGAGCCCCCTCAAGTGTCCTAGCCCTTCCAGAAATAGAACTGCACACGACCACAGGTGTGGGTTCTGAGGGTCCTGTATCATCACTCGCCAAGGGGCGAGAATAAGGTTTGTGCACCAGGTCCTCCTGCAAAGTTCTGATGTTGGTAAGAAGTCCATAATGAACTGAGAGCAGACCCCAAAGGAAGAAACCCAGAATGTTACCTCAAGAGCTTCCTTGAAATCATCGAGATACGATCCTTGATCACCGAATTCACCTTCCTCCAATGGGATCCCTCCACCATCCTCATCTCCCAAAGAGGATTCATCGAAATCTTTTGATAGGGGGAAGCACTCCCTTAGATCAGCGGATGATAGCTGTGGGGGAACCATCTGATCCAGTATTACCATCACCCGGTCAGTCATTGGATGTGGGGCACCCCTAGAATGTACATAGTCTTCTAGATCATCTAGATATTTCTCCGCCTCCACCGTAGACACTGAAAAACTATCCCGGGCAGGGCCTATACCCGGTAAATCCATCCCGAGATGGTTCAGGTGTTACCACATCTTGGGCGGGCTGATGAATTGCTGGTTGAAATCCCAAATATCCTAGGCTGAAGGGAAGATGACATCTTCTAGCATGTCAATATGGTGAGACCATTTCCTCGGGGCCTGAGTGGATATCATGCGGAATCCCCTCGGTGGCCGCCCCTCTGGATGGCTCTGCTCTCCTGGGACCACCGGGTCCACTGCCACAGTTTGATCCACTGCTGCTACCTCACCCTCAGCTGGTGCAGGTCTCACCGCCACGATACCTCCGCCCCCATGAGAGGCCCTTTCCGCCCTCCGACCCCGACCTCGGGATGGAGAAGTCCCGCAAGCACCAGCTCGAACAGTTTGATGCTTCATCATTTCCCCTGGATAAGATGCCTCCCAGCTTATGGCATAGTCTTTCACCAGTCCTAAGGTGACAGTGGGTGGAGGCCATGCATTTTGAATTTTTCCATCTTTCCATGTGAACATGAGCCACAATTTCCTCATCACACATGGGTGATCCTCGTGGCGCACCTCCCAGTAGACCGGCTGAGTCTACCGTTGTAGGAACCAGAATTACCTTGCAAACTGGTCTGGGGTGTACGGCTCGCATAGAGGCTTGCAGTCCACCTTTTCAACCAAGAATCCACCTCAAAAGGCCAGGAGATAGGCCAGCTGCTCATTCGTCTCCTGACCGTCATCGGTAAATACCCCAGTCGGTAATGGAAATGGGTGGAAATTAAACTCATCTTCCCTCCACACCCAGTTTTGAACCAATGGGACGGTATGTTTAGCTAGAATGCTCCCGGGAGTATTTAGAATGGATGGATGGAAGTTTGACCTTGAAGGCGAGATGGGGTTTGGATATTCATAAATCCCCCTGATATGCGCCGTGGTCCACCCATAACAAAGATGGTAGGGCCCACATATCCTCAAAGGCCTCTTTCCCTCGCTAACACGCTGTAGCATCTTGTACAATCTATCGAGTATCAGAATCCCCAGATTGACCTGCCCTCCAGTGGCCAGCGTGGACTCCATGATGAATGAGCTAGGATGCACCCCCATGTTGGTATCCATCACTGTTAGGATCCAACCACAGATAAGGGCTGCGATAAACGCTGCTAGAATGACTATCTGTCGTTGTTCAATATTGACACTAAAACCCCAGGTCTTCAATTTTCTATCCTCCATGAGCCACCAATATGTGTTCTCCTTGCCCCATTAGGCCCCCTTCGTGCATGTCTGAGGCCTCTTAGGAAACTCTCAATCCACCGGATGGTTCAAGAACTGCTTGAACTACCTCTTGAAGTGGACATCCCTCACCACTTGTTGGTCTTCTCTGGGGACCGGCTTCATCAGTGCTAGCACCAGCCATGACTTCTGATCGGGATCCTCCCACACACTCATGACAGCGAGGAATTCATCATACATATCCCCCAAGATTGGGACCCCCTAAATCTGGTGGACATCCCACAGACTAATGCTTACCTCCCCATGGTGCAGGTGGAAAGTGTTGGTCCTAGATGGTCATCTACTCAACAGGTCTGGCATCAGCTGTTTCAGTTGAGATATGTGGAATTGTGAGGCCCAAGCTGCCTCATAAAAACCCACTCTCCAAATCTCAGGTCAAAACTCCTCACATGAGGTGCCTACTCAGTAGGCCCATACACAATCATTGGGGAAGTTGTCGCCCTGGCGTAGGTCCCACTCATCAGACCACCCCTTATTCGAATCCTTCAAAGCTGCCTTCAGTATTGTACGGTACATGAGAGGGAATGTGTCTGATTTCAATGGATTCCCATCAATGTTGTTCATATGATTGTACAGACAGTCGACGGTGATGGGTGTGAAGTCCTCAATCACATGACCATCAGCCTCCCTGAACCATTGACCTTGGCACGACGTGCTCCTGAACCAGTAATCTGGTTCGTCCCTACTCGCCTCAGGAATGAAGACATCATCCCTTAGCCCGATGCCATACAAGGGAAGCCTCTTGCACAACAGATAGTTCTTTTGGCTCTCTGATAACAGTTCCGTCAAATAATTATGGTCCGAGTGGCTTCGGACAAGTGCCCCTAGGCCCAAATAGTTTGCCATCTCATCCCTTCGGGCGGTGTCTCCAAGCACCCCCTGGGAAATTTCTTGATGGGACATTTGTTCTTAAGGTCTCGGAAATTTTTCAGCTCGAGTCGTGAAGGCTGTTCTTGGAGATCCTTCTTTAAGCCGAGTCATGGAGCCTAGCCTCGGTTTGTAAGCGCACGCTCGTGTAGCGCAGTCACAGAGTAAAAGACTCACTGTTCGCCACAAAGACCAATTCCCAGAGAGCAGACATGAAGTACGCGGAGCATCGCAAATCGGGAGTGCAAAAGGACAAATTCGCAGAGAAAGTAAAGGACAAAAGAGAGGTCTTCCCCCTTATTAATCGTTAGCCACCCTCAGATCTTCATGGCATGTCCGTGCGTGTCGAGCTTTGTGGCGCGCGCGGCCTACACGTCGGCGGTCTGCCTCACGAGCCTTTTTCGTGATCCATCTCCATGAACGACCGATAATTTTGGAGATTTACCTTAGACTTAGACCCTTGATCCCTCCATGGATCCATGTTTTAGGGGGGGAATTTGTTGGCGCCAAAATATTTAAAGAGAAGAAGGAAGAAAAAGAGGCCCCACAACCTACCTCGCGAAGCCACAGCGTGGAACCTCCACCAATAAATGCGGCCACCGCGAAGCAACAGAGGAGGTACGCCCCGCAAATTCCCCCGATGTTCGCGAACCCTCCCTGAAGGAAATGTGGTGGTACCCCTTTGTGAACCCGGTTGACGATCACAACCCGCCGCGAAGCAACCGAATCCATCTTCGTGTCGCGTAAGCTCTGCTTCACGGCGCCTCTTGCCTATAAATACCGAGCTCCCCCTAAGCCTCCTAGGATGGAAAATCTGACCTTTTAGCTTCTCAGCTCCCAAATCACAATGCACCCTTTTCTCTATGAATCATTAGCTCCGTGAGGTCTCTTTTCTTTGAGAGAGACCACCTACTTGTCTCGTTTTGATCCCCTCTTCCGAGAGGGAAGCCTTTCGTGAAGCCTAAGGGATTTTGTGAAGTTAGAGGATCCCCAAGGGGACACGGGTTGTCATGGAGAATTTATGCTTCATGAAATACCCCTCCTTTACACGTGATCCACATGCCAAGGCAGGGTTATTGTACTTCACAAAGCACATTTCTTAGAGACACTTTGATTCGCGAGGCACCTATGCTCCGCGAGGTAGTGCTCCGCGAACGCCATTACACTTCACGAAGGACCTCCCTTTTGCACCTCCACCCCAGGCTAATGCTAAGGCACCCAACTTCACGAAGCAAACCCCTTCGCTAGTTCCCTCCACTACGTAGAGAAACTGATCTCTACAGGGCCCAAACCTATGGACTCCTCTTCCTGGAAATTCCTCTTCCCATGCGACCCCCTAGGTTTTCATGATATGACCTAAAAGTCCCCTGGACGATACCACTCATAGCATTTCTTCGCCTAATGTTTCTTCGCATATTCACGCTAATGGCTATTACTTCTTCTCATAGCCACGCTAACATGGACCCCTTGATGGTTTTCACTGTGACCCCCTTCGCCACGGCATTTCCCGTACCATCCCTCCCAAAAGGAGTAGAGGGTAATGGTTATGTATGTCCTAGGGGTGTGGAGTAAACCCACCTCATCCGAGTTACAGGATGTTAAACTTCCAAGAACCCTCATCCTCATCACAAGACGTTAAACTGTGACATCACCCCGTTCCTCTCACGTGGGGCGCCCCCACCTTGGACATTCTACATGCCCCCCGATCCCCACAGGGGATGATATCCTTCTTCTGGGAGTGGAGTTTGTCCACAAGGGAAGGGAAACCCTCTTAGTGTAAGCCCCTAGTCCTTCTTGCAGAAGGTTTAACCCATGCACCTCTGTACGTCCCCACCATCAGGGCCAGCAAAGGGCGTGATAGGGAACGAGGCTCCTCCTTTCTTCGGTCCCAAATCCCTCTCCCGCTGCGTTTTTTCACCCCTAGGCCTCCTTCCTAGAGTAAGTCCCAGCAAAATGGGCTGCCTAACATGTATACCCCTCTTCGTTTCCCACAGACCCACCCTTCGCGACGTGATCATCAAGTCCCTGCAACCTCATGTTTCTCACATTGATCAAAAATCCCATGGGCTTAGAGTGAGCGCCGACCATGAAACACCCTGGGCCACCTCAGAGTGTAACCCCAAACACCCCCGTCCCGCATGAAACTAAACTGTATACCAAAACTATGAGGACTTTGATCCATGTCAAGTCATTCTACGTAGGAAGCCTCATAAGGTTCAAGTCCACCGCCCGGTCATTCCGACCCCTTTCACGTTGGTTCACCAAACCCCACCTTGGGCCGCCTCAGAGTTTAAGCCCCAAACACCCTCGTCCCGCATGATGCTAAACTGTATACCAAATCTCTGAAGACCTTGATCCATGTAAAGACATGGTACGTAGGAAGCCTCACGAGGTTCAATCCCACCACCCGGTCATTCCGACCTCTTTCACGTCAGTTCACCAAACCCCACCTTGGGCCACCTCAGAGCGTAAGGCCCATTACACCTGACTACGAGGACTTTTATCCATGTCAATTCTTGGTATATAGAAAGCCTCACAAGGTTCAAGCCCATCATCCATAAGACCAAGGTCCATCTTCATATCTGTTCTCCGACACGCCCCATTCCCACATGACGCAAAAATGCATCCCAATCTAGCAGTATGCCATTGTGATACCACCATCCAGGTGTCCTAACACCCCATTCACGTCGGTTCAACAACCCCTTTCCATCATGAACTAGGAGGAATTTGATCCATGTCAAGGCATGGTACGTGGGAAGCCTCAGGAGGTTCAAACCCACCACCCATCGGACCCCTGGTCGATCTTCACATCGGTAATCCGGCATCCATTATGATCTATGAGGACTTTGATCCATGTCAAGGTATGGTACATAGGAAGGAACGTGAGGTTCAATCCCATCAACCATCAGACCAAGGTCCATATTCACATCGGTTCTTCGACATTCATCCTAATCTACGAGGACTTTGATCCATGTCAAGGCATGGTACGTAGGAATCCTCACGAGGTTCCAGCCCATCAACCATCGGACCAAGGTCCATCTTCACGTCGGTTCTCCGACATCCATTCTAAACTATGTGGTCTTTGATCCATGCTATGGTATGGTACAATTGAAACCTCACAAGGTTCAATCCCACCACCCACATGGACCCAGATCCTCATTCACGTCGGTTCTCCGACACTACTATCTCTTGAACTACGCGAACTCTGATTCCATGCCATGGGGATACGTAGGAGGTCTATTCGAGGTTCAAGCCCATCACTACCGTCATCTACAGAATGGTCGCATCTCATTAATCCTCTAATACATCCAACTTTCCATCACCCACCATGATTCTTACCCGGGCCACCAAATCATGGTGAGATCTTGCCACCCCATTCCCCTCCATAGTATTCAGGATGCTGCGCACGGGCTGGCTCCGATATCGATGTTCCCTCAAGGGGGTTCCTCAATCTGATCCAATCCAGCTAGTTTTTTTATCACCCCGATCTATCACTGCGGGACGTTAAACTTGCGACATACCCTGTGTTAAACACAGGAAGATGAGGAAAACCTCAGATACATGCCTATGGCATATGATTCCCCACGCTCGATGTTGGATGCCTCGGTCTTCCATGCCCTCAAGAAGCCCTATAATAAGGGACAAAAGTTAGACACACCAATTCCCCAGCATTCACTCACGTTAGTGATCCCTCGACATGACTACTCCCCCAATAGAAGGTTACTGCCCTGACCAGACCCCTTGGAATGTTCTGACAGGAGCAGTGTAATTAACCAGCATCCATGGAAACCTGGCACCAGGAAGAGTTTCACAAACAACTTATTAATTCTATAAGTGAGACCTGGACTAGGTGATGAGTTCCAAGGAGTAATCCACAGAAGGAAGAACCTACATCCCATCATCCTGGTTTCGATCAAGGATCAGACGTCCCTGAATATGGAGTGACTACCGCCCGCCTTTGGAATGTGGGAATGCAGGGAAACAAGAGCTGCACCGACGTCCCTCGAACGCGACAGACACGCGCGTCCTAGAAAAAGAATCAGAAACAAGGTTACACTATCATGTCTTACTGTTAATCCCATATGATGTAAACTAATGTTAAATATGAAATTTTTGTATGGTACTAAAATATGTTCTATGTATCCTCATTGAACGATGTGTTACTCAATTGAACATTCCCTACCAAATGTATTTAATGGTTGTGATTCCATAGTCTACACTATATGACACTAAACTGTGTGGTCGATTTATTTATAAATGTTTCATACACTACAAAACTATGTCCCTAATCTAGGGATTACCTTTTTAAAAGTAAATTAATCACCTACTATAATCCATTCATAGAACCAATTGATGAATGGGATATATCCATATATTCTAAAGGATCATTAAGTATGGTAGAAAATATGACACAGAAAATTGAGTTTGAATAAAACATGTATTATTTAAATGTGACCATTATAACCTAAATTTTGAATTGAAGGTTATGAGTTCAAATAATAAGATTACTAAAAATAGATGAAAGTGATATTGAAAAAATTTATTAATTATTAGAAAATAAACACTGAATTATTCGTAAAGTAATATTATTCTTCAAAAATTTGATTTGTATAATTTTTGTGTGTCAAAGTGTCATAATTAATTTATTTTCATTTAGTAAATCCAATTTTAAAAAATTTAAATTCATTTTTTAAATAAAAATTTTAAAATTTACATAATTTGAAATTTTTTGATTTTTCTAAGATGATTGATTTTTCAATGAATATTGAATATTCCCGATTTTCTAAAATTGTCACTTCTTTTCATTAAATCAAGTAATTTTACAATTGTATTATATTTTGGATTTTGACATAATGATAAATATTATTAATTTTATTTATAATAATTTAATCAGTTTAATTTTTATAATAAAAATTCAATATTTTGTTATAAGTAAATTTTTATTCTTAAAAATACATTTTTTTCTAAAAAATGTTATTTAATGAATTTTTTTCCATATAAATTATATAAAATGACACCTAATTAGAAATATTTATTTAAAATTTGTATATTATATGTCAATATATGAGATTTTATATTCATATAATTATTATTTCTCATCATATCGCAAATATATGATCATTTATGCGTGAAAAATATATTTTCCTGAAAACAAGTTTTTAATCACGCTTTGTAGATATATATATATATATATATAATGAATTTATTCCTATTATGGGGATCTAATTTTCTCAAGTGGATTCCATATTTTTAAACATAATAAATAATTTTAGTTAATTATATTAAAAAAAATTCCCAATGATTAGTAAAAAGAGAAAAAATGTGTTTCCATGGTTGACGATTAATGTAGTTTATCGTAGGCTAACAAAAATATATAAGGATTATGATGACCTAAATAATTTTATAAATTCTGTTGGATATTTTTGTTTCTTATCTTAAGAAATTAGTATCTATATTTTCTCTTTTATTTGAAATATTCCAATGAAAATTTCTTATATAAATATTTATGTTAAGAAATAGAAAAGTTGAGGCCTTCCTTGATTTTAATATATATAATACATTGTGATTTGGAAACATACCACCAATGATCATTTATAAATAGTAATTTTAAATATGAATATTTTCTATACATGTCATTTAATTTCTATTTTTTTGGTGATGAAACAATATCCTTATGAGCTTATTCAATGCCTATATATTAATTATTTAATTTAAATAAAAATAACAAAATTATTTTAAAAAAAATTGAAAGTTACACCATTTGAATGATTTATTATGTTACATGAATTTTCTTACATACTTTTGACATTTTATAAAGGTTTTAATGTAATATATTCTAAATCCAACTTTTCTTGATGTTATTAATATTAAAATAAATGGATTGTTAAAAAAAATTCATTAATGATATTTTAAAAAAAATAATGTTTATCAAAAAATTTAAAATTTAAATAAAATTTTCATTTCCCATGTAGATGAGATATCATTAATAATATTAATCATGGTTTGAAGGTGATCTAGAACTTGATGCGGCGATGGAAATGCCCTAGGTGGCGATGGCCGCTCCAGCCACTTTCCTCGTGGAGGGGGAGGATCCTTCGCTGCTGTTATCTAGTGGTCCCTCAATGCCCTTCGTCCCCTTTTCGAATAATGATTTCTTCCCCTATTTTCCCCATATTTTTTTATCCCGAAAGTCATTGAATGCTTTGGCGGTCTCCCAGAATTGCCAATTATACATTCAGAATTCACTGAGGTGTCCTCTCTTCTTCATCAAACCTTAATCGCAAAATTTAAGCATCATCGGCCATCGGTTGACTTCTTCGATCATTGGATTTTTAAATCATGGGGTCTGCATGAGCAAGTGATGTTTGGGTTGCTGGATTACAAACACATCATGGTCTAATTTTCTTCTAAAGATGATATGATTCTTGTCTGGTCGAGCACTCCTCGGACCTGTGGTGGTTCACGATTTCTGCTCGTGAAATGGTCGTATGATTTTCATATGCAACGAGACTCATCAACAATGGCGGTTTTGGTAAGTTTTTCAGGGCTTCCTATCCCCTTTCAAAACCCTTCGATTATTCATATGCTAGGGAACATGGTACGACGATATCTATGTTCGGATAGTAGGACAAGGGCAGTGTGCCATCCGATCTCGCTGAGGGTTTGTATTGAAGTTGATGTATCCAAAGAGCCTGTTTATTTCTTTTGGACTGACATTTGTGAGGAGTTTTATCACAAGCATCGCATGATATTTGAGTCCAATTATGAGTTCTGTTCTTCGTGTAGGAAACTCGGGCACAATGTAGAAGCTTTCAGGCATAGGGGTTTAAGCCAGTTGGCCGCTGGGAATGTTCATGCATCTTGGGCCTCAGTTGGCCCCACTGTTGGGAGTAGAAAGTCACTGAAGTTTAATTGCAAGGATGGTTTTAGGGGAGTTGAAAGTGCGGCATATGATGGTCTTGTAGGTGTAGTGGCTACGGAAAACCAGGCAGGGGTGTTGCCTTATGAACCGAGGGTCACTGAAATCTTCAATAGGTTGAGACATGACTTAGCAGGCCCTCCAGGAGCTACTGAAGTTGCAAGGGTTGCACAGAATGGTGGTGCTCTACAAGTTGGGAGGAATGATGTCTTGGCAAACCGCAATGCAGTGGCAGTGAGTGTTGGGGTTAATGGTGGTCTGGTCCAGGACATTGCTGCAAATCATCAAGAGGCGGAGGCTGATTTGGATCTAAGTAAGGAAGTGGGGGATCAGCAGGCTGGAAGTAATAACCAGGCTATTAGCAGTAGGTTTGAGGGGGGTGCAACCTGTGGTAGTGGAAAAAACTGGTCGTGCAGTGCATGATGGCCCTGCTGTGAGGGATTCAGAGGGATGTGTTGAGAAAAGTGGAAGAAATAAAGATGATGGAGGGGTCCTCATTACAATTCCTAAAAGAAAAAGTTTTCAGGGTTTGGAACAAGAGGATGCATAGGTAACTAACAATAGAAATACTTGTTCCAATGCAGAGACTGGATCTCAAGAGGCTGCTGATGCAAATGAAGAAATTAGGATGGTGCTATATGAAGATCATGAAATAGTTGAACAGCCACAATGCTTAGGATTAATTAATTCTAATTCTTATTTTTAGCAGAATCAGTCAGCACACTATAAAGATGTGGCTATCCTTGGGAAATGGGAGGAGTTCTCTGAGATTGATAAAGAAAATATTGGTAGATTGCGGAGGCCCTCGTATATCAATATTGTCCAGGGGGAAGGTGAAGGTAGTTGAGAACCAGGAGGCGAGGATTGCCTCAAAATGAAGGCGGCCAAGGAAAGATTACTCTACTTGGCCAAAGCCGATGTCCACTAGGTCATTGATAACAAAGGGAGGCGGGGCAGGTCTATGTAAAGGTATTCAATCTCCAAATGCATTTATTTCTTTAGAGCAGTTGAATTTGAGGAGGAAGTACACCAAAATAATGAAGCATTATGAAATCTCTGAATGAGAATCATCCACTGTGGAGGAAGATTTCTATCATGGGTGTGGCAATGTGTATGGTTCTGATGGTTTCTAGTTGTTGTTTTTGGGCTTCTGTTCTTCTGTACTGATCTTTTCTTTTCTTTTAATAAATGGTTAAAGGTTATCCTCTAACTGAATTTTTGGGTATTAATCATGGTCCATTCATGGGACATTTCACCTTTTGTAAGATCTTTTTTATCCCTGATGTGTAAAATATTTTTTTACAATTATAATGATCCAAAATGAATAAATGGGAAGAAAAATATATGGGTGAGAACCTCACCTAAACTTGGTCAATTTAATTAGATGAGACTATTTATACTAAAAGTCATTATTACTTATATTTTTATCAATTTGGTTCCATTTATATATTTTAAATAATTTTTATTCAATTAAAACTTTAATAAATCCCAAAGTTCCCATCTCCTCACCTAAAAATGGAACCTCCTCTCCTTGTGTATTCACACATGAATGGAATATTTCATCGGAAAATACCTTCATAAATTGATTCCATACATACCCTAAGTCCCAAAGTCCTTTATATTATTATAAAACCACCCTTCGAAATATTTTTGTGCAAACCCTTATATGTTTTCAGAGGAATATATGTCATTATTAACTTACCATTTCTATTTTTAATAGTTTAGTAGTTTTGGTAAACCTTTTTCATGCATTAATTTCATATTAAATTTTAATACATTAAATACAACACAATGAAGGGAAAAAATAATCTATCCATAAACTCATTCAATGATTCTTTCTTCCTATCATAGGAATTAGAAACAATTTAGAGTGAGCTTAGATTCTTAAAAAGTATTATATAGTGAAGAATATATCATGAATAAATTAATCATGACCTATAATCAATATGGAATGGTAAATATCTGAAAAATAATTTCTTTTATTCAATAACTTGATTAACTTAATTAGTTATGGAATATTAAAAATGGAAAGTTAAATATCTAAAAAACATGACATTTAATAGATAACATTAGAATAATATAGACAGAATAAAAGATGAATAAATAATTCCACATATATAATAAAATTATCTAGAAACTCATCCATGGATATCATAATAAATAAAATAATCCCACAGACACCAATGATTGAATTCATAATTATGGAATGAATAATGTTAGTCAATTAAATCATAACTTTTAGGATTTATTCCATGAAATCAAAAATTGAATCCTGACCTTGTTTCAAGACATCATAAAAAGAATAGAACCCTTGTACGATGGCATATATATAAATGGGAATGACCTAAGCCAAAACCCAATCTAGGTTGAGACCTACCAATTTATCGAGGGGTTATAAAATGACCCACTAGTTACTTACCATGTGCAATTCATTACTCATATGAAAGGATTTAAACAAAATGAACGTAGCCATTAATATTCAAGGGATAGAATATGAAACATTAAAAATTTCCCCAATGAGTAAACCAAATCATAAACAATCCATAGTAATATGGGAAATTATATCAAAATATTATATCTCAAGTAAATCTGATTATAAATCATCAGTATAATAAATAATTATCATATAAATAAAAATTATTCTAAGTGGATAATAATTATAATAATGGTTTGATGTCATTGATGTATCGAAATTCCATAAAAATATTATAAATAACATTTTTTAGTAAAATAAAATTTTCAGTTTGAAATTACATTTAAAAAACAATAAATTTAAAGAATATAAGTAAAATTAATCATTTAAAATATTATTTTGAAATATTAGTCTAATCTTCAACGAAATTATTATTCATAATGGAATGAATGTTATATTAATGTTTAGTATGTTAAAATAAACATTCCTTTCACAATTCTATAAGAAATATAAAAAATATATTCTTAAGAAAATAAAATGAAGATTCATTTAAAAAATTTTTAAAAAAATAATAATTAGAAAATATGTCTTCAAATAATCTTAATATAATATACAAAACATTCATGAGTTCATTTTTAGAAAATATGGAATTTAAAGAAAAATGATTTTCGACCAAAGAATGGAATAAAATCATATTTTCTTAAAACCATTTTCTCAATTATTTCAAGTACAAAAATGGGGAAAATTACACCATTACATTAAATTTTCATTAATAAACAAGGTATAATAAAATAGATTTTATTTAAGATAGAAATAACAAATAATTACCCCATGGGTGACTTAAACATAAATAATCCAAAAGAATGATGAGATTATAACATAATACCATACCACATTGGTAAATTCTAAATCATTAGTAATATGAAATAAATTATATCAACTAAAACATTAAATAAAATCAAAAAATTAAATTATTGATATAACATATCAAATGGTTAGTATAAATAACATAATAATGAAATAAGTGGTTAATATGGAAGATGCCTCATAGAAGTAAGAGTGAGATGAGAAACCATTATAATGATTATAATGTTGAAATGAGAATTAACAAATGAATAAATTATTTGTATCAAATTTGAATCCACATAAAGTATGTGTAAATATAAATTATTATAATAAACTCATTACACACATAATATTAGAATATTAAATTCAACAAAGAAGTAATATAACCCTGTGAAAAGAACCCAAGTTATGGAATTATTTAATACTTGGTAAATTTCATGTCAAATGCCCTTAGATAAAAAAAATAAAATTATAACATAAAATACGATTATTTTTTAATTATTCATTATAGTAATCATATATTATTTATTATATACATCATATAAATGAGTTTGGTTCAAAAATTTAAAATATACCCCAATATAGGGATATTGAGAGGAAGTCGCTTACCTCACACTACCATTTGATTAGACACACATTAAACTCTTATACAATGGTTTAAACATGTTATTAATATATACCAGAACCATATTTACATTTATAATATTATATAACATCCTTTAATAACTTCATCACACTCTTTCGTTAATAATCATTCATTATTACTATTTTGTTGGTTGTTAACAACATTGTTTTCTCATTCATGTTATAACATCAATGTTCCAATTATTGAGAATATTGTACAGTTACATCATATCCAGAATGACATTTATTATATATATATTTTTTATTATTTAAATTCATATAATCATTATTGAAATTGGATCATGGAGAATGCATCACATCACTTCGTGTAGACAGTAGGTCGTACATACATACGAGAAACATTATAATTTCCATAACCGGTGAAAGGGTAAATAAGTTGGTGATATATTAAATTTACATAATCAATATAATGTAATATATATCACATATATTCATAATATTTATCTTTACCACATTTTATATAAATCATATTTGAAAAATGAATCATATTGATTCGTGAAGTGGTAGTCTGTTGTACATACAAACAACATTATCGTATCCCCCCACATAATGGAATATAAAAATTTATATGTGATATAATAATTAAAAAATTATAGTTATATCCTAAATATATATATATATATATTAAATATATAAGTATTTCTAACCATGATAGGTGTTGATGGAAAATCATTCACATCAATTTGTGAGGAGGTAGTCTGTTGTACACATAAGTAATGGATTTGTTTCACATTTGATAGAGGAGGAAAATGATAAATATAATGAGATGAATAAAATAAAATAAAATATATGGTATATAATTGTGATTATATTTTATAATTGTTCAGAAGTAGTATAATTATGTAATATTAGAATGAAAAAAATAATGTTCTTTGTTATGATGATAATCGTCTCTTGGAGAAACCCCATATTGATTTCCTATTTTGGACACTAGGGTTGGTATTTTATGAGAAAATTATCTCTAAAACATGGATAAGGGAGTGAAAGATAGATTTAATCATTTTTTGGTATATCAATATGGATTGAGATGTGGGATGAAGTTAGGGGAGTGGGTTCCCTTTTATAATTGAGGAGGAGGAAACACATGGAAGTGTTGAAATGAATAATTCATGAACAAAATTTTCAAATTTAAAAAGGATTAAAAATTTATAAAATTCTATCCTATGTTATGAAGATATATAAATATTTGTAGGGAATATTAATTTTAAAATAGAATTGGTAATTTTTACCATTATCATTTTAGTTTAACCACCAACAAACCCATTTTTACCTTAATCACTATAATTAATTTTTACTTGTTTCATTATTCATTAATGGAAATATCAAGCTATAATTTTTTAATAATATTAATTATACATATTAAAAATATAAATTCAATTTTATCAAATTAAACTCATTTATGTGGATGAATTTAATTTAAAATAAAACCCATAGATGTGATGAAACATTATTTTCTTAGGAAATGAATTTTTCAAGTGAAATATGATGTTATTTTAACTCCTGGACATCTAATAATAATTACAGGAATAAAATTTAATATTAAAGTTATATAATAAATAATTTTCATTTAAATCATTCCTTATTATGCGTTATTATAACTAATTTAAGTGGTGTAACATTGTGCACTGTAAAACAATTTCCAAAATTTTATTTTGTTTAGAAAAAAATAAACTTATAGTAAAATAAAGAATAAATATTATTAGAATGAAATTAACTAGATTATATATATAAATTAATTTACCTTTATATAATATTAAAACTTATTGGGAATTTTAAAAAATCATTTTAAAAATAAAAGATATGTATTATAAAATTAGTAATTTTCACTATTCACTGAAAAATCCATATTTTCTGAAAAATCACAATATTTCACTGTAAATTAATATTGATATTCTGATTTTAAGTGGGGTTTTTGTTTTATAAAATATAATTTTTATATTATCCAAGATTTAATATTAATATTTAAAATTAAATATAATTAAAAATAATTTTTTAGGAAAACATATTTTGGAATAACAAAATATCATTATTAAATGATGAGTTCTTATTTATTAATAAATAATCAATAAATATAAATTTAGTTAGATTTTAACATCCTAGATCCATGTGGATTGACCCTTTATGTGTTTCTGAATACTGAGTCAATCATAGGAAGCTCGAAGGATGTTTTGAGGAACTCAACTGTAAGAAGTTAGATGTAGGGGGATTTTACATCCGAGAAATAGGGAATATGGCATGAAACTGGGTTTTAGGGTCTGTAGTATTCAAGGTTTTGAAAATTAAAATTATGTTCAATGGTGACATGTTTTTTAGTGGAAAATGGCCTAGAGGTATTACAAGATGTGAAATAGTATCACACATTATGAAATACCCTGTTGTAATAAAGTTTTAAAAAATTCCATCCACTTAGGTTTTTAAAAAACTATGGGTACATCTCCCCTATCATTAATCTTAGGAGACCTATTAGTCCCTTCCTTAGAATTTGGGGATCCCTTCGACAAGAATTAGTCACGAGCATCCTTCTTCGATCTGTAGCCATACATCTTCAATCTGAGGTATGATCAACCTCTATTCTCATGGTTTCATTAATCTATTACCTCATGTTCCTAAATTCCATTTTATGGATCTTGATCTATATGTTTGTAATGGGTTTCTCCTAGTTGTTGGTTGGTGCGGTTTTGAACTGGCTCCCTAGTTTTATTTAGTTATTACGTGAGACGTGATCAGTATACATTGCGTTGATCAGTTCTCATTCAAAGAATGTCGATGACCATTTGAGGTATGGGATTTCTTGCTTCTCTATTTCGTTATTTTTAATCATATAGTTATAATTATTTACACCCTTGTATCGTAATGAAATTGACCTAATTATATACGTGAACCAGATTAAAGAATTATTGTTGATCACATAGTGATGTTGTGGCTTTGTACTATGATTACATTTTTACTCTTGATTTTCAAGATATTGTGATATCTAAGATTTCCTTGGATTAGTATATTGTTCAAGATGAAAATTGGTAAATGAACATAAATCGAGAAATTAATTGTTAATTAATTGGATAAATGGTTAAAGAGGCATGATTTATAAATCTAGCTATTGTTGTTGTTGTAATTTTATGAAAATAAAATTGATTTAAGTAATAATGTTTAATTGAATTAGTTAATGAACATAATGCATGTTAATTATAATTGATAAAAATCATTAAAGGTGTGTTAAATTAATTATTTAATTAAATTTTGGTAGATTAAGATATCTTGTAATTCAGGTTACCCATAGTTGGAACTGCAATTAATGAATCTGATAATTCATGATTGAATAAGAACCAGTTGTGTGATGAAGGATGCTTCCTTTGTAGGGCCTGAGTTCTATGTTTTCTTATAAAGTCTATATTCCTTATGTTTTGGATACATAAGAGAGATCCTTATGGGTGAAGGATGAATGAATTTCATTGGACCAAGATCTCAGTTGTTATGTTTGTTTCCTATTGCTTGTGATGTGTTCTGGATAACATCGTTATGATGCGGGGTAGGAAGGGGAACACATTATGTGAGCCTAGGAGAGATGATACTAAAGGGATGTTGTGGTATGTGGGGTGGGGAGGCCTGGATTTTGTGGTATTAGTTGATTCCTACCATTGAAAGATGCATTGGTTTGGGCATGAGGTTGTTGGGGAGGACATCATGGACTATGGAATGGGTTTAAGGTGGGCTTACCTATTAATATAGATGTTGAATAATTTTTGAATATATTGTTTTTTTACCATATTTACTTTCCCCAATGCTTGAGTAATATGGTTTTGCTTACTCTCATTCTGAAGGAGGCGAAGATGTGTTTGGTATGTGACATGCTTTATGTGTTTATCTTCTTATGGTTAGATGGGTCTACTCTTCTTAAATACATGGAAATGGCATCATGGGCAGTTCATCTACTCACTATGTTGATCCCCTTGTTTTTGGTATATTAGAATTATTTCCTAGAATAACTAGAAAATAGAAAGTGGTAATGATGTTAATAAATGAATAAATGATTAAACCATAGGGTTGGAGCTTGTTGGAAAGCAATGTTGATGTTATAATTTCTAGAAAAATTGGACTTGGTTTGGTTATACAGAGGGAAGGCAACCTTATTGTGATGATAATATAATGAAATGTGGTAAATGGTTAATAGTTGATTACTATTTAAGGAATTAATTAACCTATAGTGAAACTGATAAAAAGGGGTAAAACTAACACCCTAATAAATCTGATCCCTGGGGGTGTTTTTCCCATAATCTCGGTGGGAGGATAGATGGATGACTACCCCCCTTTGGCCCTGCTTTCTTATCTTAGTAGTTACTTGTTCTAGAATTCTTGGTGGTATGTTTTCCTTATACAAATGTGTAGAGGGATGCAATGACATTTAGTTATTTCATAGACATTTATTATGGAAATTGTTTTCTATGGACTACTATTGGTATATCTTGTATAAGATGTAATGGATTGAGGTATAATACTCAATGTATGATACATTTTATGAGGGATATGGTGGCTCCTGAAAACTACCTATTTACTTTTCGTAACATGTATGTCATGGTGTGTTTCATGAGCTTCGTGTGTATGGTGTGTTGCCCAAGTATCTTCAGGATACACTTTTTGGAGAGAGACTCTTAGGACGCGCGACATTGGGTCAAAGTAGGAATGAAGTGGAGAAGTGGTAGCGAGGTTCCCATGATATTATTTATTATATTATATACTTATTTATGTGATACTTGTTGATATTAGCAATAGAGAGTGAGAACATAGTATGCCTGCTTAGGTGATGAGTTAGTTTCACGTGATGTTCACTGTACATTAGAATGATTTTTTATAGATTTTCATGAGAGGTTCTCTAAGGGATCCTACAGAGTACACTATTATATTCACCCAAAATTTATATAAAATAATTTTTAGGATATTTGGAGTAGGTTGGATATCATACTGGTTATAAATAGACTGTGGGTTTTTGTGAGAGCTGTTTGGGATTCGTTATCACTATCTCCCTTACCTTTCCTTTGGTACTTATAGTTTTTCCATTCATATGTAGTAGTCCTTACATGTAATTATATTTACATACATTGGTTTCATTTATATTTTCGTATGAGCAGGTTTTTATTGGTGTATGTCTTATCTATCTCGTCTGTATTTGTTCTCTGAGAGGTTAATGCCTCCCATCTATGTGTTTATTTTATCCTCAGTGCTAGTCTCCAACCTGGGACATACCAGAGGTGGTTAATTGGTGTCACTATCTCTCTTATCCTATTTTCATCCCTGGAGGGGTACACCTTGTGGGGAGGGGGTTATGAAAGAGTGGTATCTGAGGTCTAGATGATAGATTGAATGGATTTTGGGGTTCGGAAGAGGTGAGGATGCATGGGTTGGTTAGGAAACAGATTTATCTAAGTTCTAAAGCACTGTAAACACTGGATACACATTGAGAGAAAAGTATTTATGGACCCCTATGATCTAATTAATAGACTATCAAGTATATAATGGATACTAAAGGAGGTGATACAGATTACATGGTAGAGACCTGGGAAAATATCATGCATCATTATTTTTTTCCCCGATGTATGAATGGGTAAACCTTGGGATAGGTTAACCTAAAGTGAATAAAAATGAATGAATTAATTTATGTTAATTTTTCCATATTCTAGGTTTAAAAGTTCTAAATGTTTGTTCTTTTTTAGGTATGGCTATTGTTTGACATCCTAGTCAGGTTTGTATAGGCGATGTTAAGTAGGATGCACCTGCAGATCACCAGAGTGGAGGTCGATGACAATGACACATGGAGGAGGACACTTTGAGATTTTCAATGATAGAGTCTATAGAGGCATGAGGGATCCATTTAATATATAGTTACAAAATAGTGGTTGGTGGAGGTTGAGATATCATTCAGGTTGATCCGTGCTTGGGAAGATCACTAGGAATCATTAGTTGTGACGATTCAAGTTTTGTAGGGAGGTAGTGGTGGTTTTTGTTTCCCATAGATTAAGAGGATCTAGTAGTATTTTGGGAGAAGTTCCAACTACTATTTATAACCAAGTACCTTTATTCAACTATGAAGGTGGGATGTCACCAAGAGCTACTTACCCTATAGAAGGGGAGCTCTAGTGTTAGTGTGTTCAGAATTCAATTTAGAAACCTTCTGTAATATGCTTTAGATCTATTACCAGATGAGGATTCAAGGGATATGTATTTCAAGGATACTTTGTATCTAGAGATCCAGTGCATGGTCACTACATTGATGTTGAAATCATATATCGAGGTTCTCATAAGGGAAGAGATCATCAAGCGGATGTTATCAAGATTTGGATCATCATGAGAGGGTATTTTTTAGGATTCCTCACAAACAAGAGTTGTGGTATGGGGTTCCCAGTTGCTAGGACAAAAGATCTACCAGTCAGTCAGGGGTAGGTCCCATCCAACATGGACTTGTTTCATTCAGGGAAATTTCTCTCAAGGATATTCTAACGGATCAGACTATTGGTTATCATATAGAGGTTGAAGTCATCATGATCAATATTTCCAAACCTTTTTGAGTAGTCAGCGTGCACCAAGAGTTCCACTTCAGGCTCCTTTATTGAGGTATTTCTAGCCAAGGAAGTAGCAGCAGGTTTCACCTATATTGGATAAGAATATAGTTTATGGGGCTGACAAAGGATATCACTGAGACACTCCATGTCCTCAGAGAGTAGAGTGCGTCTTCCGAGGTAGTCTTCATCAATGTAGGAGATTCCATGGTGTAGGTCATGGCCAGCTTCTTGAATAAGCATTGCTATAACCACACATGTCATCCATCATTTGAGTTAAACATTGCATATTTTCTACTTGGGTTCATGCCTTGTTTGATTCAGGATCAATGCACACCTTCATATCACGTGACTTTTTCCATGATTTGGGATTCTTGGTATAAAGTCTTACAATGCCATTAACATTGACTACTCTATTCAGAGGTTGAGGTTACTTGTTTTATGTACATAAGGACTATGAACTAGTGATATGGAAGAACCTCACATGGGGATATTTCCTATGTTTACGGATATAAACAAATGATTTCATCCCAGACATGGATTGTTTATATTTTTTGTCGGCTATCATGGGTTTCTTTAGGAGTCAATTCATGTTATTCGATGCTATTGGAGAGAAAAAAATGCCTATTAGAAAAAGAGACCCTCAAATGAGAAATAGAAACATTCCATCCTTATCTTACTTTATGGATGAGCTGATGTTGAGTTTTTCGGAGGTTCGAAATTTGGAATTTTGTAGGGTGATATTAGAATACCCATATGTCTTTGCAGAGGATATTGTACCTTTTCCCCATTGATGGGAGATCAAATTCAGGATTGATCTACAACCTGGTGTGTCTCCTATCTCTATGTCTCCATATATGATGGAAACTTCTAAGATGAGATATCTGCATATACAACTTTATGGTCTATTGTGGTGCGATTTTTTTCTGCCAAGTGTGTCACCATGGGGTGCACCGATCTTGTTTGTAAAGAAGGATGGTGGACACTAGGAGTTTTATAATGATTATCATTTCTTGAATAAATTGATAGTGAAGAAACATTATCCTATATCATGGATGGATGACTTATTTGATCAACTGATTGGTATAAGTTAGTTCCTGAAGATATATTTTCTATTTTGATATCATTAGATGTGTGGGGTGGATGAAGATATCTCAAATACCACTTCTATTATTTTCATGGGTTTAATGAGTACTATGTTATGTGAGTTCCTAGATAACTTCTTAGTGGTTTTCATCAATGACATCCTTCTGTACTCTATGATTGAGGACGATCATGCCAAACATCTTTATGCATTTTTGGGAGTCCATATCCATGAGAAGTTGTTTAGGATAGTGTAAATGTGTGATTTCTGAGAATGAGAAGTCCTTTTCATATGGAATGTTGTCTATCAGTAGGGACTAGTTGTGGATCTATCAATGATAGAAGTCACGGTGTCTTCAGAATCCCCCAAGATAGTGACCTAGATGCGAAGTGTCCTTTGTTTTTTAGGCTGTTATAGGTTGTTCGTAGCCAATTTATCTTGGATTACGACTCATATGAGAAAGTTTATTAGAATTTATCAGGTGTTCTTGTGGACTTATCAGTGTTATGATGATTTTGAATACAGAAAGGAGAATTTATTATGTTCTGAAGTTATTTTTCTTCCAATAGAAGGAGTTCAGTTTGAGGTTTTCTGTAATAATTTGTGTCATTGGTTCGGTTGTGTTCTGATGCATCACAGATCAGTTATTTATTGGGGGGTCTCTCTAGTGACATCTCCATGAGTGTATGTCTTCCACCCATGATCTCGAGTTGGAAACAGTGATTATTCTCTGAAGTTGTGGAAAAATTACCTCATTGGAGAGCACTTTTTGGTCTTCATCGATCATAAGATATTGAGGTATGTTTTCTCCAAGCGTGATATGAAAATTCATTAGAATCAGTGGATAGAGTAATTACAGGATTATGACATTGAAATTTCATATATTCCTAGGAACAAGAATTTTGTGGCTGATGTATTGAGTAGGATGTTGCACTGTGATGCAATGCCTGTATCAGGTGATTCCGGGAGTGTAATGAAAGATCATTCAACAATGCATCTAGATATGGGAGATGATTGGGGGAAGATGATTTCTTTTTCAGATGATGGTGTAGTACACTCTAGTGTAGTAGGAGGAGGAATCCCAATTGGGGGATCGTGAGGTGGAGGTATGGAGGGACCATGTTTTTTTATGCCTCTTATGGTTGGTCTGAAGATGAAAAACACTGAGTGTTCTTTTAGGGAAGTATTTTCATTCCTTTGGCAATGTGTGAGATGGTTCTTAGAGAGTTCGATTATTCAACCATGGCGGTGCATCTTGTCATAAAAAATATCAATTTATCTATGAGAGGTTAGTTTTGGTGGCCTTAGTTAAAGTGTGTAGTTGCAGAGTATGTGTCACAATGTTTTGTCTGCTAATAGGTGAAGGTCAAACACCATTTTCCTATTGGTTTTCTATAGCACATAGATAATCCTCAATGGAAGTGGGAGGACATATCGATGGAAATTTCTACTTGTATAAATCAAGATCATGGATGTTATGATTCTATATGGGATGTAAAGGATCATTTGATGAAATATTCACACATTATAGTAATAATGAGTCAAGATCAGTGGAGGTTTTATCGAGGTAGTATCTAGAGGTGGTGGTGAGACTCCCAGGAGTCCCGAGGGTGATAATTTATTATCTAGATCTTAATTTTACCTCCATAGATTAGAGAGGTCTCCCACAAGATTTTGGTTCTCATCTATTCCTTAGAACAATATTTCATCTATAGCTATATGGTCAGGCATAGCAGACTATCTAGTCTATTGAAGACATGTTGAGCTCTTATGTACGGTATTTTTAAGGTTCATGGATGAGGCACCTGACATTGGTATAAATTGTAACAATAATAGTTTCCACACCACCATAGATATGGAACCATTTTATGGATTTCATGTCCATACATTCTGTTATCCATTACACTGGACTAATGTCTAAGAGTCATCAATTATTAGACTAGAACTGGTACAGAATATGACAGAGAGGGTCCTGGTGATTCACAGGAGGAAAAAAGTAGCATAGTATCATCAAAAATCCAATTTTAATCGTAGCCTAAGACATTTGGAGTTCAACTTTGTGGATCATGTGTTTCTGAAGGTGACTCCCCATCATGGGCAGTGAAGGATTGGATATGGTAAGAAGGTCTCTTCCCAGTTTGATTGGCCTTTTTTGGTGTTGGCTCATGTTGGAGCTGTGGCATATCAAATAGAGATTCCCCTAAAGATGAGCTGGTTACATCATGTTTTCAATTATCACAGCTTTATCATTATCTTCATAAAGACTCAAACATCATCTATTCGGGTGAGATCGATGTTGACGATGATTCCACCTATAAAGAGCATCCTATTGAGATCTAGGATCACAAGAAAAATGTGTTTCGTGGGAATTTTTTCCCCTTGTTTCATTTATTGTGTTGGAAAAGTGTGATAAGGGAGAGTACCTAGGAATGTGAGTCCCATATATGATCTCAGTACCCCAAGCTGTTTGATGTTTACCTCACCTCATGTAACATTATTTGTTTTGTGGTTGTAGTACTTTTTCTTATTATGATATGGCTCTCTCTCTCTCTTGATTATTATTGTGGATTACTATCATTGAAAGGTAAATACCTAGGGAGTGTATTTAGTAACTAGTTTTTGGTTATTGTGTAGTACCATGATTTCCCACTAATGAGTTGGTTGAGCTCCTATGGTGGAGTGGTCCATGAGTGGTATCTCGTAGGGTGGATGTTCGGATGACCCCTTCAGGTTTCCTCTATGTTTTTCTTTTTATTATTTAGGATGAAAATATTTTTAGAGGTATTTTATGTAAGGTATATAGATATGTGTGGATTGGCTCTTTGTGTGTTTCTAAAGACTGAGACGCTCAGAGGAGACTCATAGAACATCTAAAGGGACTCAACTGCTAGAATCTGGAATCAGAGGGGTTTCACATCATGAAAAAAATATTACACAACATGAGACTAGTTTTCTTTGTGTTTAATTTTATTGGGTTGTAAAAAGAAAATAATGTGGACATGTGATATGATTTTTTTGGGAAAAATCAGCCTGAAGGGATTACATGATGGGAAATGGTACAACAATTCATTTAATACCCCACAATAATAACATATTAAATCAATACAACCGCATGGGATTTTCAAACCCTATCACTATTGTTCCTCTATCTCTCATTCTAGGTGACCTATAATTCCCTTCCTAGGAATATGGGGGTCCCTTCAATGACAATCTTTAACGGGATTCCATCGTTGATCTGTAGTGATATATCTTCAATATAAGGTATGACCTACCTACAATATTGTGGTTTCATTGACCTATTTCCTCTCATTCCTTCTTTACGTGTGATGGAGCTTGATCTCCATTTTTCTAATGGTTTTCACTTGATTTTCATTTGTTGTGATTGTGTCTCAGCTTCCTCTGGTGGATTAGGTTCTTGTGAGAGAGGTGATCAGGATCCATTACATTTATATGTTGTCATGTGATGAATGTTGAAGACCTTTTGACATAGGGATTCATTGATTATCTATTTATTTATATAAAATTGTAGTTTTTTCTTGATTTAGCCCCTTGTATCACAATTAAATTGAACTAATTAAATTCTTGAACCAGATTAAATAATTGATATTGATCTCATAGAGATGTTGTTTCATTGTATTTTGAAAATGGTTTTCCTATTGATTTTTTAGATAGTGTTATATCTACATTTTTCATGGATTAGAATATTGTTATTGATGAAATTTTTTGATGAATTTAATACCTGAAATTATTTGTTAATTAATTTTATAAATATTTAATGAGGCATGATTAATGAATTTGGTTGTTGTTGTTTTAATTTTATGATAATCATATTGATGTAAGTGATCATATTTAATTTAATTATTTAATAAACCTAAAGTATGTTGTTTCTTTTTGATAAAAAAATACATTTTGTGTTAAATCATTTATTTAACTAATTTTTGATATCCTGAGATATATTTTTTCATAGGTTTCTTATAGTTTTATCCGTAATTAATGAATCATTTAATTCAATACAGAATAATAACCAGTTGTGGGATAAGATATAATCCCTTTGTAGGGCTTGAGTTTCCCTATTGCTTGTGAAGGTCAAGTGCCGTATGCCTGGGAACCATGAGAGAGCTCATTATGCCTAAATGCTTAATTATTTTCTTGGGTTCATGTGCCCGATTGTTATGTTTTTTTCATTCTTCTAGTGATGCGCTCTAGATACGAACTTTGTTATGTGGGGCGGGGAGGCCCAGATGTAATATGAGCCTGGGATGGCAGAGCATGGAGGCCAGTTGTTATATGTAGGGTGGGGAGTCCTAGTTTTTTTGGCAGTAATTGTTTCATAGAATGGAGAGATTCATCGGTTTATTCATGAAGGCTTTGGGGAGGACATAAGGGTCCATGGAATGAGTTGAAACTATGATTACCCATTGATGTGGATGTTGAATGCATTTTGAATATATTTATTGTTAACCAGATTTAAACTCTCAACTAATTTAAGAATATGGTTTTACATACTCTCCATCCAAGGGAGGAAAAAACACGGTGGGTATTCTACGTGATTTATATGCTTATATTCTCATGGTTAAACAGTCTACACCCCTTCTATAGGTGGAAAAGAATTGATGGGTAGTTAATCTACTAACTATGTTGAGACCCTTATATTTGATATCTTAGAATGTTTTACATGAATACCTACAAATATGGAAAGAAGTAATAATTTTAATAAATGAATAAATGTTTATCCCATGGGAGTGGAGTATGCCGGGAAGCAATGGTGAGGTTAAAATTTCAAGAAACCATGGTCTTTGTTTTGTTATGCCAGGAGGGCATGTAACATTATTGTTATGATAATTTAAAGAAATGTGGGAACAATGGTAATGATTAATTAATGGTTAATGAATTAATTAACATAATGTAAAAATCATAAAAGGGGTATAGTGTCTTAATGTAGGTCATTAAATGGTTATGTGCTTATAGGAAAACTGGTCTTAACAATGACAGTGGGGAGTTCAGGATATGTTAGATGTAGCTATGTCTAAGACTAAGTATTTAAAATAGTGTGGTTGTGAGTTATATTATATCATGTATTTGTATGTTTAGTTTTTCTACTTCACTGTATCAGTTATAGAAACTGACACCCTAGGGATTATGAGCCCCGAGGTGGTGTTTTCCCCAACATCCTAGTGGGAGGATGGACGGCTGACTACCCCCTTTGACCCCACTCTCTTCTCTTGGTAGTTACTTGTGCTGGTAGGTGCAATGGATAGTTTCACCATATATGTGTGTAGAGGTATGTAATGAATTGCAGTTATTTCACACACATGTATTCTAGATATAGGTTTCTAAGGACTACTATTGGTATAACATGTCTTGGTTGTAATGGATTTAGGTATAATAACTGATGTATGATACAATTTATGTGTGATGCGGTGGTTCCCAAACACTACCTAGTTATATATGGTTATGTGGAATTGGTGGTGTGTTTCAGGAGGTGCATGTTGTGGGGATTCACCTAGGTGTTTTCGGGAAAGCCTTTTAGAGAGAGATGCCCACGACATGCAACATTGGGGAAAATTCGAATACTAGTGGGTAAGTGGTAGTGAGGTACTCTTGATATTATTTATTATATTATATTCTCTTATATGAGATACTTGGTTAGAGTATCCATGGTGAGGATGGGATCTTAGTATGCCTACTTAGGTGACATGTTAGTTTCACTTGTGGTTCACTATTCTTGAGCATGCCATCATTACATTGGCAAGAGAGGCTCTGAGGAGGATCCTACTGAGTATAATATTATAGTCACCCTACATTTATATTAAAAAATTTAGGATAGTTAGATCAAGTAGTTGATCATTCATGTTACTACTAGCTTATTGGATTTCACAAGAGCCCTATGTGCTTAGCGGTTGCTGTCTTCTTTATGTTTCTTTTGGTACTAGCATTTTTCCCTTTCAATTGTAGTAATTATTACATGAAATTAAATTTATATAATTGGGTATATTTTATATTGTTGCCTAAAACGGTGTTGAGTATTGTCTGTATTATCTCTCTCTTTCACATGTGTTCTCTTAGTGTGTAATGGATCCCATCATTGTGTTTATTATACCATCAGTGCTAGTCGCCAACCTGGGGCCTAGTTGAAGCAGGACTCAAGTGTCACTATCTCCCTTCTCCCATTACCTTCAAGGAGGGTTAAAACATGTGAGGATGGTGTTGTTACATAAAAATTCATGTATATTTAATAATTTAAATAACCATATTCATAACATCTAATTCAACAACAAGGTTATGATTTCCATTTATAAATATATTTTTAATGGGACGTATCAGCATAGTGTTTTGTGTCATATATGATAACATATAAAAAATCATTGGGTTGTGTGTTTATCATTCTATTAAAGTGATTAAATATATTTAAAATTTATATAATAGAAAATATTGGGGGTATTAAATCTAGTATATACTTCCTCAAAATGGGGTATATGAAAAAAATAGGTTATTGACACAGATTAGGAGGTAGTGATAATTGATCATCCACCACCCTTATGTGATAAATGATATAAACAGGGATGATGTATCTATGTATAAGATTTACTACTTTCCAAAACTCATGGATTTCCTGTATATAGATATAAAAAGGAACAATTTATCTCATTACTCCAACTCTAGATCACATAAATGAATGTATACATAGAATTTTAGTATTCTTTGTATGGATTACATATGTTGTTGAATGATTTATAACATAAATTACATTTAATGGATATGATTTGGTCCCATTAGCTTAACTCTCCAAAATCATCCTAGTATGTTCGATTTCAAAACATATTCCCATAAATATCCTTATATGGTCAAATTTAAATTCTATAATAAAAACTATTGTTTTATGGGAACTCAACTTGGGGATTGTATTGATCCTAAAATAATTTTAAATAAATTGAAAATTATCATAAAATATCATCTATATTTTGAATTATTATTTCATACTATTCATTCACCATATGTTGATAAGTATTCTTGAAGTTGAGTTTTATATCCAATGCTTTCTGAAGGCTTCTCCAAAACCTTGAGGTAATACATGAATCTATATTAGAAACAATAGATGGTGGAGCTCTATGAAAAATTACAACTTCCATTATGTATATCATTGTGAGTTGGTCAAGAGAGAAATCTTACATGAAAGAAATGAAATGTGATGACATGGTATGTTGATCAACTAAAAACTATATGATATTATTATTTTTAGGTGTCTTGTGGAGTTCTATGATGAAATCCATGGTTACATTTTCCCATTTCCATTTTGGAATTCGAATTTGATTTATCACAAACTTATACTTTTTTCTTTCCACCATTACTTATCAGCATACCATTTTTTAAAAGGTCAGTGAAAAAAACTCATTTTATTATTAAAGAAAAGATCTTTTTTTTATCTGGGTAGAGGGAGACCCAATACATTTCCCCAAGGACAAAGGCCAAGTGACCTGAATTCAAGTCTTGAAAGCCCATTTTTCCTAGTTCCAACCCATATAAATCCTTTATAAAATTTAATGTCCAGAATATTTTCTACCTTCTTCTAAAGAAAATCATAATATTTTTAGGCCTCTATAAATCTCTCAAAAATATATTGTTTAGTTGTTATTTGTTAGTGGTATGATAAATATCCTTTTATTATTCCCATGTCTATCCATTGTATTTCAATGAAGATTGGATCACTTGAAATCATCATCATGGATAGTATTTAGAGATCCATTATACATAGAGAATCTACCACTTTTTATTCATTCCTAATATATTAATTAATTGAATAGTCATAATACATGATCTTCTATAATAAAAAACATTGGTAAATATTATTCCCTATTTTTTAAAATATATTATTGATGATTTTATGATGCATATATACATCATAATTCTTCCTATATAGTCAATGCCACAAAATCATCAGTGCAAGGATCAATTATGAAAATTCTATATCTTGTTTTTGGTAGTTCTTCTCATGGATGATTAATTTTCATAACACATATGATATCACTTTTTCATCTTGAAATATTACACAACCAATGAATGTTTTGGGTACATAACAATAGATCACAAATCATTCCCCACAAGTTGGTAATTTGAGAACTAGTGTAGTTATTAACATCTTATTGAAATATTTAAAAAATTAACCATATTTATTAGTACAAAAATGAATCCCTTCGAATTAATCCTAGTTAGGGTGCATTTAAATCATGTGAATATTCACAAAAATCAATGACACTACCGAGTTAATTCAATGAAACAACTTATTTCCATCATATACATTCGTCTATGATATTCGTGAATTACCCCAATTTTTGACAGATCCACTAATATGACCATATTAGTGATAATATTTTCAAATAAACCTACTCTCAAAAAAACGATTCATAATTATTGAAATATTCTAATAATGTTTGTTTCCGTAATGTTTTCAATACATAATCCAAATCAACCACATATTTATCTTTTATTTTAGAGTAGATATAAATATAATATATAAATAAACCCACAAATTTGTTAAGTTAATATGTAACGACTCTATTTACCATGTTCATGAATATTTATAGAGAATTAGTGAGTATAAATGGCGTTATTGTGATCATTTAGAGCCTATAAATTGTATGAAACACAGTCTTAGGGATATCCTCCTTATTCACATTTAATTGATAATATCCAGACAATTGATCCTGCTTAGAAAATATTGGTATCCACTTAAATAATCATAAAATTCATCAATCTATAGATGAAGAAACATTTTATTTATCATGATATTATTGATATCATGATATCCAATGTATAGGTTCATTTTTTATTCTTTCTTCATGTTGAAGAGGACTGGTTCACCTCATAATGAAGTACATGGACATAAAAACCATTTATATAGATTTTAATGCAATGTTTTCTTTATCTTTGCATCTTCAACAAATAAATTTTTAGATCGATTATATGATACTGAAAAATATTTAGATATGTGATTTATTAAGAACTCATCCTCACAACTAAGTTAAAGACCATATAATTATTTAGGAAACACATCAGCAGGTTCCCCTATAATGGGATTATCATCAAAAATGATATTTTATTTAGTCCCAGTAATTTGAGTGAGATATGGTTTCTTAAAAGGTAACAATATACATATTAATATGATTATATCAATTATTATTAATCCACCTCCTTGAAATTTTATATAATCGGAGAATGATTGGCTATACAAAGGGTCATTTCCCAAGAATTTATTCAACTTCCCCTAATTGTTGAATCATATATATTACTGGGAATTTTATCACAAAAATATGGAAATGGGAGGGGTTATTAATTTGGGATGAAAAAATTACTCCATATTACACCTTCATTAATACATCAACATCTATATTTGCCGGTGTTGTTTGAATAATTCTACTAAACATTTTTTATCAAAATGAATGTGTTGAACAATAATCAAATATAATGTTATCAATGCTTTAATGAAATAATATCAAATCGATAAACATCTTTTTTTTCAGGATAAACATTGATAGTTGTGATGGAATAAATTCTTTTTTTCTCTCTAGGCATTGGAGGTTGTTCGCGCCAGTTTTATTCAACAACCCTTGGCATTGGGTATTTATTCACATAGTCTCTGTATTACATCCAATTGGTAAATTGAATTTCATGCTTAAGTTGATAATAGAATTCATCTATCCCATCACATGAGTGGGTTTATTTCACTATTAATCACTATCTAGGTTCCCTTCATTTATTCGCAAAAATAATTTCTTTTTCCCATTTAATAAATATCTTGGTTTCTTCTTTCCCAACTTTTGAAAAGGCGAATGATAGACAAACTTTCCCTATGAGATACTTCCATAGTTACTCTAGAATTAAAATTTATAATTTGATTATTTTGTCAAGTCCCAAGAGACCTTCTAGATTCACTGATTTCCATTTTGAATTTTTTCACATTTTAAAATTCCCTCATAGCATTAAAAGCCTCAAATTTCTAATACAATTTATTAATTAGGATTTATCTCTCAAAAAAGTGTTTAAATTTAATTTTTTGGGAAATGAAAAAGATTTATGATTATCATTCAATTCATGTGACACTTGTTCCATAAACCCTTATAGTTTTATCATCCTTTTTCATGAGCCTATATAACATATCCATTTTCAGTTATAGAGTGGATGGATAATATTTATCAATTATTTTTCAAAACCTCCATCCACTTTGTCACTTCAGTATCCTCATTAGGCTTATTATTTTTTACCATCATATAACATTGATGAGCTTCACCATACATAAAATAAATATACAACATGATCATCTCCAGATTTGATAATTGATGGATTGAGAAGATTCGTTAAATGTAGACGACCCATTGTTATGTGATTCTGGGATCATAAGATCGACTCAAATTTAGATGAATTTACCACGTAAATGACTTCATTGAAACATGATCATTATTTAGGTGATTCTATAATTCATCATGATTCGTTTTTTGGTTTGAAATATGTTTCAATTGAGAATTTATTATCATGACTATCATGATTCCGTCTCAGGTTGGTCAGTTCATGTGGGTAGTCCTTACATGTTCTTCACATTGGTTATTGACTCGATTCATTCTATTCATGGACAATAAATAAAAATAAATAGAAAAATAGGTGTAACATACCATGTAAGTAGTGAATAATAGATATTTTTATCTATGTCTATTAATGATTAATATAGTGTTTTAGAGGCTTAAAATGAAAATAAATACAATCTTATGCATGGAATACACTAATATTCTTAAAAGATTGTTTTACTGCCTTTTGATGGAAAACCCTTTTTAAATCAAACTTTTGACAATTTTATAATCTATACTTTTCAAAATAAACATATTCATTATGATTGGTACATTGAAAATTACATTGGATAAATTTTTGTATTTTTCTGACAATGATCATTTTTTAATGAATAGTGAAAAATATTGCATTTTACATCAAAACTTCTTTTTCATTTAATTTAATTATATTGTTAGATTATCATTTTAAGTGGTATTAAAGTTTAATATGAATATATTTTTACCATTTAATCCAATGGTGGTAATTAGGATTAATTTCACTTTGTAATTGGTCATAAAAAAATGCCAAACTTTTCATAGATATTGTTTCAAAAAAACCCGCTATTTGTTTTGACAACGAGAATTATTTTTAAATCAATTATTTAAATATCTGTGTTTGGATTTTGGTAAAATGGATTAAATATTTGGAATTATAAGGTCCAAATTATGTAATCAAGACTCTTTTGTTTTTGGACATTATAAATAGTAAAGATGGTAATTATCTTTAATTATCTTGATTAATGAGTAATCAGGTAGTTAAAGATAATAAAATGATATCATAATAATAAAAAAAGACCACAACATGTGTCCTAAGGCTGAGGGTTGTCTCATGGACGACCATGGGATGCATTGTTCCAAAATTCGGGGCCCCATGGAATCACTTTTGTGAGAAAGTGACTTTTTATATTTTTATTTTTAAAGAATGTTAAATGTGACAAAGAATGTATCTCCTAAGTAAAATATTTTTACTTTTGTCTACATAAATTATCTTTTGGACTATAAATATTCATTATAAATCTAAACCGATTTCCTACAGCATGATATTTTGTTTATAATTTTTAGACATTAAATTTATTAAATTATTTATGACATCATGATGATGCAGCGATTACCTCATTAATAAAGGATTTAAATAAAATGGAAAGATAATGTAAATTCTAAGACCTACACATGTAAAAACCCTATAGGATGAGTGGATTTAGAACCCTTATCACCTTATCCTCTAAAAACATTAATTTGGGACCATTAATATCCGAAAGGAATTCTAAAATAATGTAACATTTCCTTACTTTCCAAGAGTGCCCCTCCTCTCCTCTTATAAAAGGCCCCCACCTCTACCTCCTTACCCACACTTCCAAAGCCTATGGCTCGGAAAACCCCGGCCCATTTTGTCTCTCCACTTCCATCTCTTACTCCTTGAAGCCTCACTTTGGGAATAAGTCTTCCCAAGGAATCCTTTGAGCTCAAACCAAAGGGAGTTACCCAATTTTAAGGTAATGTCTTCACTTGAGTCCTTTTGTTTTATTTTGCTTCTCCAACACCATAAACTCTTTTTATTCATTTCTTTTGTAAAAACTCCAGTATATTCAATATACTATGATGTTGTTATAATAATGATTCGAACTACACTTACACACACCTACATCTAATGGTTAAAGAACATACTGTTTCCGTGAATGGAAAATTTATGCCTCCTGAAACGATGATTGTTCAACATTCTTTAAACACCTTCAAAGGTGGCCATTAAGATTTAAATATATTTATATATGATATATAATATGTTTAAGTTTTCCTTAAGCTTCTGTATTTTTCATTTTGGGCATACCTTTATGGTTTCCATTATGGGTAAACGCGATATCTTCATTTAAGGAAGTGCAGACTACCGCCCCCTCAAAGTGATTTGATTCGTTAAATACCATATGTGGGACGTATAAAGTATGGAGTTATGATATTATATATGATATTATACTGAAATTATAATATACCTTTATATCATTATGATTCCATTCTATAAAATATGAAATAGAAATGAAAATAGCGTTCATGTGTACGTACGGCTTACCGTCTCCATGAACAGTGAATTTCATTTCTTACCTCTAAATGATTATATAATATTATAAATTAATGTATATACTGGATATATATGATATATACATCATGATTATAAGTCTGGATATAATGGATACATGAACAACTTGTAATTATAAAGGGTTTATTTTTGACTCAAGTACCAATGATCGTTAAAACGACCGTTAATAACTTAAATAATTACATAGTGTTCATGACATGGAAATAAGTGATATAAAAGGAATAATGAACTTGAAAAAGGTTCTTAAACAAGTAGAAATTAACACAAGTTTATTATTCAGGAGATTAAAGAACGATCGAGTCAAGTCGGACCCGAGGTATGGGACTTCGTCTCAATCTCCTTTCATTGAGGCATATTTTGTTTTATACACAACCTTATTTTATACGGTGTATAAACCCCTTTGACTTTTATGTTTATTCAAAATGAATCTTTTTTTATGAAGTGTTTACTAAACGAAAAAATGGAATGTTTTTTTGTCGTACGTATACGGCGACAACGACTTCTCCACCGCCGTGACCATTATTTGAGTTTCGGCTTCCTCTACAAGCCATGACTTTTTTAAAAACAAATAGAAAAATAAATTCCATGTTTTAATTTTATTTTATTTTGGTATTGAAAATGGTTTTCATAATGTTTTTATATCAATGTGTTGTATTGATATCTTGTGATTGAAAGGTGGAAATGTTATGTTCCCTTTATGCATGTCTTATGTGATACGATTATGTTGAGGTTCTTGGGAATTATTATGAAGATGGGTGGTTCTGTGATAAACTACGGGCGGGTGAGCCCGATATAGCTCTCCAATTCATTGGGTAACGTGAAGGAGTAAAACGTTATGGTTTCTCCGAAGATATTTAGGGAATATACTATGATGGGTATTCCAAACGTAACCAGGAGGGTTACTCCCTATGTAAGAATGTTATGAATGCCTCAAATTACATTTATGTCTTATGATTTCTATGATTTATTCATGATTTGATGTGGTATGTTTATGTGACTATGTTTTATGGGTAAAGTATGATTTCATTCTTATGTATATATGGACTTATGTTTCCTTTCCATATTTTTATAACCCATACTGAGCTTTTTATGCTCATCCCAAGTTTTTTGAAATCTTTTTCACAGGTTAAGGGAAAGGTACATGATATGATGATAGTGTCAAGGAAGTGTCAATAAAGAATCCATGTTTTATTTTAAATATGTTTACATTGACGGGAAAGAAGAATACTATCTTTTTGTAATGACTTTGTTTTTATGTGGAATGTAATGCAAGTTTTATGATCTAATTCTCTAAAACTCTAAACCCAAAAAGATCCTCAATGTGTAATCTTGTAATAACTCAAGATTAAGTAAGGTAGAAGGATGGTTCCTTATATCAGGGATATCTATTTTTACACTATTAAACACATAAATAGGAATCCATGAACATTATAGGGAAAACTCATATATTACATGTTTTCTTTAATGTATTAATTTCTAAGTATCAATCATTATTTTCGATGATATTTTTCATTAGAATAAATATTGTGGGAATTTTTTCTCCCATAATAATGGTCCACAAGGATCTTGTTTATTTACCAATGAATAATCTCAAAGAGTGATAAACCAAGTGTGAAACAAGGCGTATTTCCATGCACCAGGAAATAGTTGAGTCCATATCAATGCACACTTTTGGGGTTATTACACCATTGTACATATGTGCCAGATCCACTTCCACATGTAGTATCCATATAAGTATATATTTTCTAGGAAACAACAAAAAAAAATAATTTAATTTTTTTTTGGTATTTTTTTTATGATTTATATTCTCACTATGTCTTTTTTACAGTGTTTTAATCCTAACCCCAAAAATAAGTTGATTTTTCTCTGATACTAACTATGATAGAAAAAATTTTATTACATCATTATTAGTGATTTATTACATAAATAAACATATGATATAATTATAGAAGATCATGAGTCCTAAATTCATGGAAAAATTATTACATTAATTATTCACATGAAACAACATTATGACTTCATTATTTTAATAATTTAAAAAAGTACCATAATTTACACAGATATTCTAAAACTGCTTGGAATAAACCATGGACATATATAAAAAAGGGTGAGCTATAATTATCAACATGATAATGAAAAAAATCAAACATTATTGTATGGATGTAAAAATAATCCAAGAGGAATATTAAGGTAACAAATTATGGGTGATGATCATACCGTTTAACAATGAGAAATGATATCAAAATATTACATAAAGGCAATATAGGAATGTGGTTACATTTTAAAAATTAAATAATAATATTTTAACGATAAATACTAAGAAATAATATCATAATATTGTTATAATATCCTCCAATGAACCATACATTTAATCTCATGAGAAAAGAATAAAACCAAATTCATTGGATGGCTATATAGTTATGGTCCTACCACTTAATTTAATATCATGTAGATGCATACATGTTACATGTAGATCAGACCTTGTAAGAATGAATTTACTCAATTTTTACAACATGATTAATTGGTGTGGGTTACATACATGTATCCCCACAATTATTTAAGTGTATGTAAAATAAGGTGAATACCATTGAGCATAAATGGATATGGGTATTCCGTACACAAATGTTTGGCAAGGAAAATCATAGGATAATCTCGTCATCATAACAGGTGTACACAGTGTGTTATATAAAACATGAATGAGAGGAAAATGGGTTCCCTAAATTCATGGGTGTGATAAGGATAGTATTAATGAAGTATAAAATTATATCCCAACATGGAAAAGTGAAATATGCATAATATAAATGTTGGGCTTGAAAAAATATTGGAAGTAGGGGATCCCCTTCCTTGAGAGGGTGCTTCTGAAATCCTTAGAGGAGCTTCATGGGAGATAGGGGACCTTGGGAGGACTATAGGTAGGTAATAGTATATTAATGAAAATGCAAAAAAAATTAATATAAGATTAATTGGTGTATTGGTGATATTATATAGAAACTGGGGGGAGAGTTTTTTAATATCCAAAATTTCATTTTGGATGAGATATGATAAAGTAATAAAAAACAAAAAACATCTATTTTTTATTTCACTTGATTTTTACCATTTTTGAGTGGTTTTAATTATATTACTTGTTTTATAACCAAGATATTTAAATTAATAAACATATTTATGTAGAGGTGTGTAAAGTTTAAAAAGAATTTATTTTAAAAGTTCTAAATATATTACATATATTGGAGTATTCATTATGGATTTATAAAATTAAGAGGGTTACATAAAAACCTCAATGTTAAATGGGAAATATATATTTGAACATGGATACCATTTATGGAATATATTACCTTAATTGTTTTCATTATAATTTCAAAATACACACTATATATTAATACTATATTTAATTTTTATTAAAACATTCACTTGTCTATGTAAATTTTGAAAACTTCACAATTGGATAATTTTGATGTGATTATTTCTAGGAATATAATTTTTAATCACAATAAATATATAAATATATTAATTTACATTTTTTAATAAAAACTAAATATTTATTTGAAAATAATAGTTTTTTGACAATAAAAGTTCTATTACCATTATAAAAATTATATTTAACTTCAAAAATTATATTTTCATTCATATTGAAAAAATATTATATAATAATTATATTTTATTAAAATATAATTTATTAAAAAATGAATTTAATTCATTAAAAATAGTTTCCTTCTTGAAAATATATATTTTCCAAAATATTTTTTTTGTTTATTCGTATAAAAATATAAATTTTTAGAAACTCCTTATTTAATAATTGTAAAATTTATATATAAAGGATAAAATATATCCATTTTTTTATTCAAATAAAATATCAAAATACATACTATTTGTGTCTAGATAAATTATCTTTTATTACACAAATATATTTCCTAAGGGTAATGTGTGTGATGCTGTGATTATCACTGGGTGGGTTGACGTACATTTTTTTGTCTATAATCTTGATGAGGATGAACATATATAATAAACAACTTCATTCATGCTTTAGTTTTTTCCTCATAGATTGGGTTTTATCAATGGAAAAAAACAGTTATGCTATATCTAGTATAATCTCTAATAAATGAGCTTTATTGGGTATGATCCTATTGTTCGAGACTTGTCATGACCCACCTTCACTAAAAAGAGGTAAGGGATAGCAGATTTCCATGCCCTTCCTTCTTTATGTTGAAGGAGAGATAATGACCCCCGAGTCCCGCCTCTAGTAGGCCCCGGAGTGGCGACTAGCACTATGGGTATAACAGTTTCACAAAAAGGGTGGCATTACCTTTTTTAGTTAACCTGTATTGGGGAAAAGAATGAGTCAACAACAACCACCACCAAGTATAGAAAACTCAAGGTAAAACCAACCTATATGCATGTTTTAAAAATAAAACTGAACAAAGTACAAGTTCTCCAATGTACCAACCAATAGGAAAAGAAAAAACGGCGAACCAAAAAACAACAACGACCAACAGCAACTCTAACTTCCAGACTAGTAAGGTCCCACACGGCCTCCAATGTCCTCCTAAAAACCTGAAACTAAACATGGGGCGAGCATAAAAGTATACTCAGTAAGGAAAACTAAAGCTCTCGTGCATAGGTGGGGAGACGTACTAATGTCCCATGAGATGCAGAAAAACCAACATCAATCAAGGATTCTATCCATCCCACCTCACCGGCCATGCTCACCAAATAACACAAGTAGTAAGGTAATAGTAAAGAACAAAACATTTGGGTACCCCGCACCCCAATTTCCCCCACTAGCTAGCTGCTCATCCCTAACGGAAAACGTCCTGATGCTACCACACTCTTCAAGCCCACACACACCTGGACCTCCCAACCACACATCCCTGCCCGCACACACCTGGGCCTCACAACCACACATCCCTGCCCGCAAACACCTGGGCCTCATCCTGAAGACACCTGGGAAAACAAACCATAACCAGAACTCGTACCCGAAAAACCCTATGCTAACAACACACCAATGGGATCCTACTCGATGAATATTGGGTGTAAGGTCGCCTCCAACCATCACAGCCAAGGGAAGAGGGAGCAGGAAGGAGAGTAACTGTTGAGAAATGCCTTTCCCCATGAAATAGGGTGTCCAAAACTAAGTGCCCAATGCGGGTGGGGTGCGAATAAACACAAAAAATATAATTATACATATATATATACCAACACATAGCCCAACCTACAGCTCCTCAAACAGATACAAGCAGGTGCACATACACTACTGCCTCAGAAAATAGGCACACAACAAAGAGTTCCCAGTTCCCCTATTCAAGTTATCATTCTTAACAATTTAGTATGATTTAATCCCTTCACTACTGGGAAACTAATAGGCACATTCATAGATGAAACAACAAAATGGGCAGAAAGGAAAAACATCATGTAATTTAAGCCTTCACACCCAGTTCTCATGTGAAGTCACAAAAACTAGGGATCAAGTGAGATTCCTCAAAGTAATGGAAACAAAAAACCCCGAGACACAGCCCCATGTCCCCAAACTCAAGAAGCCAACGGTTTCTCAACAATAGAGGATTCGACCAAAATTCATGATATAAGCAGAGTAACACCCAGCCTCAGATTCACAAGCAGTGAATGTATAACAACATGGGATCCCATCCCCACTCATATCACCCTAACAATATAATCCCATGAAGGAAACAACCAAACCGCCGCCACCAACACAGGGTAGGCCCACATAGGTTTTTTAGATATAAAAGATTTAACACACTCCATGGTTTCAATTCCATTGTGCATTAACTGGGGTTATCACGGAAAAGGGTTAATCCTGGTGCTTTCAATTTATTAAACCGAGAATACATAATTAACCAATTCCATGTTATAATTATTCAAAAATCCAGGAATACCGAGGTTCATTAGTGCAAAGAGAAATACCACCAACGGACATGATTTTCAGTGATCATAGGCCCGTATAAATCAAAAAACATCAATAATAAAAGAGAACAGCAGGACATCAATCACATCCCACCTTTTCATTATTTAAAGGTCCATTCATTATCTTCATTAAGTTGGGTTTCATCAATTTCCACAGATACAAAAGCAGGCCCACCCCGTACGATACACAAAAAGGAGAGACAAAGGTAAGATCCCTACCAGACTGATCAAGGATTGACGTTAAGTCCCCGTGTGAGTAGAAGGAACTCCAAGGAAAGCAATCAAAGAAAACATCACAACCGGGGTACAATTCGTCGGGAGGAAGGGTACTCCGAGAGCCGGGTGATAGAAAAAGGAAACTCAGGGAGAATCCAAAGGAAACTCAGGGAGAAGCCTTTAGGTTTTAAAGGACGAGATACACCATTCCTTGGATGGTTATGATACGGAGATAAAAACTCAAAACCTCTTAAGAAGCGGGATCGTGGGTTGACAACGCGGTTGGGACACCCCACACGCCATTAAGGGGTCTCCACCCTTCGGGGCTATTTAAACTGACGCACACCTCATGGTTTTTTTATTTGAAGGATGGTACCTCAAAAATAATTTAAATTAAACACCATTAATGTGCATTAATGGGCTTTAAAACTGATTAAAGCGGTCAAAACATGGTTTTAAAACCAATTTTCGCAAAAGGAGGTGCTACTGGAAAACTCAAGGGGTAGGCGAGAGCTACCGGTAGGCGAGAGATACTGGTTGGAGAGAGATACTGGTAGACGAGAGATATCGGTTGGCGACACCTACCAGTAGCTGAGAGCTACCGGTTGCCGATAGCTATCGGTAGCCGAGAGATACTGGTTAGCGACATCTACCGGTAGCTGAGAGCTACTGATAGCCGAGAGCTACGGGTTAGCAACAACTACCGGTAGCCGAGAGCTACCGGCATCTGAGAGCTACCAGTACCCCAAGGTCACCAGTAGGCTAGGGGTACCGGTAGGCTGATGCCACCGGTAGGCCCAGGCTACCGCTAGGAGTCATTGAGAAGCTTGAATGGTCTTCCAGACCACCCAGAACACCTCAAACAACAAATATTTACCAAGTAATGGACCCCAAAAACCCGGTCCATTACATAAGATACTTCCCAAAATATTCTCTTCCCAAAGAATATACGAACAAACCATAATGAATAAAATAGGGTTCCAAACAACCACCCTCTAAAGATACTTCTCAGGGTAAACCCCTGTTTTGTTGGAAATCTGGAACAGAACCCCCCGTGCATCCAGGAACAGTCCCCCAAGAGTTATCAACCACAAAAGTTCAAAATAAGAACCAGGGTAACACTGTCCAACACATGATTTAGGGAGTCCCCTCATACATGTCAGGTTATTATTCACATTGGGTGGCAATGACTCGCCCGTACAGGTTTAATCACATCCACAACAATGCGTCCTGATTAGCAGTCAGGTTTTCCCATCATCACACATTCGGACACACACACACAGAGAACAGGGAACAGATCATCTAATAGCTAAGAAAAACAAGCATTTCATATATTAAAGCATAAGGTAGAATATCTCAACAAGGATCAGAACAAAACAACAAGGAAGTCAAAACAGCTCTGGATACTAAATGCAGAACTGGGCCTCTTGCTCCCAAGTGCTCTCTTTCAGGCCTCCATGCCTCCACAACACACGAACCAAGGGGGTGGTTCATCCCCGAAGAACTTTCTCTTTATGATCCTCTATCTTTATTGGTCGTTCTATGAAGTTCGCATTGTCTTCAACTTCTAACTCTCCCCAATCAATGGCGTTGATGTCATCATGTAGATATCGAAGAAGCTGGGAGGCGTGAAGGACGTTGTAAACTTTCTACAACTGAGGTGGAAATGCCAGTTGATATGCCACCTCACCAACTCGTCCCAACACCTTGACAGGTACAATGAACATTGGGTAGAGATTACTCTCCTTCCAAAACAATCACTGCCAATGTCGTGGTGAAACCTTCAAGAACACATAATTCCCATCCTCGAACTCCAAGGGCCTCATCCTACGATCGACATATGACTTCTTCTGGTCTTGGGCAGCCTTCATCCTCTCACGCACGAGCTGAACCTTCTCAGTGGTGCCCTTCACCACTTCTGGCCCAAGAACAGCTGCTTCCCCAATCTCTGTCCAGAAAACGGGTGAACAACACGACCGTCAATACAAGGCATCAAATGGTGTCATACCAATGGTGGAGTGGAAGATATTTTAATATGAAAACTCCACTAGAGGCAAGTGTCGTACCCATGATCCCCGAAAATCTAGAACACATGCCCGCAACATGTCTTCCAACGTCTGGATCATTCGTTCAGTTTTCCCATCTATCTGAGGGTGGAGAGCAGAGTTAAAGCATAGATGGGTGAAAAAGGCATGATGTAATCCCCTCAAGACTCATGAGGAAAACCACATGTCTGGATCAGAGACAATAGATCTTGGGATCCTATGCAACTGCACCACCTCATCGACGTACCTCTAGGCTAAGGTGGTCACCGGGCTCGACTCCTTAATCTCCAAGAAGTGTGCTGATTTTGTCAACCGATCCACCACTACCCAGATGGCATCATATCCTCCCTGAGCCCCGGGAAGCCCTGTGATGAAGTCCATCATGATGTCATACCACTTCCACTCAGGAACATCTAATGGCTGCAACAACCCTCCAGGGAAATGGTTTTCATCCTTCACTTTCTGACACACGAGGCACTTAGCCACAAACTCTGCCACCTCCTGCTTTACCCTGGCCACCAAAATTGTCCCCTCAGGCCTCGGTACATATTTGAGACCCCATTATATACTGCTAAATCTGATCCATGGAACTCACAGAGAACACCTTTACGCATCACCTTTGGAAAAAAAGTCTTCCATGGAAAAGAATCTAATGATGAGCATCCTCTGACCATACCTCATGAGCATTTCTCTAATAAACATGATCCCAAATCACTTCCACCACCGAGTCCACCCACTGAGACTCTTCCACCTGTACCACTAAGGAAAATACTACTATCATCTGAAAAAAAGAACCTCTTCCACCTTCCACCCAGGCATCCAAATGCAAGGCCGCCAACTCTTCCATCGCTCTCCAAGCATCTACAGATTCCCGAACTACTTCATTCTGTGATTTCCTACTCAGGGCATCAGCCACAACATTGCCCTTGCCCTCAGTATAAGATACCTCGAAGTCGTAATCTTGGAGGAACTCAATCCATCTCCGCTGCCTCATGTTTAGATCATGTTGGGAAAAGATATAACGAAAGCTCTTGTGATCTGATAAGACCGCAAAGAGCTCTACGATGAGATAATTCTGCCACAACTTCAATGCGAAAACCACGTTTGAAAGCTCTAGATCATGGGTGGAATAGTTACGTTCATGAGGACATAACTGCCTAGAACCATAAGAGATCACTCCTCACTGTTGCATCAACAAACATCCTAGGCCAAGGCTAGAAGCATCACAGAACACTTCATACAACACCCCTTCCTCTAGTAATATGAGCACTGGAGCACTAACCACCTTCTCCTTTAGGTAGACAAAATCTATCTAGCATTGGTAGATCCACACGAAGGCCTATTCCTTCCTAGTCATATCTGTCAACAGAGTTGCCACTCAAGAGAACTCGGGCACAAACCTCCGGTAATAGCCTGCCAAACCCAAGAAACTACAATCATCTGCCACAATCTAGGGTTCTTCCAATGAAATGACTACCTCGACCTTCGATGGGTCTACTGCAATTCCCTTCTGAGACACTACGTGTCCAAGGAAATGTACCTCTTGCATTAAAAACTTGCACTTAGATAGTTTTCCATAAAGATTGGGGTGTCTAAGGACTCCCAAAACATCCCTAAGATGTTCAACGTGCTCTTCCTCTGATCTTGAGTATATAAGGATGTCTTAGATTAACAACACCATGAAATGGTCCAGAAACTCTCAGAAAATAGAGTTCATGAGGTTCGTGAACGTAGCTGGAGCGTTTGTAACGCCAAACGAGATGACCACGAACTCAAAGTGGGCATATATGTACCTGAAAGCTGTCTTCGAGATATCACTTTCCTTCACTCTCAACTGGTGGTATCCAGACCGCAGATCGATCTTAGAGAACCAACCAGCTCCCCTCAGCTGGTCGAAGAGATTATCTATCATCGAAAGGGGGTAACGATTATTGATCTTCACCTGATTCAACCTCCGGTAGACTATGCACAGACATAGACTACCATCTGCCTTCTTTAGGAACAAAACTGGAGCACCCCATGGCGACATGCTGGGTCGAACAAAGCCCTTCTCCATCAGATCATCAATCGTAATCTGCAAGTCCCGCAACTCAGATGGTGCCATCCAATAAGGAGACATAGAGATTTGGTAGGCACCAGGCTATAAGTCTATCCCAAACTCAACGTCACGTTGAGGGGGTAGAGTTACAAACTCATCGGGAAAGACATCTGGGTATTCTCTTAGGACCTTTGGGACATCCATCATTCCAGCATTAGCCGACTCTACTAACATCCCGTTCAACATAGAAAGGATTGGATCTACATGTCGACTCCCCTCCTAATAACTCTGCTCCCTAAAAAATCCACACTACATCCATCCTAGTTGTAGAACTCAATCCTTCTCTGATAGCAGTCGATAATGGCATGCACGGACAATAACCAGTCGATGCCTAAAATGACATTGTATTTCTGCATATGCAAAGAAATAAGGTATCCACTAGACTCATGTGGTCCCAACATAAGTCTACATCCCCGGAAGAAGTAATATATGCTGGTCTGACCCCCCAATTGGAGTTCTCAACACTAGGGGCACACAAAGTCTCTCGGAATCCAGATCCAGAGCATGGGCTAATTTGGGCGTAATGAAGGAGTGCGAAGCTCCCGAATGAAACAAGGCAGAAACCAGATTGATGAATAAACGGATCGTACCTCGAAAAACCTATGGTCTTCTTGGAGCTACTAACATTGGGGCATGCAGCTGTCCACGCCCAGCTCCTCTGCCTCACTGTTGTCGACCACCTCCCCGACCGCACCCGGGTCGAGGTCCCAGAGGATCACCCTGGTGTCAATCTCCGCTCGCAAGGTCGTCCCTCGAAGGTCCACCGGACTGCTGCTGCTGCTAGAAAGACCTTTCCGGCAACAGATGCTGCTGAGGTGGGTGTAGAAACTGCCCCCCCCACCATGTGGAGCTCGAGTCGGACACCAGATCTGGATGTGTCTGAAAACTCTGCAAGAGAAACACTTCAGTTCTAGCCCTACGAGAATAGGGTGAGGGCCAGAAGCTCGGGACTGGAACTGATGAGGCCTAAACTCTACCAGTTGAAACCTAGAGGGTCCTGATGCTGGAGGCCTACTACTGACGGCCTTCCTCTTCGATGAGCCCAACTGGAGACCCTCTCGCGACAGACCTCCCAGCGTGTGCATCCTCTCTACCACCTCAGCCTTCTTCTGCACCTCTAAGAATGTCAGTAGGGTGAAGGGAGTAACAACGTACTGTAGAGAAGGTCAGAGTGCCTCCTCTAAATGCCTCTCCTGAGACTCCTCATCCGGAATGAGATCCAGAGCGAAGCGAAAGAGAAATTTGAACATGATCCCCAACTCTCTCACTGACATACCCCCATGATGGAGGGAGAGTAGATCCTGCCTCTTCTCTGTCTTCATCATGGAAGAGAGGAATTCTGCCCGGAACTCCTCAAAATCTACTCACACAGCCTCAACATCCTTCCTTTCCCCGAGATAAAGCATCCACCATGGACGCGCTACGACATGCATCTGGCTGACGGCCAGAGGAACCCAGTACACTGTCGGAGATCAAATTAAGAAAAAATCTATCACTAGCTTCTCGAGCCAACTCTTCTTCTCCATATCTGAGGTGAAGCCCTCGTACTTCCTGAGGGTCTGTTGCTGAAAGGTTCGAAGTGTCTTCTTCCACTGATCATCCTCATCCTCTCGGTCGATCCTCTGCCGATCAACCACGTCGACTTCCTTGACCTCGATTGCCCCCACAACTCGTGGTCGTCTCCTAGGTGCCATAGCTACAAGGTAAACAATGATTTCATAATCCCATGTACTGTGGAATATTGTTCTTAAATTATCCTTAAATTATTATTCATTTTAATTTCCCAAAACACCCTAGAAACACGAGAACACAAGCCATTATGATGCATGTACCATTCCTAGGGTCTCTACCCTGTAATCAATGTAGTCTCACACGGTCGTTCGGTAGGTCCAGAGTCCTTACATCGGAACATGGGGGCCCCTAAAATCTGGTGTCCTATCCGGTCGTCCTTGGCCAATTTCACACACCAAAATCACCTAACATTGTTTCCATACCGTCCCATGAAATCCTCATTGTGCCTAACTCTAGACTCCATCCTATCCTTCAACCCCCTCTGATATGATTCTGTCACGACCCGCCTTCACCAAAAAGAGGGAAGAGAGAGAAGATTTCCGCGCCCTTCCTTCTTTAAGTTGAAAGAGAGATAATGAACCCCGAGTCCCGCCTCCAGTAGGCCCGGGAGTGGTAAGAAACATCATGGGTATAACAGGTTCACAAAAAGGGAGGCATTAACCTTTTTAGTTAACCAAGATTGGGTAAAAGAATGAGTCAACACCAACCACCACCACGTATAGAAAACTCAAAGAAAAACCAAACTATATGCATGTTTTAATAATAAAATTGAACAAATTACAAGAACTACAAGGTACCAACCAAAAGGAAAATAAAAAAAGGCGAAGTATAAAACAACATCGACCAATAGCAACTCCAACGTCCAGACTAGTAAGGTCTCGCACGTCCTCTGAAGGCCCCTTGGAAACGTGAAAGTAAAATTAGTGTGAGCATACAAGTATACTCATTAGGGAAACCTAAAGCTCTACTGCACAGGTGGGGAGATGTACTAAAGTCTCGTGAGAAGTAGAAAAACCAACATCTATAAAGGAGTATATCCATCCCACCTCACCGACCACGCTCAACAAATAACACAAGTAGTAAGGTAATAATAAGGAATAAAACATTTGGGTACCCCGCACCACCATTTCCGCCACTAGCTAGCTGCTCATCCCTAATGGTAAATGTCCTAATGCTACCATGCTCTTCCTACCCACAGACACCTAGGCTTCATAACCACAAATCCCTGCCCGCACACACCTGGGCCTCACAACCACACATCCCTGCCTGCAAACACCTGGTCCTCATCCCGAAGACACCTGGGAAAACAAACCATAACCAGAACCCCTGCCCGAAAACACCTGGGCTAACAACACACCAATTGAAACCTACCCAAAGAATCTTGGGTGTAAGGTTGCCTCCAGCCATCACAGTCGGGGGAAGAGGGAGCAAGAAGGAGAGTAACTAGGGGGAAACTCCCATCCCCATGACATGGGGTGTTCGACACTAAGTTCCCAACATGGGTGGGGTACGAATAAACACAAAAAATACAATTATATATATATATATATACCAACACACATCCCATCCTACAACTCCTCAAACAGATACAAGCAGGTGCACAAGAGCTGCTGCCTCAGAAAACAGGCACACAACAAACAGTTACCAGTTCCCCTGTTCAAGTTATTATTAATAACAGTTAATTATGAGTTAATCCCTTCAATACTGGGCAACTAACAAGCACATTCATATATGAAACAACAAAATTGTTTGAAAGGAAAAACATCAGATAATTTAAGCATTCACACTAGCTTCTCTTGTGAAGTCACAACAACTAGGGATCAAGTGAGATTCCTCAATGTACTAGAAACAAACAACCCCGAGACACGTCCCCATGTCCCCAAACCCAAGAAGCCAACGATTTCTCAAAAACAGAGGAATACACCCCAATTCGTGACATAAGAAAAGTAACCCCCAGCCTCAGATTCACAACTAGTGAAAGTATAACAACATGGGATCCCATCCCCACTCATATCACCCCAGCAATCAAATCCCGTGAAAGAAACAACCAAACCGCCACCACCAACAAAGGGTCGGCCCACGAATGTATTTTCAGATTTAAAAGATTTAACAAACTCCATGGTTTCAATTCCTTTGTTCTTTAACTGGGGTTATCACAGAAAAGTGTTAATCTTGGTGCTGTCAATTTATTAAACTGAGTATACGTAATTAACCAATTCCATGTTACGGTTATTCAAACATCTAAGAACACCGAGGTTATTTAGTGCATAGAGAAAGACAACCAACGACCATGATTTTTAGTGAGCATAGGACCGTATAATTCACATCACATATCGAAAACAAAAGAGCATAGCAGGACATCAATCACATCCCCCCTTTTCATTATTTAAAGTTCCGTTCATTATCTTCATTAGGTTGGGTTTCGTCAATTTCCACAGAAACAAAAGCAAACCCACCCCGTACGATACACAAAAAGGAGATATGAAGGTAATATCCCTAACTAAATGATCAAGGATTGATGTTAAGTCCTAGCCTGAGTAACAGGAACTCCAAAGAACATGATCAAGGAAAACTTCGCAACGGGGGTACAATTCGTCGGGAGGAAGGGTACTCCGAGCGCTGGGTGATAGAAAAAGAAAACTCAGGGAGAAGACAAAGGAAACTCAGGTAGAAGACTTTAGGTTATAAAGGAAGAGATACACCATTCTCAAGATGGTTAAGATACTATGATAACAACTCAAAACCGCGTATGATGCGGGATCGTGGGTTGACCACGTGGCTGGGACACCCCACACACCATTAAAGGGTCCCCGCCCTTCGGGGTGGTTTAAATAGATGCACACCTCACGGTTTTTTCATTTTAAGGAGGTTACCTCACCAATCATTTAAATTAAATGCCATTAATGGGGATTAATGTGCATTAAAACAGATTAAATGGGTCAAAACATGGTTAAAAAACCAATAAGCGAAAAAATGAGGTGCTACTGGAAAACCCGTGGGGGTAGGTGAGAGCTATCGGTAGGCAAGAGCTACCGGTTGGCGATAGATACCGGTATCCAAGAGCTACAGGTTGGCGACAACTACCGGTAGACGAGAACTACCGGTTGGTGACAACTACCAGTTGGCGACATCTACCGATAGCCGAGAGCTACCGGTACCCCAAGGTCACCGGTGTGCTAGGTCTACTGGTAGGCCAAGGATACCGGTATGCCAAGGATACTGCTAGGAGTCAGTAAGAAGCTGGGATGGCCTTCCAGACAACCCAGAACACCTCAAACAAAAGGTTTTTACCATGTAATGGACCCCAAAAACCCGGTCCATTACAAGACCATACATCCTTTGTCTATGTCAATTAGAAATTATCATAACCCTTAACATAAAATAATCATAATATCATTATAAAACATCTATACCTCCATTGCATATGATATCATAATAGTATTTTATATTTAATGAGATATAACAAACAATACCCATAATAACAAAAGTGGTGCATGTGTTTTCTAAATCTATAATACAAAACAATTCACTTTTTAAATCATAAAATAAATTTCATTTATAAATGTTCATGTCATATCATTCTTACCCATTTAAAAAATTATCCCTAGAAATTTTCATTTCATACACTAAAATATATTAGGATATTTTTATTTCATCACCACATATAGTTCCCATGTCGCTCCCTCAAACATGTTGTTCCACAACAACAATTTCACCGGGTGTGTTTTTTTATTTAATAGAACATTGTATCTATGATCTAAAACATTCACTAGATTTTCCTCATTTGAAAAGTCATTTTCCAATGGTACCACCACTAAATTCAATTCATTTGATAGTTCTTCTATGTATTTATTCAATACAGATACTTTAAATAAATCATGTAGATGATATATGTTATATGTGAGTTCCAATTGACAGTCCAACACTCTTATTTGATCAAGGGTCTAAAAAGGACTAATGTATCTTGAAATAATAATTCCGTTCATTCCAATCCTCTTTATAAATTTCTGTGGTGATATATGAAGGAAATGTTTATCTCTAACGTCAAACTCTATATCACATTGATGACTATCTGCATCGATTTAAAGTCATCTTTGTGCATATTTCATATGTTTTTCAATATTTGGAACATTCTATTTCATTTCTTAGATATGATTACGTCCTATCAGCTTCTTCTCTCAAACATCATTCTAGTATGTTGGAGTCTCACACCTCTCTCCATACAGATCCTCATAAGGATCCTTTTAAACCATAGAATCATATCTATTATTATTTTAGAACTAAACAAGGGTATGGTGTTGATCCAAACATCCTTGAAAATTTATTAAACATGATATTAGCATACTTTATAGAGCTTCAATGTTTCTTTCAAACTAACCGCCCGTCTAAGGGTGATAAGAAGTGATGATGCTCAGTTAGGTATCCAAAATATTCCTAAATGATTCAACAATATTTGGTTAAATTGTAGATCTTGATCCAATACAATAAAGAATTTAACTTTATGTAGTCCTACTCTATCCCTTTTTTATATGTTGGGTTTTTGGTAAAGATTTAATCCATTCTTGATATAAATGAAATGAACTGACTTGGTAATGTGATCAACTACCACCTATATGGAATTATTTCCGTAGGTGTATTGGGGAGTCCTATAATGTGATAGACAGTTATGTTTTCCTATTTACAAATAGGTATGGGTAATGTTTGAAGCATACCCTTATAATATTTTCATTCTTCATTGATTTTTTGGAATATAAAGAATCGCGATACGAACTCTGCAATATACCACTTCATGTTATCCCAACAAATGTTTTTCCTTAAATATCAATACATATTATGGATTCAAATATGGATAGATAAAGATGAGATATATGCATCATATAAAATCTCCCTCTATAGTTATGGGTTTTATAGGACACATATCCTGTTTGAAAACCATATAACTCCATCTTCAGTAATGTTAAAATCTACGATATTAAATATATAATTCTGAAGAAACTCATCATCCTAATGTTCCACATTGAACCTATTATGAATAGATGGTTGATTACTTATTTTATCATGAAATTATTAATATACTTTTATTATTCTCATGTACATAATTTTCTTGTCCATTACGATTGTATCCCATGAAATCCTCAGCATGGATAGGGTTATAAGATCTTTTATAATTAGAGAATTTTCCAATTGTTTCCTTCCTAGTGTGGTAATGGATTGAAAAATAATAATCCCTAATGACCTCTTACCACATTCAATAGCACATATCGGTAAATGTTTTTGTGAATATACACTTGAGGATTTTATTATGCATATTTATCACAATTTTCCCTAAAATGATAATATCTCCAAATATTCCATGTGCTGATCACTCCATCAAATTATAGATCACGTGTGTGGTAGTTTTTTGGATGCATAATTATTTCGAAAGAGGAATAAGATATCAATTTATCATATTTAATGCATTCAAAACCCAAGAACTTTCAGGGTGCATCATTGTACACCACAAATCCTTCCTCACTACATTGAAAAGTGAGAACAAGTGTAGTAATTAGCCACATCTTCAACAATTTAAATCATTGTTCACATTCATCAGTCCAGAAAAATTTTACACCCTTATGAATAAGCTAAATTAGTGGTATTGAAAATCATGAGGTGCTTCACAGAAATATATGATATTACCCAATAATTCTAAGGAAGCTACAAATTTCTTTCACAGTTCTTGGTCTGGGCCATCCTTATATTTCCTTCGGTTTTTAAGGATATACAAATATAACGTTATTAATGATAACATCTTCCAAGATAGTTACTTTCCCTGATAAAAACTCACATTTACTCTACCATGTATATAGTTTTTCCTTTTTAAGGCCATTAATATAGTATTTAATTGATCTTTATGTTCCTCCTTTTATTTGTAATAGATTTAAATATCATCTATAAATGTTACCACATATTTATCAAGGTAATAACTAAATACTCTATTCATCAATTCCATGAACTTCGCTACATAGTTTTGGAGTCCAAATGGAATCGCTATGATATTTTAGTTCCCCTACCTTGTATGAAAAATAGTCTTGGTGATATCCTCCCTCTTTACTTTTACTTTGTAATATCCTTATTGAAGATCCACATGAGAGAAAACAAGACCTTCACAGAACTCTTCAAAACATTAATCACTCTAGGATGAGTATACGTGTTCTTTATTGTGATATTATTGAGCTCATTATAATCATTTTAATGTTCCATTGACCGATCTATCTGGGTTTATGAAGAAGTATTTTACACCAAATTTTTAATAACCAGGGTATATAAACCATTTTTCTGGATTCTCCAATAATTATTTCTTTATATTATCATGTTCAAAAAAATTCATTCTATATGAATTGTTTGTTATTGGAATAGTTTCAGTATTGAGATCAATTAATAACTAAACCTAGCATCTAAGAGAAAGACTGGTTAATTCTTCAGGAAACACATCAGTTAATTCCTTTACAATGGGTACGTCACCAACGATGATCTTTTCAATGGTCTAGATAATTTGATCTTGATATTTATCATTACATGGTGGTAATATATATTCCTTAGAAGATGGTACCAAAGAATAGTCATCCTGCTCAATGCATTTATATAGAATCAGAGGATGATTCATGATATGAAGTGTGATTTCCTTCTCTCAACAATTTATGTTGCCTACATACAAAGAAATATTATCCATACCCATAATTGAATCAAATAATGCTAATGTTTGAATCAATTTTTTTTATGATTTTCATCCCACATGCATAGAAAGATGAGGATTTATATAATTGGGTTGTAATAATTCCCCAATTTTTTTTCTTCATCAATAACTTGACTTTAATGTTTTGCGGTGTTGTTTGAATATTTCTATAAAAGTAGTGTAATATGAAAGAATGTGTATAATGATAAACAAATAGTATGTCAACTATTAATGAGTGAATAACTATAATACCTATAACCACTTAATTTTATGGATGCACCATAGTATTTTTTATGGCATATGAACTCCATTTATTTCTATAACAAAGTGGTTGTTATCATTGGTTATTGTTTTCAACCCTTGTCTTAGGGAATTGATTCAAGTAGTTCCCATAATCTTTATAGTTGATATTTTAGTGGAAAAGATGAGGGTTCACTAGTGAATTGCTTTAATCTATCATGTTTGTGGATTTATCCAATTAGAAATTTCTAGCTAGGATCACTACTGAAAAAATGAAATATTACCATGGTTTAAAACCTTGTGTATAGCCTCCAAAACTGTGGGAATAGAATATACCCATGGTTTTAGGAACTTTGGGAAAATGAGGTGTTGGTATTTATCCACAGGCAATACCCATGGTTTTCTAATCAATGGGAATAGGTTTTTTCCACAATGTAATAGCCCTATACCCACGGGTTTAAAACTATGGGTATATATTTTCGAAAAATGTCGGCCTTGGGTGTTTATCCCGCAAACTCCACCTCTAACATAAAGATACTCACCACTCCCTCTAAATAACACACATAGATACATGAGAATGTTATACCCACGACTCAGAAAACCATAGGTATAGGTCCTCAAAAAACAACCCTATACCCATGGTTTTACAAAACCATGCATATAGGTCTAAAAAATGAACCCTATACCCATTGGTTCGGAAAATATGTTGGTATAGAACATGATAAACAACATATTACCATGGTTTTAGAAGAACCATGGGTGTAGGTGGCCTATACCCATGCTTTTCCAAAACTATAGGTATAGGCTCCCATAATATACCTATACGCATGGTTTTGAAAAAACCGTGGGTATAGGGTTGCCAATGCCCATGGTTTCTTCCAAAACCATGGGTATAGGCCGATTTTCTATTAGGGGTACCATTACATCCCACAAATAATATATTTCCTTTCCCCCCTCATATAAAATCTTGGATGCTTCCTCAAATATATTTGACAAGTTAGATAATTGAAATTCTCAACCAAATTCTATTTTCCATCACACTTATAGAATTAAAATCCATTGTATGAATACATTAACAAAATACCCTTGAGATCCTCTAATATACATTTTGACTTTGACGGAACATCAAATTATTTCCTTATAGCAATTATATTTGTTAATGAATAAGATCTTTGTAAATTAATCATTATGCCTTCAATGAGGAATTAAAATATAAATTCAGGGGAAATGAAAAACCAAGAGGCAAATCATGCATGTCTGGTGATGTTCCCCTCATACACCCTAATGGATTTTTCAACTATTTACATCAGGATAAAGAAGTACCTCTCTATATTCATTCATAGGTTACATGTAAATGATTATCAAAAAAATTTCAAGGTTTCGTTCCATTCCATCTTGTTAAACTCTTACTTGGGATTTATATTTTTCACCAATGTACACCATTGAATATATTATCCATTTATAAAATAAAAAGCTATCATCTAATTGTCTTTCTCAGGTAATTTATGGATATATAATATCATTTAAATATGGTAAATAAATTTATTTATGACTAAGGGATCATACGATCCGTTTAAATTATGATGCATTTATTGCATAATAGTCTTGATTTTAATATGATCATTCACTGTGCGATTTTACTATTCCACAATATTTAGGGTTCATTACAAAAATAAATCTATTAAGAATTAAGAGTCATAAATTTCATGATTCCCAATCCCACTGGGTTTTAAATATAATTTTAGAAATTACAATATTATTCTTTACAATGATTGTTGACTCAGTTCATCCTATTCATAGAAATTGAAAAAAAAGAAATAATTAGGTTTAATGATTATTAAACTACTAAACACATAAAAAGGAAACCATTAAATTGATATTGATAACTCATAAATGTAACAAATTATTTAACCAATGAGTTTATATGTTTCAATCTATGTTATCCATGGTTTATTTTTTTAAAAAAATTCTTATAGAAAATTTTTCCTGTATTAATGGTTTGAAAGGAGACTATGAATTTAATAGATTAAATCACATAAATGTCTAAACCAAGTGTGAAATAATGGCCATTTGTGTGCACCATGTATTGTTTGAGTCTAGATCAATGTACCATTTTTTAAGGTTATTATAGGTGTTCACATTTGTACCATATCCATATACACATGTAGTATCTATTCAAGGATGTGTGTAGAGGCCAACAATTATCAAACATAAATATTAAATATTAATAGATGAATATTTATTACATAACATAATGATCCAAGAAAGAAACATTTATCCCTAATACCTTTAAAAACATAGACACACAAAAACTCCTTCCATATTTACGGTAGTTCATCTCCCACTATGTTCTTCATAACTAGAACTATTATTAGAAATATCATAAATATTACCTTTCTTCATATCCTATATAAAGGAAATATAATAAATGGTGAGCTTATATTCTCAGAATGGGTAAATAAGTGTGATATTAATGAAAAAATAAAATATATTTATTAGAATATAAGAATACCATTTTTTAAATGATTGTCTGGGAGGAATAGATCTTAAGTGTGAGTCATGGAATAAATCATGATTGTTCATGAGACATGAATCAAAATTTAATAAAATAACATGATCCATGAGAGAAAAAAATTTGCATAAAACATATATTTATGTCATACACCTAAGCATAGAAAATTTTATGTCATAGAAACACACCTTGATATTTATAACATGTTAAACATGGGATAACCACCCATATACCATCTTTGGTAATAGGAAAAACTTCCATTTACCCTTTATTTTGGTTTAGGATAACATCACATATACCTTCTAATCTCATATAACATTTATCATTAACCAATTCATTGGAGGGAGATATAGTTTCCACTCACCTTTTATTATAACATGACCAAAATATTTGTTTATATATTAACCATAATAACACAATTAATACATACATAAGTGTTAAACAATATTATAAATCATGAATCACGTTATAAACCAAGAAAAAAATGGTTTTTATAAAACATTCAATCATATCATTTCCTATAGAAAAGAAAATAGTCCTATAATTATATCATCAACTCACCATACTATAAAACATGGGGAAAAATGATTTTTATAAACATATATTAATCATAAACATAAAAAATATAGATAATTATTTAATATTATATCATTTGATCATATCCCAAATTTTTTTTATCAAATATCTAGAAAATAATTTTCTTTGAAAATAATCATGAAAACATATATATGAAGCATTAAAAATAATTCATTATATTTCTGGAGGGAAACATACTTTCTATTCTAGAATAAAAATTATAAAACATTGTATATGTTAAAAATCCATTTCATTTAAAGTAACCATTGAATCATATATAAGCATCGTTGAAACATTGAGTCATCATAACTATGGAAAATTTCATCCACATTATGACATATATTCCTTTCACATTTTTGGTAAAATCCAAACTAGCCTTATTTTAAAAATGACATTAATATTATCTTTAAATTTGATTATCAAAATTAAAAAAATGGAAACAGTAACAGTAATAAATCCCGGAATAAAATTAAAACCTTTTTGAAAAAATATTTAGAAAACATGGAGATAATGAAAAATGGGTTTTTAGCCAAATAGAAAAATAAATGTCGTTTTCTTTAAAAACAATTTTGGGAATCCTGATTACATAAATTGATTAAAATGTTTTTAAAACCTTCATTCTCCTGACATGACCATAAGATAATAAATTTCCCTAATTTCTTGATATATTATTCATAATATTTCAACCTCAAAAGTATAAACATAAACAATATTTATAAATGATGTCGTCCTATAACAAAACACTTATATCATTGGTAACATTGAATCGTAAGACCTGCCAATGAAGAATTATAAATGAACCATAAAATATCATGAGAATAAAAAAAATTATGATATTACACATAAAATTTTATGTATATAAAAAACATAATATAATATATGTTCATAATATAATGTATGTCCCAAATAAGACAAATTGAGACAAAAATACTTTACCGCTTTGGTAATCATTTGAATAATACAACCAAATAAATCATAATAGAAAATTATAGTTTAAATATCATGAAAATAATGATAATTATTGTATTACATCTTATAGTGTCACTAGATACACCATATAAATGGATCATATGGCAAATATGGCATATGTATCTCAAAAATAAAGCGAGGATAAAAATCCATTAACATATATCTCAACTTCCTTCATACAGGATTGAACCTACTGAATTATAAATATAATTTTATGATATATTTATTTAATAACAATAATCATATATATATATATACACACACAATAGCATAAATTATTTACATATGACTTTTTATTACCCCTTTTTAACAATTCCTTGGTAAAATCTTATTTTGGGTAATAACTAATTTGTTTTCATGTATGCTTTGATTTTTAATTGTAGAGACTCTTACATTGATCATGGATAAATCATATAAATAATTTTAAAAAATATATAAATATCAAATATACTCATTATATATTTTTTAGTGTAATATATAAATTTTAGACATAGAAAATTAAATACACCACTAATTGATACAATAGGTCATATGTTCGCATAAAAACATTTAACATTTACTAGAGAGAATGTGAAAATAATGGTGAATAATATATCATAATTAAAAATATGTTTTCTCATATATATCACACAGGTTCATTAAAATTACTCTTATTACCTTTTATAAAAATAATTAGTGAAAAATGAATCACATCGATTCATGAGGTGGTAGTTCTCCGCACAAATGAACGAAGATATCATTTCCCCCACAGAATAGAAGGTAAGATGTAATATATGATATCCTTAATACATACGTACAATATTGATAAAAATATAATTTATATTAATTTAATCTAACCATATTTCCATCCAATTAAATCTTAAATGAAAAATATCTCACATTAGTTCGTGAGGCCGTAGTCTACCATACATACGAGCGACGTTATTATATTCTTATCGGTTTGGGGGAAAGATGGTAGATGTGGTATTATAATTACAGAGGAATAATAATAAAAATAATATCATATATAAAAATTTAAACCACTATCATATCTAGTTGGGAAAGGCTGTGATGGAAAATGAATAACATTAGTTCGCGAGGTGGTAGTCCACCACACACATGATCGACAATTTGCTTTCCCATTTGATGTAAGATTAGATGTATATAGGTTGTTAAATTTTCAAAATAACATCTTATTATATGATATAATGTATTATTATTATTATATAATGATAGTTTAATAATATTTTAAGGTGTTATAAGAAGAAGTAAAACAAGGATACATTGATTAAAACTTTACCACTTCTTTAGAAAACCTCTTTAGGTTTATCCTAAAGTCTTCCGACATTGAGATTATGAGAACACCAATCACCCAATTTATTGAGGAGGTTATAAAGGAATATATTTATTATTGATTGTATAACCTAATGTTTCTTGGATGTTCGGAGAGGGTAGGACATGTGGATGAATTTTATATGTTGGGGAGAGAACACACATGGAATTTTTGAAAAGAATATTGTCACCATGTTTCTATCATTCAAAAAGTAACGACAATAGTTAATTCACAAACATTATATGTTATATTATATAAATATATATATATATATATATCCAATGTGTGTTGGAAAAGTTTCTTGGTCATTTTATCATTTATTTGTTTGATTAACTCCAAATAAAATTATTTTAAACCTAACTATGGTAATCAATTTAATCTATATTTAATATTAATTTTGACCAAAAAAAGAGTTGAAATCATTTTATAATAATAATTAATCTAACTAAAAAAATTAATAAAGTTATCTAAAATTCATTTTATATAATTTGAATTATTTAATTAAAAATTGAACTCAAAGGAATGAGTAAAAAGTGGTTTTACAAAGAGAATATCATCAAATTCTTAAAAATTTAATTTATCAGAATTAAATGTAAAATTTATTCCGATTAAATAAAAACATTTAATAGTTTTTTAATTGAACTAATTTTTACTTTTAAAACCAAATTAATCGAAATTTTATCTATTAAATTATTTGAATGAAAGGACAATTTTTTTTAAAGAAGTTGTATTTTTCACTATTCACTGAGAATTTTATCATTTCCAGAAATTCTCCAAATTTTCTCCAAGATATTTAAAACCTTATTATTTAAAAATTTAAATTTATTATTCAAATAAAAATTCTTAAAGTGGAATAAATTTATTTTAATATAGTTTTCTAAAATGTAGTTAAATTTTTTAAAACAAATAGTTCTTAAGTGTAAAGATGATTTTATTAGTATATGAAACATAAAAATAATATTATTTGATGGTAAAAAATTATATATAATTTAAAATATATATTTCAATAACAATAATCACTAAAAATTATTTTATTAACTTATTATGATATAAAATGTTTTCGTGCAAGATAATAGTGTTTTAAAATAAGATTTCCTTTATTTTAAAATGTCTTTAATATTTTTTTATAATTAATTGGTCTCCTAAGAATTCTTTTTATATACATTTTAAAAAAATATATTTTTGTGACTTAATTAATCATATTAACACCCAACATTAAAAAACTAAGCAATAACTATCTTATTAAATAATACTTATTAAAAGTATGTCACATTTCTTTATAACTCGATGTTTCATATAATAAAATCTATCGAAGGAAATTAAATTTATTTGAAAATAATATTTCATAAAATCTAACATTGGTAAATTATACCCCATTTAAATTTAATTTCAACACCTAAATGTTTAACTGTGATGAAAAATATAAAGGTACTTCTGCCTCATTACATCCCCAAGTTCCCACATAGATTCCTCACACAGGTAGTTTCAACAAGAAACCCTGACCATGTGAGTGGTCTTGCTTCATAGAAGTTTCTCTGTATGACCCGGAATCACAACTGATTATTCCTTTTATGAAGTATTATTTTTCAATGGTATGTCCTATGAGTTTAATAAATTTGAAAAGCTAGGTATGTTCTTCATCAATAGAATTCCATGTAATACTTTGTGGTCTTGAAAGAGGTTACACTGAAGAACCAACTGATAAGGAAGCATCTGGATATGAACAATAATTTCAAAGGAATTGATATTCATACGGATTAACTATACATTTATCATAAGAAAAATTTTATCCTTTGGTTGTTTGTTGATCAATTCCTAGTTGGTATTTTATTCCTTGAAATGAAGATGATTTTTTTTCTGAAAGCACCACTAGATCACAAGATCCATAATATTATGACAAGCCATTCCTTTTATCTGTAGACACCATTATAACAAAATGATTTGAAAATTTTATCCAATAAGCATAATTCTTCATGTAGTTAATTAATACGTCAATCTCTTAAAAAAAGTCAAAAATCAAACAGAAAAAATCCATAAATCGTAAACCTTATGACCTATTAAAAACAAAAAATTAATAAATAAGATCACTAAATTTCACAAAACCAACATTAAAATAATATTAAACTATCATTATATAGATTTTATTGCTAAAAACCAAATATATGAATACGTTGATCATATTTTCTCTTGAATCTTGGTAATATCAATAATCAACGTTAAACCTCTTTAGGAATATAAATTATTCCCCCATTCCCCAAATAATACCATAGATTATTTGATATATTAAAAAAATCCAAAATTTTTGTAAACTCCATAGATGATAACATATAGCACTTGACAACGAATCATTAATTATTTCTAAGAATACCAATAATATAAAATTTACATTATCCATATTAGTTATCTCTCTACCCCCAAATTATTATCTCAATATTAAGAACATATTAAGGGTTACCATTCACTAATTCATTTGTTTTCCAAAAAATAAAACCATTCCAATAAATATATCTTCTAGTTTATTAGTAATATTTAACATTTTCAAAGAAATTATTAGTATATAATATCAATAGAAGTTTTCTTCAAATTAAATATTCTTGAATCCCATTAAATCAAAAAATCAATCATTATAATTCATTCTTAAATCATTAAATAGGATTCACCATCTTATTTGTTAATAACTCCTTCCATTATTTGTCATTTTTAATCGCTTCAACATCAAAATATAAAAATTTATATTTACCACCTTGCTGATAATATTCTTAAGCTTCACCGTAGGGCGTCAATTTATAAAATAGATATTCATTATTAATTTATAATAATCAACCACTGATGATTCATTAGGGAAGCCATTATTCTCATCCATTGTATTAATTGAAAAATTTAAATTTTCATTAGAAATCACTTACTCTTTGATACTCTTCTCAACACATAAAATATCTTCTTATCCAATTGATACATTCCTTGGTTGACTTCTTCCAACATTCCAGATATATATCAAACTGGATTTTATTTTCTCTATGGTTTACAACCCTAAAACTCTTAACAAAATCTACCACTTTCTTATTTGGTGAGTCTAATAGTTGGTTAAGGTATAGGATGTTAATTATATCTCCTAAAAAATGATTAGGCATTATCATATTATCCTTCACTCTAGTAATAATCCCATTTGTCTAATCATCCACAAATTTTCTAAAACATTACTCATTATCTCAATTTCTTATGGTCCCCACCATTTACAAACACCAAAAATTAATAGTGTGGAAAATGTTTTTGTAGTTGGAAACCACATAATGATAAGAAATCATTTATAGGATGTCTAAATCCTGAAATTATATTTTCAACCTATGAGGACTTTGGTTTAACCTAGGTCATACAAGGTTAGTATTAAAATAATTTATAATGTTTTGTATAATTTTTTTGAATATCCAATGAATATCCTGTTGGAGTTGCAAACTAGGTAAACATTAAGGCATGTTTTTATGTATCGAGTAACTATTTATTCATGCCCAATCAGTGTTTTTGGATACATTTAAACCCTAAGTAAATATTTCCAAATCCAAGTCCATTGGTAGTATCCATAGAGGGTTGTAATTACATGTAGTCCAATTTCTTTATCCTTTTATAATATCCAATAACATTATCTTACAATAAGAATTATACTTAGACTAATCCTTATACATATCCCTCATGATCTCACTGATGTTTCATCATCATACTTTCTAATGGTTAACTAAATATTTCTCCGATGCCAACTATAGAGACCCAAACATATCATACATAAATATTACATCTTAATAGATGAATATTCATTAAATAAAATAATAAGGCATACCTTAATAAGTTAGGTCAATTGACACTTGAATCATTCATACAAAATGAAATCGTTCCATAAGTGACCTATTTAATCTCCCAATAAGTTCATCCTAACTAGAATATTTCTTATACATATCATACATAATACCATTCATCATATCATGGGGAAATTAAAAATAAGAAATGGTGAGCTCTGATTCTTAGTAAGGTTGAACAAAGGATCTATCAATATAACATGAGACTGTGGCTTTTAGAACATGAGAATAACATTTTAAATAAGTACCCAACATTTCATATTTCAAAAATGGCTGTCATGGAATATTTCTTAGTAGTTTATGAGATATTAATCATAATGGAATCGATGAAAATAAGCCTTTAGATATTAAAATAATCACAATACATCAACTTTTAGCATACACATAATCATTGAAAACCATATTTTATGGATATCCCCAAAGTCATTTATAACATGATATGCTTCAGCTAACCAACAATGTACCTAATTTGGGATTGGAATAACATCATGTGTAATCTAGGATTATGTTTCTAATATCATCTCATGTACCCTCTGAGCTCAGAAAATAGTAATCATTTCCCAATGATATTTAGGGAGATATGGGTCATGCCAATATTTTTATATAACATGACCACCATCCTTAGTTCTAATGTAACAACTATCACATATTGAAAATTATACATCAGTGAGACACATGATAATAAAACATTCATCTTAAATGAAACTATAAAAAGAAATGGGTATCATAAACCATTCCATCATAACATAACCCATATAATGGAAATAACTCTCATGATTATCTCTTTGATATATTACCGAATGACTCTTGGAAAAGGAATGGGTTTTATAAGATTCTCTTCATTATAAACATAAACCATCTGTTGAAATATTCAATAGGGTATTGTTTGATAATATCCCCACTAAATACTAAGTAACATCAATGGATGCCTTCTATGATAGAATACTATTTTGAAAGAAAAATCACTTTGAACATTTATTGATGAAAATAACATTCAATATAAAATAACTCTTTTAAAACTATAAATTCATAAAATATTTTGGAAATAATTTTCCTTGAATATATAATTTTAAATGTATAATGGAATATTTAAATCTCATATAAATCATTTCAGGTGGAAAATATCATTCCACTCAGTAAAACACATTTTAAAAACAAAAATTATTTTCCAAGAAATTTTATTATAAAATAACCATTGAATATTATAAGTAAAACATTGAAACATTGATTGATATACAATAGGATATGTCATACATGTTAAAACCAATATTCATTTCACATTTTCAAAAATTGAAAAACCATCCAACTTCTCAAAATGGCCCAGGTATTCATATTTATTTTTTAAAATTCATGAATTGTTAATATGGAATTTATACAATCCGAAATTTTCAATGAAACATTTGAACACGTGGATATGGGAGAATGAATTGTTTTGACCGAAGGGTGAAATAAAGTAAATTTTCATTAAAAACATTATTTTGGAATGAGGAGTACAAAAAGATATAAAAATTGAGGGGAAAATAATTATCTGGAAAGAACCATTAGAGAATAAATTTATTGAATTTATCGAATGATTTTTCATAATATTTCATCATCATAAGTATAAACATAAACAATCCTTGCAAATAGTAAGATATTTTCATAAAACTCTTATCACATTGGTAACATTTAATCACAATCCCATGATATAATAATATTAATTGAAATTTAAAATATCAATATAATTAATAAATTAATGATATTACATTTCATGGGGTCTGTATATACACCATATATATTATGGTAGGTGTATAATTTAATGTATGTCCAAAAGAAGACAAATTTAGACAAATTTCTATTTCCACTTTGGTAATATTTTGAATATTAAGAACCAAAAATAATAACATCAAATGAATCTTTAAATAACAAAAGAATAATGATATTCAAGATATAAAATTTTAAAGGAAATGTCTATAAACCATTCAAAATAAACAGGAGGTGAATATGACATATGTCTCCCAGAAATAATAGAGAGACTGGTACTCCTTCACTGTAAGTTTCGAAATAATTCACAGACATTATATACTCTATTACAATTAATGTTTATTATAAATCTATTAAAAACATAATTATATAAATCATAACTTATATTATTTAACTTTTACATTTTTTTACCCATTTATTAATAATTCATAGTTAAAATCACATTTTTGGTAATATCACCATTGTTTTCCAGGTATGGTTTTATTTTTTATTTTAATTCATCTTACTTTGATAATGGTTCCATTATCAACATAATATTAAACATGATATACATTTCATATATATTCATTATATATTTATTTATTATAATGCATTAAATTTAAATATAGAAAATCAAATACACCTTTCAAGGGATGGTATGTCATATGTACATATAATGATTATTGACACATTATTGATGAAAAAAAGGAAAAATGTTAAATAATGTATTAGATTTATAGAATAATTTGTATGTCATATATATCTCATAAATTCTTCAAATTTATCATTAATACCATCCATGCAAAGAATTTTTGAAAATTGAATCACATCGTTCCCTGAGGCGGTTGTTCCCTGTACAGATGAACAACATTATTGTATCCCTCACAAAGTGGAATGTAAGAATGATATGTAATATCATTATTTAAATGGTATAAATTTTTTTGAGAAATATTATATATATTAATTTAATATATCCTTATTCACATCAAGGTAAGAAAAACTATAAAAGACCACATATAGGGTTGCGAGGAATTTTGTCTACCATACACGAAAGTGACATTATAAATTTTCTAATGGGATGGGAGGTAAGAATATAGATGTTATATTTTAACATCATAGATATAATAATATCTTAAATATAGTTTATAAATAAATAATTAATTATATAACCTATCACAATAAGTTATGATGGAAAATGAATAACATCGGGTCATGAGGTGGTAGTCCACTGTACTCATGATCAATATTTTTTTCAAATTTTATGGATAGGATATGTTTATAGGGTTGTTTCTATGTAAAATTGGACCCTATTATTGATTTTGGGGTTTAATTATGTCTTCATATTCATTCACATCAATCACATTTTTCCATGCCCCTTATAGATGGTTCTAGTGGGTTTCATTCGTAGAACCGGAAACAACCATCATTCCCATTATTCAAAATTTTTATGAACCTACTTTAAAAAGGCATCTAATCATTGGAAAATGGATCCAAAAACACATAGGGACTCAAACCAGTTGGTAGGTCAGTATCATTACACCGTTTTGGGTGAAGTGATTGCAAACTCTAGGACTCTCCCATAGATTAATGAGATATTATTGTGTCCTTTATTAAATCCAAATTATAACATTGGTTTCCCTTAAATGAATAATTTGTTGTTATCAGGTATTATATTGAGAATTATTATTGTGTATCTATGGATTTCCATAAATGGTGATTTTTTATGTATATATGGTTCTCTATTGTTTAAATCATTTTTAAAGGGATTGTAGATTCCTATGTCATTTATTATTAGGATTACGGTTTTAATCCACATAGTGGGGAACACTAGAATTTACCATCACCCAAGAAGATGAGGGTTGTTTTGATGTTGTGATCGGGCCCATAAGATGGGATTCTTGCCTATCCTTGGGAAAGAACTCGGAACCCATGTAGATTGGGGACACTTAATGGGGAACATCATACATTTTATGTAGTTTTATAAGGAGAAAATCATGCTGTATAATTTTACGAAACAAATACATATATAGTAAAGGTTCATAGTCAATATTGGTGTTGGAAATATGCCAAAGGGGACTAGGGAACCTAGATGGAGTTTGGCCTCATATGGTGGACATTACCTTTCAAGGAATATGGATCGAAGGGGACTAGGATGAGTCAATAGTACTAGGTTTGAAAAACAGGGAGGATTCCATCATATTTCTTTTGGATCAAAACCAAATCACATGTAGTTTAGCTAGTTTTGGATTGCACCATATATAAGTCCCTTTGGTAGTTTTCCTCCCAACGAATATGTAACATTAAAATTTTTACATTCCTTGGAGGATCCAAACAAAAGGTGGCCCTCTATATGTTTTTCTCACATAAGATATGTCAATATGAGATTGATACATGTATTTTATGACCAACACCTATAGAGACCCTATTATGGTTTATCTCATATGAGATATGGATCTTTTATATAGATATATGGATTTGAGGACACACACCTTCAGAGGCACTCTAATGGTTTGTCTCTCAAGGGACATAAACCATTGAGAGTGATACATGGATTTTAGGACCCACAAAAATGGTCGAACTATAATAAATTATCTCTAATGAAATATAGACCTTTTAGATAAATTCATGGATTTAATGACAACACATATAGAGACCCTATTGAATGATGATATGAATAATTGTAAATGGACTATCTTCCAAGAAATATATTTGATTGTGTGGACATTATGATCGACACTAACCTATACACCAACGCAATTCATGGTCAGTGTGAGAACCAATAAGAATTGAATGATGTAACAAATTAAAATAGATATTATGTCTATCAATGGAAAAGGTTAGCTCTACGAGAGAGTGAATGCGCATTGATTTGATCTTATCCTATCATGTTTCTATAATTGGTGTTAGTACATACAAAACCATATGGGTGTGACCCACATGATTGAAAAAGTTCATTGTTAATAACATATTCATTATTTCCAATTTTAGAGAGGAATAGTGGAAGATCATTGATTATCCCTCGTCGATGGAAAAAACAAGTGGTTCCCCTCACATTCTTAAAATGTAAGGTCCATGGAATTGGCTCTGAGGTTGGTTTCCTCGTTACCAAGGGTTAGAACAATTGTAACCACTAAAAGGAAAATACCCACACCACTAAAAATTGGACCATTTGTGATAGGTCAATTACAATGAGGTCCCATCACAAATGACATGTTCCTAAAAACATTGTCGCAAATATTTTTTTTGCAACAGACCATCACCAAAAATTCTTTTTTGTGACATGCCTCTTTCCTATCACAAATAGTTTATCTGTGGTTTTAAAAAAGTCCTTTTGTGATGGGGTAGTTTCAAAATATCTAGAAAACAAAATTAAATTAATGTTAATAAAATTTAATAATAATAATATAATAATAATAATAATAAAATCATTATAATAGTAAAATTTATAATAAAATAATAGTAATAATAATAAAATAATAAAATAATAATAATAATAATAATAAATAAAATAATAATAATAATAATAAAATTATTATTATTATTATTATTAAAATTACTAAAAATTTAATTAAAATAATTAAATAATATAAAGAATATATTCGCAAATATTTTAAAATTATTATTGATAAAAAAATAATAAATAATTAATAAAATTCTAAAAATACTAAATAATTAATATTATAAGACAAATAACAAAATAAAAAGCATAATATTCACAATAGTATAAAAAATGCACATTATAGAAATGTAAATAAATGGAATAATATTAATAATTCAAAAAAGATTTAGATTCAATTTTTTATCATAAAATATAAATAATTCACTGGGGGGAGGGTCATCTGGAGGAGATGGATGAGTTGGTGAAGATTGTGGAGGGACCTCTATTTCTAAAGCATGAGTCTGACTTCAATTGTACTCTATTGTCTTCTCATGCTGCTATTGCTGCCATCGATGCATCTCATCCTTCTCCTACAATTGCTATCGGCATAGCTGCTCCTTCTCCATAAATATGCTCTCTATAATCTCAGATTGAGCTCATAGATGCTCCTCATATAGTGTATTAGATGATGATGACTCTTCACAGGCTCCTCTCAAGCAACATTCTGACATCTCATCAGTACAATAATAACTCACAAACATCAATCGTGGGATGATACTAATATCTTAACCTTTCTTAAAGGCATACTAGGTTGATTGCATCCAAGATGCATCATCAACATGGGTTTCACTTTTCTTATCCTTAGTATCTTCTTGAATCTCAACATGTGTCTAAGACATCACAACCTCATATAACTCATTCTATTGCAATTTAAAATTAATATAGCTAAAATATTATTTTTAGTTAATTTTAATACTCAAAAAGAAATTATACTAAGCATACTCTAATTCTGGTGATAACCTCTAATGTCATTAGTGATAAGATAATCGTGCATTCACATATACCTTTCAAACTCTATAATATGAGGCTGTTCAAATGCCTATATGAATATAAAATAAATAGTTTAAAATTAATGTCATATAAATGTTTTTAAAAAGGTACTTATGATATGTTGCCTATGTGTACTAAATGAATGACTACCAACTCGATGTGTCACCTACCGTCTCCCACAATTCTGTCAACCTACTGATACTATCCTAGAAAAATGATATCTCATACATTGTAAACAAGATCCATCTAAACCCTGAGATAAAATGTAATTAGGTTGGTGGTCACAACAAGACTAATCAAATTTTGTGTCTCCCACTTTTTGCATTCACGTCCTACTCATATTGTGGAAAACATGATGGAAACAACCAAACATATTGACCTCCCATGCCCCCCAGATAGAGTCACACATGATCTCATCAATAAGAGCCCATAAAATATATAAATAATTATTAATATGAAACTATAAATTATATAAATTTCAAAATAACTAACATTTATTTATGTACCATCTACTGATCGATCATGCGGCTCTAAACATCAATGGGAATATGATCCCATGTACCCATGCTACAAAAAATAATAATTCAGCATTATATCACTCCCCTATCTAATAGTTATTTGAAAAAAGATGTGAAAAAACAAAACAAATAATCATACAATTTTTATATAAATAAATTAATGATAATTAATAAATAATAATTAAAATAAAAAATTCATCATACCTTCTCATTCATGGATAAAAGTAATGATGTTGACATTTCTCGGGGACAGGTTCGGGAATCATCAATCATGGAAGACAACACTTGCTCCAAGTCCTCCCTAAGACACCAACAATTTTATGGATAGGTGATGAAACATCATGCTCATAGCTTGGTAGATCTACTTCCTCTAACAAATTAAACATCTTCGAGTGCATCTGAAACATGAAATAAATGTTGTCAGAAAATAACTGAAAACAAATATTACACATAAATATATATTATATATTATTATAATAATTATTTAACTATATCAATATATATCTTCATCCTCATGTTCATATATGATTGTATCAACACCATCATATTCCTCCTTAGTACCATTAATTTCTATAAGAGTTTCAGTTTCATCATCTCTTTCAATTTAAAATTCATTTTATATATCACCAACATCATCATCACCATTGAACCATAAATATAGGGTGTCATCATGGATATTATTGTCTCTTCATGGAAAATATAGATTTGGAGTAGTCTCTTGAAAAACATCAGTTCCTTTTACTTCAACAGAACCACACTCACTTTGAATAAACTGATTTCCCATGAAATCATTTTTATTATACTCCAAAAATCACTTAACTTTTAGGTAGTAGAATAATAATTTTCAAAATACATTTGATGTGTATGATGATACATTAAAATGATTCATTTACTACAAGAAGGCTTTAATATTTAATATCAATGATTCCATGTCGCTGATGAACATGCAAGCCTCTCTCAGTTTCAAACCACTAACATTTTGACATTGTTATGTAATTCTGTTCTAGATAACACAGTTCTATTATTTATTCTAACATGACATAAAATTAAACCTCACTTTCTATATGATGCTATCCTATCATGAAAACACCACAATTCTTACATTTTTGTATTCTCCATATGCACGCGTATGAAATCTAAAACCATTCACCACATATTCATTATAAGATTTAACCATTTTAGATGGTGGGTTATTCATTACAAAAAATCAATTTTTAGTTTTACGAGCTAGTTGAGATACCCGATAATCTTTAAAAAAGTATCAATATAATGAGTAATACATTAATTTTATTTGTTAAACCATAAACAATTTTGTTACTAGTTTTTGAAACCAATAGTAAAAATTATTTTTCAAGCATTCATCTATATTAGCTATTGTAATTCAGGGAAACTACTTCTGAAAATGATTATCATACAATATAAAAATAAAATAAAATAAATTTACTGAAATAAGGATTACAAAATAGGATATGTGATATCTCACAACAAAAATGGTTTCACTTCTTTATAGTTGAATATAACATATGTATGGGGCCTCTGATGTTATTCATTTGAAAGCCACCATTCATGAAATCCTCCAAAGACATGTTTCAGATGATTAAAAATAGATAGTTGTTTTCTCACATCATTATCAACATTTACCTCATTATGGTCCATGCAATTATGATTTTATGTATATTCATTTTGTAACACCCCGAGTTTTCACGATACACTTCTCTTTCAATAATGAAATAGCTTGCACTGTACGCAAGTTCGAGATTCTAACACACCACGACTAATCAAAATAGCCGTTATGAATAGTAATATCCACATTTTAAAATTATGAAAATTTTATATTTCAAAATGGACTTAATTTTTGTATTCGTAATACCGAAATTAGCCTATGTTGAATTTTTGGTATTTTTCTGAGAACTTCCAATTTTCTATGAATTGTAAAAAATACTTAAAAACAATTTCTTTAATAAAAATAATTTATAGTGATAAATTATACTATTTATTGGTTTTAAAGTATAAGTAGAATATATTTTTACCATTTTATCTAATGGTGGTCATTAAAATTAATTTCACTTTGAAATTGGACATAAACAATTGTCAATCTTTTGATATATATTGTTTCTTAAAAACACACTATTTGTTGTGAAAGAGGGAATTAATTATAAAATTAATTAATGCAACTTATATGTTTGGAATTTTTTAAAATAGGCATCATTTTTGAATTAAGAAGGTCAATTATAGCTTAGGGTGAAATTTTGGCATTATTCTGAAAAACATCAATTTTTTATGAATAGTGAAACCACTAAGTGGTAGTTAAAAAAATGATTTCTCATTTAAATGAAACATTAGCACTTCTGTGATTTTATTTTCAAAAATTCTACATACAAGGATGTCATTAGGAAGTAAAATGTGGTTCAATGGGATTAAAATAATTTTTTTGTGAATAGTAACTTTGAAGTTTAATTAATCACCATTAAAGGTAATTAGTGAAATTTAAGGTAAAAATGATATTATAAAATAATGAAAATACCTTTACACTTGTCCTAATCCTATTGGATGAGTCATTTCCAACCAAGAAATTCCATGGGTCAACTTCGGGACCCCATGGAGCCACTTTGGTAGGAAAATGACATAAATAACTTTTTATTTAATGTTAAAATAAAAATGTCACAAACATAGGTTGTTTTACTAAAACAATTTTTAAATGGGGTTATAAAAGTCATATGTTTTACTATAAATATTCATTAGAAAGATAAAAGGATTTCCTACATCATGATATTTTTTATAATTTTTAGACATTAAATAAATTAAATTATTTATGACACCATGATGATGTAGCGATTACCTCATTAATTAACGATTTTAATAAAATGGAAGGATAATATAAACGCTAAGCATTAAACTTGTCCAAAGGCTATTGGATGAGAATATTTCGAACCCTTATCACCTTATCCTCGAAATATATTAGTGTGGTACCTTTAAAATCTGAAACTTATTTTATAATAAAGTAACATTTCATTACTTTCCAAGAGTTCCCCTTCTCTCCTCTTCTAAAAGGGCCCCACCACTACCACCTTACTCACACATTCAAAGCCTTTTGGCTCGGCCAAACTCTGCCCAAATACTCTTCCAACTTCCCTCCCTTACTCCTAGAAGCCTCAATTTTGGAAGAATTTTTCCCAAGGAAGCCTTTGTCTCAAATCGAAAAGAGTTACCCGATTTTAAGGTAATGTCTTCTCTAATGTTGTTTTGTTTTATTTTGCTTCTCCAACCACCTAAACTCTTTTAATTATTTTCTTTTGTAACAACACCAGTATCTTCAATATACTAGGATGTTTTTATAATAAGTATTCGAGCTACAGTTACACACACCTACATCTATTATTTAAAGAACATACTGTTTCTGTGGATGGTGAATTTCTGTCTCACGAAACGATGATTGTTCAACACTCATATAACACCTTCAAAGGTGGCCATTAAGATGTCACTATATTTATATATGATATATAATATTTTTATGTTTTACTTAAGCTTCTGTATTTTTCATTTATGGCATCCCTTTATGATTTCCATTATGGGTAAACGTGATAATTTCATTTTAGGAAGTGCGGACTACCGCCCCATCAAAGTGATTTGAATCGTTAATGCCATATGTTGGATGTATAAAGGATAGAGTAAATGGTATTATACATTATATTATACTGGAATTATATTATACCTTTATATAATTATAACTTCATTCCATTAATTACGAAATAGAAATGAAAGTAGCATTTATTCGTACGTACGACTTACCCTCTCCATGAACAGTGCATTTCATTTCATACCTCTAAATGATATGTAATATTATAAATGAATGTATATACTGGATATATATGATGTATATGATATCTACATCATGAATATAATTATGGATATAATAGATACTTTACCACATGAACAAAGTGTAATTATAAGAAGTTTATTTTTGACTCAATTACCTAAGATCGACAAAACGAACGTTATTAAATGACTACATAATTTTCGTAACATTGTAATAAGTGATATAAAAGGGATAATGAACTTGAAAAAGTTTCTTAATCAAGTATATATTAACTCTAGTTTATTATTCAGGAGGTTAAAGAACGGTCGAGTCAAGTCAGACCCGAGGTAAGGGAACTTCTTAACCCAATTTCCATTCTTTGGGTTAATCTCCTACTTTCAAATTATGTCATGATATTATTATGTCGTATCTTGTATTTGTACTTTCTTTATGTGTACATATAGTGAATACTCATAATAGATATATTTTATTTTAAAATGATCTTTTTAATGGACTTCGTCTCAATCTCCATTCATTGAGGCATATTTTGTTTTATACACAAATTTCTTTTATACGGTGTATAAACCCATTTGACTTTTACTTTTAATCAAAAGGAATCTTTTTATATGAAGCGTTTTTACTAAACGAAAAAAGGAATGTTTTTCTTACCTATTCGGTGACAACGACTTCTCCACCGCCGTGACTATTATTTGAGTTTCGACTTCCTCTATAAGCCATAACTTTTCTTAAATTGAAAAATAAATACCAAGTTTTAATTTTCTTTTATTTCGGTATTGAAAATGGTTTTGATAAAGTATTTATTTTATGAATGTGTTGTATTGATATCTTGTGATTGATGTGTGGAAATCTTATGTTTCCTTTATGCATGTTTTATGTGATACAATTATGTTATGGTTTATGATATGTTTAAACCTGTTCATATGAGGAATGCATTGGACTTAATAAGTGACGGGTGGAGCCCGCTATAGCTCCTCAATGCATCGGCAGGTCTCATGAGACAAACTAGGGTCTTGGCACGAGGCCTTGACAAAATCTTATTTGTATTCTTGGAATGAGGCCTTGGCTACATGGTTATGATAGTCTGGCATTATGCATTCCATCATTATGAAAGTGGTTGTTGATATTGCATGTGATTATTCGACTAGTAGAATATCCATGTGAATAAGTAAATGACATTATTTAATTTTATTTTTTCCATATTATGCTAAAGTTCATGTTTATAAAGGCTTTTGTTTTAGTTATACATTGCCTTAAATTTTAATGTTTATTTATGAAAGCTTCCGCTATATTGTTATCCTTACTGAGCATCTGAGCTCACCCCTTTCAATGTTTTAATATTTTCCAAGATGTGAAGAAGTATTTTATGAATGACCTGCAGGGATAGTCAGAAGGGGATAAGAGTGTGGACTATGGATACTATGTTATTATAGATTTTCACTTTATGATGTAATGTATCTTTTATGAATGTATCTAGTGTTTCCAAGGCTACTAAACTAATCAGTCTTTCGAGACTTGATCTGTTGTGATCATGCCAATGTTACGCAATAATGCACCGACTCTGGGTAGCTTGGGTCAGGGTCTTATAGTTGGTATCAGAGGCAGTTTAGTACTAACCTTGGAATCTATATTTAGGTAAACTCTGATTAGAGCACATATCCCAAAGATAGACTTTGAGGATTAGTATAGAAGAACTTCCTAGAATTTTGGTATTATAGGGATTTTGTGAGTTTTCCGAGAAATACATCCCTGTCTAGATACGAGCAGGTAGAGGCGCCTCTAGCACAGATGTACCTAGGGGTAAAACCCGAAAACACCTCTTTGAGCTAGACTCGAATAGGAACTAGTGCACGACAACGGGCCTTGCTGTACTCTTGGTTACGACACTCCCAGGGGATATTCTTAGTATAATTCTCATTTTTTTACAAACCATTATGAAGGGTTTATGAGTATGTACATCCTCAAAGAAATTTTTTTATGATTATGGATTATATTCATAAACCATTCTATTTACATTAAGTATTTTACAAGTTTGGAATTATTCATTGCAATTCATAAACTAACCTAGTTAATGCCATTGTATAGAAATGGCGCCCAGTAGAAGGAATGTGAACTCCATCAATACGTATGATCCAAAGAGTAAGAAGGATCATATCTTTCATGGTATTAAGACAACATTTAGAAGGGAAATAGTCTCCCATGTGTTCTCAACATATGAAGAAATAGTATCATGTGTTAATAAGATACGTAAAGAATTTTTTGAGTCTTATGGCTTTGAAGGGAAGAAAGAGAAGAAAAGGATGGAAGAGAGAATAATGGATAAAGGGACAAGGGAAACGTAGAATTTTCCAATATGTGATAAATGTGGGAAGAAACACCTTGGAACTTGCCTGAAGGGAATGAGAGTTTGTTATAATTGTGGAGAAAAAGGAGACCATGTGCATGAATCCAAGGGTAAGAAAAAGGTTTCAAATGTACAATGCTTCATCTGCAAGGAGTGGGGACACTACACAAACCAATGTCCAAATCATCATAGTATTCCCCAAATGATGTTATTGGATAATAATCAAGTTATGATACTACCACAGATGAGGAGGAATGATTAGAGTTCTTATGTTGTTATGAAATAATTTTTTCTTTTGAGTGTTGTATCAATGATGTAATGGTTATAATAATTATGGAGTATATAAGGATTTTACTGCAGTACTATTTCATCAAGGACTTGAGGTTGGGTGGAACCAAGAAAAGTGACTCCACATTAGTTTAAATTTTTGTAAAATATATGGTTGAGAGAAAGATAAACCATAATATGGTTCTGATACCGAGATAGTGATTTTGGAATAAGACATGATTTATTTGGATAAATTATATTGGATATTCATAACTTCCTTGAAACTGATTAATGATTTGTATAGATTTTTGGATAGAAGGAATATATCTAGTATTATATAAGGAATAAGGGATCATGAATGTAATCAATAATGATTTATGGTAATTGCATTGTTTTAAAAGAATACATGATGAAATTGTTCACATGTTGTTAGGCGGAAAAAGGATCTTCATTATGTTTACCTTCCTTATAAAATTTGGACTGTGAGTTGGACAGAAGTATTTTGGATAACTATAAAGGTTGGAATGGATTATGTTGAACCTTGGATAGTATTGTTTAAGATTAAAACAATTCTGAATATTATTTTTGGAATATTATAATACTATAGTTTTAGGAAAATGACAACCTGCAGGTCGGGGGATAACCCGTCGTGTTGGACAAAGCTACATGAATCGAACCCACAACCATAGTGTGACAGGACTTTATTACCTACCACTAGCCTATAGGAAGTCCCTGGTTATTACCAAATAGTTTTCCTAATATAAATATTATGTGTTAATACTTTGAACCTTGTACGATTAGGATAAATATAATATTTTTGAGTTCCATTATCTTTTTGAGTAAAAGATGTGTTTGTGGTAGATATTAGTTGAAGGTTGAAGCTCTACTTTTCATGCATATATATATATATACCTATCTCTTATTCTATGAATATATTAATTCTTAAACTTTAGTAAAGGGATATTAAAACAAAAAAATGTATTATCCTAATACCTTATGTCTTGTTGAACTGATAATATTTTAAATAAACATATATTGAAGGCTTTGAGGCCCTCAATTTTACACTTGTTTGAGATTAATGGAATCAATCACTCCCTTCAAATATTTACGTTTTTCCTCCAATTATATGTCTCTAATTTCCACCAATGTTCTCCTTACCGAGATCATAATTTGGTAGTCACTTTTTCATTTCCATTTCTCTCTTATTAAGGATAATTTTTATTAACCTTATTTCGGATGTGGGTTTTCCACAAAGGTATTTTCTATTTTCAACCTTTTATTTTCAAAGAAAATTTCAAATTGGGTGGACGCAATTTATTGAAGGAGGGGAGAATGTAACACCCTGAGCTTCCATGATACACTTCTCTTTCAATAATGCAATAGCTTGCATTGTACGCTAGTTCGAGATTCTAACACAGCACGACTAATCAAAATAGCTGTTATGAATAGTAATACCATCTTTTTAAAATTATAAAAATTTTATATTTCAAAATGGACTTCATTTTTTGTATTCGTAATATCGAAATTATCCTATGTTGAATTTTTGGTATTTTTCTAAGAACTTCCAATTTTCTATGAATTGTAAAAAATACTTAAAAACAACTTTTTTAATCAAAATAATTTATAGTGATAAATTATACTATTTAGTGGTTTTAAAGTATAAGTAGAATATATTTTTACCATTTTATCCAATGGTTCTCATTAGAATTAATTTCACTTTGAAATTGGACACAAACAATTTTCAATCTTTTGATATATATTGTTTCTTAAAAACACGCTATTTGTTGTGACAGCAGGAATTAATTATAAAATTAATTAATTCAACTTATATTTTTGGAATTTTATAAAATAGACATCATTTTTGAATTCAGAAGTTCAATTATATCATAGGGTGAAATTTTGGCATTGTTCTGAAAAACTTCAATTTTTGATGAATAGTGAAACCACTAAGTGGTAGTTAACAAACTGATTTTTCGTTTAAATGAAACATTACCACTTCTGTGATTTGATTTTCAAAAATCGGACATACAGGGTTGTCATTAGAAAGTAAAATTTTGTTCAATAGGATTAAAATAATTTTTTGGTGAATAGTAACTTTTAAGTTTAATTAATCGCGATTAAAGGTAATTAGTGAAATTTAAGGTATGAATGATATTATAAAAATATAAAAATACCTTTACACTTTTCCTAACCCTATTGGATGAGTCATGTCCGACCAAGACAATCCATGAGTCAACTTGGGGACCCCATTGATCCACTTTGGTAGGAAAATTACATAAATAACTTTTTATTTAAAGTTAAAATAAAAATGTCACAAACATAAGTTGTTTTGCTAAAAAAACTTTAAATGGGGTTATACAAGTCATATGTTTTACTAAAAATATTCATTAGAAAGCTAAAAATATTTCCTACATCATTATATTTTTTTATAATTTTTAGACATTAAATAAATTAAATTATTTATGACACCATGATGATGCAGCGATTACCGCATTAATTAACAATTTTAATAAAATGGAATGATAATAAAAACTCTAAGCATTAAACTTGTAAAAAGCCTATTGGATGAGAATATTTAAAACCCGTATCACCTTATCTTCGAAATATATAAGTGTGGGACCTTTAAAATCCGAAACACATTGTATAATAAAGTAACATTTCATTACTTTCCAAGAGTGCCCCTTCTATCCTCTTATAAAAGGCCCCCACCACTACCACCTTACTCACACTTTCAAAGCCTTTTGGCTCGGCCAACCTCTGCCCAAATACTCTCCCAACTTCCCTCCCTTACTCCTAGAAGCCTCACATTGGGAATAATTCTTCCCAAGGAAGCCTTTGGCTCAAATCAAAAAGAGTTACCCGATTTTAAGGTAATGTCTTCTCTAATGTTGTATTGTTTTATTTTGCTTCTCCAACCCCTAAACTCTTTTTATTATTTTCCTTTGTAACAACACCAGTATCTTCAATATACTAGGATGTTGTTATAACATGTATTCGCGCGAAACTTACACACACCTACATCTATTGGTTAAAGAACATACTGTTTCTGTGGATGACGAATTTCTGCCTCACGAAACGATGATTGTTCAACACTCATATAACATCTTAAAAGGTGGCCATTAAGATGTCACTATATTTATATATGATATATAATATGTTTATGGTTTACTTAAGCTTATCTATTTTTCATTTATGTCATACCTTCATTATTTCCATTATGGGTATACGCGATAATTTCATTTTAGGAAGTGCGGACTACCGCCCCCTCAAAGTGATTTGAATCGTTAATGCCATATGTGGGATGTATAAAGGATAGAGTAAATGGTATTATACATTATATTATAATGGAATTATATTATACCTTTATATAATTATAAATTCATTACATTAAATATGAAATATAAATGAAAGTAGCGTTCATGCGTACGTACGGCTTACTGACTCCATGAACGGTGCATTTCATTTCTTACCTCTAAATGTTATGTAATATTATAAATGAATGTATATACTGGATATATATGATGTATATGATATCTAAATCATGAATATAATTATGGATATAATGGATATTTTACCACATGAACAAAGTGTAATTATCAGAAGTTTATTTTTGACTCAAGTACCTAAGATCGACAAAACGATCGTTATTAAATGACTACATAATTTTCGTAACATTGTAATTAGGGATATAAAAGGGATAATGAACTTTAAAAAGGTTCTTAAGCATGTAGAGATTAACTCTAGTTTATTATTCAGGAGGTTAAAGAACGGTCGAGTCAAGTTGGACACTAGGTAAGGGAACTTCTTCACCCAATTTCTATTCATTAGCTTAATCTCCTACTTTCAAATTATGTCATGATATTATTATGTCGTATCTTGTATTTGTACTTTCTTTATGTGTACATATAGTGAATACATATTATATATATATTTTATTTAAAAATGATTTTTTAAGGGACTTCATCTCAATCTCCATTCATTGAGGCATATTTTGTTTTATACACAAATTTTTTTTATACGGTGTATTAACCCCTTTGACTTTTACTTTTATTCAAAAGAAATATCTTTATATGAAGAGTTTTTACTAAATGACAAAAGGAATGTTTTTCTTACGTATGCGGCGACAACGAATTCTCCGCCACCATGACTATTATTTGAGTTTTGGCTTCCTCTATAAGCCATAAATTTTCTTAAATTGAAATTTAAATACCAAGTTTTAATTTTCTGTTATTTTTGTATTGAAAATGGTTTTAATAAAGTATTTATTATATGAATGTGTTGTATTGATATCTTTTGATTGATGTGTGGAAATCTTATGTTTTCTTTATGAATGTTTTATGTAATAGAATAATGTTATGGTTTATTATATGTTTAAACCTATTCATATGAGGAATGCATTGGACTTAATAAGTGACGGGTGGAGCCCGCAATAGCTCCTCGATGCATGGGCAGGTCTCCTGAGACAAACTAGTGTCTTGGCATGAGGCCTTGACAAAATCTTATTTTTAGTCTTGGCACGAGGCCTTGGATATGTGGTTATGATAGTCTGGCATTATGCATTCCATCATTATGAAAGTGGTTATTGATATTGAATGTGATTATTCGACTAGTAGAATATCCATGTGAATAAGTAAATGGAATTATTTAATTTTATTTTTGCCATATTATGCTGAATTTCAAGTTTAAAAAGGATTTTGTTTTAGTTAGACATTGCCTTAAATGTTAATGTTTATTTATGAAAGCTTCCGCTATATTTTTATCCTTACTGAGCATATAAGCTCACCCCTTTCAATGTTTTAATATTTTCCAGGATGTGAAGAAGTATTTTATGAATGACCAGTAGGGATAGTCAGAAGGGGATATGAGTGTGGACTATGGAGACCATGTTATTTTAGTTTTTCACTTTATGATGTAATGTAACTTTTATGATAGTATCTAGTGTTTCCAAGGCTACTAAACTAATCGGTCTTTCGATACATGATCTTTTATGATCATGCCAATGTTACGCAATAATGCACCGACTCTGGGTAGCTGGGGTCGGGGTGTTATACATTTGATATTAATGAGAGTAGAAAAAATTTCATCCTGTAATTAATCTACTTCAATTGATTCTTCAACTGATGCATTGATATATTCCCTTTTATTCAATTGATATTTGTATCTCTTGAATGGTTAAATCTATCATAATTGTACCGGACCTCCACATTTTTTATCATGCTGTAAACATAATATCAAATATTCCATTGAATCAATAGATGATTTTTGGTATATTTTTTTAAATTTATATAAAACTAAAACAAAAGATTCTTTCTATCTACATAGTGTATCATAGTGTATTTACATCTCACAAATGCCTTTAAAAATGATATTTCATTTAGCGTATCCCAAATCATAGAATTTAACATACCAATAAATCTAATCTATAGTAGTCTTTCTATTTTAACATGAAAATCATGAATTTTTAATCTAGAAATTTGACCATTTCTAACACATCTAGCCAAAATGAAAACATAACAATCTAGAAGCCTCAAATCTACAAAACACTAACAATATAATAATAAATTTTATTTGGAAACATTATAAGTTGTTTTTGGATTCAATAACATCTGTAATCTATCATTTTACAACAAATCATGTTCAGTTTTCCTGAAAATTCTAGAAATATCTAATTGTGCTTTTACAATATCATTGTCCTTTCTTGGTGTGTTAAAAACACTATAAGATATATTATCAAAATAATTTCTCTCAATATGAAAGATATATAACATGTGATGGACCTACAAATCAATCCAATATATTAGATCTCAAAATTTGCTTTATTTCATCCTATTGTATTCTTTATAAAAGAAATAATTTTTCATTTGGTTTATATGTGTTCCAAATGTAATGGGAGGTAATGAAGAGATAATTTATTTTAACTAACTATTTAATATCATTATTTGAGTTCCATCTATTTCAATTATACCTTTTCTGAAATGATATCGATTCCCCTGAAAAGGATGATCATTAGAAAGAAATCATCAATTAATGTCGAAGAGAAATGGGTTTCTTCCATTAACGAGCATGAATTCATTGTTTTCTCTTAAAAAGTAAGGAAATAATTTTTGGCCATGTGTACTTCAACTTGAAAAAATATCATACACCGGGAAGTCACCAATTTTCCACATTAATGATGATTTCAGTAGAGATTTCTATTTTTTAATAACATCATAAGTACTAACACCATTACTCTCTACTAAATTTAAATCATTAATCAAAGGATTCAAATGAACATTGAGATTTTTTTTTGAGTTTTCTAGAATTAAAAAAGAAAAAAAATATACATGGATCATTCATTAACATCCAAAGAGGTAAATTATCTGAAAAAAGACCAAAATTTTAAACAAGATTCTATCTCTCATAGAATGTTTTAGGTAAAACATTTCATTCCGGAAACAGTTCTTTAAACAAAGAGATTATATAATCAAAATAGCTATTTGGAATTTCGTTATCTGATTTAATAGGCATAAATTTTTCAACCTCTTAAAATTTTCTTATCTTTCAAATAGGATATAATTATTCCTCATCAGTCTTCAACAACCCATAAAATTTGGTTCGTTCCAACATTCCAGTTGAATCAATATCAACATGTGATTCAGTGTTTTGAAAAGATGAACTGTCCACATTATGCACTCTGTTCTAAAATTTTGATGGATTTGGAAAAAAATTAGTAGTATCATTTCTAGAACTACGTTCACCATGTTGATGCCAAAAAATAAAATAATTCTGAAAACCAAATCATAGTAGTTGATACACAACATTGTCAATTTTTTCAAACATCCTAAGATCACATTTCTTGCATGGACACATAATTGTCCCTTCTAAAAAAATTATGGTTTTAATAAAGATAAAATTAAATTTTTTTTAACACCCACAATATATGATAAATTTATACAAGGACTAGTTGGATCCTTACGATGATTTATTCAATCGTGATCATGTGATATAGACTATTGTTGTCTTTCTTTGTACATATAACTCTAAAGAATATAAAATAATTATATTATTTGCGATTAAAGTTATATAATAAAAAGAAAATCTAAAAATGAGTAAAAATTAAAACAAACATAATGTAACGCCCCGACCCCAGTAACCCAGAGTCCGTGCATTATTTTAATACATTGGCATGATTAAAAGGAATCAATTCCCAAAGGACTGGTTGGTTTAGTAGTCTTGGAAAATATATTACATGCATGAATGTTACATTACACTTTATAACATACAAAACAATATAAATAATACTTTATGAATTCCATTATTCCCTTGGAATAACCCTGAATATCAATCACAATACACTTCTTGGAATCCTAGGAAAAATAAAACATAGAAAGGGTTGATCTCAAACTCTCAGTAAGGGTAAGAAATACAGTGGAAACTTTCATAAATAAGAAAAAACATTTAAAGAAATGTATAAAACTAAAACAAAAGCCTTTTCATCATATACTTCATCATAATATGGAAAAAATGAAATAATTCCATTCACTTATTCACATGGATACTCTACTAGTCGAAAAATCACATGCAATATCATTAACCACTTTTATAATGATGGAATGCATAATGGTAGACTATCATAACCACATAGTCAAGGCCTTGTGCCAAGAAATCAAATAAGAATTTTAAAGGCCATATTCCAAGACACTAGTTCATCTCATGAGACCTACCGATGCATCGAGGAGATATAGAAGGCTCCACCCGTCACTTACTAAGTTCAATGCATTCCTCATATGAACAGTTTTAAACATAACATAAACATTCATATAAACACCAGAATACGACATGTCATAATTTATCTATAAACCATGAATGATATAATAATAACACATCTATAGTAAAACATATCACAAAACCTTCAATACTATATGGAATTTTGTATCATAATAAATCAACCTCAATCAAAAATGATATCCAATAAAGGATGCCAACATAGTTGAAAATGACGAGTAAAACATTTTGAGAGTAATAAAGTTTTTTAAAAATTATTTAAAAGTCACTCATTATTAAAGGAATTAATTTAAAATAGATTTTTGAATCAAAGTGTCCCATACAACTTTGATTCTTTTTAAAATAATTATCATTTCTAAACATTCATGTCTATATAAATAAATCCATAAAATCATATAGAAAACATGGACATTAATTAAAAATATTTAGAAAGATAAATCATTAAAACATTTAAAATTCAGGTTTTGATAATGAGTACCATTAAAAAATAAATAAAATATATATTTTGAAATCATTTTTATGAAAAATGTACATGGATTATAAAAACTTCCCTGTAAATACTTACACCTAAATAATCTCGGATAATAATGAGATTGAGGAGTTAACCCTTACCTTGCACTTTCCTTTAGTCAAGGGTACGTTAAGACTCATGTATGAAGACCGTAGTATGTTATTAAATTATAACAGAACCATATTAATATTTATGATATCATACATTATTCATTTTTGACTCTTTACCACCCATTTAATAGTAATTTCCATATTAAATTAACATTTTGGGTAATAATTGCTTTCTTTATTGTACATGTTTTAACTTGTTACTCTTGATTGTATCACTTTTATAAAGATTTAAATTCATTCAGAATATAAAACATGATTTATATATCTTATATATTTAGAATAAAAATATGTATAATATACATATATATGAAATGGAAAACACCGTTTATGGAGACGGTAGTCCGTACGTAAGCATAAACGCGGTTTCCGTTTTCATATCGTATTGAACGTAATTAAGTGAATAAGATAAATATAAGTACATAAATACTAATATATATAAATATATATATCTCTAGTAGCATTATTATGTCATATATTACATACTTATTATTAATATATTTTTATAATCATCGATGAATGGTGAACATGGAAATGAATCTCATCACGTCGTGGAGACGGTTATTCGTACGTACGTATGAGCGATAATATAATTTTTTTTATATTAAAATAATATATTATTGGATTTAATATCATATATACAGAATAATTATCATTATATATTTATTATTTACATCAATTACACATCATTATTATACCCATCCAAATAATAATGTATTGAATAACAATTACATCACGACGTGGAGATAATAAGCCGTACATACGCATGTATGGTGACATGTTATTCAAAGGATGGATAAGATAATGAATATATTTTTTCTATATTTTTAATAACATAACATTATATAGAAGTTACTGGAGTTATTATTTTATAATTGAAACCACAAAGAAAGAGTAAGTGGATGAATAAGAGAACTTGAAAGAGGGTGGTGAAATCATTACCTCTTCTTAGGGTTATTCCTTTTGATTTGATCAAAAGTGATCCTTAGGTTGGCGTAATGATAACAATAAGGCTTCTGGGATTATTTAAGGGATGTTGGGAGGATATTTGGGCAGGGTTTGGCGGATCCAAATGGCTTTGGAGGTGTGTTTTTGAGAGAAGGGGAAGTTCCCTTTTATAAGAAGGGTGAGGGTCACTTTAGAAAAAGATTAAAGTATTAATTTATTATACACTCATATTCGGTTTATAATGGTTCCAAATGAATTTATTTCGAGACTTAGGTGACTATGGTTCAAAATCCGCTCAACAAATTGGTTTTAAAAAAGTTTAGGTTACCATCTTAACCTTATCTTTTAGATTTAACTCTTAGTTAATTGTTTATCTTTTACCATGTCTTCTTGTATTCTTACTCTATATGGTTAATAAACTTACAATAAAATTCAAATATAACCTCAAGTGGCTCATTAATGACATATATAATATTATTTAATCCCTTTGGTAGAACCTTAAATTTATAGGAATATTATTTCTACCAATAATATAGTATTTGTTTTAAATATTAATTTATGTAAATTTTGAAACTATTTGGTAATTTGTTTTTGTGAAAGTCATCAAAACTTGATTAATTCTAAAAAGTTACATTAAATCCTCCCTAACATGTCATAGTCACTTAAAAAATTCGTGGATGTCATAAAAACCTTGAAATTATATTTATTTTCATATTTATAATACCATTTATCTGATTCATTCATTAATAAGGTAATTACCGTATCATCATTGTGTCATAAATAAATTTAATTATTTAATGTATAAAAATTATAAATAAAATAACATTATGTATAAAATAATTTTATCTTTATAATTAATATTTATAGTCGAATTTGTATTATTTTTAAACCTATATTAATAATTTTTTAGTTATTAAACGTTGAATTTAACACTTTTTAAGTATTCTTTAAATTAAATAATAATAAATGTCATAATCTAATCCAAGTGGACTTAAGAGGTTAATATTTTATTCCTAATTTAGTTTTGTGTCGAATTAAACTTAAATAATAGAAATAGGACCTGTTTTAGGGTAATAATAATATCATTTATATACTTAATTACAGTTTTTACATTTAAACATGGTAAATAAAAGTAAAAAGTTACTATTTACCAAAAAATATTTTCATCTCATTGAACCATATTTTTCTTACTAATATCGACCATGTGTCTCATATTTTTTAAATTCAACTCACAGAAGTGTTAAAATTATGTTTTATGTGAATTTGTAAAATCTCCTAGGAGGTGGGTAAAAGACGGTGAAAAATTCAAATTTTTTTTGTATATCTAATATTATTACAAAATGAATCCAATGAATCAAATTTAATATATATAGGTATTATGTATCTATTTTTATATAAAATAAATTTAAATAAAAATAATAATTATTTAAATAAAAAGTCGGTTTTAAATAATAACTCAGCGTTATTCACTATTCATCAAAAATTGAATGTTTTCAAAAAAATTACAAAACTTTACCCTATGCAAATTTTGATATTCCAAATTCAAAAATAAAGTCTATTTTACCGTATTTTAACCATTGAAGGGGTATTAAATTATTTAAAATTAATTTCCATTGTTAATACAAATAACATGTTTTTAAGAAAAAATAACTATCAAAAGATTGATATTTGTTTATATCCTGTTTCAAAGTGAAATTAATTCCAATAAGCAAAATTGGATTAAATGGTAATAATATATTATAATTAAACTTTAAAACCAATTAAAATGATAATCTAACCATATAAATAAATTAGATTAAAAGTCACTTTTGAAGTAAAATACAATATTTTTCACTATTCATTACAAATGAACTTTATCGGAAAAATTCCAAAAAAGATCACAAAGTAACTTTTTATGTCCTCATTCTAAAGAATATATTTATTTAGTCAAATTATATATATATATATATATATGTTTCGAATAATGGATTTAAAAAGGGTTCTACATTAAAATGCGGTAAAATTTCATTTCAAAAAAAACTACTTCTTTTATCTAAAAAAATGAATTTTTATTACATTATGTCTTACAAACTCATAATTTGGATTCTAAATTTATAAGGATTATATAATGTCCAATATTCAGTTAATACTATTCATAACCACTTTTGAACAGCTAGTTTGGTAAGTCGTGGTGTGCTTGAACTAGGTGTTGCGTGTAGTGAAAGTTATTGAATTACTTTGAAGAAATAATGTACTATGAAATCTTGGGGTGTTACACTCTCTCCTAATTCAATAAATTGAGTCCTCGTAATTTGTAATTGTTCCTCAAAAATAAAAGTTTAAAAATAGAAAACACCATTGTCGGAAACCCCACATCAGAAACTGGGTAAATAAAATTTAATAAGAGGGAAAAAATATTATATATATTTATATACATGGAAAGTATAGTTTTATCCTTTAAATAACTCCTACCACAAACTTATCATCCACCCCAAATGATTTCAAAAAAATATATTCTATTTGTCCTAATCATATAGGGTTCAAAAAAATTAATTTATAATTCATCTACAAGACCTTTTAAAAAAAATACATTTTTCAATCCAGTACATCGCGAGGGCTAGAGGTAGGTGATACACCCTTGTTGCCCTTCAGTTACGTGTTCAATTATTGTGTCCTTTCCGGATGTGACGGTTTGCCTCCCAACCTCTGGGTTGTCCTTTTTTTGGGGCATTCCAAAAATAATCTCAAACAAGACTTATCCAAAATGCTTTTTTCTGAACTCACAATACAAAATTTATAAGGTAGGTAAACACAATGAAGATCTTTTTTTCCATATAATAACATGTGAACACCTTCATCATTTATTCTTTTGAAACACTACAACATCCTGAATTACCATAAAACCTTATTGATTACATTCATGCTCTTATATTCTTTATAGAATACTGGATACACTCCTTCTATCCAAAAATGATTTAACATCCAACAATGATGGAATATACACATCATTAATCATTTTCAAGGAAGTCAAGAATATACAATATAATTTATCCAAATGAACCATCTCTTATTCCAAAATCAGTACCTCATTATCAGGACCATATTAAGGATTACCTTTCCTTCAACCATGTGTTTTCCAAAAATTGTATCTTACTACTAAGTCACTTTTCTTAGAACCATATAATCTCAAATCCTCAATAAAATAGTATTTACGTACAATCCTTATTTATATCCATAATTCATATACCCAGTATTTTGAAGATAAAACACTCAAATGAAATAATTTAATAATAAAAACATAAGAACACTAGTCATTCATCTTCATCTGAGGTAGTATAATAACTTTATTATTATCCAATAACATCATTTGTGGTATACTCTTTGGACATGGACATTGATTTCCATAGTGTCTCAACACCATGCAGATGAAGCATTGTACATTTGAAAACTTTTTCTTACCCATGCAATCACGTACTTGGTGTCCTTTTTCTCCATAATTATAATAAAATCCCATTTCCTTTAAGAATTTACCATGGTGATTATTTCCACATTAATCACAAATGGTAAAATCCTTCTTTCCCCTATTCCCTTTATCCGTCTTTCTCTCTATCATCCTTTTCTTCTCCTGCTTCCCTTCAAAGCCATAGGACTCAAACAATTCATTACTTATCTTACTAACACATGATATTATTTCTTCATATGTTGAGAATAAATGGGAGAATATTTTCCTTCTAAATTTTGGCTTAGTACCATGAATGATATTACCCTTTTTATTCATTGGATCATACGTATTGCAGGAGTTCACATTCCTTCTATTGGGTTCTATTTCTAAACAATGGCATACACTATGTCAATTTATGAATCATAATTCATAATTCCAAACATGTAAAATACCTAATATAAATAGTTTAGGGATATAATCCATAATCCCAAAAATGTTTTCCATGAAGAGATATATAATCATAAACCCTTCAGAGTGGGTTTTAATGAAAATGAGAATTATCCTAAGCATATTCCCCAGGAGCGTCGTAACCAAGAGTGCAACCAGGCCCATTGTTGTGAACTAGTTCCCATTCAAGTCTAGCTCAAATCGGTGTTTTCTCATTTTACCCCTAGGTACATCTATGCCAGAGTCGCCTCTACCTGCTCGTATCAAGACAAGGATGTATTTCTTTGAAAACTCACAATATCTCTACAGTACTAAAATTCTAAGAAGTTCTTCTATACTAATCTTCAAAGTCTATATTAGGGTAATTTTCTATAATCAAAGTTTATCTAAATCTAGTTTCCAAGTTATTTTCTAAACTTCCTCTGATACCAACTATAACACCCCGACCCAGTTACCCAGAGTCAGTGAAATATTTTAATACATTGGCATGATTACAAGTAATCAAGTCCCGAAGGACCGATTGGTTTAACTGTTTTGGAAAATAGATTACACACATGAATGTTACATAACACTTTATAACATACAAAAAAACAAAAAAAATCATTTATTAATGCCATTATTCTCTTGGCATAACCCTGCATATCAATCAAAATACACTTCTTGAAATCCTGGGAAAAATAAATCATAGAATGGGTTGATCTCAAACGCTCAGTAAGGGTAAGAAATACATCGAAAACTTTCATAAATAAGAAAAAAAATTAAGGCAATGTATAAAACTATAAAAATAGAATTTTCAACATAAAATTCATAATAATATGTAAAAAATGAAATGATTCCATTTACTTACTCACATGGATACTCTACTAGTAGAATAATCACGTGAAATATCAATAACCACTTTCATAATGATAGAATGCATAATGCCAGACTATCATAACCAAATAGTCATGGCCTTGTTACAAGACAAAAAATAATATTTTGTTAAGGCCATGTTCCAAGACACTAGTTTATCTCATGAGACCTACCGATGCATCGAGGAGCTATATCAGGCTCCACCCGTCACTTACTAAGTCCAATGCATTCCTAATATAAACATGTTTAAACATAACATACACATTCGTATTAAAACCAGCATAAAAAATGTCAATACTTTATACATAAACCATGAATGGTATTAAAATAACACATCCATAGTGAAACATATCAAAAAACCTTCAATACTATATGGAATGTTTTTATCATAATAAATCAACCTTAATCAAAAATGATATCCCATAAAGGATGCTGACATAGTTGAAAATGATGAGTAAAACTTTTGGAGAGTAATAACCTTTTTGTAAAATTATTTAAAAGTCACACATATATAAAGGAAGAAATTTAAAAGATATTTTTGAATCAATTTATCCCATACCTCTTTGAAACTTTTGAAAACAATTATCATTTCCAAACATTAATGTCCATATAAATAAATCCGTAAAATCATTTTGAAAACATGGACAATAATTAAAAATATTTAGAAAGATAAATCTTTAAAACATTTAAAATTATGATCCTGATAAAGGTTACCTTTCAAAAATCATTAAAATATTCATTTTGACATAATTTTTATTAAAAATGGAAATGTATGATAAAAATGTCTCAGTAAATACTTACACATACACAATCTTGGATAATAATGAGATTGAAGAATTAACCCTTACCTTGCACTTTCCATTAGTCGAGGGTACATTTAAACACCTGTATGAAGACCGTAGTATGCTATTAAATTATACAAGAACCATATTAATATTTATGATATCATACATTATTCATTTATGACTTCATACTACCCATTTAATAATAATTTCCATGTTAAATTAACATTTCGGGTAATAATCGCTTTCTTTATCATATGTGTTTTAAATTGTTACTTTTGATTGTATCCATTAGATAATGATTTAAATACTTCCAGAATATAAAAAATTATTTATATATCTTATATATTTAGAATATAAATATGTATAATTGACATATATATGAAATGAAAAACACTGTTTATGGAGACGGTAGTCCGTACGTACGCATAAACGTTGTTTCTGTTTTTCTATCACATTGAATCGAATTAAGTGAATAAGATATATTTAAGTACATAAATACTTATATATAAATAAATAAATATATATATATATATATCCAGTAGAATTATTATGTAATATATTAAATACTTATTATTAATATATATTTATAATCATCGATGAATGGTGAACTTGGAAGTAAATCTCATCGCGTCGTGGAGACGGTAATCAGTACGTATGCACGAGCGATAATATAATTCTTTTGATATTAAAATAATATATAATTGGATGTTATATCATATATATAGAATCATTATCATGATATATTTATTATTTACATCAATTACACGTCATTATTATACTCATCCAAATAATAATGTATTGAATAACAATTACACCACGACGTGGAGACGGTAAGTCGTACGTACACACGTTTGGTGACATGTTATTCAAAGGATGGATAGAATAATGACTATAGTTGTTCCATATTTCTAATACCAACACATTATATATAAGATACTGGAATTATTATTTTATAATTGAAACAATAAAGAATGAGTAAGTGGATGAATAAAAGAACTTGAAAGAGGGTGGTGAAATCATTACCTCTTCTTCAGGTTATTCCTTTTGATTTGATCAAAATGGATCCATAGGTTGGATTTCTGATCAAAATAAGGCCTATAGGATCAATTTAGGGATGTTGGGAGGATATTTGGGTAGGTTTTGGCCAAGACAAATGGCTTTGGAGGTGTGATTTTGGGGGATGGGGAAGTGCCATTTTATAAGAGGGGTGAGGGTCACTTTAGGAAAAGATTAAAGTATTAATTTATTATACACTAATATTCAGTTTATAATTGTTCCAAATAAATTTATTTCGATACTTAGGTGGTTATTGGTATACATAATCTCAAACTATAGGTTTTAGATAAGTTTAGGTTACTATTTTAACCTTATCTTTTAGATTTAACTCTTAAATAAATAGTTTAACTTTTACCGCGTCTTCTTGTATTCTTACTCTATATGGTGAATAAACATACTCTAAAATTCCAAAAGAACCTCAAGTGGCTCATTAATGACTTGTATAATATTATTTAAGCCCTTTGAACGAACCTTAAATTTTTAGGAATATTATATCAACCAATAATATAGTATTTGTTTCAAATATTAATTTATGTCAATTTTGATACTATTTGGTATTTTGTTTTTGTGAAAGACATCACAAATTTATTACTTCGAAAAAGATACATTGAATAATCCCTAACATGTCATAGTATCCTTTAAAATTAGTGGATGTCATAAAATCATTGAAATTATATTTATTTTAATATTTATAATACCATTTATTTGATTCTTTCATTAATATGGTAATTACTACATCATCATTGTGTCATAAATAAATCTAATTATATAATGTCTAAAAATTATAAATAAAATACTATTATGTAGTAAATCGTTTTATACTTCTAATGAATATTTATAGTCGAATTTATATTATGTGTAACTTTATATTAAAAATGTTTTAGTTTTTAAATGTTGAATTTAACACTTTTAACTCTTCTTTAAATTAAATAATAATAAATGTCCTAATCTAATCCATGTGGACCTAATAGGTTAATATTTTATTCCTATGTTTGTTTTGTGTCGAATCACTCTTAACCAATAGAATTTGGACATGTTTTAGGGTAAGAATAATATCATTTTTACCCTAAATTACCCTTCTTACTTTTAACCATAGTAAATAAAAGTAAAAGGTTAATATGTAACAAAAAATCATTTTCATATCATTGAACCAAATTTTTCTTACTAATATCAATTGGGTCTCTCTGATTTTTGAAATTTAACTCACAGAAACAGTAATGTTATATTTTATGTGAATTTACAAAATCTCCTAGGAGGTGGGTAAAAGACGATGAAAAGTTCAATAAAATTTTGTATATCTAATATTATTACAATATGACTCCAATGAATTAAATTGAACATATATATGTATTATGAATATATTTTGACCTAAAATAAAATTTAAAAAAAATAAATAATTATTTAAATAAATTTTCGGTTTTAAATAACTCAGTGTTTTTTACTATTCATCAAAAATTTAAAGTTTTCATAAAAATACCATAAAATTACCCTAAGTTAACTTTTATATTCTGAATTCAGAAATAAATTCTATTTTACCAAATTAATAACATATATGTGGTATTAATTAATTTAAAATTAATTCCTGTTGTTAAACCAAATAGTTTGTTTTTATGAAAGAATAACTATCAAAAGATTGATACTTGTTTATGTCCAGTTTCAAAGTGAAATTAATTCCAATAAACAACATTGGATTAAATGGTAAAAATAATTATTATTACACTTTAAAACCAATTAAAAATATAATCTATCCATATGAATAATTTATATTAAAAGACACTTTTGACTTAAAATACAATATTTTTCACTATTCATTAAAAAATGAACTTTATCAGAAAAATTCCACAAATTTACACAAAGTAAATTTTGATGTCCCCATTCTAAAGAATAAATTTATTTTGTAAAATTTAATATATATATTTTTCAAATAATGGATTTAAAGAGGGTTCTCCATTAAAAGGTGGTAAAATTGCATTTACTTAAAAAATACTTCTTTTATCTAAAAAAAATGAATTTGTTTTTACATTATGTCTTAGAAACTCGTAATATGGATTCTAAAATTATAAGGATTATATTATTTTCAACATTCAGTTAATACTATTCATAACCGCTTTTGAAAAGCTAGTTTGATAAGTCGTGGTGTTCTTGAACTCGGTGTTGCTTGTAGTGCATGTTATTGAATAACTTTAAAGAAATAATGTTCTATAAAATCTTGGGGTGTTACACTCTCCCCTCCTTCACGAAATTGTGTCCTCGAAATTTGTAATTGTTCTTCAAAAATAAAAGGTTAATAATAGAAAACACCTTTGTGGGAAACCCCACATCAGAAATTGGGTTAATAAAATTTAATAAGAGGAGAAAAATATTATATATATATATATACATGGAATGTAGTGTTTTATCCTTCAACTAATTCCTACCACAAACTCATCATTTACTCCAAAAGATTTCAAAATAAATATTCTAATTGTCCTTATCGTATACGGTTCAAAAATAATAATTTATAATTCATCTACCAAACCTTTTAAAAAAAATATATTATTCAATCCAGGACATCAAGTGGGCTAGTGGTAGGTGATACACCCTTGTTGACATTCGGTTGAGTGTTCAAGTCTTGCATCCTTGTCGGACGCGACGGGTTGTCACCTGACTTTCGGATTGTCCTTTCTTTGGGAAATCCAAAAATAATCTCAAACATGAATTATCCAAAATAGTTTTGTCCGAACTCATATTCCAAAATTTATAAGGTAGGTAAACACAACGAAGATCCTTTTTTCCATGTAATAACATGTTAACACCTTCATCATGTATTCTATTAAAACACTCCAACATCCTGAATTACCATAAAACCATATTGATTAAATTCATGCTCCTTTATTCTTTATAGCATACTAGTTATAATCCTTCAATCCAAAAATGATGTAAACTCCATGAATGGTGGACTATACACATCATTAATCATTTTCTAGGAAGTGAAGAATATCTAATATAATTTATTCAAATTAACCATATCTTATTCCAAAATCACTACCTCATTATCCGGACCATATTAAGGATTACCTTTCCTTTAACCATGTGTTTTCTAAAAAGTGTAGCTTAATATTAAGTCAATTTTCTTATAACCATATAATCTCAAATCTTCAATAAAATAGTACTGGAGTACAATACTTATTTATCTCCATAATTCATATAACCAGAATAATGTAGATACAACACTCAAATGAAATAATTCAATAATGACAACATAAGAACACTAGTCATTCATCTTCATCCGAGGTAGTCTCATAAATTGATTATTATACAATAACATTATTTGTGGTATACTCTTATGATTGGGACATTGATTTTCATAGTGTCTCAACACCTTGAAGATGAAGCAATTTACATTTGAAAACGTTTTCTTACCCTTGAAATCATGTACATGGTGTCCTTTTTCTCCATACATATAACAAACTCCAATTTCCTTCAAGAATTTACCAGGGTTATTATTTCCACATTTATCACATATGAGAAATTCCTTCTTTCCCCTTTTCCCTTAATCCATATTTCGGTCATCCATCCTTTTATTCTCTTTCTTCCCTATAATGCCAAAGGACTTAGAGAATTCTTTACTTATCTTACTAACACATGATATTATTTCTTCATATGTTGAGAATAAATGGGAGACTACTACCCTTGTAATTGTTGGCTTAATACCATGAATGATGTGTCCCTTCTTACTCTTTGGATCATACATATTACTGGAGTTCTCATTCCTTCTATTGGAAACCATTTCTAAACAATAGAATACATTATGTCAATTTATAAATCGCAATTCAAAATTCCAAACCTTTAAAATACCTAACATAAATACTTTATGGATACAATCCATAATCACAAAAATGTTTTCCTTGATGAGATATATACTCAAAAACCCTTCATAGTGGTTTTTAATGAAAATGAGAATTATCCTAAGTATATCCTTCGGGAGTGTCGTAACCAAGAGTGTAGCAAGGCCTGTTGTCGTGCACCATTTTCCGTTTCAGTCTAGGTCAAAGAAGTGTTTTAGGGTTTTACCCCTAGGTACATTTATGCCAGAGTCTCCTTTACATGCTCATATCCAAACAGAGATGTACTTCTTGGAAAACTCACAAAATCTCTACAATACCAAGCTTTTAAGAAGTTCTTCTATACTAATCTTCAAAGTCTATCTTAGGGTAATGTGCTCTAATCAGAGTTTATCTAAATCTAGTTTCTAAGGTTATTTCTTAGCATTTTCTGATACCAACTGTAATGCCCCGAACCTAGTTACCCAGAGGCGGTGCATTAATTTAATACATTGGCGTGATTACAAGGAATCATGTCCCGAATGACTGATTGGTTTACCGGTCTCGGAAAATAGAATACATACATGAATATTAAATTACACTTTATAACATACAAAAAAACATAAATAATCCTTTATGAACACAATTATTACCTTGGCATAACCCTGCATATCAATCACAATACACTTCATGGAATCCTGGGAAAAATAAAACATAGAAAGGGGTGAGTTTAAACTCTTGGTAAGGGTAACCAATACAGTGAAAACTTTCATAAATAAGAAAAAACATTTAAGGAAATGTATAAACTAAAACAAAAGCCTGTTTAACATAAACAACATCATAATATGGAAAAAATGAAATAATTACATTTACCTACTCACCTGGATACTCTACTAGTTGAATAATCACATGAAATATCAATAACCACCTTCATAACGATGGAATGCATAATGCCAAACTATCATAACCATACATTCAAGACCTTATGCCAAGACTAAAAATAAGATTTTTTCAAGTCCATGTGCCAAGACACTAGTTTGTCTCATGAGACCTATTGATGCATCTATTAACAATAGCGGGCTCCACTCGTCACTTACTAAGTCCAATTCATTCCTCATATGAACAGGTTTAAACATAACATAATCATTCGTATTAAAACTAGCATCCAAAATGTCAATAATATATCCATAAACAATGAATGGTATAAAAAAACATCCACAGTAAAACATATCACAAAACCATCAATACTATATGGAAGTTTTGTATCATAATAAATCAACCTCAATCAAAAATGATATCCACTAAAGCATGATGACATTTTTGAAAATGATGAGTAAAACGTTTTGAGAGTAATAACTATTTTGTAAAATTATATAAAAGTCACAAATTTATAAAAGAATTAATTTAAAAGAGATTTTTGAATCAAAGTATCCCATACCCATTTGAAATTTTTTTAATTAATTAACTTTTCAAAACATTCATATACATATAAATAAATCCTTAAAATCATTTTGAAAACACGAATATTAATTAAAAATATTTAGAAAGATGAATCTTTAAAACATTTAAAATTATGATCTTGATAACGATTACCTATCAAAAATCCTTAAAATATTCATTTTAAATTCATTTTTATGAAAAATGGACATGGATGATAAAATTTCCCAATAAATACTTACACATAAACAATCTTAGATAACAATGAAATTGAAGAATCAACCCTTACCTTGCACTTTCCTTTAGTCGAGGGTATGATTAAACTTTTGTATAAAGATCGTAGTAAGTTATTAAATTATTCCTAAATCATATTAATATTTATGATATCTTAAATTTTTCATTTCTGGCTTTATACTACCCATTTAATAATAATTTCCATTTTAAATTAACATTTCGGGTAATAATCGCTTTCTTTATCATACGCGTTTAAACTTGTTACTTTTGATTGTATCAATTAGATCATGATTTAAATACTTCCAGAATATAAAAAATGATTTATATATCTTCTATATTTAAAATATAAATACGTATAATATACATATATATGAAATAGAAAACACCATTTATGGAGACGATAGTCCATATGTACACATAAATGTTGTTTCTGTTTTCATATCGTATTGAATGGAATTAAGTGAATAAGATATATGTAAGTACATATATACTTATATATATAAATATATATATATATATATCTCTCTCTAGTATCATTATTATTTCATATATTACATAATTATTATTAATATATATTTATAATTGTCGATGAAAGGTGAACTTGAAAATGAATCTCATCGTGTCGTGGAGACGGTAATCCGTATGTACGCACGAGCGATAATATAATTATTTTGATATTAATATAATATATAATTGGATGTTATATCACATATACAGAATCATTATCATGATATATTTATTATTTACATCAATTACACATCATTATTATACCCATACAAATAATAATGTATTGAATAACAATTACACCACGACGTGGAGACGGTAAACCGTACGTACGCACATATGGTGACATGTTATTAAAAGGATGGATAGGATAATGAATATAGTTTTTCCATATTTATAATAACTTCACATTATTTAAAAGATATTGGATTTATTATTTTAGAATTGAAACAACAAATAAATAGTAAGTGGATAGATAAGAGAACTTGAAAGAGGGTGGTGAAATCATTACCTCTTCTTCGGGTTCTTCCATTTGATTTGATCAAAAGAGATCCTTAGGTTGGCATTGGGATAAACATAATGCCTCTAGGATTATGTGAGGGAAGTTGAAAGGAAATTTGGGAAGGGGTTTTCCGAGATAAATTGCTTTGGAGGTGTGATTTTGAGAGAAGGGGGAGTGCCCTTTTATAAGAGGGGTGAGGGTCACTTTAGGAAAAGATTACAGTATTAATTTATTATACACTCATATTCGGTTTATAATGGTTCCAAATAAATTTATTTTGAGCCTTATGTGGTTATGGGTCTAAATCCTCTCAACCAATAGGTTTTAGACATGTTTAGGTTACCATTTTAACCTTATCTTTTAGATTTAACTCTTAGTTAAATAGTTTAACTTTTACCATGTCTTCTTGTATTCTTACTCTACATGGTAAATAAACTTACTCTAAACATCCAAGAGAACGAAAATTTTCTCATTAATGACATAAATAATATTAATAAATCCTTTTGGCCAAACCATACATTTTTAATAATATTATATCAACCAATAATATAGTATTTGTTTTAAATATTAATTTATGTCAATTTTGAAACTATTTGGTATTTTGTTTTTGTAAAAGTCGTAAGAACTTGATTACATCAAACAAGATACATTGAATCATCCCTAACAGGTCATAGTCACCTTTAAAATTCGTGGATGTCATAAAAACTTTGAAATTATATTTATTTCAATATTTATAATACCATTTATTTGATTCTTTCATTAATAAGGTAATTAATGCATCATCATTGTGTCATAAATAAATTAACTAATTTAATTCCAAAAAATTATAAATAAATTACTATTATGTGATATATCTTTTTATATTTCTAATTAATATTTATAGTCGAATTTATTTTATGTGTAACCTTATATTAAAAAGGTTTTAGTTATTAAATGTTGAATTTAACACTTTTAACTCTTCTTTATATTAAATAATAATAAATATCCTAATCTAATACCGATGGACCTAATAGGATCATATTTTATACCTATGGTTGTATTGGGTTGAATTACCCCTAACCAATAGAATTAGTACATGTTTTAGGGTAATAATAATATCATCTGTACCCTTAATTAGCCTTTTTACATTTAACTATGGTAAATAAAAGTAAAACGTTACTATTCACAAAAAATTATTTTCATTTCATTGAACCAAATTTTTCTTACTAATATCACCCATGTCTCTCAGATTTTTGAAATTCAACTCACAGAAGCGGTAAAATTATATTTTATGTGAATTTGCAAAATCTCCTAGGAGGTGGGTAAAAGACGGTGAAAAGTTCAATAAAAGTTTGTATATTTAATATTATTACAAAATGACACCAATGAATTAAATTTAACATATATAGGTATTATATATCAATTTTGATCTAAAATAAATTTAAATAAAATAAATAATTATTTAAATAAAAATTCGATTTTAAATAATAACTCTGTGTTTTTCACTATTCATCAAAATTTGATAGTTTTCAGAAAAATAAAAAAAAATTACCCTAAAATAATTCTGATATTCCAAATTCAAAAATAAAGTATATTTTAACAAATTAAAAACATATAAGTTTAATTAATTAAATTAAAATTAATTCCCGTTGTTAAAACATAAACCATGTTTTTAAGAAACAATAACTATCAAAAGATTGATACTTTATTATGTCTAGTTTCAAAGTGAAATTAATTCCAATAAACAAAATTGGGCTAAACGGTAAAAATATATTATAAGTACAGTTTAAAACCAATTACAAATATAATCTCACCATATAAATAAATTATATTAAAAGGCACTTTTGAATTAAAATACAATATTTTTCACTATTCATTAAAAAATGATCATTATTGGAAAAATTTCAAAAATTTACACAATGTAAATTTTGATGTCCCCATTATAAAGAATATATTTACTTAGTCAAATTAAATATATATAAGTTTCAAATATTGGATTTAAAAAGGGTTCTCCATTAAAAGGTGGTAAAATTGCATTTATTTAAAAAATACATCTTTTATTTGAAAAAAATGAATTTCTTCTTAAATTATGTCTTAGAAACTCATAATATGGATTCTAAAATTATAAGGATTATATAAAGTTCAATATTCAGTTAATACTATTCATAACTGCTTTTGAACAACTAATTTCGTAAGTCGTGGTGCGCTTGAACTCGGTGTTGCGTGTAGTGCATGTTATTGAATTATTTTGAAGAAATAATTTACTATGAAATCTTGGGGTGTTACACATAATATAATTTTAAATATTCTCAATTTTATCTATTTGTCACTGATTTTTACTATTGGACTATACTTTTGACTAATTATGGTGATTTAATGCTCATTTCTACAAATCAATACAAATTACGTATAATTTTAACAAATTTTTCCTAATTAAAATTTATTTTTAAATATTATTAATTTTATTTATTTATGGTTATTTTATACTAATAATTCTAATATTAACATTTTTTATGTAAATTAATAGAAAAATATTATTAATTACTATAAAGTAATAAAATTTATTACGAATTTCTAAAAAGGGGAAATCAAGTAATATCTAATCACTATGTCATGAGAAATGACTAATTTGTGTCAACCATGTATGTCCAAATTTGTAATTTTTCATGGTCTGAAAATCGATGACATGTTTCATTTTTCACCTTTTTAGTAATTGATAATAATTTCTATTATTTCATAGTAATTTATAGTAAATTGTTTAAAAATTATACTAATATACAATAATTTATAATAATTTATACTAATTACAACAAATTATTACAAATTACCAGTAATTATTCGTAAATACCACTAATCAGTACTAACTTTTTGTTATTGTATAACAATTAATTATAATTATTAATATTTATTTCTAATTAATAATATGTAATACTAAATAACATTAATTATTACTAATTATTACTAATTGTTACTAATTTCTATTAGTTTATAATAATGGTTTTACTAATTATCAATAATTATAACCAATTACTACTAATTATTGCTAATTACTACTAATTATAACTAATTATTATTAATTATTAATTATTTTTCCTAATTACCACTTATTAATACTAGTTTTTATTAGTTTATAACATTTTTTAGTTATTATTGTTAATATTTAATAATCATAATGATTTTTCGATAATATTTTCTAATTTCCACTAATTAATACTAATTACTGCTATTTTTTACTAATTAATGTTACTTATTACTAATTTATTCAAATATTTACTAATTAGTGCTAATTTTTAATATCACCAGTAATTATAAATAATTACCACTAATTATTACTAATTAATACTAATTGTTAATAATTACCACTAATTATAACTAATTACTATGAATTATTACTAATAAATGTCAATTATCACTTATTTTTAATATCTTTAAATTTATAACAATTTTTCCCTAATTACTACAAATATTAAATAAATATGTTGATTTATCCATATTTTTTTTACTAACTACCTCTAGTTTTTACCAATTAATACTAATTTTTACTAAATACTACTAATTAATGCTAATTACCACTAATTACAACTAATTATTACTAATTACCATTAATTTATGCTAATTAGCACTTATTAGTACTATTTCTATTTGTCTATTTCAATGTTTTTCTAATTAATACTAATTTTTAATATTTATCGCTAATTATAACAAATTATCTCTAATTATTACCAATTACTTCTAAATATCACAATTTTAATAATTTTTATTAGTTTATAATTTCTTTAATAATTACCACTACTTTTTTATAAATATATTGATTTATCACTACTTTTTAAATTTTTTTATTTAGTTCTAATTTATAATAATTATTATCTTTACAAATAATTATTACTAATTATATTGATTTACTATTAATTTTTACTTATATCCTATAATTTTTACTAATTACCGATAATTATTGCTATTTATTGCTAATTTTTTCTAATTATCACTAATTTTTACTAATTTTTACAATTGTTTACTAATTTCCACTAATTATTACTAATTAATACTAATTATTACTAATTACTACTAATTTTTACTAATTATGGTTAATTATTATAAATTACAAATAATTATTACTAATTGCCTCTAATTATTACTAATTATTACTATTTATTAAAATTTATTACCTTTTATTACTACTTATTATTATTATTTACTATTATTTAATATTTTTTACTAATTTTAAGTATTTCTTATTGTTTTTAATCTTTATTAATTTTTATTAAAATTTTTTACTAATTATTATAATCTTTTAAAATTGTTTACTATTTTTTCCAATTTATGACTAATTATTACTAAATATTACTAATTGTTACTAATTATTGCTATTTATTACTGTATACTACTATTTATTACTAATTAATTCTAATTATTACTATTTATAACTATTTATAACAAGTTATTATTAATTATTATTAATTATTAATAATTATTACTAATTATTAATCTTTTTACTAATTATTAATATTTATTACTAATTATTACAAATTATATCTAATTACTACTAATCATTACTAATTATTACTATTTATTACCATTTATTATCACATATTACTATTTATTACTATTTGTTACTATTTATTAATATTTATTACTATTTATTGCTAATAATTACAAATTGTCACTAATTATTACTATTTAATTCTAGTTATTACAATTTATTTCTATTTATTACTAATTATTACTATGTATTAATAATTATTACTAATTATCACTATTTATTCCAAATTACCGCTATTTATTCCTATTTACTCTTGTTTATTAATAATTATTAATAATTATTTTTAATTATTAATAATTTTTTCTAATTATTTCTAATTATTAGTAATTATTATTATTTATTATCCTTCATTACTAATTTCCGCTAATTATTCAAATTTCATACCATTTTTTTCTATTTATTACTATTTAATATTCTTTAATGTAAATTCATAGTAATTTATACTAATTAATAATAATTACACTTAATTATTATTAATTAATTATAATTAAACCAAATTATTTCAAATTAATACTAATAAATTTTAAACATAAATAATAAATCATAATGAAACAACTTTTTTGTACAAATATATAATCCTATATAAAACTATCTAATTATAATTTAATTTAATTACTGCTAATTATTAATAAATTTAGTAATATCAAATTAAATAAATTAAATTAAAAATAAAAGCAACAAATAAATACCTTAAAACTAGATCTGTTGTTGGATGTAGGTCTTGAAAATTACTCGACTGTAAAATTTAAAAGATTGACAAAACTAGAGAGAAAAATATGAGACCAGAGAAAGAGAGGAGTTGAGGGGATTGTGATATTAGAAAAAATCGACATATGGTATATATAGGTTTGGTCCTTTGCGACAGGGGTATTTGCGAAGGGAATCCCATCTCAAATGCTACCCCCTATTAATTTGGGGGGGGGGGATGTTTAAAAAATGTATTTGCGAAAAGACCTATCATAAATACCTTCCTTCCGACATACTAGTTTTGATGGGTCTTATCGCAAATGCTATGCGGTTAAAAAATAATTTTTGATAGGTCATGTCTTAAATACTTTCCTACTGACAAACTATTTGTGATAGGAGTAAAATTTCATCGCAAATAATAAAATTCATAGGATAGTATTTGTGATGGGTGTAGCCACCCATCACAACTATGCTTCTTGTGGTTTGACGTGCACAACACACCAAAGCCTATTACGATGGGATTGGTATTCCCATCGCAAATATGTTATTGAAATGAACTATTTGCGATGGGAATTGGGTATCATCCCAAAAAATGGATCCTGATGGACTATTTGCTATGGGACCCTACCCCATTTCGAATTCCACTTTATCCCATAGTGTCATTAGGCTGCAAAAGTGCAGGACAACCATTATCAAGGGAATTCCCAATTGAATGGGAGACATGCTATTGTGTCTTTCTCCATTACTATTGAAATATAGAGGCCTTAGTGAAGGTTTTAAATTTATTTCCCTAAGAAGGGTTTCCAAGGGATATGGGTTCCCTACCATCGGTTCCACGAGAAAGGGGTGGATTAAACTGTGGATCATGTTGGTCATGGATGGGTGAGCAGTTGGTGGATTGTACTTGGTAGTTATAGGTGATGGGAAAGTGTCTCACATAGGGTAGACCTAGGAGATGGGATGGGGTCTAACATAGGGTAAACCTGGGTGGATCAGAAGTGATTCACATAGGGTGTACCTGAGTGAGCTAGAGGTGACTTCATAGTAATGGACTGCCTTAGAAACAACACTTGGGAGAGGCCTTGTTCTAGGATCCACATTTTTTCATAGGTTTCTCTAGAAGGGTCTCACACATGTCCTGAGTTTTGGAGGAGACCATCATGAATGTACTTTTCGACTACAGGCAAGATCCTCTATGCTTATATATCATGATTTTCATGCACTAGAAGAACATTAATCACATTATTCCCCAAAAGTATCTTTTCTATGGGGTTTTATATAGTTACCGGGATGGTTTCATGGGACTGGGATAAGGACTATGGATAGAAGAGCTTCTTGCCTTATTCTTATCTTCATATCATTTCATATGAGGAGCCCTGAGGATCTATTTATAGGTAATTTTTTGACCCTAGGTGAAGGTAGTCACCAACACATCTCCATCACATAGGTTTCTCATGTGGGTGTGGCTTCTCCTTCTAGGCTACAAAGGTTGGGCCAATACGAGCCTATTGGTGCACATTCTAGGTTTATGGAAGGTTACGTGGGTGAGTTCCTTGATTTACCTTTGTTCCCTTCACCTTTATATATCATTAGGTATTTTCCATTGATTCTTCCCACCCTTACATGACAAAAAAAAGTCTCAAAAAAATCCCCCCTCAGTATTGGATCTAATCGGAAGAAGAGGATCTGATCCTAAGTTAGAGAACTATGGAAGTTAAAGGCATAAAACTATTGTGCATAGTAGTTCATGTGGGTCAGCGGCATATGTCAACTGTGCAGGTCATCTGTATAGGTGACCAAGATTCTATATATATAGTCTCATATATGATAGTGTCTTGCTCTCCGTTCGCCTTTTTCTTCTATTTGAAAGTTTTTCCCTAATGTTTCCTCTTTTGATCATTCATTCTTCTCCAACTGTGTATCTTTCGAATACACTCTAAACTCCCGAGTTAGTGTCTTGCGTGAATCAACTTGAGTATGTGGCCTACACAAAGCCACATGAGTGAGTGGCATGTGTGAATCCACTTGAGCGAGTGGATTTTCCAAGGCCACTTGTTTGTCAAACATCCTCACATTTCAAGAATACTCCAAAGTAAGGGCTTGATGATAATACACCTCATCATGTTTTCTCTACATACTTTTATGGGAAGCTTAAAGGGATTTCGATTAATAAACTACTTCTCTTCATTCATAAATTATTAAAATCATCAGGTGGAATTATTATGACATGTGCGACTCGAAACTCCAATACATAGCAAAAAATGTGAAGAAGTGATATCGTGAGTACCCACAATGTGATTATCTACCTTTGTGTAATCACTAACTTCTGAGATATGTATTCATCCTAATGCTTCAATGTTATTTTCAAATAAATTGGTTCATGGAATATAGTAATTTTACCACATGAAACGTCTCACCAAAGTATGTATATATCAATTAAGGAATCATTCCTAATATATGCACCATTAACCAGAACATGTGTTCCCCAGTTATGAAGCCTCAAACCCTTGAATCGAAACCTCACCACTACCATTTGAACTTCTGTATATCCAAGTTTGACCAATCACAAGGCTAGAAGTAGGATTGGGAATTCTATTACGGAGGGGGAGTCATGACCAGATTGATGTGTGTGTATTGGGTGTTCCTAACCTATTAATAATTTATGACCGATCATCAAAATTTTGGAATTTATGAGGATGTTTTGTTAGCATGGTTTTATATTTACATGAACTCAGACATCATCACTGAACTGTTAATCCAATGGGTCCCTTGGAAAATTACATTCCATTTGACACATGGGGAATTCATCATCAGTTTATGGGATGTTTACAATATCACCAATGCTCCTATCCATAGAGAGATATATGATGATTTCATCCCATCGAATGTGATGCATGATGATATTGAAAGGATGTCATATTTATCCCATGATTTGTTTAATATGTCCCAAAAGGTACTAAAAAAGGACCCCTTCCCAAGGGGAGATATCTGTTCCAAGACTTGGATAAAGGTCATTAAAGGACTACAAGGAGATGTTACAAGTTACCAGCACCCAATAGGGCGTCCTTCATTGGATAATCAGAACATTACCAAAATATTATGTCATACATTGGAGTTTTTCCAGTTTAACTTATAAGGATACTAATTAATGTTTGAGATTCCTAAAACTACCCATCATGTTGGATTCTTAGAAATGTTTTTTAGTACATATATAATGTCTTTGAATGAATATTAGAATAATTTGATGTTGGCGACGTTATTTATAGGTGAAAAAATTACAAATAATAAACCACATAGGGTTGGATTGAGGCCCACATTAGTTACTATTCTTTAATGAATGGGGTTGAAATACCCAAGGTACAGTTCCATCCATTCATTTAGGTTGTTTCTTTTGTTTGTCATTTATCTTGTAAATATGGTAAGGCTTTGAAGAATATGAATATACTGGGATAGTTTAACTTCTTCCCATAGAGTGATCCACTATATGGAAGATTCATTGACAATGGCCATGGTAATGATGACATGAGGTTATATGTGATTAAATTTTATAATATTTTATTGTATTCCCTTATTGACAATGATATAATAAGTGAGTAATATTATAAAAATGAGTTTTTCATATTGTTCAACTTTTTAAAATATAAAAATGTCTCACATCCCTCCTTCCACACATTCAATTTGAGAAACACCTGCCTGAGGATTGATAATTTTGGATCCCCATTCCTAGGGAGGTATCTCAAACATTGATCAAGCTACCTCTATCACGTGCTTCTATCATGATAAACTCTAGGTATGAAAGTGTTTATATTTATTCATTCCCTATTGGAAAATTTACAACTATAATCCCCCTTGTTGAGGCCAAGATGACTTATGGGAAAGTCCATCACTGTAAGAAGGTTCATGTTTGGTGAAAATACTAACACTCCAAAATCATCCTAATGATCTCAGATGCACGCTTAAAAAAATTGTTGTATTTGAAAACTGAAATATCCACCATGACGTGAAGTCAATTATTCGATGATGTGAGGAAAATATATCTATATGTTGAAGAACAACTAGTGGGATAGTGTGAATATCTATGAGATACGTCATTCATAGAGGAGTTCATCCATGTTAAGGAGGTGGTAGAGAGTTAACAACATGTTGATGATAAATACCTTTAGATGGGTTCCCTTCAAGAATAATTTGAAACCATGAAGGAAGAGACGTCACAACCCCAAAAATAATTGAAGAGTGTATTGTAATAAGAAATGGATGTCATTACCATGGAGAAGAAAAACATCATCATTCTGGGGAGGCATTCAACACACAATTGGCTCGTATTTAACAAAATGTTGGTAAAGTTGTTTATGAAAGTAAATAAATCAATGACTATGTTGAGGACCACATATTAGACTATTCATATAGAATCCAATTTTCTATAGTTCCATTTTATTTTCAGACATTAATGAAAAGTATTTTCTATAAGTCATATATTTTTTGTGTTCTTTTCCTCACAATAACCATAACATAATAGTGAAAACGACTCATTTGATTGAATTAAATTATGTCAATGGGTTATAATTAAACTAATAAGAATGAGAGTGCTCAGTTTTTTCCTATGTAATTAGACCTATAGATCTTAAGTAGACTGTTTCTATGGTAATAGGAAAAACCCTACAAACTGTGTGTCCTTTGTCTGATCCATGAAATTTTATCGTGAGTAAAATATGAATAATTATTAAAGATAGAGACATGGATATTTATTCAGACACCCTTTTTAAATTTTCAACCAATCATGTTTTTTCCAATTTATTTTAATTTCTAAATTTTTTCCAAATCCATTTAGAGTTCATGAATAACGTGTGGAGAATCCACTTTTACCTAGGGTTCCCTTTGTGTGTTTTCATTTGGATGGGTAGTATGTATCTCATTTGATGTTTTTCGAGTCTTCTGAGCTGGACTAATGAATCCAACCTTTTAGATCAAACTACGTTGACCATGTCATATGGGATGATGACCCAAGATTGGAGTTCATTCTGTAATGTTCTAAGATTATTCAACTACACAATATAGTAATTTTATATCATGGTTTTTTCTTTTTAGGATCTAAAACCAGGAAAGAGACAGGTGTATAAATAATGGCCATGAACCATGATTGAAAATGTGTTTTCAACATGTTATTTTATATTATTTTGAATATATAAGAGAAATATACTGAGGAAGAATGTTATTTATGGTTTTAGAGGACTTTTAGGGACAAATTATGAAAATATTGACTATAAAGTATCAATTCATTATCAAAATAATTACTTCATCGAGTATCATCCATTATATTACCCTTGGCTGGGGAGTTTTTAAAAATCCTGATTTATTAAGGCAACAAAGAGTGGTTTGTGAAGGGAATGTGTTTGAGAAAAATGAGAATATATGGGATGTGACTATCCATGAATGATTAACCAATACTATAAATGTTTATTTAAAGTGTAAAGGAAGGGTATTATACATAGAATATAAGATTACGAAGGAGGTGTCCTGGGAGAATAATATATCATTCTACCTAGATTGGTGTTTTTTCCATGAATAGAGGATCATAAATGTTTTGGATCATGTAACAAATTTTCCTAGAATAGACTATCTAGTAATCACTACATTTATTGATGGAATTTGAATCAATTAATACATTTCTATTTAGGGTGATCCAATGGAAAACCAATTCCATGAGGAAAGAATCCTCTTAAATGGAGGTTGAGGTATCATGTAGTTTAAAGTCATTTAACATGGATATGAAATATATAGTTTATGTCGTATGGAAATTATGTCGAGGGATACATTTTATGATCACATATATTTAACCAAATGGTAAATAATTTGTCATTTCACATTGATCTATCCAAAAATGATCCATCATCCTTTATTTATGAAGGGGATAAGATTATAGGTACAATCCAGGTTCTTCCAGATCCTAAGAATAAATAGGGACATGTTTATAAGAATCACCATAGATAATGATTGAATTGTTTTTGCAATATAATATTTTTGGGGCTTGTTGAGATAGAAGAGGTTTCTTCTTCTGAGGAATGTGAAACTGGTTAACAAGACTTTTGGGGGAGTCTTATGCTAATCCAACCAAGGGTGTATTAATTCATAATCAAAACCAAGGTATCCTATAATTGATATGACATTTTTAGAGAATTATTAAAATATATACTCTGTCATATTAATTCATATCCAAAATAACGTTGTCATTATGTATCAAACATTATATTAATAAAGGTAAATTAAATATTATGGAAATTCAGATTCCCCTGTCACATAGTTTTATTTGTGTAAGGAATGTGCATGAGTATGAAATATTGAAATGTCAAAATTAGGTAAGAATGGGGAGAAGTGTTCCCTACATAGGTCTGACCCATAAATAGAGAAGGATGGTTTTATTAAGGTTGGGATGATGATATGCGATCTAGGATTCATTACATATCTCTTTAAATTGGGAATTATTCCACATGTATTTCACTGATTTACTCCATGGAATAAACATCAACCATACTATTTAATGTCATGTGTTATGGATGTTTGGTGTGCCTTTTATGGTTTATAATCTAATACCATGTAAACCATGTAATTAATTTATGTACATGGATTATGAAGTGAATCCATTACCAAAACTCCTATGCCTATGCGAGTGACTCTCAGTGTTAGAAAAAAGTTGTTTAAAAGGTTTATTTCATCAAACAATGGAAATTAAAAGAATAAAGAATTTGGATTATGATGTTGTGGTGGTTGGACAATGATTTTAGATACAAGAATCACTACATATCTCATTGGAATGATAATAAAGATATAATTAGTTTTTTTAAACCGTGAAGTTTAATTTCTTGTGGATAGGATGAATGTGTCTTATAGTTTTGAGTCATATGTCTAGTGCCAAATATTTTGGAATCAATGAGTGTTATATGGATCTCCAGACATGGAATGTTCCGGCTTAAATCTAATGTGAGGAAGGAATTTATAAACCAATATCATTGGGAAATAGATTCCATAATTTTAATCACGATAATATATATTTTTTCAAATATGGATAAAATAATTTTTGAACAAAATGATTAGTGAAAATAGTAAAAAATATTTACCATAGTTAAGGTAGAACCCCAGTTACTGTGATAATAAACTAAGAAGATAAGGGTAAACAGTCACATAAAAACTTGTCCAAAACCCATTAGATAGACAAATTTTTACTTTATCTCTATTATAATCAGTAATTCCCCATTTTTTATACTTTTTTCATGTTAATAAAGTGGGTATGGTCAAATATTCTAAAATAATTATAAGTGTTCCATGAGCCTCACTTTTAAAAGACCACTCCCTCCCCTCTATTTTTAACATAGTAAAACCAATTTGGTTCAATAAAGATGAGAAAAAAATACATTAACATAATACCTCCTCAAATTATATAATCCATATTTTGGGAATAAATCCATTTGACTAAAGATTTAATGAAATAATTTGGAGGATACTTGAAGAAGTGGTCATGTTCATCAACAATAATTTTTATTTTATTTCATTATACACCTACTTAAATTATTATTAATCCATAATGATATAATAAAAATGGAAATGTTACTCATGTGAATAAATATATTATCATCTTGATGATTGTAACACACTTAATTTTTCCTAATCATAATTCATGTTTGGTTTTACAATTAATCTTTATGTAAAAATATTTTAATTATACAATGATTATTATTCAATATATAATGAAACTATATTATTTTCACATGGACTAGAACTTTCATAATAAATAACATATGATTAAATAAGTAAATTAACTACCAAAATAATGAATATAATGAATTATTATTAACAAACATGTCTTATGATGTAATGATATTATCATATATGATATTAAAATATTAATATAGATATCTAATAAGTTAATAACTTGTTTAAAACTAGTATACAGTAGGGGAAGGAATGTTCCGTCCAAAGGAAGCATGTGGAAAGGGTTCCTCATCTCACACACATAAGACATACACCATATTCACCACTTATTTCATTTATGATGTGTATATACTACCCATTTTGTATTTTATCCACTGAATTATTTTATATTTATTTTATTTTATTTTTTATTTAATGTATTTTATTTCACGAGGATAATGATAGAGAATTTACCAAAGTGCTTATGGTTTATTTCACAAAATCTTCATAATTTTGTATTGTTTTTTATTACATCTCCCTAGGAGTAATTATTTGATATTAAAATCATGAAATGAATCTATTTTATTATTATATGTTTTTTCAGGAATTTTTCTAAGTAATTCTACAATTTTTTCAGTCATTGGTACTTAATATTATTCATAAAATATTTTAATTAAAATATAACTTTATTTTTATTTAGTCAAAAATCTATTTTAATCAAACCCCATGTTTTCTAAAAATGTTTCAAAAAAATGTTTTATGTCTTTTGAAAAAGATTTATCATAAAAAATATTAGCCATTTTTCCTTTTTAAAAATATAATTTTGATGTAATTTTTATTATGTTTTAAAAAAATTCGTTTTTGGATTTTAACAAAAATATAAAAGGAATCATTATGTTAATATATACAGTATGAAAAAAAATCTCCACAGTCCTAACAATGAAATGTTTTGAAATTTATTTTGCATGATTTGATGTTTATTTTCAAATGATATTTTTTCTAAATATTTTGTGGTCATTTTGTTTTAAATGGAGATTTTCCAAACAAAAGGGTTTTCCCTCAAAAATGGTTTTATGTATATTTTATGGTATTTAAATTTATCAACATTATTATCCCTTTAATTTTCATATGATACACAAGGTATCTTTTTTATTGATATCACCCTTATTTTCAATTTGGATGTTTTATAATCAATTTTTCTATATATGTGCTTTGTTGATACCATTCACTATATTACTCTCGATGGTTTATGGTAATGTTTATTGATTGGGTTAAATTAGTCACATTTCATATGATTGTTTTTTAATATGTATTTTTCGGTTTATAATGTTTATCTTCACTCATATGTAGAATGTAATAGACTTATTATGTGTTGTGTGGGGCCTATTATAACCCCTTGATGCATCAACATGTCTCTTCAGAAAAATAAGTTGGCCAAACCAGATAGGCTTCTAACACATATTCAAACTATCTGAAGTATAAATCATGATGGTAACAATCATGAGGGTAGATCTTGATTGTTTATATCTAAAAAAATGGATTCCATCATTATGAGTTAAGCTATTGATATTCCATGTGATTATTCAATTAGTTAGAATATCCATTGTAATATTTTTATGACCGTGTAATTATTGATATAGAATTATTTGATCATCATTAAATACATACATAATATTCTAATGTTACTATTTAAATGGAATGTTTTATAGTCATTTACCTTTACATATTGATTATTTCTTATTTACTCATAGCTTGAGCAGTACTCTTACCCTTACTGAGTTTCTATTATCACACCATTCTTATGTATTATTTTCCCTAGGATATGGGGAAGGTATTTTGATTAACATGTTGGGATACTCTATGGGGAACAATAGAATTCAAAAAGAAATTATTTTTTATTTTATCTTTTAAAAATATAATTTGAGTTTCAATTATGAATATAGTTTACCAACAATACTAAACTATAAATTTCTTTTGAATGTGATTCATTGTATCTTATGAAAAAGTAATAAAAACAACACATACTTTGGGTTACTTGGGTTAAAGTTGTTACAATAATGGTGTCTTGTAGTTTTGGGTCATACGACCAAGACCAAATATCATGAAATTGTAGGTCTTATGAAAAATTACATTATATGTTTCCATTATGATCTTACATATATGGAAATATGTCATGAAATTTATCATTGAGTGAATGAGACATGATATTTTCCTTTTATGTTTGTGCATATATGACCAATATTGATACATAATTTAATTTTTTTGTAGAAAAATTTGAAAGATGTTGATTTTATCTTATAAATCACATATTAAGAAAATTTTCATTTGTATAGGCTGAAAAAATGATCTCCACCCATAATTATTAATGAATAAACTCTATTAGAGTGGAACTTCTATATTGAATAAGGTCCCTACCACTTTTGGTCAAGCATTAGAAGTTTCTTCCCAGGTATCATCAAGGTCCTGAGGAAAGGTACATATTATCATTGGAGGAACAAGACAAGGTGAACATTCTTATTCAGTTCGCAGGTTATTAAATTTTTATAAAACATGTAGTGATGAAATATATGAAGTATTTTCCAATTTAGTCACTCAAACAAATCCATATTTTTTTGATGTTTATCATTGGGGGATAGTTGATAAAAAATAGAAACATAAAGTGAATGGAATAGGACATAGATGGTCACTTTTCCCATATAACAATGAATATGGTTCACCAATATAGTAGTACAGTTCGTTGTCTAGTAAACCCAAAAGGCATGTAAGAGCTTTTCATGACATGATTTTTTTTATAAAAAATGTAACACCCTGAAATTCTAATGTAAGAACACTATACTTGATAATGCGTATGACACAAAAAACCAAGTGATTGAGGGAATGTAATATCATAATATATGATAATATATTTTTTATTTTATATAAATTCATCTATAATATCAATTGTAGGTCATGAAATAATGAGTTAGCCTTCATTACATTGAAGTCTAAGTTTTACTAATGAACAATACATTATTAAAATATTATCATTTAATATAATAAGATATAATAATGTGCTTCATTTAATGGTTATGAATAGTATTGACAAAAATATGAGAATATATGTTATATATCAAGTAATATATTTTTTTAAAATTTATTTTATATGCCTAAGCTGATAAAACCCCCAATTTAATGCATAAAAACCTATATTTTTATAAAGGCACATTTATTGAATTTTAATAGAGAAATTATTTCAAATAATATTTTTGGAATATTTATAAATTTTATTTCATAATAAACTTAATTTATGAAATATAAACAAAAAAATAGTTTATGATTATTTCATGGTATTTTTCTATGAGGTTTCCATTTTCAAAGAATATTGAAAAATATTGAATTTTAATACAAAACTACTTTTTCATCAAATATATTTATAAGGATAAATTATTTTTTATTGGTTTTCTCGTTAAAATATATAAATATTATAGATATTAATCAAATATAGTTAATTAGAATCATTTTCACTTTAAATTGGCTAGAAACAAACAAAACCTTTGAACTTTTGTACTTCAAAAATTGATTTGTCGTCACATCTAATGGATTATATTTAAATTATATTATGCTAATTATTTCATTGGAATTTTTAAAAATTAATTCTATATTTGGAATCAAAATAAATTATAATTTATAATATTATCAACATATATTATAAAAAATATATTTGGGAACATGATTAAAATTAATTAACCCAAGTAAGAGAAAAATTAGCATAACAAGGGACTAAACCATAAACATAAGGGAAACAATGACCTATAAACTTTTACAAAATTCATTTAATGTTCATATTTTGGCCCAATACTCAATTATAACTAATGGTGACCACTATTGGATCTATTTTTCATAGGAGAAACATGGGGGTAATTTCCTTTTCAAAACATTACAACAATGCCACTCCTCCTCCAATATAAATAGGCAATCACCCGGCCAAATTATTAAAATATATAAATCCATTAGAAGAAATATCCTCTAATAAAGTCAGATCCCAATATCTATACCCACATACTAGAAAACTCATCCTTTTACATAAGAAAATTATGGAATTTCTTTAGTGTAAACCCAAAGGAGTTACTCAACTAAGAGGTAACATTTTCCAATGAACAATTTTTTTTAATTTACTTATCCACCCCTTAAATTATTTGATATATAGATAAAAAAATAAAATAATTATCATAAATATAATGATATTTAATTATAGGTATTCTCTACCTACACTTACAAAAAATTCAACTTAATGGGTAATGAACGTACTGTTTGTGTACGACGAACTACGACCTCAAAAAATGATGAATTTTTATTTTCATTTACCACATCTCTTTGGTGGTAATTATAATAAGAAAATTATTTATATATGATATATATGATATTTATAAATTATATAGGATTTTTTACTATTCATATAACCCATACATTTATGATTTTCATTTTCAGTAAATACGATAACATCATTTGTGAACATGTGAACTACTATTTCCTCAAAGCAATGTGGTTCATTCACGCTACTCATGGAACATATAAAATATTATTTTAATAAAACTATTTGTCATATAAGACAAAAATATTGTAATTTCATAGTAATTTATAGATAAATATATATTATTTAATCTTTATACTTTTAAAAATGATAAGGGAATGGAAGTAGCATCCATTTCTACAAACATGCCACTGTCTCCATGAGTGGTGCATTTAATTTATTATCTATAAATATTATCGATTGATATAAATATATAAATAATATATATATATATATGATAATTAAATTGGTATTTACATCATTTTGATTATGAAATCTTGATTGATGTAAGAATAATAACTAGTAACAAGTTAAAACATAATTGAAAAACTAGGCAATAAACACCAAAAATATAGAAAATAATGAGTGATATTTAAAGAACAACTAATAAGATATTATGAGAAGATAATATATGAAATTAAAAATATGATAATGGTTTTGGAATAATATAGTGACATGATTATAACCCTTATAAGTGAAGTAAATGGACATTAACTTGAAAGGAAAAACAATTTATGGGACACTTCTGTCCCTATTCCATCCATGATGCATACAACATTTTCACCAGTAACATATTTTTGTGGAGTATATACTTAATATTTTGATATAATATATCATTAATTATTGTTTCTTCATGGTTTTTTAAGTTTTTTTAATTTATCTCTTTAACGGTTCTTATGATTCAAAAGATACTATACAGTAAGGGAATTCATCTAAATTTCCATTCATTGAGACAAAATTTATTGATGTGCACGTAATTTCTTGTATATGGTGTAAATATTATCTCTATGACATATAATATCATGATTCATTCATTATTCATGATATTATTAATTTCAATTCTTATTATTTCATAAAGTGGGATTTTAATTAAGTGTTACCAATTGGAAATGAATTTCATAACCCGATTTATTTTCTTTAGGTTATATTACATACTCACTATCATTAATATTATATGATTTAGTGTGCATACAATTTTTACTATTTGTTTTTTTATTTCCACTTACTTAATGTGTATTTTAATTCTAATCACAAAGTCTATTAATTTATTGAATCTCACATCATTATCATCATCTTTTTAAGGGTTTACTTTATAAAATAATTTTGTTATAGGATTATTTATACTTGAATTTCCATAAGAGGACATTATAGGATCATTAATTAGTAAACCATTTAATTTTATTTTCCACTAGTTTTTCATGATATTTTTGATGTAATAATTCCTTTTTATATTAATTTGTAATAAAAATGTTTTATAATTTATTTTTAAGTAAACTTGACTTCATTTATCTCTTTTTTATATGATCCTTTTTTCATCTTGAATCCCTATTTTCAAAAAATAATAATTTTTAAACCATTTAGTAATTATTTATTAATGTTTTTTTATCATTTTTAAGAGATTATTTCAATGTAATCTTCTTGTCACTTTCTGAACAAGGAAATTTTCTAACCTTTTTACAATGGAAAATAAAGGTTCGTTTTATTTTTTGGGAAATGTACAGATATATCTGGATTCATTTCTTTAATATTCTATTGAATTTTAAAAGTTTATTTGATGTAATTTTTATTCAAAATAGATTTCCAAAGAAAATTATTTTAATTTTTTTTTGGTAATTAAAATGTTTATTTTCCACAAGAATGTGTTTAAATTATCTTTTTATAGTTTTTTCATTTAAAAATTCCAAAACCCCTTTTTTTACTTCACTTGGAATATCATTAATTGATATAATCCTTAATCTATCTTTGTATAGTTTTTGATTTATATAGTTGTGGATTGTTTTGAAATTTTGTTCCATGATTTCTTTATTAGTTCCCTTTAAATATTCAATTTTTTATGGTCCATTAACATTGAATTTACCCAAATTTGCCTTATCTTTTATCATGGGTATGTTAATTTAGTAAACAATATACCACTTTTTTATGGGTTTTAATTTGATATTTATTTGATTATATATATAAATATTGATAAATACATATTATTTATTCAATATGGATATTTGATAAGGATTATTGTCTATTAATTAAATTTATTATTTGATATAATGAATTTTCTGTACAATTAATGATGGGTTGGGAAAAGACAATGTATATCCTCTTGATGCATCAACATTTTCTCATGTGAATAATAAGTAGTGTATATTAAAAAGGCTCCAAATAGTAGTTTTAATCCCTATTTTGAAAGTTATTAAAGGTATAGGTTTTCATGTGTCTCAGACATGATTCACAATAATTAAACACTACCTTTAATTTGATTTAGTATTATTATCTCGAAGATTTTCACTATGGAAAAGCCTATGGATGAATTTCAATCAAATTTTATTAATAAAAGGAATATATTTTTTGATTCATATCATAGAATATTGATTTTACCTTATCCAATCATTTAAATGAAATTTTTATACGTTTATTTTCCTTGAAATAATATTTACTCAATTCCTTCTCAATTATTGATTACATGAGATGTGATTTCAACTATATAACTTTTTACATTAATTATTCTCATTAATTAATAATTTGTTCCATTTCACTTTTCACTTACTGATCATTTGTGTTAACCTTTATTTTTTTCATTTCTCTAGGGTTCCATGCACTATAATATGAATTATATTTAAGGATATACTAGATGGAATAATGTAATCTCCAAAAAAATTATGTTGTAACCAGTCTATTCATTTATAAACCTAGACACATGTATGTTTCTTTTTTTTCAATACTAGTAACTTGTTCAGTCCTTTGGGATAAAAATTACTTGTAACTTATGACAATGTAATTGAAACACATCATTAGATCCAGGAATTCTGGGGTCAGGACACTACAGTTGCTGCCATAGCATGTTTAGAAGGAACCTTGGGAGATGTATTTAAAAAAACATGTATCAGGAAACATAACCCAAAGAGAGAAATTGAGGATATATATAGAATAACATCATAGGATTTTGGTAAGGTAGAGACTATGTGGGAATTCTTACAAATACATCCAAGTATGGATACTACAAGTGGACATCTAAGGGTAATAACTCTGAAAAAAAGCTTCGGGCATAACTTGAGTGTACCACAATAGGCCTTACTACACACCTCATGTGGCACTCTTGGGGTATATTCTTTTCATTATTCAAACTCTATTTACAAACCATTATAATGGATTAGAATATATAATTACTATGAATTTATTAGGTCAAACCTATGGTTTCTAATATTGAAAATAATATGTCATGATTTAGCCATCCTTGAAATGATTTTATGGTTTTTTTACTACGATAATTGATGATCACACTATGGTTTTTTATGTCAGGAAATTCAATATTACAAAGGATAAACACTAGACCAAGGATAAACCTATGTGGAAATAAATGGATGATGTATTTATATATTTGAATTCTATTCTAAATCTTTTTCAAAAGGATATTTAATTATTAAATTTCACGGATTTCAATCATATTTATTTTAAAATTATATTAGTTTTAGATAATGGATAACCTATAAGGTAGTTAATCTTGATCTCATAACTAATGGGTGATAATGGTTTCATAGTTTTCACTAGCATAGGTGATGTCCTGGTTAATATTCCATTACATTTAGAAAAAAATGTTTACAAATAAATATTAATGATAAAACATTAGTGTTTCTTTTAGGTTTAGAGATTAATATATTATCCATATTGGTTTATGATTATATTTAGAAGAAAATGTTTATACTTTTTACTATTTTATGGGCCTTAATATCCGTTAATGTTAATCAGGCATCAAAATGATTTTTTGGATATAAATTTTATGATGTAATGGATGAATTGGAATGTGATCAAATAAAAACAAAAGGATTATATTATGTCTATATAAATATATCAAAAAATTACATTTACTTATATACTTTTGTAGTTAAATAATTAACAAACAAGGGGAAAATGATAAAATAACATGTGTTTTCCTAAAACCATAATTTTTTAATTGATGTTCTTCTAAATCATCATTGATTTATTTCATTGAGACACTAAAGTGACATTATTCATTCACTTGTTTGTGACTGATTACCTCAATCACTCCCTATAAATATTTTAGCTTTTCCTCTATGTCCATATTTTCACATTCCACTAATTTTCTTCTACTAAAAGACCTAGTCATATGTTATTACATGTAAACCTTGTATTTATTATTATCTCGTTTAAAGAGGATATTTTATTAACTCTTACCAAAATTTCGTATTTCACAAAATTAATTTTAATATATTAACCCCTAGAATATACATGTAGTTTAAATTGAATGTATACAATATATTTAATTTATGGATAATGTACTAACCTAGAATTATAAAGTAGAAACATTATATTCCATATCTTGTATGACATGCAACACCAAGAAAATAAGGGAATCTAATATCTTAATACATTATAATTTTTTTACTATTTTAAATAAATTCAATCATTGATATAGCTTTCAATGAAAAAAATACTGAGTTATATTTAATTACATGCATGGATAAAGTTAAATTAATTAAATTATATATCAATTAACACAATTTATTTCAATACAATTAATTTCAAATTTACATTGGATATAATAACATTCCAAATGTTTAAACGATTTTTGAGTTAAAAACACGTTTTGTCATCTCATCTATGAGATTAAATTGAAAATAATTTCAGCCACTTATGTGATTGGAACATTTAAAAATAGATTAAACATTGATAATAAATTTAATTTATTATTAATAATATCTACATATTTCCTAAAAAAATATTTGTGAATGTGGGTAAAATTAATTATAGTTATTAAGACATAAATAAGCATAAAAAGTGACTAAACCTTAAACTTAAGGGCCAAAATGACCTAGAAACTTATCCAAAATCCATTTTATATTCCAATTTCGATAATTTCATTCACTATATATAATTTTGGAAATTATTGGGGCCACATTGAACTAGGAAAAATATTTTATAATTCTCTTTTAAATAATATACATGAATTCCACTTCTCCACCAGCATAAAAATCCACTCACCACACCCACTTAATCACACATATAAATCCATTTGAATATAAAAAAATCTGATAAATTAAGCTCCAAAAAACCCTATCATCATCCTATGATCCTAGAAATTGGAGGAATTAAAACCAATAAATTCCACTGGTACAACCCAAAAGGATTTACCTGATTAATTGGTATTGTTTTCTGAAGATCACTTTTATTAATTTATATGTCCAACCCTTCAATTATTTTTATGTAATGATTATACAATAATAGTAGTATTATAAATAGACTGAGATTTGTTTTATTCTATTTTTTATACCTGAATTTACACACACATCCATCTAATGGATAATGAACTATCCATTCATGTACATCGAACTGCTACCTCGCAAAGAGATGATTGTTTGTTTTTCCATTACCACCTCTCATGGTTAGGAATTTTGATAAAAACACTTTTTATAAATATAATATATATAAATATATATGATATTTATAATGTAATTATGATTCATTAATTTTTATATGACACTTAACATTTGGTTTCTATTTTTTTTAAATATGAAAATATTGTTTATGGACATGCGAACTACCACCTCCTTAAAGCGATGTGACACATTCACGCTATGAATGGAAGGTATAATTATTGTATTTAATAAATGAATGTGTAATATATGAAATAAATTTTATAATTTTACAATAATATATAAATACATATATTTAATTTACTTTTCAATCATTTAAATCCGATATGTAAATTGAAGTAGCATTCATTCGTATGCATGACGTACCATATCCATGAATGGTGTTTTTAATTTATTATAACTTAATAATATGGGTAATTATAATTACATATATAATGGATATATATGATAATTAAATAATTTATTACATTGTTTATATGATTAAATCATGATCTTCATAAGAGTAACAACATGTAACAAGTCAAAACATACTAAAAAAACTAGGCAATTAACACCTGAAATAGGGAATATAATGAAAGATTGTTAACAAAATGGTAATAAGATATTATTATAAGATAATATAAGAAATTGTAAATTTTATAATGGTTCTTTTATAAGTTATTAACATTATTAAAACCCTTATATAGAATTTTAATGTATGTTTACCCTAATGGAAACACAAGTTAAGGGAGCCTTGTCTCACTTTTCTTTCTGTGAGGCAGAAGAAATTTTTACAACTTAATTATTATATATGGTTTATATACTTCCTATTTTGATATATTATATCATTAGTTATTTTATAATCATGGTATTTCATATATTTTTGAAGTTATCTCATTCATGGGGATTATGATTCAAAAGTTACTAAGTAGTATGAGATTTCATCTCAATTTACATTATTCGGGACATAATTTATTATTATGAACATTATTTCTTATATATGGGGTAAATAATACGACTTTGAAATTTAATATCATGATTCATTAATTCTTAATGATATTTTTATTTTAAATTTGTTTTATTTTTTCTAAGGTGATTTGAACAATGAATTACTACGTGGACATTAATTTCATAACCCAATTTTTTTCTTTGTGTTATGTTACTCCATTGTTGTCATTAATATTATAAGATTATGTCTGTAATAAATATTAAATATATATTATTTAATTTTCACTTATTTTATTTCTATTTACATAATTCATACATAATCTATCCTTTATTGATTCTCACATCATTATTATGGTCCTTTCAAGGGTTTAATTTATTATCTCATTTTGTTTTGAATTGTTTATATTTTAATTCCCATTAAATGAAATAATTGGATAATTATTCATTAAAAAATTTATTTTGTTCCTCATGTGATAGTTTTTACCTTCTTTAAGAAATAGTTCATTTATTACATTCATTGGATCTTAAAATTTTAAAGAATAATATTTTAATAAAACATGAATTCATTTCCCTCTTTATCTGAATAACCTATTTTCTTCTAAAAACCCTCTTTTCGAAAAAGTTTTCAAAAATGTTATTATACAATCCAAAATGAATTTTTAGAAAAGTTTTTACAAATTTTGTTTTGTAAATGTTTTCACAGGAATCTTCTTGTTGATTTCCAAAAAATCAATGTTTCTAACCTTTTATGATAAAAATAGAATATTATTTTTTACATTGTATAGAATATTTAGATTTACCAAATGTATTTTCCCTTAATCATACTGTTAATTTTTAAAAGGTTAATTTTTAAAGAAAATGTTTTCATATTTAATTTTAAACTAAAATGATTTTAAACATGTTTTTAAAAATAAAAAGTATATTTTCCTCAATAATATTTTAAAAGATATTTTTATATTATTTTAATTCATCAATGAAAAAAAATTATTTTTAGTCCACTTCGGATATTTGTTATTGATATCATCCTTATTATTTCACCATATAGGTTTTGATTGATTTGGACAAGGATAGTATTGAAATTGACTTTCTTGATTCATATGTTTCCCCCCTCTAAATATTCAATTTCCTATTGTCTTTTATCATTGAATTTCCCTTAATTATCCCTATAATTTACATTGGATATGTTCATTTCCTAAACCATAAAACATTTTTTATACATTGTTTACATTGAAAGTTATTTGGTTCTCTAGGGAAATATTGATAAATATGTATTCTTTATTCTATATGGATATCTGATAAGGATTATTTCCTATTAATTAAATCAATTATACTATATGAGGAATTCATTGGACATGAAATGACGGGTATATAATATAGTTTGTATATACTATCTATGCATCAATTGGTTCTCAGGAGACAATTTAGTTGCACAAATTAAATGGGGTGGTACGTATAGTTTTAAACCATCCTATGAATGTCCTTGACAGTATAGGTTTTCATGTGCCTTAGACATGAAATCCAATAATTAATCATATCATTCATTTTTATTTGTTATTTTTTTTCCATGATATTTTCACTAGGTCAAAGTCTATAAATGAAATTATTTCTCAGTTTATTAACGAAATGAAATATTTTTCTAGTTTTTCACCTTTCCATATTGTTTTTTTGTATCAATTAATTTAAATGTCATGTGTTTTTAGTTATTTACCATTCCATATTATTTAATCATTTCATTCTCAGTTATTGATTATAGGGCACATGTTTTTAGTTATATACCGTTACGTATATATTATTCACATTAATTCATTATTGCTTCTATAGTATATTATAAATAATGATAATTTCATATCACCATTATTTTTTTCCTTTCTCCAGGATTTTATGAAGTGTACTAAGTTATGAAAGGATATACTAGATGTAATAATTTTTTCCTCGAAATTTTTTTATAATTAGTGTATTCATTTATAAAACATGACTCATGTATGTATCTTTTTTACTGGGACTAATAAATTTTCTAGTCATTTTGGATGTTATCTACCTATGTATTATGCCAATGTAATGGTAGCATGACATCAGCTCTGGGATTTCAAGGGTCAGGGCACTACATAAAATTTTCAAGAGTATGTTTGATAGGGTCTAGTCAAAGGCATTTATCTATTAATTATCTTCTTAATGATAGCAGTACTTATGGTTGGACATAATATTATACTATTGGTGTATCCTATCCAACTCACCAAGTATAAATTGGTTCCATTGTCAGTTATATCAATTGAAGGACATCAATTCTGGTACTGATGTTGGATTCCAAGAACCTAAAAATGGTTTTTGTCCTGACTTCTCAGAGTGGTATTTATTTATCCAATTTGAGATGAAGTTGGTAATAGTGAAAATGTAGTAGAATTTATTTATCGCAGCTAAAGGATATCTCAATATTATATCCATTTCCCTTAAGGAAAATTTCATAGAGTATTTAGATGTGTGGATAAATTTTATGTTTGATGGATGAAGTTTTCATAAACATGGATGGAATTGAACCTATAAGTGGATTTTGGGAAATACTATGTCATTTGATGCTTGAAATATACATGACTTTGAATTTGATGGGAATTCATTAACCCTAACCAATGGTAACAACATTCATATATGTAGAGTTCTTTCATGGCATCAATAGTCTCTTTTCAATCAATTCACCAGATAATGATCTTGTTGAAGCCCCATTCATAGTGAACCTTCTCATCATTTAGTCCATCAAAAAGAGTAAAGTTGGACACTCATCATTGGTTTTGATATTTTCTAGATTGTTTTGACAAGAGCACTCCATTTTTATGGTATTCTACAATAAGAATCATCCAATATATTATAGTAATTTCTTTATCATTATTATAATTATTCTTATTGATTTATTTCTTTTTGAAAAGAGAAAAACATATCCACATTTAGTGGTTTGCAATGATGATGGATTTTTCTTCTAAATTAATATTTGAAAATGTAATAGTAGCTTTTACCAAGGAATATTATAGTATATTTTGTTATCATGGAATGTGATTCATTGTTTTCTCATAGGTAACTCTATAATTATTACTTTTACATAGTGAATAAGAGGTATTGTCTCTTCATTTATGATGTAATAATCACCATTGATCTACATGATTAAAAAATCTGAATCTCATTTTACCTTAAAGTGATCCACTAGAATTTGATGTGTCTATTCTATCCCTTCAATGGGGGCCTTATATTCTAGATCATTATTTATCTATCCCTCTAATAACAATAAGGTGTAAAGATTAACCTCATCTGTTTGAGACATGACCACATATACTATCACAACATTATTAAGCTTTGGTTTTTCCCTTATCTTCCATGTTAGGATTATATATGTGCTTCCAAAATACATTTCCCACATATGGGAGCCGTCATGAATAGAAAAATATATTTATAGGAAAATTTAGTATTCAGTGATATTATTTCTGTAGATGGATGTTCTGTAAGAAATTATGCTAATGTCTAGAATTTTAAAACTCAATAAGAAAAAAGTTAAATGTCATACAACTATAATATAACCTTCCACCATTACAAATGTCTAGTAAAAATCGGATGAATGAGGATGTATTTTATGGGTTCCAAAAATACACTAAATGGACCTCATGGTAATACATGTACTATCTTTTTTTCCAAACGACAAATATTAGTGTCATTAATTTCTTATTGGTATCAAAATAATGAGTATCACCATCAAGTGAGGTTTGACTAAATAATAGAGGTTGTTTTTATTCATAGAATCATTATTTTATGCCAGGAAGACACCCAGGGATATCTCAATGTTTTCCACATATATAATGAGTTGATTTTTTCAATAGGTGTAATTAACAGTTGTGGAATTATAATTTTGTTTACTCTAGGAAGACAAATAATTGCTAAATGTAATCAGTCCATTGATATGTGGCCCCCTTTTTCCATCCTTGTTAAAAAAACACGTTACTATGATGTTTTCTATAAATCACCAAATATAGGAAAAATGTTATTTTAATGAACTCAAGACATTGATTTTTCTTGAAGGTTACATATCCAATGTTTTGATGGAATTTTCCAGGTTGATTTCAATTCTGCAAGGGTGTAGGGAAAAGTTGATGAACTTTTCGAGGTAATACCAAAATCACATTTCAAGGGATACAAATTTAGGCTATGATGATATAAATTAACGAATATGGTATCAATAAAATCTAGTTGTTAGAATTATGTCGAGACTTAACCACCATATAATTTACAAAACAATCAAAATAAATTCTGAAAAGTGTTTGAAGATGCGAGGCATGGGATATTGATATATAGCACCAACTCTTTCGAGCAAAAGGGAATCACCCGGTAAAATAATACACCAAAGGGGACTTGAAAGTGGGGAATTATTAATCTTATAGGGATATAAAAATGTGATTATACCATAAATATCCATCCATGATGGTGAGTTCTTAATATCCATCCATTTCATTAATAAGTTTCACTATGATCATATTTGTGAATTTAACTTTTGGAGAAATATTGTTGAGATCTATTAAGTTGATGAAAAATATGATTTTTCAATTCCGATTATTTATTAGGACTATATTGTATTTTGTTTTTATACTATACTCCCTAAATTATATTTTCCTTGATAAACTTGTCATCTTTAGCATTAATTTTTGGGGTGTACCTCGAGTGCATCCTTATGGATTCTTATTTGTATCCCAATTCATTTCTTTTGGCAATCCAAGGTGGTGAGTGGCTACATTGGGATCAAAGGATAGAATTTATATGTTTTTCCATGTCAATACATGCCAATTTTTCCTAATTGTAGAGGTATATACCACTTTTTCTTTGGATTTCATGGTTTCACTAATTAATAAGGACCATCCGTCCTCCCTTACACCATGATTTATATGTCTGAGTTTGTTAATGGTGGTAGAGACACCATACACATATGAAAGAGGGATATACATGAGGTAATCATCAAATTAATCATCATATTACTCTTACATTTCATATTATTATTTACTCTTATAGGAAGAAAGGGATGAATCAATATTAGTAGGGGAGTCAACATTTTGACATTTGTAAGGTGAAGTAGCCCGTTTTGAGACAAATGAAGAGGTGTTGTTTCTTTAAAGGTATAAACATAATATGTATGAAATATAAAGATCATATTTACTCTCTCAAATCAGAATAAAGTATTTTCTTTAATCATATTTTGGAAAATGGATCTTTGGAAACACATTTTATGGAATGATGGAATTTTTACCAAAACATTTCGCACTATCTGGAGATTCGATGACCTTCATAGTTTTTAGGATAAGCCTTCATCAAATATATCATAAGGTTTGTTAATTATTTTCCAAAATATGGGATAATTCCTTCAATATGATTAATGGGAAGAACATATTCTTTACTGAGATGTTTGAATGGATTAGACAATGTCATTTGTTGACCATTCAATGAACTGGCATGAGTGACACCGTCACCATGGGTTGTTTCTATTACTTTAAGTAGAATCCCAAATTGATATATTGAAATTAAAAATATTTTAATGGATATTTTTCATGATTAAATTTCAAAATATGACCATTATTGTAATATACGATTCATTGGTTTTTAGATTAGGGGGATACCACATAATGTTGTAGGTTTTGTCTTGTTGAAAAACCAGAATCTCTGAGTTGGATATGAGGTTGTCAAACCGATACAGGAGATTGATTCTTCCAAAGGTAATTTTCATGATTTTTTCATAACCTTGTAGTGTTAATGTGGAAGGGGACAAGTTGGACCTACTATATCCTAATTGATAAAGTGTTCAAACCTAAATGATTTTCACTCCTCAACCATTGTTAGTGAAATCCATTCAGATATTGACATCATTTCTCCTTTAAGACATATGCAATTGTTTGATTTTTCCATATATAAAAACTTATTTATCTTTATCCATGAAAGAAGAGATCATTTGTAATTTAAAAGGATCGATCTTGGCATGATATATTTATTAGTGGAATGATAATCATCAAACTTTTGAGGGCTCAGTAAAGTCTATCTGAGTAATTCACAAAGGTTTTTTGATAAACTGAGTCATCCATGATTGGAAAATTGGATGACCCCAGATAAAATTTATTTATAATGACATACATATGATCTAATTTTCTACGCTTTCCAATTCTAGGATTCATCATCATCGGAACTCTAGGACATGAACTATTTCATGTAGGCAGATCGATCCTTAGAATGGGAGTTCAAGGTCCTCCAGTCCATAGATGGTTAAGATGGATATGACTAACTTCTTTCCATGATCAATCTGAAATTTGGATACAATCTATTCTATATTCAATTAATATCAGGCTGGTGAGACCCCAATAATATTAGGGTGAAATTTCAATCTCTCAATGACCTAATAGAGGGATCTCTTATGAGTACCGGTATCATAGACTATCTAAACAGGGACATGGAAAGAGTGTTGACTTCCACCATGACCACATATTACTCTTATCCTACGTCCCTTTGGTCTCTTCCCCTGATTCCAAAATCAGATGAGGTAAAATCAGGTTCATCATCTTATTCATCATTAGAGGAAGGATCTGTTATGTGAATGAAATTAATGGAACCAAATATTAATTCATCATCTGATGAGGACTTCATTTGGTGGGTCAAATCATATGGTACCATTTGGTGGGGTAGTGTCAATTCTTTTGTGAATGAAGGAATGATGTATGGTATATTCAAATATTTCTTTGGACTTAGTAAATGTTCATCTTCATGTGCAAGTTCCAACACTCTAGCCCTATATTTCTTAGAAGACTACCCTTTAGAGGATGGTGATGCCAATAGAGTTATTTGTACTATAGCAGATGAGGTCAGGGGAATATTTATTGTTTTAAACTATTCTTGGATGATATAAATAGTCCATTTGATTGTTTTCCAATTTATCAAATCATCAAATTTTTTCACATTCATTCTCGAAACTTCCTTCCATTCACCATCTTCCTTCATATTGGTATCAGAGAAACACTCCACCAGCGCATGTCACTTTCCCATCATCACTTTCCTATAGTCCAACATCTTTTTGGGATATCTTTGGGAATGAATCATTAATATATGGTGTTACAAAATATTTATTGAAATAAGAAATATTTTTGTAGATCATTGATACTAGCCTGATCAAGCCACTTAGGATTTTGAAACATCGGAATGTAGTCCTCCAATAAAGAACAAAATACCTAGGGACTACCTCATGCCAGAAAAAATAATTTTATTAGTTCCTAAAATTTGTTTCTCCAATAAAAGTTTCAAAAATCCTGATTATTCATGCATTTTTTAAAACTCAGGAGGTGGTGTCATATGATATATCATTTTCTTTAAAGTTAGAGCTAATGTAGGGTCTCTTATGTTTGACAGTTGTAGCCTTTTCATTACCTAATGTCTTCTATTTAGTTAATGGGATTTCCAAGACATGAACACAATTCATGAGATGGATTATTTTAATCATTGATCAATAAGTAATGTTCCCAAAACCCACCTATATATTCCACATGGATGAGTGGTGTTCATATTTCAATGTAAATATTCTCTACATAGATTAAAATATATTTTCTTGTGGATGATGTAGGTATAAGGATTATATAAACCCCTTCCACTGATAAATGAGATTTAATAGCCCCTTATTCTGTCACTATTTTTAGTTTAAGAGGTCGAGGGAGTTCATCTTCTAGGATTTTGATCTATATAAAAAGGGAAATTGTATAAGGTCATCTTCCCATCCCATAATTTATCCAGCCAAAAAACTAGTCTACCACATAAAGGATACCCCTTTTTGTGTCTTAACAAAGAACCTATTTTTCAATTTTTCTTAATATGTGGGGGTTCCCATCATCTGATCATAACGGTACATAAAATGAATTTAATTTTATTTTGGGTAACCCATGCCAAAAAAAATTTGAAACAAAGTGTTTTCAAAATATGGAGAGGGAGGGGTTGGATCCACACATTCAGGGTAAGTCTTCCTTTCTGGATGTACTGGTGATTGAAATTATTTGATATATTTCAATATAACATCCAATAAATCAATATAACGAGTAAATATATAGAGGGATGTCTTAAAACCATAGGTTAAATAGCGGAAGAAATAGGTAGGACCATCTTTTGTGGGACTTATTATTTCTATGGTGGGTAACCAACAAGGGATGGTCTATGAGGATGTGTCTGACCTAGATATTGTCAGGTACCTAATGGGGGGAAAATATATCTTACTATTTTAAGAAAAATATATTTTTTGTTGACACTCAACATTTAGTATAAGTTATGTCTCAATTCTAGTTGATGGGGTAACGCCTATTGGTTGAGGTATTCTAGCTGAGAGTGCCAATTAAGACTCTTCTTGTATAACATATCAAACATGGATGTTTCCTAGGTGAATTTATCAATTGAATTTCCTCAATTTCTTCAAAACTTCATCCCAATTAGTGAATATTTCCTCAATTGTAATGATTTCAACACCCTCAAGTAATATGTTGGATTGAAAAATAGCCTTACCAATTTATTTGTATGATAAAAATAGATGAGAATGAAATTTTTAATTTTAAGGGTTTACCAACCATTGTAAAATAATATAATTGTATGTACACATAACTTCATTAATTAATGTCTTATGGACCATGTTATACATGGAAAACCCCTTCTTATGTCCTTCCGTGTTGGCCTCAGGTTCTATAGAATTTGTAGAGGTGGTGTTAATGACAATCACCGATACATAACACATTGAAATTGTTTCATAAAACTTTAAATAATAAGAGGGATGTTTTCATTATTGATATTGAATGAACGAACTATGAATTCCATGTGTAAAAATACCCATAGGATATTAATTTTGTTATGTATGACACAAGGCCTCATCCTCTTATTCATTGGTCCTCATGGTTTTTCTAGTGAAGTTTGACCTAAATGGAATCACCAGATAATTTCTCCATCCATGTTCTTAGTGAGGATGTCAGTTCATGTGGTAGAACAAGTTAGGAAGGTCCATTCTACAACACTCTCTAAGAATAATAAAAAATGACTTCTACTAAGGGGGAGGTTTTTGTGAAAATCCTACTAGAATGGTGTTAGTTCTTTCTCATTGTTTACTACCACATTTGGTTGGTGTACTTATTTGGATTCTTTCAAACTATAATAGAATGCATGGTTTATGTGGGTAGGTGTGTGTTCATTATCATTGTTTCCATTGAAATTGGTTGTCGGGATTCTCTAGAGGGAATAAAGGTACTTCCATGTTTCTAGTTAAATTTTTTCTACCCTTAGTGGGAAATCTATCAGTGGTAGGGACATGGTGACATTGTCAAGACTCCAAAAGGAAAAACCATCATCATACTGAGGCTTAATTTCAGAATATAATTGGTGGCTATTGGGAGGATCCCATTGGTGGGACCCCTATTCTATATGGATGATGTTGTTAGTGAGTTCTTCCTCTACCATACTATAATAAGAGAGGAACCTCTCTCTATATTCTCAGTATACGATCTTGAATTATTTTATGATTTAAATGAGTCATATGTGATTTAAGGAAACCATCCATTACTGTGTCGATAGTTGTCCATACTTCATGAGATTGAGGGCCTATCAAGAAGCCTCCAGATTTAGGGCAGTACCATTTAGGTTGTACTCCCTAATCAGGGCATCTGAGACCCATACATAAATAAAATGGGTTTTTGATGGTGTCCTTGGTTTATATGAGGACCCAAGATGTGCATTATCCAAAGTATACACCTTATATAATTCATAATATATGATTTGGATTTAAGTGAGTCCTTGTTGAATGTTCTTGGATAAATGAAACAAACACAAATAAAAAAACCCCAATCTAAGACGCATCTCAATAAATTAACACATTCATGATAGATTATTTTAGATCCATATTTGTCCCGTATTAATTTTTTAGAGCATAAAAGGGGCATGACATGTTGGTGACATATCCGTTTTGGTGGAGGATCCATGTTGGGTTATCTATTTTTTATTTCCTAAAACAAATGGAATTGTGATTGATTTTGGGTATTGAGTGTGGTCAAACAATAATTCACATAAGACACATATTTCCATGTCCCTTCTCTGATGTTTCATGTTTGTTGGTTCCATGAAACCAAAAACAGTCAATGATTCCCTTATTTGATATTTTTCAAGAAGTTGTTTTCCAATTGTAGGTGGTCATTTAGAAACTGATCCAACATCACTTAGGGACTCTCAATTATCAAGATAAGGGTCGGTCGGTCTCATCTCTCCATTTTGGGGAAAATTACTTCCTAATAGGGTACACTCTTATATATTTAAGACATATTAATGAATCCTTTATTAAATTATAAATGATGAAATAAGTTACCCGTAAATCAAAAAATTAATCGTTAGAAAATAATTGATTAAGAATAACCTAAGTGAATATGAGGTTTTACAACATTTGGGTATCTATGTATCTAAGGTTCCCCGTCAATGGTACAATTTTAAAACAGATTAGATATTACCATGTCATTTATTTTCATGATTCCAGTTTTAAGCCACACAATGTGGTGCTCTTGAATTTACCATACACAAGGAAGACATGAGTTGTTTTGATGTCAAGATAGGGCCCATGAGATAGGATTCATGTTTATCAATATGAAAGGAATTATAACCCAAGAATATAGGTTCCATATTATTGGACACATCATTCCTTTTATGGATGTGTGATGAGGGCCAGACTATGAATTTAGACATCATGTGTGATAGATTTTTAGGCGAATGGTGCCAAATAAAAATTGGTGGAGGACTTATTCTAAAGAGGCCCAAGTATCCTAGAATGGGTGTGGACTCCTATAGTGAACATTACCCTTCTAGGAATGTGGAATAGAGGAGATTAGGGTGAGTCTCGGGTGATAAGTTTGGAACTAAGAGAGTCTTCTTAATTATCACATTTGGAAGGAAATCATAGACCTTATGGGTTGATTTGTTGGGGATTACACCAAATAAAAGGCCCGTTGAAGGTTCATATCATAAGGAATATTTACCTTTGATATTGATATATGAATTTGATGACCCACACCTTTGTAGGTCCATTAATAGTGTTTATCATAAGGGTTATGAACCATTGAAATTGATATATGGATTTGAGGACCGCAACCTATAGAGGAACTCTAATGGTTTATCTCACATGGGATATATCCCTTTCTGTTGGATACAAGGCTTTGAGGACCCACACCTATGGAAGACCTGTGAAGGTTTCTCTCAAAGGGGATATGCCCCTTTGAGATGTATAAATTGAATTAAGGAGGCACAATAATGGAGTACTTATAAAGGATAATATCATGGGGGATATTTTACTTGGGATACATGAATTTGAGGACCCACACCTATACAAGCCCATTGATAGGACAATAGGAAGACATATAAAAGGAATCTCTATCTAGAAATGTATTTGATTATACATATTTTTTTATTTTCATTATCCTCAAATACCATGTGAATCATGGTTTGTGGGAGATACATTTGGAAGAAAATGATCTAAAATTGAATATATTCCTTCGTCTAATTGTGGAAGAGGCCTAATCAATATGAGGGAGAAAGGGAATTGATACTCCTATCTCCTTTCTTATTTTCACAACTGTGGTCAAGAATTATGTACCCATATTGCGGCTTCAAGAAAGGATGACTAAGGGATCACTCTATGAGGGATGTCATATTCTTTATTTTAGAGAGGAAGAGTATTGGAGAAGACACTAGAAATCATCATAGGTAAAGGAAATTGGTTAGCCTTATTTTCTTCAATTAGATGGTAATTTGAACAAAATATATTATTAGGTTTCTTATTATTGAATGGATTTATATTAAACACCTCTAGAAATCTACCCATTAAAAGGGAAAAGTGTAGAAACATTTTATTGAGAGAATGAAAAATAAAATGGGAAACATACTTGTGTGACTTTCTCCATTATGGGGAACATTTGGAGGCCTCGTTTCAGGATTAGTTTTGGTCTCCTGTAGACGGTAGTCCTTGGTAGAGGGGTTCCCAAGCATTTCTAGCATGAGAGTGGGCATAAAGGGTGTATCACACAGGTCATTGTTAGTTGAGTAGTAGTTAGTTCGCACATGTTAGTCGTGTGTGAGAGGAAGAGGCATCATTGAGGGTATAACTAGGTTGCATGAAGGGGTATTTAATAGGGTACACTGGGGTGGACTAGAATTGATTTCTTCAATCTAGACCTATGAAAGATAGAGGAGAGATCATGATAATAGAGATCATGGGAAACAACACTTGGAAGAGGCCTTGTTATTGGATACAAGGGATCCATTAGTTTTATCTAAAAAGTAATCACACTGGTCTAGATTTTGGGAGGATACCTTCATGATAATACCTTCCAACTAGGGGTAAGTGGATCCTAACATAGTTATCTTGTGTTTCACACATGAGAGGAACTTTAATCCAGCTATTAGCCTTAATTCACTATTGTATATATTTTTCAGATAGAAACCTAGATGGTTTCAATGGCCTAAGAGAAGGACATGGGTGAGAAGATATTAATTAATTATTATAATATACATGTCATTTCAAATTTGGAGCCCCAGGATCCTATTTATTTGTAATTTCAGAAACCCTAGTGAGGGAAGTCACCCATATAGGTCCATCATGTAGGTTCCTTATACAGGAACCTCATGCAAGTGTCACATATTCTTTTAATATATATCGGTAGGGCCTATGCGATCCTCTTGGCATGTGTTTTGGGTATACACTGGTCGATCTTAGCATGTTCCTTTATTCTCCTTGGTTCCCTTCACCTCATTATAACTTGAGGTATTTCCCCTTAATGATTTTAAACATCAAGTGAATAAAGGAGTGTCAAAATGGTTATAAAATTAACATTATAACATATCTATATATTGGAGATACTATTATAATTATATTATTATTGTTGAAAAATATTTTATGGAGTTATATGATGAAGTAAAAAATGAAAATTTAAAAACATTACCTATTATTCCGACAACCGCTTTAGGTTTAAAATAATGTATTTCTAGATTGGATTCCCAATCACACAAAGTCTTGTAGGTTCTGTGATGGAAGTAAATAATGAAATTTGGTCTATTAATAATTTTTTTTGTTTATGTGTTATTAGCAGAGGAGAGGTGGTGACATTTTACAAGTAGGGGGTAGGACACACATTGAAGTTTTTAAAATAATAATGTACCCACATTTTTCACATTTAAAAGGGCCAATAAATAAGACATTCCGAAACCTAAGAGGTGATAGTGTCAAAATTATTCTATATAATGGGTTTTGGAAATGTTTCATGGACATTTAACTGCTTATTTTTTAGTATAACCCGTAGTAAACACATTTTTTTATTTGACTACATTAATTATTATAATTATTCTTACTAATAATTTTGTCCAAAAAGTTAGTTGAACTTATTATAAAATATAAATTATGAATATTCCAAATATGGACTCCATTAATGAAAATTAAATTCATGGAAGTTAAAATTTCTAATTTAAAATTAGACCTGTAGATGTGTCGAAAAAGAGGGTTTTCGAAGAGAAAAATAATCAAAAGTTGAAACGTTTTTATAACCGAAAAAATTAGAAAATTAATTACAATGAAATAAATTGGATTAATAGATAATAATTGATAATGTTTTTAATTTTAAATAATATTTAAATAAAAAATTTCATTTTAATATTTTGAATGAAAATAGAGATTTTAATAAAGAAAAATATTTATCACTATTCAATAAAATTTTATATTTTCAGAAAATCCTTTACAATACACTCCAAGATAAGTAAAACTTTTCCTTTACAAATTTATGTCCATTTTTGAAAATAAGTCTTCTAAAACTAGAAAAAAAATATATGATTAGTGTAGGAATGACAATAAAACTACGTTTTTAGAACAATGAAAAACAATTTAGCATAAAAATGGATTTATTCTTTTCTCCTACATAGAAAACCTATAAGATGATAGTTAATATTTATTTTGAATATATAATATATATAAATTTCATTAAAACCATCTACTAATAATTATTTATTTAATCTGTTTTGATAAAAAATATTGGTGCGCCAAAAAATTGTTTTTTGGAAAATGATTTTTTTATTTCCTAATTGTTTTAATTTCAATATCTAATTAATTTTCCACCTAAGATATCATTTTATTTAAATATTTAAGAAATATATTATCAAAATTTTTTTTTTCTACTAATACCTACATTACAATGGTTAAAAAGTTATTATCATATGAATTAATATTTTTTTAACTGCTTGTCACCTTTCTTTAAAACCAACTGTTTTGTGTAGTGCATACAATGGAAGAAAATTTTATTTTGTTTAAAAACATTCATAAAATATTTGGGTATTACAATGATTTTTCTTATAAACCACTTAAATTATACATAACAAAAACATAGGGTCATTTTATTATTTTTATTAATCTCCCTATGGATTTTACTGGAGTTTTACAATACCAATATCATAAATAATAATATTGTTATCTGATATGAATTATGCAAAAAATATATTATTACACGTTAATTCACAATTTATTTTATAATAATTCACCAATTATAATCCCATAAGAACTTTATGAATATTTTTATTTGGAAATTATCTATATTAAACATTAATAAGTTGCAAGGGTACAATATCATTATTTAAAAACTCTAAAAAAGGCCTTATTTTCATTAGATATTATAAAAATGATAGGGATAACCTGAAGATGTATAAAAAATAGGGTGAGATATAAATCCTAGTTATGGAATAAAAAATCATTGAATAAGGCATATTATTAAATAGGATCCAAATTGTGTTTCAAGGTCACATAACAGGGGTGAGCGTTATAATCATGAATGATGAGGCATGATACAACAAGAAAACATAAATGAATCATAGAACAGTAGAAAAAACATAAAACATGATATAATTATTGTAAAAGGAAAAAAACCAGGAAAACATTTCATAATTTTCAAATGATGACCTCTCATGCACCCTAAATTGAATATCATGAGATAAAAACTTTACCCAAGGCATTGTGAGGATATTAAATTTCGTTCCCATTCATCACTTTCATATCATGTACATGCATATGTGTTCCATATAGATCATTCAATATAAAGACATATTTCATAACTTGTAGCCATATTATTATGGATTTATGTTTAAATACATGTAATTACCCAATCAAATAAAGATATTTATTGGTTGGTGAATACCATTGAGTGAAAATGGAGACAGGTATTCACTATATAATTCTTAGGCATGGAAATTCTTTGTATTATTTTTTCACCATAATTTATATACATAGAGGTTTGGGGAATAGGTTAGTTAGAATGAAATGGGGTGTCTCATTATATAATTACAAAAAGAAAAGTAAATGGGATGTTTACAAACTTATCCAAACACGAACAACTAAAATACAAAAGGAATAATAGAAAGGATGTGTATGAATAAAAATTATAAGTAGAGGATCTCATCTCTCTATAGGGTACCTCTTAAAGCTTGGAAGGATATTTTTTATCGCATGAGATAACCATTATATGAATCTAAGGAGGGGTTAAAAGAGCAATTTCCTTCTCTTAAATCATTTAGTGAAGAGGATGGGGAAGATGGGTTGTTTTATATAAAAAAAATAGTAGAATTATTTTTCAATTCACAAATTAAGGTTTGTACTCTAAATGTTAACGTAACCAAAACCACAAACCATACCAATGTTTTTCTCCATTTTTTCTACCAACGTAATGTTTTTTCAATTATTTTACATGTTTATGAGTAGATCACATTTAAATTATACCCTTGGTGATTTGGAAGTGAATAATTATTGTAAGGAAATGATTTTTAAATGATAAAATATAATATAGATATTGCTCAATTAATTAAGACTTTATAAAATATATCAAATAACATAAAAATGAAATATTTCAAAGGATAAATATATATTTGTTCCTATTTATATTTTATAAAAAATATTATATTTTATATAATATACCGATTATGAAATATTCCTTTTATGGAATATATATTTTAGTCACAATAGGTCATTTATGGCATATACATTTTATGTTATTTTTTAAAGGGGAAATTAAATTTGTGTTTCATCATATAAAACTCCTTATTTAATAACAATATTTCTATAGGTACTTGTTAAAATTTATTATATTTTAGATCATCTTTCTCCTCATCATATAATGTTAAATAATAAGACATTTTTTTAACCTGGATGAACTTTTACTATGTATCGTCATTTATTCCATGTGACCCAAATTCCTTATATGATCATTAGATACCTGAATAGTTAATTTAAAAAATTCCCCATATTGGAATTAATTTCCACCCTTCACTCCTAAAATAATGATGTTTGGCATCTCCATACTCATATTTTCCTAGTCATGGGAATTTCCTAATGAATAACCATGTGGTATAATTTTCTTCAATCTAATTAGAAGATTTTGAAATTCCCCTCCCATGTATTTGAGTTACATTGATTTAGAAATAATCTAAAATAATTTTCTATCCCATTATTCACATTGTTCCAAGAAATATAATTATATCTAAATTTATTTTATTTTAGAAAAATGCTTGAATCCTCACCCACTAATATTATATTCACCATACCTAAAGATCCTAACATTAGTTAGTCTCATACTAGTATATTTAATTTCCCTCATAGATGTTTCTATCTATACATTACATATCATTCCAATGGTGTTTGAATTACCACAACTTTCCAAGGTTATAATTATTGAGACTAGTCATCAATAAGGGACATCTCTATATGGTTATGAATACATTCTGTAACGCCCAGGCCCCCGAAGCCCAAGGTCAGTGCATTATTACGTATCATTGTAATAATCATAAAAGATCATGTCTCGAAAGATTGATTAGATTAGTAGCCCTGGAAGTACTAGATACATTCATAATGTTTACATTACATCATAAAATGGAAACCTGCAACATCATTATCTCCATAGACAACACTGAGATCTCATAGTCTATCCCTAGAAGTCAGTCATAATATACTTCTTTGAATCCTGGGAAAAATAAAACATAGAAAGGGGTGAGCTCAGATGCTTAGCACGTATAACATTATAGCGGAAACTTTCATAAATAAGCATAATCATTTAAGGCATTGTATAAGACTAGAACAAAAGCCTTTTAAACATGAAATTCCACATAATATGGAAAATATAAAATCAAATAATTCCATTTACTTATTCACATGAATATTATACTAGTAGAATAATCAAATGAAATATCAATAACCACTTTCATAATGATGGAATGCATAATTCCAAACTATCATAACCACATAGTCAAGTACTTGTGCAAATACTAAAAATAATATTTTGTCAAAGCCTTATGCTAAGACACTAGTTTGTCTCATGAGACCTACTGATGCATCAAGGAGATATAGTTAGGTCCACCCATCACTTACCAATTCCAATTCATTCCTCATATAAAAATGTTTAAACATGACATAAACGTTCGTATTGAAACTAGATTACAAAATGTTAATACTTTATCCACAAACCATGAATGGTATAAAAATAACACATCCACAGTCAAACATAACTCATTCAATAAAATATGAATGATCGTATTGTAACAGATTAACCTTAATCAAGAATAATGAAGGATATTGGCATAGAATAAAATAATCATCAAAACTATTTGAGAGAAATATCCCCTTTTTATTGAGAACAATTAAAAGTCATAATATTTGTTATGAAGCCATTTAAAAATAGATTTTTGAATCAACATGTCCCATACCACTTTGAAACTTTTAAAATGAGCTTTAATTTTAAAACATTATTGTCCATATAAATAAATCTTTAAAACCATTTTTAAAAAATAGACATTAATGAAAAATATTTAGAATAATAAATCTTTAAAATATTAAAAATGATATTTTAGTTAGAGTTGCTAACCAAAAGAGAGACACTTGAATAAAAATAATTTAGGTAATAAGAACTTTAAAATATCATGAGAATAAAGGGATTAATTATATACTATGTCAAAGTACATTATATACACCATAGAAAAGTGATTTTGTGCATAACAACAAAGATGTCTCAATGGAATGTAAATTGAGATGAAATATATTATAAAGACTATATCCATAGGTTATGGATAAATGAACGACATAATTATGTGTGAAAAATATAAATACAATAAATATTATTATATATTCAGTGTAATTAAATAACAGGACATTAACACATATTCTTGTAATAACAACACTAATGAATTGGATGGTTTACTCAAAAAATTTAGATTGAGTTTAAATTACTCTAATCAAGTTCCTATCGATGAATTGAGAATTTATCAATTGATTTGTTATGTGTATCAAAATTATATCAACAGAAATGGGAAGGTAAATTATGACATAAGCCAATGAATGTTTATTCCACACAAAACATTGGAGTAAAATAATCAATGAAGTATGCATAAAGCCGAATGAGTGGAAATTGAAATTTCAAATTCCCTTATCGATTTGGTAACTTATGAAACATACAACCATGAAATAAGGATCATACAATGATGATATAAATATATATAAATTAAATTATATCACACAATTAATATAATCATGGGTAGTATACACACCACATTCAATAAATAAGTGGTGAACAATAGAAATCTCATGGAATTGAAAGTGAGATAAGAAACCCATTAATTTGTACTTTTTCATTGGTCGAGGGTAGGTTAACCTCATTTATAATGGTTAAATAATATTTTTTTAATTATAAAATAATAATATACAATAATATGATATCATATATGATATTTTAACATTGATTTGTTAATAATATCTTAGTATTATCGTCGGTTTGGGTGTTAATAGATTCATTTTTCATTATATTCCTTGTTATGTGAGCCATTTTTGTAATTGATGGGATGTATCTTATTCATATCTAGAATGATATCATGTATCTAAAAATTATTTTTAATCATCAAATGAAATTTATTTTTGAATGGATATGATGGGGAATGAATCTCGTCACGTTCGTGGAGACAATAATCCGTACGTACGCACGAGCGACAATATCATTATTTTTATATGAAAATAATATATAATTGGATTTTATATCATATATAAAGAATAATAATCATGTTATATTTATTATTTACATGAATTATACATCATTATTATACTCATCCAAATAATAATGTATTGAATAACAATTATACCATGATGTGGAAACGGTAATCTATACGTACACATGTATGGTGAAATGTCATTCAAATGATGGATAGAATAATGAAGATGGTTTTACCATATTTATAACAAAATAAAATTATATATAATATACTAGAGTTATTATTTTAGAATGGGAATAATAAAGAAAGAAGAAGTGGGAGAAGAAAAGAAGTTGAAAGATGGTTGTGAAATTATTACCTCTTCTTCGGGTTCTTCCTTTTAATTTGATCAAAAGGGATCCTTAAGATGGATTTATTACTAGAGGAGGGACTCTATGATTAAGTGAGTGAAGTTTAGAGGATATATGGGCAGGGTGTTTCTGAGCCAAAAGGATTTGAAAGTGTGAATCAGGGAGAAGGGGGATTTCCCTTTTATAAGAGGGGTGAGGGGAACCTTAGGAAAAGCTAGAATTATTATTTTATAATAAAATCATTTTCGGTTTATAATGGCACCAAAGTGGATTATTTAAAGGATATGGTGGGTATGGGTCGTCAAACACTCAACAAATAGATTTTATATAGGTTTGAGTCACTATATTAACCTTAACATTTATATTTAACTCTTAGTTAAATAGTTTTACATTTACCATGTCTCTTTGTATTTTCAAATTATAAACTTAATAAACTTACTATAAACTTCCAATAGAAACTCAAGTGGTTAACTAATGAATCATATATAATTATATAAGTCCTTTGGATAAACCATATATTTTTAGGAATAGAATATCAATTAATAATATAATATTTGTTTTAAAAACTCTTTTATGTCAATGTTGACACTATTTAATAATTGATTTTTTAAAGTACTAACAACTTTATTAATTAGAAATAAATTAGTTTACAAAATCCTAAAATGTCATAGAAAACTATAAAATGCGTGGATGTTATGAAAACTTTCAAATTATATTTATTTTAAAATTTACAATACCATTTACTTGATTCTTTATTTAATAATGAAAATACTGCTTCATCATTGTGTCATAAATAAATATAATTATTCATTGTATAAAAATTATAAATAAAATACATTATGTAGGAATTTTTTTTATGTTTCTAATGAATATTTATAGTCGAAGATATAACATGTATAACCTTATTTTAATTTTTTTTACTAAAAGATATTTTCTTTTGTCATTTTTTTATTTACTTTAACTTAATTAATATAAAGTGTCATTATCACTTAAAAGTGGCTCCATGGGTCCTAAAATAGATCCCAAGATTCCCATGGTCAGACACGTATCATACAATAGGGTTAGGACACATGTTAGGATAATTTAATTTTATTATAATGTTATTTGATTACCCTTACTTACAGGATTTACCTTTTAACAATGGTAAATAAAATATTTACCAAAGTAATTATTCAAAATGTCTAAAAATAAAAGTTACCTATTTATACTATTTGGACCTCCTGATTCTAAATATGGAATCCATTTTTCTAAATTCAAAAATCCGAAGTGGTAGAAATTAATTTAAAACTAATTCCTGTTGTCAAAACAAAGAGCGTGTTTTTTAAGAAATAATAATTATTTAAAGATTGACACTTGTTTATGTCTAGTTTAAATGTGAAATTACATCCAATTTCCAATAATATATTAAATGGTAAGAATATATTCTAATTATACTTTAAAACCTCTGAATAGTATAATTTATCACTTTAAATTATTTTTATTTAAAAATTTGTTTTCAATTAATGCATAGTATTTTTCACTATTCATCAAAATTTGAATGTTTTCTAAAAAAATATGAAAAATTCATCCTAGGATAATTTAGATTTTCGAAATCCATAAATGAAGTCTATTTTTAATGATAAAATTTATAAAATTTCAAAAAGTGGGTATTACTATTCATAATGGTTATTTTGATTGGTCGTGGTGTATTAGAATCTCGAAGTTGCATGAAATGCAAGCTATTGCATTATTAAAAGGAAAACGTACCGTGGAAGCTTGGGGTGTTACATTATCCCATCCTTAAGTAAATTTCTTCCTCAAATGTTTTAAAATTGGGATTGGGGATATAATGGAATGTCTCACATCTGAAAAAGAGTCAATAAAAATATAACTTTAAAAGAATGAAAGAGAAGTACAAAGGTCACCAAAGATAACCCATACTAGGATTCCCTGTAGGAAAACATGGATATGGAAGATAAAATATGTTTCATGTTCTGATGGAGTGGGATACAAAAAATGATTAGGAGAAAGTTAACAACAAGAAAACCACAAACCTATGATGGGAAAAACGGTCACTAGTCTCCGAGTAGGAAAAGTAAACGGACACATTTTTTTTGTTTTAAGTTACATTACATAAAGATGATTAATTAATTTATAATATTGACTAAGAACATAAAGAGATATACTGACATATTAAGTAGAGTTTTATTCTATAATAAATTTCTACCACTGACTCATTTTTTTAAACGATTAGTATTCAAGAAGACTTGGTCACACTAGAAGTGCTAGAATAAACTTCTATAGAATCACATGATCCACGAAGGATAAACTATATATTTACCTTATTTTTAGAGATTAATCAAAACCAAAATGGTTAGTATAAGATATGATGATCCACCAAAAGGATATTCCATTAGAGAAAGAAACTCTAATCTTAATTTATAAAATTAAAAAAACAATACCCCAAAGTTGAGTAAATACCATTCAATAAACAATCGTCCTTAAAATCCTTCTATATAATCCAAACTAATATTGAAACCCAAATCATAGAAGAATTTGGTTATGTAGTATTCCACGTTAAATTGTATCTCCAAATGACATCAACTACTCTTAAAGTCACATACTTAAAATTAATTTACCTAATCACATATTCTTTATTATAGGTTAATCATTTCCATAAATAACCCAAATCACTATAAATCTACAACAAAAACATATATAAAATCCAACATTACTCCTCAAATGAAATCCCATATTATTTTATTTTCCTTGGGCATATTTTTTTCCCAACAAAGTGAACATCTTCCAAAATAACATTTATCACTTAATCACAAAATCATTCTCCTATACTATGTTTATTAATTTGATAAGACATAAGATCCCAAATATACTTATTATTGATCAATAAAATCATCTAACTAAAAATAATTAGTCACAATAACCAGGGACATCACATAGTCCAGTGGTCGGTGATAAATCCTAATTTCACTTTGGAAGTGGGTTTGATTCCCACAGTTTTGTCTGACGCGACAGGTTGTCACACGGTCTGTGTGTTGTCCTTTTTCAGACACTATATTTTATAACATTACCAAAATGAGATAAATTTCTCAAAATAACCATAACATAATTTAACCACAAATGTTATCTCATAACTTTCATTTTCATGAAAAAATATAATAACTTCTAATAGCCTCAAACACAATGATCATATAAAACCAAATGGTTATTTATAACTATATCCACAAAATAAAAGATAAGTCTCCCTCAAATATCATTATCACATGGAAAACTGTAGGGTTAAAAATACAAGAGAAAATTATTCCAAAGTAATCACATCAACGAGGAGCACTAATACTTTTAAACATTTCCCCAACCATTTATTTTCACATAGCTTCTTCTTTTACCAAGAAAATATCCTATAAAATAGGGAATTCACTCGAGTAATGTCCAAGTCCCCTACATTTACAGAAAATGACTATAAATGGATTCTTGGGACCATTTTTATTTTCATCCATAGTACTCTTCATTTTTCCTCAAAAATTCATCACTTTATATCCTTCTTTTCTGCATGTAAATAATTTATTTGTTCTATTGAGAAACTTTCCTGGGTGTCTCCTTATACATTTCCTACATGATGGAAATTGAGGATTCTTTTCTCATTGGTCTCCACTTTTGGAGCTCTAATAATTAATCATCTTTCTCATCTTTGTTGATTCCAGGAGTTGGTTAATATATATGTTGTTGATCATATTTTTGGAAAACTGATTTGGAATGAACATGATATATTTTATGCCTATCGTCATTCCATTTTTTTTCTTATTCCCACTAACATTCCCACCTTGTACGTCATTGTAAAAGTTACTATGACTTCCTTGTAATCCATCCATTGACTAAAACCAGAAAGCATTGTGTGAGTAACAGTTGTCATAAAATCATTTAGAGAATATCATGACACCATATTCTCAATCTAAAACACCATAGGATTAAACAATGTCATTTATTCTCATATGATATTAAAATACATCCAATCAGTTTGTAATGAAAATGTAAATTGTCTTAAGCATATCCCCCGAGAGTGTCTTAACCAAGAGTGCAACAAGGATCGTTGTCTTTCACTAGTTCCCGTTCGAGTCCAGCTTAAAGCAGTGTTTTTGGGTTTTTCCCCTATGTACATCATTTCCAAAGCCGCCTCTACCTGCTCGTATCCAGACACAGATGTATTGCTTGTAAAACTCACAAAATCTATACAATACCAAAATTCTAGGTATTTCTTCTATACTAATCCTCAAAGTCTATCTTAGGTCTATGTTATTTAACCAGAGTTTATCTAAATCTAGTTTCCTAGGTTTGTACTATACTTCCTTTGATACCAACTATAACACCCAGAAACAAAATCCTAGAGTTGGTGTATTATTACATATAATTGGCATGATCATAAATGATCAATTCTCGAAGTACCAATTAGTTTAGTAGCCTTGGATGTACTAAATAAATTAATAAGGTTTATATAACATCATAAAATGGAAAACTAAAACAACATTGTATCCATAGAAAACACTGAGATCCCATAGACTATCCCTAGAGGTCTGTCATAATATAATTTTTTGCATACTGGGAAAAATAAAATATAGAAAGGTGTGAGTTCAGATACTCAGTTAGGATAACATTATTGTGAAAACTTTCATAAATAAGCATAGACATTTAAGGCAATGTATAAGACTAGAAAAAAAGCCTTTTAAACTTAAACTTCTGCATAATAAGGAAAAGATAAAATCAAATAATGCCATTTACTTATTCACATGGATAATATACTAGTCAAATAATCACATGCAATATCAATAACCACTTTCATAATGATGGAATGCATAATTTCATACTATCATACCCACATATTCAAGGCCTTGTGCCAAGAATAAAATTACAATTTTGTCAAGGCCTGGTGCCAAGACACCAGTTTGTCTAAAGAGACCTACCGATGCATCGAAGAGCTATACCGGGCTCCAACTATCACTTACTAAGTCTAATTCATTTCTCATATGAAAAGGTTTAAACATGACATAAACATTCGTATTGAAACTGGCACATGAAACGTCAATACTTTATCCACAAAACATTAATTGTATGAAAATAACGCATTCACAGTCAAACCCAACTCATTCAATACAATATGAAAGATAGTATTGTAATAGATTAACCTCAATCAAGAATAATGAAAAAATATTGAGATAGCTGAAAATAATCATCAAAACTATTTGAGATAAATAACCCCTTTTTCTTGAAAACATTTAAAAGTCATACTATTTGACAAGAAGCAATTTAAAAATAGATTTTTGAATCAAAGTGTCCCATACCACTTTGAAACTTTTAAAGGGGTTTTAATTTTAAAACTTTAGTGTCCCTATAAATAAATCATTAAAAACATTTTTAAAACATGGACATTAATGAAAAAGATTTAGAATAATAAATATTTAAAATATTTAAAATGATATTTTAGTTAGAGTTCCTAATCAAAAGTGAGACACTTGAATAAAAATAATTGAGTTAATCAAAACATTATAATATCATGAAAATAAATGGATTCATCATATACTATGTCAAAGTAAACTATATACACCATATAAAAGCGATTTGGTGTATAACAACAAAGAAGTCTCAATGGAATGTAAATTGAGATGAAATATCTTATAAAGAAAATATCCTTATGTTAAGGATAAATGAATGACATAATTATTTGTGAAAAATATAAATACACTAAATATTATTGGATATTATTTGTAATTCAATCAGTGGACATTTACACATATTCTATTAAAAACAACACCAAATAATTGGATACTTTACTCAAAAAATTGAGATTGAGTTAAAATTACTCTTATCAAGTTCATATAGATGACTTGAGAATTTATCAATGGAGTGATTATGTGTATAAAAAGTCTATCCACTGAAAGGGGAGTGGAAATTATGACATAAAAATATTTATGGTGATTCCACACATAATCTTGGAGTAAAATAATCAATGAAGTATGTGTAAAGCCGAATGAGTGGAAATTGAAATTTAAAATTCCCTTATCGATTTGGTAACTTAAGAAACATACACCCATGAAAGAAGGATCATAAAATTATGATGTAAATATCCATAAATTAATGTATATTACACAATGAATACAATCGTGGGCAGTACACACACAACTTGCAATAAATAAGTGGCGAATAATGGAAATCTCATGGAATTATAAGTGAGATAAGAAATCCCTTACTTTGTACTTTTTCCTTGGACGATGGTAGGTTAAACTTTTTTATAATGGTGAAATAATTTTTGTTGAATTATAAAAGAATAATATACATTAATATGATATCATATATAATATTTTAACATTGATTTGTTAATAATATCTTAGTATTATTGTCGTTTTGGGTGTTAACAGATTCGTTTTCCTTTATATTATTTGTTATGTGAGCCAGATTTTTTATGGATGGGATGTACCTTATTCATATTTAGAATTATATCATGTCTCTAAACAATATTTTTAACCATCAAATGAAATTTAGTCTTGAATGGATATGATGGGGAATGAATCTCATCGCGTTTGTGGAGACGGTAATCGTACATACGCACGAGCAACAATATCATTATTTTGATATTAAAATAATATATAATTGGATGTTATATCATATATAAAGAATCATTAACATGTTATATTTATTATTTAATTAAATTACACATCATTATTATACCCATCCAAATAATAATGTATTGAACAACAATAACACCACGACTTGGAGATGGTAATCCGTACGTACACACGTATGGTGACATGTCATTAAAAAGATGGATAGAATAATGAAGATGGTTGTACCATATTTATAATAAAATTATAGTATATAAAATATACTGGAGTGATTATTTTATAATTTAAATAACAAATAAATAAGATGTGGGAGAAGAAAAGAAGTTGAAAGAGGGTGGTGAAATTATTACCTCTTCTTCGGGTTCTTCCTTTTGATTTGATCAAAAGGACTCTTTAAGTTGGATTTCTGACCAAAGGAGGGACTGTAGGATGAAGTGTGGGATGTTCAGAGGATATTTGGGCATGGTTTGGCCGAACAAAAAGGATCTGAATGTGTTAATTAGAGATAAGGGGGAGTGTCCTTTTATAAGAGGGGTGAGGGGAACCTTAGGAAAAACTAAAAATATTATATTATAATAAAATAAATTTCGGTTTCTAATGGATCCAAAGTAGATTATTTAAATGATAAGGTGCGGATGGGTCAAAAAAAACTCAAAAAATAGGTTTTAGACAGGTTTGGGTCACTATATTAACCTTAACATTTATAATTAACTCTTAGATAAATAGGTTGACATTTACTATGTCTCTTTGTATTTTTATATTAAATAGTTAATAAGTATACTATTTAATTCAAGTAGAACCCCATGTTGTTCATTAATGATGCAACTATCATTATATAAGTCCTTTGTATGAACCTTATATTTTTAGGAATAGAATATCAATTAATAATATAATATTTGTTATAAAAACAATTTTATGTCAATTTTGACACTATTTAATAATTTATTTTTGATAAAGTCCTAAATACAATATTAATTATAAATAAATTCATTTAAGCAATCCTAACATGTAATAGTAACATATAAAATTCGTTTATGTCATAAAAACTTTCAAAAAATATTTATTTTAACAATTATAATACCATTTACTTGATTCATTCATTAATAATGAAAATAATTCATCATCATTGTGTTAAAAATATATTTAATTATTCAATATATAAAAATTATAAATAAAATACAATTCTGTATGAAATCGGATTATCATTCTAATTAATATATATAAGTGAAGATATAACATGTATAACCTTAGGTAAAAATTGTTTTACTAAAAGATATATGCATTTGTCATTTTTGTATTTATTTTAACATAATTAATAAAAAGTGTAATTATCACTTACAAGTGGCTCCATGAGGTCCCACAATCGACCCAAATATTCCCATGATCGGACATGTATCTTCCAATAGGGTTAAGACACGTGTTATAGTAATTTAATATTTTTATAATATTATTTTTTTACCCTTATTTACTGGACTTACCCTTTAACCATGATAAATAAAATATTCACCGAAGTAATTATTCATAATGTCTAAAAATAAAAGTTACCTATTTACACAATTTCAACCTCCAAATAATAAATATGGAATCTGTTTTTATAAATTGAAAACACATAAGTGGAATAAATTAATATAAAATTAATTCCCATTGTCAAAACATTGAGCGTGTTTTTTAAGAAATAATAACTATCAAAATATTTACACTTGTTTGTGTCTATTTTAAATGGGAAATTATATCAAATTACCAATATTGGATTAAACAGTAAAAATATATTCTATTTATACTTTAAAACTTCTCAATAGTATAATTTATCACTAAAAATTATATAGATTAAAAAAGTTGTTTTTAATTAATGTTCAGTATTTTTCACTATTCATAAAACTTTGAATGTTTTCTAAAAAAATACAAAAAATTCACCGTAGGATAATTTCAATATTCCAAATCCAAAAATGAAGTCCTTTTTGAATGATAAAATTTATAAAATTTCAAAAAAGTGTGTACTACTATTCATAGTGGCTACTTTGATTGGTCGTGGTGTGTTAGAATCTCGAAGTTGCGTGCAATGCAAGATATTGCATTATTGAAAGGGGAACCTACCATGGAAGCATGGGGTGTTACACATTTACCCAACATAGCTCATATATATGTTCCCACAATATGGTCTTTCAACCAAATGCATGAATTTTCATTAAGATAATTTAAAAAACAATATGTGTTCCCTGAAAGTATTTTTGTAGAACCCATCATTCTAATTTTGTTCATTGTTTATCCATAGAATACTTGTTTTATGTCATTTTTATTGATACAATTACCACTTTACATGATTTACACCATCATCATTCCCTATCAAAATTTTTTGATTCTTATTGATCATTGAAACCCCATGAGTGCATTCATATGATCCCCTGATCATGGGGTCCAATAACCGTGACATTAAAGTATGCCCACCTCAACATGAGGTTATCAATTTTAGAAGGATGAATATTTTATTAACATAGGTCCAAAAGTTACCTGAAATCTAGGAATACTATGTCGTATATTTCTCCCAATCTATATAACCTAAAACAGCTAGAAAAACATGTTTGAAAACCGTTTCCTAAAACTTATCGAACCCAATTTTGAGATAATATATACTAGTATTGTGTTTTAATTCACTATGCCTTTCCATTCCCTAGTTTTATTGGATATCTCGTACTTTTATCTCTGATATGTAACACCTTAAGCAATAAATCAAATTCTCTATGAACAATGACTTTAAACTTTGTGCATTTCCCCAATATGGTTCTTACTAGAATTGATCCCTATATTCATCGGCTTGATTATATTACCCTTTGGGTAAACTAATTTTCCAAAAGATATGTTTTCTACATGAATAAATAAGATTTGCAGTGTCTATAATCTTCTAATCTATAATCCTACTTTATTATTCATGAATTTGAAACCTCCCAAATCATCCAGGGATATCGATAATGAGAAAAATAATCACAAAAGGAACCCTATGATTAACTATTAAGACATTCCCCCAATATTAATCCCACATATGATCCCCCAATATATGTTATGAACCATAGGATTAGTTTCTCTTAGGGATAAGGTCCCCAAATATTAGTTTCTCCCACCTACATTATAACATAACATGTCATTAGAATGTGGTCAACTACCATACCATTAATTCATGTACCTATTTTTCATGAACTTATTTTTATATTCTGATATATTATTCAGACAACCTTTTATATAACTATTCATATTGATTTTACACCATTAATGTTAAAAACAACTGTATTATACTCATTCCCAAGGAATACACAACATATTCTATTAAAAATACATTTTGATGGTCCTAATCTCATGTCCATAAAGATAATGACATAATAGTTGGATCAGTATAAATTTAATTGACATGCTCTTGTCCTTGAGGTAGTCTGTTGTAGCATTTTTATCTTCAATCATTTCATGTTACCTTTACAATATTTTGATATACACTACAACAATATTATAACAAACCTATTTCACCATAAAACTGGCTATTGAACTATCCCCATGGAACCCTTATATAGAGGAAGAATTATGGTTTGAATGATTTAAAGTCTTTTATTCCTCCTTGATACATTCCATTTAAATATTCAGTTCCCACTTAAGAAGGAGTGTTATTTAAGGATTTCTTGAATTATCAACTCTCTCAAACCCAAAAAATATATAGAAATATGCAGGAATATAATGCTTACAATAACAAAATGACTTTTAATTGGTTCACTTATACTAGGATAATCAATGGGGAATGATATTTATTATTTGTCAATGGACTATATTCCATCACTACTCATTTTTTATGGAAGCAATAATATTTATTTACTCTAGACCTAGGCTCACTATCATAAATGATATTTTAAGGACATGTCTACTTCACTCCCAGTGCTCCATTCCCTTCCTCCAAATTATCACACACCATTGGTGTAATATCACCTAAAATTTATAAATATTATGGTCCATTAATCCATATTACATTCATAAAAGTTTGTATCATTGAATCTATAATGTTTAATTACTGAATTCTTCATGGTTACTCCTTCAATTATATACTATGAATAAATCCCCAAACAATGACTTTATTCATCATCAAATGAGTGTAATATTTTTTATGGTTGGTTTTATGGTTTCTAATTTAATATCAAATCATGGAAGTGGACTTCACCGTACATGATTGGTGACTAGAATCACTTTTCTCCTCATTTATTGATTGAAACCCTCTTATATTACTTCAGGTAATCAAATATAAAAAAGATGATGGGTTTTCCCCTCTCTATGAATGATTATATATTTTTGTGTAGAACAAATGTCAATCTTCTTTGTATCTACCACTATATTTTAAATGAGATTGGTATAGAATCTATTTTTTATTATTCTGCCTTATGTTATTCTATATAAAAAGTGGAAATACATGTGCAATATAACCTTCAATATTTTGATAATTTGAAATTCCATGAATCTCAGACACTAGAAATATCCTTTATTCATTTTCTCTTATTTACTAGACGTCTTGTATTAATATAACATTGTGGAATATTTTATATAATATTGTGTTAATACATTCCATGAATTTCTTAATTGTTAACTTCCTATGATCAGAATGAATACATACATGTTACATCTTTGTGTCAGATCTCTATCATTTTTAGTTTTAAATTAATCTCCAATTAATTCACTAAAAAATTGACATAGATACTCATTTTTTAACTCATATTGAATCATGTATTTAAATTTGATCAGGATATTTGGGTCATTTATAAACCATCCACACTTCATCTGATAAGTGGTATGATTCCTCTATTTGCTGAATAACCATAACCCTGGAGTGTTATACACTTCTCCCAAAAACCCAACCTTCAAAATGATCAAATCCTTGAAAATATATTGTAATGAGGTTCCCATTAAATTATAACACTCTTCAAAAAAACTAGAAAATGACCACTTTACATTTAAACATTTTTCTTGGACAACTCGATGTCATGATTTAATTCTCCTTATAAGATTTGGACACAAACATCTTCTCAACAATTTTTCAACTCCCCATTTTTACAAAAGGTAAATAATATTTCAAATTTGTCACTTATATTGAATGACAAACATTGGTAATCCATTTTCTATATATTTATTCTTCCTATGACTAATATTATTTCCACCTTATAGTTTTCATATTCAATTCTCAGAAAAATTAATATTTATTCCATCATAAATCATGCACCATCACTGATAAAGTCTTAATTGATTGGTAATATATGGTTTAGCTCACGTGAATCAATGTATAATGTAGTAGTCTAATGATTTCGGCATTATTAAAGTCACTCAATCACCCTTAGGTATATTCCCAATGATTTTTCCCTATATGAACTTAAAAAAATCAGAATTCCTTATAGAAAAAAAATATTCTTACATTTACTCAAACTACTGAGCCTATAAAATGAAAATTAAAAAGTTTTCTTCTTCTATAAATAAAACTTATTATGGTTCTACTTATTCTAGACATTCTTTAATATATCCAAAAAATTTACATAATTACTCATACCCAAATTTAATAATTCTAATTTACCTTACACAACATCTCATATGATTGAATTGTATTATCCATTTTATATCCATGAGTCATGCCACTTCTAGAAATAATCTCTTTAAATCATGTAACACCAATCACTAAACTTTATCGACATATCCATTGTGCATCCAATAAAAAGTCTTAATAAATTTAATCCTAATCCGAATTTAGGCATCTCTAACATTTTTTTTTCAGAAAAATACTTCAATAATCATCCACATATATTTTTAACTTACCACATCATAAAATTTAATAGTATGTGGTAATTTCATAATCTATTTATTACAACTGAAAATCTATATTATCAAAAAAATCATATTTTTTTAATCTATCAAATAAATATTATTAAAATATTCAACGTGAACCCATAATATTCCACCAATCTCCCAATTTGGTTTTTCTTGATAATATAACATATTCCATAAGAATCGTGGGAAATTAAATCCAATAGACAAAATCCATTCCATTTTTTCCACTTAAAATTTTAAATGGTTTATTACCATGTGAAGAAATATTCAATTAATTGAATTGAATAACTATTAATTTTTACCTATAATAGAATAAGGATTAAACATTATCTTATACATACCAATAATAAATAATTTCCATACTTTAGATATTCATATCCTTTAAATAATATTGGTGTATCTCCACAAGTTTCCACTCCACCATGGATTCAACCACTTGTTTATTGACTTAATTATTTAATTAACGGTTTATAATAATACCTGTATTGGGCATCCAAATCAAAAAAATTCATTTATGATAACCAGTATAATAGTTATACAAACTAAAAAACAAATATTGAGATATTTTTAAATATAGGATTTGGGCTATTAACAAAATCTATTTGCCAACAGAGAATGTTTATTGGGAAAACAACAAAAATCATTATTAAACTCCAAATATTTATAATTTTCACTCATTTATATTAATAAAACCATAACAACATGGAATATGTATATATCCCTCAACAAATTTTATATCACCCAAATTCTCACATAAAAAAATTAGTGAAAAAACTTTTAAAAAATTAGGGTGAGATAAAAAACATAAAAAATAAAATTATTTCACATTGAAAATTTTAATTAGTGATACCACATGAAATCCATTTCTCCATGAGAATATTTTTTCATAGAAATGCCAAAATTAACTTTTCAAAATTTAACTACATGTCCCCTGGAATGATAGAATCATATCATCAAATATATCCCTTAGTTGAGGACACCTCAATATGTTATGAACATATATTAATCAATATATTTGGATAACCTATAACAATAAAAACATAATATGAAATGATAAAATATATTTAAAGATCTTTTTAATCCTTTTTTGATTCAATAAATCCATTATATACAATTTTGTGTCTTTATATTACTCACATAATTCTCTAATACAAATGGTATCTCATGATACCAGAAGTTACATTAGATAACTTGAAATTATTTTCTTTCTTCAAATTAGGTTCTTTTTTAACGAAAATTTCATTCAAATGGAAGAATTTTTAATCATCATTGATTGAAATATAGTTGATGGAAAACATTTTATTTTTTCATTTTCCACAATTATTAAAACCACCCATCATCAAATTTTTTTATATTTATAGCATATTTACCCAATATATTTTATAAACACTTTAATTATACACTAAATCCAAAATCATTGATAAATACTAATTTCATGCTGAGAGGTGTACCTTCCATTTCATAAATTTTAGTAAATAGTTTTTTCATGATGAACCAACCCTTATTATGTAAACATTCCATTTCATATTTTTAGATGTGAATAATGGGTGTCTAACATGTCATTAACTTCTTATTTATCTTGATCATCATCAATAGTAATATTATTTAATATAATACAAGTCGATTATATATATTTAATATCATTTATACACTTTTCATTATAGATGTTTTCAATGGGATTCTCTATTTCTTTGCTTATAGTTATTCTTAATTGTGATACAAATCCAACTTGTGTAAGTCTAATATTATTATACCTTAACAATTATTTCTTGGTATTCATCCTCTTAGACTGACGGAATATTTGACAAACCATCATCTCATTCCTAATTCTATGTCACATGTGACTGCTTTGACATAATTCACCCCTTATTTCTACGAAATAAACCATGTAATTATCGTTATTAAATGGGTTATTCATCCCTTCTCATTAAACATACCTCACTTATAAAGAAACTTATTATTCTTGTTTCCAAAATTTCTAGCATTTATTTTTGGAGAGTTATTGTGAGTGATCAAATTTTGTTGATATATTCTCAATTTTTTGTGCTCCATTTTTTATTCAATTTATTTATACTATTTTAAAATATTTCCTTGAATTTAACATAATTTATTGTTACCCTTATGTTATCCTTAACCAACCATGCATCTGTCCCACTATAATTCCATTCAATGTGACTGAGGTTTCAATATGTAAATTATTTTCAATATTAATCATACAAAATTTGATTTTATATTGATTTAGATGTTTTAATATCAATTTTGTATCATATTTTAGGGTTTTTATTAGAAACTCATTCGACTGTTTTATGGTCATTGTTTTCTGTGTTGTAAATTTCTGAAGGTTTTTGAATATTTAATTGCTGGAGATGTCAAATCTTGATCAGATATTCAGAATAGAATTTCAATGGTTGGTATCACTAAAAATTTTTTTTTATACATTTAATGAGGCTTATAACATGCTATATATGTTTCAAAATAATCTGGGGGTTTTTTGAATTGAAGTCGATTTTTTGGAAAGGTGCATCTGAGTTTGCATTGTTGGCGAACAGTTAGTTCTAGCTATGAGGTCAAACCATGTGGCCTAGTATTCATGGTGGACCAATCTAAGGTAAGTAATTTTGGGTTTTTAAAACCATGGGATATTCAATAGTAAATTTGAAGTATTCCGCATGGTTATAACATGGTTTTCTAAAACATTCTCTCTCACTATGTAAAGTGGGTGTTCCGTAGAAAATAGTGGTGTATGGTTGGAGTACGGTTTGGATGACCATTCAGTGGAATCATGTTTCTCACATAAAATGGTGATATTACCATTTCCCCCTATGGTATTTAAGTGGTAAACCCATCTTTCCTTCCTTTTAATCCCATGCATGACCTAAAGGTTTCTTTATCCCCTTATACTCTTTAAACCCAATCATGGGGGTGGATTTCATGACCATTCATTGAATTTAATGGTATTATTTTTCCATTACTAATATTTAGAGGTCTATTCATCTCATTATTCATGATTTTTAGTTCCCTTATAAGTGATTTTAATTATAATTCCACCAAATCATGGTGAAAATAGATGCTAGTGGTAGGGCTTTCACTCTTCATTGGATGAGGGTGGCCTAAGAGGTCTCCTTAACTTTTCTACATTTAGTTTCAATGAGGTATAACATAACTATAATTTTTTATAACATTTATAATTAAATATAATAAAGTAACAACATGTATTGAAGTCTTATTTTTTTGAATTTTCGTGATTGTGGTTTTGGGGGATCCCTTGATACGTTTTTCACATGGTTCTATGAATTTACATCGAGTAACAGGCATCTTGTGAGTTATCTCATAATAAAAATTTTTAAATTTTATTTTATATTTAATTATTTAATATTTTAATAACATTTTCTTTATTTTTCATGAGAAATATAATGTTAGTTATGGACATGGAAGAATAATCATCCTCACTCAGACATCACGAGTTTGGACGGAGCTACGGAGATAGGGTTATAATTTGTTTAAAGAATCCTAATGGTATGTGGTATTTTTCCACCTATACAATGGTATTTATTCATGATTATAATAACATGTTCTTGTTTGAAATTTATCTTGAGGGAGATGTCCTTTTTTAGATTCTTTTCGGTTGAATGATTAATTAATATATATTTTTTTAATTAAATATATGAATAACAGGGATCACTATCACCCCTTGCATTATAACTTAATTCTTTAACATGATACAATCACCGAGATTGAGGATCCCACTATGGGCTACCTAAAGTTATTCCCAAACATAGAGGATCCCTTGCAGGATTCCTTCACTTTCTTTCTTCTTGTGAGTATCACTTTATGTATTCCCTATATTATATATTGTCTTAGAGAATCTAAATTGGTATATCAATATATGCATGTGAACATCAAGGATCCTAATTATGATGCCACTTATGAGTACTAACCCAGGGTATGTTCTCGGTGCCCAAATGTTTTACTTTCCTTAGGCTAGTATGACATCGGTTTTGGAAATTTTGGTTGTGGGTGTCCCCTTAGAATAAATTCCACACATGTAATGCCATTAGTTTGTGACATTAGTGGTGGGTTTATGGGTTCGAAAAAACTCACCCTTTTACATAATCAGTCTCCTTGTTATTATTGATTTAGATATGAATACAGGAGCTTCTTTCTAGTGCTAGGTAGATGGGTCTAATGTGTTTTGATGCTATAGTGGAGAATACAAGATGTAATTCCGGGTTCCGACTCATGATGATTCTTTTTTATTTTTAACATTGTCAGAATACACATTCCCCACTGTGATTCCTCTATATATAGGGATTTATAGGGGTGGAAGATGAGTTTTTTAGGGAACCCCACTACTTATTGTCACTATGTGGACACATATCCACTATGATCTAGTGTGAATTCCTTTCACCTAAGTTTCATCCTCATTAGCGATCACACATGTTGTAATGATGTGATTTTATGGAGACAGAGACATAGAAAATCACTATTATACAAGTTTATATGTGGATTTTTTCATGTGTAATCCAACCCAGGGCATTATCTCAATGTGTCTAGATATTACTTGGGATCCATCATTTTAGTGATTGGAGGTGAGTATGGGTGAACCCACGTTTGGGACATGAATCCCCCTATGCTGAAGTATGTTGATCAGAGATATTTTTAGTATTGGTTGAAGTAAGTATTGTTAATAAGGATCACAAACATGAAGATCATATTAGTTATAAATTTACTCAATGGCATGAAATCCAACTCAATGCCTTTTTCTTTGGATTTCCAAATGATCTATATCAAATAACAAAGTATTGGCTATGGACCAATTACATTCATATTATTTAATGCTTTACTTATATATATATATACATGTATATATATTCATGGTGAAATACATACATATATATATATGTATGTATGTATGTATACGATGACACATTATTGCTAGTTTCCTCTTGTCTAGGCTGAGAAAATTCTATGATATTTCCTTATGTGACTTTTTCAGTTTAGTTGCCTTCAGCTTTTAGTTATAATAGTTATTCTTTTTATCTTGATGATAATATCACATATACACACATATCTTTTTACTAGACATGTATTGGATTGTGTTAGTGATCCAAATAAGTATTTTACTGACACTCTTCTTGAGACACCATTCTTCTGGGATACATGAGAAGATCTTCACATATTTATAGACACAAGATGGGATGACACATGAGACTGATCTAGCAGGATGGATTTGATCTATATATGGAGATCATGTATATGGTTTAGATCAGTGTTAATAGTAGCGTATTGTAACATTATTTATTTTTATTTTATTTAATCATGTATATGATGTCTTTCTAATGGGATACTAGTGTTGTATGCATGACATTACAGTCTGGGACCTTACTATATTTCATTATTTACTATAGCCTTGTTTATATTTATTTCTTCTTCACTCTCATTATTTACTAATATGGGTGATATTTGATTATTTAATCATTCACATACTCCAACATGAGGGAATAGACATCATGTTATCTCAACCATGTCCCATGATACTAGTCAAAAGGCTCTACCATATGAGGCTGCACACTTGAGGGCTTGTGGAAAACAAGCTCGTGGCACTATTTTAGTGACATATTGGATGAGATGTCACAACGTAGTATCAGAGACGTTCCTTTTTTATATTAATATTTGTGATATGGTATACAAGAGTTCTACGAATATTTCAAATCCAGTGATGTATATCATAATGGTGCATCAAGAACACTTATATAATTATATTTTCCTTGTAACCATGGATATGGGAATACAATTCTAATATGTGATGTTATAGATTTATATGATTTTAACATTTATGGAAGCAAATTTTTTGTAAAGGTTATATTTTATTAAATATTCTATCAACTAGATTATTTTTAGGAGGCCAGTGATGGATTTTTACTCTTGGAATGTAATGGAAATGGGAATCTCATGAATCATATTTGGCACATAGTGTAAACTTGTTATAGGCATGTTAGAGTGTTATTTTACATATGAAATAGTCCAATTTTTTTTATTTGTATGAAACAAACTAAATCATGTTTCCCTAAATAGTCTCTTGGTTTAATTCTTATCAATTTTTCCAACATGTACATGAATTACCTTCTGATGGAAGGTTATTTGGATCTATGATAAGGTGTTCACAAGTGGGGATGATGACTCGCTCCTCATGTACAATAGGTGTAGTGACCCAAGTAGTTCAATTTGCAATATTATTCCTTTAATTAGACCCATTATTATAATATTCAATTTGAATTTCATCTATTTAAATGTTTATAACAACCTACATTGAGATTTACCATCCTTCATTCTATGATATCTTACATAACCAACCTTTTTTCGGTTATCAATTAATGTTTTCAAGTGTGATGTAGATAGGTACCTAAATGTTTATGATGAATTGATAACATGATGGTCTATTAGGATATATAGATATCTAGTGATAATTTCATTTATCTAATTACTTGACATCATAAAACTCTTAGGAGTAGTTCCTTAAAAGTATTATCATAGAGGAGCAAGGCCCTAATAGACAAATGAAAGATAGGTTTTACCATTATAGTTTAATGTTTTATTTACCTCTATAGATAGGGTTTATATGGGTGTTAGATGACTTTCATTGAAATATTTGTGGGGATAATTCCCCATGATATGTCATTTTGGTGAGAGGATTGACCTTTGGGCTATGTAGTTGGACTATGTGACCCACATATTAGATTTGATCTATAGGACAAGGTGGGATACCTGGAGGACATTAGTTTTAAATTTGACTCTTGTAGGTCAATGTTTATATTGATCGAGGGAAAACTATGAGTAGGTTTATCCTAAGATTATATATGACTTTGAGGTTTTTATATTAGATTTATTCTCTTGTTGAGACTGATTAATGGGATGTAATTGGGTTTTATGAGATAGAAATAATGATGCCTCCTATTTCAATGGAAGAACATTGGGCACTTCTGTTTCAGGACCGAGTTCAATGGGTTTGACAATTTGGGTTGATGAACTAGTTAAACGTCCATTATATAGTTGTTAATGTAGCCATATAATACAATGATTATCATGACTAAACCAACACTGGATGATGAGTGTCCATGTAATGAATTCTGCACAAGAGTTCTTCTAAATTTTATAGAGGACATCTAATATAGATTTTTTTTAATTAGACTTTAGTTCTATGTAGACTGGTTATATTGGAGATTTTATGGAGTAATAGTAGGATTATGAGTCATGTGATAATGATATGCATCATTTATGTGTGTTAAAAATTAAATATTGAATTAGTGAGTGGTTTGGAATGATCAACGGAATGATGATTTTAAAGAAATTTTTTTGTTTTTATTTATTAAGAGTTGTGATGAAATGAGAAATGTTAATCTTTCATTTAGGATACACTGATATTGATCAGGTTCCATTATATTTTTGACATTTGGAATGTCTATAAAATGATTTTTTAGGACACACGAGGCCATAAGTTAGTTAACATCAATTATAACATGTTTGATGCGAGCTTGGATTGATGAGAGATGTACACACTTATCAATGGAATTTTATTATACTCTAAACATAGAGATGATAAAACCCAATATCCTGATTTCTTCTTATTTATGTAGAGAGTGTGTCATCTATATGTTGATCTTCTTTTATTTTAAAAATCATTTCAGCTTAATATGGAAGAAATCCTTGTGTGTTTCACTTAAGGCTCGGTAAAAATGTAATACATATGGTGGTAAGTGCACCATTGGACATTTGAGAGTGGTAATTGTTATTATGTTTTTAATTACAGCAATTCCATGGGTGCTGTTTATATGGATTATAATTGGGTTATATGTGACACTTTCATTTATGCTCGGTTGTGAGTTAGCTGTCATCTATTCTAGTAATTATATCTGGAAAAGAGATTTTTATACATTTTTCAAGGATTCATTTATATGGTGTGAAGACAAGGACAATCCTATAGTTTATAGTTTCATTTTTGTACCTATACTTTTAACATCATGTGAGAAGGGTCATAGGTCCATGAGATTTTTCATTGGAAGGTCACGTATATTTTTCCATGTTGTTGAATAAATTGACTTGTGTATTACTAGATTCTATGGGGAATTATTGATATTTTTTCTTGTTGTCGAAGTTAAATAAAATGGAAAAGATATTAAATTTCTATAAAATGCACCTTGAATATAGTTATAGGAACCTATAATCATACATGGCATTGATGTAGGTGTTCCTTTGGATAAATTCACTAAGATGGTGTTTATTTGACACATTGGTTGTGTGAGTAAGGAGTTTTTGAAAATATATTACCAAAAGAATCCCATCATGAGTTATCTTATATAGATAGCTATGTTTAGTGAGGAACTACAATGGGAATTATAATGGTATGTGTCAAGGGGAGGCTAATGGTATGTCAAATCATTTAAATGGAAGGTTATAACTAACAGGTTGAGCTTCATTGAATGATATTTGACTGTGTAGTTCACAAATGTGGGACAAGAGTAGTGTCCTTGTGTGTGATCATGTGTAACTAGTGAGAAAAAAGACTAAAGATTTATTAGGCTTATTGGGACATATTTATTTTTGAAATTCTGATTGTGGTAATAACATGGCTCAGAATTGACCATTTAAAATTAACAACCTATCATGGTGAGATCCAAAAGCCATTTGATTATTCTATTTTTGAGGCGATTCTAGTTTTTCCTAGATGATATATGGTAGGTTCATCCATGATGTTATTATGATTCTTATGTTTTTTTATATATTTTTGTGATTTATGATTCATGTGTTTAAAATGGATCTTAGAATCTTGTTAGGAATTCAATAATGAAATACAATTGTTTGAACAAAATTCAAGACATTGGTATGTTGAATGATTGTTTTCATTTACAAAAAGGAATCTCGCGGACAAGAACTTTTATGGTGGGAAGGTTTTAATGTCCTACATTTTTTGAAGTTTCCAATTTTCAAATGTTTTTTATTTTCATTTACTGGATATGTCAAATAATTATTGGAGATTCATTATGTAATTATAAAGGTCATAATTTTATGGTTTTATTTTTCATTGGGTTTTCCCTAAAAAAAGTAAATAAATAAAGGTGATAACATCATTAGTTATGGATTTTCTCGTGATTGGTTCTAGGGGATCCCTAGATACATTTTCCATGTGGTTTCTCCAATTTATATAAATAAAATGGTGTTTGGTGAGTTATATCCAATTATATTATTTTTTATTTTACATTTTTTCATTGTATTTTATTATATTTTTATTTTTTTGTTTCTGGAAATTTCTTGTGATTTAAAATTATTGGAAGGTACATGGAAACCAATGCATCTTGACTCAAACATTAGTGATCATATATGGAGTTGTAAATATCTATTTAAAAATGGTTAGAATATTTTGAAATGGAGGTGGTATGTCATATATACCATATTTTAATTATGCATGTTTATAGTTTTATTTTCATTCTTGGGATTTCCATTGAGGTTGAAAACCATTTTTAGATTTATTCCATTAGACTATTTCATTAGTTTTCTAGGTTAATTAATTTGATAAATTACAGGGTCACTAAAAACCACTTCACATTAGATTCATACTTATATTTGAGACTATCAATGAGATCAAGGTCCCCACTGTGGGGTGCCTCCACTTATGACCTAACCTATATGATCCCATGTAGGATGCCTCCAATATCATACACCTTGTGAGGATATGAATAGGGATTCACATAAATTTTTATTAACATAGAGTATCCCAAATGGGTTGAATATTTTTACATGATAACCTTAAGGATCCTGAGTAGGAAGCCTCTTCTATGAACTGACCTTGGGAACTAAGTGGGTGCCATAATTATTTACCAACCCTAAGCTAGTACGACATGGGTATGGGAAGATATGGTAGCGAGCCTCACATTAGAAGCTATTCCGTAATTTTAAGACCATGTGGATTTGAAAGTAGTAGTGTGTTTAGGTATTACACCACCATCTCTATTTTATTTATATAGTTACCTATTTACTATTGATACAACTATGATTGGAAAAGGATCTTCAAGGAACTTGGATGATGGATCTGTTTTGATTTGATTCTATGGTGGGGGATTACCAGGTGCACTTCCCGGAAAATCCCAATGAGCATTCTTATTAATGATTTCCATTACAATAATTCCAATTATTCATTGGGATCCACTAACTAAATATTTATTTTTAAACGAGAATGGAAATTTTATCAAAGATCCCCACTAACTTGTGAAACTCTATACATGAATATAATATAGGATCAAGGGGATTACTAGAGGTTTCTGAGTGGAAAATCATCCCATGAATTGTGGATGTTGTTATCCTCCTTTAGGATTTACATTTACCTCAATTAGGGATGCTTGGGAGACTACATAGGGCCACATTAATACAAAATTACTGCATTTACTATAGGAATCTTGGAATAGGTTTGTGTACATGGTTGTTAAATGGAATCCGAGTGTCATTTTGGACCTTCAGTGTGTTGATAAAACATAAGGAACATCCACATTAGGGATAATATAAGTTTAAATGTTGTGATTTACTATAGATCTAGACCTAGAAATTTGCCATTAGACTAGATTACACATGACATTGATTGTGTGGCATATAGCTTATTTCCTTTTCTAGGATGTATTGTGTCTACAATAATCTATAATTATCGTTATTTTTTGTGAGTATGAGTGAACCTCGGGTAAGTACATGAATCCACATGTTGTGAGATACCATGATCCAAGATATTTATGAAACTGAAAAAAATTTCTATTGAGAATTTGGATTATGGACCTTTGAATCAATATAGTTATACAAATATTCGGGGTCATGACATTAAACTCAATGCCTTATTGATATTATATTTAGAAGATCTGGATCACAGAATCAAGGATCATTTGTGGACTTATTTTATTCATATTATTTTATGCCTCATATATATATATATATCTGTGTGTGTGTGTGTGTGTGTATTCCATTACATTATTTCAAGTTTTGTCTTATCTAGTCTGAGAATGATCCCAAATAAATCCCTATGTGAGTTTTTTTGGTTTAGTAATTTTCAAATTTCAGTTATAATTATATTTTTTAACCTGATGAGTAGCTTATATATACATATACTGCTCCAAATGGATATGTACAAGACCGTGTTGGTGGTTTCCTACTATTTTTTCACTCACACCAAGCTCAGGATGCCACTACAATTGAGAACCCAATATGAGACTCACATGGTTACATAAATAGGATGGGCTATGGCCCAGGGCTAATATATAAGGTTGGTTACGATTTTTATATGAAGATTGCGTTTGTGGTCTGACTTAGTGTTAGAAGTATATACTTTTGAATTTATTTCTATATCTTTTATTTACTCATGTATATGTTGTCAAACCACTGGGTTACCAGAGTTATTTGTATGACTTGTATCTTCATGCCCTTACTACATTTCATTCTTTATTACTATCTTGATTATATATATCTCTCTTATACTATAATTATCTACTGATTTTTAGGATATATGTTTTTTCCATCATTTCTTACTCTGATATAAGGGAATATTCTCCTAACTATCACAACCTAGTCCCTCATTACTAGTCAACAACCTTTTATTTAAAATGAAGTTCAATTTAGGCTTCTAGAAAACTGGCTTGGTTCAACAATTTAGTGATATTCAGTCTGAGATGTTAAACATAATGTGACCATGTATCCCACAATTATATCTTTTCTGAACATCTTGCTTCTATGAATCAAATATTTCTAGATTTGGAATGGAACTTCTATATGTTTCTGATTCGAAATTATATTTTATTCAATATTTTAAATCTATATTATTTCATACTAAAAATATTGGGGTTTCCATTGATGTTTTATTATTTTATATGTTTATTTTTTTCATATTATACTCATACCCTTGATATCCTCATCCAATATCTTCAGTTTTTCATCCATCTAATTTAAACTCAATGAATCTTATATTCTAGATAATCTTATTTCTCTCCATTTTGTAATGATAGTAAGGATTTATTCTATTAAATCCTTTTCCATTCTTATTTTATTCCCAATTTTTTATGATTTTTCCTCAATAAAATCAATTTAATCCTCTATGTTATTTATTGTTTTTTATTCTATATTCCAAGGCCACTACCAATATTTTTAGAATTTGATTTTTTATGTTGAAATATTCAATCATTTGATCTTACTCCTCACAATTGATAACTAAATGTCCAACATTTGTTTATAGGTATTGGATATTTTCTTAGCTGTTGTAACACCCCGAGCTTCCACGATACGCTTCTCTTTCAATAATGCAATAGCTTGCATTGTACGCAAGTTCAAGATTCTAACACATCGTGACCAATCAAAATAGCCATTATGAATATTAATAGCCACTTATTGAAATTATATATATATTATATTTCAAAATGGACTTCATTTTTGTATTCATAATATCAAAATTAGCCTATGTTGAATTTTTGGAATTTTTCTGAGAACTTCCAATTTTTTATGAATAGTGAAAAATACTTAAAAACAACTTTTTTAATAAAAATAATTTATAGTGATAAATTATAATATTGAGTGGTTTTAAAGTATAATTAGAATATATTTTTACCATTTTATCCAATGGTGGTCATTAGAATTAATTTCACTTTGAAATTGGACTTAAACAATTGACAATCTTTTGATTGACATTCTTTCTTAAAAACACACTATTTGTTGTGACAGTAGGAATTAATTATAAAATTAATTAATGCAACTTATATGTTTGGAATTTTTTAAAATAGAAATAATTTTTTAATTCTGAATATCAATTATAGTTTAGGGAGAAATTTTGGCATTGTTCTGAAAAACATCAATTTTTGATGAATAGTGAAACCACTAAGTGGTAGTTAAAAAACTAATTTTTCATTTAAATGAAACATTACCACTTCTGTGATTTGATTTTCAAAAACCCTACATACATGGTTTTCATTAGGATGTTAAATGTGGTTCAATGAGATTAAGACAGTTTTTTTTGGTGAATAGTAACTTTTAAGTTTAATTAATCACGATTAAAGTTAATTAGTGAAATTTAAGGTAAAAATGATATTATAAAAATATGAAAATACCCTTAAACTTGTCCTACCCTTATTGGATGAGTCATGTCCGACCAAGACAATCCATGGTTCAACTTGGGGTCCCCATGGAGCCACTTGGGTAAGAAAATGACATTAATAACTTTTTATTTAAAGTAAAAATAAAATTGTCACAAACATGTGTTTTTTTACTAAAAAAATTATTACATGGGGTGATATAATTTAAAATTTAGACTATAAATATTCATTGTAAATATAAAAAGATTTCATACATCATGATATTTTTTACATAATTTTTAGACATTAAATAAATTTAAAATTTTATGACACCATGATGATGCAGTGATTACCTCATTAATTAATGATTCAAATAAAATGAAATGATAATGTAAAATCTAAGACATAAACTTGTCAAAAACCTATTGGATTGGTATATTTAGAACCCTTATCACCTTAGAATTGAAATATATAATTGTGGGACCATTGAAATCCAAAAATCACTTCATAATAATGTAACATTTCATTACTTTCCAAGAGTGCCCCTCCTCTCCTCTTATAAAAGGCCCCCACCTCTACCACCTTATTCACACCATCAAAGCCATTTGGATCGGCCAAAATCTACCCAAATACTCTCCCAATTTCCCTATCTTACTCCTAGAAGCCTCATTTTGGGCAGAAGTCTTCCCGAGGAAGCGTTTGGCTCAAATCCAAAAGAGTTACCCGATTTTAAGGTAATGTCTTCTTTTATGTTCTTTTGTTTTATTTTGCTTCTCCAACCTCTTAAAAGATTTTTATTCATTTATTTTGTAACATAAAAAGTATCTCAAATATACTAGGATGTTGTTATGAGAAGGACTTTATTTACACTTACACAAACCATCATCTAATGGTTAAAGAACATACTGTTTCTGTGGTTGGCGAAGTTCTGCCTCATGAAACGATGATTGTTCAATATTCTTTTAACACCTCTCATGGTGGCCATTATGATAATACTATTTTTATATATGATATATATTATGTTTTTGTTTTCCTTATGATTCTGTATTTTTCATTTATGGCATACCTTTAGGATTTCCATTATGGGCAAACGCGATAATTTCATTTTAGGAAGTACGGACTACCGCCCCCTCAAAGTGATTTGAATCGTTAATGCCATATGTGGGAGGTATAAAGGATGGAGTAAATGATATTATACTTGATATTATACTGTATTTATAGTATAAATTTATATAATTATAATTTTATTCCATTAAATACGAAATACAAATGAAAGTAGCGTTCATGCGTACGTACAGCTTACCATCTCCATGAACGGTGCATTTCATATCTTACCTCTAAATGTTATATAATATTGTAAATGAATGTATATACTAGATATATATGATATATATTATATATACATTATTAATATAATATTTAAGATAATGGATATTCTACCACATAAATAACTTGTAATTATAAGAATTTTATTACCAAAGATCCACAAAATTACCGTTATTAACATAAATAATTACATAGTGTTCATAACATGGTAATAAGTGATATAAAGGGAATAATGAACTTGAAAAGGTTCTTATGCAAGTAGAAATTTACTCTAGTTTATTATTCAGGAGGTTAAAGAATGGTCGAGTCAAGTCGGACATGAGGTAAGGGAAATTCTTGACCCAATTTTCGTTCTTTGGGTTAATCTCCTACTTTCAAATTATGTCATGATATTATTATGTTCTATCTTATATTTGTACATTATTTTTGTGTACTTATAGTGAATACACATAATAGTTCTATTTTATTTAAAAAATTATCTTTGTGAGGGACTTCTTCTCAATCACCATTCATTGAGGCATATTTTGTTTTATACACAATTTTCTTTTATACGGTGTATAAAACCCTTTGACTTTTACATTTATTCAAAAGGAATCTTTTTATACGAAGAGTTTTACTAAACTAAAAAATGGAAATTTTTTCTTCTCGTACGTATGCGGCGAAAACGAATTCTCCACCGTTGTGACCATTATTTGAGCTTCGACTTCCTCTACAAGCCATAATTTTTTTAAAATGACAAATAAATACAAAGTTTTAATTTTCTTTTATTTTGGTATTGAAAATTGTTTTGAAAGTGTTTTTATTATATCAATGTCTTGTATTGATATCTTGTGATTGAAATGTGGAAATGTTATGTTTCCTTTATGCATGTTTTATGTGATACGATTATGTTATGGTTTATGATATGTTTAAACCTATTCATATGAGGAATGCATTGGACTTAATAAGTGACAGTTAGAGCCCGCTATAGATCCTCGATGCAGTGGCTGGTCTCATAAGAGAAACAAGTGTCTTGGCACGAGGCCTTGACAAAATATTACTTGTAGTCTTGGCACGAGGCCTTAGCTACGTGTTTATGACAGTCTGGTATTATGCATTCCATCATTATGAAAGTGGTTATTGATATTGCATGTGATTATTTGACCAGTAGAATAACCATGTGAATAAGTAAATGACATGATCTCATTTTACTTTTTCCATATTATGTTTAAGTTTATCATTAAAAGTCTTTCGTTTTTGTCATACATTGCCTAATATGTTTATGTTTATTTATGAAAGCTCCTGCTATATTGTTATCCTTACTGAGCATCTGAGCTCACCCCTTTCAATGTTTTATTTTTCCCAGGATGTGATGAAATATTTTATGACTGACCTATATGGATAGTCTGAAGGGGATAGAAGTGTGGACTATAGAGACTATGTTATTGTGATAGTTCACTTTATGATGTAATGTAACATTTATGAATGTATCTAGTGTTTCCAAGGCTACTAAACTAATCGGTCTTTCAAGACTTGATCTTTTGTGATCCTGCCAATGTTACGCAATAATGCACTGACTCTGGGTAACTGTGGTCGGGGCGTTATAGTTGGTATCAGAGGCAGTTTAGTACTAACCTTGGAAGCTATATTTAGATAAACTCTGATTAGAGCACATATCCATAAGATAGACTTTGAGGACTAGTTTAGAAGAACTTCCTAGAATTTTGGTATTATAGATATTTTGTGAGTTTCCGAACAATACATACCTGTATGGATACGAGCAGGTTGAGGCGGCTTTGGCACAGATGTACCTTGGGGTAAAACCCGAAAACACAACTTTCAGCTAGACTCGAACGGGAACTGGTCCACGACAACGGGCCTTGCTGCACTCTTGGTTACGACACTCCCGAGGGATATGCTTAGGATAATTCTCATTTTCATTACAAACCATTATGAAGGGTTTTTGAGTATATACTTCATCAAAGAAAACATTTCTTTTTTATTATTATGGATTATATCCATAAATAGTTCAATTTATGTTAAGTGTTTTACAAGTATGGAATTATGTATTTTGATTCATAAACTAATCTAGTTTATGCCATTTTTTAGAAATGATGCCTTGTGGGAGGAATGGAAACCGTATAAATGCATGCAATCCATGTAGGGATTTCCCTCCTTCTCAAGATAATTATTGTGGAGCTGGAGATACAACTGGTGCTGATCAACTTATCACCATACTGGGACAACTCACGTAGGTTATGAATAATAACCTTACTTGTATGGAGCACCCTGATCCGCAACATTGAGGATCAATGTTAGACCACTTCATGAGGCAACAACGGCCAACATTTAATGGGGGTACAAATCCATTAGTAGCTGAGCAATGGATAAAATCCTTAGAGAAAATATTCCACGCCTTGGGAGTAGAGAAAGGGAGAAGGTTCTCATGGCTGTTTATCGGCTCACTGGAGATGCCGATCAATGGTGGTCGCTGATTCAAAACACGAAAGAAGATGAAGAAGTATCTAATACGGAATGGAGGGAGTTCAAAGATATTTTCTTAGAAAAATACTTCCCTCATGACCATAGAGCAGATATTGAAAGGAAATTTCTAAGTCTGAGACAAAAGGAGGATGATAATGTCACAAAGTATGAGGCTGACTTTACAAGGTTAGTGAGGCATGATGCAGATTATATACGTAACCCAAGAAGTAATATTGATCGTTTCTTTGATGGGTTAAAACCATTTCTCCGTCGAGCTTTTGTATCACAATCTTTCTCAACATACGAAGATATAGTCACGCGTTCTATCAATACAGATAAGGAATTCTATAAATCCTATGACAATAAAGTAATGCAAGAGAAGGAGAGAACATTGGAACAAGAGACAGATAAAGGGAAAAAGGGAAATAAGGATTTTACATTATGCGATAATTGTGGGAAGAATCACCCTGGTACTTGCCTAAAAGGAATGGGAGTTTGTTATAAATGTGGAGAAAAAGGTCACCAGGCTCGTGATTTCAAGGGAAAGAAAGAGGCTATGAATGTTGAATGCTACAATTGTAGAGAAATGGGGCATTATGAAAATGAATTTCCTAAGAGCCAAGGAGACTTAACTCAAAAATGTCCAAGGGGTCAAGGACAAGCTTATGTTGTTGCTACAGATGAAGTTGAATAATTAATATATTTGTGTTTTTGGAATCAAGGATTATATTCTTGTTATAATAATAATGTGATATATAAGGACTGTACTGTAGTACTTGTTGTTTTCATTTAGGTTTTAATATGATTAAGGTAATCAAATTTTTAGTATGTGACAATAATAGAAACTTTACCTTGTTTGGGGAATCTGATGTTACAATTGATTTTGGAATTTAGAGACCTTTTAGAGAATGTCTGGACAGAGGTATTTTGGGTAAATACAAAGGTTGGAATGGATTAATTTTAACCTTTGATAGTATTGTTTAAGGTTAAAAAATTTCTGAAGACTATTTTTGGAATATTATAATACTATAGTTTTAGGAAAAGGACAACCTACAGGTCGAGGGATAACCCGTCACGTCGGACAAAGCTGCAGTAATCAAACCCACAACCATAGTGCGATAGGTCTTTATTACCTACCACTAGCCTACTGGAAATCCCTGGTTATTAAAAATAGTTTTCCTAATCTAAATGGTATGTGTTAATATCTGGAACCTTATAAAATTAAGATAAATAGAATATTTTTGACTTCTTTTAGCATTTGGAGTGAAATATGGGTTTGTGGTAAATATTTATTAAAGAATGAAAGTATACATGACAAGTAAGTATACTTCCTTACGTTCTTAGTAAATCTCCTAAATAAATTCATCAACTTTATGAAAGGTAACTTAAAAAAAACGTTGTCGGTTAACTTTTCCAACTGGGGAATCAATTATCGTTTAACCAATAACAAGTTTGTGATTTTCATATAGTTAACGTTCTCCTAACCCTATTTTCTACAACTCTCCATTAGACCTGGATGGTTTGTTTTTCCTCCATATCCATATTTTCATAGAATCCAAGTATGGGCTATCTCGGGTGACATTTGTACTTCTCTTTCTTTTTTTTCCAAGGTTGGGGCCGAAGCCTCATTTATTATTAAAGGAAAGCAAAGACCTCTTTTAACTAGGTAGAGGGAGACCCATTACAAATCCCGAAGGCCCAGTGGGCATTTTGACCATTACATGGCCCGTAGACCCATTTTTTTGGCTCGAAGCCCATTCTGTGAATAGTACTGCTACAGTACCTGCACTGCTACAGTACTACACAATACCCACCACAGCTACAGTACTCTGTTGTCGCTATAGTGCTCGTCGTTTCTACATTACGCCGCTGCTATAGTATCTGCGCCCAATGGGTTTTGAACCCCCATTTTTCAGGTAGATTTAAGGGGTTCTTACCACTAATCCAAACCCCAACTACAGTACTTCTCTTTATTTCTTTTAATGTTATATTTTTATTAACACTATTTACGATGTGGGTTTTCCAAAAAGGTATTTTCTATTTTCAACCTTTTATTTTCAAATTTTGAGGACACAATTTATTGAAGGAGTGGAGAATGTAACACCCCAAGCTTCCAAGATACACTTCACTTTCAATAATGCAATAGCTTGCATTGTACGCAAGTTCGAGATTCTAACACACTACGACCAATCAAAATAGCCATTATGAATAGTAATACCCACCTTTTGAAATTATATATATTTTATATTTCAAAATGGACTTAATTTTTGGATTCGGAATATCGAAATTATCCTATGTTGAATTTTTGGTATTTTTCTGAGAACTTACAATTTTTTATGAATAGTGAAAAATACTTAAAATAAATTTTTTTAATAAAAATAATTTATAGTGATAAATTATACTATTGAGTGGTTTTAAAGTATAATTAGAATATATTTTTACCATTTTATCCAATGGTGGTCATTATAATTAATTTCACTTTAAAACTGGACTTAAACAATTGTCAATCTTTTGATTGATATTCTTTCTTAAAAACATGCTATTTGTTGTGTCAACGGGAATTAATTATAAAATTAATTAATGCAACTTATATGTTTGGAATTTTTTTAAATAGACATCATTTTTGAATTTGTAATATCAATTATATCTTAGGGTGAAACTTTGGCATTGTTCTGAAAAACTTCAATTTTTGATGAATAGTGAAACGACTAAGTGGTAGTTAAAAAACTAATTTTCCATTTAAATGAAACATTACCTGATTTGATTTTAAAAAACCCGACATACATGGTTGTCATTAGGAAGTAAAATTTGGTTCAATGGGATTAAAATAATTTTTTGGTGAATAGTAACTTTTAGGTTTCATTAATCGCGATAAAAGCTAATTATTGAAATTTAAGGTAAAAATGATATTATAAAAATATGAAAATACCCTTAAAGTTGTCCTACCCTTATTTTATGAGTCATGGACGAACAATAAAATCCATGGGTCAACTTGGGGACCCCATGGAGCCACTTGGGTAAGAAAATGACATTAATAACGTTTTATTTAAAATAAAAATAAAATTGTCACAAACATGTGTTGTTTTACAAAAACAATTATTACATGGGGTTATATAAGTTACAATTTCAACTATAAATATTCATTGGAAATATAATAAGATTTCATACATCATGATAGTTTTTATATAATTTGTATACATTAAATAAATTAAAATTTTCATGAAACCATGATGATGCACCGACGACCTCATCAATTAACGATTTAAATAAAATGAACAGATAATGTAAACTCTTAGACTCAAAATTGTCAAAAACCTATTGGATGGGTATTTTTCGAACCCTTCTCACCTTATACTTGAAATATATAATTTTGGGACCTTTGAAATCCGAAAACCACTTCATAATAATGTAACATTTCATTACTTTCCAAGAGTGCCCCTCCTCTCCTCTTATAAAAGGCCCCCACATCAACCACCTTATTCACACCATCAAAGCCATTTGGCTCGACAAAACTCTTCCCAAATACTTTTCAAACTTCCCTATATTACTCCTAGAAGCCTCAATTTGGGCAGAAGTCTTCCCAAGGAAGCCTTTGGCTCAAATCCAAAAGAGTTACCCGATTTTAAGGTAATGTCTTCTTTTATGTTCTTTTTTTTATTTTGCTTCTCCAACCCCATAAAATCTTTTTATTCCTTTATTTTGTAAAAAAAAGTATCTTAAATATACTAGGATGTTGTTATGAGAAGTATTTGATTTACACTTACACACACCTTCGTCTAATGGTTAAAGAACATACTGTTTCTCTGGTTGGTGAATTTCGGCCTCACGAAACGATGATTGTTCAATCTTCATTTAACACCTCTCATGGTGGCCATTATGATGAAACTATTTTTATATATGATATATATTATGTTTTTGTTTTCCTTATGATTCTTTATTTTTCATTTATGGCATACATTTATGATTTCTATTATGGGTAAATGCGATAATTTCATTTTAGGAATTACGGACTACCGCCCCCTCAAAGTGATTTGAATAGTTAATGCCATATATGGGATGTATAAAGGATGGTGTAAATGATATTATACATGATATTATACTTGAATTATAGTATACCATTATATAATTATAATTTCATTCCATTAAATACGAAATAGAAATGAAAGTAGCATTCATGCGTACGCACGACTTACCGTCTCCATGAACGGTGCAATTCATTTCTTACCTCTAAATGTTATATAATATTATAAATGCATGTATATACTGGATATATATGATATATATGATATCTAAATCATGAATATAATATTGATGATAATGGATATTCTACCACATAAATAACTTTTCATTATAAGAAGTTTATTACCAAAGATCGACAAACCGATTGTTATTAACATAAATAAGGTCATATTGTTCATAACATGGTAATAAGTGATATAAAAGGAATAATGAACTTAAAAAGGTTCTTAAGAAAGTATAAATTAACTCTAGTTTATTATTCAGGAGGATAAATAACGGTCGAGTCAAGTCGGACATGAGGTAAGAGAACTTCTTAACCCAATTTTCGTTCTTTGGGTTAATCTCCCACTTTCAAATTATTTCATGATATTATTATGTTCTACATTATATTTGTACATTATTTTTGTGTACTTATAGTGAATACACATAACAGTTCTATTTTCTTTTAAAAAAATTATCTTTGTAAGGGACTTTGTCTCAATCACCATTCATTGAGGCATATTTTATTTTATACACAATTTTCTTTTATACGGTGTATAAACCCCTTTGACTTGTACGTTTATTGAAAAGGAATATTTTTATACGAAGCGTTTTACTAAAGGACAAAAAGGAATTTTTTTCATGTCTTACGTATGCGGAAAAAACGACTTCTCCGCCGCTGTGACCATTATTTGAGCTTCGGTTTCCTCTACAAGCCATAATTTTTTTTAAATGAAAAATAAAAACAAAGTTTAAATTTTCTTATATTTTGGTATTTAAAATTGTTTTGAAAGAGTTTTTATTATATCAATGTATTGTATTGATATCTTGTGATTGAAATGGGGAAATTTTATGTTTCCTTTATTCATGTTTTATGTGATACGATAATGTTATGGTTTATGATACGTTTAAACCTATTCATATGAGGAATGCATTGGTCTTAATAAGTGACCGGTGGAGCCTGCTATAGATCCTAGATGCATTGGTAGGTCTCATGAGACAAACTAGTGTCTTAGCATGAGGCCTCGACAAAATATTATTTGTAGTCTTGTCACGAGGCCTTGGCTACGTGGTTATGATAGTCTGGCAGTAATAATTCCATCATTATGAAAGTGGTTATTGATATTTCATGGGATTATTCGACCAGTAGAATAACCTTGTGAATAAGTAAATGGCATTACCTCATTTTACTTTTTCCATATTATGTTGAAGTTCAAGTTTAAAAGGCTTTTGTTTTTGTCATACATTGCCTTAAATGTTTATATTTATTTATGAAATCTCCTGCAATATTGTTATCCTTACTGAGCATCTGAGCTCACCCCATTCCATGTTTTATTTTTTCCAGGATGTGAAGAAATATTTTATGACTGACCTACAGGGATAGGCTAAATGGGATAGAAGTGTGGACTATGGAGACTATGTTATTGTGATTTTTCACTTTATGATGTAATGTAACATTTATGATTGTATCTAGTGTTTCCAAGGCTACTAAACTATTCGGTCTTTCAAAACTTGATCTTTTGTGATCATTCTAATGTTACACAATAATGCACCGACTCTGGGTAACTGGGGTCAGGGCATTACAGCTGTTACATGAAATCTTATTATATTATAATCCTAGTTTTTCTTCCACATAATCATAAATATAACATCTTCCATTCAGCTGAATAAGAGACCCATAAATTTAAAATATAAATAATATATATAAAAAGGAATTAAAATCCGATGTAACTATTGGATCATATATTTTTACGTTGGTTGGGGAGTCATTCATTTAGAGAGACTTCATCATACACTTATTTTCCCCTTTCCAGCATAAACCAATTCTCATATTATTTATTATGTATTCTTCCATTAAAATACATATATACTTATAAAATTTGACATGACCCACCTTCTAGAAATTGTTACTTTTAATGATCTTTTTATTACCTTTTTTACATGGGAATCAATCCGTAATTTCAATCGATTATTTTTAAATATGAAACCATTTCTAACAAATAAAAAATCAATTGCAATAAAATTTCATGTGATAGTCCAAATATGTCTTTATAGTATGTCATGAACTACATTTTCTATCAATGAAAATTTTCAAAATATAAAAATATTGATTTCAATAATAATTCAATGTGAGTAGAAAATCTGAGATAAACTTTAGTGGTTGATAACAATACATATCCATTTTCATGGATTCCATTTGATTGGTCCCCAAGGTTCCCTAGTAGGGGATGAATCAATGCATGAAAAATTAAAGAACATTTATTCCACTATCCATTCATTCCATTGTGAATATTATTCCAACATAGGTTTAAACTATTTTCAACTATTTTCTTGATATATTTCTTTTCTCAGATACCCCAAAATGTATGAAAATATGTAGAAAATTAAAGCATGTTAGGACATGATTATTTTTATTTAGTTCACCCGAACTGGAATAATCCAAGTAGCATACTATCCATAATGTATTGATGTACCAAAACCCATCCCTGCACTAGTTGGTGGGAAAAAAATGTGGTGGTTACCTAATACATTGAATCACTCCATACTACCTTATTTAGTGGTATCGTCACTTATATATCATGGTGAATTTCATTCCACATTATTTATGCATTACTTTGGGGTAGGATCATCAATATTTTATGGATACATAGGTCTCTTTATTATTGACAATTTCATAGATGTGGGCATCATTGAATAAGTACTGATGTTTTTTTGAAATCATAATTTATCCCCATTTACTTCTTTGTTTTGAAAAACTTCTCAGACAAAAATATTCATTATATTTCAATAATGATAATACCACATAGTCATATTTTAATGGATTAACATTCAATAGCTAATAATTTAAGTGAACTTTTCCTTTTGAGTTTGGAGGAAATATTCTTTTTCTTCTTATTTATAAACAATAACACTCTTTTATTTCAATTTCCAATAAGATATAAAATTTCTGGTAGGTTCATATCCCTATCTATTAAAGTATTTTATATTTTACAAGTAAATGAACCTTTGATCTCCCTTCATTTATTCCATCGTGTGTGAAATGTTTTTAGTAGAGACACTTTTTTCTCTTACTTGTTTTCTAATTCATTATTAAAAGTGAAAACACATATGATAAACAACCTTCCATTTTTTAAAATATAGATAATTCATGACTCCTGAGATTAATAATTATATTATATCGATTTTCCATTCTCTCTTAGTCCACCAATATTAATAAATCATTATGTAATTTTTTTCATAATATCATATTGTTACTGAAAAAGAATTTCACAATGTCTAAATTCCCATGATCTCTATGAAATATTGCATGTAACCACTTAATGAAATATCTCCCTCCTTTATAGAGAGAAATTAATCATCTATAAAATAACTAAAAATATCCAAAACCTTCTCCCATCATTAACTTGGACTAACTCATATCTTTAAATATGAACATTATATATTAGTCATTTATGGACCATATATGAATCAAATGATATGAAACTCTATTAATCTATTTTTTGAATCACCATCATCATGGAATATTTTCTACTTCTAGAGGTGACAAACCATTCAATACACACTAGTTTTTCAGGATATATTTTTGTGTGGTTCCCCTTCATGAAAAATGATCTCAAAATCACAAACATAAGAGACACGGGTTATTTAGACATCTACAAGGGAGAAATGGATGTCGAAAAACATTTTACCCTCCAAAAGTACAAATCAAAATTCACCACCACTAATATGGGTTCTACATTATTTAAAAGGGTTAATATCTAGTGAAAAACACCAACTTCGTCAATGTGGCTACCATTGGTTTTCATTTTTGTCCATTGTCAGGACTCATGTAATTCTTAGTCTTTCTAGACTATGATTTGAATATTTTTTTATCTATGAAAATAAGATTTGTTCATTCATAAATCTCATCCCATCAAAATTTATGTATGATTATTTTGATAATAAATTGTTCACCTCGTGTGATTCTAGTTTTTTTAAAAGGAAAAGTGTCACATCCTTATAAAAATCCCTCGATCACCCTTATATGGCTTTTCACTGTTGTTTACATTGTATGAATGTTATACTTTCTTATCATTTTGATGTTTCTGGATCCTATATAATGGTTGTTATGAAAAATGGAATGTTATAGAAATTACCCTTATCCATGTATTGGGTATTCCAATCATACCATCATTTATCCAAATTTTTTCAAAAGTTACTCATATGCATATTGATTAAATATGATGTTACCTTTACACAACTATTCATATTCTTTAGTTTGATCATCTAAGATACTCCCAACTTTTTGAATACTTATATACATCTTCTCCTTGGTGAAAAAAAAAACGAAAATATTAATCATATAAATATTTCATCATTTTGATTCCTACAAATAGTTTTTCATAATAATCATCTAAGAATCACTTCTTATAACTCCTATATGTATTTTCTATAAATAACCTTCAGATATATTATATATATTTGTAAATTTTAATTACTAATTTGGTTACCATAACCAATAAAATACATTATACTCTCTATTATTGACATCTATGATCCAATATTTTGTTTTATTAATATTTTAATGTTAATAATCTAATCCTTTATTATCAAAAAAATCTAACAAGAACCCATAGGGTTCCGACATCCTTCATTGTCCTCACTGGTATGACCCAAATCTTTTCAAGGAATGATTTAAAGTACTCACCCAGATAAAAACTGACAATGTGAACCCATGGAATTTTTAGATTATATAATCATATGAAAAACATCTCATAATACATCAGAAAAAATGAGCATGTAAAAATAAAGAAAAGAATAATCTTTGAAAATATTCTTGTTAAAACCCCTTAAATAGAATCCTTTTAAAATTCCATCTACCTTCCACATGGTCTCATCTGAGATTTTTGAGAAATTAAATGATAATATATATTCATATAAGGCCTATAATACCAATAATATATACCCATTTAAGATTATGTTTTAATCACTAGTAACCTTCATCATTCTAGTTCATCATCTATAATATTAGAGTTGATTCATAGAAGATGAAGATAAATGTAATTTTTGGAAACAAAAGCCATATTTAACACCGATGTTTCTTAATTGAAAATGATTATTTATGAGTCACATATTAAAAGTCACTCACTCTTAAACATATATGTTAAGATACTATTATTTAAAATAATGGTATAAAGGCATATACATATCTATAAGAACCCGCTCTGGTGGAATCCCTCTAAAATCCAAATGCACTTCCCATGGTTTATGATAATGGGGAACATGAAATTATATCTAGTATTCCAATAGTTATATAAATGAATACATTTAGTAAGTATTATTGTTTCATTTCAGAATGATGCAACCTTGGCTAATGGTGATAGTATGTATTCCTATACTAGTATGATGTATTTTTTTTTAAACGGTAAAAAATATCATTGTCCACCATCTCATATACTGACAATGGTTTATCGTTATGGTGAATATGTTTTTGAATCAATCCAACCTATAGCCATTTGAATGATTATATCAAAGAATAATTGGGTGAATCTGTATTTCATTTTTTCCTCATGTATATGTTGGCACCAAAAAATGAATCCCGCTCATTCCACAAACTCAACGATGTGATCAGGGAAAGATGCCTACCAAAAGGGTCGAACAGTCCACCAAGCCATCTCAAAATGGCCCTTCCTAAAATGCTCCGCTCGAAAGGCGCATCTCCACACCGAGGCCTCCGCAAGGGGCTTCGTGGCCTCTCGGCCTAGCGTGAGTCCGATGTTGACCAAATACCCTCCAAAATGTCATTCCCCTCCACATCCCACTCCATGGGGGCCATGTTGACAAACCTCTACGTGGCGTCAATCCCCCTCCGTGATGCTGGCGCAGGCCAACGGAGTGATTCCTCTCTATAGCATCACTCGTCTCTACGGCGGGTTCTGTGACCCCACCAACCATTGTTGCCGAGAAGTAAAAGTCACACCCCATCTTCCAAACTAGTTTGACTCATCGTTTTCAACTTCCAAGCTCATATTCTGCATAGAACATTGTGATACCCTCAAATGGATCGCCAAAGGTTCATGGCCTCTGCGAACCGTACCTCATTGCATTCTTTTCATCCTCCGCCTATGGCGGAGATTCCCTTCGCGGAGGTATATTCCCTTCACGGAGGAAGGGGCCCCATTAGGGTGCTTGAGGTTTCATGAACCATAACGCCTTCATGAAAATCTCTCCAAACAAAGAGGTATTCGTTAAGGTGAAGACCTACTCCCTTATTTTTTTCTCTTCGTGATGCCTTTTCCTTTCACAAAGACCCCCTACTTCGCAATGACCTTTGCCTTAGTGATGCCCTTCCTTTTTGGGTAGTCCTTTTTCTTCATGAGGGCCATCCACTTCACGAAGAATACAACCTTTGCAAAACCCATCCTCATTGTGAAGTGCCTATTTCTAATACTGAATGCTTTACATACCCCTTTCCCATATTACCCTTTAGGATCTTGCGATGTGATTTCAAGGTCCTAGGGGTTGTGCTTCATGTTTCATTGTTTAGCATCATGCTTCTTCACATAGGAATTCTAATTGATATTTCTTCTTTAGATAGCCATGCTATCATGAGCCCCTCAGTGGGCCACTCCATAACACCACCTCTCTAGGGAATTGCTGATTCCTTCCCTTCCCCAAGGGTGGGTGGGTATTAGTTATGTATGTCCTGGGGGTGCGGAGTGAAACTTCCTTGTCCAAGATGCAGGATGTTAAACTGGAAAGCACCATCATCCTCAGCACATGGTGTTAAAATGTGTCCTCATCCCCTGTAATATACATAGGGTTCCCCGTCTCATACATTCGCTACACCAGCTCGTCTCCACGAGAGTGAGATCTTCAGAACATGGAATGAGATACTCTTTGCTGGAACAGAATCTGTCTGTAGGGAAGGGCAACCATCTCAGTGTAAGCCCTTAGCCTTCGTTGTGGGAGGTAGAATCCCCGCTCCTCCTTTCTTAATAGATGTAGAAGACTATAAGAGATATGGTAACCATGACCATTGTTACCATGTCCCTCCCCCTTTTGCCTTTATCACCACCAGGCCTCCATCATGGAGTAGGTCCCAATATCCATATCCTTGGTCCTCTAACCATGCATAATCCTATGTTTCCTCTTTGGGAATCTAACCACACATAAGCCCCACTTCATTCCCTATGTACACACCTTTTCTAGCATGATCGTTAGGTCTTTGATGCCTCTTGTTTCTCACACCAAGCTTGAATCATGTGGGCTTAGAGTAAGAATTTACCAGGGAATCCTTCCTGGGCCACCCTAATGTATGTCCCTAGCCTACATTAGAACTACGTGGACTTTGATCCTTACCCATTCTGATTTAAGGACATAGGAAGCCTCCCTAAGGTTAAACCCCAACACCCATTTCTTTCGACCACTTAACATCGATCCACCTTCATCCTACATGACATTAAACTATATACCCCATCCGATATATATGGAATTTGATCTTTGAACTCTCCAAGAAAAGTACATAGGAAGCCTCCCTGAGGTCCAAGCCCAACGGCCATTGGTCCTGACCACTTCACATCGGTTCACCCTCGTCTCACATGATGTTAAAATATATAAATATCTCATCCTACATGATGCAAAACTGTACCCATTCAAACTACATTGGATTTGATCCCTACCTCCTAGATAGGGTACGTTGGAAGCCTCCATGAGGTTCAACCCCCAACATACGGTAAGCCTTTGTATCACCCAACCAGCGGTAAGCCATTCTAGTCCCTGACATGCGATAATCCATTATAGTCAGCAATCGATTGTAATCTTTTGCAGTCCCCTTTGTTGGGACCCAAATCGCTGGTATGACCCTTGGGCATCAAACCAACCCAGACTGCTAATCCCGTATAATCGCCGGTATATCGTCGTGTCATTGTCCTATACATACAACCCGATTCTATGCCCCATGTAAAACTATGTGGACATTGATTCCCTATTGCGGGGATACATTGGAAACCTCTCTAAGGTTCAATTACATCACCCATGTTCCATCTTCGTCTCTACCTTGAGCCACCTTATGTTCTAGGAAGATCATGCCTCAACCCGAATGTTCTATTTCTTCTAGGTCCCATCCATGAGTCCATTCTCACGGGCCACCTCCTTAGTTTTCTAATCACCCCACCAAACTAAATAGACGTTGATTACCCACCACATGAATATGTAGGAAGCCTATTTATGTTTCAATACCAAGGATACCATAACATTCATGATGGTTCTGTCTCATTCCTCCCATCCACTTTCTTCGACCATCCATCAACCATCATGATTCCTACCCAGGTTGCTAAATCCCGATAGAATAACACCATTTCCTCAGAAAACTAATCATGCATAAGCCCCAGTTAATTCCCTATCCAACCAACCTAGAGAGCACCTCTTTGGATGGGCCAGTAACCACGCATAATCCCCAACATGTCTCTAGGTCGTTGTCCTCTATGCACACCTTGATTCCTCGCCCCCTTAGAACTATGTGGATTTGATCCCTATTTCTCTGGACATGGTACATAAGAAACCTCCCTGAGGATCAATCCCAGATAATTCAAAACACTAGTGTTCCCTTAATAGGGACCCAAGCATCCTCATACCCATCTTCATTGGACGTCTTTGTCTTCCTAGCTATTAGGACTCTCAGGTGCTCCCTCATTGGGCTGTACCCATCTAATCCACTCCCATTAGTGTTATGATCAGTCTGATCTGTCTCCAGTGGATGATAAACTCATGGAATACCCTGTTTTAATCATGTTAGGTTGGGGAAAATCTTAGAGACATGCCTATGGAATATAGTTCCCCACACTCAACATGGGATGCCTTGGGCTTCCACACCCTCGAGAATCCCTATCATAAGGGGAAGAAACCCATACGTATAAGTGTTCCAGTGTCCAGATATGCCTGTGACGTCCAACATGACTACTCCCATGACTGAGTGTTGCTGATCTGACTTGACCCCTTGGAATGTTCTGACAGAATTAGTGTAATTAACCGACGTCTACAAGGATATGGAATCAGTAAGAGTTTCACAAGCAATGTAATAATCATTAATTAATACCCAGACTAGGTGACAAGTTCCACAGAGGACTCCACAGAAAGAAGAAATGACATCCAATCATTTTATTTTGATCAAGGAGAAAACTACCCTAAATAAGTGATGGATGTTACCCGCCTTTAGAGAGAACGAATGTGGGGAAATACATCATCGTGTCCACCAATGATGGATGTACTCCCGAGTGAATGTGTTGGAAACAAAAATGGTGAACCTGACATGAATTTATTCTCCTTAATGTGGAGATTATTAGTGTTTGAGACATCAAAGGATTAGCATGTCATCAGATCCAGTTATCGGGTGCCAGGTCCCACCAAGCAAATAGTGGGCCTGGAATGTAACTCACCAGAGATTGGGTTAGTTGGACGTGGGACATCTTGGTCTATGATGTTGTCAGCATGGATCCTTGTAACCAACAATGGTATAAGGGACAACACTAGAGCACTATCCATTTATTTCCTTCGTTCAACACTAATAGTTGAATCTCTTTGCTTTGCTGGACCCAAGCCATGAACACAAACCAATCACTTCCCACCCACCGACATAGGGATCCACTACTCCCCACTCCAACATACAATCATTTATAGAGAATCTCCCCGGAACGCTTTGATAACTCCCTCCCCTACACCCATCAGGTGAGGGATGTATGAGGCAACCCAGCTATAACCCCATCTTGGGTTCCACCAAGGAGGGCTCCCACCAAACAACATCAGTGCTGCCACCCATCCCCATAGGATAAGGAGTAGTTGGGTTGTGAACCTGTACCACTGGCGCTAGTCTGGTTAAAATGAAACCACCTTCGGGCCCCAACTGAAGAGGACGCCCGCTATGGGCGTCATCATCAATGTAAAATGTGGCACATGCCACTGCAAATTCATACCACCAATCCCCCATTCATATTAAGCTAGGGAAATTATATTCCGGACCTGAATTGAGGCCCCAACCACCCCACAAGCAGTTTGGGATGACTCTCCTGGTCGCTGACACAGGTGGCATCCGTCGTGGGCCAACCCACATCGATGACATCCAGTACGGCGGTCCTCCCCGTGCCACCCCCAATGAGAGTACAAGTCATACCCACAACCAAGATGGAAAGGATGTCCTCCCCACACCACTATCAATCTGAGAGAGGGTCCTCCCTGATGCACTGACATCCAGCACAAGAATTCCCTTCCGCACCCGTGACCTCAGGTATTGATCTGTTCCTCCTTTCACATGTTTTCGATGTGAATATTATCCACTTTCAGTCAAAAATCACTTTGGGGGTCTTCCCCTTGTTCTCACAGCAATAGAAAAATTTCCTCCTCATCCGAAGAATTAGAGAAGTGGAGGGCTGCCTAATTTTATTAGCACCCAGCACAGAGATCTTCCATGTGTTTAGTTAGACGGGTATGAAGGCCCCCCTCATACCATCACTACAAAAAGAAATATATATAGAGATATTTCCCATGTTACTACTAGTTATGGTGGAGGTCCTACCCACACCAGCACCTCACATTATGATTTCCTCCACATGTCAGCCAGTGGACATAGGGGCCCTCCCCGTGTTCCCTTTGACAGTTTTCCAGGTGCTCCTTACAACCCATCTCACCTAGGTGGAAGTACTCTCCGCCAAATGTTTGTTTGGCCAAAGGTTGTTGATTCAAAATCCTAACTTGTCCCAAATAACCATCCTAAGGTAGGAGGGTGGATCACCATAACCATAAGAAGGATACTGAAGTGTTTGAGACTATGTTTAAACATGTCAGCTTCTCAGATTTCGAATTAGAGTGCGATTTAATAATGGAACCCTCACCTCTATCTTTTATTTCATGGGTCGGGGTAGGAAAAAGGTATATAAGACTCATCCTTCTTAAATTTTAGGTCCATCAGATTCCCTCATCCCTCTGGAGATACATCCAAGAGGAGTAAGATTTGGCCTCTTTCTAGGTCCATTCCATGCAATCCTTCCTATTATCAGAAGGGTTATTGTATACCTCAACTAGAGATCATGGAGAGTTATTCTGGGGACTGATAGGGGATGAATATCATCCTGACCTCCCATCAGTAACCGCAACCCCTGCGCAAGATGCTGCAGTTGCTAGTCCATCTTATTGGGATGTGGGGGCTCAGCCATTGAATTCTTTAGAAGACGACCCAAGATGTGTTGTCTTGTCAGCCCATTCACTGTATTCTCCAATGACCATTCTACCATCTCAATGGTCTGTTTTAGTACCTCTACAGGTCCCCCAGAAACCCCCAATCGATTAATGGGGTAATCAGGGGTCAGATCCCTTGTTTGATCTATGATGTTTCTGAGACATCATTATAGCAGACCATTTCCCAATGATGTTATGGACAATTATAATCATGAAATTCAATGCACTAGAATAGATTAGCAAGGAAGAATTCAAAATTTTCTCCAAACCCTATGGGAGATTCACTTCCAAATCCATTATCAATGGGTAGATTACCCTACAAGTCATACACACTATGAAGATATTGGCAAGAAATGTCGTATGGTCGACTTGGTTGCACTCCCTGTGACCTCGTATCCTGAGTCACCCGGTCTCCATCAACCCCCCCCCCAGAAACGATGCATCCAGATCTTTAATGTGCTTCGCAGGAATATCTTGGAGGATTCCACCCATGTGTAGGTCTTTGGCTGGGGTATGTATGAGGTTCTTCATTTCCGTTCTATATGGCGCTAGCTCGACCTTCCAGGAGACATTGGTGATATGCCTTCAGGAAGAGTCATTGTTAACATGGAAAAACCATTAGAGGGATAGAACAAGGTAGAGCTCCATGAAGATAACTTACCTCCAAGGGAGTGCCACACCTATTGGATCAATTGGGAATAATTACTCACCAGCTATGAAATTTACTGGGTCTTCCCTTACCTACCGAGTCATTATATCTCAGTCGGAATACCAATTAGGGAAAAGAGAATCTTGGAACTGTCAAAAGCTATGACCCATCTGGTTCAATAGAAAAGATGAAAGATGATCCAAAAAGGTTGTATTATATCATCAAATCATGGATAATAAGAAGATGGTCAATGACCTCCTTGCTGAATGAGTTGTCGTGTGCGACAAGACTAAGATGATCCTCGATCGGGGCAGTAGTGGAAGTTATAACTCTACCCCCCCCACGAGTTGACTCCAGGAGACCCTAGACATCCTTCCCATGTATATTGGAAAGAATCTGTAGATTATGCAAAAATGATGAGGTATGTATCAAAAAATCCACATGAGCGGCACGATAATATTCGGGACCCGACTCTAGTTCCCCTAGCCGCTTTACAAGTCATCCAACCAGCCGATCCACAAGCAATTGGGCCTTCTTATCATGTTGAAGAACCTTCCAAAACCCTTGTGGTCAGGATCCTTTATAATGACAGGAATCCCTTCCCATATGATCCAATGGAGGTGCTCATTTCTCGCCTCAAGGTGTTGGAAACTCGACAGGTGGAAATTCAGCCTGATAGAAATATATATCTGGCATAGATGGATTATATTCCATCACCCCGTGGATTTGGAAATGAAACCTTATCCTCCTTTAATTGGATAGGGGAACCGCTGCAACATTTGGCCCTCTTCATCTCAAGGTGTGGACCCATGCTGGGAACTCTAGTGTAGCAGGATCCTTCGTGAGCGCGTGGAAGACTTTGTCGCCTTGTGGAAAGACCATACCAACTCCCTTGATATGTAACCAACTCAAAAGAAGCTACTGAAAATGTGTGTGGGGAATGTAAAAACTGAAATATTCCCCTCTATCATCACCTATAATTATCCTGGGGGATTCTAGGATTTCTTTGATAAGGCCCGGTATCTAGAAGAAGCTTTGCAGCTGGCCAAGCAGGCACGTCCTTTACCTCCTGTAGTTCCCACAAGAAGCGCATCTAAGGCCGAGCCCCCCATGGTAGCCCAAATAGAGGCCCCTAGTATGGTGGATTTATTACCAATTAATCCACCTCCATATCCTAGTAGAGAACCACCACTTCATGCACAACCTTCATCCCAACAGTGACCCCAAAATCGATAGGCACCCCCGCATAATGCCCCGCCACCACCTAGGCGTGATAACCACGTTCCACCTCCTTGACATGCTCTTATATCTCCTAGTGAGGGCTAGGATCTTAGAGACCCCTTCCTAGAAATATGTAAATGGACCTAATAATTCAATGAGGCCCAGGTCTATAGTTATTTTTGATGTGCCTAGGAGAAGGGAATCCTACGGTTACCGGAATGCAAGACGCCTGAGGAAGAAAATCTCAATGATCACCCCAATTACTACCCCTATCACCGGATCTTGGTGAATAACTCAAGAAGTTCTATGTGTTTAAATATTTCCTTGAAGACCTGGTTGATAAAAACATAGACAGGTTAGGCCCAGCATTGGCACAGGTTGAATGTGTATTCATACAACCTAACAGTGACAACGACAATGAAGGTGAGTGGCAGTATGTTCCTAACCACAGATCTAAAAAATATGATGACTGGATGGATCTTAATGTAGTCAATCATTCCCATGGTATTATCCATTCATTTTTTAATTGACTCAAGACTTCAGAATTCGCTGCATTATCCGTAACCACAACTTCTACGTCGACGTCCTAGCCTGCCTCTTCCCAGAAGGGAAAGCATCGACGACGCAAGGAAAAACAAATCCCCCCACCGATTCCATCATCATCTCATACTATCAATGTCATCAGGCCCCTGGAAATTGAAATTACCCCATATATCCATCCACTAGTGGAGGATTCTTCAAGTGATGAACAATGTTTCACTTCTTTTAACCCCATGGAGCTAGTAAACCCCTATAAGATTCCTGATGATGAGGAATGCCAGTTGGATCCCCCCAACGTCCCCAACAATCTCCATCATTGATAGAGACATGGTTATGTGGGTATTTGGAATGCCTCAGTCAATAATTCTAGCTAGGTTGTGCATTCCACCAAAACCAGACTACAGGCACAATGTGGAGTTCAACACATGCAACCATCTCATCTTGTTTCACCAGGTCTGCCTTCACCATTGTTTGTTATTCTTGATCAAGAAGTGACACCTAGACCATGCCGCGATCAGAGAAATTCTATTATGAATAGACCTCATTTATCTAGACCTCAACCTTTAGTCACTCCATGAGTTTCAACTAGTGGGAAATGGGATATTTCGAGCACCAGTCAGCCGCTAGTTGATGCAGAAGGGACCATCATACCTCATGTCATAGAATGAACTCCTATCTGCAGAATTCCACACTTAGAATGAAAGTCTGATGTTATTAATCATATTTATATAATTACAACGAGGCCTTATATCCTAGAGTCCCTTCTCTTGTCGGTGGATATGCGTGAAGCTCTTGCTGAGGCTTTAAGAAGCCACCTCTAGTTCGATACAGAGGTAGCAGCTGTAGAAGTCTTCCATGCGAGGCAGCCAAGCATGCATAATACCAGTCCAACATATCTTTCTTTGGAGAAGATAAAGGTTCTACCATACATGGGAACATACATCCACTTTACATTATTTTCCACTTCAATGGTGTGGAAGTTCATCGTTGTCATATTGATACAGGCTCTGGGATCAACCTTATCCTGACCTAGACAGTCCAAAAAATGGGGATGTCTAAGGATGATTTGAAGTCCTATGACCTGAAAATTCATGGTTATGATAGGGAAAAACATGCATCAGTTGGAAATATCCACATGAATACCCAGGTCGGTGTCCTAGTAGCCAGCACCGCGTTCATGGTTGTCTTGTAGGACACCACCTAAAATGCATTGGTGGGTAGGCCACGACTCCACCTTCATGCGGTTTCCCCCACTTCATATCACCGGTTCCTTAACTACTATCCTAATATTCAAGTAGGCGTAATCTAATATGAAGAACCTCTATTTTCCTCTTGTGAAGCCCACTACCTGTATGTTGACTATTACAAGATCAAGGACAAGAACATCCAGGCTAGTGAGTTTGAACCCGCTATGACTCTGACCGACCCATGTAAACACCTGGATGATGCCTATATCTTCCCAATCCACTAATTGGAAGACACACCTCTAGATCTAGGTAAATGCTATGTTGTCTTTTCAATAAGTGGGAATCACATTCCCAAGTATACGAGATGTTAGAAGATCACTTCGTATTCAAATACAAATCAGGTTCGGGTGATCCCAAAGCCCCCTAATACTATAAGGTATCAGGATGCCTTCCAGATGGCGATGAAAATACAACATAATTGATTGTTTCTCTAGGCTGGGATAATCTGGATAAAGACGATGCACCACAATTACTTTGATATCATCATGATTGGCCCCTTCTGTTGATGTCCTGATGGGATTAGGTCTATAGCTGTCATTGTTATGGTTTTGGTGATATAGGAGTCCCCCGATGCGGTGTCCATCATCGCTCAGGCTAGAGCCAGTGCCCTATCAGGATCAGTCAACATAGAAGAATCACCTCCCTCCAAGGATACCTCCTCTATAAATTAAGAAGATGATTTGGAAGATGCACCTCCCGTATTTAAAGAGGGTGTCTCCACCATAGTCGATGAATTGGTATTTGTGAACCTCGATAATGAGACAAGTCTAAAGCACACATTGATCAGTTTTTCTATGCCTGTCAATGAGAATCAATGATACATGGACTTCATTAAGAAACACTGTGATTTATTTTCCAAGAGTTTTGAAGAGATTCTAGGAATATATATTTAGGTCTTCTTCCATCACCTCGGTCTTCCAACAAATCTTAGCGGGTTTAAATAGCCTCTTAGAAATATTCACCCTTCTCACGGTGCCTCGGTTGAGGTCGAGATTGATAAGATCATCAAAGCCACCAATTTCAAGGAGGTCCAATACCCTAGATGGTTATCCAGCATTGTACTCATCATGAAGAATAAAATATAGATTAGAGTCTGCATTGACTTTCGGGATCTCAACCGTCACTATCCGAAATATGATTTTCCCCCTCCTGTGATGAAACTGTTGGTTGACGTAACCATTGGGTTCGAGACCCTCTCTTTTATGAATGGGTATTCTAGGTATATCCAAATTCAAATGGCCCCTATGGATGATGAGTCTACAGCCTTCAGGTCCCCACAAGGCTCTTTTTTCTAATAGGTAGTTCCATTCAGTCTAAAGAATGAAGGTTACACCTATTAGTGTACCATGCATCACATATTTATTTCGATAGTTGGCACATTTGTAGAATGCTATGTGGATGATCTGGTGGTAAAATCTTTCATGTTTTGGGACCATCATAAAGATCTCGAGGAAGTGTTCAACTTTCTTCGGTCATTCCATCTAAAGATGGGGACGTTGAAATTCACCTTCGAGGTTATCATCAAAAAATTTCTTGGCATCATTTTCAGATATAGAGGCATTGAGATCGACCCTGAGAAGATCAATCCCATCAACAAGATGCCACCTCTGAGCAAAATTTGGGAGATTTGAGGCATTCAAGGACACTTAGAATACATACATCGATTCATTACAAATCTGGTAGGGAATTGTAATCCTTTTTCCCAGATCATAAATAAATTTGTTGATTATCAGTGGGATGAGGAGTTTTAGAATTATTTGGAAGAAATAAAGTTGTATTTACTACAGCCTCCAATCATGATTCCACCAATTTCCAGAAATACCCTAGTTTTTTATGTGACTTCCCTATAATGATCTCTCAATGCCCCTCTTGTCAAAAAAATAAAAATGGGACAGAGAATAGTGGATACTATCTCAGATGCATGCTCCTTGATTTAGAAACAAAATATCCCTCTATCAAGGATAGCTTCCTTGCACTGGTATTCACAGTGAAAAAATAGTGACACTACTGACTACATCAAAAGATACAGCTACTACCCTGAGTGGATCCACTGGAGTATATTTTAATCCCCCTATGTAGTAGGCTATCTAGATCTATTGGAAGGGATCCTCGGGAAGCTTGAAATCAGGTGTGTCCCACAGAAGGACATTAAGGTACAAGAATTGGTAGACTTCCTTGCAGCCCATCTAGCTCCCATGGACATGTCTCTGGATATTTATTTTCCCGATGAGGAAATCTTATCGGTAGACCAAGAAATTCCATGTTGGAAAATGCACATTTATTATGCTTCCTCGTGTTGAGTCAATAAGGTTTTCCTTATGACTTTTCTATTCCTTCTTGTTTTGAAAATCACAAACACCTTATTTTAAGGAAAATTGCTTTCTTAAGGAAAATTGATTTTATAAGCAAAATCGCTTTTATAAGAAAAATTATCCTTATCTTATTTTCATCCATATTTTTCTTAAGTATGATATTCAGATTCATTTCTATTTTCTCGGAATCATTGTAACTTTGATATAAAGCATTTTGTTTTAGGATTCAGATTCTCGATAAGAACTATAAGGAAGTTTCAATCCGAATTCTGGATATGAACTCTGACTAAGTTCTATACCAGATTCAGGATACGAATTCTTATGAAGTTCGATAACGAATTCTCATTACGAATTCTGAAGAAGAATTATCATTACGAATTCCAAAGAAGAATTATCAATACGAATTCTTATGATTAATTCTCATTACGAATTCTGATGACGAATTCTCATTACGAATTCTGAAGAAGAATTCTCATTACGAATTCCAATGAATAATTCTCAATACAAATTCTAATGATTAATTCTCATCACGATTTCTGATGACGAATTCTCATTATGTATTCTGAAGAAGAATTCTAATTACGAATTCCAATGAAGAATTCTCATTACGAATTCTGATGAAGAATTCTCATTACGAATTCTGATGACGAATTCCCATTCTGAATTCTCATTCTGAATTCACCTATTAAACAGAATCTGATTATCTTTGTTTTATACACTCTGAATTAATTCAGACTCTGAAAAATATTTTTGTTAGACTCCAAACTTATATTCTGCTTATACTTCTATAATTTGTCTACTCTTTATTATTTTCATTACACTCTGAACCTTCAGTCCAAAGCTTTCATTCCGAACTTTTGAGTTAGATTTTAAAACGATGTCCTACATTCTGTTACACTTGTTTTGTTATAAAACGATGTCGTCTATTTTGTTATAAACTATCCTTTGTCTAAGTCACACGTGTACAGGTCCCTCCGATCTTTAAGGTAAATATGACCGTTGGAGAAGGATCAGACCTTAACTATAAATAGGAGCTCATTTGAAAGAGCTCGGTGCTGCAAAAAAGTTGAAGTGCTGAAAGGTTGACTGATCTGCTTGAATTGATTTATAGAGAGAGAGGATCTTATTAACTCTCAAATCTTCATGCGACTCTGAATGTTGTTGATCACATATGAGGGCTTCCGGGGATAGGAAGACAGAGGTGCCGACTACCTTGAAGTTCCAGGGCTTCCTTGCTGAGGAAGACAGAGGTCGCCAACTACCTTGAAGTTGAGGGCTTGCGGGGATAGCAAGACAGAGACTCCGATCTTTGTATCGAGGGCTTACCCTGGTGTGGGTAAGACAGAATTTCTTGAAAGTATAAATCAAGGTACCTTTATCCAAGGTTGTTGGATACCCTTCTCTTTGGGTTAAAAGACTTATATCTTGTTACTTGTAGTTTAACTACTTGTTTTTTTTCCGCTGCATTTTGTATTATAAGGAAAGTATAACTTTCTTATACTTCCTTACATGTACTCTGTTTCATTTAGATTCTATACGCTTTAAGGTAGAGTCTCATATTGTAATCTTTTGTTAAGGTTCAATTTCCGGAACCATATTTCTGGAACCCACTTTCGGAATCTCTTTCCAAGTTTGCATTCGGTGTTAGAGGTGTTGTGAATTTGCTTAGTTTAACTTTGTTAAACTTAGCCCTTTCTTTCTCTTAAGGAAAACATAGTTATTCTTAACTAACTTTTATGGTTCCAAAGGAATTTTTAAAGTATACAATTCACCCCCCCTCTTGTATATTGAGCATCTACATCACAATTTCGATCCTACAATTGGTATCAGAGGAGGTCTCTGAAATACTTGTACTCACATACAAGTTTTTCTTGCTCTCTTTCCCATTCCGAACTTTTCCCATTCTGAACTTGTGCATTCCGAACTTTGTTATTACAAAACTTTTGCTACAAACAAGTTTGTGTATCGAAGGTTTTTACTAGTATGGCAGGAGTCAATTTTGGATCGATTGATAATCTAAATCCTACAAGACCACCTATATTTGATGGTAATGATTATGAGTACTGGAGAGATAGAATGAAGAATTTTGTTATCAACACTGGGGTGGACAACTTTGTTATGCTTACTGGAGATTATAAAATTCCTGACAAGGAAGTCAGAACTTTTACTAACCAGGAAAAGTAGGAATATCAACTCAATTATATGGTACGCAATACTCTACTATGTTCAATGACCAAAAATATATATAGCCAAATTTCTTCTTGTGAAGCAGCTAACTGTATATGGAAGAAGTTAGAGGTTACACACTTTGGAACTTCTAATGTGATTGAGACTAGAAGATCCATGCTTAGAGCTGAATATCATGGCTTCAATTTTCCTTATGGTGAACCTATCTGTAAAGTTCAACAGAGATTTATGACTATCGTCAACATTGTACAATCTATGAGAGAAAAAGGTTTAGATGATGAAGCTCTTGTGGACAAGATAATTGATATTATGCCCAATGAGTGGGAATCCAAGAGAATAACCATAGATGAGAACAGGAAGGTCACTCAAATTACTCTTGATGAATTATTTGGAACTCTTCTACAACATGAGACTAGAATGAAGAGAGATGCTGACAACATCAAGAAGAATAATGGAAATAGTATTGTTGCTTTTACAACAACCTCAAATCAGATGAAAGTTAAGACTCCTGAGAGAGTAACCAGATCCAAGTCTAAGAAATTTATTTTCCAATCCGAATCTAGTGAGAGTGAAGTCTCATAAAATGAACTAGGAAATCTTGCTCTAAGGATGAACAAGATAGCTGGCCAGAGAAATTTCCAATCTAAGTATAAGAAAAAGGAAAGGAAAGATAAGAAAGATGGAGAAGTTACTTGTTATGAATGCAAGAGAGTTGGACATATTAGACCAGATTGACCTACGCTCAAAAAGAAAGAAAGAAAATAAAGGCATTCAGAAAGGAACAAAAAGAAATATTATAAAGCCAAAGATAAGAACGTTCTAAAAGGTAATGATACCTGGAGTGCCAGTGGTGGTGACTCTTCAGATGAATCTTCTGATTGTGAATCTTCAGGACAGAAGAATCTTGGTCTTATAGCCACTAATGATAATCATTGTTTTATGGCTAAGGTACGAAATGCTGAATCATTGACCACTGTTTCTTTAAATTCCAATGATAGTATGTATTATAACTCTTCTGATGAAGAATCTTCTTCTGATTAGGAAAATACTTTACCTACTTATGAAGAAGTATCTAGGTTTTCTGAACTTCTTGAGATTAAAAATTCCAAACTCAATAAGAAACTTGATAGAAAAAACTCTAGGAATTCTATTCTTACAAAAGAGATATCAGATCTTTCTAAAGATCGTGATAAGAAAAATGCTGATTTTGAAAGTATTTCAAAAAATCTTGAGGAAGTGAGTTCTGAGAAGAACAATCTTTCTAAAGAATTAGAAAAAGTAATTTCTATGAAAAATGTTTTCGAGCCTAACTCTAGTTCAAAAACTAATGATTTTGAGGATAAAAACTTGGTTGTAAAACTCAAGTCCAAAATTTTTTCCTTAAAGAAGTGTTTATAAAACTTTACCCATGGTAAGGACAATTTTGATAAGATGTATTCCCAAATACAACCTTTAAGAAATAAATCCGGATTTGGTTATACCCATGAAAAACCTATTTTCAGTAACAATTATTTTGTTCCTCAAAGTGCCCCATTTTGTACCAAGTGTCAATGTGGTGGTCACTGGGAAAAGAATTGTTCCTTAAACAAAACCCAATCTCTATGATTTCACAAAGCTTACTTTTCTAAGAAGATGTGGCTTCCAAAAAATTTATTGTCTGGAAATCTCGGATCCAAACAAGTTTGGATACCGAAAATCTAATTTTTTTTTTGATTTTAGGAAAATAAAGAGAGTACCAGCAACAATACATGGTACATGGATAGTGGATGTTCCCAGCACATGACTGGTAACAAAAGCTTTTTTGAAAATATTATCAAAACAAAAGGAGGAAAGGTAACTTTCGGAGATAATGCTAAGGGAGAGAATGTTGGTATTGGTAATATTGTTCTTCTTGGTAAAACCTTGATTTCCAATGTTCTTTTTGTTAAAGGTCTTAAGCACAACCTCATTAGCATAAGTCAGTTATGTGATGAAGGTTACCTTGTGAATTTTAGGAATGATAAGTGCTTAGTTCACAATTCCAAGGAAGAATTTATTCTCTCAGCCAATAGGCAAGAGAATGTTTACACTCTGAATTTAGAAGACCTCAGAAGCCAAAATTTACCTTGCATAAGTGCAATGGAAGATCATTCTTGGTTATGGCATAGAATACTAGGTCACTGTAACCTTAGGAACCTATGTAAACTCTCTAAGAAGAAACTAGTTAAGGATCTACCAGATCTTAGATTTGATTCTTTTAAATTTTGTGATCCTTGTCAATATGGAAAGAAACATAAATCTATTTTGAAGTCAATCGGTGAAGTCTTAACAACCGATGCATTACAGTTAGTGCACATGGATCTTTTTGGTCCAACAAAAACTGGAAGTATTGGAGGCAAATACTATGTGTTTGTTCTAGTTGATGATTACACTAGGTTTACTTGGGTCTATTTTCTAGCAAATAAATCTAAAGCTTTTTCTTATTTCAAAAGTTTTAGAGCTCAAGTTAAAAACGAGAAAAACCTTCCATTGAAAACTATTCATAGTGATCATGGAGGAGAATTTCAAAATTCAGATTTTGAAACTTTTTGTAGTAAGAAAGGTATTACTCACAATTTTTCAGCACCTAGAACTCCTCAACAGAATGGTGTAGTTGAAAGAAGAAATAGAATTCTTCAAGAGATAACTAGAACCATGTTGAGTGAATATTCTATTGCCAGACATTTCTGGGATGAAGCTATAAGTACTGCTTGTTATACTATAAATCGAGTTTTGATTAGACCTTTTCTTAATAAAACTACTTATGAGTTATGGAATGGTAGAAAACCAAGACTTTCCTACTTCAAAGTTTTTGGTTGCAAAGTATTCATTATGAATACTAAAGATAACTTACATAAATTCGCACCAAAATCTGATGAAGGGATTTTCTTAGGATATTCCACAACTTCTAAGGCTTATAGAGTTTTTAACAAAAATACTTGTACTGTTGAAGAAACAGTACATGTAAAATTTGATGAGTCAAATCCTTTTGTTTTAAAACCATCCCATCCTACATCGTCAGATGTGTTTTCAAAAACTGATTATCAACCTTTGATAAAAGAACCTTCTGATAAGGAAATTGTTCAAGAAGATACTTCTGAAACATTTACCCCAGAAGACTTTCTACCCTATGTTGATGAACAGGTTTTACAAAACCTAAATCAGGTGTTTCTTAAGAATCATCCCAGTGATAGTATCATTGGTGATGTAAATCAACCTGTAAGGACTAGAAGTTCCTTAAGAAATGAAGTAGAACATCTAGCATTTCTTTCCCAATTAGAACCTAAAAGCACTAATGAAGCTTTAGGTGATGATGATTGGATTAAAGCCATGCAAGATGAACTAAATGAATTCGAAAGGAATAAAGTATTGACCTTGGTTGAAAGTGCCAAGGAAACTTCTGTTATTGGAGTAAAATGGGTTTTCAGAAATCAATGTGATGAAAATGGAGTCATAGTAAGAAATAAAGCTAGACTTGTTTCTAAAGGCTATAATCAGCAAAAGGGAATAGACTATGAAGAAACCTATGCTCCAGTAGCTAGACTTGAATCTATCCGTATTCTACTTGCTTTTACAGCATTATTTAATTTCAAACTTTTCCAAATGGATGTGAAATGTGCTTTTCTTAATGGTTATGTTCAAGAGGTAGTCTTTTTTGAACTACCTCCTGGATTTGAAAATACAAAACATCCTGATCATGTTTTTAGACTTACCAAAGCTTTGTATGGCCTTAAACAAACCCCACGAGCATGGTATGATAGACTCACTGTATTTTTGCTTCAAAATAACTATGTTAAGGGAAATGCAGATCCAACTCTTTTTATAAAGAAAGATAAGAAAAATGTTTTGATTGTTCAAATTTATGTTGATGACATCATATTTGGTTCAACTCAGCAATCTTTGACTGACTCTTTTGCATGTCTAATGAAATCTGAGTTTGAAATGAGTATGATGGGTGAGTTAACATTTTTCCTTGGTTTTCAAATTTCTCAAAAACCAGAAGGAACTTACATATCTCAACATAAGTATATTAAAGATCTTCTTAGAAAGTATGGTTACGACAACACTAAGAGTATAAGTACTCCCATTGGTACCTCAAACTCTTTAGATCTTGATGAAGCTAGGAAACCAGTAGATCAAACATCCTTTAGAGGTATGATAGGAAGTCTACTGTACTTAACAGCTAGTCGACCAGACTTAAAGTTCTAAGTATTCTTATGTGCAAGATATCAATCCAATCCTAAGGAATCTCACCTAAAGGCTGTAAAAAGAATTTTTTGCTACCTTAAGGGAACCATGGATCTAGGGTTATTCTATACTTCTGGAAAAGATTTTGTTCTAAAAATATTTTCTGATGCTGACTTTGGTGGATGTAGAATGGATAGAAAGAGTACATCTAGAACTTATCATTTCATAGGAGATTCATTAGTTTCTTGGTCCTGCAAGAAGCAACATTCTGTAGCACTCTCCACTGCTGAAGCTGAATATGTAGCAGCTGGAAGTTGTTGTGCTCAAGTGTTGTGGATGCAACACACACTCACAGACTATGGCCTGAGTTTTACTAAAACTCAAATTTTGTGTGATAACACAAGTTCCATTTCCCTCAGTAAGAACCCTTCACATCACTCCCGTGCAAAACACATAGATATTAGGCATCACTTTCTTAGGGATCACACACTTAAAGGATATATTATTCTTCAGTTTATCGGAACGCAAGATCAACTTGCTGATATTTTCACAAAATCTATGCCTTCTGATAGATTTTAATACATTAAACAGAAGTTAGGAATGATAACCGTAAGGTAATCCTCCTAAATTAAATTTCTTTTGAAAAAATCTCCTTACAGCAATAAACTCCTTTTCATAGGGGGAGTACATCTGATTGTTAGATTAACAAAGTTTTCCCAAATTTGTTTTCAAAATTTTCAGAACTACAATTCCGGAATGGAATTCCCGGAACTAAAATTTTCCAGAATGGACATTTCTGTACAGAATACTTCTGGAAAGGAAGTGTTCGTATTAAAAATTTCCGGAATGGAAAATTTAGTATTGGTATTTTCATAACGGCATTTTCATACTGAATCTTTCAGTTTTTCGTTTTCATTTTTTTTTCAAAATTTTCGTACTGAGTTTTCCGTAATGAGTGTTTCGTAATGAGTTTTTCATACTAATATTATTTTCCATAGTAAAGTTTTTGCGAATTCTGTCTTCTCATAATAATTTTTTTTGTCATTTTTTATATTACCCATTATGAATAATCCTCCTAAGCCAGTCCGAAAGGTATGATTTCCTTACTTCAGTTTTCGTAGCCATATTTTACTTGCTGGCATTTTCTTGTATTATGTTTTCGCAGTATACTTTTCTTAATTCTCTATTTTAAAACCTCAGAAAGATCGGATTCCAGTTTTCTAGAGAATTGGCTTTCAACCGTTAGATCTGATCTCATCTTATCACAACTGTTAGATCAACCGAGGAAGCTTAACTGTCACCTCATTGCCTATATAAAGGGGACTCGAATACTCGTCCCACATCGGTTCTCAAGCTCTCGCATCCTGAATCTCTGTCTCTCTGTTTTAAGGCCGTTCCAAAATTCAGTTGTCTCCGTTCTAAACTTCTCAAAGGTTTTCAAATCCAAATGTCTGTGGAAGTAGATTCTCAAGATATGTCTTCATCTAAGCTGATCTCGAAGTGGTTAGTTTATAGAGAGAGGCTGGTTCATCCGGATTTTTTCAACAAGTAAGATTCTCTTATTTCTAATAATATCATGCTTAATGGTAGGGAAGATGTTGCGTTGTCAAAACCCAGGAACCAAGATGAAGTGTATTCAGACTTACTTGTTGAATTCTATGAGACAGTTTCTTTTCTTCAGGAAGATGGAAAGGACAAGTTATCTTTTAAGTCTTATGGGAAGACTTATAAACTTTCATATTCCAAGGCCGCCAGCTTGGTAGGGCTAAAGAATGAAGGTGAAGATGAGTTTGTTTCTCATGTGTTGCCGGATTCTAAAGGTAGCTTCGACAAGGGAAAAGCTTTAGAAACTCTCGGACTGGCTGATGACAAGGCTCCGAAGATTGCTAGTTTATCTACAAATTTCCGGATTCTAGAGCTATGAGTACAAGGTCTTATCGTACCAAGAAAAGGTGAAAAAGATAGCTTGAAGAAGAGTGAGATCTACATCCTAGATTTTCTGATAAATCTGAGGATGTTTAACATGATGAAGCACATTCTTATCACTCTTGAGAATTTGAAGAATGGAAATCTGAGAGCTCAGATTATTATGTATCCAGAAATCCTCTCGAAGTTGATAGTTCGGTGCCTTGAGTCTTTCAAGGAGGCTTGCAAATCTAAGCCAAGAGTTTGCAAGATTATGCTGGTGAGCGACGGTACTCTTAAGAGAATGGATGTAGCTTCTGAAAAGGAGTATGGACACACTACTTTAATGTGGGTTTTTCCCCACAGTTACATACCAACGGTTTGATAGAACCGTTGGTAAATGATTAAAATAGAGGTTTTTCCCAACGGTTTCTTAGAACCGTTGGGATAGCTTGGTTTGGGAGAGTTTTTCCCAACGGTTCTAGGGAACCGTTGGGATAGGCCAGTTTTTCCCAACGGTTCCTTAGAACCGTTGGGGTAGGCCTTACTTTGGGGAGTTTTTCCCAACGGTTCTAAGGAACCGTTGGGATAGACCTTGTTTTGGGGAGTGTTTCCCAACGGTTCTAAGGAACCGTTGGGATATGCCTTATTTCGGGGAGATATGCCAACGGTTTTAAAAAACCATTGGAAAAGGTTTTCCCCAAATCCCCAGCAGCCCGTTCTCTCCCCCATTAGCGTTACAGAGCCCTAACGGGAGCAGCAGCAGGCGATTTTGGAGTACTGCCGGCCGGACCTTGAAGCTCTTCTTCAGGTTCTTCTTCTTCTTTATATCAAAAGGTATTCAAATGTTTGGATAGTATTGAAACTTATTTTTATTTTTCCCTTCAGTTTAGACGATTTTGGAGCTACTACCGGCGCCTAAGGGTGAGTTTTCTTGAAAATTCCTTTTTGGATTTTACCCTTTGAACATGGGATGTCATTTGTGAAAGGTTATATAAATCGAATTGATTGTTCGATTTATGAATTGAATTGTAAATTAAATTAATTAAGGGTATTTTATGGTTTGCATTCCCCTTTAACACTTATATTTTATGCTACCATGTTAGATATATTATAACTAATGCATGTGATATCTTTATAGTCTTGTTAGGAGTGTTATATTAAAAATTCCCATGTGAGTGCTTGAATTTTCATTGAATTTCTAGCCATTATGAGTTATGTTGAGACCATGATATGGAATTGATTGATTAAGCAAGAGAATCTCATTATCTTGTCATTACAACATGAGTAAATGAAGCTTCATTGTTTTCAGGTTATTATTTGATTGAGTCGCCATTTTAAGGTGAGTTGTATTAAATACCTTTGTTTTTGACCTTGGTATGTTTAATGAATTGTTTAAATGAAATGAAATTCATTAAATGATTAATAGTAAATAGTGATACATGGATTCTATTAGGATGTCAGGTATATAATCTTGTTTCTATTAACTTATATGCTTTATGTGATAAATGGATTCACAGTGGAATTCCACAGATAGACTCTTTTCTTTGAATATTGATTAAGCCATTGGTGATACATGGATCCAAGGGAGGGATTCCATAGATAGACTTATTGAATGTAGAATTATATTCCAATTGATACATGGATTCTTATGATAATTCCATAGATAGACTTATCGAATGTAGAATTATATTCCAATGATATGCGTCTTGTGTGGTGGTGGTGTGGTTTATGTGTTTTATGGTAGTAGTGAAGTGTGTGATTATGTAGTTAATGTGAACCCATAGGTTGAGTATTTTGTGCTATCTACATATCATATATTTTTATGTTATTTCTACACATTCCCAACCAGAGTTGGATAAACTTACCAACGATCAGAGGTTTTGAGTTATGGGTATTTTTTCTAATATATAGGATGGTGGTTATATGTTTGGATAGCTACCATGTCTTCCCTACTCTTCCTTCAAAAGTGATTGACCATGTGTTTTTAGGCAAGATGCGATGTGATTGTCCATGTGTCTTCAGGTGAGATGTACTATGATTTCCCTAGTGTTTTTCGGTGAGGTGTGATGTGATAAGGCTATAATAAGATGTGGCATGTGGTTGGGGTCATGTAGGGTAGAAGGATGGCACAAGGTTGATGTTATTCATGTTCATGATACCCTACTAATATGGTTATGGGATGAGTCATGCTGTTATGTGATATAACACATTAAGTTCTTGTTGGTTTTACATTTTTTCAATAACACATTTGTATGTTTTTTTGACATGTGTAGTTGATACCTTGATTATTTTCTTCCTTTATCGTTTACTTAAATGTATATTCTATTATAGTTAATGCCTATTGAATTGTTTATGACAAAATGACTTATATAAATTCTTTTTACAGAATGGACAGAAGTTGGATGTATGAAACCGATCGGATCTCAGATGATTTTCAAAACAATTTGGAGAGCTTTATAGATTTTGCATTTCACAATGCTTCAGATAGTGGTCGCATACACTGCCCATGTTCCAATTGTATTGGTAGACCTTGGTTGAGCCGTGAAGAAGTCAGCTACCACATAACCAAAAATGGGTTTCAAGCAAACTACTTTCTGTGGTATCACAATGGGGAGAAAACGAAATCTCAAATTGGTGATGATCGAAATGAAAAGACTGGAATGGAGAATTTGTTAGATGATCGGTTTCCGTTTATTCGTCATCATGAAAAAGAAAGGATTTAAACTCAAGAAGACTTCGATATGAGGACAGCTGATGCATCTAGTGAAAATGATGATATTGATAGGGTGAAAAAATTGAATGATGCTGCCACGACTCCAGTATATCGGCAATGCGATAAAATGAAAAAGCTGGAATTTTTAATCCGATTATTTCATGGGAAAACTATGTATGGGATTTCTAATACAGCAATCGATTACATTCTTACCCTCTTGAAGGATTTACTTCCAGATGATGCAGATATTCCCTCAAACCACTATATGGCATGGAAGTTAGTTGAGGAACTTGGATTTTCAAGAAACAAAATTCATGCTTGCCCGAAAGATTGCAGTTTATTCTGGGAGGAAACCGCTGAACGAAATGATTGTATAAAATGTGGCACATCCCGATGGAAGTCAAAATCTGATGGAACACCATCCCGCGTTCCACAGAAAGTAATGTGGCACTTTCCATTGATCCCCAGACTCCAGAATCTTTTTATGTCTGATGACATATCAATAAAAATGAGATGGCATGATACCGAGAGAAAGAAGACTGATGATGAGTTGGTTCATCCTGCAGATGGATTTGCATGGAAGAGATTTGATGCTCGACATCCTGATTTTGCAGCTGACGTGCGTAATGTGAGGCTGGGTCTTTCATGCGACGGTTTTAATCCGTTTGGGCAGATGCTTACTTCGCACAGCACATGGCCAGTTTTTATACACATTTATAATCTTCCCCCATGGTTGTGTATGAAAAAACCTCTCACTTTCATGAGTATACTCATATCTGGTCCTTCTGATCCTGGCATTGATATTGATGTATACATGCAACCTTTAATAAAAGAGTTGAAGCTTCTTTGGGATGTGGGTGTGCGCACATACGATGCATGTTCGAAAGACATATTTTAGATGCGCGCTGCGCTTATGTGGACAATCAATGATTTTCCGGCTTATGCAATGATGTCTGGATGGAGCACGAAGGGGAAACTGTCATGTCCAGTTTGTATGAAGAATACACGATCCAGAAGACTGAAACATCGTTGTAGTTTCAGTTTTATGGGACATCGACGATTTTTTCCAAAGGATCATCCATATAGAATGAATCGTCGAAGATTTGATAATACTATAGAGACCAATGATCCACCTCAGCATATGTCTGGAACTGATGTGCTTAATGAATTGAAAGATTTCAGTTTTTCATTCGGGAAGGGTCAAATGAAATCTGGAAAGAGAAAGAATGTTTCCACAGAAACCTGTTACAATTGGAGGAAGAGGAGTATCTTTTTTGATTTGCCTTATTGGTCAACCAATTTGCTACATCATTGCTTAGACGTAATGCATATTGAAAAGAATATATGTGAAATGTTGCTTTCAGTTATTCTAAATGTCAAGGGGAAGACAAAAGATGATTTACGATCTCGACGTGACTTGGTGGATTGGGGCATCAGACCAGAATTGCATCCTGTGCGTATCAGTGAAAATAAATGGCAACTTCCATGTGCTTCTTATGTGATGACACCTACTGAAAAAAAACAATTTTTGGAAGTATTAGAGACTATTAGAGTTCCCGATGGCTATTCATGCAACATATCTAAACGGGTCAACAGAAGAGAGTTGAAGCTAAAATCTTTGAAGACTCATAATTATCACGTTCTACTGCATGAGTTGCTTCCAATAGCAATCCGTCATCTTTTGTCCAATAATGTAAGGGTGGGTGTTATTCGGTTGTGCCATTTGTTTAGAGATCTTTGTGCTAAGAAGTTGTCCAAGTCTTTCTTGAAAAAAATGTTGACAGATGCCCCATTAATTTTGTGTGAGTTGGAGAAAATATTTCCCCCATCATTTTTCACATGCATGCTGCATCTGACTGTCCATATTCCAACTGAAATACTTCTCGGAGGACCTGTTTCTTTTCGTTGGATGTATCCAACTGAAAGAAATATGTTCACATTAAAGTCTTATGTTCGAAACAATAATCATCCCGAAGGTTCTATCGTGAATGGTTACTTAGCTCAAGAATGTATGGATTTCTGTTCAATGTATTTGTCTGATCTTACTACAAGAATGAACAGACCAATGAGAAATGAAGAAGAACAATATGAGCAAATTGAACCCAGTTTTCCATCACTTCCTCAAACAGGTGGAATTCCTGGATCATATACATTGAAGACATTAAGCCATGAAGAGCGGGAGATGGCACATCGCACAGTTTTGTTCAACTGTGATTTGTTCGATGACTATATCAGGTAACAAAATTGAATATGTATATCTTACATATATATCTGTTAAACTATTCATATTTTTTTATCTACAGGGAACATAAAACAATGATACATAGGAAGCATCGTTCTTTATCTTTGAGAAGGAGAGAGACTTTGCATAGCAAGGAGTTTTCTGCTTGGTTAAAATTGAAGGTAAAAATATTACTGTTTAAATTAATTATTTCAATATTTACTTAAGTTTAACTGTCATTTATATTGCAGGTATTGAGTATGTCTGCTGACTCTGTCTTTGAGGAAATAAGAGCTTTGGCTTTTGGTCCTAATACCGTGGTTCGTGACTGTAAATCAATTGTTATCAATGGGTACAGATTTATTGTCACTGAACGAGCCAAAAACATGAGAACAAACCATGATGGTATTATGGTTACTGCCACAACAGATTGTTATGCCAGTGCATCAGATAGTAGACCGCGACTTGAAAATGTGGGTTATTATGGAGTCGTTGAGAAAATAATAATATTGGATTATTACTCTCCTGGACGAGTCACAATGATGAAATGCCATTGGTTTGATTCGATGACGAGACATGGCACATTTATTGATGATTGTGGATTTCGAGTAATTAATATGACCCGCACTCTTACAACCGAAGAACCATATGTGTTGGCATCAATGGATAAACAAGTTTTTTATGTCAAAGATCAACTTCAACCTGAATTTGGTGTCGTAGTTGAACTAATTCCAAGACATATTTTTGATGATGCTGATGATGGAATTGACACTGTCCCTATTGCCATTGGAACCAATCCATTTATTTCTTTTGATGACTCCAATAGCTCAATTGTCAGAGTTGATTGTGAATCTGAAGTTGTGGTTGGAAATATATAGAATCATTCATCCATGTTCTCAATTCTTTTGGTTTACCTCGAGTTGGGTTGTTAAGGTTGGTAATATTCATATTTATTTAGTATTGATCACAAATATGTTTTAGCTGACTTGAACGTTATGTGAATTTTCAATGTTTATTGGTTGCTGTTTCATTTGAATTGCATTTTCTAATTTGGAATTGAACTGTATTCAAACCAAATCAAACAATATTTCTAACTTGGTGAACATTACAACTTGTATGTTTTATTAAATTCATTCAAGCTCTTCTAAAACAATTGATAGCTAAATTACCAATGAATCTCCTCATTCCCTCAAATATTTAGTTTTTTGGTTTACACATTAATTTTCTTTTTCTAATTAATTACATATTTGTTTTCCAATGCAGGAAATGAAGCCAATTGAAGAGAGACGAAGAAAAAAAATGGCGGAGAACAATCGTCGGATGGAGGAGATGGGCATTCCACCATTAGTGCCTACAGTGAGTACTTCATTTAAAATATATATATATATTTACAGAATATATAATGTCATGTGATTAATTTTTTTTGTAAACTTTTTTGTAGGATCCACCATTACGTCGACAGTTATTCGACGAGGAGCCTAGTACTGGTCCTAGTACTCAGGCCGGTGGTACGAGGAGGGTTCGTACCAGAGGTAGACATAGAGCTGCGCGTGCCCGACTAGACCCTGCCCCTCCCACTGACATTTCAGCCTTCCCACATTCTGATCCTGGTGTGTCGTTAGGGACACACGGGATATTTAGACCTCCCATGTTTTCGCTACCTTCTGCATCTTCTTCCCCATCATTTTCACATCCCATGATGATTCCCACTCCCCAGTCAGCATCAGGTCATACAGTTGTTCCATCTTCTTTTCCTTCTACTTCTGTCTCTCCGAGCTTTTATATTCCATCGTCTTCGACTCCTGTTCCACCAGAGGGTGTTCCATCAGGTTCTGTGGATCCGGCGCCACTCATTGATCAGACTAGCACAGGTATATTTATAAAACCCTATCAAATTTTTATAGCAATATTTATTTTCATTATAACATGTTTTGATAAAATAATTGTTTTTCATTCATGACAGATACATCTACTGAAAGGAGGCGGGGGCGGGGCCATACACGCATGCGTTCGGTGTGGAACCGTCGCACACAGGTTATGGTGGAATATAATGAAGACAATCAGATGGTTGAGAAAACAGGGCAGCAATGTCGGAGTTTTATGGCGACGCTTGCCAAATACTCCGACATCATTCCCGTCAGCCCGCTGTCGTGGAGACATTTGCCACATGAGGTCAAAGATAGAGCTTGGGCAGAGATATGGGTAAAAAAATCTGTTGTATTTAATGCCATGAATTTTTTTTGTATTTATATAAATTAATATTTTCATTTCAGCTTCGATTTAATTTTCCTGATGGTGAGGGTGCACGAATGGAACGTCTAAAGGATTTAGGCGAGCTTTGGAGAGCCTACAAGCATGAGCTGTATATTGGCTGGCGTGCTAGAGTTGTCACTGAGTTAGAGGCGGTACCAGTCGTGGATGATTGTCCTATAGAGCAGTATCGTCGGATGATTACTCATTGGACGAGTACCCAGTTTAAGGTATGATTTACATTTGAGGTATTTAAATAATAACTTTCAAGTTTTGAATTAATATTATCCTTTGCATTATCGAATTTTATTTAGGAATCATCTGGAAAAAATAAAAAAAAACATTGATGCAAAAAAATACCTCCATACACTAGGACGCACGACGATGCCGGATCATGAGAGGCAGCAGGTATGACAATTGTTTATAAGTTTTCTTTACGACTTACATTTTCTTTTGTTTCCTAAATTATTTAATTATTTGCTGAAGTCTTTATATAAATTTTTTTTTCAATGTCATTGTAGAGGCAAGTACAAAATATTGAAGGACGTGTGCCTCGAGCAAAACTGTTTTGCTCGAGTAGACAAAAAAAGGATGGACGTGCTGTCAACGAAGCGACTCAGCAGCAGATTATAAGTTTTAATCTGTTGATTTTATATTTTAATATCTATTTCGTAACTTAACAATATATTTATATTTGTAACAGGATGCTTTAGAGGCCCTCGATGCCCAAGAAGCAGACAATTTTGGGCCATCTGATCACTTACATCAGGTGTTGGGAGATGATCATTCTGGCAGAGTACACTGCCGACCTAGGATAGCCCCGACGAGGTATTGGCCTGCCTCAGGTACGAGTTGTAGTGCCACCGAGCTGCAGCAAGTTAGGGCACAGACAAAACAGGCTGAGAAAAGGGCCACAGAGACGGCAGAACAGTCTGCAAGGGCAAACAGTGCATTTATGAAATTTATTGAAGTTCTACGTCCAACACTTCCAGCAGAGGTCAGCCCAGCGATTGATGAATACATGTCGTCGATACATTCTATATATGGTGCACCAGGTGGCAGTTCCAGTGGTGGTCAGGCCGATGTCGAGCTTGAAGATGATGATGGCGAGCAGTCTGATGCGGAAGAGGAGGGAGATGAGGAGGGCGAGGAGGAGGGCGAAGGCGAGGAGGAAGGCGTTGTGGAGGGTGAGGACGATGAGGAGGACGATGACGAGGGCGATGATGATGATGATGATGGAGATGGTGATGCTGATGTGGGACATATTGATCCGTTACATTTTTGACTTGAGATTTGATGTTTAATCTATTCTAGTTGTTGGTTTTATCTAGACTCGTAGTATAGTATTGGAGTTGATTTATTTTTATATATTGTCTGTTTTTATGGATGTTGTTGTCTTATAGTGGTTGTGTGTTTGAGAACTCCATGGACAACCCCCCTCATTCTTGGACCCTGGACAACCCCCCCTCCCCCTTGGACCCCGAACACCCACCAAACACCCCCCGGACAGCCCCGCGGACAGCCCCCTGGACAGCCCCCTGGACAGCCCCCCGTACAGCCCCCAACCCTCCACCCTGGACCCCGGACAGCCCCTCCGGACAGACCCCGCACAGCCCCCCCACCCTCATCCTTGGTCCCCGGACAGCCCCCCGAACACCCACCGGACAGCCCCCCCCCCCCCCCCCCCCCCGACAGCCCCCGCGGACAGCCCCCTGGACAGCCCCCCGTACAGCCCCCAACCCTCCACTCTGAACCCCGGATAGCCCCCCGGACAGCCCCCCGGACAACCCCCCCACCCCCCCCCCTTGGACCCCGGACAACCCCCCACCCCCCCCCCCCTTGGACCCCGGACAACCCCCCAAACACCCCCCGGACAGCCCCCTGAACACCCCCGGACAACCCCCTGAACAACCCCCTGAACAACCCCCGGACAGCCCCCTGAACAACCTCAGACAACCCCCTGAACAACCCCCAAAACCCCCCCGGACAGACCCCGCACAGCCCCCCCACCCTCCTCCTTGGTCCCCGGACAGCCCCCCCGGACACCCACCGGACAGCCCCCCGGACATTCCCTCCACCTTCCTTAATTTCATTAGCTCTGAAATGTTTCATAGCACGATCAACTAAAATCTAATCCATACTAAATATGATATAAAAATATTCTATATGAATTTCCATAAGATTTTAAGTGAAAACAAAAAGTGACATACGAAAAACTGACCAAACGCATTCGAAATGTGTTGATGCTTTAGGACAACGATCCATGGGTCATATGTGACGTGTACGAGTCATCCCCGCCTCAATCCGAGGCGCGGTGTGGTCGGAACAAATCAAAGTGTATGTCTTTTGTTTCAAAAGGACATCATTTTAAGTGAAAAACATCAACTGGCATCGTTCGGCCCGTTTGGACCCCGCTCACGCGCGTTTACGAAGCGCGCGCATCACTTAAAACACGAATATTGAGCCGTACCGCGCAAACCGCACGTCCGATTGAGGTTCCGTCTGCGCGTACACGTCACGAATAATAATTAGAATGTTCCACGGTGGTTTCAGCTCAATCCGAGGCCGTCCGCTATGAATTTGACCGTTGGACGCCCGTTCTGGCCGTTTATGACACCAGAACTGCGTTGTCGGTCACCGCGGTCACATGGCACGTCCGATTGATGTGCCGTCTGCTCGACCACTTCAGAAATCAGTCACCCGTATTTTTCCTCTGATTTCAGGCCATTCCGACATCGTTCGGCCCGTTTGGACCCCCCTCACGCGCGTTTACGAAGCGCGCGCATCACTTAAAACACGAATATTGAGCCGTACCGCGCAAACCGCACGTCCGATTGACGTGCCGTCTGCGCGTGCACGTCAAGAATAATAATTAGAATGTTCCACGGTGGTTTCATCTCAATCTGAGGTCGTCCGCTATGAATTTGACCGTTGGATGCCCGTTCTGGCCGTTTATGACACCAGAACTGTGTTGTCGGTCACCGCGGGCACACGGCACGTCCGATTGACGTGCCGTCTGCTCGAACACTTCAGAAATCAGTCACCCGTATTTTTCGTATGATTTCAGGCCATTCCGACATCGTTCGGCCCGTTTGGACCCCCCTCACGCGCGTTTACGAAGCGCGCGCATCACTTAAAACACGAATATTGAGCCGTACCGCGCAAACCGCACGTCCGATTGAGGTGCCGTCTGCGCGTACACGTCAAGAATAATAATTAGAATGTTCCACGGTGGTTTCAGATCAATCCGAGGCCGTCCGCTATGAATTTGACCGTTGGACGCCCGTTCTGGCCGTTTATGACACCAGAACTGCGTTGTCGGTCACCTCGGGCACACGGCACGTCCGATTGACGTGTTGTCTGCTCGACCACTTCAGAAATCAGTCACCTGTATTTGTCGTCTGATTTCAGGCCATTCTGACATCGTTCGGCCCGTTTGGACCCCCCTCACGCGCGTTTACGAAGCGCGCGCATCACTTAAAACACGAATATTGAGCCGTACCGCGCAAACCGCACGTCCGATTGACGTGTCGTCTGCGCGTACACATCAAGAATAATAATTAGAATGTTCCACGGTGGTTTCAGCTCAATCCGAGGTCGTCCGCTATGAATTTGACCGTTGGACGCCCGTTCTGGCCGTTTATGACACCATAAATGCGTTGTCGGTCACCGCGGGCACACGACAAGTCCGATTGACGTGCCGTCTGCTCGACCACTTCAGAAATCAGTCACCCGTATTTGTCATCTGATTTTAAGCCATTCCGACATCGTTCGGCCCATTTGGACCCCCTCACGCGCGTTTACGAAGCGCGAGCATCACTTAAAACACTAATATTGAGCCGTACCGCGCAAACCGCACGTCCGATTGACGTGCCGTCTGCGCGTACACGTCACGAATAATAATTAGAATGTTCCACGGTGGTTTCAGCTCAATCCGAGGTCGTACGCTATGAATTTGACCGTTGGACGCCCGTTCTGGCCGTTTATGACACCATAACTGCGTTCTCGGTCACCGCGGGCACACGACACGTCCGATTGACGTGCCGTCTACTCGAAAACTTCAGAAATCAGTCACCCGTATTTGTCGTCTGATTTCAGGCCATTCCGACATCGTTCGGCCCGTTTGGACCCCCCTCACGCGCGTTTACGAAGCGCGCGCATCACTTAAAACACTTATATTGAGCCGTACCGCGCAAACCGCACGTCCGATTGACGTGCCGTCTGTCCGTACACGTCACCAATAATAATTAGAATGTTCCACGGTGGTTTCAGCTCAATCCGAGGCCGTCCGCTATGAATTTGACCGTTGGACGCCCGTTCTGGCCGTTTATGACACCAGAACTGCGTTGTCGGTCACCGCGGGCACACGGCACGTCCGATTGATGTGTCGTCTGCTCGAACACTTCAGAAATCAGTCACCCGTATTTGTCGTCTGATTTCAGGCCATTCCGACATCGTTCGGCCCGTTTGGACCCCCCTCACGCGCGTTTACGAAGCGCGCACATCAGTTAAAACACGAATATTGAGCCGTACCGCGCAAACCGCACGTCCGATTGACGTGCCGTCTGCGCGTACACATCACGAATAATAATTAGAATGTTCCACGGTGGTTTCAGCTCAATCTGAGGTCGTCCTCTATGAATTTGACCGTTGGACGCCCGTTCTGGCCGTTTATGACACCATAACTGCGTTGTCGGTCACCGCGGGCACACAACAAGTCCGATTGACGTGCCGTCTACTCGAAAACTTCAGAAATCAGTCACCCATATTTGTCGTCTGATTTTAGGCCATTCCGACATCGTTCGGCCCGTTTGGACCCCCCTCACGCGCGTTTACGAAGCGCGCGCATCACTTAAAACACTAATATTGAGCCGTACCGCGCAAACCGCACGTCCGATTGACGTTCCGTCTACGCGTACACGTCACGAATAATAATTAGAATGTTCCACGGTGGTTTCAGCTCAATCCGAGGTCGTAAGCTATGAATTTGACCGTTGGACGCCCGTTCTGGCCGTTTATGACACCATAACTGCGTTCTCGGTCACCGCGGGCACACGACACGTCCGATTGACGTGCCGTCTGCTCGACCACTTCAGAAATCAGTCACTCGCATTTTTCGTCTGATTTCAGGCCATTCCAACATCGTTCGGCCCGTTTGGACCCCCCTCACGCGCGTTTACGAAGCGCGCGCATCACTTAAAACACGAATATTGAGACGTACCGCGCAAACCGCATGTCCGATTGACGTGCCGTCTGCGCGTACACGTCACGAATAATAATTAAAATGTTCCACGGTGGTTTCAGCTCAATTCGAGGCCGTCCGCTATGAATTTGACCATTGGACGCCCGTTCTGGCCGTTTATGACACCAGAACTGCGTTGTCGGTCACCGCGGGCACACGGCACGTCCGATTGACATGCCGCCTGCTCGACCACTTCATAAATCAGTCACCCGTATTTGTCGTCTGATTTCAGGCCATTCCGACATCGTTCGGCCCGTTTGGACCCCCCTCAAGCGCGTTTACGAAGCGCGCGCATCACTTAAAACACGAATATTGAGCCGTACCGCGCAAACCGCACGTCCGATTGACGTTCCATCTGTGCGTACACGTCACGAATAATAATTAGAATGTTCCACGATGGTTTCAGCTCAATCCGAGGTCGTCCGCTATGAATTTGACCGTTGGACGCCCGTTCTGGCCGTTTATGACACCAGAACTGCGTTGTCAGTCACCGCGGGCACACGGCACGTCCGATTGACGTGCCGTCTGCTCGACCACTTCAGAAATCAGTCACCCGTATTTGTCGTCTGATTTCAGGCCATTCCGACATCGTTCGGTCCGTTTGGACCCCCCTCACACGCGTTTACGAAGCGCGCGCATCACTTAAAACACGAATATTGAGCCGTACCGCGCAAACCGCATGTCCGATTGACGTGCCGTCTGCGCGTACACATCACGAATAATAATTAGAATGTTCCACGGTGGTTTCAGCTCAATCCGAGGTCGTCCGATATGAATTTGACCGTTGGACGCCCGTTCTGGCCGTTTATGACACCAGAACTGCGTTGTCGGTCACCGCGGGCACACGGCACGTCCGATTGACGTGACGTCTGCTCGACCACTTCATAAATCAGTCACCCGTATTTGTCGTCTGATTTCAGGCCATTCCGACATCGTTCGGCCCGTTTGGACCCCCCTCACGCGCGTTTACGAAGCGCGCGCATCACTTAAAACACGAATATTGAGCCGTACCGCACAAACCGCACGTCCGATTGAGGTTCCGTCTGTGCGTACACGTCACGAATAATAATTAGAATGTTCCACGGTGGTTTCAGCTCAATCCGAGGCCGTCCGCTATGAATTTGACCGCTGGACGCCCGTTCTGGCCGTTTATGACACCAGAACTGCGTTGTCGGTCACCGCGGGCACACGACACGTCCGATTGACGTGCCGTCTGCTCGACCACTTCAGAAATCAGTCACCCATATTTTTCGTGTGATTTCATGCCATTCCGACATCGTTCGGCCCGTTTGGACCCCCGTCACGCGCGTTTACGAAGCGCGCACATCACTTAAAACACGAATATTGAGCCGTACCGCGCAAACCGCACGTCCGATTGACGTTCCGTCTGCGCGTACACGTCACGAATAATAATTAGAATGTTCCACGGTGGTTTCAGCTCAATCCGAGGTCGTCCGCTATGAATTTGACCGTTGGACGCCCGTTCTGGCCGTTTATGACACCATAACTGTGTTGTCGGTCACCGCGCGCACACGACAAGTCCGATTGACGTGCCGTCTGCTCGACCACTTCAGAAATCACTCACCCGTATTTGTCGTCTGATTTTAGGCCATTCCGACATCGTTCGGCCCGTTTGGACCCCCCTCACGCGCGTTTACAAAGCGCGCGCATCACTTAAAACACTAATATTGAGCCGTACCGTGCAAACCGCACGTCCGATTGACGTTCCGTCTGCGCGTACACGTCACGAATAATAATTATAATGTTTCACGGTGGTTTTAGCTCAATACGAGGTCGTACGCTATGAATTTGACCGTTGGACGCCCGTTCTGGCCGTTTATGACACCATAACTGCGTTCTCGGTCACCGCGGGCACACGACAAGTCCGATTGACATGCCGTCTGCTTGACCACTTCATAAATAACTCACCCGTATTTGTCGTCTGATTTCAGGCCATTCCGACATCGTTCGGCCCGTTTGGACCCCCCTCACGCGCGTTTACGAAGCGCGCGCATCACTTAAAACACTAATATTGAGCCGTACCGCGCAAACCGCACGTCCGATTGACGTTCCGTCTGCGCGTACACATCAAGAATAATAATTAGAATGTTTCACGGTGGTTTCGGTTGAATCCGTGGTCGTCCGCTATGAATTTGACCGTTGGACGCCCGTTTTGGCCGTTTATGACACCATAACTGCGTTGTCGGTCACCGCGGGCACACGGCACGTCCGATTGACGTGCCGTCTGCTCGACCACTTCATAAATCACTCACCCGTATTTATCGTCTGATTTCAGGCCATTCCGACATCGTTCGGCCCGTTTGGACCCCCTCACGCGCGTTTCGAAGCACGCACATCACTTAAAACATGAATATTGATCCGTACCGGGCAAACCGCACGTCCGATTGACGTGCCGTCTGCGCGTACACGTCACGAATAATAATTAGAATGTTTCACGGTGGTTTTAGCTCAATCCGGAGACGCGGTGTGGCTGACACCACTCAATGTGTCCGTCTTTTGTTTCAAAAGGACGTCATTTTAAGTGAAAAGCATCAACTGGCTTACGGAAAACCGACCAAACGCATTCCGAATCTGTTGATAATTTATCCCAACAATCCATGGGTCATATGTGAGGTGTACGAGACAACCCGGGATTAATCCGAGTCGCGGTGTGGCCGGGATAAGTTTAAGTGGCTCTCTTTTGTTTAAAATGAACACCATTTTAAGTACATACGGAAAAACGACCAAACGGATTCGGTTTCCGTTGAAACTTTAGGAGAACGATCCATGGGTCATATGTGATGTGTACGAATCAACCTCGCCACAATCGGAGACGTGGTGTGGCCGACACCACTCAAAAAGTGTCGGTCTTTTGTTTCAAAAAGACATCATTTTAAGTGAAAATCATCAAGTGACATACGAAAAACCGACCAAAGGCATTCGGACTGTGTCGACACTTTAGCAAAAGGATCCATGGGTCGTATGTGACGTATACGAGTCAATCCTGCCTCAATCCGAGGTGCGGTGTGACCGACACCGTTCTAACTGTCTATCTTTTGTTTAAAATGGACAGGATACGCAAAACCGACCAAACGCAAAACCGACCAAACACATTCTGAATCTGTTGATAATTTATCACAACGATCCATCAGTCATATGTGACATGTACGAGCCCACTCGGGCTCAATCCGAGTCACGGTGTGGCCGGGATCAGTCTAAGTGGCTCTCTTTTGTTTAAAATGGACATCAATTTAAGTACATATGGAAAACCGACCAAACGCATTCGGTTTCCATTGAAACTTTAGGAGAACGATTCATGGGTCATATGTGAGGTGTACGAATCATCCCCGCCACAATCTGAGGCGCGGTGTGGTCAAAACTGCTCTAACTGTGTCTGTTTTGTTTAAAATGGGTAGGATTATAAGTGAAAAGAACTGGCATACGCAAAACCGACCAAACGCATTCGGTTTCCATTGAAACTTTAGGAGAACGATCCATGGGTCATATGTGACGTGTACCAATCATCCCCGTCTCAATCCGAGACGCGGTGTGGCCGACACCACTCTAACTATGTCTCTTCTGTTTAAAATGGACATGATTATAAGTGAAAAAGAACAACTGGCATACGCAAAACCGACCAAACGCATTCCGAATCTTTTGATCATTTATCAAAACAATCCATGGGTCATATGTGACCTGTACGATGCAACCCGGGTTCAATCCGAGTCGCGGTTTGGCCGAGATCAGTCTAAGTGGCTCTCTTTTGTTTAAAATGGACACCATTTTAAGTACATACGGAAAACCGACCAAACGCATTCGGTTTCCATTGAAACTTTAGGAGAACGATCCATGAGTCATATGTGACGTGTACGAATCATCCCCGCCTCAATCCGAGGCGCGGTGTGGCCGACACCGCTCTAACTGTGTCTGTTTTGTTTTAAAATGGACAGGATTATAAGTGAAAAGAACAACTGGCATACGCAAAACCGACCAAACGCATTCAGAATCTTTTGATAATTTATCACAACGATCCATGGGTCATATGTGACGTGTACGAGCCAACCCGGGTCAATCCGAGTCGCGATGTGACCGGGATCAGTCTAAATGGCTCTCTTTTGTTTAAAATGTACTCCATTTTAAGTACATACGGAAAACCGAGCAAACGCATTCGGTTTCCATTGTAACTTTAGGAGAATGATCCATGGGTCCTATGTGACGTGTACGATTCATCCCGCCTCAATCCGACATGCGGTGCGGCTGACACCACTCAAAGTGTCCGTCTTTTGTTTCAAAAGGACGTCATTTTAAGTGAAAAATATCAACTGACATACGGAAGACTGACCAAACGCATTCGGATTCTATCGATACTTTAGCACAACGATCCATGGGTCATATGTGACGTGTACAAGTCAACCCCGTCTTAATATGAGATGTGGTGTGGCCGACACCGCTCTAACTATGTCTCTTTTGTTTAAAATGGACATGATTATAAATGAAAAGAACAACTGGCATACGCAAAACCGACCAAACGCATTCGGAATCTTTTGATAATTTATCACAATGATCTATGGGTAATATGTGACATGTACGATCCAACCCGGGATGAGTCTGAGTCGCAGTGTGGTCGGGATGAGTCTAAGTGTCACTCTTTTGTTTAAAATGGACAACATTTTAAGTACATACGGAAAACCGACCAAACGCATTCGGTTTCCATTTAAACTTTAGGAGAACGATCCATGAGTCATATGTGACGTGTACGAATCAACCCCGCCTCAATTGGAGACGCGGTGTGGTCGGCACCACTCATAGTGTCCGTCTTTTGTTTCACAAGGATGCCATTTTAAGTGAAAAACATCAACTGGCATACGGAAAACCGACCAAACGCATTAGGATTCTGTCGATACTTTAGCACAACGATCCATGAGTCAAATGTGACGTGTACGAGTTAACCCCGCCTCAATCTGAGGTGCGGTGTGGCCGGTATCACTTTAGGTGTATGTATTTTGTTTAAAATGGACATCATTTGAGGTAAAAATATATGGTATAGAAAAAACCGATCATATTATGAATTGAATTTCAGATTCCACGTATAATTGTCATCTAAATTTTAAATTGAATTCTATATGAATTATGTATGTTTATGAATTGTAATTTAATTATGGATTTGTATAGTTTCAGGATCCATTATATGTTAAATGTGTATGAATTTGTTCGTAATTGAATATGTATGTTTTATTTTATTACTGGTACAATAGTTGGATCGAAAATGAGGTGAAAATGAGGTGAAAATGAGGTGAAAATGAGGCCTGATTACTGGTGGTGATGGACAGGGGACAGGGGCTGTGCAAATTGCAGGGTGTTGCAATTTGCAGCATAGGTATGCCAACGGTTTCAAACCGTTGGCATATAAGTTTTTAGCATGTCTTTTCCCAACGGTTTTAAACCGTTGGGAAAGACTTCACCAATTCCCAACGGTTTAGAACCATTCGGAAAATGTTCCACATGGTATATCCCAACGGTTTGGAACCGTTGGGAAAATGTGTGGTATTTGGTTTTCCCAACGGTTTGGGAGAACCGTTGGGAAAAACTATCCCAACGGTTCACCAAACCGTTGGGGTAGGGTAACTTCTATGGGCCTATTGCAACGGTTGCCAGTAAACCGTTGGGAAAACCTTTCCCAACGGCTTACTTCCCAATGGTTATCAGAACCGTTGGGAAAACCTTTCCCAACGGTTTGAGGGGCTTTCCCAACGGTTCTGAACCGTTGGGAAATAGTGTATTTCCAGTAGTGACAGTTTATTGATCTACCTGCTCAAGGAGAAGCAGTTCCGAAAGTTGCTGATCCGGAATCCTCTAAGACAGTAAGGAAGAGAAATCTGAAAGAAGTGGAAGTAGAAGCAGAGAATCCTAAGACTAAGGAAGTCCATTCCGCACCTCCAAAACCAATGAAGAAGAAAGCTTATCCTGATGAAGTTGTCGAGAAGTGGAGAGCAGATAAAGAGACAAGGAAAAAAGGGGATCCGCAGTTCGGATTGGACCCTGCGGAGGCTAAGTCCTTGAAGGAAAGAACTACTGATGAGATTGAAAAACAAGTAAACGAAAAGAAGCTCAAGAAGAAGATGTCTGAGGCTGAGGTAGCTCAGACTTTGTTGAAATTCAATGAGATGGTTTCAGCAACTATTCCTATTCCGAGATCTTTCTCCTTGGAATCTCTACATGAGACTCCAGGAAGAAATTTTGTTGCTCCGGAAGAAGTTGTTGCTAAGAATACTGAGGAAGTAGAGCAAGTAGAGCAAGTGGAGAAGAAGAAGATGGTGCTGAAGGAAGTGGTGAAACCGGAGATGTGCTGAAACAAGTAGATGATTACAAGAGGACACCTTCGGAACACTTATCACTCCAAACTTCATAAGCTGAATCTTCGAAGCTAGTTACTCCAGCAATGGAAGAAGAGAAAGGAGAAGAAGAAGTTACTTATCATGGAGAAGAAGAGCATCTTTTACTTGATGTTTCTCAGAAGGATAACGTAGGGGTTCGTGTTCAGGAAGTCGCTGATGAGGAAGATAATGTTGTTCAAGTTTCTGATAGTGAGAAGAGAACTCCGGAACAAGATTCAATTCCAGAAAAAGACAAGGGAAAGCAAATTCTTGCTGATACTCCGAGCTCAGAAGTGAGAAAGAGGAAGGAAGTTGGTAGTTCTTCGAAAATAATGATTGACCTTATTGAAGAAGAAAATTATCCAAGAAAAGTTTCGGATTCGGAGTCATCTTCGGTGGGGCATGACTTTGTTGTTCAGTCTTTGAAGAAGTTGGTGGGAACCATCCCAACCTTCTCAAGTATTGATTCAAGATGCCAGATGCTCCAACATGCTTTGAATCAGAAAACAGACTTTGTATCCATGGTTATGGACAAGTGTGTTGAGATTGAGGCTCAGTTCAAAACCTTCTTTGTTGGCTACGAAGCTCATAGAAAATCTTGGAAGAAGATGACAAACTGGTCGACGAAGACTGTTGAAGAGATGTGGTTATTTTATGAGTTTCAAGACAATGTTAAGGATTCCTTTGAGACTGAGGACAACAAGATAAATGACCTGAATTCATCCTTTGAAGAGAAGCTGACAGATGAAAAGAACTTCCAGATTCAACAAGTCAGAGATCTGAATGGGAAGTTAAATTCTGTTTCTCAGAACTGGAAATTTTAAAGAGATCATCGGATTGAGTTTGAAGAGAAGATGAAGGCTCAGGAAGAAAAGATCAAAGCTCAGGAAGAAAAGCTTTAGGCCCAGGAAGAATGAATTGAAGCTCAAAGTGCAATAATAGTGGTCTTAGAGAAGCAAGCTGAAGAAGATCATAAAGACCTAAAGAAGATCAAGACTATTCTTAAAGGGCTCATGTCGAAGGAAAAAGATCCGAAATAACTAAATCCGATCTTTTTATTGTAATATTTTCTTTGTTGTCGAGATTTCAAACCTAATGAAAATTGTGCCTCTCGTTTCTTTTGTTGTCATTACTAATATTTCAGGTATTTTTTTTCCCATTCCCTCGATTTCTTTTTGAAAATCACAAAGGGGGAGAAGGAAAAAATCCTTAAGAAAAAGAAGAAAGTTTATCTAAGGGGGAGTTTTTCATCAAAGAAGACTTTATTTTTCGTAATGAAATGTCACTCCAAATATCTAGAATACGATCCTTAGTGTTTCAAAGCCTAAGGGGGAGTTAGTCGTATTCATACATTTCCGTAAAGCCAAGGGAGATAAGCCTTAATGTTTTTCTTTCTTCTTAGAATTTCTTTTTCGTAAGGATGTTTGTGCTTTCCAAAAAGGTGGAGATTGTTGATTCAATAAGGTTTTCCTTATTACTTTTCCATTCCTTCTTGTTTTGAAAATCACAAACACTTTATTTTAAGGAAAATATCTTTCTTAAGGAAAATTGCTTTTATAAGCAAAATCGCTTTTATAAGAAAAATTATCCTTATCATATTTTCATCCATATTTTTCTTAAGTATGAGATTCGGATTCATTTCTATTTTCTCAGAATCGTTGTAACTTTGATATGAATCATTCTGTTTTAGGATTCGGATTCTGGATAAGAACTATAAGGAAGTTTCATTCCGAATTCTGGATATGAACTCTGACTAAGTTATATTCCAGAATCAGGATACGAATTCTTATGAAGTTCGATAACGAATTCTCATTACGAATTCTGAAGAAGAATTCTCATTACGAATTCCAATGAAGAATTCTCAATACGAATTCTAATGATTAATTCTCATTACGAATTCTGATGACGAATTCTTATTACGAATTCTGAGGAAGAATTCTCATTACGAATTCCAATGAAGAATTCTCAATACAAATTATAATGATTAATTCTCATTACGAATTCTGATGATAAATTCTCATTACGTATTCTAAAGAATAATTCTCATTACGAATTCCAATGAAGAATTCTCATTATGAATTCTGATGAAGAATTCTCATTACGAATTCTGATGACGAATTCCCATTCCGAATTCTCATTCTGAATTCACCTATTAAACAGAATCTGATTATCTTGGTTTTATACACTCTGAATTAATTCAGAATCCGAAAAATATTTTGGTTAGACACCGAACATATATTCTGCTTACACTTCTATAATTTGTCTACTCTTTATTATTTTCATTACACTCCGAACCTTCACTCCGAAGCTTTCATTCCGAACTTTTGAGTTAGATTTTAAAACGATGTCGTACATTCTGTTACACTTGTTTTGTTATAAGACGATGTCGTCTATTTTGTTATAAAGTAACCGTTGTCTAAGTGACATGTGTACAGTTCCCTCCGATCTTTAAGGAAAATATGACCGTTGGAGAAGGAGCCGACCTTACCTATAAATAGGATCTCATTTGAAAGAGCTCGGTGCTGCAAAAAAGTTGAAGTGCGGAACGTCTAACTAATCTGCTTGAAGTGATTTCTAGAGGGAGAGGCTCTTATTAACTCTCAAAGCTTCGTGCAACTCCAAATGTTGGTGATCATATTCGAGGGCTTCCGGGGATAGGAATAAAGAGGTGCCGACTACCTTGAAGTTCGAGGGCTTCCTTGCTGAGGAAGACAGAGGTCGCCAACTACCTTGAAGTTGAGGGCTTGCGGGGATAGCAAGACAGAGACTCCAATCTTCGTATCAAGGGCTTACCCTGGTGTGGGTAAGACAAACTTGCTTGAAAGTATAAATCAAGGTACCTTTATCCAAGGTTGTTGGATACCCTTCTCTTTGGGTTAAAAGACTTATATCTTGTTACTTGTAGTTTAACTACTTGTTTTTATTCTGCTGCATTTTGTAATATAAGGAAAGTATAACATTCTTATACTTCCTTACTTGTACTCTATTTCATTTAGATTCTATACTCTTTATGGTAGAATCTCATATTGTAATCTTTTGTTAAGGTTCAATTTCTGGAACCATATTTCCGGAACCCACTTTCGGAATCTCTTTCCAAGTTTGCATTCGGTGTTAGAGGTGTTGTGAATTTGCTTAGTTTAACTTTATTAAACATAGCCCTTTCCTTCTCTTAAAGAAAACATAGTTATTCTTAACTAACTTTAAAGGTTCCAAAGGAATTTTTAAAGTATACAATTCACCCCCCCTCTTGTATATTGAGCATCTACATCACAATTTCGATCCTACACCTAGAGTCTTATAGGAAGAGATTCAATGATCCCAAACTCTATAGGGTGGGCCTGGTTATCATTTTAATCATGCCTGCACAATCTATTCTACCATATTAATTCTTTTTGTGATAATGATGTACCAATAATGAGGTGGAGTATCGGGATCTCATCACTAGCCTCAAGATGGCCCTCAAGATTAATTTTCCCCATTTACATGTGAAAGGGGACTCTAAACTCATCATCAAATAGATCAACGGTGACTACATCATCTGTAATCTGTAGCTCATACCATTGTTGGAACGTACCTGCTAGTTGATGGCCCTATTCCCATATCGGAAAAGAGTTACTCATTTCCTTCATTTGCAGAAAATTTGGGCCGATGCATTGGCCATATTGGTTTCTCTCTTGGAGAACGTAAACATGGTGATTTGATTATTTATGTGGTGTACTAAAGATTCATTGCTCCCGTCACTCCGAACGATGATGATAGCCCATAGGTAATGCACATCACTATCAGTGCCTCCATGTCAAGGCCACCACGTTCTTCTTCCATAGTGCAGAAGGTGAATCCCAACTGGAGGACCCACTTTATCGAGTATCTACAGCAAAAAAATATCCTAGCAGATCGAACCAATCACGAGTGAATTTTATGTCACACATTACAGTTTACCCTCTAGAGTGGTCCCGGTATTGACCAGATCCTCTATAGACATTGGTTTGATGGGGTTCTCCTCTGTTGCATTCAAGGAGGTGAGATTTCTCAGGTCATGCAGGAGGTTCATTCTAGTTCATGTAGGACTCATCAGACCGGGCCGAAACAATCTCACCAAATTTAGATGTTGTGGGTATTTTTGGCTCACCTTGATTCATGACTGTATCGTGCTTTCCAAGAGGTTACATGCATGAAAAATCCATGATAACTTTGTGCATCGACCACCAGAGTCTCTCCACAATACCAAGTACTCTTGGACCTTGGTGGTCTTGGGACTTGATGTCATGGGACCATATCCACCGGTGAAAACTTGGAAATGCAGATTCATCCTGACCACTATATATTTCTTTTCCAAGTGGTAAGAGGTAGTTCCACTCAAGGAGGCCAAGGCCTATTTGATCATTGAATTTGCGAGCTCCAACATCATCTACCAATTCAGAGTCTCTCATGCCATTCTCACTGATAATGACACCAACTTCAAAGTGGATGAACAAAAAAAGTTGAACGCCAAGTACAACATATATTCTACCCATACCTCCCTCTTTCACATGCAAGAAATGGGAATATTGAGGAATTCAATAAAACCCTCTCTAATATTCAATAGAATATGGCTGGTCAGAACAAGAAGAGTTGGCTGCATAAAATCCCTAACACTCTCAATGCTTATCAGAATATGACACAAAAATCCACTCAGGTGACCCCATATTCCTTGGTGTACGAAATAGAGGAAGTCCTTCCCATAGAGATTCATTTTACTTCATTACGAATAGCTATTTACGATCAGAAGACACTAGATAAGGTAGTTAAAATCCATCTGGTTGAACTGGAAGCGCTTAATGAGAACAAGCATAGTTCCCTGCACAATCTAGAGAGGCATCAAAACAAGATGGCCAGTGAATTGCACAAGTATGTTCACCTCCACTATTTATTTCTAGGTGAGATGGTGTTGGCTCTGAGAACATCGATGATACCCGGTAGGAAACCTCCCAAATTGGTGCCCAAATGGGAAGGACATTACATCATTCACAAGGATTTCCCAAATGGCGCATACTCCCTAGTTACAATGGAGGGTGAGCATATAACTCCTCCCACAAATGCCAAATTCATCAATTAATACTTTTCCTAAGTAAACTGGTTTTACATGACCATAAAATGTGACATCCTTACCACATGATATTAAAATGAGTGATTCATCTGAGCAAAAGGATATAAAACTACTTGGCACCTGTCCTTCATGGAATTAAACTGTATGTTCTCCAACATAATTGTAAATTGTATCTAGTCCTTCATGACCTTAAACTATTCCATATTCATCACATGACGTTGACATGTGCGATCCGTCTGGGCTGAAGGATGTAAAACTACCTATGACTCATGTCACATGATGATAAGCTGTGAAATGTCTTAAGCTCTATGACCTTAAACTGAGATCTCCCTATATATTTTTCATTCATGATGATAAAATACAAGTAATCTTAACAACTACGTATGTCTTGATTCCCATACTAATGGAACATGTTTGAAAGCTCAGATTCTTCGTCTTAGAGTATATCCCTCAAATCCTTTGTTGACTTTCCCCCTATGTGTAGTTCTCTCAGAGGACCACAAGCAGTGTATTGCATACTTCCTTGGCCCCATTTAGGTTAGTTTTTCAATGATCACACCATGTTCGCCTCCCATTCTTCTATTCTCCCATTTCCTCACCATATAACTTCAATCTCCATGGCCCTTTCCGAACTATGAATGCATTGATTCCCATTCTCATGGTATATGTAGGAACGCCCAAAAATATCCCTTGTATTCCCATCCCCAAACTTCAAGAGCTCCCCTCTGGTCCGACCCCTTGGCCTGGATTCTTCTCAAGTTTCATAGTGTGCTATGGGATCATTTCCTCATTCACATCGGGTTTATCGCTACAACACAATGTGTTCTCCTCCATGGAGATATCTACCTATTCTGTCCTTACTGCATGACATTAAATAGCACGGGTATATTCACACTTCACACATCCCATCATTTGGGTTTATATCGTCATTAACATCCAAAAGGATCCCTAAATTTCCTAGATTCTAGGACCTATGGCTCTCCTACCATTTTGGGCCAATGTACCTAAGGAGTTTTGATGAAAATTTGATACAAGTATCATGTTTCGAATATGGTCAATGGTCGACACTAATTTTTTGTTCCCATTTCTGGTCACACGATATGGATGTTGTGTTTTGAACGTGGTCAACAACTATCCTCCATCATTGTCACCACCCCTATATGTCCCAATTTTTGGGTTTCGTGATTCATTTTTGTCTTTCTATCATTTAAAGTGCCAGTGTGCCTTGGGCAGTGATTTTGGTATTGTTGGGGTCGGCAAGCACAATTCACATCCATCATTGTTGTTCCCTTACATGAAATGGAGAACCTATTCCTATTCATTGTTTCCCACACCGGGCATTGCTCACATGGTCAGAGGAGATTTGGTAAGGTAATACCCACATAAAATTCCATGTAATCATACTCTCATATGACTTCAAACTGTTCTGTCCTCCTTGCACGACATTAAATTTTGTGATCCATCCATGATAAAGGAAGTGAAACCACTCAACACTCGTCTTTCATGTCAACAAACTACAAGATGGTTGGGACTTCCCGTCTATGGCCCTGCCTCAAGTCCCTGGCCTTTCTGGCCCCCTATCCTAGGTTCTCACTTAGGATTGTGTGGTGTGATATAGACTATATGTCCTCATTCACGTTTGGAAATTTTCTGCCGCACCACATACATCCCCATGAGACACATCTCCATTCTCATCCTTGTCACAAGAAGTTAAAGTACATAGTTCATACCATGAATTATGAATCCCATAATTTAGGTTTCCATCATATTTCACTTCCTAAAGGACCCACGAACGACAAGGATGATAGGCCCCAGGGCTCTCCTACTGTCTTAGTCCAATGTCCCCGATGATTCAGGACGAAAATATTATACAAGTCACATGTTGAGAAAATGGTCGACGGTCGAAAATCATTGTTTATCTCTATTATAGGAAAAGATGTTGATACTGTGTTTCATGTATGGTCAGTACTTATCCTAGATAATCTTTTTTGATCTATGTTTTCCCACATGGTAGGTGCGATGATTCACCATTTCAACCCATCTGTCCCACATAGATGACATTAAACTAGGAATTTACGGTCCGAGCTCTATGACCCTAAATTAAGATATACCACATCCATGTCGCAGGACGTTAAGCTTCGTGAAATCTCCATAACTATGTATGGATTGATTCCACTACTCATGGGATAGGTAGGAAAACCCTGACAGTCTGTCTTCGGGTCCAGCCCAGGTTCATTTATTCTTTCTCTCGACGTCTTTGTCCAAGTTCTCTCTAGGGATTATGATTGGTGTGGTGTATATGGTATTATGTCCTCATTCATGTTAGGTTATTCTCCATGCCACACAAATTACTCATCGAGATTTCACCCCTCCAATATTCATCCTTACCACATGACGTTAAAATGCATGCCATATCAAGAACTACGTGTGGCTTGATTCCAATCCTCATGGGATATACAGGAACACCTAGACGCTTGGTCTTCAGGTCCAGCCATGTTTCTTATAAACCTCCTCATATCTATGGCCCCTTGGATTGAGTCATCCAGGAGGGGGGGTATGTGGTGTGGGGTGGGCTTATGCCCTCATTCATGCCGGGTTTGTAATAGACACACCATGTACCTCTCCCTCTCGAGATATCATCATCCCCCTATTCTTCACTCATTTTTTGAGTCGATGACACTTGAATTGGGCCCCATGAACCTCTTTGTAAGTTCACCAATGTCCCAGGAGCACTCCGGTTGAGGACCTATAGTGATGGATTCTATATAGACATGTTATATCCCATTTTCAGCCTTCATGTTCCCCTTAATTTGGTCTTTTATCATGTTTCACATTTTAAAGGACCCCTGAATGGCATAGATTCTAGGCCCCATTGCTCTCCTACCATCTTGGGCCAACTTCCCTATGAATTTAGAATGGAAAATTGATAAAAGTCCCACATTGAAAATATTGTTAGCAGTCGATGCTCAAATGTTATTCCCACTTAAGGTCACATGATATGGTTGTTGTGTTTTGAACATTGTCAACAACTATCCTACATCATAACACCACCCCCATTAATCCCTAAATAGTAGTTGCATGATCCACATCCTTTTCTATTCCATCGTGTCCAAGTGTAATTTCAACCTCTTGGTGATATCCCTCACTGTCCATTTTCATGTTTAGAGGATAATGCCACCGTGAGGCATCATTCGAGGATCCACACCATTTCCCCATATATTTGTATTACACATGTCTCAAATACCTTCTCCACCCATATTTCCATCATCGAGCACAACTCACATAGGATTATGTAACACCCCGAGCTTCCACAATATGGTTCTCATTCAATAATGCAATAGCTTGCATTGTACACAACTTTGAGTTCTAAAACACTGCGACTAATCAAAGTAGCCGTTATGAATAGTAATAACCACTTTTTAAAATTATAGAAATTTTATATTTCAAAATGGACTTCATTTTTGGATTCGGAATATCGAAATTAGCCTATGTTGAATTTTTTGTATTTTTTTGAGAACTTCTAATTTTTTATGAATAGTGAAAAATACTTAAAACAACTTTTTAATAAAAATAATTTATTGTGATAAATTATACTTTTTAGTGGTTTTAAGGTATAATTAGAATATATTTTTACCATTTTATCCAATGGTGTTCATTAGAATTAATTTAACATTGAAATTGGACATAAACAATTGCCAATCTTTTGATATAAATTGTTTCTTAAAAACACGCTATTTGTCGTAAGAGCGAGAATTAATTATAAAATTAATTAATGGAACTTATATGTTTGGAATTTTTTAAAATAGACATAATTTTTGAATTCGGAATATCTATAATATCTTAGGGTGAAATTTTGGCATTGTTCTGAAAAACTTCAATTTTTGATGAATAGTGAAACCACTAAGTGGTAGTAAAATAACTAATTTTTCGTTTAAATGAAATATTACAACTTCTGTGATTTGATTTTCAAAAATCCGACATACATGGTTTTCATTAAGAAGTAAAATGTGGTTCAATGAGATTAAAATAATTTTTTGGTGAATAGTAACTTTTAAGTTCTTAATCGCGATTAGAGGTAATTAGTGTAGTTTAAGGTACAAATAATGTTTTAATAATATGAGATGAGCATGAAACTTGTCCTACACCTATTGGATGAGTCAGGGCGGACCAAGACAACCCATGGGTCAACTTGGGGACCCCATGGAGCCACTTTAGATGGAAAATGACATTAATATATATTTATTTAATGTTAAAATTAAATTGACACAAACATGAGTTATTTTACTAAAACAGTTTTTAAGTGGGGTTACACAAGTCCCAATTTTGACTATAAATATTCATTAGAAAGATAAAAAGATTTCCTACATCATAGTATTTTTTTTATAATTTTTAGACATTAAATAAAGTAAATTATTTATGACATCATTATGATGCAGTGATGACCTCATTATATAACGATTTTAATAAAATGAAAAGATAATGTAAAATCCAAGGCATACACTTGTCCAAAGACTATTGGATGGGTATATTTCGAACCCTTATAACCTTATCCACGAATAATATAAGTGTGGGACCTTTTGAATCCGAAAAGCATTGTGTAATAATGTAACATTTCAATCTTTCCAAAAGAGCCCCTCCTCTCCACTTATAAAAGGCCCCCACCTCTCCCACCTTATTTACACCTTCAAGCCATTTGTCTCGGCCAAACTATGCCCAAATACTCTCCCAACATCCCCCTCTTACTCCTAGAAGCCTCACTTTGGGCCGAACCCTTCCCAAGGAAGACTTTGTCTCAAATCAAAAAGAGTTACCCGATTTTTAAGGTAATGTCTTCTCTAATGTTGTTTTGTTTTATTTTGCTTCTCCAACCCCTTAAACTATTTTCATTACCTTATTTTGTAACAACACCAGTATCTAAAATATACTAGGATGTTGTTATGATAAGTATTTGGTTTACACTTACACAAACCTTCGTCTAATGGTTAAAGAACATACTGTTTCTGTGGGTGGCGAAATACTGCCTCACAAAACGATGATTGTTCAAATTCTTTTAACACCTATAATGGTGGCCATTTTGATGACACTATTTTCATATATGATATATATATTATGTTTATGTTTTCCTTATGGTTCTTTATTTTTAATTTATGGCATACTTTATGATTTCCATTATGGGTAAACGCGATAATTTCATTTTAGGAAGTGTGGACTACCGCCCCCTCAAAGTGATGTGAATCGTTAATGCCATATGTGGGATGTATAAAGGATGGAGTAAATGATATTATATATGATATTATAATGGAACTATATTATACCTTTATATAATTATTATTTCATTCCATTAAATATGAAATAGAAATGAAAGTAGTGTTCATGCGTACGTACGGCTTACCGTCTCCATGAACGGTGCATTTCATTTCTTAACTCTAAATGTTACGTGTCATTATGAATGAATGTATATACTGTATATATGATATATATGATATCTACATCATGAATATAATTCTGGATATAATGGATATTTCACCACATGAACAACTTGTAATTATAAGAAGTTTGTTTTTGACTCAAGTACCAAAGATCGACAAAACGACCGTTATTAAATTAAATAAATAAATAATGTTCATAACATGGTAATAAGGGATATAAAAGGAATAATGAACATGAAAAAGTTTCTTAACTAAATAGAAATTAACTCTAGTTTATTATTCCGGAGGTTAAAGAACGGTCGAGTCAGGACAAGATGCAAGGTAAGGGAACTTCTTAACCCAATTTCTATTCTTTGGGTTAATCTCCTACTTTCAAATTATGTCATGTTATTATTATGTATTATTTTGTATTTTTACTTTATTTATGTGTACCTATAGTGAATACACATAATAGATCTATTTTATTTTAAAAATTATCTTTTTAAGGACTTTGTCTCAATCCCTTTCATTGAGGCATATTTGGTTTTATACACAACTTTCTTTTATACGGTGTATAAACCCCTTTGACTTTTACGTTTATTCAAAAGGAATCATTTTTATATGAAGCGTTTTTCTAAACGACAAAAGGGAATGTTTTTCTTTCCGTACTTATGCGGCGACAACGACTTCTCCACCGCCGTGACCATTATTTGAGTTTCGGCTTCCTCTACAAGCCATCATTTTTTTAATGAAAAATAAATACAAAGTTATAACATTCTTTTATTTTGGTATTGAAAATGGTTTTGAAAGAATTTTTATTATATCAATGTGTTGTATTGATATCTTGTGATTGAAATGTGGAAATGTTATGTTTCCTTTATGCATGTTTTTTGTGATACGATTATGTTATGGTTTATGATATGTTTAAACCTATTCATATGAGGAATGTATTGGACTTAATAAGTGACGGGTGGAGCCCGCTATAGCTCCTCGATGCATCGGTAGGTCTCATGAGACCACTAGACGTGGAATTGGCCGAGGCCCTTTCCCAATTTGATTTATGGTTTTGGCCGAGGCCTTAATCATTTTAGACGTCTTGGCCGAGGCCTTGACAAAATGTTTCAGAATGTCTGGAATTATGCATTCCATCATTAGGAAAGTGGTTATTGATATTGCATGTGATTATTCGACCAGTAGAATATCCATGTGAAGAAGTGAATGGCATTATCTCATTTTACTTTTTCCATATTATGTAGATGTTCAAGTTTAAAAGGGTTTTGTTTTAGTTATACATTGCCATAAATTTTTATGTTTATTTATGAAAGCTTCCGCAATATTGTTATCCTTACTGAGCATCTGAGATCACCCCTTTCAATGTTTTAATATTTTCCAGGATGTGAAGAAGTATTTTATGAATGACCTGCAGAGATAGTCCGAAGAGGATAGAAGTGTGGACTATGGAGACTATGTTATTATAGTTTTTCACTTTGTGATGTAATGTAACTTTTATGAATGTATCTAGTGTTTCCAAGGCTACTAAACTAATCAGTCTTTCGAGACTTGATCTTTTGTGATCGTGCCAATGTTACGAAGTAATGCACCGACTCTGGGTAGCTGGGGTCGGGGCGTTACAGTTGGTATCAGAGGCAGTTTAGTACAAACCTTGGAAGCTAGATTTAGACAAACTCTGATTAGAGAACGTAGACCTAAGATGAACTTTGAGGATTAGGATAGAAGAATTTCCTAGAATTTTGTTATTGTAGATATTTTGTGAGTTTTCCGAGCAATAAATCTCTGTCTGGATACAAGAAAGTAGAGGCGGCTCTGGCACAGATGTACCTAGGGGTAAAACCCAAAAACACTGCTTTGAGCTGGACTCGAACGGGAACTGGTGCACGACAACGGGCCTTGCTGCACTCTTGGTTACGACACTCCCGGGGGATATGCTTAGGATAATTCTCATTTTCTTTATAAACCACTATGAAGGGTTATGAGTATATACTTCCTCAAAGAAAACATTTTTATGGATTATATCCATAAATAGTTCAATTTATGTTAAGTATCTTATAAGTATGGAATTATGTATTTTGATTTATAATCTAATATAGTTTATGCCATTGTTTAGAAATGGCTCCTAGTGGAAGGAATGGAAACCGTATCAATGCACGCACTCCGTGTAGGGATTGTCCTCCTGCTCAAGATAATTATTATGGAGCTGGAGATACAACTGGTGCTGATCAACTTATTACCATACTAGGACAACTCACTCAGGTTATGAATAATAACCTTACTCGTATGGAGCACCCTGATCCGCAACGTGGAGGATTAATGTTAGACCGCTTCATGAGGCAACAACCACCAACCTTCAATGGGAGTACAAATCCTATAGTAGCTGAGAAATTGATAAATTCCTTAGAGAAAATATTCCATGCCTTGGGGAGTAGTGAAAGGGAGAAGGTTGTCATGGCAGTTTACTGCCTCACTGGAGATGCCGATCAGTGGTGGTCGCTGATTCAAAACACAAAGGAAGATGATGACGTATCGAATATGGAATGGAGGGAGTTCAATGAGCTTTTCTTAGAAAAATACTTTCCTCGTGACCGTCGAGCAGATATGGAAAAGAAATTTCTGAGTCTGAGGCAGAAGGAGGATGAGAATGTTGCAAAGTATGAGGCTAACTTTACAAGGTTAGCGAGGCATGCTGCCGATTATATACGTAACCCAAGGAGTAATATTGATCGTTTACTTGATGGGTTAAAACCATTTCTCCGTCGAGCTTTAGTATCTCAATCCTTCTCATCATACGAAGATATTGTCTCATGTGCTATCAAGACAGAAAAGGAATTATCTAAGTCTTATGACAACAAAGTAAAGCAAGAGAAGAAGAGAACGGTGGAACAAGAGACAGATAAGGGGAAAAGGGAAAGAAGAATTCTCCATTATGTGATAATTGTGGGAAGAATCACCCTGGTACTTGCCTAAAAGGAATGGGAGTTTGTTATAAATGTGGAGAAAATGGTCACCAGGCTCGTGATTGCAAGGGAAAGAAAGAGGCTATCAAAGTTGAATGCTACAATTGTAGAGAAATGGGTCATTATGAAAATGAATGTCCTAAGCATCAGGGAAACTTATCTCAGAAAAGGCCAAGGGATCAAGGACAATCTTATGCTGTTACTACAGTTGAAGCAGAATAACTAATGTATTGGTGCTTTTGGACTCAAGGATTATATTCTGGTTATAATAATAATGTGATATATATAAGGATTGTACTGCAGTACTTTTTGATTTTAGTAAGGTTTTAATATGATTAAGGTAATCATATTTTTAGTATGTGACAATAAGAGAAACTTTTCTTTGTTTGGGGAATCTGATGTTACAGTTGATTTTGGAATTTAGAGACCTTTTAGAGAAAGTCTGGATGGAGGTATTTTGGATAAATATTAAGGTTGGAATGGATTAAGTTGAACCATGGATAGTATTGTTTAAGGTTAAAGCATTTCTGAAGATTATTTTTGGAATATTATGATACTATAGTTTTAGGAAAAGACAACCTGCAGGGTGGGGAATAACCCGTCGCGTCGGACAAAGCTGCAGGAATCGAACCCACAACCATAGTGCGACAAGCCTTTATTTCCTACCACTAGCCTACAGGAAGTCCCTGGTTATTACAAAATAGTTTTACTAATCTAAATGGTATGTGTTAACATTTGGAACCTTATACAATTAGGATAAATAGAATATTTTTGAGTTCCGTTACCATTTGGAGTAAAAGTTGGGTTTGTGGTAAAATTTATTAATGAATGAAAGTATACATAACAAGTATGTATATTCCCTTACGTTCTTAGTAAATATCCTAAATAAATTCCCCAACATTATAAAAGGTAACTTAAAACAAAAATGTTGTCGGTTAACTTTTCCAACTGGGGATTCAATGACCGTTTAACCAATCACAAGTTTCTGATTTTCTTGTAGTTAAACTTTCTCCTAATCCTGTTTTCTATAACTCTCCATCAGACCTTGATGGTTTGTTTCCCCTCCATATCCATATTTTCATAGAATCCTAGAATGGGTTATATCGGGTGACCTTTGTACTTATCTTGCTTTCTTTTAATGTTATATATTTAATAACCTTATTTACGATGTCGGTTTTCCTCAAAGGTATTTTCTCTTTTCAACCTTTTATTTTCAAATAAATATTTCAAATTGCGAGGAAGCAATTTATTGAAGGAGGGGAGAGTGTAACACCCTGAGCTTCCACAATACGCTTCTCATTCAATAATGCAATAGCTTGCATTGTACAGAACTTTGAGTTCTAAAACACCGCGACTAATTAAAGTAGCCATTATGAATAGTAATAACCACTTTTTAAAATGATAGAAATTTTATATTTCAAAATGGACTTCATTTTTGGATTCGAAATATCGAAATTAGCCTATGTTGAATTTTTGGTATTTTTCTGAGAACTTCTAATTTTTTATGAATAGTGAAAAACTCTTAAAACAACTTTTTAATAAAAATAATTTATTGTGATAAATTATACTATTTAGTGGTTTTAAGGTATAATTAGAATATATTTTTACCATTTTATCCAATGGTGTTCATTAGAATTAATTTAACATTGAAATTGGACATAAACAATTGCCAATCTTTTGATATAAATTGTTTCTTAAAAACACGCTATTTGTCGTAAGAGCGGGAATTAATTATAAAATTAATTAATGCAACTTATATGTTTGGAATTTTGTAAAATATACATCATTTTTGAATTCGGAATATCAATTATAGCTTCGGGTGAAATTTTGGCATTGTTCTGAAAAACTTCAATTTTTTATGAATAGTGAAACCACTAAGTGGTAGTTAAATAACTAATTTTTCATTTAAATGAAATATTACCACTTCTGTGATTTGATTTTCAAAAATCCGACATACATGGTTGTCATTAAGAAGTAAAATGTGGTTCAATGAGATTAAAATAATTTTTTGGTGAGTAGTAACTTTTAAGTTCTTAATCGCGATTAGAGGTAATTAGTGTAGTTTAAGGTACAAATAATGTTTTAATAATATGAGATGAGCATGACACTTGTCCTACTCCTATTGGACGAGTTATGGCAGACCAAGACAACCCATGGGTAAACTTGGGGACCCCATGGATCCACTTTAGTTGGAAAATGACATTAATATATATTTATTTAATGTTAAAATTAAATTGACACAAACATGAGTTATTTTACTAAAACAGTTTTTAAGTGGGGTTACACAAGTCCACATTTTGACTATAAATATTAATTAGAAAGCTAAAACGATTTCCTACATCATTTTATTTTTTTTATAATTTTTAGACATTAAATAAAGTAAATTATTTATGACATTATTATGATGCAGCGATGACCTCATTATTTAACGATTTTAATAAAATCAAAAGATAATGTAAAATACAAGGCTTACACTTGTCCAAAGACTATTGGATGGGTTGATTTAGAACCCTTATCAACTTATCCACGAATTATATAAGTGTGGGACCTTTAAAATCCGAAAAGAATTGTGTAATAATCTGTCATTTCAATCTTTCCAAAAGAGCCCCTCCTCTCCACTTATAAACGGCCCCCACCTCTCCCACCTTATTTACACCTTCAAGCCATTTGGCTCGCCCAACCTCTGCACAAATACTCTCCCAACATCCCCCTATTTCTCCTAGAAGCCTCACATTGGGCAGAACTCTTCCAAAGGAAGCCTTTGGCTCAAATCAAAAAGAGTTACCCGATTTTTAAGGTAATGTCTTCTCTAATGTTGTTTTGTTTTATTTTGCTTCACCAACCCCTTAAACTCTTTTCATTCCTATTTTTTTGTAAAAAAACCAGTATCTAAAATATACTAGGATGTTTTTATGATAAGTATTTGGTTTACACTTACACACACCTTCGTCTAATGGTTAAAGAACATACTGTTTCTGTGGGTGGCGAAATACTGCCTCACGAAACGATGATTGTTCAAATTCTTTTAACACCTATAATGGTGGCCATTTTGATGACACTATTTTCATATATGATATATATATTATGTTTATGGTTTCCTTATGCTTCTGTATTTATCATTTATGGCATACTTTATGATTTCCATTATGGGTAAACGCGATAATTTCATTTTAGGAAGTGTGGACTACCGCCCCCTCAAAGTGATGTGAATCGTTAATGCCATATGTGGGATGTATAAAGGATGGAGTAAATGATATTATATATGATATTATAATGGAACTATATTATACCTTTATATAATTATTATTTCATTCCATTAAATATGAAATAGAAATGAAAGTAGCGTTCATGCGTACGTACGGCTTACCGTCTCCATGAATGGTGCATTTCATTTCTTACCTATAAATGTTACGTGTCATTATGAATGAATGTATATACTGTATATATGATATATATGATATCTAAATCATGAATATAATTCTGGATATAATGGATATTTCACCACATGAACAACTTGTAATTATAAGAAGTTTATTTTTGACTCAAGTACCAAAGATCGACAAAACGACCGTTTTTAACTTAAATAAATAAATAATGTTCATAACATGGTAATAAGGGATATAATAGGAATAATGAACATGAAAAAGGTTCTTAACTAAATAGAAATTAACTCTAGTTTATTATTCAGGAGGTTAAAGAACGGTCGAGTCAGGACAAGACGCAAGGTAAGGGAACTTCTTAACCCAATTTCTATTCATTGGGTTAATCTCCTACTTTCAAATTATGTCATGTTATTATTATGTATTATTTTGTATTTTTACTTTCTTTATGTGTACCTATAGTGAATACACATAATAGATCTATTTTATTTTAAAAATGATCTTTTTAAGGACTTTGTCTCAATCCCCTTTCATTGAGGCATATTTTGTTTTATACACAACTTTCTTTTATACGGTGTATAAACCCATTTGACTTTTACATTTATTCAGAAGGAATCTTTTTTATACGAAGCGTTTTTCTAAACGACAAAAGGGAATATTTTTCTTTCCGTACTTATGCGGCGACAACGACTTCTCCACCGCCGTGACCATTATTTGAGTTTCGGCTTCCTCTATAAGCCATCATATTTTTTACTGAAAAATAACTATAAAGTTTTAACTTTCTTTTATTTTGGTATTGAAAATGGTTTTGAAAGCGTTTTTATTATATCAATGTGTTGTATTGATATCTTGTGATTGAAATGTGGAAATGTTATGTTTCCTTTATGCATGTTTTTTGTGATATGATTATGTTATGGTTTATGATATGTTTAAACCTATTCATATGAGGAATGTATTGGACTTAATAAGTGACGGGTGGAGCCCGCTATAGCTTCTCGATGCATCGATAGGTCTCATGAGACAACTAGACGTGGAATTGGCTGAGGCCCTTTCCCAATTTGATTTATGGTTTTGGTTGAGGCCTTAATCATTTTAGACGTCTTGGCCGAGGCCTTGACAAAATGTTTCAGAATGTCTGGCATTATGCATTCCATCATTATGAAAGTGGTTATTGATATTGCATGTGATTATTCGACCAGTAGAATATCCATGTGAAGAAGTGAATGGCATTATCTCATTTTACTTTTGCCATATTATTTTGATGTTCAAGTTTAAAAGGCTTTTGTTTTAGTTATACATTGCCTTAAATTTTTATGTTTATTTATGAAATCTTCCACAATATTGTTATCCTTACTGAGCATCTGAGCTCACCCCTTTCAATGTTTTAATATTTTCCAGGATGTGAAGAAGTATTTTATGAATGACCTGCAGGGATAGTCCGAAGAGGATAGAAGTGTGGACTATGGAGACTATGTTATTATAGTTTTTCACTTTGTGATGTAATGTAACATTTATGAATGTATCTAGTGTTTCCAAGGCTACTAAACTAATCGGTCTTTCGAGACTTGATCTTTTGTGATCATGCCAATGTTACGAAGTAATGCACCGACTCTGGGTAGCTGGGGTCGGGGCGTTACAAATTAGGGATTTGGTTGAGGATTATTCATGCTTAAAAGAGTATAACCTCTATGGTTCAATCTCTATGACAATAAAGTAAGATTTCCCCATGTCTTTAATGCATGACATTAAAAAGAATGGCCCTTTTAGAACTATGTACAACTTTATTCCCATCTTCTTGGGATACATAAGAATGATCTAACATTTTTACCCTAGGTTCAGCATAGGTTCCAGTAATTATCAATTCTTCTACTCATTATATTTTATAGGACTTCGTGGTGTGGAATATAAGGTCTTATATCTTCATTCACATTAGGATTGCAATACCCTCACCACGTATCCCCTTTTATGAGCTAGTCTCTCCTGCCTCTCATCCCACATGACGTTAAATTGCATTATCAAAACTATGTATGGATTGATTCCTATCCTCATGGGATACAAATGAACACCTATAGATTTCAACTTTTGGTTCATCCCCATATTATATGACCTTATATATCCCCTTGGCCTGAGGTTTCTTCCCTAGAATTGCACGTGGTGTGGTGCGGACCTCGTCCTCATTCACAATAGGTATGCTTTACCACACCATTTTCATTCCCTTTAGGACCTCTCTATTTTGTGTGCATACAAACCACATAACTTTTGACTATTTCATCTTTACATAACGATGTTAAAATATATGGGTTGGTCCTACCATATGACCCTAAACTATGGACACATTGTCCTAGCTGTATGATGAAAAACAACACTACATGGTGGTATCCTCACTCGAGGGGACATCATGTTTGGTATCGGTTCTCCATCATTCCATTTTCCAAGGCCTACATAAGGATTTATTCCTATAGTGACACATGGATTCTTTATCCTAGGTTTGTTGCTTCACAAAAAAAACACGCATCCATCCTAAATAAAAAACAAGATCTATCAAATGTATATTTTTTGGGTGCGTGGGATGAACCCGCAAGATGGTATTTCCCCCGACATTGGTACCCTACCAAGCCCTTCTCGAACTACATATGGATTGATTACCATCATAATGGGGAACGTAGGGATTCCCATCCACTTTTCCTTGGTCCCATCCCAACTATCATATTTAGTCCCTCAACCAAAAATCTCCTACGGAGCATTTGGTGTGATATGGAAGCCTAGTGTCTTCATTCCCATCGGGTTTTTCAATTTCAGCACCACATGTATCACTCCCTCCTTTCCATCTATGGTCCAATATCTAAGACATTAAAACTAAGATACAAACATCCTTATCATAGGAAAATAAACTGCAAGACATTTTCCATAACTATGTACGACTTGACCCCCATCATAAAAGGGTACATAGGAATGCCCAGACATTTCGTCTGTGGGTCCATCCCTAGGAATCTTAAATCATTCACCTTACCCTGAACTATGTTGGGAGCATGTGGTCTGGCGAGTACCACTTGGGTTATCATTCATGTCAAGTTTTTCAAAAATCACACTATGTGTCTCCCTTGTCTCTTCCAAACATGGTCCGAGTTCTATGACCCTAATCTATGATCTCCCTGTGGGAACTACGCATCGAGTTTGGCTACTTCGTGTCCCTGCACAAATTCCATTAAACTAGGTCCCCTCTTAATGGTCCACTCTATGACCTTATATAGGAGTGTTCTACCCTAAGACTCCTGTAATTGGAAAGGTATTCGACTTACTCTATCTTACACGTCTTATTGGCATACTCAAATGGGTCATGGAAAAGAGTCCAAAGTGTGTAATTTTCACATAGGCCATCCCTTGTTTCATGTCCATTCTTTATGAACCCTTTAATTTTATCCCCATCCTCTTCTATGTCAGAAGGAACTCCCATTACGGCCTAGTCTCATGCCACATTAGCTCACCTACAATATTGGGCCAACATCCCTGAAGACCTCAGACAACATTTGCGACATGTCCCATGTTTTGAACATGGTGAGAAATCAAGGCACATTTGTCTATCCCCAATCTAGGCTAACACAAAGCCGATACCAGGTTTCAAACGTGGTCAACAGTTATCCTATATCATCACTCCACTATCATAGTGATCTAGTTCCCAAGAATAATTATTTACCTATTTCTACTCCCTTATGAATAAGTGGAATTCCAACACACTCGGTTTTACCCCTTCACGCATTTATGTGCATAACGTAGGTAGATTAGTAATATTGAGAAATTGTACAGCTAGAGTTCCATTTCTCCAGATTTGTTCCTTATTATAACAAGAAAATCTCATCATTTCTACTTGTTTCCAACCCCGATAATGACTCAAGTGGGCTTAGTGGTTATGGTGGAACGTGTACTGGCATAGCCATGGCACATGTTCCTTTTTCATCCTGCATGACGTTAAATAGTAATCCTAGAATTATGTATGGCTTGATTTCCATCCTCATGGGGTAAGTAGGAATTCTCGAACACTTTAATTTAGGTCTATCCCCATGTCAGCCCACCTCTGGACTATGGACTAAAGAATCCTATCAGACACACATTGTGTGGTATGAACTGCTTATGTTCTCATTCACGTCGGGATATATACCACGTTGCGTGTTTCATTTCTAGGTAACCATGTCCCCATCAAATGACTTAAAACTGTGGTTCTACCCTAATCCTTTATAGGTAACCATGTCCTTAGTGAATAAATTTAAACTACGGTTCTACCTTGAACCTTTTTTGGTAACCATGTCCTCAATGTAAGACATTAAAATATAGTTATACCCTAAGAATGTTTAGGATGTCCCATGATAACTATGGGATGCATCCATTTTCTTACCAGAGAGGATTTCCCCAACCAGTGTTGGTCTCTGACCATGTTGTTTTTAATAACTACATTTTTCTTGATTCCCATCCTTAAGGGATATGTAGTGACACTGAGGAACTTCTCCTTGGGCCCAACATAGGTATTTTTCATCATCCTCACCGTACTATGTTAAACTATGTGTCTATTGTCTAACTTGGTAGGGCGTAAAACTGCAAGTAATTCTAGGTCCTCAACATAATGTTCCTGGATAGATGTAGGTAAGATCCCTGATCCGGCTGAGGCACTCACCTAGTGTATATCCATCACAGATGCATAATTTTAATACTGTTAGACCATATTAGAAAAACTCATCACTCCACCCTCCATGATTTTGTTCCGTTTATTTGGATCCTCATCCGCTTTCATGCCTAAAAGAACCCCCAAACAATACGGATGATCAGCCTATGGCACACCAACTATCATAGGATAACATTCCGGAAGGCTAATGGATGAAATCTCAAATTATGAAATGTGTTTCGAACATGGTCAGTGGTCGTCCATCATTTTTTATTCCCATTCCAGGATAAAAAAATAGTGATACTATGTTTCAAACACAGCAAATTATTATCCTTCATTGTCATGCCATCCCTATGGGGTTCCGAATTTTGGGTATCGTGAATTCCACTTCCACTCCACTCTATTTAGATCGTCTTGAATGCCCTTGGTGTTACCTCAATCGTGCATTGGAGCACGTTGGGGAATCGTAAATTCAACTATTCTAAGAACGGCATTCTCCAATCAGGGCTCCCTCTTTCATCTCGGAAATTTGGGTTGGTTGTTCAAATGCTATATGCCCGAAGCTTGGTTTTCACTCTCATATTCAGATGGAATAACGAGGCATTCATCCCTTTTTATCACATCTGGAATGACCCACATGATCTTAGGGACCAATCGTTGGATATTTCATGAACGTGGAAGAAATAAAGAAAACCAAGGATAAATAATTGAACTCATTCACGCATTCAATATAAACAAACAAAGAATGAAATTGTGTTTATGTTTTTACAAAAATCACAGTGCCCTGGGGCCATTGCCTCCCATTGATTGGTTGAACTCCTCAATGGAGTGTTTCATCTCCACCACTCGCTGGCTCGTGGAATCCTAAATCTTCTGTCACATATTAAGCTCATGTTCCTCCTCGATGGTAATAGGGCGTAGTTCATCAGCCTTGATCCGGGCTTGATCTGTGTGGGCTCATATAAGTGACATCTCTTTAGAGGCTTGCCTCATAGGTTATTTGGACTCTTCCAACTAGGCCTTCAAGAGCGATATGAGCCCTGATTTCACCTCGAGGAAAGAAGACAACTCATTCAACCATACCTTCAAATGTTGGATCTCATGTTTAGACTCTTAGATCCTTTGAATATTGATGAAATTTCTATGCTACTGGCCAACACTGAGGATTCATATGTCCTCCCTCACCCTCTTGGCTAGGTAGTCCTAAATAAGAACATGAGGATGTTTGGAATTTACTACTTTAGTGCATAGTTCATGAAGCTGGGTAAAAAGCCTCCCCATATGGAATATCCATTTTTCTTGTGGGGTTTCTGTGATGAATCACTTGATTATCTTCCATGACCGAAAATGAATAGACTTACTTTCCTCTTCGTCAGAAGCAGTTTCGTCTTGATCTCGTGGGTTGACAAGTTCATATTTGGGAAATTATTCGAGGATATCAGTAGTGGGGTATTCCTTGGGTTGATCTTCGCTGCCATATTCTACATCAATGATGTCTGCTCGGTCAATGATGAACTCTGTTCCACCAGCAGTATCGCCCGCTACCACCGGTCGCTCAAAAGGAACTATGGCCTGTTCATCTAGGGAACATATCGCTGTAGGGACTGACACCTCTATTTGGAGACGATCGATGTGTATTCCATACATTTTCATCATCAATTTATGAAAAATCCTGGAAACTGTGCAGATAGAGGTCGTACTAGCAAGTTTGACTGACCGAACAATGAATACAACTCTGGTGTATGAGACTTACACAGGTCTGCCACTTGGTCTCACATTGGGTCTTCTATCACTGGGAAGCTGGGTTGCGGCCTTCCATATACAATTATGAGCTGCAAGGATTCTAAGAAGGTATCCCCTACTTCTCCATCATCGCTGGACTCCACATCCATCATCTCTCCGGTGGCAGGCCCCGATGTTGGGTCCTCGACGACTGTCACTCCTTCATCCTCATCAGCAAGAGTGGCTGACTAAAGGTTCTACTTTAAAGATTCATGTTAGTGGATAATGAAAAGTAAGAAAGGAAGTGAATTAGTTAACTTAAAGGGAGTGGAGACTTACTTCTAATGTTTCGGCGAATTCACCCAAGTAGAACCCCCCGAGTCTGGTATCTCGCCTTCTTCAGGAGAGGATTCCCTGGAAGTCCCCACCCCTACTGGATGAGAATCTCCCAAATTAACTTCTTCCCCTCATGATTCGTCTGCATGGACGGGCATGGGGAAAAGCTCCTTCAGTTTATCTATCATTAGTTATATGGGAGTAGTCATATTTAGTGTCACTCGTGCCTGGTGAGACATCGGCCGCATGTCACCACAGGAATGTATTACCTCTTCTAGATCCATTACAAACATTCTTTGTAACACCCCAAGATTTTATGAAAAATATTCTTTTTAATTAATGTCTTGTGTCGTACGCTACTACAAATGGAGCTTGCACAACACGCATCCCTGACTTTCCTTACATTACACGCAATCATGACCTTCCTCGATAGCATGTGTAGTACGCAATACCGAGTTTCACTAAACGAGATATTATTATAATATTATTATGAACTAGCCGTTATGAATAGTAATACCCACTTTTTGAAATTTTATAAATGTTATTTTTAAAAATAGACTTCATTTTTTTATTCAGAATATTGAAATTAGATTAGGGTGAAATTTTGGTACTTTTCGGATAACTTTCATATTCTGATGAATAGTGAAAATTACTAAATTTTAATTAAAAACAACTTTTTTAATCGAAATAATTAATAGTGATAAATTATTAATTTGAGTGGTTTTAAAGTATATTTATAATATATTTTTACAATTTAATAAAATTTTGGTCATTGGATGTAATTTCACATTTAAACCAGACATAAACAAGTGTCAATCTTTTGATAGTTATTATCTCTTAACAACACGCTATTTGTTTTGACGACGGGAATTAATTTTTAAATTAATTAATGTAACTGATATGTTATGAATTTGGTAAAATAGACATAATTTTTGAATTCATAATATCAAATATATCTTTGGCCTAATTTTTGGTATTTTTTTTGGAAACTTTCATTTTTTGATGAATAGTGAAACCACTAAGTGGTAGTTAAAAAACTGAATTTTTCATAAAACATAATTTTACCACTTCTGTGAGTGGAATTTAGAAATTTCGAGAGACACGGTTTATATGAAAGACTAAAATGTGGTTCAATGAGATGAAAATAATGGTTGGTGAATAGTAACTTTTTACTCTTTTTTACCACGGTTAAAAGTAAATTGGGTAATTAAGGGTAAAATGATATTATTATTACCCTAAAACATGTCCCAATTCTATTGGATAAGTGTAATTCCGCCAAAAACAACCTTAGGAATAAAATATGACCATTTAGGCCCACCTGGATTAGATTAGGACATTTATTATTAATTTATTCAAAGAAGGGTTAAAATAGTTAAAATCCAGGTTTAATAACTAAATCATTTTTAATATGGGTTATACATAATATACATTCAACTATAAATATTCATTAGAAATATAAAAAGATTTATTACATAATTGTATTTTATTTTTAATTTTTAGACTTAAAATAATTTAATTTATTTATGACACAATGATGATGCAGTAATTATCTTATTAATAAAATATTGACATAATTGATGTTATAAATACCCATATAAATTTAATTTGAGACTTTTTATGAATTAAAATAATTTAATAGGTTAATATGACATGTTAGTATTGATTTAGTTAACTTTTTTCGAACTAATAATTCTGTTATTATTTTCAAAAAAATCAATTACCAAATAGTGTCAAAATTGACATCAAATAGAATTTAAAACAAATATTATATTATTAATTTTTATTTTATTCCTAAAAATCTAAGGTTCGGCCAAATGACTTAGATAAGGATATATATATTAATAATAAACAACTTTGGGTTCTTTTGGCTTGTTATAGTAAGTTTATTAACCTTATAGTGTAAGAAAACAAGAAGACACGGTAAAAGAAAAATTATTCAACTTAAAGTTAAATATAAATTATAAGGTTAAAATAGAAACCTAAACTTGCCTAAATTCTATTGGATGATAGTATTTTGACCCATCCCCACCTTAACTTCGAAATAACTCAATTTTTAGCTATTAAAAACCGAATATGACTTTATAATAAAATAATATTTTTAGTTTTTCCTAAGGTGCCCCTCTCCTCCCTTATAAAAGGTAACCTCCTCCCTCTCTTCCTCACACCACTTTGAGCCTTCATGATCGGACAAAACCTGCCAAATTATCTTCTCCACTTCCCTAGAAAAATACTAGGGGTCCTGGTCTTCTTCAATGACCAATTTTAGTGCCCTAAGAGGAGGACTCAAAGAGGCGCTTCAAAGAAGAGGTAATGTCCGTTACCGATTCTTTCAACATTATTTCTTCTTCTACTTATTCTTCTTTAGTTTTTTCATTATGAAGAAATAACATCATTATCACTCATATAATGATATTTTATTATAATTATAAAACAACCCTATTACACCATCTGTTCATCGTACGGAAAACGAAATCACCGCCCGTGTGTACATACGAAATATCGTCTCCACGCCGTGGGGTAATCTGTTTTTCCAACACCACCATACTTGGATGAGTATAATGGTGTAAATAATAACAATACATAGTTATTATAACAATATAATTATTATGATATATTGTATCATCCTATCCAATTCAATTCAATAATTATGGGAACGATATCATCGCTCGTGCGTACGTACAGACTACCGTCTCCATGACGCGATGAGATTCATTCTCCATGTTAACCATTTAAAAATGATTATAAATTATATATAAGTAATAATAATGAAATATATGAAATTATAAATCTAATTGATTTATGTATATATATATATGTATGTCATCTAGTTAATTCAATTCAACTCAATAAGGAAACGAAAACAGTGTTCATGCGTACGTACAGCCTACCGTCTCCATGAACGGTGTATTTCTTTCCATTTATTGATCTATTATATATATGTATATTCTGAATATATATTTTATATAAAACATGTTTTATATTCTGGAATTATGTAATCATGATCTAATTAATAATACGATTAATTATAAGTCAAAACACGAACGACAAATGAAATGATTTTACCCAAAACGCTACTTTAACATAGAATTTACAAAAGAACGGGTAATATAAAGACATAAGTGAAACATATATGATATAATAACAATGAATATGATTATTTAATAAGTCAATGACATTATTTAAATCATTATACAGGAGGTTCAGATCCATAAGAAGCATTTCGGACCTAAGGTAAGGGATAATTTTGCAAATCTCATTTTTATCCGAGATCACTTATTCGTAAGTATTTACTGGGGTTATTTCTATCATCCATGTCCATGTTTTATAAAAGTATTTTCAAGAATTTTTAAAGTCATTTTTACCCATTTTTGACTTTTACTACATGGAATGCAAGGAATATTTCTTTTTTTTACGTTACGAGGTACATTTTTTTATTTTCCCGGCAAAAGTACGAGAAGAATGTTTTCTTTAACTTATACGGAATGAAAAGATTTTTACGGTTTTATAAATCCTTATTTTCATGAAGCTTCCTCCAAAATATTTCATGACTATTTTTAACAAAAATCCTATTCTTTTAAAATTGAATGACATTTTGTGAAAAGAAAATGATTTTAAAGAAGAAAGGATATTTTCCTCAAGAGTTCATTTCATGTGTTTTATCAAAATCATTTTTCATCTAAGATGACATTATTTAATATGTGTATGTTTCAAGTAACATGCCTCTATGATTTACATGGATTCATTTTTCTTATTATGAAATGATATCCATTTCTTTTATATGGATTATGTGATGATGGGATGATGTTTATGAAACCCGTTTATTTTTACTAGGTTATTATGAATGATGTATGTTTATTTTGTGGAACAAGTAAAAATGATTTAATTATGACATGGGTGGGACCTATATCTCCCTCAAATGCATTGGGCAGAGATTTATATCTCATGATATAGACATGGATGGAATGGTAAGTTAATCCAGTTCAGTATTACAGGACTGGAACAAGGAGTGAACTATATTCAGAAAGGGACTTTTTCCACTAAGATGGTCTTGGAAGCAATGCCTTGGCTACTATGGAAATCATTACATGTGCTTAGTGGATGCCACAATTACATGTTTTATTCACATTCAATTTTATCATGATTTATGTTCCATTATTATCTATTCCTTATGTACTTCCATGTTTTATGTCGTTGCTCATGATTTGGATGTTTAAACATTATGTTCATGTTTTTAAGTTCAAATGTATATGGTATGTTTTATTTTATCCATGCTTACCCTTACTGAGCATTTGAGCTCACCCTTTTTATGTTTTATTTTTCCCCCAGGATTAAAAGAAAGGTTTAAGGTAAGGAAACAAAAATTGGAAGATCTTTATGGAAGATGTTGAAGATCTTTCACCGCGATTATAAGATTACGTTCCGAGTTTCCAAAGACACTAAACTATTATGGTCCTTGTGTTTCTATTTTTGTTATTTATTAAGTATTCCGCATAAGTATTGTAATGTCCATGTACGTCAAGAATTGGGTCTCCACAGTTGGTATCAACGGAAATGTTTAGTCAACCTTTCGAAACTAGGATGCGAGAACTTTAGTGAGACCCCTAGAGATATTTCTAAGTTATTTATAGGGATGTCTCTAAGATTAAGTATATATATAGGTTATAGTCCTAGAAATATGGTAATGATATTAGATTAAACCTAAGATGTTAGATATTGAAGTTACTCCCCCTTTATTATGATTTTTGCCTCTCACACTATTCCTTTTGGGTTTTAGAAAATGGTTGTCAACAAGATGATTCACGATAATGGAGGATATGATGGACAATGGAATGATATTCTTCATGAGAAACCAAACGAAATGGGATTTGGAAGTCCAAACATCATTATTATGCCGAATCGGAAATATCATTATATGATCAATAAACTCAAATTTGGTAAGTTTCCTGACTCGGCTAATAAGAGAAAGATGGAGTTTCATGGTGATCATGGAGGAAAGAAAGTTCAATTTCCCCTATGTAAATCATGTGGGAAGAGGCATCAAGGAGAATGTTTCAAAGGAACTGGACGATGCTTTGGGTGTGGAAAAGAAGGACATAAAGCCAATAAGTGAAAAGTAATAGGTTCAGGTAACACCATGGATGAGGATAATGGTACTACAATGACATCAACAATGGTTAAATGGTTTAAATGTGGAATGTACGGGCATTATGCAAACCAATGCCCTAAGGGGAAGTCTCATTAAGAGAATCAATATGGTCATATGGGTAATATTTAGGTTGATGATGATGAAGAGACTACAAATGATATGTGTGATGAAAGAATTGTTGAAGCTCGGTCAATGGTTTAAGAATGTGGTGGAATGATTACATGTTTATCAAGTGTAATGTTGTATAAGTAATCTCATTGTACTATAGAATAAAGAGACATCTAAGGATTGTTACACTGTTTTCTTTCCTTAAGTTTTGAAAGTGTGAGATGAATGGTACCAAAATTTTTGGAATGTAGATGATATGCACATAATGAAGGGATAAAGATAAAATTAAATGTTTGATAGTATTCATGAGCTCATTACTGATATAAGGAGAAGGTTATATCATGTATTGAGTACATAGAATTTTTGGATTTTGGTATGTGGAAAGAGTTAACTTTTGACATCATTAATGTTTTCACTAAGGTTTAATGGGTATTCATTTTTCAAGAGAATACATGATTAAGGTATTCATATGATTGGAATGCGACCAACAATATAATGGGGGATAAATGATGGTTGGTTGATGACATTTCAAGTAATCATTTTCTTTATACTATGAGCTTTGACCGAAGTATTTTAGATAAATATTGGAATGAATTATGTTGGACATATGATAGTATTGTTTAAGGATATAACTTTTTTTAATATTATTGATGGGATGTTATAGTAATGTAGTTTTAGAAAAAGGACAACATGCAGGATGAGCAACATCCCATCGCGTCGGACAAGGATGTGGGAATCGAACCCACAACTGAAGTGCGACTGGCCTTTATTGCCTACCACTGGCCTACAGGAAGTCCCCTGGTCAGTAGAAACTAATTTTATTTTATTAAGCGGTATGATATATGACGTATAAGATCATTTTTGGAACCATATACGATTAATCTAACCATATGATGGACTTATAACTTTTGAAAACCTTTTGTTTGAAATAGATGGAATGACCCATCATTCTATCACATGATCTTATAACACATCACGAATAACAAATTCAACTTCATTTCTTTATGGGATGATGTGGAAATTGTTCAATTCACAAACAATAGTGAGATTTTACCAAAATCATGTAAGTATTTCTTTTAATTCGTCAACTTTAGCGAAATGATCTTGAAAACCAAAAATGTTGTCCTAGTGACCATATATCTGATGAATCAGACAGTTACTTAGATCATCACAAATCTATGGCTTTGTGAATGTTGGCTTTTTCATAGCCATGTACTCTACCACTCTCTATCAGAACATGTTGGTTATATTTCTCTTCCATATCCATATTTTCACCTATGTTCTCCTATGTGGAAACCTAGTGATTAGTTTATTTGGGTAACTGTTAAATTTCATACTTTAGTTTTTAAAGATAGGTTTTGGTATTCCTTTTTATGATTTGGTTTTCTATTAAAGAAACTTTCGAGTAGTAAACCATTTATAACGCCGATGAATTTCGAGGGCGAAATTCATTTTAAGGGGGTAGAATGTAACACCCCGAGATTTTATGAAAAATATTCTTTTTAATTAATGTCTTGTGTTGTACGCTACACCAAAAGTAGCTTGCACAACACACATCCCTGACTTTCCTTGCATTACACACAATCATGACCTTCCTCGATAGCATGTGTAGTATGCAATACCGAGTTTCATTAAACGAGATATTATTATAATATTATTATGAACTATCCGTTATGAATAGTAATACCCACTTTTTTAAATTTTATAAATTATATCTTTCAAAATGGACTTCATTTTTGGATTCAGAATTTCGAAATTAGCTTAGTGTGAAATTTTGGTACTTTTCAGATAACTTTCATATTCTGATGAATAGTGAAAATTACTAAATTTTAATTATAAAAACTTTTTTAATCGAAATAATTAATAGTGATAAGTTATTAATTTGAGTGGTTTTAAAGTATATTTAGAATATATTTTTACAATTTAATACAATGTTGGTCATTGGATGTAATTTCACATTTAAACCAGACATAAACAAGTGTCAATCTTTTGATAGTTATTATCTCTTAAGAACACGCTATTTGTTTTGGCGACGGGAATTAATTTTGAAATTAATTAATGTAACTGATATGTTTTGAATTTGGTAAAATATACATCAGTTTTGAATTCATAATATCAAATATAGCTTAGGCCTAATTTTTGGTATTTTTTTGGAAACGTTCATTTTTTGATGAATAGTGAAACCACTAAGTGGAAGTTAAAAAACTGAATTTTTCATAAAACTTAATTTTACTGTTTCTGTGAGTGGAATTTCGAAAATCCGAGAGACACGGTTAATATGAAGGACTAAAATGTGGTTCAATGAGATGAAAATAATTTTTGGTGAATAGTAAATTTTTACTTTTTTTTACCACGGTTAAAAGTAAATAGGGTAATTAAGGGTAAAAATGATATTATTATTACACAAACACTTGTCCTAATTCTATTGGATAAGTGTAATTCGGCCAAAAACAACCTTATGAATAATATATGACCATTTAGGCCCACATGGATTAGATTAGAACTTTTATTATTAATTTATTTAAAGAAGGGTTAAAATAGTTAAAATCAATGTTTAATAAATAAAGCGTTTTTAATATAGGGTTATACAAAAAATAAATCCGACTATAAATATTAATTAGAAATCTAAAATGATTTAATACATAATGGTATTTTATTTGTAATTTTTAGACTTAAAATAATATAATTTATTTATGACACAATGATAATGCAGTAATTATCTTATTAATGAAATATTGACATAATTGATGTTATAAATACCCAAATAAATGTAATTTGAGACTTTTTATGAATTACACTAATTTTATAGGTTAATATGACATGTTATTATTGCTTTAGTTAACTGTTTTTGAACGAATCATTCTGTTATAATTTTCAAAAAAATCAATTACCAAATAGTGTCAAAATTGACATCAAATAGTTTTTAAAAAACATATTATATTATTAATTTTTATTTTATTCCTAAAAATCTATGGTTCGGCCAAAGGACTTAAATAAGATTATATATATTAATAATAAACAACTTGGGGTTATTTTGGCTTGTTATAGTAAGTTTATTAACCTTATAGTGTAAGAAAGCAAGAAGACACGGTAAAAGAAAAATTATTTAACTTAAAGTTAAATATAAATGATAAGGTTAAAATAGAAACCTAAACTTGTCTAAATTCTATTGGATGATAGGATTTTGACCCATCCCCACCTTATATTAGAAATAACTCAATTTCGAGCTATTAAAAACCGAATATGACTTTATAATAAAATAATAGTTTTAGTTCTTCCTAAGGTGCCCCTCTCCTCCCTTATAAAAGGGCACCTCCTCCCTCTCTTCCTCACACCACATTGAGACTTCATTCTCGGCCAAAACCTGCCAAATTCTCTTCTCCACTTCCCTAGAAACATCCAAGGGGTCCCGTTCTTCTTCAAAGACCAATTTTAGTTCCCTAAGAGGAGGTCTCAAAGAGGCGCTTCAAAGAAGAGGTAATGTCTGTTACCGATTCTTTCAACATTATTTCTTCTTCTAATTCTTCTTCTTTAGTTGTTTCATTATGAAGTAATAACATCAGTATCACTCATATACTGATATTTTCTTATAAGTATGAAACAACCCTATTTCACCATCTATCAATCCTACGGAAAATGAAATCACCACGCGTGCGTACGTACGGAATACCGTCTCCACGCCGTGGTGTAATCTGTTTTTCCAACACCACCTTACTTGGATGGGTATAATGGTGTAAAGAATAACTATACATAGTTATTATAACATCATACTTATTATGATATATTTTATCATCCTATCCAATTCAATTCAATAATTATGGGAACGATATCATCAATCGTGCGTACGTACGAACTACCTTCTCCATGACGCGATGCGATTCATTCTCCATGTTAACCATTTAAGAATGGTTATAAAGTATATATAAGAAATAATAACGAAATATATGACATTATAAAGCTACTGTATTTATGTATATATATATATATATATGTATGTCATCTACTTAATTCCATTCAACTCAATAAGGAAACGAAAACAGCGTTCATGCGTATGTACAACCTACTGTCTCCATGAACGGTGTATTTCATTCCATTTATCAATATATTATATATATATTTATATTCTGAATATATATTATATATAAATCATGTTTTATATTCTGGAATTAATTAATCATGATCTAATTAATCATATGAATAATTACAAGTCAAAACACCAACGACAAATGAAATGATTTTACCCAAAACGCTACTTTAACATGGAATTTACAAAAGAACGGGTAATATAAAGTCATAAGTGAAACATATATGATATCATAACAATTAATATTATTATTTAATAAGTCAATTACATTATTTAAATCATTATACAGGAGTTTCGTATCCATACGAAGCATTTCAGACCTAAGTTAAGGGATAATTTTGCAAATCTCATTTTTATCCAAGATTGCTTATTCGTAAGTATTTACTGGGGTTATTTCTATCATCCATGTACGTGTTTTATAAAAGTGTTTTCATAAATGTTTAATGTCCTTTTTACCCATTTTTTACTTTTACTACATGGTATGCGAGGAAGCTTTCTTTTGTTTAAGTTACAAGGTACTTTTTTTGATTTTTTTGGCAAAAGTACGAGAAGAATGTTTTCATTAACTTATACAGCATGAAAGGATTTTTACAATTTTATAAATAATTATTTTCATGAAGCTTCCTCCAAAAGATTTCATTACTATTTTTAACAAAATCCTTTTCTTTTAAAATTGAATGACAATTTTTGAAAAGAAAATGATTTTGAAGAAGAAAGGATATTTTCCTCAAGAGTTCATTTCACGTGTTTTATCAAAACCGTTTTTCATCTAAGATGACATTATTTCATATGTTTATGTTTCAAGTAACATGTATCTATGATTTACATGGTTTCACTTTTCTTATTATGAAATGATATCCATTTCTTTTATTTGGATTATGTGATGATGGGATGATGTTTATGAAACCCATTTTATTTATTGGGTTATTATGAATGATGTATGTTTATTTTGTGGCACAAGTAAGAATGATTTCATTATGAGATGGGTGTGACCAATATCTCCCTCCAATGAATTTGGTAAAGATTTATATCTCATGAGATAGACATGGCTGGAACGGTAAGTTAATCCGGTTCAGTATTATAGGACTGGAATGTGGAGTGAACTCGATTCAGAAAGGGACATTGTCCACTAAGATGGTCTTGGCAGCAATGCCTTGGCTACTATGGAAATCATTACATGTGCTTAATGGATTCCACAATTACATGTTTTATTCCCATTCTATTTTATCATGATTTATGTTCCATTATGATCTATGCCTTATGTACTTCCATGTTTTATGCCGTTGATCATGATTTTGATGATTAAACATTATGTTCATGTTTTTAAGTTCAAATGTATATGGTATATTTTATTTTATACATGCTTACCCTTACTGAGCATTTGATCTCACGCTTTTTATGATTTATGTTTTCCTCAGGATTAAAAGAATGGTTTAGGGTAAGGAAATAAAAAGTGGAATATCTTTATGGGAGATGTTGAAGATCTTTCACCATGGTTAGAAGATTACGTTCCAAGTTTCCAAAGACACTAAACTATTACGGTCCTTGTGTGTTTGTTTTTTTATGTATTAAGTATTCCGAAAAAGTAATGTAATGTCCATGTACATCAAGCATTGGGTCTCTACATTCTTCCCCTAGTAGGGGCAACATTTAATCTCCTTTATCAATTCTGAGAACACCAAAAATATCATGAGAATTTTTAGGTTTGTCCATAAGATGTTGATGTAGAGGTATTTTTTTCTATATTCGCAATATTTCCATGCCTCTGGAAAGAGAACATACGGGTGGATTGATACCGGATGCAACAACTTCCCAGGTGCTTGAGGCGAAATCCTGAGGCATCCCTGAGATGATTTACCTCTGTCCTGGGACCTCCCAGATGGAGCCACCTGGCCTAGAACTACCCCCTCTCCCTCTTCACTTCCATCCAGCACTAGCCTATGATTTCCTAGTTCATGGCATGCCACCCCAGCTATTACAGCTTAATTACCCTAGGGAATGTTTGCACCACCTACATGACATACCCCAATCATCACTGTCTGACGTTGTGGTGTAGGAACCACCTTGTTGGCCTGGATGGCAACTTGTTTAATCATTTCACCATGGTAGGAAGCCTCCCAACTCTATACATACTTGGGACCAATTTGAATCCAACATCATATGGGGAAACTCATTAAACATCCTCCCATCCTCCCTTTTAAACATCATCCAGAGTTTTCACATCATGTATGGGTGATTATCGTGTCGTACATTCATATGCAATTGGGGATTCAGCCTCTAAAGGCATCAAAATTGATGGGAAAACTGGTTGGGGGTATATGGCTCACATATGGGTTCACAATCTTCACATGCCACCAGAACACTACCACAGAATGACAGTAGATATAACTATTCCACTATCATATCTGTGTCGTCATTAGAATAAGCCATGTTCGGCAAGGGGAATGGATGGAATAAGAATTTTTATGCTCACCCCATCTTACCCATCACAATTGTAGCACCAAACATAAATGGGTTTCTCCCAACAATGTTCAATGTTTCTGGTTGAAAATGTATCCCTGATGGAGAAATGGGGTTAAGATATTCATAACCCGCCATGTATGCTACGATCCAGCTATACAAGAAGTGGAACGGCCTAAACACCTATAATGGTCTCTTCCACTCACTGACATGCTGAAGTAGATGGTACAACTTTACCAACACTGGTATACCCATGTTGATGCAGTCCCAACCAACCAGTTGAGCTTCCATGATAAATGTGCTTGGTAGCACCCCACATGTCGGCATCTTTTACTGGTAATATCCACCCCCATATCAGTGCTAAGATAAACCTGGAAAGCCTAAATATCATCCGCTGCTCAATCATAATACTGTATCCCCACAAATTCCACAAGATATCTTCCAATATCCCCCATTATGAACCCTCTTTACCCCACTGAGCTCCTCGTAGACAAATAGGGGGCCTCCCCAGTAGGGTTCCCTCTTCTGAAGGGATATTTAGGAAATAATGGGACCACTTCTTGAAGTTTATGACTCAGGTTTTCTTTTTCCCTTGCCTATGCCTGAGACAATCCACAATAATGCCATCACTAGCGGTAATGTTTACTCTCTATACCCCCAGGAATTGGTTGTAGGGAGGAACTCGTCATACATCCCTCCACAGATTTGAATGTTGGAAATCTGATGAAGGTCCCAGAGGAAAATGCCAACCTCCCTATGATGCAGATAGAAAGTATTGGTATCTGGTGACCACCAGCTCAGCAACTTTGGTATAAATTCCTTAGATTGGGAGATGCTAAATTGGGAGGCCCAGGCCACTTCATATAGGACAACCCACCTCAGTACATTCTCAAACTCTGCATAGGATGTGCATGCCCAATAGTCCTAGGCCCAGTCATGTGTGAAGTTTCCACCCTGGAGAAAGTTCCAGCTTGTGATCTACCCCTTGTCTGGATTTCTAAGCCCGACCTTGATGATCATCTTGTACAGGGGTGGGGATGTCTCCATCACCAATTCCCAACCCTTGATGTTGTTGACATGATTATATAGAAAATGTGTTGTGACCAAAGAATGATATTTTCTGATGCGCCCATCCATGGCCCTATTCCACTGATATTTCTCTAGGGTACTGATGAACTAGTAGGCTGGATCATCCTTGTTGGTGTTGGGAGTGAATACTTTCTCCCATAGGACATAAACATATAATGGCAGCCACTTGCACAACAAATATTATCTCTGCACCTCTGTCATCTGCTCTATCAACGATTTGTCACCAGAAGTTCTCCGGATATAATCACGTATTTTTATTTTGTTGGCCATGACCCCCCTCCAAGAAGCATCAGCACAAAACTCTCATACAAACTCTTGACTGTCAATTGGATCCATGGACTTGGAAAAAAATTGTGGTTGAGGCATGATAGTTGAGAAAATAACTCTTCACGAAGACCCTTCATGAAGAACCTTCACGGAGATAATTTTGTACTCCCTCTACATCGAAAAGAACCATGGTCTTCGGCCTACTTCATAAAGAATGAAGCAAATCGCGATGCTCGAGTTCACTAAAAATTCTTCAACAAGTAATGGAACAAAGAATATGGTTTGCTAAATAATTCATAGAGAGGATCATTTTGTGAAGAGAGAGCATGAGCACTGTCATTCGCAATGATCCAGGTCTGGGCAAAAAGCATTCAGAGCCCCTATATATAGGCACTGGGGGAGCCGGCTTCGCGGCGACCCCCAGGATCTTCACGGCCACCCACAAGATCTTTCGAGCTCCCTTCACCTTGCAGAACAAGACCTCTTCATGAAGAACCCTTCACGAGAATGGTAAGGCACCAACCATGGAAAACCAGCTTCTCCCCCACCTCCATGATCTGCCACGAGTTAAATTATCCAGGCATTTTTGGCATCTTTCCATCAGAATTGACCTTTTATAATGCCCCGACCCCAAAATCCCAGAGTTGGTGCATTATTACGTATCATTGGCATGATCACAAAAGATCATGTCTCGAAATTCCGATTAGTTTAGTAGCCATGGAAGTACTAGATACATTCATAATGTTTACATTACATCATAAAACGATAAACTACGATAACAAAATTTCCATAGACAACACTGAGATCCCATAGACTATCCTTATAGGTCAGTCATAATATACATCTTCGCATCCTAGGAAAAAAACATAGAAATTGGTGAGCTCAGATGCTCAGTAAGGATAAAAGTATAGTGGAAACATTCATGATAAAGCATAAACATTTAAGGTAATGTATAAGACTAAAACAAAAGCCTTTTATACTTGAACATCAGCATAATATGGAAATTAAAAAATCAAAATAATTCCATTTACGTACTGACATGGATATTCTACTAGTCGAATAATCACATGAAATGTCAATAGCCACTTTTATAATGATGGAATACATAATTCCAGACTTCCATAACCACAAAGCCAAGACCTTGTTCCAAGACTACAAAAAAGATTTTTTCAAGGACTTGTGACAAGACACTAGTTTGTCTCATGAGACCTACTGATGCATCGAGGAGCTATAGCAGGATCCACCCATCACGTACTAAGTCCAATGCATTCATCATATGAAAAGGTTTAAACATAACATGAAAATTCATATTAAAACTAGCATATGAAATGTCAATAATTTGTCCACATACCATGGATGGTGTAAAAATAATACATCCACTGTCAAACATATCACAAAACCATCAATACAATAGGGAATATTTGTTTCATAATAAATTAACTTCAAATAAGATTAAAATCCATCAAAGTATGTTGATATAGATGAAATTAAAACATTTTTTAGTGAAATATCACCTTTTATTTTGAAATCATTTAAGATTCACATAAATACAAAGAAAAATTTTATTTTTAAAATAATCTTATAATCTTGTATGGTAATATTCGATGATGTTATAATGGCAAAAAATAGCCACACCCACCATATAAGTTAAAAAAAACATTATTACCTTAAATTTGTTGAAAAGTTCATAAGGTACAATATTTGGAAAAAGGATGGAAAGATTCCATTCAAACCATTTTATAAGAAGTCAAAAAAGGGTATAAATAACTTTAAACCATAGTCGAGTAAATAGTAAAAATGTTTTCAAATAATTTTTTATGAAACATGTATGTGGATTATAAAGAGGTCCCAGTAGATACTTACGTAAAAATAACCTTGGATAATAAAGAGATTGTGAAATTAACCCCTAAATTGTAATTTTCCTGGGTTGAGGGTAGGCTAACCTCCTATTTAATGGTGAAATACTTGTTATTGAATTATAAATAAATCATATACATTAATATTATATCATATATGATCTTTTAATATTGCTTTGTTAATAATATTTTAGTATTATCGCCGTTTCAGGTGTTAACTGATTTGTTTTCCTTTAATTTTTTTTACGTAAGTAATGTTTTTTATGGAAACGATGTATATTTTTTATATTATGAATGTTATTAATTCTTTAAACATTATTTTTAATCATATAATGAAAATTAGTCTTGAATGGATATGATGGGGATGAGTCTCATCGCATTCGTAGAGACGGTAATCTGTACATACGCACGAGAGACAATATCATTCTTTGGATATTAAAATAATATATATTTGGAAGGTATATCATATATACAGAATCGTTATCATGTTATATTTACTATTTACATCAATTACACATCATTATTATACCCATCCAAATAATGATGTATTGAATAACAATTACACCACGACATGGAGACTGTAGGCCAAACGTACGCACGTATGGTGACATGTGATTCAAAGGATGGATAGAATAATGAATATAGTTTTATAATATTTATAATAACATCATATTATATATAAGATACTAGAGTTATTTTTTAGAATGGAAATAACAAATAAAGAGGAAGTGGAAGAAGAAAAGAACATCAAAGACCTGATGAAATATTTACCTCTTTTTCGGGTTCTTCCTTTTGATTAAATCTAAAGGGATCCTTAGGATGATATATGATTAATGTAAGGCCTCTAAGATGATGTTAGGAAATTTTCGAGGGTATTTGGGAATGTTTTGTCCGATCCAAATGGCTTTCATGGAGTCAATTTGAGATAAGGTGGAGTGCCCTTTTATAATAGGGGTGAGGGGCACCTTAAGAAAAGCAAGAAATATTTTTTTATAATAAAATTATTTTGGATCCAAAATGAATTATTTAATGTATAAGGTGGGTATGGGTCTAAAACCAATCAACCAATAGGTTTTAGAAAGATTTGGGTCACTATGTTAACAATATTGTTAAGATATAAATCTTAGTTAAATAGTTTGACATTTACCGTGTCTCTTTGTATTTTCATATTGTAACACCCCGAGCTTCCGCGATACACTTCTCTTTCAATAATGCAATAGCTTGCATTGTACGAACGTTCGAGATTCTAACACACCGCGACCAATCAAAGTAGCCATTATGAATTGTAATACCCATTTTTTTAAATTATATATATTTTTTATTTCAAAATGGACTTCATTTTTGAATTCAGAATATCAATTATAGCTTTGGGTGAAATTTTGGCATTGTTCTGAAAAACATCAATTTTTGATGAATAGTGAAACCACTAAGTGGTAGTTAAAAAACTGATTTTTCATTTAAATGAATCATTAACACTTCTGTGATTTAATTTTCAAAAATCCGACATACATGGTTGTCATTAGGAAGTAATATGGGGTTCAATGGGATTAAAACAATTTTTTGCTGAATAGTAACTTTTAAGTTTAATTAATCGCGATTAAAGGTAATTAGTGAAATTTAAGGTAAAATGATATTATAAAAATATAAAAATATCTTTACACTTTTCCTACCCTTATTGGATGAGTCATGGCCGACCAAGACAATCCATGGGTCAACATGGGGACCCCATATAGCATCTTGGGTAAGAAAATGACATTAATAACGTTTTATTTAAAGTAAAAATAAAATTGTCACAAACATGTGTTGTTTTACTAAAACAATTATTACATGGGGTTATATAAGTTAACATTGTGACTATAAATATTAATTCGAAAGATAAAAATCTTTCCTACTTCATGTTAATTTTTTTATAATTTTTAGACATTAAATAAATTAAATTTTTAATGACACCATTATGATGCAGCGATTACCTCATTAATTAACGATTTAAATAAAATGAAACGATAATGTAAAATATAGGACTTACACTTGTCAAAAATCTATTGGATGGGTATATTTCAAACCCTTATCACCTTATTCTCTAAATTTATAATTTTGGTACCTTTGAAATCCGAAAATAACTTCATAATAATGTAACAATTCATTACATTCCAAGAGTGCCCATCCTCTCCTCTTATAAAAGGCCTCCACCACTATCACCATATTCACACCATCCAAGAAATTTGGCTCAGCCAACCTCTGCCCAAATACTCTCTAAACTTCCATCTCTTACTCCTAGAAGCCTGAATTTGGGTAGAATTCTTCCCAAGGATGACTTTTTCTCAAATCAAAAAGAGTTACCTGATTTTAAGGTAATGTCTCTCTTATGTTATTTTGTTTTATTTTGCATCTCAAACACCTTAAACTATTTTTATTCCTTTCTTTTGTAACAACACCAGAATCTTCAATATACTATGATGTTTTTTTGAGAAGGATTTTATTTACACATACACACACTTTCATCTAATGGTTAAAGAACATACTGTTTCTGTGGGTGGCAAATTACTGCCTCACAAAACGTTGATTGTTCAATATTATTTTAACACCTCTCATGGTGGACATTATGATGAAACTATTTCTATATATGATATATATTGTTTTTATGTTTTCCTTATACTTCTGTATTTTTCATTTATTCAATACCTTTATGATTTCCATTATGGGTAAACGCGATAATTTCATTTTAGGAAGTGCGGACTACCACCCCCTCAAAGTGATTTGAATCGTTAATGCCATATGTGGGATGTATAAAGGATAGAGTAAATGATATTATACATTATATAATACTGTAATTATAGTATACCTTTATATAATTATAATTTCATTCCATTAAATATGAAATAGAAATGGAAGTAGAGTTCATGCATACGTACGGCTTACCGTCTCCATGAATAGTGCATTTCATTTCTTACCTCTAAATGTTATGTAGTATTATTAATGCATTTATATACTGGATCTATATTATATATATGATTTCTAAATCATTAATATAATTCTCGATATAATGGATATTTCACCACATGAAAAACTTGTAATTATACGAAGTTTATTTTTGACTCAAGTACCAATGATCGACAAAACGACCGTTGTTAACTTAAATAATTACACAATGTTAATAACATAGTAATAAGTGATATAAAAGGAATAATGAAAATGAAAAAGGTTATTAAGCAAATAGAAATTAACTCTAGTTTATTATTCAGGATATTAAAGAATGATCGAGTCAAGTCGGACACGAGGTAAGGGAACTTCTAAACTCAAATTCTCTTCTTTGGGTTAATCTCATAGTTTAAAATTATGATGTCCTACCTTGTATTTGTTCTTTCTTTATTTGTACTTACAGTGAATACACATAATAGATATATTTTATTTTAAAAAAAATGATCTTTTTAAGGGACTTCGTCTCAATCTCCATTCATTGAGGCATATTTTGTTTTATACACAAATGTCTTTTATACGGTGTATAAACCCCTTTGACTTTGAATTTTATTCAAAAGGAATAATTTTTTATGAATCGTTTTACTAAACGAAAAAAAGGAATGTTTTTATTATCGTACATATGCGGCGACAAGGACTTCTCCGCCGTCGTGACCATTATTTGAGTTTCAGATTCTTCAATAAGCCATAACTTTTTTTTAAATGAAAAATGAAAACCAAGTTTTACTTTTCTTTTATTTTGTTATTGAAAATAGTTTTATCAATGTGTTGTATTGATATCTTGTGATTGAAATGTGGAAATGTTATTTTTACTTTATGCACGTTTTATGTGATACGATTATGTTATGGTTTATGATATTTTTAAACCTTTTCATATAAGGAATGCATTGAACTTAATAAGTGATGGGTGGAGCCCGCTATAGCTCCTCGATGCATCAGCAGGTCTCATGAGACAAACTTGTATCTTGGAATGAGGCCCTGATAAAATCTTATTTGTAGTATTGGCACGAGGCCTTTGCTACGTGGTTATAATAGTCTGACATTATGCATTCCATCATTATGAAAGTGGTTAATGATATTGCATGTGATTATTCGACCAGTAAAATATCCATGTGAATAAGTAAATGGAATTATATCATTTTACTTTTTCCATATTATGTTGATGTTCAAGTTTAAAAGGATTTTGTTTTTGTTATACATTGCCTTAAATGTTTATGTTTATTTATTATAGCTTCCGCTATATTGTTATCCTTGCTGAGAATCTGAGCTCACCCCTTTCAATGTTTTAATTTTTCCAGGATGTGAAGAATTATTTTATGAATGACCTGAAGGGATAATATAAGGGGATATGAAGATGAGATTTTGTTGTAGTTTTTATTACTATATGATGTAATGTAAAACTTATGAATGTATCTAGTGTTTCAACACTACTTATCTAATCTGTCTTTCGAGACTTAATATTTGTGATCATGCCAATGTTACGCAATAATGCACCGACTCTGGGTAGCTAGGGTCAGGGCGTTACAGTTGGTATCAGAGGAAATTTAGTACTAACCTTGAAAGCTAGATTTAGATAAACTCTGATTAGAGCACATAGCCCTAGAATAAACTTTGAGGATTAGTATAGAATAAATTCATAGAATTTTGGTATTATAGAGATTATGTGAGTTTTATGAGAAATACATCCCTGTCTAGATACGAGTAGGTAGAGGCAGCTCTGGCACAGATGTACCTAGGGGTAAAACCCGAAAACACCGTTTGGAGCTAGACTCGAACGGGAACTGGTGCACGACAACGGGCCTTGTTGTACTCCTGGTTACGACACTTCAGGGGGATATGCTTAGGATAATTCTCAATTTTTTTACAAACCATTATGAAGGGTTTATGAGTATACACTTCTTCAAAGAAAACATTTTTTATGATAATGGATTATATACATAAACCGTTAAATTTACATTAAGTATTTTACATGTTTGGAATTATTCATTGCAATTCATAAACTAACCTAGTTTATGAAATTTTATAGAAATGGCACCCAGTAGATGGAATGCGAACTCCATCAATACGTATGATACAAAGAGTAATAAGGATCATATATTTCACGGTATTAAGCCAACATTTAGAAGGGAAATAGTCTCCCATGTTTTCTCAACATATGAAGAAATAGTATCATGTGTTAATAAGATAAGTAAAGAATTCTCTGAGTCTTATGGATTTAAAGGGATGAAAGAGAAGAAAAGGATGGAAGAGAGAATGATGGATAAAGGGATGAGGGAAAAGAAGAATTTTCCAATATGTTTTAACTGTGGGAAGAAACACCTTGGAACTTGCCTGAAGGGAATGGGAGTTTGTTATAAGTGTGGAGAAAAAGGGCACCAAGTGCGTGACTGCAAGGGTAAGAAAAAGGTTTCAAATGTACAATGCTTCATCTGCAAGGAGTGGGGACACTACACAAACTAATGTCCAAATAAGCAGAGCATGCCCCAAATGATGTTATTAGATAATAATCAAGTTATGATACTACCACAGATGAGGATGAATGATTAAAGTTCTTATATTTTCATTAAATAATTTTTTCATTTGAGTTTTGTATCAATGATGTATGGGTTATAATAATTATGGAGTATATAAGGATTGTACTGTAGTACTTTTTAATCAAGGACGTGAGATTGTGTGGAACCAAGAAAAGTGACTCCACAGTAGGTTAAATTTTTGAAAATATATGGTTGAGAGAAACATAAACCATAACATGGTTCTGATATCGAGATAGTAATTTTGGAATAATACATGATTGATTTTGATGAATTATATTGGATATTCTTAAAACAGAGTAATTATTTGTATAAATTTTTGGATAGAAGGAGTATATCTATTATTCTATAAGGAATAAGGGATCTTGAATGTAATCAATAAGGATTTATGGTAATTCCAGATGTTGCAGTGTTTTAAAATAATACATGATGAAGGTGTTCACATGTTGTTACACAGAAAACAGGATCTTCATTATGTTTACCTTCCTTATAAAATTTGGACTGTGGGTTGGGAAAAAGTAATTTGGATAACTATAAAGGTTAGAATGAATTAAGTTGAACCTTGGATAGTATTGTTTAAGGTTAAAACATTTCTGAATATTATTTTTGGAATATTATAATACTATACATTTAGGAAATGGAAAACCTGTAGGTTGGGGGACAACCCGTTGTGTCGGACAAAGCTGTAGGAATCAAACCCACAACCATAGTGCGACATGCCTTTATTACCTAACACTAGCCTACAGGATGTCCCTGGTTATTAAAAAACAATTTTCCTAATCTAAATGGTATGTGATAATATTTGGAACCATATACAATTAGGATAAATAGAATATTTTTGAGTTCTATTACCTTTTGGAGTGGAAGATGGGTTTGTGATAAAAATTTATTAAAGAATGAAAGTATACATGAAAAGTATGTATATTTCCTTACATTCTTAGTAAATATCTTAAATAAATTCCTCAACATTATGAAAGGTAACTTAAAACAAAAACGTTGTCGGCTAACTTTTCCAACTGGGGATTCAATGACCATTTAACTAATCACAGGTTTGTGATTTTCTTATTGTTAACTTTCTCCTAATCCTGTTTTCTACAACTATCCATCTAACCTTGATGGTTTGGTTTTCTTCCATATCCATATTTTCATAGAATCCTAGTACGGGCTATCTCGGGTGACCTTTGTACCTCTCTTTCTTTCATTTAATGTTATATTTTTATTAACCTTATTTCCGATGTGGGTTTTCCACAAAGGTATTTTCTATTTTCAAACTTTTATTTTCAAAGAAAAATTTCAAATTGTGAGGAAACAATTTATTTAAGGAGGGCATAATGTAACACCCCGAGCTTCCGCGATACACTTCTCTTTCAATAATGCAATAGCTTGCATTGTACGCATGTTCGAGATTATAACACACCGCGACCAATCAAAGTAGCCGTTATGAATAGTAATACCCAATTTTTGAAATTATATATATTTTATATTTCTAAATGGACTTCATTTTTGAATTCGGAATATCAATTATATCTTAGGGTGAAATCTTCGCATTTTTCTGAAAAACTTCAATTTTTGATGAATAGTGAATCCACTAAGTGGTAGTTAAAAAACTGATTTTTCATTTAAAAGAAACATTACCTCTTCTGTGATTTTATTTTCAAAAATCCAACATACATGGTTGTCATTAGGATGTAAAAAGGGGTTCAATGGGATTAAAATAATTTTTTTGTGAATAGTAACTTTTAAGTTTAATTAATCGCGATTAAAGGTAATTAGTGAAAATTAAGGTAAAAATGATATTATAAAAATATAAAAATATCTTCACACATGTCCTACCCTTATTTTATGATTCATGGCCGACAAAGACAATCCATGGGTCACCTTGGGGACCCCATGGAGCCACTTGGGTAAGAAAATGACATTAATAACTTTTTATTTAAAGTAAAAAATAAAATTTTCATAAACATGTATTGTTTTACTAAAACAATAATTACATCGGGTTATATAAGTTAACTCTTCCACTATAAATATTAATTGGAAAACTAAAAAGCTTTCCAACATCATGTTAATTTTTTTATAATTTTTAGACATTAAATAAATTAAATTTTTAATGACCCCATGATGATGCAGTGATTACCTCATTAATTAACGATTTAAATAAAATGAAAAGATAATGTAAAATCTATGACATAAACTTGTCAAAAACCTATTGTATGGGTATATTTCGAACCCTTATCACCTTATCCTAGAAATATATAATTGTGGGACCTTTGAAATCCGAAAAGCACTTCATAATAATGTAACATTTCATGACATTCCAAGAGTGCCCCTCCTCTCCTCTTATAAAAGTCCCCCACCACTACCATCTTATTGACACATTCCAAGCCATTTGGCTCGGCCAAACTCTACCCAAATACTCTCCCAACTTCCCCATCTTACTCCTAGAAGCCTCAATTTGGGTAGAAGTCTTCCCAAGGATGCATTTGGCTCAAATAAAAAAGAGTTACCCGATTTTAAGGTAATGTCTCTCTTATGTTATTTTGTTTTATTTTTATTCTCCAGCACCTTAAACTATTTTTATTCCTTTCTTTTGTAAAAAAAACAGTATCTTCAATATAACAGGATGTTTTTATGAGAAGTATTTTTGTTACATTTACACACACATTCATCTAATGGTTAAAGAACATACTGTTTCTGTGGGTGGCGAATTACTGCCTCACGAAACAATGATTGTTCAATCTTCTTTTAACACCTCTAATGGTAGCCATTATGATGAAAATATTTCTATATATGATATATATTATGTTTATGTTTTCCATATACTTCTGTATTTTTCATTTATGCAATACCTTTATTATTTCCATTATGGGTAAAGGCGATAATTTTATTTTAGGAAGTGCGGACTACCGCCCCCTCAAAGTGATTTGAATCGTTAATCCCATTTGTGGGATGTATAAAGGATGGAGTAAATGGTATTATACATTATATTATACTATAATTATAGTATACCTTTATATAATTATAATTTCATTACATTAAATAATAAATAGAAATGAAAGCAGCGTTCATTCGTACGTACGGCTTACCGTCTCCATGAACGGTGCATTTAATTTCTTACCTCTAAATGTTATGTAATATTATTAATGAATGTATATACTAGATATATATGATATATATATATATATGATATCTAAATCATTAATATAATTCTGGATATAATGGATATTTCACCACAACATCATGTCATTATAAGAAGTTTATTTTTGAATCAAGTACCAAAGATCGACAAAACGACCGTAATTAACTTAATTAATTACACAATGTTAATAACCTGGTAATAAGTGATATAAAAGGAATAATGAAGATGAAAAAGGTTATTAATAAAATATAAATTTACTCTAGTTTATTATTCAGGAGATTAAAGAACGATCGAGTCAAGTCGGACACGAGGTAATGGAACTTCTAAACCCAATTTCTGTTCATTGGGTTAATCTCCTACTTTCAAATTATGATGTCCTACCTTGTATTTGTACTTTATTTATGTTTACTAATAGTGAATACACATAAAAGATATATTTTATTTTTAAAAAATGATCTTTTTAAGGGAATTCATCTCAATCTCCATTCATTGAGACATATTTTTTTTATACACAAATTTATTTTATACGGTGTATAAACCCCTTTGACTTTTACATTTATTCAAAAGGAATCTTTTTTACGAAGCATTTTACTAAACGAAAAAAAGGAATGTTTTTCTTATCGTACATTTGCGGTGACAATGACTTCTCCGCCGCCGTGACTATTATTTGAGTTTCAGCTTCCTCAACAAGCCATAACTTTTTTTTAAATGAAAAATAAATACCAAGTTTTACTTTTCTTTTATTTTGGTATTGAAAATGGTTTTATCAATGTGTTGTATGGATATCTTGTGATTTAAATGTGGAAATGTTATGTTTACTTTATGCATGTTTTATGTGATACGATTTAGTTATGGTTTATGATATTTTTAATCCTTTTCATATAAGGAATGCATTGAACTTAATAAGTGACGGGTGGATCCCGCTATAGCTCCTAGATGCATCGACAGGTCTCATGAGACAAACTTGTGTCTTGGCACGAGGCCTTGACAAAATCTTATTTGTAGTATTGGCATGAGGCCTTTGCTACGTGGTTATGATAGTCTGACATTATGCATTCCATCATTATACAAGTGGTTATTGATATTGCATGTGATTATTCGACCAGTAGAATATCCATGTGATTAAGTAAATGGAATTATCTCATTTTACTTTTTCCATATTATGTTTAAGTTCAAGTTTAAAAGGCTTATGTTTTAGTTATACATTTCCTTAAATGTTTATGTTTATTTATGATATCTTCCACTATATTGTTATCTTACTGATCATCTGAGCTCACCCCTTTCAATGTTTTAATTTTTCCAGGATGTTAAGAAGTATTTTATGAATGACCTGAAGGGATAATATGAGGGGATATAAAGACAAGATTTTTTTGTAGTTTTTTATTACTTTATGATGTAATGTAAAACATATGAATGTATCTAGTGTTTCAATGCTACTTAACTAATCGGTCTTTCGAGACTTGATCTTTTTGATCATGCCAATGTTACACAATAATGCACCGACTCTGGATAGCTGGGGTCGGGGCGTTACAGTTGGTATCAGAGGCAGTTTAGTACTAACCTTGGAAGGTAGATTTAGATAAACTCTAATTAGAGCACATAGCCCTAAGATAAAATTTGAGGATTAGTATAGAAGAACTTCATAGAATTTTGGTATTATAGAGATTTTGTGAGTTTTCTGAGCAATAAATCCCTGTCTGGATACGAGTAGGTAGAGGCGGCTCTGGCACAGATGTACCTAGGGGTAAAACCCAAAAACACCGTTTGGAGCTAGACTCGAATGGGAACTGGTGCACGACAACGGGCCTTGCTACACTATTGGTTACGACACTCCCGGGGGATATTCTTAGGATAATTCTCAATTTTTTTACAAACCATTATGAAGTGTTTATGAGTATACACTTCTTCAAATAAAACATTTTTTATGATTATGTATTATATCCATCAACCTTTCAATTTATTTTAAGTATTTTACATGTTTGGAATTATTCATTGAAATTCCTAAACTAACCTAGTTTATGCCATTGTATAGAAATGGCGCCCAGTAGACGGAATGTGAACTCCATCAATACGTATGATCCAAAAAGTAAGAAGGATCATATATTTCACGGTATTAAGCCAACATTTTTAAGGGAAATAGTCTCCCATGTGTTCTCAACATATGAAGAAATAGTATCATGTATTAATAAGATAAGTAAATAATTATATGAGTCTTATGGATTTGAAGGGATTAAAGAGAAGAAAAAGATGGAATAGATAATGATGGATAATGGGACGAGGGAAAAGAAGAATTTTCCATTATGTGATAATTATGGGAAGAAACACCTTGGAACTTGCATGAAGGGAATGGGAGTTTGTTATAAGTGTGGAGAAAAAGGACACCAAGTGCGTGTCTGCAAGGGTAAGAAAAAGGTTTCGAATGTACAATCCTTCATCTGCAAGGAATGGAGACACTACGCAAACCAATGTCCAAATCATAAGAGTATGCCCCAAATGATGTTATTAGATAATAATAAAGTAATGATACTACAACAGATGAGGAGGAATGATTAGAGTTCTTATGTTTTCATTAAATAATTTTGTCATTTGAGTGTTGTATCAATGATGTACTGGTTAAAATAGTGATAGAGTATATAAGGATTGTACTGCAGTACTATTTCATCAAGGACTTGAGATTCTGTGGAACCAAGAAATGTGACTCCACAGTAGGTTAAATTTTTGGAAAATATATGGTTGAGAGAAAGATAAACCATATTATGGTTCTAATACTGAGATAGTAATTTTGGAATAATACATGATTGATTTGGATAAATTATTTTGGATATTCATAAAACATATTAATGATTTGTATAAATTTTTGGATAGAAGGAGTATATCTAGTATTCTATAAGGAATAAGGGATCTTGAATATAATTAATAAGGATTTATGGTAATTCCGGATGCTGTAGTGTTTTAAAAGAATACATGATGAAGGTGTTCACATGTTGTTACGTAGGAAAAAGGATCTTTTTTATGTTTTCCTTCCTTATAAAATTGGGACTTTGGGTCGGACAAAAGTATTTTGGATAACTATAAAGGTTGGAATGGATAAATTTGAACCTTGGATAGTATTGTTTAAGGTTAAACCATTTCTGAATATTATTTTTGGAATATTATAATACAATAGTTTTATGAAATGGACAACCAGTAGGTTGGGGGATAACCCGTTGTGTCGGACAAATCTGTAGGAATCGAACCCCAACCATAGTGTGACGGGCCTTTATTACCAACCACTAGCCTATAGGAAGTCCCTGGTTATTACAAAATAGTTTTCCTAATCTAAATGGAATGTGATAATATTTGGAACCTTATACAATTAGGATAAATAGAATATTTTTGAGTTCTGTTACCTTTTGGAGTGAAAGATGGGTTTGTGATAAAAATTTATTAAAGAATGAAATTCTACAAGACAAGTACGTATACTACCTTACGTTCTTAGTAAATCTCTAAAATAAATTCCTCAACATTATTGAAGGTAACTTAAAACAAAAACGTTTTCGGCTAACTTTTCCAACTGGGGATTCATTGACCGTTTAACCAATCACAAGTTTGTGATTTTATTATTGTTAACCTTCTCCTAATATTGTTTTCTACAACTCCCCATCCGACCATGATGGTTTGTTTTTCTTCCATATCCATATTTTCATAGAATCCTAGTATGGGCTACCTCAGGTGACCTTTGTACCTCTCTTTCTTTCTTTTAATGTTATATTTTTATTAACCTTATTTCTGATGTGGGTTTTCCAAAAAGGTATTTTCTATTTTCAACCTTTTATTTTCAAAGAAAAATTTCAAATTGCGAGGACACAATTTATTGATGGAGGGGAGAATGTAACACCCAGAGTTTCCCCAATACGCTTCTCTTTCAATAATGCAATAGCTTGCATTGTACGCAAGTTCGAGATTCTAACACACCGCGACCAATCAAAGTAGCCGTTATGAATAGTAATACCAAAATTTTGAAATTATATATATTTTATATTTCAAAATGGACTTAATTTTGGAATTCGGAAAATCAATTATAGCTTATGGTGAAATTTTGGCATTGTTCTGAAAAACTTCAATTTTTGATGAATAGTGAAACCACTAAGTGGTAGTTAAAAAACTGATTTTTCATTTAAATGAAACATTACCACTTCTGGGATTTATTTTTCAAAAATCTGACATACATGGTTGTCACTAGGAATTAAAATGGGGTTCAATGGGATTAAAATAATTTTTTGGTGAATAGTAACTTTTAAGTTAAATTAATCGCAATTAAAGGTAATTAGTGAAATTTAAGGTAAAAATGGTATTATAAAAATATAAAAATATCTTTACACTTGTCCTACCATTATTGGATGAGTCATGGCTGACCAAGACAATCCATGGGTCCACTTGGGGACCACATGGAGCCACTTGGGTAAGAAAATGACATTAATAACTTTTTATTGAAAGTAAAAATAAAATTTTCACAAACATGTGTTGCTTTACTAAAAGAATTATTAAATGGGCTTATATAATATAACATTTCGACTATAAATATTCATTGGAAATATAAAAATATTTCCTATATCATGGTAACTTTTTTATAATTTTTAGATATTAAGTAAATTAAATGTTTAATGACACCATGATGATGCAACGATTACCTCATTAATTAATGATTTAAATAAAATGAAACGATAATGTAAACATTAAGACTTACACTTGTCAAAAACTTATTTTATGGGTATATTTCGAACCCTTATCACCTTATCATCGAAATATATAATTTTGGGACCTTTGAAATCCGAAACGCACTTCATAATAATGTAACATTTCATGACATTTCAAGAGTGCCCCTCCTCTCCTCTTATAAAAGGCCCCCACCACTACCACATTATTCACACCTTCTAAGCCATTTGGATCAGCCATACTCGGCCCAAATACTCTCTAATCTACCCTCTCTTACTCTTAGAAGCCTCACTTTGGGTAGAATTCTTCCCAAGGATGCCTTTGGCTCAAATCAAAAAGAGTTACCCGATTTTAAGGCAATGTCTTCTCTTATGTTATTTTTTTTATTTTGCTTATCCAACCCATTAAACTCTTTTTATTACTTTCATTTGTAACAACACCAGTATCATAAATATACTAGGACTTTTTATGAGAATGATTTTATTTACACTTACACACACATTCATTTAATGGTTAAAGAATATACTGTTTCTATGGTTGGCGAATTACTGCCTCACAAAACGATGATTGTTTAATATTCTTTTAACACCTCTCATGGTGTCCATTATGATGAAACTATTCCAATATATAATATATATTATATTTATGTTTTCCTTATACTTTGGTATTTTTCATTTATGCAATACCTTTATGATTTCCATTATGGGTAAACGCGATAATTTCATTTTAGGAAGTGCGGACTACCGCACCCTCGAAGTGATTTGAATTGTTAATGCCATATGTGGGATGTATAAAGGATGGAGTAAATGGTATTATACATTATATTATACTATAATTATAGTATACCTTTATATAATTATAATTTCATTCCATTAAATACGAAATAGAAATGAAAGTAGCGTTCATGCGTACGTATGGCTTACCATCTCCATGAACGGTGCTTTTCATTTCTTACCTCTAAATGTTATGTAATATTATTAATGCATGTATATAATAGATATATATGATATATATGATATCTAAATCATGAATATAATTCTAGATATAATGGATATTTCCCCACATGAACAACTTGTAATTATAAGAAGTTTATTTTTGACTCAAGTACCAAAGATCGACAAAACGACTATTATTAACATAAATAATTACAGAATGTTAATAACATGGTAATAAGTGATATAAAAGGAATAATGAACATGAAAAAGGTTCTTAAGAAAATATAAATTAACTCTAGTTTATTATTCATGAGATTAAAGAATGATCAAGTCAATTCGGACACGGGGTAAGGGAACTTTTAAACCCAATTTATGTTCTTTGGGTTAATCTCCTTATTTCAAATTAAGATAACCTACCTTGTATTTGTAATTTATTTATGTTTACTTATAGTGAATACACATAATAGATATATTTTATTTAAAAAAATGATATTTTTAAGGGTCTTCGTCTCAATCTCCAATCATTGAGGCATATTTTGTTTTATACACAAATTTTTTTATACGGTGTATAAACCCCTTTGACTTTTACATTTATTAAAAAGGAATATTTTTTTATGAAGCGTTTTACTAAATGAAAAAAAGGAATGTTTTTCTTATCGTACATATGCGGCGACAACGAATTCTCTACCGTCGTGACCATTATTTGAGTTTCAGCTTCCTCAACAAGCCATAACTTTTTTTAAATGAAAAATAAATACGAAGTTTAACTTTTCATTTATTTTGGTATTGAAAATGGTTTTATCAATGTGTTGTATTGATATATTGTGATTGAAATGTGGAAATGTTATGTTTCATTTATGAATGTTTTATGTGATATGATTATGTTATGGTTTATGATATTTTTAACCTTTTCATATAAGGAATGCATTGGACTTAATAAGTGACGGTTGGAGACCGCTATAGCTCCTCGATGCATCAGCAGGTCTCATGAGACAAACTAGTGTCTTGGCATGAGGCCTTGACAAAATATTATTTGTAGTCTTGGCGTGAGGCCTTGGCTACGTGGTTACGTTATTCTGGCATTATGCATTCCATCATTATGAAAGTGGTTATTGATATTGCATGTGATTATTCGACGATTAGAATATCCATGTGAATAAGTAAATGGAATTATCTCATTTTACTTTTTCCATATTATGTTGAAGTTCATGTTTAAAAGGCTTTTGTTTTAGTTATACATTTCCTTAAATGTTTATGTTTATTTATGAAATATTCCGCTATATTTTTATCCTTACTGAGCATCTGAGCTCACCCCTTTCAATGTTTTAATTTTTCCAGGATGTGAAAAAGTATTTTATGAATGACCTGAAGGGATAATATGAGGCGATATGAAGACAATATTTTGTTGTAGTTTTGTATTAATTTATGATGTAATGTAAATCTTATGGATATATCTAGTGTTTCAAGGCTACTAAACTAATCGGCCTTTTGAAACTTGATCTTTCTGATCATGCGAATGTTACACAATAATGCACCGACTCTGGGTAGCTGGGGTTGGGGCATTACATATATTATATGGTTAATTAACATACTATATACTTCCAAGAGAACCCCAGGTGGTTCATTAATGATACCAATATCATTATATAAGTCTATTGGCTGAAACTCCAATTTTTAGGAATAGAATATCAATTAATAATATAATATTTGTTTTAAAAACTCTTTTATGTCAATTTTGACACTATTTGGTATTTTGATTTGGAAAAATTCATAACAGAATTATTACTTTAAAAAAAATTAATCTATCCAACCCTAACATATCATATTAACCTATGAAATTAGTATAATTTAATAAATGCTCAAATTACATTTATTTGGATATTCATAATATCAATTATTTTAATATTTCATTAATATGGTAATTACTGCATCGTCATTGTGTCATAAATAATTTAAATAATTTAATGTATAAAATTTATAAAGAAAATACCATTATGTAGGAAATAATTTTATACTTCAAATGAATTTTTATAGTGAAATTTATCTTAGGTATAACCCTATATTAAAAATGTTTTAGTTATTAAACATTGATTTTAACTCTTTTAACTCTTATTTAAATAAAATAATAATAAATGTCCTAATCTAATCCAAGTGGACCAAAAAGGTTCATATTTTATTCATATTTTGTTTTTGGACGAATTATACTTATCCAATAGAATTAAGACAAGTGTTATGGTAATAATAAAATCATTTTTACCCTTAATTACCCTATTTACTTTTAACTGTGGTAAATAAAAGTAAAAAGTTACTATTATCCAAAAATCACTTTCATCTTATTGAACCACATTTTACTTACTGATATAAACATTGTATCTTGTATTTTTGAAATTCAACTCACAGAAGTGGTAAAATTAAGTTTTATATAAATTTTTAAATACTCATAGGAGGTTTGTAAAAGACAGTAAAAAGTTCAATAAATTTTTTATATATCTAAAATTATTATAAACTGACTCCAATTAATTATGTAACACCCCGAACCTAGTAAACTAGAGTCGGTGCATTATTACATAACATTGTCATGATCATAAAAGATCAAGTCTCGAATGACATATTAGTTTATTAGCCTTGGAATCACTAGATACATTCATAAAATTTACATTGCAACATAAAGTGAAAAACTACAACAACATCCTGTCTCTATAGACCACACTCATATCCCCTCATACTATCCCTGCTAGTCATTCATAAAATACTTCTTCAAATCATGGGAAAAATAAAACATAGAAAGGGGTGATCTCAGATGCCCAGTAAGGATAACAATATAGCGAAAACTTTCATAAATAATCATAAACATTTAAGACAATTTATAACTAAAACAAAAGACTTTTCAACATCTGCTTAAGCATAATACGGCAGAAATAAAATAAACAATTCCATTTACTTATTCACAAGGATATTTTACTGGTCTAATAATCACATACAATATCAATAACCACTTTCATAATGATGGAATGCATAATGCCAGACTATCATAACCACATAGTCAAGGCCTTGTGCCAAGACTACAAGTAATATTTTGTCAAGGACTTGTGGAAAGACACTAGTTTGTCTCATCAGACCTACAGATGCATCGAGGAGCTATAGTGGGCTCCACCTGTCACTTATTAAGTCCAATGCATTCCTCATATGAACATGTTTAAACAGAACATAAACATTTGTATTAAAAATAGCATAAGAAATGTCAAAACTTTATCCATAAACCATGAATGGTATAAAAATAACACATCCATAGTCAAAAATATCACAAAACCTTCAATAATATATGGAATTTTTTGTATCATAATAAATCAACTTCAAATAATCTTAAAATCAATCAAATGATGTTGACATAGATGAAATCAAAACTATTTGAGACAAATATCTCTATTTTTTAAAATCATTTAAAATAAACATAATTATAAAAGAAAAATTTACTTTGAACATGGTCTTATTAGCTTTTATGGGAATCTTCGACGTTTTTATATCAGCAGAAAATAGCCGCACCCGCCATATAAGTTAAAAAAAGACATTATTACCTTAATTCTGTCAAAAAAGCTAAAAAGGACCTTGTTTCGAAAATGACGTAAGGATTCCTTTATAAAAAGTCAAACAAGGGTATAAATGACTTTAAATCATATTCTATAAAATAGTAAGAATGATTTTAAATACATATTTACGAAATATGGACGTGAAATATAAAGATGCCCTAATAGATAATTGCATTTAAACAACCTCAGATAATAAAGAGAGATTGTGAAATAAACCCTTACCTTGTACATTTCCTTGGTTGAGAGTAGTTTAACCTCCTGTATAGTGGTGAAATAGTTTTTATTAAATTATACAAGAATAATATACATTAAAATGATATCATATATGATCTTTTAACATTGACTTGTTAATAATATCTTATTGTTATCATTGTTTCGGGTGTTAACTTACTCATTTTCTTTTATATGTTTTGTTACATAAGCCATGTTTTTTATTGGTAGGTTGTATATTATTCATATCCAGAATTATATAAAGTTCTTAAAAATTATTTTTAATCCACAAATGAGAATTATATTTGAATGGAAACGATGGGGAATGAATCTCATTGCCTTCTTGGAGACGGTAGTCCGTATGTACGCACGAGCGATAATATCATTCTTTTTATATTAAAATAATATATAATTGGATGGTATATCATATATAAATAATCATTATAATGTTTTATTTACTATTTACATCATTTACACATCGTTATAATACCCATCCATATAATAATGTTTTGAATAACAATTACACCACGACGTGGAGACGGTAAGCCGTAAGTACGCACGTATGGTGACATGTCATTGAAAGGATGGATAGAATACTGAATACAGTAGTACCATATTTATAATAACATCACAGTATATAGAATATAATGGACTTATTATTTTATAATGGAAATAACAAAGAATGAATAAGTTGAAGAAGAAAGGAAATTGAAAGAGGGTGGTGAAAACATTACCTCTTCTTCGGGTTCTTTAATTTGATTTGATCAAAAGGGATCCTTAGGATGGATTTATGATCATTCTAAGGCCTATAGTTTGAAGTGAGGGATGTTGAAAGAATATTTGGTCAGGGTTTTTCTGAACCAAATTGCTTTGATGGTATTAATTAGAGAGAAGGGGGGGTTCCATTTTATTAGAGGGGTGAGGGGCACCTTTGGAGAAGCTAGAAATATTATTTTATAATAACTTAATATTCAGTTTCTAATGACTAAAAACTAATTTATTTCTAGTATAAGGTGGGTATGGGTCTAAAACAACTCAACCAATAGGTTTTAGATAGGTTTGGGTCACTTTATTAACCTTATCTTTTAGTTTTAACTCTTAGTAAACGAGTTTTACATTTACCATGTCTCTTTATATTTTTATTTTATATGGTTAATAAACATACTCTAAACTTCTAAGAGAGCCCCATGTGGTCCATTAATGATACACCTATCATGATATAAGTCATTTGGCCTATCCTTATATTTTTAAGATTAGAATATCAATTAATAATATAATATTTGTTTTAAAAACTCTTTTATGTCAATTTTGACATTATTTGGTATTTTTTTTTCTAAATTCATAACATCATTATTACTTCCAATAAAATTCATATAACTAGTACTAATATGTCATATAAACCTAGAAAATTATTTGAATTTATAAAAAGTTTCAAATTACATTTCTTTGGATATCTATAATATTAATTATTCTAATATATCATTAATTTGGTAATTACTGCATCACCATTGTGTCATAAATAAATTAAATTATTTAATGTCTAAAAAATATAAATAAAATACCACTATGTATGAAATAATTTTAGAATTATAATTAATATTTAAAATCTAATTTATATTATGTATAACCCTATATTAAATATTTTTTAGTAATTAAACTTTCATTTTAACTCTTTCAACTCTTCTTTGAATTAAATAGTAATAAATGTCCTAATCTAAAAAAAGTGGACCTAAATGATAATATTTTATTCCTACAATTGTTTTTGTTTGAGATACACTTGTACAATATAATTAGGACATGTTTTAGGGTAATATTAATATCATTGTTTACCCTGAATTACACTATTTACTTTTAACCATGGTAAAAAAAAGTAAAAAGATACTATTCAATAAGAAATTATTTTCATCTCATTGAACCACATTTTACTTACTGATACCAACCGTGTCTCTCGAAGTTTTGAAATTGCACTCAGAGAAGCAGTAAAATTATGTTTTATGTGAATTTTCAAAATCTCCTAAGAGATGGGAAAAAGAGGGTGAAATGTTCTATGAAATTTTTATATATCTAAAATTATTATGAATTGAGTCCAATGAATTACATTGAACCTATATAGGTATTACATGTCTATTTGTAAATTAATTAAATTTAAATTAATTAAATAATTATTTAAATAATAATTCAGTTTTAAACTATAACATAGTGTTTTTAACTATTCATCAAAAATTGAATGTTTTTAGAAAAATACCAAAAATTCATCCTAAGATAATTTTAATATTATGAATCCAAAAATGAAGTCCATTTTAAAAGATAAAATTTATAAAATTTCAAAAAGTTTTAATTACTTTTCATAACGTCTAGTTTGATTGGTTGTGGTGTGTGTTAGAACTCGAAGTTGTGTACAAAACACGCTACTATATTATTCAAAGAGAAGCGTACTGTAGAAGCTTAGGGTGTTACATTCTCCCCTCCTTCAAATAATTTAGTCCTCGAAATTTCTAAAATATTACTACATTAAACGAATCGGTCAGTTCTTCATCATAAGTTCATTGTGTTCCCATATTGCCTCTTCCATCTTATAGTTTCTCCGAAGAACCTTTACCAGACGAGTCGTCCGGTTTCTCAACACTTGTTCTCTTGTATCAAGAATCTTGACATGCTCTTCGAAATAATATAGATCAGGTTCCAATTCTAATTCTTCATAGGTGAGTATATGCGTTGGGTCAGGCATGTGTTTTCTCAACAGTGATACGTGGAACACATCGTGAACTTTTGAGAGACTTAGAGGCATTTCCAAACGGTAAGCTACAACCCGCATTAGTTCGAGAATTTCGAAAGGTCTGATGTACCTGGGACTTAGTTTACCCTTCTTACCAAAAAATATAACCCCCTTCCATTGAGATACCATCAAGAAAACATGATCTCCTACCTAAAATTCCAAATCCTTCTTTCGGTTATCAGCACAACTCTTCTGCCTATTTTGAGCTGCTTTGATGTGGTTTGGAATTACCTTCACATTTTCCATCGTTTCCTCCACTAGTTCTGGGACAACAAGTTTTCTTTCACCAACATCATCCCAACAGGTTGGTGTGCGACATCACTTTCTTTATAACACTTCATATGGTGCCATTTGAATACTCGAATGGAAGCTATTATTATATGAAAATTCCACCAGAGGTAAATATTGATCCCAAATACCCTGAAAGTCAAGTGAGCATGATTTCAACATGTCTTCAATGGTTTGAATAGTTCGTTCTGATTGTCCGCCAGTTTGGGGGTGGTAAGCAGTGCTCAAACAAAGTTCATTATCTAGGGTTTTCTAAAGACTTTTCCAAAATCTTGATGTAAAATGAGGATCACGATCTGAAAAAACTAATAGGTGTACTCCATGAAGTCTCAAAACATAATTAATATATAGACTTTCTAGACATTCAAGTGGTAAATCCTCCCTTATAGAATGAAAATGTGCTAACTTGGTAAGAAGATCAACAATGACCAATATTGCATCGTTCCTTCTAGGAGTCTTTAGTAGTCACTTGAAAATGTCCATTGTGATATTATTCTATTTCGACATAGGTATGGGAAGAGGTTGCAATACTCCTCTAGGCTATTTCCTTCCAACTTTCACTTGTTGACAAACCATACATCATGACACAAAATCAGCAATCTCCCTGAACATGTTGTCCCAACAAAAATGTTCATTTTAATATCTACATATTTTGGTTCTCCCAGGGTTTATAGAGAAATTGGAACTATGACCATCATTGCATAGTTCCATTTTTAGATCAGGTATATTGGGAACACAGAGTCTCTTTTCAAATTTTAAAAATCCATCTTCATACACAAAGTCACTCAATCTCCCATAATTCAAATCTTTAATATTCTTTTTAAGCTCCTCATCATCGGGCTGAGAACTCTTTATCTTTTCTAGTAAATATGGTTTGGAAATAATTTGAAACATTATTGATGTTTCACCTTCCATGGTGATTCCCATATCCATCTTTACGATATCCATGTATATATGATCTTTTTCAACTCTCATCTGGTTCAAAACTCCATGATGCTTTCTACTCAAAGCATCTGCCACCATATTTTCCTTCCTTGGGTGGTAGTGTATCGTGCATTCATAATCCTTGAGTAATTCAAGCCATCTCCTTTTCCTCATGTTGAGTTATTTCTGTGAGAAAATGAACTTCAATCTCTTTTGATCGATATATATCTCACATTTTTCACCATAGAGATAATGTCTCCATATCATCAAAGAATAGATTATAGTATCTAACACCAGATCATGAGTAGGATAGTTTTTCTCATGAATTTTCAGCTGTCACGTTGCATAGGAAATAAATCTATCATTTTGCGTAAGGAAACAACCAGGTCCTTTCTTTGATGCATCACTATAAATAACAAACCCGTCATTCCCCAATCATAGATTAAATATAAGAGCATTGACTAATCTTATATTCAGTTCTTCAAAACATTCTTCACAAACTTTTGTCACAACAAATTTAACACCATTACGTGTGAGATTTGTTAATGGGTTAACCAACCGAGAAAAATTCTTGACTAAACATTGATAATAACCCGCTAAACCAATAAATATGTGTACCTCATTTATACTTGTCGATGTTGGCCATTCTTGGATTGCCTTAGTCTTAGAAGGATCAATAGAGATTCCATCCATAGAGACAATATGGCCAAGAAAAGAAATCTCCTAAATCCATAATTCACACTTGCTGAACTTATCATATAATTCATGTCTTCTAAGAGTCTCTAGAATAATGCGCAAGATATTTTCATGATCTCTGTAGATTTTGAAGTATACCTAGATATCATCAAAAAATACCACCACAAAATCATCGAGATATTCCTTGAAAACTCAATTCATTAGATCCATGAATACATTCAGTGCATTATTCAATCCGAAAGGCATTATTGTAAACTCGTAATTCTCTTATGTAGTTCGAAATGCTGTCTTCAGAATGTCTTACTTTTTCACACACAATTGATGGTATCTAGATCAAATTTCAATCTTAGAAAAAGTATTGAGCACCATGAACTTGGTCAAATAAATCATCAATGCGAGGTATGTGATACTTATTATTTATTGTTATAACATTTATCTCTCTATAGTCGATACATAATCTCATAGATCAATCTTTCTTATTAACAAAAAGGACAGGGGCTTCCCATGGAGAAATACTAGGGAGAATAAATCCCTTATTAATCAATTTATATAGTTGTTTATTTAGTTCAACTAATTCCACAGTGGCCATTCTATAAGGGGTCTTCGATATAGGCCTAGAACCAGGAATTAAATCAATGGAAAACTCAATTTCTCATTCTGGATGATGTCCAGGTAAATCTCCTAGAAACACATCAACATATTCTCTCACAATAGGTACATCCTCTATTTGAACATTCCTTTACTTACCCACAATTATTTCATTCTCTTCCTCCCCTATAATTAAATTTACTTTAGCTACTGGGGGTGTATCTAGATAAGAATCAGGTGGTGATGATTCTTCTCTAAAGATAATGTGTTCTTTATCATCATCATCAAAAATCGTAACGTACTTCTTCTTCCAATAAATCTTCACATCATGGTCCGAAAGACAAACCATACGAAATATTATATCAAATTCAATCATAGGTATGACGATGAGATTAGCAGATAAAGAACATTTATTTTCTCAAATGGGGACTGATTCACATAACTTTGTTGCAATGATACTTCCCTTAGGAGTATTAACTGACAACTCCCTTGTTAAATCAAATTGAAAATATCTAATTTTCTTAGAAAACTGGGAAGATATGAAACAATGCAATGATCCAGAATCAAATAATGCATTTTTTAAACTTGAGGAAACCATTAAATTACCTACCACCACATCTTTCAGAGCTTCTACCTCAGTAGTAGTGATAACATATTCTTGGCCTTGATCCCTTGGACTTTTCTGAGGTGAGTTCCCCTAACTCTTAGGAAATTCATTTTTATAATATCCCATCTCCCTGCAGTTGTAGCATAGAACATCGGTAGCTTCTTTATTCCCCTTGCAATCACGAGCTTGGTGGCCTTTTTTTTACCACACATGTAACAGACTCCCATTCTTTTCAAGCAATTACCAGGGTGTTTCTTCCCACATTTACAACAGGATGGATATTCAACTTTTCCCTTATTCCCCTTATTTACATTTCCAGAGTGATCAGTTTATCTCTTCTTATCTTGCTTTTCATTAAAGTCATAAGACTTAGAGAATTCTTTTTCTGTCTTGATAGCACATGAGAAAATATATTCATACGACGTGAAGGATTGTGAGACTAATGCTCGATGATGAAATGGTTTTAACCCATCAAAGAAATGATAAATATTACTTATTGGGTTATGTATATAATCTGAAGTATACTTTTCTAACCTTGTAAAGTTAGCCTCATACTTTGCAACATTCTTATCCTCTTTTTGTCTTAGACTCATAAATTCCTTTTCCATATATGCTCGATTGTCACGAGGTAAGTATTTTTCTAAGAAAATATCTTTGAAATCCCTCCATTCCATATTTGATACTTCATCATCTTCTATTGTGTTTTGAATCAATGAACACCATTAGTCAGCATCTCCAGTGAGGTGGTAAACTTCCATGACAACGTTTTCCCTTTTACTACTCCCCAAGGCATGGAAAATTTTCTCAAATTTTTTTTCCATTTACCAGCTACTAAGGTATTTTTACTCACATTGAATGTTGGTGGTTGTTGGCTCATGAAGTGATATAACATTGATCCTCCATGCTACGGATCAGGGTGCTCCATACGGGTAAGGTTATTACTCATAACCAAATAGATTTCTCCCAGTATGGTGATTAGCTAATCAGCACCAGTTGCATCACCGTCTCCACTATAATTATCTTGATCTGGAGGGAAATCCCTACATGGAGTGTGTTCATTGATACCATTTCCATTTCTTCCACTAGTAGAAATTTCTAAAAAATGGCATACACTAGATTAGTTTATGAATCACAATACATAAATCCAAATTTGTAAAACACATAACATGAATTGAACTGTTTATGGATATAATCCATAATCATAAGAATGATTTATTTGAGAAAGAATATACTCATAAACCCTTCATAATGGGTTGTAAAGAAAATGAGAATCATCCTAATCATATCCCCCTGGAGTTTCCTCACCAAGAGTGCAGCAAGGCCTGTTGTCGGGCACCAGTTCCCATTCAAGTCTAGCTCAAAGCGGTGTTTTCGGGTTTTACCCCTAGGTACATCTGTGCCAGAGCTTCCTCTACCTGCTTGTATCTAGACGGGGATGTATTGATCAGAAAACTCACAAAATCTCTACAATACAAAAATTCTAGGAATTTAATCTATACAAATCCTCAAAGTCCATCTTAGGTCTATGTGCTCTAATCAGAGTTTATCTAAATCTATCTTACAGTTTTTTACTAAACCTGCCTTTGATACCAACTGTAACACCCTAACCCCAGTAACACAGAGTTGGTGAATTATTATGTAACACTGGCATGATCAAAAAAGATCAAGTCTCGAAAGACCAATTAGTTTAGTAGCGTTGGAATCACTAGATGCATTCCTAAAGATTACATTACAACATAAAGTGAAAAACTACAACAACATCTTGTCTCCATAGACCACACTCATATCCCCTCAAACTATCCCTGAAGTTCATTCATAAAATAATTCTTCACATCCTGGAAAAAATAAAGCATCAAAAGGGGTGAGCTCAGATGCCCAGTAAGGATAACAATATAGCAGAAACTTTCATAAATAAGAATAAAAATTTAAGGCAATGTATAAATAAAAATAAGACTTTTAAATTTGATCTTAAGAATAATATGGAAGAAATAAAATGAAATACTGCCATTTACTTATTCACATAGATATTCTACTGGTCGAATAATCACATGAAATAACAATAACCACTTTCATAATGATGTAATGCATAATGCCATACTATCATAACCACATAGTCAAGGCCTTATGCCAAGACTACAAATATGATTTTGTCAAGGCCTTATTCCAAGACACTTTTTTGTCTCATGAGACCTACCAATGCATCGAGGAGCTATAGAGGGATACACCCATCACTCATTAAGTCCAATGCATTCCTCATATGAAGAGGTTTAAACATAACATAAACATTCGTATTAAAACTAGCATACGAAATGTCAATACATTCTCCATAAACAATGAATGGGATAAAAATAACACATCCACAGTAAAAAAAGTCACAATACCTTCAATACAATATGTAAGTTTTTTATCATAATAAATAAACATCAAATAAGTTTAAAATCCATCAAAGGATGTTGACATAGATGAAATCAAAACTATTTGAGAGAAATATCTCTTTTTTTAAATCATTTAAAAGAAACATAATTATAAAATAAAACATTTAATTTGAAAATATTCTTATAAGATTATAAGGGAATCTTAGATGATTTTATAATGGCAGAAAATAGCCACACCCACCGTATAAGTTAAAAAATACATTCTTACCTTAATTCTGTCAAAAAGGTTAAAAAGGACCTTGTTTGGAAAATGACAGAAAGATTCCTTTATAAAAATTCAAACAAGGGTATAAATGGCTTTAAATCATATTCTATAAAATAGTAAGAATTATTTTAAATACATTTTTACAAAACATAGATGTGGATGATAAAGAGGTCCCAGTAGATAATTGCGTATAAACAACCTTGGATAATGAAGAGATTGTGCAATAAACCCTTACCTTGTAATTTTCCATGGTTGAGGGTGGCTTAACCTCCTGTATAATAGTGAAATAGTTTTTATTAAATTATAAAAGAATCATATATGTTAATATGATATCATATATGATCTTTTAATATTGCTTTGTTAATAATATCTTATTATTATAGTCATTTTGAGTTTTAACTTACTCATTCTCTTTTATATGTTTTGTTACATAAGCCATGATTGTTATGGATTGGTTGTATTTTATTAATATCTAGAATGATATAAACTACTTAAACATTATTTTTAATCATCAAATGATATTTGGATTTGAATTGATATGGTGGGGAATGAATCTCATCGAGTTCTTGGAGACGGTAGTCCGTATGTACGCACGAGCTATAATATCATTATTTTGATATTAAAATAATATATAATTGGATGGATTATCATATATAAAAATTCATTATAATGTTATATTAATTATTTACTTCAATTACTCATCATTACTATACCCATCCAAATAATAATGTTTTGAATAACAATTACACCATGACGTGGAGACGGTAAGTCGTATGTACGCACGTATGTGACATGTAATTCAAAGGATGTATAGAATACAGAATATAGTTGTACCATATTTATAATAACATCACAGTATATAGAAGATACCAGGGTTATTATTTTAGAATGGAAATAACAAACAAAGAAGAATTTTAAGAAGAAAGGAACTTGAAAGAGGGTGGTGAAAACATTTACTATTTTTTGGGTTCTTCCTTTTGATTTGATCAAAATGGCTCCTTAGGATGGATTTCTGATAAAACTAAGGCCTCTAGGATGAAGTGAAGGAAGTAGAGAGAATATTTGTACTGGGTTTGGCTATGCCAAATGGCATTGAAGGTATGAATTAAAGATAAGGTGGAGTGCCATATTATAAAATGGGTGAGGGGAACCTTTGGAAAAGCTAGAAATATTATTTTATAATAAATTAATATTTGGTTTCTAATGGACCCAAACTGATTTAGTTTGATGCTAAGGTGGGTATGGGTCAAAAAAACTCAACCAATAGGTTTTAGACAGATTTGGGTCACTTTATTAACCTTTTATTTTAGTTTTAACTCTTAGTAAATTAGTTTGACATTTACCATTTCTCTTTGTATTTATATATTATATGGTTAATAAAATTACTATAAACATCCAACAGACCCCTAGTGGCCCACTAATGATAAAAATATCATGTTCTATGTCCTTTGGCCAAAACTCAGATTTTTAGGAAATGCAGATCAATTAATAATATAATATTTTCTTAGACACTCATTTATGTCAATTTTGACACTATTGGGTATTTGGTTTTTGATAAATTCATAACAGCATTATTACATCAAAAAAAATTCATATAACCAGTAATAATATTTCTTATTAACATAGAAAATTAGTATAATTTATAAAAAATTTCAAATTACATTTATTTGGATATTTATAAGATCAATTATTTTAATATTTCATTAATTAGGTAATTACTTCATCACCATTGTGTCATAAATAAATTAAATTATTTAATGTCTAAAAATTATAAAAAAATACCATTATTTATGAAATTTTTTATCTTTCTAATTAATATTTACAATTGAATTTATCTTATGCATAACCCTATATTAAATTTTTTTAGTAATTAAACATTGATTTTAACTCTTTTAAGTCTTCTTTGAAATAAAAAATAATAAATGTCCTAATCTAAACAATGTGGATCTAAATGATAATAGTTTTTTTCTTATGATTGTTTTTGGTCTAGATACACTTTTCCAATAGAATTAGGACATGTTTTAGGGTCATATTATCATCATTTTTACCCTAAATTACCCTATTTACTTTTAACTATTGTAAATAAATGTAAAAAGTTACTATTCACAAAAAATTATTTTCATCTCATTTAACCACATTTTTCATACTGATATCAACCGTGTCTCTCAGATTTTTGAACTTACACTCACAGAAGTGGTAAAATTATGTTTTATGTGAATTTGCCAATTTTGATAGGAGATGGGTAAAAGACGGTGAAAAGTTCTAAGAAATTTTTATATATCAAAAAATTTTAAGAATTGACTCCAATGAATTACATTGAACATATATAGGTATTATGTGTATATTTTAACCTTAATTAAATTTAAATAAAATAAATAATTATTTAAATAAAAATTCGGTTTTAAACTATAACTTAGTGTTTTTTCACAATTCATCAAAAATTGAAAGTTTTCAGAAAAATACCCAAAATTCACCCTAAGCTAACTTTGATACAACGAATCCAAAAATGAGGTCCATTTTGAAAGAAAAACTTTATAGATTTTAAAAATTGGGTATTACTGTTCATAACAGCTAGTTTGATTGGTTGTGGTGTGTGTTAGAACTTGAAGTTGCGTACAACACAAGCTACTGTATTATACAAAAAGAAGCAGACCGTAGAAGCTTGGGGTGATACAAATTATATTGAACATATATTGGTATTATGTATCTATTTTGACCTAAAATAAATTTAAATAAGAAAAATCATTATTTAAATAAATATTCGGTTTTAAACTATAACTCCGTGTTTTTCACTATTCATCAACAATTGAAAGATTTCAGAAAAATAGAAAAAATTCACCCTAGGATAATTTTGATATTCTGAATACAAAAATGAAGTCCATTTTGAAGGATAAAATTTTTAAAATTACAAAAAGTGGGTTTTACTATTCATAATGGCTAGTTTGATTGGTTGTGGTGTGTTAGAACTCGATGTTGCGTACAAAACATGCTATTGTATTATTCAAAGGGAGGCGTACCATGGAAGCTTGGGGTGATACATTATCCACTATTTTAAATAATTTATTCCTCTAAATTTCTAGAATACTTCTGCATAAAAAGACTCAGTTGGTTCTTCATCATATGATCCTCAAGTTCCCACATTTCCTCTTCCATCTTATGGTTTCTCCTAGAACTTTTACCAGATTATTCCTCCGGTTTCTCAGCACTTGTTCTATTTTATCAAGAATATTGATAGTCTCCTCTCAATTAGATAGACCAGGTTCTAGTTCTAATTCCTTATTAGTGAGTACATACGTTGGGTCAGGCATGTATTTTCTCAACAGTGATATGTGGAGCACATTATGAACATTGGAGAGACTAGGTGGCATTGCAAAACGGTAAGCTACAACCCCAATTCGTTCTAGAATTTATAATGTTTCGATGAACCAGGGACACAATATTCCCTTTTTACCAACACATATAACATCCTTCCATGGAGATACCTTCAAGAAAACATAATATTCTACCTGAAATTCCAAATCCATCCTTTGGTTATCAGCATAATTCTTCTACCTATTTTGAGCTACATTGATGTGGTATTATATTAACCTCACATTTTGCATCGTTTCCTCCACAAGATCTGAGCCTATGAGTTTTCCTTCACCAAAATAATCCCAACAGGTTGGTGTGCGACATCTCTATACATATAACGCTTCATATGGTGCCATATGAATACTTGAATGGAAGCTATTGATATAGGAAAATTATACCATAGGTAAATATTGTTCCAACATACCTTGAAAGTCAAGTGAGCATGATCTCATCATGTCTTCTAAGTTTTTCATAGTTCATTTTGATTTTCCATCAGTTTGGGGGTGGTAGGAAGTGCTCAAACATAGTTCAGTATCCATGGCTTTCTGAAGACTTTTCCAAAATCTTGATGTAAAACGTGGATCACGATCAGAAACAATCGATAGGGGTACTCCATGCAGTCTTAAAACTTCATTAATATATAGTCTTTATAATCGTTCAAGTGGTAAATATTCTCTTATATCAATAAAATGTCCTGACATGGTAAGACGATCAACAATGACCCATATTTCATTGTTCCTTATATGATTCTTTGGTAGTACCATGTAAAAGTCCATTGTAATATTATCCAATTTACACTCACGTATGGGAAGAGGTTGCAAGACTCCTCTAGGGTGTTTCCTTCCAGCTTTCACTTGTTGAAAAACCATGCATCTTGACACAAAATCAACAATCTCCTTCTTCATGTTGTCCCAAAAAAATATTCCTTCAAATATCTATACATTTTTGTTCTCCCAGGGTTTATAGATAAATTGGAACTATGATCGTCATCCAACAATTATCTTTTTAGATCAGGTATATCTGGAACACAAAGACTCTTCCCAAATTTTAAAATTCCATCTTCATACACAAATTCAATCAATATTCTATCATTCGCAGCTTTAATATTCTATTTAAACTATTCATCATCAGTCTGAGAACTCTTTATCCATTCTATAAAATATGGTTTGGCAACCATTAGAAAAATTATTGACGTTTCACCTTCCATGATTATTCCCATATCCACATTTACAAGATCCATAAAAATAGGATCCCTTTCAACTCTCATATTGTTAAAAACTCCATGATATTTTCTTATCAAAGCATCTTCCACCATATTTTCTTCCCCTGGGTGGTAGTGTATAATGCAATAATAATCCTTGAGTAGTTAAATTCATTGGCTTTTCCTCATATTTAGTTCTTTTTGTGAGAAAATACACTTTTAACTCTTGTGATTAGTATAAATCTCACATTTTTTACCATAGAGATAATGTCCCCATATCATCAAATAAATTATTGCAGATGCTAACTCAATATCATGAGTAGGATAGTTTTTCTCATGAATTTTAAGATGTCATGATGCATAGGAAATAACAATATCATTTTGCATAAGGACACAACCAAGTCCTTTCTTTGATGCATCACTATAAATAACATACCCATCATTCCCTAATGGTGGATTCAATATAGGAGAATTGACTAATCTTCTATTAAGTTATTCAAAACATTCTTCACACTCTTTTTTCCAAACAAATTTAACCCCTTTATGTGTGATATTGGGTAATGGGTTAGCCAATCGGGCAAAATTCTGGACACAACAATAATAATAACCTGCTAAACCAATAAAACTGCATACTTCAGTGATACTTGTCAGTGCTAGCCATTCTGGGATTGCTATAGTATTAGAAGGCTCAATAGAGATTCCATCCTCAGAGACAATATGGCCAAGAAAAGAAATCTCTTGAAGCTAGAGTTCACACTTTCTAAACTTCCCATATAATTCATGTCTTCTAAAATTCTTCTGGATAATGTGCAAGTGATTTTCCTGATCTCCATAGATTTTAGAGTATACCAAGATATCATCAATAAATACCACTAAAAATTCATCAATATATTCCTTGAAAACTCTATTCATTAGATCCATGAAAACAGAGGGTGCATTAGTCAATCCAAGAGGCATTATTGTAAACTCATAATGCCCGTACCTAGTTCGAAATGCTGTTTTTGGAATTTCATCCTTCTTTACACACAACTAATGATATTCATATCAAAGGACAATATTTGAAGAGTGTTGAGATCCATGAAGCTGGTTGAATAATTCATCAATGAGAGGTAGGGGATACTTGTTCTAGCATTGATCTCCCTTTTTTCATTGCACAACCTCATTGATCCATCTTTCTTCTTAACAAAAATAACAGGGGATCCCCATGGGGAAACACTAGGGTGAATAAATCCATTATTACTCAATTCCTCTAGTTTTTTATTTTTTTCCACTAATTCCATAGTGTCCATTCTATAAGGGCTCTTCATTATGGGCATTGAACTAGGAATTATATAAATGGAAAACTCAAATTCTCATTCTAGAGGATTTCTAGGTAAAGCCTCTTAAATACATCAACATACTCTTGAACAATAGGTACATCCTCTATTTGAATATTATTTTCCTCACCCATAGTGATTTCATTATCTTCCTCCCCAATAATTGAATTTAGTTGAGCTACTAGGGGTGTATCTATATAAGAATTAGGTAGTGACATTTCTTCTCTAAAGATAAGGTACTCCTTATCATCATCAATAATTTAAACCTCCTTCTTCTTACAAAATTCTTTCACATCATATTCCGAAATATAATCCATATCGAGGATTATATAAAATTCAATCATGGGTATGGTGATGATATCGGCAGATAAATAATATTTATATGACTTAATGGGAACTGATTCACCAAACTTTGTTGCAATGATAATTCCCTTAAGAGTTTTGACTGACAAATACCTTGTTAAATCAAATTGTAAATATCTAATTTTCATAGAAAACTAGGAAGATATGAAACAATGCGATGATCCAGAATCAAATAAAGCATTTGATAAACTTGAAGAAACCATTAAATTACCTTCCACCACATCATTCTCAGCAGTATTGATAGCATAAGCTTGGCATTGATCCCTTGTCCTTTTCTGAGGTAATTTTCCTTGATGCTTTTGACATTCATTCGCATGAAGCCCCATTTCTCTACAATTGTCGCATTCAACATCGACAACCTCTTTCTTCCCATTCTAATCACGAGATTTGTGGCCTTTCTCACCACACTTGTAATATACTCCCATTCCATTCAGGAAAGTACCAGGGTGTTTCTTCACACATTTACTATAGGATGGATATTCAACTTTTCCCTTCATCACCTTATTTCCATTTCTAGAGTGTTCAACAGATATCTTCTTCTCTTGCTTTTCTTTAAAGTTGTAAGACATAGAGAATTATTTTTCTGTCTTGATAGTACATGAGACAGTATCTTCGTAGGACGAGAAGGATTTTGAGACTAATGCTCAATGAAGAAATGGTTTTAACCCTTCAATGAAATGATCAATATTACTTCTTTGGTTATGTATATAATCTCCATCATGCCTCTATAACCTTGTAAATTTACCTTCATACTTTGTGACATTATCATCCTCCTATTTCCTAACACTCAGAAATTGTCTTTCCATATCCGCTCGATGGTCATGAGGAAAGTATTTTTCTAAGAAAATTTCTTTAAACTCCCTCCATTCCATATTTGATACTTCATAATCTTTCTTTTTTTTTTGAATCAATGACCACCATCGATCAGCATCTCTAGTGAGGCGGTAAACTACCATGAAAACCTTTTCCCTTTCGCTACTCCTCAAGGCATGTAATATTTTCTCTGAGTAATTTATCCATTTTTCAACTACTAGTGGATTTGTAACCCCATTTAATTTTCGTGGTTTTTTCCTCATGAAGCGATCTAACATTGATCCTCCACACTGCGGATCAGAGTGCTCCATACAGGTAAGGTTATTATTCATGACCTAAGTGAGTTGTCTGAGTATGTTGATTAGCTGATTAACACCAGTTGCATCACCAAATCCACTATAATTATCTTCAGAAGGTGGTAAACCCCAACATGGAGTGCATGCATTGATATGGTTTCCATTCCTTCCACTAGGCTCCATTTCTAAAAAATGGCATAAACTAGATTAGTTTATGAATCGAAATACATAAATCCAAACTTGTAAAGTAGTTAACATAAATTGAACAGTTTATAGATATAGTCCATAATCATAAAAATGTATTCTTTGAGAAAGTATATACTCATAAACACGTCATAATGGTTTGTAAAGAAAATGGGAATTATCCTAAGTATATCCCCCAAGAGTGTTGTAACCAAGTGTGAATCAAGGCCCGTTTTCATGCACCAGTTCCCGTTCGAGTCTAGCTCAAAGAGGTATTTTTGGGTTTTACCCCTAGGTACATTTGTGCCAAATCATCCTCTACCAGCTCGTATCCAATCATGGATGTATGTATTGGAAAAGTTAGAAAATCCCTACAATACCAAAATTCTAGGAAGTTCTTCTATACTAATCCTCAAATTCTATCTTAGGGTAAAGTGCTCTAATTAGAGTTTATCAAAATCTATATTCCAAGGTTTGTACTAAACTTCTTCTGATACCAACTGTAATGACTCAACCCTAGAAGACCAGAGTTGGTGCATTATTATGTATCATTGGAATTATCACAAAGGATCAAGTCTTGAAATACAAATTAATTTGGTACCCACAGAAGTACTAGATACATTCATAAGGTTTACATTACATCATAAAATGGAAAACTACAACAACATTGTTTCCATAGACAACACTTAGATCCCATAGACTATCCCTGCAGGTCATTCATTATATACTTCTTAAAATCCTAGGGAAAATAAAATAAATAATGGGGTGAGATCAGATGGTCATTATGGATAACAATATAGCGGAAACTTTCAGGAATAAGCATAAGCATTTAATTCAATGTATAAGAATAAAAAAAAGCCTTTTATACTTGATATTCAGCATAATGTGGAAAATATAAAATCAAAATAATTAAATTTACATACTCACATGGATTTTCTACTATTAAAAAATCACATGAAATATCAATATCTACTTTCATAATGATGGAATTCATAATTCCAGACATTCATAACCACATTGTGAAGGCCTTGTGCCAAGAATACAAATAAGATTTTTTCAAGGCCTTGTGCCAAAACACTAGTTTGTCTCCTGAGACCTACTGATTCATCGAGGATCTATAGCGGGCTCGAACCATCACTTACTAAGTCCAATGCATTCATCATATGAAAATGTTTAAAAATAACATAAACATTCATATTAAAACTATCATACAAAATGTCAATAATTTATCCATAAACCATGTATGGTGTAAAAATAACACATCCACAATAAAAAATATCACAAAACCGTCAGTACAATATGGACGCTTGGTATCATAATAAATCAACATCAAAAGAACATAAAATCCATCAAAGGATGTTGACATAGATGAAATCAAAACCTTTTTTTAAAGAAATATCTCTTTATATTTTGAAATGTTTTAAGAGTCACATTATTATAAAGAAAACATATATTTTGAAAATATTCTTATAAGATTGTAAGGGAAGCTTCAATGCTGTAATAATGGTAGAAAATATCCGCACCCACCGTATAATTTAAGAAAACATTCTTACCTTAAATTTGTCGAAAAGGTCATAAGGTACCTTGTTTGGAAAACGATGGGAAGATTCATTTCAAAACAATTTATAAAATGTAAAATAAAGGGTATAAATGATTTTAACCCATAGTATAGTAAATAGTAAAAATGTTTTGGAATACATTTTCAAGAAACATGGATGTAGATGATAAATAGGTCCCAGTAGTTACTTACGTAAAAACAACCTCGGATAATAAAGAAATTGGGAAATTAACCCTTACCTAGTACTTTTACTTGGTTGATGGTAGGTTATCCTCATTTATAATGGTGAAATAATTTTTATTGACTTATAAAATAGTAATATACATTAATATTATATCATATACGATCATTTAATATTGCTTTGTTAATAATATTTTATTATTATCGTCGTTTTGGGTGTTTACTGATTCGTTTTCCTTTATATACTTTGTTACGTAAGTAATGTTTGTTATGGATAGGAGGTATATTATTCATTTTCATAATGATATTAAGTATTTAAAAATTATTTTTAATCATATAATGAATATTATTGTTTAATGGGTATGATGGGGAATGAATCTCATCGTGTTCGTTGGGACGGTAATCCATATGTATGCACGCGTGACAATATAATTCTTTTGATATTAAAATAATATATAATTGGATTGTATATCATATATACATTATCATTATAATATTATATTTATTATTTACATAAATTACACATTATTATTATACCCATCCAAAGAATAATATATTGACTAACAATTACACCACGACGTGGAGATGGTAACCTGTACGTATGCACGTATGGTGACATGTCATTCAAAGGATGGATAGAATAATGAATATGGTTGTACCATATTTATAATGAAATAAATATATATAGACTATAATGGAGTTATTATTTTAGAATGTAAATAACAAATAAAGAGGAAGTGGAAGAAGAAAGGAACTTGAAAGAGGTGATGAAATATTTACCTTTTCTTCGGGTTCTTCCTTTTGATTTGATCAAACTAGCTCCTTAGGTGGGATTTATGACAAAATTAAGGACTCTAGGATGAAGGGAGGATAGTTGATACTGTACTTGGGCAGGGGTTGTCTGAGCCAAATGGATTTTATGGTGTGAATTAGAGAGAACGGGGAGTTCCCTTTTATAAGAGGGGTGAGGGGCACCTTAGGAAAAGCTAGAAATATTTTTTATAATAAAACAATTTTTCGTTACAAATGGCTCAAAAAAATTATTTAAATTATAATGTGGGGATGGGTTGAAAAACACTAAAACAATAGGTTTTATATAGGTTTGGGTCCCTATATTAACTTTATCTTTTAGATTTAACTCTTAGTTAAATAGTTTGATATTTACCATGTCTCCTTTTATTTTTATATTATATAGTTAATAAACTTACTATATACTTCTAATAGAACCCCAAGTAGTTAATTAATGATAAAACAATAATTATATAAGTCTTTTGGACGAATCTTATATTTATAGGAATATAATATCAATTAATAATATAATATTTGTTTTGAAAACTCTTTCGTATCAATATTGACACTATCTGGTATTTTGTTTTTGCTAAATTAATAACCACATTATTACTTCGAACAGATTTCATTTAACCAACCTTAACATGACATATTAACCTATAAAATTATTGTAATTCATTAAAATTCTCAAATTACATTTATTTGGATATTTATAATATAAATTATTTTAATATTCCATTAATACGGTAATTACTGCATCATCATTGTGTAATAAATAAATTTAAATATTTAATGTCTAAAAATTATAAATAAAATACAATTATGTAGGAATATTTTTTATATTTCTATGTAATATCTATAGTCGAATTTATTATATTTATAACCCTATATTAAAAATGCTTTATTTATTAAACACTGATTTTAACTCTTTTAACTCTTCATTAAATAAAATAATATTAAATGGGATAATCTAATCCAAGTGGACAAAATTGGTTCATATTTTATTCATAAGGTTTTTTTGGTCGAATTATACAAATCCAATAGAATTAGGACATGTGTTTGGGTAATAATAATATCATTTTTAACCTTAATTAACCTATTTACTTTTAACTATGGTAAAAAAATGTAAAAAGTTACTATTCACCAAAAATTATTTTCATCTTATTGAACCACATTTTTCTTATTGATATCAACCGTGTCTCTCTGATATTTTAAATTAAACTCACAGAAGCGGTAAAATTATGTTTTATGTAAATTTTCAAATAGTCTTAGGAGGTGGGTAAAAGATGGTAAAAAGTTCAATAAAATTTTAATATATCTAAAATTATTATAAAAAAACTCCAATGTATTATATTGAACATATAAATGTATTATGTATCAATTTTGACCTAAAATAAATTTAAATAAAATTAATAAATATTTAAATAAATATTCTGTTTTAAACTATAACTCAGGGTTTTTCACTATTCAGAAAAAATTGAATGTTTTCATAAAAATACAAAAAATTCACCCTAGGATAATTTTGATATTCCGAATCAAAAAAAGAAGTCCATTTTGGAAGATAAAATTTATAAAATTTCAAAAAGTGGGTATTACTATTCCTAACGGCTAGTTTGATAGGTTGTGGTGTGTTAGAACTCGAAGTTGTGTATAACACATGACATTGTATTATTCAAAGGGAGGCGTACCGTGGAAGCTTGGGGTGTTACACCTTCGATTTCCATCAGCACCAATTATGAGTGGGGGATTTTTGGGCACCAAAAAATTCACCCCGCACATTACATGGACTCGATGATGAGATCAGGAAAATCTTCCTAACGAATGGGTTGAACCATCCTCCAAGCCATCTCAAGATGCCCCTTCATGAAACACTCCACATGCCAGGCGCATCTCCACACTGAAGCCTCTGTGAGAGGCATCATGACATCCATTCCTGGTGCGATTCTGATTCCGACCAAATCCCCTTCGTGGCATCATTCCATTTCACAGCCCACTCCGTGGAGGCCATGCAGAAAAACCTCTACATGGTTTCAATCACCCTCAATGAGGTCGGAACATGCCGAAGGAGTGATTCCGCTCCATGACATCACTTATCTCTACGACGAGTTTTATGACCCCACCACCCATGATATCTTATAAATAAAAGGCTCACTCCCTCTTCCAAACCATTGTGACTCTGCCATTTCAACTTCCAAAATCTCATTTTTCATAGACCTTCCTGAACCCCTCAAAGGGATCTCCAAAGGTACGTTTCTTCTATGATCCATACCCCTTTTCATTCATTTCAAACTCTACCTATGGAAGAGATTCCCTTCACGAAGGAATATTCCCTTTGCAGAGGAAGGGGACCCTTAAGGGTGCATGAGGTTTCACAAAGCGTAGTGCCTTTATGAAACTATCTACAAACAAACAGGTATTCACAATGGGGAAGCCCTGCTCCATTAAAGGCTTCTCTTCACAAAGAATTATCCTTTTAAAAAGACCCCCCTCTTACTGACGCCCTTAGCCTTCACAAAGGCTCTCATCTTTGGGTATTCCTTTCCCTTTGCGAGGGCCATCCTCTTTTTGAAGCATCCACCCTTCATGAAGCCCATTGTCTTCACGAAGTGCCTCTTCTTAAGACAGAATGATTTATACACACCTTTCCCATATGTCCCTCTAGGCTCGTGCAAAGTGATTTCAATGTCACTTGGGTGGTGCTTCATGTTGCTTTGCGAATCCTCGTGCAACATCACATTGGCACGCTAACGACTATTGAATCTTTGCATAGTCACGCTAACGTGATCCCCACAATTGATCACTTCATAACACTACCTCGCCATGGAATTACTGATTCCTTCCCTTCCCCAAGGGTGGGTGGGTATCAGTTATGTAATTCCTAGGGATGCAGAGTGAACCTTCCTCGTCCGAGCTATAGAACATTAAACTACCAAGAACCATCATCCTCAGCACAAGACATAAAATTGTGGCTTCACCCCGTGCAATATACACAGGGTGCCCCATCTCAGACATTATCCACAACTGCTCATCTCTACAAGAGGGATATCTTCATCGCATGGAATAAGATCCCCTTTTCGGGAATGAAATCTATCGACAGGAAAGGGAAAACATCTCAGTGTAATCCCCTAGCCTTTCTTGCCAGAGGTAGCATCCTTGCTCCTCCTTTATTCTTCGTTGCTAAAGACTAGAAGAGAGTTGGGCACCAGGACATTCTTTACCCAATCCCTCTCCTTTTGGGATTTATCACCATCGGGACACCATCCTGGAGTAAGTCCCAATCTCCACCTCCCTGGGCCACTAACCACGGGTAAGCCCCTATTTACTATTTTGGATTCTAACCACGAGTAAGCCCCACTTCATTCCCTATATACACACTATTCATGACGTGATTGTCAGGTCTTTTTTGCTTCTTTTTTCTCACACTGAGAACGAATCACGTGGGATTAGAGTAAGCATTGACCATGGAATCCTTCTTGGGCTTCCCTAGCGTACATCCCAAGACTCCATCCTAACTATGTGGTCATTGGTCATTGCCCTTTCCAAACAAGGTATCTTGGAATCCTCCTTGAGGTTCAAGCCCAACACCCATTGGTCTCGACCACTTCACATTGACCCACCTTCATCCTGCATGACATTAAATTGTATCACCCATATAAAATTCATGTAATTTGATATTTTCCCTCTCCAGGAAAAGTACATTGGAATCATCCCTAAGGTCCAAGCCCAACACCCATCAGTCCCAAACACTTCACATCGGTTCACCCTCAACCCACATGACATTAAACTATAATCCATTTTCATCCTGCATGATGCTAAACTGTACCCACTCAAACAACATGGGATTTGATCCCTATCTTCTAGATATGGTACATAGGAAGCCTCCCTGAGATTAAACTCCCAACTAGAAGTAAGCCGGTTTAGCCCCCAACCAGTGGTAATACACTGTTGTCCTTGACCAGTGGTAATACATTGAAGTCCATATTTAACGATAAGAATTTTTAGTCCCCTTTCTTGGGACCCACATCTCTGTTCCTCCACTCAGGAGTCAAACCAAAACGAGTTTCAAACCATGTGTAAGCCCTAGTATATCCTCGGGTTGTTTTCCCATGTGTACACCCAAATTCTATGCCCCAACTCGAACTACGTGGACTTTGATTCCCTGTCATGGGGATATGTATGAAGCCTCTCTATTGTGAAATCCCATCACTCATGTTCCATCTTGGCCTCTCCCTTGAGATGCCATGTGTTCCAGGATGATCATATATCCACATAAAGTTTTTCCCCTCTAAGTCACATCCATTTGTTCATTCTCACAGGCCACCTCCTCAAGTGTCCCATCGCCCCCACCTAACTATGAAATCTTTGATTCAATGCCATGGGGAGAAGTAGAAAGCCTCTCTAAGGTTTAATCCCAAGTTTAATTTCACTTTCATGATGGATCTGTGCCATTCCTCCAATCCACTTTGTTCGATCATCCATCATTAATCATAATCCCTACTCAGGCCGCCACCTCCTGGTAGGATCGCTCAAATTCCTCGAGTATCTAACCATGAATAATCCCCAAAAAAATACATAACCAACCAACCAATAGATATCCTCTTGCGATGGGCCACTAACCACATGTAAGCCCATACATGTCACCGTGTTACTGTCCTCTGTACACACCCCGATTCATCACCCCTATCGAACTAAGTGGGTTTGATCCATATATTTTGGGACATGGTATGTAGGAAGCCTCTTCATGTCGCAATCCCAACTAATGTAAAACCCTATTGTTACTTTCATATGGACCCAACAATCCTTGTACTTGTCTTCATTGGACCTCTTGGTCAGCCTAGATAGTAGGAATCTTAGGTGATTCCTCCTGGGGCTGCACCCATCTGATCCACTCCCATCAATGTTGTTATCAGTCTGATTTGTCTTTTCTAGATGTTAAACTCATAGAATACCCTATGTTAAACATGGGAAGCTGAGGAAAACCTCAGAGACAGGACTATGGAAAATAGTTCCTCGAACACGACATGGAATGACTCGGGCTTCCATGCCATTGAGAAGCCCTATAATAAGGGGATGGATCCAAGACACATCAGGGATCCAATGTGCAGACACACCAATGATTTCCAACATGAATACTCCCCTGAATTAAGGTTGATGTTCTGAGTTGAACCCCTAAATGTCCTGACAGAAGCAGCATAATCAACTAGCATACCCAAAGATATGGGACCGGGAAGAGTTTCACATACAAACTCTTAATATTTATGAGAGACCTAGACTAGGTGATGAGTTTTGAGGAGGAATCCATAGAAGGAGAAACTGATATCACATAATCCCATTTCAATCAAGGAGAAAACCTCCATGAATAAGTGACAGATGTCGCCTGCCTTTGGAAAGCAGGGATGTGGGGAAACTGATCAGCGTGTCCTCTAAAGATAGATGCGCACCTCGAATAATGTTTCAGAAACACTATATAATTAATGAATTGTTATTTTGAGATAAAAAATTAACTTGAGTCCATATCCTCCTCGTAGTGATCACTATTTGAATGGTGGGTCACCTCCAAATCCATACCAAAGTTCATGTAATGTAACAAAGTTTCCTATATTGTCATATAAAAGTGTTAATTTTTAAAAAAATGAATATAATTATAAGTGCGGTTGTTTTGGACCTGAGAATATAGGACTAGAAATTTTTTATAAACGGAATCATGTAAACCTAAATATGATGATATAAGTCAAGCGTGGGATGAAAATTATATCTATGACCGAATAAGAATCCAATATGTTATACTTGTTTTTAATGATTCCTTGTGTAGTAAATGACAAAGATTCTTAAAAAATGTATCCATTTTTAGTGATGTGATAGTGAGAACTAGCTACTAGGATTAGTCCATGCATTTCACCCATTACTAAAATTTGATGTTGAATCCATTAACCCATTTTGTTGGTATTTTGGGATCTTATTCACCTTTTCAAAAAATATTATTTAGCATAAATATTTTTTCATGGGGTGTAGTTCATTTCATTATATTCTCATTGATTGGTCATTTATCCAAATTGACTCTCTAATAAAAAGTTATATCCCTTTGAAATTGGAAATTTAATTTTTTTCTTGAAATATACACCCACACTTAGGTCTCTATGTTCTTCTCACTACAAATTCCCATGTTTTTTTATGTCCCTCTTTTTCACCTAATTATTCTTCTAGGTCTATCCAACCTGGTTATTTACCCATGTTATTTTCTCTTTCAATTAGAGATATCTAAACTAGTGTGCTCATGTCATGTGCTAAGGTACCATAGAGGAGAACTGTTATCCTAGGTCACCTAAGACCTACAAATATACCTTAAGGGGACCACACATTGAAAATATGGGGAAGATAAAGAGGAGAGTGGGAATATCATCCTAACCTAGTGACCACTTCCCCCTCATGTATCATATTATGACTAAAACATAATGTCTAAATATGGTCATATTAAGGTAATTGAGTCACTCAATGTTTAAAATCTTCAAAGACATCATGAAATTAATTGTTGTCCAATGTTCCCCAGTATTAGGGTAATGGTCACATTGTTTAGAAAAACTATAAATAACCATACACCCAACTCACCAAATATAAATAGATTGTACTTCCACAGATTCAAGGCCCCATGAAGACATCATTTGAGGGAAACACTTCACCTATCCCCCACAAAGGAGAGACTAATCCACTCACCTATACTAGGGATACCCTTCTGACATTGACTCTACTTGTAAATTCCTTATCACCAAGCCTTATCTAGTATGAGCTTACTCACAAATTCACCACTAGTTTGAAACTCCTAACCTGACCTATACTAGGGGGAATTTCATGCCTTATTTCTACTAGAGCATCATGTTGGTCCATGTACACTTTTAAGGTAATGTGTTAACCTAGGTATATTATCCAAGAAAAACCTTTTATTAACCCTCTATCTGGACAAACAAATTTCCATGACTCCTCCGTAGACTCCTTATTCACATTTTTATGGGTTTATTCACACAAATAAAATTCCTATTATATATATTACCTAATAAAGGATATTGTAGGATTGATATTTGAAATAGAAAAACCCCCCATGATGACATAATCTTTTTTCCCTTGAAAAGTGACCTTATTGTGAGGACATTCAATAAGTCTCTATTGGATCATACTTCCTCACTCGCTTGACTTATATCAAAAATCTGGTTAATCCATGAAGCGAGTGAACTACTTAATTCCACTCAATTTGAAAAATTTACATAATTTGGATTCTTATTTGATGTAATACCTAACCATTTCTTCATTAGGACATTTCCCTATGAGTATAACCAAAATTCTTTACTCATTACCAACACATAAAATATAGAAAAAAAATTAGGGAATATCCAAAGTTTTTATAATCCTCATTTCTCTAGAATGTCACATTTAATGGAATATAACTCTATATTATGTTTCACAAAGAAAAACGAGAACATTTTTTCAACTTGATACTGAACTTTAGGTTATGGTCTAATTGAAAAACCATAAAATATTTCATTAAAACCACTTGACATTTGATTCATATTAAATATGATACTTATGATTCCTCTTCGAGGAACAAAACATATTTGAAAACAATATCCTATCCTTATCATATTCCATGTGAAACATTTCTTCTTACAGATGTATTCACCCTGAATTTAAAATTCAAAATAAGGCAAACTCCCTTCTGTTATTCATAATTGATAGGACATATTACCTATAAACAACATCCGTGGTCTATATTCCCTATGAGATCCCCATCATCTCTAAGCTGTTATAATATGGTGAACCAAAAAGGTGTCCATATGTGTAAGTCCCATAATAGTAATTTCCAAGATCAATTCTCTTATATTTCTATTCCATATGATATCAAACTTCTTAGAACTGGTGAAGGTTTCATGATCTTAAAATGTACCAAAATGTCCATTTTCACCTTTCGTTAAAATGTATTAAGTTTCTCATTATGTGGCACTGAACTACATGGGTATTGATTCAATTCATATGAATATGTAGGAATACTTTTTTTCATGGGACTAACCTGAGCTCGATAATATAAATCAGATCCTTGGAATGAAACAAATTCAAGAGCTTCAATATATACTGCTTCAAACTACAGAATAACCATTTCATAAAAAAAATATGGAGACCCTTCAATACATATAGAAATTAACAACAATTATTTCTCTTATTCTATGACTACAATGAGGGTAACCTATCGTACACCAAGATTGAGGAAGGATTCAGTAATATGAAATAATCTATTAAGAGTTTTGAATTAGGAAATAATTCCCCCTCAAAAGGTTCATATTAGTATAACCGTTTTTCCTCTCAACATACTTAATTTTTTTAATGTAATTCTCTCATTACTGCATATATTTGGAAATATGATCAATAATTTAAAAAAATTAATATGGATAAGAGATTTATTAGAAAACAATTAACGTCACTCATGAGTATAAACAAGTTTTGTAATGAACATGGATAATTATAAACTCAAAAAATGTAATTTATGTATAGATATGGATAAAAATAAATTAAATTTAAAATGAAAAATTAAATAAAAATAATAAAATACCAAACATAAAAAGACCAATTTTTTTGATAATGAATAAATGATAAGGAAGAAAACATAAAAACATTAATGTTCTATATCTTCTAATCATAACACATGTTCTATGTTATGTGACTTATACCGAAATTATAGAAACATGTTTTGTGTTATATATATTAAACTGAAATCATATAATATTTCATATTTCATATTTATTATATAGAAAATATATAAATAAATTTATATATTATATTAATTGTGCACAAAATGCATAACATGTTTGGTATTAGTGTCTTATGTATGAAAGATATGTTTTAGGGTCTTTCTCTTATTAATATAAATTTATATATAAATCCAATGTTTAATATATACAATAGGGAAAAATTGATTATTTTTCTTATGAACATAACCATAAAAGAATACATTATTCACATATATCACCATTCTTTATTACAAAACAAAATATATTTGTAATAATATTCATAGAATACTTTTTATACAATCATATAATGTGATCATCTTAAAAAAAATATTTAATTAAAAAAATATTATTTATGGGAAAAAATATATTTTTATTATATTTTTATGGATAGAACCAAATAAATGTTTTTATAGCACCCTATAATTTTATATAAATTTACATATATGTGAAAATTAAAAAGTGTGTGTGTTCACATGCCCTTAATTTTTCTATAAATTTAACATGAAATATAAATATATAACTATTTCAACCTCAAATGATCGATATAGTGTTCGAAGGGAATTTTTTGGTGTTGGGGAAAAACCCTTCTGACAATCACATATCCACATGCCTTTTAGAAATTTTCCAATAGGTTTTATTTGTGAAACCATAAACAAACAATAGTTTTATATCCTTGAAAGACCGGATTTCCCTTGGTTGGTGCCCATTGGGGAGTTTTTTGAACAACACTTAAGAAATTACATTGGTCGAGAGGATGGGGGTCGGGCTCCTCACAACATTTTAGGGGGAATTATTGCCTACTTTGGGACTCTCTTTTGTATTTAAGAAATGTTTTTGTATCATTCATTATTTTTCAAATATGTCATGAGTAAACATTTAATTAATAATAAACTATTATCATGTTGATCCTAGAATCATATATATGTGTCTCTGGTTCTTCATCAATGGAAAAATATATATGTATCAAAGGTTTTGCATATATGGTATCATCTTACATAATGATTAGGTATTCCCTGGTCCTTATTATGATAATACTAGTTTTCTAGCCACAATGTTGGGTGTTTTGGAGTGTATCATCACCCAAAGAAACGAGTGTCATTTTGATGTAGGGATCGAACCCCTGAAGGATATTCCAACATATCAATGTGAAAGCAGTAAAAAACAATATGGAGAAAAAATTTCAGAACCCATGTAGTTTATTTCCACTTAATTGGGAACATCATACCTTTTAAGGTCATGTGTTATGGACCGAACAAGGCAATAAGGACGTCTAGGTAGATATGGATATTCAATGTTTGGTGTAGGACATATGCTGAAGCCTCCCATGGAACCTTTAAAGGATATGGAGTTCCAAGTCAGAAACAAATCTTCTAAAAATGTGTTATAGAGAGAATAATGTTCAATTTGTGTTTTGGGACAGGACCTCATGTAGGAATCCTACTTATCCCATTTGGATGGGAAATCCCATGTAGTTTGATTATAGGGATTCTCACCTATGGAAAACCATTGAAGTTGTTTCTTGTAGTGGATTATTTCCCTTTTCTGAGGAATATGTTGGGGATTATTCCTGAAAAGGATTCCACATGAATGTGACTGTGAGTGATGTCTTGACTCATGGTGATTTTGGGGATTTTTAGAGGTTACACCTAAGGAGGATTCCAATGATTTATTGAGGGATATTCCTGAAGAAAATAACAAAAATGAGGGATATTGGAACTTATTCCTTAGGAAGATTACCTTTTGTGAGATGTTGGGACTTATACCAAGTAGGAGGACCATAAAGTTTTGTTGGGACTTAAACATGGAATGATTCCCATTAGTGTCTAGGATTGTGTGAATGGACTGATCACCACCAACATCTATACCAACGTGTTTTGTGCTTTCTATGAGAAATAAGACGATGGGGAAGAACCGAGAAACCATATAATATACTTCTCCCTATGGTTGGATACATGGATTTGGGGACACACTCCAATAGAGGCACTCTAATGGAAGGCGAGATGAATATAAGAAGAAATATTATCCACTAAAACATGCATCTCACCATTAATAATACACGTTATTGAATACTATATAAGACCACATGAGTCATTATGAGTCATTATTGAATGTGAGATACAAGATGAATTCAAATATATGAAAACATGAACCATCCTTCTCATGTGGGTGGAAGAGAGTCGGGCGATAAAAGTAGAAGAAGGGGATGTGACCAATCCATTTCATCTTATAAATTCACCCTAGCATGGAAAAGTGGGAAGGAATGGAGAGGGAGAGGTATGATAAGAAAGGATATATGATTACACCAGCTGGATTACCTAAAATTGGATTCAATATAAGAGATGAGGATGTCATTCCATATCAAAGAGGAAATGATCCTAGCTCTCTCTGCCTATAACCAGAGGCTCCATGTCATAGAGATGACTTGGGAAGGACATGGTCCTAAAACTAGAACTATAAACTGTGATTTACCTTACAATGAGTCAAGTTTCAGGGTCCTCGTGACCATAGAAATTCACATCCACATGCACCCTCAGGAAACAATCCATCATGTAAGACATTTCCACAAATCCTATGACAATATGAATACATTTCCAAATGGGAGACACACTAATCTATCCCATTTAATGGTTTTGAAGCCCAAAGTATTCAGTGGAGGTTTAAATTTGGTCACTCTCAGAAAAGGGAACCAATTTTAGTAGAACCTTTCAATTAGTGTGATGTAAGAGGGTACATAGAGGGGATTAAATAGGTCATGTTTTAGATGAATTAGCATTTTTAGGGAGGGATTAAGAGGAATTGAATATGATTCATGAATAGGGGTATAAACATGTGCGAGATGGATATACCTCGGGAAATGGAATAAATATGAAACATCATATGGGCTAAGATTCATCCTAGGCACCATGAGGTTCATTAGGTATCCATGTATGAGGCTCGTGTAGGACTCTAGTTGGGGAAGGGGCCTTGAATAGATGGTTGTATACTATGGGGAATAGTCCCTCACATGGGTGATTTTTTGTTTCAATCCATAGAGAGGATTTGACCTCATTTTTCCAATATAATTACAACTTTTCTCTATTTTGTAGGGAAACCTACATGGTTTTAGAGGACCTGAGTGAAAGGTTTGTACAGATAGAGCATAATATTTTCATCTTATTTTCTAATTATGAAAATGAATATCTCGTGGATCCTATTTATAGGAAAATAAGTTACCTTGGATGAATAATTTTACCTATATAGGTCCATAGAACAGGTTTCTAGAAAAGGTGTCCCACACAAGGGTGGCCTACATTTCAGTTCAATGTCGGTTGGGTGAAAAGATGCATTGTAGGTGGGGGGGGGGGGTTGCAACATCTGGTTCACACAAGTCATGTGCACATGTTACCCTCGTAAGATTGGGTTCATCCTCTAGTCCATAAGGGTCATGCACATAGTAGCCTCCTATAGTGGTGGTTGCACCTTCTTGGATGCATAGGTTGTGTGCATAGGTTACTGAGAAAACCAACTACTCTATACCATTGGGGTTGTCTCCCTGCACCACTGCTCGGTGTCCATGCTGATCTATAGTCCTAGTGCATTGGACAAAAAGCATTAATACTATCACAGAACACCATGAAAAATAGAGACTCACATTAATATATTTTTTGGCCTTGTTGAGGATGTTTTTGATCAATATACTTGGACATCCAATCGTCCCCTTCTAGCATACAGAGGTATTTCAATGAAAACACAATATTTGGTGTCTATGTGAGGATAACATCATGAATTCTACATCAATTTTCATTGAACACATTTTATGGTGTCCTAAAAATCTCCCATAGAATTAGATTCACCCTGAAAGGAAATAATATGATTATGAGGTTACTATAGGGAACTTTGACACATTCCAACATCATTTCATGGGATTTAGAGCATCATAAAATATGTAAGGATTTTCTAATTCTTTCTGAATCCATAGGTCCAACCGAGCGTAGTTTTATTATTGTTATGCTCATATAGACAACCCTATAAATTTTGTGTCTTTTTAAGTCATCACCCTAATTTTCTCCTATGTACAACATGAAGATGATTTAGCGGGCGAGACATGGATTTTTATTAGGCTGTCCATTATTGGTTTTCACACAAAAATATTTTTAGCATTATATATATATATATATATATTCTTTTCTTGGTTGTTTCCTAAACCATTTAAAGTGGAGGTCTAGGGAACTAAGACTAGACTTTTTTCCAAAGTTACCTTTGTGGGTTTTTAAAATGGTGAGCAATATGTCTCATTTTGTTGTTAGTTTAATTTTTTGCATTCCAGACTTGTGTGACCAATGTTTTAGGTAAAGAATTTTTTAACATAAAATTTTAAATGATGACCCAACCAAGGCATGTTGACCTAAAATGTTTATAAATTCTTCAAATAGCCCAAGGGAAATTTAAATCAATGATTCCATGGTTTCGAAATTTAGATTTTGATATTCAGGAATAAATAATGTCTTTTAAACGTAATAAGTCACCAGTTGTGGATAAACATATTTTGTGGGTTGTTTTAAGAAAATCAAATTAGATTCTATCACTATATAGTGTATAGTGGAATCCTTTTTTTAGAGAAACCCATTTTGTGGGATAATATAGGCAAAGTCAATTGGGGAGTGTTATATCATAGTTAAGAAAAGGAATTCATATAAATTATGAACATTTATTGTTAATGGATGAACGATATTTTAAGGATATTTGGATTATTCCAGACCGTGATGGTTTTTTTCTAAGTGAAAATTTCTAAAAATGACGAGATCATCTATATTGGTAGTATCTATGAGATAGAAACCAACACTACATGGTTTTTTTGAAGGAGGGTACATTTTGATAAATGAACAATAAAAGGGGGATAAGACCCTTTCTAAAAAGGGTTGAGGGCATAATGTAGTTTAATATCATGTGACTAAGACATTTACTATGTATTTTAATGTCTTATAGAAAGGAAGTTGTTGAAAATATTAACATCCTGTGAATAGAACATTATGATATATAGTTTAATTCCATATAGTGGGGAAATTATTATATGTAGTTTATTGTCATGTAAAAATACATTAGAGGAGATATAATTTTATGGTCTTTAGGTTTGAAAAAAAAGGATAATGATTCTCCCATTCTTAGTAATTTATTTGAAAATGTGTTATCACTTTTAGTTATGCAGAGGAAGTGATTCAAGCTGTAATCCAAAGTTCTCTATATCAAAAGAGTGTTATGGGGAATAGGTCTTATGGTGATAGGGGAATTATATATAGATGATGATGTCACCACAGATTGGAAAGCCTTTTTTGGATACTATATAATCCAACCGAGGAATGTTACAATATTTCCAATAGTAGAATCCTTTTTTCTGAAAAAATAATTTTTTTGTTTCCATTATTTAAATACAATAGGGGCATGTTACAACATAATATTACAAAGGAGTTCTTAGGAATTTTGACATTATATTGCTGATGGATTATGAGAGTTTATGAAGATTCATATTTTCTTGGGTACATAATTTTGTTTTTGGAAGTAAATTATCTAAATATGGGGGAGAAATATAATAAAAAATTTCATAATAATGGGGAAAATGATTCATGTGAAAGTCTTATGCATCCATCGGAAATATGGTGCATATAGTTTTTAGTTCAAACAACTATTACAGTAGCATTATGGATATGAGAGAAAATATTCGGCCTATCGGAATAGGGTTGTTACAGCATGCTACGAGTGTGAAAGATGAAATTTAAAACCCTGGGAATTGGGGCTTTATGATTTAGTGTAATTATATATGTTATGAATTCAAGGGATAACCATAGACCAAATTTGAATCGTTGGCTCCAACACCATGTCATCAAAGATGATATAGATAGAAGAGGAATCTTCTGAGGATGACATTATGATTGATTAAATAGACATTTTTATGGGATACTTTATCAAAATACAACTGGGGTGTGTTACTACATAGTTAAATAGTTGTATCATTTTGAAAAAAAAACCTATTTTATTATCTAGTTTGTGAAAATATGTATGAGGAGTGTTATCGTATAGTTAGAAAAATGAATCCTCGAGTATCAGAAATTATATCACCAAAAGTTTTAGAATGATCATAATGATTTGAAAGTATCTTAGATAGGAATATTACATTTGTAAGGGATATTTCTAAGGACTGAAGAATCAATTAAACCATTATTTTCCATGAAGTGTAGATTCCCTTGCATAGATATGATTCATATGAATAAGGGGGAATTTATGATTCCCTAATAGACCCCTTAATGTTAGGACCTATCTAAAATTATCCTGGATAGATCAACATTTTTATAGAAGAGAGGGATAATTTCACTTTACTACATGGTTGGGACTAGGAAATGAAGTCTATATTTCACTTTATATCTCAATAAAATGAGAATTAATCCACATATAGATCTTGAGATACCATGTAGTTTAGAGTCATGTAGCTAGGACATTATATATATAATTTAACATCATGCAACAAGGACAAAGGTGAATTGTAAAGAAAAATAATGGAGTATTATGGCTGGAAATGGGTATTGGACCTGGGTGATAGTATGTATTTTTTGATGTAGGAACTAAGAAACATGTAGTTCTAAAAATTATTTTCCATTATGATTCAGTACATCTGTGAAAAATGGGTTTTTTAATACGATCTCACACATGGGGTGAGACACCATATGGAACACTCTTATATAGATCTGACTCATACATAGGAGATTTAGAGAATTTCCCATATTGTGTTGTAGTTGTGTCTATGATTAATGATCTAGACGTCACTATTTATCTCATTAGAATGAGAATCATTCCATACTTAGTTATTGAGGAAATCATGCATTTCACTGTCATGTGATGGGAACAAATGGTGTTCCCTTTTATGGGTTTCCAACATGGAACATTATGAACCCAATGTGAGTTGATATTCCTTACTCATAAATGGTACTAGTCTACCAAAATTCCAAATCACACGTGAGATACAACTAGTGTGATAAATAAGGAGTGGAAAAAGCTTCTTCCATGACAAAAAGAAAACATAAGTGAATTATAGAGGGATTTATGTTTTTTTAGTGGCTTGGATAGGAGGTATTGTACAGGTGTGTGTACGTATCTCATTGGGATGAGAATAAAGCCACAATTAATTCATCAAAATTTAACCATGTTGGTCGATCCCATACCTAAGGAACAGTAATTTTTCATATTTTAATATGAATGGGACCATGTTTAGTGATATGTGCATCACTATGTATCTTTTTGGATCATGAATCATGAAACATATAGTTCTTTAAAATATCACACCGTTTATCATTATTAAATGAGGATGTTATCCATGACGTTTAACATCATATGGTAAAGATGTGGGCCACCTGATGTGGAATGGAATATTGGGGCTGGACTAGGGTATATGACTTAAGCATCACTACATATCCTATCGAAGAAAGAATCAAGGAACATGTTGTTCTTGAGGGAATTTCACCCCACATCATTCGTGTTTTGACACATGAAAAATTGGACACTAACATTAAACTGAATGATATATTGGCCCAATAAATGGGGTTTGAGGGTCACCACATATATCATTGGAATGAGAAGCATGCCACACATAGTTCAGGAATGAATTAATGAGAAAGTCTGATCCATACGCTGGTAAAATGGTATTATATATTTTTTATCATCGATAGAGCCAATATGGGAGATTCTAACATCACTATGTATCTCATTGGAATGACAACAAGGCCACACATAGTTCATGAAAGAACCCTTACGAAGGTCTAACCCATACATGGGGAAATGGGTTATTTTATACACAAAAGGACCTAGTATTGGAGAACTGGGAATCACTAATTATCACATTTGAATGAGAACCAAGCCATAATTTATTCCATAAAACTTCCTTGTGCATATCTGATTCACATACATGGAGGGGGGGTTACCTTGTTGTTAGAACTAATATGGGAGACCTATGCATCATTATATATCTCATTGGAATGAAAATAAGGCCATAAAATGTTCTTTGATTAGGGTTTGGTAGGTTTTACAACACCCAATATTTTTTATGCTACAACACAGATCGAAATGTTGTTTGGTTTTACATCACGAAACAAGGACATGAACCATGCAGTTTAGCTTCATATGGTAAAGATGATATGCTATGTTGTTTAGAGTATTGTAGAATAGACTTTATATTGTGATGTGTAGTTTAATTTTCTGTAGCTAGGACACATTATATTACTTTTATGGTCTTCATAAAAAGGCCAATTGTGCAGTTTAATGCCATGCATCAGTAATGAGAATCATCTAATTACATAAAAATATTTAATTAGGTATTTGGTGTTTTTTAAGATGTAATGAGCTACCATCCATTTAGATCAAGGAATAATCTCAGTTAAAATAGACCTTATGTATGGTGTATGGTACCTCCTTCATTCATTCATGTTTAGGAGACTTATTTCTTTGTATCATTATATTCTTAAAGAATAATATCGGTTCTTCTTATACAAATAAATAGATGACGACCATATTGTTAAAGGCTAATACTAAAAAATTTTTATATAATTCCATGTGATGAAAGGTGTGCAATAATTTCTCATTGATCTACTCCAATTCATCCATTCCATTCTCGGATTTCACATCTAATGATAGATGGTCATATATGTAAAAATTTAGTGTTGCAAATTGATCTACAATGGGAAGCATTTCTTCTCTCCTATATTCCAGTGAGTATAAGGTCCCTCATGTGATAGTATGGGTTGTATTATACTATAACTATGAGGCTTGAAAGTGATTTTATTCCAAGATTTTCTATATTTTTAAATCATATTCGTGAGTGTTTTCTACATGGTCTTGTTAAAGGCCTCTATCTATCTATTAATTATTGCATGATAGTGGGATGAATGGTTGGATGTAATGTTTTATTCTTTATTTAGATATTACACTATAGAAAAATATAATTTGGTTCCATTATCCATCAATATTTTATTAGGTACACCAAATATGGTAATGACTATAGCTTTAATGAATAAAACAATGATGTTGGGGCTGAATTATTTGAGAGGTATTTCCTTAGATCATTTGGAGAAAACATTAGTAGCAATAAAGATGTATTTGAACTATTTGGTTATAGCTATAGGGTATTTCCCCACATCATATATTCCCAATATCATAAATGGATAGGAGAATATGGTTTTATGTAGAAACTTTAGGGGTTGTTGGGTGAAGTTGTCATGCTGTTATAGGGAGTGAAATTTCATGGTGAATTTAGTGAATTCCAACTTCATAGAATGCCAGAAGTCTCCAATCCTTTAGACTTGGTTTGAAATCATGTATCCTCACTGGTAGGCACCATAATCTCCTAAGTTCACTTCTTTCAAAATTGTGTTAGTATATCCTCCTTCAATACATTTGATAAGGACTCCATAAATTCCTCATTTATATAATACCTTCTAGTTATATGGGACACCATAAAGAGTAATGTTGACATATCACCACCATATTTTCTCTTTCCCAAATTTATCATATTGGAGAACTCAATTCTAATGGTAGTCTGTGATTGGAATCATCTACCCAATGGTATGACCATGTAGATAATTGATTAGTCCATATATATTAATATTTTCTATTATAATTTGTATGATAATGTGAGACCATTCGATGATGTGAAATGTTGATGATCGTTTCATCCATGTTATGATTTTCAAAATATGTGGTTGAATTTACCAATTAATCTACACAAGATTTATATTATCATTATATATGAGTAAGGGTTGGTTTATAAGAGAACTCTTCCATCAATCCTTGGACATAGTCAATAACAGTACATAGTTCTTCTTTTTTGATATCATAATCCCTGTTGATATGTTTGATTACCAACTATAATTCCCCTTCACCTCTATGTAGTCCACTACTATTTAGAGTTCTATTTTTAATCCCAAATGAGGGTCTAATATTGTACATCATTACTAGTATAGCCATTTAATAACATGAAATTTTAAGGTAAGTATTTCTTTTCTAGGGAGAGAAGAACGATCACTAACCCGATGTTATTGAGATTAGGGTCTTCAAATATCCTCCCTGTTGGAATCCTCGTTGCAATGTCAAAATAAATTTCCCATATTTGGGGTCCATCATGAATAGAAAATATCTCTTTTTTTGGAAGTTAAATATTTAATGATGTCACTTCACTATATCTGTGATCTACAAGGAAGTCTACCAAGTCCTGGACATTGACTACAATCTAAGGCATGAACTGTATATTTAATTGTTGTACAATAGTCACCTACCATTCCATACATCCTATCAACATAGGATGACTAAAAATATATTTGAGAGGGTTGTTTTGAGAACCCAATTTGACCTCATGTTTCTATATGTAGTTCCTTAATTTCTAAATTATGAATATTAATGCCAGGAATCTCCTTTCGATATCTAAATAATGAGTCTCATAATAATTAATGGTTCAAATGATACAATAACGGTTATTTCATTCCTAAATTAGTTATTTTGTGCAAGGATGGTTCCTCGTGATAATTCCATGGTTGTTACATATAAAATTAGTGGATTTACCTCAACAACTTCATTTAATACTTATTTATTCAATAAGTATTTCTTTAGGATTCCATATTCTTCCAAGCAGACAGCGGTCTTTTGATATGTGACCCCCTTCTTCAACACCTTCATAAAGGTAGAACACTTTCCAATGAGGTTGGTAATGATTCACTGGATGTAGTCCATGTATCCTTGATATATTCTCAAATCATTGAGGTTTAAAGGAGGAGTCATTCTAAGGATATCTTTTTTTTCTAGATCAAATTTAATGTTTTGATGTCATATGATGAAGATGATAAATTTTCCCATGGTTTCCCTCAAATAAAATTTTATGGGGTTCAACCTTAGTCTATGTTTCTAAAAATTATTAACGATAGTCTCTAGGTCAACAAGCTATTTAGAATGTTTTTTGGACTTATGTAGTAGATCATCAATGTAGATTTCAATAAATATCCCCCATTGTTTTTTGAATATGTGATGAATGAAACATTTGTGTGTGGGACTTATATTTTTCAAGAAAAAGGTCATTACCCGATTATAGAATACTCTATGGGGGCCTTCAAAGATGTTCAATCTTCAACAACTAAGCCATATGAAAATCGATGTACCTTGAATAGCCAATATTGAAGGAGATGTAATGATAACAACCTGACACATTAATTAGATGTTCTATGATTTTAAGAAAAGAATTCATCTTTTGGATAGTGTTGTTTCATATCTCTGAAGTTGATGAATAATCTGATTTCCTATTCTTTTTATTCATAGGGACACTTTTTAAAGCTGTTTTGGATACTATACCTATCATATGAAGACAACCTTGATGATATTTTCCACTTTGGCCTTAATTTTGGTTGCGTGAATTGGGTGTGTTCGGCTAGCTGTCTGATTATATTCACTATGGTCGTCGTTCAAAGCTAGGTTATGGGTGGGCACCTTAGGAACGAGTCCTGTCATATCATTGAAATTCCATGAAAAAAAATCATGATGTTTCTTCATGAATGAAGTATATACCTTCTATTATATGGGATTCATAGAATAAGTAATCAAAGTTCATCATGGATCTTCATTTATTCCATGATTTGTTTATTAGATATTGTTAATGGAGACAGAAACACACACCTTAAACATTGATGGGGTTTCACTAAGGTCTTATATTTCTTTTTGTTCTTAATTATTTACCTCGTCTTACTCTTTCTAAGAAGTAGTGGATACAACGAATTCCTTAGAGCCATGGGTGGATTTGAAATTTGGAAATTTGAATGAGGAAAAAACCATTTCAGACTCGATTGATGGAACTAGTAAATTCTTGAATTCTGAAGGGGATATGTAGAACTGAGAATGAGAATTTTCAATTTCATTCAATGATAAGATAAGTTATCCCAAATTATATAATAGAAAAAAGATTTTTTGATGCATTTTGGATGGAATGAAGAACGTTTTACCTGGTATTTCATTCTAATTTGGAGAGTTGACATCTTTTCCAGTGCAACACAATTTAGAAATCTTGACATAAATCAAGGAATTCATTTGATTTTATATGAATTTAGTCTTATATCCTTGATTTATTTTATAGGAAGAACATAATCTACAATAATATGACTGAAAGGGTTAGAAAAAATCATTTCTGGGTCATTCCGAGAAACGAATCAAATCATATCATTAGTCATGAAATGTTTTCCTTCAATTAGTAAAATCTAGGATCAATACACTGTGGATCATATTATTTTAATGGGGCTTTGTCCCCATGAATTATCCCAAAATGAACAGTGATAGAATATTTGAGGTATTGGTGGTATGATGAGGTGAGAACTTCATATAGATGTAGCCAAGGTCTTCATAGTAGAACGATGAAGGTTATATCCTATGGAACAACCACGAATAATATGCCAGACACGAGACCCCCGAACTGAGTAATGAATTTTATTTCTTCAAGATGATTTATCTCTTTCTTATCATAACATGGTAAAATTATAGGATAAGGGGGACATGTGAGATTCATTGAAACCCATTTGATGAAGTTTACAAATCCGAATGAGGTTGACTTCTGAGCTATTGTTAATAAAGTATCATTAGATATGGATGACCTTTATCCTGCTAGATAATTACAAGGGTTTTATGGGTACCATTATGATGGAATCCTTGTCTTGTTTTGAGAAATAGATGATTGTGTGGAATTCTGTAGGATCATTCTCTTAATGATATTCCTTATAAGTAGTATCATTGAATTCAAATTCCTAGGTAATTGAGTGGGGTCTATGAGTGCTTCCCAAATATCTTTTGATAGAGTCAGAGAATCCATGATTAACAATATAGATGGAACAAGGGATAAATGATTCAAATATTAATTCTTCTAGTCCAATGGTATGTGATTCCCTGCATGGGGATGCTCTTTTTCTAGTTCATTATGAGCTAAAATATTTTATTTGAATAGAGAGGCCCTTGGAATAAGAGGTGAAGTTGATTCCTCAATCATTGGATTAGGTGGCCTATGTCTTCCTACATACCGAGGTTGATTAAGTGATGATATATCCTCTAATAGATTTTTTAAGATGATCATTTATTGTCAAATTAAATCCTTTATGTGGAACATACATTCCCTAGATAATATTTTTGGAGAGATCTACCGTGATTTTTGTTAAGGTGGATAACTTGAGTAGTGATGCAGTTAGAGTAGTGTCGACTGGCATGAACACATGTTCCCCTGTATCTTTGACTGTGACTGACTCTTTCCCTATCTATGCTATCAAATGTAGTGAAGTTAGGTTCATAATCACACTCATCATATGATAAGGTATCCATTAAGTGAATAACATTAACTGAACCAATGATAAATTCATCATCTTATGATTATTTTGAATAGCAGATGGACTATTGTTTTACCATTTTACGTGGTGGTACTCATTCTTGTAGGATTTTAGGCATGATTTCTGATAAGGTTAAGGAAAAATTAGGACTTGTAATAGGCTCATCTTCTTATTTTTTCTTTAGGAACATTTTTCAGGTACCTTTTGGAGGACTATACATCAAATGATTGTGACCCCAAAGGGGTCTACTTTGTGATAGAGGAAGTAGATGAGGGAATAGTCAGCTATTCCAATAGGTATCAGAAAATATCTTGAATCTATTTTTTTAGAATTATGACCATACAGTCATAGATCTTCTCAAAATTTGTTTTCAACCTCCTTACATTCATTCTCCTCCTATTGAATTATGTAAGAAATACTAAATATTTTAGAATGCGTCTTTACCAGCACCACTTGTCCATTATCCATCATATTCTTTAGGAATTCATTGAAAAAAATCTTGTATATTGTGACACAGTACTTAGTGGAAGGGACTATAGTGTGGGAGATCTTCTTCACAATCCATTCTAGGCTTCCAATGCATTGAAACGTTATCATGTTGTTTTCTAGTGATGAGACAAGGTATTCATCGACTTGTTCATTTTGAAAAGAATTGAACTTCTCTTTTCACCTCCTAACACTGATTTATCCACTTGTCTCTTTGATCATCAGGATGATGCGATCATTGTTTCGGATTCTTAGGAGGTGGAGTCACACAATATGGCGCATGATTTGTAGTGTGATCTGTTGAAGTATCCTAATTATGTGTAATAGTGGAACCCTATTCTATCTTTATTCTATTTTATTAAGCTAATGTAATTTGTCGTGAGATGGCTTTGGTCTGTGCGATGGAGTCTTCCACTCTTTGAGAGATCATGGAATGTTCTCTAAAACCTCCCATATATTTTGTAGGGAAAATTATAATTCACATATCATCATGAAAAATCACTATACTGATTGGAACAAAGTATTCTTGAGGGAGTGGTGGGCTTAAAGATTATTTCTTTCCTTTTCACTAGGTTATGAAATCCAATATCCTTTCATTCAATCGATGTTTATAGTTGGAAAGTCCAAGGAACATTTTATTTTAGGGAATCTATTTGAACTATAAGAGAAACTTCTAATGAATGACTTACCTCCCTAAAATTGATTGAGTTGGTAATCTATTATATAACCCAAAGGCTAGGCCATGTAGTTATTCCATGAGGCAATTGAGTTTCTTTAGATCTTATTTTCTAGTGTTCCACATCATGGAATCACAATGAGATGTGAAATGTGTCAAATTATGCTCTAGGTCTCTTGATTAATTTAAAATTTTAAATATGTAATTCCCAAATATTAGTGGAGGATGGGTTGGATCCACCATTGAGGGTAAGATTTATTTTCTAGTTGTATTAGCACACACTATTCATCTATGTCATCCAATTGATCCCATAGTGACTAAATAGTTATCAAAATACCTTGATTAATGTTCGGATGAACTGGGGATTGAATAGGTGCATCAACCTATTGGTCCATTCATGGTGGCATAGTTGGTATCATTCATTAGTATCCTATAGGGGAAGGTTTGTAAGGATATTCCGGACAATGTTCTAATTGTGCACCAAATGGTTGGACCTCTTGGTCTTCTTCTGCAAGATCCAAGTATATATGTGTTTCGTAACCCACCTTGAGAAGATGTTCCAGATCTCCTTTAGTTTCTGTGGAAATCCCGCTTTGTTGATATTTTTTAACTAGGAGTGCAAGTTGAGGATTTTGTTGCAAAGCCTATCATGTAGGAAGGTTTCTTTTAAGTAGTTATGCATTGATTCTCCTAAAGTATTTCGTATTTCCCCCATGGTGAGCACATATTTCGTAAATCACAAGGGATCTAACTCATTTAGGATGTGGGAGAGGAACAATATTACTATTAACCTTTTTGGTTGGATTTTCTATGAGTAGGTACTCTGGGATTATTTGATGGAGTTCTGAAATTCAGGGCAAGCTTCTTGTTCTTGGTATGCACACCTCCTTAAATCATTTTAGTGTGCACCATAATTTGAAAAAAAAATTCTTCCTCTAGATCCTCCTATAAATTTGCTTCATGTCCTACAGGGTCATCGAGGACAATGTTAAAGATATTCACTGATATGTAATGAGTTTAAGAATTATATTAATGTCATTATGAGACTACCTTTTCGATGACCTCCATGAGGTGTTGCCTATTCTTCACTGATTCTCTAGTATTTTTTGTAAGATATTTATCTGAATGGAATACTTAGATAGATTAGTTGTTCATGTGATTAATGAGGACACCCAATCATGTAATGATACAAACTAACTGGATTCATTTTGAGGTGCCCTCTTAATTGATATAAGATATATTTCAACAGAGAGTGAGTTTATTGAGGTGAAAAATCTCCCAACCCATAGGTCTAGGGTTGTTCCTATTCCACTTCCCAATTCATTGGTCATTGTTTGATGGCCTTGAAGGTTTTGTAAAAAATACCCCATCTATAGATTCTAGGCTTTCTTTGGAGCTATCAGGGCTACAACTTCCACAACTTCCCTTCTAACACAATAGAGTTCTGTCCAAACATGGGTCAGTTGCATCATTTCTTATGAATAAAAATCACCCACTTCTGATTTTTGTTGTTCTATTTTTAATATTTTCACATTTTGAAGAATTAATTTTCCTAATAGGGAGGCTTTCATGATAATTTTAGAATCCTAAAATTAAATTCTATCAATTTACTACTCTCTTATTTTTTAACATCGGTGATACTCGTTCTGGGCCTATTTTCATTTATCATGTCTTTATTTGTGAATAGAATCCATTTTATGATGTCATCCTAAATATATAACATTTCATGATTCCAAATTTAGTGAGATTTTCTAGTTAGGGAGTGTAGTAAAATATAATGGTCTTTGTAAACCAAGGCCTATGATACAAACACCAGATGAGGTATCTATCTTCTGTAATCACAATATTTTTAATGCATTGAGGAATTCATATTGAAGGGCGTCTTTTTATTTCTTGAACATTTGATTTCATGTATCCTGGATATCATCCATGTATATTTGGAATTCATAACCTTCTATCACCTTGACCCGACTTTGATGCACATCATATGGTAATAATATTTCCTTATAGTGATGAAGTGTTTCCCATAATCTAAGGTGAATGTCATGAACACAATAATCCGACATCATATCTCTAATACTTTATTAAGGGGTGGATAATGTCGAGAACTTGATAGATATGTCTTATTTAGAGTATTTTTTCACATGTTTATTACATATTTATTTTCATTATCTAGAGGATCCTCTACCTAGCGAGACTATACTTGACACTTTCCTTATTATTTATCAGAAGGTGTTAGATTAGTTGGAACTTATTTTTTAAAATTGGAAGGAATATGACCCAATGGTGGTTAGGATAATGACTATAACCTTGTTATATCTTATAGTTGATATGAACACTTCAATTTCCTATCACTTTTAGTGAGGTTTATTTTTTGATTTATTCTTTTGAGAGAATTGGCCCACATGATGTATGAAGTGGTATTAATGGGATGGGGTTTGTTTCGGATTTGGAGTAGCCATTAGGATTGGGTGATTAGATTCAGTTGGAATGCGTGTGTGTTTACTATCTGATTGTCCTTATATCATATGTGAGTTTTCTCCACAACCCTCTTGGATGGGAGAAGTGGTGTGTGCTTGCTCTTGGGTGACATGATGATGCGCCACCCCATTGGTGGGGATGGAGAAATGTTTATATACATATGACACTACTATTATTTTGGTTATGATGTCCTGGAAATATTTTTGGATGTGGGTAGGGATTTCTGTATGCCCCTTTACCATTTCCAGGATATGATTAGTGACTTCATTGACTTGGACAATGATATATTCCCATTTCATATCTATAGAAGGGTTATGTACCTACTCATGTCCTATTTTTCCTTCCATTGGATACTGATAGTACTCAGGTGTGGGGAAGGGTTTTGAGTCTACCCAATGTTTTTCATTAGGAATTTCTAACTAATCTCCAAAAATACTACAAGAAGAAATTATTAGAAGGCCTGGGGAATACTGGAAGGTGTGTGTGCATGCATGTGGTTTTCCACCAAACAAGGATAATGGGATTCTCTGAACACTAATAAGTAAGGATACTAGAATGTTTGATGGGTGTGGGGAGTGGTTTGATCCTGCTCACAGATTACCAAAAAATTCTATTGGTGAGACTTTTGGGTGTGGGTATAGGTTTATTGTTTCACATTGTGTGCTAGAATATTTGGTTGGAAGGAATCATGTAGTGTTTCTTGATGAGTTTGTTGGCTAGATTATTGGGTATGTTTAGGTATAGGTTCATGGTCATGGTGTACCGTAGTATTTAAACAGTGGGCTTCCTTAAATACTGGCAAGAGAGTTTATTGTCAAATAGAATTAGGGCATGTGGGTTTATGTTACAACTCTCATATTGAGACAATATATTTTTAGTGGGATTAATCAGAGGGGGTAGAGTTGTGTCTATGATCCCTATTGAAAGGTTTCTTCCCCCATTAGACCTTCTTTCACACTGAGGTTTAGATAAACATGGCTGGACTATCTAGTAAATCACCCTCATTATGTTGAGGGTTCACTTTCAAATTTTGTTGATGACGATGACTAATGGTAATATCTTTATTGAAGGACCCCAATTTCTTTTAGTTCTATCCATTAGTGGCCTCTTAACCCACCTCCCTAAGTTAATGTAGGGACTTTTGGTTGTGTTCCTAGGATAATCTCCTAAAAATGATGAATATTACAAAAGGTTTCGTCCTCTTATAGACCACACATCATCGGAAATCAGGTGATTATTGAGGATTTATAAACTAAAGAGCATGTCATATAGCCTCCAGGATTGGGATTGTACTGTTAAAATGATATTCCCAAACCAATTCATTTAAGACAGAGTGATTAAGACACTGGGTTGGTGACAATGCCCTTTTCTTTGATGATAACTAGGCATGAGTAGTATCCAGGGCATACTATTCCAAAATCTAGAAGAATTATATTGGATTAATGGGAGTTATAAGAGAAACATCCAGTAATAGATTAAGGATGCAAAGAAGAAAACTTGTTAAAATCATCTTCTCGATAAATGAGTGCATGAATTATTAATTATCTTTTATATACCTCTTCCATCTAAAATGTTAAAGGGACCCCATTGATTTGGGACACCCCCATCATGGTTAAGGTTTCACATCAGGTTCCCCATTTTATATATCTTACCATAATTTTCCATGTGGGGTTGGAATAGAATTGTTTAGTGTTGGTGGAATAACCAATACATGAAACACATAACCACGTTCATTTCATATAGTTTACAATGGGTTTTATTAATGGAACTAAAATCACTCCACAACTATAAATCCTTGAATGACCTACTTTTTAATGGTACGATCTCATTGGGTAGTTTTTCGAACAACACTTAAGAACTCACATTATTCAAGAGGATGGGATGTCAGTCTCATCACACCCTTTTAGAAAGATTTATTGACTACTCAATGAAATACTTATTAATTTAAGATATATTCATGGATCCTTATTTAATTCACAAGAATGACATGGTCGACCTTGAATTAACAATAAATTATGAGTAGGTAGAGCTTAGGGTAATCTCTATGTATCCATATTTCTTTATCAATGGAGAAATCTGTATATATTAGAGGATCTACATTAATGGAATCATCTTATATAATTATTTTATCTTATTTGGTTGTTATTGTAATAATTATGGTTTTCTGGACCCAAAGATGGGTGCTCTGTAATGAATCATCATCTAGGGAAACGGGAGTTGTCTTTATGTTGGGATCTGAGCTGGGAATGGGATTTCAAAGTTCCCTTTTGAATGGAATTTGAACCTACGTAGTTCAGTAAATCATAATGAATAACATCATAAATTTTAAGGTCATGTGATAAGGACCGATCCATGAAATTTGAGGTCATGTTGTAGGTACATCTAAGAAAAAGTTGAATTGTAAATTTTTTGTGTGGGACTTATGCCAATGATGTCTAGAAAATATGGAAGTGATATGGTGTAACACCCCAGGTAAATAATGAATATGAGATTTTCATATTTATCAATATTTGTGAATAAAATATTAATATGACTTTAAAGGGGATTCTATGCTCGATGGCTTACCCAACACGCAACAACGAGTTTCTTGGGAATCTTACGTTTCACTCTAATAATAAAATAATATTAATTCAAATGGTAGTTAACATGTAGCCGTTGTATTGGCGGGAATGGATAGAAATAACTAAAATATGATTATATATGTTTTTTTAAATGTTTTTACATTTATCCAATAAAAGCTAAAGGCTTAAAATACGGAATGAATTCAATTTTAGGCGTATATGCCCTAGTTTTCACTAAAGGTTCACTTATCGCCTTTTAATGGAGAACTGTAATTAAATATAGTTTTGTTCACTCTTAAACATTCTTTTGGACCAAATAAAACTCTTATTAAGAATCGGGACATCAAATTTTACTTTGTGTAATTTTTTAGTATTTTTCCGATAAAGTTCATTTTTTAATGAATAGTGTAAAATGTTGTATTTTAATTCAAAACCTCTTTTTAATCTAATTTATTTATATGATTAGATTATATTTTGAGTTGGTTTTAAAGTGAAATTAGAAAATATTTTTACCATTAAATCCAATAGTGGTCGTTGGAATTAATTTCACTTTGAAATCAGACTTAAACTAGTGTCAATCTTTTGATACTTATTGTTTTATAAAAACACGCTATTTGCTCTGACAGCGGGAATTAATTATTAAATTAATTAATGTGACTAATATGTTCTGAATTTTGTAAAACGGACTTCATTTTTGAATTCGGAATATCAAATATAGCTCAGGGTGAATTTTTGGGATTTTTATGAAAAACTTCAATTTTTGATGAATAGTGAAACCACTAAGTGGTACTTATAAAAGCTGATTATCCTTTTAAATGAAATTTTGCCATCAATGTGTTTTGAATTTCAAAAATCCGACATACATGGTTGAAATTAAGAAGTAAAATGTGGTTCAATGAGATTATAATAATTTTTTGTTGAATAGTAACTTATTAAGTTCTTAATCGCGATTAGAGGTAATTAGTGTAATTTAAGGTAAAAATGATATTATAAGAATGTGAAAACACCATGACACTTTTCCTAAACCTATTGGGTGAGTCATGGCCGACCAAGACAAGCCATGGGACAAATTGGGGACCCCATGGAGACACTTTGGTTGGGAAATGAAATAAATAACATTTTATTTAATGTAAAAGTAAAATTGACACAAACATGATATGTTTTACTAAAACAATTTTTAAGTGGGGTTATACAAGTCATATTTTTGATTATAAATATTCATTGGAAAGATAAAAAGATTTCCTACATCATAGAATTTGTTTTATAATTTTTAGACATTAAATAAATTAAATTATTTATGACATAATAATGATGCAACGATGACATCATTATTTGACGATTTAAATAAAATGGAAAGATAATGTAAAATATCTGAACTAAATATGTCCAAAACTTATTGGATGAGTGGATTTAGAAGCCTTATCACCTTATCCACGAATTATATCAATGTGATACCTTTTTAAACCGAAACACATTTTCAAATAAAGTAATTTTCTTTACTTTCCAAAAGTGCCCCTCCTCTCCTCTTATAAAAGGCCCCCACCTCTACCTCATTTAACACACTCCTCAAGCCTTTGGCTCGGCCAACCCCTGCCCGTTTACTCTCTCCACATCCCTCTCCTAATCCTAGAGGATTCCCTTTGGGAATAATCCTTTCAAAGGAATCCTTTAGGATCAAATCAAAAGGAGTTACACTTTTAAAGGTAATTCATTCTCTCATGTTCATTTGTTTTATTTTGCTTCTACAACCCCCTCAACTCTTTTTATTTACTTCTTTTGTAACAACAACAGTATCCTAAATATACTAGGATGTTGTTATAAGATTTATTCGAGCTAAACTCTCACACAACTACATGAAATGGTTAAAGAACATACGGTTTCCGTGGATGGTGAAATTCTGCCTCCCGAAACGATGATTGTTCAATACTCATTTAACACCTTCAAAGGTGGCCATTATGATGTCACTATTTTTATATATGATATATAATATGTTTATGTTTTATTAATGCTTCTGTATTTTTCATTTTTGTCTTACATTTATGGCTTCTATTATGGGTATACGCGATATCTTCATTTAAGGAAGTGCGGACTACAGCCCCCTCAAAGTGATTTGATTCGTTAAATACCATATGTGGGATGTATAAAGGATGGAAATATGATATTATATATGATATTATACTGGAATTATAATATACATTTATATCATTATTATTCCATTCTATAAAATACGAAATAAAAATGAAAGTAGCGTTCATGCGTACGCACGGCTTACCGTCTCCATGAACGGTGCATTTCATTTCATACCTCTAAATGATTATGTAATGTTATAAATGCATGAATGTACTGGATATATATGAAATATATGATATCTACATAATGAATACAATTCTGGATATAATAAACATTTGGCCACACAAACAACATGTAATTGTAAGAAGACCACTTTCGACTTAAGAACCAAATATCGGCAAAACAAATATTATTAACTTAAATGATTACATAATGTTTGTGACATGGTAAGAAGTGGTATAAAAGTAATAATGAACTTGAAAAAGGGTTCTTAAGGAATTATAAATTAACTCAAGTTTATTATTCAGGAGATTAAAGAACGATCGGGTCAAGTCGGACACGAGGTAAGGGATCCTACACCTCTCTTTCTTTTTAAGTACACCCTTTTATGTCATTCCTTTTAAAGCTCATATTTCTTGTTATTGGGATGATATTTTATATTAAACTTTCTGTAATTTTTATGTTCATGTGATGAGAGACCCTATTCTCTCTCATCAATCTATTTTGGAAGTTTTATGTGGCGCTGTTAGGCTGCCGAGTTTTCGTAATGGATTTTTCATCTCACTTTTATTCCCGTGAGATTTATGATACATTTGCCACAAATTCCATTGAGTGGTGTATGTACTGCCCATTATTCTACTCTTTGTGTAATAAACTTTCGTTTATGAGTATTTACATCAATGATCTATTGTCCTTCTTTCATGGGGTGTATGTTTTGAAAGATACCCAAGTTGGTAAGGGAAGCTTTCACCCTCCTCTTTTTTAAAAGACTTCTTTTGTTGGGTCTTTTAATTTACATATTGTTATGTTGGGATATGTTCTCATATATCCTTATTGACGTAAATTTTATGTCCAAGTGATGAGATACTCTTTTTATCTCTCATCAACTCATTTTGATGTGATGCCGTTAGGCTGTCAAGGGAACTTTTTAACCCAATTTCGATTTCTTTGGGTTCAACTTGTAGTCATTGAATATGTCATCCATTGAATATGTGTGAATGAACTTTTATTGTTTTACACTTAATATCCACTTATATTGGGTGTATATATATTTGTCACACATATTTTTGAGATTTATTTGTCCTTAATTTAAGGATACCTTCTTTATAAGGGATTTCATCACATTTGACATTTCTATTGAGGGTTCATTGTTGTTATGCACCAATTCACTCTTATATGGTGTATATACTGTCCTTTGGAGTATTATATCATGAATCCTTTTATTCTCATGATATTATAAAGTTCTGACTAAATGTTATTCCTCGATTATTTTATTCAAGTGTCTCTGATTTTGGTAAAACCCCTTTAACAAAAATATCATTTTAAATGTTTTAATTATTTGTTCTTATTAATATCTATGTTTTCAAAATGGTTTTAAGGATTTATTTATATGGATATTAATAGTTTAAAATGTTAAAAGCTTCAAGGTGGTATGGGACACTTTGATTCAAAAATCTCTTTATTAAATGTTTTAAATGGTTTTGGAAATGGTTTCTTTTTGAATGGATTCATTATTTCAATATCCTAAAATGTTATATTGTGATTGAAATGTGGAAATGTTATGTTTCCTTTATTCATGTTTATGTGATACGATTATGTTATGGTTCTTGGGCATTGTTATGAAGAACGGGTGGTTCCGTGATAAACTAAGGGCGGGTGAGCCCGATATAGCTCTCCAATGCATTGGGTAACGCGAAGGAGTGAAACGTTAAGGTTTCTCTGAAGAGATTTAGGGAATATACTGTGATGGGTATTCCAAACGTAACCAATAGGGTTACTCCCTACGTAAGAATGTTATGAATGCCTCAAGTTACCTTTATGTCTTATGTTTTCTATGATTTATTCATGATTTGATATGCCTATGTTTTATGGGTAAAGTGTGATTTCATTCTAATGTATATTTGAACTCATGTTTCCTTTCCATATTTTTTATAACTCTTACTGAGATTTTTATGCTCATCCCAAGTTTTTGAAATGTTTTTCACAGGTCAAGGGAAAGGTACATGATGTGGTGTTAGTGTCAAGGATGTGTCAAGAAAGAATCCATGTTTTATTTTCAATATGTTTCCATTGATGGGAAGAATGAATATTTTCTTTTATGTAACCACTTTGTTTAAATGTGGAATGTAATGCAAGTTTCATGATCTAATTCTCTAAAACTCTAAACCTGAAAAGATCCTCAATGTGTAATCTTGTAATAACTCAAGATTAAGTAAGGTTTAAGGCTGGGGCCTTATATATGGATTCCCAGGATGAACAAGAATATACTCTGAATGTAACCCATATATAATAGTGTAGATTTGGTGGGTTAGGTTTGGAAAACATGGAATATTCTTACATATCCCATTTGGATTTGAATCAAATCCCACATATACCACTTATGGGGATCCCCACATATGTTAACCTTTAATGGACAGTCTTTCTAGGGAGTATGACCCTTTAAGTGGATCATATTATGGATTATTCCTAAGAAGGACGCCCTACAAAACATACCATGGGAGATGTCTCTACTCATGGTGATTGGGATTCAGGTTCTGAGATTACTTCTAATGAGGAGCCACATGATTGGTTCGGGATTAATCCTAAATAAGAGGTTGAAATGTTTAGATCTTGGGGCTTCTTTCTAAGGAGGATGTGGTTTTTTGTGATTTCACAGCCAGGTAGGAGGACTATAAGGTATGTTTTTGACATACACATGGAAAGATACACAAAAGTATTCATGATCATGTATATTTCATGATCAACACCCACCAGTAATCTCATGTGAGTCATGATCGGTTTGAAAAAAAGAGGAAGTGGAAGATCTGAGAAGACACACAATCGAGGTCACTCTAAGGTTGGATAATTGATTTCTAAGGACCCATTGTTAGGGAGTAACTCTGATTGAATATGAGAATAATACATGATGGATTATTCTCCCATGAAACATGCATCTAATATTGAATAAACCATGATATTGTCTAACTATAAATCTCACATGATTCATAATCAGTCCTCAATTATTGTATGGAATAAGAGGAAATAAGTGATCTAGAAAACCACACCATCCTTCTCACACATGTGGAAGATTGAGGGATTATGGGATAAGGAGAAGGGGTCATGACGTCCCCTTCTATCCTATTGTTGAACACTAGAATGTATAAAGAAGTAATGAGGTAGGACATATCATGTAAGGATGGGTAGTGGCTTAATCTATGAGAGAATCCCTAAAATTGGTACATGTGGAAGAGATGAGGATTTGATTTCATTTCAAATATGAATTGATCTTAACCCTCCCTTAAAATAATGGAGTCTTTGGGTCTTATAGATATCTAGAAAAGGACATGGTCCAGACCCTATTACCTAAAACATGGACTTCCCTAACACCGATCCTTGATTTAGGGCCCTCGTGACCATGGTAATTCACTTCCACAAGAACCTGGATTACCCTAATAGCTTAGTAGGAAATTTTTGGGAAACCTCTTACCAAAGGAATGTATATATAAATGGGTGGCATTATAGAGGGAATCTTTCCATGGTTGTGCTTCTATTGATGTTTATATGAATCTCTTGATTGGGTCCCTCTCTGATAAGGGAACCTAATGTGGAGGTTCCATATAGTTGTTGACATGGAAGTGGGATTAATAGGGGTATCTCATAGGTCCTAGCTTGGAGATCAATGATTCTTCATGCAGTTCATGTGTGGAACTAAATAATATTCATTCATGGTGATACAATACCTTGTGAACTTGATATGACATGGTGAACGGAGCACATAATAAATTACACTTGGGTGAGGCTTTATCCTTGGAACCAATTGTATCCTTAGGTTTCCTCGGATGTGGCTTCTCTTGGACCCTAGTTAAGGAAGGGCCCTCATGTAGGTGGTATTCTACTACATGGGAAGATATCCTCACATATGTTATTTTGTCTTTTAGACCCTGGAAGAACTTTCATCTCAAAAATACCACTCAATTTCTTTTTTAATCATGTTTCAAAGGGCTACCTGGGTGGTTTTGGATTATATAAGGGAATGTGTTGCACTACCATAGGTTTATAGTTTATTCCAATTTTTCAACTCTTCAAATGAGGTTCCAAATGGACTTATTAATAGAAAAATAGGGGACCATGTTGGAAAGATCTTACATGGGAAGGCCCATAGAATAGGTTTTTGATGTAGGTACCACTCAAAGGGTTGAAATAAATTTTAGTTCCATGCAGGTGGGGTGTATATGTTCCTCATACAGGAATGGTTTCAAATTATGGGGTGCACATGATATGTGCAGAGGTGTCATGAATATGGGTGCATGAATCATTTTGGATATGTCATCTATGTGCGCAGGTGACTTGCATAGTGGTGTATGTACCTTCTAGGCATCATTAGTGGTGTGTGTAGGTTCCTAGGTGAACCCACTACTCTATACTATAGGGTTATGCGCTCCTACACCCCTAATGGTCGCCTCCTCTGCCCTGTGGTTGCTGCTCTATGGGTTGGTCCCTTCACTACTGTTACTAGCCGCATGCAAATTGGAGAGTCTAAAACTGAACTTTTCAAGACATATTTAGGATGTTTTCATTCATGAAACATTGAAATACAATCTACTCCTCCTAAAATAAAGATGTATTTCTAATAAAAAGAAACACTCAATGTCCATGTGAGAATCTCATCATGAATTCTATGGAAAAACTACATGTAACACATTTTATAGTGTCAACAATAACATAAATTTCTATTGAGAAATCATCAATATCTCTAGAATAATATGTTATATTCAGGATTATATTTTCATGGAATATTTTATCAATTTATATAACACTCTATTATTACAAAGAATACAATACATGATATGTAAAATAAACATTATTTATGGGATGAAAATAATTAGGTTACAATATATTTCAGTTATATAACATGATATATGTTACATAATATTATATTATTTTACAAAATAACATCTACTTGTATAATGAAAAATATATGTGGACATATATGAGTTTTTCATTCATTGAACATTACAGAGAGCAAATTAAAAAAATTTATTTTAAAAATAATTATATTATTTAGCATATAACAATACATTAACTAAAAAATGACCCACTAGAAATTTTTTATTAATAAAATATTAATTTTACTAAATTAATCATTTCTTCTATGTTACTTACAAAGAAAAGTATCCAAGATATTTTTGTTCAATTATCTATAATTATCCTAGGATATTTAATATCAAAATTTATTCATTCTCTATTATTGAATTGAGACCCTATAAAACATTAAAAGTAACATATTTAATTCATCAAAATATAAAGCACAAATATTTTTTGACTACAATAAACATCAAAAGGATGAATTTAAAAGAATATATTTACATTCGTAATAAAATGTATTCCTGATAATGAAATAAGTATTTCTATTAAAAATCATTGTATCTCAAACTACTCCAACATATAATCTCTTTATCGAAATTTTGAATATAAAATTTAAAATAATAAATAATATAACTTTCCCATGCCACCTCTTCTATAGATCATAAATTAAATTATTTTCACAAAATGGATAGACATTCTAATACCATATAATCTATTATTTTTCACTATATAGTTATTTTTATTCTGTTTGTCCTTGAATATAAGACCTTCTCAACATTATTAGACTAATTATGAATTTCTTGGTCATTGATGGTCGTATTGAAAATTTAATTAGTGAACGATAAATTTTAAATAAAAAAAAGTAATAAAAAAATTCAAATAAAAAATTAATAAATTAATAAATTAGATACGACTAATAAATATCTAAAAATGATGATTAAATTTTTTTCATTCTCTAAAAACATTTTCAAAAATTTTAATTCAATTATGGATGATTTGGATTTGATTTATTTAAAATGAATTTGAGCGGTCATATTGTAAATATTAGTAGATGTAAAAAATTTGATTACCAGTAAAAAATTTATATATAATAATAAAAATATATATTTATAATGATATTATTTGTAAAAAAAATTACCTAAAATAATCAAATGAATCATTTTTTACATTCCCAGTCATGCTAAAGTTGTACTTCAGTTATATTAGATATGTTATCCTAATCCTATTTATTCATTTATGTATTCATCACTTAAACAATTTACATAATAATTTATTTAAATAATTTCCCCATTTTTGAAACCCAATTCCTTCATATAAATAATTAATTATATAAAATGGATAATATCATATGAAATAATTTTCAAATTACATACCAATAAATGTATCATACGTATTTTGAGCAATATTAAACCTTTCCCCTGTTACAGTTGGATATAATATAATTAAATAATTTTGGGTCACATGATCACGTCCATAGAAAACATGTTTTACCAATGATGTAATAATGAAATGTTGATATTCATACTGTTATTCATCAAGATTCACTTGTTTGAATAAAAATCCAATAATATAATGTCCATTATTTTTCTTAACTTCCTTAAAATTAATTTTTTTTAGAAATCCCAATTAATAATATTCACATATTTGTTGAATTTTCACAAAAATATCATATTTTCATATATGAGACACAATTTTTTTATTATTCATTAGAGAAAAATAACCATTATATATGTGGTTAAAATCACAACTTAAAAATTCATAGTGTTTTTTAAAACCGAAAACAATATTTGTGTAATGAATCATTTAAAAATTATTTTACAAAATCTTCAATAATTATTTATTGACTATATTTAGGTTTTAAATTTTTCCCATTTTGATAGATGTTTTATTAATTCATCAGTGGTTATATGTACACTCCTCTCTAAGATATCTTTCTTTCATCTATTTCTTTAATGGACAAATAAAACTTCATTGGAATAGTTACTTGATCCATTTCCCTGATCATCTTGAATTATTATTATTGTATTTGTTTTTTTGTTGTTTTTTTGTTGTTGTGGTATTATTGTTGTTGTTGTTGTTGTTGTTGTTCTTGTTCCCCACTATCACTGGCATTGACCTATGCCCAACCCATCCTAGGCCACCCAGCCATACCCTTCCAGACCTAGCCTTGGCCTATCCTTCCCATTACAATGCCTACTCAACCCATCCCACATAAAAGAGGCTTGAAAAATAACCAATTAATTTTACATTGTAATAATTGAACCCTTTCCATCTATGTTACATGAAAAAAATCAATCCATTTGCTCGAGAGGGACTTTCATGACATGCATATGGGGGTTTTACTAAAAATGACATAAACAAAAGAATATAAGTTTATAAATTATTTATTAATATTAATATAAATATAAAAAGAACCATCTATTTGTTTTATATATAAATTAATTATTAATATAATGATAAAGATAAAGATGAAGAAAAATATAATAGTATAAATAGACTTATTATAATTAATATAAATAAATAAATACCACCATAAACGCAAAATATATATTATTTATTATTCATTTCTAGTATATATATTTATATAAATAAGTTATAAATATGTTTATCAAATAAATATTTACATATAAATTACATATTAATAAAATGATAAAAAAATTAATTTTCAATGTAAATGTACATTATTAATAAATATATATATATATTAAGAAATTCTAATTACTAATAATATTGTATTTCATTTATAACAAATATTTATTTTTTAGATTTTAATATTTATCCTTTAATTATAAAATACATTTATTTAGTATTTATTGTATATTGTTAATATATTTTCAAGCACTCATTTATAAATTAAAGAATTATTATTTAAATAAATTTAAAATATAAATATATAAATATGGATACTTAATTTAAATTTATTAATATTAATATTAATATTAATTCTATTATAATTGGTTACTAGGGATAAAAATTATAGTAAACAGACATACGTGCACACAGACACAGACACATGCATGAAGAACTGTTGGATTGGGGCCCCGACACCTCCCTTTGGGTTGGCCCTTCTCCAATTTTCCCATTGTTTTGAAAATGGGAAAAATGGCTATGCACAATGGCTCTAGAGCCTTTAAACTAGGTTCTGATGATTTTTTAAAATGGTCCAAGTGGGCCTTTTTGAGTAGTTTCTCTAAAATGTTACAATACTGCTATAATGTCTAAAATTATTCTCACTATATTAACATAGAAATTCAAATCTATAAGGGATTGAATACCATATTGTTTGATATTAGAACCCAAAAATTACCACTTAGATGGAGGTGATTGTTTAACATTATTATAAATATTGTTAATAATATAATTAATATGAATAATAATATGAATATTATTTATTTATAAATACGTAACATTTTATAATTAAAATTTATTATCAGTATAAATATAAAAATTTACTAATAGTAAATATCTAATTAGTTATAATGAATTATTATAAAAATTATTAAATAAAATGTATTTATTAATTATTATTTATTGAGAATATATATATATATATTTATTTGTTTCTATGTCTTTCTATATTTATGTATAAATATATATAAAATAAATTAAAATGTGCATATATATATTAATTAATAATAGGAATATGAACATAGAAAATAATTATAATATAAATAATTACATAGGAATATTTAAAAAAACATTTAAAATTAAAGAAAAATTACCTTCAAGGAAATGTAACAATGAGACTAATCATAAACAATATATAAATAGAAAACCTATTGGCAAAACTCTTCCTATGTGCCATTTTTTCCATTGACAAGGTATAATTAATAAAACACTAAATGTCATTCTTTATATAATGAATATATATATATAAATTGTTTATGTTATAAGATTCCCACACTAGTTTTTATTATTATCTATGAATATTTATTTTTTATTGAATATGAACTCATTGATAAGATATCCCAAATATGAAGATTATTGTATTTGAAGTCCTCCAATAAACTGAATCACAATTTCAGAAACCAAATCAAAGTCAATACATATCTTATTAGTCATGTATTGTTTAAATATGTCAATAAATTATTTGATATATTTTTTTGTGACCTGTCATTGAATTATATTAGGGTTCTCATTTTTTGATTCATCTCATTCTTATGTTTCTTCTCTTTGACATATTTTATGTTATGTAATAAAAATGTAAATTATTTTTCTTATTTCATAAATGAGGCAATGGATTTTTTTGACAATTATCCCATCACGACATTCAATTCCAATACATTGATTAAAAAATGACCCAAATATTATTGATATTTGGAATATAGGCATAATAAAAATTCTTTTGGATAAATAAACTTCAAATAATGAATCCCTTTGGTTGGATTTGGTATATTTCATACCCTTCTAGTATCAATATATCATGGTAACGTTTGTATGTCCATATTAAATAAACCATGACAAAAAGTTCTACATTTTATACAAAGTAAATTGTAAGGTAAATCTTGATACCAATGAAATCATGTAGATAATAAATCTCATTAGAATAAAATGTTATTACAATTTTATCTTCATATATGGTTAATTAAAAAATTAGTAACATTACTTCAATAATATATAAAAAATATTAATTCTTTTTTGATTTTATGTCATACATTATTGATTATGATGTAATATATTGTAATAAAAACAATAATATTGATTAACATATGATAATAATGATTTCATGAGCCCCTTAACATAAATACTTTCATTAAAATGTTTTTATTGTAGTTTTAATAGAATCAACATGAGACATGAATTATAGATTGAAAAGTAAAATTATATATTAAATAATATGATATATTGTTTTTGAAAAAATTGATATGGTTATTTTTTTCTTCAATGAATTATTTTATTTTGAAATAAACCATTTCTATCAATTCATTCATTTCATTAAAGGTTTATTCATTCAATTTGAAATAGCATGTAAATGATCCTATAACATGTAGTCTATTAAATATATTCTACATTAGGAAAAAATACACACAAAAAATATCATCCATGATATTAGAAAATAAAAATTTCTTAAACATTTATCCCATTTTATTCAATAATGTTTTAAAATATAAAATTTTAATACTAAAACTTTAGAAATATGTGTCCACCAATAAGGTGAATATTTTGATGAAACCTTTTCGTCACTTTTGAATATATTTCATCATCAAAATAAATTTTTTCTAAGATAAATTCATATGTGATAAAAATATGCATTCATCACGCAATGTTAAAAATTGATAATATAGTTTTAAAATCATTACCAATAGTGAATCTCACATTCTAGATGAAATTATATCTTAAAAAATTACTATATGAAAGAAAATAATTTATTGAACTAAATTGTAGTCCTTTTAAATAAAATCATTAACTCTGGTTCTTACCCAACACTACAAAACATTATCCCATAAAATATATTACAAATTGAAAATTACAGTATGTAGATGTACATCAACATAATTTCATTGTGTTTTCACTATAAAATTAGAAAATAATATGTCTTGTACATGAAATTAAATATTTCAAAAATAAGTAATATATTAATGATTAAAACCATTGGAAATTTATTTTTTTGAAACTAAATTAAATAATATACGAACTAATTCCATTAGTGATATGTATAAGGAATGTGTTTTTGGGTTATTAATAGAAGTAGAGGAAGTGATAATAAATATTTTTTATTTGGGAAGAATCAAATATATGTTAATTATTACAAAATATAATATTATAATTAACATTTCATATATAATTCTTTTCATCATCAATAATACTATATAATATTTTAAATCTTGAAGAAATTTAAATATACAAGGATTTAATCCACAAACTAATTCCACTAATTTTATATTATAATGAACCATAATTAGTAAAGAAACCTAATGATGAATTTACAACATTGAGTAAAATGTAATCATAGATAATATATATATATATATATACATTTAAAACTTAAAAAATAAAATTTATAATTTTTTAAAATCATATGTTTTTAATGTCTTCTTTGTCTCTCCCTAGAAATACCCCTTTCAAAATAAAATGTAACTTAATCATACATGAATAATTACCCTCATTCATTTCTATATTGTTATAAAACCTCAAAACATTAGAAAATTTACTACAACCTATACAATAGCTTGAAATTTTTCTAGATCCTTTTCACATTTCATGTGTTTTGGAAAAATCATTATGTTCATCATAAATCACAATATTCATATATTAAAAAAAATAATTTTTTTAGATTTTGTGAAAATCATGTGAAGATTTGATACCACCATGATCATAGATATTTTTTAGTAAATGTTTATTCTCTACCATTAATTATTCCAACAAAAATATCATTGATCAATTTGATGACACACTAATGGGTCTTGTGGGCCTTAAATTTAATTAGTCATTAATAGAGAATATTTCAAAAAAATGAATTCTGGGGTTGAATTAATCTACTAAAAGGTACAGATATAATTTAATGAATAATATGAATTCAATTAAATATTATTTCCTTAGTTTATTCATACAAATACATAACATTATAAATATTTCCAAATATAAAATACAGAAATGTCACCAGGATATGATGATATCTTATAAAATTTAATGTTTCTTATTTAGAATCCAATTTGATTTATTTAAAAAATAATTTTATTATAATAAGTATTTAAATGTATAATGAAGTGTAAAAATGATAAAATTTACTTATAGTTCACCAGAAATTCCTCCATAACTCTATTTTATACCACAAGGATGATGATAATGAAGAGTGTATTGGGTTATATATTTTTGTGGCCTATGAGAGGTCAATGGTATGCAACTAAGATATTTGTATGAAATAGTAGTTTGACAGGTGGCTAGTAGGACACTACTTGGTATTCCAGAGTTTCTTCAAAAGAGGTATTGTTTTATACATTCATTATCTTACTTATTTAAATTAAATGATAAATTTTTTTTCTAGATCAATAGATTTATGGAATTTCTCACTAAAAATAACCACAATATTATCATCCCATTTCAGTTATTTCATTATAATTTGTTGATATATTTTCAAAATTGGGGTTTCTTTATGATCATGAAATTTGATGAATATATATATATATATATATATATATGTTCTTATTCACCAGTGAGGGGATTATGATTTTTATTCATTTAGAAATAATATCGACACAATAGATTTATGATACATAACATTTATTTGATTTTTAATTGAATATTTTCATGTGATCTGTTAAATTCAGATAAGATATATTAGTAATTTGTGTACTAAAAATTATAAAAAATACTCTAATAAGAATAAAAAATGGTTTTATGAGGAATAATGAAGTAATTTTAGTATAATTAATTATTGTCTATAATTTTTATCATTAAATAATTCATGAAATATTGATAATTTATTTAAGGACCCTAACAATCATTGGTTATATTTTAATTTAAATTATTTCAATTTAATCTCTTTGTAAGTTTATGTGAAATTACTATATTAATTAAAGTATTTTGCATGACAGAGGAAAAATGAAGGGATATTACCAATATGTTGGGATAATATCAAGTAACATGTAGGATGGAAGTGGTTAACCAATGGAATCCCATTGGATAAAATTAACTAATAGTCCCACCAGGTACCTAGTGGAATTGAATTGAGTACTCTGTGTCAATAAGATTCTGTTTTATTAATTGGAAATATTTTTTTTACCTGAAATATAATCACCTAAAAACACATCCATCTGAATTTTCACCAGTCAAATATGATAACACTCATTTTTTAGATCCCCCTTCATCTCATTCAGATTCCATGTTATCACCATGATCATGATTTTTCTAAGAAGCTTTGTTTGGACCTGGATTCTTGGTTTGTGATAAGTATGGGAGCATACTCCATATAACATTTCTATAATTTTGGTTTCTCCATGGAATTGTATCAAATTTGTCTAATTTATTAATCATTTTTCATGGATCATGTCAAATTCTCTAGTTTCATTTTAATATAACTATTGTTTGATCTCTAGATATGCGAATATATAGAAAATACTATTAGTTATATATCATATTAATTCTCCCCTGATAGTAGTGATCTAGCCCTATTTCCCTCCATTTTATAAGATCTATTTAATTAATGTTGGGGTATATTATTTTATAAAGAGACTAATATTACTAAACTAAATTTCATTTGAATAGGGAAACACATTGATTATCATACTCATATAGTGATATCCTGGAAATAATTTACTGTTATGTGGAAAAAATTAAATTAAAATGATATGATGTAACAAATTTTTCCCAAAATGATTCTATGAAAGTAAATGATTTGTAGATTTTATTCTAAATGTATTTTATATGATACTATTCTACACTCATGATTCATATTTTTTCCCTTACTGATATACAACCTAAATTTACTTAAATATTTTCTAAGTGTAATGATATAATAAGAGGATAATATTATCTTTTTATATTATATCCCACTATACATTTACACGTTCTTATAGTTTCTCTAAAATTAAATACTTATAGATCATGTTATATATATTATAATTTAATAAAAAAAATTCATTTTGGGAATTTTAGAATGTATGTATTGATGTATTTGATCTTGATTATGTACCCATGTGTTGATGAAAAGGTTGGTGGTATGTTATTGAATGAAATCTTAATCCCTGAGATTTTGGTATATTATTTCCAATATTTTTGAATTCACAAGATACAAGATTTACATTAATATATTTGACCATATTACAATTTCATTGGTGTGATGGTTAGTTTGGTCACAAAATTTTGTCCACCATCTCAAAACCACAAAGCTATATATATTTACATTCATGTGTTTTATATTAATAGTTATGTTCAGTAACTATGGTAGTTAATGGAACTGATATATCATTACATATTTGGGTTAATATCAAATAAAGTATTTTTGGTGTCTATATTATTATTTGTAAGTGTTTTGCGGTAATTATGTCTTTCTTAGTCTACGAATCATATATAACTTGATGTTTTTTTTGTTTTCCATATTCCAGTGTCCTTGTATTACTTTCATGCAAACTGTTGTTTATCAAAGTTTGTTACAAATTAGAGTGCATACAACATAATAGGTATTTAGATACTTATAAAATATATGAATATATATATATATATATATAATTTAGGTAAGAGTTAAAATTTTCTTGTATGTGAATTAAATGAGGGAGTGGTATAATAAGATGTGATTCCGTTAATATGGAGTCTCGATCATGGGAAGAGTATCTTAATCATTTTTTAACACAATATTAAGAATACCTAACCCACTAAGACCATTCATAGGGTGATTGTAGGCTATGTGTACCACCCCAGTCCCACCTCTATTTATCCTAGGTCTACTAACTATCACTGTGTATACATATGGAAAATAATGGTAATACTTTGCCTAGTGTACTTTTACAAAACAACATGTCCCAAAAAATGGAATAAAAAAATAAAAAATAAAAAATATACATATAATCTAAATAGAATATATATTTATTTATTAATATGAAGCATTCATTTCATTGATGTTTTTTGGAAAATAATAACATTAATTTATGAAAGAATAAAAAAATCCTAATTTTATGATTGTAAACTACCCTAAAATCAATTGGTAACGTAAAAGACCACATAAAGAATATCTCTCAACATAATTATCGCCCTTCATCCATTACCTCTATGAACCACGAAGATCATACTACTCCAATATTTTTTTCACCAGAATTAATACAAAACATTATATCATCTACAATAGATATGACACATGTTGTAAAAAAACCTATCGATGTGAATGTATATATACCCAGTAAGATAACCTTAAAACCATAATAGATAAATATTAATTCTATCCTACTCAGACCTAAAATAGAAAATATAACACATATACACTTTTATTATAGACAATAAAAGATATTTTAGTGTCCCACTATTCATATACCAGCTACACTAGGAAAATACCCTCAAATAAACCCAACATTTGAAAATACCCAACTTAATGAAAACCCCTTTCATATCACAGAACCTATAATAGGGGACCCATAACTAGTCAATGTATTAGTATCATTATAGGTGGTGAAAAATCATGATGTGGGTCTTATTCCTCATAGAGTAGCGCTTTTCAAATAAAGGAGTCCAATAATTAATTAATAGAAGACTTGTATATTATGAGTGTGGTAGGTCCTGACTCTGTAATTCGTATGAGGGGATCCATTTCTTGTTTAACCCAAATAATTACTGAACCCTTACCTAAATAAAGATGAAAATTATCTTTTATGTTGGAGGGTAATAAAATATTACACCCTAAAATTTTATAACATATTTCTTTTTAAAAATTGTTTTATTTATTGGATATCCTACTTTACATGATAGACTGAGTTCAATAAAACTGTTATATACCACTAGAGTATTTTTATTAAATGTAATTTTTATTGCTTAACTATTGGATTTTTGGGTATGAATGTGGATAAATAATTTTTAAAAAATATTTTTTATCCTTTTATATAATTAACTTACTGGTTATAAAGTGCTTATAAATAAAAACTCAATCATTTGAAGGTAAAATAGATATTTTCATGATAAACTATTTTTATGAACACATTGTGTAATAGTCATAATATATTAAATTAATCCATATTGATGATTTTATTCAATTATAGTTTTATATATTATTTAAATTAACATATTTTAACATTTATCTAATGGAAATTATTATTCATGGACTAAGAATAAATATAATGTTATTAATAAACAAGAATTTTTGTAAAAACCAATTGTACTATGTTTTTTAATCTTTATTATAATAAAATTTCCCCACAAATATAAATTTAATCTTGTAAAATAGTTTCCATATTTTTAATCCAAATTTCCAAATTTAATAATGAGTTAAATTTTGATTGTGATCATTTTTTATATTAACCAATGTAAAAATTATTTTATATATTAATTACTAATATAGATATTAATCGATTCAATAAAATTGATATGTTATTAAATGATTTAAAAAATTATTTAAATCATATTTCATGATTATATTTTACTTTTATATCCTTCTATTTTCTAACATGATCCAATTTGAATCAACTTTACCATTATAATTACTTCTTTATATTATTATATAAAAAATAATCACAATTTTCCCACTCCCTCACATTTATATGGGAAACTCTGATACTCTATTATCCCTGGAATATGACACCATAATCAATCCATGATCTACCTAAAAATTCTACCCATATAATTTTCCAGGTACATGATGTGTTGGTCATCCCAAAAAACCCATCAATTAATCATTAAGATTATTTTCAAACGATATAAGTATAAGAATAATTATATATTCTTACAAATATATCAAAAGTTTATTTTTTATAACAACCTCAAAATTTTCTATGAACATATTATCATGATGGAATATATATTTATTATAAATATATTTAATTATTGGATTACTATGAACTATAAAATCCACAAAGTGATGCAATTCATTTTTCACATAATCATTAAATTTATTCTATGGAGGAGATATGAAATGAATATAAAGACATTTATGAAAGAATTATGATTCTAGGAAGGTGAATAATTATTTTTATCTCCATCCTACAATCAATAAAAAATTTGGAATCATTAATCATGTGTATATATGGACTATCATCTCAATGAAGTGATATAATTTATTTTTCATCAAAAAATATTAGAATAGTTATAAAATAAAATAATATAAATAAATATGATAATTTTAACATGATTAATATTTTATAAATTGGGAAATTCTGACCACTGTCTACGTAATTGAACAATTGAAATGTAACACACATAGAAAATGTATTGGTTTTGACAAGAATGTTTATTTTAATGAAGTGATAATAAATAAAGTGTAGTTAAAATTTATAATAGAACAAAACATAGTATGTTATATATGAATTTTTTTATTAATATATTTATAATAGATATCTATTGAATATAAAAGAGTTTTTTAATGTGTATAATGAAATGTGAGATTTTAGGTAAGGGTTTGTGATAGAATATCTGTTATTTTTTGGGATTAAATATGTTAAATTTCCATTGATGGAAATCAATTGGAACTTCTCCTTCAAAATCCATCTATATAAATATCATATGGTTAATTTATTATTTTCAATTATTAATAAAATTTTCTTTTCTTTGATTTATAAAATGATCTAGAAATCATTTTTAGGAAAGTTGTCCATATTTCCCTTTTGACGGATAATCATTTTATCCCAAGTCTATAATATTAAAATTATTTATGTATGTTTTCCTGTGTTCTTATAGGTTTGATAATTATTATTTCTACATCCATTATATTTTTTACAAATAATTAAATGTAATATTTTCAAAAAAATGACATGTGAATCACTTTTGTTTACCAAACTATGTAAATATTATTCTCCTTTACTGTAGACAATATGAATGTCCATTCCTACCATCATGGCCATTATTTTAATTTATGGTTCTTTGAAAACATTCCATGGTTATTTTCAAAGAAAATTTTTATCCCAATATTATTAGTTTTTTAATTTTGAAACAATACCTAATAAGAATGATATATTTTATATTTTTGAAGAAATTAAAAAATATCTATTAATGGTATTTTTCATCTATCTAAATATACTACATGTATTTTTATTCTTATATACTGATATGAATTTTTCAAAAATCTAATTTATTTCTTTGTATGGATTATGATGATAATGTCTTAAAGATGATTCCCAAAAACCAATTACATTCCCATGGGTTAATTATCATATGATGAAATATGGGATATTTTAATAAAACCATCCAATTCATATCTCTGTATATATGTGATTTTATGGTGACAAAATTATTGTGAGTACCATTTTATTTCCATAGAATATTCTATGATGAAATGTGTTATGATTTTATAATTATGTGCCACACATATATATGGTTTTTAATATGTAATTGTTAGGCAATAAATTTTATAATACTTAATCAAATTTGGTAATTACTGATCCCTATGAAGATAATTTAGGTTTGGATGGTGAGTGAGACAAATTTATTAAGGGAATATGTACACAATAAATGTATTGGGAGTGAATACTAAATAAGGAAATGATTTAGTAGGGAGTTAACTCAATACACCATGGGAGTTTCTGGACCATGAAATTCCTGAAAGTTCACTGTAACTAATGAAATAATTTTCTTTTCTTATTTGATAAAAAAAACTATTATCACATTCTTATGATATGTTCTCATTTATTGTGTTGGATTAGTTATTATTCCTAAATAATAAAATTTAAATTTTCCATTGTGATAAATCCTTATGTTATTATTAATGATTAATAATCATTGAATTATTGAGTATGAATTTCATTATTTATAATTACATCCTCATACTTTTATTCCTATCCTATTATCACTTATGATAATATATTAATATATACTATGTGTACCTTTAATGATCATCTAATATGAACCTTTATTATATTTCCTTATCTTTAGGTTATGAAAAGTGTTTTTATATATTTTATTTCTAAGAAGGGTTCTATGTGAGATGTAATTTTTCAGATTTATTAAAGACTAGAAAATATATTTTTTAATATGTTTATATTCTTAGAATAAACTAAAACATTATGGTTCTAACGTGTGTTCTATTATGAGATACATTTATTTTTAATCAAAAATGATTTAATATTTATGTATATATATTTTAGGTTATTTATATTTGGCATCAATGTTTTGTATATTTATTTTTTTAGATTATTATTATAAATATTTGCGTAATATATTAATGATAAATTTAATTATATTACTACATCTAACAATTTTGGAAGGTAGATATTATGTGAATTAATAAAAATTACATCCACGTATAGATACTAGAATGTGGATTCAACTACGGAATAGAATAACCAAGGGGAATACCAAATGAAAATATATGGTTGAGTAAAAACTCAATATTTAATAATTAAAATATGATTGTAACAAAGACTACCAACATGGATTGATACTCCTTGGTTATAATATATGTTAATTCACATTATCTTTATGAACTATTGTTATGAATGGGAGGATAAGATGTATGAAAAAATTTATAAAACATAGTTATATGAGATTAACATAGAGGGTCATTGGTTGAAAGTGGGGGTCATAATTTATGACATTAAATGATTTATTTCAATAATAATATGATTTTACACTCTGATTTTGATGGAAGATAATCACAAAAATATTTTCTGTTTTAGTGAATGGTTGGATTAAGGAGGAATGTTGGTAACAATGAATGTGATAGATAATTCATCAATCATCCTTTTGAGAAAAAAATTCAGATATATGATAGAATTGGAAACCTTATGATTAATCGTAAATATATATATTATATTATTATAAAAAAAAGTTAATATATGCGAGTTTTCAAATTCTTAAAAATAAGAAAAATGGAATTATGAAAATTTTCATTTGATGAAGATTATAAAGGGAAGCATATTAATCTTCTTATATACCCAGAATGATTGATGAAGAAACTAGCTAAATCAATCCAAGTAATAAGAATATGTCTTATTTCTCATAATGAATGGAATAATGTAACTTATTACTGTGAATAAATGATGGTGTTGATCGGGGGAAATAACGTTAATCCTAAGGTTCCATTAATTGTTCTATGAGTTATATGTGGGTAATATGTGAATTATATGAGATAATTTTTATAATCCAAGGTATAAGTCTACAACCAAAGAATGTTATATGTTATGTTAACCACTGAAGTGGATGATAATGGTTAAGGAACACTTATTTCTATTGAAGAGTTGGTGATTTCATGATAATGTTTGAAGGATTATTCCCTATGAAAACCATACTATTTTTACTTTGGTGTAATTGTATATGATTTTGAGAATTTATTATATTTATCTATATTGATCAAATATAAATTAAAATAATAAATTAAGTAACATTGGAAATTAAAAATCATTCTTTGATTATATTTTAGTGTATTGATTAATATTAACTTCTAATAGAAATCACTTCTATTGTATGTGTCTTACATCCTATTCATGTTGGATATGTTTTTCAAATAATAGGGGAGAAACACAAAATTGAAAAGATACCTATTTATTGGGATTATTCTGATTTAGTTCTCCAAAAAATTCATATTACTTCCCCAAAACATGAAATTGTATTTTCAATAAAACACATAACTATTGCTACCCCTATTTTAGGAAATCCATATAGAATGGTCCTAATTGACCTGTAGGAAGTTGAGATATTACTATAGAATAATATAGATAAGGGATTATTATTCCTTAGTGAATACACATTGGGTGAAACTATTTGTTTTATGGATATTTATTTTTCATGTAATATTTTCATTAATTAACTATAATTTTCCAAGATCACAATTTCGAAAAAATATCCTCTTCCCCATATTAATGCTCTACTTGATCAATTATGAAGTTCTCACTATTTTTCCATGATTGATCGTTGATATGTGTATCATTAGTAAATGGGAATCAAATATGATATTTCTGATACAACATTTTTTATAATATATAGTAATTATGATGTTATAATAGTTCCATTTGGATATACTAATGCCCCTTGAATTATTTATAGATTCAATGCGCAATGATATTAGGGATTACCTTGACGTGTTTCTATTAGCTTTATAGATAATATTATTATATATTCTATGAGAATGTGTGTTACTAAATTCTTTTTGAGGAATGAGTTTAAGAATGTTTGTATGGGGAATCTGAATGGAAAATTTAGAATGTTGTAATTTGGATAAAAAAGTTTTTATTCTTTTTCATATATTTTTAATAAATTGTCTATCAGTAGATCCTTTAATGATGAAACTAATTGATAAATAGATTACACCAACCCCAGTGATCAATCAATATATCTCTTAGGATGGATAGATACTATGGACCCTTTAATATAGATTACTCATTTCTATATATTACATTATCAAATTTTACATCTAATGGATCCAAGCTCTATTTGATGGATGATTGTCAAGAACCACTCAAGTGGATGAAAATAATTTTTGTTAGTGAACGTTTTCCCATAGTTACCTATAGTGAAAATGGGCATGTGATCTCTATGAATGAATTAATGGAAGTGTTATTATAAACAATCATGAACAATTATTTGGTGACAAATTATAACTCATTCCAAATGAAATGATTTGGGTAGGATTTCTTGACTAGTGATTTTTATTTTCATGTAGTAATTTCCCCATTGAATATGTGGAGGAATTATCTATATGGTGACCCATTTTATAGATAAATATATTATAAAATATTTATTTATATATTATCATATAAATTATTTATTATTAATTAATGTATATGGTTGGTGTTGATTATATATAATGTCTACTTAATACATTACTGCACTAGATAAGATAAAAAGGTGGATAATGTTATAATATAGAAGGAATATGCAATTTTTTCTTTATTGAGGATTAGAGGAGTTCGAATACTTAAATATTTGAAACAAATGGACTGTGAAATAATGATGAATGTGGAAATATCGAATATTTCTTAGAGGAATGTTCAGCCATCCATCCATGGTCGGATTAAATAGGAATAGATGGAGAGTATGACACTATTGAATATTGTGAGAAATTTTATTCAGTTTAAACATGATTATCAAAGAAGTATATGATCTAGTATCCATTTATATTCACTTTCAATATATTATTTGAAGATGGATCTATGATATTTTTCTCCAAATTCATGGTTTTCCTTTTATTCTTGAAGTATGAATATTTATAGAGAAATGAATGTGTATATTCAAGGGACATAATAAAAGGGTATATTAGGGAGTATGTTTTTTTATTTTATCAATATTGGGATTAGTTACTATAGTCTAAGGGGTTGCTAAATCCATTACTCATACCAAAATGGAAATGAAAAAAAATGACATTCAATTTCATTATCAGACTTCCCAAAACATCTAAAGGAAATAATGTATTAATTATTGAAGTATATTACCTTATGAAATAAAACAAATTATTTATAGTAACATAATATTTCAATAATTATCATCATTTAATGATATACATTGATTATTGGGTAATATAATTTGGAGTATCATATTCTATTATTTCAAAATGGGATTTATGTTTTACTACAATGTTCTATAGAAATATTTTGAGAGATTTGAATATAGAGTTTAATGTTACCCCATCATATCATCTTTATAAATATGACTTGTTTGAGAGGACCATTAACATCCTATAAGATATATTTAGAACTTCATTAATGGATCTCAAAGGTGGTTGTGATAAAAAATATCCTTTTTTTGATTTAATTTTACAAAAATAAATTTCAATCATGAAATTATATAGATACTTTTGAAGAATTATATGGAATGAGGAAAAACACTCAAATATATTAGGAAGATGTTGGATAATGAAGGATATTTGGATATTATATATGTCTGTAAGTTTTAGATACGGTCATATCTATTTAATAACACATCTATGCGATTCAAAGATGACAAAAACATTGTGTTGATAATCATCAATAATTTTGCCTATTTGGGTTTTTGAAAATGTATTACTTCAAATATATCATTGGAAGAAGGATACAAGCTTTTGAAATAATTATTATATATTCCTTAAATATATATGTCCTTTTGATACTGAATCAATGTCCAGTTCTCAATGCATTCAATGTATATCTCCTAAGGATGTACATAAATAATAAATCAAATTTAACTAAATTTAGAAGAATACCATTTAATAATGATCTATTTTATGAGGAACATTTTTTGGAAATATATGTTCATAGAGATTATGTTCTAAGTAATAATACCATGCTCTTGGTTAATGTTTTGTTTCAAAATACTAAATTTGTGGACGAAACATAGGAATTAAGGGATGCGATAGGGTATATTTCTTCTCAGTTGGTTGTATTGGAGTGATGGTTTTTTATAGTAAAGAATACTTATAATGGGATATAATGTATCATCCCAATATTTAATAAAACATTTTTTTAAAAATGTGTTCTTACAATGAAGAATTTTTATTACATGAATCAGATAGTTTAATGGTATGATTATATAATATCAAAATTTTATTATTAAATGTGATTATTATCTTCTAGTTTCTAGATTTGTGTGTATTAATAATGCTAATTTTTTAGAATTATTTATTATACATGATATAAATTATTTTATTCATTAAAAATTAGTTTTAAATTAATATAAAATCATTTGATGGTAAAAATAAGGTTTTTATGATAAACTATTTTTTTGAATGCAAAGTTGAAATTTTTTAAATTAATCACTATTGTTCAATGTTTTTAATGATTTTTTTATAATATTTGTATTAAAATATTTTAACATTCATCTAATTGATAATAATATGATTGTATTAATAGCGAATAATATTTTATGACTAAATATAGATTTTTCTAAAAAACATTTTCATTGGGTATTGAAAAAATATATTAAAATTAATTTCTTCACAAAAAAATTAATATATTTTAATGGTTATAATATTTTTAATAATATCATCTAAATTTTTTAATGTGTTTAATTTCATTCAAGATTATTATAAGAATTAACTAAGAGAAAAAAATCATTTCTACTCTTATCATTAAAAGCCTAAATGCGGTGTTAAACTAATGAGATAAAGGATAAAATGAGTGATTTTTTTTCCAAATCCTGTAGGAACAATTTATTTATATATTATATCGTCCTTTATTATAAAATGATTTAATTCAGCTTCACATTCCTTTAGGAGTGGATTTATTATATTTTATTCTTCAAAATAAATACAAGTGTTCTACTGTAGACACTTAATAATGGGAACCACCTCTATAATATTATCCATAGAACACAATCAATTAATCTAAACCATGACATTAAAAAATATACTCCAAACATCTTTATATAGAACCATGAGGTTTTGGTCATTTAAAAAGTCCATCTTATGAACCATTAGATTCAAATCAAAGAGGGTACCCAAAGAAGAGGTATATGTTCTTACCAGTATTTTTAACATTTAATTCTTCCTAAACCTTATCCAAATGTTAAATAACAATATTATCAAGATTAAATAAGTATATTTACTATAAATATTTGTATTTATATTAATTTTATATGATCTCTCAATCTCTTACCCATCCATTGAAAAAACAATAGTGTCACCTATTTGTATTAGTAGATTGCCATTTCCACAAAGTGATGCTATTATTTTTCACATCCTTATTTAATGGATAGTAAAAAAGGAAATATGTGTTGAATATATATGAGATTTATTAAATAATTAGGATTCATGGATGTTGAATTATTATTTATTATTATTTATTACTATCCATCAAAAAGTGAAAATGACTTTCATGTGTATGTTCAGACTATCATATCTATGTAGTTATATAAATCATTTATTATCACCATTTTATATGAATATTTAAAAAAATCTACAATGAATAAATATTATAATAATTAATTATAAATGATCAAATGTTGACTGAGTTTCAAGGAATGTAATTGTTAAATCAAAATGATCCAATAAAATGGACCAATTTTCACTAGAATGTTAATATCAATGATAAATTATTAATAACAAGAAAATTAGAAGTCATAAATTATTGATAAATATTATATTATGTATTAATATCATTCAATAATATATTTATTATTAATCTATATTTATTTTACAATATGTTTTCATGTATATGATGAAATAGAGGAGTTGAGATTATTGTTTATGTTTTACTCTCTGTTTATTTCAAGATTGTCTATGCTAAATTAGCATTATGGGAGATTATATTATACATGTAATTTAAAGTCCATATATTTTCCAACAATCTAGTTATTCATTAAATTTTATAGTATTTGTACTATTTTATTATCTTTGTTAGTATAAATGATTTATATGATGTTTTTAATAAAATCACATGACATTTCTTCTCTAGTCGATGAACTTTTTATTTGTTTTATATCATATTCAAAATGGATTTTGGATGTTTCTAAATATAAATTAATGCATGGAAAAATTATTACTTCTATCTTTAAATTTGTTAATAAGAATATTTTTCAAAACATTTTCATATTACACACTTTTGAGTTAATAATTATGTGTGAAAGGAATGTTCCTTTTTTTTTGACAAAATAAGACGAATCCATTAATGATGGAGATCAGCAGAAATACAGTCGCATAACCACGATGGAAAATGATTAAACCAGAGCAAATCCTCGTAAGGAGGGCCAATGGCTGCCATCTTTTATAAATGTGAAATTGCAGGATGTGAAGCCTTGTCTCAGAGAGTGAATACACCGAGTAATGGAGCTGAATGGTTGAAGCTCGCCGTTAGTGAGATTGATGGCATTGATTACGGTGAGACAATCAGATTCGATGTGAATGGAATCCCAACCACGGTCTTTTGCGAAGTTTAACCCAGCAAGGATGGCGGCGGCCTCCGCGACTGAGGACTCCCAAAGTGCGTAGCGTGCTTCGTATTTGGCTGCGATAAGATTTCCCTGGTTGTCTCGGGCCAGCAAACCTAGTCCAACTAGGCCATCCTTAGGGAGAGAGGCATCCACATTGATCTTAATAATCCCTTCCGGTTGGGGGCACCAATGTTGGGAATGAGGAGAGGGGGTGAAAAGTCTTTGCTTCTTAGGGTGGTTCTGCCAAACCGCAATCCATGATGATGCCCAGTCAATCCAAAATCTGGGGGGCCTCCGAAAAAGATTGAAAATGGCCTCGTTCCGCCTATCCCAGATAATCCAAGTCAGAATGCACAGGGCGCCTGCTTTAGCCGGTGAAAAGGAGGAGCACCATCGCATCAGGAGAGAGGTAAGATCTGAGGTGACGTCTAGGGACAGCTCCGTAGTAGATCCCCAGCAATTCAAAACCTCCTGAGCCTCGGGGCATTGAATGAGAGCATAGAGAGGGGATTCAGGCACAGAAGGGCAGAAGGGGCATGATTTGTCGTTTGAAAAGTGTCTGTAGGATAGGAGGCTCTTAGTAGGAAGGATACCGATGCACACCTACCACCAGAAAAAGTGGACTTTAGGGGGAACATTAAGCTTCCAAATTGATGTCCAGGGCCACCCATCTCCTTCTGTAATTCGAGCAGTGAGAGCTCGCCGGTAGCCGGCTTTCACCGTGTACTCTCCTGAGGTGTCGTTTGTCCAGAAGAGATGATCTGGCCCTGCGTCTGGCACACAGGAGTAACTCAAAATAAGTCTCCTGTCCCTCTCATTAAACCACGAATAGAGTTTTTCCAGACACCATCTTGAAAATACTTTTTAGTGAAGATTCCTTTACTTTCTGTTTGGTTTATTTTCAAATAAAATATATTTTTCAATAATCATGTAAGTTATTTAAAAAACAAAACCAATTTAATATTTTCTATAATATCAAAGAAATATTCAAATTGTATTTTAATGGTATTTCTCATCTATGTAAACAATCTTTTAGAATATTTATTACTCTCTATGGGTATGACTATATGATACAGTCCAAATTATTTTTACATATTTCTTATGATAATGTTTCTTTAATGTTGAGTTTATGAAATGCATTACATTCCAATAGTTCAATTATTAAATAATAATATGAGGATGGTATTTATGATACCAACCATTTGAATTCTGTCCATAGCATTGATTAAGTGATAATTAAATATTTATGAAACCCATTCATATCCCGTGGGTTATTCAATAAAGAAATGATCAAAGCTTTTATGATCAGTAAGAACACATATGTATGGATTACATTATGTGACATGTGGGCCTGAAATTACATATCCCTCTAATATATTGAATAATAATTAATATAACATAGGAAAATATGTACTGAAATAGGTATTGAACCTAGTTTAGTAAGGTAATATCACTACTATAATAGTTATGGGATTGATCATTGACAAAAGAAATGATGTAATGGTGAGTAAGCCAAATCCACCATTGAACATTTTCATCTATGATTTTCTATAAGTGAACATCAACTGAAGAAATGATTTTTTATACATATGTGTATGACACTTTTTTCTTATTCTTAGGATATGTTCACATGTAATATGAATGATTAATGATGTTTAATGATATTTCAAAACTCTTTTGAATTTTGTTATTTTTACAAAGCCTTCCACCATGATTAATTATTAATGTTCTTTGAGTGATTGGGTATGCATTTCAAATTTTATGATCATGTTCTCATACTCATATTATTAAATTGTGAACACTTATGATTATTGAATTTTATCAACTATTTCTACTCATATTGAGAATCTAAGATACCTATTTGTTTTTTATCTATTTTCCAAGGTTATATAGAATGGTATTAAATAACATTTATCCGAGAAGGGTACTATGTGAGAATTACATTATGCAAGAATTAGATTATATTACATGATTGTTTTGACTATATATATAGTATTTAAATAAACTAAACTATTATGGTTCCAGTGCATGAATTATTTTTAGATGTATTGAATATTTATCTGAAATGAATTAATATTAATGTGTTTAATATTTGTTTTCTATATTAACTAAAAATGTATATGATAGACCCTCACTCTACCTCAACCACGTATAAAAGGGATTACCCAACATTTGTTACCCTCTAATCATCATTCGTAGACCCCTCCAATAGCCCTATAATGATAAAACAATATATCAACCTCAAATTATTCGAAAAAATTATAATATGTATGAATCTATCATAACAGTAGATACTATTTAAACAAAAATTGATTTTGTTCATTTACTAAACAAATTCTAAAACACAGAACAAAAAACACCAATGAATGGATCATATCTGGTTTTAAACTTCCTAGACAATGAATTTTTTAAAATGAACTAGATATCTTTTTTACACAACAATACTACAAAGAATATATCTAGTGAAATAAAATTATAGAAATATCCATTAAACAATAATAAATAAGACACAGAGTATCTCAAATGTTAACAACAATCATAACATACCTGATAATTTTACAGAATCATTACTTGAAGGTATTCATTCTTGTCACTAAGGAGGTAGTATCACTACACAACATAATCTGTTATGTTTTGGAACTACCTTATGAGAATATCAAACAATTTGGTCACATTTGGTGATGTAAAAAGGATTTTCATAGATAATGTTGACCTCGAGAAACAAATTCACACTATTATCCTAATTAAGGTTGTGAACCACCCATTCAAGGACACACCTCAACTATCAAGAACAATTACCTCTACTCACTATATTTTGGACTTATTCTATTCATTCGAGTAAATACAGAGTTATGATTTAGAATTGATATGAGGAACCAATATGACGTTCATTATAAATACATGAAATTATAAAACAAGGTATCATTTTTGAGAAGGAGTATTTTTATAGATATTGACATAATATCATAGTGATGAATTTATAAGGAAATAATTTAGTGACCCGACCTATATTCTATGAAAAAGAACAGAATAATATTATTCTAAAATTATTCATAATATAATAAATTGATCTGTCTCTTATTTTCTATAATATTCTAAAAAAACCAAGGAATTCATACACCGTTAGTGAGTTATTATATAGTGTTTATCCAGACCCACCATTACAAAGGGTTACATTGAAATGAATGATTGACCCTCACCTTCTAATTCACTTCATGGTAATTTCTTGTAGTTCTAAAACCATAACCCATTATTACTTTATCATTACTTTGAAATTTGAAATAGCCTCTAGTGATAAATAGGTGAGCATAATACCTTTTAGGGACCCATCCCTATATCATCAAGGTATTCCGTTTGATTCTATTATAATTTATGTGATAAGAAATAAACGGAATTTGATATCACTACTATCAGTATTAATAATAATGAGGTATTACATGAATAAATATTTGAATTTCCAAATCAATGGTATTGTTTTTAATTGTTTGAGGATGCTATTAATTAAAAATAATGTTACATTAAATTATATTAATTAATAAATGCGTAATAGTGGGAATTTAAACTGATTTTATGTGATAAAATTTTATTGAAAATAAATTTTATATTAAATGTATGTTTTTAAATAAAACACATGTGATTTAATTAAATGAGTTAATTTCATCGACATGATAAAAAAATATAATATATACATTTTAATGTTGATTTTTTAAAAAGGGGTTTTGGTAGTTTTTAATGTTGAAATTTATTTAATTAATAAGAGTATTTTATTTAATTCCAATTATATGGTATTATGGACCAAATAATATATTTTTATATAGAATGGTAATTTTTTAAAATTAACATCATTCATGGAGTTGTGTAGTTAGTTTATATGTTATTTATTGATTTCTAAATGATTGAAATTATATTATAGTTTAATTAAAATGTGAAATAATTGATATAGTGTATTCAAATTTCTTTTATAAAAAATAAATATGAAATTATATGTTTGAATGAGATTTAAAATAAAAAATTTCCAGCTAAAACATGATTTTCAAACTCATTACTTTTGTTAGATAATTGACGAATTTCATGTTAATTTTAAGTTTAAATGAATATTTTTCATGTTGATTAAAAAGGAAATAAGCATAAATTTATATATTGAAAATCATTATCCTTTCCCGATGAATGGAATGTGAGGATATTAAATGACTGGTTTTTAACTTAATATGGGATATTAGATGATTTATATTATTTTAATGAATTCTTAATCCATAAATATTTTGTAAAATTCAATATTTTATCTATAATATTATTATATCTAAACTATTTAAATTAAGGGTTAATAATCATTAATAGAAATTTAGAAGATCATTGTATAGACTATGTGATGATGTGATCTATGGGATTTTTTAGCCTTGTGTTATATCATGATATATAAATCATTCTATGTTTTTGGAATATACTAGAGTTATAGAACATGTTCCATGTGTTTGAAATGGATACTAAATGTATTATGTGTTTTTAAGGGATTCATTTTGATGAACTTATATATCAAGGATAAAATATGTTGCATGTATTTAATAAAGATAATATAGGAGACATGTGTTTTTAGGGATACAGTAGTAGGCTTGTGTTTTGTAGTTATACTATATAGTCAATATTATTTGATTTGACATACATTAACAAAAGTAACAAGCATAAAATGACATCAGTCATTGTGAGTATATTTATTATTATGGTGGATTAGTTTGTAATCTATATATTTTAAAGACTGATGTCTATTTCTATTGAAAGTAAATATACATAATAACATCACTCATAAAAAAAATTTTAATCTCAATGTTAAACCAAGTTCCATAGTGGTATCCATTGATAAAATTTCCCACAACATGAATGTATACACATCATGTGCATAAATAGTTTATATGTGGTAATACAGAGAATATCATAAGACATTTTAGATCATAATTAATGATTAATAACATCTTAGAGTTGATTAACTTATGTTGTTTGAGTATAAATCAGGGTATTCTTTCTATAATTTCATTGAATCAATTTCAGTGGAAATATTTTATTATATTCATACTTGTGTTATATTATTACTTTTGTTGGATGAATGTTATTATTGGGAATCATTAGTATATAGTTATTGATTTTACTAATGATTTTATTACGATATTATTGTAATTATGGTTACATATATTTATTGTTGTGACTTTTTTATGTTATGATCCCTTTGAAGGTAAATCACTAGCCAATCGACTCATTTAAAACCTCATGCCCAGTCACAATACTGTGGAAAATATGAAATTCATTTCAAACTATGGGTAGCATGAGAAATAGGTTTTATTATCATTATAGATTCTTTGAGAATGATGAACCAGTCAATCAATATTTTATATATTTTCAATCCTAATCCCCCATCAATTATTTAGATGATTAACACAAAAACTATTTTCATTTATTTCTAAAACTATATTGAATTTTGGTTAATGCAATCACATAATTCCCAAAAAAAATTAAAAAAATGCAATTATATTTGGTGTAGGGATTTACAAGTATAATCCTTTAATAAGAATTATTATATGAATAGAAAAACCATGAAACCCTATGGTCACACTATTTCCAATTCTTTTGCTGTGGAAAGATTCCTCATGTGTTATCGTCCACTGGCATGCATTCTATTAACCAGCATTCCCACTTCATAAAGGCATGTGGCCTTCATCACTTTCCAGTGATGTCTACTCCATGATAAAAATAGGATAATGGGATGTCAATTACTTCTTATATGGATTCTTCCTTGGAATTCTTAGACTAGTATGGGTCTACAACATTAATTAAGAAGTGGTTCATTCAACTCATTCATGATTACATCTCCTTGTGGATGTTGGTTAATTACATAACTTCTATTTATACATTCCTAGAGGTCTTGAAAAATGCACCATCCTTGAGTCATATTAGTTGTCATGTTGTGAATTGCTGACATGTCCTGATGCTGAAACATTGGTCACATATATTCTTCTACATAAGAGGGACTCTCAAGGTCATGGAACCTAAGGAATCCAATAATGGTCATGGGGTATCTTATTACCAAGGCATTCCTTACATGGTTTTCCTCCGGCATAACTTATTGAACATGGGGTAGTAGTTACAAGATGCGAGTTTATCATCTTATGGAGATATAGTTGGATAATCAGAATTATTTATGCAAGGGGATTAGATAGGTACACCCATATGAGTGAGGACCTATAATGTTTACCAACGGATAGTTCATAATGCCTATTGATAGAGGAACTAGGGTGGTGCATCTCATAAAGATATGTTTTTTCACCATGAAGGGTTATATCCTTAGGAGGGAGGAACCAAGGTTTAATAGATGGATTGGTCATAATTCCAAGTGAGAGAGGAATTGGGTTGGTGAATCTCATTAAGATAATGTTTCACATTGTGAAGGGGTGGGTCCCTAGGAGGGAGGAACCAATGTTTTCTTGATGTATGGGTCAGAACTCCAAATGAGAGGGGACCTAGGATTGTTTTCCTCATAAGGATAAGGTTTTACATCATAATGGGGTAGGCCCCTTTGATGGAGGCACCAAGGATTACCATATAGATGTGTCATAATTCCTTATGAGATCCAACCTCGGATAGTGTGTCTCATAAAGAAAAGGTTTCACACCATGAAGGGGTACATACCCAGGAAGAAGGAACCATGGTTTACTAAATATATGGGTATGATATCCTGATGAGAGAGCACTAAGGATTGTGTGACTCAAATTGAGAGGGCTTCAAAATTTAAAGGGGTATATCCCTAGGAAGGAGGTACTATGTTTTAATATATGGATGGGTCAGAACGCCATACGAGAGATAACCGGGGATGGGGTGACTCATAAAATAAGGTTTGACACTGTGAATGGGTACATCCTTAATAGTGAGGAACCAAGGTTAACAATATGAATTGGTCATAAAATCCAAAGATAGAGGACTAAGGATTTTTTGTTTCATAAATAAAAGGTTTCACACCATGAAGTGGTATGTCCCAAGGATGAATGCACCAAGGTTTTCCATATATATGGGATAGAAAACATAGTGAGAGAGGACTTGAGATTGTGTGTCTCATAAAGAGAATGTTTCACACTATGAAGGGGTATAAACCTAGAATGTAGGCACCAAGGATTATCATTGGTAGGTATTGAACCTTAGGTAGGAATCTCATGTACCCTATATAGCATATAGGAATCAAAACCCACGTAGTTTAAGAGGGTATGGCATGAGATATACACATGGTTATGTACCCATTGTAAGAGAAACTTGATTGGATGATCTATGTTGTGGGTATTATGAATGGTTAGATTCCTTGGTTCTACTAACAAAACTGATGATTTGGATGGGTCTTACATATTGGAATTACCCATATAGACGGCTTGATCTCAGTGAGATAAGTGTGGGATGTTGAAGCTGATGAGGTGTTGGGGTGGAACAGATGGTGTGGATGGAGAGGATGGAGTGTTAGGGGTTTTGGGCATGAACCTCAGGTAGGATTCCTACATATCCTAGTTAGTTGTGAATCAATGTTCATTTTGTTCTAAATTGGGAGTTGGTGTGTACACAAATGAGAAAGCCTGGTCAAAATGGGACTTGTGGTTGGGAAAAACTTATAGAATATTTCCACTAGACATGTTGAGGCTTATGCATGGGAGAAGAAAAAATAGATATAGATTAGGTCTTACCCTAGGATAATTCCTATGTAGAATACAATTTGGGGATTACGCATGAAGGCTTCCATGTAGACGTGGAGAAGATATGGTCTCCCATGTCATGGGAATGATCTTACCGGGGATATAACCCAAAGTAGATCATGATGGATGTATATGAAGGGTAGATTCTAGGCTTGAACCTCACAGATGCTTCCAATGTATCCAATGTAGTTCGGAATCAAATTCAATTTAATTCATAAAGGGCCATGGGTTATAAATCATAGCATCCCATGAAGGATAAAACCGGGGGTTACTCTAAAAGGATTCCCTTGTGGGAGAAATATTTCATGCACACTACTAACCTTTAATCCCGTGTGAGTCATGCAATGTGTCAGAAACAAAAATATGTAGTATTCCAGATGGTCACGTCATGAAAGGTATATTAGAAATAGATAGTGTAGTAATTACGCATGGAAGCGGATCTAGAGAATCTCATTCCATGCGAGGAGGATCTAATTCCTTGCGAGGAAGATCTCACTCCCGTGGAGATGAGTGGGTGTGGAATATGACCCAGACATGGCACCAAATGTTCATTGCACTTGGTGGTTCTAAGGTTTAACATCGTGTACTGATAATGATAGATCTAGGTAGTTTTACAACCTGTAACATGGACTGGTAGGACTCGCTCCTCACCCCTTGGGATTACATAACTAATGATCACCAACACATGGGGAAGGGAAGTCATCTATAATGCCATGTTGTAATGGTGTGGAGGAGTGGTCAGTTGTGGGGTTGATTTAGCATCTATTTTCTGAAATTATTGTGAGTTAGTGTAAATGTTACAAAAATAAAGAGGCAAGGAAATGAAAAATGGACACCTCAAAAGGGACAATGAAATCACATTTTAAAATCCTAGAGGGATATATGAAAGAGGGTATCATGAAGTAGGGGGCCTCATTGAGGGGTGATTTGTGAAGAATGGGAGCTTTCGGAAGGTAAGGGCTATACGAAGCATGGTGGATCTACCTCATCATAAATTCACAAGTTGGAAAAGGGTTGATTCTGGGTGGATGTGTGCTTTGTGATCCACAAATACCCCAAATGTATTTCTTCCTCTGTGAAGGGTGTGGACCTCCATGAAAGGCATCCCCAACATAAGTGATTGTAATTAGAAATAAGGGAAGGCGGTATCACAATGCTCCAATAGTTTGGATGATTCATTATCTGGTCTAGTTCACAGTGCATAGGTGTTTCACGAAATGGTACACTGAGATGTGAAGGGTCAATGTATATTTATCATTGAGGTTGAGGGATCCGAATATTATTAGGATAAAGGATCTCACATGGCTCAAATGCGTGCCATGACCCAAAAAGAGGCATTGTGATGGGCTACATCTTCGTTAGACTCATGGAGCCGCCTTTCAAAGACATTATCATGGTTATGGATAGTGTCGTACATGAATTTTTACTATTAGTACCTTGCTTCATTGCGATACTGACTGGTCTTCCTGAAGAAGCTTTACAATGTTGAGTCTTTGGATGATATTTGGGGTTGTTTGATCAAGGATTTACTCTATATTGGTTGTGAGTTATACAAATAATCCCATGGAAAAGAAATTTAGTATAACCCCCCCCCCTTATAATTGGAGGTGATGGGAAATGTAGGGTCATATTCTGAGGGTGAATCAATGAAAAACATGGACATTCATGAAGATGACTCTCAATGAGGATTTCATGAAGTGCATGGGTGAAGAGGCCGCCACGAATCTCGATTGGCTATGCGCATATAAATATCACGTGGGTGGCCCACCATCCATACTGGATCTCCAAGAACCCCAATATAAACAATATTTTCATGATTTTATTTAAACATATGAATACATCTTTGCAAACCAGGTTTTAGGATCCTTTGTTCATGAACGTTGCTTAATAAAATGTGGAATTGATATATGTCTTTGTCTTTTCGAACCGATCTTAGTAAAAAGTATCTCCATGAACCAATGATCAAAAAATGATATTTGTGAAGTAACATAATGAAAAAACCCAAAAATAAACATATTTATGTGATATAATGGTCATCCAACATGTTTCTTGGGAGTTCCTTGCAAGTGCTTCCTAAATGGATGAAATATAGAACAACATCATGACTGGGGAGGACACCCATAACCACTATGACCATGAATTACTATTGTAACTACAATTATAAATTCTAAAGGAGTATCTCATGGGGAATATGATATCATTTTATGGATTCATCTTAATGGATGACATCTTTATCTCACAAGCCAGCAGGTATAAATTAGATCCCTGGTTCTGAGGCACACCATGGAAATTTCAATGGAAAAAATATACTAATAATAACATCTGGAAGGATCACATAGCTATCACAGATGAATTACTCTACAATCATACCCATGATGTTTATGGGAACGCATTGGTGGTTCTGTTATCTCTAAAAGAATACAATACAATCATCAAGGAGGGAATACGAACCTAGGATAAGGCGTGCATCATTGATTGGAATTTTTTCTAGGGTGGAAATTTCCCATATCAGTGGGATTGGGCCTACTGGGTGTGTGTGTCATGTGATGAATTTAGAGTAGAGGTGAGGTGGGTATGCCCTTATAAAGCATCATGGGACCCTAGGTTTTATATCTACTAATCTAAGGAGATCATTCTGACATTTCTAAGTAGATGGTCCTCAAAGACCAACACATTCCATCTACATAATGGGTAGTTCATAATTAGTCTCTACAATCTCCATCACATATCCAGGAAACACATATTTTCTAGAATATATTATGAGTTCTTCCCCATAGAAAATTAATGGGAGTATTAATAGAATATTCTATGTCTCTTGAAGGTGTTGTTGGATCTGGTATTGGGCACTGCCAAGGGAAATAATCTGATGAAGGACTTCTACTTCATGAATTTGTTTTCCCAGTTTCTAAACTTCCTGAAAGAGGATCCTACAAAGGGTGAGGGTTGATCCATGAAAATTCTTAGAATCCCCCACACCAATCTTGGAGGACCCCAGCGAGGCATGGATGGCTCCTAATGGTTAATCCTGGATGATAGCCAATGCCCAATGTGGTGGTAAAGTATTAGAACTGATCCTTAAAAAATAGTAAGGTTAAATAGATTTATTGTGGTTCTCATATGTGGGTGGATAATTCATGTGAGAGATAAGAACATGGGGGCACGACTAAGTATGTTTATCATGGAAGAGATTTTGGAAACATGTTGATGCATCAACCTTAAGATCCCAGTATTGGAGAAGCTACATAATGTACTCCAACATATCATCAAGGTGAAGATGTCATTGTGGATGTGCAGACCACTCCACTTCTTGTAAATATAGTTGTTGGTATACCTGGGAGGCTATTTATATCTAAGTCCCATCTCCTATCCCAATATGATCTTTTGTCTGACAATTCTAAACATCACAAAGAGTTTTCTATTCCAGACTGTCTTACTAGAAGTAATATGAATAGTTGAGAGAGTCAATCAATTAAATTTTCACCCCTTCACTATGATTTCAAGAGTAATAACCATTGATGACCTTATAAAAAAATATAAATTGTAATATATCCTGGTATTTTGAGGTGGAGGGATGGTGGAATGGGTGGACTACATGTTGATCTGTGAATCATACAACCCACACTGATTCACAAGGCAATGCATGTGCCTGTAGAGGATAGCTCTAAAGTTTTACTTGGGATTACATCATGATTATAATCTTTTTGTGATGAGGATGTTATGTCTCAATGATAATAGGTGAATATGGAAGGATGTGAAATGATATGCCTCCATATGTTTTCATATTCAGGATAGTATATGAGTATGCATATAGATGGGAGGCTGCCTACCCTGGAAAAATGTTGAAGCAACAGACCATTAGGGCTAATGATGAAGTGGTCCCTCTACCTTAGAGATAAGGACAAATGTTCGAAAGAGATAATTTTAGGGGTAGTGATGAGTTGCATTTTTTAAGTGGAGCAACATTATACGAACAAAAATTTTTGAGGCCCACACTGGCCATAACTAAAAGAGGACTGGCATAACCAGTCAGGTAGAATCAACAAGAAGTGGAATGATCAATGTGGTTCTACAGGATGCCTAACCAAGCTCCTACGAAGAAATTTCACTGCATAGAAATTCTCGAGGATGATATATATCTAGGGGTCTGGGAAATCAATGATGTCAATAGATAGTTCCTTTGCCCCGACATAATGTGGGAACAAATCAACACGTACGAGATGAAACTAGAGGGAATAGGTTATGTCTTGGAAATATTTATCATGTCCCAAAAAGTGGGGACTCTTATGTGGTGGAATTTCAGGACATAATACATCCCCTATGAACTACATGTCCAACGAAGAACGAGGTGGATGTACTGCTAGATCTAACCTCTCCACCACTATTATCTACTGTTGAACCAGTGATGCACATTCCCCTTATAATGGAATCGGATGGATCCTAAGGGTAATATTATAATGAATATATCCACCTAGAGGATTTTGAGGTCATAGATTCAAATAAATTCACTTTTGAGGAAGGTGAGGTCACAACCTCAGAGAAAACTTCATTGAAGGGATTCTTTTAATATCTCAATGTAATATTTTACTCATTCCACTTATACTATTAATTTCCACATTCTCTATCTAGATTCCCAAAATTCCATCTATTTGTGCATGAAGATATTGCTCCAGTAACCTTTACTAATTAGGGTGGAGGTATAACATCAAGTGTAGAGGACCAAGCCACATGTTCTGTGTCTGGGTTAATATCGGTTGTGGGGCCAATCAGATTTGAGGTGGTAGGTTTTCCACCCTAGAATATCAAGAGATCTCAATAATATTTCTGGGGACACATCATAGTATCCCAACATTGACATCATAGGAGGATGATACACCACCACCCATCTTCTATATGTTTCATTCCTTATAAAGTCGTACTCATGGTTGGCCAATTAAATTGACTGAGATATCTATTTTATAAACATTTTTGGGAGTAGAGGGTGATAAAATTTGTGGAATGGTTAGAGGAGTTGAGATAAGATAAAAAACATGGGTTTTGATCCATGTGGAGTAGGCTTCCCGAGTAGACTATGAAATGACAACTAAAGATTGATCACTTTTGGCTACAGGTGATGTTAGTGGTGGGGCAGTACTCGGGGTTGATATGGAAAACATCATTGAAGTGGGGTCAATTAAGTATGAACAACCTCATAAAACATTTCCCATCCCACAAGATTAAATAGAAGTAGAGTAACCAACCATTGGACTATTGGCTACATTCCTAGCATTTGAACCTATAGATCTTGAAGTGCTAGATGGCTCTAATAATGATGTAGCTGAGGAATGCATTGTGAATAGGCGCATGGTGTGAAAGTGAATCAAGAATTTCATTGATACCCATAGCCACAGTGGGTGAGAATGATGTGGAATATCTTACATTGGATATGCAGTCTATGTATAGGAGGAGTGGATGTTGGTGATCTTCACACGCATGTCTATGACTATCATGCTCAAAAGACGTGAGAAAGATTTTAACACCAAGATGATGCCTGGATCCAGGAGAAATTTGATAGCATCTAGATGCTTCAATAGTCTTAAAATAAGATCCACCATTTTAAATAACAGATGAAAAATCATTCCTCCTTCATCATCAATCAATTAGAATATGTCATACGATTGATGGTCTAGCTGGTGGAGGCCCAAGATCAACTAAAATAGGCAATTTCTGATGTGAATGTTCTCTACAATGAGCTAGACCAGGAACAGATCAGTGAGAGTGAGATTCATTAAATATCCCTTGATGAGGTAAAGGATCTTATGAGATGGTAGAAAAATATAGAGGCCTCAAATGAGATTTTGGTATAGTTGAAACACTCTATTGAAGGGGGATATACATAAGGACTATTTTTCTAAACTTATGAATCGTACTTTCTTGTTTTCTCCATTGAATTGTGTGCATGGACACATTCTCTATTTATTTAATTACCACTTCTCAATCATATATTTTATAAAAATAATAAAATATTTCAATGCTTATATTCTTTGTACACAGAGTGATAAAAAATGGAAGACCAAATAATTTTTCACATTTTAAGAGCGTCAAATAACCATCAAACATTCATTTTTTGATGTTTTTGATTTAACCCCAATACCATTCTGAATGAATGAGGCAATGAATTAAGAATAAGTATCTCAGATTAACTAACATACCTTTCCCAATGTGATCTAGTGTATGAATGGGATAATGCTAGGGGAATCAGAATTTATCTGAATGAAGGGGATTGGAATTGTGGATCATATTAACTATAATTCAGAACATATTGGGAGAAGCATCAGGATGTTGGAAAACTATTGACCATGTTCAAAACTAGGTATCCATATTTAATATCTTAAAATTTGGGCAAAAAAATGGAGGTTGACAATGGACCATGTTCAAACCATGGGACCTATCTCAAATTTTCATAAAATGTATTGTAGGGAGAAGGAAACTATCTTTGGGTGATCCTTCACCAAACACAATTCTGTCAGAGGGTCCCTTCAAAAATGGAATAGGAAGAGGATCATAATGAAGGGGCACATGAAGCATGGGGGTTGAGTGACAGAATGTTTGAATGGATTCCAATACACTCGAAATTATGACACCATGGCTCAAAGCACACTAGTGTGAGCATACTGGTAAAAATAAAGATCAAAACTATATTCAGTAGAAGTATTCTCTCAGATTCCAAATTATATATAATTATGTGAACAATGAAATATATGACCAAAATCAAGGGATAATACTTCATGGGGAGGTCTTCGATATGGCATCCCACCTTTTTTATTACATAACTTTTCATTACATTTTACAAACAGAGGATAATTAAAATCTATGGTCTTGGAAATAAATAACATAATAAATGAAAACATAAAACCTTATTCTAATCCACTTGTAAGGCTTCTTCAAAGGTTCATACTATGTACAATTACTAAATCTCATAACCGGGAGACATACATCAAAAAAACGGTGAGCAGAAGGCCTAGTAAGGAAAACAAGTGAAACAGTTTACATGTGAACTTCACCGATATCAACAAGAACATGGAGACAAAGTGGAATATCATAATAATAATAACAACATGAAACATAACATGAAAATGTGGCTACGAAATTTAATTTTTACATTTATGACCATATCACCTAGGTCCATTCCCAATGTGTCATTAAAATTACCATGGTTATTCACCAAGGTATCGTAAAACTTGTCATCTCTATAGATTTAATTCTTTACCCAATGCATTGGAGTGATATCAGGGCATACCATTAATAATTATTTATTTTCCTGTGATCCACATATATCATAATCAAAACATTTTATAAATAACCCAAAGTGAATAAAATAAATTGGTTTTAGGTCAAAATCGCGACGTTTAAAAAGTGCATAAAAAGAAGATCATTATCTTATTTATAACCCATGCAAAGGGAGTTAGGGTTATATGTATGTTAATTATAGAATAAAATATATAAATATTATGTCTTGATTAATACCCCTAGAAATAAAATGGGTTTGGGTATTCCCATAAATAAAATAAGATAGTTTCTTGAGAAAAAGAGAGAGATTTTTAGACAAAAATAATGCAACATAACGAATATGAAACATGGTTTTTCAAAACATTAAAAAGAGAGGTAATAGAGGTCACCAATTCAAAATACAAACATAATAAATTATAAGGAGAAAATAAAATGGGGATAAAAATAATATATGGAAAATTGAATGTTATACCACATAAAAGTGAACTTGAATGGGAAAAAGAGAAGTTAATAATTCCCTTCACGAAAATTTTTCAGCCTAACGGTGTCGATTAAATTTATGAAAAAATAAGCTGATGAGAGTGGAAAGGGTATCTAATAATCTATAAATAAAATGGAAATAAATAAGGATATATAATAACATAACCTCAGATAATAATATTGAAACAAGAAGACATAACATAAAGGAAGTAATGACTAAAAGAGGAGGGTGAAATGTTCCCTTACCTTGGAGAGTAACATCAAAAACATGATGTTTGGTACCTTGGGGGGATTGATGGAACATTGGGAGGATTACTTGGGATTTAAACAGGCTATTCATTCATTGAGGAGAAATATTTAATTAAATGAATGAAGGAATGATTTTGTATTTATAGAAAAAGTTTGGGAATATTTTATTAATTTCTAAGGGACACCTCATTAGTAGTATTTGCAAAACCATGGGCTTGCCCAGGGTATTGGCATATGGTACTGGAAACTTGGGACACCTCATAACATATCTCAGTGTACAAAAGTTTAATAGAATTATTACATCATGATTACAACATTAATGATGTAATAAACACACCGAAACTCAAAACTATATTTTTATTATTCACCGAAAAAGAAAACATTTTAAAAGAATATAATAAATTCACCCTAACCAAATATCAATTCTCTAAATTCAAAAATGAACTCCATTTTATGAGAATTAATTTCTAATTATGTGATATTTAATTTTTATGTAAAAAGACTATTTACCTACAAAGATACTAATACTTGACTAATAATTTCTGAAACAGTTATTTACTAATGCTATTATATAACATTACCAATCAAGATGCCTAGATTATATTTATACATTCTTAAGTGAGGTTACTATTCCGTTGGTCACTTTACTATTCATAAGGATAATATTACCATTCATAATATACTATTCACAAATAAATATGTTGATCTTATTAGAATCTAAATTTCTTAGTGATGACAACTGTAGAAAGACATTTTTTAAAAATAATTTCACATTATTAATTATTTAAACTATAAAAAAATATTTTAAATTACCTTTTTCACAAAATTCATTAATAATATATAACTTCTATAAATTCATCTTATATTTATCATGACATTCAAAATTCCCAAATTTTACCATAATACGAAATAAAAATTTTATATATACAAAAGTATTACACAAAGTGATTATGTCCTTGTTACATAGCCCCTTAAAACACCTACATATGATGTAAGAGTAACGTGTGCAATGGTGATAGAATTTTGGGGTGGCTCAGAAAACATTTCCGTAGTGGTGATTTCTATCATCTTGAACTTCTCACTTAAGTGATTGTTTTCAAGCTTAATTTGTTGGAGTCTGGGTTGGGCTTGGTCTAGATCAAAGCACAATGTTGCTACATCCTTCCCACGATCTGAAAGATGGGCTTCGTATGAACTGAGTCTAAAGTATAATGCCATCAACTCTTCTTTCTGTATTAATTAACCACGATCATTTGTGCTTATAAACGAAAATCATAATGTTAAGTGTAATGTTTCTAGACATAATATTGGCCAACGGTCAAATAACAGTCAAAACCAAATTGTCCGATTTTAATTATACTCACTTAATTAATTAAAGGATATAGTTTTGTTTAATAACACACATATTAAGGAAACAAATATTATTCAAATGTTCAGGTTGTTACATTCTTCCCCCATTAATAAAATTTTTCCCCTAAATTTTATCTTGTACCCTTAGAAGAGAAAAGGTGTGGGTATTTATTCCTATTAGACTCCTCTGTTTCCCACCTGGCTTCTTCACATTTGTGGTTCATCCACAACACTTTAACTTGAAGGGTAATCTTGTTGGGTAGAACCGTGTCTCTGTAATTCATGATCTCCACCGGCTACTCCTCATAAGAGAGTTCATGTTCCAATTGTACCACAATTGGATTTAGTACATGTGAAGCTTCAGGTATATACTTCCTTCAAAGGGATACATGGAATACATCATGAAATTTTGATAGATTTGGATCAAGTGCATGGTGATAGGCCACTGCTCCTATGCGATCAAGGATTTTAAAGGGGCCAATGTACCTAGATCCGAGCTTCCTTTTCTTCCCAAACCTCATGACACTCTTCCAAGGTGAAATTTGAAGAAATAATTCGTCACTGACACCAAACTACAAGTCCCTTAAAAGGTTTTCGACATACCTCTTTTGCCGACTTTGAGCAGCCCTAATGTGTTTCTCTATGGAATGGAACGTTTCTGTCATCTCTAGAACAAGATCAGGCCCAAAAAATCTTTCTCTCACCAGCTTTATCCCAAAAAGATATAGTTGTACATTGCTTCCCATAAAGATATTCAAAAGGTTCCATTTGAATGTATGAGTGGAAGTTGTTGTTGTAAGAGAACTCAACTAATGGGAGATGTTGATCCCATCCACCCTTAAATTCTACTGATCATGTTATGAGCCTTTCCTCAAGTGTTTGAATAGTCCTTTAATATTGTCCATTAGTTTGGGGGTGATATTCCATACTGAAATTCAATTCAGTACTCAGATATTGTTGAAGACTTCTCCAGAATTTTGATATAAACCATGGATCGCGATCAAATATTATAGAAAGTGGATCTCTTTAGAGTCATACCACTTCCTTTACATAAATCATAGAAAGTTGACCAAGAGAGGAATATTCCCTAATATAAATAAAATTGGAAATCTTGGTGAGACAGTCCACAATAACCCATATCGCATTGTTTCCTTTTGAATTTCTCAGGAGGCCAAAGTCAAAGTCCATAGTGATATTTCCCACTTCCTTGCTGGTATGGGTAGTGGTTTTAATACCCCTTCAAGAAGTTGTGCCACTTCCTTCACTTGATGACATACCAGACACCTTGAAGTGTAGTCAACAATCAACTTTTTCCTATTATCCAACCACTAATGATCATGAAGGTATCTATAAATTTTTGTAATTATAGGATGTATAGAGAACATAGAGATATGAGCTTCATCCATCAACACCTTTATTTCTTAAATAGATGGAACACATAGTTCAGTACAAAATTTTAGTACACCTTCTTAGTTAGTATTAAACATAAAAAACGTCCCATCATTCACAGTTTCAAACTTCTTCTATAACAAAGGATCTCCTTTATGAACTTTCTTGATCTTCTCTAGTAATTACAATTAAGAAATAATGTGGGATAGGGTTGATGATGTCCCTTCCCTAATAATTACCATGTCCATATTTACTTGGTCATTGATCAATGGATCTCTTTGAATCCTCATCATGGACATAACTATTAGGTCTTTCCTGCCTAATTCATCAACATCGTTATTTGCTCTTTTGGGATACTAATGAATTGAACAATCATAGTCTTTAAGAATTTATAACCATCTCATCGTTCTCATGTTCAATTACTTTGGGTGAAAATATACTCCAAACATTGATGGTATGTGTATATATCACATTTCTCCACATAAAGATAGTGCCTCCATATCTTCAGAGAAAAAACGACCACAGCTAACTCAAGATCATGTGTAGGATAGTTCTTCTCGTGATTCTTCAACTGCCGAGATGCATAAGTAGTGACCTTTTCATTTTGGCTGAGGATGCACCCAAGCCCTTTCAGAGATGCATCACTAAAAATAGAAAATCCTTTTCCACATGAGGACAGAAACATAGGTGAAATAACCAATCTCTTATATAGATCTTGAAATCATTCCTCACACACCTTTTTTCAGATGAACATGAACCCTTTTCTAGTTAACTAGGTTAATATATTATAAATTCATGAAATTTTTTTCACAAACCACCTATAATATCCCGCTAATCCAAGGAAACTACGAATCTCAGTTATTGTTGTAGGATGAGGTCACTCTTATAAAACCTTTTTATTTGTAGGGTCAACTACTATTCCACCATTGGTTATAATGTCCCCAAATAAATCAACTTGTTTTATCCAAAATTTACATTTTATGAAATTTCCTTAAAGCCTCTCTATCCAATGACTATTCAAAATAACCCTTACATGATCTTCATACTCCTCACGACATTTGTAATATATCATAATATCATAAATAAAAACTAAAACAAAGTTATCAAGGTAGTCCTTAAGGACTATATTCATCAAATCCATAAAAATATAAGGATCATTAGTCAGTCCAAAGGTCATAACAACAAACTCATAACGCCCTTATCTTGATCGAAAGGAATTTTTTGGAATATCTTCATTCTTTACCCTCAATTAATAATAACTAGAACAAAGATAAATCTTAGAGAAGAATTGAGCCCCATGAAGTTGGCAAATAAGTAATAAAATCTTAGAAGAGGGTATTTATTTTTCACTATGATCCCATTTAGTTCTCTACAATCAATGCATATCTGCATTGATTTGTCATTCTTCACAAAGAGAACAGGTTGTTCCCAAGGAGACACTCTCGATCGGATAAACCCCTTCTCCAAAAGATCTTGGAGTTTCTTCTTTAATTCCTCCAACTCCACATTTTTCATCCTATAAGGGGTATTTCATATTCGAAGAGATCTAGGTATGAGTTCAATAGATAACTCTACCTCTCTTTTTGAGAGAGTTCTGGGTAAGTCCTCAGAATATATGTCAATATATTCTTGGACAATAGAGACATTTTTTATCCTTATACTCGCATTTCAAGGTTATTATTCACCAATAAACTACATAATGAAGTATATAGATGGTTCTTCTAGACAAAGATCAGGTTGAGACATATCTCGTTGGAAGATAACTATAGGATTTCCATTCATGACTACTGAGATTTTATTTAATCTTCATTTTATCATAGCATTGTACTTTGAGAGTCAGTCCATCCTTAGTATAATGTCCAACTCTAGTTTGGTAATTACAACTATATTTGTGATAATATTGTTCTAACTAAATTAAATACGAGAGTTTCTAAACACTAACTATGCTTGGATAATATCCCTCGAATCCTTGACTGATAGCACAAATTTTAGTAATTGTGTGGTTGATTCTAAATTCTTTTCAAAACATGAAAGAAATAAACAAATGCATAGAACCAGGATCAAACTATGTACTTTCTAGCTTTGAGAGAACAACAAGAGTACCTATCGCCACATCATTTGGCACATCAACTTTAGCCATAGTGATAGAAAATTCACGAACTTGTTCCATTGTCCTTTGTTGAGGTTGATGGTGATTCCCCTCCACTACCCTCAGATTTGGACAGTGATTGGAAAATTGCCGAAGTTTTCCTAACACATAGAATTGGACATCAGGTAGTGGCTACACCATCTTACCCATGTCATTAGTAATGGGAAGTTGAGGCTTCATCTCACTACAAAAATTCCATTCAATATGGACATCTCTTCCAGGCATTTCTCTGTACCGTATCTCGAGAAGGTAGTTCCCCGAATGCTTCTTCCCACATTTATTACATGTGGGATGTTTAACATTCATGCAACCGCTCCGCTGATCAATGGTCCTCCGTAGGCTGGCCTCTATTGATATCTTCTTTTCATTGGATTTTTTAGTCCATTGCATCTCACCAAACACCAGTTTGACATTCCTTTCACTCCATACATTCTCTTCATAGCTATCATAATCTCAGTTGGATAGATTTTTCCGGTAATGAGGTCTCATCCCACCAAAGTATCTATAAAACATCCCATTAAGATCCATGAAAACATATGAGTTATAATGGGAAATTCATGGGAGGTTCATCTCTTATCTTCCAATAGATTCATTCTCCTTCTGCTTTAGTTTAAGAAACTCCATCTCCATTTTTTGTTATCATCGATCGAGGGAAATAGTTATTGAAGAATATACCTCCGAACTCTTCCCACTCCACATATTCAACCTCCACTCATGGTCTCCTATTTTTAATCAACTCCCACTACCGATCAGCTTCTCCATCTAAGCGGTAAACATCCAGCTTGACCTTCTCTATTCTGAATAGTGGAGCATAAAAAAGATCTTATCGATAGAGCTGGTCTACTGTTCAGTAATAAATTGGTCAGTTAATCCACTGATGTTTGGTGGTCGTTGACATATAATGGACTCAACAAAATGTTGTTCCCTTTATGGTAAGATCAGTCTCTCATCTTGATTCAAGTTGCTTCTCATAACATGAGTAAGTTGGTTCATCATTCACATAAAAGATTCCATTCCAGCTACCATCAGAGGTCCGTCAGTGCAGGTTCCATTGTGGTCACCATTTTCATAGTTCCTCTAATTGCTTCCATTTTCTAAAATAATAAAACCTTAATTAGAATCTTATTTAATTTACAAATATTTTAACTCTGAATGATTTTTATGACTTAAATCTTTAGGCTTAAACATATTATTCTTTAATAACAATTGCATTTCTCTATAAATCCTTCATAATGATTCATAAAAAGCTTACAATTAACCAAACATATCCACCAGGAGTGTCAAACCATGAGTTTAATAAGGCCCTTTGTCATGTACCAGGATACCCCGGGTCAAGCCCTAAACACTTTGTCAGAGTTTTTACTTCTATGTATATCTTTACCAGATCAAAATCCACTTGTTCATATCTAGACATGGATTTATTTGCTTGGAAACCTCTTACTTAATATTTCATAAAAATACCTGAAAGAATTCCTATATTTAAACTTTTCTATAGGGTTATTACAAATGTTTTTAGAGCCTAATTTATCTAAATAACTAAACAATCCTTTAATACCAACTATGGAATCCCACATTTTTTATTACATAACATTTCATTACATTTTACATATATAGGATATTTAAAGTCTAGTTTATTGGAAATCTGGAACATAATACTGTAAAAAATAAAACAATATTCTAATACACTTTTATTTCATCATCATAGGTTAATCCTAAGTACAATTTCTGCATCTCATAACCTGGAGATATACATCCAATGAAAGGGTGAGCAGAGGGACCTATAATGAAAAACAAGTAAAATAATTTACATGTGAAATTGAGTGATATCAATTGGAATAGGGAGATAAAGAGGCATATCATAATTATAATAACATGAAACATAACTCGAAAATGTGGCTACAACATTTAGTTTAGACATTCATGAACATATCATCAAGGTCTATCCCCAAGTTTTCATAAACATTAAAAAGCTTATTTAGCAAGGTATCATAAAAATTGTCATCTTTAGAGATTAAATTTGTTACCGAATGCATTAAAGTTCTATCGGGTTGCACCCTTAATATGTATTTATTTTCATATGACACATGTAAATCATTATAAAAACATTTCATAAATAATGCAAAGAGAATAAAAGAAGTGGGTTTCATGTCAAAATTGTGATGTTTAAAAAGTGATTAAAAATAAGACTATTATTTCATTTAAAACCCATGGAAACGGAGTGGGGGTTTTATGTATGTCAATTCCAGAGTAAAATATATCAATATAATTAATTGATGAATACCCATTGAAATGAATTTTTTTTTGGTATTCATTTATGTTATATAATATAATTTCTTGAGAAAATAGAAAGATTTTGAGATGAAAAGTATGTAGAATAAAACTTATGCGACGTGGTTGTAGAAAAAATTAAATAGATAAGGGAAAAGAGGTCACCCTTTCATAATACAGTCATAATATAGTATATGTATAGAGTAACATTGTGATTAGAACATGATATATGTCACGAACCGACCCAACGGGGCTCGAGCCGCGACTCCCCAAGCCCGCCTCCAATAGGCCATGGGCTGGCGACCAGCGCCGAGTAGGCTATCACACACATGGGAGGCATTAGCCTAAGGTACCGGTACACACGCACCCACAAACACTTCCATGCAACAGTGCAGAGATATAGATACTGGAAAGTAAAAGCATGCATACACTATCCCACAACCAGAGAGAAACAACAAAAGTACAAAGGGCAAAACAGGGCCCACCAAAAGAAAACTACAAAGTGCGTCCAACCTGCTCTGAAGAAGGGGAACGCTGCCACAAACACCCGCCAGAAAGCTCCCTCGGCACAGCTCCGGTAAACACCCAGGTCAACTCGCTCACTAAGCTTCACCTGCTCCGGGTCCTCCTGGGACTCCGTAAATAGGTCCGAGGTCTGCACAAGACACAAACATGTGTGGGCAAAGCCCGTGCAGGGGTGAGTATAAACATACTCAGTAGGCACCCCAAAAACCCAAAACCAAAGGGAGCAACTGAAAGACAACAGTCTGCTCAACCGAACCAGAGGGAACCCAGACGAGAGAGAAACTCCATCTCGTGACCATCCTCGGCTAAACACAACAAGTAATCTCAGCTCAGCTCAGGTGTATGCCCATACATACACCTGGAACAATCCAGATATACACACCTCACGCCACAGAGCCACAAGAGGTACCGACCTCATCACCAGCAACTGTCCACAACCAGGAGAGTACACCACGAACACTGTCATACCAGATGACACTCATCTGAGAGATACACTCCATCGGGTCCCAAACAAACATCTTAGACGCTCACCCGAGACACCACGCTCATCGGATAACATCACTGAGGAAACATCGCTGAAACACCATAACCACCAAACTCCTCGGATAGGGGATCGCCGCTAGGGTTCACTAGGGGATACCAAGACCCACTCCGGTATACGTAGCTCACATATAGGGGATCACTCCAGGGTCCGCTGGGGGATACCACGACCCGATCTGGCATACGTAGTTCTCACAGATAGGGGATCACACCCAGGATCCGCTGGGGGATACCACAACCCGATCTGGCGCTCGATAGAAGCTCCACACTCAGATAGAGGATCATCGTCCATATAAAGCTGGTCACAACGATACCGGAACCCTATCTGGTATAACTCGCGATGTAGGGGATCGAACCGACGATGCCACAACCCTACCGAAACCACGCGTTGAGTAGGGGATCGCATAACCAACGATATTGTAACCCTACTATAAACCACATGCTGAGTAGGGGATCGTATACCCGACGATGCCACAACCCTACTGAGCACGGTCCACCGCGTAGGGGATCATATTCCCGATGATGACACAAACCCTACGGGGTTAACCTGCTAGATAGGGGATAGCCGCCCGTGAATAAGCGGTCACAACGATACCAAGAACCCGATCTAGGGTAAAGATGCTAGAGGATCCGCTCCGGGCCCACCGGAGGGATACCACAACTCTAATAGTTTAAAAATCCCATCTAGAGGATCAAAAACCCATACGAAGTTTGTGATACCACACGAACCCTCGTAGGAACGAACCAAGGGAGAACCCTCAACCACTGCTGGTCCAAACATCGCTAACCTGAGCAACTCGCCACAATGCCACACTGCGCACCTCCGAAGCCAAAACCGAGGCCACCATCGCGTTCCACGCGGAAACACACACATGATAGGCTGTTTACTCGCCCAAAATGGAGCACCGGTGAAAAAGGCACTATTCACCGTAGCTAGCTCGTGCGGGGCCCACACAACGATCCCGAAACCCATCGAGCGGATCACACCACGGCGATTCCCTCGGGAAAACAAGAGGAATCGACTACTCGCTCGTCCAAAATGGAGACCCGGTGAACAAGGTACTACTCACCGAAGGCCAACTCGGGTGGGGCCCACGCCTGGATTCCGAAACTCATCGAACGGATTGCACCATTGCAATCCTCTCAGAAATACACTCAGGATCGACTATTCATCTGCCAAAATCGGACTCCTGGTGCAAAAGCTGTGTTTCCCCGCAAACGCAAAAACCCAACCTCGTGGGTCCCGCACCCCGTTCTCAGTCCCAACACCCAGAAACCATCTCAAAAAGTTCGTCGTACCATCAGGGTCTCAACGCCACTGACGGATCGTCAATCGGACGCTCCGGGTAGAAGTTACCACGGCCCGAAGTCGTAAAATAATAAAATAATATTATTTTATACGACGTTTCTAGCTCCCGGGCCACGATCCCGAACCTTTAAACCCTCAAACCCATACCAGAGGGTTCGCCTCATCTTCAGGGTCACGTCGCCGCAAACGGCGCGCGAATCCGACTCCCGGAGTGCATCATACGGGGGTTTAAAGACCCCCGTATGCGAAAAGGGGCCGGACAGGCCGGTCCGGCCGGCCTGGATCGGCCGCCGCCGCCCGGCCGCCCTAGCCGGCGGCCTCCTCCGTGCGCCGCCGCGCTGGGCGGCCGGCCACCGTGGCTCCGCCGCGCGCCGCCACGCTGGGCGGCCGGCGGCAGCGGCTCCGCCGCGGACCGTCGGGGGCACCCGGGGGTCCGTTTTGCGATCCGGAGGTGTCTACATGACCCTCGGGACCCGATCTATACTGCTACGGCTTCAATTTATAGAAAAACGCAGCAAAAATGGTATCGGGGGGTTAAAACACAAATCCTACTACCTCGCGGGCGAAACACCGACGTTCTGCCTCAGATCCGCGCTCCAGAGCTTCCACTGCACGCTCCTGGAACGTTCGTCGTCGAATTTCGAGCTCGTGGGCGCTTCGTTTGCTCGACTCGGAGGAGCGGCAGCGAAGAATGACGAAGAACGCCGAGAGGAACGATAAGGGGGGGGGGGGGGGGGGCTGATATTTATATCAGCCGCCCGCCGGCGCCATACCCGCATCGGTCCCGACGCCCGATGCGAACAAAAGTAAGGTCACCCCTAGGGTAAACACGCCGTTCTGAACACAACGGCGGACTCAGATTTCCCATCCGAGAATCCATTCAGAAGTTATTCGAGCCGACGCTCGCACACTAACTTTGTTACATATTAACGGAAACACCCCTGGTGGCGTTTCTCACCGCAGTTCCGCACTCGCAAAGTTTACACCTCGCCTAGGGTAAACGACATGTTCCGGACGCAACCGTGCCCTCAGATTCCCGTTCTGAGCTACCATTTTGGAGAAATCACACCCCCACCACATGCATAGTATAAAAAAACTTAATATTTTTATAAAATTAATTCCGAGAACACCGGGCCTCGGAATCGCACACCGTCTTCGCGCCTAGCTCTGGAATTATTCCTAGAAATATTCCAAAGTCTGACAGGGCCAAAAACCCGAGTCGCTAAATCCTCCCCCCCTTAGAACTTTTCGTCCTCGAAAAGTCCTAATCACAAGGAAAGCGACTGGACTCTCAACTGGGTCTCACACACCAGCGAGCTCACCAACAAACAACCACTCAGGGTCTTACCAACGCCCTGAACAAAACTCGAGAAATCAACAAAAGGAAAGAGTACCGCTAAAAAGTGTCTGACAAACTACTGCAGTAAGTAGAAAAGACACAAGGCGTACCTCTATCCATCTGCGGTGCCTCTGGGTCGACTGCCTCCAGGGCATGCAACTGTCCTTGCCCTCGGCCACCAGCTCCCTGAGATTGGCGTGGACCACCTGGGGGTGGGGGTGGTGGCAACTGGTACTGCTAACCACCGCCTCCCACTGCACCAGCTCCGCCGCCACGTCCGCCGCCCTGCAGACCTCCTTGCTCGAGACACTGCCTCTGCCACGGCGGTCCATCGACCAGCTCCCTCTCAGCAGCACGTCGGGTCGGACAATCTCTAGCAAAATGTCCCCGACCATCGCAAGCGTAACACCGCCTCTCCTACGGCTGACCAAAACTGACCTGTGAGCCCTGAGGCTCAGATCCTCCATCCTGGGGTCGCCTCCTGAAACGTCGGCCACGTCCAGACCCCTGAGTCTGTCGTCGGCTACCAGATGCCGATTCGACTGAAAAAGTCTCATCCCTTGAGTGCCCAGCACTAACAGGGGGAAACTGCTCAGCCAGAAAACTCTCCACCACCAACGCTCGCTCCAGCACTCCAGCATAGGTGGGCAGGCACAAGGAAACCACGCCTGCTCGGATTTCCCTACGTAAGCCCTGATCAAAGGTCCAAGCCCTAAAGAACGGGTCTCGAACCATATCCAGGGAGTAGCGCAACATGTCTGTAAACCTCGCTGAGTAATCCGACACACTCATGCTCTCCTGTCGAAGCTGCAGAATCTCCTGGATCCGCACTGACCTCAGCGTCACCAGATAGAACTCCTCCCTGAAGAGCCACTCAAACACTGCCCACATGAGCGTCTCCTCATCATGGGACTGCGTCACCAAACTCCACCATCGCCCGGCAGAACCATACAGGAGGCTCACCGCTAGGACCACCATCTGATCTGGAGGTGTCCTCACTAGGCGGAAAACTCGGGTGGGTGCCTCAAGCCAGTCATCAGTTGCCTGGGGTCTGGATCACCCCGGAACCTCAGAGGTCGCTGCCTCTGGAACTCGTGCAGTGCACTCAGCCTGTGCACAACCTCGTCCTGCACCGCCGGCATAACCAGATGCTCGACAGGTGGTGTCTCAACTGACAGTCCACCTGGAGGTGCAACCTCAGAACCTGCGCCCTGCTCCACAGCCACTACACGGGGCGGGTCATCAGCACAATCCAATTGCAGAACCCTCACTGGCTGTCGTCATGGAGTCATCCTGAAATACATTCAAGACGCACCACATTCAAGAGTATATATGGAGAGATGACTCAAGAAGGACAAGGAAAAACCAAAACCCCAGTCCTATACGATTCATGTTCCATTATATCCCCACAACCCGTGTACGAATGTCCCGAGTCGAAAGGTAGGTTATCAGAGTCCTGGTGTATAGATACGTCGGCTGCCGCACCAACACTGGAGTCCCTGGCCTGAAAGCCGATCTCGAAACACCCTAACACTGCCGTTATGCAACCCAAACCAAAATCACAGCTAGACCAGCTACGATCTAAGATCCCAAAGGTGGAACCTCCTCTGATACCAATCTGTCACGACCCGACCCAATGGGGCTTGAGCCGCGACTCCCCATGCCCGCCTCCAATAGGCCAGGGGATGGCGACCAGCGTCGAGTAGGCTATCGCACACATGGAGGCATTAGCCTAAGGTACCTGTACAGACGCACCCACAAACACTTCCATGGAACAGTGCAGAGATATAGAAACTATAAAGTAAAAGCATGCATACACTATCCCACAGCCAGAGAGAAACAGCAAAAGTACAAAGGGCAAAACAGGGCCCACCAAAATAAAACTACAAAGCACGTCCAACCTGCTCTGAAGAAGGGGAACGATGCCACAAACACCCGTCGGAAAGCTCCCTTAGCACAGCTCCGGTAAACACCCCGGTCAACTTGCTCACTATGCTCCGCCTGCTCCGGGTCCTCCTGGGACTCCGTCAAAAGGTCTGAGGTCTGCACAAGACACAAACATGTGAGGGAAAAGCCCATGTAGGGGTGAGTATAAACATACTTAGTAGGCACCCCAAAAACCCAAAACCCTAGGGACCAACTGAAAGACAACAGTCTGCTCAACCCAGCTAGAGGGAACACAGACGAGAGAGAAACTCCATCTCGTGACCATCCTCGGCTAAACACAACAAGTAATCTCAGCGCAGCTCATATGTATGCCCATACATACACCTTGAACAATCCAGATATACACAGCTCACGCCACAGAGCCACAAGAGGTACCGACCTCATCACCAGCAACTGTCCACAACCAGGAGAGTATACCATGAACACTGTCATAACAGATGACACTCATCCCAGAGATACACTCCATCGGGTCCCAAACAAACATCTCAGACGCTCACCCGAGAGACCACGCTAGTCGGATAACATCACTGAGGAAACATCGATGAAACACCATAACCACCAAACTCCTCGGATAGGGGATCACCGCTAGGGTCCACTAGGGGATACCAAGACCCACTCCGGTATATGTAGCTCACAGATAGGGGATCAATCCAGGGTCCGTTGGGGGATACCACGACCCGATCTGGCATTCGTAGTTCTCACAGAAAGGGGATCACACCCAGGATCCGCTGGGGGATACCACAACCTGATCTGGCGCTCGACAGAAGCTCCACACTCAGATAGAGGATCATTGTCCATAGAAAGATGGACACGACGATACCGGAACCCTATCTGGTATAACTCGCGATGTAGGGGATCGAACCGACGATGCCACAACCCTACCGAAACCACGTGCTGAGTAGGGGATCGCCTAACCAACTATACTATAACCCTACTATAAACCACATGCTGAGTAGGGGATCGTATACCTGACGATGCCACAACCCTTCTGAGCACGGTCCACCACGTAGGGGATCATATTCCCGATGATTCCACAAACCCTACGGGGTTAACCTACTAGATAGGGGATCGCCACCCGTGAATAAGCGGTCACAGCGATACCAAGAACCCGATCTAGGGTAAAGATGCTAGAGGATCCGCTCCGGACCCACCAGAGGGATACCACAACTCTAACAGTTTGAACATCTCATCGAGAGGATCACAAACCCATACGAAGGTTGTGATACCACACGAACCCTCGTAGGAATGAACCTAGGGAGAACCCTCAACCACTGATGGTCCAAACGTGGCTAACCCGAGCGACTCGCCGCAACAACACACTGCCCACCTCTGAAGCCAAAACTGAGGCCACCATCGCGTTTCACGCGGAAAAACATGCAGGATGGGCTGTTTACTCGCCCGAAATGGAGCACCGATGAAAAAGGCACTATTCACCATAGCTAGCTCGTGCGGGGCCCACACAACGATCCCGAAACCCATCGAGCGGATCACACCACGGCGATCTCCTCTGAAAAACAAGAGGAATCGACTACTCGCTCGTCCAAAACAGACACCCGGTGAAAAAGGCACTATTCACTGAAGGCCATCTCGGGTGGGGCCCATGCCTGGATTCCGAAACTCATCAAACGGATTGCACCATTGCGGTCCTCTCGGAAAAACACTCAGGATCGACTATTCATCTGCCAAAATCGGACTCCTGGTGCAAAAGCTGCGTTTCCCCGCAAACGCCAAAACCCGGCCTCATGGGGCCCGCACCCCGATCTCAGTCCCAACACCCAGAAAACATCTCAAAAAGTTTTTCGTACCATCAGGGTCTCAACGCCGCAGACGGCTCGTCAATCGGATGCTCCGGGTAGAAGTTACCACGGCCCGGAGTCGTAAAATAATAAAATAATATTATTTTATACGACGTTTCTAGCTCTCGGGCCACGCTCCGGAACCATTAAACCCTCGAACCCATACAGGAGGGTTCACCTCGTCGTCAGGGTCACTTCTCCGCAAATGGCGCGCGAATCCGACTCCCAGAGTGCAAGATACGGGGGTTTAAAGACCCCCGTATGCGAAAAGTGGCCGGACCGGCCGACGCCGCCGGCCCGCCCTGGCTGGCGGCCTCCGCCGAGCGCCGCCGGATTCCACCGGCCCCGGCGCCGCCGTGCCGGCAGAACTTCAGCGGACCGGTGGGGGCACCCCAGTGGTCCGTTTTGCGATCCGGAGGCTACTACACGGCCCTCGGGACCCGATCTATACTGCTACAGCTTCAATTTACAGAAAAACGCAGCAAAAATGGGATCGGGGGTTAAAACTCAAATCCGCCTACCTTGCGGGCGAAACGCCGACGTTATGCCTCAGATCCGCGCTCCAGAGCTTCCGATGCACGCTCTTGGAACGTTCGCCGTCAAATTCCGAGCTCGTGGGCGCTTTGTTTGCACGATTTGACGGAGCGGCGACGCAGAACGACGAAGAACGCCGAGAGGAACGATAAGGGGGGGGGGGGGGCGCTGATATTTATATCAGCCGCCCGCCGGTGCCATACCCGCCTCGGACCCGACGCCCGATGTGTACAAAAGTAAGGTCACCCCTAGGGTAAACGCGCCGTTTTGAACGCAACGACGGACTTAGATTTTCCATCCGAGACTCCGTTCAGATGTTATTCGAGCCGCCGCTCGCACACTAACTTTGCTACTTATTTACGGAAACGCCCCTGGTGGCGTTTATCACCGCAGGCCCGCGCCCGCAATGTTTACACCTCGCCTAGGGTAAACGGCACGTTCCGGACGCAACCGTGCCCTCAGATTCTCGTTATGAGCTACCGTTTAGGAGATATCACACCCCCGCCACGTGCATAGTGTAAAAAAAACTTAATATTTTTATAAAATTAATTCTGGGCACACCAGGACTCAGAATCGCACGCCGTTTTCGCGCCTAGCTCTGGAATTATTCCTAGAAATATTCCAAAGTCTGAAAGGGCCAATAAACCTAGTCGCTAAAATATATAAACATGAAAGTTATACCACAAAAAAGAGAACTTGAATCAAAAAAAGAGAAGTTGAGTATTCCACTTATGAAAATTCAGCAACCTAATGGCATTGATGAAAAATCAGAAAAATAATATTATGAGAGTGGAAAGGGTATATCATCATTCAGATATAAAATGGAATGAAATAATGTTATAGAATAACATACCGTCACATAATAAAATGGAAACGAGAAGACACCACAAAAAGGAAGTCATTATTAAAAGAGGAGGGTGAGACATTCCCTTACCTTGAAGAGTAACATAAAATTATCAATGGTTGGGACCGTGGGGGCCTGAGGGCACCTTGGGAGAACTCCATGGAATGCAAAATTACTATAGTTTCATTAAGTAGGAATTTGGAATAAAATAAATAAAGGAATGGGTTGGTATTTACAGCAAAAGTGAGGGAATATTTTATTAATTTCCAAAGGACACCTCATTAGTGGTGTTTGCAAAACCATGGGCTTAACCATGGTATTTTCCCAGGGTATTTGACACTTGGGACACCTCATAACATATATTATTCTCCAGAAGTTGACCAGAGTTATTACATCATGATTACTTCAATAATGGTGTCATTAAAAACACATAAACTCAAATCTTTATTTTTACTTTTCACCGATAAACAAAAAATTTTATTAAAATATGATAAATTCACCCTAACCTAATACTAATTCTCTGAATTCAAAAATTAACTCCATTTTATGATAATAAATTTCTAATTATGTGATATTTAATTTTTAAGTAAAAACACCATTTTCCCTAAAAAATACTATTGATTAACTAATAATTTTTGAAAGAGTTATTTACTAATGATATTATATCACATTACCAATCAAGATGCCTAAATTGTATTTATTTTTTCTTATCTGTGGTTACTATTCCAGTGGTCATATTACTATTCATAAGGGTAATATTACTAGTTATAATTTACTATTCACCAAAAAGTAGGTTGATCTTATTAGAATCTAAATTTTTTACTGATGAAAAGTGTAGAAAACCATTTTTTGAGAATCATTTCAAATTATTAATAATTGAAATTATAAAAAATTATTTTAAAATACCTTTTTAAAATTTTCATTAATAATACGGATCTTCTATAAATCCATCCTATATTTATCTTGACATTTGAAACTCACAAATTTTACCATAATAAGAAATAACAATTTTATATATACAAAAGGATTACATATAGTTACTAAGGCCTCATTAGATAACCCATTGTGACACTTACATAGGACCTAAGAGTATGGTGTTCAACGATGATAGAATCTTGGGATAGATCAGACAAAATTTCTTGAGTATTGATTTCTATCAGCTTGAACTTCCCCCTTAAGCGATTTTGTTCAATCTTAACGTGTTGGATTTTGGATTGGGAATGGTCCAATGCAAAGCCTTGTGATGATACCTCCTTCCCATGCTCTGATAGATTGGATTTTTACGGCCTGAGTCTACAGGATGAGTACATCAATTCTTCATATTTTATTAATTATCCATGATCATTTGTGTTTATAAACAAAAATACTAATGTTAAGAGTATAGTTTCCAATGGGCATATTGACCAACAGTCATTATACATTCAAAATCCAATGGTCTAATTTTAATTATACTCACTTATTTAATTAAAGGATATAGTTTTGTTGAATAACACAAAAAGAAAGGAAATCAATATTATTAAAAAGTTTGGGCTATTACATTCTTCCCCCTTAAGAAATTTCATCCCCAAAATTTTAACTCATACCCTCAGAAGAGAAACACTGTGGTTATTTCCACCTCATTGGCTCCTCTATTTCCCATGGGGCTTCTTCACATTTGTGTTTCCTCCATAATAACTTAACAAGGCGGGTAGTCTTGTTGCATATAACCTATTCTCTATGATCCCAGATCTCCACCAGCTACTCCCCATAATAGAGGTCATGTTATAGTTGTACCACATCTATATTTAGTACATGTGAAGGGTCAGGTATGTAATTCCCAAAGATGGATATGTGGAATACATCATGAACACGTGCTATATTTGGAGGAATTGCAAGCTGATAGGCCACTCCTCCAACGAGATCAAGGATTTCATATGAGAAAATGTACCTTGGGCTGAGATTCCCTTTCTTCCCAAACCTCATGATTCTCTTCCAATGTGAATTTCAAAGAAAGACCTTGTCACCAACGTGATCAAGGATTTCATAGTGGCCAAAGTACCTAGGGATGAGCTTCCCTTTCTTCCCAAACCTATTAACTCTATTCCAAGGTGAAATTTAAATAAATACTTTGTCACTAACACAAAACTCCAAGTCCGTTAAATGGTTTTCGACATAGCTCTTTTGGTGAATTTGAACATCATTAAGGTGTTTTTGGATGGCATAAACCTTTTCTATCAACTATAGAACAAGATCAAGACCATGAATCTTTCTCTCACTAGCTTCATCACAACAAGTAAGAGTTCTACATTACTTCCCATATAGAGCTTCATAGGGTTCCATTTGAATGATCGAGTGGATGTTTTTGTTGTTAGAGAACTCAAATAATGGGAGATGTTGATCTCACCCACCCTTAAATTCTATTGAGCATGTTCTCATTATGTCCTCATGATATTGAATAGTACTTTTAGATTGGCGATCAGTTTGGGCATGATATTCTATACTAAAATTCAATTTGCAATTCAGAACTTGTTGAAGACTTCTCCAAAATTTTGATGTGAACCATAGATCACGATCAGATACAATACAAAGTCGAACTCCATACATCATTGCCACATCCTTCATGTAAATCCTATAAAGTTGTCCAATAGATAAATCTTCCTGAATATAGATAAATGGGTAGTCTTGGGGTGATAATACACAATAACCCATATCACATTATTTCTATTGGAAGTTCTCTAAAGACCAGTGAAAAATTCCATATTTATATTGTCCCACTTCTATGAGGATTTGGGTAGTTGTTGTAATACCCCTTTAAAAATTTGTCGCTCTACCTTCACTTGCTGACATAGCAGGCACCTTAAAGTGTAGTCAACAATTTTTTTCATATTATCCCACCAATAATGATCATGAAGTTCTCTATACATTTTTCTACTTCATGGGTGTATAGAGAATGTAGATATATGAGCTCCATCCATTATCTCCTTCTTTATTTCTGAAATATATGGAACAAATAGTCTTGTACAAAATTTCAGTACACCTTCTTGATCAGTATTGAACTCAAGAAACTTCCCATCCTTCACAGTCTCAAACTTCTTCTATTATAAAGGATCTCCTTTATGAGCAATCTTGATCTTCTCTTGTAATGACGATTAAGAAATCATTTAGGATATGGTTGATGAAATCCCTTCCCTTATAATTTCCAAGTCCATATTTACTAGGTCATTGTTCAAAGGATCACTTTGAATCCTTATCATAGAAATAACAACGGGTCATTCTTACATAATCCATCAGGGACTTTATTTTATCTTATGGGATGATAGTGAATTGAACAATTGTAGTCTCTAATAAGTTTAATCAATTTCCTTTGTCTCATGTTAAATTCATTTTGTGTGAAAATATACTTCTAACTTTGATGTTCTGTGTATATATCACATTTCTCCCCATAATGATAGTGCCTCCACATATTCAGAGAAAAAACGAGCACGGCTAGCTCAAGATCATACGTAGAATCTTTCGGCTCATGAGTATTCAACTATCGAGATGCATAAGAAATGAATATTTCATTTTTCAGGAGGACTCACCCACGATCTTTAAGAGATGCATCACAAAAAATAATTAATCCTTCTCTACTTGAGGATAGAGTTAATGTGGGTTTAGTAACAAATTGCTTCTCTAGCTCTTGTAAACCTTCCTCACACTCCATTGTCAAGATAAACTTGACCCCTTTTCAAGTTAACTTGGTTAATGGATTAGATATTAATGAAAAGTTTTTCAATAACATCTTATAATATCCCACTAATCCAAGGAAACTATGAATATCAGTTGTGGTTATAGGTTTAGGCCACTCTTCTACAACCATTGTCCTATTAGGGTCAACTGTGATTTCTTCATTGGTTACAATGTGACCCAAGAAAGAAACTTATTGTAACCAAAATTCACATTTTCTGAACATTCCAAAAAGACTGTCCCTTTGTAATGTTTTCAAAATAACCCTTAATTGATCCTCATGATCGTCACAAATTTTTTTATATATCAGAATATCAGCAATAAAAACTACCCCAAATTTATCAAGGTAGTCCTTAAAGACTCTATTCATAAAATCCATAAAAATATTAGGAGAATTAGTCAATCTATAGGGCATAACAATAAACACATAATGCCTATATCTTAATAGAAATGAAGTTTTTAGAATATCTTCTTCCTTCAACCTCAATTGATGATAACCATATAGAAGTTTAATCTTGGAGATAAATTGAGCCCCATGAAGTTGGTCAAATAAGTCATCAATTCATGGAAGTGGGTTTTTATTCCTCACTAAGATCCCATTCCATTCTCTATAATCAATGCATAGTGGCATTGATCCATTATTATTTATCACAAATAAATCCGGTCCTCCCTAAGGAGACGTAGTCGGTCAGATAAACAACTTCTCCAAAAGATCATGGAGATTCTTCTTTAATTCCAATAGCTCCACATATTCCATCCTATAAGGGTCATTGATATCAGATGAGATCTAGGTACATGTTCAATAGAGAACTCTACCTCTCTTTTTGGGGGAGGTCTGGGTAACTCCTCAGGAAATACATCAATGTATTCCGGGGAAATGGGGATATTTTCTATCCTTATACTCTCATTTCCATATTAATCTTCACTGATAAAATCCATAAAGAATGATAAGGGAGGTTCTTCTAGACAATGATCAGGTTGAGATATCTCTCCTTGGAAGATAACTATATGATTTCCATTCAAGACTATTGATATTTACTTTCTTCTGCATTTGATCTTAGCATTATAGTTTGAGAGGCAGTCCATCCTTAGTATAATGACAAATTCCAGCATGGGAATGACTACTAGATTTGCGATATGATTGTGCTCACTAAAGTAAATACTAGAGTTTCTAAACACTGACGATTCATGGACAATCCCACCAGGAATCGTGAATGATAACACTACTTTTTGAAATTCAGTGGTTGATTCTAAATTCATTGAAAATGTGGGGGAAATAAAGGAATGCATTGAAATAGAATCAAAATAATTACTTGATATCTTTGAGAGAACAACAAGAGTACATGACACCACATCATTTGGCACTTCAACTTTAGCCATAGTGATAAAAAAAGAACAACATTTTTCTCTTTGCCTTTCCTATGGTTGATGGTGATTCCCCTCCACTACCCTTGGATTTGGATAATGATTGGAATAGTTCCCAAGTTGTCCCCACTTATAGCATTGGAAATCAGGTAGGGAATGAACCATCTTCTCCTTGACTTTAGTGTTGGGATGTTGAGGCTTCACCTCACTACAACAATTCCCCACAATATTGTCGTCTCTCCCACAGTTATAACACTTACATATCCCAAGTAGGCAGATCCCCAAATGATTATTACCAAATTTATTACATTATAGACATTTCACTTACTTTCCACCAATCCCCTAGTCAAAGTACTGCCTAAGATTAGATCCATTGATCTCATATTTTCATTGGATTTTTAAAGCCACTATGTCTCACCCAACTAACGTTTGACTTTCATTTGACTCCTTACAATATTCTCATAGCGGTCATAGTCTAGGTTGGATAGATTATTCCCATAGATGAGGTCTTAGTCCACCAAAGAATCTTTCAACCTTCCCATTATGATCCATTAAAAAGCTTGAGCTATAACATGAATGTCTTGTGAAGTTCTTCTCAAAACATTTAACAGATTCATTCTCCTTCTTCTTCAGCTCGAGAAACTCCTTCTCCATTTTGTTTCTCATCGATCGAGGGAAATACTTATTGAAGAAGATCCATCTGAACTCTTCCCACTCCATAGATTCAACCTCCACTCTTTGCCTCGTTTTTTAATCACCTCCCACCACATATCAACTTCTCCCTCTAAGAGGTATATAGAGAGGGTTTCCTTCATTTGTTCTGAACACTGGAGCATAGAAAAATATCTTCTTAATAGAGTTGATTCTCTGTTCTGCAATCAGTGGGTCAGTAGATCCACTGAGGTTTGGTGGTCGTTGATGCATAAAAGACTCAATAGAATTATGTTCCCATCATGACATGATTATTCTCTCAGCATTATTCAAGTTATATTACATATCTTGAGTCAGTTGGTTCATCATTCTCATGAAATGTTCCATTATAGCTTCCATTATAGGGTCGTCAGTGCATGGTCCATTGCGATCACTATTTGCACGGTTCCCCCTATTGACTTCCATTTTCTAAAATAATAAAACCTTAATTAGAATATTATTTCATTTATGAATCTTTTAACTATAAAGGATATTTACATCGGAAAAATTCATGCCTAAACAAAGTATTCTTTAACAAAAGTTACATTTCTCCATAAATCCTTCATAATGATTCATAAAAAGCTTGTGATTAACCAAACTTATCTCCCGAGAGTGTCAAAATAGTAGTGAAGCAAGGCTTGTTGTGTACCAAGATACCCCAAGTGAAGCCTGAAACTCCTTGTCGTACTTTTCACTCCTAGGTACATCTGTCCCAGAGTCACATTCAAATGTTCTTATCAAGACAATGATTTCTTTTCTTGGAAACCACTTAATTAATATTTCACCAAAATACCAGGAATTTTTCCTATATTTAAACTCTTATACAGGGTCCTTTATAAAGTTTTCATAGCCTAATTTCTAGAAATAATGAAAGTATCATTTGTTTCCAACTATGGAATCCTATCTTTTTTATTATATAACTTTTAATTACATTTTACAAACATAGGATCATTAAAATATGGGGTCTTTGAAATCCGGAACATAATACATGAAAACATAAATCATTATTCTAATCCACTTGTATGGATTAATTATAGATTCATACTAAGTAAAATTACTGCATCTCATAACATGGAGACATACATCAAAAGAATGGGTGATCAGAAGTCCCAGTAAGGAAAAAAAGTGAAACATTTTACATGATAACTTGAGAAATATCAATAAGAACACGGAGATAAAGAGTCATATAATAATATTAACTTGAAATATAAAATTAAAATTTAGCTACATCATTTAATTTAGACATTCATGAACATATCCCCCAAGGTCCACTATAAGAACCCATATCTTCTTTTCATGTCGGAATCTTGTTTTATGGTGTTCTTGAGAAAAAGAGGAGTTTCAAGAAATTTTAGGAGTACACGCCTTGTGCTTATAAGAACACACCATGTACTTAGTTTCAATGGGTGACTATGTACTATCCATGTAATGGCTGAGAACATTTCCATTTGTGGTGACATTGAGACTGCCTAAAGTGGGGGCTGAATAATGCAATTACACGTCGTTTTCTTTGGAAGAACACAACATGTACTTTATTTATTTTTTCAATAAATGGACCGGGGTCACCTCTAATGGACATAACACACTTTTTCATTGTTCATCTTGACTAGGAGAGTCCATACGAATGCAGATCATCTCCAAGCCCACGACTCACCATCTGTTCTCTGAATCGAACTGCATCTGTTGGATTGGAATCACATCGGTGAGTTCTCTCTTCTTCTTGAACTTCATCTCCTGATTTCTCCTCTTTCACGAGTTATCCTTGGTTGAAAGTTTTTAGTATTTTTGTACATATATGGCATTATAGGGTGATTCAAGGCCTGAGGTTCATGTATATCAATTGTAAAACACAGAGGTAGGTGGTTTGTGCCTTTTCATAGTTAGTATTTGAGTTATATGTGAAAAAGTACCAAATACCCTTATATAGGGTATTGCGTGTTTATGGTTTTAGTCCTGTTTTTTCCTTTTATTCCTTGTTTTTTTGGTTAAGGGTTAATTTTCTGTGCATAGGGTTATCTTTTCTGTGTTATGGATGTTTTTCCCATGTTTTCTTGTTTTGACCATTTGGTCTAGCCTTGCATGTTTGACTATTTAATTCACATTCCTAGTTTCGTTAGGATAGAGTAATTTTTATCTTTCAAGCTATGATATGTTGTAGATTGTTTAGCCACATAGTTCTTGATGTCTATGTTGGCTTCCATGTACCGTTTGTGTAATATTGTTATACACAGGGATGTGAGAACCTGGTGTAGTAGACTGTATGGAGAATTGACTTTGAGGGCTTCTCTAGTGTGCTTGTTTTACTGTTACGTTGTGAGACTCTTGGGGGGATGGATGTTGTTCTCCCTCAGAGTGTCTATAGTTTTCTAGTTACAGGAAAAAATGGAAATTGAACGTTTAGTTTTTCCTCAGAGTGCCAATGAGTTACCTATACGAGACCACATGGAGAATTAACGATGAGTGCTTTCTCAGAGAGTCTTTTCTAAAGCTAAACCAGAGGGGTTAGACTGTAAGTACTTCTCAGAGGGTTGCTTTTGTTTTTTTGGTTAAACTATAGGGGTTAGGTTATGATTACTTCCTATAAGGTTACCTAAGTTTCATTAGCTTCTTACTTGATATATGAAAATGAAATAAATTTAATTTTTAGGATTGTTACTTTGTGTATTTCATTGTTTACTGCTTCATTTTCTTTTTTGTCTACCATATACATTCACTGACTGTTACGCATAGATATTTGGGTGGTTGCCTATTCGGATTCATCTCACACCCTATTTGGCACATGATTTTGGGCCCAAATAGATTATATTGTTTTAGTTCTAGATAAAGGCACGCGCCCTTGTACTTTAAGTACATGAATACTATAGAGCTGGAGAGTATGGGACCAAGCTGAGGCTTGCGATGCTGTGGAAATGTTTACTTGATTTTCTTGTACTTTGTTTCAATACTGTATTCCATTATTGGTATTTATTTGGATATTTTCCTTGACATATTTATCATTCATCATTTATATATACGTGCTCTAGTTGTTTGCTACTTTCAGTCTTCCACTATTCTCTTATTGCATGTTATTACTGCTTCTACTATTGTTATATGTTTATTTCTACCGTGTTACTCTGTCAATGAGGGAATAGTTTACCCAATATCTCACCCAAGGCCCTTTCCACTTGTCGGAATGCTCTGGCATTTGGGGAAATGCTCTTGAGGTCATGTGACCAACCGGGTATGGGGCGCCTCTAGGCGACACCCAAAAACCGAGACGTTACAAAGTGGTATCAGAGGGATTCTTTTCTTCTTGACTTACTCTTTGGAGCCTATATCCAGGGATATAAATGAATAGATAATGGTAATGATCTATTTCTGGGAGTAGCTGACCTGTGTACATGGAAAAGATAATTTACCTCGACCATTTCCATTTTTATGGTTTTTCAATTTTACAGTTGATTTTATTTCACCGTTGGGTGATTAACATGTTCGGTGTTGTTATCATTGATATCATTTAGGTTATATTTCTATTACAACCCAATCAGATGAGTGTATAACATTCCATGTATCATATATTCACTTTTTAGATATCACATGTCTTGCATTATTTCCATTTCATTTAGGATGCATTACGGATTGCATGTTGTTGTGATAGATGTTGAGCTAGATATGCATGCTATTTTGATATATGCCTTGATAAAAATACATGTTGTTTGATAGGGTATTGTTTTTTGTAAGGTTCTATTTGAATGAATTCAAAACTTTGGTTCTTGAGGTGTTACGGGCCCTCATGGATCGGTATTTGGTGGATCATTTCATTGTTATGATTTTATGTAACTTGTATAAGTTTCCAAACTTCGATTCATAGGGAGTATGGGCCCTCACAGATCAGAATTTGACACATTAATGTTCATTTCAGTGTTTTTATAGGTTTGAGAGTAGTTTATGAGGCTTACATTCTGGAATAAACTAGAATACACGGTGTGTAATGATAAATACACGCTATATATCCTTGAGTTTGGGAAGTAACTATTATTATTAAGTACACCCTGTGTAATCTCTAATTGTGTCACTGGCTGTGTGGTAAGAGACACGAGGATGGGAAATATTTTGTGGAACATTCCATGTACTAGATGTACACGCCATGTTATTGAGACCATGTGTCCGACTGTGGGACTAATGACATGAGGGGATGATGGGTAGCTAGTACACACCATGTCGTTGGAGAACATGCTGTGTAGAGTCAGCTGTGTAACTGGCCATGTGACTAACAACATGGGTTGGTGAATTTATTTCTAGTACATGACGTGTATGGCACAAACATGCCATGTTGTATTTGTTTATGAGAACTTCATATCATAGCCATGTAAGGGAACTAGGGAAGGGTAAGGGGATTCAAGTACACGCCGTATCTTGGAGGAACATGCTGTGTGTATTGGGTGTTACCCGACCAGGATTGGTATAAAGACACTCCCATGTGAAGGCATGAGGTAACATGTCGTGTAGTGGTTATACACAACGTGTATCCATGTTTTGACAAACTTGAATGATTTATTTCTCCAATTCCCTTCTTACACTTCTAAGTTTCAGTCCTTGATAATTTTGATATAAGGTGTGTGTTTCATCTTGCAGAGTCATTCCACCTTGACGTCCTCCAGTTGTACGCCAGTAATAGGGAAATGATCAGGAACCAAACATGGCTGATCAAGGACTACCAGTGGATATGCCTGTAGTTCCAGTGTTGTAACCATCTGTTATTTTGGATATTGGTGTTGATACCCAGTTTCTAGAGGGCCTCATGAGGTTCATGAAGACCATTCGAGGAGTACCGCACCCTACCCCATCGATGGTAGAGTTGACGAGGGGTTTTTAGCTGCAGCATCCTCCCACCTTCACAGGTGATGGAGGACCTCAGGCTACATAATCATTGTTAGAGGCCATGCTTTCGATCATTGTGTATATAGAGACTCATGCAGAGAGGTTGGTGAAGCTCGCTATGTACAGGCTACGAGATTCTGCCAACAGATGGTGGGATGTGATCTCATAGGTGAGACGCTAGAAGGTTATGGATTAGGATGAATTCCGACATGCCTTCTATGACTACATTTACCCGGAGACTTTCAGGGTTGACCAAGCCCAAGAGTTCATTAGTCTAGAGCAGGGTACTCTTTCAGTTATGGAGTATTCTTCTCATTTTAGAGAGCTGCAGTGCTTCACACCCATTCCGGGTGGTGATGAGTTATTTCTAGCAAGGACGTTTGAGGATGGTCTTGGGCATGAAATCCAATCTCAGGTGAACATCTTTAGGGGGAATTCCATCAGTTCTATCGTCAAACAAGCACTGATCACGGAGCGCACTCTGAGGGATTCTAGAGCTATGATCCCGGGAAGTTTGCCATCTTGAGTTGGTACCTCTCAGGCTGATAGTAGGAAGCACCATAGGTAGACAACACATGGAGATTGTGGTAGGTTGGACACTTCCTTTGGTAGAAAGGTAGTATACTACCAGTGCGGGAAGAGTGGGAATATGAGGCCATATTCCCTAAAAGTCCCAATAGAGTGCCGATCTTGCAGCAAGATGGGCCATATTCATCATTTTTGTTAGTTTTTATCACCAGTAGTTGGTGGCAGGAGGTTTTTCTATGACCACACATTTAGGAGAAGGACCACTATTTTCTCATCAGTCTAGGAACTGGAGTTTTCTAGCTGTTCATGGCATGGTGGAGGTCGTGGCCATGGTAACCAGTTGCCAGGCATGCAGTGAAAATAGGGTGGATAAGCTCAGGTTGGACATGCAGGGTCACAGGGCCATAGTACTGGTCAGACATTTGCAGTTGAGTAGATCCAACATGAGTAGGATCCTGACCCTCTATAGTTAGAGGTACTATTCTTGTTTCATCAGTTTTATCTTCTACTATTTTCGATACATAGTCTCCCCATAGCTTTATTATCTGTTGCATTTGTGGAGAGAATTGGGCTATGTATCTTTTATTCTACTGATATCTTGATGTTAGACACTTCATTGGGGACATGAATAGTTAGTTTACGTCAGTGCAAGGAGTTCCCTCTTGAGGTTAGTGGGTGTCACTTCTTATGGGACCTCTTGTCTTGGAGATGATAGGCTATTATGTCATTCTCAGAATGGACTGGTTAGTTCTCTTGATGGATGATAGCGATTTATATTGTCATAGGGTGAGTTTCACATCACTAGTGGGTGTATTGTTTCTACTTATGGGCGAATGAGATGTCCAGGAGAGAAGAGAAGGACCCGAGCATCATGGGTTTGGAGGAGTTACTGCCCAGATTGCTAGTCTCTATCTGGACGACCAAGGGACTTCACAAATGGACATTCCTCTAGTGGTGGATCATTTTAGGGATGTATTTCCAGAGGAATTTTTTGGGTTTCCACTAGAACAAGAGGTAAAATTTTCTATTGAGCTTGTTCCAGGAGCGGCACCGGTGTCCATTCCTCCATAAAGGATGGCTACACCAGAGTTACATGAGCTCAAGAAGTAGTTGGAGGAGTTGTAAGAAAAATGTTTCATCTGACCTAGTAATTCTTTGTAGGGTTATTCTATCATGTTTTCAAAGAAGGAAGATGGTACCCTTAGAATTTTTGTGGATTATCGGATGTTGAACCATTTGACAGTCAAGAACCGATATCCCTTTCCAAGGATTGATGATCTCTTTGATCATCTTTGATGAGCCTGAGTATTCTTGAAGATTTAAATGAGATCTGTTTATCATCAGTTGCATGTTAGACCATAAAATATACATATTACAGACTTTTAGAGTAGGTACGGTCTATAAAAGTATGTGGTTATGCCTTTCGGTCTCACGAATGGACCTACGGTTTTCATGGAACTGATTAACGAAGTGTTCCATCCATACATGGACTATTTCATGGTAGTCTTCGTTGATGATATCTTGGTGTACTCTCACACTCGACACGACCATGCTGCACATCTTGAGAGTGTCTTGAGTACACTGAGGGAGCATCAGTTATATGATAAGCTCTCAAAATGACACTTTTGGATGGACCAGATTCAATTCTTGGGTCAAGTTATCTCAAAGTCAGGAGTATTAGTAGACCTAGAGAAAGTGAGGGAGGTAGTTTCCTAGGAGAAGATGAAGAACATATTTCGGGTGTGGAGTTTTCTCGGGATGGATGGATACTATAGATGTTTCATATAGGACTTCTCACGCATAGAAAAACCATTGACAGGTTTGACTAAGAAGGGTGAGAAGTACTTGTGGTCAAATTCTTGTGAGTTAGCCTTTAAGGAAATGAAAGAGCAGTTGAATTCAACACTGATACTAGTTTTTCCAAAGCTGGGAAAGAGCTATAAAGTTTACTATGCTGTATCAGGTAACAGTTTGGGATCTGTGATTTTCCAGGGTAAGGAGTCATTGCGTACGGGTCTCGGCAGTTGATTCTACATGAGAGGAATTGACCGACGCACGATCTTGAATTGGCTACAGTTGTTCATGTGTTACACTATTGGAGACATTATCTTCTGGGAGGGATTTTTTTGGTTTTCACCGACCACAAAAGTGTCATGTGTATCTTAACTCAGCATGATCTGAATTTGAGACATTGAAGGTGGGTTGAGTACCTTCAGTCCATCGACTTTGAGTTTTCCTACACACCTAGGAATGGCAGCGTAGTGGTTGATGTGCATAGCAGGAGGACTCAGATACAGGTAGTTCAGGAGGCCATTAGTTAGTGGCAGCTTATGGCGATGTTCTCTAAGATTCATTTGAAGGTGCATGATAGACATGGGAAGACATTTCTTTCTTCTGTAGTTGTTACCTCTACTCAACTTGATGAAGTTCAAATGAGGATGCTATCGGATTTAGAAGGCCTAGTATTATGGTAAATTGTGACAAGAGAAGACCCTATTCTTGGATGGTGAAAGACTCTATTGTGGGTTCTTTCAAATGATGTTCAGTTTTCGGTTACATAAGTGCAGTAGAGTGGCTGACCTAGGCCATCTCTCAATGGAGGAAGAAAATTAAAAGAACTTATTAAAGGTATTATAAAAATAAAATATAATAGAATAAAAACTCTACATGAAAGGATGGGGTTTTTTTTATTGTTTATAAAACTAGAAGAATATTGCTGTAAGAAGATAACATTTTTTTGTTTTTTGTTTTTGAATTGAATTTTGATTAAAAAGACAAAACATGAAGATGTTTTTAGAAAATATTTAAATGGTTTAATCGATCTAAATCTGCCTCTTCACTAAATTATTTGTCATTATCATTTATATTAACATTCAATTAATTATAATCCTCTAATTTGTTATCCCTAGAACCCTACAAAAGCTAAATTAACCACAAAGATGAAATTATTTAAACCATAGGCTTGCTTTGGAACATGCAATCACAACACTCTGCTTTGATTGATGTTATTATGTTAGCTTATGGTCAGTGGTTAATTAGAGAACATATACGATCTATAATTGATGATTCATTGAGTTTAGTTATTATATTTTAACTCTACAAATTTATCTCATGTGGTCTTTTATTACCGATTAAGATCGTACTCTCACAATTTACACAACTTCCGACCTCGCGTGTTTATGTTTCAATTGTTCAATTTCTTGATTAGTTTCATTTAAATTATAAAATCAATTAATATAACATATTATGTGAATTACATTATCTCATTGATTCAAAATTTATTAATTGATATGGTTATGGATTGATCGATTACTAAAAAGAACTACTCTTTCTTGGGCGGTGTAGTCATCATAGAAACATGTTGCATTTGGAAAGGTTTAGAAAGGGTTAAACCCAATCACAATTATACTATTGATTACGTCCCAACTATGAAGATTACAAGAAGATAAAATTGTAAAAAATTATTATAGAATATAAGAAACAAAAGAAGAAAAAATAATTTTATTAAACAAACAAGAATATTACAACACGAAGAAGAAGAAGAAGACTTCGTCGAAGGGATCCTTCCTTCAAGAGCTACCCTAATAGAAATGGTTGGATAATTGGAGTGGATCCACTTTTAATCTACCATAAACTTCCCAATGTACATACCAATCCCAAAAAATATTAAAAACATAAATTTATAGAGTGGTGGGAAGGCTAGGTTCAATGTGGTTTCAAATGTGAATGGGGAATCTCGACAAAATATTTTATGCCAAGATGAACTACCCATTTGACCACCACAATGCGTGAATAAGTTGTACTTCCAGGAGTCTGATTCGTTCCAAAATTATTCCATGAGTGCCTCTCATAATTTGGGCCTAATTTAAGCATTAATGAAGAAGTTATGGCCCCAATACAGAACCCATGTCCCTTCTAGAGATTCCATCCCAACTTTGACTTCATGACCCATTTTCACCAACCAAATGCACGATTTAGCTCTAATGTACTCAATGAAACATGTAGAATATTATTTCAAGAACAGGTTTGAAAAATATTAAGGTCATATAATTCAAATAAAATTATTTATTTTTGAAATACTACAATGAATTTCTAAAGGGTAAAAATGGAATTTTCATCATATTTTCAAATGAATGATCTAATCCCAAATATTCCATAAATGAAAAAATTTAGCACAATGTGAGAAAATTATGTCATTTATTATTAATAAAATATTAAATAAAATTGTGTTTTATCAACTCTCACATACTAATCATTTTGCACTGCGGGGAAAAACCTCATATCAAGTAAACATCAATATTAAATAAAAACAAATTTTAAAACACATATCCATGAGATCCAACAATTCCACACCAAGAAAGAAAAGATATCATGCCCCATTAAAAACAATTATTTCAAGTTCTAAATTTATATCATTCTATATATTTCAACTTCATTTATCCTCTCATGCTCTCAAAACACTTACCTCACTTGATTTTTTTTCTTATCACACAAATGTCAATTTTTAAGCAATGTCATTCTTATCCAAACTCATACAAGGGTCACTATAGGCTTGATTAATTCCTACATCACCACCTGATGTGAGTCAAGGAAAAATGTTTATCATGAGGACTTTTCAGGGTTGTTATGTGTCTTTCAGTTGGTAGGGTTCAGATGTGAAAAACCCTGAGGCTAAATGAGGAGGGATTGACGCTTTTTGAAGAAAAATAGCATTAATCTAATTTTCACTTTAATATGGTCTCCTCCTCAATCGCCAGAAAATAGATTCAAGTTCATAATCATGAAAAATAAAGGAATGTGTACACCATTAAACATTTCAGCAGTAAAAATGTCAATCTTCTCAAACATGATTTTTCTTGAAACCTCCATATTGACACAAATATCTCTCTCTTTTAGAAGCTCCAGAAAGGCACAAATTCACTTATCAGGAAAGCTCCAGAAAAGAAAAAACTTTCAATATGATGATTTTGTTCAATATAAAACACATCTATTTAGAATATAATTTTCCACCCAAATTATCATATAATGTGGTAGCATAATACAAGACAGCTTCCCCCACACTTAAGTTTAAATAAATTATGCAATTTCACATCAAGAGTTGGTTGGATAGGAAAAATTGGGTTGTAATTTGGATAACTTAACAGTCTGTTCATGGAATCTAAGGGAAACGAGGATTAAATGTTCAAGGTAGGCCATTATAAAAAAATATTCTTTTAAATAGGGGCTTTAATACCCAAAAAATGCATTAATCATTTAAAAATAAGTACCTCAAACCCTCATGTTTTGACAGGAATAAATCAAATTACGGTTAAATCAACCATGGTTTGGTTCTCTCAAAAATTGAGGTAAATGTAAAGAATATGAAAATAATGGTTCAGAATCCTCACAGGAAAGTGATTTCTAATATAAATATAGTTACATGTGTCATTGTATTCAAAATATAGTGTACTTATCATGAAATTACTAATGATTTGAACATGAAACAAAGTTTTTTTCATCATTCATTTAAGCTTGGTTTCATGGGATAAATTGTTTCACATATTGATATGAATTTCAAAATGGTGATGAGAATAATTTCAGCTCAAAAGTTTCAAAAACACACAAAAAAATGAAAAATAAACACACAGCATTTGAAAAACACAATTTTTTTTTTAAATTCATTGAAAAAAGGAAAAAAATTAAAATTAATATACTAAAATGTTCCCTTCTCCACACTTAAAATATTTTATTTTCCTCAATGTGAACCCATGAGATGATATATTCACATGAAATGTATAATTTTAAACAGGAAAAGAATAAAGAAGCTAATGGGTTAGGAACAACCTGATATTCTCATGTGATGATGGGGTCATGTAATGTGGTGAAATCCACTACATAATTAGGAAGTCCATCAATGTATCTCTTTAAATGTTTTCCATTGATAGTAAAGCTCCTTCCAATGTCCTCTTCTGCAATCTCCACTACACCATAAGGAAAAACATTAGTCACAACACAAGGATCTTGCCGTCTGGAACCCAACTTACCAGGCATAAACATCCTCATGATCTATAGATCAAGACTTTCTCTCAAACTTGAAATTCACTTTTATGGATCATTTTTTCATTTCTTCTTTTGATCTTTCCTTGCAGAGACTTGATTTCTCATAGTAAGACAATATAATCTCCTCAATCTCTTGAATTTCCTGCTTCCTTTGGATTCCATCTTGGGCCAAATCCATGTTTCATTTCTTTATAGCCCAATAAGCTCGATGCTCAACTTCCATGGGGAGTTTACATGATTTACCAAAAACAATCATAATGGGGTACATGCCAATTTGTGTCTTGAAAGCTATCCTATAACCCAAAATGCATCATCCAAGTGCTTTCTCTTATCATACCTATTTGGCTGCATGTTTTTCTCTAAAATTTGTTGCAACTAACGATTTGAAGCCTCAACCTGGACATTTGTTTGGGGGTGGTATGGTGATGATGTTTTCTCTGTCACTCCATACATCTGAATAAAGGAAGAAAGATTCTGATTTTAGAAGTGTTTTCCTTGGTCACTGATGATGGCCTTCGGTATTCCAAACCTGCAAACAATTTTTTCTTTGAAAAAGTCCACTACAACATGAGAATCATCCATCCCGGTGGCCTTAGCCTCCACCCATTTACTAAAATAATCCAAAGGAACAAAAATATACAAAAATCCAAATGAACTAGGAAAATGACCCATAAAATTGATGCCCCACACATCAAAAATATATTAGAATAATATGGGTTGTTGAGGCATCTCATATCTTCTATAAATGATTCCTGTGTGTTGGAAACATGAGCACAACTTAAAATACACATGAGAATCCTGGAATAAGGTAGACCAATATAATCCGGAGTCTAAAACATTCCTAGCTGTCCGTTGGGGTCCAAATTTACCACCACAAGAAAGTGTGTGATAAAATTGTAGAACAGACTCAAACATATGATCAGGAACACATCTCCTAATAACTTGGTCAATACACATGTGCCAAAGCTATGGATATCCCACACATAATACTGAGACTCACATTTTAATTTTTGGACTTGATGTTTCTTTAAAATTTCAGGGATTTTAGAGGCAACAATGTTGTTAACTAATTCGGCATACCAAGGATGCATACCTTAGATGGAATAAAGATGCTCATCGGGGAAGGTGTCCTGAAGTGGTACCTAGTCCAAGGTGTCATTTTCTATTGTGTGAGTAAGCCTACTCATGCGATCCACCACTAGGTTTTCCGACCCATTCTTCTCCTTTATCTCAATATCAAATTCCTAAAGAAGAAGCATCCATCAGATTAGCCTGGGCTTTGCATCTAACTTCATGAATAGGTACCTCATATCTATATGGTTAGAAAAAACAACTACATTAGATCCCAATAAATATGAACGGAATTTATCTAAAGAGAAGATGACAGGAAGAAACTCCATTTCTATTGTTATGTAGTTTTATTACGCTGAATCTAGATTCCTCAATTCATAGGCAAGAACATGTGAACGTCCCTCCATGCTCTGAGATAAGACATCTCCAACAGTGTAGTTGGAGGCGTCTCACATAAGCTCAAAAGTAATATCCCACCATGGGGGATGTATGATTAGTGGAGTGGTCAGAAACTTCTTTATCTCATCAAAGGATGTCCGGAAAGAATCATCAAACACAAAATCAGGATCATTTCGAAGTAATCGTTACATAAGAAGATAAATCTTACTATAATCTTTGATGAAGCGTCGATAAAATCTGGCATGCCCTTGGAAAGATCTAACATCACGTACACATGAATGATACGGTTGGGATGAATTAATATCTAACTTAGATCTATGAATCTATATCTCATTTTTTGACACTACATGACCAAAGACAATGCCATGTTGTACCATGAATTGATTATTTTCAAAGTTCCAGACCAGATTCTTCTCAATACAATGATTCAACACCTTTCCAAAACTATAGATACAATCATCAAATGAATACTGATGCACTATAAAATCATAAATAAATACTTCCATGAAGGTCTCAATAAAATCAGAAAAAATACTCACCATGCATCTCTGAAATATACCTAGGGTGTTGCAAAGTCCAAATCGCATCCTTCAGTAGGAAAACAAAAAGAATGGACAAGTGAAATTTGTCTTCTATTGATCCTACAGAGCAATAGGAACCTGAAAATTTCTACAAAATCCATCCAAGAAATAGTACAGTGTTTTCCCAGGTAGTCTCTCAAGAATCAGATCAATAAATGGGAGGGGAAATGGTCTTTGTGAGTGGACTAATTCAGTTTCCTATAATCATTAGACGCATGCCAACTATTTTTCACCCTCATTGGAACTAACTCATCTTTCTCATTTTTAACAACTATAACCCCAATTTTCTTAGGCACAACCTGAATAGGACTCACCAACTGGGAATCTGAAATGGGAGATATTATAACTATATTGAGCAATTTTTCAACCTCTTTTTTAACAACTTCCAGAAGGGTTGGATTGATTCTCCTTTGTGGTTGCCTCACTATTTTATCCCCAACCTCTAAAAAATACTATTCATGAAAATGGAGGGGCTAATACCTAATATTTCATCCAAGGTCCACCCAATTGCCTTAATGTTTTCCCTCAAAAGATTTAAAAGTTATTCATCATGTTCAAAAGGATGATTATTAGAAATTATAATAGGTAATCTCTCGCAACTCAGAAAGTATGAATATTTTAGATTTTGTGGAAATGGCTTGAGATCCAATGAAGGGGGTGTTGTTTGGATGAATACATTTAAGGAACTAAAATATGAGAACCTAGAGCATCTATATCAGAATAGAAATCATAAAAATCAGAGAATAAAGAATCAAATCCATCATCATACTCAATATCCATGTCATAATCAGAGTTTAAATGATCAGAATATAAATCTATTTCAAAATCAAATCTAAGAGAGTCTTCTGAATTAGAAATAGGTGTGGAAGTACTCTTAGACATCAAAATAGAACCAATACTCATAATCTCCCAAATCATAGGAAAATCAAATTCCAGGGGGTTTTTATTTGGATGTTCAAAATGGGAGATAACAAATGCATAATGGTCCTCTAAGGGGTACTTCATGGGTTCCATAACATTAAATATCCCAACTTCATCCCTAAACTCCATGGAAAGTGTATCATCATTGACATTTTATGATAGTTTTTTCAGTTTTGAGGAAGGGTCTACCTATGATAATGGGAGCATGAGAACTTACCTGATCATCCAACATTTTAAGAACATAGAAATATGCTGGAAAAATAATCTATTTTTTCCAGACTAGTACATCCTCAAGGACTCCCACTGGATATGATGTAGTTCTATTTTCCAACTTCACCACTACTCTCATTGATTTTAGCTCACCAGCCTACATAGAAGAGAATAAAGTGTGAGTAATCAAATTTATGGAAGCTCCCAAATCACAAAGAGCGTCAAGAAAGTTCAACTCCCCTATGGTGCATTGTATGGTGAATTTCCCTGGATCCTTACACATTGTTGGAATTGCTAGAGTAGGTGTAATAGTGATTAAACATTCCTTCCAAGATTGATCCTCTATTTTACATTTAACCCTCTTTGTTTGGTATAATGTTCTTTTAATAATTTCACATACCTTGGGATTTTCATTATGACTTCAAGTAGAGGAATGTTGATCTCAATATATTTGAATGTGACCAAAACCTTTTTTTTCATTGATTATTCATCCATATTTTTGGTTTATACAAATATGTTTGGAAATGGAAGGGGTTTAGGAGGAACATTATCAATCATTATCTTACCTTTTTTATTCTCATTCTATTGCTCATTATTTGGTATGGAATGTGGATTCTCCAGATTTGAGGCGAATCCCTATGGAATGATAGGTGCAGATGTATCCGTTGTTTTCTTCCCACTTCTCAATGTGATTGAAATGACATTCCCCTTGGGATTCATAGTATGTTGTGAAGGTATATTTCTATAGTTCTTACTTACCAGTTCATAGAGGGCAGTGGAAATCTGTCTCATTTGTGTCTTCAACTCCCTTAGCTCTGAACCTTGACTCTTCAACTCATTATCTTGATTAAGAACAATTTGTTTCAAAAGATGATCAGTATTAGAATCTACCTTTAGTGGGGGATTCTTGTGTTGTTGTCTTGTTGATGCTTGGGATTCAAATCTCCTTTGGGGTTGTTTGAAACCCTGTTAGTAAGGTCGAGGATGCTGGAAGTTTTTTTAGGGGGGCCTTTGTTGTTTTTCAGAGCCATATCTCATGCCTGATTGATCCTTACACCCTTGGTTGTATGTTGGAGAAAAGGAAACAAGCTACTTTTGAGGATATGGTTTTGGTTTCTGCTGATATTGTCTCCCATGAAAAATTTCTACACAATATTCTATTTCTTGTTGTTGGGGAAAAAGTCAGTTGGGTGGCTTGTCTCAGTGCAAATACCACAAGGCCTTGAAAGAGGGGTTTGAGATGTCTTTTGATCTAATGAAATATGTGTCACCATAGTTGTCAATTATTCCAACTTGGTATCAATCAAATTACATTCAAGAGAATATGACCTTACCTGATGTACTCCCCTTACATGTGGTGTACCTCGATCGCAAAATTGTTGGGGGTTTTGGTCCATTTTGTTGATCAACGCACGTGAAACTACTGGTGTATTGTCCACCAATGCCCCATCCAACCACAACATCCACCATTATTCTCTCCATAGGTGTGATTCCTTCATAGAAGTATTAGATGAGGAGTTTCTCATTGATTTGGTGAAGTGGAAGGATTTCACACAACTTCATCAATCACTCCCAGTACTCATACATTAACTCCCCATGTGTTTTATTGATCCCTGAGATCTTCTTATGAATGGAAGTGGTCCTCGATTCGGGAAAAAATCTCTACAAGAAAAGATGTTTCAAATCGTTCCAGCACATTACATATTCAAGATGTATGTAATACATCCAATCTTTTGCATCTCCATAAAGTGAGAATGGTAATGCTCTTAGATTGATTTGGTCATCAGATACATTTCATGGATTTTGGGTTGAGAAAACAACATTAAATTCTATATGGTGTTTATTGGGATTCACAATAGAGAGGCCATGAAATATTGGATGTAGGTGAATTAATCCAGATTTTAGTTTAATGTACGATTTGAGATTTGGGTATGCAATGCAATTTGGTTGATAATTAATATCAGGTGGAACCAATTATAAAATGGTTCAATTAAGTTAATTTCCATTATTTTTATCCATTGGATCTTTTTTTATGTTGTAATTATAATTTTTTACAATTTCAATGTTCTTGGAGTGGATAAATTCTCTAAATGTTTGAATGTTGAAACTTCTGGTAGACTGAGAATGTCTGATTCGAGCCCTAAGGTTGTGTTCAATCTCAGGGTCAAGATCCAAGAGATCTTCGAGATTAGTTCGTCTCATAAATAAAATAAAAATGAAATTATGGAAAGTGGGCCGTAGTAAAATAAAAGTAAGAAGTTTGAGTACATGGTCCAAAAATATGTAAAAGAAGATAAAAGAAGAAAAAAATTCAGGTTAGGTAAAGAAGGATGAAAAAATAGATGAAGAGAATAAAATGTAATAAAAAATAAATACCAATAATTAGTTGAAATAATTACTTGCCTCCCCGACAATGTTGCCAATTTGAAAGGCTCTATCGTGGGTTCTTTCAAACGATGTTTGGTTTCGGGTTACTTAGGTGTAGAAGAGTGGCTGACAAAGGTCGCCTCTCAATGGAGGAAGCAAATTAAAGCAACTTCTTAAAGGTATTCTAAAAATAAAATAAAAGAGAATAAAAACTCTAAATGAAAGGATGGTGGTGGGGTTATTGTTTATAAAAGAAGAATAAGTTTGTTGTAAGAAGATTACTTTTTTTTGTTTTCTGTTTTTGAAATGATGTTTGATTAAAAAGTCACAATAAGAAGATGTTTTTTAGACAATATTTGATAGGCATAATCAATCTAACTCTACCTCTTCACTCAATTATTTTTCATTATCATTTATATTAACATTCACTTAATTATAGTCCTCTAATTTTTTAACACCTAAACCCAATGAAAGTTAACATAACCACAAATATGAAATTATTTAAACCCTAGGCTAGCTTCAGAACATGCATTCGCAACACCCTACTTTGATTGATGTCTTTAGGTAATCTTATGGTCAGTGGTTAATTAGAGAAAATATACAAACATGAAAATGAGGATTAATTGTGTTTTGGTATTATATTTGAACTCTATAAATTTATTCCATGTGGACTTTTATTAATGATTAAGATCACACTCTCATAGTTTACACAACTTTCAACAACACGTGTTTTTGTGTCGATTGTTCAATTGTTGCTTAGTTTCATTTAAATTTAAAACTCTATTAATATATAATATTAAGTTAATTATAGTATCTCATTGATTAAAAATAAATGAATTAATAAGGTTAGAGGTAGATCGATTACTAAAAAGAACTACTCTTCTATGGGCGGTGTAGTCACCATAGAAATGTTTTGAATGTGCAACGGTTTAGAAATGGTAGAACCCAATCACGTTTCTACTATTTATTCCAGCCCAATTAAGAAGACTAAGAGAAGAATAAATTTGGACAAAATAGGAGAGAAGAGGAAAAATAAAATAATAATAAAGATTTTTATTAAACAAACAAAAGTATTACAACACAATGAACAAGAAGAAGGCTTCGTCGAAGGGATCATTGCTTCAAGATCTACCCTTATTGAAATGGTTTGATAATTTGGTTGGATCCACTTATCGACATCCGTCAACTTCCCAATGCACATCCCAAACCATCAAAATGTTAAAAACTCATATTTATAGAGTCGTGCAGAGTCTATGTTCAAAGAGCTTTCATGTGTGAATGGGAAATCTCGTCCAAATATGTTATTCCAAATTGCACCGACCATTTGACCACCAAAACACATACATAAGCTATCCTTCCAGAATGATGATTCGTTCCAAAATGAATCCTCGAGCTCCTCTCAAAATTTGGCCTAATAAAATCATAGATGAATACGTTATGGCACCAATAAAGAACCCATGTCCATTCTGGCGAGTCCAGCCAAACTTTGACTTCATGGACCATTTTCACTAAACAAATGCATAAGTTAGCTTCAATGTCTTGAATGAAAGTTTTAGAATATTATATCAGAAACACTTTTGAAAAATATAATGTTCAAATAATTAAAATAATTGTATTTATGTTTCAAATACTACAGTGATGTTTTAAAGGGTAAAAATGTAATTTTCATAAAATTTTCAAATGAATGATCTAATCCCAGATATTCCATAAATGAACATATTTTTCACACTGTGAGAAAATTATTTCATTTATTATCAATAAAATATTCAATAAAATTTTGTTTTATCAGATAGACTGTAGGCTATGATGAGATCTTCCGTTTTCATGGACGTGTATGGGTGTCAGTAGACATACGTGAAGAGTGGATGCCTGAAATTCATTGCTCAGTTTGGGAAGTTCATCCTGGTGTCACCAAGATATATCGTGAACTACACTGTTAGTATTCATGGCTAGGTATGAAGAGAGATGATTCTGGTTTTGTAATGAGGTGTTCCCCCTATCAGCAATTGAAGGCGAAGCATCAACGACCAGAATGGATTTTGTAGTAGTTACCCATTCCCGAGTGGAAGTGGAATGCGATCACAATAGATTTTGGGACATGTTTAACAATGTTGACTCGAGGGAATGATGTAGTTTGATTTGTCATTGACAAAATCATGAAGGTTTATCGCTTCTTTCTGATCAAGGATACCTTCAGTTTTATTGATATGGGAAAGCTGTACATTCATGAGATTGTATGTATACATGCAGTTCTGCACAACACTGTTTTAGAATGGGACACATGTTTTACTTCTCAGGTCTGGTATGGGCAACAGAAGTCTTTGGGTACATGGGTACTTTTGAGTACAACATACCATCCCTAGACAGAGTTCCAGTCTGAGCATACTATTCAGGTGATTGAGGACATGCTTCGAGCATGCGTCTTATATTTTGGAGGTTCTTTGGATAAGCATATACATATTTTGGAGTTTGACTAGAATTATAGTTTTCATGAAACTATTCAGATGACACCTCATGAGTATTTGTATTATAGGCCATGCCAATAAACCGTATACTGGATGGAGGCAGGAGAGGCAGCTATGCTGGGACCTCACCTTGTCTAGGAGACCATAGAGAAGATAGAGTTGATTTGGATGAGGATGGCTAATGCACAGTCACGCCAGAAGTCTTCTGTTGATCAATGGAGATGACCTCTGGAGTTTGAGGTCACAGATCAGGTTTACATTAGTGTAACATTGAGGTTGGGACACAAGAGGATTAAGAGATTGGGTAAGCTTTCTCAAGATACGTTCGATCATTTGAGGTATTGGAGAGAGTCAGGCCAATTCCCTATAGTTTGCAGTTACCTCAGAGGTACCAGGATATGCATGACATTTTTCACGTTTCATAGCACCTAATTTGCTTCTCATACCCGTCTCATGTTTTTCAACCCAAGGAGGTTGAGTTAGAGGTGGAAACCTTGTTCGAACAACATCCTATCTGGATTTTTTGATCATATTGTGAAGGTTCTATGTGGCCGGTCAATCCCTCTGGTATGAGTGCTATGGTAGCACGGGCGAGTACAGGACGAGACTAGGGAGAGGGAAGCTGATGTACGATCGTAGTGGCCTGATCTATTCGATGATTCTTCTTCTACGATTCCTTGCTTGTAAAATTCACAGAAAAATTTCCTTAATGGGGGATGTTTGTAAGAAACAAGATCTTCTTTTCAGGTATGAATCTTGTTTTCTGGTCTTTTTGAGAAAAAGATGAGTTTATGAAAAATTTGGGAGTACACACCGTTTACTTATAAGAACATGTCGTGTACTCGTTTTTCGCGGGTGACCATGCACTATCCATGTAACGGCCGAGCGCCCAACCCTATGTGGTGACCTGGAGAAATCCTAATGTGGGGGTCGAATAAAGAAAGTACACATCGTGTACTTTTGAAGAACACGTCATGTACTTTTTTTAAAGTATTAGGGTAGCGTCTAATGGAAAAAACACACTTCTTCTTTATCTATCTCGACCAGGAGAATCCGTACAACCATATATCTTCTATGAGCCCCTAACTCTCTATACATTCTACGAATCGAACTCCATTAGTTGTGTTGGAAATTCATCTGTGTGTTCTCTCTTCTTCCGGAACATCATCTCCTGATTTCTCCTCTTTCACAAGTTATCCTCGGTTGAACGTTTTTAGCGTTTTTTAGATCGATGGTGTTATTGGGAAATTCAATACCTGAGGATCACATATATCAATATTACAACACTGAGTTATGTGGTTTTTTCCTTTATGTAATTAGTATTTTAATTATATGGGAAAAATTTCACAATACCCTTGTTCGGGGTATTGTGTGTTTATCGTTTTTAGCCCTGTTATTTCTTGTTGTGACATATTTGTGTATATAGAGGTTAATTGTTTGTGAATAGGTTTAAAATCTCCACGCTATGGATGTTTTTCCCATGTTTTCTTGTTTTGACTGTTTGGTCTAGCCTTGCATGATTGGTTGTTTACTTACCCTGCCTAATTTCATTGGGATGGAATAATTCTTATCTTACATGCCATGATATGTTGTAGATTGTTTATCTTTGTAGTTCTTTAGGTTTACTTTGGATTCCATGAATCATTTTTTCATGAATGACTTAAAAAGTCTATGGGAACCTGGTGTAGTAGACCATAGGGATAATGGATGTTGAGGGCTTCTCCGGACGGTATGTTTTACTGTTACGTTGTGAGACCATAGGGGGGATGTACATTGTGCTCCCCTAGAGTGTCTATAGTTTCCTTATTATAGGACACATGGGGAATTGGACGTTGAGTGCTTCCTCATAGTCTCTATTAGTTACCGATACGAGACCACATGTGGAATTGACGGTGAGTGCATCCTTTGAGATTCTTTTCTAAAGTTGAACCAGAGGGGTTAGACAGTGAGTACTTCCCAGAGGATTGCATGTGTGTGTTGGGTTGAACCATTGGGGTTAGGCTCTGAGTAATTACCATAGGATTACCTGATTTTAATTAGATGATTACATGATATATGAAAATTAATTTAATTGATTTCATATGATTGTTACTTTGTGTACTTCCTTGTTTACTGCATTATTTGGTTTATTGTCTGCCATATTTATTCACTGACTGTTAGGCATAGATCTGGGGGTGGTTGCCTTCGGGGATTCATCTCACACCCTATTTGGGTCATTATTTTGGGCCCAAATAGATTATATTTTTCCAGGTCTAGATAAGGGAAAGTGACCTTCTACTTTTGGCACATGATTGATGTGATGGAGCTAGAGAGCATGGGACCAAGATGAGGCTTGTGATGCTGTGGAGCTGTTTACTAGCTTCTATTGTACATTGGTTTAGTACTCTATTCCAGCATTGTGATTTGTTTGGATGTTTTCCTAGACATATGTATCATGAATCATTTATATATATGTGCTATAGTTGTTTATTACTTTAATTCTTCCATTGTTTTCTTATTACATGTTATTACTTCTTCTCCTATTGTTAACTGTTTATTTCTACTGTGTTACTCTGTCAATGAGGTCATAGTTTCCCCACTATCACACCCAAGACCCTCACTGCCAGTCAGCAACCACTGAAATTTGGGGAAATGTTCTTGAGTCCATGTGACCATCCAGGTACAGGGCGCCTCTGGGAAGCACTCGGAACCGGGATGTTACATCCATCCCTAAGCCGTCATAAAAATTACCAAGGTTATTAACCAAGGTATTGTAAAACATGCCATCTATAGAGATTAAATTGTCTACCCAATGCATTAGAGAACTATCAGGGAGCACCCTTAATATGTATTTATATTCATATGAGACAAATAGATAATAATCCAAAAATTTCATAAATAACCAAAAATATAATAAAATAAATGGGTTTCATGTCAAAATCGTGACGTTTAAAAAGTTCTTAAAAATAAGATCATTATGTCATTTATATCCCATGGAAAGGGAGTGAGGGTTATATGTATATCAATTCCAGAAAATATATATATATATATATATATATTATTTCTTGATGAATACCCCTGGAAATGAAATTGTATTGGGAATTCAAATAAATAAAATAAGAAAATTTCTTGAGAAAAAGAGAGTGATTTTGAGAAAAAAAGTCTACAACATAACGACTAAGAAACATGGTTTTAGAAAACATTAAAAATATGGGGAACAGAGGTCACCAATTCATAAGACTATAATAATACAATATAAGAATATTATAACATTGATATAAGAACATGATATTGTAACATGGTGGTTATACCACATAAAAGTGAACTTGAATTGGAAAAAGAGAAGTTGAGAATTCCTTTTACGAAACCTCAATATCCTAATGACGTCACTTAAAAATCAGAAAAATAATTTGATGAGAGTGGAAAGGGTATCTAATCATTTGGAAATACAATTTACAGAAATAAGTATATAAAATAACATACCCTTACATAATAAAATGGAAACTAGAAGACATAACATAAAGGAAGTCATGACTAAAAGAGGAGGGTGAAAGGTTCTCTTACCTTGAAAAGTAACTTCAAAAACGTAATGGTTGAGACCATAGGAGAATTGAGGGAACCTTGGGAGGTAAAAAGACTAGATCTTAATTGAGGAGGAATTTGGAATGAAAAAATGAAGTAATGGGTTGGTATTTATAGCAAACGTGAGGGAATATTTTATTAATTTCGAAGGGACACCTCATTACTGGTATATCATAAACCATGGTCTTTCCCATGGTATTTGCCCATGGTATTGGCCACATGGGAAAACACATAACATATCTCACTCTACACAAGTTTACCAGAAGTATAACATCATGATTACATCAATAATGATGTCATTAAACACACCGAAACTCAAAACTGTATTTTTACTATTCACAGAAAAACAAAACATTTTTTAAAAATATCATAAATTCACCCTAACCTAATATCGATGCACTAAATCCAAAAATTAAAACCATTTTATGAAAATAATTTTCTAATTTTGGGATATTTAAGTATTAATTAAAAACACTATTTACCCAAAAATACAAATACTTAACTAATAATTTCTGAAATAGTTATTTACTAATGTTATTATATCACATTACAAATCAAGATGCCTAAATTATATTTATACATTCTTAAGTGAGGTTATAATTCCTTTCCTCACATTACTGTTAATAAGGGTAATGTTACTATTCATAATTTACTATTCACCAAAAAATATGTTGATCTTATTGGAATCTAAATATCTTACTCATCACAACTGTAGAAGACCATTTTTTAAAAAATTTATTCACATTAGTAATTATTTATAAATCAATCCCATATTTATCTTGACATTTGAAATTCACAAATTTTACCATAATGAGAAATAATAATTTTATATATACAAAACGATTACACAAATTAACTAAGGCATCATGAAATGACCCCTTATAACACCTATATAGGAACTATGATTAGGGTGTGAAATGGTGATAGACTCTTGGGGTGGATCAGAAAACACTTCCCAAGTGGTGATTTCTATTAGTTTGAACTTCTCCCTTAAGTGATTTCGTTCAATCTTAATGTGTTGGAGTTCAGATTGGGCATGGTTGAGAGCAATGCCCAGTTGTACTACCACCTTCCCAAGCTCTGACAGATGGGCTTCATACTTCCAGAGTCTACTATATGGGGCCAATGAATCTTTTTTCTATATTAATTAACCATGGCCATTTCTGTTTATAAAAAAATAATAATGTTAAGAGTGTAGTTTTCAATGGTCATGTTGACCAACGGTCATATAAAAGTCAAAACCCAAGGGTCTCATTTAAATTATACTCACTTCATTAATTAAAGGATATAATTTTGTTGAATAACACACAAATTCAGGAAACAATTATTATTCAAATGTTTGGGTCATTACATGTGATGCTTTTCAATTTTATGACATTCTATTGAGGATGATACACACGTAGTTTAATGTAATATGGTGTGGATAATGCATTGTATAGATTAACTTTTTTTTATTAGGATGCAAACCATAATTTAATATCTTGTTACTAAGGTGTTGCATCTAGATTAAGGTCATGCTTTCTAGACCTAGCCAATATTTTAAATTATTGCTGAATAGACTATAAAATTTACAAATGTGTTTTTACGATACATACATAAGAAACCTTCTGCGAATGACCCAAATGAGGATTGCATACCACACAAATATATGAGCACAAGTGGGAAGAATAATTCCAAAAATCAGTTATATGTAGTGTAGATGAATGATAAAACAGATAAAAACTAGTCCATAGAATTCCCTAGGTCACAACACACATTATCTATGGGGATATTAGTTTATGTTCCTAGAGTATGGACCTAGGAGCTTATGTGTGGCTCAACCACATCAATTCAGACCTTATTGAAACCCCTAATCCCATGTGAGCAATGCTCCATGTGGTAAAAAATGAATTGTACATGGGTGTATCTTACCTTTGGGAGTGTACATTAGAGGAGAACATATCATAGAGTGGGATTAATACATAGGAGTAAAAATAGTTTAAATTCATTTTCCATGGAACAAGGATAATATTTTAAAGTAGTGTTTCCTAGACTAATGGAAACTGTTCAGCCCAAGTGTATTCATACAGAATGTGGTGTAAAAAACCCAATGTCAGCAAGGCCAAGTAGGCTCACGTGTAGTATACACAACTTATGGAGAATAACATGATATTTAAGGCCACAATATGTGGACCTTAACTAAGTCCAAAGGGCCCAAAAAGAATAATGAACCTTGTTTCGGTGCGGATGTGCGTCGGGTTTCTGTTCCGACGCTGTTCCGCCAGGACGCGTTCGCGCGTGCGCCCGTCGACCCGAGGGGATGGGAGCGTGGCTTGTGGCCCCGCAGTCCCACTTTCCAAAGGTGGGCGGCATCCGTCCCTTATTCAGGGACGTCTTCTCCTTGATCGAAACCGGGATGATGGGATGTCGGCTCCTCCTTCCGTGGACGTCTCCTCGGAACTCATCGCCTAATCCGGGTCTCCCTCATAGATTTAAGAATGTTCGTTAATCTCGTTCCCGACGCCATATCTTCAAGGACACCGGTTAATTACGCTGCTTCCGCCCAGACGCTCCAAGGGGTCTGGGCGGGGCAGCAACCAGCAGTGAGGAGACCGGGTAGCTCTGGGTGCCGGGGGCGTGTCTTAACACTGCGGCTCTGCATGTCTGCCTTCCGTCCCTAATAGGGCTTCTCGAAGGCGTGATGGCCTGAGGCATCCCGCGCTGGGTGCGGGGAACTGCGTTACCTGAGGTTTTCCTCAGCTTCCCATGTTTAACACGGGGTATGCCACGAGTTTAATGTCCAGCGGGGACGGCATCGGACTGATCAACACGAGGAGTGGATCAGATGACAGAACCCCTTGCGGGGAACCTCCGACGCTGGGGACAGCACATGGGCGGCTTCCCGAGTGAAGTGGAGTGGAATGAAACGGCATGACCCCACCAGGATGTGGCAGCCCGGGTAAGGATCAGGATAGATGATGGAGTGAAGAGCTTGGACCCCGTAGAGGCTTCCTACATACCGCGTGTTAGCGCGGATCAAAGTCAACGTAGTTCGGATATACAGTTTAATGTCATGCTGGACGATGGCAATCCGACTCATGAAGAGGTCGAGGCTGCCGGGCAGAGGATTGAACCGAACCACCTCACACAGAGGGGGATGGAACGGCTGGGTGGATCAACGCGAATGTGAACCCGAGAGGGGTCCACTGATGGATGAACCGACGTGAATACGACCGGGACTACCAGGTGGTGGGCTTCAGCCTCAGGGAGGCTTCCTACTTACCCTGTTTAGGAGACAGGGATCAAAGTCCACGTAGTTCATTCTGTTAGGACTTACGCACTGAGGCAACCTGAGTGCGGAAAAACTCAGTTGGAGAGGGACTTGGGCCGAAAGTAGGAGACACCTCGATCCCAGTCACGCCCTCTACTGGCTTCGGCAGTGGGGAAGCACAATAGAGATACACATGTGCAGCCCCCCACAAGAAACTAGGGGTTTGTAATACCCTACCCCCATGGGCGAAGGCCACTCCAATCCTGACATCCCTGCAGAGACGAGCGGGTGGGGGCCACATCCAAACCGGGAGGGAGACCCTGCATGCGAGGCACGGGATTGGGTGATGCGGATGGTTTAACGTCTTGCCGGACGAAGTACAGTTTAACGTCGTGTGTTGAGGATGAAGCGGTTTGGGGCTTACACCTTGAGGAGGCCCATATGCTAGGCAGTTTAACGTCGTGCAGCTTGGACGAATGCAGTTTAACGTCATGCTGGACGAATGCAGTTTAATGTCATGTGGGACGAATGCAGTTTAAAGTCATGCGGGACAAATGCAGTTTAACGTCATGCGGGACGAATGCAGTTTAAGGTCATGCGGGACGATGGTGCTGCCGATGGGTCCGTGTCACTTCGTGCGAGCCTGGAGGGCCGCACGGGAAGACAACGCACGGCGCGGGGCACCCGGGATGAGGATCATCGGGCGCCACGCGGGCGGGTACCCTCAGGGGGTCAAAGGGGGCGACCCTGGCGGTTTGCGCGCCAAAGAGGAGCTTGGCGCGCAATACCGAGGGTCGGCGCGCAATTGGGCGGGCTGGTACGCAATTGGGCCAGCGCTTTGTGCGCGGAAGATGGAGAATGCATGCACCGGGCCTCTGATAGCGCACGGGGGCAACGGTCCATTCATTAACAAATGGCCACTTAGTAAGGGGGGTGCGCGCAATCGGGCCGGATTGCGCGCACCCGGGTGGCAATTGCGCGCAAGAGGCTTCTTTTGCGCGCGAAGGCCTTCGGGTGAGGAATTGGTCAAAGGAAAGAAGCCAAAGGGTTTGCGCGCGAAGGCGAACCCCGAGGCTTGCTTGCGTGAAATAAAGGAGGTTACCTGAAGATCGGCATTGCGCGCGGAGGGGGTGGAATTGCGCGCACGAGCGACTCTTCGAATTCTGGCAACCTTCAAAACGTCGGGGGTCGCCTTGTATTTATAGGCAACCCCGAGCGCGGAATCTCCCCGCCGGCGCGCAATTCATGGCGCGGGTGCGGAATTTCCTTCGCGGGCGCGGAATCGGGGCCCCGGCGCGCAAGGGAGTCGCGCGGGACGCGGGCGCGCAAAATTGCGCGCCGGCCCGGCGCATTTGCGCGCATCCCAGGAGGATTGCACGCCGCACTTCAACTTTGCACGCGGGCCTCCAAAATTCCGCGCAAGGCCTCCGGGCCTTCCGAAACGTGCTTCTGACTCCAAATATTACTTCGCTTTCAGAGCTTCGTTTGGGAACAACCGACTTTTCCAGCGTCTACAAAAGCCCCCCCTCTGAATCTGATCGGCGAGAGGTCACAACGATCGGGTTCCGAGGGAGACGCCGGAATGCCGAAGTCCGGGGTGGCGCGGGACTGTGGCGCGCAAAAAGGGCGTCGGGCGCGAAATTCGCTGCCGTGGTCGCGCAAAGCGCTTTCCGCGCAGCGCGGACACCCGGCCTCGCCTAAAAATAGGGGCCCTGGGTCCCCCGTACCGTACACCGGCTTTTCGCGCGATAAGCTTCCAAGCTCTCATGCGCGAAATTGCCTTTGCCGGCGCGAAATTCGCCCGTTCGGCGCGCAAACACATCCGGATTTCGGCTTGTTTTGCGCGAATACCCGGGGTTGTACGCGGCCGACTTCCCAATTGCGCGCTGTCCACTAGGATTGCGCGCCAACTCCCAAATTTCTCTACCAGCCTCCTCCGATTCCGCACGCCTCATCCCTTAACCCACACGACTCCCAGATCTTCTGAGATGGCCGCGAATCAAGTGAATGAGGGGGATGCCGCCATTCGTAGAGCTGAAATGGCGGCGAACGAGGAGGTCTACGGAGCCAAGGAGATTGTTTCCAGCAATCAATCCTTGTTCGATTTGCTGACGCCAGCCCAGAAGACATATCCACTGTCGGACACCTGCCGCTCTGGAACTACGGCATCCTGGATGAGGTTCCTGTGCCAGGGTTCGAGGTTGATGCGCCACGGACCTGGGTGACTCGGGAGGACGAGCTTCTCCGCTATAACATCACCAACAACGGGCATCCTTCCAGGGAGACCAAGCACTTAGATGTCTATGTTCTGAACCCGAGGACGCGAACCATTTCCGGGAGTGAGCCTACTACGGAGAACTCTCCAGCCCTCTACTCGAGCACGTATCGCCAGAGTGTCACCGACGACACCAAGGGCTAGCTGAAGGACTGGGACTTGCTGTCTGGGGGAAATTTCACCAGTGAGTGGGCCTGGGCGTTCTGGGTATGCCATACCTGCGATCACTTCACGGAGGAACTGCGGTACATCGGCCTGTTTGAGGCGGTGTGGATGTCGCAGTTCCACTTCTACCAGCAGCCCGAGCTCGGGCCGGAGCTGTTCACCCGCTGGTCCTCGGATACCAACACCTTCAATCTTCATCATGGGGAGGTCAGTATCGGTCTATGGGACATCCACTGCATCGGAGGTATCCTGCTGGAGGGTTACCAATATGATGAGTTCATGCCTCTGAAGAATACCTGGGGCGACAGGTCACGAACTCCCATCCTGACATGGCATCTACTGGACCTGGCTACGCAGTGGCTCGGGGTCAAGGAATTCCACAAGGACATAGCCTACAAGGAGTGGTTCAGCCAGTTCTTGGAGCATGACCCAGTGGTCAAGATGCCAGGCAGGGGGAAGCGGTGCCCGACCGCGGCTCAGAGGAGCCGGAACGGGTCGTACTGGCGGGTCCTAGAGACGGGCGACTACCGCTCATGGGGGCACCGCGTCATCGAGGCCCGGGACCCAAATGTCCGGTACGCGGCGTTCCTGGCCGCCTTTTTGAGTGGGTGGCTCCTGCCAGTGCGGGACGCGAGGATGGGCGTCCGCCCGGCGACACTGGTGATGGCGGGCGCCATGGCCGCCAACAAAAGATACAACCTCGGGGTCCTAGTGCTGGCTAAGCTGTATGCCATCCTGGGACGCATCTCGTGAGGGGGGTCACCACGAAGGATCTGTGGGCCCTTTCAATTCTTCCACGGCTGGGTGGCTGCTCACCTCGGTGGGTACACGTTTCCAAACGCCGTCATTCCTCCGGGAAACGACCTGCGACCCTCCCGGCTGAACATCGCGGGGGTCGCTCCGATGACCCTAAATGAGGAGGGCATGAGGATTCAGATTGGCAATCACGCCAATTTCAACTTCAGCCCGTTCCCCACTCCCGTTGGCCAGATGATCGACAATGGGAAGGGTCCACTAGATCAGCACGAATACTTCCTGAGCATGCAGGGCGGGGTGCTTGTGGCTCGGATCGACGGGAAGGTGATTTGCGAGCCCTACATGCCAACCCGGTTCGCCAGGCAGTTCGGGTGCCTTCAACAGATGCCAAAGAGGGTATTCGCTACTGTCCGGGAGGAGAAAAACCCTTGCGTCCTTCACCAGATGTGGCTAATGTTCGCCACTTTCGGCTCTGGCGATGTCATCACTCTCCCTCCTACCGGGGTCGACGCAGGCTTGGAAACCGAGTACGCCGAACACTGGGCCATCGCATACCCCGAGGGGCTTCTATAGAAGCCAGTTCGGCGGCTCAAGGTCACCCGTGCGGAGACCGGGCGTCAAGGAAGGAGGCGAGGCACCGTTACGCGGGGGAGAACGGAGGCTCCCCAAGCAGCGGAGCCGGCGCGGGCAGGGACTTCGGTGGCGGGCACATCGCAGGCTGCCGCCACGACTTCAGCGCCCAGAGAGGGGGCACATGCGGTGGTCGGGGAGCGGCCCGGGAAGCAGATAAGGCGTTTGCTCGAACCCTCTCACGATGCAGTCTTCCCAGCGCTGTGGTCGACCTGGATGACCCTGCGGCAGTCGCTGGGGACCGAAATCATCTGGCAGAAGATAACCAGAGATGGGATCCATCTGCCAGAGGTCGGGCGCCTTCAGGTCGCCGACAGGGTGAACTTCCACCGACGGTATGCGTATCTGACAGCCATGGACGAGTACGCGCGCCAACGTGGTCAGCGTGCGGAGCCTTCCCTTCTGGTGAAGGTGATGCTCGGTCTAGAGACTGCTCCAGAACATATGCCGCCGAAGGATGGTGATAGTAACGATGACTCCAAGGAAGAGGAGGAGACGGGGGAGGATGAAGGCTCGGAGGGAAGGACTCATCCGGGGAGCCCGCGGGAGAGCGGCGAGGTGGCCGGCTCTGACAATATCGATATCACCGAGCTCCTCGAGGTCCGCTTCTATCCCTACTCAACCTGCTTCATCCATTCTCTTATGTAGCTTCTAACCCATTTCTTCACCTTCCTCAGGAGTGCACAGATGTTGGTCAGGCATCCTCAGTAGGAGTAGGAGAGGCGCCATCAGGATAGGGCGGGGGCCAGACACCCATCATTGAATTTACAAGAGCTGAGGGGTCCCCTGCTGCAATTGCTCCTGCGGCGGCCGGGACAGCGGAAGATGACGCTCTGGATTCCCGTAAGCCTTCTTACTTTACTACTGGTGCTTGCCGTTGACGATCCGTGACTAACCATGGCATGCCTTGCATAGTGATCTCAATACTGGAGGCTCGTCGGGCTGTCGAACCCGGGCCATCCACGAGTGGACCAGTGGCAGACATGCTGCCTCCTCCAGAACAGACTTCTCACACCGAGCCGGCCCCACCAAATGCTGATCAGGGGGCAGCGGACGTCGGCGGTGCTGCCATCGGAGAGAGGTCGGGGGCTGACGAGGGTGTCAACGCCACTGGGGCGAGAGAAGAAGGTCGCCTAGTTGATGGGGAACCTATCCCCTGTGAGGACATCCCAGGGGCGGACCCCGCATCAGACTTGCTGGCTGCCTTCCCTGTCTACCGGCCTGCCGACCCTGAGGAGATGGATGACTAGGACGCGGAGGTGGTCGAGGAGAGCCGGATAACGCGCCGCAGGGGGTGGAAGTGCATCCAGCGATTCCTCAAGCGACCCTCATCGGAGTGGCTGGGGCGCATGGGATCGCTTCAAACCTGGCTGCGCTTCCTGTGTGCCGGGTGAGCTGATGCTCGATGCCTCAATCTGACGGTCCATGATTTCATGGCCGAAAAGATGCGCTAGAGCCGCCGGCGTGCTGACGTCGTACAATGTCGGGACGTGTCAGAGAACACGCGGGTGATTCTTGCGGCGGAGCAGGAAGTCCGGCGCCTCGAAGGGCAGGCGGCAGAGAAGGAGGCCTTCGTCGCAGCATGTACTGAGCTTATGGAGCAATTGACGGCCCAGCTGGATGACGCCCAGGTACAGCTGACGGAGCCGGGCCACCAGATGGTCACACTTCAGGTCGAGCGGGAGCGTGCACAAGCCAGGATCGACGAACTGCGTGCTGCGACCACCGACGAAGAGAGGGCATGTAGAGAGCGAGAAGCAGCTCTGGAGGTCTCCAGCCAAAGGGTAGCGGCAATGGAAAGACTCATTAAGCACGCTAATCCCTAAGGGCATTGTTTTTTCCATTCCTAGAACCTTTTGCTTCCGCTACTTAATACTTCGATCCATTTGTATGAACCAATATATTTATCTGCATCTTTTGGCTTAACGTGCTCAACCACAATCCATTGCCTTGCGGGAGCGTTAACCAAGCTTCAGGCATCCACAATTGGGCATGGATTTCTTAAAGAAAAGAGGGAGGTCATTCCTAGGAAAGGAGACCTCAGACCTAATCAATGTACCATCCCCCCAACATGTTCCGACGCACGAGCGGGACAACGCTAGGGGCGTTGAGATTTTATCCAAACATAGGGAAGCGAGAAAGGGTGAATCGCGTGTCCCGAATTCAGAAATCCACGACGGTCGGCCTTCCAGGAAATGCCCCAAGACAACAAGTGGAGAATGGATCAATCGACCATACTACTGCAATAGACGGACCGAAGGTCATCATTCATGTTGCAGGAGGCGGATCACATGTCATCATCAATACCGCTTTGGGGGTTCCTTCAGACACAAGGGTGGAAATCCGGACCAAAAGAGCATGCGAAGCGTGGGGCGAAGTGATGATTTGTTCGGAAAGAATCTAACACTCCCAAAATTGTGCCACCGTGGGGAAAGCGTATTAGGAGGATGCACTAATCTGGCCTTGAATCACCCCAATTCTCAGACAGAACTTCTTTGACGAGGAAACTGTCGCTTCCCATCATTGCAATGGGGCATCCCGAGCTGAATCAGGGAGAATATCACAACCGCACCACTCTACCAGGAGCCAGGCCAAACGACCGGCGACGAGGAGGGGCGGGACTTAGCGATCCCTCAGGCTGGACCCAAGTCGAGATGCCCGGGCGTTCCTACGTACTCCATCAGGCTGGAGATCAAGCCACACGTAGTTCTGGAAGTGCAGTTTAACGTCATGCAGGACGTAGAACCCCGATTAGGGAGATCTTAGTTTAAGGTCGTAGAGCTCGGACCATAGGGGCAGATCTTAGTTTAAGGTCTTAGAGCTCGGACCATAGGAACCTCAAAGTGCGCCACATCGTGGTCCTATCCCCTGGATATGCGAAGATGCACTGAGGGATAGTGTCAAGAGTGCCGAGATTTTTCCTGGTCAGAATGGGGGGTGGAAAACGTAATGTGAATCATGTGGCCATTCACTCAAGGACTGGGGGCACCGGCGTAACGATATGGTAGTACTGCTGATCGTGGCGGAAAAGCAACATCAATATCGCACTGACCGTTGATGGAATGAGGTAGCAAACGAGCATCAACCGCTCAAGCGCAGGATTCATATCGATTTGCGGCCCAAGGCCCTTGGGGGCACCAGCCCGGATCGGTGGGAGAGCACTGAGGCATTGTATCCAGACCGCTCACGGGGGTTCCACCCAGGGCGTAGGCGATGGGTCGGAATGAAGGGGAACATGAAGCCTGAAAAGTGGAAGGAACCTGACCAAGATGAACCTGACCCTCCTGGCAATAGACCAGAGTACTCTTGACACCGGTGGACCACTGCAAGGGGTCGAAGGACATGCCTTGAGGGTGAACCGAAGGCAGCAGATTCCCAAGAGAAGGGGGAATCTTTAAGAGGTGGGGGGCTGGACCCGAAGTTTCAAACATCCGGGCGTTCCTACGTATCCCATAAGGATGGGAATCAAGCCGCACGTAGTTTTTGAAGCGCGGCGCGACACAATCGGGCACCAGCGCGTGGAGGGGTGCGGGTCTGGCCCTCGCACCCAAAAGAAGCGGTATTTGATATTTCTTGTTTGTCCTTAAAGGTGGATGGTTTTTCTTTGTGCAGCAACATGCCTGTGATTAAGAAATCCCTGGCGTCGCCACAATAATCAAACCATGAAATTCATTGATGAATGGCGTGGTTATTAACCAGCGCCCAACGTGAGTGTCCCCTAAGGAGAACATCACGATGCAGTGTCGTTTCTCGTCGGGCGGCCAAGACGATCACAGTTTACGGTCGTGTGGTAAGACTAGGCAACACAGTTTAAGGTCGTGTGGCTCGGACCATGGAGGAATCCGCTTATTGCGGTACGGCGGACACAGCGGAGGTGGGGACACATCCCAGCCCTACGGTCACACACAATTCCAGGAGAAGGATCCTGGGATAGGGGCCTGCATATGTCTATCAACCGAGGGGTAGAGATGCTAGCCTCTAGCTATGCTGGGCCCAGGACGCGATTGTTCAGGCGACTCCTTTATCCTCATGGGGACGAGGGTCTAGCTACTCATGGCCCTTAGGGAGGACATTAGCACATATCCTTGGTGCTGAGAATGTGGGAGCCTCGAAAGAAACCATTACCCTGGTTGGCCTGCCTAACGTGTAGAGTTGTACTGAAGGTCAGTATGAAGAGAGAGTGTGTCGAGATCCCACTACAACGCACATAGGCGGAGTGTGATGAGGACTACGCAACCAATGTTCAGAGCCTGAAAGAGACGACATGGTGATCAAGGATGTTTCTGACCATATTCGCAGCACAACATCCGATCGCGTCAGCCTAGGATGAGGCAAGAAAACGAGCATCAACCACTCAAGCGCAGGATTCATATCGATTTGCGGCCTAGGACCCTCCAGTAAATCGACCCGGAGCAGTAGGAGAGCACTGATGCATCGTATCCAAACCGCTAACGAGGATCCCTTTGAGTGAAGGCTAGAACAAGAGGAAGCGCGAGGCCTGACAAGTAACACAGGACTTGTCGGGATTGAATCCGACACTACAAGTCATAGACTGGAGTACCCAAAACATGTTAACAGATCACCGGAAAGGGTCAGAGGACTCACCCTGAGAGAAACCAAAAGACGGGGCTGGACCTGAAACACAAACGTCCAGGTGGTCCTACGTATCCCATAAGGATGGGAATCAAGCCGTACATAGTTCTTGAGAGGCAGTTTAACGTCATGCAGGACGATGAGGGGTGTGAGGTAGTCCCACACACGAGGGAGGCATACGGCGCAGCCAGTAGACTGACGTGAATGAGGACACAATCCCCCGCTCACGCCATACGCCTCGCACAAAAAGGAGGGGAACTTGGGCTAGAGGCCCAACGCGGGATAGAGATTCCCGAGAAATGGGGCTGGGCCCGAAACATGAATGTTCAGGCGGTCCTACGTATCCCATAAGGATGGGAATCAAGCCGCACGTAGTTCTTGAAGTGCAGTTTAACGTCATGCAGGAAAATGAAGAAAATGGGGTGCAGAAGGCATCCCCAAACGTGGGGGGCGTACAACGTGGCGAGCAAACCGACGTGAATGAGGGCATATCCCCGCGTTCACACCATACGCCGCATACCCAGAGGCACTTGGGCCGAGGGCCCGAGATGGGATGGAAATTTCCGAAGGATGGGGCTGGGCCTAAAACATGAATGTTCAGGCGGTCCTACGTATCCAATAAGGATGGGAATCAAGCCGCACGTAGTTCTTGAAGTGCAGTTTAGCGTCATGCAGGACGAATGCTGAACAGTTTAACGTCTTGTAGCTCGGACGTGGTGTAGTTTAGCATCATGCGGGATGAATGCTGAACAGTTTAACATCTTGTAGCTTGGACGAATGCTGAACAGTTTAACGTCTTGTAGCTCGGACGTGGTGCAGTTTAGCGTCATGCGGGACGACTGCTGAACAGTTTAACGTCTTGTAGCTTGGACGAATGCTGAACAGTTTAACGTCTTGTAGCTCGGACGTGGTGCAGTTTAGCATCATGCGGGATGAATGCTGAACAGTTTAACATCTTGTAGCTTGGACGAGGTGCACTCAGGCAATGTACTGCTTGATAAACCTAGCGTTGGTGGGAGGAGTAACACGCTCACCATCCATAGTCACTAGGGAGTACGCGCCATTGGGATAGACCTTGTGGACGACAAAAGGTCCCTCCCACTTGGGCTCCAACTTGGGTGGCTTCCTGGGGGGATCATTGGTGCTCTTAGGGCCAGTACTAGGTCACCCTGCAGGAAAGAGCGGAGGCGAACCTTCTTATTGAAAGCTCGAGCCATTCTGCTTTGATGCCTCTCTAGGTTGTGCAAAGCGCGAAGCCTATTCTCATCCAGTGCTTCCTACTCGACTAGACGGGCTTCAACAGCTCTGTCCGGCGCTTGCTGGTCGTAGACCGCAGTGCGCAAGGACGGTAACTGGATCTCGATGGGCAGGACGGCCTCAGCTCCATACACCAGGGAATAAGGGGTCATCTGGGTGGAATTGCGAGTCGTCGTCTGATAAGCCCAGAGGGAATTGGGGAGCTTGTCCGGCCAACTCTTCTTGTTCGGACCGACCATCTTTTGCAGAATGTTAGAGAGGGTCTTGTTAAACGCCTCAATCTGTCCATTCACCTGCACATGATAGCGAGATGTATGGTTCGAGCGAATGTTGTACTTGGCGTACAACTTCTTCAACTCGGCTGCTCGGAAATTGGCTCCGTTATCCGTGAGGATAGCGTGAGGAACTCTAAATCGATAAATGATGTTGGAGGTCACGAAGTCAGCGATATAACAGGATTTGACCTCTCTGAGCGGAATCGCCTCTGCCCATTTGGAGAAGAAGTCTGTGGCGGTCAGAATGAACCGGTACTGGAAAGCCGTCGCCGGCGGGTAAGGTCCCACAACGTCCATCCCCCAGACTGCAAAGGGCCAAGAATACCTGGTGGTATGGAGAGTCTCCGGCGGCCGATACACAATGTTCGCATGAACCTGGCACGCATGGCACTTCCTGGCATACTCGATGCAGTCATGGATCATGGAGGGCCAGAAGTATCCCAACCTCCGAATCTGTTGGGACAGCTTCGGCCCAGTCTGGTGGGCACCGCATGAACCAGCATGATCCTCTTGCATGACTCATGGGATCTCAACTCCCTAAAGGCAGCGGAGGAGAACACCATCAAATCCGCATCTATAGAGGATCTACTCCAGACCGGGACTGCTCTGGAGGACAAACTGCGATGCGCGGCGTCGAACTCGCTCGCGCTCGGCCCGATCCGATAGGACAATGCCATGTTGGAGGTACTCAACCAAAGGCGTCCTCCAATCAGGGGCTGGTTCGACTGCCATATCTGTGGTACTCGGGGCTCCAGACATAGGGGAAACCGTGATGAGATTACTTACCGACGGGCTGCGATCTCCCTCCGGGATAACGGGAGCGATGAGCCTGCGGTGCGTCACGCGGACGATCAGGTTGTCCTATTCAGGCTATGCGAGTGACGTAGCAAGGCTGGCCAAAGCATCTGCTCGACCGTTCTGCGACCGGGGAATATGGAAAATTTCTGGCCGAGAAGGGAACTGGGCTATCAGGAGGAGGGTGCACTCCAGCAATGGCACAAGTTCTGGCTTCCTGACAACATAGTCGCCATTGATCTGCTTAACGACCAGCTCGGAGTCCCCTTTCACACACAGATGAGGCACGTCGATCTCGATAGCTAACTCGAGGCCAGTGATGAGGGCATGGTATTCCGCCTCATTGTTGGTACAACCCTCTGACAACAGGAAAGAGTATGGCAGAACGGCTTGCTCCGGGGTAATGAAGACGATGCCCAAACCCACTTTGTTGAGCTTAGGATCATCGAGTATTATACCAGTGGGGCTCGGGGAGGCACCGTCAAAGTGCATCTTCCAGCATGGATTGGCACGATCGACCGAGAGAACGGCCTCATCAGGAAAGACTAGATCCAGCCGCTGATCCGCGGAGGTCGGGTGAGAAGCCAGAAAGTCCGCCAATGCTTGCTCTTTGATGGCCTTCTGAGACACATACCTGATGTTGAACTGCTGGAGAATCACAGCCCACCGCGCTAGACGGCCAGTCAACATAGGCCGGCTTAGGATATATTTCAACAGGTCTACCCGAGAAACCAACTGTACCTCGTGGTGCTGCAAGTAGTGCTGTAATTTATGTACGGAAAATATGAGCGCCAGGAAGCTCTTCTCGATGGGGGAATACCTAACTTCCGCATCGAGGAGCATGCGACTGAGGTAATAGAGGCTATTCAATGTTCCCTCGTTGTTCTTCTGGGCGAGAAGGGCACCAAGGGACCGTTCCAGGGCGGTCACATAAAGGACCAGCGGCTTCCTGGATACAGGTGGCATCAGAACCGGAGGTTGAATCAAGTACTTCTTGATTTCCTCCAAAGCGGTCTGACACTCCTTATCCCATACATAGGTGGCGCCTTTCCTCATGAGCCGAGAAAAGGGCTTACACTTGCCGGCTAGATTCGCGATGAACCGGCGTATATAGGCTAAGTGGCCTTGGAACCCTTGCAGTTCTCGGATGTTACCAGGGGGAGGCATCTGGCTAATCGCCCTGATCATCACTGGGTCGATCTCAATACCTCGGTATCTTACCACAAAGCCAAGAAATTTCTCGAAGGTGACCCCGAAGGCACACTTCAATGGGTTCATCTTCAGTCACCCAGACCGGAGGAAGCCGAACACTTTCTCAAGATCTTTGAGATGGTCCTGACGCTGGCGCGATTTGACCACCAAGTCGTCGACGTAGCATTCCAACAGTGTGCCGAGGATTGGCTTGAATATGCGGTGCATCGCCTGTTGATAGGTGGCACCTGCATTCTTCAGGCCGAAGGGCATGACCTGGTAACAAAAGATACCTTGGGGGGCCCTGAAGGCAGTGATCTCCTCATCCTCAGGGGCCATCCGGATTTGGTTGTATCCGGAGTATCCATCCATGAATGAGAGGTATTGGAACCCTACCGTGGCGTCAATCAACAGCTCTGTCACCAGAAGTGGAAAATCATCCTTCAGACAGTGGCGGTTGAGATCGCGGAAGTCGATACAGACCCTGATCTGCCCGTTCTTCTTCCTGACCGGCACAATGTTGGCCAACCATCTGGGGTACTGAACTTCCCTCACGAAGTTGGCTTTGATAAGCTTGTCAACTTCGGCCTCAACCATGGCACCGTGGAATGGGTGCATGTTCCTGGGAGGCTGCTTGAACCCGCGATGGTTCGCCGGGAGACCAAGGCGGTGGATGGCTACCTGAGGATCTAGCCTCGGCATCTCGTCATAGCCCCAAGCGAACACATCACGGTGCTGTCTGAGGAAGTCCACGTACTGCTGCCGCTCTTCATAGGGCATGGCGACACTGACCAATGTGGGTCTTAGATCTGCTTCGGTTCCAAGGTTCACCTGTACTAACTCATCGACCGTGGCGGAGACGCCCTCCTCAAAGGCTGGGGGTGCATCTTCTACGTCCTCTCCACTCGGGGAGGGATCGTCCACGGGAGAGACTGCGTTGGAAACTGCATTGGGGCTACCGGGTCCTGCTGGGCCACTGGTGCTGGCATGGGCGGTCGCGGTCATCTCGTCAGGATACTCACAGGCCGTCGAGACCATGGCTACGTGCAACCGATGGATCGGGAGGACGTAAGCGTCATCCAAACATGCCCAGGGATCACCTGCAACAGTGACAGGCTCAACCTCACCTGCCAGGATCTGCTTATCCTTGCTCTTGTAATAGTCCGCGTCCAGATAGCGGGCTTCACATGAGGCAAAAGGAGAGGCATCTCCCTGAAGCACGCCTACTCGACCATTAAGGGAGTATTTAAGGCTTTGGTGGTAAGATGAGGGAACCGCCACATGAAGGTGGAGCCATGGCCTGCCCATCAATGCGTTATACGCAGTGTCCTGAGAGACTACCATGAATTCGGTGTTGGCAACCAGGTCACCGAACTGGGTCTTCAAACGTATCTTGCCGACCGGAGTTTTCTCGGTGCGGTCGTACCCCTAGATCCTGAGGTTAGAGGGAATCAAGTCATCCTCAGACAACCCCAATCTCTGGAGCGTCCGAGTTGGAATCAGATTAATCCCGGACCCCGTGTCGATAAGACAGCGCCGGACTTCAAGGCCATTGAACTGGCCAGTAACATACAGCGGACGAATGTGTCCCTGTATAGGAGGGTCTTCATCCTTACCAGAGAACAAGATAACTGCCTAACATTCGGCGTCCTCAATCATTTCAGCATGAAAGGCCTCTGCAGCCGCAACCTCCGTCTCAAACTGGAGGGGGCTCTTCAGGGCTTCAGCGAGTGCCTCGTGCATCTCAGGTAACATGCGCAGAGCCTCAAGGATGGAGAGCCTTGCTGGGATGTCGGCCAAGTGCTTCAGAACATCATACTTTCTTGCCAAGCGCGAGCCCCTGGTTGCAAGAGGTTGCTCTGCGGTTGGAGGCATGATGGGCCTTGCCGGTTGGACCGGCGGCCGACTGGTGCTTGGCGCATCTCGCTGTTCATTGGTTGAAGCCCGAGAAGTAGTCACCGTACTGGGGCCATGAGTCCGGGATGGACTCGTGGTAGGACGGAGCTGGTCGCGGCGCGGCTAGGGCGGTTCTGCCTGATCCCACACCACAAACAGTGGCGTAGGCGAATCCATCATCCCCGGATGGGGGGGCTGCGCGTGCTGAGCTCGGTTTTGAGTCTGCTGCCTAGTCTCAGTGGCGTGCACGGCCTGGCTGGAGGTACCAACTGTCGTGCCCCAGCGACTCCTGTTGTTGCGGTTCCTATGATGGTGGCGACGACTGGGGACACTAGGGAGGTCCACCTGGTGTTCTTCAACGTCGGGAACCGAAAAGGGATTTACCAGCTCGACGGTATTAACCAAAGCGTACCCAACACTGTCATCGGACGAATCATTCATCACCGGGCAGATCCGAGGAGGGACCCCCATCTCCGGGGGCATGAAATCGCCGAGAGTGCGGGATAGTGGCGGAACTGGCGGGGTGCGCTCTTCCTTCTTGCACCGCCGCCGTTTGCTCTTCTCAGAAGAGGCAGGCTGGGACGATGATGCCGGAGCAGCACCCGCAGATTCTGGGGGCTCAAGCTGATTCAAGCGCGCACGGATGATTCCATGGGCGCGAATGATCGTCTTGCGGGCCATCCAGTTATTATACTTCTGGGATCCGCAGTCGGAGACCAGCTGCCATTCGTCCTCGTCGCCACTATCGTCACCTGATCCCACGAACACACCCGCCACTTGTGCTGGAGCTGGGCCCAACCTGATTACATTGTTGTTAATCTGGTCTTACAGCCAGTCCTTAAACACGTAGCATCGCCGGATGGTGTGCCCCAGGGCCCGATGGTAAGGGCAGTAGTGGGGGTTATCCGTGAGATGTGCCTCCTCTGGCCTCCAACACTCAGGCAGTCACACAATCCTCTGCTCCAGGGCGCTCCGGAAATAACCGGGGACCTGATCCTCGTGAAATGAGTAAGTCAGGTATCGCGGGGCCCTGGGAGCGTGGTCTTGTCGAGGGGCTGGAGGGGCCTGCCGAGGAGGTGGACCCTGATTATCTCGCCTGGGTTGTGGCGGTACATTACGCGGAGGGGCCGGCCGGTTCTGGGGCTGCCGCTGCTGGGCCGGGAACTGAGCCCGTGGAGGCGGATTCCTGTGAGGCTGTGGAGCTGGCCTCGCCGGCAGCAGCTCCAACTGCCTGGGGGCCTCTATCTGGGCAACAACAGCGGGTTCAGCCCTGCTGACTCTCCTTGCAGGGATCATAGGAGGCAGCGGGTGCGCCTGACTGGCCTGTTGCAGGGCTTCCTCAAGACGTTGAGCTTTGTCTGAGAAGTCCCTGAACCCTCCGGGGTAATTCTGAGTGATCAAGGAAGGGACCAGCTCGGTCTTGACGTTCCTGACGCACATTGTCAGCAACTGCTCCTGAGTCAATGGCATGTCAAGGGAATACGTGAGACCCTTCCATCGGGCGACGAAATCTGCGACTCTCTCATCAGGCCTTTGCTTGCACTTGAAGAGGTCTGCGATACTCGTCTTCTGGGTCATGGAACTGAACTGGTAGAGGAACTGTCTACGAAGGTCCTCCCAGCTAGTTATCGACCCGACGGTGAGCTGGCTGTACCAGACAAATGCTGGCCCTTCTAGTGTCTGGACAAAGCAGCGAAGCTTAGCGGCCTCCTGCTGCGCCGGAGTTCCCAACATAGGCCCACACCTCGAGTTGAAATGGGCCAAATGTTGTGGCGGATCTCCAGTCCCGTTGAAGGCGGCGAAAGTGGGGTTCCCGAATCCCGGAGGTGCCGGCATGTCATCCACCCATGCTGGGTATGGCTTGCCGTCTGGTGGGATCGCCACTTGCCGAGTCTCCAAGGCTTCCAAGAGGGCAATGAGTGCCACCATCGGATCGTCCGGACATGGGTTCCAGTCCTGGCGAGGATCTCTAACCACGAGCGCATTGCATGGCCCTTCAATCGGGTCGTCGGCCGGGTCGTCGAACTCGGCAGCTCGTGGGATGGCGGGCGGAGCGTCCCTTGGGGCAGCGGGAGGAATCCGAGCGGGGTCTCTCAGGTAGTCACGCCGCTCGGGAGGGTGTGGTGAAACATACCGCGCCCTCTTTGCATAGGCAATGGCCTCTCCCCTGTCGGCAAAAACGGCATAATCACGGTTGCCCGGGAGAGTCTCGTCGAGGAGTGGTTGTTCCTGTCCCTGCTGTCCTGGCCTAGGATCACCGTAGTCAGGCCGCCGCTCTGCAGCGCGCTCGGAGAGGAGCTTGTCAACTAGCTTCTTCTGCTCGGCGAGCTGTTGACGTAGCGTGGCCTTCTCAGGATCCTCCTCTGCCCTCTGCATGGAGGCAGATGGGTCGGCGGGCTTTATAGCCCCGCTCTGCTCTTTACCTTTGCTGACGTTTCGGCTCAACGTCTGTGCTTCAGTGGGTGTGGGGAGACCCTGGAGGTTCCTCTGGTGACGAGTAACTCTCATCGATGGATCCAACGACGACTTGTCTTCGGGGGGAGAGCCCCCGTCGAGAAGTTACAAGTCGTTCTCCTCTCCCGACAGGTCAGCCATATTGACCGTTTCCGTCCCTGGGGGTGTACCCTCAGGGCCACCCAGCGAATCGGGCTGTCGGCAAATCGCACTGAAGTGTAGGGCATCGTACTGCCCCCATCCACGGATATACACATGGGGAGTGGCTTCCTCGATAACCTTGCGGAGTACTTGAAAACACTCAACGCATCGTTGTTGGAGGGCCATGTGGTGCCCAAATGACCCGGGGTGCCGAACCGCGGGGAGCGTGGCCAGGTCAATCTGACGGCACTGCTCACCAATATCCTCCAGGTGCGCTTGACTCCCGGGATATGGCTTTTGTAGGTGGGGAATACGGGAGTGAGTCTCCCGGAGAGTTCGGGGGAAGCATTCGAACTCATCCGGGGTGAGCGATTCGGGTGCATCAAAGTCCGGTCCTGCGACTGGCTAAAACTTCTCAGGGATGTGGCCCTCTGCAAGGACGGTCCAGAAGCTCCACGACTCAAACTCGGGACCCAGGTCTTCTTGGTTCCCTTCAGCGACTGGGAATGGGCGGGGAACTGGCAGTGGTGCCGAGGCGGGCCGCTGGGCCGGCGGGCTGGCCGGCGGTGAATAGGGCGAGCAGGCCGATTGGCCTCCATATCCCGGGCCGCCCTCTGAGGGTTGCGGTGCCCCAGCTACCACATCACGATAGGATGGGCCGGTGAGCGAACATCCTACCGTAGCGTCGGTGCTCGCCGAGGGTGCACTGGATCGTGGCTCCACCGTCGGTCCCCAGAAAAGGTCTCCGGCTTCTCCGATCGAGGCAGAAGGCACTTCCGGAGGGGTCGGTACCAACTGCAAGCCTGATCCTTGGGGGTATACCAGGCCCTCGCTACTCCGGATATACCTTCGGAGAGAAGAGGGGATCATATCGATCTCGCTCTCGGGGAGTACGAGGCTGACGTGCCACATTCCTACCCCTGCCCCTGACTGGCGGGATCGGGGGGAGGGCTCTGTCGCCGAATCATACTCTGCCTCTGTATCAGAGAAACGAACCGGTCGGATCTCTGTCCGGAATTCCGTAACATTCCTCCCTCTACGTCGATGCCTCGCCTTCCTGCCCCTGGATGGTTCTTCGGGGAATGGATGATCTCTGTCCCGGCGTCCTCTGGCCGCACCGGTGCTGGGGCCAAGAGGACTGGAAACCAAGGTGCGAGGAGCACCGGGACAGATATCAAAGGGGACGCGGGGAGAGATGCTTCCGGGCAGGCCTCCGGGCCGGGATCGGAAGGTGGGATCACCCATGCTTCTTGGATCGGCCACACGGAGTAGACCCTGCTGGTGAATAGCGCTACCGCGAGGTGGTCCGCGGTGGCTATTGCCAGTACCAGCAACCAGGAGAGTAAACCAAACCTGCCTTTGGGGCGGTCGGGGCCTCGATCCAGGTCGGGCATAGAAGTGCCCTTGCTCAGGATGCGCAGGGGCCTGGTGACTGGAGCCAGTAGTGGCTTGGGCCAACACGGCCACTGTTGCTAGGGCCCCAAGGTGGGCATCCTCTTCCGCTCGTGCCCGACGTTGGCGTCGGGACAGACAAGTCGGGATCAGCGGCGCAGACAGGTGGAGAGCCCGTTCTTCGACTTGAGAAGCCTTGCGGTGGTGTCGACTTGGCCTGGCAGGATCAGTTATCGCGGATCCCTAGAGCGAATCTCGGATAGGGTGGTCCCGGACATCCTCCACCTCATCTGCATAGGGGAGGGAGCTGTCGGAGCATTCCGGGGATAAACTCCTGAAGCGGTTGGACGTCGAGGTAGGCAGTGGTGCCTCCCTGCGCGGCCCTCGGGGGCGGCGGTGGTGGCGAGGTGCAGCTTCCTCGAGGTCTAGGCGAGCCATGTCCCTGGTGAGGATGACTCCCTCTTCCTCATATCTCCGCACCATGTTGTTGATCACCCTTCCATGGATGACCTCCGAGGGGGAGAGAGGGTGTGGTTGTCCCGCAGCTGCGGCTTCTGGGACGGCTGTGGAACGGGGGGGACCGCGTGGAGTAGCCGCGTCGGTGTTTCCCCTACCCCTGCGCCAGTGGGCGGGCGGCGATCAGGCACTGGATCGGGCGACCTGATTCCTGAAAATAGGGAGAAGAACCCATTAATACTGACAGGAAAAGGAATCGACTTCCAATCATTAGTGCCAAAATGCCTTCCGTGGGGGGAACCCAGGCCATCGACGTCGTGAGACGGAGTGCCCGATTTCCCTTCCCCAGCCCCTGGTGGGTTCCGTGCCCCGGTGCTGAATGCTCGGCCGGGCAACATGCTAGTCTTTCAACACCTCTGAAAGTTATCGGTCTTCGTATTGAGGAGAAGACATTCACGTCGGGTTCACCATTTTTCTGTTTCTGTGCGGATGTGCGTCGGGTTTCTGTTCTGACGGTATTCCGCCAGGACGCGTTCGCGCATGCGCCCGTCGACCCGAGGGGATGGGAGCGCGACTTGTGGCCCCGCAGTTCCGCTTTCCAAAGGCTGGCGGCATCCGTCCCTTATTCAGGGACGTCTGATCCTTGATCAAAACCAGGATGATGGGATGTCGGCTCCTCCTTCCATGGACGTCTCCTCGGAACTCGTCGCCTAATCCGGGTCTCCCTCATAGATTTAAGAATGTTCGTGAATCTCGTTCCCGGCGCCATATCTTCATGGACACCGGTTAATTATGCTGCTTCCGCCCAGACGCTCCAAGGGGTCTGGGCGGGGCAGCAACCTGCGGTGAGGAGACCGGGTAGCTCTGGGTGCCGGGGGCGTGTCTTAACACTGCGGCTCTGCATGTCTTCCTTCTGTCCCTAATAGGGCTTCTCGAAGGCGTGATGGCCTGAGGCATCCCGCGCTGGGTGCGGGGAACTGCGTTACCTGAGGTTTTCCTCAGCTTCCCATGTTTAACACGGGGTATGCCGCGAGTTTAACATCCAGCGGGGACGGCATCAGACTGATCAACACGAGGAGTGGATCAGATGACAGAACCCCTTGCGGGGAACCTCCGACGCTGGGGCCAGCACATGGACGGCTTCCCGAGTGATGTGGAGTGGAATGAAACGGCATGACCCCACCGGGATGTGGCATCCCGGGTAAGGATCAGGATGGATGATGGAGTGAAGAGCTTGGACCCCGTAGAGGCTTCCTACGTACCGTGCGTTAGCGCGGATCAAAGTCAACGTAGTTCGGATATACAGTTTAACGTCATGCTGGACGATGGCAAGCCGACTCACGAAGAGGTCGAGGCTGTCGGGCGGAGGATTGAACCGAACCACCTCACACAGAGGGGGATGGAACGACCGGGTGGATCAACGCGAATGTGAACCCGGGAGGTGTCCACTGATGGACGAACCGACGTGAATACGACCGGGACGACCAGGTGGTGGGCTTGAACCTCAGGGAGGCTACCTACATACCTTGTTTAAGAGACAGGGATCAATGTCCACGTAGTTCATTCTGTCAGGACTTACGCACTGAGGCAACCTGAGTGCGGAAAAACTCAGTTGGAGAGGGACTTGGGCTGAAAGTAGGAGACACCTCGATCCCAGTCACGCCCTCTACTGGCTTCGGCAGTGGGGAAGCACAATGGAGATACACATGTGCATCCCCCCACAATAAACTAGGGGTTTGTAATACCGTACCCCCGTGGGCGAAGGCCACTCCAATCCCGACATCCCTGCAGAGACGAGCGGGTGGGGGCCACATCTAAACTGGGAGGGAGACCCTGCGTGCGAGGCATGGGATCGGGTGATGCGGACGATTTAACGTCTTGCCGGACGAAGTACAGTTTAACGTCGTGTGTTGAGGACGAAGCGGTTTGGGGCTTACACCTTGAGGAGGCCCATATGCTAGGCAGTTTAACGTCCTGCAGCTTGGACGAATCCAGTTTAACGTCATGTTGGACGAATGCAGTTTAACGTCATGCGGGACGAATGCATTTTAACGTCATGCGGGACGAATGCAGTTTAATGTCATGCGGGACGAATGCAGTTTAACGTCATGCGGGGTGATGGTGCCGTCGATGGGTCCGTGTCACTTCGCGCGAGCCTGGAGGGCCGCACGGGAAGAAAACGCACGGTGCGGGGCACCCGGGATGAGGATCATCGGGTGCCACGCGGGCGGGTACCCTCAGGGGGTCAAAGGGGGCGACCCTGGCGGTTTGCGCGCCAAAGAGGAGCTTGGCGCGCAATACCGCGGGTCGGCGCGCAATTGGGCGGGCTGGTGCGCAATTGGGCCAGCGCTTTGCGCGCGGAAGATGGAGAATGCGCGCACCGGGCCTCGGATAGCGCGCGGGGGCAACGGCCCATTCTTTAACGAATGGCCACTTAGTAAGGGGGGGGGGGTGCCCGCAATCGGGCCGGATTGCGCGCACCCGGGTGACAATTGCATGCAAGAGGCTTCTTTTGCGCGCGAAGGCCTTCGGGTGAAGAATTGGTCAAAGGAAAGAAGCCAAAGGGTTTGCGCGCGAAGGCAAACCCCGAGGCTTGCTTGCACGAAATAAAGGAGGTTACCTGAAAATCAGCATTGCGCGCGGAGGGGGTGGAATTGCGCGCACGAGCGACTCTTCGAATTATGGAAACCTTCAAAACGTCGGAGGTCGCCTTGTATTTATAGGCAACCCCGGGCGTGGAATCTCACCGTTGGTGCGCAATTCATGGCGTGGGTGCGGAATTTCCTTCGCGGGCGTGGAATCGGGGCCCCGACGCGCACTACAAAATAAACAGTGTTTAGCGGCGGTTTTGTGGCGGCAGTTCACAAAACCGCCGCTAAACGTTTTCCGAAATACGTTTCGCGGCGGTTTTTAATAAACCGCCGCTAAAACTTTGTTTTTTTTAAAAACCCCGACCCTTCCCTACCCCGACCCCGTTTCCCTGCAACCCTCGCCCGCATCCCCCTTCCTGCAACCCTCGCCCGCAGCCCCCCGCGACCCCCGGCGATCCCGCGACCAACTCCGGCGACCCCGCGACCTCCTCCGGCGACCCCGCGACCTCCTCCGGCGACCCCGCGACCTCCTCCGGCGGTGCCTGCGACCGGCAACCCGCGACCCCCTTCTCCCGAGGACCTTTCTTACTTCGACCTCAGCCCCAAAGTGAGTTTTATGGATGTTCATATGTTGTTTAACCATATTATGGGTGTTATTATCATGTAATTCTCATTTTTAGACGTTTATGCATTCTCACATCATGGTATGTTTAAAAGCTGATATGTTTTTTTGGTTTTCATTCCTGATGCTAATGGTTTTAGTGTATCCTCTTAGAAAATGGAGGAAATAGTGAATGAAATTTTTTGAAATGGTCAGTGATGTTTTTGAATGACTTATATCTGGTTAGTTTGTAAAAAGTATTAGTGTTTTCTAGACAACACATCATTGAAATGACATACTGATTAATAAACTGCTAGATGAATTGACTGCTGAATTGGAACTCATTTGGTTATTCTTAATTAATTATATAATTCCCTAGTAGCGATGCATCGTGTTCAGAACGAGACTATGTGTCAACTGGTGAAATTGAGCTTCTTTAAAAGTGTCAAAAATAGCTAGTTTGTTTGGTCTTAACATGCATGGTTGGGTGAAGTTGGTTATAATCAATATAGAGAACATCATCTTGTGCTTGGATGGGTTGTTTTAATGGCGAGAATCGATGTGTACTGGATTTAAAATATTTCCATGTTTGTATTGTGACATGAAAACATAAGTGAAATTTTTAGCTCGGGACATCACTAGAAGTTGGGTATGAGTTCCAGTGGATAACTTTGATGTAAAAATATTGTACCGGAGGAGGCGCATCACATTTCTAGATGAAATGTGTTTTCTATTTATGATGAGTGTTTTTTTTAAATTATCATCTAGCTATGGATCAACATATTTCTTATCTCTTCATTAATTTCTATCAATGAGGAACTTTTTCATGGAACACTGTTAAGTTGAGGTGAGTAGAGTGTGAATCAACCATGTTTTTTTATAAAAAGTAGTATTAACAAATCTAAATGAGGTTGATTTGAAATAGACCATTACATATTTTATATAACCATGCCAAAGGCATATTTGTAATTCTAAAAGGGTTTGTTCATTAGAATGTTCTAATAGTAGAGATACTGTGAATCAGAATTGGAATTTAAATACTAGTTCTTATGTTAAGAAGAAACAAAGGTTGAATTATTAATGATAGTATTAAATGATCAAATATTCCGTTTTAAATAATTGGTAATGCATAGTCTCTATGTTTCAGTTAGGAATACGAGATTTTTATTGATTTTTAATTTCTCGTGTATCGTATGCCTAGGGTATTCTTTGTGGAGGGTTGTGCATCTGGATGTACAACATGTCTATTTGAATAAATATTTATCACATAAGTATGTAGGATTTTTTTCCATCTATTCCTCAAGGATTCTCAGGGACCATAATTTTTAAGGCGGAGAGATTGTACCATCCTGTGTTTTTTACTATTTCAAAATTTTCAATAGTTTTTTATCATTTAATTTGGCAGGAAATACGTATCCTAAATTGAGATTCATAATGTAAATAAAAACCATTGAACACATAAAAATTCATTTTTTTGAGGTTTATGTCTATTATAGTATAATATAATGAATCTAATTCCCTAATTTCATTGTCCATTGTATATTAAATTAGAATCATTGATGTTTTTAGGCCTCAAATTTTTACCACAACTTAAGTGTGCATTCCTTGAATTCTTTTATGTAACCAATTATTTTCTAAAAAAAATCATGCGGAGGTGTGCTATCTTATAAAATGAAAACATGCTGATTAATGAAATTTTAATGGGAATATCACTCTAATATGTTATTCCATAATGACCAAACAATCAATTAAGTGGGGTTTTAATACCTTTTATTGAAGGAACTAAATAATTTTTTGTGTCACGAATGATAGCATGGCCTAAATTATACAATGTTCATATAGTGTGTTTACTATTTATTAATGTTCACCTGGACCCTAATACTTTATTATGTACATGGAAATATAGGCAAGTGGAATGATATTGGAATGGAAATATAGGCAAGTGGAATGATATTGGAATGGAAATTTAATTTCCATTCACTATTACTAATATTATTCAAATTATTATAATTGAAATACTTAAGTACATTGACCTTATTATTTTATAATTGAAAAGTAACATGGAAATGGGCATCTAACATATGCATGACTTGTGATGTGGAATGCTTTTAAACATGACAATTCTTATATTTGTTGGAATTAAATTATCAAATTAGTTATGTATTCCTTGAGATATACTTTGGTTCCATATATTGAACTCCATGAATGGACTCATAGGTTACTTGTTTTATGAATACCCCAATAGTGATACTTTGATTCTTTTATAAAATGCCCTATACTGGAAAATGAGGCATATTACATATCTACCAAGGAGTGATCCTGATTCTCTGGATGAGTGACCTTCTTTAGGGATAGATTTTTATACCATTCCACAAGAGACAATCAGACCCTTACATGATATACATGGGAAGATCTCAAAAGTTCAGGCTTTACACCATGCCGAAAGTGATACAAAGGCTTCATCATATGGATCACCTTTGATGGACGCTTACAATGATGTGTATTTTTTGTTATCCTAGAAAGATAAATAGGATCCTTTTTATGGATCACATTATATGGGCTCATGATTAAATGAATTATATTCTAAATTTTACTTAAATGTGGCCATTTAGATTTCCCTAGAACAATAAAACAAACATTACCCATTGTGAAAATGGTTTCAGTGAATGTAGTTTACTTGATTTAAAATGCATTATGATCAGTTTCGATCACACATCAAAGGGGTGTTGTTTGAGGCAACATAAATGTGTGATCGATGGTGTTATGATAAGTGTGTATCCCGATATTCTTATTGCTCCTAAATGAGGTGTTGACGCTGTCTCCTATGGACCAGACTTGTTCAGTTGGTCTGAAATGGTAAATGTGGTCAATGAATCATCTTTATTATATTATGCATACTTTATGGTCAATGGTTCATCTTTATTATATTATGTTTCTGTAATCTTACACTATCGTATATTTTGTGTAGGCACATTGTGATATACATGGATAAAAGCTGGATCACATTACCGAGGAACACATCTCAATATGTTAAGGGTTTGAATGGGTTTTTAGATTTTGCAATTTCTAATCGATCCGTTGAAGGGAGAATAAGATGTCCATGTCCTAAATGTAAATTTAGAACATGGTTGAAGAGAGATGAAGTTTATGAACATTTAATACTGAAGCAATTCCCTGAGAAATATTTGTGTTGGATTTGGCATGGAGAATCAAACAATACAGAAAGATTGAGGACTGATCTTAATCCACAGAATGAGGTCCCAAGTTCTTCGACAATGGAAAATGAAATGCAAAACCTCATAAATGATGCATTCGGCACTGCAAGACACCACTATGAGCATCAAAACATATCAGAACAACCAGAAGAGGGTGCTACAAATTGCAACGTGACAAGTGATGTTTCTGAGACTGTAACACAAGCAGATCAAGATTGTAACATATCATTGGATCCTCTTGATTCTGTGGAGCCAAATGTAAGTGAAAACTTCAGTGAGGAAAATGCATTTCATGATTTAGTTGATGATGGAAATCAAGAGTTGTATAGTGGGTGTCTGAAATATTCAAAGCTTTCATTTCTACTGAAGTTGTACCATATCAAATGTCTATGTGGAATTACAAATAAGGCAATGTCCATGTTATTGGAATTGATTCGTGATGCATTTCCTGAAGCAAAAATCCCAGAATCGTTTTATGATATGAAAAAAGTTGTTAACAAGCTTGGTCTGGATTATACAAAAATACATGCGTGTCCCAATGATTGTATGCTTTACTGGGGAGAGGATTCAAGTAGACAGAATTGTAAGAAATGTTCTTCTTCTAGATGGCAGTCAAAGGGTGATGTTGGAAGTATGACTGAACATAATTTCACGGAGAAGAAGAAAAGGAACACACCTGCAAAAGTTTTGCGTTACTTTCCTTTGAAGCCTCGATTGCAAAGATTATTCATGTCATCAAAAACCGCCGAACACATGAAGTGGCATGCTGTAGATAATAACAATGATGGGTTAATGAGACATCCACGGGATTCCCAATCGTGGAAGACATTTGATTCATTACATCCAGATTTCTCAGCTGATCCTAGGAATGTTCGATTGGGATTGGTTGCCGATGGATTCAACCCATTTGGGACTTTGAGTACGAGTTATAGCATTTGGACAGTTGTTTTGATCCCTTATAATCTGCCTCCGTGGATGTGTATGCAACAAACATCTTTTATCATTTCGATGATTATTCCTGGAAAACAAATGCCTGGAAATGATATTGATGTATACCTGCAGCCTTTGATTGAAGAATTGCAGGAGTTATGGAGCAACGGTGTTGAGACATTTGATGTTTCTTCTAAAACAATGTTTAAAATGCATGCTGCTTTAATGTGGACCATTAGTGACTTCCCTGGGCTTGGGAATTTATCTGGTTGGAACACTTATACGGGTTTGGCTTGTCCCGTTTGTAACTTTGATTTCGAGCCCAAACGGCTACCTCACAGTAGAAAATGGTGCTTCTTGTGCCATCGAAGATTTCTTGATGCATCTCATAGATTTCGGCTGAACAAATCAAAATTTAATGGCTGCATTGATCGTAGACCACCTCCAAAGTTGTTAATCGGTTCTGAAATATTGACACAGCTTGAAAATGTTAAAACAGAATTTGGGAAGGTTCATCATTTGAATGATAGCGGAAAACGAGTTCGAAGTGCATCGTCAAGTGAAATCAGAACGCAACAATGGAAGAAAAAAAGTATATTCTTCAAACTTTCGTATTGGGAATTTAATTCTTTGCGCCACAATCTTGATGTGATGCATATTGAGAAGAATGTATGTGATAATTTGATTTTCACATTACTTAATGAGCATGGAAAGTCAAAGGATCATCTCAATGCTCGCAAAGACTTACAAGTAATGAACATAAAACGTGATCTCTGGCCAGATGAGAATGAAAAGTATGCTCCGACCATTTTTTCATTGAAAAATAGGGATAAAGATACGTTCCTTCAAATTTTAAAGAATGTGAAGGTATCTGATGGGTATTCGAGTAACATCTCGAGGTGTGTTGACTTGAAGAATCGTAAGTTATATGGATTGAAAAGTCACGATTCACATGTTTTGTTACAACAGTTACTACCATTGGCATTGCGTACATTATTACCTGAAAAAGTTACTGCTGTTGTACTCCATTTCTGCACATTTTTCAGACAGTTATGTGAGAAAGCTCTACATCCATTTCAGCTTGACAACCTACAGGAGAGGTTTGTATTGACCCTTTGTGCAATGGAGATGATCTTCCCTCCATCGTTTTTTACTGTCATGATGCATTTAACTGTGCATTTGGTTGACGAAGCTAAATTAGGAGGCCCCGTTCATTATCGATGGATGTATCCAATTGAGAGGTATTTTATTTATATGTTTCCAGTTAAGTAAACATTTTTTGGCATTTAAATAAATGCATAATATTATTATTTTTTTTCACAGATATCTTGGGCATTTGAAAGCATACGTGAGAAATAAAGCTCAACCAGAAGGCTCTATTGCTGAAGGCTATTTGGCCGAGGAGTGTCTCACCTTTTGTTCCAGATATTTGGATGATATTGAGACAAGATTTACTCGAGTTGGACGTGTTGACGACACATCAACTCAATCTCAAATGCATCAGAAATCAAAAATATTTCCTGCTATTGGCCGATCAGTTGGGAGGACCTCATACGCGACACTAACAGAATTGGAATTATTACAGGCACATAGATATGTGCTGCTGAATAGTGAAATTGCAGATCCATTTATTGAAGAGTTGAGGATACAAAAAAAGAGACAAATGAGAAGCCGAACACGAAATGAAAAAGATATAACGAAAGCTGTGAATAAAGAGCTGGTAGAATGGTTTGCACGACGTGTAAGTTTATAAATATTGCAATAAATACGAATATTACTTTGACACATACAATTTGCAAATCTATTAAATTATATTTTTTTTTCAGATCATGAATACTGATACTCGAGCTGACTTTTCAGAAGATTTGAAGTTTCTTGCTAGAGGTCCTATAAAACAAGTTAGAAAGTTCAACGCTTATAATGTTAATGGTTTTAGATTTCGTACAGTCGATCGAGAAGTGGGTTTGAAAACACAGAATAGTGGTATTTTTACATTTGCTGAAGTGGAATACTATGGAAAGCTGCATGATATTATTGAATTAAACTACCACGGGCATTTTTCTGTTGTTTTATTCAAATGCAAATGGGTCGATTTTATCAGAGGTGTTAAAAGAGATTCCTTGCAATTTACTTCTGTAAACTTCTCTCGCTTGATGGATGTTGGTGATCGTGAACTGCATGATCCATATATCTTAGCATCGCAGGCAAAAATGGTATATTATGTGAATGATGTTGTGGATGAAGGGTGGAGTGTAGTTACTCACGTAATACAAAGAGATTTGTATGATATGGGTGATGAAGTGGAAGATTTGACCTCTGCAATTGAATTTCATCAACAACAGGAAGCAGAATTATTTGTCCATCATGATATTGAAAATATTGGTCTAGTAAGGATGAATGAAGTGGATGAAGCAATGGAGCAGGAAACCAACATGATTGAAGGGGAAAATGATTGTATGTACAATTATTTATTCATTCAGCAACTACTTGTTTCATTTCTGTAGTCATTCATTATCATTGTTATATATATTTTGTTTGTTAATACTGGGCATCTATTATCATTTTTAATTTTTTTTCTGCATAAATTTTTTGAAATATATATTCTGAACTTAATTTTATTTGATTAAATGACAGGAATGCCAAGGAAGAAGTGGTACACTATTCCTTCTTCTTCTGCGACAGATGACGATCCGTCTGTCCCCACAGCATCATCTCCCCCTGCACCATCTCTGACACCATCAGTGGATGCCTCATTAGAGGATGAGTCATCGCCTCCCCCTATAGGAGCTTCAGCAGCGAGGCAGCGACACGCCCCCTCCAGTTCATCACGGACATTCTGGAGGGTCGCAGTCATAGGTACAAATTTTAATTAAATAAATTTATTGCATTTTGTTTATAGTAATTGTTTGCTCATTGCAGATGAAGACAATGAAACCGTGGAAAGAGACATAAAAAGTTCTGATGTTTGGAACATGCATGGCAAGAAGATAGTGGTGCCATTTGATTCTTATGGGGTCCCGACGGATGACGCCGCAGGTTTACTTGGTCAGATTATAGGTCAGCTGGCAGCGGAGCCCGTTTCCCTGCCTATTTCGTATGATGATTGGAGGCATATGCCTCCAAACTGGAAAAATGAAGTTTATGATTCTCAGATAAAGGTAATTTTATTACTTTATGGTTTAATTGAATGTCATTTTACTAATATATTCAAAATGAATTTCTGTATACAGATGTTCTTCCACTTTACCGTTGCTGATGTGATAGCACGGAAGTGGACATTGAAAAATCTTGGAAAAAAATAGAAAGATTTCAAATGGAGGTTGTGGTGTGATGTCAACGATTCTTCGTTGACCGTGCAGCAGATGTATGAGAAGATACCCAGTGGGGTACCGAAAGAACAGTGGAAGGTTTTTGTCGATAGACATCGTGATGAGAAGCGGATGGTATTGAAATATATATTATTATATTATCCTCATTTTACATTTATAAATGTACATGAAGAGGAGATAGACATTGAATACAATACTATTAAATTGAATTTTATTTATTTCAGGATCTCTCAAGAATGAATGCTTCAAACCGGGCGAAGCAGGTAATCCCGCACACTGCGGGTTCAAAAAGCTTTTCAAGAAGCCGAATGTCATTAGTAATCTTTTAATTAGTTTAAATATTTATAAGATAATATTATCTATTTAACATATTTGATTGATGATTTATCTTTGTTTAATGCAGTCACAGAGTTTAGGGCATGAAGCATCCCGTACAGAACTGTGGCTGGATGTTCATAAAAAAACAGATGGAAGTTTTGTTAATTAACCTACCAGAGAAGTTGGGGTATGAAGTCAATTATTTATTATAATAACTTAATATCAGTTTTTACTGTGTTAATATATATTGATATTTGATTTATAGGTAAAAATTAAAGAAAAATGGGATGCCAATCCTGGGCAATCCTACTCAGTCTCCCAGGATGACCCGGTTGGTCAAGTCCTTGGGAAGGAGCATCCTGGTAGAGTGCGCGGGATGGGTTTGGGACCCGTACCATCTGAGGTCTTTCGCATGCCATCAGGGATTTCGGCCTCATCTACTCCTAGTTATAGTCATTTCATACCTGAAGATGCTCAGAGGGAGATGTCTGCTCTACGAAACACAGTTCACCAGCAGGGGAATCAGATATCTGATTTGCAGAAAGAGTTGCTTGAAATACGTCAGCATATGAGCAGATATGCCCCCAGTGGTAGTGCATCGGGTAGTGGTGAGCAGGTAAATCACAAAAAAAATCAAAATCATTTAGTTTGCAAACTTTTATTGGTTTTAATTTTTATTATAAATATGCAACAATATTTAATTTTCAATATAATGTTCTTACAGGTGGCAGCAGGTGGTGGAGATGAAGGTGGAGAGGGTGACGATGCAGCATCAGATGATGAGTAGTAGTATTGTTGATGTGTTGAACAAGTATGATAACAGTTGGTTTGTAGTAAAAGCATTTCATTTGCTGAAAATTATTTCTTTTTAGCACTCTAGTGTTGTTCTCTATGTATTAAGATGGTATTCTGAGACTATGTTTGGAGTAATTAATGTTTAATTATCATAAAATCAAGAATTATTACCCATTTTAATTGTAGATGATATATTACACCATTTAAAGGAATCTGATAGGTTTTTTAGGATTGATATATGGTCTAAAAATCACCCGAGGTGGTTGAATGATGAGGTTATCTTGAATACATCCTTCCCTCATAGGTTTGAATACATCTGGTTTGTGGTTATATCATTCAGTGTTATAATAGAAGAATATATATAAATGGGGCTCACAATATATATGATCTATGAATTCATATACTAGTTCTTAGATGTGTACATTCATGAAATCATTATATACCAATTGGAAGTGGGTGGAAGTCAAAATTGTGATGGTCACAATGTATCCCCAATATTAGGGAGGATATGTGATCATATATTGAATAATGATTTCATAACATTATATAGAAATCAAGGAGTCCAGTTAAATACATTATTAAGAATGATTGTACATGGATGAGGTTTTAGGACTCCCCATGATACCATAATTAATTGTTTAGAATGTAATTCCTATTTCATATCATCATTATTGGGAGGAACATGGAATCCCTCCATTACCTAAACTCTCTTTAAAATGACTTTCAATCCCCTAATCGATGGAAATCTGGAATTGAATTTCAATAAGTTGTGGGATTTTTTGGGAACATTAATTTTGACCTAGTTGCGTTATGGGTGAATAAAACACCAATTTTTTCGCCCCTTTCCGGCCATTTCGCTTAACCCTAAGGTCCCTGACCTCCACGAAGGCTCTCCTCAGCTCGCGATTTCGCTCAAGGAATTCAACGCGGCGTCAGATCTGCACAGATCAACGCTAGTGGCTCGTTTCAGAGGTCGTCGTCCCTCGGTAGATGCCTTCGACCGCTTCGTCTTTGGTTCTTGGGGTTTACAAAATCGAGCGGTGGTGGGTTTGCTCGACCGGCGTCAATTGATGATTCGTTTTGAATCTGAGGACTTGGTCGTCGCCTGGTCGAGCGCGCCACGAGTGTTTTATGGGTGCGGATTCTTCCTTCTACGATGGTCGTTCGACTTCAACTTGAACCGCGATCCGCCGTCGGCCGCGATTTGGGTTAGCTTTCCCGATTTGCCTCTTCCTTTCTAGAATCCCTCTATCATTTGTATGCTTGGGAACTTGATCGGCTGGTATCTCTGTTCTGATCATCGAACCTCGGCGGTATGTCACCCTATTATGCCCCGTGTTTGCGTTGAAGTTGATATTTCGAAACCCCCAACTGAGTGGCTATGGATCTCGGTTGGAGAAGAACTGAGATGGAAGCAGCGGGTGGTGTTTGATTCTTGGCCCGCGTTCTGTACCGATTGCAGCAAGATCGGCCATGACGTTTTAGGATGTCGCCGCGGGAGTTTTGACATGTCCTCGAAGGTGTTGGTGGCTCTAGAGGCAGAGGACCAGTCATGCGCAAGAGTGGATCCGGGTGCGATTGGTGTGGCGCGCGGGGAGGATCCAGGGGCGATGGGGGTTCTCTTGAGTCCTGTTAGGATTGAGAAACCTGGGCAACTCAAGGAGGTTGGCCCAAGGGTTGCAGATGTTTTTTCTAGATTGAGGCATGATCTGGGTGTTAGGGGCGATGGTGTGGAGAGGTCCGTTGTGGATGTGGGGCTTCATCCTGTATTACCCAGCCAAGCCGAGGAAGGTGAAGGCAGTGAGGCTCATGGGGCTGGAAGCTCTCCTGGGAGAGGTCGGGGTGACAACCATCATCTGCAATTCATGGGTCGGGGAAATGACCAACCCATGGGATCGGCCTTGGTTCCGGGGAAGTCGTTCTTGGCTGCTGTTACTTCTTCCAGAGAACAGGAGAAGTTGGCCAATGCCAATATCTTGAAGGCACTAGATCCTAACACCCTTGGGGATCATCCGAATGTTGGGATTGGGGGGAAAGATAAGGTCATGAAGAAGAAGGTAGATCTGGAGCATTCACTTTTCAAGCCGAGCCCTCTCTACGAAGGCATGCAGTTATCGTTGGGGAACCGCTTTGTTGGATTGGAAGTTCAGGATCCTATATTGTCTCCGGAGGATGATTTTTCAGGTGATGACAGTTATAGTACTCCTTCAATGGACAGCATGGATCGATGTAAAGGGAAAGGCCCTCATAGCCCTCAGCGGAAGAAGGGGAAAAAAGTCGCTAGAGATTCTGGAAAATGTATTGTGGTCCAGGGGAAAAAGACTAAGAGTCGCAAGGATTATTCTCATCTTCCAAAACCAATGGAGACTAGGTCGGCCAAGAAGGGAAAGATCAAAGTAAGCACAACTCTTCAGGAGGGGGAAAAAGAAGGAACAAACAAGCCTATATGTGACAAAGAAGAAGAGAATGGAGAGTGATTGAAACTCATCCTGCACTCCAAGGAAGATATGATTGAATAAGCCATTCGTCCTAATGTTTCAGAAGACGAGCTCAACAGAATTTACGCACGAAGGCTGCAAGTTGATGCCACAGAGGAGCAAGAAGTGTGGTTAGATAAACAAGATAGAATTCTGGCCCGCGGGTTCAATAAGGGAAAAATCAACTCATAGGAATTTATTCAGACGATGGAGAGGATGATTTCCTACTTTGAAGAGCTCATCAGAGAGGATCCTGACATCCAGGTTGGTATGCTACACTGGGAGCTCTTTAGAGCAGCAGAGTCAAGTAACTTAAGCCTTGTGTTTCACCACTTTGTAAGCTCTTTCAGCATGTAGTGCTCCTGTAGTGTACTCTGGTTTTTTCCATTTTCCTTAAAATGGCTTAATAAAAAAATCTAATTTGGCCAGGATCATTTCAATACCACTGTATAATATAGATGTAGACCCATGTAGTTATATTTCAAAGATCTTGTGTTCTTGAGGTTGTTTCCATGATGGTGTATGCATATTTTGTGTGAGGGAGTGTGGATTCTCCTAGGTTGTTCTGGATTTTTTAGGTTTTGGTGAACATTGGTGAGGTGTTATATCAGTTGGAGCTCTAACCACTGATAAAAATAATTCACAATATCATCAATGTATCCCAACATTACTGAAATAATCATGATTCATCCCATATATTCAAATATAGAGAGTTGGATGATGAGGATGAAGTAATGATTTGGTGAACCTAATGGAAATCATGGATCATTTGTAGATTACTCTTCATGGGAATGTTAATCCATTTTATCATTTTCTATGGTGGAATAGTGGTTTGGAGGAGATATTTTTTGGTACATATTCAAAGATGAATGAATAATGTCATAAAGTGTTTTAATTCATTCATTTTTTTCAATGTAACTGTGTAAATCTATTTTATTGTTTGTCATAATATGAATATGGTCCCTTTAATTGGTTGGTTATGACACATGGTTATGTGTTTATTTATTTAATGATTAGTTTTGATCAAATTATTATATTATCCTTGAGAGGTTTCCCACAAGGGTTCTATTTTGGAACCATTTATATTCATTGGAACATGAGGATGATAACTGTTTTAGTGGTATCCTAGGTAATATATCCAATTTTAATAAAACCCACCTACTTGTTTTATTGGATTTTGGATATTTCAATATGGTTTTATGAGTCATTTCACATTGAAACATTCATGGGTTTTCTCATAGATTCCCTACTTGTTTTATTGGATTTCGGTTCTCATAGTGAGATACATGTTTCTTGTTATGGCGTGGTTTTGTCTATGAGGGATGGTGTTTTTAATGTTGGTTTTTATTATGGTAAGAGATGTTATGGTCACTATTATGAGGATGTTGGTTTTTGTGTGTAGTGGTTTGTGGTAGTATTCTTTTAGTGATGGAATATGAAATGGTAATGATGTAATAATGTTGTAAGCTGTTGTAAATTACAAATATGTGTGGATGTGTTATTATGTGGGGCTGATGGGTGAGATGTGGCTGTGGTTTTGGAAAATTTAGGGCAGTGGTGGAGCAGATGCAACATATTTTTTTTTCCAGGTCAACGTTTAGCGGCGGTTTTAACCGCCGCTAAATTCCATACCTGTGAGCATTTAGCGGCGGTTTTAACCGCCGCTAAATAACCGGGAATCAGTTAGCGGCGGTTTTAACCGCCGCTAAATGATGAACTGGGCAGAATTTAGCGGCGGTTTTAACCGCCGCTAAATATATTATGTTGATATTTAGCGGCGGTATTCACCGCCGCAGAATAGGCGCATCAAACGCCTGAATTTAGCGGCGGTTAAAACCGCCGCTAAATGAAGAAAAACCGCCGCTAAATGACGGACATACGACACATTTCTAAAACCGCCGCGGAATCGAAAAAACCGCCGCTAATAGATTGCCGACGCCAAACTTAGCGGCGGTTTTTGTAAACCGCCGCCACACAATATAGCGGCGGTTTAAACCGCCGCTAAACCGGAAAAAAACCGCCGCTAGGATCGGCATTTGTTGTAGTGGCGCGAGGGAGTCGCGCGGGCCGCGAGCGCGCAAAATTGCGCACCGGCCCAGCGCATTTGGGCGCATCCCGGGAGGATTGCGCGCCGCACTTCAACTTTGCGCGCGGGCCTCCAAAATTCCGCGCAAGGCCTCCGGGCCTTCCGAAATGTGGTTCTGACTCCAAATATGACTTCGCTTTCGGAGCATCGTTTGGGAACAACGAACTTTTCCGGCGTCTACAAACCTATGTCCGGGCCTGATGAAAAAATTATAGAACATCGCTACATATCCCATAAAGATTAGAATCATTTCAATCACATTTCTTAAAAAAATAGCATGGTGGGAGACAAATAATGGTAGGGGAAATCCTCCCTAGAAAGGAATCTAAATAATCCCATATTTTTCATTCGAAATTCAAAACTTCTTCAGGGTAGGGTGGAATTTTAATGTTATTTGTTGAGGATGTTAGCTCATTATTTTATGGTTTTAGAGTTCATACCATGGGGAAATGTATCTCAAATGGTTATGTGTAGCATAGTGTTAAGATAAACATAATGTGAATGGGGTCAAGTAGGTCCAATTCCTAATAAAATTTCCCAAAATAGACTTGAATACAGTTTAATTTTGTGATTCTTGGACATTAGGTTCTTAGTTTAAGGACATAGATTTTAGACCATGTGGTAATCACACCACAATAAAAATACATAATATGTTGGCACACCAATCCCAGGATGAATGATGGATCAAGGTTTCTTCACCAAAAAAACACTTATTCATTGATGAGGAAGATTTAATATAGTTTAAATCCATGTTTCATGGACAATGACAAGGCTAGAAGGGATAGAGATATGATAAAAATACGATTGGGTGTAGGGAAAAAGTGTCTGAGTGTCTCTATGTTTCCCGTAAGGATGGGAATCAAGCCACATGTAGTTCTAGTGTTCCCTCAGTTTTATGCCATGCCATAGGGATCAAGATAAACCAACATGAAAAGGGGAGGTAGTGTTGTAGTTGGAACCAATATTTATGATTCAGGAATCAGTATGTATCCTTGATAAATAGGAACTATTCCAGGAATAGTTCTTGAGTTCTGTGTAGTTTAACATAATGCAGTAAGGGTGAAGATGAACCAAAATGAAAATGGGAAGTGATGTTGTGTATGGACATGGGATTGGTAATTAGGGTGTCAATATATATCCTGGAGTTTAGGAATGAATCCATGCATAGTTCTTGGTTTCTGTGTAGTTTAACATCATTTGGTAAGGACAACGATGAAACAACGTGAACAGGGGAAGTGATGTCTCAGCTAGACCTAGGATTGATGGTTTGGATTTCAATACATATCATCGATGTACACGAATTAGGCCACATGTATTTCTTAATGGGGGATATCTCTATGCTCTTATAACCCATACATAGATAGGGATGGAATTATTATTAATTTTTTCTTTTTTTTGTTATTATTTGTTTTGTGCGGATGGACTATGATAGAAAATCCGAGCGTCATTACATATCCCATATGGATGGGAATCAAGCTGTATGTAGTTCTTGATCATGGTAGGGTGGAAGATCGATGTTGGAAGTGATGTAATATAATATGATAACATCACAATAGAAATGTGATGTTTATATTCATATAACATGTACTATATGTTTCACAATATAGGGTTATAGGATTCGGTCTGTGGGGTATCCTTTTCTAGTGGATATATGTTTCATGGGGAGGTTAAAAACTAAATGTAAATTGGGGCATAGATGTCCCAGGACCACACCACATATTCCGGAGTATACATTCATAGAGTTTAGATTTATTATGGTTATACTATAGGAGAAAAAAATAGTTTATGTTCATAAGGATTGGATCAGAGGCTCTTAGTTTAAGGTCATATAGTTTGGACCATGGAAAAAATTGGTTCAACTAGTTATGTGTATTGTGGTGGTATAGAAACTGTGATATGAATGAGGACCCAAGTTTCCTAAAAACAACACGACATAATCTGAAGAGAATAATGCATATAGTCTAAAGTTATATTTCTTGAACTTAAGTGACTAGTTTAAAGTCATGTGTATTGTATATAAATTTTAATGTAGTTTATTATCGTGCTACCTGGATGATGGAGAGAGGAGTGTCCCCATAGGAGGTATATGACGTAGCCATTATAACTCGATGTGAATGAGTACTATGGATCCCCCACACTACACAATGTACTCCAAGGATATACTAAATCCAAGAGGCTGAAAGGTTAAATTTTCAGTTGGGGCTAAAGATAAAATGTCTGGGTGTCTGCAAATATCCCATAAGGATGGGAATCAATAAATAAAAATTTCATGATCAAAGAAGGTTAAATAAAAAATGATGGATTTGATGTCTGCTCAGATGAGAACTTCATGATGGAATTGTGATGTTTAGTGTCATATATCTTGAAATTCATGGTTCTTATTTTAGGGTCATAGAATTCAGACAGCGGGGTATGCTTCTCAAGAAGATATACGTAGCATGGAGAGGTGATGAAACCGACACAAATGGGGGTCCTGAAGGCTCCTCTCCATGCTACATATTCCTAAGGATACAATCATATGGTTTATAACCATGTTGTTTAGACAATAGGGGATGGAGTAGTTCATGGTCATAATGATTAGACAATAGGATCTTAGTTTAATGTCATAGAGTTGGGACCATGGGAAAAATGGGTTCATAAAGATATGTGTAGTTGGGTGGTATGGAAAAAATGATGTGATTGATGACATAGGAGGCCTCACCACCAGATGACATAATTTGAATATAAACTTCCATATAGTTCGAATTCATAATGATTGTACATTAGAACCTACTTTATCGTCATGTGTCTAAGACCCAAAATTTTAAACAATTTATCATCATGAAACTTGGAAGATGTGGAGAGGAGTATTCCCAAGGTAGGTATATGGTGTAGCTATTATAACCCGATGTAAATGAGGACCAGGTTGTCCCCACACCATACTATGTAATCCCAAGAGAAACTAAGGCCAAGATGCTAAAAGGATGAATTTTTAGCTGGGCCCAAAGAATAAATTTCTGGTTGTTCCCATGTATCCCATAAGGAGGTGAATCAAGCCACATGTAGTTCTTGGACACAGTGGGTTAGATGACCAAATATGGAAGTGATGTCCCTTATTTGAGAACATCACGATGGTGCTGTACATTTTAGTGTCTTATATCTTGGACGACATGGTTCATAATTTAGTGTCATAGAATTTCGATTGTGGAAGCTGTGAAGCTCCCCTATGTGGGTACAATCCCTTCCAAAACTTCAAATCCCACACGATTTAGGCTCAGTGTGGGATACAATGAGTTTTTTAGGGTTCCCCCATCATACATAAAGGTATAAAAGAACGGTGAAGAAATTTTGGGTTTAGGATTTCCCAACAACACTAACATTCCCACTAAACTTGTGACGATGCATGTATGGGAGATGAAAGGGGTTTTAAATTCCCATTGAAACCAATGGAGTTTGGAAGGATGTAAATTGAAACAACCTTGATCTAAATAATGGAAGTGGTGACTGATGGGAAGGATAATTTCTGTCCATGTTTAAGACACAAGATCAACAACATCATTAGTTAAGGGTGGGAATATAAAACATAGATTTGAATGTTGATCAGGTTCAAAACAAAGGATATTCTCTTTATTACTAAAAATATATTGGGGTGTTGGCCTAGGATGATAGGTGAGCTAAAGAATCATGATACAATCATTATTAGGTGGTTCATCAATATTTGGATTATAGCATAAATATGAAAGAATAGAAACTCAATATATAGTGATTGGTTAGGGAAGTGTCTGAATGGAACTCAACACTTTAGGTTCATCTCCCTAGTGAATCATAGCATGGATGATATTAAAAATAGTTTAAGGTCATATTTGATTGAAAAAAGGATCAATTTTTATGTTTATAGAGTTTGGACCATTGGCACCATGTTTATCATTGTGTTCAAAGGATATTTCTATGTAGTTTAACATCTTATGGTAAGGATAAAAGATATTCCACAGTTTTTTTTCAATAAACTATGACCATGAAACATAGTTTATCACAATGTCTCATGTATGTTACAAGGAGAATAATTATGATAGAAAATTGTATTATGAAATAACTATATCTTGATGTTGATGAGGATTCAAGGTGTCCATCCCACACAACACATTTCTAGGGAGAACCCCTACATAGTTTAAATCCACAATGTATGTACATGGGTTCTCAATTTAATGTCAAGTGCCTAGGATGTAAAATTTTATGTAGTTTTTCATCAGGAAACTAAGATGATGTCATAGAATTTGACATCATGTTATGGAGACACAAAAGATTACATAGATTACTGTCATGAAACTAGGATGATGAAACAAATTTTAAAATCATGTTGCAAAAAAGAAAAATGTTACATAGTTTACCATCATGAATATAGGATGATGCATCCCAGTTCAACATTCTTTGGTGGAGATGAAAAATGTTAAACAATTTAACATTGTGAATCTAGGACGATGCATCATAGTTAAACATTTTTTTATAGAGATAAAAAATGTTATGAAATTTACTGTTGTTCAACTATGATGATGAAGCACAGTTCAATATCATATAACAGAGACACAAAATTATGTTGACCCTTCACCTGATGTACTATTTGGGGAACATGGAATTGGTCAGTGGAGTGATGTTCTCTCCATCCATGGTGACCAAATATTATACACCATCAGGATAACCCTTTTGAGTGATTTAAGGCCCCTCCAATTTCAGTTCCATATTTTCTGGCTTCCTTCCATGTATCATCAGCCTCCTCAGAGCCAGTACTATATCACTTTGATGGAACGATTATAAATGAACATTATTTTTGAATGGTCTTGCAATATTTTTCTAAATTCACTCTATATTACACAATGCCCATAGTTTGTTCTCTTCTTGAGATTCCAGTTAATCTAGATGGACTTACTCTACATTTTCAAATACATTTTTATCATAGATAGATTTTTAGAGTGATGGTAAATTAATCTCGAGGTATGGGACTACATATTTTTTCCTTATACAATGGAATTTGGAGTAACCTGTGTGGAATTCTGAGTCATTGTTCGATAAGACTAGAGAGCTTGGGGATATTTTTTTGCCACATTTTATTGTTCTATCCAACCACTTTCTAAAGAATGTTGGAGATGGTTTTGTTAAATTCCTCGATCTGTCCCTTGGATTATACATTTTAGTTAGAAGTGTGGTTATACTAGATGTTTCACATGGTTTACAACTTCACCAGATTAGCTACCCAAATGATGGTGACATTGTCAGTGAGAATATCATGAATAACTATGAATTGATGGATGATGTTGGAGTTCAATAGCCCAAAAATAAAATGGTGCTTGACTTATTTAAGTGGAATCACTTCTATCCCCTTATAAAATAAATTTTCCGGGGTCATAATGAACCTTAATTGTTGATCTTTCACTGGCATATGTGGTCACAAAACATCGATTCCCCATACTGCAAAGGAAAAAGAATATTTGGCAGTATGGAGGGGCTCTGGTGGTTAGTGCATGAAATTTTCATGGATCTGACATGTGTGGAATATCTTGGTAAACATGATACAGTCATGAACCATAGTGGGATAGATGTAACCCAACCTTCATATCTGGTGGGTGAGCTTCAACCAATGCCAGATGAGCTCCATTGGAATCGACAAGAAATTATTCCATAACATGGGAAATATCATCTCCTAACATGAAACAGATTATGATTCCAATGAATACATTCTTTTTGAGTTTCTTTCCAAGGCTGTGACAACTCTAGACGGTGATGTGTACTGTGTTTCGATGGATTTTTGTGTGTGTGTGTTGTTTTATCTGATGGTAGATTTTCAAGTAGGAGATAATCAATTAAGGGATTTATTCAATCAGATGTCTTTTTCATTATGGTAGTAGGGGGCTTAAGGTCCTAATGTGGAATCACTGGAATCCAGGTGTTCTAGATGTAGGTTTTTATATATTTTGGAGTTATGGTAGCAATTACCCTTTTATGTGCCACATGTATGAATAGATCAACCTAGTCGGGATCTATAAAAGATGCAGTTATACCTTCCAAATCATCACCTCTACCATTATGTGAACGAGGAATGTGAGTTACCTTTAGTATAGAGGGGAACTATGCCATTAGCTAGTGAGTTATCTCTAATAGGTAAATGAGTTATGACTTTCTGACGATGTAGTCACCCTTGATTTTCTTGATGACTAACTTAGCATCCACATTGATATTCATGTGGGGAACAACAATCCCAAGAACCAGCTCGAGACTAGTGATGAGATCCTAATACTCTTCCTTGGTTTTTGTGTATCCTTCAAACATCAAGAACTAATATGGCATAATATCATGTGTATGCACGAGGAAGAAAATCCCAAGGCATAATATGTTAATCTTGGAATCATTGATCCTTATGCCGGCCGAGCTCTAGGAATAACCCTAAAAATGAATCTCCCAACATCACATAGCCTGATCCACTAAGAGGGTGTACTTTATTGGGAATAAAAAATCAATATAATACATTATGAGATCCATATGGGAGGCTATAAAATTTTTCAGTGCCTGACCCTTGAAGACCTTCTAAGGGACCAACATGTGGTTGAAATGATGAAGGATCACTTCCCAGTATGCTAGACCGCCATTCATTGTAGGTAGGTTCACAATATACATTAGTGGAACAACACGGGACACCAGTTTTATCTCATGTTTCTATTGATAGTGTCACAAATTCTTCACTTCAAAAACCAACGTGAGGAAGCTCTTCTCGATAGGAGAGTATCATGACTCCATGTCATGTGGCATGCGACTGAGAAAGTATAAATAGTTCTATGGCCCTTCATTTTTTCTTATCATTGATAATGGTGTCGAGGGACCATTCTAGGGCATTCACATAAAGAACCAATGGATTCCCAGAGATGTGATACATCATATCAAATTCTATAAAATATACTATATGATCTCCTCAAATGTGTTCTTTAACACTTCATACAATTGGTAGATGGTTCCTCTCTACATGAGTCTATAAAAGGGATTACACTTTTTTTATATATTTACTATCAATTGGTGTATTAATGTAAGTAGCCTTGGAAGCCTCAGAGACCCTGAGGGTTTGTCGTAAGAGGAATCAGACTGATGGACCAGATATTCTCAAGATCGATCTCGATGCCTTTCTATAAAATGATGAAACCAATAAAAATCCACGATTTAACCCCAAAGGCACATTTATAGGGGTTCATCGTCAGATTCTGTTAGCAGAGGAAACCAAACACATTCTCAAGATCCCTATGTTGGTCATGATTCGAGAAGAATTTGACCCCCAAATCATCCACATAGAATTCCACTAGTATCCTTAGGATCTATTTGAAGATGTTTTTTACGGAACATTGATAGGTGTATCATTCATTATTCAATACAATGGAAATTACCTAATATCAAAAGGTTCATTCTGCTTCCTTGAAGGTGGTGGAATCATCAAATTTGGCATCCATTAGGATTTTATTACACCTAGAATAACCATTCTTAGAGGATAGAGGCTATAACCTAGTAGTGCTATGGATTAACTACTCTTCTACCAGAAGAGGAAAAATATCCTTTGTGAAATGAAGATTTCGATTCTAGAATTCGATAAAAAACTGATTGGTTCATTCTTATTTATGATGGGAATGATGTTGGAAAGCCATCTAAGGCTCTAAACATCCTTGAAGAAGTTGGTTTTGATAATCTTATCAACTTCATCCATGACCAAAGAACCATGAGAGGGGTTCATTTTTATAAGAGTCTACCTGAACCTATGATGTTTACCCAGAGTGCAAGATTTTCGACTATGACTTGAGGATCTATTCCTAGAAGCTTTTTATAGATCTAGGAAAACACATGTTGGGAAAAATCACTCAAGGTAACATTGCATTATTTTTGGGTTGATTGTGTTTGTGGAAAAAGAAGGTTTCGATGGAGAATTTTTGAGTTCCCGAGAAGTTTTTTACAATCCATGTTGACAAATAATAATGATAAAGGAATGGATGATTTGGATGTGGTACAAAAGAGCATTACAAGGTGGTGTTGTTTCCCAGTGTTTGTTAAATTTTTGGGGTCCAAAATTTGGAGTTTTGTGAGCATCATGAAATTAGGATTTCTATGAAGATCGTAATTAAATATGGCAATGGAATGAATTTCGTGAAGAGAGGCTTCATGGTTTGGATTTCGCGAAGACTAGAAGAATGATGGTGGTGATTATTTGCAATTACGACAAGCTTCACGAATGGTAGAGGTTGAAGCACATTGCGGGGGTGAAGAGAATTGTGAGGGAGCTTCGCAGAGAAGGTGAAAAGTAAATGAAGGAATGCTTCACGATTACGATGAGCTCCATGATCGGAAAATTGGTGTTGTGCTTCGCAATTTTGAGAGAATTCCGGTGGAAATTTCAGAGCTTCACGAATGGCAATGACGTAGAATTAACTTCGCGCGGAAAGTTGGAGGGTCGGTGGAATTTCCTATAAATAGAGGTTGATCCCCATGATAAAAGAGTGAGAGATTCCAAGGAAAATCCTTTTCTCTCATTTCGAAAAGGTGGTTCACATAGGCAGGGTACTTCATGAAATAGAGGTGCTTCAGGGAGGCTAATCTAGCTCCACGAAAGTAATTGCACTTTGCAAGGCCGCGTGCTCTAAGTAGTGTGCTTTGCGAAGAGGGAGGAGCTCCATGATGGCCTAATCATTACGAAGGATTGAGCTTCAAGAGAGTTATTCATGAGAGTTCCTTGCATAATGTCCGGAACCTCATGAAGGCATGTTTGAGATTCAAATAGAGAATCTATCAACAGTTATGTATTCATTCTTTCATGAAAATGAAGAGTCCTACATGTCTACAAACTGTGAGTGGATCTTCTGAAGAAGCAGTGAGCTCACTTTAGTTGGGAGAGTAGTGAGATCTCAAATTATGTGTGGTTGTAAACCATGAGGGATAGTGAGTCCGCTTTGAACTTGTAAAAAACAATGTGCTTATAGTGGAATTGGTACATCGGCACACTGCTAGTGTATGCTCCTTGGATGTAACCCAGTGAGGGTAAACCAAGTAAAAATCACAGTGTCCTGTGAATTCTTTAAAGTTTCTTCACACACTTCATCTGGAAGAAGATAGAAGAGGGTTTTGTCTAACAACAAAAAAAGATCAAAAGGGGATGTTGTTTTTATCTATTATACCCTGATTCACCCCCCTATTAGGGTATCTAGCCTAGTGGACCTAACAACACATAAAACTTTTTCTATAGGAAATCCATGTACATTAATGGTTCCACTATAGTCATGGTTACACTGATCAGTGTTGGACATAGATATTTATTGGTACCATGATTTACCTAAACGAACTCATCGATGGTGGTGGAGACACCATCATATAATGTGATAGGATAATCTTCTAAACACTCATCATCACTTGAGGTAGGGTAATCAGCTATAGGAGATGGTTCATAAAAGCCAACTGATCCTAGGGGAACACTAGTTCTTGCTTGGGTGGATATGGAATCCTCACTAAGGAACTATTTCTCTACAGAAATCATGGTTATAGAAGTTATTGTACCGATTACATTAGGCCTTCAACCAAGAGGTCCATTCTTGACGACAATTTAGTACTGGATGGTCTTCTTGTGTCAGTTTAAACTGTAATGGAAGAATATGAATGTGTGGCATACAGTTGTAGGCATGGGGCAAACATACCAATACTTCATAGGGGTGTGGGGTTCGAGTATAACTCATTCATTACCTTTGTAAGAGTACGAGGTGATCTTTTAACATTCCATGTAAATAGGGATGAGTCTTACCCTATTTTATTAAATGATCAAGAAATTTCATAGGTATCAGGTCATATCCTCCTACCGGTTAATTGGGAGGATGAAATAATAGTCCAAGTCTACCCATGAGTCAACCATAGTGGTATTATTCTCAATATTATTGGTCTGAACCTATTTTTCATTCCCTTTTATTAGTCTGTATCCATATTATAGGCTTCGCAAGAGGCAAACCAAGATGCATCACCTTGGAGTGTACCCAGTCGACCATTGAGGGAATACTTTATGCATTGGTGATATGATGAGGGAACCACTATATGAATAAGAGCCATGGCCAACCCATAAGTTCATTTTATGTGGTATCTAATGATACATCCCTGAATTCAGCATTCAAAACTAGGCCACTAAAACATAGTCTTCAAGTGGACTCTTCCACTGGCCTATGCTCAGTCTTGTCATAACATTGAATTTTTAGGGTAATGGAATTTAGAAATACTTCAATTAGTACATGCTTTTAGAGCATAAGGATTGGGATGATATTGATCCCATAAATTATATCAAATATAAAGTGCTGTAATTCCATTCCATTTAACTTTACAGTGATGTAAAATAGGAAACTTTTCCTTATACATGAGAGCATCCATCTTCTATTTATAATGAGATTACATCTTGGATTTCTGCTCACTCTCCTTCTATGGCAAGAAATGACTCTGCAGCCATTAACTCTGCTTAAAACTAGAGGGGGATCATTATGTCCTCTAATAGGCCATCACAAATCACTTCTGATATACAGAGGTCCTCAATAATTGAGATCATTGTAGGAGTATCTGAAAGGTACTTAAGAACATCAAACCTCCATGATAGGTGCACATTTCTATCAGTAAGAGGTTTCTCAATGGAAGGATGTATGATGGGATTTGTTGGTTGAACTAGTGAATTCTAGCTAGTGGTGGGAATATACCATTTCTCATCAGCTTATCCATGAAAGATCATTATGGGCTGATATCGAATGGCTAAGGCCTATCCACTATTGGATGCGGCTGATCGTGATTCGGTCACAACAACTATGCTCTATTAAGTAGAACAATTGGACATTCTAGAGAATCTGATAAGATGGGCTCAATGTAACATTCCTATTGAGATCTTCGATGAACCTACCTTCGAGTCTTTATATCATGCACAACATATATTAAATAATTGGCCAGATCATTCCAATGATTCACATCTCCATATCCCCATTGACGATGGCATCAACATAGGACATTAAGAGGACCTTCTCGATACTCCTCATCATTAGGAACCATGTAGGGATCCACCAACTCATTATTATTCCTAGTGGCATACTAATTGACATCATTAATGAAGTATTCCAATGATGGGTTGAATTTGTGGGTGATTCTAATCTCTGGAGGGATAAGATCGTCGAGAGTGTGAGATGACTTCATCACTGATGGGGGGCTTTATCATTCCCTTGCGTCATTGGTGCCTACTCTTCTAAGAAGTATAAGGTTGTCATGTGACTTCAGAAGTTGTAGTTGGAGGAAGAGAAATGAATTTAGTAGGCTCAGTCCAATTGAAATTGGCATGGATAACATCATGGGTGTGAGTGACCACTATACGAGACAACTAATCGTCATACTTATAAGACCCACAATTAGAGACCTACTGCCACTGACCTTCATTATCACTATCAGGATTTAATGATAGTAATTCCACCTTTTCCAAAGGAGGGCCCAATCTGACAACATTGTCATCATCCTAGTCCTGGAACTACTCCATGAACACAAAACATTTCTTGATGGTATGTCAAAAGATTCTAAGATAGTGGAAATAGTTAAGACGATTAGTGATCTCATCATCTTGGGGGCATACTAAATTCTTTATGCTTAAGAACCCCCTGGTCCATGGAACTGTAGGAATAACTAGGTTCTTGAGCCATATGGAATGAGTAGATCTAGTTTATTCGTTCAGTGAAGATATCTCTGGGATAATGTCCTTGTCGAGGGGATGGATCCTAACAAAGGAATGAATCCAATTTCTCTATCCTAGGAAGTGTTGGTGTATTACGGGGTGGTGCCTACCAATTCTCTGTTGGGTGATGTTATTCCTACTACAAGGAATGAGGCTACTTCCCTTGATGAGGATGTTGGTTGAACTCTTCTGGTAACAACACTAGTGCACTGGGGACCTCTGTCTTTGAAACATAAGTAGTTTAAAACATGGTGGCTCTTCTTGTAAGATTTGGATAAGGCAATAGATTCTTCTTCCTATCTTGCGGCAAGGATTTCTATAGATGTTTTTCCTTATCAATGAAATCCCTAGATCCACCTGGGTAATCATGATTGATAAGGGATTGTACTAATTTATCCTTGAAATTACTCATGAACATCATGAATATCCTCTCCTAAGTCAGCAGTATATCGAACGACTATGTTAGGCCTTTCCACCTAGTGGTGAATTCAGCCACTCACTCATTAGTTTTTTGCATGTACATGAATAGGTCATCAATACTTGTCTTTTTGTGGTAGATATGAAATGGTAATAAATTTTTTTACTTTGATATTCCCAACTAGAAATAGACATGAAGGGAAACTGGTTGTACCAGATGAAAACATTCCCTACCAAAAAACATCAGATCGTGGTGGCCTCTTACTTTTATAGAGTTTCCAACATGGGTCTACACATTGATATGGAGTGATCCAGATTCTGTAGTAGATCGCACATCTAATTTAAGGGGGAGAAGGTAGGATTATCAATATACGAGTGTGAATGCATGTATTCCCCCCATGCTCGTTACAGCTTTCCATTAGGCAGGATTAATACATGTTGTGTCTTGATGATTTAGAGTTAAGTGGTGAGAGTATTGATCAAATCCTCTTGGATGGGATTCTGGTCTTGAAGACTATTCATGACAACTAGTTCCTAGAAAGAATCATTTACATGATAGGTAGGTGAAGCGGCTTGTAGAGAGGCCGGATGGACTCCTTGGGAAATGCTTCAAGTAGCCTATAGAGCATATTGAGGTGAATCTTGATCTAGATCATGATGGGGGTAATCATACAACTTGGTTGGACTTGGGGACACATAACACCATCAATTTCCATATAATCTGGTCTCTACCAGGTCATGATGTATGGGATTGCTGATATTTATGGGAGCCAACTGGCCTAGAAGGGTCTGCGACTACCCATGCTTCCCCAATGCGGGAGGTACTTGATGTTTTAGGGATCAACATTGCATGTGAATTTATATAGAAGGAATTCAGAAAGGATATCATCAATGAGCCTCCTATGATCTGTGATCTACTAGAGCAAGGCATTCATTTCATGATCAAGCTTTATCTCTTTCTCATTATATGGTTCAAAGTAATTCTTGGATCTGATCTTACCTATACCCTTCATGGTATTCAATATCAATGTTATATGATGCATAATGGGCTCCAAGGATTCATACCATCCTTTTCTAGTGATTAAGAACACCTTTAGGGTCCACTGGATACAATGATTCCACAAGGTCAGGATTATATCTGTTTAATCCCATGTTGGTGTCCCCATCTCTATTTTCCATGGGGAAAACCATGCTCACTATAATGGAACCCTAAGTTATATCCACTATGGTTCGAGGTAGGTTTGGATATCATTGTACGGGACTGAAATGAATTCCAGGATACTTCCCCCAACCCTGAATCTTCACATGTGGGGATGCCACTTCAATAATTATGTGGATCACTTTGAATCCCTGAACACATCTTTATTCAAGGGTGTAGTGGTTGCTGGGTTACGTAGGATGTTGAGCCACTATGAGTGCTATAAATGACACCATAATACATCATTTCTTGATGCCATCATAATGATTTTGAATCATCAGGTAGAACAAATGATGTCCATTGAGGTGGAAATGCATCATCTGGAGGGTTCTATAGAAGCAAATGACCTCTTATTGGGTGTATGACCCCATAATGTCAAATTAGAGTGATGAAATCATCCATAAAAACTCAAGAAACTAATTAGAAACCGTAGTGTCCAACAATATTCCCTTCTTGGAAGCAGGATTCAACATTTGTTTTCCCCAGGACTTGCTCAGTGCTGACTTAGAAACTGGCATGGAAAACTACCTGGATTTGTGCATTTGTGGGATGGCTTGTATAGAGGAAACTACCTGATATCACTAATTTCTATGTGATGGGATACCTCTCACGTGTGGTATCAACCACATCATTAGGTCCCTATATGATTGGGTATTTACCACTACCTCATGAGTGACGGAAGTAGTATTAGGTGGATAATCGTGCCGGTTATCATCATCTGTCAAACTTCAGGACAAATATCTATGATCTCAAGTAGAGGGATAGAATGAAACCAATAATGAGAGGGATCAATGCACAACGTGACCTTGTAATATAGGTAGATATTCCTCCAATTTAATGTATTTGTGAAGGAATTTTGAGATCTAGTTCCTCTCACCTTCTGAGAAGATGAATCTCAAATGCTAGGATCCTACCCCTTACTCTTATGTAGAGGATTGGGGTAAAGGATCCATCATTGAGTTGTTTAGAATTTGAGAGGTAGACTAGATTTATAATGACTTAGTGCTTCTCAAAGTTCATCATTTGGTGCTGATGGTTTTTTCCTTCATCCATAGGAAGGTTTTTTAGAGATGGGAAGTGCATCAGAATGAGGAGGAACTTTTTATTGGTTAGTGCTGGATTGGGGTGTACCACCACTTATTCATTCTAGAATATGGGGATGACCTCTATATTGGTTTTTGTTGGAGAAGGGATGGCCTCTGCTATGATTCCTACAAGATTGGGGAGGACCTCCACTCTGTGTGCTAACATAGTAGGGAGAAACTCTTATTGAGTATCTAGAAACATGGGGATGACCTCCATGTGGGCCGTGATAGTGGGGAGGATCTTTTATTTGGTTATTTTATGTGTGAGGATCACCTTTACATATTTCAAATGGGACAAGATATAGACCTCTAAGTTGGGGATCAATAGTATGAGGAGGAACTCCATAATGGTAGTTGAACACAAATGGAGGAAATATGTGATGTTGAGTGTGGGAGTGGAAGGACCACCACATTAGCTGATAGAAACATGGGGAGAATATCATTGTTGACTGCTTATGGCATGGGGAGTATCTCTATGTTGGTTGGTAGTAATTTCATGAGGAGGACCTTTGTACTGATCATTGATGAAGCAGAGAGGACCTCTGATTTGATCATTTCTAAAGAGAGGATTACCTCCTCTCAAGATTGTAAAACATGGGGAGTACCTCCATGATAAAAGTAGAGGGATTGGGGGACCTCCACTCCAATTTATTGTAGTACGGGGAGGACCAATATATTGGATGGTGATGAAGTGAGTAGGGAATTCACTTTGGTCAATGCTAGTGTGAGGATAACCTCCACTTGATCTAGGAATGGTGTGAGGAGTAACTTTATGTGGGTGTTAATTTAAATAAGGAGGACCTCTATATCCATAACTATAGGCATAGGGTTGGCATCTATGATGGATGTTAATGAAGCAGGGAGGACCTAAGCTTTGATCGATGATGGGAAAATGGGAAGGACCTCTATGATGGGAGAGAGAGTGGGGAGGACCCCTACTCTGGCTAGTTATAGTATGGGTAGGGACTATGTACTTGATCTCATTATCATGGGTTTCTCCCACATTTTTTTGTTGGTTTCAGTGACCGAAATAGTCAAACCGGCCAACCTATGAGACAGATGAGGTCCTGATTCTAATCAACCATTGGTGATCCCTTTATCTATAGTGGAAGGGATATGATGAAATGAACTATGGGTAACATGGTCCAATAATGACATGGAGATGATTCCACTAAAAGAGCATATTCCTTAGCTTGCACACGACATCAGCATTGGGTCATTCGAACTAGGGATGGTGGAGTAGGGGTATAGACCACCAATTTTCAGCCTGCTGGATTTTCTGTTACTATCATTAATGAGGTTAGGTGAGATGAATCCATAGATAATCTATGGAAATAGTCATATATGGGGTTATTCTTGCATCCCATGCATCATAATAATAGCGGATTGAGTCATCAGATCATTTTGGGGAGAGGATCATGAAGCGGTTGGATGTGGGAGTGGAGAGCAGTGGTTCCTTTTGTATTCCTCAGTGGCGGTAGTGATGGTGAGGCATATAAGACTTCAGGTCTTGGTGGGTCATGTCCCTCATGGGAATGACCACCTCCTACTTGTAACATCATATGAGTGAATTTATCTCCTGCCTCTAAATGATCTTTGTGGGTGTCACAGGGTGTGAGCACCCGATAACTATGGTAATGGCTGAAGTCATAGCAATGGTGGAGCTACGTGAAGTTATTGTATTATTTTTCCTTATTAAATTGTTGTTATAGGTTGGGGTTATTGGTTTCCCAGGGCTTGGGACCTGAAAAGAAGGATTGTTCGACTGTAAGTACAAATATAAGGAAAGTAATTTATTATTCCCCCACGTCCTTCAATCATACAAAGTTAGAGGAATATCCGCACTAAAAATTCTGCCGACAAGAATTCCCAATTATTGATTTCTTTAATCTCAGGTGTGTTCCATGCTTGGAACATGAATATATTTTTGGCTCCTAGAAATGGAGATATCTATCACGTGACATGATTATCTAAGGATTTATGAAATGATACTAATCTCCATGTTGTGGAGAAGAGTTTCACATCGGGGTTCACCACTTCAATTTCTAATACTTTTATCGAGGCACGCGGCTTCACGTGTTTTCATATGCTAGCATGCATTTTGTTTCTATTTATCCCCACTTTCCAATGGTCGGCGACATTCATCACTTTCTTGATGATGTCTAATCCTTGATCTAATGGATATGGAGGGATGTCAGTTCCACCATCCATGGATTCTTATAAAGAATTTGTCACCACGTCTAGGTCTCCCTCACATATTAATACATTATTCATGAAACTCATTCTTGGTTCCATCTCTTCGTAGATGTCGGTAAATTATGATTCTTCTATCTGTACATTCCAAGGAGACTAGAGATGGTTTCATCCTTCAGTTATAAGTGTAGTATCATTGGGCATCCGTGAAATGTCTTGACACTGGAGTATGATCCACATGGATTCTTCCATATAAGAGGTCTTCAAAAAGGACCCAAAACCTGAGGCATCACGCACTAGTCATGAAGTATCTTATTACAGAGGCATGCCTTTCGAGGTTTTCCATAGGTATCCCATGCTCAAGATGGGGTAGCTACATCATGTTCTGTGTTTAATTTCTTGTATAGATGGATTTGGATGATTAGAACTCAATATAGTAGAATATTAAAGAGGTACGTCTCTAGGTGGGAGCACCAAGATGGTTTATAGATGGATGAGTAAAAACTCACAATGAGAGAAGACCCGGTGTAGTGTGTCTCAAAAAGATATGGTTTAACACCATGAAGGGGTACATCCCAAGGAGGAAGGCACTATGTTTTACCAGATAGATGGGTTAGAACACCTAGTTAGAGAAGACTTGGGACAGTTCATCTAGTAAAGAGAAGGTTTCAAACCACGAGGGAGTACATCCCTTTGAGGAAGGAACCAAGGTTTACCAGATTGATGGGTTATAGTGGCCTATAAAAGTGGACCTGGGATGTTATTTCTTATAAAGAGAAGGTTTCAAAGAGTAAATGGGTACATCACTTGGAGAGAGGCAATAAGAATTACCAGAATGATGGGCCATAACACCTTCTTAGAGTAGACCCATGATGGTGTGTATCATATTTAAGGTTTTACACTCTGAAATGGTTATGCCCCTATGAGGGAGGAACCAAGGATTACAAGATGGAGGTGTCAAAATTATATATTTGAGCAGAACTAAGATGATGTATCTCAAAAAGAGAATATTTCACACCATGTAGGGGTAAATACCTTGGAGTGATTCCCAAAGGTTTACCAGATAGATGGGTCATAACACCCTATGAAAGCAAACCTAGGTTGGTGTGTTTCATAAAGATAAGGTTTCAAACCGTGGATTGGTACGTCCCTAAGAGGGAGGCACCAGGGATTTACAAATGGATTAGTCAGAACACCATGTGAGAGAGAAAATGGGATCTTGTGTGTCATAAAGAGAAGGCTTCACACCATGAAGGGGACTATACTTTGGAGGAAGGGACAACTTTTTACCAGGAAAGGGGTCCGATAACCTAGTAAGAGCAGGCATGGGATGGTGTGTCTCATAAAAAGAAGGATTCACACTATGATGGGGTATGTACCTAAGAGGGAGGAACTAAGGGTTACCATTTTTTAGGATTAAACTTGAGGGAGGTGTCCTGAATAAGACGTTTAGATTATAGGGATCAAAAGACACGTAGTTTAGGAGGGTATAGTGTGGGGAATAAAAAAGGTTATCTTCCCTTTCATGAGGATTTCTCATGGTTGGTTGATGACTAATGTGAGGATTATGCATGGTTAGATTCATGGGTGTTTCTAAGAGTAATGATGAAGTGGATGGGGCTTACGTGTAGGAATGACCCATAGAGGTGGTGTGATATCACTGGGATAAGAGTGAGCTGATGGATCAGATGAAGTGTTTGGGTTGAATGGACGGAGTGGAAAGAGTGTTTGGGGTGTTGGGAATGAACCCGGGGGAGGTTTCCTTTGTATTTTTATTAGTTGTGAATCAAAGTATATGTAGTTTTAAATGGGTCATTGAGACATAACCCAATAATGAATCCCAGTCAAAATGGTTCATGTCGTTAGGGATTATGCATAGAAGCTTCCCAATGGACATGTTGGGGCTTATGAATGGGAGAGGAAGAAATGGATAGGGATTGGGGCTTACATAAGGAGGATGCTCATCGGGCATATGGTGTAAGGAATTTTTTAAGAATGTTTATTAGTGGCCCTAGAGGAGATAAGGTCTCCTTGGTGATGGGAATGATCATAGAATGGATATGACCTAATGGATATCAGTATCGATGGTGATGAATGGTAGATGATGAGCATAAAACATAGGGAGGATTCCTAAATATCATAGGTAGTTGGGAATAAGTTCACATGTAGTTTAGAATGGGTTTGTCCATACACATAGGAGAATCCCATGAAGGTGGAAACTAGTTCATACTCCATGATGATGAACATGGGGGGGAATACTCCCTAGATACAGCTAACATCTATTACAACATGATTCATTCTCGGGGTGAGTAACAATTGGAAGCACTGTGACAAATGGTCAAGTCATTAATTATGTGTCAATGATAGATGGTGGGGGGATAATGAATTGAATCATTCTAAGAGTGTCTCATTCCATTTGAGGAGGATTGAATTAAATTTGAATAAGATATCACTCTCTTGGATATGAGTGGGAATAAAAAATTCTCAGGGCATGGAACCCCATGTGCAGGGAATGGGGTGAGACTGTAGTTTAATGCTGTGTGTTGAGGATAATGGATCTAGGAAGTTTTAAATCCCACAACATTGATAAGTATTACTCACTCCTCACCCCTTGTTCTTACATAATGGTCACTCAAAACCCCTTGGGGGAAGGAAGGAACCAACAATTCCATGTTAGAATGGTGTGGAAGTGTGGTTAATCATGGGGTCCAAGGTAGCATCCCTATGTCAAAACACAAGGGGGATCATCATACCTATTCCAAAAAGAAAGAGTTAAGGTAACATTATTGGGGAAACAACATGAGGTACCAAGAAATATCAACGCACAATCCTTTATGGATTCATGAAAGAGGGTATCAAAAAGTAAGGGGCCTCATTGAGAGGTTCTTCGTGAATAATGTGGGAATCATGAAGGAAAGGGATTTTCAAAGCATGGTAGATCATGCTTGGAATAAATTCTCCATCTAGAAAATGGATTGCTTCAAAGATAATGGGCTCTCCTCAAAGAATTGAGTACCCCATAGGTCCTTCTTCCTACATGAAGGGTGATAAAATACATAAAAGCATCACCAAATTAATCATGGGTAATTAGAAATAAGGGAAGGGGGTATCGCGATGCCCTAATACCATGGGTGATTCATTTTTTCCATTTGGTTTGTGGTGATATACTGTTTGAAAAAATGGGTGAACAGAAGGAAAATGATTGGGGTAATTGTGCCTTTGAGGGGGAGGTATCCAAATATTTATAGTCTCATGGTTCTCCAAGGTGTTCAGTGAAACAAAATGAGGTTCCACGAAGGACTTCACTTCAGTAAAACATGTGGATCTACCCATCAAATACATTCATACAGTCACAGAGGGTGTTGAACTCAAGGGATTATCATCCTTACCTTTGACCATCGTGATTATTATGGGTCTTTGTGATGGATCTTCACAATGCAGAGCCTTTGAATGACATTTGGGGATTTTTGGGGTGGGATTTTCTCCAAGCTGGGTGTGACTTCTTCGACTATTACTATAGAACATATTTCAACACCAACACACTTGATCTAATGTAATCGTCACGTAGATAAAAAAAGGGTCTATACCTTAATCTTAACACAATAATATTTCTTATAAATAATTAAATATACTATCATATGATGTTAATAAAAAATATTAAGAGGATAAAATAATAATATTAATTAATATAAATGATGAAATTTGATATTTCTATAAATGAGTATCAACACCAATTCACTTTTCCATGAACTATCACATTCAATGAAATAGTGAGATAACCCAAAAATTAACAACTAAACATCTTCATAACATAATTGATAAAATCTCATTGTAAATTATAAAATAATATGAACTCCAATCTCAATATATTATCTCATATCTTAATATGGAACACCATAGTTGTCATCATGGTCTTATATAGTGACTTTATTACTAAATTTTATGTATTTGAAATAAAAATTTTGATTTCATTAAGATCATATATGGTTGTTCTCTTTCAATGGTTACTTTTAGTACTTCTTTCTCTATTACACACACACAAATTCATACAACGCACTCTTAGTTTCTCTAACTGCAAAACCCCATTTATATTTTGAAATTAAAATTCACAACGCAATACAAAAAATGAATCTTTATTAATAATTATCATTGATAACCTATAATATCATTATAGAATTATAAATCTTAATAATATGGTTATTATATTATTAGGAATGTAACTTATTTTTTAGATGAAAAAAATCATGAAAAGTCATTGATTTCACAAAAACGATTACCAGATATCCAATCCTACAGAATCCTCAATAGGTTCTATGAGAAGGACGCTTAATGAAATAACATAAATTTTCTCTATACTCACAAGAATTGTATTATTCTTATGAAAAAAATGAAAACTTCTGGTACTTCTTTATTATGCATAAGAATTTTTATTATCTAGTAGGACTCTGATTCTTGACCACCAGAACATTGGTGGTCATGAAATGTACTTGACATTTTTAATTTCAATTCAACTCGATTATTCTCAAAATAATCCTTCACTAATATTCCACCTATATCAGAAATAATTACGTTACTTATATATAAATATTTTGTATTGACACAGACTAATAAAAAAATTGAACTCACTTATCCATTATGACAATATAATATTGAAAAAAATGGAATAAACATCAATGGACTTAATAGTCTTCTTTTTCATTAACAGGCTCCATAATTTTATTTTATTTTATCTGTCAATAACAGTTTTCATCTTTCAATAATATCAATTTATTTATTATTAAACACGTAAAATTTAATTAATTATAATATTATATTAGTTTTCTTAGTATAGGATACAATAATGTTTTCATTAAAAAATGATTTCCTTTCATTAATAATAAACACTATCTTATACAATTTTACATATAAAATCATTTCATCTCATCAAAATTGTACCCGTATACATGATAAATATATTTTCGGTGCACATAATCTACAAAAAATTTAAACCACTCAAAGAAAACCCATATAGACATTCTGAAATTACAAACTAACCATGTCTTTAAAAACAATGCTATAATATGTTGTCCACGTAAGTAATAAATCAGACTAATTTAATAAAGAATATATTACTCAATTTTATGTTGCAATAAAACCATTTAAAATAATAATAAAATAAAAATATAGAGAGAGGGGTTAGTATAAAATACCTTAAAAATAATAAGTTTGATGCTAAACTCCTATTATCAACCTCAACTATTGCAATGAATCAACTTTCATTGGCATGGAAAAAATCATTAAAATTATCCTTCATAGGATAAAAATATGGAATCAAAACACCATACTCCACTATTTTCATTATGATGTGGTAATTAATATGTTGTTTTTTTGAATATGGACGATCCATTTGATTTATTAATATATATATCTTGATTTAATTGTAAAATCCCACCTATAATGGTTATTTAATACCACTTTTTTTTGGAAATTAACTTCTCATCTTTATCAATTGTGTTATTTCATGAGTTAAAAAACATACACCACAAAATCTATAAATAATTTAATATAACTTTAAATCATTATATTCCTACATATAAATTGATCTCCTAAAAACCAATCAAATTTAGGCTTTATATAAATAGCACTTCCAACCTTATCAACATCATAAAATATGTAATGGGTTATATTACCTTTACTGTAATATATTATCCCAAATTCAAAAGTACCATTGATTTATCTAGAAATTCACTTCATTTAAGTGGAATTACATTCAATTATTTTAATTGAATATAAATCACATAATGTTATAGTATAAATTATTTTACCTACTGATTCCATTTAATATAGAAATCTCTGAATGGGTTTTCATGAACATCATTTGATTCACCACTTTATCTTTATTATCTATTGAAATTTTATTTCCCACAATAATTATGGTATTATCCACCTTTTCATATACTATATAAAACATCTTTAAATGATATAGGGATATCTTCTCCAGATAATGATAAATATCCTATTTCATTAGGAAAATTTAGAGAGACAACAAATAATCCATCTATCCCAACTTAAACACATCAAATAGTTCCATGATAGGAGTAAGAAACCCTTAAGAACATCATCCTCATTTACATTAAATTTAATATCATCAATATACATAATAACATAGAAATAATTATCCTTACATTCTTCAAAATAGTGGTAATTTTCCAATTTCCAATTATTTTATCTTAGGTCCATTAAACACGAATGAAGTTTCAAATAATATTTCCACATAGAATTATTTTAATACATATGACTAAATTTTTATTTGAAACCCTAACATCATCGTTGAAATAAAATTTTATGTTTCTTAATATATAATTCATTTTCATGTTCAAATTTCGGATGGTATAATAGGAATCTATTTGAGAAATTATGCATCATATTTTAATAATGGGATAAATAAATATATTTACTATATAAACAAATGAAGCTATAGAAATGTAAAAATATTTAACATGAGAATAACCCCTATAAATTATCCTTTCATTATTCATCGTCACATTACTTTTCTCAGACAACTTGTAACAAAACACCCACACTATTCTAACAAGGGTCTTATTTGTTAGATTATAAACAATCTCCAAAGTACTTATATTATATATGTGATATAATTATTAATTCATATCATCCAACCACCCATTATTCATCAATCCATCTATAACATTATTTTCTTCCACATCTTAAAACTAGGAAATATTGTAAAATTTTCTCAAAGGAAATATAAATTGTGCAGACTCACTAGCATCACCAATTTTGTCTTAAAAATAAAATACATTATAATCATTTTTTAAAACTAATATCTATATTTTTAATAACATATATGTTTGAATAATCCTAAACCTAATATTCATTACATGAATATTAAAAAAAATTTAATCTCTATCATGTTATCAAATAAATTATTCTTCTTCTTCTTCACATACAAAAAATGTTATTTACTATCCACATATACCATATGAGTGTTATAACACATTTACGAAAAAATTATTGGTAGATCAAAATGAATCACTAATTTCTGATTAGGCTAAAAAGAATTTATAAATAATAAAACTAAAACAAACTAACGTAAAAAATAAATTATTTTCTAATTATAGGTGTTGAAACCTCAATGATGGTCATAAATTATTCCAGGGAATTATAAATTTAAAATGTAACTAACTAATGGTGTCTTTAGAAAATAGATAAAAGAATTTAATCTATATTTTTTGTATTTGAGATGAGAAGAATTATAATTTGAGTGATTTTGAAGTTTGTGTGGTGGGGATTCAAATAAATACATTTTCCTTCATATAATATTATGGAATTAGTCCTTATATATCCTTGGAATGGTTAACAATTACTAAGTTAACAATTTCTCTATTAGTATTTTAAATTCCATTGTATTATTATAGGAATCGGGGACAAAAAACCTTATACAGACATAGTAACTCTAGATTTTATAATGGTTATAACAGAAAAGGGTGATTAACAACTAAACAGGAAATATTATCCTCAAATATCAAAACATAAATCATAAAATATAATAGTAATATGATTAATATTAATAAAAAATGTAATAACCAAAAAATGAAGTGAAAATTTAAAATCATTACTATGAAACACTTTCCCCTATAATAAAATTAACTAGAGCTATGATTTTACCCCCTTCTACTAATCACAATGAGTAATAAAGCCTTGGTGACTAGGTGGTGAATCATGCATGTGGAATCATGGCCCTTGATCATGAAATCACAGTTTCCAGACATTATATGTGTTAATGGTACATCTCTTATAATGCCTAACCCCAGAAAATCAGAGATAGTTAATTATTTTAATACATTGGCATGATTATATGTAATTAAATACCGATGGACTAATCAATGTAGTAGTCTTGGAAAGAATAATACATTCATCAACCTTACATTATAATTCAAAACCTAAAATACAACATAGATAATCCTTTTAGAACACAATTACTCTCCTATATTAACGATGCTTATCAATCATAATACACATCTTAGAATCCTGAGAATGTAAAATATAATAAAGGAGTGAGATTAAATGCTCAATAAGGGTTAAAAATATATCATAAGCTATCATAAATAATAATAATCTTTTAAGGAAAGTAAAAAATAGAAAAAAATCCTTTTAAACATAATCAAAAAAATAAAATGGAAATATTAAATAATATAATTCCTTTTAAATGATTACATGAATATTCTACTTATTGAATAATCACATGTAATATCAATAAATAATCTCATAACGAGGGTATGAATAATGTAGAACATCGGAAACATACAATCGAGGCTTCATTCCATGAATCAAATATTGTCAAAGCTTCATGCCATAAATCTAATACAATAATAGCTTAATGATAATAATATAAAAATGGGTAAAAACTCAAACTAATTTGTCTCACGAGACCTACTGCTGCATTGGTGGGATATAACAGGACCCACCCATAACATACTACATCCAATACATTTATCATATGAAAAAATTGAAACATAATCAATAAAAGTATTTATATTAAAAACTAGTATACAAAATATGAATAAATTAACCATAAATAACGAATAGTTTCTAAATAGAACATCCACAATCAAACTGATCATAACCCATTCAATAAAATAAGGTAAAATATTTGATAAAAGATCAACCTAAATTAAACACAAGACCCAACAAAGGATGTTTACATTGATGAAATACACTATTAATATACATAAAAATATCTTGATAAAAAAAATCCATTTTCTTTAAAATCATTTATTCAAAAGTCAACCACCTATAACAGAAGAAATTTAAAAAGTAATTTTTGAATAAAAGTATCCTGTATAAGTTTGATACTTTTGAAAGGAATTAACATTTTAAAACATTAATTCCTACATAAATAAATCTTTAAAACCATTTTGAAAAAATATACATTATTAAAAATTATTTAGAAGAATAAATCTTTAAAACATTTAAAAGTACATTTTTTTAAAGAGTCCCTTAAAAACATAAAAAATATTACTTCTTAAAAAATTTGATGGAATTTTAAAATAGGCATAAAATTTTATTTATAATCCAATATACATATAAATAAATATGTATGATAATATAAAGAATATTGAAATGGATAGAGGATAACTTTTTTTAAACATTAAAGCATCTCATACCACATTAAAAATTTAAATAATAATCCAAATATCTTAAAATGAATATTTAAGGACCATAAAGGTAAATTTATTCGTGAAATAAAATATAATATAGGAATTAAATGAACCACACACAAGAAATAGGTGGTTAACAAGGCTTATATCATAGGAAAATTAAAATTGAGAAGGAATTCCCATACATAGATCATTTCATAAGAGTGGGGGTAAATCAATGACATAATTATGTGTGAAATTAATATAAATCAACCCAATATAAGTGGAAATTCATTATAAAACAATCAGTGGTCATTAACACATATTCTATGAAGAACAAACCCAATGACATAGGTGTTTAACTCAATGAATGGAAACTGAGTTAAGATTTCCCTTACTATAGGTCTGATACCTTATGAATGTGTATGAAAATAATATATAAGTTTTTTAAACATATTATTAAATTATAATAGAGTCATTATAATATTTATTATATAATATAATATTCATTTATGACATTATATTACCTGTTTGTTAACAATTCCAAGTTAAAATAAATGTTAATGTGTAATGACTTCTTTATATATAGTACATGTTTGGACTTTTTATTATTGAACTTATTACATAGATCATAATTTACTTAATTCGGTAATTTATAACATTATTTATTTATCATATATATTTAGAATATAAATATATATAATAGATAGATATAGGAAATGAAATACAACATTCATGGAGACGGTCGGTAGTACGTACGCCTAAACACTGTTATGGGTTTCTTATCGTATTGAATGAAAGAATGTAAATGAAAAACACACACACACAAATATTATTCCAGTATAACTAATATGTCATGTATTTAATATTTATCCATTATTTAAACTTTAACAATCATATTGAAATGGATGTAATGTAAGATGAATCTCATCACGTCATGGAGACGCTAAGTCGTATGTACGCGTGAGCAACGATATCATTATGTAATGGTAAAGGGTAAGGAAGTGGATGGAATATAGATTACATAGAAAAAATAATGTCATATTTTTTGTTTATATCCTTTATATTTTTCTTCATACACATATAAATAATGTATAAATGAAAAACAGTTTACCCCATAGTGTGGAGATGGTAAGTTGTACGTACACATGCATGGTGATATTTTTTTTGTAGGAAGGGTAAATGGTGGAATATGGCTGTAATATAATCATAAAAACATATCATATTATATTTAATTCATGATTTACTACATTATTATAAAAAATTTATGAATAGGAAGAATAAGAAGAATCAAAATTGAATTGAATTGGTAAAACAATGACCTCTTCTTTGTGTGTCGCCTTTTGATTTGGATAGAAGGACTCCTTAGGCTGGATTTATTCCCAAAGTATGGACTCTAGGATGAATGGAGGGAAATTTAGAGATTAATTATTAATTTTTTGTTAGATAAAAAGTTTTTTATAGGTGTCAATTAATGATAAGCATGAGATACCTTTGATAAGATAAGTGGGGCACTTTTAGAAATAACAATACTATTAATTTATTATAAAATATTTTTTGATTTAATATTTCTTAAAAGTTATTTATTTCTAGTCTAAGATGATGATGGGTATAAATCCTCTCTACCAATAAATTTTATAAATTGTTAAGGAAAAAAATTAACCTTATATTTTTTTCTTTAACCATTGTTAAACTATTTAACTCTTACCATAGTAAATTGTCTTTTTACAGTATATGGTTTATACAATAATTATAAAATAAAAAACAAACCCCAATTAGATCATTTATGAAATATTTAAAATTATAATTTTAATTGGGCATAATTATATATTTTTATAAATTTTATATCATTTTATGAATTACTATTTAGTTTATAATCATATTTATTCAAATTTTGACACAATTTATAATTTGAATTTTTATAAAATCATGTGAACTTGATTCCATCAAATAAGATAAATAAATTATCCCTATCATTTTATATTAATACAATAAATTCATGGATGGAATAAAATATTTCGAATTATATTTATTTCTATATATATAATATCAATAATTCGATTTTTTTTTAATAAATAAATTACTGCATTATCACTGTGTTACTAGTTAATTTAATTATATAATGTATAAAAATTATAAACAAATGATCATTATGTTGATAAAAAATTTATATTTCTAAATAATATTTATAGTCAAAATTATATTTTTTGTATTACTATATTAATAATTATTTAGTTATTAAAATTTTAATATGACATTTTTAACTCTTCTTTAAATAAAATATAATAAATCTATTAATCTAAAAAAATTGGTTTAAAAAGTATCATATTTTATACATGAGATTCTTTTGGTTCTCAAAACACTAATCCAATAAAATTTTGAAAATTTTTATGGTAATTATATTATATTTTAATATTATTTTCTCCTTTAATTACCATAATCACCTTTAATTGTGGAAAATAAAATTAAAAAGTATTAATTGAGAAACAATTATTTATATCATGTTAGACCAAATGTTTCATACTGATTACAACCATGTATGTCCTTTTTTCTTAATTCAGTTCACAAAAGTGGTAAAATTATATTTAATTATAATCCTATAAATTGTTTTAAAAGCTGGGAAAAAGAGAATTTAAAAAGATCAATAAATTTTTATATCTAATTATATTGTGAAAATGGATCCAATGACCTAAATTTTGTTTATATATGAATTATTTATCTATTTTTTTACATTAAAATAAATATAGAATAATAATAATATTTAAATGACAAATTAATGTTTTTAAAAAAAAATGCAGTAACTTAACTTTTCATCATAAATTGAATTTTTTCAGAAAAATAACAAAAGTTCACCCTAAGATAATTTTGATATTATGAATTCAAAAATGTTATATATTTTACAAAAGTAAATTAATATGATTGTCTAAAATTATTGCCATTTTTTATTCATAAAAGGATAAAAAATATAATTCCTTTAAGAAAGTTGTATTTCCATACATATAACCATTTTTCTTAAACTTTTACATTTCAATACCAATATGTTTTATTAGTGTAAAAATATTATAAATAATATACATAAATTATTTATTACCATTTATATTATTATTTTCAACTAAAGAGTAAAAAATATATAATTTCAATAATTATAATACTAATTTTTTTCTCTGCAGAAACTCAATCATTTGTTTATTGAAATCAAATTCATTGTTGTGTGCAATATAGTCTATGTAATTTTTTAAAAAAGATAATGTATTGTGAAATCATGGGGTACTAAATTCTCCCCTCTTTCAAAAAATTCCATCCACATAATTTCAAAATTGAATTCTAAAATAAACGGTTGATTATATAAAATAACTTTGTCCAAACCCCACATCGAAAATAGGGTTAATTAAATGTCTAATTTGAAATAAAGAATGTGAAGTGTGAAAGTTATTAGATATAACACATACGCGGATTCTATATATGAAAACATGGACATGAAAGAAGTATCTAACCATCATTTTTTGATGTAGAGTGATATATAACATGATTAGGAGAAGTTAACAATCACAAATCTATTAATCTACAATGATATAAGGGATCATTTGATTCATTTGAAAAAGTAATTGGATATCATTTTTTGGTTTCATGATCCTTTACTTAGAGTTGAATAATTATTTTAATATTCAGATAATCACTTAATTGATTTAATTCCATGACATAGGCATAATTTCATCCTTTGGTTGTTCATTGATATATTTTCACGTTCTCCCATACTTTTAGAAATGAAAGATCAAAAGGAAATTTTCTTTCCTAAAGCACATTTTATAAATCTTAAGGCCCATAAAAAATTCCATCAATCGTTAAAGTTTTACTAAGGAAAAATAGGTTAGTACAAAGTATCCAATGAATCATACATTACCCTCAAACAATAATATCCAATTTTCAATTTACTCCATTCCAAACTTAAGATTCGGCCAAAATACTTCATTCCAATCTTACTTTCCATAAAGGTCTCTAAATTTTCAAAATAAATCATAACAATAGATTCCAAAAAAATGTAATGTAGCTCTTATTATAAAATATCAAATAACTTATCACCATTAAATCCTTAATGAAATATAATACACTTCCTAATACATAAAGAAGAAGTATTGATGCATAATCCTTAAATATCTGATGTGTCTTATAACCATAGTTCCATTGATGTAATAATTCTTAAATCCGAATAAAAAATAACCTTAAACATTCAAATTAAATCTTAACCCATCAATTTTTCTTCAGCATATTATTCCTTAATAAATCCTTCATCTCATTTTCCTTTTGTAGTCTCTTTGTCATCAATAGTATAATAATTTCTTTTATAACCTTTTCGATTCTAACCATTGAACAAAACATAATTCACAATATTATAAACAATAATTGTAGTGATATAGTCTTTAGGAATCATTCATATGATCTCTAAATGATTCAATCTTCTTATAATTCCATAATTCCATAGGATAAAACTAGATTATCCATTAACAAATTTAAAATATGACATCTTATAAGTAGAATTGTTCTCAAAGTCATTCATATGGTTATGTATTCTAATCTATATTTTATAAATATAATTTCATACTTTTTTGATAAAAATACTTTGATACCAAATGCAACACACCTACCTAAGAATCTTAGAGCTGATGCATTATTTTAACACATTGGCATGATTACAATTAATCAAATCCTCAATTACCAATGAGTTTATGAGTCTTAGAAAAAATATTACATTCACCAACCTTACATTAAAATTCAAACCATAAAATAAAACATAGATAATACTTTTAGGAAACCATTATTATCCTATATTAACAATGCAAGTCAGTCATAATACACATTTTTTCATCCTCGAAAAGTAAAACATAAGAAAGGGGTGAGCACATATGGTCAATAATGGTACACAATATAGCGTAGGCTATAATAAATGAGAATAAACTTTTATGGAAAAAATAAAACCAAAACACACTAGTTTTAATCATAAACATTAACATAATATGGAAATAATAAATTATATAATTCCATTTAAATGTTCATATTGATATTCTACTATTTGAATAATCACATGTCATATTAATAACTCTTCTCATAATGAGGCAATTCATAATTTCAGACATATGAAACATACCATCAAGGATTAATTCCAAGAGTCTAATATTTTCCAGTATTTATGACATGAAACTAATAATTTAAAGGATTCATTCCAACAATCTAATAAATGGGTAAAAACTCAAACTAGTTTTTCTCATGAGACCTACTAATGCATCAAGGGGTTATAGCGGGCCACACTATTAACATGCGAAGTACACAACATTACTCATAAGAAAAATGTGATACATAAAAAAAATAACCATTCATATTAAAAACTAGTATATAAAATATGAATATTTTAACCATAAACCAAGAATTGTATCTAAATAGCACATCCAAAATAAAACTGATCATCATCCATTCAATAAAATATAGTAAATTATATCATAATAGATCAAGCTCAATTATGAAAAATATCCAAGAAAGGATGTTGACATAGATGATATAATCTATTAAAATCATTAAAAATATCTTGTGAAAAATACCCATTTCATTGAAATCATTTTTTAAAAGGAAACCACTTATAGGAGAAGTCACTAAAGAAGAGATTTTTGAATAACAGTGTCTCATGCCACATTGAAACTATTGAATGTAATTAACATTTTAAAACATTATTGTCTATATAAATAAATCCTAAATACATTTTTAAAACAAGGACACTAATGAGAAACAATTATATGAATAAATATTTAAAACATTTAAAATGATTTTTTAGTTAAAGGGTCCCTTATAAAAAACATTAAAAATATTCCTTTTGAATTTTTTTGAATGAAACTAAAAATAGACATCAAAGTTTTTTTATAATCCTTTATATACATATTAATAAATATCTATGATAATATCAATAATATTGAAATGGAGAAAGAATTAATTTATTAAACATTTAAAGCATCCCATACCACTTTGATCATTTATATAATAAGCCCAATATCATCAAAGGAATCATTATGTACCATTAAGATAAATTTATTCATGACCTCAAATGTAGTAGGGGTAGAAAATACACCACATGGAATAAAAAGGTTACGAATAAGGCTTATATCTTACGATAATTACAGGTGAGATAAAATTACTTTAAAAGGATCGTATCATAAGAAGAAGGATAAATCAATGATGTAATTATGTATAATAGAAATAGAAATCAACCCAACATAATAAGATATTCTATCTAAAAAATTCATATTTTGTTAACAAATATTCTAGGAATAACATAACCAATGACATAGATGTTTAACTCAATGAATGGAAATTGAGTTATGGTTTCCTTTACCTTAGGTCAGATAGATTCCATACATGTATGAAACTTATGTATAATTCTTTAAAAATATTACCAACTTATACCATAATTATGATAATAATTATGATATCATATATGATTTATTTATGACTTTATATTACCCTTTTGTTAACAATTCCATGTTAAATCATTATTTTAGGTAATAACCTCTTTGTTTATCTTATGTGTTTTGAATTATTATTCTTCATATGAATACATAGATCATAATTCACTTACATAATGAATGTATAGAATGATTTATGTAACCTATATGTTTAGATTATAAATATATATAATAAATATATATAAGAAACAGAATACAACATTTTGGGAGATGGTAGGCCGAACCTATGCATGAACGTTGATTCCATTTTTTATTGTATTGATTGGAAGCAAGTAAATGAAACACACAAGAACACATACACACCCAAAAAAACATATATATATTAGAATTATTATTTCATATATTTCATATTTATCCATTATATTCTTTTTTATAATCATTCTGAAATGGTTGCAATGGGGGATGAATCTCATCGTTCTGTGGAGACAGTAGTTCATATGTACACATGAGCGATGATATCATTTTCTAATGGTAAAGGGTAAGGAATATGATGGAATAAAAATTATAATGAAACAATATTATTTCAGATTTATTATTTAAATTTTATAAATTCATCTTCATAACATTAGAGATAAAGTATACATGAAAAATATTTTTTACCAGGGCAAGGATACAATAAGTCGTACGTACACACACATGGTAATATTTTTTTTCATAGGATGGGTAGGATACATTAAGTTGTATGTACACACACATGGTAATATTTTTTTCATAGGATGGGTAAAAGTAGGTATAAAGTTGTACAATACTCATAAAACATCTTATAATATAATATATTCTTTATTTATCAGTTTTTAATTTAGAAAATATTGGAATAATAGGTAGAATAATAAATAAACCTGAATTGAATTGGTGAAACAATAACCTCTTCTTTGAGTGTTTCTTTTTGATTTTAACAAAAGGACTCCTTAGGATAGATGTCTTCCCAAATTATGGACTTTATGATGAAATTATGGAATTGTTTAGAGTAAATGAGATGGGTTTTTTGGAGAAAAAGTGAATTATTTATCCGAATGAAAGAGAAGGAGAAGTTCCCTTTTATAGGAGAGGTGGCAGAACTTTTGGAAACTCCATTACTATACAATTATTTTAAATTAATTTATGATTTCCAATATATCCAAAGTGAGTTATTTATAGTATAGGATTATTATGGTTCAAAATAATCTCAACCAATGTATTTTATACTTGATTAGGTGAAAATTGTGACATTATCTTTTGGCATTAACCCTTAGTTAAACAATTTAACTCTTACCGTGATAACTAATATTTTTATACTATAGGGATAATGTAATAACTATAAAATTCTAAAATAACCCCAATTGAATAATTTATGATTTAATTAAAATTATAATGGTTTTTTGATGGAATTATGGATTGTTTTGAGTTTTACATCATTAAATAAATTATTAATTGGTTTAGAATCTCATTTATGTCAATTTTGACACTATTTATTATTTGACTTCTTATAAAATCCTAAAAACTAGATTAATTCAAAAATATATACATTAAATCATCCATAAAATATCATATTAAACCATTAAATTCATGGATGTCGTCAAATATTTCAAATAATATTTATTTTAATATATTTAATATCATTTATTTGATTCATCCTTTAGTAATTCAATTACTACATCATTGTTGTGTCACCATTTAATTTAATTATTAATGTTTAAAATTAAAAAATAAATTATCATGATGTATATAAAAATTTTATATTTATAAATAGTATTTATAGTATAAAATATCTAATTTAAATTCCTATATTAAAAATTATTTTTATTTTTAAATTTAAATATGGAATTTTTTACTCTTCTTTAAATAAAATATAATAAGTATCTTAATCTAACAAAAGTAGAATAAAAATAATCCATTTTAGACTTATGGATGATTCAGGTCTCAAAAACTTATCTGATGAAATTAGTACAAGTATTAGGGTCATTTTTTATTATTATAACATTATTTTTAACTTTAATTACCCTAATTACCTTTAAAAATGGTAAATAAAATTCAAAACACAGAATTCAAAAAAATTATTTGGTTCTATTAGAAAAAAACATTTGTACTTATTATAACCAAATTTTTTCATTTATCAAAATTCAATTCAAATATTTAGTAAAATTATGTTGAATGGTAATGCTGTAATTGGGGCTTGAAGGCGGGTAAAAGAGACGTTCAAAAGTTCAATAACACACACATATATATATATATATAATAAAAATGGTTAAAATGGCCCAAATGTGTTTAATAAGTGTATTATTTAACAGTTTTTTACTTTAAATTAAGTTGAATATAAAATAATTATTTAAACAAAAAAGTCAGTTTTAAGAAAAATTGTAGTAATTTCACTATTCATCAAAAATTAAAATTTTTCAGAAAAATAACAAAACATTACCCTAATTTATTTTTGATATTATGAATTAAAAAATTGATTTATTTAACCAAATTCATTTTGTTTCTAGTGTCTAAAATAAATTTTATTATTTTTCACAAAAGTCTATAAAAAGTAGTTCCTTTAAGAAAACAATATTTGTAAACATAGAACCATTTTACCAAAACGTGTACATTTCATTGTAAATATGTTTTATTTTTTTGAAAACATTATAAATAAAAAACCTATTTTTTATTACCATTCATATTATTATATTTAATGGATAATCTAGAAATATATCATTTGAATAATTATAATACAAAATTGTTGTTTCACAGAAACTAAATATTTCATATAACGAAATATAATCTTATGTTGTATGAAATATAAGTTATTGAATTTCTTTAAAATGATAATGTAATTTGAACTCTTTGAATGTTACATATACCATTTTCTATGTAGCTATTGGTTCCAAATGTATAAGCATCCATCCAAATAACTAAGGTTACCACAAAAAAAATTCTATGTTAATGTCATGATCACATCCTAAATGAGATTCATAATGTGAATCATTTTGCCTCGTATCTCAAAAATTCTCCAATACTTGGAATCATGATGTATTTTTTAACATAGAATCAATCATCCTTATGATACTAGAAAACAAGGTGTAAATCATTATATTATAGATTAATGGTTAAGTCATTTTCTAACATTAGTCTTTAACTAATAACACCAAAATATGGAATTTATGGGACTTTTCACCACTATTCATGGTATGGACTATAGTTTCATGCCTTTAATGTCTAGAGATTTCTTATAGATGGGATTCTCAAGATATGTTTTTATGTTTTGAGTTATATTCACATCCTGAATAAAATTCACGACATGAATGGATATTTTCCTATAGGTTCATTAATATTTTAACACGTTTCATCAGTATTAAGCCCCCAATTCAGCATATAGTCATATAATAATTTGGGAAGTATTTAAATGATGTAAATATTAAACTAATCTAGATCATTCTTCTTGTTTCCCATAATTTGTTTTCATTTTTCCAAATATAAAAAAATTATTAGACATTGGTGCTGGAATTAATAGTTGTATTCACCAATGAAATGTATTTTAATATAAAATATTCATGAATGAAGATTAATTATCAAATCCCACACACTTGAATCCACAAATTTATTAAATTATGATGTCTTAAAATACTGCAATGGACACTCAAATTACTATTAATTATTTTAAATATCAATAATGTCATGTGAAAAAAGGGAAATTATATGTTTGACAATATCATAGGAAAATTTCTTTAATTCCCCAATTTTCAATGAAATAAGTAGACAGGGTTATTAAATTTTATTATTTTGAATTATCCATTAATTTTCATTCATTCCTTTAAATTTTTCAATTCATTATCAACACAAATTCCATTTAAATTTTTCCTGACATTAATTTTCCCCTCATCATCGATGCATTTTTAATCAGTGTTCGGGACATACCTCAAATCATGTTACCTACCATAGGCTGGTAATTCATCTACTTAATCCTCCAAAAAGATATAAATCCACCAAAAATCATGAGGTCCTCGTCATTTGGTTCAAATGACTATGGTTCTATGGGTACATAGAAATTTAATGTAAACCAAGTAAATCCCAGAAGGAGGTTATTTAGAAAATAAATTGTATGATAATGAAAAATTATCACAAGGGGAAATCATCCAAAAAAATATCATCCCCATTTTCCAAAAAACACAAAGTTGGATCATTATGTAATTAAGTACAATGAAATAAATCAACCACGTTCATATTTGCCTCATTTTTTACTTACTTTTTGTTTCCCTGTTTCGAAAGTTGCACCCACCTAGAGAAATATCGTAGCCCCCACCCAACCCTAAATGGTCTCCACATGATAAAATTAGTAATAGTTATAATAATATCAATCATAAAAAATTAGGTTTTTTAATTTCCCAAGACACCACCAATTTTTAGAAATAATTTCTGTTTTATTTTATTTTATTTTTTGATTATGCAGTGAAAGTAATAAAATGTTTAAAAAACATGATCCTCTCCCAAAATCCCATGAATGATCCCCAAGGCTTATATATTTCATAATGGACATACCTAAAACCATAAAACTATCTCCCCTAGACTCATATTTTATAATAATGAAAAATATTTTAACTTTGATAAGGAGTGTCAACGGATAAAGTGATAATAAATAAGATTATTCAATTAAATTTATTGTGGCTTTGTACAATAATAGCATTGAAAAAAATAATGAAATTTCACGAAGTTATCATACTACTATATTACTCATTAAATATAGTCAAGAAATTTTTTTGGAATTCTTGGTTCAATAGATGTAATGGGAATGAGAAAAAGTAGTTTGGATGACAACTCAAATAATGGAAAATCAAAAATAAAATCAATTAAAATTAATATAAAATACTCAATGGAGGAAAATTTTTAACACAATTCCATTTATAAAATTTAAACAGGATCCTAAAATAATTATTTACTAAATCAAAATCCCATTTTCATTTCTATGAATTGATTTCTGGATTTTTCACAATTAAATTCATTAACAATGAAATTTAAAAATATTCCATTTTATGTAACATAAGAAATTTATGACTCCAAGACCAATGATTAAAGAAAATAAAAAATATATGATATTCAATTGTATTTATATAAATAAATATAAAATAATGTGGGGAATATAAATAAAACATATAGAATTGTAGCTTTTATCCAAATTCAATGAATTTATAGAGTGGTGTTGATGATTTTATGTATCTTCATGTTTAGGAGTGAATTTGCATCACATTATTTTAGATTTTTCTGTAATATCATATCATGCTTCTATCTAGGGGATTGATGGACCTATAAAAACAAATGTCAATGTGAAATATATTTTTCAATGAAGTTCAAAAAATTTGTGGTGTGGTTTCTCACTCAAAATAGAAATAAATAAAAAAACATAACCACTTGGGTTTCTTACCTAATCTGATCTTAATTAACATCATTGGATCCTCCTATTCTCTTTTAACCTGAGTGAATAATGATTGATAAGATTTTACCTAGTTGAGTTCTTCAAATGGCCATAGTCTCACTTTGTCTACATACATGGGTCTCTATCCATAATTTAGAAATAGAATCATTCATCTATGGGGTAAAATAATCATGACCTAAATCAGATATATCCACTAGTGTTATTTATAATATAAAATCCATGTTTTTGTTTTTATACTAGGAAAATAATTTTTACATTATTTAGTGTTTTTTATATCAACTACTCTTCCATTATTAGTTATCTTCTCTATGAGATTTAATATTTTATTTATATTTCTACATTTTCATCATCATCATGGATAATATTCACCTCATTAATTTATACTAAAATGGAAACCACTTTGAAATTATGCTTTTCATCATTTTTAATATCATCATCCATCACAGTATAGTTAATCATTTCATAGTGTATATTGAAATTGACTTGGTCACATAACCCTTTGATGAAAACATACCACTTTTAATATCTATCAACTCTCTTCTAGTTACTAGAAATTTTATTTCGAGAATAATAAGTTTCCACCCCTATTCAATATCATTCCCTAAAAATTCCATAGTAATGATAATCATTTAAAATTAAATCAGAATGTTTATAATCAGTCATCATTGAAATTTCAATGTTGAATTAAAATATGGAAGATAATCTCTTATGGGATTCAAACCTTCATGTACCATGATTCTTAAGGAAGTTTATGACATGGTGTTCACACTTCACCTAAGTTTCCTTTTGTTATTCTTAAATTATTAGAACCAATGTGAAAAAGAATTGATAAACTACCTAGGTTCTACATAGTCAGGGGTACATCCTTTGATACTACATCAAAGCATTATGTCATGAGTGATATTATTTTATTATCATCTATATTACATTTTACTGTTAACATTTCCTTCATTAACATTTAGTAAGTTATCTATTTTATAATGGATTCTACAAAATAAATAATAATTTTCAATTTTTTAAATGTTTTAATAAATATTCCTCACTGAAATTATAGCATATCCTACTTCATCCTCTCTAGAAGTTATATATACATCATTTATTGAGTGTAGGTTACTCCATTTAATTTTATTCATCAAATTTATACTTTTAATTCATTTATATATTTTCAAATCCGTAATTATCCAATAGTTATTCCTACCTCCTACATAGTTCAGTTCAGTATTCAATAACTTTTTCACTTCTTAATGTAATAACATTCAAATATCATTATTGGTGTGGTTCAGAATTTATGATTAGTATTCATAACAATTCTCTAAAATGGTAGTAGACTTGACCAACATGAATATCCAGATTCTATAGTGAATCATTTTTTTCATAGATTCATTCATTATTTCCTCAACTAAAACTCTTGATGTGGTCATGAACATGGAGAATATATTCTGTAAAGAGTGTACCAAGATTGCAATCGAAAGTCCACGAGGTGCTTATAGTTTGAATCCATATAGCATTGGATATTTTCCTAGATCTTGTAGTTAGTGGTTCCTATACCCCTAATTTTTTTCTATTTTAATAAAATTCATTTTAATATTCTGTATGCATACCTCGGTGGTTATGGAGATCTATCATCCCATCCATATTTATAGTAAAAAATCTATTTGGGACACTATCATGTTGTGTTACACCATGTTCAATCCATTCCTTAGGGTGGTTTCTGAAAATCCTAGAAATATATTACTGTCCATCTCATCTAATTGGTTATAGAATTCCTTGTGTGGCTTCTTTAGCTGTGATCATCCCGTAGAAACACAAACAGTCAACATGATATCCTATGAAAATCCCATATAAAAAGAATGAATTATTAGCTAAACATAAATAAAATAAGGAAGGAATTCACTAATCAAATCATTAAATATTTCCCATCCAATATAAAGGGACTCACAAAATGATTAAAATTAAAAAAAAATACCATGAGGCTCATTAATTTCAATGGTTAGATGAATTGGGTAATAACATTTCTCAAAAAATTATCCCATATAGTAGTATAATGAAAAGGTGGATTTGAAACCATTATAGAGATTTAAATTTTAAATAAAATCTAAATAAAATTATCCTCACCACATTATAGGAAACATTAATGAGTTGAAATACATAATAAGGTTCAAGGAAACTCCCTATATGAAAATTTGGATCTTCATGTGGAAGGGTGGAAAATATGAGAGAGTATTAAATCCTTTTGATGATCAGAAAATTTATATTGAATAGATTTTTGATGATTCAATTTATTAAAATACAAGTACTGATACCAAATTATTATGGATTTCTGTATTCTAGGAGTGCATTCATCCCCAGTTGTTAGTTTGGCACCTCTTTATAAATGGGATATTGTTCTTCTTCTTCCTCTTCATTTTTATACACTCTTATGGTTCTCTCTAGTTATGTGTCATAAGTGAGATCATACCATTTTCCGTTCACATGATATGAGTATTTTTGAAATAGTTTAATACCTATAATGATAGAACTACAAGACTATGTGTAAAAAATGTATTAAAATAAAAAATGTTATTATTCCTAAATAACCTCATCATATTGATAACATTCACTGTAAATGATGAAAAACTTTTAGACCACATATCCCATTATTAATATAATATTGGGATAAAAAAATTAATTCATTAAACATAAACAACGTAACTACAAAATATTTTACTTAACCTGCCCTATTTTTAAACCCACAATTATTCTTATAAATTATATTTCTCAATTATGAATTTGAAATGAAATTTTTTATCTTGTTTTTAGTAAATAAAAATATTAAATAAAACCTTGTTTTTTGAATAAATATGGTAATCATGCTAGGAAAATTATTTTATTGTCTCTATTATATGGATTTAAATAAATATGTGTTCAACCATATTCTTTGTCAAAATATTATCTTAGTGATCCATGGTATTTGTACCCATTTAAACTAATATAACTAAATCGTTCATATATTCAATAACATGTTTTGATTCTAGGTCAAGGTGGACCAAAAAATTATTTAAACATAATCACTCTTAATTGAATAATGTCTATAAGAGAAAACTGTGATTAGTATTCTCATTGACACATAACTACTAAAATCATAATAAAATAATAATTTAATGACATATAAAGGGGTTTAGAATTAATAAAATATTAAACAACCCATACATGAATATAAAAAGGAAAATAATACCTTCTTCAAGCCTTCCCATAAATTCACATTACCAAACACTAAGGAAACAACCCTTCATGTTATCGATGGGGTGGAAGGAAGACATGGTTATTATGTGGGGAAGAATGTTAGCGGCATACGTTCCCTCGATCGACCACTCCAATCAAATGGACTTCATCAAAATTTCTTGGTATATCTCCCATTTAATGTGTGGATATAGGTTCTAAATATATAAGAACCATGAAAAAACATTTGGCATTCACATTAAAAATTATATCTTGATGATGGGTACTTTTATTGAATGGATTCACATCATGAATTGGAATTCTCTCAGATCTCAGACATGTTCCATTTATTTAACCAGAGATGAAAGTTGGTTTTAGAGCATGATTTAACTTTTTACAACAAAAAATAGCGAATGATAATTTATTTTTTAGTGTGATTGGGTAATATATTTTGAATCATAAGTACTCAATTAATATATTTATAATATAATTTTTTTAGGTTGTACACCATTATTAAAATCATTTAATGTGGTTTCAAACCATGAATATTTTGAGCAGGCCTCTAGATGATCTTTTTTCTTGACATGTCTTCATGTCATGAGTTTTATTCACATACAGAATGTTATTCTCAACATTGTTATACATTTTCTTGTCCGTTTTCATTAACTTTATCACATTTCATTAGTTCTAATCCTTCAAATAATTAATTTTCCATCCCATATTGAGTGAATCTTTCTTATGATGAAAATATTGATCTGTGGTTGCTTATTTTTTCTGTTTCACATCAATTTTTTGTATCATTCAAAATATAGAAAAATCAATATACATATGAGATATAATTAGCAGTTTGAATCTCAAAAGTAATGTATTTTAATATAATCAATTCATTCATGAAATATATGTTTTAATTATCTATATTATTTTATATTTTCTTTTTAATATACTTACATATTTTTCTAGTTATCCAATAATAATAGAGACATCATTCAATACCATTTTAGTAAAACATTCCAATCTTTTTTACTTTCAACCTCAATAACTCACATGCTACTAAACACACATTAAAAATTCATGATAGGGGTATTATTATAGTATATTTCATTATAAAACATATTCAAAATTATGTGATATAAAAAATGTTTTAGGACATACATAACTGAACCAACATTTTATTAGCATAAGAAAAGTGAAATATTATACTCTATAATAATGTTCAAACCATATACCCCATGATAAAATTCATCCATTTATAAAACCATTTTCGTGGATATACAATGATATATAATCCTTCTGAACATAATAGTTTAATAAATAATCTTTAATATATTGACCTTTTCATTCAATACTAATGTCGAAATTAATCCCCTTGAATGAATGTCCTCAACCATTTTTTAAACTCCTTGTGAAACTCTAAATAATTTTCTGGGCCACTAATATATATATTTTAAATATAATACATGTTATCAGAGTAATTTTTTTAACAAATGATAAAAATTATTTGTCCTTGAATTAATAGTCTCTAATACATTATAAGAATGAATCTCTAAATTATTATGTGATAGTTTAACAAACATCCCCTTTTAAAAAGTATAAAAATAGAATTTTACTATATTTAAAATTGAAACATGAAAAATAATTTATATTCAAGTGATTTTATTCATTTTATTTTAACCAGGATAATAAATTGCTTGATGATAGAACTCATTTTACTCAATCATACTTAATTGAATTTATTTACCATCACCATTATTAATAAAGATAACTATTATTAATTTTCATTTATTCATGAAATGAAGAATTCAACATCCTAACAATAATTCATTCCTTTTTGAAAAAAATTTACTTTATTTCCTTTAACAAATTGTCATCTGAAACTTTGTAATTTTTTATTGAAATCATCATCAAATAATTTATTATTTTATTTTTTACATGTTCACTTGATTTATTTATATAAAAAATATTTTATTTTCAATAAACCGTCCTTAAATTTTGTCATTTGACCTTCATTTCACTATTCAAAATCATTTAGATGCTTAAAATATTCTATTATATAAAATTTTCACTATGATAAAGAATCTATATACACTTTTATTAGCGAAGATTTTAGTTCAATATCCATCGTAAGATATTTATATATTAATTTATTATCCATCATCTTAAAAAAATTGAGTATTCATATAGAAAATCAGTGACATGTTTAAATCAATTATAATAATAATTACCATGTGCATCACACCATCTATTATATTTTAACAACATCTACAATTGATTACCTATCTTGAAAATTGATATTTTATATTTATATTTAAAACATTCTCTTATGGGTATCATGAAATCCCATAAATGAATACCTTCCAAATCATTCAAATTTATATAAATTTCATTTATTTAACAATAATTTTGATTCTATTTTTTTAAAAACACTGAAATACAATTAAAAACTATTAAATGAAATTTTTATATATTAAATATCATGCAGTATAGAATGTGAAACCTAATATTTTTTAGAATTCCCCCCATTATATATATATTTAATAATTATGGGATACTCATAACACAATAACATGTTAATCAAAGTTAATCCTTGAGTTTTTTGTGATTCAATTTATTTAAGAATATTTACTAAAGTTGATACGAATCGGATTTTTATATTTATGAAATTTTTAATCATTCATTACATTATTCATATTCTTGACATTGAATTTATATTTACCTTTTTTTATCAGATTAATGTTATTTTATAAATATTTAAATGAAACTTTATGGATTTATTAATTCATTAATCTTCTTATATAATTTAATAAACATGAAAAGTCACCATTAACTTTCCCTAGTTTCATGTACATATTTCTAAAAGCTAAACCTGAAAATGTTTATATAGTTTTTTTATTTATAAAATATTTTATAAACATATTCCCATTTTGTTCCCTTTTAACCATATTTTTTATAATCTCCTTTAACATCATATATTTGTCTTGTATTAGCTTTAAAAATGCATTACCCTTTAAAATTATTTATATTTTTTAACATGTGAAAAATAAATGTTTTTTTATGTTTGATTGAATTTATTCATTATTTATTCTCACTCACTAACATTTAAGAATTTAAAAGACAGTTATTTGTTTCCAATTTTAGTATGGAAACCATTGTAGATTAGTTTTATTTTATTCCACCATAATCTTCATCACTAGTCTTCTAAACATTATTTATATTTTTAATTAGTAATGTATCATCCCCATAACATGAAGTACCAAAATAAATCTCATTATCATTGCATTATTAATCCAAAAAATTGGATTATATTTTTTCATTTATAATTTTTAGATATGATTAAATATTACCATGTATAGAAACATATATTTTATAAACATTGATGTTTTCCACTTTGAATGACTTCATAGAATAACATATGTTTCCAAACATTCATATTCATTCATCTTTAGAAAATTTATATATCAAATATATAATAGATATAAATTTAAATCACTCTATGGAATCTATCCATGACATTTTTACTTTAAATTCAAATCTATTTTTGGTATAAATTAATTTAAAATTTAAATTTGTATTTGAAAATCGTCTTAAAAATCTTTATTTTTTTTCTTTTTTCATTACTTTTTTCAATTTTTCTCTTATTATAAAGGTTTTATTTTTTTAAATAATTAATATTATTCATAGGATTATATTTTTTCCACAAATAAAATTTTAAAATGTTTTAAAAATAATTAAATTGAAATATTTTAAGACCACTTTCATTCTATAACAACATAGAATCCAGTTATGAAGTAATGTTTCTTAGTTAACAGAATATAATCTTCAAGAATCTCACCAAATAATATTATGGTTCTCAAAAATTAATTTAAATTTATCAAAAAGACCATAATTTCTATACCTGTAGAATTAATGGTATATATAGTTTGGTAATTATATTTATTTTGATTTAATATTGTAGTTTCATGATGACATAGGTTGAAAAACTATATTTTATGTGGAAACAAACACTTCTACATGGGTGGAATATTATTAGTAAAAACTATGTGTCTAACTATGTGAGAGAGAAATTTGTTGGTTATTTGGGGTTTTCAAGCCATGGGAATTGTTTTTCAATTTTTAATGGGTTTCTAGAAAAATTGTGGCTTTTTTAGTTGTGATAGTGATTCATGTTTGGCTAGTCCATGATTTCCCTAACCATGTAACCAAACTACCAAAATTTTCAATTTCACTAAATTTTGGCATTAAACCATTTTCCCATGTCTATTTTATCCCTCTTAGGTCTTATTTATCTTTCTCATCATGCATAATCCCCTCCCCATTGAAATTGAGCTCTCCTACAATATATCTTTATGTAATCCCATGATTCTTAATTGATTTCTTCATGGTAGACATTCATTAATATGGTTTTCATCTCATTATTCTTTTACCTCACCTTGTTCTTCTATTTACAGAGAATATAGAGACTCTATCTTACATTTTGGATGATTCAAGTGTTATTGATAATAGATTTGTGATTATTATTCGTGGTTAAGTTTTATGAGTACTCTACCTAATTGGTTCAAGTGGGGATCATTGAACTAGTAATGTTTTGATTATGTATCTATGTAGATTTTTCTATTTATGTGAATGATTACATTTAAATATTTTTTTTATGAATCCCATTTGTTTTTTTATCAAATTTCTTTGTGTTGTTTTCTACTTTTGATCTATCCATTATTGATGGAATATTTTCATGTGCAGGAAAATAGGTTTTTGTGAAAGACATTCCAAATTGTATTGCATTTATTCGATAAAATGTATTTTCTAAAACATATCAATGTGGTTTTATTATTTCAAATGGGTTTTGAAATGGTTTTTATGGTTTAGTTACATTGTGATATGTTATTGACTTTTCTATGAATATATGGTTTATGGAAATCATATTTTTAAATATCTTATGTTATTGAAACTTTAAAATGTTGTGTGTGTTTTGAAAAGTGTAGTGAATTGAATAACACATGTTACTTCATGTTAATGAATTAGATAATGTGATCCTTTTACTATGTCTTGTAATATATGGGTATTAATATACAAGGGTATTTTAGATTCTGGGCACTATTGAAGCACTGTTGGGCCATCGCGCAAATTTAATTTTTACCATGATCAATGCTTATTCTGGGATCAATAAAATGATGAACACAAGTATCCATATAATATAATAAAAAAATTTGACAAAAAAGGAAGCGGCCTGAAACCTCTAGAGAGGATCTTGCACATCATTTTTAAAATTAATTTAATTAATTTCATAAAGAAAAAAATACCTAGATCTTTGGTACTTTCTTCGTAGAAGATTATGATCATCCGTAGTATACCTTTTGGACTGTCTTGTTGACCTTACGAGGATCCAAACCTGAATACCTCTAGAAGTGATCCACATGTCCTCTGATGGCCTCTGATCGACACCACTCATTGTTCGGGTGCTAGTGCTGTTAAGAGAGTGTCTTCTGTCAGTCGTCCTTGATCTCTAGTTCTTCAGTCATGAAGAATGTTTCCTGTTCTTGAGGGGGTAGGAAGATGATTTGAGAGAGAAATAATTTATCTCAACAATTCTCAATTCACTAGGTGTGATGTTTGGTACATGTCACAATAGGCATATGTGTCTATTTATTGAAATGGGGATTTAGTTACAATATTTAATTGTGTAACCAGAATTAAATATATACATACCCTTATAGGTAACCCATGATTATAATAATAATACTACATCATTATTTATGGTGCGCTAAATTGTGAAAAATAGAATTATAAATAAAATTATGCATCAAAAAATAATAGCAGCGTTATTATTATTTTAACTTTTGCCAACTTGTTAAATAATTATTTATTATCTTTCAAATAATTATTTTACAACTGGACTGGCCTTTGTCCACTTCAACTCCCGTTCTATTAATTGAACACCTGAATAAATCAATAAATAATTTATTCTTTTAAACAAAGATTTAATTTATAAACTACTAAATAAATATTTATTAAATGTTCAAAAAATAAATATGTATATTTTAAAAACATTATAGAGAGTAAATATTTATATAATTTATGCAATCATTTTTACTTGAATAAAATTATTCCACTGTCTTGAGAATAATATTTATTCCATTAATTAAATTCAAATAGAATTTAACCAAGACCACCAGAAAAACATAGTGTGTGACCCTCAGGGATTCTTTTTTGTTAGAATTAGGTGAGCCTGTCTAAACACCAAGAGTACAATCTAGAAATGGGTCAAGGCACCTATGAGATATAACATAATGTTGTAACAATGAAATTCACATAGGAATGCTCACTATGATAATATAATCCATTTATTTCAATATCTCATCCAGCGGGTTTCATGATATTGTCATCAACCATTAGGATTGATATTTCATTCATTGAATACCTGAAATAAACTCATCGTTAAACCATGACCATGTAATTTCATGCAAATATTCTATTTCAATCAAAAGGTCTAGAAATAAGCTTCCATAAATGGAAGAGATAAATCCTCCCTTGACTTGTCCATTAATAACATGTCATTCATGATGCACCCTATCTACCCTACTTCCCTCCAACTATCTGCATGAAATATTTCATCAGTAAATAAAAGTGAGTAAGTCATGACACATACTGATGATCATTTTAATGTCTAAGGATAATTACACACATTTGTAGATAGGAATATTATATGACACCAAAACATACTGGATTCCTACAAGCGTGTCGATTATCATAATTTTCCTTCATTGAGATTACCATGTGTGAACTTCACGAGAAGAAGACTCATATGATTACGAGTACACACACCTAATAGTCTGTACACTATGTGTCCAATTATAGCGTTTCGTCCAACCGCAGAACCATATTTGAGAATTTCTTCCTAGCACTTCAACCATTTATTCATCATTATATTTACATCAGGAATATATTAAGGGTTGTATTTCCATAAATCACGTATTTTCCAAAATATTTGTCTTTCTTCTAAATATCTTATGTTGGTAATATTCAACATATGGTCTCAAATCCTTAATGAAAAATTATTATAGTGCAATACACATATATTACTTAATTTGTATAACCACTACATTTATGATAAAATATTCAAATGACATAATTATTTAATGGTAAAATTAAGCATTCCTCCTCATCAGTGGAAGTAGCATAAATCAATCATTATCTAATAGCATCATTTAGGTTATATTCCTTTCACGCATGGGACGTTGATTCCCATATTGTCACATATATTTGAATTTGAAGCATTGTACATCAGAAGATTTTTCATACCATTGAAATCTAGAACATTGTGTCCTTTTTATCCAAAATTATAACAGGGTCCCAATCCATTAAATCAAGTACAAAATTTGTTTCTTTCGACAATTATCACGTGTCTGAAAATCCTTCTTTTCCTCCTTATTCTTCAACTCATTTTCTTTTTCATGGTGCTTAGATGGACTATTCATGACTTGTTTAACATTAATTTAATTGGGATTGGATAATTCATTACCCATCTCATTTTTACATGATATTATATCCTCATACTATGAGAATGTTTGGGAGAATAATTTACTTTGAAATATTGACTTAATACCGAGAATGATTTTATCCATATTTCTCTTTGGATCACATGCATCAGTGATGTTTAGATTACATCTATTAGTCACCATTTCTAAACAATGGTATATATTGGATTATATTATAATGTTATGAACATTGTATAAATCAAAATATGGTATAACATATAACATAAATTTATGAATTGTAAATCATAGAATCATAACTTTGGTTACATTGGGGAAATATTTACTTTTAAATATTTAATAATGGTAGGTAAATAAAATTTGAATTATACTAATAATAACCACATGGAGTGTTAAAAAAGTCACCCAGTAAGGCCCATTGTTATGTACTAGATTACCCTGAGTTAGGCCCAAGAACCCCTTGTTGAAGTTGTTACTCTTAGGTACATACATTCCAAAACAACGTCCACTTGTTGTATCCATACATGAATGTATTTCTAAGAATACTCATATAACATATACCTTACCAAAACTCTAGGATGTTAGTATATAATTATCCTCAATTTATATCCTATGGTTATGTTCCTTATTCTATATTTTCTAAATGTGGATTCCAATGTTTTTGCTAAATTTTATTTGATACCAACTGTAACACCCCAACCTATAAGCCAAGAGTTGGTGCATTTCTTTAATATATTGGTATGATTATATGGAATAGAATCTTGAAGGACTAATCAATATTCCAGTCTTGGAAATATAGATTAAATACATGATACCCATAATACGTTGTGAATCATAAAAAAACATGATACAAAATAAAATGAAATAAACTTCATCCTTGAATGCTTATTCAAAGATTTCCTCTTCATAACCTGTGGAAATAAAACATTATATGGGTGAGCTCATATTCATTGTATGGGTAAATAAAGTAGAATAAATAATGAATAAATGATTATTAATTAACATGTAAGGTTAGGTAACTGATAACAGGTTCCATTAAAGTAACTAGACATAGCAAATTCAATATAGAGAGGTAAGAAACTAAAACATATGTCATTTAATCGGTCTACTAATAATTAAATGTATCCATAGATATGTAGATGGAAAATATCAATTTCTAGTAATAATTAAAACCAAATTATTTAAATTCATAATTATTGGACACCTGTTTTACATGTACATGGAACCAGTACCATCTAAACCATTCATAAGATGTTTAGCTATTAGGTAAAAACCCATCTATTTTGGCCAAATATTTCTTCTAATGAGATTAATAATGCATCAAGGGGATATATATAACAAGTACCCACCCATTTCATAATAGTTTAAATAATTTTATATATTAATGAACAATTCAACTGATCAAAATGTATTTTTCTGGATTAGAAGATACAAATTTATCAATAATTACTTAGTTAATCAAATAACAGTCAATGTTAACACTGTATGTAAAATTATATATAGTTTAGGAAATATTAATATAGATTCAGTGAAAATATTGATATTAATTATAATTTACAATGAAAATTTTATATAATACATATATTTTTTTCAAGTGAAATTTAGAAATCACAAAAGGAAGTAAGATTTCAAGGATAATAATTAAGAAAATTTTTTACGGAAATATTCTTTAAAAATTTCAATGTATCCCTTACAACTAGAAAAATTTAAATCATAATCACCCTGAAGTAAGTTTTTTAATAAAATGATTGAAAAGGATTAATGATATCATTTTTAAAAAGGGGTAGTAGATACACTACAAAAAAAAAGCAGCTGGTGTATATGGTGTATCCCTTACAAAAAAGAAATGCAAGAGAAAATCCCCTATATTAACTTTGTTTTTATTGTGTTCTCATTATAATACAATATAGTGGTTTAAAATATATTATTTACTTATAGTATATCAATAAATATGTTTATAATATCATATATTAACTCCTTATAATGTTTTATTACTTATTTTATACACTCATTAACTATTTAAACTATTTATAGTGTTAGTTACATATTTTTCTCAAGTATGTCTTAACTTGTCATTAATATTAATTATATAATCACTGAATAATATCCAGAATGTAAAAAATGACTAAATTATCATATATATTCATTATGTAAATATTTATAGTAGTCCATTATACCTGAATATTAGAAATGAAGTGAATCGTTCTTAGAGACGATAGGTCGTACATATGCATGATCGCTACTTTCAACTCCATATTGTATTAAAAGAATGAAAAATAAATGATAATTATGTATATTATAATTATAGTATCATATATATGTTATATATGTTACATTGGTTTATTAAAACCATCCTTTATATATTCCATGTATGGAATGAATGAGTCATACTGCTCTGAGGGGGCAGCAGTCCACACTTTCTCCAACAAAATTATCATATTACACAAGAAGAAAAGAATAAGATGTGTTCTAAATAAAAATAAAAGAACCATAAAGAAGTTATAAATATAATATTTAAAATATATAAATATAGTTTCCATAATAGTTTCCACCATAATAGGTGGAAAAGGGAAAATGAGCAGTCATCATTTTGTGAGGCAGAAGTTCATCGTACACAAAAATAATATCTTCATTACCCATTAGATAGAGGTGTGTGTGATTGTATATTTAAAAATATCCTAAAACATCATAATATATATTGGATATTGTTTTTATTATAAAATCATATAATAATAAGAGTGTAGGGTTTGGAGAATGGAAATATAACTAATGATCTTAATAAAATAAACCACCTCTTAATCGGGTAACTTCTTTTGGTTTGTATCAAAAGGCTTCCTTTGTTGGATTGATTCCCAAATAAAGTATTAAATGTGGAAGATAGTTATTTGGGTGAGTGATTTTGGTGTATATTTTCTAAACCAAACTTCCTTGAGAGATGTGAGTATGAGGTAGAGTGATTTCCTTTTTATTGTGGAGGGGGGAGTGGGACCCTTGTAAATAGAAATATTTATTCATTAATGGGATGTATATATTACCGAAAGTGCCTAAAAATAGAAAAATAATGGTTTAAAGGTGAATAATGGTCTATAATAAACTCAAGAAAACATAAAAATGTGAATTTTAATAATTTGGTTCCTTGACATCTATGATTCCCAAATATTATAATTTTTGTTTTTATAAAGGCATCTTGTTTTATAACCAGTGTAATTTAACAAGTAAAACTAAAATAAAGTTGGATTTATTATAAAATATATATCCACTTAATTATTAATATTATATCTAATTTATAAAAAAAAAATTCCTACTATTTTTGAAATAAATCTAAAAACAAGAGTATGAGATGTGTTAAAGTGTGGCTTAAACCTGGACCATGTTAACAATGTTTTTTTCAATATATAGGTAAATAAGACAATTATAAAAGAGAAATTATTACATTAAAAGAAAATATTTAATATTTATTAACACGTGAAAATAACATGGTAGAATATAGGTTTTTATTAATTTTAAATCATTTAATAAAATATCAATTATTATATAATCACGATAATATCAGTTTTGACATTATTTATTTAATTTAAATTTTAAAATATCAACACACATATTGTAATTAAAATAAATTATGTTTAAAACTATGTAATATGATATATTACACTAAAAAATAGGTAATGACAGTAATTCAGTCAATATATTTCACTTTTAATATTTATAGTAGCATTTATTTTAGTTAGTGATGAACTAATTAATCACTGTGTTGCAATTTCATAAGCATTTTATGTGACTAAGTAATCTATAAAAATTATTAATAAATAATTATCATTAAAATAATAAATTTATCATTCAAAATGATATTTTTAATTGAAAATATGTTTTCTCTTACATATCTCAATGTTTTGTAAATGTTAAAGGTAAGCAAGGTTCCATTTTTGAATTTTTCCTTACTTATCATTTTATATAGGGTACTTCCATTTAATAATATCCCATAACCCGTAATATTAGATATAATAGGTGATATGGTACAATTTTTTCTGTCCAATGGATTTGGAAAAGTTTCCAATTCATTTTGGTCCATAAGATTATATTTTATTCCGTTATTATGCATAATTTTACCTTAATTACCAAAATTAATATTAATCGCTTCCACTAATATCATTTGGTGAAACATTAATTTCATTTTATTAGAAAAAAATAATACTTATTACAACCATTTATGTTGGTTATTAATATTTCAATTCATAGTAGTGGGAAAATAAAGATTAACTTTAATCCTGTAGATGTGGTGAGAGAATGAGTTTCTAAAGTAAACATGTTAAAAGGTTTTCTAGGTTTTTATAACTAATTTTCATGTGAATTTGATTCCAATGACCTATTTTGGATTAATTGATAAATTTATGATCTAATTAAATATTAAAACTAATTTAAAATATAATTTAACATTAATAAATATTTAAACGAAATTAATTTTTTTAACTAATTTGTCGCAATTCTTATTATTTCTTAAAAATGATGTATCTCATAAAAATATCAAAAAATAAGCCAAAGAAGATTTCAACACAATTCATTAGAAAATAATTTTTATTTTGTAAAATAAAAATTCTAAAATTTCTAAAATTAAATTTCAAAATAGGTTATCCATTAAAAGATGTGAAAACGTGGTCTTGTGTGTAACACAAGATAATTTAGTGTTGTGTGTAACATTAGGTTAACTATGTATAGAAATCTTGATAAACAAATATACTTATTATAAAAAGTACCATTTTTTGTTTATTCCTCTTTTATAAGTAAATCACTAGGATTTCCTTTCTCATGACCACATTAAGTTGAAAACAAGTTATGTTTGGGAGGAGAGAGAAGTGATAACATTATTTTGAAGAGTTGCTAATACATTTCACATTAGTTCTTGTATTAATTATTACATATTATTTTATTCCATATATTATGTATTATCATGGATCAGTTTTGGGTATAGAATATATACTACTATAGAATAAAAATATTTGGGCCTATGACTCTCATAATATTCTCCCATATTAGAGTAAGTACCAGAACCATGACCTAGAGTTTGTGGATGTGACACATGCATTGAATACATGCTAAAATTACCTCTTCATGGAGAGTTTTAGAGTTTAATATGGTCATAAAGTACTATATTAATATTCATTGAGATGTAATTGTACCTCAAGTAGAGATTCTTCGTATAGTGTCATTGTTCCATTGATTTTAATATCAATTATACCCTGGATAAGTGGAATATGGTCGCTAATTCCTTCAGTAGATTTCCATTATTCTAAAAAGTTAAAACATTTGTGGATGAGTGGATTTTGATGGGTTTATTTTTTTAATCTGTGTCTATTGCTGTAGAAGGATGGGGAGAAATTATTCATATCTATCACTCGGACACACCTTCTCTAGTTGATAATGGGAAGTTTGAGAGAATTTTTTTCCATGACTATAAGAACTTTATCAATGCTTTAAAAAGTGGGGTTACCATTAATGATTAGTCTTGGTCTCACAATGGTAAATTATTCATCAGGAAGTGGATGGTATTTCTATTGTCCATGAGGTAATAGGAGATGTATGAGGGAAACTATTCATGTTAGAAATTTCACCAAGGGATACATATAAAAAATATAATTTGAGGAGTGTTAACACATGGATAAGGATGAGACAACCATTTTTAGATTTTATATCCCCAAATTTTACCTAAAATGATATCAAAGGTGAGTATTAGAGTCTTATTAGATTAATTCAACCTTTTCCCATTCTAGTATGGATGTTGGATGAGATCTAAATGGACTTTGTGATCATGCTAAGTCATACGCAGTGTGGGAATTATTCAACAGGGGTAATTATATATTTTTTATATGAGTATACCCATTTTTATAACATTAAGCAGTTAGAGAAGGAATATGATATTAAGAACCTGTATATCTCATTAATCCTCATGATTCATGGGGTATCTTCTATGATAGTTTCCAACCTAGAATCCTAATTTAATTCTTCTTTTTGGAAGACTATGTTGGAGTCCATAGGAACTATGTGGATATTGAGATAATCTTATCACTCAAATATGGATGTTTAGACAAATCTATCCATTATATTATCCAAGATATGATTCATCTCTGTGTGTCTTTTTCATTGAGGATTTATTCGATTGGTATCTTTCATCTAATGAATTATCATTCTAGGGTAGTTACCTATCCTATATGTAACAACCCAAGATTTTATGAAAAATATTATTTTTAATTAATGTCTTGTGTTTTACGTTACACCAAAAGGAGCTTTCACAACACGCATCCCTAACTTTCCTTGCATTACACACAATCGTCACCTTCCTCGATAGTGTGTGTAGTATGCAATACCGAGTTTTACTAAACGAGATATTATTATAATATTATTATGAACTAGCCGTTATAAATAGTAATACCCACCTTTTGAAATATTATAAATTTTATCTTTCAAAATGGACTTCATTTTTGTATTCAGAATATCGAAATTAGCTTAGGGTGAAATTTTGGTACTTTTCGGATAACTTTCATATTCTGATGAATAGTGAAAATTACTAAATTTTAATTAAAAACAACTTTTTAAATTGAAATAATTAATAGTGATAAATTATTAATTTGAGTGGTTTTAAAGTATATTTAGAATATATTTTTACAATTTAATACAACGTTGGTCATTGGATGTAATTTCACATTTAAACCAGACATAAACAAGTGTGAATATTTTGATAGTTATTATCTCTTAAGAACAAGCTATTTGTTTTGACGACATGAATTAATTTTTAAATGAATTAATGTAACTGATATGTTTTGAATTTGGTAAAATATACATCATTTTTGAATTCATAATATCAAATATAGCTTAGGCCTAATTTTTTCTATTTTTTGGAAACTTTCTTTTTTTAATGAATAGTGAAACCACTAAGTGGTAGTTAAAAAACTGAATTTTTCATAAAACATAATTCTACCGCTTCTGTGAGTGGAATTTTGAAAATCCGAGAGACACGGTTAATATCAATGACTAAAATTTGGTTCAATTAGATGAAAATAATTTTTAGTGAATTGTAACTTTTTACTTTTTTTTACCACGGTTAAAAGTAACTAAGGTAATTAAGGGTAAAAATGATATTTTTATTACCCTAACACATGTCCTAATTCTATTGGATAAGTTTAATTCGGCCAAAAACAACCTTAGGAATAACATATGACCATTTAGGCCCACTTGGATTAGATTAGGACATTTATTATTAATTTATTTAAAGAAGGGTTAAAATAGTTAAAATCAATGTTTAATAACTAATTTGTTTTTAATATAGGGTTATACGTAATATAAATTTGAATATAAATATTCATTAGAAAGTTAAAACTATTTCCAACATAATAGTATTTTATTTTTAATTTTTAGACTTAAAATAATTTAATTTATTTATGACACAATGATGATGCCGTAATTATCTTATTAATGTAATATTGACATAATTGATGTTATAAATACCTAAATAAATGTAATTTGAGACTTTTTATGAATTAAATTAATTTTATAGGTTAATATGACATGTTAGTATTGATTTAGGTAATCTTTTTCTAACTAATCATTCTTTTATGATTTTCAAAAAATCAATTACCAAATAGTGTCAAAATTGACATCAAATAATTTTTAAAAACAATATTACATTATTAATTTCTATTTTATTCCTAAAAATATAAAGTTCTTCCAAATGTCTTATATAAGGTTATATATATTAATAATAAACAACTTGGGGTTTTTTCGGCTTGATATAGTATGTTTATTAACCTTATAGTGTAAGAAAACAAGAAGACACGGTAAAAGAACAATTATTTAACTTAAGTTAAATATAAATGATAAGGTTAAAATAAAAACCTAAACTTGCCTAAATTCTATTGGATGATAGGATATTTACCCATCCCCACCTTAAATTCTAAATAACTCAATTTGGAGCTATTAAAAACCGAATATGACTTTATAATAAAATAATATTTTTAGTTTTTCATAAAGTTCCTCTCTCCTCCCTTATAAAAGGGCACCTCCTCCCTCACTTCCTCACACCACTTTGAGCCTTCATGCTCGGCCAAACCCTGAAAAATTATCTTCTCCACTTTCGTAGAAACATCCTAGAGGTCCTGGTCTTCTTCAAAGACCAATTTTAGTGCCCTAAGAGGAGGTATCAAAGAGGCACTTCAAAGAAGAGGTAATGCATGTTACCGATTCTCTCAACTTTATTTCTTCATCTACATATTATTCTTTAGTGGTTTCATTATGAAGTAATAACATCAGTATCAATAATATACTGATATTTTATTATAAGTATTAAACAACCCTATTTCACCATCTATCCATCCTACGGAAAACTAAATCACTGCGTGTGCGTACGTACGGAATACCGTCTACAGGTCATGGTGTAATCTGTTTTTCCAACACCACCTTACTTGGATGGGTATAATGGTGTAAAGAATGACTATACATGGTTATTATAACATCATAATTATTATTATATATTGTATCATCCTCTCCAATTCAATTCAATAATTATGGGAATGATATCATCGCTCGTGCGTACGTACGGACTACCGTCTTCACGACGCGATGAGATTCATTCTCCATGTTAACCATTTAAGAATGATTATAAAGTATATATAAGCAATAATAATGAAATATATGACATTATAAAGCTACTGTATTTATTTATATATATATTTATATATTTATGTCATCTACTTAATTCCATTCAACTCAAAAAGGAAACGAAAACAGCGTTCTTGCGTACGTACAACATATCATCTCCATGAACGGTGTATTTCTTTCCATTTATCAATCTATTATATATATGTATATTCTGAATATATATTATATATAAATCATGTTTTATATTCTGGAATTATTTAATCATGATCTAATTAATCATATGAAAAATTACAAGTCAAAACACGAAGACAAATGAAATTATTTTACCCAAAACGCTACTTTAACATGGAATTTACAAAAGAACGGGTAATATAAAGTCATAAGTGAAACATATATGATATCATAACAATGAATATGATTATTTAATAAGTCAATGAAATTATTTAAATAATTATACAGTAGTTTCAGATCCATACGAAGCATATCTGACCTAAGGTAAGGGATAATTTTGCAAATCTCATTTTTATCCGAGATTGCTTATTCGTAAGTATTTATTGGGGTTATTTCTATCATCCATGTCCATCTTTTAGAAAAGTGTTTTCATAAATTTTTAATGTCCTTTTTACCCATTTTTTAATTTTACTACATGGTATGCAAGGAATCTTTCTTTTGTTTACGTTACGAGATACTTTTTTTGATTTTTACGGCAATAGTACGAGAAGAATGTTTTTTAACTTATACGGCATGAAAGGATTTTTACAGTATTATAAATACTTTTTCTCATGAAGCTTCATCCAAAATATTTCATGACTATTTTTAACAAAATCCGTTTCTTTTAAAATTGAATGACATTTTGTGAAAAGAAAATGATTTTGAAGAAAAAAGGATATTTTCCACAAGAGTTCATTTCACATGTTTTATCAAAACCATTTTTCATCTAAGGTGAAATTATTTCATATGTGTATGTTTCAAGTAACATGTCCTTGTGATTTACACGGTTTCACTTATCTTATAATGAAATGATATCCATTTCTTTTATATAGATTATGTGATTATGGGATGATGTTTATGAAACCCATTTTATTTATTGTGTTATTATGAATGATGTATGTTTATTTTGTGGAACAAGTAAAAATTATTTCATTATAAGATGGGTGAGACCTATATCTCCCTCCGATGCATTGGGTAAAGATTTATATCTCATGAGATAGACATGGTTGTAATGGTATGTTAATATGGTTCAGTATTACAGGACTGGAACGAGGAGTGAACTCGATTCAGAAATGGACTTTGTCCACTAAGATGGTCTTGGAAGCAATGCCTTGGCTACTATGGAAATCATTACATGTGCTTAATGGATGCCACAATTACATGTTTTATTCTCATTCTATTTTATCATGATTTATGTTCCATTATGATCTATGCCCTATGTACTTCCAGGTTTTATTTCATTGCTCATGATTTTGACTTTTAAACATTATGTTCATGTTTTTAAGTTCAAATGTATATGGTATGTTTTATTTTATCCATGCTTACCCTTACTGAGCATTTGAGCTCACCCTTTTTATGTTTTATTTTTCCCCCAGGATTAAAAGCAAGTTTTATGGTAAGGAAACAAAAAGTGGAAGATCTTTATGGGAGATGTGGAAGATCATTCGCCACGATTAGAAGATTACGTTCCGAGTTTCCAAAGACACTAAACTATTACGGTCCTTGTGTGCTTATTTTTGGTATGTATTAATTATTCCTCAAAAGTAATGTAATGTCCATGTACATCAAGCTTTGGGTCTCTAAAGTTGGTATCAGAGGAAAGGTTTAGTCAACCTTTGGAAACTAGGATGCGAGAACTTTAGTGAGATCCCTAGAGATATTTCTAAGGTATGTCTAGGGATGTCTCTAAGGTTAAGTATATGTATAGGTTATTGTCCTAGAATTGTTTTAATGATATTAGATTAAACCTAAGATGTTAGATATTGAAGTTACTCCCCCTTTATTATGATTTTTGTCTCTCACACTATTCTTTTTGGGTTTTAGAAAATGGCTCGACATAAGATGATTCACGATAATGGAGGATATGATGGAAAATGGAATGATATTCTTCCTGAGATACCAAATGAAATGTGATTTGGATGTCCAAACATCATTATTATGCTGAATCAGAAATCTCATAATATGATCAATAAACTCAAATTTGGTAAGTTTTCTGACTCGTCTAATAAGAGAAAGATGGAGTTTCATGGTGATCATGGAGGAAAGAAAGTTCAATTTCCCCTATGTAAATCATGTGGGAAGAGGAATAAAAGAGAATGTTTCAAAGGAACTGGAAGATGCTTTGGATGTGGAAAAGAAGGAAATGAATCCAGTAAGTGAAAAGGAAAAGGTTCAGTTACCACCATGGATTAGGATAATAGTATTGCTATGACATCAATAATGGTTAAATGTTTTAAATGTGGAATGTACAGGCATTATGAAAACCAATTCACAAAGGGAAAGTCTCATGAAAAGAATCAGTATGGTCGTATGGGTAATATTTATGTTGATGATGATGACGAGACTACAAATGATATGTGAGATGAATGAATTGTTGAAGCTCAGTCAATGGTTTAAGAAGCTAGTGGAATGATTACATGTTTATCAAGTGTAATTTTGAATAAGTAATATCATGGTACTATGGAATAAAGAAACATCTAAGGATTGTTACACTATTTTCTTTCCTTATGTTTTGAAAGTGTGTGATGCATGGTACCAGTATTTTTGGAAAGTAGATGATATGCGCATAATGAAGGGATAAGGAGAAAATCCAATGTTTGGTAGTATTCATGAGCTCATGACTGATACAAGGAGAAGGTTATATCATGGTTTGAGTATATAGATTTTTTGGATTTTGTTATGTGGAAAGAGTTAACTTTTTATAGCATTCATGTTTTCACTAAGGTTTAATGGGTATTCATTTTTCAAGAGAATACATGATTAAGGTATTCACATGATTGGAATGCGACCAACAGTATAATGGGGGATAAATGATGGTTGGTTGATGACATTTCAAGTAATCATTTTCTTTATACTATGAGCTTGGACCGAAGTATTTTAGATAATTATTGGAATGGATTATGTTGGACATATGATAGTATTGTTTAAGGATAGAACTTTTTTTGATATTATAGATGGGATGTTATAGTAATGTAGTTTTAGAAAAAGGACAACCTGTAGGACGAGTGACAACCCATCACGTCGGACAAGGCTGTGGGAATCGAACCCACAACCGAAGTGCAACTGGCCTTTATCGCCTACCATTGGCCTACAAGAAGTCCTTGGTCAGTAGAAACTAGTTTTATTTTATTATGTAGTATGATATATGATGTATATGTTCATTTTTGGAACCATATATGATTAATCTAACCATATGATGGACTTATAACTTTTACAAACCTTTTGTTTGAAATAGATGGAATGACCCATCATTCTATCACATGATCTTCTAACACATCACGAATAACAAATTCAACTTCATTTCATTAAGGGATGAAGTGGAAATTGTTCAATTCACTAACAATAGTGACATTGTACCAAAATCATGTAAGTATTTCTTTTAATTCATCAACTTTAGGGAAATGATCTTGAAAACCAAAAATGTTGTCCTAGTGACCTTATATCTGATGAATCAGATGGTACCTTAGATCATCACAAATATATGGCTTTGTGATTGTTGGCTTTTTCATAGCCATGTTCTCTACCACTCTCTATCAGAACATGATGGTTATATTTCTCTTCCATATCCATATTTTCACCTATGTTCTCCTATGTGGACACCCAGTGATTAGTTTATTTGGGTAACTGTTACATTTAATACTTTAGTTTTTAAAGATAAGTTTTGGTATTCCTTTTTATAATGTGGTTTTCTATTAAAGAAACTTTCGAGTAGTAAACCATTTATAACCCCGACGAATTTCGAGGGCGAAATTCATTTTAAGGGGGGTAGAATGTAACACCCCGAGATTTTATGAAAAATATTCTTTTTAATTAATGTCTTGTGTTGTAAGATACACCAAAAGAGTCTTTCACAACACGCATCCCTGACTTTCCTTGCATTACACGCAATTGTGAACTCCCTCGATAGCGTGTGTAGTACGCAATACCAAGTTTCACTAAACGAGATATTATTATAATATTATTATGAACTAGCCGTTATGAACAGTAATGCCAACTTTGTGAAATTTTATAAATTTTATCATTCAAAATGGACTTCATTTTTTGATTCGGATTATCGAAATTATCTTAGGATGAAATTTTGGTACTTTTCGGATAACTTTCATATTCTTATGAATAGTGAAAATTACTAAATTTTAATTAAAAAAAACTTTTTTAATCGAAATAATTAATAGTGATATATTATTAATTTGAGAGGTTTTAAAGTATATTTAGAATATATTTTTACAATTTAGTACAATGTTGGTCATTGGATTTAATTTCACATTTAAATCAGACATAAACAAGTGTCAATCTTTTGATAGTTATTATCTCTTAAAAACATGCTATTTGTTTTGACGGCGAGAATTAATTTTTAAATTAATTAATGTAACAGATATGGTTTGAATTTGGTAAAATACACATCATTTTTTAATTCATAATATCAAATATAGATTAGGCCTAATTTTTGGTATTTTTTTGAAAACTTTCATTTTTTGATGAATAGTGAAACCACTAAGTGGTAGTTAAAAAACTGAATTTTTCATAAAACGTAATTTCACCACTTCTTTGAGTGGAATGTCAAAAATCTGAGAGACATGGTTTATATCAAGGACTAAAATGTGGTTCAATTAGATGAAAATAATTTTTGGTTAATAGTAACTTTTTACTTTTTTTACCACGGTTAAAAGTAAATAGTGTAATTAAGGGTAAAAATGATATTATTATTATCCTAACACATGTCCTAATTCTATTGGATAAGTGTAATTTGGCCAAAAATAACCTTAGGAATAAAATATGACCATTTAGGCCCACTTGGATTAGATTAGGACATTTATTATTAATTTATTTAATGAAGGGTTAAAATAGTTAAAATCAAAGTTTAATAACTAAATTGTTTTTAATATAGGGTTATACATAAGATAAATTCAACTATAAATATTCATTAGAAAGATAATAATATTTCATACATAATGGTATTTTATTTGAAACTATTAGACTTAAAATAATTTAATTTATTTATGACACAATGATGATGTAGTAATTATATTATTTATGAAATATTGACATAATTGATGTTATAAATACCCAAATAAATGTAATTTGAGACTTTTTATGAATTAAAATAATTTTATAGGTTAATATGACATGTTAGTAGTGATATAGATAACTTTTATCTAACTAAGCATTCTGTTATGAGTTTCAAAAAAATCAATTGCCAACTAGTGTCAAAATTGACAGCAAATAGTTTTTAAAACAAATATTATATTATTAATTGTTATTTTATTCCTAAAAATAGGAGGATCGGCCAAATGACTTAGATAAGGTTATATATATTAATAATAAACAACTTTGGGTTCTTTTGGCTTGTTATAGTAGGTTTATTAACCTTATAGTGTAAGAAAACAAGAAGACACGGTAAAAGAAACAGTATTTAACTTAAAGTTAAATATAAATGATAAGGTTAAAATAGAAACCTAAAAATGTATAAATTATATTGTATGATAGTATTTTGACCCATACCCACCTTAGATTCGAAATAACTCAATTTGTAGCTATTAAAAACCGAATATTAATTTATAATAAAATAATATTTTTAGTTTTTCCTAAGTTGCCCCTCTCCTCCATTATAAAAGGGCACCTCCTCCCTCACTTCCTCACACGACATTGAGCCTTCATGCTCGGCCAAAACCTACAAAATTATCTTCTACACTTCCTTAGAAACATACTAGAGGTCCTAGTAGTCTTCAAAGACCAATTTTAGTGCCCTAAAATGAGGTCTCAAAGAGGTGCTTCAGAGAAGAGGTAATGTCCGTTACCGATTCTTTCACCTTTATTTCTTCTTCTACTTCTTCTTCTTTAGTTGTTTCATTATGAAGTAACAACATCAGTATCACTAATATACTGATAAGATATTATAAGTATTAAACAACCCTATTTCACCATCTATCCATCCTATGGAAAATGAAATCACCGCGCGTGTGTACGTATGGAATACCGTCTCCACGTCGTGGTGTAATTTGTTTTTCCAACACCACCTTACATGGATTGGTATAATGGTGTAAAGAATAACTATACATAGTTATTATAACATCATAAATATTATGATATATTGTATCATCCTCTCCAATTCAATTCAATAATTATGGGAATGATATCATCGCTCGTGCGTACGTATGGACTACCGTCTCCACGACGCGATGAGATTCATTCTCCATGTTAACCATTTAAGAATGATTATAAAGTATATATAAGAAATAATAATGAAATATATGACATTATAAATATACTGGATTTATTTATATATATACATATATATACATATATATATATATATATATATGTATTTCATCTACTTAATTCCATTCAACTCAATAAGGAAACGAAAACAGCATTCATGCGTACGTACAACCTACTGTCTCCATGAATGGTGTATTTCTTTCCATTTAACGATCTATTATATATATGTATATTATGAATATAAATTATATATAAGTCATTTTTTATATTCTGGAATTAATTAATCATGATCTAATTAATCATATGAATAATTACAAGTCAAAAAACGAACGACAAATGAAATGATTTTACCCAAAACGCAACATTAACATGGAATTTACAAAAGAACGGGTAATATAAAGTCATAAGTGAAACATATATGATATCATAACAATGAATATGATTATGTAATAAGTCAATGACATTATTTAAATCATTATATAGGAGGTTCGGATCCATACGAAGCATATCAGACCTAAGGTAAGGGATAATTTTGCAAATCTCATTTTTATCCGAGATTGATTATTCATAAGTATTTACTGGGGTTATTTCTATAATCCATTTCCATGTTTTATAAAAGTGTTTTAATGAATGTATAATGTAATTTTACCCTTTTTTGACTTTTACTACATGGTATTCAAGGAATATTTCTTTTTTTTTTACGTTACGAGGTACTTTTTTTTATTTTTCCAGAAAAAGTACGAGAAGAATGTTTTATTTAACTTATAAGGAATGAAAGGATTTTTACAGTTTTATAAATCCTTATTTTCATGAAGATTCCTCAAAAATATTTCATGACTATTTTTAACAAAATCATTATATTTTAAAATTGAATTACATTTTTTGAAAAGAAAATGATTTTGAAGAAGAAAGGATATTTTCCTCAATAGTTCATTTCATGTGTTTTATCAAAACCAATTTTCATCTAAGATGTCATTATTTCATATGTGTATGTTTCAAGTAACATGTCTCTATGATTTACATGGTTTATCTTTTCTTATTATGAAATGATATCCATTTCTTTTATATGGATTATGTGATGATGGGATGATATTTATGAAACCCATTTTATTTATTGGGTTATTATGATTGAGGTATGTTTATTTTATGGCACAAGTTAGAATGATTTCATTATGATATGGGTGGGACCTATATCTCCCTCCAATGCATTGGTTAATGATTTATATTTCATGAGATATACATGGCTGGAATGGTAAGTTAATCCGGTTCAGTATTACAGGACTGGAACGAGGAGTGAACTCGATTCAGAAAGGGACTTTGTCTACTAAGATGGTCTTGGCAGCAATGCCTTGGATACTATGGAAATCATTACATGTGCTTAATGGATGCCACAATTACATGTTTTATTCCCATGCTATTTTATCATGATTTATGTTCCATTATGATCTATGCCTTATGTGCTTCCATGTTTTCTGTCATTGCTCATGATTTTGTTGTTTAAACATTATGTTCATGTTTTTAAGTTCAAATGTATATGGTATGTTTTATTTTACCCATGCTTACCCTTACTGAGCATTTGAGCTCACCCTTTTTATGTTTTATTTTTCCCCCAGGATTAAAATAATGGTTTAAGGTAAGGAAACAAAAAGTGTAAGATCTTTATGGGAGATATTGAAGATCTTTCACCACGATTAGAAGATTACGTTCTGAGTTTCCAAAGACACTAAACTATTACGGTCCTTGTGTGTCTGTTTTTGTTATGTATTATGTATTCCGAAAATGTAATGTAATATTCATGTACGTCAAGCTTTGGGTCTCTACACTATAACATCCTGACATTACATTTCTAATTCATTTTTCTTGTTATTTTTTTTGGGAGGCATTGGGAATTACATGGTTTATTTATATGATTTTTTTGATTTTTTTGGTAATATGGCCAATACCATATATAGGGTACACACATTTGTCTCATATGTGAAGTGGACTAAAACACCATGCCGAGTGGGTAGAGGGGGTATTTCCCTATTTATGAACTGATGTTTGTCATCATATGTAGAACAACCTATAAGGACTAAACACGAATGTGGTTGAATCCATGGCCAGAACAAAATGGCCATTTTTTGAGGCTAGGGTTGTTTGATGGGAATTTGGGGCCTATTGGATAGGTGATATTGAGATATTCATAGGTATGATGAACCACCACCACTTTGTGGTGTCACCATCTTTAGGAATTAAAATCTCCAATTCATCAAATAATCCTTTGTGAAAGAAATATGTGTTTTTTTGGAAAGGTAGGAGAACAATATGGGTACTTTTCAAGGAATACTTTACTCATTTTCACATTTTAAAATCCATATCATTTTTTCCATTGATATACATTTCAGATCTAGTTAATTATTTGGTGAATCATGGGAATCCACTTATGTCTTGAAAAAAATATTTGTAAATTAATTCCTTTCTGTGTTTAACGTGTGATGGATTAGTTTAAAATTTTGAATATAGTAATATATCACTTTCTTTGATTGATCCATAATTTTAAATTGGATTATCGATTCTTTTAAATTGATATAATTTCCAATTTCATGTGTTAGGTGTTCCAGTCAGCTTCCTTTAATATTTAATATATGATTTATTGGTCATTGAACATGGATTTATAATGTCTTTGATTTTTTTGTCACGAATATCTTGTTTTTATTTTAATGAATGATAGTTTCTGGAGCTTTTAAAAAAATTGAAAAATGGGGGTTTTAATATGATTTTACATAAAATTTATTTTAAAGAATATTCACCTATTTTGAAAATCTAAATTCTTATTCTTATCTTGATAAATTCCATTCATATGTTTATGATGTTCATTTATGAAATTATTAGAAAAGTGTTATTTTAAAATCTCTGCTATATTCGAACCATTTCATAATAATTATTTTTAAACCAGTCATTAATGATGTGAAATAATTTATAAATTTTATTTTAAATGAATTTTATTTTTTGAAAGATTCGGTATTATGGGTTGAATGTGGAATGGCCTGGTTGGAAGATTAAACTATTTTTTAAAAATGGAAACCCATAGAAAATAACCATTTATGTGTAATTAAATGATGTATTCATGAATCCTTGTAATGTGATTTCCCTTTTGAGAGAGGTTGAGTTTATTTTAATCGATATGCTTCATTAAATGTATTTGATTATGTGGTCATTCCGATGTGTGAGCATGACTTTTGGTTGTTTTCTAATGTTATGATATGATAATATTTATTGTATAATATTACTTGAAATGGTTAAATCAATTTGAAAGTCATGGGAATACATGGGAGACTATGTGTGGAGTCTACATAGACATGTAAACTAGTCTAGGTTCCAAACATGGAAAGTGGAACTATGTGGGACCTAGGTCAAACTATAGAATTTTACACTCTTTTATAAAATATTTTATGACCAGGTGTTTGTTATGTTTTGGTTTCATGTTTAAATTTTATTTTAAAAAATTGATTTTTTATAATTAATAATAATGTTATCTCTATCCTAGATTGTTTCCATTTAGCACCTTAAACCCCATGACCATTATATTTTTATATTTTCTAATGTATGTTTATTTTGAGATTATTGAATTTTTACTGTGTTCTACTTCATGTTATGCCTTTAAAAATAGTGTTAATACAGTTTTTCATTTTCTTGAGTGGATAATATTATTTTATATTTTATTTTGAAAATGGATTATAGTTTTGTGATAATTTGTGTTGTTATGGAAAATTATTGGTAATTATTTTCTTAAATTTATGCCTAGAAAACCTATTATGTATCCTTTTTGTCTAATATTAATGAAATAGATTTTTTTAATGTGTTATACGCTGATTTAGTAGGTAATGTCCGTCTATATTTTTACCTCACACCTATATACCTGTTAATGGTTTTATTAGGGTTATCTATGTAGTATCTATCTCAATATCTATTGATTCATGTTATATTGTATGTATGTATGGTGTTTCCTAAATATCACATGGAGATTTTGGCGGCTTGTGGTTCATTTTACCTTATTTTTAACTATTCCAGTCATTGGACTTATTTTTTTCAGCCTATTGTATTTATTTTATTTATTTTACTAGTAGATATCTCAGTTTTTAGACACATTTATCTTTTTCCCCAATTTATATCTTAGTATAATTATTTTTATAGGATAATACATTCTGATTTGGTTCATAGAGATTCCCAAACACATATAACCCACATGTGGTGATGAGGAATTCCATTTTTGACTTACTACAGTTAGATTGTGTGTCATGTTTGATGATGACCCATATTCATTGGTGAAAACCTATTTTGAAAGGTCCATCATGTTTCTTATCTCTATGACTCTATGTAATTAATCACTTTATTTGATACATGTGTACAAGGGTGGGTAAGATGAGACTTTCCAATTTGATGTGAACTAAACACTTGCATGCATGTGATAGATTAGTTCATTTAAAAAATCTATATAGAGTATTTTATTTAAATAAATTAGGATCTCGTTCTAATCCTTCTAATAAATATATGGTTCATCTCATTGGTTCCGATGTCAGAGTGAGTCCCATTTTAATTGTGATTGAAGTATCCAGTTTCCTCTTGTAGGCCTTTTCATGTCAAGTGTTTTTCATTTTAATTATTATTTAATTTTTTATTATTATGTTTTCAAAACACCAGTGTCATATATGATTTCAATATTGGTTATATATTAATTAATTTATCCATATATGTTTCATAATCCATCACTTAACATTAATTTCTATCATTTACGAGTATAGAATGATGTTTTTCAGTATTAGGGAAATCCTTATATGGTAGGGATACCAGATTCTATTCTTTTTACATGTAAAAATGTTTTCTTTTATTTAATAATATGTTTTCACTTTTCAATTTTAGAGTAAAAAATAAGTGTGTTTCCCTAGATGTTGACACATTATATGTGATCATGTACAATTTTTCAATCTTTTTTCCCATGATATATCTCATGGTGGATGATAGTTCTATTGGGAATGATCATAACTGTTTTATTTTTTTTCCACTCCTCGCTTAGTGGAATGTGGGACTTATGTTACACAAAAGAGTTAAATTATATTACATATGAATGTTTGGTTAGGTGTTAAGGTGAATGAGATACATTTATGATATGATGTTATGTTTTGATTACAACTGCTAGGAGCCTGATTTCTAAAAGTGAAAACCAATGTAACTCAGACAAAACATAAAGAGAGACTATGTAGATTTTATAAATGTATTATTTATTTGATAAATTTCTAGAGATTGTGTTCTATTTTTCTTTTTTTCTCATTCGTGATGTATCATGGCTGTTTTTCATTTGGTGGTAATATTTTTGAACCCCATGTATTTTTTTAAGGCATAGTAATCCTCACTATTGGTTCTTTGGATGCTTATTCATGTTTTTTTATATATTTTCATTATTGTTTTATTTGTTATGGATCTCTCATTGGGTTTATAAGAATATATGTCCTAGTGAATTTTGATTATAGAGATTCATTGTTATTCCTAATAATATTCTTTCGATTTCATTAGTATTGTTTCATCAATAAATCCTTTGGAGGTTTTTTTTATAATCTCAATTTCCTTTTTTTCTAGACTATATCCATTTTTGGTCACCATCTAAAATATTTCAATGTTTCGAGTCACATTGGTGTACGTTTTTGGTAATGTAGCTTGGGTTGAATTTTCCACTTGATCTCCCTTTTTCTCTTCCTTCGTGGTCAAAAATTGTCCTAGAAACATTCTGGGAGAAAAATTGCTATTTTGGGTGATTATAACATCCTTAAATTTAATTACTCTTTTATTTTATTATATTTTGTGTTTAGATATATTGGGGAATGCATTTGAAGCTTTAAATTTGTTCTTTGGGAAAATTTAGTTAAACAAATGTAATACCGTAAGTGGGGTGGAAGTCATGGTATGCCTATATGTATCCTAGGTATAGTAGTCTAAACCAAAATGCCATGTGAATTTCATAGTCCCAAGTGTGGCTCTTCTATGGTCTTTGTGTCCACTATCACTAAAAAAGACTCCCCATGATCATTGTGGAAGCCTAGGCTAGACAAAAAATTCTAGGGTTTCAAATATAGGGTGTTCTTTGTGAGAGTATCAAGCCTCTTTGAATGGATTTATGGAGACCACCTCAGGTTTAGTGACCGTCAAATGAATTTTGGTGTCTATTATTTTAGAATTTCAATGACCATTTTTTCCACCAATTTATAAAAATAATTGATTAAGTTTATGAAACCATAGATAATCGTTCTGTGGGGACATTTAATGATTCCATTACTATTTTAAAATTTAATGGTCATTATCTTCCATATATTGAAATAAATTTTTTAACATTCATGTTATAATTTGAATCATGATAATCCAATTCTTTGTTCCAATAGAACAAATTGGAAATAAATTTTATTCTTTTTTTCCCTTATTAATATTTATCTATGAAATTATAATAGAAGTGACCTATAGTGCTTCTATGGAGCCTTCAATTCCCTTTGGATTTTGGATTCTATTTGATTATTGTATTTTCTATGTGGTTATTATATGTGTGAAATCATAACTCATTATCATTGAATCCTTGGTTAGTTATTCTTTTATTTTGTGTTTTCAATTTATTTTAATGATTTCTCCTTATATCTAGTAGTTTTATTAGACAATAATGATTTCTTTAAATTATGTTAAAATTAAAAAATACGGTTATAATATGATTTGATATGGAAGATGTTTTAATATAATATGCCATTATTTTGGAAATTTAAGTTCCATGTTGGATTTTGTTAAATTTCCATGAGGTGTTTATGATGTTAATTTCTAAAATGATGGGAAATGAATTGTTTTCTAGTCTTGGATGTGTTTGAAATTATTCAATACAATTCCTTAAAAAAATATAATTAATGGAATGTAATGATTTTTAAATTTCTTTATATATTTCCATTAATTAATTTGAAAGACATAGTGTTTTGAATTAAATGTGGAATGTACACCACATATCGTTTATAGAGATAAAAATAGTACGTGAATATAAGGTATAGTACGGTGTAGATATAAAGAATAATTTATAATGTTGAATAATTAAATACCCATAGGATCATGTTCTAGTAGGACAGCTAGATGACTCTATGATTCTCTATATGATAAAATGATAGACTTACCAATAAATACAAACATATATATATATATATACTAATTATATATTGCATTCACCTATATGGACTACGTATGTGCAGATATAGGTATCCATATACTAGGAATACGAGGTACTGGCTCGACTGGGGTCTAACTCTGGAATCCATAACAATTATTAACAAGCCTATAATCTGAATAATAGGGTAAAATTACTATATCTCATAATGAATGTGATACTCCGTGCTCAATACTCGATGTGGTGGGTTAGTCTTCAGTCAACACCTAAAACAAGGGATGCAGTGTATCTGGCATAACACCACATATAATGGAGACTGAAACATCATTCCCAATATGTCCCTTAATTGTCATTCTATAGACAATATCAATGGAATGATCATATTAATAATAATATTCTCGTGGTATCACCTAATATGTATTAACACTGAACATAACAGATGACATTAAAATTTATTTTGATAGTAATATAACAAGATTCTTTCACTTTCCATCAAATTCTATTCATTTCAAATAATACATTTATTTCATTTAGACATGTAAAACTATTATGAAAAAATCCATTAAATTTTTTCAATCTATTTAGTCAATAAAGAAATAATAATTTATAATTAATTCATTCCAAACCCAATTAGACGGTGGTTGGTATCTAAACATTAATAAAGAAGGAAAACACATTTTAGAATATAAAAAGTGGCCATGTACTAATCATGACATATATCTATAAATAAACATATTGCAATAGGAAAAACCAATTCTATAAATCGAAGAATGATTTAAAATGATAATCACCACTTTTTAATATTGAATATAACACACCTCAACTAAGGGGTTTTATTATCAAACATGAATTTTTAACAAACAATTAATTTTTCTCAACCAAGAATCAAAATTTTGAGGAATTGCACAATTCCCTAAAATGGATCATTTCATAAAGCTACAAACTTTTACAATTCAATATTGAAAAAAACCAAATTGATTCAACACACCCCATGGGTGGATTAGTCATATATAAACCAATGGTTAATCGTGTGATTTAACAAACACACCCCAAATGTAGAATGCCCCTCCAAGAACTATTTCAATTTACGCCACAGAAGCTGTCAAAACATAGTCCAACTCTCTTTTTCCAATAGAAACAATGAAATGATGAATAACCAAGACTATTTACCTAGAGACACAATCATTTCATAATTCATTAAACATCTGGATGATGTTTCCACCATGATAGATTTTTCTATTGAAATGGGACAATTATGAGACATGGTGTCTCCACCATTGAAATTTCCTATAATTAACACCCAAATCATTTTAAAGATACTCCTAGTATGTTATTTGATTGTTTAAAGTATCGTTTCCCCACCAACCACATTTCACTACCACAAAACAGGACAAGGGAAGCTCTTCCCTTTATCAGTGCTAAACAGAATGCACTGATAAAGGGGCATGCCTTTATCAGTGCTAGCTAAAATCGCTAATAAATGTTACCTTTATTAGAGCTAAAATACATGCTGGTAAAGGTGTACCCTTTATCAGCACTTTTTTTAGCGCTGATAATGGTATCTCTTTATCAGCGCTAAAAAGATCTGATAAATGAATGTTTTATTAGCGCTTTTATTTAATTACTGATAAAACATACCTTTATTAGGACTTTTAAAAATCACTGATAAAGGTTCCATCAGTTTTTATTTAATAACCCTAACATGCCCTCCTCGCTCGCACGTGGTCAGGATTTCACCGAAGCTGAACTAGGACCCTCGTCCACCGAGAACACTCATACTCCTCATCCTCCTCCTCCTCGTCCTCCTCCTCTATCGTCACCGCTACCTCCACCCCCGCTGCAGTGACTGCCTCTGCCTCTTCTGCCACCGCTTCCTCCCCCGCCACCACTGCCTCCACCCTCGCGGTCATGACCGTCACTGCCTCTACTGCCGCTGCTGCCTCTTCCTCCGCCGCTGCCTTTGCCGCCGCCACTACCATTATTGATATTCATTTTTAGGTAATTTTTATTTCTACTGCATGAATTGATTTCCGTCATTCTCAAATGATAACATGTGATTTGGTTTTTTATTACGTAATCGGTTATGAAACACTTGGTGAAACCCTACTTGGTTTTTAGGTCACTTTTAATTTTTTCCATTCGGAGGATATTGATTTTATTTATATAGGTCTGAAAAAAGTGAATGTTCCAAGTGGAGGTTGTGGTTGTTCTTGTTCCATTTTTCTTGTATTGATTCATCCATTAGGATATTATTATTTTTTCTTATTACTTTGATAATGTGTTGTTTTGGGTATTGTTATCCCTATTTGGTTTTTGGAAAATTCACCATATTGTGTGTTGGGAATATTTACTTGTATCTTCAACCTTTTGAAACTTTTTTGGAAAATTCATTCCCACTATTATATTTTATGGTTCCAAGTGCTAGTCAACCACCTATACGTATTAGGTACACCCACAATGTTTAGTTAATTCTAACTCAGGTATGTAGGAACCAGGGTATCAGTGCTATTTTGTGATGAATTTGTAGTGGAGGTGTAGGTTCAGCATCTGAAATTAATGTCAGTACACAATTTTGGATATCTTGTGGGGGCATATGAGGTAATATTTAGCAACTATTTATCCAGGTTTCATCATAATGTTCCTTGATTGAATAGTGTGGTTTGGGAAAGGAAACTGTAGAAATATATGATATAATTTTATAAATTTCCATTATTTTTTACGTTGATAGATTAATAATCCAAATCTGGTTTTCTTATGTAATGTGATTTATTTTCCCATTTCTCTAGTCTGATTTTTTAATCTGAGTAATATTACGATGTCACCAATGATTTTTCTAATTTTGTTTTTCATCATTCCTCTAATAAGACCCATGAATATTCTCTATGAAGAATATTTTGATGTCACATAATGGGATAATAATCATTGGACCTTCATCTTATTGATATTATTGTCTATGTTGTCTAAACATTGGTATATGCAACTTCACGCCTTCACAATGACTCACCAATTTTGGAACATTGAAGTGATGAATATTGGAATATTTCCTATGAGTTACTATTCCAAAAGACAATATATTTACATGATTATAATGATCCTCAAGTTAATGTGTATTTTTTTAGAATGTTAAAGATTTTTTATGAGTTCCCTTAATGTTAATGTAATGGTTTACGCTTGATTCCCTTTCATGTTGTTATTGCTTGAAAGAGTGTGAGTAGACCTTTAAAATCGTTCTTTATATATGATATAATGGTTGGTTTATATCCCCTTGTAAACAATTCTTGATATTCAATATTATTTCTTTATATAGTGTATATTTTTTAATCTATTGAATTGCATGTAGAACATTCATGGGTCAAGAATCCATCAAATATATGATGAGGTGGGAGAATTTCATGAAAGGGTGATGTGTAATCTAATAATGTCAAACAATTTAGTTGGGAAATTCCATCATCTAAGGATAACAACCACCATCAGGGTGGGATTGTGGTGTTCTTAATAATGACCATCATTAGGATAGGGCATTTCGTGAAAGGTGTGATAACAGAGGATTGATGAGGGCTTAATCATATGGGATATACTATATAAAATAAACATGGGGATTATACCTAGTAAGGAGGACCTATTGGTCAGGGATTACCCATTGAATCTTCATCTTTTACATTTTAAAAGTCTGTTGAACTCATTCTATTGAAGGTGGGTTCTATAATTTCTTGTTATCTTAAGGTGTATTTAACTATGGTGTGGGTTGATTTCGGTTTTAGTGGGTTCTTGGGGTTTGTGGGATGTTGTAAATGGTGTAATCGGTTTTAGATTATTTTATTCTCATGGGTTTCCACTATTTTATGTTTTCTTTTCAGTTGGAAATCTCCTCTGTTGTTCACCTCTCCTCTGCCCTGGACACACCTCTGTCACATTCTTAACGACACCTTCACGGTGAGTATTCTCCTGTTAATCATTGGTTTCCTCTTGTTCTCATGTTATTACTATTTGATATTGATGGTTATAATGTGATATGTATGGGCTAAACTCCCTGTTGAAAATCGTGGTCATTGGTGGTCCTTGTTTGCGAACTAAATTAATTTAATGTTGGTTGGTTCTTGTTGAAAAATGGAATATAAAAATTGGTAATTTATGTATACTTGACTTATTAATGAACACCCTAGGATGATAAAACTTCTGTGATAACCCCCTAATTAACAAGAAAAATTGAATAAGGGATGCTTTGTACAATCAAAAATTGTGATTGTTTGGTTGTGATGGTGTTGCAATTGTGATCACGATTATGTTTTTTATGGTGTTGCGGTTGTTGGAATGATTGATATGCCATTTGTTTTCAGTGTTGTATTTCTTCCATGATTGAATATCAATCCAAACTTTACCCATTTCAATGGGACCACCACTCTGTTACTAGTGCAATTCCATTGAATCCTAGAAAACCACTTCTAGTGGAATTTATGAGACACTTTAAAATACATGGTATGTAGTCTTGTTAAATGGAACATGCTTCACTATACATGGATTTAATATATATTTTAATGCCACACAACATTTATCTCCAAAATTTACACCCCATGACTAATCTTCTCACTCAAACATGGAATAATTTTCATTTTAAATGTTACATGTCATGTGAACCTAGGTCACAAAAAATTTATCTCTAAGACATATACTTCATCATAAAACAATATAAATTTCATGAAATAATGTTAGAACCATATTACATGTGTTTTACTTCACTCACACCATGTATAGACATCATATAAACTTTATGTGTATAGACTATACACCCCTAGTGGTCATGTAAGGACTACACACCGTTTATTCCAAAAACAATGTGATGCACAACTAGTGAGGTAACTCAGTATGTATCTAAAGTAAACGCCTTTAGATCAAGTTGTTCTATATGTCATGTATTTTCAAAGGCATCATTCGGTATTTATAAGACTAACTTTGAATTAATTTTATATATGTCAAATTAAATCAGGTATCTTATACATAAATGATGTTCACCATACTGGACACACCATGTATATGGATTTTACTTGAGTTTAGAAACATTTGTACCACGTTTTGTTTTTATAAATCCCAAACAATTCTACATGATTAATTAAATCATAATATTATGCAAGTATGAGAACGAATCCATAAAGACGATGAATATGAATAAAGAATGGATGAATTCTGATCGGTTGACAAAAGAGTATGAAGATAGCATGAAAGAGTTTCTCAAGTTTGCAGAAGATCATGCATGTGACCCTTCTAAAATCCTTTTTCTACGTTTTTTAATTTCTAATACACTAGATGCATCATTTTAAAACTAAATATCTATTTATGTAATTTATTTTATATTTTAATGAGGTTTCTGTTATGATAGGGCGGTTCATCAATATAGTCTAATTCATGGAATGAATCCAGGGCCTAAGGATAAGAAGTCCTACAAGATCTACAACTAGAAAGGTATCCTGGTATATATAATAACATTGCACTATCCAAACACATATCAAAACAAATTACTTATTGTTGTCGATGTTTCTGTAGTGTCCAAAACAATCAAACGAAAGGGCTATGGTTATTATGTTTTTAAATTTATGAAAGAGATTGTATTTCATCAGCAAACTAGCATCACTGACGAGGTATTTTTCAAAATAATTATGAGTTCATTTAAAATATCTATTAATCTTGTGTGTATTTATATTTTTTCAGTACTACCATGACTTTCACCAAAACTCATATTCAGAAGATGATATAGATGTGTCTAGAAATGAATGGGTAGCATACCTGATGGAAGATTTTACACAAATAGGATGAAGGTGAATTCCTAATATTTATGTTATCTATATATGATCATTGATTATCCTCCAACAATATTTATTGAATAACATTGGATGATGATGAAATGACATATTAGAGCAGATCGAGATAAAATGAACAGAATGACTTCCTTCAGTCATTAGATAGCATTATTTTTGATCAAAATTGATCCAATATCCGAGTAGTAATCTTAAATATTATGTTTACACCCTTGTTGATTAAATAGTTTGAGCAGATCTATCCCTTATATGGCTATGTACCAATTGTGGATTGAGAATGCTACGATGTTTTGAAATATTAATTTATTTCTCAATGTTTTCTCTCCCCTGATTCATATTATTGATCTTTGAACAAATCAATATTTAATTAAGGCATGATGGTGGGAAGTGCGTATGGGGTGAACGATGAAACCACTGTCGATCAACAAAATCCATTTTCCAACAAACGATGGATGGAAACAACAAATATGACCTATATCCGTCATTTTCAGTTAGATATAAGGCCTAAACATAATTATTTATGAAATTAAATTACAGGGATAAGATTCAACATGCATAGATAGTATTTGAAAATCTGGAGAAAACCCGACTACACATTGTGTACAAGGATGAATACATGGTGTGTAGTATAGTGTGTGTGGTGGATAGGGTTTCAAGAAATCATAATTATGGAGTTCCAGGTAGTTATCTAACACATCTTGTACCCATTCACCGGTATTCCAACACATTTGGGGAATCACATTGATAGGATCCCATGAGGAAGTACATGACTGCATACCCAAGTACATGGACACGACCAACAACACATGACCAGCAGCACATGAGCTAGTCCTAGTTAGTTTGGACATGCCATTTATTTCACATGTTCGACATGTACTTCTACATGTAATTGGGTCTATGTAGCCCCATGGACATGGTCCATAGGTGGAGTGGTACCAGACACCATTTGGTTCCTCTCACACGTCGTGTACCCCTTGGTTCATTTTTAAGAAATTTCAATGTTTTGTATATCATTTTTTTTAACTTGTATTTGAGAACATGTGTTTTTGTTTGACTTGTGGAATTATTTCATGGTAGATGCATAAGATAATGGGTATCATTGAGGGACATTTGGAACTGTTGGCTACTCTTCTTCCTTGAATGATCTATAAAATGGATATCCCCTTACAAATTGTTGTCAATGGCGTGCGGTGCAATAAGTCACGAAGGCCGCTTGGGGATGCATGTGCCTTTAACAACATTGCCCTTACCATCTCATTTTGGATTATTCTATCTAGATATATATATATATATATATATTATATCTATATATTGGATTTTTTTACTCACTTACCATTGGAGGTGAAGATGTGTGGGGTATTCCACAGCCTTTTCAGAATCTGGCTGTTATTCGCATGCTAGGTAATATCGTAGGAAGGAATTTATGTACTGATTCTAAAATAGAAGTAGTGTGTCACCTGGTTAATCCATGGGTTTGTGAGGAATTGGATGCTTCCTGGATACCTTTTGATCAGATATGGATTACAATTGGAGAATAGTATAGGTGTAAAGAGTAGGAGTTTTATAAGGACTACACGGATTATTGTTCTGTTTGTCACCGTATGGGTCATTTAGTGGTAGTTTTCAATAAGGGATGGCCCTGGAAGGATCGATGTTCAGATCCCCAGGTGTCTACCCAAAGGGTAGGATGTGCTTCAAGAAGGGTTTCAGAGGCTGGCATGGGGGTGGGTCCAGGACCGGAGAAAACGAGACCAGAATGTGTGGGTAAGGAGCCTCACCTCCTGGTGGTGGAATAGAAAATGGTTGAGGACTGTATAATGATGAATGTGGACGGTCTTGGCTCTGTTCGAGGAGACAGAGATGTCCTGAGTGGGGAGTTGGAGGTTGGTGCGAGGACGGTACCTGTTCTAGAGGTAGAAAGACCAGAAGGAAGTGGCAGGGAGGCTTAACCTACAGTGGTGGCTGATCAGAGGGAGGAGGTCAGTAGAGAGTTGGTCTAGGATGGCCAGAGAACTGTGGAGATATTTGGCAGGGGGAATGCCTTGGAAGGGCCGGTGCTGGTTGCTGAAGGGGATCACATTGAGGAACCCAGTGAGGGGGGGGTGACTCTAGTTCATCCTGAGACAGGGGGCTAGAGGTACGGATATATCGGCCAGGCCTTTTATCACTTTAAGAAACATGTTTGAACCATTATAAATCATTTATTTTGATTGAGGTGGTTCACATCCTAAATATCTCATGGAGTTTCTTCCCTAGGGATATGATCTCCTAATAGAGATACCCATGTCACTCCATACTTACATTGGGCATGACTACTTAGATAGACACAATAGAAATAAAGGACATTAAAAAAACCTTAGTTCCCATGGAACCTGTTTATGGAAGGTGAGGATGGAGATCAAACAAGGGATTATTTACATAGTGAACCCCTTTATCCCCATATTCTGGGGTATAATCCAACCAAAGATGAAATGAAACGTGCATCCCAAATGAATAAGCTAGAAAAATAGGACGGAAAAGAACTTAGCATGAAAAGTTTGGGATATGTGCCTCCCATTTCTATTAATCCCCCTTGGCTTCTTGTGTCCTCCAACCCGAAATGTCAATAGTAGAGCCTGAAGAAGCCATTGAAGTATCAATTTTGATAAACATTACCCTAGAGTTGAGAGAGGAATTTTACTACGATGAATTACAATAATAAGTCCTACAGTGGTGGTTTTCTCATGAAGAATAGGTTGTTGTGATCCAGACACTCCCTAATATGTCATAAGGCATCACCTTTCAACCTATAATGCCAGGAGAAAGTCTGGATAACTGGGAGATCAATCCTATTCCAAAGAGGAAGAATGATCCATTTTAGTAAATCAAGAACATAGTATTGGGTAATGTTGAGTTGTCTCCTTCCAACAAAATCGGATTATTTTGAGCATCAAAAGTATCTTTTTTTAGTTTTTGTGTCTAGTTTCTTTCCTTTTAAAGGAGACAATATGATTTTAGTGATTATTATACGATAATCATTTTTTGAATTTCACGTTGAGTGAATGGATCCCCCTAGGGATCATGAATGGGGAATCATTTACTTATCTATTCTAGTGAGAGTGTGGGAGGACCCTTGTGACATGTAGATTTATCAACACTTTCCATCTAAACTAGGCCCAACCTTATGTATTTTTCTACCTAGAAGAGATAAAAAAAGGAACCTATCATCATCCATTTGGTTTCCATATCTTTTATAGTTTTTAAAGATCCCTCTTACACATTGAAAATATAATTTTTATATCCTAATTAGGTTAGGTAGTTTTTAAGTCCTGTAAGAAGATTAGAGAGGCTTCTCTCCTTTAGACCCTCCTATGGTTGGTCTATAATCAGGTGTTGAATTCCCCTTCCTTCTATAAGGGGTAGGCCTTAGAAAATGCATGAATTGAGACATTTTGTAGGTGGGTATCCCAATCGAGTATATTTACAAGGAGTCTCTTCCAAAGGGAAAATAAATATAAGTATGAGCTTTATTTCTGAGTCTATAACTATTTGTTTTCTAGAAGTGGTATATCCCCTCTGATCCCAACTGATCTCCCCAAGTCCTCCCTCTCATGCCGCTAGTCAGGAATAGAGTGAGGTGAGTCTTTTATGTGTTCTAAGTTCTTCCCTTTCTATTATCTAGGTATCTATCTATGGAGGAAATTCCCTACCCACTGATCTAAGTACTGAAACAATTGTGTAAGAGTCCTGGTGCTTCTTTCTCTATGCTATCTTTTATAGGCATTCATTAGTGCATTTGCTTTGTAGGGATTCTCCCCTAGTATCCACCACTCTATTTATGGAATCTCTTTTGGAATAAAATCTGTTTTTGAATCTAATATGATGTACATGTCCCAAGATTAGCTAAAAGAAGGATGAAACCACCGTCTAGGTATAACTAGAGTGAGTCATCTTCTACTATCTAGGCATCCCCGTATTTTGCTATCAATTTGAGTAAATAAGGGTCCCGTTTCATGAGTGTTTTTCTTTTCTTATTTAGACTAACATGAGCGCATATATCTTGGGAATGTTCTTGGGTCCCCTATGTGTAATCATAGCCTGAAATCCTCATTAAAGTCCCCACAATCCACAAACCATCCCACAAATATTTACCTACCCAGGTCATCACATCACAATGGGGAAGAAACTATCGCTCTATACTCATCTCTCCTAGACCTATGAACTAATGAAAATAAATGTTTTAATAGGTAAAAATTGACATTTTATTAATGTATTCTTTCATATTAATGTTTAATTTATTTCATTATTGTATTACTAACATAATATTTGTTTTCTTATATAGGTGAAATCTTTTTCCTGAGTTCGAATGCTTTGTTCGGAAACCACCACCATGGATGACAATTTTTTAGAGCGGATCATGGAATCAAAAAGGATGAAACATCAATGTTTTTTAACTGTTTGTTGGATAATTATAATTATAACCAAATTAAACATTGTTTGAAATGTATATAGCAGTGTGTTGTTTTTTATTTATGATTTCAAGTAAATATATGTAGCATTTTTGTTCTTCTGTCCTTTCTATGTGGGTGTTGTTTTTTTTGTGTGTAGGTGTTATCACATGTGTAGGTTCTGTGTAGGTTCTATGCAAGTTCTGGTTTTGCACAGGATCATTGGCCGTTATCAGCACAAGTTAAGACCTGATAAATAGATAGTATGTCAGCTCTATTTTTAGCACTGATTAAGGTAGTGTTTATCAGTGCTATTTTTGGAGCTAAAAATAGCCCTGATAAAGACCACCTTTATCAGCGCTAAGAAAACTCTGATAAAGTAGAACTTTTATCTGCACTTTTTTTAGCGATGATAAAGGTCCCCATTTATCTTCGCTAAGATTAATAGTGCTTTTTTATCGCTGTTAAAGGTGGTTTATATCACTATTATAAGCCCTATTTTTAGTAGTGTTTATCTATGTCAAGATAGATTTTCCAGATGAGAATTGACTAACTTATACTTCACTCATCCCCACCTTGCAACATAAAAAAATGTTTCTTCACTTACTGTATTCCTAAAGATAAAAGAAAACCAATCGAGCCAATTTTGACTCACCGTTATCAAAGCAATCATCTTAGATGGATGATGTATTAAAATACAGACACAAAACCTTCTACTGAGTCCTATTTAGTTACCCTTGAACACATATAATGAATATCGTTTCTTACATCGAGTGAAATTTCAATCCCAACACTAACATTAATCAATCACAGAACAACACGAACCCGGGAGTACACACAACTCGATACACTTAATCATATCTCAAAACATTTCATATGATCCTAATTTTGTTTTTGGGTAACCATTAAATAATTGAATATAATATTTTGGTCTCATCAAAGATATCATATTCTATGAAATTTAAATGTGAGATGTCGGTGCACTTCAAATACTTCCACCTATCAAGAACACTAACTGATCCCAAATACGGTCAAGTTAGGAACCAACTGGTGTCCATGATCCAAACAGGTGTGTTCCTACTTGGTAACCCAAATATCACTCAGGACTAAAGTTCTATTTTTAAACAATCATGTTTTAGAATTATAACTCCAATATAGTTTACTTATTATTCCAAACAACATTTACAATTTTCATCATTTATAGTCGACGTTCTTTTTTTGTTTAAAGATGATATCAATATAGGTGACATAATCATAAGAAAACAAGATCACACTAAGAGGGTATCATTCATCACCAATAACAATTGAGACACTTCTATCATAACCAAGATTATGTGTTCTATAGATTCACAACTATTGGAAAGAAGATAAGTCGAATCACCACTTGTCAACTTCTCCTGAAAGAAGATCAACTTCCCCGACCAGCACATCATCATTAATCGATCACAATGGCATTACCACCCAAATCATCCCTTGATAACTCCATCTTTACCATTGCTTTCCACACATTACCAATGAAATTTTCAATGGTCTCATATAAAACTAATGATTTCATTATCTCTATGCCTTACAAGCTGATTGCACTATCATGACACGTAAAATTGATTATGTTTTTAAGGTTGATTTGCAGTCTAGGGAAGACCCTAGGTCACCTCTCACAAAGAGTTGGTTGGTTTAGAGTGTGTGTTTCTAATAAGAAGTACTAAAATAGGGGGTGGTTTTGAAACTAGTGTTTGGATGAAATTACTTAATTGAATGTTTAAAATTTTAGAAACCAAATGGATTTTGAAAAATATGAGATAAAAGGGTTCACATTGAGTTCACTACACACCTTCAAGTTCATCATTCTTGGAGATTAATTTAGTTTTCGAGTAATTATTTGGTTGAAATTATTTGGAATCCCGATTAATTCCTAAGCCTTTATTTCATTGCATAAAGAACAAACCCTTGACATAACCATCGTGTTGTCAAGGTCCAGAACTGATGCATGGAATAAGAGCTTCCAAAAAAGATTTAAATCTCTAGAATATGGCTAAAAAAGGATTCTTTTATTACCCAGTCGGAAAAACACAAGCCACGCACACAAAACCTCACACCGATCGGTTAGAAATTAAGAGCATCTCATCTGCACGCATCAAAACAAGCATTAAAATATGAAAGTATGTAAGATTCATCGAAATAAATGTTTTAACACCAAAATTACTCCAAACTAGTAGCTAATATATGTGTTGGAACTCTCTTGACATGTTTGTATCTCCCTCACAATGAACGCCCACTGTTTATCTTGACATCGGGTGGAGGAGGAAGCTCGGGCGGAACTCCTTATTCATTCTTGACCCCCCTATGAGTATATGGGCCTCCAAAAATTCTAGGATTATAAGGAGACTCATAAATAACTCCAAATTAGTATCACTTCACTCCATGTCCGAACTAACAAATGAGGTGCCCATGGAACCTTTTTATTGCCAAAATGGGACATCGTTTTTGGAACCCTGTATTTGAGATACAACTTGTGTCTCGGTTTTGGAATTGTATACAGAAATATCAAGAATTTACCAAAATATAGGAGTTGTTGGAAGGTCTCTTTAATCAATCCCTGTCAAATTTGGAGGCCATTATAAAACATTAGTGGGAGATATGGTCAAAATACTGAAACACACTTTTGAAATCTTGCAGATTTTGTCCCCTGGACATAACGGTTTGGATGAGCCAACAGATGGACGAATTCGGCTTTGGTTTCTTAATAAGAGTTGTATCCCATTCTGTTCTAAATAGGTCCACAATTATTCCGCCCATTTTGAAGCTCAAAATTTTCCTAATTTTTAAATCAATGGTCAGATGTCCATGGGATTCCATGCAGTTTGGGCAATTTTTCTTCTAGAAGATCTCCGGGACTCCAAATCACCTCTACCTTCAATTGAAATATCAAAATAAGTATATTTTCCCTTTTAATAGTGATACACGTCGGTTTATTGAATAAAACATGTAGTTAAATTTATTTTAATATTTTTAATATTCATTAAAAAAATAGTTTGAAATAGCGTTATAATGGTGGAATTGAATAATTAATTTCCATGCGATCACACCTCCACACCTAATCATTTTCACTCCTAGGAAATGTATCATATTGAAAAAATGATTCATGTATACATTACCAACATCATGAAGATTGAACAATTGAGGAAATTTTAATTATTTAAATTATTGTGATCAATGGATGGACTAGACCAATAAGTTCTTCCTAGTGAAAATGGAAAAATATGTCTCCTAAATCATATCACAATGAAATTCAAAGAGATTCATGACACCAAATTGAGAAAGGAATTCAATAATAAACCATTCCACTAAATCTTCATGTTTGCATGTAAAAACCATTTCATTCTATTCTTTCAACTTTCTATCTAATAAATATACTTTATTTTAACATTATTCATCTTTAAATGAATTTTTTTCACCGAAACTGCCCTACATCCTTTGCAATCATATTTCAAGACTAAGTCAATTAAGTATTCCTATGTTTCAAACCATAATCTCTCAACTTAGATATCCCCATATGTTTCAAGTTTCATCACTCCCCTCATTTATTATTTTTTTAGAAGTTATATTTGGAACAAATCTCACACTCATCTCTCAACCCTTGTTTGATCTCATCAGGACACTAATTTCAATAGTTATAACAATATCAAAGGTTTAGGCGGAGTGGTTTTTGACCTTCCCAAGACACAACCCAATTTTTTTGAGGGCGTACAACAGTCGAACATTAGGTACACACGCATAGGCCAATCAGTTATAGTAATGAAACAGATTAGATTAGAAATGAACCTATGAAAATATCATTTAATGCCGAAAAATATTATCCTAGCATATATTTACCTTATATTATGTAAGAAATATTCACACTTCGTGGTTTGGGGAAAAAATGTGTGGAGACATTAGTGAAACAGTTTTCCCAAAAAATACTCAAACAAGGGGCATTAATAATCTCAAATGTTTCTCAGTGATACAACCACTTATATCATTGACAGAAAACCAATTCACTAAAAATCACTCCATGATGTTAAATTCATAAAAACATTCAATCGAAAACAGAGATAGGTTTTTTTTCAAATGTTAAATCAACATGCATTTTCAGTAAGTTTCATAATTTGGTGATCATAAGGGGGGTAGTGAAAATACCATAAAGAAGGTGAAAATGAGAAAAAATAATAAAGGCAATGAAAATCCTATTGAACATTTAAAGATGGGGAAAAGTAATAATATAATAAAGAAGGTAGAAAAGATAATAAATAAGAAAATATGATGAAAATTATTATCTAACCCAAGAATGTACCCATCCCCCCACACCTAGAATGTGTAGTGTCCTCACTGTAATAATTGAGAAGGTGAGATGGAAGGATAAAACATGGTGTGTTTCACTGGTATGTTGCTTCTTGAACAGGATGTTCCTCCATCGGGAACACCAGAAGGGCTTCATGGAAGTCCTTCATCCGCTGCCCATTGACAGTGATGGTTTGATTGGTTTCTTCATTTTGAACCTTAACAACAGTAAATAAAGATACATTAATAACAGTGTATGGGCCAAACCAGTGGGAATAAAGCTTAACTGGATGCAACTTCAGCCTTCCATTATAAATGAGGACCTTCTTCCTAATGTAGAACTGACGATAAAGTATAAGATGGTCATGGGAATCCCTGGTTATCTCCTTATAAATCCTGAAGTTTTCATATTCATCTCTCATAATTTCCTACAACTCATGAATATGAAAGTTTATTTGAGAACCTACACCAGAAAGATTATAATTGCATTTTTTGATGGCTCGTAGGCCCGGTGCTCAATCTCAATAGGAAAGTGACAACTCTTTACAAACACAAGACGATATGGTGATATTCAAATGGGAGTTTTGAAAGCAATAGGGTAGGCCCATAATGAATTATCAAGTCGATGAATCCAATCTTTTCTATTGGGTTGAACTATTTTTTCAAGAATATGTTTTACCTCTCTATTTGACACATCGACTTGACCATTGGTCTATGGGTGATATGCAGTAGACACTCTATGACAAACCACATATCGACGCAAAAGTGATTTCATTGTTCAGTTGTGGAAATGATAACCATGGTCACTGATTATGAACCTAGGTAAGCTAAACCTACAAAATATTTGGGTTTTAAAAAATTATACAACTACCTTAGAATCATCAATCCTTGTAGATCATGCCTCTACCCATTTTTACATTTAATCAACAGCCAGAAAAATGTACAATTTGGAAAAGAAATTGGGAAATGGACCCATAAATTCAATGCCCCAAACATCAAAAATATCATGAAAGGGAAACAGTTATTGTGGAATTTCATTTCTTTTAGAGACATTACCCATTCTCTGACAAATAAGACATGATTTGAAAAAATCATGGGTGTCCCGAAAACGTGTGGGCCAAAAAGGCCAGAATCGAGGAACATGCATGTAGTATATTGGGGACCAAAGTATCCCCCACCAGCAAGAGTGTGATAGAATCTAAGGACAGACTGAAACTCGCTATCAGGAACACAAAGCCTAAGGACTTGATCACATGTGCGCCAGAGGTAGGTTCATCCCAAAGGTAACAACGATACTCATGTTTTAGATGACTGGAATGGTTTTTATTGAAATAAGTATGAATAAAAGATGATACCAAATAATTCATAATTTCAACATACCAAGGAATAGCATATGGCACTCGGTACAATTGCTCATCGTGAAACATATCATTTATCGGAATACAGGGGGATGAGTCAATGTCTGAGGATGGGGGAATCCAACAGATATAGTTAGCCACCACATTCTCTGGAACTTTTTTCTCTCTAATTTCTAGATTTAATTCTTGAAGGATGAGAATCCAGCGAATGAGATGTGTCTTGGCTTTTGGTTTCTTAAAGAGATACCGGAGGATTGCATGGTCTGAGAACACAATGAATTGGGACCCCAAAATGTATGACCTGAATTTTTCCCAAGGAAAAAACAATGTCAAGGAATTCTTTTTCATTTGTGGTGTAGTTTTCTTGGAAATGGTCCAATGTATGTGAGGAACATGAAATGACATGTGGAGCTCGATTGACCCTTTGTGACAATACTTCCCCAACTGCATAGTTAGAGGCATCACACATGACCTCAAACGATAAATCCCACCGAGTTGGTTGTATTACCGAGGGTGATGTGAAACTTCATTTTAACTTATTAAAATATACCTCACATTCAATATAAAAAAAAATTCTTTTTCTTTTTGGAGTAATTGAGAGAGGGGGAGTAAAATTTTACTAAAGTCATGAATGAAATGAAGGTAAAATCCAGCATGATCGAGTAATTAACGCACCTCCCGTACATTTTTGGGGAAAGGTAAGTAAGAAATTACATCCAATTTTGATATATATACATGGATACCATCCCCATAAATGAAATTCCCCAAAACTATACCTTGTCGCACCATGAAATGAAATTTCTCATAATTTAATAAATATTCTTTTCAATACAGCGACATCAGACTGAACCATGACTACATAATAATTCATCAAAAGAGGATCCATAAACAGTGAAATAATCCATGAAAACATCCATGCAATTCTCCAGGTAATCCGAAAAAATACTAACCATGCATCATTGGAATGTACCTGGAGCATTGCATAGATGAAATGGACTCCCCCTATATGCAAATGTTCCAAAGGGGAAAGTGAAAGTTGCCTTTACCTGATGCTCGGTGGAAATATGGATCTTAATGTATCCAGAATACCCATCAAGGAAACAGTAGTGGGACATACCCGTTAACCTCTCTAGAATTTGGTCAATGAATGGAAAAGGGAAATGGTCATTCCTAGTGTGTTAGTTTAGTCGGAGATAGTCTATACAGACACATCAAATATTATGCCCACAAGTTGGAACCAATTCATTGTTTTCATTTTTTATTATTGTAAGGCCAGTTTTTTTAGGAACTACTTGAATAGAACTGACCCATTTGCTATCAGAGATAGGGTAAATGATTCCAGCAGCCAATAATTTTGTTACCTAGTTTTTTCCAACTTCTAGGTGGTTTTCGGTTTAGTCGACGTTGTGGCTGCCTCATTGGTTTTGCCTCGTCATTTAATAAAATATGATGTGTACAAATTGATGGGCTAATACCAATAATATCAGCAAGTGTCCATCCCACTGCTTGTTTATACTCCCTCAAAAGATCAAGCACTCGCAATTCTTTCTCAGGATGGATTGAACTTGGAATGATGATGGACAACATGTTTCCATTATCAAGATATGAATATTTTAAATTTTGAGGCAGTTGTTTCAATTCAAATTTAGGTGGATTTTGGATTGATGGGAGTGTGTGTGAAAGTGAGAGGTCACTGATATCATCTACAAACACAATGGTATCATCCACATATGAGGAATGATATTTTACAATATTAGCAGTATCATCTATGGTCATTATATCCTCAGTGTTCAAGAAATTATAAATTAATAAACATGCACGAAACTTTTCTAGGCCATTAGAACAATCAATGGACGATTCATTACCTAGAATTTCTAACAATAAAGAAAACTCAGAAAGGGAATCGACGGAAAGAAAAGTTGTTTTTTCAGGGGAAGGGAGTATATCAATTGAATTAACAGATAGAGAGGGATAAATTTTCTTCTAAGGGGTTCTTCATGGAATCAAGGATGTTGAAGTGGAAAATTTCACCACCAAACTCCATATATAATGTACCATTATGGGAATTAATTGCGGTTTTTGTGGTTTTCAAGAAGGCCCTACCCAATATAATCAGGGCATGTCTATTCATCCTATCATCCTCTATTTTATGCACATAAAAGTCAGCTTGAAAAATTAAATTTTTCACCCTCACAAAGAACATCCCCTAACACACTAGAAGGGTGTGTGGTACTCTGGTTGGATAATTGAAAAACAATTCCAGTGGGATTCAGTTCCTTGACCTGCAATGTAGAGTAAATGGAGTGAGGAATCACATATATAGAGGCACCTAAATCAAGTATAGCATTATAAAAAGAATACCCCCCCTATGGTGCATAGAATTTAGAATGTTCCAAGATCATTACACATGGTGGTAAGTGATGGCTCTATCAATGTTGAAACATTCCTCCCCAATCTCACTTTATCATCACCTCGAATTCACCTTCGGTGTGTACACATCTCCTTCAAAGACAAGGTGTACTATGGAATTTGCTTCACAACATCAATCAATGGGATGTTAACCTGCACTTTCTTGAAAATGTCTAATATTTCCTTATCAAGGATAGTTTCTTTTTGATTTCTTGGTTGGGTGGTCCTTTGAAGAAATGGAAGAGGAATGGTTAGCCTAGGTGACTCATCAATATACACATTCAAAAAGGCTTGACACTCTCACCAAGCCCACCCTAGACTTCAAACCCTAGAGAATCATTATGTGGGGACATTTAATGATTCCATTACTAGTTTTGAAATTTAAACATCGTTATCTTCCATATATTGACATAAATTTTTTATCATGAATGTTATAAGTTGAATCTTGATCATCCCATTCATTGTTCCAATAGAAAAAATTGGAAATAACTTTTATTCTATGTTTCCCTAAAAAATATTTATCTATGAAATTATAATAGAAGGGACCTATAGTGCTTTAGAGCCTTCACATTCTCTTTGGCTTTTGAATTCTATTTGATTATTTTAATTTCTACATGGTTCTTATATGTATGAAATCATGATGCATTGTCATTGAATCATTGGTTAGTTATTCTTTTATTTTGTGGTTTCAAATTATTTTAATGATTTCTCCGTATATCTAGTAGTTTTGTCGGACAATAATGATTTATTCAAATTATGATAAAATATAAAAATATGGTTATAATATGATTTGATATGAAAACAGTTTTAATGTAATATTCCCTTATTTTGGAAATTTAAGTTCCAAGATGGATATTGTTAAATGTCCATGAGGTGTTTATGATGTTAATTTCTAAAATTATTGGAAATGAATTGTTTTCTAGTCTTGGATGTGTTTTAAATTATTCAATAAAATTCATTTAAAATATATAATTAATAGAGTGTAATGATTTTTAAATTTCTTTATATGTTTCCATTCATTCATTTGAAAGACTTTGTGTTTTGAATTCAATGTGGAATGTACACCACATATCGTTTATAGAGATAAAAATAGTATGTAAATATAAGGTATAGTGTGTTGAAGATATAAATAATAATTTATAATGTTGAATAATTAAATACCAATAGGATCAGGTTCTAATATGACACCTAGATGACTCTATATGCTTCTCTATATGATAGAATGATAGACTGACCAATAAATACATACATATATATATGCTAATTACATATTGCATTCACCTATATGGAATACGTTTGTGAAGATGTAAGTATCCATATACCAAGAATACGTGGTACTGGCTAGACTGGGGTCTAACTCCAGAATCCATAACAATTTCAAGCAAGCCTATAATCTGAATCATAGGGTAAAATTCCTATATCTCATAATGAATGTGATACTTCATGATCAATACTCGATGTGGTGGGTATGTCTTTAGTCAACGCCTAAAACAAGGGGCATAGTGAATCTGGATCAACACCACGTATAATGGAGAGTGAAAAATCATTCCTAATAAGTCCCTTAATTATCTTTTTATAGCCAATATCAATGCAATAGTCATATTAATAATAATATTCATGTGGTATCACCTAATATCTATAATGACTGAACATAATAGATGACGTAACAATTTATTTTGATAGTAATATAACAACATTGCTTCACATTCTATCAAATTCTATTCATTTCAAATAATCATTTACTTCATTTAGACATGAAAACCCATTATGAAAAAATCCGTTCAATTTTTGCAATCTATTTTTTCAATAATAGAATAATAATTTATAATTATTTCATTCCTAGCCCTATTAGAAAGTGGTTGCTATCTGAACAGTTACAAGGAAGGAAAACTCATTTTAGAATATAAAATGTTGCCATGTACTAATCTTTCCATATATCTAGAAATAAACAAATTGGAATACGAAAAACCAATTCTATAAATCCAAGAATGATTTAATACAATAATCACCACTTTTAATTTAGAAGACAACACACCTCAACTAAGGGGTTTTATTATCAAACATGCCTTTTCAACAAACAATTAAGTTTTCTCAACCAAGAATCACAATCATGAGGAATTTCACAATTCCCTAAAATGGATCATTTCATAAAGCTACCAAATTTTACAATTCTATATTAGAAAATCCAAATTGATTCCACACACCCCAGGGGTATATTAGTCATATTTAAACCCATGGTTAATCATGTGATTTAACAAACAGACCCCAAATGTAGAATGCCCCTCCAAGAACTATTTAAATTTACACCACAGAAGCTATCAAAACGTGGACCAACTCTCTTTTTCTGATAAAAACAATGAAATGATGAATAACCAGACTATTTACCTAGAGACACAATCATTTCATAATTCATTAAACTTATGGATGATGTTTCCTCCATGATAGATTTTTCTATTGAAATGGGACAATTCAGAGACATGGTATCTCCACCATTGAAATTCCCTATAATGAACACCCAAATCATTTTAAAGATACTCCTAGTATGTTATTGAGTTGTTAAAATTATCATTTCCCCACCAACCTCATTTCACTACCACAAAACAGTGTAGGAGAAGCGATTCCCTTTAGCAACGCTAAATAGAAAGCGCTGATAAAGGGGTATGCCTTTATCAGTGCTAGCTAAAAGCACTGATAAATTTTACCTTTATCAGCACTAAAATAAGCATTGATAAAGGTGTACCCTTTATCAGTGTTTTTAGCACTGAAAAAAGGTAACATTTATTAGTGATTTTTTAGCGCTGATAAAGGGATCTCTTTATCAGCGCTAAAAATGCACTGATAAATGAATGTTTTATCAGAGCTTTTATTTTAGCAATGATAAAACATACCTTTATTATCACTTTTAATGATCACTAATAAAGGTTACATTGGTTTTTATTTAATAACCCAAACAGGACCTCCATGCTCAAACATGGTCAAGCTTTCACGAAAGCTGAATCAAGCCCCTCGTCCGTCGCGACCTCTTCTCCTCGTCGTCCACCTCCTCCTCCTCCACCTTTTTCACTACCTTCACCCTTGATTTTTCTACCACAACTGCCTCTACCGCAGCTGTTGCCTCCGTCGTTGCCACTTCCTCCGCCCTCGCTACCGTGATCGCCGCTGCCTCTGCCGCCACCGCTTCCTCCACCTCTGCCACTACCTCTGCCACCACCGCTACCATTATTGATATTCATTTTCCAGTAAATTGTTTTCTACCACTTGAATTTATTTCCGTCATTATAAAATGATAACATGTGATTTGGTTTGTTGTTATGTAATCGGTTATGAAGCACTTGGTGAAACCCTACTTGGTTTTTAGGTCACTTTCAATTTTTTCCATTCGGAGGATGGTGATTTCATTTTTATAGTTCTTCAAAAATGGAATATTCTAAGTAGAGGTTATAGTTTTTATTGATCCATTTTTCTTGGATTGATTCTTCCATTAGGATATTATTCTTTTTTTCTGATTACTTTGATAATGTGTTGTTTTGGGTATTATTATGCCTATTTGGTTTTTGGAAAATTCTCCCTATTTTGTGTTGGGAATATTTACTTGTATCTTCTACCATTTTATATTTTTTTGGAATATTAATTCCCACTATTATATTTTATGGTTCCAAGTGCTAGTCATTAGCCAATGCGTATTAGGTACTCCCACAAGGATTTGTTAGTCCCATCTTAGGTATATAGGAACCAGGGTATTAGAGTTATTTTGTGACGAATTTGTAATAGAGGTGTAGGTACAACATCCTAAATTAAAGTCAGTACACAATTTTGAATATCTGGTTGGGGCATATGAGGTAATTTTTAGAAACTATTTTTCCAGGTTTCATCATAATGATCCTTCATTGACTAGGGTAGTTTGGGAAAGGGAATTTTAGAAATAATATGATATAAATTTATAAATTTCCATTATTTTTTACTTTGATAGATTAATAATCCAAAACCTGGTTTTCTTTTGTAATGTGATTTATTTTACCATTTCTCTTGTCTGAGTTGTTAATCTGAGTAATATTTTGATGTCACCAATAATTTTTCTAATGTTTTTTACATCATTTTTCTAAGAGGAACCATTAATATTCTCTATGAATAATATTTTTATGTCACGTAATGGGATAATAATCATATGGACCATCATCTTATTGATATTATTGTTTTCATTGTCTAAAAAATGGTATAAGAAACTTCATGCCTTCACAATGAGTCACCAATTTTGGAACATTTAAGCGATGAATCAGGGAATATTTCCTATGATTTACTCTTCCAGAAGACACTATATTTACACAATTATAATGATCCTAAAGTTAATGTTTATTTTTGTAGAATGATAAAGATTTTGTATGAGTTCCTTTATGGTTAATGTAATGGTTTACGCATGATTTTATTTCATTATATTATTACTTGCAAGAGGGTGAGTAAACCTTGAAACTCGTTCTTTATATATGATCTAATGGTTAGCTTATATCCCCTTATTAACTATTCTTGATATTCTATATTATTCCTTTATACAGTGTATAATTTTTATGCTATTGAATTACCTGAAGAACATACATGGGTCAAGAATACATCAGATATAGGATGAGTTGGGGGAATTTCTTGCAAGGGTGATGTCTTATACAATTATGTCAAACGATTTGGTTGGGACATTCCATCATCTAAGGATAACAACCACCATCAGGGTGGGATTGTGGTGTTCCTAAAAATGACCATCATTAGGATAGGACATGTTGTGAAAGGTGTGATAATAGAAGATTGATCAGGGCTTACTCATTTGGGATATACTATCTAGAATAAACATGGGGATTATACCTAATATGGAGGACCTATTGGTCAGGGATTACCCATTTTATGTTTATCAAGTATATTTTAAAATTCTGTTAAACTCATTCGATTGAAGGTGGGTTCTATAATTTCTTGTTATCTTAAGGCATGTATAACTATGGTGTGAGTTTATTTCTCTTTTAGTGGTTTCTTGGGGTTTGTGGGATGTGGTAAATGGTGTAATAGATTTTAGATTATTTTATTCTCATGGGTTTCCCCTATTTTATGTTTTCTTTTTTGTTGGAAATCTCTTCTACTGGGCGCCTCTCCTCTACCACGAACTCAACTCTACCATGTGCTTAACGACACCTTCACGGTGAGTATTATTTTTTTACTCATTGGTTTCCTCTTGTTCACATGTTATTACTATTTTATATTGATGGTTATAATGTGATATGTACGGGCAAAACGCCCCACTGAAAATCTTTGTCGATGGTGGTCCTTATTTGCGCACTTAATGAATTGAATGTTTGAATGTACTTGTTGAACATTGGAATATAAAAATTGGTAATTTTTGTATACTTGGATTATGAATGAACACCCCAATATTATAAAACATTTGTGATAACCTCTGTATTAACAAACCAAATTGAATAAGGGATGCTTTGTAAAATCTAAAATTGCGATTCTTTGGTTTCTATGGTGTTGCGATTGTGATCACGATTGTTTTTTTGTATGGTGTTACAGTTATTGGCATTATTGATATGCCATTTGTTTTCCATGTCATAGTTCTTACACCATTTAATATCAATAAAAACATTACCCATTTCAATTGCACTACCACTTTTTTACAAGTGCAATTCCACTGAATCCTAGAAAACCACTTCTAGAGGAATCTATGAGACACTTTAAAATACATGGTATGTAATCTTGTTAAATGGTACATGATTCAACATACATGTATTTCATATAGATTTTAATTCCACAAAACATTTATCTCCAAAATTTACACCACATGACTAATCTTTTGACTCAAACATTGAATATGTTTGATTTTAAATGTTACATGTCATGTGAACCTAGGTCATACAGAATGTATCTCCAAGAAATATACATCAGCATGAAACCATGTACATGCCATGAAATAAGGTTAGAACCATATGACATGTGTTTTACTTCACTAACTATATGTATAAAAAACATAGAAACTTTATCTGTATAGACTATACACCCCTAGTGGCCATGTAAGAACTACACACCTTGTATTCCACAAAAATGTGATCCATAGCTGGTGAGGTGACATAGTATGTATCTAAAGTACATGAATCTAGATCATGTTGTTCTATATGTCATGTATTTTAAAAGGCATCATTCAGTCATTGTAAAACTATCTTGGAATTAATTTCATATATTTCAGATTAAATCAGACATCTTATCGATACACGATGTTCACCCAACTGGACACACCATGTATATGGATTTCACATGAGTTTAGATGAATTTTTACCATGATTTGTTTTTATAAAACCCAAACAAAGACACATGATTAATTAAAACATAATATTCAGAATGTTCGGGATCAAACCCATAAAGATGATGAATATGAATAAAGAATGGTTGAATGCCAATCGGTTGACAAAAGACTATGAAGATGGTGTGAAAGAGTTTTTCAGGTTTGCAGAAGATCATGCATGTGACCCTTCTCAAATCCTTTTTCTGCATTTGTTAATTTGTAATACACAAGATGCAACATTTTAAAACTAATCATCTAGTTATATAATTTATGTTATCTTTTAATGAGGATTAAATTACGATAGGGCGCTGCATCAAAATCATCTAATACATTGAACAAATACAGGGTCTAAGGATAAGAACGCCTAAAAGATCTTCAATCTGAAAATTATCCTGGTATATATAATAACATTGCACTATCCAAACACATATCAAATAAAATTACATATTGTTTTCAATGTTTCTACAGTGTCCAAAACAAACAAACGGAAAGGACTGTGGTTATTATGTTTGTAAATTTATTAAAGAGATCATATTTCATCAACAAACTAGCATCCCAGACAAGGTATTTTCAAAAATAATTATGATTTAATTTAAAATATTTATTAATCCTTTGTGTACTTATATTTTCTCTGTACTACCATGCCTGTCCTAAAAAGTCATATTTAGAAGATGATATAGATGTGTTTAGAAACTAATGGGAAGCATACCTGATTAAAGATTGTATACAAATAGGATGATAGTGAATTCCTACTACATATGTTATCTATATATGATCATTGATTATCCTCTAACCTTCTTTGGTGAATAAACTTGGATGATGAAAAATGACTTATTAGAGAAGATCGAGATACAATGAACAGAATGAATTCCTTCAATCATTAGATATCATGATTTTTGATGAAAATGATCCAATATCCAAGTCGGAATCTTAAATTTCATGTTTACATCCTTGTTGATTAAACAGTTTGAGCAGATAAATCCCATCTATAGATATGTACCAATTGTGGATTGAGATTGATATTTTGTATTGAAATCTTAATTTATTACTCAATGTTTTCTATCCCCGGATTCATATTATTGATCTTTGAACAAATCAATATTGAAGTAAGGCTTGATGGTGTGCAGTGCGTATGGGGTGAATGATGAAACCACCGAGGATCAATAAAATCCATTTTCCAACATAAGATGGATGGAAACAACAAATACGGACTATATCCACCATTTTCAGTTAGATATAGGGCCTAATATAAATATTTCTGAAATTAAAGTAGAGGGATCAAATTCAACATTCAGAGATAGTATTTTAGAATCTAGAGAAAACCCGACTTCACGTTGTGTACATGGATGAACACACGGTGTGTAGTCCAGAGTGTGTGGTGGATAGAGTTTTAGGAAATCATAATTATGGAGTTGCATGTAGTTCCCCAACACATCGGGTATCCCTTCCCTAGTATTCAAACAAAATTTGGTGAATCACATTGATGGGATCCCATGAGGAAGTACATGACTGCATACCCAAGTACATGGACACGACCAGCAGCACATGACATATAAGGCCCCGACCTTAAACCTTGCTTAATATTGAATTAAATGAATAATTCACATTGAGGATCTTTTCAGGTTTAGAGTTTTAGAGAATTAGGACATAACTATTAAATCTCAAAAGATTACAAACTAGACACTTCTACTAAGTTTCCATAGAATAAAAACTCTTAAAAGAAACATGTATAGTTCCATGTTTAATATATAATGACATTCCCTTGATCCCATCCTTGGCCCTATTCCACATTAAGTCCTGTGAAAAGCATTTCAAAAAAACTTGGGGTCAGCATAAAAAGCTCTGTAAGGGATACACAAAGAATGAAAACTGTTAGTTTATAAAAACAACAAGTAAACCATGTATACTTTATTAATGTAATACTTTTCAACATTATGAAGTAGTACAAACTCTTCACTGAATAAAATATCATTACTTACCCTTTTGTAACCAAAAGATTACCATAAAACCCATATAAATATCACATAACATATAATGTTACTTGGGACATAAACATACTTAAATGGAATAACTATACGGTCGAATTCCACACATATCACTTAATGGAATAGCCATACGGCCGACTTCCATCCCCAATGCATTGGATTTTATAACGTAACCACCTGTACTGGTATTCATGGAACCACCTGTCATATGGTTTATCATGTAACCACCCGTCAAATGTCCAAGTACCATTATAAAATCATAAGACATAAAACAAATATAATGGAAAGAATACATTTCTACACTTTGATCACAATATATCACTTGAATATATTGACATAACAAATCCATTATAAAAACCATTTTTCAATACCAAAATACATAAAATAGTATATGTTATTTATTTCTTTTTAAAAACATTACGGCTTGTTGAGGAAGCCAAATACCAAATAATAGTTGCGGCAGCGGAAAAGGTCATTGTCACCGCGTACGTTAAAAGAAACATTCATTTTTTTCGTTTAGTAAAATTCTTCGTAGAAAAAGATTTCTTTTGTATAAAAGTAAAAGTAAAAGGGGTTTATACACCATATAAAAGAAATTTGTGTATAAAACGAAATATTCCTCAATGAAAGGTGATTGAGACGAAGTCCCTTACCTCGGGTCCGACTTGACTCGATCATTCTTTAACGTCCTGAATAATAAACTTGAGTTAATTTCTACTATCTTAAGAACCTTTTTCAAGTTCATTATTCATTTTATATCCCTTATTTCCATGTTATAAACATTATGTAATCATTTAAGTTAATAATGTTTGTTTTCATGATATTTGGTTCTTAAGTCGAAAGTGGACTTCTTACAATTACATGTTGTTAGTGTGGTCAATGGTTCATTATATCCAGGATGATATTCATGATTTGGATATCATATATATCATATATATCCAGCATATACATGTATTTATAATATTAAATAATCATTTAGAGGTAAGAAATGAAATGCATCGTTCATGGAAACGGTAAGCCGTACGTACGCATGAACGCTACTTTCATTTCTATGTCATATTAATGGAATTAAAACTAAATGAGAGGTATTTATATTTTAATTCCAGAATTATATTCATTATTTATATGTAACATAAATAATATATAATAACTTTAAATCCATCCTTTATATGTCCCACATATGGAATTAATGAATTAAATCACTTTGAGGGGGAGGTAGTCTGCACTTCCTAAAATGAAGATATCAGGTATACCCATAATGGAAGCCATAAAGGTGTGCCATAAATGAAAAATACAGAATCTTAAGTAAGACATAAAAATATTATATATCATATATAAATATAGTGACATCTTAATGGCCACATTTGATGTTGTTGGATGAATATTGAACAATCATCGTTTTGTGAGGCAGAAATTCGCCATCCACAGAAACAGTATGTTCTTTAACCATTAGATGTAGGTGTGTGTAAGTGTAGCTCGAATTATTCTTATAAAGACATCCTAGTATATTGAAGATACTTGAGTTGTTAAAAAAGAAATGAATAAAAAGAGTTTATGGGGTTGGAAAAGCAAAATAAAACAAAAGAACACAAGAGAAAACACTACCTTTAAATCGGGTAACTCTTTTTGATTTGAGCTCAAAGTATTCATTGGGAAGACTTCTGACCAAAATGAGGCTTCAAGGAGTAATAGAGGGATGTGGAGAGACAACAAGAGCAGAGCTTGGCTGAACCAAAGGCTTGAGAGGTGTGGGTAAGGAGGTAGAGGTGGGGTCCATTTATAAGAGGAGAGGAGGGGCACTCTTGGAATGTTATAAAAGTTTACTTTATTATAAAATGATATTTCGGATTCTAAAGGTCCCACATTGATATAATTCGAGGATAAGGTGATAAGGGTTCGAAATATACTCATCCAATAGGTCATTGACAAGTGTATGGCTTATATTTTACATTGTATTTTCATTTTATTTAACTTGTTCATTAATGAGGTAATCGCTACATCATCATGATGTCATATATAATTTAATTTATTTAATGTCTACAAATTATAAAAAAACTACCATGATTTAGGAAATATTTGTATATTTATAATTAATATTTATAGTAAAAAATATGACTTGTATAACCCCATTTAAAAATTGTTTTAGTAAAACAACTCATGTTTGTGACATTTTAATTTTAACATTAAATAAAAAGTTTTTAATGTCATTTTCCTACCAAAATGGCTCCAAGGGGTCCCCAAGTTGACCCATGGATTGTCTTGGTCGTCCATGACACATCCAATAAGGGTAGGAAATGTGTCAAGTTCATTTCATATTATTAAAACATTATTTTTACCTTAAAATTCACTAATTACCTCGAATCGCGATTAAAAACATAAAAGTTACTATTCACCAAAAAAATTATTTTAATCCCATTGAACAACATTTTACTTTTTAATGAAAACCATTTATGTAAGATTTTTGAGATTCAAAACATAGAAGTGGTAAAGTTTCATTTAAACGAAAAATCACTTTTTTAAGTACCACTTAGTGGTTTCACTATTCATCAAAAATTGAAGTTTTTCAGAAAAATACCAAAAATTCACCCTAAGCTATATTTGATATTCTGAATTCAAAAATGACGTCTATTTTAAAAAAACTCAAAACATATAAGTTGCATTAATTAATTTAATAATTAATTCCTGCTTTCAAAACAAATAGCGTGTTTTTATGAAACAATATGTATCAAAAGATTGACACTAGTTTAAGTCGAATTTCAAATTGAAATTAATTACAATGACCAAAATTGGATTAAATGGTAAAAATATATTCTAATTTCACTTTAAAACAAACTCAAAAGATAATCTATCCATATTATTAAATTATATTAAAAAGTGGCTTTGAATTAAAATACAACATTTTTCACTATTCATTAAAAAATGAACTTTATCGAAAAAATACCAAAAATCTACACAAAGTAAATTTTGATATCCTGACTCTAAAAGAGAGTTTTATTTGGTCCAATAGAAAGTACAAGAGTGACAAAAACTATATTTAAAGAAGGTTCACCATGAAAAGGTGATTAGTCTACCTTTAGTGAAAATTAGAGTATATATGCCTAAAATCGAATTCTTTTCATATTTTAAGCATTTATCCTTTATTGGATAAATGTAAAAACATTTAACATATATAATCATATTTTAGTTATTTCTATTCATTCCCACCAATACAACGGCTACGTGTTAACTACCATTTAAAATAATATCATTTTATTACTAGTGTGCAACGTAAGATTTCAAAGAAACTCTTTGTTGCATATCAGGTACGCTATCGAATATAGAAACCCCTTTAAAGTAAAATTAATATTCAATTCTCAGATATTAATAAATATGTATTATTCTTTATTTACCTGGGATGTTACATGACCAGCATCACACCACCTGGTCCCAGATAGTTTGGATAAGACATTTATTTTACATGTACAACATGTACTACTACATGTAATTGGGTCCATATAGCCCCATATACATGTTTCTTAGGTGGAGTGGCACTAGACACCGTTTGGTTCTTATCACACGTTGTGTACCCCTTGGTTTATTTTTAAGAAATTTCAATGATCTGTATCCCATTTGTTTGAACTTGTATTTGAGCACATCTGTTGTTATTTGACTTGCACAATTATTTATATGTAAATACATGAGATTATGGGTATCATTCAAGGACTTTTGGAACTGTTGGATACTCTTCTTCCTTGAATGATCTATAAGTTAGATATCCCCTTAACCATTGTTGTCAAAGGCGCGCGACGCAATAAGAAGCACAGGTCGCTTGGGGATGTATGTGCCTTTAACCACATTGCCCTTACCATATTATTTGGGATTATTATAACTATGTATATATATATGTGTATGTATATATAATCTGTATCCATATATTGGATTTGGATACTCTCTTACCAATGGAGGTGAAGATGTGTAGTGTATTCCACTACATTTCAGAATCTGGCTGTTATTCGCATGCAAGGTAATCTCGTAGGAAGGTATTTATCTTATGATTCTCGAATGGAAGTTGTGTGTCACATGGGGAATCCTCAGGTTTGTGTGGAATTGGATGCTTCCTTTATACCTTTTGATAATTAATGGATTACAATTGTAGAAGATTATAGGAGCAAACAGTATGTGGTTTATGAGGACTAGACGGATTATTGTTCTGTTTGTCACCACTTGGGTCATTTAGTTGTGGTTTGAAATAAGGAAGGGCCCTAGAAGGCTCGCTGTTCAGATCCCCCGGTGTCTACCCGAAGATTAGGAGTTTCTTCAAAAAGGGTTTCATAGGCTAGTGTGGGGGCGGGTCCAGGACAGGAGCAAACAAGACATGAAGGTGTGGGTAAGGAGCCTCACCTTCTAGTGGAGGAATGACAACTAGTTGAGGCATGTAGAGTGAAGGCTGGGGATAGTTTGGGATATGTTCGAGGACAAGGATATGTCCTGAGTAAGGCATTGTATTTTGATTTGAGGGTGGTACCTGTTCTAGAGGAAGAAATACTAGAAGGAAGTGGAAGGGAGGCTCAACCTACAGTGGTGGCTGATCAGAGGGAGGAGGTCAGTAGTGAGTTGGTCAAGGATGGCCAGGGAACTATGGCAATGTTTGGAAGGGTGAATGCCTTGGACGGGTAGGTGTTGGTTGCTGAAGGGGATCGCTTTGAGGAACACAGTGAGGGGGAGGTGATTCTAGTTCAACCTGAGATAGTGGGGACTAGAGGTATGGAGATATCGGCCAGGCCTTTTATCACTTTAAGGAACAGGTTTGAACCATCATAAATCATTTATTATGATCGAGGTGGTTCACTTCCTAAATATCTCAGGGAGTTTCTTCCCCTGGGAGATGATCTCCTAATAGGGATACCATGTCACTCCCTACATACTTAGGGCATGTCTACATAGATAGAAAAAATAGAAATAAAGGACATTTAAAAAACCTTTTTCCCATGGCACCTGTTGATGGAAGGTGAGAATTGAGATCAAACAAGGGATTATTTACATAGAGAACCCATTTATCCCCATCTTATGTTGTATGAGCCAACCAAAGATGATAGGAAACGTGCATCCCAAAGTAATAAGCTAGAAAAATAGGAGGGAAACAAACTTAACATGACATGTTTTGGATATGTGCCTCCCATTTCTATTAATTCCCCTATTCCTGCTTGTATCCTCCACCCCGAAACTTCAACAACAGAGCCCGATGAAACCATTGAGGTGTCAATTTTGATAAACATTCCCATCGACATGAGAGAGGCATTTTACTATGATGAATTTCAAGAAGAAGTCCTACAGTGGGTGTTTTCTCAATAATAATAGGTTGTTATGATCCAGACCCTCCATAATATTTCATAAGGAAGAACCATTCAACATGTAATTCCAAGAGATATTCTAGATAACTGGGAGATCAATTCTATTCCAACGAAGAAGTAGGAGCCATTGGACTAAAGCAAGAACTTAGTATTGGGTCCTATTGAGTTGTCTCCTTCCAACAAAACCCGAATATTTTGAGTATTAGAAGGATCCTTTTTTACTTTTTTGAGTTTGGTTTCTTTCCTTTTAAAGGAGAAAATATGCTTTCAATGGTTATTATACAATAATCATTTTTTGAAATGCACGTTGAATGAAGGGATCCCCCTAGGGAGCCTTAATGTGGAATCATTTATTTCTCTATTCTAGTGAGAGTGTGGGAGGACCCTTGTAACATATAGATTTAGCAACACTTTCTTTCTAAACTAGGCCCAACCTTGTGTATTTTTCTACCTAGAAGAGATCAACAACAACAACCTATCATCCTCCCTTTGGTCGCCTTCTATTTTATAGTTCATGAAGGACTATCTTACATATTGAAAATATAATATTTTATATCCTCATTAGGATAGGTAGTTTTTACATCATGTATGAAGATTAGATAGATTTCTCTCATTCAGAACCTCCTATGGTTGGTCTATAATCAGGTGCTAAAAGACCTCTTCCTTCTATAAGGGGTAGGGCATACAAAAGGCATAAATGGAGTCATTTTCTAGTAGGGTATCCCGATCAAGTATTTTTACAAGGAGTCTCTTCCAGAGGGAATTATCAATATAAGTACGAGCATTATATCTGAGTCCATAACTATTTGTTTACCAGAATTTTTATATCCCCTCTGATCCCAACTGATCTCCCTAAGTCCTCCCTCTCATGCCACTAGTCAGGAATAGAGTGAGGTGAATCTTGTATGTGTGCGAAGTGCTTCTCTTTCTATTATCTAGGTATCTGGCTATGGTGGTCTTTCCCTACCCACTGATCTGAGTACTGAAACGATTGAGTAAGAGACCTAGTTCTTCTTTCTCTATGTTATCTTTTATAGGCATTCATCAGTGCATTTCCTTTGTAGGACATCTACCCTAGTATCCACCATGCTTTTTATAAAATCTCTTTTGGAATAGAATCTTTTTTTAAATCCAATAGGATGTACATACCCCAAGATTAGCTAAAAGAAAGATGAAGCCATCGTCTAGGTATAACTAGAGTGAGTCATATTCTACTATCTATGCATCCCAGTAGTTTTCTAGCAATCTTAGTAAATAAGGGTCCCGTTTCATTATTGTTTTTCATTTCTTATATATACTAACATGAGCACATATATCATGGGAATGTTCTTGGGTCCCCTATGTGTCATCATAGCCTATGATCCTCCTGAATGTCCCACAATCCAAAAACCATCCCACAAATATTTACCTACCCAGGTTATCACATCACAATGGGGAAGGAACTCTCGCTCTACAGTCATCTCTCCAAGTCCTTTGAACTAATGAAAATAAATGATGTAACAGGTAACAATTGTCATTTTATTAATGTATTCTTTCATATTAATGTTTAATTTATTTCATTATTGTATTACTAATATAATATGTGTTTTCTTATTTAGGTGAAATCTTTTTCCTGAGTTCGAATGCTTTGTTGGGAAACCACCGCCACAGACGAAAATTTTTTAGATCATATCATGGATGAAATAAGGATGAAATATAAATGTTTTTAACTATTTGTTGGATAATTTTTATTCTACCCAACATAAACATTTTTTGAAATGTATATAGAAGTGTGTAGTTTTGTATTCATGTTTTCAAGTAAATGTATGTAGTATTTTTTTTCATATTTGCTTTGTGTGTGGGTGTTGTTTGTGTTGTGTGCAGGTGTTGTCATGTTTGCAGGTTCTGTGCAGGTGTTGTGCAGGTTATTGTTTTGCATAGGCTTTTTGGACTTTATCAACACTAGTTAAGCACAGATAAATGGATCATATATCAGCACTATTTTGAGCACTGATAAAGGTAGTGTTTATCAACACTCAAAATAGCGCTGATAACGGTTGTGTTTATCTACGCTATTTTTAGCGTTGATTTATTATACATTTATCAGTGCTAAAAATAGTGCTGATAAAGACTACCTATATTAGAGCTAAGCCATTGCCGATAAAGGAGCACTTTTATTTGCGCTGATAAACCCCCCCCCCCCTTTATGAGCGTTAATTTTAGTGCTGATAAAGGGGAACCCCCTTTATCTTCGCTGAGATTAACATCACCTTTTTAGCACCGTTAAAGGCGGTTTTTAGCGCTATTATAATCCCTATTTCTAGTAGTGTTTATACATGTGAAGATATATTATTCTTAAGAGAATTTACTAACATATACTACACTCATCCCCACCTTACTACTTAAAAAATGTTTCTTCACTTACTGTATTCCTAAAGATAAAAGAAAACTTATCGAGCCAATTTTGACTCACCATTCTCAAAACAATCATCTTATATGGACGATGTATTAAAATATATACACAAAACCTTCTTCTAAGTCATATTTAGTTACCCTTGAACACATATAATGAATATCATTTCTTACTTCCAATGAAATTTCAATCCCAACACTAACATTAATCAATCGTGGAACAACACGAACCTGGGTGTACACACAACCCGATACACTTTATAATCTCTCAAAACATCTCATATGATCCTAACTGAGGTTTTGGGTAACCATTAAATCATCAAATATAATTTTAGGATCTCATAAAAGATATCATATTCTATGAAATTTACATGTGAGATGTATGTGCACAACAAAGACTTCCACATGTCAAGAACACTAACTGATCCCAAATATGTTCAAGTTAGGAACCAGCTAGTGTCCATGAGCCTAACCATTGTGTTCCTACTTGGTAACCCAAATATCACTCATGACTAATCATGAATTTTTAAACAATCATGTTTTAGAATTATAACTCTCATATAGTTTACTTATTATTCACAACTACATTTAATTTTTTCATGATTTATAGTCGACGTTCTTTTAGTATTTCAAGATGCTATCAATATAGGTGACATAATCATTAGAAAAAAAGATCACACTAAGAGGGTATCATTCATTACCAATAATAATTGAGACAATTCTATCATATCCAAGATGATGTATTCTATAGATTCCCAACTATTGGAAAGAAGAGAAGTCAAATCACTACTGGTCAACTTCTCCTGAAAGAATCTTGACTTTCCCGAACAGAACATCATCATTAACTGATCACAATTATATTACCACCCAAATCGTCCCTTGATACCTCCATATTTTCCATTGATTTCCACCCATGACCAATGAAATTTTCAATGGTCTCCTATAAAACTAATGATTTCATTATCTTTATGCCTTGCAATCTAACCGCACTGTCATGACACATAAAATTGATTATGTTTTTAAGGTTGATTTATAGTCTAGTTCCGAGCCTATGTCATCTCTCATGGAGCGTTAGTGGGTTTAGAGTGTGCGTTTTTAATAAGAAGTACTAAAATAGGGGTGGTTTTGAATCTAGTTTTTGGATGAAATTACTTAATTTAATGTTTAAAAGTTTTGAAAAATAATGGATTTTAAAAAATATGAGATAAAAGGGTTCAATGTGAGTTCACGACACACATTAAAGTTCAACATTCTTGAAGATTAATTTAGGATTAGAGTAATTCTTTGGTTGAAATTATTTGTAATCCCGATTAATTCCTAAGCCTTTATTTCATTGCTTAAAGAACCAAACATTGATATAACAATCGTATTGTCAAGGAACAAAACATATGAATAGAATAAGAGCTTCCAAAGAAGATTGAAATCTCATGAATGTGGTTAAAAAAAGTATTCATGTGTTACCCAATTGGAAAAACACAATCCACGGTCACAAAACCTCACACCGATCGGTCAGAAATTAAGAGCATCTCATCCCCACGCATCAAAACAAGAATTAAAATATGAAAGTATGTAAGATTCATGGAAATAAATGTTTTAACACCCAAATTACTCCAAACAAGTATCTAATATATGTGTTGTAACTCTCTTGACATGTGTGTATCGCCCTCACAACGAATGCCCACCGTTTAGCTCTACATCGGGTGGAGGAGGAATCTTGGGCGGAACTCCTTCATTCATGATCCCCCTATGAGTATAGGGGCCTCTAGAACTTATAGGATGAGGAAGAGACTACTATAGAACTCCAAATTGGCATCACTTCACTCCTTGTCTGAACATACAAATGAAGTGCCCATGGTGCCTTTTTATAGCTAAAATGGGACATGGTTTTGGGTACCATGTATTTGAGATACCACTTGTGTATCGGTTGTTGAATAGTATAATGCAATATCAAGACTTGACCAAAAGATTGGAGTTTTTTTCGGGTGCTTTAATCTCTCCCTGTTGAATTTGGAGTCCATTAGACTACTTTAGTGGGATATATTGTCAAAAAACCAAAACACGGATTTGAATTTGGGCATATTTTGTCCCCTAGACATAACGGTTCGGATGATCCACCAGATGGCCGAATTCGGCTTTGGTTTCTTAATAAGAGTTGTATCTCATGCTATTTTCGAGAGGTCCACAATGATTCTTCCCATTTTTATGAATTTTATTTTCTTAATGTTTAAAATAGTGGGCAGATGTTCATGGGATTCCATGTAGTTTGGCCCATTTTTCTTCCAGATGATATCTGGGCCTCCAAATCACCTCCATCTTCAATTAAAATATCAAAACAAGTATTATTTCCCTTTTTAATTGTGATTCACATTAATTCATTAAATAAAACATGAATTGAAATTAATTTTTTTATTTTGAATATTCATTACAAAACTAGTTTAAAAAAGCGGTGTATGGGTGGAATTGAATAGTGAATTCCATTGCGATCACACCCCCCCACCATAAAATTTTCACTCTAAGGAAAATTCACATATAAAAAATTGATGCATGTATATATTCCTTAAATCATTAAGATTTAACATTTGAGGAAATTTTAATTCATTAAATTAATGTAATCAATGCACGGACGAGACCAATGAGTTCATCTCAGTGAAAATGGAAAAAGATGTCTCATAAATCATATCATAATGAAATTCAAAGAGATTCATGACACCAAATTGTTCAAGTAATTCACAATTCAACCATTTCACTAACACTTCATGTGTGTGTGTGAAAACCATTCCATCCTATTCTTTCCACTTTCTATATAATAAATATACGTTATTTTAACATTATTCAGCTTTAAATGAAATTTTTTTCACCGAACCTTCCATACATCCTTTGAAATTAAATTACAAGAATCAATCACTTAATCATTCTGAGAAGTCAATCCATAATCTACCGACCTAGATATCCTCATAAAATTCACATTTCATCACCCCCCTCAGTTATTATTTTTGTTTTTTAGAATTTGTATTTGGAACAAATCTCACACTCATCTCTCAACCCTTGTTTGATCTCCTCATGACACAAATTTAAATAGTTATAATAATATAAAAGGTTTAGGAGGAGTGGTTTTAGACCTTCTCAAGACACAACCCAATTTTTTTGAGGGTGTACAACAGTCAGACATTACGTACACAGGCATAGGTCAATCTGGTACAGTAATGAAACAGATCAAATAAGGAACGAACGTATGAAAATATCATTTAATGATGAAAAATATTACCCTAACATATATTTACCTTATATTAAGTAAGAAATATTCACACTTCGTGGTTTGGTGCAAAAATGGATGGAGACATTAGTGACACAGTTTCCCCTAAAACTACTCACACAAGGGGAATCAATCATCTCAGGTGTTTCATAGTGATACAACCATAAATATCATTGATAGAAAACCAATTCACTAAAAATCACTCCATGATGTTAAATTCATAAAAACATTCAATCCAAAATAGAGACCGGTTTTTTTCAAACGTTAAATCAACATGGAAACAAATCAACCTGAATTTTTAGTAAGTTTCATGATTTGGTGACCATAAGGGGGAGTAAAAATACCATAAAGAAGGTGAAAATGATAAGAAAGAGGAATGAAAATTAAAATCCTAATGAACCCAGAAATATGGGGAAAAGTAAAAATATAATAAAGAAGGTAAAAAAGATAATAAATAAGGAAAGGAAATGAAAATTCTTATCTAACCCAAGAATTTAACCATCCCCCACACCTAGAATGTGTAGTGTCCTAACTGTAATAATTGATAAGGTGATAAGGAAGGATAAATCCGGGTGTGTTTAACTGGTATGTTGTGTCTTGAACATAGAGTTCCTCCATCAGGAACACCGGGAGGGCTTCATGGAAGTGATTTAGCCGCTGCCCATTGATATTGCAAGTTTGATTGGTTTCTTCATTTTGAACCTGAACAACAATAAATAAATATACATTAATAATAGTTTATGGGCCAAAATAGTGGGAAAAAAGCTTAGATGGATGAAACTTCAGCGTTCCATTATAAATTATGACCTTCTGCCCAATGTAGAACTGACGATAAAGTATAGGATGGTCTTGGGCAGCCGTGGGTAACTCCTTATAAATCCTGATGTTTTCATATGCATCTCTCCTCATTTCCCCCAACTCATGAATCTGTAACTTCCTTTGAGAACCTGCACTAGAATGATTAGAATTGAATTTTTTGATGGCCTAGTAGGCCCAGTGCTCAATCTCAACAGGCAGGTGACAACTCTTTCCAAACACAAGATGATATGGTGATATTCCAATGGGATTTTTGAAAGCAGTACAGTAGGCCCATAATGAATCATCAAGTCAAATAATCCAATCATTTCTATTTGGTTGAACCATTTTTTCAAGAATTTTTTTACCTCCTTATTTGACACCTTGGATTGACCATTGATCTATGGGTGATATGCAGTAGACGCTCTATGACCAACCCCATACCGATAAAAAAGTGATTGCATTGTTGAGTTACAGAAATGAGAACCCTGGTCACTGATTATGTACCTAGGTAAGATAATCCAACAAAATAATTGTGTTCTAAAAAATTATACAACTACCTTAGAATCTTCAACACTTTTATCTTCTGCCTCTACCCATTTTGACATGTAATCAAATGACAAAACAATGTACAAGCTGCCAATGGAATTGGGAAATGGACCCATAAAGTCAATGCCCCAAAAATAAAAAATGTCATGAAAGAGAAACAGTTGTTGTGGAATTTCATTTCTTTTAGAGACATTACCCATCCTTTTGTTTTCTTGGTTTAGTGGTCCTTTGAAATAATGGAAGAGGAATGGTTGGGCTAGGTGACTCATCAATATACACACTCTTTACATTGGAAGGGCTTTACTCATGACAAGTTTCTTCAACATTTGGAACATTTTTAATGGTTGGGATAGAGGTTTCTTCAAGAGAGGATGAATCTAATGGAGGATTAATTTTACTTTATAGTTGTTTCCACTCTTAAGGGTGATGGTACTAACATTTATTTTATCCCTAGGGTTAACTACTGGTTGAGATGGTAGTTTACCCGACCCATGACTTTGAATTTCCCCCACCGAGATAGCTAGTTGGCCTAATTGGGGTGTTAGGTCTTGTATGGATACTAGGGCGGTTTATTGGAATTGGATATTATTGGAATCCATTTGTTTACTCATATCTTCTAGGATAGGATCTGGATTTGGAGAGGGTGGTTGGAAAGGCCTTTGAGGTGGTTGAGTATTTCTGGATAGTGGTGGGGGATGGCTACTCTGTCCTTGTTGGTTCCATGGTTGATGAGGCTGGTTTGACTACCCCACTTTCCTATATTATTGTTTGTCATTCCACCCAGAGTTGGATGGATAGTACAGTTCTTGCCTAAACAATTGGTGATAGGTGCGTCCTGGGAAGATTGCCTCACAACTCTCGGAATTTTCTCTCAATTTGGGGAATTGGTTAGAATAATAGGTGTCAAAAGAGAAGATTCCACAACTGATGGGAGGAGGAGATTGAGATTTACATTGGTAGGGAGCGAGTTGTCGTAAAATGGTTCTTACCTCTTCAATATTTGTGTCCACCTTATTCTCAAATTCAGTAATTTTCACCTCATGGACACCTCGAATGGGTATGCTAGACCATGTAATGAATTGTTGATTGTTTTGAACCATGTTCTAAATCAGGGTTCTTACAGCAATTCGGGACTTATCAACCAGGACACCACCTGCAACAACATCGATCATATTTCGATCAATAGGGATTAATCCTTAATAAAAGTATTGAACTAAATTTCATCACTTATTTGTTGTTGTGGGAAACATTAACATAACCTTTTAAAGTGTTGTCAATATTCAGGTAATTTTTCACCTTGATATTGTCTTATCCCAAAACATTTATTCCTTATCATTGCAGTTCGAGAGGATAGGAAATAAGTTTTCAGGAAAAATTTGTTTCATGTCTGCCCAACCTCTTATTGGGTAATTAACATAATAAAGCCAATCATTTTCAGTATCATCTAAATAAAAGGGGAATTCTCTAAGATTTACTTATTCCTCCTCCAAACTAGTAGGTTTTAATGTTGTACAAATAGTGTGAAATTCTTTTAAATGATTATGTGGGTCATCTCCAATAAGTCCATGGAATCTTGGTAATAGTTGAATTAAACCATATTTTAGATCAAAATTGGGTGCCTCACCATGTAATTGAATGTATGCAGGTTGGATATCGACATCAGGTAAGGTTATTTCTTTTAATGTGTGGTTATTTTCAACCATGTTATTCACATTAATTTTAGTTTTAATGTGGTTTCCCAATGAATAATAAGAAGGATCAAGATGTGTATTTATGTTTTGTGTGTCCTCCTTGAAAGGTTCCTCTGGTGTATCTCGGGGTCGCTGATGTAGGGCCCTCTCCTTTTTGGGTTCAAAAGGTTATAAGTCTCCCAGTGCAGAACATTTCATGCACCAAAACTACCAAACAAATAGTTTATAATACAAAAATATTAGTAGAGGTGTAAGATAAAAAAAATAAATACTCAGAAAAATAACAAAAAAAACTTATCAAAAACATGAACTAAACCAAAGCGCTCCCCGGTAACGACTCTAAAATTTGAACAAGTTGTCATGAAATTTAAAATTGGTTATATATTTAAGGTGGATATATAGTATAGGTCAGACCCTAGGTTTTCTCTCATTGAGCAATGATGGGTTTAAAGTGTGCATTATTAATAAGAAATACTAAAATAGGGGTGATTTTGAAACTAGTTTTAGGATGAAATTACTTAATTGAATGTCTAAAAGTTTAGAAACCCAATGGATTTTGAAAAATATGAGATTAAAGGGTTCATTTTGTGTTCAATACACACTTTCAACTTCATCATTCTTGGAGATTAATTTATGTTTGGAGTAATTATTTGGTTGAAATTAATTGGAATCTCGATTAATTCCTAAGCCTTTATTTCACTGTTTAAAGAACCAAACCATGACATAATAATCATATTGTCAAGGTAATGAATATATGAATTTAATAAGAGCATAAAAAGTTGATTTAAATCTCATGTAAGTGGGTAATAATATGATTCTTTTGTTTCCCAATAGGAACAACACAAGTCATGCACTCAAAACCTCACACCGATCAGTTAGAAATTAAGAGCATCTCATCCGCACACATAAAAAAAGAATTCTAATATGAAATTATGTGATATAAATGGAAATAAATGTTTTAATACCCAAATTAATCAAAACAAGTAGATAATATATTAATTGTAACTCCCTTGAAATGTGTGTAGCTTCCTCACAACGAACGCCCACTGTTTAGCTCGATATCGGGTGGAACAAGAAGCTCGGGCAGAACTCCTTCATCATTCATGATCCCCCAATGAGGATAGGGGCCTCCAAAACAACTAGGATGAGTAGGGGTCTCCTATGGAACTCCAAAATGTCAGAAAATCACTCATTGGCCGAACTTACAAATGAGGTGCCAATGGTGCGTTTTTATAGCCAAACTAGGCCATGGTTTTTGGAATTCTATTTTTGAGATACCTATTGTGTCTCAGTTTTGGAATAGTAGAATGCAACAGAAATAATTGACCAAAATATAAGAGTTGTTGGCCGGACTCTTTATTGTCTCCCTATAGAATTTTGAGGCCATTAGATAGATGGATAGAGATATATGGTCAAAATAAGGAAACACACTTTTGAATTCAGGAAGATTTTGTCCCCTGGATAAAATAGTTCAGATGCGCCACCAGATGGCTGAATTCTACTTCGATTTCGTAATAATAGTAGTATAAAATGATGTTATGGAGAGGTACAAAAATTTTAATCCCATTTGGATGCACGTAATTTTCTTACTGTTCAAAACAGTGGATAGATGTCCATGGGATGTCATGCAGTTTGGCCAATTTTTCTTCTTGATGATCTCTAGGCCTCCAAATCACCTCCACCTTCAATTAAATTATAAAAAAAAGTATAATTTCCCTTTTTAATAGTTATAAACATTAATTAATTGAATTAAAAATGAAGTTCAATTTATTTTTATATTTTGAATATTCATTACAAAACTAGTTTCAAATTGCGGTGTAAGGGGGGAATTAAATAGTGAATCACTATGCGATCACAAGCACAAACACATTACAAGACTCACCAAAATCATGGTCATAAAAAAATCGAACTAGTCATTATCAAATGGTTTTCCTTAGTTATATCACTTCTATATTAATTGAAAAGTATTCACTAGAGATTCTGAGATACACCACACATTATGAGTTTCCCAGTCATCAAAATGAGATATAGAATATCCACTCATAATAATTCTATATTAAATTAATCTTAAATGAATACATGAAACTTATCTAAGTCACACTCGCATAGATAATAGAAATTTGCGTGAAATACAATGATACTGACAAATGTTTAAAACACTAGATCCTCTTGGGATTCCATCCTATGAATTGGGATTATTTTGATTCCTTTAATTCCTAAGTCACTCAAATCTTGACATGACCAAATAACATAATAAATAGCTCAAGAATCAATGATTCCAAGGAACTCAAAAAAGTTGATATATCATTAAAATCATGATGGCTACTATGTGTGTGGGAAAAAACTACCCCATGGTTTTAGAAGAAATAGGAAATATCCTTGATACTATACATAGGCTATCTTCCAAATGAATCTGTGTATCATGTTGTGCTTACAAGATATAAATACTAGATTTTCATTTCTATATACAACCATTAACCTATATGATGATGTACCAAGTCATCCATCACTAATAAATAAGATAGAATCACAAAACCTACTAAGTAGATGACTATTCTCTAGGAATGGCTAACCTATCAAAACTGAGTGTTACATGATACTAATACCCCTAATAAAGGTCACATATACCAAAAACATCAAACCAAACAAGGGTAAAATTTACCATATATGAATCTAACCCTTACCAATGTCACATAAATGGTACCATGCATCATAAGGTTCATAACATCTTGCAAGGAATTTAATCTCTAAGGGTCCGACCTAGCTCAGGTGATCCCCTTAAAAAAGAAAAACAGTTGACCCTATTACGTGGTCAAGTTGACATATTCCAGTAGTCCATATGCCTATTATTTAAGCCCTTGATAAAAACGAAAATGGCCTATGGAAATCACTTATGTTTCTATTAAAATTGAACATAAAGAGATGTTTTAAATGAAATTACATGAGTTTTTAAACTAATGATAATAGATAAGGTTCAATTTTAAAGTCATTAAAGTGATTCACATTTAATCTTTAATAATTTATCTGATTTAATTTAGAACATCACGTACCCACTATACGTAAAACTCACATGGTACCTAAACATACTAACACTACAAGGATTGACAGAAATGTATCATCAAACATCTTTTTTTTACTTTAATCGTTTTTTGACAACCCTACATAATTAGTAAATTTATAATATCTTTTATTTTTAATCATTTTATTTAATAGTAATGATTTTTGTATTTGGTATTAGTAATAGATAATGTAAATTTCAGCTAATAGTGGAAACACTATTTAGGAATAAATTAGAATCTTAATCAACTAACTCTTCATATAAATATATCCCAAAAGAAGATACTATTTATTTTATGTTTATGGTGTAACTGGTCAAGTTATAGGTCACCATTCTGCTATAGAATAGGCATACCCTTATGGTGTTAAATACTAAGTTGTAAAAGATAAGGCGACCTTTGAGGGTCCTGTTAAGAAAACCTGGGCCTATCATAATGCAATCCAATAGTAGTTGTTAATTATAAAAGTTTCAAAACATTGATAGTGGGTTATCCTATAAGAAACATTCCCCAAATGACCTAATTTGTTCTAGTTGTGAATTAATAAATTTATCATGCATATTTTCAAGAACGTGTGATAGTGTCACATACAATTATAGTGGAAACCATAAAATGGTTGTTATTTTAAATTTTACTTAATCAGCTTTGTCTGATAAGATTAAATACCTTTACCAGCCTACTAGGGTTGAGTCACATAATAGTACTATAAGAAACTAATTCATTTACAATAAAAATTAAACATAATCCACATTTATAAACATCTCAAATTATATCATTATCCTTTATAATAGGTATGTTATATGGGTTTCCATCTCCCAGTCTATAAATAACCTATACACATAATGGATTGGAGTTTTTGATCCCATTAATTATGGCTGATATGTTTCAGCCCATGTGAACGATGGTTCATGAATCAAACATTTAATGATTGTTTATTTAATCTTTCATACTCAAACATTATGGGAAAATTCCATTTAAATTGATGTTTTAATTATAAAAACCAGTTATATATCAAAATCTCAAATGGAATTTTATCACAAGTAGTAAACATAGTGGAATATGTTAAATTAATAAAGAAGCATGATACATACGTAAGGAATGTTAAAAAATTAGGCGACATTGAAAATAATTACCTAATCATCATAGTATAATAAAATTATAAATAAATCACCCAATCATGTTTTATAAATTATTGTTCTAATGAAATACTTAAACATGTACAAGAGTATGAATTTCATTAAAATACATAACATGGTATATAACATCTTTAAAAATAAACACACAAGTCACATCATCAAAATCAGCAGACAAACTACAAATACAACTAAATTGAATGGAATTAAAATTGAATGTGAATCTCTATGATCTTATAATGATGCATGTAATGCTACATCCCTATTAAACTGGGCCAAGGGGAGAATAAAATAAATTCTATAAATCAATAAGCAACGTAAAGTACACCAATAACTAATTGTGAAATCATAATGAAAATCAATAATGAAAAACATGAACAACCATATGATGCCTAGACACATAGACTTTTACCTAGTGGGGGTTGATTACTCCCATAGTTGGATATTTTCTAAGTGTTGACACATTTATAGTCTCATATAAACTATCCCCAAATAGTAGGATAATGTAAATAAAAGAAAACCCCTCAAATAACACTTTATAACATCCCAGATTAGATTCCTATAAAACCAGTAGCTGAACCGATCTCCAAATGTCCTCAAGTGTGTCTCTTGTTTGATAGAGTCTATCAAATAGCAATAAGGGTATAATGATTATTTGGGGGGATATCATACATTCATGATCAAAGTTTCACAATGGTATATTAGAGAATAAATAACATACAATAGTAGAATAATTTTTAAATTAAATAACGAGAAATGGAGAAATAATATAACACAAATATAAATAGAAAATGCTGATATAAAAAAATTCATGCAAGTCAGATGACAATACTCAAACAAAAAAAATAGACACAGAAAATGTATCATGGTACAGTGAAGTACATGAATAAAGAAATTATCTAAAAGCCTCATGGGTGAACTCCATTGGAATCCTGAACTCCAGATTATTCTTGTGCTCCTTACATCTGGGTATAAGAGTGACAGTACAAGAAAAAAATATGTTGTCCTATAAGAATGAGATCTTCTCCGGTACCCCAACATAATGGCAGCCTGATCAGGGTGAGAAATATACTAAATAGGCCACCAAAAATAGTTTCTATGGATAAAATCATTCTATGTATATAAGTTATAGTAGTGTTCATGTATAAAGAATAATTAAAAATGTTGAATAAATAAGCATCAATTAGCTCGGGTTCCAATAAGAAACCAGACCGAATCTACCTGCATTGGAATAGGTCGTAATGATAGTCTGATTAGTTATATATATACACATAGTAATTATATATATATATATATATTATAGTTATATATTGTATCTACCTCTACAAACTAATTATTTGTGGATGTAAGTAGCCATATAACTGGAATACTAGGTGCTAGATGGATTGGGGCATTAGTCTGGTATCCATAACTAGTCTAAAGGATCCTATAAGCTCAATAAAAAGGGTTTAATCCCTACATATCATAATGAATGGTAAATTTCATGCTCAACACATGATATGGTGGGTGATTCGTCATGTAAAAATATGAAACAAGGGACATGGTGCGTTATGCCCACTGTGCATATTGTTTCAAGGGTATTAGATGTCTTGTTCAACATGAAATGTAAGGGGGAGTGAAACAACTTTCCCCACAAGTCCCATAATCATCTTTCCATATCCAATATCAATTTAGTAATCATATTATTAACAACATTATAAATGAGTAATAATCTATCTTGAATTATATATATTTATCCTAGATATAACCAATGACTTTAAAAGTTTATTTAATAATAATATAAAAAGAGGTGTGGCATTCCCACAAATTTACATTCATTTCATGTAATCCACTTCTTTCATTTAAACAATTAAAACCATTCTGAAGTAATCCATTTAGTTTATACAATATTTTTTTAATAAATGCATGATAATTTACAATGAATCCATGCCAAACATACATAGTAGGTGGTTGGTCTATGATCATTTAGAATGATGGAAACTATAACACGCTATGATTTTGTGAAATATTTTTTTCAAATTAATTTATTATTTTTAATATTTTTCATTTCATATAATACACAATATGAATTTTGTTATATGAAGAACTAAGTTTTTATTTAATTATACATGACACCAAGTTAATGTTGTTGTACACACAACACATAAATTAGCATGTGGTACATGAAAAACTATGTTTATCTTATGTTATAAAATGTATTGAGTTCCCTCAATATCTCGTGTCACATGGAAGACCGAGTTTTACTAAATTATAATATAATATAAGTATTGTTATTAATATATTATTATAGTTACCACCTAGCCTTCAGAATGGATGTTATAAAAAATATTAAATAAATTATGGAAATATCTTTTAAACATGTATATGATAATAATTATTTGGTGACCAATTTACTATAAATTAATGTAAACCCCATTTAAAAATATAGAACACATTTCATTAGAAAACTAAATTTAGGAAACAAAATTAGTTCTAACATAATAAATTTATTAAGAATCATTTGATAAATGATTTTAATGATATATATATATATATATTTATATTATTTTTAAAAAAAAATTAGCATTAAAATAATATTTATTATATACATGTGATATGAATGAATAGTTTTTCATGAATATAAAGATGTATTTTTTCCAAATGTTAATTTTAAATCCTTTTACTCGAGAACCAACTTTAAATAAAATTTATTACACCTCAATAATTATTATTTGGTAAAATACACTTCATTTGTTAAAGATTAATTTTAAAATATACATTGGAAGAATTGTTTTCATTTTTTGAGAAGTTTCATTTTATGATGAAGATTGAAAAAGAATGAATTATAATTCAAAATAGATCCTTCTTAAAATTTGTCAAAATAGTAAAATTATAATTCAATTTTTTCTAAAAGTGTAATTAGATCATATTTTCATAAATTATTCCATTTTTTTAATTGAAACCAATTTCAGATTGATATTGGATATAAATCCATTTCAAATATGTTGACATTTTCGCTTAAAAACACATTATAAGGACATGACTGCAGGATTATTTATAAATTTGTTTCAACTAATTATGTGTTTAGGATTTGGAGAAATGTATTCAATATTTTTATTCATCATTATATAAGATTTATAATAAGATAAACTATGGTTTTGACTAAATATATTAGTGAGATTAATTAAAATAAATTACCATTATTATAGTAAAAATTAGTTTACATAACGGTGAGACATTAATCGTAATTGGTAAAATAACCTATTTTATTGTCCAAAAGAATTTTTATTCTTGTATTTATTTATATTACCATTCTAGATAAATTTTTGACAACTATTATATTCCCATTACATAAAGGAAACCTCCCAATAGTGTTTATCTTTTTATTTTTACAAGAATGTCACTCATCCTCCATTATAAAATGGAAATCACCCACTCACTTAATCAAACCTCTCAAGCCATATTGGATCATCCAAAACCTACCATAATAATCTCAAAATATCTCTCCCTTAATTCGGTAATCCTGCATTTATACTTAAATTTACACATGGAACACCTTTTTTTAAAACCAATATGAGTCACAAAAATAACATGTAACATCTATCCTCAAGCTATTTTGTTTTATTTTCATTATATACCCACTAAAATATTCTTATTAAATTATTAAATATTACACTAAGTATAATAAATATACATATATATTTTAATTATATGGTTTCATCCAACACCTAAACAAACTTCCATAAAGTATGTATCAAATTTACCGTTCGTCTGTTTGGAAAACTATCGCCTCACAAAACGATGTTGTTTTTTCATCCTTTACCACGTATCATGGTTGGGAATTATTATGTAAATAATTTTTTTTATATTATATTTATGATATTTATGATTTATTTATGATTCTATAATTATTATATAATGGATACCTTCATGTATTACATTTTCTGTAAATAGGATTACATCAATTGTAGACATGTGAAATGCCCCATCCTCAAAGTGATGTGATTAGTTCACAATTTACATGGAATATATTAAATATGGATTCAGATATAATATATATTATATACAAAATAATATTAATATAATGATAATATATATATATTTAAATTACTTTCTTTCATTTAATATGATAAGAAAACAAAAACAGTGTTCTTGCATACGTAAGACCGATTGCCTCCATGAATGGTGTATTCCATTTCATATTTCTATATTTTATATATTTTTATAAATATTTATATACTGAATATATTTTTTATATATATAATTTTTTATATTCTACTATATAGGAAATAATTATCAATGTAAGATGATCAACAATAATAATTCAAAACTTGTATGATAAACAAAGTAGTTATTACACAAAACATTACATTCACATGGAATTTTTAATAAATAGGAAATATAAGTCATTATTTAAACATATATGGTATTATATATAGTAATATTTTTCTGTGTTATGTTTATAAAAAACATATATTTATCATATAGGGGATTTGAATGTGTATAATGAAATTTAAGACTTAAGGAAAGGGAATTTAATCTCATTTTTTATCTATGAGATACATGCCATATTAACCACTCATTTTTATGGTGTATACGTTCCCCTATAAAAAGTTATATTATAGATTTCATTTATTTCATGATATTAAATTCTTCAAGTTATGTTAGTCATTTATTTGGACCAAAATTCAATTATTACTAAAGTAGAATGGGTTTTCTCGTCTGAAATTTATTTCTGTGAGACTTATGCCTTATTCACTACATATATATTCAATTTGGATTATATAAATTCCATTAATGTAATATATGATCATAGTAACTAAATTTATTTGTATTTACATATCCATTTTATGATTTTTATTACCTGGCGTTTATGGTTCAAAATTTACCAATTTAGTGATATAATTTTGTCTCAATTTGCATTCTTTGAGAACCATGCCATGTTATAAACCTAAATTATTATATGAGTTGTATATAATTCAATTTGAAAAGTTATATAAATAATATAATCATATTAATGATATTTTAATATTTATTTAGTGTTCTTATTTAATTGGTATTATGATCCAAATTTACCAAATTGGTAAGGGTTTATTTCAACAATCTCACTGTTTATCGAGATTATTTACTATTATACTTCCATTATTTAAAATTTGAGATAAATATCTCAAGAAATATCATGAATTTTATTATAATATGGTTATTATTAATATATTAAATTAAAGTTTCATCCTTTCCACTCTTTGATACTTAAGATAATTATTAAAAAAATGAAGGAAATATGACCTCATTTTTCTTTTTAGTCACAAATCTATTTTATTCAAAAAAATACTATTTTATAATAATATCATTAAAATTAAATTTTAGGATAATATTTTTGTAAATGTATTTTAATAATGTTTTATTTTTTTAGATGATTCCTTTAAATTATATATATATATATATATTCAAAAAAATATTATTTAAATCAACATCTATTTTTAAATGTATTTTTTAAATAAGAAAGAAAATTTTCATCATAAAATGTTTTGAAAATATATATTACATCTAATATGAAAAACATTTAAATAGTTTATTCTCTAGGTAAAATATATTTATAGTTTCATTTAATGGTTTATGTTTAAAATGAAATGTTTTTATGACACCTCTTCCTCTTCTATGAGTTATATGCTATTGAAACATGCTTCTTTTGACGGTTTATGCAATGATGAAATGATTATGAGACCTATAAATTTTCTAAATGTTATGATAGGAAAAAAAATTATACACCTTTAATTTTATGGTTTATGATATAATTTTTATAAAACCTATTTCTTTTATGGTTCATGACACGATGAACGTTTTATTATCCCGTGCCTTATGTAATTATGATTTTAGTATGATAATTATTGGATATATATCTCCCTAAAATGAATTGGGTGCAGAACAAGTTGATGGGATAGATCCACAATGATAAATAGGTTCCTCCTAATAAAAAATAAGAAACATGAGTATCCTAATCCACTGTAGGAAGATGGGTAAACCAGATTTACTATAGGAATGTGTGGAAACCCACTCCACTATCGGAAGAAGGGGAAACCAAATAAATTAAAAATAAAATAATACAACTAGGGATGGTTTTGTGTCCCTCAAAGTAGGTTTATTCCCCAATAAGTACTCTAATATGTTTTTAAAATGATCCTTGTTTATAGGGAATGTTTTTATATGTTTATGTGAATTCCACAAGTCTATATCATCTTCCTATGATATGATGACATGGTTCATATTCTTTATTACATTAAAATTCATGTTTTTTGGACCACCAATCATTATAACATGGTATATGATTACGATAATTGATATATAGGGTAATAACTTCTAATTTCTTGATCATTTTATCATACTATTTTGCTCATGATTATATGTACGTATTTCCATTGTTTACCCCTAATGATCATCTGATATCACTTCTTTATATGTTTCATTTCCCCTTGTTATGATGGTATGTTTCATGTATGATGTTCCTAAGATGGGTTATTTTCATAAAAAGACTAGTGGGAGATAATATATCTCACTTATGTTCCATTGTTTATGTTTCCATGTTTCCAATGGAACTACACAAATATGGTTTTAGGGTGTCTATTTGTGTAATGTATTAAATATTTTTCAAAAATCATGTAATGCTAATGAATGAATTGTGAGGCTATCTAAATTTGGAATCAGAAAAAAGTTTTATTCAACATTTGCAAACAATTATGAGAAAACGTTATTGAGATCCCTAGGGATATTTCAATGGATATTTCTGTACATGTCTGTAAGGATAATTCTATGGATGGATTATGGTCTTGGAAGATGTTCCAAAATCTTGGTAAATGATTGAATGATTGGTTTCACATAAATAATTCAATTTTGGATAAAACATGTGAATATGTATTTAGAATAGATTTTCATCGGGGTAATAACACTGATAACATTGTATTCATCTAGATTCAATCAGGAACTGGTGCATAAACAACATGCTTTACTGCACATGTGGTCTAACACTCTTGGGGATATGATTTTGGAATTCACAAACTATTTATGAAGAATTAATTAAGGATTTAAATAGAATAGGACTATCAATAAACTACTATAAACCTATAATTTCATACATTAAATAAGTTGGTATCATGATTTAGGTATCCTATAAGTAAATTTTCATGATTTTGTGGTTTTCAGTAATGATAAGTGTTTCTCACACGATTATTTCTTATTTTTGTCAATGGAGATGACTACAAGGTATATGGATAACATTTATTGTTTCATATGTGGAAGGTATGGGAATTATTAAAATCGATTTCCAAGGTTGAAATCTCATGAATAGAATTAGGAAGGCGGTATGAGTATTTGTTATAATGTTGAAGAAAACAAGTGTGTAGATAACATGTAAATGGTATCGGATGTTTTAATAGTATCCATTATTATAAAAGTATGAAACATGGTTATAATGGGGTTGATGAAGCTTATGACATGATTTTTATTTCATATTCGGGGAATGAATTATTGATGAATAAGATGATGAAACCCTATTAATGATTTTGAAATAAATTTGGATGATTTAATTGTATATATTTTGAAATTCAAAGACTAAGATATGAGAATCATAAAATTTATAAGGGTTTTTAGTATATGTTTTTTCCATTAAGGATTTTAAAGGATATATTATATGGTACTCATAACATAGAAAAGTTATTTACAAGAATGTTAAAATTTTGATTAAGTTAAGGTAACCCTTAATGAATTAATGATGTCTTGAAATTTATGTTTATTGGATAAAGAGATTATTGGTTTTGATAATGAAAATCCTATACTATGAATTACCATGGAACTTATTATTTATTTGGTGAAAAAAATGGCTTCTATTATCATGATTGATGTTTAATGCTACTTGAATTATAAAATAAATCCAAAAATATTTAAATTATGGAAGCATGCAAGTTTATTAAAAGTATTTATGGTAATTTGGATTATTACTATGTTTTCAAAGAATACATGATGATTTTATTCAAATGTCTGGAATATGAAAACCATGAGATAAACTATTCAATATTGGGATCACTGTTAAGCTGATTTAATAATCATATTTCTAATGGTTATTACTTTCATCTTTCAAATGTTTTATAGGGTTAACTATTTTGGGAATGATTTAGGTTAAACCCTGGATGGGGTATTACAGATTTAAGTATTACCTTAACCTAATAGGATTTATATATATTGGAAAACTTGTGATAAAATTTTTGATGTGATTCTAACTAAAGACATATGTAATGAATTATCATTCTACCTTAGGGTCTGTTTGTGCCTCAGGAATGAAAAATTCTCCGTTATTTCATGGAGTAAGAGATGTTGTTGAAATCGACAAATGCACAATGAAAGGGAGAAACTATTGATATGGATGTTAATAAAATCAAGTGTGTATATCTTGTTATTTTCATAAACAAAAAAATGAATCATCAACAATTGGAAAAGGAAACTAAGAAATATTTATCCTAATACCTTCGTCTATACAGATCCAATGGTCATATAAATCATCACATATTTATGTCTTTGAGGCCCTTACCATTGCATTGGTCATTAACATACTAATTTTCATTGGTAATTATCACACTCTATAGATATTTACCATTTTCTCCAAGTCCCATCATTACTCCCAAACTATGTTCTCCTACGTGGAAACAATGTTAAGAGTTACATTGGGTAACTATTAATTTTTCAACCTAAACTTTAAAATAATTTTTAGTAATCTTATTTACGATGTGAGTTTCTGAGAAATAACATTCAAGTATTGAAACATTGATATCCCAAACTAATTTAGAGTGTGGAATTTAGTTTATGGGGGTTATAATGTAACCAACCTAGATATTGTGAATTTTTTTTGATGAATTCATTTAATATTTTTGATAATTTTCATTTCACACAACACTGAATATGGATGTTGTTATATGAAATCACTAAGTCTGGATTGAATTATTTGCAAGCCCATGTAAATATTTCACTACAAACAATTGATAAGTTAGCATTCAATACATGAAAAACAATGGTTTTTTTATGTTCTACACAATGAAGAGTTCCCTTGATAGCTTGTGTTACACGTAAGGTCGTGATTTCCCAAATTAAAATATATTATTAATATTGTCACTAGTATATTATAGTTACCACCAATCCATTTGTATTTAAGTATAAAATAAGAAATATTAAAATATTAAAATATTGTTTAAAAATATATATAATAATAATTATTCAGTGACCGAATAACTAGAAATGAAAGAAAACCCCTTTGGAAAATATTTAAAATCTTTTACTGGAAAACTAAATTTACAAAAATAAATGAATTTTACGTTAATAAATTGATTAAAACTCATTTTATAAATGATTTTAATGACTTATAAATATTATATTTATTCAACTATTTAATTTTCATCTTAATTGTTTTCTATATGTGAGGTAAGAATTAATCCAATTTTATGAATTAAATAATGTATTTTTTTTAAAAGAAAATATTACCACCTCTTAATAGAAAAACCATATTAATTATAATTTCTCACACATTAAAATTTTTAATTTAAATAATAGACTTTATTATTGATATTGGAACATAAAAATTTACTTAAGGTATATTTATTGTGTTTTTTTGATATGTTTCATTTTTTTAATTAATAGTGAAAAAAATTGAGTTATGATTTGAAACTTATTTTTGATATTTTATTTATTTAGTTAATTATTAATTTATTTTATTTTTATTGTTTAAGTAGATACATTTTATGTCCATTAATCCAATTTAGGTAATTTTAAAAAAATTTACATTGAAATTTTTTATAAAGTCTTTCCAAATATTTAATCATTTTCACTTAAAACCCATTATCACAACACATCTGCGAGATTGATTTTAAATTAATTTCTACCACTTCTGTGGTTATAAATTTGAAAAATAGATTCCATATTTAAAAAAAATATTAATAGTTTCTTGTAATTTCAACTACTTTTTTGACCAAAAATGTTATTGAATGTAATTAAAATTAATTATATTGATTACGGAATAAATTTGTTTACTTAATGGTTAAACTTTAATCTTAAGACGTCAAATGACCTATAAACATTTTCAGAATCAATTAGATGGTAATATTTAGACCATGCATCCTATTTTATTTAATTTGGACAATTATTTGACCCCTATGATCTAAAGGAGACCTGTCAATAGTTTTTACCTTCTTATATTTACAATAATGCCACTATTCCACCACGATAAAAGGGAACTCACCCCTAACTTCCTCACGCCTATCGAGAAACTTTTAATCCTAAAAAACATTAAATAATAAGATAAAAACTTATCTATTTTATCATAAAATCCTCCCATTGGAAATAAATACATCCAATGAATCCATTTGTTATAGATCAAAAGGAGTTACCAAAATATGAGGTAACATCCTTCCTCGAGCTCTTCTATTTTATTTTCATTCTCAACCAACTCAAATATTTTTATTACATGATTATATAATAAACAATTTATCTTAAATATACTGATATGTTTTATTCAAATTTTTACCTTAACCTAGACACACTTCCTACAAATGGGTAACAAACTTACCGTTCATGTGTACAGAGAACCACTGCCTTACGAAATGATGTTGTTTGTTTTTCCTTTACCACATCTCATGGTCAGGGATTTAGATGGAAACACTATTTTATATGATATATATGATATTAATTATTTATATATGAATCTTTAATAATTATATAAAACATACATTCATCCTTTCTATTTTTTTAAATATGATAATTTTGTTGGTGGACATGTGGATTATTGCCTCCTCAAAATGATGTGATTCGTTCACATGTTACAGGGAATGTATTGAGGATGGGTTTAGTAAAATTATATGATATATATGAAATATTAATTATAATAGAGTTAATATATATATATATATACATATATATATATATTTCATTCACATTCATTTATACACATTCTTTTAATACATCATGAAAACAAAAATACTGTCCATGCATACGTACGACCTACTGTCTCCATGAAAGGTGTATTCTACTTCAAATATCCTTATTTTATATATTATTATAAATATTTATATGATTAATAAATATTATATATACATATTTTTTTTATTATTGAAATAATTAAATAATTATCTAAGAAATAGGATCAAGAATAACAAGTCAAAACATGTACAATAAACAAAGTGATTATTACCTGAAACATTACTTTAACATGGAATTGTTAAAAACATGTAATATAAAGACATAAGTGAATCATATATTTTATTATATATATGAATATGAATCAATTATATATTTTTAATAAAATATTATTTATTATACGGGATGTTTTAATGTGTATTATAAAATTCAAGTCTTATAGTAAGGGAATTGCATCTCAGTTTTCATACTCATGAGATACATGCCATGCTCACCCCTCATTTAATTTTTGTGGTGTATAAACATTACAATGATATGTTATATCATGAATTTAATTTTCTTTATGGTATTAAAATTTTCATTTTATTTGTTTCTTCCATATGTATTGAAATTCAAAAGTTTCTCAAGTAGTAAGGGTTTTCTCGTCTCACTTTTATTCCCATGAGACCTATGCCTTATTCACCACTCTATTATTTTGTGTGTTGTATATAATTACTATGAATATATTCAATGAATATATTTCCTAAATTTATCAGTATTTTCAGATCAATTTGTTGAACTATGTTCTATATTATTTATGGTTCAAAATTTACAATATCGATAATGTGATTTTTTCTTAATTTTACATCGTTGAGATACATTCCATGTTATGCACCTATATTTTTCTATGATCTTATTAAAATGAAATTTAAATTTTTATATAATTATTATAATTATTATAATTATATTTTGAACTTCATTTAATGTTATTATTTCATACGTATTATGATCCAAATTTACCAAAGTGGTAACAGTTTACTGCTACACTCTCTTCGTTGATCAGGATTATAGAAGATTGTATTTCTACTAATGAAATCATATGATCCATCGCTCAGTAACAAAAATAAATTATATTACCCTTTATTATTCATGATATCTTCATGTAATGGTACCATTTTTCCACTTTTTATTCCTTTAGATAACAAGGAAAATGTTTTAATGGAAATATGACCCCATTTCTCTTTTTGGTCGGAAATCTATTTTATTATAAAAAACATGTTTGATAAATGTTTTCAAAAAACATTTAAAATAATATTCTTGTATTATTTTCAATGGAAATTATATTTAAAATTACTTATGGTTTTAAAATATTCATTTATATGTTTTCAAATCTATTTTCAAGGAAAGTGGTTTTTAAAGAGTGTTTTTTTAAGTTGAATTTCTAAAGGAGAAAGGATATTTTTCTCAAGAAACATTTTAAAAGGATATTTTCCATCTAAGGTAAACTATATTGAAATATTGTATTCTCTAGTGAGACTATTGCTTTTATTTATTTGAATGGATAATTTTTAAGATAATAAGTTATTTCTAATAATTTTCCCTCTTCCTCGAGTTAAATCGTTTTAAAAACCACTTCATTTCACATGATATGAATTGATAAAATGATTATAAGACCTATCTATTTTATGTGGTTATGATATGATGACATGTCTATGTTACCCATTTCATTTTATAGGTTATGATATAAAGTTTTTGAAATCCATTTCATTTTCAGAGTCATGATTTGATTACTATTTTATTATCTTGTGGTACATGTATGTATGATTTTATTATGTTATGGGTAGAACCTATATATACCTATTATTAACTCATTAAAAACTATTATATAAATATATAATGATGGGAAAAACATTCAACAACTTGATAAAAAATTCGAAACATGTTTTTCCTAATCCAATATGGGTAACAGGTGTGTCCAGATCCGCAATCGAATGATGGGGAAACTCGATTCACTGTGGGATGATGGGGAAACATTATCCACAATGGGTATATGGGGAAGATCTATTCAAAATTTGGAAATGACTATGACTAGGTATGGTGGTATGTTAGATGTAGAAGGTTTATTCCCCATTATGTTCCATGATATGTTTTTTCAGTTTCCCTTGACATATAAGGAATTTATTATATGCTTATATATATTACACAAGTCTATTTCTTATGCCAATGATATGATCAGATTGTTCATGTTCTTTATTAACTCATGATTCAAGTTTGATTTGATTCCGATATTTATTCCATGATTTATTTTTATAATCATTAATATGTAAGGTATAGTATTCTTTTTTCAGGATCCCATTCTCATACCCGCATTCTTATGATTATGTTTACATATATCACTTTTATATGCTTATTGAGTAAATTAAAACAACCATTTGTGTTTACTTTACGTAGGTTATAAATGAATGTTTTATGTATGATTTGTCTAATAAGGGTGGTAGTCATGAAGAGTCTACTCAAAGATAATGTAGATCACTTATCTTCCAGTGTTTATGTTTCCATGTTTTTAAAGGCCCTAAACTAATATAGTATTTGGGACTTTATTTTTGTAATGTGTTATCTATTCCAAAAATGATGTAATATTAATGCATTAAAACCTAGTGTCCCTATTGAAACTACAATTAAGAATATCGAAAGATTATATGCTCTAATAATTAAATATATATAGAAATAAAAATAAAGGCATAGGAAGCAACAATTCTATAAAGCCATAAATGATTTAAATAACTAATATCTTATTTTTAGTTTACATGATAGTGCACCTTATCTGACATGTTTTATTATAAAACATGAAATATTTAACAAACAATTCATTTATCTCAAAGCATTATCCTAACCAATAGGCATAACTCAAGTCACTAAAATCTATAATTTTTTAAATCTACCAATATTGGAATTTCAATATAATCATTACCAAATTAATTTAACACGCCCTAATGGTTGACTAGTCATAGAGAAACCCATGGTTCATTATCTGATTTAACAAAATCATCCTATATGAGGTGATTGAGTGTAAGTTAGTCTCCAATAACTATGTGATGGGTTCAAAGGTATTCTAGATATGTGCTAACCACTTAATTAAAGGCATTCCATAATTTAAAGGTGACCCAAAAAGTCCATCTTGTAGAACACCATTTATATTTTTAAATTAATAGAAACTTTGGGAATGATCAATAGTCCACCTATAACATAACATGGACACATTAATCATCCAATATTCTTTCTTTATTTTGGAGCACAAATCAATAAGATATAAATATTCATATATTATTATTTTGAAGAAACCCACAGGAGAGAAACAAAAAGCCATCAGCTGGAATGGTGGGAAGAAAAGATAAAAATATTTTTTAGGTTTCATTAAAGTAATTTTAGTTATTTGAACATAATAATAGGGGCGCACAATTTAGACACCTAGTTTGAAAAACCATGTACCAATTGTACAGAATATGTTGCCCAAGAATCCCACTCACATGGGTTGGTCGCATGATTTTTCTAAACATTAATATCCTATGAAAAAACCTATTCCCAAGAACCTACTGTAGGGAAAATGGCCATGCAGTTCCATAGGCATGAAAATATTGAATCATGAGATGCCAAAATCTCTAGAAAAGTGTCATATAGTCTCTTCTAGGGGGCGACATAGTTTTAGAAATACATTGTTCCATAAAGTTTGTCCAGTTTTTTGAGTTTTTGGAGTCTATTGATCCCCAAACATGTATAAATTTCTGAGGAACCTCTTAATAATTTAACCACATCTAACAAAAACACTTTTGAGTTATCCCACTCCTGGAATTACATTCCTAATATTAGTTTAATGAGTGGCCCATCCACCAAATTCCAATATTTGAATTCCTCACAATTCTACCATTTCTTAAAATATGTGTCCTTACAATATATATTGGTCTTAGGGTTTATTTAGGAGGAAGGTTAAAGATGATTACAAAATGAGGCCATATGTATAGGGATAATCCTTGTAAGTGTTGTTTTGATCATGAAATACTAATAGTACTCCAATAACTATTGAATAGTATTAGAGAGTGAGAAAACCATTTAGTTTCCTAACTCACATTAGACCCTATCGGTAGTAGTTGACAGTGAGTATTACTTTTTAATGGATGTTTCTATATAATTTTTGTGTGGTTCTAGTTCATTTATTTATTAACACATCTTATGATTCTTCCAATTTCACATTATGTGATTATATATTGGTTTTTATTATTATAATCATGCTTATGACATGTTTTGGTGTGCTGAGAATACTGTGTTCGGTGTCCTTACTCCCTTATATGTGAGACTTTATTATATTTTTTTTAATAAAAGTTTTTATTTTAAAACTAATGGGGTTTCTACGAAATGACTTCATGTGAAAATTTTATCATAGTGAATATTTTTTTGAAAATGAGTTTGAAACTAAACATATTGGATTGTAAAGAGAAATTATACAGAAATATTCTTAGTATTATTGTCATGGAATTTTTTCCTCACATCTTGAATATTCATTTAGGTCTATATTTGATTTTTTTATAGAAGACACGGGTATGTGTAAGGGTACTATGTAGCTCAGAAACCCATCATTATAATCGATGTTTTTGATTTTTTGGATAGTGGAGATGTGGTGTCCTGAAATTAGGACATGCAGAGCAGTTTCGAGATTTTTAATCATTCAGATGTAATATATTGGCCCTTGGGTATTTATCACTATTTTTAATATTTGAGTGAATATATTGTTTATATGTGTTGTATAATTTTTTTAATGTTGTGATGTTATATATTATGGTTATTTTTGAATATAATCTATTGTATGTTTACTATTATTGACTATTTATTCATCCATTTTGTTTGGTATAGTTGTACAATTCATGGATGGGTCATGAAAACATTTTATGGGTGAAACCATTCTCCAATAGTTATATATAATTCCATGGTTCTTTTTATTAATCAGCGGTGATGGGGAATGAGCTTTGACCCATGTTGTGAACCATCTCAGGTGACATGTTGGGTCAACCATAGTTCATTTGTGACCATAACAGATTCATGATCAAATATATGAATATCATCATACATAAATAATCAAATATGTAATAGGATAATTTAATTTTATAATTTCCATTGTATATATTCTATAATTTATCAAAAAAACGATTTTATATTCTTATTTTCAATCAAATCAATAAATTATTTCACTAAATGTGAGAAAATAAATTTATTCATTTTACAAAAAAATTGAACATTATTATAATAAAATATGGCTATTATAGAACCTTCAACATAAAAAACATATACATTACTATAAAATCATGAATAACCTATGTAATGCATGATATACATGGAATAATCATACTTCTTCAAACATGATGGTAGCTTATATAAAATGGGTAAATAAATATTATATTCACTAAATTATTATTATATGTTATAGGAATAAAATTTTAGAACTAATTTATCTTCAAAACAGAGAACAAATGACATGTCAAACACTGAACAACCATTATAGTTATTAAAAGAAACCTAAAAAATTTATAATTCTGATTATGGATAACATGGTTCAAATAAGTATTAGTAAAATTAGTGTTTCAAAAATGGTTAAATCCATAGGGGTATTATATTTTTATTTTTAATCAACTATCACTCATCAATAATTCGGATGAAAGATATAGTTTAGGTTTGTATTTTTCTTCAAATTTGTTTATGAATTTTCATGATTTTAATCCAATCATTTAGTAACCATGAAATAAAATAATTGATTAGGAATTATAAATAATGATTTAAATGTTTAATTATTCAATATTATTAGAAGGTACTTTTTCATGACCTTGAAAACCCAGGATCACTAGACCGCAAAAAAACATCAAGGATGCAAATTAGCATGATTATTCTTTAGTCACATTAAAATATAATATCTCTTGGCTAATGAAATATAATATATTAAAATATCAATCAAAAAATAATAAAATATAATCTCTATAAAGAAACTCTACATTGTTGTATATAATTATAAACACAACATCTATTCTCCACACCTAGAAATATTCAATAATACTGTGAGGATACTCTATATTTTATAAACCAATGTAATTTTAACTTATTCACTATGATATGCTTATGAGAAAATAAGCCTATAATCGTTAACCAGTATTATTTTTCTTCAAGAATCATAGAAAACACGAAAATAGACATCATCATATTTACGGGGTACCTCATTATTCTAGTCCAACTATTTAATTAATAACTTTTTTTATTATTATCTCTTACATTTCTTCCTTTTCAATATTGTATTCTTCAACTTAATTCTCTTTAAAACCCATAAAAATGATGAATTTCACTCTATATTTTCCCAACTCCATTACACCCTTATAACTATTAATTTCAAATTAAAAAAATTATAAACTACAATTATCATCATGTTATCTTCATATTGGATCCCAAATATCCCTTTAGGTCATCAAAACACCTTACATAACATTAATGGTTATTTATAAACAAATTTTAATAACATGAAATATGATAACATCATCAAATGAACAAAAAATATGTAATTTAACTTGTTCTACCCAAACCCTATTCGGTAAGATTAGAAGGTTTGTAAGTATATCTTCTCCAATATGATCATCTATCTATACTATAAAAACGTAATCATACTCCATTTAAACTAAAGGAATGCCATGTAATTAACATAATAGTATTTGTTATGGATCATAATTGTGGTTCCAAACCCCAAAAACTCTGGTGGTCAACAAATATACTTGATGTAATTCAATACACTTAAACTACAACAACTATTCATCTAACATTAAATATGGTTAAAAATTATCCGTTCATATATAATTGTATATTAACCAATGTGTTGATATTAATTTATATAAAATCAAAAATATTATTTAATGATTACAAATTAAGATTTCAATAAAATAGAGATAAATTTCTACTATTTCAACAATCTCACATGGAATTAATAGAGAAATTGTGTTATTTAAACTTGGTGACATGGTCATACAATTGTAATCATTATAGTGATTTTTTATGTAATCAATAAAAAAATGAACACCATAGTGTAGAACATGTTTTGTTACAATAAAATCCAAATTACAAGTAATAAACTCATGTTTTATTTTATTTAAGTAAATATACAACTCATAAAACATAATTCCTAATCTTATAAAAATGTTTTATAGAGAACATTGAATTTTTTTTATATTTTTTTATGATAATTATAATAAAAATGATATAATATAAGTTAATTTAATAAAAAATATAAAAAACAAAACATTTATTTCATATCCTTTATGTTTTATAATTAATAGAAGAAGTATTTTTACATTCTATTTTATTTAAAAAATTAGGAATAAGTAAATAAAAAATTTAAATTTTTAGGTTTACATAACAATAAGAAGAAAAGACATGTAGTGTGAATAATAAAGTATTTAATAGGTAAAGAATCGGAAAAAAATATTTTTAAAATATAATTTAAATTTTCATCGAAAAACACTTAAAATGATATAAATTATTAAAAAAATTAATTGTCACCCATAATTCATGTTATATTAGAAAACAACACCACTAAAAACATAGAACATGTTATATTCTCTATAATTTATCTACTTTAGTAAATCTAATAGAAAAAATGATTATTATAAATCCTTAAATAAAACTTCTAAAAAAGGTATATTTCCTATAACATATCTTAATAAAGAAGTAAATGATGTAGAAACCATGTTATATAATTTATTTAAAATTAAATATTTGATATAGAGTATTCCATTTTTAAAATATATGATTTTATTGTTTTATATATATGTTAATATTTTGTTCACTAAATTTATTAAATTATTTTTCCCAAGGAAAATATAAATAATATTTGAAATTATTTAATTATAATATTTTATATTAAAATTTTATGGATTGGAAATTCTTTATTATTTTTGAAAATTATTAAGTAATATGGTTTTTTGTGAAGCAACAATATGTTGAGTCATGTGAATGATAGATTCTACATAGGGAATTTATTTGAATAATTAAAATGATAAATGTTAAAATTAAAATTGGTAATGGAAAATTACATTTATTTAAATGTTTTATGTATATTCTTAAAATATTTATACTGTAATAGAAAAATGGTGGTCATAAATAGTTATTTGGAATCAGATTCATTGAAAAGAATATAAATAATAGGGAATTCATTGAGTGGGGGGAGATTTGTCCCATTTAGTATAAAAGTCTCACATAGATTATGTATAAAATAACATAATGTAGAAAAATAGATGTATTGAATTACCTTCCTTGTGAATTTAACCATTTTTTATTATATAAAGTATATTGACTAAGATGGTGATCAAATGTTAGTTGTTTGGATAAATTATATTTCAATATACTTAAATTGTGGTTGTTTATTGAAGAAAAAAATAATTTCTTAGATAATGTATCCAACAATAAAAAATAATTTATGTCATCCTATAACTAATATTTATAAATATGAGATTCAAGATATTTGGAATTAGAATGTAAAAAATTGAATGGAATTTATTCCATTTATTAATTATTTTTTACTTTGAACATTTTTCATTATATACTAAAAATAATGAGTTAAAAAAATGATTTCATAGTATCATATAGACCATGACACTCATTAAAGGTTACGTAATCCAATCCCTAGAATTATATATGGTTCATGACTATTTGGAATGAGTCAGGTAAATTATTCAGAAAATCATATACAATATAATGATTTCATGGAAATCGATTTTTAAAAAAAAATAAATATTCATTTATTCTCATTACTATGCTATATAATGGAATATTGATGATAGAAATTATGGGATCATTATATTGAGATCATTAGTTTGGGACATAATTAATTCTTGGATTATTAATATAAGACTGTTGGTTCATATTCATTGTTCAATATTTATGACTAAATAACATGTATAAATGTAATTTCCAATTTTGTGTTATAAAATTTATTTAACAGAGTAAATACATAAATATGTTTTGATTTTTTTAGTTCTCATAGTATGTAAATACATAAATATGTTTTGATTTTTTTAGTTCTCATGGTCTGTAAATTGTGTCATATTATAAAAATTATAATGGAAAACATTTTTATTAGGAACTAAAAATCATAAAATTTGATTTCAAATTCATATTTATTGAAAATATTATATTTATAGAATTATATTATAATTTATGTAAGGTTCATTTTGTTAACACATGATAAATAATTTTTGAATGAAAATGTTTTAAAGTCTAATTAATGAATAATGGATACATGAAACGGATAATATGTGATATAAAACATATAAACGCATTATGTAATTATTATCATCTCATTGTGATAAGATGTTTAATGTGTTGTAATATTGACAGGGGAATGATATTAATGTGAGAATCAATTGGGTGGATTATTTTCTATAATCGGTGATATTATGATCATATACATGTATTTTAGAATATTTATTATTATTTATTTTGATTCTAATGAATTATTTTGTAAAATCTTTCTAATAATTTACAGGTGAACCAATAATGGTTTTATTTAATTGATAGGATTTGGTGTATATTTAATTTATATAATAGTATCCATTTATATGAAACTAGTAAATGATACTATTATTTTACAATGATTATTATTATTTTGATGATTTATTTGGTTTTATTGTTTGGAATATGTCAAAAATGGTAATAAAATAGACTGATTTTGTTACATCTAAAACCATAATGTGTTACTCAACCCTCCCAAGAAATATTTTAGTGTGTTTGTATATGTAATTATTTGTGATAATGAAAATGGGAATTCCCCAATTATATTTGGTGATAGATAATATGATATGTGTTCTTAGGGAGTTTTTTAGTACCCATTCATGTTCTACTAGGCTATTTTTTATCCATGATGGCTAGATGTTGGTTATATTCATTTTGGTCACTTGCCTCTCTACTTCTTTGTTTCGTACTTATTTAATTATTGGTATGTAGTTTCATCAATTTCTTATTTTAAATGATTCATTTTTGGATTTAATGGAATCAAATTGTTTTTACCAGGGAGTTTCTTATTTTATTTAAGAAAATATTATTCCACAGTTAATATGTTATGTCCCTTAAAACTTGTTCGTAACCTCTTGAAATAGGGGAATGCACTTGAGGCCAAATGGTGAACCAAATCGTGTCGTTGATTTTAATTATTTGGGTTGGATGACTACCAAATGGTGATATAGTATTATTATGAATATAAGAAATATGAACTTTTTAGGTATAATGATTATCATGGTAATGAACCAAGTATTACTCGTATTAAGGAATAACATGACTGTTTATAAAAAACAAATTAAATTTCTAGGTAGTTTCTATAATTCCATTAACTAAATTATTTCATAATGGATATTAGGTGATTGGCTCTGTTGGTGTCTACATATACAGTCACATAAGATAGATGATATATTAATATATTATGATAGGCATTTATAAGGGACACACAAATTTTTATTCATTATTAAAATTTATTATATTACTTAGATGTGGTTTAGAAAATATATTCCAATTGTTTTTAAAATTATTTCACATTAAAATGAATTTGGTTGAAATTATTTTGAATGAACTATGCATAAATTAACTATTAATTTAAATAATTACACGAAGGTGATTTTTAGTTCTTACATATTATATAAATGTGTATGTGTTGAGAGACTATTTGTGTTCAATGATATCGGGAAATCGGGTTAGTCCATCACTATTGAGTTTATTTGTCCATGAAATATACTATTTTAAAAAATAATATGGACTTTGATCAACCAATAGAAGTAAATAAGGATTTTGGGTTTTAGATATAGAATCCTCTTGTTTCTATAATATGGGGTTAAATATTTGAATATAATTATTGTTTTGGGTGAATAAATTGGATTATATATATATTTTTTATAATCCTGATATTTCAATGGAAGAATTTGTTTTTTAATTTTAGAGGGAGTGGCTGATAAGTGTTGAGAATGTGATTTGGATTTAATTTTATATGGGTATCAGACACTAGTAATATGTCAAAAAATATTTATTCATCTTTTTTATTGATTCAAAAGTCAATGAATGATAATTAGATCATATATTTGGAAAACGGGAAAATTATTATGTCCTAAAAAACCTATTTTACATATTAAGTCAACATTTCACTATGGGTATATAAAAATTATACATTTAATTCTAATAGATCATTAATGTAGCTTTGACTAGATATTTTGATGAATTTTATCTTTTTCAATCTACCCACGTATCATGTTGTTGTGAATAATTCAACCATTATAAAACAAACATGATGAACACAAAATGTGTGATTATATTTCATTATATTCCCAATAGAGGCATGTTTTTGTTTATTCAATTGAAAAAGAGAAATAATGACATCTAAAAGGAGGGAGTTATAAAATAATGGTTGTTTTTAAATCATATCAGGGGATTGAGAGACATGGTTATTATAAGTGTTGTAAAGAAATACATTTGATATGGGGTTGTCATAATTATCCTATGATATTTCATCAAGGGATGATGTATAGAGACTTGGAGAGGATTTGAATGAAATATGTTATTGGACGCTCCAATAACATATTAGGATTATGGTTTAAAATAAATAAAACCAATTAATCTAGGGAGCTATCACCAGTAAGGATTGGTTGGAATCCATGGTAAATATAAAATCAATTGTTCAGTGGGAATATTTTCATAATAAAGTGAGTGTTAGAAGAATCTAAAAGGGGACCAAAAATATTATAATGTACCTTTTTTATTTGTTATACATTACCCATAAATGTTTTAATTTTAAATGTAATATAATTTGTCAAATTTATTTGTGGAAAGTGAATATGATAAATAAATCATCTCAAGATCTGAAGCCTTCAAACACTATTTTGGGATATGGTTGATTATACGACACCTTAGGTATGTTACTATGATTTTTTCTAATCACTGGATGTGGGTGGTAGCCTATGGTTCCAACCAGTGATGTCCTTATGAGACTAATTATATTATCCATGAATTAATGTTTTTTGTAATAATTTATTATTTAAATACATGGTTCCACATGGAGAGACTATATTTGGAGAGACTCTTCATGTTAAATTATCAAAGAACATGGAGAGTGTTCATGCATTTTTTAGATGATTTTTTCAAGAATTTTTGGCACATTAAAACAAGATTTATCATGATTGACCTATAAAAATAAATCACAATGTTGAGGTTTAGAAAGATAATCCACATATATCTATAATCGGGGGTTGGGTATATGATTATAATGAATGTATTGAAGGAATAAATTTTATTTTCAATTTTCCTCATACTTTTGATATGCCAAAGGTATAATTTGTTTGTTAATTTTTTATATAGTATTTTACATGTTTTGATAAATTTATTTTCATTTTATTATAAATTTTTTAGGGATAGGTAATATTTCTAAAAATATTTAATCATCCATTATTTAATTTGTTTCATATTTGAATAATGATCTATAGTTCCTAGATTTTGAAAAAGGAAATAAAACTATGCTACAAGACACAACCTTTTTTCAATATAAGCCAACATTTCACTATTTCAATTTAATAATTATAAACTAAAATATAAGAGATTTGTACAGGTATCTTTAACAAGATATTTTTATAAATTTAATCCTTTTCAATCTACCCACATATAATGTAGTTGTAAATCAATCAACTATTATAAAACCAAAAATGATGAATTATTGATGTCTGAGTGTTCTCCTTCCTTTAATAAGGAAGCTATTTATGAATATCATAGTGGGATATGATGTAGTTTACATATAGAGTAGTTGTTTATGCTTCAATGTTTCTACGGAAACGAAAATAGTATGGTCCTTTGGCATGTTTCTGTTTAATATAATGAATATTAATATAATATTATATAATATTTATGTATTTTAATCCCAAATATATATAGTTCTTATCCAACTATATTTTTAGTAAACCTATGGACAATATAATTAGAAAACCTTATTCATAGATCTAAAAACATCTCAAATGATAAGACCTATTATGTTTAAATATATAGGAACACTTTACTAGAATTTTGGAAAAGGATAGAGGATTTGGTCTCTAAGAAATTACATTCCTTTCTTGATTCTATAAGTGGATGTGGATCTGGAACATAGTAACCTATGAGTAAAAACTCCATTAATTTTGCATTAATATGGACTCAATTGTAATATGGTGTGTGTAATGGGATATGATGTAAACCCATCTTGACACTCCTAAGGGACATGCTTTTGAAATTCAGAAAATCATTATGAACCGTCATGAAAAATTTAAATAGAGGATGACTATGAATAACCTAGGATTGACCTCTGGTGGTATAAATTATTAAAGGTTTCATAATTTAGAAATCATATAAGTGACTTTTCATGATTATGTGGTTTTATAATATGATTATTTTTTCTTACATGAGGAATTATTATTCTAGTCAGCAGCTAGAACCCGATGGAACTTTGCTAATGATAAGTGTGATGGAAAATGTAATGATCATCCTCAAGATCATCAAAATGTTATGTGATCCAGATTGGAGAATCTTTTTTATGCTCACATAACTTTATCAAGATTTGAATCATACTGAAAATCCAAATGAGAAATAGAGGGAACACTTTTCTATTGAGTCCTTCATGGGGAAGTGTTTACCTTCATTTAGTGGAACTGTTGATCTATTAGATTATGAGTAATACATCTACACCAATAACAATATATTTTCAATTTTCTAGTGTTTGGAACATGAAAATTGTGTTTTCTCTATATACCATTTGTATTGTGAAGTTGATAAATGGTGTACCCTTATCAAGAATACGAGATGATGTAATGAAATTGACTCAATTTAATTAGACAAGTTAAAGACCTTATTTTTTAATATATAATTTCATTATATTCTTCATATGAATAAAGATAATGATTTCATAATATTAAATAAAAATTATGATGATTTCATTAGTAACTATGAGGAAAATTTTACAATACATGCGAGGATTTATTTTGGTGTAATAGTCTGACATAAAGTATGGTTGATCGATTATTCATTGTCTTAAAACCATTTTGCTTATGGGATTTATCCATAAGAGACCTCTATAGTTATGAATTGACTATTCTATTTTCTATTAGGGTAGAAATAGTGGTTAGAATTACATATCAATCACATGATTTTGATAATAAAATAATATAAGTTCAAAGGAAAATATAATAACCATGTAGAGAATATGATTATCATTTTTTTATGATTAATTTATCAAAATATGCATGATGGGAATTGTATTAAGGGGAATAATAAATTTTTTAAGTATGTATGGGATGGTAATTGGTAAATTTGTTGTTGATGTGATGGGAAAAATTTAACTAATGTTGTGAATAGATAGAAAGCTGAAAAGAACTCAACAAAAACAGTATAGTGTTTCCAATGAAAGGAGTATAGATTCTAAATAAAATACTTAAAAATATAATGTTTCATGACGATGATCAAATTTAGCATCCCCTTAATCCAATGGAAAATAGTTAATTCTAATATGATAACTATTTTTAATGATGGGTGTGATAACGACATAGTGAAAGGTAAAATTGGCATCAACTCTACAAATTATATTATCTTATTTGACTCTTTATCAACATAATATTTTAAATATAAATATTCTTCTAAAGGTATCAATATTCAACACAAACTATTTTATATAGAATTAGTAGTGAAACCCCCTAATGGTATAATGATCACATCTCAAATCTTTTATTCCTCTCCATTTGATGTCCTTAGGAATTTTCTTTCAAAAAAAAATCCATTCGTCCTATATTTGGTGTTGATGTTATATTAGGAATGGATTTACTTTATCTACATAAATCGCCCATAAATTATTGAGAAATGGTAGTCACATTAAATATCAAAAACCCACCTATGATCATATATCAGTGTGAATATAAGTAAGGACATTTTTGGGAGATCAAATACATTGTATGGATATTTATTCTCATCCATAATTAGTGTTTATCCCAATTTGTCATGGAGAAACAATATATATATGGTATACCTATGCTATATGAGTTTTTTTATGACTTTTCATAATATTTTCCTAGCCTTCCACCAAAGAGAGAAGTTAAGATCACAATAGAACTCATAGATGGTTTCATACTTATTTGAATTATTTTGTATTTATTTTTCTAATTGTGATTCATGAATTAAATAAGAAACATTAGGGTAAACATAAAATTGGATTCATTTGGCCATTCGTGTCCCCTTGGGGTTCACCTATTCATTCATTAAAAATAAAGAAGGATAAAAGTGACTCTACATTGATTATTGGTATATAAAAAAGTTCATAATTATGAACAAGTATCCTCTTCTCCATTTTTATGACTTGTTTGATCAGTTGTGCAGAGCTTAATACGTTTCCAAGGTTGACCTTCATTCAAGATATCATCTATTGAGGGCCAACAAGGGGGATATATACAAGATATAATTTTATAAAACACATGGTCACTGTTAATATATAGTTATTCAACTCATCCGCACTAATTCACTTATTATCTTCATGGGTTTAACAAATAGAGCCTTTAGATATTACCTTGATAATTTTGTGGTAGTATTTATAGAATATATTCTTATATACTCAAGGGTAAAGTAAGAACATGAATATCAGTTGAGAAATGTATTAAATAATCTAAATAAGGATAAAATATATAAAAAATTTATAATTTTATAATTTTGGATGAATGTTGATTCATTTTTGGGTTATATAATCTCAATAAAGGGTATATAAGCATATTCATCAAATACCGGGGCTATTGAATATTGGCCCGACCAACCATTGTGACTGAGGTCCATATTTTTCATAGTTGATAGATATTATCAATGGATGTTTTTGATTTTTTTATGACTATATAATCTGATTACCATGTTATCATAGAAGGGATCCAAGTTCCTCTGGATAGACAAATGTGAGGAAAATTTCAAGGAACTGAAGAGAAGAATAGTCAGTGGACCTATTAAAACATTACCCTATTGTGGAGAATGGTTTATAATCTAAATTTATTCATAAAAGAATGTATTTATATATTTTCTTAATCCAAATGACTTGGTTATAGCTTTTTCATCGTAAATATTTTATATTCGTAGGAAATGTTACCAAAACAATGCTCTGGAGATAACTCTAAAAAGTTTTATATTAAGAACATGGAGGTATTATCATTATGGAGAAAACCATGATATATATACTTATCACAAAATTAAAGAATATATATTTAAACAAAAATATTATAAAATGAATTAAAGATTGTGGTTGGATATGATTATAGATTATGACTTCTCAACTAATTACTATAATAAGAAAGAAAAAAATGTTCTTGCTGGTCTAAGTTGAAAGGATAATTCTATATTATCAATTATATTGATCAAAAAATATCCAATAATAATTTAATTTCAATAGATGAATCTAGAAATGTGAAACTAAGGGGAGAAACCAAATATTTATCAATTAAAAGTTCAACCATCTATTCAATTGATGATTAAAGAGGTGCAGATTAAATATTTGAGCCACAAAAGAAGCTTAAAAATGTTTTCTAGTTTTACATTGATCACAATGTATTGATAAGGTTCATGGATTGTGTATTTATTCATAATATTCTAGATTTTATGAAGGATTTGTTAGAGTAAGCTCATAGTTCTTCATTATCTATTCAACTTGGAAGTACAAATATTTATAGAGATTTGAAAGAATGATTCTGAGGGATGGAAGGAAGAGAAGTATCACAGATATTATATCTTAGTCACTTGTACATATTCATATTACAGCTAAAAGAAAAACTTTTAAGGGGTTGGTACATCCTTGACCAATAATGTTATTAAAATTGAAAAATCAACATTGTTTTTTTGTTGGACTCCCCGAAATGACTAAATGGAATAATACTATATTGATTGTAGTCAATCAACTTACTTGGTGAGAACACATTATCTTAATAAGATAATAATTCTCTATGGATAAAATCCTTGGATATAAATAAAGGTATAGATATATTTTCATAGATTACCACATTTCATTGTGTCTGATTAGAATCAGAGATTTACCAAAATGTTTTGGTAAACTGTTCTACAAGCACCTGATATAGATTTGAGTTTCAGCACTATATATCAACCCCAAATAGATGGATAGTCTAAATGAATAATTCAAAACCTAAAGTATATGTTGAGATATTGTTATTTTAATTTAAAACGATGTTGGGATCAACACCTTCCTCTTGTTTAGTTTTCTTAAAAATATAGATTTCACTCAAGAATTCAGATTTATCATTATGAATCACACTATAAAAATAAATTTATAGTCCAACATGTTTTAATAAAGATAGATAAAGAATATTATTGGTACCTGAGATAGTTAAAGAAAATGCAGATAAGGTTGGATCCATTTTTCAACATAATAAGGTAGCTCAGAGTTTGCATAAACATTGTGCTAATAATTATTAGAAAGATCTTGAAATTGAATTGGTTTATAATGTTTTTTAATAATTCCAATATGGAATAGGGCTATGAGATTTGGGATGAATGAGAGGCTAATCCCTTTGTATATTTGTTAATTTGTTGTTATTTATCATATCAATATGATTTTCTATCACTTGGACCTTCCACTAAACCTCTATCAGGATCATGATGCATTTCATGTTTCTCTCATAGGGAAGTACACACTATACAGATCACATCTACAAAATTTTGAAGCCATACCCCTAGAGAATGTTTTTTATTATAATTAAAAAGTGTTGTAGATTTTGGATCATACAAAGAAATTTATATGAGACGATACCACACATCTATTCATACATTTATAGATAAATCATTGACTTGAATAAGCTAGATAGACACTTGAGGTTATAATGAGGTAGATGTATCATCCATTATTTGTATTAGAGTGAATAATTTCAATGCATAAAATCATTTTAATGGGTGTAAAATGTTTCACAAAATGTTTTTTTGAATTATTTATTTCAGATGTTTTATATTATTTATTATCTTCTATTGTATATAATACCAATTCAAGCATCCATTACTTGAATCCTTGTGTTCTCTTGCACTTCACATGACATTGTGTTTGAACAAAACTATGATATATTATTATTATTATTATAAGATGACCACTAAAACCAAGATATTACAAATAAGGATGTGGATAGTATTAAATAATATTTAACAATTAATTATAATTGTTTTACATAAAGGAAACATATTGATTAAAATGTACTTAATTTTCATTAAAGTCTTTTTATATTACAAAGAATATTATTTTCTCAAGAATTAATTTTTATGTATTTTTTGAAATAAATTTTATTTTATTTTTGACACTTTTATAAAATTAATATGACAAAATAACCATCCTTTATGAAATCATTCCATCAAAGTCATTTTTTGGTATAATTGTTTCGATTTTTTTAAAAAATATTTTTTGATGAATAGTGAAAATGCTAAATTTTAATTAAGAACTTACTTTTCATTTAGTATATTTATATTGCTATAATGTATATAAAATTGAATTTAAAGTAATATTAGATCAAATTTTTATTGATTAATCCAATTTTGGTAATAAAATAAGATTTATATTAAATTATTGATATAAAAATCATCATAACCTTTTGGACATTTTTCACTTAAAATCTCACTTTCACATCATAACTACTAGATTAATATTAATTTAATGTATAAAACATATGTTAAATGAATTTGGAAACTTGGATTTAATATATTTTAATCGAAAAAAACTATATTATATAATATTTTCAAATTAAAATTTTACCAAAATTATTAGTGAAAACAATTAAAATTAATTATTTTGACTAATACTAAAACGGGGTTTTGCACGCTTTTTTAAGATTTATTTATCTTTACACATGGGAAATATTATTTAATAAATACGATTTGGTATTTAAAATATGTATGTGTAAATTATCTTATAAATATCATCTTAATTTGTTCATGTTTCATAGATAACCTATGTAAAAAAACATATACAAGTTATCATCGTAAGAAAACTAAATTGTTACAATTTTTGAAACATAAAACTAAGGAATAAAATGGTAAAAATATTATTTCTTATGGGTGGTGGATTTTTTTATCAACCCTAACATCCCTCCACTACCATATTGATCAATTATGGAGTCACATGAGGTTTGATTGACCTAACAATAGTGAATGCATTTGGGTGTTTGCAAAACTTCCACTCCTCCACAATTATAAAAGGGTACTCACTCCCCTACCATCTTCACACCTCTCATGGATTTTATTCCTCCATTACCCTCAAAAATCAATTCCCATCCTATGTAATCTCATCTGAGAAGCATTAGTTTTAAATTAATGACAACCAATAAATTAGTTTGCTGAAAACCAAAGCATGATACCCAAAGAAGAGGTAACTTTTATCAATGAGAATTTTAGATTAATTTATCCATACACATCCTGAAATTATTGTTATGTCATGATGATATAATAACAAATTTATTTCACATAATCTATTTTTTGGGTATTTTATGGTAAATACCTATAAATATATACTCTTCCATCAAATAGTCTACAAAATTGACATTTGTGTGTACGACGAACTACCACCTTGTGAACCGATGTCATTTTCTTACATTTTCACCTATCATGGTTGGACATAATGAAGAAAATATTGTTTATATATAATATTTATTATATTATTATTGTTTTATTATTATTATTTTTTAGATTCCTTACCTATTTCAATTTTGAGGGTATGATAATGTCTCTCATGTGTTGGGAAGAATAATGTCATGTAAAGGAATGTGATTCAATCACTCTTAAATGTATGTTATTATGTATTTTTTAATGGAAATATTTGATATATTTGGATTAAAAATTATTCTATAATTATAATATATCCTTTTCTTTTCATTCATTCATTCTAAAAAGAAAATGGAAATAGTTTTCATATGTACGTATGTAGCACTATCTCCATGAATATTGTATTTCATTTTATATAACTAAATTACATAATATAATATAAATATAAATTTTCTGAATATATTTGATATGTATATCACAAAATAAATTATAGATATTATTAAATTATGATCTATTTAAAATTAACTAAAAAAAATTCAAAACATGTAAGAAAAATTAATTAGTTACTATTATAAACATGAAATCAAAATAACTTTTTTCATAATCAAGTAACAAAAGGTCATAAGAAAACCATATATGGTATGATATATAAATATATGGTTCTATAATAGATTTTTAATAAACTTATAGTTATTATATAATATGTTTTAGTGATTTTGATGAAGTAAATACCTATGGTGTGGCATTTTTCTCTCAATTTTCCTTCTTTGAGAAATACGCTTTGTTATTCACCTATATTCTTTCACAAGGTGTATATACAACATATTTGACATGTAATTCATTGAATTTATTTATCCACACTAGATTTTACATTTAATGTTACATTATTACTTCATGTTTATTGTGAATCAAGGTTATTAAAGTGGTAAGATTTTATAATACATTCTCATCGTTTATCAAGATTGTTTATGATTATGTTTTTGATGATAAAATCTATCGAAACTTCTCTACAAAACCAATGAATTTTATTATCATCTAGTTATTCATGATATTTTATAGTGATATTACAATTTTTTGAAAATTTGTTAATTAAAATAATTGAGTCAATGTGTTTAATAAAATATTACATTATTTAACTCTTCGTTCAGAAATCTATTTTTACCCAAAACCATGTTTTCAAAGAAAAATTCAATTTTTTTTCTTATTAACATTTTATTTTAAAATAAATATTTACCCATCCATAAATTTTTAATAATTTTTTGTAATGAAATATTCATGTCATTTTCCAAAAAATTTCTATTGGGATTTTTAAAAAAATGTGGAAGGAATCTTTTATTTTAATAAGAACGACTTGAATGGAATTGTCTAACATCATGTTAAACCGTTGTTTCAAATATTATTTATAATTTTTCAGAATTAGGGATGGAGCAATGGGATATGGTCTCTCCCACTTGTGATGATAGATGTTAAGGTCTCTGTTCAACCATGGCGCTCTTGTTCCTCCTCAACTATGATCATCCTGCTCCTCCCAGCGGCGTGGCATTGTCAGATACCTCCTTGATGTCTACTCATGACCCTTTGAATTATGTAGATTTTTGCAACCCTAATGTTTCGGTAGAGTCGAATCACTTATCCTATCTTCAATCATCTTCAATTATTTGTTCCATATCTAAGGAGGCATCACAGTAATATCCTATGGCTTGAAAATTGACACATGGCGCAATGAATCTCAGAGGTCATCTGGTTGGGAGGATGTTGTTGTGGCTATGGATCATATTGATGTGTTGTTGTGGGAATATAGGATTCCTATTCTACCCTATAGTGATGTTCAGCCTGGTCCCCAATCCTACAGTGATGTGATGAGAAATGAGTTTCAGGGATGATTCTAGATGGAGCTTGTTCATTGGAACTGTTCAAGGACTCATGTCATACTGGAATAATTTTTAAGTGTTCATCATCTCACGTTGAATCCAACCCTGCAGTGCTTGCTGAGAGAATTTCAATTGTAATAAACTCCTTGACTCCAATAATTGTTCTTATTAAAGGTTCACAACCATGGAAACATAACGATTTCGTCCACAGAACCTAAAATTTGTGTTTCTTATCTAACTTTAAATCTGTTTCTCTTGGTCGAGTATTTTTTCATTTCCATTTTCCGTCATATGACTTGAAGCTTCGTGAATAGATCATTTGAACCCTATTTCTCAAACCTAAATGGCATAATTTTCAGGATTTTCTTTGTATTTTAATGTCTCACATGCGGGAAATTCCTTTTCTCACTTCTAGATTAATCTTCATGGACTCAATTGGGTTCTCTAGCATTCGAAAATTTTGCATAACATTGGCAAGGCAATTGGGTCTCGGATTTGTCATTAGAATGAGACTTAGGATGTTAAGTTTGGTCACTTTTCTAATATGTTGGTGGAGTTAGATCTTATATGCACTCATACTGACAAGTTAATCCTTTCCACTCCCTCTAATAATATTCATCTTGATGTCAAGTATGAAAAAAGCCTCTTTTCTGCAATGAATTTATAGCGGTTGGACACTCTTTGGAGTTATGTAGGAAGAATGTTTCTTCTGTGGAATGTGGGGTGAGAGGTCATTAAGTAGCTCTCTATTATATGATGTTAATGTTGAAGGGTTAAACTTTTCCAATGTTTAATTCTCTTATGTAATTTTTTTATTTATTCCTAATAAATAGTCAAAATCTTTCCTTCTGGTTGGACTATAAGTTTTCATGTTGGATTTCAAAGTAATATAGTCTCACAATTTTTTATGTATTAATTATTATAAATCAAAAATTATATTTTCCTCATAAATTGTTGTAATAATCGATCAACATAATATTCCATATATGATTACATTCTTTGATATTACCCATTCTTTTCAACAAATATGATTCAATAATTCCATTCATATTAATTCATAGAATGGATTTTATATAATTAAATGAGTCTTGTCAAACAATTTTCTATTCGACGGGTTATACCATGAGGAAATACTTTTTAATCCCATTTCATTTCATGAGTTATGCTAATATGAAGTGATTATGAAACTTGTATCTTTTCCATAGGTTATTATATGATGAATATGTTTATGATGCATCTTTAATATGATGGGATATTATATGGTGAATTTCTATGATAGTATAGAACACATAAAAATAGTTTTTATAATGATAATGGTGAGACCTATATCTCTGGAAAATGAATTTGGTAATGATTTATATATCATGAAATAGAAATGATTAGAATAAGGAATGAAGTTTGTTCCATAAGTTACTATTTACAATATAATGGACTTTGGAGTGAACCATTAATACTATGAGAGTTTTGGGAGTGAACCCATTTCAATATGATATACATGGCAGTGATCCTTGAATAAAATAGAAATCATTTTCTATTCATGTGTGTATGCATCAAATCTAAGTCGTGTTCCAATGTTATGCTCTGATGGATGTGGTTATTTGATTCCCTAATGAATCATGTTCTATTAACTAAAAATATGTATTCCATGACTCAATAATATGATCTTTTATATGAATTTTATGGTTTTTAAAATATTATTTCCATGTTCTCATACCCTTATATTAATGTTATGATTAATTATATCAATTATTTACCCTTAATACACATTTTATCTCTCCATTTTCATTTTTATTTTCCCATAGTTGTGAAGAAAATTATTATGTAAGAAATTTATAAGAGTGGTTCTAATTAAGAATATCCTATTGGTAGATGATATAGTTTACAAATGGAACAATTGTTTGTACATCCATGTTTCCAAAGATATTAAATTATTATAGTCATAGGGTGCGTGTTTGTGTAATGTACAGAATATTCATAAAACATGATTTAATATCATTGTATGTTAATCTTGGGTTTCTATAAATATTATGTGTACGATGAAATAATATAGTACGATAACATAATTAATCTATATAATACATATAACCCAAAACGATAGTTTGATCTTTAATAAAAACTAGTTTATAAGGAAATTTTTTTAAACAGTTTTCATAAGAAAATCATTTGGTTTCCATTAAAACAATAATTAATCAAAACCTATTAAAATAAATATAAACATGGAAGTTCAATTGAAGTTAGTAATAAAAAATATTTTTATTGCAACTGAATAAATGTGTGAACACCAAAACATGAAATATAGATAATGCAAAGAATGAAACAAAAAAGGGCCTTAGTCTATTATTATATGTAATAAAAAAATAAGGAATGCTATACAAGAATAATAGGAATCATATGATACTGAGTACCACCATAGTCTATTAGTATCACATAAATATCAACTAGTGGTTTAACACTCAATAAATATTTCATATTCACATAACAAAATTAATCTAATATTCATAATGTGATCTCATCTACTAAATTTCATTATCATAATACATAAACTATGAACAAAATTTAAAAAAAACATTTTCAAATGAATAAAACCACCCCTCTATGGCCCGAAAATTATGTTTTGAGAAAAAATGCACATTTATGAATTTCATTGAACAAATGATGTAAAAAACTCTATTTTTAAAGAATTCCACATTAAAAACATGTTTCACAAGCCCCCCAAGATAAAGATTCGTTAAATTAACTTAAAGATTTATAATAAATGAATTCAATAAACAAAAAAATTACAATAACATAATGTATGTTAATGGAAAAACCCACTATGTAGTTTATCATGTCTCACCAATCGATAAAACCAGGTCGCCATCAAAATGGAAAATTGGGATCAAAGATATGAGGACCTCAAAATCATATATCCATAAGAAGAGTAATTAGTTACCCATAAAACCCTCTATATTCAAAAATAAATTCCCAATAGGGTTCCAAATAAACATTATAAAGAGAGATCATGGTTAGTTTAGGAGAATATATGGAATATCGATAGGATATGTGAACTTACCATGAAGAGAGACACCTAAATTGGTCAAAAACCACAAATTTACAAAGTATAGTAACCTCTAATGCTTTAAGGACTGGTTGGTTTGAGACATAGAGGGATAGTAATGGATTAGTGTTAAAAATAACATAGTCTATAAGGGGAAATATAATTTAAAAAAAAAATCATACATGGTCTCTTGGTTAGGCCACATGGTTAGAAAGTTTTTAATTAACTGTTTGGTAGCTACTGTGACATGAAAAACAAAAAACACTTTTACATAGAAATATCAACATGGTTAGACACACAGTGGTCACATTGTGTGATATCCTATTTGAAAAAGTTATTCAATGACATGTTTTTTCTAGTCACTCTCACTATTATAGAAACTAAAATTAAATCATTCAAACCTTCACTGGAACAAATATATCCATTCTAAACAATTACTACTAACCATGCATAGACAGCGAACCTAACTTGATTTTTATGGAACTCATAGTTTTCATACCCTTACTCTTGAAAACATTTTGAACCACATCTTATATAAATTATATTAAAATGGATATACATGTTACCCTGAGGTAATAACACAACCCCTTTTAACATGAATCCTGTAATTTAATATATTAAAATATCTAGAATATTAGGAAATATACGTTTATTAAAAAAACCATTAAAACATGAAATTTAAGACTCAATTTTAATATTACTCATAATGGTAGAAAATTTATTTATGTGGTATATTTTAAAAAATACTAATTTTACATGTTATTAAAAATGAAAATATACCTCATTTAGAAAATAATAAGAAGATTTTTTAAAACATTTTCATGGGAAGTCAAACATCGATAAAATTTACATTAAAAAATTAACAAGGTGTTGAACAAAAATATTCTTTGAAATGTATTATAAATCATGAAAATTGATGAGATAAGATTCCAGACCAAAGGGAGAAGTAAAATTAGTTTTCCTAAAAAAACATTATTTTAGCCCTTTGAGTACATAGATAGGGATAAATTACATGAACACATGTGATCTCATGAAACAAATACATTATAATAAATGAACAAATATTTATTAGTGATATTTCATAAATGTTCAACATCTAAAATTTAATCATAAATAATCTTAGTAAACAATGAGATTGTATAAAATCTCATGCCATTTGGGTAACTTTAGAATCATAACCACCTGAATGGAATACAATTAATTGAAACAAAAAATACAATGAATATAAATATTTTCTTGATATAACATAACAAATTGGAATAATAGATTCCAAATGACAGAAATACATATTGAATATGTAATATGTCGTACGGAAGAAAAAGTGAGGTGAGAAACCCTTACATTAAGTCTTAATTATTTCATAAGTTCATTTATACTCGTTTATAATAAATATAGATTTATTAAAAATACATGCATGAATAATATTCATAATTATAATAAAATAATTTTTAAATTATAATAACAATTCATTTGATCATTAATAATTTTTCATTATCATTTTGATTTGAGGTTATATCCACTTCATTTCCCTTGTATGTTTCAATTAAATCGTTATAGTCCTTGATTCATGATCATGGTTCCATCATATTCCAATTTATTATCAACATATTAATATCATATATATTTTTATAACAATTAATAACCACCCACATAATGTAGATATAGGAAAATGAATTACTTTTTTCATGGAAGCAGTTGTCAATATATACAATTAAATATTATTTACATTTTCCAATCAAAAGTATAAAAGAAAGATAGATAATATTTTATCATTAGAAAATAATAATTATATTAAAAATACGAAATATACTTATCAAATCCATTATTATATCCAATAATAGTAGGTATTTTGGAAATTTAATCTCATTACATTGTGGAAGCGGTAGTCTACAGGTTCACATGCGTGACACATTCATTCCCCATTTGATGGGAAGAAGGTGAAAATATGGTTACCCTATAATAATATCAAATATTATATTTATGATACTGGATTGAATATAATATTATGGATAAAAAATAGTGGAAGTGGAAGAAGAAATTCACTTTGAAAGGGTAGGAAATGATGACTGCCTATTATTTGATAGACCTCTTTTTTCATAATCATTATCCCTTAATCAGATGGTTTTATGAGAAAATTTTAACCTCATTGATGAAGGGAAGGAATCACAAATTGTTTTTGGTGAGGTATTTTTAATGGATACCCAAGGAAAATAATGATAAATAATAAATTGATTCCATTTTATAGAAAATACATCTAAAAAATGTTTCACAACTAAATTATGGAAAGTTTTAGTGTCTTTGACGTATAATTATATAAGAAGTTTTTATTCCAATCCATGTGACCATTTATAAATTAATAAGATAAATTATACAATATTATAGATACTTAATAACATATTATTATTAACCTAACCTAAGGAAAGAAAAAAATGAAATATGTTAGCATAGATGTTATAAAACACTAATATTTTATGATATATATAATTTTTAACTTCTTTGATCTATTGTGTCGTACACTACACCAATATATGCTTGTGTTATATACAATACTATCTTAGCTTGTAGTATAAGCAACACTATGATGGGACTCTATTAAACAAAATATCTATTTTTTTATATAATTCTTTTCACCCAAGACAAATTATAAACGAAAAACTAAATATTAATGTGTTACCTTATAATCTAATTATTATAATTGAAGGTATGAACAATATTAACTTTCTTTTGAAAAACTATTTAAATTAAAATAAGAGAGGATATAAAATAATAAAAACTCTCTTGATAGATTTTATTAATGTAATATAAATTAAATATATTCAATATAATTTTTAAAAATATTCTTTTATGATATCTAGTCATGAGATAAGAAAAAATTCAATTATTCAGATAAATGATGTATTTTTTGAAAAATGCAGTTTTACATCCTTTGGATAGTGCACCCATTTTTAATCTAGTTTTTCCAATATTTATATATTATTTTTGAAACAAAATGAACTTCTTTGAATCGGGATATCAAAATTTACTCTGGATGAATTGTTGATATTTTTCGGATAAATTTTACATTTTTATGAATATTAATGAGATATAATATTTTAATTGAAAACAAAAATTTTCATCGAAAAAATTTATGTGGTCAAATTTTATTATTAAATGGTTTAAAATTATAAATATAATATATTTTTATTTTTGAATATAATGTAGTTTATTGGAAATTATTTTACATTGAAGTCATATGTATAAACATTTCAATCATTTACAATATATTATCTTTTAAAAACCAATTTTTTCATTCTGATAATAGGATTAATATAAAATTATTTATTGAAACATATGTGTCTTGATTTTTTAAAACTATATTATATATTTGGAATCAGTGTGTCCAAATTATGTAAAAATCTTGTTTTTGGGAATTATGAATATTAAATTCAATAATTTTTATAAATAGGGTTAAAAAGGAAAAGCAGGTAATTGTAGGTAAATATAATATAATAAAATTAACATAACACTTATCCTAATATTATTGGAGTCATTATTTTAGACATAAAACTTCATTTGGTCAAACTTATACCATTTTTAGGCCACTTGGATGAGATCAAGAGAGTTAACATATTTTATTTAAAGAAAGTCTAAATATGCCTCTCTCAAATGTTAAAAACATTATCATTTTTAAAATAATTATAAACAAAAGATAAATTCTAATATAAATATGTATTTTAAAGTTATAATTATTTTCCTTATCATGGTAATTTGTTTGTAATTTTTAGAGAGTAAATAATTTCTTTAATGGCGTATACGTTGATGATGCAGAAATTATTTAATTAATGACAAATCAATGAGATAATTTTTATTAAAATGATACTAACCTATAAAAGAAACAAAAACATGAAAAAATATTATTTTTTGATTATATATTCATAATAATAATACAATTTTCATGTTATGGACCTTTTAGATCCTTATAGAAGAGATTTTGACACTAATATTTTTTTATTTCAAGAAATGTTAAACATGTCACATTAAAATTTTATTTTGTGCTAAATTTTTAATATTATATTTTATAGGAGATATATTAGAATAAAAGTATAATTATGAAATATAGTATATTTATCTTCCTCATAGTATTTTATTTATAATTTTATTCAATACTAATTTAATTAAATAATTACACAAAACTGATGATGCAATTATTTTATTAAGGGAAATATAAAATAAATGATATTAGAAATATTAAAATATATATAATTTTAGATAATTAATTGGTTAAATAAATTTTATAGATTAACTTGACAACTTATAGATATAATAATATATATATTTTAGCTTAAAATCATATCTTGTATTTTTAAAAATCAATAGATTTAAAAGTGTCAAAATGGACACTATTGATTGTTTATCCAATTTACGTATTATTAAATTATTTAAGAATCATGAAACAATTTTTAAAATATATAATAATTATTATATGATATTAAATATTATAAATTATTCATTTATCATCATATTTACATCATATAATTAAAAATTACACTATTTTAATATTAAAACATTTGTTACAATCATTAAAATTAAAATAGAATATGAAAAGGTTAATTAAAATGATAACATTTAAATTTACTAAAAATTTATGTCAAAAATTTATCTTAGGATTATATTACAACCTTATCTATTATTATCATTTAAAATATGAAATTTTTTAGCTTTTTAGATGTGTTTTTATTTAGTTATAAATTACAACTATTTGAAATTCCAAAGGTGTCCCGAAACTCAATTATAAAAGTGTACTTTCTTCCTCACAATTTCAATTCACCTAGAGCCTTCAAGATATAACTTACCACTAACATTTCCCATATAAATTAATTAGTAAAATTCTATAGGTTATTTTCTTCCCAATAGGCCATATCTAGTTCCTTTAAGAGGATATTTAGAGGGAGCTTGTTGAAGAATAGGTAATCTTCTCTACTGATTCTCTCAAATTATTTCTTCTTCCTCTTCCTCTTTGTTTCCATTATAAATTAATAACCACATATAATTTATATACAAATATGTTATTAATATTATGGAACAACCATATTCCACCTTTTATCCAACCTACAAAAAACAAAATTACCATGCGTCCTTACGTACGACTTACCTTCCCCACACTGTGGTGTAAGTAGTTTTTCATCACCAACTTACATAGATGGATATATTGATAGAAATAATAATTATATTTGATTATTATTTAATTATATTGATGATAAAATATTATATACACCATCCAATTCAATACCATTCAACAATTATGGGATCGATATCGTCGCCCGGGTGTAGGAATGACCTAATGTCTCCACGATGTGATGTGATTAGTTCTATATGATCATCATTAAAGAATGATTTTATAAATGAATAAAATGAATAAATATTATATATATTATAGTAATATCATTCTCAAAATTATATAACTATAAACTAATAATAGGAGCAAAGAACTTATTCAACAAAACATGCATATGAAAATAAATCAGTTAATACCCTAATAACGAGTAATAATTAACTTTTATTACCAAAGAGTTGATAATATGTTCATATATGATATCAAAAAAATTAATGTCATTTTAGAATAAGTAAATTACATATTTTAAGACATTATAAACGAGTATTAGATACATAAAAAGGATATAAAACCTAAGGTAATGGATAATTTTGTAATCTCATTTTTATCTGAGATTGTTTATATGTAAGTATTTACTAGGGTCTATTTATTATCCATGTACATGTTTCTTAAATATGTGTTCCAAAATATTATTTTTATTCTTATACAATTTTTTAATGTCAATTTTACCGATTGAATTTTTTTTATTAAATTGTATGAAAGTAATATTTTGTCATTGTTTTTCATTATGAGGTACTTTTTGACTTTTCATCAAAAGTATGATAAGAATGTTCTATTTTATATTATACAGAGTAAATGTATTTTTACATGTCCATATTCCATGAATCTGCCTTCACAATATTTAATTTTTATTTTCAATGAACTTCATTTATTATAAATTTTTTCAAAATTTATAGAAAATAAAATGTTTTATAAGAAGAACAAATATTTTAGCCAAGAATTAATATCAAGTGTTGTATCAAAACTATTTTCCATCTATGATGGAATTATTTAATATGGTTATGTTCAATTAATAATATCCCAATTATACCTATGGTTTGATTTTTTTGTTATGTAATACTATTTATGAAATCCATTTGTTTTATATGTATTATGATGTGATAAAATATTGTTTAAGAACCCCATTTTATTCCTTGGGTTATGTTATGATAAATGATTTATAGTTTTGTGGAACATGTAAGAATGATTTAATTATAAGATGGGTAGGTCCTATATCTCCCTAAAATTCATTTGGAAAATATTTTGATTTGATGAGATAGACATGGCTGGAATAGAAAGTAAATCTCATTTAGTAACACATGGCTGTAACAACAAGTAATTATGGTTCAGTAATACATGGTTGAAACAAATATTGATGTTGGTTCGGTAACGGAATTTTTCCACTATGATGGTCTTAGTAATGAGCCTTGGCTAATAAGTAAATTATTTTATATTATTATGACTTTTTCATAAATCCATGTTTTATTAAAATTCTATTTTATCATGGTTCATGTTACTTTATATTTATGCCTTATGAACTTCAAATATTCATTTTATGAGTCAAAATTTTTATAAATGTTAAATGTGATAAGATTTATAAAATATATTTTCATGTTTTTACATTCTTATATTCTTGTTTTATTTTATATTTTACTTTTCTACCCTTACTAATCACCTGATATCACCCTTTTTATGGATCATTTCCCCAGGATGTGAAGAAGTTTATTATGTAATATTTTTCAAAAAGGGTTCTAGTTTTAATGTAAAAGGAAGGAGAATATGTAGATGATTTATGAACTAGTTTTTTATGTTTCTCCTAGATTCCAAATACACTAACATAATACGGTATTTGGGTGTTTATTTGTGTAATTGTTTTATAGATTCTACAAATGTAATGTAATTTCCATATACGTTAAGTTGGGTTTTTACAGTTGGTATCATAGTGAATGTTTATCCAACATTTGGAAACTATGATGAGAAAGCTTTAGTGAATATATCTAGATAAATTCTAATGGTATGTTTAGGGATGTCCAAAATATAATTATAAGTATAATTTACAATCATATATTTTTGTGATAATCATGAATAACCTATGATTAAACCTAAGATATCAAATATGTTCATATTATAAGTAATATACCTTACTTATGGGTTTTTAATCTCTGATATGTATTTCTCTCACTTTTGATTTTATTCTTAGTCAATATCTAGAAATATATAGAACATATATAACTTTCAATGTTTCTGATTTGGAATGTATGGGAATTTGGAAAATGGATTTCCCAAGTGGAAATATCAAAAAAAAAATCATGAAGGTTATATGAGTATTGGTTATACTGTTGAGGATAAAGAGATTTCAAATGACATGTGAATGGTATGTGATGTTATTCCAGTATTTTTTTACCTTAAACATAATAAGAATGATTATATTAAAGGTCAGGAACCTTATGAAAGGATTCATATTTTAGGAAAGACTAAGATGATGGATCATGAGTGTTGTTTTAAGAATATTGTAGGGTGGTTGAGGTTTATATGTTTTGGAATTCAAATATTATGTAGTTCGAATAATGAAATATATAAATTTTTTTTTATACTTTTTCATTAAGGATTTGAAATGATATTTTGAATAGTTCTAAGGACATGTTAAAGTGTTTTACGAGTAAGGTGATATACTTGGAGAATACACGATTAAGGTAATGATGTAATAGTAAAGGTATTTTTTATTTGAATAAGTAAATTGGATGATTCATGATTCCTGGGAACTAATTATGGATTTTTTTGTCCAGGGGGTTATCCTATCATGGAAAACATATACAACATTTTGGGAATTAGGAAATATAACCATTAATATTTGGAATAATGAAACATGTTTTTTTTTAATATGAATATATGGTAATTTAGGTTATTAACATGACTCAATTGAATAAATGATGAAGTTATTCAAATGATTCTAATGTGATGACCAGAGGATACCTTATGATATATGGGGGATAAATGTTAAGCCTATTTAGTGAACCTCTTTCTAAAGTTTGTAATTTTAGGTTTTAGATGGATGTATGGTAATCTATTTATGGAAAGTTTAAGTTAAACATCTGATGACATTTGTTAGAATAAATTCATATATCCCCAAAGGTGTACTTATTCATATTTTTCTACTTGTGATAGTATTTTTGTTGTGAAAAATATAAATGGAATGACATGTCATTCAATTTATGGATCGCATGATCTATTAACACTTCATGAATGAAAATGTAAACTTCATATATTTGAGTAATATATAAATTGGATGTTTTTCAATGTGCAACCAATGGTGACATTGTACCAAAATCATGCAGGTATATTTTATCATGAAAATTAATCAATATTAGGAAAATGGATTGTGATGTAAAAGTGTGTCTTATTATCATGATTTTTTATGATATCAATGACCTCTTTCACATTTCATTATTTTATGGTTTTTTTATTTTTTACATTAATTGGATCACTAACATTTTTATGTTAAATGATCTTTATAAATATATATCATTAATTATTCTTTTACTTCATAACAAATTATTTACCTATTTTCTCTAACATATATACCTAGTTTTTATTTACTTTGGGTAATTTTTACATTACAAATATTACTTTTTAAAATGAAGTTTTTGTATATGTTTTTACGATTTGGGTTTCTATCCTTTTATAACTACAATAAATTTAGAAGTGAAATTAATTTTAAGGGGGGTATAATGTAACACCAAAATATTTTATGGTATAATTTATTTTTAATTTCTTTGATCTATTGTATCATATTATACACCACGATAAGCTTGCACTATAGGCAACACCAACTTATCTTGTGGTATACACAACACTATGATTGGAGACTGTTACCCAAAATTTCAAGTTCTTTTGATAGAATTAATTTCACTCAATACTGATTATAAGTGAAAAACTAAATATTATTATATTTCCTTATAACATAATCATTATAATGGAAGGTATGAACAGAATTAACTTTCTTTTCAAAAACATTTTAAATGAAAATAAGTGGGTTATAAAATAATAAAATCACTCATGATGAATTTTATTTATGTAATATAAATCTAATATATACGTAATATATTCAATATAATGTTTAAAATTAATATTTTTTATTTTATAGAAATGATATAATAACTAATTCAATTTTTTAGAGAAAATACGTACTTTTTAAAAAATACATTTTTACAAAATTTTGATGGTGAACCCATTTTAAATCTTGTTTTTTACACTTTTATATGTTATATTTGACAAAATAAGAATATTCCTTGAAATAAGGATATAAAAATATACTTTGGATGAATTTTTTATATTTTTTGAGAATTTTGACGTTTTGTTGAATAGTAAAAGGATACTTAATATTAATTGAAAACAACTTTTTTCATCAAAATAGTTTACATTGTTAAATTAAATTATTTAAGGAATTGAAATTAGTAATATTATATATTTTTATCATTTAATATAATTATCTTTATTGGCACTAATTATACATTGAATTCAGATGTAAAAACATTTCAATCTTTTGCAATGTTTTAACTTTTAAAAACCTTTTTTGTCATTCCGACAATAGGATTAAATTTAAAAAAAATTACTTCATGTTATATGTATTGAATATTGAAAAATGGATTCCAAATTTGGAATTAGTGGGTCCAAAATATTTAAATTGATTACATTTTTTTTGTAATTATGAATAGTAAATTTGTTAATTTTTATTAATACGGCAAAATAGTTAATTGGGTAACTAAGTGTATGTAACACACCAGGTAAATAAAGAATATGAAATTTTCTTATTTATACATATTTGTGAATAAAATATTAATATGAATTTAAAGGGGATGCTATGCTCGATGGCGTACCCAACACGCAACAACGAGTTTCTTGGGAATCTTACGTTGCACTCTAATAATAAAATAATATTATTTTAAATGGTAGTTAACATGTAGCCGTTGTATTGGCAGGAATGGATATAAATAACTAAAATATGATTATATATGTTTTTAAATGTTTTTACATTTAACCAATAAAGGATAGAGGCTTAAAATACGGAAAGAATTCAATTTTAGGCGTATATGCCCTAGTTTTCACTAAAGGTTCACTTATCACCTTTTGATGTTGAACCATCATTAAATATAGTTTTGTTCACTCTTAAACATTTTTTTTGACCAAATAAAACTCTTATTAAGAATAAGGACATCAAAATTTACTTTGTGTAAATTTTTGGTATCTTTCTGATAAAGTTCATTTTTTTAATGAATAGTGTAAAATGTTGTATTTTAATTCAAACCTCTTTTTAATCTAATTTATTTATATTATTAGATTATCTTTTTAATTGGTTTTAAAGTGAAATTAGAATATATTTTTACCATTAAATCCAATAGTGGTCGTTGGAATTAATTTCACTTTGAAATCAGACTTAAACCAATGTCAATCTTTTGATACTTATTGTTTTATAAAAACACGCTATTTGCTCTGACAGCGGGAATTAATTATTAAATTAATTAATGTGACTTATATGTTTTGAATTTTGTAAAATAGACTTCATTTTTGAATTCGTAATATCAAATATATCTTAGGGTGAATTTTTGGTAATTTTCTGAAAAACATCAATTTATGATGAATAGTGAAACCACTAAGTGGTACTTATAAAAACTGATTTTCCGTTTAAATGAAATTTTTCCATCATTGTGTTTTGATTTTCAAAAATCTGACATAAATGGTTGTAATTAAGAAGTAAAATGTGGTTCAATGAGATTAAAATAATTTTTTGGTGAATAGTAACTTATTAAGTTTTTAATCGCGATTAGTGGTAATTAGTGTAGTTTAAGGTAAAAATAATGTTTTAATAATATGAGATGAGCTTGAAAAATGTCCTACCCTCATTGTATGTGTCATGGCCGACCAATACAAGCCTTGGGTCAACTTGGGGACCCCATGGAGCCACTTTGGTTGGGAAATAACATAAATAACATTTTATTTAATGTAAAAGTAAAAATGACACAAACATAATATGTTTTACGAAAACAATTTTTACATGGGGTTATAAAGATCTGATTTTTTATTATAAATAGTAATTGGAAATCTAAAAAAGTTTACTACATCATAGTATTTGTTTTAAAATTTTTAGACACTAAATAAATTAAATTATTTATGACATCATGATGATGCAGCGATGACCTCATTATTTAACGATTTAAATAAAATGAGAAGATAATGTAAACTCTATGACCTAGAAATGTCCAAAACTTATTGTATGGGTGGATTTAGAACCCTTATCACCTTATCCACAAACTATATCAATGTGGGACCTTTTAAAACCGAAACACATTTTCAAATAAAGTAATATTTCTTTACTTTCCAAAAGTGCCCCTCCTCTCCTCTTATAAAAGGCCCCCACCTCTACCTCTTTTCCCAGACTCCTCAAGCCTTTTTATCGGCCAAACCCTGCCCATTTACTCTCTCAACATCCCTCTCCTAATCCTAGGGGATTCCCTTTGTGCATAAGCCTTTCAAAGTAAGCCTTTAGGCTCAAATCAAAAGGAGTTACACTTTTAAAGGTAATTCATTCTCTCATGTTCATTTGATTTATTTTGCTTCTACAACCCCCTAAAATCTTTTTATTTAATTATTTTGTAACAACACCAGTATCATCAATATACTAGTATGTTTTTATAAGATTTATTCGAGCTACACTCTCACACAACTACATCAAATGGTTAAAGAACATACGGTTTCCGTGGATGGCGAAATTCTGCCTCCCGAAACGATGATTGTTCAATACTCATTTAACACCTTAAAAGGTAGCCATTATGATTTCACTATTTTTATATATGATTTATAATATGTTTATGTTTTCCTTAAGCTTTTTTATCTTTCATTTTGGGCATACCCTTATGGTTTCCATTATGGGTAAACGCGATATCTTCATTTAAGGAAGTGCAGACTACTGCCCCCTCAAAGTGATTTGATTCATTAAATACCATATGTGGGACGTATAAAAGATGGAACTATGATATTATATATGTTTTTATACTAGAATTATAATATACCTTTATATCATTATTATTCCATTCTATAAAATATGAAATATAAATGAAAGTAGCGTTCATGCGTACGTACGGCTTACCGTCTCCATGAACGGTGCATTTCATTTCTTACCTCTAAATGATTATGTAATGTTATAAATGCATGAATGTACTGGATATATATGAAATATATGATATCTACATCATTAATACAATTCTGGATATAATAAACATTTGTCCACACGAACAACATGTAATTGTAAGAAGTCCACTTTCGACTTAAGAACCAAATATCGGCAAAACAAATATTATTAACTTAAATGATTACATAATGTTTATGACATTGTAATAAGTGATATAAAAGGAATAATGAACTTGAAAAAGTTTCTTAAGGAAGTAGAAATTAACTCAAGTTTATTATTCAGGAGATTAAAGAACGATCGAGTCAAGTCGGACCCGAGGTAAGGGATCCTACTCCTCTCTTCCTTTTTAAGTACACACTTTTATGTCATTCCTTTTAAAGCTAATATTTCTTGTTATTGGGATGATATTTTATATTACACTTACAATAATTTTTATTTTCATGTGATGAGAGACCCTATTCTCTCTCATCAATCCATTTTGGAAGTTTTGAGTGGCGCCATTAGGCTGCCGAACTTTCGTAAGAGATCTAACCTCTCTCTTTCTTTTTAAGTACTCTCCTTTATGTCACTTCTTTTAAGCCCCTCTTTGTAATGTTGGGGGATGTTATTTTATATTCCTCTTTATGTAAATTTTATTGTAATGTGATAAGATACCCTATTTGATCTCATCAATCCATATTCGGAAGTTTTATGTGGCGCCGTTAGGCTGCTGAGATTTCGTAAGGGATTTTTCATCTCACTTTTATTCCCGTGAGATTTATGCTACTTTTGACACATATTCCATTGAAGTGGTGTATGTAATGCCCATTATTCTACTCTTTGTGTAATATAATTTCTTTTATGATTATTTACATCAATTATCTATTGTCCTTCTTTCATGGGGTGTATGTTTTGAATGATACCCAAGTCGGTAAGGGAACCTTTCACCCTCCTCTTTTTTAAAAGAATTCTTTTGTTGGGTCTTTTAATTTACATATTGTTATGTTTGGATATGTTCTCATATATCCTTATTGATGTAAATTTTATGTCCAAGTGATGAGATACACTTTTTATCTCTCATCAACTCATTTTGATGTGATGTTGTTGGCTGTCAAGGGAACTTTTTAACCCAATTTCGATTTCTTTGGGTTCAACATGTAGTCATTGAATATGTCATCCATTGAATATGTGTGAATGAACTTTTATTGTTGTACACTTAATATCCACTTATATTGGGTGTATTTATATTTGTCACACATATTTTTGAGATTTATTTGTCCTTAATTTAAGGATACCTTCTTTATAAAGTATTTCATCACATTTGACATTTCTATTGAGGGTTCATTGTTGTTATGCACCAATTCACTCTTATATGGTGTATATAATGTCCTTTGGAGTATTATATCATGAATCCATTTATTCTCATGATATTATAAAGTTCTGACTAAATGTTATTCCTCAATTATTGTATTCAAGTGTCTCTAATTTTGGTAAAACCCATTTAAACAAAATATCGTTTAAATGTTTTAATTATTTGTTCTTATTAATATACATGTTTTCAAAATGGTTTTAAGGATTTAGTTATATGGATATTAATGGTTTAAAATTTTAAGCGTCAAGGTGGTATGGGACACTTTGATTCAAAAATATCTTTATTAAATGTTTTAAATGGTTTTGGAAATGGTTTCTTTTTGAATGGATTCATTATTTCAATATACTAAAATGTTATATTGTGATTGAAATGTGGAAATGTTATGTTTCCTTTATGCATGTTTTATGTGATACATTTATGTTATGGTTCTTGGGAATTGTTATGAAAACGGGTGGTTCCGTGATAAACTAGGGGCGGGTGAGCCCGATATAGCTCTCCAATGCATTGGGTAATGCGAACGAGTGAAACGTTAAGGTTTCTCCGAAGAGATTTAGGGAATATACTGTGATGGGTATTCCAAATGCAACCAAGAGGGTTACTCCCTATGTAAGAATGTTACGAATGCCTCAAGTTACTTTTATGTCTTATGATTTTTATGATTTATTCATGATTTTATATGCCTATGTTTTATGGGTAATGTATGATTTCATTATTATGTATACATGTAATCATGTTTCCTTTCCATATTTTTATATCCCTTACTGAGCTTTTTATGCTCATCCCAAGTTTTTGAAATGTTTTTCACAGGTCAAGGGAAGGGTACATGATGTGATGATAGTGTCAAGGATGTGTCAAGAAAGAATTCGTGTTATATTTTAAATATGTTTCCGTTGATGGGAAGAATTAATACTGTCTTTTATGTAACCACTTTGTTTAAATGTGGAATGTAATGCATGTTTCATGATCTAATTCTCTAAAACTCTAAACCTGAAAAGATCCTCAATGTGTAATCTTGTAATAACTCAAGATTAAGTAAGGTTTAAGGCTGGGGCCTTATAGTTGGTATCAAAGGTCGGTTTAGATAACTTTAGAGGTTAGGGTATTCTTTAAGCATAAGTGCCATTACCATAATGGTTTTGATTTCAGAAAGAGTCCTAGTTTTAGATAAAGTGAATGAGTAAGTATATCTAAGTGTTTATCTTCCTCATTAGTACATGATGGTTTTGTTGATATACTCACACTGTCTTTTTGGTTTTAGTAAATGGCTGGATCTAGCAGGCACCAAAGAGACATCAGGTTTGAAGGAAACTGTGGTGGTTCTCTGATTAAGATACTAGATAAAATGGAGGATTCAATGAGGAATCTCATGGTTGTTCTAAACTAAATATCAAGGATTCATGATCAACCACTTCAACCTTGGGGAGTTCTCTAATTCATCATGTACGAGATGGCCAACTCGATGTGGAAATTCAGGTAATAATTATTAAGGTAACCATTAGGGTTTATATGATCCTTACTTTTTAGGTAATTATGGGTTACTCTATGATATGATGGAAAATGAAGGGCATGAGATAAACTAGAGGTTAAAATATGTTATGATTATTTTTGAAGATTTTATCTCGTTTTGGGGAATGTTTTAAGAATTATATAGTTTTGGAAAAAGGACAACACGCAGACCGTGTGACATCCCGTCGCATCGGACAAAGCTGCGGGAATCGAACCAACAACCAAAGTGCGACTGGTATTTATCGCCTACCACTGGACTACGTGAAGTCCCTGGTTAGTTTGACTGATTCATTCTAGTTATATGATTTTATTAATTAAGAGTAAGTTGATTGTGGGTTATTTATGAAAATGATTAACCTATCATGGAGGATATGTGATTAGTTTAATTACTTTTCAATACGAGACTTTAGGAGCAACTGATGTTGTTTGGAGATAAATGTTACGATTTAACTTGGAATACTATGTGACTAAATCCTTCAAATACTTGGGTTTCAACCTTAGTTTGGTTTACGTTGAAGAATTTTATGGACAAATTTTTTATCTAATGGTCCTCGTTGAACTTTGGGTTTTGTTGGACAAATTTTGGAGATTAAGAATAGATTTTCTTTTTATAAAGGGTTATTCTTTTCTGGATTATCTGACCTTGTACTAACCTTTTTGGTTTTGGTTTTGGTTAAAGCCTAAAGACATGGGATGTATATAGTTCTCTTTTGTGGATTAGGTGATTCTCTAAAAGTTGATTATAGTACTCTTAATGCGAACAACTCTCCCTAAATACTCGTCTTTTGGAAAAAAATATGAGTTTGATTAAGGAATCTAGTAAAATTTGAATGTTAACATGATAAGTGATTTTTTTTCCTTATGAATAAATTTCTCAATAAAAAGTAACTAAAAACAAAAAATTTGTCTATTAACTTTTCCTACTGGGGAATCGAATACCGTTTAACCCATCACAAGTTTGTGATTTTCTCATGGTTAACTCTCTCCTAAACATGTTTTCTAGCACTCTCCATCAGAACATGACCCTTTGTTTTTTCCTCCATGTCCATATTTTCATACTTGGAATCCTAGTATGGGTTAACTCGGGTGACCTTTGTACTTATCTTTCTTTATTTTAAAGTTATTGTTTTACCGACTCTTGCTCCGATGTGGGACTTTCAAGGATGTTTCCAAGCGCAATTTTAAAAATTGCGAGGACGCAATTCCCAAAAGGGGGGAAGGATGTAACACCCCAGGTAAATAAAGAATATGAAATTTTCTTATTTATACATATTTTTGAATAAAATATTAATATGACTTTAAAGGGGACGCTATGCTCGATGGCGTACCCAACATGCAACAACGAGTTTCTTGGGAATCTTACGTTGCACTCTAATAATAAAATAATATTATTTTAAATGGTAGTTAACATGTAGTCGTTGTATTGGAAGGAATGGATAGAAATAACTAAAATATGATTATATATGTTTTTAAATGTTTTTACATTTATCCAATAATGGATAGAGGCTAAAAATACAGAAAGAATTCAATTTTAGGCGTATATGCCCTAGTTTTCACTAAAGGTTCACTTATCACCTTTTGATGTTGAACCATCATTAAATATAGTTTTTTTCACTCTTAAACATTCTTTTGGACCAAATAAAACTCTTATTAAGAATCAGGACATCAAAATTTACTTTGTGTAAATTTTTGGTATCTTTCCGATAAACTTCATTTTTTTAATGAATAGTGTAAAATGTTGTATTTTAATTCAAACCTCTTTTTAATATAATTTATTTATATGATTAGATTATCTTTTTAATTTGTTTTAAAGTGAAATTAGAATATCTTTTTACCATTAAATCCAATAGTGGTCGTTGGAATTAATTTCACTTTGAAATCAGACTTAAACCAGTGTCAATCTTTTGATACTTATTGTTTTATAAAAACACGCTATTTGCTCTGACAGCGGGAATTAATTACTAAATTAATTAATGTGACTTATATGTTTTGAATTTTGTAAAATAGACTTCATTTTTGAATTCGGAATATCAAATATATCTTACGGTGAATTTTTGGTAATTTTCTGAAAAACTTCAATTTTTGATGAATAGTGAAACCACTAAGTGGTACTTATAAAAACTGATTTTCCGTTTAAATGAAATTTTTCCATCATTGTGTTTTGATTTTCAAAAATCCGACATACATGGTTGTCATTAAGAAGTAAAATGTCGTTTAATGAGATTAAAATATTTTTTTGGTGAATAGTAACTTATTAATTTTTTAATCACGATTAGTGGTAATTAGTGTAGTTTAAGGTAAAAATAATGTTTTAATAATATGAGATGAGATTGAAACATGTCCTACCCTCATTGGATGTGTCATGACCAACCAAGACAGGCCATGGGTCAACTTGGGGACCCCATGGAGAAACTTTGGTTGGGAAATGACATAAATAACATTTTATTTAATGTAAAAGTAAAAATGACACAAACATAATATGTTTTACAAAAACAATTTTTACATGGGGATATAAAGATCAGATTTTTTATTATAAATAGTAATTGGAAATCTAAAAAGATTTCCTACATCGTATTTTTTTTATAATTTTTAGACACTAAATAAATTAAATTATTTATGACATCGTGATGATGCAGCGATGAACTCATTATTTAACGATTTAAATAAAATGATAAGATAATGTAAAATCTATGACCTACACATGTCAAAAACTTATTGGATGGGTTTATTTCGAACCCTTATCACCTTATCCACGAATTATATCAATGTGTGACCTTTTAAAACCGAAACACATTTTCAAATAAAGTAATATTTCTTTACTTTCCAAAAGTGCCCCTCCTGTCCTCTTATAAAAGGCCCCCACCTCTACCTCTTTTCCCACACTCCTCAAGCCTTTGGCTCGGAAAACTCCTGACCATTTACTCTCTCCACATCCCTCTACTCATCCTAGAGGATTCCCTTTGGGCATAATCGTTTCAAAGGAAGACTTTATGCTCAAATCAAAAGGAGTTACACTTTTAAAGGTAATTCATTCTCTCATGTTCATTTGTTTTATTTTGCTTCTCCAACCCCCTAAACTCTATTTATTTACTTCTTTTGTAACAACACCAGTATATTAAATATACTAGGATGTTTTTATAAGATTTATTTGAGCTACACTCTCACACAACTACATAAAATGGTTAGAGAACATACGATTTCCGTAGATGGCGAAATTCTACCTCCCGAAACGATGATTGTTAAATACTCATTTAACACCTTCAAAGGTGGCCATTATGATGTCACTATTTTTATATATGATGTATAATATTTTTATGTTTTCCTTAAGCTTCTGTATTTTTCATTTTGGGCATACATTTATGGTTTCCATTATTGGTAAACGCGATATCTTCATTTAAGGAAGTGCGGAATACCGCCCCCTCAAAGTGATTTGATTCGTTAAATACCATATGTGGGACGTATAAAGGATGGAACTATGATATTATATATGATATTATACTGGAATTATTATATACCTTTATATCATTATTATTCCATTCTATAAAATACGCAATAGAAATGAAAGTAGCGTTCATGCGTACGTACGGCTTACCGTCTCCATGAACGGTGCATTTCATTTCTTACCTCTAAATGATTATGTAATGTTATTAATGAATGAATGTACTGGATATATATGAAATATATGATATCTAAATCATGAATACAATTCTGGATATAATAAACATTTGGCCACACGAACAACATGTAATTGTAAGAAGTCCACTTTCGACTTAAGAACCAAATATCGGAAAAACAAATATTATTAACTTAAATGATTACATAATGTTTATGACATAGTAATAAGTGATATAAAAGGAATAATGAACTTGAAAAATATTCTTAAGGAAGTAGAAATTAACTCATGTTTATTATTCAGGGGATTAAAGAAAGATCAAGTCAAGTCAGACCCGAGGTAAGGGATCCTACTTCTCTCTTGCTTTTTAAGTACACACTTTTATGTCATTCCTTTTAAAGATAATATTTCTTGTTATTGGGATGATATTTTATATTACACTTACTGTAATTTTTATGTTCATGTGATGATAGAACCTATTCTCTCTCATCAAACCATTTTGCAAGTTTTGAGTGGCGCCGTTAGGCTGCCGAACTTTCGTAAGAGATCTAACCTCTCTCTTTCTTTTTAAGTACTCTCCTTTATGTCACTTCTTTTAAGATCCTCTTTGTAATGTTGGGGGATGTTCTTTTATATTCCTCTTGCTGTACATTTTATTTTATTGTGATGAGATACCCTATTTGGTCTCATCAATCCATATTCGGATGTTTTATGTGGCGCCGTTAGGCTGCCGAGATTTCGTAAGGGATTTTTCATCTCACTTTTATTCCCGTGAGATTTATGCTACTTTTGCCACAAATTCCATTGAAGTGGTGTATGGACTGCCCATTATTATAATCTTTGTGTAATATACTTTCATTTATGAGTATTTACATCAATGATCTATTGTCCTTCTTTCATGGGGTGTATGTTTTGAAAGATACCCAAGTCGGTAAGGGAACCTTTCACCCTCCTCTTTTTTAAAAGACTTCTTTTGTTGGGTCTTTTAATTTACATATTGTTATGTTGGGATATGTTCTCATATATCCCTATTGATGTAAATTTTATTTCCAAGTGATGAGATACACTTTTTATCTCTCATCAATTCATTTTGATGTGATGTCGTTGGCTGTCAAGGGAACTTTTTAACCCAATTTCGATTTCTTTGGGTTCAACATGTAGTCGTTGAATATGTCATCCATTGAATATGTGTGAATGACCTTTTATTGTTTTACACTTAATATCCACTTATATTGAGTGTATTTATATTTTTCACACATATTTTTGAGATTGATTTGTCCTTAATTTAAGGATACCTTCTTTATAAGGGATTTCATCACATTTGACATTTCTATTGAGGGTTCATTGTTGTTATGCCCCAATTGACACGTATATGGTGTATATACTATCCTTTGGAATATTATATCATGAATCCATTTATTCTCATGATATTATAAAGTTCTGACTAAATTTTATTCCTCAATTATTGTATTCAAGTGTCTCTAATTTTAGTAAAACCCCTTTAACCAAAATATCATTTTAAATGTTTTAATTATTTGTTCTTATTAATATCCATGTTTTCAAAATGGATTTAAGGATTTAGTTATATGGATATTAATGGTTTACAATTTTAAGCTTCAAGGTGGTATGGGACACTTTGATTCAAAAATCTCTTTATTAAATGTTTTAAATGGTTTTTGAAATGGTTTCTTTTTGAATGGATTCATTATTTCAATATACTAAAATGTTATATTGTGATTGAAATGTGGAAATGTTATGTTTCCTTTATGAATGTTTTATGTTATACATTTATGTTATGGTTCTTGGGCATTGTTATGAAAATGGGTGGTTCCGTGATAAACTATGGGCGGGTGAGCCCGATATAGCTCTCCAATGCATTGGGTAATGCGAAGGAGTGAAACGTTAAGGTTTCTCCGAAGAGATTTAGGGAATATACTATGATGGGTATTCCAAACGTAACCAAGAGGGTTACTCCCTATGTAAGAATGTTACGAATGCCTCAAGTTACTTTTATGTCTTATGATTTCTATGATTTATTCATGATTTGATATGACTATGTTTTATGGGTAAAGTATGATTTCATTATTATGTATACATGTACTCATGTTTCCTTTCCATATTTTTATATCCCTTACTGAGCTTTTTATGCTCATCCCAAGTTTTTGAAATGTTTTTCACAGGTCAAGGGAAGGGTACATGATGTGATGATAGTGTCAAGGATGTTTCAAGAAAGAATCCGTGTTATATTTTAAATATGTTTCCATTGATGGGAAGAATGAATACTGTCTTTTATATACCACTTTGTTTAAATGTGGAATATAATGCAAGTTTCATGATCTAATTCTCTAAAACTCTAAACCTGAATAGATCCTCAATGTGTAATCTTGTAATAACTCAAGATTAAGTAAGGTTTAAGGCTGGGGCCTTATAGTGTAAGTATAATATTATAAAATTAACATAAAACTTGTACTGATATGATTGGATGAGTGATTTTAGACCTAATATATCCTTGGGTTGAGATTATAACCTTTTGAAACCACATAGATGAGATTAAAACATTTAATATATTTTATTTAATGAAACGTTAAATATGACATTCTCAAAATTAAATAAAATTTTAATTCTAAAAATAAATATATATAGAATATTAATTCAAATTTAAATAACTATTTTAAATATTAAATTATTTTAGTTATCATCGTAATTTATTTTTAATTTTTGCGAAAACAAATAATTGCTTTCAAGGCTTATACATTGAATATGCGAAAATTATTTAATTGTTGACAAATCAATAATATAATTTTCATTAAAATGATAATAACCATTAAAATACTACAAAACTAGAACAAATATTATTTTCCGATTATATCACAACCATAACCATCCAAGGGATGAGTTAATGAAAATTTGGAACCTTATAGTGGAGATTTTGACACTTATATAGTTTTTTATTTAAATTGAAGTCAAAATTGTCACATTCAAGTTTTAATTAGAATATAATTTTTAACATAGTATTTTCTAGAAGATACTTTAGACTAAATGTAATGCCTCGACCCCAAAAGCTCGGATCCGATGAATTATTTTTAAACATTGGCATGATTACAAGGAATCAAGTCTCAAAACACCAAATAGTTTAACGGTCTTGGAAAATAGATTACATACATGAACATTACATTACACATTAGAAAATAAAACATGAAATAAATTTTCCTTTGAAAACTCCATTAATCCCCTAGATTAACCCTTCATATCAATCATAATAAACTTCTTGGAGTCCACGTAAAATAAAACATAATAAATGGGTGAGATCAGATGCTCAGTAAGAGTAAACAATGCAACGGAGGATAACATAAACATTAGGCATGGTGAATATTTGAAAACACATGCCTTTACAAATAATAAACATGAACACATTATGGCAGGAATATAATATGAGTAAATAATTCCATAATAAAACATTGTCATGGGTATTCTACTAGACAAATAATGATGTGAAATGTCAATAGCTAATCTCATAATGATGGAATTCATAATTTCATACATCATAACCACATAGTAAAGGCCTCGTTCCAAGACTATAAATAAAATTCTTCATGTCCTTGTGCCAAGACACTAGTTTGTCTCATGATACATATCAATTAATCAATGATATATAGTGGGCCCCACCCGTTAATTACTAAGTCCAATGCATTCCTCATATGAAATGGATGAAACATAATCGAGATATTTGTACTGAAACAAGCTTATGAAATGTTAATAATTTAACCAAAAACCATGAATCGTATATAAATAGCACATCCACAGTCAAATAGAACTCATTAAATATAATATGGAAGATTTTATTATAATAAATTAACCTCAATCGATAATGATGAAGGATATTTACATAGAAGAAAATAATCATCAATACTATTTGGGAGAAACATGCCCCTTTTTCTTGAAAACATTTAAAAGTCTCACTATTTATCAAGAATCCGTTTAAAGTATATTTTTAAATCAAAGTATCTCATACAAATTTTCAACATTTAAAAGTAATTTTAATTTTAAAACATTAATTTCCATTTAAATAAATCCTAAAACCATTTTTAAAACATGGACATTAATGAGAATTATTTAGAAAAATAAATGTTCAAAACATTTAAAATGATATTTTAGTTAGAGTTCCTAACCAAAAGAGATACACTTTAATACAAATTATTTAGGTAATAAAAACTTCATAATATTATGAGAATAAAATTATTCATGATATACTAAGGAAACGTACATTATATACACCATATAATATTGAATTAGTGAATTGTCAACAAAGAAGACTCAAAGGAATGTAAATTGAGATGAAATCCCTTATAAAGACTGTATCCTTAGGTAAAGGATATATCAATGAAATAGTTATGTGTGAAAAATATAAATACACTCAATATGATTTTATATTTATTGTAAATAAATCATAGGACATTCACACATATTCTTGTAAAAAAACACCAATGAATTGGATGTTTAACTCAATGAATGGATATTGAGTTAAAATTACTCTTATCAAGTTCATATCGACAACATGAGAATTTATCAATGGATTAATTATCTGTATCAAAAGTATATCCATAGAAATTTTAGTGTAAATTATTACACAAATAATAAAAAGTGATTCTACACATAATCATGGAGTAAAATATTTAATGAAGTGTGCGTAATGACAAATGAGTGGAAATTGAAATTTGAAATTCCCTTACCTAATTGGTATCTTAAGAAACATAAATCCCATGAAAGATGGACCATAAAATGAATATTTAAATAAAAATACATTAAATTATATTACCCTAAGAATACAATCATGGGCAGTACATGCACCACACAAAAGGAAATAGTGGCCAATACAGCATGAATCTCACAAGAATAAAAAGTAAGATGAAAAACCCTTACTTCATTGTAATCAATCGAGTTGTATGACAAAAAGTTAATAACCAAAAAATGAATCAAAGAATACCATGAATATAAATAGAATCATGATAATATATATCAAATGATCATACACAATACATTTCATGCAATAAATATGTGGTGAACAATGGAAATCTCACGGAATTAAAAGTGCGATAAGAAACCCCTTACCTTGTGTCCGACTTGACTCGTTCATTCGTTAATCTCCTGAATAATAAAATAAAATATATTTCTACATTATTAAGAACATATTTCAAGTTTATCATTCCTTTTATATAACTTATTACCATGTTATAAACATTATGTAATCATTTAAGTTAATAATGGTCATTTTGTCGATATTTGGTACTTGAGTCAAGAATGAACATGTTAAAATTACTAATTGTCCATGTGGTCAAAAGTCCATTATCTCTAGAATTATATACATGATTCAAATATCATATATATTATATAACCAGTCTAAATATGTATTTATAATATTATATAACATATAGAGGTAAGAGACGAAATGAACCGTTCATGCAGACAGTAAGCCGTACGTACGCATGAACGCTACATTCATTTCTATTTTTTATTTTAATGGAATTAAAAAATAATGATACATAGGTATATTATAATTTTTGTATAATATAATATAAAATATCATCAAATCCATCCTTTATACATCTCGCATAAGGCATTAATGAGTCATATCACTTTGAGGGGGAGGTAGTCCACACTTCCTCAAATGAAATTATCATCTTCACACATATTGGAAATCATAAAGGAATGTTTTCAAATAAAATTTACAGAATAATAGATAAAATATAAAGATAATATATGTCATATATAAATACAATTTCATCTCAATGGCCACCATGATATGTGGTAGTAGGTAATTGAACAGTAATCGTTTCGTGAGGTGTTAGTTTACCATGCACTGAAACAGTATGTTCTTTACCCATTAGATGGAGGTGTGTATAAGTTTAGTTCAAATAATTCTCATAACAATATCCTAGTATATTGTTGATAATATTATTGTTATAATAGAAAGGAATAAAAAGAGTTTAGGGGTTGGAGATGTAAAATAAAAGAAAAGAAGCTACGAGAAACCATTAACTTTAATTTCGGTAACTCTCTTTGGTTTGAACCAAAAAGAGTTCTTGAAGTGACTTTTGCCTAAGTTAAGGATTATAGGTGGAAAAGAGGGATTTTGAGAGCTTATTCGGTAGGTTTTGATGAGACAAGGGTCTTGATAGGTGTGAAGAATGTGTTATAAGTGGTGACCTTTTATAAGGGAGAGGAGGGGATCTTTAAGAATGTTTGAAAATGTTATTTTATTATAAACATATCTTTGGTTTCAAAAGCTCCAAAACTCATAAAATTCAATGATAAGATAACTCATGTTCGAAATAAAACCATCAAATAAAAATTGTACATGTTTTGGATATTTGTTTAATATTAATAATCTTATTTATTTAAATCATTTATTGATGAGGTTAATACTGCATCATTATTGTGTAACAAATAATTTAATTTATTTGATGTCTGAAAAAATACCATAATGCAGGAAATATTTTTATATTTACAATGAATATTTATAGTTGAAAAGATGACTTATATACCCCCGTGTAAAAATTCATATACTAAAGGATATTTGTTAATGTCATTTTTGTCTTTACATTAAGTTAATTAAGATAAAGTGTCATTATCATTCTTAAGTGGCTCCATGGGGTCCCAAAATCGACCCAAGGATTCACATGGTTGGCCATGACTCATCCAATAAGGTTAGGACAAGTGTTAAGGTAATTTTTTATTATAATAATATTCCTTTTATCTAGAATTACCCAATTTACATTTAACCGCGGTAAATAAAAGTAAAACTTTATTATTAAACAAAAAAATTTTAATCTCATTGAACAAAATTTTACTTACTAATAACAACCATGTATGTCATATTTTTGAAATTCAATTCTTAGAAGCGGTAAAATTCCATTTAAATTAAAATTTTGGGTTTTTAACTACTACTTAGTGGTTTCACTATTCATCAAAAATTGAAATTTTCACAAAAAATACAAAAAATTCAGCCTAATATATATTTGGTATTCCAAATTCAAAAATGATGTCTATTTTAGCAAATTCAAAACATATATATTGTATTAATTAATTTAAAATCAATTCACATTGTCAAAACAAAAAACGTGTTTTTAAGAAACAGTAACTATCGAAAGATTGACACTTGTTTATGACTAATTTCAAAGTGAAATTAATTATAATGACCAAAATTGGATTAAATAGTAAAAATATAATCTAATGAAACTTCAAAAAAAAATTAAAATATTATCTAACCATATAAATAAATTAGATTAAAAGGAGGTTTTGAATTAAAATACAGTATTTCTCACTATTCATAAAAATTGAATATTATTAGAAAAATAACTAAATTTCATCCAAATGGATTTTTGATTTTCCAATTATAATAAAGAATATTATTTTTTTCAAATTGAATATTTAAAAGTGTTAAATATTTGATTTAAAAATGGTTTGCTATTAAAAGGTGGTGAAATTGCATTTTTGAAAAAATACAATTTTTATCTGAAAATTTGAATTTGTTCTTATAATATGTCAAAGAAAAACATAATACATAAGTTAAAATTATATAGAGTATATAAAATTCATAATCATGTTAATACTATTCCTAACCATTTTTAATAGCTAGTTTGGTAACCAGTCATGCGCTCGAACTCGGTTTTATGTGAGGTACAAGTTATTGAATTACTTTGAAGAAATAACGTATTATGAAATCTTGCGGTGTTAAATTCTCTCCTATAATAAATTGAGTACTCTCAATTTGAAATTTTTCTTAGAAAATAAATGGTTAAAAATATAAAAATACCTTTGTGGAACACCAACATCGGAAATTGAGTTAAAACATTTAGTCTTAATAAGAGGGAAATGGAAATGAAAAAGTTACCACCAAATTATGATCATGAATAAGAACATTGGTGGAAATTAGAGACACATAATTTGAGGAAAAACATAAATATTTATAGAGAGTGATTGAGGTCATCAATCACAAACAAGTGTAAAATTGAGGGCCTCAAATCCATCTATCTATGATGATATAAAATATAATCGGTTCTACAAAACATAAAGTATTAGGATAACACATTTTTTATTTTAAAATCCCTTACCTAAAGTTTAATAATTAATTTATTCATATAATAAGAAAGAATATATATAAATATATATATATATATATACTTGAAAAGTATAGTTTAATCCTTTCTCTAATTCTTACCTCAAACTCATTTTTCACTCCAAACGATAAGTATTAAAGATGACATGGTCAAACCTGAAGCACTAGAATCAACTTTTAGAGAATCACATAATACACAAAGGATGAACTATATATTTAAATTTTCTTTAGAGATGATCAAAACCAAAAATGGTTAGTAAAAGATCAGATGATCCCCAAAATTGATAATACTTTAGTGAAAGGAATACTGATCATAATTTCTAAAATTAAACCAACGATACCAAAAGTTCAATAAATAGAATTCAATAAACAATTATCAATAAAATATTTCAATATAATCAAAACTAATATTGAAACCCAAAACATATAAAAATTTGCTTACTTATTCTTCCAAATTAACATATATCTCCGAATAACAAGGATTACTCTTAAAGTATCATATTTAAAAGTAATTATCCTTATCACATATTCTCTATGATAGGTTAATAATTTCCATAGATAACCCAAATAGCTATAAATCCTCAATAAAACACAGGTAAAAACTCACTATTACTTCTCAAATTAAATCCCATAGTATTATATTTTCCTTAGGTATATAGTGTTATGAAAAGAGCGAACATCTTCTAAAATAACATTTATCACATAATCACCAAATCTTTTTCATGTAATAAGGATAAATCATAAGTACCCAAAATAAATATATACTTGATCTATAAAATCATTTAACTAAAAATAATTAGTCACACTAACCAGGGACTTGACGTAGTCCAGTGGTAGGTGATAAATCCCAGTCGCACATTGGTTTTGGGTTCGATTCTCATAGCTTTGTCCGACGCGATGGGTTATCACATGGTCTGTGTGTTATCCTTTTTGAAGGACTATATAATTTTATAATATTCCCAAATATGAGATAAATTCATCAAAAATAACCCTAACATATTTTAACCATAAATTTTATCTCATACCTATTATTTTCATCCAAAAACTAATAACCTATAATGAAACGACTAGTTTGACTAAAACCAGAAAGCATAGTGTGAGTAATAAAATCATTTAGAAAATATCATGACACCATATTTTAAATATGAAACACTTTACGATTAACCAAGGCCATTTATTCTCATCTTATATTAAAATCCTACAATTTGGTTTGTAAAGAAAATGTGAATTATCCTAAGCATATCCCTCGAGAGTGTCATAACCAAGAGTGTAGCAAGGCCCATTGTCTTGTACCAGGATACCCAAGGTCAAGCCTGAAACTCATTGTCAGAGTTTTCACTCCTAGGTACATCTGTGTCGGAGCTTCCTCTACCTGCTCGTATCCAGACATGGATTTATTTCTCAGATAATACACAAACGTTCTACATTTCCAAAATTATTGGAGGTTATTCTATACTATTCCTCAAATTCTAGCTTTGGGTAATGTTCTCTAATGATAGCTTTTCTAAATCTAGTTTCTATGGTCTTTATTAAACATCCTTTAATACAAATTATAACTCCTCGACCCAAGAAGCCTAGATCCGGTGCATTATTTTAATACATTAGCATGATTACAAGGAATGAATTCCTAAAAGACCGATTAGTTTAGTAGTCTTGGAATATATATTACATACATGAACATTGCATTACACATTAGAAAATCAAACATGACATAAATTATCCTTTGAGAACTCCATTAATACCCTAGCTTAACCCTACATATCAATCATAATAAACTTGTTGGAATCCTATAATAATAAAACATAAGAAATGGCTGAGCTCAGAGGCTTAGTAAGATTAAGCAATACAGGGGAAGATAACAAATACATTTGGCATGGTGAATAATTGAAAACACGTGCCTTTATAAATAATAAACATGAACACTTTATGGAAGGAATAAAAGATGAGTAAATAATGACATAATAAAACATAGTCATGGGTATTATACTAGTCTAATAACCACGTGAAATATCAATAGCTAATCTCATAATGATGGAATTCATAATGTCATACATAATAACCACTTAGTCAAGGCATCTTACCAAGACTACAAATAAACTTTTTTCAAGGCCTTGTGCCATGAAACTATTTTTTCTCGTGAGACCTATCAATTCATCAAGAAACTATAGCGGGCTCCACCCATCACTTACAAAGTCCAATGCATTCCTCATATGAAAAGGTTGAAACATAATCTAGACATTCGTACTAAAACTAGCATACAAAATGTCAATAATTTAACCATAAACCATGAGTGTTATAAAAATAACACATCCACGGTCAAACATAACTCATTAAATAAAATATGGAAGATTTTATTATAATAAATTAACCTCAATTGATAATGATGACGGATATTGACATAGATGAAAATAATCATCAAAACTATTTGGGAGAAACATCCCCTTTTTTCTTGAAAACATTTAAAAATCTCACTATTTATCAAGAATCCGTTTAAAGTGGATTTTGGAATAAAAGTGTCCCATAACACTTTGAAACTTTTAAAAGGAATTTTAATTTTAAAACATTAATTTCTATATAAATAAATCCTTAAAACCATTTTTAAAATATTTAAATTAATGAGAATGATTTAGAATAATAAATCGTTAAAACATTTAAAATGACATTTTAGTTAGAGTTCCTAACCAAAAGAGATACACTTGAATAAAAATAATTTAGGTAATAAAAACTTTATAATATCATGAGAATACATGGATTAATTATATACTATGTCAATGTACAGTTTATACACCATATGAAAGGGAATTGGTGCATAGTCAACAAAGAAGTCTCAAATGAATGTCAATTGAGAAGAAATCGCTTATAAATATAGTATCCTTATGTAAAGGATAAATCAATGACATAATTATGTGTGGAAAATATTAATACACTCAATATTATTGTATATTAATTGTAAATAAATCATATTATATTCACAAATATTCTTGTAAAAACAACACCAATGAATTGGATGTTTAACTCAATGAATGTAAATTGAGTTAAAATTACTCTTATCAAGTGCATATCAATGACTTGAGAATTTATCAATGGTGTTATTATTTTTATCAAAATTATATCCACATAAGTGGGAGTGTAAATTAATATAAAAATAATAAATAGTTATTCCACACATAATCATGGATTAAAATAATCAATCAAGTGTGGGTAAAGTCGAATGAGTGGAAATTTAAATTTAAAACTCTTTTACCAATTTGGTAACTTAAGAATCATACATCCCTTGAAAGATAGAACATAAAATGAAGATGTAAATACTAATAAATTAAATTATATTACACCAAGAATACAATCATTGTATGTACATGCACCACACAAAAGGAAATAGTGGCCAATATAGCATGAATCTCACAGGAATAAAAAGTGAGATGAAAAACCCTTACTTCATTGTAATCAATCAAGTTGTATGACCAAAAGTTAATAATCTTCAAATGAATCACAGAATACCATGAATATAAACAGAATCATGATAGTATATATCAAATGGCCATACATAATACACCACATGCAATAAAAAAGTGGTGAAAAATGGAAATCTCACGGAATTAAAAGTGAGATAAGAAACCCCTTACCTCATGTCCGACTTGACTCGTTCCATATTTAATCTCATGAATAATGAACTAACTTTAATTTATACTTTCTTAAGAAAAATTTTCAATATCATTATTCCTTTTATATCACTTATTAGGATTTTATAAACATTATTAAATCATTTAAGTTAATAATGTTCATTTACTCGATATTTGGTACTTGAGGAAAAAATGAACATGTTATAATTACAAATTATCCATGTGGTAAAAATTACATTATCTCGAGAATGATATAAATTATTTAGATATAATATATCTATTATATATCTATTATATATATTTATTTATAACAATACATAACATTTGGAGATAATAAATGAAATGCACCGTTCATGAAGACGGTAAGTCAGACGTACGCATGAACACTACTTTCATTTCTATTTTGTATTTTAATGGAATTAAAACAAAATGATATATACTTATATTATAATTCCAATATAATATTATATAAACTATCATCAACGCCATCCTTTATAAATACCACATAATCCATGAACGAGTCATACCAGTTTTAGGGGGTGGTAGTCCGCACTTCCTCAAATGAAATTATCATTTTCACAAATATTAGAAAGCATAAAGGTGTGTTTGTAAATGAAAATTATAGAAGCATAGAGAAAACATAAACATAATATTTATCATATATAAATACATTGTCATATTAATGGCCACCATGAGAGGTGGTAAGAGATAATTTGAACAATTTTCCTTTTGTGAGGCATTAGTTTTCCATCCACAGAAACATTGTGTTCTTTACCCATTTGATAGAGGTTTGTGTAAGTGTAGTTTGGATAATTCTCATATAAAAATCCTAGTAAATTGATGATACTGGTTTTGTTATAAATGATAGGAATAAAAAGATTTTAGGGTTAGAGAAGTATAATAAAAGAAAAGAAACTATGAGAAACCATTGCCATAAATTTGGGTAACTCCCTTTGGTTTGAACCAAAAGGACTTCTTGATGTGACTTCTGCCTAAGGTAGTGATTCTAGGTAGAAGAGAAGCATCTTGAGAGCTTATTTGTCTACTGTTTGGATGAGCCATGGGGATTGAGAGGGGTGAGGATAATTAAAAGGAATGTTATAAAGATAAAAATAAAAATCCTTAATTATATAGAGGATAATGAAATATATTGAGTGTGTGAAGAATTTATCAAATCATTCCTTCAATGAAAGTATGAACAAGTGGAAAAAATTTGGATCGTAAAATTAATTTTTACTAGTTTAGAAACATTAAAATTATAAATAATTAAAATAGTACATTTGAATTTAAATATTAATAAACCTTAATATATAGGTATTCATTCAAAATAAATCAATTTTAAAGTATATACCCCCTGAATAGTTCTGTAATTATTTTAATGAGGAAACAAGTAGTGTTAAAAATAGGATGCCACCATATTCTCTTTAATAGAGCCTGTCCTAATAATATACCTGAGGTTTCTTACAATAAACCATACCCCAACCTTAATTTTGGAAGACTTAGAACTAGATCTAAAGTCAATCTTGGATTCAATTACAAAAAATACCATATTCATTTTTCATTCCATACAAACTTAATTACCTTATTTGTTAACTCGTTAATAGAATAAAAATAATACAAAATCCCAAAATAAACATTTTTAATAACCATTTATGATAAATAAACTATGAATTTAAAATATTATTTTTGAATTAGTCTAATACATCACTACTTTGATATTTTTATGATTCACTGGTATACCACCTATAATATATAATATGGACAAGAAACATCATCTCATGAATCCAGAACTGATCTTTAGAAAGACTTCCACATATATGATATTATTTCTTAGTTTTGATAATAGGATCTAGATGATTTTTGTGTTCTTCTTGAGATATAGAATAAACCAAAATGTCATCCACAAAAACAACCACACAAGTGTCCATGACCAGATAAAATAACTGATTTATAAAATCTATAAATATCATAGGAGTGTTAATAAGACCAAATGGAATAACCAAATACTTGTAATGTACCTATCCTCTTGTGAATAGTTTCTTTAGAATTTCGTATTATCAAATTGCTAACTAATGGTACTGTGAAAGAATATCAATAGTAGAAATCAATTGTGATCCCATAAGTCAATCAAACAATTAATCAATCCTAAAAAAGATAATTATTCTTTATAGAATCTCGTTTATGCTTTCAAAAATCAATATTATGTTGGACCCTTCCATCATTATACTTGGTAAATAGAACTGTTTAAGCTCAATATTATTTAAAGGGATCAGTAAATAATTTTCTGTAAATATCACTGAGGTTGACTTTAAACATTTCCAACTTAGTTGGCGCTAAATGATATTATGTTAATGAGATAAGACTTATCCTCAGAAGTAGGTTAATAGTGAACTCAATCAGTATCCTAGGAGGAAAACTATGAAATAATTAGGATTGCCCATAGGGTACACACTACCAATATTCGGAAGAATACCACTTAATCAGTGGTCAATGATATCCTAAAATATATCTTACAATTTATATGATATAATTTTTTCCTCATGAACAATAGACTCCACTCCCTTCAATCCAGGATCCCACTCACACTAAAGGATTTTAGTAACCCCATTGTAAGATAGAAAATTCAAATAAAGATGATATTAATAAAAATTTTATTTAAAAGAAATTATATTTTCCATGAAAAAAATGAGTTCAAAGATATAAAAATTAATAATGATAAAATCCCATAGTACATCATGGTCAGTGATCTTGGCTAGGATCTCAGAAAATTTTAAATACTATTGTATCCTCCTTTAAAAGGGAGTATAATGACCCCCCTTTAATAGTATAATCATTGATCATAATCCCAACACATAAATTATCATACAAGATAAAAATAAATGATATTAATAGGTATTAAACAAATCGATGAATATTTAGTATGAAAAAAACATTATACTGCTCATGGTAGTCAGACTTCATTTATATTAAAATAGAGCATAGTTTGAAGTATAAATCCATTTGTTCTTTTATTGTCCCTAATCTCTCATCACTTCATTTTTTTCTCCTTTGCGTGATAATGAGATCCACCTACTTTTTTGTGTCAAAAGAAGAATCAAAGCCTTCGGTAAGAGTGTATCAATGCTTATAATCATGGAAAATTCATTACCAAAAATAAATAGAATGATAAAATTTCCAACATTGATTGGAAATCCTAGGTGATTCTAAATAGTCATTATCAATTTTGAATGGTCTCGCACAGTGATAGAAAACTACCAAGTGTTAAACTATGGAATCCTCTGAAACTACCCCAGATATAAATAGTGCACACTTTTTTTCTTCAATTTCATACTAGATGATACAATATTGATGCCCCTTCTATAAATAATACACCACCTATACCCATCCTACCAGTTAATACTTCCTTATCAATATATTCTTTATCAACAATGTCATAAATGTTGAAAATGAACAATAGAATCTATATTGACCAAATATAAGCCCTAAAACCCATATCAATCATCATATTATTAAGGTTATTGTTATAAATAATCATTAATTATCATTAGACTAACTTAGCAGATTGAGCATCATACTTCATATGTAAACATCCCCCTTTTCCAAAAGTAAATATTTTGTGAGTTTTTACCACAAAAAAATTTTAAGGACAAGAATAATAATTTAATACCTTCTTGAAATAAGTCTAATTAGTATATTCATACAACATAGAATGATCTATGGATTCCAACTATTTCCTTCTAGTTCCATCACAAATATAGATTCATTATATAACATTGAGTCCAATGCATTATTAGTTAGGTGGAGAATTATTTCAATCCATTCAAGAAACTCCTCAGATTCTTAGGATCTTTTTTCGCCATTATTGATACATGGATTTTTTAGTGACTATAAAACATGATCCAATATCCATTCATAGTATCTAAAACATGTTTGATCTAGAGTTAGGAGTTATTTTATAAATACATCCACTAATAAAGGATATAGTAGAGTATTTTTCTGTGAAATATGTCTTGTTCCTTCCTCTCATGGATCCAAAAGACATATTTATGGAGAAAACATCTATCAAAAACTATAGATAACATTGATTAGATTAGTAATATACATATAAATGAAAAGAATACATAATGAATCTAAATTAATTCCCAAATAAAAAAAGAATTTTTGGAATCAATTGATCAAATAGATGTAACAAGGAAATGTAATGTTTTTCATAGTAAACCCCAAAAGGTTGGTTCAATTACATAACCCCATAAAAATAACAATGATTTATAAAAGAAATTATCCACACATTGGAAGTATCAATCAAATTAGAATGTGATATATGATTCCACTCCTACGAACTAACCACTCAAGTTATAAGGGTCTTAAATCCTATCAACCAAAATTCTCGAACCAAACCTAAGTTATGTCATTAAACTTTTAGTTGGGTATTCAATTTGATTATATTTTTTAAATGAACCACCCAGGTTTAGCATGAAACATTACCCAAGATGTGTCACCCGAAGGAAATGATTTACAAATAAACAAAATCATGTATAATGTTTAATATAATATCTATAAACAATAAATGTATGTCATATAAGTATAATATAGAACCATGAGACATAAAAAATTACACATAAATAGTCTTGAAATAAAAAAATTCATGAAAAGATTCTAAAACATATATCCATGTGATCATCTGCCACATACATACAAACATAATATAAAGGAAACAATAATAATGATATATGGGAAAACAACCTAGCACCATTTCTACTACCTAAATCCATGAAAACTTAATCTTTATATTCCAAAATGCATATGCATTGTATGAGGTAAAAGACTAGTATTATATTACCATTAATTTATAAAAATTTTGTTACCATCAAATCATTTGTTATACATTTAAAAAAATATATCTATAATGGAATTTTCTTTTGAAACACATTTCATTAAACATATTCTGTTTTCCATTAAAACTGTCCATACTCAAAATATATAAATATGAATATAAATAAATTGATAAACTGAGGGATGTAATCATCAATTTTTTATCTCAATTAAAAAAACTTGTGAACAATAAAAAGAGATATATAGATGAATCCAAGAACAAAACACAAATGGGTTCTAGCCTATAGTAATACATAAATAGGATACCCAAGGAACACAATACTAGGAATCATTCTATTCCTATTATAATGACTCCCACTAGATCCTATCTGTGTCATAATAATAACCCATAGTGGTTTCACACAATGTAATATTTTCATATTCTCTTATCCCAGTTCACCCATGGTTTTTCAAAAAATTTCCCATGTAAAATATTTCATTAAAAGATTCAATAAAAATGATTCATATTTTTCAATATTTTTTTGATAAAATATGCATCACCACTACCATTCATGAAAATAAAATATAGATTAAAAACATTAATTAAGGAATATTATCGAAAAAATGAAGTATATTACACTATTTTTAATGAAAATCACATAAAAACTCATTCTACATTCCACAAATTAAATAATTTCATAAATAGAGCCTAAAAATTTGAAATTAAAGAATTTAATAAACCAAGGAAAATGAATTTACTAGGACATAAAGTATGTTATGAGATATAACCATTGTATAGATACACCTACCTCTCCAAAGTATAAAACCTAGTCACCTTAAAAATGGGTTATTGTAATCTAATATATTGGGCCCTCACCAACCATTATCAATAATAAATCATCATTAATCCCCCATGAACCCCTATTGTCCTAGTAATAATTTCCTGATTGGGTTCTAATAAAATATGATGAATATTTTTCTTGTATATATCTGATTAAAATTGAAAAAATATTGAGGAGATCATAACATACCACTAAGATATTAACGAAAATCAATCAAGAATCCCCAAGGTATAAAAGTTAAAACCACTAGATCATCATGGATAAGATAATTTGATCTAGTGAGTGATTAATATGAGAATAGTGTTAAAAATAAACAAGTTAACTGATATAATTATTAATTTTAAATATTTAAATTGAGGAATCATGGTTAGGCCACTTAGTCAAATTATGTGTTATCGATGGGGTATCTATAGTCCCTTAAAAACTGAAATGTGTGATTTCATGATAATATCCATGTGGTTAGATATAGAATTTTGAAAAAATGTGATATCATATGGTAAAAATCTATTTAGTTACATGTTTTTTGTAGATATTCCCATGGTTATAAAATCACTTGTCAAAACATGAAAATTCTTACTAGAAAAAAAATCAATTCTATATGGTTACTACTAAATGTGCACAAATTGTGCCCCTATATTATTTTATTTTAAAGTCTAAATTTTCATCCCTTGATGCCAAAAATCATTTTAAACTATAATATAGATAAACTACACTCATAAAGTGATATATAAGTGACCTGAAGTGCATCATAATACCCATTTTAAATGTCATTCACTTATTAAAAATATATAAATTTCCAAAATATTATTAAAAATACTAATATTATAAAATAATTATGGAAATTACTAAATTGATATTTAATTTAATGAGTATCCATATTGGTAATAAAATCTGATTTTGTGTTTTATGATAAAACAATGTTTCCTCTCACTCCTTTGCTAAAAATAAAAAAGTACGTCATTTAGAAAATGACAAGATGAGTGCATTTTCATTTTTTTAATATAATTAAAACATGGGTAAAAATTAAATTAAAAATTCATTTGTTAATTTTTAAAACATTATTTATAATATTTTATAGAACATGGAAATGGAAGATAAAGGATTCTCCATTGAAGAGATAAGTAAAATCAGTTATCCTTAAAAATATTCTTTCAAAAAATTGAGTATATAGAGGGGGAAAATTGAAGAAAATAATATATTATATATATATTTTAAAATATGAAAAAATAATTCATTTCACTTATCAGGGATTTAGTATAAAATTTTATCATCTGAAATTTGTTCATAAATAATCCATCAAAATAGTGAGATTGTATAAAAACACTTACCACTTGTGTGAGTTTTGAATCATTGCCCTGTTAAAGAAATGAGTTCAGTTCAATATTCAAATACCAAGAGTATAAAGTGATTCATGATATAACATATCAATGGAGTATTATATACACACTATGAAAGAGTCATGTGGTGGATATGGAATATTTCAAACAAAAAAGTGAGATGATAAACCCTTACCTCAATTTCAACTTCCTTCATATGTTATTTTAATTTTATGTATAATAAATTAAAATTTATTATCACATTATGTATGGATATAATTAATACTTAAAATATAATTAATTTTCTATTTATAAAAACATAGCTCTTATTCATGAATAATTTTTCATTTTCATAATCAATTCAGGTGTTAACTATAATATTTTTCATGTATTTTTCTATTTGGTCATTATAGTGCTCAAATGGTGATCATGGTCACATAATATCCTAAATGTTAATAATAATATAAATATATTATATATTAGTTATATAAAAATAAAAATCTATCCAAAATGTAGATATAGGGAAATTGATTACTATATTCATCAAAAGGTTAGTCTGTACTTAATCTGGAACATTGTTTTTATTTTCTAATTTAACAAAGGAATGAAATTTATATAATCAATTTTCCATCATAAATAATAATTATACCATAAATATTTTATATATTTATCAAATAAACTATTATATCTTTCAATGTGATTATGTGTTGGTAAATCAATCACATTATTATGTAGAGGTGATTGTTTGCATATATACACGAGCAATACATTCATTTCATATATGATCAGAAGAATGTGGAAAAAAGGTTGATCCATTATAACCATAACATCAAATTATATTTATTAGTTTTCATTCAATATTTATGAATGGATAAAAAATCATTGTAAGTGGAAGAAGATATAACCTTTGCAAGAGTAGTTAAAATAATATGTCCTCGTTATAAGACCTCCAATTTCTTAAATATTATCCATTAATAGGATGTTCCTAGGAGAAAACCAAAAGCTAATAAAATAATAGAAGTAAGTTTGGAGGGATTTATTTTAGGTATTATCTCTATATAAACATCATAAACATATATATATATTGTATTGATTTCGTCTGTTAGTTAATACATCCCAAAAATAGACACACAACCCTTGAACCAAACAGTGTGGTGTAATTGAGGGATAACTACATATCAAGGCCTTGACCTAGGAGCCACATATAAGGTTCCCAAATCCAGTTATCCATAGGTATTCAAGTGTTCCTCCCCATACAACATATGATTATTAATATTAATGAGTTCTTCAGGTGGTTAGGTAGGGACACTATACCCTATTGGTCAGTAAATAAATATAGTGGAAGAAATCATAAATAAAGAGTGGTAGAACATAAAAAATTCTAAAAATCAATATAAATGTGTAAATAATCATTCATGAATATGATACAATAAATATTTATTAATCAATAAAAAATAATATACACATGGTAGAAGACATACTGTAGGATACCCATGGTAAGACTGACAAGTTAAAGGAAAAAATATAAGATCCAATTGTTAAATCTTATAGAATCATGTGAACTAGCTCTGCTGTTATCTCACATACTTAATAATCACCTATATGGATAAGAATATTCTAGAATAATCCATGATCCTAAATATGAAAACATGATGTCTACCCACATAATAATTAGTTCCCTGAACCTATTAGAAGATATACTCAGTAGGCCACCCCTAATGGTTACTATAAAAAATCATTTCATTCATATGAGATGCAGTGGGATCAATATATAACCAGAATAACTATATAAATGATAATGTTATAAAAAAATCTATAAGTACATGTTCCCCCATATAGTCAGTAGATGAATGAAAACTTTATACAAGAGTAAATTATTACCTGTTGAATATGCTAGGTGTGTCAATTATTTGAACTATGAGGGTTAGGAACCAATGGGATTTGTTAGTGAATTCTCTTAGAGTCTATTGGTATCATCAATAGAAACTATAGGAAATCATAGACCTACATATTCTATGACCTAAGTCTATTGACCATAGAATCCTCTATTAGTCCTCAGATATCATCCATAGAAAACTCAGTAAAAAGTATTCCTATATGTACTTTGACCCAAGGACAATGACTAGGGAATCCTCCATGATTCGGGGGAGTTTATCCATAGAAAAGTCTCTAAATACTTGGGAGGATCCTAAGAAGTGTGTCTAAGGATGTCCAAGATTTCAAAATCCAATGTTACAATTCAATGCATCCAATGTAAAATATATATTAGTGGGTCATATGTACCTTACTGAGTTACATCACATCGATGATATAACATGAAATCCAATTCAACATTATCAATATGATGATTCAAGGGAATTTTTTTTATTCCATTCTATTATCAATTTTTTTTATCACACTCAATTCCAAATTTAATTCACATACAAGATATTACATGTCGGGTCCCATAAATGTTCATTCTGGTTCTTTAAATAAAAATATAACTAGTATAAGTCAGTGGATTCTCTATTTCATTCCACAATTGCCATTTAATTTACTTTTTTATATTATTTATTTATAAGTGGAAAGGATCAAACCATTTTACTCAACAATTAATTTATTTTTATTTGGAACCCTTTAATTACAGGTGAACTCAACCCAACCAATGGGGGGTAAAAATGTAATCGATTAAAAAACCCCACCTGAAGGGTGGTACGAGTTGAGGATATAACTTTCAACCATTAAAATGGGTGTGATAAGATGTTTAAAAACTAGTTTAAAATTCATTTTTGAATATTTATTAATTTAAGAAGAAATTATTAAAACGTCTAGAAAGTGGAAAAATGACACAAGATATATAAAATCAACACATTTAGGTAAACATTATGGACCACATACAACTTTCTTTGGAATGTATAACTGTACAATATCATACTTTTATTTTATTTTCAATGAGACATATTTGAATAACAAAAATGTTTGCTGAGAATATGTCTATTTACCTTGAATGGAATTATATTTCCATGTGGTGAGGGAAATGAAGTATGAAAAAAGCTTGTTCTGGAGAATACCAATAAAGATCCAATAAAACTGATAGAATATTATTCTAGGTTTGGACGGGAAAATACACGGATTCCAAGACTATAATGCCCCGACCCCAGTTACCCAGAGTCGGTGCATTATTGTGTAACATTGGCATGATCACAAAATATCAAGTCTCGAAAGACCGATTAGTTTAGTAGCCTTGGAAACACTAGATACATTCATAAATGTTACATTACATCATAAACTGAAAAACTAAAATAACAATGTCTCCATAGTCCACACTCATATCCTCTTCTAACTATCCCTACAGGTCATTCATAAAATACTTCTTCACATCCTGGAAAATATTAAAACATTGAAAGGGGTGAGCTCATATGCTCAGTAAGGATAAAAATATTGCGGAAAATTTCATAAATAAATATTAACATTTAAGGCAATGTATAACTAAAACAAAAGCCTTTTTAAACTTGAACATCAGTATAATATGGAAAAAATAAAATTAAATAATGTCATTTACTTACTCACATGGATATTCTACTAGTCGAATAATCACATGCAATATCAATAACCACTTTCATAATGATGGAATGCATAATTCCAGACTACCATAACCACGTATCCAAGGTCTCGTGCCAAGACCACAAATAAGAATTTTCCAAGGCCTCGTGCCAAGACACTAGTTTGTCTCATGAGACCTACCGATGCATCGAGGAGCTATAGCGGGCTCCACCCGTCACTTATTAAGTCCCATGCATTCCTCAGATGAACAGGTTTAAACATATCATAAACCATAACATAATCATATCACATAAAACATGAATAAAGGAAACATAACATTTCCACATTTCAATTAAAAGATATCAATACAACACATTGATATAATAAAAATACTTTCGAAAACCATTTTCAATACCAAAATAAAAAAAAATTAAATCTCGGTATTTATTTTTCATTTAAAAAAATGTCATGGCTTGTAGAGGAAGATGGAATTCAAATAATGGTCATGGCGGTGGAGAAGTCATTGTCGCCGCATATGTATGACAAAAAAACATTCCCTTTTGTCATTTAGAAAAATGCTTCGTATAAAAAAATATTCCTTTTGAATAAATGTCAAAGTCAAAGGGGTTTATACACCCTATAAAATAAGTTTGTGTATAAAACAAAATATGCCTCAATGAATGGAGATTGAGACGAGGTCATTTACAAAGATCATTTTTTAAAATAAAATATATCTATTATGTGTATTAACTGTATGTACACATAAATAAAGTATAAATACAAAATATGACAAAATAATATCATGACATAAGTTGAAAGTGGGAGATTAACTGAAAGAACGGAAATTGGGTTAAGAAGTTCCCTTACCTTGTGTCCGACTTGACTCGACCGTTCTTTAACATCCTGAATAATAGACTCGAGTAAATATCTACTTTCTTAAGAACCTTTTTCAAGTTCTTTATCCCTTTACCATGTTATGAACATTATGTAATTATTTAAGTTAATAACGGTCATTTTGTCGATCTTTGGTACTTGAGTCAAAAATAAACTTCTTATAATTACAAGTTTTTCATGTGCTGAAATATCCATTATATCCAGAATTATATTCATGATTTAGATATCATATATATAATATATATCCATTATATACATTCATTCATAATATTACATAACATTTTGAGGTAAGAAATGAAATGCACCGTTCATGGAGACGGTAAGCCATACGTACGCATGAACGCTACTTTCATTTCTATTTCGTATTTAATTGAATGAATTCATAATTATATAAAGTTATATTATAATTCCAGTATAATATCATATATAATATCATTTACTCCATCCTTTATACATCCCACATATGGAATTAACTATTCAAATCACTTTGAGGGGGCAGTAGTCAGCACTTCCTAAAATGAAATCATCGCGTTTACCCGTAATGGAAATCATAAATGTATACCATAAATGAAAAATAAAGAATATTATGTAAAACATAAACATATTATATATCATATATAAATATATTGACATCTTAATGGCCACCTTTGAAGGTGTTATATGAGTGTTGAACAATCATCGTTTCATGAGGCAGAAATTCTCCATCCACAGAAATAGTATGTTCTTTAACAATTAGATGTAGGTGTGTGTAAGTGTAGCTAGAATAATTCTTATAACAAAATACTATTATATTTAGGATACTGGTGTTGTTACAAAAGAAATGAATAAAAAGGGTTTAGGGGGTTGGAAAATCAAAATAAAACAAAAAAACATAACATAAGACATTACCTTAAAATCGGGTAACTCTTTTTTGATTTGAGCCAAAGGCTTCCTTGGGAAGAATTATGCCCAAATTAAGGCTTATAAGAGTAAGAGAGGAAATTTTAGAGATTATTTGGGAAGATTTTGTCCGAGCCAAAAGGCATTTAAGGTGTGAGTAAGGTGGTAGTGGTGGGGGCCTTTTATAAGAGGAGAGGAGGGGCACTCTTGGAAAGTCATGAAATGTTACTTTATTATATAATGAGTTTCGGATTTTAAAGGTCCCACACTTATATATTTCGAGGATAAGGTGATAAGGGTTCCAAATATTCTCATCCAATAGGTTTTTTACATGTTTAAGGTTTATATGTTACATTATTGTTTTATTTTATTTAAATCATTAGTTAATGAGGTAATCGTTGCATCATCATGGTGTCATAAATAATTTAATTTATTTAATGTCTAAAAATTATAAAAAATTATCATGATTCAGGAAAACTTTTTATCTTTCTAATTAATATTTATAGTCAATTATATGACTTTTATGACCCCATTTAAAAATTGTTTTAGTAAAACAACTCATGTTTGTGACATTTTTATTTTAACATTAAATAAAAAACATTTAATATCATTTTCCTACCAAAGTGGCTCCATGGGGTCCCCAAGTTGACCCATGAATTGTATTGGTCGTCCATGACCCATCCAATAGGGGTAGAACAAGTTTATAGGTATTTTCATATTTTTATAATATCATTTTTACCTAACATTTCACTAATCACCTTTAATCGCGATTAATTAAACTTAAAAGTTACTATTCACCAAAAAAATATTTTAATCCCATTGAACAAAATTTTATATCCTAATGACCACCATGTATGTCAGATTTTTGAAAATCGAATCACAGAATTGGTAATGTTTAATTAAAATGAAAATTCGGTTTTTTTAACTATCACTTAGTGGTTTCACTATTCATCAAAAATTGAAGTTTTTCAAAACAATCCCAAAAATTTTACCCTAAGCTATAATTGATATTCCAAATTCAAAAATGATGTCTATTTTACAAAATTTCAAACATATAAGTTTCATTAATTAATTTTATAACTAATTCCCGCTGTCACAACAAATAGCGTGTTTTTAAGAAACAATATATATCAAAAGATTGACAATTGTTTATGTCCATTTTCAAAGTGAAATTAATTATAATGAACACCACTGGATAAAATGGTAAAAAATATATTCTAATTATAATTTAAAACCACTCAATATTATAATTTATCACTATAAATTATTTTTATTATAAAATTTGGTTTAATTATTTTTTACTATTAATAAAAAAAATAGATGTTCTCAGAAAATTACAAAAAATTCAACTTAGGATAATTTCGATATTACGAATATGAAAATGAAGTCCATTTTGAATTATAAAATTTCTATAATTTTAAAAAGTGGGTATTCCTATTCATAACGGCTACTTTGATTAGTCACGGTGTGTTAGAACTCGAACTTGCATAAAATGCAAATTATTTCATTCTTGAAAGAGAGGCGTATCGTGAAAGCTTGGGGTGTTACATTCCCCCCTCCTTCAATAAATTGCATCCTCGCAATTTGAAAATGTTCTTCGAAAATAAAAGGTTGAAAATAGAAAATACCTTTATTGAAAACCCAAATCAGAAATAGGGTTAATAAGAATATAACATTAAAAGAAAGACGGAGAAGTACAAAGGTCACCCGAGATAGCTCATACTAGGATTCTATGAAAATATGGATTTGTAGGAGAAAAAAACCAACAAGGTCTGATGGAGAGTTGTAGACAACAGTTTTAGGAGAAAGTTAACCACAAGAAAATCACAAAATTGTGATTGGTTAAATAGTCATTGAATCCCCAGTTGGAAAAGTTAACCGACAACGTTTTTGTGTTAAGTTACCTTTTATAAAGTTGAGGAATTTATTTAAGAGATTTTCTAAGAACGTAAGGAAATATACTTACTTGTCATGTAGGCTTTCATTCTTTAATAAATTTTTACCACGAACCCATCTTTCACTCCAAATGGTAACAGAACTCAAAAATATTCAATTTATCCTAATTGTATAGATTTCAAAATATTACCACATACCATTTAGATTAGGAAATATATTTTGTAATAACCAGGGACTTCATGTAGGCCAGTGGTAGATAATAAAGGCCTGTCGCACTATGGTTATGGGTTTGATTCCTGCAGCTTTTTCCGACGCGATGGGTTATCCCCCAACCTGCATGTTGTCCTTTTCCTAAAAGTATAGTATTATAATATTCCAAAAATAATCATCAAAAATGTTTTAACCTTAAACAATACTATCCAAAGTTCAACTTAATTCACTCCAACCTTTATAGTTATCCAAAATACCTCTGTCCAGACTTTTTCTAAAAGGTCTCTAAATTCCAAAATCTATTATAACCTCAGTTTCCCCAAACAAAGTAAAGTTTCTCTTATTGTCACATACTAAAAATATTATTACCTTCTTAATATTAAAACCTTAATGGAATCAAAATATACTGCAGTAAAATCCTTATATATATCACATTATTATTATAACCAGAATATAATCCTTGAGTACAAAAGCACCAATACATTAATTATTCCACTTCAACTGTAGTAATAGCATAAGATTGTCCTTGATCCCTTGGCCTTTTCTGTTGTATGTTTCCCTGACGCTTAGGAAATTTATTTGCATAATGCCCCATTTCACTAAAATTGTAGCATTCAACATTGATAGCCTCTTTCTTTCCCTTGTAATCACGAGCTTGGTGGCCTTTTTCTCCGCATTTATAACAAACTCTCATTCCTTTTAGGCAAGTACTGGGGTGATTCTTCCCACAATTATCACATAATGGAAAATCCTTCTTTCCCTTTTTCCCTTTATCTGTCTCTTGTTCCACCATTCTCTTCTTCTCTTACTTTACTTTGTTTTCATAAGACTTAGAGAATTCCTTTTCTGTCTTGATAGCACACGAGACAATATCTTCATATGATGAGAAGGATTGTGATACTGAAGCTCGATGGAGAAATGGTTTTAACCCATCAAATAAATGATCAATCTTGCTTCTTGGGTTACGAATATAATCTGCAGCATACCTCGCTAACCTTGTAAAGTTGGCCTCATACTTTGCGACATTCTCATCCTCCTTTTGTCTCAGACTCAGGAATTGCCTTTCCATATCTGCTCGATGGTCACGAGGAAAGTATTTTTCTAAGAAAATTTCTTTGAACTCTCTCCATTCCATACTTGATATTTCTTCATCTTCCTTTGTATTTTGAATCAATGACCACCATTGATCGGAATCTCCAGTGAGGTGGTAAACTGTCATGATAACCTTCTCCCTTTCGCTACTCCCCAAGGCATGGAATATTTTCTCTAAGGAGTTTATCCATTGCTCAGCTACTAATGGATTGTACCCCCATTAAATGTTGGTGGTTTTTGCCTCATGAAGTGGTCTAACCTTGATCCTCCATGTTGCGGATCAGGGTGCTCCATACGAGTAAGGTTATTATTCATAACCTGAGTGAGTTGTCCTAGTATGGTAATAAGTTGATCAGCACCAGTTGTATCTCCAGCTCCACAATAATTATCTTGAGCAGGAGGGAAATCCCTACACGGAGTGCGTGCATTTATATGGTTTTTGTTCCTTCCACTAGGCGCCATTTCTAAACAATGGCATAAACTAGATCAGTTTATGAATCAAAATACATAATTGCAAACTTAAAAAACACTTAACATAATTTGAGCTATTTATGGATATAATCCATAGTCATAATAAATGTTTTAATTATGGAATTATATACTCAAAACCCTTCGTAGTGGTTTGTATAGAAAACGAGAATTATCCTAAGCATATCCCCCAGGAGTCTCGTAACCAATAGTGCAGCAAGGCCCGTTGTTATGCACCAGTTCCCGTTCGAGTCTAGCTCAAAGCAGTATTTTCGGGTTTTACCCCTAGGTACATCTGTGCCAGAGCCGCCTCTACATGCTCGTATCCAGACAGGGATGTATTGCTCAGAAAACTAACAAAATCTCTATAATACCAAAATTCTAGGAATTTCTTCTATACTAATCCTCAAAGTCTATCTTTTGGCTATGTGCTCTAATCAGAGTTTATCTAAATCTAGATTCAAAGGTTAGTACTAAACTACCTCTGATACCAACTGTAATGCCCCGACCCCAATTACCCAGAGTCGGTGCATTATTGCGTAACATTGGCATGATCACAAAAGATCAAGTCTCGAAAGACCAATTAGTTTAGTAGCCTTGGAAACACTAGATACATTCATAAATGTTACATTACATCATAAAGTGAAAAACTACAATAACAAAGTCTCCATAGTCCACACTCATATCCTCTTCTGACTATCCCTGTCGGTCATTCATAAAATACTTCTTCACATCCTGGAAAATATTAAAACATTGAAAGGGGTGAGAGTAGATGCTCAATAAGGATAACACTGTTGTGTAATCTTTCATAAATAAACATTAACATTTAAGGCAATGAATAACTAAAACAAAAGCCTTTTTAAACTTGAACTTCATCATAATATGGAAAAAATAAAATTAAACAATGCCATTTACTTACTCACATAGATATTCTACTAGTCGAATAATCACATACATTATCAATAACCACCTTTATAATGATGGAATGCATAATTCCAGACTATCATAACCACATAGCCAAGGCCTCTTGCCAAGACCACAAATAAGATTTTTTCAATGCCTCGTGCCAAGACAGTAGTTTTCCTCATGAGACCTACCGATGCATTGAGGAGCTATAGCAGGCTCCACCCGTCACTTATTAAGTCCAATGTATTCCTCAAATGAACAGGTTTAAACATATCATAAACCATAACATAATCGTATCACATAAAACATGCATAAAGGAAACATAATATTTCCACATTTCAATCACATGATATCAATACAACACATTGATATAATAAAAATACTTTTGAAAACCATTTTCAATACCAAAATAAAAAAAATTAAATCTCGATATTTATTTTTCATTTAAAAAATGTTATGGCTTGTAGAGGAAGCCAAAATTCAAATAATGGTCACAGCGGCGGAGAAGTCATTGTCACCGCATGCGTATGACAAAAAAACATTCCCTTTTTTTGTTTAGAAAAAATTATTCGTATAAAAAAGATTCCTTTTGAATAAATGTAAAAGTCAAAGTGGTTTATGCACTGTATAAAAGAAATTTGTGTATAAAAAACAATATGCCTCAATGAATGGAGATTGTGACGAGGTCCTTTACAAAGATCATTTTTTCAAATAAAATAGATCTATTATGTGTATTCACTGTAAGTACACATAAATAAAGTATAAATACAAGATATGACATAATAATATCATGACATAATTTGAAAGTAGGAGATTAACCCAAAGAATAGAAATTGGGTTAAGAAGTTCCATTACCTTGTGTCCGACTTGACTCGACTGTTATTTAACCTCATGAATAATAAACTAGAGTTAATCTATACTTTCTGAAGAACCTTTTTCAAGTTCATTATCCTTTTACAATGTTTTGAACAATATGTAATTATTTAAGTTAATAACGGTCGTTTTGTCGATCTTTGGTACTTAAGTCAAAAATAAACTTCTTATAATTACAAGTTGTTCATGTGGTAAAATATCCATTATATCCAGAATTATATTAATGATTTAGATATCATATATATCATATATATCCAGTATATACATTCATTCATAATATTATGTAACATTTAGAGGTAAGAAATGAAATGCACCGTTCATGGAGACGGTAAGCCGTACGTACGCATGAATGCTACTTTCATTTATATTTTGTATTTAATGGAATGAAATCATAATAATATAAAGGTATATTATAATTCCAGTATAATATCATATATAATATCATTTACTCCATCCTTTATACATCCCACATATGGCATTAACGATTCAAATCACTTTGAGGGGGCGGTAGTCCGCACTTCCTAAAATGAAATAATCGCGTTTACCCATAATGGAAATCATAAAAATATGCCATAAATTAAAAATAAACAATCTTATGTAAAACATAAAAATATTATATATCATATATAAATATAGTGACATCTCAATTGCCACCTTTGAAGGTGTTATATGAGTGTTGAACAATCATCGTTTTGTGAAGCAGAAATTCGCCATCCACAGAAACAGTGTGTTCTTTAACTATTAGATGTAGGTGTCTATAAGTGTAGCTCGGATCCTTCTTATAACAACATCATAGTATATTTAGGATACTGGTGTTTTTAAAAAAGAAATTAATAAAAATAGTTTAGGGGGTTGGAGAAGCAAAATAAAACAAAATAACATAAGAGAAGACATTACCTTAAAATCGGGTAACTCTTTTTTGATTTGAGCCAAAGGCTTCCTTTGGAAGAATTCTGCCCAAAGTGAGGCTTCTAGGAGTAATAGAGGGAAGTTTAGAGATTACATGGGCAGAGGTTGGCCGATCCAAAAGGCTTTGAATGTGTGAGTAAGGTGGTAGTGGTGGGGGCCTTTTATAAGAGGAGAGGAGGGGCCCTCTTGGAAAGTCATGAAATGATACTTTATTATATAATGAGTTTCAGATTTTAAAGGTCCCAAAGTTTTATATTTCGAGTATAAGGTGATAAGGGTTCGCAATATACTCATCCAATAGGTTTTTGACAAGTTTAAGTCTTATATTTTACATTATTGTTTTATTTTATTTAAATCGTTAATTAATGAGGTAATCGCTACATCATCATGGTGTCATAAATAATTTAATTTATTTAATGCCTAAAAATTATAAAAAAATTACCATCATTTAGGAAATATTTTTATATTTCTAATTAATATTTATAGTCTAATATATGACTTGTATAACCCCACTTAAAAATTTTATTAGTAAAACAACTGATGTTTGTGACATTTTTATTTTAACATTAAATAAAACGTTTTTAATATCAATTTCCTACCAAAGTGGCTCCATGGGGTCCCCAAGTTGACCCATGAATTTTCTTGGTCGGCCATGACTCATAAAATAGGGGTAAGACAAGTGTAAATGTATTTTCATATTTTTATAATATCATTTTTACCTTAAATTTCACTAATTACCTTTAATCGCGAATAATTAAACTTGAAAGTTACTATTCACCAAAAATTATTTTAACCCCATTGAACCACATTTTACTTCATAATGACAACCATGTATGTCGGAGTTTTGAAAATCAAATCACAGAAGTGGTAATGTTTCATTTAAATGAAAAATTGGTTTTCTTAACTACCACTTAATGGTTTCACTATTCATCAAAAATTGAAGTTTTTCAGAACAATCCCAAAATTTCACCAGAAGTTATAATTGATATTACGAATTCAAAAATGATGTCTATTTTACAAAATTCCAAACATATAAGTTGAATTAATTAATTTTATAACTAATTCCTACTGTCACAACAAATATCATGTTTTTAAGAAACAATATATATCAAAAGATTGACAATTGTTTATGTCCATTTTCAAAGTGAAATTAATTCTAATGAACACCATTGGATAAAATGGTAAAAAATATATTCTAATTATACTTTAAAACCAATCAATAGTATAATTTATAAATATAAATAATTTTGATTAAAAAACTTGTTTTATGTATTTTTCACTATTCATAAAAAATTGGAAGTTCTCATAAAATTACAAAAAAAATCAACTTAGGATCATTTCAATATTACAAATAAAAAAATAAAGTCCATTTTGAAATATAAAATTTCTATAATTTTAAAAAGTGGGTATTACTATTCATAACGGCAACTTTGATTAGTCGCTGTGTGTTAGAACTCAAACTTGCGTACAATGCAAGCTATTGCATTATTGAAAGAGAGGCATATAGTGAAATCTTGGGGTGTTACAAAGCTTGTTTTGAGAGGGAATCTCATGTATCCTTAGGGTGGGAGAAAATTGGGGTAAGGGGGAGGAATAATGAAATCAATTGGAGGGTAAAATGGTAATTTCATATCTATTTAATGACACAAATGGTTTATACATATGATTTGGCTAATCATGGACCACCTATGTGGCTTATACTATCCAATAAACTTTCCTATCATAGTTTTCCTGCATAGTTTGAGCTAAGCATATGCCAAAAAAATGTGGTGCAACTGGTTAAGTGGAACTAACCATATGGGCTAGGTTCACAATTTAGAATACTATGTTTAGTCCATATTCCAATATATATAATTTACTGATTACCTTCCACATGACTGTTCACCCCACCTTACACCCATTAACAGACCATGTGACACCCCTTATTGGGATAAACTATTTATTTTGAGGGGCTACACAGTTTAAACATACCATGTCCAATATTGGTTTATTCCAAAAATGGTGTCTTTGGAGCTTAGTGCTCCAAAAAATCATCAAAACATCCATACCACCTCTTGATCCATAAAACACATCCAGAAAATACAAACATACGTGTTCTGATTCATAGAATTATGTTAAGGGGATCAATTTTTGATTTTTAATGCAGGAAAAATGAATCATTCACAGTCAAAATAAAAATTCAACTAGTACAGGACATGGTATTTTATATTCTCTCTACCTGAGAACTTATCATCCATGAGAATCCATTGTGAATAATTAAAACATTACCCAACCTACATGGGTTGAAAAAATATTCTGAAATACTTGTGCTTCCTTATTTAATTTCCAACATAACTCAAGGATTCATTTAAAGAATAAGCTTTTAAACCACCAAAACATGAGGAAAAATTATTAAAAAAACTAAATCTTTAATAAAGATATTTCTTAATCGAGTATAACACAAGACACAATCACAATATAATCACTTTCATCAAAATTTCTATCATGTTCCCCACTATAGATTGTAATATTTTTTATATAAAACTCTATCTCATGGAACTCCCACAATCACAATTTCTGATTAAAAAACAACCCTATTGTCCAAACATAATCATTAATGTGATTCTCAACCCAAAAGACCTTTCCATGCATGTGAACTCTAATCTTAGCCCTCAATTATATGGAAATTGTCAAAATCCTTTTGACTACACATGAACTAGTTTCACTGACATTTCTGTGATAAACACAATCCAACTCTTACTCAGATCTTATCTCATATGATGAATTTTCCGATGAATTTCCGCACTAGAAATTTTTTTCCAAATATGAAAGAAAAACATGATCCAATTCGAGTTAAGTATCTTCGTGAATCATAGCTTATGAGCTAATGTATTATCAAAACTAAATTCCACAACCTCATTTCCAGGAACAATGTAGTCATTTTGAGCAAGTTCGTTGAGGCACATAACTGAATCCTAGTGACATTATCTATTTGAAACACCTTTTATGTAAAAGAATAATCATGCAATTTCAAATACCCCAATACTAATTGTAATCCAGCATCCCGGGATCCTCATAAACTCAACCGACCATAATGGACCCATCTAGATTTACATACCTATAATTCACCAAAGAATCTATCTCTAAAAGGATCCATCTATTAAATGAAACATGAGTTCTAAAATAGCCATCCAATTACAAACTACAAGATTTAATGGCCCTCCTCCCATAAGGTTATAACTCCTACAAAATACACCCATTCTCCGCCTTAGATGCATCATCATTGTCACTCTAACCAAAACATAACCTACTCACCACCACGAATGACCCATCCTTCTCAGAAAAAATAACTATAATGGTCTATAACTCACTCATCACAAGTGATTAGAAACATATCCCATCTTTAATTCCATATATATATGAATTTTTTCCATATTGAATGTTGAAAATTAACTCGTAATAAGGGTTACAAATCATAAGTGTCTATTATCACACTACTCACTACATGGATTTCTTTAAACTAGTCCTGGAGAGAAACTTATAACGATTCTTTTTTACCAATCCATAAAATATATTTAAACATACATCTTGGAGTATAACTCACATTATTTAAATTTAATCATGGTGATATCAATACAATGGACATGATCTCTTTTTGACTAAAAGTACATTGATGTTTTATCAATAGGTGTGTACTGTTATCCCTGAGAAATGATCACATCAAAATTGGCCATACCTACCTTCTTTTATCACCAGACACCACATCTTTTGACAATTCATTTCAATATCTAGCTATAAATTAAATTACTTACAATGAATAGTCTATTCCCAAATTATTGCTCAACTCAGGAAAATCCTTTAATTTTATTAAAGTATCTAGTGTTCCATTCCTACAATAGTCAAATTATAATCCTTCATTCAAATTTAAATGGTTATTGTCCACAACTAGAATGTACTCAACCTATCATTCATTGTGGGTGTACTTTCCCCTACCACTAGGATTGAGACCTAAATCTTACTACCATGATTCATAAGTAAAAATTGAAAATCGAACATGCTATAAGACATTCTAGTTTTCTTTAGGTCAGATGTTACCGTATAAATCCTCTTAAAATTCGATCATATCTACTACTAAATATGTAAACAAATTAATTCCCATATATCAGCTTCATTTTAGAATGGAAAGAGTCAATAGTTTCAGCACTGGTCAAGTGGTCTAGGAACTCTAATAGTACTACTAAACATATTCTATTTTGAAAAACAATAACATGGGTTTTTGTTAAAAAAGTAAAAGGCGTCACAATGCCTTAATTGAAAACCTAGAGAACCTATAATTAAATGGTCTAGAAACCAACATAAACTAAGCTACATACCTTTAAAGAATATGTACACTTGGGGGAACCACTCTTATTTGACTCCCTTTTTCAAAAAAAATATTTCACTAATTATAATCTAAATCAATTGTAGAGGCATCAAGGTCTCCCACTTGACACTTTTGTTCAAGATAGAATCTATGACACAAAGTCTTACCCCCATGACCTATGGTTTGTCCCACGATAATCATATTCCATTTATGGGATTTTGTTACACAACATCTAACATGACTGAGATCATTCTTTTAGGAGATGTTAAATAGAAATAGGTAAGGAAGCATCAACCTATTGGGGACAAAATCTATCAATAAGGCAAACAACATCAATTTCCAAACACTATGCTACCATTTAGAGTCACAAATCTTGACGTACATGGACATTACATTACTTTTTCGGAATACTAAATACATAACAAAAACAGACACACAATGACCGTAATATTTTAGTGTCTTTGGAAACTCGGAACACAATCTTCTAACCCTGGTGAATGATCTTCATCATCTCCCATAAAGATCTTACACTTTTTGTTTCCTTACCCTAAACCTTTATTTTAATCCTGGGGGAAAAATAAAAAATAAAAAGGGTGATCTGAAATGCTTAGTAAGGGTAAGCATGGATAAAATAAAACATACCATATACATTTGAACTTAAAAACATGAACATAATGTTTAAAAATCAAAATCGTGAGCAACGACATAAAACATGGAAGTACATAAGGCATAGATCATAATGTAACATAAATCATGATAAAATATCACGAGAATAAAACATGTAATTGTGGAATCCATTAAGCACATGAAATGATTTCCATAGTAGACAAGGCATTGCTGCCAAGACCATCTTAGTGGACAAAGTCCCTTTCTGAATCGAGTTCACTCCTCGTTCTAGTCCTGTAATACTGAACCGGATAAACTTACCAATCCAGTCATGTCTATCCATGAGATATAAATCTTTACCCAATGCGTTGGAGGGAGATATAGGTCCCACTAATCTCATAATGAAATCATTCTTAATTGTGCCACAAAATAAACATACATCATTCATAATAGCCCAATAAATAAAATGGGTTTCATAAACATCATCCCATCATCACATAACCAATATAAAAGAAATGGATATCATTTCATAATAAGAAAAGTGAAACCATGTAAATCATAGAGACATGTTACTTGAAACATACACATATGAAATAATGTCATCTTAGATGAAAAATGGTTTTGATAAAACATGTGAAATGAACTCTTGAGGAAAATATCCTTTCTTCTTCAAATTCATTTTATTTTCACAAAATTTCATTCAATTTTAAAAGAAAAGGATTTTGTTAAAAATATTCATGAAATATTTTGGAGAAATCTTCATGAAAATATGGATTTATAAAACCATAAAAATCCTTTCATTCCGTATAAGTTAAAGAAAACATTCTTCTCGTACTTTTGCCGGAAAAATCAAAAAAAGTACCTCGTAACGTAAAGAAAAAGAAATATTCATTGAATAACATGTAGTAAAAGTCAAAAATGGGTAAAAAGGACTTTAAAAATTCATGAAAACACTTTTATAAAACATGGACATGGATGATATAAATAACCCCAGTAAATATTTACGAATAAGCAATCTCGGATAAAATGAGATTTTCAAAATTATCCCTAACCTTAGGTCTGATATGCTTTGTATGGATCTGAACCTCATGTATAAGGATTTACATAATGTCATTGATTTATTACATAATCATATTCATTGTTATGATATCATATATGTTTCACTTATGACTTTATATTACCCGCTCTTTTGTAAATTCCATGTTAAAGTAGCGTTTTGGGTAAAATCATTTCATTTGTCGTTCGTGTTTTGACTTGTAATTTTTCATATTATTAATTAGATCATGATAACTTAATTCCATAATATAAAACATGATTTATATATAATATATATTCAGAATATACATATATATATAATAGATCGATAAATGGAAAGAAATACACTGATCATGGAGACGGTAGGTTGTACGTACACAGGAATGATGTTTTTGTTTCCTTATTGAGTTGAATGGAATTAAGTAGATGACATAAATATATATATATATATATACATAAATACAGTATCTTTATAATTTAATATATTTCATTATTATTTTTTATATACACTTTATAATCATTCTTAAATGGTTAACATGGAGAATGAATCGCATCGCGTCGTGGAGACGGTAGTCCGTACGTACGCACGAGCGATGATATCGTTCCCATAATTATTAAATTGAATTGGAGAGGATTATACAATATATCATAATAAGTATGATGTTATAATAACTATTTATAGTTATTCTTTACACCATTATACCCATCCAAGTAAGGTGGTGTTGGAAAAACAGATTACACCACGGCGTGGAGACGGTATTCTGTACGTACGCACGCGCGGTGATTTCATTTTCCGTAGGATAGAGAGATGGTGAAATAGGGTTGTTTAATACATATAATAACATATCAGTATATTATTTATACTGATGTTATTATTTCATAATGAAACAACTAAAGAAGAATAAGTATAAGAAGAAATAAAGTTGAAAGAATCGGTAACGGACATTACCTCTTCTTTGAAGCGCCTCTTTGAGACCTCCTCATAGGGCACTACAATGGGTCTTTGAAGAATAGAAGGACCTCTAGGATGTTTCTAGGGAATTGTAGAAGAGAATTTGGCAGGGTTTGGCCGAGAATTAAGGCTCAAAGTGGTGTGAGGAAGAGAGGGAGGAGGTGCCCTTTTATAAGGGATGAGAGCGGAACCTTAGGGAAAACAAAAAATATTATTTTATTATAAAGTCATATTCGGTTTTTAATAGCTCCAAATTGAGTTATTTAAAAGCTAAGGTGGGTATGGGTCAACATACTATCATCAAATAGAATTTAGACAAGTTTAGGTTTCTATTTTAACCTTATCATTTATATTTAACTTTAAGTTAAATAATTTTTCTTTTACCGTGTCTTCTTGCTTTCTTACACTATAAGGTTCATAAACATACTATAACAAGCCAAAAGAACCCCAAGTTGTTTATTATTAATATATATAACCTTATATAAATCCTTTGGCCGAACCTTATATTTTTAAGAATAAAATAACAATTAATAATATAATATTTTTGTTAAAAACTATTTGATGTCAATTTTAACACTATTTGGTAATTGATTTTTTTGAAAATCATAACAGAATGATTAGTTGGAACAAAGTTAACTAAATCAATACTAACATGTTATATTAACCTATAAAATTAGTTTAATTCATAAAATGTCTCAAATTACTTTTATTTGGGTATTTATAACATCAATTATGTCAATATTTCATTAATAAGATAATTATTACATCATCGTTGTGTCATAAATAAATTAAAGTATATTTAGTCTAAAAATTACAAATAAAATACCATTATGTAAGAAATTTTTTTATATTTCTAATGAATATTTATAGTTGAATTTATCTTATGTATTACCCTATATTAAAAACAATTTAGTTATTAAACTTTGGTTTTAACTATTTTAACCCTTCTTTAAATAAATTAATAATAAATGTCCTAATCTAATCCAAGTGGGCCTAAATGGTCATATGTTATTCCTAAGGTTGTTTTTTGATGAATTAAAATAATCCAATAGAATTAGAACATGTGTTAGGGTAATAATAATATCATGTTTACCCTTAATTACCCTATTTACTTTTAACCGTGGTAAAAAAAAGGAAAAAACTTACGATTCACCAAAAATTATTTTCATCTCATTGAACCACATTTTAGTCCTTGATATTAACCGTGTCTCTTGGATTTTCGAAATTCCACTCACAGAAGCGGTAAAATTATGTTTTATGAAAAATTCAGTTTTTTAACTACCACATAGTGGTTTCACTATTCATCAAAAAATGAATGTTTCCAAAAACAATACCAAAAATTAGGCCTAAGATATATTTGATATTAAGAATTCAAAAATTATTTATATTTTACCAAATTCAAAACATATCAGTTAAATTAATTAATCTAAAAATTAATTCCCGTCGTCAAAACAAATAGCGTGTTTTTAAGAGATAATAACTATCAAAAGATTGACACTTGTTTATGTCTGGTTTAAATGTGAAATTACATCCACTGACCAGAATTGTATTAAATTGTAAAAATATATTCTAAATATAATTTAAAACCACTCAAATTAATTATTTATCACCATTAATTATTTCTATTAAAAAATTTGTTTTTAATTAAAATTTAGTAATTTTTACTATTCATCAGAATATGATAGTTATTTGAAAAGTACCAAAATTTCACCATAAGCTAATTTCGATATTCTGAATCTAAAAATTAAGTCCATTTTGAAAGATAGAATTTATAAAATTTCAAAAAGTGGGTATTACTATTCATAACGGCTAGTTCATAATAATATTATAATAATATCTCGTTTATTGAAACTCAGTATTGCGTACTACACACGCTATCGAGGAAGGTCAAGATTTGCGTGTAATGAAAGGAAAGTCAGGGATGTGTGTTTTGGAAGCTCCTTTTGGTATAGCGTACAACATAAGACATTAATTAAAATGAATATTTTTCATAAAATCACGGGGTGTTACATTCTACCCCCCTTAAAATGAATTTCGCCCTCGAAATTCGTTGGGGTTATAAATGGTTTACTACTCGAAAGTTTCATTAATAGAAAACCACATCGTAAAAAGGAATACCGAAACTTATCTTTAAAAACTAATGTATGAAATGTAACGGTAACCCAAATAAACTAATCACTGGGTTTCCACATAGGAGAACATAGGTGAAAATATGGATATGGAAGAGAAATATAACCATCATGTTCTGATAGGGAGTGGTAGAGAACATGGATATGAAAATGCAAACAATCACAAAGCCATAGATTTGTGATGATCTAAGGTACCATCTGATTCATTTGATATAAGGTCACTAGGAAAACATTTTTGGTTTTCAAGATCATTTCCCTAAAGTTGATGAATTAAAAGAAATACTTACATGATTTTGGTACAATCTCACTATTGTTCGTGAATTGAACAATTTACACTTCATCCCTTAAAGAAATGTAGTTGAATATGTTATTCGTGATGTGTTAGAAGATCATGTGATAGAATGATGGGTCATTCCATATATTTCAAACAAAAGGTTTGCAAAAGTTATAAGTCCATCACATTGTTAGATTAGTCGTATATGGTTCCATAAATGAACTTATACTTCATATATCATACCTCTTAATAAAATAAAACTAGTTTCTACTGACCAGGGACTTCATGTAGGCCAGTGGTAGGCGATAAAGGCCAGTCGCACTTCGGTTGTGGGTTCGATTCCCATAGCCTTGTCTGACGCGATGGGTTGTCGCTCGTCCTGTAGGTTTTCCTTTTTCTAAAACTACATTACTATAATATCCCATCAATAATATCGAAAAAAGTTCTATCCATAAACAATACTATCATATGTCCAACATAATACATTCTAATCTTTGTCTAAAATACTTCGGTCCAAGATCATAGTATAAAGAAAACGATTACTTGAAATGTCATCAACCAACCATCATTTATCCCCCATTATATTGTTGGTCGCATTCCAATCATGTGAATACCTTAATCATGTATTCTCTTGAAAAATGAATACCCATTAAGCCTTAGTGAAAACATGAATGCTGTCAAAAGTTAACACGTTCCACATACCAAAATCCAAAAATTCTATATACTCAAACCATGATATAACCTTCTCCTTATATCAGTCATGAGCTCATGAATACTATCAAACATTTAATTTTCTCTGTATCCCTTCATTATGCGCATATCATCTACTTTCCAATAATTCTGGTACCATTCATCACACACTTTCAAAACTTAAGGAATGAAAACATTGTAACAATCCTTACATGTCTCTTTATTCTATAGTACAATTAGATTACTTATACAACATTACACTTGATAAACATGTAATCATTCCACCACCTTCTTAAACCATTGACCGAGCATCAACAATTCTTTCGTCTCACATATCATTTGTAGTATCTTCATCGTCATCAACATAAATATTACCCATATGACCATACTGATTCTCTTCATGAGACTTTCCCTTAGGGAATTGGTTTGCATAATACCCGTACATACCACATTTAAAACATTTAACAATTGTTGATGTCGTAGAAATACCATTATCCTCATCGATAGTGTTAACTGAACATTTTCCTTTTCACATACTGGCTTTATGTCCTTCTTTTTCACACCCAAAGCATCTTCCAGTTCCTTTGAAGCATTCTCCTTGATGCCTCTTCCCACATGATTTACATAGGGGAAATTGAACTTTCTTTCCTCCATGATCACCATGAAACTCCATCTTTCTCTTATTAGCCGAGTCAGGAAACTTACCAAATTTTAGTTTATCGATCATATTATGTGAATGCTGATTCGGCATAATAATGATGTTTGGACTTCCAAATCCCATTTCATTTGGTTGCTCATGAAGAATATCATTCCATTGTCCATCATATCCTCCATTATCTTGAATCATCTTGTTTCCAGCCATTTTCTAAAACCCAACAAGAATAGTGTGAGAGGAAAAAATCATAATAAAAGGGGGAGTAACTTCAATATCTAACATCTTAAGTCTAATCTAATATCATTACCATAATTCTAGGACTATAACCTATACATATACTTAACCTGAGAGACATCCCCAGTCATACCTTAGAAACTCTAGGGATCTCACTAAAGTTCTCGCATCCTCTTTTCCAAAGGTTGACAAAACCTTTCCTCTGATACCAACTGTAGAGACCCAAAGCTTGATGTACATGGACATTACATTACTTCTGCGGAATACTTAATACATAACAAAAACAGACACACAAGGACCGTAATAGTTTACTGTCTTTGGAAACTCAGAACGTAATCTTCTAATCATGGTGAAAGATCTTCAATATCTCCCATAAAGATCTTCCACTTTTTGTTTCCTTACCCTAAACCTTTCTTTTAATCATGGGGGGAAAATAAAACATAAAAAGGGTGATCTAAAATGCTCAGTAAGGGTAAGCATGGATGAAATAAAACATACCATATACATTTGAACTTAAAAACATGAACATAATAATTAAACATCAAAATCATGAGCAACGACATAAAACATGGAAGTACATAAGGCATAGATCATAATGGAACATAAATAATGATAAAATAGCATGGGAATAAAACATGTAATTGTGGAATCTATTAATCACATGTAATGAATTCCATAGTATCCAAGGCATTGCTTCCAAGACCATCTTAGTGGACAAAGTCTCTTTCTGAATCAAGTTCACTCCCCATTCCAGTCCTGTAATACTGAACCGGATTAACTTACCATTCCAGCCATGTCTATCTCATGAGATATAAATCTTTACCTAATGCATTGGAGGGAGATATAGGTCCCACCCATCTCATAATGAAATCATTCTTACGTGTTCCACAAAATAAACATACATCATTCATAATAACCCAATAAATAAAATGGGTTTCATAAACATCATCCCATCATCACATAATCCATATAAAAGAAATGGATATCATTTCATAATAAGAAAAGTGAAACCATGTAAATCATAGAGACATGTTACTTGAAACATACACATATGAAATAATGTCATCATAGTTGAAAAATGGTTTTGATAAAACACGTGAAATGAACTCTTGAGGAAAATATCCTTTCTTCTTCAAAATCATTTTCTTTTCACAAAATGTCATTCAATTTTAAAAGAAAAGGATTTTGTTAAAAATAGACAAGAAATATTTTGGAGGAAGCTTCATGAAAATAAGGATTTATAAAACCGTAAAATTCCTTTCATGCGGTATAAGTTAAAGAAAACATTCTTCTCGTACTTTTTCCAGAAAAATCAAAAAAAGTACCTCGTAACGTAAACAAAAGAAAATTCCTTGAATACCATGTAGTAAAAGTAAAAAATGGGTAAAAATGACTTTAAACATTCATGAGAACGATTTTATAAAACATGGACATGGATGATAGAAATAACCCCAGTAATACTTACGAATAAGCGATCTCGGATAAAAATGAGATTTGCAAAATTATCCCTTACCTTAGGTCCGATATGCTTCGTATGGATCTGATCCTCCTGTATAATGATTTAAATAATGTCATTTACTTATTACATAATCATATTAATTGTTATGATATCATATATGTTTCACTTATGACTTTATATTACCCGTTGTTTTGTAAATTCCATGTTAAAGTAGCGTTTTGGGTAAAATCATTTCATTTGTCATTCGTGTTTTGACTTTTAATTATTCATATGATTAATTAGATCATAATTAATTAATTAAAGAATATAAAACATGGTTTATATAAAATATATATTCAGAATATAAATATATATAATAGATCTATAAATGGAAAGAAATACACCGTTCATGGAGACGGTAGGCTGTACGTACGCATGAACGTTGTTTTCGTTTCCTTATTGAGTTGAATGGAATTAAGTAGATGACATAAATATATATATATATATACATAAATACAATATCTTTATAATGTCATATATTTCATTATTATTTCATATATATACTTGATAATCATTCTTAAATGGTTAACATGGAGAATGAATCTCATCGCGTCGTGGAGACGGTAGTCCGTACATACGCACGAGTGATGATATCGTTACCATAATTATTGAATTGAATTGGAGCGGATGATACAATATATAATAATAAGTATGATGTTATAATAACTATGTATAGTTATTCTTTACACCATTATACCCGTCCAAGTAAGGTGGTGTTGGAAAAACAGATTATACCACGGCGTGGAGACGGTATTCCGTATGTACGCACGCGTGGTGATTTCATTTTCTGTAGGATGGAAAGATGGTGAAATATAGTTGTTTAATAATTATAATAAAATATAAGTATATGAGTGATACTGATTTTATTTCTTCATAATGAAACAACTAAAGAAAAAGAAGTAGAAGAAGAAATAATGTTGAAAGAATCGGTAACAGACATTACCTCTTCTTTGAAACGCCTCTTTGAGACCTCCTCTAGGGCACTAAAATTTGACTTTGAAGAATCCCAAGACCTCTAGGATGTTTCTAGGGAAGTGGAGAAGAGAATTGTTCAGGGTTTTTTCAATCATGAAGGATCAAAGTGGTGTGAGGAAGAGAGGGAGGAGGTGCCGTTTTATAAGGGAGGAGAGGGGCACCTTATGAAAAACTAAAAATATTATTTTATTATAAAGTCATATTCGATTTTTAATAGCTCCAAATTGAGTTATTTCGAAGATAAGGTGGGGATGGGTCAAAATAATATCATCCAATATAATTTAGACAAGTTAAGGATTCTATTTTAACAGTATCATTTATATTTAACTTTAAGTTAAATAATGTTTCTTTTACTGTGTCTTCTTGTTTTCTTACACTATAAGGTTAATAAACTTACTATAACAATCCATAAGAACCCAAAGTTGTTTATTATTAATATATATAACAGTATCTAAGTCATTTGGCAGAACCTTAGATTTTAGGAATAAAATAACAATTAATAATATAATATTTGTTTTAAAAACTATTTGATGTCAATTTTGACACTATTTGGTAATTTATTTTTTTGAAATCATAATAGAATTATTAGTTCAAAAAACGTTAACTAAATCAATACTAACATGTCATATTAACCTATAAAATTACTTTAATTCATAAAAAGTCTCAAATTACATTTATTTGGGTATTTTTAACATCAATTATTTCAATATTTCATTAATAATATAATTACTGCACCATCATTGTGTCATAAATAAATTAACTTATTTTAAGTCTAAAAATTACAAATAAAATACCATTATGTAGGAAATATTTTTATCTTTATAATGAATATTTATAGTCTAATTTATCTTATGTATAACCCTATATTAAAAACCATTTAGTTATTAAACTTTTATTTTAACTATTTTAACCCTTCTTTAAATAAATTAATAATAAATGTCCTAATCTAATCCAATTGGGCCTAAATGGTCATATTCTATTCCTAAGGTTGTTTTTTGCCGAATTACACTTATCCCATAGAATTAGGAAATGTGTTAGGGTAATAATAATATCATTTTTACCCTTAATTACCCTATTTACTTTTAACCGTGGTAAAAAAAGTAAAAAGTTACTATTCACCAAAAATGATTTTCATCTCATTGAACCACATTTTAGTTCTTGATATTATCCGTGCTTCACAGATTTTCAAAATTCCACTCACAGAAGTGGTAAAATTATGTTTTATGAAAAATTCAGTTTTTTAACTACCACTTAGTGGTTTCATTATTCATCAAAAAATGAAAGTTTCCAAAAAAATACCAAAAATTAGGCCTAAGATATATTTGATATTATGAATTAAAAAATGCTGTCTATTTTACCAAATTCAAAACATATCAGTTACATTAATTAATTTAAAAATTAATTCCCATCGTCAAAACAAATAGTGTGTTCTTAAGAGATAATAACTATCAAAAGATTGACACATGTTTATGTCTGGTTTAAATGTGAAATTACATCCAATAACCAAAATTGTATTAAATTGTAAACATATATTCTAAATATAATTTAAAACCACTCAAATTAATAATTTATCACTATTAATTATTTCGATTAAAAAAGTTGTTTTTAATTAAAATTTAGTAATTTTCACTATTCAGCAGAAGATGAAAGTTATCCGAAAAGTACCAAAATTTCACCCTAAGCTAATTTTGATATTCCGAATCCAATAATGAAGTCCATTTTGAATGATAAAATTTATAAAATTTCAAAAATTGGTATTACTATTCATAACGGCTAGTTCATAATAATATTATAATAATTTCTTGTTTAGTGAAACTCGATATTGTGTACTACACACACTATCGAGGATGGTCATGATTTCATGTAATGCAAGGAAAGTCAAGGATGCGTGTTATGGAAGCTCATTTTGGTGTAGCATACAATATAAGATATAAATTAAAAAGAATATTTTTCATAAAATCTCGGGGTGTTACATACTAAGCCCTGATCATGTGTGATTAATAGAATATGTGATTTCTTGTTGAATGGTTACAATGCAAACATATAGTAAGATGAGCTTAAAACTCACCGAGTATCAATATTTTGTAACACTCCCTCAATATTTAGCATCCCAGACAACCACACATCCATTGAGGGTGTCTTTATTTTATCTGGTGTTTTACTCATGATAACTGATACTTGAATGACTCCTCACATATGAAAACTAATAGAATGAATTTTATGATGATACTTTAACATGAAGGTTTCTACCTCAACCTAGATAACCCATATTTTCACATATGGAACCTTATTTTTATACTAATGTCACACCTAAAAGATTAAATCCCTCTGCTGATAATCTATTTAGTTCATCAAAAAACGGAATGTAATGAAACTGAGTCTATGGGAAATGATTTTTTCCCATTATAGGTGTCTATTAGGAAAAACTAAATATTTCCATTACCCAAGAGTTCATCGTATTATCACCTATACAATTTTACATTTATGGAAATTAAATTATTCTTTGATTAGCACAATTTAAATAGCTCATACATAAAGGATATCAATTACATGTTTGAAGGATAACTATTCTAAGTACATTATTTATCTGATTCTAAAAAACATAAGACAAATATCCCCTAATTTCATTTTTTGAACCATAATTTTATCTAACCTAAATTTATTCACAAATATGTTTGGATAAAGAAAATTTCAATTTCAAAATGATATTAGAAAACACGCTTTAGATTGTAATTGTCATTTTAATTAACTAACGGCTCATAATAATAAAGATCAAAATATGGTAATGGGTATTTTATTAATTAATGGGTTTGGTCAAAACATATTCCACCATACATTTATATGTAACACCGTATAAGAAGCTTCCAACACATTAAATGACTATCCCATTAATATCTGCATATATATACCCCCCATGGGGTTATCTATCAATGCATATAAAGAATTATGATACCTTAAAGGGTGTCATCATGTTAATCTTGGTTCAATTATATAAGCATCATATCCTAATTTATGGATTCAACGCTCTATAAATTTCTATTGGCATGCAATTTAAATAATACGAATAACAATTTATATTATTGAAATTCCAAAACAATGTTATTGGTTTATCTCATAAGGAATATGTCCCAACTAACATACTTTGGTCTAGTTGTGCATTTAGATATTCCAGTATATGAGTCGTTGTGACCAAATTATATATAGGTACTAGCCTTAATAAATGAACCATTCTCTAGATAAATTTTAATTTAATATATATATATATATATCATGGTTTGGATAGATGAATAACTATTCCAAACATATAAAGGTACATTCCATTATATGTTAAAATTACAATTAATATTACTATGAGCAGATTTTTATTTTTCAGTATGAAAATATAACAGTCTAGATATAGAGGTTCAATTACATGGTTTACCTTTTTCTGATTCATGAAGTCCCATACACATTAAAAAGTGGAAAATTGGTTCCCATTTAATTTAAACTAGATTAATAAAATGGATTTCATAATATGTCCTGTCTATTAAAGATTTTTTGACTATATGGGTAACCATCTCTGATTTATAATGTTCCCATTCACTTTATAAACATTTATTTTGGTTCCTAATTAATTGGAACCACCATTTTTTCAACCAAAAAACATATTGTTCATGTCTCAATTATATTATAATCAGTTGGTTAAATAAAATTTGACAATCAATTTATATATTGAAAACCCATTTAGGTTGATGTTGAAACTTTATTTAACCAATAATATATAAAAAATGAAAAAAAAATAATTCCATTAATGATCAATTAAATTAAAGAAAACATTATAATAATCCTGGTGAGATATATTATAAGAATGGATAATACATAATAATGGTTTATAATAACCCAGAATGTTGAAAAGTAACATAACAATAAATAACACAAGCATTTTTTAAAAATCATCATGGATCAATAAATATAAAATTAAATTTATATGGTATGTCATATTCATGGAATTGGAATCTCTAAACGGATATAATAAATCATGAACACACACCTCATCTCATACTATATTGGTCCAAGAGTTGAATCTCATTAAACAATAAATCAATAACCAGCACAATTATTATATTAATCCAAGGTGAAATAATAAAAAAACTATAATATAAACCTAATAAACACTATTATCAACCTTAGAATTGTGATCCTTACCTCATGCATGGGTTACCCAAAACCAAACACAAGATATTTAGAAATTACAGACACATTCATAATATCTTGTCTACTATCCCAAAAATATTAAGATGAAGAAAAAAAGCTATGCTACAACACATAATTCCCGGAATAGAGATCCAAATAGAATGGTGCCTCTCTATATAACCTAGTAAATTGACTAGCATCATGGGTCTAAAGGTGGTATGGTTGGGAGAATATACCATATATATTAGTAAGTTAATAAAATAAATGGAAATAAAAATAAGTATAAGTGTAATATAATGACATCTAAAAATTAATATAAATGGGTAAGTAATCATTCATAAAGATGAAACAATGCACAAATTAGTAAAAAAAATTAATAGAATAATCACATTGAAATTGAAATAAAATACGATAAAAAGGTTTGATTGATGGGAAAGGAATAAATAAAAGACTCTTCAACTACCTCCAATTGAATCATGAGCACTAGCTCTATCCTACATTCTTTAATTCTATCCTAGACTGGAAGGATTATAATATGTGAGCACAATTCATGATCCTCATAATAGAAAAATTATGACTTTCTCAGTACCAGTCATTGGAATGAACAGGGTGTGTGATATATGCAGGAGGCCACCGCCAATGATATCTATAAAAAATCCAGTTTTTTCAATTTTTTTGGAGTGGTTTTCTGATATAATAGGAGTACATCTATTAATGAAAATTTAATATAATTAAATTTACAATTCTATAATAAATAAATAATTCTATATATGAGGGAAAACTATTCACAAATTAAATTATAATATATGAAATATGGTGGGTGTAGTAAGTTTCATAACTATGTGGTCCACGACCCAAGTCCATTTACAATGTTATCATTATAGATTCCATGGAGCTCGTCTATAGAAAACTCAATGAAAATTAGTTCTACATGGTCCAAGACCCAAGGCCATTGACCAAGGAGTCCTCATTAAGTCTATATAGTTCATCAATAGACAACTTCATATAATCTATAACAACATGAGAAAGGACCCAAGTATATTCTCCAAGGAATCATTATCATTTCCATGGATCTCATCCATAAAAAATAAATGACTTTGGTGGAGCTCATGGAGCATGACTGAGGTGGTGAAATCATGCCAAATCCAAGGTTATAATCCATTTAATCCAGGGAAAAATATGTACAAGTGTGTCATTGGTTTCATACCATGTTATGTCACACTAGTTTCATGGCATGAAATCTAATTCAACGTAATTTATTTAAGGATTTGAAGGATAATTTTGGAGTCTTTGAAAATAATAATTCAATTTATCACTTCTAATTCATAATGTAATTTATAAATAAGAGATGAGATTTGTATTCATGTAAATTTATATGCCTCTTTCTAAAATAGATATATAATTCGAATAATTAATTCCATTTCCCATTTCATTCCACCATAACCAGTTAATATATTTCATTATTCCTTTCATTTATATGTGACACGGTTCTATCCAAGGTCATCAACCTTTAACCTCTTATTTACATGTATTGGGATCCCTTTAATATTAGGTGATCTTAACTGAACCCATGGGTGGTTAAAATTAAATCAATAAAACAAACCCTCTTCAAGGGGTGTTCTGTTTGATGGTACAGTCTTAATAAATTCACAAGGGTTTGATAACATGTTTAAATTATAGATTAACATTCAATTTTTATGGTCTGTTAATTTAAGATGCAATTCCGTAAAAGTATGGCATGTGAAAAAACAACAAAAGCTATACAAAACCTAAACATTTAGAGAAAAGGTATAACCATATTATATGTTCTCAGCATGGTGCAATCATTCAATATCAGACTTTGGTTCATCCTACAATGAGAGAAATTAGAATCATAGAAGAACTCTATGAAAATTGGGTAAATTAGCTCACATAAAATTAGAATTCCACATGGGGAGGGAAAACTAAATAATTAGTAAGGGGAATCAAGATATTACCAAAATGGATCCAATGAAAATGATGGTAGTAAATTTTGAGAATGGGTGGGGGAGATACATGGAATCCTAATGATGTAGGATAGGGGATCTTAGTAGCTTGTGCATGGGAGAAAATAGGGGGATGGATAATGAACAATGAAATAGTGTTTTGTGGGAAAATTCATTTAATCTCAATTTAATTATGTGCATAGTTAGCCTTCATGGGTTTCTTAACCATGCACAAATGATGCAACTCATATTGTTTAATATCTATACCCCTTATTGTTTTCTCACATGTTTAGAGAAAACCATGTACTAAATGTGTGATGATACTGGTTATGTGGCACTAACAAAATGTTCTAGGAATAAAGTTTGGAAAATTATATGTCGGCCATAAACCCACCTCTGATATTTACTATAGACCTATGGAATAACATTTCCTCATTCCATGATTAATATAAGAAACCATGTAAAACCCCTTACTAGGACACATGGTTCCTCTTGATAGTCTACACAGTTTAAACAAATCATGTGCATTGTCGGTTTCTCTCGTAAAGTGACTCTTCACTACTCGATGCCCATGAAACTCATCCATATTTTTGATACTCCTCCCGATCCTGAAACCTCATCTAATGAAAATAATTTAATGTTTTAAAACACCCAATATTATGTTCTGTTACTAAATTTAGAATCTTTCTCTACCACAAAATAAAACTTCCAAAAACCTATAGAAAAATTCATTAGGTCCAAAACAAGGTATGATAGATGCATAAGAATTTTTTTACACCCCATGTGATAATTTATAAATAACTAATCCACATTATACAACCTTCTATAAAATTCATTTTATATTAAAATCATCATTTTCTAGGTAGGGGAAAAATATTATAGGGGTGGGGTTAGATGCTACAGAAGGAAATACATAAGTGGTACCAATAAAAGATCATAAGTAAGGATATGATGAGCTTATTATTATAATAAGTATTTATAAGAAAGGTGTATCCAACAAATAATATATCATCAATCATTGTGTAATTCATAGAAAAAATATTACATATAACAACATAATTTGAAAAAAATTGTAAAAAAATAATCTATGAGAGGGTAATATAATAATGAGAATAAGCATAAAATTGTGACATAATAAAAAAATTACTATAGAATGTAATGAATGTAATTCTACAAATGATTCACAATTATTAGAATCAAGAAAATAATAATACTATTAACATATCATAATACATTAGGTCTATTCTCAATAGTGTGAACCAAGATAAATCTCACCAGGTTCATGTTCTGTCTTGTGAACAATGATATACTGCATTTGGTTCATACAAAATCTTGTAAACCTAAGTAATTTGTGTCAGGTTCACCATCAATCCAGTGATCCTAGATAAACCACCTCATGTTCACAATTAATAACATTATCTCATTATATATAATGACATAGCCAATGGATTAGAGGGAAATATAATTTCAACAACACATTTCATTGAATTAAAATAAAAAAAATTGATACATGAAAAATAAAAGTATTCATAATTCATTTTCATGAACAAACTCATGATATGGAGGTGGTTTACATAATTTATTTCAATGCATTTTCAATTTCAATATAATAAAGATATCCAATAGAAGAAATAAATATCATATAATTATCAAAAAAATAAAATTTAACTTATAGTTTTATATATGAAAATGAGTATTTATTAATATATTAGGGTTTTAAATTATTTGATGGTGGTTATCCTTGACATGAGACCAAAATTAGTAATGGTACCTTAAATATGTTAATATAAAAGTAATAATTTCAAGGGAAAAAATAAATGTGTAACTCGACAAATGATAAGGATGTTTTAATGGGTATGTATTTAAGTGATATATATATGTATATAATAATATGAGAAGCTAATAAGAATAAGACTTATAGAAAATGGAGAAAAGAAAAATAAATATTTATTCAAATGGTGTTTTGGAATATCCAAAACATGATCCTATAAGGAAAACCATTTTGAAATATGTATGTTAAAATTTTGAATTCTAAAAGGATGATGAATAATTATTATAAAATATATATAATTGGAATTATTAATTTTACATGGTAAAATTCATAATTATGACTCCAATTAAAGAGGATAACACTGAGAATATGGGAGGACATGGACAATGAGGGGAAACCATCATTTTAGATGATGAAATTTTTTTATTATATAGCTTCATTTTAAATAATGAAGAGATCTAAAAAGTAATTATGTTTTAAATAAAAAGTGGTTATCCCAAGATAATAGCATGTTATACAATATGAAATAATACATGAAACTCAAGGAGATTCATTATAACTAAAGAAAGTGTATTGAGTTATGAAATAACCTTTTATTTTTTGGAGAGCATCAGTCATAGTCCGCAATAAGGAAGACCGTCAATAAGGGACATGTTTCAAAATTAAATAATAATGTATGAAAATATATATCAGGTGGGAAGTATTTAAACCATAAAATGAACAATGGAACATAATATCAATTCATTCATCAATGAATGGTGGTTAATATAATGACCCATACTTTACATACATTGTTATTACTTCAGATTTGAAGCATACTTATTACAACGTATAACAAAACCATGAATGGACTGTATAGGTATAGTGTCTTTAGAAACTGGGTAACATAAACAACTAGTTCATAAATCATGTATGTTGTCTCCCATTTATTTCATCATATCTAGAGTCCCTTTTGGCATATTATACTTAAAACCCATCTACTAGACCTGGGGAAAATAAAACATACAAAATGGTGAGCTCAAATGCTCAGTAAGGGTAAACAAAAGAAATATTAATCATATCCTATTCTTTAGAACATAACATTTTGAAAATCTTGTCCTGCAAAAAGATCATAATATCAAGACATGGGATCAATCATAATGGTGAAATGTAATCCAAATAATCATCACTTAAAACATGAAACTTTGTGGCATACACACATAATCATATAGAATCATTTCTTATTAGTCAAGACTCATTTCCAAGTCTATCTTAGCGAACAAATTCGATTTCCGAACTGAGTTCACTTCTCATTTCAGTCCTCTTTCACTAAACCGGATTAACCTGTCATTCCATCCATGTCTATCTCATGCGATATAAATCTTTACCCAATTCATTGTATGGAGATATAGGTCTCACCCATCTCATAATGAAACCATTCTTATGTGGGCCACAAAATCATAAATCATACATCATATCATAACCCATGTAATAAAAAGGGATTCTTAAACATCGTGACATCATAAAAAAATTCGTATAAGATAAAGGACTTCATAAAAATAATTTAATCACAACATAATAAAATCAATGTAATAATAGGGATAGAAACCGAACCATATATTATCTTAGATGGAAAATAATTTTGATATTACACTTGAACTCCCTTCTTGAGGAAAATATCCTTTCTACTTTAAAAAAACTCCATTATTGACATGTCATACAATTTTAAACTAAATTAAGTTGATTAAAAAAACATGAAAACATGTAAAGGAAGCTTCATGGAAATAATGTTCTAAAATTTCATTCAGGCCGTATAAGTTAAAAAACATTCTTCTCGTACTTTGGCCGGAAAAGTCAAAAAGTACCTCATACTAAAAATGACAAAAGATTCCATTCATATATTTTACTAAAAACTCACCAATGGGTAAAATTGGATTTAAAAAATTTTAGGTATATGGAAATAATATTAAATATTTAGGAAACATGTATATGGATGATAAATATGCCCCGGTAAATTCTGAAGTATAAACAATCTCATAGAAAAATGAGATTGTGAGATTTTCCCTTACCTTAGGTCCGATTTTCTTTATACGTGTCCAAACATCTTGTATAATGACTTAAATAATGTCATTGACTTATTACAGAATCATACCCATTGTTATGATATCATATATGGTCATATTATTAGATTCTTAGCTTCTTATTAGTAATATTTCATTGCTACTTGTTATTCGGGTGTTTATTGATTTTTGTCTTATGCGTGTTTTGTCGAATAAATTCTTATTATTATTTTTAGTTTATAGATACCTCACTTACAGAATGGTATTATTGTAATATATTTCATATTTATTAATTAAATTCATTTATATAATCATTATGCAATGAAGATCACGTAGAACGAGTCACATCACATCGTGGAGACGGTAGGCCGTACGTACGCACGAGCGATGATATCGTTCCCAAGATCGTGGAATTATATTTAAGTGCATGTATACTATTTCAGAATAAATATCACTTTACAATAATCATATATAGTTATTCTTTACACCATTATACCAATCCAAGTAAGGTGGTGGTGGAAAACAGATTACACCATGGCGTGGAGACGGTATTCTGTACGTACGCATGCGCGGTGATTCCGTTTTCCATAGGATGAATAGAAGGTGAAATAGGGTTGTTTCATACTAATAATAACATATCATTATATGAGTGATACTGATGTTATTACTTCATAATGTAACAACTAAATAAGAAGAATTAGAAGAAGAAATAATGTTGAAAAAATCGGTAACGGACATTACCTCTTCTTTGAAGCGCCTCTTCTTAACCCTCTCTAAGGGAACTAAAGATGGTCATTGAAGACTACCAAGACCTCTAGGATGTTTCTGGGGAAGTGGAGAAGACAAATTTTCAGGGTTTGTCCGAGATTGAAGGATCAAAGTGGTGTGAGGATGAGAGGGAGGAGGTGCCCTTTTATAAGGGAGGAGAGGGGCAACTTTGGAAAAACTAAACATATTATTTTATTATAAAGTCATATTCGGTTTTTAACAGCTCCAAAATGATGTATTCCGAAGATAAGGTGGGTATGGGTATAAATACTCTCATCTAATATAATTTAGACAAGTTTAGGTTTCTTTTTAACCTTATCACTTAAAATTAACTTTAAGTTAAATAATTTTACTTTTACCATGTCTTCTTGTTTTCTTACACAATATGGTTAATAAACTTACTATAATAAGAAAAAATAACCCAAAGTGGTTTATTATTAATATATATATACTTATCTAAGTCATTTGAACGAAAATATATTTTTAAGAATAAAATAACAATTAATAATATATTTTTTGTTTTAAAAACTATTTTATGTCAATTTTGACACTATTTGGTACTTGATTTTTGTGAAAATAATAACAGCATGATTAGTTCGAAAAAAGATAATTAAACCAATACTAAGATGTCATATTAACCTATAAAATTGGTTTAATTCATAAAAACTCTAAAATTACATTTATTTGAGTATTTATAACATCAATTTTGTTAATATTTCATTAATAAGGTAATTAATGCATCATCATTATGTCATATATAAATTAAATTTTCTAATGTCTAAAAATTATAAACAAAATACCATTAGGTAGGAAATATTTTTATCTTTCTAATAAATATTTATAGTCGAACTTATCTTATGTATAACCCTATATTAAAAATGGATTAGTTATTAAACATTGATTTTAACTATTTTAACCCATCTTTAAATAAATTAATAATAAAAGTCCTAATCTAATCCATGTGGACCAAAATAGTCATATTTTATTCCTAAGGTTGTTTTTGGTCGAATTAACCTTATCCAATAGAATTAGGACATGTGTTAGGGTAATAATAATATCATTTTTACCCTTAATTACCCTATTTACTTTTAACCATGGTAAATAATGGTAAAAAGTTACTATTCATCAAAATTTACTTTTATCTTACTGAACCACATTTTACTCCTTGATATTAACCGTGTCTCTTGGATTTTCAAAATTCCACTCACAGAAGCGGTAAAATTATGTTTTATGTAAATTTGCAAATTCTCCTTGGAGGTGTGTAAAAGACGGTGAAAAGTTCAATAAACTTTTTATAAATATAAAATTATTATAAAAAGACTCCAATGAATTAATTTGAACTTATATAGGTATTATGTATCAATTTTGACCTAAAATAAATTTAAATAAAATAAATAATTATTTAAATAAAAAGTCGGTTTTTAAATAGTATCCCGGTGTTTTCATTATTCATCAAAAATTGAATGTTTTCAGAAAAATACCAAAAATTCACCCTAGGCTAATTTCGATAATCTGAATCCAAAAATGAAATCTATTTTGAATGAAAAAATTTATAAATTTTTAAAAGGTGGGTATTACTATTTATAACGGCTAATTTTAATAATATTATAATAGTATATCATGGTTTAGTGAAACACGGTATTGCGTACAACGCAAGCTATAGAAGAAGGTCGTGATTGCATGTAAAGAAAACCAAGCTAGTGTTGTGTATAGTGAAAGATTCCTTTGATGATGTACATAACATAAAAACAAAATATTTCTCATACAAATATCGGGTGTCACATTCTACCCCCTTAAAATGAATTTCTCCCTTGAAATTCGTCACTTGGTAATAAACAGATGAGGATACCTCTCCCTCATCATATCCTCAAGCTCCCATGTAGCTTCTTCTAATTGGTGGTTCCTCCATAAAACATTCACCAAGTGAGTGGTCTTGTTCCGTAGAACTTTTTCAAAATGATCCGGAATCTCTATCAGCTGTTATTCATAAGAAAGATCTTGCTCCAGTGGTACAACTTCTATGATGAGTACATGTGAAGGATCGGGTATGTACTCTCTCAAGAGAGAACCATGAAACACATTATGAACTTGAGAAAGATTTGATGGAAGCACCAATATGTAAGCTACCTCCCCAACACGATCCAGTATTTCAAAAGGACCAACATACTTAGGGCTCAGCTTTCCCTTCCTTCCAAATATCATTACTCTCTTCCAAAGAGATATTCGTAAGAACACTTTATCACCCACTTCAAACTCTAGGTCATTCCTTCGGTAATCGACATATCATTTTTGTCGACTTTGAGCTGCTCTTTTGTGTTGTTGAATAGATCAGACCATTTCTACCATCTCATCAACAAGATGAGGTCCTAATAGCTTTCTTTCCCCAACTTCATCCCAGCAAGTTGGAGTTCGGCATTTCTTTCCATAGAGAGCTTCATAATGACCCATCTTAATACTAGAGTAAAATATATTATTATAAGAAAATTCCACCAAAGGCAGGTGTTGATCCCAACCTCATTTGAAACCCATAGAGCAAGCCCTCAACATATCTTCTAGTGTTTGAATTGTCCTCTCAGACTGACCGTCTGTCTGAGGATGATAAGCAGTGCTGAAACTCAACTTTGTACTCAGAGTATGCTGAAGACTTTGCCAAAACATTGAGGTAAACCTCGGATCCTGATCAGATATAATGGAAAGTGGTACTCCAGGCAATCTTACCACTTCCATTACATATATCCTGGAAAGCTGATCTAGAGAGAAATCTTCTCTAATAGCAATGAAGTGTTCCAACTTTGTTAGACGATAAACTATGACCGAGATAGCATTATTGTATTTGGATGTTTTAGGAAGTTCGGTGAAAAAGGCCATAGTGATGTTTTCCCATTTCCATTCGGGTATGGGTAATGGTTGTAACATCCCCTTAGACTTCTGTCTCTCAAATTTAACTTGCTGACAATCCAACCATCGAGAGACATATTCAGCAACATCTCTTTTCATGCCATCCCACCAGAAGTACTCATTCAGTCCTCTATACATCTTTGTGCTTCTAGGATGAATAAATAATGAAGAACTATACGCCTCATCCAGCAGCTCCTTCTTTAATTATGGGATGGTAGGAACATAATCCTGATTTCTGAACTTTATTATCCCATCACAATCAAGGTTGAATTCAGGAACATTTCCCACCTTCTTTTGTAACTCTACATCTTCCTTCTATGCCTATTTAATCATCACATGTATAGATGGTTGAACACTCATTTGATAAAGATAAGATTTTTCCCCTTCCATTATAATTCCAAGATCCATCCTTTGTAAATCCATAAATATTGGATCGTTTGTGATCCTCGTCATGGATAAGCTAGCATGTTCTTTTCGACTTAATGCATCTGCCACCTTGTTTTCTTGCCCAGGGTGGTAATGAATTTAGCAGTCGTAATCCTTAATCAGCTCCAACCATCTTATTTGGCGCATATTCAGCTCCTTTTGTGTGAAAACATACTTTAAAATTTTATGATCAGTATAAATTTCACACCTTTCTCCATAAGATAATTCCTCCAAATCTTTAATGAAAATATTACCACATCTAACTCCAAATCATGATTTGGGTAATTTTGCTAATGGATTTTCAACTTTCGTGAGGCATAAGCTATCACCATATCGTTTTTCATGAGAACACACCCCAATCCCTTCTTGGATGTGTCACTGCAGATCACAAACCTTTCTCCACTACAAGGTAGTGTGGGCACAGGTGCACTGGATAACCTTCTTTTTAACTCCTTGAAATTCTCTTCACACTCCTCAGTCCAAATGAACTTAACCGCTTTTCGAGTCAACTTGGTGAGTGTATTAGGTAATCGTGAAAAATCTTTCACAAAAGTTCGATAATATCCAGATAAAACAACAAAACTTCGGATCTCATTTACTGTTTTTGGTCTCGACCATCTTTCGATAACCTCTAATTTTTCTGGATCCACAGACATCCCATCTTTTGAGATTATGTTACCCAAAAATGCAACTTTTTTAAGCCAAAATTCACACTTGGTAAATTTTTAATAAATATTCTCCTTTATCAGGGTCTTTAATACAATTCTCAAGTGATCTTCATGTTCTTCCTTTCTCTTTGAATAGAAAAGAATATCGTCTATAAAGACTACCACAAACTGATCGAGACAGTCTCTAAAGACTCTATTCATCATATCCATGAATATAGAAGGGGCATTAGTAATACCAAATGGCATCACTATAAATTCATAGTGTCCATAACTTGTACGGAAAGTTGTATTTGGTATATCCTCCCTTTTGTCTCTTAATTAATGATACCCTGAGCAAAGATCAATCTTGGAAAAGTATTGTGCTCCGCATAGTTGGTCAATTAAGTCATCAATGCATGGGAGAGGTTATTTTTTCTTGATAGTGATTTTGTTAAGTTCTCGATAATCAATGTAGAGTCTCATTGATCCATCTTTCTTCTTAACAAACAGAATAGGTACTCCCCAAGGTGACGCACTAGGGAATATGAATCCCTTATCAAGATTCTATTGGAGTTGCTTCTTCAATCCCTGCAACTCAATTGGGGCCATTCTATAAGGTGTATTTGAAATGGGCATAGCACCTGGTATGAGATCTATTGAAAAATCAACTTCACGATTCTATGGATGACCTGGAAATTCCTTCAGAAAGACATCATCAAACTCCCGTACAATGGGCATATTCTTAATCGTGAGTTTTTCACCAACCATTTGAGATAAATAACGTTCATTTAGTGGAATCAAGACCCATAAGATGGAATAAATTTCCACTAAAGGGTTATGTTCATCCTTGTATTTATAGACGATCATATATTGATCTGGAATATGAAATGTGAATCCCCTTATTTGGAAATTGATATGAGCTCCATATAAAAAAATCCAATCCATGCCAAGAATCGCATCAAATTCTACTATAGGAAGGATCACAAGATTTGCAGGAAGCACTTTCCCACAAACTTCAATCGGAGAAGAATTGTAAAATTTTGATGGGACTGTTGTGCCATTAGGGGTTACCACAGATAACTCAATATCTAATTGTTGAGGTAGTATTACGATACCCATAGAAAATTCTTCATAATTAAAAGAGTTGGTGGATCCAGAATCAAATAAAACATTCGCTTCTTTAGAGTGGATGGTAAGTGTACCTTTCACCACTTCGTTATCACACTCCACGTCGCTAATAGAAATTTCATGTGGCTTTACTTTTTCTTTAGCCTTAAGAGTTTGTTGATGTCGATCATCATCAATAACCCTTGGATTAGGGCATTGATTAGCATAATTCCCCATTTCCATGAACTTGTAACATTGAATTGTAGGAGGTGCACTCTATGTAGCCTTTTCTTTGTTAGCATCACTAGACATCTTCTTCCCATCATTGCGGAATTCAAATGTCTGATGACCTTCTTTCCCACATTTGAAATATTTACTTGTACCTTTAAGAAAACTCCCTCTATGTTCCTTTCCACACTTTGAGCATAAGGAAAAATTCATCTTCTTTTTAGTGCGCTCTTTAGATTTTCCTTTCAATTCCATTTTCCTCTTCTTATCAAATGCATATGACTGATGGGTTACTCCAATATCCATCTCAACCTTGAGAGCACATCAAACAACTTCCTTGTATATATTGAAGTCTCTTATGGCTAACTCCCTTCGAAGACTTGGTTTTAAGCCACTATAGAATCGATTGATCTTACTCTCAGGTTGGATAGCAATCCCAGAAGCATACCTTGAAATTATTGTCAAATTTTCTTTATAGGTACCAACAGATTCATCATCCATTTGATTCAATTCATGAAACTCCTTCTCTATCTTTGTTCGAAGAATACGAGGGAAGTAATTATTGAAAAATAAGTTCTTGAACTTGTCTCATTCCATGGACTCAATTTCATCTCTTTGCCTCGTATTCTTGAAAAGATTCCACCATTGATCAGCATCACCTTCAAAACAAGACACTGTTAAGATAACATTATCATGATCAGAACATTGAAGAACTGAAAATATCTTTTTAGTAGTACTGTTCCATTGTTCAACAACTTATGGATTAGTAGACCCACTGAATGAGGGTGTACGTTACGTCATGAAGGATTCAACAGAATTTTTCTCCTTCCATTTCTCGTTTAGAAGTCCTGTGTGATTCATATCTTGAGAATATTGTGTGAGAATGGCTACAAGATTTGTTATTCCATCTCCCATAACGTTTGGTTGCTTAGGGGGACAATCATTGTGTTGTCCATCGCATTCCACATTAACACGGTTCCTTCGGGTTCTAGACATTAACTAAAACCAAGAATAATAGTGTGAGCAACATTAATTATAATAGGAAAACCACATAATCAAGAATAAAATTTCACACTTCAGGTCCTATACTAGGTTATTCATGGCCATTTCTAAAACACTAAGATTGTGTTCTATTCTTAGAATTATCCTTAGGGTTCTTACTAAGGCTTTCACATCCTAGTTTCCAATGGTTGATTGTACCCTTCCTATGATACCAACTATAACGACACATACTTTACATACATTGTTATCACATCAGATTTGAAACATACTTATTACAACATATAACAAAACCTTGAAATGACCGTATAGGTATAGTGACATTAGAAACTTGGAAACATAAACAACTTGTTCATAAATCATCTACATTTTCTCCCATTTATTTCACCATATCTAGAGTCCCTTTTGGGAAATTCTACTTAATACCCTTCTTCTAGACCTTTGGAAAAGAAAACATACAAAAGGGTGAGATCAAATTCTCAGTAAGGGTAAATAAAATAAATATTAATCATATCATATTCTTAATAACGTAACATTTTGAAAATCTTATCCTGCAAAAAGATCATAATATCATGACATGGGATCAATCATAATGGTGAAATTTAATCCAAATAATCATAACATATAACATGAAACTTTGTGTCATACCCACATAATCATAGATAATCATTTCTTATTAGTCATGACTCCTTTCCAAGACTATCATAGAAGACAAATTCCATTTCTCAATCGAGTTCACTCCTCGTTTCAGTCCAGTTTCACTGAACCAGATTAACCAGCCGTTACAGCCATGACTATCTCATGAAATATAAATATTTACCCAATGCATTGGAGGTAGATATAGGTCCCACCAATCTCATAATGAAACCATTCTTATTTGTTCCACAAAATCATAAATCATACATCATAGGATAACCCATGTAATAAAAATGGGATTCTTAAACATCGTGACATCATAAAAAAGTTTGTATAAGATAAAGGACTTCATAAAAATAATTCCCTCACAACATAATCTAATCAATGTAATAATAGGGATATAAATAGAACCCTATATTATCTAATATGGAAAATAATTTTGATAAAACACTTGAACTCCTTTCTTGAGGAAAATATCCTTTTTTACTTTAAAAAAAACATGTTTTCCATTCTTAACATGTCATACAATTTTAAACTAAAAGAAGTTGATTAAAAATAAACTAGAAAACCTGTAAATTAAGATTCATGGAAATAATGTTCTAAAACTCCATTCAGGCCGTATAATTTAAAAAAACATTCTTCTCGTACTTTGGCCGGAAAAGTCAAAAAGTACCTCGTACTAAAAACGACAAAAGATTCCTTTCATATCTTTTACTAAAAACTCAAAAATGGGTAAATTTGGATTTAAAAGATTTTATTTGGATGGAAATAATATTACATATTGAGGAACCAGGGGTCTGTATGACAAATATTCCCCAGTAAATTCGGAAGTATAAACAATCTCGGATAAAAATGAGATTGTGAGATTTTCCCTTACTTTAGGTCTGATTTTCTTCATACGTGTCTGAACCTCCTGTATAATGATTTAAATAATGTTATTGACATATCCCAGATTCATACCCATTGTTATGATATCATATATTGTCATATTCTTATATTCTTATCTTCTTATTGGTAATATTTCATTGCTACTAGTAATTCGGCTGTTTATTGCTTTATGTTCTCATGCGGGTTTTGTCGAATAAATTGTTATTCATCTTTTTAGTTTATAGATACCTCATTTACAGAATGGTATTACTGTAATATATATCATATTTATTCATTCAATTCATTTATATAATCATTATGCAATGATGATCATGTAGAATGAGTCACATCACATCGTGGTGACGGTAGGCCATACGTACGCACGAGCGATGATATTGTTCCCATGATCGTGGAATTGTATTCAAGTGTATGTATACTATTTCAGAATCAATATCACTTAAAAATAATCATATATAGTTATTATTTACACCATTATACCCATCCAAGTAAGGTGGTGGTGGAAAACAGATTACACCACGACGTGGAGACGGTATTCCGTACGTATGCATGCGCGGTGATTTCATTTTCTATAGGATGGATAGAAGGTGAAATAGGGTTGTTTATTTTTATAATAACATATCAGTATATGAGTGATACAGATTTTATTACTTCAAAATGTAACAACTAAATAAGAAGAAGTAGAAGAAGAAATAAAGTTGAAAGAATCGGTAATGGACATTACCTCTTATTTGAAACGCCTTTCTTAACCTCCTATTAGGGAACTAAAGATGGTATTTGAAGAATACCAGGACCTCTATGATGTATCTAGGGAATTGGATAAGAGAAATTGGTAGGGTTTGGAAGAGCATGAAGGCTCAATGTGGTGTGAGGAGGAGAGGGAGGAGGTGCCCTTTTATAAGGGAGGAGAGGGGCACCTTTGAAAAAACTAAAAATATTAATTTATTATAAAGTCATATTCGCTTTTTAATAGCTCAAAATTAATTCATTTCAAATCTAAGGTGTGTATGGGTCGAAATCATTTTATCCAATTGAATTTAGACAAGTTTAGGTTTCTATTATAACCTTGTCATTTAGATTTAACATTAAGTTAAATAATTTTACATTTACCATGTCTTCTTGTTTTATTTCACTATATGGTTAATAAACTTACTATAATAAGACAAAAGAACCCCAAGTGGTTCATTATTAATATATATATCTTTATCTAAGTAATTTGGCCGGAACATAGATTTTTAGGAATAAAATAACAATTAATAATATAATATTTTTTTAAAAAACTATTTTATGTCAATTTTGACACTATTTGGTACTTGATTTTTGTGAAAATTATAGCAGCATGATTAGTTCGAAAACATTTAATTAAACCAATACTAACATGTCATATTAACCTATAAAATTAGTGTAATTCATAAAAACTCTAAAATTACATTTATTTTGGTATTTATAACATCAATTAGGTTAATATTTCATTAATAAGGTAATTAATGTATCATCATTGTGTCATAAATAAAGTAAATTATTTAATGTCTAAAATTTATAAATAAAATAAAATTTGTTAAAAAAATTATATTTCTAATGAATATTTAAATTCTAATTTATCTTATGTATAACCCTATATTAAAAATGAATTAGTTATTAAACATCCATTTTAATTATTTGAACCCTTCATTAAATAAATTAATAATAAATGTCCTAATCTAATCCATGTGGACCTAAATGGTCATATTTTATTCCTATGGTTGTTTTTGGTCGAATTACACTTATCCAATAGAATTAGGACATGTGTTATGGTAATAATAATATCATTTTTACCCTTAATTACCCTATATACTTTTAACCGTGGTAAATAAAAGTAAAACGTTACTATTCACCAAAAATTATTTTTATCTTATTGAACCACATATTACTCCTTGGAATTAACTGTGTCTCTTTGATTTTCGAAATTCCACTCACAGAAGCAGTAAAATTATGTTTTATGTAAATTTGCAAATTCTCCTAGGAGGTGGGTAAAAGACGGTGAAAAGTTTAATAAAATTTTTATATATCTAAAATTATTATAAAAAGACTACAATGAATTTGTTTGAACTTATATAGGTATTATGTATCAATTTTGACCAAAAATAAATTTTAATAAAATAAATAATTATTTAAATAAAAAGTCGGTTTTTAAATAGTAACATAGTGTTTTCACTATTCATCATAAATTGAATGTTTTCAGAAAAATTCCAAAAAATCACCCTAGGATAATTTTGATATTCCCAATCCAAAAATGAAGTCCATTTTGAATGATAAAATTTATAAAATTTCAAAAAGTGGGTATTACTATTCATAAGGGCTAGTTTTAATAATATTTTAATAGCATATCATTGTTTAGCGGAACTCGGTATTGTGTACAATGCAAGCTATCAACGAAGGTCGCGATTACATGTAAAGAAAACCAAGATAGTGTTGTGTATATTTAATGATTCCTTTGACGATGTATATAACATAAAAAAAATATTTCTCAGAAAAATCTCGGGTATTACAGTTAAGATGGAAACCCTTACAATATAAGAAATATTCTAATAGAAAACCCATGAAATAGAGATAGAGAATGAATTTGAAATTCATAGACCATGAATAATGATAATATATATGATATTATATATCCAATTAGAATTATAAAATACATTTAATGGAATATATGTGTATTAAATAAATGGTACCTCAAATAAATAAATTTAGAGATAAAACCCTTATAATTTTCTATATTCGTTTGGAACGTGTGCTTAAAATCCTAAAAATTCAAAATAATTTTATAATATTCCTTTTATGAATCATATTCTTTATTAAGTAATTTAATAAGGGCCACTTTTGTTACAAAAAAATTATTAACGCTTAGTTGAAGTATTCCTTACTACATTGGCATATGATACAAAGGATATCATTTCAAAGTACCAATTAGTTTAGTAGTCTGAAAGAACCATATACATATGTGATTCCAAAATTTCATTGGAAATATCAATATACAAAATAATAAAACATTCTCACATACTTGATATTATTCACAATATACTTCTTGATATACTGGGGAAAAACAAATAAAGGGTGAACTGAGATGTTCAGTAAGGGTTATGTATTTTTGAATATATCATGAGAAAATAATCCATAACGAATATGAAAAAGTTAAGTAAATAAAATCAAGTGTCATTTAATTATTAACTAGATCATAAAATTCTTCCCTAGATCATATCAATTTTATAATCTCATGGATAATAAAAACTAAATTATATATAAAGGAAATTAGTAATGTTGTATAACATTATCTCAGACAACATGGTATCAATACCATCAATCTAGGTTATAAAACATTTTCATCAATGGGTAGGTATAAACCAAAAAAATTTAATAAGGCTATTTAACTCATTTGTCTCGTGAGACATGTTGATGGAATGAGGGGATATCAATAAATAACCCCCACTAGTCAATTCCTCTACAATGTATTTCTCTTCTATTTAATGATTAATTTATAAAAAGTATACCATATCAAAAAATTTCTTTATTGGGAAAAGGATATGGAATATCATGATTTCCCATGTTATTCAAACAACATTCATAGAAAATCACTATAAGTATATATGTTATATTCCTTAGGAAATAATCATATCCACGACACATGAATATGTATAATTGTGATGACTATAATCTACAATGAATAACTATAACAATAAAGTTATTGTTTCAACATAATTTTAATGAATAAAAAATAAAAAATAGAAAAAATATGAACGTCAATTAATTAGAAATAATGGTTTTGTAATAAAGTTATTACCTTTTGAGAAATAATTAAAATTCTATATAAAAATTAAAATAATAATTCATTAATGTTTCTAAATTATAAATAAATTGAAAATATATAGAAACAACTAAACACCTTTAAATAGTTATGGTGGTAGAAAATATTTTTAGCACTGTATATTTTAAAAATAATCCTTGGTTTTTTACTTTTTGTAATAAAATTCCAAAAAGAAAATTTAAGAAAACAATACAAATATTATTTTTTAAATTTTAAAAATTCATGGATAAAAAAAATTTATTAATAAAAGTTTTATTTAATAAATAAAACTTATTTAAAACCCATTTACCAATATATGTGAATGAGAAAAAAAATTGATCCAAAGATATGTAATATCATATTTTATTATAAACAATATTTTTCTTATTTTACATTTGAAGGAAGGTAATAGTTGTAAGAAATATGAAAAATCCATAAATAACCATTTGAATATAAAATATGTCGATTCTTTGAAGGATATATTATATGATTCATTTAATAAAAATAAAAGTAATAGAAAAAATAATTAAGATTGTAAGATAAATTGTTTCATCATTGGTAATAATAAAATTAAAACACATTAAAAGAGTAAACTAAAACTGTAACATTAATAAACAAAAATAGTTAAATATTCAAGTTAAATAAATAAATTGGGAAGTGAACACACTCAAAAAAATGTATACTGTCTATTATCTCCTAATGAATTGAAAATTGAGATTAAATCCATTACCTCATATTCAATGTTTCTCATATGTGATTTTAACCTCACATATAATATATCTATATTTATTAAAAAACATGAAATAACTATATAAAAAACTATAATATCATATATGATCCATTTATAACATATTATCACCCATTGTTTAATAATATTTTATTATTATCATAGATTCGAGTGTTAAATTTTTTATTATTCATGCCAGTTTTGTTTTTGAAAAAATTGTTTTATATAATGGTCATGTTTATATCGTAAAAATAATAATAATCATTATATTCAAATCGTATATATTAATTATTAACATATTTACAATAAAATATGAAAATAATACATGAAAAGTGAATTACATCGCTTTTGGAGATAGTAGGTTGTACATACGCATGAGGTTCATTACCATTTATAATTGATGGAAGGATAATAAATTTTATGATATATTATAATTTAAAAATTATAATTATCTTATAAGTATCATATATTTCTTTTTGTTTCGTCATTATGAAAATATAGGTGACTGGTTAATGGAAAATAATTTATATCAATTTGTGTGGGGGTAGTCTGTCATTTTCACAAGAAATGGTTTTATTTCAAATTAAATGGATAATGATATTGATAACTATTTTTTCATGAACATATTAATATCTCAATATATGGGAGATTTTTTTTATTATATTGGAAAGTATAAGATGTGATTCATCATAGTAAAATAATCAGGAAACTGAATTTTATTGGAGAAGATCATTACGCTTCAATAAAATAACACCTTTTGATATCCTTTTAGGGGACTTAGGGTTGGAATTTTTGGATAAATGAAACCTATATAACATGGATAATATTTATATAAATTTAAATGGGTAGGTTTTGGTTGATTTGTGTGGATCATTATGGTATATATATGAGAAAGGAGTGGTGTCCTTTTATAAGGGAGGGCGGGGTAATTTTTTAAATTTATGAAATGATATAATATAATATACATCTATCACATAAAAATGGTTCAAAAATTAAAACTATTATAATATAACAATTATATTTTATTCATATAATAATATAATTAAATTTATATTGTATTAGATATTATTTTAAACATTCTCATTTGGTTTAACAGCTTGGTTAACAAATTTTGACCTTAATAGTGGTACTCGCCTTTTTAAAATTAATGTGTTATAATTTTAAATAAAAGTTAAACATATGGTCATAAATTTATCAAGGATAACATTTTATACCATTTCTAACCCTACTTTTTCATTAAATATTTTTATGTTTTTAAATAATTTAATAAAATATCATTTTTCATAAAATCTTATTAATGTCATTTTTTTACAATCCTTTTTTTTGGATTTGAAGACATAAATAAAAAAATGAAATTAAAATATAATCTAGTTCACCATAAAAATAAAATATTATTAAAAAAATTGTCTCCATTACTGATCATATATACATTACTTTTATTGTTTTGAAAAGTATTTATATTTATTTTCTCCCCTTCATGCACAAGCACTCTATCAGCATAGTTAAGCATGTAAGGTAATTATATAATAACTATAAAATAGAAATAAACACTTATCATAAAAATAGATCAATTATTATCGATCTGAAATTTAATATTAATTTAAAACACATTTTTATCCTTATGTGAACATAAAATAGAAATATAAAGTCAAGGGAGTGTCATTTCATATTTTTCTTTACATAAAATAATATTAATTCCATTATCAAAATAATGGCCCAATAAATTTTATATATTCAATGTTAGGATGTATATGGTATAATTAAACTCATCCAATGAAATAAATTCAAGTGTTTGACAGATATTTATTTCCATATCAATTTATTTTTAACATAAATTATCAGATTTACACCTTAATAAGGTGATAAATTATACCAATGTTTCTATTCATAATACCTAAAAATAAAAGGTTATTATTTACCAAATTTTTTCCTCCTTATTCCAAATATGGAATCAATTTTATAAAACTATATTCATTTATTATGAGGAAATAAATTTATAGATAATCCCAAAAAATGTGATGAAAAATATTATAACAAAAAAAAATTCTTTTAATATTAAAAATGAATTATATCAATATATGGTAATACCATGATTGTAAAGACATTAATTAGATTACAATAAATATACATGATCATATGTCAATTTAATATTTAATAAAAAATATTATAAGACTTTCAAGTTATATGATTTAATGAAAATATATTATATTTTTAGAAAATTTAGTATTTTTCACTATTCAATGAAAAATAAATCCATTATAAAAAAATACAATCAATCCATCCTTATATAATTATAACATTAAATGTGATATAATTATCATATGATAATATTTCAATATTTTTTATTTCTATTTATACTTTTTATTGTGTGAAAAGCATGATATCAATGAAATTAAATTTTTTAAGAGAAATATATCATAAAATCTATGGGCATTACAATCTACCCCCATATAATATTGTTTCCCTCAAAATTAAACCAATTTGATTAAAAAACACAGGATAATTCATACTTATCACATCAATGGGATCCAACATTGCTTCATAAAACTAATGGTTTCCCCTTCAAACATTGACCAAATGACATGTCCTGTTTTATAGAAATTTCCCCCTATGATCTAGATTCTATATTAGTTATTCTTGATAAGACAAATATTGATCTTGTAGAATGACCTGTGAGTTCAGTACATGTACAAGATTAGGTATTTAAAACCATAAGAGTGATACATAAAACACATTTTGAACTTGTGAGATATTATGTGGATGTGCTAGATGATAATATATTATCCTGATAAGATCAAGAATTTAAAAAGTAATAATATATTTAGGACTCAGTTTCCCTTTCATTCCAAATTTCATTACCTTATTACAAGGATATATTCATAGGAATACATTATACCCAACACTAAACTACAGATCTAATTGAAAATTATCAACATATCTTTTTTCTACTATGGTCTTTATTTATGTGTTATTTAATAGACCTGCCATTTTCTTCTATTTACTCTCATTGATCAACTACCAATGTATTTTCTTCTATAACTTCATCCAAACACATTATAGATTTTCACAACCTTCCATAGATTACTTCATAAGGATACGTCTGAATTATCAATAGAAATCCATTCTTGTGAGAAAATTAATCCAATGGAATGTATTGATCCCAACCACCATTTAAATGCGTTTAGATGTCTATAAACCTGTATTATAGAGTATACATTGTCCTATCAGACTAACCATATTTTTTGGATGATATGAAATACTAAAACTCAATACTATATCCAGATGATTCTAAATTATTCCCAAGAATATCAATGTAATACTTATATCTTGATCGGATATGATATAGAATTTTATTCCATGAAATCTCATAAAAACCATAATTTATAACTATGTAAGCTCATAAAGAGGGAAATAATATCTAATTGAGTTAAATTTATTATATTTTATTAGGAAATTGACTATAAACTAAATTGAATTAGAGTCAATAGATGTTTCCAGGAGTCGGATGATGAAATCCATGGTAATATTTTCCTATTTATATTCTGGTGTGGTTAATGGATCTAACATTCCATTTGGATTCTGTCTCTCATCATTAATTTTTCTAACACACCATGCATCATGATACATACTCAAGAATATCCATTTCTATATTATCCAAAAAATATACTTTTTCATATCTCTAAATTTTTTTAATTTCAGTAATAATAGAGAATGAATATTTTTGAGATCTTTTAACATAACATTCTTCATGGCTGGTATTGATGGATCACATACCATATTAATGAACTTTATCATACATTAATGATCATGGTTAAATTCAAGAACTGACTGGAATTTAATTTTTTATTTTTAAGCACTTTTTAGGGAAAGTGAGAAACCATAAGGTCCAACATTACAACCATAAAATAACCATAACAGAGAAAAACCTGAAAATTGGAACTACCCCTCCATAGCAATTGCACCATGATGACAAGCTTTCACTAAAGAATTTCAATTCACAAGTTGTCCCATGCATAAGCATGGGCATAAAACCGATGGAATAGCCATACCCTCTCAATCATCCCTTTACGAATGACATGAACCGATGAAGCCTTCATGCTCTGATCCCCATATGAAGTTGCTCTAAGAACCACCAAAAAATTAAATAGATGAATTGTTGAAGAGAAGAGAACTATAACAAGAAAACCTCTCAAGAAAACTCACTAAACATGAACTTAAACAGAGTCATTAAAGATGAACATTAGATTACCAGAATCTATTTTCGTAAAAAATTTCTAGGATAATGAAGAATCATGGGTGCCTGGGACCTCCTTTCAAATTCTGAAGCCAGCTAATCCCATGTCTGAATGTACTCCTAGATGTTAATCTACTATTTATTAAATTAGCTCAGAAGAATTAGATCATGCTTGTCAATCCATGAGTATTACTCCTTGTTAAGTGAAATTCTTAGTGGCCTCCCCATAATTTTAGTCGCCTCCTCTTCATTTTCATTATGAAGTAAGACCTGCTCAATCTCATCTTCTTCAGAGCTAAAAAGTAATTCCAAGGGTTGGAATCCCTAGCACAATGGTCTCTGACTTTTCCAAATCATAGTGGCCATATTCTTGTTTTTTTCCTTTTCCGTAGTTCGAGCCTCTAGAGGAGGCGGTAAGGAGGATTAATTCGTACTCCCTTTACTCTTATTAAGACTCTTATTACATTCCAGGATTAAAGCTCCATCTGCCAAGATATCGGGTTCACATTCATCAGGATCATTCATAGAGACCTCATGAATCGAGATATGTGGATCTGAACTCAAACCAACCTCATAAAGGCTTTCAAATTTGTTACTCAAGTGGATTGAAGTCTGGATCAAATAATTTGAACCCCCTGATTTCTAAATTTTGGTTCAATTCTCTGCATTATTAGTATCCTCCTACTTCCCATTACATACATCACAATTGCCCGACCAGAATACCTTTGTTCCAGGAGTGACAGAGGTAACCTCCTCCATCCTTACCAACTACACCATAACCTATATATGCCAATTAAACTAATTTTCCATTTGAGCAGCCTCATAAGAGACCAGAACATCACCCTACAATTCACTAATGGAAGGTCTAACCAGATCCTGCATCAACCTGTGGAACACCTTAGACACCTACGGGTTAGCATAAGATATTTAGGCCTCCTAAACCCAATCAATACTAGAAAACTCCTCAAAAGACTCATTTCATTCTACTAGAGAACTTTCGAGGTGATCCTCCTGCACCGTTCATAGCAGCTAAGATCCCCAACCTCCACCCTCTTTACCCACTATCATCAGACTCGGGCCATCCTCCTCACGTTCCTCTAGAACCTTATCCATACCATCATCATCCATCCTTCCCCTAGACTACACTCCCTGATGACCAAACTCCATTGAGTGGCCCAGTCGCTTGCACCCCAAGCAGACTTCGTTGCCAATTCCCCGGCCTCTTTTCGTTACAGACCCTCAATGGAAAACATATGAGGAGTGTCCCAAATTCTTGCAGTAAGAAAAAAAATTGGTCTAGTTTTCATTAATCACCAGCTACTTACACCTATACTCCTCGCTGATTAAAATATATACATATTCAAAAGGAATTCTAGATGGGTCCAGTTCCACACACACCCATGGATTGAATTGGTGAAAAACAATTTCCGTACGACTATCAGAGCATAAAAATCTACCGAATGGATTACCAATCATCCTGATAATGGATGGGTTTTTGAACGGTAAAGGTATATTTGGAAAACATACCCAAACCGCAGAGGATGGTGGATCCCTCTTCATGTAGAATTCGAAAGAAAAGTTAAATAGAAATAACTGAAAATGTTTGATGGTATGGGGGCATTCGAAAATGCTCTAATGAGGTCTTCCTAAGAAGAAAAACAGTTCATGATATGACAATTCTCTTGAAAACCCATTGTCGCCCTCAAATGAAGATCCCAAGATCCAAAGACGAACCTATCAAATGAATAAACTAGTGCTCACCTCTATCTAAACCAACCCACCATGGAGAGATTCAAGAGCACGATGGTTTTCGTGAACTCTAAAGACAAAATATGTAGATTGGGGAGGTCGTTGATGAGATCCACAACCGTGGGATTTATCGATGATTTCAAGAAGGGAGGACGATACTCCAGGTTTGAGAATGGGAAGAAAGAAGGCTCTTCTCCCCTAGAGGACGTTGGAGGTCCCTTCTCCACTGGGAAATGAGAGACCAACGCTATTGCCGCCACTTCCACTGAGAGGAAAAGAGCATCAGCCTAGGTTTCGCGCCACCTACACTCCCAACTAGAGATCTCATATTGAATTCAATACCATCAATCACATTCTTATTTAATTCCATATCCCCCCTCTTTTTCTTCTTAATCCTCTGATGGATGGATTTTTTAACATTTATCGAAAAAATATTAATCATTTCCCCATGTCTACCAAATAAAACATCTATAAATTCATAATTATTATATCCATTTTAATCATCATCATGGAAAAATTGTCCTAGAATTTTCAATTATGTGTATTAGACACCTTGTTCTCCTACCCAGGGTGGTAATGTATAGAGAAGTCATAATATTATGTCATGCCCAACCATTTATTTGTTTTATATTCAACTGTTTCTATATAAATATCCAATTAATTATTTAATTATCAGAATATATCTCACACCTTTCTCCATACATATAATTTCATCATATCATTAATTAAACAATTACCACTACTAGTTCCAAATCATGAATTTTTAAATTTTTCAAATGAAGTTTAAAATAGAGAGAGGAATAATCTATCACCATATATCATTTAATGAGGTAACATTCCAATATATTCATTGATGCATCACAATTTATGGTAAAATACAATTTACACTATAGGGTAGTGTATGCACAGGCACAAATTTAATCCTTATCTATAGTTATTTTAAATTTTCCTCACATTCATTGATCTATAATAACTTTTCCCCCTTCACGTTAAATGTGGTGAGAGGATTAGGTAGTCATGATAACTCAATCAAAATGTATTGGTAGAATCCAACCATCCAAATAATGGTATGGATACTGTTTATTGTAATTGATATAGGCCATTTCTAAATAACCATAATTCTTTAAGGATTCACTGATATAACATAAAATAAAATTTGATTAACTAAGAATGAGACTTTTTATTTCTAAATTCTCATTTTGGAAATTTTATGTGTAAATTATCCTTCCCCAATATAATCATAAAATATTAATCATGCTCTTCTATTCACATTGAATATATTAAAATATAAAATATAATGAATTCTATAATCTTATTCAAGTAATATATAAGTAACATATTCCTTAAATATGTGAATATATAAGGATCATTGTAATTATAGAACATGTTTCTATAAATTCAGGAAGACCATACATTGTAAATAATATAGTATTGGGTATATCCTCTATCTTGACCCATAGATGATTATATCCAAATCGATGATCTTCCTTTGTAAAATAGTGATCCCATCATAATAGATCTAACTGATCATTGATATGAGTTAGGTGATAAATGTACTTAATAGTTATTTTTTTAATATTCCTGACCATTAATTAAAAGTCATATTGACCCATATTTGATAAAAAAAATGAATAAGTACACACCATTGTGATAAAAAATGAAAAATTAATCCCTTGACTATATTTTCAAAGAGTTTATTATTTAATTGTTTCGAATAAATAAATTATATTATATTGAATATTTGATAATAGTGTAAAACCATATATGCGGTCTATTGAAGACTCAAAATCATGATTTGAGGGATGACTATGAAATTATTTTGGAAAAAAATGAACATACTCTCTTATAATAGGCATATCATCAATGTTTACTTTCCCCCAAACCATCAAACTTAAACAATCACCATCAATGTGTATTAAATTCCATATGATTTATGTATATTACATTGGGAGTTCTATTTCATTATTTCCCTGATATACTATCATATACTGATTCAAAATAACAAAGGTGAATTCCCTTTCTCAAAAATTAATATGGGTTCTATAATGATCGTTTCAATTCACACCAAAAATTACATTTAATTAACCTAGTGGTAGAATAAAAATATTTTATAGAATAAAATCCACAATAAATCTATCAGAGAGGGGAAATAGATATGAGATATGATCAGCATACCATTTAGAGTTTTGACAGCCAACTTAGAAAGTAATCAATGAGTTGGGGATGTGATGCCCTTTAAAAATACTTTAGATATAAATGAGTTGGTAGATCCTGAATCAAAAAACAATTTCAATTTTAGAGTATATGATACGTGTACCTTTTTTGACATCACAATGAATATATAATTAAATTTTAGTAATTCCATATGCTTGGCATCCACCAATTAGCTTCTTATTTGGTAAGTTAAATTGTTTCTTGGGGAAATAGTATAAATAATAATAGATATTTTTAATTTTTAAGGACTAGAAAATAGTGGTCTCTTCCTTTTCCATACATTAATTACATAGCTGGAACTTATCGACTCTCTTTTAAAAAATATCCATTCCATTCAATCATTTCCCAAAATGATTCTTTTCAAAAATATTGCATGATTAAAATATTATTTTACACTTCTTATTCAATGATGTTTTTCCTTTTTATTAGTGATTATTCTTCCTCTTATTATCTTCATATACATTAAATGTATAGGATCTAGAGTATTCTTTCTCTACTTTTAATATCACTTGCACTATATCATTATTTGATGAAAAAATTGGGAAACTTGTTCCCTTATAGGACTTATCTTAAACTTGTTGATAAAACATTCAATATTTCTTTTTGGATTGTGGATGTAGTCCACAACATGTCTGGATAATCTTGTAAATTTATCATCAAACATTCTAACACATTTTCCTTCTTTTTTATTAAATTGGAAGTACTTTATCTCCATTTCTAATCACTATTCTCAGTGGAAGTATTTCTCAAATAATATCAATTTCAAATTTCTCCATTTCATGATTTATAATTCATCATCCTCATCAATGTTCTAGAATAATGAAAATTATTGATAGAAATATTTTCTTTAGCAATTCATTACCATAATAACCTGTTCACATTCATTACTTTCCAAATTTAGGGAAATTTTTTTAGGGACATAATCCATTTCTCATATGAAAATAAATGTTTCGTTACATTAAAATATATAGGCTTATATTACATGAAGCACTAAAATAGAGGTGAATCGTGTTTTGTAAGAACTTTTTAATATTTATAGGCAAGGTAAAATGCCATAACCTATTTCATCTTCCCTAATATGGAAATGAGTTTCTTATTCACAACAATAATTGTATTTTATTTATCATTAGGGAAGTAACCACATTCACTATATTATTTGATTTCCTTCCTTATTTTAGGATTCATTACTAAATAATAGTTCGAACTATGTTGTCTCATTATCATTACTAATATTAATTGATATAGTAAAATATCATCTAATGATTAAAAAATTAAAATACTATAAGTTATTATCATAATTATCATGTCAAACATGTTCATTAAAAATATACTTCCCTTGGATTCTACTAATATTTCTCTAATACCAACTGTAACAACTGTGAGTCCAGTAACCTAGAGTTAGTCTCCTCTTTATTACAGTATCCCAAAATTTAAAGGATAGCATACCAAAGGATCAATAAAATTAGTAGTCTTGAAGAACTAGATATATATATGATTTCTATATTACATTGAAAATGTAAAATACATATAATAATATTTTTCTTGTTTACTTTAAATAATTCATAATTCTGTTCTTCATATCCTGGGGGAGGGAAAATAACATGCGTGATACTATACTCTCATTAAGGGTCAGTTGCATCAGACTCTCTTGTGAGATAATAATGAATAATTAGTATGACAATGTAATTAATTGAAAACATATTACATTATATAATTAACTTGGGGGGGAAATACATCTGTGAATAATACCAATGAAATATTATAATATATAATAATGAATAAATTCTCAATGAAGAAAATGATTAGTGTTAGATGTCATGATCTTAATCATATTTAAATCTTTATCCGTAAGGCCCTATGCCATGATATTGTAATTTATGGGTAGTTATACACTAAAAACCAATTTAGCAGGTCTATAAAACTTTCTTGTCTCGTGATACTTATTTATACATTAATGGTATATCTATAAATTTTCCTCAAAAATCACTACATGTGTAACAAAATCTTCATATATTTAATTGAAAATTTAATTCATATATAATATTACTTATCTATAAATATCTTTATTAATTAAAGTTTTTGGAATATGATGATCGCCCCAATCATGAAAATAATCTTTTTATTATTGCAATATATGTATAAATAATATAAGATTGATGAAAAAGGCTTATAAATGGTAAAATAATATAGATATTTAATTGAAATGTAACATCCAAAAAAACATTTTCACATGGAATTGACTGTTTTGAGATAAATTTAATGACCTTATAATTATTAAGATATAAAATATTACCATCAATTCATAGAAATCATGGGTTTTGTAATAAAATGATATCCTTTTGATAAATTATTTTAATGGAAGAGAAAATATAAAAAATATTTCATTAATAATTTTTCCTCCTAAAAACATTGAAAAATATAAATGAATATAAATAATTCAAAACAATTATGGTGGTGATAAAAAATTTTAATTCCTTATAGGATAATAGAAACATTCCTTTTGACATTTTATAAAGAAAGATAAAAATAACCTATTTATAGAAAATTAAAAGGACTAATTCAAATAATTTTTAAATATAAATGATAACATGAAATATCATTTACAATTATTTTGATGGAATAATGAGGACTTTCTAAAAACAATTTTTCAATATATGTACATGAAAGGGAAATATAGCAGATCAAAAGTGAAATAGGATCTAATTTTAATTTTTACATTTCATTGATTAATTCAAGTGAAAAGAGAGACTAATTTTAAAAAAATATAAAATGATTAAATATATAAATTATAATATAATATATCGTGTCTATATATGAATTATTATAATATTCCCTTAATAAAAATTAGACAAATCCCAAAAAAACATTGTAAAACAAATTCTTAAATAATTGGTTACATTTCAATTATATCCCCTTGAAAGAGAAAGTATGAAATACAAAATTAAAAAAAATAAATATATTTATATTTATATATATTAATTTCATATAAATAAATTGGGTAATATATATGTCTCATAATAGTAAATAATTTAATAATATCAAATATGTCCCCATGGAGTGAAAATTGAGATGCAATCACATACCTCAAGTGTGCCATTACACATAAGTGATTTTAACCTCGTATATAATAAATTTATATTGACTAAAAATTGAAAGAAGTGAAATATTAATATATATAATAACATATATAATTATTTTATAACATCATATCTCTAATTTTTTTACATTAGTTTATTATTATTTTTGTTTCGGGTGTAAACTGCTTCATTTTTCTTGTATGTTTTGATTCTACAATTACAATACTATATTTTTTATTATGTTTATTTCATCTATATAATATTTAAAATTATATTTTAACCATAAATATTAATAATATAAATTTTTAAAATAATCATTTAATGGAGAACATGAAAAGAAAATCGCATTGCTTCCTAGAGACAGTAGGTCGTAAATACAAAAAAGTGATGGTATCATTTTATTAGTGGGTGTAAGGGTAATGAAGTAGATGAGATATTATACATATATAATTATAATTATTTTATAATTACAATATGTATTCATTTTATCCATAATAATTAAATACCTTTAGAGGATGTAATGGAATAAAATTGCCTCGGTTCACTAGGTGGTAGTTTTCCATTCACACAACTAATGGTTTTGATTCCCATTTAATAGATAATAACATGGATAAATATTTTTCCTCAAAAATAATAAAATATCAGTTTTTGATAGATAACATTGTTATTATGTTTTAATTTATAGAATGTAATTGAATTTTGTAAAATATGAATAAAAATTATAGTTCTCAGTTATGAAAATTACCTCTTCTTTGATAAAGCTCCTTTAGATCACCTCTTAAAAGATAGTGGGATGGTGTTTTGAAAAAAACCTCTATAACATGTATGAATAATTTTATAAGATAAAACATTAGGGTTGAGTAAATCTATATAGATAAATGTAGTGTAAAGAATTGAATTGAGTGGTGTCCATTTATAAGGGTGGAAGGGGCACTTTGTCAATTTGGAAAATAATGGAAAATAATTTGTGCATAACTCTTATAAAATGGTTTGAAAATGAAATTAAATAGATGATAAAATGGATATGGTATCTATATAATCATACAACCCAATTTAGATATTTTTATATACCTTTTTAATCCTTTTAATTTTTTAAAGAATTGGTTAACTAATTTTTTCCATAACCGTGATAATTATTATTTTAATCATAAAGGGTTATAATTTTAGTTGTAAGGTTTCTATTTTCTCATAATTGGCCTATAGATAAATTTTTAATCCCTTTTCATTCCTACAAGTCCCATTTCATTTATTTTGATTTTTTCATAATTTAATAAAATAGTACTTTTTAGAAAATATCATTAATCTCTTTTTTTACAAGATTCAGTTAATTTGACTATAGGGACAAAAAATGATATAATTATAATATTATATTTTTCCATCCAATGGCCCGAAGGCCTTTAATAATTTTATTATTGATAAATCCCCCTTTTAAGGGTAGAAGTGAGGGAACCTGAAGACATCATAGACTTAAGAAAAATCACCACAAAGGACAAAAGGATTATAACCAGAATGACGACCGAACAAGCCAATAAAAATTTTGAGGAACCATATTTCATCTGAAATACCTTACTTTTAATGTGTTCTGAATTTTTTATTTTTTATTTCTCCATTGCTAAGATATGCACTATATCGACATAGTATAGGGGTTCCGGGTAGTTATAAAATAACTAAAAATTTAAAAAAAATAACCACAATAAAAATAATTTCATTATTAAAAAATTTATCTTTAATAATATTTAAAAATAAAATTTTATCCATATGTGAAAATTTAAATTAATGTTAAATATTATGGAGTATCATTATGTATTTTTATTTACTTAAAATAATGTAAATGTCATTGTAAATGTAAAATGGTACCAAAATTCTATATATTCAGATTTATGAAGGCCATGGTCGATTTTCTATAATAAAAATAATTAATGGAATGTGCTGAATTGAATTCTAATGCCTTATGAAATTATTGTTATCCATAATTTCTTAATTTACCCTTTTTCAAGGTGATAATGTTTACTATTGTTAGTGTTAATAATTCCTAAAAATTAAAGCTACATATTTTAAAATTTTAAGCAACATGACTCCAAATATTTATTAAATTTTATCAAATTAAAATCAATATTTTTTTAGTAATTTAATAACAAAATAGACATATAAAATTTAATGAAAACTAGTTTTATATAAAAATGTTTTTTAACCACAAAAATTAAAATATATAAAAATCATATAAAATAAATATCCTGATGGAATTAATTAGATTATGTAAAATATAATGGTTCTTATATCACTTTATTACAAAATCCAAAATCTAATTTTTCTTTTTAATTACTTGATTTTTTAAAATAATAAATTATAGTTTCTTAAGAAACTATATTTTTTAATATTCATTTAAAAATAATTATTTTTTATCAAAAAATACTAAAAATTAAACCTAAGGGGATGTTGATTTCAAAAATGAAAAAGTTTCTTTACATAATAATATTTCAATATTTTTTTTGTTCGTTTAAACATGGTGTTGTTTGTAATGAATAATTTATAACAAACTAAATTAATTTAAAGGGATATATATAACAAAATATAAGGGTGTTATAATTTATTATAATATGGTATTTATTTATTATAAGCATTTTTTATATAATTTTATTTTATTTTAATCGATGATATCTTATTTCATTTTTGTTAGGGATCAATAAAGATATTTTAATAATAAGTTAAATACAAAATATAATATTTCTAAAAAAATAATACTATCATGATCTACATAATTAACTTATAACAATAAAAGAATATTTTTTTCCAATGTAATCTATATTTTATTTTTACAACATTCTTCAAATGGGTGGCTTAACCAATCCCAAAAATGAACTTTCTATATCACGATGGTTGATTGTGGTCACGGAAGTGTATAATTATATTATAACATAATGAAAATATTTATATTTATTTATATAGACGAATAATATATTAAGTGGTTTGGATAAAGAATGAAAAATTTTATGAATAAAAAATTATTTTTTTGAAGCAGTAGTCCGCATAATAGAGGACTAACATTATTTGGGGTTTCTATGTGGATAAAAATTAATAAAAAGTTTTATCCATTAATATAAAAACATTTTAGAATATTAATGATATATATTAACATATTTATAGGGTAATAATATGATTAGATGGGAAATATTAAAATGAAAATGTTAAGAATTACATACCACTTATTTGGTACATTCAACAATCTCTCGGAATTATCATCGTAAATGAGGGGATTATCATAAATAATGGTGAAAATATGATAAGTAATGTGCTAATAAATTATATAATGTGATTAAAATTTATTTTTTTAGAAAATAATTTCACATAATGTGTTTGACAAAAAGGGGTGGATTTGTCTTTCTTTAAAAGTGGAGGAAAACACATATTTGTGAACACCCTTTAATTTCCAATAATATCGTTACACTGATAATGTTTAAAAACACAAAGGGATAAAAATTCTTAAGTTTTAGGTGATATTATGTTTTTATATTTAATAAAAAAATTTCCACATATGACATAATCATGTTGGAAATAGTTTATTATTAGATGTTTTATATTATCCTATTTTGAATGTTGTAACCAGTTTTTAACTAAGAAATGTATGTCTTAAAAAAATTAAAAAATAATCCTTATAATAAATTTAGCTCTCTTGAACCTAAATTAAATCTCAATTTAATATAATAAATTTTCTAATTATTATAATCATTTATTTTAAATTAAAATATATTATTTAATGATAAATCATTTGTTGTAGAAAAATGGGGTTTTGTACATTAGGTGTTCATAATACAATTTATAATTAGTTACCTGTTAAATCTATGTTAATATAATTTATATATGTGTTTAAAAAAAATTACATTCATAATTTATAATATATTTATTTATTTATTATATATAAATTAAAAAATACTAAAAAAATATTTGATTATATTAGTTCTAACAACTATCATGGCCATTAACATTAATCTTAGTAATCATAATTTTATGAAAAAATTATTACCATAATATTTACATAATATGGTTATGTTGATAAAAAATATGAAATCCATTTTTATAGATTTGACTTTTATATGGGAATAAAGTTAATTTTTAATATATGTGAATAAAAATATATTTTATAACAATATATTACCTAATTTTTCACAATGATATATATGGGTTCTATAAAATCATAGTAATTTTAAATATAAATAGTTAGTATAATAAGGATTCAGAAATATTTTATTCATTCTTGTATCAAGATAATGTCATATAATTGAAAATTATTAAAAAAATTCAATAATTTTTACTATTCACCTAAAATCCATTTTTTTTTGACAAAAGAAGACGGATCCATTAATGATGGAGATCAGCAGAAATACAGGAGCATAACCACGAGGGAAAATGATTGAACCACAGCAAATCCTCGTAAGGAGGGACAATGCCTGCCATCTTGTGAGCAGCTTCATTCGCTTCCCTTCTAATAAATGAGAAATTGCAGGAATTGAAGCCTTGTCTCCGCGAGTGAATACACCGGATAATGGGGCCGAAAGGTTGAAGCCCGCCGTCAGTGAGATTGATGGCATTGATAACAGTGAGACAGTCGGATTCGATGTGAATGTAATCCCAACCGCGATCTTTTGCAAAGACTAACCCAGCAAGGATGGCGGCGGCCTCCGCGACTGAGGGCTCCCAAAGTGCATAACGTGCTTCGTATTTGGCAGCGATGAGATTTCCCAGGTTGTCTCGGGCCAGTAAACCAAGTCCAACTGGGCCATCCCTAGGGAGAGAGGCATCCACATTGATTTTAACCATCCCTTCTGGTGGGGGGCACCAATGTTGGGGAAGAGGAGGGGGGGTTAAAAGTCTTTGTTGTTCAGGGTGGTTCTACCAGACAGCAATCCATGACAATGCCCGGTCAATCCAAAATCTGGGGGGCCTCCGGAAATGATTGAAAATGGCCTCATTCCGCCTATTCCAGATAATCCAAGTCAAAATGCACAGGGCGCCTGCTTTAGCCGGCGAAAAGGAGGAACACCATCGCATCAGAAGAGATGAAGGATCTGAGGCGGCGTCCAGTCTCAGCTCTATAGTTGATCCCCAGCCATTCCAAACCTCCTGAGCCCCGGGACATTGAAAAAGGGCATGGAGAGGGGATTCAATCACAGAGGGGCAGAAAGGGCATGAGTTGTCGTTTGAAAAGTGTCTGTAGACAAGGAGGCTCTTAGTTGGGAGGATACCAATACACACCTGCCACCAGAAAAAGCGAACTTTAGGGGGAACATTAAGCTTCCAAATTGATGTCCAGGGCCTCGCATCTCCTTCTGTAATTTGAGAAGTAAGAGCTCGCCGGTAGCCAGCTTTCACTGTATACTCTCCTGAGCTGTCATTTGTCCAGAAGAGATGATCTGGCCCTGCGTCTGACACACAAGGAATACTCAGAATAATTCTCCTATCCCTCTCATTAAACCAGGAGATGAGTTTTTCCAGACACCATCCCGCCCCTTGATCATCAAAAAGACAACAGACTGTGGCATGTTCGGATCCTGGAAAAATAGGGGATGACGCCTTCGTGCCTGTCTGATCAATAAGCCAGGGATCAGTCCAAATCTTGACCGTAATACCATTCCCAATTCTCCAGCCAAGTCCAAATCTTTACCTGGGATGTTTTATGTAAGAAAACTTATAGAACATGGATTCACTTTTAAAGGATTTAAAATCTTGGGGCATTACTTTCTACCCTTTGAATAAAAAGTATCCTCAAAATTTAAATTATTACCCATAGATTAAAGTAGGTGAGGGTATACATTGAAAACTTTTTACTTTATATAAGAATTAATGTAAGACTTACCTTACTATATTATTATACATAATCATAAATATCTTTCCTCAAATAAAATTAATAGTTTATAGCATGTTCATATATTCACCAGAGAACAGATTTTCACAACTGCCTAAGTCTCCATGTCATATTGTCACAGTTAAATTTCATATTCATCGAAAAATTATATCTATCTTTAATCCTTATATTTTATTAGAAAAAATTTCATCATATCACATTTTATTAAATACATACTATTATATGAAAAGTGTGATAAACTACAACAAAAATATTAATAATTTTCATCAATTCTAAGGAAATCAAAAGAATGTAACTAAAATTCTCAAAACAAGTAACTTTTATAATCTCGAAATCAAACACATAATTAACCTAAAATGTTTCAATACATCAGAAATATGGTGTTCATCAAATATAAACAAAAATTTAAGCTTCCATGTAAATAATTTTCTCATGGATACTGATATGATTTAATATGTTATTCTTAATCATTAATAAAAAACTATTGATGAATAGTCCATAGTTGTTTCACATTATCATAAATAAAATTCTAAATCTTCCAAAAGTTCATGAATGAATATCATATAAAAATTAATGTAGATAAGAGAATCAATATTTTATTTCTATTAGGATATATAAATCATTCCTTTAATTTGAACTAGTAAACTTAATTTTTCAACATATTTAGTATATTGTAAAATTAATCTATATATGTATTATCCCTTATATGATTATAACATATGGGGGTTTTTAGATATGTACCCTGATTAAATTTTTCTTCAATTTCATTTAAATGAAAAACTAACACCAAAATATTCATCAAAATATCTAAATTTTTCATATGAAAACCACAATTTCAATTTTTTCTACAATGAATCCCTTTTATCATTAATGTTTTCCTCATTATTTTCCTCATTCAATCCTCTGTGTTCATTGGTAATTTCCCTAATAGGTTCTCATTATCAAATTTCATATTAATATGTTAATATCCTTCATAATGGATTTTAAATAATATTTTATTTATCTAAATAAAATCCGATGGGATGTACTTTCTAGGTGTCTAGTATGGGGTCTTGGTTGTGCTACAGATTATTGTTGGGAAAATACCCAACATTCCCTCTTTGGGTTTATTACCCCCATGTACATATGAAATAAATCCACATCCACATTATAGTATCTAGTTAGATATTATATAGATATGAAAACCACACAATATATTCTTTATCAATATTTTGGGACATTATCTTATATTTTAAATTATCTAATAGAATTATCCCTAAGGTATTCACTAATATTTTCTACACCAATTATTTATAAACAAATAAACTAATACTGAAAATTAATAAAACATCGTTTGATACCAAATATAGTGACCCAAAATAAATAAATATATATATATATATATAATATAGTGATTTTATGTTTTAGATAATATATCTCACAAAATACACATAGCCCAAGGAGTGAAAGGGTTAGTTTCTTTGATATCTAACTACATAAGAGGTTTATTATTAAAAACATCTGAACATTTGACATATTTAAGACAAGTTTTAATATATTCTAGATATCTCATAACTTATTCTCATCTTTATAACCAATTTAATGGGGACATAATAAAGAGGTTAGATATGATTCTCAGTAATGGTAAATATGAATGATAACAATAAAAGATCATAAGTTACTGTAAAATCAGAATATGGGTATAATTGGAATACATAACAATGTTATACTCAAACAATCGTAGATCATAAAACATGGATTAAGGCTTGGCATAACATGGTAAATGGATCAAATGTGTGTGAAAAAATTAGTCATAAACAACATCCATGAGATCATAACATAAGAATGAATAATAATCACAAAATAATGGAATAACAAAGAAATATAGAATATACTATAATGAAATAAATCATAGAAATGTGCAAGTACCATAAGAATAAGAAAATGATTACACTTAAAACATGAATAACTATATCAGTTCCAAGATTAAAAATATTAACCTCACTAAATATAATTAGGTTTCAAATCAATCTACTGAACCTAGACAAAATACATTAAAATCACACTAAATATTGTAATCCAAGTTGAACAACATAGGGTTTATGATCAATATTTTAAACCAAGATAAACTGCATCTGGTTCAAGATTAACATCACCATCCCATGAGATTTAATGCATTATCTAATATATTTTTGGGATATATAATTTGTGTACCACTATTCATATAATGGAAATCATACATCTGTATTCGAAATGAATAAAAGAAATCATACAAAAGTCATATGCATGTTGGATCCCAAAAGAAGGATGAGGTTTAGATAATTCTAGTTCAATTCATAATCCATGTCTAAATCATAGATATTAAAATGAAAATAAGGAAATAACATATTATTTTCCATTAAACTATTATGTAAACATGTGGTTTATTTATAAAATAATATGGTTTTTTGAAAGCTATTAACGGTTTAAATACATTGTATGGGTTGATGTTTGACATTAGACATTATATAGGAAAGTTCCCTAAAATCAGAATAAAATATATGTGAGAATTTTTATTGTAAATAAAAAATTTATAACCCCATCAATTGGAAGGATATTTTGTAAGGTATATATGTAATGTATATAAACAATAAAAAGGAAATTACCAGTTGTTATTTCATGAACTAGTGGTGGCTTAATCTAATGCATAATAATATAGTGGTTGGTATCAAAAACGTCGTGTATTGAATTGTCTCTATGTATTTAGAGATGGTTTCTTTAATTTATGGTTGGTTTTGATATGTGTCATTTCAGGATCATTTAGTGATAGTTTCATTTTTATTAACATTAGTTTTTGAAAAAAAATATAAAACGGGGTAAAAAATAAATGACATAAAATTAACCACCTATAAATAGAATAATGAAGATTCTGTTTAACATTCATTACTCTTAACTTCCTCTAAACATATTTTTTATTAATATACATCATAGCAGTTTTTAAGAACCACCACTATGTATTAAAGTTTTTTACAAATATTTAATATAAAACTATACAGATAAAAAAACTAAAATGCACTAAAAATAGATATAAATATATATTAAACCCATCATACATATGTTATACATATACAATCATATATATAAACATCCATAGTGAGAATAACCTCAATCTCAGTCATCCAATATCAAAGTCATAAATATATACATATAAAATATTCAAACAACAACCCATGCCCAATATACAGCAATGCCATGAACACTACTGAATTATTCTTCCTCCACATCATCTCATCAACTAAAAATAGCCACATTACATCATCAATTACTACAAGAAAAATTATAATAAAATTTTCAACTAAACATAATAAATAAAAATTACAATATAATAATTGATAAAATTTTAAGATAACCTGAAAACTAATAACCATAATGGGCACCTTCTAAAAATTGTTTTGGAATGGTATAGTTAACCGCCTACTTACTAATAGAATCTGTCACCTACAATGAAAACTGAAACATTTTAGAAAATAAATGAAAAATAGAAAGGTCACTGAATATATTCATAATTTTACACATAAAGTTTTTTATTTTGTTAATAAAATTGAAGACATATAAACATAAAAAAATATGATGAAAAACACTTTTAAAAACAACATAAAAATTTATGATATGAATCCCAACATTAAAATGAAAATGGATAAGTATATATGCAAATTTATTTTTAAATCGATGTGTTGTGTGTTTCAAATTCATTTAATAAACCATTATTAAAGGATTTGATACACATGATGTCCTATATTTAAAAAATAACACAACATTGGTTTTCAAAAGATCCTACATCAATGTGAGGTCATTTTATTGTTTTTTACCATTCCATTCAAGTATATATTTTTAAAACCCCTAAAAACCTGATTAGAGCCATCTTGGAAAAATAATAACTATGAATGACAAGTCATCCATTCCTACATTACAAAATTCAATCTAGCCTCAGTTTTATTTTATTTCAAGTAATTTTGACATAATTTTCTAAGTTTTAACCCCCCCCCCCCCACACACAGCCACATGTTTTTAAGGCTTGTGCACCATTAATAAGTGTTTACCGAGTAACTCTGACCATACTGCATGTCGGATTGATGTGTTTTATGTGTATAAAAATAAAAAATAAAACATCATGATTTTTCCATTTATTAAACATTAATATGGGGATTTGTTCTATGTTTTTACCATTCAATTCACATTTTAGTGTTTGAAAAGAGTAAAATGAATTTACAGTCTTCTAGAGAAAACAATAACTTGTGATGTTGTTTCATTGGTTCCTACATTAAACAATTAAATATATGGTAATTTTCCACTATTTTCAAGGAAATATAATTTTTTACTAGTTTTGACCCCCCCCCCCTCAAGACATGTTCTTAAAGGCTTTTATACCTTTAAAAAGTTTTTATCGAGTCATTCTTACCACACCAAAAATCATATTAGTGGGTTCTTATATGAATTAAATTTGAAAATTACTCAAAGGTGGTTTACCATTAATAAACATCAATATGAGTTCTTTTTATATGGTTCTGACTGTTCCACACATGTTTTAATGTTTTATAACAATAAAAATGCATTCAGGATCATCCTGAGAATATTATAACTTGGAATGACATTTCATCGGTTATTAAATTTCAAAATTAAAATATTTGATCATTATACTATGATTTCATGTAAATACTACATTTTTCCTTAGTTTTTATCCCTCCCGTGTATTTAATATCTTTTTTACCTTTATGAAGTGTTTATCGAGTGATTCTAACCATATCGCACGTCGTATTGGTGTGTTGTGTACGTGTACACATAAAAATAACAAAAATGTTACTATACCATGACTATACATCAATATGAACCCATTTTATATGTTTTCTACCATTATATTCAGCTTTTACTATTTTAAAACACTAAAAAAGTGTCTACAGTCATCCAGAGAAAATTGAAACATGGGATGATGTGTCGTCAGTTATTACATTTAACTATTCAATCTATGACTTTCTTCTTCTGATGGCATGTTAATATTCCATCATTTTCCTATATTTTACCCCTAGAACATATTTTCAAAGGATTTTGAACATATAAAAAGTGTTTATCAAGTCCTTTCGACCACATCCCTTGTTGAATTGATCTGTTTCCTGTGACATCACATCAAAAATATCACAGTAGCAATTTTTCACAAGATTCCAAATTAATCATTAGTCATTTGATATGGTTTTCAATGTTCAATTAATTTTTTAGTGTTTTAGAACACTAAAAAGATGTTGATGTTCATCCCATGAAAACCATAACTCAGAATGATGTTCTGTTATTTTATAGATTTTAATATTCAATCAATGATCATTTTCCCCTAATTTTAAGAAAATCCAACATCATTGCCCTATTTTTGTTTCCCCGAGTGAAGTTTTTAATTGAATTTATACCTTTAATAAGTATTTACCAAGTCATTTCGACTACAATACACATTATATTGATTTTATTTCTACACATAAATGTAAATAATAACACGAATTTGGTTTTCCCATGATTAAAAATTAATATGAGGTTGTTTTTATTGTTTTTTCCATTCTATACATGGTTTAGTGTTTTAAAACACTAAAATTTTATTTAGGAACATCCTTAAGAACATGTAACTTAGAGATACAAGTCATCAGTTCCTAAATTTCAAAATTCAATTTATATTTTTTTCTACTACTTTCATGGAAATCCAATGTTTTTTCCTTGGTATTGACCCCTGCAAAAATGTTATTAAAGGCTTTTGTACCTTTAAGAATTTTTCACCGAGCCATCACAACCACATTGCACGTTAGATTAATGTTTCTTTCTATAACATTTCAAATATAAATATGAGGTATGTTTCCTATTATTTCATGTCAATATTTGGTCATTTTCTTTAACTTTTACTATTTCATGCACGTTTTAGTGTTTTAAAGCAATAAATTCATGTTTACTACCATCCCAATAAAAATGTAACTCGGAATGATGTTCCCTTGTTTCATAAATTTTAAAATTAAATCCATTATTTTTGTATTACGATTTTAGGGAAATCCTACCTCATTTTCATTGTTATGGCCCCTAGAAATAGGTTTTTAATGGTTTTTGTACCCTTGAGAAGTTATTACCAAGTCAATCTGACCACACCACATGTTGGATTGATGTGTTTTCTATACGTATACATAAAATTTATCACAAAAATGGTTTTAACATGATTACATGTCAATATATGGTTTATAAAATTGTTTTGGCTTTTCCACACAATTTTTACTATTTTAAAACAGTAAAAACACATTTACGTTTGTCCAAGGAAAACAGTAACTCAAAATGATGTCTTCTTAGTTCCAAAATTTCATAATTAAATCTTCAGTCATTTCCCTCTAATTTAAGGTTAATATGATGTTTTTTTCCTTGTTTTGACCATCAAAAAAATATTTTTAATGGAATTTGTACATTTAAGAATTGTTTACAAGGTCATTCCGACCAAACTGAATGTCATATTGATTCATTTTTTCGTACTTGAAAAAATGAATCAATAGTGATACTACCATGATTCGACATAAATATAATGAATTTTTATATGGATTTGACCATTCAAATCAGGTTTTAGTGTTTCAAAACACTAAAAATTCAATTATGGTCATCCAGAAAAACCCTCACATGAATAAAATGTTGTCAGTTCCTACATTTCAAAATTCAATCTACAGTAATTTTAATCTAATTTCAGGGAAATACGATGTTTTTAGAATAATACCCCACTCCTCCACACATGTTTTTAAGGGGTTTTATACCCACTAAGAAGGTTTTACTGAGTCATTCTAACCACAACTCACATCGGATTAACATATTGTACATGAGTATGCATGAAAAATAACTTAGTGGTGGTTGTACGGGGATATAATGTCAATATAAGTTTGTTTTCTAGGGTTTTTACCCATCCATGAACATATTAGTGTGTCAATACACTAAAAATGTTTTTACAATCATCTTGGGTAAATTTTAAATCAGAATGACATGTTTTCATTTCCAACATTTCCTAATTCAAAATATTGTTGTTTTCCTCAAATTTTTCAGAAAATCCATCATCATTTTTTAGTTTCTAACCCTGAAATATGTTTTTAAATACTTTTTTACCATTAAGAAGGTTTTACATAGTCATTACAACACACCACATGTTAGATTGGGTTTTTTATGCATATAAATCATAGTGGGTTTTCCATGATTCCTTGTGAATATGAGGCCTTGTTCTATGGCCTTGACGTTTCCCCAAACGTATTTGTGTTTTAAAATAATAAAAAGGGTTTTATTTCGTCCTAGTTAAACTGTAACTCAGAATGATATACCTAAAGTTCCTATATTTCCCAATTCAATCTATGTCTTAGTCCTCTAATTTTATGTCATTCTAATATCATTTTCTTTTCTTTTTTGACCACCTGACGCATGTTTTTAAAGACATTTTTACCCTTTAAGAAGTGTTTACTAAGTCATTCTGGCCATATAAAAGGTTGTATTGATGACTTTATCACATGTACACATCCCAAATAACCCAATTGTTGTTTTCCTATGATTCCACATAAATTTTACATTGTTTGTGATTGTTTTGACCTTTACATTCACCTTTTAGTGCTTTAAAATACTAAAAATGCATTTATGATCATCTGAGGCATAAGGTTACTCAAAATGATGTGGTTTCAGTTCTGATATTTCAAATTTCAATTTATGGTTGTTTTCCAATGATTATAATGAAATTCAATAAATTTATCCATGTTTTGACCACTCAACACATGTTTTTAAAGGCATTTTTACCTTTAATATTTTTTATCGAATCAAAAGTGACCAAAAAAGATCATATTGTTTTCAAACATATGAATAATAACCTATATTTTATTTTATTTTTATGAGTAAGAATCACCCACATGATGATACACCACAATATTTGATCAGTATGACTCGAATTGAATGTTTTTTATATGAAATTTTCATTTATGATTTATTAATTGTGGAAGTGTATGTTCCTTGAAAATATGTAAATGATCAATGGAATTTAAATTCTTCCACGATAAGATGATCTATATGGATTGAAATTTAATCGAGGATCATTCATGTAATCAAAAGAAATACTGAAACTAAAGCATTTTCAACTACCGAACACCACTAATCTTGAGTTTTCCTATAAGAGTCTTGTTATTTCACTATTTCATTAAATCATGCTATTTCTCAGTGTAACTCCTAATCAACGACACTAATAAATACACCATTGAATGTAATACTAATAGTTAGAGACTCTCTACAAATACAGTTGATGGAGTGGTCCAAGAACCCATCCCTCATATATGTTCGATATTCTACATTCCAAAAATGATTCCAACTACATTGTTCTGGGAAACCAATGACGAATGTGAATGGATAATATACTAGAATTCTATAATTTTAACCTATTTCTAAAAAAAGTAACTATGATTTTTTAAATATTATTTGAATATCATAATGTTATAAAATTAATAAATGTTCCATTACTATTTATTTTTATATAAATAATATAAAAAAATAATAATGAAACATATATTATAATAACAAACAATCCTTAAACCCAATTAATTGTGGATGACTAGATTTAGAAAAAAACTCCAAATTATCTTCATTTGATCCATGTAGGTATCCCCATTTAATTTGGTTTAAAGATTTTAGTTTTTATAATATATTTTTCATTAATATGTTTTTATAGTAATGAGATAACATGAACTGGTAATGAAAATTACTTAACCCAATGTCTTTATTATGTTCATTTAAAAAACTCCATAATGTTTCTGAAACCCTTAAAAACACATCTTCATTTATCCAACATACTGTCCTAATTCAGTATACTTTATAAAATAATATAATCATTCTCATAAAAACATTAACTTATAATAAAATGATATAAATAATAATAAATAAATTACATACCAAATTTTTTCTTTTTATTGAAACACCATGAATCCCTTTTATGTGAGTAATGACTTGTTTCACATGATTCATAGTGTTTTTTATATAATTAATAAAAAAATTGAAACAATAAAAAAATGTTAATTTTATTTTGTTTATTTTATTAAGATACTTTATAATATGAAATTACTTAATGATATGAAACTATTATAATATCGACAAAGAGATTATATTTCCCACAAGAAATACCTTTTGGAACTTTTTCAATCATCTTTTGTGATATCAGAAAAGTGTCATTAAACAAATTACTAAATCTCTATTTAAAATACCACCATTTATTACATAGATTTTTCAAATTACAATGAAATGAAATGGATTTAGGGTCATAAAAATAAAAATTTATCTAGAAATAAAATACATAAAACTTTTTATGTATATTATAAAATTTTACTCATGTCTTTTGAATTATTTATAAAGTAATATTAAATAAACATTATATTTACTCGAGTATAAAATACATCATTTATCCAAGATATAGTAATATGCCTCCTATCATTATAATTAATGTGGAATCTCACAATATCCTAAGAAATATTCCCAATAATCTACCCATAGATTATAGCAGTATCACTAGAAGGAACCCTGAACTAATAAAATGGAATGAAAATATTGATGTCCTTCAATTCATGTACATATTTTGTGTTCAAATTCGTATCCCTTTTATTGTTGTATATATCAATTAGAAAAATGAATTAAGTAATGAATAAAATTTACAATTTTATTGAATGTTGGAAAACATACTAGTAATAAAAACTCACTAATATCCTATAGATGGATGGGTAACCAACTACTCTATAATTAGAGGTGCATCAGAAAGTGGGTTACCCACACTATCTGGGAAAATGGCTGGCTTACATGTAGTCTCATATATAATAGAATAACTACGATCTATATAAGAATAAAATTTTGGTGCCATGACCATAGATGTTTATTGGATGGGGTGAAAAAAAAATTCTCTTCATTCCTACAATTTATATTGTTTATGTATATTAAATGTATAGAAAATGAAAAAATAAAATTTTTCTACAAAAAAAATCTTGAACAATGTATATATGTATGAAACACGTATCAGTGAGAACATGTAATATGTTTTCATTACCCATTTATACACTCAATTATCTTCATCTTCATTATCATCATTATTATCAACCTCCATTATAATTAGTACTTCATTTTCATCCTCTCTTTTATATTTTACTATATCAATATTACCATTAAAAATATTTCTAATGTTTTTTGGTTAATGAGTTTCAGCATCCCAAATCCCCAATTGATCTTCATCACCCATATAATATATGTCTCTCTTCATTAAGTGTACATAAACACTCCAACATTCATGTATTTCATTATCCACATAACCAAAAATCCTCACTTTTCAATCCAAGCTAAATGGATCATGCACTGCATGGTCACTAGTGTGGATCAACCGAGAGAAGTTGACAGATGTAAAATGTAATGAATATTTCAGTATACCCCTATCAATGTTAAACCACTTGAATTTAAATAAGGCAATTAAAAACTAACAATGATAGTTTAAATCTATTATATCATTCAACTTCTTATAGTATCCCACCACTACAAGTGTAAATACACCACTATTTTGAGTTTTCATGTCTTATTAATAAATTGAAAGAAACCTACAGTCATGAATATAGTAAAAATTGAATCTATTATCCTTACATATATTACCTCAATCCAAAAACATCAACTCTTTTTATATTTAATCTCTATTAAAAAAATGAATTTTCTAGAAAAAAATGTTATAAGGTGTTACTTTTAACATAAGTAAAACAACTACACATCAATAATTTCAGTATGAGTATAAACATACATTATGGGATAACCATTCAAAAATATCCTTATTAACAACATTTTTTAATTCCAACTCATTTGGAGCTTCACCCCTAAGTCACCTCTTCGTTTACAATCTCAAATAGTATGTAAATTGATCTAACGTTACACTATTGAGTAGCACATATCTATGTTCTTATAGAAATTTCAATTTAGAAAGTGTAAACATTGACCCCTTTCCAATTGGTCATCCATCAGTTGGAAATACCTAGGCTTGGTTTCCTGTATGATAATTAGTTTAGATGTCTTCATCAAATATAGAATGGTTTAATGTAGTATCAATCCCATCTAGATACCTTGAACCGAAGTTCAAACACTCTTTGGCTATGTAACTTATTACAATAGATCGTTTTGGTTGATATTTATTCCAAACATTTGATTTCAAATGACCTAATTACACAATGATAAAAATAGAAAACATATAAATCAAATATATGTTGTGTTTTGATAAAATCAATTTTAGAATTGAAAAAATACCAACATACCTCTCAATATGTTACATCCATCGATAATTTAATGGTCCACTAGGTTTAGCTTCATTAATTAATTGAATAGTCAAATGAATCATGACCGTTAATAATTAAGGGTGAAATAACATCACAAAATGAAAAAGTGACTAAAACTTATTCCTTGAGGTTTTTCAAGTTCATTTGGATTTTAAGATTTTCTAAAAATCACTCTAAAAAACGTACAAAACTCAACTAGAACTGCAGTTACTTTTCCTAGTAACATATTATGAAATTTAAACAAAATCTACTATATCACAATATGTTTGTCAGGAATTTTCAATCCATGTAACATTTTATTTTTTTAATTAAACTCACCATGATAAGTTTCTTGAATATCCATCTGGTACTTTTACATTCATTATTGTTTTAGGGAATATGTCTTCCTTATGATATTTCATTGTAAAAATAGATGAAGGATACTTTCCATTCTCATTTTCTAATAGACCATTATTTATATTAATTGACTCTAAATACTTATGATCATTAAGATAATTCTTTGATTGACCATGTTCAATGAGAAATTTAAAAATTAAATTTTAACAGATGTTCCACTCAATATGAATTATGTCAAGATTATGATGTATCAAATTAAAATACGAGTAATTTTTTTAAAAAAATATGCATTTTTTCTTCCATTATTGTGTTCCAACTACTTTGGATACTATACCCCATACCCTTCCCCCCTCATTAAATTGATGAATATTTCAAAATTATTTAGTGTAAGTCCTTCATTTTCACAATATTTTTGAACTAGATGACCCCTTTTATTACGTTGACATTTCTATATCTCTATTGAATTGTGAATTGTTAAACCCAAATTTATGAGAATCATAAAGAAATATAAAATGATACAAAACAACAACATTTTATGCTATGAGTGAGTCATTGAGGTTCAAAATAAAAATTTAAAACTAGAAAACACAAACTAGTATGACTGTTCTAACCAGATAAAATTCATAGTCCTTGAATTTTACTAATTTTCCATAATAAATTAGCATGAATTTTGAATATATGTCTCATTGAATAATCTTATGTTTCCAAAACATCATCCCATAATTCTCTCAATTATTTTATTAGAGGTTGAAGGTATGTATCAATGTCATTTCTGTGAATATACTTTCTAGGAATAATCAAAAAAATAATGAAATAAGTCTTCTTCATACACATACATGGAGATAGATTAAAGGTGACTGAAAAAAATAGTAAAATTCTATAATTAATACTTAAATTACTAAAAGGTTTAAAATCATCAGAACACAATCCCAAAAAAACATTACTTGGATTTTGAGAAAAATTGTGATATTGATAATCAAACATATTCCATGATTGTTTCATCTGGTTTTTGAGGTGCGAAATGGGGTTCACTTGTCGGGTTAGCATTTTGACTTTCCCCATAAAACACCTAACTGTTCCCCCATTTGTAGATGGGTATATACATAATTTCCCAAGGTTTTTGATCATCTAGGTTTTCAATCCCAGTGACTCTTGGGGACACACATTGGTTGAGATGATGGGATCAATCTCAATGAACCCTTTTGGGGGTAATGTTTCCTACTCTGGTGCACTATTATATATTTAAGATGTGTTCTTTTATCTCATACTAATCCCAATATTGAACTATTTACCCAAAAAACAATGATTCATTGGATAAATATATTATTGAACAAATAAAGGGATTCTCATTGATGAACTAAGGGGGTATGGTCTCATTAGTAAATTTATTTTTATGTACATAGTATAAGGACTCGACCTTAAACATTACATAATCTTGAGTTAAGTCAAGAATTCACATTGAGTATATTTTCATATTTAGAGTTTTAGAGAATTATGCCATAATTACTACACTACATCTCAAAAATAAAAAATTAGACACTTCTACTCAGTTTCTATTTTCAAAAAAAAATAAAAACTTGTAAAAATTAATCATTTATAGTTCCATGCTTTAGATAACATGATGTTTCCTTGATCCCATCCTTGACCCTATTAATCTTTAAATTCTGTGACAAACATTTCAAAACATGGGATGAGCATAAAAATCTCATTAAATCTTATAAAATAAGGAATGAAAAGATTAGCCCATCAATAAATACAAATAAATGAAACCATACTTTTCAATTATAACATACCTCATGAAATCATAAGATTTATGAATAACACACAGAAATCAAAAATTATAAAGGTAACTTATGAAATACATAACATATGTACATTTTAGTTTTCATAGATACGTAGGGAGTTACATTTGGAATAACCATCACAGTATATTCCCTAAATCTATTAGGAGAAATATAAATGTTTACCCCCGTCACATTACCTAATGTATTGGAGAGCTATCATGGGCTCACCTACCCTAGGTTTATCACGAAACCACCCGTATTTATTTTATCATGTAACCACACATAGAATGTTGAAGTATCATTACATAATAATATCACACAAAACATTCAGAAATGAAGTATAACATTTACACATTTCAATCACAATATATCAGTTTAATATATTGACAAAATCAATTCATTTAAATTTTTTAAAAATAATTGTTTTGAATCAAAGATTCTCTTACCACTATGAAAATTTTTAAATGAATTTACACTATAAAACACTAATTCCCATATAAATAAATCCGAAAAAGTCATTTTAAAAACATGGACACGAAAGAGAAGGGTTTATAAGAATAAATCTTTAAAACATTTAAAATGATGTTTTATTTAAAGAATCCTTTACCACTTAAGAAACTTTTGATTAAAAATAATTAAATAATAACATATAAACTATAAATATCATGAGAATATTGAAATTCATGATATAAAATGTCAAAATGGCTGTATATACACCTTATAGGATAATAAAGGTGCACAATATCTTGATATTCCTCACTAAATGGAGATTGAGACGTAGTCCCTTTCAAAGATTGTACCATTAGATCAAGGATAAATAAATGGAATAATTATGTGTTACATATATAAATAATCACAATATAAGTGGATATTAATGATAAAATAATTATAGTTCATTCACACATATTCATAGATCGACATAATGAAGAACTATAAGTTTAACCCAAATAATTGAAATTGGTTTGAGAAGTTCACTTACAAAAATTCGGCAGCCTAACGACATCACTTCAAAATTTATAAAATGAGTTGATGAGGGAGAAAAGGGTCTCTCATCACATGTACATAAAATTTACAAATATAAAAATATATAAGAGCATATCCTAACATAAGATAATGGAAATTAAAATACATAATTTAAAAGAAATATTTGACTAAAAAATGATCCCCTACCGATTAGGTAACTTATGAAACGTACACCCCATGAATGAAGGATAATACAATGAAGATGTAACTACCCATAAATTAAAGTATATTTTGAAAATAATACAATAATTTTAAGTACATACACCACATAAAAAGAAATTGTGGAAAATAGAGCACGAATCTCAAGGGAATAAAATTTGAGATGAAAACACCTTACCTCGTGTCCGACTTGACTTGTTTCTTCCTTTTTATTCGTGAATAATAAACATAAGTTAATTAAAACATGAATAAGAACCTTTTTCAATTTTATTATTCCTTTTATATCAATTATTACCTTGTAATAACAATTATAAATTATTTGAGTTCATATCGTATATTTTGTCGATGTTTGGAACGTGAATAAACAAATGAACATGTTATAATTATAAATTATCCATGTTGTCGAAAATAAATTATCTCCAGAATTATATTAATGATTTAGATATCATATGTATCATATATATCCATTATATATGCATTTATAATAGTCCATAAAATTTTGACATAAGAAATGAAATGCACCGTTCATGGAGACGGTAAGATGTACGTATGCATGAACGCTACATTCATTCATTTTTCATTTTTAAAGAAATAAAAACTAAATGATACATAGGTTTATTATAATTACATTATAATATTTATGTTTTATATTTTACATAATGTCATAAATTCCATCCATTATACATTACATGTCTAGCATGAACGTGTCATATCACATTGAGGGGGAGGTAGTTCACACTACCTCAAATGAAATTATCACATATATACAACATGAAAAGCATAAAGTTATGTTATAAAGGAGAATTACAGAAGAATAGAGAAAAAATAAATATCATAAATGTCATATATAATTAAATTTTCATCACAATGGCCACCATAATATGTGGTATGAGAGGATTGAACAATCATCATTTCATGAGGCAGTATTTCTTCATCCACAGAAACAGTATGTTCTATGTCCAATAGATTAAGGTGTGTGTGAGTGTAGTTCTAATACCTCTCATAAAAACAACCTAGTATGTTGAGGATACTGTTTTTGTTTTTTTAATGAATAATAATAAGAGAATAGGGAGTGGGTAAGGAAAATAAAATAAATGAACTTGAGAGAATACATTACCTTTAAATCGGGAAAATCCATTTGGTTTGAACCAAAAGGATTTCATTAATAGCCTTATTCCTATTGGAATGGTTCTAGGAAGAATAAATGGATGTGGGGAGATTAGTTAAGTTGAGTTATGATGATCCAAGGGGGATTTAGGTGTGTGGATAATGGTTAGAGGTGTTTTCCATTTATAAGTGGGAGGAGGGTCTCTTTAGGAATGTTTGAAAGAATTACGTTATTATAAACTTATATTTGTTCTTGAAAGGTCTAAAACTCATTAAATTAAAATTTAAGATGATTATTTTTTTAAATAAAATCATCTACAAAGAATTGGATAGGTTTTGGTTGTTTTCTTAAATTTTTATAATCAAATTTATATAAATCATTCATTAATAAGGTAAACACTGCATCATCGTTATGTCATAAGTAAATATATTTATTTAATGTGTAAAAATTATAAATAAAATAATTTGATGTAGGAAATAATTTTATATTCATAATTAATATTTATAGTAGAATAGATCACTTATATAACCCATATAAACATTGTTTTACTAAAATATATATGTTTATGTTAGTTTTTGTCATTACTTGAAATTAATTAATATAAAGTGTCATTATCACTCCCAAGTGGCCCTATGGGGTCCCAAAATTTCCCCAAGGATGTCGTTGGTCGGAAATATCTCATCCAATAGGGTTATGAAAAATTTAAGTGTAATTTAACATTATTATAATATTATTTTTTACCCTTATTTACTAGATTTACCCGTTAACCATGGTAAATAAAATATTTACTAAAGTAAATATTTAAAATATCTAAAAATAAAAGTTACCTATATATAAAATTTGGACCTCATGATTCCAAATATGGAATATATTTTTCAAAATTCCAAACACAGAAGTGTTAGAAATTAATTTAAAATTAATTCCTGTTGTCAAAACCAAAAAGTGTGTTTTTAAGAAATAATACCTATCAAAAGATTGACCTTGGTTTATGCACAATTTAAGAGTGAAATTATATCCAATGACCAAAATTGGATTAAATTATAAAATTATAATCCAATTAAACTTTAAAACCAATTAAAATAGAAATATAACTATATAAATAAATTAGATGAAAAAATACTTTTGAATTAAAATGCGATATTTTCTACTATTCATTAAAACTTTTACGTTATCAGAAAAATACCAAAAATTTACCCAAAGTAAATTTTGATATCCTGATTCTAAATTAGAACATTATTTTTTCAAATAAAAATATAAATGTTACAAAAACTATATTTAAAAATGGTTCTCAATTAAAAGGCAGTAAAAAGACCTTTTAAAGAATATTAGAGTATTTCATTCTTAAAATTGGATTCATTCTCATTTTAAGACTCTAAAATTTATTGGATAAATGTAAAGAAATTTAAAAAACATGTATAATCATATTTTGGTTAGTTTTGTTCATTCCCACTAAAACAATGGCTAGGCCCTAACTACCATTTAAATTAATAATAATATTATATTATCTTTTGGTATGACACAACAATGTGTGAAACATAAGATTTCAAAGAAACCCGTTATTACGTCTTATGTATTCTATTATAAGTATAATCAACTTTAAAGTAAAATTAATATTTATTTCACATATATTAACACATATGAAAATGTGATATTTTTTATTTACCTAGAATGTTATATCCTTCCCCACTTTTGATAATTGTGTCTTCACAATTTTTAAAATTGGGCTCAGAAACTTCTTTAAATGTCCCAAATTGGAATAAGAGTCAATAAATATTTTACATTAAAATAATTAAAGAGAAGTAGAAAAGGTCACCTAAGATAACACATACTAGGATTCTATTAAAACGTTGATATGGAGGAGAAAACAAACCATCCTGTTCGGATGTAGAGTAAAATAAATCATGATTAGGAGAAAGTTAACCACCTAAAAATCCAAAACATTTGATTGGTTAAACGGTATTTGATTCCCCAGTAAGAAAAGTTAAAGGATAAAAAATTTTTAATTTAATTTTCAAAAATTGGAAGAATTTATTTATGATATTTTCTAAAAACATAAGGAAACATACTTACTTGCCATGTAGACTTTCAACCTTTACTAAATTTCTACCAAAAACTCATTTTTTCTCTAAAGGATGAGTATTCAAACTGACTTGGTCACATAAAAAGTGCTATAATCAACTTCTATAGTATCACATAATCCACAAAAGATTAAATATATATTTCCTCTATATTTAGACATTAACCAAAAACAAAATGGTTAGTACGAGATCAGATAATCCCTAAAAAGGATAATGCTTTATAAAAAGAAAAACTACTCTTAATCTCCAAATTTTAACAAATAATCCCCTATAATAAACAAATTTAAAACTATAAAAACAAATTCCATAAAATTATTCAATATAATCCAAACTAAGATTGATCCCCACATCTTAGAATAATTTAATAAAATAATCTTCCACAATAAATTTTAAAATTTATCTGCAAATAACATTGACAAATATCAAAGTCTCATATTGAAGTGTAATTAACCTAATCACATATTCTATATGATATGTTAATCATTTCCATAAATAACCCAAATCTCCATCTGTCCACAATAAATACATATATTCTTCCAAAATAAAATTTCAACAATTACTCCACAAATAATATCCCATTGAATTCTTTTTCACTTAAGAATATAATGTTCCCCATAAGAGAGAACGTCTTACAAAATAACATTTCTCACTTAATCACCAAATCATTTTCCTATATTAAGGATATCCATTTTATAAAACATAAGTTCCCAAAATAAACTTCTTTTTATCCAAAAAATCATTTAACTAAAAATAATAAGTAATACTAACCAGGGAAATCATGTAGTCCAGTGGTAGGTGATGCGCCCTTGTCGCCCTTCGGTTGTGGGTTCGATTCCTATGGCCTTTCTAGACATGATGGGTTGTCACCCATCTTATGGTTTGTCACCCATCTTATGGGTTGTCCTTTTTATAAAACTCAGAAATAACCCTAACATGTTTTAACCTCAAAGGCTTTGTTATACCTTTCATTTTCATCCCAATACATTAATACCTCAACATCTTATATATTTCCATTTATTTTTCACCTCCATATGATAAAATAAAACTATTCCCAATTGAAAGAACATCATACATTGATCTTGGTGTCTATATGGTTTCATCATTGTCTTGTTCATGTAGGTTGATGGTGCATGCATTGCAACAATTATTTATAGATCCATCAAAATCAATTTCTTCCTTCATCCAAATACACCTTGTACAACTTCAGGCATATCAATGTTCACATTAAAATAGTTTCTAAAAATAAGCATGTATGACATATAATTTCAAAACATCTGATAAAACATGATTTTTATAAAATAGTCAAACCAAGTTTGAGTTGAAACATTCAATCAATGGTCCTTTTAATATACCATAAGTATGTGCTGAGAGAAAATATTGAAAAATAAAACATAAATAGGTTGTGAAAGGGTATCCTTCTTCAATACCTTTTTCAAAAATCATAATATTCTTCAAAATCATGTGATAAGGTAAAATATTTGAAAATGCCTTGATAAAATTTACCTTTCTAGAAAATATGAGAATATTGCTAAAATAGGATTTGATTAAATAGAACCCATGATCCATGATGATATCTAGGTATGGTGGAGGTGTTTGATATCTCAAACAACAACTTGTAAGTGAGTTTTTTTCTAGAAAAGGTATCTCAGTCATCTAAACATGACTTTGCAATAATTATTGAAAGCATTTCATCATGAAGATATAGGATTGTTGTTTGAGATCCCCCTCCTTCCATTTGTAACTGACTTTCCTTGATCTAAAAAAGTAATAAAACAAGGATTTAACTAAAATAATAGACATAGGAACAAACCATATTTTTAACAAAAACATCCAATCCCTAAAGTTGTCTAAATCGACCTTTGATACCAACTATAATGACCCATCCTTAAACATTACCTAATCTTGAGTTATGTCATGAATTCACATTGAGAATATTTTTAGGTTCATAATTTTAGAGAATTTATCCATAACTATACATTTCATATCAATAATTACAATGTAGACAATACTACTCAGTTTCCATTTTTTTCATAAAATAAAAAATCTTAAAAAAGAAACATGTCAAGTTCCATGTTTTAGACAACATGAATTTTTCTCAATCCCATCCTTAACCCTATTAATCTTAAAGTCTGGTGAAAAAAACTCCAAATATTGGGATGAGCATTAAAAGATCAATAAGGGTTATAAATTAAGTAAATAAAAAATTATCCCATCAATAAATAAGAATCAATGAAACCATACTTTTCAATCGTAACATACCTCATGAAATCATAAGATTTATGAATAACACACAAAAATCATAAATCATAAAGGTAACTTATAGCATTCATAAGATACTTACATTGTATCTTTCACAGATTTGTACGGAGTTATATTTTTAATACCCATCACAATATATTATTTAAATCTCTTAGGAGAAACATTAACATTTACCTCCGTCACATTACCCAATTCATTGAAGAGCTATCTCGGGCTCACCAACCCTAGGTTTATCATAGAACCACCTATATTTTGTCTATCACATATCCACCCATAAAATTTCCTATTATAATTAAATAATCATATCACCTAAAACATGTATAAATGAAAGATAACATTTCTACATTTCAATAATAATATATCAATTTAATATATTGACAAAATCAATTCATTTAAAACATTCAAAAAGAAGAGTTTTGAATCAAAGTGTCTCATACCAGTCTGAAACATTTGACATTAATTTACACTTTAAAACACTCATGTCCATATAAAAAATCCTTAAATAATTTTTAAAACATGGACATGAAAGATAATGGTTTAAAAGATTAAATCTTTAAAAAATTTAAAATGATGTTTTAGTTAAAGAATCCTTTACCACTTAATAAACTCTTGAATAAAAATCATTAAAGAATAACATCAAATAAAACTTTAAATATCATGATAATATTGAATTTCAAGATATGAAATGGAAAAATGTCTATATATACACTTTATAGGATAATATAGGTGCACAATATCATGATATGCCTCAATAAAAGGAGTTAGAGATGTAGTCCCTTACAAAGATTGTACAATTAGATTAAGGATAAATCAATGAAATAATTATGTGTGAAAAATATAAATACACACAATATAATTGTATATTAAGTGTAAAATAATCATAGGTAATTCACACATATTTATAGAATGACATAGTCAATATATAGAAGTTTAACCCAAAGAATTGAAATTTGGTTAGGAAGTTGCCTTACAAAGATTTGGAAGCCTAACGGCGTCACATAAAAATTCAAAAATTAGTTGTTGAGAGGGAAATGGTTCTCTCATCACATGGACATAAAATTTATATAAATATGGATATAGGAGAACATATCCCGACATAAGAGAATTTAAATTAAGAGACATAACATAAAACAATTCTTTGACTAAAAAAGGTTCCCTTACCGATTAGGTAACTTGTGAAACATACACCCCCTGAAATAAGGATCATACAATGAATATGTAAATACAAATAAATTAAATTATATTACACAAATAATACAATAATGGGCAGTCCATACACCACACAACAGGAAATAGTAGAAAATATAGCATGAATCTCAAAGTAATAAAAAGTGAGATGAAAACCCCTTACCTCATGTCCGACTTGACTCATTTGTTCCTTGTACTTCCTGAATAATACACTTAAGTTAATTTAACATTTCTTCAATTTTTTTAAAGTTTAATATTTTTTTATATCACTTATTACTTTGATATAACAATTATAAATTATTTGAGTTCATATCTGACATTTTGTCATTGTTCGGAACTTGAGTAAAAATATGAACGTGTTATAATTAGAAATTGTCCATGTGGTCGAAAGTACATTATATCCAGAATTTTATTAATGATTTAGATATCATATATATCATATATATCCCATATACATGTATTTATAATAGTCCATAACATTTGTACATAATAAATGAAATGCACCGTTCATGAAGATGGTAAGCCGTACGTACACATGAATGCTACTTTCATTTCTTCTTCATTTATAATGGAATGAAAAATAAATGATACATAGGTATATTATAATTGAAGTATAATATATATGTTATATATTTTAAATAAATTCATAAATTCCACCCTTTATATGTTCAATGTATAGCTTGAACGAGTCATATTACTTTGAGGGGACAGTAGTCTACACTTCCTCAAATAAAATTATTATATATATAACATGAAAAGAATAAAGTTATGTTATAAAAGAGAATTAAAGAAGAATATTGATAAAATAAATATCCTAAATATCATATATAATTATATTTCTATCATAATGGCTACCGTAAGAGGTGGTAGGAGAATATTTAACAATCATCGTTTTGTGAGGCAATAGTTCTCCGTCCGCAGAAATAGTGTGGTCTACGTCCATTAGATGGATGTGTGTTTGTAAGTGTAGTTACAATTCCTCTCATAACAACAACCTAGTATATTGAGGATTATGGTTTCATTATGTAAACAAAGAATAAGAAGAGCATAGGTAGTGGAGAAGGAAAATAAAATAAAAGAACTTGAGAGAATATGTTACCTTTAAATCTGGTAACTCTATTTGGTTTGAATAAAATGTCATTCTTGAATTGCATTATGACTAGGGAAAGTTTGATTAGATTAATAGAGGGATTTTGTTAGATTATTTGGGAAGAATTTGGAAACTCCAAGGGGGATTTATAGGTGTGAGTAAGGGTTTGAGGTGATGGTCTTTTATTAGGGAGAGGAGAGGCACTTTAGGAATGTTTGAATGTATTATTTTATTATAAAGATATTTTCAGTTTCAAAAGATCTAGAACTCAATAGATTCAAAGATAATTTGGATATTGTTCGAAATAAAATCATCAAATAAGAATTTTATAAGTTTTGGATTTTTTTTAAATTTTTGTAATTTTATTTATTTATATGATTCATTAATAAGGTAAATACTACAACATCATTGTGTCGTAAATAAATTTATTTATTTATTTAGAAAAATTATTAATAAAATACCATGTTGTAGGAAATCCTTTTATCTTTCAAAGGAATGTTTATTGTCAAATTTATTATTTACATTACCCCATATAAAAATAGTTTTACTAAAAAAAGTGTGTTTATGTTATTTTTGTTTTTACTTTAAATTAATTAATATAAAGTGTCATTATCACTCCCATGTGGCTCCATGGGGTCCCAAAATCGACCCAAGGATGCCCTTTGTCGAAAATGTCTCATCCAATAGGGTAAATACAAGTATAAGGGTAATTTAATATTATTATAATATTATTTTGTACCCTTATTTACTAGATTTACTCTTTAATCATGGTAAATAAAATATTTACTAAAGTAAATATTCATAATATTGTTGCCTATAGAATTGGGGATGACCTAGTTGATTAATGGTTCAAACATTCCAATCGTTTTCTAATGGGTTTGATCGTAGAATCGAAAACATCCAATGATTCCATATCCATTTGGACCTACTTTCCAAAGGTAGGTGCTCATTAGTTGCGGATTGATGAGGCTTAGGAATTTTCATTGGTCGAGAGGATAGGAGGTCGGACTCATATCACCTTTTTGAGGGGAATTATTGTCTACTCCAAGACTCTATTTATAAATTTAATTTATGTTCATGAATCATTAATTAATTAGCAAGTATTAAATTAGCCTTCCTTTAGATCTAACAATCAATGATTAGATATGTTGGAGATTTAGAGAATATTTTATATGTATTTGAGGTTCTTCATAGATAGATAATCATCTGTATTTGTTAGATATTCTTATTCATTGGTATCCTTCAATACATAAAAGTCTCTTGGTCATTATGATTACCATACTGGTTTTAAAACCACTCAGTGGGCCACTTGAAGTTTATTGTCGTTCAGAAGGACATGGATTGTTTCAGAGTTGGGATCGTACTCGCAGTTGGGCTACCTATGTATCCTTTGTTTAGAAAAGGAATCAGAACCCACGTAGTTCGATTGATGGAGTATAATGTTTATGCATGATTTATTTCTCAAAGAAAGATGTCATTATTACTTTTACACTCTAAGCTCATGTGAGTCATGCTCGGTGTGAGAAACACGAGGTATTGGGGAAACCAGAAAACTGTTCCATAAAAGATGCAATGATGTGGGGCTTATGTATTCATGAATTCCCAAAATATATGAATATTGGGTTTTACTTCAGGGAAGAAACCCAGGAACAAGGTCCATAAAGGTATATGTACTTTATGGAGACTTGGATACTCTAACATGGGGCTTACTCCTGAGAAATATGCCTAAATTAATATGGGACTTTATGATTGGGTTTTACTCCTAAGAAGGAATCCCATATCAAAAGTAAATTAAGACTGGTAAAGAGAAATTAAGATAGAGGATTACTCCTGAGATGGAGGCCCAGGTTAAATGGATTTGAAAATTTAAGGGACTTGGGGCTTACTCCTAAAGAGGATGACAAAATTAATGAGAACATGGACTGGGGTTTACTCCTAAAAAGGAGGCACAGGTTAAGGGTATTATAACTGGGGGTTACTCCGAAAGAGGATGCCAAAATTAATGAGGACTTGGGGCTTACTCATAAGGAGGATGCCCAAATTGTCACGATCCAGCCTGAGTCGACCCTGAACCGGTCACCCAGGCCAGCCCGTGACAAGTCCCGATAGGCATTCCTGATCCTCCCGGGATGGTGAAAAGCACCAAGGGCATCAATAGAGTAAAAAAAGGAACAATTTCACCCATATATAAACAATCAAAAAAACAGCGGAAATAAATGGACAGCCCAAAATGAATTTATATAAAAATTGAACTAAATATTATTTATACAAGAAACTAAAATTAGAACAAAACCAACAACTCAACTGAACAATCTTGATGAACAACTAACTCCATGTGACACTTCTGGTCACTCTCCAACACGATGATAAAATGTCTCCCAAGCTGATCGAACTAAAGATGAAACCTGCACAAGGGCTAAAAAAAGAAGAAGACTATATGCGTGAGTATTAAAACTCAGTAGGTTAGCTTGATATTCTATTCCCAATGCACATTCCTTTAAAATAAAAGAAACATCAATTTATAGTTTTAAATTCAATATTTGAAAGTATGTTTTTCAAATGAGGTTCCATGCTATAATAATTATCAGACAAAAACATGCATGTTTAATAAACAAAAATGCAAGTAACAATTCTTTTCAAAGAGGTGAAACATCAAAATGGAAACAGTTTTCAAGAGGTCTAATTTAAAGAATTTTAACATTCAAATAAATAACACATACTACTGAATTTACCAACCAAACACACCGTATGCCGACGGTGAGTACAAAATAGCCAATGAGCACTAGTCATGGGAATACCCCTAGACACTAGTTAGTTGTGATCCCCAGGTACCTCATATCTCGGTGAAAGTAACCATAATAAATATCCATTCTCGTGCATGAGCCACTATTAGGGAACATACCCATAACCTAGTGGACCCCAATCATCATCATCATCATAGTTTATTTAGTGTTGTCATCGTCAAACTTGCTACGTGAAACAGAGGCCAACCCCCACAGAATCACAAGCATACTAGTACACGTCCGCCCACCTAGATACCCGGGATTCCCTTTAGTGCTCAATCATGTTACACATATTATCAAATACACATTTCATATCCACATTCCATTCCAAAACCATAAAAACACAAACAACCCATAATCTTTATTCACATTTCTTACACTAATCAGGAACCCCCTAAATATTTTGGTAAAACAATTTCATGAAGTGTATTGAGGCTTTGCACATAAAACTCTTTCAAAATCAATCTTTTAATTATAAACACACATCAAAACCAAACCAAATAATATTTTTCAGCCCAATAAACATTTAATAAATTCATTTAATGGACCATTAAACAATCCCAATTGCACAACTTGTTATATACAAGTAAAACAATCCTTCATTTCTGGGAAATGCCAAATGGGCCTTTAAACATTTTCTCAAAACTAACCTTTGAGGAAGGTATGCATTTTAATTTTATTAAGGATCTGTATAAACACCATTGACATAAGAAAACCACATTCATAAATCTCTTATAATACTCAGGTTACATATTCAAAACACAACCATTTTCATAAAGATGTGAAACAGTCCATTTTTGGGCAACTCGGGCCAAAATATGTTGTAAATCAAAACCCACTTGATTGTAAAAAAAATACAAATAGGAAATCCATATAAGTACCCAAAAATACCGTTTATAATTATTCAAATTCCTTTATAAATCCAAACAAATAACTTTTAAATCACACATCACACATAAAATCCAACCGGGCAATTTACCGAACACATGACATGCCCTTTTTAAACCAAACAATTTATTTTAACTACATGAAAAGGAATAAAACACCAATTGAAAGCCATATTTTCATTCAAGATACTGTAACATGTTAAAAATACCATAAACCAGATTATAAACCTCACAAAATATTTTCAATAGATAACGGAATATTTAAACAAACACTTGTTGAGCACTTTCATGGACAAACAACACTACCTTTCACAAAACAATGATTAAACAACCACTTTGGACACCAAGAAAATTATCCAAAGGCTTAAAAACAATAATGAACATTTATATAAGTTTAGGAAAATATTAAAATGATGAAACTTGAATGATAAAGGCATGTTCAAGGTATATCCTACCTCAAATCTTTGGCGTAATTGAAACGCACACCCGAAATCACCCGCCGCGGGTTTATAAACCATAAAACTATAAAGATCAGACCTAAACAAACAGAAACCCCATAAAAAAACATTTTATAAAAAAACCTTAGGTCGATCAAGACTAGGGTACAATATAAAACCAAGAAATAATGAAAGGAGGGGGAAGAGGAAGAAGAAAGGAGAAGGAATCTCACCTTTCATCCTAGAAAACTCTTCGTCTTCCATTAGATCTGAAGACCTAGAGAAAAGGGAATGGCTTGAAAATTCTTGTAGAGACTCCTAAGGTCTGGACGAACCAGGGGAAGAATATTGGTGGCTAAAATAGTACGAATTGATTGATTTATGAATGATAAAATTTGCCTTGGAAATTCTGGGAGATTTGAGGTTTCTTGAGAATGATCGCCCTAATCCGAGACCCACATAAGCTCCAAAAAGGTAAAACTAGATAAGGAGGGTTAGTCTAGGGTTATTGGCTTCGAGGGGGAGGTGGAATAACCGAAAAATAGTAAAAATTGAAAAAGATATAAATGAAACGACTTATTTTTTAAAACAGGAAATGGGCCCATGGGCTGGCCCAATACCTAAATAAGTAACCCAAATTCACCCGGATTATGAATTTCTAATGGGTCCAAAAGGATAAATAAATTTTAATATATCAGTATAGGACAATTGGGAAGTTTAATGGGTGAAAAAGGATGAAAAACAAAAGAGTTATAAAAGAAAAAAATTCAGTTTTTAAAACAGGGAATGGGCTCACGGTTGGCCCAAATCATGAAGTAACCACCCTTTCTTCAAAAACTCCTAAACAAGCAATGGGGATCCCAAATTATGGTTCTTAGACATATATGAAACTTCAAAACTCAATATTAATCTCATAAAATACCCATGAAAAGGATCGGGATTTCTAATGGGCCGGATCAATACAAAGACAGAAAAAAAACCGTGTGTGACAATTCTCCCCACCATTAAAGCTTTCCGCCCCCGGAAAGACATAACACTTTCCGGCTGAAAAAAACACCTATGGATTCCTGAATGTACTCCCCACCATTAAGAATCAACTAGCACTATAAATTTTCTTAGGATGAAAATCTAGGAGACCCATGGTGGGTCTCCCCACCATTGGAGAGCAACTAGCAATGTGTAGACAAGAATTGAACATGAGCTAGAGTTGGGACTCACTCACACAAACCTAAAAAACCCCTCCTACAAAAACCCACTATACCAAGTTAATAGAGTTACAACATGAACATATAAACCACCCACTCCCGAATGGAGGGGACAATAACTTGGTCGACACATTCAGCACAATTCTGGACCCCCATCACTTGGGGATGGGAGGGAAGGGGACCCAATAATTTGGCCACTGAAACAACAAAAGAAACAAAGAAACTACCCAAAAATATCCCCCTATGAATAGGTAACACCAAGACTGCACCTGATTTTTACAAGCGGTCTTTACAGGGACATTGATTGAAAACCCAAATCCATGAAGGAATAAACATAGACACTGTGTGAGGGGTTAAGTCCACCACGCTTGTTACGACAAAGGGAAATTCATAGAAATGAAGAACCAAAACATTGACAGAGAAAATAACTTAACAAAACAGAGGATTAAGGATCCTAATCGAGCACTCCACACCTCTGTCAATTTTCTGACTGCGTGAAAAGCTTCACTCTGAGGCCTATGGATGGAGCCCTGATTCTTGAAGCATTTTCTGCAATGCAGTCAGGTGATAAGGATCACACCACTCAAAAAAACCACACTTGATCACCAAACAAAAACCTTCATCTAAATATGAACTCATAGGTACATATCAAAATTAAATCTCACTCCAAACGAGTGGCAGAATGGAAAAGGAATATGACGAAACACATCAACATCACCGAACACAACTGCTCTGTCCAAAAGAATTATCATGACCTAGAAGCACTTTTAAAAGATCCCAAACAGCTCTCTATTCCAATAAACAGGTTGAGGCATCATCCAAAGAGGTGGATTTAAAATTTGAAAGGAATCCCAGGTTAAAGATTCTCTGATCTTAAAGGATGAGGTTGAATGAGTGAAATATATGGCCTTAGTGACATGTGGATATTTAAATCACTGCGTTTTAAGAGATGTTCCACATAATTCCTTTCAGATAAGTAATCCAACAAAGAAATCATACCATGAATGACTTTGGAGAAAGTTCTGAAGGCTTAATCATGAATAGGAGAGGTGTATAGGCATAAGAGAGGTGAAATAGGCAAGAGGGGGAACCCAAAAAGAAAGGGGCGTGCAAGTACTGCATGGGTGCGTAAGTACTACGTGGGATCGGAAGTCCTAGTCACATTGGTGTACCTACGTGACACATGGGTACTTGCACGACAGTCAATCCTTAGGTTAGAATTTGGGTGAGGCTTGGTTCAAGCCTTTTATACTAACCCTGGAGACTTCCAGAAGAGAGGCGCGCACGTTATGTGGAAGGAGTAAGGCGGCATGCAAGTGTGGAAATTTCCCTTAAGGGCTGGCCACCTAGGTGTGCACGTTTTGATGAATTTAAACACTTAGTCCTTACTCCCCCACTTTATATTTTCCTTTATAGGCTAGAAATTACCTTAGAAGTGTTCGGAAGCATTGAGAATAGACTAGGGCACCGGGAGCTCAAATCTGAGTTTCTGGATTTTTCCGTCTCCCAAAATGGGGGCGCCCACACGGAGTATTTATAGGGTGGAGAAGACCCTAGGCGAATTTCAAAGAAGGCGTGCAAGTAACATGCGTGACCAATGGGCGGCGCGCAAGTATACTTGAGAGACCTTATTGGAACTTGCACGACCCATGTGGATTTGAATCTTGGTTCATGCCTTTGTCAATTTTTGATGTTTCTTCAAAGGATGAATCACTTTGGGTTCAAGGTATTTCCCTTTAAATTACTTTATACTCTGTGGCGGAAAAGAGTGTCAACATAAGTCCCCCCTCATAATTGGATCCAAAATAAATGAGGATTTGACTATGAGGAAAAGAAGAAAACCAAGGAACGTGTGGTGCGCATGATCTAGTGAGCGCACAAATTGCGGTGCACATGTGGTGATCCGCGCAGGTGTCGGCGCGCAAAGGTGCGGCCTAGCCTATATATACACATTCATTCCTCGTACTAAGCATTGAATTTCATAATTTTGATCTCTCGCCATGCAAGTTTCTCTGTTTTCCATTATTTCTTCACTATCGTGCTGTTGTCAAGGTATTTGGACTTGCATGGTTATACTTGCATGCCAAAAACATGCGTGGCACATCATACTTGCGTGACACATCCATACTTGTGCGCCAAGATTAGTCTTTCACGATGTAATTCCTTTGCCATTTTTTTGAATTTGTTTACAAATTTTATGAAAAATAAACCCATTTAAGAGTTTATTTATTCAAACTTTGTGCCAATTAAATGGCTCCCAGGAGAATCGGAACGGCTGACAAACTGTCTAGAAAACAGATTGATGATATGATGAGCATCACTGGCCATGATTACTGTACCGTCTGCAACATAACTCTCCCGGATTTGGCCAAGTACCTAAATAAGTATCATCTTGATTTCCCAAAAGGCATCTATCTGCCTTTGTAGGGCTATGGACATCTACGAGAAGTTACCATCCCAGAGGCAAAGAAATATCTTCCAATTTCTTGGTTTCAGAACTACACCAATTTTTCTATAGAAAATATCTCATGTGGAGGAGTATTTCTAAATGCTGGAATAGTGGAGAGGGCTGATATGATGCATTATATCCCTTGTATGCCAGATCTGAAACCACATATGCCTGAGCTGCAACCACATTATTATCCCTCAATATTTTGAAATTCTCAGATTGATCAATCCAAAGGATGGAAGAAGAGCTGGGACATCCCCCTGGAGGAGGTGTGAAGCCAACCTGGATGTGGGCATACTATGTGTGACAAAACTGTGCAACTTTTGTCAAGGATTTGAAAGGAGTTGCCATATATGAATCTGTCTGGGCTGGGAAAACCTATGTTTACTGGCATGATAACTTCGTGCCGGAGATACTCATCCATTGGATCCCAGAAACCAATTCATTCCATCTGACTCACGGAGATGTTGGAATCAGTATGTGGGATGTTCACAAGATTTCAGGGGCTCACATTTTGGGTGACATGTATGATGAATTTATCCCTCCCAATGTGACTTGGAATGATTCAGAGAAGACCCCGGATTTAGATCGGGAATTATAGAAAATCTTCAACAAGATCAAGAGTTCAGAGACATCCTTGGCTCATTCTAGAAATCATATTCATCCATATGAATGGATGAATATATTTCTTATCGATAAGTAGGAGAAGGAGTTGAAGGAAAAGGGATCAAAGGAGAAGGGATCCAAGAAGAAGGGGCCCAAAGAGAAGAGGCCCATAGAGAAGAGACCCACTCGTCCTATCACTTTCCCCAAAATAGAGTAAAGGGTTGCTCCTGCCACATTCTGGTCGACCTTAGAAGCAGGGGAATTTGAGAAGTGCGGATATGAGGTGAATCAGAGAATCCCAAAGAAGACTCGTCTGGCGGACTTTTTGGCCTTGTGGCTCAGTGTTAATCTTCTATAGTTAGGGACTCGAAGGGAGGCGTTAGTCCAGGGACCTTCGTTATCACAGCCAAGTTGGATGAGGGGAAAATGGTTGGGTTGGATACCCCCATTTTAGCAAAGATTCACAGGAGATTACTCCATGTCTTCATGGGTAAGTCTCCTTTATGAATGGTGAGATCATTCCATGTTTTATGAGGATGGATCGCTACTCACTTCAGGACGTATAATGTACAGAAGGTTGTACAGATTCCTAGATGTTCTTTCAGGCCATTAGTGAAGGAATTATCTAGAATTGCTCCACTAGCTCTCAACTCTTATAACATGAATGGGAGGATAATCATGTGTAAGGAATTTAATTTCTTTCCTTATAGAAATCCTCCAACTGGGCGGTTTGTTGATGATGGGACAACCAGTCTGGATTTCAGGGCATACATGCTGGTCTGCAAAGATGGTGTGCTGGTCGCCAGAATTGATGGAGAGATTATATGCGAGGCCTATGATCCATATAGATTTGCACGTCAATTAAAGTGTTTATAACAGACCATTGTATCTCCCCATGTGCATGTCAGGTTAGAGCAACATCTGATGGTTTCCTGACAACTATGGTTGCTGACATCTACGGAGAATATCGGGGCAGTGTTTGTGCTACCGGTTGAAAAAGAGGCATATAACTTGACTACATGGTATGTCAAGCACAGGATAGCATCATACCCTAGAGGGTTGTAGAATCACCTGGTTTATTAGGTGGGTAAAAGGAAGAGGACTGTAGAGAAAGAAACCCTTCCCCATGATGGTGATGCTTCCCCACCTAAAGTTGATTCGTCAGATTCCTCATCTAGGACTGACTCACCGGATTCACAAGATGGGGACGATGAGTCACAACAAGTGGCAAAGCGGCCTCGTGCCCGATATAATCCTCCAGTCAGAATCAAAAGACCCACTCCATCAACTCCTGGTAAGTTACATCATTATGTAAATTTAATCACCATTACTTTATAGATCAACAAGTCTTATTTTCTTATTCTCTATTAGTAGTTTTAGGAGGTGGGAAGAAGATGACGTCGAAGATTGTTGGACCTTCCTTGCAGCATTCTGGTACACATACTGAATATGTAAGACAAGAGGTTGTCCAGACATGGCAGATTTTATATTGTGGTACTGAGACTGCCGGGCTGGATTTGTGCGAGGGGATACACCTCCCTTGAATAGGAAATCCTGTGGCTTTTACATATATCCATTACAAGGATAACCTCAATGAAGTTCGGGCTTATATCATAGAGCTAGAAATGCTCATATATACCACTAACAATTCCATTCTTGTCACCAGGAGGGTGAACGAAATGATAGATCATGGCACCACTGAGGGGACTGATGAGGAGTGGCATGATTACATGGCCCCTAAAGATGTTATTTTTCATTCATTATTTTCCTTGAAACGTGATTTCAGTCGATGAATTGTTACTTAAAGAAACTATTTTCTTCATCTTGCAGCTTGCAAAGAAAGAAACAATGGATGTTCCTTCGCCACAATATATCCCTGGTGGTACTGCCATCGGGGCTGCTGCTGAATCTCCTCATGTGTCAGTCAAGATATCTCCAAGAAAGCAAGCCATGGATGAGGAGTTGTATATTGCTTTCTATTCTACAATTCAAGTTCATGTAAAGTAGACTTCCGGCACTCCCATAAAGCCAAGGAAGCAAAAGAAATGAAGGAGGATGTTCACAGCTAAACGCTTCATTAGTAGTGGTAATTCCTTTGGGTAATCATGAGTCTTAAACCATGAAAATATTTCTCATTTTCTTTGGGATTGCAGGGGATTCTTCAATTTACCCTCTGAGGGAGAGGACTGGCCCTCCTTTGAGGACCAGGGAGGGAATTGGTGAACAATCACAAGTTTAGGCTGACTTGGATGCACCTAGAGAATATCCAGCATCTGTTCCCAGTATCCCTCTTGCTACTGTTGCAAGAAGAGAAGAACCTGCTTCTGGTAAGTTAACAATACTTCATAAAATGTTGAATGAAACATCGTCTAACTTCCATTATGTAATACTTTAGGTTCAACCCCTGCACTCGAGATTTTGGCGGCCATTGCAACTGACACCGCTATTTTATCTGAAGACGATGTTCAGCGTCAGAGACTGCAGGATGAAGGTCGCCAAGAAGACATTCCAAATTCTCCCACTGGTGAGATTAACCAGGATTCTGGTATTACATTGGATGAAATTATGGGACTTAGTGCATCTTTTGAAGATTTTTTAGATCATGTAAACATACCATGTAATTTAGAGGATTATGGACGTGAGTGTTATCCTTCGTCCTATTAAAGATAACTTCTTATTACATTTCTAATCATGATTGGTTCAAATATGCAGCTCTATCTGAGCAAGCTTCTGAACTACCAATGACTGAAGGGGTTACAAAAAACCCTACTATTGTAGAGACATTAGCGCAAGTGGAGCTGAACCCCGTAGAGCTTCCTCAAACTCACCCGGAAAATCCTGTTGAAGCTAGGAAAGATAGGGAGGACCCTTCTCAAGTCATTGATCTACCGTTGGGTAAGGGATAACAATATGTGTGACTGTGCTTAATTTGTAAGATATCCAATTAACTTTTTTTATCCTTTGAAACTAACCAAAGCCTTAAATTTATTATGCAGGGCCATCAATTTTAGTGGATGGATCTGGAGGTGAAGCCTCTGCCTCTGCCACAACGGGAATTGAAATTGAAGAAGCATAGGTCATGGGGGAAAGAGAAAAATAGGGCACTTCCCTATGTGCATTAATCCCAGATTATATTCCCCCCTGTGATAGTGATGTTGAGTCGGATCCAGAAGTACAAAAGGCACTCCAATTTTCACAATGCAAGTAATGGAAAAACATATGGAAGATCATATCTGAAGTGCCTTTAGAAGAACTTTCATCGAAGATCTAACGACTGTCATCCCTATTTTTTTATGCTAGGACTTAGCGGTTTTGGATATCAAAATATCCATGCCGCAGTAAAACAAGTCATCTGAAGGAGGGAGCAGGAGAAAAAGTGTCGTGAAGATCTGACCAGGGTGAAGCTGTCAGCCAATATTGGTGAATTTGAGGCTACGGTATCCCGAGTTGAGGCTGACTATGCTATCAAGATGAAGGAGCTAAAGCATAAGATCAAAGATAATGTCGTTCAGCAGATTCATCTTCAGCAACAGTTAGATATTGTTACTAGGGAACTTGACCAACTCAACAATTCACTGGAGGGAGCTCAAGAAAATGGAATGAAAGCCATCGTGGATGCCAAGAAAGCACTCCATCAAGCTGAAAAGAGTGAAGTTGGTCGTTTGCATGAGCTTCAAGTGGTTGCTGCTGAAGCTCGAGATGTTGTACATCAAGTGAATAATTATGTTGATAGCCTTTTTTAATTCCTGTAAAAGAGAAGAGAATCCAGTCTATGGATTTCATTCTAATCAGTGTGCATCAAATGGAAAAAACGCTTTCATTTTCAATCATTTGTACACACATTCTCATTTTATACCTGCTTTAGATTTTTACCTAAGCCAATGGGCCTAGAAAGCATAGTTTGATTTTTACTAGGATTATTAGAAATAACCCTACAAACTTGGAATCTTTTAATTTCTCAATATTACCTAAATCATACAAAATGTATGTTTAGTGAGCTGGAACTTGACTTTTGTTCAGAGTTCCCTTATATTTTTTGAGCAGTTTAAAGTCATGCACATTGGACATAAAAAGGCTAATGTTTAAGGTTGAAATAGCTTTGACCAAATGGGTTAACATTTATTAAATTCCTTGATAATTTATCTGAAAACATATTACCATGTTCAAGTATCAGGGAAAACATGTAAACAATGACTTAAGAAATTTTAAATATGAGGAATGATACGAAAAAGGGATAAAAGGCATTAGAATAAGTACTTCCGAAGAATGAAGTTATCATTATTTTACAAACCCGTTATGGGGTTGAATTTTGCAGGGTCGCCTAAGGACATTGGCTGCATAGTCAAATAATATTATCTTTTGCCTGAAAAGTCTGTTATGTAGACTGTTTATGCAAGGCCACCTAAGGGAACGTGTTCCATAGTCAGGTAAAAGAACTCTCAAAAATTTACTTTTCTACTTCTAAAAATCCAGTGGATGTTTATGGAGATTCAAATTTTCCAAAGAATAGAGTTTTCTATATGGAGAGAGGTACTTGAATATGGTGAAGATATTTCCAATCAAGATCATCTAAGAACTGGATGAATGTCACTCCTACGAAGGTCTGACCCAAACATTGGGAAGAGAAATATAAACCATAGACTTGAATACTTGCAGATCATGAAAAAGAAATGGGGCGAATATGTTAAGGATGGCTATTTTCTGCGGATCCTTACATATTGTCGTTAAGACAACTAAGGACAAAAGAGGTTTTCTTTCCAAGAATGAAGTTATTAGTATTTATCAAACCCGTTAGTGGGTTGAATTATGCAGGGCCACCTAAGGTAATTGGCTGCATAGTCAGATAATAGCATCTTTTGGATGACAAGTCTGTTATGTAGACTGTTTATGCAAGGCCGCCTAAGGGCACATGCTGCATAGTCAGACAAAAGAATTCTCAGAAATTGGACATTTTGTGACTAGAAGTTGAGAAAAGGGTTATGAATATCTAAAAATTTTAATATTAGGATTATGACACAAAAAAATGGGTATTGTCCAATGTTTGTAGATATACACAGATCAATGCAAACCATAATCATGCTCTGGCTGGGTACTGAATTGAAATGTCGGTCATCACTACGTATCCCATAAGGATGGTAATCAAGCCATACGTAGTTCTTGAAATACAGTTTAATGTCATGTGGGACAAAAGTGTAAGAGATCTTATTTTATGGTCATAGAGCTCGGACCATTATAATGAATACAGAGTGTGTGTTTTCATAGCAACTTTTCAGCTAGGGGACTGAAAGTGGAATTTGGGGTTTGGCCCAAAATACTTGGTGCTAGATTCGAGGGACACTCAAATGTTCCTACATATCCCATAAGGATGGGAATCAATCCCACGTAGTTCTAGAAATACCCTCTGTACAAATTTGGTTCGTACATGTGAAGGGTGAAAGGGGACTTTAGTGCAATGATGGTTTAACCCAAGAAAAAAGGTTTGGGAATTACCATGTATGCACATAGTCTTTGAAATATAACATGATTGGATATCAATGTAAACAATTATTTCCTCTTAGGTGAGGACATCAAATAATGTTGTAGTTTATTGTCGTATAGGACAAAGGTGTTGTACAGTTTAACATCATGTAGCAAGGACAAAGGTGAACCAATGTAAAGATATTGGTTTTGTACTTGAACCTTGAAAGGTTGCCTATGTACCAGGCCTGGAAGGCAAGGATCAAAGTCCGCGTAGTTCAATTAAAGAATGAATTATTGATGAAGTTGTTCTTGGGGACAACAACCTAAAAAAATGGTGCTGGGACTTATGCATCGTTAGCAGCCCAGAGAGAGTTTTATGGTTGATGTTTTCTCTAGGCTCACGTGAGTCATAATTGGTGTGAGAAACAAGAGGTGGAAACAACATTAACGCTGCACAGTTTAATGTCATGTTGGACATATGAAGGGACTATGCAGTTTAAAGTCTTGAAGTTAGGAATATTAGTGCTGCACAGTTTAGTGCCATGTAGCAGGGACAAAATACAGATTAACGTCATGTAGGACGTAAGGGGACTCTACAGTTTAATGTCATGCAGTGAGGACAGAAGAGGACATAGTTTAACGTCATGTTGGATTTATTAGGGACTTTTTCACAGTTTAACATCATGTTGGCCGATGGAACAGTTTAACATCATGTTGGATGAAATGGATGATATAGTTTAACATCATGTTGGATGATAAGGATGCAAATAGTTTAAGGTCGTATGCATGGACCGTTGGTTATGTAGTTTAATGTCTTTCTGGACGTAAGGGGATTTTGTACATTTTATCATCATGTAGTTAGGACATCACAGTTTAACTTCATGTTGAATATAAGTTCTAATAGTTTAAGGTCATATGCATAAACCGTTGGTGTATTTTGTGTTCATACAAAACATTTCTTTATAAATATGACATTGGTTGGAGTAGTGATGAGTTCTCCATCCATTGAGATTAAATAACAAGCTCCATTGTAGTAGACCTTATGTATTGAATAAGGTCCTTCCCATTTTGGATCAAGCTTGGGAGGTTTCATTCCTGGTATCATTGGAGTTATGAGAACTAATACCAATTCTCCCTGAGTGAATGAATGAAGACGAACTTTTTTGTTGAAAGCTCTTTCTATTCAGTTCTGATAGACTTCCAAGTGGTGTAGGGTGCACATTCTTTTGTCATATATTCGTTCCAATTCATCCAATCACTTTTGAGATTGTTCATCTGTAGACGACTAATCACAAATGGATACTCTGAGTGAGGGTATTTGAACCTCAATTGGTAAGACTGCTTCCGTTCCATATACCAATGAATATGGAGTTGACCGCGTTGCAGTGTGGGTGGTGGTCTGATAATCCCATAAATCATGAAAGATTTTATCAGGCCATGAATTCCTATCTTTATCCAACATATTTTGTAGTATATTTGACAGAGTCTTGTTGAAATATTCTATCTATCCATTGTCCGCTTCATGATACCGAGAGGAATGATTGGATTTAATGTTGTATTCTTGATACAACTTCTTTACCTCAGACGAACAGAAGTTGGTGCTATTGTCCGTCAATATGGTATGAGGGAAACCAAATCTAGTAATGATGTTACACTTGATGAACCTAACAATGCATTTAGAACTGACTTATTTGAGTGGTATTGCCTCTGCCCATTTGGAAAAGAAGTCAATAGCATTAAGAATATACTTCAACTTCTTAGATGTAGCTGAAGGATAAGGTCTTACTACATCCATTCCCCATGTGACAAATGGCCATGAGTAATTAGCTGTGTGAAGAAACTCTGGGGGTTGAGGAATGAAGCTTTCATGTACTTGGAAAGAATGACACTTCTTTGTGAAATCAACACAATCTTGTATCATTTAAGGCCAAAAATATCCAAGCATTTAAATTTGATCAGATAATCTCTGTCCAGAAATGCCACCCCCATAAATCTAAAATAATTGATGGGGATCTAAGGGGACCATGCTTACATTTAGATAGAAATTACCATTCTAGATGGTAAGGAATTCCCCTTAACCAAGCTAATGAAGAAGGTAACCACCTACCAAAGGGATGATGATTTCCAAAAATCCTTCCAAAATCTCAAGAAATATCTTCTCACCCACCGGTCACGATACAACCATTGTAAGGGAGGACAGTCATCTTATATGTGGCCTCTGTGGAATACTTTTTCGTCACCCTCCTCACATAGAATAATGATGTGTAAAGCATATATAGGCTCTATTACCTCATCTATACTATGCTATGTACGAATACCTGCCACTCTAATGTCAAGAAGAACTGCCTTGAACTCATCTTCGCAGTGAAAAAGATGGGGCATTACTTTTAGAAATACGAGGTTAAATTGGTCTCTCATATAAATCCACTCATGTACATCCTCATCCGTACAATATTTATTGTGTGCTTGTCTATATGGGAAGTCATTCATTAGCAATAAGAAATTTAGTTTGTGTCACAAAAGTCAGTGAAAAGACAATCCCTAGATGATTTCATCATAGGGAATCCTCCCCTAGGGAACATATTGAAAGACACATAGCTTCCATATGAAGTGGTATTATATTCCCATGAAACTAACTAGGCATGAGAGATGTATTTTGAGGGTGAATCTCATATTCTTGTCATCATAAGGTTGGAAACCCCAAAGCTCAACTAGGTTGGACTGGGGAATATATTCATCTCTCCTGAAAAAGAATTTTTACCCTACTCTTACTCCTTTTATGAAGGCAGGTTAAATAATGAGGCAGAATATCAAGCCCTCATTGTTGGATTGAAACTATCCCTATAGCTGAAAATAGCCTAATTGAACATCATAGTGGATTTAGAGTTAGTGATAAAGTATTTAAATGGAGAATACACCATCAAAAATAAATAACTTTTCCCTCTCATTGGATATGTAAGGAGGATAATGATAGAGATCCCCTTCAAGCCCACATTACTCCATGTTCCTCAATCTCAGAATCCACGCATCGCTGCATTGTAAAATTTAACTACCGTCTTGGCTGACCCTGGTCTAGAAGAGGTGATATTCTGTATTACACATTCGAGAATGGTCTTGATAATCATCTTCACTGTTATTGAAGAGATCAACAAGGTTAACACTTCCCCTGAGTATAATGTACTAGTAATTAAACCTCGATGGATGGAGCCAATAGCTATCCATCTGTAAAATGGGACTCTACAAACATATAGTTTTAGAATGGAATAGATTCGGTGCCAAGAAACAAACTTTTCCCTACAAGGTGGCCCGAATGGGAAGAAAAGCCTCTATAAGTGTGTCTTTGACAGAATTATCATTGGGTACATATCATAAGGAGGGTTTCTACAATCATGTAATAATTCTATGGAGGATCTTGCAGTGCATATTAATCTAGAACTATGATCTCTAATCAGATCAAGTGGTTAGGATATTACTAGGAAACTATGATACATGACTGCATTTAATTCACCAAGAAATGTCATGAATTTCATATTCATGGAACATTCTTCCATTAACCCCTAGAGTTACTATATATAGCTTAATATTCATGTCCATTTTCTATTTTGGGGATGGATGTTGTGGGGCCATACCCCCCAGCCACTACTAAGTAGTTCCAGTATATCCTTACAGTAACTGATTTCTTTTCCAAATGGGATGTGGCCGTACCCATCAAGGAAGTTGAAATGAAGAATGTCATCAACTCCATGAATTCCCATATCATCACTAGGTTTGGCATCCCTCACACATTACTGATAGACAAAGGTACCATATTCTATTATATAGAGTAGAAAAAATTGTACCATTATAACAATATTTAATTGTATCACTCATCCTGCTATCATCAATCAAAAAATGGAATGATAGTGGCATTCAATAAGACACTATCAAAAAAACATCAAAAGATGGTGAACAAGGATAAAAGGTTTTGGCGAGATAAACTCAACCATACTTTATGGGCCTACAGTACTACACTGCACACTTCCTCACAAGAAATGCCATACTCATTAGAGTATCAGAATGAGGCATGATTATCTATAGAGGCCCAATAGCCGTCACTTTGAATATCCATCTTCGATCATCTCTCAGTTGTTGAACCATAACAAAAGTGGATGGAAAAATTGGAAAGTCTAGATGAGTATAGATTATGCACACATTATAACACAGAATACTATTTGAATAAGATAGAATGGTCCATTATTAAAAATATTTACTTGTGTTTATTCCTCTAGGGATAACTCTTGTTGTTTCTTAGAACCTCAATGATACATGGGAAGAATCCCCCAAAATTGGAATCCAAGTGGGAGAGACCATATGGAATACATAAGGTTTATCATAATGGATCATAATCACTAGAAACCATAGTTGGGGTGCATGTTACACCACACACCAATGTGATATTTCTCATGAAATAATTTGCAGAAGCAGTCCTAACAATGGCATCCACATCAGATTAAGCACCATCATTCATCCTGGAAAGAAGACCTTAAAGTTCAGGACTACTTCTGTCCTAGACACACTATAATAAATTGTACGGATTACATCAAGGCTGTAATATGTTAAACTAATTGGTTTTATAATAACTACATATGGCTTGATTCCTATCATAGTAGTATATGTAGTGACTCCTAAATCACTATTCATGGGTTTAGCCATTTTGTTTCTTCTATTTCATGTCGAGTAATCCAATATCCTTTCCGCATGATGTAAAATGGCACTGATCCACTGTACCCATCTTCATTCATGCCGAGTCACCCATGTCCTTAACGCATGATGTTAAATTGCTCGACATTCTAGAAATATGTATGGCTTGATTCTAATTTTCTTTGAGATTCATAGAGACTCCTTGATCGAATGACTTGGTCTAGCCACTACATGATACAAAATTCTCATGTACTACTCTCAAGAGCCTCTGTATGGGACACTTCCCATCCTTTTTTCCCACACCAAGCATGGATAACATGGGCTTAGGAATTTCATAAATGGATTCCCATACAAAAATGATGCACCATCTTTGACATGATTTTCTTAGTCCTGAATACGGGTCCTTAAAAGGCATATCATTAGTCCTCACCACAAGATGTTAAACTACACCTCTCTTCAGAAATACATGTGGTTTGATTCTCATTACTATGATATATGTAGTGACACATATACTTCCACCCTAGGGCCAAACCATAATATTCTAATCAATTCATAATGGTTCACTTCAGTCCTTACCACTAGATGATAAACTATATGGAACATAACAAACTATATGTAGCATAATTTATATCATCATAAGATATATAGTGATGTCGGGATCTCTAATCACAGGAAAAGCTGTAATGGTCATTGGAAATATTTCCCACCTCTAAATTTTGATCTGAACTGGGTCAAGTATTTCCCACTCACTAACTGCATGTGACTTGATTCTCACTCTCACAGGATACATAGTGATGCAAGAATTTCCAACACCAAGCCCAATCCCAACAAAAAATATAAAAATGACCTCCTCATTGTGTATGTGATAGACCCACGCAAGAGACATCATTGAGAAATATATGTGGCTTGATTCTTATACCCATGAGTTACATAGTGACACCCATGCCTCTATATTTGGCCCCATCTACAACATTTTTTACTTCCACATCAGATCCAATGTCTTTACCACATGTTTCTAAACTACACTGTGACAAACATGTCCCCACTACTTGATGTTAAACTGGGAAAACAATCACCTATTTTTCATTCCTTATCAAAGTAACACAAGAGACATACTCCATTCAACAATAGCGTAGGGTTCATCCACCATCATTTAATTCTCATCGGTCCATAAGCCACAATTCATTCCATGGGTGTTGTTAATCACTGAAATATTTGACGGACCTTTGAAATGATATCCACCTTCAAGGAACCTTTTCTTAACTATGCATACAAGCATATGGATCCTACATATATGCTTATGGTCGTCAACCAAATGTTTTGATCTAAAAAAGGACATCCCTATCCATATTATCCCTAACATCACAATGGCATAATTGAACACCTCAACATATCCGAACTACTCCCACTATGAATGTCTCATATCAATACTAAGGACATGAGAACTCGATCCATGATTTATAACATTTTTATCTTCTTCTATAAAGGATTTAGGGATTCTCATGACCTTCGTAATCCTAATTAGTCTCTTGTGTAACATCTCTCATACTAAGTCCATGTCAATCATGAACCGAAACAACATGAATTCTTTTCAATGCATTTTGACTAAAAACACTATCACATAATGGTCCAAATCACATGACCTTAAAAAACTAATGAAAGAGATGAAAATATTTTCAGTACGAAAACCTGCAAATGGAGACTTAATAAAATATTGAGTCTCCTCTATCTAACTCCTCTTCCTCAAAGTGTAGGAAAAAATATGTGAATAAATAAATACGTCATAAATCACAAAGGTTTTACCTTCTAACCCTTCTAAAATAAATTTTTTGCTCACTGGACCCCCTTGTATAGGAAAAGATAGAGTAATAGTTTCTCAAATCTCCTCTCAATGAGAATACATTCATTAGGTGGTGGCGCAACTATAGGGGTACTAGAACCCTCCTAGGATTTTACACCCTCCACAGACAACTCATCATGAGATGGTGTGTCTAGGATCATCATAATCTCTCATGTTCGTTGGAAACTATATCCGTCTTCAAGGACCCATTGCATGACTATGAATATATGCCCATGGCTCCTGGATATGCGCCTATGGTATTCAACCATATGCATCACCCTGAAAAAGGACATCTCAATCCTCATGATCCTGGACATCATTATGGCAGAACTCAACACCTCAGCGTGTCTAAACTATTCCATGTATGATTCTACCATATCATCCTCCTAACTCGAGCACTCTTGGTTGTTATTTACAATCCCTACACCAAACTATCCAATCAGTTTCGATATTGTAACATCCTAGATCAGGGTTCCACCAAAAGTTACCCCAAACCCAGTTGGTCATATGACATAAAGCTCATTTCCCCAAATTCTAGAGTATTTCAACTAGTAGTGAGGGCCAAGGTGTGATATTGGGGAAACTATAACCTCATTGGATGAGTATACACAATGGAATAAAAATAGTAAACGATAGTGGAAGCAATAATACAAAACATAAATAAACAGTGGAATACTGAATGTAAATCTAACAGAAGCCATAATATATATATATAGGTTATATGGCATATGTTTCTAAGAAAATATCCAAACAAGTCACAATTATGGAAAGAAATACTGAAACCAAAGTACAAAATAACCAAGTAAACTCCATCAACATCGCATGCCTCGTCTTGGTCCCATGCTCTCCATCTCAAACTGTAATCAAGAAAATGATGAAGAAGGGTTATTTCCCTTATTTATAACTGTAATTGTATAATCTATTTCGGTTCAAAAGCATGACCCAAATAGTTTGTGAGACGAATCCTGTTATGAAACCACCAAAATATCTATGCCTAACTGTCAGTGAATATTTATAGTAGGTAATATGATAAATTGAAGAAAAAAAATTAGAAGTACTCAAAGGTAACCAATCCTACAGTTTTTAATTACATATATTTAACATTTATTAATCATCCATTGAATCATGTAACCCTAGGATCTAGCCTAATCTCATTATCCCCATATAAAGTAACCAAAATATATGCCTCATAAGAATACTTAAACAATAAATTAAGACTGAATGCAAGCTTGTAATTTGGCTTGGCAGACATGTCACAATAATTCCACTGTTCACAAATAACCCTCTAGAAAGCTCTCACGGTCTAACCCCTTCAGTCCAAAATATCATTAATTAATTATAAACGACCCACTAGGAAAACACTCCCAGTCTAAACCCTTGTGTCAAACATTCATTTAATCAATTATTAACAACCATCTAGGTATATCTCACTATCAATACCCCTGGTTCAAACATTCCATCCAAACATATATAAATGTCCCCTATGGGAAGCTCTCGCAGTCTAATCCCTCATGGTCAAGCATTCTTTAAATTAATTATTAACAACCACCTGGCAGCTCTCAGGCTCTGACCCTCGGGTCAGACATTCATAATGCATATCACAACCATTTGATAAAATCAACAACTCCATCCTATCAAAAAATACATGGAAAATAAGGAAACACTAGATGGAATTCTATACCAATCAGTCATAAACAATCATTCAATGCTATCACACCCATGGGGTTTCCCATTGACAAGTTATCTAACCATATACACAAGAAACTACCCTTTATCAATCAAACATGCCATAATAGGTAATAAACAGTGTTTAATTCCAAATCACGCAATACCCAAAACATGGTTATGTTGAATTTTTAGCATATATAATTCAAAGACAAACAATGGAAGGGACAAACCACAATCCTCAATGTCATATGATTGACATACATGAATGTTGGCCCTTCAATCGGCCTAAAATGGCGTAGATATACAAAAATGGTGAAAAATTCACAACCTTGAATAACTCACAGGAGAGGAGGGATTATGATGAAAGCCTCTAGGTAGTTTGAGAACTCACATGTGGGATTAAAATGCACCTGATGGTGTCTCAATCGGTGCTCGAACGGAGAATCGATAGGGTTTCAGACTTCTTTGATCATTCTATAGCCCTCCTATACAAACCACGTCTAGTAGAAGACATTTTCGGATATGAGTCACAACCCCTCTATGATTTATTAAATAGAAAGAAAACTACACAACACGTTATTTAAAACTACATGATGTGTAGTAGCCTTAACCGGACCCTAGAATTATGTGAGTATTCTAGGTCACCACATGGCCATGTACTCGGCCGCCACATGGTCAGCACGCAGCTATATGCAAAAACTGGGCACATGGCATGTACAAGGGAATACACAGTGTGTACAATGGAAATTCTAGTTTCTAACTTTTTCATCAAAAAAACATGAAATCAAGATCCATACCTGAAATAAAGATCCTGGTTTTTATAAAAATCCACCCTTAAATAAATTCATTCCCAAATTTCCCTTCCAAGGGTGGTGAAGAAAAATATGTGAACAACTCCAGCCACTGCGATCGCACATTGGCCTCCCTCTCCCATGTATCTTCCAACACTCATTCGTGCTGACATAGAACCAATACCAGAGGAGCATACCAATAATGGAGAACCTTAATTCTGTGATCCACACTCTAAATAGGGTTCTCCTAAAAAGATGAATCCACTTCCAACATGACCTCCTTGGGTTGAAAAACATGAGACGGGTCTGAAAAAGCAATTTCTTAGCTGAGAAACATTAAAGACGACATACGTAGCTCGATACCTCTAAGGTAACTACAACTGATTGGAAACTGTCCTGACTTTATCCAAAACCTCAAATGGCCCAATGTATCTCAGTGAAAACTTCCCCTATCTCCTAATCCATCATTTTCCCAACCTTGGTGTAATACGTAGGATAACCTAATCTCTATCCTCAAACTCCAAAGGTCATATCCTTCGATCAATATATGATTTTTGGAAATATTGGGCAGTATCTATCCTCTTCCGAATCAACTCCACCTACTCTCTAGTCTCTTGGACAAGACGAGGTCCCGGAAGAGCTTCCTTTCCTAACTCCATCCTACATAGCAGTGATCAGGATGGCCTACCGAATAAATTCTCCTAAGGTTCCATATGAATTTTTTTGTAAAAACTATTATTGTAGGAAAACTCTTGCAGTGGTGTGTGTCTCTCCCAAGATCCCCCGATATCCAGGATGCATGCTTGAAGCATGTCCTCTAAAACCTGAATCATGTGCTCTAATTGGACATCTGTTTGTTTATGATAATCCATACTCAGAATTACATGTGTACCCAAGGCCCTCTGTAGTCCCTTCAAGACACGAGAAGTAAATCGGGCATCCCAGTTTTAAATGACATAGTGTAGAACCTCGTGCAAACTTACTATCTATCACATGTACAACTTTCCAATATCATCAACACTAAAGGTTTCCTTTATCAGAAGGAAATGTGAAACCTTTGTGAGTCTGTCATTAATAACACATAAATCATCGTTACCTCAAAGCGACCTTGGTAAATCTCTCACGAAATCCATCATGACATCATTCCACTTCCACATGGGAATAAGTAACTGCTGTAATAGCCCAGCCTGCCCCTGACGGTATTCCTTCACCTACTAACTAGTGGAACATCTCATAAAAAACCAGCTACATCCCTCCTTATGCCTGGCCACCAATACTGATGATGCAGATCTCCATACATCCTGGTTCCACTTGGATGAACTACCCATACTAAGGCATGAAATTCTCACAACATCTCTTCACATATGTCTACTGACACCCATACACTCCCATGAAAATGAAAAACATCATCCTCTCCTATTGTCCAACTAGGAGGATGGTCCTCTCCTGACACACTCTCCAGTAGGACTAGGCATTTGGAATCTCATAGCTACCTCATTTCCACTCGATCTAGATTAGTAGAGGTAATATATATAGAAGAAGGAAACCTCTTTCCCTGTGTGTCATGCACCTCCAAATGAATCTATGAGAACAAATCCATAATATGTCACTAACTATTGGACTCTTGAACTGCATGTATCTGATTCCTCTTTCTCAACGCATCAGCCACTGCGTTGCCTTTTCCAGGTGTGTATGAAAGCTCAAAGTCAAAATACTGAAGGTACTCAACCCAACTTCACAGTCTTAAATTTAGATCATGATGAGTAAAGATATACTTGAGGCATGTGTGTTCAGTGTATACCACAAAGTACTCTCCCAAAAGATAATGTCTCAAATAGTGAAAATCATGCACAAATGCAGCTAACTTGAGATCGTGTGTCAGGTAATTCCATTCATGTGACCTCAACTGACGGGACCTATACACAATGACTCCTTACCCCTGCATAAGTACTGCTCCCATCCGGATACCTGATTCATCATAGAAAATAGTGAAACTCTTGCCCGGATCCAGTAAAATCAGTATCGGTGTTGAAGTCAATATCCCTTTATTCCCCCTAAAAGGATGAATCATAGGAATCTATCAACAAGTACTTCATACCCTTCTTAATTATGCATTTCATTAGATCAGAAATGTTTTAAAATAAAAAAATATAGCATCTGTAGTGACCAACCATCCCCAAAAAACATTGTACTTCAAATAAGTTCTTCGAATAAACCTAAGAAACTGATGCTCTCACTTTCTCTGAGTCTACTGATACTCCTGTTTTTGAGATAACATGATCCAATAAATGAATATTTTCCATCCAAAAGTGGAACTTTGAGAGCGTAGAATATAACATATTCTCTCTCAGTGTACTCAATACGATCTCAATATGGATGGCATGGTCATGTAGAGTGTGAAAGTACACCAAGATATTATCCATGAATACTACCACAAAATAATCCAAGTATGGATGGAACACTCAGTTCATTAGTTCCATGAAAACTATCGATGCATTCATGAGACTGAACAGCATAATCACATATTCGTATAGACCATACCTGTTTTGAAAGGATGTAAGAGTTATATTTGAGGGTCTAACATGCAACTGATGATAACCAGATCTTAATATAATATTCAAGAACACTTGGGATCCTCGAAGGTGGTCAATGAGATCATCAATCCTCAGTAAGGGATATTTGTTATTGCCCGCCAACTAGTTAAACATCTGATAATCCACACAAAGTATGAGGGTACCGTCTGCCATTTTTGAAAAAAGAACAAGAAATCCCCAAGAAGATGTAATGGGTTGGATGAAACTATTTTCCTGAAAATCCTCTAATTGAATCTTGAGATCCATTAACTCTGGTGTAGCCATCCTATGTTGTGGAATGGACACCAGTTCCACTCCTGGAACAAGCTCAATAGAGAAATCCACCTCTCTCTCTAGAGGTGAACCTGAAAAGTTGACTAGAAAGACATCTCTAAAACAATCCACCATTGGAGGTAAGTCCATCTATGAAGTCCCCTGGTTATCTAGATATAAACTATAAATATAGGCAATAATTCCACCCAAACCATAACGCTCAGGTCCATCTCTCTTCACCTGGACATCTCAATCTCCCTTATGTAGAAATGATCTACCCTCTGGTGACATGAAACTCACCCTACGGTGATAGTAGTCAAGAAATGCCTAAAAGGAGACCAAACAGTCCATTATAAGAATGAAATCAAAACTTGTCATCTCTATGATATAGGGGACCCATAAGAATTGACACCCACCAACCTTAAGAGGGAAATCCTTGCACTACCGTACACTAACCATCCTAGTCCCCAACGTAGTTTCTAGTTTCATAAAATCATCATAAGTAATGATACAGAGCCCAAGTCTCTCCATAATGGAAACGAATATAAAATTATGGGAACCCCCATGTAAAAAAGCGTAGAAGATATAACTTAGGCAACTAGAATCATACCTCTAACCATAGAGGTTCTAGGTTCCTAGTCCTTCTGGGTCTATTCCATTGCAAAAGTCTGACCTGTACCGCCACCCTACGACCTTTCCTCACTATCCTGAGATGATCTACCCTACTGTTGCAGGAATCCTATCATCTTGATACCATGGCCATGACCACCTCCTCGGTTTGAATGGCCTAAATAACTCTAGTTCTTTGACGGATGAGAAACAAGTGTCCTCACTTCTATACATAGAGTCATAACAGATCCCTTCTCACTTGCTGATGGTGATAACATCCTATAGAAACACTGAATATTACCCATATTTCTACAAGATAGGCACTCAACTGGGTCTCTTGGGAACTATGGTCTTATTTTTCCACACTTTACACAATGGTATCACACCACTCGACTACCTGAAGAAACATCACATGAAAGATCCTTAATGTGCTTCCAGCTTTCAGTCGAAGGAGTACCAACCCTGGAAGCTGAACCACCCAAGCTCAAAGCTCCAAACTCCCCCAGATTACTATTTGTAATCATCACCTACTTTACTATAGTAGTCACAAAATTCCTCTTGAAAACATTCATATGGAATCCCACCTTTTGATCACATAAACGTTCATTACATTATACAAAACCAAGGATCTTTAAGGTTTAGTGTCTCGGAAACCATGAACTTAATACATGAAAACAACATAAAACATTATTTTTAAACACATAAAAGGATTACCCATTATTCATCCTAAGTTCATTATAGCATCGCATAACCTGGGGGCATACATCAAAGGATAGGGGGAGCAGAAGGCCCGATAAAAGGAAACAAGAGAAACATTTTACATATGAACTTGAGATATATAAATAAGGTCATGATAAATAACTTTAAGGCATGAGAAACAGATCATGATGAATATCATAATAAAAATAATGTGTTTAATAAATTTTCGATGTGGATAAAACATTTAACATATACAATCATTAACATATCACCAAGGTCCATCCCCAAGGTGTCGTTTCAAATTACCAAGTTTATTCACCAAGGAATCATTAAAATTGTAATCTCTAGTGGTTACGTCATTACACAATGAATTGGAGTGCTATAAAGGCCCAACATTAAATTTGTATTTATTATAATGTGAGCCAAATATATCATCATAAAAATTTCTTATATGACTTATATAGAATAAAAGAAATGGGTTTAATTTCATAATCATAACATTTTAAAAACTGCTTTTAAGACATGATCTTTATGTCACTTTAAACCCACAGAAATAGGAAAGTGGGTCTCATGTATGTTAATATAGAATTTAAAATAGAACATACTGATATATATGTGAATACCCTTCTAGGAGAATGATGTTTGAGTACTCACTTAATAAAATAAAATAATTTGAGAAACAGAGAGAGACATTTTGAGACGAAAATTCTACTGCATGAAGGTTGTGTTACATGGTTTTAGAAAACATTGAAAATAGTGGGGAAATGGGTCAACCACTAATAAATGATCCAAAAAAACAGTATAGGGACATAATATAATGGATATAATAACATGGTAATGAAATTTTAAAGAGATACCATATGAAATGAAAAACATGGAAGGAAGACAAAAATAAAATTTCTCTTATTAAAATTCGACAGCCTAACGGCGTCACTTAAAACTTCAAAAAATGAATTGAAGAGATCAAATAGGGTCTCTAATCATATGAACATAAATGATATGTATGATAGATATAGAGATCAGACCCCAACATAATAAAAACGAAGTTGAAATACTTGATATTAAAGTAGACCTTTGGAAAAATGAGAAGGGTGAAAGAATCCCTTAAAAATTCGGCTGCCTAACAACACCACTTAAAAATTCATAAAATGAATGATGAGAGAAAGAGCGGGTCTCTAATCATATGAACATGAAAAGGACAGTAGTTTGAATATAAAATATCATTCCTAACATAAGAACATGGAGCATAAAATAAATGACATAAAAGAGAGTACTTGGAATGAAAGGGAGAGGTAGGATCCCTTACCTTAAAACGTAACTCTTAAAACTCAATGGTTGGAACCTTGAGGGGCTTGAGGGCACCTTGGGAGGAATCCTTGGGAGGTAATGGTACCAGAGCTTTGATGGGGGAGAGTGGGGAGTGAAAAACAAATGAGGAAAGGGTGAGTATTTATAGGGAAAGGGTGGTGATACTTTAATAATTTCAAGGGACACCTCACTGGTGGTTTTGGAAAACCCATGGGCTTTCCCATAGTATTTGCCCATGGTTTTGGCCACATGGGAACCCTCATAGAATACTTCATCCCCTCTAGTCTAACATCCCTTAAAATATCTCATGAAATCATCATGATGTAGTTATGATGTCATTAAACATACCGAAACCCTAAAACTGTATTTTTACTATTCACTGAAAATTCTAATTTTTCTCAAAACTCCTAGAAATTTAACTTAATATAATATCAATGCACTGAATTCAAAAACAAACTCCATTTTATAAAAATAATTTTCTAAATATTTTTAATTTAATTATTAAATAAAAACACTATTCACCGAAAATTCATTTTTTTCAGAAATATCCCTAAAAATTACCTTAACATTATATCGATCCTCTGAGTTAAAAAATAAAGCCCATTTTATAAAAATAATTTTCTAAATATTTATAATTTAATTTTTAATTAAAAAACACTATTCACCTGAAAAAACTAATACTTGGCTAATAATTTATGAAACAGTTATTAACCTATTTTATTGAATCACACTACTTAATCAAGGTGCCTAAATTATATTAATACTTAATTTAAGTGACATAACTAATCCATTTGGTCACATTACTAATCCTAAGCATAAAATCACTATTCATAATTTACTATTCATCAATAATTAATTTGATCTTATTAGACTCTAAATTTCTTACTGAACACATTTGCAGAAGACCATTTTTTGAAAATAATTATACATCATTAATTATTTATGGTTTACATAAATATTTTAAAATATCCTTTTTTCAAAATTCATCAATAAAATACATCCTATATTCATTCAAAAATTTGAAAACTCACAAACTTCACCATAAGAAGAAAACACAATTTTATTTATAACAAAGGATTACACAAAGTAGCTATGGTCTCGTTACATATCCCCTTATCACACCAGCATAAGACAGGTGTGCTAAGGTGAGGGAATTTGAGGGTGGCTTGGCCAACATTGCACGAGTAGTAATTTATATCAGTTTGAACTTCTCGTGAAGGCAATTCTGTTCTAGCTTCACATGATGAAGTTTGGTTGGGTTTGGTCCATAGCAAAGCCCAGTGGGGCTACCTCCTTCCCAAGTTCTGTTAGATGGGATTCGATCGGCCTGAGACTACTAGATGGGGCCATCGAATCTTCTTTCTATATTAATTAGCCAAGATCAATTGTATTTAGAGACAATAATCGCAACATTTAGTTTCCAAATTTTCATATTTTCCAATGGTCATATAATAGTCAAAACCCAACGGTCTCATTTTAATTATACTCATTCCATTAAATGAAATAGTTTTGTTAAGAAAAAATAAAATAACACACAAAATTATGAAACAAAATTAATTCAAAATTTTGGGTCGTTACATTCTTCCCCCATTGAGAAATTGCATCCTCGCAATTTTAAAAAAAAATTGGTCTTGGAAATTTCATTGAAAGTCTCACATCGGAAAAAGAGTCAGTAAAACTATCACTTTAAAAGAAATAAAGAGAATTACCAAGGTCACCCGAGTTAACCCATACTACGATTCCATGTAGGAAAACATGTATATGGAAGAAAAAAATTAAACGGTCAAGTTCTAATAGAGAGTGATAGAAAATATGTCTAGGATAAAGTTAACAACCAGAAAATCATAAACTTGTGATGGGTTAAATGGTCATTGATTACCCAGTAAGAAACATAAAACAACAAAATTTTTGTTTTGCGTTCCTTTTAATAATTTTGAGGAATTCATTTACTGCATAGAATAAGAACATGTGGAAATATACTTACCTTCAAGTACAGTTTCATCCTTTAAATTGTTTCTACCAAAAATAATCTTTTCTCCAAATGATGAGCATTCAAAAACACTTAGTCTCATCAAATTCACAAGAATCATCTTCTAGAGAATCACATAATCCACGAAATATTAACTATCAAATTCTTCTATCATTTAACATTATACCAAAAACAGAAAGGGTAAGTTACAATAAATCTTCAAAAATAAAGAACCCCATAGGAAGGGAAACTGATTTTAAACTTAAAAATTCCACGGTACTACCCATAGTTCATCATAGACCATTCCATAAAAAATTATCCTTAAAATTCCTCAAAATAAACCAAAGTAAGATAGAAACCCAAATACATGAAATATTTGATAACATAGTCTTCCAAGATAAACATTATCATTCATATCCAAACAACATCAACAACTCTTAACGTCTTACAACAAAAGTAACTAACCTAATCACATTTTTCCCAAGATAGGTTAATCATTTCCATAAGTAGTCTAAATTACCATAAGTTCACCTTAAATTCATCGATTCTTCAAAATATAAGTCAACTTTTACTCCTCAAATAAAATACCATAGTAATATATTTACCTTGATCATATAGGGTTCCCAAAATAGTGAAAGTCTTCCAAAATAATATGCATCTTTTAATTCCCTAATCATCTCTTTTTTTCTATGAAGAACAGCTTCATAACATCAACATGGGATACAAAACAATAGATGTTTTCCTGAATGATATAAAATCATCTTAGGTAGTGACTATATGTTCTTAGAAAACATTAAATATATACTCATTGAGAACGAACTAAAATACAGCATGACATAGACAATTATTGCGAAGAAGTTACATGTACTTCAGTTATCATGATCCATCTCAGCATAGGACTTGCATTGTTCCCTTGTCCTTGAAGATTTTTGATTCCCATCATGCTTCTCATCCCTTCCAAGAGATCATTGCCTTGGATAATTTTCAACTTCTCCACATTTACGACATTGAAAAGTATAAGGTACATTAGATCGAACCTTATCTCTATTCATCACATTATCCATTTTTTTAAGCAATAGGCTACTTTATGCCCTATCACACCACAATTAAAACATCTCCTGGTTCCTTTGTGACATTCTCCTTGGTGCCTCTTTCCACACTTTTTGCACAAAGGAAATTGGGTCTTCTTTCCCTCATCAACTTTATCAGATGAACATCCTTGAGACTTCATCTTCTTCTTCATTGATGAATTTGGGCATTCAACTAGGTACCAATTATTTATTGTGATTTTTGATAGCTGGTTTGGCATAATCACAATATTTTCAATGTGATCTCTCGTCATCTCTGTCATATTAATATGGAAATCATCACATTTCCTATGACATAGGATTTTGGGACATGTTCTTCTATTTCCTTCCATTGACTAAGAAAAGAGAGTATAATTTGGGGGGCATAAATACCTAGACAATAATCATGAAAAGGAAACTTAAAGCACTGAAGGATAAACTTGTAGAAGAAAAGAATACCCTAACATGTGATCCCCTAGGTTCCAATCTAGGTTATCCATGATCATATATTCTTATATGAATCTTTATTTTATTTTATCTTTGTTCCTTTAATAATGGTTCATACTAAGCTTAAGAATTTACCAAAGCATATCCCCCGGTAGTGTTGTAACCAAGAGTGCAGCAAGACCCATTGTCATGTACCAGTTCCCGTTCAAGTCTTGCTCAAGAAGTGTTTTCGGGTTTTACCCCTATGTACATCTGTTCCAGATCCACCTCTACCTGCTCGTATCCAGACAGGGATGTATTTTCTTAATAAACAACTTACTCAATACTCACCAAAATACCAGGAAGATTTCCTATATTTAAAATTTTCTATAGGGTACTTCCTAAATTTTTTATATCCTAATTTCAACAAATAACTAAACCATCCTTTGATACCAACTATGACATCCCACCTTTTTATTACATAAACTGTCATTATATTATACAAAAATGAGGATCTTTATGGTTTAGTGTCTTGGAAACCAGGAACTTAATACATGAAGACAACATAAAACATTCTTCCTAAACACATGAAAGGATTCATCATTGTTAATACTAAGTTCATTACAACATCTCATAACCTGGGAGCATACATCAAAGGAAAGGGTGAGCAGAAGGCCCAGTAAAAGAAACAAGAGAAACATTTTACATGTGAACTTGAGATACATCAATAAGGTAATGATAAATAACTTTAAGGCATGATAAAGAGATCATAAGGAATATCATAATAAAAATAACGTGTTTCATAACTTGAAGATGTGGATAAAAAATTTAACATAGACAATCATGAACATATCACCAAAGTCCATCCCCAAGGTGTCATTCAAAATTACCAAGGTTATTCATCAAGGTATCGTTAAAATTGTAATATCTAGTGGTTACATCATTACCCAATGCATTGGAGTGCTATTAGGGAGAACCATTAAATTTCTCTTTATTATCTTGTGAGACACATATATCATCATCATCATTTCAAAAATAACTCATATAGCATAAAAGAAATGGGTTTCATTTCATAATCATAACATTTTAAAAACAGCTTTTAAGACATGATCTTTATGTCACTTTAAACCCACTAAAAAAGAAAGAGGGTCTCATATATGTAAATACAAGAATTTAAAATATAATATCTTGATATATATGTGAATACCCCTATAGAAGAAAGATCTTTGAGTATTCACTTAATAAAATAAAATAATTTGAGAAAAAGAGAGTGACATTTTGAGATGAAAATTCTGCAGCATAACAGCTATGTTACAGGGTTTTAGAAAACATTTAAAAGAGAGGGGACATGGGTCAACCACTCATAAATTATCCAAAACAACAGTATAGGGACAGAATATAATGTATATAAGAACATGGTAATGAAATTTGAAAGAAATACCATATGAAATGAAAAACATAGAAGGAAGACAAAAAAAAATATTTCTCTTATGAAAATTCGGCAGCCTAACGACGTCACTTAAAACTTCAAAATTTTAATTGATGAGATCAAATAGGGTCTCTCATCATATGAAAATAAAATATCAGTATGATAGATATATTGATCATACCCCAACATAATAAAAATGAACTTGAATGACTTGACATGAAAGAAGAACGTTGAAAAAATGAGAAGGGTGACAGAATCCCTTAAAAATTCGGCTGTCTAACGACACCACTTAAACATTCATAAAATGAAATGATGAGAGCAAGAGGGGGTCTCTAATCATATGAAAATGAATTGGAAAGTAGGATTAATATAAAAGAACATCCCCAACATAAGAACATGGAGCATAAAATAAATGACATAAGAGAGAGTACTTAAAAATAAAGGAAGAGGTGGGATCCCTTACCTTAAAACGTAACTCTTAAAACTCGAAGGTTGGGACCTTGATGGGCTTGACAGCACCTTGGGAGTACACTTTGGGAGGTAATGGGACTAGAACTTCGTTGGGGAGATTGTGGTGTCAAAACTAAAGGAGGAAAGGGTGGGTATTTATAGGGAAAGGGAGGTGATACTTTAATAATTTCAAGGGACACCTCACTAGTGGTTTTGGCAAAACCATGGGCTTGCCCATGGTATTTTCCCTTGGTTTTGGTCACATGGGACTCCTCATACAGTAATTCATCCCCTTAAGTCGAACATCCATTAAAATATCTCATGACATCATCATGATGCAGTTATGATGTTATTAAACATACCGAAACCCTAAAACTGTATTTTAACTATTCACTGAAAATTCAACCTTTTTAGAAAACTCCCAGAAATTTACCTTAACATAATATCAATGCACTGATTTCAAAAATAAACTCCATTTTATAAAAAAAAATTCTAAATATTTTTAATTTAATTTTTAAGTAAAAACACTATTTATCGAAAATTCATTTTTTCAGAAAAAATCCCCAAAAATTACCTTAACATAATATTGATGCTCTGAGTTCAAAAATAAATTCCATTTTATAAAAATAATTTTCTATATATTTTTAATTTAATTTGTAATTAAAAACACTATTCACCTTAAAAAACTAATACTTGACTAATAATTTATGAAAGAGATATTTACCTATTTTATTGAATCAAAATACTTAATCAAGGTGCCCAAATTATATTAATACTTTCTTTAAGTGAGATTACTAATCCATTTGGTCACATTACTAATCCTAAGCATAAAATCACTATTCATAATTTACTATTCATCAAAAATTAATTTGGCCTTATTAGACTCTAAATTTCTTACTGAACACATTTTCAGAAGACCATTTTTTGAAAATAATTCCACATCATTAATTATTTATGGTTTACATAAATATTTTAAAATATCCTTTTTTCAAAATTCATCAATAAAATAAATCATATATTCATTCGAACATTTGAAAACTCACAAACTTCACCATAAGAAGAAAACCAAATTTTATTTATAAAAAAATTTTACACACAGTAGTTATGGTCTCGTTACATATCCCCTTATCACAGTGGCATATGACCTAAGTGTAAGGTGTGCTAAGGTGAGAGAATCTGATGGCGGCTCGGCCAACATTGCACAAGTAGTAATTTTTATCAGTTTGAACTTCTTGCGAAGACGATTCCGTTCTAGCTTCACACGATGAAGTTCGTCTTGGGTTTGGTCCAGAGCAAAGCCTAGTGGGGCTACCTCCTTCCTAAGTTCTGTTAGATGGGCTTTGATCGGCCCGAGACTACTGGATGAGGCCATCAAATCTTTTTTCTATATTAATTAACCAAGATCACCTTTATTTAGAGACAATCTTCGCAAAATTTAGTTTCCAACTTTTCATATTGACCAATGGTCATATAACAGTCGAAACCCAATGGTCTGATTTTAATTATACTCATTTCATTAAATGAAATAGTTTTTTTTGAGTAAAAATAAAATAACACACAAAATTAGGAAACAAAATTTATTCAGAATTTCGGTTCGTTACAATTCACCTGGGATCAGAAGTGGTACCTGAGGCCATCCTCAAATCACCTAGTAAGTGATAACTCGTCACCTCTCAAAACAGGTGAAAAGCGCTGAATCTATGTAAAGAGAGAAGAATAATCCATCAACAAAAGAGATCCCAACTCAAAATGCATGAACTCCCAGGCTCGATCAGCCCTCAATGTCTCGGGTTGATGTAATTATAGAAGGTCCTCTGAAACTCTACCCAAGACATATCCCGGTGACGTATGGACTATGAGATAACATCCCACCATCTCTTGGTGGAATCGCGTAGCATGTATGTAACGAGATTCACCCTCCTCTCGAGGGGTATGTCTAGATGCTTGAATATAGAAAGCATGGCCTCCAACCATGACTCGATAGCATGTGGTCCTTCATCCACTAAAAATGTGGAAGGATGCTACTACGGGAACACCCGTGTAAACTCTTCCATAGTCGGTGCAGGATGTGGGGCTCCTTGAAAGGTCTTAATCATCCTCATAAAGCCATCCCAGAACTATGCATCATCACCTATGTCTGATATAACAGTTGGTTCCAAGACGGGCATGATGGGAGGATCTACTGTTAGTCCCTGATCTTACATTTATGGTGATTGATCAACGCCCTTTACATGGCATACAACCGGAGGTTGTCTTGGTGGCATGACTCAGCAAGGTCAAGTGCACACCGTATTATGAGATTAATGGAACAACAACTCAGAACGGCAGACACGGAATAGGTTAAGGAATGATTCAAGTTTTCCTAAATATGGTTAGACATCGTGTAGAAACACTACATGATGTTTTCTCTTAAGCTTTAACATGGGTGTGTACCTCTTCCAACCTGGTAGTGTAACACCCCATACACACAGCATGTTCCCCATGAGACATGGCATGTACTTGAAAATGCCTTCCTACCAAGGTACTTATACATATCTAGGACAACATGACCCTGCTGGTGTAACACTACATGGTGTGTTCACCCTAGACATGGTGTGTACTCAAATGTTCTATCCATCCGTGTCGTTAGTCACACGAATAGATACATGGTCGACTATAGCACGGTATGTACTCCTAGTACATGAAGTGTTCAACAAAAAGTTTACCAACCCTATGTCTCTACTAACACAGTCAATCACATGGCCAAAAAATAAACGGCCTGTACATGCGATATACGACTTATACTTATGAAATTTCATATTTTTTCTAGAATAGAAGAACACATGCCATTTGTTCATAACACCACACACCGTTTTTTCTAGGTTTTCTTGACAATAATCCTCTAAAACCTCCCCGGAACCCCCAAAATCATAAAAATTAGCCAAGGCATTCCATGTTATGATCTATGAGATCCCATACTCTCTATGAATCAATGTTTTTCATCCTTATTCATATCATATCTCAAATTAATTCAATTAGAGTTCAAACATGATCCACAAAATTCTGATCAAAGAGGGCCCATAACACCTTAGGGGCCAAAGCATGGAATCCGTCCAAATTAAACATTACATGTATCAAAACCCTATAAAAATAGCAGGTATTTCTATCATGACATCTATCACATCAGCATACATATCTCACACAACATCTATCACAATAGCATGCAGTCAGTAATGCACCCTAAATGGCATGACAACAATGCAAGACATGTGATCTCTAAAAAGGGACTATATGATGCATGAGAAGAAATACCCTCATCTAATCAATTCTCAATAGAAATAGAACCAAAATGATATCAATCATAAAACCACAAAACAAGTGAATCACACAACAGTGATATCAAATCAACTATAATAATTGAAAAACTGGAAAAATTGAAATATTAGAGGTAACTTGGCTTTTCCCTGTACACGAGTCAGCAACTCCTGAGCACAGCTTATTTCCAACTAAATATTCCTTCTTATCCCAATTTATTGGATCCAAATAGTAAGAAAATGTATAAAATAAATCCCTCTGATACCACTTAGTAAATTCTCGGATCCAGGTGTCACCCAACGGTGTCCAAAACCCGGATGGTCAAATGACTTCAAAAGAATTTCCAAAAACACCAGAGTCTGCGACTAGAAGCAAGGGACAAGGTGTGATATTGGGGAATCTATTTCCCCATAGGAAGAGTATATAGTGTAGAATATAAATTGTAAACAATAGCGGAAGCAATAATACTCAACAGAAATAAACAGCGGAAGACTGATAGTAAATCCAACAGAAGCCACAATATATATATATATATGATGCATAGAATATGTATCTACGAAAATATCCAAACAAGTCAAAATGATGGAATTCAATACAAAAAACAAAGTACAGAAGAAACAAGTAAACTCTAGCAGCATCTCAAGCCTTAACATGGTCCCATGCTCTTCAGCTTCAACTGCAATCAAGATCCTGATAAAGAACGGTGCTTGTCGTTATCTATACCTACAATCATATAATCTGTTTGGGACTAAAAGCATGACCCAAACAGGGTGTGAGATGAATCCTAATAGGCAACCACCAAAATATATGTACCTAACTATCAGTTAATATATATAGAAGGTGATATGAAAAAGTGAATTAATAAATTGGGAAGTACTCAAATAATTTAACATTTATTATTCATCTGTTGAATCATTTCACCCTATGATCTAGCCTCAGCTCTGTATCCCTTGTATAATGTAACCAGAACAAACGTCTCATAAGACCATCTAAACAATCAAGTAATATCGAATCCAATATCGTGTGTTGTCTTGTCAGATGCATCACAATCATTCAACTATTCATAGATGGCCCCTTGGGAAGCTCTCATGGTCTGACCCCTTCGGTCCAACATATCATCGTTTATTTATAAACGACCACCTGGGCAAGATCTCTTGGTCTAAAACCTTGGGCTAAAAATTTATTTAATCAAATATTAACGACCACCTAGGCAGCTCCCACAGTCAATACCCTAGGGTCAAACATTCCAGTAAAACATATATAAATGACCCCTTTGGGAAGATCTCACATTCCAATCCCCCTTGGTCAAACATTCCTAAAATTAATTATAAAAAACCACCTAGGAAGATCTCATGGTCTAACCCTTGGGTCAATCATTCATATAGCATATCATAGGCATTTCATATAATCAACAAAACCATCCTAACAAACAAGGAATTATAAATAAGGCAAGCCTAGCAGACATCCTGGACCAATCAGCCATAAACAATCAATCAAGGGAATCACACCCATGGATGCCCCTCTAACAAGGTAACTAACATTACGCGCAAGGAAAAACCCTTTATCAATCAAACAAACTATAGCAGGTAATAAATAGGGTTTAATTCCAAATCACGCAATACCCAAAATGTGGGTATGTGGCACCTTTATCATATATAATCCAAATACAACACGAAAATGAAAAAAACCACATTTCTCGATAGCGTACAATCGATATACTTGAACGTCGGCCCTTGAATTGGCCTAAAGTGGCGTAGATCTACAAAAGGTGAAAAATGACTGTTGGTCGGAGTGGACACTCAAGAGGGGGGTGAATTGAGTTCCAATCAAAATTTCACAATATTTTCTATTAAAATCCCTTAATTTATAAAATAAGTTAAACTGTAGTGAATTTGTAAAACTGTAAAGGTTCAATTAGATTCTCAAAAGATTGATTAGTTCTCAGTTAATCTAATTAGAAGATTAAATTAGCTTTTCAAACTAACCTACTGATTTACAATAGATACAAACACTTGCTAGATTAACTATCAAAGTAACATTAAAATAGATTTGTATTTCAACGTAATAAGCAATGGAATATAAATTAGATACTGTATATTTTGAACTTAAACTAAAAAAGAACAGAAGATATAACCAAGAGGTTCAGTCTCAAGCCGAGACTTAGTCCTCTCAAATTTATATATAAATTTGATCCACACTCTGGATCGGGGTTAACAATAGTACAAGACTGTCCAGGCCACAGAGGTACCTCTACCACTGTTCTTCGTGGGAAAACAAAGACAACAGCGCACAGGCTGTCCAGGTCCTACATGACCACTACCACTATCCTCAGTCGGACACAAGAATGTGTACAGAGATTGGAATGAGGATTTAGTATCCTCCAGTTTAGTGCAGGAGACTGCGTGTGTGTAAAATAAATAGGATACACACACTTCTCGAAAGTAAATAATAAATCACTTAGAGATAGTATATGAAAGTTAAGAAAGCTCTAGTGATTGGCAGTGTAGCTCTGGACTCGTTGGATTCAATAGAACTACTTCGAGTCCTTCTCTGATTTTTCTGTTGAAAAACAGAGTGTCGTGGTTCATCTTTTGTTTCTCCAAGAGAGAAGATGTTCTCTTGACTCCAGAGTACTTTGTGTGTTCTTCAATAATGTAGGATTGCATGTATGGAACTTTTTTAGGATCGTGCAATGTGTTCTTCACAGTTGTGCTCAGGATAGTTCTTTGGTTCAGTACAGAGCTCACGTGTATTATAGTATGTGTGTCGAGACGTGTCAAGCGCGAGAGTATCCTCTGCTGCAGCTCAATCTTCTTTATATTCCACGAGCTCCAGCAATAGGAGTGATTTCATTTCCATAGGTACGAGGTACAGTTTCCTGACAGACCAACAACTATCATTAAAAAACATTAATCTCATTGAAAACATAAAATATGAACGTTAGTAATATTTAAATATTATTGAGAAAAAGGTTAAGAAACGGTGTCACAGTAGTTGTGCAAACGTTGTCTCTTTGAACCAGTGTCTAGCTCACGGTGTCTGAGTCACGGTGTGTCCTTCACGGTGTCTGGGTCACAGTGTTAGACTTACTGTGTCTGTCTTACACTTCACGGTGTCTATGTCTTGCACACAGTTTGTCTTACTGTGTCAAACTTCACGGTGTCTTGATACATAGACAATTAAATGTATAAAAACTTAAATAGTAATATGCAGAATACAAATTATGCTTAACCATTATCAGGTAAGAGAACTTGAAACCTAAATACAAGGGTTTGATAAGATAAGTGAGAGTTGTGATCATGCAAAAGATTTGTAAATAATAATTTGAGTAATTGACAGTAATAATATTTTCAATCATTAAAACATGATGTGTAATTATTATTGAGATTTGTGATCATTAAAACATGATTAATATATGAGGAGTCAAACAATGACCAACCTTGAATAAATCACAAGAGTGGGGGAATCAGGAAGAAAGACTTTAGGGGTTTCGATAACTCGCTGGTAGGATTCCAATGAACCTGACGATGTCTTAATCAGAGATCCAATGGAGAATCAAGTGGGGTTCGGAGTTCGTCGGATGTTCTGCAGTGCTCTTGTATGAACCACAGCCAAAAGAAGACATTTTCTGATATGAGACACGACCCCTCTCTTATAAACAAATAAAAAAACAATGTGTTGTGTAGTAACCTTAACTGGCCCTAGACTTAAGCGGGTCTACCAGGTCACCACATGGCTACGTACTCAGCAGCCATAGGGTCAGAACGTGGATGTACGTTGCAACTGGGTACACAACGTGTACATGGGAATACACGGCGTGTACTCATAAAATTATCTTTCCTTCCTTTTCCCTAAAAAACAACCCAAAATGAAGATCCACACCTGAAATGAAGATCCTGGTTCTTACATATATCCTTAACATTACGTCACTATGTTTCATACCATATCTCAAGGCATGTCTGGTAGACGTCATTCCCTAGCCTTTGGTAGCCCACACCTCATTATTTGAAAGCATATGGTGTAGGGATCGAGCCTCATGATTTAAGAGCTAATTTGCCTAGGGTGTTGGAACCCCTCCTAGATAGCCTTCCCTCTATAAAAAAATCCATCATCTGGATTATTGAGCCTCAACAAACATTTTGCAACCCTTATAAGGAGGTTGATATCATCTTTCTCTTGGCATGCTATAGAAATATAAGGGCGTTGTCCCACCAACTAATTGAATATTATTATTTCTAGAATGGAGCCTCAATACATGTGAGCCAAAACAACACCACAGTGAACCTGGTATTTCAGAATGTCATTGGATATACATAGCATGTCTGCACCATCTCATACTAACAAACTCCAACTTCTAGGTTATGATTTAAATTACCCATATTTCATCTATTTAGGTGGATCAATCTTCCCTAATATTTCTCCCCTAACCATATTCACTTCATATATCTTCAATATCCCATGGAAAGGATTCCTAGCTTCAAGGACCCTTTGCTTTACAATGCATGAATACATGACTCCTGTATATGAACCTTTGGTCGTCAAAAAAATGTGTCACTCTAAAAAAGGTATTTTCGATCCTTGTGAGCCGCAACAACACCATAGAACAGAACCAACATCACATTGTATTTTAGGTCATTCCTGGCATGTCTACACCATGTCCCATGATCATATATTAGGTCTGAGCTAAAAGACCACAAACTGAAGTGATATTGGGTCTCACCTAAAAGACCTTATTATAAATCAATATCAGGTCGGAGCTAGAAGACCCTAAACTAAATCAAAATATGGACTGAGATAAAAGAAAATAAAATAAAACAATATCAGCTCTGAGATAAACGTCCTTGTACTAATTAAATAAAATATATGAGCTAAAAGACCTTAAACAAAAAAAGAAATGTAAGGTGTGAGCTAAAAGATCCTAAACTAAAGCACGCTAGTAATCCAATCTACAAAATCTTGTGAGGCTCGTCATAAGGCCTTATAAATAGAGCTCTTATTATCAATACAATCAGCATTTGGTAAATGATAGAGCACTCTCCCTTGGTACATACATTCTACAGGAAGATTAAAATAGATTTATGAGTAAGAGATGCCTTGTTTGTTAAGATTTTTTAGCGGTCCCTAAAACAAATCTCCAAATCAAAAAATTAACGATTACTTGGTGAAATTAAAAGGATGTCAAGCATTTTTTATTCTCATAATATCATAAAAAAGATAAATCACCATGGACAAAGGGAAACGGGACAATATTATATATAGTTTAGAAAATCGGTTCATTGGTACCATATAAAAGGATGTTGGAGTCTCCACATTTAGGAGTCTCTATGAAGCCTCATTAATACGAAATGGAGTGTAGTACAAAAATTGATTCAATACAAAAAAAAATTCTACAGCACTGGTGAGATTAGGAAGAGTTTGATGGGAAGCATCAATGGAGCGTTAGTGCTACTCTTCCCGCCTCTTCTGCTTCTGCCTCAGAATAGAGAACATTTACTAGAGCAGTCAAATCTTTGACCCTCCTATAAGAAGTGGGAAATGAGGATGATGGTCAAGAATGGTTGGAACTTAGATGGGCGATAATCTCCTCATGCCTCCATACCTGCGTAGTCTAAGAATCCATCTGAGATTTCAATTATGACAACAACCAACTACCCTTCTCCAATACCTTCATTGCTTCCCTCATTTGCATATAAAGGGATGCATCAAAAAACATCATGAATACCTTTTGTTCATGGCTAGGCCTCTTTGGGTGAAAATTAATTTTTTTCATAATTAAATATAATGGTTGTTGATCAAATTCGTATTCTCTTAAGTCATGAATTAACAGGACAAGGTGCTCCCCTAGGTTGAATAATATTTTGAAGTGGGTCTTAGTAATAAAGACATGAATGTGTTCCCATATCATATTATGATGTGATTGAGCCTCTGCATCCAATGAAGTAGATGCAGCATAAGGATGACCGGCTAGACTGATCAATGTTGAAATAGGAAAAGAAGTCTCATGTGCCGCTCTCTCAACAGGCGTATCACCCGTAGCTTGTGCTGGAGGACTGGTCTCATTAATAAAATCTAATCCGCTATCAAGATGACCATCATCAGAGTGAGGTCTATCAATTCCATCGACACCACAGATATAGGCATTCGTGACGCAAGAGGCATATCCACATGACAAACCAATTGACCCAACACGCCATTGAGGTATGCTGTTATCCAAGCCTGAGAATAATCATGGGTAAGGACAGCGGAGGCATTAGTGGGTGGAACCATGATCTTGGCTTTAGTATCTTCACGTGACGGTATCTTCTAGAATTTGCAGATGAATCTACGATGTCGTTCCCCACAGAAGTTAACCAGGGGAATGGGAGAATCTCTTTGAAAGCAGACGAACTATCGAGAGAATTGATACGGTGTGTACAGATCAAAGTTGACAAGTTCATCAACCCTGGCTATGAGAACCCCATCAAGTGTTAGAGACATCGCCCCAACCCCAAATATGTTTAGCCGTCTAGGATGGGATGATGAATCTGAGATCATGGAAGCATTGTAGTACTCGTTGCCGATGGAGAGGGTCTCTAATCCTGTAAGGAGTATTTCCCTGTTCAATATGGCACAAAATTTGGGAAAGGTGTGCAAGGACTGATACAGTGAGATTAAGGCACCGCCCTTCCGCATGTAATGCCGAAATCACCAATGTGCTAACACGAATCCATGAACACGTGTACCCAGTTGATAAAATCCACCGATTCAGGAACATGGCTACAAATATGGCCAACCTAAGTTCTGAAGAATCCTCTAGGTTCACCCGATAACCCTCTGAGGTGAAGTCCCCAGCTTCCAGAATGTCCCAATATGAGCCATCACTATCACGGACTTGCGGGGAAGGGCACTGATGAGGATGAGTAATGGCTGGTTTTAACCCCGCTTCCACACAAAATAAAGTATTGTTCTAGACAGTGAAAGAAATAATCAAATGCACCATCAAATCCCTCCTCAACTTATCCTCCACAATAATAGGAATATCCTTCTCTGGAGTGGGGGTCTATAAAGGATCATCCCAAACATCCATAGCATGAAGGAATTCATCATACATCTCTCCAAGATGAGGAATTCTTCTCAATTGATAAACATCCCATAAGCTTATGACCACCTCGCTGTAAGGAACATGGAAGGTGTTCGTCCCAGTAAACCAGTGGATAATCATTTACCAGAGAAGGTTTGGCTAGTAGTAGATGATGAATTGAGAGATCCACACATATTCATATAGGCGAACCCTATATAAGTCATTAGTGAACTCCAAACATCTTTGTGAGACCTAGAGAAGCCATTCCCACTCATCGGAGAAGTTAGGGCTCGTTTGGCAGCACTGAATCGGGAGGAAAAGAAAATAATCGAGACGATTGCAACGAATATCATCCGTTTGGTGAGCTCAATCAGAGGGAGAGAAATATGAAGCGTGGAAAAGGGGAGAAACTGATTTCTCCCCCGCCTCAAATTTCTTTTGATTACATATCGTCCCCAAATCGGGATGATTTGAACAGAAATGTTACGCCCTCTTAAGTTATTTTTTTAAATTACCATATTATCCTTTTTTATCTATATAAAGAGTAAGGTTCATGCTTTTTATTTTTACACTCCTGCGCCTTTGAAGCTGGAAGTTCCTCTGTTAGTGTAGCAGTCCTCTGATATTATTTCAAGTTACGGCACCATTCCACTTTGTGTTTTTCATCATAATTTATAAATAATGATAACAATCAGATACAAATAATTTATAAATAATAATAACAATCTGATATAAATAATTTATGACATTCTGTTTCAAATTAATAATAACAATCAAATATAAATAATTTATAAATCACAATAATAATAATAACAATCAGATATAAATAATTTATAAATAATAATAACAATCAGATGTAAATAATTTGGATACTTTGTATATAAATAATAAGAACAATCAAATATAAGTAATAAGTTCAACATAATTTATAAATAATAATAACAATTAGATATAAATAATTTCGATAATTTGTATATAAATAATTTTGATTAAAAATAATTATGTGTATATAAATAATCATAAATAATTTATAAATATTTTTTATTATAGATAATTTTGATTATAAATAATTATGATTATCTTGAATTAATAATTATTTTGAATTGATATTTTTGATTATCTTGAATTAATAATTTTTAATTAATAAATAATTTAAATAATTTATAAATAATTTTTATTATCTTAATTTAATTTTAAAAAAAATTAAATTTGTATTAATATATGTTCGCAGTTTAATGTTTACCAAATTTTGGTGATATGAAAGATAATGATTAATTGAAAACAAAATTATTGTTTCTTGATTTGTTATAAAAATGATAACAAAAATACATTTTTAAAAAAAAAATTATTTGTGTCATTTGACAAAAATTGTTGACGTTGGACAGACATGGTGGTAGGTGAGGTGTCTATAGGGATCTAATCTATGGCTTTTTTTATCTCGGCCAAGTATGTCCTTTAATCCTGTATGTATGTGTTATTTTTTAACAAAGGTTATTTGTGTCATTTGTACTAAAACAGTTTCTTTTCTTTTCTTTTAAAAATTGTCACCAAACAAGATGGAAAGAAATGACAATCATTTCTTTTCTTTTACTAAGTTATTGATCCAAACACTAGGAGAGAAATCACAATCATTTCTTTTCTTTTCTTTTCTTTTATAGACTATCAAATCATTTCTTTTCTTTTACTAAAATCTCACCAAACATAGTGTTACTGTTACGACAGATATCACATTTATAGTACCATCCACCACCCGGATTGTTCAAATAAGAGGAATGCGGGCTTGAGTAGGTCTGAGAAATAGGTTGCTGAGCAATTTCATATCCATCTGAGCCTTAAGTAGAGTTAGTAAATTGTTAGGATAAACCCTAGAATTGAGCTGTAACTAGGTGTTCGCCCTCAGTAATTGTTGTCTGAACGTAGTCAAGAGGACCAGACACCCAACAATATGGAAAATTAATGTCAGGGGGAGGTATAGTGGCGTCATATTCAAATCATAAACCATATTGGGGGAGTCTATGATACAAGGGGTTGTCTCGAATCCTAGGTAAAAGGAAACACTTTAGGCTCCCATTAGCAGTATGCACATGGTAGCGTGGATCAGCGTTACGATTTTTGGTGAACAGGGCCCTTTAATTTGCCTTCATTGAAGGATCTTGATAATAACTAGAAGCCATCTGAGAATAATTAAGTGTCATGTTATTGGTGAATAAAATAAATATTGAAAAAGTTTGACACTGACTGGTGGCATCAGACGCATTACATGACTAGGAATGGAATTTGAGAACTGCAGAGGGAGTTCACAGTTCACCTAACCTATCAAGGGTTCATGGGGAGCATAACCCCCACAGCGCATCATGCAAATCGCATAACCTATTTGGAGACACCCAACCATGTTACCTGAACATGTTCACAGGTAGTCGTGAACAATCGAATGATCAGGCCGGTAAAACTCAAGAAGTTCTCAATACAACCACATCCCTCATAGCTGAAGTCATAGAAATTATCGAAGTATAGTTCACAACTAGATCGGAAGAACATATGAATAGGAAGCAGCTTCACAAATGAGTTATGAAAAAATAGACTCATGATGCGCACTCGCGAATGGAACTCAGGATCAGGATTGGCGATACCATTTTCAATGTGGGTACTCGATAGAAGAAAGTAGAGTGGCATGTTGAATGAATTTCCCCCCACCCCACCCCACCCCCTATATATAGTACATTTATTAGAATACCAAACATCACCCAAAATACAAAGCATCACTTAAGACACCAGTACACAACACCACCAAAGAATCATGTAGGCATTCATTTTCCTCAAAACCGAGACCTTGTCCCAAAAGGTGTTGCTCCTGAGGGGGGGGGGAATTTTTTGATTCCCACTGAATAAGCATCAGAAATTTTGAGAAGGAATAGAGACCTAGATATGAGAATTACCTTCACCAGAAAAGAAAAGGGACCAATACTTGTGGATCGCGTGAGCCTCCAATCAAATCATGATCGCGTGACCATTTCAAGGTGACGAGAAGATCCCACAAGTAGTTCGTAACTTGCGATGAGTCTCACATGAGTCCCCTTCAATGACACTTATTTCTATTATGAAGGCTCTCCATACAACTGATAGTTTCATGGTGATGGACAAATGATCTTCCTAAGGCCGCTTGGTTTTTCATTTGCAAGTGCCTCAAAAACCATCTGAAATTCCCTTGAAAATAAGGAGGAATGATATCCTAATGCAGAGACCCCCAAAAATCGTAGAACTCATACCCCATAGATGCATTGGGAAGTAAATAATTCCTTGATGATATATAAGAAAACATACATGACCTCCCATCCTTTTCCACATAAAACATAGAGATAATGAGGCGGAGGGGAGAGGTATTCGTAGTCGTTGAAGGACATGAGGAGCGGCCTTGGAGAACTGAAAGACACCACAATACCTGGGAAACATGTTCGCCACATCACGCAAAATCTTTTTGTCTTTTTAGCCTCGCCGCATGGAGGCTTTCCATGTATGTCCAAGAAACATTGTGCTTCACCCCTCCATTCTTCTAGGGGAAATTGATAGATTTTTCTAAAAAATTCTCGTGCACCCCCATATGACCCATATCTGTCATGTGACGCATAACCAAAAAATACAGTAATTGTCCATGACCTTACTTATGAATTCTCACATGACTCCCAACCAGTTTCACATAAAACAAATGAGATAAAGGAGGGAGGAGGTTGAAGTTACACATAGTAAAAACCCCTTGTTACGTGCTATGGAAATTTGTAGCATGATCCTGCAAGTCCCCCGAACAAACCATCCCTGTCTCATGAAAGCCCCAGACAAGTCATTGAGCATCTCACAGATGCCTTTCTACTGTCTCTTGGATCCTTCAAAGGCCCTTCAACACGTCAACATGATGACATTCGAGGCCTTCGACATGTTTGGGTGATCAGAAAAATCCCCATTAATTATAAATAATCCAACAATGGAAATGCTAATGGATGAGACTCAAAATCCTTAAAAATTAGGTGACACACTCCGAAAAACTGACATAGGTGACACACTCCGAAAAACCGACATCAAGAACTTGCGAAACCATGTGGTTCCATCCCACTTCATCGAATCAAGCCTGGGTCCACACCAAATATGCCGTATAAATTGGGGAGTATCGGGGGTGGTGACGCCTATATAGTCCCCACCCCAGCTTAAAGAATGAACCACAATCACACACCAATGGATATTATGCGAGGGAAACTCTTGAGCATAGAATCCCTAAGAATCAAAGTCGGCTTCATGGTGTAACTGTTCACATGACCAGTCGGCCTTCCATTATGTAATATACCTTCAGAAAACCAGAGCAATCGTACACCATACGTGTTGTACTTCCCATGATCATTAATAGATCACGTGGAGGACCCCTAGAAAAAAACATGAAAATCCCATAACGCAAGTTTTTCAGATCACATGAGACTCAATATAAATTGATACTAGACAAATATAAGGGATTCGCGATACAAAGGCTATAACTAAGATCAAAGGTGGAAGACTTTAATGAAGGGCATGCCCACTGGACCTCATGCGCTTTGCGTGAGTCATATAAGGACATGGAAGAGTATCAGGACACCTTTCCTAGATCTTGATATGTTCCTTCAACATGCTATTTTGGATACATGAAGCCCTCTAAACATGTCAATGAAAGTCACCTATCGCCACTAGGCAAACCTCATTGGTCTCATGAAACCATCTAGGTCCGTCAATTGATCCTTGTGAAGCCCTTCAGGCACATCACCTAACTCACATAATGACACCTGCTCATGTCAGCCAAGTCTCGAGATTCATCTCGGTGTGACAAATAATCTCTTGTGATGCCCTCTAGACGTGTTTGTTGGGCTATCATGACGTCCTCCAAATATATTAACCAATAATCGCAGTTCCCTCCGGGTATTTCATCCTAGACACACACTATCATCTGGACCATGTCACAGTGAGTCTTGCGACATCCCCAATATGTGTCTAGATTGGTCATGTGACGGATTCTAGGATAAATCCATTGGTTCATGTGATGTACCTTGAACAATTCAACTGGTTCATGTGACACCCTCTATACAAGTACGACAGGTCACAATGGAATCCCTATATTTCATGAGTTATATCCATTCTTGGTGTGTATGCCTCAAATACACGGGAAACCTCAGAGTGTTATCCCTGACATAAATGGAACTATGATGACACTTATTCATTTTACATGCAGGATATGTAATCCACCACTCTTCAATGTTTGAGCTACATATTTAATATTTAGGGTAACCCCAATATATAAGCCCCTTTTCCAAAGTGGCGACATTGACCACATAGTAACACTTATTTCTCCCAATGAGTAAAGATCATGTGGGATTAGGTAATCACATTGATCATGTTGCCTTCACTATACACCACATGGTTATAAGGTTAGCCTCAGTACATAATCCCTAATTACTAACATCATATACTATGTCCCTGATAAATGGGGTGTCAACCTGGGTATAATCCCCTAGCGTACCTAAAACCTTTGAGAATGTAATAATGTCCCCTAGTGTGATCACCAACATTATCCCATCAGTTGGATAAGGTATAACTGAACTATAATGACTCTAATTCCAACCATACTCAGGATATGTAAGATTCCTTCTCAAGGTTCAAGCTCCATACCAAAATTACCATGTTTATGCACTATGAGGTTGATCATCTATTTCCCCTTGTTTCGAACACTGAGCATAGCTCACGTGTTCTTAGGGATATAAAATGTACACCTCATTAGTCATCATGAATCTTTACTCACCGGTGTGATCCTAGTATATAAGCCCTAATGGGTGGTATAGTATGAACACCCCTTACATAAGGGAATAAACCTTTGGGTAATCCTAGGGGCGTAACAAAACTACGATGACTCTGATTTCTAATATAACGAGGATACATAGGACGTCTCCATATGACCCAAGCTCAAACATTTGGTGGCTTAGTGCCCACACATATTTCCTCTCTACATGACACTAATCTGTAGGAGACTAACGAACTATATAGGTTTTGATTCCAATAATAACCATAATATGCAGGACGCCTCATTATGGCTCAATCTCCTCCTCTGAACATTAACCTCCCCCTCATGTGGCAGCATATTCTAAAGCATTTGGGCCTACAAATTCATAACATAAAATGATTATTCACAGCTAAGGAGATATATGAATAACCTCTTATTCATATATATGGATTCACTAATGACACCACACTCTCCTCAGTTCATCAATGAGACTCCCTCTCTTTGTTTACTTAGATAATGAACCAATGATTCATTTTATCATGGTAACTGGTCATGTATTGAGTTTAGGAAGAGATACATGTACATAATATTAAATCTAAAAGAGAGTCTTGGAGTATTCAATAGTTTCCACCAAAAGGGTAAGATGAGCCCGACCTCCCATCCACTCGACCAAAACGAGTCTCCAAGAGTCAATGGTCCTAAAAATCCAGATGACCACCAGCCTTTGGAAATTAGGTCTATACCCCCTAATGATAGGGAAACCATTGGGAGTTTCTAATAAAGGTGAAAATAGTTTCCTAATATGTAAATCCCATTTCACGCCTAGAAAAACCAAAAAAACCGAGATGTTGAGCCTTTAGTCACTAATAGTTTTCCCACATACTATAGAGTTGATAAAGATTTCACTCCATTTTTAGCTCATCTGGGATCTCATATTTAGCTATAGAGAAGTCCAATAACATGATGGGGAGGTTTTTCCTGGATAACTCTCTATATATATCAATGTCGACCTCATCATCATCATACTTACACGCCTCTATCTAGTCAGATCATAGAAGATGGGTTTGATTGTCACTTGCTGAGGGGAGTGGAGTGCTGCTGGAAGTTGATGGGGAACCATATATAGTTGACCCAAATGTTTTGATCACCACTCTATAAAAAGGTGTTGGTGTTTTGGACATATTTCTATATGGAGGTCTCTGGAAAAAGGTTGGATTGCCTTGTACATAGGAGATATCATCATGGAGGGGTTGACCATGGTAGATGTTTGGTGTAAAGTCCATGTGCTCGATCTCCACACTCCCATGAGGAGGACTATTTTGGTAATGAACATATTATGCTTCTTCATTGATAGAAGAGTTGATGGATAATTGTGGTTTTGAGAACCTGTCTCGAACGACCTCAAGGACACTGGGATTGAGTAGATTATGGACAGGGACAATGTTCTACATTGTTGTCTGAATATGTCAACTTGACTTTTGCGATTCTGAAGGGATATGAGCCTACTGTATTACTATTTCCATAACTTGTATATAACTATTTGGTGTTGCATGAGTATGAGCCAACTGTTGAGAAGCTACCGGAATATATCGACGAGTTGTCTCATTATTGATAGGAATTTGTGCATGTCTCAAGGAATGCATTTTTCTCACATGGCGAGCCTTGGTTAGAATGTGAATATGAACCTAATAATTAGCCTTTGGAATATTTCTTTGATTTTTCTCAGCATGAATATGAGCCTTCCCAGAGGGGTGTGCCACTCTCACTTGGTGGGCCCTAGTTAGATTAGGAATATGATATTGGTACAAATATGAATTCTCCATTAAAATATGATGATGGGCCTCTGAAATGGGATAAGGAATATGCGCCTCCACCTATATTTCCATATAATGATGATAGAGTAGTTTTTCATTAGTGGAAGTTGGAATATGTGACTTTCATTTGTGATTCACAGGTGTAGCTAGGCAGATTCACTGATTGGGATATGAGAATATCCGAAGACTTGTGTCATTCCAACTTGGTTATCCCTTTCCAAAATGGGATATGTTTCCGATCCTAGGCGTTTTGAGTATTTTTTTGGACTTATTCTATAGGAATATGGGATTTTCCCAAGTCATGTTCCCCTCTCACATGGTGAGCCCTGACCAGAATGGGGATATGATCCTGATCCTAGGCCATTGGAATATGCTGTCAGACTTCTTTGACATGCATGTTCCCATGTCCTGAGAAATGTGCCTCTCTCACCTGGTGATCCTCAATTGGAATGGAGATATGATCCCAATCTGATTCCTCTCCATTCATCAGAATATTCTATTGCTAAAATATATTGTAATTTTACCAATGTGTGTGCAAGGATATGAGCCTTCACATTTTATGTCACCACAATGAACTGCTATATGTCTTCAATTGAAGTGGGAATAAGTGCCAACTCATGTCCTCCTTGTGCCATAGGAATATGGTGATGGGATTTGTGCACAGGGGTAGGAGTATGAGCCTCTCCCATGCATGCTACTGGGATAGTCTCGTAGACTTGTTCTGAACATGTAGTAATATGAGACTACTTGGTAGTTCTTTCCTGAATATTGTTATAGTAATCATCAGCAGTAGTGGGGGTATTCACCCTTTCCTTCATATCCAATGGCTTCCTCATCCTATGAGACATCATGGTATCTAATACATGGGCATAATATAAGGTTGTGTTTAAAATGGTACCCTCACCAGAAAACTTATGGGTACCAATGGGATGGTGTTGGTCACTACGGTTGAAAGGTTCCCTCCTTAATGGAACCTAAACTGGAAGGGAGCTATATTTACCCCCTGGTCCACCTTTATTAGATATGGAAGAAATTTTTTGTCACACTATGGGGATAACCTCATGAAGCTATTGTTTGTACCATCAAGGGTTGTTGTCTTAGCAGTAACCTTTCCCAGGTGATGTAGACATTCCAGTCACCGTGCTTGGGGAACCTCAAAGGAATCATCGTTGGTTGGGATTGTTCTGTGTGGGTGGTACTATTGGAATATCATATTTTCATACCTATTATTGGATTTTTCATTTAGGTGGGATTATCCGGGACCTAAATAGGTTATAGTCACAAATGATTTTCTAGAGTGAATGTTGGATGATGAAAAAATTTTCTTGAATTGGGATTTTATCAATATCTAAAGTCATGAAGACAACAAGGAAAATAGTTACCAATTAGTTCAATATATTATGGATAATGTGCTCAATCAGATATGCATGGTTAACACAATTGTCCATATATTCCCTAATTTGGCTATTCTTCTCATTTGGACTTGTCAAAACGTGGACGGGCTTATTTCATGAGATCCCAGAATACAGAGGACCACCTATAGGATCATGTCATTGTTACTGCTTTGTTTTTGTTGAATTTTACAAACAAAGTGGTTTAAATAATTACAACCAAATAATTCTTTTATTATAGATATTCTCATAAGTTTTATCATTTTTTCATATAGGGGAAAACAAAATGGCCTGACAGACAATAACCACTTATTTTTTTTCATTTCAAATATTCACATTAGGTTCACCATTTTTTCATATAGTTTAAAAAAATATCCTAATGAAAAATAATCAATCATTTTTTTATTAGATGGATTCACATTGGGTTCACTATTTTTTCATATAAGGGAAAATGACATTGCCTGATGGATAATAACAAATCATTTTTTCATTGGATTGATTCACGTTAAGTTCACTATTTTTGTTTCATTGGGTTTTTGAGGCATGAAATGGGTTTCACTCCTCATGATACCATTGTCACTTTTCCTAGAAACTCCCAATGGTTCCCCATCTATAGCTGGGTACAAACCTGCTTTCTGAAGGCAAGCAGTAATCTGGGTTTTCAGGCCGAATGACTCTTGGGGATCACATTAGTCTTGCGGATGGGGGGTCTAGCTCATTGCAACATTTTGGGGGAAATGGTTTCATACTCTATGACTCTCTTATAGATTTAAGATATGTTTGTGTATCTCTTTATAAAACCAATATCATACTTTTTACCTTGATAGAATGATTCATTGGATAAACCTCTCATTAAACAAATAAATGTAGTCTAATTGATGAAATTAGGGGAGTATGGTCTCATTAGAGAATCCATCTATATGTATTTGAGGTTCTTCATCCATCTCTTTAGCGGTGAATAATCTTTTTATGTATGGAATCCGTATTACCAAATTATTCAGAATGTGATACATGTGAAGAAGCTATTAATATTCTATAGAGGGGATTGAGACATTATAATTCAAAATACATATCATGTTTACTGTAGGAATTAAAACCCACAAAATTCGTTAATCTCGAACAGTTTAGCATCATGTAGAGAGGACATATATGTTGGTACTGAGACATAAAATTCTTGAGCTCGGGTCATAGGGAGATGCCCTATATTTCCTGGTTATGGTATGAATTAGATTCATTATAGTTCATTCAATCTCTTATATGAGGTGTGTTCATACCATACCACTCATAGGGTATTACATACCAGGATTTTCTTGGTTAGTGAAGATTCATGATTCCTAATGAGGTGTTCATTGTATCTCCCTAATCAATGGGATCTATGATTAGTGTGATAAATAAGTGGGAATATATTATCAGCCTCCTATAATATCTATCTATATATATATATATTGGACATGTATGCTGGGATAGTCCTCTGGGTGTTTGGTATAGAGCTTTTCCATGGAAAAGGTGACCTATATATCCCATTTATGGAGGGAATCATAGTTCTCAAAGTTCATTTTATTTCTTAGTTCATTAATGGAAAATATAGCGTAATCATATCAGGGGAATTCATGAGTAACAATGGTGGAAATCACATAGATATGATGCTTACATTAGGGTGGATTCTTATTAGTGATTGGTCTATGGAATGGCATCCTACGTATCCCTGATATTGTAGGAATTAGAGTTCTCATAGTCTACTTATACCTTAACCTAGTGATAAGCTAAGGTGTATGATCACAAATAGAGACATTATGACCATCCTCAAGATTTTAGGAATTCCAGGGTCTTACACCAAGATAGATTCACTATTGATCGGGTATATACTATATGATTTCAGTAATTGGGGCTTAAGCACTGGGGCTACCCTTATAACCCTGGGGTGTATAGTACAGATACATGATCAGTGAAACTCCCTATTCCCATGTGAGATATGCTCGTTGTGAGAAACAAGGGTTAGTATCAATGTCATTTTTTAAATATATTATTAGATATTGGGATCTCCCTAGATGATTGACATGGAGCTCTAACCCTAAGGAGAGGTGGCCTACGTATCCTGAATATGGAAAGAATTTGATTCATCATAGTTATCTTTATTCTGTCTTACACATAGAGGTTTACCTTGTATTTGGTGTATAAACTCTGAGGATGGATAGAGCTATCAAATCCTAGGATGCTATTGTGACCTTACCTGCCTTTCTAGAGGGTGTTCCAGGACCCATTTGACATGTTTGGGGGATATCACATGACCTAGTATGTTTGTTCTGGAATATATCACATGACCAGATTGTCTTGTCCAAGATGTGTCGCATGATCTAGGTGACATGCCTTGGTGTCGTCTACAAGATTTGGCTTGACACATATGGTGGGTGTCGTAAGAGTCAATATGACATGGTATGAAGGATGTCACATATCATGGCTCAAATACTTGGAGGTCACCATGAGACCTAGACGAGACGCCTGGAGGGCACAACGGGTCTCATATTATAACGACCCATACTTTACATACATTGTTAATACTTCAAAATTGAAGTACACTTATTACAACATATGACAAAACCACAAAGGACCGTATAGGTATAGTGTCTTTAGAAACTGGGAAACATAAACAACTGGTTCATAAATCTTCTACAGTGTCTCCCATTTATTTCATCATATCTAGGGTCCCTTTTAGCATATTCTACTTAATATCCATCTTCCTGACCTGGGGAAAAGAAAACATAAAAGGGTGAGCTCAAATGCTCAGCAAGGGCAAATAAAGGAAATAAAAATCATATCATATCTTTTTGAAAATCATAACCTGCAAAAGAGATCATAATATCTTATCATGGAACAAATCATAGAAGTGAAAATGAGATCCCCATAATCATAACATGAAACTTGAAACTTTGTGGCATGCACACATAATCATGGAAAATCATTTCTTGTTAGTCATGACTCATTGCCAAGACTATCTTAGTGGACAAAGTCCCTTTCTGAATCGAGTAACCCTCGTTTCAGTCCTGTTTCACTGAACCGGTATAACCTACCATTCCAGCCATGTCTATCTCATGAGATATAAAATCTTTACCCAATGCATTGGAGGGAGATATAGGTCCCACCCATCTTATAATGAATCCTTTCTTATGTGTGCCACATAATCATAAACCATACATTATAGTGTAACCCATGTAATAAAAATGGGATTTTTAAACAACATGACATCATAAAACAATTCATATAAGATAAAGGAATTCATAAAAATATTTCCATCACAACATAATCAAATCCATGTAATAATAGGGATTAAAACAGACCCCTTTTATTATCTTAGATGTAAAATAATTTCGATAAAACACTTGAACTTCATTCTTGAGGAAAATATCCTTTCTACTTCAAAAACACTTTTACTTTCTTAACATGTCATACAATTATAAAATAAAGAAGTTGATTAAAAATAAACTTGAAAACTTATAAAGGAAGATTCTTGGAAATAATGTTTTAAAAATCCATTCATGCCGTATAAGTTAAAAAAACATTCTTCGTACTTTTGTCGGAAAAGTCAAAAAGTACCTCGTACGAAAAACGACAAAAGATTCCTTTCATACATATTACTAAAAACTCACCGAAGGGTAAAAATGGATTTAAAAAATTGTATTTGGATGGAAATAATATTAAATATTGATGAAACATGGATGTGGATGATAAAATACACCCCAGTAAATACTTACGAATAAACAATCTCGGATAAAAATGTGATTGTGATATTTCCCTTACCTTAGGTCTGATTTGCTTTGTATGTGTCCGAAGCTCCTGTATAATGGTTTAAATAATGTTATTGACTTATTCCAGAATCATAAATATTGATATGATATCATATATGGTCATATTCTTAGCTTCTTGTTAGTAATATTTCATTGTTACTTGTTACTCGGGTCTTTATTGCCTTTTGTTCTTATGCGTGTTTTGCCGAATAAATTCTTATTCTTCTTTTAAGGTTATAGATATCTTATATCCGGAATGGTATTAGTGTAACATATATCATATTTATTCATTCAATTCATTTATATAATTACTATGTAATGATGATCATGTAGAACGAGTCGCATCACATCGTAGAGACGGTATTCCGTACGTACGCACGAGTGATGATATCGTTCCTATGATCATGGAATTGTATTGGAGTATATGTATATTATTTCAGTATCAATATTACTTTATAATAATAATAAATAGTTACTCATTACACCATTATACCCATCCTTGTAAGGTGATGGTGGCAAATAGATTACACCACAGCGTGGAGACGGTATTCCGTACGTACGCACGCGCGGTGATATCATTTTTCCGTAGGATGGATAGAAGGTGAATTAGGGTTGTTTCATATTTATAATAACATATCAGTATGTAAGTAATACTGATGTTATTACTTTATCATGAAACAACTAAATAAGAAGATGTTGAAGAAGAAAGAAATTGAAAAGATCGGTAATGGATATTACCTCTTCTTTGGAACGCTTCTTTGAATCCTCCACTTAGGGTACTATGATTGGTCTTTAAAGAAGACCAGGACCTCTAGGATTATTCTAGGGAAGTGGAGAGGAGAAAATGGCAGGGTTTGGCCGAGCTTGAGTGCTCAAATTGGTGTGAGGAGGAGGGGGAGGAGGTGCCCTTTTATAAGGGAGGAGAGGGGCACCTTAGGAATACCTCAAAATATTATTTTATATTAAAGTCAAAATCGGTTTATAATGGTTCCAAATGGTCTTATTTCGATAGTAAAGTGGGGATGGGTCGAAATCCTATCAACCAATAAGATTTAGACAAGTTTAGGTTATTATTTTAACCTTATCAATTAGGTTTAACTCTAAGTTAAATAATTTAACTTTTACCGTGTCTTTTTGTTTTCTTACACTATATGGTTAATACACTTACTATAACATGCCAAACGAACCCCAAATTGTTTATTATTAATATATATATCCTTATCTAAGTCATTTGGCCGAACCTTAGATTTTTAGGAATAAAATAACAATTAATAATATAATATTTGATTTAAAAACTATTTTGTGTCAATTTTGACACTATTTGATATATGATTTTTTTGAAAGTCATAACAGAATTATATGTTCGAACCAAGTTGATTAAATCAACACTAATATATCATAGTAACCTATAAAATTAGAGGAATTCATAAAAAGTCTCAACTTAAATTTATTTTTGTGTTTATAACATCAATTATGTCAATATTTCATTAATAAGATAATTACTGCATCATCATTGTGTCATAAATAAATTAAATTATTTAATGTCTAAAAATTATAAATAAAATACCATAATGTAGGAAATCTTTTTAGATTTCTAATGAATATTTATAGTCGAATTTATCCTATGTATAATCCCATATTAAAATTGTTTTAGTTATTAAACTTTGATTTTAACTATTTTAACTATTTATTAAATAAGATAATATTAAATGTCATAATCTAATCCAAGTGGACCTAAATGGTCATATTATATTCATAAGGTTGTTTTTGGTCGAACTACACTTATCCAATAGAATTAGGGCATGTGTTAGGGTAATAGTAATATCATATTTACCCTTAGTTACCCTATTTACTATTAACCGTGGTAAAAAAAAGTAAAAAGTTACTATTCACCAAAAATTATTTTCATCTCATTGAACCACATTTTAGTCCTTGATATTAACCGTGTCTGTCGGATTTTCAAAATTCCATTCACAGAAGTGGTAAAATTAAGTTTTATGCAAAATTCAGTTTTTAACCTACCACTTAGTGGTTTCACTATTCATCAAAAATTGAAAGTTTTCAGAAAAATACCAAAATTTCACCCTAGGCTAATTTCGATATTCCGAATCCAAAAATGAAGTCAATTTTGAAAAATAAAATTTATAAAATTTTAAAAAGTGGTTTTTACTATTCATAACGGCTCGTTTTATTTTAATAGCATATCATTGTTTAGTGAAACTCGGTATTGCGTACGACGCAAGCTATCGAGGAAGGTCACGATTTCATGTAAAGCAAGACAAGCAAGTGTTGTGTAGAAAAAGATTCCTTTGATGATTAATATAACATAAAAGTCTCGGGTGTTACATTCTACCCCCCTTAAAATGAATTTCGCCCTCGAAATTCGTCACTTTGTAACAAACAGATGAGGATACTTCTCCCTCATCATATCCTCAAGCTCCCATGTAGCTTCTTCAAGTTAGTGGTTCCTCCATAAAACTTTCACCAATAGTGTGGTCTTGTTTCGTAGGACTTTTTCGCTACGATCCAGAATCTCTATCGGTTGTTCTTCATAAGAAAGATCTTGCTCCAGCGGTACAACTTCTGAGCTGAGTACATGTGAAGGATCAGGTATGTACTTTCTCAGGAGAGATACATGGAACACATCGTGAACTTGAGAGAGATTCGGTGGAAGCGCCAATCGGTAAGCTACCTTTCCCACACGATCCAGTATTTCGAAAGGACCGATATATCTAGGGCTCAACTTCCCCTTCTTTCCAAATCTCATAACCCTCTTCCAGGGAGATATTCGTAAGAACACTTTATCGCCCACTTCAAACTCAAGGTCTTTTCTTCGGTTGTCGGCATAACTTTTCTGTCGACTCTGAGCTGCTCTTATGTGTTGTTGAATAGATCTGACCTTTTCTGCCATTTCATCAACGAGATCAGGTCCTAATAGCTTTCTTTCCCCAACTTCATCCCAGCAAGTTGGAGTCCTGCATTTCTTTCCATAGAGAGCTTCATAAGGAGCCATCTGAATACTGGAGTGAAAGCTATTATTATAAGAAAATTCCACCAAAGGTAGGTGTTGATCCCATCCTCCTTTGAAATCCATAGAGGAAGCTCTCAACATATCTTCTAGGGTTTGAATTGTTCTCTCAGACTGACCGTCTGTCTGGGGATGATAAGCAGTGCTGAAACTCAACTCTGTATCCAGAGTATGCTGAAGACTTCTCCAGAACTTCGAGGTAAATCTCAGATCCCGATCAGATATAATAGAAAGTGGTACTCCATGCAATCTTACCACTTCCTTTACATATATCCTGGCAAGCTGATCTAGAGAGAAATCCTCTCTAATAGCAATGAAGTGTGCAGACTTTGTAAGACGATCAACTATGACCCAAATAGCATTATTGCCTTTGGATGTTTTAGGAAGTCCTGTGACAAAGTCCATAGTGATGTTTTCCCATTTCCATTTGGGTATGGGTAATGGTTGTAACATCCCCTTAGACTTTTGTCTCTCAGCTTTAACTTGTTGACAAACCAAGCATCGAGAGACATATTCAGAAACATCTCTTTTCATGCCATCCCACTAGAAGTACTCTTTCAGGTCCCTATACATCTTCGTGCTTCCAGGATGAATAGAGAATGAAGAACTATGAGCCTCATCCAGTAAATCCTTCTTTAATTCGGGGATGGGAGGAACACAAACCCGATTCCTGAACTTTATTATCCCATCACAATCAAGGTTGAATTTAGGAACATTTCTCACCTTCTTTTGTAACTCGACATCTTCTTTTTGTGCCTCTTTAATCTTCACATGTATAGATGGTTGAACATTCATTTGAGAAAGATAAGATTTTCCCCCTTCCATTATAATTCCAAGATCCATCCTCTGTAAATCCATAAATATTGGATCTTTTGTGATCCTCATCATGGATAAACTAGCATGGTCTTGTCGACTTAATGCATCTGCCACCTTGTTTGCTTTCCCAGGGTGGTAATGGATTGAGCAGTCATAATCCTTAATCATCTCCAACCATCTTCTTTGAAGCATATTCAGCTCCTTTTGTGTGAAAATATACTTTAAACTTTTATGATCAGTATAAATATCACACCTTTCACCATAAAGGTAATGCCTCCAAATCTTTAATGCAAAGATTACCGCAGCCAACTCCAAATCATGTGTTGGGTAATTTTGCTCATGGATTTTCAACTGTCGTGAGGCATAAGCTATCACCATATCATTTTGCATAAGAACACACCCCAATCCCTTCTTGGATGCATCACTGTAGATCACAAACCATTCTCCACTACAAGGCAGTGTGAGCACAGGTGCACTGGATAAACTTCTTTTCAACTCCTTGAAATTCTCTTCACATTCCTCTGTCCAAACAAACTTAACTCCTTTCCGAGTCAACTTGGTGAGTGGATTAGATAATCGTGAAAAATCTTTTACAAAACGTCGATAATATCCTGCTAAACCAAGAAAACTTCAGATCTCATTTACTGTTGTTGGTCTTGACCATCTTTCGATAACCTCTGTTTTTGCTGGATCCACAGATATCCCCTCTTTTGAGATTATGTGACCCAAAAATGCAACTTTTTGAAGCCAAAATTCACACTTGGTAAATTTGGCATAAATCTTCTCTTTTCTTAGGGTCTCCAATATAATTCTCAAGTGATCTTCATGCTCTTCCTTGCTCTTTGAATAGACAAGAATATCATCTATAAAGACTACCACAAATTGATCAAGATAGTCTCTAAAGACACTATTCATTAGATCCATGAACATAGCAGGGGCATTAGTAAGACCAAATGGCATCACTATAAATTCATAGTGTCCATACCTTGTACGGAAAGCCGTCTTTGGTATATCCTCCCTTTTGACCCTTAATTGATGATACCCTGAACGAAGATCAATCTTGGAAAAGTATTGAGCTCCGCGTAGTTGGTCAAATAAGTCATCAATGTGTGGGAGAGGATATTTGTTCTTGATAGTGATCTTGTTAAGTTCTCGATAATCAATGCAGAGTCTCATTGATCCATCTTTCTTCTTAACAAATAGAACAGGTGCTCCCCAAGGTGACGCACTAGGGCGTATGAATCCCTTATCAAGATTCTCCTGGAGTTGCTTCTTCAATTACTGCAACTCAATTGGGGCCATTCTATAAGGTGTCTTTGAAATAGGCAAAGCACCCGGTACGAGTTCTATTGAAAACTCAACTTCACGATTTGGTGGAAGACCCGGTAATTCCTCCGAAAAGACATCATCAAACTCCCGTACGATGGGCATATTCTTAATCTCAAGTTTCTCACCAACCATTTGAGATAAATAACCTTCATTTAGTGGAATCAATACCCATAAAATAGAAGAAATTTCCACTGGAAGGTTATGTTCATCCTTGCATTGATAGACGATCATAGATTGATCTGGAATATGAAATGTGACTTCCCTTCTTTGGCAATTGATATGAGCTCCGTATAAAGAAAGCCAATCCATGCCAAGAATCACATCAAATTCCACTATAGGAAGGATCACAAGATTTTCAGGAAGCACTTTCCCACAAACTTCGATCGGAGAAGAATTATAAACTTTTGATGCGATTGATGTGCCATTAGGTGTTGTCACAGCTAACTCAACATCTAATTGTTGAGGTAATACGGTGATACCCTTAGAAAATTATTCAGAAATAAAATAGTGGGTGGATCCAGAATCAAATAAAACATTTGCTACTTTAGAGTGGATGGTAAGTGTACCTTTCACTAATTCGTTATCATACTCCACATCACTGATAGAAATTGCATGTGACTTTCCTTTGTCTTTAGCCTTAAGATTTTGTTGACGTCGACCATCATCATCAACCCTTGGATTTGGGCATTGATTGGCATAATGCCCCATCTCCTTGCACTTGAAAAATTGAAGTCTAGTAGGTTCATTCTGTGTATCCCTTACTTTGTTTGCATCATTAGACATCTTCTTCCCATTATCGCGGCATTCAAATGCCCGATGACCCTCCTTTCCACATTTGAAACATTTACATGTCCCTTTAAGACAACTCTCTCCATGTTTCTTTCCACACTTTGAGCATAAGGGAAAGCTCATCTTCTTTTCAGTGTGATCTTTAGATTTTCCTTTGAATTCCATTTTCCTCTTCTTATCAAACCCATATGACTGATGGGTTACTCCAATCTCCATCTCAACTTTGAGAGAACATCGAACGATTTCCTCGTAGCTATTGAAGTCCCTTATGGCTAACGCCCTTCGAAGACTTGGTTTTAAGCCACTAAAGAATCGATCGATCTTACTCTCAGGTTGGATAATAATACCAGAAGCGTACCATGAAAGTCTTGTAAAATTTGCTTCATAGGTACCAACAGATTCATCATCCCTTTGCTTCAGTTCAAGAAACTCTTTCTCCGTCTTTGTTCGGAGAATAAGAGGGAAGTACTTATTGAAAAATAAGTTCTTGAACTCATCCCATTCCATGGACTCAATTTCATCCCTTTGCCTCGTATTCTTAATAAGATTCCACCATTGATCAGCATCTCCTTCCAAATGATACACTGCTAGGATGACTTTATCATGTTCATAACATTGAAGAACTGAAAATATCTTTTCAGTAGTACTAATCCATTGTTCAGCAACTAATGGATCAGTAGACCCACTGAAAGAAGGTGGACGCTGCCTCATGAAGGATTCAACAGAATGTTGCTCCTTCCTTTTCTCGTTTGGAAGTCCTGCATGATTCATAGCTTGAGAAAGTTGTGTGAGCATGGCTACAAGATTTTGCATTCTAGCTCCCATATCGTTTGGTTGCTCAGGGGGACAATCATTGCATTGCCCATCGCATTCCGCATTAACACGGTTCCTTCAGGTTCCAGCCATTGACTAAAACCAAGAAGAATAGTGTGAGCAACACTAATTATAATAGGAAAACCACATAATTCAAGAATAAAATTTTCACGCTTAAGGTCTTATCCTAGGTTATTCATGGCCATTTCTAAAACACTAATATTGTTCTCTATGGTTAGACTTATCCTTAGGGTTCTTACTAAGGCTTTCACATCCTAGTTTTCAAAGGTTGACTATACCTTTCCTCTGATACCAACTATAACGACCCATACTTTACATACATTGTTAATACTTCAAAATTGAAGTACACTTATTACAACATATGACAAAACCACAAAGGACCATATAGGTATAGTGTCTTTAGAAACTGGGAAACATAAACAACTGGTTCATAAATCTTCTACAGTGTCTCCCATTTATTTCATCATATCTAGGGTCCCTTTTAGCATATTCTACTTAATATCCATCTTCCTGACCTGGGGAAAAGAAAACATAAAAGGGTGAGCTCAAATGCTCAGCAAGGGCAAATAAAGGAAATAAAAATCATATCATATCTTTTTGAAAATCATAACCTGCAAAAGAGATCATAATATCTTATCATGGAACAAATCATAGAAGTGAAAATGAGATCCCCATAATCATAACATGAAACTTGAAACTTTGTGGCATGCACACATAATCATGGAAAATCATTTCTTGTTAGTCATGAATCATTGCCAAGACTATCTTAGTGGACAAAGTCCCTTTCTGAATTGAGTAACCCTCGTTTCAGTCCTATTTCACTGAACTGGTATAACCTACCATTCCAGCCATGTCTATCTCATGAGATATAAAATCTTTACCCAATGCATTGGAGGGAGATATAGGTCCCACCCATCTTATAATTAATCTTTTCTTATGTGTGCCACATAATCATAAACCATACATCATAGCGTAACCCATGTAATAAAAATGGGATTCTTAAACAACATGACATCATAAAACAATTCATATAAGATAAAGGAATTCATAAAAATATTTCCATCACAACATAATCAAATCCATGTAATAATAGGGATAAAAACAGAACCCTTTTATTATCTTAGATGTAAAATAATTTCGATAAAACACTTGAACTTCATTCTTGAGGAAAATATCCTTTCTACTTCAAAAACACTTTTCCTTTCTTAACATGTCATACAATTATAAAATAAATAAGTTGATTAAAAATGAACTTGAAAACTTATAAATGATTATTCTTGGAAATAATGTTTTAAAAATCCATTCATGCCGTATAAGTTAAAAAAACATTTTTCGTACTTTTGTCGAAAAAGTCAAAAAGTAACTCGTACGAAAAACGACAAAAGATTCCTTTCATACATATTACTAAAAACTCACCGAAGGGTAAAAATGGATTTAAACAATTTTAGTTGGATGGAAATAATATTAAATATTGATGAAACATGGATGTGGATGATAAAATACACCCCAGTAAATACTTACGAATAAACAATCTCGGATAAAAATGAGATTGTGATATTTCCCTTACCTTAGGTCCGATTTGCTTTGTATGTGTCCGAAGCTCCTGTATAATGGTTTAAATAATGTTATTGACTTATTCCAGAATCATACATATTGATATGATATCATATATGGTCATATTCTTAGCTTCTTGTTAGTAATATTTCATTGTTACTTGTTACTCGGGTCTTTATTGCCTTTTGTTCTTATGCGTGTTTTGCCGAATAAATTCTTATTATTCTTTTAAGGTTATAGATACCATATATCCAGAATGTTATTAGTGTAAAATATGTCATATTTATTCATTAAATTCATTTATATAATTACTATGTAATGATGATCATGTAGAACGAGTCGCATCACATCGTGGAGACGGTATTCCGTACGTACGCACGAGTGATGATATCATTCCTATGATCATGGAATTGTATTGGAGTATATGTATATTATTTCAGTATCAATATTACTTTATAATAATCATAAATAGTTACTCATTACACCATTATACCCATCCTTGTAAGGTGATGGTGGAAAATAGATTACACCACGGCGTGGAGACGGTATTCCGTACGTACGCACGCACGGTGATATCATTTTTCCGTAGGATGGATAGAAGGTGAATTAGGGTTGTTTCATATTTATAATAACATATCAGTATGTAAGTAATACTGATGTTATTACTTTATCATGAAACAACTAAAGAAGAATAAGTTGAAGAAGAAAGAAATTGAAAAGATCGGTAATGGATATTACCTCTTCTTTGGAACGCTTCTTTGAATCCTCCACTTAGGGAACTAAGATTGGTCTTTGAAGAAGACCAGGACCTCTAGGATTATTCTAGGGAAGTGGAGAGGAGAAAATGGCAGGGTTTGGCCGAGCTTGAGTGCTCAAATTGGTGTGAGGAGGAGGGGGAGGAGGTGCCCTTTTATAAGGGAGGAGAGGGGCACCTTAGGAATACCTCAAAATATTATTTTATATTAAAGTCAAAATCGGTTTATAATGGTTCCAAAGGGTCTTATTTCGAAGTTAAAGTGGGTATGGGTCGAAATCCTATCAACCAATAAGATTTAGAAAAGTTTAGGTTATTATTTTAACCTTATCAATTAGGTTTAACTCTAAGTTAAATAATTTAACTTTTACCGTGTCTTTTGGTTTTCTTACACTATATGGTTAATACACTTACTATAAAATGCCAAACGAATCCCAAATTGTTTATTATTAATATATATATCCTTATCTAAGTCATTTGGCCGAACCTTAGATTTTTAGGAATAAAATAACAATTAATAATATAATATTTGATTTAAAAACTATTTTGTGTCAATTTTGACACTATTTGATATATGATTTTTTTGAAAGTCATAACAGAATTATATGTTCGAACCAAGTTGATTAAATCAACACTAATATATCATAGTAACCTAGAATAGTAGTGTAATTCATAAAAAGTCTCAAATTAAATTTATTTTGGTGTTTATAACATCAATTATGTCAATATTTCATTAATAAGATAATTACTGCATCATCATTGTGTCATAAATAAATTAAATTATTTAATCTCTAAAAATTATAAATAAAATACCATAATGCAGGAAATCTTTTTAGCTTTCTAATGAATATTTATAGTCGAATTTATCCTATGTATAACCCCATATTAAAAATGTTTTAGTTATTACACTTTGATTTTAACTATTTTAACTATTTATTAAATAAGATAATATTAAATGTCATAATCTAATCCAAGTGGACCTAAATGGTCATATTATATTCATAAGTTTGTTTTTGGTTGAACTAAACTTATCCAATAGAATTAGGACATGTGTTAGGGTAATAGTAATATCATATTTACCCTTAGTTACCCAATTTACTATTAACCGTGGTAAAAAAAGTAAAAAGTTACTATTCACCAAAAATTATTTTCATCTCATTGAACCACATTTTAGTCCTTGATATTAACCGTGTCTATCGGATTTTTAAAATTCCATTCACAGAAGTGGTAAAATTAAGTTTTATGCAAAATTCAGTTTTTAACCTACCACTTAGTGGTTTCACTATTCATCAAAGATTGAAAGTTTTCAGAAAAATACCAAAATTTCACCCTAGGCTAATTTCGATATTCCGAATCCAAAAATGAAGTCCATTTTGAAAAATAAAATTTATAAAATTTTAAAAAGTGGTTTTTACTATTCATAACGGCTATTTTTATTTTAATAGCATATAGTTGTTTAGTGAAACTCGGTATTGCGTACGACACAAGCTATCGAGGAAGGTAACGATTTCGTGTAAAGCAAGCCAAGCAAGTGTTGTGTAGAAAAAGATTCCTTTGATGATTAATATAACATAAAAGTCTCGGGTGTTACACATATGACATTCCCATAGGGTGTCTAAAGACCTGGAAGATATTTATATAGTTTGAAATAGGTCACATTTTACATGTATAGAGGTCATCGTGGGAGAATAGTTTTCATGACCAGTTGAAACCATGATACAAGGCTAACATGAGTAGGCACTGTTTTATATGTCAGGTGACATATCTGAATGACATATAAAGGATTGTGTGATAGGAATAGTGGGTTTCATGAGACCAAGCTAGTGTGCACATTGGGGATAATATGACTGGCTCAGACATGTTCATGGGGTTTTTCATGCCCCCAAAAATCATGTTGAAGGACTGTAATGAGATAGCGGCGTCATATCATGGAATCATCGCGTGTCTTTGGATAACTCACACAAAGTGCACGGGGACCATTGAACATGTCTTCCATTTAAGTCAATAAAATTTAATCTTTTCTTTATCCCTTGAATTGAGAATTTATTTGTAACACCCCAAGCTTCCACGATATGTTTCCCTTTGAATAATGCAATAGCTTACATTGTACGCAACTTCAAAATTCTAACACACCATGACTAATCGAATTAGCCTTTAGGAATAGTAATACCCAATTTTTGAAATTTTATAAATTTTATCTTTAAAAATAGACTTCATTTTGGGATTCGGAAAATCAAAATTAGCTTAGGGTGAGTTTTTGGTATATTTCTGAAAACTTTCAATTTTTTATGAATAGTGAAAAATACTAAATTTTAATTAAAAACAACCTTTTTAATATAAATAATTTATAGTGATAAATTATACTATTGAGTGGTTTTTAAGTATAATTCGATTATATTTTTACCATTTAATAAAATTTTGGTCATTGGATGTAATTTAACTTGTAAACTGGACATAAACAAGTGTCAATCTTTTGATAGTTATTATTTCTAAAAGACACACTTTTTGTTTTGACTATGAGAATTAATTTTAAATAAATTTCTACCACTTATGTGTTTTGAATTTAGAAAAATGGATTTCATATTTAGAATCAAGAGGTCCAAATTGTGTAAATATATAAATTTTATTTTTAGATATTTTGAATAATTACTTCAGTAAATATTTTATTTACCATGGTTAAAGGGTAAATCCGGTAAATAAGGGTAAAAAAAATAATATTATAACAATATTAAATTACCCTAACACATTTCCTGACCCTATTTACTGATAAATTTCCGATCATGGGCATCATTGGGTCGATTTTGGGACCACATGGAGCCAGTTGTAAGTTATAATGACACTTTATATTAATTAAGTTAAAGTAAATACAAAAATGACATAAGCATATATATTTTAGTAAAAAATATTACATAGTGTTATGTATGTTATTTATTAAACTATGAATATTCATTATAACGATAAAAAAATTTCCTACATAATGGTATTTTATTTATAATTTTTAGACACTGAATAATTAAATTTATTTATGACACAATGATGATGTAATATTTTCCTTATTAATGAAAGAATCAAATAAATGGTATTATAAATGTTACAATAAATATACTATGAATGTTTTTATTCCATACACGAATTATATTGTTTAATATGAAATGTTAGGATTAATTAAAATAAATTTATTTCGAATTAATAATGTTGTTAGGACATTAACAAAAATCAATTATTAAATAGTGTCAAAATTGACATAAAAGAGTTATTAAAATAAATATTATATTATTAATTGATATAATATTCCTAAAAATATAAGGTTCCTCCAAATTACATATATAATTATAGTTATATCATTAATGAACCACTTGGGGTTCGCTCGATAGTTTATAGTATGTTTATTTACCAAATAATATAAAAATACAAAGAGACAAGGTAAATGTCAAACTATTTATCTATGAGTTAAATCTAAATGATAAGGTTAACATGGTGACCTAAACCTGTCTAAAACATATTGGTTGAGAGGATTTTTACCCATCCCCAGCTTAGCCTCTAAATAAATCACTTTTGAGCCATTTCAATCTGAAATTTATTTTATTATAAAATAATATTTTAAGTTTTTCCTAAGGTGCCTCCCACCCCTCTTATAAAAGGGAACTTCCCCTTCTCTCAAATTCACACCTTCAAAGCCATTTGGATCGGAAAAACCTACCCAAATATCCTCCCAACTGTCCTCTATTCATCCTAGAGGCCTTAATTTAGTCATAAATCCCACCTAAGGAGCCCTTTTGATCAAATCAAAAGGAAGAACCCGAAAAAGAGGTAAATATTTCATCACCTATTTCAAGTTCTTTTCTTATTCCACTTATTATTTCCTTATTCTTTCCATTCTGAAATAATAAATCCAGTATCTTATATATAATAAGATGTTATTATAAATATAGTACAAAACTATTCATTATTCTATCCATCATTTGAATGACATGTATCCATAGGTCCATACGTACGGCTTAACGTCTCCACGTCGCGGCGTAGTTGTTATTCAATACAATATTATTTGGATGGGTATAATAATGAGTATAACTGATGTAAATAATAAATATAAAATGATAATAATTCTGTATATATGATATGACATTCAATTATATACGATTTTAATATCCAAAGAATGATTTTTTAACTCGTGCGTACGTACGGATTACCATCTCCACAAACGCGGTGAGATTCATTCCCCATCGTATCCATTCAAGACTAATTTTCATTTGATTATTAAAAATAATGTTTAAAGACATAATAACATTCTGAATATGAATAAAATACATCCTATCCATATCAAACATTACTTACGTAACAAATAATATAAAGGAAAATGAATCAGTTAACACCTAAAACGATGATACTACTAAAATATTATTAACAAAGCAATATTATAAGATCATATATGATATCATATTTACGTATATAGTTCCTGTATAATTTAATAACAATGTTTTAACTAATATACAAGATTTTAACATACCATCTACTAAGGAAAAGTACAAGGTAAGGGTTAAATTTCACAATCTCTTCATTATGTGAGGTTGTTTATACGTAATTATCTACTGGGACCTCTTTATCATCCACATCCATGTTTCGTAAAAATGTATTTCAAAAATTTTTTACTATTTAGTAGACAATGGGTTAACGTAATTTATACCCTTATTTGAAATTATATGTTTTTGAAAGGAATCTTTCCGTCATTTTCCAAAAAAAATATTTTATGACCTTTTCAACAAAATTAAGGTAAGAATGTTTTTTTAACATATACTGCGGGTGCGACTATTTTTCGCCGTTATAACATCATCGAAGCTTACCTTACAAGCTTATAAGAATATTTTAAAAATACATGTTTTCTTTTATAATAATGTTACTTTTAGATGATTTAGAAAAAAAGATATTTCTCTCAAATTGTTAGGTCCACTAGGCCAGATACCCTGAGAGGGGGGTGAATCAGGGTATTACAGATTAAAACAACTACCCCTTTTTGATCTTGTTTTGTTGTTAGACAAATCCCTCTTCTCTCACCTTTCTGATAAAGATTATGAATGAACCTTAAAACATGCACAGGACATAGCGAGCACAAGACACATCGATTTTTACATGGTTCACCCTCACTGGGCTACGTCCAAAGAGAATACACCGACAGTGTGCTGATGCACCAATTCCACTATAAGCGCACTGTTGTCTACAAGTTCGGAGCGGACTCACTGTCCCTCCTAGTTTACAACCACTCACACTATGAAAGCTCTCTGCTCCCTCAACTGAAGTCCGATAACTGATTCTCCAGAAGATCCACTCATAGTTTATAGACCTATAGGTCTCTTCATTATCCCTAATGAAATATGCATCCTTAACTATTTATAGATGCTCTTTTGACATCCAACTTTCACCCGCAGATGAATCTCACTTTGCACTGGGTGTACCAGGAAACTACAATTTTTACGCGCAACCGTTACAGCACCGTGCGTGAAATTTCCTTGACTTGCACGAAATACAATTTTCGCGCAACACTTTCTTCTTCGCGCAACCTCTTCTTTTTTCGTGCACCCACTTTACTACCTTGTGTGTAATTCGTTGCTTTTGCGTGAAATTCACTTTTTGGACAACACCCATTTTTACGCACAACACCCTTTTAGGCGCAACAAATTATTTTACGTGCAATAGCTTTTACGCACACCCCTACGCTGCCTTGCGCGTAATTCATTGCATTGGCGCCAAATTTACTTATCGTGAAACAAGCTTCTTTTCACGCAACCCTCTTGCGCACTCCAATTTCATGCACCAGATCTCGGATAATCTATATGGCTTGATCTTCTCTTGAATGCAAGGGGGTCACTCAATATTTATAGGCAAAATCGACGCCATGAGAAAAACCCTTCTTGAGCGCATAATTCACTTCTTTCAAGAAAAACAAATCTTCCACGCTACACTATTTTTCGCGCACGGCTCCAATATTTCACGCACATCATGCCTTTGCTAATTTTCAAGCTTCGGAACTCGGAACACCTCTTGCACGAAAAACATCATCCCTTTATTTCGTGCATCCTGCAAATATTTTGCGTGCCACTTTCGTATTTCGCACACCGTGAAAATATTTCACGCACCGCAATCCTTTTTCGCTCTCCACGCAGATTTTTCATGCCACGCTAAATTTTCTGCGCACCTCTTTCCTTTTTCACGCTCCTCCCTTTGCCAAAAACACATCTCTCCATTTTCTGATTTTCAGGCCCAAAAATTTGGCAAGCACTAGAAAATCGTGGCACCTTGTATCTGCTCTTTTTGTACAACCTCCAGATTGTACATTCCTTTTTTGAGGTTCTTCAATCAATCATAGATTGTTAAAAGAAACCCTTGAACCCAAAAAATCACCATGTAATCCCCCTTTGCAAACACCCTCATACATCATGGTCTGCTTTGTCAAAAAACACAACATGGATGTGAGGTTTCCAGGGGCACGCAGTAGAAGTCGGTGGGCCGGGGATTTTAAATTTTTCATCGGCGGAATGATGGTACTTGTTGTCACCGATGATCCGAGCCCCGGAGAGGTCCAAGGATCTCGCGTAGATTATTAAAAGCACAAAATTTAAATGAAAACGTACGCATTTCAAATCCGAAGGCGCGGTCGAATGCCGCTAGCCGATGGCGATCGGCGCTTGAAGGATCCAAAGTAGGATCCCTCTAGATCATCCACACGTGCTCAAAAAATCCGCGGGAATGCTGATCATCGAACTCCGGGTGCTATCGCAGTGATTTAACGATATCTTCGAAGTCCCGAGGATCACCGCGTCATTGATCTTGTGATGCGTAAGGAAGAACTTGATCCGAGCTCTTGGATCATCAGCTTTTCTCTCTAGGAAGCGGGAGGAGAGAGAGGCTCTCAATTTTTCATTCCACAAATGAATGAATAGTGATATGCACACAAAAGAGAGAGAGCCTCCTCTCTTATTTATAGAGACGTTGACAAATTCCTGATAGGGTTCCCCAGCCCCCGTTAATATAAATGTTCTCTAAATAAATAATTTCGACGGACTAAACTGCGCCAATATTATTTAATATTTTATCACATATTTGTAATATATATATATAATATATTACATGATAAAACCGGGCCATTTAACTTGACTCGCTGTCCCGCTTAATATTAAACGAACCTTGAATATTAAAATAATATTCCATCGATTATTATTTTCTCTTATTTACTGAACTATTTAATACATTAAATAAATTCAATCCGAAATATTAGTAACTTGAATATTAATTCTTTTGGTGATCGGAAACTTGGACAACGCTCGGACCCCGTGGCAGGGCCCACTATGTCCATATACCCATTCAACTGAATAGGTGTGGATTCTTGAATACACTGTTGTGTGTGACCCTCTAGGCCCTTATCTAGATAGCAGTGAATAAAATCCACAAACCAAGAGCGGAGTCTAGCAACTCACCATGGCCCCTATAGAGATAAGGATAATCATAGCAACAACTACCATCCTATGAACACTGATTGTGTACTATAGTCTCTTTGTCATTAAATATCTCATAAAGTAGGACGCACACTTGTGTCATCATCCTTATCTTGCTTTATTATTTGTTGATCTATACGGATGGATTCGCCTTTCTACTACTTTGGCCAAAGACTTATGAAGGCTGCACCATACTGTTCAACCAGGCCTGAGATATACAACTTCCTAAACATGGAAGCGACAAATTCTTTCTTGACCATTCAACCAACGTCATACCACCAACGACGCACCCAACACAAACTACCTCACCATGACATTACTTCCATGGTTTTTTTCTTGCATTAATGTATTTAATTAAATGATATACATTGGTAATGGTCTCAAGTCAGGAGACCAATACACATGTCTGTAGATAGAAACAACCAATGACACCCAAAACATGTGGTGTTTGTATTGGCAGGTCTGTCCTCATGATCTCACTACTAGAGATCACCAAGTGCGAACATCATGAGAACAAGTATCAATGCTTATGATCCCCCAGCACCTGATAGTCAAAAATATACTGTGTTCAGTCAGTGAGATGTATCTAAACTATAGAACATATATTTAAGATCAATGTCATTGTATCTCGAAGTTCTCATTACAGCCTGGGATTTGCTATAACCTCTTGACACGACAATTAACCTTTGGACATTACCATTATTATAGTGGACGCAGAAAAGTCGGCACTATAATGGTAAGATATCATTATGCATATCTAACTATAGACATGATACGGTAATCAAAATTACTAAATAGTTGGGTCTAGGGCACCCACTATTTCAATACTCCCACTTGCACTAGATCCAACTTGCTAACTAAACTTGTTAGCTACTCACATGGTAAATATCGGGCTTCTGCTGAGTAATGGATTTAACTATTGGGCCTTCCATGTTATCGCTGCATGGCATATATGTTATATGCGACCTCATCGACTTGAGTAAAACTTCTCAAGATAAGGTATCTTTGAGTATATTACTTTTTTCCATTATCATAACTTGAAAACTTGGATAGTAATAATATCATAATTTTCATTATGATAATACTTTTCTCTCTAGGTGTGAATACAAGAACTGGGACAAATCATTGAGATTTATAACTGCTTTTTAGAATCCTTAGATGCTGCAACGTACTCGGTATTTGTAGGCATGAATACCACAAGCTTTTATGAGCTTGACTCACACATCTCCTTTTTCCTAACAGCAATACTAGATCAAATTGATCTAAGGATTACTAGTTTGTGTCCCACCAAAACTAGTATACCTTCCTCTCCATATTCCAGGTACATATCATTTGTACTTTCCGAGGTACAAGATGATAGTTATGACTACATCACTTGCATTGATCCTGGAAATAATTGATATCTGCCTATAGTAAATTATATCCCAGCAGTATCAATTATTGTACATAATATGGGATATGTGATTGATCCATCACTAAAGCATATGGTATCAATTTACAAATTTAATCTCTACACATCCTTCGAACATTTTAACCTGGAGAGATTAAGCCATGTGACATAGGCAACAATTCTGAACATGAATTGTTCCCACTTGTATTTTTTTCAATACAATGTCACTATATGTACGATTGACTAGGACCAAGCAACATTTGGATCTACGTGAGTGGATCCTGTTCCCTAGAACTTAGGTTTCTACGTGAAGTCAATCATTGGAGAATTTATTTTAACCTGATCTTATCTAACTTTAAAATCAAAATATATTTTCCATATGTTGCCGAAAATATTTCATTTGGAAAACAATGGTGCTCCCACAAACCTTTGGTAGACACAAGGAAAAGATTCATTTATAAGGAATGCTCTAAGACTGTGTGGCTTACTTTATTCTAGAACTGGATTTCAGTAACTTTCAACCCTTATTGGCATCATTTGATGTCATCATCTCTTTTTGGTTGCGTTGTATAGACACCTTCCATGAAAAATGATCTTGACATCCAATGACCAATAAAAAGATCTTAGAAGTTCAGCTATGACAAGTAAAATTCTAATAGAGTTAGTCGTACCGACTTGGTATAACCAATCGAGCTTTATTGGTACCATACTTGTACCATCCATGTATCATTTCATATGAATACCCATAGTAGTATTCAATTTATAAGCCCCTTTTCAATTTGATACATGGAATCCATTATTTAATTTTAGTTCATCTTGTCAATCTTTGCTCGTTGACATATACTTCTTACTTGTAGGATTTATTATTCTTGATGAATAATTTATCACTGGCCGCGGTGAATATAAAACCATCACCATGGTTTCATACTTCCTATGCAGTATGTGTCTATGGAACATTCCTATTCAACATGCACTTGTGGAACTTGTTCACTATGCCTACCATTTGTGCATCTCGAGCATTGACTAAGACCAATTCAATTCAGCTCCCACTATCTCTAATAGAGATGTGCACCCTTGTATAGAAATACAGTCTAATAGTTTACTACATTTTTTCTATGTTAGGTATTTAGGTAATATCTTAAGAAACTGTTAGGATAATTACCTCAAATGCACAACGTGTTTAAATTGATGCATGTTTGTTTAAATCCTAACAAACACTTTGCATCTATACACGTCCTATGACATAATGGATTTTCCATCATACTATGAATCGTATGATATCCATTTCTCATTTTAGTTGGCATATTGGTTATGGGTTTACGCTGTTATTTGGAAATCACATTTTGAAAAATGATGAAAGTTTCTACAAGTTGCAACATTGATACAACTTACATCACAACTTTGATGTGTAACATATGCGTTTAGGAATTGCTCCACGCTACATGTTTTGTTGACCAATGTTAATATGTAAGACTTTATCATCGATCCTCCTTATGAACATCAACACGGTGATGTAGATAAGGTAACATGCATTTAGGAATTACTCCACGCTACATTATCATGATCGATGATTGCTTGGTTATGATATTCTTCGGCCTTCCGATCCAGAGAAACTCATATCTTCTAACCAAATTTATACTTCAATATTCCTTAATGACTGAAAGGAAACTTATGAAGTATCTTTAACTCTTTCTTTCTTTGGAATAGTTCACACTATCTTGTTGAACTAACCTCGAAATGATTTTTCGCATACCTTTATTTCTAAAGGTTTCTTTACGTAAACTAAGGGTGTCAATAATACCATAGGTGTTTAGCTATGCTGAGCCTGAATACCATACTAGGTATATAGTTGATGTCCGCTTTTAGTTTTACTTGACAATGAATTCACATTGCCACAACTGGGTAGGTCTTACATTTTATATTCATCATGTATTTCCATTGATTCAAATAGTAGTGAACTATTTGTTGAGTATGTTACCTGAAACAACATTCATTCCAAAACATGGAATAATGTATCATCATGTCCAAATGGGCACATGAGATAAAGTTTTTCAATTATACTCCACAACTTGTTCAATTTTAATCAATCACTTGGCAATTAGAATTTATGTGTTTCTCCCCGCTGACTTAGGAATCACCTTTTCTCAACTGCATGAAGAAGACACATTACTTCTAGTAATGTTTCTTGACTTAATTGGTTATTGTATTTCAATACATATATGTGAAAATCATATTGTATTTTAATACCCAAGAAGTATTCGAGAAAACAATAACTTTATTTGATGAATATAAACTGAACGAGAAGCGGGTACTTGCTTCTTGTATTTCAGTTTTTAAACTTCCATGAATTTATATAATTATGTAATGAAAATAACCTCTTGTTAAATAGACAACCAGTTTTATTGAAGGACATGACGAAGGTGCCGTTTGGCATAACTTTCTATAAGCCTTTTCGCCTTTTCATTTAATGTATTCTCCATAAGAATAAACAATGGCGTTATCTCCAATATTCTTATTACTTCGCAAATGTTACCTTAAAGGTAATGAAGCGCTTACTCTACACCATTCGTTTGTACCTCTAAACGAAAATAGCGTATTTGGGTGTAAAAGGTATAATAATGGGATGACATAAAAGATTGTGAACTGTCTTTCACTTTACACAATCGAAGTGCAATCATCACATTCATATCTTGCTTCACTTTTTCATCGAAAGGATCTTGTAGATGAGACTACATGTGATCATCTTCCAAGTCTTGATGTAGTGACCAAAACTAACATCATAATTTGATGATAGAATTATTACTGAACCATCATATGATTTATTGATGAGTCTCCTATAAGCTGTTTTACACCCTCACCTTTTAAGGTGGCTTAACAGGTTGGGACACAAGCACCTTGAATTTCCATTATGGTAGTAATGTGCGCAAGCACCTATAATACACTTGGAATTTCATGCTTGGTTTAGACAATAACTTTGTCTAATATTTATCACAGTTTTATTGTGGTATTGTTTGACATTATCTGCAAATATTCTTTAGCAGATTTTACTTTTATGTGATTACCTAATCTTACAATACTGATTATTTAATCATTAAATGTCTCCCACTAATTTTTCGAATTATAAGAACCCTATTTACTAGAATGGGAATACTCTTGAATATTCTACTGGAAAAGATCCCCGAACCTCCCTCATAGTCTACAATCTAGGGCTACGCCACTACTCAGAGGGTCTAAGGTAGGCTTTTGACTAGCCAATCGCATTAGCTCGCGGTTCTTTGATCTGTTGAGTGAAGTCCCAGATTCAAAAATCATTTACTGATTTACTCAATGCTTGCCTCTAAAATTACAACAAACTAGCTAAGGCTATATCTTTGCTACAATTTTAGTTAAGTCGACCCACCACACAAATAAGAACTCCCCAGTAGTAAGAGGCACCCTCAGCTGAGGCATGAAACGACACCTCGAACACCCAGCTTTGTTCAAACTTGAATGATGGTAGGATATTTGTGACTTAATATTTTCATTGAGGGTTTTTTTGGTTTCTCTCAACGAATGTAATCCATTTCTATTAATCTTGTTCATCTACGTTGTCATGCTCACAACTATACATCAATAGAAATCAAACATCACTTCATCATGCATTTTATTATTTATCATTTTATGTATTTTAGCGCTGTTCTAAAATATATAAAATAATAAATAAATGCATAAAGATAAAACTACTACCCGACTGGTCTTGAGCATCTAAACGACCTAAGGGGAATCAAATCTGTGTCGAAACTTGACACTATATGCATCTCAAACCGTGTTGTATGTATGCTTCTCATTTGGAGAATCGCCTAATCTTGGCAGAGTCAACGTCACGTAATAGAGTACCGCCTCGTCTTGGCGTGGTACACGTGTCATCTTGCATCTTCTTGATCAATGTGCTCCACCTCGTCTTGGCGGGGCCGATGTCGCTCGTCGTCTTTGTCTGAAGTACAAAGATACTCGTGCGCAAGTGAGGGGAACTTGGGTATAAATTTACATCAGGTAAATTGGGCGCGCAAACCCTTATATATTTTAACCGAAAACAAAGACGATGTGCATACCGTCATTTAATTAATTTCACAGATCGCACACAATTTAAAATAAATAATTAAATAAATAATTTTAAATCACACATACGGGGCCAATGCTCAAGACCAGTAGTCGGGTACAATATATTACGTGATAAAAATTAAAATGCATAAATAAGTATGAGGGATATATAATTAAATTAAATGAATTACTAAATTTAAATAATTTAATTAAATAACAGTCCTTTAATTAATTTATTTTTAATACTTAAAATTAAATTAATTAATTAGTTTAATTTAATATCTAAATTAAATAAATTCTAATCAGGTATTAAAATTTATTTCACAACAATTAATATATTTATTACTTTAATTAATTAAAGTAATTAATTATATTAATTGATTTAACTTAACCCGAAGGGTTACCTACCCGCTAGGAGGACCGGGCGGCGGCCCGGTAATCTTGGCCAGGGTGCTCCCAAAGAGGAACCGAGGCGGGCAGTCGGTCACGGCTGTGCAGCCTGTGCTTGCGCTAGGCAGGTTCTCACACGAATTTGGCCAGAGCTGGCACGCAGAGGAGCGGGGCAGACAATGGTGGTTGGCTTGCTGTTCCATCTTTGTTCTGCCTGAGTGGGAGACCAGCGGGGTGAAGGGCGAGACCGCATGTTCGGAGGGGAGGTCTCAGTGCAGGGCTGGGCCGTGGCAGCCATGCGGGTCTGCAGGGAGAGGGGCGCTGAAGGCATGCGGGGGATCCGAGTACTATAGTAGGTCATGTCGGAGGAGGACCAGGCGGCGGGGTGCTCGGCAGGGTGTGCCATGCGGGTCCGCCAGAGGAGGAGAAGGCGGCACTGCATGCACCGCTCCAGCTGTGCGTCGTGTGGGAACGTAGTGAGAGGGGCAGGCGACAGGTTCCCAGGGCTACTATCGGCGATGGGGCGTCGTCCTGGTGCTGCAGCAGGTCGCCGGTGGAGTAGCCTTGCGGCGCACTGGGAAGGAGAGGGTGGATCCGGGAAGAGCGTGAGGCATAGGGACTCCCGACCTGTTGGAGGAGCGGCGCTGCATGGGGACGGCCGGGGCATTCAACTCCCTGGTGCTGCAGCCACTCGGGGTGGAGGGAGACGATCCGGTCGGAGATGCGGCATGCTCCGGTGCTGTGCGGGAGGAAGAGTAGGCGAGACGGCCTAGGGCGGTGCGCCATGCGGTAGGAGCTCTATGCGGCGCTGCATGCACTACGCCTGGGGAAGGGGTCCGCTCAGACCCCTGGAATTCCCCTTTTTTTTGCATTCTTTTGCTGTCCATGTAGTAGCCCTCCCCTCTTTTTATTTTTTATCACTTTAAGACTTTTTTTTAAAGTCTTTTCTTTGCCCCTTTATTTTATTGAGTCAATCCTCCATTTAATTTTCTAGAAATCTATATATTAGCCTTTAATAATAATAATAATTATTATACTAAAAATTATAATAATAATAATAAAATAATTATTATTTTAATAATTATAAAACAATTATTATTATTATTTTTAATTTATGATGATAATTATTATCATTAAATAAGAATAATTATCAACCTTGTTAGTGTTTTAGGAAAAACCAAAAACAATGATGACAAAAAAAGATTGGAAAAAATAATACTCGTGATCATATCAAAAACGCGATCCTTTCTTAATATTTCATATGACCATATCTTGGCCGTTTGAAATTGGATCGGCGCACGGTTTGAACCGTTGTGTCTGATTTTGAACCGTCTACTTAATTTCATGAAAATTAATTTTATTTGGATTAGAAAATCTACACGACTCCCTCTGATACCACTGTTAGGTTTCAGGGGGCCCGCAGCGGAAGTCGATGGGCAGAGGATTTTAAAATATTTGTCGGCAGAACGACGGTACTTGTCGTCGCCGATGATCCAAGCCCCGGAGAGGTCCGAGGATCTCACTTAGATTATTAAGAGCACAAAATTAAGATGAAAACGTACCCATTTCAAATCCGAAGGTGCGGTCGACTGCCGCTAGCCGATGGCGATCGTCGTTTGAAGGATCTAAAGCAGTATCCCTCTAGATCATCCACACATGCTCCAAAAATCTGCGGGAACGCCGATCATCGAACTCCGGGTGCTAGCATGGAAATTCAATGATATCTTCGACGTCCCGACGATCACCGTATCGTTGATCTTGCGATGCGTGAGGAAGAACTTGATCCGATCTCTTGGATCATTAGCTTCTCTCTCAAGGAAGTGGGAGGAGAGAGAGGCTCTCAATTTTTCATTCCATAAATGAATGAATAGTGATATGCACAAAAAATAGAGAGAGCCTCCTCTCTTATTTAAAGAGAAGTTGTTAAATACCTGATAGGGTTCCCCAACCCCCAATAATTTCAACGTTCTTTAAATAAATAATTTCGACGGACTAAACTGTGCCAATATTATTTAATATTTTATCACATACTTGTAATATATATATATATATATAATATTACGGGATAAAACTGGGCCATTTAACTTGACTCACTGTCCCACATAATATTAAATGAACCTTGAATATTAAAATAATATTCAATCGATTAATATTTTTTCGTATTTACTGAACTTGTAAATTCATTAAATAAATTCAATCCCAAATATTCGTAACTTGAATATTAATGAATTAATTTAATTATTTTTGTGATCGACAACTTCGAAAACGCTTGGACCCCATGGTGGGGCCCACTATGTCCATATACCTATTCAACTAAATATGTGCAGATTCTGGAATACGATGTTGTGGGTGACCCTCTAGGCTCTTATCTCGATAGCAGTGAATAAAATCCACAGACCAAGAGTGGAGTCTAGAAACTCATCATGGCCCCTAAAGAGATAAGGATAGTAATAGCAACGACTACCATCCTACGAACACAGAATGTGTACTATAGTCTCTTTGTCATTAAATATATCATAATGTCGGACACACTCTTGTGTCATCATCCTTATCTTACTTTATTATTTATTGATCTATACAGGCACATTCTCCTTTCTACTGCTTTGGCCAATGACTTATGATGGTGGCAACATCCGGATCAACCAGGCCTGAGATATACAACTTCCTAAACCTTGAAGCGACAAATTCTTTCTTGACCATTCAACCAACGTCATACCACCAATGACGCACCCAACACAAACTCCCTCACCACGACATTACTACCATGGTTTTTGCCTTGCATTAATGTACGTAATTAAATGATATAAATTGGTAATGGTATCAAGTCAGGAGACAAATACACATGTCTGTGGATAGGAACAACCAATGACACCCAAAACATGTGGTGTTCCTATTGGCGGGTCTGTCCTCATGATCTCACTACTAGATATCACCAAGTGCGAACTTCATGAGAAGAAATCTCAATCCTTATGAGCCCCCAGCACCTGATAGTTAGACAACTACTATTCCCAGTTAGTAAGATGTATCTAGACTATAGAACATATATTTAAGATCAATGTCATTGTATCTTGAGGTTCTCATTACATCTTGGGATCTTCTATAACCTCTTGACACGATAATTAACCTTTGTACATTGCCATTATTATAGTGGACACAGAAAATCTACACTATAATGGTAAGATATCATCATGCATATCTGACTATACACATGATACAGTAATCAAAAGTGCTAAATAGTTGGGTCTGGGGCACCCACTATTTCAACAATGGTGTCCTACTTTGTCAACAAACACAATCACCTCAAAAATGTTTCAATAATGTATGGAGGGATTTTTTCCCAACACAAATAGTTTTGATTTCATCTATGTCAATATCCTTTGATGGATTTTAATTTTGTTTGAAGTTGATTTATTATGATACAAATCTTCCATAATGTATTGAAGGTTTTGTGATTTGTTTGACTGTGGTTGTGTTATTTTATACCATTCAAGGTTTTTGGATAAAGTATTGACATTTTTTATGCTAGTTTTAATACGAATGTTTATGTTATGTTTAAATCTTTTCATATGAGGAATCCATTGGACATAGTAAGTGACGGGTGAAACCTTCCAATGCTCCTCGATGCATTGGTCGGTCTCATAAGACAAACTAGTGTCTTGGCACAAGACCTTGACAAAATCTTATTTGTAGTCTTGTCACAAGGTGTAGAGACCTGGTTTTGGCCTAATAAGACTTTGAAATATTTCTAAGAATATTTCTTGAGTTGGGAAATGAGGTAGTGTTCAATTCCAAGGCCCGGTGTGCCCAAGATTAATTTTATAAAAATGTTAAGTGTTTATATATTATGCACACACAGTTAACTAAATAAAACTAGATATCTCTTAAATGGTTGATTGGATCGGAAATTCGAGACCATGGTTGGGTCTAGAACGCAGTTTTTCCTCTAGGAGTGACATAAAATAAGTCAGTGTGGGATGTTCATACCCCTCGCTCAATATAGATGTATTAAATGGATAAATTAAATTATTAATTTATTCATTTAATATATCAAACCTGAATATCTCTCCAACATGGACTCGGATGGAAATGTTAAGGCCACCGATGAGCTTAGAATGTATGCTTTACCCTAAACATGGTGTAACCTTTGTTGGCGTTGGGTGTTCGACTAATGCGCCATCATGGGAGAATAATTAAATAATTAAATAATTGTTTATTTAATTATTTAATTAATTTCCTTTAACCCGATGGGAGGTTATTAATTCATGTTTATGAGATCTTGGCCTCACAACCATTTTTTCCAATAATGCCTTCTCCTCTCCTCTCCTATCCTCTCCTGTGACGAACAGCGATGAATTCTTGGATCCAAGAGATTCGAAGATCAACGAACACAACATCTTCTTCCATTCGTTGTGCAAGTGCGATCTTCATCAACACCAAGTGGATATTGGTGAACGCAATCTTCAAAAACGATCGATCCAAACCCAAGGTAGGATTTATCTTTGTAAAATCCTTACCCAGTTGAATTTTCATGACGAACGCGAATTAAATGAATTAATTTGCGGATCAAAAAACAATGGGTTAAATCAATTTTTCTCCTCTTTTGTCTTGAAATTGAAAATAATTAAGTGTGATAAATATCTATATGTCAATTTCTCATGTTATTTATTTTCAATGATGATGGTCAAACAAACACGACCATCGATCCGCCCTTTTACCATGCCCTTTTCTATTTCGTCCTACGCGCATTCTTCGACACGCCAAATAATTAAGTGCACTAGAAACTCAATGTTTCGTTGAGCGCGACATATGTACACGGAGATCTTGACCCAAGGATCAAAAATCTGGATTCTTATCTTTTTACCGAGTTAAATCGAAGCTTGAATGGTTCACGAAAGTATCCCGTTGTGTGGGTCCAATGAGGGTTTGGGCGGTTCAAGGCGGCGGTTCGGTGAGGCGATCAGGGGACCGCATAAGGTGAGAGAGGTAGCTCCAGTGGCATGGAAGTGTCTCCGGCAGTTCGGGTGATGTGGATGACCGGGCCAGTGCGAGTAGGAGGGTCCAGCGGAGCGAGGTCGGTAGGGTGAGGCGGTCCGGCAGCGGGACAACAAGGCGAAGCAGGGTGGTCCTGCTCGGCCGATGCAGGCGGTGCGCTGACACGAGCAGGAGGCCGGGACGGCGGAAGGCCGGAGGCGGCATATCCAGCAGAGGAGGTAGCCCACGTGTAGGTCTGACCAGTAGGGTTTGTAGGAGAATAAATCCTGAAATTTTATGGGATAATAGTAAGATTGGAGAGAGAATAGAAAATAAGATAAATAAATTAAAAGAAAAAAAGAGAGAAATCAATCAAGGAAGTGATCGGGCACGCTCGAGTCAAGGAAAGGGGGGCGCCACTTTAGGTGGTGCGTGGCTTTTGGATGTGATAATTTAAGGAATTAAAATAAATTAAAAACAATAATAATATAATAATGTTATTATTATTTTCGTTGGGAAAACCGTATTTTGACGGCATCTTCATCGTGCGACCTCGGTTTCACAAACCATCACTGGCAGTGCGACCCTGACTTCGAGAAGGAATTTATGAGTCTAATATTGAATGTCTTTTTCAGGTTTTCGGATCGGGTACCTGAATCCCTCGAAAAATAATAGATTTAATATTATTATTAAATCTTCGACCCGCCATAACTCAGGCGTGCAATGTCCGATTGACTTGCCGTCAGTGGTTATGTGATCCTGTCATTAATACGATTGATTCAAGTCTAATTTTCGATGCTAAATTCTAGTTCCTGGCTCGGGTTCACAAAACACCCAATAATAATAATAATATTATTATTATGGGGTCTTGTATCTGACATATCTCCCTCATACGGTGTCAGAATGACAAACTGTCAGCGATGTTGTGACCCTAAAATTAAGATGAATGTTTCAAGACTAATTTTGGATACTTAAGTCGAGGTCGAAGCGTAGGTCCCACAAGGCCCGATTCGCGCGTGTTGCGGTGAAATGCAACTTTTTCACCGGCTATTCATTTTGGACAAATGGGTAGTCCATCTCAAGTATTTTTCTATGTGGATCGCAACGGTGTGACCCGTTTGGTTATCTGGTGTCGTTTAAAGTATGACTGGGTTGGATGAAACATGAATCCAACCAAGCCCTCGGCATTAAAATGCCTATAACTTACAGATTGGGTGTCTGATTGACGCACCGTTTGTCGTGTTGGAATATTTATGACATAACGGTCCTTCGGGTTACTCCCTTGTGGAACTTTCTGGTGGTTGAGGTATAACCGATAACCTGAGGTGCAGAACCAGGGCATTTCTTTTAGTAATAGCTAGGATGGCCACTCCCTTTATGACTCAAGGCACAAGTATTCCTTACTACTCTACTCCGGTAGAGACAGGACTCCCCACCTCATGAGTATGGGTTCAGTTTCCTCTGAGATGTTTTTCCTATCTTTGGAGTCGGTACTCCACCACACAGCCATACCTGGCCGGTTGCATGGGTCACCATGTGTTCCAATTACACGGGTTACATACATGGGTTGAGGCCGTGTACGGTCACATGGCTAGAATACACAGTGCGGACCCCAGATACTTTGACATGACGGGTGATCCTTTCTACATGTTGTGTAGTTGCGTTTTACACGACCAGCCTTACGACACCGGACGTAGTACACGGTTAGTACCCGGGGTCAGAGGATAAGGTGTGTAACCTTTCGACACAATGTGTACTTTTCATTACATGGCTTGGTCTTCTTGTCCACCGTATCTTGGACATGTTTCATTTGGGTTAGTGCCCCTTCTTCTCATTCCCCAAATGTTCAGGCATCGTCACCTTCTACAGAAGTATGATCCCTTCAGTAGGACTTTTTGTGATAGAGTCAGGCATCCATCCGAGTGGCCCGAATCAAGATCCTCTATCCATTCTTGACCCTAGTTAGAGTCAGGCATTGACGTGACCAAATATACCAGGGGTTGATCCTCTACCTAGCAGGTGAATCCGGATGAGTCGCGATGTCCGCCAGGGCGCTCGTAGTGATCCTCATCTGTGTATCGTGATGTTTCCCCACTCAGGAGTGTGTCTCCCGCAATGAGAGCATCCATCTATCGTGATATTTCCCACTTAGGAGTGTGTATCCCATAATGAGTGTGGCTATCTCTCGTGGATTTTCCCAACGAATAGCGCTTCTCATACGGATGTTATTAGAGATATCAGATTCGTGGAGTGAGTTCTCCCAAACGAGTGCTTTGTGGAATCTTCTAACTGGAACCCTAGAAAGGGTATGTAGTTGTGTAACTTGTCTCTATACTACACTTCTGAGTTATGGGTATATCTTGTTGCCCTGGGTATATGTATGGGCATATACATGGTGTGAGATTTGATATGAAGATCCCCTAACTCTCTCGTTTGGGTTTCTTTAAGTGATCATATCTATTATTGGGAGGAGATGTAATCTTTTTGTTCACTCTTTTTGTACCTTGTTCTCTCTTACTTCTCACCTCTTCAATACATCTCTTGCTGCTCCCTCGAGAATTCGGGGAATCCTATTGAGAATTATTATACTCACCCATACATGGCTTTTGCACGCATTTGGCATTCCCTTGCAGACGACAGACAGGTTGATCATGACATCAGAGGAGCTTCGGGATATGGGGTGCTTGGACCACGTGCGATGGACGTACCTTGGGATTCAGGAGTGGGACTCTTCCAGCTATTTTACTTTTCACCTGTTGTCGGGTTGTGGCACTTTTCTAGTTGGGTGTGTATTTTTTCTCCTTTCCCTTTCAGTTTTACTTTTCTTGTACTTGTACTGTAAGAGGTCGATGCATTTTTGTTTGGTTCCCCTTTTATAGTATTGTGGAACCTTTCTTCTCTTTTCTCTTAACTTTTTCATTGAGTTAGATGTGTGTGTATGTACAGGTTCTTAGGCAATGGACTCCCCGAGTTTGTTGTTCCTTCGACGCTAGTCACCAGCCCCTGGCCAAAAGAGGCGGGCTTGGGGTAGTTGCGGTTCGAGCCCTTGTACGGGTCGGGTCATGACAGAGTGGTATCAGAGGTGGTTCGACCCTAGGGATGTTGTTCGGATGTTTCCCTAAAATGGTATAGGTTGGGTTTAGGGAAATGGTATCGATATGACTCGAGAGCGGCTCTCAGGCCATGGAGTCCAATGATGGTATGGGCGGCCGACATATCCATTCACCAGGACCCTGATTACCCTCTTGTCGACTCGACACCCTAAGAAACCTATTTCAGGGAACAATGGTACATACATCATATAGGATTGAGTCTTCGGCTGTCCTTCTCAAGTGAGCTCCCCATCGTTGTTGATATATATAGATATGCTCATCTGACCATGTAAATCCTTGATAACATTCAGGATTTCTCCACGACGACAACCATCCAGGATATTAGCTATGCTTCGTGGTGACGATTATGTGAGCGACAAGAGCTCAGTTAATGACCCATCATGCGAGCCCCTTTCTCCATATGGGTAGGTAAGAACACCCCTACCTGTTGAGAAGAAGGAAACCCCAGCTGAGCAGGCTGAGGATGTGTGCAGGTTGAGCGAACTTCATGAGTTCTAGCACCAGAGACCACTGAGGTTCCGTAGTAAGCCAAGCCCTCAGATAGTAGATGTTTTGCTAGAGTCGGTGGTACGCTGGTCTATAACGTTAGTTTCGGAGAATAGACGTTCATGCAGAGACTCTGTAGAGATATCTATGATATTATAGTTCCCTTATGCATTCCCACCTATGCCAAGGTGTGAGAGTAGGAACTAGTGGTAGAAAGATTTCTACCATGCCATACAGTTGGTTGTGATAGTGAGCGCAATAAAGCTGAGACGTCTACTGCAGCTAGAAGACACCAGATGAAAAGATCTCAACATAGGAAAACTTATCATGATCAGTCACAAACACGTGGTCATATGGGACCTCGGTACTTCAGTGAAAGCACGATAGAAGAATCTTGCGGACTTGTGCAATCAAGGTGTGGTAATGTAGAATATTCCCTTAGCGAGAAGTGAGGGAAGTCCCAGACACACCTAGTGTGGGAATTTTCAGAGCAGTTAACTTCCCTATAGTAGACCTTGGTGCAAGATGAGGTTAAAACCTTTATTCAGTCAATGGTGTTGACTCATTCGCTTCTCGAGTGTGTAAGAGAGTCTTAGTTGCAATTCATCGACTATGAAATCCTATGAGACCAGATATACTTAGGTGTTACACTGTATGGATATTCTGAAGGAAGGAATCACGATACTCTGTACTAGTGACAAATAGTGATTCCAGCTGTGGCATGTGATGTAGAGGTTCAGTCGGGGAGACAAAATTTCCCAAAAGTTCTATCAGGTCATTTGAGAATGTGCAAGGGAAGGTTCCGGGTGCAGTGGAAGCACGTGGGTGGATGTGCCCACTTGGCCTTTGGTCATTAGAAATGATCAATCTGGGATCAATACGATGATAAATGCCATACTCCACAGATCGGATCATAGAAATAGACAAAGAAGAAGAATAGTCCCGGAACCACTAATGTGGATCGTCACAGGTTAATTATAATTAATTTAATTAATTGACAAGAAGTAGATTTTATGGCGTTCCTTCTACGTTGATATTTCTGATCACGTTTCGATGTGATCTGTTGTTGCATCGCAGATGCCAAGGGTAGACTTCCTCTAGCGGTGATCCACACGTGCACTACATATCTATGGACTTCACCAAAGGAGTCCTCGGGTGCTAGAGTGGAGAAACCTTTGCTTGCGTTGTCCGCCTTAGATCATCTTGATCTGATGAAAAGGATCTCTCTTGGTCTTGAGATCATTATTGGAGGAATGAGTTCTTTCGGTCTTGATAGAATTCTCCAGAATTTTTGTGCACAACGATTAAGTACAAGTTTCAGGGTTGTAAGGATATTTATAATCGGGTTTGAGGGTGTAGAGTTATAACAATATATAAACGTGTTACACATTTTATTTATTTCATTAACTCTTATTGAAAACCCCATGTCGAAACATTAATTATTTGACATGAACCCACACTGATTATAATAAATATCATTTAATAAAACAATATTATTTCCTCAAAATCTCGACTGAAAAGACTACACAACGTGTAATCATTAATACACAGTGTGTACTTTTTTTTCATAAAACTACACGGCGTGTAGTCATTAATACACAACGTGTACTTGTTGTTCATTTCCTTTCCAAAATGAAAACTACACGGTGTGTAATCATTAATACACGACGTGAATATATTGTTTTCATTTTATTCTTCCCCCATCATTAAAACGATTTATGCTTCCTTGAATAATTATTAAACCATGTACGGGAATAATCTTTAGTCTACTTGAGATACTTGGATACACATAGTGTTTGACCATCTAGGCCCCTTTCTCGTTGGAATTAGGCGGGCTTGCCTAAAATCCAGGATTACTGTCTAGAAACGGGTCAAGGCACCCAAGAGAAAGAAGTTGACGTCGCATCGACGTTTCACCTCATACGAACACTTACTGTGTAATTTAATCCCTTTGCCTCAATATCTCATCAAGCATGTTTCATAGAAGTGTCATAAACCTATATTCTTGATATGTCATTCTTTGAATTCTAGAAATAAACTCGTCGATACCCCATGCCCATGGAATTTGTGTGACAATTCTATTTCAATCAAAGGGCCTGAGATATCTACTTCCATAAATATGGAAGGGAAAAATCCTTCTTCGGCTTATCCATTAACAACATGGCATTCGTGATGCACCCTACACACCCTACTTCCGTCCGACTCTCTTCGTGACAGTTTTCGTCAGCAAATCTAAGTGCGTGAGTCATGACATGAGTTAATGATAATATTCCATTCGAAGGACCATTACACATGCGCGTAGATAGTAATGTCTGATGACACCAAGACATGTGGAATTACAACTGGCGGGTCTGTTCTCATAATTTCTCATCTTGGAGATTACCATGTGCGAACTCCATGAGAGAGAGTCTCGTCTTCTTACGAGTACTCACACATGACGGTTTGTATACCTTGTGTCCTATCATAATATGACATCAAATCGTTGAACTTTATTTAAGAATATTGTTATATCATTTCAAGATTCTCATCATAGCGGGGATCTCCCATGACCTTATTAATGAAACAAATATTCCAGGAAAATACTATATTATAGTCATGCAGATCAAGGAACAATATATAATAAGTGTACATTCATGTAATCAAAGTACAAATAGTTTGTTCTCAGGACACCAACTCTAACTGGAAGGATATGGAATGGTGGCTTACCATCATGACTTAACCCAAATAGTTAGAGTGGGTAAACGATGCCTTACACGTGTCAAAACTGAGAAGATATGAGTGTGTTCCTATACACGTCATCAAATAAATAAAGCCTTATAAGGGTGGACCACCTCTTTGGCCCATATTCTTTGGTAGCATAGAATCATACAGGTTTCCCTAGGAGCGGGAGAACTAAGTGCGGGATCGGTATCCCAAGTGGTTTCCCTGGTTTTTCTTTTCGAGGATGAAAATATTTAAGGGGGGAATAATGTAGAGACCCGATTTTTTCCTAATAAGACTTCAAAATATTTCTAAGAATATTTCTAGAGCTGGGCGCTGAGATGGCGTGCAATTCCAAGGCCCGGTGTGCCTGGAATTAATTTTATAAAAATGTTAAGTGTTTTTATATTACAGACACACGGTTAACTAAAGAAAATGGGATATCTCTTAAAAAGTTGATCAGATCGGAAATCCGAGACCATGTTTGTGTCTGGAACGCAGTGTTTCCCCTAGGTGCGACATAAAATTAGTCGGCCCGGGATGTTCGGACCCCTCGCTCGTTGGCGACATATTAAATGGAAAAATTAAATTATTAATTTACTCATTTAATATCCCAAACTTTAATATCTCTCGAACAGGGACCTAGATGGAGAATCTGAGGCCACCGATGAGGTCAGAACATAGGCTTTACCCTAAATAGGGTGTAACCTTTGTTGGCGTTGGGTGTTCGGCTTATGCGCCATCATGGAAGAATAATTAAATAATTAAATAATTGTTTATTTAATTATTTAATTAATTTTCATTAACCTGATGGGAGGTTATAAATTCATGGCTATGAGATCTTGGCCTCACAACCCTTTTTTCCAATTACGCCTTCTCTTCTCCTCTCCTATCCTCTCCGTTGATGAACGACAATGAAGCCTTGGATCCAAGGGATTCGAAGATCGACGAACACAACATCTTCTTCTCATCGGTGTGCAAGTGCGATCTTCGTCAACACCGAGCGGATCTTGGTGAACGCGATCTTCATCAACGATCGTTCCAAACCCGAGGTAGGATTTATCTTTGTGTACACCTTACCCGGTTGAATTTTCATGACGAACACGAATTAAATGAATTAATTCGGGGATCGAAAAACAATGGGTTGAGTCAATTTTTCTTCACTTTTATCTTGATATTGAAAATCATTAAGTGTGATAAATATCTATATGTCAATTTATCATGTTATTAATTATCAATGACGATGGTCAAAAAAACACAGCCATCGATCCACCCTTTTACCATGCTCTCTTCTATTTCATACTATGTGCGTTCTTCTGCACGCCAAATAATTAAGCTCGCTATAAATTAAATGTTTCCTTGAGCGTGAAATATGGACGCAGAGATCTTGACCCTAGGATCACAAATCCACATTCGTCCCTTTTTTCTGAGTTAAATCAAAATTGGAATGGAGCGAGAAATGATCCTCTTGTACGGGTCCGACGAGGGTTTCAACGTTTCAAGGCGGCGGTTCGTGTGATGTGATTTGGCGACCGCAGAAACTGAACGAGGTAGCTCCGGTGGCATGCGAGGCGGCTCTGACATTTCGAGCAATGCGGAAGACCGGGCCAGCGTGAGTAGGGCAGTCCAGTAGGGTGAGGTCGGCAGTGCGAGGTGGTCAGATCAGTGGGACAACACGGCAGAGCATGGGCGGTCTGGCTCGGCTAGTGGACGCGGTGTGGCGATATGAGCAGGAGGCCGAGACAGCGGAATATCGGTGGTGGAATATCTGGGGGAGGAGGCAGCCCACATTAAGGCCTGGTCGGTAGGGTTTGTAGGAGAATAAATCATGAAATTTCGTGGGATAAGAGTTACATTGGAGAGAGAATCGAAAATAAGATAAATAAATTCAATGAAAAAAAGAGAAATCAATCAAGGAAGTGATGGGGCACGCTTGAGTCAAGGTAAGGGAGGCGCCACTTTTGGTGGTGCATGGATTTTGGATGTGAGAATTTAAGGAATTAAATTAAATTAAAAAAATAATAATATTATAATGTTATTATTATTTTCGTTGGGAAAACCGTATTTTGACGGCATCTTCTTCGTGAGACCTCGGTTTCAAAAACCGTCAGTGGTAGTGTAACACTGACTTCGAGACGGAATTTATGAGTCCAATATTGAATGTCTTTTTTTGGGTTTTTTGGATCGGGTACCCGAAGAGCTCGGAAAATAATAGATTTAATATTATTATTAAGCCATAACTCATACGAGTGACGTCCGATTGACTTGCCATCAGTGGTTATGTGATCCTATAATTAATACGGTCGATTCAAGTCTAATGTTTGATACTAAATTCTGGTTCGTGGCTCGGGTCCATGAAACACCCAATATTATTATTATTATTATTATCAAGGGATTTTGTATCTGACATATCTCCCTTATACGGTGTCGTAATGAAGAACCGTCTACGACGTTGCGAAACTGAAATTAAGACAAATGTTTCAAGAACAATTTTGAATATTTAATTCAAGGTCGAAGCGTGGGCCCCACGCTGCCTATTTCGCACGTGTTGTGGTGAAATGCAACCATTTCAAAGACTATTCATATTGGACAAATGGGTAATCCAACTCGTGTGTTTTTCCGTGTGGATCGCAATGGTGTGAACAATTTTGTTATCTGGTGTCTTTTGAAGTATGATCGGGTTGGATCAAACACAAATCCAACCTGGACCTCATCATTAAAATTCCTATAAATTATAGACTGGGCATCTGATTGACTTACCATCTATCATGTTGGAACCTTTATGACATAGAGGTCTTTCAGGTTGCTCCCTTGTGGAACTTCATGGCGGTTGAGGTATGACCGATAACTTGAGGAGCAGAACCAGGATGTTTCTTTTAGTAAGAGCTAGGTTGGAATATCCCTTGATGACTTAAGGCGCGAGTATTCCTTACTCCTCGGCTCCGATAAAGACTGCAATCCCGCCCTCATGAGTCCGGGTTCATTTTCCTCTATGATGGTTTTCCTATCTTTAGAGTCGGTACTCCACCACATTGCCAGACTAGGCCGGTTGAATGGGTCACCATGTGTTCCGATTACATGGGTTGACATACATGGGTTGAGGCCGTGTACGGGCACATGGATAGAGTACACATAGCAGAACCCAGATACATTGACATGACGAGTGATCGTTTCTACATGCTGTGTAGTTGCATTTTACCCGACCAGCCTTGCGACATGGGTCGTTGTACACGGGTAGTACCCGGGGTCAGAAGACATGGCGTGTAACCTTTCTACATGCCGTGTACTTTTTAGTACATGGCTTGTACTTCTTGTCCACCGCATCGTGGACATGTTTTTGTATGGGTTAGTGCCCCTTCATCTCATTTCTCTTGAAGGTCAGGCATCATTTCCTTATACAAGAGTATGAGACCATCAACAGGACTTTCTGTGATAGAGTTAGGCATCCATCTGAGAGGCTCGGATTGAGATCCTCTATCCATTCTTGACCCTAGTTAGAGTTAGGAATCGACGTGACCAAATATACCGGGTGTTGATCCTCTACCTATCAGGTGAATCCAGATGAGTCGCAGTATCCGCCATTGCCCTGGTAGTGATCCTCATTTGTGTATCATGATCTTTCCACACTCAGGAGTGTGTCTCCTATAATGAGTGTATATATCAATCATGATCTTTACCACATAGGAGTGTGTCTCCCGTAATGAGTGTGGGTATCTCTCATGGCTTTTCCCGATGAACAGCGCTTCTCACATGGATGTTATCAGAGCTATTAGACTCATGGAGTGAGTTCTCCTAGACAAGTGCTTTTTAGAATCTTCAAACTCGATCCCTATCATGGTTATGTGGTTGTGTAACTTGTCTCCAGACTACAGGTCTGAGTTATGAGTATATCTGGTTGCCCTGGGTATATGTGTGGGCATATACCTGGTGTGAGCTGTGAGATGAAGATCCCCTTACTCCCTCATTTTTGTTTCTTTGAGAGATCACATCTATTATTGGGTGGAGCTGTACTCTTTTTGTTCACTCTTTTTGTACCTTGTTCTCTCTTACTGCTCTCCTCTTTAGTACATCTCTTGCTGCTCCCTCGATCCTTCAGGGCATCCTATTAAGTATTCTTATACTCACCCCTTCTTGGGCTTTGACCGCATTTGGCATGCCCTTGCAGACGATGGACAGGTTGATCGTGACATCAGAGGAGCTTCGGGATATGGGGTGCTTGGACTGTGTGCGGTGGTCATAGCATGGGATTTAGGAGTGGGACTCTTCCAGCTGTTTTACTTTTTCACCTATTTCCCGTTTGTGACACTTTTCTAGTTGGGTGTGTATTCTTTCCCCATCCCCTTTCATCTTTACTTATCTTGTACTTGTACTGTTAGAGGTCAATGCATTTTTGTTTGGTTCCCTTTTTATAGTAGTGTGGAACCTGGCTTTATTATTTTTCTCCGCACTTTTGCAATGAGTTAGCAGCGTGTGTGTGTACAGGTTCTTAGGCAAAGGCTTCCCCAAGTTTTTTGTTCCTTCGGCAGCAGTCACCAGCCCTTGGCCAGTGGAGGCGGGCTTGGGGTAGTTTCAGTTAAATCCCTGGTATGGGTCAGGTCGTGACAGAGTGGCATCAGAGGTGGTTCGACCCTTGGGACGTTGTTCAGACGTTTCCCTAAAATGGTCTTCGTTGGGATTAGGGAAAAAGTGTCGATGTGTCTCGAGAGCGGCTATCAGGCCAGGGAGTCCAGTGATGGTATCGGTGGCCGACGTATCCATTCACCAAGACCCTGATTACCCGCTTGTCGACTCAGCAATGCGAAACACCTATTGCAGGGAACAATGGTACATGCATCATATAGGATTGAGTCTTTGACTGTCCTTTTCAAGTCATCACCTCATCGTTGTTGATATATATAAATATGCTCATTTGACCAGAGGACTCCTAGATAAAATTCAGGATGTCTCTGCAACAATAGCCATCCAGGATACTAGATGTGGTTCGTGGCGACGATTCGGTGAGCGACGAGAGCTCAATTCAGGACCCATCATGCAAGCCCCTTTCGCCAGGTGGGCAGGTAACAACACCCCTACTTGTTGAGAAGAAGACAACCCTAGCTGAGCAGGCTGAGGATGTGTGCAGGTCGAGTGCACTTCATGAGTTCCAACACCAGAGACCACTGAGATTCCGTAGTAAGTCAGGCCCTCGGATAGTAGAGGTTTAGCTAGATTCGGTGGTCTGCTAGTCTATAATGGTTGTTTCCAAGAACAGACGTTCGATCAGGGACTCTATAGAGATATCTATGCTATTATAGTTCCCTTGTGTGTTACCACCTAAGACAAGGTGTGAGAGCAGTCACTAGTGGTAGAAAACTTCCTGCCACGCCATACTATTGGTTGTGATAGTGAGCGCAACAGAGCTACGACATCCACTACAACTAGAATACACCAGATGATGAGATCTCAATGTAGAAGATCTTATCATGATCAGTCATAGGCACATGTTCATATGGGACCCATGCAGCACAACGAATGAACAGTGGAAGAATCTTGCAGACTTGTGCAATCAAGGTGTAGTAATGTAGCAGATTCCCTTAGCGAGAAGTGCGGGAAGTCCCAGACTCACCTAGTGTGGGAAGTTTAAGAGTAGTTAACTTCCATACAGCTGACCCTGGTGGAACATGAGGGTACAACTTTTCTTCAGTCGACGGTGTTAACTCCTTCAATTCTGGAGCATGTAAGAGAGTCTTAGTTGTGATTCATCGACTATGAAATCCTGTGTGACCAGATATACTTAGGTGTTTCACCATATCGATATTCTGAAGGAGGGAATCACGATACTCTGTCCTAGTGACAAAAATTGATTCCGGTTGTGAAATGTGATGTCGAGGTTTTTCCATGGAGACAAACTTTCCCACGAGTTCTATTAGGTCATTTGAGACTGTGCAAGGAGATGGAAAGGTTTCATACCATCTTGCCTTCACCCAAATAGTTGGGGTGGGTAAACGATGCCTTACAAGTGTCTAAACTGAGAAGATATGTGTTTTTTCCTACACAAGTCATCAAATAAAGATAGCCATATGAGGGAGGACCACCCCTTTGGTCCATATTCTTTGGCAGCACAAAAACGTACAAGTTTCCCCAGGAGTGGGATAGCTAAGTGCGGGCTCCGTATTCCAAGTGGTTTCCCTGGTTTTTATTTTTGAGGATGAAAATCATGAAGGAGGGAATAATGTAGAGACCCGGTTTTTGGCTCAATAAGACATTTAAATATTTCTAAGAATATTTCTAGAGCTCGGTGCTGAGACGTCATGAAATTCCATGGCCCGGTGTGCCCAGAATTAATTTTATAAAAATGTTAAGTTTTTTTTAAATTACACACACACGATTAACTAAACAAAATGGGATATCTCTTGAACGGTTGATCGGATTGGAAATCAGAGACCACGGTTGGGTCTAGAACATATTGTTTCCCATAGGCGCGACATAAAATAAGTTGGTGCAGGATGTTCAGACCCCTCGCTCATTGGCGATGTATTAAATGGATAAATTAAAATTAAAATTTATTCATTTAATATCTCAAACCTGAATATATCTCAAACAGGGACTCGGATGAAAAGTTTGAGGCCACTGATGAGCTCAAAACTTAGGCTTTACCCTAAATAGTATTTAAACTTCATTGGCGTTGGGTGTTCGGCGTATGCGCCATCATGGGAGAATAATTAAATAATTAAATAATTGATTATTTAATTATATAATTAATTTTATTTAACCTGATGGGAGGTTATAAATTCATGGTTATGAGATATTTCCTTCACAACCCTTTTTTTGCCAACGATGCCTTTTCCTCTCCTCTCCTATCCTCTCCGTTGACAAACGACGATGAAGCCTTGGATCGAAGTGATTCGAAGATCGATGCACGGAACATATTATTCTCATCATTGTGCAAGTGCGATCTTCGTCAACACTGAGAAGATCTTGGTGAATTCAATCTTCACCAATGATCGATCCAAACCTGAGGTAGGATTTCTCTTTGTGAACTCCTTACCTAGTTGAATTTTCATGACAAAAGTGAATTAAGTGAATAAATTCGCGGATAAAAAAAATTGGTTGAATAAATTTTTCTTCACATTTATCTTGATATTGAAAATATTTAAGTGTGATAAATATCTATATGTTAATTTCTCAAGTTCATGATTTTCAATGATGATGGTCAAAAAAACACGGCCATTGATCCAAACTTTTACCATGCTCCTTTCTATTTCTTTCTACGTGCGTTCTTCGGCACGCCAAATAATTAAGCGCGCTGGAAACTCTATGTTTCACTGAGCACGACATATAGACACCGAGATCTCATCCTGAGGATCACAAATCCACTTTTTTCACTTTTTTCTGAGTTAAATCGAAGCTGAAATGGCGCACGAAATGATCCTGTTCTGCGGGTCCGATGAGGGTTTCGGTGGTTCCAGGCAGTGGTTCGGTGAGGCGATCAGGCGACCGAGGAAGGTGAGTGAGGTAGCTCTGGTTGCATGAGAGGTGGCTCTGGTAGTTTGGGTGATGTGGAAGACCGGGCCGACGTGAGTAGGGTGGTCTAGCGGAGCGAGGGCGGTAGTGCGAGGTGGGCCGGTCAGCGGGACAACGCGGCAGAGTAGGGCGGTCTGGCTCGGTTGGTGCAGGTGGTGCGACAGCGCAAGCGGGAGGCCGGGATGACGGAAGGCCCGAGGAAGCATATCCGGCAGAGGAGGCTGCCCGCATGAAGGCCTGGACAGTAGGGTTTGGAGGAGAATAAATCGTGAAATTTCGTGGGATAAGAGTTAGATTGGAGAGAGAATAGAAAATAAGAGAAATCAATTAAAATAAAAATAGAGTGAAATCAATCAAGGAGGTGAGGGGGTGCGCTAGACATGGAGTCAAGGAAAGGGAGGCGCCACTTTTGGTGGTGCGTTCCTTTTGGATGTGAGAATTTAAGGGATTAAATTAAATTAAAAATAATAATAATATAATAATGTTATTTCTATTTTCGTTGGGAAAACAATATATTGACGGCATCTTCTTCGTGCGACCTCAGTTTCACAAACCGTCAGTGGTAGTGAAACTCTAACTTTGAGATGGAATTTATTAATCCAATATTGAATGTCTTTTTCAGGATTTCAGATCGGGTACCCAAAGCGCTCGGAAAATAATAGATTTAATAATATTATTAAATCTTGGACCCGTCATAACTCATGTGTACGACGTCCGATTGACTTGCCGTAAGTGGTTATGTTATCCAGTCATTAGTACGGTCGATTAAAGTCAAATGTTTGATACTAAATTCTGATTCGTGGCTCAGGTTCATGAAACACCCAATAATAATAATATTATTATTATTATGGGATTTTGTATCTGACATATTTCCCTCATACGGTGTCAGAATGACGAACCATCTGTGACGTTGTGACCCTAAAATTAAGACGAATGATTCAAGACCAATTTTGGATATTTAAGTCGAGGTTGAAGCACGGGCCCCATGAGGCCGGGTTCGTGCGTGTTGCGGTGAAATGCAACTTTTTCACCGGCTATTTTTTTTGAAAATGGGTAGTCCATCTCGTGTGTTTTTCCGTGTGGATCACAACAATGTGACTCGTTTAGTTATCTGGTGTCGTTTGAAATACGACCGGGTCAGATCAAACACAAATCCAACCGGGCCCTTGGCATTAAAATTCCTATAACTTACATACTAGGCGTCCGATTGACGCACCCTCTGTCGTGTTGGAACCTTTATGACATAGCGGCCCTTTGGGTTGCTCCCTTGTGGAAATTCATGGCGGTTGAGGTATGACCGATAAACTGAGGAGCATAACCATGGCATTTCTTTTAGTAAGATCTAGGATGTAAACTCCCTTGATGACTCTTGGTGCGAGTATTCCTTACTCCTCTGCTCTAGTAGAGACAGGACTCCCCACCTCATGAGTGTGAGTTCGTTTTCCTCTGAGATGGTTTTCCTATCTTTGGAGTCAGTACTCCACCACACAGCCAGACCAGGCCGGTTTCATGGGTCACCCTGTGTTCTGATTATACGGGTTGACATACATGGGTTGTGGTCGTGTAGGAGCACATGGCTAGAGTACACGGAGCGGACCCTAGATACTTTGAAATGACGGGTGATACTTTCTATATGTTTTGTAGTTATGTTTTACATGACTAGCCTTGCGACACAAGCCTTTGTACACGGGTAGTACCCGGGATCAGAGGACATGGCGTGTAACCTTTCAACATGCCGTGTACTTTTCAGTACATGGCTTGGTATTCCTATCCACTGTATCTTGGACATGTTTCATTTGGGTTAGTGCCCCTTCTTCTCATTTCCCTTAAAGTCCAGACATCATTTCCTTTTATAGGAGTATGATCCCTTCAGCAGGACATTCTATGATAGAGTGAGGCATCCATCCGAGAGGCCGGATCGAGATACTCTATCCATTCTTGACCGTAGGTAGAGTTAGGCACCGACATGACCATATCTAACAGGCATTGATCCTCTACCTAGAAGGTGAATCTGGATGAGTCATGGTGTCCTCCATGGCCCTAACAGTGATCCTCTATTGTGTATCATGAGCTTTCCCCACTCAGCAGCGTGTCTCCCATAATGAGTGTATCTATCTATCGTAATCTTTTCCAATCAAGAGTGTGTCTCCCGTAATGAGTGTGTCTATCTCTCGTGGATTTTCCTGACAAACAACACTTATCGGATGGACGTTATTAGATCTATCAGACTCGTGGAGTGAGTTCTCCCGGATGAGTGCTTTGTGGGATCTTCGAATTGGATCCCTAGCGTGGGTATGTTTTTGTGTAACTTGTCTCTAGACTATTGGTCTGAGTTACAAGTATATCTGGTTTCTCTAGGTAAATGTATGGTCATATACCTAGTGTGAGCTATGAGATAAAGATCCCCTTACTCTATCGTTTGTGTTTCTTTGAGAGATCATATCTATTATTGGGTGGAGCTGTACTCTTTTTGTTCACTCTTTTTGTACCTTGTTCTCTATTACTGCTCACCTCATCAGTACATCTCTTGCTGCTCCCTCGAGCCTTCGAGGCATCCTACTGTGTATTCTTATACTCACCCCTTCCTGGGATTTGCCTGCATTTGGCGTTCCCTTGAAGACGATGGACAGGTTGATCGTGAAATCAGAGGAGATTTGGGATACGGGGTGCCTGTACCCCGTGCGGTGGTCGTAGCTTAGGATTCAGGAGTGGGACACTTCCAGCTGTTTTACTTTTTCACATGTTGTCAGGTTGTGGAATTTTTCTAGTTGGGTGTGTAGTATTTCCCCTTTCCCTTTCAGCTAACGTTTCTTGTACTTGTACTATTATAGGTCGATGCATTTTTGTTTGGTTCCCTTTTTATATTAGTTTGGAACCTTGCTTTCTTCTTTTTATCTGCTCATTTTCATTGAGTTAGCTGTGGGTGTGTAAAGGTTCTTAGGCAAAGGCCTCCCCGAGTTTGTTGTGCCTTCGGCGATAGTCGCCAGCCCCTGGCCTATGGAGGCGGGCTTGGGGTAGTTGCGGTTTGAGCCCTAGTATGGGTCAAGTTGTGACAGAGTGGTATCAGAGGTGGTTCGACACTTGGTATGTTGTTCGGATGTTTCCCTAAAATGGACTTGGTTTGGTTTAGGGAAATAATGTCGATGTGTCTCGAGAGCGGCTGTCAAGAAAAGGAGTCCAATGATGGTACAGGTGGCTGAAGTATCCATTCACCAGGACCCTGATTACCCACTTGTCGAATCGGCACCCTGAATCACCTGTTTCATGGAACAATGGTACATGAATCATATAGGATTAAGTCTTTGACTGTCCTTCTCATGTCAGCTTCCCATCGTTGTTGATATATATAGATATGATCATCCGACCGCAGAACTCCTTGATAACATTCCTTGATATCTTCGCGACGATAGTCATCCAGGATACTAGCTACGGTTCGTGGCGACGATTCCCTGAGAGACGAGAGCTCAGTTCAGGACCCGTCATGCGAGCCCCTTTCTCCAGGTGGGGAGGTAACATCACCCTACCTGTTGATAATAAGACAACCCCAGTTGAGAAGGCTGAGGATGTGTGGAGGTTGAGTGCACTTCGTGAGTTCCATCACCAGAGACCACTGAGGTTCCTCAGTAAGCAATGCCCTCAGATAGTAGAGGTTTGGCTAGAGTCGGTGGTCTGCTGGTCTATAACTGTAGTTTCTAAGAAAAAATGTTCTAGGAGGGACTCTGTAGAGAGATCCATGCTATTATAGTTCCCTTTTTCATTCCCACCTAAGCTAAGGTGTGAGAGTAGGCACTAGTGGTAGAAAGCTTCCTGCCACACCATACAGTTGGTTGTGATAGTGAGCGTAAGAGACCTGAGACATCTACTGCAGCTAGAAGATGTTAGATGAAGAGATCTCAATGTAATAGATCTTATCATGATAAATCATAGGCACTTGGTCATATGGGACCCAGGCAGTGCAATGAAAGCATGATGGAAGAATCTTGCAGACTTGTGCAATCAAGGTGCGGTAATGTAGCAGATTCCATTAGTGAGAAGTGTGAGAATTCCTAGACTCACCTAGTGTGAGAAGTTTCAGAGCAGTTAACTTCCCTACAGCTGACCCCAAAGGAACATGATGGTATAACTTTTCTTCAGTCGATGTTTATGACTCTTTCGCTTCTCGAGCATGTAAGATTCTTAGTTTCAATTCATTGACTATGAAATCATGTGTGACCAGACATCCTTAGGTGTTTCACCATATGGATATTCTGAAAGAGGGAATCATGATACTCTCTCCTAGTGAAAAATAGTGATTCCAGTTGTGACATGTGATGCAGAGGTTTGGTCGGGGAGACAAACATTCCAACAAGTTCTATCTTGTCGTTTGAGACTGTGCAAGGAGTTGGCAAGGTTGCATACCATCTTTCCATAACCCAAATAGTTGGAGTGGGTAAATGATGCCTTACATGTGTCACAACTGAGAAGATATGTGGGTGTTCCTACACACTTCATCATCTAAAGAAATCCTTATGAGGGTGGACCACTCCTTTGGTCCATATTCTTTGGTAGCACAGAAACGTACAGGATTCCCTAGGAGCGGGAGAGCTAAGCACGAGCTTGGTATCCCAAGTGGTTTCTGTGGTTTTTCTTTTCGAGGATAAAAATATTTAAGGAGGGAATAATGTAGAGACAACATTTTTTTCCTAATTAGACTTTGAAATATTTCTATAAATATTTCCAGATCTTGGCATTGAGATGGTGTGCAATTCCAAGGCCCGATGTGCCTAGAATTAATTTTATAAAAATGTTATGTGTTTTTATATTACGCATGTGCGGTTGACTAAAGAAAACAGGATATATCTTAAATGTTTGATCGGATCAGAAATCCGAGATGACTGTTGGGTCCGAAGTGCATTGTTTCCCCTAGGGGCGACATAAAATAAGTCGACGCGGGATGTTCGAATCCCTCACTCGATGGCGATGTATTAAATGGATAAATTAAATTATTAATTTATTCATTTCATATCTCAAACCTGAATATCTCTCGAATAGGGACATAGATGAAAAATATGACGCACCGATGAGTTCAGAATGTTGGCTTTACCCTAAACTGGGTGTAACCTTTGTTGGCGTTGGGTGTTCGTCTTATGCGCCATCATGGGAGAATAATTAAATAATTACATAGTTTTTTATTTAATTATTTAATTAATTTTCTTTAACCTGATGAGAGGTTATAATTTCCTGGTTATGAGATCTTGGCCTCACAACACGTTTTTCCAACGACGCCTTCTCCTCTCCTCTCTTATCCTCTCAGTTGACGAATGACGATGAATCCTTGAATCCAAGAGATTCGAAGATCGACGAATGCAACATCTTCTTCTCATCGTTGTGCAAGTGAGAACTTTGTCAAAACCGATTGGATCTTGGTGAACACAATATTCACCAATGATCGATCCAAACCTGTGGTAGGATTTATCTTTGTGAACCCCATAACCAATTGAATTTTCATTATGAACGTGAATTAATTGAATTAATTCGCAGATCGAAGAACAATGTGTTGAATCAATTTTTATTCTCTCTTATCTTGAGATTGAAAATATATAAGTGTGATAAATATCTATATGTCAATTTATCATGTTCTTGATTTTCAATGACGATGGTCAAAAAAACACGGTCATCGATCCTCCCTTTTACCATGCTCTTTTCTATTTTGTCCTTCGCGTGTTCTTCGGCACGCCAAATAATGAAGCACGCTGGAAACTCAATGTTTTGTTGAGTGCGACTTATGGATGCGGAGATCTCAACCCAAGGATCAAAAATCCGCATTTGTCTCTTTTTTTCAAGTTAAATCGATACTAGAATGGTGTGCGAAAGGATCCCATTGTGCGGGTCCGATGAGGGTTTTGACGATTTAAAGCGGCGGTTCAATGAGTCGATCAGGAGACCGAGGAAGCTGAGCGAGGTAGCTCCGGTGGTATGAAAGGCGACTCTGGAAGCTCGGGCGATGTGGAAGATGAAGACGGCATGAGTAGGGCGGTCCAGAAGAGCGATGTCGGTTGGGCTAGGCGGTCCGGTCAGCGGGACAACGCGACAGATCAGGGCGGTCTGGCTCAGCTGGTGCAGGCGGTGCGGCGTCGCGAGGGACGGCGGAAGCCAGGGGCGACATATTCGATGGAGGAGGAAGCCCGCGTGAAGGCTTGGCCGGTAGGGTTTGGAGGAGAAGAAATCATGAAATTTCGTGGGATAAGAGTTAGATTGGCGACAGAATAGAAAACAAGAGAAATAAATTAAAAGAAAAAAAAAGAGAAATCAATCAAGGAAGCGATGGGGCATCCTCGAAATAGAGTCAATGTAAGGGAGGCTCCACTTTTGGTGGTGCGTGGATTTTGGATGTGATAATTTAGAGAATTTAATTAAATTAAAAATAATAATAAAATAATAATTTCATTATTATTTTCGTTGGTAAAATCGTATTTTGACGGCATCTTCTTCCTGCGACCTTGGTTTTACAATCCATCAGTGGCAATGTGACCTTGAGTTCGAGACAGAATCTATGAGTCCAATATTGGATGTCTTTTTTGGGTTTTCGGATCGGGTATCCGAAGCGCTCGGAAAATAATAGATTTAATAATATTATTAAATCTTCGACCCGCCATAACTCATGCGTGCGATGCCCGATTGACTTGGCGTCAGTGGTTATGTGATCCTGTCATTAATATGGTTGATTCAGGTCTAATGTTCGATACTAAATTATGGTTCATGTCTCGGTTTCACGAAACACCCAATATTATTATTATTATTATTATTACGGGATCTTGTATTTATCATATCTCCCTCATACGGGGTCGGAATGACGAACCATCTACGAATTTGAGACCCTAAAATTAAGACGAATGTTTCAATACCAATTTTGGATATTTAAGTCGAGGTCGAAATGAAATCCCCATGTGGCCTGAGTCTCACGTGTTGCGGTGAAATTCAACTTTTTCACTGACTATTCATTTTGGACAAATGGGTAGTCCAACTTGTGCTCTTTTCCATGTGGATCGCAACGGTGTGACCCGTTTGGTTATCTTGTGTCATTGGAAGTATGACAGGGTTGGATCAAACATGGATCCAACCGGGCCCTCGGCATTAAAATGATTATAACTTACAGACTGGGCATCCGATTGACGCACCGTCTGTTGTGTAGGAACCTTTATGACATAGCGGTCCTTCAGGTTGCTCCCTTGTGGAACTTCCTAGCTGTTGAGGTATGACCGATAAACTGAGGAGCAGAACAAGGGCGTTTCTTTTAGTAAGAGCTAGGATGACTAATCCCTTGATGACTCAAGGGGTGATTATTCCTTACTCCTCTACTCCGGTAGAGATAGGGCTCCCCACCTCATGAGTGCAGGTTCGTTTACCTCTAACATGGTTTTCCTATCTTTGGAGTTGGTACTCTACCACACGGCCAGACCAAGTTTGTTGCATGGGTCACCTTGTGTTCTGATCACATGGGTTGACATATATGGGTTGAGGTCGTGTATGGTAACATGGCTAGCATACATGGAGCAAACCCCAGATACTTTAACATGACGGGTGATCCTTTCTACAGGTTGTGTAGTTGCGTTTTACATGACCATCCTTGCTACACGGGCCGCTGTACATGGGTAGTACACGGGGTCAGAGGACATGGCGTGTACCCTTTATACATGCCCTGTACTTTTCAGTACATGGCTTGGTCTTCTTGTCCACCATATATTGGACATGTTTTTTTGAGTTAGTGCCCATTTGTCTCGTTCCCCTAAAGGTCAGACATCATTTCCTTCTATAGGAGTATGATCCCTTCAGTAGAACTTTCTATGATAGAGTCGGGCATCCATCTGGGGGGCTCAGATCGAGATCCTCTATCCATTCTTGACCCTAGGTAGATTCATGCATCAATGTGACCAAATCTACCGGGCGTTGATCCTCTACCAAGAAGGTGAATCCAGATGAGTCGTAGTATCTTTCATGGTCCTGGCAGTGATCCTCATATGTGTATCGTGATCTTTCCCCACTCAAGAGTTTGTCTCACACAATGAGTGTATCTATCTATCATAATCTTTCCCACCGTAATGAGTGTGATTATCTCTGTTGGCTTCTCCCGATGAACAATTCTTCTTGGACGGACGTTATCAGAGCTATCAGACTCATGGAGTGAGTTCTCCTGAACAAGTGCTTTGTGGAATCTTTGAACTGGATCCCTAGCATGGGTATGTGGTTGTGTAACATGTCTCTAGACTACAGGTCTGAGTTATGAGTATATCTAGTTTCCCTAGGTATATGTATGGCCATATACCTAGTGTGAGCTATGAGATGAAGATCCCCTTACTCTCTCGTTTGGGTTTCTTTGAGCGATCATATCTATTTTTGGGTGAAGCTGTACTCTTTTGGTTCACCCTTTTTGTACCTTGTTCTCTCTTACTGCTCTCCTCTTCAGTACATCTCTTGCTGCTCCCTCGAGCTTTCAGGGCATCCTAATGAGTATTCTTTTACTCACCCCTTCTTGGGATTTGCCCGCATATGGAGTACCCTTTCAGACGACATATAGGTTGGTCGCGAAATTAGAGGAGCTTCAAGATATGAGGTGTTTGGACCGCGTGCGATGGTCGTAACTTGAGATTCATGAGTGGGACTCGTCTAGCTATTTTACTTTTTCACCTATTAACGGGTTATGGAACTTTTCTAGTTGGGTGTGTATTTTTTCCCTTTTCCTTTTCATATTTACTTTTCTTGTACTTGTACTGTTAGTGGTTGATGCATATTTGTTTGGTTCCCTTTTTATAGTAGTGTGGAACCTTGATTTCTTCTTTTTCACTGCACTTTTTCATTGAGTTAGCTGCGTGTGTGTGTACAGGTTATTAGGAAAAGGCCTCCCTGAGTTTTTTGTGCCTTTAGTGCTAGTCGCCAGCCCCTGGCCTATAGAGGCGGGCCTGGGGTAGTTGCGGTTAGAGCCTTTGTATGGGTCGGGTCATGACACAAGGCCTTGACTATGTGGTTATGAAAGTCTGACATTAAGAATTCCATCATTATGAAAGTGGCTATTAATATTTCATGTGATTATTCGACTAGTAGAATATCTATGTGAATAAGTAAATGGAATTATTTGATTTTATCTTCTCCATATTATTATGAAGTTCATGTTTAAAAGGCTTTTGTTTTAGTCATATACATTGCCTTAAATTTTTATGCCTATTTATGAATGTTTTGGTTATATTGTAATCCTTACTGAGCATCTGAGCTCACCCCTTTCTATGTTTTATATTTCCCAGGATGCGAAGAAGTATATTATGACTGACCTACAGGGATAGTCTAAGGGATATTATTGTGGCTTATAAAGACTATGTTGTTGCAGTTTTTCATTTTATAATGTAATGTAAAACTTATGAATGTATCTAGTTTTTGCAAAGCCACTAAACTGATCGGTCTTTCAGGACATGATTCCTTGTATCATTCTAATGTTATGTAATAATTCACTGACTCTAGGTAACTGGGGTTGGGGAATTACAGTTGGTATCATAGGAATTTTAGCACAAATCATGGAAAATAGATTTACAAAAACTCTGATTAGAGAACATTACCCTAAGATAGACATTGAGGATTAGTATAGAAGAACTTCCTAGAATTTTGGTACTGTAGAGATTTTTTGAGTTTTACAAACAATACATCCTTGTCTAGATACGAGCAGGTAGAGGCAACTCTGGGACATATGTACCTAGGGTAAAAATAGAAAACACTGCTTTGAGCGAGACTCTAACTGGAACTACTGCACGACAACAAGCATCGCTGCAATTTTGGTTACGACACTCTCAGGGGATATGCTTAGGATAATTATCATTTTCTTTAAAAACCATTACGAAGTGTTTACGAGTATATACCTCTTCAAAGAAAACATTTTTATTATTATAGATTATATCCATAAACTGTTCAATTTATGTTAACTATTTTACAAGTCTTGAATTATGTACTGCAATTCATAAACTAATCTAGTGTATTCCATTGTTTAGAAATGGTTCCTATTGGAAGGAATGGAATCCGTATCAATGAATGTAATCCAGGTAGATATTTCCTTCCTACTCAAGATAATTATAGTGGAGCTGTTGAAGAAACTGGTTCTGATCATCTTATCACCATACTGGAAAACATCACTCAGGTTATGAATAATATCCTTACCTGTATGGGGCACCATTATCCACAATGTGGAGGATCAATGTTATACCGCTTCATCAGGCAAAAAACACCACCATTAAATGTGACTATGAATCCATTTGTAGCTGAGAAATGGATAAGTTTTTAGAGAAAATATTTCATTCTTTGGGGAGTATGAAAAGGGAAAACTTTTATTGGCAGTTTATTACTATAGTAGAGATGTTGAACAATGGTGGTCATTGATTCAAAACACAAAGGAGGATATAGAATTATCATGTATAGATCGAAGGGAGTTTAAAGTTCTTTTCTTAGAAAAATACTTTCCTTGTGAGCATCGAGCAGATATGGAAAGACAATTTCAGAGTCTGAGGCAAAAGGAGGATGACAATGTCGCAATGTATGAAGCTAACTTTACAAGGTTAGAAAGGCATGCTGTAGATTATATACGTAACAGAAGAAGTAAGATTGATCATTTATTTTATGGGTTTAAACCATTTCTCCGCCGATCATTAGTCTCAAAATCCTTCTCGTCGTACGAAGATATTTTCTCATGTGCTATCAAGATAGAAAAAGAATTATCTAAGTCTTACGACTTTAAAGAAAAGCATGAAAATAAGAGATCTTCTGAACACTCTGCGAATGGAAATATGGGGAAGAAAGGAAATTTTGAATATCCATCTTGTAGTAAATGTGGGAAGAAACACCCTGGTACTTGCCTGAAGGGAATGGAATTCTACTACCAGTGTGGTGAAAAAGGCCACCAAGCCCGTGATTGCAAGAGGAAGAAAGATGCAGTCAATATTGAATGCTACAATTGTAGAGAAAGGGGGAATTATGAAAATGAATGTCCTACGTTCCATGGGTACTTACTTCAAAAAAGTCCAAGGGATCAAGGCCAAGCTTATGCTATCCATACTATTGAGGTTGATGCTCCAAAAGACATGGTAGTAGGTAATTTAATGGTTTCCTCAAGTTTAGAAAATGCTTTATTTGATTATGGATCATCTCATTGTTTCCTATCTTCCTAGTTTGATAATAAAATTAGATATTTCCAATTTTATTTAATAAGGGAGTTTTCATTCAAAACTCTTGAGGGAAGTATCATTGCAACAATGTTTTGTGAATCAGTTCCCATTAAGGCATATAAACATTATTTATCTGCTGATCTCATTGTCATACCCATGACTGAATTTGATATAATCCTCAGTATGGATTGGATTTCAGAGCATGATGAAAAAATTTATTGTAAGAGGAAGGAGGATACAATTTTCGATGATGATAATGAGTACCTTATCTTTAGAGAAGAAACTTCACCATCAGATTCTTATTAAGATCCACCCCTAGTAGCTCAACTAAATTCAATTATTTGGGAGGAAAAGAATGAAATAACTGTGGGCGAGGAAAGTAATGTTCAAATAGAGGATGCACCTATTGTGCACGAATATGTTGATGTGCTTCCAGAAGATTTACTTGGACATCCTTCATAATGAGAAATCAAGTTTTCCATTGATTTATTTCCTAGTTCAAGGCCCATATCGAAGACCCCATATAGAATGGCCACTATGGAATTAGTGAAACTAAAGCAACAACTAGAGTAATTGAGTAATAAGGGATTTATTCACCCTAATGTTTCTCCATGGGGGCCCCTATTCTTTTTGTTAAGAAGAAAGATGGATCTATGAGGTTGTGCATTGATTACATGGAGATAAATTCTATAACAATAAAGAATATGTATCCCCTACCTCGCATTGATGATTTATTCGAACAACTTCATGGAGCTCAATATTTTTCAAAGATTTACCTTCGATATGGATATCATCTGTTGTGTTTGAAGAAGGTTGAAATACTGAAAACAACATTTCTGACCAGGTACGGGCATTACAAGATTACTGTAATACCTTTTGGGCTGACTAATGCACCCTATGTTTTCATGTATATAATGAAAATAATTTTTAAGGAATATCTTGATGACCTTGTACTGGTATTTATTGGAGATATATTGGTATACTAAAAAAGCTATGAAGATCATTAAAATCACTTGCGCACCATTCTGAAAACCCTAAGAAGAAATGAATTATATGAGAAGTTTAGCAAGTGTGAATTCTGGCTTCAAGAGATTTCTTTTGTTGGATATATTTTCTCTAAGGATGGAATCTCCTTTGATCCTTTTAAGACGAGAGAAATCCGAAAATAGCCAGCACCGACGAGTATAACTGAGGTACACAGTTTTATTGGTTTAGCAGGTTATTATCGACGTTTTGTCCAGATTTTTTCCCGATTGGATAACCTATTAACGAAGCTCACACGTAAAGGGGTTAAATTTGTTTGGACAAAAGAGTGTGAAGATTGTTCTGAAAAATTTAAGAGAATATTAGTCAATGATCCAATCTTGACTCTACCATTGGGGAATGATGGGTTTGTTATTTATAGTGATTCTTCAAAGAAAGGACTTGGATGTGTTCTTATGTATAATTATAGGGTTATTGCCTATGCATAACGACACCTAAAAATTTATGGGAAAAACTATCCTACTCATTTTCTTGAGTTAGCAGCTGTAATCTTTTCTTTGAAGATATGAATAAATTATCTCTATGGTAAAAAATATGAGATATATACCAATCACAAGAGTTTAAAATATATTATCTCACAAAAAGAAATCAACATGAGGCGAAAGATATGGCTTGAACTACTCAAGGATTATGATTTCACAATACACAACCACCCGAGGAAGGCAAATAAGGTGGAAGATGCTTTGAGCAGAAATGATCATGGAGTTTTGAACAAGATGAGAGTTGAAAGGGATCCTATTTTTATGGATATAGTGAAAATGGATATGGGAATAATCATCGAAGGTAAAACATCAATACTTTTTCAAATGGTTGAAAAACCATATTTAATATAAAGGATAAAAAGTTCATAGACATATGATGAGGAATTTCAATAAAAGATTAAATCTGTGAACGATGGGAGATTGATCGACTTCGTATATGAAGATGGAATTTTGAAATTAGGGAAGAGGCTTTGTGTTCCTAACATTCTTGATCTAAAAGGTATTTTTTGGATGATTACCATAGCTCAAATTTCTCTATTCACCCTTGGAGGACCATGATGTATAGAGATTTGAAGGACAATTTTTTGGTGGGACAACATGAAGCGGGATATTGCTGATTTTGTGTCAAGATCTATGGTTTGTCCACAAGTGAAAGTTGGAAGGAAACAAGCTAGAGGAGTCATGCAACCTCTTCCCATACCTGAGTGGAAATGGGATAATATTACAATGGGCTTTTTCACGGTACTACCAAAGACTCCAAGAAATAATGATGCAATATGGGTCATTGTTGATCATCTAACCAAGTCAACACATTTTCTTGATATAAATGAATATTTACCACTTGAATGTTTAGAAAGACTGTATATTAATAAAGTTTTAAGACATCATGAAGTACCCATATCGATTTTTTCTGATCGTGATCCCCATTTTACATCAAGATTTTGGAAAAGTGTTCAGAAGGCCTTGGATACTGAACTTCGTTTGAGCACTGCCTACCACCCTAAAACTGATGGACAATCATAATGGACTATTCAAGCCTTAGAATACAAGTTGAGATCTTGCTCACTTGACATTCAAGGTATGTGGGATCAATATTTACCTCTGGTAGAATTTTCCGATCATAATAGCTTCCATTCAAGTATTCATATAGAAACATATGAAGAGTTATATAGAAAGAGATGTCGCACACCAACGTGTTAGGATGATGTTGGTGAAAGAAAACTCATTGGCCCAGAACTTGTTGAGGAAATGATGGAAAATTTGATGGTTATCTAAACCCACATCAAAGCAGCACAAAGTAGGCAGAAGAGCTATGTTGATAACTTAACGAAGGATTTTAAATTCCAAGTAAGAGATCATGTTTTCTTGAAGGCATCCCCATGGAAGGGAATTATATGATTCAGTTAGAAGGGTAAATTGAGTCTCATTTACATCATAACTTTCGAAATTCTTGAATGAATTGGAGTTGTAGCTTACCATTTGACAATGCCACCAAGTCTCTGCAAAGTTCATGATGTGTTCCACAGATCACTATTGAGAAAATACATTCATGGCCCAACACATGTACTCACCTATAAGGAATTAGAATAGGAACCTGATATGTCTTAATGCAAAGAGCCTGCCAAGATTCTTGATACAAGAGAACAAGTGTTGAGAAACCGGATGACTCATCTGGTAAAAGTTCTATGGAGAAACCATAAAATGGAAGAGGCAACGTGGGAACCCAAGGAACTTATGATGAAGAACCACCCGAATCTTTTTATGCAGTAATATTCTTGAAATTTAGAGGATACAATTATTTTATGGAGAATAGAATGTAACACCCCAATCATCCATGGTACTTTTCCCTTTGAATAATGCAATATCTTTCGTTGTATGCAACTTCAAGATTCTAACAGACCATGACCAATCAAATTAGCCATTATGAATAGTAATAACCACTTTTTAAAATTTTATAAATTTTATCATTCAAAATGGACCTAATTTTTGGATTTAGAATATCAAAATTAGTTTAAGGTGATGTTTTTGTATTTTTCTAAAAACATTGAATTTTTTATGAATAGTGAAAAATACTAAATTTTAATTAAAAACAAACTTTTTAGTCAAAATAATTTATAGTGATAAATTACACTATTGAGTTGTTTTTAAGTATAATTAGATTATATTTTTACCATTTAATCCAATGTTATTCATACTATGTAATTTCACATTTAAACTAGACTCAAACAAGTGTAAATCTTTTGATAGTTATTATTTCTTCAAGAGACGCTTTTTGTTTTGACAATGGGAATTAATTTTAAATTAATTTTACAACTTCTGTGTTTTGAATTTAGAAAAATGTATTCCATATTTAGAATTAGGAGGTCCAAATTTTGTAAGTAGGTAACTTTTATTTTTAAACATTTTGAATAATTACTTCGGTAAATATTTTATTTACCATGGTTAAAGGGTAAATATGATAAATAAGGGTAAAAAAATAATATTATAATAATATTAAATTATACTAAAACGTGTCCTAACCCTATTGGATGATACATGTCTGACCATGGGCATATTTGGGTTGATTTCGGGACCCCATGGAGCCACTTGTAAGTGATAATGACACTTTATATTAATTAAGTTAATGTAAATACAAAAATGAAATAAGCATATATGTTTTAGTAAAACAATATTTACATAGATTTATATTTGTTATCTCTAAGAATATAAATATTCATTAGAAATATAAAACTATTTCCTACATAATGGTATTTTATTTATAATTGTTAGACATTGTATAATTAAATTTATTTATGACACAGAGATGATGCAATATTTTCCTTATTAATGAAAGAATAAAATAAATGGTATTATAAATGTTAAAATAAATATAACTTGAAAGTTCTGATGCCATACACGAATTAACCAGATTAATATGACATGTTAGTATTGATTAAATGAATTTAGTTCAAATTAGTAAATTTTTTAGGACTTTAACATAAATCAATTATAAAACAGTGTCAAAATTGAAATGAAAGAGTTTTTAAAACAAATATTATATTATTAATTGATATAATATTCTTAAAAATCTATGGTTAGTCCAAAGGACTTATATAATGATATATATATCATTAATTAACCACTTGGGGTTCACTTGGTAGTTTATAGTATGTTTATTAACCATATAATATAGAAATACAAATAGGCATGGTAAATGTGAAACTATTTAACTAAGAGTTAAATATAAATGAAAAGTTTTATATGGTAACCTAAACCTATCTAAAACCTATGTATTGAGATTATTAGGACCCATCCCAACCTTATCCTTCAAATAAATTTCTTTGGAGCCAGTATAAACCGAAAATGATTTTAATAGAAAATAATATTTAAAGTTTTTCCTAAGGTGCCTCTCACCCCTCTTATAAAAGGGCCCTTAACCTTCTCTCAAATTCACAACATAAAAACCTTTTGGCTTTGGAAACCCCTCCCAAATATCCTCCCAACCATTCTATCTTCATCCTAGAGGCATTCCTTTAGTCAGAAAGCCAACCTATGGAGCCCTTTTGATCAAATCAAAAGGATGAACCCAAAGAATAGGTAAATATTTCATAACCTCTTTCAAGTTCTTTTCTTCTTCCACTTCTTATTTCCTTGTTGTTTCTAATCTAAAATAATAAATCCAGTATCTTCTAAATAATGTGATTTCAATATAAATATTGTACAACCATATTCATTATTCTATCCATATTTTGATTGACATGTCACCATAGGTGCGTATGTACAGCTTACCGTCTCCACGTCATGATGTAGTTGTTATTCAATACAAACTTATTTGGATGGGTTTAATAATGATTATAAGTAATGTAAATAATAAATATATAATGATAATGGTTTTTTATATATGATATACCATCAAATTATATAGGATTTTAATATTAAAAGAATGATATTGTCGCTCGTGCGCACGTACAGATTACCGTCTCCACGAACGTGATGAGATTCAATCCCCATCTTATCCATTCAAGAATAATTTTCATTTTATGATTAAAAATATTTTTTAAATACTTAATATCATTCTGAATATGAATAAGATACATCCTATCCATAATAAACATTACTTATGTAACAAAGCATATAAAGGAAAACGAATCAGTTAACACTTGAAACGATGACACTACTAAAATATTATTAACAATACAATATTATAAGATCATATATGATAACATATTTATGTATATATATATTTTATAATTTAATAAAAATGTTTTAACTATAGTACAAGAGGTTTAAATACCATAGACTAAAGAAAATTACAAGGTAAGGTTTAAATTTCACAAAATCTTCATTATTCGAGGTTGTTTATACAAAATTATCTACCGGGACCTCTTTATCATCCACATCCATGTTTCATAAAAATGTATTTGAAAACATTTTTACTATTTATTAGACAATGGATTAAATTAATTTATACCCTTATTTGACCTTATATGTTTTTGAAAGGAATCCTTCCATCGTTTTCCAAACACAGTAGTTTATGACCTTTTTGACAAAATTAAGGTAAGAATGTTTTTTAACTAATACGGTGGGTGCGACTATTTTCTGGTGTTATAACATTGTCGAAGATTCCATTACAATCTCAAAATAATATTTTCAAAATAAATTTTTTCTTTTATAATTATGTCACGTTTAAATAATTTCAAAAAAAATAAAGAGATATTTCTCTCAAATAGTTTTTATTTCATCTATGTCAATATCCTTTGATGAATTTTAATCTTGTTCGAAGTTGATTTATTATGATACAAATCATCGATAATGTATTGAAGGTTTTGTGATATTTTTTACTGTGGATGTGATATTTTATACCATTCATGGTTTATGGAAAAAGTATTGACATCTTGTAAGCTAGTTTTAATACGAATGTTTATGTTATGTTTAAACCTTTTCATATGAGGAATGTATTGGACTTCGTAAGTGATGGGTAGAGCCCACTATATCTCCTCGATGCATCGGTAGGTCTCATGAGACAAACTAGTGTCTTGGAATAAGGCCTTGACGAAATCTTATTTGTAGTCTTGGAACAAGGCCTTGACTATGTGGTTATGAAAGTCTGGAATTATGCATTCCATCATTATGAAAGTGGATATTGATATTGAATGTGTTTATAAGACTAGTAGAATATCCATGTGAACATGTAAATGGAATTATTTGATTTTATATTTCCCATATTATGCTGAAGTTCATGTTTAAAAGGATTTTTTAGTCTTATACATTGCCTTTCATGTTTATGCTTATTTATGAAAGTTTCCGCTATATTTTTATCCTTACTGATCATCTGAGCTCACCCCTTTCTATGTTTTCTTTTTCCCAGGATGCAAAGAAGTATATTATAACAGATCAATAGGGATAGTTTAAGGGATATGAGTGTGTCCTATGGAGACTATGTTATTGTAGTTTATAATTTTATAATGGAATGTAAAACTTATGAATGTATCTAGTATTTTCAAGGCTAATAAAACGATTGTTCTTTCGGCACATGATTCCTTGTATCATGCCAATGTTATGTAATAATGCACCGAATTTGGGTAACTGGGTTTGTGGCATTACAGTTGGTATCAGAGGAAGTTTAGTACAAAACTTGGAAACTTGATTTAGAAAATCATTGATTAGAGAACATTTCCCTAAGATAGACTTTGAGGATTAGTATATAAGAACTTCCTAGAATTTTTGTACTGTAGATATTTTGTGAGTTTTTCAAGAAATACATCATTTTCTAGATATGAAAATGTAGAGGATACTCTGGAACAAATGTAACTAAGGGTAGAACCCGAAAACAATACTTTGAGCTAGAATTGAATGGGAACTGGTGCACAACAATGGGCCTTGCTGCAATCTTGGTTACGACACTCTCAGGGGATATGCTTAGGATAATTCTCATTTAATTTAAAAACCATTATGAAGGTTTTATGAGTACATACATCCTTAAAGAAAACATTTTTATGATTCTGGATTATATCCATAAACTGTTCAATTTAAGTTAACTGTTTTACATGTTTTGAATTATGTATTGTGATTCATAAACTAATATAGTGTATGCCATTGTTTAGAAGTGGTGCCTAGTGGAAGGAATGTAAACCATATCAACGCACATTATCTATGTAGAAATTTTCCTCCTACTCAAGATAATTATAGTGGAGTTGGTGAAGTAACTGGTGCTCATAATCTTATCACCATACTGGGACAACTCACTCAGGTTATGAATAATAACCTTACCCGTATGGAGCACCCTGATCCACAATGCATATGATCAATGTTAGACCGCTTAATGAGGCAACAAACACCAACATTCAGTGGGACTACAAATCCATTTTTAGCTGAGCAATGGATAAGTTTCTTAGAGAAAATATTTCATGCTTTGGGGAGTAGAAAAAGGGAAAAGTTGTCATGGTAGTTTATCGCCTCACTAGAGATGTTGATCAATGGTGGTAATCGATTCAAAACACAAAGGAGGATGAATTAGTATCAAGTATGGAATGGAGGGAGTTTAAAGAGATTTTCTTAGAAAAATACTTTACTCATGACCATCGAGCGGATATGGAAAGACAATTTCTAAGTCTGAGACAAAAGGAGGATGAGAATGTCACAAAGTATGAAGATAACTTTACAAGGTTATCAAGGCATGTTGTAGATTATATATGTATCCCAAGAAGTAAGATTGATCATTTCTTTAATAGGTTAAAACCATTTCTCTATCGAGCATTAGTCTCACAATCCTTCTCGTTGTATGAAGATATTGTCTCATGTGCTATCAAGACAGAAAATGAATTCTCTATGTCTTACGACTTTAAAGCAATACAGGAGAAGAAGATATCTTCTGAAAACTCTGGAAATGAAAATAAGGGGATGAAGGGAAATGTTTAATATCCACCCTGTAGTAAATGTGGGAAGAAACACCCTGGTACTTACCTTAAGGGAATGAGAGTTTGTTACAAGTATGGTGAAAAAGGCCACCATGTTTGTGATTTCAAGGGGAAGAAGAAGGTTGTCAATGTTGAATGCTACAATTGTAGAGAAAGGGGGAATTATGAAAATAAATGTCCTAAGTGTCAAGGGAACATACCTCAGGAAAGAACAAGAGATCAAGGCCAAGCTTATTCTATCACTACTGCTGAGGTTGAAACTTTGAAAGATGTGTTAGCAGGTAATTTAATGGTTTCGTCATGTTTAGAAAATGATTTATTTGACTCTGGACTATCAAATTGTTTCGTATCTTCCCATTTTGCTAATAAAATTAGATATTTCCAATTTTATTTAACAAGGGAGTTGTTAGTCAAAACTACTAAGGGAAGTATCATTGCAACAAAGTTTTGTGAATCATTTCCTATTAAGGCATATAAACGCTATTTATCTGTTGGTATCATCACCATACCCATGAATGAATTTGATATAATCCTTAGTATTGATTGGATTTCAGACCGTGATGTGAAAAATTTATAGTAATTGAAATGAGGTTACAAATTTTCGATGATGATAAGGATTACCTTGTCTTTTGAGCAGAAACATCACTATCTAATTCTTATCTAGATCCACCCCAGAAGCTCAAGTAAATTAAATTATTGGGGAGGAATAGAATGAAATAACTTTGTGTGAGGAAAGGATTGTTCAAATAGAGGACATACCTATTGTTCAAGAATATGTTTATGTGCTTCCATAATATTTATGTGGACATACTCCAGAACGAGAAATTGAGTTTTCCATTGATTTAATTCCTGGTTCAAGGCCCATATCGAAGACCCCTTATAGAATGGCCACTGTGGAATTAGTGGAAATAAAGAAAAAACTAGAGAAATTGAGTAAGAAGGGATTTATTCTCCCTAGAGTTTCTCCATGGGGAGCCCCTGTTCTTTTTGTTAAGATGAAAGATGGATCTATGAGGTTGCGCATTGACTACAGGAAGATCAATGCTATAACAATAAAGAACAAGTATCCCCTACCTCGCATTGATGATTTATTCGAAAAAATTCATGGTGCTCAATATTTTTCCAAGATTGACCTTCGATCTAGATATCATCAGTTGTGTTTGACGAAGACATCCCGAAAACAGCATTTTGAACCAGGTACGGGCATTTTGTGTTTACAGTAATGCCTTTTGGGCTGACTAATACACCCTATGTTTTCATGGATCTAATGAAAAGAGTTTTCAAGGAATATCTTGATGACTTTGTAGTGATATTTATTGATGATATCTCGGTATACTCAAAAAGCTATGAAGATCATGAAAATCCCTTGCGCACCATTCTAAAAACCCTTAGAAGAAATGAATTATACCTAAAGTTTAACAAGTGTGAATTATGGCTTTAGTAGATTTCTTTTCTTGGCCATATTGTCTCTAAGGATGGAATCTCTGTGGATCCTTATATGATGAGAGCAATCCAATAATGGCCAGCACAGAGGAGTATAGCTGAGGTAAGCAGTTTTATTGGTTTAGCAGGTTATTATCGATGTTTCGCCTAGAATTTTGCCCGATTGCATAACCCATTAACGAAGCTCACACGTAAAGGGGTTAAATTTGTTTGGACCAAAGAGTGTGAAGAATGTTTTGAATAATTTAAGAAAAGATTAGTCAATGCTCCTATCTTGACTCTACCATCAGGGAATGATGGGTTGGTTATTTATAGCGATGATTAAAATAAAGGACTTGGTTGTGTTCTTATGTAGAATGATAGGGTTATTGCCTATGTATCACAACAGCTAAAAATTCCTGAGAAAAACTATCTTACTCATGATATTGAGTTAGCAGCTGTAATCTTTGCTTTGAATATATAGAGACATTATCTCTATGGTGAAAATTTTGAGATATATATCGATCACAAGATTTTGAAATATATTTTCTCATAGAAAGTACTCAACATGAGGCAAAGGAGATGACTTGAACTACTCAAGGATTATTATTTCACAATACACTACCACCCGGGGAAGGAAAATAAGGTGGCGGATGCTTTGAGCAGAAAGGATCATGGAGCATTGAACAAGATGAGAGTTGAAAGGGATCTTATTTTCATGGATCTAGTGAAAATGTATATGGGAATAATCATGGAAGGTGAAACATTAATACTTTTTCAAATGGTTGCAAAACTACCTTTACTAGAAAGGATAAAAAGTTCTCAGACTGGTGATGAGGAATTTCAAAAGAATATTATATCTTTGAATTATGGGAGATTGATCAACTTCGTATATGAAGATTGAATTATGAAATTTGGGAAGAAACATTGTGTTCATAATATACCTGATCTAAAAAGGGAATTTTTGTATGATGCCCATATCTCCAATTTCTCTATACACCATGGGAGAACCAAGTTGTATAGTGATTTGAAGGAACATTTTTGGTGGGACAACATGAAGAGGGAGATTGCTGATTTTGTGTCAAGATGTAAGGTTTGTCAACAAGTAAAAGATGGAAGCCAACAACCTAGAAGAGTCATGCAACCTCTTCCCATACCTGAGTGGAAATTGGATAATTTTATGACGGAATTTGTCGTGAGACTACCAACGACTCATATAAGGAATGATACAATATGGGTCATTGTTGATCATCTTACCAAGTCAGCACATTTTCTTGCTATAAGATAAGATTTAGCACTTGAATTTTTAGCAAGAATTTATATTAATGAAGTTGTAAGACTTCATGGAGTACCCCTATCAATTGTTTATAATCCTGATCCCCAAATTACATCAAGATTCTAGAAAAGTCTTCAGAAGGCCTTCGATACTAAACTTCGTTTGAGCACTGCCTGCCACCCTCAAACTGATGGACAATCATAACGTACTATTCAAACCTTCGAAGACATGTTGAGATCTTGTTCACTTGACTTTCATGGTATGTGGGATCAATATTTACCTCTGGTATAATTTTCCTATAACAATAGATCCCATTCAAGTATTCAGATGACACCATATGAAGCCTTATACAGAAAGAGATGTCGCACACCAACGTGTTTGGATTATGTTGGTGAGAAAAACTCATTGGCCCAAAACATGTTGAGGAAACAATGGAAAAGGTGAAGGTTATCCAAACCCACATCAAAGAGGCAAAAAGTAGGCAGAAGAGCTATGATGAAACTGAAGGAAGGATTTGGAATTTCAGGTAGGAGATCATGTTTTCTTGAATGTATCTCAATGGAAAGGGAATTATACGATTCAGTAAGATTGGTAAATTGAGTCCCACGTACATCAGACCTTTCAAAATTCTATAATGAATTGGGGTTGTAGCTTACCATTTGGCAATGCCGCTAAGTCTTTCCAAAGTTGATGATGTGTTCCACGTATCACTCTTGAAAAAATACATGCCTGACCCAATGCATGTACTCAGCTATGAGGAATTAGAACTGGAACCCGATCTGCCTTATTGCGAAGATCCAATCAAGATTCCTGATACAAGAGAACAAGTGTTGATAAACTGGACGACTCGTCTAGTAAAATTCTATGGAGAAACCATAAAATGGAAGAGGCAACGTGGGAATCTGAGGATCTTATAATGAAGAACCACCTGAATCTTTTTATGCAATAATATTATTGAAATTTCAAGGGCAAAATTATTTGAAGGAGGGGAGAATGTAACAACCAAATATTCCATGCTACGTTTTCCTCTGAATAATTCAATAGCTTGAATTGTACGCAACTTCAAAATTCTAACACACCATGACCAATAAAATTAGCCGTTATGAATAGTAATACCCTCTTTTTGAAAATTTATAAATTTTATTTTTCAAAATGGACTTCATTTTTGGATTTGGAATATCGAAATTAGATTAGGGTTTATTTTTGGTATTTTTTTGAAATCATTCAATTTTTAATGAATAGTGAAATATACTAAATTTTAATTAAAAACAACCTTTTTAATCAAAACAATTTATTGTACTAAAATATACTATTGAGTTATTTTTAAGAATAATTATATTATATTTTTACCATTTAATCCAATGTTGTTCATTGGACGTAATTTCACATTTAAACTGCACAAAAACAGGTGTCAATCTTTTGATAGCTATTTTTTTAATGATACGCTTTTTGTTTTGACCACGGGAATTAATTTTAAATTAATTTCTGCCACTTTTGTGTTTTGAATTCAAAAAATTTGATTCCATATTTATAATTAGTAGGTCTAAATTGTGTAAATAGGTAACTTTTATTTTGAGACATTTTGAATAATTATTTCGGTAAATATTTTATTTTCAATGGTTAAAGGGTAAATCCGGTAAATAAGGGTAAAAAAAATAATATTATAATAATATTAAATTACCCTAACACTTGTCCTAACCCTATTTCATGATACATGTCCGACCATGGGCATCCTTGGGTCGATTTTGGGACAACATGGAGCCACTTGTAAGTGATAATGACACTTTATATTAATTAAGTTAAAGTAAATACAAAAATGACATAAGCATATATATTTTAGTAAAAAAAATTTACATAGGGTTATGTGTGTTATTTATTGAACTATAAAAATTCATTATAAAGATAAAAATATTTTCTACATAATGGTATTTTATTTATAAATTTTAGACACAGAATAATTAAATTTATTTAAGACACAATGATGATGTAGTATTTTCTTTATTAATGAAGGAATCAAATAAATGGTATTATAAATGTTAAAATAAATATAATTTTAAAGTTTTGATGCCATATACGAATTTTCTATGTTAATATGACATTTCAATGATTGATTAAATGAATGTATTTTGAATTAATAAAGTTTTTAGGACTTTAACAAAAATCAATTATTAAATAGTGTCAAAATTGAAATAAAAGAGTTTTTAAAACAAATATTATATTATTAATTGGTATAATATTCCTAAAAATCTATGTTTCTGCCAAAGGACTTATATAATGATATTTAAATTATTAATTAACCACTTGGGGTTCTCTTGGCAATTTATAGAAGGTTTATTAACCATATAATATTAAAATACAAAGAGACATGGTAAATGTCAAACTATTTAACTAAGAGTTAAATCTAAATGATAAGGTTAATATGGTAACCTAAACCTATCTAAAACCTATTGTTTGAAAGTATTTAGAACCATACCCACCTTAACCTAGAAATAAATCACTTTGGATCCATTAAAAACAGAAAATAAATTTATTATAAAATAATATTTTAAGTTTTTCCTAAGGTGCCCCTCACCCCTCTTATAAAAGGGCACTTCCCCTTCTCTCAAATTCACACCTTCAAATCCTTTTGTCTCAACCAAACCCCCCCCCCAAATATCCAAAAACAAATTCCTCCCTTCATCCTAGAGGCCTTTCTTTAGTCATAAAGCCAACCTAAGGACCTCTTTTTATCAAATCAAAAGGAAGAACCCAAAGAAGAGGTAAATATTTCATCACCTCTTTCAAGTTCTTTTCTTCTTCCACTACTTCTTTCCTTGTTATTTAAATTGTAAAATAATAAATCCAGTATCTTCTATATACTATGATGTTATTAAAAATATGTTATAACCATATTTATTATTATATCCATCCTTTGAATGACATGTCACCATACGTTCGTACGTACGGCTCACCGTCTCCACATCGTGATGTAGTTGTTATTCAATACATTATTATTTGGATGGGTATAATAATGAGTATTATTGATGTAAGTAATAAATATAAAATGATATTTATTCTTTATATATTATATACCATCCAATTATATAGGATTTTAATATCAAAATAATGATATTGTCGCTCGTGCGTACGTACAGATTACCGTCTCCATGAACGTGATGAGATTCATTCCCCATATTATCCATTCAAGAATAATTTTAATTTGATGATTAAATATAATTTTAAAGACATAATATCATTCTGAATATGAATAAGATACATCCTATCTATATCAAACATTAGTTACATAACAAATTATATAAAGTAAAATGAATCAGTTAACACCCAAAACGATGATACTACTAAAATATTATTAACAAAGGAATATTATAAGATCATATATGATATCATATTTATGTATATAGTTCTTTTATAATTTAATAAAAATGTTTTAAATATTATACATTAGTTTAACATACCATCGACCAAGGAAAAGTACAACGTAAGGGTTAGATTTCCCAATCTCTTCATTATCCGAGGTTGTTTATACATAATCATCTACTGGGACCTCTTTATCATCCACATATGTGTTTCTAAAAAATGTTTTTCAAAACATTTTTACTATTGAGTAGAAAATGGGTTAAAGTAATTTATACCCTTATATTACCTTATATTTATTTGAAAGGAATCTTCCCGTCGTTTTACAAACAAGGTACTTTATGACCTTTTCGACAAAATTAAGGTAAGAATGTTTTTTTAACTTATACGGCGGGTTCAAATATTTTCCGCCGTTATAACATCATCGAAGATTACCTTAAAATATTATTAGAATATTTACAAAGTAAATGTTTTCTTTTATTATTATGTTACTTTTAAATTATTTTAAAAAGAGAGAGATATTTCTCTCAAATAGTTTTGATTTCATCTATGTCAATATACTTTGATGGATTTTAAGCTTGTTTGAAGTTGATTTATTATGATACAAGTATTCCATAATGTATTGAAGTTTTTGTGATATGTTTGACTTTGGATGTGTTATTTTATACCATTAATTGTTTATGGATAATGTATTGACATTTTGTATGCTAGTTTTAATACGAATGTTTATGTTATGTTTAAACCTTTTCATATGAGGAATGCATTGGACTTAGTATGTGACGGGTGGATCCCGCTATAGTTTCTCAATGCATCAGTAGGTCTCATGAGACAAACTAGTGTCTTGGCCCAAGGCCTTGGCAAAATCTTATTTGTAGTCTTGGCACAAGGCCTTGACTATGTGGTTATGAATGTATGGCATTATGCATTACATCATTATAAAAGTGGCAATTGATATTTCATGTGATTATTCAACTAGTAAAATATCCATGTGAATAAGTAAATGAAATTATTTGATTTTATCTCTGACATATTATGCTGAATTTCAAGTTTAAAAGGCTTTTGTTTTAGTCTTATACATTGCCTTAAATGTTTATCCTAATTTATGAAAGTTTCCGCTATATTGTTATCCTTACTGAGCATCTGAGCTCACCCATTTCCATGTTTTATTTATCTGAGTATGTGAAGAAGTATATTATTACTGATCTGCAGGGATAGTCTATGGGATATGAGTGTGGCCCCTTGGAAACTATGTTGTTGTAGTTTTTAATTTTATAATGTAATATAAAACTTATGAATGTATCTAGTATTTCCAAGGCTACTAAACTGATCAGTCTTTCGGGACATGATTCCTTATATCATGCCAATGTTATGTAATAATGCACTGACTCTGGGTAACGAGGGTTGGGGCGTTTCATTCTTAGTCTTGTTCAGTATAAATTTATCTTGAGTCTCGTATGATCTAGCATACATGGAGTGTGTTCATCATATGTCTCTCCAGGGGTCCTTCACATGATCTATGAATGATCAAACAATGTACATTACATATGGAATAAGTTTGCTACAACTGTTCGCTAGTATATTACTTGATGGAAGAAATTATGTTCTCAAGATTATTTTCTCTGAGAATCCCGCTTCGATGCTTGGGACATTTTAACTCCAGAGTATCCTTCACATAGTACCCCGTACAATTTCCATGCTGGGCTCTGGAATTTATAGGCCTTAATAACCCGAATGTTCACCTGTTTGTGTGGTGTATCTGGTGAAGATCTAGGATGGAGTTTGTGTAACGACCCGAAATTTTGAATAAATCTTGTTTCCTAATTTTGTGTGTTATTTTAATTTATTTTTTTTATATATACTCAACTCAACTATTTCATTGGATAACATGAGTATAATTAAAATGAAACTATTGGGTTTTTACTGTTATATGACCATTGGTCAATATGACCACTGGAAACTAAACATTTCGATATTTTTCTCTAAATACAAGTGACCTTGGTTAATTAATATAGAATGAAGATTCGATGGCCTCACCCAGTAGTCTTGGACCGATCGAAGCCCATCTAACAGAACTTGGGAAGGAGGTAGCACCACTAGGCTTTGCTCTGGACCAAACCCAAGCCGAACTTCATCGTGTGAAGCTAGAACGGGATCACCTTCGTGAGAAGTTCAAACTGATAGAAATTACTACTTGTGCGATGTTGACCGAGCCTCCCTCAAATTCTCTCACCTTAGCACACCTTACACTTAGGTCCTATGCTGGTGTGATAAGGGGCTATGTAAGGAGACCATAACTGCCTTGTGTAATCCTTTGTTTTAAATAAAAATTGGGATTTCTTCTTATGATGAAGTTTATGAATTTTCAAATGACCGGATAAATATAGAATGCATATTTTTGATGAATTTTAGAAAAATGATATTTTAAAAATGTTTATGTAAACCATAAATCATAAAAAATGTGTAATGATTTTCAAAAAATGGTGTTCTACAATTATGTTCAGTACGAAATTTAGAGTCTAATAAGATCAACATGATTTTTGATGAATAGTAAATTATGAATAGTGATTTTACGGTTAGGATTAGAAATGTTACCAAATGGATTAGTAATCTCACTTAAATAAAGTTTTAAAAATAATCTAGGCACCTTGATTAAGTAATGTGATTCAATAAAATGGTTAAATAATGGTTTAGTAAATTATTATTCTAGTATTAGTTTTTTTGGGTGAATAGTGTTTTTTAATTAAAAATTAAATTAAAAATATTTAGAAAAATATTTTTATAAAATGGATTTCATTTTCGAACTCAAAGCATCGATATTATGTTAAGGTAATTTTTGGGGTTTTTTATGAAAAAAATGAATTTTCGGTGAATAGTGTATTTATTTAAAAATAAAATTAAAAATATTTAGAAAAATATTTTTATAAAATGGAGTTCATTTTTGAAATCAGAGCATTGATATTTGGTAAATGTGAAATTTTGGGATTTTTCTGAGAAAGTTGAATTTTTAGTGAACAGTAAAAATACAGTTTTAGGGTTTCAGTATGTTTAATGACATCATAACTGTGTCATGGTGATGTAATGAGATATTTTAATGGTTTTCCGACCTAAGGTGTTGGATATTTGTATTGGGGGCCCCATTTGGCCTAACGTAATGGGAAATATCATGGGAGAGCACATAGTTTTGAGAAAAGCACATGTGAGGTGTCCCTGGGCCATTAATGCCTTGTCCCCTCACTTTACCTATAAATAGCAAGCCCTCCTCTCATCCATTCGACTCCAAAACCATCCTCAACGATGTTCTGGCCTCCTTACCTCCCAAGGAGTCCTCCCAAGGTTCCACCAAACCCTCAAGGTCCAAACCTTTGAGTTTTAAGAGTTACATTTTTAGGTAAGGGATCCGATCTCTCTCTTTCTTTTCAAGAAATCTATTTTATGTAATTTCTTTTATGCTCCATGTTCTTATGATAAAGGGTGTTCTTTTATACTCCTATTACTTCCCTTTTCATGTTCACATAATGAGATATCCCCTCTTTCTCTCATTATTTCGTTTTATGAAGATTTAAGTGGTGCCGTTAGGCTGCCGAAATTTTTGTAACGGATTCTTTCTCCCTTCTCATTTTTCAAGATCTATTTTCATGTAAAGTATTGCATGTTCCTTTTTATTATTTTGGGGTATGATATCTAAATTTATCATACTGATCTTTTATGATCATATGACTAGAGACCCCATTTGATCTCTTCAATTCAGTATTTTGATGTTTTAAGTGGCGCCGTTAGGTTGCTGAATTTTTAAGTGGGTTTTCACCCTTCTCGTTTTGAAGTTCTACTTTCATGTCAATTCTTTCAAGTTCCTTTTTGTTATGTTAGGGTATGATCTCTATATCCATCATAATGATATTTTATGACCATATGATTAGAGACCTCATTTGATCTCTTCAATTCAGTATTTTGAAGTTTTATGTGGCACCGTTAGGCTGCCGAATTTTTAAGTGGTTCATCACCCTTCTCGTTTTGAAGTTCTACTCTCATGTCAGTTTTTTGATGTTCCTTTTTGTTATGTTGGGGTATGATCTCTATATATATCATACTTATCTTTTATTACCATATGATGAGATACCCTATTTGATCTCTTTAATTCAGTATTTTGAAGTTTAAGTGGCGCCGTTAGGCTGCCGAATTTTTAAGGGATTCGTTCACATTTCTCATTTTTCAAAGTTCTATTTTCATGTCAAGTATTTCAGGTTCCTTTTTATTATATTGGGGTATGATCTCTATATCTATCATACTGATATTTTTTTTTCATATAATGAGAGACCCTATTTGATCTCGTCAATTCATTTTTTGATGTTTAAGTGATGCCGTTAGGCTGCCGAATTTTCATAAGAGAAATCTTATTTTTGTCTTCCTTTCATGTTCTTCATTTCATATGGTACATCTTCAAAATTTCATTACCATGTTCATATATACTTTATATTATGTCCCTATACTATTTTATGGATCATTTATGAGTGGGTGACCCATTTCCCCTCTCTTTTCAATGTTTTCTAAAACCTCGTAACATAGCCTTTATGCTGCAGAATTTCTGTCTCAAAATGTCTCTCTCTTTTTTCTAATGTTATTTTATTTTATTAAGTGAATACTCAAATATATTTCTTCTAAAGGGGTATTCACATATATACCAAAATTTTCTATTTTAAATTCTGGGATTTACATACATGAAACCCGCTTTCCCTTTCCGTGGGTTTAAAGTGACATATTGATCAGGTCATTAAAGCATTTTTAAAAACGTTATGATTATGAAATGAAACCCATTTATTTTATGCTATATGGGTTATTTATGAAATTATTGATAATGATATATGTGGCTCACATGATAATAAATACATTTCAAGGGTGCGCCCAGATAGCGCTCCAATGCATTGGGTAAAGACTTAATCACTAGAGATGACTTTTAAATTGATACCTTGGTGAATAACCTTGGTAATTTTTAATGACACCTTGGGGATGGAACTTGGTGAAATGAAATGATTGTCAATATTAAATGTTGTAGCCACATCTTCAAGTTATAAAAAATGTTATTTTCTTATTATGATATGCCTCATGATTTCCTTCTCATGCCTTAATGTTCTTTTGATGACTTTATTGATGTATCTCAAGTTCATATGTAAAATGTTTCGCTTGTTTCCCTTACTAAGCCTTCTGCTCACCCTTTCTTTGGATGTATGTCCCCAGGTTATGAGATGCTGTAATGAACCTATGATGAACTTAAGGAGAATCCTTTCAAGTGTTTAAGAAGAATGTTTTATGTTTTTTTCATGTATTATGTTCCTGGTTTCCAAGACACTAAACCTTAAAGATCCTCAGTTTTGTATAATGTATTGAAAGATTATGTGATAAAAAGGCGGGATGCTATAGTCTGTGAAGTTGGTTGGTACCATGCGGTTTTGAAATTCTTTATCATAGATATTTCTGAATGCATCGACTGATTTTTTGTTGTCACAAGTCTCTTCCATGAATGCTTCCTTTATCAGATTATTTCCACTTAATGAATAATTGTTTGATCACGCATATGTGTTGAAGGACTCCCAAGTTGTAAAGTCGATATGTCCAATGACCTTCTTCAGATCCAATGTGCCTGTGGAGAGGCATTCATGAGATGCTTGATGATTTTTCTAGGATTTTCATGGGAAAATGACGGTTTTCCTAGGGGACTTACGGGACCACACTATAGACTTCCTTAGTGCGTCACAAGCCTTTTTATGACTGAGAGTACCTTCCACCTCTTCCATAATTTTTTGGAATTGTTTTATGTGACATATGTTGGGAGTCATTTGGGATTTCATAGTTAATTTTAAGGAAAAATACTCTATTTTTTTGTGATGAGCGATATGGGTCATGTGGGGGTGCGTGAGCATTTCGTGGACAAATCTATTTGTTTTTTATTGATGATCCAAAGTGAAGTTCATCGTTGTCTTATCATACCAAAGGATTTCTGTGTTACAAGTATGAAAAACCAAAAGGTACATTTCAATATGAGGAAGACATGTTCCCAGAGACTCACGATGCCTTAAAGATCACTAGGGGTGCACCACATGTCCTTCCGCAACCGCAAGCACCTATCACCTTCTACCATTTAACTACATTATTTTATTCTACAAATACAAAGGATTATTTTAATTTTAATGAGTAATATAAAGGAAATTTACTCAATTTATTATGATAACTCGAGTGACTAATATGAGTCATATGGGGGTGCATGAGCATGTTGTAGGAAAATCTATCTGTTTTTTCATAGACCGATAAAGGGGGAAGTGTGAATCTTCTTGGACATACACATAGAATTATGTGTGGTGAGGCTGAAAATACAAAATGCTTTCTCGAGATGAGGAGGATGTTTCACTATGGTCTTTCAGTGTCTTAAGATTTTCGAAGAGCATGCCTCATGTCCTTCAGTGATGGTGAGAAATTCTCGCCTTCTCCCCTTTATCTCATTATTTTATATTACAATGTTTCAGGGGTCTTGTAATTTTTTCACAGATATCATCAAGTAAATTTATCATTTCTAATGATGATATGGATCATGAGATTTATGACCATTGGGGGTATCTCTCTTTGGATATTCTTAACCTTATTTTTTAAGGATTTTTGAGATTTGATGCAGTCATGTGGGTGTTTTCAAAGACAGTCACTCTTTTTGTTTGTAGTGCACCGTGAAATCAATAATGAATATCAAGGTAGCGTGTGAGTGTTTCCATGGATAACCCTTATACATGTTTATGGGGTGTCTCATGATATGTGATGGATCTTACAATGATGAGCAGATCTAGTCTGGGATAGTTGCCTTGTTTGCCTATGGCACATCGCATGCTCAGTACTGGATCTCACAATGACATGCAAAAGATTCCAGGGATAGTTTCTCTACTTTATATTGATAAATATCTTGTTCATTGATGGACCTCACGACGAAAGGTGAACATTGTCAAGGAAAATTGATTTACTTCACAATTGATATGTCATATGTCTATGGTTTCATGATACCATAGGGTGGCCATGGGTGTTTTCATGTCTAGGAAGCATGCTATAAGGAACATGGTTAGTGGTGCAAGGATGTCGCATAACCCGCACCACTTGAATATGTCGTGCGATAGAAGGTTTGCATGAGGTCACCGTGAAATGTCAAAATCCTCATATGATACTGTAAAGGGACTTGGGAGAAAGAGCCTCACACAAACTCCACTTCTCATTCATATTATGCACGTACATAGAATATTTATTCTCTTCACATTGCGATATCAAGGATGGCTTAAATATTCTTATGAATACATGAATATTACATGGGTGCGGTGTGGACCATATTTGTATCGACATGGTGCATCAAATCTAGAATATTATTTCATACCCTTCTCCTGCGGTGCATCGAATAAATTCATTAAGATATGATCAAAGTCACACGATGACTTTCTATCCACAATTATTTTCATAACCAGGTATGCTGTAATTTTAATATCTATTTAAGGAATGTCAAGAAGGTGATATGATCTTGCTTTAGTGATTTCCTTAATATGTTTATAAAAAATAAGATCATATCATGATAGCGTATGAAGTTTCAGTATTTCGCATGATGGGTTATGCAATGCTACTGGTTTCTACAAGAGGGGTTACACGGTGCGAAATATCATGGTGTTGAGACTTCAGGAAAACCATTTGGTTCTCCAGTGTGAATATCTTCAAACGAGTATATGAAACACCTATGCTTCTCATAAAAAATATCCCAGACATCAAGGGTGGGATATCACGATTCATTGTTTATGAAAAACAATAGGCCTCCTCTATGAATGACAAGTTACATAATATTATACCCTTTCGCCTGATAGATAAGGCAGTGACTTGAATATTCATGTGAGTTGAAGCAGGGTCTCATGCGACCTTTTTATCATAACCCTCAAGGGGTTTGTGATGCTCATTTTTTCAAGGAAAATGAGAGCTCCCCTTTTCGAGTGGATATGTCCCCCTTCTACTTGTGATCCCATTATATTTTTAAATGGATAATCACATCATGTTTATACGTCCAAGATAGGCGATGTATCCTAGAAACATGATCCTCCATTCATCATGATGAATTATTAACACATTTATTTTAAGAACCTATTGTGTCGATATATTCCTTCATAGAACCAAAAATATCGATATTTTTAAGCTATTCACGTACCGAGTATGGCGGCATATATCAACTACGAATTATTCTTCTTTCCGTGTAGTGACATCCACTTGATCAGCCTCTTCGCATGATGAAAAAATACCTAGAACCCCTCCTTCATGCACTCAGAATTTATCTACTATTTTATATCCAGCAGTACTGCCATTATAGTAGTCTAGATTCTGAAAGAAACCCTCACACATGGATCTCTTTTATAAGAGGGCTTGCTCTGGAAATCATTCTTCATTTCTAACATGGGATTCAAGTTCCCCATTTCCTGTGCAGAACATTATACATTTTCAAAGTGGGATTTTATTTTAAGTACATGGCTTTGAAAGAGTATAAAATATTAACTATAAGACCAATATAAATTAAACATAAAATATGGATTAAACTTATAAAAATAGTTGAAAATAAAAATAATTTTGTAAAAAATGTTGATGAATAATACCTTATAAGCATTCAAACCCACCCACATGAAACATAAAAATATTTCAAGTACGTGGATTTGAAAGACTATAAAATACAAACTATAAGTCCAATATAAATGAATCTTAAAACATTGATTAATCATATAATAAATATTAGAAAATAAGTATAATTTCATAAAAAATGTTGATTAAAAATAAATTATAAGCTTTCAAAACCACCATCTTGAGGCTTAAAAATGTTTCAGGTAGGTGGGTTTGAAAGACTATAAAATAAAAACTATAAGACCAAAATAAATGAAACATTAAACATGAATTAAACATATAATAAATAGTTGAAAATAAAAATAATTTCATAACAATGTTGATCAAAAATAATTTTTTAGCTTTCAAAACCACCAACATGACACTTAAAAATGTTTAAACTACGTGACTTTGAAAGACTATAAAATACAAACTATAAGACCAATATAAATGAAATTGAAAACATGGATTAAACATATAAGAAATAGATAATAAATAATTATTTAATTAGAAATATAATAATTATTTTTATAATTATTAATTATATAATTATTAATTTGACAATAATTAATATAATAATTAATAATTAATAATTAATTATTAATTACTAATATACAATAATTAATTAATTAATTAGTAATATAATTATATTATAATTAATTAGTTAATTAGTTATATAATTATTAATTAATAATTAATTAGTTATTTAGTAATATAATTATTAATTATAATCATTCATTATAATTATTAATTTTAAATTATTAATTATTAATTATATAATAATTAATTAGCTAATTAGTAATATATTTATTAATTATAATTATTTATTAATTATAATTATTTATTATTTATTATATAGTAATTAATTGGATAATTAGAAATATATTTATTAATTATAATTATTTATTATTTATTATATAACTGTTAATTAGTTAATTTTTAATATAATTATTAATTAAAAAATAAATAATTTATTAATTACTAGTTTAATCGTTAATTATATTTATTCATTATAATTAGTAATTAGTAATTATTAATAATTAATTATATAATAATTAATTAGAGAATTAGTAATATAATTATTAATTATATAATAATTAATTAGGTAAGTGGTAAAATAAATATTAATTATCATTATTAATTACTAATATATAATAATTAAATAGCTAATTAGAAATATAAATCTATAATAATCAATTACTTATTTTGTAATATAAGTATTAATTAATTATTAATTAATTAATTAATTATTAATTAATTAATTAATAATATAAGTATTAGTTACACATTAATTAATTAATTGATAATATAATTATTAATTATAATTATTAATTATAAATTATATTCAAATTAATTATTTAATTACTAATATAATTGTTAATTATAATTAGTAATATAATTAGAAATTATAATTAGTAATACAGTTAAAAATTATAATTAGTAATATATTGACTAATTATAATTAGTAATTATTAAATATATAATAATTATTTAGTTAATTATTAATATAATTTTTAATTGTATAATAATTAATTAGTTAATTAGTAATATAATTATTAATAATAATTAGTAATATAACTTTTTATTATAGTTTTTAATATAATTATTATTTATAATTAGTAATTTTTAATTATATAATAATTAATTATGTAATTACCTATATAATTACTAATAATTAATTATATAATAATAAATTAGTTAATTAGTAATATAATTATTCATTATAATTATTCATTATTCATTATATAATAATAAATTAGTTAATTAGAAATATAAATTTAAAATATATAATTAATAAGTATAATTATAATACAAAATTATATTACTAACTAACTACTTAATTATTATATAATTAATAATTATATTACTAATTAAATAATTAATTATAAAAAATTAATAAAAAATAACTATAATAAATAATTATAATAATTTATTATATTACTAATTTACTAATTAACTAATAATTTATTATATAATTAATAATTATATTATTAAATAAATAAATAATTATTATATAATTAAAAATTATATTATGAATTAACTAATAAATTATTATTTGATTAATAATTATATTACAAATTAATTATTATAAAATTAATTATTATATTAATACATAATTATTATATAATTAATAATGATATTAAAAATTATCTAATAATTATATTACTAATTAACTAATTAATTGTCCACTAATTTTTATATGTTTAATTCATGTTTTAATTTTTATTTATATTGGTCTTATAGTTAATGTTTTCTAGGCTTTCAAAGTCACATACTTGAAACGTTTTTATGTTTCTAGTTGGAGGCTTTGAAATCTTATAAATTATTTTTCATCAATATTTTTTTACGAAATTATTTTTATATTAGACTATTTCCTATAAATTTAATCCACGTTTTAATTTTCATTCATATTGTTCTTATTGTTTGTATTTTATATGTTTTCAAAGTCACAGACTTGATACATTTTTGAGTTTCAAATTGGTGGTTTTGAAAGCCTATACATTGTTATTTATCAACATTTTTTTATGAAATTATTTTTATTTTCAATTACTTCTTATATGTTTAATCCATTTTTATGTTTCATTTATATTGGTCTTATAGTTTCTATTTTATAGTATTTCAAAGACACGTACTTGAAACAGAATCCCACATTAGAAATGCAAAATGTTCTGCGTAGGAAAGAGAGAACCAGAATCACACATAAAAAATGCAGAATGATTTCTAGGGATTTCCCTCCTATAAAAGGGAGCCCTGTGTGAGGGTTTTGATATGAATCTAGACTGATGTAATGGCAGAACTGCTGGATATTAAATAAAAGATAAATTCTACTAAAAAGTTTTATTATATATATAAATAAGACAAAATAAAAATAAATTTTTTAAAAATACAAAAATAGTCCAAAAAAATTAAATGTTTCTGTAGGATGCATGAACCCCTTTCATACATCCTTCATAAACTTTTTGAAGGATGCATGAATAGGGTTTATGCATCTTTCATCACACATATAATGCATAAAACCCATTCATACATCTTCTTCAGATCAGGGATGTGTGTACGAGGTTCATGCATCTCAGGACCCCATTTTAAAAATACTCTTACACCTATCCCATTTTGTTAAAAAAATTGAATACCCCATTTTAAATAATTTTCAATCACATAACCTCATGGTGGCTTAAAATCATCATTTAATCCACTTAGAGAGTTTCATGCATCCATTGTGGATAGTTTTCATGAACGTGCCATTATTGAAACTCACATTTTTGTATAGTGGATTTTACAACCATGTGGTGTGGTGACCTTAATTCTTCCACATGATCTATTTTCATTGCAAACTGTAGTTCCTCCTTGAATGGATATTACCCTAGAAACAACATCCACACACCCAGTTGAGAAGGCATTTCACCCCTCTGCTCCATGAACTACATCTCATCCACAGGTAGCTGAATCGAGATGATGGATACAGAATGTGTATCACACTCTTATCTTATACGAAGACCATTTAATTGGAATCATCTATCCACATGGATTATTTTCATAATATATTAATTCATATATACTGATGTTCATGTGATTTTTATCATAGGACTCCATCACTCCCCTTGTTATCTCATACCACAATGGTTGTTTTTATTGTGCTGTCGAGACCCATGGTGTAGGCCATGTCATGCTCTGGTATGAGAGCATGGTTCTACTAATCTTCACATGATCAAGTGTTCGGTCACCTTATCAATGTGTTTCATATGGCTATCTCATCATAATAATTTTCACTAAAATAAAACTCATGAATTTGAGGATATTCTTGTGTGTGATATCAATCACAAGTTCGAGAAGTGAGTGGAAACTCAAGATCCTCAAGGTTAAAGAAGACAACATGTGACTCCCTTTACCCATCACCTAATATGATCAAAAGGTGTTATCATAAATTCATTGTTTCTATACTGAGCATGAGAATTCATATTTTTTGCAGTCTTAAACAACAAGAATAATATTTTCAAGCATTCTTTTAGAGGAAATGAACACAATATCTTTCAATGTGTATTCTTCTTCTACTTCATCCTAAGGTTGAATAGATTTATACTCTCTTTGTTGTTCACTGAATTACATAAAATTTTATGACATCCTATGCATCTTTCTGTATCAAAACCTTCTCCCCAGTAAAACATGAAATCATTTGGAAATGTATATGTAACTTTTTATAATCATGTACATGTTTGCTGGTGACTTTATTCATCTCATAGAATGATGTTGGGATCATAGCTTCACTAAATGCATCATTAAAAAACTCCAAAATCATGAACATTTCATTGTTAATAATTCCACAGATAAACTTGATATGATACAACTTAATATTAAAAAAGAACATCAAATACATAGAACACCCTTCATACGGTTTTATTTCCATTCTTCAACTTATATTTAAAACACATTTTTTTCACAAAAGTTATGAGAAATATAAACCTTCTTGAGATCAACTCAAGGTTCGACTTATCTATTAAAATCTTGAATATTTTATTCTGAAAAACCAAATGGGTCATTTAACAAATTTAAAACTAAATCCTACTCTGTTGGGTCACTTTTTGTTTAGTTTTGTGTATTTTCATTATTTTAAATTTCTATAACATAGGATTCACCATGATAAATCCATCATACATATCAAGTAGGAAACTATTTCAATATTGAATACCCATATAATTTGTTTCTATCCAACTATCACTTGAATTTAAAATTTAGGACATAGAAATTTTATTCTACCATCCGTTGATTGGTTTGTAATTGCATAATATAAAAATTCATCCGAACCCTTGGCACTTCACTGTTTGTATTGAGTTAAATTAATCCAACTTTTATCCATATGTATTGGATTTTCACTACTCTCCATTTAAATTTAGATATAAAGATACAAATGGTTAATCAAATATGTATAAAAAATTAAACATCACACAACTTCATCATTGACCAAGGTTGGGTCTTGATTAAACATATAAAAATTTTAACATCAAAATTGTCCAATACAACATTAAAAGATATCTAACTTTTATGATTTTCACCTTATCAAAATTTATTTTATATTCTAGAAACAAGATTGTCTCTATAGCTAGCTATAAATTTGATTATTATGCGAATAATGTTTTTTTATTTAAAAACAAGAACTTTACATTTTGATATCTTGTGGCATTGTCTCTTTTAGTCTATCTTAAAAATTCACGCATTCATCTAATATAAAATATATTCATGGTAAATGTAAATTAATTTTAAAATAAATGATAAAACCTAAAGCATCACTAATATGATAAACATTCTATTGATAAAAATATAGCAATAGATTAACGAAATTGGAACTATATTATTATTTTTAAATTAAAATTTATGTAGGTGTGGTTATATATATCGCCGCTAATAAACCACTTCTATGACTGGTTTTTTTGTAGTGGTATATTTGCTTCCTGAAGATGTTTATATTTTTTAGGTCACTTTATGCGTGGGAGAAAACTACCTCTTATATTATGTATACGATATTAAATATAGATAATCTCTTTGACATTAAAAAAACATCCACTATTTCAAAAAAATTAATAGACACCATATACAACTATTCATGATATTATTCAAAACACTTCTTTATATTAATAAAAAAATTCAATTTTTATAGGTCCCTGTAAATAATTCGTGAAATCTAAAAACACCTCATAACATTAATATTAATCTAATCTATTCCTGATAACACCTTATAAAAATACTATTAATAAAGAACCCATACTAATTATTTATATTAACAAACACTCATGACAATGATATTAATTGTAATAAATCATGATATTTTTGGAAAAAAATTAAAACAAATAAACTAAATATTTTTAACACTCTATTAATAATTAACAGTAAGGAAATCAACATTTCATAAGAAAATTACATTTTTTCAAGCATCATATGTTCAAAATTATTTTAAGTTTTTTTACTACATTTGTAAGGAGAAACCTAAATTTATCACACTCAAACCATAGAAAAATCATAGTATTACTATCATCATTTCATCCTCAATCATAAACATAAATTTATCTTCGAGAAAAACATAATTAAACTAATTCAATCAATCATGGTTATGAACTAGAATAGGTATATCAAACCACCTAAGAGATATGATGAATCCATTGAAACCTATTGTTATTCCACTCATAGAAACAATAAAACATACTTTGTTGGTATTTATTAATTGTAATAATAAAATACCACCATTGAATGTGAATAAATAAAATAAACCTTAATTATTATACCACAATATTGTTAAAAATATTCAAGAATAAATTATGATAGAGAGGAATCAAACGGGGGAGATAAACTGGTCATTAGGGAAGTGAAAATGTGCTTAGAATGGGGGTCACATGCTTGGAATAGGGAATCACCCTATATTGATGGGGGAGATTATTAGAGGGGGTAAGGGGAGAGATAATGAAGGGATAGAATGGGGATAGCAATCAAGGGGAGAGAGGGGGAGGTTCAGGGGGTGGTGAGGGGGTAGTGATTAGTGGAAAGGTGGATCGAGGGGTGGGGAGGGGAGCGGTGTCAAATCAAAGAACTAGTGGTGTAGGCTCAAGGAGAGGGGGGAGGGCTTGGGGAGAAGGGGGAGATAAGTTGACATTATGGTTTACTAAAATATTTAGTTGATATTTCCATGAAAATTTCCTTAAATATTAGAATAAAAAATATATATCTTTGGATTCATTAAACATTTCTATATTATAATTTTTCTAAAATTTGATTTATTTAACGATTTTTTTAAATTCCATTGCTAATAAACCTCTATGAAGACCTATTTTTTGTGGTGATATATTCAAAAATAATAGATGTTAATGAAAATAATATTGTAAAAAAATATGGAAAAATAAAGATAATTTGAAATATGAGGGTGGTTTGTAATATACATCAAATGACCATTAAAGGAAAACCATTTTCAAATAATTTTATTAAAATTAAAAATTGTAAAGGGATAATTAATATATGGTTTAAAAATATAAAAATGAAATTATAATGATAATATTAAATAACACATATTTTTTTCAATTAAAAATTAGAACATTTTATGGATGGGTAAATATGGACAAGGAGGGGAAACCATAATTTAAGAGGATGTGGATTACTTTTAACATAGTGGCATATTCAAGAAGGGATATACCTCATAATTAATTTTTTTTTATAAAACAAGATTCTACCAATATATAAACATTGTATACAATAAATGATGAAGAAAAAAACTCAAATAGAAGCATTATAACTCATGAAATCAAATTGTGTTATGAAAGACCATTATATTTTGGAAAATACATCTATCACAGACCACAATATGGAAGACAATAAATAGAAGTGATTATGAAAAGTTCAAGAATAATTTATGATATTTTAAATAAATGGGGATTTAGTTGAACTAAACTAATAAATATTTGTGAAAAGTTTCCAAGCATGCCTCAATGATGGGATATTGAGGCGGAAACACATGCAACATAATTATAATTCTACTAAAAAGCATATAAAATAATTATTTCTTGATGTTAAAGTTTATATACCATGAATAAATATAATATATTCTATTTTATATCTAATTGTTAGTATGAAAACAATTTAAATTCAATTAGACAAAAATATAAATAAAATGTTTCTCAAATAAAAATTTTTTCAGATGAAATCCTTACATTGTTCAAGAACCATTTTTCACATATACCGAACATCATAAAAAAAACAAATAAGTTTTATTATATACCTTCTTAGGAACCTAATTATTTAATAATTAATTTAATACGAACCATTTATAATCATATAATAAATATTTCTTATATTATTTTTTCTTATGTTTACGTGATAATTATAGAGATGCTGGCTTATTTATATAAGTTTGGAGATCAAAGAAGATAATTTAAAAATAAGTTAAATACAGAATATATCCCACACATTAAATAATAAAATAATTATTCTATTATTATCTTATAAAAAATTTGTATTTATTTTCCCGTAGTCTTCTATGATAGAGTATTATATCATTGCTAAAGTATGTGTTTAAACCAACCCCAAACATGAAAAAAAAATATCTCGATTGGTGTGCCTAGTTATGTAAATTTATAATATCATTAGAACATAATAAATTTGATACAATATATATTAAATTGTATTCATATATAATACTTTTTTTGGATAAATAAAATAAAAATAATTTGACAAATTAAGAAAATTACTTTGTAGGGGCGGTAGTCTGACCACGACTAATGTTATTTTGTTTCTTCTAAGAATATTTAAATGAATAAGTAAATGTTTTACATTAATATATTAACACTTATTTATTATAATTATATTGAGGTTATCATATGAAAATTTTATTGATGGTTTTTAAAGATAAATATTAACAATAAAATGATAAGGATTATGTAGCGATAACTTTGGTACTTTGAATATTCTCTTGAATGTCCTTGTGGAAATATAGAGAATAGGTTAATAGATGGTTACCATATGATAATTAATATGATATGGTTATCTAGGATGATAAAATTGTATGTTTTTATGTTATTAATTTTTTGGAATGGTTGTGTCTTGGAGGGGTGGATGTTTTCTATATTATATATCAGGAAAAGTGAACTTTTGAGAGTGCAGTTTAATTTTGAATTGTATCATTACACTATTCTTGGATCCAAGACACCAATATATATAAATAAAAAATTATGGGGTGATATTGGGTCCACCTAACCCCAACTATATATTTGAACTCATATTTTAAACATGTTGTTAGTCATTTATTCTTAGGTTTTTTACTTTTAAATCTTTTTTGTTCTCACCTAGGTAACTAGTTTTTAACAAGATAATTTCTATTTTACTAAAATCATAAAATAACCACTATTCCCAAATTTTATGTGATAAAACTAAATTTCATCTCTATTTAATATAATTAAATATATTAATAATAAATAGTAACTTTTAAATTAATATATATATATAAATTACATTTTCTTTTAGAACAATATTATGTTAAACACCATGTCTTCTTAATATTATATAGAAGTGGTTTACAATTAAATTTGAATTAATATAATTCATATATGTGTTTAAATATATTATATACTAATAATTTAGTTATATAAATTTATTGGATTTGATAAAAAAAATAAAAAATACTAATAATACATTTCATTGAATATAAAAGTTTAACAATTATAATGATCACTAAAATTAATTTACTTAAACATATTTTTATGGTAAAAATTTAAATTCACCTCATTACATTATATGATCATTTTTATCTAAAATAATAAATCCATTTTCATATATTTAATTTAAATATGTGATGAAAATTAATTTTTAATATAATAAAATAAAACTATTTTTTATAATAAACTTTTACTTATATTTCAAAAATTAAATATATAGGTCCTATGAAATTAACACAGTTACTTCAAATATATATAATTTCTTGAAAAAAATTTTAAATAAAAATTATATCATTATATAATTATGATAATGTTATAAATGTGACAAATTTTAGAAGAATTAGTATTTTTATTATTCCCTATAAAAATATTTAAAGAAAAATATCAAAAATTCATCATGATCTAAAATATTAATTATAAATCCAAAATTTAAGTGAATTTTATATATTTTAGATTCGAAAAATTTAATAATTTAGTTTTCAATTGAACATAAAAAATATAAATAAACTTTCTTTTAATGAAAATATCCATTTTAAATATTAAATTATAATTAAAATTTATCCTTAAAGAAAATAAAATTTAATTTCTTTACTATCATAGAGGTTTCTTCATAGTTTTATTCATATTCATAATCAAATATGATGAGGAACATTTAGTTCAACTATTTTGTGTAACAAAATATATATAGAATATAATGAAATTTAATGGATATAAAGTCATGGGTGATTATATTGGACGAGATTGGCTTGTCAACGATTTTGATTAAAGGAGGGAAAATAGGTTCCCATTTATAAGTTTGTGGAAGAAAAAACATTGAAATAATTTAAAGATTTAAATAATATAATATCCGTTTCTGGTAAGTAATCACAAAATGGATATTAATTTGAAGATAAGATAAGATAAGTTCAAAATATATTCAATTAATACTATTTTGACAAGTCTATATGGAATTCAAACCATTGTAATTTGGTTTGACACCCTTATTATCCCGTCTTAATCCTCACTATGGTAATACTTTTTTACAGTTGGTACTTTTCAAAATGAAAAAAATGAATGTGGAATCATTACCAAATATGTAAATAAGGATTAAAAATATGGAATCCATTTTAAAGAATTCAATTTATATGAAATTTAGTTCATAAATTAAAAATCCGTTTATAAAACACAAAGAAAATCCTTATATAAATATCAGTTCAAAACTAATCCTTTTACCTTCAAATGATTTTATATTCATTTAAATAATTAAATAACTAATTTTTGTATTATTATTCATACATTACTAATTTAATTCATTAATTTCACTTTTTAATAGTGATAAATATATTATTCTATATAAAATTCATAACTACAAGAAATATACATTTATGGAGAATAATAAGTTTTTTAATCATGAAATGATTTTTTTTAAAATTTAATGATTATTTTTTAGAAAAAATAAATATATTTGAATTAATGAAATAATTTTTATTTATATTTCAAATTTTTTTAATCCTATTTATACCCATCATTCCAATTTCTTGATTATTATGGTCATAATATATGATGATTCATTTATACATGGAGTTACATGTAAAGAAATATATCAAATGCTTCATATTTATTTCAAAGAAATAAATATGAATTATTAGGGTGTTACAAAAAATTCCCACCCTAATCTCATCATATCCGTTGAATTTTTCTTCCATGTTAACTAGATAGGTAAAATTTATAGTTCCACCCTATTAAAGGACTCTCATCCTTTGAAGTAGAAAATTTGGATTTTTCTCAATCAAAAAACACTATGGGCCCCTATAGAGTGTTATATTCTAATAAATCATGGTAATTTTTAAAAAAAAAATTAAATCAATATAAATTTTATAAATGTTTATTTAAAAGTAAATAATCAAAGTATAGAATATTAACTTAATGAGGTAATTATGGGAAGGATAACCTCTATTTTAACTATCCTTCTATTCTAGAACATTATAATTTAAGGCATTGCACCTTCCATAAATCACCATCATCACCTTTAAGAGACACTAATTAATTTTTATATATTTCCCTAAGAATACAAGACACCCTCATTTGATAGATTTTGGGAAGTTAAATTTTTCACAGTCATCCATACAAGGTTAACTATCACCATATAGTTTCTAATAAATTTGTCTGTGGAACAAGAAACATCTAATTGTTCCCATACACAAGATATTTCGAAAACCTCCCTTCCAAATGTTTGAGATTGTTAGGAGTTAGTCCAATAACTCTTAGGGACACACACTGGTTGAGAATATGGGAGGTCGGGCTCATCACACACTTTTTGGGGAATTATTTCCTACTTCATGACTCTCTTATAGATTTAAGATATGTTCATGAATACTTTAATAAATCTAGAGTATAACGTGGATTTCCATTAGATTAAAATCAATTATTATCATTTCATGGATTTAGAATCATCATTGTGTGTCTAAGGTTCTCTATTGATGGGGATATTTCAATATATCCAATGATCTCCATTCATGGTAAAATTTTAAATTTACTAGAAATTCATTGGTCTTTTATTATTTCGATGTTGTTTTTAAACAACTCATTGAGGATCTCAATAATTTATATACATATAAGAATGTGGGAGTCATTATTATGTTGGGATTGGGTCAATGATATAGACTTCTTAAGAATCCTTGTTAAATAAATCCAATCCCTTGTTGTTTAGGTCCACATAACAAGACACATAATACCTTTTTTGTTTATGTGGAAAGGACTAAACCATGTAGTTTAACATCATGCAGAAAGGATTTTTAGGTGAAATGTGCCTAGTCAAGGGTTGGTGTAGGACTGATTCCAAAGAGGCCTAAGAAACTAGAAGTGATTGTGGCTTCATGTGTTGGTTATAGACCCACTAGGAACGTGTCCTAGAGAATATAGTGTTTGATTTGGGGTTTTTGGTTTTTTAATTTGGAGAGTATTCCTATGTATCCAAATTGGATGAGAATCGTAGCCCATGTGGTTTAGTAGTTTATAGGAACCGTGCCTATCGAGGAATTCAAAATGTTTGTATCATAGGGGAATGTGTCTCGTTGAGAGGATAGTGAAATGGTTTTGGGGCTTACAGTTAGGAGGATTCCCTGTTTTCTAGAATCATTGTGAATGTCACAAATCATGATGTTTTAGAGGTTTTGTTGGGGCATAAACCTATGAGGATTCCCACTTGGGTTTATGATTGTGGTTTATACAAAATGGGAGGCCCATTTGGGATAGATGGTTGGGGATTACTCTGAATAGGAGGCCCTTGGAGATTGACAGTTGTGGATCACATTGAATAGGAGGCTCGTTGAGATGGATACATGGATTTGAGGACCATTTCCTATGGTGGCCCTCTAAAATAAAATGATAGGAAGATCCAAAAAATGATTATCTTCTAATACATTTATCTATTTATGTGGATTCTATGATCATTTCTAACTTCTAAGCTCATGTTATTCATGCTTGGTGTGAGAAAAAAGAGGAAGTCAAAGACATGACTAAATAAAAAATATTCTTCACCCAACTTTGGATGTGGCCAAGGATACGAGATATATATATATATAGAGAGAGATAGGGATATGATGCTATTATCCTCTCTTATTTTTATAATAATTAAAATCTCATATGCATATGGATATGGAATTATTTAAAGACTTGTAACTTACTCCATGAGGGATTCCCTAGTCCCAATTATAGAGAAAAAAGGAGGATAATCCAATAACCCTAATCCAAGGGAAAATCAAACATAATCTACACCCTCTCAATTTATAAAATGGGAGGTTAATAGTCTTAAATATGATGAGGGATGTACATGGACCTTTCCCTTGTGTATGATACTAAGAAACCCCTATTATTAGAGAACAAATGGGGGAAAAATTCCTAACCCACACATCTTAGACCAGGGAGGCCATCAACACTACCCCAAGGGTTGGGGTGTTCATTATTTATGGTATTAAAAATTAAAATCGCCGCAAGGATCCTACTCTTCATGTATGATATATGTGGGACAACAATTAAAAATGGAATTCAAAACTGAATGGGTGACATATTGGTGGGTCTTTATCCTTGAAGTTGATGGTCTAGAGACTTCAATAGAGGTCTAAATTCACTCCCCTAAAAATAGTGATGCAAAGGAAGAGGATACCTACCATTGATGGCTTAATAGTAGGCTTAGAAGGTGACCTGTGTTGGTAAGGACTGGGCCAGCAAAAAAGGTCTCATGCAAGTAAGGACTAGGAGAGTTGAAAGTGATTTTCATAGGGTGGGATTTTGTGGGATAGATATGTATTGATGATGTATCACGTATAAAACAACACTTGGGAGAGGCCTTATGCTCAGCTACAAATGATTTCCCCATGTGTCTGTAGAAGGTCTCACATAGGTCCCAGATTATTAAAGGGGCCCTCATGCTAGATCTTGTAAACTTGGGTATGGGATTAATTGTATATGTGTCTTGTGTTTAAGATCATGGATGGACATTAATACCATTATCCCCATTAATTCCCTCTTATCATATGTTTTCGAGATCTACCTTAATGTTTTTTAGGTTTTGGGAGAAGGGCTACGGTGAGTAGAGTGCCAAGGACTATTTGGGTTTACCAATAATAAAAATAAGGATCCCCAGGGTCCTATTTATAGGTAAACATGAGACCCTATGTCAGGGAGGATTCTTTCATATGTATCCCATATATGTACCCCATGCATGTGTCTTGTTCATGGCTAGCTGGTCTTTCTAGGCCACATAGATTGGGCTGATGTGATCCTTATACTATGAAAGTTAGGGTCATGTAGGAGGACTTGGGTGATGTTTCATTAAACCTTATGTGGTCTCTTCACATATTTACTAAATGAGGTATTTTCAATAAATCTTTTCATATTGTGTGAGAAAATAGAGTGTCATAAAATTTCCCTCAACCCCTAAGGATTAATGCTAATTAGAGGAATATGGTCTAGTCCCGAGGTTGAGAGGTAGGGAAGATACTTAAGTTCAAGTAGGTAGTATGAGAAGGTAGTAGTCATAGGTTATTAAAAGCATGGCCATTTTTCACCTATCGACCATTCAAGGTTTCAGTGTAATGCTAATGTGTATACCAGCACTCGGGTGAAATCCTCAGCGATGATAATTTTCAATAGTCGATTGTTTTTAGTTGATTGTATTTTGATTGGTGGGTTTTATTGCAGAGCTTAAATGAAATGATTAATCATTGGTGTTTGATTTAACAAATTGATAAATATTTGGGAGGGTTACTCATTAGGTAGTTAATCTTGTGATATCCTTGAGCCTAGCTTTATATTTCATTAAATTAACACCCATGTCACAAGTTGATGTTGATTGGAATTCCCAAGTGTTAAGGCTTTAATCCAAGACTTAACATAACTTAGAGTTCTAATATCAATCATATCTTGTTTATGGTAGTGTATTTATGGTTCCAATAATCCATTTAAACAACTCCTTAAACAAAACAAGTCATTAATCCAGGACATGTTAAGTCCAACATACACAATGTTAATTCAAAAAATATTCATCGAGAAAAGGCTCCAAATCACTTAACATTCCTAAATTATAACACACCCTAATGATAGATTTACTCATCCATTTAAATGATTAGTAATATGGTTTATTATATTTATGATGATAAATTAATAAGAGAAGCAAAAGAAAGGGATAATAAAAGATGGTGCGCTGAACACACACATGAGCGACGAAGAGAAATAAACACGGACTTTCGATTAAATGATAAAGTAAAAAAGAAAATCTATTTTAACTGGATTTAAACTATTTTAAGCCCATTACTATTTGAAAACATAATTTTAATTATTCAAAGAGAATATAAATAATAAAATTTCATTAAAATATAATTACAAAAACCAACACTTACACTATTATAAATGAAGAACAACACAAAAGTAAATGAAATCAAGGAGGAATGGTTTCTCAAGAGAAAACATTAGTATGTAAGATCCTCTGAATAATTTTTAAGAGTTTTGGTCATGCAAACCTCTCCTCCGTTTCTATAAAATTCCAAATCCTTGAATGGAGAAGAGGGGGATGTATATATAGCCAAAGTAGGTGGACTCTTTGAAATCCAAAACTACCCCTACACAGGTCTTGATTGTTTGGAAATCCAAACAACTAAATCATGAAATATAGTGTGCTTCAAAGTTGTAGATATTAATGTCTTATGTATACTCAGAAACATTGATGGCCATTGGACTTAAGGAGCCAATATTATGGCAGTTTGAATAAACAATTGTAATATGTCCATTTCAATCTACACTTTCTCAAAGGATGGAATGTGAATTGGTTGTTGAACAGGAATATGACCTCAAATAAGAATAATTTATTATAATAAGTTTTTTATCCACATATTAGCTTTCAAACTGAAAATCCTAGCTTGATTTGATGATTATATCAGTAAAAAAGTCTTGAATAGTGTCCCGATTGAATTTAAAGCATAAGTTGGGCCCTTTATGGTTGTAGTTGGACCATAAATTTTTTATCAATTATTATGTTGGATAATCAAGAACATATGTTGGAGTTTCATAAAATTTGGGATTTTGGATTTAGATCAGTAAATCAATAATCATGTTCAATCCTGTTTCTTCATAGAATCTTTGGGTCTTCTTATATGGATCATATAACCCTCAAAATAGAAGATTTGGCCAAAGGTCCTTTCTAATAAAATTTTTTAATTTGAATAATGAACCCAAAAAAACAATAATCATGCCATTTGGATAAGTAGGTTTAGTGTTATAATTAAAATAGTAAATTGAATCAATTTAATTAATTCAAATAATACCTAAAACATGAGTATTTCACACCAATTATGCACTTTTCATTGAAAATCAGTAAAGACAGTAAATAAAAAGTTCTGAATAAGTGAATAAAATAAAATACCATACACATAGGCTTGCGAATTTCCTCATGTGAAAAAATATAAAAAACATTACCAAATCATTTTCACTCACCAAGAAATATTAAAATTTTGTTTTCCCCACTCATGGGAGGTTTAGACTATTTCACACATCCATATTGCATTCCACCTCAAATTGTTATAGAAACAATGTTCCAAAAAACAACTCTTTCTTCATGATCAAATTTAGAAATGGAAAATGTGGGCACTAGAAACTTACTCCTCTCAAGATGATAAATTTTTTTTATGGAGGTTCACTCATTCACCGACCAAAAGTGAAAATATTAGAGTTTGAAAGAGCTCTCACCTTACATTCCCTATCCTAAAGTGCACAAGAATCAAAAGGTCTTTTAGGGGGTTTTTAGTGGCTATGGTACGATAGGAATATACTATTAAAAAGAGTTGAAATATGGGTAGAACACTAACATGGGAAAATAAATGCACAATATTTTTGAAATAAAAGATGGAAAGAAACCGAAACACATATTTACGAGGGAAAAATTGTGTGAATCAGGACACAAAAGTGGAAGAAAAGTTTTAAGTGGATGAGAAGATGCAAAATTTACAAAACACAAAAGTTCTCCCAATGACATAGGTGCTCTATTTTTTCATTTATCAAAAGTTTAACTTGAAACATATCTCACACTCTTCTCCCAAAAAATGTTTTATCTCCTCATTCCACTAATTGTAATAGTTATTACAAGATCAAATTTTGGGGAAGAGTGATTTTTGACCCACCCAAGACACAACCCATTAATTTTTTCAATTTTTTTTGCTTTTTTGAACAATTTCCAATAAAATTTGAACAATAGGTCATAATAATATATACAGTCCCAAAACTCACGGAATGTAAACCTTACCCGCACACTAAAATGGGTTTTTTCTGTCAAGCATATGGTAACACATTGAAAATTAATAAAATGTAACACAAAATTAAATCCATTCCCCCCACACATAAATTTCAATAAATAATGCATTGTTAATCCATGTATATGTTGGATGGGATAAGGTATTGGTCTTGTGATGTGGCTATAAAATAAAAGGTTTTCATAGGCCCAGAGGGGTTTCAAATGTAGGATTAATATAAGGGTAATGGGAGGCTATTTGGATATTGTGATTCTCCTGATGTTTAGAAAAATCCTCTATCATATTAATGAACAACAAATTGGGAAATTCAACTCGAAGGTCCACAAACTCAAGAGTCACAACTGTGGGTAAAAATTATACATTTTGAAATGATGGCCATAGGTGGCCTTAGCATGATATCAAATATATTTCCTCATGTTGCGGTAAAATAATTTCTCCAAATCATAAACTGAACATTAATTTTTTTTGGTTTTGATAGAAGATTATTTCTCCAAATTTGTGATTAAAATACAAAATTTTATGACGTAAATATGTCTTTTGACTCCCCAAAATTGTTGGACAAAATTTCAAAACTGGATGGTGAGTAAGTGTGACACTTTTGGTTCTTTTACATTTTATTTTTTTTTTAATTTTTTAGTGGTTTTAAAATACACACCCACACAAAAGAGAAAAAGAAAAATAAAGGGTTTGAGGAAGAAATTGGTAAAAATATGAAATAGACATGAAGAAGAAGAAAAAGGTAGAGAGAGGAAGAGAGAGAGAGTTAAAGGGAAAGAGTTTCCCCTAGTTTGGATTTGGTGGGTTGTCATCTCCAACCAGTGGTGGTATTACTATGGATACAATAGATTTTGATGTTGTTCCAAGATTGTGCGTCCTCTAATGGTGATTCTTCAACTGATGTCTATTTACTGTGAATGTCCTTTTGGAGGAGGAGTCTTGGACCTACAATACACCGAATGGGTAAACATTAGTAACAATAAAAGGACCTTCGCAATGAGATTTAAGTTTACCTAGGTGAAGATGATATTTTGAATGGAATATAATTACCTTTTCACCCTCATGAAATACCTTTTGCAAGATGTGTTTTTCATGGAGTACCTTGGCCTTTTCTTTATAAGTAATGGAATTCTCATAAGAATCAAGTCGACACTCCTCTAGTTCATTTAACTGTAACAATCACTCTTCACCAGATTTTTCACAATCAAAATTACAAGTTTTCACAGCCCAAAATGACTTATGTTGGATTTCAACTGGTAAGTGACATGCTTTACCCAAAATTAGCCTAAAAGGAGACATCCCAATGGGTGTTTTATAGGCTACTCGATATGACCAATGTTCATCACCAAGTCTCTCAGGACAATATTTTATTTTTGGGCTTAACAATTATCTCAAGCAATCTTTTGACTTATCTATTATAAATTTCATCCATGCCATTTGTTTGGGGGTGATATGCAGTTGAATTTTTATGTACAATACCATACGTTTTCAAAAATAGATTCCATGGTTCTATTAAGAAAATGGGTTCCTAAGTCACTGATCAAGGCACGGGGAGTTCCAAATATGTGGAAGATGATTATTTTTAGGAACTCACTAATAGTATGTGAATCATCCTTTCTAGTGGGTTTGGGCTCTACCCACCAATAAACATAATATACTGCAAAAATAATGTATGATAATCCATTTTAATGGGGGAATTATCCCATGAAATCGATGCCCCAAACATCAAAGATCTCATAGAATATTAATGGATTTTGTGGCATTTCATTTGATTTGAAAATTGTGCCAAACTTTTGGGAAGTGGGACAAGACTAACAGAAATCATGAGAGTCCTTGAAGAGTGTAGGCCAGAAGAATCCAGAGTTTAGGACCTTTTGGGAGGTACTTTTTGGTCCAAAGTGGTCACCCCCAAGCATTGAGTGACAAAATTTTTGGATGGAAGAATTTTCATTTTCATCAACACAAATCCTAACTACAATATCTTCCTCAATTTCCCAAAGTTTATTATATTCCCAAAATAGTGTTTTGAATCACTTTTCAACTTCATTTTTTGTTTTTTGAAAAATTTTGTGGAAAAACACAAGAAACCAAGAAATTTACAATTTAGCTATACCATGGTCACTTTGGAGTGAGAGATGAAAGGTTCTCAGTGGGGAATTCTGAATCAATGATTTCTAAATGAAAAGAAATAGAAATTCTACATAGGGGATTCGCCATATGGTTTTATTTTCCTTGTATATCATTGATTTCATGGTCAAACTCTTGGAGCATTTGGATCCATCTCATCATCCTCGGTTTGTAATCACTTATCTTGAGTATGAACTTTATAGAAGAATGGTCTGTGAAGATGATGATTTGGGAACCTAAGATATAGGACCTGAATTTATTTAAGGAAAAAACCACTGCTAAATGTTCTTTTTTGATGACAGTGTAGTGAGATTTAGTTTCGTCAAAAGTTTTTAAGGAATAATAGATGAAATAAGGAATATTTTCTCTTCTTTGACCAAGAATAGACCCAATGTCTCTATAAGAAGCATCTCATATCAACTCAATGGGTAAGGACCAATATGGTGGTTGGATTATCAAGGAAGATGTAAGAGTAGTTGTGAGTTCAATGAAGGATCTCTTGAAAACCTTATATAAATGGAAAGTGACATAATTTTGGAGCAATAGAGTGAGTGGGAGGGAAATCCGACTGATGTTATGGATGAATCGCTGACTGAAACTAGCATGACCGAGGAATGAACAGATCTATCGAACAGAAGTGGGTTCAGGAAGTGATTGGATCACTTCAATTTTGGCAAGATTGACTTCCATACCCTCTTTTGAAACTGTGTTCCCCAGAACAATCCCGTTTGTAACCATGTTGTGACATTTTTCAAAATTTAACACAAGGTTACACATGACACACTTTTCAAGGACAAGAGAGAGTGAATTCAAGCAGGATTCAAATGACTCACCATAAATAGTTAAGTTATCCATGAAGACCACCATGCAATGTTCAATGGATTCAAAAATGATACTCATCATACACATTTAGATTGTTGCAGGAGCATTGCAAAGGCCAAAAGGCATTCTTCTATATGAATATGTTTTAATGGGGAAAGTGAATGCAGTATTTTATTTGTCCTAAGGTGTGATTGGGATTTGAAAATATCAGGTGTATCTATAAATATAGCAATAATGTGACTTTATAGATAATTGTTCTAGCATTTGATCAAGGAATGAAAGAGGGTAATGATCTTTTCTTGTTTCAACATTCAATTTATTATAGTCGAAGTACACACGGAATTTATTCTTCACTCGAGTTGTGACCACCTCACCATGCTCATTTGGAACAACAGTTATCCCACCCTTTTTAGGTACAACTTGAATTGGACTAACCCATTCAATATCGGAAAATAGGTAAATAATACCAGCTTGAAGAAGCTTGGTGATCTCTTCCCTAACTACCTCATGTATGAGTGGATTGAGTCTTTTTGTGTTTTTTAATTAGTTTGGATGATTATTTAATATTAATGTGATGCATGAAAAGGGTATGGTTGATTCCTGGTATGTCATATAGGGTCCAACCTAAGGCCTTTTTGTTTTCCTCTAACACCTGAACAAGTTTGCACTCCTCAATTTCAGTAAGTGAAGTAGAGATAATAATAGGATATGAGTGATCATGGAAAATTAATGCATATTTCTGGTGTTCAGGAAGAGGTTTTATATCGTTTTCATCTATAATTTGTAGGTTAGACAACTCAAGAATAGGGGAAGGGCTTTTAGTTGCTTCAGATTAATTTTCCTTAATATTCTCTAAGGTGGAGCAGTAGAAGTTAGAGTTTATGTGGGACTCAAGAGAGTTTTCAAGATCCTCTAGATATATAGAGTATATAAATGAGAGTTCCACATCAACTTCACAATTTATGACTTTGTTAATAATTGTGCATATTTCATAAGATACTTTATCATTAGAACATGAAGAACATGGTATATTGGGGTTAAATTGACTCTCAGAAGTGTCCTATAAAGCATGGATTGAGAATGCAGAGTGATCTTCAGATGGGTATCACATGGCTTGGAAACTGTTGATCTTGAGCAGTTAGTCACAAAATTCCATGGATAAGATGCCTGAATGGAAATCAATCTCATTTCTTGCTGTCATTAGATATAGTCTTCCTAGAATTAGGGGAGATAGAGAAGAGTTCATCTCACCTTCCATGTCAAGGACATAAAATTCAGCAGGGAATATAAGATAATTCACACGAACAAGGAAATCCTTAATTGTACCCTCAGGACTAGAAGTGCTTCGATTGGTCAATTTAATGACAACACCCATTGGATGTAAGGGACCTATACCAAAGTTGGAGAAGATGGATTTGGGCATGAAATTAATTGGGGATACTAGGTCTATGAGTACATCATCAAAGTTTGAACATTCTATTTGTCATGGAACTGTAAAGGTCCTAGGATCTTTGCACTTCATTGGAATGGATTAATGGGTTGAAACATTCCCAACTGTCCTAATTTGTCTCTTATGGGGGCACAATTACCTGAGAAACTTTGCATACTTGGGTATTTTTCTGATGTAATCTAAGAGGGGTATGTTGAATTCAACACATCTAAACATGCCAAGAATTTCAAGATCAGGTTCAAAGGTCATCCATGGTTTAGAAACATCTTAAGGAAAAGGAATTGGATTCCTAAGTGGAATGGAAGGAGGTGAGTGAATGCATTCATATTCCTTTTAATGTTTCTTTTTATTTTCATTTTCTTGGTCAACATTCAATGGGGAGTTGGAGGACTTATCGTGAAGCATATAAATTTTCATCCATGATCTATGTGAAATTTCACTAATATTACCCTTGGGGTTTTTCAATGGTTGAGTTGGGAGTTAGGAATAATTGGAATATTGTTGATGGATTAGGTGGGATGCAAGTTGACCAAATTCAGTTTCGATTCTTTTGAGCCAGGAATGGGTGAAGGAGGAATGATCTTCCACTGCACTTTCCCATGGCTTCTCAGAAGAAAATCCTTGTCCCAGATTGGGATTAACTTTAGTTTTGGTTATTGGGAAAGAAATTGTATTGGTTTTGGAATTGGGAAGGCTCACTAGGATAGTGCAATACAGGAGGAGTAAGAGGAGGATTGATCCTTTGAGATTGAGGAACAAAAGGGTAAGGTTGTCGGAAGTTACCACCACCTTTTCCATATTAGAATTGGTTTGGGATTTGAGGAGGGAATCTAGGGGGATGATAAATGGGATTACCATACCTCAAGACTTGGTTGAAGTTAGAGAAGAAGGGATAAGAATGGGGTTTGTTGAAGTTTCTAACAAACTAACCTGATTGTTGAGGGTTGGTGTTCCTTTGAGCATATGCTGCATTGAGATCCATTGGTCCATATGAATCAGAGGAATCCTATTGATGTTTTTGAAATGTTATAGTTGGATTAGATTAGGAGCTATATATTCCATAGTTATTGATAGGTCCAGGTAACATAGATTGTGTTGAAGATGAGGTTGGGGCTTTGGACACCACAACTAGTTGTTAGACAAAACCAGTAAGTTCACTCATCCAATCGGTCATCTTGTTCGGATCTATGGATTGACTATCATGGGATTTCTTGACTTGATAATGTGCTCGAGTATGGAATTTATGTGTGTTTTCATCCATGTTGTTTATGATATCTCTTGCAGTTGTAGGAGTTTTATCAACAAGAGCACCGCCACTTGCAGCATCAATGAGAGCTCTCTCCATAGCCAATAACCCCTCAAAGAATTAATTAATTAAGATTTAGTTAGTTATTTAGTGGTGTGGGTAGGTTTTCAAAAGATTTTTGAACCTCTCCCAGTACTCATGGAGTGATTCATTTGGGAATTGATGGATACCACTTCTATCCTTTCAGATAGAAGTTGTACGAGAAGCAGGAAAAAAGTTCTCTAAGAAGAGTCGCTTCATGTCATTCTATGTGGTTATGGAACTAAGAGGGAGGTAGTAGAGCCATGAATTAGTAGTGTCAGCTAGGTAGAATGGGAATGCTCAGATTTTGATTTGTTCCTCAAAAACCCCTTGAGGCTTCATGGTACAACACACCACTTGGAACTCTTTAAGATGGAGATGTGGATCCTCACCGGCTAGCCTGTGAAAATGATGAAGAAGATGAATCAAACCCGATTTTAGTTCACAGTTAGCCTATATGTTTGGATATTGAATACCTAGGGGTTGGTCATTCATATCAGGGGAAGAATGTTCTTTATGTTTTTTTCCCTATGATTATCCATATCTAATTCAATTTTTTGTACACAGACTGGTTCTTGAATGATTTGATTATCCTTAATGTTCCTCCTAAGTTGGAGAAGAGTTAGCTCAATTTAAGGGTCAAACCAATCTGAGGTATTTTTTGGGAGGCTACGGGGCATTCAATGAGATTTTGGAAGAAATAAGAAGATTGTTTTTTATTTTTATTCTTTGTATGTTTATGATTTTTATGAGAAGGTGTGTTTTTCTTTGTGTTTTTTCTCAATTTTTTTAATTTTGTTTTTTTTGTTTTTTAACAATAAAAAAACTAATGACTACTTAATGCACCATCCATAGAAAGTGAATGATTTGAAATAATGACTGATTGTCACCTATCGACTGTTCAAGGTTACAATGCTATGATAATGTGTATGGAAGCACTCGGGTTGAATTCTCAGCGATGATACTTTTCAATAGTCGATTGTTTTTAGTTGATTGTATTTAGATTGGGGGGATTGTTTTCAGAGCTTAAATTTAGTGATTAGTGATTGGTTTTTGATTTAACAATTTGTTAAATATTGGGATAATTTCATCATTAGGTAGTTAAGCTTGTGATATCCTTGAGCCTTGCTTTATATTTCAATAAATTAAAACGCATGTCACAAGTTTACATTTATTAGAATTCCTAAGTGTTAAGGATTTAATCCAAAACATAACATAACTTAGGGATCTAATAATAATCATATCTTGTTTAAGGTAGTGTATTTATGTTTTCAATAATCCATGGAAACCACTCGTTAAACAAAACAAGTCATTAATCCATGACAGGTTAAGTCCAACATACACAATGTTAATTAAAAGACTATTCTTTGAGAAAAAGCTCTGAAACACTTAACATTACTAAATTATTACTCACCCCAATGAGAGATTTTCTCAGACATTTAAATTATTTTTAATCTGGTTTATTATGTTTATGATGATGAATTAAGAAGAGAATCAAAATAAAGAAATAATAAAAGAGTGGTGCTTCGAACACACACATGAGCGATGAAGAGAAATAAACACAGGAATTCGATTGGATGATAAAGAAAAATAGACAGTCGATTTTAAATGGATTTAAACTATTTTATGACAATTAATATTTAATAACAGAGGTTTAATGATTCAAATAGAATATATTTAAGAAACATTCATTAAAATATAATTACAAAATGAATCACTTACACGATTATAAATGAAGAACTACACAAAAGTAAACGAAAGGAAGAAAGGAGGAAAGGTTTCTCAAGTGAAAAAATGAGTATGGAAGATCTTCTAAAGCCTTTGGAAGAGCCTTGGTCATTCAAAACTGTCCTTTTTTGCTATAAAATTCCAACTCCTTGAATGGAGTAGAGGGGGTGTATATATAGCCCAAGGAGGTGGACTGTTTGCATTCTAAAACTACCCCTCCACTTGGATCGATGATTTTTACATTCAGAAAGATGAATCATGAAATGTAGTATTCTTCAAAATTGTAGATATTAATTAGATAATTCTACTCAGAAAATATGGAGGCCATTGGACTTATGTATACAATGTTATGGCGGTTTGAATAATCAAATTTAATCTGTCCATTTCAATATACACTTCTTCAAAGGATGTAAAGTGAAAGGGTTTTTGAACAGGACGATGACCTAAAATTAAAAAAATTTATACAAAAAGTTGACCACACGTATCTAATATTTCACACTGAAAAATCCCAGATTTTTTTGATGAAAATATTAGGAAAAAATTGGTGAATAATGTCCTAATTTTAATTCCCAACAAGAATTGTGGGCTGGAAGTCAAAGCATAATTTGGTCCCCTTGTAGTTTTAGTTTGACCATAACATGTTTATACATTATTATTTTAGATAATCTAGAACATATAGTGCAGTTTCATAAAATTTAGGCTTCAGTATTTAGACCAGTAACTCAATCATCTTGGATGGTCCAGTTTCTTCATAGATTCTTTGGGTCTTCTTATGTGGACCATATGACCCTCCAAATGGACGATTTGGCTAAAGGCCCCTTCAAATTAATTTTTTTAAATTTGAATAAGAATCCCTACAAAACATTAATCAGGAAATTTGGATAATTGTGGTGAGAGTTATAATTTAAATAGTAAACTGACTGGATTTGATTAATTCAAATAATGCTTAAAACATGAGAATTTCACACCAATTATGCACTTTTCATTGAAAATCAGTAAAGAGCGTATATAAAAAGTTATGAATAAGTGAATAACAACAGTTATCTACACAGGTTCGGTGTGAAGGTCAACAACATCAATAAATAGTGTTTACCACCTGAATAATTATTCCCACAAATTTCATTTTATGCTACTCTCATTTCACTAATATTTTGTGCTGTCGTGTTGCAATTTTCCTTCCAGAGAAAATCCAACATGCACGAATTGGTATAATTTTGTTAGTGCATAAAAGAGACATGAGTTAGTATAAATTATAAGGTCACATGGGTGTGTGACCTATGTAAGGTAACTTGGGTGAGTGACTAGTGTGAGATAACTTGGGCGAGTAACCAATGCGAGTCACCAGGGTGAGTGACATATACGAGTAAATTGTGCTTGGTCCCCCCTTCCAAAATTAATAAACATTGTAATACCAAGACATTATTATTTAAGGAAAATCATAATTTGTAATTGAAAATACTCAATGGCCACTCTAATGTAGTCCCTCAATAAATCTACCGCATGTTCTTCTGATATGATTAAAGAATATGGGATAGATTACTATGACATGTTTGTATCCACACTTCAATATATAGAAAGGAACAAGAAGTAGTACTAGAATGAGTAACCTTAATGTGAATATCTACCATGGTATGGACATATGATTATGAGAAATTCATTCCTCCCAACGATACAAGGTTACCTATCAATGACCTAGTTCATGTAACATTCCAATTATCCCACCTCCATCATCTCTTCCAAGTGAGTATTCATCAGGGAAGGAGTGGTCCCAACATCATGAATTATGAACCACAAACTATTAAATCTGGATATGAAGCCTTATTAACAATTTTCAAAGACTCACTACTAAGATTCAATCTTCTAAACTTCCAAGATAGACTAATCACATGGCTGGAATGAGTATCAGGAATTCTAGTCTAGTGGGGGAGTCATTCCTGAATGGATTTTCGTATACTAGGTGAACCAAAATTATATGGAAATTAAGAGTATGCAACAAAATTTCATTATTTATGAGTTTTTTTAGCTGGTGTACACATAAATATACAAGAAAAAAATATCTTCCCTGATCTACAATGTGGATGGATCCATCAAACAAATACTTCTCATTTAATGCATGACAATGTCAACATCAGCTTGTGTGGTTTTTATAATATTTTTGGATCACTTATCCTTGTAGAAATGTATTATGAGTTCATCCCATGAAAGGTGATGTGGGATGATGATGAAATGATTCTATATTCTTGAAATAATCTATTGAATTTAGCTTGGAAGATTAAGAATAGAGACCCACTTCAAGGGGTCAATAACCATATGGAATGCTGGATGAAGGTCTTACGTGATCCATGAGGAGAACTACCAACTTTTTATCACCCAACATGATTCCCCTAATTTGATAATTCAAGCATTTTTGGAAATGTATGGCCTACATTAGAGAGAGTCCTGTATAAATAGTGTTGTTATAAGGACAAGCTAGACATTCCTATGCGGTCCAATCTGGTTTGTCTCCTCATAATGTGGTCAAGTACCTACCTTCTATTTGTTTGTTAATTTAATAGTGGTGTGGAGCTATGAAAATTCAAAATTATAACAACCCTTATATTTATTACAAATTAATACTTGATTTATTACATAAATGTACACATAATATAATTGGAACGATCAATAATTCTAGTGTCTTTGGGAATTAGGAACATAGCATAAGATCTTGAACATGGGATACAACAACATTATAGAAAACATCCTTTATATTATTTTATAATTTCATGGATTCTTAATACTAAATAGGATAACCTAGGAAAAAATAAGAAAGGGTTGAGATATATTTCCCAATAAGAGAATAAATAAGGCATACCATGATGAATATAATGAATTTTAGACAATAAGAATGTAAATTTGGAATAAAAGGAACATGAACAATAAGGCATGATATAGCATGATAATCATAACATGGGAATTGTGGTAGCAACTTAAAACACTGACACATAAAATATGTCTAGGATAAAACCACCAAGACCTAATGATGGAAAAAGTCCCATAATGGAATTAGGTTCACTCTCTATCCCAATGCGACATATGATGATACTAAACATTACCCAATGCATTGGAGCACTATCTGAGTGCACCCATCATATTCACTTCAGTCTCATTCATAAGTGTGCCACATATATCCTACAACATGGATTCAATCATCATTACAATTTATTCTGTGATCAAGGAATTTAGAATACATACATGTAATTATATAATCAAAAATTGTTTGTTCATAAATGAGAACACCATTTATAGGAAATGGGTATGGTATTCAATACACAATTGTTTTGGTATGGAATATCGTTGTAAAATCTTAGCAGCATAATGATATCACTTAATGATTCAAAAATATTGGATTATGAGAGATAAAAGGGGTATATCATTATATATAAATAAAATGGGAGTAATAGGGACATAGAAAATCATAACCCAACATTATAAATTTGTAAATATAAGGAATTAGGTAACGAAGAAAGGTGAATAGAGAAAATAATCCTTACTATATTTTTATATGTAATGAGTGTACATAATGGATCGTGGGAGGATTAATGAGAGGGAAATGAGATCTAATAATTTATAAATTAAATGTACAATAATGTTAATATGTTAGAACATATCATAACATAAGAAAATCAAATCTAAGAGACATAAAATAAAATAACTTCTTGAATAGAAATGAGAAGAGGGAAATACCTTAAGAAATTTTAAAATGGTAACGAGTTTACATACAGAAAAATGGGAGAGGCCTCTCGAGAGCTTAGTGAAATCTTTGGAAGACTATGTCGAGTTTATTCAAGAGTATGGTCATTCTCCATAGAGTTTAAGTGAATATAAAAGATATCATGGGTGGTTTTATATAGGAAAAGTGAGCGATTTGTTTATTGCTTTTGGTTTTGGACACTACATATTAAAATATATAAAAAAAACATCCCATGGTTTTTTACAATGGTTTCTATAAAAATGGGATGGATTTTATTATATTATAAGGAAAAGGGCCTAAATTATTAAAATAATTCCCTTTCTTATGTGGAGTTGAGGCACACTCTTAAAAATATTATTTTAAAACTATAAAATATATTATAAGTTTTAGAGGATTCATAATGGATTTAAAAAATAAATAAAATATACATAAAATAACCTTATCTTAAATTTAAAACATATATGGTCTTCTATACTATTTTTAGTAATTTCTACATCACTTTGGGTCATTATGATGTTAGAAACATAAAATATATTTATACAATATTAATTTTTACCTAAAAATTAAACTATCTTAGAAAATTATGAAAAAAGCACCATTGGATAACTTCAATGTTCTGATTCCAAAAAAATATAAATTTTCTCTAAATAATTTTCTAAATATGTGATGTTTCACTTTTAAAATAAAATCAACATTTTTTAGGAAATTCTACATATTATTGGCAATAACATTTTTCAAAACCTATTAAAAATAAAATTTGAATTCATAATAATTAAATGAACATTTTTATTTGATAAAAATTATTTAAAAATAATACTTTATTAAAATAATATTTAATTCAATGAAACCATTAATTCATAAGTCATATTTTAATATTAACCAAAAATATAATTTATGCTTTATTGTATAAAAATAAAAATCACTTATAAATTAACAATAATATGATTAAAATATATTCATTTTTATATAAAAAATAATTTAAATACTCATATTTCTATGGTGTTAATACATATGTTAATAATACACTAGAAAACACCCTCTGAGTAAGGTGTGCAATGATGAGACATTCACGAGGTAGGTCAACGAACATGTTTTGGGATGTAATCTCAATGAGCATGAAATTATCCCATAACTGGTTTCCGTAATTCTTATGTTATTGGATATAAAGTAGGTAGTTTCCAAGGGAAAAGATAAAAATGCTATCTCCCTTAGAAGATCTAATAAATGGGATTCATAATGTAAAATCCTATTTGTTGAGGCCATCAATTCTTCTTTTTTTCAATTGGATTTTTTGAAACTCTATATTTATAATAATCATGTGACCCCTATTCAATGGATATATTATCAATGATACTGATATGTAATGGGAATTTAAATCTAATTGGATATAATATAACAAAATAAGATCATGTGTTTTCTATAACCATATTACTTAATAAGACATTCAATTAAACCAAATGTGAAATTTTATTTATAATAGTTTGGGTCTTCAAAATCTTCCCCCAATTAAAAATTACAGACTTGAAATTGTGTTTTCCAACATTAAAATAGTTGAGGGTAACTCTGCTTCATCACCTCCATTGGTTCTCGTGTTGCATCTTCAAACTTGTTATTTCTCCACAACACTTTGACAAGGTTCATTTAAATATTTTATAGACATTATTTTATAGGATATATAATTTTCACAAATTGATCCTCATTTTAATGGTCATTATCCATTGGTACTACCTCTAGATTGAGTAAATTTTTGGGATCTGGTACAAACTTCCTTAAGAGGTATATATGGAATACATCACGTACTTGAGATAGGTTTACTGGTAGTGCTAGTCGATTGGTCATAGCTTTGATGCAATCAAGGATCTCAAAGTGGTTGATGTGTCTTAGAATGAGCTTTAATCTTCATCACAAATATCATCAAATTATTCCATGGAGATATTTGGAGAAATACCATGTATCCAACATCAAACTCTAGGTCTCATCTACGATTATCATCATAGCTCTACTGCCAACTCTGAGACGCCTTGATCTTCTAATGAAGGGTCTTAACCTTCCCCACCATTTCCTTGACCATTTCAGGACCTAAGAGTTTTTCCCCAATATCATCCCATCATGATGGTGTTTGATTATACTACCCATAAAGGGCAACATAGGCCACCATTTGAATTGTCATGGGTAAATTGTTGTTGTAAGATAACTCATCCAAAGGAAGATATTTGTCCCATCCTAATTTGAAGTTCGTAGAATATATTCTCAACATGTATTGCATAATCTAATTAGTCCACTCCGATTGGCCATCAGTTTGACAATGTTAGGTCATACTAATGTTCTTCTTAGTGTTTAGAGCATGGTGGATACTTTTACTAAAAATGGTGGTAAATCTTAGATCTCGATTATATACAATCAATAGTGGTACTCCATGAATGCTTAACTTTTATTTGATGTATGTCTAGGCATGTTGATCCAATGATAAGTCCTATTGAATTGTGATAAAGTGATATTTAATTTTAATATGATCTACCAAAACCATAATACTATTGTTTCCCCTATATTTCATTATATGTTCGGTGACAATTTATGTGGGTATGTTCTCCCATTTCTATGTCGGTATGGAAAGTGGTTGCATCATCCCCTTAAACATATCCCTTTCATACTTCACTTGTTGTTATACTAGGTAATTTGATGTATATTCAGTGGTATCCTTCATCATGTTGTCCCACCAATAGTTCTCACAGATATTTTGTTACATCTTTGTACTTCCTAGATGAATAGAGAAAGTCAAACTATGTGCATCATCCAATAGTTACTTCTTTAACTCGGGATTTGATAGAGGACATAGTCTTGACCCGAATCTCATAATTCCTTCTTCATAAATTTTAAACTCTACGGATTTACCCAATAATATAGTTTCCTTATTCTTTTAATTCCCACATCACCTATTTGAACATTATTTAACCTCTGTAGAATTGATGGTTGAGAAATCATTTGTGAAAGGATTGATGATGTTCATTCCTTTATGATTCCCTTTGCCACCATTTATAGGTATAATAATATTAGAACCTTCACAATTCCCATCATTGATAAATATATATGATCAATTCAACATAGATCATCTACCAAATTATTCTCATTACTAGGATTGAAGTGTGTTGAGAAATCCTAGTCCTTGATTATCTCTAACCATCTTCAATGGTGCATATTCATCTCTTTCCATGTGAACATCTATTTGATGATTTTGTGATATGTATATATTTCACACTTCTCCAAAAAGATATAATTCCACAATATTTTTAAAGTTAAGATCAGTTAAACCACCTCAATATCATGTGATGGGTAATTTTGTTCGTGAACATCTGACTACATTGAAGTTGAGGCTGTGAATGTCATTCTGTATCAACACATATCCTATTCCCTTCTGCGATTCATTGCTGAATAATACCAAAAGTTCTCCACTTATTAGTTGTGTGAGAAAATGATTTATTATGAGCCCCTTTTAAATTACATTATGCTCTTTTCAAACTCATCATTACAAAAAACATGACTCCCTTCTGAATTATCTAGGTAAGAGGGTTTGGTAGTCACAATATTTTTCTCACAAATCAACGATAATAAATAGCTTACCCAATGAAACTACAGATATCTAAAAAAAATATTGTCCTTGTCCATACATCAATTGCTTCTACCTTTGAAGGGTCCACAAATATCCCATTTCTTGTAATTATATTCCCCATGACAGAGGCTTCCTTCCACCAGAACTCACATTTGTTGTACTTGAAAAAAAGAATCTCCTTTGGTAGGGTCTTTAGCACAGTTCTGATATGCTCCTCATGATCTTCCATTTTATTGGATTATATTAGAATATCATATATAAATACTACCAAAATTTGTCAATATAATCTATAAAGACACTATAAATAATGTCCATGCATATTGTTAGAGAATTTGTTAGTCTGAATGGAATCCCAATGAACTCATAGTGCTCATACCTTTTACGAAAAGAAATGTTAGGGATATCTTCCTTCTTCACCATTATATGATAATATCCCAACCAAATATCCACCTTGGAGATGTATTGTGCTCCACATAGATGATTGAATAATTCATCAATCTAGGGAAAAGGATAATTTTTCTTTATCATGACCTTGTAGAGCTCAATATAATCAATGCAAAGGTGCATTGACACATCCTTCTTCTTGATGAAGATGACAAGTTCACTCCATGGTGAAGCACTTTGGCCTATGTGTCATTTATTTTGATACTCTTATAGCTTTGTCTTCTTCTCCTTTAGTTGCACAACATCCATTATATATAGAATTTTAGATATTGGAAACATCCCATGTATAATTTGAATTAAAAATTCAAAATCATTGTAGGAATGAAGACTAGAAAATCCCATAGAAATCACATCAACATATTCCCTCACAATCAACATTTATTTAAGTATGGTTCTTTCCTTATAATAAATCATTTGAGTCAGATATGATTTCTCATAGTGAAATAATATATATTATTGAGATGATGGTGCTAAAGAATATACATCCTCCTCCTTGCACATCTATATAATCAGGGGTCAACAAATAATATGGAGAGTTATTCCCTTCTCATGATAATTTATGTTGGATCTAAATATGGAAATCATATCCATGGCTATAATTGAATTTAATTACACCAAAGGATGTATGATAAGGATCTATGGGAATTTCACCCAATGAATTTTGATAGGGGAGGAGTTATATACTTGGGATACAATAATTTCCCCATTTTTTCATTTTAACTAAAAGATATACTTCAATGATTTTTGTTCGTGTTTCAATAGTTCTACTAAACTTTAATGGTATGAAAGAATGCATATAACCAGAATAAAAATGTACATTCTCTATTACTTAATGAATAACAAGAATACCAGTCACCACTTTGATTTCAGGTTTCTCCTCAGTGGTGATGATGGGAAAGATTTTCCATTATTATATTGGAGGTTGTTGGTCGTATCCAAAAACCCATGGCATAAGACATTGTTTTGAAAATTGACCTAGTTCCTTATAGATGAATCAATTAATAATGCACTAATAATTAACCAGATCATTATATTGATCTATAACATGAGTTGATTTCTCCAATTGTCAATTTAAAACTAGGTTTCCTTACTTCCAAAAACTATAGCGCTTCTTTTTTCCCCATATACACTTTCTAAAATGCTTCTTCATGCACCATTGACAAGTGGGATATTTAAATTTAATATCACCATTACATTTTTCCACCAGACTTCTAGAATTTAATTACATTTTACAACTCATATCCTCCTGATACCCTTGATATTTTTCGATCATCATTTCTACTTTGAGGGTATATTGTACAATTTTCACATAGCTATCAAAGTCACATATTTCAAGCGTTCCCCCCGCCCGCGACGCGGCCGGGTGGGGTCGTGCCCAACCGGGTCGGACCCGGACCCAGGTCGGGTCGAACCGGTTCGTGCCGACCTAGGGGGGCGGGGCCGGGCCCAGACCCCCTGTTTCCGGACCCTTTTCGGTCGTTTGCCCATATCTTGGGATACAGACCTCCGATCGACGCACCGTCAGCGGAGATGTGATCCTTGGATCGAGACATTCATTTTGAAATATTTCACTCAAGGTTTCGGAGTACATTGGGTTCAGCCGATTTGGTTCGTACACGAAACCAACCAGGCCCTCGGAGCGGAAACGCTCATAACTTGCGCTCCGGACATCCGATTGATGTACCGTCGACTTTGCAGGATTCCTCTTAGTGAGACAGAAATTTTGGCTCACTCTGCCAGAGGTTTGGACGTAAGTGGAGTACAGTCAGGTTGGTTTTGACTTAAAAACCAACCGGGCCCCTGGGACGAAAAAGCCAATAACTCTCAGACCGGGCGTCCAATTGATGCGCCGTCTATAACGTTGAGTTCTTGTTGAAGATACAGAACTTTTGGATACATCAACTCCAGACTATGTGTCAGTTGATGTATCAGCCCCTCAGCTCATGGAGCGAACCCTCCCGAATGAGCTTACTGTGTGCGGGAACCCTAGAGCTGGCTGCGTCTGCGACAACAATGAAGACAATACGGGAATCCTCTGTGGGGTTGGTAGTGACCACTACGGTACTTTTTGGGATACAACTAATCCGGACTACATGTCAGTTGATGCATCGACCTCTTGGATCGTGGAGTGGACCCTCTCAGAACGACTGTTCTGTGTGCAGAAACCCTAGAGCCGGTTGAGACTTGACGACCGCTGATCGAACGACTCAGTGTGTTACTGATAGCCCAGTGGGAAGCGCTTGGTTATAGAAGCAGACCCACGATGGAGGAGCGCATGGTTGTAGCGGCAGACCCACGGTACTCAACAGAAGGTGTACCTCTGGAGGCTATGAGGGGGAGCGCTTGGTTGTAGCAGCAAACCCATGACAGAGGAGCGCTTGGTTGTAGCGGCAGACCCACAACGGAGGAGCGCTTGGTTGTAGCAGCACGGGGGAGCGCTTGGTTGTAGCAGTAGACCCACGACAGAGGAGCGCTTGGTTGTAGCGGCAGACCTATGGTACACAACAGAAGGAGTACCTCTAGAGGCTATGAGGGGTAGCGCTTGGTTGTAGCGGCAGACCCATGGTGGGAAGTGCTTGGTTGTAGCAGCAGGCCCACAGTAATCGATAGGTGGAGTACTACAACAGTCCAAGGTTAGAGGGAAGCGCTTGGCTATAGCGGCATACCCACTATACTTGATAGAGAAGGAGTTTCCAAATAGCTCTGGTTTCAACTTCATGATCGATCCTGTGTGGGTCATTGCGGGGGTTAGTACCTACCGATGCTTTGTGGGTTCGACGGCTTAGATGAATCAGTGGCTACATCTGATCATCTCTATCGTCTTACGAAGTAGTAAACCTGTGTGAGATGAATCCTGTTTTTCTTTCCTATGTGGATTGTGTTGTGCTATCCTGTGTGGATTTATGTTTTGCTTCCTATGTGGACTGGGTTGTACTTGAGCTCGGATGTTGGAGCCGAACGAGAATTGATGCCTTAGTTATATGTATGGGCATATACCTAAGCAGTGTCGAATGTTACTTCATGATTGTATCTTTCTATTGTGGATTATCCTTTTTGGATTCTGGGAGACCTTCGACGGTCTCGGGGTCCCTACTGAGTAGCTTATACTCACCCCTGCATGGGCTATGCCCGCACTACATTGTGTTGGTTGCAGACGACGGACATCACTGATCGTGTTTGAGGGTTTCGGAGCAAGACGGTACCTAGAGGTAGACCACTGGGCGGGACGTTCTCAGAGTGGACGGCTGGACCCAAAGAGATGTGGAGGCTATCTATACTCACCCTTCAGGTGGGATTTCCAGTGGACAACTCGACGTTGCGGTATTACTTTTTCAGTTGTGTTTTCCCTTCGAGTTGTACTTTACTTTCAGTTTGGGTTTGTATACTAGCCCACTTACCTTTCCGCACTTAATGTTGTACTCAGTTTTACTTAGTGTTTACTTCTACTGCGTGCTTTCATTGTGGTGTTTGTATACTTTACAAAGGCAATGCCTTCCCTTTTTACCGGGATTTACGCCTTGGTGCTAGTCGCCAGCCCCTGGCCTATGGAAGGTGGGCTTAGGGTAGTCACGTCACGGGCCCCGAGGACGGGTCGTGACAATTTTAGCATTAAGTAATAGGTATATCAAGCATTCATTTTTATATCATGGGAATAAGATGACATATTGGTGTGTCTTTATTATAAGAATTATTCCTTGAGAAACCGTTCAATTATAGGCCCCTTGGAAATATCTTCATCCCTAGATATCAAGAAATATTCTCCATTAGGGTGAACCATCTGTTAAGATTAAGGTCTATCCCACATCAATTAATGCTTTGGTGGTTTACTCCCTAGTATAATTGGAGTCTGTAATAACAATACCAGTTCTCCATGAATGAACCGTCAAAGGTTAACATTCTTGTTAAAAGTTAATTATATCTAATTTTGATGGACCTCTATGTAGTAAAAAGTATGTATTATTTTCTCATCGAGTTGCTCCAACTCATCCAACTATTTTTGGGATTTATCATCTATGGATAGATAATCACATATGGAAATGAAAAGCATAGGAAATTAGTATTTGATGGGAATGATTTGGTATGTATCATGTACATATGAATACAAAGTTTTTTATGTGGCAAACTAGGTTATATTCTGGTAAGCCCATAAGGTATGAAAGAGCTTGTCAAGCTTGGAATCCTTATCTTTACCCACCAATGTTTGATAGGGTCGGGTTGAAGTCCTATATCATTCCCTTATCCACTACATGATATTGATATAAATTGTTCTATTTGATATTTTACTCTTAATATACATTTTATATCTCAAAAGTGAAGGAATATGTGCCGTTTTCTATTAGTATTATATGTGGAACACCAAATCTGGTAATGAGGTTAGATTTCACAAAGTAAAAAATTCTTTTATTCATGTATTATTTGAGGGGTATTGTCTCACCCCATTTGGAGTAGATTTCAATAGAATTAAGGATTCGTGAACTTCTTGGTTGAGGCTAAAGTATATGGACTTACAACACTCATTCCCTATATAGAGAATGTCTAAGAGTATTTGGTTGTGTGTATCAACTCTAGGGGTTTGATTGATTAATTTGGTGTGAGATTGGATGGAATAGAACTTCATGGTGAATTTTGTGTAGTCTTATATAATTGAATGCCAAAAATATCGAATACATCATATTTTATAGGATATACTGACCCCTGACTGTTGGGAACCATTGGATCCTATATGCACATATCTCATTCAAGAAAATGTATCTTATACATCAATGCACCTGACACGGACTCTATCAATGCATCTTTCTAGAGTACTTTCTACTGATATTGGTTATTAAAAAGAGTGAAGTTGTTTAATCATCGTTATGTATTCTATTATATAGGTCTTTCCAAGGAAAGAAATCTATTATTAAGGTAATACATAATGGGTTCCATCCAACCATTTCTAGGTATGTCTATCTCAGGAATGGAATTATCGTAATTAATTTCCTACACAATGATATGAGAAAAATGTGACACCATTTGGTAGTGTGTAATGATAATGACAATTTCATCCAAATCATGATTTGTTAAAGATATGGATGAATTATACATTGAATCTTATAGGGAATTCTATGATCATGAGACGTGATTAAATTTTACATTTGATTGGAATTCATCCATTATTCCTCAAAAATAGTTGAGCAAGGAAGACACCTCTTCCACTGTGATGTAATAATAACCATTAATCAACTTGATAACTAACTCTGAGTTTCCTTTCACCATCAAGAGGTCCACTAGAATTTGATGTTCTAGTTCCATCTCTTTAATGAGGACCTAACATTCATCAAAATTGATTTTACAACCATCTAATAATATGAAGGATTAAGGTAGCATTACCTTTTCTTGAGAGATAAGAATGACTCGAAACCCACCTTTGTTAAGAATCAGATATTCCATTCTCTTCCAAGTTATGATTCTAGACACATCATCAAATATATTTCAAAATTTTGGGGGGGCCTCTTGAACAAAGAATATTTCTTTATCTGGAAATTTAATGTTTTATGACATTGTTTCTATCGATGGATACCCTGTAGGGTAGTCTAGAAATAATTGAACATTTAGAAATATTTGAAGCACAAATTGAATGTGAAATTTCTTCAATACAACAACCCAATGTGCCAAATGACCACAAAACATAGGAAATACGAGTATGTATTTGAGAGGTTTGTTGTGGGAGACTAGATAGACCTCATATTGTTGCAGGTAGTGCCTCATCTTCTAGACTATAAAGATTAATGTTATTTATCTATTCTCGATTACTAAATAATGATTCTTAGAGTCAAACATGGTTTGATTTAAATAATAAAGTATATTTTTATTTTTGACATCATTCTTTTATTTGAGTAAATCACCCAGTGATCATTCTAGTGTTTACACATACAAAATGAGAGGCTTCCATTCGATGAGTGACATCAATACTAGTTGATGGAAGAGATATTTCTTGAGGCTATAGAATGATTATTGATTATTATCAACCGATGGAAATTATCCTCCTTTCCCATAAACCTAGTGAAGAAAAAACTCTTACTTGTAAGGTATTCTATAAATCACCAAATATAGGAGAGTTTTTATGAAGGTCCTCTCAAATATATGATTTTTTAGAAAGTTAAATATTTAGGATTTAGATGATTTTATTGTGGTAGACATGGATTACATGATACCATATGAGGAAGAAAAGAAACATTCATAATGTAACCCTGAAAAAACACTTCAAGGGATCTTTAGGCTATGGTATCGTAGTTTATTAAAGATAGTCTATAGATCAGCCTAATAGTTAGAACGATGTTGGGTCATAAACAAATGTTCATTGATATATCATTATACGAACATCTTTGGAAAGTGTTTGATGATGTGATGCATGGAGAATTTTAATGTGGCACTAAAAATATTTTTACCAAAGCTCAATACACGATAAAAAAATAATCCATGGGGGAACCTGAAAGTGGTGGAATCTTCATCTTATAGGACCATTGAAATTTGGTTTTCCCTTGGATATGCATCCATCAAAGAGACTGTTTGATGTCCAACCATGGAATCAATTAATATATCTGTGACTATAACTAGGAAATTTACTTTCAAACTACTGATTCAGATCTCTAAAATTGATGAAAAACCTAATTTTCCCATACTTCTCCTTTATCAGGACTATGTTGTCTAGCCACTTAGGACACTAAAATTACCTAATTTAATTTTACTTGATAAGCTTATCAACTGTAGCCTCGTTTTTAGTGTCATCAGATGATGTTTTTCTTATAGCTGACTAATTATATCCCTAATGTTTTTTTTTGGAAATCCATGGTTGTTAGTGGCCATCTTTGGTTCAAGACATGTTTTTTTAAATAAATCTAGGAAATCAAGTCCCAATGAATTTTCAAAAATTTTGTGTATGACTATTGTTCATAAGAATTCATGGTTGTATTAATCAATGTATATCATGGGCCATAATATGTGCTAAGATCTATTATATAAGTTTATCAACGGTGGTAGAGACACCTTCCTCAAATTCTTAGGGGGAATCCCTAAGGTCTTCATCCCCTTCCTATTCCCTCTACTCTCTCTCTCTCTCTTACTCTCTCACTTTTAAATTACACTTAGGGGAGTTATGTTATAAAGGAACACTAGGCGAGTAGTCGACATTTTGAAATTCAGAAGGTAAATAAGCTACTTCCAACCAAACTGCTGATGCGAGGTCTCTTTTAAGCTATGAATGTGGGACAAGGGATATAGAATGATCATCTTCAATCTATCTTAGTGATAAGACAGAATCTTATGACTCAGTTGATGATGTAGTGATCTAGTGAATCCCATGTAATTAAATTAGGTAATTTTAATCCAAGATTTTACAACCAGCTAGGGATTAATGAATTATTCACAACTATCAGGTTCAGTTTTCATAGCTTATATCATGAAGTTAACCAAATATGTGTTCAAATTTAGATCCATTTCATCAATATGATTAAAGAGAAAAAAATTATATTCATGAATCTGGTTTAAGGTATTGATCGAGGTTATCTCTAGACCATTTAGGGAATTGACTCGAACAACTATGACATTCATGGGATTGTTCCCTTCATTTGGTATAATCCTGCATTGATATATTGTGATTATCAAGTGTCGAATGGGGAGTTATCACCATGAAGTATTCCAATTTAATCATTAATGTAATATTTGAGGCATTTATGGTATTATTAATACATTGATTCATGTTGATGAAACTAGGTCCTTCAACGTAGAATTTTGCAGTCCATATCTTGATGAAAAACTTCAAATTCAAAGTCAGATATGAGGTCCCTGAACTAGGTCCTCTAATTGATACTACCAAGATGATTTTTATCTCTCTTGTTATAACCCTATATTATTAGGGTGGATGTGTATAATTTGGAATCACAATAACCCAATCAATAAAGTGCTCGAACTGGAATGAGTTTGAATCTATGGTTATTGTCCATGATAGATAATCATATATCATCATCGTTTATCCATTCAGATACACACAAGGGTTTGAGGTGTCCCTATATAATGTCGTATTTGTCTTGTTCTATAAAAGATACGATCATGTGGAATTTTGAGTTATTGATCTCTACACGATATATTTTATCCGTTGAAACCATGGACTTAAACTCTACATGGATTCACTAATATTATATGGGTTTTTCACAATAGAATTTTGATAAACTAAGATCAATTATCAGTAGTGGAAATACTGGATTTAACATCGACGTAATGACATCGGTTTTTTAAAAACTGATGCCAATAGTATGTGAAGGAAATTTATGGCATCGGTATTTAGTAAAACTGACGCCAAAAACAATTCTTCGATGATATTTCGGGTCGGTTTTGTGAAATCTGACGTGGAAAATTTAAAAAAATGTTTTGGTGTCGGTTTTCAAGAAAACCAACGCCAATAATAATAATAATAAAAATTTTGGCCTCGGTTTTGATGAAAACCGACGCCAATAATAAAAAATTGGCATCCATTTTAAAGAAAAATGACGCCATAAGTTGAAGTTTCGGCGTCGGTTTTCTCAAAAAATTACGCTGAAACATAGAAACCTGTTTATTTTCGGTGTCAGTTTTGGTAAAAACTGATGCCAAAAATAAAAAAAGGATCATTGGCATCGGTTTTTCTCAAAACTGAAACCGAAAGTCTTTGAAAATTAATCGGTGTCGCGAAACCCTGATTTTGTTGGATCGTCGAAATCAAAACCCGCTGCGTTGACTTGGACTCCCACCGACCTTCGAAGCTCTATTTGAGATCTTGGAGGACCATTGTTGACAGTTTGGATCCATTTTCAAGATTTTCGGTTTACGTTCTTTGTTTTTATCTCCTGTTATACCTTCCATTGTTTATTTCTTCTCCCATAACCCTATTTTACATGACTTTCAATGTTTGTTCAATTTTAGTTGTTGTTTTTCATTATTTTTTATTTTCTATTATCATTGTTGGAATAGATTTTGTAGTGTTTATTTTTCGAAGTCATTATACCGAATGCAGTTTGGATTGAGGATCTCCATTCGGGTTGAACATCAAATTTTGGAAGTTTTTTTTAATTTAGTAGATAAATCATTTATCATTCAATTTTGTTATTTATTTTCTTTAATTATTAGTTTATATTTTATTTTAAATGTGTCAGTTAAATAGTATTTCAACAAAGATTCTTAAATATCCTGTCAACAAATTGTATATTTTAACTTTTACTCCAATCAAATTTCACCCAATACACTTACTACATCCTTTAAATCAGTGCACTCTTCAATACTTTTGACACATGAAACATCGAAATAATGAAACAACTATGTAAAATGAACTAATAAATTTTAGAAGAATGATATTATAATTAAATTATAATATCAATATAACACACATGTATGTAATATGAAAATAAAATGTTTACTATTTGTAAATTTGTTTCATATATGATATTTCCTATATGATTATCAATAGTTTTTATTAAACATGTTTTTGTTTACAAATTATCTGATAAATATTTAAATGTTTATATGTTTTAATATATTCAAAAAATATATTGTGATATCAGGTATTTAATGGATCTTAATTGGATTTATCTACGAAGAACCACTAGTGAATATGAAAAAGGAGTTGATAATTTATTGGAATTTTCTAAACGACATCTTGAAAACATTTATTTGATTTTCTGTCCATGTGTGAAGTGTGTAAATATGAGAACGTTAAACTCCAGAGAAATCAAGGATCATCTCAATTGTTATTTTTTAGCCTTAATTATACAAGTGGGATCTGGAATGGTGAAAGAACTAAAAATTAAACATCCAATATTGATGATGATATTCATAATGAGGCATATGATCATTCTGAAGAATTAATTCCCAACTTAAGTGTTGAAACCATTGAAAAATCACAAACTGTTGATCGATTGTATGGAGACTCTGAGAAACCATTATTCCTAGGTTGCAGTAAATATACATTGTTATCATTAGTTTTGAGATTAGTTAACTTAAATGAATAAAATGATTTGAGTGATAAAATTTTCTTCAGTGTACTTGAGCATTTAAAAACACTACTTCTAGAAGGAAACATGCTCCCAGATTCTAATTATGAGGCGAAGAAAATATTATGACCAATGAGATTGGGGTATAAAAAGATACATTCTTTCCCCATTTATTATGTACTATATAGGAAGGAAAATGAATATTTATCAAGTTATCCTACATGTGGGACATCACGCTATAAGATAGATGGGAAAGTCAACTCATATTCATTCTCAGGTGATCTCATCTAATGTCATGAAAAATCAATTTTGTACTTTCCAATGATATCATTCAATATTTTTTTTCATACAAGTATGATAATTCAATTCTGATTCATTTTTAGGTACCAGAATCAAAACTCATGCTAAAGCAATTTGGTACCTTACAATAATTCTTCATTTGAAGCGTCTATTTGCAAATCCAATTGATGCAAAAAGGTTAAGATGACATTCAGATGAGCGCATCTCTAATGGTAACTTACATCACCCTTCCGATTCACCATAGTGGAAGAGTTTTGATAAAAAAATTCATGATTTTGGAAGTGAAGTTAGAAATATGAGAATGGGATTGTGTACTGATGGAATGAATCCATATCGGAGCCTGAGTAACCAACATAGTTCATGGCCTATTTTTCTGGTAGTTTACAACTTTTCCCCACATCTATGTATGAAGAAAAAATATGTTATGATGAGCTTGATGATTTATGGACCAAAACAACTGAAAAATGATGTTGATGTGTATCTTTCACTATTGATTGATGATTTGAAACTGCTATGGGAGGAAGGTGTTAAAGGTTTTTATGCATACAAGAAAGAGTATTTTCTTTTTCATGCTATGATAATGTTTACTATAAACAAATTTCCTGCATTTGGAAACTTATCTAGATATAGTGTTAAGGGACATAAATCATGTCCAATTTGTGAAGAACAAACTTCATATTATCAACTGAAGAATGGAAGAAAGACAGTGTACATGGGACATCGAAGATTTTTGAAAATTGATCATCCTTATCGTAGATTGAAAAAAGAATTTAATGGTTTATAATAATACAACCTTCCCCCTCAACCATTGTCAGTTGAAGAATACTATAAAAGCGTGAGAGATATTGATTCGAAATTTGGAAATAGAAGAAGTTTTGGTTTTCAAAACCATGTCTGGAAGAAGCAGTCTACTTTTTTCGAACTACTTTATTGGATATTTTTTGAGATAAAACATAACATTGATGTTATGCATGTTGAGAAAAACATATTTGATAGTTTGATTGGAACTTTGTTAGACATAAAAGGAAAGAAAAAATATGGATTTCATATTAGATTGTACTTGATATTAAAGAGAATACATTTGGAGTTAGCTCCCACTGTGAAAGGAAACAGAACATATTTACCTCAGGCTTGTCACACATTAAGATAGATTAAAAAAATTATTTTTTTCAGTGTCTTCATGGTATTAATGTACCCTGTGGTTTTTCTTCAAATGTGAATAATATTGTGTCATTGAAGGAGTTTAAATTAATTTGTATGAAATCTCATGGTTTCCATGTGTTGATGCGACAACTTATACCAGTAGCAGTGCGTGGTATATTGCTGACAGCTATCAGAAAGACTATCATTAGGTTAGGTAATTTCATCAAATAAATTTGTAGAAAAGTCATTGATCCAAATTTCATAGATGTGTTTGAGAATGAAGAAACTCTTATTCTTTGTAAACTAGAAATGTATTTCCCACCCACAGTTTTTGATATAATGGTTCATCTGATGATTCATTTGGTGCGTCAGATAAGAATATGCGGTCCTGTTTATTTAAGATGGATGTATCCTTTTGAAAGATATATAATTTTTTGGAAGGATATGTTAAAAATCCTTATCGACTAGAGGCCTCTATTGTTCAAAAATATGTATCAAAAGAGGTGATTGAGTTCTATACTGATTATTTGAATGTGGTGCAGGATATTGGTCTCCCTGTATCTCGACATATGACATTTGATAGTGAATGTAGAAGGGTTTGAGGCTTAATGGTAAAGTTCATTCCATGTGATGAAGTGATGCAGACACATTTATACATTTTTAACAACACAGATGAGGTTCAATCATATATATTCTCACATATTGCTGAATTAATGTTACGATATCAGAAAAGAAACGAAAAGTGGTTGATGATTGAGCATAAGAAGAAATTTTTTTCATGGTTTAAAGATAATGTTACCCCATATATATCTGCATCAGAAATATTGAAGTGGTTAGCAGGTGGACCATCTCTTAACATGATCAAATGGTATGGTTAGGATATCAATGGATACACATTTTAAACAAAAACCATGGATGACAAGAGTACCATTCAGAATAGTAGTGTGATGGTTTTCGCTGAAGCAGTGAATTTTACTAGTGACAAAGATAGAAACCCAATTTTTTCATCAACGTTATATTTTGGAGTTATTGATGACATATGGGAAATTGATTATATTAAATTTCGATTCACCATTTTTAAGTGTAATTGGGTTGATCGTAATAGTGGCGTGAAACATGATGAATATGGGTTTAAACTAGTTGATTTGAAAAGATTTAATTATAATGACGAACCATTTATCATATAGACACATGAAAAACAAGTATTATATGTCATTCATCCATCGAATGATCAATGGTCAGTTGTTTTTCAAGGAAAAAGATACCATTTTGGTGATGAGGATTATTTTGATGTTGTTAGTGATTTACATGATCCTTATTCATCTATTACATAATTTTTAGATGATTATAATGTGTATAAGATAGATATAGTGCATGCAGTACGTACTGATAATGATGAAGGCATGTGGGAAAAAATAAATGAGACTCCTAATTTATATTATAAATATTTATATTTTGTTTACATTTTTGAAACATACAAATTCATGCCTCTTTTTTATATACTTATTTATTTATTCCTTGTTTCTAATTATTCATTTTTCTAATGATATGAATGTACACAAAATTTCATTACACATTCTAGTAGCAATGTCAGATTAAGATAGATAGGATCAGTTACCGAGTTATATCTATTTTGATATATTATTAAATATTCAGTAATATACTTATTTAATGAAATAAAACTGTTAATTTACAAAAAACATATGCAGGACTACTGATGCATCCTCGGCGGAGGAGACTTCTCCTGTTACTACTCAAAAATAAAGTTCTCAAGTTGGTAAATGTGGTATTACATATTTAAAAAAACTATAACTTTCTCATGATGATGACGGGGTACAGATCCCTTTTGATGATAATAATAATGCAGTTGGCCCAAATGCAGTTCAATTTTTCAGTTATATAGCGATGCAGAGCCATTGTAGGATTAGTATTTTATGTCTTGATTGGAAGTCTAGGGATAGGACGACGAAACAACAGCTTTGGGAGGCCGTGACTATAAAATATCTTAATTTATTTCTTTTATATCATTTTTTGAATATTATATATTTTAAATGAGATATTTAATTTATTCAATTAATGATGAAATTCAATTTTGAGGAAACCAAAGAAATTAATAAAAGACATCTCTCCTTAGCGTTGGTTCAATGGAGAGATTTTAAAACCAAACTGACTAGAAATTATGATTTTGGAAAGAGAAGGTTTGAAAGACCATGTATTAATTATCCGTATATAGATGAAGAAACATGGAAGTGATTTTTCTACAGTTTTCAGGAAGAGAAATTTCAGGTATTATAATTTTTTAATATTTTAATATTTATGCTATATTTATCTTATTACTCAGTATTTTATTTTTATACCACATGCCTCCATGAGATCTCATGTGGAGATCTAGTTGAGAAACGTATACCCTCATACTTTATCACATGGAGAGTATTCGTATTTGGAGCAGAAAAATATTGAAGAAAAATTTGAAGCATTAAGAGCTTGATCAAGTAGGGGTTCAGAAGAGGTCCAGTTTGGTCCTTCATATCCTCCCACTCGCCATGAAAAATGGATACGAGCAAGAAGAAGAAAAAATGAACAATATCTTATAGAGGAAGCTCATGAAGTGGCTAATAGAATTGTAAGTAAATATTATTTATTTGTTAACAATTTTTCTATTTTATAATTTATAAACACTAATATAACTTTTTTATTTTTTATTTCTGGATGAACATCAGGAGAAAGAGAGACAATTCTCTTTTATCCCCAAGGGTAGGATGGACATCCTATCCATTTCTTTGGGAAAGGAAGAAAACCCCAGCCGTGTTAGAGGATATCAGGCATGTGTTAGTATTTAGAATGTTTTTGGTAAGAGTAAGTAATCAAGATACCCAGAAATGGAATCCTTAAAAGAAGAGCTGAATGATATAAAACAGTCTTTGAGTGATCAAATTCATGCAGCAGTGTAGAAGGATTTATTAGAACACTTGGCAAGACAATCACAGTCTACAAAGCCTTCGTAGGTATATTATTTATTTTTCATCGATTTTTCTATTTTATAAATTATAATTACTAATATATTTTTTTCATTTTTCAGCCTTCCTAGTTTTCTCACGCGGACTATCCTGCTCTATCTGCTTACCCTGCCCCCTCTGCGTAGCCTTCCGAGTTATATTATTTATTAGTCATCAATTTTTCTATTTTATAAATTATAAACACTAATATAACATGTTCATTTTTCAACTTTATCAGCCTACTCACCCAGACAACCCTACCTCATATGCTTACCCTGCCCCTCTGCCCATCCTTCCACAATATATTATTTATTTGCCATAAATTTTTCTATTTTATAAATTATAAACACTAATATAACTTTTTTATTTTTCAGATTTCTCATCATACTCACCCGGAATACCCTACCCAATCTGCTTACTCTGCACCATCTGCACAACCTTTCGAGGTATATTATTTTATTATAATCAAATTTTCTATTTTATAAATTCTAAACACTAATATACCTTTTTCATTATTCAGCATTCTCAGCCTGCTCACTCGGACTACCCTTCCCCACCTACTTACTCTGCCCCATCTGTGAAACCTTTTGAGGTATATTATTTTATTTTAATAAATTTTTATATTTAATAAATTATAAACACTAATATACCTTTTTCATTTTTTTCCTCCTCATCCTGCTCATCCGGACTACCCTGCCCCACCTGCTTACTTTGATCTACCACATCCTCCCTCGGATAAAGCCTCATATTGTGAGTTGTTTGCGGGAGATCCTCATTTACATATTGTTACGTTATGACATGTGTATTTTTTGGGGGACTCGATACATCATCAGCCTATGAAGATGGGTCAGGTTAGAGTATCAGTACTTGTTGTTATAGATCCTATTTCTCTACTACCATTTCCTATTGCGGAGATCACAAGTGTTGGGGAATGTATGGACCATTTTTTAATTTGGCCAACTTCCCTTCTTCATTATATTTCACATGAGGTATGCATTTTTTCCGTTTCTTTTGTCTTCTTCCTTGAATTTTATCTATGAGTTCCGGATGACTCCTGATATATGTGGAATAAATTATCGATAGACATTAATGAAAAAAGATATCATTCATTTAGTTAATTTTAAAGAGATTGGGCTGAGTGTGGTGCAGTTGTTTTCCATGTATGTAAATTGATGTTTGAATTTCTATTTCTTTAATAAAAGATTGTTATGTCATTGACTAACTATATTTTCATTTTAATTTAGGTATCTACAAAAGATTCTTTTACAAAATGAAACTACATGAATTTATATATTATTAGATCCAGAGTACATTTCCCTTGAATTCAAACATTTGAATAATGATGAAAGAGTTCAATATATATCTGAGAGATTATCACAGACAGAGATTCGGTGCTAGTTTTTTCCATTTCATGATAAGTAATAACATCAACATAATTATGAACTAATGATCATTATAGTGTCATTAATTGTGAACTTTTGTATTGTAGGGGGCATTGGATGTTAGGCGTATTTTTCCCAAGTGAATGCACCTTATATTGGTTTTTATCTTTATTAGAAACTGTGTGTAAACCATTTTCCACCTTATTAAACATGTATGTTTATTTATTTTTTATAATCTCATTATGTTTAATTTTCATTGTTTATAAAGTTTTATTAGTTCATATAAAAAAATGCAGTTCATCGAAACATTTTAACAAGCAATACATGTCAGTAAAGAAACCAATGAAAATAAAATATGTGGAAGTACTGGTAATTAGTTTTTATATTTTTGTTATATATTGTTTTAAATTATTAGTTAAATGTTTTATAACTGCAGTGTCATCATCAAAATGGACATGGTGACCATGGTTATTATATTCTACGATTCATGTATGAGATAATCACAACTGGGGAAACTACTGATTTTAATAAGGTTAGTTGTATTAATTTTTTTATTTATTTTATACCATATTATTATATTTTTTAATTTCATATCATTCAATATTATTGTAGGCATTAAATGATTCACAGTATTATTCGTAATCTGATATGACCTATATTCAGTCAACTTTTTCGAACTATTTGTTATGTCTGATTAAGATTTGCGGAATGTATATTCTAATATTTATAAATAATAATATATATGGGTTCAAAAAACAAACTCTTTTGATATATTAGGTGTTTTTACATACTAATAATCAAATGAATGCTTCAACAATAACCAACAATGAGCATGCCGTAAATTTCAGGTACGTGTCTTTAAATTATACTTTATTTTGAAAGTGTAATATTCTGAATTTTCTAAAAAAAATTAACTTTTAGCATCTGTTTTTTAGTTTATGCTTTGTATATGAAGGAATAAATAATCAATAAACCATGTGATAAGAGGCTATATACTATTCAAGATGACATCAAACCATGTCATACCTGCATAAAATCTATGCCAAAAGGATTAAAAATACATTAGAAGTGACCAAGAACAGTCCAAAAGTGCATTAACAATATTAGATAGTATCCTTAAGGCATTGAGTATTGAGTTAGACCACAATGATGATGAGGGAACATGTACTTTATATCTACATGGCATCAATTTCTTGCATGGTACTTGGTATCCACAATGAATTGAATTTTTGGTATATCCACATGACTATAATAAGTACATCATAATCATTAAGTTCTCTCAAGTGCCTCTAAAATGTATTTATCAAATTTTTTATTAGATTTATTGATGCATTGATCTTTAACTGGAATCCATGTAAATTTTTCAGTAACTCAAATGTATTGTCTTTGGTTTCAAAGAATAGTTGGGTGGTGCAAGTACTGTAAATGCTGGAGTCATGGGACTTGCAAATGTCATAAAATTTCTTAAAGTCATTGATTGCAGGTACGTGTATTTTAATTTTTCTTTATAATAACAATGTATAGATATATTTTTTGATTAACTCGATATAAGCATTTAAGTTATAGGAGTTATCAGATGATAAATACTGTTAGATTGTTTTTGTATATTGTGTTATTTTTATAGGGGTTTCGATTTTTTTGGAAGTGTAATTTTAATTATTTTATATTTTTTTTAATTATTGCGTCGGTTATTTGAAAAACTGATGCCGAATGTTTTTTAAAAACAATTGAATTTTGGCATTAGTTTTATCTAAAACTGACGCCGAAAAGCCATTCTGAATTCAATTTTGGTGTCAGTTTTAGATAAATCCGACACTGAAAACCATATTTTTAACGTCAACTTTTTTGACGTCTGTTTAAAACTGACATCAATAATAAAAAAACTGACGTTAATTTGTGATTTTTCACTAGTGTATGATTGATAACAAGGCTTGTGCCAGGGAAAATTTCATTATAACTTCATAATTATAAGCTAAAGGTCTCTACTTCTCAACCAAAGGATTCTCCATTTCAGGTACTTTAGGAGATGAATTACTTGATATAGGTGGATCGGCTCATATAACAGGATTTTAAGGTGATCATATATTTATTGGGTTGGACCTAATAGGTATTTCTGTTCATCAATGATGATTAGGAAATTAGGTCCCATTCATTTGATCTCCTAGGATAATTGGGTTAGGGAGACTCTGAGAATATATGGTGGAACAATCCTTCTCTTGATGTACCTATTGGAGGGTTATCCCATGTGTTTCAGCACGATATACGGTCTGAGTTGGGATGTGGCTGAAGTCTTGATTTATTCTATAGCCCCATCTTTACCTATATTCTCAGTTTTGGAGGCCACTTTATCAAATTCATCAATCATATGCATTGAATACATATTCATTGTCTTAGTATACATCATATAAAAGATCTATTAATTTATTGATTCTAATGTAACAAAAGATTAACCCCTTGTGTAATAAGGTTTTTGTCTAGTAGGTCAACTCTGGTGGTACCATTTGGTGTGGCGGTTCCCATTAAATCATTTGGAAGGAAAAATATCATTCTCTTTGTAATGAGATAATTAATTCTAATTTATTTGAGTCTATCTTTGGCCTTGGTACAGGTTCATATTCTAGAGATTGTTTCAATCTTTTCTAGCCATGTCATTTTTAGAAGACTAGCCTTTAGAAGGCTATGGTACAAACTAAGTTGGTTATGCCACGATGAAAGAAGCTAGGGGAATAGTTGGTTGTTTTAACTATTCTTGGAAAATAACATGATACTTATTGATTCATTTCTAGACATATAATAATTGCACTTCTGTGTATTATTTTTTGTAACATCCTTACAGCCACCTTCCTCCACTATATTTGTTGTGAAAACGCATTTTATTTTTATTAGTTTTTTTCCCATGTTAATTTTCCAGAGTCCACCATTATTTAGGATGTTTATTTAAAACTAAACAATGAGTGGTCCAATGATGAGGGTCCAAGGTAAGGATTTTCATAAAGAACATATCCCCTAGGAATGTTTTAGTGTAGTTATTCATTGAAAATTCTGATATCCATTATATCCTTAATGATTTGAGAGAATATTTCCTCAACAATGAGTGGTCAGAGATCTCTGGGTGGTAGGTAGCTATTTCCTTACCTTTTCCATTTTCTTTGGAAAACTCTTTCTAATGGGGAGTCAACAAAGAATTAGAAAGATTTCCCAAATTCATTGAAAGCCTCTAGTTTAGAGTTCACACATCTATTTAAATTGTTTTGGTGTGGATAGTATTATAAACCGAAGAATTTTAATCATGCTCCTATGTATTGGCATCATGTTCAATATAATCTACATTGGTGGTGTTAAAAATGATCAAGAGTGTTTAATGCATCGTGGGAATCTCTGAAGCTTTGTTGAGAGATAGATTTTGTTTGTGTGTACCACTAGGCCTCATATTTCCCAATACTATTCCTATTGTGATTTTCTGATAAAGGGTTCTCTAATGTGAATCTACTGGAAAAAAATTTATCCATGTTCCAATCAAGTAAATTGGGTCATGGATAACGTTTACTATAAAGATATAGTTTGCTTCATTCCCCCTAATTGGGATAAAACTGACTTCACTTATAGAGGAGGTGGAGTTCAAAAACCCCCTACCCCATGGGATGGGGCTATTCCCATTTTTTTCACAAACTTTTGATCTTGTTTTTCTGACCTCAAAGGTTGGGATAAAGAATCCCCCATCCTTGTGGGAAGGGGGTTCTCCTAGACCTCTATGGATATTTTTACCACTACTAATTTCTCGATTTTACAAGGGCTTTCTCAAATATGGTATGGGTGTATTATATATTTTAAACTCAAACTACCTTATTCCAAAGATATCAGCATTTCCTAATGATCAGCATATTTCAGGTGGTATTATCTTTCAATATATTTAAATGCTTGATTTAGGATCATTTCGATGGATCGCTCCCATATATCCCTACGTCTTCAAGAGTCATCCATGATTGATGTTTTAATCATACCTTCAATTTTAAATATTGAATATTTGTTGAGGCTACCTGAATATATGAAATTGTTTAACATAAACTAAGGAAATATTTTCTAATTTAGAAGTGATGTGAAGTACAATTCCCTAACTTCTCCATACTCTTATGTGAACACTCGATAAAGAATTTTTGATCAGCTAACCCAAGTCTTTTAACATGTCAAGACATTCATATTTACGGGATCCTTGCTGATTTATCCATTTTAGGTCTTTTATAGCTAGGAGGTACACCAAGAAGATTTGATGGTGTATACCCAATTTTACCTTGATGTGTATTTGATACTCATCATAAGAAAAAATTGATGATTTTATGTAGATAAGAGTGTTCCATATATTTAGGAAGATATTAGGTACAAAATATTATAGAAAATCCAATGGAATGATGGATCACAGAGTGGATACATTCTGGAACATGACTGGTATGTCATCTTTCACTTGTTTTTTCATCATGTTCATCATTTATTATTTTTTTCTAGAGGCTCCTCATCATGGCATTAATGAAGTGAAAATTTTGTTTTTAGTTTATTTTATATATCATAATAACTAGGGACTTCGTCTATTTAATTGTATGGTAGGTAATCCACATATGGATCAGAGAATGAATGTTTCTTAGGCCTATCTTCGGACTGAGAAAGGATTTCAGTTGTTAATGATGATGCATCAAGCATGACATGCTTCATTTCCCCATGTTCTTCATGGTAGGTGGTCTTTTTAATAATTAAATTAGCAAGGTTGGCCCTCCTTAACAAATTTAAATGTCATTGTGGTGATGACTTTTGTAGAATATTCCACCATGGGGATGACCACAATAATTTCTTGATGACCGAATGTTTCGAGAAATCTCACGGTATATATCCTAGGGAGTAAATTCAGGGTGATTGATAAAAAGTGGTGGAATGATTTGATTTTTTATATTTTAGCAATGTAGGGGGTACTGTGGCGCTCACTTGGAGATGGAATCTCAAAATAAATTAAATGTTATAGATGATGCAAGACTTCATGGTATTATTTTTGAGGAAAACCTCTGAAACTAATACTATGACATCTATAATTTGGTATTCAATGAGTAGGATCCTAATCCACTATTGATAAAAATATGATAACATCAATAACTCTAGTAATGATAAGAGAAGGATTTCTATACAACACTTCTTTTCCTAGTCACCTTCTGTGAGGCATCTTATTTGATTCCTTCTTACAGGAAACTGGGGCCACTTGCTGGGAATATTGGTTTTTTTGGGATTTTGTTAGGTGAATATACATAACTTGCTATGTCCATTGGGGTAGATCTATGGCTTCCATTTTAATATGGGGCGTGGTCCTAGTTTATATTTTTATATCATCTGTTAATTTTTCACATGACCCTCCAGGATTAGTGTAGTGTTTTTTATCTCATCAATAAAGACATGTTGATAAGTCAAGTTATTTTGGGGAAAGATTTATATGTCTTCACAAGAGTGAAAGTTTTATTAGTCACCACTATTTTGGGTATGAATTTGTTTGCCTACCCTAGGGTGAAATGGTGATGTGTCATCAAAATTGTGGGATGGAGTTGTGTGTCTTCCCTAGAGTGACATGTTGATGAGTCACCCCCATTGTGGGGATGATGTAGTGTGTCCTACTTAGAGTGACATGATGATGAGTCACCCTAATTTTGGTGGAAAATTTTTTATACTCCCCTCTACCTCTTCCTCTATAGTTATGGTATCCTCATGTGTTTTTATGTATTGGATATAAAGTTTTGTCTACCCTTTCAACATTGTTAGGATGTTTGGGGAAAATCCAGCAGCAAAAAAAGGATATATGCCTATTATCTATATAGATCAGGGGTGGGTTCCTTCAATTTTCCTCCATTTAATACTGTAATAAACTAATTATACATAGGATAGAGGGTATAGATTTGTGTTTCACCCATGTTTTTTTCAAGGATTTTCCAGTTAACCACTCCATATGCTTCCTGATGAGATGAATTACATACCTAATAGATGGAAGTATTTCTGTGTAGATTCTTGTGGTATACTATTGAATTTGACCATTGGTATTTATTGGAGAGATAAGGTGTGTCTTTCTGATCTCTATTTTCCTCCAAATTTTGTTGGTGAGCTTCTCTGGGTGCTAACAGAAGAGGCTACTGGTAGGATTTGTTTTTGTGGGAAAATGCGTGTTCATTCTCTCTATTTTCAACCATATTTTTTCAGTGAGATTATTTGGAGGGGGAAAAGGTGTTTCTATGTTTTATATTAGCCATATATTTCCCTTGGTGTGTTATCTTGCAAGCTTATGTCAGGGCAAACTGGGGAGGACTTCTGATGATGACACCTTTATTGTGTTGAGGGTTCACTAGCACATGGTGTTGGAAATGGTGACTACCAGAAAAATTCATTTGGAGGGACCTTTGTGTCTTATGGATGAGGTATTATGTGGACTCTTGATATTCCTTCCTAAAATAATGTTGGTTATAATTTTTGTGTTCCATGGAAAATCTCCCAAAACTATTGGATACAGAAACTAGTATCATCTTTTTCTGTCCCCCACTCATAATTGAGTAGATGATTTGATGGTAATCATGAGTTGGAGGGCCTATTGAGAGGACGTCAAGGTTGGGATGGTACCATTTTGTTGTTACTCCAATACTAGTGCACTTGTGATCAAGTATTGAAGAAATTGGTTTTGTGAGGGTGTCCTCTGTTTAGACGAGGGCCAATCATGTGTACGAGCTAAATAATAAATCTTCTTGAACTAGTGAGACACCATTAGATTTAAGGGAGTCTTAAGAGAAGTATCCTGAAATATATATCCAAAAAAATAATAAAACCTCATCCAATAGTTATCTTGATAAATTAAAACATATATAATCAAATGTTTTATATGGATTTTTGGCCAACTCTAATTTTGTAAGAGCATGAAAGAGCCTGACCTGTAGGTGACACTATCATCTTGGTTATCGAGTTACATTTGGTTCGAAATTTTTCTTTCCCCCTGAATACATGGATCCATCATGTGATTGATTATGTTGAGTGTTGAATTTATAACAATTATCTACACTATTTTAACTATAACTAGACAGTTTCTAACTAGTTTTGTTTGTGGAACCAGAAACACCCAATGGTGCTCTTATTCAAGATGTTCCGTGAACCTTATTTCCAAAGGCAAGAGATTGTTGATAACATGTCCAACAACACATATGAACTAACATTGGTTGAGATTATGTTAGTTCGGTCTCATCACAACCTTTTGGTGGGAATTATTTCCTACTCTAATACTCTCTTATATATTTAAGATATTTTCATGAATCCTTTATTAAATCTCAAGAATAACTTGGGTCACCCTTTTATTACAAAGAACACATAGAATTTATTAGATATAGAACCATCTGTATATATCATTGGATCTCTAGAAAAGGGGATATATGTTTGTATACGAGGATGTCTATTGATGGTGCAATTTTTAAATAGGCTAAAAATTCTTTATTCATTTATTATTTCAATGCGGGTTTTAAGACACTAAATGGTGAACTCTAAAATTTATCTTCATCCAGGAATATGGGAGATATTTCAATGTTCGGATAGGGCCCATGATATTTTATTCCTCTATGTCCTTCTGAAAGGTATCAAAACCCACATATATTGTTTCCACATAATCGGATACATCATACATTTTATGGTCATGGGAGAAGGGCCAAACTATATAGTTTAAAATTTCATGGAAAGTAAGTATAAGAAAAAAGGTTCATCATTTGGTGTTCATGCGGGACTTATGATAAAGTGTCACAAGGAATCCTTGGGGAGCATGGAATCCTAGGTTTGTTTTGGAACTACCGATAATGTGGCATGAAGAATATTAGGGTTGATTTTGGGGTTTGGGTTTGGACCTTAGAGAGGATTCCTATGTATCTCATTTGGATATGAATAAAATACAATGTAGTTTAGTAGATTTGTGGAAAAAAATATATGAAATATATCTAATGGTTTGTCTTGTAGAGGAATTTGTCCCTTTGAGGCGATAGGGAAATGTTCTTCTACCTTACACCTAAGAGGATACCCATGTTTTTGGAATCATGAGAAAACTATCGACTCATGATGATTTAGAGGTTTTAATGGTTATTCCACCAAGGAAAATTCCATTTTGGGGATATGGTTAGTGATTATACCAAATAGAAGGCCCATGTGAGATGGATGGTTGGGGATTAAACTAAATAGGAAGCCCTTTCAGATGGATGGTTGGGGATAACACTAAATAGAAGGTTCTTTGAGACGGATACATGAATTTCAGGACCCATGAATTTGGAGGCCCACTATGTTATGAAGAGAGGTAGATCCAAAAATGGATTGTCTTCACATAAATGTATCTTCATGTGTAGATCATATTATCATTGATAAGTTCTATGATTAGGTGAGTAATGCTTGGTGTGAGAAATAGGAGGAAGTTGATGATCTGACAAACCACATAATCTCCTTCGTCTTCTAGTGTAAGAGTCTAGGGTGATGAGATAGAGTGAGGACTATAGATCCCATATCCCCTCTTGTTTTTTTAAATAGGATATTCACATATATACATGTATATTCCCATAGGAATATCTATAGGCCTACTCCATAATGGATTCCCTAATCCCAGTTCTAGAGAAGATATGAGGATAATCCACTAACCCACTTCAAAGGGAAAATAAAGTGTGATACCTGCCCTATCAATTGCTAAAATGGGAGGTATAAAGTCTTATTGATTATGGAAGAAGGTCATGACCCTCAAACTTGTGTCTAGGAATGAGATGTCTTTTATCCTAGCTATGATAAGGGTAGAACATCCCTAACTATCTTGTATCATACTAGGAGGTCCCTAGCATACCCCCAAGTTTGGGTTCCTCGTTACCTAAGGGATGAAAAATTGAAAGCAACCCAAAGACCCAATCTTCTAGGTAGGACATGTGTGGGACAAACTTTAATAATGTAAGGAAAAAATAAATGTGAGACACACTGATATATCTTTCTCCATAGTCTTGGAAGTGTGTAGGATTCAATGGAGGTATCTATTTGCTCCCCCTCATGTAAGATATCCAAAGTATGATGATCCCTATCATTAATGGTATAAGTGAGGTTTGAGAAGGTGGCTCTCATAGTAAAGGGATGTTTAATCCAAAAGGGTATCTCATAGGTAATGTATGGGCAATTTGGTTGTCCTATACTCAAGGTAGGTATGAATAATAATTAGAAGTATTGACAATGTATCAGTTGGGAAAAAAACTTGGGAGAGTCCATGCCCTATGATTCAAGGGTTTCCTCAGTTGTCCATAGAAGGGTATCAAATAGGTCCCTATTTTGTATAATTACCATCAATCTATTTATCATCACCTAGGGGGAGGAGTTCCTTGTATATGTATCTTTTTTTATGATCCTGGATCTAATTTAATCCCACTAACCCCCATAAATTACCTCTTATCTCAAGTTTTTGAGTTCCACCTAAAAGGTTTTGAGGTTCTTGGTAAAGGAATAGAGGGATCAAAGCATTGAAGATACTTTGGGTTTTCTATTCATTCATACGAGGAGCCTCAGGGTCCTATTTATAGGCAAACATGGGACCCTGTGTGAAGGAATCTGCTTATACAGGTATACCATGTAGGTACCCCCTTAAGGTTTCCCCCAAAGGCATAAAACCTCTTTCTGGGCGACACAGCTAGGGCCTATATGATCCTTATGGTGAGCAAGTTGGGTGAAAACTAGGAGAATTGGATGATTTTCCCTTGATCATTCTTATGGGCCTTTAACCTCTTAAGGACTTGAGGTATTTTTATTAAATAATTTAATCCCATGCGACAAAATGGACTTTGAAAATAATCTACTCACTCAAAAAAATAACTTAGTTGAATATATGATATATTTAAATATTTATTTATACAAAATTGTTTTCCTGATATAATGTAAATGACTTCCGTAGAAGAATTATATTACCCATTGTCAAGCTTATGACATTTTCATCTATTGGATAATAGAAATATGAAAAATCATCAAATATTTTGGTTTATAAAATAAATTTAAAATAATAATTAGTTCTATTTACTATATAAAATTTATATTTTAAATTTTAACTGACAAATTAAAAAAAACAAATATATAAATTTATGATATCATAAATATAAAAATCAAGAAGGTTAATCCGTATGATGGTTTGAACCTATAAAAATAATCTTGGTGTGGTATAATACTATCCGTCGTGTCTTTATATTTTATCTATGTTTTCTAATAAAAATTTAAATTAGTTAATATTATAATGTATTTCTTATTAAATAATTCATCTGAATATATATTGTAAATATTCAAATAAAATTATTTTTTCAAGTCCATCATATTCAATGTGATGCACTGGACGTGCACTCCTGGATACGGTACAATAAACACACACAGTACATGTTTGCAATGATACCATCTGTAGATTATCTAAAATTCGTATTTCAAAATTTCAAGAGACACAAAAATAAGGAATTACATACATTCTAAATGCCAATTTGGTTTAGAAATTTATAGATTTTGAAAAATAGAAGATATAAAATTTGATTTTATTCTCAACTAATGAATACTTTTTCACTATTAAAGGTACTAAATTATCAATAATATGTATTCTATATATAACATTAATCATCAAAGAGTTATCTTATTAGATGTATCATGTGTAATAATTTTCATTATGACCTTGGGAAATGGAAACATAAGAAAGGGTATGCTCAAATTCTTAGTAAAGGGAATATATAACTGAAGTAGTGAAAAAAAATTAAGTTTGGTATATATAATAAAATAGTAATAAATAATTTGAATAATGTTTTAATAAACAGAAAAAGTTTATCCTATAAACATGAAAATAAATTAAAACCGGGATATGATTAATACTAATCTCATATTTCTGGAATTCATAATGACAAAATTCAAAAATATTATCAATGTCTTATTCCAAGACACTATACTGATATTGGGAGAGGTAAACACCTAAACTAAATTTCTTTCTTTCATTTTAAATGTCGACGAATCAATGGTTTATGTAATTATTCCCCCTACATGTATCATGTTTCTTTCTATAAGATTCATTATAATAGACCGGAAGACATTTTATACCAATCAGTATGGAATATCATTCACAATAAAAATATGGCTTTCAAACTAATGAAATATATAGAATGACAATATATAATCAAACTACAGTGTCCATCAATAATCATAATGAATGTCAATATTTTTCCTCAATACAATAAAAGAGATAAAAATATCATAGCCCTCTAGGAGAAAGAATATGGATGGTGAAATAATAAATTGTGAAATTTTGAATAATCATACATATTATAATAATAGTATGTAAAATGGAAATACCTTTATTTCAATAAATAAACATTATTTATTGGTGAACATCATAAAATCTAAAATTTTCCAAATTGGATGTTCTCACGGTATACAGTAATGAGTATACAAATAAATCAATGATGGAATATCCTTATTATAATAAAAGTAGATAAATAAGGTGGATGGTTACCAAATAACATATCCCAGTAAAACAAATAAAACATGTAATTGATTTTATATAAATGAAAAATATCCTTGAATAAAGAAAGCATCATACAATATGAAAAATTTATGGATCAGGAATTGAATAATTATATCATGAGTTCAAAAAAAATTAGTATAATATATATATATATATATATATTAGATGATAAATCAGGAAATATTAAACCCATTAGGGAAAATTTCCTTTTAGATGGTTTGGAGAATTAAAGAAAAACATAAAAGATATTTTGTAAAAAAATTAAATATTGATGTTAAATAAAAATTTACATGTTGTTGTCAATGGTGACTTTTGTAATGGTGGTATTAAATATTTTAAGAATATTTTTATTTATAAATAATCTATAAAATGTATCCTTAAAAATAAACATAGTGGATGATTGAGAAATAAGGGGAGAAAGAAAAAATATTTGATTATGGAAGGAAAGGCACTTTTTATTGTTTTCAAAACATTTCTGTTCTAAACACACATTACAAAAAGAGTAAAAAATAATTCATATTTATTAAAAAAATTGTCAAATTGGATTATCAAAAAATTAGAACAATATATTAGGCTAGAATAACCTAATTATAGAAAATTAATGTTTAATATGAAGCATTATAACTCAAATAAAGGATATTTGTGTAATAAATATACCTTATGGGAAATATAATCCATGATGAATGACACTATTATAAAGTGGTATATATTTTAAAAACATTTAAACTATAATACCATATTAAAATAAATATAAATAATGTACCCAACTAATATAATATTTTTTCAAGTGAATGAGCATAACTCAATGAATAAAAATTCAGTTTCCAAAAACTCTTATGAATGGGATAAAACTTGACTCAAATGAAATTTGAGGAAATTAAATTTTTTTAGATTAGTTTATCCTAGAAAATAAATGGAAATAATTTATAATAAATTCATGGTATGGTAAATAAATAAAACACCATACAATGGAATCATGGTGAATAACATGTAACATGTCTTAAAGATTCATATATGATACCATAAAACCCCTTCTTCCTTGAATAAAATTTAATTGGAAACACCTTGAAAGGGAGGGATTGTAGTTGAAAATAAAATACCATGATTAAAAGATAATTCATGATATTTTTAATATAATAAAAATTATATACACTAGATCATGGAAATTATGTGCATAATACAAAACATATCACAAAGAGATGAATTTGAGATAAATACACTTTCCTCGGTCCTGATTCATTCTGTAATAGCATCAAAAATCAAAAATAATTAATTTCATTTCATTTAATTAATACCCAAGATATGTTTTAATATATATAAACTTGTATATTCAAGATTTATAATCATTTTATACATTTATATAACAGTTATTTTTTACATGTTTTCAACACCATGTGTATGTAATCATTATCATTATTAATTTTCACGTAAAGGAGTTATTGGTATATATTATCATTCTTAAATACATCATTCATATGTGCAGTAAGGTAATAGAATATATTTCCCCTAAATGATTATAATTATAAATTTTCATTCTAGGACAGTTTTTTTGTTACATAACATTAAGATGAAAATGTCATTGCTCATATTTTGGTGATTATAAGGATTCATAGAGGTAATATCATTACAAAAATTCCTAATGATTTTATTTTTTGTTATTAGTGTAATATATGATAATAATAATTAATAATAAATAGGATAATTTATATAATATTATTACAGATAATGAAGAGGCCAGTTTCCTCACAAGGCTCTGTTTTTAAATGATTGAATAAATGATATTATTTTCATTGATCATATAATTTATAAGTTAAAAAATATTATATATAAAAATATAAAAATATAATCTAAATAAAATTAATCTTTTAATATAATATTCATGAATATACATTTAAGGAAGTGATGAAAATAAAAATAAAAATCATGCATTCCATGGAGGAGGTAATTTGATGGTTCACATGGATGATGATTTAATTTTCATCAAACCAGATGAAGTATTAATAAAGATTATTATTTCACAATCATAAAAATGAAATAAATATCATAATTAAGTATTAAATTTCCATTTTATAATATCCTTGTATGGTAGTTAAGTAAAATAAAATAGATTGTGTCATGAAGGCGATAGTCTGAACAACACATGAATTACAATTTTTTTTAATAATTGAAATGTGATAAGGTGAATAATGACTATTACCATAGAATAATAAAATTCATCATATAAACAATAATTATTTAATTACATTATTAAGTGAAAAGTATCTCTAAAAATGAAATAGAAATGAAATAAGTTATTTGAAAATGATTACTTATGTTGAGCACTTTGACATTCCATTTCAACATCTCTTGGATATTAATGGAATAAGATAAAATATTGTGACCATAAACTCTCTAAAGAGAAATAAAATAGTATTTGGAATTAAAAATTTAATGTTTTTATGAGGAAGCCTAATTTATTAGGTGTACCTTGAAGCATTGGAGAGAAGAACCTTTTATAAGTGGTGAAAATAACATTTTTCTAAATATTTCAACATAATATAAAGGGAGAACCTATTAAATAAGTAATGTGTCCCTAAAATTTATAAATAATATAAGGTGGAATTTATAATGTCAATAAAATCATTATAAACTTACTTATAGACATGTATTTTTAGAGTTCAATCTCTTTACTCCGTGAATTATCACTTCTACAATTTTAGCATTTTTCTTGGTAATATGTTTTCACCTAAGGTAGCTTCATATTTATGTAGAAACAATAAATAGCTCAATATAATAAAATTTGGACACAATAGATTCATATTTTAAATCCATTAAATTTCATTCAATTTATTAAATATAGAAAAATAAATTTTATATTATTAAATGTATTGCGTATTAAAAATATATTTTTCAATAAATATTACTTATTTTTTAAAATGTCAAATATGGGTTGGTAAATTGAAACCGAAGTATTTAAAGTGATAAATTAACCTATAAAATAAATTTATTGAATTATAAAATGGTTTCATGAATTTAATATTCAAACTTATATGCTAATAATATGATAAAAGTTGTGCTATTTGTAAAAATAGTATTCTACACTATTCATTTGAAAGTAATTATTTTTAGAAATTTATCAGAAATGTTTCTTATGAAAATAATTCTGATATAAGTATATATGTAATTTTCATTTGTTTTAAATTTATGATGTCAAATTTTATAAATTGAACTTTTAAATGGAATGGTGAACTATTATTAAAAAATATTTATAGGAAAATATTAATATTTTAGAATATTAACCACTCTTATTGTTATTTACTATGATTACAAATTATATTAGTATAAACCAATTATTAAGATTAATTATATTAATTATTATCAGTCATATGATTATTTAAGTATAAAACATATCAAATAAAAATTAAAGAACTAAAAAAATACATTTCTAAGCCTAAAATTATCATATTAGTCATTTTAATTTTTTAAATAAAATTTAAATTATAATAAATTTTAATTTTATTTCCATTTTATAAATATTTGAGAAATATTATATATATATTCCGTATCTGCAATAAAATGGGGTTTTCATAGTCTTAGCATATCATGTTTTTTTGTTCAATGTTGTTCATAGAAAAATTATAATGAACACATTGGCCTATATGAAGGAATTCATATATTAAAATTATAAATGGTTACATTCCCCTAAGCCCTAAAAAGATTATATCATTGTAATTTTACTCATTAGATCACTGCGATTTCTATATGGAACTTAAATTTCCCATACATTGCTAAATGAAGATCATTTTATTTATGAAAAAGAATTTGATTTATCTATATGAAAAAAATTATTACCTCTTTATAAAGAGATTCAATCTCATCCTAATTTAAAAATGATTTATAATAAAGTATCGATATCCTTATATATAGTAAAAAACATCCAAATATATTTTAAAATGATATATATGATAAATATACCACTATGGGTTTTTATTTAGATCATAATATCCATTATTTTTTAAAAAAATAGTTGATTTAGAGAACTAAAAAAACTATAGTGAAACTAAATATCCACTAAATTTGAAGTAATTTTATAGGATTTTCCTGGTTTTTCTAGGTTTTTTGTGACTATTTACCCTATTGGCCCTTTGATTGGGATGTTTAGTAACATAATGCTTGATTATCCAACAATTAGAGAAACATAATTTTGAATCTCCAATATTTTTATTACCATGATAGTCTTATGAACTTCATATCTAAATTTATTAAATATACTCATCCCTTTAAGGAAATTTTCCCCAAGTTACTCCCCCCATTTTTTGACATATAAAATGTTTGATCTTCGTTCATTTATCATGACAGTCACCTGAATTTATATGAGATTCCATATTTCACTATTTGATGTCTTTGGGATTTCAACTATATTTATGTTTTTATTTGGAGTACTAGAATGATGGGTAAGAATATTAGCTATATTTCATGTATATATTTTATTATATTTTAATACAAAAATTTCAATATTTAATTGATTATTTTTTCCAAATGTTGGAAATAAATCATTTTTAATGTTTATTGTAGGAATCAATAGATATAAGAAAAAGGAACAAAAGGATGCCAATATTGGAGAAAAAACAACACTTCATTCTATGAGCTCCACTCATGGTGTGATGCCATTTTTTTAGGATGAAGTAGATCTAGAAAAGTAGAGCAGACCACATTACATGCTATGTATTCAATTTAAATGATGTGACTTTTTCAAGAGGATTTTTTGGAAGAGATTCTCGAAAATTCACGAGACTTATAAATTAAAATATTACACATCATGTATACACATTAAACGTTTTGTATATTATTTGGATGAGATTTCAAAGTAAAGATTTAGTCTATCATAAATTTATCACCAAATCATGGAATTGGGACCCACCCAATACCACCTTTTTAAAATTATTTAATGATTTTCAATGTTGTACAAGCCATGTGAAGCCTATAAAAGAATGTTTAGACTACCACTATTAGGGAAATTGGAGATCAAAAGACCAAATCTTGGAGTGATAAGCTATAATTATCTTTCCAAGTTATTTTTCTTTTCTATTATGATTTCATTATATTTTCTACTTCTACATTATTCTATCATCATAGTATGAGAGGTTAATCCTACCTTGTTCTAGGGTAATGTAATAGAAGGTGTACAATTCATTGGATTTATTTCTTTTTCTTTTATACATGTATTTGGTTTGCGTGATTTCTTTAATCAATTTCCAATCCATTTCATTTACTTTTATCATGACCATTGATAATTGAATTAAAAAGGAACATTAAAATTGTTCAACTGATAACCCGAAATGAGTAATGACCATTGTAGAATTTAGGAAAAATTGTATTTAAATATGGTATCGAGGCCAACTTAATTTGGAACAATACAAACTTACCAGACCTAGGGAAATAGGGTACTGCTGCATTGAGGAGGGGATACCATGACCAATGGATATTTATTATCTTGAATATGATGTTAATCATTAATCCACCTAATTTCATCAATCCAATTGAACCTGAAAAATGATATTACAAAACCCTAGCACATTTTTAAATCTGGTAACAAACCAATCAATCTACATTGCTTTCATCTTTTTTTTTTCAAAATTGAATCAAACCGAACATTTTTACCTCGTTCTTTAATTTTGTAAAAATAAATATTATGGAAACCTAATCAAATTAATTTTACATTCTCTACTGATCGATCCGGACCTAATTGTAATATTACATTTTAATTAATCAAATAGCATTGTTTGAGTTTTTTTATAATTTTTTTTTCATAGACACATAAGAAATAAATGCTGATTATTTGGCCTATCAATGCCTAATTATAGTAGTTCTTAATCTAGACCTTATCCAATTTGGATTTTATTCAGGACATTTTCCTTATTTTCCATTGAATTGAATGACATCTTGGTTCCATCCAGGGATCAATCATTAATAAAACAAAAGTATTTAATAAGATCAATGATAAGGATAAGAAGCATTACCATAAACAAACACTATGAAATTTAAAATAAAAAAGTCTTGTCTTAAAACACAACCATGTTAGAATATATTTCTTATATATTTACTTTTATCTGACATGGTTCAACCTATATCACACTTAGTTTAACAAATATATTTGTTAATTAAACCTATTTTACATTGAGTGGGGTTCTATCATACTTGATAACCAAATCCTCAATATATAGATCCCGTATTAACATGACCATGCCTAAAACATTGAATCCCAAAAATCATTAAAATATACTCTCTCAAAATCACACTTCTGCCTTCTCTAGGAGGTCACATATCAATTAATATTTAACATGAATTATGTATATCTATAATATGATCTATGTTATCTATAGTTATTTTTATGATATATTCTTATACCTAAACATATATAAATCTCTAATAATAGTTCATAAAGATAATGTGATTTTCTAAATCATATCCCTTGAATGATTTTAACTACATGTACAGTTTGGAAACTTTTTTGTGCACCTTTTGATGATTGAATTAATACCTAATCCACCAATTTCATGGTTATTACCCCTAGTTACATCTATTCTAGAGCATAAATTAACTTATTGTATCCATATTGGTATTTAATTTCAATTGGAACCACAAAATCACTACATTAATAAAACTTTCTTATGTTATCTAAAACCTAAATTTCTCACTGATACTTATCCCTATGGGTTTTACAATTTTTATCTTATCCTAATTCTCAGATAAAATCTTCCTTACTACAAAATGTGTAAGTCATATATTATCCGAAATGATTATTTATTTTTTGATATTATGATATACCTTTACTTATTGACTATTAAAGTTTTCTCAATATACATCATTACCACAAAAGTTATATAATACTTTATATGATACTACTTTTTACACCATAGAACTGAACTCCCATATCTAGTTTTATAAACACATACATCAAATATTGTCCTCGATACCATCTATAGACTCCCATACATTACTATCTAATGATTTATTGACATAAAATAATAATTACATTACATATATTCTAAATATCATTTAGGTTAAAATCATCACTAAATTATGAAAGAACCTAAACCAAAAGAACTCATGAAACTAATGAATATGATTTCCGAAATTATAAGTTAGTACATTATAAAAAATGTATTCATCATATCCTATAAATTCTCCAACAACAATCTAATTATATATATCTTCTGTAATACATTTATTCATGATGTGGTGAAATGTAAGCATAAGAAAGGGTGAGATCAAATACTCTGTAAGAGAAATATATAACTAAATCTATAAAAAACATAATCATGGTACACATAATATGGAAGGAACAAATAATCAGAATAATTCTATAATGAACTAAAACTGAGAGAATTTTATGTTCAAGGAAATAATAGAAAACAAGGATATCAATAATACTAATCTCAAACTTATAGAATGAATAATTTTGGAAATAAGAACATGTGGTGAAGTCCATATTCTCGAACACTATAATGATATAGGGAGATATACACACCATAACCCATATTGGTTTGTCTCATTAGACCTATCGATGCATGGAGGGGTTATATAATGTTGAGCCCCACCAGTCACTTGTTTATGTCCAATGCATTGATAATGAGTCAATAATACATTTCATACCATTTCCAAATGAACCTCCATATATTTTAAGACATTGATATATATAAAATAAATAATATATAATTTCAATAAATAATAAACAAGTTGTAGTAATCAATAATCATTTATAATGTTAAAATGTTTCCCAATGCCAATAAAATTAATAACATGATCATAATCCATCCAAATAAAGAGGGTGGATGGTTAAGAAATAAATATAAAACCTTCCATTATAATCAATATTTTAATTCAAATATACAGAAAACTAACAATTTTCCTTATGCCCAAAAATCAACATTCATTCTAGTTGAACATCCTCTAATCTGAATTTTGAAAATTGAGATGTTCACATAGCAATGGTTAATGTGTATACTGATGGTCAATACTTGAATAACAAAATCATAATCCATATATATAAAGAAAATGGATGGATATAATAGAATATATCTATCGTGCAACATTGGGATTCTATATGGGTGTGGATAGAAATTAAATGCACCAGTGTAAAAATAAATTATTAAATGGTATCATAAAGGATGGGATCCAGAATTAAATTTTCTAATACCACATGTCTATTCCAAAAAATGAGAATATATATATATATATCTTTCTCTCTCTCTCTCTGTGTGTGTACATATTGGGAATAATCCATAAAATATATACTCCATTATGGTAGGTCATTTGGAAAATTAAAACGGATTTGGCGACAAATAACCTAAAATACAAAATTACATGTCACATTCAAAGGTAACATTTGAAAAGTTGACCTGAAATATTTTGAAACCCTTTAATTTTTGAAATGATATTTATTAATTTAACCTTTAAATTTAATTTTTTTTGTTAAAGTGAAATGTGGGTAGAAATTAAAAACTTATGAAATTTAAAGGAAAAAACAATTTTTATTAAATTCAGAATCCCTTTTTCAAAAACTCACATTGTAAGAAGTGTAAAAATATATATTTATTTGAATTAAAACAGAATTTTATGAAATTGGAATAAATTATAGCATATAATAAAATTTATCATGGTGGAATCAAAGGATCAAAATTCAATGTTCAGGATGGAACATTATAACTAGAAGAATAGACATTTGAGTTATCAAATTTCCTTATGGGTAACATACAGCCTGAAGGATAAACATATTAAAAGGTGTTTAAGTGGTAAAATTTTAATAATGAAAAAATTTAATACAATACAATAACATAGTAGAATGTTCAAAACTTATATGAAATAAGTACATGTGAATTATCATAACTCATTTAATGTAAATTAAGTTATATAAAAATATAACGATTTGGGTAACACTTGAATAAAAATACATATGAGGAAAATAACATGATTTTTATTAGTCTACACCATGAATTACATATATATTATGAATAGTAAATTCATTGTATATTAAATCAATAGATCATCATTAAAGGGAAACATGGTGTATATCATGTGACATGTCTCACAGAATCAGAATTGTGACCAAGAAGACCATTGAGGCTTGAGTAACATTTTAATAAAACCCTATTGAAATAGAGGTCTTGAAATTGAAAAAAATAACATAATTAAAATATAATTCATGACAAGATATTAGAAATTTGGTTTTTATATATATCAAATATAAAATTAGCTTCATGCTACCAAACACCACTTAAAGAGAGGAATTTTATATGGAAACCCTCATTGGGTACTGATTAATTATCCAGTTTCTAAAAACATACTAAATAATTAAATTATATTCACTAAATACATACCCAGGAAACTTATTAATAACTATAACCATTTATACTCATCATTTATATTCAACATATACATATAAATTAGTTAGTTATTACCTATTTTGGACAATGCGTTTAAGTAATCGTTATCTCTTAGAAATTATTTCATAAAAGAGGTGTTTGTATCTATTAATTTTTAAATTACATAATTATTATAAGATATATGGTACTAGAATAGATGTTTCATGATATTTTATAAATCTATAATTGGATTCCATTGTACTTTTAGTTACAGACAAAGCTGATGAAATTCAAAACTATCATGTTTTGTTGATTTTCAATGAACAAAAGGTACTGTATTCATGAATGAGTTAAATGGAGATTTAATCTTACCAAAATAAAAAATAATAATTGAATTTTTACATTATATTATACCAGTAATTGTTTTGAAATATTCAACCATGATATAATCCATCGTATTGTTAAAGTGTGTAGTTGAACTGACCAAAACATGAACCTACTAGGATTAATGGATGATTATGAATTGAAATTTTTCCTATATAAAAATAGAAAGGTAATAATAAAATTATTTAGTTCTTATTATTGTTATATATCAATGTTTTAATGAAATATGAATATATGATAACTTATATAACGTGATTACTTTGAAACAATAGACAATTTTCCACTTAGTTGGATCATTTAAAAAAATTGAATAAATGAAAGTCATTTGTTGATCATATAATTAATAGGTTTTCAAATTTTATATCCCTAAATTTAAGGATATACAAAAATTCATGTATAACCTTCAATCCTGTCCCCATGCCCCTACATTTATAGGGATGATAAAAATGAAAATAGGAATCAATCATTTAATGGAGGCAGTAGTCTGCATATAAGCTTGGAAGATGATTTAATTTTCATATAACATGAAGAAAGAGTAAGAATTATTATTATTTTTTAATTATAAACATGATAAAAATATAATATTATTTAATAAATTCCCCTTTTATAAATGACGTTTTAGGTGATGAAGGAAAACAAAACATGTTGCATCATGGAGTTGGTACACCTAATAATGCACAAATTTCAGTAACGATATTCTTAATATAAATGAGAAAATATGATTAATGATTATTAAAATAGAATGATAAAATTAAATATATTACAATTAAAAAAGAATAATAATTGTACAATAAAATATTAATTTTAAAATAATATTATATAAGAAATAATTTTAGTAAAAATGATTACTTAGGTCGAGGAGTTCAAGATTTCCTTGGAATATCCCTTTGAAATGGATGTGATAGGATAATATATTGTGAGTAGAATATCCAGAGAGTGAAACAATACCCTATTAAATGGGAAATTATTTATATTAATAAGGAATCAAAATTTTTATTAGTTCCTTAAAGAGGAGGTGAGAGGCACTGTTTATAATTGCTGATAAGGGATTCATTGTAAACATTTCATTTTAATATAAAAGGAGAACTTTTTAATGATTTAAATGGGATCAAAAAGTAAAAAATAATGGATTGTAGAAGATAAAGTTTTATACACACCTCATGCACTAAATTATAAATAAAAATTAACATGTTTCAATCCCTTTACCTATTGAATTTTTACTTTTACTAGTTTTTTTGTGTAAACTAGTTTTTTAAATTTGGTAAAATATTTTTTATGACTAATTTTTTTTTCCATATTAAATAATTTCAAATTTTTTATTCAAATCATGAAATCCATTTTATTTGAATAAATTTAAAAACCTGATAAATATAAAATTTAAAATAAAAAAAGTATAACTTAATAAATAATATTATCAAAAAGAAATATAACATAATTTCTAAAATTTAAAATATGTGTTTGTCAATTAAGCCACAAAATTTTAATATTTATAAATTCACTAATAATAGAATTAAATTCTATTTTAAATTAATTTTATCAATTTACAATTTATACTTATATACTAATAACTTCAAAAATTCAAGTTATTTGTTAAAAATATATTTTTCACTATATATGAAAAAATCATTATTTTTAGAAAAAACACAAAAATTAATCTTAAGAAAATATTACTATTATTAATCAACAAATAAAGTCAAATTTGTTTAAACTAAAAATAATTTTTTTTAGAAAATTAGCTTTAAAATAAATAAATCATGTATAATGAAAACCCCTATTTAAATAAACTTAACAGTTTTTAAGAAATTGACCATTGTCATTTATATTCCCTATTTTTTGATCATAAGATTAGTAGTGGCCCATTATTCATATCAAAAATATTTTTTCATCATGAATCACATGTTTCTTGAAATAGAAATGTTTATTTCCTAGAATTGAAATATTAAGAAAAATATATTTCCGAGCATATAATAATCATATTATTCATTTTTTATATAATTATTTAATTCTATTAATTTTAATGTTATCGTTTTTTTATAAATATTTCAAAAAGTGGTTAGCTCTATTTATTAACTATATTTCAACATATTGGTTTTAATGGTCTAAACATATCATGGTTTCATTTTAGTTCACTGTTTCATATTGAGTAACCTACCAAGCACAATAACTAATTTAAAGGTAATCATATATTAAAATTTCATAGTGTTATATCTGAATCTACTTTTATATATTTGTGTTTATTTCTCATAAATGAATCTTTATTTTAATGTTTCATCCACCAAAAAACACATGAATTTTTAATTATATTATGTTGAGATATATAACATAAAATTAATGAAACAAAAAAAAAGAAATGGAAACACATTGATTTCAGAAATACTATAAAACAAAAAACAAATAAGAGAACACATATTCATAAATACATATTGTGGAAAAAAAACTTTATAAACTTGTAGAACATTATTTATATAAAAATGTGAAAATTTTAAAAACAATTATTATATAGTACAAGGAAAATAATAAAGCAAAAAACATAATAAAACCAAAAAACATTAAGATATAAATTCCTAAAAACCAAGAACACAATACATGTTTTTTTCTCTATTTTATACCTATAACACATATTCTATGTTATGTGACTGAAAAACCTAACATAAAAACAAGTTATGTGTTAGAAATTTTAATCCCAAAAAATTATCTATTTTTGTGACTTATATTGGGAAAAAATAAATTTTATGTAGTGTGTGTATTATGCATAGAATTAACAACATGTTATATTTGATATACATTATGTATATAACACATGTTTGTTGTTCATTGTCTTGGGAACATAAAATTGAAAAAATCATGTTTTATATATAAAATAGATAAACATGTTTATTATATTTTTGCTTATGTAAAACCACAAGTCAAAAAACTATCTAGATATAACAATATTCATTAGGGTGTGACATTTTATATTTAAAATAAGTATTCTGAAAAAAACTTGTATAATGTTATTATATTACAATGTAATTAAAATATATTAATTAAAAGACCAGATTTATGTGCCAATAAATATATCCTTTTTTAATTTTTATGGAAATAAACTCAAATATAGTCTTATAGAACTCTATTATTTCATATAAAATAAATCCTACATATAGAATAATGTTTCTGGGTGGGGGTGTGTCTATGTTTTCTATTAGTCAAATATTCAATGGAAGTATAAAATATAATTTGTTTTCACACAAAATCTATATATTTTATATAACATGTTATATTTATGAGATAAATTTACATAAATAATTTTATATATTCCAAAATTTAATATTATGAAAAGATAATATATGTATACAAAATTAAATATTATTCTTGAATTGTTCATTTTTAATTATGGGGTGTTCGGTGGCTCTAGAGTATATTTATAATTTAAAAAATTTTCATTTTAATTTAATTTTTATTTTGTGATACATATTTTTTACTGATTAAATTATTTTAGAATTAATTTTTGAATATGGAATGAATAAAAAATTCAATCTATTATTATTTATATCTTTATTTAATTAAATATTCTAATATTTTCAAAAACAATTCTACTCTTAAATAGTGGATTTATTTTAAATCTAAATAAAAATATGTTATTAATTTTATGGATCCATAATGGTAATAATTGATTTTTTCATCTTTGTGTAATGATAAGATGTTTTTAATGCAATATAAAAGGATGTTTTGAGATATGTGAATGTAAGTCGGTTGTTTGTTTGGTAATTAATGTATTTGGTTGTTTACTTTACCAATGTATAAGTTATACTTGTTTATATTTTGATTCATGAAGGTCAAATTTCCTTCTGTAAAGGTGGAATAATTCTTATTTCAATGAAGCCGACAATTTTAATAACCGACGTAAAAGAAGATTAATTCCAATGTGAGTGTGATCATGCATGAGGGTGAGTTTCATGGAGGCTGGTTCTAGCTGTTTAGTGGTAGTTGTAGCTACCATTATGAAAAGTGACACACTTATATGTAGGTAGTACTTTAGTTTGAAAAATTCATATTTCCATATAAATTGATCTAGAACACTTTTTAATGAATGAAAATATAAATAATAAACGAAAATAATGCATTTAATGTATATTGAGGAGAAGATAGATGAAATTTATTGCATGATTATTTATAATATATTTTAATGTTTTGTGAATGGGAAATTTAAAAAACATTTTTAATATATAATAAAATTTAATTATATAACTGAGTTTCTTTATAAATACCCAAGAATGGTATATTTATTTCTAAAACTACAATTTTTTATTATTTTTTATTTCATTTCACCCTCTTGATCTTGGATGATCAAGGTCTTTCATTTGAATCTACTATATGTTTTTCAATCACCCTTAACCTATCTTATGATTACCATTTCACAACTATCATTTATTCAATATTCTGTATTCTTTGCACAGTGCATGTGAGTCTTCATTCCACGTGGGGGGTTTCAAAATCTTCCCCCTTTTATTTTTAAAAAAATGAGTCTACCATGAATCTATTTTTAATGAGTAATTAGATTAAATCTTCTTTAAATAAATGTATCTAGACTAATAAAGTGTAAATTGGACATTATGAACTTTTAGTTTCAACATTATTTTGCGTTATTTTATGTAAAACTATTTTTCTAATAGTTTTATGAAAAATTAATAAATAGAAACTATTTTATGAAAATAAATTGAATTAACATATATGGATAAATTAATAAGTGAACCCAAATATTCTAGATGTGTAAAATGAATGATGGTGCATTTGATTGATTGTTTTCAAGATGTCCATAAATAATTTGAAACTATTTTACATTGGATACATGGATTTTTTTTTTAAAATTATAAAATAACTTGTTATAAATAATGAATAATTGAATCCATTAAATAGTTGGAATGGTTAAAAAATTTGTTCATGGAATGATTTCCCCACAAGACATGACATTATAAATATTTGAATAATTGGTTTTATTTTTTATATTGGTCTAGTGAGACTCTTATATGTGATATGGGTATGACTAGAAATTAATTTTTAATGATTGGTGATTATGTGGATGGTTGTGTGGTGGTTAGATGGTATGCGGCTGTTTTATCAATTCTTGATGGTGTGGAATGGAATGAAATTGATAATCATAAATATGTAAGGTGGTGAGGATAAATTTTGTGGGAGGTTAATAAAAATTGTGTCAAATTAAACTAAAATGTGTTTGTTAGCCTTAAATAGTTTTTCATTGAATATGGTAAATTGAAAATAAATAAGTAATAAAATGTAATAAAAGTTAAAAGTCTTGAATTTAGTTAATATTTGGTTGTTAGTGTGAACCCTTCGTTTAAGAATCAATTGTGACTATTTATACTTCTATTTTAGTGATTTATTTTTACAACCCACCTGAGTAACATATCATTACCAAAACCCAACACTTTTTTTTTCGATGTGTCATCCTCAACAGCATAGTGTGTGATGGAACATATTTCTATCTTCTCTGTAACGACTCAAAAAATGAACTTATTTTATTCAAGGATCTCTTTCCTCCAAATAACTTTTTATTATGTTTTACAATAAAAGCACATCAAATTACTTCGGTCCCAATTTTTTTTTTCAAAACTGATATAATTATTATAACAAATTGAGGTATATGGAATAATGATTATTTTAATTAAATAGTATGATTAAAACACCCCTTTTTAAATTTAAATGATAAAATAATTTTACATTTTTTAATATTTGAAATTTCACTATGCAATTCCACTATTTATTTTCTATCTGCTCTTATTTTTAATAACTAAGGATTTTTATTTTTAAAGTCAAATTTCTCATGCTTAGATAATTATTATGGTTAAATAAACATCATTTTTTAATTTCAAATATCAATATTTATCTTGGGTGAAGTTTTAGTAGTTTTATAAGAAGTTTCAATTTGAGGAATAACGTTTTATGAATAGTGTTTTTTGATGAATAATATTTGATGAAGAGTGTTTTTTATGAATATTATAAATATATTTTATTATTAAATAACCTTTTCTGTGAAATTATTTTCGAAAATAGGTCATTCATGGTTGTAATCAGGGTGAATGAATGTGGTTAAATAAGATCAAAATAATTTTTTGGAGATTAGTAACAAACCCTTATGAATAGTAATGAATAATATTGTATAGTAAATTGGCCAAAAAAATAGAAGCTTCACCCATGAATGTATAAATACAATTTGGACATCGTAAAAGTGAAAAATTGATCATATTATAAGTATTGGTATTTTTTTATGTCAAAAATATTTTATTTATAATTTTATGATTAATTTAATAATTTAAAATGGAAATGTATTTTCATAAAATTTAATCATATACTGTTACTTTATTTTTTTATGGTTATATGATGATTTTATGGGACCTTGATTACTGTCTCAAGGTGTTACAAAATGAGTTATAGTTTTAGAGTTGTTTTTTTCAATAAATAATAATTTTATTAAAAAAATAAATTAAAAATATATAGAAAATTATTTTCATAAAATGATGTTCATTTTTTAATTCATAGAATAAATATTAGGTTAGGGTGAAATTATGATCTTTTTAAAAAATGTTTTGTTTCTCAGTGAATAGTGAAAATACTATTTTGAGTTTCGGTGTGTTTAATGACATCATGAATGATGTAATAATGATGTAATCATTATGATCTAATTTTTAATAGTAAGATATGTTATGAGGTGTCCCAAGTGTCCAATACCATGGAAAAATACCATGGGAAAGCCTATGGTTTTGCAAATACCACCGACGAGTTGTCCCTTGGAAATTAATTAAATATTCTCTCATTTTTATATAAATACCAAGATATTCCATCATTCCATTACTTAAAAATTCATCATAAACGATGTTCTGATTATTTTACCTCTCAGAGAGTCCTCCCAAGGTTCCCTTAATCCCCCCAAGGTCCCAACCTTCATGATTTTGATGTAACTCTTCAAGGTAAGGGAACCTCTCACCCGCCTCTTTTAAGTCATGACTTCCTTTATGTTATGTATTGTAGTTTCCATCTTTTTATGTGGGGGTAAGTTATTATATATTCTTATTACTATCCAATTCATGTCCAAATGATGAGAGACCTTTTCTTCTCCCATCAACATATTTTTTTTTTAATTTTATGCGATACTGTTAGGCTTCCGAATTTTACGTAAAATAAATCGCATCTTTTCTTTTCTTTCATGTTTCATTTTCATGTGGTATCTCATTAAAATATCCATACCATGTTTTTATTTATATTTTATTCTATCCCCATACTAAATTATGATTTATTTCTGAGTGTTTGATCTTTTTCCCTTATCTTTTTAATGTTTTCTAAAAACATGTTATGTAGTCATTATGCCGCATAATTTTCAACTCAAAATCTCTCTCTTTTTCTAAAGAAATTATATTGTTTTATTTATTCTAGTAATCAAATTTATTTTCATTTTGAGGGATACCCATCTATACATAAAATTGATCTATTTTATTCTAGAATTTAGATACATATAACTGTCACTCCATTCTAATGGGTTATAAATGACATAATGATCATATTTATAAGCACAATTAAAATGTCTGGATTTTGAAGTGAACCCCATTTATTTTAGTCTCTTTGGGTTATTAATGAAATGTATTATTATGATATATGTCTCTCACATGAAAATAAAGACATATTAAGGGTTATCCATGATATCACTCCAATGCATTTGGTAAAGAATTTAATCTCCATAGATGACATGTTTCACGATACCTTGGTGAGTAACCTTGGTAAATTTGTATGACACCTTGGGGATGAACCTTGGTGATATGTTCATGTAAGAACCGAAATCTTCTTTTCAGGTATGTGACCCTTTTTTTGGTTCGTTTTTTCTTTTTAAGAGGTTGGTTGAAGTTTGGAAAATTCTAGGAAAAAATTTTAAAGTTGTGGAGGTCGTGTAGGGGTGCACTGTTGGCACACGGTCTGAACAAACCATGCGACGAGCCCAGGAAACCGCGAACCTTTGATAGTGGGCTTCGCACGGGCGGTGCACGGTTTTCCAAACTATGCGGGCAAGCCATGTGAAGTCCCTGTGTGAGACAGTGGCAAGAACACGTTTGGCGCAAGATTTCCCAAACCATATGGGGTAACATTGCGGCCACTTAATTTTTATTTTTTTAAGTCCCGGACCGCTCGGAATTTTTCATTTCTCCCTCATTCTTCCTCCCACTCATGGATCATGTGGGAGTTCCAGTTTTCAGAGGTTTGGGGAGGTCCTTAGCTCGTTCTGGAGGCAAATCGAAGGGGTTTCTTGGTGGATCAAAGGTGGTCCTCCTCAGGTAAGCCCATCTTTTGGTACTTTGAGGTTTGGTTAGGGTTAGCCCTATCCATCTCATAGTTTCCTAGATCTACAAGGGTTGTATATATATCTAGGGTTGTGTTACCTTTGTGTGTTAAAGGTTGAACTTATTGATTTTAGGGATGGGTTTTGAGGTGGTTTCGAGGAGGCGTTCACCCGGTATCGAGTGTGTTTGGGTGAAGGGTCGATTTATCCAAACCCTAAGAGGTAGGTGGTTTGTGACTTTCTATTGAAATTCTTTGAGTTAAATGTGAAACGTTACCCAATACCATTGAACGGGGAATTGCGTGTTTACTGGTTTAGCCCTGTTTTTTTGCTTCTATGCTTGTATGCTTGAGTAGAGGTAAATTGAATGTGATTAGGGTTATTTTTCTATTATTTGGAGGTGTTTCCCATGAATGTTTTGGTTGTGGATGTTGGTTTTTCTTAGCTTGTTATGATGCCTTGTTTATTCCTAGGCCTAGGATTGTAGGATGATGTGACTGTTGTTTTAATATGCTGATATTCCATAGACCATAACTAAGTAGTTCTTGAGGTTTACTTTGGCTGCTACGCTTTGCGATACATAAGGACATAAACAGGGACATGAGAACCTGGTGTAGTAGACCAGACGGAGAATGGACGTAAGGGATTCTCCAAAGTGTCTTTATAATTATACGATGCAAGAACACAAGGGGGAATTGAAATTGATTGCTTCCTCAGTGTGTCTATAGTTCCTCGCCGCGGGCCACAGGGGGAATGAGACGATGAGTGCTTCCCCAGAGCTCCTTTAGTAATGATACGAGGCTATATGAGGAATTGGTTGTGAGTGCTTCCTCAGAGAGTCTATACATTAGGTGAACCAGAGGGGTGAGACTGTGTGTGCTTCCCATAGGGTTTCTTGTACATGTTTGGTTGAACTGGAGGGGATATGATGTGAGTATTACCTAGAGGTTTACCTTTTGTGTATAGCGGTTTGCTTATGTTTCTAGGTAGTACCAGAGGGGATAGGTTGTGATTATTTCCCAGAGGGTTACCTGTGTGTTTTTCCTTCTTGTTCAACTACTTCTTGATATATGAAACTAAATTCTTTGAAACTGGGGATTGTTTACTGCTTTATTTTCTTATTATCTTCCATATATTCACTGACTTTTAGGCACAGATCTTGCATTGGTTTCTTACTAGGATTTAGTCTCACAACCTATTTGGGCCATGCTTTTGGGCCCAAAAAGATTAAATTGTTGCAGGTTTAGACAAGGGAACGCGACCTTCTACTTCAGGTACTTGAATGCTATGGAGCTGGAAAGCATGGGGCCAAGCTGAGGCTTGCAATGCTAAGGAGTTTATCTATTTTCTTTTGTACTTTGGTTTAGTACTTTATTTCATCATTGTGACTTGTTTGGATGCTTTCTTAGACAAATTTATCATGCATCATTTTATATATATGTTCTCCAGTTAAAATTACTTGTAGACTTCTGTTGTTTATTGTTGTATGTATGTTTACTGATTCCAACATTGTATATCTATTTACTTATGTTGTGTTACTCTGCCAATGAGGGTATAATTTCTCCACTATCACACCCAGGGCCCTTGCTACTAGTCAGTATCCTCTGGAATTAGGGGAAATGCACTTGAGACCATGTGACCAACCACGTACGAGGTACCTCTGGGCAGCTTTCGGAACGAGGATGTTACAAAGTGGTATCAAATGAACAATTTTCTTCTAAACTTACTATTTGGAGCCTATATCTTGGGATATGACAGAATAGGTATATAGTAAAAAGCTGTGCCTGGGAGTAGCTAACCCGTGTATATGGAAAAGCTAATTTACCTCAATTATTGCAATTTTATATTTTTTTTCAATTTTACAGTTGATTTGATTTCACCATTGGGTGACTCACATGTTTTGTGCTATTATTGTTGATGATATTGAGGTTCTATTTCTGTTGCAACCTGATGAGATTAGGGAATGCCATCTCATGTATCATATAAGCACTTGCTAGAAAATCACATGTCAGTGATTCTTTCCATTTCATATGCATTAGCGACTGCATGTTGTTGTGATTGGAATTGTGCTAGATATACATGTTATTGTAAATAATGATATGATAGAATACCTACTATCTGATAAGGTATTGTTTTCATAAGGTGTTGTTTGAATGAACACCATACTTTGGTTCTGGAGGTATTATGGGCCCTCAGGGACCGGAATTTTGTGGATCATTGACCTTTTGTTCTTGTTTATGACATGTATAAGATGCCATGATTTGATTCGTTTGGAGTAAGGTCCCTCACGTATCAGAATTTGGCACTTAAATGTTCATTTAAAGTGTTTTATGGGATTCAAAGTAGATTCTAAGGTTTACTATTTGAAAAAACCTAGAATACACGGTGTGTAATGTTGAAACACACGCTGTGTGTCCTTCTGTTCAAGAAGGAACCATTTTTCTTTCTAGTACATGCTATGTCTAGCACAAACACACCATGCATTCTTGTTTTAGGAGAACCCTATAGGTTAGTCTTGTATAAGGACTTGGGGAGGGGAAGAGAATTCAAGTACACGCCATGTGTTTGGACAACACATCATGTTTTTGGGGTATTACACGACAAGTTGTGGCAGGAGTACACGCCGAAGTGAAAGTCTTAAGGGGACACGCCGTGTAGGGGACATACACGCTGTGTAGTCATGTTTTAAAAAAAATGAATGCTTTCTTTATTCTATTCCATTCTTGTCCTTCCTGTTATAATTCCTTGATAATCATTATCTAAGGTGTGTGTTTGACCTTGCAGAGTCTTGCCACCGAGACATCCTTCAGTTGTACGCCAGTTACAGGGTGACGATCAGACACTAGATATAGCCGATCAGGGACTTCCTGTAGATCCACCTGTTATGCCATCCTTGGCACTAGTAGTTATACCAGATGTAGGTGCTAATGCGCAGTTCATGGAAGGTTTTATGAGGATTATACAGATCATTCATGGAGCACTGCCACCTGCCTCGTCTATGGAATATTTGACACGAGTTTTCCAGCAGCAGCATCCTCCCACCTTCTCAAGGGAAGGAGGACCCCAGGCTACAGAGTCATGGCTGGAAGCCATGCTGATGATCATTGAGCATCTGGAGACACCTCTATAAAAGTGGGTCAAGATCACTACCTACATGCTACACGATTCCTCAAAGCGATGGTGGGATGTGAACTCACATGCGGGTTATCATCAGGTTATGGATTGGGAGGAGTTCTAGTGCATCTTCTATGATTACTTCTATTTGGAGACCTTGAGGGACGATCGAGCATGGGAGTTCATGAGCTTGGAATAGGGTACCCTATCAGTGATGAAGTTTTCCTCTAATTTCACCGAGCTTCAGCGTTTCACACCCTTCCTAAGAGGATATGGGTTATTCCTAGAAAGGATGTTTGAGGATGGTCTCAGACAAGACATTCGCTCTAGGTGAATATCTTCAGGCTGACTTTCATTGCTTCCATCATCAACTAGGCACTGATCACTGAGTGGAATCTGATGGAATCCGGAGTTGTGATCCTGGGTGGCTCGACATGCAGAGTTAGTGCTTCACCAGATGATAGCAGGAAGCATCGTAGGTAGACTACACGGGGAGATCTGAGTAGGCAGGATGCATCTTCCGGTAGCCAGGTGGTGTGCTACCAGTGCGGGAGAAGTAGGCATACGAGGACGCGGTGCCAGAGAAACCTAGTGGAGTGTCGATCTTGCAGCTATATGGGACACCTTCAACGTTTTTTTTTCAGGTCTTATCACCAAATGTTGGTGAATGAGGTTCATCTATGACTCCTTGTACAGGAGTATCTCCATCAGTTTCTCACCAATCTGAGAACTGGAATTCTTCTGGCCATTCAGGCCAAGGTGGAGGTCATGGCCATGGTGGTCAGACACCCGGATATCAATGACATCATGGTGGATTAGCTCAGAGCGGTCAAAAAGGGTTACAGGGCCATAGAGCAGGCTAGCCTTTTGCAGTGGAGGAGACCCAGCAGGAGCAGGATCCCAGACCCTCTACAGTTCGAGGTACGATCTTGGTTTCCTCAGTTTTATCTTCTGCTATTTTTAACACAGGGGCTTCCCATATATTTGTATCTATTCCTGTTGCGGAGAGCCTCGGTCTCTGTATCCTTTTTTCATCTGTTATATTAACAATAGACACTACATTGGGGACAAGAACGACTAGTGTACATCAGTGCTAGGAGTTCCCTCTTGAGGTTGGTGAGTGTAACTTCTTTTGGGATATCTATGTCCTAGAGATGAAAGACTATTATTTCATTCTCGGAATACACTGGTTAGTTCCATTTCAGGCGATTGTTGATTACTATCACCATAGGGTGAGTTTCAAATCACCAGAGTGTGGTTCGTTTCTTCATAAGGGCGAATGGGATGTCCAAGCGAGCAGAGTAGGACCAGAGCATCATGGGTTGAGAGGAGTTACAACCCAAATTTCTAGTATGTATTCGGATGACCAGGGGACTATACAGATGGAATTTCATCCAATGGTGGATCGTTTCAGGGATGTCTTTCCAGAGGACTTTTCAGGTTTGACTCTGGAGTGAGAGGTGGACTTTTCTATTGAGCTCATTCCATGAGCGGTACCGATGTCCATTCCTCCTTATAGGATGTCTACACCAGAGTCACATGATCTAAAGAAATAGTTGGAGGAGTTACAGGAAAAGGGTTTCATCTGACCCAATACTCATCATTGGGGTTTTTGTGTCCTATTTTCAAATATGGAAGACGATACTCTCAGGATTTGCGTGGATTATCGGAAGTTGAACCAGTTGACGGTGAAGAACCGATATCCCTTCCCTAGGATTGATGATCTCTTTGATCAGCTATGAGGGGCCTGAGTTTTATCAAAGATTTATTTGAGATCCGGTTACTATTATTTTCATGTTAGACCATCTTATATACCTCTTACAGCCTTCCAGATCAGGTATGGTCTATACAAGTATGTGGTTATGCCGTTCGATCTCACGAACACGCCTGTAGTTTTCATGGTGTTGATGAACTTAGTGTTCCATCCATACTTCGATTCCTTCGTGGTTGTCTTCATGGATGATATCTTGGTGTACCCTCACACTCGAAACGACCATACTGCACATCTTGAGATCATTCTAAGTACACAGAGAGAGCATCAGTTATATGCTAAGCTCTCAAAATTCCATTTTTGGACGGACCAGATTCACTTCTTGGGTTATGTTATCTCATAAGTATAAGTATCAGTAGACCCAGAGAAAGTGAGGGCAGTAGTTTCCTGGGAGCAGTCAAAGAACCCCTTTGAGGTATGGAGTTTTATAGGGCTAGATGGATACTACAAACATTTCATATAAGTCTTTTTGCGCTCAACAGCACCACTGATGTGTTTGACTAAGAAGGGTACAATGTTCTTGTGGTCAGATTCTTGTGAGCCGGCCTTTCAAGAGCTAAAGGGGAGGTTGACGTCAGCATCGATACTTGTTTTTCCAGAGCCATGGAAAAGCTATAATATTTACTACGATGCTTCACATATTGGTCTGGGAGCAGTGCTTATGGAGGGAGAAGGGGTTGTTGTGTATGGGTCCTGGTAGTTGAGGCCACATGAGAGGAATTATCTGACACACGATCTCAAGTTGGTAGTAGTTTTTCATGCTTTACATTACTGGAGACATTATCTTCTGGGAGATCATTTTGTGGTTTTCACCGATCAAAAAAGTCTCAAGTATATATTCACTCATCGTGATCTAAATTTGAGACAGTGAAGGTGGGTTGAGTACCTTCCGTCTTTTGAATTTGAACTTGCCTACACACCTGGGAAAGGAAACACAGTGGCATATGACTGAGCCGGACGACTCAGATACAGGTAGTTTAGGAGTCCAGTAGTGAGTGGAAGCTTATGGCTCTATTCTATGAGATGCATTTGGAGGTGCACAACAGACATGGGCAGACCTTCCTTTCTTCTATAGCTGTAACCTCTACCATTCCTGATCGAGTACGAATGAGGCAGTTATCAGATTCAGAAGTCCTTGTCCTACGGTAAAGCGTGTCAGGATAGGACCCTATTATTGGATGGACCATAGGTGAGGATGAGATCTTGTGTTTCCAGGGGTGCGTATGGGTGCCAGTAGACATACGGAAGGAGCTGATGTGGGACTTTCATTCCTCAGTTTGGGCAGTTCATCCTGGCGTCACCAAGATGTATCGTGATCTACATCGTCAGTATTGGTAGCTAGGTATGAAAAGAGATGTTGCAGGTTTTGTAATGAGGTGTTCCACCTGTATGTAGGTGAAGGCGGATCATCAGCGACCATCATGGCTTTTGCAGCATTTACCCATTCCTCAAAGGAAATGGAATGATGTCACGATGGACTTTGTGACCGGTTTTATGAGGTCGCCTCGATGGAATGATGCAGTATGGGTCGTCGTTGATAGACTTACGAAGGTCACTCAATTTTTATTGATCAAAGAGACCTTCATTGTTGATGATATGGGATGTTTGTACATCCATGAGACTTTACATCTTCATGAAGTTCCACACTCAATTGTTTCAGACAGGGATGAACGTTTTAATTCTCGGGGCTGGCAGGGTCTTTAAAAGGCTCTGGGTACACATGTACTTTTGAGTACAGCTTACCATCCCCAAAGAGATGGCCATTCTGAGCATACGATTCAGGTTCTTGAGGACATGCTCCGAGCATGAATTTTGGATTTTGGGGGTTCTTTGGAGAATCATATACTCTGGTGGAGTTTTCATACAAAAATATTTTTCAAACAACTATCCAGATGTCACCTTATGAAGCTTTGTATGGTAGGCAATGCCGATCACCCTTGTGTTGGCCGAAGGTAAGAGAGGTAGCTATGTTGGGACCTCATCTTGTTTAGGAGACCACATTACATATTGATTTGATTTGGAATAGGGTGGCTATTGCACAGTCTCGACAAAGTCTTATGCTGATCAGTGGAGACAACCTCTGGAGTTCGAGGTTGGGGATCAGGTTTTTCTACATGTCCCACCGAGGTTGGGGCATAGAAGGATCAGGAGGCATGGTAATCTTTCATCGAGGTACGTTGGGCCGTTTGAGGTGTTGAAGAGAGTTGGGACAATTGCCTATCGGTTGTAGTTACCTCAGAGGTACCGAGCTATGCACAACATCTTCCATGTTCCACAACTTTGATGTTACTTTTCAGACCCGTCTCATGTTTTCCAACCCGAGGAGGTTGAGTTGGAAGTGGACACATCATTCGAGGAGCATCCTATCTGGAATGTCGATCGTTGTAAAAAGGTTCTCCATGGTCGGTCTGTTCCACTGGTAAGAGTGCTATGGCAGCACTGGCGTGTACAAGATGAGACTTGGGAGAGGGAGGCTGATGTACGAGCACAATGGTTGAAGTTTTTCAGAGTTTCTTCTTCTACTCCACCTTGATAGGGAAATTCGAGGACACATTTATTTATGGGGGAAGTTTATAAGAACATGGATCTTATTTTCAGGTATGCGGCCCCTGTTTTGGTTCGTTTGTGCTTTTTGAATTGGTTGGTTGAAGTTTGGACAATTCTAGGGAAAACATTTAATGTTGTGGTGGTCGACTAGGGGCGCACGGTTGGTGCACGGTCTGAACAAACCATGCAGCCAGCCTAGGAAACCGTGCACCCCTGAAAGTGGGCTCCACACAGGTGGCACTTATTTGGTCAAACCATGTGGGAAAGCCATGTGAAGTCCCTGGGTGAGACAGTGGCAACCACACAGTTGGCACACAGTTTGCCAAACTGTGCGGGGTAACTATGCAGCCACTTAAAGTTTGAATTTTTATGTCCCGAGCCACTCAGGATTTCCCATTTCTCCCTCATTCTTCCTCCCACTCATGGATCACGTGGGAGTTCCCATTTTTAGAGGTTGTGGGAGCTACTTAGCTTGTTTTGGAGGCAAATCAAAGGGGTTTCTTGTTGGATCGAAGGCGGCTATCCTCGGGTAAGTCCCTATTTTGGTTCTTTGAGGTTTGGTTAGGGTTAGTACTCTCCCTCTCTCAGTTTCCTAGATCTACAAGGGCTGCATGTAGATCTAGGGTTATGTTGCCTTTGTATGTTAAAGGATGAGCTTGTTGATATTAGGGATGGATTTTGAGGTGGTTTTGAGGTGGCATTCACCTGGTTTAGAGTGCGTTTGGGCGAAGGGTCCATTTCTCCAGACCCTAAGAGGTAGGTTGTTTGTGCCTTTCTGTTGAAAGTATTTGAGTTATATGTGCAAATTTACACAATAACCTTGAACGAGGTATTGTGTGTTTACCGTTTTGGCCCTATTGTTTTCATGTTATTCTTGTATGCTTGAGTGAAGGTAAATTGAATGTGATTAGGGTTATTTAGCTATGATTTGGAGGTGTTTCCCATGCATGTTTTGGTTGTGGCTTTTGTTTTTGCTTAGCCTGTTTGGTTTCCTTGTTTATTCCCATGCCTAGGATTGTAGGATAATGTGACTGTTGTTCTTATATGCTGATATTCCATAGACTTTTAGCTAAGTAGTTCTTGAGGTTTACTTTGACCGCTAAACTTTGAGATACTTGTTGACTTACATAGGTTCATGAGAACATGGTGTAGTGGACCATAGGGAGAATGGACGTAAGGGATTCTCTAGAGTGTCTTTAAAATTATACAATGCGAGACCACAAGGGTAATTGACGTTGAGTGCTTCCTCAGAGTGTTTTTAGTTCCTCGACACGGGCTACAGGGGGAATGAGACGTTGAGTGCTTCTCCAGAGCACCTTTAGTACCTATATGAGACTATAGGGGGAATTGATGGTGAGTGCTTCCTCAGAGAGTCTATAATTTAGCTGAACCAGAGGATTAATACTGTGTGTGCTTTCCAGAGGGTTGCTTGTACTTGTTTTTTTGAACCACAGGGGTTAGGTTGTAAGTACTACCCAAAGGGTAACCTTTTTTGTTTAGTTGTTTTCTTGTGTTGCTAGGTAGGACATGAGGGATAGGCTGTGAGTACTTCCTAGAGGGGTAGCTGTGTGTTTTTACTACTTTTTCAATTGCTTCTTGATATATAAAACTGAATTCTTTGAATGTGTGGATTGTTTACTGCTTTCTTTTCTTATTACCTGCCATATATTCACTGACTGTTAGGCACAGATCTTGAGGTGATTTCCTACTAGGATTTAGTCTCGCACCTTATTTGGCCCATGCTTTTGGGCCCAAACAGATTATATTACTGCAGGTATAGACAAGGGAAAACTCCCTTCTACTTGAGTTACTTGAATGCTATGGAGCTGGAAAGAATTGGATCAAGCTAAGGCTTGTGATGCTGAGGAGTTTATCTATTTTCATTTGTACTTTGGTTTAATACTATATTTCAGAATTGTGACTGTTTGGCTACTTTCCTAGACATATGTATCATGCATCATTTTATATATATGTGCTCTAGTTGTCATTTCTTCTAGTCTTCCGTTGTTTTTTGTTTTATGTATGTTTACTGCTTCTACTATTGTATATTTGTTTACTTCCACTGTGTTACTCCGCCAATGAGGGCATAGTTTCCCCACTATCACACCCAAATACCTTGCTTCTAGTCGGAAGCCTCTGGCGTTAGGGGAAATGCTCTTAAGGAAAAGTGACCAACTGGGTACATGGTGCCTCTGGGTGGCATCCAGAACCGAGACGTTACAGTTCATGAATGAAAAAATGAAATGTTATAGCCACATATTCAAGTTATGAATCATGTTCTTTCTATTTTTATATTTCTTTTCATCCATTACTCATGTCTTTATGTTTTTTATCAAGTTCTTATTGATATCACAAGTAAACAGATTCCCTTGTTTACACTTACTGGGCCTTCTGCTAATCCTTTCCTTTGATGTATGTCTCCTAGTTATGAGATGCAATAATTGTACATAGGAATTACTTTTCAAGAATATTTTCAAGGGTATTTAAAAGTGTGTTTTATGTTTTCATATTTTATGTTCCTGATTTCCAAGACAATAGACTTTAAAGATCATCTTTTTGTAAAATGTAATGAAAAGTTATGTAATAAATAGGCGGGATGCCATAGTTGGTATGAGAGGACAGTTTAGTTATTTGTGGAAATTAGGCTATGAAAAATTTAGAAATAACTCTATAGAAAAGTTTTAATATAGGAAAACATAATGATATTTTTGTGAAATATAAAGTTAGTGTTTTATGAACAAATAAATCCCAGCCTAGATACGAACAAGTGGATGTGGCTCTGGAATAGATGTACCTAGGAGTGAAAACTCCGACAAGGAGTTTCGGGCTTGACTCGAGGTATCCTAGTACACGACAATGAGCCTTACTGCACTCTTTCTTTGACACTCTTAGGGGATATGTTTGGTTAATCACAAGATTTTTATGAATCATTATGAAGGATTTATAGAAAATGTAATTGTTGTTAAAGAATAATATTTTAAGTAATAAATTTACTTTACAATTATAATATTCGAAATAGTAACAAATTTATAATAATAGAAAATTGTGAGGATGCAATTTCTTTAAGGGGCGGAGAATGTGACAACCCAAAAAATGTATTTCTTTTATTTAAGGTTCCCTTTGCTCCTAATGACTTGTTATTATGTTTTATAATAAAATCACATCAAATTACTTCGAACCCAAATTTGTTTTTTCAAAAATTATAGAATTATTATAAAAAATTAGGGTATATTGTATAATGATTATTTTAATTAAATAGTATGATTAAAACACCCCTTTTCAAAATTAATTGATAAAATAATTTTACTTTTTTTATGTCTAAAATTTCACTATGCAGTTTCACTATTAATTTTCTATCCGCTATTATTTTTAATAACTAAGGATTTTTATATTTAAAAGTCAAATTTCTCAAACTTAGATAATTATTATGGTTAAATAAACATCATTTTTGAATTCCAAATATCAAAATTTATCTTTGGTGAATTTTTAGTAGTTTTCAAAGAAGTTTCAATTTGATGAAGAGTGTTTTGTGAATAGTGTTTTTGATGAATAGTATTTGATGAATAGTGTTTTTTATGAATAGTATAAATTTTTTTTATTATTGAATAACAATTTCTGTGAAATGACTTTCGAAAATCAGACATACATGGATGTAATCCGGGTGAAAAATTTGGTTAAATAAGATCAAAATAATTTTTTGGTGAATATTAACAAACCCTTATGAATAGTAATGAATAGTGAATTGGCCAAAAAAATAATAACGTCACCCATGAATGTATAAATACAATTTGGACATCTCAAAAATGAAAACATAATCATAGTATAAGTAGTGGTATTTTTCTATGTCATAAATATTTTATTTGTAATTTTATGATTAATTTAATAATTTAAAATGGGAATTTATTTTCATAAAATATAATCCTATATTGTTACTTTATTTTCTTATGGTTATACGATAATTTTATGTGACCTTGATTACTTTCTCAAGGTGTTGCAAAACGAGTTATAGTTTTAGAGTTGATTTTTTGAATAAATAGTGACTTTATTTAAAAATTTAATTGAAAATATTTAGAAAATTACTTTCATAAAATGGAGTTTAGTTTTAAATTCATAGCATCAATATTAGGTTTGGGTAAATTTATGAGATTTTCATAAAATGTTTTGTTTTTCGGGGAATAGTGAAAATAAAGTTTTGAGTATCAGTGTGTTTAATGAAATCATTAATGATATAATAATGATGTAATCATTCTGGTCTACTTTTGAATAGTAATATATGTTTTTATGTGTCCCAAGTGGCTAATACCATGGGAAAATACAATGGGCAAGCCCATGGTTTTGCAAACACCACCGATGAGGTGTCCCTTGGAAATTAATTAAATATTCCCTCACTTTTGCTATAAATACCAATCCATTCCCTCATTCCTTTCATTCAAAATTCATCATCAACTAAGATATGGTATTTTTACCTCTCATAGAGTCCTCCCTATGTTCCCTCAAGCCCCCCAAGGTCCCAACCTTCATGCTTTCGATGTCACTTATCAAGGTAAGGGAACCTCTCACCCTCCTCTTTTAATTCATGACTTCCTTTATGTTATGTATTCTAGTTTTCATATTATTATATGGGGGTAAGCTCTTATATATTCTTATTATTGTATATTTAATGTCCAAATGACTATATACCCTTTCTTCTCTCATCAACATATTTTTCTAAATTTTAAGCGATGTTGTTAGGCTGTAGAATTTTTCGTAAAATAAACTGCATCTTCTCTTTTCATTCAAGTTTCTTTTCCATGTGGTATTTCATTAAAATATCCATACCATGTTCTTATTTATATCTTATTCTATCCCCATATCATATTATGAGTTATTTCTGAGTGGTTGATCCTTGTCCCCTCTCTTTTTAATCATTTCTAAAAACATGTTATGTTGTCGTTATGCTGCAGACTTTTCATCTCAAAATCTCTCTATTTTACTCAAGAAATTATCTTATTTTATTTATGTGAATACCCAGATCTATTTTAATTTCTAGGGGTGTTCATAGAGACATAAAATTGATCTATTTTACTCTATAATTTACATACATATAACCCTCACTCTCTTTCCATGGGTTATAAATGAAATAATGATCTTATTTTTAAGCACTTTTAAAACGTCACGACTTTGAAGTGAACCCAATTTATTTTACTCTCTTTGGGTTATTTATATAATGTATGATTATGATCTATGTATATCACATGAAATTAATGACATATTACGGGTGCACCCTAATATCACTCCAATGCATTGGGTGAAGAATCTAATCTCTAGAGATGACAAGTTTCACGATACCTTGGTGAATAACCATGGTAATTTTTTATAACACCATGGTGATGAACCATGGAGATATGTTCATGAATGTATAAAAGAAATTTTGTAGCCACATATTCACGTTATGATTCATGTTCTTTTTATTTTGATATTCCTCTTCTTCCATTACTCATGTATTTATGTTTTTTTATAGTTTTCTTATTGATATCACAAGTAAACCGATTCCCTTGTTTACCCACACTGGGCCTTCTGCTCACCCTTTCCTTTGATGTTTGTCACCAGATTAATAGATGTAGTAATTGTATATATAATGAAAGTTTCAAAAAGCTTATCAAGGGGATTTAAAAGTGTGTTATAAGTTTTCATGTTTTATGTTCTTGTTTTCCCGGACACTAGACTTTAAAGATCCTCTATTTGTAAAATGTAATGAAATGTTATGTAATTAAAACGAGGGATTCCATATTATCCCTCTTCTATAACCTCCCTTTTTAGTGAGAGGATTGGTACTAGTGTAGGATATCATACAACACAACATATATCTTATAGTTATATTACATTATTTATATAGAACAAAGGATTTACTACAGGATCGAGTAGCTTTGTAGTCTTGAAAAACTAGATAAAAACATACTTAAATTTGAATCCATATGATGCAACATTAACACATTAAAATAACATTATAATCCCTTTTAATAATATCCTTGGAAATTACACATATGTCTCCTCAATTATTGTAAGGTAAAATAATAAAAATAAGGGTTAACTTATATGCATAGTAAGGAGTAATATATAGTTTAATTTATCATAGCACAAACATGAAATAATTTATCTGTATGGGAGAAATAAAAAATAAAAAATCATAATCAGATGAAATATAGGGCATGATATGTAAATAGAAAAAAATAAAATATCAAGAACAATAATCAATGATCTAATGTAAATTGAATTCATAATATTAGGCATTTTCATGATTTCATGTCCTTTCTCTAATAAAATTTACTGATATGGGTTGATATATCCATCATAACCCAAATGAGTATATCCCTTTAGACTTATCCATTCAATAAGGGACTATGTATTTATGGGAACCACCTATCACCTTGTTAATTCAAATTCATTCACCACAACTATCAACAATACTCTTCATACAGTTCCCTAAGGAAACCCTTTTTGAATAAATATATATATATCCATATACTGAAAAATATAAATATCCAATACAACCAAATTCAATATAATAATTAATATTTCTTAGAGAACATCACTTAATAAACATTGATATTATGAGGTATCATGATGCACCCTTATCAAAAAAATATTATAGTGAATTTACATTCAATGTGAAGTTCTATCCATGGAAAATAGTTTTTGTGTTTAATATTATGCATTAGTTGGAGTCTAATGAAATGAATACATGAATACTTTATCATTGGTCATAATGATCATGTGAATATTTGAAAGTATATCCCTTTGGTGGTTATAGGTTTGTTCATTGTATTAGGCCCACTCATCTTACATCAGGTTGATGATTGATTTAATGCTCAACCATTAATTTCTTGGTTGATTACCCCTATGTGAATATATTCCACAACCATATCTACATTCAATTATCTATGAATGGTTGTGTTATCAAGGAAAAATCCACAATTTTATATTATGAAAACTCGGTATGGGTTTTCTACCATGGAAAATATTTAGTTTTAAAATGGTTTTGATAATTATAGTGGGGATAATAATATAGACTTGTAATGTCCCGTCCAAGCACACATTTATGATGGTTTCGAGACTATTGGATCACATGACCTCAGGCATGCCTCCCCGTATGTCAGAGGCTACTGACTAGCAGCAAGGGTCTGGGGAGTGAATAATGGGGAGACTATACCCTCTTATCAGAGTTTCATAGCGGTATAACAGGGTACATGTAAAAGACAATAGTGGAAGTAGTAAATAAATATTTGACAACAGTGGAAAAAAGTATAAATAATTGACAAAGCAGTAGATAGTATTTAACAATTTAATAAAGTTTCCAACAACAAATTATACAACAAATGAATTCATGTCATTGTGATGATACATACTGAAAGTAGTAAACAATACAACATGCTTGACAACATAGTAAAATAATAAATAAATGATAGAAAATATCCATCGATGATCCCCATGAGCATCCTATGCTCCAGCTCTGCCATTTGCTCCTAACACCCAGATACAAAAAGCACAACATAAGAAATCAATCATGGTCTACATTCCTGTGAATAAGAATTGTCTACACAGGTACCCAAGTGCAATGACAGCCCGAGTACGGCGTGAGATATAAATCTCAGTAGTCCAGAACCACTGGTGTTTATCGCAATCTAGAAAATGAATTATAAATTTAGAAGTGTGACATATATAATAAATGAAGAAATATGGTAATTTAAATAACAGAAACATGGTATGGGTTCCTACACGAACACTTGACCCATACCACCTGCTTTGGCCTAAGCCAGAAATTAGAAAGGAGGTAACTGCACAAGAAAAATAATGATACTAGTTCCAAATGTAACAAGGAAAGTCAAAGAAGGTGCACCCCAAAGATTATGCATAGGATTGGGGTCTAATTCTCATGTCATCACATAAGTATTATAATATGAAAAAGAGGAAATTTATGTGTACGTTCTCTAATATAAATAGAATTAATAAGTATAGCACAAACAATTAACCCAAGCCATCATTGAAGTAAAATCAAACAAGTCTAGACTTGGAGTCTAAGCATGTACAAAAGGTATCACTATGCAAAATCATTCAAATTATCCAATACCACTGAGCCCATCCAATGACATATTTTAAAAGGACATGTATCGCTCAAGGCATGGTTTACCATGATTTTTCCCTGGATATCGCACATAAGGGGTCGAGTATCACAAAAGGTGTTGCGTATCCACTTTTCCAACATGTCCATCCTTGATTATACCTTTTGGAACATATATCACTACTAATTATATAGAAATCCCAAGTATACCCTCATCTAGAAAGGCCAAATACATTTCATTCCTAGAGTGTCGTGGTATAACCACCTGATCATGAGATTACATCCGTGATTCCTTAATATGGAAGTCATGTTCTGACCCAAACCATATCAAGAGAACCATAATAGCCAAAGAAAATTGTTAGGAAAACATCAATACATATATCACATGGAATTCATATACATAGAGCATGTTATCAAATTAGCATCGTGATCCACAATCTATTCAAGTTATCATGTAAAACAATGTGATCTATCAACATGGCATATGACGTTTAGCAAAAAAGTAATTTTCGGCTCTAAGACAAAACACTAGGAATTAAGCAATAAAAATAAGAAAGGCTCAAACAAGGGACTTAGAAATAAGGAATAATCTCTAAAAATTAAATGAAACTGGAGCCCAACCAATTTGGTACAAACAACCTACATACAAAAACATATGCATAGGGTCCAATGCACAATGACATTTAATATAATCCCATGACATTGAAAAATAGGTGAGTGCCATTTTTTGGAGAGAAGCAATGGAATACAACCAACTTGAATATTAATTTTTATAAATCCATAAAATGTGTAAAAAACTGAGGACCAAGACTCAATGGTCACTCTCCTAGCTAACCACTATCCTTAATTCAATTAATAGTGTAAAACATTAAATCAAAATAATCATATAAGTGGTAATATATCATTTAAGGGCTGGGAGTTTATGGTCATTTAGGATACCACACCCAAAGGGGTGGCCAACAGTCTAGGAAAACACCCCAAATGGGTTTCTCTCTAAGAGAAGGTCACAACAGACACAATACAACAAACCAAACAATTTGATCAGCGACAATAATGCATCAACAGAAGTTTGCTGTGAGTGGCACAATGGCACAACATGACATAAGTGACAATGTAAGGTGAAGACGATAGATGACCTAGAATATTTATTCTAATTAAAAGTTTAGACACACACATAAGAGGTTTATTAGTTCATCTATCATTTTTTAAGGAAGAAATGTCATTTAAAAATAACCAAGATGGATTATGTACAAGCATGAAAATTAACAATTATAATCTCAATCATAAAGCGATACAAGGGATTAAGGTAGGTAATCATAAAAGGCTATCACAAATTAATGTATCATGAAGACAATGTATCTCCATTGGAGGGGTTTTATTACCGAAATGTGAATTTGTTATCAAACAAACATTTAACACTTTGATGCACTTCACTAACTTTATCAAGGAAGCATTTGGATAGAAAACCAAACCTCAGTAATTAAAAACTAAGAACGCGAATTAAGTAATTAATTAATTGATTACTAAAATAAAAGAGGCAAGGAAAGGGACCCTACATAGGTAATCCATATTTATAAAGAAAAGTCAATACACATAAACTATCATTGTGAGTTTTCAAAGACAACGCACCTCTATTAGAGGGGTTTTATTATAAAACCATGAAATTATTAATCAAACAAAACAACTATATTAAAAAAACACTAATTCAAGTTATTCAATTCAATATAAAAAAATAATTATGAAAGTATAAAAATTAAATTTAAAGAATTCTGGAATTAAAGAGTCGTGGAAAGGGACCCTAACTCAAAGGAGCCAAGAAGAACACTCAAAAAATGATTGATTTAGTAGTGACCGCCCAAAATTGCTCCACATAGACACTCATACCTTATATATATATATATATATATCAACCCAAATAATCTATTCCCCATGAAATGAGGGAATACATACATGGAAGATATATATATATATATATATATTACACATATACATACCTGGATACATGCATGTGTGGACCGCCAAAGCTTATCAAAACATCCTAGAATAATTTATAGGCATCCCAAGTCATCAATGGTCCAAAAATAAACTAGTAAAGACAAAAAAAAATATAAAAAACTTACCTCAAGTGGAAACAACAACAAAAACGGCCTGAAACACATCACCTTCAGTGGTGGACACCGAAATCATACAGAATGATTCAACACACTTAAAGAAAAATACCAAGAACTCATAAATAAAAAAACCCCCAATTATAAAATTAGAGACAAAGAATAATAAAGGAAAACCATCCTTGAAATCCTTGGTGGGTGAACGAAAACACTCCGAACGACTTCACCTTCAGCGGTGGTTCTTGGAATATGAACGAGAGAGTCCCATGTGACCATTTTCATGCCCTAAAAATTGGAAGAAACACAAAAACTCGGTTAAACCCTAACCTAGGGTCTCGACCGAACCATTTTAGCGATAGAGAGACTGATAATCAACTAGAAAAGGAGAGGGGAATGAGTATAAGGGCTGACTATAACAGATCTAAGGAGAATCCATGAAGAAATTAAAATAACTGGCAAGCAGATAGGTAGTTTGTTGGGGGTTCAAGCGCGCAACCAGGGAATAACTGGGGGGATCACACATATGAGGGAGAGAGGGGGAGGATAAAACCTCCTTAGTTTTCCTAAAAAATTAATCTAATCATAAAAATAAAATTTAATACAAAAGATAATAACAATAATAACAACCATAAGATGTTATTAATAATCATAATCATAATAATAATAATAATATTATTAAAACATTCCTTTATTAAATTTTCCCCAATTATTTTTCATTTAGAATATTTCATTTTAAAATTAATATAATTAATTTAATATCTTTAATTAAAAAAACACATCAAAACATCAAACTCTTTGAAAGAAGATGGTTCTGGTGCTCAGTTTTAAAACTGACATGCCCAGCTGATGGGGGAAATTTTAATTCTTTCGTTTTTTATCCGGTTCAAAAAATGGGACATTACAAACTTGACATCTTAAAACTTCTCATCCCCAAGAAGCCTTCTGAAAAAATTTAACCCTCATCTGTTATACCAGGATCATGAATTCCCACACAAAAGGTCATGTTGCATCACTAAATGGCCAATGCGCGTTCAATCATTGGTTAGGAAAACAGTACATAATCCATTAATATATATGACAACACAAATTTTCCAATTGAAACACCAATACAACACTTACATGAGCCCGTTTAGCTAGAGATATGATCACGTTGTTGTCTCGTCAAACCTCAGGCCAAGGTTAAATCCCACCTTAAGCTTTAAAGATAGAAATATGTAAATTCCAATCCATAGAACATTCCAGAATAATAATTTCCAATAAGACATGCCCTTAAGTGTTCGAGATACGCTTCCCGTGTGATTTCCGAAATGGATATAATGGTCAATTCCCATCTAACCCAAAGCCAAAGTCAAGATGGTTTCTCATTAAAATCCTTGGCTGACACAATCCAAACCCATCTCCACAAGTCGATATTCTCAAATACGGTCCTTCACTAATCTTTACATTGAGAAAAAGGAAGCTAGTCGAGCCACAATAGTTGACCATTTCAAAAGATTCTCAGCATATATAGACAACATTTTAAAAACTAAAATGTGGTGTCTTCTTCCATGGTATCTCAGATTTATCATAAACACTTACACCAGAGTCCATAACTAACTTCTGGTGACATTCCATTATTTAAGAAACATCAAGGCTGGAAACAAGTCTGAGGTTACCTCAGATTGGAACAACATGAGTTAAATGAACTAAAACAAGGTATTAAATACTCTATATTTTCAAGTGATACATTGGTACAGATCGAAGACATCCAAAACATGTCATTGACTAATCCCATAATGACATCCATCGGGTGGTCAGAAAAAAGTGAAATGAGTTGTTTCGAAGAGATTGTCCAAGGACTTCTAATATGGTAAACTAATAGATCACTCAAGACTAACCAAGATTCAATAAAATTAATACATTTATCATGAAATTAGAGAAAACCTCCCTAAACACACCCAATATCATTTAAATCATTAGTGTGTCACAAGAATGATGCTCTCTTAGTGCATTAAGGATGGAGGAAAGATAGCGGACATGCTCATCGCTTAAGGAAGAGTAAACTAAGAGGATTAGAAGAGATATTAAAGTGACCTGAAAAATTTCCGACCATTCCCAATGCATTCCTAAACGGTTGTAAAAGAACATTACTCGATGATCATTCCCATATCAAATGGAAAGAAAAACATGGCCACCCATCTGAACGTGGGTGTCAATTTTAAGAAATGGGGTTTGACTAGGGACAAGGGCTTTTGAACGACCCCAAAAAGGCCAAAAAAATTACATCATTTTCAATTATTTTATGTTCTAAGAGAGATACCTACCACAACCTAGCCCCTTACGAATAACAAATGTCGACCCTAACACTGGGTCATGATAAAAGAAGTCATTATGCTCAAAATTTGATCATATAAGAAATTTCTAAAATAAAGATAAACTATGTAAAATTATCTCTCTTCCATTCCAAGGAAATTCAACGAAGATTTATCTATCCTTACATGAGGGTCTTAAACATAGGATAACACAACATGTTCCATTTCTAAGCATTTTACATTTAAAACCATTACATAAAACAACATTCACATGTTCAATAGTCCAGTCATATGGGAAGCCATATACTAATACATAAAGAACCTATACACTTTACAGGTGGCATTTGGGTCCTATTTAATTGAGATTTTTTTTAACAAAATCAACCAATTACATATCATGAAAGCTAGAATGTCACTATATGCAGCTAACAGGGAGAGACATGTAGGAATCACAGAAGCCTAAAATTTTAATCATAAAGACGAGATAATAATCATAGAAACATGATACAATTCAATCATTATATTAATCGGACATCATGGAAATACACTAGTATCCTACATAAATACAAGACAAGGTATAAATTCATGGAACACAATTTGAATCAACATGAAAACTAAAATGAAACTACATGGATTTTGATTATTCATGGAATGCCAATTTCTATGGGCCTAATATGATGCATGCTATGTTTCATTATTACCTTAACATGAAAAAGGTAGAATGCCATAAACTTTGTAAATCCATAAGAAGAAAAAATTACACCAATCCCTCGAGGAGAAATCATATCAACTGTAATATCTAAAATAATGAACCTCAATTCCCAACCCTGGCAAGTTGGTCATTTCTTGTACGTGGGGTGATTATTATGAGGAAAAACTGTTAACCAAGAACCAACACATTACTTGTCTACTATCTACCAACACAAAACAATAAGACAAAGTAAAAACCACCTTTGATACCACTTTGTAACATCTCAGTCCAGCTCACCTCTAAGATGGTGGCCAGACCGGTGGGACGCATGACCTCAGGTGTGCCTCCTAGTATTCTAGAGGCTACCAACTAGAAACAAGGGTCTCAGGAGGTGATAGTGGGGAGAATATAACCTCTTATCAGAGTTGCACATTGGTATAACAGAGTATAAGTAAAAGACAATATTGGAAGAAATAAATAAGAAGTTCACAATGGCTGAAGACAATATATATAATTGACAAAGTAGCATAAAGAAAATATGTAACAATTTAATTAAAGTGTCCAATGCCAAATTATACAATAGATTAATTCATTTCATGGTTGTGATATATACTAAAATCATTAAACAATACTACATGCTTGAAAACACATTACAATAATAAAGAAAGGATAATAAAGCCCCACGGGTGATCTCTATTAGAATCCAGAGCTCCATCTCAGTCTCTTTATCCAAACACCTAGATAAAAACAAAAAAACATAAGAAATAAATCATGGTCAACAGTCTTGTGAAGAAAAAGGTTTACTCAGGTACCACAATGCAATGGTAGCCTATGTAGGGTGTGACATATAAATCTCAGTATGTCCGCACCATCGGTGTCTAACCCAATCCAGACAATGAATTACAAATTTATAAGTTTTATATATATAATAAATGTAGAAAGATGATAAATTAAATAATAGAAACTTGGTATGGGTTCCTACATGGTCACCTGACCTAAACCACCTACTTCGGCCTAAGATGAAAATTAGAAAAGACGTAATTGCACACGAAACATATGTATACTAGTGTGAAATACAGAATCGCAAGTCATAGAAAGTCCACCCTCAAGCCTGTTCTTATAATGGGGTCTAATTTTCATGTCATCCCATATGTATTATAATAAAAAATGATAAATGCCATTAGTACATTCTCTAATATAAATATAAGAATCAAGTTCAACATGAGAAATTAACTCAAACAACCATTCAATGAAATTCAAACAAGTTGAGAGTTGGTGTTTAAACCCATACTGAAGGTATCAGTACGGTACATCCTTCAAATAATATAATAGCACTAAGCCCATATAGGGAAATCTTTCTAAAGACCAAGTATCCCTTGAGGCATGTTTTACAGTGAGTTTTTCCTTGATATCAGACATAAGTGGTCGAGTATCACCCAAGGCTTGGCATAACCACTTTTACAATGTGTTCATCCTCAATTTTCCCTTTGGGAACTGGTATCACTCTTAAGTATATAGAAATCCTAGGGATGACCTTGTATGGTATGGCCTAATACATCACTTCCCTAGCGCAATGTGGTTTCACAAACCTAGCACAGGAGTCCATCTATGATTCCTTAATACGGAACTCATGTTCTGACCTGACCCGTATTAATCGAACCATAGTATCCCAAGAACGTTTCAAGGAAAACATTAATACATATATCACATGGAAAGAATATACATAAAACATGTTATCATATAAGAAATGTGATCCGCAAGCTGTTCAGGCTATCATGTAAAATAATGTGATCCATCAATATGGCATAAATCATTTAATACAAAAGTAACTTCTGGATATAAGACATAAAATTAGGCAATAAGAAATAAAGTTAATCAAGGATAAGAAAGGGGGCTTAGCTACATGGCATAATTTCTAACACTGTAATGCAACCACATCCAAACCACTTTGTCCCAAACAATATACATACAAAAACATGTGCATTGGGTCTAAGGAACAATGGAATTTAATATAAATTTGTACAAGGAATTCACATGAGTGAATAAGTGAAGTTCAAGACTCAATGGTAACTCTTCTATCTAACCACTTTCCTTAATTAAATTAATAGCATAAGGCATTCAATCATAATAATGTCACAAGTTGTAATTTATCATTTAAGGCATGGGAATTTAGGTTCATTTTGGAAAGAACACCAAAAGGGTTGGCCAAGAGGCCAGAAAAACACCCCAAATGGGTTGCACTATAAGATAAGGTCACAAGAGACACAATAAAAAAACCAAAAAATTTAATCAGCGACAACAAGGCATCCCCAGAAGGTTGCAGTGAGGGTCAAAATGGTGAAACATGACATAATATATGAAGTAAGGGGAAGCGGGTAGATTCCCTACACTGGAAATTCTAATTAAAAGTTGAGCTAGACACTTAAGAGGTGTCTTGGGCCATCTATCATTTCTCAAGGAAGAAACGTCATTTAGAAAAAACCAAGAATGGTAATGTTTAAGCATGCCATTTAACAATTATAATCTCAACCATAAAGTGACCCAAGGCATTAAGGAAGTCAATAATTAATCTCTATCATTACATTATTTATCTTGAAGACAAAACACCACTTTTTGAGGGGTTTTATTATAAAGACGTGACTTCATTAACAAACATACATTATTCACTTCACTAAATATTTCAAGGAAGTATTTAGAAAGAAAACCAAACTACAATAATTAAAACTAAGAACATGTATTATGTAATTAATTAATGAATTACTAATATTAAAGGGGAAATTAAAGGGACCCTATGTAGTTAATCCACATTTATAAAGAGCTCTAAATACACATAAATTATCATTGTGAGTTTTAAAAGACAACGCACCACCGTTGGAGAGGTTTTATTTTAGAACTATAACTTTATTTGTGAAACTAAACAATTAACTTAATAAAAAACTTATTCAACATATGAAATTAAATATATTAAAGAAAAATTAAGAAAGAAAATAAATTCAATTTAAAGATTCCTTGAATTATAGAGGCTAGGATAGGGACCCTACCTTAATGGATTCAAGCCAAACACTCAGCACATGATGGATTTAGGAGTGACCACCTGAAATTGCTCCACATGCACACACATACCCTATATATATCCTTCAACCTAATTCATGTATTCCCCGCACTAGGATGGAATACGTACATCGAATATATATATATTATACATATACATATCTGAATAAATGCGTGCGTGGGACTCCAAATCTTATCAACACTCCCTAAAATAATTTCTAGGCATCCTAAGTCATCAAAGGACCCAAAAATAAACTAGTGAAACCTAAAACCAAAAATAAAACACTTACCTCAACTAGAGATGGCAATTGAAACAACCTGAAACACCTCACCTTTAGTGGTGGACACCGAAATCTCATGGAAAGGTTCAATGCAATTATGGAAAAAATACCAGGAACTTATATATCACAAAATCACCAATTATAAAATGAGAGGAAAAGAAGAAAAAAGGAAAACCTTACTTGAAATAATTGCTGGGTAGACAGAAACACTCTTAAGAACTTTGGATTTTGTGGAGGATGCTGGAATACAAATGTTGGAGTCCTAGGAGACTATCTTCATGCCCTAAAAATTGGAAGAAACACAAAAACCTTGTTAAACCCTAACCTAGGGGTTTATCCAAACCATATTAGAAATGGGGAGACTGATAATTAGATAGAAAAGGATATGATAAGGAGAATAAGTGATTACCATGACGGATCGAAGGAGAATCCATGAAGAAATTGAATGAACTGGCTAGTGAAGAGGGATCTGGTTCGAGGTTCGAGCATAAGGTTAGGGAAGATCCCAAGGGTGGTGTCACGCGTATGAGGGAGAGAGGGGTAGGTGAAAACAACCTTATTTTTTTAAAAACCTAATCTAATAATAAAATTACAACTTACAAATAATGATGATGATGATGATAATAATAATAAAAAATGTTATTAATATTTACTATAATATTAATAATAATAATATTATTATTCTTATTAAAACATTCCATTAATCATATTTTACAAAAAAAAAATCATTTAAAAAAAATCATTTTAACATTAATTTAATTAATATAAGTAATTTAATTAAAAACACACATCAAAGCATCAAACCCTAGAAAGAAAAAGGTTTTGACACTCGGTTTTAAAAATAGCCTGCACAGCTGACGAAAAAATTTATATTCCATCGCTTTTCATCACGTTCAAAACATAGTACATTACAACCATCCCACCTTAAAACTTATCAAAATTTATAAGCCTTTTAGAAAAATGTAACCCTCATCCAACCTACCAGTATCATGAAGTATAACATAAAAGGTCATGTTGCATCTCTAAACGCCCAATGCACATTCAAGAATTGGGTAGGAAAATAGAACATAAGCCATTAATATCTGAGCCAATAATCATTTTACAATCCAAACACCAAGACGAAACACACTTGTGATCATTTAGCTAGAGGTACAATCACGTCAATGTCTCATCAAACATCATGCCATGGGGTCTTACCACCTCAGGCATTAACATTAGAAAGTGGAAAATTCAATTCCATAGAACCTTCCAGCATCAGAATTTCCTACAAGACACATCCTTAAGTGCTATATCAATGCTTCTCGTGTGATTTCAAAAATGGATAAAATGGCCGATTCCCATTGACCTCAAATCCCATGTCGAGCCGGTTCCTCATGAAAATCCTTCACTGACAGAAACTGCACCCATCTCCACCTGACAATGTGGTCAATGATGATCATTCACTGATCTTAACATCAAGAAAAAAGAAGGAAATCGAGCCACTTTGGCTGACCATTCAAGAAGATGATCAGCTTAGATAGACAACCTTTTACAAAATGAAATGTGATTTCTTCTTCCAAGGTATCTCACATATACCATGAACATCCATTGAATTCCATACCTGGATTATGTTAACATTCCTATATTTAACCGACACCGATCCCAAAAACAAATCCAAGGTAGCCACATATTGGCATTTAATGAGTGACATGAACTAAAAAAGGTAGTCCATACTCAATTTTTATGACTGAGATGTTGGTACAAATCCAATATGTCCAAAACATGTCATTGACTGAGCCCATAGATACATTCGTTGGGCGTTCAAGAAAATTGGAAATGACTGGTGTCCTAGAGTTTCACCAAGTAATTCATACACAGGAAACCAACAGATAACTCAAAAATATCCAGGCTTCGATAAGAACCATTAATTTAGCATGAACCCAGGGAAATCCACCCTAAGCGGGCCCAATAGCCTTTAAATCTTATGTGTCGTGCGAGACCAATGCTCTCTTAGTGCCTCAATGACAAATGCAAGATAGGGGACATGGTCATAAGTTAAGGAAGAGTACACTAATGAATTAGAAGAGAGAGTCATGCAACCTACGAAATAGCCAAACATGGCCAGGGCATTTCTAAAGAGATGGAAATGAACATTACTCGGTGCTTATTCCTTTTTTAAAGGGAAATAAATACATGACTACCCATCCGACCAAGGGTGTCATTTTTAAGAGACGGTTGGTTTAATTTGGGATAAAGGAACGTGAAAGGAACCAGAAATGTAGAAAACGTATGGCATTATCAAGGATTTTAAGTTCTATGGGTGCTACCTACCATGGACTATCCCCTTACAAAGAACAAGTGTCATCCCTAACACTAGGTCATGCTATAAGAAGTCATTAGGCTCAAAATCTAGTCATCTAAGTCATTTCTAAAAGAAAGAGAAACTATGGAAAATGATCGTGATACTATTACAATTAAACTAAATGAAGATTTATCTATCCTTACACGAGGATCTTAAACAGAGGACACCACTACAGGTTCCATTTCCAATCCCTTTACATTTAAAACCATCTCCTAATAGAACATGCACATGTTCAACAATTCAGTCATATGGGAATCCATCTACCAATACATAAAGCACCCATACACATTATAGGTTCCATTTGGGTCCTATTAGATTGAAACCAAAGAATTTTAGAAAAAGAAACCAATTACATATCAAACAAGCTAGCATGTCACTACAAGAAGCTAAAAAAGACAAACATGCTGAAATCATAGAAGCATGACATTTTAATCATAGAGATGTGGTAATAAGAATAGAAGCATGATACAAGGAAATAATACTAGTAAACAGAAAACATGGAAACATTATGGCATTCTAAATATATACAATACAAGGCATACATTCAAGGGACACCATTTGAATCAACATGAAAACTAAAATGAAAGAACATGGAATGGAACTATGCAAGGAATGTGAACGTATGTGTTCCTAATATGATGCATGCTATATTTCATCCTTCACTTAAAAGGATAAGGATAAAACACCATAAACCCCATAAATTTATAAGAAGCGAAAATTACACCAATCACACGATGTGAAATCATATAAAATTTAATATCTAAAACCATGGAAATCAATTACAAAGCCTATAAACTTGGTAATTTCCTGTACATGGGGTGATCAGTACTAGGAAAAACTATTAACCTAGAGCCGACACATTCCATGTTTCCAACCTACCAACCCAAAAAATTAAGACAAAGGATAAACTACATTTGATAAAACATTGTAACACCTCATCCTGGCTCACCACTATGATAGTTGCTAGACCGGTGTGTCACATGACCTCCGGTATGCCTCCTTGTATGCTAGAGGCTTCCGACTAGTAGAGAGGGTCTGAAGAGGTGAAAGTGGGGATACTATACCCTATTATTTTAGTTTCCCATTAGTATAACAGAGTATGAGTAAAATACAACTGTGGAAGCATTAAATAAATATTTGACACAGGCAGAAGAAAATATAAATAATTGAAAAACCAGCGGAAGACAATATTTAACAATTTAATCACAGTATCCAATGCCAAATTCTACAGCATTTGAATTAATGTCATGGTCATGATATAAACTGAAAGAAGTAAACAATATATAATTATTTACAAAACAGTACTATAATAAATAAAGGAAATAAAATCCCCACGGGTGATCTTAATGAGCATCATGAGATCCATCTTGGTCTTTTTCTCATAACTCCCAAATACAAATAACGCATCATAAGCAATCAATCTGGATCCATAGTCCTATGAACAAGAAAGATATACTCGAGTACCCCAGTGTAATGGCGGCCCAAGTAGGGTGTGATATATAAATCTCAGTAGGCCATCACCACCGGTGTCTATTCCAATCCATACAATGAATTATAAATTTATAATTTTTCAATATATAATAAATGCAGAAAGATGATAGATTAAATTATAGAAAATTGGTATGGGTTCTTACATGGAAACCCGACCCATAACACCTGCTTCGGCCTACGCTAGAAATTATAAAGGAGGTAACTGTGCAATATAAATATGTGTACTAGTGCCAAAAGTAACAAGGAAACTCAAATAAGGTCCACTCCAAGCTTGTTCTTAGGCTTTGGGTCCAATTCTCATGTCATCGCATAAGTATGATAATAAGAAAAGGAGAAAAGTCATGATTAAGTGCTCAAATATAAATTGAAGCAACAAGTATACCATGAGTAATTAACCCAAGAAATCATTCAATAAAATTTAAACAAGTCTAGAGTTGGAGTCTGAGCCCATCCAGAAGGTATATCTATGGTACATCCATCAAATTATCCAATACCATTGAGCCATCCAAGGAAATATTTCAAAAGACCAATTATTTATTGTTGCATGGTTTACTATGAGTCCATCCCAGATATGACCCATAACGGGTCGAGTATCACCTGATGCTTGGTGTAGCCACTTTTGTAACATGTATACCCCTGATTGCCCCTTTGGGAACCGGTACCACTCATAAGTATATAGAAATCCCAGGGATTCCCTCGTCTGTAAAGGCCTAATACATCGCTTCCTTAGATGATCATGGTATAAGCACTTGAGAACTGGAGTCCATCTATGAGGCCGTAATACAGAACTCATGTTATCACCTCACCCAAATCAAGAAAACCATAGTATCCAAAGCACGTTACAAGGATTAAATCAATTCATATATCACATGGAAATAATATACATGAAACATGCTATGAAATAAGAATTGTGAGCCACAATCTATTAAAGCTATCAAGTAAAATAATGTGATCTATCAACATGGGATATGGAATTTAATACAAAAGTAACACCAATCTCTTAGCCATAACACTAGGAAATATGAAATAAACATAAGAAATGTTCAAGAAAAGGGTCTTATCTACAAGGAATAATCTCTAACTATGAAATACAACAAGAGCCAAACCACATTAGCACAAAAAATATACATACACAAACATATGCACAGGGTCCAAGGCATAATAGCATTTAATATAATCCTGTGACTTTGGAAAAGTGGTGAGAAACATTTTTTGGAAATATGGAAATGTATACAAGCAACTTGAATAGGAATTTGTGTAAGGCATTCTAATGAGTTAAGAAGTGAGGTGAAAGACTAATGGTCACTCTTCTAGCTAACCACTATCCTTAATTCAATCAAAATCATAAGGTATTTAATCAAAATAATCACACAGGTGGTAATCTATCATTTAAAGAATGGGCATTGAGGTATATTTAAGATAGAACACCAAAAAGTAGGGAAGAGGCTAGGAAAATACCCCAAACATGTTTCTCGATAAGCGAAGGTCACAACAGACATCATATAAGAAACTAAAAAAATCCAATCAGTGACAACGTGGCATCATTGGAATGTTGTGGTGAGTGGCACAATGATGCAAGATGAAATAAGAAACAAATGGGAATAGGGTAGACTCCCTACATTGGTAATGTTAATTAAATGTTGAGACACACAATTAAGAGGTGTCTTAGATCTTCTATCATATTCAAAGAAGCAGCGTCATTTAAAAATAACCAAGAAGGGTCTTGTACAAACATTCTATTTTACAAATATTATCTCAAGCATAAAGAGATAAAATGCATTAAGGTAGGAATTCATTAAATCTTATCTCTGCCTTTTTATCTTGAGGATAATTCACCTCTACTGGAGGGGCTTTATTACTGATTGAATTTCCTAAGGGCCTAAATTTTTATTAATTTTTTGGATAAACCCTCTTTATGGAAAAGGGGGAAACTGCACAAGACTTCAAAGAAAAAAAGACATAACCATAACCTGGCCCCAAAACATGACTACATGAAATGCCCCTCCCCAGCATCAACATCATAATGGAAAGCCTCCTTTAATACATGTCAACTCAGCAAGCTGTCCCATGAAAAATGCATGGGCCTAGTACCGATGGCTAGGACATACCCTCTCAATCTTCCAAATATGAATAGCCATACATGGAGAAAGATACCTACTATGAATCCTCATATGATATATTTCAGTGTAGAAAGTCTCAACCAAGCCATCTCTAAAATAAAAACTATCAAAATTAAAACTGACTAATATGTCTTGACTTTTTCTCACACCACATCCAATTGATGAACAATCCTTTTCAACAGATCTATCCAAGACCTATGGTTTCAGCAGAAATATGTCCAACTTAACATCAATGCCAATCTGATTCAACCCCTAAAACCAACAACTCAGGTCTTCCCTTACTCTAAACAAAATCAGAGAAACAAAGAACCTCCACCACTAAGCTACAGCTCCACCACCTACAGCTCTCAAACTCAGCATCGAACCAACACCTCAACAAAAATCCCTCCACCGCCTTGTCATCATGGAACCCACACATTCCAAAACCAACCGCAGAACAAGAATGACATGCCACTACTTGAGAATCATCTTCATCCTCTAAATCAGAACAACCCAGACCAAACTCGACATAGTGATCATCTTAAACTTCATCGTTTCACCTTCAGCCTCTTCCAGAACACGCTTCAGAGGCAATCTTCCTTCCCAAATTGGAAAAATCCGAAGAACCAGTCACCCAAATGATATAAAAGACTCAAACAAAACCCGAATCAAATAGAAGAACCGATTATAAGCCCAAAACTGACACATGAACTCAACAACTCGAATAGAAAAGTATCCCAAACCAAAAACGATTGAAAAAAACGAAATCAGAAAAACATTACCACCACGTCGGGAAGAGACCCGCAATAAACCATATCCCATTGCCGCCATCCAAGACACCCACAGAGACGATGGAGAACCACCCAACACACACACCAAAGATGAGATGGAAATTCTAAAGCCACTGCAGCTGGATCTCGGCCACAGACTAACACCGTGATGGCATAAGAAAATCTATTCAACTAAGAAGGATTAGGGCGAGGAGAGGCCAGCCATGGTGAAAATAGCTGACACGACCGAGTCCACGAAGTTTCCGACGCCGCAGCAACAGAAGATTGGCCTCCATGGTCTCGTTGAGAATGAAGAGGTCCACCATTCCAACCTAGTTGAGGAAGGAGGCGATGACGAGGGGAAACCCTAGCTCCCAGTTCCCCTTACGGTCTCATCGACCCGAAGGGGTTTTATTACAAAAATACGACTTCGTTATCAAACAAACAATTGTCACTTTTATGCACATCTCTATATTTATCAAGGAAGCATTTAGAAAAAAAACCAAACTGCAATAATTATGAATTAATAATGGAATTAAGTAGTCAATTAGTGAATTAATAAAATTAAAGGTAAACAAAAGGGACCCTACATTGATAATACACATTTATAATGTAAGATAAATACACATAAACTATCGCTATGAATTTTCACAGACTGTGCACCTCTATTGGTGGAGTTTTATTATAAAACCATAAATTTTTTATCAAATGAAATAATTATCTTAATAAAACACTTATTAAAGATAATAAATTCAATATTAAAAAGAATAATTACGAATTTAGTTAAATGAAATTTTATGTATTCTTGAAATAAAGAGGCTATGAGAGGGACCCTACCTCAAATGATCTAAGACGAACACTCGACACATGACGAATTTAGAAGCGACTGCCTGAAACTTATCCACTTGCATTCACATACATTATATATATATATATACCTCAACACAATGCATGTATTCCCCACACAATGAGGTAATACGTACATGGAATATATATATATATATATTATATATATACATACCAGAATAAATGCATGCATGGACCTCCAAAGCTTATCAACTATCTCTAAAATAATTTCTAGGCATCCTAAGTCACCAGAGAACCAGAAATAAACAACTAAAGACCAAACAATAAATATAAAACACTTACCTCAAGTGGTGACGATAACGAAAATGACCAAAAACACATCTCCTTCAATGGAGGACACTGAAATCATGTGGAAAGGTTTGACACACTTATGGAAAAAATACCCGGAACTCATAAATCACCAAATCCTCAATAATAAAATGAGTGAAAAAGAAGAAAAAAGGAAAACCTTAACCAAAATCATTAATGGGTGGACAAAAACCTGTCGTACCACTTCTTTTTCGGGGGAGGTTGCTGGAATACAAATAAGGGAGTCCCATGAGATGATTTGTGTGCCCTAAAAATTGAAATAATCATAGAAACCTGGTTAATCCTTAACCTAGGGTTTCAGCTGAACCATATCAGCGATGGGGAGACCTATAATCGACTGAAAAAGGAGAGGAGAATCATAGGAAGTGATTACCTTGATGGATCAAAGGAAAATCAATGAATTATTCAAATGAACTAGTGTGTGGAGAGGTAGATGGTTGGGGGTTCGAGTGCACGACTAGGGAAGATCCCAAGGAGGGCATAATTTATATGAGGGAGAGAGGTGGAGGATAAAATCTCCTTAGGATTTCTAAAAACTTAATCTAATGATAAAATTAAAACATAATAATAAGAAAATCATAATAATAATAACAATAAAAAAACAACAAAATGATATTAAAAATCATAATAATAATAATAATAATTACATTATTATTAATAATAATTTTAAACTATCCTTTATTCAATTTTCCCAATTATTTTCCATTTAAAATATTTCATTTTAACCTTAATTTAATTATTTTAATTTCATTAATAAAAAACACACATCGTAGCATTAAAATATTTAAAAGATAAAGGTTCTGATGATAATTTTTTAAAATAGCCTACCCAACTGATGGAAAAATTTAAATTCCTTCGATTTTCATCTGGTTAAAAACACAAGACATTTAAAACATCCCACCTTAATGATTCTTTTCCTCGAAAATCCTTTAGGAACAACGTAACCCTCATCTAATCGACATGTATCATAAAGTATCTCATAAAAGGTCGTGTTTCGTATCTAATTTCCCAACACACGTTTAAGTATTAGTTAAAAAATGACACATAATCCATTAAGATCTGATCCAACACTCATTTTATTATCGAAACACCAAGACTAAAATTTCTTGATCCCGTTTAGCTAGAGACACGATCACATCATTGCCTTGTCAAGTATCAGGACAAAGGTACTTCCCACATTTGGATTTAATGTTACAAAGTGGAAAATTCCATGACATATCACCTTCTACCATTTTAATTTCCTACAAGACACTCCCTGAAGTGTTCTAGTGACTATTCTCATGTGATTTCCGAAATAGATAAAATAGTTGATTCACATCATCCTCAAAGCCCAAGTCAAGCAGGATTCTCATGAAAATCCTTAACTAACACAAATTATAACCATCTCCATCTAACAAAATTCTTAAAGACAACCCTTCATTGATCATTACATTAAGAAAAAGGATGGTAGTCGAGCCACTACAACTAACCATTCCAGAAGATTCTTGGATTAGACAGTTGGCCTTTTGAAAACCAAACCGTGATGTCTTCTTCCATGGTATCTCACATTTACCACAAACACGCCCACCAAAGTCTATACATGTCATCTGATGGCATTCCTTTATTTAAGAGAAATTGATCCTGACAAAAAGTCTATGCTTACCTCAGATTGTCACGACATGATTGAAAGACACTAACGCAAGGTAGTCCATAATCTATGTTTATGAGTGAGACGTTTGTACAAATACAAGATGTCCAAAACTGGTCATTTACTGAGCCCATAACGCATCTGTCGGGCAATCATGAAAAAGGGAAATGACTGGTGTCCTAGAGTTCCTCCCAGGTATTCCTACATAGGAAAAAAAATCACTCATGACTAACCAAACTTTTATAAGAACCATGTGTTTTGAATGAAACCAGATAAAAAAACCCTAAATAGGCCCAACGGCTTTAAAGCTTTAGCATGGTAGAAGACTGACATTCTCTTCGTGCATCAAGGATGAAGGCAAGATAGGGGACATGCTCATCTCTTAAGGAAGAGTACAAAAATAGGATTATAAGAGACAATAAAGTGACCTACAAAATAGATGACCATGCTTGAGGCATACCTAAAGAGTTGGAAATGAACATTAATCAATGCTCACACCCATATCAATGGGTATGAAAAACACAACCACCCATCCGAATAAGGGTTTCATTCTAAATAAATGGGGAATTAATAGGGACAAATTCATTTTAACTGAACCAAAAATCCAGAAAACATACGGTATTAGCAAGGATTTGATGTTCTAAGGGTGTTACCTACCATGGGATAGCCCCTTATGAAGAACATGCATCGACCATAACCCCGGGTCATACTAAAAAAAGTCGTAGACTCAAAATTCAATCATGTTAGCCATTGGTAAAATAAATAGAAACTATGGAAAATGATTTCACTTCTATTCCAATGAAAATCAAATGAGATTTGCCTTTCCTTACACGAGGGTCCTAAATAGAGGAAAACAGTACATGTTCTATTTCAAAGACCTTTACATTTAAAACCACTTCATAATACAACATGCGCATGTTCCACAATCCATTCATATGGGCAGCCATATACTAATCTATAAAGCACCCATAGAATTTATAGGTGGAATTTGGATCCTATTTAATTACAACCAATAAATTTTATCAAAATAAACCAATTACATATCAAACAAGCTAGAATGTCACAATAAGAAGTTAACAGAGAAAGACATGCTGAAATCATAGAAGCGTGAAATTTTAATCAAAGAGACGTGCTAATAAATATAGATGCAAGATAAAAAGAAACCATGATAGTAAAAAGATATCATGGTAACATGCTAGCATGGTAAATAAATACAGGATATGGCATACATTCAAGGCACACAATTTGAAGCAACCTAAAAACTAAAATGAAACTACATGGAATGGAACTATGCATGGAATGTGAATTTCTATGTGCCAAATATGATGCATTATATATTTCATCCTTACCTTAATAGGACAAGGTTATAATATCATAAACTCCATAAATCTATAAGAAATAGAAATTACACAAATCACTCAGGGTGAAATCATATAAACTATAATATCTAAAAGTATGAACATCAACTCCCAACCATAGCAACCAGGTCATTTCCTATATGTGGGGTGACCAGTCCCAAGAACGACTATTAACAAATCACCAATACATTCCTTGTCTCTACCAACCCAAAATACTAAGAGAAAAAAAAAACTACCTTTGATACCACTTTCTAACGTCCCGACCTGGCTCACCTATTAGACGGTGGTCAGATCGATAGGTTGCATGACCTTAGGCATGCCTCCCCATATTCTAGAGGCTACGGACTAGTAGTGAGGGTCTCAGGAGGTGATAGTGGGGAGACTATACCCTCTTATTAGAGTTTCACAGCGGTATAACATAGTATAAGTAAAATAAAAAAGTGGAAGAAGTAAATAAATATTTGATAGTGGCAGAAGACAATATAAATAATTGAAAAATCAATTGAAGATCATATTTAAAAATTTAATAAAAGTGGCAAACACCAAATTATAAAATAGATGAATTCAAGTCATAGTAATGACACATACTAAAAGAAGTAAAAAATATAACATGATATGAAAACAATTCAATAATAAATATATTACAGTAAAGCCCCACAGGCGATCTCCATGAGTATCCAGAGCTCAAACTCGGTCTTTTGCTCCTAACTCCCATATACAAACATCACAACATAAGAAATCAATCATGTTCTATAGTCTCATGAACAAGAAAGGTCTACTTGGGTGCCCCAGTACAATGGTGGTCCATGTAGGGTGTGTGGTATAAATCTCAGTAGGTCGACGCCACTGGTGTCTATCCCAATCCTAAAGATGCATTATAATTTTAGAAGTGTGTCATATATAATAATTGGAATAATATTATAAAATAAATAATCGCACGTTTACATGGGTTCCTATATGGACACCCGACCAATACCACCTTCTTCTTCCTAATATAGAAATTAGAAATGAGGTAACTACCCAATCGAAATATGTATACTAGTTTTAAAAGTAATAAGGAAACTCAAAGAAGGTGCCACCCAAGATTATTATTAGGTAAAATTTATTATTCACATGTAATCACATAAGTATTATAATAATAAAAAAAGATAAATCATGAGTACTTTCTCTAATATAAATAGAACCAAAAAGTATAGCATGAGTAATTAACCCATGAAATCATTCAATGCAATTCAAACAAGTATAGAGTTGGAATCTGTGGCCATCCTCAAGGTATCTCTATGGTGAATCCTTCAAACTATCCAGTATCACTAATCCCATCAATGTAAATCTTTCGAAATACCAAGTATCACTCGAGGCATGGTTTACTATGAGTGCGTCTTAGATATCGCACATAAGTGGTCGAGTATCACCTGAGGATTGGCGTGACCACTTTGCCAATTGGTGCTTCCTTGATTATCTCTTTGGGAAATAGTATCTCTCATAAATATATAGAAAGACCTAGGATTCCATCATATAGAAATCCCTAACGCATCGCTTCCTTAGAAAATCACGGTATAACCACCTGATTACGGGATTCCATCCATGAGTCCTTAATACAGACCTCATGTTCTCACCCGACCCGTATCAAGTGAATCATAGTATCCAATTCACATTGCAAGGAAAACATCAATACATATATCCCTGTGAAAGCATATACATAAATCATGCTATCAAATAAGAACATTGAGAAACAAGTTATTCAATCTATCAAGTAAAACAATGTGATCCATCAACATGGAATATGTCATTTACCGCAAAAGTAACTCCAGTCTATAAGACAAAACACTATACAATAATCAATAAGTATAAGAAGGGTTCAAGAAAGGGGCTTAGCTACATGGATTAACCTCTAAAAATGAAATAAAACTAGAGTCAGAGCACTTTGGCATAAATAATATACATACAAAAATATATGCATAGGTTCTAAGGCACAGTGGAATTTAATATAATACCATAACTTTGGTAAGAGGTGAGAAACATTTTTTGGTAAGAAGCAGTAGTATAAAACTATCTCGAATAGTAATTTTTATAAGGAATTCACTTGAGTGAATAATTGAGGTGCAATATTTAATTTTCACACTACTAGATAACCACTATCCTTAATTCAATTAATAGTATAAGGCATTTAATCAAAAGAATCAAATAGGTGTTAATATATTAATTAAGGCATTTTAATTTAGGTTCATTTAGTATAGAACAACCAAAGGGGATCCCAATAAGACATGAAAACTCCCCAAACAGGTTTCCCCAAAACATAAGGACACTATAGACATGATATAACAAGCCAAACTATTTAATTAGTGACAAGAAGGTGTTTCTAGAAGGTTGTGGTGAGTGGCCCAATGGTGCGACCTGAAATAAGCAATTATGTAAGGGGATGAGGGTAGACTCCCTACACTGGTCATTCTAATTAAAATTTCATCCATGCACTTAAGAGGTGTCTTGGGTCATCAATAATTTTCAAGGAAGCAATGACATTTAGAAATAAACATGAAGGGTTGGGTACAAGCATGCGATTTAACAATTATAATCTCAAGCCTAAAGACACACAACGAATTAATGCATGAAATTATAATAGTCTATCACTAAATTTTTATCTTTAAGATAATGCACCTCTGTTGGAGGGGTTTTATTAAAAAAATGTGACTTTGTTATCAAACAAACATTTATAACATTTATGAACTTCAGTAACTTTATCTAGGATTATTTTAGATTGAAAACCAATCTGCTATAATTAAAAACTAAGAACGAGAATTAAGTAATGAATTAATTCATTACTAAAATTAAAGGTGCAAGGAAAGGGACCCTACATAGGTAATCCATATTTATAAAGAAATAAAAATACACATAAACTATCACTATGAGTTTCTGCAAATACCACACCTCTGGTGGAGGGGTTTTATTATAAAACAAAGAATTTATTTATCAAATAAAACAATTATCTTAACAAAACACTTATTCTAGATATACAATTCAATATAAACAGGTAGAATTGAGAAAGATGCTAAATGAAATTTATAGGATTCTTGAATTAAAAATGATCAGAGAGGGACCCTACCTTAATGGAGCCAAGGCAAACACTCATCACATGACGGATTTAGCAGCGACTGCCTAAAAATTCTCTACATGCACACATGTACCTTATATAAATATATATATCCCTCAACCCAATGCACATATCCCCCGCACCATGAGGGAATACGTACGTGGATGATATATATATATTACATATACATACCTGAATACATGCGTGTGCAGACCTCCAAAGCTTAACAACACTACATAACATAATTTCTACTCATCCAATGTTGTCAAAAGACCCAAAATAAAATCGGCGAGACCAAACAATGAATATAAAACACTTTCCTCAAGTGGATATGGCAACCGAAATGACCCGAAACACGTATACTTCAGTAGCAAACATTGAAATCACGCAGAAAGGTTCAACTCACTTAGGGAAAAATACCAAGAACACATAAATCACAATATCCCCAATTATAAAATGAGTGACAAAGAGGAAAAAAAGAAAACCATTCCCAAAATCATTGGCAGGTGGACCAAAACACTCCGAATCACTTCACCTTTGATGGCAGTTGTTGGAATATGAATGATAGAGTCCCAAGAGACCATTCTCAAGCCCTAAAAATTAGAAGAAACACAAAACCCGGTTAAACCCAAACTTAGGATTTCGGTCGAACCATATTGGCGACGAGAAGACCGATAATTAGTTGGAAAAGGAGAAGAGAACGATCAGAAGGGATAACCAAGATAGATCTAAGGAGAATCCATGTAGAAATCGAAAGAACTGGTGAGCAAAGAGGGTGCTAGTTGGGGTGTGAGGGAGAGAGGGGGAGGAGAAAACCTCCATAGTTTTTCTAAAAACCTAATATAATGATAAAAATAAAACTTCATAATAAAGATAATAATAATAATAATAATAATAATAATAATATTTTATTAATGGTAATAATAATAATATTATTATTATTAATATTAAAACATTACTTTATTCATTTTCTTGATTATTTTTCATTTAATATATTTTATTTTAACATTAAATTAATTAAATTAATTACTTTAATTAAAAACACACATCTAATCATGAAACTCTTGGAAAGAAAATGGTTCTGATGCTCGGTTTAAAAAAACCCTCCCCATCTGACGGGAAAAATTAAATTCCTTTAGTTTTCATCTGGTTCAAAACATGAGACATTGTATAATGATAAATACATTAGCATTGAGAATTAATGGTGATATTATTCCATGGAAATATATGCACCACACATAAGGTAACTTATGATGAATATATCGTGCGTCACATAGAATGAAAAACCACAAATAAACATTGGGTATTAATCAAATAAAATTAATAATATGGCTTCAAAATGATCCTCAAATACCATGAATAATGGAGTTTCATGATATAACATCTCAAATGGTTAGAATATGAACCAAAAAAATTTAAATTACATGAATAAAAAAACATTCCTAAAATAGAGGAATTTGGGATGGATAACCCTTACCTATGAACCTAATGTACACCAAAAAACATTAATCTCTTGTATCTAAATCATAGATAACTTAATAAATTAATTTAAAACATTATTCAAATTTATTTTAAATTATACTATTCATAATTAGTAATTATCTTTATCAATTATACCATTTTTCCCCATTGGTTATTTCTAGTTTTGATCATTTTTACTGGTTTTAAAATAGCCGTGTATGTATCAATTGTTCTTCCAAGGTTCACCATCATATGTTCATTAATTTTACATTTTTGGCTATTTTACAATTCTTTATTAGGATTCAAATTCCATTCATAAGTGATTCTAACGTTATCATCAATTTTATGATTATTAATAACCATTTATTAGTGGTGATATTATGTAGTATTTAATTAGACACTTGTATTATATTATATGATTAATCTTGTTACCCTATTCATTCATAATAAAAATTCATATTATTATTTATTTATGTGGTTAAACTAACCCAAACATGAAAATGCACTAATTTAATAAAATATTATGAGGTGGTTGTGTTATAATACAATTATAATAGAAACAAAATGATATTATTAGTGTTTATTACAATGATATATTATAATTATAAAGGAATTAAATGAAGAAGTAATGTATATAGAAATATCACCTAAGATGAATAAACGATTTTCATTTTAGATATATTTTTTTGAATAGTTAAATTAATAATGATTTTTTATTTATCATATTAGTAATATGTTCTACAATTTGAAATATCAAAACATTAATAATGTAATAAGAATCATTTTTCTCATTAAACCATCTTTGTTACCATTAATGATGGGTTGTGATGAAAACTGAAATTCATTTATCATAGTGGTGAGAGTTTATATGTATGTAAGAAGTATGATCTTATTTCTACTAATGGATGGGATTGATGAATATGCAATGATAATACACTTAATATATTAACATTAAAGTATATAAATGATACTAATATCATTATATTAGTTTTGTTATAATAAACATCAATGTTGATAATTTAAAAAAATACATTTATAGATTATAACAGTCACATTGAGAAATTGAATTTTCATTGGAATTGCTTTTGGAAATGAAGCCTTTATGATATTTAATGGTGAACAGAAGAGTTTTAGCATAGGTGATAGTTTTATGAGGATAATAGTGGAATAATTTCAATGATAAATTCAAATGATAGGTGAGTCTTGAAGGGGTGTAATTGTTACTCATTTATAAATGAAGAGAATCATAGTTTTGGGAGTTACCATTATATTTCAATAATGTAAAGTTATTTTTTAAGGTTCAATGGATAAAAAATATAAAATAGTTGAGGGGAATGTGAGTATGGGATGAATCTCACCCCAAAAATTCTGTAAATTGATATATTCTGGTGGTTTATGGAATTTTATTTTATATATTTTTTTATCTTTTTACCTAATTTACATTTAACATTGAAGTTAAATTTTAACCATAGTATAAAATTTTAATAACAAAAACAATCAAAACAACTTTTACTGAACCTGATCCTTATAATATAAAATTATAAAATACTTTTCTCAAATTAATTTCTAATGGCGAGAAATGTTAATTTTAAAAAACACTTAGTCTCATAAAAATAATTTTTATAAAAATAATGTTTTATGACTTAATTTTAAATATATGATAAAATTATGTTGTATAATGAATTTAAAGGCACAAATTGTTTTATTAATATTAATATGAAATGTACGAGTGATTCAGGTCAAGATAAGGCCAAATTTTACCCTAAAAATTATTGATTAAAATAAAATATAAACAAATAGTTTTTATTAATGTAACATATTAATTAGTTCTAAATATTTTTTATGTTGAATTTTTATGTTCAAATAATATTTTAAAATGATGAATGTTATAACATGAATACAAATTTTATAAATTAATTTTTTTTTTTGTTTTTTTATTCTTAAATTCTTGAAATTTAAATAGAGAAATGGTTTTAAAAAAATTGTATTTTTAATATTCACATACAAAAAACATTTAAACAAAAAACATTTTGACTTAAAATATGATCTTTATTATGAATTAATAAAGGATTTATATATTTTTAAATAAAAATCTGTCATTCATAAACTAATATTTTCAATATACTCATGGATAAATTCTCTTAGAGAGTGATTGTACAATATATTTTATTTACCTACTATGAAAGACTTTTAGGTATTACAAATACAGTTTTTGGAATATCAAAATCCCCAATGGGGTATTAGTTCTTGTATACTTGATGTGGAATTTTAATTAGATATACTAGAACACCATATGTGGTATTAATGAGGTTTTATAGGATTTACTATAATACACTATTTGTTATTGGTCTAAAAATATATGCTGGGGTCGTCCATGGTAGAATGAGGGAATGCAGTTAAGGTCCTTCATGACCAAGATAACCTACAGCAATATCAAATATTTATAATAATCCATCACATGACAATGGATGGGATATATCTTGACATGCTTGATGTCAAGGATTGATATTGAAAATCTAATATGTAAGTGGTTGTAGGTATACTTGAATATATTATTTGTTACTAGTTTATTAAACATGGATATTGTACTTGGTGAGTGATCCTTGGTTGGGAAGGGAATGTGAATTTGTCCTAATACGTATATGATTTCTCTACTCTTTACTCACAGGGAATTAATATTCTTTTCTCATATTTTCGTTAGATCACCATAGGAGGATCCTACTATGTATATATGTAATGATCACTCATATATATATATATATATGGTGTTCTAGGAGATAGAGTAGGACCACATTAGTTTGAGTTTGGGAGTTTCTATTGGGGTTGTATCATAGGTTCCTTTGCTATTTTTTATTTTAGGAATTTAATTTGTTTCTCTATTTTTGACATGATTTATGGGATTTTGTTGGTTTTTAATTTTATTTATATTTCATGGTGTTTGTTATGGGTACTTCATTATTTTCCAAGGATTATCCAGGGAATACCTAAAATATTATTTTTTTATACTCTATGGGATAGTCTCCACCATGTTTCCTTTTGGAAGTGGGAATCAGGGGGTTACACATGTGTTAACTATTGGCCTACGAGGTATTTACAGTGCTAGTAAGTCATTATAGAGTGATACTAGTGCTTCGTATTGAATGTTAGGGTGTGGATTCTAGATGCAGTGGAAGCGGTGCCCATGATTAATTTTTTCTTAATCAATGACGAATCTGGGATCAATAAGATGATGAACGCAAGCACCCACATAATTTGATCAAGGATTTAGACAAGAAAAAGAGAAGACCAAAACCCAGAAGATAAGATCGATATATTTTTGTAATTAATTTAATTAAATTAAAGAAATACCTCCAAGGTTTTATTTCTTCATTGATGTGTCTTACAATGGATATGTGGTGTTTCTTCATATTATTTTAGATATTAAGGATATATCTACTCTAGAGGTGATCCACACATGCTCCGTGAATCTCTATATGTCACTGAAGGAGTCTATGAGTACTTGCACGAAAGATCCTTGCGCTTGCATATTACACGTTTGGTCACCTTGAAAACTGCTTCTAAATCATTATACTTGATCTGGTATAGAAGTAACACTCTTGTTTTTTGAGAGTGTTCTTGGAGAATAAAGGGAATCTCTAGTCTTGATAGGATTTCTCCAAAATGCTGGGCATAACAGGATTGTCTAACTTATGGGTTTCCCCCTTTGCTAATTAGAGAATATTATAACTAGGAATTTAAATCACTAGGTAATCATAAAATAATTTTCATTGGAGCCTTAATTACTTTATTAACCCATCTAAAACCCCATGTCAAATAAAAACAACAATGTTATTATTTATTTAAAAGTGATTATCCTTCTAGAAACAATTAAATATTATTTTAATGAAATAAAATTTGTTACTATTATTTTCTCACCAGACCCAAAACACGGTCCACCAATCCTCCTCAATATTTACCGGGCATTGAATAATGTCTATCAATTTATTAAATAAATATTCCTATATTATTAATTGATAAATAAATAAAAATTATATTTACTAAAATAGAAAATAAATATTTATTAGATATTTCATCTGCAATATATTCTCTCAAATAACTACTCTTGAAATAAATGCGATTAGGCATAAATGAATCATTATTAAAAAATATACGAGAATAATATTTATTCATCTTTTTTGAAATTAAATTATTTAACATATATTTGGGATACACATAGTGTGTGACCCTCTAGGACTCTTTCACAGTGGCATTAGTCGATCCTACCTAAAGTCCAAGGTTAGAGTCTAGAAGCTTGACAAGGAAACCATCGAGAAAGAAGTTAATTCTTCAATGACATGTCACCTCATACGAACTCTTACCCTGTAATATAATCCCTTTGTCACAATATCTCCAATCTAGCAGGTTGCAAGACAGTGCCTTTAACTTTTATCCTCAATATCTCATTCATTGACTTTTCAAAAATAAAACATGACTATATAACACCATGGACATTGATTCATTTATTCTATATCATTTCCATAAAAGGGACAAAGATATTAACTTATTCTAATGAATATAAGGGATAAATATTTTCTCGTTTTATGTTATAATGTAATATTACTCGTGACATACCCATTGTATCCTAAATTTCCTCTAGAATATGTCATCATACTTTTTTCAATAAATAAAATTACTTAAACCATAATATCCATTAATAATAATCTTAAATTATAAGTACCTATACACACATCCGTAGATAGGAACATCCAATGACACTTATAAATGTGGATTTCTTATTATCAGGTCTCTTTTTCATAATATCCTACTAGATATTACCAAGGGCTTACACTATGAGAAGGTTCATCAAATTCCTATGAGTCTACAACCCCGACAGCATGTATCAATTGTGTCCCTCAAATGATATCATCTGGCCATAGACCATTTATTGATGAATAGTTTCATGGAACTTCTAAGTTATCATTGTAGTGGGTAACTTCTATGACCTTTTAGTGTGACAACTACTATTGGGACATTATCACATGCTATTTAACAAAGAAGAACAATCATGATGTGATAAAGAGTTTATTATTATTCAAAACAGTGAAAATATTTTTATCATAAAGTACATAGGTGCTGGTTTAAGGGAACCAACTCCAACAAAAACCCACTTTCAGAAGAGCCAACTCCTATCAACCGTTAGTTCGCTAGCTCTCACATGATACTCATGCTTCCGCAGAGATAGGCCTTTAGTCAAGGGTTCCACGATGTTCTCTTTCGGTGGAAAATCTTCTCATTGAAATTTCACCCCTTTGATGAATGTTTTTCAATAGGTGATTCTTTCGGAGTACGTACTTTTTCTGATGATGTGGACTTTCCTCTTCTGAAAGAGCCACCACTACAGTATTATCACAATCCAACATGATAGGTTTTTTACTTTTAGGCACCACATCAAGCTCCTGGACAACGTTATGAATCTATCTAGCTTCCATGGATTAATTAGAAGCCGTTATATACTTAGACTCCACTATAGAATCAAATACAACTGAATTCTTTGAAATCTTCCATCTCACAGCTCCTCCATTGAGAAAAAAACATTTCCTGATTGTGATTTAAAATCATTCTGATAAAACTAAAAACCAGCATCTTTATAGCATCTGATGATAAGATCCTCTTATCCTTTATGGACCAAGAATATACTCATATTTATTCTTAGATACTTATGGATAGCCTTTACAACAGTCCATTTCTATTCTCAAGCATCTTCTTGATATATTACTACCATGCTCAGTGTATAAGCAACATCAAGTCAAGTATATAGCATGGCATACATGATTGATCCTATCACTAAAGTGTGTCAGATCTTACTCAATTTATCTATATCTTGTTCTGTCTGTGGACACATTTTTTTAGAAATATGCATTCCATGTGACACTAGAACCAATACCCTCATGGATTGTTCTATACTGAATATCATTAGTATCTAGTAAATGTATGTACTATGACCTAATCTAAGAAGTCATGTGGATCTATCACGAATGATCTTAATCCCTAGATTGTAGGCTTGTTTTCCTAAGTCCTTCATGAAGAAGCACTTGTTCAACCATTCCTTAACATACTATAAGACTAATATGTTGTTTCCAATAAGTACTATGTCATCATTATATATTACTAGGATAAAAACCACATTTCCATTAAACTATTTGTAAACACATGTCTCACATTCATTTTTAATGAAATAAAATTCCCTTACGGATTCATCCAATTAAATGTTCAATGACCTCAATGCTTGATTCAATATGTAAACCAATATCTATAACATTAAATCCCTTTTGGCATCAGTTGGTGTCAGAAAATCTACTGGTTGTGACATATAGTCATCTTCTTGTAGGTTCCTGTTAAGGAATGTGGTTTTGTCATCCATATTCCAAATCTCATAGTCATGGTAAGTTGATATGGCAAGTATAATTCTTATGGATTTAAAAATGGAAATTATTGAGAAGGTTTCATCATGGCCAGTTACTTAATGTTTTTTGAATCCTTTAGCCACTAACTTTTCTTTATAGGTACTTAATTGACCATTCATGTCCAGTTTCTTATTGAATACCCATTTTCACCCAATAGGATTTACATCAACATGTGCATCGACCAGAACCTAAACATGGTTCTGATACATGAAATCCATATCAAAATTCATAGATTCTAGGAATCTTGCAGCTTCTGAGATCTCTACCACCTCCTTGTAAGAGATATGTTCATCATTGTCTGACAATAATGAGTCACCATCATTAGTGATAAGAAAACAATATCTCTCAGGTTCTCTTACTTCTCTTATACTCTTATGCAGTACTTTTGTTTCAGGAACTACTTCTTCTAAGAAGACCTTTGTAACTTGTTCTTGTGCGAACACTCGTGAATCGTGAGCATGAACTCCATCGAAGTCAATCTTTCTCCAACTAACCTTTTTGAGTATGTTCTCCCTCTCATGAAATATGGCTTGTCTGGAAACAATCACTTTCTTATATGAGGTGTTTTATTGGTAGTATTTCATTATTTCCATGGGTTACCCTATAAAGATACACATCATGCCCCGAGGTTCTAGTTTATTACCTGAGAAATACTTAACCAATTCCTCATAACCCCACACAAGTGTATGTGAAAAATTACTTTCTTCTCACACCATTTCTTGAAGAAGATTCCATTTTACACCTTAGTTGGTACTCAGTTTAATGTGTACGATTCATTTTGTAATGCATATCCCTAAAGGGACAACATAATATTTGCATGAATCATAGCCAATCTTACCATGTCTAACAAGGATTGGTTCCTCCTATCACTAACTCCATTCTATTGTGGTGTACACGATAGAGTGATTTAAGATATAATCCTAGACTCCCATAGTAAGTCGATGAACTCTTTGTTCATATATTCTCCACATTAATTCAATCTAAGATTATTTATCTTATTACCAATCTGATTCTCAACTTCATTCATGAATTATAGTAATTTATCAAAGGATTCAGACATATAGAACATTGATTAGATATAGCCATATCTACTCAAGTCTTTAGTAACAGTAATGAATTAAGAATATCCTCTTATATCTTCTACTGGAAATGGTCCCCACACATCAGTGTGTACCAATCACAGAATCTATATTGCTCTTTCACCTAGTCCACCAAATGATGGTTTATTCACATTACCTTGTAAAAAAGAATGATATCTTTCAAGTGATTTTAGCTCACAAGAGCCTAAATAATCTTTTTGATAGAGCTTTCTCAAGTGCTTCTCATTTACATGACCCAGAATTTGATTCCATAAATGGGTTTTATATGAGTCTTTTGAACATGATTATTTATCTATTTCCAACACTTGGTTTTCATAATTTAATACATATATACCATTATTTAAATTTTCCATACCATAACATACATTTTTCTTAAAAAAGAAACAATTTTTTTATCCGAATTTGAAAATAAACCCATATGTGTCTAGAGATGATATAGAAATTATGTTCATGGTAACACTTGGTATATAATAACAGTTATGTAAAACCAAAATCATCTAGGTCAGCAATGAATGGTGGTAGTCACCAATGACAAGAAAATCCATCCTCGTACAATTGGCATCTCGTAGATCCACCTCTCCTATATAAAATTTTCTAAAATCTACTAGGTTCTTGCATTTGAATACATATGTGATCACCAAAAGACATATATAATACCCAATGAGTCTAAATGGAAAGATTGTAGTTGATAAAAAATGCAACTTTGGCTACCCCTTGCCCTTGGGTATAGTTCCTCTTCCAATGGAATGGCTTGCCACATTCAAAGAATAATTCCCCCTTTTCCTTTCCCTTCCCTTGGATATTATTCATCCTGGTCAGATAGTTCCTAGGGGATTTAGATTATTTATTGGTATTAAGACCCTTTTCCTTTTCCTTCCTCTTCCTATTCACCATAAAGACTATGAGTTTGTCATGCCCCATGTCCTTATCCACTTGGAGAATCTGGGTCAGAAGTTCCTATAGGGTATTCTCATTATTTATCATTTTATAATTCACAATAAAACTAGAGAAGGCCTTGGGTAGTAATGAAATTATGAGTTCATTATGAAATTCATATGGGATTTTAATATCTATTATTTCCAAACACTCAATATAGCTGATAAAGTTGAATACATGGGGCCCCATTGGCATAAACTCTCCAAGCATAGTAATGAACAAAGCGTTGGAGATCCCATACCTATATTCTCTTTCCTTCTCTTGATAGAGATCTTGAAGGTGAGACATCATGATCTATGAATCAATTTCCTCATGTTGCTTCCAGAGATTATTGGACATGGATGATATCATAAATCATTGAATATCTATAGCATCATTCACATGTTTCTCATATAGATAGATATCTTCATCACCTTCCTCATTTCTAGATGCAAATGGTAAAGGTTCTTCCAGTGCATAAAATTTTCATTCATGGAGAAGGATGACCTATTGGCAGCTTCTCCACTCCTGGAAATTTTTGGCTATGAGAAGGTTTTCCTTCTCGGTTATGGATCATAGTGATATGTTTTATTTAATTTCTATGTTGTTTATAAAAATAATATGAGAAGAATTTTAGTACATTCTCTGGATAAATTTATAAAAATAAATAAATATTTATTTATTAGTCTCCCATTATATTATCCAAACCACATAGCCATCATCATTGGATTCAGAATATCCGGTTGCTTGGATATTCTAGAGGCAAGGTTCCATATTCCATTCTCATCACCCTAACGATGATTGGTCAAGCAACTCAAATTGTTTTAGGTAGCAATTAAAAATTCCATATTTATTAACTCATAGTTCCTTGATCCATTGAGTGGACTACCCAATCCTGAAATCATTATTTTATATTTCCTCATCCTTTTGCCTCTCAGTTACACCACGTCCTACTTTGGTAGTCAACCCTTGATGTCAACCAATTTAATTCAACCGAAGGCTTTAAATTTGAATTCCCCAATAATTGAAATCACCCCAACATTGGTTGGTCAAGCACTTTGAACTATTGGTTCAATTTTAATGGTAGTAATAGAATGATATACCAACTTAATATTTTCTTGAGGGATTTTATTCATTATGCATAAATTTTCTATTAATATATTTTACACTTTCTTGTTAATATTTATTGGGAAATACTTTAATGATTAACTATGTATTGATAATATTTATGCAAATGGTGGTTTTTATCTTATTTCCATCTTGAATTCTTGTTAGTTCATTAATTATGTGACCATGAAAAAAACATCTATAATGAATAACCACGCAACTGATTGAAATAAAATAAAGGTTATGATCATGATATTTTCTAATGGTTAGTTTGTCTAGCAGTTGATATTCTAACCATGGCCATGGGTAGAAACACATTGAACCATTTAATGTTCTTTTTTACAACATTACACATGTCCAACATTATATATCTCTTAGATTGGTTTCTCGTTGACTCCATAATTAAACCACCTCCACTATCTTGGGATCTTCATCCATTAAATATGATTTTAACCCACTCGTAGGTGAGGTGTAAAAGGGGATTTACATAAAAGAAACCATGGGTATACAGGCCCTACAAATTAAATAGGAGAGAAGGCATACATGCCAAAAATTTAATTTAATGATAAATTAAAAGGAAACCAATCACATTAAATTTTCTGGTCTAGCTCATGATTATATATAAAATGAAACTAATTGGGTGTTTAATAAAACTATTATTCAATCCATTAATCATTCTTATTAAGATAAATAAATCTCGAATCGATTAATTATTATCTTTAATTAATAAATAATTTTATCTTAATACTTTTTATATATTTTTATATATTCTCATCCAATATAATTTTAAACAAATTAAATTCATTTAAAATTATCCTTTTACATAAATGTACCTTGGAAGTAACGCGGTGAATACCCGTATGAATTTACCCAACATGTATAAAATTTGTTTATTGTTTTAATCTTGTGACATATGGCATACATGATTTAATGCCTATGATCACAACATGTACTTCACAAATGATTACACAAATCACATGATTGTTTTGGCCATGGGTTATGCTTCAACACACAGAGATACAACCTGTAATACAATATAGAGATGATATGTATTTCTGAACATTAGACAAACATTACAGTTTTAATATTATGTAATTTGGTAACTATACATGGCGTGAAGTTCTAACTAAATGGTGTATACCTCCTTCAACATCTATCATAAACACACTCATAGGGACTCAGTTTGCGAGGCTTACTTTAGAAATCTTGGAGTACACAACGTGTCTAGTGCGCCAGATACCATGTTTACTCTTGGTTACATGGTCACCATTCGGTTGAGCTATGCAAGGGATATATGGTTTGTACATGACCCTAAGGGGAATACAATCCATTTACAATGGGCTACATGGCATGTAGTCTGGTAATCGTTTTCCTATCTGTCCTGGTCAGCACTTGATGTATGAATTAACTACACCATGTGTCATTAATGCACACAACTTGAGTAATTACTGAACTACTTCTAATGCGCTAGACATAACAACACAACATGTAATTCTGATTACATGGCATTTACTAACTTGTTACCTAAAATGAATCATTGGAACCTATGGATGAGATCCAAAATTTAATTTTAATAAAAAAATTATCATTTATATTAGATATGTGAGAAACGATAGGGGAAGAATATATCTCAAAATTCAGAATACAATAATGATTAAAACTTTAATTGAGAAACTAATTTATAAATGATAAAAATATCAACGAATTATTTAAGTGATTATAAATAATAATATGCTTGCCCTTTTATTCCACTTGTAGGTTCCGGGCGTAGTGAAAGTATGAGAGGGTGCACTACCGAACAATATTTTTTCGGTAATCAATAAACAATCTGGGATCAATATGATGATGAGTGCTATTATCCACAGAATTAAATTAGGGATCTAGAAAAGAAAGGGTGAATCTTGAAACTAAAAAGGGGGGATCACCATAATTGTTTAATAATTTATTTAATTAAATTAATGAAATACCTATAAGTTTTTCCTTATTCATTGATGTGTATGACCAAAGATCTCTGGTGAACCTTCATTTCATTGTAGAGTTAAAGGATAGATCACCTCTATCTGTGATCCTAATGTTCTCTGTGAATCTCTAGATTTCGTTGAAGGAGTCTCTGAGTGCTAGCACGAAAATCCATGTGCATGCATCATCCGCCTTCAATCACCTTGAGAGCCTCTTCTAAAGCGTTCTCCTTGATCTGCTGGAGAAGGACTTCTCTCATTCTTCAGAACAATCTTAAAGAAGAAATGGAATCTCTTAGATTAAGAGGATTTCTCCAAAATGCTGTGCACAACATGATTAGCTAGCCTCTAGGTTTCCCCCTTGGCTAATTAGAAAATAATGTAACCAGGTATTTAATTCACCAAATAATCCAAAAATAATTCTCATAAGAGTTTTAATTATTTTTTAACCCAAGTAAAACCCCATGTCAAATAATAATATCAATTTTATTATTTTGTGACACTAGATTATCTTGAATGTTACAATTAAATATTATTTTAATCAAATAATATGTAATATTATTATTTTCTTACCAGACTCGAAACTTGGTCTGCCAATCCTCCTCAGTATTAATTTGTCCATGAATAATGACTATTTATTTGTTATATAATTATAACTACATTATTCGTAAATAAATAAATAAATATTATATTTAATAAAATAGAAAATAAATATTTATTAGATATTCCATTTATAATATATTCTATCGAATACCTAGTGATGAAATAAATGTGATTGTGCATACATGAATAATTATTAAACAAAAACTGGTAATAATATTTATTCAACTTGTTAAATAATAAATTGTTTAACTGAGATTCTAGAGACACTTAGTGTGCCACCCACTATGCCTCTTTTTCTGTTGAATTTTGTGAGAATGCCTAAAGTCCAAGGATATAATCTAGAAACATGCCGAGGAACCCATAAATAGTGAAGTTAATGCTACAATTACATGTTACATTATACAAAATCTTACCATGTAATATAATCCATTTATCACAATATCTCTAATAGAGCAAGTTTCATTCCAGTGTCATCAACCTATATGCTCAATATCTCATCCATTGACTTTCTAAAAATAGAACATTCAAATAAAACACCATGGCCATGGATTTATTTCCCTGACTGGGCCTGAGATATTAAATTCTATTAATGAACAGAAGGGATAAATCCTTTCTCGCATTATTCATTAATTCAATATTACTCATGACGTACCCAACGTATCATACCTCACCGCAAGCATATGCCATCAGGGTATTCATCAATACATAAAGGTACGTGACTCAAAATATACATTAATAATAATATTAATGTCTAAGGACCAATACAAATGTATATAGACAGGAACATCCAATGACACTTATAAATGTGGATTTCCTAATGTTGGGTCTCATTCTCATAATTTATAATTAGATATTACCAAGGGTATACACCATGAAAAGGTGACTCAATGTATTATCAGTGTCCACACTAGATTTCCAGTGTCGTTTGTGTCCCTCAAATTATATCATCCATCTATATAACATATATTTAAGAATAGTGTCATGACACTTCTAGGTTCTCATCGTATCAGGGAACTGATATGACCTTTTAGTGCAACAAATACTCTTGGGACATTATTACATGCTATGTAACATAAATGAACAATCATTATGTGATAATGAATTTATTGTCATTAAAAACCATGAATATAACTTTATCATAAAGTATAATGAAGTTGGTTCTAGGGAACCAACTCCAACATAGGGTGCAAATTTCAGTTAGGATATGGTAATAACACAATTGGAAGGTAGGAAATCTATTAAAATGGAAATTATTATGGAACTATTGTAATGGAGATTTGATTGAACACAATATTTTATCAACCGTTGTGATTGAATGAAAAATCATTTAGTATTCCAACATTAGTGAGTATGGTTATTCTTCTTTTATGGAGGAGGCCGAGGAGAGGATCATGCATCATACATATATGAGTTAAAATGTAATTGGGGTGATTTTAGGGGGAAATAATTAATTTTTTTTGGATTAATAAAATTAAATTCCATACCACCATGAATATGTATTTTCTTTTTCGTATAGGGATATCATCCTATCAAGTACATTGTATATCTCGGTTTTATGAGGATTACTAGGATTACACAATTTACCCACTATATGATAACCCATCATAGAATAATTTTTTCTAAAATAAGACGTTTTTTCCATTTCGTTGGAATATTATAGTGAATAATCAAGGGAAATTATATGATTTATAGATGCAGTGCTAGTCATATGTGTTTGATATTTCATTCAGTCTAGTTCGATCTTAGCTTGATTTTTGGGTTGCACTAGTGGTCCTTCATATAAGAGGAGCATCCCATTTGTGGGGGGATCTATTTAGTAGGGAAAAAAGAGGAGGATCTTTCAAGTGTATATTTTTATAAATAATCTAGAGTATATATTCTATATTAAATGATGGTGGTGGTAATGAGGAACAAGTTTCTCTGACATCAATAGAGTGGCATGAGCATGTGGGAACATATGATTGTATTGAAGGTCAATAGGAATTTTGATCAAATAATTTTTCTTGATGAGAATTATTGAGAACACCATATAGATGAATCTCTATAAACAACTACTCTATATACAGTCACCCAATTTCTTACCTAAATACATAAAGGTGTAGATAAAGGAGGAAATGATTCACCCAATGCATTTTTAGTATGAATTCCCTATGATAGTAGAGTGACTTATGGACTTGGGATTTAGATGGGGGATTTTGGATATCTGGATGGTTGAGGTTTTGATCAATGGGGAGCTGACACCACTAGTTTTCTTCACACAACTCTAGGGATAATATCTCTCAAGTATCTACCAGTGGATCCCAACCAATGTGCTTTGATTTTTGGAGATATGTCAACTGGTTATTTCAGTGCCCCATCATCCTAAAAAATTATCATGGTGCTGGTGTTTAGTTTCTATATCCACATTAGTAGTATTATCATTAAAAGTAATTTTAGTAGGAGGAATTGTCTTATATCTCTCTAAGAGGAGACAAACCTAGTAGGGGACAACCCTATGATTACCATCACCCCCACATACCAAAAGTAAATCATGGAATTTAAGGAGGATGAAAGGAGAGCTAGTGAAGATGATGAACTAGACAAGGAAAACTAAATTCCATTGAAGTTATAGCTACATAGGGGATATAAATCATAAATGGTTTAATTATATTATAATATATATTTTTCTGTCCCTTAATTAAATCTAGATCATTGTGTACCATCATTTCACTCACCATGGTCCGATCTGTGGGAATTAGAGTGTAGAGGTAACCTAGACTCTTAGTGTTAACCATTTTAGTTAGAGTTAATTATATTTTATTATGTGTGTTGAGGGTGTGAGATGATGCTGGGACAACAAAATTCATTTGGGGATATTTTCTTATTATCGGTACATCTATAATATTCCATTCATGGCTTGTATTATTTGTGATTTATATGCATATCTATATATTTCTACTAGAGGGAGATTAAATTCTATGATGAGGAGGGTCTATATAAGGTCTCAATTATTTAGTGGGATTATAAAATGGTTAATATATATATATAGATAATATATTTTCAATTATAATCTTGGACCATAGATCAGACGATAGAGTTCCATTCAGTTTTTAAATAGTTCATTGATGTCTTCCTTAGAGTGGTTGTGACCCCACCCGCACAATGTAACATTGAGATCAATATAGAGCTCAAAACTGTTGTATCATCAATTTTATGGTCCCATAATAATTGAAAACTTATGAATTGTGGTATTTGAGTATTTAGATTGATTATCTGATGTGGAAGGGCTTTTTTAGCTGACTAGGTCACTGTGGAGTCCATTGATGTTATTGACCATGAAGTATAATGGTGATTAGAGGATACATATGGATTACTAGTGATTAGACCATATGAACATCAAGAATCTTAAAATTCTTCAAAAAGTATATGACCAATTAAATCAGTTGAATAGAACCAACGTTTTTTCATAGATCAATTTGTGGTCTACCTATCAAAATATTGTGGGGAATGAAGATGATATCTCATAGAATATCTTCAGATATAGTTCTGGTCACTTTGAATTTTTCTTCATGTAATTAGGTGTAATGAATACAACAACTATGATAATGGGGATCATTAAAACTATATTATGTGAGTTTATAGACTTTTATTTTTATTATTCATCGATGTTATCCTTATATACTTATTGTACAAAGTGGACTGTGTGGGTCATGTAAGATTTTTATTGATGTCTCCCTAACACAATCAGATTAATTATAAGATATCCATATTCTTTTTTTTCATATGTTATAAGTGAACTTCCATGTAAATTTGGATCCTCAACATAGAGTTCTTATAGAAACAACCAAGATTCAGTTGGGTTTTTTTAGGAAAACACCCAAGATCATAAATGAGGTATGTAGTTTCATTGGTATTATGGGAAACTATAAGAGGTTTGTAACTATATTTTCCAATATATAATCCCTACTGTAATCTCTCGCAAGGAAATTTAGGACATTTATATGGATTGAGTAGTGTTATTATTACTTCCATTACCAAAAGAATAAGTTGATCAATGCTCTTATTCATTGACTCCTAGATATTTGTGTGATGATTGAGGAATACTTGTATATTTCTAATATTTTCTCAGGGTGTGTCTTGATGAAGAATATGGTAGTGATCCCCTATGAATCTAGGTAGTTATTCCCCCATGAGAATTATTATGTCACCCATGATCAATAGTTGGAAATAATGTTATTTTAATTGAAGTTGTGGTGACATTAACTCATTGGGGAACAATTTTTGATCTTCACGGACCACATGAATCTTAGGTAATCATTCTCTCTGTTTTATCAGAACCTACAATAGTGGTGGTTTATAGTTTTTCTTTAGGACTAAAACATTGAGAAATAATTTACCCTAGTGAGAGGAATTTAAATGGTTGGTGGACTGAAAATAATTTTTTGCGGAGATTATATTGAAATGGGATAACTTTGGATTATGTAAAATAATATTTTTCCTTGCATCTTGGAATAAGGTATGTTTATATCCATTTATTATTATTCTATATGATGGTATAGTCCCCCTTGTTTTGGATGGTATAGTATTTTCAGTCGGGAGACTCATGGGTGTAGGTGATATGGGGTTATGTTTTTTATGGTAATTCCAGAGAGGTTTTTTTTCAGATGGCATGGAGCATCATGTGGTTTATTAAAAGAGGTTGTTTATTCCTTTAGTTATTATGGATATGATTATATCATTCTCTCTACTCCCAATTTCTCCTTATCACTAAATTCCACACCCAAATTAATATAAAAAAACAGAAAACCATCCATACATGGAAGGATATATTTCTAGATTGAATCTTATATTTTATTGGATCATGGATAAATCATCTAACCCTAGATGAGTTTTCTTATAAAAACCACTATAACACATCCATTGATGTGGATCATTTAAATTCATTTTATGGGTGGCCATTTCAATATGAATATTTTGGGACTGATGTGGTAGAGTAGTCTATCCTTTGACCTAATGTGGTAATGACTATGACTAAGAAGGTCCAGATGATTTAGGATAGGATGACATCATCCCATGGAAACCAGAAGTCTTATAAAGATTGGATAAATATATGTTTGGTGTTTATGGTTAGTGACCATGTTTGTTTGGGGTTTCAACTCATTACAATATTTTGATGATTTTTAGGGTTGTATGATATATTCTATATTTTTTTGGACCTATTGCGTGTCGATTATAAATTCCCTCATAGATAAGCCAGATTTATGACGACTTTCGTGTGATGTAGCTTCACCAATACCATCACGATGATACCCATTTCATTGATTAGGGAGAGTTGAATGTTTGAAGATGATGCAAACTATGTTTAATAGCATGTGGAGATTCAAGACTATTAAGAGAAGGTGTTGGGTGGTTATATTATTCCCTTGGATCATCTCATGCAGTGACACATTAGTATGGATGATATAAATATAGAAAAAATGTAAAAAAATATGTGCTCAATATCCTGAGTCGGTCCTTTATTTTTAGGAGTTTGGTCCAATTTATGTTTATATATTGGATCGTATATCCTCTTTAAGGTAGTGTTTTTTTAATAGTCGTGTTCCATTTTGAGTAGTATGTTTGACAAATGTTTTTTAATATTTACTGATGATATTCGATGTTTATTATTATAATTCATCATATGTGTCGATTTCATTATTGATGTTGAGTTATACTTAAGATGTATCTCATGGGGTGGTTCATTGTCCCCTCCTTTTTATTTCTTACATTTTGTATTAAATTCTTATTTATATGAATTTTTGAGAGGGATATGATGTAAAGGCTTATATTTTTATGAGTATTTCCTTTTTAATTTTGTCGCTTTTTTTGTCTCATGAGAGTTTACATAATTTTGTAAAAATTATTTTAATTTGTTTTAAAATTTAATAGATATTTTTATGTGAGTAAATTAATTTATAAGTGATTTGAAAATTTTTAAATAATAATTACTTATATATTTTATTATTTATAAGATTTATTAAATAAAATTTTCATTTTTTTTAATTTTTTTTATAATTTTTAAAACCCCCTCCCTAAATAATAGAAAATATGTCTACATATATATAGGGATTGTGTTTATAGTGTACATTAATGTATTATGTATTTTAGGGCTATATAAATGTGATAATGTGTTTTTCATATCTCTTTAATGGTAAGGTAACTTTATTATTTTGTGTAATAATATTTTTTTGAGATATTCAATGGTAAGTTTGTTGCTTAATATGATATTTAAAGGTATCTTACTATCCCCTTTAGTTTTATTAGGTTCACCCCATTTTTTTCTCTGTTTGATTATGTGCAATATTTTCTATGTAATGGTATAATTGTTATCCTGTCGATGTAGCTAGATATTTTTATAAACATTATAATGGTCTATTGATTCTTCTGTGAGTGTCATCTCAGGTAAGGGTGAGTTATTTGAAGGTTAATTTGAGCTATATTAAGCCAGTTAGAACTAACCTTATATAGAGATTCCCTATAGAATGTTAGTTGTGATTTTTAGAGAGATTAATTCATATTTCATTTTAAATTACTCTCCTATAATTTGTAATGAAGATAAATATAAATAGTAAATATAAATCATGGGTATAGATTATTTGGCAAGGAAGATGAATAAAATAATTAAATTTATTAATTATTACTAATTTTAAAGTGATGTGTGATGAAAATAAAAATAAAAATACTTTTTATTAAAATGGAATGACAAATCTGAGTTTTTTAGAAACATCCATGAATAATATCTATATTTTAACACTATTGAGTTCACTCCATTTATTCAATTTTATTTATTAATAATGAGCTAGGACGGTCAAGGTCCTACCATTTTAGTTGTGTGTGTCTTATTCAATCTTCCCAAACCTCTACTACAATTTCTATAACTCAATTATCAGTATCCTCTCTTTTATGTTTGCGGGGTGGAGCATGTATGGAATCATTCTTATGGAAACCCTTATCTTTAATAAACTTTATTTCATAATTTATTATATAAAGATACACAAAAAACAATATCAAAATATCTTGATGTCTAGTTTCATTAGGATATTTGGTACATATCACATCAACTTGATATGTAGATAGAAAAAACTATTGAAATCATCCTTGGCATGATGTAAAATTCCCTTTCTCTTTTAAAAATGTATGGGGTAACATGGGGATATACATAATAAAGGGGTGAGCTCTGAATCCCAATAAAGGAATAAATAATTAATAACATGATAAAAGTACTACATGTTAGTCAATATAAATTTAAATGGGAAAAAGGGGGTGATTATGATAACATGAAAATCTAGGCATGGTATACAATGATAACATAATAGCAACATGGGAATGATGAACATAATAAAACATGACATCATAAACATAAGTAAAGGCTACCAAAATGACATCATAAAATGGTTTAAATGTATCATAATGGATTAGGATTACTCTCTATGAAAATATATGTTTTATCATGATACTAAAACATTACCCAATGGATTGTAGTTCTATACAATTCTGGGAACACTAGTTGATTTCATATCATGTACATACATAAGTGTTCCACATATATAATTCCACATAGGATTATGTTTTATCAAATTTCATCGCATGATTTTGAATTGTGGAGTAAATACCTGGAATTATCCAATTAAATAAGGATATGTATTTCAAGGTTAATAACCATGAGTGAAAATGGATATGGTATTCATAATATAACGTTTTGTCATGGAAATATCACAGGATAATTTTGGTATCACAACAGCGGTACACAAAGAATCATTGGTTAGATTAATGAGAGTGATAGTGGTGTCTATTAAAAAAGAAATCATGTGGTTAGTAAAAGGTATATATAGGAATATAATAAAACATTATCTATTGGTAATTTATTGGAATATGATAAAAAGGTTCTTGAATTAAAAAGGAGGAGAGGATCCCTTACATTGAGATGGTGTTTTATAAATCATGGGAGTAGCTTCTTGAGAGATTGGGGGAACCATGGGGGTATATAAATATTAAAAGGTTGAGTGTGGTTCTTATCCAAATGTTTTGAGTGATTATTAATGGGTTATTGGTTGTATTATAATGGAAAATACGGAGGAGTTAAATATTATTTTCCAAAAATTGATGTTAGACTATATACAAAAATGTATTCTATACCACAAATTTTACCTTTGTTTTCCCATAAATTCAAAAAAAATTGAATTGTTTTATATTATTTTACATTTTAAAGAAATAATATCATCAAAATATTACCCTTGGTGATGTGTAAGTGATTCGTGTTTATAAATAAGTTACTTTAAAACCATAACATTTTATATATGTTTTGGAGGACTCATAAAGGGTTTAAAAATTATTCAAATGACCTAAAACACATTATTAGGAAGGTTAAATATATATATATATATATATATATATATATATATATATTTCTGAATACCATTTATTGAAAATATTAAATCACTTTTGGTTGATTATGTTTTAATAATAAATAAAATATAATTATACTTTATTTAATTATTATCCAAAAAATTGATAGTCTGAGAAAATTATGAAAGATTCACCTTTGGATTATTTTGACGAGTTGAATAAATGAATAATATTTATGTTTTCTAACTAAATCTCAAATATATGATAATATATAATTTTAAATCAAAATCATTTTTTTTAAAAATAATGGTTCTCACAATAACTCTTTTCTTACCCTTATAAATTTTTTTTTTCGGATTATGTAACATTATTTTACCAATTATAAGTAATAAATATTATTTAACAATAATATTTTTTACAATATATTTTAATTAAAAAAACACGATTTAATCAAAATTAATTTCATAATTGAAGTTTCATATTACTAAAAGAAAAAAAATTAGTTTTGTATTATTGAATGATAATTTTTATCAAGCTCCTTGTTTAACCATTTATAAAGAACAAAGTATTAACATTAAAAAATATAAAAATTCACACTATTAGGATCAAGATAAACATATATTTATTACACCAGGGAACACCCAAAGTGTAATCTATGTGTCGATGAGATTTTATTGGGGTGGTTCAGCGAACATGGTTTGGGTAATGATCCCTTTGACATTGAACTTATTTCTCAAATAGTTCCTCTCATACTTAGTTGATGAATATTGGATTGGGATTGGTCAAATCCCATATTTTCTATCACCATTAAAAGATCTAATAGATGGTCCTTATAGGGTATAATATGGTTGGTCCAGGCCATCACTTTTCTCATCTATATCAATTGAAATTATCATAACAATTAATTTAAACTAATAATATGATCACTTTATAACAAATATCTTATCAATAGTCAAGATGATTAACTGTATTTTAAATCCAATAGGATAGATTATTACAAAATAAAAGTAGAACACGTGTGTTCTATAACCATATTACTTAATAAATATTTTATTAATTTTAAGAGAAGTAATTTCTTTTATTAATGTTTTGGTTGTAAAATTATTCCCCCATTAAAAATTTCACTATATAAAGTTTCATTTAAAACACTAAAATACATGAGGGTACTTATGCTTTATCACCTCATCTAGTACCAATGTTTCTTTCTCAAACTTCTGGTTCCACCATCAGAATTTGACTAGGAAACTTGTCTAGTTTTGTGTTAATTTATCTCTATGATATATGATCTTCACCATATTCTCCTCATATGAAAGTACATTTTCAATTGGTTCCACATATAGATTTAGTACATGTGATAGGTTTGGTTTGTACTTCCTCAATTGGGATACATGGAACATATCATGTGATTTGGATATGTTAGGTAGGGTTTATAGTTTATATGACACCTTTTTGATATGATAAAGGATATGAAAGGGGCATGTGTATATAATACTATGAATTTCATTCTTCTCAAACAAAATTATATTCTTCCATACTGATATATGAATTTACACTATGTCACTAACCTCAAACTCCACGTCTCATCGATGATTGTCTACTTAACAATTCTACTGAAATTTTGAGGATTTCATATAATGTTGAATAAATTGAAAATTATCTATAGTATCTTGGATAATATCATGTACCGTTATTTTATTCTCACTAAATTCATCCCAAAAAGTCATATTATGTACATCTTACTATTAAAATATTCATAATGTTCAATTGGAATGATCAAATGGAAACTATATTTTTATTATAACTCCACTGTGGGAATGTGATAATTCCAAAAACCATGGAAACCCATCGAACATGATCATAGAATATCCTCCAGAGTTTGAATAGTCCAATCAAATATAACACCCATCTGAGGGTGATAAATAGTTCTAATTTTCTCTTATACATTCAAATCATTATGAAGGATTCTCCAAAACCCCAAGGTAAACCTCATATCTTGATCATATATAATAAATATTGGAACACCATTATGTATTACCACTTTGATTATGTATAACATGGTGATTTTTTCAAGATAAAAATCATAATTGATATAAATGAAATGTGTCGAAAAGGTATGGCGATTGAATACTACCCAAATGGCATTATTTCCATTAGATATCCTAGGGAGGAAAGTGATAAAATCCATGTTTATGTTTTCCCATTTCAATACATTTATGGGAAATGGTTCCAACATACCCTTAGACTTTTGTTGTTCTTCCTTGACATTCTGGAATACCAAGAATTGAGATAAAAATACTATAATATCACTTCGTTTTAGACCACCCGAATTTTTGCTTCAAATATATATACATATTAGCGCTTATTGGAATAATAGATAAGTATGATCTATGAGAATCATCCATAAGTTTTCTCTTTAGTTATGGTATTCATGGGACAAATATATGAGTTTCAAACCATATAACTCTTTCCTAAGAAAACATGAAATCCCAAATATTTTCTACCATCTTATGTAGCAACTCATCATCTTTTTTATCCATATTTATCCTCTCAAGAATGGATGGAATAAAAGTTATTATATCATGGTAGTATAATGATCCTATAATTATTTCAATATCCATCCTTTACATGTACAAGAATATTGGATCCCTTTCAATCATCATCATGGTTAGATTTTTGGGACCCTTTATACTAATAGAATCAACATCTATGTTTTATTTTCAAGTATGGTAATTGATTGATCAATCATAATTATTTATAATCACTAAACACCTCCTTTGTCAAATATTGATCTTATTTTGTGTGAATATATACTTAAGGGTTTTATGGCCAGTATATATATATCACACTTCTCCTAATAGAGGTAATACATCAAAATAGTCAATATAAATATCACCATAGCCAATTCTATATCATGTTTTGGGTAGTTCTTCCCACAAATAACTAGTAGGAGGGATACAGGTTATCACCTTGTCATTTTTAATAAACATGAACCTGATGCACTTTTTAGATACATCACTTCATGTAACATCCCAGGTAAATAAAGAATATGACATTTTCATATTTATCCATATTTATGAATAAAATATTAATATAACTTTAAAGGGGATGCTATGCTCAATGGCGTACCCAATACGCAACAACGAGTTTCTTGGTAATCTGACGTTCCACTCTAATAATAAAATAATATTATTTTAAATTGTAGTTAACGCGTAGACGTTGTAATAGCGTGAATGAACAGAACTAAATACAAAATTATTATATATTTTTGTCAAATATTTTTACTTTTTACAATAAATGTTAGAGGATTAAAAATGCGAATGAATCCAATTTTAAGCGTAAACATTCTAATATTCTTTAAAAGGTCGATTAACCGCGTTTTGATGACGAAACTTTTTTAAATCCCATTTTTGACAATTTTAAGTGTTATATTTGAAAAACTAAAATTCTTCTTTAGAATCGGGACATCAAAATTTACTTTGTGTAAATTATTGGTATTTTTCCGATAAAGTTCATTTTTTAATGAATAGTGAAAACTGTTGTATTTTAATTCAAAACCTCTTTTTAATCTAATTTATTTATTTGATTAGATTATATTTTGAATTGGTTTTAAAGTAAAATTATAATATATTTTTACCATTTAATCTAATAGTGGTCATTGGAATTAATTTCACTTTAAAATTGGACTTAAACTAGTGTCAATCTTTTAACAGATATTGTTTCATAAAAACACGCTATTTGCTCTGACAACGGGAATTAATTATTAAATAAATTAATGTAACATATATGTTTTGAATTTTGTAAAATATACATCATTTTTTAATTCAGAATATCAAATATATCTTAGGGTGAATTTTTGGTATTTTTCTGGAAAACTTCAATTTTTGATGAATAGTGAAACCACTAAGTGGTACTTAAAAAACTGATTTTTCGTTTAAATGAAATTTTACCACCTCTGTGATTGGATTTTCAAAAATCTGACATACATGGTTGTCATTAAGAAGTAATATGTGGTTCAATGAGATTAAAATAATTTTTGGTGAATAGTAATTTTTAGGTTTTATTAATCATGATTAAAGGTAATTACTGTAATTTAAGGAAAAAAAATGCTTTAATAATATGAAATGACCTAGACACATGTCCTACCCCCATTGGATGTTTCATGGCCGACCAAGACATTCCATGTGTCAACTTGGGGACCCCATGGAGCCACTTTTATTTGAAAATGACATTAATACCTTTTTATTTAATGTTAAAATTAAAATGTCACAAACATGTGTTGTTTTACTAAAACAATTTTTAGATGGGGTTATACAAGTCATATTTTTGACTATAAATATTCATTAGAAAGATAAAAAGATTTCATACATCATTATTTTTTTTATAATTTTTAGATATTAAACAAATTAATTTATTTATGACACCGTGATGATGTAGTGATTACATCATAAATGAACGATATAAATGAAATGAGAAGATAGGGTGAAATATAAGTCTTACACTTGTCAAAAACCTATTGGATGTGTGGATTTAGAACCCTTATCACCTTATCCTAGAAATATTTCCTTTTGGGACCTTTTAAATCTGAAAATCATTTTATAATAAAGTAATATTTTATAACTTTCCAAGAGTTCCCCTCCTCTCCTCTTATAAAAGGCCCCCACCTCTATCACCTTACACACACATCTCATGCCTTTGGCTCGGCCAAAACCTACCCATTTCATCTCTTGAAATCCTTATATTCATCATTTAAGCCTCACTTTTGGAATAATCCTTTCCAAGGAAGCCTTTGTGCTCAAATCTAAGAGAGTTACCCGATTTAAGGGTAATGTCTTCCCTTGTGTTCTTTTGTTTTATTTTTCTACTCCAAACCCCTAAACTCTTTTTATTACTTTTTTTAATAACACAAGTATATTAAATATACTATAATGTTTTTATAAGATGTATTCTAGCTACACTTTCACACACCTCCGTCTAATTGTTAAAGAACATACTGTTTCTGTGGATGGCAAATTACTACCTCACGAAATGATGATTGTTCAATATTATTTTAACACTTTAAAAGGTGTCCATTAATATGTCACTATATTTATATATGATATATAATATGTTTATTATTTCCTTAAGATTCTGTATTTTTCATTTATGGAATACCTTTATGGTTTCCATTATGGGTAAACGCGATATCTTCATTTTAGGAAGTGCGGACTACCGCCCCCTCAAAGTGATTTGATTCGTTAATGCCATATGTGGGACGTATTATAGCGACAAAGACTTTTATTACATTACTATTTCATCATTTCAAATATAAACAACATAATAGTATTACACATGGAAGATCCAGAGGTTTAGTGTCTTGGGCAAACTAGGACAATACATAACAAATACAACATCAAGCATAAACATTTATTTAATTTCTTCTTCACTAGCTTCTTAGTGGCACTTGTCCTCTCCTTAGTACATGTAGTAACCTGAGGATATACATCAAAAGGGGTGAGATAAATTCTCAGTAAGAGGATAGGTAAGAACAATATAGCATTGGGTGAGCATACTCATGACATAGGAGGATGATCTTGAACATGAGAGGAGCATAAACAATAAACTTGAAATGTGGCGAAGCATAAAAATGAAACATCATGTCTTAGTGGTTAACTACCACATATACTTGTGAACAAAGTTAGAATCATGTTCACACATCATTTAAAATTTACTAATGAGATTCATCACTTTACCCAATGCATTGGAGCGCTATATAATTCCGGGCGCACCCGTCACATCATAACATTATCTTTATCATGATTTACACATAGAACACATATCAAACATGTACATATATAACCCATGGAAATGAATGGGTTTCATATCATAATAACACATTCATAAGATTTGGGTTCCCAAAATAAAGAGGGAACAACATACTTGATACAAGAACCACCAACCTTGAATGAGAGGTAAAATGTGAGATCTTGAAAGAAGAGTTCTATTTGAAAACATTTTGATGGACATAAAAACCAGTGACAAACATGTATATCCCAGAAAAGTAAAGGAAAATATTAACAAATGATCTTTGAGGAGTAACTATATCAAAAATGGAGTGAAAGAGGGAGAACCCGAAGGAAGAAAATTGGGTTCGAGATTTCCCCTTACCTTGTACTCGAATGCCTCCTTCCCTTTAATGTGCTGTATAATGACATTATATTCATTAATTAGAAATTACAGAACCTTTTATACATTAATATGGTTCATTCTGGTTTCATTATTTCATATTATGTTCCTTTGGATGACTTATAGAGTTTAAAAACATTGATCGGGGATGTTCGTTTTCATGGTTTTCTTGAGCAGTCAACTTGTATTCTTAATTTGATGTTTGGGTAGATCATGGGTAAACATCAAGAACTGATATTGCATGTAATTAATGATATTACATAAGCTTGAATGATTTTTATAATGAGTTATATTAGATCCATGTGGCTGAATCATTAGATAAGAATACATGAAGATTATTTGGGTCTAATTTGAGCGGTTTTTGGATCACAACCAACTCATTTTAACTTTTCACTTAGTAGTATGGCCATAGGTTATTTACAAAACATAAAATAGAACATAATACATATAAAATATTCTGGTTCAAACATAAAAATGGTTTCATGACCAGATTTAAGATATAAATGGAAGAAGAGAGCATGTTGTTTTTGAAGGTGATAAATTATCACCACATGAACAACATTCTCTTTAATAAAATAAAAGGAAGAGGGAAAGGGTGTGGGGTGATATAGTATACCATTATAATCATAAGATTAAATTATATGTATAATACTGGAGTTACAAAACAATTTGTATGAAGATAGGTATGGAGAGATCAGGAAAGGAACTTGAACTTGAAAGGAAATTAAAGGAGAAGAGGGAGAGAAATTACCTTTAGAATCCTCCTCTTAAGAATCTCCTTAAAGGCCTAATATTGGTCTTTTGATGAGACCAGAAGCTCTTGGACGTGGTGGAGGGGCTAGGGAAGGTGTTTGGGCAGAGTTTAGAGAAGGCGTGGAGCTTGAGAGGTGTGAGGAGAGGAGGGAGTGAAGGGTGGCTTTTATAGTGGAGGGGAGAGGGGTTTCTTTAATATAAAATTGATTAGTTTATTAATTTCACCTAAGACAAGGAATAGTGAGTCTTGGATGACTAAGAATAGTAAATTTTACTTGTGAATTCGGGATTTGGGTGCTTACATCACTTGTGATCTCAGGAATAGTGGGTTTTAATTAAAATGTATTTATATGGTAAATTAATGTATTCTACTATTCATAAAAAATTCAAGTATCTCAGAAAAATCCCAAAATTTTACCCCAACCATTTTTTGATGTGTAGAATCCAAAAATGAAGTCCATTTTTAAAAAATAATTTTTTAAATATTATTAATTTAATATTTAATTAAAATCATAATTTACTTAACAAAAAACAGATTTTAAAATTAAAACTGATTTTGAAATTCTTTCAAAAATTACTTAGGGTCTTATAAAATTATCTAAAAACTATTAGAAATTGATTTAATAATTTATTAAAATATTTCAGGAAAATAAATATTATTTTAAATTGATTAATTATAATTAATTATTTATGACTTATAAAATACCAAAAATGTTTACTAAGGTCAAATTGTCACTTTCTAAGATGTCTAAATTTTATTTTATTATTCATAGGTAATGTTACTCTTATTTACTATTCATAAGGTTCATATTACTATTCATAAGGGTAGGTTACTATTCACACGGGTAGGTTACTATTCACCAAAAATTATTTTTGTTTCATTGGACTCCAAAAACTATCTTGAACACAACAGTGAATGTTGGATTTTTAAAATTCAAAAAATAGGGGTGAAAAAAATTATGTTTAAAGGTCACTTATCACTTAGTAGTTCATTATTTTGTGCTTTTATGACATAGATGTAAGAAGAGAATTTTCCATTGAAAAACTTTGGGTCGTTACATTCTTCCCCCCTTAAGAAATTTCGCCCCCGAAATTTCATTTTACAAAAACAGGTGAGGGTACTTCTCCTTCATTACCTCTCCTGGTTCCCACCATTTTCTAAAATAGAAAAGGTTAGAACAAAACATAAGTAAACAAGTCATGAATAACTTATTCATTTAACCAAAAACATAACATATGGGATCCCTAGGTAAATATCCTAGTGTGCATATTTGTACGTAGTCTCATGCTAGAGGTTTTCTTTAGGGTTCACTAATCCTAATTCTCAAATTAACTAAACCTTTCCTCTGATACCAACTATAGCGACCCAGACTTTTCTTACATTACTATTACATCATTTCAAAGATAAACAACATAATAGTATTACACATGGAGGATCCAGAGGTTTAGTGTCTTGGGAAAACTAGGACAATACATAACAAATACAACATCATGCATAAACATTTATTTAATTTCTTCTTCACTAGCTTCTTAGTGGAACTTGTCCTCTCCTTAGTACATGTAGCCACCTGAGGATATACATCAAAAGGGGTGAGATAAATGCTCAGTAAGAGGATAGATAAGAACAATATAGCATGGTGTGAGCATACTCATGACATAGGAGGATGATCTTGAACATGAGAGGAGCATAAACAATAAACTTGAAATGTGGAAAAGCATAAAAATGAAACATCATGTCTTAGTGGTTAACTACCACACATACTTGTGAACAAATCTAGAATCATGTTCACACATCATTTCACATTTACTCATGAGATTCATCACTTTACCCAATGCATTGGAGTGCTATATAATTCCGGGCGCACCCGTCACATTTAAACATTCATATTGCGCTATATAATTCCGGGCGCACCTGTCACATCATAACATTATCATTATCATGATTGCCACATAGAACACATATCAAACATGTACATAAATAACCCATGGAAATGAATGGGTTTCATATCATAATAACACATTCATAAGCTTTGGGTTCCCAAAATAAAGAGGGAACAACATACTTGATACAAGAACCATCAACCTTGAATGAGAGGTAAAATGTGAGATCTTGAAAGAAGAGTTCTTTTGTAAAACATTTTGATGGACATAAAAACCAGTTACAAACATGTATATCCCAGAAAAGTAAAGGAAAATATTAACAAATGATCTTTGAGGAGTAACCATATCAAAAAATGGAGTGAAAGAGGGAGAACCCGAAGGAAGAAAATTGGGTTCGAGATTTCCCCTTACCTTGTACTCGAATGCCTCCTTCTCTTTAATTTCCAGTATAATGACATTATATTAATTAATTAGAAATTCCAGAACCTTTTATACATTAATAGGATTCATTATGGTTTCATTATTTCATATTATGTTCCTTTGGATGACTTATAGAGTTTAAAAACATTGATCGGGGATGTTCGTTTTCATGGTTTTCTTGAGTAGTCCACTTGTATTCTTAAATTGATGTTTGGGTAGATCATGGGTAAACATACAGAACTGATATTACATGTAATTAATGATATTACAGAAGCTCTAATGATTTTATAATGAGTTATATTAGATCTATGTGGCCAAATCATTAGATAAGAATTAAATGAAGATTATTTGGGGCTAATTTGAGCGGTTTTTGGATCACAACCAACTCATTTTAACTTTTCACTTAGTAGCATGGCCATAGGTTATTTCCAGAACTTATAATAGAAAAAAATACATATAAAATATTCTGGTTCAACCATAGAAATGGTTTCATGACCAGATTTAAAGTATAAATGGAAGAAGAGAGCATGTTGTTTTTGAAGGTGATAAATTATCACCACATGAACAACATTCTCTTTAATAAAATTAAAGGAAGAGGGAAAGGGTTTGGGGTGATATAATATACCATTAGAATCATAAGATTAAATTATATGTATAATACTGGAGTTACAAAACAATTTGGATGATGATAGGTAGGGAGAGATCAAGAAAGGAAGTTGAACTTGAAAGGAAATTAAAGGAGAAGAGGGAGAGAAATTACCTTTAGAATCCTCCTCTTAAGAATCTCCTTAAAGGCCTATGCTTGGTCTTTTGATGAGACCAGAAGCTCTTGGACATGGGTGGGGGGGGGGGGGGGGCTAGGGAAGGTTTTTGGGTAGAGGTTAGAGAAGGCTGGGAGCATGAGAGGTGTGAGGAGAAGAGGGAGTGAAGGGTGGCTTTTATAGTGGAGGGCAGAGGGGTTTCCTTAATATAAAATTTATTAGTTTATTAATCTCATCTAAGACAAGGAATAGTGAGTCTTGGATGACTAAGAATAGTAAATATGACTTGTGAATTCGGGATTTGGGTGCTTACATCCCTTGTGATGTCAGCAATAGTGGGTTTTAATTAAAATGTATTTATATGATAAATTAATGTATTCTACTATTCATCAAAAATTCAAGTATCTCAGAAAAATCCCAAAATTTTACCCCAACCATTTTTTGACATGTAGAATCCAAAAATGAAGTGCATTTTTCAAAAATAATTTTCTAAATATTATTAATTTAATATTTAATTAAAATCATAATTTACTTAACAAAAAACAGTTTTTAAAATTAAAACTGATTTTGCAATTCTTTAAAAATTTACTTAGGGTCTTATAAAATTATCTAAAAACTATTAGACATTGATTCAATAATTTATGAACATATTTCAGGAAAATAAATATTCTTTTAAATTAATTAATTATAATTAATTATTTATGACTTATAAAATACCAAAAATGTTTTCTAAGGTCAAATTGTCACTTTCTAAGATGTCTAAATTTTATTTTATTATTCAAAGGTAATGTTACTCTTATTTACTATTCATAAGGTTCATATTACTATTCATAAGGGTAGGTTACTATTCATAAGGGTAGGTTACTATTCACCAAAAATTGTTTTTGTTTCATTGGACTCCAAAAACTATCTTGAACACAACAGTGAATGTTTGATTTTTAAAATTCCAAACATAGGGGTGACAAAATTATGTTTAAAGGTCACTTATCAATTAGTAGCTCATTATTTTGTGTTTTTATGACATAGATATAAGAAGGGAATTTTCCATTGAAAAACATTGGGTTGTTACACGTATAAAGGATGTAATTAATGGTATTACATATGATATCCTACTGGAATTATAATATACCTTAAAATCATTATTATTTAATTCCATTTAATACAAAAAAAAAGAAATAAATGAAAGTAGTGTTCATGCGTACGTATGGCTTACCATCTCCATGAATGGTACATTTCACATCTTATCTCCAAATGTTATGTACTATTATAAGTACATATATATAATGGATATATATTTAATATATTACATCTAAATGATGGATATCATTCTGGAATTATAATATATATATATCTCATTCTCTTTTAATTACATTAATATGATAAAAATGAAAGTAGCGTTCATGCGTACGAACGGCCTATCGTCTCCATGAACGGTGGTTTTAATTTTTTATCTCCAAATGATATGGAATAGTATAAAATGAATATATACTAGATATATATGATATTTAAAACATCAATTAGATTCTGGATATGATGTACCTATAACTACATGGATAATTATTTTCCAACAAGTTCAATTTTTACTCATGTACCGAACATCGACAAAAACATCTGATATGAACTCACTTTATTAACAAATTTTTAAAAAATTATAATATGTGATATTAACTGAATAATAATCTTTAAATTAGGTCCTTAAGAAATTATAAATTGACCAAATTTTATTATTCAGGAGATTAAAGAACGATCGAGTCATGTCAGACACGAGGTAAGGGATCCTACCCCTCTCTTTCTTTTTAAGTACACTATTTTATGTCATTCATTTTAATCTCATCTTTCTTATGATTGGGATGTTCTTTTATATTACTCTTTATTTACTTTTTATTTTCATATGATGAGAGACCCTATTTTCTCTCATCAATCCATTTTGGATGTTTTGAGTGGCGCTGTTAGGCTGCCGAATTTTCGTAAGAGATCTAACCTCTCTCTTTCTTTTTAAGTACTCTCCATTATGTAACTTCTTTTAAGCTCCTCTTTGTTATGATGGGGGATTTTATTTTATATTCCTCTTGATGTAAATTTTATTTTAATATTATGAGAGACCCTATTTTATCTCATCAATCCATTTTTGGAAGTTTTAAGTGGCGCCGTTAGGCTGCCAAGTTTTGGTAAGGGATTTTTTATCTCACTTTTAGTTCCTTGAGATTTATGCTACATTTTAAACCATTTCATTTGAGTGGTGTATGTACATCCCATTATTATACTCTTTGTGTAATATAACTTCATTTATGGGTATTTACATATTCATTGTATGACCCTTCTTCAATGGGGTGTACGTTTCAAAAGTTACCCAAGTCGGTAAGGGAACCTTTGACCCTCCTCTTTTTAAAAGACTTCTTCTGTTATGTCTTTTAATTTTAATCTTATTATGTGGGGATATATTCTCATATATCCTTATTGACTTAAATTTTATGTACAAGAGATGAGTGACACTTTATCTCTCTCATAAACTCATTTTCTAAAATTTGATGTGACGCCGTTAGGCTGTCAAGGGAACTTCTTAACCCAATTTCGATTTCTTTGGGTTCAACATGTAGTTATTGGATATGTCGTCCTTTGAATATGTGTGAATGACATTAGATTATTTTACACATAATATCCACTTATATTGGGTGTATTTATATTTGTCGCACATAATTATAAGATTTATTTATCCTTAATTTAAGGATACCATCTTTATAATGGATTTCATCTCAATTTACATTTCCATTGAGGCTTCATTGTTTTTATGCACCAATTCACTCTTATATGGTGAATATACTGTCCTTTGTAATATAATATCATGAATCCCTTTATTTTCATGATGTTATAATGTTTTTATTAAATTTTATTCCTCAATTATTTTATTCAAGTGTCTCTCAATTTGTTAAAAACCCTTTTACAAAAATATCTTTTTAAATGTTTTAATGATTTAATCTTATAAATATTTCTCATTAATATCCATGTTTTAAAAATGGTTTTAAGGATTTATTTATATGGATATTAATGGTTTAAAATGTTAAAAGCTTCAATGTGGTATGGGACAATTTGATTTAAAAATTACTTTATTAAATGTTTTAAATGGTTTTGAAACTGGTTTTTAGAATGGATTCATTATTTCAATATCTTAAAATGTTATATTGTTATTGCAATGTGGGAATGTTATCTTTCCTTTATGATTAAGTTATGTGATATGATTATGTTATGGTTCTTGTGCATTGTTATGAAGATGGGTGGTTTCGTGATAAACTAAGGGCGGGTGAGCCCAATATAGCTCTCCAATGCATTGGGTAACGCGAAGGAGTTAAATGTTAAGGTTTCTCTGAAGAGATTTAGGGAATATACTGTGATGGGTATTCCAAACGTAACCAAGAGGGTTACTCCCTATGTAATAATGTTATGAATGACTCAATTTACCTTTATGTATTATGATTTCTATGATTTATTCTTGATTTTATGAGGTCTGTTAAAGTGATTATGTTTTATGGGTAAAGTATGATTTCATTATTTTATATATATGTACTCATGTTTCCTTTCCAGACTTTTTATAACCCTTACTGAGCTTTTTATGATCACCCCAAGATTTTTAAATGTTTTTCACCTGTCAAGGGAAAGGTGGATGATATGATGATAGTGTCAAGGAAGTGTCAAGAAAGAATCCATGTTTTATTTTAAATATGTTTCTGTTGATGTGAAAAAATGAATATTATCTTTTATATAAACACTTTGTTTCAATGTGTAATGTAATTCATGATTTATTATCTAATTATCATAACCTCTATACCTGAAAAGATCCTCAATGTGAATTATTCGTTTAATTCAATATTAAGTAAGGTTTAATTCTGGGGCCTTATATTTGGTATTAGAGGAAAAGGAGGTAGGAATGAATCCGATCCTTGGGAACTCTCACATGTGAGCGTTGGATGAAGTATGGCTCTCCGCCCAAGGGCTTCATGTGGAAATGACTGCCACTGGGGATGGTGGTGTGTCCCACCCAGGAGGTGTAGCCGCGCATGGAGTGCCCTGATAGGTATCAATTATAGTCCCCTGGAAGTAATTCCAGACCGTTATAGTTGGTATCAGAGGTCAGTTTAGATAACTTTAGAGGTAAGGGTATTCTCTAGGCATATGTGACATTACCATAATGGTTAGGATTTCAGAAAGAGTCATATATTTAGATAAAGTGAATGAGTAATTATATCTTAGTGTTTATTTTCATCTTTAGTACATGATGGTTTTGTTGATATACTCACACTGACATTTCTGTTTTTAGTGAATGGATGGATCTAGCAGGCACCAAAGTGATGATAGGTTTGAAGGAAACTGTGGTGGTTCTCTAATTAAGAGACTGAATGAAATGGGGGATTCAATGAGGAAACTTGTGGTTGTTCTAAACCAACTATCAAGGAGTCATGATCAACCACTTGTACCTTGGTATGTTCTGTAATGCATCATGTACGAGACTACCAATTGATGTGGAAGTTTATGTAATAATTATAAAGGTAACCATTAGGGTTTATACAATCCTTACTTTTGAGGTAATTATGGGTTATTATATATTATGATGGAAAATGAAAGGCATGGGATAAAATTGATGTTAAAATATGTTATGATTATTTTTGAAGATTTTATCTTGTTTTGGGGAATGTTTTAAGAATTATATAGTTTTTGGAAAAGGACAACACGCAGACCGTGTGACAACCTGTCACGTCGGACAAAGCTGCAGGAATCGAACCCACAACCAAAGTGCGACTGGTATTTATCACCTACCACCGGACTATGTGAAGTCCATGGTTAGTATGACTTATTCTTTTTAGTTATATGACTTTATGAATTATGAGTAAGTTGATTTTGGGTTATCTATGGAAATTATTAACCTATCATGAAGGATATGTGATTAGGTTAATTACTTTTCAATATGATAATTTAAGAGTAACTGATTTTATTTGAAGATAACGGTTAATTTATACCTTGGAAGACTATGTGATTAAATCCATCAAATATTTGGGTTTCAATCTTAGTTTGGTTTACATTGAAGAATTTTATGGACAATTGTTTATTGAATGGTATTGTTTGAACTTTGGGTTTTGTTGGACAAATTTTGGAGATTATGAATAGATTTTCTTTTTTATAAAGGATTATCCATTTGTGGATTATCTGATCTTCTTCTAACAATTTTGGATTTGGATTTTGTCTAAAGACATGGGAAATATATAGTTCTCTTTTGTGGATTAGGTGATTCTCAAGAACTTTATTATAGTACTCTTAATGCGAACAAGTCATCCTAAATACTCTTCTTTTGGAGAAAATATGAGTTCGTGTAAGAAATCTAGTAAAAGTTGAAAGTCAACATGACAATTAAGTAAGCTTCCTTATGTTTTAGTTAAGCTCATAAATAAATTCCACAATGAACAGTAACTTAAAACAAAAATGTTGTGTGTTAATTTTTCCTACTGGGGAATCAAATACCATTTAACCCATCACAAGTTTGTGATTTTCTTGTTGTTAACTTTCTCATAGACATGTTTACTATCAGTCTCCCTCAGAACATGGCCCTTTGTTTTTTCTTCCATGTCCATGTTTTTCTACATGGAATCCTAGTATGGGTTAACTCGGGTGACCTTTGTAATTATCTTTCTTTATTTTAAAGTTATAGTTTTAATGACTCTTGTTCCGATGTGGGACTTTTCAATGAAGTTTCCATGCCCAATTTTAAAATTGCGAGGACGCAATTCCCAAAAGGGGGGAAGGATGTAACACCCCAGGTAAATAAAGAATATGAAATTTTCATATTTACCCATATTTGTGAATAAAATATTTATATAACTTTAAAGGGGATGCTATGCTCGATGGTGTACCCAATACCCAACAACGAGTTTCTTGGGAATCTTACATTGCACTCGAATAATAAAATAATATTATTTTAAATTGTAGTTAACGCCTAGCCGTTGTAACAGTGGGAATGAACGTAACTAACTAAAAAAATGATTATATATGTTTGTAAAATTTTTTTACTTTTTACAATAAATGTTTGAGGATTAAAAATGCGAATGAATCCAATTTTAAGCGTACACATTCTAATATACTTTAAAAGGTCGATTAACCGCCTTTTGATGACGAACCTCTTTTAAATCCACTTTTTGATAATTTTATGTGTTATATTTGCAAAATAAAATTCTTCTTTAGAATCAGGATATAAAAATTTACTTTGTGTAAATTATTGGTATTTTTCCGATAAAGTTCATTTTTTTAATGAATAGTGAAAAATGTTGTTTCAAAACCTCTATTTAATATAATTTGTTTATATGATTAGATTATCTTTTGAATTTGTTTTAAAGTCCAATTATAATATATTTTTACCATTTAATCCAATAGTGGTCATTGTAATTAATTTCACTCTGAAATTGGACTTATACTAGTGTTAATCTTTTAATAGATATTGTTTCATAAAAACACGCTATTTACTCTGACATTGGGAATTAATTATTAAATTAATTAATGTAACCTATATGTTTTGAATTTTTTAAAATAGACATCATTTTTGAATTCCGAATATCAAATATAGCTTAGGGTGAATTTTTAGTATTTTTCTAGAAAACTTCAATTTTTGATGAATAGTGAAACCACTAAGTGGTACTTAAAAAACCGATTTTTCGTTTAAATGAAATTTTACCTCTGTGACTTTATTTTTAAAAATCCGACACACATGGTTGTCATTAATAAGTAAAATGTGGTTGAATGAGATTAAAATAATTTTTGGTGAATAGTAATTTTTAAGTTTTATTAATTGCGATTAAAGGTAATTAATGTAATTTAAGGTAAAAATAATGCTTTAATAATATGAAATGACCTAGAAACATGTCCTACCCTCATTGGATGTGTCATGTCCGACCAAGAAAATCCATCGGTCAACTTGGGGACCCCATGGAGCCACTTTTCATGGAAAATGACATTAATACCTTTTTATTTAATGTTAAAATTAAAATTTCACAAACATGTGTTGTTTTACTAAAACATTTTTTAGATGGGGTTATACAAGTAATATTTTTGAATATAAATATTAATTATAAATCTAAAAATATTTCCTACATCATGATAGTTTTTTTATAATTTTTAGATATTATATAAATTAATTTATTTATGACACCGTGATGATGCAGTGATTACATCATAAATGAACGATTTAAATAAAATTAAAAGATAGGGTGAAATATAAGTCTTAAACTTGTCAAAAACCTATTGTATGGGTGTATTTAGAAACTTTATCACCTTATCCTCGAAATATATCCTTTTGGGACCTTTTAAATCCGAAAATCATTTTATAATAAAGTAATATTTTATAACTCTCCAAGAGTGCCCCTCCTCTCCTCTTATAAGAGGCCCCCACCTATACCACCTTACATACACCTCTCAAGCCTTTGGATCGGCCAAACCCTGCCCATTTAATCTCTCCAAATCCCTATATTCATCATTGAAGCCTCACTTTGGGAATAATCCTTTCCAAGGAAGCCTTTGAGCTCAAATCAAGGAGAGTTACCCGATTTAAAGGTAATGTCTTCCCTTGTGTTCTTTTGTTTTATTTTTCTTCTCCAAACCCCTAAACTCTTTTTATTACTTTTTTTTGTAATAACACCAGTATATTAAATATACAAGGATGTTGTTATAAGAATTATTCGAGCTACAATTTCACACACCTCCGTATAATGGTTAAAGAACACACTGTTTCTGTGGATGGCGAATTACTGCCTCACGAAACGATGATTGTTCAATATTATTTTAACACCTTAAAAGGTGGCCATTAAGATGTCACTATATTTATTTATGACATATAATATGTTTATTTTTTCCTTAATCTTCTGTTTTTTTTATTTATGTCATACCTTTATGGTTTCCATTATGGGTAAACGCGATATCTTCATTTTAGGAAGTGCGGACTACCGCCCCCTCAAAGTTATTTGATTCGTTAATGCCATATGTGGGATGTATAAATGATGGAATTAATGCTATTACATATGATATCCTACTGGAATTATAATATAACTTTATATAATTATTATTTTTTTACATTTAATACAAAAAAAAGAAGGAAATGAAAGTAGCATTCATGCGTACGTACGGCTTACCGTCTCCATGAACGATACATTTCATTTCTTATATCCAAATGTTATGTACTATTATAAGTACATATATATAATGGAAATATATGTGATATATTACAACTAAATGATGGATATCATTCTGGAATTATAATATATATATATCTCATTTTGTTTTAATTCCATTAATATGACAAAAAATGAAAGTAGCTTTCATGCGTACAAATGGCCTACCGTCTCCATGAACAGTGCTTTTAATTTTTTATCTCAAAATGAAATGGAATAGTATAAAATTACTATATAATGGAAATATATGATATTTAAAACATCAATACTATTCTGGATATGATGTACCTATAACTACATGGAAAATTCTTTTCCAAAAAGTTCAATTTTTACTCATGTACCGAACATCGACAAAAACGTCTGATATGAACTCACTTTATTAAACAATTATTAAAACATTATAATATGTGTTATGAATTTAATAATAATATTTAAAGGAGGTCCTTAAGAAATTATAAATTGACCAAATTTTATTATTCATGTGATTAAAGAACGATCGAGTCATGTCGGACACGAGGTAAGGGATCCTACCCCTCTCTTACTTTTTAAGTACACTCTTTTATGTCATTCATTTTAAGCTCATATTTCTTATGATTGGGATGTTATTCTACATTACCCTACTTTAATTTCTATGTTAATATGATTAGAGACCCTATTTTCTCTCATCAATCCATTTTGGATGTTTTGAGTGGCGCCGTTAGGCTGCCGAGTTTTCGTAAGAGATCTAACCTCTCTCTTTATTTTTAAGTACTCTCCTTTATGTGACTTTTTTTAAGCTCATCTTTGTTATTATGGGGGATGTTCTTTTATATTACTCATGCTATAAATTTTATTGTAATATTATGTAAGACCCTATTTGATCTCATCAATCCATTTTTGGAAGTTTTATGTGGTGTCGTTAGGCTGCCGAGTTTTGGTAATGGAATTTTCATCTCACTTTTAGTCCCGTGAGATTTATGCAACATTTTACACCATTTAAATTTAGTGGTGTATTTACTTCCCATTATTATACTATCTTTGTAATATAATTTCATTTATGGTTATTTACATATTCATTTTATGACCCTTCTTCAATGGGGTGTACGTTTCGAAAGTTACCAAAGTCGGTAAGGGAACCTTTCACCCTCCTCTTTTTAAAAGACTTCTTTTGTTATGTATTTTAATTTTCATCTTATTATGTGGGGATATATTCTTATATATCCTTATTGCTGTAAATTTTATGTCCAAGAGATGAGATACCCTTTATCTCTCTCATCAACTCTTTTTCTAAAATTTGATGTGACGTCGTTAGGCTGTCAAGGGAACTTCTTAACCCAATTTCGATTTCTTTGGGTTCAACATGTAGTTATTGGATATGTCATCCTTTGAAAATGTGTGAATGACCTTTGATTATTTTACACTTAATATCCACTTATATTGGGTGCATTTATATTTGTCGCACATAATTATGAGATTTATTTATCCTTAATTTAAGGATACCATCTTTATAATGGATTTCATCTCAATTTACATTTCCATTGATACTTCATTGTTGTTATGCACCAATTCACTCTTATATGGTGTATATACTGTACTTTGTAATATTATATCATGAATTCCTTTATTCTCATGATATTATAAAGTTTTTATTAAATTTTATTCCTCAATTATTGTATTCAAGTGTCTTTCATTTTTTTAAAAACCCTTTTACTAAAATATTGTTTTAAATTTTTTAATGATTTAATCTTATAAATATTTCTCATTAATATCCTTGTCTTCAAAATGGTTTTAAGGATTTATTTATATGGATATTAATGGTTTAAAATGTTAAAAGATTCAATGTGGTATGGGACACTTTGATTTAAAAATCTCTATATTAAATGTATTAAATAGTTTTGAAAATGGCTTTTAGAATGGATTCATTATTTCAATATCTTAAAATGTTATATTGTTATTGCAATGTGGTAATGGTATCTTTACTTTATGATTAAGTAATGTGATATGATTATGTTATGGTTCTTGGGCATTGTTATGAAGATGGGTGGTTCCGTGATAAACTAAGGACGGGTGAGCCCGATACAGCTCTCCAATGCATTGGGTAACGCAAAGGAATTAAACATTAAGGTTTATCCGAAGAGATTGAGGGAATATACTGTGATGGGTATTCCATACGTAACCAAGAGGGTTACTCCCTACATAAGAATGTTATGAATGCCTAAAGTTACCTTTATGTCTTATGATTTCTATGATTTATTCATGATTTTATGAGGTATGTTAAAGTGATTATGTTTTATGGGTAAAGTATGATTTCATTATTATGTATATATGTACTCATGTTTCGTTTCCATACTTTTTATAACCCTTACTGAGATTTTTATGCTCATCCCAAGATTTTTAAATGTTTTTCACCTATCAAGGGAAAGGTGGATGATATGATGATAGTGTCAAGGAAGTGTCAAGAAAGAATCCATGTTTTATTTAAAATATGTTTCCTTTGATGGGAAAAAACGAATACTATCTTTTATGTAACCACTTTGTTTAAATGTGGAATGTAATTCATGATTTATTATCTAATTCTCTAAAACTCTAAACCTGAAAAGATTCTCAATGCGAATTATTCATTTAATTCAATATTAAGTAAGGTTTATGATCAGGGCCTTATACTGCATATCATAATACCTTCCATACTTGAGGGTAATGTTTGAACAGGTGATGTAATTAGCCTATTCTTTATCTCTTTAAAACAATCCTAATATTCATAATTTTATAAAAACATGAATCTTTTTTGAGTTATATTTTTTAGGGGGATTGAACATCATGGGATGTTTCTCAGAAATCACTGTTAATACCAATATAATCAACAGAATCTAATAATTAATGTCATAGAAGTTAATCTATGAAGCCCTTCAATTTTCTCTATTTTTGAAGGATCCAAATATATCCCTTTATTGAAGATTAAATTCCACGTTAATGTTTCTTTCTCTTAACAAAAATCACATAAACTAATATTTCAAAAAATATTTTCCTTCCAAAAGGTCATCGATTTGGTAATCAAATACTACTAATGATACTCCTTGATTTTGGAGTATATAAAAAATTCATCTATAAAAACTAACAAAATATTTGTTGATGTAATCTATAAAGACTATTAATAAATTCCATGATAAATTATATATTGTTAGTATGTCCAAATGGAATCACTATGAACTCGTTGTTCCTATTACTTGTATAAAAAAGTAGACTTGGTGATAGCCTCCTTCATCACCTTTACATGATAATTCCCCAAATAAATAACTATCCTATAGAAATACTAGGATCCACATAGCTGATCAAATAGGTAATCAATACAAGGTATAGGAATCTTGTTCTTTATCATGATCTTGTTGATATCAAGATAATCGTTGTGGAGTCCCATTGACCCATTCGTCTTCTTGATGAAGATGATTGGTGCACCCCACTATAAAGAACATTACCATGTAAACCATTTATCTAGATTCTCTTGTAGTTTTTTCTTTATCTCCTCATGTTTAACAACGACCATCTATACAGATTCATGGATATTGTAAAATTCCAAAATATAATATTGATTTAAAATATAACCTCACAGATTGGTGGAAGACCATAAAATTCTCTAGGAAACATGTCATTATATTCCCCCACAATGGGAATATCTTTTAGGACGATATTTTCATTATTCTCAACCATTTATCCCATATACACATTCCCATATGAAATTAATATCAATTCTAGTGATTATGATGATAATAGAGCTTTATACACCTCCTTGCACTTACATAAAATCAAAGGGAGATTCATAATGTAGAGGGTAAATTCATTCTATAATAAATTTATGTTTTCTCTATCTAAGGAAGGTCATTCCATGTACTGAATTTCAATAAAATATTCTAAAGGATCTATGAAAGGTTTCACTAGGAAGTTTATATAGAAATATATTATAGGGTAGAATTTAAATGCATTGGATACAATAGTTTTCCCATTTCTTATTTTTTCTAATAACTATACTAACATACTTTGAGATGGTTTTTGAATAATTATACAAAAAATTGAGAGATAAAAAAGAATTTATTGAACATGAATCAAAACATGTGTTTCACATTATTCAATTAATAACTAGTGTACCCATCACCACATCATTATCTACGTTGTCTTTGATAATTTTGATGGTATAATCTCTCGATTTATCTATATTCCATGGAGGTTATGTCATCTATTTCCATAAAAAACTTTAAATTAGTGTTTTGGATTACAAAATTTCCATGTTGTTTTTAGTTTAATCACTGGAAACAGTTTAATGGTTGACCAGATAGTTCCATTATTCAATTTCATTACTAGGATTACCCTATTAAAAAACAGTATCTAGGTTACCATCCATTCAAGACTAAATAATTTTGTCATCCCCTTCTAGAAATTTATTAGTTTTTTATTCACATAATTTTGATAAGTTGAATGTTGAAATTTCTTTCCAAAAATTCACTTCCCCACTACACAACCAAAATTAAACTCTATTTTCTCCTTAGTTTCCCTATTATACTCCTGAGATTCAATGATATACTTTATAACCTTTAAGTAACATCATATAATTTACACATAAATATTAAAGTCCCAAATGGATAAGTAGATAATCATCTTTTGTCCACTAAAAAATCGGTCTCCTTTATATTTATTGGTAAAAACCCATGAGTCATTTCATTGAAGATTTGTGAGGGTTTTCTTATATAGATTGATGGATTCATCATTATTTTTATTAAGGTAAAGGGAGACCCTCTCTATTTTTATTTTGAGAATATGAGGATAATATTTGTTAAAAAATATTTTTCCCAAATTCCTTACACTCCATAACTTCAACCTCAGACGCAGCCTTCATATTCATTGACATGATTCAACATTGGTCACCTTCTCCTTGCATAAAATATTGAACCATCATGACATTCTCTTACCCATAGTATTGAACAATGAATAATATCTTTTCAATGGGGCTGATTCTTTTTTATAAAACTAAGGGATCCATAGATCCTCTAAAATTGGGATTCCATTATCAGATAATGGTCTTAATTTCAGCTTACTCTTTCTTTGGGGTGTTTGGTAATTCCTCATGATTTATATATTGATTAAAATCATGAGTCAAATAAGTATTTATATTCATGAAGTTTATAATTTCTTCTCCTATGGGGTTGGAAATATCTTTTGGGTATTCATCACATTATCGTTCACATTATCTATTGTATCACTTCTTTTTATTTCAATCAATTGTAAATAATAAATTAAAAAATAGGGGTGATAATTTTTAAATTATTTTAAGAGTAAAAAGGAAACTTTGAACACTAAAGGGATCAATCATAAATGACATATATTCCTTAACGTATGAATTTCAAGTCATCAATCAATGTTATACCATATATTTTTCCTATAATAGAGGCTTGTGGTTATTTTTGTTCCCTTAATAATGGTTGGTAATAATATTACAAATTTACTAAATCATATCACCTGGTAGATTCAAACTGGTTGTGTTGTAAGGCCTATTGTCATGCACTAGTTTAGGATTGAGTCTAGACTAATATGTTGTTTTTTCAATTGTTACCTCTAGGTTCATATATTCTAGAAACACATCCAATTTTATTATATATATATGGATGTATTTATTTTGAAACCACATATTCAAAAAATTTAAAAAGTTGGTATTTTTCATATTTTTAGTCTAATCCCAAAATTTTTTTCTAGAGTTTTCTAATCCTAATTCAAAAATTAACTAGGAATTTCTAGGATACCAACAATGAAAACACATGTATTTAAGAACCATTATTTCATAATTTATTACATAAAGAAGAACATAAAACAATCCCAAAATATCATAATTTGTTTTTATTTAGGGATATTATGTATTTATTACATCATCTTGATACATGGATATAATAATATTATTTAAATCTTTATTAGCATGCCCTAAAATTACATTAATAATTTTTAACTGTAAGAGATAACTTGGAGAAATATATAAAAAGGTGTGAACTATAAAGTTTGGTAAGGTAATAAATAAATAATAACATGAAGAAATTGTTACATGTTAGTCAATAGGTATTTCAATGGGATACAAAAGTGGTGAAAATAATTAAATGATCATTAAAGTATGGTATATTATGAAAACATAAAAAAACATAGTAATGTGGAAATGACATAAAACATTAAATAAAAAACATGTATTTAGGATAACCACCATCAAAACATAAAATGGATGTTTATTATTCTTTTATTGTGGCCTCACCTGGTCATCAACATAATTCATGTGTGTGTTTGTGTGATATAGCCCCACATTTTGACTTTCAGAATGTTGGAAACCTTCATCCCTTTCATCACTGATGTATGATCCTTAATCAAAATAGGATGAGGGGATGTTTATTCCTCTTTCCTCGTATTCCTCCTTCGAGCTGTTTTCCTAGTTTGGGTATCCCTGAGATATTATATTCATGTTTATGGAACTCATTCCTAGTTCCATATCTTTATGGATTTCAATTAATAACACTACTTTTATCTTGACATACAGTTCTTTTCTTTAATGGGTAGTGACATTTGTCTTGGATAGTAGTCACATTGGGATTCATTGTGAATGTATTGACATTAGGCACATTGGACACCTGAATTTATCAACTTATGAGGTCATCTCAAGTGAGTTATCATGGATGTGTAACTTAATGTATCTCTTGTCGATAAAGAGGTAACAATTCCTAGGGTGTTAGTATTCCAAGTATTTTTACCTCAGTCATACCATAATTATGCATGGGGTGGGCGTTTTGGGTCATGTCACCAGTTCTACATCATTTGGAGAAGGTTCATGATCTCTCGTTGAGATAGATCACAGAAAGAGTTAAAAATATTGTACAGAGGGGAACATGGTTAAAGTATTGTGGGAATAAGATGGATGAGTGAGGATGTCTTGTAGAGGCAGTCCCTGGACTATAGATCAGAACATACCTTGAGGTGGATCTAGGATGGATTGATCTGAATACTCATTGATTTAAATTTAAGATGGTTGGATTAGAGCACCCCTTAAAGAAGATATGGTAGGTGTTTCCCTAGGATGTATTGTTTATACCCTTAAGTATGATCATAAAGGTGCATACCTAGGAGTGAGAAAATATATTTACCAATGGTTGGGACACCCCTTTAGGCAACCAAATAAGCTTGATCATGATTCACTTTGATGAAAATTTGGGAGGTATATCCCAATAAGAGAGAACATAAGTTTACCATGGTCAAGAATCCCCTTCAAGCGGACATCAATGGTTGATTAGGATTCCCCTCACAGAAGAACCGGGAGGTACATACCTAGGAGGGATCAACTATGTTTACCATGGTTTGGATGTCCCTTATGGAATACTATGAAGGTTGATCTAAACTCCCCATGATGAGGATAAAGGAGGTCCAACCCTAGGATGGAGCACCTAATTTTACCATTGTTAGGATGAATCTTAAGGTTTACCAATAAGGTAAACCAGAATACCATTTGAGGCCGACTATAGGAGGTACATCCCTATGAGGGAGTACCAAAGTATACCATTGGTCATGATTGAACTATAGGGAGACATCTTATGTTCAATTGTTTGAGTACCGACATCAAATACTATATAATTTGATCCCACCATTTATGGTCATATGATTTCAATCCTCGGTGATGTTTATTTTCATAAAGTAAGGAAACTCATTTTGAAAAACATAGTCAATGAGATGTGGTGTGGAGCTTAATTGTAGAATCTTACCATTTCCATAATATTTCTCTTATATTGAATGGTGTTGGGATAACACATCAAAACAACACTAGGGATTTTAGGAGTAGTGATGGTGTGGATGGGGATTACATGTGGACGATTCTCGTAGGATCTCACTCAATGTGAGTGGTGTATGGGGGTCATGTTAGTAGGATGTGTGGAGGTCAACCCATTACACTCATACACAAAGAATCATTTGGTAATTTTACTATGTAATTCTATAGTTTTATATCACGTGTTATGGAATTTATCATGTAGTTTTACATCATACAACTAGGGCGTGTAACTAGGTAGTTTTATGTCATCCAGCTCGAACATGGATGGAATCACTCCCTACCCTTATAGATTACATGACCTTATCTCATGTTCCTTTAGAAGGGTGATGATATTAGTACTATCTTGGAAGAGTGTTTATTCACAAGGTCCATGTTAGGGTCCCTATTCTTTGATGAAAAATGGATTAGTGTACCTATGCTTATAAAAAAATAGTGGGTGGGAGGCTCATTCCACACTTCCAATGGAGTGGGAAGAAATAAGTGTGGGTGGAACTAGTCACATGGGGACTGAAGGTGTTGCTGGACCAGTCCTAGATGGGTGTGGAGACCCTAGGAACTCAACCTTCATGAAGGGGTGTCTGTAAACGGGTGGTACCATGGGATGTCCAAAGAGAGGAGTTTCAAGAATATTGGAGCCTCCAATAGAGGTTCTTCATGAAGCTCAAATTCTTCACGGACGTCAAAGGCTACATAAAGGGATATTCATAATGAACCAGGCTGCCCATACATCAGAATGAAGTTCATATAATTAGGGGAGTGCTTATTGAAGGCTAAGTGCTTCCTAAATCAAAGCATCAAGTGCCTCATAAGGAATTCCACCTTTTTAAGGGAATATGAATTCATGAATTGAGTCCCCAAATGGGGTGGAGGATCTTAAGAATACAAGGTATGTGGTTACATGATGCTTGGATACATTGGTTGATCTATTTTTATTTGGTTCACGATTCCCATGGGGTACAAAAATAGAGGGTGGTTTTGGAAGATGAAAGGTCACATGTCTTCCTTAAAATTTCATAATAAATGGGTTATTTATAAGTAGTTGTTTTCAAAATTATTGGAGTCATTTCAAAAAAATCAGGGACTCCACTGATGGAAATTGCTTCGTGAGTCTAAATGTCGCACTGAAGAAGACACCATAAAAAGTTTGTCTGATCGCAAAGAACTATATGACTATTATAGTCACTGAGGGGAGGTTACCTTCATGAATCCATACATTCATAAATGAAAATTCTGGACTAGGGGAGATTCATGATGCACCAACCATTCGTGAAAGATCATGACATCATAAAGAAGACCCTTAAGAGGTATTTTGGGCCATTTTGGATCATATTTTCTCTAAATCGGTTGTTCCTTCCCCATACATTCCTATGAAAGTCATATATAATTACTAAAAAATGCCCCTGGCATGGGATCGAATAGAAAAATAAGGGTCTAATTTTGAGGGACAATCACTGAAAATTGGTAATCAATTCACTTTCATGATGCTCGCTCGCACATCCCACTTGCGAAACATACTCGTGGAGATCATGCAAGATAGTAACTTGAATGAAGACCATTGTGAATATCAAGTTAGTTGTAAGAATATAAATAATGGCAGGGGGTTAACTAACTTTCATGATGAGAATATAAATCTATGCTCACCATCTTTGTGTACCTTTCTCCTTCAAAACGGTTTAGAGAACCATACTCCTTGAAAATTCCTCCACGAACACTTCTCATAGAACTGGACTCAACAAACCCAACCTTCATGAAGGGACCTAAACAAACCAGATCTCTAATAAAAATCTTCATAAAGGATCTTCACATAACATATTAAAAAATTAAGTCTACAATCAACTAGTGGTCAGGGATTCAATGATACTGCATAATGTAGGGAAGAACCATATGGGAATACATTGATTAGGGAGTATGTTAAATGTTCCACAGACCGTGAATCATCCATGGAATTACTGAAATATGGTAAGAGATATTACCCACTATACAATAATCTTCTAATTTACAGCTATATAATGATAGATTAAATCTTCATCCCAGCGGCAAGTAGGGATGAACCAATCTACCAGTTTAGAGTCATATCAGGGAAGAATCAGTGGTACAGGGAACTAGTGAGGCACATATGGAAGCATCATGCACCAGTCACCAAAAACAATCTTTAACAAAAAATTAATAATGTTTATGGGGAGTATCAAGAGGATGAATCAACAACACCTCAATATGATCCAATCCACATAGCTAGATTAGGGAACCCTTTGGTGGGATGAAATGAAAACTGGAACTTGGACTAGGGTGGAAACCACACATATGAGTGGGCTTTGGAATACCAGGTGTATAAATCATTAATTTTTCTTGAGGTATAGATTAATAAATTGAGCATCTATTAAGAGACATGGTATTTATAGTTTCACATCTACTACCCTCAGGAAACTATGCTCGAGCTATTGAGTATACGGTCACTAAGGACCAGTATGTTTCATCTACATGATGGGTAGGTTGGTGTTAAGCTATGGGACCTTCATCAAATCACCTAGATCCGGATTTTAGGGTAGATTTATGACAAGTCCCACCCTATAGAGAATTTACAAGGGAACCAAGGGAAGCTACCAGCCTTAGAGGAGGCATTTTTGAATCTAGTATTGGGAAAAAATGAAGAGAATCAAGGGATTATGGATGTTCACATTAATAAATGGCTTGGGTATTTCCTAAATGATGTAGAAGTGGAGTTGGTTGATGGGGAAGATCCAGAAAATAATCTACCTAAGAGGCCACCTACATTTCACGGGGCAATCCAATCTTTCTAGGAGGGATTCTATTGGTAGATTGTAGAGGGAATCCCTTATAAATGTTGGGTATAAAACATCAATCTTAAACCTAAACCTATAATGAGACTATAGGGGTTCATTACCATGCTGATCTATGACTGGATTTTCTTTTTTAGGGATTCCCACATGGGGGTGTGGATGATAACCATCATCATGGTAGTGATTCTAGGGATAAGGAAGTGATCAAATTTATTATTCAAGTACTGCAAAATTTTAAAAAGGTTCTTCTATACATTAGTGAGGTAATATGTCTCTTTCTATGCATGGGAATATCCACTTCCTGTACAATGAGTTGGCCAAACACATGGGAATATATGAGTAACCAAAATGCATCACACCTCCTACAAAAAACATCCATCTAGTAATCTCAAACATCATGGGTGTCTACCATCCCCAATGGGGTTGGAAGTTGTATTGGAGAATATCGGGTTGGCATAGCTCCTCATTTTCAAAACATTCCCCCTTTCAATAGGTAAGGTGAATGATGGTGTTACATGGAATGTTGAGTAGAGATTGTAACTCTTGGCCTTTTGAGGTTGGATACTCACAATGAGGGTTAACTGCAAGCTGATATGTGAGCCAAACTACCCGCATCATTTTTCAATGAACTCCATCTTTCTACAGTGGATGACACCAAAGGTATACTAAGATATGTTTCATGAGGGTCACCTTTTGTTAATGTCGAAGATCGAGATTATATTAACCTATGAGGATGGGAAATACATAACGAGTTTCCTCTTCCCACCTCTACATTTGGGTTCATTCATCAATATGAACAAAGAAGGGAACGATTATATCATGGGAATATACTAAGTTAGTGGGTTACCTATGAAAATGAAGGGGTGTCCCTTAAACTACATGGATATAGCCAAGTGGTTGTTGTTCCATGATGTTGCGGAAGAGATATCTCAGTGTTTAGGGACATAGTAGTGGGCCCAGAAATTTTTGGACTCATACATATGATAGCTTTAGGGAGATGAGAGGAATTACCAAGCCCAACACTCTTGGATAGGTGATCGGGATAATAAGGGGAGCCCTTTGGGGTAATCTCAGGGTGCACATTCAGGGGCCTGTGATACAAGTACATTGCCTAAATATCCCTAATGATGTCTTGTATCCAAATTCCTTAGAGGTATGTAGTATTCACATGAAAATCACTACCCCATAAGGGATTTGGTAGTATCTCATCACCAATGGGTAATTACTTACTATATTTGGCCATGAAAAGGAAGGTTTTTACACTCCTCATTCCAAGGTGATGTAATATATAGATGAGCTGATAGATTTAATCTAATCTCAATGTTTTGTTCTTCCCGTGACTGACTGGGTGAGGACATTGTTGTGCATGTACTCACCTTTATCCATACTTTAGGATCATATATATGACAGTTTGGTCAAGGGTGAAGAATTGAATGACTCATGGGGGAGTAATTCCTAAAAGATCCTAGATAGGGATAATCATTCTACTATTAAAAAGGTAACTCTTCTAACCATTTCCTCTTTATAATGTTTTCCATCCATTAATCCTATGGCCAAATTTCTACTTCACTTATATGAATCAGTGGTCATTGATGTAGGATAGGTTTGTGACAATCCTCACACAATAATTTAGGGAACTTCAACAATTTAAGGGGATAGCAAGGGGTCCCTTTATGATTTTGTGGTTACGGGTGTCCTACCATGATCTCCTTCAACTAAGGAAGGATTCATAGAGGGAAACATACCAGGGAGACTACCTATGAACCTCCAATATAACCACATTGGACTATATAAATCACATTTGTATCTTCCACCTTTAAATCATTGAGTAATTTAGTTAATTTGTTGTTGTTGAATGACACATTAAGGAATGGATGTTAAAATTGAATTCGAGACTTGGCCACCATCCCAAAATCAGGCATTGCTTGCTCATGAGGCTGAGGTGGTGATGGAAGATGTTTCCCTCCCAGCAGAGATGGTGAAGGAGGTCAGGTCGGTCAACCCAACCTCATACATGAAACTATAAGTTACTCCTGACATCGTACCCTCAACGGAGGGGGTAGATATGGTCCTATTATAGTTCTTGTTGAAGGGATCATGGAGATTGTGTAAATAATAGAGGTTTCTCTATAGGTGGATGTTGAAGTTGATGATGTGACAGGGGAGATGACAATTTACCCAGAAGCTATGCTAACTAGGGAAACTACGTTACATGTTACTAGCTAAGAATTTCCATTGGTGGTAGTTGTGGGATATGATATTTAGGTTTTACAAAAAATTGTTTTTTCTAAGGTAGTTAGGACAAGGTAGGCCACCTCAATAGGGCCACAATGCATAGTGGAGGATGATAAGTGCATGATTTTAGATTATATGGTGAGGATGTTGGACACGTATTTAAACATCATATGGTAAGGATATCGAATTTTTTATTTTAACATCATGTTATTTGGTTTTAGTGTGTAGGTATTGTGGACTGAGATTCCCAACACCTTCCCCTTATTTCAGGTCAACAGGGCCTCCCAAGTTCATTACAATGGGAAGAGTCATAGTTTAACATCATGGAAAAGGGACATAGTGAACCGATGTCAATAGTAACCATCCAACCATGGGAGTTAAAGGAGAAGGAGGGTAACATGACTGGATAACCTACAACAATAAAATGAATTTGGGGTGGGTGCATTTAGTTTAAGGTCATGATTATTTGATAATGGATTTTAGTTTAAGGTCATAAGGCTTAGACCAATCGCAAATCGTTTAAGGTTGTATTTTATGGACCATTGGGAGGGTGTCTTGAAAGAACATATGTGATGTAAAAGGAGAGTTCATTGATGAGAATGTAGGCGCCTGGGAGGCCACATGATGTTTCATAAAAAAACTCTAAGAAATGCCATGCATAGTTTATGGTTGTGATGATTGGACAACGCATTTTAGTTTATGGTTATAAGATTAGTGTTTCTTTATTTCTATTTTATGGTAATAGAATTCAGACCATGGGGTGAACTAAAGTGTTTGGAATATGGGTATTAACATGATGTGAATGAATGTATGAGAAGGCCCATGTGACCTATGAAATATAATGGAATGGTTAAAAATACTTTGAGGTCATGCCTCATGGACCATGTTTTTTGGTTTGAGGGCATAAAGCTTGGGTCGAGGCCTTGTAATGAGTTGGCCGAGGGGCTCGACCAAAGATAAAATAACTAGGAATCACTACATATCCCATGAGTATGGGAATCAAGATGTACATATTTTTGAAACACATCATGGTAGAGGAATGATTCTAGCAAGTCTCTAACCTCTCGAATGAGTGTATTGAAAATTCATATACATTAGTATGAGGAATCCCGAATTTATATAGGGTAAGGATATAGTTTAACATCTTATGATACATTTGTTACTGTTTTTTCATCTCAAAATATTCATACAGGGAATCAGTTTTTGATATAAGGTAAAATCATCCCTTATTGAGAGGTTTCCCAAATTTTTCCAGGGTAAGATGGATATTTTACATATTGCGTTGATGATGTTGGAGAGCATGAACAAGGTACGATTGTTCACTCCATACCCATGTAATCTTATAATGTAATCCCTACCCACTAATTTTACAATATAATTGTATGTAGATTATACATAAAAGGATTATTGTGGGGAGTTTTTTGTGATTTCACTACAGGTAATTGTACATTTTGCTGTGAATCTGTATCTAGGTAGAGAGATAGAAATTACAGGTGTCACTATGTATCTCATGAGGATGGAAATAATTACACACATAGTAATATATATTGGTACATAAAGTGTAAGATCATAAATTCTAGACCGTGGAAAACAATTTAGATTCATGTCTCCTAGACTACAATAAGTCAGTTTAATATTGGGATGTGTGGACTTTAAAAGTGTTTGTTTCAAGGGTACATGTGAGGAAAAAAGAGGTAAAACCCTATGTGAATTACCCACAATAATATTTTGTACCAAAAAAGTATCAATATAAAAATATCAAATATTTTAAGGTCATAATTATTGGACCAGGTAAAATGTAGAAAATAGTTTAACATCGTGATGATTGAACAAGGGAGTTGTTAGCCCCACGAGCACCTATTTGGCATAGATAGGGGGAATACCTAGCATGAATATTCAAAAAGAGGGTTATGAACACCAAATGGGTCTATAACTATAATGGGTTGATTAATATGAACCTTGTACTGGGTATGAGAAGTCGAAGTGTCATTACATATACCATGAAAATGGTAATCAAGCCACACATAGTTCTGAAATGCAACATGGTAGAAGACTAACACCAGTAGGGGAGATCCTCTTGGGTGAGGGTATATGAGGTATCCCATGGTTATTATGGACCATCCCATGTTTGAGGCTTGGGTTATGTTTTTTTGAACATCCCATATTTATCATATGACACATCCTGACATGAAAGGAGGTAACATAATAGTTTAACATCACGCATTTAGGATGTTAGGTTATGAAGTCCAAAGTCACACCACTCAAACTATAGGGGACTAAAATCATTTTATGGTTATTAATTATTGGTCCTATTGTAGAAATTTTAAGGTCTTTTTTTCACCATGTGATCTTTGTTTAAGGTCATATTGTTACAACATCATCGCCTTAAAATCAAAGAAATTATTGTTTTTTAATGAGAATAGTGTGACAGACCCCAAATTGATTCATGATGTGGGAGATCAGGAACTCAATCATGGATTAGGCCTTGAATAATTTCAGAGGGATCACTTCTACCCATTCAAAGAAGAAGTATATTGTAGTCAGAAAGAAACTACACTTTTGATATGTTTCTAGTAGGTATGGTCCTAGATAATTGATCCCCCACACTAGAAATGTCATAAAATACTATTTAGTATCAAGGAACTTTGTTATTTGAAGAAAAAAGTTTTCAGGGAACTGTCTTGCATGAATCCTCATGGAAAACTCGATACAATCATGGACAATGGAGAGACATGAGTAGCTCATCCTTTAAATTTGGTGGTTGAGCATCAATCCTGCATAATGTGTTTCGAAAGACCTAGCATGAACATCCAACATAACCTAGGAAATCTCAACTAATTTGATGCGAAAAATGATAATTATGTCAATTCGACATATATAGAGAGTCTACTTGAGGATGGGCCTACTCTGGATGAATATCTATAATTTTCACTAACGTATTCTCTTATGCTCATATCACTCTGATGGGATAATAACATGCTTGAGATAATTAACAAAATAAGTTTTCCAAGAATATGTTTCCACTAATATGGGGGAACCTAAGGGTTATGATGTAGAAGCGTCATATATCAGCTGGTATACGTATTGCCTGAAATATTCATCTGATATGACATGATTTATGACTCTCTGTTGTTCCACATGAATGAAAATTTCATCCTGATCACTCTCTATAAAAGATGTGGCCAAAAATGAAAGGGAATCAAATCGATCATTCTCTGACCTGGTAACATGATTGACTTCAGGATGAGTGTGTAACTAGGTAAAAAGCTAAAAAGTATGCTCCATCAGGGGTACAATAATTGGATTGCTAATGATGTAGTCACCATTAATCTATTTGATGAATAATTCAGAGTCTACCTTCACATTAAATTAGGGGAAATCAATCTCACGATCCATCTTAAGATCAATAATGAGAGTATGATACACTACATCGTTGTTGGTGCATCCTTATAAAAAAAGTTACAATTATGGTAGGACGTCTTGTGTAGGAGTGATAAATTCAATCCCTAGGCCTACAATATTGAGCATGGGATTGTCAATACTTCTATCGGCTGAGCTATAGGAGGCACAATTGAAATGCATCTTCCAATAAGGTATAGCCTGATACATTGATAGGATAACCTCATCTACGAAATCAACATCCAAGGAAAATTCTTCAGGGGCCAAATTTCCAGCCAAGAAGTCTTCCAATGCCTATACAATGATATATTTCTATAGAATGAACTTTTTTTATCTTCTAAAGGATCAATTATTAGCGTGAAAATTGTACCATCAGTATGGGGAGATTTAAGATATACATCATCAGGTTCACCCATGGGAATAACTATATCTCATGATGCTGTAGATAATACCACAACTTTTACACTGTAAAAACTAGTGTGAGGAATCTCTTCTAGATTAGGGAGTATCTGGTATCCATGTTGGGGAACGTGCGACTGAAATAGTATGAACTATTTTCTCTTCCCACATTGTTCTAATGGGTGAGAAGGGAACTAATGGACCATTCCAAGGCATTCAATAAAATAACCATAAGCTTCCTTGAAACGTGGGACTTTCTCTAGGAGCCTCTAAAAGGGCTTACACATGCCTTCTAGATTTTTGATGAGTTAGTGTAAGTAATCTTAGTGTCATTGGAGGCCCCGTAGATCCCAGAGGTTTCTTGGGAGAGGAATCTATAAGAAATAATGTATATTCTCTAGGTTGATCTCAATGCCTCTATATATCACAAATAAGAATAGAAAATTTCTAGAGGTAACACTGAATGTACACTTCAAATGGTTCATCTTTAATTTTTAGGAGAGGGGGAAGCCAAACACATTTCAAGGTCTATGATATGTTTCTAACAATCGTAGGGTTTGACCACCAAGTAGTCCACCTATAAATACACCAATGTCCGAGGAATTAGTTGGAATATGTGGGGCATGGACCACGGATAATTGGATCTTACATTCTTCGGGATGAAGGGAATTACCTGATTGAAAAATGACCGATATAGAATCTTGAAGGTGGTATAATATTCATCCCCTTATTCCATCCATATTTGTTTTTACTCAAAGTATCAATCCATAAAAGGGAAATCCTAGAACCCAATTATAGAATCGATCAAACAATCCATCACTAGAAGGGGAAAATGAACCATTAGAAAAAGGTGCTTGAGGTCCCAAAAGTTGATACAGACTCAAATCTTCATGTTCTTATTTATGTCTAAGAGATTTTTCCTAGACAATTGGGATACTGAACATCCTTTAAAATTTTGGATTTGATAATCCTATCAACCTCAACCTAAACCATAGAAACTTGGGAAGGGTGTATCTTTATGGGAGGCTTCATGAACCCATGAAGAATACCTGGGAGACCAAGATGGTGGATGGAGACATGGGGGACTAGTCCTGGTATCTCATTATAGCTCCATGTAAAGATGTTGGGATATTGTTTTAGGAAGGTCTTGTACTACTACAGATCCTCTTAAGGCATATTTACACTAATTATTGTTGGAATCATATATTCCCCATTACCGAGGATCACCTAAATCAACTCATCAACAATGTTAGATACACCCTATTAATATATTAGGGGGTTGGGATTATTCCAAATCCTCATCATCATCTGAGGTATGAGACTTAGTATGAGTAGATAATACATCATGGCTAACTGATTCATGAGGAGCATTGATGATATCTTGGATTGACATAGAATCCTCCCCAAGGGGTTCCTACTCTGCTAAACACATGAATAATGATGTTATCAATACAATTCTATCAGGGCTTCGAAAGTGAGGTCCTTGATTGATATCAAAGAAATAACGGTGAGTCTACTTTCATTTATTCAACCATGCCTGGAGAAATAGGAAGAATGTTAGTGAAATGGTTGCTATAGGGAAAAAATATCAGTATTTCTCATGGGTAGGGACTTCTGGTATCACCCGGTGTTGCCTTGAATAAGACTACGAGGTAATATTCAAGTGTTATTTTGTTTTGGGGATGTTTTGAACCTTTTCCTAGAGACAAAAAATAATCTCCTCAGATATGGATTTGTGTCCTACAACCGATGGATCAGAAGAATGAAGGCATCATCCAAATCATCCCATGGACTGGTTGTGGTGGTTTCACACTCAACCTTATTGGTCTTAAACTGCTTCACCTCTAATTTTTTATATTCAGAATCTATATAGATAGATTTAGAGGAGTATAATGGAGATACATCACATTAGATTACCCAAACTCAATCATTGAGGGAGTACGCGAGGATCTTGTGATATGAGGAGGAGTCTACCACATGGAAACAAAGCCAGGTCCTACCCAAAAACATATTTTAGGCTGCTTCATGTGAGACAAAGATTAATTCATCACGTTCTATTCAGCCTATGAATTGGGTCTTTAGACGAATCATTTCACATAGTCTCTACTCAATCCTATAATAACTCTGATTCATCAAGTTAGAGGGAGTTAATTATTCTTTAGTTAGTCCCAACTAATCGATTGTTTTGGTTAGGATAAGGATAACCCCAAAACCTATTTCCACAAAGAATCATAATATATCTATGAAATTGACCTAGCCTATAATGTATAATGGGTATTTGTGCCTCTACAAAATGTCACCCACATCCAATACAGGTATCTATATAACAACTTGGAATTCTAGTTTCTTTACCTCCTCTACATAGTAGGCCTCTACAAAAGCTACATTTTTTCAACTGGAGGTGTCTTTTTAATGATACTTCCCTTTATTCATGCATATACTTTGATATGTAGAGGGCCTCTAGAATTTATATCCTAGAAGGTATGCAGGAAATGTTCTCTAACATGATGTATTTATGAGTCAAATACGTGCTTTTTCCCACAAGGGGTAGCTCTTTGGTTGGGGGAAAATGGGTGATTCCAATTGCACCATTGGGTTTTGGGTGTTACTAGAAATATCTTAATTATAACCAGATAACTTACCCATAACCACTACAGGCTGAAATTCGATAGGAAGAGTCATTCCTCTAGTTGGGCAGAGAAAATCACGGTGCATTATTGGATGATATGCTAGATCAGTTAAAACATTCAGTTTTGGTGTTGCATCTAATAGAGTACGATGAGAGGACTGTGTATATTAAGCTCTATACAGAACCTTATACCTTGACATTATAGAAAACATGGATTGGTTTGAGGTATTGGAATAAGAATTCTAGAGGTTTCAATTCCCTCAATCTCTTCATTGATGGTGAAAACCAGGTTCATCTAGAGGATTTTCTTGGTATTTCTCATCATCGATAAGTGTGAATCTATCAAACAACTTGATGACAATCACAAAAGCATGTTCTTTATCATCATTTGGGAAGTATTATCATGCTAGGAGGACCCTAGTGGTGAATCCCAGCTTGGGATACATGAAATCAATGATTTGGAAAAATTAAATTAGCATTAAGAAGGGACTCTATGCCCCTTGCACCATTAGTGCTTACTATTATAAGACATGCAAGGTTGTGATATAGATGCAGACAAAATAGATTGAGAAGGAGGGGTGAGAAAATAAGGTTCTTTCCTGCAAAGGTTGGAACAAATGACACCATGCGACCGATTAACAACTGTCTAATCCATCTATTCATCATTCTTTTGGGTTCTATATCTATATGATTTTCTCAATTCACTTAAACTCTCACTTTAAATACTAGTTTCAATGGAGAAATGTGCTATGTATGTTATGAAATCACCCAATCTGACTATACCATTATCAATATAGTGTGAAATCATATCCTTGAATACATATCATTACATGATGGTATGTACAAGTATCATGTGGTACGGGAAACAGTCTGGTGGTTAGTGTGTCCAACTTCATAGGGCCTCCATCATTCTGGAAGCTTCATGATTCCATTTTCTAGGGAATTAATGAAATAGTTGGTGACATATTCATTCATCTATATGTAAGTATTGTTTCATATTTTAGGGTATGTAACTTTGGGTGTCTGTCCTTGATGAGGTTATGTAGCCTGATGAGGGTATGGAGCCACATTATATTGTATAGGTTGTTGCGCTTGGAAAGATGGTGGCTAATAGTTGTATAATGGGAAAGGCTATTCCTGGTAAGGATGTTTCAATTGATGATGCACTTTACGTAGAGGATCAAGAAAATCTAGTATATTGGGTTCCTCTATCTGTGAGGTAGGGGAATTTTGTTCCCTAGGAGACATTATTACGAGAGATGGAGGAGGGAACATATGTGCTTGTTTAGATAGATGTAATGATTCATATAGACTTTGGGCCTTATCGAGGAAATATACAAACCCATATAGGATATTATAAGTGATGAGGATAGAAAAAAGCTCAGTCTTATCATTCCTAATGCACATAATTGGAATCTTATCTTAAGTTAGAGTAATGTCTTGTGAGAATGTGAGGTGCTCCAATCAGGGGGAAAATTAAGGCTCACTCTTTGGAAATATGTTTTCACTAAAAGAGTTCATTAATGTTTTTCCTACACATATTGGATCTGAACCTGTAGTGGAAAAATTTTAAAAGTTCTTCACAACTATTTATGGACTCTATGGGTCATTAGATATATAAAAATTGCAAGACCATCCAATGTATAGATAAATCAGAAGATCCTTGTATCCTCCTAGTGCTCTGAGGTACCCATCATGGATCCAAACCATGAGATGATGTGGGTCAAATACTAAAGCGGGGTACCTGCCCTGTTGAATGGGACAAAACTATGGTTCAAAAAATATGGGGTGCTTGCATGTTGTCCACCCATGCCTCGTAAGACTTCACCATAGGTTGGATCACCATCTTTCACATCTCCAGGGCCTCAGGATGAGTGGTGAGTGTGACTATAAAATCATCCCAGTGATGGTCTCTATCTTGATTATTATTCCTGATCACCAATGTATTGACAGGCTCATCAACTATATAAGCACTATCTAATGAAAGAATAATATCCTAAGGAGGATAATTACAAAACTCAAGAGGGATAAATGACTCAAAAATTGGTCATTTTTTATACACTCCTTCCTCTACTATATTTGGATTCACAGGATCACCATGCTCGGTCAAAGGATACTTGAAAAGGAGGAATTTATGACTTGCTAGATGATAAATTGGATCTCATCAAGTGGAACCATAATCTGTGTACTGACCTACCATGAAATTAGTGAGGATCTTCTTATGTTTTGAAAGATCTAAGGGTAATTAGGCTATAGTTGGATCTGCCATTATTTCTGTTGTGACATCATATGGATCAGGGGTTATGACATTATTATTTCACTTATCTATTTTTTATGGGTAGGTAATGTATCATAGCGATCTCTGAGGCCACGGTCCTACCTTTGGCAGATGTTATGGCCACTTATATGAGTATTTTTATGGTATTTTCATGTCCCTTGGGGAAGGTTTTCCCCATCACACCCTTTGTCAGAGACCCTATTCACTTGCATATCATGAACAAGCACGTTCACCACAACAGTACCCAAAATGGAGTTTTCATCATCGAAGGGTAATCCATGCTATCACAGGATAAGTATGAAGTTGGGAGAAGCGTACAACTCCCCCCCTAATTTTTACATGCAGATACCCCTCTACCATGATTTGGAGGAGTACTATGAGGCCCTTGATGAATCCTTGTTGGAGGGACTGACAGTTTTTAGGTGACTCAGGGTATTGTGCCACTAGAGATTCTATTAATAAAGACCTTTCACACTACTATTCAATGACCCCAAGGAGCTCACAGATTCATAGTTAGGAAAAATGATGGTCATAGATGTGGATAAGATTTTTCTTATATGGTATGGCAGAAACAAATATCCTAAGACTCGGTGAGGGACTACTGGATGTCAAATTTCTGAGTTTCATTTATCCAAAACACCTCAAAAAAAGATTCAAATATAGGGTCACTCAGAGGATCTCTTTTTTATCGGTAGGGTCCTTCCATTAGTCGGTCGATGCTCTGATCAATTGTTGCAATAATATGGGTGATGGAACTGACATGGATCGATGATGTCATTGGTTAACCTATAAAGGAGTCACTACATGATTCAATGTTTCACTACACACTAGAACATCTCTTTGGGGAGGCACTAACAACATCATCACATCCTTATAGGAATGGGTGTTCACCATAGACTCATGTACAATGGTTGAGGAACTTGTTGGTGGAATAATTGGGTTCTCGTCATTTGGATTCATCCCAGACCAGAACAAATTTTCATTATCAGAAGTATAGGTAGAGAGATAGACTGGAAATTATAGAGATATATTCACCGTGAGCCACTCAATGGGAGCTAGAATATCCTACACCTACATGTACCTTAATAGGGATATGAAGATCCTATGTATTTTAACATTCGAGAATGGAATCCTACATTATTAGACCCTTTACCCATATTCTCTCATCTATGGATGAAACTCCTATACTGAGCTATTAATTTCCTAATATTCTAAAAGATATATGTGGTCAAAGAATAGCTGGAATTTCCAAGGATTTCTCCTTCAATGGTGAATAATCTCACATATTCCCCAGGAATATTATTCGAGGAAGGGTACCTCTTCAGTACTAGGAGGACCTCAATGTTGTTGGGTGATTGAAGGATGAGGAATAAATTTATAGTGGTTGAAATTGGAATGGGGAGGATGTATGTTCTAAGAATTGGTAGTACAAAGGAGACATATGTACTAGTTGATGGAAGATCAGGTTGAACATCCGCTTGGGTTGGTGATGGTGTGGGGGAGACCTTGGTACTACATTTCTTCATTACAATATGGAATGTAATGGTTGTTGGTCGTGCCTGTGATTAAAAAAGATAACCTAACCTACATATATGGTGTTAGAGTTCCTTCTCCCAATCAGGTAAAAATGGATCCATATTCACATGTGGCAGGGATATAGCAGAATGCACAAGTGGTGGTTAGGGCCATTGAAGCCATGTATGATGATGTCCCTTATCATAAATTCTCCTCTTCCTTCCCCTGATGTTTTCATTAGGTAGTTTGGATCGATATGTGTGGAGCATTGGTTATGTCCACATTCTCTTAGGCCTAAGGGACTAGTTGTTGATAGATCTAACGGGGCCTGGTGGGCTCCCTCATTGGCAGCACTCAGATAGTAGGTAATGTTGGGGTAACTCAAGCATCACCTAAATCCTTGACATTTGGGAGGAAGTCATAGGATTTCTCTTGCGAGAATCTTCTGAAATGGTTTACTATTGGAATGGGTATAGTTTCCATTGACACGACCCTCAGGGGTGAAAGTTTTGGTGATGTCCTAATGCCTTGTAGTTTCTGTGGGCCATATCCATTATGGGAATAACCCCTAGTGCTCTTACCAGTGTATGAGGGTGTTGAAATCTATCCTCTGGATGATCTCAAAGGGTGAGATGAGGCATTAGAACCCAGAATATGATGTTTTAGTGGATATTGTGGTAGAGGTTGTGTAGTGTGGGAATGCCACATTCATATTTCCCCAACCCCGGTGCCTATGGGAACTATGTTGTCAATATCTAGTAGCTTGAGTCCTGTAATACATGTGGATTATTTTTCAATATAGGTTCAATGAGTGTGAGGCCCAATTCTCCGATGTAAACCAATATTTCTAGGATTATAAAGTATCTGCATTGACAATGTCGCAGACCGATGTTGCCCAATTGAAAACATCCCTAGTCATCTTATGAGTTCCATTCCAGGACCACCATTTTTCTTGGTGGTCATTAGAGCTAGATTTTTGAATCTTATTAAATTAAAATCTAACAATGTCTCAAATACTATTATTCCCCATTTTGAGGAGAAGAGTATTACATCCGTTTAACCATTTCTTTTTCTGAGGATTTCGCTAAGGCCTCACCTGCATGTCGACAAAATGCATGTGCATGATACCATGTTTTAACACCATATTCCCACATTTTAAGGTAGTAATATTTCATCATTTTCATCATTTAGGTATTCTCCTTGATCGAAAGGGGATATTAGGATATCAGTTACTCCTTCCATGGATTCATCCATGGAGCTCATTTCCTAGTCTTGGTCTTCCTCAAAGACTGAAGTCATGTTCATGGAACTAATTCTTATTGTTAGCACATTATGGAAACTATTTAATTATATTGATTATTTATTTTTATTATTTTCTTATATTTTTAGGGATTTAACCTTTTTTCAAGTGATTTTTCACATTGGGGATCATCGTTCATATTTATACATTGGGCGCATTGGTCACCTATACTATTCCTCATAGGCGGGAATCTCATGTGAGGCATTTTGGAGTAGAATCCAAGGAATATCATGTCAATCATGAGGTAACAACACCAAGTGTGTAAGTCTTCCAATGCCTGTTTACCTCAGGCACCCAATACCTAAACATGGGGTAGTTTTTTTTGTATCATGTCCAATGTTTTACATCTCGTGGAGATGGATCAGAACATTTGATTGAATGGATCAAAGAATGAGTTTACCAACTTGTGGATACATAAATATTTTTAATTTGTTGTGGGGATAGGATGTATAGATCATGATGCCTCGTGGAAGAAAAAACTGGGTTTTTGGATAAGAATTCTCCTTGAGAAGGACCCATGATGTATCGATCAGAACACCACTTGAGGTGAATCTGAGATGGGTAGATCAGAATGACACATAAAGAAGATCCCAAAGGTGTGTCCCTATGAGGGGTATTGTCTCACATGGATGGATTGATTAGATCACCCATTGAATAGGTTCAAGAATTAATGGATCAAAATGACCCTTAAGAAATATCTAGAAGAAAAGTCCCCAGGAGGGAGCAACTATGTTTACCAATGGTCGGGACACCCCTTCAGGCCGAACCGAATGGTTAATCAAGATTCTCTTTTAGGTGTATCAGGGAGGTATGTCCCTATGATGGATCAAAAAGCTTTACCATGGTTGATATAACCCTTGAGGTGGATCCAAAATGTTGATTAAGACACCCATTGATTAGGATCAGAGAGGTACATCGGTAGGACAGATCACCTAAATTTAACATGGTCGGGATGATAGTTATGCTGGACCTAGAAGGTTGATCAGAATTCCCCTTGAGTCAAATTAGGTATGTACATACCAAGGAGGGATCACCTAAGCTTACCATTGTTGGGATGCCCATTGAGGCGGACCCGAAAGGTTGATCATAACACCCCTTGAGGTGGATTAGGGAGGCACATCCCAAGGAGGGACCACCTAAGTTTACTAATGGTTGGGATTGAACCTTTGGGAGGTTTTCTATGTAATGTGTTTAGAGTTTTAAGTCATAACCCACAAATCTCAATGTTTTTGTTTAAGGTCGTGTGATAGGACCACTCCATTCAATTTAACATCATGCGGTAAGGACACTCGTATCACAAAATGAGAATTGGGGAGGGATTGTGTTGGATTATGTGAAGAAGTTTCCTATGACAATAGGTTGTCTCTTGGTTATAATGGTTTGGGGATTACACATTAAATTTTTCTTTAGGGATTCTAGGAGCAGTGCTGTTGTGGTTGGGGCTATCCCATCGAAGCTGCTTAGAGGATCTCATTCCATGTTAGTCATTCATGGGTAATCATGTTGGTAAGATGTGGGGATTTCATCACATTACACTGATACATGGATAATCCTATTCATATTCCACAAGGTAAACCTACATCTTTACATCATGTGATGAGGAATTGTTTTGCAGTTTAGCATCATATGACTAGGATGTGGAACTAGGAAGTATTGTGTCAAATAGATCAGATGTGGGTAGCCTCACTCCCTACCATTATGGATTACGTGGCCACCATGTAAGAACCATTTTAAATTAAATGACATTAGAAATTATATGGATAAGTTGTTAGTCACGAGGTCCATGTTAGGGTCCATATACTTAGAAAAAAAGGGGTTAGGGTACCTATGAATAGAATTAAAAGGTAGGTTGTATGATATATCCACACTTATATTGGAGTGAGAAAACATAAAATTGTGTTGAACTGGTCTCATGGGGACTCAAGGTGCACCTGGACAGGTCATGGATATGTGTGGGGACCCTGTGCACTCAACGTCCATGAAGTGGTTTCAAAATATGGGTTGCACCATGTAAATCACTAGGAGAGGAGTTTAAAGAAACCTAGGTCCTCATGAAGAGGTGATTCAGGAAGATTAGATTCTTAATGGGTGTCAGGGGCTTCACAAATGGTTATGATTCTAGAAATAGGGTTCTTCTACCTCGGAATAATGTTCTGATCATAAGGGTGAGTCCTTCCTGAAGTCTCGATGCTTCAAAAAGACTCACATTCTTTATAAAGAAATCTTACTTCATGAAGGAAATATTACTTAATGAAAGACACCTCCACCTGAGGTGGAGTCTCATAATAACCGAAGGTAACAGGTTTCATGAAGCTTGGATACATTGGGAGATCTATTTTTAATTTAGTTTGTGATGCTCATGGTGTTTGCAGAAAGAGGGAGGCATCAAAAGATAAATGGTCATGTATCATTATTAAAGTATAAGAATGAAGGGGGAATTTTTTGGAAAGAGTTTTCATGAATATTTGAGCATTTTATGAAGAATTGGGGGCATTGTGGCTTGGCACAAATATATGAGTCTTAATGTTGGACTCACACACACATTTAAAACTGTTCAAACCATCGTAAAGTGCTTCATGACTATGACAACCATTATGTCAAGGTTACCATCAAGGATTCATGTTTTTGTGATGGCACTTTCTTGTCATGTGAGTTTCTATATATCAAGTCCTTCGTGAATGATTAGGGCTTTTAAAAGAAAACCATTAAGAGGGAATTTGGGTATTTTTTGTAGATTTACTCTTGATCGACGGTGCCTTCCCTAACTATTCTCATAAAACACGTTTTTCAACATCAAAAATTGTGTAAAAAGTTCCATAATGGAATATTTTTACTTACTAATCACATAAATGATGTATTAAGATAATAAAATATTACCCAATTCATTAGAAATCCTTATATTTTAGGGTGCACCTGTCACTTTCATATCATGTATATGTATATGTGATCCACATAGATCATTCAATATAAGATCATATTTCATACCATTAATACCAATGATTAAAAAGTGCAGAAAAAATAAATTTATTTCACCAGTATTATATGGTTTTTTATGTCTAGGTGAATTCCCTTGAGGGGAAATATTGACGATATTCGTGAAACAATGGTTCAGCATGTAAAAATCACATGGTTATTTTATTAGCATAATGGGTGTACATAATGAGTCATGAAAGAGATTAATGAGAGTGAAGGGGTGTATAGTAAGCTATAAATCAAGAGTTTATTAAGATGTATATGTAATATCATAATAAAAAAAGGCATAAGACAACAAGATGATTGAATTAAATAAGAGAAAGAGAAGATCCCTTACATTGAGAGGGTGTTTAAAAAATCTTGGGAGGAGATTTCGAAGGGATTCGGGTTACCCTGGTAGGTCATAAGAGAGGATTGTTATCTGTATGGTCATAATCCAATGGTATCTAAATGAGTGTAATGGGATCTTTGGTGGGTTGATATAGGAAAATAGAGGGGTGTTTTTTATAATTTTCTAAACATAGGTTGTATACTCAGTCAATAAGATATTCAAAACCATGATACTTCATATGGTTTTTACACATTATTTCATCAAAAGATAAGTGGTTTTTATTATTTTAGAATTTTATGAATTTAAGTTATTAAAATATTACCCTTGGTGACGTGTAAGTGAGCCATGCTTATAATGAAATTATTTTAAAACCATAAAATATTTTGTAGGTTTTCGAGGATTCATAGAGGTATTATAAAATTAATCAAATAACCTAAAAAAATTATTTTAAAAGGTATATATATATTTGTTCATGTATATCTATTATGGAAAATATTAAATCACTTTTAGATCATTATGATGTCATAATATATATAATATCTTTATATTGTATTCCATTTTTACCAGATTATTCCACAGTCACAAAAAATTATAAAAATTTTACCATTGAATATTTTCAAATTCTTGAATCTAATAATCATATTTATTTTTTCCAATTAAATCAATAAATTTTAGAATTTTTATTTTCAAAAAAATCCCTATTTTATTAAATAACTACATTTCTTTGTAACAAATGATATTAAACCCTTATAAAATTTATTTGGGAATTTGAAAAAATTTATTATCAACTATATTTAATCAGTATTATTTTACAAAATGATTTTTTAGTATATAATTTATTTTTAAAACTCACGAAATCATTAAAAGGAATAACGTAATTGATATTTAATATTATCCAAAATATAATTCATGATTATCCATATTGAAATATAATTACTATCAAACTCATTATTTTATCATTTATGATGAAAAAAATATTATCATAATTATAAAATAAATAATATAGAAATTAATATTGGTAGTTTCAAGATACATAGCCTTTATTTCAAAAGTGAATTCCCTAACGGTAAGGTTTGAGATGATGATATTTTATTCGGGTGGTTTAGTGAAATTGGTTTGGGTTGTGATCTTGATGATCATGAAATTTTCCAATAAATGGTTTCAATTCTGATAATTTTCTAAATAAAATCTTGTGATTTGGAAAGTTAAATTCCGAGAGATTCAATCTCCCATTAAATCTCTAATAAATTTGGTTCATAGGGAATGATCCTATTAGTTGAGGCCATCACTTCTTTTTTCTGTATCAATTGGATTTATCACAACCCTTAATTTATAATAAACATATGATCACATTTCAAAGACCATATTATAAAAAATAAGTATTATTAATGTTGTTAAAAATTGGATACGGTATAATATTCAAAAATAACCAAATTATTCTATTTTGTTTCCATAAATACACTTATTAACAATGCATTTATTCATTCAAAAGAGACTAAATTTAATTTACAAAAGTTCATGTCCCTAAACACCCTAGTAAGGGAATTAATATCATATCCATTTTATTTTATTCAAATCATGATAATATCATGTCTTTTTAGTTGGTAGTAACTATGAATATTTTTTAATGAAAATAAAACGTAATAATAGATGATAATAAGGATGTTTTCACCTATATATTATTTATAATTGTCTGTTATTTTATGAACAACTATGTTTTTTATTTTTTCTGTAAATTAATAAACAAAATCAATGATAGTAAAAGAAGGATAATTAATTTTAGAGGTTAAAGTGTAGAAAAGGAACCTTGATGTACTAGTGGTGTGAATGGAATTATTGCGTGTGTGTTTACATGACTACAAGAGACCATAAAATATTGTGAAACTAGTTTCCATTAGAGATATGAATCATTGTTATCGTTGAATATTAGAATCACTTCAAAAAATTAATGGATAAATAAAAATGGTAAATAATTAGCTTACATGAAGAATATCAAAATTTGGTTAAATATAAACTATCTATCATATTATTTATAGATGAAGGGTTTATGTTTTATTATTACTGTGTTTTCAAGACTGATATATATTATATGGGTGTGAATGGATATTAATGGGAGATGAATGGTGAATGGTGTAGTCGGTTTTGATGTGGTTATATGATATGATGCTATATTATAAATTCTTTATGGAATGGAATTAATATATATATAGATAATTAGGAAGCCAGAAGGTGCATGGGATTAATTTTATGGATTGTTAGTAAAATTTTTGATAATTAAACTAGAAAATTGGTGTTTTCATGAGATGGGTTTTCATTGAAAATGGGAAACTAATGAAATATGGTTCATTAATGTAAGGATACAATAAAATATTGATTTAAGATTATATTGGAATGTTAGTGTGCATCCTTAGGACATGTATCATTTGTCACTATCTATAATTTGATTTTTGTGCCTTCTAATGCTCCCAACCTAATATAGATCACTTTATTGATGACAAAAACTTTTTAGGTTCCACATTTTTTCCATGACATCCAAGACATCGAGGGAATTGATGAGTGACTTCTCCCTATTCCCCACTACACCTTCTTTTTATTAGGATTGGTATAAACCTATTTGGCATACCATGAAACCCTATGGAGTGTCTGTTTTGGGAGACCATCTAGTAATTGCTATATGATGTACTGGTAGACCCTACTGGGTATTGATGAGGTGGTGCGTGATGTAAAGAAAGATATTTTAGGGTATTGGTATATTAATATATATTGGGTGCCATGTTTGGAAGGATAAGGGTATGATGATGATTTTCTTCATGATCGAGACACCCTACTTTATTGAATATGAATAATGTCCCATGAAACTGATATAGAAGTGAAATCACTTAGGATGTAATAAATGAGAATGTAATATAGTAAAGAAATATTTCACAATGTGCAATCCATTATTTCATCATAATGGTACAACAAATTGTGTGACACAAAACTATAAATCTGAATTCATAATATTGACTACAACTAGTTCAGCAAAACACATAATAATTTAATGTTCCACCATAATCATAGACCCTATAGTTATATACACTAAAATGAATGAAAAATAAATAAGATACATTTCTAATATGATGAAAAAAATAACTAATGTAATTAATATGGTATATAAATGAAGATAATGATATTTGTAATATTGAGGAATTATAATGAAGTGTGTATATAAGGGGTAATATAAACATTCTACTTTTAACCCTGGGATTTCTCCATTATGATCCTACCATTAAAAATATTATTTTTGTAATAGTAATGAAATTAATATCATAATGGTTTCTAATAAAATGAATAAAAAAATTATTTATAACATAAATAAAAAATAAAATATATATTAATTAATGAATAATAATATAATTTCACAAATTTGACTTAGATACATTTAAATAACATTATAAACTATAAAATGGATATAATGGTTTATAAAAAATTGTGGAATAATTATTTTACAATGTTCAATCTAATATAAAATAATGTAAATATATTATAAAATGTTAAAATATCAAAATCCTTATCTTAAATTCCATGAAAAAAGATCTAAAATGATGGTTAAGCCAGTGGGTTTACATTTTTCAGAAAATATAATTCAATGTTATATTTTTATAAGTCAATAAACAATCATCGCTCATTTTCTATGAATAATAAAAAATTCTCTAAATATTTCCACTCAAAAACCACTGAACTTAAAGTTCCTCTAAATTTCTCTCTCAATAATCTCTGTAAGGATGTTTGATGGATTTTCAGTCCTTATACCAATCATTAATAAGTTTCCTTTCATAGAAATAGTCCCTAACCATTTATCTTTAATTAATCGTGTTTTTACATTCAATTCAATTTCATATCAACGTGAAATATTTTTATGCCTCATTTTTATAAAATCATTAATTTATAATAAATGAGTTATCCCCATTGAATCTCATTATAAGACATTTATAAGCCGTTATAATTTTAAAACACTTCCATACCCATTAAACCATTATAATTTTTTTTGAAGATATGAGTGTGTGTAGTTTCCAAAAAATGAAATGAATTTATGTATAAAAACTTGTGGTTGCATCTCAATAAGATGTACCTATGGGAAATAAACCTTAAAGATGATGGTTGGGTATTAACTCAATTTTCACTCGATTCACAATAAGTGGGCCTTCCTCCAAACCAGGTTTGACACTCACATGGGATTTGTTAGATTATTCTCATTCTATTAACCAAACATAATAATGAAAATGGATATATTATTATGGTGATTTATCAATAATATTTTTAGTCTTAAAATATTTTAAATATTTTTTTTACCTCCCAAAAAATTGATAATCCTAATTTTTATAAACTACATCACTACTAAAAATCTATATTATTAACTATATTGGGGTACATATTTAAACATAATGAGTCCCTATTTATTCTATATACGTGTTTCAAGAACTCAATAAGATAACATTATTAATTAATTTACTTTATAAATCCATTAAAAATAATTATAATCCATTATTCTATTTGGTTAAGCCTAGCATAATATGATTTTTTGACAAATCATGTCTTATATGTTTTTCATATTGAAAATGATAACTTTAATAACCTATTATAATTTTTTATTTAATTTATTGTATTGTATTTTTATGTAATTTGTATATCCAATAATTATGTTACCCCTCAGTGCTTTAGTCTATCTCATGAGATAGCTATGACTGGGTAATATGATCATTTGTACCCTAGATGTATGATGTCTTCGAATAAGGCCACGAAAATATGGTTATGTTGTCTAGATTTAAAAATTACTAATATTTCCATCATTATGGAATCATTTCTTAATCTATTTCCTATTCTATTGACGATCTTGTATATACAGTATCGATTGATTACATGTCTCCATTATATTACTTATTCCTTGTTAATTTTTATATATGTTATACCTAGAAGAGAATTTGATCTAACCCATTAATTTGTTCATATTTTTCAGCATGTAATAAAGTGTAATACTATTTATGATTATCCAAGTGAATATCACTAAAAATAAATATTTTTATTAAATTTTTGTAATTTTTCATGTTGTAATATAGTTTTTATATATATAGCCTCATTAGGAATATTGAATATTTATTTTGGGAGTACAATTTCCTATATTTATATTACTGTAAAATAAACAACCCACTATCTCTAGATGACTTGGTTAGGGGGTTCTACATGGGACTTTTAATGTTAGTGATGAAGAGTGATAAACTATTGGGGAAGTGGATTTGGGCTGCCCTGATTATATCATTTGGTTCTATTTTAATATACATAGAAGAAATAATTGTTGGGTGAGCCTTACTGAGGCATTAAATGGTTAGTTGAGCTAAAAAAATTATTTTGGTTGTATGTTTTACTCACTATGATGTTAGTATGGTTTATAATAATTTACATGAAAGGTATTAAGGGGGATACTATTAACTTTACATGCCCTAATCACCAATATATATATATATATATTAGGTAATTAGGAGGATTTTGCGGGTTAGGTTGGACCATACTAGCTTGGAGCTTGGAGTTTTTCTTTGAGCTACTACCAATGAGCCTTTGGTATACATACCTTTTGTGTTTTTATGAATTTATAAATTTTTAATGAAATACAGGATTTTATTATATTGGATTCCTAGTTTAAATATATTTGATGTTGTTGGTTGGTGTTGTTTATGTATGCCGCATGGATTTTTGAGAGAGGTTCCTCATATCTTATGTGTTTATACCCTCACATATAGTTTCCACCCGAGGACCTTTTGGGTGAGGGCTTTGAGGGTCACACTCTTCTTCACTATAGAAAAATGGGTTCATAGTGGGACAGGTCGTGACAATTTCTATAGAAAAGAAGATTTATTTTTTTGGGTAATATAATCGAATTTTTATATTTTTTTGACATAACATGATATATGTTATTTATTACAATATTGTATCATAGAATAACATTATATATATATGTTCACAAAAAAGAGTTAATTATTCATTACAAATTGAAATTATATTTTTAAAATAATTCATTGGAAATTTTATTATATTTCTATTATCATGATATATAATTTACCATGATGAACCACCTTTTGATATTTTTTAATAAAAAAAGTTTTCTCTAGGAGATAGTTTCTTTCTCATCATAACGAAATAAAACCACCCAAATATTTTTATTTTAAAATTACTCAAATCATCCTTGTAATAGTAGAACTAACATGTTTACATGCACTATTAATTTGTTGAGTTACATTGTAAAATCCAAATAAACATATTTATCACAAGAATGTTTTTAGAAAAAACATTGTATTAGTGTAATAAACCATAAAATACAGGTTAAAAATAACTTTATATATGCTAGTAATCAACATAATTTATGGTAATGAAATAAATAAAACTATTCTTAATATAATGTAGCATAAATACACCAACATATAATCTATTTCAATGAAATATAAAACATACCTATTGAAATATGTGATATTGTAATTTTCCCCACCCATAACCAGCGTAACACATAAATGTGATTCTAATTTCAAAACTTTGTTGTCCATTATCATTTCATAGCAGTTGACATTGTTTTTACGATATAGAATTTTTGTATTCACTTAATCATTAAATTGAATCACTTTATAACTTTATGTGTCACATTATAAATTTAGTAGTAGACCATTATAATATTATCAATGTGGGTAGTATACCTTTTCATGTGAAATACAAAAAAGAAATAAATAAAAAATAGAAATTAATTAATTAATAAATTCAAATGTAACTAATAAAAAACTAAAATATTAAATATATATATATATATAGTAAATATTTTTACAAATATTATAGATTATTTTTAGACATTTGGGAATAGATTTATTTAAAAATAATATGATCTATTAGAGAATTATAAATATCAATGAGTTTAAATAAATATTCAAATTAAATATAATTTATCATTTATTATAACAATAAAATATTTAAGTAATAAAAAAATTATATATTACAAAATAAAATCAATTTAAATATTCTATAAAATAGTTTTTATATTTCCAATCATGCTATTGTTATTCATCAATTATTTTTTTCCCATCGTAATCCCTTTTTCAATTTTATGGATTTACCATGAAATTATTTCACAAATTTTCAAATACACAATACATCAATTATATAATTTCAGATATATATATATATAGTATAATCATATCAAGTCATTTTTCAAAAAATTACAAAAAAATACATCACACCCATTTGGGCATCATTCACCCCTTTATCTATTTAATTTAATAATAAAATAATGTAATAAAGTTTTTTTAGCCTGAGAAGATCCATTGAAAAATTGATTTACAAAGGATGTAATAATTAAATATTAATATTTATACAATATTTTATTCAGATTAAATTGTTTGAATCTAAAATTATCTATTTGAATTCCACTATTATTCTCAAAACATTTAAAATTAAATTTTAGAATTATTAGTATCAAAAAATAAAAATCTAAAATTGATTTAATTCATAAAATGTTTTTTATTTTTATATAGGGGATTCATTTTAGTATATTTAATTGTGTTTAAAAAGAAAATTTAGGTGTGGTTTAAATTAATTCAAAATAATTCAAGGGCCTTGGGTTAAGAAGATGAGGTTTCTCACCACAAGACCTCAATAGATAAAATCAAATGGTAATTATTGAAGCATTCCAATCTCAGTTGGGAGATATATGGAAGGACACACTACTATAACATGGGTTTACATGTGCTTCAATATTCTAATCCCCTTTTCTAAATAATCAATAATAATAGTAATGAATATAATTACATTATTAATATTATTATTTGTGGTTTAGGGGTAATGTTTTCCTGTAATTTAACATATAACCATGTATGGAATCCTGGAATCCCCCCTTAGTGGTTATTTACATGACATTTATAGCTGATGGTGCTGGTAGGGGTGAAAACCTAAGTACACATCATCATTACTCAGTATATACGAAAGGGGCCTCTAGGCCAGATCAAAGGAGATTTCGGGCCATCAAATGGGGGTCATTTGAGAATATAATTAATAATGGGATGGCTATAGAGAAGTTCAACATTTAGTGGAGGTTTTATCTGCCCTTACTATCCAAGGGGTGTGTATTTTGTTTCATTATTTTGTACTCTCTATGACATTATATAAATAAATTAATAATAATAAAAATATTATTATTATTATTATTATTGTAACTAGGAACTGGTGGTCCAGGACCAAGTCACCCATTACTCAATCACCCATCATTTCATAGGCCCTATAATCCCCTTCTGAGTCCCATTCCACATAGCCTAGTGTAAGGATCCTTAGAAATTAATTAGTTTTTAAATTATACCGTTTAAACCCATATCATGAAAGTTATATGATAGAAACCAAACCATTATCTTGAGAGATGGTTCATTTTAACACTTATTACATCTCTATATATATATAGACACAAAAAAACACTATTATATAAATTAATTATTAAAATAAATAAAAAATTTGAAAATAAATAATATATATATATTAACAATATATATATAATTGTAAATATAAACAAACTCATATAAATAAAATTATTAACATTAATATAAATAAATAAATAAAGACATAAAAGTTAAATATAAATTATTTATTATTTATTGTTCATATATATTTATGTAAACATATTATAAATATGTTTATTAAAATTGATATAAATATATAAATTTTTTATTATTAAAAATACAAATGTAAATGAAAATTTAAATATTATATTCACAAAAATATTTATGGTAATTATGAATTTGGAATTTACAATTAAAACAAATATAATATTTTTAATATTAATATTTAATTGGTTAATTATTAATAAAATTATAAATCATTAAACATAATTTGTTTATTTTTTTTGTTATATATATATATGAACACAAATATTTAAATATAATTATAATTATATAAATGAAATATTATTATAAATATATAAACTTTTTGTAAATATAAAAATATAAATATCGATATATTAAATAAATATATTTATAATATTCTAATTGTTTCTTTGGGATATAAATTACAAAACATACAAAAACTCATACACATTAGCATGTTATACCAAGCCTCTAACTGTCACACCACAATATCAGTTATGTGTGTAGTTTTTTTTATCATTGAATTTATTAGATTTAGTTGTTATCCAAAATGATTGTTCCATATTTTCAAGACTTCTTCATAACTTCTAGGTTTTCTCACAATTAGGGGTATATTTTATGAAATTCCATACATATCTACATAAAAGAGTGCATGGTACTTTATTGAATGAATTGACCCTTGATACTTATTGGATATTTGAGAGTACAATGTGTGAAATCGCTTATATATTTAGGAGAAAATCTATGAGGATCCCTTACATATGGTTACTTGGTGCATTTAGAAACATATTTTGGTAAACCATTCCTCCAAACTATACAAAACCTCCCATAGAAATCTTGTGATGTTTGTGTAGTTTATGCACTATTCCATAAACCATTTCCTCATACCATGAGTATTTCTAAGGTTCTTAATATAGTAAATTTAATATTCTATCCTTGACAAATTGAAACCCCATTTGGGTTTCCTCATCTCTTATTCGCATGAAATAACTCAATGGGAGCACTAAGTGACTCGCACCATTCTTCTTTAAGCGCCTTAACTCATTTCACCTTTCATTCTCAATGTTATATCCCCATTTATCTTCTTTCATTTCTATTTTCCTTAATATATTCTTGTTTCTTATACTTTTTTAAATAATTGGGACATATTAGTCAACCCTAGGTGGATGGTTTTACTTATCCTCAGGGTTCTTGTTTATATGGTGGTGCAGAATGTTTCTTTTGCTTCTCTCTAAATTTATTCAATGATTTTGTGACATATTTTCTTATCACATGGATGTGTTTCCATGTAATTTTTTTAGGAACAACCTTGTTACTCTTTAGTTTTCTAGAACCCTTTTCATTAAAATACTTCTTTTTTTATCCTTTATAAAACTCTAATTTTTTAAGATATTTTTATGAATTTTTATTATTATATTTTTGTTACTGTATGTTATGAATACTATGTGTCTTTTTAAATGTCACATAGGCATTGTCTAAATAAATTTGTAATTATAATGGTCTTTTATACATCTATTTGGTTTTTAATTATTCTTATGGAATTGTTTATTATTTTAAGTGTTTTTAAAGATAAAATTTTGTTTTTTTAGGACTTCAATGAGTATCTTTGAGGTATTCTTATGACTTAAAAGTGACTGATCATGATGCTCAACATGTAATTTATCAATATTCTTCTAATATGTATAAATATAAAAATACAATATTTTATATGTATGGAATTAATTTTTTTTGTTTCTCGTTGATTTAAATTGGATTTTCAATCAATTATAGGTTTCCAAAAAAATTAAAATACTGTTTATATTTTATTGATTAATAACATAAAACTAAAATCCCATTTAGAACCTTGTCTAATTTTATTTCATATGATAAAAAACTCCAAAGTTTTAACCCTATGATTCCAAGTTTTATATGAGCTTGTCGATAATAATAATTTAATTTCGTTATTATTTGATGTATATATTCATTATAAGGGGGTTGTTTAAAAATAATGCAACTATGTGGAATTATGAATTGATATTGTGAAAATTTTCCTCAAGTTATACTATTGATATGATATTGATTTGAGACTCTATGTTTTTCCACTACTATGTTTCCCCCGTTTCAATATATAACATCCACATAACACTGGGTTTCTAATAGGTAGGTATAAATAGAGGTTTCATAGTAGTTTTGATTATGCTCTATCTAGGATACCTTAAAGAAATATGTGACTGCATCTATAGGGAGGGATTCGCTTTTAGGATAGTTAGATAAATTTATGTGGTTTAATTATAGGACCTTCATCTATAGACTGGATGCAGGTTCCACCAAAACATATCAAGATTAATTTCATAAGGACCTAAGGAGGCTTCCAAAAATATGTACTACTTTACAAAGTTCTAATTATTGAAAAATATTGATCTTGATTCTATTTTATTTTCATTCAGTAATATAACATGATTTGTGTAACTAGACTATACATCTTCCTTAGTTGTGATATAAATTTATTATTTGATCTAATATAATGTTACTTATTATAATGTACAATAATTATATAGTATTTTTTGATACTTCACATACTTGTTTTCTTGTTTCTACATTTTACCCAATAATATTTCCTTTCACATGTTTTTCATATGTATTAAAACTAAGATCTCTCATAGGTTTTTTAGAATTAGTTTGAGAATGGTTATAGAAGGGAAGGTTTAAATGGGTTTTAAATGATAGAATTTTAAATTTTAACTAATGTTAAATATAGATATTAAAAATTATTTATCTGCAACTCAAGTGCTTTTTCCTTGAAATACCTATGTATTACTTTTATTATTGTATTTCAAAGAATCGTTTATAGAATTTATTATGATATGAAAATACATGTACTCTATTAAAATAATACTAAGTAATTATTCTCACAACCTAATTATACCAGTAAGTGTCAGTAGATATGGTCCCCTTTTAAGGTCTAGCTTCAGGATCGTATGAAGATAATTCTTAGAGATGCGTTAACTATGGTCTCTCATGGTGTAGACCTCTTATTAATAGTGGATGGTAACCCGTATTCCTGGAGAGATATTTAGTTTAATATTGTGAAATATTTTCAATATTTTATACCATGAATTTCATATATTTCTCAAAATTACATTTATTTTAGGACCCTTATATAAGCCTTATTATATCACCTTTTTTTATCTGTTTAAAGGTATATTGTATTTTTATGCCATTATTTTGATGGAAAATAAAAAGAATTCGGTGAATTCGGTTTGGCATGATGATTTATTATGAGGTGTTCAATTACATTCAAAATCAATGATATCATGTCACCATTTTTCTTATAATAGAAACTAAAAATTTCTCCCCCATACATAACAAGGTACAATACTTCTTTCCTAAGTAAGGTGTTCAGTTGGGGATTCAGACCCAACAAAACATAGTTAATTACACTGGCTAAGAGGATGGGAGTTTGGTCAGACTGCAAAATTCTTATTTGGAATTGTTTCTTATTATAAGAATTTCTTTTAGATTTAACATATGTTCTAGAATTTATTAAAAATATTGATAAAGGAATAGTTACCCTAACAAAATGATCATAGGTTAATCCCTTTTATGTTTAGAAGAAGGGGATCTCATTTGTGAAACCACCTATAAGTATCCGAGGATCATCATTCATTTACTAGTAATGACTACCTATTTATATAATGAATCCTCATAAGTAGAAAATTCAGAATTTTCGTCCATGTATGGAGGTGGTTAATATTCTATGGATGGTATTTGAGCCACTATGATACATCCTATGTATCCTATTTTATAGTAGGTATCAAAACCCACGTAGTTCATTAAACCTATACAGTTTAACATCATGTGGAAATGACATATTGATGGGAACTTATGCACCAAATATTTGAGCTCAAGTCTCAAGGGAAAATCCTTTGTATCTTGGTTATAATAGAAATCAATGTGTTCATAGTTGCTTTATTCTATTGGGACTCTCTATATGGTATATTCCCTTATATGGGGGGTATTTATATGATGCCACTCATCAGGGATTACATGCTGATACTTCCATAAGTGGTGGAGATTCAAAATGAAAATGATATAATTCTTGAACTTCCTTAAGCCCACATGATAAATCCTCAGTTTGATAAACAATGGATCGTATGTAATCAACATCTTTATATATGTATGTGGGGATTATGTGTTGGGATTTCACATGGGATGTTTTAATATGGATCTTAGAACTCATATAGGTGTCTTATATATCTTTATTATGATATGAAATAGATTCATCATATTTTAGATGGAATATCAATCTATTAATGGATAAGGTTGTATGATCAACCCATGGTAATGATTGTGTCTTAGTCGTTGAAATGTCAGAGACATGGGGGAATTTCCATGAAAAGGGTACCCACTTGGGATCGGGCCTTAAGAAGGCATCCTATGTGTCCGGGTTAATATAAGAATCAGAATCATTGTACTTTAGTCGACTGGGGATTACACACTGAATTTTCCCTTAAGATTAGGGTTTACACAAGAGAGATGTATAAGGTCATCAAATCATTGGATGATCATCTGTCCTAGTCTGGTTGTCTATCTTACTATCTTGACTACCTGCTTGACAAGCCTTAATTTTCTGGTTTTCATTTCAGAGGATGTCTACCTGACATACCTGACAGAAATCAAATGATCTAGTTTTATTTTAAAAGGTATGTTTCATAACCTTGATAGAATTTCTGATGGTGTTCACATGATCAAGGTTGTCCTGTTTACAGTACATTGTGAGACCTGGTCATCTTATCTTGGAATCCATTACATAATTCTGACTGACATGCTTAGAGGGCATCACATAATCCAACTGACATTCCCTGGTTTCATCAGGAAATATGGATGAAATGCATGGATGGTTTCACGAGAGTCAATGAAACATGTTTGGAGGGTGCTACATGAGTCTAGATGACATGTCTATATAAAATCACATGATCTGGAAAGCGTTCTTAGAGGGCATCACAAGAGACTATTAACATTCCCAGGTGCTATCTCGATACTTAACTGAAATGTTATGGTGCCTCTAAATTTGCTGGGAGAAATTTTTTACTAACACCAAATGGTTCATATGGTGATCCCATAGGGCTTTATGAGACATGTATATAATTTTTTTTGGGGTTCAATGTGACTTTATTTGACATTTCTAGATAACAATTCATATTCTGAATTGTATACCAAAGCAGCATCATGAGATCTTGGTGACATGTTGTGGTGATTTCTAATAAACTTGTTGGTTCATGTGTAGTGCCCAATGATCAATGTATATGGTCTTCACATAAGTCTCCCATATTTTAGTCTTCATTTCATCCGTTTATTGTATATTCCTTAGATTTATTCTATGTTAGCTTGTGTTAAGTCTTGGGTGTCATAGAACACTTGTGGGATGTTCATAGTGTTACCTTCTATAAGACCTTTTCATGATCTATGAGTGATCATGAAAAGTTCTTATACATGCCTCATGATCTTTCCATTTTTTCGGTGGATCATACCTGACATGATTCTTTTCTGATCCCAAGATTACCACTCCAATATATATGATTCGATGACTCTGTGCGTCAGTGTGAGGTTCCAAGGAAAATATAATAATTTTTTTGGGGTGGAGGAACTATAGCCATTTACTCTCCAATAATGTGACACATTCTATGGTGTGTATCAAAAGAATCCAGGATGGAGTCGGTGGATGGCTTTGATGTCATGCATTTCATGAGTTATGTGTCTCCTGTAGGTCCATGTGATTCATGTGAACATGGAAACCTTATTATTCCTTTATTTTTTTTGGAAAATAATACCCATATTTATTTATTTATTCACTTGTGGATTTTTTTATTCTAATTTTGTGGGTTTCGACAAATTCCACAGTTCAAGAGTGACATTTGTGGGGAAAATTTTTCAGTTATGAGGAATGTAAATTCCCACTAGAGGATTTGGAGCTATTGCCAATTAGTATTTTGGGTGACTCTAGTTCCACTATTATTTTCTTGGTATTCCAATTAATTCCCTATAAATAAAGGATCTGGGGAATCTCATTCACCAACTACCCATCCATCATAGCTCTTTCACCCATTCCTTCGTCATGTAACCACATTAGAAGATCTTCCTGAAAGTTCTGTTCATGAGACCTTATCATAAGACTGCTTGGTGATAACTGCTTCACATAAATTGGTATAGCGATGAACCCATTTGAATCAACCAATAAATTAACATTCATAATTGTGTAATCTTTGGCCATATGGGGGCCCTTACATGATTTTCAATTCATTTAGAATAAATAGTTGTGTTATTGTTTAGGGTCTTTTAGCTCAGATATTATATCAGTTAGGTTTATGGTATTTTAGTTTAAACCTCTTATCTCTATAGTTTAGATTCTTTTATATCATACCTTGGGATTCCATGGATTTTAAATTCTTACTATCAGGACGTGAACAATGATCACAAAATATAGTGGGGACATGATAAGAATGACCCAAAACACCCAAGGGTATTGAGTTCTCTCATGGTATTTCTGAGGCTTTTGAGGAATAAATATTCATTTGTACAAGGAGGATATCTATTTGGTTAGTATTTGAAATCCATCATGCATTGGTATAATTTTCAAATAGATGTGTCTCCACAATTTTTGGAGGTTCATGGAAGATGTATGGGGGTAATATTGTACATGGAAGAAATATTGTAGATGTTAAGTCCACCTGGATAGTTGGAATATGGGTGATATAAGTCATAACAAAATAGTTTTAGTCATTGAACATTGAACGGGGAATACATATTTGGGATGAACCATTACACCATAAGGTTCCAAGTTCTACTATAGTGTCTCTAGGGATAATAAGGATTGAATTTCAATCCTTTCAAGGAGGAGATACCTCGTGATGGTTGATCAAAGAATTATGAATTAGTAGCATGGTAATTTAAAGATGACGTTCACTTCTTTTTTAGAGACACCAAAGATTATTGAAGACTCAAATATCCATATGTTGAGGATGGGTATGGGAGGAAAGCTATTCAATAATATTTCTTCCACCATATGGTAGGTCAACTCCTAAAATTTGAATCTCTATCCCTAATCCATGTCGTTTTAAATAATGAGGTGTATATGACTAAAGGTTCAGGAATCGAGTTTTGTGTTATTTCATTTTGAAAGGGTAAAAAACATGGTGACTTATCATCGAGGATGTTGAATAAACCTCAACAGTTTAGTATTGGGATTCTTAATCATGGTCAAAAGTGATTAGGTTATGAGGATAGTCCGAGAAAATCACACTAGAAATGTCCCAGAACACACTGAGGTTATGGGTTCTTCCATGGTGGTGTTAGAGATCGTAGGGATCAAAAATACTTTTTTAGGGATTTATTTGGTTGATGAGCATATAGACATATGGACGACCCATATATATACTTGCACAGTTAAACAAATGGTCCCTTAATGCTGGGTATAATTATCCAAGTTCCATGAAAGAGTGCGGGTATATGAGGCACTCAAATAATGAAGTATTATTTATAAATATTTTAATATTGAATAAGGATTCGAGGTCACTAAAGGTTGTGTCATCATCTAGAGAACATGTTCTTGATGGGAGGATATGTGAAAATTCATTACTCTATTTTTCTCTGAACCATGGTGTTTTAGCAAGCATAACTTTTCTTTTACTAGGGCTAAAAAGTAGGTCCTATAAACTTTATAACAAATTTATTTTCTCCATATTTTTTCCTAGACTCCTGAGATTTTGAGATTAATGATAGAAGATTTGGATTTTTCTCAGGAAACCATTTTCATGTTTTCAACATGAATATTTAGTGTCATTTCCACTAGAAGTTTAGTGTATGGTGATTTCAATCATTATATGGTAGAGTATAAGGTCCTATAACATTGAATAAAGTATAGGTAGTTTAAATTTGTGAAGTGGATTGACCTAATTTTGGGGATGTTACACAAGATTATTATTTGGTTATGTAGTGTTAAGATTACTCCAACACCCCTCTGAGCAGGATATGAAAACATTGTAAATCATTTCTTGAGGTTATCCTAATATTAGCCACAATATTGGATAATCAAACTAGGAATGTATTAGAACACAATGAGGTATTTAGTTCTTCCATGGTGATGCCAAAGATGAAAAAGAATGAAAAACCATTTTTTGATAGTGACATAATTGGTTGATTACCATATTCATGTATTCATAAGTAATTGGGATACACTCATAGTCAAAAAAAGGGTCCCACGATGTCAGGTATCCTTTTATAAGTGTGGTGGAGGGTTTGCAGCAACTTGAGGTGATCAAGACAAGAAGTTTTATTTATGAATTGATGTTCTTAAAATGATGGTGGATGCACCCCATAATTTGGATGATCATGATAGGTCTACTATGGTCCTTTGGTTAGGGATGAGAAATAGGTGATGGTGTGTAATTGTTAACATCATGTAGTGGGGATTTACTTTTCTCTATGTAGTGTAACATCATGAGGTAAGGACATTTTCCCTACAGTTTATCATCAAGTCATAAGGACAATTTCTTTACTGTTTAACATCATGGGGGTAATGACATGGGAACTAACATGAAAAGTTGTGAATGATATATTGTAAGAACCAGAAATCCAAATGAATATATATATCATACACAATAACAAATAGAATGTATTACATGGCCCTTATGTAGTTGTGGGTTCATGTTTTTTATTTTCTCATATTGTAGATGGACCCACGATTTGAGATAATCGTATCACTACATGTATTTTGATGATAGGAATCAAGACACATGTATTTATTGAATGTGAAACACTCTACACTGGTCTGGAACATACTTAGTTGTGGGAATTGATTCTGTTGATTAATATAGTTGGACCCAGGATTGGAGATCTAGGATTCACTATGTATCCTGTGATGACCCAAATCAAGATAGACAGAGTTCTTAAGGAACCATGAAATTTAAAATCAAGATACAAGGTCATTAGATTTCTAACATGAAAAAAGGGTTATTGTGGTTGGAATCATGGTTGCAAATATGGGCATCACTATATATCCAATGATAATAGGAATAAATCCCTACGTAGTTATTTAACGAATGAACTTCATATGAAAGTATAGCCTATACACAGAGAGGGGGGGATTTCATACATGTTGTGAGTAGACCCAGGATTGAAGATCTAGGTGTCACTATGTATCATGCAATGTTGGTAATCAAGTCACATATTGTTCTCGAATGGAGGTGCGGTAAGAGACCAAACACCAGTAATAGTTTTCCACTAGGGTGAGGTCTATATGAATGTGCAATTTTATTTAAAGTAAAAAATCATTAATCAAGCAGCTATATTCATCCGGTGAGGACTTGTGGTATTCATTTTAAGGTCTTACATCTAAGACCATGATGAACCTATCCTGACATAGTATGCCTTGTTTGTGTGGGGAATCTCTTACTAAAATTCATATTCTCATGCAAGCCATGATCGATGTGAGAAACATGGAATGGAAATGTCCACTCTCATCATGAAGACGAAGTTAAGGATGTGATTGGGGAATTTTTTATCATGTGTTGGATGAACTATGATATAGTATTATGGAATCATTACGTATATCGTTGAAATGATAATCAATCCCCATATATTTCTAAACACCCGTGTAGTTAATGTCATGTGGTAAGAACATTGTCCATGAAGTTTAACATCTTTTGGTGAGGGCATGGGTCACGTGAAATGAAAGGGTAGTAACACTATGGTTGTACCAAAAAATAGAGGTTTGGACGTCACTATGTATCCTTTGATTAAAGGAATCAATCCAAATATAGTAATATTAATGATATACTTCCTATGTGGATATGATTATCACATGTGGATGGGGAATTTGATCCCTCTTTCACAAATATCTAGCTTTTGTGCGATGAATTTTTATTTAGATAGCGATTATCGTGTAGTTTAACTTCATTCGGTGATGACTTATACTGTGAAGTTTAATTTCTTGTGGTGAGGATGAGATCTACACAGTTTGACTTTATATGGTTAGGAAGTAAAGTGATGTGACATTTATTATCTTATTACCAAGATGACACCATATAGTTTAACATCATGTGGTCAGCACTTGAGACAATATGTCATTTAAAGTCTTGATACCAGGATTTGAGAGAACATGAATTTTAACATTTTGCTATCAGGATGAATTGTTTGCAGTTTAATTTCATGTGATCAAGATGAACGTTTTATCTTAACATCATGAAACCTAGAAAAGGGATTCTTGATAACAGTAATGCCAAGTGTTTCTTGAGGAGCCTCACACAAGTGGGTGGTGTGACTCGCTCCCCATCCGTTATGGAAAGTGAGTAATTTCCACTATGATATACCATATTTATTATGTAGAAACCTCCCCATTTGGGTTATGGATTTGGATGCTTGTTTGATTGTATCAATGGGGTCTTAAGAGCCATCACCATTTCTAATTAGTGGAATTAATAGAGGCAAACCTTTTTTTAAAGGCCCATGTGATCCAAATCTAATGGACTTCATAGTTGTGGAATATATGCAACCTATTCTAAGTGATCCATTCCAATTCATCCATCCACTTCTATAATTTATAATCATCTAATAGTTTTTCGAAAATTGAAAATTGGAGAGAAGAAATATAGACTTCTATGGGTAACACTTCCTCGGTCCCATACACCATTGAGTATGGTGTTTCTTTCACATATGTACATGTGGTGGTATGGTAGTCCCATATAGGATAAATTATTTTTTTTCTATCCATTACATTGTATCCTTGATCACCATCAATTGGAGAATATTTTAAATAATCTTACTAAAGGCTTTAATATGTCCATTTGTCACTACATGATAACGAGTTGAGTGATTGGAATCGGTACTGTTTTTACACTGTCATTGGGGATAACAGGGTTTTGGATAACTCATGTCAGTTCTATCACCTCAACCAGATTTATGGGGATCACACTATCAATATTGGTAATACTCTAGGGATTTCCATGGGTGGTCCCCAAGATGTTGAGGGCTACGACCTTCATATGATTATCAACCATTTTCTATTTTTCGTAAATGTTATAGAAACCTACTTCAGCATATGTGGCACCGCAAGTATCGAACGAGGTACTACAACCATGTAGCATGTTGAACTTTCCAACGATGGGATTTTTCATAAATTATTGTAATATTGTAATTATTTCCACATGGCTATAGAGATAGTTCCTTCCAAGAAAATTATATATAGTGTCATGCTGGAGAACCATAAAATTACATTCATATGTAATATCCCCAAACTGATCATTGAGCTTTATCTTCCTGAAAGGTTTTTACTCATGCTTATTATACACATGAATTGCCATATTTTAGGAGATAAATCCCCTTCCCATTATCCTAAATGTCAGAGGTTTCAAACTAGGATGAGGCTAATCCTAGAACCATTATCAATCAGTGCCTTTCAAACGTTGACTTTAATGCGTCTTCCCAAATTATATAGGGGTCTGATTTGACCTTGGATGAACTATCTTATCCTAGTCAGTGAACCATATGGTGACATGCAATTTGGATGAAATTATATTCACCTGATAAACATCATTTGTTGTGACTTCTCTCTTGAACTGCTTTGGTCTCTAGGGGGCTTCAATGAGTTCCTCTATAAGGGATTTTAAATGTTGGAGTGCATCCGGTATTGTTTTCTTAGATGGAACAAATGATAAATATTTCATATTTCATAATCTTATTCCTATGTTCATAAATTCTTACTTTGGAGCTATATCATCACATTTATCTAATGATCTAAGGTATTCTAAGGGGATGGTCTTGGTGATTGGGTATAGGTTAATGGAGAATCTACTTCCAATGGCATAGGTCACTCTTACCTTCCACATTGTATGAGATGACCAGGAAACTACAACTCATCTAGGAGGTCATGTTAGAAAATTCATCTTGGGTGACTTATGGAGGAATTGGGAAACCTCCATACCTTTTTTGGGCATGTTGGAAAACATTATCATCGGTCTTAGATTCATATATAACCTCTAAATGGAAATGAAAAAACTATTATGTTGGACCATGCCCATGAAGTCCCATGTATCCTTGGTTCTTAAGCACGCAGACTCATATTCCCCATTAATGTGTGGAAAATCATATTCTAATGAATATTCATCATCAGGTAATTGATCTTTCAAGTATATCACATTGACAGAACAAAATATGATATCTTAGTCTGATGAGGATTCTGTTTGGTGGGGTGATTCATGTGCTTTATATGTTTTATTGAAGAAATATGTAAGAGTCATATCTTACATTGTAACACAATAAAACTCCTCTTATGATTCCTCCTATTTATGATGGCCGCATCATCCTTTAGAATCGATATCTAATGTTACCTCCATGGGTGGAAAAGTTGTTTCGGGCCTATTAATTTGTGATATGAGGGTTATATGAACTTGGTCAACTATTTTATGAGTCATCCAGTTGTTTAATATCCATCCATTCATGTTCGGGACATTTTTCCAATCCCCTTCTTGCGAATGGGAAATAGATATGCATGACACCTTCTCATTGAAGTAACCTTACACCATGTTACATCCTACTACTATTTTAAAATATTAATAAACACATTTTTTGAATTATTTGTTTGGGTATCATTTAGAGTACTTTCAGGTGAATGTTTTGAAAATTTTAAACATTTCAGTTCTGTGCATAGTTGGTGCATGTTTTTTATAAACTTTGCACCCTTACAGGGGAAACTGTGAAAACACAAATAGTGGGGATTTTTATAGTTATCACATGGTTTAAAAAATTGTGTTCCAACTAATTAGAAAACATGAACCCCTACATAATGGAGAACACATTTAGGTTGTGTAGTTCATCTAACAAAGAGACCCTACCAAGAAAACATTGCGTACGGGATGTTTTAATATGAAATTTATTATCATAAATCCCAACTCCCTTTTTTAGGTTTCTGATGGGTCAGTTCAACCCTTTATCGTTTTATTCTTCCTTAGAGGATACTAAGAGGTTATTATTAACCCTTAACACCCCTCCTAAAAAGAATAAAGGATAGTTTAACCAAATTTGATCTCTTTATGGTGTCTTTCCTCTTCTTGTTTTATTTCTCCCATTATATCCTCCTTCCTCCATAAGAATTTGTAGATCTTATTTTTTCAGAGTATCTAATCATCATTTTTTCATATCTTGAATCTAGTTTTGATTCTAAGATCCTCATTATCGACGAAATTTATTGGAGTTTCTGGATTAGGGCTTTCTGTTTTGAGATCCCATGATCCCAAGGTAGGTGGTTCCGTTATGATGGAAAAATATGATTAACCCTAAATTACATGATTTAAATTAAATTTTTTTATTCAATTTAAATTTCTTTATTTCTATAAAATTTGTTTCAATTGGTTGAGTGAAAACCAAGTTCTAATGAATTGGTAATTTGTGTTCATTTCGGTATCAAATTGAAAAAAATCCCAGTTACATTGAATTGGAATGTGTTATGATATTGGATGGTAATTTTTTAAATTAAATTGTGGAATTTTGTTATGGAACTTGAATTGTGAAATTAAATTTATTAAATTGATTTCAAATTGGTTTTTGAAAAAATTCATTAAAATGGTTTGGATAGAAATCCAATGGCTTTATCTTGGAAAAAAGAATGTTTTGTTTAAAATTTGAGTGTTGGTTTTTAAAAAGAAATTAGTATATTTGAAACGGAAGAATGAGATGAATTTTATTTTAAACAGGTTTATAATATATTTATCATCATTAATTGTTAGTAGAGCCTAGGAAAGCCTATGTAGTTAGTGATTTATTGCGATAGAATTCCTTGGATGCTTCATAAATGAAACAAATCCTAGTGTAGCTAGTCACATGCCCTATGGAATGGTGATGAGTCATCTTTGACCAGTGCCAGAGGGACGTGTGTATAGACATATTTCCATGATCACATTAAATTGTTGGATGATCCTGTATCCTATATCTATTGTACCATTTTGCAGATGATCTTATTTCTCATTGTTTATTTTAAAAAAGTACCATTGTTTATCGTAAACTATTTTACCAGACTTATGAAGGAATATAAACCATTTTATATAAAAAATTTATTAACCTATTTATTTAAAAGTATTTTTCATCATTTGAAATGTAAATAATAATTTTTTTAAAAATTATTTGAAATTCCATGCATGTTTATTTAAAATTTAAATCATTATTTAGGATTCTAAATGTTGTAATTTTTTTATGGAATCCTTGGTGTGACCCTACTGGGATTTTAGATCACACCCTGCCTGTACCTTATGGTATTTTTATATTATCTTCTTTCATGTTTGATCAAGGGTATGTTGGCACATGGTGGTGGTATTAACTGTTTATCCTTGAGTATGGATAGTTGTGTCAGTTGGGACATCAGTTTTTATCCTATTTTTTGGAACTTTGTGGCTAAACTTTGGGTTGTTTATGCGTATTCAACTTCTAGTACTGTTCTCTCGGGGTATTTACTGTTGTAATCATACTGAATTTTTTTATCTTACTTCCTATATTTTTGTGAAAAATTAATTCCCAATTTAATATTGTATGATGCGTGGTGATTTTCAACAACCCATGGGGGTTGGTAATTTCTATTAGGCTATGTCATTAATGGACTGGTTGTTCGTGTTCAAGGTTATCCAGTATGTTTCATGAAAAAATGGTATCAGAGCTTGGTTTCGATCCTAGGACTTCGGTCGAGTAGAGCGGGACTCTCATATCAAGAGTTGGGGAAATGAATATCTATGATTTATTTTGATATGGATTTAGAATATTTGAGTGGTCATATCCCTCCAGTAGTCGTGAAGTTTCTCAACATCATTCCTTTTTACTTCTCTAGTTTTCCACTAGTAAGGGAGGTAGAGTTTTCTATCAATTTAGTACATGTTACACAACCAATGTCTATTACTTCTTAACACTTGGGACCAATTGAATTGAAATAGTTTAAGAATCGGTTGGATGATATTATAGAAGAAGGCTTTATACGCCCTAGTTTTTCACCTTGGGTGGCATCAATTCTCTTTTCTATGAAATATAATGGGTCACTTTAGCACTGTGTTGATTATAAAAAGCTCCAAAGTGTCATGGTAACGAAAAAAGTATTTTTTTCATGGTTTGGGGATTTTTTAGCTCTTGAAAGGGGAGATATGGTTCCCAAATATTTTCCATTGATATGGTTACCATCAATTAAGGATAAAATAATATAACATTCAGAAAATCACATTTCATAGAAGGTGTGTCTATCATGATTACCTTTTCATAACATTTGGCATACCCAATGATCCTTCCATCTTCATGGATTTAATGAAAATGATTTTCCATGAGTGTCTTGATACTATTTTGGTGATATTTTTTGATGGAATCATTGTTTACATTAAGTTTTAGGAGGATGATGTATGTCATATGAGAGAAGTTATAGAATTTTTGAGAGATCAATGAATTTATACCATCATTTGGAAATGTGATTTCTGGATTTATGAAGTGAATTTATTGGTAAACATGGTTTCAAAACATTGTATTTCAATTGATCCTAAAAAGGTAAAATATATTATGAAAAGGGTCAAACACAAAATGCATTCAAGATTCAAAGCTTATTGGGTTTCCCTGGGTATTATTACCTGTTTGTAATGGACTTCACAAATTTGGATTCTTCGAGGACTTCTCTAACTTGGATGGGAGTAATGTTTTGTTGGTATGAAAAATGTCAGAATTATTTTGTTAAGATGATATATATTTTGACTATTTTGGTAGTGTTGAATCTCCTAGAGTCTAATAAGGTCTATGTGGTCTTTTTTGATGTATCAGGTTCAGGTTTTGGATAATTTCTTATGTAGGGTGATCATGTCATTATTTATGGATTTATCAGCTTAGGCCACATGAGAACATTTATCCAAACAATGAACTTAAACATTCAAATGTGATGCACACACATAAAAGTTAGTGGAATTACATTTTTGGAGAATGGTTTACCATGTATTCACACCATAAGATCTTGTGTTATATCTTCTCTCAAGAATATTTGAATCTATACTAGAGGAATTGGGTGGAATACATGAATTCTTTTGACATTGACATTGCCTATAGCCTATGGAATGGGACTGTAATCATTGATTCATTGACTAGGAATATTACACAGTAGTTCATAAAGGGATCATCATAAGAGTTGAACTTGATAGATATTTTTACACAGTTTCATATTAGTGTCTGCGAATTCGGGGCCCAGGTTTCTGTGTCCAGTGTTCAGTTGAAATTCACTATTTTCAAGATGATTCTTCAGGAATAGCTACTTGATGAAGTGTTTCATATTAAAATAGACACTCTTTATGGTGGGGTGATCTTTTTGGATTGGTCATTCACCACATAGGACATTACATGATATCAGAATCTTTTCATGGTACCTTAATCAGTTAGGAAAGATGTTATAGGGAATATCCATAATTCAAAGTAGATTTTTCACATAAGAACGATAAATATGTTCTATGACATACATTATTGACTATGGTTTCCATGTATGATAAGTGGCATTTCTGAATTTGTTTATTGTTGTTATACATGACAACAGGTCATGGTCAATAACTAGAAACCTTTGGGTTCGCATTAGACACATCTTGTGCTGACATGGAAGTGGGGAAAGATCTCTTTGATCCTTGTGATCAATATTTTAAATACCTAGAGAAAGAAGAATGTGATATGGATTTTGACCAATCGTCTAATTAAATAAGATCACTTTTTATCCATTCATGATTTAACCAATGTTTATGATTTAGGAAATAGATATATGATAGAGATTATTCATTTTCAGTGTGATTCACCAATTACAGTCTATGATAGGGATCTAGGGTTTACTTATCACTTTTGGAGAGGCCTTCAGGAGAAACTAGGATACCAGGTCTATTTGAGCATGAAATATCTTCTGTAATTGGATGGACAGGAATAAAGAGCTATAGAAATACATGAGGATATGTTTTGTGCTAGTGTTCTTGATTTTGGTTGAACTTGGGATGACCAAATGAGACTATTCTAGTTTTATTATAACAATATTTACCAATACATGATAACGATGTATACTTTTGGCACATAGATGGTAAAAATATTATGTTGATCATCATCACAGAATAATGGAGTTTTTAGTTTGTGACAAGGTGTTCTTAAATGTTTAACCCTGTTTGGTTAACCGATGGCATGGGAGGAAAGGGACACTTGCTTATCACTTTATGGTAGATTTTTATTTTATTGAGGCAGTTGGGAAAGTGGATTACCATTTATCACTACCACTACATCTGATTTTGATACATAATATGTCTCATGTATATTAGCAATGAATGTATCTATATGATTTATCTCATGTTCTGAGATGGAGTCATTCTGAGGTTGAACCTGATTTATCCATGATTGAGAAACCAGTCAAGATTGTTGATTCTATGACTAAGTTACTTCATGGGAGTTTGATACCTTTGGTTTATGTGATATGGAATCATGATTTTGACTCTAATGAGATAATGAATATTAAGGCACTGATGAGAGAGAAGTGACCTCATCTTTTTGACTTAGAATATTTTTAGTTGGATTTCTAGGGAAAAAAGTTTATACACTAGGGAGGTTGTAAAATCCAATTTCTATTTTCAGTTATTCTGAAACCCCTTTTTTGTTCTTTTTTAGTTGGGTTTTATTGAGTTGTGTTTTGGGTGAAAGTTGTTGAAAATTTTAAATGTTTTTAGGTTTTGTATGGTTGGCATAAAATTTACCCAAATCATGTTCCCTCTAAGGGAAACCATGAAAACCAAAATATTTGAGGTTTTCATGGACATTTAATTGTTAAAAAAACCATGTACCTAGAAAGTATAAACCATCCACCCTTGTAGAATTAGGCACACAGTTCGGTCACGTGTTTTATCTAGCTTTACATCCCATCCCCAGAACCCATTCGTACAATATTTTTTAATCAAAAATGTAATTTTTTAAATCTGTTAACATTTTTTAGGTGCCCGACTGGCTAGTATGACACCTTATAATTTTATTCTTCTTTGGAGGTTTGCAATAGGAAATTGTTTCCCCTCTACACCCCTATGGAAGTGATTCAAAGCTAGGATAATGATATTTGATCCCTTCTTAGTAAGATTCCTCTTCTCTTTCTCTTTCTCCCATTCTATGCACCTTCCTTCCTTGGGTTTTATAGATCATTATGTTGTTGAAGGATTTAATCCCCAATTATTTGGATATTGAATCTAGATTTGATTCTTGGATCCTCATTGCTGACGTTATTCATTGGAGCATCCCAATAAGGGATTTGTTCTTTGAGATCCCATGATATTGAGGTAGGTGGTTTTATCATGATTTCCAAGTTTGATAAAATCTAAATTGATTGATTTAAATTCAATTGTTTGATTTAAATTCGATTTCTATATTTCAAATAAATCTATTTCATGTGGTTGATTGAAAAAACAAATTTCAATGAATTGTGGATTTCTGTTAATTTTTTTATTGTAATGGGGAAAAACCTTAAATTACATTGAATTTGGGTGTGTTATGAAATTGGATAGAAATAATTAAATCTAACATGTTGAAATTAGTATTGGAACAAGAATTGTGAAATTTATTTAACGAAATTGATTTCAAATTGGTAATTGAGAAAATAGATTAAAATGGTTTAGATAGAAACCTATTAGTTTTATCTTGAAAAAATGAATGTTTTATTTAAAAACTTGGTTGTTTGTTTTTAAAATTGAATTGATGTATTTTAAATTGAATAATTGGTTGAATTTTATTATAAATAGTTTTTAAACAAATTTCCCATCGTTGATTGTTATTAGAGCATATGTAACCCTATGTAGCTAGTGAGTTATTGGGATAAAACTCTTTCAACTCTTTGAAACTAAAATAAACCCATAGTTCTGTAGGTAAAATCCCTAATGGGATTGTGATGAGTCCTATTTTACTAGTTTCGGAGGGTTCTGTGTACACACATATTTCCATAATCACCTTCAAGTGAGTGAGAATCTTGTAGCCTAGATCTATCTTACCTTTTAGAAGATAACCATGTTACTTGTTGTTTATTTCAAATATATTCCATTGTTTTTTCTAAACTCTTTTACACATTCCCTATAACTTTATATAAGTTGTTTTATATAAAATTTTTATTAATCCATTTGTTTAAAAGTAGTTTCCATCATTTGAAATAATAAACCCGATTTGTTTAAATTTTCCATGAAATTCCATGAAATTTTAATTAAAATTGATAGATTTATTTGGTTAATTAAATGTTGGAATCTTAATATATAATCCTTTGTGAGACCCTACGGGGTTTTATCTTATAACCTAGATGATATTTTAGATGTTTGGAGATTATCATATTCTAGGATCAAGAAAGGGTAAGGCACCACTTAGAGGTGGTAGTAGTTGTTGATCCTTGGGCTTGGAAAGATGTGTCTGTTGGGAATTGGGTTTTTATCATATTTTCTTATACATTATGGTTACACTTTCGGTTGTTTTTTATGTTTGTATTCTATCAAGTTCTCCCTGTATAGTTTTTCTTGTTTTCATATTGACTTTTTTTATCATTCTTTCCTTATGTGTGTGGAAAATTCATTCCCACATTCATATTGTTTGATGTCAAATGATTTTCACAAACCCATGTAGATCTATAATTCTCTTCAGGCTATGTTAGTGTTAGCTTAGGTGTCTAGTTACCAATTTATCTAGTTTGTTTCATGACACATCACCTTTTAGATATAAGATAAACCTTGAAATACATATTTTTAGATGAAACATTCATGGGTATTATGACCCAACCTTCTATAGAAAGGTCATCAGTCAGGAAGATAAGTGTGTTGGACCTCATTGGTATTCCTTGTAAGTGGAATATTAAAGAAGGTTATTGTCTATGTATGTGAGGAAATAGTCAGAGACTTGTACATTTTAGAAGGAATATGAATTATTCATTAGTTTCTCAAATCTCAGGTGAACCTGATTTCTTTGTGATTCTTGATGAGGGTGATTTTTATGGTTTCTACCACTCGATAAGAGGTTCTATGTGGTTTGTGACCTTCCTAGTTTCTTGGATGGTCATTGCTGCTGGCTTGAGTGTGACAGATGCAGCTTTACTTTGTATAGCCTTTTCCCCTATGATGAGGCCATGAGATGAGAATTGTACAAGGATCACTAAATGGAATCTTCCAAATGTTGGGTTATTTATTTTTACTATAGGAACCAAATTGGATACTTCATGGGGATTATAGGGATTTTAACCTCATCCCATAGATAATTAGTGCATTATTATAATAGTTATTTCTTTGAGAGATGGATGCTAACTGAATATGTTAAACCTTTCCATATAACTATGAGGCTAGAAACCCTCTCATTTTCACATTGACTGTAGTACATCAGGAAGAATATTTTCTTTCTCTATAGATTAGAGGTCAACAGATAAAAGAAATGATGACAAATTTATTCCCATCTAACAACAGATCCTAAAAGAAAGTTGTTAAACCAAATATAGGATAGACCTATCAGATTCTACACAAAACACCTCATATTGGCCAATTGGGTTGGTGTCCAGGGCCATCATTGGCCTATATCAGGATTGAAAGTGTGTGAGACACTCTTCAGGGTCACCTGTAGAATAAAATGTTGACAAGGTAGGATTCTCAAAACTGTGTAGGGGAGAAGTGGCATCCACCCACTCATGAAATTTCCTCCTCTAAAGTTGTATAGGTGTGCGTCACCCATCCAGGTCTTCTATTTGAGTATCTAGGGACTCGATGGCATTAAGATACCCCATGGGAAATATTTTCTAAACTACCTCCCATATACAGGAAGCATTTTTGAATCATAAGTTGGCTCATCCATTATCTCTTATTGATTCTCAACTAGTTCAATGGATTAACTATTTCCCTATAGATGGAGATTTTGTTGTATTAACAGAGAGATTTAATGATCATTTTAGATTTCCACATTTATGTAGATCAGATACCAAGATCTAAAGCTAGTATTATACTCTGATGCTGCTCTTGTTGGAGGACATAATCGTATAGGAGGAGCAATATTCACCTCATCCTGAAGACAATAACTAGTAGGAATATATACCATTAGTATCTCCTTGTTGAGTTATATGAGATTTTGTATATCATTATCATATCATGAAAACTGTTTCTGCATGGAAGAAACTTCAACTCTTATACGAAGTGATTGGGATATGGTCACAGATTTCCATTTTCCATTGCTATTGTTCTTCCAGAGAGGTGGAAACATCATATTTGGATGTTTCATGTTATGGAGACTTCATTGGTTTCAGGTGAATGTAGCCTCACTTTGTGCATAAAAATCCCCCTACTCTCAGGGTAAAATTTTCCTATTGAATCCCACTTCATTTTCATCTTTATCCAAAATATATCACATGTTTATAGTAATCACATTTAAATATGTGTATTGGGAAATGGAGGTTGTCCCATTGCATTCAACAAAACAGGATGACCATATACTTACTACATTAGGTTCATTCTCCAAACCCTTGTCCATATTGGTCAATTTGTCTTATGACCCAATAAGGGTCTTATTGTGTTCGCCTTACATTCCTTATATCTTGGTCTATGAACAGTGACCTTGAGGGAGCTTCTAGTCATGATTGCCGAACTAGCCCTGAACAGTAGAGGGTTTTCTTATAGCATGAGGAACAGATGGGATGTTGACTATTTATTTTTACCACCCATCCTAGATAATACTGTTTCCATCTGTGGGGATGATAATTAGTAGAATTCCCCCAACCCCATGGGTTATTGTTTATTCAGGGACAAAATTAGCATTGAATTATCGTATTGTTGAGTATTAAATTATTATATTCGGGGATTTGATCACTCGAGGGAAGCAAATTTTTATATAAATTCCCCCATTTAATTAGGATGGGTTGATTTGGAATGACCACCGATTTCCCTAGGACCATTTTTGGGGATGAAGAACTTAGTGGTCTTAATTACGATATAAATCCCCCCATCCTAATGGGTTGGTGTTTTTTTTCTTCTGCTACTGATATTTCAGAAATCCTATCAGTAATTGATGATATGGGGGGTAGAGGTGTAGGTAAATATTCCCCCAACCCAGTGGGATGAGTTCACTATTGGATAGATACTATAGAAGCTAATATTAAGGCTCCTTTCATGTGTCCTAGCTATGCTCAAGTGGGAGGTTTGTCTGATGGAATTCCCTGATAATAATAATTTTTATGGGAGGTTATTTAGTTGATAACATCCTCAAATTCCATTTTTGAATTTCATTTTCATTGCCTTAAGGGGACTAGTTCTGGGATCTTCCTATTATCCTCATCCTATGTTCGTGATTTCATTGAATTGTTTTGGTGGGGGAATTATATTTTAGTGACCAACTAGCTCATGCATTACATGAACCCCTATTTTCATTGGAGGCTATGAAATTACATGACTCTATGCCTGAAGGGTTCTATTGTTCTAAGCTCATAGTGAAGTGAAATGCTCTATATTTAAACCATACATGGATAAGAGTTTCTAGAGATTATATATAAATCAATCTATAGATTATTTTCATGACATAGAGATAAACACTAAATAGTAATTTGTAATTTTCTTCCACTCTTCGGTTCTATTCCATGGAATAAACGGCAATATTCAGCTGAAAATAGAGTTCATTGATGACATGAAGGTGAAAATGTTATCATAGATATTGAAGAAGTTTTACCTACAGTTGCTGATGTGTATCCAACATATTTTGGCCTAGATAAATCATGAATACCTTTTCTAGATCATCTTGGACCTCATAGATAGAAGTGGAGAGGTGCCAGAACATGGTGGGGAGGTTATTTTTGGATAACTCTTTCCATATATCAATGTTGGCCTCATCATTATCAGAATTATGTGCCTCCATCCAATCAAACCATATAAAACTCTTCTTGGGGTCTACAACTGAATATAGTGGAGTAATACTAGAAGTCTATATGAAATTATATGTGGATGACACAAATGTTTTGAGCACCTCTGTAAATAATGGAATTTGAGTTTTTCATACCCACCTATATGAAGGTGTATGGGAATGGGGAGAATTTCCTTTTCCATGGTAGATATCAATATGGGGATGTTGATCATAGAAAACATAAATAGCAGAGTCCCTATGATCCATATCCATGCTACCACAAGGGGGAATATCAAGGTAATGATCATCTTCTATTTTTGTTGAAGAGTTGATGGACCCTTGGGTTATTGAGAATGTGTCTCAAACAACCTCAATGAAATTGGAATTGAGCGGATTGAGGATATGGGATTCATTTTGGGTTGTGGATATAATATGTTGATCCACCTCACTGAATTGTGTAGGGATTTAAACTGATTTAATAATGGCTACTAGAACTTTTTGATAATCGTTTCATGTTGTGGGAGTATGAGCCCACTCCAGAGAATATCCTAGAATATTACAATAATATTCCTCATTTTTTAAAGCTATATGATATTTTCTCTAGGCATGTTCCATTCCCACCTGGTGATCCTTGGTCAAGACTAGAATATGAACTCAATCCCACGCCTTTGGAATATGAAACTAGTCTTTCATGAAAGGAATATGAGCATGTCCAAAGGCATGTTCCATTATCTCTATGTGATCCTCGGTTGGAATAGTTTTGTGAGGATGGTTCAAATATGAATTCCACATAATAATATTTCTAAGGACCTTCAAAATAAGATAATATATATTAACCACCTATTATATTTCCTCATAATGATGCTGGTGCATCCGTTCACCAGCAGAAAGAATATGCACCTGGGTTCCATGACATACATGAAGATGCTGAGATGATTCACTAATAGGAATATGATCACGTCTTAAGGAATGTTCCATTATCACTTGGTGATCCTCATTCGAAAGAGGTATATGAGCCTAGTACTAGGATTTTTGAGTATACTGATGGTCTTCTTCGATAAGAATATAATCCCTTCCTAGGGAATGTTCCCATATCACTTGGTGAGCCCCGGCTCGAATGAGAATATGAGAACGATCATGGGACATTAGAATACGTAACCCGACTTTCTCAACATACATGTTCTCCTATCCTAAGGAATATGTTGCACTCAATTAGTGAGACCCGATTGGAACATGAATACGATCCTCATCGGACACCTCATCCTTACCGTAATATGATAACAATCCTCCTAGACAAAAGAAAGAGTGTGTGATTTATCCAAATCTACCACTTGGTCATAATGATTATAGTGTTGATATTCCATGTATTTACGGATAGGAATATACACCAATCCATGAATCTGTACATGTTATGGAATATTTAGTCTATGTTATTATGTTGTTGGTAATATGTAATGGTATTTTAGAAAAGTTTGCACGAGATATAAGCCTACACATTTTCATTCTCCACTATATACTAGATGATATATTTGATTAAAGTGTGGATATTGTCCCACTTCATTCTTCCTTGAGCTATCGTAATATGCAGATGGAATTCTTAGAGTGGGGTAGGAATATGCCCCTCCCTCAGGACCGCATCACAAATATTCAATCAGACATGTTTTGAGCAAGATAGTATATGATTCTGCACAATTTTTACTGGCAGAATATTCCAGAAATCATCATCAGTGGGAGTGGGGGTATGAGCCCACTCCTGGATACCAATCGCCTTCCTTTCCTGATGTGTCTTCCTTGTTGCATGTGCAAGGGTTTCAAAGGTGGAAGTGTGTTGAGTGGTACTCATAGTAGGTGAAGGATGGTGTTTTCAAATGTAGGTGTTTATTTGAGGTTTTAGACCCAATGACACTTAGGGACTCACATTGGTCAAGATGATGGTAGGTCAGAATCATTGAACCCTTGGGGGGGGGGGTACAAAATCTGGGAGCATTATAAATATTTTAGTTATGTTTGATAATTTCGTCCTATTCCTGGTATGGGACTGGTTTACAATACAAAATGATCAAAGGTTAACCCCATTTATGTGCATAAGAATAAGATCTCATTAGTGAAAAACTTTTCATGTATCTGAGGTTCTTCATACATTTCCCATTAATGAATAACTACTTATATTCTCAATATGCATAACCTAGAACATAGGATTTTCCTCCATGTAAGGATGTTGTTAATATTTTTAGGAGGTAATTTTATCCACTATGATATTTACTCCATATACAATTTTACTGAAAAAATCAAAACACATTTACTTCCATAAATATGTGTAGTTTAAGGTCATGTAGAAATGAAACAATGTGTGGGAACATAGGCACTATATATTTGAGCTCAATTCTTGAAGATATATCCAATGTATCCTAGTTATAGAAGTAATCAGAGTTATCATATTTCCTTTCACAACCTTCGGCCTTTACCTAAGGTAGATTCCCTTATATGTGGGATATTTGTATCGTAATAGTCATTTGGGATTACATACTAATATTTTCCTAGCATGTGGAGATTAACAATCTGAATGATATGATTACTACACCTCCATAATCCCAATAGTTATATTATCATTATGAGAAATAAGGGATATCAATTAATTAGGCTCACTACATTTGTATGCAGGGATAATGTGATGGGACAACGTTTGTGAAATTCTAATATAGATCTCGGTCCTCAGGAAGTTATCAGATGTATCTTGGTTATTGTAGGAATTAGATTCATCATAGGTAAGTTGGATTCCTAGATCACTGATGGATGAGGTATAATAATCAAACCATGGGAATGATTGGGTCCCAATGGTTGAAATGTATGAGACATGATGGGATTTCCCCGAAGTGGGTACCCACATAAACTTAGGGTTTAGTAAGGCATCCTACATATTTTGGATATTGTATGAATCAAAATTCCCATAGCTTAATTGACCGGGGATTACACACTTAGGATTCACTTTTGATCGGGGCCTACACACTGTGGATGGACAAGGTTATCAAATCATGGGATGCACATCTGACCATGTATTATTGTTTTCTAGGCCTACATGACTTCCTTCTTGATGTGCATTGAATGATTAATGCCTCACATTCCAAAATGAAATCACATTATCCAGTTGTATTGACCAAGGGATGTTGGATAGCGTGGATGGAATGTATGAAGGTTGTATCATGATTAAGGTTGAATTTTATAGAGAACATAGCAATACCTAATCAGCTGATCGTGGAATACATCACATGATTCTGAATGAAATTATTAAAGACATCATATTATCCAACTAACTTTCCATAGTTTCATCATGAAATTTGGATGACATGTTTGGGGTGTTTCGCTAGATTCAATGCAACATATCTATAGGGTATCATTTGATCCAGTATGACATGTCTAGAGGACATCATGAGATCGGGATGGCATCCCTAGAGGGAATCACAAGAGCCCATTGGCATACCCAGGTTCTTTGGAAAGACTCATCTAGGTGTGTACAGATCCACAATATGAGTAGGGAAAATTTTCTAAAGTACACTCTGTGGTTTGAATGGAAATCTCATAAGTCTTCTCAAGACTTGGATAGCTTTCTCGGGGTTCCATGTGACTTTATTTTACATGTCCCCATGTCTATTCATGATCCAAATATTATACCAAAGGAGTGATGCATGATTTGGGCCACAAATCCTAGTTTTGTCTCATGACCTGGGTGGTTCATGCGAAGTTCATGATGATAAACATATATGTTCTTCATATAAGTCTCCCATATTTTAGTCTTCATTCCATCTTTTTATTGCAAAAGGAATTAGAATTGTTCAGTGTTATCTTGTCTTATGTATTGAGGGACCTAAAAAAATGTGAGATGTTCATTGCGTGACCCACAAAAATTATGTCACGATATTTATGAGTGATCATAGAAAGTTGTTATTCATGCTACATGATCACTTTGTTTGTTCACTAGATCTTACCTGATTGGAATATTTTTCTATCACTAGGTCAACCGCTTTGAGAAATCCACAATGTTGCCTGATTGTGCGGGGGAAAGGTTCCCAGGAAATGTTTATGCATTTTTCAGGATGGTTTTGTGGATTTATTGGCATGAAAACACTGATTATTTTCTTCATTGTACATCACATATCACAAAAATCCATGTTGGTGTCAGTGGAGGGATTTTATGTCATATATTTCACGAGTTCTGCAGCGGGTTATTCTGGGGGCATCACTTGATTTTATGAGACTACAAGACCATTGCATCAATCCCTAATTTATTTTATTTTATAAAATTAATGGGGTATTTACTAATCATATGGGACTGATGAGGGACTTTTATATAGTCATTTTGAGAAGTCCATTGGCCTTTAGGAAATCATGGTACCCATTGAAAGGCCTTTTCATGATCTTTAGTGAATTTCGGGAATATTTTTTGAGACAAGGATGGATTTCTAGGGGTCCTTTGCAAGAACAGGCCATCACACTAAATGTATTTTTCAAGTTCTTACTGATTTTTCCAGGGTCCCGTGACACCATTCTGGTGTGTTGCATTATTTTTAGGAGCTTAATAGGCTCCCACTTTTTTCCTCATTATTTTCCTTGTATATTTCACAAGGACGTTGGGGTTTTGAGTTTTCTTTAGTTCTATAGAAGATAATCAATCTCCCTCTTTTTGATGAATTGCATGACAAATAAATGTTCCTTTGGTGATATATGATAATTTCATGAACAAATAATTATTTTTGTATTATGGAGCAAAAGGGGGAGTGTGAGGGCACATGGATATGTATTAATCCCTTTACATTGTGAGGAGGATATGTGTACGTGCTCTTTTGGGGCATCTTGCAAAACACCCAAGTGAGTTGTGTGATTTTTATGACCAAAAGAGGCTCTCACATTTGGGGTAATTTCCTTCTATTTTCAAAAAATAATTGTATGGATAGTCAGGCACATGTCACCTGATAATCCTCATGGCATGGGGGTGCTCTTTTGGTAGCAACCGTACAATCATTGATTTTCTTTGGAACATACACAATAGTAGAATGATCTGTCAAAGGGGCTCTGTAGGATCTCCCATAGGCTTTGATATTTGTGTGTCCATATGAATAACCTTCCACAGGTCATGTGATAGCGTGTCTCCAGGTGGTTCATGTGATCCATGTGATTTTGGATAGCTTCCTCTTTCATTGTTTTGTGGGGAAAACAGTACCCATATTCAGTTATTTGGTCGCTTGTTAATTCTTCGATGCTCATTTGGTGGGAAACAATATACATGTTTGGGATCCATAATATTTCAAAAAACATATTTGTTTTATTAATGGATGTTTATCTTATAGATGAACTATACAAGATTCATCATAAGTTTCAATTACTTGATTATTTTTTATCAAGGGTGGTATCATTCCAATGTGAGTATATTAAATTACTCGTAACTAGATTCCTTCAGAGGGATATTGAAAAAGTGCATTAGGTTCTTTCACAAGACAACACATGTAGTGGGCCAGGATTTCTCAGGTTCCTTCATTACACCCACACCCCCTCTTTAATGGGTTGAATTGCAACCAATTATCCCATTATATTACATTAACATAGAGGTACTACTCACTAAGTCATAAAGTCCTTATAAAGATGGTTCATATCACTCATAAATAGTGTATAAGGCGCATATTAACAGGTTTTCCATGAAACTATAGTGTTATTATATAGCTTGAGAATGTTCCCACTATATATATTACTACAATAAGATAGGAATTTGATTCTGTTAGGTTCTGGAAACTAGTTTATCTGACATCAACATCAAACCATTTTCAACTCTCTTGGCACTGGGTATTTGATATTATCATTTGTATTAATAAAATAAAAAATATTAAAATTAATATTTATTATGCATAAAATTTTAATATTTCATAAATAAAAATTAATAATAAAAGCAGAGTGTGATGTTTATTTTTAGGAACTGAAGAAGAGATTAGAGAATGCTCCAGTTTTGGCCTTGCCTTCCCAAAATTGTGAGTTTGTCATCTATAGTGGTGAATCATTGAAGGGAAATGGTTGTGTTTTGATGAAGAATGATCATGTAATTTCTTTTTCTTTAAGAAAACAAATACCTCATGATTGAAATTATCACACACATGATTTGGAATTTGAAGCTGTGATTTTTTTTTGAAAATTTTGAGGCACAATTTATATGGAGACAAATGTAAAATATATGATGACCATATAATTCTGATGTTTATATTCACTAAGAATGAATTAAACCTGAGGCATAGAATATGGCTTGAATTGATAAAATATTATGATTTCACGATCAATTTCTATCCATGAAAATAAAACATTGTGGCAGATTCCTTGAGTCTAAAATATAATACATAATTAACCATGTTATATTTGGAACATGATACCTATATTAATGATTTGATGAATTTTGTCTTAGAAGTTATTGGTGCAGGAACTACATTGGTTTTGCATCAGGTTTCAGTGCTCTCATCGTTATCATACAAAATTAAGCAAGAACAGAAGGAAGACTATAAGCTATATAAAATTGTATAATTAGTTAAAATGGTAAGTTGTAATAATTTAACCTTGATAAAGATTCTATTTTAAGATTTAGAAACACATTATGTGTGCCTTGTGATTCCCAGTTAAAGAAAGATTTGTTTTGTGAAGCTCATAGTTCTCCTTTTTCTATTCATCATGGTAGTACTATTATGTACATATACCTTTGGGGATATTATTGGTTGGATGGAATGAAAAGAGTTATTGTAGATTTTACCGTCAAATGTTTGACATGTCAATAGATTAAAGAAGAGAAATTATTTTTGAAGGGTATGCTTCAACCACTACCAGTGCTAGGGTGGAAAAGATAGAATATATCCATGAACATCTTCGTGAGAATACCTAATACTTCTCAAGGTAATAATGTGATTTGGGTTTTTGTTGATCGGCTAACAAAATCAGCATATTTTCTTCCTATTCGAGATACAATGTATTTGGATTAGCTTTCTTGATTTTACCTCACAGATATTTTCAGGTTACATGGAGTTTCTCTTTCCATTGTATCTAAAAGGGATCCCAATTTCACTTCTATATTTAGGAAGGGACTTCAAAAGTTATTGGGGAAATAATTAAATTTTAGTACAACTTTTCATCCTCAATCAAATGGGAAGTCAGAATAAATGATTCAAACTTTAGAGGATATAGTTTGATCTTGTTCAATGGACTATGACGAATGTTAGGATCAGAATATTTTTTTAGTTGAGTTTTCTTATAATAACAGTTTCCATTCCAATGTACAGATGGAACCTTTCAAGGAATTGTTTGGGAATAATTGTAGAACTCCAGTTTTTTGGGATGATGTAGGGAAAATGAAGTTGATGGGACCAGAATTCATAGAGGAAGTGGCTGGGAAAGTTAAGATAATCCATCAACGCATGAGGACAGCTCAGAGCAGGAAGAAAATTTATGCAGACAACAGGCGGAAAGACTTTTCTTTTGAGGTAGGGGATCATGTTTTTCTTAGAATCTCATCATCAAAAAGTGTTATGTGTTTTCATAATAAATGAACTCTAACTCCATTGTTCATTGGACCTTATAAAATCCTAGATATTGTTAGACCAGTCTCTTACCGAGTAGCTTTTCTGAAATTTTATATCATGTATACAATTTTTTTCAAGTTTCAATGTTGAGAAAGTATGTGGCAAATTCATCTCATGTCATGAGACCAAAATCAGTTCAACTAGAAGATAACCTTTCTTATAAAGAGAAATCCGTATATATTTTTGATCGAAGGGAACATGTATTGCAGAATAAGGTAATCCACCAGGTAAATGTTTTTTTAGAGAAACAATGAGGTTGAAGAAGCAACATGGGAGTCTGAAAATACTATAAGGGAAAGGTACCCTCATTTGTTTAATTAGTAAATAAAATTGCGATGACACAATTTCCAAAAGTTGTGGATATTGTAACACCCTAAGGTGTTAAAAGTAAATTCAAATGCATGAAACATTATTTTAAGTAGATATTTATAACTAGCCTTTAAACATAATTTCGCTGCTTCTTTGTTTTGAATTTCAAAAATTGGTCATCTAATGATGTGATCAATATGTTATTTAGGGTCCAATAGAACCAACTTGATATTTTATGAATAGTAACATACCCTTATGAATAGTAAAAGGAATAGTAATATGACTCTATTTAATAGTAAATTGTATTATTATTTTATATTCTATTGGTTATAGGAAAATGAGAAGTTGATTAATTTTTCATGGTGTTAAAAAATGAGTTATAGATTTCAAAATGTTATTTTTAAGTAAATTATGATTTAATTTAAAAATTAAATTACTAATATTTATAAAATTATTTTCATAAAATGGAGTTCAATTTTAAATTCTACGAATCAATAAATGGTTAGGGTTAATTTTATAAATTTTTCTGAAATTCTTGAATTTTTTATGAATTGTTAAATATAGTAAAATACTTTATAATCAAATTATTTGTCAAATACACTATTTAGGACATCATAACTGATGTAAGCACACTTTTTTAGAACTCGCATGCTCTCTTTACTATTTTTATCACAAGAAAGAAGACTATTCATATTCTTGGACGAATATATTGAAACAATTATTAAAATTATATAAAATCTCTCATCTCCTCCACTTTAAATACCACCCACATTCCCCTCTTCCTATCACACCTCTCAAGCCTTGAGAATTGTATATGGTTTACCAAATTCTCTCCCTAAGGATCTTCTCAATGTACCGGACCTAATGGTCTCACCAAAAGGCCAAAACCAATGTCCTTAAGGAGGATCTTAAGGAGAAGAGATCAAGAGGTAAGAATCCTCTTCCTTTTTCTTGTGTTTTCTTTCCAATTGCTTTCTTTTATTATACTATCTTTCGATCAACTTATATAAGTTGTATTAAATCTATAGAATCATATATATTATGTATTTTTCATTTTCATGTAAAATATTCATCATCATCATTCCTCCCATACCCCTCTTGTTCTTAATATAAAAACATCGTCCATGAAGTGTCGATTTACCAAAATCATGGATGAAGTTTTTGCAATATCCATTACATCCTTCAATGCTGATCATAAAAAAAATTTAATGGTTGAAATAGAATTTTATTTTTTTTAAAACTATTTTATTTTCTAAAATAATATTCTATGCATGACATTGAATTGTTTAATGAAACAACTTCATAATTTTCAAGGAACCACCAAAAAAGTTTGAAAAAAACGTCGTTAATATTTTATCAAATTTTCCATCATCATATATGATAAAAAATGTTTATGGTATCATTATATTTTCTAAAAATATATGAATACCATTTCATTCCAATTATGGAATTGCATTTCTATATGATAAGAAAATCAATTATAAACAGGCCATTAAAATCGTTTAAAGAACGCTCCCAAAACAATGGAAGGAGTAAAATACTAATAATTAAAAGGTGAAATGATGTTATTGAATGATCATATAAGTTATTGTAAACATTATTATGTTTATTTAATATATTAATAACATTATTTTAACCATTATACAAGAGTTTTATACATTTATTAAGTAATATAAACCCAAGGTAAGGGAATTCTTAACCCGATTTCCATTCTTTGGGTTGACCTTCTACTTCATTATTGATGTGGTATTAAAATTTTTTGTGTGATAGGTTTTGTTTATATTAGGTTTCATTATTTTTAGTTACATTGTATATACATATTACATCTAATCTATTAATTCTCACTTTAATTATATCATATTTGTATGGGCTTCTCTTTTAAAATCCTTTTTTAAAATTATATTTTATAAAATTGAATGTAATGTTTTTATGAAATATTTAGTGTTTTATGATTATGTTATGGTTCTTGGGAATTGTTTATAATGAGTGGTGGGACCTATAATTCTCTTCCATTAATTAGTTATGTGTAATTTGGAGGATGTCTATATGGTTTCTCCATGTGTAACTACGATGGTTACAGAATAAAGTAGTCATAAGGGTTACAAGTAATAAGGTTGCCGAGAGGGTTACAGGATTATGTATGAAATACGCCATGAGACCACTATGGTTTTATTTATGTTCTATATGCTTTGGGAAAATTTCATGGAAATCTCAGGTTTCACAAAGTATGTTTATATGGATAACAAGTATGTCTTTTTTGAAATTGATTTCATACATTACAAGTATTCATGGACTAATGTTTTCTTTCCTTCTTTTTTGTATCCAATATTGAACTTTTTGTGCTCGTCACATTTTTTTAAATTATTTTCACATGTTATAAATATGTGTAGTAAAAATAAGGAATCCAATTTAAATGTTATGAATATTTGTCAAAGAAAACATGTTTTCTTTTAAATGCCTTATATTTTGGAAGAAATGGGTACTGTTTTTGAGGTATCAACTATATATGAATGTGGAATGTTATATATATATATATTATCACAATTACCTAAAACTGTAAACTTAAAAAGATCCGCAATATGAAAGGATGTGTGTTCTTGACTAAAATTCATGATTATGTAACGTAATACGGTCGAGTCCTTGTAGTAATGTGTAAAATGATGTTTTTTGATCGACAATGGAAATTATTTTTGAAACAAAGTGAGGTCTATAGTTATGAAATGGGTTTTATATTTTATGAATGAATTATAAAATGTTTAATGTTATATTAATCGTGAATAAAAATGTGAAATAAATGAAATTGTATTTTTTGGTTTTAATATGTGGAAATATGAATGTTTATGTTTTAATTAGATTTTAAAATGGAATTTTCATGATAAAAACATGAGTATAAAACTTATAATATGTGTTTGGGAATTCACTAATTACATAAGAATTTATAGTTTGAATTATTGATTTTTATGTTCCTAAGAAAGGAAATAATCAAAACAAATTAGGTTGTAAATGATTTATTATACTGGCTGAATAACATTAAATGTTTGATGATTAACAGAAAATGGATTATTAGATAATATTGATTATTTTAATAATTAATTTACCATTTGTTTTTGTTCTAAATAAAAAATTGTATTTGTGATACATTGATATATAAATTTAAAAAATGTAAGGGTCATTATCATGGATAACTATTCAAAGAAACCTTAGTATAGGATATGATATGATGTGAGTAATGGGATTTTCTATGACTTGTGTTTGGTTATGATATATATATATATATGTATATATATATATAGTTTCATGGGTTTAGAAAAGATTGTAGTTAGTGTACATGTTCAATATTATTTAAGGGAGTAATATATATGTTATGTATTCGGATGGATATTTTATGTTCCAGGAATTTGGTAGGAGTACTATATATTCGATGTAATTATTATGAATACTATATAAACCATGTGATTTGTAGGGATACCATATAAATCATGTTTTTTATAAGAATATTAAATGATCCATGTGTTTTTTCTATAACATATCATTATAGAAGTAAAAATCACCCATCAACATTTTCCATAATTAGTATATATAGTATCAAGGTGGATTACTGAGTACTGGATATATTTCAATGAGTAATTTTAATTACGAGTTAAAATAATTATATAGAAATAGATAATACACAAAATAACTTGTTAAACACCTAGTGATGGTTTGAATCTAGTGGTTTTAATAATGATAATTTCTCAAACCCAGGGCATGAAAAAAGTAGGTGTATAAAAAATGTATGCATGGAAATAAAATGAAAGTCCTGATACCTTTATAGATGTTAATTAACTTTTAATAACATAATGGGATTGATTTGTATTTTATATACATAAATAGGATATGTTTATCTTATTGATTTTAACTCATTCCAGTCGAATAGTTTTATCATTTTTACACATGGGTAATATTTATACATTGTTTATATTCATGTCATTATTAGGCCCCATTGGGATATAGATAGAGATATTATTCTTGATTTAGTAACATTATACTATTTTTTATGGTCACATAGATTTTTAATCATTGATTTATAATTTTATGAACTATTTTATAGTAAATCGCTTCAGGATTGACTCACTAAATATTAAAAACTATTAATAATACTCTAATAATAGATTAGGCCCCATGATATTGAAAATACCATGAAAATAATTTGTAGTGTTATTCTTATTGATTCAGTGAATAAATTTCATTCATGTTTTCAATCAAAAAACCACTATATATACATATAATGATTAACATGCTTGTCATTTTTATTTTACATTAACTTTTGTGAAAAACATTTATGAGTCCAATCACATAATTCAATAACCAAAAATAAAGACAATGAAATGGTGATTGTAACATTAATTGAAAATGATAACTAATAAATATAAATGGTTCTGTCAATGGTATGATTTAGAAAACCTTATAACACATGATCAACCATTATCCTCATGGATAAAAATGAGAATGCACTACACATGCAACTTGTTAAAATAAAATGCTCCCAAATGATATAACACTCTTATATATGATGTCAATTGAAAATATCCATATCATTAAACAATAATATTGTTTAATCACATTGGAAAAGATCCAATATTTTTATATAATTATAAAATTTACTTCTCCACTTCATAAACTACCATATTTATTAAAATAATAAGATGAATCCATCACTAATAATCCAAAATTCTCTTTTAAAATACAATGAAATGTTAATATTAATGAAAAAAATGCTAAACATAAATCATGATAATATTTCTATGATATCAACTGTACACATTTTAGTTTTAATTATTCTGTTCAAGAGTGAATTCATTACTAAAATTTACATATTTCGGCATCAAGAAAATATTTCATGAAGATACTATACACTTATTGTACTTATTTTGTATATTCGTACCCTTAATTATCTATTAAACCCCCAAAAATTCATCAATCCCAATCCCACATTCTATAAATTCAATACCCCCTCAGAATTATGAATTTAAATATTAAAAATAAGTAACAAAAATAATCCATCATTAAAACCTTATACATTTGATATGTAAGTTCACATCTAAAAATTAATAAACCATTAATAATTTTCTTAATTTTTTATGGATGAATTGAATGGTTTAAATATCCACCAATCATTAAATGCCATCAAAGTCTATAAAAATTCTATAAACTTGTAAAATCAAAGTTAAATCCTAACATTTTTTGATAAAAAGGCCGATGAACATAACCGCTTCAAAGTAATCATTTTTCACTACCACTAGAACTCTGATACATAATAAATGGAATTTTTTATTTTTTTTAGTTAGATACATCTCCGTTTTTATTGGTGACTATAACTTCTTTGGTATACCACCAAAACACCTTTGAATTAGTAGCATACCTGAATTACTTCATTACAATTAAAATCCCACTTCTAGATACAAATTATCTTATAGTATCCTTCATAATATCTCAACATGTATTATTTTACATTAATATTTATTTGACTTATAGTTTTTAGATTCATTTAAAAAAAATTCAACACACTCATCAAATATTAAAACATAATATTAAAAGCATGTCAAACAATCTTTAATTGATCCAATCATCACCATTAGCCCCATAAAAGCTCAACATTTTGATATTATATCAACTAGTAAACCAACACATCCTTCAATCTATATCCTCTTACTCTTATTCAAGAGTCATTATTTAATAAATTATAATCATAAAAGTATATATATAGAATAGTACATCATAATTATTATGTATAATATCAACGATTTACTTACATAAATGAAACCCAATTTTAAGAAAAATCACATCTATGATCTTTTAAATATATTATAAATATGACTATATCTGTGATATTAAAATTTCTTGCACACATACTCAACAAAAAAATGGAATAGTTCACAATCCAAACACATATATATGATAATATCACAACTTTAACATTTTCCAAAAGATCCCCAAAAATTTATAATACCACATAAAAAGAAATAAATTTATTTTAATGGGAAATAGATTCTTTTAATTTATTTTATTATCACTACCTTTGAAAAAATTGCAGTGAAAAGTGGGAGAGGGGATGATACACGATACCTTAGTCGCAATACATATTATTTTAACCTCACATAATTATCCAAAATAAATGAAATTAATCCTATGGAATTGATATAGTAAATAAATCAACTACTCTATCATTTGTTATAGAAAAAACCAAAGTCAAAAATACAAATTTTATAATGTGGTACTTGATATCATTCTTCTTTGATTGAAAATGATGAATTGTATTTCTTAAATGATTTGTCAAACATTTATTTTTACAAACCTACAAAAAATTAATTTAACATCCACCTTAAAAAATATTATTAATAACTCATATATATTAATTATTTTCTTTAATGAGTTGAAATATGTTACACTATTTACACTATTCTAAAAATAATGCAATGTTTCATCTTTTTATTTCAAAATTCACATATATATCTTATGAAAAAACACCATCAGATGTAGAATTATTTTCAAAAACAATTCAAACTTAATCCACATTTGTAAATATATAAAAGGTTACATTAACTTTATTGTAATATATTATTTAAAAATTGAACATTACTTTAATGTACCTGAGAATAATATTTTCTAATGAAGTCACACTCCTTTGGTGAACGATGATAAAGGGATCATAATGTGTTGGTATAATTGATGTTTATTCATAATGATGTAAAATAGTTTAAAATACCTATGTCTATTATAAAATCTATTTCATTAACCAATTTACTTTAATAATCATTATAAATATTAGTACCATATATAATTGATGTAAAATCCTCATTTAAATATATTATTTATTTTATAAATTTTCCTAGGAAGACACCTCTTGATAATAAAAAATTTGATTATTCTCCAGGTGAATTTGAATTAATAATAAATAGTTAGTATCTTCCAATATGGATATCTAAAAAATACTTTATTGTGTTTAAAAACTCATGTAATACTTATTAATTATTTCTATAAAATTTAATATCATCAACTTAGATGATAATAACTAGATTTACTACTTTATATTCTATATTGGAGTGGTTTTTTCTCCCCTTGTCATTTTTGAACTTAAATGCATTCAAATATGAATCAAGGTTACAATATAATTCAATAAGTAATTTTTTAATTTATATATATTAACTTTTTATCAAATAAAAAAATCTATAACCATCTCTATATATGAATATATATATATTTTTTAAAAATAATTCATCTTCATTTTCACCATTAAAGAATGTCAACTTGATGTTGTTTTTTGGAAAATCCTATGTAATGTTTTTATAATGATGGTAAAACATATTCTAAAGGTATCATGTATTTTAAATTTATAAAATTTTCTTTCATGGTAAATAACATTACATGAGAATGACCATTTAAATTTTTCTATGCATTATACCTCTCCATTTCTCTTTTCTAATTTAAAATGTTAGAAAAAAAACACTATGATATAAATTATTTTCTTTTATTATTAGAGAAAATAATTCAACCTTGTTTTAATTCTAAAGATTTTTCAATTATTTAGATATAGGATCCACCCACTCCTAATGTTTCAGTGTTTTATTATCATTATTTAGTTCCTACTATGATGACTATGATGTGTAAGATAAATTTAACAATGAAATACTTGTTTGAACCACTTTTCTCTAAAAATATACTATGTATCAAACAAATAATATTATTAAAAAATATGAATGAAATAAATTCCCATGTTTTTAATTCCCTTATATGGTTGAATAACCCTAATCATCATCCTTATTAGTTGAATATTTTATTTTTTCGAAATATAAATCATATTTTCTAGAAAATTATACTTCTTATCCGTCACTTATAAATCATATTTTTTGTATTAAACATATATATATGATGTGTAAAACATCTATACAGAACAGTTATGAATACTGTTCACTTTTTCTTTATTTTAGTAGTGATATCTACTTCAGTTTAGAGGTTAGCCATGGAAAAATCTCTCAAAACAAGTTTTATCACACATAAATATACTTGTACCTTTACATTGATGACATAATAGATACTAAAAACCTATAAATACTCCCAGATAGGGGTATTCTTTTTTTAAATTTTACATAAATAAATATCTTAATTTAGATAAAATAAACAATGGTCTTGGACATGAATTATGTTCCCAACATCTAGTCTCTTAAAATACTTGAAATATTATCCCCCATTAACATTTTCATGGCATATCCATCAATATTATATTGATACATTATATAGAAAACAATAATTGGTTATATAATACACTATAATCATTTTGAATACCTTAATTTAATAAATTATCATCAAGAATACTACTATTTTACTCATCCCCAATGTCTCTTTGAATCCACTTTATTGAATGATAACATTTCGTTTTGGTACTCCTCTAAAAACTCATAATAATTTTAAGGGTTTAGAATTTATATTTTATAAAAATAATACATGTGATACATGGAAATTTATCTATATGGTGTATGATTGACTTATCGTTATTCATTAACATCTTATTCATAAACTCATGAAAATATGATTGAATATGATTGACCAAATGAGAATAATTTGTATCTATATTCCAATATTAATATTTTTTAATTCATTAAAATTACATTCCCCCTTTATCATAGGAACACTATAAATATTTTCTACTCATGTAATATTTTTCTTGTTCTCTTGTTGAAGATGAAGAGGCCTTTGACTCCATAACACATTTTCCACATTCATGTTCAAATAAAAATAAATTTAACATCACCAAATTCAAACAATTGATAAATTATTTATTTCCCATTATTCATAAAATTAAAAACCATTAATCTATTTATAAAGTATTCATCTTATTTAAAAATCACTTTTTTCCCTACAATACAAATTTGAGAGTAATTAATAAAATTTTCATTAACAAATTACTAAAAACAGTTGTCATTGATTTAAAAATTTTATCTATAATTATTATTGATCCAAATAAATTAATTTGTAGCATACCATCATTCATAAATTTAATTTAAATAAATTTTTAGTTTTTTAAATCTTCTATAACTAACAAAAATTATGTTATATTAAACTAAAGACCACATTAAAGAATCTAAAATGAATCATTTTTAGAATATTTTAGTGAAACTTACTTCTTCAAAGCTAGATATCTTCCATTTTTATTCCATTATGGTATTTGTTTAATTATTCCTAATAAACTACACTATAATAATGATAACATAATTCATCAATAATTTTCACTTAGTTTAAAATATCTATAATGTTCATAGCATCCAAACTTTCTAGATTTGAATAACCACTAGGACGCCAATAATATCGAAAAAATAAAATTCTCATCCATAAATAGAATGAAAAATATAATATGTTACTGATATCCACATGACATTTTCCCTTTATTTTAGATTAATTTATTGAACCAAAATAATGGGATACTCCTCAAATATTCCCCTAAATATCTAAATAGACCATTTTTGTTTTTGACTTTCTATTTATAGTTAGATTTTCATCGATGTTAACATTCATGGAATTCCTAGATTTCGATATTTTTGCTTTATTCAATAATTTCATATAATTAAATGAATTTAAAATTTTATTATTATTTTACCTAAAAATGACGATATTTTTTTAATAATTGAGAAAGATATTTGATGATTCAATCATTCATATGACTTCATATATTCTTAAATATAAATTAAACTTCTCATTGAAATTTATGTAATATGATGTAAATATTTCATAATGTTAGACATGAAATCTTTTATATTATTTTTTATTTAAAGAAACTTTTATAAACATATTAAAATTCCTTACAGAATATTTAAAATTATGTTCCACAATCTCTTTCAACAAATTTTTAAAACATCACATTCAATAATTTATTTTCCCTGAAAAATGTTGATATTTTTTTCCATAAAGGATAGAATAAATATCCTTTAATTTTAAAAAACGTTATTTGGGTTCTTACTATCTTTCTATAATGTTTATAATTTTGAAATATTCCCTATAAACTCAAAAATTGATTAAAAAAACATTAATTTCATTATTTATTATATCACCATAATCTCTATCACTATTTAATTCATATTTACTAACTTATTAATTCCATGAATTTTTATTTATTTAAATTTAATTTATAAATTTTGTATCTTTGTAATCATATTACTTATCATAAACCAAAGATAAAAGTTTAAAATTTATAAATTTTTAGAAAATTTTACCATTTCCCTTTGACGAAAACTTCTAATTACTTAACATCAGTGTTTTATTCTCTTATGAATTTATATTAATGTGATATTCATCACCGTTTTATTCTTTTTCAACATAAAACAATTTGTATCAAAATTTACAATAGCATAAAATTTAACAAACTCAATTGAATGAATACATGATACAATCCATTTTTTCATTCCTAAAAAAATCCAATTAATTGACATTAACTTTTAGGATTTTATTTCGTAATCTGACTATTTTTCATCATTATTTAATTAACTATATTTATTCTTCAACATCAAGGGTTTGAATGAAATTTATTTTTCTTATCTAATCAATTTTATAATAGTCAAAAATTTACAGAAGTCATAATATGTATGAATATATTATAAATCATGCAATGAAAATGTGTCAAGAACACTGTCATAAATTATTTATAACTTTTCATCAAACCTACTAGTCATAATATATAGTGTATTTTTAACAACTACAAAATATCTATAAATATCACCAAATACTCTAATGGTTCATAAAAACGCATGTACTCTTCTAAATAATTCATCAACTGATTCTTCATAAAATATTTGAATGTCATAAATTTTTTTATTCCAAATCAATAATTTAGATTAATTGAAATTATAATTTACATTATTGATAATCTCAAACATATACAATGTAATATTGTGAGATTTTATGAATATATTCAATCATAAGTTTTTAAATTAATTGATTCATTGAGTTAAACATACTATAGAGTTCTGATTTCATTATATGCACCACAATGTTTTTCTTTAATTTCATGCAACTTCAAGTTTATTTTTAATTTTAATTACACATAAGGCCAAGTCTTACTGAACAATTACATATTGTTGATATTATTTTTCGATATAGAAGGTATCCCATATATGTTATATAATTGGTTGTTAAAAATAATGATTATATTATGTTTAAATATGTTTACAAAATTCTTTTAATTTCATCCAATACATTCTACAATCAAAACATAAGAAGAACCCAATATTTATGCTTAAAACTCATGTTTTTCTTAAAAGAAATTTTATTACATTTTCATGGAAGAATTTTTTTTAAAAAAATTGTAACACTTTTATAAATTTTATTAGAAAAAATAGGAATATATTTTTAATATCATAATATCAAAGTTTTCTTTTGGTGTATTTTGGTATTTTTTTGATAAGTTTCATTTTTTGATGAATAATGAAAAAAACTCAATTTTAATTGAAAATTGATTTTTCATACAATTTATATAAATATTTAAGTTATATTTTAATTGTTTTGTTAATAATAATTACATCAATTATACATCAATAAATCCAATATAGGTTAATGGATTGAATTTCACATGGAAATTTGATAAAAAATATTTCATACTTTGGAACATTTCTCTTTAAGAACACATTGTCTCTCATCATTTGTGGGATTAATATTAAAATTATTTTACCCACTTATGTGAACTTCAATTGGAAAAATTTATATACATATTTTGAATCATTATGAGATTTTTTCCTAATAATATCAACTAAATATTTGGATCGAAATGATTAGAGAAAGTTGTTAAAATTAACGATAGTGATTAAGGTACGAACATGCTTACTTAATGATTGAACTTAGAATACAAGATGTATTAATGTCCCAAAATATTTATAACAAAAATTTAATAGAAATAAATATTCCCTCACCATATTGGGTTCTATTTTTATGAGTTATTTGGATACTACTCCATGAATGATACTTATATAATAAGTTAAGTAAGGGAAAAGGAACTCGATTGTCGTCAACACTTATAAAGATTTGGAGTAATGAAAATGATACATATGCGTGGTAATAAATATAGTTTTTTTAAATGAATGATTTATTTTTATCATAATAATTTATATTTAATTTTTATAGATGATATATTTACATTAAATGCTTTAAAGCACCCACACATGGATTATTTGGTTAATAATTAAATAAAATAAATAATTTTTTTTAAAATGATTTAAAAATAATTAAATTATTATCTTCTTCCAAGTGATTTTAATATGTTAATAAATATAAAATATGTTCCATTCATATGAAAATATTTATTTTATAATTTACATGATAACCCATAAATAGTAAAATCAATGTGTTAGTAGTTAGGGTTAAAGAATTGTTTTTGCGCTTTACATGCGTTGTTTTAAAAATTAATTTTCATAACATATTATTTTTTTTATAAATTAAATTTAATATTTTATAATAAAATGTTCTATATTTTCTAATTATTATAACTTTAATTCAATATTAATTGATGAATTACATAGGTTAGAAAACTAGCTATGTAAATGAAAACACATAATAAAAATAAATAATGAATCTTAAAGACTAAAGAAAATGAAATACATATATATTTGTTTGTGTGTGTGTGTTTGGTTAGTGTGGATTGGCCATAAATACCCTTTAAACCTTTTGTTTTAATTTTGGATGAAAAGTAGTTAATGGATACCTCCAAAAAGTGTTTACCTTTTGGTATTTACAAGAACTCCACTCCTCCTCCACTATAAAAAGGAATTCACTCTTATCCTCTCTTAACAACTCTCAATTCATTTAGATCATCCAAAAAACTACCCAGATAAACTCAAAAAATACCTCATATCGAAATAGAATCCTCTCTTTGCATATAAATCTAACTAAATAATCCCATTGGTTAAAATCAAAAGGAGTTACCAGAAAAAGAGTTAATGTTTTTCAACATGCATTTATGTTTTACTTCTTTCTCCACCCATTAAATTATTCATTTTCCATGATTATATTATAACATAAGTATACTTAATATACTGATATACTTTTATTCTATGTTTTTTAAATACAACTACATATAATTATATCAAATGGGTTATGAAATTACTATTTATGTGTATAGTGGACTACCACCTCACAAAATGATATCATTTTTTTATTTTTCCACCTCTCATGGTTGGGAATTATGATGTATATACTATTTTTATAAGATATATACTATATTTATAATGTATTCATTCTTATTTAATTGTTATATAATACTTACCTTTATACTTTCCTTCTTGTGGGAATATGATAACATCATTTGTGGATGTGCGGACTATCGCTTCCTTAAAGTGATGTGATTATTTCAGGATTTATATATAATATACTAAGGATGATTGTAATAAAAAATATGTGATATAAATAAAATATATATTATATTCTTGATATAATTTACATTATTGAAATATAATATATCATTTTATTTATTACCTTTTCACACACTAAAAGTGTTATAATGTCGTTCGTGGACATGTGGACTACTACCTACTCAATGCAATGTGATTATTTTTATGGAATAATAATTATATATATAATTATAAATAATTAGATAATGTTGTGTTTATGATATAAATATCAATCTATAAAGATAAATTTTACTTTCCAGCTTTCCATAATGATCACTGAAAAATTTGAATGTTAGTCATGTGTATGCATGGTCTACCATCTCCATGATTGTAACATTGGTTCAATTTTCATAACCATCTATTATTATGTATTCTAAAAGTATAATCGAGGTATAAATATTATAATTATTTCATTATAATTTTTATGGATATGTTTAAATAATGAACTCCTTGACCTAAGTCAACCTAGAAAAGACGTTTTGACACATAAACCAAATATGGTCAAAACATCCTACATAAAAATAATTGATTAAGTAAGTCTACAAAACATAATAATATGTGAAATAAAAGTAATAATAAAATTGAAATTGTTTTCAAGTGATTAAATTATTATCATAATTTTATTATTTAATAATATAAGACACAAATAATAACTCAGACTCAGGGTAATGGATTTCAACTATATCTCCATTCATTGAGGCATATCAGGATGTTATGAAACATAATTTTATTATAAGGTGGATATACATCCACATTGACTTGTTATATCATGAATTTATTTACTCTCATATCATTTAATTTTTTGTTTAATGTTATTCTATCATTGGGCTTATTATTCAAATTTTTCAAAGTGGAATGGGACAACTTAATTCAAAACCCTCTTTCAAAATGATTAATGATATTATTTAAAAATATTTTCCCCCATTTGAATATTATGGATTTTAATTTATATGACTATATATATGATAATAAAAGGATTATAAGGTGAATTTATGTATTTTTTTATTTTATATCAAAATTTTTAAAATGAATTGTTTTATGTGGTTTAAATAGAACATTTTGACAAACAATAAATGAAATATACTACATTTAATGTATAGTTTCAACAACCATTCATGAAATATCTTATTTTATTTTATATATAAATTCCTTTTCAAGTATATTGTTTTATTAAATGAAAAAAATCATTCATTTTTGGGTAATTTGGTATTTAAATTTGATTTTTCGAAGAAAATGTTTTTTTGGTATTGAAAAAGTGTTTCCAAAACAAATGGGTATTTTTAACCAAATGTGTTAATAATATGGGTTTAAAAAGATTTTTTCAAATGGATTTATGATGAAATTGATTTATTAATTATATGGTACATGATCATTATATGAAATGGGTGAGCATATTATAACATGTATTTGGGGCAGCCTAGATAGCATAGGGTTATCCTGTTAAAGCTTATACATTGGGGCCAAAATAGTTCTAGGTTTGCCCATTACAACTTATACATGGGATGGCCCAGACAACACCAGGTGAGAAAATTACATATTAAAGGTTGGTTGGGTCTCTATTGTCCCTCCAATTCAATGCGTATAGAGTTTAACCATATGGTTATTCCATTTGTAAGAGTGGAATATTTAGAAGTCAAGTGTAAGGATATTCCAATTAAGCGGGGTTTGAATGGTTTTAATGAATATGATGCTCTAAGATACATAAATATATTTAATTGATTTATACGGGTTTTAATTATTATTTTTTGATACAAATGTGTGTTTTTTTTCATTTTAAAAATTTTAATATCATATTATAAAATAGAAATAAAGATAAAGGTAAACAATATATGAGTTTTCACGGTTTTATTTAACTATCGATTTCCTTTATATATATATATCTCATAATGAGATTTAGTGCTCATCCAATGTTTCTAAAAAAATAACAGGTTTCGAGGATGGGTGAGGGAAAGGAAGAATTCAATATGAAATACGTAGAGAACGTCCCGGAAATTAATTCATTTTTTATTTGAAATTTTTTATATTATGGTAAAAATGGATACTAATCGGAATACTCCACTTTGCAATTTATGGTTTTTTATGTATGAGTTATAACCTAATTCCTAAAACACTAAACCTGAATTGATCATCAATGTGAGAGAATGTGAGATTCTAGACTTAACTCATGATGATGTAATGTTTAAGGATGGGTCATTATATTTAGTATAAAATAAAGGGTTTAAAAAACATTTAATCTTAATATAGTGTTAAATGAATCCCCTTAGATGATTTTACATTATGGTTATGTTTAAATATTAAATAATATTTGGATTTCAATGTTGCTTCATCTAAAATATTTTTGATTACTATGGTTTTGTATAGAGGTAATGGGAAAGATGAAGTGGGAATTAACTAAGAGGAGAATATCCTTCCAAAACAGCATCTCAATATTTTTTGAATTAGATAAGAATAGTTTCTTATGGGGATAGATCAATTGACACAAACTATTAATGGTGTTAGTATCATTGTTAGTGAGGACCCCAATATACCATCGAGGAATATTTCAATAGTGCAGCAATTTATGAGACAAAAACCCCTATCAATCAATGGACCATCGAAATTAGTGGTAGCCTAAGGATGGATCAAGGCCCTGGAGAAGATATTTGATGTAATTTGGTTCCTAGAATGTCAAAAGTTAACCCTTTCCATTTATCATTTTGAAGGTGAATTAGATGAATGGTAGTATTGGGTTAAGAATACTTGAGTGAAGGATGATCTTGATTCGACGAAATGGGAAACGTTTATTAATATCTTACTTGGGAAATATTCTTCAAACGTTTTTCGGCATTTGATGGAGAAAAAATTATTGTAATTAGAGAAAAATTATTACGATTCAGTGGATGCAAATGATGAAAAAATCACAAGATTGAAACGTAATGTTTTATATTTTATTTATGACATTGATAGTAAAATTAATAGATATTACATAGTATTGAATCCAAGTATATGAAGAGATTTGTCCTCTTGAGATTATAAAATGTATGAGAACGTGGTTCATTTTGATGAGAATGTGACATGGGGTTTTCTGACACTTATGATCCATGATATGAAAGGTGTAAGAAATGGTTAATGTGACAGTAAATGGGGAAGCAACCAACTAATAATTCTTGAGGTAATCCTAAAACTTGTTCCACGTGTAGTAAAATACATTTTTGAGAATGTATGATAGGATATAAAATGTTTCACCAGGTTGGTATGTATGGTTACAAAACTTTTGAATGAAAAGAGAGGATTTGGGGCTCTTCCCTTAGCTCTCAACTTCTTTCCTTAACTCTTGGTCTTTCCTCTCCTATGGTGCTTGTCGTTTCAGGCTTTCTACCACAGTTTTCTTGTTTCTTCCATCGAAGGTATGTGTTTGGGATTCCCTTCATAGCCGTAACCATCTCTGGCCCCATGTTCTGTTATTGTCCTTCTAGGTTGAGGATTGTATGGATTTAACTAATAGACTTTGGTATTTGTGGTTTGGCATATGTTGGGTTTCGAACTGTTAGTGGAGTCGGTCTTTCATCCCTGATCTCCCAAACCCACTCTGACCTAGGGTTCCACCGATCCACTCTAGGTATGAGTTGAACCGATGGGTACACAGGGTTTTGGGCCATACGGTTTCCAGTCATCAAGGTTCCTTTTAGGATTAAATACCCATCCTTCTTCTGGGTCTCATAACTAGACATCTCCATGGGGTTTCCCTAGATTCATGTTCCCATTTTTGGTATTCTTTCTCAATGGTGATTTGTATTTTCATCGGTGGCCTCTTTTTCTTGTGCTGGATGATTGTGGTGAGATGTCGCGACTGTGGATTCTATTGATGGTCTTCAACATTCTGTCCGGATGTTTGAATTGTGACGACAGTGGTGATGGTTTATTGGATCCAGTAATTTTATTTAAGCATGTGGTGTTAAAAAGTGTAGTGGCTGATGATGTCGGCTCCAAAACGGTGATGATTGAGATGGGTTTAGGTGGAATATTTGATTTTTCTCTTCGAAGGCCTATAATAGTGTTCTTTTTTAATGGTTGTATGTGATGGTGTTGTGCGTTGTTTCGTTGACATTGATGGTTTGCATCATGCTGGTTTTCAGAATGCCTAATTTGATAAGGCATTGTTTTTGTTAAGGTTCGCATTGTTAGGCGTTGGGCTCAATGTGGTGATGATGGTCCATTTTGAATATTGAAATTGGTGATGTGTCATGGTGTGCATATAAAGGTTTTGATTATGGCCCTCAGTTGGATCATTTAAATTTTGAAATAGGTGTGTTTTGGATCGTGGTGCAGTGTTCTGATAATTTGAATTTCGAAATCTACAATCTGTTTTGGGGCTTTTATGTAGCTTCCCACTTACCTTAAAGTGACTTCGTCAATAAAATAAAAAATTGTAGTTGAGTAAAAAGTAATACGATTAGTTATAATGATTTGGGATATTATGATAATGTGTATCTAAAGTTAATTACTCGTTGAAAAAATATTCAATATCAGAAATAGAAATTTATTTTAAAATCATTTTATTCTACTATAGTAGATTTTGGGCCTTCTCATGAAGTCATGGAAGCTCGATGGGGATCAGTTTTTTTTAAACATAAACCACATGTTCAAGGTTTTTAGACACTCCTTTTAAGGTTTTGTAACACCCTATGAAAATTTAAATAGTTATTATGTTTTTATTTTATAATTAGTTTATATATTAAAACTAATTAATAAAAGATGTATTAAAACCCATTAGAAAAATTGGTTCTAATCAAATAAATTTTTTATCAAAAACATAAAATATTACATTACATTTCATGAAATAAATTATTTTTATATCTCAATAAATTAATTCTTTAAATGTATATATATGTATATTTGATTTTTTTTAAAAGGGATATTCAAAAAATGACAATAGTAAAAATAAGTAAAGGTAATATTCATAATGATATATTAATATATCTATTATAATTCATAATTTTATGAATTAAAAATATTTTTTTATAATATTTATCAAAAAATAAATAAATAATGATTTCATACTCACAAAAATATAATATGAAAATTATAAAAAATATAATTGAGTTATTAAGAAAATGTATTATTATTATTATGATTATTTTAACATATAAAATGTATTATTATATATATATATATTAATTTGAAAATAAATATATATATATATATAATGACAAAAAATAAAAATAAAATGAAAAATAAATAAATAAATACAAATGAAAGAATCATGAATGAAGAGGTGGGGTTTCGATTTCTCAGGGTTTTGCATTAACCATCGGCGGAGCATAGGGATGGTTTGAGATCAAATGGGAGAAGTCGAGCGAGGTTTGATGAGGCTAAAAAATGAGTCTGTCTTCTTCCTCAGGAGTAGAGGATGACAACACACTCGGCTAGGAGGAGAGCTAAGGTGCAGAGATGGAGGCGAGTGCGATTCCAAGCTCAGATTGAAGGGAAACAATATCTAATTTGGTTTTAGGGTTCCAAATGCAGATAAAGACTACTGATGTGAGATTCTGGTTGGATCTTAGTTTGGTGGATGACGTACAGTTGTGCGATGTTAATAGAGTCGTGATATTTTCGGATCTAGTAGGTGTTTGTTTTAAATGTTTTTCAGCATCTGAATCTTTGTGAAATCAGTTTAATAAAGACTTATTTAGATAATTTTTCACCTTTCTTCCTAAATCATTATCTTCTGTCTATTTCGATTGATTTTTATTCACTCTGAGGTCTATTTTTGTTTCTTTTTTATTCATTATAATAATTGAAAATGATTTGTTTTCTCATTTTTCAATTATTTTAGTCTGGTTCATCTAGTTTTAGTGACTAATCATGTGGAATATTCCAATTAAATTGACATATCATATAATTTATTTTCGTACTCTCATTTTATACTTCAAAAATTAAGACAATAAATTGAGGATATGATCCTAATTATAATGTAAACACAACTGGATATATATTTTGAAATTATTAAATTTATCACTTTTTTCTGCTTCAGTGATGCTATCTTATAAAATATATATTTTAATTTCTATCAAATGACCCAACATTTATTACAAAAAAACCTACCATTAATAATTTTTTAGAAAGATGAAAAAAAATATTTCCTTGTTGTGCGTATGAATGAGAGTTGAGTAACATTTTCCGTTCAACTTCATTTTGTTTCACATGAGGGAGAGATGAGAGTTAGTGTTAGATGTAGGGGGAAATAGTAATGAAGATATTCTCTTCCAATAAAAACTATAACAGATCATATTATTTAAATAATTTATGTTCTATATTTATAAAATCTTATGTAAGGTATTTTTATTTTTATTTTTGTCAATTTAATTATTTATTTGATGTTTAATTATGGTTTTCATCAAACCAAATTCAATATGTTTTTCAGAACTATGAAAACTTTTATTAAGGGGATTAATACAATAATTATTTCGATGTAAGTTTTGTATGGTATTCTTGAATGAAATTGCTTAAATGTTTTTTTATAGGAGATATTTTTTTTAAACTTATTTTAGTTTTAATCTATATATATGTGTGTGTTAAAAGTTATTTAATCATACTGAAAGAATTTATAAATTTTTATTGTCAAATTTTGAAGATGTTGTTTTATTTTAGAAATTTTAATTTATTGAAGCTTTATTATATTTAGAAGTCATGAATACTAGAGGAATGACCATATCAGATAATTTCACATTCCGTCTAAGAAATTGATTAAGTTTAAGTATATTCTTGTACTTGATTGTTTTATAATCGCATAAAATCCAAATCCATATGTGTAGTTCAAGAATTGAATATGTGTGTTTTTGTTTAACTTTTTATATTCATGCTATATATATATATATGTATGTATGTATGCATATTGAGGGTTATTTTTTTACACTTCGAATAGATCCTATAAATATCTAACATGGGTTTAAAATACATTGGTATATATTAATCAAACAAAAAAAATGATTTATTCGATGTTTGAGATCATTACCCTCTAAATTCACTTCTATGATTTCGTAAAAATAAATTTACATATTTTATTATTGAAGTTAGTATCTTCAAAACTCATATATATATATATATATATCTCTTCATGAAAGAGTGAATGCATATGAAATTCTACTGATAATTTCATGTGCGACATATTAATTGCATTTAATTATTATTACTATTACTTTATGTACTCATGTCAATATTTCATACACAAAAATAATTAAACAATTTTTTCATTGGAAAATTTTATTCATGATTGAGTTTTAAAAATGGTTGAAGTTATTACAATATGAATGTTTGGATACAAGGATGTTTAAGAAAGGTCTATGTGACAAAATTTTGGTCAGAACCAAACATGAATGGGAAATGAAATGGAAGTTCATACATTTATATATATATATATATATATATATTTGTACACATATATATAAATATAAGTTTAATGTTTAATTTAATGCATTTATTTATTTTTAAATTAAAATCTCCATTGAAAGTATATATATGCAAACCAAGCTTAAAGTGTTTTTATAAAAATTGGCGCTTAAACATTGTAAATATGGTAGGGAACTGGGGAGTGAACCCAATATCTTACAAAGTGGATAGAACCAAGATAGACTTTAATGATTCAAGTTGCTACAAGGCACAATGTTTTTTTTTCAAATCTTGCGTAGTGTTATCTAAAAATCATTGGATTACTTTTAAAGTAATTTTTTATGTAATTAATTTCAATAGTGGTATATAATTTTAAACATTAGTAATTTCACTTATGTTTTTCAAAGGGTGTTTTGAAAAGTATTTTTATGTTATCTTCAAAATAATTTATCAATGTTTTTTTTAAAAGAAATATTTCCTATGTAGTATTTGAAAATTTCAAACCTCCTAACTAAGAAATTAAATTCTCTCTCTTTATTTTTAAATGTTTTTCATAGGAATAATAGAAGTTCTAAATCAAACTTCAACAATTTTGTTGTTAACGCACATGGAAGTGTAGAATAAAATGGTTTTATTTTTGTTCAAATATTATAAATGTAATCTGTTGTCTAATCCTCCAGAATGTAGACCAGTAAAAGGTCCTTGTTTGTGTAATTTGTTGTGTAATTGGTCAATTTATTTTATAAAAACGTTACACAACATTTTTAAGCACTGGTTCGGGAAGAGTGGACCCAAGGCATTATAATTAATATCACAGTAATAATCTAGAAAACATTGGATATTAGATGTTTTCCTTAAAGGAATCAAAATCTATTCCTTAGAATTTTTTCGATAGTAAACTCCCCTTAGAAATTCTTTAATACTGTATATGGGAATTCAGAATTTTCATAGGTTTGATGAATGAATTTCCAGGGAACAATTCATTTAAGGGAGGGAGAATGTAACACCCCATGAATATTTAAATAGTAATCATGTTTTTTAAATAATTAGTTAATAAATTAAAACATATTAGGAAAATATTTAATAAAAAAAGTATAAATAATAGTTCTAATCAAAATATTTTTTGATTTAAACATAAAATATTACTTTACCTTTCACAAAATAAATTATTTTTTTATCTTAATAAACCAATACTTTAAATGTATATATATATATATTTGAAATTATTATTTCTAAACAAAAGAATATATATGCCAAAAAATAAAGATAATAATAAAAATAAGTTAAGGTGATATTAATAATGATATATCAATATAACTATTATAATTTATAATGTTATGAATTATAAAGTTTTTTTTATAATATTGTTTAAAAATAAATATATAAATAATGATTTCATATTCACAAAAATTTTATATTAAAATTATAAAAAATACAATTTGGTTATTAATAAAATTAATTATTATTATTGATATTATTTTAACATAGAAATTCTTTTATGGTTATTAATATATATATATATATTAATTTCAAAATAAAATAGATTATATATATATAATGGTTAAACAATAAAAATAAAAAAAATAATAAAAAAAATAATAAAAATAAAAGATTCACTAATGAAGATGTGGGGTTTTGATTTCCGAGGGTTTTGGGTTAACCATCGGCAGAGCATAGAGATGGTTTGGGCTCACGATGGTATAAGTCGAGCAAGGTTTTAAGAGGTTGAGAGACAAGTGTGTATTCATCCTTGGGAGTAGAGGTCGATGACAAGCTCAGCTGGGAGGAAAGGAGAGGTGTAGAGATGAAGGTGAGCGTGATTCCAACCTCAGATCGAAGGAAGACCATATCTAATTCAGTTTTAGGTATTCGAACATGGATATCGACTGTTGATGATCAATTCTAGTTAGTTCCGAGCTTGGAAGATGAGATACGACTATGCGATGTTGATGAAGTCTTGATTTTTTTCTATTCTTGTATGTGTCTATTTTAAATTTTTTTCAACATCTGAATCATGATTAAATCAGTTCAACAGTGACATATCAGGCTGATTTCTTCCCCTTTATTCTCAAATCATTATCTTTTATCCGTTTCTGTTTATTTTTATTCACTATAAGAGTGATTTTTTCCACAATTTGATTCAGTAAAATAATTGAAAATGATATTTGTCTCGTTTTTCAATGATGTTAGTCCAATTCATCTAGTTTCAATGAACCATCATGAAGAATCATCCTATTAAATTTAAATCTCATATGATTTATTTCTATACTCTCATTTTAGACTCTAAAAATAAAGATAATAAATAGCAGATAAGATTCTGAATATAGACTAACAACAACTGGAAAAATATTTTTAAATGATTACATTTATCACTTTTTTCTTCTTCTGTAATGTTATCTTATCAAATATATATATTTATTTCTATCAATTGACCCAACTATCATTTCAAGATAACCTTGAATTAAAATTTTGTTATCAGTTTGAAATAAAATATTGCCTTGTTGTGTGTATAAATGAGAGTTGAGTGACGTTTTCCATTCCACTTCGTTTTATTTCACTTTAGCGATATATGAGAGTCAGTGTTATATGTAGGGGGAAATATTTGTGTTCTACAGAGATATAAGATATTGTCTGCCAATAAAAACTATAATGGATCTTTTTATTTATATAATTTATGTTCTATGTTTATGAAATATGATGTAATTGATTTTTTTATTTATTTTTTTTTCAATTTATTTGTTGTTTATGTAATGTTTATTTATGGGTTTATTCAAACCAAATTAACATGTTTTTATAACATTGATAAATTTTAGTAAGGGGGTTACTAAAATAATTATTTCAGTGTGATTTTGGTATGGTATTCTTAAAGGAAATTATTTAAATGTGTTTTTTCAAGAGATATTTTTTTAAAACATATTTTATTTTTAATCTATATATATATGTATATATATATATTAAAGGTGATATAATCACACTAAAATCATTTATGAATTATTATTGTTAAATTTTGAAGCTGCTGTTTTATTTTAGAAAGTTAAATTTATTAAAACATCATTTTATTTAGAATTTATTCATATTAAAGGAATGGCCATATCCACTAGTTGCATATATCGTCAACGAAATTGATTAATTTTAAGTATATACTTATAATGGTTTTCTTTATACTGGCATAAAATCCAAGTCCATATTTTTAGTTCATGAATTTAATATGTGTGTTTCTGTTTAACTTTTTATATTGTTTCTATATATATGTGTATGTATATTGAGAGATATTTTTTACACTTTGAATAAATCATATATATATCTAAAATGGGTGTAAAATACATGGTTACATATTAATCAAACACAAAAAATGATTTATTAGACTCTTGAGAACATTACCCTATAACTTCACTTCTAGGATTTTGTATATTTAAATTTGTATATGTTCTTCTTGAAGTTAGGCTCTTCAAAACTTATATATATATGTATATATTTCTTCAGGAAAGAGTAAATGCATTTGAGATTCTACTGATAATTTCATGTGTGACATATAAATTCCATGTGTTTATTATTGTTATTACTTTATATAATCAGGTCATTATTTTATACACAAAAATAATTAAACAAATATGTCGTTGGAAATTTTTATAAAATACTGAGTTTTAAAAATGGTTGAAGTTATAAAAATATAAAAGGTTGGATACATTGATGATTATGAAAGGTCAATGTGACAAAAGTTTCTTCATATCCAAATATGAAAGAGTAATTCAATGGAAGATCATATATGTATATATATACGTACTCATATATATAAATATAAGTGTAATTCATATTTTATTACAGTGACATGTTTTTAAAATTAAAATCTCTAGTGATAGTATATATACCTAAATAAATCTTAAATTGTTTTTATAAAAATCAATGCTTGAACATTGAAAATATTTTATGGAAATGGAGAGTGAACCCAATCCCTCAACAAGTGGGTAAGCCCAAGATATCCATTAATGCATCAAGTTGCTACAAGACACAAATTTGTTTTCTCAAAATCTTGCGTTGTGTTTTCTAAAAATCATTATATTACATTTAAAGTGATTTTTTTATGTAAGTAATTTCAATGTTGGTATATTATTTTAAATGTGCGTAATTTCAATTATGTTTTTCAAATGGTGTTTTGAAAATTATTTTTATGTTATCTTCAAAAAAATTATCAAAGATATTTTTAAAAGAAATATTTTTTGGGTAGTATTTAAATAATTTCAAAACTCTTTACTGGTAATTGAGTACCCACCTTTTGTTTTTAAATGTTTTTCATAGGAATCATAGAAGTTCTAAATAGAACATCTATGCTTTTGGTGTTATCGCACGCAAAATCGTAGTAGGAAATTATTTTATTTTTGATAAAATATGATAAATGTAAAGTGTTTTCTAATCCTCCAAATCCTAGACTTGTAAAAGTATATCATTTGTGTAATATGTTATTTAATTGTTCAATTTATTTTATAAGAAAAATAATTACACATCATTTTTTAAAGTGAGTCCAGAAGAGCGGACCCGGTGCATTATAGGTTTAATGTAATGTGATCATAAATTGATTAATGATTTGTGGTATATTTTTAGTAGGGTTTATGTTTATGTAAGGATTTAGGTTAATAAGAATAATGAATTTACTTTTGGACGTGATTTTTAAGTTGTTCATATCTTTTAAGGTTTATATGATATTTGAGGATTAAGGTTACTTTCAGGGATGTTCATCATATTTGTGGGAATGTTATGAGGATGAAATTGTTCATATGGAAATGTAACAAGTATATTTTCTTTTATTGATAGAAAAAATTCCTAAACATTAGGAATATAAAATTTTAAAAAAAATGTTCTTTTCAAATGTTCATCCATTATTTACTGAGATGACATTCAAATTGAAATGATGAAAAAAAATTAAGGGGGTAGGATATAACATCCCAAGATTTTATGAAATATAGACAATAAAATTTATTTAAATTCTTTGATAGATTGAGTTAAATATAATTAACAGTTTACATTTCATTATACGTAACACCCTGTTTTTATTTCATTATACGTAGCGTCGAGTTTCTTTGATAACTTGTATTACACACGATCCTGAGTGTTATCGAACAATTATATACTGTTGTTATTATTATTTAACATGGAAGTTATCACGTATCCACTATATTAGAAATTTTGAATAATAAAAACTATATTATTTTTAAACAAATTTATAAAAAAAATTAAATTCATCCATCATATTTTATAGGCATAATATAAGAATAAATCGATTTTTATGTTTAAACTCGTATTTTTCTAAAGAGAAGTTTTACCACCTATTAATGGAATACATTCTTTAAAAATAAATTTTTATTATTTTATGAGTGTTTTTTGGAAAAAATAAATTCTTTTTTATATATTAATATTAAAATATAAATTTTATGAATTTTGGGTATTTTTGAAGAAGTTTCATTTTTTGATGAATAGTGAAAACACAGTATTTTTATTTAAAATTAGTTATTCACCTAATTTTTTTATATAGGTAATTTGTATTTTAAATTGTTTTTAATGTATAATTAGATCAATAATATATCAATAAATCCAATTTATGACAATAATTTCAATTTCACATTGCAAATGGGTATAAAAACATTTCAATCTTCATAAAATTACTCTTTAAAAACCTGCTCTCTCGCAATGTTTGAAGGATTAATTTTAATGTAATTTTAGCCACTTTTGTTAATTGAATTTGGAAGAAAGGATATATTTATTTTGAATCAATATGGTTTTTTTCTATAAAAATATAAAAATTATTTTTTGGTTGAATTGATTAGTGAAAATAGTTAAAATTAATTACAGTTATTAAGGTAAGAGATAGCTTACTAATTGCTTAAACATAGAACATAAGGTGTATAAATGACCAAACAGTATTCCAAAACCCATTTTATGGATATATATCTTCCCTAACCCCATTAGGAACTATTTTTAATATTAATTGGGTTATTATTCCATGAATGTGACCAATATAATATGTTATATAATGAAAAATACAAAAAATGAACCTACCTTTCATTTAACACTAAAAGTTTTTGAGTAGGGAAGATGCTAAATAGGTATGGTTGTAAATATTATTTATCAATATAAGTTATTTATTATTATAATAATAATTTATATTGAATTTTTATATATGATATAGTTACATTAAATTCTTAATAAATTCCAATGAATTGATTATTTAGTTAACAATTAAATAAATAACTTATATTTTGTTAAATGATTTAAAGTTACTAAAAGAATTGTAGCCTAACAGGTGATTTTACGTTATAATAAGTATATAATATGATCCATTAATTTTCTAACTGATCTTTTATAAGGAACATATTTGACCATAAATAGTAAAACCCTTGTTAGTAAAGTTAAGGTTAATGCATTGTTTTTAAGCGTTCCATGTGTTTCTGTTAAAATTAATTTCCAAAAAATATGGTATTATTATTTTATAAATTAAATTTAATATTTTTGAATCTTGTATTCTTGAGTTATCTAATAAGTCTCACTTTAATTTCTACTTAATGGATGTATTACAAAGGTTTTATATCTAGCTACCAAAATTAAAAACCAAAATGAGAAAAATAGGAAACATAAATACTAAGGAACAAACAATAAAAATGCGTTATTATTTGTGTTTTTTTAGTTTTTATCAATAAAAATTACCCTTTAATCCATTATATTTTATTTTGGATTCCCATGAGGTAAGGGAGACCTCCCAATAGTGTTTTCCTTTTGGTATTTACAAGAATGACACTCCTCTACTATAAAAATGCATTCAATATTCTCATCTCTTCACAACTCTCAAGAATTTTTACACCTCCAAACTCTAACCAATTAAAATCCAAGAATAACTCATATTATTCATGAATCCTCACTTTTGGCATTAATTCAACAAAGGAATCCCTTTGGTGTAATCCAAAGGGAGATACCTGAAAAAGAGGTATGGATTTTCAACGTGCATTTATATTTTGTCTATTTCTCCACTTATTTATTTATTATTATTAAATTTTTAGATAATAAAATAATTATAATAAATACAATGAGTTTTCTTATTCAAATTATTCAAACTACACATACAAAATCTTCTAAAAAACTGGTAACAAAATTATTGTTCATGTGTAAGGCAAAATACCGCCATGCAAAACGATGTTGTTCATTGTTTCAATTACCACCTATCATGGTTGGTAATTGTGATGGAAATACTATTTTTATATTATATATATGATTTTTATAATTTTTTAATACTATTTTAATATTTATATTACACATAACTTCATTCTTTACATATTTTGAGAATATAATAACATCGTTTATGGACATTTGAACTACTGCCTCCTGAAAGAAATGTAATTTGTTCACACATTACTTGAAAAGCCTTAAATATGGATTTAATAAATATATTTTATATAAAAAACATATATATGATATTAATTACATAATAAAATTTCTATATAAATAATTTAACTTTTTATTTATTAGCTTTTCATTCCCTGAAAAAGTGAAAATGTTGTTCCTAAACTTGTGTGCTACAACCTCCTCAAAGCGATACGATTCCTTTTGATAAAAATAATTATATATATAATTATAAATCATTAAATATTATTTATTTTTTATATAATTATCATTATGGAACGATATATGGTACTTACCTCTTTTTTATAATGATCATTGAAAAATGGGAACGTTGCTCATGTGCACGTACGACCTATCGTCTCTATGATTGAAACATCGGTTGATTTTTTGTAAAAATATATTATGAATGGTTTTAAAAGTATAATTTATATATAAATATGATATTTTTTTATGATTATTATAAATTATATGTTCAAATAATTACCTCTTTGGCCTTATTCGACCTACCAAAGTCATTTTGACACACAAACCGAATATGGTCAAAACATCTGACTTAGAAGAATTGACAAAGTAATTGTATAAAACATTTAAATAGGTGAAATAAAATTAATAATGAAATTGAAAAAGTTTCTCCAGAATTAAAATAAATAAAATAATTTTATTATTCAGTAATATAAATACACACGCAACATGTCAGACATAAGGTAAGGGATTTTTTCTCAATGTACTCTCATTGAGAAATATCTAATGTTATGCATCGTTATTATTTTATAGGGTGTATATAAAACCCATTTGACATGGTATATCATTAATTTATGTATCCGAATTTGAATTAATATATTTGAAAATTTTATTATTTCATTTGTATGATTGTCTAAATGATCCAAATTGGTAGGTGACACTTTGATTCAAAAATCGATTTTAAAATGTATAAAGATTAACTTTGAAAATATATTCCTCGATGTTAATCATATTGATATTGTTTTATATTTTTATTTGTATGGATGAAAAAAGATTATAAATGAAATATTATTTCTATTTTCAATTACATTTAATGGTTTCAAGATTATCATTATTATGTTTTTTGAACAGAATTTTATGACAAACGATGAATGGAATGAAAATGTCCATTCAAGTCAATTAAACTTTTTTTTGAATTATATGTTATAAATAATTCATACATTTTTTATTAAATGAAATCATGTATTATCTTTATTTTTAGTTTTGGTATTGAATTTTTTTTTCAAATAAAAGTGTTTTTTCGGTATTGAAAATGGGGTATTAAAAGAGAGAGGTATTTTTATTTGAAATATTTTTTCATATAGATTTAAAAATTGTTTTTCAAATGGATTTATTATGAAATTATATTAATAATGTTATGGTACTTGATAATTATATGAAATAGGACATCATGTTATATCTTATACGTGGGGTGGCCCTAATAGCATCGGGTGATCCTGTTACAGATTATTCATGGGGTGGCCCATATAGTATTGGGTGATCCCATTATAGATTATACATGGGGTGGACCAAAAAATGATAGGTTATACCTCTATATATTAAAGGATTAGTGGGCCCTTGGTATCCCTCCAATTCATTGTGTATGGATTTCTACCATATGGTTATTCCATTTGTAATAGTCAAGTATTTGGAAGTTGATCATACGACTATTCCAATTAAAATTGTTTTGAAAGTGTTAAATGAATATGATTCTCTAAGTCACCTAAATTAGTTATAATTTTTTCTATATTTTTTAACTATTTTCATTGAAATACATTTTTGGGTTTTCATTTGAAATTTTTTAATTGATATTTTCTATGAAATTTGAAGTCAAAGTTAAATATTTTATGAGTTTTCATGATTTTACTGAACTAATGGTTTCATTTATTTTTATATCCCTTACTATGATTTTGGGATCATGTGACATTTTTTAAAAAAAAATATAGATATTAGGTTTGGGTAAGGGAAAGGAATAAGTCATGTTAGAATTTATGGATATTTTACATGAAACAAATTTATGATTTAATTTGAAAGTTTCATATTATGGAAAAAATGGATTCTGATCAAAAGTGTTTACTTTTTATTTTATAGTTTATCATGTATGAGTTATAGCCTAATTCAGTTAAACTCTTCAACTAAAAATATCTTCAATGTGAGAGAATGTTCAATTATGGACTTAACATAGGATTATGTATGGTTTAATGTTGGGTTGTTATATCCAAAATTTATTTTCTCGTATTAATACAATTGAAATTAAAAAAAATATTATTTAAATGATATAAAATAATTTCATTCTTCTCATGATCATTATTTTCATTAATATTTTCATCATTTAATGTTATTAATGACCATTCTAGCTGAGGAACATACCCATTTGGCTTAGTGGTAAGCACCCCTTAAATATACATGAAAAATGGGGGTTCAAAACCCACTGGGCGCAGGTATTGTAGCAGTAATGTAGCATACTGTAGCAGCGGCGTACTGTAGCAACGGTAAGCACTGTAGCGGCGGCAGGGCACTATAGCGGCGGCAGGGCACTGTAGCGGCCGCAGAGTACTGTAGCGGTGGCGGGTACTGTATAGTACTGTAGCAGTGTAGGTACTATAGTAGTACTATTCATAGAATGGGCTTCGGGCCAAAAAAATGGGTCTACGGGCCATGTAATGGGCTAAATGCCCACTGGGCCTTCGGGCTATGTAATGGGTCTCCCTCTACCCAGTTAAAAGTGGTCTTTGCGTTCCTTTAATAATAAATGAGGCTTCGGCCCCAACCTTAAAAAAAAAATATTACATATATGGTAGTTATTACTATAATTTTTTTAAAACCATTCTATTTATAGAATTAATGTAAAAAATTTCACATATTAGAATTTAGAACTAATTACACATCAAAAATAGAAAACCTGTAACTTACAATTACAAAAATCCTTAAATATGTTTGAAGAAATCTTGGAAGAAAACTCTAATACTAGTTATGGATACATTGATTCGAAGAGGTGTTCGGATCCTTTGGTTGTCACTGAGTGGATTGAATTAGTGAATAAATTTGATTATGTTTTCAGTAGAATATCCCTCATCACCATTTCGTATAACTTTCATAGTTTCTATATTTGTTAAATTTTAAATTTTATATCATATTTTGATGAATTTTATCACTTAGTTTAATAAAACAATTACTCCAAAAAATCAATTATAGTGGTAAAAAATATTTAAAAGGTTCACCATTCAATATGAATGAATTCTTGCATTTCATGATCTAGGAAACTTGGGATCACATGATCCACTATAATGAAATGGGATAAAAATGATCATGGTATATTCATAAATAAAAATATGATAAAATTACTTATAACTAATATTACGTAATCCTATAAAATGTAGAGTAAAATAATTAGGAGATAAAATAATATGATTCATTATTCTTCATAATGAAACTATAATTTATTTTAAATAATTATTAACTAATAATTTGTTATTCAAAAATATAAATATTCACTGAAACAATGAAGAAACTGTATCATAGATACCACAACATAATTTTCAATTCATCACTAACAAGCTATCATGAAATAAAAATACTTTTAATGTAAAAAAATGAGCTATCATAGATTTTCATTGCACACGCCATAATAGTCTGTTGAAGTAAAAAAATTATAATGGGAAAGGCCATTGACTAAATTGAAAATTAGGGGAAATATGGGCCAAAATGAGATAAATATATACATATGAGTAGGATTTTATGGAGACCTATCCATCTTGAAAGATAATGGTATTGCGATGTTCATCAATGTTCAATTAAACAGAATCTATTGTGAAGGTAGTAATCATCTAGGAAATGTATGTTTTTTCTTTCGATAGGCCTTCAAATTCCCCCATTCACCAATTATTTAATGGAATCTGACCTTTTGAATTACTCTAGAAGATCTGGATTAATGAATCTTTATCCTTTGTGATACAATGGAAATATTGATCCACACACACACACACACACACACACACACATATATATATATATATATATCCATTTTTACAAGTGACTTCCCATAAGTCTCTAAAACACAATATTATAGTATAGATGAAATATTTAAATGGTGACACCTCCCCCTCCCCCATAGTTTAGGAATATGAATTGTTGGACTCCTCTTATTTGATCATGTTTTAATGCTCTCAAATCATGCAAATCACACAAATCACGAATCTCATGCAAATTTTTCTAAGCTTGTTTAAATCATGTTTGAAGATTTTTGGTCTTATTATGATTCCATGATTACTATTATATTATGTTTTATTATACCAATAATTATGTTTAAACCATTCTGTGAATATTACTTCTTAAGAATCTTTATAGAGATTAGGCTACATCTGAGACACTGTGATCTAGATAGCATGACCAGACAACGTGACCCTAATACTGTGACTATACATTGTGACCTAGACACCCTAACCCAGATACCGTGACCAGATATCGTGATCAGACACTATGACCAGACACCATGACCCAGATACTATGACCAGATACCATGACCTGATACTGTGATAAGACAATGTAATGCTGATATCATGACCCTAACACTGTAATGCTACTAATGAACCATTCAATGTTTTAACAAAGGACTAGACACCTCCACCAAAGACAATATGATCATAACAACACATCTGTTCTACCAGTTTCAGATGTCAACGCAGCTGTGGCACCTTGAAAATCTCTCATTTCTCAAAGGAAAACGAGAAGACACCATTTTCATGTGACACTGTTTCCAAGTGACACTATTTCAAGACAAACTGTGAAACCGTTCTTTAATATTCTTTTGTCATTTTCAATTTAATTTCTTATGGTCATATTCAAATTATTAAATGGGACTGATAGTATAAATTATTCTTTATAGATATGTCACCTGACAGTACGAGGTACGAGGTGCAAAATACATGCATCATGTCGGTTCCAACATGTGCACCCTCAATTAAAAAAAAGATAAGTGTGGCTGGTGACACATACATATATATGTGAGATAATATTTGAAAAAATGAACTCATGAAAGAATCATACTACTGAAGAAGACACTAAGAACTATCGATCGTTGAAGGCTAAACTACCATAGATCGGAGCCTCAAACATCTTCACAGTACCAACTAGAAGGAATTGAGCTACAGAGCTCACATATTCTAACTGGAAAATAGAGAACCGGACATTCAATAATATATTTTTCACAATAGGAATAGATACTTACAATTTTCTTTATCCTACAAGTCCAGATTTGTATAGAATAACACTCAGAGCACATAAAACTCTTTCTCATCATCTCTCCTATATTGTCTACTATTTTAAGCTTTCGAGTAGTGTGTGTGTGTGGGTGGGTATTAAAAACACACACTTTCTCCTATATTAAAATTAAGGATGAAATATATCCAGCCTATAATATCTTATAACATCTATTTACTCCCATGGATAAGTGTGGAAGAAGTCCTTGTGTGACCTTGTAGTGTATACCCAAGAAGAACAGTGTAACAGGTCATGTGACCTGGACAGTCATGTGTAATATTGTTTTAACTTGATCCAGGGTGTAGATTTATTTCTTATATATATAGAATGCTTGGTGATAGGTGATCACAAATTAGAGTGGATTAAGTCTTGACTTAAGACTGAACCATTTGGGTAATCTACTGTGAATTTTAATTTAGTTTTTCTCTATTTTACTTTATATTTCATAAAACTAGATTTCACTTTCATAGTTAGTCTGGTATATAAGTTATAAATTATATTCCGTATTAGTGTAGCTTCAAAAATTATATCAATAACTCACATTGATATTACTGATAATTAATAAATCGTCTGAGAAGTCATTTGAATAGTCAAACTATTATAACCATATTACCTTGATTAACTGTCATGTATTTATTTTTATTAGGGAATATATTGAAGTGATCTTTTTAATAGAAATTTTTATAGATACTCAATTCACCCCCCAATCTCGAGTACTCTACTCCGACCAACATTTGTTATTATACGGTAGTTATTCTAGTTAATACAATTTAAAAAATTCTTTTTAACTATGATTTTAGTTGTACCTTAAAGATTTATAATTCTCTATTAGTTATAACTTTATATCTCTTTAAAAGTATTTCTTTATTATGGATAATAGACTATAAGGTGTTTCTGTCAACAGACCACCATTATTTAAGGGAACTAATTATGCTCAATAGAAAATTAAAATTATAATTAAAATGAATTTAGAAAGTATGGGTTTTGAAATTTGGTCTTCAATTGTAGATGAGTATAAGATTACTTCTACAGATAGAACTACATGGGATGAACCTACCAATACTTTTTACAAGACCAATTTGAAATCCATGAATTCCTTATATTACTATTTAGGAGATGAGGAATTTAACAGAATATCTACATGTAAAATTGCCCATGAAATTTGGGATACACTGTCTGTTTGACATGAAGGAACTATTAATGTGAAAGAAATGAGACTTGATACTTATACTATTAAGTATGATAAATTTAAAATGAAGCCTGATAATCCTATTTTTGATATGTATCTCAGGTTCAACTAAATCGTCAACACAATAATCTCTCTTGGATGAGATGTCACTACCAATGAATAAATCATGAGGATTCTCAAATGCCGACCTGATAGATGGAGAAGAACATCTATCTCTATTAGAGAAAAATTTGAAGCCATAAAATTACCTATCAACGAAATCATTGGGAAACTAATGATGTATGAAGAAGAGATGAATGTTAACATGGAAGAAGAGGATAAAACCAAAATAAAATATGTGGCATTCAAGACCACTACCTCTAAACACAAAGAAAATGAGAAACTTCAAGTCTCTATAGAAAGTTCATGTAGTGAACAATCATCACCAGATAGTGATGAGGAGATGGCTCAATTATCCAGAAGGTTTAAGGAATTTTACAAAAGGACGAAATTCTTTAGAAAGCTTAACATTAAAGGAATATATGATCTAAAAGGAAGCTGGAAGAAGGATTGGAAAAGAAATGAAATGTCTGATGAAATATAGTATTATGAATATAAGCGAAAGGGATATGTAAAGGATGGTTATCCTACGATCAAGGATAAAATGAAATATGAGGAAAAATATAGAAATTATAAAAAGGAAATGAATGTAACATTGAGTGCTTCTGACTACAGTTCAAGTGACTCAGAGTCTTCACATGATGAACAGGCTAACAAATTCAATTTGTGTTTCATGAAAAACACATATGAGGTAACCTTGGAATCTACTGTATAGAATTACTATTATTCTAGAGATGATAGTGATTCTAAATATATTCCTAATGACGATTTTTTTGATTATTGAAATATGCTTCAAGAGACATGTAAATAACTAAAATAAAAATATAATTCTTTAAGGAAACAATATGCTTTTACCTCAACTATTAAATCTAATCATGCTATAGAAAGAGAGAAAAACGTTCAATTACTCAAATAAAGCAATGAAGTAAAGATATATAATGAGAAATTGAAAGATGACCTGGAAAGATTTACAAATGGTAAAGATAACTTGATATAATTTCTAGGTAAACAAATTTCCCCAAAATACACTACGAGTATTTTCTAGAAACCTGGTGAAAGAAATTTTGGAAAAACCAATTTTGTTTGTAAATATAGAACATACGACTTTATTCCTAATTCAGGAAAATATTATACTAGTTCAAACTATGATACATCCTCTACTATCTCAATCTTTTCTAGACCAAATAATGTTTATTTCTCAAATATTTTATATAATGCTTATAGGAAACCTATGAAGCAGATGTGGGTTACTAAAGAACTAGTTACTAATATTTCTGGACCCAAACAAATGTGGGTACTGAAGTCTGTCTTTACTTAACTAATTTCTAGGAAAATTGTTTGAAGAGATTATAAAAAAGCTTATGGTATTTGGAAATTTGGTGTTCAAGACACATTACAAGAGATTATTCATGCTTCAAGAACCAAATAAATATTGATTATTGACATGTCACTTTTGGTGACTACGCTAAAGGAAAAATCATTGGCCTAGGCCGAAACAGTAACTCTAACTAATTGTTCATTTCTAAAGTACTGTTTTTTAAGGACTGAAATATAATACGCTTAGTATCTCACAACAATGTGATGATGGATTTTATGTTAAATTTGAAAATGATTCTTTTAATGTTTTTAGTTCTAAAAATAAATTAGTTTTTTCTACATTAAGAAATGAAAATGTGTATTCTATTAACATAGATTATATAGATTCTCAAAATGCATCATGTTTAACTGTATTTCACAAAGAGTCTTAGCTCTAGCATAGAAGACATTACAATATTCATTCCCTTACAATGCTAACTAAAAACATTTTAGTCAAAGATCTACCCGAAACAGTGTTTCAAAATGATAAAGTGTGTAATCATTGTCAAAAGGGAAAGCAACATAAAATTTCCTTCAAACTAAAGAAAGATGTTTCAACTTCTCAACCTCTCGAGTTGGTTCACATGTATTTGTTTGGACCATCTAGATTTTATAATTTAAATGGTAAGAATTTTTTTATCTTCATATAGATAACTTTTTGATGTATACTTGGATCTTCTTGTTAGCTCACAAAAGTTAATCCTACTCTCACCTCTCCAAAAATGCTCAATCTCTTGAAAACCTAAGTGGACTCAGAAAAAAATATCTAAGAAGAAACCGTGTCCATGAGTTTTAAAATAAATATTTTTAAAACTTTCTCTAACAAAATGGCTATAATCATAATTTCTCTACCCCTAGAAAACCTCAAAAAAATCGAGTTGTTGAAAGAAGAAATGGGACCTTGCAAGAAATTTATAGAACCATGCTTAGTGAATATGACTTACCTATTTATTTTTTGGATAAACATGTAAATATAGGAAGGAATATTATTAATAGAGTGTTGATTAGTCTTATTCTTAAAAGAACTTCGTATCAGTTGTGTCACAATAGAAAATACAAACTAAACTACTTTAAATTCATTGGTTGAAAAGTCTATATCCTTAATAACATGGAAAATCATGACAGATTTTCATCCAAGATTGATGAATGAGTCTTTATAGGATATTCAATCTCTATTAACGTCTATATATTTTTTAACAATTGAACTAAATGTTTGTAGAAAACTATTCATTTAATGATTGATGAGACAGCTCTACATGAGCCTAAGACCTCTCTAGTGAATCTTGAGGATGATATGTCAAATCTTTACATTAATGCTAAATCCCCTGACCATCATGTAAAGGAATCTATAAAAACATCTATTCCTAGAAAATCTTCAGAATCTGGCCATAATTAACAAGAACCAATTAATAAACCTGGAATAACTATCCCTACCTTCCCTAGACCAACTAGAACCCTTAATAACAGTCCATTAGATATTTTAGTTATAGATCTAGATATAGGAACATATACTATAGCTTCTTTTAGAAATCGGGTTGAACATCAAGCTTTCTTGTCACAACATGAACCTAAAAACATAAATGATGCTGTCAATTTTGAATTTTGGGTGGTGGATCTACAAGAAGAACTTAATCATCATGAAATTAACAAGGTTTGGAAACTTGTTGATATACCAAAAGAAATATTTACCAAAGGAACTAAGTGGGTGTTTAGAAATAAAGTAGATGGAGTTGGTAACATAGTTATAAACAAAGCTAGATTTGTTGCACAAGTCTATAGTAAAGAAGATGGAATTGAATATCAGGAGACCTTTTGACTAGTAGCTATATTTGAAGCCATTAGAAACTTGATTTCATATACATCAAATCTAAATTTCAGACTATATCAAATGGATGTCAAGAGTGCATTCCTAAATTTGTATATAGATGAGGATGTTTTTGTTGAACAACCCCCTGGTTTCACAAATCCTCACTTTCCAAATCATTTTTTAAATTATCAAAATCTTTTTATGGTTTAAAACAAGATCTAGGAGCTTAGTATATTTATGAACTACCTTTTGTATTTCTAATGGTTTTATAGAAGGTGTAGAAGAACCTACTCTGTTTATAACACGAATTTCCTATAATGTTTTAGTAGATAAAATTTATGTATATGATGTTATTTTTGGATCTCCCAAAAATTTATTATGTATTTAGTTTTCTAAAATGATGAAAAATGAATTTCAAATAAGTGTAATGGGGGAAATAAAATTATTTTGTAGATTTGAAATCATTAAAAATAATGATGGTATTATTTTAAATCAAATAAAATATACTAACGATCATAAAAACATTTTGTCTGGGATAACCCTAAATGTAATGAAACTCTAATGAGTACTACATGTAAGTTGGATCTTAATGAATATGGAAAATATGTTGATCATACCACTTATAGAGGAATGATTGGAAGCTTACTCTACATAACTTCTAGTCAACTTGATGTTATGTTTAGTGAATTTATGTGTGCTCACATTCAAGAAAACCCTAAGGAATATCATTTAAATTCAATTTAATGAATTATCAAACATCTCAAACATATACCCAATCTAAGACTATTATATCCTAGAAGAATATAATTTGTGTTAGTTAGCTATTCTGATGCTGATTTTGGAGGTTGTAAGTTAGATAAGAAAAGCACCTCTGGAACATATCACATTTTAGGAAAGTCTCTAGTGTAATGGTGTAGTAAGAAACAAAACTATGTTCCATTATCTACTACCAAAGCTGAATACATAGCTATTGGTAGTTGTTGTGAAAACATTTTGTGGATGAAACACACATTACTAGACTGTGGATATAAATTCATGAATTTACCTATAAATTTTGTCAATAAATGTGAGTTTAACCTTTCACAGAAACCTGTTTCACACTCCACGACAAAATGTATTGATGTAAGATATCAAATTTTGAGATACCATTACCAAAATGGTGATATCACTTTGGAATTCATTGGAAATTAATATCATCTTGCTGATATATTCACCAAAACATTAAATTATGAAACAATAGATTACATCATACATGAATTTGGGATGATAAGTCTTAAGTCAAAGGATTATAGTCTAGAATTACTATTTCACAGTTTACGGGTTCATGCTTCATGGTTTCACATGTTACTCTATTGGAATTACTGTCTCACTTTCACGGTCTCACAATTACTATCTCTTGGTTACTATTCTTCACTTACCATCACAATGTTATGGTGGCCCCATTTTCTATCACATCGTAATTATGGCACCAAAAGGACATGTTTTGGTCCCACAATAAAGACATATATATAAATATTATTGTATTGTGATATGCAATATTTCACTTTATTGTTCCTACTTTCTTTATGATGTTTGAACTTACTAAATTATAAAAATCCAATATTTTTAACTTCTCTCTTCACTTGAGATTTCCTCTCTCAGAACCAAATCCCTTGCCTTCCAAATCTTCTGCTCTCCTTTAACTCATTATCCTTCTTGAACCCATCATTTTAGGCCCGGAATGAAGTGACCCTCTTTTTCAACTCCTGAGTTGTGAAGGTCTCACATAAAGAAAAGAAAGGTACCACGAATAGCACTAGAAGGTTTGTTGAACCCTGGCCTTGTAAATAGAGTAGTTGTTCCTAAAAAAGAAGTATGTACAAAGTGGTTATTGTCAATTAAGTCACTGATATTGAATTTTATGACTGAACAATGCTAGTTAGATTGGTTTTTTAAGTAAAAATGACCCATTTATCCAAAATGTGTTTCTCAATTTTATCAGTATGTCCAGTTTTCTTTTGATACCAAAAATGATTTCGTTATAAGATGATGGATTAATGGTCAGAGGTGTACTTTCTCCTCGAGGTTATGGGTTGGATTACTAGGGATAACTCATGATGTAATGTGTGTGGATCATTAGAAACAACCTCCTCCTGATAGAAATATTTTCACCTTAGAAGAAGCTTTGTAAATATTGACTGGAAATAGGAAGAAAAGAAGAGAAATAACAAGTGAGTTGGATGGTGAGACGTGGTTGTCATTTTAGTTTATTCAAAATCTCATTAGTCCAAGAAAAGTGGATTTTTCTACTCTTATGTATCAAGATGTATTCTTTATACATATTATGAAAAATGGTAAAAATATTATTCTGGGTAAGTATATTGTACTTCACATGTGTGAATTGATTAGGACTACATCAAAGTATACCTCCTTATTCTATACAAGATTGATCTCTAGAATGTAGTCTACTAATGGAGTAGTTGGCTAGAATAAAGTAGTCATTGAAGGATATGAGCTCTGTATTTCAAAGTATTCAATCAGAATGATTAAGATAAGCTAGAATCCGTGTAAAAAGACTTAGGTGGAGGACTATAACATCTCAGTTCCAGAAGCCGCCTAGAGGTGCCCAGTACCTAGTTGGTCACATGGCCTCAAACACATTTCCACAAACACCAGAGGCTTCCGACTAGCAAAGAGGGCCTTGGGTGTGATAGTGGGGAGACTATTCCATCATTGGCAGAGTAACACAGTGGAAGTAAAATATATAGCAATAGCAGAAGTAGTAAACCATGAAATAGGTAATCATTGGAAGTAATAAACAACTGGAGCATACACACACACACACACACACACATATGATGCATGATACTAATGTCTAGGAAATAATCTAAACATGTAACAATGTTGGAATACAATACTAAACCAAAGCACAACATAAAATAGATAAAATGATCCACATCTTCGCAAGCCTCATCTTGGTCCCATGTTCCCCAGATCTGTAACAATCAGGTACCTGATGTAGAAGGGTACATTCCCTTATCTATACCTACATCAATATAATCTTTTTGGGCCCAAAATAATTACCCAAACAGGGTGTTAGACTAAATCCCAATAGGAAACTACCCAAAGATCTGTTCCTAACCATCATTGAATATATATGGTAGGCTATAATCAAAATGAAGCAGTGAACAAGGAAGTACTCAAATGTAAACAATCATATGGTTTCAAATGCATTCAATTGTGAGATATCAAGTAGGAATACAATCATAAGCAGGGAACCCTTTGGGAAGTATTCACATCTTAACCCCTCTAGTCCAACCAAAACAACACAAGAAACTCTTTGGGAAGTATACAAAGTCTATCCCCTCTGGTTCAGCTTTTTCACAGACTCTCTGAGGAATCACTCACTGTCAATTCCCCCTATAGTCTCGTATCGATAACTAAAAGGTGCTATGGGGAAGCCCTCAACATCCAATTCCCCCTATGGCATGTATTGAGGAACTACACACACTCTGATGAAGCACTTACGTCCATCACCCCTATAGTCTTTCATCGTAATAGTAAACATACACTTTGGAGAAGCCCTCCACATCCATTCTCCCTATGTTCTACTACACCTGGTTCTCACAGCCCTATGTAAGTCAATCGAAAACATCAATATATAACGGCCAAATTATACCTTAGTAACTAGTTGCCTAAATAGTCTACAACTTAAGAGCATGTCAGATAAACAATATTACTCCATCCAATCATCACTAGGAATAGAAAGCAAGCAGCCTAATTGGCTAAGCAATACCAAATGGTCATAAACAATACAATATTGGGAAACACATCCATCGCATAGAAATTAACCCTATTCACATTCAATTAACCTCTACTCAAGCATATAAATCATAGCAGTCAATAACAGGGTTAAAATTGTAAACATGCAATACCCAGATCAAGGGTATTGGGCACTTTTTCACATACAACTCAAAGACTATCTATAGAAAGTCACAAACTGCCTACCTCGACGTCATATGATCGATATACACCGGCATCGTCCCTTGGATTGACCTATAACATGGTAGATCTATGTAAACGTCTAAAACCTTCAACCATGAATAACATGAGAAAGAGTAGAAATCAATAAATTAGGTTTACAGAGAAGATAGAACGCAACGATGTAATTCTAATGCAACTGACGGTGTTCGATTTGAAGAACGGATGCTCGATAGGGGGCTCGGGGAAAGATTAGCATCATACGGACTCTCTCGATCGAAGAAGGTGAAGAAGATGACACTTTTTCCATGTAGACGTGACCCTGGTCCATTTAATGAAGAAAATAATGTAAATGGCATGTACTTTAGATGTACATGGTGTATACTTGGCCTTACCAGGCCCCACATTAGGCGGTCTCCTGGTCACCACACATGGTTGTGTGCTCAGCCATTACACGGCCATCATACAGCTATGTGCGGAAAAAGAGTACACGATGTGTACTTAAAAAATTTCTAGAAACTCATCTTTTTCTAAAATACACCAAAAGCGAGAAAAACATACCTTAGAAGAAGTTATAGGTTCTTACAACCTTCCTCCCTTAAATAAATTTTTCACTGAATGTCACTAGCAATGTGGCATAGATGAAGAAACCTTTAAAAGCTCCTACCACTATGATCTTACATCGACATCCATCTCCCAGGTCTCATCCTACACTCACCCATGATTCCATAGCACTCGTACCAGAGGAATAGACCAGCCATGACGAACATTCTTACTTCGATCAAATATCCATATAGGATAATCCTCAAACGAGGAATCCACCTCTAACTCAACCTCCTCGGGTTGAAAAACATGAGATGGGTCTGAGAAGTAACGTCGAATCTATGAAATGTGGAAGACATTGTGCATATCCTAGTACCTCTGAGGTAACTATAACCGATAGGCAACCAACCCTACTCTCTCCAACACCTCAAATGGTCCGACGTACCTCGGTGAAAGCTTACCCTTCCACCTAATCCTCCTATGTCCCATCATTAGTGTGACACGTAAGAAAACCTAATCTCTGACCTCGAACTCCAGATGGCATCTCTATCGATCACCATAAGACTTCTGTCGAGACTGTGCAGTAGCCATCTTCTTCTGAATCAACTATTTTTGCTCTGTGGTCTCCTCAACAAGTCAAGGTCCCATCATAGCTGCCTCTCCTACCTCCATCCAGCATAAGGGTTATTGGAATGGCCTACCATTTAAGGCCTCATATGGTACCATCTTAATAGTTGCTTGAAAACTATTATTGTAGGAAAACTCCACAAGATGTATGTGCTTCTCCCAAGAACCTCCAAAATAAAAGATGCATGATCGAAGCATGTCCTCAAGCACCTGAATAGTACGCTTGGATTAGCCATCTGTCTGGGGATGGTAAGCTATACTCAAAAGTACATGTGTACCCAAAGCCCTTTGAAGTCCCTTCCAGACCTGAGAAGTAAAACGGGTGTCCCTATTTGAAACAATAGAGTGCGGAAATCCATGTAAACGTACAATCTCTCAGATGTATAACCTTTCGAGCTCATCAAAACTAAAGGTCTCCTTGATCGGTAAGAAGTAAGAAACCATCAGGAGTCTGTCAATTACAACCCATACAACATCAGTCCATCGAGGCGATCTCGGTAAACCTATCAGGAAATCAATAGCAACATTGTTCCACTTCCACTAAGGAATGGGTAACTGCTTCAAAAGTCATGCTAGTCTCTGATACTCTTCCATCACCTGTTGATAGGTGGAACATCTGATGATAAACCCAGCAACACCTCTCTTCATACCTGGCCACCAATACTGATGGTGTAGATCACGATACATCTTTATGACACTAGGATGAACTGTCCAAACTAAAGAATGAAAGTCTCGCATCAACTCATCGCGTATGTCCGCTGAAACCCACCCATTCCCATGAAAACGGAAGATATCATCCTCACCTTTTGTCCATCCAGGAATAGGGTCCTCTCCTACAACACTCTCCCATAGGACTAGGCCTTTAGAAAATTATAGTTTCCTCATTCACACTCAATCAAGAAGAGTATAGGTAACAACTATAGAAGATAGAAACGTCTTCCGTTGACAATCATGCACTTCCAAATGCATCTCAGAGAACAGAGCCATAAGATGCCACCCACTAATGGACTCATGCAATTCCTGTATTTGAGTCCTCCTGCTCAACGCATCATCCACATTGTTGCATTTACCAGGCATGTAGGAAAGCTCAAAGTCAAAGGACTGAAGGTACTCAACCCACCTTTGCCGTCTCAAATTTAGGTCACGCCGAGTTAAGATATACTTTAAACTATTTTGGTTAGTGAAATCCAAAAAATTATCTCTGAGAAGGTAATGTCTTCAATAGTGTATGGAATGAACAACTGCATCCAGTTTGAGATCGTTTGTCAGGTAGTTCCACTCATGTGGCATCAACTGTAGAGAACCGTACGCAGCGACTCCTTATCCCTGCATAAGCACAGCTCTCATCCTGATACCTGATGCATCACATTATAAAGTATATATTTTTCCCAGATCTGGAAATACTAGTATCAATGCTGAAGTTAACCTCCCTTTTAGCTCTTGAAAGGATGACTCACAATAATCTAACCACAACTTCATCACACCCTTCTTAGTCAAGCCCGTCACTGGAGATGCTAAGCAGGAAAAGTCTTGTATAAAACATCTGTAGAAACCAGTCATCCCAAGAAAACTTTGTACCTCAAAGACATTCCTTGGCTGCTCCCAGGAAACAACTGATCTCACTTTCTCTGGGTCTACTGATACTCTTTACTATGATATAACATGACCCAATAAGTGAATTTGGTACATCCAAAAGAGGCATTTTGAGATATTATCATATAACTGATGCTCACTTTGTGTACTCAAAACGATCTCAAGATGTTTGACATAGTTGTGTCAAGTGTGAGAGTACACCAAGATATTGTCCATGAAGACAACCATGAAAGAATCCATGTATGGATGGAACACTTGATTCATCAGAACCATAAAAACTGCAAGTGCATTCGTGAGACCGAACGACATAACCACATACTTTTATAGACCATACCTGCTTTGAAAGGCTATAAGAGGTACATCAGATGGTCTAACACACAACTGATGGTAACCGGGTCTCAATTCAATCTTCAAGAACACCCAGGCTCCGAGAAGTTGATCAAAGATATCGTCAATCCTCAGCAAGGGATATCAGTTCTTGACCTTCAACTGGTTCAACTCCCGATAATCAACACAAAGATGGAGGGTACCGTCTTCCTTCTTCGCAAACTGGACAGGAAAACCCCAAGGAGAAGTAATGGGTCAGATGTAACCCTTTTTCTGCATCTCCTCCAACTGATTATTGAGCTCCTGCAAATCAGGTGTAGCCATCCTATAAGAAGGAATGGACATCAGTGCCACTCGTGGCATGTCTCAAAAGAAAAGTCTACCTCACATTCTAGAGGAAAACCTGAAAAGTCCTCTGGAAAGATATCCATGAAAGGACCCACCACTGGAGGAAAGTCCATCTGTGAATTCCACTGGTCATCCAGATATAGACTAGCAATATGGATTGTAACTCCTCCCAACCCATGATGCTCGGGTCCTGCCCTGCTCACCTAGACATCCCATTCACCCCTATGAAGTAATGATCTGCGCTTCGGTGATGAGAAACTAACCCTACAATTGTAACAATTGAAAACAGCCTGGAAGAGAACTATCCTTTCTATTCCAAGAATGAAATCATAGCATGTCATCTCTAGGACATAAAGGTCCCATGGAAAGTGATACCCACCAACCTCTAGAGGGCACTTCATTCACTATCTTACACTATCCATTCTTATCCCCAACGGCGTGTCTAACATCAAGATATTAGTAGAAGAAAAGATACGAAGCCCAAGGCTCTCCAAAAAAGCAACATATATAATGCTATGGAAAACCCCTATATCGAAAAGAGGAGAAGCTAAAACTGAGGCAACTATGATCGTACCTCAAACTGTAGAGGGTCTGGGATCCTACACCAGATTGGTTTGTTCCACTGCAAAATTCTGACCTACACTATGGCCATGTGACCCTACCTGAGCACTCTGAGATGATCCACCCCGTTGTCGCTGAACTCCTGGAGACTAGATACCACATCCATGACCTCCACCTCGTCCTGAACGACCAGAAGAACACTAGTTCCCAGACTGGTGAGAAACTGTTGGTGCTGCTCCTGAATTAGGAGTCTTAAAAGATCCACTATCACCAGCTTCCGGTGAGAAAAAAATACAGAAGCACTGAAGATAGACCATATTTCTGCATGATCAGCACTCCAATGGGTCTCTTGGGTAATGTGTCCGCATATGACCGCTCATCCCGCACTGGTAGCAAACCACCTGGATACTAGAAGATGTTTCTCATGTCCTCAAATCGCCACACAAAGACTCCCTGCAGCGCTTCCTGCTATCATTAGGAGGGATACCAACCCCAGATGTTGACCCACCTAGGCTCACAACTCTAGAGTCCCTCATGTTGCACTCCGTGATCAGCGCCTGGTAGACTATAGAAGTGATGGAAGTCAACCTGAAGATGTTCACCTGTGATTGGTTGTCATGCCTGAGACCATCCTAAAACTTTCATACCAGAAATAACTCATCACCTACTAGAATAGGAATGATGAGATTCAGATCTATGAAGCATGAAGAATACTCCATAACAGAAAGATTACCCTGCTCTAGACTCATGAACACTTAGGCTCGATCATCCCTCAATTTCTCTGGGTAGTAGTAGTCATAGAAGGAATGCTGGAACTCATCCCACATCATAACCTACTAGCATCCCGCCTTTGAGATCACATCCCACCATCTCTTGGAAGATTACTAAACCACATATGTAGCAAGCTTAACCTTCCTCTCTGGAGGTGCCTCCAGATGCTCGAAGATAGAATGCATGGCTTCTAACCATGACTCTCTAGCCTAAGGTCCTACTTCCCCTGTGAAGGTGGGAGGATACTGCTATTGGAAAACCCATGTCAACTCTGTCATAGTAGGGTCCGGATTTGGTACTCCATGTAAGGTTTACATGAACCTCATAAAGACCTCTCAGATCTATGAGTCAGCACATGTGTCCTGAATGGCAACTGGTACCAATACTGGCACAACTAGAAGATCTGCGGGTAGTCCTTGATCAGACATATCTGGTGTCTGATCACTGCCCTGTAACTGGAGGACTATCAGAGGACATCTCAGTGGCATGACTCTGTAAGGTCAAGCATACAACTTAGTTCAAGATCAATAGGGAACATAACATAGATGTGTAATAAGTGAACAAGAGAAATAAAGCATTAATTTTTTTCAAAACATGGATATATGGCATGTATAATTCCTACACGATGTGTTCTCTTAAGCCTTCACATGGGCGTGCACTTCCACCAACTCAGGTGGTGTAACATCCCACACACACTGCATGTTTTCCTAACACACGGTGTTTATTTTAATCCTCTTTCCCTGTCGAAGTTCTTCTACACGGCTAAGCCACACAATTCTCCTAGAACAATACTACACGGTGTGTTAGTGCCAGACATGGCGTTTACTAGATGTACCTCACCGACCCGTGTTGTTAGGTACACGGCTGGATACACAGGTTACACTACACAGTGTGTTCAAGCCTGACATGGCATGTACAACTTAAGTTTTCATCTATCAGTGTCATTACTCACACGGGTGGACACATGGTCTATACAACACGACATGTACATCTGGTACACGGTCTGTCCCACCAAATATTTCCCAACCCTGTGTCTTTTCGAACATAGTCAGTGACATAGTTAGAGACTACACAACATGTACATATAGTACACAACATTTACATAAGAAAAAAATGTCATTCCCGAACAGAAGGACACACGGTGTGTATTCATCATTACACACGGTGTATTCTGGGTTTTGTTGTATAGTAAGCCTACTCTTGAAGCCCAAAAAACATTGAAACGAACGTCAAAGTGCCAAATTCTGATCTGTGAGGGCCCATACTCCCCACAAATCAAATATTGGCATCTTATACATGTCAATGATCCACCAAATTCTGATCCATGAGGGCCCATAACACCTCAAGAACCAAAGTTTGGCATCTATTCAAACATGTCATTACACAATTCAATTCCCTATCAAATAGCATGTATTCTCTCAAGGCTTATATCACAATAGTATCCATATCTATCTCAAAATCTATCACAACAACATGCAATCACTAATGCACCCTAAATGGCATGGTAGGAATGCTTGACATGTGATTTCTAACAAGTTCTGATATGATTAATGAGATGTAATACCCTCATCTCATCAGGTTTCAATATTAATAGAACCTTAATAACATCAAAAATAATAGCACAAAACATGTGAATCCCCCAACGGTGAAATAAAATCATCTGTAAAATTGAAAACCAGAAAAATTGAAATAACGTGGAATATTGGTTTTTCCCTGTACACGGTTTAGCAACTACCGCACACAACATATTACCAAGTGCCTATTCCTTTCTATCCCTGGCTATAGGCTCCAAACAGTAATTCAAGAAGAAAATAAATCCATTGATACCACTTTGTAACGTCCTGGTTCCGGATGCCGCCCAGAGGTGCCTCGTACCGGATTGGTCACATGGCCTTAAGAATATTTCCCCAAATGATGGAGGCCGTCGAATAGTTGTGGGGCCTTAGGTGTGATAGTGGGGAAACAATTCCCTCATTGGCAGAGTAATACAATGGAAGTAAAAAAATATAGCAATAGAGGAAGTAGAAAAAAATGCAATAGGTAAACAACAGAAGTAATAAACCACTCGAGCACACACACACACACATATATATATAATGCGTGATACATATGTCTAAGAAAGAATCCAAACATGTCACAATGATAGAATAAAATACCAAACCAAAGTACATCAGAAAACAGATAAAATGATCCACAGCATCGCAGGCCTCCGCTTGGTCCCATGCTTCCCAGCTCCGCCGCAATCAAGTACCTGAAGTATAAGGGCGCTTGCCCTTATCTACACCTACATCAATATAATCTTTTTGGGCCCAAAATCTTGACCCAAACAGGGTGTGAGACTAAATCCCAGTAGGAAACCACCAAAATATTTTTGCCTAACAGTTAGGCAATATATATGGCAGGCTATAATCAAAATGAAGTAGTAAACAAGGAAGTACTCAAAAGTAAACAATCCTACAATTTCAAATTCAATCAATTATCAGATATCATGTAGGCCGCTAATCATAAACAGGGAACCCTCAAGTAATTACTCATTTCCTAACCCATCTATTCCATCAAAAACAACACAATCAACCCTCTATGAAGTACACACAGTGTAACCCCTCTGGTTCAGCTATTGCACATTCTCTCTAAGTAAGTACTCACCGTCAATTCCCCCTATAGTCTAATATCGGTAACTAAAAGGCACTCTGGGAAAGCACTCAATGTCCAATTCACCCTATGTCCCACATCTAGGATCTACAGACCCTCTGAGGAAGCACTTACATACATTCCCCATATAGTCTCGCATCGTAACAGTAAAGAGACACTCTGGAGAAGCCCTCAATGTCCATTCTCCCTATGGTCTACTACTCCAGGTTCTCACGGCCATGTGTAAGTCAATCGAGCACAATGATATATAGCAGCCAAAGTATACCTCAAGAACTACTTTTCTAAATAGTCTACAGCATAACAGCATGTCAGATAAACAATATTACTCCATCCTATCAGCACTAGGAATAGAAAGCAAGCAGCCTAACAAGCTACGTGAGAAACAATGGTCGTAAAAAATTCAATCATGGGAAACACATGCATAACATAGAAATTAACCCTATTAACATTCAATTGACCTCTACTCAAGAATATAAATAATATAAAGCAATAAAATTGTTAAAACCATAAACACACAATACCCCGATCTAGGGTATTGGGCACTTTTACACCTATAACTCAAAGACTATCTACGGAAAGGCACAAACCACCTACCTTGGAATCATATGATTGAAATACCCTAGTTTCGGCTCTGGGATCAACCTAGAACATGGTATATCTACAAAGAAGTCTAAAATTTTCAATAGAAGATAACTTGAGAAAGAGGAGAAATCATGAAACGTGGTTCAAGAAGAAGATAGAACACACCGATGTGATTCCAATGCAACCAACGTAGTTCTATTCAGAGAACGGATGCTCGATCGGGGGCTCAGGGAAGGATAGGTGTCATACAGACTCTCTTGGTCAAAGAATGAAAAAGAAAAAGATACTTATGCCAATTAGATGCGTCCCCAGTCTGTTTAATGAAACAAATATAGTAAATGGAGTGTACTTTAGAAGTACAGGACATGTTCCTGGCCTTACCAGCCCCCGATTAAGCAGTCTCCAGGTCACCACACATGGTTGTGTGCTTGACCGTTACGCGGCCATCACACGGCTATGTGTGGAAAAAGAGTATACAATATGTACATACAAGTACACAACGTGTCATTCAAAAATTTCCAGAAACTCCTATTTTTGTCAAAAACACCAGAATGGAGAAAAATGTACCTGAGAAGAAGATCTTATTTCTTACAAGGAAAATGAAAGGCTGTATGATAAATTCAATCCCAATGAAAATATCCCTATAACTAAAGACAAGTGTGACCCAGGCTTTGAACATGAGGAGTTGGTGGAATACACAAGTCAAGAAGCAAAGGATATATAAGTTGCATCTGTGAAAAAAAACTATCTTGGAAGAAGAGGATAATGAATTACCTGAACCACAAGTTGATGAACAACCAGTTGGTGAAAACATATTTAATTAAGTATTTGTTGATAAACAAGGACATGCTGCTGGTCCGAAAGTGGAAGTTGTTCTTGAGGAGCATCTAGAAGAACCTGTTGTTGAGAGAGTTACTACAATTGTAGAAAGGTCTAAAGAACAAGATGAGCCTGAATTAATTCTATCAGTTGAAGAAAGAATGGAGAAAGCCTTTCAGAAAGAAATAACAGAGATGGGTGAGTGTTTCGCGCGGAATCCGGGGATGACCTCCTGGACGGGAGATTCAAACGTTCCGATCGGTTTCTAACGGGTTTGTTCGTAGAACCGGAAACATCCAATGATTCCACATCCGTTGGGACCTACTTTCCAAAGGCAGGCGCTCATTAGCTTGTGGGCTAATGAGGCTTAGGAATTTGCATTGGTCGAGAGGATGGGAGGTCGGACTCATCACACCTTTTTGAGGGGAATTATTGTCTACTCCGGGACTCTCTTTATAGATTTAAGTTAAGTTCGTGAATCCTTATTACATTACCAAGTAAAAAATGAGCTTTCCTTTAGTTTTAACAATCAATGATTAAATATGCAAGAAATTTAGAGAATCTTTTATATGTATTCGAGGTTCTTCATCAATATAGAATCATCTATATTTGTTTAGAGATTCTTGGTCAATGGTATCCTTCAAAACATTTATATAAAAGTCTCTTGGTCATTTTGATGACCAGGCTGGTTTTAAAGCCACCCAGTGGGGCACTTGAAGTTTATCGTCATTCAGAAGGATAGAGATTATTTCAATGTTGGGATCGAACCCATAAATGGGCTACCTACGTATCCTTTGTTTTTTGAAAAAAAGGAATCAGAACCCACGTAGTTCGAGGAATGGGATATGATGTTTTATGATTGATGGCTCAAAGATGAATGTCATAATTACTTTTACACTCTAAGCTCACGTGAGTCATGCTCGGTGTGAGAAACAAGAGGTATTGGTAAAATTTAGACAATTGTGCCATAAAAGATGCAATCATAAGAATTTGTTTTGGGGCTTATGTATAGATGACTGCCCAGATAGGCGAAGGTTTAGGATTTACTTTTAGGAAGAAAATCCATGAACAGGGTCCACAAAGTTATATGTGCTTCATGGAGATTTGAATACTCTAATCTTGGGGCTTACTCCTAAGGAGGATGCCCAAGTTAGGAGGGGACTTATGATTGGGTTTTATTCCTGAAAAGGAAACCCAAATCAAAGGAAATTTATGACTGGTGAAGAGAAATTTTAAGAGACTTGGGGCTTACTCTTAAGAAAGAAGCCCAAGGTTATGACTGAGTCTTTATTCCTGAAAAGGAGACCCAGGTTAGGGATTAAGGTTTGGGGCTTACTCCTGAGGAGGATGCCCAAGATTAAAGGACTTTGATTGGGGCTTATTCTTAAAGAAGATGCCCAAGGTTCATGACTAGGACTTATTCCTGAGAAGGAAGCCTAGGTTTAGGGGACTTGGGGCTTACTCCTGAAAAGGAAGCCCAAGGTTATGACTGAGTCTTTATTCCTGAAAAGGAGACCCAGGTTAGGGATTAAGGTTTGGGGCTTACTCCTGAGGAGGATGCCCAAGATTAAAGGACTTTGATTGGGGCTTATTCTTAAAGAGGATGCCCAAGGTTCATGACTAGGACTTATTCCTGAGAAGGAAGCCTAGGTTTAGGGGACTTGGGGCTTACTCCTGAAAAGGAAGCCCAAGGTTATGACTGGGACTTACTCCTAAAAAGGAGGCCCATGTTATGACTGGGACTTACTCCTAAAAAGGAGGCCCAGGTTAGGGATTAAGGTTTGGGGCTTACTCCTGAGGAGGATGCCCAAGATTAAAGGACTTTGATTGGGGCTTATTCTTAAGGAAGATGCCCAAGATTTATGACTAGGACTTATTCCTGAGAAGGAAGCCTAGGTTAGGGGACTTGGGGCTTACTCCTGAAAAGGAAGCCCAAGGTTATGACTGAGTCTTATTCCTGAAAAGGAGACCCAGGTTAGGATTCTCTCATTTTAAAGGATGAGGTTGAATGAATGAACTCTCAATCTTTGATGACATAAAGATGTTTAAATCATTAGGTTTTGAGAGATATTTCACATAATTCCTTTCAGATAAGGATGTCAAATCAAGAAATCATGCCATAAATGGCTTTGAAGAGTATCTTGAAGACTGAATCTTGAATAGGAAGGGTGAAATGGCTTAAGAGGGGTGAAAAAGGGCAAGATGGGCACCCAAAAAGATAGGGGCGCGCAAGTATTGAAGGTCGCGCAAGTCCTGCGGCGGCGCGCAAGTATTGGTCGCGCAAGTATACTTGCGCGACATAAGGGATACTTGCGCGATTTTCAACCAGAGTTGAATTACTTGAGCGACTCTTTACTAAACCCTTTCCCATCCTCTTGAGGTTCTTCCAGAAGAGGGACGCGCAAGTTATATTGAAGGAATTAAGTCGGCGCGCAAGTGTTTGATAAGTTTCAACACTTAGGCCTTCCTTCTTCCCTTTAGATCTTCCATTCTAGGTATGAAATTACCTTAGAAGTGTTCTGGAAGCTTTGAGAAGAGACTTGGGCGTCGGGAGCTTTGGTCCGAGTTTCTGGGAAGAGATCTTCTTGAATGGGGGGCCCACAGGGTCTATTTATAGGCAAAAGAAGACCCTGGGCGGTTACCGGGCGGTTACCGGGCGGTTATCACTTAGGTCGCGCAAGTCACTTGCACGACCATAAGGCGTCGCGCAAGTGTACTTGCGCGACCATGAGGGAACTTGCGCGGCCTATGGGCAATGTTCTCTTTGTTCATCCCTTTGTCTATTTTTGATGTTTCTTCAAAGGATGAATCACATTGAGCTCAGATATTCCCCCTTTTCCGATCTTTAGATTCTGTGACGAAAGGAGCGTCAACAAAAGTCCCCCCTCAGAGTTGGATCCGGAAAGAAATGAGGATTTGACTCTGAGGAAATTGAATCCATTCAAAGGAAAAGGGGGGCGCGCAAGTCTTCAGTGCACAGAGGGCAGCGCGCAAGTGTGCTGGAACTTGACTTTTATTCAGAGTTCCTTTGTCTTTTGTGTGGGCAGTTTAAAGTCATGCACGCCGGACATAAAGGGGCTAATGTTTAAGGTCGAAATAGCTTTGACCGAAAAATGGATTAAAATGGATTCAATTCCTTGATAATTTATCTGAAAACATATTTACCATACTCAAGTATGAGGGAAAAAATGTAAACTATGGCTTAAGAATATTTGAATCTGAGGAATGATATGAAAAAAGAGCTAAAAGTCATTAGAAGAAGTAGTTTCCAAGAATGAAGTTACTATTATTTAACAAAACCCGTTAGGGGGTTGAAATATGCAGGGCCACCTATGGGCATTGGCTGCATAGTCAAATAAAATAGCATCTTTTGGCTGACAAGTCTGTTATGTGGACTGTTTATGCAAGGCCACCTATGGGCACGTGCTGCATAGTCAGGCAAAAGAACTCCCAGAAATTTACTTTCCTAGTGCTAAAAGCCAGTGAAAGTTTATGAAGATTCAAATTTTCTAAAGCATAGAGTTTGTTGTATGGAAAGAGGTACTTGAATATGGAGAAGATATTTCCAAACAAGAATATCGAAGAACTGGATGAATATCACTCCTACGAAGGTCTGACCCAAACGTAGGGAAGAAGAATAAACCATAGACTTGAATACTTTCAGATCATGAAAAAGTATATGGGACAAATATGTTAAGGATGGCTATTTTTGCGGATCCCTACATACTGTCGTTTAAGACAAATAAGGACAAAAGAGGCATTCTTCCCAAGAATGAAGTTACTATTATTTAACAAACCCGTTAGGGGGTTGAAATATGCAGGGCCACCTATGGGCATTGGCTGCATAGTCAAATAAATAGCATCTCTTGGCTGACAAGTCTTTCATGTGGACTGTTTATGCAAGGCCACCTATGGGCACGTGCTGCATAGTCAGGCAAAAGAATTCTCAGAAGTTTGACATTTTTGTGACTAGAAGTCATGAAAAGGGTTATGAAGATCTGAAAATATTTAAGGTTAGGATTATAACACATAAATATGGGTATTGTCCAATGTATGTAGAGATACATAGGTCAATGAAAACCATAATCATGTTGTGGCTGGGTCCTGAATTGAAATTTTGGACTTCACTACGTATCTCATAAGAATGAGAATCAAGCCATACGTAGTTCTTGAAATGCAGTTTAACGTCGTGCAGGACGAAAGGATGAGTGATCATAGTTTAGGGTCATAGAATTCGGACCATAATAATGAATACACATTGTGTGTTTTCATGAGGACTTTTCAGCCAAGGGACTGAAAGTGAAATTTGGGGTTAGGCCCAAAAGACTTGGGACTGGATTCGAGGGACACTCGAATGTTCCTACGTATCCCATAAAGATGGGAATCAAGTCCACGTAGTTCTAGATACTACCCTTTGTACAAATTTGGTTCGTACATGTGAAGGGTGAAAAGGGACTTTAGTGCAATGATGGTTTTAACCTAAGATAAAAAGTTTAGGCATTACCATGTATGTACGTAGTCTTTTTGAAAATGAAAACCATGATTGAAAAAGAATCAATGTTAATAATGGTTCCTTCTCAAATGAGGAAATCAAAGAATATTGTAGTTTATTGTCGTACTGGACAAAAGTGTTGTATAGTTTAACGTCATATAACAAGGACGAAAGTAAATCAATGTAAAGATATTGATTCCAAGGGTGGTTTCACAAATCATCATCATATGAGATTGTGGTGAACCAATGTGAAGAGATTGTTTTTGGGCTTGAACCTTTGGGAGGTTGCCTACATACCCAGCCTGGAGGGCAAGGATCAAAGTCTGTGTAGTTCAATTAAAGAATGAATTAATGATCAAGTTGTTCTTGTGGACAATGATCTAAAAAAAATGTTGTTGGGACTTACACATGGTTAGTGGCCCAAAGGGAGTGTTATGGTTGATGTTCGCTCTAAGCTCACGTGAGTCATACTCGGTGTGAGAAACAAGAGGTAATAACAACCTTAACGATGTACAGTTTAATGTCATGTAGGACATAAAAAAGGGATTTTCTGTACAGTTTAGCGTCATGTAGTTAAGACGAAGGGGACAATATAGTTTAACGTCATATTGGACGAAAGGGGGATTGTGCAGTTTTAATGTCATGCTGGACTTTTGATGATTATATAGTTTAATGTCTTTCCGGACGTGAGGGACTTTTATACAGTTTAGCGTCATGTAGTTAGGACGTCACAGTTTAACGTCTTGCTGGACATATTTGCAAATAGTTTATGGTCGTATACATGGACCAGGAATGATGCAGTTTTAAGGTCATGCTGGACTGTTTATGGAACTTTTTCACAGTTTAATGTCGTGTGGGACGAAGTTGCAGTTTAAAGTCATACTGGACCATTGCTGTATAGTTTTAGCGTCATATAGCAAGGACGAACTGATGCTGTACAGTTTAAAGTCATGTAGCTAAGACTAAGGTGAACCAATATGAGGATATCAGTTCTGGGGACTTTTTACAGTTTAACGTTATGCTGGACGATGAAAGTGCCACACAGTTTAATGTCATGTTGCTAGGACACAATATAGTTTAATGTCATCTCGGACAAAATATAAGAACTTTTATACGGTTTATTGTCATGTAGGACAAAATCAGGGACTATGCAGTTTAAAGTCTTGCAGTTAGGACTATTGGTGCTGCACAGTTTAGTGTCATGTTGCAGGGACATAAGTGCGAATAGTTTAAGGTCATATGCACGGACCATACAGTTTATCGTCATGCTGGACGTAGTTGTAGTTTAAGGTCATACTGGACCATTGCGTAGTTTAAGGTCATACCGGACCTAGTTGTTGATGCAGTTTAAGGTCATGCTGTATGAACCAATTGTAAGTCTTGGTTCTGGGGACCAACATTTTGTGTTTATACAAAATACTTCTTCAGAAATCTGGCATTAGTTGGAGTCGTGATGTGTTCTCCATCCATTGAAATCAGAGAATACGCTCCATTGGAGTAGACCTTATGTATTGAATAAGGTCCTTCCCATTTTGGTTCAAGCTTGGGAGGCTTCTTTCCTGGTATCATTGGTGTTCTGAGAACCAATACCAATTCTCCCTGAATGAATGAACGAAGACGAACTTTTTTGTTAAAAGCTCGTGCTATTCGATTCTGATAGATTTCCAAGTGGTGCAAAGTGCACAATCTTTTCTCATCTAACTGTTCCAATTCATTCAACCGCTTTTGGGATTGCTCATCTGTTGATAACTGATCACAAATGGCTATTCTGAGTGAGGGCAATTGGACTTCAATTGGCAAGACTGCTTCTGTTCCATATACCAATGAATATGGGGTAGATCGCGTTGCATTGCGAGTGGTAGTCCGATAAGCCCATAAAGCATGATAGAGTTTATCAGGCCATGACCTCTTATCTTTATCCACCATCTTTTGCAGTATATTTGAAAGAGTCTTGTTGAAGGCCTCTATCTGGCCATTAGCCGCTGCATGATATCGGGATGAATGGTTGGACTTAATGTTGTATTCTTGATACAATCTCTTTACCTCAGAAGAGCAGAAGTTGGTGCCGTTGTCTGTCAATATGGTATGAGGGACACCAAATCTAGTAATGATGTTAGACTTGATGAAGCTAACAATGCATTTAGAACTGACTTCTTTGAGAGGTACTGCCTCTGCCCATTTGGAAAAGAAATCAGTAGCAGTAAGAATGTACTTAAACTGCTTGGCCGTAGCTGAAGGGTAAGGTCCCACCACATCCATTCCCCATGTGGAAAATGGCCATGAGTATTTAGCTGTATGAAGCAACTCTGGAGGTTGATGAATGAAATTGGAATATACTTGGCATGAATGACACTTCTTTGTGAAATTAACACAATCTTGTATCATTGAAGGCCAGAAGTATCCAAGTCTTCGAATTTGATCAGACAATCTATGTCCAGACTGGTGGGCACCACAGACTCCTGCATGCACTTCTTTTATGACAGCCATTGTCTCTTCACCATCAATACATCTGAAGAGAACTCCATCAAAACCACGTTTGTAGAGAATTTTCTCGAGGTGGTTTGGACCATCATAAAGAGTAAAATTGACCACACGTCGCCGAATTTGTTCTCTCTTGGCTCTATCAGGTGGAAGTGTTCCATTTTGAAGGTATTCCCTGATAGGTGACATCCATCCTGTAGTATGACCATATGGTTCAGGAATGGGACTAATTTCATTAATTTCCTCTGTTCTGACTTGAACATAAGGTGAAATTGCACGACGGTGGGCAATACCGATGGTTGTCTCGTCCCGATTTGGATCTGCTAAAGCTGTGGCTATATTAGCCAGTGCATCAGCTTGAGCATTTTGTGATCTTGGGACATAAGAAAATGTCGGTTCTGAAGGGAATTCCGACATTAACTCTCTGACGTAATCATACAACGGGATTAATTCTTCTTTTCTGATGGCATAATCCCCATTGATTTGTTTGATTACCAGGTCTGAATCACCTTTTACCTTTAAGTGATTCACTTGTGCTTGAAGCGCTAACTCCAAGCCTGCAATGAGAGCTTGGTATTCAGCTTCATTATTGGTACCTCCTTCCCACAACAAAAAGGAATAAGGTAACACTGCCTTATCTGGAGAAATGAGCACAATTCCTAAACCAACTTTGTTGAATTTCGGATTTTCCATTTTCTTCCCTGTTGGACTTCTAGAAGCACCATCAAAATACATTTCCCATGTTTGAGGATTCTCTTGAATAGAAAAAACTTCCTCATCAGGGAGTTCGATATCTGAATATGTGTCTTCTACTGAAGGGTGTTCAGCCAGGAAATCAGCCAGAGCTTGGCCCTTAATTGCCTTTTGAGACACATATTGAATGTCGAACTGCTGTAGAATAACCGCCCACCTTGCCAGACGTCCTGTAAGCATTGGACGACTAAGGATGAATTTGAGTGGATTATTACGAGATACCAATTGGACCTCGTGATGTTGCAGGTAGTGTCTCAGTTTCTGAACTGCAAAGATTAATGCTAGGCAGCATTTTTCAATACTCGAATACCGGGTTTCTGCTTCAAGCATAGTTCTACTGAGATAGTAGAGACTATTTTCATTCCCAGCATCATTCTTTTGAGCGAGAAAGGCACCCAATGATCGCTCTAAAGCTGTCACATAGAGGATAAGAGGTCTACCCTCAACAGGTGGCATGAGTACTGGTGGACTTAAGAGGTATTTCTTGAGAACATCAAATGCTTCTTGACATTCTTTAGTCCACTGGTAAGTGACTCCTTTCTTCAATAATTTGGTAAAAGGTAAACTTTTGCCTGCCAAATTGGCGATGAAACGCCGAATATAGGCTAAGTGTCCTTGAAGTCCTCTTAATTCTTTCAAATTCTGAGGAGGTGACATACCAAGGATTGATTTGGTCTTCTCAGGATCGACTTCAATACCACGATGGCGTACAACAAAGCCGAGGAATTTTCCTGAGGTTACCCCAAAAGCACATTTTAAGGGGTTCATCTTCAAATTATGTTGTCGAAGCTTGTGGAATATGATTTCTAAATCAGCCAAGTGATCAAAACGTTGTTTGGATTTAACCACCAAATCATCTACATAGCATTCAACAAATTTCCCTAGAAAAGGTTTGAAGATACGATGCATGGCGCGTTGATATGTTGCACCTGCATTCTTTAAACCAAAGGGCATCACCCGGTAACAAAACACACCTTGAGGAGCTCTGAAGGCTGTATATTCCTCATCTTCTGGGGCCATTCGGATCTGATTATATCCAGAATATCCATCCATGAAAGAAAGTACTTCATAGCCAGCCGTCGCATCAATTAAGAGTTCTGTAATCGGAACTGGAAAATCATCTTTGGGACAATACCGATTAAGATCTCTGAAATCGATGCAAACCCTAATTTGTCCGTTCTTTTTCTTTACGGGGACAATATTAGCCAACCACTTGGGATATTGAACTTCTCTGACGAAGTTAGCTTTGATAAGCTTATCCACTTCAGCCTCGATTTTGGAAGCATAGGTTGGGTGTGTTCTTCTCGCGGCTTGCTTGAATCCTCGATGTTCTTTTGGCAAACCCAAATGATGGGTGGCAACATCAGGATCAAGGCCAGGCATCTCTGTATAATTCCAAGCAAAGATATCTTTATTTTGCTTTAGAAAAGAAATATACATCTCTTGTTCTTCAAAGGTCATGGCCGCACTAATTAAAGTGGGGCGTGGATCTTTCTCTGTACCCAGATTTACTTCTCTGAGTTCATCCACAGTGGTAGAGATACCCTCTTCAAATGCTGGAGGAGCATCTCTAAGATCTTCCTCTTCCTCTTCATCATGTGTTATATCTTCCGTTTCTACTTGCAAAGTAGATGAAAAAACGAAATTCTCATGATCATAAGAGATGTCAAAATTTTCACATTTTGAAGAAGAAGCTTCCATTTCCGTCCCTATTGATGAACAAGGGTCTTCTTTGGGAAATAAAGAGGAGATGATGGATTGAGAATCGACATCAACATTCACCTCTGGTGTTGCTATAACTTCTTCTGGCCTGATTAGCGAAGTATAGACTTGTTGGATTTCAGCAGACGAAATGAAAACGTCACCACTTATGCTTTCATCATTGCTTGGTAAGTTACCAATTTCTCCCATGTTGTCTGGCTCGATTGCCGTAATTGACATTATGGATCTTTCCATAAGAGTATTTTGATTTGGGCCTATTTTGTCAATTTGACTGATAGGTAACACATAATCTGTACTCACATGTGAAAATGGATTTATTGGAATTTTTTCCAAACCATATGGAGCATTAACTTTGGTAATTTCCTTTATTGTAGATTTTTCTCTTCCCTTCATGTGATAAAATTCCGCCTCAATGTATTGAGACTCACATGTTTTGAACGGGGCCTTATCACCATATAATGTTCCAACTTGACCATCGAAACAGTATTTGAGACATTGATGGTATGATGACGGAATAGCTGCATGCTGATGTAACCAGGGTCTTCCAAGCAAGATATTGAAAGCTGAGTCTTGATCAACAATCATGAAATCTGAATTGGAAACAAGATCTCCAAACTGAGTTCTGAGCGTAACTTCTCCCAGTGGTTCTTGTTCATTTTTATCATATCCTTGCAACATCATGGTAGAAGGAGATAAATCAGATTCTGTGAGGCCCAATCGACGAAGTGTGCGAATGGGCATGAGGTTGACTCCTGAACCATTGTCAATGAAAGCTCTTCGAACATCTATACCATTGACTTTGCCAGATAAGTACAAAGGTTTTATGTGCCCATGCACAACATCATCCTCATCTTTATCAGTAAAAGATATCACTGCATGGCATTCTGCAGGATTATTCTCTATGTGATAAATTTCAGCTGCAGCAATCTCAGCTTCAAACTCTTGAGGACTTGACAAAGCTTCGATGAGTGCTTCCCGAAGATCTCTTGATAGATTCAAAGCATCCAAAATTGATAATTTGGCTGGTACTTGGGCCAAGTGTTTCAATATATCATACTTTTGATCTAGAGGCCTGCGTTTCCCAATAGGAATATGTGGTTTAGCAGGTATCTTGGAAGCAGATGCTTTGGAAGCTGATGCATCTTGTATTGAAGTTGGCAACATCTTTGGTTTTGGAAAATTAGACTGATTAGATCCATTTGCTTGCTGAGATAAAGAAGATGGAACCTTTAATCGGCCTTCCAAAATAATTGTGCCGAAGCTGAGTTGGCCATTAGCAGAAGAACTTGCTTGTTCATTTTGAGCTCGCTGAAGGGCTCTACCACGAGTTTCTGCTGCATATACAGTGCCAGCAGGGGTAGAATTAGAGTAGTGGCTTCGGAAAGATCCACGTTTTCCCCTATATCCTGAACCTCTAGAACTTCCTCGGGTTCCTTTATTTGATACAGGGAATTCAGGCTCATCAAGACTGGAATATGAATCTGTTAATTGAATCATATTAACAGAACCAAAGATCAATTCTTCGTCTGATAAAGACTCTGCCTGGTTGGCCTGTTTAGGCTGTGCCGTTTGGTGGGACGGTGCCCGTGACTTTGAAGTAGATGGCATGAAATCTGCCAGAGTCAAAGACAATTTAGGCTTTGATACATACTCATCTTCTTCTGATTCCTCTTTCTTCTTTGAATTACGCTGTCCTTTTGAGGATTTGTCCTTTGATGGAGGCTTTACTGCAGCTTTTGTAGGAGACACAATTGGTTTCTTCAATTGTGTTCGCAAAATGGAATGAGTCCGATTGATTGTCTTTCTGACCATCCAATCATCATATTTTTTCGCAGTTTTGCTTTTGACTTCCTGCCACTCACCTCCTTCCTCTGGATCTGTAGCGGTAATACACGCTACATGAGCTGAAGAACCCTTCAATTTGACTTGTCCCAAGTCAACCATCTTTTGTAGGAGGTCTTTAAAGACAAAACACTCCTGGATGGGATGTCCAAACATTTGATGAAAGGGACAATAATTGGGACGGTCTTCATCTCCTTCCTTGTTTGGTCTCTTCGGCACTGGTAATTGAACCAAATTATTTTCCAGAGCTGAAATGAAGTAACCAGGAACTTGCTCACTTCGGAAAGAGTATGTTTTACTCTTCATATCCTCAAATTGTTTTCGTCGTTGATCTTTTTGATCATTTGGACGAAACAGCCTTTGTTGTTGGCGTTCAGGAGGTGGAGCCCTTCGAGAAGATGAAGGTTTTGAAGTAGAAATAGGTACAGGTGCCTGTTTAAGCATAACTGTAGCAGTTTCTGCTTTACCCATTCTTCTTCCTGGAGCTGATGGAATTACACGAGATTTAACCTTAGCCTGCATAAGGGAATCTTCAATCTGTTGAGCGATTGAAGTAAGGTCTCGAAACCCTCCTGTGTATTTCACAGGGATCAATGGCGTGCGTAATTCGTCACGCAAATTTTCCACACAGATTGGCAATAATTCCTCCTGAGGGAGTGATAAACTCAAGGAATACGTTAATCCCTTCCAACGAGCAATGAAATCAGAGACTCTTTCATTCTCCCTTTGCTTGCAGTTTGTAAGATCGAAAACTGTCGTTTTTGGCAAAGTTGAGCTGAACTGAAGAAGGAATTTTTGACGAAGATCCTCCCATCCGATGACTGACCGGGATTTCAAGCTTGTATACCAGACAAAAGCTGGTCCTTGTAAGGTTCGCACGAAGCATCTGAGTTTCACTGCTTCTTGTTGTTCTGGAGTTCCCATCATAGGATCACAACAAGACACGTAATGCGTCAAATGTTGTTCAGGGTCGCCTGATCCATTGAAAGTAGGGAAAATAGGGTTTCCAAAACTGGATGGAGGAGAAATTGAATCTACCCATTCAGGGTAAACTTTCTTTTCAGGTTGAACTTGCGCCCGTTTCCCTTCCATAGTTTCTAACCGAGCTGTTAATGACTCAATAGTAGTTATTAACTTTTGAGAAATGTCAGGTTGAACTTGGTTTTGGGTAGGTGCAATGAATGGAGCTTGGACAGCCGTGGAGGTTGGTGCTGCAACTAATGGTAGTGCTGCCAACCGTTGTTGCGTTTGACCCATAGGATTAGACCTCTGTGGGTGTACTGATAAAGGAGGATATTCCTGATCCATCTCAGTAGTTACAACAAATTCCTTCGGCTGTCGGACTTCAGCATTCTTAAGAAGAAGACTACTCTGAAGTAGTTCTGCATTCAACCTTCTTAATTCTTTCATTTCTTCCTCCTGTTGTGCAAGCCTTTGCTCTAATGAGAGCGATTGACCTCCTTCAGAGGAAGGGTGAGAAGTAACCTGATTCTTTCCTTTCCCCTTATTGGATCCTTTTCGGAGAGGGGGAAGTGGGTTACTTGAAGGAATACCCAAATTTTGGGTAAGCCTTTGATTACGTGTGCGCACACCTTCTTCATTTAGGTCTGTGTGCGCAACTTCTTGAGCAGGAACCTCTTCATCTGATCCCTCTGATTGAGCCTCATCTGGTGAATCAGCAGCAACGGCAGTGATGACATTAATGGATGCATATTTCATGAAATCCTTTCTATCGGCCTTTCTATGATATTGTCTCCTTTTATGTCCATGATAAGACATGGCATCCCGTTGACTTGACCCCTCAGGAATTTCTTTGTGAACCGTCACTTGGAGAGAATCTCCTGACATCTTGGCTCTTCGTTCCTCTTGAGGCTTATTCCCTAATCGAGAGAATACTGACTTTCTCTGAGGGAGGGATTGAAGATTTGAAAAAGTCCCCAGTCCGGTGGACTGGGGGTGTTCCTGTTGCTTCTGCTCAACTCCTCGAATTCCATTCGTTGATTCTGAGGGTTGGGTTAGAGAAGTCCCCAGTCTGGCAAGCTGGGGTGTCTCTTGACATGCTATGTCTGAGATCTTCTTGAAATCTCTCTTGATCTTGCGGATCTTAGTTCGGAAATTAGCTGGATGCATTAACCTGTATCCACTTTTATCACCTGGTTCAACAGACCGTTGGATGATTTCCGAAACTTCTGTCATTTGATGACGTGTTTGCTCCAGACGAGAGGCTTGTGCAATATTCTCGCCTGCTTGATGTAGGAGCAATTCAACAACCTGTTCTCTATATACTTGATTTTGAGAGGAACTAGTTGAAGCTTGATCTCGAGCAAGATTTTGATTATGAACAAAGCCCATTGACTGTGGCCGGCCATGGGCAATAACATTGCATGAGACCATTTTCGGCGGGCTTTGCTGACCGGAAAGCACTGTGAAATGTAGTGCTCCGTGAATACCCCATCCTCTGATATGAACATTAGATGGAGCATTGGAAATTAACTGACGCAATTTTCTCAGCGTGCCAAGGCATGAACGTTGAAGGGTTCTCTGTTGCTTTTCAGCCTTCGGATACCGAGAGACTGATAGAGATGCCAAATCAATCTGGCGTTGTAACCCTTCTATTATCTTAAGATGGTTTTCATATTCATCGTAAGATAATACCTTCTTCTTTAATTGACAAAGAGTTTTCCATATGTTAAGACGAATATCATGGATTCCATCATCCGTCAACATCTTTGGAATGTCATACTGTGAATCAGCCAAAGGCCAAAACATGACTGGTACTTCACCTTTTGCCAGTTTTTTCCTCATGTTCAGCATTTCCTCTTTATCATTAAATGAAGATTCTTCTACCTGTTTGGACCAGAGTTGGTGTTTCCTTGTTGCTTCATTAGATTCAACAAGATTGGTAGAGGAATCACTATTCATGCTGGAAGATGAATGACCTAGGGAAGGTTCGGAGAATAACCTGAACCCCAAGCTATCTTCTGATGGAGAAAGAGTTTCACCTGCCGATAGTAAAACTTCAGACATGACTGGTTTTACGTTTGCAAGTGCCTCGAGATAGGAGGGCTTTCTCGTCACTACATTGCCTTCTGAAGAATTTTCGAGACAATGTGAATCACTACTGCGGAGAGGACTTTCGCAGCGAAGTTCATCACCATGAGGAGGACCTTCATGATGGGTTACAGCAAAAGATGAAATCTCTTGCTCCTTGGTCTTCTGACCACACAGAGGGTTCCTGTGGTTCTCATCTGAAGAAGAAACTTCAAGATTGACCGAATTTTCATGAAGCAAGTCTTCATGAGGAAGTGTCTGTTGAAGACCTTCTGGATTAATGTTCCTGTTATTGGGAACTGAGGGAGTAGAATCTTGAATTCCGACAGATAAATGTCTGAGGGCTTCAAGAACTCCAGCATCGAGCAAGGCCTTGTTACAGATTGGCCTTTGATCTCCTGACTGTGCTGGGCGGATCTTTTTCTTAGATGCCTTCTTACTCTCTTTAGAAATCACTTGATGACGAAAGTGATTGCTCTGAGCAGGTGTATGTGCCTGATCAGGAAAGATGGTCAGGTTAGGCTGACGATCATCGCTCAAATCAGATGTATGTGCCTGACTTGGTTGTCCATATGATATGGGGGAGTAGGCCCCACAACCCTCTTGGACTGGAACAGATGTGTGTGTCTGTTCCGGAGTGAATTGTTGATGTGTCACTCCACTGCTAGGGATAGATTTATGTGTCTGTCCCTGAGATGATGCTGAAGCTGTTATGATATCCTGGCAAGCATCCAGAATATGAGCAGGAATTTGCTTCTGCTCTTTCACCATTGACAAAATATGTTTGGTGACTTCAGCCGCCGGAACAGGGATATACGTCCATTCCGGGCTTGGAGTAGGTGTATGTGCCTGCTCCTGTCCTCCTTTTCCTGTCAGTGAATTCTGACAGTACTCAAGTGTGGAGGCAGAGAGTTTAGTCTGCCTCCTGTTTGTCGTCGGGACTTTCCGACTGACTTCTCCGGGTGCTACCAAGCGAGACTGTTGGTAGACTTGATTAGTATTAGCAGGTGTATGTGCCTGCTGATTACACTTCGCCAAACGCTGTTGACGAGATCCATCATATGTAGTCAGACGAGCCTGCTGACTAACTGCTGATGTATAAGCAGGTGTATGTTCCTGCCTATGGTACTCCGCCGGAATTGCCTGGCGGGATCGGCTTGATGCTGCCAGACGAGTCTGCTGGACAGCTGAATTAAAACGGGCAGGTGTGTGTGCCTGCTCGTTGTTTGCCACCAAGTTAGGTTGGTGGATTTCTCCGGAGATGGCAGGGATGACAACCTGCCTATTATTAACCGGATTCCGTCTCTGGTGATTCATCTTGCCTGCTCGGGTTCGAGGAACCTGAGCTGAATGCCTGGAGCCGGTACCCTCATCATGTTGAGGGTGCACTACCGCACGAGTCTGGCGGCGATTGTTGATGGGAGCCCTTGAGAAGGACTCCTGTCTCTTTGAATTAAGGTCCCGCGGGACCTGCTCATTCACTTCCTCAGAATAAGGGAGTGAATGGAAATTGCGTTCCGGGGATAACGACCCGAAACGGTTGGAGACGGTAGTCAGCACCGCCTGCTTCTTGATTGCTGGTCGCCGTTGTCCGGACGACCAGGTAGAATTGTTAACTTGGAGGGCTTGACGAGCGGCCTCCAGAGTTGGGATAGTACCGTTACGACGGTACTCCTTAACCAGTGCATTTGAAACACAGCGTTGAAGACGCTGAGTTGGTGATGTCATCCTCAGAGCGGATGACGTTCCAGCAGGAGTAGCAGCATTGGTTTTCATGGCAGCAGACCTCACAGTAGAGGTGTTCTCAGCAGCAGTATTCACAGGGGTGAATTTAAGGAAAGCCATTTTTTGTAGAAGATCTTGAAAAAAGAGTGCCTGTTCTATATAACAGACATAATCAAGATGAATCCGGCTACTGCATCTTTTGGATGATCATATGTCAATGATTGCCTTGTTGGCCCAAGGGGCCTAACATCTAAGAAGAACATCACTTTAACTTGGTTAAGGATTCACGTCGGGTTCACCATTTTTGTTTCACACGGAATCCGGGGATGACCTCCTGGACGGGAGATTCAAACGTTCCGATCGGTTTCTAATGGGTTTGTTCGTAGAACCGGAAACATCCAATGATTCCACATCCGTTTGGACCTACTTTCCAAAGGCAGGCGCTCATTAGCTTGTGGGCTAATAAGGCTTAGGAATTTGCATTGGTCGAGAGGATGGGAGGTCGGACTCATCACACCTTTTTGAGGGGAATTATTGTCTACTCCGGGACTCTCTTTATAGATTTAAGTTAAGTTCGTGAATCCTTATTACATTACCAAGTAAAAAATGAGCTTTCCTTTAGTTTTAACAATCAATGATTAAATATGCAAGAAATTTAGAGAATCTTTTATATGTATTCGAGGTTCTTCATCAATATAGAATCATCTATATTTGTTTAGAGATTCTTGGTCAATGGTATCCTTCAAAACATTTATATAAAAGTCTCTTGGTCATTTTGATGACCAGGCTGGTTTTAAAGCCACTCAGTGGGGCACTTGAAGTTTATCGTCATTCAGAAGGATAGAGATTATTTCAATGTTGGGATCGAACCCATAAATGGGCTACCTACGTATCCTTTGTTTTTGAAAAAAAGGAATCAGAACCCACGTAGTTCAAGGAATGGGATATGATGTTTTATGATTGATGGCTCAAAGATGAATGTCATAATTACTTTTACACTCTAAGCTCACGTGAGCCATGCTCGGTGTGAGAAACAAGAGGTATTGGTAAAATTTAGACAATTGTGCCATAAAAGATGCAATCATAAGAATTTGTTTTGGGGCTTATGTATAGATGACTGCCCAGATAGGCGAAGGTTTAGGATTTACTTTTAGGAAGAAAATCCATGAACAGGGTCCACAAAGTTATATGTGCTTCATGGAGATTTGAATACTCTAATCTTGGGGCTTACTCCTAAGGAGGATGCCCAAGTTAGGAGGGGACTTATGATTGGGTTTTATTCCTGAAAAGGAAACCCAAATCAAAGGAAATTTATGACTGGTTAAGAGAAATTTTAAGAGACTTGGGGCTTACTCTTAAGAAAGAAGCCCAAGGTTATGACTGAGTCTTTATTCCTGAAAAGGAGACCCAGGTTAGGGATTAAGGTTTGGGGCTTACTCCTGAGGAGGATGCCCAAGATTAAAGGACTTTGATTGGGGCTTATTCTTAAAGAAGATGCCCAAGGTTCATGACTAGGACTTATTCCTGAGAAGGAAGCCTAGGTTTAGGGGACTTGGGGCTTACTCCTGAAAAGGAAGCCCAAGGTTATGACTGAGTCTTTATTCCTGAAAAGGAGACCCAGGTTAGGGATTAAGGTTTGGGGCTTACTCCTGAGGAGGATGCCCAAGATTAAAGGACTTTGATTGGGGCTTATTCATAAAGAAGATGCCCAAGGTTCATGACTAGGACTTATTCCTGAGAAGGAAGCCTAGGTTTAGGGGACTTGGGGCTTACTCCTGAAAAGGAAGCCCAAGGTTATTACTGGGACTTACTCCTAAAAAGGAGGCCCAGGTTATGACTGGGACTTACTCCTAAAAAGGAGGCCCAGGTTAGGGATTAAGGTTTGGGGCTTACTCCTGAGGAGGATGCCCAAGATTAAAGGACTTTGATTGGGGCTTATTCTTAAGGAAGATGCCCAAGATTTATGACTAGGACTTATTCCTGAGAAGGAAGCCTAGGTTAGGGGACTTGGGGCTTACTCCTGAAAAGGAAGCCCAAGGTTATGACTGAGTCTTATTCCTGAAAAGGAGACCCAGGTTAGGATTCTCTCATTTTAAAGGATGAGGTTGAATGAATGAACTCTCAATCTTTGATGACATAAAGATGTTTAAATCATTAGGTTTTGAGAGATATTTCACATAATTCCTTTCAGATAAGGATGTCAAATCAAGAAATCATGCCATAAATGGCTTTGAAGAGTATCTTGAAGAATGAATCTTGAATAGGAAGGGTGAAATGGCTTAAGAGGGGTGAAAAAGGGCAAGATGGGCACCCAAAAAGATAGGGGCGCGCAAGTATTGAAGGTCGCGCAAGTCCTGCGGCGGCGCGCAAGTATTGGTCGCGCAAGTATACTTGCGCGACATAAGGGATACTTGCGCGATTTTCAACCAGAGTTGAATTACTTGAGCGACTCTTTACTAAACCCTTTCCCATCCTCTTGAGGTTCTTCCAGAAGAGGGACGCGCAAGTTATATTGAAGGAATTAAGTCGGCGCGCAAGTGTTTGATAAGTTTCAACACTTAGGCCTTCCTTCTTCCCTTTAGATCTTCCATTCTAGGTAAGAAATTACCTTAGAAGTGTTCTGGAAGCTTTGAGAAGAGACTTGGGCGTCGGGAGCTTTGGTCCGAGTTTCTGGGAAGAGATCTTCTTGAATGGGGGGCCCACAGGGTCTATTTATAGGCAAAAGAAGACCCTGGGCGGTTACCGGGCGGTTACCGGGCGGTTATCACTTAGGTCGCGCAAGTCACTTGCACGACCATAAGGCGTCGCGCAAGTGTACTTGCGCGACCATGAGGGAACTTGCGCGGCCTATGGGCAATGTTCTCTTTGTTCATCCCTTTGTCTATTTTTGATGTTTCTTCAAAGGATGAATCACATTGAGCTCAGATATTCCCCCTTTTCCGATCTTTAGATTCTGTGACGAAAGGAGCGTCAACAGTGAGCCTAACATTAATGAAAGTCTAGAAATAGAGAAAGATACTGGGACTCTCACTCTTAGAGATGGTGCACAAATTGAGGGAGAGAAAACCCCCATTCTGGAATCTACTCAAGCATAAATCTCTATTGAGACAAGTCTTATGAACAATATGTATAAATTCCCTAGCTGTTTTGATGTCTCAGATTATCATGTGACTTGAATGAGAAGAATTGATCTTACAATATCTTTTCAATTGAAATATTTTTCTCTACCAGGAGTAATACCTGCTAAGGATCCTAAATATATTAAGGTCTCTGAACCTGAGCATGATCAAGAATCCCCATACTCTTTAATTCATGAGGATTTAAAGTTGTTTGTAGAAAATATGTTGCCTATATTTGAGATGATTTTGAAATCTCAAAATCTTCCTGTAACTTGTCTAAGTAAACAGGATGCTATTATGATTTTGGAGAAACTTATATGGGAACTCAACCAGAGATGTTACATGAAATTCAGGAAGAAATAATTGAAAATTTGAAGCGAAGTGAAGAATTACAATCATGAAGGTCTTTGGTTGGGGAAATGAAGAATGAGTTTGAAACTGCTAAACCCCCTATTACTCGATTTAGCACAGAATATGATAACAGGATATCTAGAAAGGTTGTTGAACTGATTCGACCAAATATAGTAGCTTTTGTTGGGAAAATAGTATCAAAAATGAAAATCTAGCTATAGAAGTTCAAAAATTACCATCCTCAATTGATGCCTTTCCTGGCATTTTAATGGAATTTGTTGAAAATATTGTCCAGATCCTTCCTGAACTCCGTATAACCATCTCAGATCCTCCCTCCATGGATAAGCCTACTCAATCATCTCAGTTGTCATAATGTGCAGTTCTGAGAATGGTTATTCAAGAATAGCTTAAATATTTTGAAAGTACTTCTATTCAAGATATATTATCTAAAATTGTTCAAAACAGTGAGCATGTCTAGGAAATGGTTCCCCTATACTCTAAGAAAGGTTCTACAGCCTTTGATGAGATTACAAAGAATGTTTATTTCTACATCAAATGGATTTATACAAGGCATGAATTGAAAAATCATTTGAAGTACCTTGTGAAGAATTTGAAAATGCATCTTGTGACTCAAGCGTTTAAGGATGAAGTGAAGAAAATGAATGATTTCACAATTACCTTGGAAAAGTTTATTGAGAATAAATATGACTTTGAAAAATCTATGAAATATGTAGGATAAGTCATCACTGATTTCATCAATCTGTTGAAGCTCTATCTCTTTGTTCAAATCTCTGCCATTGTGGTTCCTGCACCCATTCCCTTGAATCATGATTCCACCCCGTCTTCATCGTCTGCCTTTACTCCTGATACCATGCCTATCTCTCAGGCTCTGAGCCATATCCGGCCTATTATCCGTGATCAATATGTTCCGCAATCTCAGACAAAACCCACTATTTCCCCTTCTTCCTTTTGAAGGTGTGAATCTTCCTTCTCTCACAATTGGATCCCTCTTAGCTAAAACCTCCTCTTCTACTCTTGTGGATTATCCTGCTAATTCTTCCAAGGGAATAGATAATTCGACTACCTTTTAAGAGTAGTGAAGAATGTATACTTGATGGGAATGTTATCTATTTTTCTCTATTGCCTTATGTCTCTACTGGTTTTCCTTTTATTTTTCAATGGAATGTGACTTGTTGTTGTTTGACTTTATCTTTAAATTTATTCTCTTCTTATTTTCTTCTTATTTCATTTTTGATAATTTCAAAAGGGGGACAAATAACAACATTATTCATTGTTAGATAGTTCATACATTCTATGATTTTTGATCATAAAAAAGAGGTAGATTGTTGGACTCCTCCTGTTTGATCATGTCTTAATGCTCACAAATCTTGCAAATCTCACAAATCATACAACTCATAAAAATTAAGATAATCTTGTTTAAATCATGTTTGAAGATTGTTGGTCTTATTATGAATCCATGATTATTTTTAAATTATGTTTTATTATAACAATAATAAAGTTTAAACCATTCTTTGAATATTACTGGTTAAAACTGTTTACACATATTTGGAAAAGTTTGAGACACTGTGACCCATATACCGTGACCAGACACCGTGACCTAGATACTGTGACCAGACAACATGACCCAGACACCATGACCTAGATACTATCTCTAGATACCATGACCAGACATCATGACCAGACACCATGACCTAGATACCATGACCAAATACGATGACCTGATACCATGACCAGACATCATAATGCAGATACTGTGACCCTGACACTATAATTCTACTCAATCATTTCTCAAAGTTTTAACAAAGTACTAGACACCTCTACCATAGACATCGTGATACTAACAATTCATATGTTCTACCGGTTCTATATGTCAACAGAGTTGTGGAAGCATGACTGTCTCTCATCGCTCAAAGGTAAAGGAGAAGTCATTGTTTCCTTGTGAAACCATTTCCATGGGACACCGTTTCAATAAAAACTATGACACCGTTATTTAATATTATATTTGTCATTTAAAATTTAATTTATAGTGGTCATTTTCATGTTCTTAAATGGAACTGACAACATTAATGTTTCCTTGTATAAATTTCACCTGATAGTACGAGGTACGAGGTGCCGAATACATGCATCCTATCAGTTCCAACATGTGCACCCACAATTAAAAAGGAGATAATCCTAGATACTGAAACATACATAGAGACGAATGATAATTTTTGAAAAACAAACTCATACTTGCAACATAATAATAAATAAAACATGAAGCACTCTGGATCCCTATAAGTTGAACTACCATATATCATAGCCTCAAAAATCTGTGCAGTACCAACTAGAAGGACACGAGCTACATAACTCACATATTCTAACTGATAACCGGAGCATAAGACTTGAGATACTCTATTTTTGACAAGAGGACTCGATACTTGCATATGATTCATCCTAAAAGTTTAGAGCTTCATATAATAACACTCATAGCACTTCTAACTCTTTCTCATAATCTTTCCTTTGTTGTGTACTATTTTTAGATTTCAAGCAGTGTGTGTGTCTGTGTATTAAAAACACACACTATCTCCTATATTAAAGTGAAGGATACAATATATACATCCTTGCATATCTTATTACAAATTTTTACTCCCACAGATTAGTGTGGAAGGGTCCTTGTGTAACATGGTAGTTTATTCCCATGATGAACAGTGGAAGAGGTCATGTGACCTGGACATTCCTGTGTAATATTGTTTTACCCCAATATAGTGTGTGGATCAATCTCTTATATTTATAGACTTCTTGGTGTAATGAGATCACCAAGTGGAGTGGATTATGTCTCGTCTTGAAACTGAACCACTTGTTTTATTTGTTGTGTATTTTATTTATTTTTTCTACTTTTTACATTATATATCAGAAAACTAGATTTTAATTTCATAGTTAGTCTTGGATAAAAGTTAAAAATATTTTTTCCAATTAGAGTAGCTTCAAAAGTTATATCAATAACTCAGATTGATATTAATGAGATTTAATTATTCTTCTCCAAAGTTATTTGAAAATTAAAACTATTAAAACCTCATCAACATGATTAAATGGATTGTATTCATTTTTTATTGTGGTAACAGAAATCTTTATAAATACTCAATTACCCCCCCCCCCCCTCTTGTGTACTATACTCCGACCAACATGACTTTCACCTAATAAGGTTAAATGTGTCCCTTGTCTTTTTATAGACAATCCCAATGGTACCCAAGACATCATACCAAGATAGAATATCATGTCTAACAAGACCCTTAGCATTTTGAAAACCCATTTCTTCCCAAAATCGACATCCATCACGAAACCCGCATCACCAGGCCCCACATGATACGTCCACTCAGAAAACAAATCATGATACTTGAGTTCTCATGGGTATAAGGGGAACCAAATCAGGTTTTACTAATGCAACAATCCTATGAATTGTCATCATCATCAAATTTCACATAAAAACCCTTTTCTACAATTACATAATTGATATAATGGTTGACCTTTTATCCTATGAATAGGTAACCTAACCTTAAAACCTTTAAATTATTTTTGAACATAGTAGTTTTCATAACTATTTCCATCCAAAAGAAACTATGAAGTTGAAATTTAAGCCCTAATAACAGAATAATATATGTAAATAGCACACTTTTACCATTGATTAGAGATACTATCATATCCTCCTCTCCTCCTTTCCCTGTGATGAATATGTAGGCCATATTGTATTCCCCATTAATTTTTGAGATGTAAGAATTTAAAATACATAACCTAACATATTATTCATAAAATGATGAACTTAATAAAAATTAAACATCATATGATGTTAATCTATATAATTAACCAATGAAACAATCATATGATGACTCATTTGACTATCATGCATTGATACACCACCTTATCAATAGCTTCCATGCATAATCCCCCAATGAAAAATCATTTATCTATAGTGTCACCTAGGAAAACCATTTATTTATGACCCATATAATCACTTGTTATCACTCCTTCGATGAAAAAAGAGTTCATACAACATGTCATTAAGCTACTTGGATTTGTCCTGTCACTTGACCCTAAATTATTCAATATAATTTTTTTTGATCCATGTATTCTAACATAGTATATAGGAAACCACCATGAGTTTCAAATCCATCTTTAACGAACTCACCACCCCAACCCCCCCTCGAGGGGTAGTGACATTCAACCCTCCAGAATAATTAAAAATTCAACAACACCCTAATTGGAGGTCTCTACTAGGCTTCGTTGTTCCTATGCGATGTGAACCCATACATGTTCCAATGAATGAAAAGTGTATGTGTGAATATTAACCATAATAATATAAATCAGTCATCATCCACGAAAGTCTCTAATCATATTATCATCACCATAGGACATTAAACATGTGCAATTCCTATCCCTAGAAGTCACCAAACCTATAAACCCTTCGAATAAATCAGGATCTCTACCTCACACAATGGGAATGAGTCTCCATATGTAATATAACTAGGAAAAATTATGTGAGGAGAATAAGTTTTATATATCTATGAATGATGGATTCATCTCATAATACATAAAAACTTGGGTCACTTTTTTTAATGAGTAAATTATTCCCTAATGAAATGGGCCTTTGATGTATTAAATCCATTATGTTTATAGGGATGTTGTAGATATAGGATGCCTCAGTTTATACACATATTCTGGATCATATGTGATATTATATCATCTTTTAATGAGTAATAATATTTTAGGTACCCAAAATGTCTAATATTGCAACATCCTTATCACATCTACACCAATTGTATCCTCCCTATAGCGATAGTAAGCGATGTAATTAATCAATGTCAACATCTATATGTTGTTAGGAATGATATTCATTAATATTCAGTTGAACTATAAAATATAACCATAATAAAAAAAATATAATTTAGTATCCACAAAAAATTTATTGTGGCTAGTTCAATCATATAGACCACTCCATGAATAGAGAACCAGGTGTTATACCCTATAGATGTTTCAGTAAAAAAATGTTCAAACCAATGGGAAACTCTTCTCCTTCAAAAATGAGAAGATGATGAACCTTGGATGCCATGATTTTTCACCAGATTAAATTATTTTATGTGTCGAACATCAACAATAAAAATGGTGAACCTTAATTTAATATATTCTCATTAAACTAGGGGAATTTCACAATTATTGGATATGATATGTACAGTACATTGTTAACATGGATTCCATCTCATTATCTTGGGAGAAAATGACCATCATTGGGAATGAACTTCATCAAATGTGAACTAATGGTTGAAATCTTATACCATACAATATAAAAGATTTGGTAAATGATTTATGGACCACTGCCAATTGGCATGGGGGTAGGAGGACCAATAGTGTGTCAATCCCACACAACAACCCTTCTGCTTCGGCGTCCACTACACCAATATCTCTTATCTACCCACACCTCATAATTCCAATAGATATCCTTTAGTAGAGGTGAATAAATTCTCATAATAATTAGTATTAACAATAAGTATCATCTCAACAAGCTATTCATCTTTCTAGGATTGTAAAAAATGACCCCATGCCACTGTTGTCACCCCCAAGGGCTGTGCAGGGGGGAATCACCCCCCATCAACATAGAGAACTAAATCAGGTTCCTCTACAAAAAAACTCCAACATATCCCTATTATACACTAAGGAGGTAGGGGATGTGATTATCAAACCCTCGTTGACCTCTGGTCGAGGGACACTAAAGAGGCCCACTACCACTTAGTGATGACGGCAACAACAATCATCCCCAATGGATGATGAGTAGGATGACCACATTCCCACTTTCCCAGTCCCATTTCTGAAAACCTAGCATCAATTTAGGGGAATGGACACAAAAAATACCATATAGTTGGCCTTTACAATAGATATGATGGCCCCTACCACCATCAACACATCATCATACCTCGTGACTACTATGTGTTGGAATGTCAACACATGGTTGGGATAGTGACCCCAACACCATACCATGAAAGATGTGATGACTTTCCTTACATCATCTACCATTAGGGACCATCTTGGACCACCACATCGTAATTAATTTCACTGTAAATGTCTTCCCCACAAGTAAATAATCTTAAAACCGGATCTTTAAATTTTAAAGACATCCACTATCCTGATGATACATCCCAGGGTATGAGGAAAAATAACCAACCAAATGGTTTTACCAAAGGTTCCAACCATAACACTCAAGGGATAATTCCCCCAAAACCGAAGGGGATTATATTCAGGGAACTCTATAACCATTTGATATAGTTTCACGTGAAACACCATGTCTCCATTAACCTCATTTAGTTTGAGATGTCGAATGACTGATTTTAAATTTATATGCATCCATGACTTAAGATGGTGGAATGATCCTATTAATTATGAGTGGACATCCATGAAGTGGATATCCAATGTTTTTAAAGATCCCTCTAAAAATACCTCTATGGGGAGTAATTTTTTTCCTCCTTCCAGGGACACTGCACCTTGTATCCCTTATCAACATCAGTTTCCCATCTCTCATCCTCCACCTTATACGTAGGAATGTCATCAGGGGATTTTTAGTGACCTCATATGAAGGTGAACAGTCATCGTATACATGGGTCTAGGAAAATCATCTCTTTCATTAGGGGAGGAACTTTATATTTCATCCTATATGGACATTATTTTGATACTGTCCCCACCTATAAATGACATTCATCCATTTTTAAGGATGATTGGATCATGCAACACTAACTATTTCATAAAGGCAATTTCAGATAATTCTTTCATCACATAATCCATAATAAATCTCCTATTAGATAACAGAGTGAAGAAAAATAGTATTAATATATAGATAATTAAATTTATGAGGTAATCTTATGGTATATCATTGAAACTGACCTGTTACTTCTCAGGTTTTATCCACCTTCAACCCTACTCATCACAATCCTATAATTCCCCCACTAAGGACCATGTGGAATGTCTCCACCAAAATATTTGGTCAACGTTAAATAGCCTCTAAGATCTCTATATGTCATATCTAGGTAGCCTAAAAATATTTATGTTATCCATCAGGAGTTTCAAAATTTTGATTTCACCACACCCCTATGGCTTCGTGCCTAAACTCATATGGGCACCAACGGAATTTCTAACAAACTAGTGTAAGAATACTCACAATAATTTAGTAGAACATTTAAGAATTACCACCGTAAGATTATGTTAATGGTTTTGGTAAGTACAGTAACCTCTAATTCATTCATATCAAGTCAAACAAACAAGGCCATCTGGCTTGTTTTACCACTAAGGGTGAACATTCATCCCCAACCACCCCTATCATGAATTTCATCCTGAGAAACCATATAGTTGGTCGGAGTAATATTTCCAATAACACATAGGATTTCATAGGGGACCTCTCTAAGGGGAAAATAAATTTCAAATATATATCCCTAATAGGTACCCACACTCATAAGAAATGATATATATTAGGTTTCTAGTGTACTACAGAAAGGATTATTTTTCACGGACATCTTGAAAAGGTAAAGGGAATTACATATTTTTTTAAACCATTAGAAACCATGGTTAAAACAGAATTATATTCTGGAATGGTCTCTTTACATTCATACATTGAGGGTTATAAGAGGCACACCATGGAACTTCTCATTGAGTATCATCAGTAGCGACAAAAATTTCAAGACGGCCCGACCCCTCCTATAGAATAAAAACTAATTCTCTTTGGCTAGAAACCCAGATTTAATGTGGGAGGTCCCAAAAACTAATTAGGGTAGAATCATGTGGAAATGGAAAATGAAGAATTTATCATCCTACTTACCCTCCTATGAAGCGTGAATTTCCAATGGTGGACCATGTCCATATTGCCACTCGAGCTAGAAGGTAGGTCAAAGCATTGGTGATTACCGGCCCTCAACATAATGTTGTTACAACCACTCTAACTAACCATCATGAGGCTATAAATAAATAAAAATATTATATCATACATAATGGTAAATTCCATTTATCATGGGTATACTGGGTTTATCCATCTTATGAGTTTAGAAATATTATATTCACCCCATTAAATGGTTTAGTGATCCACTCCAACATCTGGCCCACTTCACCTCACAATGAGTCTTAGTGCTTGGAAATATAGAATATTAGGAAGCTACCCAGATTTGGTATTTTTCTAAAACCTATAGTGATCTGCATTTTTTTGGTATTTTTAGCTGACCCTGAGTACTATTTTTAGTTGGGAAGATCAATATTAGAACTTTCCCTTCTATTTTACCTCTACCTTGTTCAAGACCAACATCAATAACCTATACAAGTGTAAGAAGTTTCCAGATGAAGGATTCATTGAATTCATCTCCCAATGGATGGTACACACATAATACCTTCAGTTTTCGTTTTCCCATGAATAGTTTTTATGAATGTGCATAATGGACGTCAAAGATGAGATGGTACCTACCTTAATCTCCTTGTGATATCTAGGTATGTTTCCGGAATTCATTGAAAAGAGAAATGTCTATAAGAATACATAAAATGGACTAAAGAAGTTCATAAAATTTTATATAACCCACATGAAAAATTATAAATTAAGAGAAACCACTACTATATAGGCTCATTCATTGTAGTTGACCTGCCTTTAGCCACCTCCATAGGACATGACTCACTATGAACAATGGAAATGTGAGAATTCTCCTAATCCCGCTATATTTTTACGATTGTAATATTTATTTCACATAATAGAATAATATAGTATACATATCTAAGGGTTCCTAGGTACTTCACCTATGAAATGGAAAATAACATCCTGACATCTCCAAAGTCATGGATACCTAAATAGTTTGGATTGGAAAATCATACTAACTACTACCCGAAGCACTGGGTACTTGGGAATAACATCATAGAGTGCTTCAAATTCAAGGATTGGATCTAGGACCATGTGGATCATTTCCTAGTAATTTTTTTTGTTTCGTAGTTTATGTGAAATATGTATCTACTAATCCCAATAGTAATTAAAAAGACCATAGTGAATGGCAGTAGGTTTGTAGTTGTGGGTCACAAATTTTTTGGTAATCAGATAGATCATAAAAAGGTTATTTTGATCCAATACATCATTCACAACTGTTTTATAATATAATTACACCTATAGTATCCAAATAATTTTAGGCCACCCCATTGAAATAAATAAATTACAATCCTCTTATGTATGGGCACCTATGAAATCATGGAAATCAGAGTCCTCCTCTAGCACCAAAACTAGCATTCAATCATGGATACATTATATTCCATGAATAGGGAGAAACCCCTAATATATAGCCAGTAATAGAATATTCCACTGATTAATTATAGTAGTACGATTCTATTAATGTTTTTTTTGTAGGTTGATTTTTATTCAATTCCTAGTGAGGTAGAGAGTCATGTTCCCTTGTCAGGAATATCCATCTGACACCATTAAGGGAGGGGTATACTTCATGCTAATAAGGAATATATATGTAAAGGTACTTCATAATGGAATTTTCATGCTATAAAAATAAGAAAAAATTTATCACTTATGGATCATTTGGAATAGTCTTAACATACTATAGAATTGGGAACGCCTCCATAACCAACTCGATCGGAGGACTATGTGTCTCAGCTGCAACATCCCACTGCACATCTACAACCAACCAAGACATGACCTCATTTTTCTAGTTCATAGCCAACTTTATCAAACTAATAGTTTAATATTTTATGCACCCCCAAGTCCCCAATTTCACATCAAAATTATCCCACTGTTCTCACTATTAAATAGAGATCCTTTGGGGGAAGAAACATACCCCTTTCTTGGATGTAAAATGTGTTAATGTACCACAATAGTATACCCATGCCTCTCGTGATCCTTGATTCACGTGTACTGTCATAGAAATTTTATGATTACCTCATCAAGTCCATAAAAATCCACCTCCAATTAGAGACCAAGTTCAATATTGTTGAGTCCTATCATGCCAATGATTCGAAATAGGGATAATTTGAAGCAATTATCTCTTTATATGAGGATGAATAGGGTGCCTTTATTGAAGGGAACATACACCCACTATATATCATAAGCCAGTTCAGGGGTATTTTAATCCATCATTTCCTAGTGGAAATTAGTTCTACGATAAACCTTACCCCATCCCAAATGCTCCGCAAGCTGGGAATCAGTGGATTTAACACCAACCAACTTAAAAATTTTTAGATATGATAAGAGTATGAAGAAACCATACAACTTTTGTAATAGTGGGTTCCCTAAACCCAATGTGAACATTAATTTTTATTACCATGTCAGGTATATAGATTAAATATACATGATGTATTCTTACCATTATAGTGTATATGTTTCTGCATCCACTATTATAATGGTAATATCCAAAGATTAATTTTCATATCAAAGGGTTGTAGCAGATCTCACGATATAAGGAGAACCTCAAGATACTATTACATTAATCTTAAACAAAGTTCTTATGGTCTAGATACATCTTAATGAATGGAAATAGTATATGTTTGACTACCATGTGTTGGGGTTTCAGAACCATTGATACTTCTTCCCATGAAGTTATCACTTGGTGATCTATAGTAGTTAGATCATGAGGATATATCTACCAATAAGAATTCCACATGTTTTGAGTTTCATTGGTTGTTCATATCTATGTAAATGTGTATTGGCCTTCTAACATGAGATCATTATCAATGTGTACCATTTGATAACATTAATTGAAGCAAGAAATAAACCTTGAAAATGATATTGTGGAGAGATATCTTCTGTTGGGTGTGTCATTGGTGTTATGGCATTGGTTGAATGGTCATGAAAAGTTTTTTTTCTTACAAGTAAAAGAAGTAATATATCGCAGACATGGTTGGTCATGATGGTAGTTTCTTTATAAATCCTTGGCCAAGGTACTTGAAAGGTGAATACATCTGGTTAGATCAACAAATAATAAAGCCAAAAAAGGGCAATGACACAAGTGTGTGTCCTAATGTATGATAAATTTAAAGACAAAAAGAGTAATGTACACTATACCTTTCCATAGGTTGGTAGTCATTAAAATGAAAATACTTATCTCTTTAGAGTCTTTGATGGGTTTCTATACTATGCTCTTAGTATGTGTATTTTATTCACTACTATCTAGATAAGGGCCTAGAGGGTAACACCCAATAGCATAGTCAAGAATCTGCCCTATTCGGTTGAATAGGAATACTAGACATGGTGGGCCCCACCACAGGGTCCAAGTGTAGTGCAAGTTATTAGTAACCGATATAAATAAATTCATATTATTCAGGTAAAGAAAATTTGTTATTGAATTTATTTATTAAACATATTTACATGTTAATTAAGTATGAGAAAACATTAGTCAAAATGAATATTATTTTAATATTCCATGTTTGTTCAATATTATGCTGGAATTCTCCGTCATGTCAGTGCTCCGGATTTATCACTTAATATCGTTAGTATATATTACAAGTATGTTATAAAAATAACAAATAATATTGACACAGTTTAGTTCATCATAATTATTTATTTAGTGGATGTTAAATAAATGGGGGATGTTGAACACATCCATGTATTTTTATCATACACTATAAATAAGTGGAGAGAGGCTATAGCTAAGGACTATTCATGGAAAATTTTCCAGAGCCTCTATCTACTCCAACTTTATAGAGAGATAATCTCTCTATCAAAGCATTCAGATAGCTTTCTCCCTCACGCATTGAAGGCACATCGATGCGGTGATCGTTGGGGCATCAAAGGTGTCAAAGGATCTCCGTGCTAGCCCACAGAATTCAACGATCGATGATCCATTGGATTTTTTATGTGCATGTTGATGATATAGAGGGATCTTACTATGGATCCTTAAATTAATGTTTTTCAGCAATAAGTTTCACTTGAGTGTGGATTTTGATCTAAACATCTTTGTTTTCAATTTACCTTTTCTACCCTATTTAATTTATGCAAGATCCATGGGCCACATCGAGGCTTGGATTGTCATAGAAGAGAAGTATCATTGGGTAGAAGATGAACAAATTTTAAAACCAACAACTCAATGGCTTCTATAGTGACCTCAGTACCATTAATTGGTATCAGAGCAAATGCATAATGTTTTCGAGACAATGAAAAATTAATTTTTATTAAAATTATGTATTGGTTTTGAAATCAGTCCCAATGGTTTAGACCGCACGTCAATATAGTTTCTAACAATAATATAATATTTATTATAATAATATTATAATTAAATGTATATTTCCACAGCCTTTGGAAAACCAACGGGTGATGAAAATCCGAATATACAAACAAAAATTTTTAGTCACAGCCATTATAGAATTTAAAAAAAAGACATTTCAAATGGGTTCAGCCCCAATCTACTCCACATTGTCTCCCCAAACTTATGGCCTGATCAGGGCCACTATACCCTTTTACTCCCAATGAACAGTCCATCTCCATCAGTCATCAGTGGAGCAGCCGCCCCTCCATCTTCTTGGAACCACCAGACCCCCCTTCTCTCCTTTATCGAGACCCTGGAGATCCACCGCCCCTCCTAAAGACAGATGGCATCTGTGAGCCACCCTCATCAGGAATCTACCAAATTATTTGGCTATCCATCTCTACCTATAGACTCTATCTAAAGTTCCTCATTGCCTCCCTCATTGTCAGCTCCTCTCCCCAGCGCTGGCCACCCCATCACCACTCGTGACGGCTAGATCTTCATATCAGGGACCCCCTGGGCACTCACTTAACGTGTGACCTATCCTCTTCTGGCTAGAAATTGGTCATACTATGTCGGACCTTCATTGATATAGCCACCAGCCTTCTTCTCCTCACCGGAATAAAATTTGGTTGGCGCCACCCCCCGACCATTCACTTCTATTGTGAACCAGTGACCCCTAGGGTGTTTTATTCAAGCTAGTTGGATCCCATTACGACTATTTTCCATGTCATCTCCCTAGTGTCCCATTTGGGAAATTTCAATGGAGAGATCCCCATCAGCCCACTATGTGCCTCCTCCCTACCATCATTGAACAGGCACAACCCACCATATATATCTTCCCTCTATGGGCCACTAGGATGTCACCAGACCACCGTCGGCTGATCTGACATCAGATCCTTCTCGTAGTATCCCCCATACTTTTTTTTTTCAAGGATCCACATTTCCCCAAAAATGGCCTAGGTGGGACTTCCCAAACCAAAATGGGTATGGGCGGACCTTTGATGTCCATATTATCCCTACACGAGATTTGCTTAACCCAAAACGGGTTTTCATAGGTATGGTGTGACCCTCTTTGGGATTGTAATGAGTTTTAAGGCCCATCCAGTAAATTAAATTAATCAAAATTAAATAATTTAATTAATTTAATTATAATATTAAATTAAATAATTAATAAATTAATTTTATTTAAATAATAATTTAATACATGGAGGATAAATTAATTTAATTTTGGAGTTAAATTATTTTAATTAGTTAATTTAATTTTTTGAATTAAAATTTAATTAAAAATGGATTGATATCAATAAATTATTTGAATTTACACAATTCATTTAATTTAATTAAAATGCCATTGTACTTAATTCATTGAAATTTAATTTTATTGCACTTTAATTGTACCCGCAAACTAGTATTTAGGACCAACCTATGTATGTCTTCCTTCATTTATTAAATTAATTATTTTAACTGCGTGTGATATTTTTAATTAATTAAATGGTGTTCTACACACTGTCTTTATTTTTGGTCAAGTTGTAGAAGGGTGTGTGTTTCCAAACTAATCTTATTTCATTTACACCCCTAGCCCCCCTTACATACATACAAGTATTGTTGTTGCTAAAATGAAAATAATTTATGATGTGGACCTCACCAAGATGAGGTGGTATGCCTTGGTGAAGATGATGCATGATGTAGACCCTTCTATGATGTGGTGAACACTATATGAGAATCAGGCATTCTGGAATGGGATGAGCTGCATCAACAGTTAAGAAATGACTCAGGTATCATGACCATATGTCATACTAGATTCTCAAGACCAGTTGGGTAGTTATATTTCATTTATACATAGATTGATTATTTTATGCAATTTATAATAGAGGAAAAATACATAAAAAGATAAATAATAAAATGCATAAATAAGAAGCATATAATTTTTTATTAATGTTTAGTTATGATCATGATAACATAGAAGAACAAGATTAATAGAAATAGTTTTTATTCATCAATATAAAAACACCAAAACCCCCATAGAGATAATATTTCCCAACCACCTTTTATCATTCGAATTTAACCAAAACCGGATTTTTGAGGTGCTCATAATTTTATAGCCGAGGGTGCCTCTTATTGTTAGAGATTTTTTACGAGATGGGTGGGTTGACTTAACTAAAGTGGTACTAAGTATTTTCCATAGGTAACTCTCTATAATTTTAAAGGAAAATCATTGAGTAAATAATTTTTTTATTTTAGAACTTGACACTTCACTAAATAGGTTAAGGAATAATTAGTTAATTTGGTTGGATAGTCAAAAGCCTATCTTGAACTATTTGAGTAGTGGTGTATCCATAGATTGTAGACAATAGGGGGAGGTTCCAAGATCCTTTACACATTAATAATCAAGATACAAAGTATTTATATTCAAGAATAGAGGGTTCCATGAATTTAATAAAATAGTGGGAGAAATTTATATGATTAAATTAATAAAAAATGTATAATTCAGTAATCAAGATAAATTGTACTAATCTGCTAGATTTTATTTTGGTATAAAATAGAAATTAATACCATAATAAGCATTTTTATAAATATCTGACAAAGTAAATGTCCAAACTAGTATGAATTTCAAAGTTTTGTACAGGTTCTTGCACAAAATACTACGGTATAGTAAGATCAAGGTGTTGGAGTCCCTATACCTGTATTGCTACCTTAGGAAGAAAAGGTCTAAATTTTCATATAGGATACAAATTTATAAAGTATATGAAGATTATGTCATAATTATATCACCAATGTCTAATGTTTTTTGTGGTTACAACATCAGGGAAAGGAGGATTCAACATGTAGTATCATCTCCGATATGTTTTCCAAGATAATGTGAAGAAAAATATGTATGGTGAATATTACACTGGCTTTCTGTAAATATGAAAGGTGGATCATTATCATTCAATTAATCCCAATCTTATACCTGAATTCTCTAATTGTATTTATGGTTATAAATAAAATTATGGAGTAAAATCTTCATTTCTTTTTTGGTAAGGTTTTCCAAGTAAATAAGAACTTTAAGAAAGTACAATACTTAATTCTTATAGATAAGAACTTGAAAGAAGAGGTCAAAAGTTTAATGGAAAATTAAAATGCCAAAGTAAGATTTTCAATGTCTTTAGATGAAGGGTTTGGTGATTAAACATGAATTTTATTTTCATCACATAAATTGAAATAATATTTGGAGGTTTAAATACAATGAACTGAATAGAATAAGAAAGTAATAGATTCTTCTTGGGTGAATATGCATCAATTAAAAATATTTTTTCTGTCATACTTCATTGAAATTTAATAAAATATTCCTTTCACATATGTGTATTGAAATATAGTAACCAAGTAATAGTAACATTAGAGGATGTAAGGTGTATTCTCCAAGAAACTAAGAAAGGTTGATTCCTAATTCAGTGGTGAGAAACACATACCCTATAATTTCAATGTTAATGACTCAAGTAGAAATATTATTGAGTATAACCAAAAAGTATATCTCATGTTCCCATTGGACACTATGATACATTATTATGGGTTTAGGAATGAATGTTATTTATTCTATCTCATATTCAATAAATGGTTTAGTGATACTTGAATCATTGGAAATAAGTGATGAATATAGAATGTAATACTTATTTACCCAAGTGTGGAAAGATAATTGTTTTTAATTTAAAACTAAAAGTATACATTAAGGATATACCAGGTTTTTATTTAGGCTTAGTATAGCTAAATACCTATGGTATTATAAACGTATTTAGTTTGGACAAAGAAACCTTTAGAAATAAATATATTCCAGAAAGCTTCTATATTTAGTTCAACAAGAGAGTGTCAACTATTCCAAGGGTGAGCTAGCGGTGAAGATAATTAAAAAGATTCCTTTACATATTTAATTAATGAGAAAGTAAAGTATGGTATATAAATGGTCAGAATATTTGATATGATTTGTGAAAGCATGTTGAAGTATAGCTTTACCACACATTTATCAATATATATAATGTTTCCTGGATTAATTCATAAATACACATTACATTATCTACATAAGGAAAGTAATGTTAATAAGGAGTACTGATGACAAGTCTTATATGTTAACATTGATCAATAAAATACAGCAAAGAGAAATTTGTAAATTCTAGTTTTATACATCATAGATATGATGTTAGTAGTATTAATGTTGCAACTTTCATAGACTTCCATTATATTTCAAAATATTATTTGAAAATAATTCAGATATCCCATAACCACATGAAAAATATAATGACTAATGGATATCATAATATTTGTATTATGTTAGTAATCAATTATGTCATAAGAACATGTGTTTAGAGGCATAGTGTTTTATTAGGACATAAAAAAACATTCATCAAGAGAAACACATTTTAAATCAATGTAAATTTCCTAATGGTTGTTTAGTATATTACATAAATCCCTAAGATATATAAGTGTTAGTCAAGTGATATATTATATTTCTATATAAGGGTTCACATATCTACTTGATATAATGGGTGTAATATTGAGTTGGATTTAGTAAATGATAAATATTCACATATAGTTGGCATATGAACTAGTTCCACAAGAGACATGTAATGGGTATATTCCAGAGACCCATACTACGTAGGAAGGTTAAAACCATAGTGATGGTTTTATATTCATTGCGGAAATTGATACATTATTCAGTGAGAATAATGATTCAAACAAGAATGTATTTTATAGAAATATTTAAAATTGACAATACATATTAAAATTCAATAACAGATTCCTTGTATCAAAGTGTAATGGGGATTATTATTTTGAATACTATGGTGGCTATTCATGTGAGTTGATACATGGATGGTCGAAGATTAGTACCAATAAGGCTTTATTGTTTACACCAAGTCATTATTATTAAATCAATTATAATTTTACTTATCAAAACTAACATATAAGATCATTAAATTAGCCATTCAATGTCAATATCAACTTTCCTGGAAGGTGTCTATATGACATAACCCAAAAGGGATGATGACACTATTGGATGATAATAAGGGTTTAAAGTTACTAAAATCCATTTCATGATTAAATAAACAATATCTTATAGGATTTATTTGGAATGATTCTTTTCCATGTGTCTACCAAAGGTTACTTGGAGAACCATAGTTTTCAGAGAGAAATATTTTCATCAAGATATGGAAATAAAAATATTGGTCTTACAACTAGTTAATACCCGGATAAATGTAATTCAGCAGTGATTGACTTAAAGTAGAAACCTAGGTTCCAGGGAACTTGATCTACTGAGGTAGATAAAGTGGTTAGTTGGACCTATCCAATCATACATATACTAACATGGTATTGAAAAATAAAATTTGGAATAATTAAAGAGAATAATTCATCCCAATGTCACATGGTATAAATTTATCCAAGTGGATATCAAAATTTATAGGAGGAGATTTAGTGGTGTGTTGCATTCCACACACATTAGAGATGGGTTAATTTAATATTCAATGATATTTACATGAATTTATATTTCCATTATATACTTTATAGTAGGAAGATATCATTGATTTTTATGAGAACAATAAGTAAAGTAGTCTGATTTATCTTATTGTACTTGGGAAAGTATAAAACATATCTACATGGTAAGTGGGGAATACAAGATAATAGTATTGAGAGGACACAAAATATCCTTCCTTAGATCAATGTGATTTAATATCATAGTTAGGATAAGGTTATGAATGATAAAAATTTATAAAAGCTAGTGGTATCCATATCTACAAAACTCAAGTACGTTGCAGCTCCTAAGGCAACTATTAAGTAGTTATTAAATGAACTAATTTACTCTAGTACCTGGAATCAAACCTACAAAGTAAATTTTTATCATAATAACAATTATCATAATGGTACTAGACATGATTCCAAGTTTTGAATGTGGAAAATGGTGGTATACTTAGGGAAACCATCTCTTGAGATGTTTTACTTAAGTATATGAGTTCGCATATAGAAGAGTTTCCATGCATCAGAAATGTGGTAGTCCAAGCAGCTAAAGATGTTACTCAAAAACAACATGATCTTAATCATGTAAAATCTAACATGTTTTGATACAAAGATGGATCTAGTGTAGGTTGGAGTGTTTTAATGGTGGCTTCCATGGATACAACTTCAATAGTACTTTTAATTATCATATCCTTTATACAGATTAAATATACATGATGTATTCTTAATATTATATTGAATGATTTTCTGTGTCCACTATTGAAATGGTAATTTCCATAGATTAATTGTAGTAACAAAGGGTTATAGAAGATCCTGGGCTATAATGAGATCCTCGAGATACATTTACAATAATCTTAAAAAAATGACATATGGTCTAGATAAACTTAATAACTGAACACAGTATATTTTTTACTATTAGGTGCTTGGGTATCATAAGAATTGAGACATATTCTCATGAATTCGACACATGGTGATCTCTATTGGGGAGATTAAGAGGATAGAATCTCCAATAGGAACACTACATATTTCAGGTGTCATTGGTTGTTCTTATATACGGACATGCGTATTGGTCTCCTGACATGATATCATTATCAATGTGTACCATTTGATCTCGTACTTTGATGCAAGAAAAAAACCAGGGAAAATACATCATAGTGAGATAACTTGTTTTGTGTGAGTCATTGGTGGTATGATAATGGCTGAATGGTCAAGAATACATATTTCACTCCAATGTTAAAGAAGTAATATATATCAAGTCTAGTTGATCTGCATGGTAGGGTCCTTATAAATAATTAGACAAGGTAGATGAAAGTTAAATCCATCTAGTTAAATCAACAAATAATAAAACAATAAAAGGGTGATGACACAATTCTGTGTCCTTATTTATGAGATATTTAAAGAAAAATAGATAATAGTACATGGTATATATCCACAGGTTGGTTGTCAGTGCTATGAAAATCCTTATCTCTTTAGGGGCCTTGATGGGTTGCTAGACTCATCTCATGGTATATGGATTTTATTCACTACTATCAATATAAGGTCATCATGGGTCAGACATAATAGTGTATTCAATAATCATCTATATTCAGTTGAATAGGTATATCTTACACAGTAAGCCCCACCATGGGGTCTGATTGTTGTCCAATTTATCGATCATCGATAAATAAATATATTCATATTATTCAAGTAAATAATAATTGGTATTGGATTTATTTATTTAATGTATTTACAAGTTAATTAAATATGAGAAAATATTAATTGAAGGAATATTATTTAATATTCCAGGTTCATTTAATTTTAAGTAGGAATTATGAGTAGAGTTAATGACTTGGGTTTTGTCATTTAACATATTAAATATATATTATAAGTATGAAATAAAAATAATTATTGACACATTTTAGTTTTTCATAATTATTTATTTAGTGGACATGAAATAAATGGGGGTTGGGGAACCTGTATGGGTATTTTCATAATCCACTATAAATAAGTGGAGAGATGCTCTAGCTTAGAACTATTCATGGATAATGTTATAGAGCCTCTCTCTCCTATTTCTTTTTATAGAGAGAATCTATCAATCCTGGTGTTTGGATCATGTTCTCCCTCATACATTGAAGGCATGTTGATGTGGAGATCGTCATGGAATCAAAGGCGTCATTGGATATCCATGATAGCACCTAGAATTCAACAATTTATGATCCAATAGATTTTTGAAGTTTGTCTAAATGATATTGAGGTATCCCACTATGGATCTATTAAGAAATGATTTCTGATAATGAGTTTCAGTCAAGAATGACTTTAGATCGAAAATGGTATTTTTAAAATTTTTTTGATCTATTTAATCTATGTGAGATCCCCATACCTTACTAGGGCCCATGTCTCTAGAGAGGACAATTCATGTCATCCCGATGATGCAAAAAGTTTAAAATCTATAACCCACCAGCTTCCGTTGCAACCTCAGTACCTTTCGTAACATGATTTAGAAAGATAAGGAATTCATTAAAATGGTATAAAAAACTGAGTTCATGGTTTTCAGGAAATATAGTTCTTACCATTCCTTACTAGGATGACCATGGAACCATCTACATGCAATGGCCCCAACTTTATATCACCACTGCCTCAAATAATACCTCAACAGTCAAATGTGTAACACCTTGAGATTTTATGAAATATGTTTTTAATAGGTTTAATTTCTAAGATAGTTTATGTTATACACAACATTGGGTTTTAAATAACCAAATTATACTTTTAAAATATTATTATCTAAACATGATCATTATAATCTAGAGCTTAAATTGATTTTTATTTTTAACATCTTGAGATTTTATGATATATTTTTTTTCCAACTCAATTATAATAATTGATATCATTCATTATATGAAAAACCATTTTTATCTTTCACTACACAGAATAGCAAGTTTAGCATTAATTTCATGCAACATTGTGTGTATCTTGATATACATTCAATGCCAAGTTAAACAAACATGAAACATTGTTAAAATATTATTATTTAATATCATATTTACCAACTAGCTATTGGAATGGTCGGTATGACTAGAATTAAAAAAATAATGAAAATATATGTCTAACACATTTATATAAAATGAATTTTCTGTGAATTATTATTTATAAATGAAAATAAAAACTACTTGAAAATAAAGATAATCTTCTTCTGAAATAAATTTTGATGAACAAAAATGCATTTTACCTAACTAAAATAATTAAATCAGTTTTAGTGAATTATTTTAATGAAATTAATACATTATTTAATCAGTATATGTTTTAACATTAATCTTATTTATTTTTATGATATTAGATTAGAATATATTTAATTTTATGCCTAAAAATTGTACTTCTCTAAAAAAGAAGTCTTTTGGCCTTTCAGGAACTCATTTTAAAATTTATTTTCTAAAAAATTTAAGAAATTCATTTGAAAAAAATATTAATTTATGAAATAATAATGTAAAAAACAATGAGGAGAAATTTTAGATAATTTTATGAAAAGATAAATGTTTCAATGAATGGTGGAAAGTACCAGTTTTTATTAAGAATTTACATTTATTATAAAGTATTTAACCACATAAATAATTTACTATGCTTTTAAAATAATCATTAGTTCACATAAATATATATTAATCCAATTTAGGTAATTTTATTAAATTTTATATTTAATTTTGATATTAAAACAATGTAAACTTTTAACCACTTTCTCTTTGAAAACCTATTTTCAAATCATGCATACAGGATTGACCATAAATTTAATTTTTACACTTCTATGGATGGTATTTAAAAATGGATTCAATATTTAGAGTTAGAATAATATATATTATATAATACAATCAACATAGTTTATGACAATAATTAATAGGGAAAATTGTGACAATTATTTATCGTTATTAAGGTAAAAATATGTTTATCAGGGTTTAAACTAAAAATATAGGTATTAAAAATAAAAAAAAACTTTTACAGAACTCATTTTCTAAAAATATACTTATATAATATCTTCTAGGATCTAGAATGTACTAGTTTTAATCCTTGCAGCTTGTGAAAATTTTAGTTCCACCATCTTCTTTTCAAAAATTACCACTGTTCCACTCAACACACATATAAATGGCCACCAAATCTCCTCTTCTTTTCAGAATACCAATACCATTTGGTTCAGAAAATACCTACCCAAAACACATACCTAATTCACTCATATCATCCTAGAGGCCCAATTTTTTTGATAATTAAATCCTTATTGTTTTTTTTTCAAACCAAAATAATTTTTCCAAATAAGTTGTTACATCCCTAATAGAGCATATTATCTTATTTCTTCCTCCACCTCATTATGTTATTATTAAACACTACTTATATTATAAATTCAGTATACTCCATATATAAATATGTTATTTTGTTAAATTAATAACCTAAATCATTTTCACCATCCATCAAATGGGATATGAAATAGTCATTCATGTGTACGACATAATACTACCTCGAGAGCTGATGTCATTCGGCATTCCATTACCACCGAAAACGTCTAGAAATAATTATTTATTAATTATTTATATAATATATTTATCATAATGTTATTCTTTTTAATCAATATATTACATACTATTTCTTACATTACATTCCATGGGAATACAATAACTTTGTTTGTGTGTATAGTGGACTACCACCTCGTGAAGTGATTTGATTCATTATTTTAATTATCTTTACATAAGTGGTAATAAGGATGTGATTAATTAAATATATGTGATATATAAATGAAATAAAAATTATTCTATAATATTAATATATTATTCAACTTTCTTTCTTTCTTTCCATTGGGAAAATGGAAGCAACGTTCATGTGTACATATGACCTACCATCTCAATGAATGAAATATATCATTTCCCATATATTACTTTTATGGATCACTCTACATAAATTTATACTGAATATATAGGATATTTATATTGTGGTTAATATTGTGATTATTATTGAATCATGATCAATTTAATAGTACAAAAAATAAAAAATAAAAAGACACATGAAAAACAAAGAAGTTATTTCCCAAAATATGATTTTAACATGGAATTGTTAATAAAAGGTTAATATAAGGTCATAAGTGAATAAAATATGTTATTATGTATATATTTTTGGTTCAATAATATATTTATAATAAAATCATATTTATTATACAAGATGATTTTACATGTATGAATGATGTCGAGACTTACGATAAGGGATTTTTGTTAAACATTTTACTTCTATGAAGCACATTCCACATTCACATCCTATTAATTTTATGTGGGGTATATACTTAACTTTAAGGTATTTTATTATTATTATCATGATAATTATTTTTTTTACATTTTCAATATTGGATTTCCCATTTTGTGGTCTAAGGATCAAGTTTTACCATAGTTGTAAGGGATTTCATCTTAACATTCATTCATTGAGACATATGTTATGTAATGCACATATTAGGTGTATATACATCCCCATTGACATATAAAATAATAAATTTATATATTAACATGATATTTTAGGTTTAATTTTATGTTATTCCTTTATTTGGCATATAATTCCAAGCAATTAAAGAGATATTGACTTTATATTGTAATCTCGACATTTATTGGTATTTCATAGGATTATGTTTTTGCTAATAAAATATTATTATCCATACATAAATAAACTCATTAATATCCTTCATCAACAGTTATGCAATTAGAATACATGTTTCTCATCATTTTACTTACTTTATTTTCTCATGATTTCAAAGGAATGATTTTTGGAAAAATTATATTTATTTCTCTCTTCGGTCAAAAACCCTTTTTCATCAAAATAAATGTTTTATAAAAAAAATAAAAAATGTTTTTTTTGAAAATTCTATAACTAATTTATTGAATAAACTTTACTTATTTTTCTTTTATAAAAAAATAATGTAATACTCATGTAATGATCCAAACAATGTCAATTTAGCTTGTACCAAAGGTGTAAAATGAATCATTGTTTTAACATGTATAAAAAGTATGACATTTTCTTCCACCATTGAAATAGGTTTTTTAAATCTTAAAATATATGTTTCAATTTTATATTCATGGAAATTGACTTTTAAGAAAATTTATTCTATAAATTTTTTCTTCATAGTGGGGTGGAAATTTTCCTCATTAAAAATTTTAAATGATTTTTAATGATTCCTTTATATGTTTTCAAGGTCATTTTAAAAAAAAATTCATTTAAAATGGTATATGTTTTAAAATTTGTTTTTAAAAACGAAATGATATTTTCATTAAGAAATTTTTTAAATGAACTTTCATAATCATTTTCTATCTACAATTATATCAGTTGATGTTCCATATTACTTAATAGGGATATAATCCAAGGATACCATTATTATTCATTCTCTTAAGTGTTTTTTTTATGATGGAATGATCTTTGTTAATACCATTTCACTTCCAGAGGTTATACCATAAGGGAATTATTATATTGATTATGATCTGATGAAATGATGAAATGATTATGAAACATGTATCTTTTTCAATTGGTAATAATATGATGAAATGTTTATAAAACCCATGTCATTTCCTAGGTTATGATATGATGAGTGTTTTATGATATTGTGGTATAAATATTTATGATTATCATTTTTTGAAAGGTTAGACCTATATTGAATTACAATTAATTAGATAAATCGTGATATCCTGTGAGATAAATATGATTGGAATGGGGTCTAAAACTAGTTCAGTAAGGGACCTTTCCCAATATGATGGTATTTGGAGTGAACCATGACCATGATGTTTTATGGAGTTAACCCATTCAACTATGATAGGGTTTTAATTGAGCCATGACTATATTGAGAATGATTTTATATTCATATATTTATGCTACAATTCCATGTCTTATGAAAATGTTATTCTCTAATGCCTCAAGTTATTTGATTCCATTATTACTCTTCTCAAATGAAAAAACAAACATTATTATATTTCAAAATATTATGATCATTTATTTTTAGGGTATGGGATTCAAAGGATAAGATCATATATCATACCCATACTGTCATGTCATGATTATGTGAACAGTGATATCTCACACTGTAACACTACTGAGCATAAAATATCACCTTTTATTATGTTTCCTTTCCCAAGGTTAAGAAAAAATGTTATATCTTGGTAATTCTTGTGAATATTAGTAATGGTAAATATCTTTATGTAAGATGTTGAAGATATTTCACCAAATTAATGGATTTTTTATGAAGTCTCCAAGGACATCAAAATATTATGGTCCTCAGGAATGTGCCTGTATAACGTAATGAATATTCATCTAAAAATATGTAATATATATCTATGAAAATTCTGGTTCATTATAGTTGGTATCAAATGATAGGTTTATTTATCATTTGGAAACTAGGATAGGAAAACGTTAGGGAGATCCCTAGGGATATTTCTAATGATATTTCTACTGATATTTCTAAGGATAAATCTATGAATGAGTCCAAGTATATGATAATATCCTTGGATAATGTTAAAGGATTTAGGGAGTGGATTACAATAAATTACTTCCCTTTCTAGATACTACAAGTGGATGTGGCTCCAGTGCAGTGCTATATAGGGTTAATAACTTTGAAAATGGTGTTTTGATCTGGACTCGATCTCCATTTCGTACAAAAAAAATGGCCCTTGATGCACACCTGGTATGAAACTCATATGGTTTATGATTTGTAAATTGACAAACTCTTTATAAACCATCACGATGAATTTAAAAAATGACCATGAATGAATAAGGCTGAACCTAAGGCGTAACATATTTAAAAGAATGTTTCAGGATTTTTGATATCATATAAGATATTTTTCATGATTATATGGTTTTCGAATATGATTATTATTTCCCATAAAACAAATTTTTTAAACCAGTTGATGGAATTAGGAGGGATCATGTAAGAATTGAATCTGGTGGAAACTTTGGTGAAATTAGCCACCAAATTTGATGATTAGTAGAGAGAATGATATTATGATTATTTATAATTAGCTATCTCCATATTTGATTAGAAATAAGAACATAGGTATAACTTGTAATTCATAAAATAAGAGGAAATTTTTTTTTTTGAAATTTTAGATAGTAACCAAAATTAAGGGAAGAATATTCATATTTCAACATGTTAAGAATGTGAAAAAACTAGAATAATATCTCAAATGAATATGATGAAGTTATATGTGTGGAAAATAAGTCCACAAAGTGAAAATTTTTCAAGGATTTCAATGTATTATATATGGGGAACATTGGACATATCCAATTCAATACCATGTCACAAGAATTAATTTCTAGATCATGGAAGTACCTATTCCATGTAAATCATTGAAGTGGAAGGATTGAGGAATTATGGTATTTGGATTCATGAATTATGTTATGGGAGTATATCAGAAATGGTATATTGGTTATAATAATAAGATAACATTTAAGGATTGTGTTAATTATTTGATGCATAGATGTATTTTGGTAAGAATAACTGCAGAGTTATGGACACCATTATGTGTTTATGAGTTCAATGATGATCATAAGTTCAAAGTATAATACATCCCTTTTTTAGGATTTATGTAATTGGATTTTATTATTATTATGATTTCTTTAGACTCATTTAGGAAAATACATCACTAGTATTGTATATTCTTCAGTGAGATAGTTATTTGTGGACGAATTCCTTTTTATGGCCATCTGATTGATGGTATTGGAATACTTTACAGTTTATATTATCATTGACGTTAAGGTGATTATGGGTTAATGCTATTTTATATTGTTTTTAATAATATGTTTTTGGAAGAAATGATATCCCAAAGGGTGCATTACAAACAATTGCATCTAGAAAATCTGTAGAGGTTGAACCCACAACCGAAGGATGAAAGGGTTATAGTGCCTTCCACTAGACAATAAGAAAGAGTATTTATGGTGGGATAACGTAAAGAGATGTATCATTGAGTGTGTATCTTTATTACAAGAATTTTTATATGTCAAGTATGAGAGACAACTTTCTAAAAGGATTTTATGACCATTATTCATACTAGAAAAGAAATTGGAAGAAACCATTGTAGGTTTTGTTATCAAATATCCCAATACATTTAGAGATAATAATGATACAAGGGTTGTAGTCAATCACATTATAATGTCAGAACACATTATCTCTTTCAGAAATTATTTCTATTTGTATATGATATGAAGCATATAAATTAGGAAAATGTTATGGATTGTGTTCAGTATAACATTATATTGTATCTAATCATGATTTGAGGTTTACCTCGAATTTTTGGTGGTGTATTTAGAAGGATCTAAATATAGATATTATTTTTAGCATTGTGTACTCAGATAGCTAGCCAGTCTAACAGAACATTTGAAACCCTATAAGATGTGCTAATATATTGTTCTATCAATTTCAATGGTTTGGGATAAACACATTACTCTAGTTGAGTTTTCTTATAACAGTACCTTTCATTAGAGCATTCTGATCGATTCTTATGAATCACTTTATGGAATGCAGTGTATAACTCCAATTCATTATACTGAAGTTGTAGATCAAACATAATTGGTACCTAGGATAGATAACTAAATTGTAGATAATGTTAGAGCCACTCAGAAATGCGTAAGGGTATATTTTTTTTTAGTGAAATGTTATAATGATAACCATTAATGAAATCTAAAATTTGAAGTTATTGAGTAGGTGCTTCTATGAATGTCTCCAAGGACTAAATTAGGGAAAACTAGGACATATTTATATTAGCCCCTTTGAAATTACATATCATATCAGGACCATATAATATCCCTTGGTTCTTCTAAAAAACCACTCCCATATTCTATATGTGCTCCATGTATCTCTCCTAATAAATTATATACATGATCCTTCAATTGTATATAAATAATAGGTTATACCAAAGGAGGAGGAAAATTTTTATTAGGAAAAGCTCGTGGAGATTAGAGATTTTAGGGTGAAAGTGTTGTGAAACAATACCACTCCCTTAGAAAATTATTTATGGTAAAAAAAATCTTTAAGAAGCTATGAAGGAACCTTAGGACGTGGAGATGCATAAGCATACCCAATTATTGTTACCAATGTGGTAAATTTTGAGGGTAAATTTTATTTTTTGTGGGGTAGAATGCAACATTCAAAGATATTATGAAATATATTTTAAAAAATTACTTTAAAATTTTAGTATCCTCCATTATACTCAAAAACGATTTTAGCTTGAGATAAAGGAAACACTGAGTGTATCTTGTGATACATAAAACTCAAAGTATAAATGAATCATGACATGCTACTAAAATATTAATATTTAATATTATAGTCATCATATAGCTATTAGAGTATATGGTATGAATATTATTATTTAAATTATTAAAATATATTATATAATAATGTGTATTAAATTAATTTTTTATTGAAAAATTAATTATAAATGATAATAAAACTTATTTAAAAACAATGGAAATAATTTTTTCAAAAACTATTTTTATGCACATAAATGTGTTTAAGAAAATAAACTAAACAATTAACTATTAACAAATTATTTTAATTTAATTGTTTAGATAGATATTCAATCATGTTTTTATCATTCCTCTTATGAAATTTCTATAAAATTAATATGAATAAATCCAATTGTTACCTTAAAATGTATTTTGAAAAAAAAACAGTCTTGTCAACATTATCACCATTATTTTATTTTATTTTATTTTATTTTTATAAAATTCATATCTTAAATATGAATTTCACAATTACCTTGTAGTGAACTTCTGATAACTTTCAAAAAACATTAATTTTTCAATGCATAATGAAATATATCGGTTTTTATTAGGAAATTTCATTAATTCAAAAAAAATAATTCATGGAAAAAACTATGATTGTTCTAAAAGTTATATTATTTGAATTATATATATATTAAATCAAATTTTTTCATTTTACTCAATTTAATTTTGAATTTTTATAAAAATACTTTTTAAACTTTTTAACATTTTCTCTATGACACCCCACTTTCTCATTACATATCTGGGAAAATTTTTAAATTAAATATTTTCAACTATGTGAATTGAATTTGTAAAAATGGATTACATATTTTTAATTTTAATAATAAATTTCATATAATAATTTCAAATTAATGTTTGACCCTATTGAATATTACAAATAGTAAAAAATATTCACCACGATTAAGGTGAAAATGGGTTTACTAGAGGAATAAACCAAAAGATATGGGTTAAAAAGTTTCCCATACATTTATAAAAACACTTATGGCCAAATTTAGAAGATAAAACATATATGTTCTGTAATGATATTTTTTTTCTTTTTTTAATTATAAAAATGTTTGGTACACTATTTTCTTTTAAAAAATTACTAGTGTGGTTGTCCCATCACTTATAAATGGCCACACCCTCTCCTATACAAATCATACTCCCAAAACCATTTTTATAATCCAATACCTAATGAAATTAATTAAAAACCTACTCTCATTATAGCCATGGTTTGTTCAGAAATCCAATCCAAGAAACCTTTTGGTAAAGACCAAAAGATGTTGTCTAAAGAAAAGGTAACATCCCAAACTGAGAATATTATTTTATTTCATCCTCCATATCCTTAAATATTAATTAAAACATTAATATATTATAACCACTATATACTAAAAATACATTAAGGTTATTATTTTAATTTCATAACCTAGATCCTTATAATATTCCATCAAATGGGTTGCAAAATAATCATTCAAGTGTACGGTGGACTACCTCCTCACAAACTGATGTCATTCATTTCAACATTACCACCACTCACGGTATGACATAAAAATTGGAATATTATATTTATTATATGATTATTCTCCATTAATATTTATTTCACATGTTACTTCTTACTTTATGTTTTTTGGGATAAAATAATGTCATTCATGTGAATGGTGGACTACCACCTTGGGAATAGATTTGATTTGTTTATCACATATAATTTAAATGGAAGGTAATAAGGAAAGGTTAAAATAAATATATTTGATACATATATATATATATGAAATGAAAAATATTTTGTAATTTTAATATATTATTTTTCTTTAACACTTTCTGTTAGGAAAATGGAAAAAACCATCATTCATACGTATGGCCAACCATCTCTGTGAACCGTGTATTTCAATTAGTATCTATAAATTTTATGGATCCCTATATATACATGTATACTTTATATAAAGGATATTTATATAATTTTTAATATTTTTGAGATTATGGATCCATGATCAACATAAGAGGACTAAAAATACCAAATAAAAACATACATAAAAAACAAAGCAGTTATTGCCTAAAATGTAACTTTAGCATAGAATTGTTAATAAATAGGTAATAACATGTCATAATAAATTCATATATAGTGTTATATAAATAATTATGTTCTATATTAAATTTTTAGTAAACTTGTATTTATTATATAGTAGGTTCAAACATGTATGAAGAATGTTAGGACTTGATGTAATAGATTTCAGTCTCATTTTTTACTACTATGAGACACATGCCAAATTAACCACCTAATTTTTTTATTTGGTGTATAAAATTAACATGAATGTATATTTTTATTATTATCCTGATAATTATTTGTATTATAATATCTATTTAAACATCTATCTTTAATGGGGATTATTTTTTAAAATTAATCAAAGCGATAAGGGATTTATGTCTCAATTTGCCTTCATTGCAAAATATGTTATGTTATGCACCTATGAGGTATATATACATCCAATTTGACAATGTAATATCAACAATTTAATTATTATCATGATTTTTTAATTTTTTTTAATATTATTCCCTCAAGGATATTATAATTCAATGCTACCAAAGTGGTAAATATTATGTGTTCCTATCTCATTATTTATCGGGATTGTTTATTATTTTTTTATCAAAAATAAATTATTATGATACATATCTCAATAAACTCATGAATTTTATTATCCTTTGGTTATGTCATTATATTACATGTCTTCCATTTTTTTCTTCTCTTTATGTACTCAAGTGTTCAAAATAATGTTTTTTAGAAAAATCTTAATTATTTCTATCTTCAGTCAAAAATAAAATATCATTGAAAAACATGTTTTCTAATTTTTTTTAATGTTTATTAAAATTTATATATAATTTATTAAACAAATATTTACCCATATTTTATTTTTTTAAATGTTTTTAATTTAATAATCACGTTATTTTCCAGAAAATTCTTGATTGGATTATACCAAAAGTGCAAAATAATATTTTTTAACATGTATAACTTGTATTGAATTGTATTATAGTAATTACCACTCAATGATTTAAAAATTACATTATATATTTCAAGGTTATTTTAATTTTTTTTTTAAAAAAATATAAATTTTTAAAATATGTTTCTCAAAGAAGAGAGGTTATTATATTCAATTAGTGTTTTAATAATTTTTAAGCTTCCTTTATATGTTTTCAAGGGTATTTTCAATGAAAAGTATTTTAAAATTGTTTTTTGTTTTAAAAAATATTTTTAAATGTGGAATGGATACATTCCTCAACAAATTTTTTAAATGGTCCATCAAAATAATTGGCCATCTAAGATGACATTCTTTGATTTTTCCTCTACCTTACTATGGAAACAATCCAAGAATACAATTCCTATTCTTTCTCAAAATCAGGTTTTTATGATGGAATGATGTTTAAGAAACCTATTTCTAATCCATTGGTTATTCCGTGAGAAAATTGATATGAAACACACTTTTTTCACAGGTTATGCTGTGATGAAATGGGGAAATGGTAGTGAGAGTTGTATCTTTTCCAAAATTTATAATACGACAAAATTTTTATAATATCATTTCATTTCATTTTTTATGATATTATGGATGTTATATGAATTTTTGGAACACTTATATTTTATTTTCTTTGTTTGATGGGTGGGACCAATATTTCGCTCCAATGAATTAGGCATAGATTGATAATTATTGAGATAGAAAGGACGGAAATAGGGTGTTACCCTTGTTCAGTAAGGGAATTGTTCTGCTATGATGGTCCTAAGAGTAATACATAATACTATGATAGTTTTTGGGGTGAACCCATTTCACTATTATATCCTCGGTAGTGATCCTTGACTACTATGGTAATGATTTTCTACACTTATTTATATTCCACAATCCCATGTATTATGCTAATGTTATGTTATCATAGTTTATGTTCATTGATTCCCTTACTATTCTTGTCATATAAACCTAAAATATTTATCCCATGTTTCTAGATTATGATCTCTAATTCATAGGCTTTTGTATTAAATTTTAATATCATGAGTAATACCCTTATGCTCATTTCATGCTTATATGAACCTTGATATCTCACTTTCTTAACCTTATTCGGAATCTACGCTCACCATTTTTTATTTTTTATTTCCCATGGTTATGAAGAATGGTTTTAAGAATGGTATGACTATAATGAGTACTAAAGGGGTAGATCATTATGGGAAATATTAATGATATTTCAAGAAATAAGAATATTTTGTACTTATCTCCAAAGACACAAAACTATTACAATCCTCAGGCATGTGTTTGTTTAATATAATGAATATTCACATAAAAAGATATGACATCTCTGAATAGAAATCATGGGTCATTATAGTATGAATAGGATCACATAATTTATGAAATATATATAAACATCCTATAAAACACAAATTTATTGATAAATTTTTAATAAATAATCACCTAGTTTTTAGTAATTCCATTTAATTTATCAAAAATTCATTTTCTTAAAAAAACATTTTATATATTTTTGTTAGAAAATAATTTAATTAATTTTTTTACACTTCTAAAAAATGTTTTTGAAAATATTAAAATCATTATTTTGAAATCAATGTGAAGTAATTTTTTAATTGTGAATTTTTTTAAATTTTCTGAAATGATTATTATTTTGATTAATAGCATATAATACTACTTTTTATGGAAAAAATTCATTTTATTTAAGGAATTTAAAATTTCCATTTTTTAAATGTATTAATAGTAAATTTAGGTCAATTATATTATTATTTACTATATTTACTTCATTTTAATCAGTTTCATGTGTAATTTTATTTAAAAATTATTTGTAATTTAGAAAATCATTGTTTGGAAAACCATTTTTTTCATTGCATATGTGTGTTTAATTTTAAATTAAATCCCTCAACTTTGTGAAATAAAATTCTGTAAAATGAATTAAACATTTTTAATCAGAATAAATTATAATAGAAAATATTTCTAACTAATGTTTTGGTCAAAATTAATAATAATAAAATTAATTATCACAATTAAGTTTAAAATTAGTTTACTGGTGGGAGGAAGGGGTTAAATAAAACAATAATGGTCTGTTTTCTGAAAAACATATATCCAACCCCTTTTTTCTATCTATATTTCAATATAAAATTTCCCAAATTTTAAAATATATCTATTTTGAAGCATTTACTTTAGTAATGAATTTATCATTTGCGATACTTTTAGGAAATTTCCAAGTTGGTTCCCTCCCCAACACATAAAATGACACCTACTCTACTCTCCACTCCATGCATACAATGCTTTTTGGTTTGGAAAATAAATTCCAAAAACACCTAATTAAATCTAAACCCATGAAATATAGTCCTTGGTTTGATAGTAAAACCATTTTAATAAGGCTTTAGGGATTAACTTAAAGGGGTTCTCTGATGAAGAGGTATAGTTACTAACTATGTGTTTTCATTTTATTTCATCTTACAACTCATTAAAAACCTATCAAAATGTTATGGAATAATAAAACTAGTTCCATCCAAACAATTATATGTTATTATATACATTTTATAACCTATATATGTCACATCCTCTATCAAATGTGAAATGAAATCGTCGATCATGTGAATAGTAGACTGTCACCTCATGAATCGATGTAATTCATTTTCAATCACCACCTATCATAGATGGGTACAATGATTGATTTCATGTATATATATTATTTAATTCCTAATTATAGTTTTATTACTCTAATATATAATCTACCTTCTTACCTTCCAATTACTTGAGAAACAATATCTTTACTCATGTGTATGTGTGGACTACCATCTCCATGAAGTGATGCGACACATTTTTCATTTTAACATGGACAATTATAGTTGTAAATTTAATTAATATATTTTATAAATATGATATTATGTTTTTAAAAAATTTATAAATAATATTTAATTTTATTTCATTCCATCCATCCTGAAATTATAAACAATGCTCATGTGTTCCTATGGCATACCGTCTTCGTGAATGGTGTAATTCATTTTTTTATCCATGTATTTTTATGGATGATGATAAATATGTATATAATTATTTTATATGATATTTATATCATTATTAACATTCCATATATTATGTAACTAATATAATAGTAAAGGGAAAAAACTATTGAACCAATACATACGTGAAAAACGAAGCAGTTATCACCCAAAATAGTGAAATTAATAATGAATGGTTAAACAATTGGTGGTAAATAGTTATAATTAAATCATATATGATATGATATATATATTAGTATAGTTATGTAATATATTTAAAATAAATTTATATTTATTGTACATTATGTTCGTACATGTACAAAAGAATTCAAGTCTATTGGAAAGGTATTTTCATCTAAATTTTATTTTAATGAGAGACATGCCATATACACCACATGTCTCATTTGTGTGGGGTATATAATGGACATTAATTTATTTTATTATTTGAATCATGAAATATAAGGCATATAAATAATCATATAATATTATATCTTTTAGGGGTATTTTGATTCAAAAGTTAAAAAAGTGGTAAATCTTATATATTATAATCTTATTATTTATCAAGATTGTTTATAATTAAGAATATAATGATGAAATTAAATGATCATTCACTCAATAAATTATTTATTTTTCCTATAATTTATTTTTTAGAAATTATATTATTCCCATTAATTTTTCTCTCTTTATGTACTCATGATACAAAAAATAATGCCTTTTTAGGAAAACAAAATTTATTTCCCATTGGTCAAAAATTCATTCTATTCCATGTCCTTGTATTATAAATAATTTTTAAAAAATATTTTACTATTCTTAAATGATTTTTTAAAGATATTTTTTCACATATTTAAATTGTTAAATAATTATTTAAAAGGTAACGTCATATTGTTTCCAAAAAATGAAATTTTAACTTTTTAGAAAAATGGAAAAATGAATCTTTTTTATTGTTTATGGAATGGACGGTATTTCCAGTCATCAGGGCTTCTCAAAGATTTCATGAGTCCATTATATTTTTTTATGTTTCATTTTAAATAAAAAAAATTCTTTTATATTTGGGTAACCATTTGATATTAAATATGTGATTTCAAAATGAAAAGGGTATTTTCCTTAAGATATGTTCTAGGTGTTCTTTTAAAAGCATTTTCTATATAATATGGAATCTTTTAATGTTTCCAAATATTTAATTGTGATATGATTAAATGATAGAGTTTTATTATTTCTCTATATTGTTTATGAATATAATGAAAATATTTTTTATAAAACTCATTCCTTTTCTATTTGTTATTCCATGTTTAAATGACTATGAATCATGTACCTTTCCTATGAGTTATGATATGGTGAATTAGTGAAATTATTATGAAATAAATTTCATTTACATGGGTTATTATATATTGAAATTTTTGTGAAACTCATTTTCCTTTCATGAATTATTATATGATGAATATTTTATGATCTTGTTGGACACATCTGTATGATTTTCATTATGTGACTGGTGGGCCCAGAACTTATATAATTTGAATTACTTGGGTAAATACTAATATTGAAAGAGATTTACAATTCTAGAATGGGGATGAAAACATTATAGTAACGTATTATATCTTTTATTATAGTCTTGGAAATGAACCTTCAAAATTATGATGGTTTAGGGGATGAATTCATTCCAATATGGTAGTCTTCAGAAAGTGTGTTTACTACTATGGAAATGATTTTCTATGCATATGTGTATGACAAAAATAAATGTATTAGTCCAATTTTATGCACTCATATATTATGTTATTTTATTCCTTTAAGTTTCAGGTATTATGAAACTATAAGATTTATGTCATTTCTCAAGATTAAGGTCAATGATATGTAGGTTATGGTTGTAAAATGATAATCTCATGTTCTCATACCTTTATGATTATGTTATGCTGGTATTTTTATTGTTTATCCTTACCGATAATCTGATCTAACCCTTTATTATGCTTATCTTCTCTAGGTTATGAGAAATATTCATATATATGACATATCTGGATGTATATATTTATAAAGATTATAGTGGGACCTGATATTGTTTTCATATGAACTAGTCATTTATGTGTCCATGATTCTAAAGGAACTCTATACATACATTTTTGGGGAAGATTGTAATGCTATGTAATGAATATTATTTTATTAAGAAGTAATATTTATTTAAAAAAAGAATGGGTCATTATAGATGGGATCGGAGTAAGGCTTAGTAAACGTATAGAAAATAGAATTGGAAACAATTTGTGAAAACCATAAATATAAGTTAATAATTTTTAAAATGTATTGGTAGTTTAGATAATGATTGAGCATGTGGATTCCAAGTAATTACATACATATATAGATACTATAATTAGATGTGTCTTTAGCATAGATTCACATAGTATTAATAAATCCGAAAAAGGTGAACTGGACTTGAACTCGATCATCACCTGGTGAATGAAAATGGGCCTCATTGTATAACTATTTTGACACTATTGAGGGATACTATATATAATTTTAACAAAAAATAATTCTAGATTTAAATATATGATAGAGAAAAATAACCTAGGTTCAACCTAATCTGTCGTAGATTTAAAGGAATGTGTCATGATTTAGACATCCAATTATAACTTTTTCATGACTGAACACATAAATTAATAAATCTTGATGGTCATGCTAACCATTTTGGTTTTACTATGGGATTGTATATAAAATAATAAATTTTGGGTTGTAAAAGTTATGATAAAAAATTTGAAGTACCCAATTTGAGCTCATTTGTATGAATTATTGTATATAAAGAAATTTATCAAGAAATTTTAATTCATATCCTCTGTAATTAGATGTTAAATTATCTTTGAAACCCTATAAGGGTATAATTATTTCATTAAAAGTATATTATTCATCTCTAGATTATGTTTTTGTTCATATAAATCTATTTATTCTTCATATATTCTATTTCTCATGTTATCATATGCATGGATTGGTATTCTATACATAAATCCTTTATTAATTAATGAGGATGTAATGTTAGATTTAATATTATGAACCAAACTATATTCATCTGTTAGTATGGTTATAAATATGACATTCTTAAAGAAATAAAACCCATTATTTAGTTATTTATTAACATTCAAAAAGGGTGTTTATCTCATATGGTTGTTGGTGGGGAACTCAACATCGATGATATTCCTATTCTGAGAGATTGTGTTGATACCTTTTCGAAAGAGTGACCTAGTCTTCTACAAAATCCTAAATATGAGTTCTCAATAAAACACATACCTGGTTCAACCTATATTTCAATGAATCTATATTTATATCCCAAATTGAGTTAAAGGAATTAAAGAAAAAACTATAGGATAATATTTAAAATGTATTCATTTATCCAAGTGTAATGCAATGAGAGGATCTTATTATTTTTTAGAGATAAAATATGGATCAATGAGAATCTACATTGATAATCATGGTACAATGGTACAATGGTACAATGCTATCTTAGGCCTCATGAAAATTGACTGTTAATGGGAAAATTTTCCTAACTCATGACTTTGAGTTAGCTGTGGTAATTGTTTCACAAATGATATCAAAGAATAATATTTATGGATAAAGGTGTAATATATATACTAAGCATAAAATTATAAATTATATATTCACATTATAAATATTTGAATATGGTAAAGATAATATGGTTGGAGATGATAAAATATTTTGACTTCTCAATACATCACCACTTTATGATAACAAACATGTGGAAGATGCTTTGAGTCAAAAGGATCATGGAATATTATCCATGATGAGGATCAAAAAAGATCCTTTATTTATATATTTTAAAAGGATGGATATTGAAATATTTAATTTATGAGAGAAATATTATATTTCTCAAATAAGTGTTCAGCCATATATTCATATGATGATTAAATGGGTGAAGAAAGAGGATACTGAGTAGTAGAAGTTGATAATTGTTCTTGAGTTTGACATTGAGGATATTTTATCTGTTCCATGAAAACCATATTTTATATAGAAGATCTAAAAACTATTAAATTTATTTATTCTTTATTAATCCCAAATGAACAAACACTTATAGAGATCAGTAAGAGTATTTCTGGTGGGATGTCATGAAGGGATATATTGTAGAGTTTATATCTCAGTGCTTGATATTCACTTAAGATATGATTAAGATAAAAAATTATAATGGGATTATACAACTATTACTAAAACCCAAATGGATTTATGAAAATATAATCATTGATTTTCTCATCTGACTCCCCATAATTCCTAAAGGTCATAATGTTATTTGGGTTATAGTTGATCACTATGTGAAGTCAGAAAACATCATTTCCATTAGATAATGCATATTTATTTGTAATATTTCGTGGATATACATTATGTATGTTGTATGATTATAATGAGTACCAAAGTCCATTTTATATTATCCATATCCAATTTTTACCTTGATTTTTTGGATAATTATTTAGAATTCCTTTGATATACAGTTGAGTTTCGTCACTGAGTATAATCCTCATAAATATTTTCAATCTAAGAGGACATTCAAACCCTAAATGATATTATATGATATATTTCAATGTATTTTAAAGGTTTTTGGGATCAACACCTTCATCTAGTCTAGTTATCTTAAATAAGTAACTTTCACTCATGCTATAATGACCCAATCCTTTTAAATATTCCATACATGACTTTAAGAATAAATAAACTTCATATTACAAGACAATGATCATTAAGAAAAGTGTGTTGGAAGGCTAGGTACATGAAACTAAAAACATCAGAATAAATAACATTTATTTATTTATTCTTAATAATGATATCCTAAAATACATTGTGCCCTTACATCTTTATAGGATAATCGAGGGATAACATGAAAAAACTGATGGGATAAAAAGACCAGTAAAATAATAAACATAAGAATATAGCTTAGCGCATAGGTTTGAATGCATAACATAATGGTATAAAAAGGAATGGAATATAAGGAATCATAAAATATAGGACAAGGAATCATACAATCATTGAATCATATTAATTTATAAGAAACATAAATCATTACTTTATCACAATTCAAGGCTCATTGCACAAAGAGGATCACAATTCAAGGTTAACAACCATGACTGCAGTGCTTGGTAGCACGAGTCAAGGCTAACCGCCAAGACCGCTGCACATAACATCTCATGAGACTCAACTTTACCTAATTAATTAGATAATTATCTAGGTTCAACCATCATAACATGTCCATGAATATTCTTTCCACATAAATAATCATTCATAAGTAATCAAACATAAACATAAGTGTTACCAATGGAAGAAATTGGTTATCGTAATCACATTGAAAGTATAATAGATAGGAATAACATAAAAGTGTCCATGAAATGAAGGAATTAAATTATACATGGATGACCATAAAGGTTAATCATATTAAATCATGATTATTGATGTCACGCATAAGTGATAACATGTAAGAAGAGTATTTAATAAAACTTTAGAATTAAACATTTTAGTGCAATTTAAGGGAAATATTAAAGAGATTTAAAAGAAAAAAAAGAACATAATAATTTACATAATACTAGAAGTGAACCAAGGAGGTTTTAATTTTAAAAATAGTGATTTTATGAAAATAAAGGTGTCTCAAAATAGATTATGGAGTGCCCTTGAAAATGGTTGAGAATTCATGAAGTTCCCTTGAATTGGGCTTGCTTATCGAGAAGAATTTAGAAGGGAATCTTTTAAAAAACATGAATATCCCTAGAAAAGAAGTATGATTGGTTCTTGATACATGAGTTTGTAACACAGACATAAAATTTATAATATTTACATATTAATAACAAATATTTCCATTTGGGTAAAAAGAGAGAAAGAATAACCCGAAGAAATAATGGAGGTTCGGGTTGAATCCCTTACCTTAAGTATGATGGTGTTCTTTGCATGATCTTAATGACCTGAATAATAAAATTAGGTTCACTAATTAATAATTAAATAACCTCATATAAATTTAATTTATTTATTAGAACCTTATTAAGTTCAATCATGGCCTTTTTGATGGGGTAATAGGTTTAATTTCATTTTTTGGAGCGTATGTTTCATTGGTTATCATGACCGGTTAACTTAGGTACTGATAAACACGTAATATTACAATGGATTTCCATCATTGAATTTTATATTATTAGTGAACCTCCAGAACATTAAATGGTTATAAAATTCATTTTATCATTTTTAGTGAAGATGAACCATTATATAAAACATTAATGATAACTGTTTTGGTTAATTTGTGGTTTTGTTATCACAACGAACTCATATTTATTTATATATTATTACCATTTGTAATAAAATATTCCATAACATTAAATAGGATTTATAACATATATGACATTCTTGTTCAACCATAATAATCATTTCATGATCATGATTTAATATGGTAATAGAAATTGAAAACCCATTGTCGTTGAATGTTATAAATTAACAGATCTATGATGGTGTTTTCATTTCTAGAATAAAGATATGGGAAAGGAGAGATGATTATGAATTATTAAATTACCATAAAAAATTATATTAAATGTAATTCACTAGATTTATTATAACATTTTGATGAAAGGAGGTGAGGAATGAAAAAAATTAATTAACTTGAATAAAAATAAAAGAAATGAAAAGAGGAATTTACCTCTTGAATATATCTTCTTTGATATCCTCTTTAAGGAAGAGGATTTGGTATTTTGAGGAGGCCAAGGGATGATGGACGTGGGGTAGGATCTTAGGGAGAGATTTGAGCAGAATTTTAGACAAGTAAAATGGCTTGAATGGAGTGAATGGAAGAGGGGTGAGGGTGGTTTATATAGTGGATGAGAGGAGTTGTTTCCAATTACTTTAATAATTAGTTTATTATTTTTTCTCAAGACTTTGTGTAGTCTTAATTATTTTCACCAAAAACAATAAATAGAGAATTTAAATTCGAAATAGGGGTGATTACCTTGTTAGAATATCATCCATGACTCAATAAGTCTTGTATTTAGCATTTTTTTTGTAATTTATCGTATTTCACTATTCATAAAAAATTGAATTATTTTTAAAAAATACAAAAAAATCACCATAAACGTTTTTCAATATGTAGAATAATAAAAATGAACTCCATTTTTCCAAAAAATCTAAATATGAGAAATTTAATTATTAATTAAAATCATAATTTACATGAAAAATACAAATTTTAAGATTAAAACTACTTTTCTAAAATTTTGTGAATTTAATTAAGGCCTCATAAAATTATATTATAATACTAATAAATCAAAATAATAATTTATGAACATATTTAATGAGAATAAAGTTTCATTTAAATTAATAAATTAATAATAAAATTATAATTAAATATTTATAGATTACAAAATATCAACATTTAATCAATGATTTTTAAAATATTTATCTTCTTATACAGTGATATAATAAATCCATATTATCACTTATGAGATAGATAAATTTTATCTATACTTTTATTGGTGAGGTTGATATTATATTAGCCTGTTTCTTATTCATAAGGGATACATTATTATTCCAATGTTAAAGTTATTTTTTTTATCAGTATATGTTCTCTAACATCTAGAGATACCTATTATTTCACTCATTCATTGATTATAAGGTTTTATTATGTTATATATGTAAACTTATGTGATTTAAATATAATAAATAATTATAATAAACTAATTACATTGATAAAACATTAGGTTCTTACATTCTTCCCCCTTATGAAATTTTACCCTCGAAATTTCATTTTACATTATAAGATGAAAACATTTGTGGGTAATTTTCCTTTATTTCTTCCTCCAATCCCCATGTTTCCTATTCTACATATGGTTTCTCCATAGTACCTTCACCAAGTGACTATTCTTGTAACATAGAACTTTATCTCTATGATCCAAGATCATCACTGGCTGCTCCTCATAAGAAATACCATTCTCTAATTGTACCACCTCTGAAGATAATACATATGAAGGATATGGTATCTAATTCCTTAAGAGGGATTCATGGAATACATCATGGACATTAGAAATGGTAAGAAGAAGCTCTAGTCAAAGGGCCACAACTCCAACATGATCAAGTATCTTGAAGGGGACGATGTACCTAGGTCTTAGCATTCCTTTCCTACTAAATCACATAACCTTTTTCCATATAGATATTAAGATGAATACCATGTCTCCCACTTTAAACTCAAGGTCTCGTCGGTGATTGCCAGTATAACTCATTTGTCGACTTTAGGATTCCTCGATGTTCTGCTAAAAGGTTTTCACCTTATCCACCATTTCGTCGACCATTTTAGTTCTTTAAAGCTTATTCTTGCTGACTTCATCCTAACAAGTTAGTGTTCTTTACCATTTTATATAAATGGATTTATATGGTGTCATTTGGATCATGGAGTGGAAATAATTGTTGTTAGAGAACTCAACCAGAGGTAGATGATTGTTCTATCCTCCTTTCAAGTCCTTGGAAAAAAATATTAACATCTATTCCATTGTCTCAATAGTTCGTTCAGATTGGCCATCAGTTTGAGTTTGATAGGCTATACTGAAGTTTTGTTCAGTACAAAGAGCATGTTGGGGAATTTTCATGGATTTCAAGGTGAATCTTGAATCATAATCAGATATAACAGATAGTTGTACCCCATGAAACATTACCACATTTTTGATATATATATCCACGCAAGTTGATAAAATGAAAATTCCCCTCTAATTCAATAAAGTGAGCTATGTTCATAAGACGATCCACAATTACCCATATAGAATTATTTCCTCTGGATGTCCTTGGAAGTCCAGTGATAGTGTCTATAGTAATGTTCTCACAATTTCATGATGCTATGGGTAGTAGTTTCACCATCCCCATATAATTTTGTCTTTTAGTCTTCACTTTTTGACATACTAGGAACTTTGATGTATATTCAACAATATCCTTCTTCATATTGTCCCAACAAATGTTCTAATGAAGATCTCAATAAATCATTTTTCTCTCTGTGTGAATAGAGAAGGTTGAGATATGTGTGCCATTTAGAATATCCATCTTTATCTTTGATCAGATGGTACACATAATCATGACCCAAATTTTATAACTCAATCCTCATCGATCTTGAACTTGGTGGATTTTCTATTTCGTATAGCTTCCACCCTTTTCTGAATTTCCACATCTTTTCTTTGAGCATACTTTATTTTATCCACATGGGATGGTAGAGAAATCATTTTATAAAGGATTGATTATGTTCCTTACTTAATGATTCCATTTCCATGCTCTATAAATCTATGAATATTAGACCCATGTCAATTCTCATCATTGATAAAGATGCAGGATCATTTCAACATAGAGCATCTGCTACCTTGATTGCCATTATGAAATGGTAGTGGATTGAGAAATCATAATTTTTTATGATAACTTACCATCATAGTTGGTGTGTATTAATATCCTATATATTTTATACTCTTGTTATCAGTATATATCTCACACTTCTACCTTTAGGGATAATGCCGCCAGATTTTCAATGCAAAGATCATAGCTGCCAACTCCTGATCATGTGTTGGATAGTTTTGCTCATTTATTTTCAACTGCATTGAGGAATAGTCTATCACATTTTCATTTTGCATCATTATACATCTTAATACATTTTTCAAGAATATTTTTACACCACAAAGTGTTCTCCACTTTTTGAGAGTGTGAGTATGAGTGCAGTGATAAGCTTCTTTTTGAGCTCCTTAAAGCTCTCTTCTCATTCTTGGGTCAAGAATAAACATCACTACATTCTTTGTTTTCTCTGTTATTTAGTTTGAAAATAATGAGAAGTTATCAAAAAATTATTTTCAATACCCATCTAAACTATGTTAACTATAGATCTCTATTATAGATGTTGGGTTAGGCAACTCTTCGATTGACTTTGTCTTGGAAGGGTCCACAGATATCCCTTTGCTGGTGATAAAATGCCCTGAGAATGATATTTACTCTATCCAAAACACACATTTATACTTTTCATATAGGTTCCCCCTTTTCAAATTCCTTATCACAAAATTCAAATTATCCTCATATTCCTCCTTTCTCCTGGAGTATATTAGAATATCATCGATAAAGACTAAAACAAATTTTTCGAGGTAATATCTAAAGACTCAATTAATTGAATCCCTGAAAATGGTGGGAGATTTAGTGAGTCCAAAATGAATCACTTTGAACTCATAGTTTCTATACCTCATTTAAACATTCTTGGGAATATATTACTTCCTCACCTTTAATTAGAGATATCCTGATCGAAGGTCCAGCTTAGAGAAATAACTGGCCCCATTTAGCTGATTGAACAATTCATCTATCTATGGGAGTGGATACTTGTTTATAATCATGATTTTATTGAGTTCATGATAATTGATGCAGAGGTACATTGATATATGCTTCTTCATGAAAACGAGGATAAGTGTACCCTAAGGTGTATAAAAACTAATTGTTTCCTACTCTCCTCCAACTCAATATTGGTCACTCTATAAGGTGTATTTGATATAGGCACATATCTAGGAATAAATTCAATTGGGAACTCATCCTCTTGATGAAGTGGAAGACCTGAAAATTCTTCAGGAAAAACATCAGTGTAGTCCCTCACGATTTGAATGTATTTGAGCATGATTATCTCCTTTGTCTCAATCATTTGAGCTAGATATACTTTCTCATAAGACAGTAATATCTAGACTTTATAAAATGATTATAAATGAGATTCATCTTCCTCGTTAAAATTGTAAAGAATTAAAGGATTCTTTAGGATTTGGAGTTTGATTTCCCTTTCCCGATAGTTGATGCTAGATTTGTATAAGGATATCCAGTACCTGCCCAAAATAAAATCGAACTCCACTAAATGAATTATGAAAAGATTTTTTCGGAGGTTCATTCCAAAAAAATTAAAAATAGAGGAGGTAAATACTTTCGATGCATTAATTTCCCCATTCACTATTCTTAAATACAACTCAAACTTCATATTTTGATGTGGTTCTTGAATAGTTCTACTAAACTTGCAGTATATGAAAAAATGCATAGATGAAGAATCAAATAGTATGTTTTTTATTATTGAATGAATAATGAGCGTACCAATTACCACATTGTTTTCCAGGTCCACCTCAGTAGTAGTGATATAATGATCCCTTCCTTGTTTCCTTGGATGTTATTGTTGATTGTCTCTGCAAACCCTTGGATTATGAAAATTGGTCGCATTATGCCTGTATTTGTTGTAGTTTTAACATTGAACTATAGGATAAGTGTTGATCTGAACCATCCCTTCTTCCACAGTAGTTGGATTCTTTATATCACTTTGGTATTTCATATACATATGCCCTATTCATACACATTTTATGAAATTATTGGTTCCCTTTAGAGACTTTTTAGGATGCTTCTTCCCATAATTATTACACTAGGGATATTCTGGATTCTATCCATCATGGGGATTGTTTGTTGAACAACCCATATTTGAATCCATTTCCCACTTCTTTTCACCACACCCATTAGACCATTGAGATCCTACGATCCTTATTTCAACCTTAAGGAGACAATGGAAAATCTCCGTATAGTAGTTGATGACACAAATTTCCAATACTTTTCGTAGACTCAACTTTAGTCCTCTAAAGAAGCAATCTACCTTTATTTCGATTTTCATGAAAAATATGGAGTCTTATCTTGAAATCCTTGTAATATTTTCTTCATATGCCCTAATAGACTCATCTTCCATCTCCTTGAGTCCAAGTAACTCACTTTCCATCTTGAGACAGAGGGTTTGTGGAAAAGATTTATTCAAAAAAATCATGAATTCCCCTCTATCAATGGAACCAATTTATTCCTTGGACTTTTTATTTTTTATCAGTGGCCACCACTGATCAGCTTCTCTACCAAAACAATATATTTCCAGCATAACTTCTTCTTCTTCTAAGAACTATAGGATAATTAATATATTTTTAGGGGAGTTAATACACTATTCCACAAGGAGGGGATCAAAATATCCACTAAACATGGGAGGCCTTTTTCATATGAAGGATTAAATGACACCTTTCTCTTTCCTTGGAGGAGGAGTAAATTCCACATGATTAACTTTATTATTCATAACTTGATCTAGTTGAGAAAGTACTCTAATAATGTTTTGAGAACCTATTCCCCTCACATTTGTCATATCATTTGGGAAATCATCACTTTGCTTATCACATTGATTGTTTGCATTCATTATTTTATTTCCCTCCATTAACTAAGAAAAAGAAAGTGTAATTATGTGCATGAATACATAAATAGTAAGTATATAAAAAGGAAACTTTAAACAGAAAAAGATAAACTCTTAAAAGAAAAATATATCCTAACTTTTGATTCCCATGTTTTCAATCAAGGTTATATATATATATTCTAGTGAAATTTCTTTTTGATACATTAACAATGGTTTATAATGAGCTTATGAATTTACCAAAGCATATCCCCTAGGAGTGTCAAACTAGGAGTGCAGAAAGGTATGTTTATGTGCACTAGTTCCCATTTGAGTCTATCTTAAAGAGATGTTTTCAGGTTTTACTCATCGATAACTCTATTCTAGAGCCACATCCACCTATTAATATCTATACATGGATTTATTTTCTTGATAAACCATTTACTCTATAACAACCAAAATTTAGGGATGTTTTTTTATACTTTTTTGTATTTCTAATGTTCTTACTAAGGTGTTCTAATCCTGATCTCCAAAAATAACTAGAACTTCCTATGGTGCCAAATATAATTGAAAAATCCTTTTAAACATATCCTTACATGATTTTGAGAATAAATAAACTTCATATTACAAGCCAAGGATCATCAATTCTACTGTCTTAGAAGACTAGGTACATAAAACTAAAAACATGGGACTAAAAAAAATTTATTTATTTATTATTTATAATGATGTCTTAACATTCATTGTTCTCATACATCATCATAGGATAACCTTGGGATAACATGAAAAAATTTATGATCTAAAAATCCCAGTAAAAGAATAAACATAAGAATAATGCTTAGCACATGGGTTAGAAGGCATAACATAATGGTATCAAAAGGCATGGAATATAAGAAATCAAAACATATATAACATGGTCTCATATAATCATGGAATATTATTAATTTGTAAGAAACATAAAACATGACTTTATAAAGAGTCAAGGCTCATTTCACATAGAGTATCACAAGTCATGGTTAACCACCAAGACTGTTACACATTGTAGCACAAGTCAAGGCTTACCACCAAAACTGTTACACATAACATCTCATGAGACTCAACTTTACCCAATTGATTGGATCTCTATATGGGAACACCAATCATAAGACACTAATTATTATGGTTGCAACCTAAAGAATCATACATATATAATCAAACATAAATAGGGTTGCCCATGGAAAGAATTGGGTATCAGGATCAAATCAAAAGCATAATAAATGGGTGTCACAAAAAATTTTCCTTGAAAGAAAGGAATTAAACCATACATAGAAAATATCAAATTATAATAGAATTAAATTATGATTTGTAACACCCCGAGCTTCCACAATACGCTTCTCATTCAATAATGCAATAGCTTGCATTGTATGCAACTTTGAGTTCTAAAACACCGCGACTAATCAAAGTAGCCGTTATGAATAGTAATAACCACTTTTTAAAATTATAGAAATTTTATATTTCAAAATGGACTTCATTTTTGGATTCGGAATATCGAAATTAGCCTATGTTGAATTTTTGGTATTTTTCTGAGAACTTCAAATTTTTTATAAATAGTGAAAAATACTTAAAAACAACTTTTTTAATCAAAATAATTTATAGTGATAAATTATAATATTTAGTGGTTTTAAAGTATAATTAAAATATATTTTTACCATTTTATCCAATTTTGTTCATTAGAATTAATTTCACTTTGAAATTAGACATGAACAATTGCCAATCTTTTGATATAAATTGTTTCTTAAATACACGCTATTTGTTGTGACGACCGGAATTAATTATAAAATTAATTAATGCAACTTATATGTTTTGAATTTTATAAAATAGAAAATATTTTTGAATTTGGAATATCAATTATATCTTAGGGTGAAATTTTGGCATTGTTCTGAAAAACTTCAATTTTTGATGAATAGTGAATCCACTAAGTGGTAGTTAAATAACTGATTTTTCGTTTAAATGAAATATTACCACTTCTGTTATTTGATTTTAAAAAATCCGACATACATGGTTGTCATTAAGAAGTAAAATTTGGTTCAATGAGATTAAAATAATTTTTTGGTGAATAGTAACTTTTAAGTTCTTAAACACGATTAGAGGTAATTAGTGTAGTTTAAGGTAATAATAATGTTTTAATAATATGAGATGAGCTTGACACATGTTCTACCCTCATTGGATGTGCCATGGCCGACCAAGACAATCCATGGGTCAACTTGGGGACCCCATTGTGCCACTTTAGTTAGAAAATGACATAAATACCTTTTATTTAATGTTAAAGTAAAAAATGAAACAAACATGAAATGTTTTACTAAAACAATTTTTACATGGGGTTATACAAGTCATATTTTTTACTATAAATAGTCATTGGAAAGATAAAACTATTTCCTACATCATAGTATTTTTTTTATAATTTTTAGACAATAAATAAATTAAATTATTTATGACATCATTATGATGCAGCGATGACCTCATTATTTAACGATTTTAATAAAATGAAAAGATAATGTACAATCCAAGGCTTAAACTTGTCCAAAGAGTATTCGATGGGTAGTTTTAGAACCCTTATCACCTTAGCCACGAATTATATAAGTGTGGGACCTTTAGAATCCGAAAAATCATTGTATAATAATGTAAAATTCCCTTACTTTCCAAGAGTGCCCCTCCTCTCCTCTTATAAAAGGCCCCCACCTCTACCACCTCATTCACACTTTCAAGCCATTTGGCTTGGCCAAACTCTGCCCAAATACCCTCCCAACTTCCCTCCCTTACTTCTAGAAGCCTAACTTTTGGAAGAATTCTTCCCAAGTAAGCCTTTGTCTCAAATCAAAAAGAGTTACCCAATTTTTAGGTAATGTCTTCTCTAATGTTGTTTTGTTTTATTTAGCTTCTACAACCCCTGAAACTTTTTTTATTCGTTTCTTTTGTAACAACACCAGTATACTCAATATACTAGGATATTGTTATAAGAAGGATTAGAGCTACACTTACACACACCTACATATAATGGTTAACGAACATATTATTTTTGTGGATGGCGAATTTCTGCCTCACGAAATGATGATTGTTCAACACTCATGTAACACCTTAAAAGGTGGCCATTAAGATGTAAATATATTTATATATGATTTATAATATGTTTATGTTTTACTTATGCTTCTGTATTTCTCATTTATGGCATACTTTATGATTTCCATTATGGGTAAACGCGATAATTTCATTTTAGGAAGTGCGGACTACCGTCCCCTCAAAGTGATTTGAATCGTTAATGCCATATGTGGGATGTATAAATGATGGATTAAATGGTATTATACACTATATTATACTGGAATTATATTATACATTTATATCATTATGATTTCATTCCATTAAATACGAAATAGAAATGAAAGTATTGTTCATGCGTACGTACGGCTTACCGTCTCCATGAACGGTGAATTTCATTTCTTACCTATAAATGTTACGTAATATTATAAATGAATGTATATACTGTATATATATGATATATATGATATCTAAATCATTAATATAATTCTGGATATAATGGATATTTCACCACATGAACAACTTGTAATTATAAGAAGTTTATTTTTGACTCAAGTACCAAAGATCGACAAAACGACCGTTATTAACTTAAATAATTACATAATGTTCATAACATGGTAATAAGTGATATAAAAGGAATAATGAACATGAAAAAGGTTCTTATGTAAATAGAAATTAACTCTAGTTTATTATTCAGGAGTTTAAAGAACGGTCAAATCGTGTCGGACACAAGGTAAGGGAATTTCTTAACCCAACTTCCATTCTTTGGGTTAATCTCCTACTTTCAAATTATGTCATGATATTATTATATCCTATTTTGTATTTTTTACGTTATTTATGTGTACCTATAGTGAATAAACATAATAGATCTATTTTATTTTAAAAATGACCTTTTTAAGGACTTCGTCTCAATCTCCTTTCATTGAGGCATATTTGGTTTTATACACAATTTTCTTTTATACGGTGTATAAACCCCTTTGAATTTTACGTTTATTCAAAAGGAATCTTTTTTATACGAAGCGTTTTACTAAACGAAAAAAGGAATGTTTTTCTTTCCGTACATATGCGGCGACAATGACTTCTCCGCCGCCGTGACCATTATTTGAGTTTCGGCTTCCTTTACAAGCCATACCTTTTTTTAGAAGAAAAATAAATACCATGTTTTACCTTTCTTTTATTTTGGTATTGAAAATGGTTTTGAAAGAGTTTTTATTATATCAATGTTTTGTATTGAAATATTGTGATTGAAATGTGGAAATGTTATGTTTCCTTTATGCATGTTTTATGTGATAAGATTATGTTATGGTTTATGATATGTTTAAACCCATTCATATGAGGAATGTATTGGACTTAGTAAGTGACGGGTGGAGCCTGCTATAGCTCCTCGATGCATCGGCAGGTCTCATGAGACAAACTAGTGTCTTGGCACGAGACCTTGACAAAATCTTATTTGTGGTCTTGGCACGAGGCCTTGGCTACGTGGTTATGATAGTCTGGCATTATGCATTCCATCATTATGAAAGTGGTTATTGATATTGCATGTGATTATTCGACCAGTAGAATATCCATGTGAAGAAGTAAATGACATTATCTCATTTTACTTTTGCCATATTATGTTGATGTTCAAGTTTAAAAGGCTTTTGTTTTATTTATACATTGCCTAAAATGTTTATGTTTATTTATGAAAGCTTCCGCAATATTGTTATCCTTACTGAGCATCTGAGCTCACCCCTATCAATGTTTTAATATTTTCCAGGATGTGAAGAAGTGTTTTATGAATGACCTATAGGGATTTTCAGAAGAGGATATGAGTGTGGTCTATGGAGACTTTGTTATTGTAGTTTTTCACTTTACGATGTAATGTAACGTTTATGAATGTATCTAGTGTTTCGAAGGCTACTAAACTAATCGGTCTTTCGAGAATTGATCTTTTGTGATCATGCCAATGTTATGAAGTAATGCACCGACTCCGGGTAGCTAGGGTCGGGGCGTTACAGTTGGTATCAGAGGTAGTTTAGTACTAACCTTGGAAGCTAGATTTAGATAAACTCTGATTAGAGAACATAGCCCAAAGATAGACTTTAAGGATTAGTATAGAAGAACTTCCTAAAATTTTGGTATTATAGAGATTTTGTGAGTTTTCCGAGCAATACATCCCTGTCTGGATACGAGCAGGTAGAGGCGGCTCTGGCATAGATGTACCTAGGGGTAAAACCCAAAAACACCTCTTTGAGCTAGACTCGAACGGGAACTGGTGCATGACAACGGGCCTTGCTGCACTCTTGGTTACGACACTCCCAGGGGATATGCTTAGGATAATTCTTATTTTCCTTACAATATAATATGAAGGGTTGTGAGTATATACTTCCTCAAAGAAAACCTTTTTATGATTATGGATTATATCCATAAATAGTTCAATTTATGTTAAGTATTTTATAACTATAGAATTATGTATTTTGATTCATAAACTAATCTAGTTTATGGCATTGTATAGAAATGGCGCCCAGTAGAAGGAATGTGAACTCCATCAATACGTATGATCCAAAGAGTAATAAGGATCATATCTTTCATGGTATTAAGCCAAAATTTAGAAGGGAAATATTCTCCCATGTGTTATCAACATATGAAGAAATAGTATCATGTGTTAATAAGATAAGTAGATAATTCTCTGAGTCTTATGGATTTGAAGGGATGAAAGAGAAGAAAAGGATGGAAGAGAGAATGATGGATAAAGGGACGAGGGAAAAGAAGAATTTTCCAATATGTGATAACTGTGGGAAGAAACACCTTGGAATTTTCCTGAAGGGAATGGGAGTTTGTTATAAGTGTGGAGAAAAAGGACACCAAGTATGTGACTGCAAGGGTAAGAAAAAGGTTTCAAATGTACAATGCTTCATCTGCAAGGAGTGGGGACACTATGCAATACAATGTTCAAATCATCAGAGTATTCCCCAAATGATTTTATTGGATAATAATAATGTTATGATACTACCACAGATGAGGAGGAATGATTAGAGTTCTTATGTTGTTATTAAAGAATTTTGTAATTTGAGTGTTGCATCAATGATGTACTGGTTATAATAATTATGGAGTATATAAGGATTGTACTGCAGTACTATTTCATCTAGGACTTGAGATTGTGTGGAAACAAGAAAAGTGACTCCACAGTAGGTTAAATTTTTAGAAAATATATGGTTGAGAGAAAGATAAACCATAATATGGTTCTGATACCGAGATAGTGATTTTGGAATAAGACATGATTGATTCGGATAAATTATGTTGGATATTCTTAAAATCCTTGAAACTGATTATTGATTTGTATACATTTTTGGATAGAAGGAGTATATCTAGTTTTCTATAAGGAATAAGGGATCATGAATTTAATCAATAAGGATTTATGGTAATACAGTATGTTGCAGTGTTTTAAAAGAATACATGATGAAGGTGTTCACATGTTGTTACGCAGAAAAAAAGGAGCTTCATTATGTTTACCTTCCTCATAAAATTTGGAATGTGAGTTGGACAGAAGTATTTTGGATAACTATAAAGGTTGGAATGGATTATATTTTACATTGGATACTATTGTTAAGGTTATTTTGGATATTTATAAAAAGGACAACACGCAGACCGAGTGACAACCCATCGCGTTGGACAAAGCTGTGGGAATCAAACCCACAACCATAGTGCGATTGGGATTAATCGCCTACCCCTGGACAACGTGAAGTCCCTGGTTTTTACAAAATAGTTTTTCTAATCTAAATGGTATGTGTTAAAATTTGGAACCTTATACAATTAGGATAAGTATAATATTTTTGAGTTCTATTATCTTTTTGAGTGAAAGATGAGTAGAAGGTTGAAACTCTAATTGTCAAGCATAAATATATATATACCTATCTCTTATTCAATGAATAAATTAATTCTTAAACTTTAGTAAAGCGATATTAAAACAAAAAAATGTGTTATCCTATTACCTTATGTCTTGTTGAACTGATGATATTTTAAATCAACATAGATTGGAGGATTTGAAGCCCTCAATTTGACAGTTGATTGTGATTGATGACCTCAATCACTCCCTACAAATATTTACGTTTTTCCTCCAATTATATGTCTCTAATTGCCACCAATGTTCTCCTAATCGAGATCATAATTGGGTGGTGACTTTTTCATTTCCCCTTCCCTCTTATTAAGGCTAAATTTTATTAATCTTATTTCCGATGTGGGTTTTCCACAAAGGTATTTTCTCTTTTCAACCTTTTTTTTCAAAGAAAAAATTCAAATTGCGAAGACACAATTTATTGAAGGAGGGGAGAATGTAACACCCCGAGCTTCCACGATACGCTTCTCATTCAAAAATGCAATAGCTTGCATTGTACGCAACTTTGAGTTCTAAAACACTGCGACTAATCAATGTAGCCTTCATGAATAGTAATAACCACTTTTTAAAATTATAGAAATTTTATATTTCAAAATGGACTTCATTTTTGGATTCAGAATATCGAAATTAGCCTATGTTGAATTTTTGGTATTTTTCTGAGAACTTCTAATTTTTTATGAATAGTGAAAAATACTTAAAAACAACTTTTTTAATCAAAATAATTTATAGTGATAAATTATACTATTTAGTGGTTTTAAAGTATAATTAGAATATATTTTTACCATTTTATCCAATGGTGTTCATTAGAATTAATTTCACTTTGAAATTTGTCATAAACAATTGCCAATCTATTGATATAAATTGTTTCTTAAAAACACGCTATTTGTTGTGACGGCCGAAATTAATTATAAAATTAATAAATGCAACTTATATGTTTGGAATTTTGTAAAATAGACATCATTTTAGAAATCGGAATATCAATTATAGCTTAGGGTGAAATTTTGGCATTGTTCTGAAAAACTTCAATTTTTGATGGATAGTGAAATCACTAAGTGGTAGTTAAATAACTGCTTTTTCGTTTAAATGAAATATTACCACTTCTGTGATTTGATTTTCAAAAATACGACATACATGGTTGTCATTAATAAGTAAAATTTTGTTCAATGAGATTAAAATAATTTTTTGGTGAATGGTAACTTTTAAGTTCTTAATCGCGATTAGAGGTAATTAGTGTAGTTTAAGGTAATAATAAAGTTTTAATAATATGAGATGAGCTTGCCACATGTCCTACCCTCATGTGATGTTCCATGGCCGACAAAGACAATCCATGGGTCAACTTGGGGACCCCATGGAGCCACTTTAGTTAGAAAATGACATAAATACCTTTTATTTAATGTTAAAGTAAAAAATGACACAAACATGGAATGTTTTACTAAAACAATTTTTACATGGGTATATACAAGTCATATTTTTGACTATAAATATTCATTGGAAAGATAAAAGGATTTCCTACATCATAGTAATTTTTTTATAATTTTTAGACATTATATAAATTAAATTATTTATGACATCATTATGATGCAGCGATTACCTCATTATTTAACGATTTTAATAAAATGAAAAGATAATGTACAATCCAAGTCTTACACTTGTCCAAAGACTATTGGATGGGTAGTTGGAGAACCCTTATCACCTTATCCACGAATTATATATGTGTGGGACCTTTAGAATCCGAAAAAGCATTGTATAATAATGTAAAATTCCCTTACTTTCCAAGAGTGCCCCTCCTCTCCTCTTATAAAAGACCCCCACCTCTACCTCCTCATTCACACTTTAAAGCCATTTGGCTCGGCCAAACTCTGCCCAAATACCCTCCCAACTTCCCTCCCTTACTCCTAGAAGCCTCACATTGGGCAGAATGCTTCCCAAGGAAGCCTTTGGCTCAAATCAAAAAGAGTTACCCAATTTTTAGGTAATGTCTTCTCTAATGTTGTTTTGTTTTATTTAGCTTCTCCAACCCCTTAAACTCTTTTTATTCATTTATTTTGTAACAACACCAGTATCCACAATATACTAGGATGTTGGTATAAGAAGTATTCGAGCTACACTTACACACACCTACATCTAATGGTTAAAGAACATACTGTTTCTGTGGATGGCGAATTTCTGCCTCACGAAATGATGATTGTTCAACACTCATATAACACCTTCAAAGGTGGCCATTAAGATGTCACTATATTTATATATGATATATAATATGCTTATGTTTTACTTATGCTTCTGTATTTCTCATTTATGGCATACTTTATGATTTCCATTATGGGTAAACGCGATAATTTCATTTTAGGAAGTGCGGACTACCGCCCCCTCAAAGTGATTTGAATCATTAATGCCATATGTGGGATGTATAAAGGATGGAGTAAATGGTATTATACACTATATTATACTGGAATTATATTATACATTTATATCATTACGATTTCATTCCATTAAATATGAAATAGAAATGAAAGTAGCGTTCATGCGTACGTACGGCTTACCGTCTCCATGAACGGTGCATTTCATTTCTTACCTCTAAATGTTACGTAAATTTATAAATGAATGTATATACTGTATATATATGATATATATGATATCTACATCATGAATATAATTCTGGATATAATGGATATTTCACCACATGAACAACTTGTAATTATAAGAAGTTTATTTTTGACTCAAGTACCAAAGATCGACAAAACGACCGTTATTAACTTAAATAATTACATAATGTTCATAACATGGTAATAAGTGATATAAAAGGAATAATGAACATGAAAAAGGTTCTTAAGTAAATAGAAATTAACTTCAGTTTATTATTCAGGAGGTTGAAGAACGGTCGAATCAAGTCGGACACAAGGTAAGGGAATTTCTTAACCCAACTTCCATTCTTTGGGTTAATCTCCTACTTTCAAATTATGTCATGATATTATTATGTCCTATCAGGAAATCAATAGCAACATTTTTCCACTTCCACTAAGGAATGAGTAACTGCTAAAAAAGTCATGCTAGTCTCTGATACTCTTCCATCACCTGTTGATAGGTGGAACATCTGATGATAAACCCAGCAACACCTCTCTTCATACGTGGCCACCAATACTGATGGTGTAGATCACGATACATCATTATGACACTAGGATGAACTGTCCAAACTAAAGAATGAATGTCTCACATCAGCTCATCGTGTATGTCCGCTGGAACCCACTCATTCCCATGAAAACGGAAGATCTCATCCTCACCTTTTGTCCATCCAGGAATAGGGTCCTCTCCTGCAACACTCTCCCGTAGGACTAGGCCATTAGAAAATGATATTTTCCTCATTCACACTCAATCAAGAAGTGTATAGGTAACAACTATAGAAGATAGAAACGTCTTCCCTTGACTATCGTGCACTTCCAAATGCATCTCAGAGAACAGAGCCATAAGATGCCACCCACTAATGGCCTCATGAAACTCCTGTATTTGAGTCCTCCTGCTCAACGCATCATCCACATTGTTGCATTTCCCAGACGTGTAGGCACGCTCAAATTCAAAAGACTTAAGGTACTCAACCCACCTTTGCAGTCTCAAATTTAGGTCACACCGAGTTAAGATATACTTTAAACTCTTGTGGTTAGTGAAATCCAAAAAATTATCTCTGAGAAGGTAATGTCTTCAATAGTGTATGGAATGAACAACTGCATCTAGTTTGAGATCGTGTGTCAGGTAGTTCCACTCATGTGGTGTCAACTGTAGAGAACCGTACACAGCGACCCCTTATCCTTGCATAAGCACAGCTCTCATCCTGATACCTGATGCATCACATTATACAGTATATATTTTTCCCAGAACTGGAAATACTAGTATCAGTGTTGAAGTTAACCTCCCTTTTAGATCTTGAAAGGATGACTCACAATAATCTAACCACAACTACATCACACCCTTCTTAGTCAAGCCCATCACTGGAGCTGCTAAACAGGAAAAGTCTTGTATAAAACATCTGTAGAAACCAGTCAGCCCTAGAAAACTTTGTACCTCAAAGACATTCCTTGGCTGCTCCCAGGAAACAACTGATCTCACATTCTCTAGGTCTACTGATACTCTTTACTATGAGATAACATGACCCAATAAGTGAATTTGGTACATCCAAAAGAGGCATTTTGAGATATTATCATATAACTGATGCTCACTTTGTGTACTCAAAACAATCTCAAGATGTGTGACATAGTTGTGTCAAGTGTGAGAGTACACCAAGATATTTTCCATGAAGACAACCATGAAAGAATACATGTATGGATGGAACACTTGATTGATCAGATCCATAAAAACTGCAGGTGCATTCGTGAGACCGAACGACATAACCACATACTTGTATAGACCATACCTGCTTTGAAAGGCTATACGAGGTACATCAGATGGTCTAACGCACAACTGATGGTAACCGGGTCTCAAGTCAATCTTCAAGAACACCCAGGCTCCGAGAAGTTGATCAAAGATATCGTCAATCCTCGGCAAGGGATATCAGTTCTTGACCTTCAACTGGTTCAACTCCCGATAATCAACACAAAGATGGAGGGTATTGTCTTCCTTCTTCGCAAACTAGACAGGAAAACCCCAAGGAGAAGTAATGGGTCAGATGTAACCCTTTTTCTGCATCTCCTCCAACTGCTTATTGAGCTCCTGCAAATCAGGTGTAGCCATCCTATAAGAAGGAATGGACATCAGTGCCACTCGTGGCATGTCTCAAAAGAAAATTCCTCCTCACGTTCTGGAGGAAAACCTGAAAATTCCTCTGGAAAGATATCCATGAAAGGACCCACCACTGGAGGAAAGTCCATCTATGAATTCCACTGGTCATCCAGATATAGACTAGCAATCTGGATTGCAACTCCTCCAAACCCATGATGTTCGGGTCCTGCCCTGCTCACCTAGACATCCCATTCACCCCTATGAAGTAAAGATCTGCGCTTTGGTGATGAGAAACTAACCCTACAATTGTAACAATTGACCACATCCTAGAAGAGAACTATCTTTTCTATTCCAAGAATGAAATCATAGCATGCCATCTCTAGGACATAAAGGTACCATGGGAAGTGATACCCACCAACCTCTAGAGGGTACTTCATTCACTATCTTACACTATCCATTCTTGTCCCCAACGGCGTGTCTAACATCAAGATATCAGAAGAAGAAAAGATACGAAGCCTAAGTCTCTCCGAAAAAAAGCAACATATATAATGTTATAGAAAACCACTATATCGAAAAGAGGAGAAGCTAAAACTGAGGCAACTATGATCATACCTCAAACTGTATAGGGTCTGGGATCCTACACCAGTTTGGTCTGTTCCACTGCAAAATTCTGACCTACACTATGGCCCTGTGACCCTACCTGACCACTTTGGGATGATCCACCCTGTTGTCGCTGAAATCCTGGAGACTGGATACCACATCCATGACCTCCACCTCGTCCTGAACGACCAGAAGAACTCTAGTTCCCAGACTGGTGAGAAACTGTTGGTGCTGCTCCTGAATGAGGAGTCTTAGAAGATCCTCTGTCACCAGCTTCTGGTGAGAAAAACATACAGAAGCGCTGAAGATGGACCATATTTCCGCATGATCAGCACTACAATGGGTCTCTTGGGTAATGTGTCCGCATATGACCGCTCTTCCTGCACTTTCAGCAAACGACCTGGATATCAGAAGATGTTTCTCATGTCCTCAAATCGCCACACGAAGACTCCATGCAGCGCTTCCTGCTATCATTAGGAGGGATACCAACCCCAGATGTTGACCCGCCTAGGCTCACAACTCCAGCGTCCCTCATGTTGTAATCCGTGATCAGCGCCTGGTAGACTATAGAAGTGATGGAAGTCAACTTGAAGATGTTCACCTGTGATTGGTTGTCGTGCCTGAGACCATCCTAAAACATTCTTACCAGAAATAACTCATCACCTACTAGAATAGGAATGATGAGATTCAGATCTGTGAAGCATGAAGAATACTCCATAACAGAAATATTACCCTACTCTAGACTCATGAACACTTAGGCTCGATCATCCCTTAATTTCTCTGGGTAGTAGTAGTCATAGAAGTAACACTAGAACTCATCCCACATCATAACCTGCTAGCATCCCACCTTTGAGATCACATCCCACCATCTCTTGGAAGATTCCTAAACCATATATGTAGCAATCATAACCTTCCTCTCTGGAGGTGCCTCCAGATGCTCGAAGATAGAACGCATGGCTCTTAACCATGACTCTCTAGCCTAAGGTCCTCCTTCCCCTGTGAAGGTGGGAGGATACTACTATTGGAAAACCCATGTCAACTCTGTCATTGAAGGGTCAGGATTTGGTACTCAATGTAAGGTCTACATGAACCTCATAAATACCTCTCAGATCTACGAGTCAGCACATGTGTCCTGAATGACAACCGGTACCAATACTGGCACAACTAGAAGATCTGCGGGTAGTCCTTGATCAGCCATATTTGGTGTCTGATCACTGCCCTGTAACTGGAGGACAATCAGAGGACATCTCAGTGGCATGACTCTGTAAGGTCAAGCATACACCTTAGTTCAAGATTAATAGGGAACATAACATAGATGTGTAATAAGGGAACGAGAGAAATAAAGCATTAAATTTTTTCAAAACATGGATATATGGCATGTATAATTCCTACATGACGTGTTCTCATAAGCCTTCACATGGGCGTGCACTTCCACCAACTCAGGTCGTGTAACACCCCACACACACGACATGTTTTCCTAACACACAGTGTTTATTTTAATCCTCTTTCCCTGCCCGAGTTCTTCAACATGGCTAAGCCACACAGTTCTCCTAGAACAATACTACACGGTGTGTTAGTGCCAGACACGGCGTTTACTAGATGTACCTCACCGACCCGTGTTGTTAGGTACACGGTTGGATACACAGGTTACACTACACAGTGTGTTCAAGCCTGACATGGCATGTACAACTTAAGTTTTCATCTATCCGTGTCATTACTCACACGGGTGGACACATGGTCTATACAACACGACATGTACATCTGGTACACGGTCTGTCCCACCAAATATTTCCCAACCCCGTGTATTTTCCCACATATTCAGTGACATAGTTAGAGACTACACAACATGTACATACAGTACACAACATTTACATAAGAAAAAGAGTTCATTCCCGAACAGAAGGACACACGGTGTGTATTCATCATTACACACCGTGTATTCTGGGTTTTGTTGTATAGTAAGCCTACTCTTGAAGCCCAAAAAACACTGAAACGAACGTCAAAGTGCCAATTTCTCATCTGTGAGGGCCCATACTCCCCACAAATCAAATATTGGCATCTTATACATGTCATATTCAAGGAAAAAAATACAATGATCCACCAAATTCTGATCCATGAGGGCCCATAACACATCAAGAACCAATGTTTGGCATCTATTCAAACAAGTCATTACACAATTCAATTCCCTATCAAATAGAATGTATTCTCTCAAGGCATATATCACAACAGTATCCATATCTATCTCAACATCTATCACAACAACATGCAATCACTAATGCACCCTAAATGGCATGGTAGGAATGCCTGACATGTGATTCCTAGCAAGTTCCGATATGATTCATGAGATGGAATACCCTCATCTAATCAGGTTTCAATATAAATAGAACCTCAATACCATCAAAAATAATAGCACAAAACATTTGAATCCCCCAACGGTGAAATAAAATCAACTGTAAAATTGAAAACCAGAAAAATTGAAATAACGTGGAATATTGGTTTTTCCCTGTACACGGTTTAGCTACTACCGCACACAACATATTACCAAGTGCCTATTTCTTTCTATCCCTGGCTATAGGCTCCAAACAGTAATTCAAGAAGAAAATAAATCCTTTGATACCACTTTGTAACGTCCTGGTTCCAGATGCCGCCCAGAGGTGCCTCTTACCTGATTGGTGACATGGCCTTAAGCGTATTTCCCCAAATGGTGGAGGCTACCGAATAGTTGTGAGGGCCTTAGGTGTGATAGTGGGGAAACAATTCCCTCATTTGTAGAGTAACACAATGGAAGTAAAAAAATATAGCAATAGAGAAAGTAGTAAAACATGCAATAGGTAAACAACAGAAGTAATAAACCACTCGAGCACACACACACACAAACACATATATATAATGCGTGATACATATGTCTAAGAAAGAATCCAAACAAGTCACAGTGATAGAATAAAATACCAAACCAAAGTACATCAGAAAACAGATAAAATGATCCACAGCATCACAGGCCTCTACTTGGTCCCATTCCTCCCAGCTCCGCCGCAATCAAGTACCTGAAGTATAAGGGCGCTTGCCCTTATCTACACCTACATCAATATAATCTGTTTGGGACCAAAATCTTGACCCAAACAGGGTGTGAGACTAAATCCCAGTCGGAAACCACCCAAATATTTGTGCCTAACAGTTAGGGAATATATATGGCAGGCTATAATCAAAATGAAGTAGTAAACAAGGAAGTACTCAAAAGTAAACAATCCTACAATTTCAAATTCAATCAATTATCAGATATCATGTAGGCCGCTAATCATAAACAGGGAACCCTCTAGTAATTATTCATTACCTAACCCATCTAGTCCATCAAAAACAACACAATCAACCCTCTGGGAAGTACACACAGTGTAACCCCTCTGGTTCAGCTTTTGTACATTCTCTCTGAGTAAGTACTCACCGTCAATTCCCCCTATAGTCTAATATCAGTAACTAAAAGGCACTCTAGGAAAGCACTAAATGTCCAATTACCCCTATGTACCACATCTAGGAACTACAGACCCTATGAGGAAGCACTTACATCCATTCCCCATATAGTCTCGCATCGTAACAGTAAAGAGACACTCTAGAGAAGCCCTCAACGTCCATTATCCCTATGGTCTACTACTCCAGGTTCTCACGGCCATGTGTAAGTCAATCGAGCACAATGATATATAGCAGCCAAAGTATACCTCAAGAACTACTTTTCTAAATAGTCTACAGCATAACAGCATGTCAGATAAACGATATTACTCCATCCTATCAGCAATAGGAATAGAAAGCAAGCAGCCTAACAAGCTACGTGAGAAACGATGGTCGTAAAAAATTCAATCATGGGAAACACATTCATAGCATAGCAATTAACCTTATTCACATTCAATTGACCTCTACTCAAGAATATAAATAATATAAAGTAATGAAATGGTTAAAACCGTAAACACACAATACCTCGATCTAGGGTATTGGGAACTTTTACACATATAACTCAAAGACTATCTACGGAAAGGCACAAACCACCTACCTTGGAATCATATGATTGAAATACCCTAGTTTCGGCTCTGGGATCAACCTAGAACATGGTATATCTACAAATAAGTCTAAAATTTTCAATAGAAGATAACTTGAGAAAGAGGAGAAATCATGAAATGTGGTTCAAGAAGAAGATAGAACACACCGATGTGATTCCAATGCAAGCAACGTAGTTCTATTCCGAGAACAGATGCTCGATCGGGGGCTCGGGGAAGGATAGGCACCGTACAGACTCTCTTGGTCGAAGAATGAAAAATAAAAAGACAGTTATGCCAATTAGATGCGTCCCCAGTCTGTTTAATGAAAAAAATATAGTAAATGGAGTGTACTTTAGAAGTACACGACATGTTCCTGGCCTTACCGGCCCCCGATTAAGCAGTCTCCTAGTCACCACACATGGTTGTGTGCTCGGCCATTATGCGGCCATCACACGGCTATGTGCGGAAAAAGAGTATACAATATGTACATACAAGTACACAATGTGTAATTCAAAAATTTCAAGAAACTCCTATTTTTCTCAAAAACACCAGAATGGAGAAAAATGTACCTGAGAAGAAGATCTGATTTCTTACAAGGAAAATGAAAGGCTATATGATAAATTCAATCCCAATGAAAATATCTCTATACCTAAAGAAAAGTGTGACCCAGGATTTGAACATGAGGAGTTGGTGGAATACTCAAGTCAAGAAGCAAAGGATATATAAGTTGCATCTGTGGAAAAAACTATCTTGGAAGAAGAGGATAGTGAATTACCTGAACCACAAGTTGATGAACAACCAATTGGTGAAAACACATTTAATTAAGTATTTGTTGATAAACAAGGACATGCTGCTGGTCTAAAAGTGGAAGTTGTTCCTGAGGAGCATCTAGAAGAACCTGTTGTTGAGAGAGTTACTACAATTGTAGAAAGGTCTAAAGAACAAGATGATCCTGAATTATTCCTATCAGTTGAAGAAAGAATGGAGAAAGAGTTTCAGAAAGCAATAACAGAGATGGGTGAGCCTAACATTAATGAAAGTCTAGAAATAGAGAAAGATACTAGAACTCTCACTCTTAGAGATGGTGCACAAATTGAGGGAGAGAAAACACCCATTCTGGAATCTACTCAAGCATAAATCTCTATTGAGACAAGCTTTATGAACAATGTGTATAAATTCCCTAGCTGTTTTGATGTCTCAGATTATCAAGTGACTTGAATGAGAAGAATTGATCTTACAATAGCTTTTCAATTGAAATATGTTTCTCTACCAGGAGTAATACCTGCTAAGGAGCCTAAATATATTGAGGTCTCTGAACCTGAGCATGATCAAGAAGCCCCATACTCTTTAATTCATGAGGATTTAAAGTTGTTTGTAGAAAATATGTTGCCTAGATTTGATATGATTTTGAAATCTCAAAATCTTCCTGTAACTTGTCTAAGTAAACATGATGCTATTATGATTTTGGAGAAACTTATATGGGAACTCAACCAGAGATGTTACATGAAATTTAGGAAGAAATAATTGAAAATTAGAAGCGAAGTGAAGAATTACAATCATGAAGGTCTTTGGTTGGGGAAATGAAGAATGAGTTTTAAACTACTAAACCCCCTATTACTCGATTTAGCACAGAATATGATAACAGGATATCTAGAAAGGTTGTAGAACTGATTCAACCAAATATAGTAGCTTTTTTTGGGAAAATAGTATCAAAAAATGATAATCTAGCTATAGAAGTTCAAAAATTACCATCCTCAATTGGTTCCTTTCCTGGTATTTTCAAGGAATTTGTTGAAAATATTGTCCAAATCCTTCCTGAACCCCGTATAACCATCTCAGATCCTCCCTCCATGGATAATCCTGTTCAATCATCTCAGTTTTCATAATGTGCAGTTCTGAGAATGGTTATTCAAGAATAGCTTAAATATTTTGAAAGTACTTCTATTCATGAAATATTATCTAAAATTGTTCAAAATAGTGAGCATGTCAAGGAAATGGTTCCCCTGTACTCTAAGAAAGGTTCTACAGATTTTGATGAGATTACAAAGAATGTTTATTTCTACATCAAATGGATTTATACAAAGAATGAATTGAAAAATCATTTGAAGTACCTTGTGAAGAATTTGAAAATGCATCATGTGACTCAAGTGTTTAAGGATGAAGTGAAGAAAATGAAAGAGTTCACAATTACCTTGGAAAAGTTTATTGAGAATAAATATGACTTTGAAAAATCTATGAAATATGGAGGAGAAGTCATCACTGATTTCATCAATCTGTTGAAGCTCTATCTCTATGTTCAAATCTCTGCCATTGTGTTTCCTGCACCCATTCCCTTGAATCATGATTCCACCCCGTCTTCATCGTCTGCCTTTACTCCTGATACCATGCCTATCTCTCAGGCTCTGAGCCATATCCGGCCTATTATCCTTGAACAATATGTTCTGAAATCTCAGACAAAATCCACTATTTCCCCTTCTTCCTTTTGAAGGTGTGAATCTTCCTTCTCTCACAATTGGATCCCTCTTAGCTAAAACCTCCTCTTCTACTCTTGTGGATTATCCTTCTAATTCTTCCAAGGGAATAGAGAAGTCTACTACCTTTTAGGAGTAGTGAAGAATGTCTACTTGATGGTAATGTTATATATTTTTCTCTATTACCTTATGTCTCTACTTGGTTTCCTTTTATTTTTCAGTGGAATGTGACTTGTTATTGTTTGACTTTATCTTTAAATTTATTCTCTTCTTATTTTCTTCTTATTTCATTTTTGATAATTTCAAAAGGGGGACAAATAAAAACATTATTCATTTTTAGATAGTTCATATATTCGATGATTTTTGATCATAAAAAAGAGGTAGATTGTTGGACTCCTCCTGTTTGATCTTGTTTTAATGCTCACAAATCTTGCAAATCACACAAATCATACAACTCATGAAAATTATGATAATCTTGTTTAAATCATGTTTGAAGATTGTTGGTCTTATTATGATTCCATGATTATTTTTAAATTATGTTTTATTATAACAATAATAATGTTTAAACCATTCTTTGAATATTACTGCTTAAAACTGTTTACACATATTTGGATAAGTTTGAGACAATGTGACCGATATACCGTGACCAGACACCGTGACCTAGATACTGTGACCAGAAAACATGACCCAGACACCATGACCCAGATACTATCTCTAGATACCATGACCAGACATCATGACCAGGCACCATGACCTAGAAACCATGACCAAATACGATGACCTAATACCATGACCAGACATCGTAATGCAGATACTGTGACCCTGACACTATAATTCTACTCAATAATTTCTCAAAGTTTTAACAAAGTACTAGACACCGCTACCATAGACATCGTGATACTAACAATTCATATGTTCTACTGGTTCTATATGTCAACAGAGTTGTGGAAGCATGACTGCCTCTCATCGCTCAAAGGTAAAGGAGAAGTCATTGTTTCCTTGTGAAACAATTTCCATGGGACACCGTTTCAATAAAAACTATGACACCGTTATGCAATATTATATTTGTCATTTAAAATTTAATTTATAGTGGTCATTTTCATGTTTTAAAATGGAACTGACAACATTAATGTTTCCTTGTATAAATTTCACCTGATAGTACGAGGTACGAGGTGCCGAATACATGCATCCTATCAGTTCCAACATGTGTACACACAATTAAAAAGGAGATAATCATGGATACTGAAACATACATAGAGACGAATGATCATTTTTGAAAAACAAACTCATACTTGCAACATAATAATAAATAACACATGAAGCACTCTGGATCCCTATATGTTGAACTACCATATATCATAGCCTGAAAAATCTGTGCAGTACCAACTAGAAGGACACGAGCTACATAACTCACATATTCTAACTGATAACCAGAGCATAAGACTTGAGATACTCTATTTTTGACAAGAGGACTCGATACTTGCATATGATTCATCCTAAAAGTTTAGAGCTTCATAGAATAACACTCATAGCACTTCTAACTCTTTCTCATAATCTTTCCTTTGTTGTGTACTGTTTTTAGCTTTCGAGCAGTGTGTGTGTCTGTGTATTAAAAACACACACTATCTCCTATATTAAAGTGAAGGATACAATATATACTTCCTCGCATATCTTATTACAAATTTTTACTCCCATAGATTAGTGTGGAAGGGTCCTTGTGTAACCTGGTAGTTTATTCCCATGAAGAACAGTGGAAGAGGTCGTGTGACCTGGACATTCCTGTGTAATATTGTTTTACCCCAATATAGTGTGTGGATCAATCTCTTATATTTATAGACTTCTTGGTGGAATGAGATCACCAAGTGGAGTGGATTATGTCTCGTCTTGAAACTGAACCACTTGTTTTACTCGTTGTGTATTTTATTTAGTTTTTCTATGTTTTACATTATATATCAGAAAACTAGATTTTAATTTCATAGTTAGTCTTGGATAAAAGATAAAACTATTTTTTCCAATTAGAGTAGCTTCAAAAGATATATCAATAACTCAGATTGATATTAATGAGATTTAATTATTCTTCTCAAAAGTTAATTGAACATTAAAACTATTAAAACCTCATCAACATGATTAAATCGATTGTATTCATTTTTTATTGTGGAATTTTTTAACAGAAATCTTTATAAATACTCAATTACCCCCCCCCCCTCTTGAGTACTCTACTCCGACCAACATGACTTTCACCTAATAATGTTAAATGTGTCCCTTGTCTTTTTATAGACCATCCCAATGGTACCCAAGACATCATACCAAGATAGAATATCATGTCTAACAAGACCCTTAGCATTTTGAAAACCCATTTCTTCCCAAAATCGACATCCATCACGAAACCCGCATCACCAGGCCCCACATGATACGTCCACTCAGAAAACAAATCATGATACTTGAGTTCTCATGGGTATAAGGGGAACCAAATCAGGTTTTACTCATGCAACAATCCTATGAATTTTCATCATCATCAAATTTCACATAAAAACCCTTTTCTACAATTACATAATTGATATAATGGTTGACCTTTTATCCTATGAATAGGTAACCTAACCTTAAAACCTTTAAATTATTTTTGATCATAGTAGTTTTCATAACTATTTCCATCCAAAAGAAACTATGAAGTTGAAGTTTAAGCCCAAATAACGAAATAATATATGTAAATAGCACACTTTTACCATTGATTAGGGATACTATCATATCCTCCTCTCCTCCTTTCCCTATGATGAATATGTAAGCCATATTGTATTCCCCATCAATTTTTGAGATGTAAAAATTTAAAATACATAAACTAACATACTATTCATAAAATGATGAACTTATTAAAAATTGAACATCAAATGATGTTAATCTATATCATTAACCAATGAAACAATCATATGACGACTCATTTGACTATCATGCATTGATACACCACCTTCTCAATAGCTTCCATGCATAATCCCCCAATGAAAAATCATTTATCTATTGTGTCACCTAGGAAACCCATTTATTTATGACCCATATAATCACTTGTTATCACTCCTTCGATGAAAAAAGAGTTCATACAACATCTCATTAAGCTACTTGGATTTGTCCTGTCACTTGACCCTAAATTATTCAATATAACATTTTTTGATCCATGTATTCTAACATAGTATATAGGAAACCACCATGAGTTTCAAATCCATCTTTAACCAACTCACCACCCCAACCCCCCCTCGAGGGGTAGTGACATTCAACCCTCTAGAATAATTCCAAATTCAACAACACCCTAATTGGATGTCTCTACTAGGCTTCATTGTTCCCATGCGATGTGAACCCATACATGTTCCAATGAATGAAAAGTGTATGTGTGAATCTTAACCATAATAATATAAATCAGTAATCATCCACGAAAGTCTCTAATCATATTATCATCACCATAGGACATTAAACATGTGCACTACCTATCCCCAGAAGTCACCAAACCTATAAACCCTTCGAATAAATCAGGATCTCTACCTCACACAATGAGAATGAGTCTCCATATGTAATATAACTAGGAAAAATTATGTGAGGAGAATAAGTTTTATATATCTATGAATGATGGATTCATCTCATAATACATAAAAAACATGGGTCACTTTTTTTAACGAGTAAATTATTCCCTAATGAAATGGGCCTTTGATGTATTAAATCCATTATGTTTATGGGGATGTTGTAGATAAAGGATGCCTCAGTTTATACACATATTCTGGATCATATGTGAGATTATATCATCTTTTAATGAGTAAGAATATTTTAGGTACCCAAAATGTCTAATATTGCAACATCCTTATCACATCTACACCAATTGTATCCTCCCTATAGCGATAGTAAGCGATGTAACTAATCAATGTCAACATCTATATTTTGTTAGGAATGATATTCATTAATATGCAGTTGAACTATAAAATAGAACCATAATAAAAAATATATATAATTTAGTATCCACAACAAATTTATTGTGGCTAGTTCAATCATATAGACCACTCCATGAATAGAGAACCAGGTGTTATACCCTATAGAAGTTTCAGTAAAAAAATGTTCAAACCAATGGGAAACTCTTCTCCTTCAAACATGAGATGATGATGAACTTTGGATGCCACGATTTTTCACCAGATTAAAATATTTTATGTGTCGAACATCAACAATCAAAATGGTGAACCTTAATTTAATCTATTCTCATTAAACTAGGGGAATTTGACAATTATTGGGTATGAGATGTACAATACATTGTTAACATGGATTCCATCTCGTTATCTTGGGAGAAAATGACCATCATTGGGAATGAACTTCATCAGATGTGAACTAATGGTTGAAATGTTATACCATACAATATAAAAGATTTGGTAAATGATTTATGGACCACTGCCAATTGGCATGGGCGTAGGAGGACCAATAGTGTGTCAATCCCACACAACAACCCTTCTGCTTCGGCGACCACTACACCAATATCTCTTATCTACCCACACCTCATCATTCCAATAGATATCCTTTAGGATAGGTGCATAAATTCTCATAATCATTAGTATTAACAATAAATATCATCTCAACAAGCTATTCATCTTTCTAAGATTGTAAAAAATGACCCCATGCCACTGTTGTCACCCCCAAGGGCTGTGCAGGGGGGAATCACCCCCATCAACATAGAGAACTAAATCAGGAGCCTCTACAAAAATACTCCAACATATCCCTATTATACACTAAGGAGGTAGGGGATGTGATTATCAAACCCTCATTGACCTCTGGTCGAGGGACACTCAAGAGGCCCACCACCACTTAGTGATGCCGACAACAACAATCATCCCCAATGGATGATGAGTAGGTTGACCACATTCCAACTTTCCCAGTCCCATTTCTGAAAACCTAGCATCAATTTAGGGGAATGGAAACAAAAAATACCATATTGTTGGCCTTTACAATAGCTATGATGGCCCCTACCACCATCAACACATCATCATACCTCGTGACTACTATGTGTTGGAATGTCAACACATGGTTGGGATAGTGACCCCAACAACATACCATGAAAGATGTGATGACTTTCCTTACATCATCTACCATTGGGGACCATCATGGACCACCACATCGTAATTAATTTCACTGTAAATGTCTTCCCCACAAGTAAATAATATGAAAACCGGATCTTTAAATTTTAAAGACTTCCACTGTCCTGATGATACATCCCAGGGTATGAGGAAAAATAACCAACCAAATGGTTTTACCCAAGGTGCCAACCATAACACTCAAGGGATAATTCCCCCAAAACCAAAGGGGATTATATTCAGGGAACTCTATAACCATTTGATATAGTTTCACGTGAAACACCATGTCTCCATTAACATCATTTAGTTTGAGATGTCGAATGACTCATTTTAAATTTATTTGCATCCATGACTTAAGATGCTGGAATGATCCTATTAACTATGAGTGGACATCCATGAAGTAGATATCCAAAGTGTTTAAAGATCCCTCTAAAAATACCTCTATGGGGAGTAAATTTTTTCCACCTTCCAGGGACACTGCACCTTGTATCCCTTATCAACATCAGTTTCCCATCTCTCATCATCCACCTTATACGTAGGAATGTCATCAGGGGATTTTTAGTGACCTCAAATGAATGTGAACACTCATCGTATACATGGGTCTAGGAAAATCATCTCTTTCATTAGTGGAGGAACTTTATATTTCATCCTATATGGACATTATTTTGATATTGTCCCCACCTATAAATGGCATTCATCCATTTTTAAGGATGATTGGATCATGCAACACTACCTATTTCATAAAGACAATTTCAGATAATTCTTTCATCACATAATCCATAATAAATCTCCTATTAGATAACAGAGTGAAGAAAAATAGTATTAATCTATAGATAATTAAATTTATGAGGTAATCTTATGGGATATCATTGAAACTGACCTGTTACTTCTCAGGTTCTAGCCACCTTCAACCCTACTCATCACAATCCTATAATTCCCCCACTAAGGACCATGTGGAATATCTCCACCAAAATATTTGGTCAATATTAAATAGCCTCTAAGATCTTTATATGTCATATCTAGGTAGCCTAAAAATATTTATGTTATCCATCAAGAGTTTCAAAATTTTGATTTCACCACACCCCTATGGGTTCGTGCCTAAACTCATATGGGCACCAACGGAATTTCTAACAAACTAGTGTAAGAATACTCCCAATACTTTAGTTGACCATTTAAGAATTACCACCGTAAGATAATGTTAATGGTTTTGGTAAGTACAGTAACCTCTAATTCATTCATATCAAGTCAAACAAACAAGGCCATCTGTCTTGTTTTACCACTAAGGGTGAACGTTCATCCCCAACCACCCCTATCATGGATTTCATCCTAAGAAACCATATAGTTGGTCAGAGTAATCTTTCCAATAACACATAGGATTTCATAGGGGAACTCTCTAAGGGGAATATAAATTTCAAATATATATCCCTAATAGGTACCCACACTCATAAGAAATGATATATATTAGGTTTCTAGTGTTCTATAGAAAGGATTCTTTTTCACGAACATCTTGAAAAGGTAACGGGAATTACATATTTATTTAAACCATTAGAAACCATGGATAAAACAGAATTATATTCTGGAATGGTCTCTTTACTTTCATATATTGAGGGTTATAAGAGGCACACCATGGAACGTCTCATTGAGTATCATCAGTAGCGACAAAAATTTCAAGACGGTCCGACCCCTCCTATAGATGAAAAAATAATTCTCTTTGGCCAGAAACCCAGATTTAATGTGGGAGGTCCCAAAAAACTAATTAGGGGTAGAATCATGTGGAAATGGAAAATGAAGAATTTATCATCCTACTTACCCTCCTATGAAGCGTGAATTACCAATGATGGACCATGTCCATATTTCCACTCGAGCTAGAAGGTAGGTCAAAGCATTGGTGATTACCGGCCCTCAACATAATGTTGTTACAACCACTCTCACTAACCATCATGAGGCTATAAATAAATAAAAATATTATATCTTACATAATGGTAAATTCCATTTATCATGGGTAGACTGGGTTTATCCATCATATGAGTTTAGAAATATTATATTCACCCCATTAAATGGTTTAGTGATCCACTCCAACATCTGGCCCACTTCACCTCACAATGAGTCTTAGTGCTTGGAAATATAGAATATTAGTAAGCTACCCAGATTTGGTATTTTTATAAAAACAATAGTGATCTGCATTTGTTTGGTATTTTTAGCTGACCCTGAGTACTATTTTTAGTTGGGAAGATAAATATTAGAACGTTCCCTTCTATTTTACCTCTACCTTGTTCAAGACCAACATCAATAACCTATATAAGTGTAAGAAGTTTCCAGATGAAGGATTCATTGAATTCATCTCCCAATGGATGGTACACACATAATACCTTCAGTTTTCGTTTTCCTATGAATAGTTTTTATGAATGTGCATAATGGACGTCGAAGATGAGATGGTACCTACCTTAATCTCCATGTGATATCTAGGTATGTTTCCAGAATTCATTGAAAAGAGAAATGTCTATAAGAATTCATAAAATGGACTAAAGAAGCATTAATGTTCATAAACTTTTATAGAACCCACATGAAAAATTATAAATTAAGAGAAACCACTACTATATAGGCTCATTCATTGTAGCTGACCTGCCTTTAGGCACCTCCATAGGACATGACTCGCTATGAACAATGGAAATGTGAGAATTCTCCTAATCCGACTATATTTTTACGATTTTAATATTTCTTTCACATAATAGAATAATATAGTATACATATCTAAGGGTTCCTATGCACTTCACCTATGAAATGGAAAATAACATCCTGACATCTCCAAATTCATGGATACCCAAATAGTTTGGATTGGAAAATCACACTAACTACTACCCGAAGCACTGGGTACTTGGGAATAACATCATAGAGTTCTTCAAATTCAAGGATTGGATCTAGGACCATGTGGATCATTTTCTAGTAATTTTTTTGTTTAATAGTTTATGTGAAATATGTATCTACTAATCCCAATAGTAATTAAAAAGACCATAGTGAATGGCAGTAGGTTTGTAGTTGTGGGTCACAAATTTTTTGGTAATCAGATAGATCATAAAAAGTTTATTTTGATCCAATACATCATTCACAACTGTTTTATAATATAATTACACCTATAGTATCCAAATAATTTTAGGCCACCCCATTGAAATAAATAAATTACAATCCTCTTAAGTATGGGCACCAATGAAATCATGGAAATCAGAGTCCTCCTCTAGCACCAAAAGTAGCTTTCAATCATGGATACATTATATTCCATGAATAGGAAGAAACCCCTAATATATATCCAGTAATAGAATATTCTAATGATTAATTATAGTAGTATGATTCTATTAATGTTTTTTTGTAGGTTGAATTTTATTCAATTCCTAGTGAGGTAGAGAGTCATGTTCCCTTGTCAGGAATATCCATCTGACACCATTAACGGAGGGGTATACTTCATGCTAACAAGGAATATATATGTAAAGGTACTTCATAATGGAATTTTCATGCTATAAAAATAAGAAAAAATTTATCACTTATGGATCATTTGGAGTAGTCTTAACATACTATAGAATTGGGAACACCTCCATAACCAACTCGATCGGAAGACTATGTGTCTCAGCTACAACATCCCACTACACATCTACAACCAACCAAGACATGACCTCATTTTTCTAGTTCATAGCCAATTTTATCAAACTAATAGTGTAATTTTTTATGCACCCCCAAGTCCCCAATTTCACATCACAATTATCCCACTGTTCTCACTATTAAATAGAGATCCTTTGGGGGAAGAAACATACCCCTTTCTTGGAAGTAAAATGTGTTAATGTACCACAATAGTATAACCATGCCTCTCGTGATCCTTGATTCACTTGTACTATCATAGAAATTTTATGATTACCTCATCAAGTCCATAAAAATCCACCTCCAATTAGATACCATGTTCAATATTGTTGAGTCCTATCATTCCAATGATTCGAAATAGGGATAATATGAAGCAATTATCTCTTTATATGAGGATGAATAGGGTGACTTTATTGAGGGGAACATACACCCACTATATATCATAATACGATTCATGGGTATTTTAATCCATCATTTCCTAGTGGAAATTAGTTCTACGATAAACCTTACCCCATCCCAAATGCTCCGCGAGCTGGGACTCAGTGGATTTAACACTAACCAACTTAAAAAAATTTATATATGATAAGAGTATGAAGAAACCATACAACTTTTGTAATAGTGGGTTCCCTAAACCCAATGTGAACATTAATTTTTATTACCATGTCAGGTATATAGATTAAATATACATGATGTATTCTTACCATTATAGTGTATAAGTTTCTGCATCCACTATTATAATGGTAATATCCAAAGATTAATTTTCATATCAAAGGGTTGTAGCAGATCTCACGATATAAGGAGAACCTCAAGATACTATTACATTAATCTTAAACAAAGATCTTATGGTCTAGATACATCTTAATGAATGGAAATAGTATATGTTCGACTACCATGTGTTGGGGTTTCAGAACCATTGATACTTCTTCCCATGAAGTTATCACTTGGTGATCTCTAGTATTTAGATCATGAGGATATATCTACCAATAAGAATTCCACATGTTTTGAGTGTCATTGGTTTTTCATATCTATGGAAATGTGTATTGGCCTTCTAACATGAGATCATTATCAATGTGTACCATTTGATAACATTCATTGAAGGAAGAAATAAACATTGAAAATGATATTGTGGCGAGATAGCTTCTGTTGGGTGTGTCATTGGTGTTATGGTATTGGTTGAATGGTCATGAAAAGTTTTTTTCTTACAAGTAAAAGAAGTAATATATCGCAGGCATGGTTGGTCATGATGGTAGTTTCTTTATAAATCCTTGGCCAAGGTACTTGAAAGGTAAATACATCTGGTTAGATCAACAAATAATAAAGCCAAAAAAGGGCAATGACACAAGTGTGTGTCCTAATGTATGATAAATTTAAATACAAAAATAGTACTGTACACTATACCTTTCCATAGGTTGGTAGTCATTAAAATGAAAATACTTATCTCTTTAGAGTCTTTGATGGGTTTCTATACTATGCTCTTAGTATGTGGATTTTATTCACTACTATCGAGATAAGGGCCTAGAGGGTAACACACAATAGCGTAGTCAAGAATCTGCCCTATTCGGTTGAATAGGAATATTGGACATGGTCGGCCCCAACACAGGGTCCAAGTGTTGTACAAGTTATTAATAACCGATATAAATAAATTCATATTATTCAGGTAAAGAAAAATAGTTATTGAATTTATTTATTAAACATATTTACAAGTAAATTAAGTATGAGAAAAAATTAGTCAAAATGAATATTATTTTAATATTCCATGTTTGTTCAATATTATGCTGGAATTCTCCATCATGTTAGTGCTCCTGGATTTATCACTTAATATTGTTAGTATATATTATAGGTATGTTATAAAAAGAACAAATAATATTGACATAGTTTAGTTCATCATAATTATTTATTTAGTGGATGTTAAATAAATGGGGGATGTTCAACACATCCATGTATTTTTATCATACACTATATATAAGTGGAGAGAGGCTATAGCTAAGGACTATTCATGGAAAATTTTCCAGAGCCTCTATCTACTCCAACTTTATAGAGAGATAATATCTCGATCAAAGCATTCAGATAGCTTTCTCCCTCACGCATTAAAGGCACATCGATGCGGTGATCGTTGGGGCATCAAAGGTGTCAAAGGATCGCCGTGCTAGCCAACAAAATTCAACGATCGATGCTCCATTGGATTTTTTATGTGCATGTTGATGATATAGAGGGATCTTACTATGGATCCGTAAATTAATGTTATTCATCAATAAGTTTCACTTGAGTGTGGACTTTGATCTAAACATCTTTGTTTTCAATTTACCTTTTCTACTCTATTTAATTTATGCAAGATCCTTGGGCCACGTCGAGGCTTGGATTGTCATAGAAGAGAAGTATCATTGGGTAGAAGATGGAAAAATTTTAAAACCAACAACTCTGTGGCTTCTATAGTGACCTCAGTACCATTAATTGGTATCAGAGCAAATGCATAATGTTTTCGAGACAATGAAAATTAATTTTTATTAAAATTATGTATTGGTTTTGAAATCAGTCCCAATGGTTTAGACCGCACGTCAATATAATTTCTAACAATAACATAATATTTATTATAATAATATTATAATTAAATGTATATTTTCACAGCCTTTGGAAAACCAACGGGTGAAGAAAATCCAAATATGCAAACAAAAATATTTAGTCACAGCCATTATAGAATTTAAAAAAAAGACATTTCAAATGGGTTCAGCCCCAATCTACTCCACATTGTCTCCCCAAACATATGTCCTGATCGGGACCACTATACCCTTTTACTCCCAATGAACAGTCCATCTCCATCAGTCATCAGTGGAGCAGCTGCCCCTCCATCTTCTTGGAACCACCAGACCCCCCTTCTCTCCATTATCGAGACCCTGGAGATCCACCGCCCCTCCTAAAGACAGATGGCATCTGTGAGCCACCCTCATCAAGAATCCACCAAATTATTTGGATATCCATCTCTACCTATACACTCTATCTAAAGTTCCTCATTGCCTCCCTCATTGTTTGCTCCTCTCCCCAGCGCTGGCCACCCCATCACCACTCGTGACGGCTAGATCTTCATATTAGGGACCCTCTGGGCACTCACATAACGTGTGACCTATCCAATTCTGGCTAGACATTGGTCATACTATGTCGGACCTTCATTGATATATCCACCAGCCTTCTTCCCCTCACCGGAACAAAATTTGGTCGGCGCCACCCCCCCGACCATTCACTTCTATTGTGAACCAGTGACCCCTGGGGTGTTTTATTCAATCTAGTTGGATCCCATTGCGACTATTTTCCATGTCATATCCCTAGTGTCCCATTTGGGAAACTTCAATGGAGAGCACCCCATCAGCCCACTATGTGCCTCCTCCCTACCATCATTGACCAGGCACAACCCACCATATATATCTTCCCTCTATGGGCCACTAGGATGTCACCAGACCACCGTCGGCTGATCTGACATCAGATCCTTCTCGGAGTAACCCCCATACTTTTTTTTTCAAGGATCCACATTTCCCCAAAAATGGCCTTGGTGGGACTTCCCAAACCAAAATGGGTATGGGCGGACCATTGATGTCCATATTATCTCTGCACGAGATTTTCTTAACCCAAAACAGGTTTTCATAGTTATGGTGTGACCCTCTTTGGGATTGTAAGGAGTTTTAAGGCCCATCCAGTAAATTAAATTAATCAAAATTAAATAATTTAATTAATTTAATTATAATATTAAATTAAATAATAAAATTATTAATTTTTTTAAATAATAAATTAATACATGGAGGATAAATTAATTTAATTTTGGAGTTAAATTATTTTAATTAGTTAATTTAATTTTTTGAATTAAAATTTAATTAAAAATGGATTGATATCAATAAATTATTTGAATTTACACAATTCATTTAATTTAATTAAAATTCCATTGTACTTAATTCATTGAAATTTAATTTTATTGCACTTTAATTGGACCCGCATACTAGTATTTAGGACCAACCTATGTATGTCTTCCTTCATTTATTAAATTAATTATTTTAACTGTGTGTGATATTTTTAATTAATTAAATGGTGTTCTACACACTGTCTTTATTTTTGGTCAAGTTTTAGAAGGGTGTGTGTTTCCAAACTAATCTTATTTCATTTACACCCATAGTCCCCCTTACATACATACATGAATTCTTGTTCCTAAAATGAAAATAATTTATGATGTGGACCTCACCAAGATGAGGTGGTATGCCTTGGTGAAGATGATGCATGATGTAGACCCTTCTATGATGTGGTGAACTCTATATGAGAATCAGGCATTCTGGAATGGGATGAGCTGCATCAACAGTTAAGAAATGACTCAGGTATCATGACCATATGTCATACTAGATTCTCAAGACCAGTTGGGTAGTTATATTTCATTAATACATAGATTCATTATTTTATGCAATTTATAATAGCGGAAAAATACATAAAAATATAAATAATAAAATGCATAAATAAGAAGCATATAATTTTTTTTATTAATGTTTAGTTATGATCACGATAACATAGAAGAACAAGATTAATAGAAATGGTTTTTATTCATCGATATAAAAACACAGAAACCCCCATAGAGATAATATTTCCCAACCACCTTTTATCATTCGAATTTAACCAAAACTGGGTTTTTGAGGTGCTCATAATTTTATAGCTGAGGGTGCCTCTTATTGTTAGAGATTTTTTTACGAGATGGGTGGGTTGACTTAACTAATGTGGTACTAAGGATTATACATAGGTAACTTTCTATAATTTTAAAGAAAATCATTGAGTAAATAATTTTTTTATTTTAGAACTTGAGACTTCACTAAATAGGTTAAGGAATAATTAGTTAATTTGGTTGGATAGTCAAAAGCCTATCTTGAACTATTTGAGTAGTGGTGTATCCATAGATTGTAGACAATAAGGGGAGGTTCCAAGATCCTTTACACATGAATAATCAAGATACAAAGTATTTATATTCAAGAATAGAGGGTTCCATGAATTTAATAAAATAGTGGGAGAAATTTATATGATTAAATTAACAAAAAATGTATAATTCAGTAATCAAGATAAATTGTACTAATCTGCTAGATTTTATTTCGGTATAAAATAGAAATTTATACCATAATAAGCATTTTTATAATTATCCGACAAATTAAATGTCCAAACTAGTATGAATTTCAAAGTGTTGTACAGGTTCTTGCATAAAATACTACGGTATAGTAAGATCAAGGTGTTGGAGTCCCTATACCTGTATTGCTACCTCAGGAAGAAAAGGTCTAAATTTTCATATACGATACAAATTTATAAAGTATATGAAGATTATGTCATAATTATATCACCAATGTCCAATGTTTTTTGTGGTTACAACATCCGGGAAAGGAGGATTCAACTTGTAGTATCATCTCCGATATGTTTTCCAAGAGAATGTGAAGAAAAATATGTATGGTGAATATTACACTGGCTTTGTGTAAATATGAAAGGTGGATCATTATCATTCAATTAATCCCAATCTTATACCTGAAAACTCCAATTGTATTTATGGTTATAAATAAAATTATGGAGTAAAATCTTCATTTCTTTTTTGGTAAGGTTTTCCAAGTAAATAAGAACTTTAAGAAAGTACAATACTTAATTCTTATAGATAAGAACTTGAAAGAAGAGGTCAAAAGTTTAATGGAAAATTAAAATGCCAATGTAAGATTTTCAATGTCTTTAGATGAAGGGTTTGGTGATTAAACATGAATTTTATTTTCATCACATAAATTGAAATAATATTTTGAGGTTTGAATACAATGAACTGAATATAATAAGAAAGTAATAGATTCTTCTTGGGTGAATATGCATCAATTAAAAATATTTTTTCTGTCATACTTCATGGAAATTTAATAAAATATTCCTTTCACATATGTGTATTGAAATATAGTAACCAATTAATAGTAACATTAGAGGATGTAAGGTGTATTCTCCAAGGAACTAAGAAAGGTTGATTCCTAATTCAGTGGTGAGAAACACATAACCTATAATTTCAATGTTAATGACTCAAGTAGAAATATTATTGAGTATAACCAAAAAATATATCTCATGTTCCCATTGGACACTAGGATACATTATTATGGGTTTAGGAATGAATGTTATTTATTCTATCTCATATTCAATAAATGGTTTAGTGATACTTGAATCATTGGAAATAAGTGATGAATATAGAATGTAATACTTATTTACCCAAGTGTGGAAAGGTAATTGTTTTTCATTTAAAACTAAAAGTATACATTAAGGATATACCAGGTTTTTATTTAGGCTTGGTATAGCTAAATACCTATGGTATTATAAACGTATTTAGTTTGGACAAAGAAACCTTTAGAAATAAATATATTCCAGAAAGCTTCTATATTTAGTTCAACAAGAGTGTGTCAACTATTCCAAGGGTGAGCTAGCAGGGAAGATAATTCATAAGATTACTTTACATATTTAATTAATGAGAAAGTGAAGTATGGTATATAAATGGTCAGAAGATTTTATATGATTTGTGAAAGCATGTTGAATTATATCTTTACCACACATTTATCAATATATATAATGTTTCCTGGATTAATTCATAAATACACATTACGTTATCTACATAAGGAAAGTAATGTTAATAAGGAGTACTGATGACAAGTCTTATATGTTAACATTGATCAATAAAATATAGCATAGAGAAATTTGTAAATTCTCATTTTATACATCACAGTTATGATGTTAGTAGAATTAATGTTGCAACTTTCATAGACTTCCATTATATTTCAAAATATTATTTGAAAATAATTCAGATATCCCATAACCACATGCAAACTATAATGACTAATGGATATCATAATATTTGTATTATGTTAGTAATCAATTATGTCATAAGAACATGTGTTTCGAAGCAAAGTGTTTTATTAGGACATAAAAAAACATTCATCAAGAGAAACACATTTTAAATCAATGTAAATTTCCTAATGGTTGTTTAGGATATTACATAAATCCCTAAGATATAAAAGTGTTAGTCAAGTGATATATTATATTTCTATATAAGGGTTCCCATATCTACTTGAGATAGTGGGTGTAATATTGAGTTGGATTTAGTAAATGATAAAGATTCACATATAGTTGGCCTATGAACTAGTTCCACAAGAGACAGGTAATGGGTATATTCCAGAGACCCATACTACATAGGAAGGTTAAAACCATAGTGATGGTTTTATATTCATTGCAGAAATTGATACATTATTCAGTGAGAATAATGATTCAAACAAGAATTTATTTTATAGAAATATTTAAAATTGACAATACATATTAAAATTCAATAACAGATTCCTTGTATCAAAGTGTAATGGGGATTATTATTTTGAATACTATGGTGGTTATTCATGTGAGTTGATACATGGATGGTAGAAGATTAGTACCAATAAGGCTTTATTGTTTACACCAAGTCATTATTATTAAATCAATTATTATTTTAATTATCAAAACTAACATATAAGATAATTAAATTAGCCATTCAATGTCAATATCAACTTTCCTGGAAGGTGTCTATATGACATAACCCAAAAGGGATGATGACACTATTGGATGATAATAAGGGTTTAAAGTTACTAAAATCCATTTCATGATTAAATAAACAATATCTTATAGCATTTATTTGGAATTATTCTTTTCCATGTGTCTACCAAAGGTTACTTGGAGAACCATAGTTTTCAGAGAGAAATATTTTCATCAAGATATGGAAACAAAAATATTGGTCTTACAACTAGTTAATACCGGGATAAAAGTAATTCAGCAGTGATTGACTTAAAGTAGCAACCTAGGTTCCAGGGAACTTGATCTACTGAGGTAGATAAAATGGTTAGTTGGACCTATCCAATCATACATATACTAACATGGTATTGAAAAATAAAATTTGGAATAATTAAAGAGAATAATTCATCCCAATGTCACATGGTATAAATTTATCGAAGTGGATATCAAAATTTATAGGAGTAGATTTAGCGGTGTGTTTCATTCCACACACATTAGAGATGGGTTAATTTAATATTCAATGATATTTACATGAATTTATATTTCCATTATATACTTTATAGTAGGAAGATATCATTGATTTTTAGGAGAACAATACGTAAAGTAGTCTGATTTATCTTATTGTACTTGGGAATGTATAAAACATATGTACATGGTAAGTGGTGAATACAAGATAATAGTATTGAGAGGACATAAAATAGCCTTCCTTAGATCAATGTGATTTAATATCATAGTTAGGATAAGGTTATGAATGATAAAAATTTATAAAAGCTAGTGGTATCCATATCTACAACACTCAAGTACGTTGCAGCTCCTAAGGCAACTATTAAGTAGTTATTAAATGAACTGATTTACTCTAGTACCTGGAATCAAACCTACAAAGTAAATTTTTATCATAATAGCAATTATCATAATGGTACTAGACATGATGCCAAGTTTTGAATGTGGAAAATGGTGGTATACTTAGGGAAACCATCTCTTGAGAAGTTTTACTTATATATATGAGGTCTCACATAGAAGAGTTTCCATGCATCAGAAATGAGGTAGACCAAGCAGCTAAAGATGTTACTCAAAAAAACATGATCTTAATCATGTAAAATCTAACATGTTTTGATACAAAGATGGCTCTAGTGTAGGTGGGAGTGTTTTAATGGTGGCTTCCATGGATACAACTTCAATAGTGCTTTTAATTATCATATCCTTTATACAGATTAAATATACATGATGTATTCTTAATATTATATTGAATGATTTTCTGTGTCCACTATTGAAATGGTAATTTCCATAGATTAATTATAGTAACAAAGGGTTATCGAAGATCCCAGGCTATAATGAGATCCTCGAGATACTTTTACAATAATCTTAAAAAAATGACATATGGTCTAGATAAATCTTAAAAACTGAACACAGTATATTTTTTACTATTAGGTGCTTGGGTATCATAAGAATTGAGACTTATTCTCATGAATTCCAGACATGGTGATCTCTATTGGGGAGATTAAGAGGATAAAATCTCCAATAGGAACACTACATATTTCAGGTGTCATTGGTTGTTCTTATATACGGACATGTGTATTAGTCTCCTGACATGATATCATTATCAATGTGTAACATTTGATTGCATATTTTGATGCAAGAAAAAATCCATGAAAAAAACATCATAGTGAGATAGCTTGTTTTGTGTGAGTCATTGGTGGTATGATAATGGATGAATGGTCAAGAATACATATTTCACTCCAATGTTAAAGAAGTAATATATATCAAGTCTAGTTGATCTGCATGGTAGTGTCCTTATAAATAATTAGACAAGGTAGATGAAAGTTAAATCCATCTAGTTAAATCAACAAATAATAAAACAATAAAAGGGTGATGACAAAATTTTGTGTCCTTATTTATGAGATATTTGAAGAAAAATAGATTATAGTACATGGTATATATCCATAGGTTGGTTGTCATTGCTATGAAAATTCTTATCTCTTTAGGGGCCTTGATGGGTTGCTAGACTCATCTCCTGGTATATGGATTTTATTCACTACTATCAATATAAGGTCATCGTGGGTCACACATAATAGTGTATTCAATAATCCTCTATATTCAGTTGAATAGGTATATCTTACACAGTAGGCCCCACCATGGGGTCTGATTGTTGTCCAATTTATCGATCATCGATAAATAAATATATTCATATTATTCAAGTAAATAATAATTGTTATTGGATTTATTTATTTAATGTATTTACAAGTTAATTAAATATGAGAAAATATTAATTGAAGGAATATTATTTAATATTCCAGGTTCATTTAATTTTAAGTAGGAATTATGAGTAGAGTTAATGACTTGGGTTTTGTCATGTAACATATTAAATATATATTACAAGTATGAAATAAAAATAATTATTGACACATTTTAGTTTTTCATAATTATTTATTTAGTGGACATGAAATAATTGGGGGATGGGGAACCTATATGGGTATTTTCATAATCCACTATAAATAAGTGGAGAGATGCTCTAGCTTAGAACTATTCATGGATAATGTTATAGAGCCTCTCTCTCCTATTTCTTTTTATAGAGAGAATCTATCAATCCTGGTGTTTGGATCATGTTCTCCCTCATACATTAAAGGCATGTTGATGTGGAGATCGTCATGGAATCAAAGGTGTCATTGGATATCCATGATAGCACCTAGAATTCAACAATTTATGATCCAATAGATTTTTGAAGTGTGTGTAAATGATATTGAGGTATCCCACTATGGATCTATTAAGAAATGATTTCCGATATTGAGTTTCAGTCAAGAATGACTTTAGATCGAAAATTGTATTTTAAAAAAATAAATTTATCTATTTAATCTATGTGAGATCCCCATACCTTACTAGGGCCCATGTCTCTGGAGAGGAAAATTCATGTCATCCCGATGATGAAAAAAGTTTAAAATCTATAAACCACGAGCTTCCGTTGCAACCTCAGTACCTTCCGTAACATGATTTAGAAAGATAAGGAATTCATTAACATGGTATAAAAAACTGAGTTCATGGTTTTCAGGAAAGATAGTTCTTACCATTCCTTACTCGGATGACCATGGCACCATCTACATGTAATGGCCCCACTTCATATCACCAGTGCCTCAAATAATACCTCAACGGTCAAATGTGTAACACCTTGAGACTTTATGAAATATGTTTTTAATAGGGTTAATTTCTATGATAGTTTATGTTATACACAACATTGGGTTTTAAATAACCACATTATACTTTTAAAATATTATTATCTAATCATGATCATTATAATCTAGAGCTTAAATTGATTTTTATTTTTAACATCTTGAGATTTTATGATATATTTTTTTTTCAAATCAATTTTAGTAATTTATACCATTAATTATATGAAAACCATTTTTATCTTTCACTACACAGAATAGCAAGTTTAGCATTAATTTCATGCAAAATTGTTTGTATCTTGATATACATTCAACGCCAAGTTAAACAAACATGAAACATTGTTAAAATGTTACTATTTAATATCATATTTATCAACTAGCTATTGGAATGGTCGATATGACTAGAATTAAAAAAATAATGAAAATATATGTCTAACACATTTATATAAAATGAATTTTCTGTGAATTATTATTTATAAATGAAAATAAAAACTATTTGAAAATAAAGATAATCTTCTTCTGAAATAAATTTTGATGAACAAAAATGTGTTTTACCTAACTAAAATAATTAAATCAGTTTTAGTGAATTATTTTAATGAAATTAATACATTATTTAATCAGTATATTTTTTAACATTAATCTTAATTATTTTTATGATATTAGATTAGAATAAATTTAATTTTATGCCTAAAAATTGTACTTCTCTAAAAAGCAGTCTTTTGGCCTTTTAGGAACTCATTTTAAAATTTATTTTCTAAAACATTTAAGAAATTCATTTGAAAAAAATATTAATTTATGAAATCATATTGTAAAAATCAATGAGGAGTAAATTTTAGATAATTTTATGAAAAGATAAATGTTTCAATGAATGGTGGAAAATACCAGTTTTTATTAAGAATTTATATTTATTATAAAATATTTAACCACATAAATAATTTACTATGCTTTTAAAATAATCATTAGTTCACATAAATATATATTAATCCAATTTAAGTAATTTTATTAAATTTTATATTTAATTTTGATATTAAAACAATGTAAACTTTTAACCACTTTCTCTTTGAAAACCTATTTTCAAATCATGCATACATGATTAACATTAAATTTAATTTTTACACTTCTATGGATGGTATTTAAAACTGGATTAAATATTTAGAGTTAGAATAATATATATTATATAATACATTCAACATATTTTATGACAATAATTAATAGGGAAAATTGTGACAATTATTTATCGTGATTAAGGTAAAAATATGTTTATCACATGTTAAACTAAAAATATAGGTATTAAAAATAAACAAAAACTTTTACAGCACTCATTGTCTAAAAATATACTTATATAATATCTTCTAGGATCTAGAATTTCCTAGTTTTAATCCTTGCAGCTTGTGAAAATTTTAGTTCCACCATCTTCTTTTCAAAAATTACCACTGTTCCACTCAACACACATATAAATGGCCACCCAATCTCCTCTTCTTTTCAGAATACCAATACCATTTGGTTCAGAAAATACCTACCCAAAACCCATACCTAATTCACTCATATCATCCTAGAGGCATAATTTTTGTGATAATTAAATCCTTATTGTTTTTTTTCAGACCAGAATAATTTTTCCAAATAAGTTGTTACATCCCTAATAGAGCATATTATCTTATTTCTTCCTCCACCTCATTAAGTTATTATTAAACACTACTTATATTATAAATTCAGTATACTCCATATATAAATATGTTATTTTTTTAAATTAATAATCTAAATCATTTTCACCATCCATCAAATGGGATATGAAATAGTCATTCATGTGTATGACATAATACTACCTCGAGAGCTGATGTCATTCGGCATTCCATTGCCACCGAAAACGTCTAGAAATAATTATTTATTAATTATTTATATAATATATTTATCATAATGTTATTATTTTTAATCAATATATTACATACTATTTCTTACATTACATTCCATGGGAATACAATAACTTTGTTTGTGTGTATAGTGGACTACCACCTCGTGAAGTGATTTGATTCATTCTTTTAATTATATTTACATAAGAGGTAATAAGGATATGATTAATTAAATATATGTGATATATAAATGAAATAAAAATTATTCTATAATATTAATATATTATTCAACTTTCTTTCTTTCTTTCCATTGGGAAAATGGAAGCAACATTCATGTGTACATATGACCTACCATCTCAATGAATGAAATATATCATTTCCCATATATTACTTTTTTGGATCACTCTAAATAAATTTATACTTAATATATAGGATATTTATATTGTGGCTAATATTGTGATTATTATTGAATCATGATCAATTTAATAGTACAAAAAATAAAAAATAAAAAGACACACGAAAAACAAAGAAGTTATTTCCCAAAATATGATTTTAACATGGAATTGTTAATAAAAGGTTAATATAAGGTCATAAGTGAATAAAATATGTTATGATGTATATAGATTTGGTTCAATAATATATTTATAATAAAATCATATTTTTTATACAAGAGGATTTTACATGTTTGAATGATGTCGAGACTTACGGTAAGGGATTTTTGTTAAACATTTTACTTCTATGAAACATATTCCACATTCACATCCTATTTATTTTATGTGGGGTATATACTTAACTTTAAGGTATTTTATTATTATTATCATGATAATTATTTTTTTTACATTTCCAATATTGGATTTCCCATTTTGTGGTCTAAGGATCAAGTTTTACCATAGTTGTAAGGGATTTCATCTTATCATTCATTCATTGAGACATATGTTATGTAATGCACATATTAGGTGTATATACATCCCCATTGACATATAAAATAACAAATTTATATATTAACATGAAATTTTAGGTTTTATTTAATGTTATTCCTTTATTAGGCATATAATTCCAAGCAATTAAAGAGATATTGATTTTATATTGTAATCTCGACATTTATTGGTATTTCATAGGATTATGTTTTTGCTAATAAAATATTATTATCCATACATAAATAAACTCATTAATTTCCTTCTTCAATAGTTATGCAATTAGAATACATGTTTCCCATCATTTTACTTACATTATTTTCTCAGGAGTTCAAAGGAATGATTTTTGGAAAAATTATATTTATTTCTCTCTTCGGTCAAAAACACTTTTTCATCAAAATAAATGTTTTATAAAAAAATAAAAAATGTTTTTTTGAAAAATCTATAACTAATTTATTGAATACATTTTACCTATTTTTCTTTTATAAAAAAATAATGTAATACTCATGTAATGATCCAAACAATGTGAATTTATCTTGTACCAAAGGTGTAAAAGGAATCATTGTTTTAACATGTATAAAAAGTATGACATTTTCTTCCACCATTGAAATAGGTTTTTTAAATCTTACAATATATGTTTCAATTTTATATTTATGGAAATTTATTTTTATGAAAATTTATGCTTTAATTTCATTCTTCATAGTGGGGAGGAAATTTTCCTCATTACAAATTTTAAATGATTTTTAAAGATTCCTTTAAATGTTTTCATGGTCATTTTCAAAAAAAAAATTTAAAATGGTATACGTTTTAAAATTTTGTTTTAAAAACGAAATGATATTTTCATTAAGAAATTTTTTAAATGAACTTTCATAATCATTTTCTATCTACAATTATATCAGTTGATGTTCTGTATTACTTAATAGGGTTATGATCCAAGGATACCATTATTATTCATTCTCTTAAGTGTTTTTTTATGATGGAATGATCTTTGTTAATACCATTTCACTTCCAGAGGTTATACCATAAGGGAATTATTATATTGATTATGATCTGAGGAAATGATGAAATGATTATGAAACATGTATCTTTTTCAATAGGTAATAATATGATGAAATGTTTATAAAACCCATGTCATTTCCTAGGTTATGATATGATGAGTGTTTTATGATATTGTGGTATAAATATGTATGATTATCATTTTTTTAAAGGTTGGACCTATGTTGAATTACAATTAATTAGATAAATCTTGATATCTCATGAGATAAATATGACTGGAATGGGGTGTAAACCTAGTTCAGTAAGGGACCTTTCCTAATATGATGGTATTTGGAGTGAACCATAACCATGATGTTTTATGGAGTTAACCCATTCAACTATGATAGGGTTTTAATTGATCCTTGACTATATTGAGAATGATTTTATATTCTTATATTTATGCTACAATTCCATGCCTTATGAAAATGTTATTCTCTAATTCCCCGAGTTATTTGATTCCATTATTACTCTTCTCAAATGAAAAAACAAACATTGTTATATGTCAAAATATTATGATCATTGATTTTTAGGGTATGGGATTCAAAGGATAAGATCATATATCTTACCCTTACTGTCATGTCATGATTATGTGAACAGTGATATCTCACACTGTAACACTACTGAGCATCAAAAATCACCTTTTATTATGTTTCCTTTCCCAAGGTTATGAAAACAATGTTATATCTTGGTAATTCTTGTGAATATTAGTAATGGTAAATATCTTTATGTGAGATGTTCAAAATATTTCACCAAATTAATGGATTTTTTATGATGTCTCAAAGGACATCAAAATATTATGGTCCTCAGGAATGTGCTTGTATAACGTAATGAATATTCATATAAAAATATGTAATATATATCTATGAAAATTCTGCTTCATTATAGTTGGTATCAAATGATAGGTTTATTTATCCTTTGGAAACTAGGATAAGAAAATGTTAGGGAGATCCCTAGGGATATTTCTAATGATATTTCTACTGATATTTCTAAGGATAAATCTATGAATGAGTCCAAGTATATGAAAATATCCTTGGATAATGGTAAAGGATTTAGGGAGTGGATTACATTAAATTACTTCCCTTTCTAGATACTGCATGTGGATGTGGCTCCAGTGCAGTTCTATATAGGGTTAATAACTTTGAAAATGGTGTTTTGAACTGGACTCGATCTCCATTTTGTGCAAAAAAATGGGCCTTGATGCACACCTTGTATGACACTCATATGGTTTATGATTTGTAAATTGAAAAACTCTTTATAAACCATCACGATGAATTTAAAAAATGACCATGAATGAATAAGGCTGAACCTAAGGCGTAACATATTTAAAAGAATGTTTCAGGATTTTGATATCATATAAGATATTTTTCATGATTATATGGTTTTCGAATATGATTATTATTTCCCATAAAACACATTTTTTTAAACCAGTTGATGGAATTAGGAGGGATCATGTAGGAATTGAATCTAGTGGAAACTTTGGTGAAATTAGCCACCAAATTTGATGATTAGTAGAGAGAATGATATTATGATTATGTATAATTAGCTATCTCCATATTTGATTAGCAATAAGAACATAGGTATAACTTGTAATTCATAAAATAAGAGGAAATTGTTTTTTTGAAATTTTAGATAGTAACCAAAATTAAGGGAAGCATATTCATATTTCAACATGTTAAGAATGTGTAAAAACTAGAATAATATTTCAAATGAATATGATGAAGTTATATGTGTGGAAAATAAGTCCACAAAGTGAAACATTATCAAGGATTTCAATGTATTATATATGGGGAACATTGGACATATCCATTTCAATACCATGTCACAAGAATTAATTTCTATATCATGGAAGTACCTATTTCATGTAAATCATTGAAGTGGAAGGATTGAGGAATTATGGTATTTGGATTCATGAATTATGTTATGGGAGTACATCAGCAATGGTATATTGGTTATAATAATAAGATAACATTTAAGGATTGTGTTAATTGTTTGATGCATAGATGTATTTTGGTAAGAAGAACTGCAGAGTTATGGACACCATTATGTGTTTATGAGTTCAATGATGATCATAAGTTCAAAGTATAATACATCCCTTTTTTAGGATTTATGTAATTGGATTTTATTATTATTATGATTTCTTTAGACTCAGTTAGGAAAATACATCACTAGTATTGTATATTCTTCAGTGAGATAGTTATTTGTGAGCGAATTCCTTTTTATGGACATATGATTTATGGTATTGGAATACTTTACAGTTTATATTATCATTGACGTTAAGGTGATTATGGGTTAATGCTATTTAATATTGTTTTTAAAAATATTTTTTTGGGAAAAATGATATCCCAAAGGGTGCATTACAAACAATTGCATCTAGAAAATCTGTAGAGGTTGAACCCACAACCGAAGGATGAAAGGGTTATAGTGCCTTCCACTATCCCATAAGAAAGAGTATTTATGGTGGGATAACATAAAGAGATGTATCATTGAGTGTGTATCTTGATTACTAGAATATTTATATGTCAAGTATGAGAGACAACTTTCTAAAAGGATTTTATGACCATTATTCAGACAAGAAAGGAAATTGGAAGAAATCATTGTAGGTTTTGTTATCAAATATCCCAATACATTTAGAGATAATAATGATACAAGGGTTGTAGTCAATCACATTATAATGTCAGCACACATTATCTCTTTCAGAAATTATTTCTATTTGTATATGATATGAAGCATATAAATTAGGAAAAGGTTATGGATTGTGGTCAGTATAACATTATATTGTATCTAATCACGATTTGAGGTTTACCTCGAATATTTGGTGATGTATTTAGAAGGATCTCAATATAGATATTATTTTTAGTATTGTGTACTCAGATAGCTAGCCAGTCTAACAGAACATTTGAAACCCTATAGGATGTGCTAATATATTGTTCTATCAATTTCAATAGTTTGGGATAAACACATTACTCTAGTTGAGTTTTCTTATAACAGTACCTTTCATTAGAGCATTCTGATGGATTCTTATGAATCACTTTATGGAATGCAGTGTATAACTCCAATTCATTATACTGAAGTTGTAGAACAAAAGTAATTAGTACCTAGGATAGACAACTAAATTGTAGATAACGTTAGAGCCACTCAGAAATGCGTAAGGGTATAAATTTTTTTAGTGAAATGTTATAATGATAACCATTAATGAAATCTAAAATTTGAAGTTATTGAGTAGGTGCTTCTATGAATGTCTCCAAGGACTAAATTAGGGAAAACTGGGACCTATTTATATTAGTCCCTTTGAAATTACTTATCATATCAGGACCATATAATATCCCTTGGTTCTTCTAAAAAACCACTCCCATATTCTATATGTGCTCCATGTATGTCTCCTAAGAAATTATATACATGATCCTTCAATTGTATATAAATAATAGGTTGTACCGAAGGAGGGGGAAACTTTTTATTACGAAAATCTAGTTGAGATTCGAGATTTTAGGGTGAAAGTGTTGTGAAACAATACCACTCCCTTAGGAAATTAATTATGGTAAAAAAATCTTGAAGAAGCTACGAAGGAACCTTAGGACGTGGAGATGCATAAGCATACCCAATTATTGTTACCAATGTCGTAAATTTTGAGGGTAAATTTTATTTTTTGTGGGGTAGAATGTAACATTCAAAGATATTATGAAATATATTTTAAAAAATTACTTTAAATTTTTTAGTATCCTCCATTATACTCAAAAACGATTTTAGCTTGAGATAAAGGAAACACTGAGTGTATCTTGTGATACACTAAACTCAAAGGATAAATGAATCATGACATGCTACTAAAATATTAATATTTAATATTATAGTCATCATATAGCTATTAGAGTATATGGTATGAATATTATTTTTTAAGTTATGAAAATATATTATCTAATAATGTGTATTAAATTAATTTTTTATTGACCAATTAATTATAAATGATAATAAAACTTATCTGAAAACAATGGAAATCATTTTTTCAAAAACTATTTTTATGCACATAAATGTGTTTAATAAAATAAAATAAACAATTCACTATTAACAAATTATTTTAATTTAATTGTTTAGATATATATTCAATCATGTTTTTAACATTCCTCTTATGAAATTTCTATAAAATTAATATGAATAAATCCAATTGTTACCTTAAAATGTATTTTGAAAAAAAAACAGTCTTGTCAACATTATCACCATTATTTTATTTTATTTTATTTTATTTTTAAAAATTTCATATCTTAAATATGAATTTCACAATTACCTTGTAGTGAACTTCTGATAACTTTCTAAAAACATTAATTTTTCAATTCATAATGAAATATATAGGTTTTTATTAGGAAATTTCATTGATTCAAAAAAAATAATTCATGGAAAAAACTACGATTGTTCTAAAAGTTATATTATTTGAATTATATATATATTAAATAAAATTTTTCAATTTAATCAATTTCATTTTTAATTTTTATAAAAATACATTGTAAACTTTTTAACATTTTCTCTATGACACCCCACTTTCTCATTGCATCTCTGGGATAATTTTTAAATTAAATATTTCCAACTATGTGAATTGAATTTGTAAAAATGGATTACATATTTTTAATTTTAATAATAAATTTGATATAATAATTTCAAATTAATGTTTGACCCTATTGAATATTACAAATAGTAAAAAATATTCACCACGATTAAGGTGAAAATGGGTTTACTAGAGGAATAAACCCAAAGATATGGGTTAAAAAGTTTCCCATACATTTATAAAAACAATTATGGCCATATTTGGAAGATAAAACATCTATGTTCTGTAATGTTATTTTTTTTCTTTTTTAAATTATAAAAATGTTGGTACACTATTTTCTTTTAAAAAATTACTAGTGTGGCTGTCCCCTCACTTATAAATGGCCACACCCTCTCCTATACACATCATACTCCAAAAACCATTTTTATAATCCAATACCTAATGAAATTACTTAAATACCTACTCTCATTATAGCCTTGGTTTGTTCAGAAATCCAATCCAAGAAACATTTTGGTAAAGACCAAAATATGTTTTCTAAAGAAAAGGTAACATCCCAAACCGAGAATATTATTTTATTTCATCCTCCATATCCTTAAATATTAATTAAAACATTAATATATTATAACCACTATATTCTAAAAATAAAGTAATGTTATTATTTTAATTTCACAACCTAGATCCTTCTAATATTCCATCAAATGGGTTGCAAAATCATCATTCAAGTGTACGGCAGACTACCTCCCCACGAACTGATGTCATTCAATTCACCATTACCACCACTCACGGTAGGACATAAAAATTGGAATATTATATTTATTATATGATTATTCTTCATTAATTTTTATTTCACATGATACTTCTTACTTTATGTTTTTTGGGATAAAATAATGTCATTCATGTGAATGGTGGACTACCACCTTGGGAATAGATTTGATTTGTTTATCACATATAATTTAGATAGAAGGTAATAAGGAAAGGTTAAAATAAATATATTTGATACATATATATATATGAAATGAAAAATATTTTTTAAGTTAATATATTATTTTTCTTTAACACTTTCTGTTAGGAAAATGGAAAAAACCTTCATTCATACGTATGGCCAACCATCTCTGTGAACCGTGTATTTCAATTAGTATATATAAATTTTATGGATCCCTATATATACATGTATACTTAATATAAAGGATATTTATATAATGTTTAATATTTTTGAGATTATGGATCCATGATCAACATAAGAGGACTAAAAATACCAAATAAAAACATACATAAAAAACAAAGCAGTTATTGCCTAAAATGTGACTTTAGCATAGAATTGTTAATAAATTGGTAATAACATGTCATAATAAATTCATATACAGTGTGATATAAATAATTATGTTCTATATTAAATTTTTAGTAAACTTGTATTTATTATATAGTAGGTTCAAACATGTATGAAGAATGTTAGGACTTGATGTAATAGATTTCAGTCTCATTTTTTACTACTATGAGACACATGCCAAATTAACCACCTAATTTTTTTATTTGGTGTATACAATTAACATGAATGTATATTTTTATTATTATCCTGATAATTATTTGTATTATAATATCTATTTAAACATCTATCTTTAATGGGGATTACATTTTAAAATTTATCAAAGCGATAAGGGATTTATGTCTCAATTTGCCTTCATTGAAAAATATGTTATGTTATGCACCTATGAGCTATATATACATCCAATTTGACATGTAATATCATCAATTTAATTATTATCATGATTTTTTTTTATTTTTTTTATTTTATTCCCTCATGGATATTATAATTCAATTCTACCAAAGTGGTAAATATTTTATGTTCCTATCTCATTATTTATCGGGATTGTTTATGATTTTTTATCAAAAATAAATTATTATGATACATATCTCAATAAACTCAGGAATTTTATTATCCTTTGGTCATGTCATTAGATTACATGTCTTCCATTTTTTCTTCTCTTTATGTACTCAAGTGTTCAAAATAATGTTTTTTAGAAAAATTGTAATTATTTCTATCTTCAGTCAAAAATAAAATATCATTGAAAAAAATGTTTTCTAATTTTTTTTAATGTTTATTAAAATTTATATATCATTTATTAAAAATATTTTTACCCATATTTTATTTTTTTTAAATGTTTTTAATTTAATAATCACGTCATTTTCCAGAAAATTCTTGATTGGATTATACCAAAAATGCAAAATAATATTTTTTTAACATGTATAACTTGTATTGAATTGTATTATAGTAATTACCACTCAATGATTTAAATATTAAATTATATATTTCAAGGTTATTTTTAATTATTTTTTTAAAAAATATAAAGTTTTAAAATATGTTTCTCAAAGAAGAGAAGTTATTATATTCAATTAGTGTTTTTAATAATTTTTTAAGCTTCCTTTATATGTTTTCAGGGATATTTTCAATGAAAAGTATTCTAAAATTGTTTTATGTTTTAAAAACTATTTTTAAATGTGGAAAGGATACATTCCTCGACATATTTTTTAAATGGTCCATCAAAATAATTGGCCATCTAAGATGACATTCTTTGATTTTTCCTCTACCTTACTATGGAAACAATTCAATAATACAATTCCTATTCTTTCTCAAAATCAGGTTTTGATGATGGAATGATGTTTAAGAAACCTATTTATAATCCATCGGTTATTCCGTGAGAAAATTGATATGAAACACACTTTTTTCACAGGTTATGCTGTGATGAAATGGGGAAATGGTAGTGAGAGTTGTCTCTTTTCCAAAATTTATAAAATGAAAAAAATTTTATAATATCATTTCATTTCATGTTTTATGATATTATGGATGTTATATGAATTTTTGGAACACTTATTTTTTATTTTCTTTTTTTGATGGGTGGGCCCAATATTTCGCTCCAATGAATTAGGAACAAATTGATAATTATTGATATAGAAAGGATGGAAATAGGGTGTTACCCTTGTTCAGTAAGGGAATTTTTCCACTATGATGGTCCTAAGAGTAATACATAATACTATGATAGTTTTTGGAGTGAACCCATTTCACTATTATATCCTCGGTAGTGATCCTTGACTACTATGGTAATGATTTTCTACACTTATTTATATTCCACAATCCCATGTATTATGCTAATGTTATGTTATCATAGTTTGTGTTCATTGATTCCCTTACTATTCTTGTCATATAAACCTAAAATATTTATCCCATGTTTCTAGATTATGATATCTAATTCATAGGCTTTCTGTTTTAAATTTTAATATCATGAGTAATACCCTTATGCTCATTTCATGCTTATATGATCCTTGATATCTCACTTTCTTAACCTTATTCAGAATCTAAGCTCACCATTTTTTATTTTTTATTTCCCATGGTTATGAAGATTGGTTTTAAGAATGGTATGACTATAATGAGTACGAAAGGTGTAGATCATTATGGGAAATTTTAATGATATTTCAAGAAATAAGAATATTTTGTACTTATCTCCAAAGACACAAAACTATTACAGTCCTCAGGCATGTGTTTGTTTAATGTAATGAATATTCACATAAAAAGATATGACATCTCTGAATAGAAATCATGGGTCATTATATTATGAATAGGATCACATAATTTATGAAATATATATAAACATCCTATAAAACACAAATTTATTGATAAATTTTTAATAAATAATGACCTAGTTTTTAGTAATTCCATTTAATTTATCAAAAATTCATTTTCTTAAAAAAATTATATATTTTTTTGAGAAAATAATTTAATTAATTTTTTTACACTTCTAATTTTTTTTTTGAAAATATTAATATCATTGTTTTGAAATCAATGTGAAGTAATTTTTTAATTGTGATTTTTTATACATTTTCTGAAATGATTATTATTTTGATTAATAGTATATAATACTACTTTTTATGGAAAAAATTCATTTTATTTAAGGAATTTAAAATTTCCATTTTTTAAATGTATTAATAGTAAATTTAGGTCATTTATATTATTATTTACTATATTTACTTCATTTTAATCAGTTTCATGTGTAATTTTATTTAAAAACTATTTGTACTTTAGAAAATCATTGTTTGGAAAACCATTTTTTCATTGCATATGTGTGTTTAATTTTAAATTAAATCCTTCAACTTCGTGAAATAAAATTCTGTAAAATGAATTAAACATTTTTAATCAGAATAAATTATATTAGAAAATATTTCTAACTAAAGTTTTGGTTAAAATTAATAATAACAATATTAATTATCACAATTAAGTTTAAAATTAGTTTACTGGTGGGAGGGAGGGGTTAAATAAAACAATAATGGTCTGTTTTCCGAAAAACATATATCCAAACCCTTTTTTCTATCTATATTTCAATATAAAATTTCCCAAATTTTAAAATATATCTATTTTGAAGCATTTACTTTAGTAATGAATTTATCATTTGCGATACTTTTAGGAAATTTCCAAGTTGGTTCCCTCCCCAACACATAAAATGACACCTACTCTACTCTCCACTCCATGAATACAGTGCTTTTGGTTTGGAAAATAAATTACAAAAACACCTAATTAAATCTAAACCCATGAAATATGGTCCTTGGTTTGATAGTAAAACCATTGTAAGAAGGCTTTAGGGATTAACTTAAAGGGGTTCTCCGATGAAGAGGTATAGTTACTAACTATGTGTTTTCATTTTATTTCATCTTACAACTCATTAAAAACCTATCAAAATGTTATGGAATAATAAAACTAGTTCCATCCACATGATTATATGTTATTATATACATTTTATAACCTATATATGTCACATCATCTATCAAATGTGAAATGAAATCGTCGATCATGTGAATAGTAGACTGTCACCTCATGAATCGATGTAATTCATTTTCAATCACCACCTATCACAGATGGGTACAATGATTGATTTCATGTATATGTATTATTTAATTCCTAATTATAGTTTTATTAATCTAATATATAATATACCTTCTTACCTTCCAATTACTTGAGAAACAATATCTTTACTCATGTGTATGTGTGGACTACCATCTCCATGAAGTGATGCGACACATTTTTCATTTTAACATGGACAGTTATAGTTATAAATTTAATTAATATATTTTATAAATATGATATTATGCTTTTAAAAAAATTATAAATAATATTTAATTTTATTTCATTCCATCCATCCTGAAATTATAAACAATGCTCATGTGTTCCTATGGCATACCGTCTTCCTGAATGGTGTAATTCATTTTTTTATCCATGTATTTTTATGGATGATGATAAATATGTATATAATTATTTTATATGATATTTATATCATTATTAACATTCCATATATTTTGTAACTAATATAATAGTAAAGGGAAAAAGTATTGAACCAATACATACGTGAAAAACGAAGCAGTTATCACCCAAAATAGTGAAATTAATAATGAATTGTTAAACAATTGGTGATAAATAGTTATAATTAAATCATATATGATATGATATATATATTAGTATAGTTATGTAATATATTTAAAATAAATTTATATTTATTATACATTTTGTTCGTACATGTACAAAGGAATTCAAGTCTATTGGAAAGGTATTTTCATCTCAATTTTATTTTAATGGGAGACATGCCATATACACCACGTGTCTCATTTGTGTGGGGTATATAATGGACATTAATTTATTTTATTTTTTGAATCACGAAATATAAGGCATATAAATAATCATATAATATTATATCTTTTAGGGGTATTTTGATTCAACAGTTAAAAAAGTGGTAAATCCTATATATTATAATCGTATTACTTATCAAGATTTTTTATAATTAAGAATATAATGATGAAATTATATGATCATTCACTCAATAAATTATTGAATTTTCCTATAATTTATTTTTTAGAAATTTTATTATTCCCATTAATTTTTCTCTCTTTATGTACTCATGATACAAAAAATAATGCCTTTTTAGGAAAACAAAATTTATTTCCCATTGGTCAAAAATTCATTCTATTCCATGTCCTTGTATTATGAATAATTTAAAAAAAATATTTTACTATTCATAAATGATTTTTAAAGTTAATTTTTCACATATTTAAATTATTAAATAATTATTTAGAAAGTAACGTCATATTGTTTCCAAAAAATGAAATTTTATCTTTTTAGAAAAACGGAAAAATGATTCTTTTTTATTGTTTATAGAATGGATGGTATTTCCAGTCATCAGGGATTCTCAAAGATTTCATGAATCCATAATATTTTTTCAAGTTTCATTTTAAATAAAAAAAATCCCTTTATATTAGGGTAACCATTTGATATTAAATATGTGATTTCAAATTGAATAGGGTATTTTCCTCAAGATATGTTCCAGGTGTTCTTTTAAAATCATTTTCTATATAATATGGAATCTTTTAATGTTTCCAAATATTTAATTGTGATATGATTAAATGATAGAGTTTTATTATTTCTCTATATTGTTTATGAATATAATGATTTTTTTTATAAAACTCATTCCTTTTCTATTTGTTATGCCATGTTTAAATAACTATGAATCATATACCTTTCCTATGAGTTATGATATGTTGAATTAGTGAAATTATTATGAAATAAATTTCATTTCCATGGGTTATTATATATTGAAATTTTTGAGAAACTCATTTTCCTTTCATGAATTATTATATGATGAATATTTTATGATCTTGTTTGACACATCTGTATGATTTTCATTATGTGACTGGTGGGCCCAGAACTTATATAATTTGAATTCCTTGGGTAAATACTAAGATTGAAAGAGATTTACAATTCTAGAATGGGGATGAAAACATTTTAGTAACGTAGTATATCTTTTATTATAGTCTTGGAAATGAACCTTGAAAAATATGATGGTTTAGGGGATGAATTCATTCCAATATGGTAGTCTTCTAAAAGTGTGTTTACTACTATGGAAATGATTTTCTATGCATATGTGTATGACAAAAATAAATGTATTAGTCCAATTTTATGCACTCATATATTATGTTATTTTATTCCTTTAAGTTTCATGTATTATGTAACTATAAGATTTATGTCATTTCTCAATATTAAGGTCAATGATATGTAGGTTATGGTTCTAAAATGTTAATCTCATGTTCTCATACCTTTATGATTATGTTATGTTGGTATTTTTATTGTTTATCATTACCGATAATCTGATCTAACCCTTTATTATGATTATCTTCTCTAGGTTATTAGAAATATTAATATATATGACATATCTAGGATGTTTATATTTATAAAGATTATAGTGGGACCTGATATTGTTTTCATATGAACTAGTCATTTATGTGTCCATGATTTTAAAGGAACTCTATAAATACAATTTTGGGGAAGATCGTAATGCTATGTAATGAATATTATTTTATTAAGAAGTAATATTTATTTATAAAAGAATGGGTCATTATAGATGGGATTGGAGTAAGGCTTAGTAAACGTATAGAAAATAGAATTGGAAACTATTTTTGAAAACCATAAATATAAGTTAATGCTTTTTGAAATGTATTGGTAGTTTAGAGAATGATTGAGAATGTGGATTCCAAGTAATTACATACCTATATAGATACTATAATTGGATGTGTCTTTATTATAGATTCACATAGTATTAATAAATCTGAAAAAGGTGAACAGGACTTGAACTCGATCAACACCTGGTGAATGAAAATGGGCCTCATTATATAACTATTTTTACACTCTTGAGGGATATTATATATAATTTTAACAAAAACTAATTCTGTATTTAAATATATGATAGAGAAAAATAACCTAGGTTCAACCTAATGTGTCATAGATTTAAAGGAATGTGTCATGATTTAGACATCCTATTATAACTTTTTCATGACTGAACACATAAATTAATAAATCTTGATGGTCATGCTAACCATTTTGGTTTTACTATGGGATTAGATATAAAATAATAAATTTTGTGTTGTAAAAGTTATGATAAAAAATTTGAAGTACCCAATTTGAGCTCATTTGTATGAATTATTGAATATAAAGAAATATATCAAGAAATTTTAATTCATATCCTCTATAATTAGATGTTAAATTAGCTTTGAAACCCTATAACGGTATAATTATTGAATTACAAGTATATGATTCATCTCTAGATCATGTTTTTGTTCATATAAATATATTTATTCTTCATATATTCTATTTCTCATGTTATGATATGCATGGATTGGTATTCTATAGATAAATCCTTTATTAATTAATGAGGATGTAATGTCAGATTTAATATTATGAACCAAACTATATTCATATGTTAGTATGGTTATAAATATGACATTCTTAGAGAAATCAAACCCATTATTTAGTTATTTATTAATTTTCAAAAAGGTTGTTTATCTCATATGGTTGTTGGTGGGGAACTCAACATCGATGATATTCCTATTCTGAGAGATTGTGTTGATACCTTTTTGAAAGGGTGACCTAGTCTCCTACGAAATCCTGAATATGAGTTCTCAATAAAACACATACCTGGTTCAACCTATATTTCAATGAATCTATATTTATATCCCAAATTGAGTTAAAGGAATTAAAGAAAAAACTATAGGATAATATTTAAAATGTATTCATTTATCCAAGTGTAATGCAATGAGAGGATCTTATTATTTTTTAGATATGAAATATGGATCAATGAGAATCTACATTGATAATCATGGATGGAACCAGATCAAACTCAAGAATAAGTCTCCTCTAATAATATTGATGAATTATATGACCTAATATGAAGATATCAATACATTTCAATGATATAACGTCATTCTAGATATCAAAAATTGAGGGTCAAGAAGGATGATATACCCAATATCACATTCTATACAAGATGATATTCATATATATTTAAAGAGAAAGAAATATTGTTATGATCACTTGAGATTTTTATTCAAGACCCTAATTGATGAGAAACTATATGATAATTTTAAAAAGTATGAATGTTGGTTTCATAATGTTTCATTTTTTGGTAATATAATCTCATGTAAGGGTGTATTAGTCGATTTATTAAAGGGGGTATTAAAAATTCGCCCATACAAATAATTATGACTCAGATATATAGTTATCGATGTTTTGTTGTATATTATCAATGGTTTTGTAGAATATGTCATTATTATCTAACACACTCACCAATTTATCTTGGAAAGGTGATAAGTTCTTTTAGACAAATAAATGTGAATAAAATTTCAAATAAAAAAAGAGATGGTTAGTCATTGAAATTTTTCATACATTACCCTAAACTGGAGAAGGGTTTGTAATCTATAGTGATGCGTCAAGGAAAAGAATAGGATATTCCCTTATGAATAATGGTACAATGGTATCTTAGGCCTCATGAAAATTGACGGTTAATGGGAAAATTTTCCTAACTCATGACTATGAGTTAGCTGTGGTAATTGTTTCGCAAATGATATCAAAGAATAATATTTATTGATAAAGGTGTAATATATATACAAAGCCTAAAATTATAAATTATATATTCACATTATAAATATTTGAATATGGTAAACATAATATGGTTGGAGATGATTAAATATTTTGACTTCTCAATACATCACCACTTTATGATAACAAACATGTGGAAGATGCTTTGAGTCAAAAGGATCATGGAATATTATCCATGATGAGGATCACAAAAGATCCTTTATCTATATATTTTAAAAGGATGGATATTGAAATATTTAATTAATGAGAGAAATATTATATTTCTCAAATAAGTGTTCAGCCATATATTTATATGATGATTAAATGGGTGAAGAAGGAGGATACTGAGTAGTAGAAGGTGATAATTGTTCTTGAGTTTGACATTTAGGATATTTTATCTGTTCCATCAAAACCATATTTTATATAGAAGATCTAAAAACTATTATATTTATTTATTCTTTATTAATCCCAAATGAACAAACACTTATAGAGATCAGTAAGATTATTTCTGGTGGGATGTCATGAAGGGATATATTGTAGAGTTTATATCTCAGTGCTTGATATTCCCTTAACATATGATTAAGATAAAAAATTATAATGGGATTATACATCTATTACCAAACCCCAAATGGATTTATGAAAATATAATCATTGATTTTCTCATCTGACTCCCCATAATTCCTGAAGGTCATAATGTTATTTGGGTTGTAGTTGATCACTATGTGAAGTCAGAAAACATCATTTCCATTAGATAATGCATATTTATTTGTAATATTTCTTGGATATACATTATTTATGTTATATGGTTATAATGAGTACCAAAGTCCATTTTATATTATCCATATCAAATTTTTACCTTGATTTTTCGGATAATTATTTAGAATTCCTTTGATATACTGTTGAGTTTCATCACTGAGTATAATCCTCATAAATATTTTCAATCTAAGAGGACATTCAGACCCTAAATGATATTATATGATATATTTCAATGTATTTTAAAGGTTTTTGGGATCAACACCTTCATCTAGTATAGTTATCTTAAATAAGTAACTTTCACTCATGCTATAATGACCCAATCCTTTTAAATATTCCTTACATGACTTTAAGAATAAATAAACTTCATATTACAAGACAATGATCATTAAGACTTGTGTGTTGGAAGGCTAGGTACATGAAACTAAAAACATCGGAATAAATAACATTTATTTATTTATTCTTAATAATGATATCCTAAAATACATTGTGCCCTTACATCTTTATAGGATAATCGAGGGATAACCTGAAAAAACTGATGAGATAAAAAGCCCAATAAAATAATAAACATAAGAATATAGCTTAGCGCATAGGTTTGAATGCATAACATAATGGTATAAAAAGGAATGAAATATAAGGAATCATAAAATATAGAACAAGGAATCATATAATCATTGAATCATATTAATTTATAAGAAACATAAATCATTACTTTATCACAATTCAAGGCTCATTGCACAAAGAGGATCCCAATTCAAGGTTAACTACCATGACTGCAGTGCTTGGTAGCACGAGTCAAGGCTAACCGCCAAGACCGCTGCACATAACATCTCATGAGACTCAACTTTACCCAATTAATTAGAGAATTATCTAGGTTCAACCATGATAACATGTCCATGAATATTCTTTCCACATAAATAATCATACATAAGTAATCAAACATAAACATAAGGGTTACCCATGGAAAAAATTGGTTATCATAATCACATTGAAAGTATAATAAATAGGAATAACATAAAAGTGTCCATGAAATGAAGGAATTAAATTATACATGGATGACCATAAAGGTTAATAATATTAAATCATGATTATTGATGTCACGCATAAGTGATAACATGTAAGAAGAGTATTTAATAAAACATTAGAATTAAACATTTTAGTGCAATTCAAGGGAAATATTAAAGAGATTTAAAAGAAAAAAAATAACATAATAATTTACATAATACTAGAAGTGAACCAAGGAGGTTTTAATTTTGAAAATAGTGATTTTATGAAAATAAAGGTGTCTCAAAATAGATTATGGAGTGCCCTTGAAAATGGGTGAGAATTCATGAAGTTTCCTTGAATTGGGCTTGCTTATCGAGAAGAATTTAGAAGGGAATATTTTAAAAAACATGAATATCCCTAGAAAAGAAGGATGATTGGTTCTTGATACATGATTTTGTAACACAGACATAAAATTTATAATATTTACATATTAATAACAAATATTTCCATTTGGGTAAAAAGAGAGAAAGAATAACCCGAAGAAATAATGGAGGTTTGGGTTGAATCCCTTACCTTAAGTATGATGGTGTTCTTTGCATGATCTTAATGACCTGAATAATAAAATTAGTTTCACTAATTAATAATTAAATAACCTCATATAAAATTAATTGATTTATTATAACCTTATTAAGTTCATTCATGGCCTTTTTGATGGGGTAATAGGTTTAATTTCATTTTTTGGAGCGTATGTTTCATTGGTTATCATGACCGGTTAACTTAGGTACTGATAAACACGTAAGATGAGAATGGTTTTCCATCATTGAATTTTATATTATTATTGAACATCCAAAACATTAAATGGTTATAAAATTCATTTGATCATTTTTAGTGAAGATGAACCATTATATAAAACATTAATGATAACTATTTTGGTTAATTTGTGGTTTTTTTATCACAACGAACTCATATTTCTTTATATATTATTACCATTTGTAATAAAATATTCCAGAACATTAAATAGGATATATAACATATATGATATTCTTGTTCAACCATAATAATTGTTTCATGATCATGGTTTAATATGGTAATAGTAATTGAAAACCCATTGTCGTTGAATGTTATAAATTAATAGATCTATGATGGTGTTTTCATTTCTAGTATAAAGATATGGGAAAGGAGAGATGATGATGAATTATTAAATTATCATAAAAAATTATATTAAATGTAATTCACTAGATTTATCATAACATTTTGATGAAAGGAGGTGAGGAATGAAAAAAAATAAATTAACTTGAATAAAAATAAAAGAAATGAAAAGAGGAATTTACCTCTTGAATATATCTTCTTTGATATCCTCTTTAGGGAAGAGGATTTGGTATTTTGAGGATGCCAAGGGATTATGGACGTGGGGTAGGATCTTAGGGAGAGATTTGAGCATAATTTTAGACAAGTAAAATGGCTTGAATGGAGTGAATGGAAGAGGGGTGAGGGTGGTTTATATAGTGGATGAGAGGAGTTGTTTCCAATTACTTTAATAATTAGATTATTATTTTTTCTCAAGACTTTGTGTAGTCTTAATTCTTGTCACCAAAAACAACAAATAGAGAATTTAAACTCGAAATAGGGGTGATTACCTTGTTAGAATATCATCAATGACTTAATAAGTCTTGTATTTAGCATTTTTTTGTAATTTATCGTATTTCACTATTCATAAAAAAATTAATTATTTTTAAAAAATACAAAAAAAATCACCCTAAACGTTTTTCAATATGTAGAATAAGAAAAATGAACTCCATTTTTCCCAAAAATCTAAATATGAGAAATTTAATTTTTAATTAAAATCATAATTTACATGAAAAATAAAAATTTTAAATTTTAAAACTAATTTTCTAAAATTTTGTGAATTTAATTAAGGCCTCATAAAATTATCTTATAATACTAATAAATCAAAATAATAATTTATGATCATATTTAATGAGAATAAATTTTCATTTAAATTAATAAATTTATAATAAAATTATAATTAAATATTTATAGATTACAAAATATCAACATTTAATCAATGATTTCTAAAATATTTATCTTCTTATATAGTGATATAATAAAACCATATTATCACTTATGAGATAGATAAATTTTATCTATACTTTTATTGGTGAGGTTAATATTATATTAGCCTGTTTCTTATTCATAAGGGTTACATTATTATTCCAATGTTAAAGTTATTTTTTTCATCAGTATATGTTCTCTAACATCTAGAGATACCTATTATTTCACTCATTCATTGATTATAAGGTTTTTATTATGTTATATATGTAAACTTATGTGATTTAAATATAATAAATAATTATAATAAACTAATTACATTGATAAAACATTAGGTTCTTACATTCTTCCCCCTTATGAAATTTTACCCTCGAAATTTCATTTTACATTATAAGATGAAAACATTTGTGGGTAATTTTCCTTCATTTCTTCCTCCAATCCCCATGTTTCCTATTCTACATATGTTTTCTCCATAGTACCTTGACCAAGTGACTAGTCTTGTTACATAGAACATTATCTCTATGATCCAAGATCTTCACTGGCTGCTCCTCATAAGAAATACCATTCTCCAATTGTACCACCTCTGAAGATAATACATATAAAGATATGGTATCTAATTCCTTAAGAGGGATTCATGGAATACATCATGGACATTAGAAATGGTATGAAGAAGCGCTAGTCAAAGGGTCATAACTCCAACATGATCAATTATCTTGAAGGGGATGATGTACCTAGGTCTTAGCATTCCTTTATTACTAAATCACATAACCTTTTTCCATAGAGATATAAAGAGGAATACAATGTCTCCCACTTTAAACTCAAGGTCTCGTCGGTGATTGCCAGTATAACTCGTTGGTCGACTTTAGGATTCCTCGATGTTCTGCTAAAAGGTTTTCACCTTATCCACCATTTCGTCGACCATTTTAGTTCCTTAAAGATTATTCTTGCTAGCTTCATCCTAGCAAGTTAGTGTTCGGTACCTTTTTATATAAATGGATTTATATGGTGTCATTCGGATCATGGAGTGGAAACAATTGTTGTTAGAGAACTAAACCAGAGGTAGATGATTGTTCTATCCTCCTTTCAAGTCCTTGGAAAAAAATCTTAACATCTATTCCATTGTCTCAATAGTTCGTTCAGATTGGCCATCAGTTTGAGTTTGATAGGCTATACTGAAGTTTTGTTCAGTCCAAAGAGCATGTTGGGGAATTTTCATGGATTTCAAGGTGAATCTCAAATCATAATCAGATATAATAGATAGTTGTACCCCATGAAACATTACCACATTTTTGATATATATATCCACGCAAGTTGATAAAATGAAAATTCCCCTCTAATTCAATAAATTGGTTTATGTTAATAAGACGATCCACAGTTATCCATATAGAATTATTTCCTCTGGATGTCCTTGGAAGTCCAGTGATAGAGTCTATGGTAATGTTCTCACAATTTCATGATTCTATGGGTAGTAGTTTCACCATCCCCGTATACTTTTGCCTTTTAGTCTTCACTTTTTGACATACTAGGAACTTTGATGTATATTCAACAATATCCTTCTTCGTATTGTCCCAACAAATGTTCTGATGAAGATCTCAATAAATCATTTTTCTCTCTGTGTGAATAGAGAAGGTTGAGATATGTGTGCCATTTAGAATATCCATCTTTATATTTGATCAGATGGTACACATAATCATGACCCAAATTTTATAATTCAATCCTCATCGATCTTGAACTTGGAAGATTTTCTATTTCATATAGCTTCCACCCTTTTCTGAATTTCCACATCTTTTCTTTGAGCATACTTTATTTTATCCACATGGGATGGTAGAGAAATCATTTTATAAAGGATTGATTATGTTCCTTACTTAATGATTCCCATGTCCATTCTCTATAAATCTATGAATATTAGACCCATGTCAATTCTCATCATTGATAAAGATGGAGGATCATTTCAACTTAGAGCATCTGCTACCTTGATTGCCATTATGAAATGGTAGTGGATTGAGAAATCATAATTTTTTATGATAACTTACCATCATAGTTGGTGTGTATTAATATCCTATATATTTGATACTCTTGTTATCAGTATATATCTCACACTTCTCCCTTTAGGGATAATGCTGCCAGATTTTCAATGTAATGATCATAGCTGCCAACTCCTGATCATGTGTCGGTTAGTTTTGCTCATTTCATTTCAAATGCATTGAGGAATAGTCTATCACATTTTCATTTTGCATCATTAGACATCTTAATACATTTTTTAAAGAATCTTTTTACACCACAAAGTGTTCTCCGCTTTTTGAGAGTGTGAGTATGAGCGCAGTGATAAGCTTCTTTTTGAGCTCCTTAAAGCTCTCTTCTCATTCTTGGGTCAAGAATAAACATCACTCCATTCTGTGTTATCTCTGTTATTTAGTTTGAAAATCATGAGAAGTTATCAAAAAATTATTTTCAATACTCATCTAAACTAAGTAAACTATAGATCTCTATTATAGATGTTGGGTTAGGCAACTCTTCGATTGAATTTGTCTTGGAAGGGTCCACAGATATCCCTTTGCTGGTGATAAAGTTCCTTGAGAATGTTATTTCCTCTATCCAAAACAGAAATCTAAACTTTTCCTATAGGTTCCCCCTTTTCAAATTCCTTATCCCAACATTCAAATTATCCTCATATTCCTCCTTTCTCCTGGAGTATATTAGAATATCATCGATAAAGACTAAAACAAATTTTTCGAGGTAATATCTAAGGACTCAATTAATTGAATCCCTGAAAATGGTGGGAGATTTTTTGAGTCCAAAATGAATCACTTTGAACTCATAGTTTCTATACCTCATTTATACATTCTTGGGAATATATTCCTTCCTCACCTTTAATGAGAGATATCCTGATCGAAGGTCCAGCTTAGAGAAATAACTGGCCCCATTTAGCTGATTGAACAATTCATCTATCTATGGGAGTGGATACTTGTTTATAATCATGATTGTATTGAGTTCATGATAATTGATGCAGAGGTACATTGATATATGCATCTTCATGAAAACGAGGATAAGTGTACCCTAAGGTGTATAAAAACTAATTGTTTCCTATGCTCCTCCAACTCAATATTGGTCATTCTATAAGGTGTATTTGATAGAGGCACATGTCCCGGAATAAATTCAATTGGGAACTCATCCTCTTGATGAAGTGGAAGACCTGAAAATTCTTCAGGAAAAACATCAGTGTAGTCCCTCATGGTTTGAATGTATTTGAGCATGATTCTCTCCTTTGTCTCAATCATTTGAGCTAGATATACTTTCTCATAAGGCAGCAATATTTAGACTTTATAAAATGATTATAAATGAGATTCATCTTCCTAGTTAAAATTGTAAAGAATTAAATGATTCTTTAGGATTTGGAGTTTGATTTCCCTTTCACGATCGTTGATGCTAGATTTGTATAAGGATATCTAGTACCTGCCCAAAATAAAATCGAACTCCACTAAATGAATTATGACAAGAATTTTTTGGAGGTTCATTCCAAAAAAATTAAAAATAGAGGAGGTAAATACTTTTGATGCATTAATTTCCCCATTCACTATTCTTAAATACAACTCAAACTCCATATTTTGAGGTGGTTCTTGAATAGTTCTACTAAACTTGCAGTATATGAAATAATGCATAGAAGAAGAATCAAATAGTATGTTTTCTATTCTTGAATGAATAATGAGCATACCAATTACCACATTGTTTTCCAGGTCCACCTCAGTAGTAGTGATATAATAATCCCTTCCTTGTTTCCTTGGATGTTATTGTTGATTGTCTCTGAAAACCCTTGGATTATGAAAATTGGTCGCATTATGCCTGTATTTATTGTAGTTTTAACATTGAACTATAGGATAAGTGTTAATCTGAACCATCCCTTCTTCCACAGTAGTTGGCTTCTGTATATCACTTTGGTATTTCATATATATATGCCCTATTCATCCACATTTTATGAAATTATTGGTTCCCTTTAGAGACTTTTTAGGATGCTTCTTCCCATAATTATTACACTAGGGATATTCAGGATTCTATCCATCATGGGGATTGTTTGTTGAACAACCCATATTTGAATCCATTTCCCACTTCTTTTCACCACACCCATGAGACCATTGAGATCCTACGATCCTTATTTCAACCTTAAGGGCACAATGGAAAATCTCCGTATAGTAGTTGATGTCACAAATTTCCAATACTTTTCGTAGACTCAACTTTAGTCCTCTAAAGAAGCAATCTACCTTTCTTTCGGTTTTCATGAAAAATATGGAGTCTTATCTTGAAATCCTTGTAATATTTTCTTCATATGCCCTAATAGACTCATCTTCCATCTCCTTGAGTCCAAGTAACTCCCTTTCCATCTTGAGATAGAGGGTTTGTGGAAAAGATTTATTCAAAAAAATCATTAATTCCCCTCTATCAATGGAATCAATTTATTCCTTGGACTTTTTATTTTTTATCAGTGGCCACCACTGATCAGCTTCCCTACCAAAATGATAGATTTTCAGCATAACTTTTTCTTCTTCTAAGAACTATAGGATAATTAATATATTTTTAGTGGAGTTAGTACACTATTCCACAAGGAGGGGATTGAAATATCCACTAAACATGGGAGGCCTTTTTCATATGAAGGATTAAATGACACCTTTCTCTTTCCTTAGAGGATTAGTAAATTCCACATGATTAACTTTATTATTCATAACTTGATATAGTTGAGAAAGTACTCTAATAATGTTTTGAGAACCTATTCCCCTCACATTTGTCATATAATTTGGGAAATCATCACTTTTCTTATCACATTGATTGTTTGCATTCATTATTTTATTTCCCTCCATTAACTAAGAAAAGGAAAGTGTAATTAGGGGCATGAATACATAAATAGTAAGTATATAAAAAGGAAACTTTAAACAGAAAAAGATAAACTCTTAAAAGAAAAATATATCCTAACTTTTGATTCCCATGTTTTCAATCAAGGTTATATATATATATTCTAGTTAAATTTCTTTTTGATACATTAACAATGGTTTATAATGAGATTATGAATTTACCAAAGCATATCCCCTAGGAGTGTCAAACTAGGAGTGCAGCAAGGCATGTTTATGTGCACTAGTTCCCATTTGAGTCTATCTTAAAGAGATGTTTTCAGGTTTTACTCATCGATAAATATATTAAAGAGCCACATCCACCTATTCATATCTATACATGGATTTATTTTCTTGATAAACCATTTACTCTATAACTACGAGAATTTAGGGATGTTTTTTTATACTTTTTTGTATTTCTAATGTTCTTACTAAGGTGTTCTAATTCTGATCTCCAAAAATAACTAGAACTTCCTATGGTGCCAAATATAATTGAAAAATCCTTTTAAACATATCCTTACATGATTTTGAGAATAAATAAACTTCATATTACAAGCCAAGGATCATCAATTCTACTGTCTTAGAAGACTAGGTACATAAAACGAAAAACATGGGACTAAAAAAACATTCATTTATTTATTATTTATAATGATGTCTTACCTTTCATTGTTCTCATACATCATCATAGGATAACCTTGGTATAACATGAAAAAATTTATGATCTAAAAATCCCAGTAAAACAATAAACCTAAGAATAATGCTTAGCACATGGGTTAGAAGGCATAACATAATGGTATCAAAAGGCATGGAATATAAGAAATCAAAACATATATAACATAGTATCATATAATCATGGAATATTATTAATTTTTAAGAAACATAAATCATGACTTAGTCAAGGCTCATTTCACATCGAGTATCACAAGTCATGGTTAACCACCATGACTGTTACACATTGTAGCACAAGTCAAGGCTTACCACCAAAACTGTTACACATAACATCTCATTAGACTCAACTTTACCCAATGGATTGGATCTCTATATGGGAACACCCATCATAAGACACTAATTATTATGGTTTCAACCTAAAGAATCGTACATATTTAATCAAACATAAATAGGGTTACACATGGAAAGAATTGGGTATCAGGATCAATTCAAAAGCATAATAAATGGGTGTCACAAAAAAATTTCCTTGAAATAAATGAATTAAACCATACATGGAAAATATCAAATTATAATAGAATTAAATTATGATTTGTAACACCCCGAGTTTCCACGATACGCTTCTCATTCAATAATGCAATAGCTTGCATTGTACGCAACTTTGAGTTATAAAACACCGCGACTATTCAAAGTAGCCGTTATGAATAGTAATAACCACTTTTTAAAATTATAGATATTTTATATTTCAAAATGGACTTCATTTTTGGATTCGGAATATCGAAATTAGCCTATGTTGAATTTTTGGTATTTTTCTGAGAACTTCTAATTTTTTATAAATAGTGAAAAATACTTAAAAAAAACTTTTTTAATCAAAATAATTTATAGTGATAAATTATACTATTTAGGGGTTTTAAAGTATAATTAGAATATATTTCTACCATTTTATCCAACGGTGTTCATTAGAATTAATTTCATTTTGAAATTGGACATAAACAATTGCCAATCTTTTGATATAAATTGTTTCTTAAAAACACGCTATTTGTTGTGACGACGGGAATTAATTATAAAATTAATTAATGCAACTTATATGTTTGTAATTTTGTAAAATAGACATCATTTTTGAATTTGGAATATCAATTACAGCTTAGGGTGAAATTTTGGCATTGTTCTGAAAAACTTCAATTTTTGATGAATAGTGAAACCACTAAGTGGTAGTTAAATAACTGATTTTTCGTTTAAATGAAATATTACCACTTCTATGATTTGATTTTCAAAAATACAACATACATGGTTTTCATTAAGAAGTAAAATGTGGTTCAATGAGATTAAAATAATTTTTTTGTGAATAGTAACTTTTAAGTTCTTAATCGCGATTAGAGGTAATTAGTGTAGTTTAAGGTAATAATAATGTTTTAATAATATGAGATGAGCTTGAAACATGTCCTACCCACATTGGATGTGCCATGGCCGACCAAGAAAATCCATGGGTCAACTTGGGGACCCTATAGAGCCACATTAGTTAGAAAATAACATAAATACCTTTTATTTAATGTTAAAGTAAAAAATGACACAAACATGAAATGTTTTACTAAAACAATTTTTACATGGGGTTATACAAGTCATAGTTTTGACTATAAATATTCATTGTAAATCTAAAAAGATTTCCTACATCATAGTATATTTTTTATAATTTTTAGGCATTAAATAAATTAACTTATTTATGACATCATTATGATGCAGCGATGACCTCATTATTTAATGATTTTAATAAAATGAAAAGATAATGTACAATACAAGGCTTACACTTCTCCAAATACTATTGTATGGGTAGTTTTCGAACCCTTATCACCTTATCCACGAATTATATAAGTTTGGGACCTTTAGAATCCGAAAAAGCATTGAATAATAATGTAAAATGCCCTTACTTTCCAAGAGTGCCCCTCCTCTCCTCTTATAAAAGGCCCCCACTTCTACCACCTCATTCACACTTTCAAGCCATTTGGCTCGGCCAAACTCTGCCCAAATACCCTCCCAACTACCCTCCCTTACTCCTAGAAGCCTCAATTTGGTCAGAATGCTTCCCAAAGAAGCCTTTGGCTCAAATCAAAAAGAGTTACCCGATTTTTAGGTAATGTCTTCTCTAATGTTGTTTTGTTTTATTTAGCTTCTCCAACCCCTTAAACTCTTTTTATTCATTTCTTTTGTAACAACACCATTATACTAAATATACTAGGATGTTTTTATAAGATGTATTTGAGCTAAAATTACACACACCTACATCTAATGGTTAAAGAACATACTATTTTTGTGGATGGCGAATTTCTGCCTCACGAAGTGATGATTGTTCAAAACTCATATAACACCTTCAAAGGTGGCCATTAAGATGTCACTATATTTATATATGATATATAATATGTTTATGTTTTACTTATTCTTCTGTATTTCTCATTTATGGCATACTTTATGATATCCATTATGGGTAAACGCGATAATTTCATTTTAGGAAGTGTGGACTACCGTCCCCTCAAAGTGATTTGAATCGTTAATGCCATAGGTGGGATGTATAAAAGATGGAGTAAATGGTATTATACACTATATTATACTGTAATTATATTATACATTTATATCATTATGATTTCATTCCATTAAATACGAAATAGAAATGAAAGTAGCGTTCATGCGTACGTACGGCTTATCGTCCCCATGAACGGTGCATTTCATTTCTTAACTCTAAATGTTACGTAATATTATAAATGAATTTATATACTTTATATATATGATATATATGATATCTAAATCATGAATATAATTCTTGATATAATGGATATTTCACCACATGAACAACTTGTAATTATAAGAAGTTTATTTTTGACTCAAGTACCAAAGATTGACAAAACGACCGTTATTAACTTAAATAATTACATAATGTTCATAACATGGTAATAAGTGATATAAAAGGAATAATGAACATGAAAAAGGTTCTTATGTAAATAGAAATTAACTCTAGTTTATTATTCAGGAGTTTAAAGAATGGTCGAATCATGTCGGACACAAGGTAAAGGAATTTCTTAACCCAACTTCCATTCTTTGGGTTAATCTCCTACTTTCAAATTATGTCATGATATTATTATGACCTATTTTGTATTTTTTACGTTCTTTATGTGTACCTATAGTTAATACACATAATAGATCTATATTATTTTAAAAATGATCTTTTTAAGGACTTCGTCTCAATATCCTTTCATTGAGGCATATTTGGTTTTATACACAATTTTCTTTTATACGGTGTATAAACCCCGTTGACTTTTACGTTTATTCAAAAGGAATCTTTTTTATACGAAGTGTTTTACTAAACGACAAAAAGGGAATGTTTTTCTTTCTGTACATATGTGGCGACAATGACTTCTTCGCCGCCGTGACCATTATTTGATTTTCGGCTTCCTTTACAAGCCATACCTTTTTTTAAAAGAAAAATAAATACCATGTTTTACCTTTCTTTTATTTTGGTATTGAAAATGGTTTTGAAAGCGTTTTTATTATATCAATGTTTTGTATTGAAATCTTGTGATTGAAATGTGGAAATGTTATGTTTCCTTTATGAATGTTTTATGTGATACGATTATGTTATGGTTTATGATATGTTTAAACCCATTCATATGAGGAATGCATTGGACTTAGTAAGTGACGGGTGGAGCCCGGTATAACTCCTCGATGCATCGGCAGGTCTCATGAGACAAACTAGTGTCTTGGCACGAGGCCTTGACAAAATCGTATTTGTGGTCTTGGCACGAGGCCTTGGCTACGTGGTTATGATAGTCTGGCATTATGCATTCCATCATTATGAAAGTGGTTATTGATATTGCATGTGATTATTCGACCAGTAGAATATCCATGTGAAGAAGTAAATGACATTATCTCATTTTACATTTTCCATATTATGTTGATGTTCAAGTTTAAAAGGCTTTTGTTTTAGTTATACATTGCCTTAAATGTTTATGTTTATTTATGAAAGCTTCTGCAATATTGTTATCCTTACTGAGCATCTGAGCTCACCCCTTTCAATGTTTTAATATTTTCCAGGATGTGAAGAAGTGGTTTATGAATGACCTGCAGGGATTGTCAGAAGAGGATATGAGTGTGGTCTATGGAGACTTTGTTATTGTAGTTTTTCACTTTATGATGTAATGTAACGTTTTTTAATGTATCTAGTGTTTCCAAGGCTACTAAACTAATCGGGCTTTCGAGAATTGATCTTTTGTGATCATGCCAATGTTACGAAGTAATGCACCGACTCCGGGTACCTGGGGTCGGGGCGTTACAGTTGGTATCAGAGGCAGTGTAGTACTAACCTTGGAAGCTAGATTTAGATAAACTCTGATTAGAGCACATAGCCCAAAGATAGAATTTAAGGATTAGTATAGAAGAACTTCCTAGAATTTTGGTATTATAGAGATTTTGTGAGTTTTCCGAGCAATACATCCCTGTATGGATACGAGTAGGTAGAGGCGGCTCTGGCACAGATGTACCTAGGGGTAAAACCCGAAAACACCGCTTTGAGCTAAACTCGAATGAGAACTGGTGCATGACAATGGGCCTTGCTGTACTCTTGGTTACGACACTCCCGGGGGATATGCTTAGGATAATTCTCATTTTCCTTACAAACTACTATGAAGGGTTATGAGTATATACTTCCTCAAAGAAAAACTTTTTATGATTATGGATTATATCCATAAATAGTTCAATTTATGATAAGTATTTTATATGTATGGAATTATGTATTTTGATTCATAAACTAATCTAGTTTATGACATTGTATAGAAATGGTGCCCAGTAGAAGGAATGTGAACTCCATCAATAAGTATGATCCAAAGAGTAAGAAGGATCATATCTTTCATGGTATTAAGCCAACATTTAGAAGGGAAATATTCTCCCATGTGTTATCAACATATGAAGAAATAGTATCATGTGTTAATAAGATATGTAGATAATTCTCCGAGTCTTATGGATTTGAAGGGATGAAAGAGAAGAAAAGGATGGAAGAGAGAATGATGGATAAAGGGATGAGGGAAAAGAAGAATTTTCCCATATGTGATAACTATGGGAAGAAACACCATGGAATTTGCCTGAAGGGAATGGGAGTTTGTTATAAGTGTGGAGAAAAAGGACACCAAGTGCGTGACTGCAAGGGTAAGAAAAAGGTTTCAAATGTACAATGCTTCATCTGCAAGGAGTGGGACACTACGCAAACCAATGTTCAAATCATCAGAGTATGCCCCAAATGATGTTATTGGATAATAATCAAGTTATGATACTACCACAGATGAGGAGGAATGATTAGAGTTCTTATGTTGTTATTAAAGAATTTTGTAATTTGAGTGTTGCATCAATGATGTACTGGTTATAATAATTATGGAGTATATAAGGATTGTACTGCAGTACTATTTCATCTAGGACTTGAGATTGTGTGGAACCAAGAAAAGTGACTCCACAGTAGGTTAAATTTTTGGAAAATATATGGTTGAGAGAAAGATAAACCATAATATGGTTCTGATACCGAGATAGTGATTTTGGAATAAGACATGATTGATTCGGATAAATTATGATGGATATTCTTAACATCCTTGAAACTGATTAATGATTTGTATACATTTTTGGATAGAAGGAGTATATCTAGTTTTCTATAAGGAATAAGGGATCATGAATGTAATCAATAAGTATTTATGGTAATACAGTATGTTTCAGTGTTTTAAAAGAATACATGATGAAGGTGTTCACATGTTGTTACACAGAAAAAAAGGAGCTTCATTATGTTTACCTTCCTCATAAAATCTGGACTGTGAGTTGGACAGAAGTATTTTGGATAACTATAAAGGTTGGAATGGATTATATTTTACATTGGATACTATTGTTATGGTTATTTTTGGATATTTATAAAAAGAACAACACGCAGACCGAGTGACAACCCATCGCGTCAGACACAGCTGTGCGAATCGAACCCACAACCATAGTGCGATTGGGATTAATCGCCTACCACTGGACTACGTGAAGTCCCTGGTTTTTACAAAATAGTTTTTCTAATCTAAATGGTATGTGTTAAAATTTGGAACCTTATACAATTAGGATAAGTATAATATTTATGAGTTCTATTATATTTTTGAGTGAAAGATGAGTTGAAGGTAGAAACTCTAATTGTCAAGTATAAATATATATATACCTATCTCTTATTCAATGAATAAATTAATTCTTAAACTTTAGTAAAGGGATATTAAAACAAAAAAATGCGTTATCCTAATACCTTATGTCTTGTTGAACTGATGATATTTTAAATCAACATAGATTGGAGGCTTTGAGGCCCTCAATTTGAAAGTTGATTGTGATTGATGACCTCAATCACTCCCTACAAATATTTACACTTTTCCTCCAATTATATGTCTCTAATTTCCACCAATGTTCTCCTAATCGAGATCATAATTGGGTGGTGACTTTTTCATTTCCCTTTCCCTCTTATTAAGGCTAAATTTTATTAATCTTATTTCCGATGTGGGTTTTCCACAAAGGTATTTTCTCTTTTCAACCTTTTTTTTCAAAGAAAAATTTCAAATTGTGAGGACGCAATTTATTGAAGGAGGGGAGAATGTAACACCCCAAGCTTCCATGATATGCTTCTCATTCAATAATGCAATGCTTGCATTGTACGCAACTTTGAGTTCTAAAACACCGCGACTAATCAAAGTAGCCGTTATGAATAGTAATAACCACTTTTTAAATTTATAGAAATTTTATATTTCAAAATGGACTTCATTTCTGGATTTGGAATATCGAAATTAGCCTATGTTGAATTTTTGGTATTTTTCTGAGAACTTCTAATTTTTTATTAATAGTGAAAAATACTTAAAAACAACTTTTTTAATAAAAATAATTTATAGTGATAAATTATACTATTTAGTGGTTTTAAAGTATAATTAGAATATATTTTTACCATTTTATCCAATGGTGTTCATTAGAATTAATTTCACTTTGAAATTGGACATAAACAATTGCCAATCTTTTGATATAAATTTTTTCTTAAAAACACGCTATTTGTTGTGATGGAGGGAATTAATTATAAAATTAATTAATGAAACTTATATGTTTGGAATTTTGTAAAATAGACATCATTTTTGAATTCGGAAAATCAATTATAGCTTAGGGTGAAATTTTGGCATTGTTCTGAAAAACTTCAATTTTTGATGAATAGTGAAACCACTAAGTGGTAGTTAAATAACTGATTTTTCGTTTAAATGAAATATTACCACTTCTGTGATTTGATTTTCAAAAATCCAACATACATGGTTGTCATTAATAAGTAAAATGTTGTTCAATGAAATTAAAACAATTTTTTGGTGAATAGTAACTTTTAAGTTCTTAATCGCGATTGGAGGTAATTAGTGTAGTTTAAGGTAATAATAATGTTTTAATAATATGAGATGAGCTTGACACATGTACTACCCTCATTGGATGTGCCATGGCCGACCACGAAAATCCATGGTTCAACTTGGGGACCCCATGGAGCCACTTTAGTTAGAAAATGACATAAATACCTTTTATTTAATGTTAAAGTAAAAAATGACACAAACATGAAATGTTTTACTAAAACAATTTTTACATGGGGTTATACAAGTCATATTTTTGACTATAAATAGTTATTGTAAAGCTAAAAAGATTTCCTACATCATAGTATTTTTATTTATAATTTTTAGACATTAAATAAATTAAATTATTTATGACATCATTATGATGCAGCGATGACCTCATTATTTAACGATTTTAATAAATTGATAGGATATGTAAAATCCAAGGATTACACTTGTCCAAAGACTATTGGATGGGTATTTTTATAACCCTTATCACCTTAGCCACGAATTATATAAGTGTGGGACCTTTAGAATCCGAAAAAGCATTGTATAATAATGTAAAATTCCCTTACTTTCCAAGAGTGCCACCCCTCTCCTCTTATAAAAGGCCCCCACCTCTACCACCTCATTCACACTTTCAAGCCATTTGGCTCGGACAACCTCTGCCCAAAAACCCTCCCAACTTCCCTCCCTTACTCCTAGTAGCCTCACATTGGGCATAATTCTTCCCAAGGAAGCTTTTGGCTCAAATCAAAAAGAGTTACCCGATTTTTAGGTAATGTCTTCTCTAATGTTGTTTTGTTTTATATAGCTTCTAAAACCCCTTAAACTCTTTTTATTCATTTATTTTGTAAAAACACCAGTATCCTCAATATACTTGGATGTTGTTATAAGAAGTATTCGAGCTACACTTACACAAACCTACATCTAATCGTTAAAGAACATATTGTTTCGGTGGATGGCGAATTTCTGCCTCACGAAATGATGATTGTTCAACACTCATATAACACCTTAAAAGGTGGCCATTAAGATGTCACTATATTTATATATGATATATAATAAATTTATGTTTTACTTATGCTTCTGTATTTCTCATTTATGGCATACTTTATTATTTCCATTATGGGTAAACGCGATAATTTCATTTTATGAAGTGCAGACTACCGCCCCCTCAAAGTGATTTGAATCGTTAATGCCATATGTGGTATGTATAAAGGATGGAGTAAATGGTATTATACACTATATTATATTGTAATTATATTATAAATTTATATCATTATGATTTCATTCCATTAAATACGAAATAGAAATGAAAGTAGCGTTCATGCGTACGTACGACTTACCTTCTCCATGAATGGTGCATTTAATTTCTTACCTCTCAATGTTACGTAATATTATAAATGAATGTATATACTGTATATATATATTATATATATGATATATAAATCATGAATATAATTCTGGATATAATGGATATTTCACCACATGAACAACTTTTAATTATAAGAAGTTTATTTTTGACTCAAGTACCAAAGATCGACAAAATGACCATTATTAACTTAAATATTTACATAATGTTCATAACATGGTAATAAGTGATATAAAAGGAATAATGAACATGAAAAATGTTCTTAAGTAAATATAAATTAACTCTAGTTTATTATTTAGGAGGTTAAAGAACGGTTGAATCAAGTCGGACACAAGTTAAGGGAATTTCTTAACCCAACTTCCATTCTTTGGGATAATCTCCTACTTTAAAATTATGTCATGATATTATTATGTCCTATTTTGTATTTTTTACGTTCATTATGTGTACCTATAGTGAATACACATAATAGATCTATTTTATTTCAAAAATGATCTTTTAAAGGAGTTCGTCTCAATCTCCTTTCATTGAGGCATATTTGGTTTTATACAAAATTTTCTTTTATACGGTGTATAAACCCCTTTGACTTTTATGTTTATTCAAAAGGAATCTTTTTTATACGAATCGTTTTACTAAACGACAAAAAGGGAATGTTTTTCTTTCCGTACATATGCGGCGACAATGACTTCTCCGCCGTCGTGACCATTATTTGAGTTTCGGCTTCCTTTACAAGCCATACCTTTTTTTAAAAGAAAAATAAATACCATGTTTTACCTTTCTTTTATTTTTGTATTGAAAATGGTTTTCAAAGCATTTTTATTATATCAATGTTTTGTATTGAAATCTTGTGATTGAAATGTGGAAATGTTATGTTTCCTTTATGCATGTTTTATGTGATATGATTATGTTATGTTTTATGTTATATTTAAACCCATTCATATGAGGAATGCATTGGACTTAGTAAGTGACGGGTGGAGCCCGCTATAGCTCCTCGATGCATCGACAGGTCTCATGAGACAAACTAGTGTCTTGGCACGAGGCCTTGAAAAAATCTTATTTGTGGTCTTGGCACGAGGCCTTGGCTACGTGGTTATGATAGTTTGGCATTATGCATTCTATCATTATGAAAGTGGTCATTGATATTGAATGTGATTATTCAACAAGTAGAATATCCATGTGAATAAGTAAATGGAATTATCTCATTTTACTTTTGCCATATTATGTTGATGTTCAAGTTTAAAAGGCTTTTGTTTTATTTATACATTGCCTTAAATGTTTATGTTTATTTATGAAAGCTTCCGCAATATTGTTATCCTTACTGAGCATCTGAGCTCACCCCTTTCAATGTTTTAATATTTTTCAGGATCTGAAGAAGTCTTTTATGAATGTCCTCCAGGGATTGTCAGAAGAGTATATGAGTGCGGTCTATGGAGACTTTGTTATTGTAGTTTTTCACTTTATGATGTAATGTAATGTTTATGAATGTATCTAGGGTTTCCAAGTATACTAAACTAATCGGTCTTTCGAGACTTGATCTTTTGTGATCATGCCAATGTTACGAAGTAATGCAATGACTCCGGGTAGCTGGGGTCGGGGCGTTACATGATTAGTGATGTCACGCATAAGTGACAACATGTAAAAATAGTATTTAAGAGACTATTAGAATTAAAAAAATTTGGTTTAAGGGAAATATTGAACATCTTATAAAGAAAAAAAGGATATAATCATTTACATAAGATAAAAAGTGAACCAAGGAGGTTTAATATTAAAAATTGTGATTTATAAAAATAAATTTGTCTTAAAATATATTATGCAGTGCCCTTAAAAATGGTTAATAATTCCCAAATTTCCCTTGAATTGGGCTATCTTGTCGTGAAGAATTTAGAATGGAATCTTTTTTAAAAACATGTATATCCCCAAAAAATAAGGATGATTGGATCTTGATACATGATTTTGGAACACATAAAGAACATTTATATTATTTTTTAAAGAATAATATAGAAATTCATTTGGGTAAAAAAATAGAAAGAATAACCCGAACGAATAATGGTGGTTGGCGCAGAATCCCATACCTTAAGTCTGAAGGTGTTCTTCACTTGATCATAATGACCGGAATAATCAAATTTGGTGAATTAATTAATAATTAAAGAACCTGATATACATTTAATTGTATTTTTATAACCTTATTTTGTTCATTCATGGAATTTTTGATGCGTTAAGAGCTTCTATTTCATTTTTTGGGGGCGTTTTTCCTTGGTTTTCATGATCGGGTTAATTATATACATGTATGAATAAATATGCAAGATGAGAATGGTTGTAAAAAATTAATATTTTATGTTATTAGTGAAAATATAGATGATTACAAGGTTATAAAATTTATTTGATTATTTTTATTAAAGATAAACCATTATATAAAACATTAATGATAACGTTTTTTGTTAATTAGTGGTATTTTGATCACAACAAACTCATTTTTCTTTATAAATTAATACCATTTGTACAAAAATATTCCATAACATTAAATAGGATATATAACATATATGATAGATTGGTTCAACCATGAAAATGGTTTCATTACCTTAATTTAAGATGGTAATAGAAATTTGAATCCCATTTTCCATGAATGTGATAAATTAATACATCTCGGATGGTGTTTTCATTTCTATTATAAAAGGAAGGGAACATAGAGATGGTGATGAATTATTCCATTATCATAACAACATTATAGTACATGTAAGGTACTTGAGTTATAATAACATTTGGATGAAGTTAGGCGAGGAAATAAAAATAAAGAAAGGTTCATAAAAAAATAAAATAAATGAAAAGAGAAATTAACCTCTTGAATATATCTTCCTTGATAGCCTCTTTAAAGAATAGGATTTGGTATTTTGAGGATTACAAGGGATGATGGATGTGTGGGAGGATCATAGGGAGATGTTTGAGAAGAATTTATAAATGAACAGGGCTTTGAAGGAGTATAGAGAATAGGGGGTGAGAGTGGTTTTTATAGTGGATGATATGAGGGGTTTCCCATTATTTTAATCATTGGTTTTATATTTTTTATTAAGACAACGAATTATAACACCCAAAAAAATTTATTGTATGTTTCTCATAAATACATTAAATTCATTAGATAGTGTATATTGCATGAAACACCGAGTCTGTATGAAACAACACTTTTTTATTATAGGAGATAGTCATAACTTAGACATAAAACTAAAATTTTACACTTTTGTGTTTTGAATTTAAAAAAATGGTCATAAACGATTGCGATCAGGGAGATATTTGGAGTCTGATAGAATCAAATTTCTTTCCAATGAATATTAACCTAACATTATGAATATTAACATACCCTTATGAATATTAATATAACCTTATGAATAGTAATATGACCATTATGAATAAATACCTTATCCACAAAAGTGTAAATAAAACATAGGAACCTTAAAAATAAAGATGAATATTTTAAGGGTTATTATTTTCAGATTAAATAATGATTTTAATTAAAAATTAAATTTATTATATTTAGAAAATTATTTTTGAAAAATGGTGTTCATTTTTGGATTCTACACATCGAAAAATGGTTAGGTTGAATTTATTGTTTTTTTTCTAAAATACTTGAATTTTTGGTGAATAGTAAAATACCTTAACTTACCATATAAATACATAATAATTTAAATACAAAATTCCTAACATCATGAGTGATTTAAGCACAAAAATATAGAACTCATGTGAACTTATTACTATATTAGGTCTCGGAATCCTCACTATTTCTTATCTTGTGGAGAAATATTAAATTAATGAATATAATAATAAGAAAACCCTCCTCCCCTCTACTATAAATACCACCTCTCACACCCTCATTTATTTTCACCTATCAAGCTTAAATACTTGCCTAAATTATGATACAATATATAACTAATCCCCTCCCTCACATAAAAGGCCTAGTGGTTGTTGGGTCGGAGGTGATGGCAAGAGGGGGGGGGGGGTGAATTGCCTTTTTAAAATTAATTAACAATTTAAAACAAATTTAAATGCAGCGGAAAGTAAAATGGCAAGACACAATTGATAACGGAGTTCGGCATTAAACTCAAGCCTACGTCTCCGCTCCCAACTCAACCGTTGGGAGATTTATACGACCACTTGCTTTTTAATGGTTATAGAAAGAAACCCACTAGCCGTTTTAAGGTAGGCTAGATCACCTTCTTACAGCTTGCTTTTTTATTATGGTTGTAGCAAGAAACCCAAATTGAAAGAAGGAAGAAAAAGGGTGGTTTGTTTTAATACAAACCCAATTAAGAACTAAACAATTGAAGTAAATAAGTTAGAACAAACTAGAGGAAGCCTTGAGCGCCAAGAGGTGAGTGTAGTTGATGTAGAGGCAGCCCAAGCTTCAAGGATGGCAATTGGATCTCAAGTAGCCTTTGAGAATTGTCGTAGGAGCCTCAAATGATCAAAATAGCTTTGGTATGCTTCGGTATATGATCAGTGGTCTTCCCGGCATCCATGGACGTCTATTTATAGGATAAATACTCCCAAATACTTCAATATGGCCGTTGGAGGGCTTTCGGAGCCGTTGGGGATCAAGTAGACAAGTCTGGTCAAGCTCCAACGGCTAGTTTGACTTTGCTTACCGGCTGACCGGTGCTTGTCCACCGGCTGGCCGGTGCCTTGGAAGGTGGAGAGTGCTTCTGCCCAGGAGCCACCGGCTGGCCGGTGAGAAGGCCACCGGCTGGCCGGTGGTGAGACAGTAGGTCTCACTATTTGAAGGAGTTCCACCGGCTGGCCGGTGAGGAGTCCACCGGCTGGCCGGTGGTCTGGACAGAATGTATGCCATTTTGTCTGGACCCACCGGTCGGCCGGTGGCCAGACACCGGCTGACCGGTGGCACCTGGAAGAGGGCAGGGCCTTCTGCCTGGTCCACCGGCTGGCCGATGGGCTGGATCCGGCTGGCCGGTGCCCTTACCGGCTGGCCGGTGGTCTCACACCGGCTGGCTGGTGGACTTGAAAACAGTCCACTTTTCCTCCTTTGAATTCTTCTTGGGCCAGCTTCTAGGAACCCTATTTCCTATCATCAAAAACACTTGAAACAATATTAGATCACGATGAGAGTGATTGTGATCATTAAAATCCAAGAGAGTGGGGTACAACGATCTCCCCCTATTTTGATGATCACAATCACAAAAAAAACTTTAAAAAAAAGGTATGAAAGCTTTAAAAAAGGGTAAACAATTTGAACTTGGAAAACGTAGAGACGTGCCAAATATAATGATCTTGAAAGCATTGAAATACTGAGAAATGGTCATTTTTTTGAAATTGCAACCAAATGCCATTTTTTAAAGAAATCAATTGAAAACAATAACTTAACCATTGAAAACAGATTTTGATGACATCAATAACTTAAAATGGAACGTGTAAAAAGAGCATTTTAATAGATAACTATGTAAAAAGAGCATTTTAATAAATAACTATGTAATAGAGAGGTTTTCTCCCCCTTTGGGATTATCAAAATAGGAGGAAAAGTATGAAAGAAAAATACTAATAAGTAATGACAAAAAGGATGAATAGATAAGATAACTTGAATTCCATAAAAGATGAAACGATACAAGGAGAATCCAAAATACAAATACAAAAACAAATCAAAAACAAGAACGGCTCTATTCACTCCTAGAGGGCCGAGAGTGACGGCGGCGCCTGAAGGTCGGAGGAGCCGGAGGAGCCTGGACCGCCTCAAAGCGACGATCTAGAGAATCAATCCGTGAGTGGAGCTGATCAAACTGAGAGCTGATGTAGGAAAACTGCAAGTCCAGCTGGGTCTCAATCTGATCCTGGAAGCGTAGGAACTGATCAGCCGTCACCGGCAAGCCACCAGCATCAGCAGAAGGGGGCACAGCCTCAGCAGGCTCAGGTGCATCATCACCCTCTCCAGCCTCCTCATCAGCAGCAGCATCAGCCTCACCTTTGCTGTCACCACTTCCTTCCTCTTCATCATCATCACTATCCTCACTATCTGAAAGAGGGTAGGCAGCGGCAATAGCAGGAGGCATGGCATTGGCAGGAGGATGGGAATGAGTCTGAGGAGAGTAGGCCTTGAGAAGACCGTCCTTGTCCACAATCCATTCCTGACGCCAAGGGTGCCAACGGATGTTCATTCGTTGCACCATCATAAAATTCACTATACTATCCTTCGTTGGCTGCTCGAAGGAAGTAGCATGAAGAGGCACATCAAGAAAGGAAAAGATTTTAGTCAAGAAACGTCCGTAGGGTAGAGTTTTGGACCGGCGCGGGTGCTCAGCCACATAAGTCATGGCCCGGAACAGAAACCGGACCAAATTGAAATGTATGCCTCGGGTGATAAATGAGAGAAGATAAATGTCAATGAATTTGACATTGTCATGATCCCCGATACGGGGCGCAAGGGAAGTTTGAATGAGGCGCTCAATAATACGATGGTTAGGAGAGAGCTGGGAGAGCTTGACAATGGGATTTGAGGGCTGCCCTGTGAGATGCTCAAGGGCTACGGCTATATCAAACTCACGGTCCCGAGGAAACTCCCCCTGAGCAAAAGCATGGGGTCCAACATGAGGAACCCCCAGCATCCTGGCAATCTCCAAAGAGGTGATAGTGATGGGTTGCCCAAGAGCAGTGGAGGAGATGGTATCAATGTCATCAGAAACGGACCACGTCAAATGAGCATAGAACTCTTTGACAAGAAGAGGATAAATGACATCCTTTTCGGGTGGCTCAAAAAAAGAATGCCAATGTTGATACTCAATAATCAAGAAAAGCTCAAGACGAGCAGTAGACAGCCAAGAATAATCAATTACCCTACCCGGCAGAATGACTTTGTCATGCCAAATGTCCGGGAGTTGAGGGATGGAAGGAGGAGGAGGATCTTCTTGATCGATTCCCTTGCCTTTGCGAGTGGATCGAGGTCCCATGATGGCAAAGGGAAAAAAGAAGAAAGAGTTTAAGAGAAGAAAGGAGGTTTGAGAGGTCAAAAACCATGAAGGGAGGCTAGGGTTTGGAGGACCTGCGGTTTTAGGAGGAGCAGCCCGAGAGAGAAGAGAGAAAAGAGGGAGGAAGGGTTTTAAAATTGATTTTAACCCTTCCTCGGGTCGGCCCAAAAAACAGAAACCCGACACCACCGGTTAACCGGTGATGTACCACAGGTTGACCGGTGGTATTGAAATTCATAAAAAACAGAATTTAAAAAAAAGGTGTTTAAAAAAAAATAAAAATAAAATATAGGCAAGCCAAGAAAGTCAAATATTTAATAGTGCTCATTGACGAATCATTCCTAACTCCCCTTTAATAAAATCAAAACGGTCAACCGGGAGCGGTTTGGTAAAAATATCAGCTAATTGGAAATCAGTAGGAATGAAGTCCAAAGTGATATCTCCTTTTTGAAAATGGTCACGAAGGAAATGATGCCTTAAGTCTATGTGCTTTGTCCTAGAATGTTGTATTGGATTCTTAGAGATACTAATGGCACTAGTGTTGTCACACCGAATAGGGACATGATCATAGGAAAGACCATAATCCAAGAGAGTGTGTTGCATCCAAATAATTTGGGCACAACAATTGCCAGCGGCTACATACTCGGCCTCGGAAGTAGAAAGAGCAACACAATTTTGCTTCTTGCTACTCCACGAAACAAGGGACTTGCCTAGCAGATGACAGGTTCCACTAGTACTCTTACGATCTAATTGACATCCGCCAAAATCAGCATCCGAATAAGAAGATAGTTCAAAAGAAGTATTTGAGGGATAAAATAAACCAAGATTTTTGGATCCTTTTAAATACTTAAAAATTCTTTTGACCGATTTAAGATGGGATTCTTTAGGATTGGCTTGAAAACGAGCACAAAGGCAAACACTAAACATGATGTCAGGACGGGTCGCAGTTAGGTAAAGTAGACTCCCGATCATACTCCTATAAAGCTTGTTATCCACCGGTTTCCCGGCTTCGTCTAACGTAAGCTTACATGAAGTACTCATGGGTGTACTAATTTCCTTTACTTGATCCATACCAAAACGACTTAGAAGCTCGTTTGTGTATTTGCTTTGGCTTAGAGAAATACCTTTTGAATTTTGAAAGATTTGAAAACCAAGAAAAAATTTCAATTCTCCCATAAAACTCATTTCAAATTCTTTTCTCATTAAATCTGAAAAATCAGTACAAAGAGATTCTTTGGTAGAACCAAAGATAACATCATCAACATAAATTTGGACTATTAAAAGATCTTTTAAAGTGTGTTTTAAAAAGAGGGTACAATCGGCTTGACCCATTTTAAAATCATTTTCTAAAAGAAATTTTGTTAACCGCTCATACCAAGCCCGAGGGGCTTGCTTTAAGCCATAAAGAGCCTTGGTTAACTTAAAAACATGATTTGGAAATTTTGGATCTTCAAAACCGGGAGGTTGTTCAACAAAGATTTTTTCAGAAATAAAACCATTTAAAAAAGCACTTTTAACATCCATTTGAAAAAGCTTAAAATTTAAGTGGGCGGCGAATGCCAACAAGATCCTAATGGATTCTAACCTAGCAACGGGGGCAAAGGTTTCACCATAATCGATTCCTTCTTCTTGATTATAGCCCTTAGCTACTAGTCGAGCCTTGTTCCAGGTTATGTTTCCTTGATCATCAAGTTTGTTCCTAAAAACCCATTTAGTGCCAATAATTGGATGATCATTGGGTCTTTCACAAAGAGTCCAAACATTATTTCGAGAGAATTGATTTAGTTCCTCTTGCATTGCAAGAACCCAATTCTCATCATTAATGGCATCATTAACGGTTTGAGGTTCTAGGTGAGAAATGAAGGCTTGATGTTCAACTTCATTGAGGATAGATCTTCTAGTTCGAGTACCGGCTTGAAGGTCACCTATGACATTTTCTAAAGGATGGTCTCTTGAAGGTTTCCAAACCTTAGGCAAGGTGGAAGGCGAAGAAGGTGAAGAGGGTTCTAGATGGTCATCCTCCTTGGGAGGAGAAGAGGAATCATTCAAATGAAGCTTATCAAGCTTAGCTTCAACATCTTCAATGACCGGGTGAGGTTTTGGAAGAGTTTCATCAAATTTGACATGAGATGATTCTTCGATGGTTTTTGAACGTTTATTGAAGACACGATAGGCTTTGCTTGAGTTGGAGTACCCAAGAAAAATACCTTCATCAGATTTGGCATCAAATTTCCCTAGGTTATCTTTTGTGTTAAGGATAAAGCATTTACACCCAAACACTTTAAAATAACCAACTTTGGGAAATTTGACTTTCCAAAGTTCATAGGGGGTTTTCTTAAGAAGGGGTCTTACAAGGACTCTATTAATAGTATAACAAGCAGTGTTTACCGCCTCGGCCCAAAAATATTGAGGGAGGTCGAATTCAATAAGGAGGGTTCGAGCGATTTCTTGGAGAGTTCGGTTTCTCCTTTCAACCACTCCATTTTGTTGAGGAGTCCTAGGGGCAGAGAAGGTGTGATTGTATCCTTGAGAGGAACACAATTCATCGAATTCTTTGTTCTCGAATTCACCACCATGATCACTACGAAGAGATATGATTTTATATCCTTTTTCGTTTCCTACTTTCCTAGAGAATTTCAAAAAGGTTTTACAAGCATCATTCTTATGGGCTAAAAAAAACCCAAGTAAAACGAGAAAAGTCATCAACAATAACTAAGGTATAGGATTTTCCACCTAAGCTTGCTACGAGAGTAGGACCAAAAAGATCAAGATGAAGGAGTTCAAGAGATTTTGAGGTGGACACTTCCTTCTTAGATTTGAAAGAAGACTTGTGTTGCTTACCAAGTTGGCATGGCTCACAAATAAAATCTTTCTTAAATTTAAGTTTAGGAAGGTCACGAATGAGCTTGTTCTTATTAAGCTTTAGAAGTGAATGAGAGCTACAATGCCCCAATCTTCTATGCCAAAGCCAAGACTCATTGTCAAGAGCACTTAAACATTTAACATTTTGGCTAGCTAGATATTTTAAATCAATAATGTAAACATTTTGAAAACGGGAAGCAGAAAATATCAACTTGTTTTGAAAATCTAACACATTGCATAAATCATTTTGAAAATTGACTGAAAAACCACTATCACAAAGTTGACTAATTCTAATTAAATTATGCTTTAAACCTTTAACTAATAAAACATCTTTAATAAAAGAGGAGCTACCAAAACCAATGGTACCTATTCCGACGATCTTGCTTTTTGAGTTATCACCAAAGGTGACATATCCTCCATCGAATTCTTCAAGTGAGTTGAACTCGGAGGGATCGCCACACATGTGCCTTGAGCAACCGCTGTCAAGATACCACGACCCTTTAGAGGTCCTACTCTTTTGGCGTTTATCCTACAAAATCAAGAAAGAAGAGATTTTGGTACCCATATAAGTTTGGGTCCGGAAAGATTAGCAAAAAGGGACTTTTGAACCCATAATGTTCTAGAGGGATTCCTTCTATGATACTCATCCGAGTAGGTAATGGATTTGGGTCTTCCATACCTAGCATTTTTACAATCACATTCATAAATCATGTGACCGGTCTTTTTACAATAATTACAAAATTTGTATTGAGAGCTCCCCCTTACAAAAGTAGTGGGTGCCCTAGAAAAAGTGGATTGCTTGTTATAGCCAAGTCCATGTGTAGTTCTAGCCGAACGCTGAGAACCTAGCAATTTAGTTAAGTTTTGTTCACCTTGGGTGAACTTGGCAAGAGATTCCTTCAAATCCTTAATGGTAGAATTTAAAGAATCTACATTTGGAATATTTTTGACTTTAAGGGCAAGCTCCTCATTCTCTTTGAGAAGTTTGTCTTTTTCGGAAATAAGAGTTTTGTTTTTCTTTTTCAAGGTAAAAAATTTAGAGGTAAGTTCGTGAAAACCTTCCACTAATTGATCTCTTGAATTTTGGAGTTCTTCATAAGACATATTATTATCAAAAGAAGAAGATGAGGAAGAAGAGTGAGAAGAAGAGTGAGAAGAGGATACCTCATCAATTGCCATTAGGCATTTTCCACCTTCATCGCTTGAGTCGCTTGAAGACATGGAGTCATCACTTGCACTCCATGTTGATGCTTTGAAGGCCTTCTTGTTTTTCTTTTCTTTTAACCTTTTCTTGAAAATGGAGCACTCCGGTTTGATGTGGCCTTTCTTTCCACATTCAAAGCAAGTGATTTCTTTCTCCGCCTTTGGCTCTTCCTTTCGTGCCTTTTGAAATTTCTTCTTTTTCTTCATGAACTTGCTCATTTTCCTTGCTAGTTGAGCCATCTCGGATTCACTATCATCGGAGGAGCTTTCTTCCTTTGCCTTGAAAGCAATGTTCTTTTTCTCCTTGAAGATCTTTCCTTCTTTATCGGCTTGCCTCTTCATGGTAATCTCATAAGTCATGAGTGACCCTATGAGTTCTTCAACCGGAATCTTCTTGACATCTTTCGCTTCTTGGATTGCCGTCACCTTTGGTGCCCAAGAGCTTGGTAGGACCCAAAGAATTTTCTTGACCATTGTTTCTGCGGAAACATCATCACCAAGGGACTTTCTTCCATTGCAAACATCAGTAAAACGAGTAAACATTTCGGTGATTGACTCGTGTGGGTGCACTGTGAAACTCTCAAAGTCTTGACGATACATATCTAACCTAGTGTCTTTGACTTTGTTAGTGCCCTCATGGTTCACTTCCAAAAGTTTCCAAATTTCGTGTGAGGTGGTGCAAGTAGAAATACGATTAAACTCATTACGGTCTAACCCACAATGAAGAGCATTCATGGCTTTTCCATCAAGCTCAAAATTGGCAATGTCTTCGGGGGTCCATTTAGATTCATCCTTACTAGAAAGAGTGTAGCCTTGCATTACAATTCTATATATAGGATAGCCAATACTTCTAAGAAAAGTGATCATTCGTGTTTTCCAATATGTGTAATCGGTTCCATCGAAGTATGGAGCCCGAGTCATGGAATACCCTTCGGGTGCTTGTGTGAAATAAGCCATCACTATGGATTTTTCGTTTGTAACCGGTTAAGGTATTACACAAACGTTCCCTCTGATACCAAATGTTGGGTCGGAGGTGATGGCAAGAGGGGGGTTGAATTGCCTTTTTAAAATTAATTAACAATTTAAAACAAATTTAAATGCAGCGGAAAGTAAAATGGCAAGACACAATTGATAACGGAGTTCGGCTTTAAACTCAAGCCTACGTCTCCGCTCCCAACTCAACCATTGGGAGATTTATACGACCGCTTGCTTTTTAATGGTTATAGCAAGAAACCCACTAGCCGTTTTAAGGTAGGCTAGATCACCTTCTTACAGCTTGCTTTTTTAATATGGTTGTAGCAAGAAACCCAAATTGATAGAAGGAAGAAAAAGGGTGGTTTGTTTTAATACAAACCCAATTAAGAACTAAACAATTGAAGTAAATAAGTTAGAACAAACTAGAGGAAGCCTTGAGCGCCAAGAGGTGAGTGTAGTTGATGTAGAGGCAGCCCAAGCTTCAAGGATGGCAATTGGATCTCAAGTAGCCTTTGAGAATTGTCGTAGGAGCCTCAAATGATCAAAATAGCTTTGGTATGCTTCGGTATATGATCAGTGGTCTTCCCGGCATCCATGGACGTCTATTTATAGGATAAATACTCCCAAATACTTCAATATGGCCGTTGGAGGGCTTTCGGAGCCATTGGGGATCAAGTAGACAAGTCTGGTCAAGCTCCAATGGCTAGTTTGACTTTGCTTACCGGCTGACCGGTGCTTGTCCACCGGCTGGCTGGTGCCTTGGAAGGTGGAGAGTGCTTCTGCCCAGGAGCCACCGGCTGGCCGGTGAGAAGGCCACCGGCTGGCCGGTGGTGAGACAGTAGGTCTCACTATTTGAAGGAGTTCCACCGGCTGGCCGGTGAGGAGTCCACCGGCTGGCCGGTGGTCCGGACAGAATGTATGCCATTCTGTCTGGACCCACCGGTCGGCCGGTGGCCAGACACCGGCTGACTGGTGGCACCTGGCAGAGGGCAGGGCCTTCTGCCTGGTCCACCGGCTGGCCGATGGGCTGGATCCGGCTGGCCGGTGCCCTTACCGGCTGGCCGGTGGTCTCACACCGGCTGGCCGGTGGACTTGAAAACAGTCCACTTTTCCTCCTTTGAATTCTTCTTGGGCCAGCTTCTAGGCACCCTATTTCCTATCATCAAAAACACTTGAAACAATATTAGATCACGATGAGAGTGATTGTGATCATTAAAATCCAAGAGAGTGGGGTACAACAGTGGTCTCACCAAAAGGCCAAAAAATGGACTTAAGAAGATTCTCAAGGAGGAGTACTGAAGAGCCGAACCTCTCTTCCTTTTTCTTTCAAATTCACTTAAAAGTTCCATAATTTTGTTAATATCTCCTAAACTCCCTACATATAAATGATATGATAATTCCAGAAACTTAAATTAACTGGAATTGTTTTATGATAATGGAATATTTCATCATCATTTCTCTTTTTCCCCCTCCTCTTACACTAAAAATGAAAATACCGTTGCAGATGTCTTAATTTATCACATTCAAGGATGACGAGCTTTCAATTTCTATTAATATATTCAATAATGGTCATGAAATCATTTTAATGGTTAAAAACAATCATAATATATTTATTTTTACCTTATTAAATTTTCTATAATAGTTACACACTCATAATATAAATTAACAATAAAAAACACGAACATTATGCACAAAACCACCAAGTTAATCCAAGCATTTATCATTAAATTTTAACGAATGATTCATCCTCATGGTATATAAACCAAATTAATTATAAGATAATATATATATATATATCTTTAATGTCACTAATAATATATATTATCAAATATGGATGTTTAGCCACATTTCAAATGAACTTCCATTCATGAATATATGTAAACTGATCATGAAAACCAAGGAAGAAAATATTTCCAAAACAATAAAATTAAATCTCTTAAAACGATAAAAAGGCCATGAATGAACCAAAAAACTTTATACTAAATCAATTAAATGTATATGAGGTTCTAGAAGCATTAAATGATGAAGCTAAATTCGATTATTCATATCATTAAGATCAATCGAGAACACATTTGGGCATAAGGTAAGGGGTTTCTCATCTCACATTTATTTCCGTGATATTTCCTTTGTTTGACACTTATTTATTATATGTAGTGTATGTTTACTTCAATTTTATATATAATATCATGATTTTATTTATATGCATGGTATTTAGTGATTCACTTGATGATTATTAAAACAATTGATTACAATATTGTAAGGGACTTTGTTTCAGTTTCCTTTTAATTTTGATTCAATTGGTATTATGTAGCTAATAATTCTTATGTGGTGAACCTAATACCCCTTTGAGATAATTTTTCATTTGAACTTGTAAATATATTATATATCAATATTCTAGTTTGATGGATATGATTATTTTCTTAATCTGTATACCCTTTTATGTACAGTGCTTATTTGGGATGTTAATCTAACTAAGGAAATATTTATTAATCTGTATCCTCTACATTATATAGATATTTTAATGGAATATATTACTTGTAATAAATATTTTTATGAATAATGATTTGGACTTGCAGTAATGGGAGGGGCCTGCTATAGCCCTTCGATGCATCGATAGGTCTCATAAGACAAATCTGTTGGCGATAAACACTTCTAGTTTGTCTCAAAAACAGAATCAGATGGGTATCTACCCACAGACATAAAACTTTTCGATAGTAATGTGGTATCATGTTCCAAATACATGAAATCCAATTAATAATAATTCAATTTAATAATTTTCATTTATTACAATCCATGAGGTTTTCACTATGACAAAATCTATGGATGCAGTTTCGTTCTCAGTTTAATAACGGAGTGTGTTTTTCATTTATTCACCATGAAATATTGACTATGTCAATTTTATTATGATTCAATTATTTTTGATTCGATATTTCTCTATTTTTAAGCCTTACTAAGCTTTTGAGCTCACCCCTTTCAATTTTCTACCTTCAACAGGTTTGGAAGGGGAGACCATTTATTGAGTTCTCGTGGATGTAGTTTATTAGTTTTTGTTATTTATTTTATTTTGTTACCTTTCCAAATGTAATATTAGTTAAAATTATGTATATATTTTCTTTAATACTACTAAACTTTTCGTTCCTTTGGGATTTCGTTCCTTCTAATCATGCCAATGTAATAAGTAATGCATCGACTCTCGGCTTCTGGGGTGAGGGCATTACACAAATAGTCTTAATTCTTGTTAAAAAAAATAGTAAAGAGAGCATGTGAGTTCTAACCAACAGTTATTACCTCATAATAACATCATCAATGACACAAAAAGTCTTGTATTTATCTTATTTTGTATGTTATCATATTTCACTATTCATCAAAAATTAATGTATTTTAGAAAAATCCCAAAAATTCTCCCTAACTATTTTTTAAATATGTAGAATCCAAAAATAAACTAAATTTTAAAAAAAAATTCTTAATATGAGAAATTTAATATTTACTTAAAAAAATAATTTAATTGAAAAATTCAAATCTTTAGATTAAAACTGCTTTTCTAACACTTTTTGAATTTAATTAAGGTATCATAAAATTATCTTCAAATAATAAGACATAAAAATTATAATTTATTAATACAATTAATGAGAATACATTTAATGGGAATACATTTTATTTTAAATTATTAAATTAATCAATAAATTGTAATTAAAAATATATGACATAGAAAAACAACAACACTTAATAAATGGTTTTTAAAAATTTATCAACTTATATTATGATTTATATATACCATATTGTCACTTATGAGATGGATAAATATTATTTATACTTACATTGCTGATTTTACTATTACAATATTCACTTTACTATTCAAAAGGGTCACATTACTATTCCAAAGGTCAAATTATTATTTAATCGGTATATGTTCCTTAACTTTTAGAGATACCTTTTATTTCAGTAATTCATAAATTAAAAGGAAAATATTTCTTATAAGAAATATTATGTGATTATAATATAAGAAATAATTATAAGAATAGAATTCCGTCGATAAAACATTAGGTTGTTACATGAGCAGTCAGGTGGATCCTCATAAAGTCCTCTATGGAATGAATTAAACAAAAACAATGTTCTTGGATGATGTCGGAGGAATAAATATATTATGAATTATATATCTATGTTAATGATAGATAAATTTTGAGCAATTCAATATCATACAATAGAAGCTTAGATTCAACAAAATAGTTACCCTGAAATGCTTCAGCATGATATGGAAATTGAAGCTGTTGAGAAAGTGTTTTTATGAATTGACATATGGAATAATTTTATGATATTTTGAAATGAATGAAATATGATCCATACTTTTAGTATCCCTTTCAATATTATTTACCAATTGGGGATTATATCGTATTTCATGTCACAACCATCAACCCTCGCTCAGGTCCATGATGTATTAGATGTATCTCTCCTAAATAAGTACACACCTTTTTCATCACATGTATTGAAATTAGAGATATCACCACTTGATCATGACATTTTTATGAATAGAAACCTTTGGATATTATCTATAATAGAGAAAATGTTCTATGAAATAAAATAACTCACACGGTAAATGTTTAGTGGTGAAACCAACAATTTGTAAAAGTTATTTGGGATCCTTATGATATAATGTGGAAGAAGTATCCTTGGTTTTTTATATAAAAGTTATATAATTTTTATGGTGAAATTATTTTCAATTGTGATATAATGTAACAACCTGAGATTTTATCAATTTACTATAATATATTTTTTTCCTATATATCTTGTATTACACCTAACACCGAGATTTAATGAACTGCGTTATAATTTTAAAATATTAATATTTAAGCAGTATTGTTACAACCTAAACCTTAAATTGGAATGTATGAATTGGATAAAATATTATAAGGAATATATATAAATATCTTACCCAATATAAATTTAATGAAATTTTCTTAATAAAAAATCTGTCAAATTTTAGATAACTAATCCTATTCATCAAAAGTATGTTTTATTCGATAAATATTTTTACCATTTTTTGAGGAAAAATAATATAAAAATTTCATTACACATTCATAAAATATACATGAAAAAATAAAAATCATTTTTTAAATAAACAATTAAATATTATCAAATATTTATTTTTTTGTTATTTTTTGAATAGTTCAATTTTTTAATGAATAATTGAAAATACTGCTTTTTATTGAAAAGTATTACTTTGTTTGAACTGCATAGAAGTTTTATTATGAATTTATATGTTAATAATATTAAAATTAAATAAATTATATTATTATTATTTAAATATATTTTATTTTAATCAATTTGATTTTGATTTTTTTATATAAAAATGTTTTATACCTATCATTACATTTTCTTCAAAAACCTACTTTTTCATAGATTCTATAGGTTTATTTTTAATAAAAAATTTCAACATATATGAATTGGTTTTTGGTAAAAAGGTTTTAATATTTGGACTCACCATAATTAATATTACTTAATAAGGAAATATTAATATGTGATCATAATTAATATTAAAATAATAAAAATTAATTATTGTGGTTAAGGTTTAAATAGGTTTGCTGGGGGTTAACCAAAAGTTGAGGGTATGCATTCCAATTATACTTGTATAAATACTATTTTCTATAAATATTTTCCACTTATATTATTCTAATTTATAATGAATTTTAAATTCGAATAATTTTTCATGGGAATGAATTTATCATTTTTTATTCTTTTCAGAAATTTCCATGTAGGTTCCCCTCCCAAACTTATAAAAGGAAAACTCATCTAATCTCCCATAAAAAATTTAATACCCTCGTTTTTCAACCATTAGATTCTCATAAACGTTCCTAATGTTTATTCTCACGAACAAGTTTTCTTTATTTGATATGAAAACCATCCTAGTAAGGCAATAGGTATAAAAATAATGTTGTTCCCCAAAGAAGTCGTATAGTACTTAACAGTGCATATTCATTTTATTTTTTTCCACCTACTTATCTTCTTATATAATTACGCTAAAATAATAAAAATTTATATTCCATATAATATTATTTTTTATGTTAATTTAGTAACGTATATCCATCTCCTCCTCAATTAAATGGAAAACAAGACTGTCGATTTTGTGTACAGTGGACTACTACCTCACGAACCGATTTAATTACTTTTCTTTAACCATATCTCAATGAAAGTTGTAATAATATATTTAAATTATATAATTGATATTTATGTTATAATTTTACTTCTGTCATTATAATTTATCTTCAATTTTATTAACATACAATCCATTATAAATGATAACATTGCTCGTGCGTACGTGTAGACTACATCGAGGATGAAGTAATGTGATACATTTTTTATTTTTTACATGGATGGTCATAGGGGTATACTTTATGAATATATGTGATATATATTATGTGAAAATTATTTCTTAATAGTGAATTAATATTTATAATTTTTATGTCCCATCCATCAATAAAATGGAAATAATGTTCATGCATACGTACAACACACAATCTCCATGAACGGTTTAATTCATTTTCATATCTCAAACATTTATAGATCGATAAAAATATATATTTAATGAAATTATATGATATTTATATCATGATTAACATCATGGTTATGTTGTAACCGAAATAATTTTTATGCACTAAAATCATCGAACCAAAATATACATGAAAAGCAAAATAGTTGTCACCCAGAGCAATGAATTTAATAAATAATTTTTGATAAATCAGTGATAAAATATTATAAGTAAAAGAAATAAGATATAATACATAAAATTATATTTTTTTAATATATTTATAATAAGTAAATATTTATGTACTAGTAGTTTTAATGTTCATGAAGGAAGTAGAAGGAATGGCCTGCAGTCCTTCATTTTTATTGATTTTTGATAACCCACCTTTCAAGGGATGAGGGGGAACCCTTACAAGGCCCGTAGGCTAAGAGATTACAAGGCCCATAGGCTTAAGAGAATCATGAGGGAAGTATATCCTTATGTTAAGTGATTATTATCTCACTTTAATTTTTGTGGGACACATACCATATACATCACTTGTTTCTTATATATGGTGTATATATTTACCATGATTTTATTTTATGATACATTACATGAAAATTATTGGATATAAATATCTATATATCATTATTTTTCTCCTGGAGTTTATGATCCAAAAGTTACCAAAGCGTTAGCTGTTTTATGTTACAATCGAAATGATTATCAGGATTATTTATGATTATGTTCTTAATGATGAATTCCTTGGATATATGTATCACTAAATGCTTGAGTTATCCTGTCCAATGGTTATTTCTTGAAATTACATGGTTTCCTTTAATTTTACTCTCTTTATGTAATCTAGATACAAAAAAAGGTTTTAATAGAAAATAGATTTTATTTATATTTATTATAAAATACATCCTTTTCCATGACCATATTTTCTAAAACATTTTAATGAATGATTCTAGTATTATCCAATGATTTTTTAAAATAAAAATTTTCACATTTTTTAATATTTACAAATTGGTTGGAAATGAATATTCTTAACATTTTTTGAATGAAGAATTTTTTATTTTTTACTGAAAATGTGAATGGAATATTTGTTCAAATATGTACAACATGAACACTATTTCATACTATCATGACTCATAAATGATTTAAATATTTCTTTATATGTTCTGAAGGTAATTTTCCTAGAAACATTTTCCGTAATATTTGGAATTTTATTTTATTTTAAAAAATAGATTTCAAATTTAGAAGATTAATTTCCACAAAAAATTCTCCATGTGATATTTTAGAAGTATTTTCCATCTTGGATGACATCATTTAATTTTCTATAATCTTTAACAGGGATATGATTCAATGATATAATACATGTTCATTATCTTGATGTTTTATTATTATTATGACAATATGTTTGTGAAACTATTTCTTTTACATGTGTTATGTGGGGATGAAATTCCGATTATTCTCATCCCTTTTCCCATAGGTAATGATATGTTGAATTGATGAAATGTTTATGAAACACATTTATTTTAAATGGGTGATTCTATAGTGAAATTTTTATAAACCCCATTTCCTTTTCATGGGGCATGATATGGTGAATTGTTATGATATTTTATCACAAATTTTTTGATTTCACTATGTTTCAGTTGGTCCCATAATTATATATATTCCCATTATAGTTGGTAATGATTGATATCTCATGAGATAAATATAACTAGAATTAGAAATTCACCCAGCTTAATAAGGGAATATATCTACTATGATAGTCTTCAGACTGAACCATGACTATAATGATCATCTAGGGAGTGAACCCTTTCTATTATGCTAGTTTTAGAAATGATCCAAGACTACTAAGGAAATTATTTTCTATGATTATATGTATGACAAATATAAAGGTCGTATGATAATATTATTCTATTATGACTTATTTTCTTTATTCAAATATTATTTATGTGTTACGAACTAAAAATATTTATTCCATGTGTCAAGATTATTATATTTGATATGGATTACATAGTTTTTAAATGTTAATCTCATGCTCAATTACTGTTATTCTCATATTATGTTGATATCATCCTTTTTTACCCTTACTGAGTATTTGAGCTCACCCTTTTTTTATTTCCTTTCCCCAAGTTACGGAAAATAGTATTAAGATTGATATGTGTAAAAGGATTCTATTTATGAAGACCATAGTGGGAGATGATGTAGTTCACTGATGAACAAGTAGTTTATGTTTCCATATTTCTAATGACAGTATACCTATACAACTCTGGACATGATCATTATTTTTTGTAAAAAAATTCTTTTATTAATTTTTAATATTTATTTATGAAAATTGTGGGTTTCTATAGAGTGGGTGAACTAATTATATATGCTTCACCCTTCAACACATCTGATAAAAAATATCTTAATACCACCTATTAGAAAATGGAAGAAAAATAGTTCTAGATTGATGAGGATGAGTTCATAAACACATCTAATGACCCGATAGCCACCTTAGTGGATCCTTGGGTAGATTTATATGTGACCATAATCATGTAGATACACCAATTGTTAAAAACATCACAGGGTATTCAGAACAAATTTCTAGTCCCCAAGAAGAAGGAATTCATACAGATTACCTTGTATTCCTACATGGGGGAGGCATAGTTGAAGATAAAAGATATAACTCCTAGTATATATATGTAAATTCATAATTTGGTCACAAACCTGTGGTAAAACAATACATTCTATAGATTAGGGATGACTCAATGGAGTTCTATCCCTCACTAATGTTTTAACACCAAAGGTTGATCTTCCCATTATAAACAGCATGGGATAGGATGGTCATCTTTCTTCACTAGGTTCTCTATGGCACAAGAGTCCCTCATTGATGATTCCACCATGTTCAGAGTATGTAGAAGTTTTACTTGATGGTTCCCATCTATAGTGTATTCTCATATTTCCTCTAATCATCGTTTTTTATAATGAGTTGGATTTGGTGACACCCCTCCTGCCATTGAGAATCTGACTTTATTACTGTGGATGAGTTCACCCATGTGAATATCGGCACTGAGGAGGATAAGAGGAAAATCTTAATCTATGTAGTCTTGTATCGAGATGTTAACCAAAATAACATGGATTTTATAATGATTCATTTTGATGTGTTGATGAAAAATATAAAGAATATTTCATGGCTCATCCCCTTGGTAATTGTTCACTACCTTTGACTCCTAGTTGGCCACCATGGGATCAAGAAGGATCCCGGGAAAATTAATCATTACCCTATTTCCATGGGAAAGGCTTCCAGGACCGGACCCTACCAGTCTCAAGCCGGAACTACCCCAGGCCCACCTCCATAGGCCAAGGGCTGGAGACAAGCTCTGAAGGCGTAACAATCTCTGAGAGGCCTTGGCCTAAGTACATGTACACACACACATAGCCCACTCGATGAAGAAGTGCAGAGTAAAAAAAATCCAAAGGACAAACAACTATAAACCAACCACAGTCATACATCAACTTCTAAATAGTACAAGTAAAGTGATGACAAGATAACTGAATAGAAAAAGTTGAAAATACACATGCCCAATTAGAAAGGTGCCAACACCCGGCAACAGGTAAACGAAATTAAACATCTGGTGAGTCTCACACATGAAAATACAACTATGGCCACTAAATGTAGCCCAAGATCATGTGTCCTCTACACTCTTCCGTAGTCTCAATCGACCTGTCCATCGTCTGCAAGGGCACACCAAGTGTTGGAAATGACCAATCAGGGGTGAGTATAAAGATACTCAGTAGGATGCCCCAAAAGCTCGAGGGAGCAACAAAGGAGGTACTAAAATGGAGAGAAGTAGATAGAACAAAGAACAATGTATGAGTACAATAGATAGAGTGAAGCGTAACCCAATAAATGATATTAATTAGACTCATCCAATCGAATAGGAGTTAGACACGGAAAGCACATGGTATACCCCACGCTTCATCGCCCCTCCTAGAAGGAGAGTAACCAATCCCATGGAGTGGGAAAAAAATTAGGGTGTATATATATATATATATTATTAACAAGAAATCCAAATGAGTGTGTAAGGGGATCTGTATCTCTAAGGTCGGCCTAGGAGAAGTCGCCAACAGTTCTAAGGATAACCATCATTGGTTCACAAATGTCTCATACACCAAAGTTGTCTCATCACTGGACCGTACAACCAAGGGTCCTGCTCTGGTAATCCCGGAGAAAAGGTCAATACCTCTTCTCATAGGAAGGGATGAGTCTAATAGAATTTGTCAGGTAACCAACTTCCCATCCCAGCTGGAGGGTAAACTTCAAGAGGTCATCGGGTAACCCACTACCCAGCCCCAGTGGAGGGTAAACCCTAAAGTCAACGGGTAACCCACTGCCTAGCCCTATTGGAGGGTAAACCCTAAGGTCAATGACTAACCCACTGCCCAGCCCCGCTGGAGGGTAAACCCTAAGGTCAATGGGTAACCCACAACCCAGCCCTCATGGAGGGTAAACCTTTAGGTCAGCGGGTAACCCACTACCCAGCCCCGCTAGAGGGTAAACCTGAAACTAGTATGATAACTTCGCACTGCCCATACAATCACTGGGTTTCACTAACACCGCTACCATGCGTAGGTTAGGAGTGCATCAAAGGAACTTCCGACAAATTCCCTTTCATGTTTCCACATTTAATGAGATCTCAAAAGAGGCTTTGCATTCTTAAACAGATTACATCGTTCCAATCCTGGCAAAAAAACACGCCAGATAGACTACTTAATTTTTTGGAAACGGACTCCTGATGAAAAAGTTATTCAACACCTCTTTATGCTCATACAATGTCTTGTGGGGCCCGCAACTCAGTCCTGAAAAAGGTCGGGTGAACTGCGCCATTGTGATGCTCTCAGAAAAACACGCCAAAATGACTATTCATACGCCCCAAATAGAACTCTGATGAAAAAGTCGTAGTACGTTGCGCACAGCTTAAAAGATGGCCTTTGTGGGCCATGCCTCAACTCCGGCTTCAATGCATGAAACCACCCTGGTCAACTACATCTCGCTACTAGGGTCACAACACCGCTAACGGTGCCTAAAATGGACTCCAGATGCAGAAGTTGCAACTCCCTGCGTTATGCAAACGGGGCCCTGTGGGGGCCACATTCTCGACCCCAAAACATGTCACACAGATCATACCGTTGCGTTCCTTGTAGAAAACCATGAGGCGTAGGCTATTCAATTTCCCAGAATGGACTTATAGAGCATAAGTTTCAGCATACGTCCAAAATCTGCCTCGTGGGGCCCATGCCTCGGGCATGAATTTAGGCGGGCAGATTGCACCATCTCAATCCCCTCGGACGAACACTCAGAAATGAGTACTCAAATACCCCAAAATTATGTTCGGTGAAAAACTGGTGTTTCACTGTAAAACGTGTGAACTAGGCCCTATGGGCCAGCACCTTGTCTCCAACCCGAACGCTTCGGAAAGCATCTCAAAAAGTCCGAATGAGAACTGGGGTCACGCTATCACTGACGGAGTGTCAATCTGACATCCCAAACATGAGTTAGGTCCGACACAAGAATAAATAAATAAATAATTAATTAATTATTAACATAATGTGTTTCGTGCAACAGAGCAACGCAACCAAACTGAAAGGGTTCCAAACCAACTTTGGAAGGATTGTCTCAACTCTTAAGCCACAACATCTCTTACAGCACGTCAAACGGGCGTCCGACTCGCGAAGAACTTTCGTCGCAAGCTTTAATTATAAATTAATATTATTAAATTAAAGTCTTTCGGTTCACCTGCCCTCAGGTACAAAACTCAAAAACTAAAAAACCCAAATTAAAAAGTCTCTCTTGTAGAGACGAACCGGTAGTCGTAGACGACACATCAAACAGACACACCATTTAGGATCTCCGGTCCCTTGAACACAACGGGGCCAACCGGGCCGATTCACACCGGCCGGCGTGGTCCAGACCACCAGCCCGAAGCCTAGCCGTGGGTCCGGCCTGACTCACTGCGGCCCACTGGCCGCAGCCCGACCCGGCAACACTGGACCCCTTTGGTCCAGTTCATCAATGTAGACCAGCCAAAGGGCCAGTCTCCGTCCGCGTCTCACCTATAGGACCCGCGCATTGCGGGTCCCTGTCCGTGTTGCACCCCTGAGGTCAGCACCTCAGGTCTTCTCCCCCGACCGCGACCAGCCGAGGCCACCGCCTCCCAACAAACCGAGTGTACCGCTGCTCACCAGCAGCCCATGCCGCGCCCACCCGGTGGCCCTGACCTTCTCGGCACCTCCCGGTCACCTCGCCGCAGCTGTAGCCGCCCCCGACCTCTGCTCCTCGCTACGCTGCCGGGACAGCTCATCTCTGCCGGCCGAGCGCACCGCCTAACCCCACGACCACCTGGTCCCCCACTCTTTGATCTGTTGTGGTCGCCTCTGCCTGGCCTCTGACCTGATCGACTCCTCCTCCGAATTCCATAGCCACCTATGCCCGTCCTCTCCCACGCTCGCAGCTCCGACGACACCCGACACCGCCGCACACCGTCCCTCCTCCATCCAAAACGGGGCCGCCACGCTCAACTGCGCCTCCAGCTCAACCTCCAGCCACCGCCCTTTTCTAGATCCGGACCTTAATCTGGTCTCCCCAACCACTCCGATGGTCAGAAAAATTATCTGAAACAAGTTTCAGAATCCTCGAGGCTAGATCATCACAGCGCCGCCCCTCGCTCGTCGATCCATCACGGTTTTGGAACGACCGGAATTTTTGATGATGAACACTCAAAAATGGGATTTAGAACGGGGCTCGGATGACAACTGTGTTTGTTTGGACGTCATCCTAATTCTAAAATTTTAGAATTTAAACAATAGAATTGACAAAAACTCAATAAATTAACGGAGGTGTGAAAATTAACCAAAAAACCTACTTCGAATCGGTCGTTCGTCATTGGCGGCATGTCCATGACGCTCCTACTTCGACCTTCCAGGGTTTCGGTGGCGGTCAATCCTTGATTTGGGGATGAACAAAGAAGAATGCTGAAGAACAGTTCAGGGAGATAGTGGAATAGAGAGAGAGAGAAAGAGAGAGAGGAGAGAGAGGGGAGAGATAAGGGAGAACCCTAACTCCAAACTCCTATTTTTCTATTTATAGAAACAAAATCCGCTTAGTGCGGAATTAGAAACTATTGTGCCCTCTCATTTTATACCGCGCCTAGGAAACACGCCCTATTTCGAACTCAATAGAATTCTCAGATTTCAATTCCGAGTCTTCATTCGAATGTTATTTGATAAGGACGCCAGTGATAAAAATCACCAAGTCGTTATTTTAAAATAACGATTTTCCCTAGGGTGACAAATCTCACAACAGACCCACGCCCGCATCTTTTACACCCCACCTAGGGTAAACGACACATTCCTGATGCAACCACGCCCTCAGATTTTCGATCTGAGCTACCGTTTAGTGGAAAATATAACCCTACCATGTGCATTGTTTAAAAACACTTAATATTTTTATAAAAGTTATTCCGGGCACACCGAGCCTCAGAATCTCACACCGTCTTCGCACCTAGCTATGAAATTATTCATATAAATATTCCAAAGTCTGACAGAGCCAAAACCACATCTATACATCATTACCTCCTTCAATATTTTCTTCCTCAAAAATAAAACTAGGAAAAACATCTCGGGATACAAAGCTCACACCTAGCTCTCCCACTCCCAAGAAAACTCGCACAACACCATGCTGGAACAACACAAGAACCAAAGGGATGGTTCATACCCATAAGGTCTACTACATTCAATGATGTGCATAGGAACATGCACGCACCCCATCAGCTTCGACACGTGGAAGACGTCATGCGCCCACTCCTACTCTTTGGAGGGTAGTTCAAGACAGCAGGAAACCTCTCAATTGCTTGCACGATTCCTGAGCACCCCAAAGAAACTCAGGGGACTTCCCCAGCCGATCCTCTACATTCCACATCGTGACCGAAATCAGGTCTTGTTCCTAGATCATGGTCTTGTGATTCCCTTCTTCAAAATACCCATATATTGAAACACCCAAGGATATATGGTCACACATGTTTTCACAGTCAGTTCATCTCAAACGAGACTCTCTTACACGCCCAAAAAATGGATGAGTCAACACCATCGACTACAGAAACATCGTACTCTCCTGCTCCACCAAGGTAAGCTGTAGGGACACCCACTACTCTGAAACATCCCACACTAGTCGATCCTATGACTTCCTACTAAGGGAACCTGCTACAACACAACCACTTTCCGGAACATAGACTGCCTCGAAGTTATAGACCTGTAAAAATTTCAACTCGCACCATCGTCTCAGGATCAAATCTCTCTTGGTGAGGATGCACCTAAGACAATGGGGGTCTGAGAAAACCCAAAAGCCCACTCCCAGTAGATATTTTCTCCATATTCTCAGGGTAAAGACTACTAATACAAACACCACATAGTGAATCGCGTAGTACTGTTTATGGGGTGTCCATTACCCCGACCTATACATGATAACGATATCAAGAATGATGTTGATCACACAAGGTACCAACAAATAGTGAAGGAGAGAAAACTCATCCAAACGCCATAGGCTAGACACGGAAAGCACATGGAATACCCCACGTGTCTTTTCCCCTCTTGGAATGGGGGTAATCCCCAAAATAGGAACTCTTCCAAACCCACTAGTGGCACCTCAAGCAAAGGTAGGTCAAGCAGAAAAGCCCCACTGGAAAATCCAGAACCTGATCTGACACTCCACCACACAAACCCACCATGAATGCACATGTCAGAGGGACTCATCCACCACACCTCAATACTATCCGCTTTGGGTGGTACAGACTCTCCCTCACGGTTTTGATCGCATCACAAAAATGTGTCTCAATGGGGGAAGAACCCCTCTTTCTTGTGCATTCAAATATACGATGGACAACACCAACATAGGGTTACCCCAACGCCCTGTGTCACCCTCAGTAACCCCTCGAACAAGGAGTTAGAAGAGAAGATTACCTCACACAATGTCTAATAAGTTCTAATGAGAAAAGTAGAAAAAGACACAGAGTGCTCCTCTTATCGTCTCATGTTATGTAGGATTGTAGACATCCATAGCACACAGCTGCATGCGGCCCCATCCGTCAGCTCCTTGAGCCTGACATGGGCCGCCTAGTGGTGGTGGAAGGACCTCGAAACGTCGTCCACCAACCACAATTCTTTCTACTTTTCTGCCAACACCGCCTCCCTGGGGATCACCATGTCCTCACCTGGGAGTTCTCTGATCACGACACTACCTATATCATGGCGGTGTATCTACCAACTATCTGGATAACTCATCACATTTTGTCGAGTAGTCTCATGCCACATGACCTCTCCCTTCACAATCATACCACTAGTTCTCCCTATGCAGTCACGGTGCTCTATGATGTCCCCAGCCTAGGCCTAACTCTCATCAAGGGGATACCTCTGGCCTCGAGGCCCTACCAATTGACTTCCCTCTGACATAAATTTTTCTGTCACCAGTGCCTACTCCAGCACCCCGAGATGGGTGAGGATGCACAAGGGCACTATGCTGGTACTAATATTTTCTATAGATACCTTGACCAAACTTCTATGCTAAGAAGTTATCATTATGGACCACATCCATAGAGTACCAAGTAAGGTCTGTGAACCTAGTCGCGCACTCAGTCACTTTCATCACCCCCACTGAAGCTCCATTAGCTCCTGAAACCATTTAAAGAATAAGTAGGAGGGGTAGTACTACTCACGAAATAGCTCCTAGAAGTCATCCCACGAGAATACCAACTCATCGTGCATCTGAGTAACCCTGGATCTACTAACGCCAAACTTCTTGGTGGAAAAAAGGACTGGTTGTCAAATTCACCATCTAACCTGTCAGTGTCCGAACAAGCATAAAGATGTGAACCATCGACTCTAGCCAACCCTTCACTATCTGAGGGTATGGCTCACTGTGGAACCTCAACGGTCTCTGATTCTAGAACTCACGTATTGCGCCAATCCCGCACTCGTCATTAGGCTTCACTGCCGATACTATCCGGTACTCTAGAGGTGGAGGTGCTACTGTCTACCCTCCTAGAGAAAGGGAAATCATATGATGTATCGTGAACTGAGGCCTCGTCACTCACAGAATCGTCTTCACGAACCGATGCTAGTATCCTCGCTGGCTATCGTCGCGGAGACATCCTGAATCCTATCAAGGAGTAATGTGGTCAAATGAGAATTTATATATCAACAACAATGGGAAGTTGACTCAAGAAGTACAGTCAGAGACTCAATCCTATATGACCCATGAACCAAATTCCCTGCAATAAGTGTCTTAGTGTGCTGATTCTACAAGCGGGTTATCAGGGTCCTCGTGAATGGATACGTTGGCCACCACACCATCACTAGACTCCCTGGACAATGAGCCACTCTTGAGACATGTTGACACTATTGCCCCAAAACATAACCAATTACTTTTTAGGGACGTCTGATCAAAGCCCCATGAAACGAACCATCTCTGATACCACTTTGTCAAAACCCGACCCTACCGGCCTCGAGCGGCAACTACCCCAGGCCCGCCTCAATAGGCCAGGGACTGGTGACAAGTGCCGAAGGTGTAACGATCTTGGGGAGGCCTTCGCCTAAGTACCTGTACACACACACAACCCACTCGATGCAGAAGTGAAGAGTAAAAAAGAAAACCAAAGGACAAACAACTATAACCCAACCACAGTCATGCGTCAACTTCTAAATAGTACAAGTAATGTGCTGACAAGATAACTGAACAGAAAAAGTGGAAAAACACGCACCCAACTAGAATGGTGGCACAACCCATCAACAGGTAAATGAAATGAAATAGCTGGTGAGTCTCACATCTGAAAATCCAATTAAGACCACTGAACGAATCCCAAGCTCCTGTGTCCTCTATTCTCCTACACAGTCTTGATCGACATGCTTGTCGTCTACAAGGGAACACCAAGTGCAATAAAAGCCCATGAAGGGGTGATTATAATGATACTCAGTAGGATGCCCCGAAAGCTCGAGAGAGAAACAAAGGCGGTACTAAACCAGTGAGCAGTAGACAGAACAAAGAACAGAGTAAGAGTATAATAGAGATACTGAAGATCAACCCAACAAAAGAAAGGATGTAGAGTCGTCCAATCCAAGAGGAGTTAGACATGGAAAGAACGTGGCATACCCCACACGTCTTCTCCCCTCCTAGAAGGAGTGTAACTGAAACAAAGGAGTGGGACCAAAAGTTAGGTGTATATATATATATATATATGATCAACTAGAAACCCGAATGAGTGTGTATGGGGATCCCTATCTTCAAGGTCATCCAAGGAAAGGTCGCCAAGAGTTCTAAGCATAACCATCACTGGTGCCCAAATGTCCCATACGCCAATGTTGTCTCATCACTGAACCATACAACCAAGGTTCCCGCTAAGGTATTCAAAGAGAAAAGGTCACTGAATAGCCTCATCGGAAGGGATGAGTTTGAAAGAAGTGATCAATAACCCACTGCCCAGTCTAGCTGAAGGGTAAACCGCAAGAGTTCATTTGGTAACCCACTGCCCAACCCCGCTGGAGGGTAAACCCTAACGTCAATGGGTAACCCACTGCCCAACCCCACTAGAGGGTAAATCCTAAGGTCAACCGGTAACCCACTACCCAACCCTGATGTAGGGTAAACCCTAAGCTCAATGGGTAACCCACTACCCAGCCCCAATGGAGGGCAAACCCCAAGGTCAATGGGTAAACCCGGAACTGGTTCGATAACTCCACACTGACCATGCCATCACTGGATGTCACTAACACCGCTACCATGTGTAGATTTGGAGTCCATCAAAGGAACCTCTGGCCAACACCCTTTTATGTTTCCACATTTAATGAGACCTCGAAAGAGGATCTGCATGCCCAAACAGATTACACTATTGAAATCCGCACAGAAAAAAACGGGAGATAGACTACTTAATCGCTGGAAACAGACTCCCAACAAAAGATGTTATTCAACACTACTTTATTCTCAAACGATGTCTTGTGGGGCCTGCACCTAGGTCCCAAAAATGGTGGGGCAAACTTCAACATTGTGATGCTCTCATAAAAACACGCCAAAATGACTATTCATATACCCCAAACGAACGTCTGATGAAAAAGTCGCAGTATGATGCACACATCTTAAAAGAAGGCTCGTCGGGCCCATGCCACAACTCCGGCTTCAACGCCTCAAACCACCTTGTTCAAGTTAATCTCACAGCTAGGGTCACAACACCGCTGACGATGCCTAAAATGGACGCCGGATGTAGAAGTTGCAACTCCTCGCGTTATGAAAATGGGGCCCTGTGGGGCCCACATTATTGACCCCAAAACATGTCACGCAGATCGTATCATTGCATTCCTTGCAAATAACCATGAGTTTTAGGCTAATCATTTGCCGATAACATACTTATGAAGCATAACTCACTGCATACGTTCTAAATCCGCCTCGGGGGGCCCATGCCTTGGGCCCAAATTTAGATGGCCGGATTGCGCCATCTCAATCCCTTCGGAAGAACACTCAGGAAGGAGTACTCAAACACCCCAAACGGATGTCGGGTGAAAAAGTGATGTTTCACCGTAAAACGTGTAAACTAGGCCCTATGGGACCTGTAACTTGTCTCCAACCCGAATGCTTCAGAAATCATCTCAAAAAGTCCGCACAAGTACCAGGTTCATGCTGCTTCTGACGGAGCGTCAATCGGACATCCCAAATAGGAGTTAGGTCCGACATAAGAATAATGAATGAATGAATTAATTAATTAATTATTCACATTAATGGTTTCGTGCCACCGAGTAGAAAAACCAAACCGCAAGGGTTCCGAACCAAGTTTGGATGGACCGTCTCAACTCTTGGTCCACATCGCCTTTGACGGCGTGTCAAACGAGCATCCGGGTCGCGAAGCACTTCCGTCGCAAGCTTTAATAATAATTTGATATTATTAAATTAAAGAGTTTCGGGTCACCCGCCATCGGGTCTAGAACTCAAAAACTACGAAACCCAAATTGAAAAGTCCTTCTTGAAGAGGAGAAACTACAACCGCATACAGCGCCTCAAACAGACACACCGTTTAGGAGCTACATTTCCTTGAACACAAGGGGCCAAACCGGGCCGGCTCACACTGCCCGAACCACTCTGGACCACAGGCCCGCGGCCAAGCCGCGGGTCCAGCCCGACTTGTCGTGGCCCACCCCAGAAAAAATGGACTCCTCAGGTCCGGTTCTTCATAGCAGACTGGCCAAAGGTCCAGTCTTCGTCCACGTCGCACCAGCAGGACCGACGATTTACTTGTCCTTGTCTGTTCTGCACCCCTATGGTCAGTGCCTCGGGTCTTTCTCCCCGACCGCGACCGGCGAAGTCCACCACCTCCCGACCATCCGAGTGCACCGCCGCTCACCATCCGCCCATGCTGCGGCCGCCCGGATTCCCCGACCGACTCGGCTCCTCCTGGTCACCTCGTCGTGGTCGCATCCGCCGCCGACCTCCGCTCCTCCCTACGCCGCTGGGACAGCCCGGCTCCGACGGCCGAGCACACCGCCTGAAACTGTTACCGCCTAGTCCCCCACTCCTCGCTCTGCAGTGGCCACCTCCACCCGACAGCCGATCTTCATGGCTCCTCTGACGGACGCCGCAACCACCTCCTCTCGGCTGCTCCCGAGCCCGCCGCTCCAACTATGCCCAATGTCGCCGCACACCAGCCCTCCTCCATCCAAAATAGTGCCTTCGCACTTCGCCGCGCCTCCGGCTCATCCTCCGTCTGCCACCCCTTACCGGAGCCAGACCATCAGATGGTCCCATGAACACTCCGGTGGTCGGAAAAATTATCTGAAACCAGTTTCGGAATCCTTGGGGATGGATCTTCATAGCGCCGCCCCTCGCTCGTCGATCCGGCACAGTTTTGGCACGTCTGAAATTTTGGATGAAAAACGCTCAAGAACGGGATTTAGAACGGGGCTCGTACAATGACAGTGTTCATTTTTCCATCATACTAATTAAAAAATTTTATAATTTAAACAATGGAATTGAAGAAATCTCATGAAATCAATGAAGGTGCGAAAATTATCCAAAAACCCTACCTCAAATCGATCGTGCATCGTTGGCGGCATGTCCACGATGCTCCTCCTTCGACCCACCACGGTTTCGTCGGAGGTCGCTCCTCGATTCGGTGAAGCATGAAGAAGACCACCAAAGAATAGTTGAGAGAGAGTGTGAAAGAGATAGAGAGATAGAGAGAGAGAGAGAGAGGAGAGATAAGGGATAACCCTAACTCTAAACTCCTATTATTATATTTATAGAAAAAAATTCGCTTAGCGCGGAATCCGAAACTGTCGTGCCCTCTCGTTTTATATCTCACCTAGGAAAAAAGCCACATTTTGAGCTCAATGGAAGTCTCATACTTCCATTCCAAGTCTTTGTTCGAATGTTATTCAAAAAGGATGAAAGTGATAAAAATCACTAAGTCGTTATTTTAAAATGACAATTTTCCCCTGGGTGACATCTCTCACAGCAGGCCTGCGCCCACAACCATTACACCCCGTCTAGGGTAAACGGAACGTTCCGGACGCAACCGCACCCTCAGATTTCCAATCCGAGCTACTTTTTAGGAGAAAACACAACCCTGCCACATGCATAGTATAAGAACACTTAATAATTTTATAAAATTTATTTTGGGCCCACTGGGCCTCATAATCGGACGCCGTCTTCACGCCTAGCTCTAGAATTATTCATAGAAATATTACAAAGTCTAACAGAGGAAAAACCGGGTCTCTAAAAAGGTATAATTTAACAATCTTATCAATCCCAATTTCATCAAGGAACTCTAGTATCCAAAGATCCCTGGAAACATAAACCATGTTAGAATGAAGAATAAATATATGAGAGGTGTCATCGACTTTGAGGACCTCTACCACCACTCCCAAAATATTGAATTACTCCTCCCAATGAATGATCCTATAATAAATACAAAAACCTATTTACAAGAAATTTCTTTCATGAATGGTTAGTCTGGATACAATCAATTCTAAATTTCGCCCAAGGATTATAAAGCCACCATATTCATGGAAACTTAGAGAACCTTTTTGTTAAAAGGTAATTTCATTTGGTTTGAATAATGTATGTGCTAAATATTATCATTATATACAATACATATTCAATCCACTCCATGGAACATTATTGTAATGATATATACTTGATTTTTATGTCAAATCATTGCAATTCCTATAATATATCAAGGATGATGAGAATGTGATCGACAATATACAATCCCACCACCTGAGGACGAATCCTTAGAAGTTTTTGTATTGGGTATCCTTATGGATGTTTCTCATATTCGTTTTTAGTTAAATAGGCATAGAAGTTGACCCAGATATGACTTTGTATATCAACTAAATTCCTCATTCATGCATAATAGAAATGTGAGGCCTTTAGTGCCAACTATCTTAAATTTGGTGATTTATCATTATCATATCGAGAATTTTTAATTCCTTATTGTGTTTCATGAATAAAGACATGAGTTATAGGTGGGATGAAGTATCCCATACCGAATTTTAGGGAATCATGTAGTATCTGAAACATACTTTGGCTCCAATTCCACCCTCCTGGTAAAGATTCAGGTCATTTATGTGATTGGATGGGAATGGACCTTGTGTTTCCTCCTTTCCATGAAGGAAAACTAATAAAGGGATAATATTTTTTACTGCCTCATTAATAGGTTACTCGACACTAAGACAAGATATTCACCCATTAAAAAAGAAGGTCACACCTAGGTCTTCATGGTTTATAAGTTGTGAAACTACCTTATATATCACAATATATAGGTGGTATGTTGGGGTGATTGTTTGAAGAAAATTCACAACCACCCCATGATTATATGGAAACTATCATTTGGGGGAGTGATTCTTGTATACCGGTTCTTATCATTGAGGCACGAGCTTATTCTTTTCTCTTTTCCTAAAGTGTTTTAATAAAATATGGAAAATGGGGAAAAATCCTAAATTTTGGAAGTATACGCCGTGTACTTTTTCCACACGCCGTTTACTTCTGGTCGTGTATGGATGAGTACACGGGGCCTGTAGCCATGTCGTCGACAAAGGATGTAGGAACCGAATACATGCCGTGTAGTGGTCCAGTACACGTCGTGTAGTCTGTTGGCATGCCAAAACAGTATGGCGGTGGAGCAACCGCCAGCTGGGCGACAGTATACGCTGTGTACTCGGGAGTACATGTCCTGTACTCATGTCAACTGGTGAACTGTATGGCGGTGCCGCCAGAGGAGCAGTTAAATGAAGGGAGTACGCGCCATGTACTTAAAAGTACACGCTGTGTACTTTGTTTTTTTTCTTAAATCGGAAAGTAGCCTGCCCTATTCATAGGGAAGGCTTAGAACCAGAGGAAGGAGCGGGACGGGATGGCCAAACCGTTGAAGATCCACCAATTGAGCATCTGGAGTCCGATTCCGCCTCGGACGATCTCGTTGGAACCGCCCGGGTAAGCCCTCTCTTCTCCTAGCGTGTTGCTTACCAATTCTTCTCCCAATGGGAGTTATTTTGGATTAAGCGGGTTTTGTTCTTCATCAGATCTACGATGTACATAGGAGTTTCTGGAGTCGACGTTCGGGTATACCGCTTGTTGGTGTATAAGGTGGGTGGCTTTGTGTTAAGTTTTCCAATTGCCGTGTGTTTTGTGCATTTTTGTGCCATGAACCCATGATGGGGTGTCCATTGGCTGAGGCCATTGCTATATTAAACAACTAGAAATGATTAGGTATTTAATTATGATATTAAAATGATGGTTGGGATCGTTTCTTAGATCTGGAACCACCCCGGGGGTGTGTTCCACTGTTTAGTCGTTTGGCCAGGATACCCGAGGGTATGCCTTTAAAGTTGTAATTGTAGAATTTACTTGAGAGAAATTGCTTTCTACTACTTTTTTACCAGTTGGGCTTGGCCCGGTTACCAGTTTAGCTGGAGGGCGTTGTTGTGATTAGCCTGAGGGCACTATACTATTTAGCCCGAGGGCTGTAGTTATTTCGCATGAGGGAAACCTTTCCTGCCTGAGGGCTTGACTTCTGTGCCTGAGGGAGACACTTTCTATGCCTGAGGGAAAATTCTGTTACGCCTGAGGGCTATACCTACGAGTTGGATTCTGTTTACCTGAGGGTAAGGTTTTTCTTGTCTGAGGATGTGGTCTGTTAACTTAGAAATGCACTGTGGTTATTTCTATTATTTAATGGATTGAATGAATAATAAAATAGAAATTTAATTGTTAGGTTATTTACTTTTCAGTACTTCTTACTTTATTGCATTTTTACTATTTCACACTATTGTTGCATGCTTACACACAATTGGGAATGGGCCTTTAGTGGGTGCCTACTGAGATATATTTCTCACACCCTATTTGGGTCACGCTTTTTGCCCCAAACAGATTACATTTATGCTGGTGTGGATAGGGGAAAGAGTCCCTATATAGGTACATGATTGCTACTGAGGAGTAGGAGGGAATGGGACCGAGCCTAGGCTCGCGATGCCGCTGCCAGCTGTTTGCTTTGTTTTGTTGTACTTGTACTTCAATTGTATTGTATTGATCATGTAACATGTTTTGGATATTTTCATAGAACTTGAGACATGTAGCGTCATTATTTATCTACTGTTGGTTATATCCACTTATGTTGTTTATCTCAGTTGGGTATGATTTACTGCTTCCGCTGCTCGTTGTATGTTTTATTTGTATTCTGTTGTGCTACAATTTGACAAATGAGGGCATAGTTTCCCCACTCTCAGACCTGGGCCCTCGCTGCTAGTCGGCATCCTCTGGCATTTGGGGAAATGCGCTTTAGGTCACGTGGAAAACCGGGTTCGGGGCACCCGTTGAGTGGCACCTAGAACCGGGACGTTACAAAGTGTTATTATAGGGGTTCTTTTATTTGACTTACTATTTGGAGTCGTAGTCAGGGATAGGCTGAACAGTAGTTGGTAATAACATGTGCCCGGGCGTAGGTAACCTGTGTAAAGGGAAAAGCCAATCTACCTCATATTTCTCAATTTTTATGATTTTTCAAATTCTACAGTTGATATGTTTTCACTGTTGGGTGTCGCACTTGAGATTGTGCTATTATAATTTATTTGTGGGTTCTATTTAGTTTCAACCCGATGAAGTGAGGGTATGACATCTCCTGAATCATAGAGGAACATGCTAGATATCACATTCCATGCATAGTTTCCATTCCATGTAGGTGCATTAGAAATTTCATGTTGTTGTGATAGTTGTTGTGCCAGTAAAGCATGCTGTTGTGATATCTGCTTGATAATTAACTGTTATGTGATAGGGAAATTTTATTTAATCATGTTGATAGAATGGACACCAATCTTTGGTTTCTGGGGAGTATGGACCCCCATTGACCGGAATTTGGTTTATCGTTGGTTGTTTATTAGTTATAACACAGATGATATGTCAAACATTTATTCGTGAGGAGTATGGGCCCTCACGGGTCGGAATTTGACACTTAGTTATTGTTTTTCAGTGTTTTATGGGTTCTGGGGATGTTTCTGAGGCATACTATCTAGAAACCTAGTATACACGCCGTGAAGTATTTTTACACACGCCGTGTATGGACTTCTATTCCGGAAGAAAAGTGAAATTTTTTAGTACACGTCGTGTAGTCTCTTCCCGTGTCGCAAACCGTGTGGGAAGCAACACAGGGTATGGAAGTGCTTGGGCAAAAAACGACATGTACCAGATCTACACGCCGTGTAGTGTTGACCAAGAGTCCGACCGTGTAACTAACAACACGGGTCGGTGAACTCTTTTATAGAAAATACCGTGTAAATTATAAACACGTCGTGTAGTGTGACCTGGGGACTCGACCGTGTAACTAACAACACTAGTTGGTGTCACCTCTCCTTGAACACGTCGTGTACCTGTGGGACACGCCGTGTAGCCTTGTCCGAGGACAGACCATGTGGACTTAGGCGTGTGACTGGGAAACGGGGCGATGTACACGCTGTGTGCGGGTGTAACATGCCATGTAGTTGTAAGCTGAGTAGTCGGCCGTGTCACAAAGAACACGAGCAGTTGGAAAATTACAACATACACGTCGTGTAGTCAGCATACATGCAGTGTATTTTTTGTTCAACGGGAGTCGTGTGGCTTAGACGTGTCGAAGGACCCGGGCAGGGGAAGGGAAGTCGAGTACACGCCGTGTAGTCAGTATACACGCCGTGTAGTCTTGTTTTGCAAATCGTGAAATGCCTTCTTCCTCTTGTTCCCTTTGTGGTTCCTTCACTTTCATTATTGATAAATCCTGATCTAAGGCGTGCTTTTCACCTTGTAGTGTCATGCCGCCTAGACGTCCACGCATTGTTCTCTAGGAGAGTGGCGACAATTATACTCCAGAGATGGTGGGAAATGGGCTACCAGTGGATCCTCCAGTAGAGCCAGATGCGGCACCAGCAGCTATACCGGACATAGGCGCGGAGGCACAATTTTGTGAGGGTTTTATTCAATTCATGAAGTCCTTTCAGGGAGCACCGCAGGGTGCCACATCTATGGCCGAGCTGACACATATCTTCCAATAATAGGATCCTCCTACATTTTCAGAGGATGGAGGACCGCAGTCTGTGGAGTCATGGTTGGGGTCGATTCAGACTATTTTATAGCATCTCGAGACGCCTCCAGGGCGAAGGGTCAAGCTTGCGACTTACATGATGTGTGATTCTTCCAAGAGGGGGTGGGATGTTACCACCCAGTCAGAGCATCACAGGGACATGGCGTGGGTGTATTTTCAGGTAGTCTTCTATGACTTCTTCTTTCCCGAGATGCTGATAGTAGACAGAGCTCGAGAGTTCACGAATCTACAGAAAGGTTTCCTATCAGTGATGGACTATTCTTCTCACTTCACTGAGCTTCAGCGTTTTTCACCCGTGCTGGTGGGTGATGAGATGTTGAGGACAAGATGTTTTGAGGATGGTTATCGTTTTCACATCTGGGCGCTGGTGAATGTTTGCAGGTTGCCTTCAGTACATGCTATCATAAATCAGGCGCTGATTATAGTGAGGAACTTGTGGGATGCTAATGGTGTGGGCCAGGGCGGTTCAGCGCTAGTTACTAGTACTATTTCTACTGGCAAGAGGATGAGACAAATGGACTTCTCTCAGGGCGGAAGTACCAGCCAAGAAGCTTCTTCAGGTGGCCCGGTCAGGTGCTACCAGTGTGGTAGAAAGGGGCACAAGAGACCGCAGTGCTCATGAGACCCAGTGGAGTGCCGAACTTGCGGCAAGATGGGTCATCTGCAGCTCTTTTGTAGGGCGTTTCTATCGGTGGCTAGTGAGAGGGGTTCTGTGCAGACTCTGCGTGCGGGGGCAGGACCAGTCGCTTCTTACCAGTCCGGGAACTAGAATACGTTAGGGCATGCAGGTAGAGATGGTGGTCATGGCTATGGTAGCAATACACCAGGATCTCAGAGGAAGTAGGGTGGGACAGCTCAGGGAAGCCAGGCTGCATCATAGGGTTGCGGCACTGGGCAGGCTTATGAAGGGAAACAGACCCAGCAGAAGCAAGATCCCAGACCTTCTACAGTTAGAGGTACTATTTTAGTAGCTTATGTCTTATCTTCAGTACTTTTTGATACAGGTTCAACACATAGTTTTATATTTGTACCCATTTTGGAGAGCCTTGGGCTCTGTGTTTCTACTTATTCTAATATGATGCCGCTAGAAACTTCGTTGGGGACTACAATGGATGGTGTGCATCAGGTCAAGGAGTGCCCCTTGTGGTTTGTGGGTTTCACTTCCTTTGGGAACCCTATGTCTTAGGGATTAAAAACTATGACGTCATTCACGGGATGTACTGGTTGGTTCCCTTTCGGGCCTTTGTAGACTGCTATCATCGCAGGGTGCGTTTCACATCCCCAGAGGGTGGAGAGTTTCTAAACAAGGGAGAATGGGATGTTCAGGCGAGTCGAGCTGGACCTGAGCATCGTGGGAGAGGCGGAGTCACTGTCCAGATTTCAAGTTTATATCTAGATGATCAGGGGACTTGTTTGACAGATTTCCTTCCAGTTGTTGATCGTTTCAGGGATGTCTTCTCAGACGACTTTTCGGGTCTACCTCCGGAGCGTGAAGTGGATTTCTCCAATGAGCTTGTGCTAGTAGCAGCACCGGTGTACATTCCTCCTTATAGGATGGCTACACCTAAGTTCAACAGGCAGTTAGAGGAGTTATAGGAAAAGGGTTTCATCTGACCCAGTACTTCGACATGGGGTTCTCCGGTCCTTTTTGTGAAGAAGGTGGATGGTACTCTCAGAATTTGTGTGGATTATCGGAAGTTGAACCAAATGACGGTCAAGAACCGATATCCCTTGCTGAGGATTGATGATCTTTTTGATCAAATTTGTTGAGAACAAGTGATCTCAAAGATAGACTTGAGATCAGGATTTCATCAGTTGTGCGTTAGACCATCTGATATACCTCTCACAGCTTTCAAGACCAGGTATGGTATATACGATTATACGGTTATGCTGTTCGGACTCACAAACGCGCTAGCAGTTTTCATGGCTCTGATGAATCATGTGTTCCATCCTTATCTGGATTCTTTTGTGGCAGTATTCGTGGACGATATCTTGGTGTACTCTCACAGTCGACAAGACCATGCCACCCATCTTGGGATCGTATTGAGTACACTGAGAGAGAATTGGCTATATGATAATCTCTCAAAGTGCCACTTTTGGATGAACCATATTCACTTCTCAGGTCATGTCATATCAGAGACATGAGTTTCAGTAGACCCAGAGAAGGTGAGAGTAGTAGTTTCCTTGGAGCAGCCTAAGAACATGTTTGAGATACGGAGTTTCATAGGGCTGGCTGGTTACTACATACGCTTTATACAGGACTTATCCCACTTAGTAGCACCGTTGATAGGTCTGACTAAGAAGGGTGTGAAGTTTGTTTGGTCAGAAGCTTGCGAGATAGCCTTTCAGGGCCTGAAAGGAAGGTTCACATCAGTACCGATCTTGATACTCCATAGCAGGGGAAGAGCTATACAGTTTACTGTGATGCATCAGGTTTTGGGTTGGAGCTGTGTTGATGCAGGGAGATCGAGTTGTTGCATATGGGTCTCGGTAGTTGAGGCCATATGAGAGGGAGTACCCAGCGCATGATCTCGAGTTGGCCGCAGATGTTCATGCGTTGCACTGTTGGAGACATTATCTGTTGGGAGAAAGTTTTGTGGTCTTCACCGACCACAAAAGTCTCAAGTATATCTTTACTCAGTGTGACTTGAATCTGAGGTAGCGTAGGTGGGTCGAATACCTACAGTCCTTCGATTTTGATCTTGTCTATACACCTAGTAACGTTAATGCAGTAGCTGATGCACTGAGCAGAAAGACTCAGATACAAGCAGTGCATTAGGCTAGTGATTAGTGGTAGCTTATGGCTTTGTTCTCTGAGATGCATCTAGAGGTGCATGACAGTCATGGGAAGACTTATGTTTCCTCTTTAGCTGTGACTTTTATCCTCCTAGATAGAGTGAGGATGAGACAACTATCAGATTCAGAAGGCCTAGTTCTATGGGATTCGGTGGCAAGTGAGGACACTCTTCTCGGTTGGGCGATAGGCGGTGATGAGGTTCTACGTTTCCTTTGACGAGTATGGGTTCAAGGGGATATACGCGAGGAGTTGATGAGAGAGTTTCATGCTCCAGCTTGGGAAGTTTATCCCGGGATACCAATTTGTACATTGACTTGAGACGTCAATACTGGTGGTCGGGTATGAAGAGGGATGTAGCTGGTTATGTTACGAGATGTTCCACCTGTCAGTACGTAAAGGCAGAGCATCAGAGACCAGCTGGACTATTACAACAGTTACCCATTCCGGAGTGGAAATGGGATGATGTCACGATGGAGTTCGTGACTAGATTGCCGATGACACCTCGTGGCAATGACGCCATGTGGGTTGTTGTGGACAGACTCACGAAGGTAGATCACATCTTGAAGATCAAGGAGACCTTTGGTGTTGATGAGCTAGGAAGCCGGTATATCCGAGAGGTCGTACGTCTTCATGGGGTCCCTCGGTTTACCATTTTAGATTGAGAAGATTGTTTTACGTCTCGTTTCTGGCAGAGTTTTCAAAGGGAACTGGGTACATAGGTGCTTTTGAGCACAGCTTACCACCCTCAGACAGATGTCCAGTCAGAGCGTACGATACAGGTGCTAGAGGACATGATGCGTGTGTGTGTCCTAGACTTTGGGGGCTCTTGGGAGAGGCATATACCCCTAGTCTATTTTTCCTATAACAATAGATTTCAGACGACTATTAAGATGGAACCATACAAGGCTTTATATGGTAGGCCATGCCGGTCACCTTTGTGCTGGTTAAAGGCCGGTGAGGTAGCTTTGCTGGGGCCACAGCTCGTGCAGGAGACTTCTGCGCAGGTCCAGTTAATTCAGAAGAAGATGGCTACCGCACAATCTTGTCAGAAGTATTATGCTGATCACCGCAGAAGACCTTTGGAGTTCATTGTCGGGGATCAGGTTTTCTACGTGTTTTTCCGAGGCTGGGAGACAAGAGGATCAGGAGACAGGGTAAACTTTCACCGCGGAATGTGGGGCCATTTGAGATTCTAGAGAGAGTCGGGCTGGTTGCTTATCAGTTGTGGTTACCACAGTGGTACTGAGCCATGCACGACATCTTCCACACATCTCAGTTGCGTCGCTATCATTCAGACTCGTCTCACGTCTTTCAGCCCGAGGAGATTGAGCTGGAGGCAGATGCGTCCTTTGAGGAGCATCTAATTTGTATTGTTGAAAGGTGCATGAAGGTTCTCAGAGGCCAGTCAGTTCCTCTCGTACGGGTGATGTGGCAGCATTGCCGAGTGTAGGAAAAAACATGGGACCGAGAAACCGATGTACGTGCTATGTGGCAGGGTTGTTCACGGCTATATCTTCACCACCCTTGGAAGGGAAATTTGAGGACGAATTTCTATAAGGGGGAATTTTGTAAGAACCCATTTCTTATCTTTGAGGTACAGGCTTCCTCTTTTCTATTTTCCTTAAATGTTTTAATAAAAAACGGAAAATGGTGAAAAACCCTAAATTTTGGAAGTACAGGCTGTGTACTTCTTACCATGTAGGGATGAGTACACGGGGCGTGTAGCCATGTCAGAGACAATGGGTGTAGGAACTGACTACATGCTGTGTAGTGGTCATGTACACGCCGTGTAGTCAGTCGGTAGGCCAAAATAGTAAGGCGGTGGAGTAGCCTCCAGCTGGTCGACAGTACACACCATGTACTCGGGAGTACATGTCGTGTACTCATGTCGATGGGTGAACAGTATGGAGGTGCCGCCAGAGGAACAGTTAAATGAACGGAGTACATGCCATGTACGTGGAAGTACACATCGTATACTTGGATGTACACGCCGTGTACGTTGTTGTTTTTTGCTTAAATCAGGCAGTAGCCTCCCCTGTGCACATGGAAGGCTTAGAACCAGAGGATAGAGTGGGAGGGGATGGCCGAACCTTTGAAGATCCACCGATCTAGCATCTGGAATCTGATTCCGCCTCAGACGATCTTGTTGGAACCGCACAGGTAAGCCCTCTCTTCTCCTAGCGTGTTGCTTACCAATTCTTCTCCCAACGGGTGTTATTTGGGATTAAGAGAGGTTTGTCCTTCGTCAGATCTACGCTGTTTGTAGGTGTTTCTGGAGTCGGTGTTTGCGTGTACCTCTTGTTGGCGTATAAGTTAGGTGCCTTTCTTCTATGTTTTCCAACTACTGTGTGTTTTGTGAGTTGTTGTGCCACGAACACATGTTGGGGTGTCGTGTGGCTGAGGTCGTTGCTATATTAAACACCTATAATTGATTAGGTATTTAATTTTGATATTAAAATGCTGGTTGGGATCGTTTCTTGGATCCGGAACCACCCCGGGGGTGTGTTCCACTGTTTAGCCATTTGGCCAGGATACCCGAGTGTAATCCTTTAAAGTAGTAATTGTAGAATTTCCATGAGAAGAATTGCTTGTTACTACTTTTTTACCTATTGGGAATGGCCCGGTTACCTGATTAGCCTGAGGGCATTGTTGTGATTATCCAGAGGGCACTGTACTATTTAGCATGAGGGATGTAGTTATTTCGCACGAGGGAAACCTTTCATGCCCGAGGGATTGACTTCTGTGCCTAAGGTCGACACTTTCTATGCCTGAGGGAAAATTTCGTTATGCCTGAGGGCTATACCTACGGGATGGATTCTACTTACCTGAGGGTAAGGTTTTTCTTGTCTGAGGATGTGGACTGTTTACATTGAAATGCACTCTGGTGATTTCTAATATTTAATGGATTAAATGAATAATAAAATGGAAATTTAATTGTTAAGTTAGTTACTTTTCAGTACTACTTACTTTATTTCATTTTTACTATCGCACACTATTGTTGCATGCTTACACGCAGTTCAGCACGGGCCTTTGGTGGGTGCCTACTGAGATATATTTCTCACACCCTATTTGGGTCACGCTTTTCAGCCCAAATAGATTACGTTTCTGAATGTGTGGATAGGGGAAAGAGTCCCTATATAGGTACATGATTTTTGTTGAGGAGTAGGAGGGATTGGGACCGATCCTAGGCTCGCAATGCCGCTGCCATCTGTTTTCTTTGTTTTTCCGTACTTGTACATTAGTTGTATTGTATTGATTGTGTAACATGTTCTGGATATTTTCGTAGAACTTGAGGAATGTAGCATCATTATTTATATACTTTTTGTTATATCCACTGCTGATGTTTATTTCAGTTGTGTATGATTTACTGGTTCCATTGCTCGTTGTATGTTTTATTTGTATTCCACTGCGCTACACTTTAAAAAATGAGGTCATAGTTTCCCCACTATCAGACATGGGCCCTCGCTGCTAGTCAGCAACCTCTAGAGTTTGGGGAAATGCGCTTGAGTTCAAGTGGCGAACCGGGTTCGGGGCACCCGTTGAGTGGCTCCTAGAACCAGGATGTTATCATTCGATATCTTGTTTCTCCCCCAAAAGGCTATCAGTGGGAATCACTTATGGATTCTCTAGTCCCACACTAGAATTCAGAATAATTTCCCCTATATATTGAAATCCTAGAAGAGGTCATCCTCATTATTGATCTTCTCATGTTATGTTAGAAGATGAAAATTGTTGATGAATGTCAGTTCCATATTGGTATATGGATCAAAAACCCCAAGCTCAATAGGGTGGGAATTAGAATTTTCTTCAACACTCCAACACATGTCATCCTTCTACACTCAAACATTTTTTTATAGTTCTTTAGTAACAATTTGGTTGAGTATCAAGATCTTATTTTTTCTCCAAGTTATCCCTTGGTTTCAAGGATCCTTAGTTTCATGTGAATGGATACTCTAATTTGGTAATCAAATAGGTCCATGGTTAATATTCCATTATTAAGCAAGAACTCATACCCTTTATGGATAAAACACATGAGATGATGGCTTAATTCCCTTCTTATGTAAAAGTAACCCTTTTTCCTTAGTCCCAAAAATAGTATGTTGATTTCTTGGTAATCCTAGCTGAATCTCATGTAATTCAATACTAATATGTTTTGGTTATTCATGTTGAACATCTAAGAACAATTTCCCATATCAGTATTAATAAAGGGTATCGATAGGTGAGCCAGTTATCCACCAGTAGATCAATAGTAGGGCACTAAAATTTCTAAGTAGTTGAAGAATCATCCAGTTGGATAACTCCCCTCATCAAGTGTCTTAAGCCCTAGACCCCCTCTAGACAAAACTGAGTGTGAGTTAATCTAATGGAATGTTGTATGATTTTCCCTCTATAATAGACTCAAAAAGGAATAAGACCACAAAATGTATGGTTTTGATGAAATCAATGTCTTCTATATCCAAGGGAATGTGGGTCCTTAGGCAATGAATGAAGTCCACATCAGGTTATGTGGGTCCCATCATTTTGGATTAATTCTTTCCTATCAGATCCAAGTATTAGGATATTTCTTGACACCATTTAAAATGAGTTCATGAAGTTACCCTATAAGTTTAATGCATTTTATTTTCAAGAAAAAATCATGAATCATCCACCCATGATTCCCTATTCCACCATGTACTCTTTAACCATTTCTGTATGGGTACAGGGCAATCAATGCCCCGACCATCATGAAACAACATATAAATATTGTTTCATTATGACTAGAACTGAATTCTTCTAAATGGGTGTGGAATTTATCCCTTTTAATGAAGTCAAGGATCAGTCTTTGATCATGTTTTTGAAGTCCCACATAATCAATCGACTCAGGATTGTTCACACTATTCAAACAGAAAATGATACCAATATTCCAGCAATCGAATTGAAGAAGTTGTAATCTATTTAAAACATCTTTTATAACCACACATACCTTTAAAAAATAGGTTAATGGATAGGAAAAATTATTAGAAACCCCTATATAGAATTTATAAGATGATGGTGGGTTAAAACATGAAGAGTTAGACTGATACACTCTAATATTACCTCTGGGAAAATCATTTGATGACCTGGAATTCCACCCATGTGACTCCATACTCCCTAGGGTATGGGATAGAGGTACCTATACATTTATTGGTCAAATTATCATAACTCTGGTTGAACATTTATGATTAGAAGAATGAAAAACAGAGGGATGAAATCTGTTGGGCTGAATTGGAATCCCTATAGCGAAATTGGCTCCAAGAAATGCATAACCAAAAATGGAATCAACCTAAATGGACCGAAGACCTTCATTTTTTATTCATTTTTTATAATCCCTCTTTTAAGGAATGAAGGGGAACCCTTACATGGCCTATAGGATTCAATAGAAATGATTTCCATGGGAATTGGGGATACCAAAGAAACATTTGAAGAATCCACTGATCCAAATGAGATGTTACTTATTTCATTCATAAGGTTTAACCAAATGGTTTAAACTCGTTAATCACCATGGATGGTGAGAACATCACACCAATCACCAATTCCAAGATACTCAAACTATATTTCACATAATTTGTATTTTTCCATGTTAAGAGAGGTAAAACTATATGATGAAATTTCTTGTTCAGATGATGTTAAACCTAAAGAAATCATCATTTTCACATTAAATAAAACTACATGACATCACCTTTATTTCATGATGTTAAACTACATGTACATATCCTTCTCACATGATGGTAAACTGTATGACAACATCGTCAATGTTATATGACATTAAACTGCATCAAATAAACATCCTCACCGAAAGACATTTAACTAAATGGTTCACATTCCAATTTTTTAATGTAAAACTATCTGATACTTTGGACCTTTCCCAAGTTTAGCACTTTTGTTAGTGGGAATCACATACCAAACCACCTAAAATAAACATTAATGGATGGATTACAAATATCATGGGATACATAGATATTCATGAATCTAATATCACATGCCACACCCATTCATTGACCAATTTTAAGATTATTCTCCTTGGGAACATGAACCAATATTTCTCACTAATATGCATATACTGTGCATTCTAGAATATGGGGAAATAAATTCTAGAATTTTTATAGTATCCCTTGAACATTAACCCACGTACATTTCCATACATTTATCCTTACATAGTTTAGATCATCTTCATCATACTGGTCTTAATGGGCTCCCATACTCGAAATTTTATCTAGACAAATTTCTCAACTACTACACCTTGATGGATTTTTTTTTTAAATTGAAGAGTCTCATTATTAGAACATGGTAAATATAATAGAGAACCTTCTTTTTCATTAATCAATATTACATAATTTTAAATATAATCAATATAATAGTGTCATAAATCTATGATATGAAGGTTTAGTATCGTGGGAAAATTTAGTTCATACATCACTTATGAAAAATAGAGCATAAACAGTAACTTAGTTAATTATTCTCAACATTCTTAGTGGCCTTCATGTTCTCTAGAATAAAAGTAATCACCTGAGGGTATACATAAAATAATGGGGTGATCTAAAATCCTAGCATGGGGATATATAAGGAAATGAATAAATATATCATGATATAGCATAATCGTCATCATCATAAAAAATAATATCATCATCATCATAATCATGATAATAATAATTAGATAAAGTAATTGAATATGGAAATTCATAAAAATGAATCATCATGTATTACTGGTCAAATACCACACATAGTTGTGAACAATGGTAGCATCATATTCAAGAAAAACATATGTTCATAGTAATAACATCATCATTGTGAACAATGGTAGTGTCATGTTCACCCATAGTTCACATTATGTCATGAGATACATAACATTACTAAATGAATTATCATTCTATATAATTCTGGGTGCCCCCATTACATCATAATATTTACATAGTCATACATGACACATAGAATGCATAAAAATATTAGTCACAAAATAAACCATGGAAAGGGAATGGGATTCCTAAAAATTCCATAAAGAATACATTGAATAAAAAAAAATTTTGGTTCCCAAAATAAAAAGTGAATAAAAAACTATTATAAGAATCATCAATCTTGACTGTTGATGAAATAATCTCAAGTGAAGTAAAAGATATGTCTTTGGAAGGAAGATTTATTTTTGAAAATCATTGTGTTTGTCATAAACTCAAGTAAAAAACCTGTATATCCCCAAAAAGAAGAGATAATGATAACGAAATGACATTTAAGTAACATTATGTTAATATCCAAAATAAATTGGTGTGAAAGAGGGAAAACCCAAGGAAAATGAGTTGGGTTTGAGAATCCCCTTACCTTTTGTCTGAATGATTTTTTCACATTATTGTCCTAGATAATCAAATTAGATTCCATAATTACTAAATCCAAAACCTATAATTCATTTATCTGATTTATTTTATTAATATTAAATTCACATATGTCCATTTTTATTTGTTATAGAGTAAAATTACATCATTCCAGGAGTGTTTTTTTTTTGTTTTCATGATCGGTTAACTTTTGTACAAGTATGGAAGTTCATATAAATGAGAATAAATTTCCAAAATTGAAATTATATTTTATTTATGAAATTCCGTAAGATTATATGGTCTTATATATCATTTTATATATTGTATGAGTATGTTTCATTACATAAAATGTTAATGAAAATGATTTAATTTATTTTGGTGGTTATTTCCTCCACCACGAACTTATAACATTTTATTTAATAACAAATTTATATATTGGGTGGAAAAAATTATATAAAATATAATATATATATTACGATCTTATTTAACCATAATAATGGTTTTGTTAACATCCACGATGATGGTAATGGAAAATGAAAATGCATCATCTGTGATCTCATAAAATCGACACATCACATATGATGTTTCCATTTTTAGAAAAAATGGAGAGGAGAAGAGGTTTAATGATGAATATTAAACGGAATTAATAAAATTATAATCTATATATGATACTAGAGTTATCATTAAACATGGATAAGGGGATATAAGGATAGGATAAGAAATTAAAATAAACTGAAACAAAATTAATGTAAAACAAAAGAGGGTTTTACCTCTTTAATTTCTTCTCCTAGAGGACCTCCTTAGAGAAAGTGGGTTTGGTATCCTGTTGATATCAGAATATCCTAAGTGTGGGGTATAAACATGGTAAGATTATTGGGAATAATTTAGAAAAATTCAAGGCTTGGAATGTGTGATAAGAAGAGTTGGTGAGGGTTGATATTTATAGTGGATGAGAGGGGTGTTTTTTTATTATTCTATTCATTAGTTTTTTATTTTGGCTCAATAATATCAATAGTGTTGATTCCCATGAAAATGTACAAAAAATGGAGAATTAAATCTTGAGATTATTGTTCTTACATCGACTGGTACTCTGAAATTCATTTATTTAGCTTAAAATGGTAAATATCAAAATTACTATATTTTATTATTTACTAAAAATTAAACTATTTTTGAAAAGTCCCTAAAGCTAAACCTTAACTTTTTTTATGTTTATATTTAAAAAAGGGAGCCCGTTTTTAAAAATAATTTTCTTAATATAATCATTTTAATTTTTAATTAAAAGTATCATTTATTCTAAAAATACCCATTTTTAAATAATTACTCATTTTATGACACTTTGAAAAATTAAATTAGGTCTCATAAAATTATATTATAATCATAAGTCAAAAAAATATTAATTCATAAATATATTTTATATAAATAGATATTCTTTAAAATCATTAGATTAATTATTATATTGTAGATAAACATTTATGTTTTACAGAACTTCCATCACATAAATTATTATTTTTAAAACATTGTTTTACTTATAATATTATATGATTATATCTTTTTTTTAATTAAAATATGACTAAATTTTATTTATAAATTTATAGGGGAGGAATCTATAATATTGTATGTAAAACTATTCATAATGTTCATGTTACAATTTCAACGATCATATTATTATTCCATCGGTTTAGGTTCTTTAATTTCTATAAATATCACTTATTTCATTCTTCATTTATGATATTAGTGTTATTATTGGGATATATATTCTATGTATCTATTTTATACCATATAAAATTATTATAAGAAGGAAAAAATTCACTTGATAAAAGTGTGGGTCCTTACATTCTTCCCCCGTTTTGAAATTTCACCCTTGAATTTTTTTTACTTAAATATATGAGGGAACATACCTTTCATTGATTCCTATGGTTACCATGTCACCTATTTATACTTATAATTCCAACAAAACTGTTTGATAATTTTATTTTTCTTATTGTGAATGAATTTCTCTCTTTGGTCTAAGATCTTTATTAGTTTCTCTTCATAGTGGAGGCCATTCTTTGGTTGTACCACGTATGGATTCTGTACATGTGATGGGTAATGTGTGTACTTCATCTGAAGTTATATGTGAAAAACTTATAAAACATGATCCATATTTTTTGGAAGTTAATGAAGATATTCCACCACTCCTATGCAATCAAGGATCTCAAAGGGTTAAATCTACCCGTGGATAAGATTCATTTTCTTTCCAAACCACATGAATCTATTCCATGGTGATATTTTAAAAAAGGATTTGTCTTCAACATCTATCTCCATGTTAATTTGATGGTTGATAGAACATATATTTTTATAAATCTTATTAGCATTGATATATTTTTGTTTGTATGAACCCCATCATTCATTTCATTCACAAGATCAGGTCTTATTAGCTCTTTTTTCCAACTTCATCCCAATAGGTCGGATTTATTATATCTTACCTTAAATTGATTCATATGGTGCCATCTAAATACTCTAGTGGAAAATAAAAATATATGAGAACTCATCCTATAGGAGATACTGATCTCATCCACCTTTTAATTCCATTGAGTGGGATCTTATAAATTCATAAAGCATCTGAATAGTCCTTTCATAGTGGACATCACTTTGGGGGTGATAGCATATTCTAAAATTATACTATGTACTCAAATCATGCTGATGAGTTCTCTAGAATTAAGATGTAAACCCTAGATCATGATCAGATATGATGGAAAGGTGAACCCCATGCAACTTCACCTCTTATTTCACATATATCATTGAATGTTTTTCAAGTGATAGATCTTCCCAAATAGCTATAAAGGTTGAATTCTTATTGATTTTATCCCCCACTAAACAAATCTCATTGTTTCATTTGGATATTTTTGGGAGACCAATGAAAACGTCCATAGTGACATCCTTCTATTTACACATTGGTATAAGAAATGGATGCATCATCCCATTATACTTATTTCTCTCTCTATTAAATTGTTTCCATATCAAGAACCTTGATATATGATCCAAGTTCATATTTTTTATGTTGTCCCATGAGAAGTGTTCTCAAAAATCCTGATACATCTTGGTACTTCCATGATGGATAGAGAAAGTTGTGATTTGTGAATTATCCAATACCTCTTTATTTATCTCAGGTGATGAAGATGTAGACATCCTCATTCCAAATCAAATATCACCATCATAATTTATTTGGAACCCATTTATCATTCCTTCATTTACAACATCCACCTTCTTTTGTAATTCTAGATCATCCCTTTATACATCCTTATTCTTTTCTTAGATATATGGTAGGGAAGTCACTTAGGAAAGGTTGGATGTACTCCCTATCATTATCGTTTCAATATCCATTCTTTGAATATCCATGAATATAGGGTCTTTCTCAATACGCATTATGGATACGGTAACATGTTCTTTTTTGATAAGATGATTATCTACCTTGTTCCCGTTTCCTAGATGGTAATGAATAGAGAAGTCACAGTCTTTGATTAGATCTAGTGATCTTATTTGATGCATGTTGAGTTCCTTCTCTCTGAATATATTCTTTAGACTCTTGTGATTCTTATATATGTCGCACTTCTCGCAATATAGGTTGTTCCTCCATATTTTCAAGGAAAAAATTACATCAGCTAACTCCAAATCATACATCGAGTAGTTATGATAATGGCTATTCAAATTACATGAGGCAGAGGCTATCAATTTATCGTTTTTTCATGAGAGCACAACATAATCTTTTCTTTAAATCATCATTGGATATCGTAAAAAAATTTCCACCTGTTTTTAATGTTAGTACGTGTGCAATGATCAGCCACTCCTTTAGATCCTTGAATCCTTCCTCACATTATTTTGTCTAGAAAAACATTACCACCTTACTTGTTAACCTAGTTAGAAGGATATTCAATCGTGATTATTTTCTCACAAAGCATTAGCAATACCCAAAAAATCCATGAAAACTGTGGATTTCCATGACAGTAATGGCTCTAGTCCATTCCTCAATTGAATTTGTTTTTGAAGGTTCCACTAAAATTCCATCACTTGTGATCATGTGTCCGAAGAATGTGACTCGTTGCATCCAAAAAGAATATTTTATGAACTTAGCATACAATTTATATGTCCTTAATATCACAAAAAAGTCTTTAGGTGTTCTTTATGTTCCTACTTTCTCTTGGAGTAGATGAGAATATCATGAATAAACACTACCATAAATTTTTCAATGTTGTCTCTAAAGACTATATTAATAAAATACATGAATATTTTAGAGAAATTAGTATGTCCAAAAGGAATCACTAGAAACTAATAGTTCTCATAACTTGTACAGAAATCATTCATATAAATATCTTCCTTCTTCATCTTCAGTATTTGATATCAAGAACGAAGATCCACCTTTGAGAATTATTGATCTCCTCATTTTTGATTGAACAAGCCATAAATCTGCTAAAGGAGGAACTTTTTCATTATGGAAATAATTTTGAGTCCCTAATAATCAATACCCAACCACATTGTTCCATCATTTGTCTTTAAAAAAAGCTCTAGCACACCCCAAGGTGATGTAGTGTGGCATATGAACCCTTTTTACAATTTACCTTCTAGTTACCTCATTAACACCTCCAATTCAATAGAATCTATCTATGAGGGACATTTTGATAAAGGATTAGAGCAAGTTATGAGTTCAATTGAGAATTATAACTAACAATCTAGCTTAAGTCTGGGTAAATCTTCAAGAAATACATCACGATATTCCCTAAAAATATGTATTTCATCTAGGTTGATACCTTCCTTTGAATCAACAACTTGAGAGAGGTATTATAATTCAAATGGAATCAAAACCCTCACCGTTGAAGGATTTTTTAAAAGGAGACTCATAATCTTCTTTTAAATTGTAGTGGATCCTGGGATGATCAGAAATTTGAAAAGATATTTGATTTTTCTGATAGTTGATGTGTAATTTTTGTAAAGAGAGCCAATCTATGCTGAGTATATTTTCAAATTAAACCAAGGTAAGTATCATGAGAGTCTATGGGGGAATAATCCTTCATACATCAATAGGAGAAGATTAGAACTATTTGGTTGCAAAGATAACACCACAAGGTATTTTAATTGATATATCTACTTCAAGGTATCAGGTCTTAGATTAAATAGTTTTAGTAGAAATTCATGATATAAAATAATGATTTGAACAAGAATCATGTAATAATTTTTCCATTCTCAAGTGAATTTATATTTTTCCTTATATGACTCTATTTTCATGATCCACTCCAGTAGTAGGGATGGTATAAGATTTTACTTTCTCATTTTCATTTGGTGGTCGATGATACTAATTACCCTTATAGACTTGAGGTTTAGTGCACTGGCCTTCATATTTCCCATACTACTTATAGTTAAATCATTTAAACATAGGTAGTTATCTCATTTCCTCCATAAAATTGGCTATATTTATCATTTATCTCAAACATTAAGGATCTAGGTGGACTTAGCTTTCATACTTGTTGAATTTACATATCTTTTTGTGGTAGATCCAATGAAGATTATTTTCAAATTTTTGACATGTGAGTGGTTGAGAATTCATTAAACCTTTGTCACTATATCTTCCATCTTGAGAATCCACCATTCATTTCATATCTTCATATCCCTGTGACCATTATTTAAACTCTATATCTACATTGAGATCACATCATACAACTTATTAATAACTCCCAACCTCTCAGATTTATTGATTCTTTTGAAGGTCTGGTTCGAAACAACTAAAGAATAAATATATTTATCTATAATTTTGATAAAAACACATGAGGTGTAAATTGAAATCCATGTTATTTTTGCTTTATAATACATTACAGATTCACCTCCCTTTTTCTTCAACTCTTGGAATTCTCTCTTCATCTTTGTTATAATATTTAAAGTTAAATGCCTGTTAACAAATATTTTCTTAAAGTATTCTCAATCTATACCTTATATTTCATCATTCATATTGATAATCTTAATTAACTCCCGTCATTTATCAGTATCTCCATTTATATGTTAGATAACAAGGGTCACATTATCCATCTCAAAAGAGTGAAGCATATAAGATATATTCTCCATTGAGTTAACTAGCTAATCTGAAATAAGATGAATAGGAGATCAACTAAATGTTAGTTCTCACTTCTATATAAATGATTTGATATCCAATTTCTTCCTATTAGGTGAAGGAAGATGTTACATACTATTCATGTTATTGTTTATATCCTAAGAAATGTACTTAAGCATATCCATGAAATTTTGAACTCCACATCCCAAGGCATTGGGGATTTCATTCAGGGAATCACTACATTGTCCATCGTATGGGTTATTATCCTTGTTTCTCCTATTCCCACCAATTTATCAAATATAAATGTTTTGAATAAAACATAAGTCAACAAGTCATGAATAAATTTTATATTCCATTGTTCTATTAACTCTAAAGGCATATCTTATGGGATCCCTATGTTTAGATTTTTTCTAAAAAAATATTCTTTGATACTTATATACATAGTCACATACTAAATTTTTTAACTAATGTTCTATAATACTAATTACCAAATAAACTAAACCATTAATTTATACCAACATTAGGGACGATGCTTTTTCTGAGATGACTAATACTTCCTTCTAAATATAAATAATAAAATAGTGCTATAATTTTAGGATCAAGAGGATTACTATCTTCAAAAAATTAGGTCATAAATCACTAATTCATAATAGAACATAGGCATTAATTTAATTCATTCTTCTCTATCTTCTAAGGGTCTCTCACATCTTCTTTAGTAAAAGTAATCTCCTAAGGATATACATCAGTGAAAGGGGTGATCTAAAAGCCTAGTAAGATGATAGATAAGGAAATGAATAAATATAAAATGAGAGATCATAATAATTATAATCATAAAATAACCATATAATAATCATCATAACGATGTTAGGAAAAAATAGATAATGTAATGGAATGTGGAAATGTATAAAAATGAAACATCAGGTCTTACAAGTCCAATACAAAAAATAGTTGCGATTAAATCTAAAATCATGTTCACGCATAACATATGTTCATAATCATAACATCATAATTGTTAATAAATTAATAATCATGTTTACATATATTTAACATTATCTCATTAGATACATCACATTACAAAACGAATTGGAGCACTATATAATTTTGGACTCACCCGGCCCATCATAAAATTTACATAATCCTGAATTCCACATATAAGGTATAACAATATTAGTCCTAAAATAAATCCTGGAAAGGAAATGGTTTTCCTGAGAATTTAAGAAATAATAAATTAATGAACAAAATTTGGGGTTCCCAAAAGAAAAAAGATAATAAGACACTTCTTATAGTAATCATCAATCATGAGTGATGAAGAAACAATTTCAGGAAAAATAAAAAAATATGTGTCTTTAGAAAGAATAGCTCTTTTGAAAAAGCATTGTGTTTTTCATAAAATAGTATAAAACATGTATATCCCTAAAATGTAGAGGGCTGAATAAAGAAATTAAATTTAAGGAACATTATATGAATATCCATACTGATGATTATTTGGGATAGTTAAAACCCAAATAAAAGGATTTGGGTTCAACAATCCCCTTAACTTATATCTGAATTATTTGTTCACATTATTATAGTGGATAATAAAATTAGATTATTTAATTAATTAATCAATAAGCTCTTATTTATTTATTTTATTTATTATTATTTAATTAAGTTAATTTATGGCCATTTTGATGAGTTATAGAGATTAATTTCATCATTCCATGAGTGTTTATTTTCATGATTTTCATGATTGATTCACTTGTACCCAAGTATGGACATTCATGTAAAATGAGAATATTTCTACAAAATTAAGGATATATGTTTCTAATGAACATAAAAAATATTAAATGTTCCTATATATAATTTATTTGTTTTGTATGAGGATGATTCATTAGATAAAATGTCAATGAAAACTATTTAACTTGTTTTGGTGTTTTTTACAGCCATCATAATCTTATATCATTTTATACAATATCATGGTTATGTATTAGTTCTAGAAAATTATATAACATATAATATATATATATATATATTAAAATATGATATAAATATAATAATGGTATTATTACCATCCTTAAAGTCAACAATTGACAATGCAAACACATCATCCATGATAGTAGTAAATCAACACATCAGAGATGATATTGGGTTTTTTAAAATGAAAGGGAGAGAAGAATAGGTTTGATTATGGATATTACATTAACATAGAAACATTATAGTATATATAAGATATTTGATTTATCATTCCATTTGGATAAGGGAATGTCAGGGGAGGATAATAAAAAAATTATATAGAAATGAAATTAAATGAAAATGAAATAGGATTTTACCTCTTGAATTTAATCTCCTTGGGGACCTCCTTAGGGAATTTTGGATTCATCTATTGTTGAGACTATAAAATCATGGATGTGTGTGGGAGACTTATAAAGAGTATTGGGAATAATTTTTACATGCTTCAAGGCTTTAAGGGTGTGAGGAGAATAAGTGGTGAGGGGAGATTATTTATTGGGGAAGAGAGGGGTGTTTCTTAATTATGTTATTCATTAGTTTTTTATTTTATCTCAAGACTATCAAATGGTTTGTTTATAATGACTAAGTAAATTAATGAGTGCATTATAGTTAATTATTATGGTTCTTAAAACATCCATGACTCAAAAATTCTTGTATTTAGCTTAAAATGTTAAATATTTTAAATTATCGTATTTCACTATTCATAAAAAGTAAAACAGTTTTAGAAAAATAAAAAAACAGTATCACATTTTTTTAATATGTATAATTACAAAGTTGACTCCATTTCTTAAAATAATTTTCTAAATATGAGAAATTAAATTTTCAATTAGAATCATCATTTATTAGAAAAATATATATTTTAAAATTATGTTCGATTTTGTGACACTTTGAAAAATAAAATATGGCCTCATAAAATTATCTAATAATAATAAAACAAGAAAATATTAATTTATTAATCTATTTTATGAAAATATTTTTTAAATCAATATATTAATTAATAAATATTAAATAAACAATTATGTTTTAGAAAAAATAAAACACTTAATTTACCATTCTTAAAGCATTTATTTACTTATACTATGATATAATTATATTATAATTTCATTTATAATATGCCTGAATTTTATTTATAATTTCATAAGTAAGGTTAATATTATATTGGTTAGATTACTATTCCCAATGGTCATGTTACTATTCCAATGGTCAGGTTACTATTCCATCAGTATATGTTTCTTAATTTCTATTAATGCCACTTATTTTATTCTTCATTTATGAGAATGAATTTTTTATTTGGGTCTCTATGATATTTATGTGTTTTATTCCATATAACCTAATTATAATAATTGAAAATTTCTATTGATAAAATATTAGGTCGTTACAAATGATATTTCCAAAAAAAATATCTACCCCTGTCACAGACTAATGTAATTGTGAAACCTATGATTAGAACATGGTTAATAGTCGTTCTTCTCCCATATTTATCACTATATTTAGGGTTATAATCATAGAATTATTTACTTACTCCTTTCTACCTCCCTTTGTAATAGGGGAATTATAAAAACATCAATGTCTCCACATCATGCATTTGAGCATGTTGGGTAAATAAGTTGGCATCATTGGGAGCCTCCCGTGCTAGCTCCGCTTACCCCTATCATATTATCCGACATTATAGAGGAGACCCTTGGACACCCTTTGTTTCCTACACTGAGAATGGATCATGTGGGATTATAAAATATGGAATTATCTCCCCTTTCATGGTATAGGATCACAAACATCCTATATAATGATGTCCAAGAACCATGAGGCTAAACATTTTGATATTTTATTCATATAATTTGGTTTTGTTTGAGGTCTCCAAGGTAGTATTTTCATGTTAGGTTCATAATATCATTCATTTCCCTATTAAATTATCTTAAAACCACACCATTTTGTTCTGATATTTATATCATTAAACAGGTAGAAATCACTTTGGTTCCAATATTCATGTCCATAAATTTTGTCCAACATGATCCTTATGTTTTGTGTGGTACAACGCCTACTCATCCCTCTAATCTTGTTGAGGTAATATTAATTTTTAACACATGGATTTATCTGAGACACATATACACATTGGTCAATGATCTATGGTCCTAAATTAAGAGTCCTGGTCTAAGCAATGAGATCTTAAACTATAAAAATTCATCCCCATGGCCCTAGATTCATGTCATTAAACATTGTAGTTGATGTTACAAAATCATAAACTATATAAGTGGATCATCATTCTCTTCTAAAAGTACTTACACCCACTTTTTTAAGTGGTTTCCTACCAGACCATATTCCATAACTGCAGGAGTTTTTATTCCTATTCAATTTTATGGGATACATTGTAATTCCTGGAAATCATGTCTTTAGACTAAACATGGAATTTTCAGCCTTAGAGGAACAATATTTATCTAGAGGAGGCGCCCATGGCATTATATTCATGTAATGTTCATTATTTATTCTTGGAAAATCTATCTCACCCAAACTGTTAGTCAATGAATTATGACCTTAAACTACAACCAAAGTACATCATAGACACACGATGTTAAAATACAAGAAAACATCCATTTATTCAAATTTTGAACTAAATATTTTACACCCATATCATGTGACATAAACAATGTGACATATTGGATCTCTCCAAAGTGGACCCCCTTCCTCAGTGGGACCCACCTACCACACCATAGAGGATAATTTTGTAATGTTTTATTCATAATATCCCAATATACATAGAGAATACTAATCCAAAATATTGGTGCCAGCCCATTCAATGACCTATCTTAATAAATCTTTCCTCGACAGCTGATTCAAATCTAGTATACTAATACAACCCCTTAGTGGGATCAAATTCTTTGTGGTGTAGAAACAAAAGTGTTCAATGACACTCAAACAACATTAATAATTCAACTAAACACATCGAGTCTACATCGATTTGGATCCCCATCACCATCCAAATATTGAAGGTATCCCCTAATGGATACGGTTCCTAGCCAAAACATTCTATCCCACCATTATTGGAACAAAACCCCAATAGATTTCCAATAATAATTAGCAGTTCCCATGTTTCTAATATAGTCAATGGGTGATCCTTCAATTTATCACTCCTTCTTTGGTTGATATAGTTGAAGGACATATGTTTTAAACAAGGGAAACAATCATTCCTTACACATTGGTCACTCCCTTTTCTGGTTTAAATCCTACATGCATCGATTTGAATCCCTTCCACCTCCCTTTGTTTTGGTGAAATTCTAACAGCCTTGGTGTTCCCCCTCTTGAATTTATGCTCACTTATTAAAGAATGGAATTTTTAGAACTCTATCAATCCATATACTCTTTTCACTTATTAAGTTCTCCCATGTGAAGAGGGGGACTCCTATTCCTTACATGATTCCCATACTATGCATAGAAAATCTGGGGTTTAGAATTATTATAGGATATTCCCCAGAATGGTCGAGACACATCAATCCTTCATGCCCAAGAATCATGACCTTAATATATGTACAAATAATCCTTAGGAAATCTATATGGGTAAAGGGATAATTGGTCTTCCTTTTACATAAGGTTTAGACTCTCTAACACCACAAACATGCTCCTGGATTAACCCCATCATGTGAAAGAACCATGACCATGATCTAGAAGTCCCATTATAAGAATATTACCATAAAATATTTATACCAAAACCAAAGGGATTTCATTGTATCATTGGTACATCACCCTATATTTAGGATAAAGTTATAAAACATTTCATACCATATAGGGTACCCCATGAAAATTTTAGTCCAACTAGCATGACTATATACTTCCAAAGTAAGGATACCCAAATTCTTATCATATTGAAAATATTCAAAGGGAATCATGAGAAAAATTCATCCTTTTCTCATAAATTTGCCACCATAACATTGGAAATAAGAAGTGAATGATTGGAAGAGGTATGAAACTATAGGTATTCACCACTAGTTCCCATTAAAAAATTTTGTTCTCACGGATCCCATTAGATCTGGAAAATGATAAAGTTGATTCTTTTCCACCCTTTTATCTATCCTTATTAGGCCCTCCAACATGAGGTTCCACTCTATGTGTTTGCCTTCCATGAATTCCAGTGTATAGATAATGTAAAAAAATTATTATTGTGTTTCCTTTCCTTTACCGATATCATTTCGTTTATAATTTCAAAGTTAATTGACCTCAAATTGTAGCGCACCACAATAAAAAATACGTGGACATAAACTACAATTAACTTATTGTACATTACAGAATGATTGTGAAGGTATGAATGATAGACCTATATATATAACTATAAAAGGCACTCAACTTGGATAAAGATATATGACCTTAAACTAAGAAACATGAGAAATCATTGGCCTCCTTCATAGATGATTATTAAGCGTTTCTCTTATGATTTCCTCTTTTCTGATGATGTTGTTCGTCCCAGTAGATTGTACACATTTTATTAGTTTGTTGAAATCCCAATAATTTTATTGATTCATGACGGTGTAGAGCTAAGAGTGTTCAAACTCTTCACCAGTATCCTTCTCCATAATTTATACACATTATACAACTTAATATTGATCAATATCATCTTTACAAGTTAAAAATGGATCCCTTATGGTGAAGAAACAAGACCAAAAGAGGCCCACCGCCTCCTAAGGACATTCCCAAGATGATATAACTCCATTGTCTATAAACATACTGCATATGATGATGGTTCATTTCCCAAATAGGATCACCTCTGAATTGGGCACATTTCATGGTGGAGACACCTTTGAAATTATGGTTATGGATCTTGTGTTTGATACATGTTCAATGGTTATCTTTAACCACTTTCATCCACACTCTAATTTAGACCATTGTTGTAACTATTCACATCTCTCAACCTTTACCTTCTCAATGGGACTCTAATAACACCCCTGATGTTAATTTATAAGGAAGCAACTACGTTGATATCACATATGAATCCCCTGTCTCATACCATCTTATTTTCAAAATCCATGTCTCTTAGAGGCGATCACCGTGATATTCTGATCCCAAAACAACATTCCTTAACTAGAACTCTCATATAAATGATTATTCATTAATTTTTTCTCTAGTTTCTCACACTTATCATGACTGACATGTGATATAGATTTAGAGTTGATTGTCTTGTTAATTTGATTGTGGTGCATAAAAAGTACATGGAAAGGAAAATAATGATTTTATTTCCATAAACAGTATAGGATGTGGAAGGGAATCAAATTTTTGGATCCTTTCCTTTATTTCAAAAAATGGGTGGATTGTGTAAAAAATACCCCCTTAAGGCTCCACTTGGGAAAGAGACTACTCTAGCTCGAGAAATGCCTGCCTAGTAGCCTCAAGATTCTACTCCCTCCTAGAGATCTCCCTCGCCTCCTCCTCAATTTCTGGGAAAACCTCGACAACCCATATATATACCCTACAGTAATGAAATATTCAATCCATTGATAATGATGCCACTCCCACCATATCATCCTCACCCACTACCAACTATTCTCGAATTTCGTAGATAATATCTAATTTTGTAGTGATGACGATCATGCACTACTATCTATAACCCTATAATCAAGCAAGGTCTTATTTTCATACCCGCAATTACTTCATGCCTTTTGAGGTATCCTCATATTAGGAGACATCGAACACCTTCCACTCTATACACACCCTATTGAATACGAAAAGCTAATATGGGGTGTAGATATTGTAAGTGTCCACCTCACCCATTCCCTATCTCACCAACCAGTGACTGATGGACTCCATTTGGATTATCAGTTTTCACCATAGGGTGAAGTTGATGAATCTATGATTTCTCCTCTATGCCATTGATTGAATTATATGGTTCTCCTCATATTAGGGTGCAGTTTTTTGGGCTTCGCAGTCCGTCAGTCATGGTTATCCAAGCGTCTCCATCTTCTTTTAGGGTTCCGACCCATTTCCTAGTAAATATCTGTTTATTCCCGTTTTCCCTAGGGTTTAATCCCCTGTTCTATTCTGTATTTGATTCAATGCTTTGATGCGGCTTTCAGTCTTTTTGGATTTTTTTTGTTTTTGTATTGGGTTTGGCCCAATTTTCTACTGGTTTTTCATTGCGGATGTGGGTAATCATCCTATTGGATTTGCTTCGTGTTTCTCAAGTGGCTCACCGATTCTGGATTTTGTTCTATGGTGGGTGGGTTCTTGTGGTGTCTCAGATGGAACCAGAGTTATTTGGTTTGGGATGATATGAATGGTGCATCAGGCTGTGCCTCATGCGGCTCCTGTTCGCAGTCTGATGGTTGTTCACAATAGTGGTGCGACATCTCCTCCAGCGCAATTGTTGTTATGAGGTTGACTGTGATGGCAGCGAAAGTGTTGGATTTCTTCTGTGTCGATGGTTCCAGGGCTTCTTTCTGTTGTTTTAGCCTTCAATAGCCCATTTCATTCTCTGCTCTGGATCCAGAATTCCCCTGCTCTCTCCGAGGTGGAGCTGCGTAGAAGAGTTCAAGGCTCTTTGGGATGCAAGTTTGATTGGGCGGCCTCAGGACAAAGATGTTGATGATGACTTGTTTCATGATGGCGTGGATTTGTTCAGCTCTAGTGTTGATGATGGTGGTGATTGCTAGTGTCTGACTGATGGTGAAAGTGGGACGTAGGCTGGATCGTGGTCCGAGTATGGTGTTGTATGATTGGTTTTAATATTGAGTTATGGGAAGCTTATGTCCTTTGAAATTTGAATTTGCAGTGGGTATCTTCTAGTGGTTGAATTTGTAACATTTGGAGTTTATTTGGTTCACACTTATTCCATAAAAGTTTTTTGAAAAAAAAATATGGATTGTGGCCTGTGAGGAGTATCAATGAATTATTAAAGGAACGTACCCTCAAGGTAAGTAATGACCATTACATCCTCCTTGGGGACACAACATCGATCATTGTTGCTTCTTCTATGGGATATTCCTTATATGGAAACAAGTTTGTTGATTGGTCCCCCAACAAATGAATCATTACATCTAAGATGCAAGGTCATCAAAAGCACAAATAATCAGTGAAAAATAAAATGATCTAAAGAGAAATACTTACTTGAATCATAATCTCTATCCATAAGATCAAGCTATATGGTGTGCAATGGAGGCTTTGTTGGTGAAGATATCTCTATATCATTTGAATATTTTCTTACTAGAGGATTCCATATAACCAAGAACATTTTCCATCCTTAATTAAAATAAATAAGTAAACCCAAAGTGTCTAAGTGCTGGTATTCAAGAATTAAAATAGAGTGTTGGGGGAGTCACTATATATCCCCTCGGTCAGTTAAGCCACCACTTCTTCTATAAGAAGTGCCTCGATGATTGAGGTTCAGTTGCCTATAACCACAACATTATAGGGAAGTACCACAAACACTTATTCAAGGCACTACCACAAATGCAGGCATGGTAAAAGCTCAGGTTTTATCTGAGCTAATCAAAAAGCAATGATAAAAGGGGGACTTTTATCAGTGTTAGAAAAAAGCGTTGAAACCTGTACCCTTTATCAGTGCTTACATTAGCACTAATAAAGTCCCCCTTTATCAACGCTAACAAAAAGCACCAAAAAAGTTTTTAATAGAAAATATTATTAATTTATATAAAAATATTTTAATTTTATTCAAAAATAATGTTTATATGTATACGTCAAATAAAAAATGCATGTTTATTATGATTGTTATGTTTATGTTTTATTTATGTTTATTAGTTTTAGTTATATATTTATTATATATTTACAATACTATATGTTTATAATATTATTTATAAATTATTTTTAATATATATATATACAAATAATAATTAAATATTTATATTTTTAAATAGATTTATGTTTCCAAATGAATATTTCAATTGATACGTATGTTCTTCTCATGAATATATGTTCATTTTCTACCCTAATGATGGCCATATATACTATAGTACTATATATACTTGGTGTATTCATCCATTTCTTATATATATGAAGCTTTATCTTCTCATAAAAACTTACAATCATGATAAATATATTTAAATAAACAATAAATGTATTTAATATATTTAAAAATATAAATATTTAGTTATATATAATTATTTACTTTTTAAATATATTATATATAATTAATATTATATATAACTAATTAAATATAAATATTTTTAAATAATTATAAAATTACAAAATATTTTTTAAATGATAGGTATATATTTATGAATACCTTTTGAATATATTTATTTATAAATATATGTCTTTAAGGAATATATACACAAACACATATATATATATATATTTTAAATAATTATGAAAAAAATAAAAATAAAATATCATTTTATATTTATATATATTTAATTATAATTTAAATTATAAAATTATATATATATATATTAAATTATAATTTATACACAAACACCCTAAATAAATATATATATATAAATATATTTAAATTAAATTTAAATTATTAAATTATAATAAATATATTAATTATATATATTTATAAAATTAAAAATGTAATAAATATATTGGTTATAATTTTATAATTATGAATAAATGGTATGTTGTATCAGCGCTTTCAATTGTAGCGCTGATAAAAAATACTTTTATCATTGCTTTTTATCTAGCACTGATAAAAGTGTCCCCGAGTTTTATAAATTAACCCTAACTTTCTCCTCTTACCTCACACCCTCAAACTCTCATGGAAGTCGATCCATGTCGTTGTCGCTGTCACTGCTGTCTCCGCTGCCACTGCCATTACTGCCTCCTCTCCTCCCTCCCCTCCTCCCTCCCCTCTTCCCTCCTCTCCTCCCTCCTCCTCCTCCTCAGTTGTCGACTCTTCCGATGTTGTGAACCGAGCTTTGTCGCGCGACTCTCCTTTACTGCGAACTGAGCTTCGCCGCTGACTCCTCCACCAATGGATCTCATCTACCGTGCCTCTCTAGTAGGTGATACATTAATCTTGCAGTCCCTATACTAGCGATGAAATTTTATTTTATAGGATTTATAAGCTGTGTAATTGGCCCTACCAGTTCATGGGTCCATTTTACATTATTTGGGGCTAGATAGAATCCCATGTAGGGGGTATGAGTTCATCAATAACCAATGAATCTCGAATTCTCAATTCCATACATAGTTACAATGTATAATTGGGGTGAACTGATTGGCCTTGGGAGCATAAGATGTAATGGAACATTGCAATTACCATGACAATTTTTTATACATCCCTTATTCTTCTCCTAATGGTACCCTAGAAAATAATGTATCTTCAAATAAAACTAGATAGGTTTAACTCATTTCCTTGGGGGAGGGTGTTTTGGTGTCTAGAATTGATGGACAGCTGACTTGTGAAGGGTATTCAAATTTTTGATTTTCATGTTAGTTCCATTACATCCCAAATACGTCCCCTATATTGATTAATGGTCCTTGTTCAGAAGATAATTAGAATTAAATGCATAAAATTTTCTTGATGTTCACATGGGAAGAGACGATCTCTTAGATTTATCATTTTCCCGTAGATAACACTCCCAGTTTTGAGAATTCCAATGATGATTTCTAGATCTACTCATACCCAACTGGCTAATTGGAAAAGAGATTATCCATTATTAAGGTTCCTCATATAGCTGAGTCTATAGAGTTTTAGGGGTGTTCAAGGGATTCCTTTAGGTTGGAAAATGGGATTACACTATGGAAGAACATCATTTATAAAATACATAAGAAGTGGTTGGAGGCCTGGGGTTTATCCCATCAAAATACTAGTTTCACCCTCATGAATCAATATACATAGCCATATTCCCGAGTTTCTATCCCCTCAGAGGCTGAATAAGCCATGGCTTGGAGGGATTGGGAAACATGGTTGAATTATATGCCTATTGATAGGATTTTCATCCACCTCTGGGGAAGAAAATCATTTTCGCTCGGTATGGTGTTATATCTAAACCTGAAATAATTTATTACAAGGGGTGGCCTGATTTTATTGAATATTACATTTAGGACATTGAACCCTTCATTCCTTAGCACTGAGGTCAATTAGTATTTCCAATGTGGGTACTTGATCTTTTGAGACCATACAACAAAATTTAAGATAACAATAGTGGTTCATATGGGATTGATAAGGAAGATATTCTAGTTCCATTTGAATGTATTGATATACTATCTTTCTCAAAATTGGGGTCTCGGAAGTTCCCTTCCTGGATTTATCAAAGACTTTATATTTTTCCTTGACGGTGAGTGTTTTCTTTGGATATTTTGTGAAATGGGTACTTGGAATCATGATGAATCCATAAATCTATTGGTCCCTTAAATTTGGAGTAAGAATCATGATGTGCTAATGTTTTGGATTCATGATAGTGGTTCTAAATAATTAATAAGGTGTATTTTTAGGATTTAATTGAGAATTGGTGTTGGTATGGAATTTATTGGAAATGTGTTAATATTGGATTTATTGGATATAGGATAGTATTGTATTTATTGGTAATAATATGGTGATGGATTTATTGTAAAAATTTAATAAAACGGTTTTTTATAATCAGGGTTAGTGGTAAATATGTTTTCTAAAAATGTTGATTATTGGTGTTGGATTTATTATCAACACATGATTGGTTATTGGATGTTGTTCTAGAATTAGCTGTCTATAATGATACATGGTTGTTTTAAAAGTTATTATAAAATAAGAATTTGATATTTTTTGGAAGTTATTCTATAAGTGGGGATGAATATGTTCAAAGGAATAATTCTATAATTTTGATAATGTAGTTGAGTTGGATGGAGTTCATTTGATAAATTTCATAAGTTTCAGAAAATACCATGGAATCAGTATAAGTGTTACACCATGAGTAGAGTTCTTGGAAAATGACAAATGCATTAATAATCCCTATATATATAAAATTATGAAGGACACAATTTAAATGAAATGGAAAAGTATGAATAACCTTATAGTGCTATATGAAGGTCACTTGTGCCAATATGTATGGTACTTCCAAAAGATAATATGATGTCATAGAGAAGGCTGATGGAGTTTTGGATGGTTTTGGGAAGCAATTATTGAAATTATATATATAGGATATAAGTAACATGCTAAAACCCTAATTCACTTAGATAAATCTACATCATTATATGTTTGGTTTCACGAGTAAAAATTCACACAATGTAGAGGTACCCATGATAATTAAGATCCAATATGTTTAGAAGGTGACTAGTTGATCACACTATGGGAGATGGAATATCAATATTTGCGAACTTTTTAATGGGAATATAGATACTTCCATTTTTATTTATGAGTTTTTCATGTAATGGTAATAATGTACACACTATTAGGGAAATGTGTAAGAGTTATTCATGTCATGGGGAGTTTATAAATTTCATGAAGTGGCTTAGAAAGACTATTGTGGTTCTACCATCTTCTTTCTCAATACCTTTTCAATACAATCAATAATTCACAGTATATATTTATCAAAAAAATGTCTAAATAACATCACGTTTTCTTACTTTACGAATTGTAGATGTATAAATAAATCTTCATTATGATTTGTCACATGATTCAACCCATGAACTAAGTGCAAACCATACTAGCTCCAATCACCAAGTTTCCCTAACAACCCAAGCCCCACTCTATAGGTTAACATCATTGATTCATTATTGATCTCCTCCAATCGATACCCTTAAATTAGTATCTATAGTCTACCAGTTAAACTCATCCACTTATGTTCATACACAAAAACAACCACCTATAACTAAGGGTTAGGTTCACCTACACACCACTCCCAATGTGCCCCAAGAAATTCCATCACTACCAAAACATAAGGATGAACATATCTCATTGTCAGCTAAATATTGACACTCACAATCATTGCCAACAACTACCATCCATTCTCGCATCAATAAACCAAATGGAATAACTCAAGGACCCATCTATTTAAAATAATGATTTATATAGTAATCTATTTCCCTTCAAAAAAAATTAAATATAATTCTCACTTAAATGTTTTAAAAAGTTGTAGTGGAAAGATTTTTATTTTAACTTGTATTTATAGTCTGATGATTGTTTTCCATGTAGTTATATTTTAGTCATAGTTTATATGTTATTATGATATGATTTGTTTTAAAAATGAGAATTATAATATTCTATGATTTCTTAAGTTTGTGTATTGTGATTTTTTTGATCTCTTTATGAAAACATTTATTTTTTCCATTTCCAGCATTATTCCCACTCTTTCTACTTTATCTCCCCTATCCCTCCTCTCTTCTCTATTACTCTTAGGTTTCTAATTCTCCCAGGAACTGAAATTTATTTTTCATGAGGATGCATGGATTTAGGTTTTTTGAGTGTTTTCCATGGAAGGTGACATGTTTTGTATTGGTTACCATTTAGTTTAAAGGATGTTTTTATTTTCTCTTCATTTACTTTATAATTCATGGAATGTGTATACTTTATAAATTTATTTTCAATTAAAGTATTGTAGTGTATGTGCTCTTAGGTGAAATTATAAATATCTTTCGTAAATTCTGAGCTTGAAATAATGGGTTTTTAATAATAATTTCATGTACTATTTTTAAAATAGATTAATTCTCATGAAAATAATATTTGAAAAGGTTAATAGCGTCATTTAAATTTTTATAGTATATTTTGGTCTTATACCTTTTTTAGTTTTTCAAATGAATTTTTCATGTTCTTAGATTATGTTTTGGAAAGAAAAAATTATTTTTTCAAGTGCTTCCAAAATGATTGAAATGATGAGACTTTAAAGAAAGGGTGTGAGACTCTACATAATAAGTTGGTTTTCTTGTGAAGAGACATTTTTTCACTTTAAAAAGTAAATGGTTTATTTCTCATGTGGCCCTCAATGATTTCCCCTATACTTGTTTAACCAGTTATGGGTTATTGATTATTTATATGATGGATGTATGATGTGAAAAGTGGATGTTATATGTGATGGTGTTAGAGAAGAGGTGTGAGACATTTTTTTGGTAATTATCCTGATTTATTTCTCACCTCTAGGGTTGTTTTTTTATGTTAACATGGGTTTCTAGGTGGGAGGTCTTGATTTATGCCACCCTTGTTGGTACACATGCTTCTATGGTCCCTCTAGTTGTGCTTAAGACAAGGCTAGTGGGAAGGTTCCAATATGATTAGTTACGTATGGTTTAATTGGGTATATCATGTTATTTGTGGATGAAACATATATCATATGTTGGTCTATGTAGTTATAGTTCCATTTTGGATTGTCACACACAAGTACCTAGGGTATATCCCATGACATTTTGTTCCTTGATCGACTGTTCTATATAGAGGATCAAATTACTATATTGATTACATCCCCATTATTCTTGTTTTATTAGTGTAACTATTAGTATTTGTTTTATTTAATATTATATTGTTCCTTGATCACATGGTTCCCTTATTCATTGTGAATTTATTTTGTCCAGTTGATTTGGGTTCTTTATGAGATAATTAATGTTTTAATTTCAAGCGGAAAAAATTTATATATTATGAGATGGGTAGTACCTATATTTCCAACCAATTCATTGGGTAAAAGATTATATATCATGATATATAAATATTATGTGAACAGTTTAGTAAGTATATATGTTAAAAAATGGTGAGTGTGATTGCGTTAAACTCTACTCATAATAATACATGTGAATAAGTTATCAAGTGGTTATGTTCATAGGTGAGTGTGATGTTGTTATTCTCTAATCATAAATTTAAATGTGAATATGGTTTTGAGTAGCCAATAGGGTGGTCGTAACACTGAAAAATGAGTTCACCCACCAGTGATGGGTTGGACAGTCCCTCAGGTTGATGGGAGGAACACTGAAAACTAGTCATCATAGCTAGATAGGTGGTGTCATGAGACATATAAGGCATGTGGACCTCAATTATTTTCATTGGATAGATAGAGGGAAGTGACAATGACATATAGTTATTTTGATAGGTATTCACTTTTAAAATAATTCAAGTGTTTTTAAATGTTTCATAAAAAATTGTATGTGATTAAAATACCTTTTTTTGGTTTTAAATTGTTATAAAATGGCTTAAAAATGAATTGGGGTTTTAAGAGAGGATGTTTGGAACTAATTGGTTTATTTTTAAAAGGGTTTGTTATTTTAAATAGGGATTTGTGTAAATGTTTGTTTTTTTAATTGGATTTCAACTGTGATTTTGAAAATAGTTTTCAAATGAGATTTAATGTATATAACTTTTTTAGCCTTGGTTAATTTTTATATCAATGTTTTGTGTATTTATTTTTTAAAATATTATTATCACCAATAAAATAAGATGGATATAAATATTGAATGGATGAATGTCAATCGTCTGACAAAAGAGTATGAAGATGGAGTGAAATAGTTCATCAAGTTTACAAAAGGTCATGCATACGATCCTTCTCAAATCCTTTTTCTGTGTTTACGTTGTTGTTATTCAAGACATATTAGTCTAGAGGAGTTGGAAGAACACATGATCTGTCGTGGAATAGATCAATGTTATAAATTTTGGAATAAATATGGAGAAAAAATAAATAGGGCTAGTGACTGGGATAACACTGTGTTTTATAAATCATTTGATATGATTACAAGCATGGAAAATGAAGAAGATCATATCAAGGATGTGAATAGAGATGTGCATGATGATGAAGATCATATTAAAGAAAAGAAAAGGATAGTTGAAGATGAACTTCATGATTGCCCAAAATTGTTTGAGCAGTTAAAGAGTTGTTCAATGACTCCATTGTATGATGGTTGCACTAAATATATATCATTTTCAACAGTACAGAAGCTGTATAATTTGAAAGAAAACAAAGGATGGAGTGACGCCAGTTTTACGGAATTACTTTCTCTCTTGAATGACATGCTCCCAAAAGATAATGAGCTCCTCAGCCGAACATACGCTGCCAAATGAATTATACACTCGATGGGTATGATCTCTAAAAAAAAGGCGTTCCTGAATGGCTGTATAATAATTTATAAGGACCAAAAATCACTTAGAGAATGATGAAAGTGTGCTTCTTATTGATACAAGAAAGATGAATATATTCCTACAAAAGTTGCATGGTACATCCCAATCATTCCAATGTTTAGGCTCATATATGGAAGTGAGTAAACTACAGATCAATTGACATGGCATGCAGATAGAAGAAATAAATATGGAAAACTATGGCATCCGACAGACTCTCCTTAGTGGAAGATAATTTATCATGAGTATCCAGACTTTGGAAATGAGCCAAGAAACCTTCTTCTTGCATTATCTACAGATGGAGTGAATCCTTTTGGTTTTAAAATAATAACTCACAGTACATGGTCAGTTATGTTGGAAAATTATAACTTTCTATTGTGGTTATGCATGAAATTAAAACACATCATGTAATCTATTCTTATATCAGGACTAAAACAATCGGTTAATGATATTAATGTTTATTTGGATCCAATGATTGATTATTTGAATTTATTATGGGATTCAGGTTTTACGATGTATGCTACTTATAGAAATGAAGATTTCACTTTGAGAGCCTTGTTGTACGAGATGATAAATGAATTTACTAGTTATGGAAATTTGTCATGATATAGCATTAAAGGAACTTTTGGGTGTCCCATCTGCGAACAATGGAAACAATCAATTAGGTTGAATCATTCATCGAAAACTATATTTCAAGGAAATCGTAGATTTATACCCTGATGACATATGTTTTGATCTTGGATGACATCATTCAATGGATGTTCAGAAGAACAGACACCACCATCTCCCCTGACAGGTGATCAAATGTTTGAGAAAGTTAAAGACATGGAAACAACTTTTGGTAAACCATTTTTGAAAAACCTTACAAAAACCGGTTGGAAAAAGAAATTATTTTTTTGAATTACATACTGGAATTGTCTATACGTCATACATTTTATTGATGTTATACATGTTGAAAGAAATGTATGTGATAGTGTCATCGGCACACTGCTAAATTCACCTGGTAAAAAAAGGATGGAATTAAGTCTCAGTTGGATATGGTTGACATGGGAATATGAGAAAATTTTGCACTAGTGAAGGGTAAAAAATTAACATTTATTCCTCATACTGCCTACACTCTTTCCAGGCAGGAGAGATATTGATTTTTCAACGTCTTGAATGATGTAAATGTTCCAGAGGGGTATTCATTGAATATCAAGATCATCGTGTCAATGCATGTTTTAAAGTTAAAAGGTTAGAAATCACATGACTTCCATGTTTTGATGAAAAATCTAATTACAATATGTTTATGATACATTTTTCCTAAGAATGTTTGTCATAGTATAATGAATCATTGTTGCTTCTTCAAAACTATATGCGGAAATGTTATAGACCCAGTGAAATTGCCGAGTATGGAAAGAGAAATTGATGTCATATTATGTGAATTGGAAATGTTTTTTCCTATATCATTAGTTGATATGATGGTTCATTTGATAGTTCACTTGGTGAGAGAGATTCAGCTATGTGGTCCTGTGCACTATATATAGATGTACCCATTGAACATTCTATGACGATTTTGAAAGGGTATGTCAAAAATCAAATTCGGCCATAGGGTTATATTGTAAAGTGATATATTGTTGAGGAATCCATTGAATTATATACCGAATACCCGTCTGTTGTGCAAAGAATTTTTCTAACGAAATCTTGTGACATTGGGAGACTTGTGGGTGAAGGAATTTCTGGAAAGAAGTTCGTCACAGTCAATATTATAGATCAAGATAAGTCTCACCTTTATGTTTTTCATAACAGTTTGTGCGTTGACCCATATGTTGAAACCCTCAAAGAAATTCTTAAGAATTTGAATCCATCAAGGGCTGAAAATAGATATCAAATAAACATAATCAACTGTTTATAGGATATTTTTAGGACCATATTTTTAAGGAGTCAATCGAAAATTGAGACTCAATTTCAAATTGACATCGATTTCTAGTCAGAGGACCAAGTGTGTACATATTATCTTACAATGCTTATGTAATTAATGGTTATACATTCTATACTAATGAACATGATGAAGAATGTACTGTACAGAATAGTGGATTTACACTTAGGGATGATGTGATGCATGTTTCTGGTGCTAAGGACCGAAATCCAATTTATGCGAATATGTCATATTTTTTCATCATCAAAAAAATTTGGGATTTGGATTATAAGACATTATGAGTGCTGATTTTTTAATGCAAGTGGGTTGATGAAAGAAGTTTTTTTAAAATATATGATTTGGGATTTGTGGAAGTTGATTTCAGTAAGGAATGGTATGAAGATGAACTATTTATAATTGAATAATAGGAAGTACATGTATTTTATATTCTAGATCCTGCATACCAAAACTGGTCAACTGTTCTATTATCAAACAAAACCACTGACGAATCAGATGAGAATTCAACAGAGGATGACCCTTTAATTGGGACATCACAATATATTCATAGAATTCCCAGTGTAGATGGTGTTTTGTATGTCATAAGAGACCACAATTAAGGGATTTGGATAGTCTATAGAGGGGCTAAATCCCTTCAACCTTTAAAAAAAGTGAGTTCAATAATCAGGTAATATTTTTTTCTAATATATAACATGTTACTTTATGTTCATATTTATTCACTTCTACTTTTATGTTATCTAAATTAAATGTAAAACCACATTCATAGATAATGACTTATGCACGTGATGATGCCCCCAATCCCCAAGCACAACAGGTTTCTCAACCTGCTGCTGCTTGTAGTGTAGATGAACAATAGGTTTCTCAACCTGTTGCCTTATGTTAATATTTGTTCCTTGCTTCTTTTGTGTTATCTAAATTAAATGTTAAACCAATTTTGTAGATAATGACTTCTACACATGATGATACTGCTAATCCTTAGGCACAACAGGTTTCTCAACCTACTGCTTCTCGCAGTGCAAATAAACAATAGGTTTCTCAACCTGTTGTTGCTTCTAGTGAAAATATACAACCACCATCAGCACATGATGATTCTATCCCTCTAAAGATGGAGGAACATATTGATGATGGTGGATTCGAGGAAATGAAAGGTGATGAAACACCAGTGATGGAAAAAAAACAGGAGGGTCGTAGATTGATGGTATTAGAAAAAATCACTAAGGTTAAAGAGAAAGGCATGAAATACAAGATTTGATGGAATAAGCAGGGCCAACATGTTAACCCCAATAAGGACATGTTCAATAGTTACATTGTAATCGCCACTTAGAAAAGTGTGCAGATTGATGTAACTTAATGGAACCATGTTGTGTATGAGATTAAGACATTGATGTGTGAGATATTATTGTAACATTATGATAATTTGTTTTTAATTTAAAAATAATGAAATAATGAAATAATGACTTAAACTTCATCATCTCTTGCATAGTGCATTTATAGTAGATGACTCTCACAAAGAACATGTATTAAGTGTTTCTGGAAGGATTCACAGGGTTTTTCACACACATTTAATGAAATATCATCTTAAATATTCTGAATGGAAAATAAAACCTCACCCACCTCTTATTTATACACACCTGATAACCCAAGCATCGTGGGATGCATTTACTGGCCATCATGCGAAGAAGTCTTTTCAGTTACATTGTGTCTGGTAATACATTGTTTGACGGTATGTGTATCCATCAATTTTATTGACAATGTATTATTTATGAGACAACAACTGAGTGCTAAAAATAAACAATCGGCATCAAAACCAGCGTACCCCTACCGTAAAGTAAGGATGAGGTACACATTACTTTAAAAAAAATAGGTACGTTTTTTAAATCTACCACAAAAAATTATGTGACATAAAACAACACAGTAATGATGTTCATTTGTTTATATATAGCTTAACGATTCCAAACCCATACCCACATCCATCCCACGCTATGTGCTATGGAAGGAGGCACATGTAACTAAAGGTGGAAAGCTAATATATGAAAACAGACAAAAAGTGTGGGAAACATGTGTAAGCATGACATAATAAAAAAAATTATTTAAATCGCTATTACATGACAATGATTACATATTTTAGTATATTTTTTATCTGTCATAGTCACAAAAATCAACAACACCCACACCATATGCAGACATACATTCATTGTCCATGAAGCCACCAGAAATGTATGGTCGTGTTAGAGGTGTGGGTTTTGGGGTGACATCCCGAACATATTTTGAGAAAAAAATGAGCGGAGGATAAAATTGCGGAAATGTAAAAGATGAGAGAAACATTAGCTATGTTTAATGAATAACTACACTACCAGAGAGAGATGATAGCAAGTTTTATGTGGGAAGAAAAGAGAAGAAACAACTCAAGAGCAACCCACGCATAAAGATCCCACCCCACCCCCGCCAGTTTTGAGGCGATCTATTCCCCTAAAAACAATTATTAACTGAGTTTGTCAATATTATAATAAATGTTTCTGTGAAATGTGAATCATATAGACCCTAGACACTAATAAATTTCCTATATTGATATTCTCTAGGGTGAAAATGACTATGATTTATATCTATCAACAGTAACCCATAATCGTGTAGAAAGGGATAGAGTGTTCAACATCCAGAATGACATGCTACAAAATAGACCACTTCCGAAAGATCATGTGAGAGTGTCAATTATTTTAGCCCTAGATCTGAGCATCAAGCTACCTGTTTTAATTGATGATGCAGATATTCATACTATCGAACAAACTCTAGGAACATTCATCACATGGTCGTCATATGTTGTAAAAAACATGTCGACAATGAGGTATTCATTTCCAATTTAATTTTCAAGCTAAACCTTAACGATTTAATAAAAAAATTTCTGAACATATGAAATTATTATAGATGGAGAAAGGGAAGGGGTGAGATGAAAGACTAGTTCAAGACCATCTAAAAGATCAACCAACATATAAAAATGATCTACCCAAAGCAACATAACCAACCCAACCCCATTCCTATATCCAAATTTATTATCATTGAAGGTTCTTATGGATATGAAGTTGAAAGATATCGGTATTCACATAATTGATTTTGAAGGAAATATGTAAGGAGGAGAAGATCCAGACATCATTGGTGGTGAGAGTGCAACTTAAATCCTCAACTATGATTGGTTAGGTGGCTTAGTTGTAAATGTTTACATGGGGTATGTTTTCATGATTTTATTTTCCAAAATATGATATAATATAATAATTAAAACTAAACACATTTCATTTTTTTGTAGGTGTATATATGAAAAAAATTGAAGGGATTTCTCCATGAATAAAAAATTGGACTTGTTAGTCCTCATGTCACCTCCACATAACATGAAGATATAAATTCCATGAAACATGGTGAAATAGTGGTAGAACTATTCAAATCGTTTAAAAATAAAATTACAGATGACCAACTCTTCTTAATACCAATGATACAGGTGTAAAATTCTAAAATTTAATCATATCAAATATATTTTAATTTCATTCATTACTTATTCTTTTTTTGTGTTCTTAGGCGGCATTTACTGGTCATTGCGGTAAATTTGGATACTCCAATGATTTATTTTCTAAATTCAATGCATGGATATACAACAAACTGACAAAAAATGATGGCATTTTTCAATTTGTAATACACTACATCAAAAAATTTAGAAATAAACATATACTTATATAATTTTTAGGGTGGTGTGTGAATATCATCTACATCATGGAATGAGGCAAGGGAAAAAAGACAAGAAACCTGAAAAGTACTATGACTGGATAAAAATCAGTGTATATATAATAAGATTTCACTATCTGAACAAATACATAAATTTACTTATTTCTCTAAATATTTCTACAGTGCCTAAAAAAGAAACGATAATGACTGTGGTTATTGTGTCTGTAAATTTACTAAATGGATCATATTTCAGGAACAAACCATTATACTTGAAGAAATATTTTTGAAGATAATTTATATTTCATTTAAAATAATTCTTAATCAATTGTGTATTTATATTTTTCAGTACTAAAATGACAGCTGAAGACATTCATATTCACAAGATGATATAGATATGCTTAGAAACAAATGGGCAACATATCTGATGCAAGAATGTAAAAATATAGAATGAAGATGGTAAAATTCTCAATTAATTTCAACTTCAATAATCATGTCTTCCTTATCTTTCTCTTTATTTGATGGTAATGTTTTGATTTTTACGGACTAAACTCCCCGCTGAAAATCATGGTCGTTGGTGGTCCTTGTTTGTGCACTAAATTAATTTCAAGATGATTAGTTTTTTAAAAGAAATTAGCGTCCCTGATTTATAGGGTGTGTGTGTTGTTGATAGACAACAAAAGATAACAAGTATCCAAAAGGGGTTTCCCTATCCTTGGAGTTTGTTGTGAAATCATGAGACATAATGAGCATAAGAGCTTACTCCACTATTTAGTCAACCCGGTGAAGAACCAACTATCATATATTCATTCTGATGCCATGAATATATGACATTTGGTTCTTCACTATGCCAACTAAAGCTATGCCTTAGAAGCAGGATGTTATTCTGTGTCAACCGTACATGGATCAAAGATGTCACGACAATCTAAAGGGATGGGGAAACCCCTTCTAGATACTCGTTATATTTTGTGTTCTATCAAAAACACACATACCCTATAAATGAGGGCCACCAATTTCATTTAAAAAACCAATCAAAATGAAATTCCTTTTGTGAAAAAAACACAACTGAAATAATGAAAACTGAGGAAATGCATTCCAATTGTTTTGATACTTTATGAAAATGATATATTAGTCATTTTTGATGTGTATGAATCAACTACACCTCTATCTGACTGATGGTGTCATCGGTATGACTCCAAATGTGTATTGTTATTAAATATTGACATTAATTGAAGTAAAAACAGACAAATGACATACTTAAAACCAAGAAAATGCATTCGGATTGTTTTGATACTTTAGTAAATCGATCAATGAGTTAATTTTGATGTGTAAGAATCAACCCCACCTCAATCTGATTAATTGTGTGACCGATGTGACTAAAAGTGTCCGCTATTAGTTGAAAATTGACATTTTAGTTCAAAACATGTCACTCACTAAAAATAAATTAAACACACTCCGATTGTCTTCCAAATTAAGGGTAGTGATTCGTATGTCCTTTATGATGTGTATGAAGCATTTTCAGATCAAACCGACACACAATGCATCTGGTATGACTCAAATTTCATTTTTTCGTTTGAAATGAAATTTTAGTAAAAAAACACAACTGATATACTGAAAACCATGAAAATGAATTCAAATTGTTTTGATACATTAGGAAAAATGATCCATTAGTAATATGTGACATGTATAAAACAACTGCACCTCAATACGATGCACGGTGTCCCCGTTATGACTCCAAATGTGTCTTGTTTTTTAAAATTGACATTAATTTCATCAAAAACACACAACCGGCATAATGAAAGATGATAAAAATCATTTTTATTGTTTAGAAACATTAGTAAAATGATCCATGAGTCGGTTGTGACGTGTAGGAATTAACCCCACCTCAGTCCTACCAACGGTGTGACCGGTATGACTAAAAGTGTCCACTATCAGTTACAATTGACATTTTAACTCAAAACGTGTCACTCACTAAAAACCAATAAAATATTCTCTTATTGATTCCAAATTAATGAAATCGATTCATATGTTTTTTGTGACAAGTATGAAGCAGTCTCATGTCATACCGATGCACAATGTGATCGGTATGACTCAAATTGCATGTCTTCAGTTCAAAATGTCATTTTAGAAACAAAAACTCAAACGGCATACAGAGAATCGAGGAAATGCCTTAATATTGTATTGATACAATTGTAAAATGGTCTATCAATAATTTTTGACGTGTAGGAATAAACCTAACCTCAATCCAATGCACGGTGTCACCAGTATCACTCCAAATCTGTCTTGTTATTTAAAATTGACATTCATTCAAGTAAAAAAACACATCTGACAAACTAAAAACCAGTCAAACGCATTTGTATTGATTTTATACTTTATGAAAACGATCTATGAGTCCTTTTTGACATGTAGGAATCAAACCCACCTCAATCTGACAAACAGTGTGACCGGTATGACTAAAAGTGTCTGTTATCAGTTTAAAATCGACATATTAACTCAAACCGTGTCACTCATGGAAAACAAAGAAAACGCACTCCGATGGAATTCCAAATTAAGAATAGAAATTCAAAAGTCCTTTGTGATGTTTATTATGTAGTCTCATGTCAAACCGACATACAATGCAACCGGTATGATTCAAATTTCGTGTTTTTGGTTTGAAATGACATTTTATTAAAAAAACACAACTGAAATTATAAAAACCAAGGAAATACATTCCAATTTTTTTGATGCTTTATAAAAACAATCCATCAGTGATTTTGGATGTGTAGGAATCAACCGCACCTCAATCCAGTGAACGGGGTCACTGGTAAGACACCAAATGTGTCTTGTTATTTAAAATTGACATTAATTGAAGTAAAAAAACAAAACTGACATATAGAAAACTGGGAAAATGCATTCAGATTGTTTTTATATTTTAGCAAACTGATCCATGAGTCAGTTCTGATGTATAGGAATCAAAACCACCTTAGTCTGATGAATGGGGTGACCAGTAAGTATCAGCTATCAGTTTAAAATTTACATTTTAACTCAAAAATGTGTCACTCACTAAAATATCAAGAAAACACACTTCGATTGTCTTCCTAAATAAGTAATGTAATTCATAAGTAATTTTTGACATGTTTGAAGCAATATCACATCAAAATGATGCATGATGCGACCATTATTACTAAAATTACATGTTTTCGATTTAAAATAACATTTTAGTAAAAAAACACAACTGAAATGATGAAAACCAAGTAAATGCATTCCGATTGTTTTAATACTTTAGGAAAATGATCCAAAAGTATTTTGTTGACATGTAGGAATCAACCACATCTCAATCCGATGCACAATGTGACTAGTATGATTCCAAATGTGTCTTATTATTTAAAATTAACATTAATTCATGTAAAAAAATACAACTTACATACTGAAAACCATAAAAACACATTTGGATTGTTTTGATACATTAGAAAAATGATCCATGAGTCAGTTGTGATGTGTAGAAATCAACCCCACCTCAATCTGACGAACGGTGTGATCGGTATGACTAAAGGTTTCCGCTATCAGTTTAAAATTGACTTTTTTACTCAAAACATATCACTCACTAAAAAACAAGAAAACATGCTTGAATTGTCTTCCAAATTATGTACATAAATTAGTAAGTCCTTTTTTATGTGTATGAAGCAGTCTCACATCAAAATGATGCTCAATGTGACCGGTGTGACTCAAATTGCATGTTTTCTTTTTGAAATGACATTTTAGTAAAATAACACAACTGACATACTGAAAATTGAGGAAATGCATTCCGATTTTTTTGATACTTTTGGAAAACAATCCAAATGCCATTTTTGATGTGTAGGAATCAACTCCACCTCAATATGATGCATGGTATCACCGGTATGACTCCAAATGTGTCTTTTTATTCAAAATTGACATTAATTCAAGTAAAAAACACAACTGACATACTAAAAACCAAGAAAACACTTTCAGATTATTTTTATATTTTAGTACAATGAATCATGAGTCAGTTGTGATGTTTAGGAATCAATCCCACCTCACTCTGATGAATGGTGTGACCAGAATGACTAAAAGTTTCCGATATCAGTTTAAAATTGACATTTTAACTACAAATGTGTCACACACTAAAAACCATGAAAACGAACTCCAATTTTATTCCAAATTAAAGACAGCGATTCATAAGTCCTTTCTAATGTGTATGAAGTAGTCTCATGTCAAACTGACGCATGATGTGACTGATGTGACTCAAATTGCAAGTTTTTGTTTTGAAATGACATTTTAGTTAAAAAAACACAATTGACATACTCAAAATCGAAGAAATGAATTACGATTGTTTTGATACATTATAAAAACAACCCATCAATCATTTGGGATGTGTAGGAATAAACCAAACATCAATCTGATGCACTATGTCATCGGTATGACTCTAAATGTGTCTTGTTATTTAAAATTGACATTAATTCAAGTAAACAAACACAACAGACATACTGGAAACCAAGAAAACGCATTCAGATTCATTTGATACTTTAGGAAAAAAATCCTTGAGTCAGTTGTGACATTAAATATTCAACCCCAACTCAATCCGAAAAATGTTGTGACAGGTAAGACTAAAAGTGTCTGCTATCAGTTTAAATTTGACATTTTAACTCAAAACATTTCAGTCACTGAAAACCAAGCAAATGTGCTACGATTGTCTTCCAAATTAAAGAAAACTATTTGTAAGTCATTTTTGACATGTATGAAGAAGTTTTATATCAAACCAATGTACGATGCGACCGGTATGACTCAAATTGCATGTTTTCAATTTGAAATGACATTTTAGTAAAAAAACACAACTGAGATACTGAAAACCATGGAAATGATTTCATATTGTTTCGATACTTTAGAAAAATGATCCATTTGTAATTTTTGATGTGTATTATTCAACCTCACCTCAATACGACGCACGGTGTCACCAGTATAACTCCAAATGTGTCATTTTTATTAAAAATTGACATTTTATAATGTATTCTTCATATTAATGGTTAATTTTTTTTCTTTACAGTATTACTAACATAATATTTTTTTATTATGTTGTTGGAACCTTTGTATCGAGTTGAGATGATTTGTTCCGCGACTATTATCATAAGAGGACATTTTTTAGAGGGGACCACAGACGTCAAAAGAGAAAACATTAATGTTTTTAACTATTTGTTGGATATTTTTAAGTGTAATGTTATAAAACATTGTTCAAAATTTATATAGAAGTGTTTTTTTGGTATATAATATGATTGAATATTTTTGTATTCATGATGTCAATTAAATGTATATAGAATATTTTTCCAAAATTTTATGTGTGTTGCTTGTTTTTTCATCATTTTCATCACGTATATGGTTCTTTTGTATATATACACTTTGAGTGGTTATTTTTAGCAGGTTTTGGTTGGTTTTTGCAGGTTATTTTTTTTGGTTTTATAATTTTGGTTAGCTATTGATTTTGTAGGTTGTTGGGTGTGTTGTAATATAAATAGTATGTCCAAACAAGGAATCATTTATCAGTGTTAGTTGAAGCGTGGATAAATTTGGATTTTATCAGCGCTGATAAAGGGTGGCCTTTATCAGCGCTTTTCTGAGCACTGATAAAGGGTACCCCCTTTAATATCGTCTTGATTTACAATACCTTTTTAGCACTGATAAAGGCCTTTTTTAGTGCTGAAAAAAGACTATTTTGTGATAGTGATGGCTGTAGTTTTATCATCCTCACTCGGAGATTTTTCATGAATCTCACCCTCCTGTACACTCGGTAATCCCTAAATATATGAAGGAAAATGAGTCAAAAGACTCAAAACTTTGATAATTATCTAAAATCTATAAATTTAGGGTACTTATCTCATTAGCAGTGGATTCTTCTTCCAAAGGATAACAGAGGAAGGTGGCACTCCACTACAAATTGTCATATACTAACTCTTCCTCCTATGATATTGACCCTACCGATCCACTATCAAGTAGATCCTTGGGAGGAGGCCTATCTAATAAGGTTCTCATATGTTTATTTAGGTTCTATGACACGCCAAAATAGTGGATCATATCTTCCAGCACATGGATATATTGCATACTTCTACACAAAAAGCCTGGAAGTCTGTGTTAGCATTACCTAGCCTAGGAAGGGTCATCCCCTCCTCCTGGAGTTTCATCTTTGATGACAAGGTAGAGTTAAAATACAGGAATATCCCCCATTGTGTCTAGGAACCGGGGAAGACTACTTCTGGAGGAACCTACACCATGTTGCATTGCTTCTTCCCCTTGGCCAAAATAGATTCCAACGGAACCATCCTTGAGGGTTCATCCTACTCTCAAACCAACATTCCTTGGAGCATTGTTTTACCTTTATAACCCCATTGGGATATGCACCAAACCTAGGAGAGGGATACCCTGGAGTTATCATCACTATGCTTCTTATAGGTCCACCTATTCTACCCAAAATTGCTCTATGGACTGCAGTACACCCCTACCACATGGTTGTGTGACCCCTTCTTTTGTTTCTTCTTAAACGACTGGCCATCTCTACATATCCCTATGATACATGCTCTCCTATCCCTACATGTAGTAATAAAAATCCTATTTGGACCATCAAATGGTGGAAGCTCTATTCTATACCTAATGCATTCTCACGCACGCATGCATCATATTCGCCATAGGACTATGGGGTGGGATTTGATTTGTACTCTGGTGTACACTTTTAGTTTGAGATTTTGGAAGAAGTATAATTGGGGAGTGAATCGATACATGGCATATTGATATTCTATAATTTGAACAATAATGTATACATTTATAATTCTCTAGATTTAACACAGTATCTAACCGAGGGGTCGATCTCAACGATGCAGTGTGTTCATCCATTTAATCCTTATAAAATCAATTTGAGTTTTTAATTATTGTGAAAGCAGTAAAAGTAATTATGATATAGCAAAAATAAAATTGAAAAGAGAATAAAAGAAATAGAAGAGGAAAAGGGAAATAGAAATGAGAAGAGATGTTGAAAATAAAGCTAGCAAGAATGAACCAGCTCTATATTTATCAACTATTCACTTCTTATCATTGATTGATAATGACTAAACTTCCACGAGAATCCTCTTACATACACTCTTGAACTCTCGATACATATACCTATCTCTCCTTGAAAAATGAATAAATATATAGAAGATCTCCACCCACACATGACTGTTGTTCTAAATTGTGAAAAAATTTCCTAGGTCAAACCAAATTTGGACATGATCTTTTCGATAAACATGTTTTCATCACTAAGTAACAAAATCACACGACCTCTCCAAAATTACACTTTTGAGTAAACAAGAGAATTAGTGGAAAAACAAATATGAAGTTTGGAGTAGCAAACTGTTCCTACGAATGAGTGGGTTGTTTTCATCTCCCCATATCCTGATCACAATCTGTTAAGATAACAGAAGAAATCGATCATCGAACTGGATATTTGATCTCTAAGTAGCGATTAGTATCACCTCCTGAAACTAGTTTCAAAAATTACACTTCCATGACTTGAGGTTAGAGATCAAAAAATGGATAGAAAAAATGTGAGAAAAATTTTTTATTTATAAAATTGAGAAAATTGAGAAGAAATAATATGAAGAAAGAGAGAGAAAAGAGAGGAAAAAATAATTAAAGAATGACTGACGTGGACTCTATAGAATCTTCATGACATATTAAATAAAAAGAAAAGAAAACAATAATTTTCAAGATTACATAAATGTAGAACTCATTCAAATAGAAACATTCATCACATTGCATCCTCCTAATGTGACTCAAGAGAAACTCCTCCGGAAAAAAGCACAATTATAGAAATTTATTTTCCCCGAATTCCATCGGGTGGAAGCCCCGAGATATCACCTCATTAATTCAAACCTAAAATTCCAAAAACACCTGTAAATTTAATGATTCATATACTTTTTCATGCAGGTAATAAATGCTGCTGAACAGTTGATAATTCACTAAAAAAATTATCTTCATAGTCTGACGCTTCATTTCTATTTACATAGATATAAACATTCCAGAAACAACAGCTCAGGCTACACTGCCTCATGCGATCTCTCACAACACCTCCAAATGAGTAGAAAATTCTCAGACTTAAGATCAATCACCTGGGGTACGTTCTTCAACACTTTCACAATGGTAGCATTGGGGTAGGCCGAAGTCCCCATATTCTTTAGGTTTGGCCAGCATAATAAACACAAACAACAACCTGCTTCACAACATTCCCAAAAAATGGATAAGCACAACATCATCTTCGTCATCAAACTATATTGATTGAATCACCTCTCCTTCAAAAATCTGAACATCGATCATGGACTCGGCCTATTCCAAACATGTCGAGAAGCTTTGCCCGAGCTTACTGGTTCATTGACCTCCATCAAAGTCAGACTTTAGTTCATGGTCAAATCCAATCAAAGATTTCGTAGATTCATGAGATCCTCAGAATCATCCGAGAAAAATCGACAACCCATTTTTTCAATCAGTTGAATCTGAAATTGGTTTCAGTTCTAGAATTTGTAGATTAAATCGAATCTTGGACATCACAGTTTCAATTTAAAGCTTCATTATGGACAGTGTCCTTCATCTTATTCGGAAATCCATCCAAAACAGTGACGTCAACTAGAAATTGATCATAGCCATCTGCAGTCAAGAGAGGCCGAGCTCCTGGATCATAGTAGATTCACAACCTTCTACATTGATAAAACATTTCACCTAGAAAAAATATATATGTAATGTTAAAAAAGTCACAAATTTGAAATACTTTATGTGTTTTTATTTGTCTCTCAATGAATTATAGTTTAGAATATTAAAATACCCCAATCACACACTGAAAACACAACAATTTCCCCACTATTGAATACTAAGGAGAGATAAAAAAATTTAATTATAAACATTCAATAAGATATTCAATTTAGAAGTGAATGTCTTATGTCAATGAGTCATAATAAAGGTCAACAATTATTTTTTCCACGTCAAATTCAAATATTAAAACATGAAAAAGAACACATACTGTTTACTTCATAACAATTCATTCACATTAATATATAATTTTCAAATAATTTCATGCTACAAATTAAATTTCAAAAGTGTAGTCAATAAGGCACCAATATGAGAATGCAAGGACGAAATTCAGCATTCAAAGTCATTAAAATAGAATCAATATGAAACAGGATTTAAATAATGAATTTATCATGAAAAATCACTTAAATATGATCTAAAAAATATTTATTACACCCCATGTAGCAAGAAACATATTTTTTAATTCATAGATGAAAATGAGAAGAATAAAATTGGAAAAATTTGAACATTTTCTCCCCTATTTAGTAATGTTAAATATTTAACCCCTACATTTTCACTCCTTTTTTCACATGATCAACTCACCTATATATGAAAAATTCCAGCTCCAAAACATTGAAAAAATAAAGGAATTAAATTATAGAATTTAAAGTCCATAACAAGGAAAACCTATTGCTTGAGTATGAATGTTTTTTTTTCAAGTAGCTACAGCTTGTAGCTCCTTTTGGTATGTAAAAAAATGTTTCATTTTCAATTTCACAACCCCTCCCCAAAAATTGTACCCCTATTGGGTTTTTAATGGGAGAAGAGTGATAGGGACACCAGTGTCCCGGGTCCATTAAGCCCCGGGATGGTGACTAGGACTGAGGGTATGATAAACACACATATGTGAGGCATTTACCTCTAAGAGAACACATGCGAAAGAGAGAGATAATACATACTGCAACCAACTCCTACTCATAACACAATATAAAAGAAAACCAAAGTGCAGGTATGTAATGTTATTCAAGAAATAATACAACTATAAGAGTAAAATTCAAGTACCAAAGGAAAGTAAAGACGATAGTGACCACGAAGCCCAAAATGGTCCTGCAAAACCCCAAACTAGTACTAACCACCCTGATCTTCAACCTGCTCTAACTGACCTGAAAATATTTTATATACCATAGGGTGAGTATAACACTATAATTGGGACGATCCTCCCTGTATCCTCTCGTTCAAAAGTATAGAATGCATGCTAAAGCACAATGAACAAAAAGTGAAACTATCTTATCATCAAAATAGGTATACTAAGTTCCCAACCACACCATGACTACTCTCATAATTTATCACCTACAAGAGGATATAATATAATAAAGGATGTCAAGGCTACCCCGCTACCACTTCCCCACTGGTTTTCCACTTTTCCCCAACGTCGCACGTCCTAAGCATCTCTCTCAAAAAATAATAGCCTGTAGTCACCTGGGTGTAGCACCACAACATGAACCTCATTAAATACACCCCTCTACGTCCACAAAAACAAAAGTAACCAGGTAGTTTCTAGGATCCACCACAGCCTGCATAATGTGTATCAAACACTAGGTATTATAACTCAAGCCATAGCAGCCCATACACCGAGTAAAAATCCTCAAGCTATCACATCCTATACATGTTATAACTATATTAGTCCATATGAAACTGTATCTACAATACATGTGTGTGAAGTAACAATAAGCCATTATATCCCACTACACACATATATGAGGAAACTAACCGTCATTAGTATCTGTGCAAGTGTTTCGTATATCCTTGAAACATGTATTCTAGTTTTAAGAATCACTGTTTCTAGGCAGTTTATATTGGATTTATTCATTGAACCCGAAGCTTCAAATAGTTCTTTATCCAAAGAGGACCTTCATTCCAAAGGAAGGTGTTCATTATGTTTTGAACATTATGATACTTGATAACATGCATTGGTTGTGAGGATGGGAGGTCAGGCTCATCACACCCTTTTGGAAGGAATTATTTTCTACTCCGAGACTCTCCTTTAAAATACTTTATTAATTCACCAAGTAAATCATATGTATCCCTTGGAATTTATAATCACTTATTAACATGTGTAAAATCCTAGAATCATCAGTATGAACTCAAGGTTCTTCATTAATGAAAATATCCATATGTATTAGAGGTTTTCCATCAATGGTATCCTCTAATATAAATATTTAGAGATTATTTTAATCATCATTATGATGATACTAGTTTTTAATCCACTCAGCGGGGCACTCTAGAATTTTATTGTCATCCAAGAAGAAGAAGGTTTAGTTTGATTTTGGGATCTTGTTCATAAAATTATCTACCTACATATCCTTATGAAAGGAATAAAAATGCTCGTATTTTGGTTCCAATGAATGAAACACAACATACCCTTTAAGGTCATGTTATAAGGTCCTCTAAGTGGATGGTGAATAGTTGAAACTAAGTGTGGGACTTATGCTGAAGCTTCCAAACAAACATGGAAGGGATATGGGTTTATAAGTAAGATCATACCCTGTTGGGAATATGGTCCAAGGAGAATAGGTTTTATTTGAAGTGTTGGGTTTGAACCTCAAGGAGGCTTCCTACATATCACATATAGATGGGAATAAAAGACCACATAGTTCAATAAATCACATAGGAGAGTATGGTCTTGAGAGGGATGAGTTTGGGATTACTTCCTAGAAAGGATGCTTGATCTGAAGTTTAATTTGTAGATTATTTCCTAAAAAGGATTCCCAAATTGGGGGAATTAGGGTTGGATTCGTGAGGAGGATATCTAGTGAGCTCAGGACCTAAAATGGCTTCCTAGGTATCCTAGTTTGAATAGGAATCAGAGTTCTCATAGTTCCTTCAGTTGTGAAAATGTTGTGATAATGAAAAATCTCTGAGCCCACGTGAGTCATGCTCGGTTTGAGAAACAAGAAGATGTGAAAGATTAAACAATGAATCTTCATAATTTTCATCCTCTGCTGATGGAAGGGAGCATGTCGGTCATGGGAGAGGGCGAGGCAATGAGCATTCCCTCCGTTCTCTTTACATTGGACAAGGGTCCAACAGAATGAAGAAGGGGTGAAGGTGATGGTCTTATACCAGGATGGATGCCCTTTTAAAATTTGTGGGGGCTTACTCTTATGGAGAACACCCATTTGAGATTGTATGGGGATTAATCCTAACTAGGATTCCCATTTGATATTTCATGGGGATTATTCCTAAAAAGGATGCCCATTTGAGATTTAACCTGGCATAGGAGTCAGGTGATGAAGTTTGAGGATTTTCTTGAGGAGCGTATCGACTCAAGATACTTGTGTAATCCATGAGGACAGTCGAAACTCGTAACATGTGAATGTAACCCAGAGGACTAAGTCAAGTCAATGAACGTCATTGAATGTGATGGAGTGTCTGAAATCATGGTATTCCTAGGATGGATGTTTTCCCACAGAAAGGGCACAATGAAAAATATTGTGGACTAGATTCAAAAAGTTCTCGGTGTGACGCTCCATTTTTTATGGGGAGCAGTGACGGATGCGAAGGGATCGACCCAGTGGGACGGGACTGTCGCCCGGAACTGAGCCAGAGTAGGGGTGTGAGGGCTGGACCCCCTCGGTATAGACTGGGGGGGTTACACAGGTGCTCCACCAAGGTTCCTTGTGGAGGTGCTTCACTTAGCTCCCTCACATAGGTACTCCATGCAGGTGTGTCACGCAGGTGTTCCGCGCAGGGGCAGCACGCAGGTGCTCCGTGCAGGTGCTCTGCAGAGGTGCTCAGGGCATCTCCATATGTTCTATACCTTGATTGTACTGTGAACCACTTTTCTCCCTTTAATTCTCTATTATCTCATGTTTTATAGAGCTACCTGAGAAAAATTGGGGGATCTTGGTGAAAGTGCTATGCAATGGGATCTTTGGGATGTCTTCCTATGTTTTCAATCTTTGAAATGGGGAGCCCAAGGGCTATATTTATAGGCATGGAGAGGACCTTGTCAAAGGGAATTTGTCCATTCATGTCCTCTATGTAGGTCGTTCGCGTAAGTGGGAAAAATGTATACTACCGTATAGGTTCTCCACGTAGGTCCTCTGCGTAGTTCCTTCGCGTAGCTCATTTGGATAAAATTTTCCCATCTTCCGAGTGCCATGAAATTTGATCTGTAAGTCTGTTTGGGCACCGAGACTAGTAAAATCGATGTTCTTGAAGAGATCTACAATTATATAGATGGTAAATTTACCAAGTCTTCTTCAATTAATCTAAAAAATGAATTAAACGTGTTGACAAATTTTTGTCCTCGATCATGGAAATCCACTGCCTGCATCTTCTTTCTTCATGGTGAAAAAATCTTTACTCATACTTGAAATTTGTTGTCTATGTGAGAATCATATCTTCACTCTGTATAAAAGTGCATGGAACAAATTTCATGGTGTCCACAGAAGCCCCCCCCCCCTTAGAATTTGATTCATTCGTAATGAAAATAATCTTGTACTATTTTAAAAGTAGGTCACTTTTATTCATTCCAATGTCATTTGGTTCGATTTTGAGCAACGTAAATTTTGAAAGGATGCTCTAATTTTTTCCTAATCTATGGGGTCTAGAGAGAATAGATTGACTACTATTAGGGTTATATGGATAACCCCACAAATTGTTTATCTTTTGAACCTTTTTTATTGCTCAATATTACCTAAATCATACAAAAAAAGTACGTTTAGTGAGCTGAGAGTCGACTTTTGTTCAGAGTTCTCTTTAAAGGTTCTCAATTTAATGAGCACCAAGTATTTTTTTGTTGGTATTTTAGAGTCATGCATATTGGAATATAAAGGGATAATATTTATGGTCTAAATTTCTTTGACCATAAAATTTGATTTAGATCCAAAACAAAACTCTATGGATAAAAATTTCTTTAATATTATTTAAATATTTCCAATGGGAATCTTGAGTCATGATTTTTGTGGTCACCAAATTTAAACCCTGTATCAACATAAGGGGTGTCTTTTTTAGGAACAGAGTTACCATTTATTTGAAAAGCCCGTTATGGGGGTTGTATTATGTAGGGCCAACTAGGGAATATGTTGTATAACCAAATAGTGGTCTCTTTTGACTCACAGGCCTGTTATGTTGGAAAATTATGCAAGGCTGCCTAAGGGCATGTGCTGCATAGTCAAACAAAAGAGTTCTTTGAAGTTCAAAATTTTTCTGTTGATAGATACGGGAAAATAATATTTGGGTGACTCAAAAACCACAGTGGGTGGTTTTTCCAAGGAAATGAATTTTAAGAATGAAAGACGGCTATTTTTAGACCAACGTAAGTCATGAATAGGAAAACTATTTCTATTAAAATTTGGTGTATGATAAATGGTTAAAAATATATCATATGATGCATAGTCAAATAGTGGAATCTTTTGACTGACAAGCCTGTTAGGTAGGAAACTTTTGCAAGGCCGCCTAAGGGCACGTGCTGCATAGTTAGACAGAAGAGCTCTCAGAAATTTGACGTTCTATTTCTAAAAGTCGAAGAAATTTTATGGAGATTCAGATTTCCCAAAGCATAGAGTTTGGTTTATGGAGAGAGTTACCTGAATATGGATAGAGTATTTTCTACCAAGATGTCCAAGGAATCGGAGGAATAGGGATGTTATGAAGGTCTAACCCAAATGTAAGAGATATGGTGTCCATAGTTTTAGGTCATACAACTAGGAATAGAAATAGAAAAAATATATAACATGTGGACATGTGATTTTAAGGTTATTTTATAGTGAATCGAACACATGGTGAGGGAAAAATGTAAACCATTGTCTTGAGGACTTTCATATTGTGAGTAAGATAATGGGACAAGTATACTTGAATGACTGTCTTAAAAACAGGTTCCTGATTATTGTCATAAAAGATTAAAGGGGACAAAGATACTATAACCAAGAACGATGTTACCATTATTTTACAAACCTGTTATGGGGGTTTCATTATTTAGTTCCAACTAGAGCATATTCTACATAGCTAAATAGTGGCATCTTTTGACTGACATGCCTATTATGTAGGCATCTTATGTAAGGCCACCTAAGGGCATGTGCTACATAGTCAGGAAAAAGAGCTCTCAGGTATTAGAAACACTATCACCAGAAAATATAAGAAAGATTATGAGGATATGGAAATATTCAAGATTAAGAGTGTGAAATATAGAAGTGGGTTATTCCCAATACATATGAGAAATATTTGAACCAATATTGACCATGTGTTTAATTTTCTTTACATATATCTTAATCATATGTTAAATGGAGACTTTCTTTGTTTCCTTTGAATGAATATGGAAATGTGAAGTTTTAAGTTATGTAGCGAGGACATTGATAACCCCATAAGAAATTGAAAAAACCTTATTTATATAAATATTCCATTTACCCAACTCCTAAGGTCAGGTGATCTATTCTCGGTGTGAGAAACAAGGAGCGGTAAGGGTTTCTTTTACAATACAAAGGTAACACCGATAAAGAATGCGGTGATAGATTTCTATGCAGTTTAACATCTGGCGGTAAGGACGATAATGAACCAATGTAAAAAGAAGAACATATTGTAATTGGATTAAGGGAAAAAACCCAAGTGTCAATATATGTCTTGCTGATTAAAGAATCAATTCATACATAGTTCTTAAAAAATTTCTTATGTAGATTTGATTCTCATACAAGAAATGAAGGGGGTTTTTTGTGTTTTTTATCGCGGATGGGCCCAAAATTGAAGATTTATGTGTCTCTACATATCTCATTAAAAATGAGAATCCAGCCGTACGTTGTTATTTAAAAAATTATTCTTCATTTTAATTGAGTATGACTTGATCAATGGGGGATTTTAACACATTCTGAGAGAATGGTAAATCATAAGACATAAAATGGTATAAGGACCAAATCTTGTATCTTAAGGAAATAATCTATATAGATCTAATTCATATATAAGAGGAGAAATGAAAATATGAAGATTTTTTTATTGTGTTTGGGCCCAAAATTGGAAATTTAGGTGTCTCTACGTATCTCATTGGTAAATGAGAATCAATCCGTATGTAGTTCTTGAAACATGGTTTCTATGCATATCTGACTCCTGACATAGGAAAGAGAGGGACTCATGTACTACTAAGGAGTTGTGATGAGGTCAATGATGTTTTTTTATTTAAGATTCTAACGTCTTATAGAGAAAATGTTAGTAGTAAAAATGATGTCATTTAATTTAACGTCATGAGATAAGGACGAGGATGCTACACACTTTAATGTCATGCAGCATGGAATCTTATGGTTGTTATGCAATTTAATGTCTTACAAATAGGACATGGGGGCTATTCAGTTTTACGTCTTATAGCGAGGACATTATACTATTCAGTTTAAAGTATTGTAGTGAGTATGTTTGCACACCCATAAGGAATTAAAACACATTACTTATTTGAAGAAACCTTTTAGCAATTTTGTAAACTCACTTGTGTTATGCTCAGTTTGAGAAACAAGGAGTAGTAAGGGTCTCTTCTATAATACAACGGTGACACATATGAAGAATGGGGGTGTCAGATTTCCATGAAGTTTAACATCATATAGTAAGGACATGGATGCTTCAAATTACACAACGTATTTCTTTATGAATCTCTCATTGGTTGGAGTTGTAATGAGGTATTCATTCATTGAGATTAAAGCATAGGCTCTATTTGAATAAACCTATTGTATGGAATAAGGTCCCTCCCACTTTTGTTCATGTTTTGGAGGTTTCTTTCCTGGTATCTTTGGAGTCTTAAGGACTAATACTAATTGTCCTTGAAGGAATTAACGAACGTGAACTTTCTTATTAAAATATCACACAATTCTGCTCAGATAGATTTCAAGAGGATGGAAAGTATTCTATATTTTCTAATCTAATCATTCCAACTCATTGAACCGTTTCTGAGACCTTTAATCTATAGATAATTGATCACAAATTTAAACTCTTAGTGAATATAATTGAATTTCAATTGTTTAAACTGCTTCGGTTCCATATACCAATGAAAACGGAGTTCCTTGGGTTGCAGTACGGGTAGTTGTCCTGTAAGCCCATAAAGCATTCAAAAGTTTATCAGGCCATAATTTCTTATCTTTATCCACCATCTTATTGATTATATTTGATAGAGTCCTATTGAAGGCCTCTATCTATCCATTGGATACTGCATGATAGCGATATGAATGGTTGGGCTTGATATTATGTTCCTGATATAACCTTTTTTACTTCAGTAGAATAGAAATTTGTGCCATTGTCTATCAAAATAATATGAGGGACACCAAATCTATTGACGATATTAGGTTTGAAAAAACTGACAATGATTTTGGATCTAGCTTCTTTGAGAGGTATCGCCTCAGCCCATTTAGAGAAGAAGTTAGTAGCAGTGAGAATATACTTGAACTACATAGTCGTGGTAGGAGGATATGGTCCTATTACATCCATTCCCCATGTGGCGAATGGATAGGAGTATTTAGCTATATGAAGAAACTCTGAGGGTTGATGAATGAAGTTGGAATGTACTAGCCAGGGATGGCATTTTTTAGTGAAATTTTTACAATCCTACATCATTGAAGGCCAAATGTATCCAAGACATCAAATCTGATCAGAGAGTCTGTGCCCAGATTGGTGGGCACCACAATCTCTTGAATGCACTTCTTTCATGACAGTTGTGGTCTCTTATCCATCAATAAATCTGAGGAGAATACAATTAAATCCTCTCTTTTAAAGGATCTTTTGGTGGTCTAGACTATCATAAAGATTAGAATTGGATGCTTTTCACTGGATCTATTCTTTATCAGCTCTATCTGGTGGAAGTACCCCATTTTGAAGATATTCCATGATGGATGTTTTCTATCCCATGGTATGACCATATGGTTCAAAAATAGGTAAAATTTCATTAATTTCCTCCATTGTGGTTTGAACAAAAGGCGAGACTACACAATGATGGGTTATGCGGATAACTGTCTCATCTTGATTTGGATCTTCCAAGGTTGTAGCTGCATTTTCCAGTGCATCTGCTTGTGCGTTTTGTGATTGCGTAACATATGACAATGTCAGTTTTGAAGTAAATTCATCCACTTACATTCTAACACAATCACACAAAGGAATTAACTCTTATTTTCTGATAGAGTATTCCCCATTGATTTGATTGAATACCAATTCTGAATCACCTTTTACCTTTAAATAATCCATTGGCACCTAAAGGGCCAACTCAAAACCTACGAATGGAGCATGATACTCTGCTTCATTATTGGAACCACCTTCTGATAATAGTAATGAATAAAGTAATACTGCCTTTTCTGGGGAAATAAGGAAAATTCCTAATCCAACCTTGTTGAGTTTAGGGTTTTCCAGTCTCTTTCTCGCTGGCTTCTAGAAGCACCATCAAAATACATTTCCCATGTTTATGAATTATCTGGATTAGAGAAGACCTCTTCATCAAGAAGTTCAGTATTAAACGATGTATCTCCCACAAATGGATGCCCAGTAAGGAAATCAGCTAGATGTTGGACCTTTTTTGCCTTTTGATGCACAAACTGGATATCAAACTGTAGAAAAATATCTGACCGACATGCCAGACACCCTGTAAGCATAGGACGGCTAAGGATATGTTTGAGTGGGTTATTACGAGATACCAATTGGACCTCATGATGTTGAAGATAATGCCTCAATTTCTAAACTACAAATATTAATTCTAGGCAGCACTTCTCAATACTTGAATACCAAGTTTCCGCATCAAGCATTGTATGAATGAGATAGTAAAGGTTTTTTTCACTACCGGCATCATTCTTTTGGGAGAGGAAGGAACCTAGTGATTGCTCTAAAGCTGCCACATAGAGAATAAGTGGTCTTCATTCAACATGTGTCATCAATACTAGTGGACTCAAGAGATATTTCTTGAGGGTATCAAATTCTTCTTGGAAATCTTCGGTCCATGGGTAAGTAACTCCCTTCTTCATTAATCTGGTGAAGGGTAACCATTTTCTTGCTAAATTGGTGATGAAGCGTCAAATATAGGCCAAGTGTCCTTGAATTCCTCTTAATTATTTCAAACATTGAAGAGGTAACATAAAAAGGATTGATTTTGTTTTCTCAGGATAAACTTCAATATCATGATGGCGTGCAACGAAACAATGTATTTTTCTTGAGGTTACCCCAAAAGAACATTTCAAGGAGTTCATCTTCAAACTATGTAGCTGACATTTATTGAATATGGTTTTCAAATCAGCTAAGTGATTGGAACGTTGTCTGGATTTGACCACCAAATCATCCTCATAACATTCAAAAAATTTACCTAAGAAGGGTTTGAAGATATGATTCATGGCACGTTGATACGTTGCACCTACATTCTTTAAACCAAAGGTAATTACCTGCTAAAAAACACACCTTGAGGGGATATGAAGGCTGTAGATTCTTCATCCTCTGGATCCAATTAGATTTGATTGTGCCCAGAGTATCCATCCATGAAGGAAATAAATTTATATCTAGTTGTTCCATCAATTATTTGTTCTGTAATAGGTATAGGAAAATCATCTTTAGGACAATTCCAGTTAAGATCTCTAAAAACAATGCATAATTTTATTTGACCATTCTTCTTTTTCACTGGGATAATATTGGACAACCATTTTTGATACTAAACTCCCCTGATAAAGTTAGCCTTTATAATCTTATCAACATCAGATTCAATTTTAGAGGCATGAGTTGGGTGTTTTCTTCTTGCTGCTTGCTTGAATCCACGACGTCCTTTTGGAAAACCCAAATGATGGGTGGCTACATAAGGATTAAGACCTAGAATATCTGTATAATTCTAAGAAAATATATCTCAATATTTCTTTAGAAAGGAAGCATACACCTATTTCTCTTCAGTGGCCATAGCCAGACTAATTTGAGTGGGGAGTGGATCTTCTTCTATACCAAGATTTATTTCTTTGAGTTCATCCACGGTGGTAGAGACACCTTCGTCAAATGCTGGAGGAGCATCCCCGAGATCTTCCTATTCTTCTTCATTATGTGTTACCTCTTCTATTACCATTTTCATAATAGATGATGAGGTAAAACTCCCAGAGTTAGGGCATGAGTCATTATTTGATCATCCTGAAGAAAAGGATACCAAATCTAACCTAACTAATGACGAAGGGTCTTCCCGTGGTAATAAAGAGGGATAGATGGATTTTGAATCAACATCTTTGTATTTCCCTTAAATTGTTATAATTTCTTCAACTCTGATTGAAGAATTAGAGGCTTGTTTTAGTTTAGTAGATGAAAGGGAAACATCTCCATTCATATTTCCATCATTACTTTTTGCATCAATAATTTCTCCCATGTTGTCAGGCTTAGTTACTACAATTGACATTATGGAAATTACTGGACAAGTCTTTGGATTTGGTTTTATACTTTCAATTTTATTGATGTGTGACACATAATCCATACTCAAATGTACAAATGGATTCGATGGGATCTTTTCGAGTCCATTTGGATCATTAACTGTAGTTATCTCCTTTGTCAGGGGATTTCATCCATTTGTGTGATAAAACAAAGCCTCACTGTATTGATATTCACATGTTTTGGAAGGAGCCTTTTCAACATACAGTGTCACAATTTTACCATTGAAATAGTATTTCAGACATTGATGGTATGACAAAGGTATGGATGCATATTGATGATACAAAGGCCTTACAAGAAGAATATTGAAGGATGTGTCCTGACGAACAACCATGAAATCTGAATTAGACACAAGATCTCCAAACTGAGTTCTAAGCATAATTTATCCCAGAGGTTCTTGTTCATTCATGTCATATCCTTGCAAAATTAAAGTAGAAGGAGATAAGTCAGATTCAGTCAATCCCAATCGATGAAGTGTACGAATAGTAATGAGATTGACACCACAACCATTATCAATGAAGAGTCGCTGAGTGTCTATGTCATTGACCTTTCCAGATAAATACAGAGGTTTGATATACCCATGCACCACATGATCTTCATCTTTCTTTGTAACATAGATGACTAGAGGACATTCTTCCAGATAATTCTCTATACGATAAACTTTGGCATCATCAACTTTTGTTTAAAATTCTTTAGGACTTGACAAATCCTCAATGAGTGACTCTCGAAAACCTTTTGATAAATTCAAAGAATCCAGAATTAACAACTTAGCCGGTACTTGGGCCAACTGCATCAAGACATCATACTTTTGATCCAAAGTTCTGTATTTCCCAACATGGGGATGTGGTTTTGCAGGTGCTTTGGAAGTTGATTCTTCTGTTGTAGATGTACTTTGTGTTGGAGAAAAAGCAGTGAATACTGCTGGATTTGGTAGATTAGACTAACTAAGTCTATTTATTTGATGAGAAGAAGATGGTGTGGATTCTAACCGGTCTTCCAAATTAATTGTGTCAGAATCGCGCCTGTCTTTCATGGGAGTAACTCCTTATTCCTATTGATCCCATTTAAGGGACCTTCCATGAGTTTCTTCCACATATATGGTTTGGGAAGGGGTAGAATTAAGATGGTGGTTTCCAGAAATCCCACATCATCCCCTATATCCTCACCCTTGGCCCCTTCCTCTTGTTCTCTAATTAGGTACAAGGAATTCAGGCTCATTATAATTAGAATCACTATTGGCATAAGGGTCCATTAAATGGAAAACATTAACAGAACCAAAGATCAATTATTCATCTGACAAAGATTCATCTTGACAGGTTAATTCTGATTCTGCCGTTGGGAGGGGTGGTTCCTGTGGTTCTGAAACAGATGGCATGAAATCTGCCAGGGTCAAGGAAATATTTGGCCTTAATATGAGCTCATCTTTTTCTGACTGCTCTATGTCCTTATAATAACTTTTCTTCTTTGAGGAATATAACTTTGATGAAGATGGTTTTGCTATAGAAGGAGTGAAATAAAACACAATTGGTTGTTTCAACTGTGTTCATAAAATAGCATGAGTCTGGTTAATCGTTTTCCTGATCATCTGATCATCATATTTTTGTACATTTTTACTTTTTACCAATTTACATTCTCCCTCTTCCTTGGGATTAGTAGCAGTAACACATGCTACATGAGCTGATGAATTATTCTATTTCACATGTCCAGATTCTACCAACTTTTTCAGAAGGTCATTGAAAACAAAGCCCTCATGAATAGGGTGTCCCAACATCTAATAAAAGTGACATTAATTCTAATGATCCTCATATTTATCCTTATTTGGATTCTTCGGACTTGGAAACTGAACCAAATTGTTTTCTAAGGCTGAGATGATTTAGCCAGAAACTTGTTCATTCCAGAATGAATAAAATTTATTCTTTAATTCCTCAATCTATTTCCACCTTTGATCACTTTGATCATCGTGATGAGATGATCATTTCCGTTGATGCTCAGGAGGCAGAGCCCTTCGGTATGATGAGGGTCTGAAAATAGAATCAGGCACAAGTGCCTGTTTGAGTGTAACTGTAACATATCTTTCATTTCTTAGCCTCCTTCTCGGAGCTGGTGGAATTACATGAGTTTTATCCTTAGTTTCTATAATAGAGTCTTTTATCTACTGAGCGATTGAAGTATGGTCTCAAAACCATCCTGTGTATTTCCTAGGGATCAATGGTGTGTGTAATTAATCATGAATATTTTCCACACATATTGGCCGCAACTCTTCTTGAGGGAGTGTTTGATATAAGGAATTTGTTAATCCCTTCCGTTGGGCAATGAAATTTGAAACGCTTTCATTCTCCCTTTGTTTACAATTGGTAAGATAAAAAACTGTTGTCTTTTTTAGTGTTGAGCTAAATTGAAGAAGGAATTTCTGATAGAGATCTTCTTATATAGTAATTGATCGATCTTGCAAACTTGTATATGAGACAAAAGCTGGTCCTTGTAATAACTACACAAAACACCTAAGCTTTACTGATTCTTGTTGTTGAGAATTTCACATCATAGGCTCACAACAAGAAACCTAATGCATTATGTGATGTTCTGGATCTCCCGAACCAATAAATAATTGGGAATTTAGTATTTTAAAAAATTGGCGGGGGAGGAATTGCATCCCCCCATTCAGCGTAAGCTCTCTTTTCTGGCTGAACTGGTGCATGTCGTTCCTCCATAGCATCCAACTGAGTAGTTAATGCCTCAATTGTGTTCATAAGAATTTTTGGAACATACATATGAGATGGATTCTGTGCAGGTATAGAAACTGGACCTTGAGATGGTGTACCAACAAGTAAAACCACTGATGATGGTGCTGATATCTGCCTTGGATAACCCATGGGAATAGGTCTATTAGAATGTATATGGTCCTGCCATGATTGTGTACCCAATGGAGGGAATTTATTATCCACATCTATAGTTACTAAAAATCCTCTTTGATGAGGAGATCCTACAGGATTTGCAAGTTGAGGACTTTCCTAGGGAGTACGTCTAGAAGAAACTCTGTTTTGGAGTAATTCTATATTGAGTCTTTTCAACTCCTTCATTTTCTCTTCTTGCTATGATAATCTCTATTCAAGTGAAAGAGATTTACCTTCTCTGGTGGAAAAGTGGGATGAGGTCTATCTTTTTTCCTTTCCCCTTATTAGATGCCTTTCAGAGAGGGGGGAGTTGGTTATTTGAAAGAATACCTAGATTCTGGGTAAGCCTCTGATTCTAGGTATGCACACATTCTTCATTTGCCTCGGTGTGTACTGTATTATAGACAAGAACATCATCTTCTGATTCCCCTGAACTAGACTTATTTTCTGGAGGATCTTCTGCAATGGTATTGATAACATTCACTGATACATAATTCATTGATCGAATTCTGTCAGTTCTTCACCACATATAGTAGGAGAGTAAACTCATTCAACCCTGAGAAGCTAAACAAAGAAAATATATGAAATACCCCATGTGTCCTCACCTCTTTTGGAAGGAGATTAACCAAAACCACATTCCTTAAGCAGTGGGGAAAGGAAAGAAGATAAATAAAATAGATTCAACAATCATCTAACATTAATATCAATGGGTAAGCCTAGATTCTACTAGTTCCATCAACCCCGGTGTCCCCCCCAACACCCACATGCATACCCTAATGAATCTCACCACTCCAGACATCAACTCCTACAATAAAAAAATGGTCCTCCCTTCCCCACATACCACAAGATCCCTCTAGGCTTATCCATCCCGTGCTCACATCACACCATAGGAAATAGGAAACAAACATAGCATCCAGGCTCTTGTCCGTAAACTATGCTTTCAACCTTTACAAAAAACGAGCTCTCATGACTCCAAATAATAAGGCACATTTCTATTTAAAGCACGTGGAAAACTCAGGCCATATAATGGCATTATCTTTTATCATAAAACTGGTTCTTATTCCATCTTGAATTAACCAATTCATTATCACAGGATCCAACTATGGGAAACATAAGCAACAAGCTATCACAACTATCCCAAATTAGTTAAAAAATTAATTTTACATTACTTTAATTCCACTATCCACGAGCACCAACAGGATTTAGGTTCTTTAACCAAATATATTAAACATGAATACTTGCATCAATTTTATTATCATCAAATTAAAACAACCAGATTCTTTTAGGCATGCCTCTTTAAACCATTAGCCAATTAATTATCAATTAATTCTGGAATAACATTCTTTAACAATTTCCATCAAGGCCAACATGATAAATCAATCAAGGAATATATATCACTATATCTATAAAATCAAGAGTCAAACCATTGTCACAGTACAAGAAACAACATAATCATGCGATCAATAACAATTCTTCAATCTCGTTCAAGTAATTATTTGGTCAATTTCATTAAAATACAAAGGGCTAAAACATGTTAGCTCTACAATTGATCATATATAAATATAGAAGAAGAAAAATACCATGCTCAAAAGTTTTTCAATGTTCTTCTCATAAGAGTTGACCAGGAAACAGATCACAATCACCTCTTCTTCAACGACTACATCCACCTAAGAGTGCCACAACACCATTACACCAACCATCAACCCAAAAAACTCCATTAGAAACATAGAGATCACATTTCACCCCATGTAAAGAAGAAATGGGGGGAAACATATTGAAGAACCCATAGGAATAGAGGTATAACATACAACATATTGAAGAAAGATTGCTACAGATTGATGATGGAAGCCTGTAATAGATTCCCAATGAAGGGATATCCAAACTTCTAAAGAGGGAACTATCGAGTTTCTTGGTTTGAGAGAGAGTAAAGATGTAGTTGTAGTGTTTGAGAATCAAGAGTGGCTGAAATGTTTTAAAACATATAGTATTGGGGTGTTTCATGACTTTTAATCCCTTTTCACATTGTGTAACCCTTAAATTTTAGTTTTCTCTAAAAAACAAATCACCACATCACTTTATTTTCTGAACCAAAAAATATTAGACATTGTGAATCCCTATTTCTTGTCATGTAACCTTCTTTAATGATGTGGAAGCTCCCATACTTCCATATTCTTGTGATTGAACTACTCTATACATCCTCCAAGCCTCCTCGGAGCCCCTCGGTCTCCATAAACATGAAAAGGGTTGATCCATGTAGATCCGAGACCTTACATAAGATACCTTTCAAAACATTATCATCCTCGAGAATTCAAAACCAACCCAATGAGAAAACAGAAAAAGGGTAATCCAAATAGTCAAATCTCGAGCACCTTTCAAGGATCTCACCACCATAAGATCTCAACTACATCATTAATAGAACAACAAAAAACTACATGACAACCACAACCAGATCCTAAACACTCTCTTGGGGGTGATACCTCTCAAATGAGAGAAATCCAGAACACGAAACAAGAGAAAGAAATCTCATTAGAAGAAAAGGTCTACAACCACCAAACGAAAAATGTTACAAGAGAATAGGTAAATATCAAAAATCTCGGGGTACTGAGTGTGTATATTTTTCTCAGGATCCCGTGTACACTCCTCCATGACACCGTTCCGACACAAGACACTAAATAAGGGGATAGAATGCTCATGAAACACCTTATCCTTACAGTTTTAGATCTATACATTCTGCTCCTTGAAGGTCACATCATCGTCAACATTGATCTCACCCAAATCAATGATGTGAGAGTCGTCATGATGGTTAAAATGAAGTTTCATCAAGTGAAAAACATCATGTATTCGTCTCATATGTGGTGGAATTGATACATGATATGCCACATATCAAACATGATCCAGCACATCCAAAGGCCCAACAAATAGGGGATAAATCTTACTCCCACAACCAATGATTTGGTGCTCTAGATAGGGAGTCACCTTCAGGTACACATGATCCCTAAAAACAAAACTCCCAAGGTCTCTTCCTATGATCTACATAGGATTTTTTATGATCATACGCTGCTTCAATCCCCTCACGAATCACCCGAAACATCTCTATTGTACTTTGTACCTGTTCTGTTCTGATAATTGTTGACTCTTTGACCCTGATCCAACACAAAGGAGAATGGAAAGGTCATATATACAAGGATTAAACTGCTTCCATTTCAATGGTGGAGTGAAAAATATTGTTATAATAGATTTCTTCGAAGGGAAGTTGACTCATCCACAAAACTTTGAAATATGGGACACAATAGCATAACATGTCTTCAAGAGTTTGGATGGTCCACTCTATCTAACTTTCCAAATGTAGATGAAAATAAGTACTAAGACATATATGAGAAAAAAAATATTGTTGGAGTCCTCTTCACACTATAGAGGTAAAACGAGGATATCAATCAGAAATGAACATCCTTGGGATCTCATGGAGTCTCACTACCACCTCAATGTACTACCTCGAGAAAACATCCTCTGAGCTCGAATCCTTGATCGCTATAAAGTGGGATGATTTTTTGAAATGATCCACTAACAACCATATAGTTTCATAGCCTCCTTGAGATCAAGGTAAATCGGTAACAATTTCCATTGATACGTCCTCCCACTTCCATTAAGGAATATCTAAAAGCTGGAGAGAACTTCTAGGAACATGGTGCTCAGCCTTCACCTTATGGAAGACCAAGCATCGAGACACAATATCCACAACTTCACACATCAACCCAGACCACTAGAACTGACTCCAAAAAGTGAAGTACATCTTTTTCATGCTAGGATGTACCGCTGAGCGTGAATTATGAAACTCTCTGAGAACCATATCATGCATCTCCAGAGGAATGAAAGGCCATACCTGAAACAACACCGAGTGTTGTCCGTCCTCAAAACAACCACCAAGGACCTCACCACAGATAACTCGGTCTCTCCATACCTCCACCTCAAGATCACCCATTGAGAATCCTCTATTTGCTGCACCAGAGATGAATGCAGAATCATCTGAAAAAGACAACCTATACCCCCAACATCTACCATATCCAGATGTAATTCTGAAAGTAATTTAATCACTCTCTAGGAATCAGCAGATTGATGCAATACATCATTATGTGACTTCCTGCTCAACGCATCAGCTACAAAATTACCATTTCCAAGTGTATACAAAATATAAAATTCATAATCCTATAAGAACTCCATCCACCGATGTTGTTGCAAGTTCAAGTCATGTTGGTAGAAAACATACCTCGAGATCCTATGATCAGTGAAGACTACAAAATTATTGCTGATAAGGTAATGTCTCCACAAATTTAGATATAACACCACCATATCCAACTCAAGATCATGAGTGGCATAGTTACTTTCATGGGGATGTAACTTCTAGGAACCATAAGAAATGACTGATCACTTCTGCATCAGAACACAACCCAACCCCAGAAACAACGCATCATAGAAAACCTCAAACTAAAATCCATCTATTGGAAGATAATGAATTAGAGCACCGAATAACTTCTCCTTCAGATACTCAAAAGTTTCCTAACATTGATCAGTCCACAAGAGCACCTGATCCTTTTTGGTCAACATTATTAGATGAGTTGCAACCCAAGTCAAATTTTCTATGAACCTCTTATAATAGCATACAAGACCAAGGAAACTTCTCGGCTTTTCTACTATCTTGGGGGCTTCTCATGACACAACATCTTTTACCTTTGATGAATCTACAAATAAAACCTATTGGGATTCATCATGCCATAAGAAACAGACTTCTTGAACCCTTAACTAAAACTTCGACAGATTCCCAAACAGATTCTCATGGTGAAGAACTACCAAAATATAATGTAGATACTCTTCATATTCCACCTCAGATACAGTGTACACATGGATTTAATAAATGAAAAACACCATGAAATTATCCAATAACTAAAAAAGGTGTTCATTAGTCCCATGAACACAACTATAGAATTTTTCACACTGAATGACATCACAAAAAAATCATATTGTTCATGACAACAACAAAAAGTAGTCTACAAGATTTCCTCCTCCTTCACATGAATATGAATTTATCTTGTCTACAAATCAATTTTAGATAACTGACATTCACCTTTTAGTTGATCGAATAATTCATCCATATGTGGAAGAAGATAGTGCTTCTTCACTGCCACTTGGTTTAAGCGATGATAATTGATACACAACCAAAAACTACCATCACTTTTCTTCACGAAAAAAACTGGTGTATCCCACAATGACACACTCTTCTAAACAAAAATGCATAAAAATATACCATTTATCTGTATATGAAACTATCACCACTCAAAATTCACCATCCTATATGGATACATTGACATAGGATTCATTCTTGGAAGTTGCTCGATCCTGAACTCGATCTCTTGTCGAGGGGGTAATGCTACAACCATCTATGGGAAAGAAAAAATGTATTCTTCCACGAACCTGGTAATCACTGACTGTTGATCCTCTAATAAACTCAGCATCACCTCATCCATCAAGTATGATAAGGACATAACATGCCTATGACCCATTTGAGGGTCTCGCTCGCCAAAAAACACCATTGGCTCTCCATCAGCATCGAAGAACACAACATGACTTCTGATGAAATCCACAATATCTTGAACTAAATACAACCAATATATGTTGAGGGTTATGTCACATGGTTTTATCCATAAACATAGGAAATATCCCCAATATTGGTGCTTCCCCAGCACTAGCTCCAAATCTCTACATAATTAAAAAAAATCTGTCCGACCTCCAACTGGCGTAGTTAAGGTCAGGGGCACTGGAAGCCTCTTTAACTCAATTCCAAAAGCATGAAATTGGGAAGGTGATATAAAGGATTTCATATATACTAGATAAAAAAAAATGAATGCACCCAAGTAGAAAAAAAGAAAAATGTACCTCGAATGACATATGTCTTTCCCAGTGCTGGCAATGCTAAAACATGAAGTTGAAGACGTCCTTCTTCATTACCTCTCTAAACATGCTGATGACCACCTCCACATCTATTATCCACTCTTTGAGGACATGGGTCATCCTGGGTATATCCTCTACCTACCCTAACTACTCTCTACTAATCCCAAAATGGAAAAACTTGTTTCTGCAACATCAGCTGGAACTATTTTTGTGGAAGAACCTCATGCAGAAATACTGGAAGATACTGACTGCTTTGAATGGTCGAGAACTCTCTCCACTGATGACCTCATCATCTATAAAAAACATCTGTCTGATCCCTTGTTATAGGAATGAGAGATACCACCACTGGAGAAACAAAATTTTATGGTTGGGACTGGCCCCAGCTAATCATAAACTCTTCTACCCTAAAAACCATGAAACTCATACCACAACCCTTCTTGATGGGGAATAATGATTACTCCCCTCTAATAATGATTCAATTCTAGATTACATCCTCTTTATGATCTATAATCTCGCCAGCATATCTAGATATGTCAGTAGAATAAACGGGGTGACCTGATGCTGGATCTCTGGATGCAAAGTCTCCTCAGAATTCTTGACCCTGGCCTCCTCATCAGGAAATAGTTTCAAAGAATATATTTGAAGGTTCTGAAAATGAATCATGAACTCTCACACACAAGATCTTCCTTGCTGAAGGGTAACCAACTCCTAAAAATTTGCTACCTTCATGAGTGAATAATGAAACTCGACTCTAAATTGCACTACGTCACTGCCCCTACAAAATCATCTCAACCAATAATACTCAGTGATATTTATGAGATTAGATTGAATTGTAGGATATCACTACCTCCTCCAACCAGTCTTCCATGACTACTTCTAAAATGGATCCCTCATACATCTACAGACTCTGGCGATGAAACTCTCCGAGTCTCCTCCTCCTCCAAGCGTCATTGTTGTTGACCTCTACTGTACCACGATCTACTGCCATAACCTACTGAACATATTCTACACAAACCTGATGAGTTCATTGACCTAGATCCATACCTACAAAAGAAAAAATATTTAGAAATTCTAAACTTGTAATATGGATGAATTTAACATTAATTATTGATTTTATTTTTTTCATTTTAGGTTAACCTCACCCAAGGTCTACCCATTAAAACATATTCATAAATAAAAATGATGCATGGTATCTTCCTAGTTATATACCCTCCAACAAGTATCTCGTTGTTTAGTAGCCACTAAAAGTTTAAAGGTTAGTGAATCAGATCATAGGGGGACCTAAATACTCATGTCTCAGCCAGACTTTCATTTTTACAATGCTTGTTAAATTTTGTCAACATAGTTTACCTAACAACCCATGCGACCTCACATGTGCCTAACTCCAAACACCATATTATCCCTCCACCAGAGATCTAATACCACTCTATCATGACCCCCTACCCAAAATGTGAACCCACCTTGATGACAGTGGGAGAAGAGAGATAGTGACACCTGAGTCCTGCATCCAATAGGTCATGGGTTGGCCACTAGCACTAAGGGTATGTTAAATACACAGAAAGGAGACATTACCCTCTTTGAGAACACATGAGAGAGAGAGAGAGAGAATACGGAAACCAAATAAATCCTACTAAGAACACAATATAAAAGAAATCCAAAGTGAATATAAGTAATGCCATGCAATAAATACTACAACTCAAAGGGAAAATGACAAGTACCAAAATGAAATTAAATATGAAAATGACCACGAAGCCCAAATAGCTCCTTCAAAACCCCAAGCTATTAGTTTCTAGCCTAATATCCATCCTGATCCAACCAACCTAAAAACAGTTTATATAACATAGGGTTAGTATAACAATATACTCAGTAGGATCCTCCCTAGTGCCTCTCGCGTGAATGTAAAGAAAGCATGATAAAGCACAATGAACAACAAGTGAAACTAGCTCGTCACTGAAATAGGTATACTATATTCTTAATATCACCCTAGACACTCTCACCATGTGTCCCGTACTAGACAATATAATATTATAAAGAATGTTAAGGGTGCCCCACTACCACTTCCCCATTGGTTTGCTACTTTTCCCCAGCATCGCATGTTATGTGCATCTCTCTCTAAAAGTCTATCCCAATGACACATGGGTGAAGCACCACAACATAAACCTCATGCAAAACACACCACCACATCCACATAACCAAAAGTAACTAGGTAGTTTCTGGGTGCCACCACAGCCCGCATAATGTGTATCAGACACCATATATTATACCAAAATCCATTACAACAGATACACAGAGTAAGGATACTCAATCCATCATATCCTATACATGATATACCTATAGTATTATGTAGAAAAATATATCTAGAATATATGTGTTTGAAGTAACCACAATCCTTTACAACCCTCTACAAACATATACGGGGAAACTAACCACTATACGTACCATCAAAATTAATTACCAAGAGAAGAAAGAGGGTCTAATTGGGATAGTCATCCATCCATACCCTCACTAGGATGTTGAAGAAAACACCCCTAGAGATTAGAATACCATAGGAATCTGTTGACCAAACCGATGGGACATAGTAGTGTATAGAAACACAAAAACTATAGGATATAATATAGCTCACAACCACACTAAGAGAAACACCTAGTATCAGACTCAACTGTAGCTAACTTCTCTCGAACTCTTGGATTCCACTGCCAAGATTAGATATCCTATATGCAAACAACAATTTAAAAAGCTACATTACATTATCATATCCATTTTTAAGAATTTAACTTTATGTTAGTTTATTATTTATTCATTAATTAACAATCATCATTTTCTAGATCACATTACAATAGCATTACAACAAAGATCCATTCATTCTAGACGTAACCAAACCGAGTCCATGGATTCTCATAATTATACACTCAAAATATCACCCCAAATAGCTCTATCCCCATGAGTTAAACATTTATTCATTTCTTAATAGTATCAACACTTTACATATTTCCAGGTATTCTAGGAAAACATTCTAATCCACCCAAACACATGGGGAACAATAGCGTGAGTAAATGAACTATCAGTCGAGTCTTTTCCACATATAGTAGGAGAGTAAACCCATCCATCCATGAGAATGTAATCTCAGAAGTCACGTGGAATACCCCTGTGTCTTCATCTCTTTTTGAAGGAGAGTAACCAAAACCATATACCTCAAGTAGTGGGGAAAAGAACACAGATAAACAAACAAAATATTCAACAAGAATCCAACATTCATATCAATATGTAAGCCTAACATTAACCCAATCCATCAGCCCTGGTGTCCTCCCTGACACCCACTTGCATAACCTTATGCATCTCTCCACTCCAAGTGTCAACTAGCGCCACAACACATGGGGCTCCCACGCCACATACCACAACATCCCTCGAGTCCTATCCATCCTAGGATCACATAAGATGACAAAGGAGCATGAAACAGACATAAAAACCAGGCTCTTGGCCCTAAAAATGATTTTTTTTCTTTCACACACAACAAGGTCTCATAACTCCAAATAATATGACACTAGGCCTTTACAAGAAAGTAGGAAACTCATGACCTATAAAGGAATTAACTTTTATCACATAACCAGTTCTTATTAAAACTTTAATTAACTGATTCATTATCAAAGGTTACAAATAATGTCAACCTAAGTAACAAGATATTACAACTATCCCAACATAATTAAAAAATTAATTTTACATGAATTTAATTACATTATCCACAAGTATAAACATGCATCAGGTTCATTAACCAATTAAATTAAACATGCATATTTGAATCAATTTTATGATCAATAAATTACAACAACAACAAGATTCATTTAAGCATGACTCCTAACACATTTATCCAATTAATTATTGAAAGGCATGGTTGTGGGTGCCCTCAAATTATTAGAGGTTTTTGGGTACTTAGGTGCTGTAGAGTGGCTGACCAAGGTCGTCTCCCAAAGGATGAAGTGAATTAAAACAACTTATTAAAGGTATTATAAAAACACAATAAAATATAAATAAAACACTAATTTAAAGGATGTGTCTTTTTGTATCATTTATAAAACATTAATGAAGTTTCTTGGAAGAATATTTTATTTTTTTTTGTTTTTAATTTTGAAATGATGTTTGATTAAAAAGTCAAAACAAGAAGATGTTTTATAGAAAATATTTTAAAAGGCGTAATCAATAAAACTCTACCTCTTCATTTAATTATTGATTATTATCATTTAAATAAATATCCACATATTTATGATACCCTAATTTTTTAACCCTTGAACCCTATGAGAATTAACTTAACCACCAAGATGATATTACTTAAACCCTTGGCTAGCTTCGGATCACGCTATCGCAGCACCCTGCTTTGATTATTGTTCTGAGGTTAGCTTATGGTCAGTGGTTAATTAGAGAACATATCCATTCAATAAATTAAGATTAATTGTGTTTAGGGATTATATTTGAACTCTAAAAATTTATCCCGTGTGGTTTTGTATTACCGATTAAGATCACGCTCTCACAATTTACACAAAATCTCGACCTCGCGTGTTTTTGTGTTAATTGTTCAATTGATTTCATAGTTTATTATAATTTAAAAAACACAATTCATGGACCATATTAAGTGAATTAAAATATATCAATTATTCAATAAAATTAAATGAAGAGGGTATAATATAGATTGATCACTAATAAAACTACTCTTCCATGGGTGGTGTGGTCATCGTGTAGACGTCTTGCATGAGAAAAAGATTGAAAGGGTATAACTCAATATAATATACACTCATGATTCCAACCAAATTACTAAGATTAATAATATAATAAAATGGAAAAATACATTAGATTAAATAAATAAAAATTCAAGATACAATAATGAAATAAAATAAATACAAAGAGGATGTGGGAGAGGAGAGACTTTTTGGAAGAGAGGTTTTCACAAAGCCTTTCCTCTTCAAAGAGTTTTAAGGGGATACCAAGAGACACCCTTTCAGACACACCTTACCAAATCCTCGACCAGACCTCCCAAAGAGTAAAAATAATCCTTTAAATAGATTTGGGGAGGGTTAGGGTTACAAAACATTATTAAATGTGATAGGGAAATTCGACAAAATATTTTAATCCCACTTGAACTGCATAGTTGACCTCGAAATATGTGAATTGTCCAGCCTTATAGAAGTATGATTTTTTCATAATCATGTCCTCAAGAGTCTCTTAAAATATGGCCTCAATACAAGCACTGATAAAGAATATAAATCCCAAATGGTGAAGTCATGTCCAATCCGGATAGTTTAGTCCATCTTTGTCTTTATGGCCCATTTACTCCAGTCAAATGAACGATCCAGCTCACATGTCCTGAATAGAATTTGTAGCCCATTAAGATTGGAACATAGTTAAAAAAATTTAAGTCAAAAATAATTTACAAAAAATATTTATTCCCGAAATACTACAGTGAATTTTAAAATGGTAAAACTGAGATCTTCATCAAATTTTCAAATGAATGATCTAATCCCAAATATTTCATAATTGAACATATTTAGCATAATGTGAGGAAATTATATCATCTATTATCAATAAAATATTAAATAAAATTGTGATTTATTAACTCCCCCATACTTACCCTTTTGCACTCCTGGGAAAAACCTCATATCAAGTAAACATCAATATCATATCAAAACGAATTTTAAAACACATATCCTTGAGATCCGACAATTACACACCAAGAACCAAATGATATCATGCCTCATAAAAACCATTATTTCAAGTTCTTCATTTATATCAATCAATATATTTACAGTTTATTTATCCTCCCATTCACAAAACACTTGCCTCACTTGAGTTTTCTTTATCACACAAATGTCAATTTTTTTTGCAATGTCTTTCTCATCCAAACTCATACAATGGTTACCATATGCTTGATAAATTCCTACATCACCACCTGATGTGGGTCAAGGACATATGTTTATCATAGGTAATTTTTAGGGTTGTTTTGTGGCTTTTAGTTGGTAGGATTTTAGAAGTGAAAAACTATGGGGTTGAATGAGGAGGGCTTGACTCTTTTTGAAGCAAAACTACATTAATATAATTTTCACTTAAATATGGTCTCCTCCTAAATCCCCATAGTATAAATTCAGCTCCATAATCATGAAAAGTCATGGAAAGTTTACACCATTCATCATTCAGCAATAAAAATGTCAATCTTCACAAACATGATTTTCTTGAAATCTCTTGATAAGCACAACTTTCTACCTCTATTTGATGCTCTAGAAAAGGAACAGGTTCACTTGTCATGAACGATCCAGAAAAGGAACAAATTTCAATAGAATGATTTTTTTTAGCAACAAACACATCTCTTAAGAATTTAAATTTCCACCCAAAGTATCACATAATGTCTAATCACAATACAAGATAGCTTCTCCCACACTCAAGTTCAACTAGATTATGCAATTTCACTTCAATAGTTGGTTGGATTGGGAAAATTGGCTTGTAATGTGGCTAAACTAACAGGCTGTTAATGGCTTCTAAGGGATACATGGATTAAATTTTCAAGGTAGGCCGTTATAAAAAAAATATTCTTTGAAATAGGGTCTTTAATACCAAACAAATGCCTCAATAATTTTAACATAAGTACCTCAAACCCTCAAGTTTTGAAAGGAATACATCAAATTATGGTTAAATCAAGCATGGTTTGGTTCTCTAAAGAATTGACGTGAATTAATAGAATATTAAAATTATGGTTCAGAAGCCTCACAGGAAAGTGATTTCAAATATAAAGACAGTGAGATGTGGCATGGGATTCAAGATTCAGTGTATTTTTCATGAAATTACTAAATATTTGAACTTGAAACAAAGACATTTCAGCATTCATTTAAGCTTAGATTCAAGGAATAAATTGTTTCACTTATTGATATGGATTTTAAAAATGGTGATGATAATCATTTCAGCTCAAAAGTTTCAAAAACACACAGAAAATTGAAAAATAAACACACAAAAATTGAAAAACAAACATTTTTTTATGAATAGTAAAACAATTGAAATTACTAAACAAAAAGGTTCCATCCCCTGCACTTAAAATATTTCATTGTCCTCAATGTGAACTCATGAGTTGATATATGCAGATGAAATGTATAATTTTAAATAGGACAAAGAATAAAAAAGTTAAAGGGTTAGGAACAACCTTATTGTAAAGGCCCAGAAATTTCAATGAAATTTTTTTCATAATTTTTTTGAAATTTTACGAGATTGTGGATTCTGACGGCACCAGATTCCGAGGCCCGGTGTGCCCAGAATCAATTTCCGAAGTTTATCTCAGGTACGTTCAGTGAAAGAATGAGCGGGTTTTTCTAAATTTTGAATCGGTTCTCAGAATCGAATTTCAAGGGAACTGCTAAAACCGCAACGCCGGTTATTGCTTAAGAAGACCTTCACTGGGGTTGCGTTTGCTCAGGAAGAGCTGTAAAAAAATGGAATAAGTTTTAAGTGAAATAATGTTGTGTACAACTTATTTCACTTCCAAGTGGTTTAACCCCATGAGTGGGAGTTGGGTGGAACCCACTCGAACCTAAATCCTCTTGATAGGATCTTGTGAGGTGGGGCCCGCACGATCTCCATCCCTTCAAATTCACTAACATCTGTAAAACCCCCAACTTTAATTATGTGACACACCCTCTCATTAATGATTGCAACTTTACTTCATTTAATTTTGACAAGCTCTTGATTAATTATGTTAAGTTAATTTAACTTTTAAATTTTGGAAATTAATGTGTTGGGTAATAAAATAAGAAGAGTCTTATTTTATTTGGGGTTGGTTGGTTGGTTGTGTGCAGAATGGGAGGAGATAGAACCCGTCTTCTTTGTTGGAGAACGTGAAGAACGTCAAGACCTCGACGAAGAACGCCGTCACCGTAAGGAGTGCTTGATGTGTCGTTCTTCTCCTCTCCGCAGCCGGTGTGAGTTACCATCCGCCTTGGACGTACGCCGATGCCATCAACCGCGACGCCGACCTCCGTCACCGTTGATGAGGAAGGGGTTTTGTTTTTTACTTTCGGATTTTAATTTGAAGTTCTTTGATATTTTTGGCCACCTGTTATCAAAATAACGGAGGAGGTCAGACCGCACAAACCCAGCCGAACCTCCTCCCATTTTGGTTGATGGTTATCTTCATGGCTTGAAATGGAAGCGACGCAGTGCCATCGCACCACACGGGAATGAGGGAACCGCGGCCGGAGCGGGCCTTGGCGAAGAAGCGCGGCGTCGTCGCACCGCGCTGAATCCGAAGATCCTGCGACCAAGGATGGGCTGCGACAGAAGGGCGCGACACCATCACACCGCACCGGAGCTTCAAGAAGGGCCATAGAGGAGAAACCAGAGGCGACCGGCGTTGCAGGCCGCCAGTAAGCAAGAGGAAGCTGCGGTCGTGGCTGTGGCGGTTCTGCAAGGGGGGCGGTCGGATCCCCCGACCGCCAGCGTTCAAGGGAGACGGGACCCGTTAGGGGGGTCCCGCAGCGGCATCACCGGCCGGCTAACCGGTCCGGCCGTTCGGCGGGGAGGCCGGGGGTCGTAACCCCTTGCAGTTGACTTGGCGGGCCCCCTCCACGTGGGCGGTCATCGTTTCGAGACCAGGGGGCAGCGCCCTCCCCCCTTTCCGCGTGCGCTCCTCACGCGGGTGCCGTGCCGGGCCAGGCCAACCGGCCGGCCAGGCCAGACCGGCTACACAGGGCCGGGGCGCACCATGCCGCGCCCTAATGGGCTAGACCCATACCCGCGTCGGGTCCCCGATTTGGGTCGACCCAGGGGGTACTGGGCCGGGTCAGACCAGGCCCAGACCCCCTATTTTTGGACAGTTCCATTCAAAAGCCCATAACATAGGCTACGGACCTCCGATCGATGAACCGTCAGTTGAGATTCCATCCTTGGATCGACACGGTCGTTTTAGTATATTCACACAGGGTTTTGGAGAACTTTGGGTATGGCCGGGTTGGTGCGAACACGAAACCAACCGGGCCCTCGGGGCAGAAACGCTTATAAATTAAGCTCCGGACGTCCGATTGACATGCCGCCAACTTTTTTGGATTCCTTTTAGTGAGACAGACCTTTTGGCTTACTCCGCTCGAGGTTTGGATGTTGTTGGAGTGTGGTCAGGTTGAGTTTTACTTCAAAAACCAACCGGGCCCTTGGAACGAAAAAGCCAATAACTCTCAGACCGGGCGTACGATTGGCGCGCCATCTGTCGCGTTGAGTTCCTTTTGTCGAGATGGAACATTTGGATACATCAACTCCGGATTACATGTCAGTTGATGTATCGACCCCCCTTGGCTCATGGAGCGGACCCTCCCGGACTCTAGCATGCTATGTGAGAGAACCCTAGAGCTGGCTGCGACTGCGACGACGATGAAGACTGCACTGAAATCCTCCATGGGTTCGGCAGTGATGATGACTGCACTGAAATCCTCCGTGGGTTCTGCAGCGATGACGACTGCACTGAAATCCTCAGTGGGTTCAACAGCGATGATGAATGCACTAAAATCCACTATGGTGTTAGCAGTGATGACGACGGTACTGAAATCCTCTGTGGGTTCGGCAGTGATGACGACCGTACTGAAATCCTCTGTGGGTTCGACGGTGATGACTACTATTATTGTATCCTATGTGGGACTGGTAGTGATTGACTCTATTCTTCTATCCTACGTGGGTCTGGCAGAGTAGCTGGTCTGTATCCTATGTGGGTCCGACAGCTTAGCTAGTCTAGTATCCTACGTGGGTCCCAGTTTAGATGAATCACTGGCTACATCTTATTATATCTATCACCTTACAAAGAAGTATACCTATGTGAGATGAGTCTTGACTTTCGATCATTATCATGGATATGATTGTCATGTTTTCTTGTGTGGACTGATAATTGAGTTCTCCTATGTGGACTTGTAGTGTTCTCTTGTGTGGACTGTGTTGTGCTCTCCTATGTGGACTTGTAGTGTTCTCCTGTGTGGACTGTGTTGTGCACTCCTTCATGGAATTTCATTTTCACTTGTGTGGACTGAGTTGTTCTCTCCTATATGGATTTTCTGTGTTCTCTTGTGTGGACTAGGTTGTGTTCTCTTGTGTGGACCGGGTTGTACTTGGGATCTGGAGCTAGAGTAGAACTGGAATTGATGTCTTAGGTATATGTATGGGCATATACATAAGTAGAGTTGGTTGTTACTTCGTGATTGTATCTTTTCATTGTGGTTTATCTTTTGTGGATTCAGCGAGACCATTGGGGGTCTCGCGGTCCCTACTGAGTATCGTACACTCACCCCTGCACGAGCTTCGCCCACACTATGTTGTTTTGGTTGCAGATGGCGGATATCACTGATCGTGGTTGAGGCTTGAAGAGCGGTACGGTCCCTGGAGGAGGATCTCACGACGAGTCGTTGTCCAGAGGTGGATATAACGTCGAGTCGGTGCCCGAAGGTGGATTCACGACGAGTCGGTACTCGGAGGAGACAGACGGACGTGGAGTGCTGAGGGGGAGATCTGTACCTACCCTTTAGGTAGGAAACTGGGGGATGATCTAGGAGCGGCTTTCCACCTTCAGCTATTGTTCTTTGAGTTTTACTTTACTTTCAGTTGTAGTTGTACGTTTCAGTTGGGTTTGTATTCTGGCTCATTTACCATTCAACACCTTCTTATGTACTTAGTGTTGCTTCCGCATTTACATTGTGGTGTTTGTTACTTTTATAAAGGAAATTCCTTCCCTTTTTATCTGGATTTATGCCTTTGGTGCTAGTCGATAGCCCCTGGTCTATGGAAGGTGGGATTGGGGTAGACACGACACGAGCCCCAAGGACGGGTCATGAAAAATTGGTATCAAAGGGAGGTTAGGTTCTACCACAGAACTCAGGACTCTGATCTTTCTTCTATGTGAAGCAATAGTGTTAAGGGTATTGAGTGAGGTTATCAGTCCAGGGAGCCCAGTGTTAGTACGGCGGCCAACGTATCCGTACACCAGGACCCTGACTTTTGATTTCCAACTCAGTGCACGAAAACATTGAATGCTTGTGTGTTTCAAAAGTTTTCTTTGTGATTACTTTGTATCAGCTCACTAGGTATACTGTTTGATCTTGGAGCACCTGTTCCTTATCAGGATGCCGCTACGAAGACAGCCAGCTTGGGTTCCCGAAAAAATGTACACGATGACGGCCCACCGTGAGACGAGGTTCCGGTGCGGGGCCCTATTACTATGTTGAAACCTTCGGGTGGTGTACCCACAACACCACTGCCCGTTGGGTAGCATAGGCCTCTGAGATTTTGAGGCGAGACAGTTCCCAGGTAGTAGAGGACTGGATGGAGGCGATTGTTAGAGTTTCCACCCAGTTTAGACACTAGCAGAGAAGATGGTGATCTTAGCTACTAGTGTTTTCCAGTGAGTGACCATGACGTTGGCCTGTTTAGTTAATATGCTTCGGTATGTGGACCGATGCTTGAGATAGTAACTTCGGGAAGTGTGTGAGCTACATCACTACCTGTTGGTCAGCAGACACTACCGGCGGTACCGGTTGGGGACACTTGTAGGCTTAGTGCCTTACATGTTTTAGCACCAGATATACCTCAAGTTCTGAGGCAGGCCCAACTCACAGGCGGCTGAGGACTGGCTTGAGGAGGTGGCTGAGAGTTAACTAGAGCTTATACAGCTTCGGCAGGACGATGTGTCGGTAGCTGAGAATTTATCGGGGCATAACAAACCGTACCTGGTACTCGATGACTACGATGCGATCAGTGCTTCAAGGCTTGGACATCTAAGTGAGATGTGTCTAAAGGAAATCTGAGCCAAAACCTCTTCCTCTATGCATTAGTACTTATCCTAGGGTGCTAGAGAGAACCTTTGTGGTTGTTAATTCTTTGGCTGAGTGGATGCAGCCAGTTAAGGTTAGCATTGGGAAAGCAGGAAACTAGAGCCAGTCTCGAAGACTTGGGAATGTAAAATGTTTCAAGTAGAGGAAGAGAAAAGGACTGATTAATCTGAAGGGCAGCAGACATGGATGTGGAGCCAGGAGAGCAGCATGGGTTGGTGAACATTTAGACTTGTTGTAACCACCCACCTTTGTAATCCACGCTAGGATAAGGGAGCTGGAGGGTAGGGGAAAGAGTAGCTACATGCGGTCAAGGAGTGCGATCGAAAGGGCTCTAAGGATGATTCGATGTATGGACTATGTATTCTGCTAGCTGTCGTAGCAACAGACATCGATAGGAATCATTCTTCGCTTCCACAAATCTTGTCCCAAACGTAGAGTTTCCGGTTAAGCCGTTGACTTGACGCTCACGTCTGGAGATACCTTTGGGAGGAGACTCGATAATCACACTTACGCCGACGGTGTGATCTGACCCTGAGGCGAGAGTTTCGGTTAGAACCTCTTGGTGGAAGCGTCGATTCCTTACGACGTTAGTTTGGGTATGGACTGGGCAATCATAGTTCATACAAGAATTGACGGTATTAGGCAGACGTTGGGATGGGTTTTCCTTGTCCGACGAAAAGGGAACCCCACCCAGCACAGGTTTAACTCGTGTTTAAAAGGGTGTAGCTGATTACTCATGGGTCATCCAACCTTACCCTCGTGGCTATAGGTGTTTTGAGTTTCAGTTCTAATCCGAAAATAGAGGCCTCTAGAGTTCGTGGATAGCGACCACGTTCTTATACGGGTCTCACCTCGACGAGGTTCACGGAGATGTAGCTGAGGCGGCGAGATATCTCCGAGGTTCAACGGACTTTTCTAGGTCCTCAGCAGGGTAGGCGAGGTGGTTTACCACTTTACCTTTCCACCTCAGTTACACCGGGTGCACGATGTCATCCACGTAACTCAGCTAAAGAGATACGTGTATGACCCTTCACACATCATCGGCCACATTGAGTTTGATGTCGATGACGGGGCGACATTCACAGAGGTTCTAGTGGAGAACGAGGATCGACATTAGCAAGTCCTGCGTGGATGGTCAATTTCTCATGTGCACTTTCACTGGCAGCATGGGACCCTCCAGGATAGCACATTGGAGTGGAAGGCTCAGTTTCATGCTCAGTACCACTTTTGTTTCCCTAGTTTGTGTTATAGCATTACGGGGACGTAAAGCCCAGCGGTGGGAGTAATGCAAGGACCAGAAAATTTCCAAGAAGTTTTTTTTCTTAATTTCTTCAGAATTTTACGAGACTGCGGCTTCTGACGGCAACAGATTCTGAGGCCCGGTTTGACCGGAATCAATTTATGAAGTTTAGCTCAGGTACATTCAGTGAATGAACGAGTGGGTTTTTCTAACTTTTGAAACGGTGCTCAGAATCAAATATCGAGGGCACCGATGAAAATGCAACGCCAATTATTGCTTAAGAAGACCATCAATGGGGTTGCGTTTGCTTGGGAAGAGCTGTTAAAAAATGGAATAAGTGTTAAGTGAAATAATGTTGTGTACAACTTATTTCACATCCAAGTGGTTTAACCCCATGACTTGGAGTTGGGTGGAACCCACATGAACGTAAATCCTCTTGATAGGATCTTGTGAAGTGGGGCCCACATGTTCCCCATCCCTTCAAATTCCCTAACATCACTAAAACCCCCACTTTAATTATGTGACACACACTCTCATTAATGATGCCAACTTTACCTCATTTAATTTTGACAAGCTCAAGAATAATTATGTTAAGTTAATTCAACTTTTGAAATTTGGAAATGAATGGATTGGGAAAGAAAATATGAAGAGTCTTATTTTATTTGGGATTGGTTGGTTGGTTGTGTGGGCAATGGGAGGAGATATAGCCCGTCTTCTTCATTGGAGAACGTGAAGAACGTCCAGACCTCGACGAAGAATGTCGTCACAGAAAGGAGTGCTTGACGTGCCATTCTTCTCCACTCCGTAGCCGGTGTAATACACCATCTACCTGGGACGTACGCCGACATCGTCAACCGCGACACCAACCTCCATCACCATTGAAGAGGTAGGGGTTTTGTTTTTACGTTCGGATTTTAATTTGACATTATTAGATATTTTTGCCCACCTGTTATCAAATTAACAGAGGAGTTGGGACCGCAAAAACACGACTGAACCTCCTCCCATTTTTGTTGATGGTTATCCTCGTGGCTGGAAATGGAAGCGACGCGGTGCCATCGTACCGCGCGGGAACGAGGGAACCGCTGCCGGAGCAGGCCGCGGTGAAGAAGCGTGGCGCCGTCGCGCCACATCGAGTCCGAAGAACCCGCGACCAAGGTCGGGCCGCGATGGAGGGGCGCGATGCCGTCATACCGCGTCGGAGCTACAAGAAGGGTCGCGGCCGCGGTAGGCCCCGGCCGAGGGGCGCAACGCCGTCACGTGGTGCTGGTCAGGAAGGATCCGTGGCGGAGAAACAGGAGGCGACTGGCCTCTCCGGCCGCTGATAAGCAAGAGGAAGCCGCGACCGTGGCCGCGACGGTTCTACAAGGGGGGCGGCCAGATCCACTGGCCGCCAGCGTTCAAGGGAGATGGGACCCGTGATGGGGGTCTTGCGGTGGCGACACTGACCAGCCAACCGGGTCGGCCATTCGGCAGGGAGGCCGAGGGTCGTAACCCCAGGCAGTTGACTGGACGGACCCCATCCACATGGGGGGATGCTGTTTCGAGACCATGGGGGCAGCGCTCCCCCCCATTCCATGTGTGCTCTGCACGCCGGTGTCATGCCGGCTGAGTCGGATCGCGCCCCCTGGGCTGAGCCGCACCCTAATGGGCCGGACATGGACCCGGGTCGACCTGGTTCGGTTCGACCCAGAGGGTACCGGGTCGGACCCAGACCCCCTGTTTTCGGATAGTTCCGTTCAAAAGCCCATTACATGGGCTACGGACCTCCGATCGAAGAACCGCCAGTTGCTATGTGATCCATGGATCGATACGATCGTTTCTTTATATTACACTCAAGGTTTTGAGTAACTTTGGGTATATATGGTTTGGTTCAAACACGAAACCAACCGGGGCCTCGGGGCGGAAACGCTTATAACTTAAGCTCCGGACGTCCGATTGACGTGCTGTCGACTTTGCTGGATTCCTCTTAGTGAGATGGACCATTTGGCTTAGTATGCTCGAGTTTGGATGCAGTTGGAGTGTGGTCAGGTTGATTTTGTCTTAAAAACCAACCAGGCTCCTCGAACGAAAATGCCAATAACACTCAGACCAGGCGTCCGATTGACGCGTCATTTGTCACGTTGAGTTCCTTTTGTCGAGACGGAACTATCACTACTACAAATCTGAGCTATAGCCACGGACCTATACCCACGGTTTTATAGGTCCGTGGCTATATCTTTTATACTGCCACGGTTAATATTCTATCCGTGGCTATATCCAGCTGCTCCGTTTTTTTTTCCCAAACCCATCGGGCTCTTCTCCTCCCCCTCGCGATTCCTCACCGCGCCCTCCCCCTCCCCGACGCCTCCAGGCCGAGACCTCCTCCACGCCGCGCCCTCCTCGCCGCCGCGCCCTCCTCGCCGCCGCGCCCTCCTCGCCGCGCCTCCCCCCTCCCCGGACTCACTCTTACAGAACCCTCCCCGACTCACTCCCCTCCCCCGACGCACTCCCCTCCCCGGACGACCGCGCCTCCCCCCTCCCCGGACGACAACGCCTCCCCCGACGCCGACGGACTCCCCCGACGGACTCCCCTCCTCCGGACGACCGCAACTCCCCTACTCCCGACGGAATCTCCTCCTCCGACGAACTCTCCTCCTCCCGACGACCTCATTGCCGGTATCTTTATCATTCCATTTTTTATCACTTCAGTTTCACTGCAACCTATTTTTTAGGTTTCCCCATCTTGGTGTCATAATGAGGGACCAAATGAATCAAATGTTTCTACAGTTTTCCTATGCCATTACAAATTGAAATGTAGGGTTCCTAATGTTTATAGGGGGAAGATTCAAATCTACCCATTTGAGGTAAAGCATCTTCTCTAATTTTATTATCACGTTCCATTCCTCCATTTTTCTTTTTCTGCCTTCATGCGGATGAATCCCTATCTCATCTTTTCGTGCATTGCACCTTCACAATCAGACTATGGGAGTATGTACAGATGGTTTTCTGCTGCTGTCTGGACCTGTAGAGAATTGAGGCACTGCTTCTCTCCATTTGCCGATTCCAGTGCAGTGAACAGGTTCGTGCCCTTATGATGTCTGCTTCTGTTAGATTGTTATCATTTATTTTGAAATCAAGGAATGAGTTGGTTTTCAATAACCGTATACCCTCTTTTCATGATGGTGTTTTTGAATTTTTGGAAGGCAATGCTCTGAACTTCGCTGCAATCCATCATCTTCAATTCCCCAACAGGATCCATAGGTAATTACAGAACAATACCATGACCTGCAACTCATCTGGGTTTCTTCAATTGGGTGTGAGTCAAGTAGCTTGGTTTCAGGGATGAGTTGGTGATCGAAGTTGGCACTAATGCCGGGGCACTTCTTGTGGATGGGCTCGGGGACGGGATTCTAATTGAAGCGCTGGATCAGGACATTGATTTCGTGAGGGATACATCATTCAACTTACTGCAAGGTTGCAGGATGCGAAATACAAAGACGGTACGTGATGTGGTTTTAGATAATAAGATGATTGGGTTGATCATGTAGTTTTGATAATATTGATGTGTGGAATTTTACTACTGTGGCAGGAGTATGTTTCGTGCCCGTCTTGTGGGAGGACTCTTTTCGACCTTCAAGAAATAAGTGCGGAGATACGTGAAAAGACCTCTCATTTACCCGGTGTTTTGGTAACTCTCTCCCCCTTCCAGTTCCATTAATTTTCAAGAAAATCATTTGTGATATCTTAGACCCTCTTTGGTTCAAGGAATCCACTATGAGAGAATCGCTCCCTCTCTCTCAATCAGTTCCATCAATTTTCAAAGAATTGATTTATGATCTCTTAGAACCTGTTTGGTTTAAGGAATCCACTATGAGAGACCCCTCCCCCCATCTGTTAGTTCCATTAATTTTGAAGGAATTCATTTGTGATCTCCTTGAGGTTCTCTCATAGTGGATTCCTTAAACCAGACAGGGGGCAGGGGGCAGGGGGCAGGGGGCAGGGGGCAGGGGGCAGGGGGCAGGGGTGTCCAGTAGGGGGAGGGGTGTCCAGCAGGGGGAGGGGTGTCCAACAGGGGGAGGGGCTGTCCAGCCAGGGGGGAGGGGTGTCCAGGGTCTGGGGGGGACTGGCAGGGGTGTCCGAGGTTTGGGGGGGGGGCTGTCACGCCGCGGTCACGCCGCGGTCACGCCGCGGTCACGCCGCGGTCACGCCGCGGTCACCATTAATATATTTGAGGGCTAACTTGGATTCTCCCTTCATATCCATTTGGGGGAAATAAATATCATCTGATAACTTATGACCAGTAATGAGAGCCTAATAATTTGCCTCATCATCAGTGAAACCTTATAAAAATAGGAAAAAGTATGATTGGACGTCTTGTGTTGGTGTGATAAAGACAACCACCTGGCCTACTCAATTAAGATTAGAATTATTAAGCATTATTTCAGTCGATCTTTGAAAATCACCATCAAAATATGTTTTCTAATACTCTTTGACATGATCCACTAAGAGGGTAGCCTCATTTGGGAAATCAACATTCAGGGGAGTATCATGATTCTATATATAATATCACAACTTCTACACTGTAAAAACTATTGCGAGGAAACTCTTATCTATAGGGGAGTATCTATTCTATATATCGAGGAGCATCCGACTATGATATTATAAACAATTTTCTATTACCTCTGTTTTTTTGGGTTAGATGGGTTACAAGGGATCATTCCAAGGAAGTCCCATAAATGAACAATGTCTTTCCTAAAATGGAAGAAATCAAAACTGACTGTTGTAAAAGATAATGCTTAATGTTATCAATAATCGATATGGAACTCCTCATCCAATTTTTTAATAGGTACTTTATTCATTGGACACTAGAGGATCTTACACTATCCAACTAGATTCACATTAAATCAGTTTATATAGGTGAATAAACTGGTTATAGGTACAATCCATAGGTTAGAGATATCATAGTAGTGCATGTTATTGAGGTAGAGTACCACAACTAAATTCATTTAATAATAAAATTATTAGATGTGGGTGATGAATTTATATTGTTTCCTGATTTTTTCAGTTGGTAATAATTAAACCATTGGTAATTTAACATCCTTCAATGCACCTCATATTTTTGAGCAACAATGTTCTAATGATTTGTTCTTGATAACTAATTGAGAGTGTTAATGTTCAGGTTGCTCCAAAGTGATGAAGGATGGAGATCAATTTTATACAGGATGTGTTTTTTAGGCCATCGCCATCCTTGCAATGAAGCTCACCAGGGTCTCAAATTACGGTATGCTCATAGAACTAGGATTAGAAACTGGTTCATCTATGGTGAGGGGTGCTGTCAAGCTTTGGGACATGGGGTTGGGTAAGAAGAAGATGTGGGGGTTGAGGAAGAAGAGGAGGGTATTTTGGAACTTTTAAAACTTGAACATCCATTCCACAAACGAAATTGGATTACCCCTGATCCGAGCACCCAAGTCGGCCTGTGGAAAGGCTTGAGGGTCATTCTCAATCCCTTCGAGCTAACAACAATTGTCGAGACATCAAATTATGCTCTATGAGAATAATTTTCCTAGATAAATATTATTCAACAAGTAGCAGAATTCCATAAAAATTTCAGCATGGTGCGTCCATGCCTTAGATGTCCTCGCATAACAAAATAAGTAGTTTCAGGGGGGCAGGTTGCAGGGGGCAGGGGGGCAGGTTGGAGGGGGGCAGGGGGGCAGGGGGTAGGTTGGAGGGGGGCAGGGGGCAGGGGGGCAGGTTACAGGGGGGCAGGAGGAAGGTTGTAGGGGGCAGGGGGGCAGGGGGAAGTTTCAGGGGGGCAGGGGGGCAGGTTGGAGGGGGGAAGGGGGCAGGGGGTCAGGGGGCAGGTTGGAGGGGGGCAGGGGGGCAGGTTGCAGGGGGGAAGGGGGGCAGGTTGGAGTGGGGCAGGGGGTAGGGGGGCAGGGGGCACGTTGCAGGGGGGCAGGTTGGAGGGGGGCAGGGGGGCAGGTTGCAGGGGGGCAGGGGGGCAGGTTGGAGGGGGGCAGGGGGCAGGGGGCAGGGGGCAGGGGGGCAGGTTGCAGGGGGGCAGGGGGCACGTTGCAGGGGGGCAGGGGGGTAGGTTGGAGGGGGGCAGGGGGCAGGGGGGAGGGGGCCGGGGGGAGGGTGGAGGGGTGCAGCTGTGAGCATAATTTCACATCCTATTGAAGTATAGATTCAACGATTTTTATAGATCTAGAGAAGTTATATTTCATAGTAACTTTGAACCAATCTACCTTAGTTTTTACTCTAGTTTTGTTCTGTTTTGAACTTTAAATTTTATAAATTAATGTATATGTTTACACTTATAGGAGATGAAATTTTGGAAACCAAAGGTATTTATTCAACAAGAAAAGAAGGGAAATTTTTTCCAATGATCTCAAATGAATAGAGCATCTACACCATGGGAGTAATAGTTTAAATTCTGTGATTTTTCTACTTAAACTTGAAAATTCACTTCTTTTTTTTAGTTGAAATAAATGGTTGGAAGTTGCCTTTTAATAAATTTTGTATGCTGAAATCATCTTGTTAAATCTGTTGGTTGTTGCTTCCTTTTTTACTACCTTTTTGTATTGAAATTCTGGTGTGTATGCTTATTTTAATGTTTTACTAAAAATCATTTTTGAACTTCAAATGTTAACATGCATCTACATTAAAATCCATGAATATGTGTTGAAGTTGTTAATATAGTAACTAGTGGGTATCATTCATGCATTTTGTGTGATTGTTTGAACTCTATGTTCTTCATTTCTTTTGTTTTTAATATATTAGTTATATGCTTTGTTTGTAATTAGATAAAAAAATTCTTTATTGTTACAAATTGATGCATATATCTAATTAATCATTTCTACCATAGGACGAGGTTGTTGGTGTTGGTTCAAATGCGGGCACGTTGGCATGCAACCGACAAGCAAGAGGGAACATCCATTCTTGGTAATGGGCATCTATGTGAACTTCACTTCTCAGTTATTGGTTTTGATTAGAGTGATATTAACATATTATTTTGTTCCCATGTAGTTTTACAAACATAAAATAAAAATTTAATCAGGGAAAGGTGCCCCCAAAATACATGCCCCTCGAACTGGATGTTCTATCCAATGTTTATCTCTATATCAGGAAGGGGTACATTGTCCTCATTCAAGGATTTTCCCGGGGGTGGGCAAGCAGGGGGCATGGGGGGGGGGGCTGGCAGGAGCAGGGGTGGGGTTGGCAGGGGGACAAGCAGGGGGGGCTTGCAGGGGGACAAGCAGGGGGTGGCTGGGGGGGCTGGCAAGGGGTGCACGGGGGGCTGTCCGGGGGTGCATGGGGGGCTGTCCGGGGGTGCATGGGGGGTTGTCCGGGGGTGCACGGACAGGGGGGGTGTCCAGCAGGGGGGGTTGGCAGGGGGACAAGCAGGGGCGGGGGGGCTGGCAGGGGGAAGTGGGGGGGGGGGGTGGCGGCAGGGGGCAAGCAGGGGGCAGGGGGTGGCCGGGGGGGCTGGAAGGGGGACAAGCAGGGGGAAGGGGGGGGGGGGGGGCTGGCAGGGGGGCAAGCAGGGGGCAGGGGGGGGGGGGCTGGCAGGAGCAGGGGTGGGGCTGGCAGGGGGACAAGCAGGGGGGGCTTGCAGGGGGACAAGCAGGGGGTGGCTGGGGGGGCTGGCAAGGGGACAAGCGGGGGGGTGGCGGGGGGGGGGGGGGGGACTAACAGGGGACAGTGGGGGACTAGCAGGGGGCAGGGGGACTAGCAGGGGGGGGTCAGGGGGCAGGGGGGACTGGCAGGGGGTGGCAGGGGGGGCTGGCAAGGGGACAAGAAGGGGGGGTGGCGGGGGGGGGGGGGGGGGTACTAGCAGGGGGCAGTGGGGGACTAGCAGGGGGCAGGGGGGACTAGCAGGGGGGAGCTGGCAGGGGGACAAGCAGGGGGCAGGGGGGGCTGGGGGCTGGGGGCTGTCCGGGGGTGCACGGGGGGCTGTCTGGGGCTGGTCGGGGGGCTGCTCGGGGGTGCACGGGGGGCTGGCTGGGGCTGGCCGGGGGGGCTGTCCAGGGGTGCATGGGGGGCTGTCCGGGGGTGCACGGGGGGCTGTCCGGGGGTGCACGGGGGGCTGTCCGGGGGTGCACGGGGGGCTGTCCGGGGGTACTGGCAGGGGGGACTGGCCGGGGGTGGCATGGGGGTGTCCAGGGTGTGTCCAGGGGGTATTTTTTTTTATGAATTTGGACACCCTATAGCCACGGTTCAAAACCGTGGCTATTGATGTATTGCCGCGGTTTTAAACCGTGGCTATAGACATAATGCCACGGTTTTAAACCGTGGCTATAGATTTTGTCCGGCCTTTAGTATAGCCACGGTTGAAACCGTGGCATTAGGTATACAGCCACGGTTTTAACCGTGGCTATAAACCTATAGCCACGGTTTGAACCGTAGCTATAGAGTTAAAGCCACGGTTTGGAACCGTGGCTATAGGTCTAGGCCTATAGCCACGCCAAACTTGGCCACGGTTCCTCAAACCGTGGCTATTACCTATAGCCACGGTTTGAGGGCCTATAGCCACGGTTTAGAACCGTGGCTATAGCTCGAATTTCCAGTAGTGTATGGGATACATCAACTCCAGACTACGTGTCAGTTGATGTATCGACCCCCATTGGCTCGTGGAGCGGACCCTCCCAGAATCGAGTATGATGTGTGCGGGAACCCTAGAGCTGGCTGCGACTGCGATGATGATGAAGACTGCACTAAAATCCTCTGTGGGTTCGACAGCGATGACGACTACACTCAAATTCTCTGTGGGTTCGGCAGCGATGACAACTACACTGAAATCCTCTGTGGGTTCCACAACGATGACGACTGTACTGAAATCCTCCGTGGGTTCGGCAGCGATGACGACCGTACTGAAATCCTCCATGGGTTCAACGATGATGACTGATGTTCTTGTATCTTACGTGGGTATGGCAGTGTTTAACTCTGTTCTTGTATCCTACGTGGGTCTGGGAGAGTAGCCGGTCTGTATCCTATGTGGGTCTGACAGCTTAGCTGGTCTAGAATACTATGTGGGTCCCAGCTTAGATGAATCAGTGGCTACATCTGGTTATCTCTATCACCTTACGAAGTAGTATACCTGTGTGAGCTGAGTCTGGATTTTCGATCATTATCTTGGATATGATTGTCATGTTTTCCTGTGTTGTTTGAGAATTGTGTTCTCCTATGTGGACTTGTAGTGTTCTCTTATGTGGACTGTGTTGTGCTCTCCTATGTGGACATGTAGTGTTCTCCAGTGTGGACTGTGTTGAGCACTCCTTCGTGGAATTGCAGTGTTCTCATGTGTGGACTAAGTTGTGCTCTCCTCTGTGGATTTGTTGTGTTCTCTTGTGTGGACTGAGTTGTGTTCTCATGTGTGGACCGGGTTGTACATGGGCATTGGAGCTAGAGCCGAACTGGATTTGATGAATTAGGTGTATGTATGGGCAAATACTTAAGTAGATTTGGTTGTTACTTCATGATTGTATATTTTCTTTGTGCTTTATCCTTTCTGGATTCAGGGAGACCTTCAGGCATCTCGGGGTCCCTACTGAGTATCGTACACTCACCCCTGCACGGGCTTTGCCCGCACTACATTGTGTTGGTTGCAGACGACGGACATCACTGATTGTGGTTGATGCTTGTAGAGCTGGACAGTACCCGGATGAGGATCTCACGACGAGTTGTTTCCTAGTGGTGGATAGCACGTCGAGTCGGTGCGCGGAGGTGGATTCACGACTAGTCGGTACCCGGAGGAGATGGACGGACGTGGAGTGCTGAGGAGGAGATATGTACCTACCCTTCATGTAGGAAACTAGAGGATGATCCAGGAGCGGCTTGTCATCTTCAGCTGTTGTTCATTGAGATGTACTTTACTTTCAGTTGTAGTTGTACTTTTCAGTTGGGTTTGTATTCTGGCCCATTTACCTTTTAGTACCTTCTTTTTTACTCATTGTTGCATATACTTTTACTCTGTGGTGTTTGTTTCTTTTATAAAGGCAATTCCTTCACTTTTGATTGGGTTTTACGCCTTTGGGGCAAGTCTCCAGCCCCTTTCCTATGGAAGGCGGGCTTGGGGTAGTCACAACATTGGCCCTGAGGACGGGTCGTGACAAATTGGTATCAAAGGGGGGTTCAGATCTACCACAGAACTCCGGACTCTGATCTTTCTTCTCTGTGAAGAAATAGTGTTAGTGGTATTGAGTTTGGTTATCAGTCCAGGGAGTCCAGTGTTGGTGCAGTGGCCGACGTAACTATACACCAGGACCCTGGCTTCTGATTTCTGACTTAGTGCACGAAAACATTGATTGCATGTGTGTTTCAAAATTTTTATTTATGATTACTTTGTATCAGCTCACTAGGTATAATGTTTGACCATGGAGCACCTGTTCCTTATATGGATGCTGCTAAGAAGACAGCTAGCTAGGGTTCCCGAAAAAATGTACACAATGACGACCCACCGAGGGATGAGGTTCCGGTGTGTGGCCCTGTTACTATGTTCAAACCTTCGGGTGGTGTACCAACAACACCACCACCTGTTGGGTAGCATAAGCCTCCAAGATTTTGAGGCGAGATAGTTCCCAGGAAGTATAGGAATGGATGGAGGCGATTGTTAGTGTTTTCAACCAGTGTAGACACTAGTAGGGCAGATGGTGATCTTAGCTACTAGTGTTTTATAGTGAGTGACCATGAGGATGGTCTGTTTAGTGAAGAGGCTTCGGTATGTGGACAGATGCTTGATATAGTAACTTCAGGTAGTGTGTCAGCTACATCACTACTTGTTGGTCAGCAGACACTACCGGCGGTACCCGTAGAGGAAACTTGTAGGCTTAGTGCCTTACATGTTTCAGCAACAAATATCACTCTAGTTATGAGGCAAGCTCGACTCACAGGCAGCTCAGGACTGACCTGAGGAGCTGTCTGAGAGTTTCCTAGAGCTTATACATCTTCGGAAGGACGACGTGTCGGTAGCTGCGAATTCATCGGGGCATACCAAACCATACCTGGTACTCGATGACTATGATGCGATCAGTGCTTCAGGGCTCGGACCTCTGAGTGAGGTGTGTCTAAAGGACATCCGAGCCATCACTTCTTTCTCTATACATTACTACTTATACTAGGGTGATAGATAGAACCTTTGTGGTTGATAATTCTTTGGCTGAGTGGATTCAGCCAGTTAAGGTTAGCATTGGGAAAGCAGGAAACTTGCTCCAGTATCGAAGACTTGGGTGTGTAAAATGTTTCTAGTAGAGGAAGTGAAAAGGACAGATGAATCTGCAGGGCAGCAGACGTGGAAGTGGAGCTAGGATAGCAACATGGGGTGGTGAACAGTTAGACATGTTGTAACCACCTGCCTTGGTAATCCCCGCTAGGCTCAGGGAGTTGGAGGGCAGGGGAATGAGTAGCTGCATGCGGTCCAGGAGTGCGACCGAAAGGGCTATAAGAATGATTCAAAGTACGGACTGTGTATTATGCTAGCTTCCGTAGCAATAGACATCGATACGAATCATTCCTTCCTTCTATGAATCTTGTCCCAAACCTACAGTTTCCGGTTAATCCGTTGACTTGACCCTCACATCTGGAGATACCTTTGGGAGGAGAATCAATAATCAATCTTACGCCGACAGTGTGATCTGACCCTTGAGGTGAGATTTTCGGTTGGAACCTCTTGGTGGAAGCGTCGAGGCCTTACGACGTTAGTTTGGGTATGGACTGGGCAATCACAATTTATACACGAATTGATGGAATTAGGCAGATGTCGGGATGGGTTTTCCTTGGTCGGCTAAAAGGGAAGCCCAGGTAGCACAGGCTTAACTCATTCTTAGGAGGGTGTAACCGATCACTCTTGGGTCGGCCAACATTACCCTCATGGCTGTAGGAGTTTTGAGCTTCAGTTCTAATCAGGAAATGGAGGTCTCTAGAGTTTGAGTATGGTGACCACGTTCTTATACGGGTCTCACCTCGAAGAGTTTCACGGAGATGTTGTTGAGGCGGAGGGATTTCTCCTAGGTTTAACGGACCTTTCTATGTCCTCATCAGGGTAGGCGAGGTGGTTTACAACATTACCTTTCCACCTTAGTTACTCTGGGTGCATGATGTCATCCACGTGACTCAGCTAAAGAGATACGTGCATGACCCTTCACACATCATCGACCGTAGGGAGTTGGATGTTGATGATAGGGCGACATTCACAGAGGTTCTAGTGGAGAACGAGGATCGACAGGTGCAAGTCCTATGTGGATGGTCGATTCCTCGGTTGCGCTTTCACTGGAAGAATGGGACCCTCCAGGAGATCACATGGGAGTGGAAGGCTCATTTGCGTGCACAGTATCACTTTTGTTTCTCTAGTTTGTGTTATAGCTTTACGGGGACGTAAAGCCTTGAGGTGGGAGTAATGTCAAGACCCGAAAATTTCAAAGAAATTTTTTTCTTAATTTCTTTGGAATTTTTCAAGACTGTGGCTTCTGACGGCACCAAATTCTGAGGCACGGTGTGCCCGAAATCAATTTCCAGAGTTTAGGTCGTGTACGTTCAGTGAACGAACGAGCGAGTTTTTTTAACCTTCGAAATGGTACTCAGAATCGAATTTCGAGGGCACCGATGAAAGCGAAACGCCAATTATTTCTTAATAAGACCTTCACTGGGGTTCCATTTTCTCGGGAAGAGCTGTTAAAAAAATGGAATAAGTGTTAAGTGAAATAATGTTGTGTACAACTTATTTCACTTCCTAGTGGTTTAAGCCCATAAGTGGGAGTTGGGTGGAACCCACTTGAACCTAAATCCTATTAAAAGGATCTTGTGATGTGGGGCCCAAATGAGCCCCATCCCTTCAAATTTCTTAACATCTCTAACCCCCCCCCCCCCACCACTTTAATTATGTGACACACCCTCTCATTAATGATGCCAACTTTACTTCATTTAATTTTGACAAGCTCAAGATTATTTAAGTTAAGTTAATTTAACCTTTGAATTTTGGAAATGCATGGGTTGGGTAATAAAGTAAGAAGAGTCTTATTTTATTTGGGGTTGGTTGGTTGGTTGTGTGGGAAATGGGAGGAGATAGAACAGGTCTTCTTCATTGGGGAACGTGAAGAACGTCAGGACCTCAACGAAGAACGCCGTCACCACATGGAGTGCTTGACGTGCCGTTTTTCTCCTCTCCACAGCCGGTGTGAGACACCATCCACCTTGGACGTACGCCGACGTCGTCAACCACGACCTCGACCTCCTTCACCGTTGTTGAGGTAGGGGTTTTGTTTTTTACGTTCAGATTTTAATTTGACGTTCTTTGATATTTTTGGACACCTTTTATCAAAATAACGGAGGAGGTCAGACCGCACAAACACGGCCAAACCTCCTCCCCTTTTTGTTGTGGTTATCTTCATGGATTGAAATGGACGCGACGTAGTGTCGTCGTACCACGCGGGAACGATGGAACCGTGGCCGGAGCGCACCGTGGCGAAGAAGCGCGGCGCCATCGCGCCACACTGAATCCGAAGAACCCGCGACGGAGGGGCGCAGCGCTATAGCTCTGCGCTGGAGCTTCAAGAATGGTCGTGGCCATGGCGGAGGGGCGCGACGCCATCGCGCCGCGCCGGTCGGAAAGGAGCCACACTAGAGCAACAGGAGTCAGTCGACCTCATCGGCTGCTGGTAAGTAAGAGGAAGCCACGACTGTGGGCACAGTGGTTCTGCAAGGGGGGCACCCGGATCCACCAGCCGTCGGCGTTCAAGGGAGATGATACCCGTGATTGGGGTCCCGCGGCGGCGGCACCGGCCGGCCAACCGGGCCGGCCGTTCGGCGGGGTGGCCGGTGGTCGTAACACCCAGCGGTTGACTGGGCGGGTCCCCTCAATGTGGGGGGCCACTATTTTGAGACAAGGGGGGCAGCACCCCCCCCCCTTTCTGCGTGCACTCCGTACATGTGTGTCGCGCCGTGCCAGACCAACCGGCCTACTAGGCTGGGCCGCCCAGACCGGGCCACGCCTCGCCGGCTGGGCCAGGCCGCGCCGGCTGGGCCGGGCCACGCCCACCGAGCTGGGCTGTGCCCTAATGGGTCGGACCCAGACCTAGGTCAGGTCGACCTCGTTCGGGCTGACCCAGGGGGTACTGGGCCGGGTCGGACCGGGCCCAGACCCCCCTGTTTTCGGACAGTTCCGTTCAAAATCCCATATCATGGGATACAGACCTCCGATCGATGCAGCGTCAGTTGAGATACGATCCTTGGAATGAGATGGTCATTTCGGTATATTACACTAAAGGTTTAGGAGAAGTTTATGTATGGCCGGGTTGGTTCAAACACAAAACCAACCTGGCCCTCAGGGCGGAAACACTTATAACGTAAGCTCCAGACGTCTGATTGATGTGCCATCTAATTTTTTTGATTCCTCTTAGTGAGAAGAACTTTTTGGCCTACTCCGCTCGAGGTTTGGACGCAGTTGGAGTGCAGTCGGGTTGATTTTGAATTAAAAACCCACAGGACCCCTGGAACAAAAAATCCAATAACTCTCAGACCGGGTGTTCGATTGACACACAGTCTGTCGCGTTGATTTCCTTTTGTCGAGAAGGAACTTTGGGATAAATCAAATCTAGAATATTTGTCAGTTGATGTATCTCCCCCTTGGCTCGTGGAGGGGAGCCTCTTGGAATCAGGCATGCTGTGCGGGAACCCTAGAGCTGACTGCGACTGCGACGATGATGACGACTGCAATGAAATCCTCCGTGGGTTCGGCAGTGATAAAGACTACATGGAAATACTCTATGGGTTCGACAGCATTGATGACGGCACTGAAATCCTCCGTGGGTTCGTCAGCGATGACGACTACACTGAAATCCTCCGTGGGTTCGGCAGCGATGATGATCGTACTGAAATCCTCTGCGGGTTCGGCAGTGATGACTACCGTACTGAAATCCTTTGTGGGATCGATGGAGATGACTATTGTTCTTGTATCCTACATGGGTCTGGCAGTGTTTGACTCTGTTCTTGTATCCTACGTGGGTCTGGTAGAGTAGCTGGTCTGTACCCTATGTGGGTCCGACAGATTAGCTGGTCTAGTATCCTATGTGGGTCCCAACTTAGATGAATCAGTGGCTACATCTGATCATCTCCATCAACTTACGAAGATGTATACTTGTGTGAGATGAGTCTTGACTTTCAATCATTATCTTGGATATTATTGTCATGTTTTCCTGTGTGTATTGAGAATTGTGTTCTGCTATGTGGACTTGTAGTGTTATCCTGTGTGGACTGTGTTGTGCTCTCTTATGTGGACTTGTAGTGTTCTCCTGTGTGGACTGTGTTGTGCACTCCTTCATGGACTTGTAGTGTTCTCCTGTTGTACTGAGTTGTGCACTCTTATGTGGATTTTTTTTGTGTTCTCTTGTGTGGACTGAGTTGTGTTCTCCTGTGTGGACCCGGTTGTACATGGGCTCTTGATCTAGAGCCGAACTGGATTTGATGACTTAGGTATATGTATGGGCATATACCTAAGTAGAGTTGGTTGTTATTTCATTATTTTATCTTTTTTTGTGTTGTATCCTTTTTAGACTCAGGGAGACCTTCGGGTGTCTCAGGGCCCTAATGAGTATCGTACACTCACCCCTGCATGGGCTTCGCCCACACTACGCTGTGTTGGTTGCAGATGACAAGCATCACTGATTGTGGTTGAGGATTGTAGAGTTGGACAGTACACAGAGGAGGATCTCACGACGAGTCATTGCCCTGAGGTGGATATCACATCGAGTCAGTTCCCGGAGGTTGATTCATGACGAGTCGGTACCCGGAGGAGACGGACGGACATGGAGTGATGAGGAGGAGATATGTACCTACCCATCAGGTAGGAAACCAGAGGATCATCCAGGAGCGTCTTGTCACCTTCAGCTGTTGTTCTTTGAGTTGTACTTTACATTAAGTTGTAGTTGTACTTTTCAGTTGGGTTTGTATTCTGGCCCATTTACCTTTCAGCACGTTCTTTTTTTACTTAGTGTTGCTTCTGCTTTTACTCTATGGTGTTTGTTACTTTTATAAAGGCAATGCCTTCCCTTTTTATCAGGATTTATGCCTTTGGTGCTAGTCTCCAGCCCCTGTCCTATGGAAGGTAGGCTTGGGGTAGTGACGACACGAGCCCCGAGGGTGGGTCGTGACATTTATATGCTCAAGTGATGATGGGGTCAGGCAGTGTGATAAAATCCACTGCATCAGTAGGAAGTCCCTCAATGTATCTCATCAAACGTTTCCCATTGATTGTAAAGCTCCTTCATGTGTCCTCTTGTGTGATCTCCACTTCACAATAAGGAAAAAATTAGTCAATACATAAGGACCTAACCATATGGAATGCAACTTACCAGACATCAACTTCAGTCATGAAATGTAGTGAAGGACTTTCTCTCCAACATGAAACTATCTTTATTAGATCATTTTGTCATGAGCTGATTTAGATCATTCCTTATAGAGCCTAGAGTTATCATATGATGACAATCGAATCTCCTCATGTTCTTGAATTTTCTGCTTCCTTTGGATTTCAGGTTGGACCAAATCCATGTTACATTTCTTTATTGCCCAATAAGCCTGATGCTCGACTTCCATGGGAAGATGAAAGGTCGTACCAAAGATAATCCGAAATGGGGACATACCAATGGGAGTCTTGTATGTTGATCTATAATCCCACATTGCATCATCCAAGCACTTTCTCCAATCCTTCCTATTTGGCTGTATAGTTTTCTCCAAAATTGGTTTCAATTATCTATTTGAAACCTCAGCCTGGCCATTTTTTTGGGAGTGGTATGGTGTTGATGATTTGTGTGTCACCCCATACTTCTAAATATGGGATGAAAATTTACGATTGGATTAGTGTGTCCCTTGGTCAATGATTATGGCATTCGTTACTCCAAACCTACAAAAAATATTTGCTCTGACAAAGTCCCCAACAACATGAGAATCATCAGTCCTGATGGCCTTAGCCTCTACACATTTACTCACATAATCAACAATGACCAAAATATATAAAAGTAGAAATGAACTAGGAAAAGGGCCTATAAAATCAATGCCCGATGCATAAAAAATCTCATAGAATAGTATGGGTTGTTGGGGAATCTCATGTCTCCTAGAAATTTTCCCAGTGTGTTGGCAATGAGAGCATGACTTCCAAAACACATGGGCATCATGGAATAAGCTAGGAAAATATAATCCAAAGTCCAAAAAATTCCAAGCAGTCTGTTGGGGTTCAAAGTGTCCACAACAAGCAAGTGTATGCCAAAAATGTAAAACAGACTCTAACTCATGATTTGGAACACACCTCCTAATAAAATGATCACTACACATGTGCCAGAGTTATGGATCATCCTAAACATAATACCGTGACTCACTTTTTAAATTTTGGACTGGATGTTTCTCTAAATTGGCAAGGATTTCAGAGGCAACAAGGTAGTTAACTAAATCTGAATACCAAGGATGTGTACCAGAGATGGAATAAAGATGCTCATCAGGGAAAGTGTCCCGGAGTGGTACTTGGTCCAAGGTTTCATCCTATAGTGTGTGAGTAAGCCTACTCATGTGGTTTGCCACCAAGTTTTCTGACCCCTTTTTTGTTTTATCTCAATATAAAATTCTTGATGAAGGAGCATCCATCGGATTAGCTTGGGATTTACATCTAGATTCTTCAAGAGGTGCCTCCGAGCTACATGGTTATAAAAAACAGCCACTTTAGATCCCAATAATTATAAAAGGAATTTATCTAAATTGAATATGACAGCAAGAAAATCCTTTTCTGTGGTTGTGTAGTTTGATTGGGCTGAATCTAGTGTCCTCAACGTAGAGGCAATCACATGTGAATTTCCCTCCACCCTCTGAGATAAGACATCTCCAAGTGAGAAGTTGGAGGCATAACACATAATCTCAAAAGGAATCTCCCTCCGTGGGGGCTGTATTACTGATGGAGTGGTCAGACACTTCTTTAGATTGTCAAAGTATGTCCTACAAGAATCATTAAACATAAAATCAGAACCCTTTTGAAGTAATCGTGACATTGGAAGAGCAATCTTACTAAAATCTTTGATGAAGCGTCGATAAAATCCTGCATGCCCGAGGAAAGATCTAACATCACACACACATGAAGGATATGGTAAAGATGAAATAATATCTAGCTTAGATTTATCATCCTCTATCCCATGTCTTGACACTACATGCCCTAAGACAATGTCATGCTCTACCATGAAATGACACTTTTCAAAGTTCAAGACCAGATTCTTCTCAATACAATGATTCAACACCTTTCCCAAAACACATAGACATTCATCAAATGAAGACCCATAAACTGTAAAATCATCCATAAATACCTACTTCCAGGTCTCAATAAAATTAGAAAAAATACTCACCATGCATATCTGGAAGGTACCTGGGGCATAGAAAAGATTAAATGGAATCCTTCGATAGGAAAATGTATCAAAAGGACAAGTGAATGTTGTTTTATCCTGATCATCCAGAGCAATAAGAACCCGAAAATATCTATAAAATCCATCTAAGAAACAATAATGTTTTTCCCATCAAGTATCTCAAGCATCTGATCAATAAAGCGGAGGGTGAAATGGTCCTTGTGAGTAGATTGATTTAGTTTCCTATAATCAATACACACGCGCTAACTGTTTTGCACCCTCATTGGAAGTAATTCATCTTTATCATTTTGAACAATAGTAACACCACTTTTCTTAGGCACAACCTGAATAGGACTTACACACTTAGAATCTGAAATGGGATAGATTATACCCTCCTCGAGAAATTTTTCAACCTCTTTTTTAACAACATCCAAAAGTGTTGGATTGAGTCTCTTTTGTGGCTGCCTAACCAGTTTAGCCCCATCCTCCAAAAGAATCCTATTCATGAAAATAGAGGGGATAATACCTAATATTTCATATAAGGTCCACCCAATTGCCCTAATTTTCTCCCTCAAAATATTCAAATGTTTTTCTTCATGTTCAAAAAGGATATTGTTAGCAATGATAATAGGTAATTTCTCACCACTTAACAAGTATGAGTATTTTATATTTGGTGGAAATGGCTTGAGTTTCAATGTAGGGGGGTGGTGTAAGGAGGGATACATAGAAGGAACTGAAATATGTTCACAAAGAGCATCAGTATCAGAATATACATCATCAGAATCAGAGAATAAAGCATCAAATCCATCAGCATACTCAACAGCCACTTCCTAATTAGAGTTCACAAGATAAAAATTATAATATGACTCCATTTCAAAATCAAATCTAATAGATTCTTGTGCATTATAAATAAGTGTGGAATTACTATTAGACATGAAACTAGAACCAATAATCATAATATCCCTAACAATATAACAATAAAATTCCATTGGGTTTTTATTTGGTGGTTCAAAATGGGGGATAACAAATGCAGAATGTTCCTCTGAGGGGTACTTCATGGAATCCATTACAATAAATATCACAACTCCATCCCCAAATACCCTGGAAAGTGTACCCTCGTTAACATTTATGATTTTTTTTTGCAGTTTTGAGGAAGGGTCTACCTAAGATAATGGGGGAATGAGAACTTAACTGATCATCCTCCATGTTAAGCACGTAGAAATCTGCTGTAAAGATCATGTGTCGTACCAAAAAAATACATCCTCAAGAACTCCCACTAGATATAATTTATCTCTATTCTCCAACTAAACCACTGCTCTCGTCGGTTTTATCTCACCAACCTACAATAAAGAGAATACAGAGTGAGGCATCACATTTATGGAAGCTCCCATATCAGAAAGTGCATCAGAAAATTGAAACTCCCCTATGGTGAATGGGATGGTGAATGTACCTGGATCCTTGCACATTTGTCAGCATTGATATAGTTGGTGTAATGAGTGCTGACACATTCCTTCCAAGATTTATCCTCTCATTTCCCTTCATCGCTCTTCGATTGGTACAATGTTATTTTAAGAATTTCACATACATTGGGATTTTCATGATGACTCCAAGTAAAGGGATGTTGATCTCCACACGCTTTAATGTATCCAAAACTTCTTTTTTACATCACCTCCTCGGCCATCTTCTTGGTTTGTACAACCCTATTTGGAAATGGAAGGGGTTTAGAAGGAAGATAATCAATCTTTTTCTTACCTTTATCTTTCTCCTTGAATTTCTCATCAGTTGGTATGGAATGCGGCTTCTCCATATTTGAGGTGAATCTCGGTGTATTGCTAGGTACAAATGTATCATTCACTTTCTTCCCACTTCTTAATGTGATGGCACTGAAATTACACTTGGGATTTGGAGTAGGTTGGTAAGGTAGATTTCCAGAATTCTTACTTACCAATTCATGGAGGTCAATGGCAATCTTGCTCATTGGATTCTTCAACTCCCGCAGCTATGAACCATGACTCTCCAGCTCATTCTGTTGATTAAGAACAATTTTTTTCACAAGTTCATAAGTGTTAGAATCTACCTTGGATGGGGTATTCCCTTATTGTTGGCTTGTTGATGCTTGAGATTCATATCTCATTTGGGGTTAATGGAAGCCCTCCTGGAAAGGTGGAGGATTCTGGAAGTTTTGTTGAAAGGGGGGAATTTTTTGTTGTCCAGAGACATAACTCATGTAGGGTTGATCCTTCCACCCTTGGTTGTATGTTGGAGGAAATGAATCAATATTCTTTTGGGGTTATGTCTGTTGTTGCAGATGATATGGTCTCCCTGGAAATACAGATGTGCAATCCTCTATCTCTTGTAGTTGTGGGAAACAGTCAGTTGGGTGGCTTGTCTCAGTGCAAATTCCACATGGCCTTGAAGGAGGTGGTTGGGATGTATTTTGTTCCAAAACAATCTGACTCACCATAGTTGTCAACTCTTCTAATTTGGTATCAATAAAATGACTCTCAAGAGAAGAAGGACTTACCTAATGTACTCCCCTGACATGTGGTGTACCTCTATCACAAAATTGTTGGGAGTTTTGGGACATTTTGTCGATCAACGCACGTACAGCTACTGGTGTCTTGTCCACCAACACTCCTCCAACTACAGCATCCACCATGCTTCTCTCCGTTGTTGTGAGTCCATCATAGAAGTATTGGATGAGTAGTTTCTCACTAATTTGGTGATGTGGGAATCTTGCACACAACTTCTTGAATCGCTCCCAGTACTCATACATTGACTCCCCTTGTGCTTGCTTGATCCTAGAGATCTCTTTACAAAGGGATGTGGTCCTTGATGCTTGAAAAAATCTCTACATGAAAAGACATTTTAAATCGTTCCAAGATGTTACATCTTTGGGTTGTAAATAATACATCCAATCTTTCGCAGCTCTATCAAGTGAGAATGGGAATGTTCATAATTTGATTTGGTATTCAGATACATTTTTTGGTTTCAAGGTCGAGCAAACCACATTAAATTCCATAAGGTGTTTATTGGGATCCTCACTTGAGATACCATGAAATTTTGGAAGAAGATAAATTAATCCAGATTTTAATTCAAAGTCTGATTCATGATTTGGGTATGCATTAAAATTTGGTTGATAGTTAATATTAGGTGAATCCAATTCTCAAAAGGTTATATTAATTTTATTTCCATTATTCTCAGCCATTGTTTCTTGTTTTATGGTTTAATTTGAATTTCATACAATTTCAATTATCTGAATGTGGAGGAATTCTCCAACTGGTTTAATATTGAAACTTCCCGTAGACTGAGAATGTCTAATTCGTGCCCTAAGGCTACGTTCAATCTCAGGGTCAAGATCTAAGAGATATTCAGGATTAGTTTGGGTCATAAATCAAATAAAAATGAAAAGTAGGAAAGTGGACCATAGTAAAATAAAAATAATAAGTTTGAGTTGATGGTCCAAAAAGAAGTTGAAGAAAATAAAAGAAGAAGAAGAAAAATTAGATTGGGTAAAAAAGGAAGAAAGAAGAGAGGAAGTGAATAAAATTTAAAATAAAATAAATAACTCTAATTGGTTGAAATAATTACTTGCCTCCCAAGAAATGAAACCAATTTGAAATGTACTATCATGGGCGCCCACAAATTATTATTGTTTTTGGGTACTTAGGTGTAGTAGAGTGGATGACCAAGGTCGTCTCCCAATGGTGGAAGTGAGTTAAAACAGCTTCATAAAGGTATTCTAAAAACAAAATTAAAATGAATTAAAAGACTACTTAAAAGGATGGGGATTTTTTTATCATTTAAAAAACTTGAATAAGTTTTATAGAAGAAGATTTCATTTTTCATGTTTTTTATTTTAAAATGAAGTTTGATTAAAAAAACACAAAAAGAAGATGTTTTTTAGAAAATATTTTTAAAGGTGTAATCGATCTAACTCTAACTCTTCATTAACTTATAAATAATTATCATTTAAATCAATTTATAATTAATTATTATCCCCTTATTTGTTAACCCTAGAACCCTATGAGAATTAACTTAACCATAAATATGAAATTACTTAAACCCGAGGCTAGCTTCGGAACATGCAATCACAACACCATACTTTGACTGTTTTTCTATAGTTAGCTTATGGTCAGTGGTTAATTAGAGAACATATGCATTCGATAATTGAGGATGAATTTTCGTTAGGGATTATATTTTAATTCTACAAATATATCCCGTGTGGTCTTGTATTACCGATTAAGACCACACTCTCACAATTTACACAAAGTGATGACCTCACGTGTTTTTGTGTTAGTTTGTTCAATTTCTTGCTAGATTTCTTATAATTTTAAACAAACAACTCATGGATAATATTAAGTGAATTATAGTATCTCAATGATTCAAAATAATTAATTTAAGAGGGTAGAATATAGATCAATCACTAAGAAAACTACTCTTCCATGGGTGGTGTGGTCATCATGGAGACGTCTTGCATGAGAAAAGGATTGAAAGGGTACAACCCAATATATTATCCACTATTTATATCAACCCAATTAAAAAGATTAATAGAAGAATAAAAGTGAAGAATACAGAAGACTAATTTAAAAAAATTCAAGATACAAACACGAAACAAAAGAAATACAATGAGGAGGTGGGAGAGGAGAGCCTTCTTGGAATAGAGGTTTTCACAAATCCTTACTTCTTACAAGAGTTGTGAGGGGCTCCCAAGATACACCATTTCGGCCACACCTTCCCAAAGCCTCGACCAACCCTCAAAAGAGTGAAAGAATCCTTTAAATAGATTTTGGGAGGGCTAGGGTTACAAAACATTATTAAATGTGAAAGAGAAATCGGCCATATATTTTAATCCCAATTTTACCACATAGTTGACCTCAAAATCGCGTGTATTGTCTGGCCTTCTAGAATTATGATTTGTGCATAATCATTTTCCAGAGCTTCTCTTAAAAGATGGGCTCAATCCATGCCTGGATGAAGAATATAAGGTCCAAATGGTGAAGTGATGTCCAATATGGATATTTCAGTCCATCTTTGACTTAATGAACCATTTACACCACTCAAATGCATGATCCAGCTCACACGTCTGGAATAGAATTTGTATCCCATTAAGTTAATAAAATATTTGAAAAATTTTATGTCAAAAATAATTTATAGAAAAATATTTATTCCTGAAATACTAAAGTAAATTTTAAAAGGGTAAAACTAGAATTTTCATCAAATTTTAAAATGAATGATCTAATCCAAAATATTTCATAATGGAACATATTTAGTATAATGTGTGGAAATAATATCATCTATTATCAATATAATTTTCAATAAAATTGTGTTTTACCAATTTTCAATTAATGACTGCTTAATATTCTTTACAAATTTCCATCAAGAACAACATGATAAATGCAGAAAGGCATAGATATCACACTTTCATGAAAATCATGATGAAAACCGTTATCACAGTACAAGAAGCAACATCACCATGCAATCAATACCAATTATTTAATCTGGTTCATGTAATTATTAGGTTAATTTCATTGTGATCTAAAGGGATAAATCATGCTAGCTCTATGATTTCACATAAATAAATAGAGAATCAACGAATCCACTACCTTAAAAAATTTTCTATATTCTTTACATGAGAACATGCCACACAACAGATCATGATCACCTCTCTCAGAATAACTACATTCACCCAAGGAAGTTGTCGCACCATCACATCTTCCAACAACTAATAAAACTCCATTAGAAACATATAGATCATGTCCCATAGTATATAAAGGATAAAATGGAGGAAACCGATCAATGAATCCACATGAACGGAGGCAGAACATATCACATATCGATGATAGATCACTATAGATAAAAGTTGAAAGCCTGAGACCAATTCCTAGTGAAGGGATATCCAAAAAACTAAAGAGGGGACTACTAGGTCACCTAGAAAGAGAGAGAGGAAATATGCATCCATAGGGTTTGAAGAACCCGAGCGGCTGAAATGTTTTAAAACATACAACATCGTGGTGTTACACGATGTGTAATCCCCGTTCACATAGATTAACCCTCAGATTTTGGTTTTTTTTTCAGAAAATGTGTTTCTTCATCACATTATTTATTTTCCAAACCCTAAAATATTACACTTCGTGAAACCCTAGTTCACATCATGTAACCTTTTTTCATGATTTGGAAGCCCCCTACATCCAACATTTAGAGACCTAACCACTCCAAAATATTCCAAGCCTCCTCTAAGAACCTTGGTCTCCAAAAACATATAAATGTTCCATCCACGTGGATATGGGCCCTTACATTCAACATGTTGTAAAATTATCCTCACTCAAAACAAAACAATTATTAATGTCTATATGCATTAATTATTTTTAGATAAAATAATTTATTTATAAATTCTTGTTTTTACATGTTTGACATTTATTTTTCATTCAAAAATTTCAAAGACAAAAAAATAGTGCACCCTTCCCCCAAAATTTCATTGAATAAAATAATAAAAGTTTAAAATTATTTAAATATAATGGTAGAAGGATAAAACCATGGATTTTGAATATGGTTAAGATGTTACCTGATATTGGGTTTTTGGTTATGTAAAGTATTGTTGTCTTATTTTAATAAAAATGATTAGTTTATCCCCAATACCTTGGTGGATGTGGTTTCATGATTAGAAACCACAACATATGCTTCTTTCCTGTGTGTTTCCTCAAACAATTTTTCTCAAATCCAAATAATTTATTTTACATTGAGGTCCTATTTATAAAAATAAGTCATTTTTTCAACTCCCCTTTTTATTTTGATTCATTCATGTTGTGAAAGGTAGGTGAAATAATGAATTGAGTCACCTAAACATGAAACAAACATAAAAAATAGGCCTTAATGAAAACAAAAAGATCATCATTTTCAAAATTTAATTGATCAATAAAATTCAAGGAGAATGGAGAAAATAAAATAGCAGGCTAGAAAACTTTCAATTTATTTTCATCCATCTCAGTTGTGGCCTAGAAAACAATAAATTTCTTAACATCCTTACAATTAATATTTTCAGTGAAGTTATGGTGATTAAAAATTCATTAAAATATGGAATTTCAAATCCATCATGACCCTCCAGGAGATAAAAAAAATTATGCTAAATCATCAATATCTATAATGGAATTAGTAGAAAAAATATCGGGTTCAAAATAATCAATATCACAAATTAACATAGATTCTTCAAAAAAATTAGAAAACTTCCTAATACTGTCTATCTTATTCTCCATTAAAATAATATATGGACCCTGAGAGAATGTATTATGTGGGAGTGAGTTATTCAACCTCCTATGGGATCAAATAAAAATAAAGAACCTCTTATCTGGTGTCTTCTATAGAAAATGATAATTTATCTTGAGCCAAAACCTCATGTTCATGGATGAAAAAATCAATATAGAACATATTACAGTCAAAATAATCACAATTAAAACTAAAAGAAGGTTGTTCTTACAAATTGTGTTCAGATTCATTCAAGATTTATTATCCCATATCTAGCTAGATAATAATATATTACACAACATGGGGATCCTTCATCTTCAATAATGATTCTCCCTCATTGATCTCCTCATCAACTGATGATAGATTGAATTATTCTTAGTAAACCTCTTCTGGATAATACTAATGGGAAATATGTAACAATTAATTATGTTATTTGGATAAGGAATCCTTAACAGTTACCCTATGTTCTTTATAATCTTCAATGAGTTTAGGATAATATTTTACACATAAAATAATTAAAAACAATCCTCTTTGGAATAAACCATGGGAAATAACTATCATAAGGTTTTTGGTTTTGTTTAAATTATTTTATAAATCCGAAAACATATGTTTGGGAAATAATAAATAAATCCACTCTATTTACCTATATAAACACACCCACAATCCACATACTGATAAAAAAATACCATTTAAAACTTCTTTACTCTACCATATCCCATCTATAGTCATCCCAAGGTTCTCTTATACTCTCAGTAAGCTCCTCCCAATCATTGGGTAGCACCCTCTAAAGGTAAGAGACCTCACTATCTTCTTTTAAATTCAAGAACCTTATTTGTAATTATCATTTTAAATATCAAATGTATATATTAGTATGACATTAAAAAGATCCCCCAACTGTACAATTTATCTCTTAATATATAGTGTTCATTTATACCCTATCATTATATCATTTATCTAAGCTATTACTATGGTGAAATTTAGTAAGGGATTTTACCTTTTCCCCATTTTTTAATAACCATAATTATGTAATGCACATTTTCTTCCAGTTACTATTTATAGGATATGATCTTCCACATACCAGTTACTACCCTTATGGTTTCCATGTGATGAGTGACCCATTCCACTCTCATTAATCCTTACCATGATTCATTATGTACCCCCGTTACACTGCCAAAATTCTTCAATGATTTTTCCATCCAATGTTTTTATTCAAGAACCCTCCTCATCTAATGCCTAATAATTCCAAAATTTTCAGGTTCTATTATGTTCATAAATATCCCTCAAACATTAAATTATTTACTTCCATGTGATTAGAGAATCCTTTATCTCTAAATTAACCATATTATAGATCTTCATGAACTTCTGTTACACTATCAAAATTTCACTGCAATTTTCTTATGCCGAAAATTTGTCATGTAGATAACTGTACCCATTTCCAATCAAGTGTATTCAATTAGTTGTACCTATACACATTTTATCAGGCACTTAAATGTATTTAACCCACAAAACATAACCATGGGACTAAATTTTATGAAATATGTTCTTATGTTATATGATCGATGTGGAACACTAAGGCATTTACATGATATGATTATGATGGTTTCACTCAGAAAACTCTCTAATTCATTGGGGAATTTTTTAGTCTCATGATATTACAAGTATGGTTCATAGGAGGTTATCCTAAGAACATAATGTTAGATGTCATGGTGGTTAACCTAGGCCTAGGATTATGATATCATGTTTGAAGTTGTTTACACATTACCGTGTTTCCTTTATTCTATCATGCTATATTAGGATTTATTTTTATTGTTTATGAATATCACCCCTTCTATGTCATATTTAAATGACTGTTTTCTAACCTGTAATACTTTCTTCATGTTAGAATTTTTTTATTCACTTAAAGGGATTTATAGCTGAACCCTTTCTTAAGTATTTCCCCAGGCTATCCCATGATATTTTAAAAATGATTAAAAATTATGAGCAAGTTAAGGGAGTTTTCAGTAAATATAATTTACCATCAATCTTAAGTTATTATGTAATGTTCTTAATTACACAAATAAACTATAATTACCAACCTTATAAGTTGTATTATGTTTATTTTTATGTAATAAATAATTAATAGATGTGTAATAAAGAAAGGGGTTTTAATAGTTGGTATCAGAGGTTTGTCTATATAATTTTGGAATTAGGATTAGGAAAATCTTGAAAAAGAAATAGGGATAATTTTAAAAATATGAAATAATAACTAAATATTAGTAATGTATATTGATTATGTGATTTCCAAGAAACTAAATCCCCATGTGGATACTATATATCGATGTGGATATGGAACAATTGTAACTAGGGGTAATAATCCCATAAAATGGTGCATTGAGATGGACTTTATAATCACATGCAGGAAGATAATGATCCTTTCTACACACATGGTCGAACACTCTTGGGCATATGCATTGGTAAATCCATAATCTCATTACGAACCATCATTAAGGGAAAAAAATTCCCATAAGATTATATGTTAGGAAATAAATCATGAATAACATATATTGAAGCACAAAAAATTCATATGTTAATAAAATTCATGCCATCTAGAAATTATCCCTTTAATTTTATTGAATTACCATTTTTTTGGTTAATATTTTAAAATGAATCATCCTAGAATTTTCTTGTATTCTATCCAATCGATTGAAATAGGATGAATTGAGTCAAAAATCAATTCGATGGGAAATGTGATGACTATCCAAATAAAATGCATGAAATGATGGGATCTAAAGTTGGACATATAATTATTATTCAAACAAAATTCACTCCATTTTTTCACATGATTATTTCACCTAGGTATGAAAACATCTAGCTCTAAAACATTTAAAAATACAAGAATTAATTTCCAAAATTTAAATTCCATAACAAGAAAAAATCAATGTTTGAATAGGAGAGTTTGTTTCAAGTAACTATAGCTTGTAGCACCTTTTGGTTTGTGAAAAAATGTTTCTTCTTCAACATGTTGTAAAATTATCCACACTCAATGCCTAATTTTTTTGATATAATAATTTGTTTTTTAGAAAATTTTATTTTTCATGATTGAAATTTAGTTTCTAATCAAAAACATCAAATAAACAAAATATAATGCACCCTTCCCTCACAATTACATTGAAAAATATAAAAAATTAAAATTATTTAAATATAAATGTATAAGGATAAAACCACGGAGTTTCAAGATGGGTATGATATTACCCGATATTGGTTTTCTAGTCTTGGAAAGTATTTTAGTCTTATTCTCCTACAATAAAACTAAAAACATTTATTAATGAAAGACTTAACAACATAAAAAATGAATAATAAAACAATATAATATTTTTTTAACACCAAAATAGTGAATATATTTATACTGACCATAGAGAAACTACCTTTAGTTCATCCACAATCACATAGTGGGTGTGATTTTATGGTTATAAACCACAACATGTGCTTCTTCCCAATGTTTTTCCTCAAAAACATTTCTCAAAATCAAATAATTTTTTTTATATTGAGGTCCTCTTTTTCAAAATAATATATTTTCTTCACCTCCACTAGTTATTATGTTTCATTCATGATGATAAAGGTATGTGAACAAATGAATTGAGTCTCCTCAACTTAAAACAAACATATATAAAAATGCTCAATAAAAATATCAAAATCATCAATTTAAAACTATAATTGATTAATAAAAATAAAGTAGAATGGAAAAACAAACAAACAGTCTAGAGCACTACCTCTTCAATTTCATCAACCTCATTTGTTTCATAGAAAACAATAATTTTTTCGACATCCCGAAAATTGATTTTTTTAGTTACATTAAGTAGATTCAAAAATTCATAAAAAGATAAAGGTTCAAATCTATACTGAAACTCCAAGAGATCAAAACATTTAGCTAACTCCTAAATATCTAAAAATGAAGTAGTGAATATAATATTAGGTTTAAAATTATCAATATCACAAATGAACTTAGCTTCTTCCAAAAATTGATAATTTTATAATACTATTCGTCCTATTGTCCTTCAAAAGAATGTATGGCCCATGAGAGAATGTATGTTACTGGAGTGAGATAGTCAACCTAATATAGGATCACATAGAAATGAATCAGCTCTTATGTCGTGTCTTCCATAGTAAATTATATGGTATCTTGAGTTGAAACCTCATGTTCATGGATGAAAAAAGCAATATACATCTTAGTATAGTAAAAATAATCAAAATTAAAACTAAACGAAAGTTGTTATACCAAAGTGTGTCTAGATTAATTAAATTTTTCATCTCCAATATCCATTTAGTTGATTAAATAGTCCTCAACATGAGGATATTTCAAATTCAACAATGCTTCACCCTCCTCTATCTCCCCATCAATTGATGATAGGGTGAATTCTTCTTGTTAAACCTCTTCTGGATAATAATTAGGGAAAACATGAGACAATTATTTATGTTACTTAGATAGTTCATCCTCAATTGGTCCCCTTGGTTCATTATAATCTTCAATGAGTTCATTAAAATAATTTTCATATAAAATTTGAAATTAAACTCTTTCATTATAAGCAATAAATCCAATTATATCTTCTAATCATTGAGGTGATTTAATGTTTTAATTATTTAATTTATTTATAATTTTTTTCAATATAATGAAATTTAAAATACAAAATCACTAAAACAATATTTCCTTCCCATTAATGGAGCTAATTATTAATATCTTGTAGTTTTAAATATCAAAAATAAATTGAAAATGCCCTAAATATGGTACAGTGGCTAACCCAGGGATCGGTCTCAATGAGGTTGTGTGTTCATCCTAGTAATCCATCCAAAATATTTTATTGTTTTTATTTATTTTTAATGTATTAAAATAAAATATGAAACAAGGAATATGAATGGGGAAATAAAATAATAGAAACCAAAAATGAAAATATAAACATAAACAAGAATAGGAGAAAAAAAAGTTAGTAAGAATGAATAAGATAAAGATTGTTCAACTTCATACTTTCTATAACTAGTCAATAAAGGCTAAAATTCCATGAAAAACCACACATAACCCTTGATAAATCTATCTATATAATCATATCTTACTCTTTGAAGAATAAAAAAATATAAATAATCGCCTCCTATGCATGAATGCTCTCCTAAATTGTGAAGAGATTACCTATGTCAAACCCAATTCACAAAGGATCTCTCCCATGAAAATGTGATAATAACTAATTAATCAAATTAAATGGCCTATAATTAATTAATATATTCATTAAATAGAATAATAATAAGAAAAAATAAGATGTTGGAAGTAGAATACAATTCCTAGAAATGAGGGTGCCATTACATCTCCCTACTTAAAAATAATAATCTACTAAGAGAGAAGAATAAATAGTCTATCGAAACATGATATTTGAGTGATGAATTTTACCTCCTAGAACTAGGTATTAAATTTATTCATACATTAATAGAGGTCATATATCATATATAAAGAGTAAAAATTGAACAAACAATTTTTATTTACAAATTGAGTAATTTAAAAAACATATAGAAGAAGAAGATAGAGATAGAGAAAAAAGAGGGAAATAAAATTACAGGATAATGGATGTGGATTATATTTAACATTAAAAAACTATTTATTGAAAATAAAATAGTGTATATATTTTCAAGACAATAGAAAAGTGGAACTCATCAGTGTGGAAACTTTCAGCGTCATGCATCCTCCTCATTTGAATCGAGAAAACCCCCTCTAGAAATAATGTTTCCTAAATTGGGAAACTTCTTTTGTGTAAATTACATAATGTGTAAGAAAAAAAATATCTCATAATTAATAAAAAATTATAATTCCATCAATTATTCAAAAACTAATGATTCATTTTATTTTTTAGGTGGGTAATAATGTTTACTGACATGTTAACCATTCCATTCGAATTTTATATCTTCATAGGCCCATTCTTCATTTGTATTTATCAATATATAATCATTATTGAAAAAATATCATGTTATAATACCTCAATTTATCTCTACCAACACCACCAAATGATAAACAAGCATCTCACAGACTCTAGAGAAATCACATGGGGTGATTTCTTCAACACTTTCAAAATGGTAACATTTGGATCAGCTGAAGTCCCCATCTTATTTATTTTCTTTCTACATAGTTAACACATACATTAAATTGTTCATTATCTTTACCCAAAAAATTTATCATAACTAAATAAAATTCCTCCTCAAACCATAATGTCTAAATCATCTTCTTCTCCAAAAAGAAAAACGTTGATCGTTGACTCAACAAGTTCCAATCACGTCAATCAACTTCGATTGAGATTGATAATTTTCTAACCTCCATCAAACATGATCTTCAGATCAGTATCCACTCTAGTTGAATATTTATCAGCTTTCTTAGAAATTGAAAACTCTTCCAAAGAAAAATCAATAAACTATATTTATAGTTAGTCAAATACAAAATTGGTTTCTGTTCAATCTTTTGTAGATTAAAACCAAGGTTCAACAACATAGTTTTAACTTCAATATTTATTTGTGTTGAAAACATTTATATTCTTCCATAATCAATCCTAAATATTTAATTTTAACCAAAATCGATCATATCCATCTTCAATCATGTGATTCTAAACTTTTATTCGTCTTCATCAAGCCAATCTGAATGACATCAACCTTGGTTTTGATTTGACATAGGGTTGGCATCAATGATCATATTTATCTCCAATAGAAGAGCATCATTTTCTTTAAAGCTCATATATGTTGATTATGTTACATTATATTTGGTGATAAATCCATATCTTGGATCTAATTTCATTATGCCTCAATGGTTCTTCAAAAATGGAGTTCTCAACTTGGGTTGTCGGTGTAATGAACTGAACTTTTGTAAATAAAATTCCTTGTGTGATAGAATTAAATTCCAGATTATGTATTATAGTTATAAAAAATATATGAAAATATTTCTAATACTATATCTAATATAATTTATATTACCTTTATAAATCATAAGAATTTATGAAACATAAATTGAATAGTGGTCATTTGATTAGTAAAAATATTGGATTTTCGAAAATGCAATCGACATAGAGAAAGGATGTGATTCCCTCAACTAGTAAGATCGTACCCTATGAATCCTATTTATTAGAGATAATAAGGGAGATAACTTCATTGGGATTTTCCCTTGTCCAATCCCAAGCTGAGATCCAATAACTAAATCATGATTGAATCCATTTACGGGTGAAGTTCCAGATCATCGATATCACAACCATACCATATTGGCAGAACCACCCCTTAATATCTCACCATCATTCACCTTACCCATAGGAAGTTTTATGGTGTAATAAATGGATGTGTATTAATACCATAATAATAATAATAATAATATTTGTATTTTATTTTCAATAGAATAATGATTATTTTTACTTATAATTATTGTTACGTTATAAATTATTTTAATTTGATAACATAAAACACAATATTTATTTTTGTGTAATATATAATTTTAATTATGACATTCTATTTTGATGAATTAAAGAATTATGAAAATAAATATTATTTTAATAAAATTATAAAAATAAAAAATCTTTTTTTAATAAAAAATATAATATAATTTTTTTGATGTCAAATATATTTTTCATATGGGTGGAAAAACTGTTATTTTTAAAACCCATCATTTCTAAATAAAATTCCATTAATATTTTAATGATAAAATTAATAAATTTAGAAAAATATTTGGATAAAATTTATTTTACCTTTTTAATCAACACATTTAAATTATCCAATACTTATTTTTTCATAATTTGTTGAGGCAATCAAATTTTAGGTTAAAAAATAGATACCGTTTAAAATACAGTGTGTATTATGACATAATAAAATCAAAAAATTAATATAATAAATGATATTAAAGGAAACCATGAAAAAATTTATTTTCCCCTTAAAATGATTTTATTTATAGGTTATTTGATTAATTTTATAAATCCTTTATGAATCCTCCAAAACCTATATTATATTTTAAGGTTTCAAAATCATTCATTTATAACCATGACTCACTTCAACATCACCAAGTGTAATAATTTATATAGTTCGTACCTTTCCCATATAATATAATTAAAAACAATCCTCTTTGGAAAATCCATAAGAAAATAATATGTTATGGTTTGTAGTTTTTATTAGATTATTATAAAGAGTCCAAAACTTATGTTTGGGAAATAATAAAGAACTCCCCTCACTTTAACTATATAAAAATACCCAATATCCACTTTCTATACACTAAAATACCATTTATAAATTTCTTACTATAACCTACACTCTCTATAGTCATCCAAAGGTTTCCCCAAGCTCTCAAGAAGCTCCTCCCAATCATTTGTGTCCACCCTCTGAAGTTAAGGGACATCTATATTATTTTTAATTAAAGAAACTTCTTTGTAATTTAAATTTTCAATATCAATTGTATATATTATCATTACATTATTAATACCCCTTTACTATCCAATTTATTTATTAATATTTGGTGATCATTTATGCCCTCTCATTATACCATTTACCTTAGCTGTTACTATTCTAAAATTTAGTAAGGGATCCCCTCTTTCTCCTCTATTTTCAAGAACCTTAATTATGCAATACATTTATTCTTCTAGTTACTATTTATGGTATATGATTTTCCACAACCACATTCTTCCATTATGATTTCCATGTTATTATTTACATATTTAAATCTATTTAATCCCTTCTATGATTCCTTATGTACCCCCATTACAATGCCAAAGTTTTACTATGATTTTCCCATGCCATGTTTTTATTCAAGTCACCTCCTCATATTATGCCTATTAATTTCGAAATTTTCATATTATATTATATTAATAAATATCCCTCATAATTTATTTTTTTTACTTCTATGTAAAGAGATACCCATTTCCCTCCCAATTAATCATCTTATGATTCTTCATGTACTTCCATTACAATGTTGAAATGTTACAAAAATGTTCTATACCAAACATTGGTTAGGTTGTACCTGTAACCATTTCCAATCACATGTATTAACCTAGATGTTCCTATACATCATTTATTTGGTACTTCCATGTATTTAACACAAAATTCATAATCATAGTATTAAATGTGATGAGATACAGTCTTATTTTATATGATCTTTGTGGAACATTTATGCATTTACAAGATATGATAATGATGTGTTTGCTAAGATAGCACTCCAATTCATTGGGTAATGTTTTAGTCTCTTGATATGACATGTATGGTTCATGGGAGGTTATCATAAACACATTATGTTATATGTCATGGTGGATAACCTTGACCTAGGATTATTATAAAATGTTTGTTTCCACATTCTAATGATTTATTTATGTTATCATGCTACATTTGGCCTCATTGATTATATTTATGATTCTCACCCTTTTTATGTCCTATTGTAATGACTGTTGTCAAACTTGTATTACTTTATTCATGTTATGATTCTTGTTATTCTCTTATAGGGATTTATATATCCCCCCATTATTATGTGTCTCCCCTGGTTATCCCAAGTTAATTTAATAATGATGGAAAATTATGACCATGTTAAGGGATTTTTTAATAAGGCTAATGTACCACCTATCTTAAGTTATTATATAATGAGCCAAATTACCCAAATAAACTATAATTCTCAACTATCTAGGTTGTATTATATTTATTGTAATGTAATAAATCACTAATTTATGTGTAATAAAGACATGTGTTTTAATAGTTGTTATTAAAGTAATGCCTAGATATTTTTGGCATTTGGATTTGAAAACTCTAGAGAAATACTTCTGGATAAGACCAAAGATAATAAATCATCCCTATATGTTGTTACTTTATATAGATTATGTGGTTTCCAAGAAAATATATCCTCGTGTAGATACTACATATGGATGTGGCTCTGGGATAGAGGTACCTAGGGTTAAAAATTTAAAAAAATGTTGCACTGAGATAGACTAGATAATCACATAGTGGAAACAAATGGTCCTTGATACACACTTGGGGTAACACTCCTAGGGATATGATTTGGTAAATCCCCAATCTCATAATGAACAATCATTAAGGGAACAAAAATTACCATATGATTCTATATTGGGAAATATATAACAGATAACATAGATTGAAGCACAAAAATTCATATGTTAACGAAATTAATGAAATTTACAAATTATCCGTTTAATTTTATTGAATTACCATTTTGGTGTTTAATAGCTTAAAATTAATAATCCCAAACATTTACTTTATTCTAAACAATGGATTAAAATAAGATGAATTGAGTTAACAAAAAAAATTTATAGGAAATGTGATGACTGTCCAAAAGAGATTTTTTACATGATGATATCTCATGTAATACATATTAATATTATGTCAAACTAGCTATCAAAACTGACAATTAACAACTGGAACATAATTTAATGTCCAATGATGTAAAATAAGGGGTGGATCACATTTCAGGGAAGATAATATAAATGGTGATAAGGGAAAGAAGATCAAATTTATATTGTGAAAAAAATTTGGAAAGTGGAATGAAGATAAATGTCACAAAAAATAGGTGATTTTTTAAATACAGGAAGCTAGGGAATAAAGTATCCAATTTTCATGGAAATATAATCTACCTAATGGATGGAAATAAATATCAATAAAAATTACCTTATACAATTAAATGTTTTAAATGTGGAAAATTCAGATATTATCCTAGAAAATTACCTATTCCAAGGGAAAACAAGCATGATGAGCATCAATAATATCCATGAAAAAGGGAATATGGAAATTTTAATTATTAGATGGATCATGATGACTGTATTACAAGTTACCCAAAAATTAGAATTGTGTATGTAATTTTTTATTTCAATTGAATCCATATAATCATATCTTGCATGTTTTTTAAGAACATCGAATCACCAACTGAAATGATTTTATATCATTAGGAAAAACATATATGATTATTTTTTCACCAGATGAAGTTTTTGGTAATGTTCTTCTTTAAGATCTATTCATTCTCCCTATAGTGAAATTTTATGTAATATAAGTGATGGAATTTTATTTCTTTTATAAAACCAATATAAATTCTAGGGAGATAGAATTCAAAATCCATACCATGAATCACCCTTTGGTTATATTCAATTGGAAGGAGGAAGATGAATATTCTTTGGTATCAATACCACAAGAAATAATATTATTTCCCTATGAGAATTATTATCAAGATCAAATGATTGATACTATGTAAAATATATTCTTTGAAGACATTCCCATTGTAAGGGAATATGCATATTTGTTTCTTGAAGAATTTTCAAGTCTCCCTCATAAGAGAATGGTTGAGTTATCAATCAATCATATACCTAGTACATGTGAAATTCTTATGAAATTTAATCAACAGAAAATTGATATATGTGTACTCATCAAAAATAGATAAGATTAATGGAATTCCAATATTAACCACTATGATTTAAATTAGTAAAAGCCTTGGATTAGTTGGGAAGTGTCATCTATTTGTGTAAAATATCCCATGATTTCTGAACCCCAAAAACAATCTAACTAGAAAGGGATTAATTTTTGTTGGGAATAATGAATGTGAAGAGAGATTATTACTACACCCGTACCTACTCCACCAATATGTCGGTAAATTTTCATGGTATACAGTGATTCATAGAAGAAGCTCATTGATTGTGTGCTATTGCATAATGATAATGTGACAACCTATTATTCAATGAAATTAAAATTTCAAAAATATAACTACCCAAAAAAATTTCTGGAGATGATTTCGATAATATTCACATTGAAAATATAGATGTATTATCACTTTTTAGTGAAGTTTATAATATATACGGATCATTAGAGACTCAAGTATATATTCACCAGGAAATAGATGAATATGATCTAGTGAATATGGTCACTATTGATCAAGGTCTATGAATGATAAATCCACTAACATTATGGGAAATCATTGAAACTTTTATACTCTCTATGAAGAATATCTAGAATTTGTTCCATTTATGAGAATTGACATGGTCTTATTTTCTTATAATTTAATAGAATGGGAATGGGAATCATTATGGAAGGAACATCATTAATCATTTGATAAATGATTTCCATACCATCCCTTATGGGGAAGATAAATAATGCTAAAATAGATGATTTTAAACTTATAATAAGTTGAAAGCTATAAGAAAAGGGACGTTTGTATTATTTAAAATTAATGAATATGGAGATGTAATATTCAGGAAATGACTCTATGTACCATCAAATCTTGAGTTAAAGAAGGAAATGTTGGATGATTCACATAGATCAAACTTCTCTATCCATACAAGGAGAATATAGATGTATCAAGATCTCCAAGAGAACTATTAGTGGGGAAATATAAAGAAGGATTTGTGGAATAGAACTCAAGGTTTCTATTATATTAGTAAGGGAAGGGTAAAATGAAAAAACCCAAGGGGATGATGTATCCATTACCAATACCTGCACAAAAATGGGAAAGTATAATCATGGAAACTGTCGCGAGTCTTTCAAATACATCAATAGTAAATAATTATTTATGGGTTTTGGTTGATCATCTTAAAAAGATTTATCAAATCATTTCTATTTTATAGGACTTATCACTTGATCAAATTTTAAGGACATATATTTTATAATTGGTGAAGATGCATGGAACACCACTATCAATTATATCTGATTGAGATCCTAGATTTAACATCATTTTCAATTAGATACCCAAACATTCACTAAATACAGATATTAACGTCAACATAGATTATCAAATTAAAAATAATGTTCAATCGAAGTGAACTATCTAGACAGTCAAGGACATGTTGGGAGAATGATTTATGGAATTCAAAGGAGGATGTAATCAACATCTTACTTTAGTTGAGTTCCCATACAATAATTGTTTCCACTCAAGAATCAAAATGGACCCTATGAATCCACTTATGGTTAGAGTTGTAGAACACTTGTATTTCAAGATGAATTTCGTGAAAAAAAAAATCTGGGTACTAAAATGGTCGAGGAAGTAGGAGAAAATGTAATGACTATTCAAATTAACATTTGGAATACTCAGAGACTAGAGAAGACCTATGGTGATAATCATCAATGAGAAATAGAGTTTGAGTTTGGAGATAATGTATTCCTACACATATATCAATAGAAGTGAGTAGTGGGATTTGGAAAGAAGGCAAATATTAATACAAGACACATCAGTCCGTTTGAGATTTTTGGTCACATCAGAGCGGTGGCCTATCGATTAGCACTACCACCTTTCCTATTTCATGATCATGATTTTTTCAAGTATCCCTATTAAAGAAGTCCATAATAGAACCCTTAAATGTGATGAATCATAGGTGGTACCATTAGAGAATGATAATTCATATGAAGAACATCTATCTATGATCTTAGATCATAGAGACAATGTTCTACAAAATAGGACAATGCAACTATTCAAAGTGCTATATAGAGACAAAAATATTGATGATGGGATGTGGGAATTAGAGGAGGTGATAAAATATAATTATAATCATCTATTTGAGTGTGTGAAATGAAAATATAAAGTGTGAAATTTTATAATGGGGGATTGGAATGACCTAAACTTTATGAAATAAAACCCCTTTGTGATTGATTTAAATTCCCTATTATGTAAAATGGTTATAGAAAACATATACAATCACTATAATGTTATATATATTTGAATATAAATGATCCCATATAATCAAAATTGTTGATAATATAGTAATTTAATAGTGATAATATGATTTGTATATATATATGGGTTTTATAAATCCAATTCACACATAAAAAGGAAGTGATGGCCTCGACCAGTTGGATCATACCCTCTGAAGCCCATGAACGTGAGATTCTACGAGAGATTAGATCACTAGGATTTTACCTTGAACAATACAAATCTGAGATTAAAATACTAAATCATTAGTGAAACCGCTTACAAGAGAGGTTCAATCTCAACGAAATCATGACCCAAACCATGTATGTTGAACCACCCCAAGAAAATCTCACCATAATTCACCATACCCTTAGATATTTTTTGGGTGTAATAAATGGATATGTATCAATACACTAATAATAGGATTATTTATATATTATTTTCAATAGAATAATGGATATTTTTATTTCTTATATTTGTTAATTTATAAATTATTTTGAGTTTGATAAGATAAAATACAAATTTTATTTTTGTGTAATGATCAATTTCAATTATGATGTTTATTTTTGATGAATCGATGAAATTTTTAAAAAATATATTTAAAAAAAATTTAAAATTAAATTATTTTTATTAAATATATGTGAAAACATAATACTCATGAAGTCCAATGTAATTTTTATAATAGTTCAAAAACTGTTATTATACAAAAACATGCCATTTTTCAATAATTGCCGATTAAATTTTTAAAAGTAAAAACTTAAAACATTAGAAAAATATTTTGATTAAAAAAAATTTATTTGGTTTTAGAATGTTACAAAATGGTTAATTATTTATAATTTTCTGTTATAATTTCTTTTTTAGGTAAAAATTAAATACGGTATAAAATAGAGTGTGTATTATGACATCATAAAATACAAAAATAGATGTCATGACTTCTATAAAATATATCGATGAAAAAATATATGTTCCCCCTTAAATATAATTTTATCTTGATGTTATTTGATTAATTTTATAAAATCATTATGAATCCTACAAAACCTATATTATATTTTAAGGTTTTAAAATCTTTAATATATAAATATGACTGACTTCCACATCCCCAACTGTAATATTTTTTTTAGTTCAAAAAGTGGTCTTATAAAATAATAAAAATCACTACCATTTGGATTAAAAAATGGGGTAAACCATGGTAAAGTTATTGGTTTTGATAACATTATTTATAAATTCCAAAAACCATGTGTGGGAAATAATAAAGAACACCTCTATCATTTCTTATAAAACAAACTTATGATACCCTTCATATTCAATTAGAAACATTCGAGAATGTCCTTACTCTTCTATACTATCTCAAGAGTTATCCAAAGGTTTCCCCCATGAACTCATTAATATCCACCCAAGATGTTTGAATCACCCTCTCAAGGCAAAAAATGCCTCTCTATTATTTTTAATTCATGATACATCTTTATAATTAACATTTTCAATCTCAATTGGTTATGTTTTCATTAATTTATAAATATAAATATACATTAAAATTGAAGTCCTAATAATGATATATAATTTATCCCCTCTTATTATAGTGTTTACCAATTATGTTAATATGCCGAAATTTAGAAATGGATCCTCTCTTTCTCCTCTTTATTCAAGCATATTATTTAAGAAATTCAGATTGTCTTCCAATTTCTATAAATGTGATATTCTCTTACACATAACTCTTACTACCCTTATTATTTCAATTTTATGAGTGAAACCTTTCACTATCATTAATACCTCTCATGATTCATTATATAACTCGGTTACGATGCTGAAATTATCTTATGATTCTTCCATGCCAAATTTTTATTCAAGTTCTATTTTTGTCTTATGTATATTAATTAACAAATTTTCATGATGGATTATGTTCTTACGTATCCCACACAATTTCCTTTCTTTTACCGTGTTATGAGATACCCATTTAATTCCCATTTGGAAATTTTATGATTCTTCATGTAGAACCATTATGATATGAAAATTTCAGTCATATTTTCCATATTAAAAATTTGTGATCGGTATACCCATACATATTTCCACTTAAGGGGTATTCACCTAGTTATAACTATATTTCATTTTTTTTTGGAAATTCCATCTATATAACCCAAAATCTGTAATTTTGGGACTAAATGTGATGAAATATGTTCTTATATTATATGATCCATGTGGAACACATATAAATGTACATGATTTTATTATTATGGGTGCACCTAGATATCACTCCAATGCATCGGGTAATGTTTTAGTCTAATGAAATTTGATGTATAGTGCATGAGAGGTTATCATAAAAGCATTATGCTATGATATATTGGTGGTTATAAATTACTTATGCTGATGATGTCATGTTCAATGTTGTTTCCACATTTCCATTTTGCCTTTATGTTATCATACCACATCATGGCGCATTGTTCTTGATTATGATTCTCACCCCTTATATGTCCAATATAAATTCCCATTTCTTAACACGTAATACATTCTTCGGTTATGATTTATTTATTACATTACTTGGATTTATATCTCACCCATTTATTGTTTTTTCCCTATGTTATCCGAGTTAGTTTTTTTGAATGATGGAAAATTCTGATCATGTTAAGGATGTTGTCAATAATGTCGATGTACCACATGTTTTATGTAGTTATTTAATGATCCTAATTACCCAAATACACTAGAAATATTAATCTTTTGGGTTCTATTATGTGTATGTTTATGAAATAAATCAGTAATTTATGTATAATAATTAATAGGGTTGTCATAGTTAGATTCCACTTGTTTAGTAACAGTATGTTTGGGATCTTTCCCGAGAAGAAATCAGAAACATTGGTTGATCAAAAAAATTGATATGCGGTGTGAAGAATTGGCTACATAGAAACTTATTTATTATGGTTTCCTTCTACCAAATCTATCTATGTGGATAGCCATTTGAATTTGGCTACATGGTCTCCACTTGTAATTAGATATGTTTTAAATACTCAAAATCCCATAAGTGGTAGAAGTCTCTATACATAGGTTAATTTGTATGTGCATCAAATATGTCATGTGTACTTGATACAATTGCAAATCTAATTGAACTAAAATAAAAATAAATTAATTAAAATTATAAAATTATAATTATAAATATTTATTTATATTAATTTTAAAAATAAATAAATATAAATATAAATAAATATAAATATAAATATATATATATATATATATCATTCAAAACGAAAATAATTTAAAAGAAAACAAAATAAACTTGAAATAATAAATGTATGTTTAAATAATTAAATAATTAATTAAAAAAACAATTCTTAAAATAAATAATAATTAAATTAAAAATTAAAGTTACAAATTGATAATTCATGAAAATAATTAAATTAAAAAAAAAATAAAACATCAATAATTGCTTTAAATAATTGAAGAGAACGAAAACAAATAAATAAATAAAAAATTAAATAAACAAAACAGAAAATTAAATAATTAAAATAAAAAATATATTCTTCAATGAAATATCACTTTTAAATAATATATATATCGATAAATTTTAAAAATCAGTCATAAAATAAATAAATAAATATCAATTTAACTAATTTAATAGTTTACATAAAAATTAAGCAAAGAAAATAAATTAAATTAATTATGGAATATTTTGAAATTAAAGCATGATTTAATCACAAAAGTGTTGTTAAAAAATAATTAAATGAAATCAATGCCACATCAAAAAAATTTCTAAAACAACATTAATATCCACCCTAGTAAATATTACCCCACCTGATGATATTATGCATTGATAGATGAATTTTGGTGTCAAGAGGATTGATATGTCTTGATACTCATACACTCCCATGTGTGTGGAAATACAATCCATATAGAAACTAAAAAAGACCACACATAAAGAGATGGAGATCTTTATCTTGGGGATATGCCTTATCACCTTGTACTGTTTCTCGAACACCAGCACTACTTTTTTGATGCACTTTCCCATTTCCAGAACTCTCACCATAATAAATGTTAATGATCTCAACCCCATATATGTGTTACAAATAGAGATAATCCACCAATATATAAACTCTAAAATGAACCCCTCCAGCATTACCCTAGGGGTTATGGATTTCACACTATATCCACATATGGGAACTAGAAATCCTCCATGTTTACCTCATACGAGCCCTTATTTTATTAACATTTAATATAAACAAGGAATATGAATCCTGAAATACGGAGTAGTTTAGTAGCATTGGAAACAATATATATACATATGTTCAGGATTACAACTTGAAATAGAAAACAACTTAGAAATTCCTTCGACAACATCCATTACTCCTAGGTCATTTTTGCATGTCATTCATAATAAAAATATTCATTTACTGAGAAAATGAAACATAAGAAAGGGGTGTTCTCAAATGCTCAGTAAGGGTAAGCAATACATAAAAGATATCATAAACATAAACATTAGGAATAACTAAAAACACATTCCTTTACCAACAAACATGAACACATTATGGAAGGAATAAGAGATGAATAAATATGCCGAAGTAAAACATAGTCATGGGTATTATACTAGTCAAATTAAAAAATTAACCCTATATAATATTTTCATAATGATAAAATTCATAATTCAGGACATCATAATCATATCTTCAGGCCTCATGCCAGGACCATAAATAATCATTTTGTTAAGGCCTTATGCGACGACTATAGTTTGTCTCATGATTCCTACCGATAGACCGAGAGGCTATAGCGGGACCCAGATGATACTTACTATGTCCAATTAATTCCTCATGTGAATGAGGATAATCATAAACAACATATACATACATATTGAAACTAATACAGGAAATGTAAATAACATTCTGTAAACAGTAAGCATAAACACTAACCATTCAGAGTAATTTGTGAATGGTTTTAAGATATCACACACAACCCAAAATAATCATAATAAATTAAATTAAATATGGTAGATGATATCATAAAATTTTAATCCAAATAATACATAATAATAAATACGAGTTTTGAAATAGATGAAGATAATCTTATAAAATCTCTAAGTAATTCTTGTGATAAATACACTTTTACCTTAAATTGTAGAGTTCTTTTGAAAAAACCATTGTAAAAAAACAAGAGTTAAGTAAGATATTATTTTCAAAATAAAATGTGTGATTTTATAAAGATAATGGTTTCCAAAAACTGATTATATAGTTCCCTTGAAAATAGGTAAGAATTTGAGAAATTCCCTTGAAATGAAATTGTTTATCGGAAATGATTTTTGAAAGATCCTTTTAAAACATATAACCCCCCATAAATGAAGGTATGATTATGGTTGTGACAAATATATAGAACATTCTCATAGAAATTATGAGTATTAAATAGTAATTAATAATAATTTAATTGAGGTATGTAGATAATAAATTTAACCCGAATGAAAATGGTGGTTCGGATGGAAACCCTTACCTTAAGTTTGAATGTTCTGCTCTTGACATTATGGTCATATAAAATGAATCTAGACTCATTAATAACATAAATAATAACTTATTATATATTTGTTTATATTATCATAATTTTTTAGTTCATTTATGTCCTTATTCATAAAATATAATATTGAATTTTGTCCTTCTGGTGTAGAGACCCGAAGCTTGATGTACATGGACATTAAATTACTTTTTCGGAATACATAATACATAAAAAAAATAGACACCCAAGGACCGTAATAGTTTATTGTCTTTGGAAACTCGGAATAAAATATTCTAATCATGGTGAAAGATCATCAACATCTCCCATAAAGATCATCCCCCTTTTTTTCTTACCTAAAACCTTTCTTTATATCCTGGGGAAAAGAAAACATAAAAAGGGTGAGCTCAAATTCTCAGTAAGGGTAAGCATGGATAAAATAAAACATACTATATACATTTGAACATAAAAACATGAACATAATGTTTAAACATCAGAAGCTTTAGCAATGAAATAAAACATGGAACTACGTAAGGCATAGATCATAAAGAAACATTAATAATGATAAAATAGCATGGGAATAAAACATTTAATTGTGGAAACCATTAAGCACATGATATGATTTCCATATTATCCAAGGCATTGCTGCCAAGACCATCCTAGTGGACAAAGTCCCTTTCTGAATCGAGTTCAGTCCTCGTTCCAGTCCTGTATTACTGAACCGGTTTAACTTGTCATTCCATCCATGTCTATCTCATGAGATATAAATCTTTACCCAATTAATTGGAGGGAGATATAGGTCCCACCCATCTGATATTGAAATCATTCTCTTGTGTGCCACAATATAAACATACATCATTCATAATAACCCAACGAATAAAATGGGTTTCATAAACATCATCCCATCATAACACAATCCATATAAAAGAAATGGATATCATTTCATAATAAGAAAAGTGAAACCATGTAAATCATAGAGACATTATACTTAAAACATTCACATATGAAATAATTTCATTTTAGATGGAAAATGGTTTTGATAAAACACTTGAAATGAATTCTTGAGGAAAATATCCTTTCTTCTTTAAAATAATTTTCTTTTCACAAAATGTCATGCATTTTTAAAAGGAAAGGATTTTCTTGAAAATACTCATGAAATCATTTTGAGGAAGCTTCATGAAAATCAATCTTTAAAAATCTGTTCGTTCCGTATAAGTTAAAAAACATTCTTCTCGTACTTTTTCCGGAAAAGTCAGAAACTACCTCGTACGAAAAACGACAAAAGATTCCTTTCATATACTTTAATAAAAACTCACCAAATGGTCGTGGAATTGAATTGGAGTGTATGTATAGTATTTCAGAATCAATATCACTTTACAATAATCATATATAGTTATTATGTACACCATTATACCCATCCAAGTAAGGTGGTGGTGGAAAATAGATTACACCATGACATGGAGACGGTATTCCATATGTACGCATGCGCGGTGATTTAATTATCCATAGGATGGATAGATGGTGAAATACGGTTGTTTCATACTTATAATAACATATAAGTATATGAGTGATACTGTTGTTATTACTTCATAATGAAACAACCTAAGAAGAATAAGTGGAAGAATAAATAAAGTTGAAATAATCGGTAATGGACATTACCTCTTCTTTGAAGCTCCTCTTTGAGTCCTCCTCTTAGAGCACTAAAATTGGTATTTGAAGAAGACCAGGACCTCTATGATGTTTCTAGGGAAGTGTAGAAGAGAATTTGGCAGGGGTTGTCCGAGATTTAATTCCCATAGTGGTGTGAGGAAGAGAGGGAGGAGGTTCCCTTTTATAAGGGAGGAGAGGGGATCCTTTGGAAAACTAAAATCATTATTTTATTATAAAGTCATATTCGGTTTTAAATAGCTCCAAATTAATTTATTTAGAAGCTAAGTTGGGGATGGGTCAAAATCCTCTCATCCAATAGAATTTAGACAAGTTTAGGTTCCTATTTTAACCTTATAATTTATATTTAACTTTAAGTTAGATAATTTTACTTTTACCGTGTCTTTTTTTTGTTCTTACACAATAAGGTTAATAAAATTACTACAACAAGCCAAACGAACCCCAAGTTTTATATTATTAATATATATAACATTATCTAAGAGATTTGGCCAAACATTAGATTTTTAGGAATAAAATAACAATTAATAATATAATATTTGTTTTAAAAACTATTTTATGTCAATTTTGACACTATTTAGTAATTGATTTTTGTTAAAATCATAACATAATGATTCGTTCGAACAATGTTAATTAAATAAATAATATCATGTCATATTAACCTGTAAAATTAGTTTAATTGATAAAAAGTCTCAAATTACATTTATTTGGGTATTTAAAACATCAATTATGTCAATATTTCATTAATAAAATAATTACTGCCTCATCATTGTGTCATAAATAAATTAAATTATTTAAAGTCCAAAATTAAAAATTAAATATCATTATTTATGAAATCGTTTTATCTTTCTAATTAATATTTATAGTCGAATTTTTCTTGTGTATAACCCTATACTAAAAATTATTTACTTATTAAACTTTTATTTTAACTATTTTAACCCTTCTTTAAATAAATTAATAATAAATGTCCTAATCTAATCCAAGCTGGCCTAAATGGTCATAGTTTATTCCTAAGGTTGTTTTGGGTCTAATTACACTTATCCAATAGAATAGGACATGTTTTAGGGTAATAATAATATCATTTTTACTCTTAGTTACCCTATTTACTTTTAACCATGGTAAATAAAAGTAAAAAGTTACTATTCACCAAAAAATATTTTCATCTAATTGAACCACATTTTACTTACTGACATCAACCGTGCCTCTTAGATTTTTGAAATTCCACTAATAGAAGCGGTAAAATTATGTTTTATGAAAAATTCAGTTTTTTTAACTACCACTTAGTGTTTTCACTATTCATCAAAAATTGAAAGTTTTCAGAAAAAAACCAAAATTTTACCCTAGGCTAATTTCAATATTCCAAATCCAAAAATGAAGTCCATTTTGAAAAATGAAATTTATAATATTTCAAAAAGTGGTTATTACTATTCATAACAGCTAGTTTTAATAATATTTTAATAACATATCATTGTTTAGTGAAACTCGGTATTGCGTACTACACATGCTACCGAGGAAGGTCGCGATTGCATATAATGAATGCCAAGTTAGAGTTGCATGCTGTGCAAGACTCTTTTGTTGCTGCATATAAAAAAATCCAACCATAGTTCATTTATACAATGAACATCTATATATGTACACTCAATGTTGTGTAGAATGACTATTATCAAACGAACTCGAAATTGTGTATAACACGATCCAAGAATTGTGTCGTGTATACTGCAAGTTAATACGGTTTTGCATATAGCACAAGATAATCATGGTGTATCATAAAACACATGACATCAAATAAATTAAAAAGAATAAAATCTCGGGGTGTTACATCTAGAGTGTTTGTTTTCATGATTTTCATAATCGATTCACTTGTTTTTAAGTAATGGAGTTCATGTGGAAGGGATGTAAATCTCCAAAATTAAATTAAAAAATTATTTATGAACATCCTTGGGTGTTAAGTTTCATTTATATCTTTTTGTTACATGGAAAGAGGATAAATCAATAGTTGAAATATTAATAAGAATCACATAGATTATTTTAGCGATATTTTGATTATTATGAACTAGTTTGGTCATATTATTTAATATTATATACATATACTAGTTAATTAATATTAAATAGGTTATATTACATATATTATTGACCGTTGTAACCATAAAAATGGGTTTATGACTAGTATTTTAATGTGAAATTGAAGATTTAAACTTCGTCATCCACAAAGGATGTAAATTGGAACCTCATAGACGATAATTTTGTTTATAAAAAAAGATAGAGTAAGGATATTGATGATGGTTCATCAGTTAACATGATATAATTAGAGTATATATATGATACCGGTGTTATCATGGTCATTTGGATAGAGGATGTGAGGATAGGATAACAATAGAATGGAACTTGAAATGAAAGTGAAAGAAATAGAATGTGAATTTACCTCTTGAATCCCCCTCTTTGAGAATCTTTTTATGGGAATGGGTTTTGGTATTTGGAATGAAAAAGAGCTCCTCGAGGTTGGGAGTGAATAGTGAAGGGTATTTGGGTAGAACATTGAGGAGCTTCAAGGCATAGAGAAGATAAGAGAAGAGAGAGTGAGGGGGGTTTTATAGGGAAGGAGGGGAGGGGTTTTACATTATTTTAATGATTATTTTAATATTTTTCTCAAGACTATGAATAGTGTTGGTTATTTTGATAAAAAAGTAAAGAGAGAATGTGAGTTTGAGCCAAGTGTTCTTACATCTATCATGATTTCATAAATAGTGTATTAAACTGATAATTTGTATGTACGGTATTTTACAGTATTTTATTATTCATCAAGAATTCAATAATTTTATAAAAATTCCAAAAATTAACCAAAACCATTTTTGAATGTGTAGAATTCCAAAATGAAATACGTTTTTTGAAAATAATTATTTAAATATGATTAATTTAATTTTTAAATAAAATCATACTTTATTAAAAAATTATTAATTTTAAAAATATAACTCATTTTATATCACCATGAAAAATTAATAATGATTTCATTATCTTATAACATTAATAAAATAAAATACTAATATGAATTACCATTCAGAAGTGTCATATTACTATGTATATTACTATTCATAAGGGTATGTTACTATTCACTAAAAATTCAAGTTGGTTCTATCAATCTTCAAGTGAATTAATAATTTCAACTCGAGATGTACATTTTTCAAAATTCAAAATATAATAGAGGAGAAATTATGTTTAACAGCCAGTTTATGACAATGTTTTTTTGTAGTGACTTAGTGTTTCATGAATTCAATAGTAAATTTATTTGATGAATCATGGGGTGTTACATTATCCCTTCACAAAAAATTTTATCCTCGAAATTACAGGAATATTACCTCACAAAATGATTCGAGTAGTTCATTATCATAATCTCCTCATCCTCCCATGTTTCTTCTTCGAATTTATAGTTTTTACAAAGTATATTTACCAGTCGATTTTTCTGATTACTCAAAACTTTGTCTTTAGTGTCCTATATCTGGATAATCTCTTCATAGTACAATAAGTCAGGTTTCAATTCTATACCTTCAGAAGTGAGGACATGCGTTGGGTCTGGTATGTACTTTCTCAATAGTGAGACATGAAACACATTGTGAACTTTAGATAGGATAAAAAGCATTTCCAAACGATATGAAATAGCTCTAATTTTATCCATAATTTCAAAAGGGCCTATGAACATAGGGGTCAGTTTCCCTTTCTTACGAAATCTTATAACTTTCTTCCATGGAGATACTTTTAAGAAAACATGATCTCTCACTTGAAATTACAAATCGTTCCTTCAATTATCAACATATATTTTTTGTCAACTTTGAGCTGCTTTGATGTGGCCTTGATTAGTGTTTACCTTCGTTGTTGTTTCCTCCACCAGCTCTGGGCCTACTAGATTCCTTTCACCAACTTCATCCAAACATGTTGATTGACGAAATCTCTTTCCATACAATGCCTCATATGGTGCCATTTGAATACTTGAATGAAAACTATTATTGCACGAAAACTCCACCAAGGGTAAATTATGATCCCACATACATTGAAAGTTGAGAAATCATGATCTCAACATGTCATATAATGTTTGCTTCATCTTTTCCGTTTTCCCATCAGTTTGAGGATGATAAGGAGTACACAAACAAAGCTTAGTATCCAAGTATTTATGAAGAATTTTCTAGAATTTCATTGTAAATCATGGATCCCAATTAGAAAAAATTGATAGAGGTACTCCATGAAGTCTCACAAAATCATTGATATAGAGTCTTGCTAGGATCTCTAGTGGAAAATCCTCTTTTATAGCGAAGAAATGTGATAATTTTGTTGGATGTTCCACAATTACTCATATTGCATCATTATTTCATGGAGTTTTGGGTAATAAAGAGACAAAATCCATGGTGATGTCATCCCATTTTCATGTAGGAATAGGTAGAGGTTTCATGAATCCTTTAGGGTATTTTTGTTCAGCCTTCACTTGTTGAAAAACTAAACATCTTGATACATAATCATCAATTTCCATCTTCATGTAGTCCCGCTAGAAATGTTTCTTCAAATATCTATACATTTTAGTGCTACCTGTTCATCAAGAGAAATTAGAGCTATGGGCATCATCTAATAACTCCCTTTTAATCTTGGGTATAGAGGGAACACATGGCATCTTCCCAAATTTCATAATTCCATATTCACATACGAAGTTAGTCGACTTCTCCTTATTCCCAACATTAATTCTCTTTTCAATATTATTTTCATCAAACTGTGAAGCATAAATTCTTTCCAATAAAAATGTTTGGGAAACGATTTGAAAAATTAGCGATGTTTCACCTTCTTTGATAATACTCATATCCATCATCAGTTGATCCATCTACAAAGGATCCTTATTTATCCTCATTTTTTTGATAACTCCATGATCCTTCATGATCCATGCATCAGCTACTTTTTTGCCTTTCCTGGGTGGTAGTATATGGAAGAATCATAATCGTTGAGTAGTTCGAGCCATCTTCTTTGCCTCATGTTGAGTTATTTTTGTGAGAAGATAAATTTTAGAGTCTTATCATCTGTATATATCTCGCATTTTTTCCATAGAGATAATGTCTCCATATCTTCAAGGAAAATATTACCAAAGCTAACTCAAGATCCTGAGTAGGATATTTTTTTCATGAATTCTTAACGGCCTTGATGCATATGCAATAAATCTATAATTATACATAAAGACACATCCAAGTCCTATATTTTATGTATTATAAAAGTTCTAAAACCCATCATTCCCCAATGGTAGGGTTAGTATCAGAGCATTCACTTATCCCCTATTAAATTCTTCAAAATAGTCCTCAAATTATTTTTTACATACAAAATAATCCCCTTTACATGTTATATTGGTCATTGTGTTGGCTAGACGAGCAAAGTTCTGAATGAAAAACTGATAATAACTAGCTAAACAAATAAATCTACGTACCTCAGTTATGTTCATTGTAGTAGGCCATTCTTGAATAGCCATTATATTCATAGGATTAACAGACATTCCATCATTAAAGAAAATTTTTCCAATAATGTAAAATTATTGAAGCCAAAATTGAAACATTCTAAACTTCCCATATAATTCATTTCTTCTAAGCATCTTAAAAATAGTGTTCAAGTTATTTTCACGATCTTCATACATGTTGGAGTATTCCATGATTTCATCAATAAATACCACCACAGAGTCATCAATATATTCCTTGAAAACTCTATTCATTAGGTCCATGAAAATAGAGGGTGTGTTAGTCATTCCAAAAAGCATTACTTTAAACTCATAATTCCCATACCCGGTCTGAAATGCTATTTTATAATGTCTTCCTTCCTCACAAGCAACTGATGATGAACAGATCGAAGGTCATTCTTTAAAAAATATTGGGCTCCATGAAGTTGATCAAATAAATAATCAATGCGAGGTATGGGATACTTGTTCTTTATTGTTATAGCATTGACCTACCTATAATAAATGCACAACCTCAAAGATCCATATTTCTTATTAACAAAAATAACAGGGGCTCCCCATGTAGAAACACTAAAGAGAATAAATAATTTATCACTCAATTCCTCTAATTGTTTCTTCATTTCCACTAATTCCATAGTTTCCATCCTATAAGGGGTCTTTGAAATGGGCCTTGAGTCATGAATTCAATCAATAGAAAACTCAATTTCCCACTATGTATTATGTCTAAATAAATCATCTGTAAATACATCAACATATTCTTTCACAATAGGTACATCATCTTTTAGAACATAATTTTCATCAACCATAGTTATTTCATTCCATTCCTCCCAATGAATTGAATTTAGTAGAGCTACTGGGGGTGGATCTAGGTGAGAATTGGATGGTGATGATTTTTTCATAAAGATAATGGATTCCACATCGTCCAAAAAAATTGCAACCTCATTATTCTTGCAATAAATTTTTTCTTCTTGGTTTGAAAGACAATCCATAACAAGGATTATATCAATTTCAATCATTGGTATGAAAATGAAATAAATAGATAAAGCATGTTCATAATCCATAACGGGGACTACCAGACACAACTTTGTTGCAATGATACATCACTTTGGAGTTTTAGCTGAAAACTGACTTATTAAATCAAATTAGAAATACCTAATTTTCTTGGAAAACTGGGATGATATGATAGACTTCGGAGATCCATAATCAAATAAAACATTAGATAAGTTTGAGAAAATTATTAAAGTACTTTCCACCACATCTTTAGAAACTTCATCCTCCGCAGTTGTGACCACATAAACATGGCCTTACTCTCTTGGCCTTCTTTGGGGAATGTTTCCCTAATGCATAGAACATTAATTTTCATAATGTCCCATATCCATGTAATTGTATAATTGAACATTGGTATATTCATTCTTCCCCTTACAATCCTGAGGTAGGTTTCCTTTTTATCTATACTTGTAACAGACTCCCATTCTTTCCAGGAAAGTGGCAGGGTGTTTCTTCTAATAATTACTCCAGAATAGAAGGTTAACTCTTCCCTTATTCCCTGTTTCCTTATTTTCACTTCCACAGTTTTTGACTTCCCTCTTCTTCTCTTGTTTCCCTTTAAAGTCACAAGACATAGAAAATTTATTTTTCATCTTGATAGAACTTGAGACTATATCTTCATATGATGAGAAACTTTGGGAGACTAGTGCCCTTTGGAGGAATGGCTTTAAACCATCAATGAATCAATCAATTTTTCTCCTTGGATTATGTATTTAGTCCACAACAAGACTTTCCATCCTTGTAAAGTTGGTTTCATACTTGGAAACATTTGCATCCTCCTTCTACCTCATATTCAAGAATTACCTCTCCATATCTGATCATTTTTTATGGGTGAAATATTTTTCTAGGAAAATTTCCTTAAAATCACTCCATTCCATCTCTTCCATTTCTTCCTCCAATATTGTTTTTTTGATTAACAATCACCACTCATCTGCATCTCCCGATAGACGATAAAATGCCATGACAACCTTTTATCTTTTGTGACATCCCATAGTGAGAAATATATTCTCTAGGGAACATATCTAGTTCTCATTTACAAATGGGTTTGTAGTAACATTGAATGATGGAGGATGTTGTCACATAATGCGATCTAACATATCTCCCCCAAATTGTGGACATATATTCTCTATACAGGTAATGTTATTTTTCATAACCTGAGTTACCTATCCCAGTATAGTAATAAGTTGCTCAACACCAGTCACATCACCAGATCTCACATCATTACCTTTCATTGTAGGGAAATCCCTACATGGGACATGTGTGTTCATGCAGATTCCATTCCTTCCACTAGGCTCCATTTCTAAATAATTCCATACACTAAATTTGTGTATGAATGATAATTTATAATCTCAATGCAGGAAAATACTGAGCATAAATTGAAATTCTATACATATCTAATATCATAATCACAAACATGGTTTCTTTGAGGAAAAATTTATATTTAAATCCTTCATAATGGCTTGTAATGAAAATGTGAATTATCCTAAGCATAACACATAAGAGTTTCATACTATGTGAGAAGTAAGGAACATTTTCGTGTACCGGGATACCTCAGTTCAAGCCCAAAAATCCTTGTCATAGTATTCACTCATTGGTACATCTGTGCCAGAACAACATTCACTCTTAGTGTTCAGACAAGGATTCATTTTCTATAAATATCCACATAATATCTTCCCTACCAAAAATTCTAGGATGTTCTTGTACGTTTATCCTCAAAGAATATCTTAGATTTTTTCCCCTAATCAATGTTCTCTAAATCTAGTTTCCACGTTTTCTACTAAACATCATCTGATTCCAGCTGTAAGGACCCGACTCAGTTTCCCAGAGTTGCTTCCTTATTTTATTACATTGGAATATAAACAAGGAATATGCATCCCGAATGAATGACTAGTTTAGTATCATTGGAAATGAGATACATACATAAGTTCAACAGTATAACTTGAAACAAAAAACAACCTATAAATTTTTTCGACAAAATCTATAAATCCTAGGTTATTTATGCATGTCATTCATAATAAAAACCTTCATGTCCTGTGGAAATGAAACATAAGAAAGGGGTGAGATACAATTCTCAGTAAGGGTAAGAAATACATTGGAAGATATCATAAATATAAACATTAGGCATGTGGAATTACTAAAAACACACTCCTTTAACAATAAACTTGAACACATTATTGGAAGAATAAAATATGAATAAATAATTCCATATTAAAACATAATCATGGGTATTATACTAATCAAATAACCACAAGAATCATCAATACTATTTTTACAATGAGGGAGTTCTTAATGCGGGATATCATAACCATACATTCAAGGCCACGTTCCAAGACCATAAATAATCATTTTGTCAAGGCCTTGTGATAAGACTGTAGTTTATCTCATGAGACCTAGTGATGCACAAAGGGGCCCCACCTGACACATAATATGTCCAGTTATGAATAGAGATAATAAAAAAACACATAAATTCATATTTGAACTAATATATGAAATATAAGTAACTTTCCTCAAATATTAAGCATAAACACTAACCATTCAGAGTAAATTGGTGACTGGTTTTAAGATAGCACATCCATATCCAAAAATAATCATAAATCATTAAAATAAATATGGTAAATGGTATAATAAAATATTAATCCCAACAATAAATTATAATCAACAAGATTTTTGGAATAGATGAATATTCTCTTAGAAAATCTTCGAGTAATTCTTGGGATAAATACTATTTTTCATTGAAAAGAAGAGTTACATTTGAAAAATATTTTAAAAAAAATTGAAGTAAGGTAGTATTTTTATAATAAAATTATTGATTTTATACATATAACAGTTTCTAAAAACAGATTATAGAGTGCCCGTGAAAAAAGGTGAGAATTTGTGAAATTCCCTTGAAACAAATTTTTTTTCATGAAGGATTTATGAAAGATCCTTTTAAATCATATAACCCCCCATAAATGAATTTATTATTCCAGTTGGAACACATATATAGAACATTAAAATAGACATTATGAATATTTCATATGAATGAAGCATAATTTAATTGAGGCATGTAGATAATAAAAGTAACTTGAATGAAAATGGAGGTTTGGGTGGAAACCCTTACCTTAAGATCGAATGTTCCTCTATTGGTTTTCAAGATCATAAGTGGATTCAAAAATGTTGAAAATTTTATCAATTAATTACTAAAGATATATTTTTCTGGTTGAGGGGACCCTTCATCTTCCTTATATTGGAATTTTTCAATGGAAACCATAATGATTGAATTTTTTCTTTAAACTCTTCATGACTGTGGGTAATTGAGTCCTACTTCATATAATGTTAGAATACATTTATATGGAAACATGTAGCCAAATTTATACATCATTCAATGAGGTGGAGTCCATTATACCATCCAGAATAACTTTCCGCAAATTATAATTTATTTGGTCCTCACATTTTTTTTAAAAAGTTGGGGTCGAAGCCTCATTTTTATTATTAAATCAAATCAAAGTCCTCTTTTAACTAGGTAGAGGGAAACCCATTACATATCCCAAAGGCCCACTGGGCTTGTAGCCCATTACATAGCCCGTAGGGCCAAATTCTAAGGCCAATTCACATTCTGTGAATTGTAACCTGCTGCTACAGTACCACACAGTCTCGTCGCCGCTACAGTGCCCCGCCGCCGCTACAGTACCCGCTGATGAAAAATGTCGTCACTGCTACAGTACCGCTACAATAGTATTCTATAAATACAGGAGTTATTGAAAGTAGTTAAAATTCAATAACTATGAAATTATCAATTTCAATATCAAAACTTCTCTAAAATCTGAAAACAATGCAATCCAGCTAAAATTGTTAAATTAGTGGTGCTTAAATCATTTAAATAGATATGAAAAACAATATAAATGTTATCTCTATTAATTCATATGAATAATAAAATACATTTTAGTTACTCTTTTTTTTATCTACAAAGGTAGATGATAGTCATTGGATCTATGTAGGCTAGAAGAAAATAAATCAAATAACTATAAAAAAGAGGAATCCACTACAATAATTGATGCTTTTATTATCAAATAATATAATCCTAGTGGTTACTAAAGATTATTCTACCTTTTGGATTCCATCAACATAATTTCAAACAAGAATAAATAATAAAGACATCCTTTAAGAGCAGGTAAAAGTTATATGAGAGTCTCTTTATAAAATTTTGATTGAATAATGATTCATCAATGGTTAGGGATATCCTAAAAAAGATCTTTTCACCACACATAAATCTCATCTTCATTGTGTTAATTTATAACATCCTTATATATTCCAAGAAATCAGAATCCCTTGCTAGAGTTGAAAAGATCACATTGAATACACATCACGAAATTTGGATTTTAAAATAACTATTTTAAGATTTACTTTTGGAAAAAGGATTTCTGCTTAGTTGGATGAATGGTTATTGAAGGAAGAATATCAATTGATTAGGAGGAGGTAAGAAATGTTATAACATAGGAATGATCTAGGATCATTTCTGAGATTTATATTTTTCTTGTTTGGATGGATTTAATTGGAGATTCATTCAGGATTTCTATCACCTGGAAGCACATATGACTGTACATACAATGATGAAAGATAAGTATGAATGGACCGACCAATGTGATGATGTCTTCTAAATTTGAATAAGAATTTGACACCATATCCTATCTTGTTTCTTAATAATCTTGGAGGTGGTTAAGTAGTGTATTATGATGTTTCTGAAATTTTCATAGGAGTTTTGCTGATGTTGGTTGATAAGGTAGTTACCTATGAATCTCTTCAATTATTACTCTATGAGGGGCGAAATCCTACCCATGACATATAGTAGGTTCTTGTGGCCTATGCATTGAAATTTTGGTGACAATACTTTTTCAACATGTGATTTGTTATATAAATAGAGCATAAGAGTATGTGGTATATTTTATCGTAGCGTGACCTAAATCATCATCACAGTCATTAAGAATAATACTAGAAGATCATCAACATTGAGACGGATTATGATCATGGGTAAATAAATTTTGTTATAGTTTTATATAATAAGAATATGTCGTAAGTTGGATATTGATATAGGGAAGAAGGTTGGAATATCAAAGATTATTATTAATGCGATGACCTGAGTGTATCTAAGGATTGAGGTGTTTTAGATTGTCTACTATAAGTTATCACTTCATATTTTTTTATAATTAATCAGTCTATTCATGAGCCTGATCCATAATTTTTATGAGGTATAAGAGGTTGGAAGGAAATGGTTCTGATTTTATATGATATGAGTTTATTAAAGTCTCTCATTATTTACAATGGGATGTGAACCCATGGTCATGTTAAATGTGTCATGATGTAAAAAACGTATTTCGGTGTTATGACATATAGAGAGATATTACATGCCTTATCAACTATTGTCTGGCTTATTATAAGATAAATACAATGCATGAGATACCTAGAGGGATGTTCTAGTAACTTTAAATGCCTATGTAGAAGTTGGATTAGTTAACAAAAATCCACATGATAAGGTATCATTTGAAACAAATCGGTTGTGATCCCATTTGGGATATAGTAAAATGATAATCCACGGTGGATAACATCATACAAACCTAAGAGTGATAATAATTAATTGTGTTAGTAAATATCTATGTTTGGTAGATCGTATAGATACATGGAATAACTTCATGCAACGTATCTAAATGATATACTCGACTAAAAACACAGCTTTGAAAGGCCTACAAAAGGTGTTGGTGACCCAGTTGAATTAGAGTATGTCATTCCATTATTAGACTGATGGGCTGTTATAAAGAATGAGCAAAACATTAGAGGATATGGTCCATTGAAATATTCAAAGTATTATAGGATCTTAGGATGATCCCACAGATCTAGTATATATTTCCATTAACAAAAAACATCCATTCCATTATTTAGTAGGATATGTTTGAGTATATATATGGGAGAAAATGTTGTTCACCACTATTATTGAATGAGGTAGGTGAACCTTTAGTTTTCATCCCTATCATTGTACAAGAGACCTTAGAGTGGGTAAAATTGATATGAAATCCAACATGAAACAATATTATGTCGATAGAAGGAGATGACCGTTGGTGTTCACTATGGGTAGAAAGGTTTTGTTATAGGTGTCCCCTTTGATATGTTATTGGTGTATACAGATTCTCAAAAATTAAACATCATGATATGTTCGTCCATTCAAGAACATCAAACACATATAGATTATGGAATATTAGATGTATACTCAACCATGGTACTAAGGAATTCATAATGAAACCAACACGTATTATATTTTAAGGCCTGGGGTTGATCATATTCATGTGATCAAGTGTATGGATGTTGAGATAGAACATGATGCATATTTTTCTAGTGACCCATTTAGATAGTGTATTGAAGCAAGAATGTTCTACATAAAAATAAATTCACTCTTTTTCTGGTTAAATGGAAGCACGAGTTTATTTAAAAAGGGATATGGGAGCTGGAAACATAAATTTATGAATAGTTCCCATGTTATTCGATCAAACCTCTATATATTCTACTCAACAATGATAATTAATTTGAGGAGGAGAATTATTACATCCATTATTTGTTTACAAAAGAAATTAGCATTTACGTGGATTATTTATACGTTTTAACAATTTATTAGGTTTTTTGAGGTGTTCAGTTTGTAGGATACGAAAATAGGATATATTGTCGAGCAATTTATATATTGGGGACGATATAATTGCTTCCTTGGGTCTCCAGTGGGTTCTACCAGCCAACCAATGGGTTTGGTATGATTTGAATTATAAATGAAAATCCCAATATCCAGTTGATGTAATGACACCTGCTAGCCAGTGGTGCTTCAATTCAGATCTCATTCTACCTAGTGAAGACATGCCATATGGTGGAGGCCACCATCCAACTGGTGGGGCTCCTGGAATGAACGGGTTCAACATAGTAGTCCCCAAATGGTCGGTGGATTAGTTCATATCCTAGTAGGATTGATGTGTTTTAAGGTGGTTTTTAATAACCATACCTCTATATATTTTTCTAATTATCTTGGTCCCTCTTTGACCAACATCACCCTAGGATCCCTCTCATGGTGTTTCAAATTTATCTCCTACTATTATATCTCCTCCATTGGAAACATGAATGGTGGTTTAGTCCTATGATTCAAATACGATGAGATCTATTTTGATCTTGATAAATTATATCCTCTTCTACTTATAAAAAATTGATCCCAAATGTCAAATTTGGTTCCAAGGGTTTTGTCATTGTATAATTAGGGAATTATTGATCATTATTATAATAACCACCCAGATTTTGGGAATTGGAAAGTACACATCATTCCATCATAGATCATTACTGGGAGGGGATTTTATCATGTATGTTAGACTGTGTACAACATGTTTTAGTGGATTATCTTCAAAATTGATCAAGGATTTCCAAATTTTGTCCATTTGGGAATTATTATAGAATTTAGTGGTGCTATTAGACTCGTACATCAACCCTTATACTCAAATCATCATTGACTCTGACGAATAAAGTAAATGAAATTAGCACATGATAAATGGGTTTCTATCAATATTTTTTCATGTGTTTATATCCCAATGTAAATTATGTTTTTTTCTATATGTGGTCTATTATGGTTATGACACATTCTTTATATGACTTGATATTTGTTCTTCCATACGGTATTAATGTTTTCATGTACTATTTTCTCTATGATTAGAAGATATATGTGTAGGTTGATCCATATAGAGTATCCTACATAGAGGTATGTGTAAAATTATAGGTCAGAATGTATATTAGCTATCCCATTATTGTGGTGAGTCAAACATGTTTTTTGGAAACTCCTTTGATTAAAGATTTTTCAGATATTAAAAGATAAAATTACTTCAAAATGGAACCAAGGAATTTTAAGCTAGTACTTGAGGACCAGAAATATATTTCGGTGCTTGTGTGGTATAATTTCTATATATATGTATTACTTTTACATTCATGACATTCATTAGAATATATTATGCACATATTTATAGTAATATTGGTGGTTCTATACTGAGTTTCTTACTTATACCCTACATAATAATGTAGTTTTTCATATAGATTTCATCAGCAGGGATCCATTGGAGGGTAGGCTCAATATTGCTAATGAATGGGAAGGTTTTATAATATGATACATGTTTTTTAGGATGTAATCATGGATGTATATTTACTAAAACTTGTTTTTGTTTCATTACCTTCATACTTTGATTCACCGCATACGGGAATCCAATTCATGGCTTTGTTTTATGTTTCTATTGTTCCATATTTATGCATCTTGGGTTGGTCCGTATTTTCTATGTTATTCCTAAGATGATCATTTATTTATTCATTACATATTGTTTTATTAATTATATCATCCATTATTGTACATTGATTTTTACCTGGTGATGAGGGAGTAATCTCCGTAGAATGTTCTTCAGGGAACTTGTTACTACTCCAACTAATTGCGTATGGGAGGGAAAACATGAAGTAAATGAAATTTTGGACCAGACCTACTGGTTTTTGTTAAGGTGTAACATTTCAATTTGGTTGGAAATAGGATAATGAAAATAATTTTTTGAAATGTATGTCTATGTGAACTCCGAAAGAATCAAATGTTTGATTAGTAGTTTCTTGATCTTACACAATATAGTATTATGGATACATCATTAGATACATTATTTTCAGTGATTTATATATTTCACATACCCTTATTTATTCTAATTAGTGGGAAATTATTAAAAATTACAAGGACATGATTTATTTATCTAGGGATGTAATTCCCCAAGATTTTATTATATGTACTTTTAGTAAATAAATCAAACATTTTTGGTAGTTTTTCTACATGAAAAACTACGGGACAAAGAGCCATGACATTTTAGATTAATTTTTTTAACAAAATTTATGAGCAATAAATCCTATTGTAAATAAAACGATTTTATTAAATTAGAAATATATCCAAAATAGGATAAAGAAGACAGAATACTTTAAAAGGATATTGTTCAATGAAACAAATTATTCATTATAAATTTTATTTTCATTTAAAATATATATTTATACATTTTATAATTTGAATTTAGTAAAATTAATGTAATTTTATAATTTTGAATTTTAAAATTTATTTAGTGTTAATTTTCATGATTTTTCTAAAATAATTATTTTATTTCAACATGGGAAAATATTTATTTTTAAATTATTTTCACATTAATAACAATATAAAAAAAAATAAGGAAACAAAAGTATATGAAATATTTTATTCAACATAAAAATGAATCTATAATGTAAAAATACAAATTTTATTATTATGTTGAATTTATAAAACCCATGATTAATATTTTGGAATTTAAGTACTATGTTAATATAAAAACAGTTCTTATTCACATATTATAAGAAGTTAGTTTCCATCGCTTGTAGAAATTAAATATATAAAAAATTATTTCAAAAATTATTTCAAAATTTTAATATTATTTAAGAATTTCAACTATATTTATTTGTAGAAAAGAAAGATCAATATGATTAAATTTAATAAAATTTATAATGGTGAAACAATTATTTTAAAATAATTATTTTTATTAATGTTCTATAGTTTTTTTAAAAATAATTGAAAATGATCTATTTTATATGATGACATAGATATTATTTTTAAAAATATATTAAAATATATTATACCGCATTTAATTGGAAATATATTTGAAATATTATTATGTACACTTAATGGTGAAAATATTCATTTTGTACAAATTAATTTTTATGTACGTGAAATTTTTAAATTTAAAAGTAAATTTTCACATATTTAAAAAATCAAAAAGATTACATGCTTAATTTATTTAAGTCTATAATATAATAATATGGTAAGAGGGTTACTATATAGTTTTACTAAGATATATAATACTTAGGTAAAAACTAGTCTCTAATGAACAAGATTAGATAGTAAGAGTTGAAAACATCAATTTAAACGAATAAAAATAGGTTTTAAACATAAAAAAATAATGGATGTGATTTTCCACTACCTTACCTTGACCCCAACTATTCCACTTAAGCATCTTCAACTTATAATCATTTTACCTTGTAATAGTGTTAAGACATTAATTTTAAGTAACATCTAATTTTAAAAATTCAATTTTCTTTATATATAAAAGGAGATCATATACCCCACCATTATCGATCAATTTAAATGATTTTGATCATAGAACACTGTTATAAAATATATATTTATGTATTTCCCCAAGTCCATAAATCCTTGTTCTAAAAATAATAGATTTCTACGAATCTTTATGGTGTTACCCTATGAAGAACATCAAAAGAGAGAGGTTATGTTCTCAACCAAGCTCTCTTAATTTGTTCATTATTCTAAAAAATCATGTATATAATATTCCAGATTGAATTATATAAAATTTATTAATCATATATGTAAATTTTTTATTACTAATTAACTTATCTTTTTTACCTTCATCCAAAAAAATTTAGAAAATTAGGACTTCATCATTCGTACTTCAAGAATACCTCTTCTGTGAATAGAATATTCTATTTATCAAAAAAAAATTCTATTGTGATCTAAAGGAGGTGATTAATGTAAAAGTAAAATAACTGTAAAATTAATGAGATTTTGAAAAAATATATTTTTTTTATTTTTTTTCTACCTCTTCCTGTTCTATGATGAATATGTGTTGTCTGTGTGTTCGTGCAGACTAATGACTCCACAGAATTCCATATTTGTTTAAGTGATTTCCTAACATGGATTAAATTAAAAAATTATTGAATATATTAAATTTATATTTCTAATTCATTTAAAATTATAAAAACATAATACTATAAATTATACAAGTGATATAAATAATATACAATATAAGTAAACATTACCACCTTATAGAAACTAGTCAAGGAACCTTTCATAATTACATCAATTTTGGGAAAACTTATGGAACTATAGAAATTTTGTCCTAATTGAATAATAAATTTAATAAACTTATAAAATAATAGATAATATGAATCTATTTTGTAACAAATTTTTCTATGGTCAATGTATTCTGTAAGGTTCAGATTAATCAACCAATGCACCATAAATATGCACCTTATGTGAAAAGTATTTAACTAATGAATAACATATGAAAATAAAAACAACATAGAAAATTAAATATAGATTGTAATGGTGCATTATAATTTTTTAATCAAAATTTATCTTATGATTATTGAAATTTGTAACTCATACAAAATAAATATGTACATGCGTTAAGGATTATTAGTTTCTACATTAAATTACATGACATATTTTTAATATTGAACACCATCATTTATTTTACATGTTGTATTCCTTTAAATATTTCCATCAAGTATAATTAATAACTTTACATTCATTATAATTGAACGTTGATTACATATTTACCCTCTTATATTGATTGTATTCTTATGTTACTATGGTCATAAGGGTTTTTGGATCACAATTGTTCTTCATTTTGGTCTGAAAAGTATTCACCGCTTATTTCTTTTTTGTGTTGTATATATTGGCCATGGATTTAATATATCATAAATTTCCATGAAATATATGATATTTAAATATCCATATTAATTTTTATGATAAGTTAATATTAAATTTATATGATTATTATGTTGTAAGGGTGTTGGGAAACTCAATTCTCATTCAGTATGTTATTATTGTTCTTCTTGAACCTTACCATATAGCTTAATCACATTATTCTCATCAATATTATTATGTTTGGGTTAATTCTGGTTTTTTTGGATTTAAATTTTTACCACATATAAACCTTCTTAAATTTATCTTTATTCATGAATTATGATATTCGTAAGAGATTTAGTTAACTCAAATTTCCATTCACTGAGCTAAAATATTATTCCTTGTACATCATTATTCTATGTCTCTTAAATTACCCAGATTACTAATTCCAAAATGTATCAAACACTACTTTAGAAGCACAGAACTGGTGCTTACTTTATTTTATTGGAATAAGATATAATAAATCACATCCTAAAGGACCGAATAGCTTAGTAGTATTTGTAAGCTTGATGCATAAATGAGTCTTGTATTATATTTTATTATAAAATTCCCAACATATTTTTTTGAGAATAAATTTATTCAATATAGCGTATCATTTCATGTCAATAATTGTATACTTCATGGATTTCTAGTAAAAGAAAAAAATAATTGTGATCTCAAATGATCAGTAAGGGTTATGTATAATGGAATATATCGATACTAAATAATTCTAATAAAAATGGAATAGTAAATGACTAAACTCACATTATATTTAATCAATATTATAATTATAATAACTGTATAAGTCTTAAGCCTATCATTAATCTATGATAAATTGGGAAATGTCTATGATGATGAATGAGTGAATGGAAGTACACATATCATGGATTTAGGTAGTGGGTAAAATGATTCATTAAAGAATGATATTTTATATGGAAAGAAAATGGGGGTCAATAGTGAGGGGTTCACTCCTACCCATTTGAAAAGATAGACACAAAAGGACTATTCATATCTTCAAAAGACCATGTCTAGAATTTCTTATTATAAGGATTAAAAAAAGTTCAATGTATAGATCCTTATAATATTAAATCAAGTTGATTCTTAGTCTGAGAGGTAAAATTCATATGATTATGATTATGAACATGACTTGTCATTTTATGATATTTAACTATGTTATCATGATAAGCACAAGTCCCATTGTTTGACCCCACTGTTTCCTTGTTTACTTTTTATTTAATTTTTAATAAATGGTCAAAAACCTTTCCTTCTGACTAGACTTGTTTAGTAACTACATAAAGAAAAATCTATTTGGAAGGGGATATAGTTGGAAAAACATTCCATTTAATTGATAAAATTAAAAATGAAATGCATCCAAAGATAACATCATTATGAAAATCTCATTGAAAATAATAACTAAATTCTTTAATAAAGGATATTCTTAATTATTGGATGTCATGTATTTGGAAAATGATAAATCTACCTTCAATACCTCTAAAAATATAGTTTAAATAAAATTGGAAAAGAATAAATTGTTTTATCCAACTATAAAACTTCTTTCAGGACCTTTCACAAGACAGTTTAAAATTACTCAGTATAAAATTATAGGTTTTGGCCATCTGATTTGCCTTATGAAATTTGTTGTTGAATCGAGGGGCTTACTATAAATTGTCCCCACCCATAACTGCATTTCCAAACCATTCCACAAATTAATATTTATAAAAATTTGATCATGGAAAAGGTTAATTACATGCAGGACATAGTAGTTAAAAAGAACATTATTTTTTGACTTTAAAATCGTTATAAAAGTTCATTTTTAAGAAAATGATAAGAATACTACTTTCACATTTCTCGATAGAAGCCAAATTAGAATTATTTTGAAAATGATATAAGAACTAATTGATATTTTTAAGAAAAAACTAAATATCGGTTTTAAAAAAATCATTTTGAAAAGTATGAAAAAATTTAAAACATTTTGAGAATACATGGTTTTTAAAGAAAACATATTTCCAAACAAAGAGAAAAAAGATTTCATATTTTCTTAGAAATATTTTACCAATTATTTTAAGTAACAATGACTGAGAAATGGTACTATTACATGAAAATATCATTAAAAACCATGGGATATGAAAAATGTGTTTATTTAGAAAATTATTATATAATTTCCTTTAACTGAAACTTAAGAATAAATAGTCTATATTATAATGAAATTGTGAAATAAGGCCTTTCAATGATCATAATGTTGAAGTGGGAATTAAATAATTAATCGATTATGTGTATAAAAAATTAATACAAATAATTTTTTTTGAAAAAAATAATACATATCCAAAAGTATGTACGTTCAAAATATTAGAATATAAAAGACAATTAAGGAGTAATATAAACCAATCAAAAGAAACTGAGTTATAAAATTCTCCACAACAATGTAAATTTTAATTAAAGTTATATTAGACAAAATAATTCTAATTAAAATATAATTCACCACATTTAATGTAGTTTACATGATATCATATGTCAATGGTGATTTATATAGAACATATAAAATAAACTATGTGGATAACATTGGCATATACCTAAATGAAATGAAATTGAGACAAAATCCATTAGCTCATGCTTCAATTTGATTGAATATTATTTAACCTCATATATAGTGGTTTTCAACATATTATTAACCTAAAAATAAACCATATTAATTTTTATAATATAATATACAATCCATTAATAACATCTTATAACCCATTTGTTAATAATTTATCATTATTTTCATTGTTTTTTGTGTAAATTGCCTTGTTTTCTCATTCATTACATGTCATGAATTTTCTTGTTCTTGGGAATATTATATAGTCTCACAGAAAAATTAATAATAATAATTAAATAATTATCATGTTTTTAAATTAATTTTACTTTAAAAAAACATGAATGATGGTTATAAAAAATAAAATACATCACGATCATGGAGACAGTAGGTTGTACAAACACATGAGTAACATTTCCAATTTCCAATAAACATTATGGAAAGAGGGTAAGTAATATATTATATTTCCAAAATGATAATAAAATTTTATATACCATATTATATATACATACACATATATATATCATCCTTGTTTTATGGTTAAGAAAAGAGAGTTATGTCACTTGCTAAAGGTTGTGGTCCACACGTACACATACAGTGTTATCATCTTTAAGAGATTTAAAATGTAAGAAATAAAATATATATTATCATTAATGAATTATAAATATTTAAAAATATAGTAATTGTTTCATTGATGTGACATATAATCATTAAAATTATTCTTATCGCATTCCATGTAATGTGTTAGTGAAAGACGAATCACATCGGTTCATAAGCCAGTAATCCTCCGTACACACGAACAACATTATCGTATCCCATAATGAATGGAAATTAAAATGATATGTATGATATAATTAATAAATATGTATAAATATGTTGTAAATATCATATATATATATATAATTTATATCCATCCCCATACCCAACCGTGAAATGTGTTGATCGAAAAATGAATGTCATCGATTTGGGAGGGGGTAATCTGTTGTACAGAAGAACGACGATTTCAAAACCCCATTTATAGATGTGTAGATGGTTGAAAAAATGAACATATTATAAATAAATTTCATTATATTTAATATAACAATTTTAGTATAGAATTTTTTTTAATAATAACTGATAGATGTTGTGGAAGAAATAAAATAAAAGCATTCATTGATGAACATCACCTCTTCTTTGGGTGTCATCCTTAGGATTAAACCAAATCCATCTAGTATGTCTTTATTCCCAAACTAAGGCTTCTAAGATGAGATTAGGGAAGTAAATACATGATTTTTGTAGGAATTTGATGAACTCAGAGGGTTTGATGTTGTGAGGAATTGATAATAAAGGGTATCCTTTTATAAGTGAGGTGAGTTGCATAATTGTGATTTTCCAGAGTCATTCACCCATACCCATGTTTTTATCAGGACACAAGATTCGACAATGGTCCATTATAAATTCTATAATAGACAAGGTAATATATTTCCAAGTCAATGGGTATTGGAGAAGTTTTTAGAATATTTTTTAATCCATGTATTTTTATTTTAACCTATGATTATATTCATTTGTAAATTAACTATGGTAATTAATTTAACTAATTTATGTATTCATTTTGGTAAAAAATTAATTCTAACTTATTAGAAATTGTAAAATTTTCTCATTAAAAATATGAATTCCTTTTTTCAAAATTCACATCACATACATGGAAGACTTTATTTTAAAATTAATCCCACAGACTTGAATATAAATACGGTTTTCAAAGAGAAAATGTTAAAAATATTACAATGTTTTTAAATTCAAATCCATTATGAAAATGCTTCCAATGACCTAAATTTGGAAAAATGAAATATAAATGAACTATTTTTACTTTAAATACTATTAAATTTATAATTACTCATTATAAATAATTTAAATAAAGAGGATATTTTCAATTAAAATTTAGTATTTCTCACTATTCATTAAAAAAGGAAGCTATTCAACAAAATCCCTTAAATTCACTATAAGATAACATTGATATTAATATTTAAGAATTGATGTTAATTTTAACAAATTATTTTTATAAAATTGTTTAAATTATTTTTAAAATCTATTTTCAAATATTGACTAATTCGTATTTTAGAAAAATACTAATTTTCAGAAAACATTATTTTTTTAAATTATTTTTATTTGAGTTATAATAAATAAAGAAATTAACTTGTGTAATTCTATATTTTCGCCAATTTAGTTAATAATAATTATATCCTCCATTATAACAGCTAGTTTATGACTATCTCATTAAATAATAATATTTTAATAATATTTCATTTTTCATTTAAGCACTCTATTATATGTAACATGAGATAAACATACTGTTGCATGTAGTCAAAAAAATAAACATAGTATTACATGTAAAATATGATACAATCATTTTTTGTGTAATGAATTATGTTGAATAGAAATAATTTCTTTAGAAATAAATATATCTTAATGTTTTGGGGTGTTATTTTTTCTTCTATGTTTGGTGTTCCATGTCACATATGCTATTGAATAAAATTTTAACATTTTATATTTTCATGGTGTAACATTCTCCCAATATTAAATTGATTTCATCATCATAATTTTAACATGATCTAGGTAACAATGTGTTTTATATTTTAAAATTATTTTGTTGAAAATTCATATCGTAAAAAGAGATGATAAAATATCATATTAATAAGAGAGGAAGGGGAGTAAAAAGATAATACTAAATTACAAATTAATATGTTTCAACATATGAGAACATTGACAGAATGTGAAGATATGAACATGGGTGAAAAGAGTAAATAATTATACATAGAAATTTGGGTCATTGAGCACAAGAAAATGAATGGTGAGTGGAATGTTAATGGCCTCAAAACTGAAAATATTTTATGATTTAAAAGACCATCTGATTCTCAAATATTAATGTAATATGATAATTCTATTTTCAATATTAATTTCATAAATTTGAGGCATTATTTTATTATCCAATAATAAAAAATATTATAATTACTTGATATGTCATTATTTAATAACAACAATTTCATCCTTTGGTTATTCTCCGATAAATTTCCAATTCATTCCTTATTCCATCAAATCAAAATCCAAAAAATGAATTTTTTCTACCTGAAGAACTAAAATTCACTTTTAATGGATCATAATATCCTTAAAATAGTGATAGGTCATTATTTATATCTCCAACGATTGTTCCAAAACCAATATGGTTACCACAAGTTATCCAATATACATTAATCTCTAAACATCAAAAATAACACCACTAGTTAATCATTAATATTTATTTTTAAAATTGTTTAACTAATGAAATATTAACCTAGACATCACATAGGCTAGTGGTAGGCATTAAAATCTTATCATCATTTAGTCATGGGTTCAAGACCTATGACATTTCCAGATACAATGGGTTGTAACCTAGCATGAGGGTTGTCCATTTTCTAAATATTATAATTCTTTAATCATTTTAAAAAATATGAATAACATATTTGAAATAAAATTAATAATGAAAAATATATTTTTACCAAGATCTTAAATAAAACACTTTTTATAATATTTAATAATCATATTTTTCAATTATTACAATATAATTTACGATCATAGTAACTCTAAAAGTTATCAATAACTCTAATATTATGTATCTAAAATGTAAATTAATTATTCGTATAAAAACATTTTCACTAAAATATATACTAAAGTAATGGGTTGTATTCCTATAATTTTTTTCCAAAATTATCCTTAATGATGTTATATTCCAACCATAAAAATATTAAAAAAAAGAAATTGAACATATGAAAAACATTATACTCATAAACCATGATGGTATCTATAAATCATAAGTTAATGAATACATAATTACATCAACAATTTAACATAATCCTTAGATTTTTTATGATTCTTATATCCAAAATACCATTAGTAATATAATTCTATAATTTAATTCTTAAATCACAATACATAAATAATTCATTGATTTTATTTCCATAGAGGTCCTTCCTTGTACAAGTGTGAATCATTTGGAAAAGGGAATTGACTAGTATAATTCCTAGGTTTTCCACATTTAAGATAGTGATCTATAAATGGATCCCAAGAATGGTATTTAATTTATTCCATTATAAAAATCATTTTTCCTTAGAAATTAATTTTTATGCACTTATTTTCCATAGATAAATAATTTTATGGTTCCATCAAGACACTTTCTTGGTATTCTCTTTTAAAATTTATAACATGATAGAAATTGATCCTTTTTTCCTCCATGGTCTCCACAACTCGAGATCATAAAATATTCAATCCTAAAATTATTTTTATAGTATAGTAGTTGGTTATTGCATAGATTTTTAATCATGTTTCAAGATAACTGATTAGGAAAAATTAGGATATATTTCACCCATATCATCATCCCATTTGGATTGTCATCGTCACCACATTTTCCTTTGTTTTTTATGTCAATATGTAACATCCAGTAACTAAAACCATGAAGAATAACGTGAGCATCAATAACCATTAATGGAAACTAATAAAATCATTTATGGGATGTGTAACCCATGATAAATTATATTCAATGTAATACACCCTAGGTTTAACCTAGGTCATTTATTTTTATTATCTATTCAAAGCCTTCATTATAGTGTTCAAGGAAAAATTGAATTATCCAAATAATATCACCTGGGGTGTCAAACATGTTTTGTAGTAAGCCCCATTTTTATTTACCATGTGATGGTAAGGTAAAACCCAATGTGACCCTTTTTGGAGTTAATACCCGTATGTGTCTATATTATAGAACCACATCCACATTAATTATCATGGAAGGGATGTATTTTATGGAGAAACATCTAATTTATTCCTAATTAAAACTTTAGGATGTACTTCTATATTTATCCTTAAAGTCTATCATATGTTTATTTTCCCTAATATATTTTCTCATAAATATAGTTCCAAATATTTCTACTCAACTTCCATTCATTACAATTGTAGCGACCCCAACCCTAGTATCTTGGAGTAAATGCATGGTTTATTACAATGGCATAAGATACTAGGAATCATATCCTGATGGACTAAATAGTTTAGTAGTTTTGGTAAACTAGATACATGCATGAGTATTATATTATATATTAATATAAAATTGAGAAAAAATTTATTTATTAAAACATTATTCCCTCTAGAATATCTTTTATTGTCAATAATAGTTCTCTTATTGTATTCTTGTGAAAGGATACAACATAAGGGTCATCTAAAATTATAAGTAATGGTTATGTACAACATTATTTATCATGAATGAATAAGAATAATAAATATAGAAAGGTAAATAATTGAACTCACAATCCATTCAATCCATATCATTTCAACCATAACTGGGTAAATAATTACCAATGTGGAAATGTAGATAACTCAAAACACATTCCATTTAATCAATAAACTAAAAATTAAATTCATATTGTGATTATATCATTATAAAGATATGATAGATAACAATAAATGTATTATCAATGAAGGAAATTTCTTATTACTAGAAATCATATCTCAGAAACATGATACCTCTATCATCAAGGACATTTACAACATGGTTTAAAACTACTTTGTACAAATTGATCTCGTTTTTTCAATTATACTTTTATTATCAAGACCTTTCACAATACAATTTAAAACTACTAGGTACAAACTAATATGGTTTGGATGACTAAATTTTCTTATGTGACCTATTGATTAGTTAAGGTGTTGTTTGAAAATGGTACCCACCCATATCATTATGTCTAAATAATTCCTCATATGTTGAGAAATCAATTTAATTCTTGAAAAATACACCTTATCGAAAAAATAACTTTAATGAGTAAAAGATATGGATTTTTCAATATTTCACTAGAAAATAAATTATATATTGAAGTAAAACATTTAATTTATAAATTTTATATGGTTTAAGAAATAAAAATATCCATAATAAATAATATTGATATTTAGGGTAAATTTAATGACCACTAGAATTTGAATAATTCCCAAAAAAATTATTGACTAAAAATTTGAATCAATGAAGTTAATGTCAATACTTTCATTGGTCAAAATAATCACTAAACATCCATTGTAAAATAATTATTATATCAATAAAATATATACCATTTAGAGTACAGATAATATTTTTCATTTATGAATATAAATACCATAAAAATACATTTAAAACTATTCTTTAGGAAAATGTCCTCTTAATCTAGAAAATAACTTTTCATATTTTTAAAAAAAATACATTTCTTTAAAAATTATTTTGAAAAACCATGAATCTATATAATATAATGGGATTTTTTTCTTTAAAAATAACATTCCTTTTACATTGTAAATAGGTTCTAAAAGTTCCTTTTTTAGAAAATGGGAAGAAAAATCCTTTTACATTTTAGGAAAAAGAAATATAGGTATAGTTTTGAAAATGACATAATATTTATGTGAAATAAATTTTTAATTAATAATGGGTAATATTGTCAATAATAATTATTTTTAAATGGAATTTTTTTTTAAAGCATCTTTAAAAAAACATGTTTTTGGAAGAAAATCGATTTTCGACAGAAGGGGGAAATGAATTCATATTTTATTAAAGGAATTTTATTAATTATATTAGTTATCAAAGAGTGTAAATGTAACATACCAAGTATGTAATGAATAATAGATATTTTTATCTATGTCTATTAATGAATTAGATAGTGTTTTAGAGGCTTAAGATGAGAATAAATCCAATCTTAAGCATGGAATACACTAATATTTTTAAATTATTGTTTTACTGCCTTTTGATGGAAAACCATTTTTTAAATCTATATTTTGACAATTTTATAAGCTATATTTGTCAAAATAAACTTATTATTTATGATTGGGACATTGAAATTTACTTTGGATAAATTTCTGGTATTTTTCTGATAATGTTCTTTTTTTTAATGAATAGTGGAAAATGTTGTATTTAAATTCCAAATCTCTTTTCAATCTAATTTGTTTATATTATTATATTATCATTTTAATTGGTTTTAAAGTAAAATTAGATTATTTTTTACCATTTAATCCAATGGTGGTCATTGGAATTAATTTCACTTTGAAATTAGACTTAAACTACTATCAATCTTTTGATACTTATTGTTTCATAAAAACACGCTATTTGCCCTGACAGCAGGAATTAATTATTAATTTAATTAATTTAACTAATATATTTTGAATTTTTTAAAATATACTTCACTTTTGAATTTGGAATATCAATTATAGATTAGGGTGAAGTTTTGGTATTTGTCTGAAAAACTTCAATATTTGATGAATAGTGAAACCACTAAGTAGTACTTAAAAAACTGATTTTTCGTTAAAATGAAACATTACCACCTCTGTGTTTTGAATTTCAAAAATGCGACATACATGGTTTTAATTAATAAGTAAAATGTGGTTCAATGAGATGAAAATAATTTTTTTGGTGAATAGTAACTTTTATGTTTTTAATCGGGATTAGAGGTAATTAGTGTAATTTAAGGTAAGAATAATGGTTTAATAATATGAAATGAACTTGACACATTTCCTACCCTTATTTGATGTGTAATGGCCAACCAATACAATCCATGGGTCAACTTTGGGACCCCATGGAGCCACATTGGTAGAAAAATGACATTAATATCTTTTAATTTAATGTTAAAGTAAAAATGACACAAACATGAGTTGTTTTACTAAAACATTTTTTAAATGGGGTTATACAAGTCAGATTTTTTACTATAAATATTCATTGGAAAGATAAAACGATTTCCTACATTATAGTATCTTTTTTATAATTTTTATACATTAAATAAATTAAATTATTTATGACATCATGATGATGCATCGATTACCTCATTAATTAACGTTTTAAATAAAATAAAAAGATAATGTAAAATATAAGACCTACACTTGTCAAAAATCTATTTGGTGGGTATATTTCGTACCCTTATCACCTTATCCTAGAATGATATCATTGTGGGACCTTTTAAATCCGAAACGCATTTTAAAATAATGTAACATTTATTTACTTTCCAAGAGTGCCCCTCCTCTCCTCTTATAAAAGCCCCCACCTCTACCACCTTACCCACACTTCCAAAGACTTTCGCTCGGCCAACCCCTGCCCATATTGTCTCTCCACATCCCTATATAACTCCTAGAAGCCTCACATTTGTCAGAATGCTTCCCAAAGAATCCTTTGAGCTCAAACCAAAGGGAGTTACACGATTTTAAGGTAATGTCTTCACTTGAGTCCTTTTGTTTTATTTTGCTTCTCCAACTTACTAAATTATTTTTATTCATTTTTTTGTAACAACCCCAATATATTAAATATTCCATGATTTTTTTATAAAAATAATTCGAGCTAAACTTACACACACCTACATCTAATGGTTAAAGAATATACTGTTTCCGTGGATGGCGAATTTCTGCCTCAAGAAACAATGATTGTTCAATATTCTTCTAAAACCTTAAACGGTGGCCATTAAGATGTCACTATATTTATATATGATATATAATATGTTTATTGTTTCCTTAAGCTTATGTATTTTTCATTTATGGCATACCATTATGGATTCCATTATGGGTATACGCGATATCTTCATTTTAGGAAGTGCGGACTACCGCCCCCTCAAAGTGATTTGATTCGTTAATACCATATGTGGTACATATAAAGGATATATTTAATGATATTATATATGATAAAATACTGGAATTAAAATACTATTATGTATCATTATGTTTTAATTCCATTAAATATGAAATAGAAATGGAAATAGCGTTCATGCGTACGTACGGCTTACCGTCTCCTTGAACGGTGCATTTTATTTCTTACCTCTATATGTTATGTAATATTATAAATGAATGAATGAACTGTATATATATTATATATAAGATATCTACATCATGAATAAAATTCTGGATATAATGGATATTTTACCATATGAACAACTTGTAATTATAAAGTGTTTATTTTTTACTCAATTACCAATGATCGTTAAAATGACCGTTATTAACATAAATAATAACATAGTGTTAATGACATGGTAATAAGTTATATAAAAGGAATAATTAACTTGAAAAAGGTTATTATGCAAGTGGAAATTAACTTAAGTTTATTATTCAGGAGATTAAATAAAGATCGAGTCAAGTTGGGCTCGAGGTAAGGGACTCCGTCTAAATCTCCATTCATTTAGGCATATTTTGTTTTATACACAACCTTCTTTTGTACGGTGTATAAAACCATTTTAATTTTACGTTTATCCAAAAAGAATATTTTTTATACAAAGCTTTTTACTAAACGAAAAAAGGGAATGTTTTTGTCATACTTATGAGCCGACAATGACTTCTTCGCCACCGTGACCATTATTTGAGTTTCAGCTTCCTCTACAAGCCATACCAACTTTTTAAAAGGAAAATAAATACCATGTTTTACTTTTCTTTTATTTTGGTATTGAAAATGGTTTTAATAATTTTTTTATATCAATTTGTTTTATTGATATCTTGTGATTGAATGGTGGAAATGTTATGTTTCCTTTATGCATGTTTTATGTGATACACTTATGTTGTGGTTCTTGGGCATTATTATGAAGATGGGTGGTTCCATGATAAACTAAGGGCGGGTGAGCCCAATATAGCTCTCCAATGCATTGGGTAACGCGAAGGAGTTAAACTTTAAGGTTACTTCGAAGAGATTTAGGGAATATACTATGATGGGTATTCCAAACGTAACCAAGAGGGTTACTCCCCACATAAGAATGTTATGAATGCCTCAAGTTACCTTTATGTCTTATGATTTCTATGATTTATTCATGATTTGATGAGGTATGTTAAAGTGCTTATGTTTTATGAGTAGAGTATGATTTCATTGATTCTTGTGTATACATGTACTCATGTTTCCTTTCCATATTCTTGTTATCCCTTAGTGAGCTTTTTATGCTCATCCCAAGTTTTTGAAATGTTTTTCACAGGTCAAGGGAAGGGTACATGATATGATGATAGTGTCAAGAAAGTGTCCAGAAAGAATCCCTGTTTTATTTTAAATATGTTTCCGTTGACGGGAAAAATGAATACTATGTTTTATGTAACCACTTCTCTTAAATGTGGAATGTAATGCAAGTTATATGATCTAATTCTCTAAAACTCTAAACCTGAAAATATCCTCAATGTGTAATCTTGAAGTAGCTCCATATGAAGTAAGGTTTAAGGCCTAGGCCTTATAGTTGGTATCAAAGGTCGGTTTAGATAACTTTAGGAGTTAGAATTATATTAAATGATTATCCAAAAATAATTTTTTTATGGTCAAATTGAAATTATATAGAATTTGTAGATTACCATGTTGATTCATCTAAGACATGTTTGTTCAGAATGGTTTTCCGCAGAGGAAACAGGGAAGCAGTGCTAGGAAGGCACACATAAGGAAATAACCTTCCAAATCAGCATCCTGAGATGGTCAGAATTGGAACTGAACAGTTTGTTGTAGTAATGGTGCAGTTGAGTCAAGGGATAAATGGTGGTGGTATCCATGCACGAGATCAACCAGATCAACTGCAGAGGAACATGTCAGTGGTGGAACATTTCATGAGGCAACATCCCCCATCATTCAGAGGATCATCTGAACCTGTGCTAGGTGAAGGGTGGATTAAAGCACTGGAGAAGATTTTCGATGTCATGGGGTGTTAAGACATCAAAAGGTTAGTCTTTCTATTTACTGTTTAGAGGGTGAAGAAGATCAGGGGTGGTTGATGGTTAAAAATATCAGGGACGCTGATGAGATTGTTGCACTTGACTGGGATGAATTCAAAGGTATGTTTCTTGAGAAGTATTTTCCTAAGGCTGTTCGACTTAGGATGGAAAAACAATTCTTGGAATTGAGTCAAGAGGAAGACTCAGTGGCTGCCTATGAAGAGAGTTTCACTCGATTGTCAAGGTATGCTCCAAATTTTATCCGAGACCTTGATAGTAAAATCAATCATTTTTACTCAGGATTAAAGCCAAAATATCAAAGGGAATTGGCTTCTTGTGAGTTCAAAAGTTATGAAAAGCTTGTTCGATGTGCTGAGAAGGTGTAAATGGAGTTTTCTGATGATCAAGTGCTCTATAACAACCAACAGAAGAAGAGACCGAGGTGGCAGGAGAAATGAAAGAATTCTTCAAAAAGGTCTGACGGTAAGAAAACTATGTTTCCAGTTTGTGATAAATGTGGTAAAAGGCTTGCTGGGGAATGTCTTCTGAATTTTAGAAAGTGCTACTGATGTGGTAAGATGGGACATAAGGCTCGTGATTGCACTGAAAAAGATCAAGGTGATGGTAAGTCCAAATTTTATTTATAGTTAGTGAAATGTTTTAACTGAAATGAGTTGGGTCACTATGCAAACGAGTGTCCGACAAAGAGTTTGAGAGATGGGAATCAGTTAGACTACAAGCAGAAAGGGGTGGTGAAATCCTTTGCAACTACTTCAGCAGATGTCGGTCCATCAAATGAAGTTGTATCAGGTACATTGTTTGTTTTTTCATATTATGCCAGTCTGTTGTTTGATTCGGGGTCTACACATTCTTTCATCTCTGAAAACATTTCTAGTAAAATGGGAATACCATCTCAAGAAATGACTCCTGAACTTGTGGTAAAAACACCTGGGGGAAATGTTGAGGCAAAAATAATTTATAAGAATCTCCGTATCCTTATCTGTGGAAAGAACCTACTTACGAACCTTATTGTTTTACCTCTAGTAGAGTTTGATGTTATCCTGGGTATGGATTGGCTCTCTATTTACCATGCTAAGATTGACTGTAGAGCTAAAAAAGTTTCTTTTCAGAAAGAATTTCATTTTGTTTATAATAATGAACCCTTACTGTTGATAACATATCAAGAGGCCGAGAAACTTGTAAAAGATGGAAATGAATGTTACCTTGCACACATTGTTGAAAAAAAGGGAACTGTTCAGATCAATGATGTGCCAGTGGTAAATGAGTATCCTAATGTTTTTCCTGATGAGTTCTCTGGAATAATACCAGATCAGGAAGTTGAGATTACTGTTGACTTAGTTCTTGATGCTAAGCCAATTTCCAAACCCCCTTATCGAATAGCTCAAATTGAACTTTTAGAGTTGAAGGAGAAATTTCAAGATTTATTAGAGAAAGGTTTCATTCGACCTAGCACATCACCATGGGGTGCTCCTATTTTATTTGTTAAAAAGAATGATGGTTCAATTAAACTTTGGATTGATTATTGAGCTTTGAATAACATCACTGTTAAGAACAAATATCATTTGCCTCGTATCAATGATTTGTTTGCTCATCTCCAGGGAGCTCGGTATTTTTCAAAGATTGACCTGAGATCGGGGTACCATCAGTTGAAGGTAAGAGAAGTAGATGTTCCGAAGACCGCATTTCGTACAAGATATGGCCATTATGAATTTTTAGTATTGCCTTTGGGACTAAACAATGCACCTGCTATATTCATGGACTTAATGAATAGAATTTTCCATGAGTTCTTAAATAAGATTGTGGTTGTTTTCATTGATGATATTTTGGTGTTTTCTAAAAGTAAAGAGGATCATGAAAGAAATTTAAGGGTTATTTTTCAAACCTTATAAGAAAAGAAATTGTATGGTAAATTCAGAAAGTGTGAGTTTTTGTTGCAAAAAATTTCTTTCCTTGGTCACATTGTTTCTAAAGATGTGATAACTGTTGATCCTGAAAAAACAATGGTTATTGAAGAATGGCCAAGACCCACAAATGTAACTGTGATTTGTAGTATCCCTGGTTCGGCAGGCTATTACCGAAGGTTTGATAGAAATTTTTCACGGTCATCTAGTCCAATGACTAACCTAACTCGGAAGGGTGTTAAGGTTATCTGGAAAAAAGAATGTGATGATTGTTTTCAAGAATTGAAAAGAAGATTGGTGAATGCTCCAGTTTTGGCACTAACTTCCAGGAATGGTGAGTTTGTTATCTATAGTGATGCTTCATTTAAAGGACTTGGTTGTGTCCTTATGCAGAATGATCAGGTAATTGCTTATTCTTCACGTCAGTTGAAAACTCATGAGGTAAATTACCCTACACATGATTTAGAATTAGCTGCTGTTGTTTTCGCTTTAAAAATTTGGAGGCATCATTTGTATGGAGTAAGTGTGAAATATATACCGATCACAAAAGTTTAAAGTATATATTCACTCAGAAAGAATTTAACCTGAGACAGATGAGATGGCTAGAATTAATCAAGGATTATGATTGTACAATTAATTAGCATCCGGGAAAATCAAATAAAGTGGCTAATGCTTTTAGTCGAAAAAGTAATGCTTTATTAACAATGTTGCGTTTGGAACATGATCCTTTGGTTAAGGATTTGATGAAATTTGGAATAGATGTTGTTGGTGCAGGATGTCCTTCGGTTTGGTTTCAGGTATTAGTGAAATCTTCTCTATCAGACAGAATCAAGCAAGCAGAGAAGCAAGACAGTGAGTTGCAGAAAAAGGTACAGCTGGTTCAGAAAGGTAAGTTTCCTGAATTCAACATTGATAATGATTGTGTTTTGAGATTTGGGAAGAGATTGTGTGTGCCTTGTGATTCACAGTTGAAGAGAGAGTTGTTATGTGAAGCTCATAGTCCTCAGTTTTCAGTTCTTCCTGGCAGTACTAAGATGTACAGAGATCTGGATGAGTATTACTGGTGGGATGGAATGAAAAGAGATATTGCCAATTTTACTGTGAAGTGTTTGACATGTCAACAGGTTAAAGCAGAGAGGCAGTTACTGAAAGAGATTCTTCATCATTTACCTATTCCATAGTGGAAATGGGAAAATATATCCATGGACTTCGTTGTGGGATTGTCGAAGACACCTCGAGGTAATAATTCAATCTGGGTTATTGTTGATCACTTGACTAAATATGCTCATTTCCATCCTATACGAGATATGTTTTACCTATATCAACTTTCCCTTTTGTATCTTAAAGAGATAGTCAGATTACATGGCGTTCCGTTCTCCATTGTATCTGACGGTGATCCCAGGTTCACTTCTATCTTTTGGAAAGGCCTTCAGAAGTCGTTGGGTGCTGAATTAAATTTTAGTACAACTTTTCATCATCAGTCATATGGGCAGTCAGAATGATAAATTAAGACATTGGAGGATATGCTACATGCTTGTTCGATGGATTATTAGGGAATTTGGAACAACATCTTTCTTTGGTTGAATTTTTATATAATAACAGTTTTCATTCCAATATACAGATGACACCATTTGAGGCGTTATATGGGAAGCGGTGTCGAACTCCAGCTTTCTAGGATGTAGTGGGCGAAAGGAAGCTGATGGAACCAGAATTGGTAGAAGTGATGGCAGAAAAAGTTCAGTTCATACAGAAATACATGAGAATAGCTCAGAGCAGGCAGAAGAGTTATGCGGATAACCAGAGGAAGGATCTATCTTTTGAGGTAGGTGATCATGTTTTTCTCAAAGTCTCACCATGGAAAAGTGTGATTCGATTTGTTAATAAAGGAAAGCCGAGTCCATTGTTCATTGGACCATATGAAATTCTGGAGAGAGTTGGATCAGTTGCATACCGAGTGGCTTTACCTCCGAGTTTATCTTAGGTACACAATGTTTTTCATGTTTCGATGTTGAGAAAGTATATGCCAGATCCATCTCATGTTTTGAGTCCAGAGGTAGTTTAGCTGGAAGATAACATATCTTATGAGGAACAACCGGTCCAGATTCTTGACCACTAGGAGAAAGTGTTACGGAATAAGTTGATTCATTAGGTAAAGGTTTTGTGGAAAAAACACATGATTGAAGAGGAAACATGGGAATCTGAAAATGCAATGAGGGCTAAATACCCCCACTAATTCGATAAGTAATTAAATTTTGAGGACGCAATTTTCAAAAGGGGGGAAGAATGTAACATCCCAAGTAAGTAATTAATAATAGATATTTTTATCTATGTCTATTAATGAATTAGATAGTGTTTTAGAGGCTTAAAATGAGAATAAATCCAATCTTAAGCATGGAATACACTAATCTTTTTAAAAGATTGTTTTTCTGCCTTTTGATGGCAAACCATTTTTAAATCTATCTTGTGATAATTTTATAAGCTATATTTGTCAAAATAAACATATCCTTTATGATTGGGACATTGAATTCTATTTTGGATAAATATCTGGTATTTTTCTGATAATGTTCTTTTTTTTAATGAATAGTGAAAAATGTTATATTTTATTTCAAAACCTCTTTTTAATCTAATTTTTTTATATGATTATATTATCTTTTTAATTGGTTTTAAAGTGAAATTAGAATATATTTTTACCATTCAATCCAATGGTGGACATTGGAATTAATTTCACTTTGAAATTGGACTTACACTAGTGTCAATCTTTTGATACTTATTGTTTCATAAATACACGCTATTTGCTCTGACAATGGGAATTAATTATTAAATTAATTAATGTAACTAATATGTTTTAAATTTTTTAAAATAGACATCATTTTTTAATTCGGAATATCAAATATAGCTTAGGGTGAAGTTTTGGTATTTTTCTGAAAAACCAATTTTTGATGAATAGTGAAACCACTAAGTGGTACTTAAAAAACTGATTTTTCATTTAAATGAAATTTTACCACCTCTGTGTTTTGAATTTCAAAAATAAAACATACGTGGATGTCATTAAGAAGTAAAATGTGGTTCAATAGGATTAAAATAATTTTTTGGGGAATAGTATCTTTTATGTTTTTAATCGCGATTACTGGTAATTAGTGTAATTTAAGATAAGAATAATGTTTTAATAATATGAAATGAACATGACACATGTCCTACCCTTATTGGATGTGTCATGGACGACCAAGAAAATCCATGGGTCAACTTGGGGACCCCATGGAGCCACTTTGGTACGAAAATGACATTAATATCTTTTAATTTGATGTTAAAGTAAAAATGACACAAACATGAGTTGTTTTACTAAAACAATTTTTAAATGGGGTTATACAAGTCATATGTTTGACTATAAATAGTAATTTAAAAGATAAAAAGATTTCCTACATCATAGTATTTGTTTTATAATTTTTATACATTAAATAAATTAAATTATTTATGACATCATGATGATGCATCGATTACCTCATTATTTAACGATTTAAATAAAATGAAACGATAATGTAAAATATAAGACCTACACTTGTAGAAAACATATTGGTCTAGTATATTTCGAACCCTTATCACCTTATCCTTGAATTATATAAATGTGGGTAATTTTAAATCCGAAACTCATTTTAAAATAAAGTAACATTTCTTTACTTTCCAAGAGTGCCCCTCCTCTCCTATTATAAAGGCCCCCACCTCTACCACCTTACCCACACTTCCAAAGCCTTTGGCTCGGCCAAACCCTGCACATTTGGTCTATCCACATCCCTCTATAACTCCTAGAAGCCTCACCTTGGGTAGAAGTCTTCCCAAGGAAGCCTTTGAGCTCAAACCAAAGGGAGTTTCCCGATTTTAAGGTAATGTCTTCACTTGAGTCCTTTTGTTTTATTTTGCTTCTCCAACCCCCTAAACTCTTTTTATTCATTTCTTTTGTAACAACTCCAGTATAATCAATATACTAGGATTTTTTTATAATAGTGATTCGAGATACACTTACACACACCAACATCTAATGGTTAAAGAACATACTGTTTCCGTGGATGGCGAATTTCTGCCTCACGAAACGATGATTGTTCAATATTCTTATAACACCTTCAAAGGTGGCCATTAAGATGTCACTATATTTATATATGATATATAATATGTTTATTGTTTCCTTAAGCTTCTGTATTTTTCATTTATGGCATACCTTTATGGCTTCCATTATGGGTATACGCGATATCTTCATTTTAGGAAGTGCGGACTACCGCCCCCTCAAAGTGATTTGATTCGTTAATACCATATGTGGTACGTATAACTGATATATTTAATGATATTGTATATGATACAATATTGGAATTAAAATACTATTATGTATCATTATATTTTAATTCAATTAAATATGAAATAGAAATGGAAGTAGCGTTCATGCGTACGTACGGCTTACCATCTCCATGAACGGTGCATTTCATTTCATACCTCAAAATGATATGTAATATTATAAATGCATGAATGTACTGGATATATATGATATATATGATATATACAACATGAATACAATTCTGGATATAATGGATATTTTACCATATGAGCAACTTGTAATTATAAAGAGTTTATTTTTGACTCAAATACCAATGATCGTCAAAACGACCGTTATTAACTTAAATAATAACATAGTGTTCATGACATTGTAATAAGTGATATAAAAAGAATAATGAACTTGAAAAAGGTTCTTAAGAAAGTAGAAATTAAATCAAGTTTATTATTCAGGATATTAAAGAACGATCGAGTCAAGATGGACCCGAGGTAAGGGACTTCGTCTCAATCTCCATACATTGAGGCATATTTTGTTTTATACACAACCTTCTTTTATACGATGTATAAACCCCTTTGACTTTTACGTTTATCCAAAAGGAATCTTTTTTATACGAATAATTTTACTAAATGACAAAAGGGAATGTTTTTGTCGTACTTATACGGCGACAATGACTTCTCCGCCGCCGTGACCATTATTTGAGTTTCAGCTTCCTCTACAAGCCATACCTTCTTTGTAAAAGAAAAATAAATACCATGTTTTACTTTTCATTTATTTTGGTATTGAAAATGGTTTTCATAATTTTTTTATATCAATGTGTTGTATTGATATCTTGTGATTGAAAGGTGGAAATGTTATATTTCCTTTATGCAGGTTTTATGTGATACGATTATGTTGTGGTTCTTGGGAATTATTATGAAGACGGGTGGTTTGGTGATAAACTAAGGGCGGGTGAGCCCGATATAGCTCTCCAATGCATTGGGTAACGCGAAGGAGTTAAACGTTCAGGTTTCTCCAAAGAGATTTAGGGAATATACTGTGATGGGTATTCTAAACGTAACCAAGAGGGTTACTCCCTACATTAGAATGTTATGAATGCCTCAAGTTACCTTTTTATCTTATGATTTATATGATTTATTCATGATTTGATGAGGTATGTTAAAGTGATTATGTTTTATGAGTAGAGTATAATTTCATTGATTCTTGTGTATACATGTACTCATGTTTCCTTTCTATATTCTTTTACTCCCTTACTGAGCTTTTTATGCTCATCCCAATTTGTTGAAATGTTTTTCACAGGTCAAGGGAATGGTACATGATATGATGATAGTTTCAAGGAAGTGTCAAGAAAGAATACATGTTTTATTTTAAATATGTTTCCGTTGACGGGAAAAATGAATACTATCTTTTATTTAACCACTTTGTTAAAATGTGGAATGTAATGCAAGTTTTATTATCTAATTCTCTAAAACTCTAAACCTGAAAAGATCCTCAATGTGTAATCTTGATGTAGCTCCAGATGAAGTAAGGTTTTAGGCTGGGGCCTTATAGTAAAATTGTATTATTATTGAAAATATCATGAATAACCATATCATAAGAAAAAATGTATTTATTTAGAAAATGAAAAAATAAGTATCTTTAACTGAAATTTTATAATAATAATTCTATATTATAATGAGACTACGAGATAGACCCTTACAATGACCATAGGGTCAAAGTGATAATTAATAAAAGAATTAATTATGTTTCAAAAATATAAATTAGAATAAAATCTTGATATAAATCAATTAATATTCAAAATTCATTACACACACCATCATAGAATATGAAAACCATAACTGAGTAGTATAACTTAATGAGAAGACATTGAGTTATTAAATTCATTTCCACTTTGTAACTTTTAATTCAAATCCCCATATAAGGAATAATTCAAATTAAAACATAAATTACCATGAATAATGTATTATTCACGATATTATGTATAAAGGGGGTATTATAAAAACTAGATCAATCTAATTTGGTGTATAACATAACCATATGACTCAATGAATTGAAATTAAGAGGAAATCCCTTATCACATGATTCATTTTTATAGAACATTCCTTAACCTCTAATGTAGTGGTTTTAAAAAATTTATTAACTTACACCTAAACTACATTAATATTTTTTATATCATTTCTGATCCTTTCAACAAATATTATCAAGCTTCCGTTTTTATCCTTTCTTTATTTTCATAATTTTGGTTGTTAATTTCCCTGTTTTGTCATTCATTATTTTTTCTGAATGTTCTCATTATTGTGAATATTATATAGTTCCATACCCTCTATAAAAATAATAATGACATAGAAATTATATTTTTACATCAATTTTATTTTTAAAACAAATCATTAAATCTGGTTATGAAAAATGAATTAAGTAACGATCATTGAGACGGTAGGCCTTACGTACGCATGACTAACGTTTCCATTTCCAAATGACCATTGTTGAAGGATGGTAAGTAATATATCATCTTTATATATTCATCATAAGATCATATATATTTATATACACACCATATAATATATTTTTATATATCATACATTATTGTGGTGATGAAAATAGAGTTACATTTCTTTGTGAAGGCGATATTCCTCATGTACAATAATGAAGTTATCATCTTTAAGTGTGTGAAAATATAAGAAATAAAAGTTTATGTTATCATCATATAATTATAAATATATCATTAATATCATAATTTTATAATTTATATCACAGATATTTAATAAATTCATCCTTATTACATTCCTTACAATGTTTTAGTGGAAGACAAATCACATTTCATTGCGAGGAGATAGGATGTTGTACACACAAAAGATGTTATAATATCCCCTAAGAAATGGAATGTAAAAAATGTATATGTGATATAATGAGTCTATAGGTATATTTATTTTATAATTTCATATATATATATATATATATATAATTTATAACCATCATCATTCCCAATCATGAAAGGTGGTAATGGAAGAATGAATGTCATCAATTTGTGAGGTGGTAGATCTCTATATACATAGGTGATGATTCAATAACCCATTTAATTGAAGTGTAGATTTTTGTAGATAGTTACAATATTCTAAAAACATAAATTTATATTTAATATAATGAATTTATTGTATAATCATGTTTTATTATGAATTTAGAGAGGTGGATGAAGAAATAAAATAAAAGCGCTTGTTGAAGAACATTAACCCTTCTTTAGGTATCCTCCTCATGTATGCTGTAATCCTTCATAGGATGGCTTTAGGCCCAAAATATTTCTACTAGTATGAGAAGAGGGATTTTTGGATGTGTTTGTTTTATATATTTGTTGAACCAAAAGGATGTAAAGGTGTGAAGAAGAGAGGACATGGGAGGTCTTATATAAGTTAGGTGAGTTTCACACTTGTAATTTTTTGAAATGATTCAATCATACCAATATTTTCATCACAAAAAAATCAGTAAAAATTATCAATTCTAAAACCTATAATATATATGGGAGATATATTCCATGAATATGGGAACTGTACAATTGTTTAGTCACTTTTAGCCCATATTGTTAATGTTTAAACCGTGATAAGTCCATTTTTACCTCAATAATGGTAAAAAGTTTCACTATTTTCAATATTAAATTTGGTAAAAAGTTAATTTAACAATTTTATACATTAAAAATAATGAAAATTTAAATATATATTCCATTATATAAAATTAAATTAATATAATTTGAAAATTCTATTTTATAATTATTTCTACATACGTTATGAGAAAACAAGTATTTAAATTGAAAATGTTCAAAAGAATACATTGTTCTTCTTTAAACATTCAATATAGAAAATGATTAAGATTAAAAAATTGTATTAATAGATATATTATTGAACTAATTTAAATTCAACTAAAATTAAAAATATAATTTATCATTAAAAATAATTAAAATGAAATGGCAGTTTTCAATTAAAATTTTGTATTTTTCACTACCCATAAAAAATGAACATTTTTAGAAAAATACCAAACTATCACCCTAAGATAACTCTGATATTATGATTTCAAAATATAAAATCATTTAATAAAATTATTTTCTTAAATTTTTAAAAACTAATTTTAATTTATGTGCACAAACCACAACTATTTCATCTTTTAGAAAAATACAGTATTTTATAAAAGAGTTTTGTTTCAATAAAAATGTGTTTTATTTTATTTTTAACCAAAGAATAACCAATATGTATGTGTAAACTATATATTTTCATAATTTATTTAATCCTATTAATACCCACCATTATAATAGCTATGTTAAAACTATCAACTTAAATAAATAAAATTATTATATGTCATGTTTCGTTTAAACCTGGTGTTGCATGTAATGCAAGTTGAACTCATTGTTTTGTGTAAATAAAGTAATCCCAATGTTGGTAGTAAAACAAGATAAACCCATTTTTTCTTTTCATTCATCCATTTTTAGAGATTTAATTTATTTAGAAATAAAATTATAATAATGTTTACGGTTGTTACATTTTCGTATAAAATTGGTGTTCCATGTCACATTCATTATCAAATACAATGTTCTCAATTTATAATTTGGGGATGTAACAAAAAAGATATTTATACTTCTAAATCTTGTGAAAATGATGTTTTATAATCAAATATGCTCTTTCTATGAATTTCATTATCATAAAAGTGAAACACTATTATGAAATGAAATTATACTTGTTAGTGATATTTTTTTTATATATTTCCATCTTCATTATTCCCCTAAAAATAAATTATTTTTTAAAACTAAGAATATTGGTTACTTATATGACCTTTATATAATCAATTATCACTTTTCAAAGGTATGTTTTACTATGTTTTCAACTTTGTGATTTTTCAATAAATGTGTTTCAAAATATTAAAAAGGGGTTTATATCCTTTTAAAAATCCAACATTTTGGCATCCATTCCACATTCTATTTGTAAATCCCGTATATAACTTAAATATTCAATTATACATGATTATTTTTAATAGTATTATTTTTAAAAAATAATTCACTTCACCTTTTTGAAATTAAATTTTAATTTTCTTTTAACTCATTTTTCTATAAAAATGATAAAAAAATCCTAAATAAACATTTATGATTTTACTACCATTTTACATAATATATCAAAAGTATACATTTCTTTAGAAAAATATTTTCATCCATATCATTCATAATTTTCATATAAAATAATTTTTTGGTCATTAAATATTTAGTATCAACCACATACAATCTTGTTGTCAATTTCAGTTGTACTATTTGGAGTGGTTTTGAAACCAACTACTCTTTCAATGGGTTATAAATGATGTGATAAATGATAATTTTTAAGTGAAACACATATGTATGAATTTTGGATAGGTTTTTTTCTATATATCCCTTCTATGAATGGATAATGTTTATATCTCATGATCTTATAGGGTGCGTGAGAGAAATTATTACATGCTGGAGGATACATGGGATGATTATCCCAAGCTCAAGGGTACACATGATGATTATTTAAAGGCCATGGGTACAAAAAAGTATTATCACATTCCCCATGGTATATGGGAAGATTATCTCAAGACAAAAAGATATATGATATATAATCCAAATCTCAATTGTACACGGATGGTAAGCCCAAGACTAAGAATGTATATTTGTGGCCAGACCAGGATTATTATGTGTCAAATTATTTGGTGGTTATCCTACTCATATGATTTAAATGTTTATGTTTATTCCATTACATATTATATAGTATTATTCATTAGTTATGGAATAGGGCACATATTTATTATCTAATGATTTGATAAACTTTTTTCATGGTATATTTATGTTCATTTGAGATTATATGCCGTTTCTTTTATGACCTATTGATTACATTTGTTATTAAATGTTATTTTTAATATTATATTTATCTCATGTTTATGTTTTATCATATTCCTATGATAATACATTTCATTAAATGTTTATAATATTTCACTTATTGAGAATTTAATATTTTCCATTTCATAGGTTTCATTTCCCTAGGTTATAAAGATAAGTATAATTATGAGAATTTGAGAATATAGTGTAGTTTGGTTCGATTAGAATAATATTTTCACATTGTTTGAAGAAACAAATCTCGATCTAATCAGTTCTAAATGAATCTAAACATTATTTTCATGGGCTTTTTGTGACTATTTGTGATGTGTAATTCCAAAATTATGTAATTTTTTAAAAATAAAGATAGATTCATCTCACTTTTTATCAAAAGTAGTGTTTAATGATTGTGGTTTTTTTACTAGATCTAGGAGTGTGGGTCCTTAGAGTCTCACATAATCTAACCAGTGAGATATATTTTAACAAAACATGCCTACTAAGTACTGATAATAATAAAAACTTGTAACACGGTTCACAATAACCATTCCCCAAAAACCTAAAAATAAATAGTATCCTATGAATTAAATATTATGGTTTATATACATATGAATAATAGTAAATTTTTAATTATATATTTATATAAATAGAAGGTAAATATTAATAAAATTAATAAAATACCACCCTTGTAATATTTTGGCATATCTTACCAAATTTTGTTGTTAGCTTCCTCAGTCAACTATTTCTAGAAATCAATTATTTTAATTCAAAAACATACCAGGGAGGTTTTTGAGTAGTCCAACCTCCTCCTTTTATTTTATTTTTATAGATCACAGTTCTCATATATGATATTTTGATTTATCATGAGTTGGATAGTTGGGTTTTGATTTATAATTATTTATTATCTGGTTTATTATCAAGATTTTTTTATCCTGTTGAACATAGAAGAATGGTCCATCTACTTGAACATACTCTACAACTATTTCATTCACTACTAATTAGATTATAGAGACTGAAGTTATATTTAATGGAATATGAAGCCCCACATTCGATGCAGTTGTAACCAAACTCATTGTCTTTGGAATCTAACTATCAATTTTTTCCAAATCAGTCAATAAATTTTGGGGCTATCCAATCTTTACATATATAAACATTTCATCTTATATAAAGAATATTAATTATATATCATTATGATACTGGCAGAGTACTATAAAGGATTAGTGTATTTTGAAATGTGGGTATACAAAAAAATGGTACATAAAACTATCTCCAACTACACTAGTCACACATTGATCCCTTCATAGAGATATCATACGTAAATTATTTCTATATTTCCTTGTGGATAAAAACCAATGAAGTAGTGAGCCTCTATTATCATTAAGGGTAAACAAAAGAGGTTTCTTTAATGAATTATATATAAAAATAACATGATAAAAAGGGTATGAGAATATCTGATTAACATTTAAAACTCATACTGAGCTATTCATAAATAATAATCAAGACATACGGCTTTAGAAGTTCAAATGACAAGAGTCATAAGAAGAATTAATGACCATGAGAAATGATATTGTATTATAATAATGCTAAAAATTTATAGATAGTTTCATAAAAATATTTTCCTAATAATAAATTTATAAATATATTTTCAAGGATATCCACCTAGATGTACATCACATGATATGATTTGGATATCTACTTGTCAATCCTATAGTCATGGGAAAACTTCTCGTGTACCCTATATGGTGCTTGGGAAAACCAAAAGTGTTATATTTCATACCATACACATTAAACATCACCCAATTTATTAGAGTAATATAATAGCGACAACCATAATATAATCATAATCTATTCATATGTATACTACAAGATTGTGAAATCATTTATCATTTTTATATAATAAAAGGTAAAAAAATCATGTTTCATCAATACATTATAATCATAATATGTAACCATCCAAATAATGAATAAATATGGAATCATTGGATCATATTCCCAGTGAATCATAAGTGTCATAAATGGATTTTTTTCATTGTTTAAATTACCGTTCCAAGAATACTCAGATATTTCATGAATAAAATACCCTTTTAATTAGACATCACATATTTAAAATATAAAAAATCCGAAAATATTGGTAAAAAAATATTCATTGAAAATATTAATTGAAACACATAAAGGGATATTCAAGGAAACGAATAACCATGGACACAAGAAGGTCTATTCTGATAGTAAATGTAAAAACCATAATTTCATTCAAAACATCGATAAAAAGTATCTAGTTTAGAAAATGTAAAGATGGCTCATCTAAAAACATTTTATTGATAGTCAATCATTTTAAAAAACTACTTTAATAATTTATTTAATTATAATAATAAATATTGATGGGAAAATTTTAAAGAAGATATGGTATGAAAGAAAATTTTTCGAGACCGAATTGAAGAACAATGTTGGTATTACCGAAAAAACATTATTTTGGTCTTTTGATTACATCTAGAAGAAAAAAAGGAAAAAATTCAAATATATAGAAATTATTTTAGGATAAAAATGTAATAATTTTTAGAGAAAAATAATATGATTTTATATTTATATATTTAAGCATATATAATATTGGTAAAAATGTGAGATTGTAATATAAAACCCTTATTTATTTTGTAACATTTGAATGATGACAACCATGAATGAAATAAATTCATATGAAAAATTAAATTTCATCTGTATAAATTGAATCATAATATAACATATGAATGTGACATTATATACACCACCTAGAAAAAATAAGTACTGAATATGGTGTATGGCTCATTGAAACTAAAGTGATATGAGAAACCTTTTCCTATGGTCAAACATGCACCTTAAGTTATTTTAGACTCATGTATAATAAATTTAAAATTATTATACATCTAAAATAGAATAATATTCAATATTATAATAAAACTAAAAGTTTTTTTATAATATCTTCTCACTTGTTCATTAACCGTATTTCATTATCACCATCATTTTTGGTGTTAACTACTTCATTTTTTGGTATGTTTCAATTTAAAGGTTCTGGTCCTTATATCATGAATGTGGTTCCATCATGTCTAGATTGATAATAAATTTATCAATTTCATATAATGTTTTTTATATATAAATATTTATAATATTTGAGAAAATAAAAATATAGAGAAATAAATTACACCATCCATGGAGATGTTAGTTCATACATACACATGAACACCATATTCATTTTCTATCAAAAATAACAAGATAAATATATAAAATAAATTTTCATTATAGAATGATAATTTTACTGTATATAATATATATATATATATTAAGTCCATCATTATATCCATCATTGTGAGGTGGTGATCGAAAATTAATCACAATGTTATATTTAAGTGGTAGTTTGCATGTATGCATGAGTGATACATTCATTACCCATATTATAGTATTGTAGTGAAAATGTTTTTCACATAATCATAGTAACTTCTCAGAATATTAATGATACTGGGTTTATTATAATGGTATGGATACAATAGATTTTGATAAGTTTGAATAAGAAATAAGCTTTTATAGGGTTGGGTAAGAATGATAACTCTTCTTTGATAGACCACATTTTACTTACACCTTATTACTACTTATTATGTTCTTAAAAGAAGCACATAAGATCATGGGAAAACTAAATGAAGGTAGGATGGATTTGGGTAGATATTGGTTGATCTATAGGGATGACTGTTTGTATGTAATGAATGATAAGAGTTTCCAATTCATAAGTGGGTAGATAGACATATATAATTACAAAAATGATTTACATAATATGGTCTTAAACCCCTCCATACAAAGATATCATGTTCTAGAAGATAAGTAAAAGAGATAATGACCCCATGATTCCTCCCTCATGTACTCCCCAGGTTGGAAAAATCATCGTAGTTATAAAAATATCACATACGGGAGGCATTACCATCTAATATAAAACACTATTTGGAGATATGATAAACAAAAACAACAAAATCCATAAATTATTATACAAATAAACCAAAAATCATCCCACATTGTATGAATAATTCCAAAATATATAACAATATTTCCAAATAAATACAAAAAAGAATGTTCTATGGAAGTGACCCAACAATATCTCCGACCAATGCTAGATATGTCAAGATCAATCTCTTCAGTCCTACCACCAAGATGTTTTTTTTTATTTTCAAAAAAATCACATTATGTATGAGTGAGAAATAAATAAAAACAAATTTTAGGATAAGTGAGAACCAATAAAAGAGGAACCACAAGAAGAGCAGTCTGTCCAAGAGGATCCATCATTGTAGACACATGAAACATAAGGAGTCATTGGTTGGCTAGGCAAAGAACCATGTCTAGGACCAGACTCACCTAAAAACACCATGAGAACTCATATGACTAAGAAAACCAAAAGATACCACTAAAATATCAACCTTCACCACAGTCACCTACACCAGTCAAAGAATCATGGAATCCATAGAATCCAACCAAATTGGGGTTGTGAGAAAAGGAGCATGACTCAATGGAAGAGGTAACCAAGGAAATGCAGAACCATCCAGGGGAAGAACCCATTGACATCTGGATAAGAAACAACCTGGTCTCAAGAAAAACCATTGCCATATGTTAATGCGCCTATGGGAATCCTTCACCGTGGCTACCCTCAAAAATTCTTTGTTACAAACCTATAATCCAAATGAGCCGACCCGACATCCAAACAGAAAGAAAACCACAAAACAACAGATATGAACTAAAGTCTGAACCTATAAGATCCATGACGAAAAACATGCCTCATTGCACCTCGAAGATCATAGGTGCCAAGAAACCCTCACCATCATTGAAGGCCTACACCAGAATACCTGAGCCGATAGAAAGCCACATAGCCTCACTGCCTCTCGAAACTCACCAGCGATAAAACCCTTTTCGTCGCTGAAGGATAATTCTAGAATACCCGAGATGATAAAATATGAACCATCCAAGGTCCCGATGGAAACCACTAAGCACAAACAAGACCAAATCCAAAAGACACTCCTCATGAAGGAGTCAAAGTTTCTTGGCCTCCAGGTGAATGAGATGAACTAGATGAGGGATCTGATGTTTTCAAGATACATCACTATCAAGAAGAGAAGATCCCTAGGGGAGGGGAAGATTAGAAGAGAGGGAGGAAGTGGTGGAATGAAACCCTAGCATCACAGACGGTCTCTCTCACGCTCCACCTCCCATCTACCACTATCCCCTAAGTCCTTATAGAATCTAATTTTGTTTATAATCATAGGTTGAGAAAAACATTTCTACTTAGTAGGATCATACCAATGTTCTCATGTTTTCTTGTAAAAAGGGATTTCTAATGTGTTAGTAAAGAGATAAAAATCCAAAACTTATATAAACATGTCAACTTTCCATTTCCAAACTCACCATGTATCTCTCACTATATCACACATCCAATAAAGATACATAATATCAAGAATATAACAATGCATGGTGCCTCTCTCCCTCTTCCCAATTATTTTCCACTATCACACCCTAATATAAAATTTATTTTTCTCTTATCCCTTCCAGGCATATCACATTTCATATCCATACATCTTTGATGTTGGTTAGGATGCATCCCTACCTACCCCACCATTGTGAGGTCTTCCTTCCAGTGCAAGAATTACGAATCATCACACCACATCTATATCACAATATGTCTCTCCTAAAGACATCATTCTTATCACATCACATCTCACCTTAAATCATATGATCCATCAAATCACATCTCATAATTATAGAATTATGGTATTATGAAGATGAATGATGTCAAACTCATGATCTAATCTTACCATTCATGATCCTACCATATATTAAATAACATCACAATCACACCACATGACAATCTCACCACATAATATCTCACTTGAAGGAATATGGGCCATCATTGCTAAAGGTAGAGCAGGTAGTTGGGGGTACATATCCATCTAGGTCATCAAGAACATGTAAAATGAGTAAAACAACTATAACCCAAAAACCATTGGGCAATTTAGTAGTCATCCAACATGTAATGTGTCTGGTTTTTTAGCGGGTTAGAATTTTCTACTATATTTGAATTTTTGTGTTTGGTGCTAATACAAACCTTTTGCTTGAGAATAAATCCAAATTACGAGAGTTTATTTGACCTAAGGACTTTTTTTTAGATGGTTTTATAGGCTATTCTTGTGATAATGGGTTTGGTATGGGTTTTAGGGTCATCGATCCCTTAAAACCCACTTTCTAGAATTTATATAAAAAGGTAATATATTTGGTCAAATTATGTAGCCAACCTGCCGTAACCGTGAAACCCACCATATACACTGGAAATGGTTTGGAAATTGTTTTTGGTGTGTGGAATGTCCATGAGTGACCTTTCATGTTTTTAAGACAGTGTAATCACATGGTTAGTGCGTGGTTTGGAAAACCAGGCACCTAACCATGCATTATGCGGTTCTTTGAGAGTTATCACCACACAGTTGACCCACGATGATCCAAAAGGGGTGGCCAAATCATGTGGGTCATTAAAAAGTGGAAAATTACTATTTTCCCCATGAGCCGTTTTACGTTTTTCTCTTCCTTCCTCCACCCATTCCCACTAACAGCTATAGGGACCTTCCATATTCTTCCTCATCATGTATTAGATGGATAATCATCATACAAGATCTACCCCAAGCTCTGTTATTATCATTGGAAGCATATTTTTCAGGACTATATTCAACTTCTATCATGATCTAGTTTATTTTACTATAATATATTCTAAATCCATGTGAGAAACTTTTCCCTTTTTTATTTGTGTTTGTCTAAAATATTTATTTCTCTTGTTTCGGCTTAAGTTAGAGGTCGATATAGTAGAGAGAGTATCTAAATATAAGTTAGATGGTACATTTATTTATATTTAATTTTATCTTTAATTTTGGGGGATGGTATTATGAATATCATGTGGGTGGAATGAGGGAAATCCATAATTAAATAATGATTATATTTTAATTGTTTAATTCATGATATGTAATGTTTGTGGGTATACTCATTCTTTACAACAAATAGAAAATGTCGGGATTGGGTTTGTGGACCACTTGGGTAGGTTAGTATGGGTGGATTATTTAAAATAACTAATTTTTATTTTTAATTTCTCGGTTCCATGGGAATGTGATGGGAATGGACTGAGGATTTAGGTGATATTGATCACCTTGAATGAAGCGACTAGTTATATAGGCTGAAGGCATGCCTCGAGATACATGGGGTGATGACGTTCACTAGTTTGAGGAGATATGGTATTTGGTTTGAGGTGTTGAGGTATTCAAGTTGAGGGAATGGCCCATTTTACTATAGATGGGGTTGAACATGGGTATTTTCCAACATGGTCATAGGGGAATGAGGTTCTCGATTATGTGTCTTAGGTATGTTTTGTGATTTTCACTCACTGTTGTTGGATGATATGTTATTGGAGTCGTGTGAACACATATAAGACTAAGTAGAGGTGTTGTGTACCACTCACTGTTAGTGGATACCTCAATTGACTTATATGTTAGGGGATTGAATTGGCCATCGATTACGTTGGAGGAGGTCTCCATTGAATACCATGTGGATGGTAATGGAACATTGGGAGATTGTGTTGAGACCATTGGTGGGGGGTGGAACCCATATTATTATATTGAGGCTATTGGGCCAAGATTATTAGAGGAAATATATTATTGTTCTTACGAACATCAGGTTATTGAGCTGACAATGATTTATTTATATATTGGAAGAACGATATCAATATGCCTCAGGACATTGGGTGGTTGAGCCGATGGGTACATTTTGAGAAGAGGTGATAGGTACTTAATACTTTTTGATTTGGTGTGCTGTTTCAACATTTGGTAAATAATTTATGGCATTGAGGTTCCATTTGAAATAAGTTACTAGTGATATGTATAGGTTATGTGCACAACAGAAGCACGGTTGGGCCGATGCCCAACTTTAATTTTTACCATGATCAATGATTATTATGGGATCAGTATGACGATGAACACCAGTCTCTGTGAAATATAATCAACAATTTTGAAAAAGAATCAAGAGGCATGAAAACTTTAGAGAGGATCTTGCGCATCATGTTCAAAAATAATTTAATTAATTTCATAAATAAGAGAATAAATGGTTATTTGATATTTTCTTCATTGATGATGTTGATCATACGGAATTACCCTTTCGGATTATCTCATTGTGCTTGCAAGGATCCAAACTAGAATCCTTCTAACGGTGATCCACAAATGCTCTGATGTCCTCTGATCGATACCACTCATTCTATGAGTGTTAGCACAACGAAGAGAGGGTATTGTGTCTTTCGTTCATGATTGTTTGTTCTTAAGACATCAAGAATGCCTCTCATTCTTGAGAGGGGTGGGATGAGAATTCAAGAGAGAAATTACTTAGCTCAACAATTCCCAAATTAGTGGGCGTGCAGTTTGGTAAATGGAACAATAGACATATGTGTCTATTTATCTACATGGTGCTTCACTTACAATATTTAATTGTGTAACAATAATTACAATCATTCATAGACATAGAGAAAAACAATTCCTTTAATAATAACATTGTGTCATTATTTATGGTGCACCACCTTGTGCAATAAAGAATTATAAATAAAATTCCTCATCATAAAATAATATCAGCATTATTATTATTATTATTTTAATTTGTGCCAAATAGTTAAATAATTATTTCTTTCTTGCAAATAATTATTTTAAAATTGGTCCAGACTTGGTCTGCTTGAACCCCACTTCAATTTATTGAACACCCAAATAAATAAATAAATAATTTATTCACTTATATAAATATTTTATTTACAAACAAGTATATAAAAATTTATGACATGTTGAATAAAATATATTAATATATTTTACCCACAATACAATGAATAAATATTTATTTAATTTATGCAATCAATTTAAATTAAATAAAATTATTCCACATTCGTGAGAAAATATTTATTTCACCAAAAACATTCAAATAGAATTTAACCGAGACCACAAAAAACACTTAGTGCATGACCCTCTCAGATTATTTCTCGTTGGCGTTAGGTGGGCTTGCCTAAAGTCCAAGAGTACTATCTAGAAACAAGTCAAGACACCCAAGAGAAAGAATATAGAGTCACAATAAGGAAATCCACATATTAACACTCACTATGTAATATAATATATGTTTATCAACATCTCATCAAGAAAGTTTCATGATAGTGTCATCATCCTTTTTTCTTGATATGTTTTTCTTTGAATACCTAAAATAAACTCTTCATTACATCATATCCATGGAATTTCATGAAACAATTCCATTTCAATCAAAGAGACAATATGTCAACTTCCATAAATGGAAGGGAAAAATCCTTCCTCAAATTATCCATTAATAACATGCCACTCGGGATACACCCAATGTACCATACTTCCTCCAAATTGTCTATGTGACAGTTTTTGCTAGTAAATAATTGTATGCGAGCCATGACAAGTATTAATGTTAATCTTGAAGTATAAGGATAATTACACACACTCATAGATAATAATATCTAATGACACAAAAACATGCGGACTTCCTACTTGCGGGTCTATTCACATTAATCTCTTTTCTTGGAGAGTACCATGTGAGAACTTCATGAGAGGAAGTCTCGTCTTCTTACGATTACTTTCTCCTAACAGTTTGTATGCTATGTTTCAATCATAGTATGTTATCCAACCACAGAACTGTATTTAAGAGTATTGTTATATAATTTTAATGTTATCATCCTACCGGGGTACTGCCATTACCTTATCAATGCAACAAATACTCTAGGACATTATTACATCATAGTCATGCAGAATAATGAGAAATATGTAATATAATGTTTAATATTTAAATACAATAAATATACATGTAATCAAAGTAATAATTGTTAGTTATGGAACACCAACTCTAACATACTCCCACTAGGACTAAATCCAACAACTTACAACATTCAGTCTACTATACCTCACATGGTGATCATGTTTCTTCTGAGTCAAGGATTTAGTCAAGGGGTCTACCATGTTCTCTTCCATGGAAATAATGCTCACTATAGCATCACATCTCTACAATAAATCCCTCAGGAGATGATACTTCTAATGTATGTGCTTCATCTGCTGATGTGACCTTGCATCTTTTGTGAGATCCACTGCTGTAGTATTATCACAATACAGTGTGATGAGATATTTACTACTAGGTATCACATCCATCACTTGGATGAATCTTCACATCCAAAATAATTCATTAGATTCCTTATAAGCTTTGATATACTTAGAATCTATTATGGAATATGTAACCACACTATTATTTGAGATATTCTATCATTCGGCACCTCTATTAAAATTGAAGATGTATCCTGTTTGCGACATCATGTCATCTTGATCAGTCTGGAAACTATTATCCACATATCCTCTGATGTCTAGTTCCCCATCTCATCCATAAAAAAAGAACATAACCTTAGTACAACTCAGATAATTTAGGATAGTCTTGACTTCCATGCAATGGCGGTCACTTGGGTTAGCTTGATATCTTCCTACCACACTCAATGCGTAGGCGACATCCAACCTAGTACATAGCATGAAAAACATGACTAATCCAATCACTGATGCATATGGAGTCCTTGAAATTATATTTATTTCCTTATGTGTCTGAGGATACATTTTCTTGGAATGATGAAGGCCATGTGACACTGGAAACAATCCCCTCTTGGATTGTTCCATACTAAATCCCTTCAATATCTTATCAATGTATGTACGTCAAATTAGGCCCAACAATCTCTCAGATTGATCACAATGGATATTGATCCCAAGAATATATGTTGCCTCACCCGTGTCCTTCCTGGAGAAGCATTTATTCAACCATGCCTTAATATACTATAATACTAGAATCTCGTTTCATATATGTTATATGTTATCAACATAAAATATTAGGAAATAGACTGAACTCCCACTAAACTGTTTGTAGACACAAGGCTCACATTTTTTCTTGATAAAAAAAATTCCATTATGGAATTATCAAAACGAATGTTCCATGACCTGGATTCTTTCATTAATCCAAATATTGATTTCTGAAACTTGCATGCCTAATTGGCATAATTTGGAGTCATAAACCCTTCAGGTTGTTTCATTTAGACATCTTCTTGAAGGTTCCTGTTAAGGAAGGATATTTTGACATCCATTTTCTGAATCTCATAGTCTTGGTAAGCAGAAATGGCCAATAGAATTTTGATTGATTTCATCATTGAAACTGTTGAAAAGGGTTCATTGTTGTCAATACCATGAAAATTCTTCAACCATTTTTCAACCAGTCATGCCTTATTGGTACTAACATGTCCTTCCATGTCTAGTTTCTTATTGAATACCCATTTTCAGCCAACATGATTTACATCAACATGTGGATCTACCAAAATCAAGACATGGTTTTGGTACATGGAATCCATTTTATAATTTATGGCTTCTTGCCACTTGGAAACATCTGTACCACTTACTGCTTCCTTGTAGGTTAGACGATCATTATTATCAACTAATAATGACACACCTTCCTCAGTAACTAGAAAATCATACCATTCCAGTTCTCTAACCTCTATTGTACTCCTACACATTTCTTATGTCTCTATAATCGTTCTTTCTTCCATAGGGATTTGTGGAATCTGTTCATGTACCATCTCTTGTGTACCTTGAGCCTCGACTACATTGAAGTCTATCCCTCTCCCACTATCTCATTTTATGATGTCATCTATCTAAAATAATATGGCGTTTCTTTCCACTATAAACTTTTTTAAGAGGGTTTGTATAGCTAATATCCTCTTATTTCTTTGGGGTATCCTATAAAGGTAAACTTTGTGCATCAGGGTGCAATGTTTTTACATGAAGAGGCCTTAACAAATTCATCACTTCCCCACACATGTAAATTCAATAACATGGATTTCTTTCCACTCTAAAAATCGTATGGAATACCATTTATCATTATAGTTGGTACATGGTTTAGATTGTGAACTGTTGTTTGTAACACATATCCCCAAAAGGATAATGGAAGACTCACATGACTCATCATTGATATCAACATGTACAACAAGCTGTGGTTCCTCCATTTTCTCACACCAATCCACTGGGGCATGTAAGGATGAGTGGGTAGGGATATGATCCCAAACTCCTATAAGTAATCAATGAAGTCTTGATTATGATATTCTCCACCTCGGTCTATGTGGTGTTTCATAATATTCTTACCAAGCTGGTTCTCAACTTCATTCTTTTATTCTATGAACATATCAAAAGAATCTGATGTTTACCTCATTAAGTAGATATATTCCTATCTTTTAAAATAATTAGTAAATTTTATGGAAGTATGAGTACCCTCCCATTGATTCAATTGGAAATGGTCCACACATATTGGTATGAACCAATTCATGATGCTCTTTATACCTTTCACCTTTCCCACAAAATGGGGCTTTGGACATTTTTCTAGGTATACATGCAATACATACACCAAATGGGTTTAGTTTGAAAGAATCTAAATATCCATCTTGATGTAACTTTGTCAAGTGCTTCTCATTTACATAACCTAGATGGTGATTCTATTTTTGGGTGTCTTATGAGTCATGGGAAGTATCTTTGTTATTTATTTCCATTTCTTGGTTTGTGTAATCCCACACATAAAGACCATTGTATAAATGCGCCCTACCAAAACAAATGATATCTTTGTAAAAGAAGAAAAATTCATTTCCAAACATTGAAAAAAATCCATCTGTATATAATTTGGATATATAAATAATGTTTTTAGTAATAAAAGGAAAATAATAACAACCCTTAAACACCAAGAACATCCTAGTTTGAAATGTGAGGTGGTAGTCCCCGACACCTACAACAACAAGTCTGGCTCCATTGGCTACTCGTAGATCTACCTCTATATAGTCATTCATCCTGAATCTTCTTGGTTTTTGTATTTGGATACATATGTGAGCACCATAAGATGTATCTAACACCCAATTTGTATAAATAGTTAGATTGCATTCAATAAAAAATGCAGCTAAAGTTTCCCCATGCTTCTTAGGTTTGTTGTGATTTTTCTTCTAGTGGACCTTCTTTCCACATGAAAAACAAATAGAATCTTATTCCCATGCCTCCCCTTTGATCTTATTTTTCGTGGAAGGGCATGATGATTCTTTGGGATTAAAGCTCTTTTCCTTCCATTTCTTATTATTTATCATAATGATAGAAGTATTTTCGCACTTCATATCTTTTTCAACTTGGTGAATGAAGATAAGAAGATCAGATAGAGTCTTCTCAATGTTGTTCATGTTAAAACTTTCATCAAACCTGTAGAAGCTCTGAGGGAGTGACGTGAGATTGAGATCGATGCCCAATTATTCAGGGAGTTTAATCCCTGGAACCTCCAGGCGCTCAATGTAGCCAATGAGCTTGACTATATGAGACCTAGTTGGGGAACCCGCTCCATGCTTACTCTGAAAGAGTGTCTTGGAGATCTCAAACCTTTCCTATCTATCTCTCTCCTGGCAAAGACCATAGAGGTGATTGAGCATGATATAAGAATCCATGTTTTTGTGAGACTTCATGAGCTCACTATACAATGATGATAACATCAAACATTGAACATCGACCTCATCATTCATTTGTTTCTCTTAGACTATGAAATCATTATCACTTGCCTCATTAGCAGGCAGACCGGGTAATTATGACTCCAACACGTAAGGCTTCCGTTCATGGCATGGGTTAAACCGAAGGTGTCTAAACCATTCCTAGAAGTTACTATTGGTGAGGATGTTGTATTTATCCATAATTGATAGTAGGGATAGTGTGGTTGATGATATTTTCATTTTTATTCCGCAATTAAAAAATCTGATTATGTCTACTTTATTGATTAAAATTTATGAGAAATAATAAATTAATTTTATTAAGTATCACACTATTTTATCAAGTCCCATTGTCCCTCACCATTGAACACGGATTGTCCAGCTTCCATGACATTCTATTGGAAAGGGTCCATATTCCCCTTCACATAACCCAAACAAGGGTTGGTTAAGCTATTTGAAGGTATTTAGATAGGCATGACTTTGACAATGGTGACGATGTAGCTCCTTGATCTGTTGAGTGGACTCCCCAATCCTAGAAAATCATGACATTGGATTTCCTCAACTCTTACCTCAAATACAAACCAAGTATAGAATGGGCTACTCCTATTGATTTAATATGGTTAAGTCAACCTGAAACCATTCATAAGGGCTTCCTCTAGAAAAGTAAGTTTCCCAACAAGGGTAGGTCCAACACATAGTTTTATTGAGTTTTTCCATTAATCAAGTAACAGAAGGCTTGGTCTGACTTAAAATTTTATTTTAGGGATTTTTATCTCTTATTCATGAATTTATTATTATCATTATCACATGCTTGTGAATATTAAGTGGAAATTACTTATGTGATTAACCATTTCTTGATTATATTTATGCATAATCCTGGTTTATTTTAGTTCCATCTTGTATGCTTGTTTAATTAATTAATTATGTGATTGTGACAACACGTACACAATGATAAACCATCCATAATGATAAACCATGAATCTGACAGAAATAAAGTAAAGTAAAGGCGATGATCATGATATTTTCTAATGGTTAGTTTATCTAGAAGTTGGTAATCTATCATTAACCAAGGGGAGAAACACCATGATGATTTTGGTTTTGTGTTTACAACTTTCCACCTTTCCACCTCTGTATAACATGGGATGGGTTTCGTCTCAGATCCTGGTAGAACTACCTCTACTAGCTTGGGAGTTCCATCAATTACATATGCCTTTTTAACTCGTACGCAGGGGGGGTAAAAGGCGTTTTAAAAAAAATGAAACCTTGTGAACATAGGCTATATATATTAATGAGGAGAAGGCATGAATGAAAAAAAAATAATTTAAATAAATAAATTAAAATAAATAATCCACAGACAAAGGACTTAGTCAAGATCATAATCATCCACACACGCAATGATATCTATGCATTAATAAAACCATCATTCAATAATTTAATCATTCTTGTATATGATAAATCACACTTAAATCAATTAATTATCATATTTAATTAATAAATGCTTTTATCTTACACCCTTTTATAAATTTACTTGAGATTCTCATCCTTCATAATTGTAAACAAATAAATTCATTTAAAATTATCTTTGTACGTAACTCGTACCTTGGAGGAAACCCGGTAAATTACTTTTCATAACTACACAATGAGTAGAAACGAACATTACACAGATGTTAAATTAAACACATATATATAAAGCACCTATCACGTGTTATGTCTCATCTTTACACCCGCAACATGGTATATGTCTCAATGGTCTGTATAATATGATAATAAATTTTAATAAATCTGCATAATATAGATCAGTACACGACATATAGTTCCAACTATACAGTGTGTACTATTTTTCACCATCCATCAAAAGTACACGCCTAGGGAAATGATTTATGAGTGTACTTAAAAAATCTTCACAGTACAAAACATGTCCAGTGTGCCACACACTTTGTAGTTCCTCGTTACCCATTCTCCAGTTGGGAAAGTTGTGTACGATGTACACAGTCCAACCCTAAAACGATGGGACTGCACGCCGTGTCCAGTGGGCCACATGACATGTATTCCGAAAACTGTGTGCCACCTAGTCATGGTCAACACATAGAATCATTAAGACTTAGAGAAACTACAATCACATAGCTTGGTTTGGTGGACCAAACGCAATGCATTGAAACTTGACTACATGGCTTGTACTGCTGAATACACATAGTGAGTTCTGGTGTTGTACAACTAGGAACCTTTGGAACCTCTGGATGAGATCCTCTATTTTATTTTAATCGAAATTAAAAGGAAAGATAGTTTATGTAAGGTGAATGAGAAACAAAAGTGGAGGAACAGATCTTGAGATTCAGACATGGAGAATGATTAAATATAATTGAAATAACTAAATTATTAAATGCCTAAATCATTGAAGAAATGTTTGAATAATTATAAACTTTTATGTTACCTTCCTTTGATACCACTTGTAGGTTCTAGGTGTAGTGGAAGAGCGGTTGGGCCGATGCCCAATGTTAATTTTTACTATGATCAATGATTATTCCAGGATCAATATGATGATGAACGCCAATCTCCACGAAATAGAATCAACGATTTAGATAAATAAGGAAGATGACCGAAACCTTTAGAGAGGATCTTGAACATCATGTTTATGATTAATTTAATTAATTTCATAAAGAAATGAATAAATAGATCATCTTTATTTTATTATTTGATGATGTTGATCATCCAGAATGACCATTCTGGATTATATCGTTATGCCTGTGAGGATCCAAAATAAAATCCCTCTAGCAATGATCTGGGCGTGCTTTGATGGAATCTGATCGACACCACTCATTCTCCAGGTGCTAGCATAACAATGAGAGTGTATTGTGTCTGTCGTTCTTGATTTCTTGTTCTTTGGCCTTGAAGAATGTCTCAACATACTGAGAAGGGCCAGAAGGGAATTTTAGAGTGAATTTTTTAGCTCAATGATTCTTAATTCACCAGTGCGTGCAGTTCGGTACATAAAACAATAGAAATTTGTGTCTATTTATCGACATGATGATTTGGTTACAATATTTAATTGTGTAACATCAATTAAATACATTCATAACCTTAGAGAAAACCCATAATTTTAGTAATAATACTACATCATTATTTCTGTTGGGACAACTTGCACAAAAAGTAATTATAAATAAAATTACACGTCACAAAATATTAGAAGTGATATTATTATTATTTTAATTGGTGCCAACTAGTTAAATAATTATTTACCATCTTGAAAATAATTGTTTTACTACCGGACCAACCATGGTCTGCCCAAACTACACTTCCATTTATTGAACACTTGATAAAATAAATAAATAATTTATTCTCTTAAAAAGTATTTTACTTAAAAACTTGTAATTAAATATTTCTGAAATTTTCAATAAAATAAATAAATATATTTTACCCCCAATCCACTGAATAAATATTTATTTAATTTATAAAATAAATTTAAATTGAATAAAATTATTCCATTGTCTTGAGAATAATATTTATTTCATCAATAAAATTCAAAAATAATTTAATCAAGACCACCAAAAACACTTACTGTGTGACCCTATAGGACTCTTTCTCATTTCCATTAGGTGGGATTCCCTAAAGTCCAAGAGTTGTATTTAGCAATGAGTCAAGGCACCCAAGAGAATGAACTTAAATTTTCAACAAAGTCATCCCCATATGAATGATCACTATGTAATATAATCCCTTTGTCTCAATATCTCATCAATCAAGTTTCACGATAGTGTCATCCACCTTTATTCTTGATACGTCGTTCTTTGAATACCTGATGTAAACTCATCGTGACACCATGAACATTGAATTTTTCTTGACAGTTCTATTTTAATAAAAGGGACGAGATATCAACTTCCATAAATGGATGGGACAAATCCTTCCCTGAATTATCCATTAATAACATGCCACTCATGATGCACAAAACGTAACCTACTTCCCACCAAATTTCTGCGTTACGTTTTTCATCAGTAAATCAAAGTGCGCGAGTTGTGGCACATAATAGTGATAATTTTAAGTATATGGATCATTACACACACTCGAAAATAGGAATATCCGATGACACCAAAACATGAAGAATTCCTACTGGCGTGCCTGTTATTATTCCCATGTTGGAGATTACCAAGTGAAAAATTCATGAAAGGAAGTATCACCTACTTTCAAGTACTCGCACCTGATGGGTTTTATGCTATGTGTCCCATAATAGTATGTCATATAACTATAGAATTATATTTAAGAATATTGTTATGTAATTTCAATGTTCTCATCATAGAGGGGAACTTCCATGACCTTATAAATGAAACAAATACTCTAGGACATTATTACATCATAGTCATGTAGAACAATGAAAAATATATATTATGATGTTTAATATTTAAATACAATAAATATCCCTGTAATCATAGTACCAATAGTTTTTTCTAGGACACCAACTCTAACAATATGATTGTAAGAGGTACCTGAGGGTTCTCTATTTTGGATACTCATCAGGGGATTCCTTGTTCACTAATCCATAGATCCTCACCACTAATATTACATATATTCAAACACATAATGAATTCCATATGTACAACTAGCATAAAATATTTAGATATTATATCGGGATTATCAAAAGTAAGTAAATGATTTCTTCTAGATGTTGATCATATGGTAAGAGGTTAATTAATTAATTATGTGTGTGAATTTCATTTTATTTATATTTAGCATACACCAACATTATTATGTGTGTTATATAGGCACATAGAAGTGGTGGCCTACTAAGCACATTACCACACCCTTCACAGGACCTTCGAGTCCCATGTAAACATCATGTCATTGAGATCAAGTAAGGGATTAGGCTCAATAGTTGGTCTATATTGATCAATGTTATAACCTTTTTAGGGGATGAATGGAATATGGACCATAGTGGTTTTTTCATCTAGCCAGATCTCCTTTTTGGATTTTCCATGCCATATATATGTATATACTAACGGTCGACCATAGGTGACACATCTTTTCTACTATTTTGTATGATATTATATAACATGTTACATTATCTTCAAATGGTATGATCTATAATTGGTATGCTATGATCTTATTCATTATAGTTGTTGTCTATATCTCCTTCTACGATGAGTTTATAATGATTTTCCCAATATTTGGTCTTCTTCTGATGTGATATATATATGTTTCCACTACTATTATGAGAAGAAAATTTCAAAGACTCCCCAAAATCACCCTATCAGAACCTCACTGCTAGTTAGGAGCCTTCGGTGTAAAATAGGGCACACCTAAGGCCCAGTGGCCAACCGGCCTAGAGAAATACTCATGTGGATAACCAAGTTAGGATGCTACACAAAACCTTTCGGGGAACATATAAATAACCTCACATACATGATATAAAGATAAAATAAAATACCCAACAAATGGGTTTACAATAACATCACTAGAATAGACTAGATCACCACCACTACACCATTCATCACTGGTCACAACTACTATCATTGATATATGAAACACACTTCACAAACACTACTCAAATCCACAAAACCCACATTCAATAAAAGTTTACACCACTTCTATATTGAATATTTTTCCACTAAATTTAATTTACTCCCGCATTTGCTTTCCAAATTACACAATCCAACAATTTTTTTAATTAATTTATACCATTCAGCACATATTAATTTCCACCCAAATCTTATTCATTTACCAAATTTTCATATTTAATTTAATCATTTCAATATTTTTTATTCAATAGCTAACTAGGTAACATACACAACCAAAAAATAGCACAACTAACCTGCTTTACACATCAACTGTCGTCATAATTCCACACTAACCAAAACATTCTTCCATATTAACCACACATCTCACCCACTACACATTATCATCAGTGTACATCTAAAACTACCACACCATAATAACCTTTATCCATCACAACCACTACATAAATCAATTTATTTTCAATATATTGCATCACATAACTACCCACATCGTATTCACAACATTCCCAGTTGCATCCATGCCAACCAACCAAAACATCAATATCACGGTCAAGTCGGTCACCACTATCAAGATACAAAATCCCATACCATAAAAATTAATAAAACATTCATGAATACACGCAATAGAAAAAAATCACATCATCCAAAACATTATTCAAGGACATCCATTATATCACTATAATATTTAACATGTGTATTATAACAAATCCATATTCCATGGGAAATTAATTTATTACAAATGTATAGTTTTTATATCCTTTTATCTAGGGTTTGATCCTAAAACAACAAAACCAAGGTCTCTTAACATGTCATCAAAATCATAAACAAGGAACCCAGGATCCATTATTTTCCATATTGAAAACAAAAAAAAATATATAAATATAAAAAATGAAATCAAAAAAGCATAAACATTTGACCGGTCCCCATCCCCATCGATTTAAATCCTTATAATTTATTGTCTTTATTATAATGAAACTTACTATTAACCCATAGAAAATAAAAAACAATACACTACTGCATATAACATATAAAAGGAAGAAAATGAGGATCCATTTCCCAAGAATTCTTTTTTTTATACTGTGATCCAAGGGGTGAAGAAGAAATAACCTAGTAACTACAACCACATATGGAAACCCTTGATCAAATTGAACTACACTAAAGGGTTATTAAAAAATAGAAGTACTACACTCTGAAAGAAAACAAGAAAAAATTAATTGAATCCACAAAAGTGAATGGATGGAAAAAATGGGGTAGAGGGAAGAACTCACCTCGGATCACCCAAACCAAACCACAGTAACCAATGATTCAAGCCTTGGAAAAAGGGGATGGAATTCCAGTAACATCCTGGGTAAATAAAGTATAATAAATTTTCATATTTATTAATATTTGTGAATTAAATATTAAATTTTCCTTAATGGGGTTGCTATGTTTGATGGCGTACCCGATACCCAACAAAGGATTTTTTTTGAAATCTTACGTTGCACACTTACAATATATAAATATTATTTTAAATAGTAGTTAACACGTAGTCGTTTTATTGGCGAGAATGATTAAAAATAACTAAAATATTATTATATATGTTTGTTAAATGTTTTTACATTTATCCAATAAATTATAGAGGCTTAAAATGCGAATGAATCCAATTTTAAGCATAAATACTCTAATATTCACCAAAAGGTTGATTTATTGCCTTTTGATGGAGAACCCTATTTAAATATAGATATGTTCACTCTTATATGTTATATTGGACCAAATAAAATTCTTGTTTAGAATCAGGACATCAAAATTTACTTTGTGTATGTTTTTGTTATTTTTCCGATAAAGTTCATTTTTTAATGAATAGTAAAAAATATTGTATCTTAATTCAAAATCACCTTTTAATATAATTTATTAAGATGGTTATATTATCTTTGGAATTAGATTTAAAGTGAAATTAGAATATATTTTTACCATTTAATCCAATGGTGGACTTTGGAAATAATTACACTTTGAAAATTGACTTAAACTAGTGCTAATCTCTTGATATATATTATTTCTTAAAAACACGTTATTTGATTGGACAAAAGGAAATAATTATAAAAATCATTAATGTAACATATATTTTTTGAATTTTGTAAAATATGAATCATTTATGAATTCAGAATATGAAATACTTCTTGGGGTGATTTTTTGTTATTTTTCTGAAAAACATCAATTTTTGATGAATACTGAAACCACTAAGTGCTAGATAAAAAAATTGATTTTTCATTTAAATGAAATTTTACCTCTTCTTTGAATTGAATTTAAAAAATACTAATTACATGGATATAATTAGTAAGTAAAATGTGGTTCAATGGGACCAAAATAATTTTTGGTAAATAGTAACTTTTGATTTTTATTAACCGCGATTAAAGATAATTTTTGTAATTTAAGGTAAAAATAATGTTATAAAAATATTAAATTACCTTTACACTTGTTCTAACATTATTGTATGAGTCTTTTCCGACCAAGGCAATACATGGGTAAATTTTTTTGACCCAATGGAGCCACTTGTGTAAGATAATGACATTAATACCATTTATTTAATGTACAAATAAAAATGTCACAAACATGTATTGTTTGACTAATTTTTTTTACCTGGGGTTATATAATTTATATATTTGACTATAAATAATAATTAGAAATCTAAAAATATTACCTAAATCATGTAATTTGTTTTGTAATTTTTAGACTTGAAATAAATAAAATTATTTATGACACAATGATGATGCAGTGTTTACGTCATTATTGAATAATTTAAATAAATAAGAATATAAAGTTTAAAACAATATGAAAAACATTTACAATTATTATTGTATGATTTTATTTCGAACATGGGACACCTTATATTCAACGTTAATTATTTTTGGACCTTTAGAAAATGAAAAACATCATATAATAAAATAATATTTTCAAGCTTTCCAAAAGAGCCTCTCCTCTCCCTTTTAAAAATACACCACTTCATACCCATTTCACACAATTCTCATTCCCTTTGTCTCGTCAATCCTCTACTCAAATAAGCTACCAATATCCCTCTATTCATCATATAAGACTTAACTAAGGCAGAAAGCACTTCAAGAAACCCTTTTGGTTCAAACCAAGGGGAGTTACCTGATTTAAAGGTAACGTCTTCTCTGATGTTCTTTTGTCTTATTTTGCTCCTCCAACCCCCTAAAATATTTTTATTACTTTCTATTGTAACAAAAATAGTATATTCAACAGACTAGGATGTTTTTATGTGAAGGATTCGAGCTAAAACTACCCACACCTCCATCTAATTGGTGAATAACATACTGTTTCTGTGGATGACGAACTACTGCCTCACAAAACAATGATTGCTCAAATATCTCCTACCACCTCTCATGGTGGACATTAATATGTCACTATATTAATATATGATATATATAATGTTTATTTTTTCCTTATTATTCTGTATTTTTTCATTTACGCATACCATTATGGTTCCCATTATAGATAAACGCGATAGTTTCATTTTAGGAAGTGCGGACTAATGCCCCCTCAAAGTGATTTGAATCGTTAATTCCACATATGGGACGTATAAAAGATGGAGTTGATAATATTATATATGATATAATACTGGAATTATAATGTACCTCTATATCATAATGTTTTCATTCCATTAAATGAGAAATAGAAATCAAAGTAGCATTCATTCGTACGTACGACTTACCGTCTCCATGAACGGTGCATTTCATTTATTACCCCTAAATGTTATGTAATATTATAAATGCATGTATATACTGGATATATATTATATATATGATATCTACATCATGAATATAATTTTGTAGATAGGGGATATTTTACCACATGAACAACTTGTAATTATAAGGATTTTGTTTTTTACTCAAGTACCAAATATCGACAAAACAACCGTTATTAACTTAAATGATTACATAATGTTCATAACAAGGTAATAAGTGATATAAAATTAATAATGACCTTCAATAAGGTTCTTAAAGAAGTATAAATTAACTCTAGTTTAATATTCAGGAGATTAATGAATGATCGAGTCAAGTCGGACACGAGGTTAGGGACTTCGTCTCCATCTCCTTTCATTGAAGAATATTTTGTTTTAATAAAAGAATTTCTTTTATACGTTGTTTAAACACCATTGAATTTTCATTTCATTCCAAGGAAATCTTTTTCTATGAAGATATTTACTAAATGAAAAAAAGTAATGTTTCTTTTAAAACATGCGGTGATAATGACCTTTCCGCCACTGCGAGTATTACTTGATCTTTGGCTTCCTTAACAAGCCGTAATATTTATAAAAGGAAAAATAAATACCATAAACTCTATTATGTATTTTGGTATTTAAAATGGTTTTGATAGTGGATATGTTATGTCAATATATTTAAATGATATATTTTGATTGAAATGTGGAAATGTTTTTTTTCTTTTATATTTGTTGTATGTGTTAGGATTTTGTAGTGGTACTTGGACATTTGACTGGTGGTTACGTGATAAAACAATTGCCGGTTGGTGCTGTGATAAACTAGGATGGGTGGTTACGTTATAAACTCTAATGCATTGGGTATGGAAGTTGGACGTATAAATATTCCATTTAATGACATGTGTGGAAGTCGACTGTATGGTTATTCTATTTAAGTATGTTTATCATCCAAGTTACCTTTATATGTTATGTGTTCTTTATATGGGTTTCATGATGATATTTTGGTTACAAAAGGGTAACCAATTATATTTTATTCATTGATGAGTATTTACTACTACATAGAGATGAAAATTATTACTTATTATTAGGTATTCATGGTTTACTTGTTGTTTTGAAAAAATAACAGTTTCCTTCTTTGTGTATTTCTTACTGAGATTTTTATGCTCATCCCATGTTTTTGAAATGTTTTTCATAGGACATAACGTGGAATAGGGTCTAGGATGGGATCAAGGAAAGTCATGTTCTTTAAAACATGGAACTGGACGTGGCACTTTTTTTAACAAGTTTTTATTTTATAAAAAATGGAAACTTAGTAGAACTGTCCACTTTTTAACTTTTGAGATGTAATAGTTATGTCCTAATTCTCTAAAACTCTAAACTTGAAAAGATCCTCAATGTGAATTATTCATTTAATTCAATATTATATAATTTGTTCTGGCCGGGTCCTTATAGTTTGAATCAGAGGTCGGTTTAGAAAACATTAGGAGTTAGAATATTGTTAAATTCATGTCCATAAATAACTTTATGGTATGATTGAAATGATATAGCATTTAAAGAATAACATGTTGCTTCGCCTAAGATATTTCTGTGTTCATAATGGTTTTCCGTAGAAGAAACAGCGCAGCTTTTCTGGGACAACATCTAGAGGAAAACAACCTTCCAAATCAGCAACATGAGAATGTCAGAATCGCAACTGAATAGTTTTTGCAGTGATGGCATATGTGACTCATGCTATAAATGGTGGTGGTATCCATACATGAGATCAACTAGATCAAACACAGTGGAACAAGTCAGTAGTGGAGCATTTTATGAGGCAACATCCCCCATCATTCAGAGGATCATCTGACCTTGTGCTAGCAGAAGGGTGGATTAAAGCACTGTAGAAGATTTTTGATGTCATGGGGCTTTCAGAACATTAAAATCTTAGTCTCGCTGTTTAATGTTTTGAATCTGAATATGATCAGTGGTGGTCGATGGTGAAAAATATCCAAGCTAGTGAGGAGATTGATGATCTTGACAGGGATGAATGAAAAGATATGTTTCTTGAGAAATATTTTCCTAAGGTGGTTCTTCTTAGGATGGAAAAACAATTCAATGAATTGAGGTAGGAGGATGACTCAGTGGCTACTTATGAAGAAACGTTTACTCGACTGGCAAGGTATGCTCCGAATTCATATGAGATCTTGATAGTAAAATCAACCATTTTTACTTAGGGATAAAGCCAATGTATCAAAGGTAATTAGCTTCTCGTGAGTTCAAAAGTTATGAAAAACATGGTCGATGTGCAGAGAAGGTGGAAATGGAGTTTTCCGATGATCTGGTGTTCTTTGAAAAACAACAGAATAAGAGGTGCAGTTGGCAGGAAAAGGGAAAGAATTCATCAATGAAGCCTAGAGGTAAGAAAAAAAATATCCATCCTATGATAAGTGTGGTAAAATGCATCCTGGAGAATGCTTACCCAAGTCTTGAAAGTTCTTTCACTGTGGTAAGTCTGGTCATATTTCTCATAACTATAAGGAAGATGGCCAATCAGGAAATGAAATGCTAGCGGTAAGATGTTTTATGTGTAATGAAATGGGTCATTATGAAAATGACTGTCTAACGAAGAACACAACTGAGGGAAAGCATCCAGACTATAGGAAGAAAGGGGTTGTGAAATCCTTTGCAACTAAATTAGTAGATGTTGGGCCATCGAATGAAGTAGTATCAGGTACACTGTTTTTTTTTGTTCAGATTATGCCAATGTCTTGTTTGATTCATGGTCTACACATTCTTTCATTTCTGAGATGTTTTTTAGTAAACTGGGAATTCCATAACAATATATGAATCCTGAACTTAGGGTAAAAACACCTGGAAGAAATGTTGAGACAAAAAGAAATTATAAGAATCTTCTTATCCTTGTGTGTGGAAAGAATCTACCGGAAAACCTTATTATTTTGCATCAAGTAGAGTTTGATGTTATTTTGGGAAATGATTGGCTTTCTGTTTATCATGCTAATATTAAATGCAGATCTAAAGATGTTTCATTTCCGAAATATTTTTAATTTGTGTACAAGAATGAACCATTTCTTTTGATAACATATCCGGAAGTTGAGAAACTAGTAAAATATAAAAATGAATGTTACCATGCACATATTGTTGAAAACAAAGGAGTTGTTCAGATTAATGATGTGCCAGTGGTTAATGAGTATCTTGTTGTTTTTCATGATGTGTTTCCTGGTATTATACATGATCGGGAAGTTGAATTTACTGTTGACTTAGTTCCTGATTCTAAGCCAATGTCAATACCCCCTTATCGAATGGATCAAGTTCAACTTTTATAGTTTAAAAAGAAATTGCAGGAGCTATTAGATAATGGTTTCATTCGACCTATTACATCACCATGGGGTGCCCCTATCTTGTTTGTTAAAAAGAATGATGGTTAAATGAGACTTTTCATTGATTATTGAGCATTGAAAAACTTCACTGTTAAGAACAGGTATCCTTTTCCTCGTATCGATTATTTGTTTGATCATTTCCAGGGAGATTATTATTTTTTGAAGATTGACTTGAGGTTAGGGTACCATCAGTTGAATGTAAAATACGCAGATGTTCCAAGGACCACGTTTTGTACTAGATATGGCCATTATGTATTTTTAGTTATGCATTTTGGGTTAACCAATGCACCTACTGTATTCATGGATCTAATGAATATAATTTTCCAAGAGTTTTTTGGATAAGTTTGTTGTGGTGTCCATTGATGATGTTTTGGTTTATTCCAAAAGTAAATATGTACATGAAATTCATTTAAGGGTTATCTTTCAAACATTAAAAGAAAATAATCTTTATGGAAAAGTTAAAAAGTGTGAGTTTTGGTTACAAAAAATTTATTTCCTTGTCAAATTGTTTCCAAAAATGGAATAACTATTGATCCTACTAAAACAAAAGTTGTTGAAGAATGGCCAAGACCCACAAATACAACTGAGATACATAGTTTTCTTGGTTTGTCAGGTTATTACTGGAGGTTTGTTGAATCATTTTCAAAGTTATCTAGTCTAATGACTAAGTTAACATGAAAAGCTGTTAAGTTTATTTAGACCAGAGAATGTGATGATTGTTTTCAAGAATTGAAAAGAGGATTGGTGAATGCTACAATTTTGGCACTGCCTTCCTGAAATGGTGAGTTTGTTATCTACAGTGATGCTTCATTGAAAGGACTTGGTTGTGTTCTTATGCAGAATGATCAGGTAATTTCTTATGCTTCACGTAAGTTAAAAACTCATGAGTTAAATTACCCTACACGTGATTTGGAATTAGGTGCTGTTGTTTTTTCTTTAAAAATATAGAGGCATCATTTCTATAGAGTAAAGTGTGAAGTATATACTAATCAAAAATTTTGAAAGTATATATTCACTCAGAAATAATTGAATATGAGACAGAGGAGATGGCTAGAATTAATCAAGGATTATGATTTTACAATTCATTACCATCAAAGAAAATCAAATAAAGTGGATGATGCTTTTAGTCGAAAAAGTAATGCTTCATTAACCATGCTACATTTTGAATGAGATCCTTTGGTTTTTTATTTGATGAAATTTGGCATAAACGTTGTTGGTGCAGCAAGTTCTTCTATTTTGTTTCCGGTGTCAGTGAGATCATCTCTATCAAACAGAATTAAGAAAGCACAGAAGAAAGACAATGGGATGCATAAAAAGGTAGATATGGTTCAGAAGGGTAATTTTCTGGAATTTAACATTGATAATGATTGTGTTTTGAGGTTTGGGAAGAGATTCTGTGTGCCTTGTGATTCGAATTTGGAGAATGAGTTGTTATGTGAGGCTCATAGTTCCCCGTTTTCAGTTCATCCTAGCAGTACTAAGATGTACAGAGATCTGCGGGAGTATTACTGGTGGGATGGGATGAAAATAGATATTGCGGATTTTACTATGAAGTGTTTGACTTGTCAGTAGGTTAAAGTAGATCAGAAGATACCAAAAGTGATGCTTCAGTCATTATCGGTGCCAGAGTGGAAATGGGAAAATATATCCATGGACTTCATTGGGGGATTACTAAAGACATCTCAAGGTAATAATGTAATCTGGGTTATTGTTTATCGATTGACTAAATCTTCTCATTTCCTTCCTATTCGAAAAAATTTCTCTCTAGATCAACTTTCATGGTAGTATGTTAAAGAGATAGTTATGTTACATGGAGTTCCCCTCTATATTGTATGTGATCGTGATCACAGGTTTACTTCTAGCTTTTGGAAAGACCTTCAGAAGTTGTTGGGTACTGAATTAAATTTTAGTACATTTTTTCATTCACAATCAGATGGGAAGTCAGAATGAAAAATTCAGACCTTGGAGGATATGTTACGTGCTTGCACGATGGATTACCAAGGAAATAGGGACCAATATCTTTCTTTGGTTGAATTTTCTTATAAAAATAGTTTTCATTCCCGTATATAGATGGATCCATTTGAGGAATTATATGGAAAGCAGTGTCAAACTCCATATTTTGAGATGAGGTAGGGAAAAGAAAGCTGGTGGGACTTGAATTCGTAGAAAAGATGGCAGAAAAATTTCAATTGATTCCGAAGCACATGAGAATAGCTCAGAGTCGGAAAAAAGGTTATGTGGATAACTGGAGGAAGGATCATTCTTTTGAGGTAGATGATCATGTTTTTCTCAAAGTTTCTCCATGGAAAAGTGTGATGCGTTTTGGCAAGAAAGGAAAGCTGAGTCCGAGGTTCATTGGACCTTATGAAATCCTGGAGAAAGTTGTCTCATTTTCATATTGAGTGGATTTACCTCCATGTTTTTTCCAGGAACACAATGTTTTTCATGTTTCAATTTTGATAAAGTATATGCCAGATCCATCTGATGTTTTGAGTCCAGACGTAGTTCAGTTGGAAGAGAATCTCTCTTATGAGGACCAACCAGTCCAGATTCTTGACTGTAGAGAGAATGTCTTGTGGAATAAAGTAATTCATCAGGTGAAGGTTTTGTGAAAAAACCATTGGGTTGAAGAGGCAATTTGGGAATCTGAAAATTCTATGAGGGTTAAATATGCCCATTTATTTTATAAGTGAATAAAATTGCGAGGACGCAATTCCCAAAAGGGAAGATGGATGTAACATCCCAGGTAAATAAAGAATAATACATTAATTTATTAATATTTGTGAATTAAATATTGAAGTTTCCTTAATAGGGTTTCTATGTTCTATAGCATACCTGATACGCAACAACGAATTTCTTTGAAATCTTATGTTGCACACTAATAATATAATAATATTAATTTAAATGGTAGTTAACACATAGAAGTTGTATTGGTGGGAATGAATAGAAATAACTAAAATATTATTATATATGTTTCTTAATTTTTTTAACATTTATCTAATAAATGTTAGAGGTGTAAAATGAGAATGAATCCAATTTTAAGCATAAATACTCTAATATTCACTATAAGGTCGATTTATCGCCTTTTGATTGAGAAACCACTCTAAATATAGTTTTTTTCACTCTTATACATTCTATTGGACCAAATAAGATTCTTCTTTAGAATCGGGACATCAAAATTTACTTTGCGCGTGTTTTTGTTATTTTTCCGATAAAGTTCATTTTTTAATGAATAATGAAAATGTTGTATTTTAATTCAAAATCACCTTTTAATATAATTTATTTATATGGTTATATTATCTTTTTAATTGTTTTTAAAGTTCAATTAGAATATATTTTTACCATTTAATCCAATGGTGTACATTGGAAGTAATTTCACCTTGAAATTGGACTTAAACAAGTGTCAATCTCTTGATATATATCGTTTTTTAAAAACACGCTATTTGATTTGACAAAGGGAATTAATTATAAAATTCATTAATGAAACTTATATGTTTTGAATTTTGTAAAATAGACATCATTTTTGAATTCAGAAAATCAAATATATCTTAGGGTGATTTTTTGGTATTTTTCCGTGAAACTTCAATTTTTGATGAATAGTGAAACCACTAAGTGGTAGTTAAAAAAACTGATTTTTAGTTTAAATGAAATTTTACTACTTTTGTGAATTGAATTTAAAAAATCCTACATACATGGTTGTAATTATTAAGTAATATGTGGTTCAATGTGACCAAAATATTTTATGGTGGATAGTAATTTTTGACTTTTATTAACCGTGATTAAAGGTAATTAGTGTAATTTAAGGTAAAAATAATGTTATAATAATATGAAATTAACTTTAAACTTGTCCTAACCTTATTGGTTGAGTCTTGGACAACCAATAAAATCCATGGGTCAATTTTTGGGACCCCATGGATCTACATGGGTATGATAATGACAATAATACCATTTATTTAAAGTAAAAATAAATATGTCACAAACATGTATTATTTTACTAAAACAATTTTTACATGGGGTTATATAATTGATATACTTGACTATAAATATTCATTAGAATTATAAAAATATTTCCTACATCATGTTTATTTTTTTATAATTTTTAGACATTCAATAAATAATATTATTTATGAAACAATGATGATGCAGTGTTTACGTCATTATTTAATAATTTAAATAAATAAGAAGATAAAGTTTAAAACAATATGAAACACTAGTTCAATTCTTTTTAAATGATTTTATTTCTATCATGGGATAGATTATCGTCGACATTAATGATTATTGGACCTTTATTAATATAAAAACATTATATAATAAAATAATATTTTCATGCTTTCCAAAAGAGACACTCCTCTACCTTATAAAAAGACCACACTTCATACCCATTTCACACACATCTCAAGCCCTTTGGATCGTCCAAAATCTACTCAAATAAGATCCATATATCCCTCTATTCATCATATAAGCATCATCTTAGTCATAAATCACTTCAATAAACCCTTTTGGTTCAAACCAAGGGGAGTTACCCGATTTAAAGGTAATATATTCTCTTATGTTATTTTGTCATATTTTGCTTCTCCAACCCCCTAAAATAATTTTATTCCTTTAATTCGTAACAAAACACGTATCTTAAATATACTATTATTTTTTTAGGAGAATAATTTGAGCTACACTTATACACACCTCCATTTAATGGGAGAAGAACATACTGTTTCTGTGGATGGTGAACTACTGCCTCACGAAACGATGATTGTTCAAATATCTCCTAACACCTCTCAGGGTGGACATTAAGATGTAACTGTAATTATATATGATATATATAATGTGTATTTTTTCAATATTTTTCTATGTTTTTTCATTTATGGCATACCTTTATGGTTTCCATAATGGATAAACGTGATAATTTCATTTTAGGAAGTGCAGACTATCGCCCCTCAAAGTGATTTGAATCGTTAATGCCATACGTGGGATGTATAAAGGATGGATTTAAAAATATTATATATTATATTATACTGTAATTATAATTTATCTCCATATAATAATGTTTTCATTCCATTAAATTTGAAATAGAAATAAATGTAGCGTTCATGCGTAAGTACGACTTACCGTCTCCATGAACAGTGCATTTCATTTCTTACCTCTAAATGTTATGTAATATTATAAATGAATGTATATAATGGATATATATTATATATATTATATCTACATCATGAATATAATTCTGTAGATAGTGGATATTTTACCACATGAATAACTTGTAATTATAAGGAGATTATTTTTGACTTAAGTACCAAATATCAACAAAACGACCGTTATTAACTTAAATGATTAAATAATATTCACAAAATTTTAATAGGTTATATAAAATGAATAATGTACTTGAAAAAATTTATTAATCAAGTAGAAATAAACTCTAGTTTATTATTTAGGAGATTAATGAACGATCGAGTCAAGTCGGACATGAGGTAAGGGACTTCGTCTCAATCTCCTTTCATTGAGGCATATTTTGTTTTAATATAAGATATTATTTTATACGCTATATAAACACCTTTGAATTTTCATTTCATTCAAAGGGAATATTTTTCTACAAAGCGTTTTTACTAAACGACAAAAAGGAATGTTTCTTTTAACGTACGTGGTGACATTGACCTTTCCGCCGCCGCGAGTATTACTTGATCTTTGGCTTCCTTAACAAGCAGTAATGTTTTTAAAAGGAAACATAAATACCATATACTCTATTATGTATTTTTGTATTGAAAATGGTTATGATAATGCATATTTTATGTCAATATATTTATGTGATATATTGTGATTGAATGTAGAAATGCTTTCTTACCTTTATATTTGTTGTATGTGTTATGATTTTATAATGGTACTTGAACATTTGATGGGTGGTTATGTGATAAACCAAATGACGGGTGGTGCTGTGATAAACCAGGATGGGTGGTTATGTTCAAACCTCAAATGCATTGGGTATGGAATTCATCCTTATGGCTATTTCATTTAGTGACCTGTGTGGAATTCGACTGTGTGGTTATTCCATTTTAGTATGTTTATGTTCCAACTTACCTTTATATGTTATGTGTTCCTTATGTGGGTTTTATGGTGATATTTTGGTTACAAAAGGGTAAACAATGATATTTTATTCAGTGAAGAGTATTTACTACTTCATATAGGTGAATAGTATTACTTATGATTAGGTATTCATGGTTTACTTATTGTTTTAAAAAACTAAATGTTTCCTTCTTTGTGTAATCCTTACTGAGATTTTTATGCTCATCCAAAATTTTTGAAATGTTTTTCACAGGAGAAAAAGTGGAATATGGTCAAGGATGGGATCATGGAAAGTAATGGTGATTAAAACATAGAACTGGACATGACCCTTTTTTTCAAGAGTTTTTATTTTATGAAAAAAATGGAAACTGAGTAGAAGTGTCCACTTTGTAACTTTTGAGATGTAATAGTTATGGCCAAATTCTCTAAAACTCCAAACCTGAAAAGATCCTCAATGTAAATTATTCATTTAATTCAATATTATGTAATGTTTTAAAGCCGGGTCCTTATAATTCCTCCCAAAATGAATAGGTTTTTTCACAAAAATGTGATTAATAATGGTTGAATGATAGAAAACTTATCCAGAGAGTGGTTAAAAACATATTAAGACCTACCCATTTCTTGTCATGAAACACACATTCTTGATGTGAATTCCATTAGGTATTTGAATCACACGACCTGAATCCAATTCAGTTTGGGAATTGTTCATATATTCAGTTTCTGTAGAAAATTATGATCTCTAATATCAAATAGAATCTTGTTGGGAATTTCAGTTTAGTGACATGAAACAATTTCATGAAAAACTCATATGCTACGAACAATCCACGATTTCTTGAGCTACACATTGAATGAATCATTAACTCATGATAAGAATTCCTATTTTACAATGTCAAGACCCAATTTAGTCTTTACTCATCTATAAACTCCCCTTATCACTCATAAAGCTTCCTCCAAAACATATCTAATTGTAAATCCAAAAATGCAACTGTCCATAAGACACAAAACACTACATTAGATAGCTATTAATTTATTATCATCCACAAGAATCAATCAAAACTAAAATGAATGAAAGGGGTATAAAAAATAGTCACTTGAGATACCTTTGTAGGCTCTAACTGCACCTCAACCACACCATAAACCGAAGATACTAATCCATAGAATCTGAAAACACCCTAAACAACACATCAGCACTTCTCTATGGGTATACCACTAAAACACTCGGTATCATCCACATGCCTCCTAATTTACACGTAACTGACAATGAAACTTCCTCATCTTTAACACAACTCAAGAAAAACCTTCCATGGTAAATACACAAAACTACCCTGAGTACACAAGTCAAAGAATATCATAAAACATGTCAAGATATTACCCACTTCAGGAAGCATAAAATCCCCCATGAGTTTTAATCTTTTTTATAGTATAATTCATTTTGACTAGGAATAATGTTTTCCCTTCTCCATATTCATGAATCATTATCACAAATCAATTTATCTGGAAACAACATATCCCATAAAATATCAATATCTAAACATCATATCATTAAGAAGAAAAAAATAATGAGAATCTCAATAAAAATCATTGTACGGGGAATTCATCTATGTATCCCACTCCCATGTACTCTCCTCAAGTACACCATGAATAAAAAACCCACAACCCAAGGGAATGGTCAATCTACTCAACACTTTCTCTTATCATTCATTTATCACTAATGGTCATTCGATGAATGTTAAATCATCCTTGATATCTACATATCCACAATCAATGACATAGGAGTCATCAGAAAGATACATCTGAAGATAGGTCTTTCATATAGTTTGTGGATAATTTCTATCCATGGTTGAAGTGGAAACCAATACACCACTATGAATACATGGAATAACACCTCAAAGGGACTACAAAAACAAGGAGAAAATATACTCATCCTTCCAAACATATGTTTCCCTTGTCAAGGGGAGACACTAAAGAACACATGTTCTCTAACATCAATCTATATGGGCTTCCAAATATGACCAACAAAGGCCTTCTAACTTTTTTTCTACCCTCATCCACTCTCGAACTAACTTGTTCTGTCTGGTTATTCTCTACAACCCATCAAGACCATAAAATACAAACTCCCTAATACCATTCTACCAAACATAGAATGACACAAATTTATATATAATTTCAAGAATATAGACATGGCAATGGATGAGTGATAACTATTTTTGTATGAAAACTCATCTAGAGGCAAGTTCCATACCCACAATCCACCAAATTTAATGATGTAAGCTCACAGTAAATCCTCCATCCTCTGGATAGAACTCTACATCTTCCCATCTATTTGAGGGTGGAAATTGGTGATAAAAAAACCAGGGATCCAAAAACTCGTTGCAATCTTTTCAAGACACATAAGAATAAATGAGGTTATAGATCATAGATGGAGGTCCTAGGTACCTTGTAAATCCTAACTGAATAACACACATACCTCTTCGCCAAGAATTCCACGGTGCTTGATTTATGAATCTATAAAAAAATGTTTTGAAAATGTTAGTATGCACACTATCAATGAATATGCATCACATCCTCTCTAAGATCAATGTAACATGGTGATGAAATAAATCATTTTTTTCAACCTCAACTTGAGAATTTCCAAGGGCTACATCAAACCAGCTAGAAATAAGTACCCCAATTTATAATACTAAAAGACCAGACACCACACCACAAACACTACCATGAACATTTCATCCTAATACAAATAATATATATCCTTACATCATGATGAATCCTTGTCACACAAAGATGTGCTGGTAAAGGTGTGTTGTGATACTCATAGATAAATCCATCATGAATCACCATTAGAACAAAAACACTACCCCAAAAAACATATTTTTTGGGAATACTATGATTATCCCTTGTAATCATCACCATGGACAACAAAATAATGCATCACCTCTACCATTGAGTCTCCCCACTAAGAGACCCCTCCTACTACATCATGTTTGAATTCTAAATTAAATGATAAGGACAACCATAATCCCCTATTTATCCCAAATAAATATGAATCATTTTATGCCTCCCATCACTTTTCAAACATATATAGACTTATAAACCACATCCCCTTGGTATATCAGACTAAGAACATTAGAAACCACATTCCCTTTTCCTAGGTGATATAGATCTCAAATTCATAAAAATAGATAAATTATATCCACCTCCACTAGTTTCTATTTAGATCATTATGATATAAAACATATTTATGGACATTATTTTTTGAGAAAACCATAGATAACTCTCTAATTATGTACTTCCATAAAAGTTTTTGTGAAAACATGGACGACGCTAACTTTAAATCATGTGTGGAATATCTATGATCTCGGGGATGTAACTTCTTAGACCCATAAAGGATCATTTCTCTATACATCATTAACACAAATCCCAATACTGGATTGAAATAATCATAAAAAGCCTAAAAAATTACACCATCCTCTAGAAACCAATGAAATGGAGCACTGACCAACTTCTCCTTCAGATAAATGAACATTTACTAACACTGATTACTCTAAACAAATTCATAGTCTTTATTAGTAAAAGATATTATTGTGGCTACAAACTAAGAGAAATCATACAAAAACCTATGATAATGCCTATAATACCAATGAAACTATGAACCCCTAACACATTCTTGGTTGTTACCAAAGAAAACAATTCCTCAATCATCGATGGTTCAATTGATACACCCTTCCAAGACACCACATATCCAAGGAAATGGAGATCTTCCATTCAATACATGCACTTGGAATCCATATTATATAGATGGTGGAGTCAAAGGAACTACAAGAAAACATTGATATTTTTAGAATTAACCTCCTATGAAAACTTATAGATCATGATTTCGTTGATGAACATGACTAAAAAATAGTCCCGGATCACTGAGAACATGGATATCTCCAGTTGCATAGACACCCCTGGTGCGTTCATAACATGAAACGACATGACCAGAACCACAAAGATACTATAAAAACATATAAAGGTATTTTTTAGGATATCATCCTAATTCAAATTCAATTAGGGAAACACTAACCATATATTATTCTGGGAAAACCAAATATCCCATATCAACTAGTTAAACTAATCAGAAATCCTCATATGGGGGTAACGATTCATAATCATCACCTGATTCAACGTCTCATAGTCTATAAAAAAACTCATAAAACCTTACATAATCATGGAGAATAATAGTGGATCACCACACGGAGTCAGAATAGTGTTTATGAAACCCCTCTACATCATATCATCAAAATATAGCCTTAACTCAAGCAAATGTGTATGTTCTACTCTATAGGGTGACATCAAAGTCGGAGACTCATCTAGTTTCCACTATATCTCAATAATGTTATTAATTTGATGTTGTAGTGTCATAGAATCATTTGTAAAAGAATACATGAACAGATACACAAATCTAGGAATACCATTTTCTAGGATTCAAAGTATAGCTCTACTAATTAAGGGAAAAAAGGCCTTCTTTCCAACCTCCCATCTAATAACCTCACTCATGAAAAATTTCCACATCCTTCCCTACACATCATAAAACAAAAAGCTCCTGTAAAAACAATCAAAAACTATAAAAATGTAATATATCCAATCCATTCCATGGATAACATTGAATTGTTGTATCTATAAAAATATGTACTCCCCACTGACTGGTAGTTCTCTATCACATGTTTACAACCTCATCAGACATCAAAAAAGGAAATATGACCTCCAACAGGGGTAGAAACACATGGGGAATATGAATCAACCCCACATATAGTCACAATGTATAATGTAAAGTAAGTGAAAAAAATGAACAAGAGGATTTAGAATCAAATAAGGAATATATAATCATATATGATAAACTGATCATACCTCAAAAAACCCATGACTTTTCTAGTGTTGTTGCATTGAAGACATGTGTCTAACAACGCCTAGATCAACTATATTTCATCTATTGAAATACATGAATACACCTTGGTAATGGTACCTGTGAATGGGGACCCTTAGGAAGCTTCCCTCTACTAGATCCACCAGCTAGATGCTTCTAAACAAACACCGATAATCCCAGTTACTAAAACTATTTCGTAGGAAACTGCTACAGCTTCCAAAAGTGGGCCTGAGTACACATCAGAAACAACCCTCCATGAGTAGTCAAACACTAGGGCCATTAGTGTCCTTTTCCAATGCATAAATAACATGATAAAAAGATACCCCAATAGGTACGTGCAATCTATCATCCCTAGAAGAAAAGATGGATATTTTCCATAATCGACTCCCTATAGGCTAGAACCCTAACTACCTGAATGCTTGCATCCCACTGCATATAGTCCTACTCCTCAAGTTACCCTGATATACACTCTATCTAGGATCAACTCCCATGGAATGTATATTTTCAATAACTTTTCAATTATTTGAACCTATAGTTATATATGGTGTATAAATGGTGTGACTACATAACTAATCATTGGGTGCAAATCCACCTCAAGACACCGTTATTTGGACTCCAAATATGTAAAAAAGTCCTAAATAATATTTCAAATGTCTTTAATCCTGATCCCATGCCACATACACATAGTCTCTCCAATTAAAGGAATATTGTCTTTTGAATCTCTAAATACCTCACCATTGACCACATGAAATCAGAACAAAACACCTTCTATAATTCAACTAATGAAAAACCATCCTCCATGTGATAACCAAGAATCAATATCCACCACAAACACATATCTCCTTGAATATCAATAACATAAAATGCCACCAATAACTCATTCCATGATAAAATATTATTGAAATATATCTCTACATCCTTAAAACTACACTCCATATCTATATCTAAAAACACCCCTCAAACATCTGAAAACACTACTACTAAAAGAAAAGAAAATATTTATTCCATGCCTCATCCTCCTATATAAGGTGGATCCTACGATGATCAAACAGATTAGCCGACTATAACTCAACTACCTGAGCTACTCATAGATGAAAACAAGGATCTATTCCTAAAAACAAGGATAACATCCTAATCCCAATAACATGGAATTTTTTAAATGATTATTTAATTTATTTATTTTATCATTGATTAAATTACCCATTTCAGACATGAACACAATCAAACATGATGCGTGTACGTCTCCTGAATCACTACCTTCTAACTAGTTCCACATCACATAAATGATCAATAAGATCAGACCATATTTAAGAGATAATGGGGGTATATAAAATCATATCTCGTAGATAGTCTCCCTGAACTATGTCATGCTCCATGGTCAACTGGACCATTTCCCTACCTGCCCATGAAATTTCCATAGTTCCTAACCCCAAACTACCTTTTATCCATAAACCAAAACCTATAATAAAACTATTTAATGAACACTATTATCCTAACAGACCCCTCATGGGATGTTTGTGAAGGATGAGAAATAATGACCCCTTATTCTCACCTCTGATAGGCCTCGAGTTAGAGAGAATCACTGAGTGTATAAAAATATAAAATATGGGATGAATTACCCTCTATAATAAAAAAAATTCATGAGACAGGATAAATAAAAACAAAAAAAATACATCACATAGAATAAAAATAAACCCAAAACCATCCAAAAATGAATGATCATTGTAAAAAAAACATTAATAATGTCTCCAAATAAATACGAAAAAGAAAAGTCTATAGTAGTGACTCATTTGCAACAACCAATTTTAAAAATTTCTATATTATTCCTAAATGTCCTCCTAGAAACCCAAAACGTAATTTATATATATATGGTGAGAGTATATTGTATACTCAATTGGATAATACCCAAGGTCTCAATTGAACATGTTAAAAGATCATGCTAATGGGATAGTAAGCAAACCTTAGAATCAATAGGCACCTAAACATGCCAACTAACCATTCCCTTACCCCACCATGTCTCATTCACTAAATCACACATCTAATATAGTAAATTGATATCAAAAAAATAAAAATTCAAGGTTCCACGTTGGTGCTTCCCCACTATTTTTCCACTCTCATGCCTCATTTTTGAATGTTCTATTCTCCCATCCCTTTTATATACATTAGATCACATATTCAACCAACTTTGATTCACATCAAGATGAATACCTACTAACCCCAATCCTTGTATGGTATATAATATTTCTTTAGCATCATGAATCTTTACCTCACAACAACGTCACATAATTTAGCATCCAAAGGAACCTAGTCCATTACATCTAATATCAGTTGATTTCACCTAGTCCTTCACAAAATATCTCATAAATAGATATATAGTGTATCATGAACTTCAAGGAAAATATCTTAATTATCTACTCCCACCACAAATGACCCCAACCACATATCACATCACACTACTATCTCACCACACCAAATCACAACTAATGACACATGGTCCATCATTTTTCAAGGAAAGGTAGGGAAGATGGGGTAGCCTTCCATTCGTATCACTACCAACCTATATATTTGAAAAAATACTCGACACCAAAAAACCATTTTTTTTATTGGAATGTTTATCCAAATAGGGTGGAGATTACTTTTAAATAACATAAAATACATATTATATTTGTAGTACACAATACCCAACCTATGGATTTACAACAACTACACTAGTATGCATCATAATTCCACCACTACACAACACACCAAATATAAAAACAAAATCCTACAATATATGAAACACACTACACATAAACTATTAAAATCCACACAAAATACTTTTTTTTATAGAATTAACGACATCAAATTTTAATAATTCTCATATATCCTTTATTTACTCAATAATTTTATTCTACAGCTACTTAATATTGTTATTTATTTCGTTCATTTAAACCATTTACCGTATATAAAATTTAATCCCATTCTTATTCAATTACTAACCCAATATATTTATTTTCTATATTCAAATATTCATTATCCCATAGTTAACTAGTAATCCAACACAAACTCAACATAAAAAAACATTCCCACCTTACAGATCAACTGTCATCACCGCATGACACATGCCAACCCATCTCACTGTCAAAAACCACTCATCTATTCAACTTGAAATCATCACTAATGAACTACCATAACCTCATTACCTTTAAACCTACTATGAATCACAACCATAGGACATCACGTCATATCACACAACTTCTCACATCATATCTACAACTTCCCACATATCATCCAAGCCAACCAACCACCACATCTACCTCATACCCCTGCTAGTCACAACAATCATTGTAAAATATCCCATACCACTCAATGCAACATAAGTAGATTAATCACAAATAACAAAAACACATTTTTGTGTTTTGACTTAATTAATGGTATTTCATAAATTTACATTATTATTCCGCATGGGTGTTATAACATAAACTAGATTCCATGGGGAACCAATTTATTATCCATATATACATTTTTATCCTTTTATTCAAAGTTTTATTAAACTAAAATACAAAAAGGGTCTCTTAACGCATCATGTATTACAAAAACAAGACTCCAACCCAATATGGACATTATTATTGAAAAAAATGAAAAATAAATATCATAAATAAAATCAAAGAAGAATAAACATAGGATTACTACCCATCCTATTTGATTTCAATTACTTTTCTAAATTATCATTATTATTTAATCCCTTAATACCCACCCAATGGATATAAAAAACATTAAATCCTCATATATATCATGTATGAGAGAGAGAATAAGAAACACATGATTCAAGTATGATTTCCCATCTCATTGGGAACTATAGGGTGAAGAAGAAAATTCCTAAAACCAACTACTACTCACAAAATATCTAAACCAACCTAAACCAAACCATGGGGTTATCAAAACATAGCCTAATCACAACCGAAACCTAGGAAAACAACACTATAGTGAATCCCTAAAAGATAATGGATGAAAGGCAATGTGGTATAGGTAAGAACTAACATAGGATCACCAAAACTCCACCATAGGAACCAAACGGTTGACAATGAGAGAAAGGGGATACATGACCTCCAAAAACTCATAGAGTTTCTCCCACAATAGAGAGAATAAATGGATGAATGTGAGACAATTTTCTATATAAGGGTTATAAACGTCTGGAAAAATTTCTTTTTCATATCATGAAACCCACATTCAAAAATTGAATTCACCATCATCCATAAAGTACATTTCATGAATCAAAATCAGGAAATAAATTCTTTATACCATTGGTTTTTTTAGAAACTTATTCCACCTAGGATTGAATATACTAAAGTTTTTAATTTTAGTTTCCTGAATCCATTTCACATACTACTCATTGGACTCTAACATGCCTTGAGTTCAACAGCTACACAATCTGTGAATCCTGATGTCAGGTCATGAATTCCTATTTCATGACATGTAATATCATCTAAATTTATTTTCATCTCTATACTCAATGAGAATCTCTTAAAACCTCCTCTAAAACATCACCGACCACCAAGAAAACAAAGTAATAGTTTTTAAATTCATATACAATTATAAATATAAATTCATTTTCGTATGAAGGTTTAACCAAATAGTTAATACATAGAATTGAAGATATTATATGGTCATGGAATCCTAAACTAATAAGATATAGTCATGTTTATATGTCATTATTTACCCCATATATTAGTTTTACCCCTATTTATTGACTTGTTTTAATCATAATTGTTCTAAAATGTGTTTATTATATTTACTATACATTACGAAAAAAATGAAAATGACCTCAATAAAAAATAATTACATGCATATTATAAAAATGGAATCTATTTTCTCATATTCAATTTTTTATGTGGAAGAAATTATATTTAAAATAATTCTCAAAAACATAATAAATACTATTTTTCAAAAAAATGATTTTTTTAGAATAAAATTGAAATTAAATTCATTATATACAATATAAAATCTTTTATAGGAATGTTGAAATATTTTTTTTAATATTTAATATACATATTTATTTATTTTCATTTAACAATAGTTATTTGTTTAATCGATTGTGATAAACACACACTATGCATATAAAAGCAGTTTTAAAAATTATAACTTGTTTTACCATGAAAAGATTTTATCATCATTCATACCCATTACAAAACTAATATATGATTGATTAATATTACCTTAACAAAAAAATTAATAAAAAATATGTTTTTAATAGTGTTATATATATTTTAATATAATATTTCATCACAACTAAAAGAATATAATTAATTCATAAAAGAATATCATAATAATAAAAGGATTTTATTAAAATTTAATGATTATTTATTAGGAAATAATCAATATACGTGAATTAAGGAAACATTAATATAAATATATCCGGATGTGGTTAATCATATTAATAGACATAAAGTCAATGGATGGTTTATTAGGGTTATAATATATAACTTTCCACTTAGACTTGGAGTTGTATGAAAATAATGTAATCCAATACTATAAATTTATTTCAATTAATTATGTATAAAATCACATGGTGTTATATTATTCCCCCATCAATTGTGTTTTACCATTTAAATTCTTTTACATTGAAGAAAAAAATTGAGGATACTTTTATTTCATCTTATCATTGGGCTACTAAGTAGCTTCTTTGATTTTATGATTCCTCTATTTAATTTTAACAAGGTCAGCTATCGTGTGCCATAGAAATGTTTCTATATGATCAATGATTTATTTTTTTTTTGAATCATAATCATATTGAAAGACTATCTGGCTATGTCAGGTGGATTTTTGGCTGGGGGGATATTAGTTTTTGGGAGGAGAAATGGGCCGGGGAGAGGCTGGCGTACTCAGGTTTCCCTTCACCGAGGATATCTTTCAGCGAGGCAATTGGCAGGTATGAGTTTATACAGGAAACCCTTAATCCCAGCCAACTTGAACTGGTTGGAAGCATAGTGATGAGTGAGGAGTCGGACCTGTGTTGTTTCATGAAAACTAGCAATGGTAGGTACACTGTCGGGGGTTACAGGGAAATCCTGCAGGGAGAAAGTGATATGGGGGATAGGTGGCTGACTGTTTGGTGCAAGGATATACCAGTGAGAATGAATTTCCTAGTGTGGAGGGTCTTAAATAGAGCGATACCAATGGAGGATAACATACAGAGAAGAGGGGTATGCATGGTGTCTCGTTGCTACTGTTGTGAGCAGCCGAATTCAGAAACGATGGCCCATATTTTCTTTCAAGGACAATGGGCCTCCTATCTCTGGTCTCTCTTCAACAATTCCCCTTTACCGGTTGCTGGGTCATGATGTATTAAGGACTACTTGTCTGTCTGGCTTCTCGGTAGTGAGAACGGGGCAATGGAGCGGGTTGTCAGAATAATCATCTTAGTTGCAATCTACTGGGTGCTTTGGGAGGCGAGGAACCAGGTTCGACTGGGGAGAAAAAGGTCATTGGTGTACATGCAGGTCCAGCTAAAGTCGCTTATTTTTGAGCTAGCTTCTCTTGTCAAGGGAGGGTTGTCTCCAGTGGCAGTGTGCAACCTACTCAATAGGCCATGCACCCAACGTAGAAGAAAGGAAAGATGGGTGAGGTGGCTACCACCGAAACAGGGCTTGAAGCTAAACATTGATGGATCCTGTTTGGGGGGGGGGGGTTATGAGGGGTGGTGGGATGCTCAGTGATTTTTGGGGTTCAGTGCTACTGGAATTTAGGGCCTTTTATGGTCCTGGGAACTCATTGGGTGCAGAGGTTCGGGCACTTCTTTCCGGCTTGTTGGTATGCAGGCGGAGAGGGATGCAAGTGTCAGAGGTGGAGTCTGATTCTGAGTCCCTAGTGAGGATGCTACAGGGAGGCCATTGCATTCCGTGGGACTTGATTTATCTCATTCGTAGGTGCAAGATAGAAACTAATCAAGGCTGGGTTATTCACCACAGTTGGAGGGAGTCTAACTTTGCAGTAGATGCCCTCGCCCGCTTGGGCAGACAAGAGGATCCACTTTTGATATTTGATAGTTTGAACTCCCTTCCCCTTGAGTGCTTTTCTGTGGTGCAAGGAGACTCCCTTGGACTCCACCACTTTCGACCTCCTTGAAGGGAGGTTCTTCGTTTTTTCTGTGCTTATTCAAATAATAATAATAAAAAGTATTTATCGATATTCATTATCCATCTAAAAAAATATAAATTCAGTATATCTAAATGATTGGGTATGTAGTTTTTTAAAAAAGAGACATGGAACACATAATGAACATGAGAGAGATTCAATGGAATGACTATTATATTAGACATCATCCCAATTTGATCAAGAAAATATCTTTGAAATATATACATTGGTCCATGATTTTATATATTTTCTAATCCCTTAACATTATTTGATGTAGAAAAATTATTATAGTATATTCAAAAAAATGTAGAATTCTAGATCTCATCAATTAATATCAACTTAACGCTTTTAATAACTCTATGATGCATTGATGTGCTTATGAATATATTTACCCTTATCATCCACTTACATAGTTGGATTATGCCCTAGTTTATTTATTTCTCCAACTTTATCCCAACATGTTTATGTTATACACTACAATCTATATAAGGAATCATGTGGAACCATCTGACATATTGATTGAATGATATTTTTTATAATAAAATATGACAATAGGAAGGTGTTGATCCTAAAAATTATTGAAATCTAGAGATGAGGATCTTACCATATCCTTTAGTGTTTAAATGATTCTGTTATTTTCAACATATATCTGATGATGATAGGTAGTGCTAAAAGATAACTCTATATCTGAAGACTTATAAAGAAATATCTTGAAAAATGACTTAAAACTAGAATGTTGATCATATTAAATAGAATTTGGTATTCCAGGTAACCATAACATGTATTTAATGTAGTTATTGTGAATATGATCATTTGAGAAATCATACATGATAGAACAAAAATGAGATGATTTTATAAGAAAGTCGACTACAACCCAAATAGAATTATATACTTTAGATGTCTTTAATAATCCTATGATAAAATATATGGGTTTTTTTCATTTACATATATGTATGAGTAATTTTTTTTATCCTCTTAGATGTTTTCCACTCGACATTAAGTTGACAATACACCAAGCACTTAGATACATACTCCACAATATCTCTATTCATGTTATCCCACTATAAATTATCATTATGTTCACTATATATCTTTATACATCAAGGTTAACTATATAATGATGAGATATACTCTTCATATATTATCTCATTTTTGATTTCTTTTCTAACGAGTACACATATTCTATTCCTAATCCTTATAATTCCATTTCAATCAATGTGGAACTCAGAAACACTTCTCACCACATTCGTCATCACTAAATCTTTCATTTGTGCCATATTAATATCTACATGGATAAATGGATGAATAATCAGTTGAAAAAGATATAGATTCCCCCTCTCCATCAATATTTCAACTTCAGTTATTGGAAAATCCATAATATTGTATTTTTTCATCCTTCTCATAGATATGTTTTCACGATCCTTTTAACAGAAAGCATAATTAACCTTGTTCTCTTTCCATGGGTGGTAATGTATTGATTAGTCATGAACATTAATAATATTTATCCATTTTCTTGAAAAAAAATTATCTCTTTATCTATTAATATATGCATTAAAATTTTATTATATGTATTTATGTAACACATTTATCATTAAATAGAGTTCCTCTGTATCTCTTATATAATAAATACAGATAATAACTCCAACTCACACATCATATAACATTACCCATGAGACATTAATCCAAAAGATGAATAGGTTTCCAAGATTTAATTATTCATAAGAACACATACCATCCCCTTCTTTGATGCATCACATAGAACCAAATACCCTTCTCCACTGTTAGTTAATGTTGTTATAGGTGAACTGAAAAACCTTCTCTTCATCTACTTGATATTTTCTTCACATTCATCTGTCCAAAGTAACATGAATCCTTTATATGTTAAAATTTTGATTGTGTTAGATAACCGTGATAAAATATTCAAAAATCTTATATTGTATCATGAAACTCTAGGAAAACTACAGATCATAGTCATAGTGGTTATTTTGGGCCAATTTGCAATGAAATCCATATTATAAGGTTATATTGATATTCTCTTTCTTAAGAAGGCATGCCCCCATAATGATACATTATATAACCTGAGTTCACACTTGCTGAATTTTTCATATAGTTTCTCATTCCAAAATGTTTTTAATACAATTATTATGTGATTTCCATGACTTTATTTTCTCTTTTATAATATATTAATATTTTCTATAACGACTAGAAAAAAATAACCAAAGCAATAATTCAAGAATTTATTCATTAAATCCATAAATATCATGATGGAATTATTAAATCCAAATGAAATAAAGAATACTTCATAGTGCACATACATTGTATGAATGTTTGTCTTAGGTGTGTCATCACTTCTGAAACTAAACTAATAGTATCCAGAATGATTTCCAATCATGGAAAAATATTCAACTCCTTGTTAATCTAACAAATAATCATTACGTAGTGAGACATACTAATTATTTATTGTGATCCACTTAAGTTCCCTATAATAAATTTATATTCATGATGATCCATATTACCATTTAATACAGAGAACGTTTTTTCCCCATGGTGAAGCAATAGGTTAGATGATTCCCTTATCTTGATTCTCATAGTGTTTCTTAATTAATAAATACAACTCAATAGAGGCCATTATTAAGGAGTATTTGAAATGGTAATATAACTTGGTATGCATTCTATTAAAAACTAAACTTCGTGATTTTTAGGAATACTAGAAAAATATTATAGAATAGTGTCATCAGACTCCCATACAGTAGAAATATCATTGATTTTTAGTTTTCTCACCAAATATATTAGAGATAAATTGCCCTATGAATATGAATAAAGATATATATAATATAATTAATTTAAATTTAAAGAACATATTCATACTCAATCCTAAAAATGATACCAATTTAATTCATAATATTATGTTTTACTTAACTTTCTTTGAAATTAGTGTGTTATATGTATAAATAAAAATAATCAATTCTTAAGATCATATCACATTCTATTAAAGGAAGAATATAAATATTCATATAGGGAACATTATTGAAAAAATTAATATGATATACATAAATTTGGAATGGATGATAAGTGTTTCTTAGTTATCAATACCCAAATCACCAATACACATAGTATACGTCCTTCCATGGTATAGTAGTTATCCCTTAGATATATTCATTTACTCCAATAATTTTGAATTCTCCATAAAATATGTCATTGGACTATAAATTAAACATTAGGATGTACATTATTTACCAATATCAAAATCTTCATTTTTACTGGGTAAATAGTTTCTCTATACCTTTACTATCCACATCCAAGACATATTCATGCTCTACCAAGGAAATTCCTTGGGTTCTTCTTCCAACATTCAAGGTAAAATGGAAACTAAATGTTCTCCCCTTCAAGGTTTTTAACAACAAACCCTATGGAAATATAATGTTTTATTATTATTATTGTGAGGAATATAACCTAATTTGGACTTGTTAATAATATAGTTATAAAGATGTTAAGAAGAGGCACAAGGGTTATTTTCATCTCTCATTTCTTTTGGTTTCTCAGGAGTAAAAGCATTACATTGTCAGTCATATTCAATGCTAAATTTATTCCTCTATCTTCCATATACTGATTAAAATAGAAAATAATTGTGTGAGAAATAATAATCATAGTGAGTAATCATATAATCATGAAAAATAATTCATATAATATCAAAATCACAAAACATTCTATTTAATCCATGGAACCTTACATCCATCTCATATCACAATGAAATATCATATGTTTTCATCAATTTTTGTTGTCTTATAAGTCATAGTTGTTCATAAATAAAATGATAACTAACCAAATAATATCCATTGAGAATTTAGAGAAGGTTATGAAGTATTATGAAAACTCATCATACTCTATTAAGGATCAAGTTAATACACAATCTACCATATTTAGAGTTGTCATCCCTAGATGCATAAAATCTACATCATCCCTAGATGCATAAAATCTACATCCACATCTAGTTTATATTATGAATAAATGGTTGTATTATCTAGTAAAACCACACTATCCAAACTTTACCAAATCATTCTTATATCATAATATACATATAATTATCCCTATGGATTTAAAAAATATATCCTTATTCCAATTGAATAAAAATATCTAAACCTTACTCTATCACCAACCGAGGAGATGTGATTTTAACATATGTAAATATTAGATCTTTTATATGAATATTCATTACATATAATTATGATCCAAAATGATAACAATAAAGGTATAGTGTCATTAGAGACTTGTTTGAGTATGAAACTAGTACGTAAAGGTATATCCTACTTATTTTATTAAATCCAACACCCCTCTTAGACATATAATACATAGAACCTTTCTTCATTTCTTTTTTAATAAATGAATATAAGAAAAGGATAACTCAGATTATAAGTAATGGAAAAAATGGACATATTAGTAAATGTATATCATTCATCATATCAACAGAATAAGGGTATGAAAATAAGATATTAACACTTGAAAATCATACCCCATAGTTTATTGATCATAATCATGGAATAATGCTTTGGTAGTTCATATGACATGTGTCATAGAAGAATCAATAACCACGACCCATCATATCATATCATCATCATAATAACAATTCAAAGAGAGTGTCATAAAAATGTTGTATAATAATAATATTTTATATATTATTTCAAGGTTACCCATTAAGATATTCATCAGAGGCTAGGCTTGTTCAAACAACCCATGTACGTGCTTTATGATTGGGCTAACTTCTATGTCCCACTTTCGGGCATGGGGTGACCACCCATTTACCCATTTATCTCAAAAAAATTAATCATTTTTCATTTCATTTGATGGATACAACCGACCAACCTATAAAATAATATTTATCCATTCATATGTATATCACAAGATTAAAAAATAGTTTTCTTTTCATTATATCATAACATGTTAGAATGGAAATGGGGTTCCTAAAAATATCACCTTCATAATTATAAACTATACAAAGGACTGATGAATATGTTTTCGTTGTATCATATCCCCATTCAAGAATAACTAGCATCAATGGACATTTTCATAGTTGAAAATACATTTAAAACATCACTGGAAGAATTCTTTATGAAATTACCCTTTTCATTTTGATACAACATAAAAAATATTTAAATATTTCTAGAATAATAAGAAAAATAATTATTTTAAATTAATAATGGAAACCTATAAATTAATCTTCATGGAGAAATTTATTCATAAAAATATAAAAATTCATTCACTTGATAAACAATAAAACAATGATTTCATTCACAACTTTGGTAAAAAGTACATTATTTGGAAAATGACATGAGCAATTATATAAAACCACTTTAAATAAATTAAAACATGGGTAAAATAAATTTAATAAATCAATGTAAAATTTTAGAAAAAATATATAAATTTCTTAAATAAAATACTGACATTGAAGAAAAGGATCTCTTATTAAATATAAGAACAATGTTTATTTTCCTTAAAATCATTAATTTTTTATTATTAGTATATGAAGAGAGTAAAATGAATATAAAACATATAATATAAAAAATATCAACTATTGAATAAAATTTATATTATTTTTGAGTGATAGATAATGTCATTTAATCATAAAAAAATTAAACATATATTATCCTTGAAAAATGTGATATTTTGTCATAAAACCCTTACAACTTCGGTGACTTTTGAGTCATAACCCCCATGAATGAAATTAATTCTTATTAAATTTAAAATACCATTAATATAAATATACTAATGATATAACATACCAAAATGTGTGACTATAAACCACATGAAATAAACAAATGTTGAATATTACATATGTCTTATAGAAAAAAAAAATTGAGATTATAAAACCCTTAAATCGAGTGCAACGTATATCCTATGTTTTTGTATTCTCATGTATAATAATTTTATTTTTTATAAAATAATCATAATAATAATTTCAATAACATACATATATTTATTATAACATCTTATGATTTTTTTCATTAATAATCATTCATTATCATCATAATTTTAGGTGTTATCTGCTTCATCTTCATGTTTGTTTCGATTTAGTAGTTGTTTCCCTTGAATTAGCATCAAGGCCTCATAATATAAAATATTTAATCATGATAAAAATGTCATATATATTCATTATGTACATATTTATAAGAAATCATAAAATATAGGGAAAAGATAATGTATTACATCATTCATGGAAACTATAGTTTTTATGTACACATGAACACATTTTTAATTTTCTAATGAAAAGAAATAAAGATTGATAAATAATATTTTATAATTTTAGATTCATAATTACATCATAAATATAATATATAATTATTATATTCATTATTAAATTAATAAATATGAGACAATTATGGAAGATTAATTACATTGTTCTGTGGTGGTGGTAGTCTGATTATATAGGCAAGTGATACATTGATTTTTCATTTGATGTGAAGAAGATTGAAAATGGTTATCCCATAATCATAAAAAACTCTTTGTATATTTATGATACTAGAACCATTATGTTATTATGGACACTATATATTTTGAGAAACTATAGGAAGAAATAATCATTTAAAGAGTCAAGTAAAATAATGACCTCTTCATTTAGATACATCCATTGACATGCACCTTAATCCATCCTATTGATGATAATAAGAGAAGAAATTATGGTCAAAAATTAATTTATGAAATCTATGATGTTTCTTGTGTTGGTATTTTATTATCAAGAGGGATGAATGTTTTTGAAGAAATTAGCGGAACATTTTCCCTATTATAAGTGAGGGGTGGGACACAAATGTAATTACTTAAAATAATTAAGTAATATAATTTTATTTTCAAGTGAAATTGGAACACAATGTTTATGAAATTAATGGAAAAAAATATATGGCCCAAATATATTCAATATATAATATTTATAAATTTTTTTTCACTTGTACTACACTTCCTTAACTTTTTTTAATCCTACCTGTTGTAAGTAATACTGTTTGTAATACTCATTATGAAAAAAAATAGGAATAATTAATGAATTTTGAAATCATCATTAAAAATATCTATTTCATATTGAAAAATTAAATTTCTATAACTGGAATCATGTATTTTTTATTTAATTGTTTTAAAAAAATACCATTTCTAGAAAAATAATTTTTTTAGCATCAAACTTAATTTACACTATTTCAATTCCATGTAAATACAAGTAGATAAATGTAAAAATATTTTTTCTGACTTTATAGTATTCTTATTCTATTATATTCATTAATAAATAATGTTTATTTAATTCACTATGATAAAAATAAAATTTCAACATAGAAATATTTTTCAGAAAAATAACACTTTTTTATTTCAAATTATTTTATCATCTTTCCTAACCCTTAGATAACAAATTTATGAATTATTAATCATAATTTACTGATAAAGGTACATAATATATAATAAAAATAGTGATATATTTTTTTTAATATATAAAATAATATCACTCAATAAAAGAAATTTCTTCATAATAATGTTATTTTTAATTTTCAAACAATTTTATGAAAATTTAATGATTATTTTTTATGGATTTATAAAACTATTTTAATTATGAATCCCTATTAAAACTATCTGTATTTTTTTGGTTTATACTATTAATAACTTTTAATAAAATTACTATGTTATTGTGTTTATAATATATCATAGATCATTTAGACTTAGGTTTACATGTAAAGAAAGCTATTGAATACATAAAATTTATTTCAATGAACTAGATATAAAATCCCAAGGTGTCACAAATTACACTAACATATTTTTTCAATAAAATAAAATGAGATAAAAAGTTACACTAAGGCTACATGAAATCATATTGATGTATTCAATATCTTAATGATTTGAGAGACTCTGTTTTTAAATTTTCATTCATCGATATTATTATAATAGCATTCATAGTTGTGAGGAGTATTGTAAAAGATATTATATATTTGTAGTTGTATTTCCTTTTTTCAATCCTATGATTTTGAAGAGCTTCTATATATGGATGATGGATGTGTTAAATAATTGAGATCCTAAAAATTTCAGGAATAGTAAGTGAAGCCCTAATAAATGGGTTATAGTTGAAAATATTCATAGGTAGATATTTTTTCTAGAATTGGATAAACCAAATAGGGTCATGAGGAAATATCTTCTGTAATACCACAAAATTCTAAAGTAAGAACATTATATTAAATAATGAGTATGAAACAAAATTCCAAGAACATAAGGGAATTTAATACCCTAATACATTAGAATATATCTAATATTTTTAAAAAATTAAACATATGATATAACTTATATTGAATTAAATATTATGATAGTTTGTGTTACACTGAAGATTGTGTATTATTAAGCAATAATATATTATTAAAATGTTATTATTTAATATACTAACACATAATCTAGCTATTAAATTAGCGGTTATTAATTAGATTAAATAGAATATTAATATACATATAATATATATCCAATAAAATGTTTTTATATTTATGAAATTGATTTTATAAGAATAAGATGGGAACAAACCCAATTTTATAAATAAAACCCTTTATTTTTATAAAGGTAGTTTTACTGAAAATTTAATGGAACCCCTATTTTAAAACCATTTTGGCACATTTATAAATTATATATTTCAAAATAAAGTTAATTTTTGTAATCATAAACTAAAAAATGTATGTTGGGGTCAATTTGTTTTATTTTTATTTGAAGTTTCATTTTTTTGATCAATATTAAAGAATACTGAATTTAATTCAAAACAACTTTTTCATATAATTTATTTATAAGGATGGTTTTTTGATTTGATTTAATGTTAAATTAGATAAATTATACATAAATTAATATAATGTATTTAATTTGATTCACCTTCACTTTAAAATTGTATAAAAGCATACCAAACCTTTAAACATTTTTACTTTAAAAACCCACTTTGTTGTCCCGTCTGTAGGATTAAATTTAAATTAATTTCTAACAAATATATGATTTATTTTTGTAATAATGTATTCAATATTTTTATTCATAATAATTTCTAATTTCTAATAATTTTAATTTATTTCTTGAAAAAAAATAATTTGTTAAAGTGATTAAAATTAATTATAGCGATTGAGAGAAAAATTAACTTAACAAGGGAGTAAACATTAAATTTAAGGGCCAAAATAACCTAAATACCGGTTCAATAGACATAGTTTGGTCATATATTGACCTAATAATTCATTATATTGAACAAATAACATTATTCGATCTAGTTTTCATCTTAGAAATGTTGTAGGCATTCCCTTTTCATTATTTTAGAAGAATGCCACTCCTCCATAATAAAAAGGAAATAACAACTTAGAATTATTCACACCTCTCAAAGAAATTGGCTCACCTAAAATATTTTCAAATAATCTCCCAACATCCATAACCTCATCTTATAATCCTCACATTTTTAATGAATAAATCCAAGGATTTATTTTTGGTACAAACCAAGGGGACTTACCTAGTTAAAAGGTAACATATTCCAATGATCTATTTTCGTTTATTTAGTTCTCCAACCCTTAATTCATTTTTATATCAAGATTATATAATAACATCAGTTTCAAAAATATACTGATATTTTTTAATTATAAGGTTTCTACCTACACTTACACATGATTCCTTCTAATGGGTAAGTAAATTACTCTTCGTGTATAGGTAACTACCACCTCACAAAATTATGATTTTCATTTTTACATTACCACCTCTTAAAGTTTGGAATCATGATATAAGTTATTTTAATATATTATATATATGATATTTATAATTACTTTATGATTTTTTAAATTATATATTATGCATAACTTTATTCTTACTATTTTTTGAAAATATGATAACATCATTTGTGGACATGTGGACTATCACATCCTCAAAGCGATGTGATTCGTTCACACAATACATGGAACATATAGAGAATGGTTTTAAAAAACTTATGTCACATATATGACAAAAATATTATAATTATATTATAATATACATATAAATATATGTCATTTACTTGTAATTCATTTAAATATGATATGGAAATGGAAGTAGCGTTCATGCGTACGTACGACATACCGTCTCCTTAAACAATGCATTTCATTTCTTATCTCCAAATATTATGGATTATTTTAAATACAAATATAATGGATATATATGATAATTAAATATTTTTTTACATTTTTTTATTATGAAATCAAGATTTACATAATAAGAACCGAAAGTTACAAGTCAAAACATACTCGAAAAACTAGGCAAGAAATACACAAAATAGAGCGAATAGTAAAATATTGTAAAAAACGAGTAAAAAAGTTTTATTAGATATTATTATATGAAATTATAAATATTATTATGGTTCTATTATAAGTTGTTTTCATGTTTAAAACCCTTATACTAGAATTTTAATTATTTTCACCAGAAAAAGAAATGGAAGGTAAAGGATTCTTGTCTCATTTGTCTTTGTGTGAGTCATACACCATTTTCACTAATTACTTCATTTTACAGTGTATCTTCTCCCAATTTTGATATATTATATAATTTATTATTTTATATTCATGGTATTTAATTTATTTTATTAATTTATCTCTATTACAGGGCTTATGATTTAAAATATACTACTTAATAAGGGACTTTATTTCAATTTCAATTCCTTGCGATATACATTATTGTTTTGCACCTAGTTTATTATATATGGTGTAAATACTGCCAATTTGACAAGTAATATCCTAATTCATTCATTATTCGTGATATTTTTAGTTTCATTTTTTATTATTTCATCTATGTGTTTTTTAATTAAGCATTACATAGTTGAAAATAATTTCATTACCTAATATCTTTTCTTTGGGTTATATTTCATCCTCGTTATCAATAATAATATAAGATTATTTGTGTACTAAAATTTTAATATATATTATTTTATTTAAAATTGTTTTATGTTGATTTAAATTTGAAACACATAATTTATCCATTGCTTGGTTCAGACATCAATTTTATGGTCTTTTCAAGGGTTTACTTCACAATCTCATTTCGTTGGGTATTGTTTATACATAAATTCACATTAAAGGAATTTATTGGATCATTTTTTAGAAAAAGATTCATTTTCTTGTCCATATTTTATTCATGACATTTTTCAAGTAATATTACCATTTTTTACATTCTTTGGTACTCATAATGATTTCTAAATTTTTTTATGAAAACTCGTATTCATATCTCTCATTAGTTAGAGAATCCATTTTCATCAAAATATCATGTTTCCTAAAAGGGTTATAAAAAATGTGTTTAACCTCAAAAAATGATTCATTATATATATTTTTACGTAATTTCTTTATTAAAGTTGTTTTCAATGGAATATTTTATTCACTTTCCAGAAAATGAAGTTTTATAATTTTTTTATTCTGCAAAAGGAATGTTATTGTTACCCTGTACGACATGTATAGATTTACCTATCATAATTTATTTGAAGCATCCTTTGATTGTTTAAACTGTTACTTTTAAAATAATTTTTTTTCAAAAAGTGATTTTCAAATAAAAGGATTTTTTTTAAAAAAACAAAAAAAAAATCTATTTTCTTCAACAATGTTTATAAAATAACTTTTATAGTATTTTCATTCATCAACACAAATAACCCTTTAATTTTAATCAACTTGGGATTTGTTTTATTTATATAAACCATATTATTTCTCAAAAAGGTTTTTAATTGATTTTCCCAAGGATATTATTTACATTAACTTTATTTATTCCTTTGTTAGACCAATTTAAATATTCAATTTCATATAGTCATTGAACATTTATTGTTCCATAATTATACTTATCATTTATCATGTATATATTGATTTTTGAAACCATACACCATTTCTATTACAACATTTACATTGATAGTTATTTTAATATTTGTGGAAATATTGATAAATATGTATTTTTATTCAATATGGATATTTGGTAAATATTATTATCTATTAATTAAATAAATTATTTAATATGATGAATGATTTAGAAAAGAAATGATGGGTGGGTACTGACTTTGTATAACCCCTCAATGAATCAACAGGTTCTCATGACATTAATTAGTTGTGAAGATTAAACATGTTTTTACCTGTAGTTTTAAATTGTCTTGGTAAAGGACTAGATGGTGTAGTTTTTCATGTTCCTCAGATATGACGTCCAATAAGTAATCATTTCCATCATATTTATTCTGTATTTATTATTCATGATATTTTTTCTATGACAATGACTTTTGATGCGTTTCATTCTTATTTTATTGAATAAATGGAATGTATTTCAAGTTATTACCTTTCTATATTTATTTTTCCTTATCCAGTAATATGAATAGAATGTGTTTTCATTAATTTACAATTTTAGTTTATTTAATCACTTACTTATCAATTATTTATTACATGGAATATGATTTCAATTATTTACCTTGCCATATTTATTATTCTCATTGATTCATTATTGATTCTATTCTAATATTCCCTTACTGAGAATTTGAGCTCAACTATATTTTTTTTGTCTTACCTATGAATTTATGATGTGTACTAATAATGATATGAAAGGATATACTATATGGAATAATGTTACCATTGAAAAAAATATGTTGTAACTAGTGAATTCATTTATAAAACAAGACTCATGTATGTATCAAGTTTTCAATGGCTATTATATTTTTTGACCTTTGTAATGTAATTTAATTTTATCATATGTCTATGTAATAGTAGCATGACATCATCTGCAATATTTCGAGGGTCAGGGCCCTATGTTTAGTACTAGAGAAAGTTTCTTAGAAAACATTGGAACTAGATATAGAAAAACATAGATTACACAACATAACCATAAAATAGAATTTTAGGGAAAGTGTAGAAGAACATCCTATAATTTTGATAAAGTAGAGATTATGTGAGTATTCCTATAAAAGATTACATGCATGGATAATACAGGTGGATGTGGTTATGGAATATATATGCCTTGCTGTAAGAAATCTGAAAAGGTGTGTCGATCCTAACTCGAGCGTAACATGGTATATGAAATGTGGAGTTACTACACGCCTTTATTGACACTCTTAGGTGATATTTTTAGAATTATTCACATTCTATTTACAACCCATTATGAATAATTTGAATAGATTATGATAATGAATGACCTAGGTTAACCTTGAAGTGTCTTAGATATAAAATAATTTCTTGTGGTTATGAAATCCTAAAAATGATTACATGGTTTATCCAATAAGAAAATTGACACTCAAACTATGGTTTTTGGTTTTTGGAAGTTCCCTATTCTAAAAGATAAACTCTAGACCATGGAAGTCCTAATTTGGAAATGAATTGATGATATATTTATATATTTTGGTTCTATTGAAAATAGTAGATAAATAATGAGTTAATGGTTAAATTTCAATGATGTACATCATATTTATTTTGGAAATTATATGGTTTTAGAAAAAAGGATAACATATAAGGTGGTGTGGATTGAACTGGGAACTAATGGGCTGTAAGGGTTTCGTGATTACAACTGGCCTATGTGATTTCCCGGTTAATATTTCATTTCCTATAGCCAAGAAATTTGATGAATAAATATAAATAAAAAAAAATAAGTATTTTTGTAGGTTTAGAGATTAATCTATTTACAATAGTGTTTTTATAGAATTGATAGAGAAAAATATTTTGACCTATCACACTTTTATGGGCCTTAAGATCTATCAAATATTTTTTAGTGATTCAAGGATTAATGTTAATTTTTTGATATCAATTTCATGATGTAATGGATGAATTTTAAATTTATAAAAGAACAACCAAAGTATGATATTATTTTTATATAAATATATCATGTATGTATATTTCCTTATATAAGTATGAAGTAAATGTTTTACCTAAAAATATGAAAATGTTAAAAAAAATATGTTTTCCTAATAGATTAATTTTCATTGAACCAATGGTCTTCCAAATCATTATATATTTTTTAATTTGAGACCCTCAAATTTTGATTATTTATTCACTTTTCTGGGATTAATGACCTCAATAACTTCTTATATATATTTATTCTTTTCATCCAAGTTCATATTTGCACATGCCAATAATTTTCTCCCACTTTGATACCTAGTTAAATGTTATTTCTTGTGAAAATTTTACTATCCATTCTATCATAAAAATATGATATTTTATTAACTATTCAATGGAAATGTGATTCTAAATTTTTTTTTTCAAATATCTAACCCTAAATTACAAATACAAGTATAAATTGAGAGTACCTACTTTATTTAAGGTGGGGATAATGTAAGGCCATGAAATTTTAAAGTATGAACATTATATTTTATAGTATTTATGAAATGAAAAAACAATTGTATAAGGGAATGTAATATCCTGAGAAATTAAAATATATCTACTATTTTAAATATATTCAATATATGATATATCTTGTAATGCACTCAATACGGAGTTATCTTGCGTTACACACATGACTAGGTTTTACTGAGAAATAATATATTATTATAATATTAATATTTAATATAAAAAGATATATCATAGATATTAAATTAGTTGTTATGACCATGATTAACTAAATTAAGAGAATATATATATAATATGTCCAATAAAATATTTTTGATATTTTTCCAATTGATTTTATAGGTATAATCAAACCTAATTTTATGCATAAAAACCTATATTTTTATAAAGTCTTTTTACCAAATTATAATAGATAACCTATTTTAAATACAATTTTGAAAATTTTTATAAATTTAATATGTCAAAATAACCTTCATTTTTTAATGATAAAAATAAAAATTAGATTACGGTGAATTTTTAGGTATTTTTATTTGAGGTTTCATTTTGTGATGAATATGGAAGTATACTAAATTTTAATTCAAAACCACTTTTTTATATAATTTATTAATAAGGTTAAATTATTCTATTAATTGGATTTAAATTTCAATTAGAAAAACTATAAATCAATTAATCAACTTAAGGTCACTATAATCAATTTCATTTTGAAATTATGTATTAAAACGTACAACAATTTTGAACATTTTTACTTTAAAAACCCTCTTTATCATCTTGCCTTCATGATTAAATTTAAATTAATTTATTCCAATTATGTTAATGGAATTTGGCTAAATATATTCCATATTTGAAATTATAATAATTTATTTTTTATAATAATGTTAACTTATTTTTTGAAAAAGAAGATTGGTAATGGTGAATAAAATAAATTATAGGAATTAAGATAAAAATTAGGTTTACAAGGTCCTAAACCATAAACATAAGGGCCAAAATAACCAATAAAATTTTAAAAAAAATACATTTTATATTCATATATCGACCCTATACTCCATTAAATTGAATTTGGAGCTTTATTGGAGCCACTTGTTCAAAAATCATGTCCCAGGTGCCACAACTCGGTGCCCTGATCCATACTTCCACATGGACACAAGAATTCCTCCCTATAGGGAAAGTGGTTACTGACTATTAATGAGGGTATGATATATCAATCAGGTTCCCTCAACCATGATCTAACCCAAATCACCCATCTAACACATGGAATTTTTCTTTATCCTTTCTTGCAGATATGATATCTATTCTGGTACCAATTAGGAAGCCCATGTAGGGTGTAATAACAACTTAGTGGCACCCCAAAGACAGCTTCTAATATAATATCCATTCAATAATAATGTATTTAGAAGTATAAATTGTTAATTAATGTGCATAAATAAATATTTATCACATTATCATTTATTATTTATTTAACTACCTAATCCTCTGTGTTCCCGAGGACACCCGAACCTCAATAACTACTTCGGCCCATGATGGAGTCTGAACCATTTCAGATTATCAATTCAAAATTCATTAAATTAATGTTCTTTCATTAAACATTACAATTAAAATTATAAAATGGATAAATGGAACCATAGTCCAATGCCCAAAATTTGGGTCTAGGTCATCTTGCCAAGGAACCAGTGGGATTGGGAAGTAGTAGACCATGCCCCACACATATTTATCTCTATAGGCTTCAAAAGATGTGGTCCATTTTCTACACAAGTGGCCTTTGGAAGTAGATGACCATTTTCTAGACATATTTATGATGAAATTTATCAATGTGGGCTTCAGAAGTAGCAAACCATGTCCCACACACATGGACTCTGGAAGCAGCAGACCATGTCCCACGCATATCAAATATATCACTATATCATATCATTCATGATGAATCAAAATTATTCTTGTAATCACAATTAACCATCACAATATTCCATTAATTAATTCATTAATAAATTAATCCAAGTTCATTAATTAATTCAGAAATTAATTAATCACATCACATTGCATTGCATTAATTAATATCATAATTAATTTATTATACCTATCCCATTAAATATTTTGATAATTAATTAATCACATCACTTCTGTTGATTAATTAACTAATAAATTAACCATATAAAGTCCAATAATTAATTAAAAAATTAATTAATCATTTCAAAGTCAAAATATCTGCTAATTAAATTGACAATTAATTATCTTAATCTTAATATCAAAATCTCATAATTAATTCCTAGATTAATTATCCCCTGATACCACAATTTAACAATCCCTTCCTTGATTAATTTTCAAAATTAATTAATTTATTTAATTGTTTCAATTACTTATCAAATTTAGTAACTCTACACTTTTATACACAAAATCAAAATCATGATTATGGGATTCAAATATTTGACCACCTACTTATATTCATTTATGAACGATCTCCCAACATAAATCCCTTAAAATTGTGTGGAACAATAATGTTGAATGAGTTCTGAATCTAAAACATAAATCAGGATCAAATAAAAAAAATTCTATCTAATATATGTCTTGATAATTAATCATCAGTCTAGATCAACAATACTTGTTCTATATCTATCCCAAAATTAGAAGAACATTCACCAAAAGAATATGAGAAGGAATTAAAGAAGAACATGAAACCAAGTGGGATAGGATTCTCTTACCAGAAGGGGTGGAGATCTTCGATCCCGGATTCTAATCATAATGAAAAAAATTTGGGAAGCCCTAGAATCCATTCAGAAGGATCTAAAACTGTGAAATATCACCTAGGGTCGAATGGGGGTTGATTTTGGGGCAAAATGGGGGTTCCGGAATTTTTAAAACTAATTTTATGGTAAATTTAATTATCACACCAAATTTGAGGGGTAGGGGTGCATGGTTTCCCATAAACATGTTCCTAATCCTTGTGAATCTTTCATAGGGTTTCATGGTTACTCTTGATAGGATGCATGATTATAATAACCATTCTCCAATGGTTCCAATACCCTCTATGCAGGGTTTCCTGGTTAGCTAGGTTGGGGCACACACTTAAGGAAAACCATGCGCCAACTGTGCACTTCCTTATTTCTTTATTGTTTATAAAAATTAAAACCAAACACAATGAAAGTTAAAACCCAACCAAATTATGCTCAAATAATGAAAAAATAATTACCTGAAATCAAGACCGCGTCATCTATAGAAAAGGTCTGGATTTCACAATCTGTCTAACTTATAACAGATCGTCCTTGATTTTCACTCCCTAGCCTCACTTTGATTTAGTGTTAAAAAGATTGGTCCAATGATCCCTCATATATCCTTCCCTTTCCCATGTTTCTTACCACACTGCCTACATTTACAAGAACTATTGGCATGGTCTTTCCCCACAACACCTGCTAACTTTGATCCAACGCACGTATCAAATGCTCCAAAAAGGAAAAATCTATATAAATATCAACATAGTCCTCCTCTATCAGATGAGAAGGGTCAAAATAATATCATTTTAGTTTCTAAACATGAAAAACATAATGGATAGAACAATATTTCTATAGAAGAGTCAATCAAAATGATATCGACCTGATTCGTCCCATAACCACAAACATTCCAAAAAACCTAGGCACTAACATGACCTACTTCCATATCTCGTGGTGACCCACTCCTAGAGAAACCTGAATGAATACACGATCACCCTCTATAGATTATAGTAATCCTTAATAGAAAACAACACTGGTGAACCCCAAAGAGATATACTCATTTAGATAAATATCTTATCCTCCAACTTCTCCAACTAAGTTTCAAGCTCATGAAGCTTTGTCGGTGCCATTTAGTGTAGTGTAATTGAAATTAGCTCATACATTGTATCACTGGTAAATTAAAAATCTCTATCCTGTGGAAGACCTAAAAAGTCTTCAAGAAAAACATCTGGAAACCAGTTCACTACAAGTGGAAATACATCCTTATTTACACATTCATCATCCAGAAATAGACTTTCAACCTGGGCTACGAGCTCTCCCAGTTACTAAGGAATTGGACTCGCTCTGCCTACCTAGATATCCCAATCTCCATGGTTAAGGTAATAGTCACCCTTAAGATATGTAAAAGTCACTCTTCTCTAATAATAATCAATGTGGTCTTGCTGTGTGACTAGCCAGTCCATACCTATAATTAGGTTAATTCATAACATGTCAAGAATATAGGGATACCATATAAAATGGTACTCCCTAATCTCAAGATAACATCCATTTCCCAAAAAATATATATCAAAATATACTACCAATGGTGTATCTATCATCATAACCCCACCTATGAACTCCACTACTAATCTCAAACCATTAACATGTTTTCAAGATATAATGGAAGGGGAGGAACTAGTGTCAACCAAGTTAGCAGCTAATGTAAATGATATAAGAATTGTAGCTATCACTATCCAAGTTCTAGCCTTAAAATCCATAAGTTTAGGATGAATATCATGTAACATTCATTCCCATCTTCATTTGGATTCATTCTGTCTCCTCTGATTTGTGAAACTCTACTAATATGGGATCTCATTCCCTGAAGCACCACTATCACTACCTCGACCACCTCATCTAGTAAAAATCTACCTCATTGAATAATATAATGTAGAAGACCCCTTTCATGAAACTTGGTTTTTTCTATCCCTCATCACTAACCATCATTCAAGGGTTCCTGTAGAACCTACATAGACATGTCATCTTGTCGCAGCCTCATCACTCCACTGTTGTTCGAGGATAATGTTTTTGAAACTATATTGTCCTACCACACAGGTGGAAAACCACATTGGTAAGGTCCTATGTAACAGACCTTTCCCCCCGAATACTATTATTTCCAATGGTCTAATGGAAATTATAATAATGACTTTTTCTATATTTAAAATATCATGAATGTGGATAAGAAACCACATTTCTTCCAAGGGAAGCCACCTTCAGGTTCCCCTTGGTTTTGAGATCCATATTAACAACCTATAGAATCTTCTTCAGCCTAAAGATATTTACTTATGACTTAACTGTAACGAACCAATGTTTTTAATGGAAATTCCCTTCTTATAAATATTCCATAAAATCACTTAATAATGAACTACTAAGTTATAAGTGACCTTTAATCATAAGTTTGTCAATTTTGTGTTTGTAATTTTTAAAATCTGACATACACGGTTGTGTTCAAGATGTTTTTTAGAGTCTAATAAAACAAAAATAATTTTTGGTGAATATTAACCTACCCTAATGAATAGTAACATACCCTTATGAATAGTGATATACTCTAATGAATAGTAACATTACCTATGGTGGTATAAAAATAATATTCATGTTGGAAGTATGATATACCTATAGTTTAGAATGAGTTAATGAATGTTTTAAAACTGATTTTGATAATAAATTATTATTTTAATTAAATATTAAAATAATAATATTTAGAAAATTATTTTTGAAAAATGGACTTTATTTTTGGATTCTACACATCGAAAAATGGTTAGGGTGTATTTTTTAAATATTTCTGAAATACTTGAATTTTTGATGAATAGTAAAATACGGTAATTTACCGTATATGTATATTATAAGCTAAATAGACTATTCCTATCATCATGTTTGATTTCACCACCGATGTTTTGAAATCACATGACCCATTTACTATTCATGGTGATGTAATACTTACTATTCCTTGTCTTCGGAGGAAATAATAAACTAATGATTATAATATTATGAAATCTCTCCTCTCCTCCAATATAAAACCCCCCCCTTCACTCCCTCTTCTCTTCACTCCTCTCAAGCTCCAAGAAATCTCTAAATTCTGCCCAAAACTCTCCCCAAGGTCCTCCCCCACAACCAAAAGCTCTCAGAAACCTCAACATACCAAAACCTCTTCCCTTAAGAGGTTCTCAATGGAGGAAGTCTCAAGAGGTAAATTCCTCTTCCCAAATTTCTTCTTTTCTTTTAAGTTCATTTCTTTTTTATTTTCATTCCTCACTTCCTTCATGATAATAGTATGATAAATGCGGTAACATACATGTAATGGAGTGTCTTAATGCTAGTGGTATATTTCTATATATTCTCCCCATTCCCCACCCTTTTATTTGAAAGAAATGAAAGCACCGTTTGAGATGTGCTAATTTAGCACATTCAAGGACAATAGTTTATCAATTTTATTATGATCATTAATTATGGTCATGAAATAATTGGGGTTATGGTAGAACCAGATTATTATATATGTAATACATCCTATTTTTTGTTCTGTAATGTTTTCGTACAAATGGAATTATGTTATAATGAAAAACACATTCTTTGTAATCAAACCCACCGAATAACAAAAACGGTTATCACTAAGGATATTTAAGTAATAATAAAACATCACTCTAAGTAACCTAATTAAAAATTCAAACCATGTAATTTAATGGATATGAAATAATTAATGTAACTTCAATTCTGGACAACCACTTTCATATTTCTTTTAATCCAAACTTGAATATAAGTGAACCGATCTTTTAAAGCCAAGTAAACAAACAAGCTCGAACAATGAAAATTTAACATTATAACTAATCCAAAAGGATTTGAATGAACTAAAAAGGGATAAAATAAATCAATTAAATATAGAAGAGGTTCTGTAATTATTAATTAATAATCCTAATTTTTTTATTCAGGTCATTAATAACAAGTGGAGAACACCACCAGATTTAAGGTAAGGGATCCTCTCCTTTTCACTCTTAGTCAAGTTTGTTCTCTATGATATGAATTTTTGTGTAATACCAGGTTATGGTATATGTTTACGCACCTCCCCATACTTTCCTATTGATTTATAAGTGATGAGAAACCCCCTTTCTACCTCATCAATCCCTGTTGGTTACACCTGACACCGTGCTGATAAAATCGTAACGAATTCTACCAGAAGCTTCTTTGTTCTTTCAGGTTGCCTTATATTTCTTTCAAAATGGTGTTATAATATATATTTATGTGAATCTTATGAGTTATGGATAGTTTTAAAAGATTATAATATCAAGAACCTTTCATAACTTTGTTTCAGGGATATACATGTTTTTGAATGATTCCCTCCTTATAATTTTCCGATAAGCAAACCTGTTTTAAGTAGACTTCCCAAATTTTTACCGAAATTTCATGTTCACTCTATCCTATGTTTTAAGACACCATTGTATTTATAAAATCAGTATTTTTATTATGAAAACCTTCTTGGTTTAATTCTGGTTTTATATAAATGAATTTCATCTTTTTATTTGAAAATCTCTAGGGTTTTTTCCTCAAAACCCCACAAAAAAGTTTTAATGCTAATGTTTCTAAAATACAGTTATAATATGTTGAAATTTCTATTTGAATCCACATACCACGTTATATGCCTATTTTACTGTATTAACTTCCATGTATGTTCTAATCCTTTCCTTTCATGGACCCTTTCATGATATAACCATTGGATATGTTTTATGTCATGACGGTGGTACCCAATTCTTTCCATGGGTGCCCTTATGTTTATATATGGTTGATTATGTATGATTATTTATGTGGAAATATTATTTATGTGGTAGGAAAATTCAAGAATATGTTGAGATGGGTGCACCTAGATAGCGCTCCAATGCATTGGGTAAGGATAACACTCATGATATGTGATGTGAAACAGGATTGGCAGTTAGCCTTGACCCATACTAAAATGGGAAACGGGATTCGCGGTTAGCCTCAACTCGTACTAAAGATATGATTTATGATTCTACCACATTTATATGATTCCATGTTTATATGATACCATGATTATATAGCATTATTTTATAAGTTTCATACTTTGGATATCATTATGGCATGATTCCTAACTCATGTTCTTTAGATGTATCCTTATGTTTATTCCCTTACTAGGATTTTTAGGCTCATCCATTTGTTCATGTGTTACCCACGGTACTCTATGCGGATGTAATGGATCAAAGGAAGTTAGGAGCTCTTTATGAAGATTAAATAAAGAAATTTTTTTAGCCCATGTTTATGTACCTAGTCTTCCAAAACACTAGACTTAATGATCCTTAGATTGTACTCTGATGATTAATTATGCTTAAAATTATGAAATGTTTTATGTAAAAGGATCAGGTCGATGTAGTTGGTATCAGAATATAGTCTAGTTATTTTGGGAGATTAAGAATAGAGCACCTTAGTGAGAACCTTAAGGATGAGACTAAGTATAAGAAAACAGTCCTAAATTTTGGTGAGTATAGAGTAAGTGGTTTATAAATGAAATACATCCCTGTATGGATACGAGCAGGTAGAGGCAGCTCTAGCATAGATGTATCTAGGAGTAAAACCCAAAAACACCGCTTTGAGATAGACTCAAACAGGAACTAGTGCATGATAATGGGCCTTCCTGCACTCTTGGTTTCAACACTCCCGGGGGATATGCTTTGGTAGACTCATGATCTTAGTGCAAACCATTATTAAAGAAAAACGTAATCCCATATGAATATAACTTAAGAAATAGATCGAGGATAACCTAGATATAAACCTAACGAATCACAAGTCAGAATATACTTATTCATTATAAGTACATACTTTTACGTTCAATGTTTCTTTTTATGATCAATAGCTAAGTATTCAAGAACTCTAATTATACATTCTTTTTCTTAGTTAATAGAGGGAAATAGAAGAACATGTTCCAACAACCAATGTAATAGGGAATGTGATGATTGCCCTAATGGCATGCCTAATGTAATAGAAGGGGGTGCTCAAAACATCGTGGCAGTACTTGCACAGTTGGATCGAGTTATGAATAATAACTTGAATCAGGTGGAACGTCCCCCTCCTCTACGAAAAGAGAAATTTTCCACAGAATCCTTCATTCGGGAAAGGCCTCCCATGTTTAGCGGGTCTTCAGATCCCCTCCTCACAGAACAATGGATTAACTACATTGAAAATATTTCCTTTGTCCTCTAGTTCTCGGAAGAAGTGAATGTTGTGTTGGTGGTCTATCATTTTGATGGGGAAGCTGATCTGTGGTGGACACTGATCAAGAATACAAATTCCCAAGAGGAAATTGATTCCATAGATTGGGAGGAATTCAAGAGGATGTTTTTCAAAAAATATTTTCATCGAACCCTCCATCTCAAGATGGAAAGAGAGTTCCTTTGACTCATGCAAAAGGAAGATGAGTCTGTTGGGGTGTATAAAGCGAACTTCACATGGCTTTCAAGGTACACCTATGGCTTTTTCATGAACACTAAAAGAAATTTGGATCGCTTCTTTATCTGACTAATGCCGAGTCTATGAAAAGTGTTAGTGATTCGAGACTTCAATAGCTATGAGGAGATATTTTTTTGTGCCCTCAAGGTTGAAATGGAGATTGGAGACACTCAGTGGTCTCATGGGACAATTTAAAAGAAGCGGAAAATGGAGAACAACATGGGTGGTTCATTAAACAAATCCCAGGATGTAAAGAAGCCTCACTTTCCCCATTGCAAGAATTGTGGGAAGAAGCATCTTGGTGACTGTCTCAAGGGAACCATGAATTTATTCAAAGGCGGGAAGTTTGGTCATCCGGCCAAGAACTGCTGAATGGATATGAAAAATCCCACTAATGTTGAAGAAGAAATAAAGGTTCAGATCAACACTCAGCCTGCATTGTAGTGTTATAACTACAAGGAGATTGGGAATTATGTGAACAATTTCCCTAAGCCGAGGGTTATTGGGGGAAATCATCAGCAACCTCCAAGGAAACAAGGAAGGGATTATACTATAACTATTGCTGATGTGGATCCTAAAAAAGATGTGGTGACATGTACACTTTTTATTCATTCAAGAATAGCGAACATACTATTTGATTCTGGTTCTACTCATTCTTTCATATCTTGCAAGTTTAGTAGAAATATTCAAACACAACCTCAAAATTTGGAGGAAAAGTTATCTGTGAGAATAGAAAATGGGGCAATTATTGCATCCATGGTTTATAACTCCTCCCCGGGTAATGTTTGTGGAATGAACCTCCCAGCTAATCTTTTCATAATTCCTTTAGTGGAGTTCGATGCTATCTTGGGCATGGATTGGCTTTCTTTGTACAAGTCCAACATTAATTGTCGGGAAAGGGATATTACTCTTCACATCCCGAAGCATCCTCCTATTATTTACAAGTTCAAGGAGGAAGATGAGTCTCCTTTAGAATATTCATCTCATGTTTGGATATTGCTTCGATATGATGATGCATATCTAACACAAATGATTGAGACAAAGGAGAGAATCATGCTTTAATACATTCCCATCGTGAGGTATTACAATGATATATTCTCCGAAGAGTTTCCTGGTCTTCCTCCTGACCGGGAAGTTGATTTCTCCATTGAACTTATCTCTAGATCTCTGCCAATATCAAATAAACCTTACAAAATGCCCACGGTAGAGCTGGATGAGCTGAAGAAGCAATTACATGAGAATATATAGAAGGGTTTTATACACCCGAGTGCTTCACTGTGGGGTGCTCCAGTCCTCTTCATCAAGAAGAAGTATGGATCAATGCACCTCTGCATTGATTATCATGATCTCAATAAAATCATTATAAAGAACAAGTATCCCCTTCCACAGATAGATGAGTTGTTCGATCAGCTTCGTGGGGCTAGTTATTTCTCTATGGTGGACCTTTGGTCAGGATATCACCAACTAAAAGTGAGGAAGGAAGATATTCCCAAGACTACCTTTAGAACGAGGTATGGACACTATGTGTTGATAGTGATTACCTTCATACTCAATAATGATCCAGAAATTTTCATTGATTTAATGAATATAGTCTTTAGAGATTACCACAAAAAATTTGTGGTGGTCTTTATTAACGATATTCTGATATACTCCAAGATCAAGGAGGAACCTGAGGAGCATTTGGAAACTTTATTAAAGACTTTTCGAAGGGAGAAGTTGTATGAAATGTATAGTAAATGTGAGTTCTAGATGGAGGAGGTATCATTCTTGGGGCATGTTATCACCAGGGAAGGGATATTTGTGGACCCTTCCAAGACGAAGGCAATTGAAGAGTGGCCGAGGCCAACTTATATAACGGAGATCCACGGATTTTTAGGTCCATGTGGGTATTGTCGACGATTTGTGAAGAACTATTCACGATTTTGAAACCCAATGACCAAGCTATCACGGAAGGGAGAAAAGTTCGTCTAGACAAAAGAATGTGAAGACTGTTTCAAGGAGTTGAAAAAGAGGCTTATCACCGCATCATTACTCACATGACCTTCAAGTGGAGAACTCTTTGTGGTGTATATTGATGATTCCAAGAAAGGATTAGGTAGTGTGCTAATGCAAAATGATAAAGTGATAGCCTATTCCTTAATGCAGTTGAATGTCCATGAGAAAAACTATCCCACAAATGATCTGGAGTTGGCGACTGTGATCTTTGCATTGAAAATCTGGCGGCATTATCTCTATGGGGAAAAATATGAGATATATACTGACCACAAGTGTCTCAAATATATATTCACACAGAAAGAGCTTAATATGCTCTAGAGAAGGTGGATAGAGCTCATCAAGGATTATGACTGCTCAATCCACTACCATACTGGTAAGGCAAACAAGGTGGAAGATTCTCTAAGTAGAAAGGATCCTACATCTTTATCAATGATGAGAATTGAAAAGGATCTGATCTTATTAGATTTTCAAAGGATGGACATGGGAATAATTAAGTGAGGAACATCATTCATCATTTATCAAATGATTTCTCAACCATCCCTCTTGGAGAAAATAATGGTTTCTCAAATAAAGGATGTGGAAATTCAAAAAAGGGTGGAAGCTGTTAAAAAAGGTAAATCCTCTGATTTCAAACTTGATGAGGAAGAAGTTATAAAATTTTGGACATGATTATGTGTACCATCTGATCCAGAGATAAAGAATGAGTTATTGAATGATGCACATAGCTCGACCTTCTCTATCCATCCTGGGAGTACCAAAATGTATCGTGATCTCCGAGAAAACTTCTGGTGGGATAACATGATGAAGGAGATTGCAGAATATATATCAAGGTGCTTGGTATGTCAGAAAGTTAAAGCTGAGAGAAAAAATTCCAAAGGTATGATGAAACCATTTCCAATACCAATGTGGAAATGGGAAAATGTTACTATGGACATTGTCACAGGTCTCCCGAATACGTTGAAGGGAAATAAAGCGATATGGGTCGTGGTGGGATGAATCACCAAGATATCCCATTTCATCGCTATTCGGTAAGATCTATCAATTGAACAACTTGAAAAGATATATGTGAAGGAAGTGGTGAGACTACATGGTGTTTCACTCTCAATTATCTCTGACCGCGATCTGAGGTTCACATCTAAATTCTGGAGGAGTCTTCAACATTCTTTGAGTACTGAATTAAATTTCATCACGACCTATCACCCCCAAACTGATGGCCAATCTGAAAGGACCATTCAGACGCTTGAAGATATGATTAGAGCATTCTCTCTAGAATTCAAAGGTGTTTGGGATCATAATCTCCCATTGGTTGAGTTATCTTACAATAATAGCTTCCACTCGAGTATTCAGATGGCTCCATATGATGTTCTGTATGGAAAGCGATGTAGAACTCCTACCTGTTGGGATGAATATTGTGAGAGAAAGCTACTTGGACCTGATCTTGTTCAAGAGAAGATAGAGGAGGTTCAAGTCATCCAGAAACACATCCAAGCTGCTCAAATATTGAAAAAGAGATATGATGTTAACCGTCGAAGGGACTTAGAGTTTGACGTTGGAGATAATGTCTTCCTTCGAATATCTCCAAGGAAGAGAGTCATGCGATTTGGGAAGAAAGGGAAGCTAGGACCAAGGTATATTGGCCCCATTGAGATCCTTGACCGCATAGGAGCTATGGCCTATCGGGTTGCACTTCCACCAAATATTGCTCGAGTTCATAATGTTTTCCATGTATCACTCTTTAGAAAGTACATACCTGATCCCTCACATGTACTAAACTCAGAGGTGGTGCATCTGGAAGATGATCTCTCCTATGAGGAGCAGCCAGTAAAGATTCTATATCGGAGAGATAAGGTTCTACACAACAAGACAACCCATATTTTCAAGGTGCTGTAGAGGACCCATAAGTTTGACGAACCAATATGGTAATTGGAGGAAGTAATGAAGGAAATGTATGCACATTTGTTTTTGGCCTATAATGTAAAATGAATTTTTGAGAGCGAAATTTCTTTATGGGTGAAGAATGTAATGACCCAATGTTTTTAATGAAAAATTCCCTTCTTATAAATATGACATATAATAACATAATAATGAACTACTAAGTGATAAGTGACCTTTGAACATATTTTTTTCAATTTTGTGTTTGCAATTTTGAAAATATGGCATACACGGTTGTGTTCAAGATGTTTTTTGGAGTCTAATAAAAAAATAATTTTTTGGTGAATAGTAACCTACCCTATTGAATAGTAACATACCCTTATGAATAGTGATATACCATAATGAATAGTAACCCTACCTATGGTGGTATAAAAATAATATTCATGTTGGAAGTACGATATACCTATTGTTTAGAATGAGTTAATGAAAGTTTTAAAACTGGTTTTGATAAAAAATTATTATTTTATTTAAATATTAAAAAATTTCATATTTAGAAAATTATTTTTGAAAAATGGACTTCAATTTTGGATTCTAAAAAGTTGAAAAATGGTTAGGCTGAATTTTTTAGATTTTTCTAAAATACTTGAATTTTTTATGAATAGTAAAATATGGAAATTTACCGTATATGTACATTATAAGCTAAATAGACTATTCCTAGCATCCTGACTGATTTCACCACCCCATGGTTAGAATTCACATGACCCATTTACTATTCTTGGTCATGGATTACATAATATTCCTTGTCTTGGGAAGAAATAATAAACTAATGATTATAATATTATGAAATCTCTTCTCTCCTCCACTATAAAAAACCCCCTTCACTCTCTCTTCTCTCCACTCCTCTCAAGCTCCAAGATTTCTCTAAATTCTACCCAAAACACTCCCCAAGTTCCTCCCCCACATCCAAAATATATGAGTCTCCTAAAAATACCCAAACCTCTCCCTTTAAGAGGTTCTCAAAGGAGGAAGTCTCAAGAGGTAAATTCCCCTTCCCAAATTTCTTCTTTTCTTTTATGTTTTTTTCCTTTTTATTTTCTATCCTCACCTCCCTTCACCATAATTGTATGATAAATCCAATAACATAAATGTATTGGAATTTCTTCATTCTAGTTGTATATTTCAGTATCTTCTCCCCTTTCCCCACCCTTTTATTTGAAAGAAAGGAAATCACCGTTTGAGATGTGCTAATTTAGCACATTCAAGGACAACAGTTTATCAATTTTTATTATTATCTTTAATGATTTTCATGAAATAATTTGTGTTATGGTTGAACCATATTAATATATATTTAATACATCTTATTTTTTGTTCTATAATCTTTTGGTACAAATGGAATTAAGTTGTAATGAGAAACAGATTCTTTGTAATCAAACCCACCGAATAACAAAAACAGTTATCAGTAAGGTTATTTAAGTAATAATTCAAAATCACAATAATTAATCTAATTAAAAATTAAAACCATGTAATTTATTGGATATGAACTAAATAATTTTACTTCAATTATGGACAACCACTTTCATATTTCTTTTAATCCATACATGAATATAAGTGAACTGATCCTTTAAAGCCAAGTAAACAAACAAGCCCGAACAATGAAAATTGAACCTTATAACTAATAAAAAATGAATTGAATAAACTAAAAAGGGTCATAATAAATCAATTAAATATATAAGAGGTTCTTTAATTATGATTTAATAATCCTAATTTGTTTATTCAGTTCATTAACAACAAGTGGAGAACAACACCAGATTTAAGGTAAGGGATCCTCTCCTTTTCACTCTTAGTCAAGATTGTTCTCTATGATATGACTTTTTTTGTAATACCAAGTGATGGGGTAGTATTATGCGCCTCCCCATACTCTCATATTGATTTATATGTGATGAGAAACCCCCTTTCTCTCTCATCAATCCCTCTTGTTTACACCTGACACCATGCCAATAAAATCGTAATGAATTTTACCTGAACCTTCTTTGTTCTTTTGGGTTGCCTTATATTTCGTTCAAAATGGTGTTATTATATCTATTTATGTGAATATTTTGAATTATGGATAGTTTTAAAAGATTCTAATATCAATAAACTTTCATAACTTTGTTTCGCGGATATACATGTTTTTGAATGATTCCCTCCTTATAACTTTTCGATAAGCAAACATGTTTTAAGGGGACATCCCAAATTCTTACCCAAATTTCATGTTCACTCTATCCTCTGTTTTAAGACACCATTGTATTTATAAAATCAGTATTTTTACTATTAAAACCTTTTGGATTCAAGTCTGGTTTTATATAAAATAATGTACTCTTTTTATTTGAAAATATCTAGAGTGTTTTCCTTAAAACCGCACAAAAATGATTAAATGCTAATGATTCTAAAATACAGTTCTAATATGTTGACATTTCTATTTGAAAACACATACCATGTTATATGCCTATTTTACCCTATGAACTTCCATGTATGTTCTAACCCTTTCCTTTCTTGGACACTTTCATGATATACCCATTGGATATGATTTATGTCATGACTGTGGTACCCAATTATTTCCATGGGTGCCATTTTGTTTATGTATGGTTGATTATGTATGATTATTTATGGGGAATGATTATTTATGTTGCTAGAATATTCATGAATATGTTGAGATGGGTGCACCCAGATAGCGCTCCAATGTATTGGGTAAGGATAAGTCTTATGAGATGCAATGTGAAACGGGATTGGCGGTTAGCCTTGACCCGTACTAAGATGGGAAACGGGATTGGCGGTTAGCCTCGACTCGTACTAAAGATATGATTTATGATTCTGCCACATTTATATGATTCAATGTTTATATGGCACCATTCTTATATTAAATGATTTTATATGTTTCATGTTTTGGATATCATTATGGCATGCTTCCTAACTCATGTTCTTGAGATGTATCCTTATGTTCATTCCCTTACTGGGCATTTTAGGCTCATCCCTTTGTTCATGTGTTTAACAGGGTACCCTATGCGGATGTAAGGGATCAAAGGAAGTTAGGAGCTCTTTCTGGACATTAAATAAATATGTTTTTCCCATGTTTTATGTACCTAGTCTTCCAAGACACCAGACATAACAATCCATGTCTTATACTCTAATGATTAATTATGCTTAAAATTATGAAATGTTTTATGTAAAAGGCTCGGGTCTCTATATTAATTTCACATTTAATACCATCCTAGAACCAATTTTACATAGTATAATCATCTCCTGCCAATGCTGGAACAAAGCGCTACAAATCTCTCAATCATCCAGCATAGTCCATCACAGAAATATTCCAGCGAGTCAATATCATGAACTCAAATGCTCTCTATTATCTCAGTGCATTTACATAATGTTTATCTTGAAAATTCAATTAAAATACTTCCATTCCATAGATTTATGTTTTCCATTCAGAGCCTCAACATCCCACAAGTGCTTCTCCTGACCAAATAAAATATAAGAAACTAGCTTGACTCACTTCTTAGGAAGACTCTCCAAGTGGTCAAGTATAGTCTATATGGATCCAATCATGAACTCAACTCCCTCAGGTATATCATCATTAGTAATAGTCGAAGGGTGCTATCACTGAAACTAAATCATCAAATACGTCATTATTTCCACAACCTTACCTAGATATCTTTTCACGAATTGCACAAAACAAGTTTATTTCTCTCAAAACTTCTCCCCCACATCCACAACCATAACTATTAGTGCCTTACATTCCACTAATGGCGGAGAATCTTTATCCATATCCTCTTGTTTTCCTCTCAGAAAGAGTCATTGTGGATGCGTATCTCTAAAATTTAAAACACACGTATTAGGAATCACATCAAAAAATTAGTAGGTTTATGCGAGAGGAAAAATAACAACAAGTCACAACATGAATTTTTCTCAAATCTCCACATCTGTTATAAATTGAGGTTCTATCACTACCCTTAACCATTATACACCTTGTTCTTCGTTACAAAGGGTAACCATGTTCTCATCATTAAAATTGAATTAGTCACCGATTTATTCAAATTTTAAATTATTTTAACACTTCTAATTTTAAATTATTTATCATTTTCAATTTATTTTCACAAGAAATGAAAAACTATTCAAGTTAAAAAACATACCCAAAACCTATATTTCCATTAATTACTAAAATGATGCATCTCAAAAAATAATCATGAGTTCCTATAATGTTGCATGTAATCTCAAATATTTTTCCTTAGAAGGAAAAAAGTCAAAACTTAAAAAAAATCCTCAACAAATCTCTAAGATAATAATCACATCACACAACAAGTTCGACACCCAAGGTGAAATAATATAAAAGTGTAACAATTCATATAAATAACAACTATCCCACCCATGGTACGTGTATTTTCCCTCATACATGGGTATGAAAATCTCATGAATGAGATCACATCTTATGTCAATCTCTCTCTAATATCATGTATACCTTTCCCAAATAGTTAGATAAAAGAAAAGAACATAAAATCAGGCTTTGATGCCACTTTGTAACATCATGGACTGAGTGACACACCCTAGTTACCTGATCTAGACCTCAACATGACCTCAATAATTCTTCCCTATATGAATGTGGCTACCGACTAGCCTCAAGGGTCTGATATATTGATCATGGGGAGACTATACCCGCTTTTATCAGATTAGTACACTAGTAGAAAATAGTAATACAATAACTAAATAACATATAACTAGAAATAGAAATGTACCAGGATCACAATATGACCAAAATTGGAGATAAAATATCAGAACTAAACTTTAAATATGTCATGATAATGTACATTACATGTTTCCAAATGTAAACCCAAAATTAAGCACACTTGTAACCCCCCAAGATTCCACTGTACGCTTCTCTTTGAATAATATAATAGCGTGTGTTGTACGCAACTTTGAGTTCTAACACACCACAACCAATCAAAGTAGCCATTAAGAATAGTAATACCTACATTTTGAAATATTATAAATTTTATTCATTCAAAATGGACTTCTTTTTGGGATTTGGAATATCGAAATTAGCTTCGGGTGAATTTTTGGTATTTTTCTAAAAACATTCAATTTTTGATGAATAGTGAAAAACAATGAGTTATTGGTTAAAAACGAATTTTTATTTAAATAATTATTTATTTTATTTAAATTTATTTTAGGTCAAAATAGATACATAATACCTATATAAGTTCAATTTAATTCATTGGAGTCATTTTATATTAATTTTATAAATATAAATTTTATTGAACTTTTTACCGTCTTTTACCCACCTCATAGGAGCTTTTGAAAATTTTAATAAAACATAATTTCACCACTTCTATGAGTGGAATTTAAAAAATCCAAGAGACACAATTAATATCAGTATGTAAAATGTGGTTCAATGAGATGAAAATAATTTTTGGTGAATAGTAACTTTTTTACTTTTATTTACCACAGTTAAACGTAATTAGGGTAATTAAGGGTAAAAATGATAATAATATTACCGTAAGACATGTCCTAATTCTATTGGATATGTATTAATCAACTGACAACATACTTAGGAATAAAATATTATCATTTAGGTCCACATGGATTAGAATAGGACATTTATTATTATTTAATTCAAAGAAGAGTTAAAAGAGTTAAAATCAATGTTTAATAACTAAAACATTTTTAACATAGGGTTATACATAAGATAAATTCGATTATAAATATTCATTATAAATGTAAAAATATTTCCTACATAATGGTAATTTATTTATAATTTTTAGACATTATATAATTTAATTTATTTATGAATCAATGATGATGCAATAATTACCGTATTAATGAAAGATTAAGATAATTGATATTATAAATATCCAAATAAATGTAATTTGAGAATTTTTATGAATTCAAAAAATATTATAGGTTAATATGTTATGTTAGTGTTGGTTAGATGACTATTTTTAGTAGAAATAAAACTTTTATGAATTTAGAAAAAACAAAACACCAAATAGTGTCAAAATTTACATAAAAGAGTTTTTAAAAGAAATATTATATTATTAATTGATATTATGTTAATAAAAATATATGGTTCTGAAAAAATAATTATAAAAGGATAGGTGTATCAATAATTAACCACTTCAGGTTCTCTTTCCTTGTTATAGTAAGTTTATTTAGCATATAATATAAAAATACAAAGAGACATGGTAAATGTCTAACTCATTAACTAAGAGTTAAATCTACAAGATAAGGTTAATATAATGACACAAACCTGTCTAAACCTATTGGTTGAAAGGATTTAGTACCATAACCACCTTATCCTATAAATAATACACTTTTGATCCATTAGAAACCGTATATTAATTTATTATAATATAATATTTCTATTTTTTCTTAAGGTTCCCCTTACCCTCTTATAAAAGGGCACTCCCCCTTCTCTATAATTCACACCATCTATTCCATTTGGCTCGGCCAAACCCTGCCCAAATACCATCTAAACTGTCCTAAATTCAACCTAGAGGACTTATTTTGATCATAAATCCAACCTATGGATCCCTTTTGATCAAATCAAAAGGAAGAACCCGAAGAAGAGGTAATGATTTCACCACCCACTTTCAAGTTCCTTTCTTATTCCACTTCTTATTTATTTGTTATTACCATTATAAAATAACAAATCTAGTATCTTATATATAATGTGATGATATTATAAATATGGTACAACCATATTCAGTATTATATCCATCCTTTGAATGACATGTCATCGTACGTGCATACGTACAGCTTACCGTCTCCATGTCATGGTGTAATTGTAATTCAAGACATTATTATTTGGATGCATATAATAATGATGTGTAATTCTTGTAAATAATAAATATAACATTATAATTATTCTGAATATATGATATACCATCCAATTATATGTTATTTTAATCTCAAAATAATGATATTGTCGCTCGTGCATACGTACGGATTACCATCTCCACGAACGCGATGAGATTCAATCCCCATCATATCCATTCAAGAATAATTTTCATTTCATGAATAAAATTAATGTTTAAATACATGATATCAGTCTGTATATGAATAAGATACATCCTATCCACAAGAAACATGGCTTATGTATCAAAACATATTAAATAAAATGAATCATTTAATACCCAAAACGACAATAATACAAAAATATTATTAACAAAGCAGTATTAAAGGAGCATATATGATATCATATTTATGTATATGGTTCTTGTATAATTTAATAACAATTATTTTACTATTATATAGGAGGTTAACCTACCCTCTACCAAGGAAAAATACTAGTTAAGGTTTAATTTCACAATCTTTTTATTATCCGAGTTTGTTTTTATGTAAATATCTATTGGGACCTCTTTATCATCCACATCCATGTTTCTAAAAATGTATTTAGAAACATTTTTACTATTTACTAGACTATGGGATAAATCCATTATACCATAATTTTACTTTTATTAATATGTTTATAAAGTAATCTTTCTGTCGTTTTCCAAACAAGGTCCTTTATAACATTTTTGACAAAATTAAGGTAAGAATGTCCTTTTTTTAACTTATACGGTGGGTATGCCTATTTTACACCGTTATAAAATAGTCAAAGCTTCTCATACATGATTATAATAATATTTTTCAATGTAAAGGTTTTATTTTATAATTATGTTACTTTTAAATGATTTCAAAAAGAGATATTTCTCTCAAATAGTTTTGATTTAATCTATGTCAATATCCTTTGATATATTTTATGCTTATTTGAAGTTGATTTATTATGATAAAAACATCCATATTTTATTGAAGGTTTTGTGATATATTTGACTATGGATGTGTTATTTTTACACCATTCATGGTCTATGTATAAAGTATTGACATTTCATATGCTAGTTTTAATATGAATGTTTATGTTATGTTTAAACCTTTTCATATGATGAATGCATTGCACATAGTAAGTGATGGGTGGAGCCCTCTATAGCTCCTCGATGCATCGGTAGGTCTCATGAGACAAACTAATGTCTTGGAACAAGTCCTTGAAAAAATATTATTTGTAGTCTTGGCATAAGGCCATGACTATGTGGTTATGATAGTCTAGCATTATACATTCCATCATTTTGAAAGTGGCTATTTGATATTGCATGTGATTATTCAACTAGTAGAATATACATGTGATTAAGTAAATGGAGTCATTTTGATTTATATTTTCTATATTATGATTAATTTTATGATTAAAAGTCTTTTATTTTAGTGATATACATTTCCTTAAATGTTTATGCTTTTTATGAAAGTTTCCGCTATATTGTTATCCTTACTGATCATCTCAGATCACCCTTTCAATGTTTTATTTTTCCCAGGATGTGAAGAAGTTTCATATGATTGACCTGTAGGGATAGTCTATGGGATATCAGTTTTATCCATGGAAACAATGTTGTTGTAGTTTCTATTTTATGATGTAATGTAAACCTTACGAATGTATCTAGTATTTCCAAGGCTACTAAACTAATCGATATTTCAAGACATGATCTTTTTTTTATCATGAAAATGTTATGTAATAAGGCACCGACTCTTGGTATCTTGGGTCGGAGTGTTACAGTTGGTATCAGAGGAAGATTAGTAAAAAACATTGAAACTAGATTTAGATAAACTCTGATTAGAGAACATTACCCTAAGATAGAATTTGAGGATTAGTATAGATGAACTTCCTAGAATTTTGGTAATGTATAGATTTTGTGTGTTTTCTAAGAAATATATCCATGTCTGGATACGAGCAGGTAGAGGTGGATCTGGAACGGATGTACCTAGGGGTAAACCCCAAAAACACCACTTTGAGTTAGACTCGAACGGGAACTGGTGCACGATAACGGTCCTTGATGCACTCTTGGTTACGACACTCCTAGGGGATATTATTGGGATAATTATCATTTTCATTACAAACCATTATGAAGGGTTTATGAGTATATACCTTCTCAAAGAAAACATTTTTATCATTATGAATTATATCCATAAATTGATCAATTTACATTAGGTATTTTACGAGTTTGAAATTATGAATTGTGATTCATAAACTGGCCTAATGTATGACATTGTCCCAAAATGTTACCCAGTAGAAGGAATGAGAACTCCCACAATACGCATGGTCTAATGATTAAGAAGGATCATATATTTCATGGTATTAAGCCAACATTTAAGAGGGAAATAGTGTTCCACGTCTTCTCGTCATATGAAGAAATAGTATCATGTGTTAATAAGATAAGTAAATAATTCTCTGAGTCTTATGGCTTTGAAAGGAAGAAAGAGAAGAAAAGGATAGAAGAGGGAAAGATGATTAAAGGGAAGAGGGTAAAGAAGAATTTTCCCATATGTGATAATTATGGGAATAAACACCCTGGAAATTGCTTGAAGGGAATGAGATTTTGTTGTAAGTGTGGAGAAAAAGGACACCAAGTACGTGACTGCAAGGGTAAGAAAAAGGTTTCAAATGTACAATGCTTCATCTGCAAGGAGTTGAGACACTACGTAAACCAATGTCCAATTCATCATATTATACAACAAATGATTCTATTGGATAATAATAAAGTTATGATACTACCACAGATGAAGACGAATGAATAGTGTTTTTATGTTTTCATTTTATAATTCTGTCATTTTAGTGTTGTATCGATGAGGTACGCAGTATTATTGGTTTAATAGGTTATTATCGAAGTTTCGTCCAGAATTTTTCCTGATTGGCTAACCCATTAATGAAGCTAACACGTAAAGGGGTTAAAATTGTTTTGAAAAAAGAGTGTGAACAATGTTTTAAATAACTCAAGTGAAGATTAGTCAATGATCTTATCTTGACTCTACCATCGGGGAATGATGGGTTTGTTATTTATAGTGATGCATCGAAGAATGGACATGGATGTGTCCTTATGAATAATGATAGGCTACTTGCCTATGCATCACGACACCTAAAAATTCATAAAAAACTATCCTACTCATGTTCTTGAGTTAGCATCTGTGATCTTTTCTTTAAAGATACGAAGACACTATCTCTATGGTGAAATGTGTGAGATATATACTGATCACAAGAGTTTTAAGTATATTTTCTCATAGAAGGAAGTCAACATGAGGCAAAAGAGATGGCTTGAATTACTCAGGATTATGATTGCATTATACTCTACCACCCGAGGATGGAAAATAGGGAGGCAGATTCTTTGAGTAAAAGGGATAATGGAGTTCTAAACAAGATGAGGGTTGAAAAGGATCCTATATACAAGGATCTAGTAAATATAGACATGGGAATAACCATGGAAGGTGGAAAATCAATACTTTTTCAAACGGTTGCCAAGCCAACTTTATTAGAAAGGATAAAAATATCTCAAGCTGATGATGAGGAATTTCAAAAGAAGATTAATGCGGTGAATGATGGGATATTGAGTGAATTCGTATATGAAGATGGAATTATGAAATTTGGGAAGAGACTTTGTGCCCCTAACATACCTAATCTAAAAATACAAATGTTGGATGATGCTCATAGTTCCAATTTCTCTATACACCCTAGTAGCACTAATATGTATAGATATTTGAAGGAACATTTTTGGCGGGACAACATGAAGAGGGAGATTGGTGATTTTGTGTCAGGATTTATGGTTTGTCAACAAGTGAAAGCTGGAGGGAATGATATTGGAGGGGTCATTAAACCTCTTCCCATACCTTAGTGGAAATTGGATAATATTACGATGGACATTGTCATGGGACTACCAAATACTCCTAGAAGGAACGATGCAATATGGGTCATTGTTGATCATTGTATGAAGTCTGCACATTTTCTTGATATAGGAGAAGATTTGACACTTGAATGATGATCAAGACTATATATTAATGATGTTGTAAGACTCTATGGTGCACCCCTATCGATTTTTTCTGATCGTGATCCCCGTTTTACATTAAGATTCTAGAAAAGTCTTCAGAAGGCCCTGGTTACTGATCTTCTCTTGAGCACTACCTACCACCCTCAAACAAATGGACAATCAGACCGAACTATTCAAACCATAAAAGACATGATGATATCTTGCTCACTTGACATTCAAGGTATGTGGGATCAATACCTACCTTTGTTGGAATTTTCCTATAACACTATCTTTCATTCAAGTATTCATATGGAACCATATGAAGTTTCATATGGAAAGAGATGTCACACACCAACTTGTTGGGATGATTTTGGTGAAGAAAACTCGTTGACCCAGAACTTGTTGAGGAAATGATGGAAAAGGTGAAGGTAATCCAACCCCACATCAAAGTAGCTCAGAGTAGCCAGAAATGATATGCCGATAACCGAAGGAATGATTTGGAATTTCTGTTAGGAGATCATGTTTTATTGAAGGTATCTTCATGGAAGGGAGTTATACGATTTGGTAAGAAGGGTAAATTGATTCCAAGTTATTTCAGACCTTTCAAAATCTAGAACAAATTTGGGTTGTAGCTTACTGTTTGGAAATGCCTCCAAGTATCTTCAAATTTCACGATGTGTTCCACATATCACTGTTGAGAAAATACATGCCTGACCCAATACATGTACTCACCTATGAGGAATTAGAACTGGAACCTGATCTGTCTTATTGTGAAGAGCCTGTCAAGGTTCCTGATACAAGAGAACAAGTGCTGAAAAACCGGACGACTTGTCTGGTAAAAGTTCTATGGAGAACTCATAAGATGGAAGAGGGAATGTGGGAACCCGAAGAACTTATGATGAAGAACTAACCGAGTATTTTGATGCAGTAATATTCTAGAAATTTCGAGGAAGAAATTATTTGAAGTAGGGGAGAATGTAACACCACAATCATCGATGATACGCTTCTCTTTGAATAATACAATAGTGTTTGTTGTACGCAACATCAAGTCATAACACACCACAACCAATAAAAGTAGTCGTTATGAATAGTAATACCCAATTTTTGAAATTTTATAAATTTTATCATTCAAAATGGAATTCATTTTTGGATTCGGAACATCGAAATTATCTTACGTTGAATTTTTGGTATTTTTCTGAAACATTCAATTTTTGATGACTAGTGAAAAACACTGAGTTATTGGTTAAAACCAACTTTTTATTTAAATAATATGTTATTTTATTTAAATTTATTTTAGGTCAAAATTGATACATAATACCTATATAAGATCAATGTAATTTATTGGAGTAATTTTATATTAATTTTAGATATATAATTTTTTTTTGAAATTTTTACTGTCTTTTACCCACCTCCTAGGAGATTTTAAAAATTTTCATAAAACATGATTTTACCACTTATGTGAGTGGAATTTCAAAAATCATAGAGACATGGTTGATATCAGTAAGTAAAATGTGATTCAATGAGATTCACATAATTATTGGTGAATAATAACTTTTTACTTTTATTTACAATGGTTAAAAGTAAATAGGGTAATTAAGGGTAAAAATGATATTAATATTACCCTAACACATGTCCTAATTATATTGGATAAGTATAATTAGATCAAAAAAACCTTAGTAATAAAGTATTATCATTTAGGTCCACTGTTGGTTATGGGCACAACAGAAGCGCGTTGGTGGGGTTTGCCCAACTTTAATTTTAACGTTCAACAATGTTCAATCCAAGATTGGTCAAGATATAAAAAGCCGAATCTTCAGAATAGAACAATGATCAAAAAGAAAATAAGAGTCCTGGAACCCATGAGGAGGATCATCATATGTTGATTATAATTAATTTAATTAATTCATAAGAATTACCTCGATGGAATTCTTTCTTCGTTGTTGCCTCTGGTCACGATCCTATGATTCGTTGTTGCGTCGTACAATCCAAGTGAAGGATTCCTCTAGAGGTGATCCACACGTGCTCCATGTATCTCCGGACATCATCGAAAGGAACTCCGGGTCCTAGCGTGGAAGATCCTTTGCTTTCGATGTCCGTCTTTGATCCCCTTGATCCGGTGAATGATCTTGCATTCGTAACTTGAAAGCATTCTTGGTGGAAAGGGAATTCTATCTTGGCTTGAGAGTATTTCCAATCCATTGTGAACAACCAAAATGGATAACTCTCAATGAGAATAATGTAATTGGGATTTATAATACATAGAATAAGAAAATGAATTAATTTCTCATAAATATTTAATCATTTAATTTAATTCTTTGTAATACCCCATGTCTTAATAATAAAAGTTGACCATTATTAATACTTGACATGCATCCAATGTATCACATTTAATATCGTTTAATTAAATATACAATATTTTCACATGAATCCCAAAAAAACATACTACACAACATGTATGTTTAAGCATACACGGCGTGTACTTATATTGTTCTAGTTTTATTTATTTTCCTCCACCTCATTTTATATACCTTGAGTAATGGATATTTATTTTGCAAATAAATGTAACTGCATTACTTGCTAATAAATATATATTATATCGCCCACCATATATTATCTCGAATAACTAGTGTCGAAATAAATGCGATCATACATCCTTGAATAATTATTAAACCACAATCGGGAATAATCTTTATTCAACTTGTTAAATTAATATTTAACTAAGATACAAGGACACACTTAGTGTGTGACCCTCTAGGACTCTTTATCAGTGGCATTAGGCTGAGCCTACCTAATGTCCAAGGTTAGCGTCTAGAAACATGCCAAGGCACCCATTGAGAAAGAAGTTGACGCCACAATGACGTGTCACCTCCTACAAACGCTTACCGTGTAATATATTCCTTTGTCTCGATATCTCCAATAAAGCGGGTTGCATGCTAGTGCCATCAACCCATGTGCTCGATTATTCGTTCTTTGACTTCCTGAAATTAAACTCACACATACCTTACCATGGTGATGGATTTATTTAGGATGTATCAGTTCCATCAAAGGGGCTGAGATATCTACTTCTGTTATGGAATAGAAGGGACAAATCATTTATCGAATTATCTATTAATGCAGTATTACTCGTAACACACCCAAGGTATCCTACCTCGTTGCAAACAGTGTGTTGTCATAGTTTTCGTCAATACATCTAAGTTCAAGAGTTGTAATACACATTAATAATAATCTTAAAGTCTAAGGACAAATACACAAGTCTACAGATCGGAACATCCAATGACACTATGAAATGTGGATTTCCTACTTGCGGGTCTCGTTCTCATAATATTCTCCAAGATATTACCATGGGCGCACCCCATAAAAAGGTTCATCAATGTTTTATGAGTACTCACCCCTATTGACCTGTATTATTTGTGTCCCACAAATAATATCATCCCGCCACATAACATATATTCAAGAATAGTGTTATGGCACTTCCGGGTTCTCATCATAGCAAGGATCCGCTATGAACCATTGAAGAAATAGTTGTCCTTAGGACATTATCACATGCATTGTCACGTAGAAGAACAATCAAGATGTGATAAGGCTTTTATTAATGAATAAAGTACAAAGTATTTGGTTCTAGTCCACCAACTCCAATAGACTCCCACTTGGACTAGAGCCAACTGCTAACAACCTTTAACCCTCTAGCTCTCACATGATATTCATGCTTCTGCTGAGACAGGCATTTAGTCATGGGGTCCACCACGTTCTCTTCTATGGAAACTCTACTCACTGCAACTTAACCACTTTGATAGAAATCCCTCAAGAGGTGATACTTCCGGAGTATGTTCTTTGTCTTTTGATGTGACCTTGGTTCTTTTGCAAGAGCCACCGCTGCAGTATTATCACAATACAATGTAATGGGATATTTACTGCTAGACACCACATCAAGCTCCTGGAAAAAGTTCTGAATCTAGACGGCTTCCTTGGCTGCATCAAAAGCCGCTATATACTCGGACTCCGCTATAGAATCGGCGACAACGGGCTTATTTGAACTCTTCGAGCTCACAACTCCTCCATTGAGACAGAAAACATATCCAGATTGCGACTTCAGATCATTCTGATCTGTCTGAAAACCAGCATCAGCATACCCTCTAAAGACAAGCTCCTCGTCTCCTCATACACCAGGAACATATCCTCAGTTCTTCTCAGATACCTAATGATAGTCTTAACAGCAGTCCAATGTTGTTCTCCTTGATCTGCCTTATATCTGCCTACTATGCTCAGTGCATTGGCATCATCAAGCCTGGTACATAACATGGCATACATAATGGATCCAATAGTCGAAGCGTATGGGATCTTACTCATCATATATTTCACCTCTTGTGTCTGGGGACAGATTTTCTTAGAAAGATATAAGCCATGTGACACTAGAACCAATCCCCTCTTGGATTTTTCCATACTAAATCTCTTTAGTATCTGGTCAATGTATGTACCCTGACTTAGTCCAAGCAGCCTCTTGGGTCTATCACGAATGATCTTGATCCCTAGAATGTGGGCTGCTTCTCCTAAGTCAATCATGGAGAAACACTTGTTCAACCAGTCCTTAACTGACTGTAAGGCTGGTATGTCGTTTCCAATAAGAAATATGTCATCAACATATACCACTAGGATGACGACCGCATTCCCATTAAACCGATTATAAACACATGGCTCACATTCATTCTTAATGGAACCAAATTCCTTTATGGCTTCATCAAATCAAATGTTCCATGACCTGGATGCTTGTTTCAATCCATAAATGGATTTCTGCAACTCGCAAACCTGTCTGGCTTCACCTGGTGTCAAAAACCCTTCTGGTTGTGTCATATAGACATCTTATTGAAGGTTCCCATTAAGGAATGTTTTTTTGAAATCCATCGTCCAAATCTCATAGTCATGGTAAGCTGCTATGGCAAGTATGATTCTTATGGATTTAAACATGGAAACTGGAAAGAAGGTTTCATCATAGTAAATTCCTCGAAGCTGTCGGAATCCTTTAGCCACTAGCCTTGATTTATAAGTGCTAACTTGACCTTCCATGTCAGGCTTTCTTTTGAATACCCATTTGCATCCAACAGGCTTTACATCAACTGGATCATCGACAAGAACCCAAACATGGTTCTGATACATGGAATCAATCTCAGAATTCATAGATTCTAGCCATCTTGCAGCTTCTGTGATTTCTATTGCTTCCTTATAGTACAGAGGTTCATTATTGTCCAACAATAATGATTCACCATCCTCGGTGACTAGGAAACAAAATCTCTCTAGTTCCCTTACCTCTCTTGAGCTCCTACACAGTAATTGGGTTTCTAAAACCTCTTCCACAGGGAGCTGTGGAACTTGTTCCTGTACTAACTCTTGTGTATCTTGAGTATCAGCTTAGTCAAAGTCAATCTTTCTCCCTCTATCCTTCTCGAGGATGTGCTCCCTCTCAAGAAAGACGTCTTGTCTGGAGACAGTCACATTCTTGTCTTTAGGGCTATATAGGTAATATCATTTCCTTTCCTTGGGATATCCTATAAAGATACACTTCGTGACCTGGGGTGATAGTTTGTTTCCTGAGAAGGCCTTAACAAACGCCTCGCATACCCATACACGTGTGTGAGACAAAGTATGTTTCCTTCCATTCCCTAACTCGGATGGAATTCCATATTCCACCTTAGATGGTACTCGGTTTAATGTGTATGTTGCAGTTTGTAACTCATATCCCCAAAAGGATAATGGAATATTTGCATGACTCATCATCGATCTCACCATATCCAACAAGGTGTGGTTCCTCCTTTCACTAACACCATTCCACTGTGGTGTATAAAGAGGAGTGAGCTGAGATAGAATCCCAGACTCCCGTAGAAGATCGATGAACTCTTGGTTCAGATATTCTCCACCTCGATCCGATTGAAGATTCTTTATCTTCTTACCAAGATGATTCTCTACTTCATTCTTGAAATCCATAAATTTCTCTAAGGCTTCTGACTTATATCTCATTAACTAGACATAGCCATATCTACTCAAATAATAAGTAAAAGTAATGATGTAAGAATATCCACCTCTAGCTTCTACTGGAAATGGTCCACATGCATCCGTGTGTACCAATCCTAGAAGCACTGTGGCCCTTTCACCTAGTCCACCAAAATGAGGCTTGGTCATTTTTCCTTGTAAAAAAGTGTGACATCTATCAAGTGGTTTTAGCTCAGTAGAGTCAAAATAGACATATTGGTAGAGCTTTGTCAAGCGCTTCTCATTCACATGACCAAGGTGGTGATGCCATAACTGGATGATGTATGATTCAGGTGAGTTTGTTTCGTTATCGATTTCCAATACTTGGTTTTCGTTATTTAATACATACAAACCACTATTCAAATGTGACATACCATAAAATATGTTGTTCTTCTAAAAGAGACAACCCAGATTTCCAAATTTGAAAATAAATCCATCCATATTCAAACAAGATACTGAAACTCTGTTCTTGGTAACACTAGGCACAAAATAACAGTTTTGTAAAACCAAAATCATGACAGTTGGCAATGAGACGTGATAGTCGCCAATAGCCAACGCAAGAAGCCTTTTTCCATTGCCAGCTCGAAGATCCACCTCTCCTCTTTAGATCATTCTAAATATACATGGTTCTTGCCTTTGGATATAGATGTGAGCCCCATAAGCTTTATCTAATACCCAATGTGTAGAAATAGAAATATTGCACTCAATAACGAACGCAACTTTAGCATCCCCATGCTTCTGGGTGCAGTTAATCTTCCAGTGGCCCTGCTTGCCACATGCAAAACACAACGCCTCCCGTTCCTTTCCCTGCCTCTGGATCTTCCCTTTCTTGTAGGGACGATACTCGGGGCTTCACACCGTTTATAAGTCTTTGGCCCTTTTCCCTTGTCCTTCCTTTTCTTGTTCACCATAAGGACCGCGGGTTTCTCACGACCCATGTCCTTATCTACTTGGAGAATCAAGGTCAGAAGCTCCGATAGGCTCTTTTCATTGCCGCTCATATTATAGTTGACAATGAGGCTAGGGAAGGTCTTGGGCACTGATGATAGGATGAGATCTGTACGCAACTCATCCGGGTATTTAATCCCTATGATGTCCAGGCGTTCAATGTAGCCAATAATCATGAATACATGAGGCCCAACTGGCACAGACTCTCCAAGCTTCATGGTAAAAAAAGCATTGGAGATCTCATACATCTCTTGTCTCGCCTTCTCTTGGTAGAGATCTTTAAGGTGAGACATCATGCTATACGCGTCCATGTTTTCATGTTGCTTCAAGAGCTCATTAGACAAGACCGATAGCATGAAACACTAGACATCGGTGGAATCATCCATGTGTTCCATATAGAGAGATAATTCCTCATCACTAGCCTCTTTCCCAGGCGCAACTGTAATAGGCTCTTCCAGCACATACAATTTCCTTTCATGGCGAAGGATGACGTGTAAATGCCTCTGCCACTCTTGGAAATTGGTGCCGGTGAGAAGGATTTATTTTTTGAGTATGGTGTACAATGATATGTTTGAATTCATTTTCTTTCCGTTTCTACAAATTAAGATGAGCAAAGGTTTAGTACTTTATTAAAAAAATTAAGACAAATAAATAAATTAATACTTATTAGTCACCCACTATTTTATCAAAATCCAATATCCATCACCACTGACAACGGAATATTCTGTTGTGTGAATATTCTAGTGGCAAGGATCCATATTGCCCTTCACATTACATCAACTAGGGTTGGTCAAGCAACTTCAAATGTTTTAGTTAGGTATTCCAAATTCCAACTGCGTTAACTCGCAGCTCCTTGATCTGCTGAGTGGACTCCCCAATCCTGAAATCCTTTTTGAATTTCCTCTACCATTGCCTCTTGGTCAAACCAAGTCATACTGTGGCAGTCCACCCTTGATTCAAACCAAGTCAAGTCAACCCAAAACCTTGAATTAGAATTCTCTGATAATTGAAATCACCCCAACTAGTGTTGGTCAAACACTTTGAACTATGGTTCAATTCTAACCAAGATTATGGCAGGCTATGCCGACTTAATATTTATTTTGAGGGATTTTGTCCTTATACGTAAATTTCAATTTTATTATCTTTGATTACATGATTATTAATATTAAGTGTTATATACTAAATTGATTAACCTTGTCTAAGATAATATTTACGTATAAGCCGGTTTTATTTTAGTTCCATCTTGCATGCTCGTTTAATTCATTAATTGTGTGATCATGACAACACACCCACAATAAATAAACCATGTAACTAACAGAAATAAAATAAATGGTATGATCATGAGCTTTTCTATTGGTTTGTTTATCTAGCGGTTGATAAAATAACCCAAGACCTAGAGGAGAAACACCTTGAACCTTTCAGTTTTGTGTTTATAGCTTTCCACCTGTCCACCTTTCTATCTCCTAGGATTGGTTTCATCTTGGCTCCTGACATGAGCCACCTCCACTAGCATGGGAACTCCATCCATTACATATGAATTTATCTCACACGTAGGTGAGGGGTAAAAGGGGTTTTTATATAAACGAATCCTTGGGCGCACATGCCTTATATATTAATGAGGAGAAGGCTCGTAGGCCAACAATTTTAATTTAAATAAATAAATTAAAAGAAACCATTCACATAAAAAGGTCTCGGTCTAGCTCATGATCATCCATATATGCAACGATATTTACACATAAATAAAACTAGCATTCAATTCATTAATCGTTCTTGTTTAAGATAAATCACTCTCGAATCAATTAATTATCTTTAATTAATCAATCCTTTTATCTTAAAACCTTTTTCGGAATTTCATTGAGATTCTCATCCACATAATCTTAAAAAAATTATTTCATTTAAAATTATCCTTGTATGTAACTTGTACCTTGGAGGCAACCTGGTGAATTTTCATTCATTACGTAGATGATAAATTAAACACATATATATAAAACACCTATCACGTGTTGTGCCTCACCTTTACGCCTACACTATGGAACATGTCTCAAGGGTTTGTATAATATAATAATTAAATTTTAATTATTCTGCATAATTTGGGTGAGTACACGACGTGTAATTCCGACTACACAGCGTGTACATTTCCTCACCGTCCATCCGAAGTACACGCCTGAGCACATGTCGTGTTAATGTACTTCGGAAATTTTCGGAGTAAATGGCATGTACAGTGGGACACACACCGTATAGTTTCTCCGTTACATGGTTTCCAGCTGGGCAGGCCATGTAAGGAGTACACGGCCCAACCCTATCCCAAAGGGACTACACACCATGTTCATTGGACCACACGGCGTGTATTCTTGAAACTGAGTGCCACCTGTTTCTGGCCAATATACAATGTCTTAAATTCTTAGAAAGAATCCAATACACATCCTGATTTGGTGGATCAGTCAATGCATTGAACCTAGACTACACTGCGTGTACTTCTGAATACATGCCATGTATTCTGGTGTTATATGGCCAGAAATAATTGGATCCTCCGGATGAGTTCCTCTATTTTATTTTAATCAAAATTAAAAGAAAAATTCGTTTCTATATGGTGAACGAGAAATGAGGGAGGAGGAACAGATCTTGACATTCCGATTTCCAGAATGATTAAACTTGAATTAAAATAACTAAATTCTTAAATTCTTAAATTACCAAAGAAAAACTAAATAATTATAATCAACGATATGCTCCCTCTGATACCACTTGTGGGTTCTGGGCACAGCGGAAGCGTACTGGTGGGTTATGGCCCAACATTAATTTTAAATTTAAACAACTTTCAATACGAGATTCGTCACGATATAAAATGCAGAATCTTCGGAATAGAATGAAGAACGAAAAGAAAAGAAGAGTCCTGGAACCCTTGAGGAGGATCATCATATGTTCATTATAATTAATTTAACTAATTCATAAGAAATACCTCGATGGAATTATTTCTTCGTTGATGCCTCTGGTCACGATCATGTGATCCGTCATTGCGTCGTAGAATCCAAGTGCAGGATTTCTCTAGAGGTGATCCACACATGCTCCAGGTATCTCCAGAAGTCGCCGAACGGAACTCCGGGTGCTAGCACGGAAGATCTTTTGCTTGTGATGTCCGTCTTTGATCGCCTTGATCCGGTGGAGGATCTTGCTTTCGTAACATAAAAGTGTTCTTGGTGTAAAGGGAATTCTCTCTTGGCTTGAGAGTATTTCCAATCTGTTGTGCACAACCAAAATGGCTAACTCTCCATGAGAATAATGTAATTTGGATTTATAATACATAGAATAATAAAATGAATTAATTTCTCATAAGAATTTAATCATTTAATTTAATTCTTAGTAATACCCCATGTCTTAATAATGACAGTTGACCATCATTATTACTTGACATGCATCCAATGTATCACATTTAATATCATTTAATTAAATAGACAATATTTTCTCATGAATCCCAAAAAAAAACTACAAGGAGTGTATGTATAAACATACATGACGTGTACTTTTATTTTTCCAGTTTTATTTATTTTCCTCCACCTCATTTATTATACCTTGTGTAATGGCTATTTATTTCATAAATAAATGTAACTGCATTACTCGCTAATAAATTTATATTATTTCACCCACAATAAATTCTCTCGAATAACTAGTGTCTAAATAAATGTGATCAGACATCCTTGAATAATTATTAAACCACAATCGGGAATAATCTTTATTCAACTTGTTAAATTAATATTTAACTAAGATACATGGACACACTTAGTGTGTGACCCTCTAGGCCTCTTTCTCAGTGGCATTAGGCTGAGCCTGCCTAATGTCCAAGGTTAGCATCTAGCAACACACCAAGGCACCCATATAGAAAGAAGTTAACACCGCAATTATGTATCACCTCATACAAACTATTACTGTGTAATATATTCCCTTTGTCTCGATATCTCCAATCAAGAGGGTTGCATGCTAGTGCCATCAACCCATGTTCTCGATTATTCATTATTTGAATTCCCAAAATTGAACTTGACCATAGATTACCATGTCCATATATTTATTTAGGCTATATCAATTCCATCATTGGGCCTGAGATATCTACTTTTGTTATGGAACAGATGGGACAAATCCTATCTCACATTATCTATTAATGCAGTATTACTCGTGACGCACCCAACGTATCCTACCTCGCTGTGAACAGTGTGTCGTCATAGTTTTCGTCAATACATCTAAGTGTGCGAGTTGTAATACCCATTAATAATAATCTTAAAGTCTAAGGACCAATACACATGTCTGCAGATAGGAACATCCAATGACATTATAAAATGTGGATTTCCTACAGGCAGGTCTCGTTCTCATAATATCCTCCTGGATATTACCAAGGGCGCACACCATGAGAAGGTACCTCTATTTTTTATGAGTCCTCACCCCTAATGACCTGTATTATTTTTGTCCCTCAAATAATATCATCCGGCCATAGAAAATATATTCAAGAATAGTGTTATGGCACTTCCAGGTTCTCATCATTGCAGTGATCCGTTATGACCCATTAATGCAACAGCTGTCCTTAGGACATTATCACATGAATTGTCACGCAGAAGAATAGTCAAGATGTGATAAGGATTTTATTAATGAATAGAGTACAAATTAGTTGGTTCTAGGCCACCAACTCCAACATCCACTTGGATTAGAATAGTACATTTATTATTATTTAATTCAAAGAAGAGTTAAGAGAGTTAAAATCAATGTTTAATATCTAAAAAAATTTAATATATGGTTACACATAAGATAAACTCGATTATAAATATTAATTAGACATATCAAAAAAATTTCTTACATAATGGTATTTTATTTATGATTTCTAGACATTAAATAATTTAATTTAGTTATGACACAATGATGATGCACTAATTATCGTATTAATGAAAGATTCAGATAATTGATATTATAAATATCCAAATAAAAGTAATTTAAGACCTTTTATGAATTATACTAATATTATTGGATAATATGTTATGTTAGGGTTGGTTAGATGAATTGTTTTCGATCTAATAATACTGTTATGAATTTAGAAAAAACAAAATACCAAATTGTGCCAAAATTGACATAAAAGAGTTTTTAAAAAAATATTATATTATTAACTGATATTCAATTCCTAAAAATCTATGTTTTGGTAAAAAAAACTTATATACTGATTGGTGTATCAATAACGAACCACTTGAGGTTATATTGTCTTGTTATAGTATGTTTATTTACCATATTATATAAAAATACAAAGAGACATGGTAAATCTTAAACTAATTAACTAAGAGTTAAATCTAAAAGATATGTTTAATTTAATGACCAAGACATGTTTAAAACCTATTAGTTGAGTGGATTTAGACCACTCCCCACATTAGCCTCTAAATTATCTACTTCTGAGCCATTAGAAACTGAATATTAATTTATTATAAAATAATATTTCTAGTTTTTCCTAAGGTTCCCCTCACCCCTCTTATAAAAGGGCACTCCACCTTCTCTCTAATTCACACCTTCTAAGACATTTGGCTTAGAAAAACCTTAACAAATTCCCACTCAACTGTCTTCCATTTAACCTAGAGGACATAGTTTGATCAAAAATCCAACCTATGAAGCCCTTTTGATCAAATAAAGAGGAAGAACCCGAAAAAAGGTAATGATTTCACCACCCTCTTTCAAGTTCCTTTCTTCTTCCACTTATTATTTATTTGTTATTTCCATTATAAAACAATAACTCTAGAATATTCTATATACTATGATGTTATTATAAATATGATACAACCATATTCAATATTCCATCCATCCTTTGAATTACATGTCATCTTACGTGCGTACATACGACTTACCATCTCCACGTCGTGGTGTAATTGTCATTCAAGGCATTATTATTTGGATGGGTATAATAATGATATGTAATTAATGAAAATAATAAATATAACATGATAATTATTTTTTATATATGATATACCATCCAATTATATATTATTTTAATTTCAATAGAATGATATTTTCGCTCGTGTGTACGCATGGATTACCGTCTCCACGAACGCGATGAGATTTATTCCCCATCATATCCATTCAAGACTAATTTTAATTTAATGATGAAAAATAATGTTTAAAGACTTGATATAATTCTGTATATGAATAAGATACATCTTATCCATAACAAACGTAGGTTATGTATCAAAACAAATAAAATAAAATGAATCAGTTAACACCCGAAACGACGATAATACTAAAATATTATTAACAAAGTAGTATTAAAAGATCATATATGATTTCATATTTATGTATATGGTTATTGTATAATTTAATAACAATAATTTAACTATTATACAAGGGTTTAAATTACCCTCTACAAGGTAAAAGTAGAAGGTAAGGGTTAGTTTCACAATCTCTGTATTATCCGAGGTTATTTTTATGTAAGTATCTACGGGGACCTCTTTATCATCCACATCCATGTTTCTAAAAATATATTGAAAAACATTTTTACTATTTACAAGAATATGGGTTAAATCCATTTATACCCTTATTTGACTTTTATTAAGCTGTTTACAAAGGAATATTTCCTTCATTTTCCAAACAAGGTCCTTTATAACCTTTTTGACAAAATTATGTTAAGAATGTCATTTTTTAACTTATACAGCGGATGTGGATATTTTATGCCGTTATAAAATCGTCAAAGATTAACTTGCATTTTTTTAAAGATTGGAGCTGAAGCCTCATTTTATTATTAAATCAAATAAAAGACCACTTTTAACTAGGTAGAGGGAGACCCATTACCTTGCCCGAAGGCCCAGTGGTCTTGTAGCCCATTACATAGCCCGCATGCCCAAATTTTTTGCCTTACATGATTATAAGAATATTTTTCATATTAATGGTTTTATTTTATAATTATGTTACTTTTAAATGATTTCAAGAAGAGATATTTCTCTCAAATATTTTTGATTTCATCAATCTCAACATCCTTTGATGTATTTTAAGCTTATTTGAAGTTGATTTTTTATGATACAAAACATCCACATTTTTTTGAAGGTTTTGTGATATTTTTTACTGTGGATGTGTTATTTTTACACCATTCAAGGTTTATGGATAAATTATTGACATTTCATATGCTATTTTTAATATGAATGTTTATGTTATGTTTAAACCTTTTCATATCATGAATGAATTGGACTTAGCAAGTGACTAGTGGAGCCCGTTATAGCTCCTCTATGCATCGGTAAGTCTCATGAGACAAACTAGTGTCTTGGCACAATGCCTTGAAAAAATCTTATTTGTATTCTTGGCACAGGGCCTTGATTATGTGGTTATGATAGTCTGGAATTATTCATTCTATCATTATGAAAGTTGTTATTTGATATTTCATGTGATTATTTGACTAGTAGAATATCCATATGAGTAAGTAAATGGAATTATTTTGATTTATATTTTCCATATTATGATTATGTTTATGTTTAAAAGGTTTTTATTTTAGTGTTATACATTTCCTTCAATGATTATGGTTATTTATGAAATTTTCCACTATATTGTCATCCATACCGAGCATCTGAGCTCACCCCTTTCTATGTTTTATTTTTCCCAGGATGTGAAGAAGTATTTTATGATTGACCTATAGGTATAGTCTATGGGATCTCAGTGTTATCCATGGAAACAATGTTATTGTAGTTTCTATTTTATCATGTAATGTAATACTTATAAATGTATCTAGTATTTTTAAGGCTACTAAACTAATCGACCTTTCGAGACTTGATCTTTTGTGATCATGCCATTGTTATGTTATAATGCACTGACTCAGGGTAACTCGGGTCGGGGTGTTACAACACTGATAACTCCCATGTGGGTTCTGAACCACATATGGTTCCCTCTACCATGATCCATCCAAACTCAGACATCTAACACATGTCATTTCCCTTATCCATTCCTACAAATATGAAATCTATTCAAGTACTGATTAGGTAGCCTTAGTATAAAGTGATAAAAAAATTCAGAAATCCACCACCAATAGCATCTGAAACAATTTCGAGTAAAAATAAGAATATATTATTGTATAAATAGATAAGTAAAATTCATAAGTAAAATTTTTTCACATTATCATTTATTCTTTAATTAACTACATAAACCTCTAGGTTCCCAAGGTCAACTAAACCCCAATAACTAATTTAGCCCATGCTAGATTCTAAACCATTTCACATTTCCTTAAACTAATGGGATTTCAATTTCCATTTAATTTCAATTTTTAAAATAGATAATTGGAACCAAAGTCCAATTCCATTAATTTGGGTCTATGTCATCATGCCTAGGACCTCATGGTCTTGGGAAACAATATACCATGTCTCACATATATTTATCATGGTGAGATTTGGAATCATCAGACCATGTCCCACACATGTGGGCTTTGGAAGTAGCAGGCCATGTTTGACACATATTTATAAAACAATTTATTGATATAGGTTAGAAAAGATACATACCATGTTACAAACATGTGGAATTTGGAAGCTGTAAACCATGTCTGACACATATCACATATATCATTATACCATATCAATCATGATAAATCTACATTAATCCTCTAATCATAATTAACCATCGTAGTCATCCATTAAATAAATCATAAATTAATTAATCCATCTTTATTAATTAATTCAAAAATTAACTAATCACATGATATTGTTTTAATTAATTCAACAATTAATTAATCATATTGAACCCAATAATTAATTCTCCAATTAATTAATCAGATTACATCTGTTAATTAATTAAACAATCAATTAACCATATAAAATAATTTAACTAATCCAACAAATTAATTAATCATTTTAAAATCCCAATGTCTCATATTTAATTCCATAATTAATTATCAAAATCTCAATCTCAATATCTCATAATTAATTTGGAAATTAATGATGACCAAATCCCACAATTTCACAATTTCTTCGTTAATTATTCCACTAACTTAATTAATTCAATTAAGATTTTCATTTACTAAACAACTTTAGTAATTATAAAATTTGAATACACATAATAAAAAACATGAATATGTTATTTGAATATTAGGTCACCTACCTCTATTTGTTGATGAATGTTCTCCAAATTGAAATCCCTTAAAATTCATCCACATAATGATGTGGAACGAGATCCATATCTAAAACCAAAATCATGATCAAATAAATAATGATATCTATAATCTAGATATACATCTATAATAAAATCACTAGATCCAAAATAATATATCTCGATCTTTCCCAAAATTGGAAGAACAACCACCAAAATAATATGAGAATGAAAAATGTAAGAACAAGAAACCAAACGGGATATAATTCTCTTACTGGGACGGTGCAGATCTTCGATCCAGACATCAAATCTTGAAAAAAAAGGTTAGTAAGGATTGTAATGGATATGGGATGCTAGAAAATCATGAAACACGATATAGTTTAAAATGAGGGTTGATTCAGGATTAAAATGGGTGTTTGGGAAATTTTAAAACTAATTTCTTGGTTAATTTAATTCATGTGCACTATTTACTGGGCAGGGGCGCATGGTTTTCTCTAACTGTGTGCCTAAACTATGCATCTATTTCATAGGGGTGGATAGTTACTATTGAAAGGACCTATGGTTTCAAAAATCATGTACCAAAAAATCAATTCCCCTCAATCCATGGTTTCATGGTAATATGGGATGGAGTGCACAGTTAGGGAAAACCATGTGCCAACTGTGCACTACCATGTTTCTTTCTTTTTTAAAAATTTCATCCCAAACAAAACCCAAGGTAAAGCCCTACAAAATTATGCTCATAAAACGAAACATTATTTATCAGAAATAACATCTGATTCACCCCTATAAATATTTTGTATATCACACTTCTCATTTAAAAAACATGGGTGTAATTCCCTTTTCAAAAACAAATTTGAATATCACTAATCCTCTACTATAAAAATGCACTAACCACTCCCAATTATTAACACCTCCCAAGCCATTTGTATGGAACATAGTCTTCTCAAATAATATTGAAAAATATGTACCATCATATTATAATACTCACCTTGGTATGAATGACAACCAATTATCACTTTTCATATGAACCAAAAAGAGTTACCTGATTAAGAGGTAACATTTTCCAACAATCACTTTACTTTCATTTAATTCTCCACCCATTCAATAATTTTTATATCAATATTATATAATAAACTTAGTATCCTAAACATACTGAGATATATTTAGTCTATTTTTTCAACATATACATACATACACTTTCATCTAATGGGTAACAAACATACGGTTTGTGTAAAGTGAACTAGAGACTCACAAAGTGATGATTGTTTATTTTTTACCGTTACAACATATTATGGTTTAGAATTATTATGGACAAACTTTTTATATATTATATATATTATATTTATAATTTATTTAATCAAATTTAATTTTTATATAACCTTTACCTTTATTATTTTTATTTTTCATAAATATGATAACATCGTTTGTCGATGTGTGGACTACAACCTCCCCAAAGTGTTGTGATTCGTTCACTCTATACAAGAATGTATAAATGATGGATTTAATAAACCTATGTGAAATATATAACATAAATATGATAATATAATAATAATATACTTATACATATACCTCATTTAATTTTTATTTTTTTAGATATGATAAAGGAATGGAAGAAGAGTTCATGTGTACGCAGGGCATACCGTCTCATTGAATGGTGTATTTAATTTATTATCTACAAATATTATTGATTATTATAAATACATATATAATAGATATATATGATAATTTATTAATGGATTAAATTATTTATATGATGAAATCATGATCTACATAAGAGTAACAATATTTAACAAGTAGAAACATACTCGAAAAATGAGGCAATTTACACCGGAAATAGAAAAGATAACAAAAAATTGTTGAAAAATAATAAATAATATATTAAAATAAGGTAATGTATGAAATTATAAATATGATTATGGTTCTATTATAATTTATTGGAAAGTTTAAAACACTTATACATTAAGTTAAAGGATGTTCACCAAAAAGGAGACACAAGGTAATGGATTCTTGTCAAACTTTTCTTTCCATGAGACATACTCCATTTTTACCACATACATATTTTGTGTGTTGTGTATACTTATAATTTTTATATATTATATAAATAATTATTTTATATTAATTGTATTTAAGTCTTCATTTGATGTTATCCCTTTCATGGGTCTTATGATTCAAAAGTTACTAAGTAGTAAGGGACTTCGTCTCAATTTCCATTCTTTGAGAAAAACATTATTATTGTGAAAATAATTTCCTATATATGGTGTGAATACATCCAATTTTACATGTAATATCATAATTGATTAATTATTCATGATATTTCGAGTTTTAAAATGAATAATTTCATCTAAAGGGATTTGTATTAAGCATTACTAAGTGGAAAAGTATTTCATAACCCAATTTGTTTTCATCAAGTTATATTACTGCCTCGATGTCATTAATATTTTACAATTATGCGTGTAATCATTTTTTACTCTATATTTTTTTATTTACTCTTTTTTTTGTATAGTTACATTTTATAGGAAAAATATATTCATTTTTGATTCTCACTTCAATGTTATGGTCTTTTCAAGGGTTTACTGCACAATACCATTTTTAAGAAATGTTTATACTTGATTTAATATCAGATGAAATTATTGGATCTTTGTTTAGTAAAAATTTTAATTTTTTCTCCTTTAGTTATTCATGATTTATTTCAAGTAATAATACAGTTTTTACATTCATTGGTACTCAAAATGTTTTAGAAAATGTTTTTATGAAAACCTGACTTCATTTGTCTCTTTAGTCCCTGGAAATGTTTTCTTCTAAATTTTTTTTTCTAAATATGATTTCCAAAATGTATTTAGATTTTTAAAAATGATTTATTAATGAAATTATAACCCTTTTTTCTTTTATAACTTTTTTCAATGTAATATTATTATTGCATTCTGAACAAGGTATTTTTTATCCTTTTTAGTGTGAAAAACAATATTCTTTTTACCTTGTATTACAAGTATAAATTTACTTGAATTCATATCTTTAATGATTATTTTCATGTTTAATAGTATACTTATTAAATAAAATGTTTTAAAAACTTATTTTCAATGAAATGTATATAAAAAAGGATATTTTCCTCAAGAATGTTTCTAAAAGATATTTTAATAGTATTTAGATTCATCAATGAAATAAAAATATTATTACTCAACATGGGATACATTGCATTAATCTCATCATTATTCTTTATCTAGATAGTTATTTATTTATTTTTTCAATGATATTATTGACATTCACTTCAATGATGCCTCTGTTAGTCCCCCTGAAATATTAAATTTCTTATGGTCATTGAACATTGAATTTATCCTAATTATCCATATCATTTATCATATATATGTTTATTTTCTAAACATTATACATGTTTCCTCAGAAAATTGTGATGGTCCTAGAACAAAATTGTCCAATAGGGACTAGCCAGTGTGAAATTTCTATTTTGTTAAAGAGGTTCCACAATCAAGTATCTCTTGCTAAATTTTCCATTTTTTTCAGGATTTGATGTTATCACATTTCCTTGAAACTCCCAATGGTTCCCTAATATGTAGTTGGGTACATATCTACTTTACAAAGGTCAGTGGTCATTTGGTTTTTAGGCCCTTTGACTCTTAAAAATTAGCATTGGTCGAGAAGATGAGAGTTGGGGCTCACTATACTCTTGGGGGGGGGGAATGTTTTCTACTCTAGGACTCTCTTATATATTCAAGATATGTTTTGGAATCCATTATTAATCCTAATATAGGACCGATAAACATAAAAATATGACTATAGGATAATTTTCTTTTAGATGTATAGGTGTTGGGATCCCGTTGCTGAGACTATATGTATGTATCTGAGGTTCATCATCATTTTTAGGAAATGATTGACTTCTTATATGCTGAAGTTGTATGAGAAAGTGTTTTGATACATGTTCTTATATATGATGATGATTAATATCCTTAATATGGGATTGAAACATAACTAGGTGTCCTCCATATCCTAGTAATTGTATGAATCAAAACCCATGTAGTTTATTTTTATATAGGGGTTTACATTCTCAGGTTTCCCTCATAATGATTGCAGGAGGTTGTAGTGCATATGACATGACCATTAAAACTCTTTAATCCCATGTGAGCCATGCTCGGTGTTGGAAACAAAGGGGTAACCAATTTTCATTGTAATTAAATTGAATCAGGATAATAGATATCAGGGCTACCTTGAATGATTGATATGGAGCTCAAACCTTGAGTATAAGGGGCCTACATATCCTGAATGTTACAGGAATCAGAGTCGTCATAGTTCCCTTTTTGGGGATTACACAATAATGTTTCCCTGTTGATTAGTGCTTACATTCCAATTATGAATAATATCATTAGGTCATATGATTCCCTATAATCTTCCTCCTTGTCTAGAAGAGGTCCCATAGCCTAGATGAAATGTTCTAGAATCCATCATGTGACCTGTATTGATACATATAAAGAGTTCTGTCAGAGTCATGATTGGATCGTCTGAGGGGTGTTGCGTGTTCTGGTTGACACCTCTAGAAGATGTCATGAGTTATGGTAGATGCATATGGAGTGCGCTATGATTCTTAGTCGACTCGCCCAGGTGATGTCACGAGTGCATGGATATCATGTTGGGATATTTTTATTAAAAATTTAAATAATTAGGAGAGATAAAATATTAACGGAGGAATTTTCTCAACATTAATGTAGGATTGTCTCCAAATATTAATTGATGGAATAATGGTGGAATTATGAATATAGACCACATTAATTGGAGATATGGGCTGGGTGTCTATATAAGAGGATGCAGTAGCATGTTTTGGAATGTGGTCTAGCAATGATGTTGACACCAAGAGAGAGCGGTGAAGGGGTTTCCGTGTTTGGAGTAACTGGTGCGATGCGAATATGGTGATCATGACAATGATAGTGTGTCAGAGGCGATGATTGAATATGACGATGATGACAGTGCCATGCATCAAAAGTCCTCTTCGTTGCGGAGACCAAGCAGAGTGTCCCTGTTTTGATGATTGGCGGTGCAAACAAAAATGGTATGTTCATGGGTGTCAGTGTGTCGAGAGAGAAATCATTTAGGTGAGTTGTAAAAGGAATTCGAGTGTTGTTAACAATCCTTCATGTTCTGTGTAAAATTCCTTCGAGTGATAAAATGCCATCGGGTGATAAAAGTCCTTCGAGTGAAATCTTCTCCTCTTGTGTGTTTCTGGAACGACTACTTCTACTGCGGCGCCAGGCTCTGCGCCCCAATAGTGGTATTAGAGGGATTGTTTTATGTACTTAGTTGCAGAACACAGTGAAAAACATCTGGTGGAGCATCTTATCAAGGACTCATATGTCATCAGAATATTATGGCGGTATCAGTGGTGTTGCTAGAATATCAAAAGTCTTCTTGGCTGCAGGTGTCATGCGGCGTGTTCCGTTCATTGGGTGACATTCAAAGCATGGTGGAGTTGGTGATCAAATTGGCCCAGATGGTGGAGATGACTTCGGAGTATTTTAGTTTTAAATCAAGGTGGAGATTTTTGGGATATTTTGATTTAAGATATACAAAATTAGGAGAGAGAAAATATTAATGGAATTATTTTCTCCACATTAATGGAGGATTTTATCCCAACATTAATGAAAATTTATTCCAAATATTAATTGATCTATTAATGGTGGAATAATTATTGTTTACAGCAATAATTGGAGATATTAGATGTGTGTCTATATAAGAGGATGTGGTAGCATGTTTTGGAATGTGGGCTGGAAAAGACGTAGCCACCAAGAGAGAGTGGTGAAGGGGTTTCCGCGTTTGCTATAACCGGTGTGAAGATAAGATGGTGATCACGACAACGATGGTGTGTTGGCGGTGATGATTGAAGATGACGATGATGATGGTGCCATGTATCGAAAGTCCTCTTGGTTGCAGAGACCAAACGACATGTCCCGGTTGTGATGATCAGCAGTAAAAACAAAAATGGTACGTTAATCGGTGTCTGTATGTTGAGAGAGAAATCCTTCATGTGAGTTGTAAAAGGCATTTGGGTGTTGTTAAAAATCCTTCGGGTGCTGTGTAAAATTCCTTCGGGTGATAAAATGCCTTCGGGTGATAAAATGCCTTCGGGTGATAAAAGGCCTTAGAGTGAAATCTTCTTCTCTTGTGTGTTTCTACAATGACTATATCTGATGCAGCGCCGGGCTCTGTGCCCCAACATATAATGCCTAGAGTTTTTTCATGGTGTAACGGCCTGACCCCAGTTACCCAGAATCGGTGCATTATTTTAATACATTTCCATGATTACAAGAAATCAAATTCTGAAGGACCGATCGGTTTAGCAGTCTTGAAAATAGATTACATACAAGAATGTTACATTACACATAATAACATTCAAAACAGCATAAATAATCCTTCATGAACGCCATTATTCCCTTGGATTAACCCTGCATATCATTCAAAATATACTTCTTCGAATCTTGGGAAAAATAAAACATATAAAGAGGTGAGCTCAGCTTCTCAGTAAGGATAACAATACAGCGAAAACTTTCATAAATAAGCATAAACATTTAAGACAATGTATAACTAAAACAAAATCCTTTTAAACATGAACTTCAGCATAATATGGAAAAGATAAAATGAAATAATTACATTTACTTATTCACATGGATATTCTAATAGTCGAATAATCACATGCAATATAAATAACCACTTTCATAATGATAGAATGCATAATTCCAAACTTTAATTTCTGTGTCAAGGCCTCGTGCCAATACATAAGGGATAACTGTAACCGGAACCCAACCAGGAGAGCCACTATAACCGAACTCCATCCTGGAGAGCCTTTGCAACAAGACTCTAACCCGGAGTGCTTCTAATAACCAGACACTAACCCAGAGTGTCTCTAATAACTGGACACTAACCCAGAGTGCCTCTAATAACCGGACACCAACTCAGAGTGCCTCTAATAACTGGACACCAACTCGGAGTGCCTCTAATAACCGAACACCAACCCGGAGTTCCTCTAATAACCGAACACCAACCCAGAGGGTCTTCTGTAACAGGACCCCAACCCAGAGGGCTTACTTTTACCGGTCCCCAACCCGGAACATACTAGTCCAACACATTCATCTTAAGAAGATGATGAAATATAAAAGAAATATTCGTATTAAAACAAGCATACGAAATGCCAAAACATTAATCATAAACCATTAATGGAATAAATAACTCATCCATAGTCAAACATATCACAAAAACTTAAATACAATATGGATTATCAACTTCAAACAAGTGTAAAATTTTTCAAAGAATGTTGACATAAATGAAATCAAAACTATTTGGGAGAAAATTCTCTTTTTTGAAATCATTTAAAAGTCACATAATTATAGAGAATACCTTTATTTTAAAAACATTTTTATAATCTTTTAAGGGAATATTCGACGACTTTATTATGGAGGAAAATAGCCGCACCCACCGTATAAGTTAAAAAAACATTATTACCTTAGTTTTGTCGAAAAGATCAAAAAGTAACTTGTTTGGAAAACGACGGAAAGATTCCTTTCAAAAACGTATAAGGTAAAATAAGGATATAAATGACTTTAACCCATTATCTATTAAATAGTAAAAATATTTTGAATGAAATTTATGAGAAACATGGATGTGTATGATAATGATGTCCCAATATATACTTACATATAAACAACCTCAGATAATGAAGAGATTGTGAAATAAACCCCTACCAATTATGTAACTTACGAAACATACACCCCCTGAAAGAGGTATCATACTACGAATATGTAAATACACATAAATTAAAGTATATTACACAAAGAATTATGGGCAGTATATAAACCACACAAAAGGTAATAGGGGAAATATGTCATGGATCTCACGAAAATAAGGAGTGAGATGAAATCTACTTACCTTCTACTTTTCATTGGTCAAGGGTAGGTTAACCTCTTCTTCTTCGGGTTCTTCCTTTTGATTTGATCAAAAGGGATAATTAGGATGGCTTTCTGATCAAAAAAAGGCCTCTAGGTTGAATTAAGCGATGTTGAGAGAGTATTTAGGTAGGGGTTGGCCGATCAAAAAGGCTTTGAATATGTGAATTAGTGAGAAGAGGGAGTGCCCTTTTATAAGAGGGTTGAGGGGCACCTTTGGAAAAGCTAGAGATATTATTTTATATTAAATTAATATTCAGATTCTAATGGCTCAAAAGTGGATTATTAATAGTATAAGGTGGGTATGGGTCGAAATACTTTCAACCAATATAAGTTAGACAGGATTGGGTCATTATATTAACCTTATCTTTTAGTTTTATCTCTTAGTTATTCAGTTTAACATTTACCATGTCACATTGTATTTTTATATTATATAGTTAATTAACATACTATATATATCCAAGAGACCCCAAAGTGGTCCATTAATGATACACCCATCATGATTTAAGTCTCTTGGCCGAACCTTAGATTTTTAGGACTTTAATATCAATTAATAATATAATATTTGTTTTAAAAACTCTTTTATGTCAATTTTGACACTATTGGGTATTTTGTTTTTTATAATTTTATAACAGCATTATTAATTCAAAAAAGAATTAATAAACAATCATAATATGTCATATTAACTTATAAAATTATTGGAATTTATAAAAAGTATCAAATTACATTTATTTGGGTGTTTATAATATCAATTATCTTAATCTTTCTTTAATACAGTAATTACTGCATCATTATTGTGTCATAAATAAATTAAATTATTCACTGTCTGAAAATTATAAATAAAATACAATTATATAGGAAATATTTTTATATTTATAATTAATATTTATAATTGAAACTATAACATATATAACCCTATGTAAAAATTGTTTTCCTAAAGGATATATGCTTATGTCATTTTTGTATTTACTTTAACTTAATTAATATAAAGTGTCCCTATCACCTACAAGTGGCTCCATGGGGTCCCAAAATCAATCCGAAGATGCCCATGGTCAGACATGTATCCACCAATAAGGTTAGGAAACGTTTTAGGGTAATTTATTATAATTATAATACTATTTTTTACCCTTATTTACCGGATTTACCCTTTAACAATGGTAAATAAAATATTTACCGAAGTAATTATTCAAAATTTCTTAAAATGAAAGTTTCCTATTTACACAATTTGGACATCTTGATTACAAATATGGAATCCTTTTTTTCCAAATTCAAAACACATAAGTGGCCGAAATTAATTTAAAATTAATTCCCACTGTCAAAACAAAAAGCGTGTTTTTATGAAATAATAACTATCAAAAGATTGACCCTTGTTTATGTCCAGTTTAATTGTGAAATTATGTCCAAAAACCAACATTGAATTAAATGGTAAAATTATATTCTAAATATACTTTAAAAACACTCAAATTCATAATTTATCACTATTATTTAATTTGATTAAAAAGGTTGTTTTTAAATAAAATTTAGTAATTTTCACTATTCATCAAAATATAAAAGTTTTCCAAAAATTACCAAAATTTCACCATAGTCTAAATTCGATATTCATAATCCAAAAATGATGTCCATTTTGAGAGGTAAAATTTATAAAATTGCAAAAAAGTGGGTATTACAATTCATAACAACTAGCTTGATTGGTTGTGGTGTGTGTTAGAACTCAAAGTTGCGTACAACACATGCTATTGTATTATTCAAAGAGAAGAGTACCATGGAATATTAGGGTGTTACATTCTCCCTTCTTTCAATAAATTGCGTCCTCACAATTTATGCTCGGTATTGGAAACTTGGGGTTGAAATTTCAAAATATCTTAGTTGAAATCCCACATCGAAAAAATGGATTAACGATGCCACTTTTTAAAATAAAGAGTTTTAATTATGAAGGTAACCGAAAATAACACATACTAGGGTTCCATGTAGAAAAATATGGATATGGAAGAGAAATATAACCATCAATATCTGATGGAGAGTGGTAGAGAACATGGATATTAAAAGGCCAACAATCCCAAAGCCATAAATTTGGGATGATCTAAGGTACCATCAAGGACAACATTTTTGTTCTAAGTTACTTTTATTAATGTCGAGGAATTTATTTATGAGATTGGATAAGATCAAAAGGATATATACTTACTTTATAATTATTGTTTTATCCATTAATAAATTTCTACCACAACCTCATCTTTCACCCCAAAACATAATACAACTCAAAAATACTCTATTTATCCTAATCGTATAGGGTTCCAAATATAATGAATTTATAATTCACATATCAGAACCCTTAAAAATACATTATACCATCCATGAACATCACGCAGTCCAGTGGTAGGCAATAAATCCCAATTTCACTATGGTTGTGTGTTCAATTCCCACAGTTTTGTCCGACGCGACGGGTCGTCACACGGTCTGCGTGTTGTCCTTTTATAAAAATCCAAAAATAACCTTCCAAACTTAATCCATTCCAACCTTTAGACTTATCCAAAATAATTTTTTAAACTCTCAATCCAAAATTTATATGAAAGGTAATCATAATGTAGATCCTTTTTACCTCGTAATTATAGCATCCTGCCATTTTATAACATAAACTTTCATTACATTACACAAAACTGAGGATCTTTAAGGTTTAGTGTCTTGGAAACCAGAAACATAATACATGAAAACAACATAAAGCATTCTTCTTAAACACTTGAAAGGCTTATCCTTAAGTTCATCCTAGGTTCATTACTGCATCTCATAACCTGAGGACATACATCAAAAGAAAGGGTGAGCAGAAGGCCCAGTAAGGGAAATAAGAGGAACATTTTACATTTGAACTTGAGATACTTCAATAAGGACATGAAAAGAACTTTAAGGCATTAGAAAGAAATCATGAGGCATTTCATAATAAAAATAACATTTTTCATAACTTGAAGATGTGGCTACATCATTTAACATAGACAATCATGAACATATCACCAAGGTCCATCCCCAAGGTGTCATTTGAAAATTACCAAGGTTATTCACCAAGGTATCATGAAAATTGTAATCTCTAGTGGTTACATCATTACCCAATGAATTGGAGCGCTATCAGGGCGCACCCTTAAATTTGCCTTTATTATCATGTGAGCCACATATATCATCATCAAACATTTCATAAATAACCCATATAGAATAAAATAAATGGGTTTCATTTCATAATCATAACGTTTTAAAAACTGCTTTAAAGACATGATCTTTACGGCACTTTAAACCCACAGAAAGGGATAGCGGGTCTCATATATGTAAATCCCAGAATTTAAAATGGAAAATTTTGATATATATGTGAATACCCTTGTAGAAATAAGAGCTTTTAGTATTCACTTTATAACATAAAATAATTTTTTTTGAGAAAAGAGAGAGGCATTTTGAGGGGAAAATTCTGCAGCATAACGGCTAAGTTTCGGGGTTTTAGAAAACATTGAAATGAGAGGGGACATGGGTCACCCACTCATAAATGATCCATAAAACAGTAGGGTGAAATAATAAGAAGGACATAGGGACATGGTAATGAAATTTTAGGGACATACCATTTGAAATGAAAAACATGGAAGGAAAAAAGATTAGATTCCTCTTATGAAAATTCGGCAGCCTTACGGCGTCACTTAACTTCAAAAGAAAATGATTTGACAAGATCAAATAGGGTCCCTCATCATATGATCATAAGAGATAAGTATGATATATATAGAGATCATACCCCAACATAATAAAAAGTAACTTGAAATACTTGACATGAAAATCGAACTTGAAAAATGAGAAGGGTGAATGAATCCCTTAAAAATTCGGCAGCCTAACGGCGTCACTTAAACTTTCATAAAACGAAATGATGAGAGTAAGAGGGGATATCTCATCATATAAACATGAAAGGGCAGTAAGAGGAATATAAATAACATCCTCTCACATAAAAACATGGAGCATAATAGGAATGACATAAAAGAGATTACATGAAAAGAAAGAGAGGGGTCGGATCCCTTACCTTAAAATGTGACTCTTGAAACTCAAAGGATTGGACCTTGAGGGCTTGGGGGAACCTTGGGAGGACTCTTTGGAAGGTAAGAAGACCCGAACTTCATTGGGGGAGAGTTGGGAGTGAAAACTAAGGGAGGAAAGGGTGGGTATTTATAGGGAAAGTGAGGGGACAAAGCATTAATGTCCATGGGACACCTCACATGTGCTTTTCTCAAACCCATGTGCTCTCCCTTGCCATTTATCATGGAGTTAGGCCACATGGGGCCCCCAAAACAATAATTCATCACCCTTGGGCGGCCAACCCTCAAACGATCTCATGACATCATCATGACACCATTATGATGTCATTAAACATACCGAAACCCTAAAACTGTATTTTTACTATTCACTGAAAATTCAACTTTCTCAGAATAACCCCAAAATTTCACCTTAACCAAATATCAATGCTCTGATTTCAAAAATGAAATCCATTTTAAAAAAATAATTTTCTAAATATTTATAATTTAATTTTTAAATAAAAACACTATTCATCGAAAATTCATTTTTTTCAGAAAAATCCCCAAAAATTACTTTAACATAATATCGATGCTCTGAGTTCAAAAATAAAGTCATTTTCATAAAAATAATTTTCTTATTATTTTTAATTAAATTTTTAATTAAAAAACACTATTCATCTTAAAAAACTAATACTTGAATAATAATTTATGAAACCGTTATTTAACCATTTTATTGAATCACATTACTTAATCTAGGTGTCTAAATTATATTAAAACTTTCTTTGAGTGAAATTACTAATCCATTTGGTCATATTACTAATCCTAAGCGTAAAATCACTATTCATAATTTACTATTCATCAAAAATTAAGTTGATCTTATTAGACTCCAAATTCCATAATGAACACTTTTGTAGAAGACCATTTTTTGAAAATCATTACACATCATTAGTTATTTAGGGTTTACATTAATATTTCAAAATATCCCTTTTTCAAAATTCATCAATAAAATACATTCTAAAATTATCTAGACATTTAAAATTTCACAAACATCACTAAAGGAAGAAATCTCAATTTATTCACCCGAAAGGATTACACAAGGAAACTAGGGTCTCATCACATAGCCCCTTATAACACTGGCATAAGACCTAAGTGTAAGGTGTGCTATGGTGAGAGAATCTGAGGGAGTCTTAGATAACATTGCCCTAGTAGCAATCTCCACTAACTTGAACTTCTCCTGCAAGCGTTTTCGTTCAAGCTTGACACGCTGGAGCTCGGCTTGGGCTTGGTCCAAAGCGAAGCCCACAGATGCTACCTCCTTCCCAAGCTCTGATAAGTGGGCTTCGTAAGGGTTGAGTCTACTGGATGAAGCCATCGACTCCTCTTTCTGCATTAATCATTAACATCTTATTAAATAAATAAGAGTAAGTTAATATACTACTCAAAAAGATTGGGTCGATACATTCTTCCCCCCTTAAGAAATTTCGTCCCCGAAATTTATACTTGAGGCCTAGTCGAAAAGGTGAGGGTACTTTTGCTTCATCGTTTCCTCAGGCTCCCAAGTCGCTTCTTCCTACTTATGATTCCTCCACAACACTTTCACAAGGTGGGTAGTCTTGTTTCGTAGAACCTTGTCTCTACGGTCCAAGATCTCCACTGGCTGCTCCTCATAAGAGAGGTCATGTTCAAGTTGTACCACCTCTGGGTTCAGTACATGTGAAGGGTCGGGTATGTACTTCCTCAAGAGAGATACATGGAAGACATCATGAACTTGATCTAGGTTCGGTGGAAGTGCTAGACGATAGGCCACTGCTCCTATGCGATCAAGGATTTCATAGGGGCCAATGTAACTAGGGCTGAGCTTACCTTTCTTCCCAAACCGCATGACTCTCTTCCAAGGAGAAATTCGAAGGAAGACTTTGTCACCAACACCAAACTCCAAGTCCCTTCGACGATTGTTAGCATAGCTCTTCTGCCGACTCTGAGCAGCCTTTATGTGTTGTTGGATGGCATGAACCTGTTCTGTCATCTCTTGCACGAGATCAGGCCCAAGAAGCTTCCTCTCACCAGTTTCATCCCAACAAGTAGGAGTTCTACACCGCTTTCCATACAGAGCTTCATAGGGTGCCATCTGAATACTCGCATGGAAGCTGTTGTTATAGGAGAACTCCACTAATGGGAGGTGTTGATCCCATCCACCTTTAAATTCCATTGAGCATAATCTCAACATGTCTTCGAGTGTCTGAATAGTCCTTTCAGATTGGCCATCAGTTTGAGGATGATAGGCCGTACTAAAATTCAATTCAGTATTCAGAGCATGCTGAAGACTTCTCCAGAATTTTGATGTGAATCTTGGGTCACGATCAGATACGATGGATAGTGGTACCCCATGCAGCCTTACCACTTCCTTCACGTATATCTTGGCAAGCTGATCCAAAGAGAAATCTTCCCGAATAGAGATAAAATGGGCTGTCTTGGTGAGACGGTCCACAATAACCCATATCGCATTGTTTCCTTTGGATGTTTTTGGGAGACCAGTTACAAAGTCCATGGTGATATTATCCCACTTCCATACTGGTATGGGTAGCGGTTGTAATACCCCCTTAGGAAGTTGTCTTTCTGCCTTTACTTGCTGACACACCAGGCACCTTGTAGTGTAATCGGCAATCTCCCTCTTCATGTTATCCCACCAATAATGATCACGAAGGTCTCTATACATCTTAGTGCTTCCCTGATGTATAGAGAAAGTAGAGCTATGAGCTTCATCCATCAGTTCTTTCTTTATCTCTGGAATAGATGGAACACATAGTCTTGTACGAAATTTCAATACACCTTCTTGATCAATATTGAAATCAGGGAACATCCCATCCTTTACAGCCTCGAACTTCTCCTACAGAAAAGGATCTTCTTTTTGAGCCTTCTTGATCTTCTCTAGTAATGAAGGTTGAGAAATCATTTGGGATAGGGTTGATGATGTCCCTTTCCTTATAATTCCCATGTCCAGTTTTACTATATCTTTAATCAAGGGATCTCCCAGGATTCTCATTGTTGCCAGAACAACAGGATCTTTCCTGCTTAACGCATCCGCGACTTTGTTTGCTCTTCCAGGGTGATAATGAATTGAACAATCATAGTATTTAATAAGCTCCAACCATATCCTTTGTCTCATGTTCAATTCTTTCTGTGTGAAAATATACTTTAGACTTTGGTGGTCAGTGTATATATCACATTTCTCCCCATAAAGATAGTGCCTCCATATCTTTAGAGCAAAAACAACTGCCGCCAGCTCTAGATCATGCGTAGGATAATTCTGCTCATGAATCTTCAACTGTCGAGATGCATAAGCAATTACTTTGTCATTTTGCATGAGGACGCACCCAAGCCCTTTCAGAGATGCATCGCTAAAAATAACGAATCCTTCTCCGATAGAGGGTAGTGTTAACACAGGTGCAGTAACCAATCTCTTCTTCAGCTCTTGGAAACTTTCCTCACATTCCTTTGTCCAGATGAACTTAACCCCTTTTCTAGTCAAATTAGTTAGTGGATTAGAAAGCTGTGAAAAGTTTTTCACAAACCTCCTATAATATCCCGCTAAGCCAAGGAAACTACGAATCTCAGTTACTGTTGTGGGTTGAGGCCACTCCTCCACAACCATTGTCTTTGCAGGGTCAACCGAGATTCCTTCATTGGTTACGATGTGCCCCAAGAAAGCCACTTGTTGTAACCAAAACTCACACTTGCTGAACTTCCCAAAGAGCCTCTCCTTCCGTAGAGTTTTCAAAACAACCCTCAGATGATCTTCATGCTCCTCACGGCTTTTTGAATATATCAAAATATCATCAATAAAAACTACCACAAAGTTATCAAGGTAGTCCTTAAAGACTCTATTCATCAAATCCATGAAAATTGCAGGAGCATTAGTCAAGCCGAAGGGCATAACAGTAAACTCATAATGCCCATATCTTGATCGGAAGGCAGTCTTTGGAATATCTTCCTTCTTCACCCTCAGTTGATGATAACCAGATCGAAGGTCAATCTTAGAGAAGAATTGAGCCCCACGAAGTTGGTCAAATAAATCATCAATTCTTGGTAGAGGGTATCTGTTCTTCACTGTGATCCCATTCAGTTCCCTATAATCAATGCATAGCCGCATTGATCCATCCTTCTTCTTCACAAAAAGAACTGGTGCTCCCCAAGGAGACACACTCGGTCGGATAAACCCCTTCTCCAACAAGTCTTGGAGTTGTTTCTTTAGCTCCTCTAGCTCCACATTTGCCATTCTATACGGAGTCTTTGATATCGGTTGAGACCCAGGTACGAGTTCAATGGAGAACTCTACCTCTCTTTCTGGGGGAGGTCCAGGTAACTCCTCAGGAAATACATCCATGTATTCCTGAACAATCGGAACATCTTCAATTTGTATGCTCTCTTTCCCTTCTTCCTCATCACCGATTAACTCCATAAAGAAAGCTATAGGAGGTGCTTCTAGATAGGGATCAGTTCGGGATATCTCTCCTCGGAAGATAACTGTAGGTCGTTCATTCAAGACTACTAAGATTTCCTTACTTCTGTATTTGATCTTAGCATTATACTTTGAGAGCCAGTCCATCCCTAGTATAACGTCGAATTCCATCATGGGAATGACTACTAGATTTGCGATAAGATTGTGCTCACCAAAGTAAACACTAGAGTCTCTAAACACTGTTGATGCATGGATAATCCCACATGGAGTCTTGACTGACAACTCTACCTCAAGCAATTCGGGGATTGATTCTATATTCTTTGCAAACTTGGAAGACATAAAGGAATGCGTAGAACCAGAATCAAATAAAGCACTTGCTAGTTTTGAGAGGACAACAAGAGTACCTGCTACCACATCATTCGGAACTTCAACTTCAGTTGTTGTGATAGCGAAAGCACGACCTTGCTCCCTTGGCCTCTGCTGAGGTTGATGGTGGTTCCCCTCCACCGCCCTCGGATTTGGACATTGATTAGCAAAGTGCCCAAGCTGTCCACACTTTAAGCATGTGACTTTAGGTAGGGCCAGAACCATCTTTCCTCTGTCGTTAGTGTTGGGAAGTTGAGGCTTCACATCACCACGACAATTCCGAGAAATATGGCCTTCTTTTCCACACCTATAGCACTTGCCACTTCCGATCAAGCAGTTCCCCGGATGCTTCTTCCCACATTTATTGCATGTGGCATGTTGCATATGCTTTCCACCTCTTTCCTGATCAAAACTTCTTCCCAGGCTCGGTTCTAGAGTTCTCTTCCTCTCATTAGATTTGTGAGACCACTGTGTCTCCCCAAACTCTAGTTCAACTTTCATAGCACTTCGAACTATTTCTTCATAGCTATCGTAGTCCCTGTTGGCTAGATTCTTCCGCAGATGTGGTCGTAGTCCGCCAAAGAATCTATCAACCTTCCCATTAGGGTCAATGACAAAGCTTGAGGTATAACGGGAAAGCCTTGTGAAGTTCATCTCATAGCTTCCGACAGATTCGTTCTCCTTCTGCTTCAGCTCGAGAAACTCTTTCTCCATTTTCGTTCTCATGGAACGAGGGAAATACTTGTTAAAGAAAATCCCCTGAAATTCTTCCCACTCCATAGCTTCCATCTCTCCTCGTGGCTTCGTGTTTTTGATCAGTGACCACCACTGATCAGCTTCTCCCTCTAGGAAGTAAACAGCAAGGGTGACTTTTTCTTGTTCCGAACAATGAAGTACAGAAAAGATCTTTTCAATGGAGCTTATCCATTGTTCCGCAACCAATGGGTCAGTATATCCACTGAATGTTGGCGGTCGTTGATGCATGAAGGACTCAACAGAAAGTTGTTCCCTTCGTGGTGAGGTCGGCCTCTCAGCTTGATTCAAGTTATTACTCATAACTTGAGTCATTTGGTTCATCATTCGCATGAATGTTTCCATTCCGGCTTCCATCGGAGGGCCGTCAGCACATGGTGCATTGCGGTCACCATCAGCACGGTTTCTCCTATTGCCCGCCATTTTCTAAAAGAATAAAACCTTAGTGAGAAACTTATTTCATTTATGAATCTTTTAACTAAGACTTCGTGCTTAGACAATTATAGTTCTCTATAATTCCTTCATAATGATTCATAAAAAGCATGTGATTAACCAAACATATCCCCCGGGAGTGTCGTAACCAAGAGTGCAGCAAGGCCCGTTATCGTGCACCAGTTCCCGTTCGAGACTAGCTCAAAGCGGTGTTTTCGGGTTTTACCCCTATGTACATCTGTGCCAGAGCCGTCTCTACCTGCTCGTATCCAGACAGGGATGTATTTGTTTGATAGACCACTTACTCAATACTTACCAAAATACCAGGAAGTTTTCCTATATTTAAACTTTTCTATAGGGTTCTTCCTAAAGTTTTTATATCCTACTTTCCACAAATAACTAAACCATCCTTTGATACCAACAATAGCATCCCGCCATTTTATAACATAAACTTTCATTACATTACACAAAACTGAGGATCTTTAAGGTATAGTGTCTTGGAAACCAGGAACATAATACATGAAAACAACATAAAGCATTCTTCTTAAACACTTGAAAGGCTTCTCCTTAAGTTCATCCTAGGTTCATTACTACATCTCATAACCTGGGGACATACATCAAAAGAAAGGGTGAGCATAAGGCCCAATAAGGGAAATAAGAGGAACATTTTACATGTGAACTTGAGATACTTCAATAAGGACATGAAAAGAACTTTAAGGCATGAGAAAGAAATCATGAGTCATTTCATAATAAAAATAACATTTTCATAACTTGAAGATGTGGCTACATCATTTAACATAGAAAATCATGAACATATCACCAAGGTCCATCCCCAAGGTGTCATTTGAAAATTACCAAGGTTATTCACCAAGGTATCATGAAAATTGTAATCTCTAGTGGTTACATCTTTACCCAATGCGTTGGAGCGCTATCAGGGCGCACCCTTAAATTTGACTTTATTATCATGTGCGCCACATATATCATCATCAAACATTTCATAAATAACCCATATAGCATAAAATAAATGGGTTTCATTTCATAATCATAACGTTTTAAAAACTGCTTTAAATACATGATCTTTACGAAACTTTAAACCCACGGAAAGGGAAAGCGGGTCTCATGTATGTAAATCCCAGAATTTAAAATGGAACATTTTGATATATATGTGAATACCCTTGTAGAAATAAGAGCTTTGAGTATTCACTTTATAACATAAAATAATTTTTTTTGAGAAAAGAGAGAGGCATTTTGAGGGGAAAATTCTGCAGCATAACGGCTAAGTTTCGGGGTTTTAGAAAACATTGAAATGAGAGGGGACATCGGTCACCCACTCATAAATGATCCATAAAACAGTAGGAGGAATGCATAAGAAGGACATAGGGACATGTTAATGAAATTTCAGGGACATACCATTTGAAATGAAAAACATGGAAGGAAAAAAGATTAGATTCCTCTTATGAAAATTCGGCAGCCTTACGGCGTCACTTAACTTCAAAAGAAAATGATTTGACAAGATCAAATAGGGTCCCTCATCATATGATCATAAGAGATCAGTATGATAGATATAGAGATCATACCCCAACATAATAAAAAGGAACTTGAAATACTTGACATGAAAATCGAACTTGAAAAATGAGAAGGGTGAAAGAATCCCTTAAAAATTCGGCAGCCTAACGGCGTCACTTAAACTTTCATAAAACGAAATGATGAGAGTAAGAGGGGATCTCTCATCATATAAACATGAAAGGGCAGTAAGAGGAATATAAAGAACATCCTCTCACATAAAAACATGGAGCATAATAGGAATGACATAAAAGAGATTACATGAAAAGAAAGAGAGGGGTCGGATCCCTTACCTTAAAATGTGACTCTTGAAACTCAAAGGATTGGACCTTGAGGGCTTGGGGGAACCTTGGGAGGACTCTTTGGAAGGTAATAAGACCATAACTTCGTTGGGGGAGAGTTGGGAGTGAAAACTAAGGGAGGAAAAGGTGGGTATTTATAGGGAAAGTGAGGGGACAAAGCATTAATGGCCAAGGGACACCTCACATGTGCTTTTCTCAAACCCATGTGCTCTCCCTTGGCATTTATCATGGAGTTAGGCCACATGGGGCCCCCAAAACAATAATTCATCACCCTTGGCCGGCCAACCCTCAAAGGATCTCATGACATCATCATGACACCATTATGATGTCATTAAACATACCGAAACCCTAAAACTGTATTTTTACTATTCACTGAAAATTCAACTTTCTCAGAATAACCCCAAAATTTCACCTTAACCAAATATCAATGCTCTGATTTCAAAAATAAAATCCATTTTATAAAAATAATTTTCTAAATATTTTAAATTTAATTTTTAAATAAAAACACTATTCATCGAAAATTCATTTTTTTCAGAAAAATCCCCAAAAATTACTTTAACATAATATCGATGCTCTGAGTTCAAAAATAAAGTCATTTTCATAAAAATAATTTCCTAATTATTTTTAATTAAATTTTTAATTAAAAAACACTATTCATCCGAAAAAACTAATACTTGAATAATAATTTATGAAACCGTTATTTAACCATTTTATTGAATCACATTACTTAATCTAGGTGTCTAAATTATATTAAAACTTTCTTTGAGTGAAATTACTAATCCATTTGGTCATATTACTAATCCTAAGCGTAAAATCACTATTCATAATTTACTATTCATCAAAAATTAAGTTGATCTTATTAGACTCCAAATTCCTTAATGAACACTTTTGTAGAAGACCATTTTTTGAAAATCATTACACATCATTAGTTATTTAGGGTTTACATAAATATTTCAAAATATCCCTTTTTCAAAATTCATCAATAAAATACATTCTAAAATTATCTAGACATTCGAAATTTCACAAACATCACTAAAGGAAGAAATCTCAATTTATTCACCCGAAAGGATTACACAAGGAAACTAGGTTCTCATCACATAGCCCCTTATAACACTGGCATAAGACCTAAGTGTAAGGTGTGATATGGTGAGAGAATCTGAGGGAGTCTCAGATAACATTTCCCTAGTAGCAATCTCCACTAACTTGAACTTCTCCTGCAAGCGTTTTCGTTCAAGCTTGACACGCTGGAGATCGGCTTGGGCTTGGTCCAAAGCGAAGCCCACAGATGCTACCTCCTTCCCAAGCTCTGATAAGTGGGCTTCGTAAGGGTTGAGTCTACTGGATGAAGCCATCGACTCCTCTTTCTGCATTAATCATTAACATCTTATTAAATAAATAAGATTAAGTTAATATACTACTCAAAAAGATTGGGTCGTTACAGTAATAGCATGTGAATACCTTCATCATGTATTCTTTTAAAACACTAAAACATCCTGAATTACCATAAAACCTTATTGATTAAATACATGCTCCCTTATTCCTTATAGAATATTGTATATACTTCATCCATCCAAAAATTTTGTAAACTAAAACAATTATGGAATATACATATCGTTAATCAGTTTCAAGGCAGTCAAGAATATCCAATATAATTTACCCAAATCAACCATATCTTATTCCAAAATCAGTACCTCAATATTAGGACCATATTAATTTTTACCTATCCATCAACCATATTATTTCCAAAAAGTTTAACTTGTGGTAGAGTCACTTTACTTAGTACCATAAAATCTCAAACCCTCAATGAAATAGTACTACAGTACAATCTTTATTTATTTCCAGTACATCATTGACATGACACTTCAATATAATAATTCCAAAATAACAACATAAGAACACTAGTCATTCCTCTTCATCTGTGGTAGTATCATAACTTGATTATTATCCATTAGCATCATTTGGGGAATACTATGATGATTTGAACACTAGTTTTCATAGTGTCCCAACTTCTAACAGATGAATCATTGTACATTTGAAACACTTTTCTTACACATATAGTCACGTACTTGGTGTCCTTTTTCTCCACACTTATAACAGACTCCCATTCCCTCCAGGAAAGTTCCAGGGTGTTTCTTCACATAGTTATCACAAATGGGAAAATTATTCTTTTCTCTCTTCCCTTTTTCCATCTTTCTCTCTTCCATACTTTTCTTCTCTTGCTTCCCTTCAAAGCCACAAGACTCAGAGAATTGTTTACTTATCTTATTAACACATGATACGATTTATTTATATGTTGAAAAAATATGAGAGACTATTTCCCTTTTAATTTTTTCTTAATACCGTGGAAGATATGATCCTTCTTACTCTTTGGATCATATGTATTGTTGGAGTTCACATACCTTCTACTGGGTGCCATTTCTATACAAGGGCATGCACTAGGTCAATTTATGAATTGAAATGAATAATTCCAAACTTGTAAAATACCTAACATATGTTGAACAGTTTAAGGATATAATCCATAATCATAAAATTTCATTCATTGAGTAAGTATATACTTACAATCCCTTTATAATGGTTTATAAAGAAAATGAGAATTATCCTAAGCTTATCCCCCAGGAGTGTTGTAACCAAGAGTACAACATGGACCATTGTCGTGCACCAGTTCTCATTCGAGTCTAGCTCAAAGCAGTGTTTTCAGGTTTTACCCCTAGGTACATCTGTGCCAGAGCCGCCTCTACCTGATCATATCCAGACAGGGATGTATTTCTCAGAAAACTAACAAAATCTCTACAATACCAAAATTCTTGGATGTTATTTTATACTAATCCTCAAAGTCTATATTAGGGCTATATTCTGAAATTAAAGTTTATCTAAATATAGTTTTCAAGGTTATTGCTAAACATCCTCTGATACCAACTGTAACGCCCCGACCCCAGTTACCCAGATTCGGTGCATTATTTTAATAAATTGGCATGATTACAAGAAATCAATTCCCGAAGGACCGATCAGTTTATCAGTCTTGGAAAATAGATTACATACATGAATGTTACATTACACTTCATAACATACAAAAAAACATAAATAATCCTTCATGAATGCAATTATTCCCTTGGCATAACCCTGCATATCAATCACAATACACTTCTTGGAATCCTAGGAAAAATAAAACATAGAAAGAGGTGAGCTCAGATGCTCAGTAATGATAACAATAAAGTGGAAACTTTCATAAATAAGCCTAAACATTTAAGACAATGTATATCTAAAAAAAATCCTTTTAAACATGAACTTTAGCATTATATGGAAAATATAAAATGAAATAATGCCATTTACTTATTCACATGGATATTCTACTAGTCGAATAATCACATGCAATATAAATAACCACTTTTATACTGATAGAATGCATAATTCCAAACATTAGTTTATGTGTCAAGGCCTCGTGCCAAGACCTAAGGGATAACTGTAACCGGAACCCAACCCGAAGAGCCTCTGTAACCGGACTCTATCCCGGAGAGCCTTTGTAACCAGACTCCAACCCGAAGTGCCTCTAATAACTAGACACCAAACCAGAGTGCCTCTAATAACCGAACACCAACCTAGAGTGACTCTAATAACCACACACCAACCCAAAGTGCCTCTAATAACCGGACACCAACCCGGAGTGCCTCTAATAACTAGAGACCAGCCCGGAGTGCCTCTAATAACCGGAAAACAACCCAGAGTGCCTCAAATAACCGGGCACCGACCCGGAGGGTCCTCTGTAACCAGACCACAAGCCAGAGGGCTTACATTTACCGGTCCCCAACCCAGAACATACTAGTCCAACACATTCATCATAAGAAAAGGATGAAATATAAAAGAAACATCAATATTAAAACTAACATACGAAATGCCAAAACATTTATCAGAAACCATTAAAGGCATAAAATAACTCATCCACAGTCAAAAATATTACAAAACCTTAAACACAATATGGGTGATCAACTTCAAACAATTGTAAAATTTATCAAAGGATGTTGACATAGATTAAATCAAAACTATTTGAGAGAAAATTATCCTTTTTGAAATCATTTAAAATTCACATAATTATATAGAAAACCATTATTTAAAAAACATTTTTATAAGATTTTAAGGGAATATTAGATGACTTTATAATGGCAGAAAATAGCCGCACCTACCTTATAAGTTAAAAAAACATTCTTGCCTTAGTTTTTTCAAAAAGGTCAAAAAGTAACTTGTTGGGAAAACGACGGAAAGATCCCTTTCAAAAACGTATAAGGTAAAATAAGGATATAAATGAATTTAACCCATTGTATATTAAATAGTAAAAATGTTTTGAAAGAATTTTTTTAGAAACATGGATGTGGATGATAAAGATGTCCCCGTAGATACTTACGTATAAACAACCTCAGATAATGAAGAGATTTTGAAATAAACCCCTACCAATTTGGTAACATACAAAACATTCACCCCATGAAAGAGGTATCACACAAAGAATATGTAAATAGACATAAATTAAAGTGTATTACACAAAGAATATAATTATGGGTAGTACATAAACTATATAAAAGGTAATAGGGTAAATATGGCATGAATCTCACAGAAATAAGGAGTGAGATGAAAACCCCTTACCTTCTACTTTTCGTTGGTCAAGGGTAGGTTGACCTCCTCGTCTTCGGGTTCGTCCTTTTGATTTGATCAAAAGGGCTCCATTGGATGGCTTTCGGATCAAACTAAGGCCTCTAGGTTTAATTGAGGGAAGTTGAGAGAGTATTTTGGCAGGGTTTTGGCCGATCCAAAAGTCTTTGAATGTGTGAATTAGTGATAAGGGAGAGTTCCCCTTTATAAGAGGGGTGAGGGGAACCTTTGGAAAATCTAGAATTATTGTTTTATAATAAATTATTATTCAGTTTTTAATGGCTCCAAAGTGGATTATTAAATGTATATGGTGGGGATGGGTTGAAATACTTTCAACTAATAGAATTTAGACAGGTTTGGGTCATTATATTAACCTTATCATTTAGTTTTAACTCTTAGTTATTTAGTTTAACATTTACCATGTCTCTTTGTATTTTTATATTATATAGTTAATAAACTTACTATATACATCCAAGAGACCCCCAAGTGGTCCATTAATGATAAATATATCATGGTATAAGTATCTTGGCCGAACCTTAAATTTTTCAGAATTTAATATCAATTAATAATATAATATTTGTTTTGAAAACTCTTTTATGTCAATTTTGACACTATTGTGTATTTTGTTTTTTATAAATTAATAGCAGAATTATTAATTCGAAAAAAAATTATATAAACAATACTAAAATGTTATACTAATCTATAAAATTATCCTAATTTATATAAAGTATCAAATTACATTTATTTGGGTATTTATTATATCAATTATCTTAATCTTTCATTAATACGGTAATTATTGTATCATCATTGTGTCATAAATAATTTAAATTATTTATTGTCTAAAAATAATAAATAAAATACCATTATGTAGGAAATATTTTTATATTTCTAATGAATATTTATAGTCGAAAAAATAACATATATAACCCTATGTAAAAATTGTTTTTCTAAAAGATATATGCTTATGTGATTTTTGTATTTACTTTATCTTAATTAATATAAAGTATCCCTATCACCTACAAGTGGCTCCATGGGGACCCAAAATCTACCCAAAGATGCCCATGGTCAGACATGTATCCAACAATAAGGTTAGGACACGTTTTAGGGTAATTTATTATTATTATAATATTTTTTTACCCTTATTTACCGGATTTTCCCTTTAACAATGATAAATAAAATATTTACCGAAGTAATTATTCAAAATTTCTAAAAATAAAAGTTCCTTATTTACACAATTTGGATATCCTGATTCTAAATATGGAATCCATTTTTCCAAATTCAAAACACAGAAGTGGCAGAAATTAATTTAAAATTAATTCTTGCTGTCAAAACAAAAAGCGTGTTTTTAGGAAATAATAACTATCAAAAGATTGACACTTGTTTATGTCCGGTTTAATTGTGAAATTATTTTCAATGAACAAAATTGTATTAAATGGTAAAAATTTATTCTAAATATACTTTAAAACCACTAAAATTCATAATTTATCAGTATTAATTATTTTGATTAAAAAATTTGTTTTCAATTAAAATTTAGTAATTTTCACTGTTAATCAAAATATAAAATTTATCTGAAAAGTACCAAAATTTCACCGTAGGCTAAATTTGATATTCCAAATCCAAAAATGAACTCCATTTTGATAGATAAAATATATAAAATTTCAAAAAGTGTGTATTACATTTCATAACGGCTAGTTTGATTTGTTGTGGTGTGTGTTATAACTCGAAGTTGCATACAACAAACGCTATTTTATTATTCAAAGAGAGGCGTACCATGGATGTTTGGGGTGTTAGAAAAGGCATGGATGGCCTGAAAATACAATATTACATGAGTCATGAGATGTTTCTTGATGACTTATCACGTCCAAGGTGATGATCCCATAGGGTTTACGAGATCATAGTGACATCTTTGGGAGAGTCGTGTGGGTTTTTCTGTCATGTATGGAGTGTCCTCCACATCCTAGATGGCTTAATGGAGTAGTGTTGTGAGACCAGGGTAGCACATCATAGTGTTTTCACATTTCCTTAGATGACACACGTTAATTTTTTGAGGTTCGACATACATGTATTTTTTTGTAAGATTTACACATTCGATCATTCTTTCCACCCTTTCATCGTGGAGATCATGCATGTTCAATACCTTTTTATCCAGAGTCTCACTTGATCTGGAATACATGCACTATATAATTCATATGTCTGGACATGTATCCTTTGTGTGACCTATGAATGATCAATCAAAGGTCTATGTTCCTAGCACATGAATAATCAGGTTACCCATCGATGTATTACCTAGCAGAGGTTGTCCAGTCATGTGATCACTCTGAAGTCATTGAAGTCTTGATAATGATCATTCGGCGTGCACAGTAGCAGTGAGTCGTCACACAGGTCATATCAGTAGTTGAAGGTATTCACAAGAGTCATGAAGGTGGTATCAGTGGTGAATTTTTCATATCGGGGTGGGGTATTCATAGGCCTCACCACCCCGCGTATCTGCCGGTTTGTGCAGCGTATCTGGTGTGAGTCCAGGCCAGCACCATGTGGTTAAGGGCATCACCAGATTTTTAGTGGTCCCAATCCCTTGTATTGATATGCCCTCTATCAGAATATTGTTGATTTTCAATGTATCGTATAATCATACGAATTTTCTAAAGGACTCCTTATTTCTTAGTCAACACACCCAAATGATTTTTTGATACCTTAGTGTCTATTTGAAGATTCTAAAAAGAACTTGGGTGACACGGATTGGGGTTTTGTGGGGATATGCTGTGGGTGCGATGAGCACATCGCACGTCCTTCAACAATCATGATTACCTATCGCCTCCTCCTTTTTGATCCCCTTTGTTTTATATGGTAGAGATCAGGTGTCACGTGAGATTTCATATCTTCTATCAAGGATATTTCTTTTATTTTTTAGAGATGTTTCCTGTGACCCATATGGGTCACACGAAAGTGTGCGAGCATTCCCTGGATAAGACTATTTTTCATTCCTTAGAGCATTGTGGCATTATTTCGAATTGTATAGGGACTTCTATGTGGTGAGAATGATGTGATACAGAGGTATCTTAAGTGTCTCTTGGGATTTCAGGGGTGCGTCGTGTGTCCTTTAGTGATAGAAAACCCCTCTCCCCTCCTGTTTTTGATGTCCTTTGATATATATGAAAAATTACAGGAGTCATGCGATATTTCATGAGTAATATCCATAATATTTACATTATTTTTAATGATATCCCACAAGACCAATATGGGTCTTATGATGTTGTGTGAGTATTTTATGGAAAAAAACCGCATGTCTTTCTTCAGAGCACTATGGAGTTTCTTGGAAATGTGCATGGACTTCCACGCAGTGGGTCAAAATAGGTGTTACGGATTCACAATGTCCATTGGATCATTAGGGATGCATCTCATATCTCTCAGTGACTGAGAACCCCTCTTTCCTTCCTCTTTCATATCCAACATTTTCTATGATTAAATATCATAGGTCTTCTGATTTGTCTTTAATATTATCAAAATATTTTATTCTTCACAATGGTGATTACACATATGAGTTTTAAGTACACTAGAGGTATTTTCTTTTGAATGTAATCCTTCCTTAATTTCAAAGGATTTTTGGGGGTTTGTAAGACACTTTCCAATAACAAACCATGCATCATGGGAGTGCTCAAATGGTTTTATGAGGATACCATCATAAGAGTAGGTAGGCTTATCGATGGGGCTATAGTGAGACTCACTGTGGGTTATTCGACATGTGTGAGGACTTCACATGACATTGTAGTGGTCATGTGATCGTGAATCCTCTAAGGGGGGGGGGGGCTTCACAGGTGTTCATCCATTATTTCTTACCTTGGTTTTATACGGGGGGAAAATATTGATTTTCATGTATTCCATAATTTTTTATTCTTTTGATACTTCTTTGGTGGGTGTCAAAAAATGTCCCCCTCAGGAGCAACGTCAGAGGGAACAAGGATTTAGTTATGAGGAAACATAAATGCCCACATTAGTCCTTGGCGGTGATGTAGATCTATTCCTTGGGTGAGATTTAATATTCTGTGTGATGTTTGGTATTCCATTAGATTCCAATATATATGGAGGGTAAGAGGATAATTCATTCCACATGATACTTCCTCTCTCGAGATATATCTCCCTATGTTTTGGTCACATAATTTATTCACAAGACCGCATCACACACCCTGTCCATGAACTCTTGTTGTGAGTCCGATTCATTGGGTCTCTTGTGAAAATGTTGATTTATGTAATTCTTTAGTCCCTGATTAGGAGAGCTATAGTTCTCCCTGAGGTATTCGTGAGATCAATCAGTCTGGTTTCTCAACTGCTTCGTACTTCACATGACCATGTTCTTGTCTTGCAGTCGTATGTCTTTTAAAAAGTCACATGAATCACATGATTCCTTGCGGGGGTTATGCACCTCCTAGGTCTTCTGAAGGATAGCTGATCTATGATCCTTTTATATGGTTCACGAATCACCCAATATATCATGTAATGAAAATTACATTTCTAGAGTTTCTATGCTCTTATTTTTTATAAGAGTTTATGTTTTCTTTGTCTTATTTATGTGACACTTACTTTTTATCAAATGGATTATGGTTCCTAAAAAGACTCATAAATTGTGATTAATTAGAGGTCCATGATGGCCAATAATCATTATTCCAAACCCTAATAACATGTGTGCAAGAATAATGATGATCTATGAAGGTTCCTTTAACATGGTATTCAGAGTTACCCCTTGTCTAAACAGCTTTCCTTGTATGAGTTTTTATTTTTGGACAATGATACTATACCCCCACTGAATTTTAACGTGGCAATTCATTGGGTAATCGGTTCCTCTCACTGTGCTTAATAGAAATTATCTAAGGATGGTCAGCTGGTTGCATCCCAACCATGAGGATTCTCCTACCTTCTGTTCAACACTCCCATGAGCCTGGATGGTCACGATGTCACCCAAAAACCTATCCCCTAGAGAAACTCACATATTTGCTTCCACTCTAGGAACTCTTGATGGTGGGTGGTACTCAATGTGGGATCACCATCCTCGCAGTAATTTCTCCAATGAATGGGCATGGCCATTCTGTGTGGGGAACACCTTTTTGGAATTTTCTTAATTATCTATATAGGTTCCATCTCCATGAATATATATGGATATCTCAATTCATTATCTACTGAATTCATGGCTTTATCATGGAAATGATTAGCCACCATTGTTCTGGAATCAACACATTTCATCTTCCTCATGGAGAGACGGGTATCAGCTTGTGGGATATCCACCAGCTGGCCAGTATTCCTCCCATTGGGGAGATGTATGATGAATTTATCAATACTATGGACACCTATGATGCTCCTCTATAGAATCTGGTTCTAGAAATGGAGTTGGACGTTATTGTGAGGGAGAAACTAGGGAGATAGCTCTCAGTGTGTTTTCTCATTCCTTTCATGGATAGGATCAATATTTTCCTATAGGGTATTCAGACAAAACCAACTGTTATTCTCTCTTATTAGTTCCATTTCCAAAAGGTTTGTGATAGAGTCGGCTCATTTTGGGACATTTAGGAAGCTGGGGAATATACCTAATAGGGTTATAAGGTGAATCCAGATGTTTCTTTGAGACTTATGTTGGATGGTTTTCTTTCTATCTTTATAAATGAATGGATTTTCCCAGTGGGGGATACATGATTGGGAATTTTTGTTACCACGCTATTAACAGAGGCGTAGAACTCAGAATGGTGGTGTATTAACATGGAATAATAAGTCCTTGTGCACCTCTACTAAATTTTGGGTCATATTTATCAAGGAAACACCCCCTATAGGATTGGTTCTACTCTCTAATACTATTTTGGCTGGATAAGAGAGTAATTTCATTGCTTTGTGTGCTACAAAATCTCACAGATCCCACACCCCATATAGCTTTCTAGATTGATGAAAATATTTTGGGTTAGAACTATGCTGCTGAGCCCTATTGAGGTAAAGGGAATGTTATGTTGTTCTCATAGATTTTATTTTTCTACCTTCCTTGCACCAGGGAGCTTAATTATTGGGGATGGGATTGGTTATATCGAGGATAGATCTTATATGATCTCGTTTTAGAATGGGGTACTTACAACTAGGATAGATGAGAAGATTATCTACGATCCGTATATATTGTATCGGTTTTCCAGATTTTTTGGTTGCATTCAGAGAGTCTCCCCTATTACTTCGGTCAATGTTTGAGGGGAGGGTCATCCTGGTGTCTTTCTATAATTCTGGAGGATGTTATCTCATGTGGATATCGAATCTGTGGTTATATTTTCACCTACCAATGTTGATGCTCCTACCTTCCCCACCCGGGATTACTCCCAAGACTCGGTGGCAACTTACCCTAGTGGTGTGTTGGGTAAACTGATCTGAAACGCGAACATTCCTCTTGAACTATCTATTCCTCTGGCTATGGAACTAATGGAATTGATAGAAGATCCAAGAAAGATTTCACATAAGAGACATCAGTCTGATGGTGATCACTCATATGGAATGTCAAATTCCGTTGAGGAAGCCATCCCTCAAGTAATGTCTATGGTTGAGGGGAAGGAACATGAAGCCTCTTCAGCTATTTCAAGATTAATTCTTCTGGTTAGTGGGCCCTCTACTTAACCTACTTCATCAGCTACTGATGCTGAATAATACGGTAAGTTGGTCTGGGAGAGCATTTGTGTTGTAGTCACTTAGACCCATCTTGATATATTTTACCATTAGGGGGAAAATATTCACAAGTTATTCAATGATTTTGCAGGAGACAACTTTGAGTAGAATCCTCTTTATGAAATTATAAATTGGACCATCTCAACACAAGAGGAACTTATTTCATAGGAAAGGGGCCTAAACAATTTAAGAAGTGATGCATCTTTTATCAAGTAGATTAAGGAGTTAGTACAGTCATTTTTGTGTGGCCAACACTTAGGGTTCGAAGTGTGAACCCATATGGATGCTTGGATGGGGGTAATTATGGAGATATGAGGAGATGACAGCTCACCTGAAATCTGATCTTTCGACTTCATCAAACTCACTGGCTACTACGTTGAAGAGGGTCGATGAATTGAATACTCTAGTCAAATTATTCATCCTTAGGGGGAGGCAGAGGAATCAAGGAGAATGACCCTTCAATGATCAATTAATGCCTCCTGCAAATCCCTTGCTAATGTGGTTGGAATAGTCGACCATCTCCTATAGTGATTCAAAAATAATTCTTATTTAATCCCATAATTTTTTTTATTCCACCCCATTTTTGTCGAGGTTTTAGAGAGAAAATATAATATTTGGATATTCCTCCCTTCTGAATGATTCCATTTTACTGAACATTATATAATTTCATTCAACTTCCTTATATTATATTCTATATGCCTCCATACTGGTTCAACATTATCTGAATCTCTAATGATACTCATTCCTTTATTTAAATTGAACGGTCTTGAACACCTTGAGATAAGTGTCAATATCATAAATTTTCATTTATCTTGATATCCATTTTGTAAAATAGCTTGAATATTGAAGGGTAATGTAGCGGGCCTCATAATAATCATCATGCGCTTTAGTTTAAGGTATTTAGTTCAGAACATTTGTTTCATTAATTTATGGATGTATAGATCAAACGTTATGTTGCATTAGTCTAAGTGGTTTTAGCTTGGACCATATGTTTCTTTAATTTAAGTTCTTTTATCTTGGACCATATTTTTGAGTACTGGGTATGATGTAGACATGCCATGAATGACCTATAGAACCTTGGGGTGTTGGGTTTAGTTGTGGTATTGCTGAGGCTCGTGAGGATTGGAATGTCCTTTTTCAGAGTGAAAATTTTGGTTGACGTCTATGGGAACATATGTTTGATCCATAGGAATGTATGCATAGTCAATCAAAGCATCCTTGAGCATGGGTTTCCTTTCCACGGTCTATGGAAGGTTTATGGTGGTAATATTTGTGTTTTTGGGGTGATATGGATACTAGGTCTACCTGGATATGCGTGATATGGATGATGTAAATACTAACTCCAAATATTGAGTCCACAGATATGAGGTGGTATAGTCATGTCATGTATGTCGCATAAAATTTTAAGATGTCAGGTTATGCTAGAGTGTTTCAAGTGCTCGTAAGCATCTAATCTCATATTATACAAGGAGGATATTACTTTAATTGGTGGGTCAAGGCCCGTAGGAATCTGTAGCATGCCAATAAAAAGATTATCTCCACTTATTTCTTAGCTCTATGGGATATTTTTTGAGACTTAAACAAACAAATGATGAATTTGGAAATGGAGAAGAGACTATCGAGGAACGGTTCTCTCACCCTCGGGTAACATGGAACATAATTTAACATATAACGACCTACAATATGTGGTTTCAAATAATGAGGTGTGGGACACTAAAAGGTTCAAGCATGATGGGTCATATTCTAGCCATGAGAAAGGGTATGAAAGACGTTGATGTGACATCATTGATACAAAATCCTCTTGGATAGTTTGGTGTTGAGGTCGTAAATCACGATCTTGGGTGCTCAAGTCAGGCGAATTGTATCAAAAATCCATGCGAGGAGCAATTCAGACATAATGTTATTTTTAGTGTTGTCTTAATGATTTGAATGCTTAAAAGAATCTAAATGACCTTTTAAGAGTGACATATTTGGTTGATGGCCATAAGTGAATATGCAAGAGCCATGAGCATGTATGCATAATCAAGTTAAAAGTCCTTGAAGTTGAGTATCCTCTCTAGGGGATATGGAAGTTTATGTTGATTTGAGGCACCCCAACTCATGAAGTGTGGTTTGTGGGAGGTGTAGAGTCCCAGGAGGTTTTCAGTACCCTAATGGTTGTTCCACCACCGAGAAAACTTTTTCTCAGGGTAATGTGATATGAAAAATCATTGCTCTAATTTTTTCTTTGACTAGGTGATCCGGTGATCATAGATTGAATATTACTATGGCTGATGAATAAACCCTATGAGCTTTATTACTAATACATTTGAGCATTATTTTTTTCAAAAACTCTATATATGAAAATTTTAGCTGGCAAAGACTTGAATTTTCCACTGGTCTCCCTTTGCGGGTTTTCATCCTAACGAGTTTTATGTATCTTTTTTAAATTGTTTAAGGTCTTGTGATTTCGACAAGTTATGGGGGATGTCACACTATAGATTAATTAAGATTCCCAAAGTCTAGAGTAATCCAACATCCTTTGGAGTAGGAGGTGAGAATATTGGAAATTTTGGAACAAAATTATTCATATCATGAGAGATGACATGGGACAATCATTCTAGGTACAACCTATAACACAATAGGCTTCTAGGTTCCACCTTGGGGATGTTAGGCTCATGAGAATCAGGGGTCCCTTTATGTTGGATTAAGATGTCACCAATTGGTGGGTCTTATCCAATCTGCATTTGTAGCATGGCCAACTAGGAGGTCACCTTCCCCTTTTCAAGGGAATTAAAGGTTCATGGGGATTTGAGGCATAACATACACTAAGTGTAGTTTATGGATTGAGGTTCTCTTAAAATATGGTAGAATAAAACCATTCTCTATTTTATTGGGGTAAGTATCTTGTGGTCCTTTGATATGGAATGAGGAATGGGATGTGGTCTACATAGTTTATTTTTCATGTAGTGGGGACATTTATATCTATGTATTTTAACTTCATCTGGTAAGGATGTGTTTCCATGAATTTGATCATCATGAAGTAATGATGCTGGAACTCACATCAAGGGAGGTGATGCTACATCTAGGACTGAGGATGAGAACATGGGTGTCACTATGTATCCCATGAGGATGAGAATCAAGACACACATTGTTCTTGTAGTACCATGAAGTTATTGGTCATGTTTTTAGGATGTAGGTGGGAGAATATGGTCCTAAAATGGATGTGTATGTAATGATAAAACAAACCAAATGTGAATGAATACCAAAGAGATCCACACCACACCATAAATCCCCAAAAGGGGCTCAAAATGAGAGGCTGAAAAGAAGATTGGATCTGTAGTACATGGGGTTGTACCTGAAGACTGAATGTCTCAGAATTCATACATATCCAATAAGGATGAGAATAAATCCACACGTAGTTCTAGAAGGACCATGTAGTTTAATTTCATGTAGCAAGGACATAGGTTATCCACTGTGAATTGTTGGGGATATCATAATTGGTCATAATGTTGGCTACTTGCGAATCACTAAGTATCTCATGAGGATGACAATCAAGCCATACGTAGTTCTGTAAATCTAATGGACCCATTTCATACCATTATGCCTTGATTATAAAGGTATGTCCCTTGATCAATTCCTAATCACATGTGATCTATGCTCAGTGTGTGAAAAAAGGAACTACATGGGGAATCCTATGGTGTAGAGATAGAAAGGGTGTGCAATCCGGTATTTTGGTACTATGTAGTAGTTGGACCAAGATATAAGATCATGGAATCCATAAATATCCCATTAGAATTGTGAATCATGCAGTACGTATTTCTATAAGGACTATTTAGTTTAACGTCATGTGGTAAGGCTGTAGGTGACTCTACATGAATGGAAATGGGAAGTCATAGATCCATGCTTTTTTATGTCGTGTGGTAAGGATGAACTCCAATTTAGTTAAATTTCATGTGTTCATGATGAACCCCATTAAAGTTTAACATCATTTGATCAGGACATACCCCCATACAGTTTAACATTATGTGGTCAAGACATTTGATGGGGCTTACTCTAATGTGGATGCCCATTTGGGAATTGGAAATGGAAAGTGTTTCATGAGAAGTATTTCATTAGTGGGTCGTGTAACATGTTACATGTCCATGGTTCCCAATGAATATTAACCATTATGATAGACCCTATGTATGATATAATGTCCTTCCCACTTAGGCTCCAACTATGGATGCCTCTTCCCCAGTATCATTAGGTATTTCAAAGCTTACAACAATTCTCCCTAAAGGAATGAGAGAAGGAGACCATTTTTATTAATGTCTCATACAATCAGGTTCTGGTGGACTTCTAGGTTGTTATCTGGGTGCAACCACTTCTCATCTAACCATTCTGGCTCTTCCAACTACCATGGAGATTGGTCATCATCTAAGTGTTTTTCACAAATTACTATTCAGATTAAAGGAAGTCAGGCATCTATGGGTAAATATTTCTTTGTTATGTACCCAAGTGAATATGGTGTTACTTGTGTAGCAGTGCGTGTAGTGATACGGTATTCCCATAAAGTATGGGGGAGTTTTTACGACCATGATTTCTTATATTTTTTCACAATATTATGCAGTAAATTTGATAGAGTCTTATTGAAGGCCTCTAACTGTCCATTTTATATGGAATGATAGTGGTATGAATTATTTTACATGATGTTCTACTACTAGTAAATCCTCTTTAATTCCATGGAACCCAATTTGGTTCCATTCTATGATAGTATCGTGTGAGGGACTCTGAACCTGGTGATGATATGGGACATTGCGAATTAAATGTTGTTCTTCATCCCAAATTCTTTAAGTGGTATAGACTTAGGCCATTTAGAAAATAATTTAATTTTAGTAAGAATATACTTGACTACATAACATTCACTAGGGGAAATGGCCCCATGACATCCATCCCCCAAATGAAAAATGGTGAGGAATACATAGACATGTGTAGGAATTATAGTGTAGAGTGAATGAAATTTTCATGAATATGGAATGCATGATACCTCTTAGTGAAGTCTACATAATATTGTGTCATGGTTGGCCACTAATATCCAAACCTCCTAATCTGGTGCGTATGTCTGGTCCCATATTAATGGGCACCACAGGAGCCCGTATGCACTTCTTCCATAATATTGAGAAATTTTCCTTCTTCTATCCACCCGAGGAGAATTCCACAGAAACCGTGCTTTTAGAGAACTTTGTTCTTGTTTGGACCATCATAAAGGATGGTGATTTCATTATCTAGTGCATAAGTATGAGCATTTTGTGATTGGGGAACATAATGTAAAGTTGGCTCGAAGGGGAACTCTATCATCAATCCCCTAACATAGAAAGTGAGGAGGTCCAATTCTTCAATTTTAATGGAATACTCTCCATTAACCTGCTTTATCTCTAGTTTGGCATCTCCTTTGATGTTTAGGTAGGAAGTGTGTAGTTATAGAGATAATTCCAACCCTGTAAGGAGGGCCTATTATTCTGCCTCATTATTTGTGTATCCTTTAAACAATAAGAAAGAGTAGGTTATAACTACCTTGTCTATAGAGAAAAATATAATCCCTAAACCAACATGATTGAGTTTTTGGTATTCCATCTCTGTGCTAATAGGAATTTGATATGTTCTGTAAAAAAAATATCGCATGTCTAGGGAGTGTCATGGGCATTGAAAACCTATTCATCTAGAAACTCAGTGTCCTATGATATTTTTTCCAGGCATGATGTGCTCTGAGGAAACTGTCTTGGGCTTGTCCTTTCACTGAATGTTTTGAAACAAAACGAATGTCATATTTCTAAATAATGACATTCCACTAATCTCAACATCTTTTTAACATGGGGTGTAAAAGGATGTATTTCAGCAGGTCAATATGAGAGACTAGTTGGAACTCGTGGTGCTTCAAGTAATACCTCAGCTTCTTTACTGGGAAGATAAGTTCCAAGCAGTTCTTTTCAACTTCAGAATATTGTGTCTTAGTACCCAGTATGGTCTGTATGAGGTAGTATATACTATTATCACTCCCTACATCATTCTTCTGTGTAAGGAGGGAACTTAGTGAGAATTCCATGTTGGCCATATATAATATGAGTGGCCTCCCTTCAATTATAGGCATCAGGACTGGTGGGTGAAAGAAGTATTGTTTGAGACTCTCAAAGGATTTATGGAAGTCATCATTTCATTGAATGGAAACTCCCTTCTTCATTAGTTTTGAAAATGGAAGAGATTTTCCTGTTAGGTTGGCTATGAATATCAAAATTTTTGGTGAGGTTCCCCTTGAGTCCCCTAACATATTTCAGATTTATGGGATGGTGACATTGCTAAAATAGCACTAGTCTTCTCCAAGTCGACCTCAATGCCGTGTTTTCTTACCACAATTCCAATGAAATTTCCTAATGATTCCCAGAATGTGCACTTGATTGGGTTCATCTTCAGACTATGATATCACAGCTTGTCGAAGATTGTTTGAAGATCTGTGAACTGATCACATCGTTGTCAGGATTTAACGACTATGTCGTCGACATAAAATTTGGATATTTTCCCCAAGAATGGATTAAAGATGTGATTCATGGCATGTTGACATGTGGCTGTGGTATTCATTAGGCCGAAGGACATGACATGGTAGGAGAAGATTCATTGAGGTACTCTAAAGGCAATGGATTCCTCTCCCTCACGGTCTATCTTTATCTGATTATACAATAAGTTCCTATCTATAAAATAAATGTCTTCGAACCCAATGGTCTAATCAATCATGAGTTTCATGATTGTAAATGGGAAATCATACTTCATTTAATGTCTAATAATGCCCTAATCTAACCATTTTTTTCTTAACATTGTTGATTTTAGTGATCCATTTCATGTATTAAACTTCCGAGACAAAGTTATCTTTGATCAACTTATCAACCTCTGTATCAATTGTAACACCCCAAGCATCTACGATACGCTTCTCTTTGAATAATGCAATAGCATGTGTTATACGCAACATCTAGTTCTAACACACCACAACTAATCAAACTAGCCATTTTAATAGTAATAACAAATTTTTGAAAATTATAAATTTTATTTTTCAAAATGGTCTTCATTTTTGGATTCGGAATATCAAAATCATCCTAGGATGAATTTTTGGTATTTTTCTGAAAACATCATTTTTTTATGAATAGTGAAACCACTAAGTGGTAGTTAAAAAATGATTTTTTCATAAAACTTAATCTTACCACTTCTCTGAGTGGAATTTCGAACATCTGAGAGACATGGTTAATATCAAAGAGTTAAATGTGGTTCAATTAGATGAAAATAATTTTTGGTGAATAGTATCTTTTTACTTTTATTTACCACGGTTAAAAGTAAATTGGGTAATTAAGGGTAAAATTGATATGAATATTATCCTAACAAATGTCCTCATTCTATTGGAAAGGTTTATCTCGACCAAAAATAACATTAGGAATAAAATATTATCATTTATGTCTACTTGGATTAGATTAGGACATTTATTATTATTTAATTCAAAGAAGATTTAAAAGAGTTAAAATCAAATTTTATTTACTAAAAAATATTTAATATAGGGTTATATATAATGTAAATTCGATTGTAAATATTCATTAGAAAGATAAAAATATTTCCTACATAATTAAATTTTATATATAATTTTTAGACAAAAATAAGTTAATTTATCCTCGACACAATGATGATGTAGTAATTACCATAATTGTGAAAAATTGAAATAATTCATATTATAAATACCCAAATAAATATAATTTGAGACTTTTTTGAATTAAACATCTTTTATAGGTTAATATGAAATGTAAGGAATGGTTTAATTAACATTTTTCTAAGTAATAATTCTTTTATGAGTTTTACTAAAAACAATTTTCCAAATAGTGTCAAAATTGACATAAAAGTGTTTTTAAAACAAATATTATATTAGTAATTGATATTCAATCCCTAAAAATCTAAGGATCATCCAAGAGACTTATATCATGATATGTGTATCATTAATGGACCACTTGGGGGTCTCTTTTATTTATATAGTATGTTTATTAACTATATAATATAAAAATACAAAGTGACATGGTAAGTGTCAAACTAATTAACTAAGAGTTAAAACTAAAAGATAAGGTTAACATAATGACCCAAACCTGTCTAAATTCTATTTTTTGAGTGGTTTTAGACCAATACCCACCCTAACCTTTAAATAATACAATTTTGGGGCATTAGAAACCGAAGATGAAATTATTATAAAATAATATTTCTACCTTTTCCAAAGGTGCCCCTCACCCATCTTATAAAAGGGCACTCCCCCTTCTCATTAATTCACACCTTCATAGCCTTTTGGTTCGGCCAAAACCTGACCACATACTCTATAATCTTTTCTAACTTCATCCAAAAGGCCTTCCATTAGTCAAAAAGCCATCTTAAGTGTCCCTTTTGATCAAATCAAAAGAAAGAACCCGAAGAAGTGGTAATGATTTCACCACCATTTTTCAAGTTCCTTTCTTCTTCCACTTATTCTTTCTTTGTTATTACCATTCTAAAATAATAAATCCAGTATATTATATATACAATGATGTTATTATAAACATTGTACAACCATATTTCAGTATTCTATCCATCCTCTTAATGACATGTCACCATACGTGCGTGCGTACGGCTTACCGTCTCCATGTCGTGGTGTAATTGCTATTCAAAACATTATTATTTGTATTGTTATAATAATGATGTGTAATTGATGTAAATGATAAATATAACATGATAATGATTCTGTATATATTATATACCATCAAATTAAATATTATTTTTATATCAAAATAATGATATTGTCGCTCGTGCGTACGTACGGACTACCGTCTCCATGAACACGATGAGATTCATTCTCCATCGTATCCATTCAAGTATAATTATCATTTGAAGATTAATAATAATGTTTAAGGACATAATATAATTCCGGATAAGAATAATATACAACCAATCCATAACAAACATTTCTTAAATAACAAAACATATAAAAGAAAATGAGTAAGTTAACACCCGAAACGACAATAATATTAAGATATTATTAGCAAAGAAATGTTAAAAGATCATATAAGATTTCATATTAATGTATATGATTCTTGTATAGTTTAATAAAAATTCTTTTTCCATTATAGAGGAGGTTAACTTACCCCAACCAAGTAAAAGTACAAGGTAAGGGGTTTTCATCTCACTCCTTATTCCCATGAGATTCATTCCATATTGTGGCTTTTACCTTTTGTGTGGTGTATGTACTGCCCATAATTGTATTATTTGTGTAATACAATTTAATTTATGTGTATTTACATATTCATTGTATGATAACTCTTTCATGGGGTGTATGTTTCGTAAGTTACCAAATTGGTAAAGGTTTATTTCTCAATCTCTTCATTATCCGAGGTTGTTTATACGTGATTATACACTGGGACCTCTTTATCATCCACATACATGTTTCATAAAAATGTATTTCAAGTAATTCTTACTATTTTAAAGAATATGGTTTAAAGTCATTTATACCCTTTTTGACTTTTTATAAAATGTTTATAAAGGAATCTTTCCGTCGTTTTCCAAACAAGGTCCTTTTTAACCTTTTTGACAGAATTAAGGTAAGAATGTATTTTTTAAATTATACGGTAGGTGCCATTATTCTCCACCATTATTACACCTTTGAAGCTTACCTTATATGATTATAAGGATATTTTCAAAATAAAGGTTTTCTTTTATAATTATCTGATTTTTAAATGATTTCAAAAAAGAGCTATTTCTCTAAATTATATGAAAATCTAGTGCAAATGTATACGTATTTAACGCAAGCTTAAAAATGTTTTCATAAAACTCGACTCTCGAGTGTGGTAGACAGGAAGGTATTGGGCATAGACCCATCAGGACCTATAATTAGTCAAGCAGTCTCAGAATTAGTTATTTTGTTTTCAGAAGTTTGCATAATGTTATCAGAAAAACACTTGAGTATATTTGAGCAATTTTAAATGTAAGTATCTTCTAAAAAAATTGCATCGGTAGGTTTCATGAGACAAACTAGTGTCTTGGCACAAGTCCTTGACAAAATCTTATTTGTAGTCTTGGCACGGGGCCTTGGCTATGTGGTTATGATAGTCTGGCATTATGCATTCCATCATTATGAAAGTGGTTATTGATATTGCATGTGATTATTCGATTAGTTGAATATCAAAGTGAATAAGTAAATGTCATTATTTCATTTTATTTTTTCCATACTATATTGAAGTTAAAGTTTAAAAGGCATTTATTTTAGTTATACATTGCCTTAAATGTTTATTCTTATTTATGAAATTTTCTGATATATTGTTATCCTTACTAGGAATTTGAGCTCACCCCTTTTCTATGTTTTATTTTTACCAGGATGTGAAGAAGTAATTTATTAATAACCTACAGGGATAGTATGAGGGGATAAGAGTGTGGACTATTGAGACTATATTGTTGTAGTTTTTATTTTATGATGTAATGTAGACTTTATTAATGTATATAGTTATTCCAAGGCTACTAAACTAATTGGTCTTTCGAGATTTGTTCATTCTTGTGATCATTCCAATGTTATGTAATAATGCACCGACTCTGGGTAACTGGGTTCGGGGCGTTTCAGTTGGTATGAGAGGATGTTTAGTACAAACCTTGGAAGCTAGATTTAGATAAACTCTGATTAGTGCACATTGACCAAATATGGACTTTAAGGATTAGTATACAAAAACATCCTAGAAATTTGGTATTGTAGAGATTTTGTGAGTATTCCGAGAAATACATCCATGTCTGGATACGAGCAGGTAGAGGCGGCTGTGGCACAGATGTACCTAGGGGTAAAACCTGAAAACACCACTTTGAGCTAGACTCGAACGGGAACTGGTGCACGACAACGGGCATTGCTGCACTCTTGGTTATGACACTCCCGGGGGATATGCTTAGGATAACTCTCATTTTCTTTACAAATTATTATGAAGGGTTTATGAGTATATACTTCCACAAAGAAAACATTTTAATGAATATGGATTATATCCATCAATAGTTCAATTTATTTTAAGTGTTTTATAAGTATGAAATTATGTATTTTGATTCATAAACTTATCTAGTTTATTCCATTGTTTAGAAATGGCACCCATTGGATGAAATGGAAACCATATCAATGCACGTACCCCATATAGGGATTGCCTCCTACTCAAGATAATTATAGCGGAGCTGGTGATGCAACTGGTGCTGATCAACTAATCACCATAGTGGGACAACTCACTCAGGTTATGAATAATAACCTTACCCGTATGGAGCACCCTGATCCGCAGCATGGAGGATCAATGTTAGATCGCTTCATGAGGAAACAACCACCAATGTTGAATGGGAGTACAAATTCCTTAGTAGCTGAGCAATGGACAAATTTCCTAGAGAAAATATTTCAGGCTTTGGGGAGTAGTGAAAAGGAAAAAGTTTTCATGGCAGTTTACGGCCTCATTGCAGATGCTGATCAATGGTGGCCATTGACTCAAAACACAAAGGAAGATGATGAAGTATCTAATATCAAATGGAGGGAGTTCAAATATATATTTTTAGAAATATACATTCCTCGTGACCATCAAGTAGATATGTAAAGACAATTTCTGAGTTTGAGACAAAAGGAGGATGAGAATGTCGCAATGTATGAGGCTAACATTACAAGGTAAGCAAGGTATGCTGGAGATTATATACGTAACCCAAGAAGTAAGATCGATCATTTATTTGATGGGTTAAAAACATTTCTCCATCGAGCATTAGTCCCACAATCCTTCTCGTTGTACGAACACATTGTCTCATGTGCTATCAAGACAGAGAAAGAATTCTTTATGTCATATGACTTTAAAGCAAAGCAAGAGAATAAGAGATCTGCTAATCAATCTGGGAATGGAAATAAAGGGAAGAAGGGAAAAGTTGAATATCCATCCTGCAGAAAATGTGCGAAGAAACACCCCGGTACTATCTTAGAAGGAATGGGAGTCTGTTACATGTGTGGTGAAAAAGGCCCCCAAGCTTATGATTGCAAGGGGAAGAAGGAAGCTACCAATGACCAATACTATAATTACAGGGATATGGGACATTATCCAAATTAATTTCCTAAGCGTCAGGGGAACTTAACTCAGAAAAAGCCAAGGGATCAAGGCAAAGATTATTCTATCACTACTGCTGAGGTAGAAGCTCCAAAAGACGTGGTGGCAGCTAATTTAATGGTTTCCTCAAGTTTAGAAAATTCATTATTTGATTCTATATCATCTCATTGTTTTATATCTTCCCAGTTTGCTAATAAGATTAGATATTTCCAATTTCATTTATCAAGGGAGTTGTCAGTTAAATCTCCTAAGGGAAGTATCATTGCAACAATGTTTTGTGAATCAATCCCCATTAGTGCACATAAATATTCTGTATCTGCTGATCTCATCGTCATACGTATGATTGAGTTTGATATAATCCTCGGTATGGATTGGATTTTAGAACATGATGTGAAGATTTATTGTAAGAAGAAGGAGGTTACAATTTTTGATGATGATGATAAGGAACACCTTATCTTTAGAGCATAATCGTCACCACTTAATTCTTATCTAGATCCACCCCATGTAGCTCAACTAAATTCAATTATTGGGGAGGAAGAGGATGGAATTACAGTGGGTGAGGAAAGGAATGGTCAAATATAGGATGTACCAATTGTGAAAGAATATGTAGATGTGTTTCTAGAATATTTACCTGGACATCCACCAGAATGAAAAGTTGAGTTTTCCATTGATTTAATTCCTGGATCAAGGCCTATATCGAAGACCCCTTATAGAATGTCCACTGTAGAATTAGTTGAACTAAAGAAACGACTAGATGAATTGATTAATAGGGGATTTATTCACTCTAGTGTTTCTCCATGGGGAGCCCCTGTTCTTTTTGTTAAAAAGAATGATGGATCTATGAGGTTATATATCGACTACTAGGAGATCAATGCTATAACAATAAAGAAAAAGTATCCCCTACCTCGCATTGATGATTTATTTGACCAATTGCATGGAGATCAATAATTTTTCAATAATTGACCTTCAATCTGGATACCATCAGTTGTGTGTGAAGAAGGAAGACATTCCGAAGGCATCATTTTGAACCAGGTATGGGCATTACGAGTTTACAGTAATTCATTTTTGATTGACTAATGCACCCTTTGTATTCATGGATCTGATGAATAGTGTTTCCAAGGAATATCAATATGAATTTGTGGTGGTATTTATTAATGATATCTTGGTATACTCCAAAAGATACGTAGATCAAGAAAATCACTGGTGCATTATCCTGAAGTCTCTGAGAAAACATGAATTATATGGGAAGATTAGCAAGTGTGAATTCTAGCTTCATTAGATTTCCTTTCTTGGCCATATTGTCTATAAAGATGGAATCTCTATTGATACTTCTAAGACCATGGAAATCCAATAATTTCCAGCACCTACTAGTATAAATGAGGTACACAATTTTATTGGTTTGGAAGCTTATTATCGACGTTTCATCTAGAATTTTTCCCGGTTGGCAAACCCATTAACAAAGCACACATGTAAAGGGGTCAAATTTTTTTGGAAAAAAGAGTGTGAAAAATGTTTCGAAAAACTGAAGAGAAGATTAGTCAATGCTCCTATATTGACTCTACCATCGGGGAATGATGGGTTCGTTATTTATAGTGATGCATCGAAGAAAGGACCTGGTTGTGTCCTTATGTAGAATGATAGGGATATTTCCTATGCATCACGACAGTTGAAAATTCATGAACCAAACTATCCTACTCATGATCTCAAGTTAGCAGTTGTGATCTTTGCTTTGAAGATATGGAGGCACTACCTCTATGGTCAAAAATATGAGATTTATACTGATCACATGATTTTGAAGTATATTTTCTCACAAATAGAACTCAACATGAGGCAAAGGAGATGTCTTGAATTACTCAAGGATTGTTATTGTACAATACAGTACCATCTGGGGAAAGAAAACAAGGTGGAAGATGCTTTGAGCAGAAAAGACCATGGAGTTTTGAACAATATGAGAATTGAAAGGGATCCAATTTGCATGGATCTATTGAAGATGGACATGGGAATAACCAGGGAAGGTGAAACATCAATGGTTTTTCAAATGGTTGCCAAACCATCTTTACTAGAAAGGATTAAGAGTTCTCAGACCGATGATAAAGAATTTAAAAAGAAGATTAAAGTTATGAATGATGGGAGATTAAGAGACATTGTGTATGAAGAAGGAATTTTGAAATTTGGGAAGAGGCTTTGTGTTCCCGATATACCTGATCTAAAAATGGAATTGCTGGATGATGCTCATAGTTCCATTTTCCCTATACACCCTAGGAGCTCCAAAATGTATATAGATTTGAAGTAACATTTTTGGTGGGACAAAATGAAGAGGGAGATTGCTGATTTTGTGTCAAGATGTAAGGTTTGTCAACAAGTGAAAGCTGTAAGGCAACAACCTGGTGTAGTATTGCAACCTCTTCCCATAACTGAGTGGAAATGGCATAATATCATGATGGACTTTGTCATGGGACTACCAAATACTCCTAGAAGGAACGATGCAATATGGGTTATTGTTGATCGTCTTACCAAGTCAGCACATTTTATTCATATAAGGGAAGATTTATCACTTGAACGACTATCAAGACTATATATTAATGAAGTTATGAGACTTCATAAAGTAACCCTATCGATTGTTTCTAATCGTGATCCCCGTTGTACTTCAAGATTCGGGAAAAGTCTTCAGAAAGCCTTGGATATTGAACTTCATTTGAGCACTGCCTACCACCCTCAAACAGATGGACAATCAGAACGAACTATTCAAACCTTATAAGACATGTTGAGATCCTACTCCCTTGACTTTCAGGGCATGTGGGATCAATATTTACATCTGCTAGAATTTTCATATAAGAATAGCTTCCATTCGAGTATTCATATGGCACCATATGAAGTGTTATATGGAAAGAGATGTCCCACACCAACCTGTTGGGATGACATTGGTGAAATAAAACATGTAGACCAAGAACTGATGGATGAAATGATGGAAAAGGTGAAGGTAATCGAAAACCATATCAAAGCAGCTCAAAGTAGGCAGAAGAGCTATGCTGATAATCGAAGGAAGGATTTGAAATTTCAAGTCAGTGATCATGTTTTCCTGAAGCTATCTCCATGGAAGGGAGTCATACATTTTTGAAAGAAAGGTAAATTGAGTCCCAGGTTCATCAGACCTTTTGAAATTCTAGAACGAATTGGGGTTGTAGCTTACTGATTGGAAATGCCGCCAAGTCTCTCCAAATTCCACGATGTGTTCCACGTATCTCTGTTGAGGAAATACATGCCTGACCCAATGCATGTACTAGCCTATGAGGAATTTGAACTGGAACCCGATCTGTCTTATTGTGAAGAGCCCATCAAGATTCTTGATATGAGAGAACAAGTACTAAGAAACCGGACGACTCGTCTGGTAAGAGTCTTGTGAAGAAACCATAAGATGGAAGAGGAAAAGTGGGAACCCGAGGAACCTATAATGAAGAACCACCCGAGTCTTATCATGCGGTAGTACTCTAGAAATTTCGAGGATGAAATTATTTGAAGGAGGGGAGAATGTAACACCCCAGGCTTCTACGGTACGCTTCTCTTTGAATAATGCAATAGCGTGTATTGTATGCAACATCGAGTTCTAACACACCACAACCAATCAAACAAGCCATTATGAATAGTAATACCCACTTTTTGAAATTTATAAATTTTATTTTTCAAAATGGACTTCATTTTTGGATTTGGAATATCGAAATTAGCCTAGGGTGATTTTTTGGTATTTTTTATGAAAAACACCAATTTTTTCTGAATAGTGAAACCACTAAGTGGTAGTTAAAAAACTGAATTTTTCATAAAACATAATTTTACCGCTTCTATGAGTGGAATTTTGAAAATCCAAGCGACATGGTTAATATCAAGGATTAAAATTTGGTTCAATGAGATGAAAATAATTTTTGGTGAATAGTAACTTTTTACTTTTATTTACCACGGTTAAAAGTAAATAGGGTAATTAAGGGTAAAAATGATATTAATATTACCCTAACACATGTCCTAATTTATTTGGACAAGTTTATCTCAACCAAAAACAACCTTATGAATAAAATATTATCATTTAGGTCCACTTGGATTAGATTAGGACATTTATTATTATTTAATTCAAAGAAGAGTTGAAAGAGTTAAAATCAATGTTTATTTACCAAAACATTTTTAATATTGGGTTATACATAAGGCAAATTCGATTGTAAATATTCATTAGAAAGATAAAATGATTTAATAAATAATGATATTTTATTTATAATTTTTATAGTATAAATAATTTAATTTATTTACAACACAATGATGATGCAGTAATTACCATAATAGTGACAAATTAAAATAATTGATATTTTTAATACCCAAATAAATATAATTTTAGACTTTATATGAATTAAAATAATTTTAAAGGTTAATATGACATGATAGGAATGATTTAATTAACTTTTTTTTAATTAATCATTCTTTTATGATTTTCACAAAAATCAATTTTCCAAATATTGTCAAAACTGACATGAAAGAGTTTTTAAAACAAATATTATATTATTAATTGATATTCAATTCCTAAAAACCTAAGGTTCGGCCAAGATACTTATATCATGATAGGTGTATCATTAATGGACCACTTGGAGGTATCTTGGAGGTATATAGTAATTTTAGTAACTATATGATATAAAAATACAAAGTGACATGATAAGTGTCAAACTAATTAACTAAGAGTTGAAACTAAATAATAAGGTTAATATAATGACCCAAACCTATCTAAATTAAATTGGTTGAGTGGTTTTCGACCCATACCCACCTTAACCTTTAAATAATCAACTTTAGAGGAATTAGAAACCGAATATGAATTTATTATAAAATAATATTTTTAGCATTTCTAAAGGTGCCCCTCACCCCTCTAATAAAAGGGCACTCCCCCTTCTCATTAATTCACACCTTTAGAGACTTTTGGATCAGTCAGACCCTTCCCAAATACTCCCTCAACTCCCCTCACTTCATCCTAGAGGCCTTCCTTTAGTCATGAATTCTACCTATGGAGCCCTTTTGATCAAATCAAAAGGAAGAACCCGAAGAAGAGCTAATGATTTCACCACCCTTTTTCAAGTTCCTTTCTTCTTCCACTTCTTCTTTCATTGTTATTAACATTATAAAATAATAAATCCAGTATATTATATATACTTTGATGTTATTATAAACATGGTACAACCATATTTCAGTATTCTATCCATCCTTTGAATGACATGTCACCATACGTGCGTACGTACGGCTTACCGTCTCCACGTTGTGGTGTAATTGTTATTCAAAACATTATTATTTGGATGGTTATAATAATGATGTGTAATTCATGTAAATTATAAATATAAAATTATAATGATTCTGTATATATGATATACCATCCAATTAAATAATATTTTAATATCAAAAGAATGATATTGTCACTTGTGCGTACGTACGGACTACCGTCTCCACGAACACAATGAGATTCATTCTCCATCATATCCATTCAAGTATAATTCTCATTTGAAGATTAATAATAATTTCTATGGACTTAATATCATCTTGTATATGAATAAGATACAACCTATCCATAAAAAACATGTCTTACATAACAAAACATATAAAAGAAAATGAGTAAGTTAACACCCGAAATGACAATAATATTAAGATATTATTAACAAAGCAATATTAAAAGATCATATATGATATAATATTAATGTATATGATTCTTGTATAAATTAATAACAATTATTTCACCATTACAAAGGAGTTTAACCTACCCCATCCAAGGAAAAGTACACGGTAAGGGGTTTTCATCTCACTCCTTATTCCCGTGAGATTCATGCCATATTGCCACTATTACCTTTTGTGTGGTGTATGTACTGCCCATAATTGTATTCTTTGTGTAATACACTTTTATTTATGTGTATTTACATATTCATTGTATGATACCTCTTTCATGGGGTGTATGTTTTGTATGTTACCAAATTGGTAAGGGTTTATTTCACAATCTCTTCATTATCTGAGGTTGTTTATACGTGATTATCTACTGGGACCTCTTTATCATCCACATACATGTTTCTTAAAAATGTATTTTAAGTCATAATTACTATTTTACAGAATATGGGTTAAAGTCATTTATACCATTGTTTGACTTTTTATAAGAATTTTATAAAGTAATATTTCCGTCGTTTTCCAAACAATGCCCTTTTAACCTTTTTTGCAGAATTATGGTAAGAATGTCTTTTTTAAATTACACGGTAGGTGCAGTTATTCTCCACCATTATTACAACTTTGAAGCTTCCCTTACTTGCTTATAAAGAAATTTTCAAAATAATGGGTTTCTTTTATAATTATTTTATTTTTAAATGATTTCAAAAAAGAGATATTTCTCTCAATTATATGAAAATACTGTGAAAATCTATACGTATTTAACTCAATCTTTAAAATGTTTTCATAAAACCCGACTCTCGAGTGTGGTAGACAGGAAGGGATTGGGCATGGACCCATCTTGGCCTGTAATGAGTCGAGAAGTCTCAGAATTAGTTATTTTGTTTTCAGAAGCTTGCATAATATTTTTAGAAAAACACTGGAGTATATTTGATCAATTTAAAAAGTAAGTATCTTCTAAAAAAATTGCATCGGTAGGTCTCATAAGACAAACTAGTGTCTTGGCACAAGGCCTTGACAAAATATTATTTATAGTCTTGGCACGAGGCCTTGGATATGTGGTTATGATAGTCTGGCATTATGCATTCCATCATTATGAAAGTGGTTATTGATATTGCATGTGATTATTCGATTAGTAGAATATCAATTTGAATAAGTAAATGGCATTATTTCATTTTATTTTTTCCATACTATGTTTATGTTCAAGTTCAAAAGGCATTTGTTTTAGTTATACACTTCCATAAATGTTTATTATTATTTATGAATGTTTCCGCTATATTGTTATCCTTACTGGGTATTTGAGATCACCCATTTTCTATGTTTTATTTTTCCCAGGATGTGAAGAAGTAATATATGAATGACCTGCAGGGATTGTATGAGGGGATAAGAGAGTGGACTATGGAGACTACACTGTTGTAGTTTTCATTTTATGATGTAATGTAAACTTTATTAATCTATCTAGTTATTCCAAGGATTCTAAACTAATCTGTCTTTTGAGATTTGATCTTTCCTGTGATCATGCCAATGTTATGTAATAATGCACTGACTCTGGGTAACTGGGGTTGGGGAATTACATCTATATTGGTGCAATGAGGGGGATATTTCCTCCTAGATGATTTCTTAAAGCCTTAGTGCTCATTTGGTAACTCGAGGAGATGTGGGGACACATAAGGATACAGTCTAAGAAATTCTATGTAATTCCATGAAAATACATATAGTTGTTGCTTCAAGAATGTAACGTACCTTTATTTCTCCTAAAGTGGCATGGACGCACTGATTCAATTAGGTTACCATTCCTCCTTTATTCCAATTTTTATTTCTCTAAGATCATTTATGGTAGTGAAGATTCCTTCTACAAATGTTATAGGGGGAATCCCAAAGATCATCCTCATCCATTTCCATTTCTGAGTTTGAGTAGGCTCACTCAAGTGAGGATGGTGACTTTTGGGGCCTCTTTTTCACTATTTAGATGAGATATTGTGGAAATAATTTGGGAGTAATTCTTGCTAAGGAAAATAAAACTCTAGACTTCTAGGATCAGATCTGCTACCTCGACCATGTTTATGGGAAGCACATAATCATTTTTGAGCATGCTCTAAGGATGTACAGGGGTAGTCCCTAATCTATTGGGGGATACCACTCGTGTATCATCATCTATCATCATTTTCTTACCTATCTTATTATAGAAATATTTTTAATCATATATGGAATCGAAGGCCTTGAATGGGGATTTTTCACCATGTAATATACCGACCATTCCATTGATGTTATACATCAAACATTAATGGAATGTTGATGGTAATTTGAGGTGGCTATGGATCGAAGTTATCCCAAGAAGGATATTGTATATGGTTTCTTTCTATACTTCCATGAAATAGGAATTAGATATGAGCTCCCCAAAACGAGGATTTGAGTTTGATATTCCTGAGGGGTCACTGCTCACGCATATCATACCCTTTAATGGCCAACCTAGTAGGGGAAATCCCCTTCACCAAACCCCAATCATCATAGGTTTCAGAATAGGATAAGATTGATCCCTGATCCATTATCGATCATCACCCTTTAGAAATTGGCATTATTGAGTCTTCCTGAAACATATAGGGGTATGATGTTACTATTTATGGCCTCTTCCTAGTCTTGATCAGTGAACGAAATAGAAACATGACATCCCAAATATATAGTCTATGTTCTATATTCCTTGGTAGATGTGACCTCTTTTTAGAACTATTGGTGGACCTAGAGGGATTCAATAAGTTACTAACCGAATTATTTTGAGAGATGGATCATGTCTAGGATTGAGATCTTGAATGGGAATGCAGCCATCTATTTTAGGATGTCATACTTTTGTTCCAGAGGTCAACACTTCCTGATGTACTCTTGGTCATGTGGCTTGGGAGACAAATCTCTCAATGTAGATGAACCTAGTATTGGAGATGAGGTTGAGGGAATATCTGCTACTAGTGGTGCATGTCATGTTGGCCTTCCATATTGCTTGGGTTTGTTGGGTTGAACCCATGTTAAATGGGCATGCAAGAAAATCGGGTGATGGTGATTGTTGGAGGGTTCCACAGCACCTTCATGTCTCCGTTGAGTCTACCGAAGTGATTTCCCATGATTCTCAGCTGCATATATGTCTTCCATGGGGATAAAGCTAGAATATTGAGCTCTTCTACATCTGTGTTGTCCCATATATCCTCGACCTCAATGCAGAAGACCTCTTCTCGAGTTATTTGCTGGAAAACCATATTTAGGAGCATACTCATCATTATAGAAGGGGTTAATCAAATTCATTATGTAGAAATAATGAAATATAATCACCTCGTATATTGAGGATTACATTTTGTGGGGTGATTCTCATGTTTCAGATGTCATAGGGAAGAAATCTACAAGAGTCAAGGCTTGATTTTGAGCATATTATGTTTCTAATTCCTCTATATCTTCCTTTTTTATGGTTGCGCACAACATTGGGAGGTACATTAAAATTATCCTTCTTGGGTGGTGGATCTTCCAAATTTTTTAGTATATGTTCTTTCATGGTTCCATGGGTTCAACCAACTATTTTTTGCATCATCCAGTTGTCAAAACTTTGTGCTCACCTAGTCGGAACATGCTGTCAATCCTTCCCTTCTTATGAATTGGGGATGGAAATGACGGCCACCTAATCTGGGGAGTTATCTAGTGTCACATGTCCTTAGTAAAACATACCTTGAAGCACATCCTTTAAGATTAAACAATTCGAGATATTATGACCCAACCTTCTGTGGAAAGGGAAGTAATCGGAACAATCAGTGAGGTTGACTTCCTCAGGACACATGGTTTATGGGAGTGTGAGAAAGTTATTATCCATGGATACCAATAAATACCATGAGACTTGTTTATTTAGGAATGAGTATTCTTTTTTTATCTATTCATCAAATCCCGGGAGACCCATGTTTCTCTATGATTCCATCTCGGGGCGAATTTGCGGTTGTCTTTGCCCAGCATGAGGTACTGGAAAGTTTGGGTCTTGCCTACGAATTTGGATGGTCACTACCATAGGCTTGAGTGAAATAGGTACAAATTCTACTCTACCTATATTTCCCCCCCTGTGTCTTGGGTATGAGTCGATACGTAGATTGGATTCACTGAATAGATTCTTCAAGTTACTGTTCTGTTTAAGTTAACACTTGGAATCCACCAATATATTTCATAGGGAATAGGGGTGTCTGTAACTCATCCCTGAGGTTCTCCAAACAAGTTCTAGCAACTATTCCCCTGAGAGATGGATACTGATTGAATTAGTCAAACCCTTACTCCATTCTATAGTGTTAGACACCCTCTCATTCTCACGCTATTTTTAGTTCTTCATTTTGATGATCAGTGTCTTTCCCTTGTGGGGAAATAAATTATTAAAAGAACTGATGATGAAGGTCTTCTCATCCTATGACAAATCCCACTGGTAGGTTGTTCTTCCAGAAGAGGCCAACCCTACTAGAGTATGTGAAAAACACCTTAACTTTGTCACCTCATGTTGATATCAAGGACCCATCATTGGACCACATAGGGACACAACATGTGTGAGATTATACTCATGGTCTCCTGAACCATAGAAGGAATAAAATGCAGGATTGTCAAATTTGGGTGGAGGTGGGTTATCACCCACCCATTTAGGATATGGCTTCCTTTTGAGATGTGTCGGCGCACGTTTCCCTTCCACGGACTCTATTAGATTGGACAAGTATTCAATGGAATTGATTGGATCTAGGAAAACTATATCTTGGGCCACCTCTTGTCTATATGTAGCATGTGGGAGCTGTTGTGGTGGTCCCATTTTCATCTCTCAATGATCCATGAATCATCCTATGACTGAGGAGTTACCATGGTGTGGGGAGGATGTCACCACAATGGAAGAAATTACCAATTGTATTTTTCTTACTCATATATGTGGATTGGGTTTCTAGTTCTGTAGCCTGCGTGATATTCAGACACTACTCTTTTAGGTGGATAATCCATGGGAGGAAGAACATTTTTCTCTAGTTAAAGACGATACCTAATGGTAATATTTCCCCTAATAGTCTCCTCATTAAACTACCAGAGACTGTATATTTCACTATAATTTTGTGAAAAATATTCTTTTATGAATGAAAATTGTGATAAAAACACATATTTTCCTTTTTATTATTAGTATTCTGCTGAGGAGTTGGAAAATCATTATTTTTTGGTGCCATGTCTTGGAGTTGCCTTTGGTTTCGGGTGTACACAAACCCATTTGGTGAGTCACAATCACCATTCTCCTAGGGTAAATTTCCCATGCTATTTCCTTCCTCATATTTATCTTGATCAATGTCATCCATGCAAATAGCAACAACATTCACAGAGTCGTATCAAAAAATAGTGTTTTTTCCATCGCTCTTGACATCGAAAGCTTGTTCTGTGCAGCTTCCATCATGGTCCTTTTTTAAACCCTTGTTCTTATTGGACTATTTTTACATGAAACCCCTGTGGGGTATGATTATCTTCGATATATGCTAATCTATTATTTTTTTATGAACAATGACCTTGAGGGAGTTTCCATTCAGAATTTTTGAGCAAGCCCCTACCAACATGGGTTTATCTTGCGGCGGTAGCAACTGGTGGGACTTCAACTGTTGTTTCCTTCCTCTCATACTAGGGAATATTTATTCCGTCTATGATGTTGTTGATGGTAAAACTCCCCTCATCCATATGGGGTGTGGAAGGTTTAGAATCACTATTGATGTCTCAGAGGTCCATTTAAGAGACATCAGATCTTGAGATGGTGATTGAGATATAAATTCTCCCAGCCCTGTGGGTGGGGGTTCCTCTATGATTATCGAAGGCACATATTAGATACTCTCGGGAATTATAGACCCAATGGATGTATTCAGTTGTAGATATTCATATTTCCTAGGTTCCTACGTTCCCGTTATGGAAACATCCACTATAGTCTCTATAATATGGAGAAATTGTTCTTTTTTGAGAGTTGGGTTAGACGACGGACCATGATGAGGGTCATTTCTAATGGGAAGTTTTTCTGGTGATCAAAACTTTGGGACCCTTGTTTAGGATGTACTTATGTTATATCTAGGGGAAAATGTTGAATTCCTATTAGCTATCCTTCTTCTGTGTCAATGGTGTTTATGCACCATTAGAGCGTGGGCGTTCATTTGCAGGGACCAACTAGCCCAAGCATTACCTGGTCCCCTAAGTTCTCTAGAGGATATAACATTCCAATATTCCATATCAAAAGGGATCTACTATTCTAGGGGAGTGAAAACATTTTACACTTCATACAATCCCCACCCTCGAATGCTGATTCCTAACATGACTTTGGAGATCAATTGGAAAGGTTTTGTGATCCAATGACGACAATAATGTTGTATATTATTGTTGTTCTTTCCCTGTCTTGGATATCATTCCATGGAGATAGTATCTTGGTCAAGATGAAAATAGAGTATCCTAATCATCTAGAGGTGACACTCATACTCGGGATAAGGGAGATATCAATTCTGCATTCGTTGATGAGTAGACCACTTATTTTTTCCATAGATAAGGAAGGCACTCCACTTCTAGCTCGTCGGGGACCTCATAGGTAGAAGTAATGAGGGGACAGAAAATGATAGGGAGGTTGTTTCTAGATACCTTTCTTTATATGTTGATATCAGCCTTCTCTTCGCCAGACGTACATGCCTCCATTGAGTTAGAGAATATAAAATGGGTCTGATGGTCACCTGTAGATGGGAGTGGAGTACTGCTGGAAGTTGAGGGGGAACTGTATACCATTGACCGTAGTGTTTTGAGCACCTCTCTATAAGAAGGTTTCAGGGCTTTATTCACAACTCTGTATGAAGGTGCCTGGGAAAATGTATGATTTCTTTTCCCATGGGAGATATCATTATGGGGAGGGTGAGTATTTTGGATGTTAGATGTAGAGTCCCTATGATCCATCTCCACACTGCCATGAGGAGGAATATTGTGGTATTGAATGACTTCTACTTCCTCTTCAATATAAGAGATGACTAACCATTGTAGAATTAAAAATGTTTCTCAAATAGCCTTAAGGACACTAATGTTGATCACATTAGGAATATGATCGGTGCTCCACGTCGTGGTTGAAATACGTCATCCTGAATTTTGTGGTTGTGATGAGATATGATCATGTTGTATGATGGTCACCAAAATCTATATATAACCATACAGTAAAGTGGGAGTTTGATCTTAGTATTTAAAGGCTCTCAGAATATGTTGATGATGTGTCTCAGTATTTTCAATAATATGATCATGACTCGAGGCGTATTCCGCTCTCACTAGAATAGCCTCGGTAGGAATATGGATATGAAACTTTCTTGAATATTCATTCCCCACTGAAATAATACGACACACCTTTTTAATGGGAGATTGAATATTGGAATTCTCCTAAATTGTGTTTTATTTATGCCGATGCAGTCGTTCATCGGTGGAACTAGGAATATACACCATGTTTCCGTAATCTACTAGAGTATTCCAAGTAGATTTGCTGATTAAAATATGAGCATGTTTTGAGGATTGTTCCATTATTAAATGGTCATCCTCAGCCAAAACGGGGGTATGGGACCAGTCTTGGGCATTTGGGATTTGTTGTCATACGTTTTTTGATAGGCATGTGCCCCCGTCCCAAGGTGTGTGTCGCTCTTATCTGGTGTGACCTGATTGGGATGTGAGTATGAGCCCAGTCTGATGTCTCTCCCTTCACTATAATATGTAGGTAATCCGCTCAGGTGGGAGTATGAGTGTTTGGTTGCTCTGGTACAACCACTCAATCATACTGATCAGATTGTTGAGTCATCCCAGCTATTGGGAACTGATTATGAACCACTCCCTTTCCCTACAACAATTCCAGAATATGTTGGTAGTTCACTTCATCCATTTCTAAAATATATTTTAATTTTATCAATGTGTGCGCAGTAATATAAGCCTACACATTCTATTTATCCATAATCTATTGACATACATCATCGATTAAAGTAGGAATAGACACCCTCTTTTTTCCTCCATGGACCATCGGAGTATGCCTATGGACTTCAGCAATGGGGGTAGAAGTATGAGCCTCCCCTGTTCCTGATTCAAGGATATTTCAGGAGACTTTTTTTGAATGAGTAGGGATGTGGGTGTTCTTTATTTTCCCATCCAGGGTGTTGTGGAAGGCATCCTTGGTGGGATAAGGGATATGATCCCTCTCCTAGATGGCGTTGGGGATATTCCTATAGGCTTGTTTTGATTTGGAATGGATATGCTCCAGCCTATTGGTCCTTACCAGAGTATGCTGGTAGGAGTCATCGGTAGTAGTGGCGATATGATCCCTCTAATGGATGTCCATCATCCTATTCCACTAGTTATTCCTCCTTGTTTCATGTCCATAGGCATTAGAGGTGGCTTCCTGATGGTTGGTACCCTTAGTAGATGACTGATGGGTACTAATAGGTTGATGTTGGAGATAATAGTTAATAGGGTCCCTCCTTAGTGGTACCCAAGTCGGCCGAGATCCAGATCAGGCCTCTTGATCCACCTTCATCTGGTATGGAATGTGTAGGATATCATGCTCTGAGGATAAGATCCCAAATTAATGGGGGTTATGAGCATAGTGGAATCCTTTGTTGGACGGTGTGAGTTCGTCGGCCGCCATGCCTCTAGGATCATGCTGGCACCCTACAAGGTAGGGATTATACCATATTTGTGGTACTAACAAGTCATTGTGTTTTCCACCGCTGTTTGAGTTGTTTAGAAGGTGAGATCATTTTAAAACCAACAAGGATTAGGGTAGAACATTAAGTTCTAGAATAAGTGTTGGAGGATGAAGGCATTCTCTTGTTTAGGGGTCTTTAATCAGAGCAGTATCTGCAATCATGTAGAAAATAAAGAACAAGGATATAAATTAGTTCTATATCAGAGGCATAATGATTCTAAATCAGATATTCATAGTTAACGATGTTGTACTATTTTCCCATCCAATCAATTCTTATCACGTGGACTTTTCTGTGCAAGGATAGACTTACGAAGATCCAATTTTATACTGGTCTTTTTGTATAGGATTTTTAGAAAAAAGCTTCCCAATAGTTTGATGTTGACTCTATCAGTTTTGTTTGCATATAAGGTTCAATCCACATGGATCAATAGATTATAGCCCAAATGGTTCTTATAAAATAGAATCACATCATGGTCTCCATTTTTGATTCCTTGGGAAAATGTGATGGTCTAGAAACAAAATGGTCGGATGGGGACTGGCAGTATATTCTTTTTATCTTGTTAAGGAGGTCGCACAATCGAGTATCTCTTTCTAGATTTTCCATTTTTGTTTCATTGGAATTTGCGGTTATCACCATTACTTGAAACCCCCAATGGTTCCCCTATCTATAGCTGTGTGCAGACCTACTACCCAAAGACCGTTTTTCATCTAGGTTTTTAGGCCCATTGACTCTTACGGATTTGCAATGGTTGAGAGGATGGTAGGTCGGCCTCCTCAAACCCTTTTGTGGGGAATTGTTTCCAACACTTGGACTTTCTTATAGATTTATGATATGTTTTTGAATCCCATCATAATCTCAATATGGGACTGATTTCCTTAAAAGAAATAATAGATTATTCCTCTTATAGATTCATAAGGATTTGGATCCCGTTGGTGAGTCCACCCATATGTATATGATGTTCTTAATAATTTTCTGACAATGATGGACATCTTATATGTTGAATTTGTATGACCAAGTTCTTCGAGATATGTTCTCGTATATGTTGATGGTTAATATCCTTAAAACTAGATTTAAGCATCGTGAGGCATCATACATATCCTGGTTATTGCAGGAATCGAAACACAAGTAGTTCGTTTTTTTGCTGGGGCATACACTCTAAGGCTACCCTTGTAACCATTATTGGATGTCATAGTGTAGATTCCATGACCATTGAAACTCCCTAAGCCCACTTTAGTTATTCTCATAGTGGGAAAAAAGGGGGTAACAAGTGGTTGATGTAATTGCTTTGAATCAAGGGAATTGATGTTGGGGATTCCCTCAATGACCAATATGGAGCTCAATCCTCGAGGATAGGTTGCATACGTATCCTTAATGTGGCAGGAATAAGAGTCATCACAGTTCCCTTTTTGGGGCTTACACACTGAGATTTTTTATTGATCGAGGCTTACATGATAAGGATGAACATTATAATTAAATCCTAGGATTCTCTAGAAATATCTACTTAACATTTAGAAGAGGATGTGTGTCCTATATTACATGTTGTTGAAGCCATCACGTGACATGGCTTGATTCATATAATGAGTGTCATGAGAGTCATTTTGTGCTAGTCTGAGGGGCGCCAAATTTTCCATTTGACACCTTTGGAGGAAATCACAAGTCCTATCAAATTCATATAGAGGATATCATGAGCCTAAATTGACTCACCCAGGGTGTGTTGTGAGTGCTTGGAAATCATTCCTCGAGTCATTGTGAGGCTCAGATTACATGAACAAGAACTACTATGGGAGTCGGTCGATGTATCTTGAGGAATTAACATGTCCTATGTGATGATCCCATAGGATTATAAAGATCAATCAGACATTCATTGGTGAGACATGTGGCTTGTCTCGACATGTACAGAGTATCCCACGTATCCCAGACGATATGCAAGAGGAGCATCGTGAGACCTGGGTAACGCATCCAGGTGCTATCGCGTGTCCTTAGATGACACACACAAATTGCATGAGGGCCATCATAAATTAAATTTTTATAATCCTTTCATGTTATATATTTATTTACAACCATGAATCAAAGAGATATTGGATGTTCAGTACCAGTTTATGCAGAGGCTCTCTTGATCTGGAAAACATGCACTATATGCTTTTCATGTCTCTCCAAGTGTCCTTTGTGTGAACTGTGGATGATCGTGTGAGTGGATGTATTCCTAGAATATGAATACTACCCCTACCTATCAATTTATTACCCAGAGGAGGCTGTTCAGTCATTTAATCTCTCTGAATTCATTGGACCCGCAAGTTTGGGCGTCTTGTGAGCGCGGTAGTGGCATGTCATCGCATCGGTCAAAGTGGTTGCCGAAGGTCATCACATCTGTTTTTTGGGTAGTAGTAGTGGTTAATTTTTCTTACTGGGGAGGGGTATTTATAGGCCTCACCACCACACGTATCTTTTAGTTTGTGTGACGTATATGTCCGGAGTCCATGCTAGCACCACGCAGTCAAGGGTGTCATCTAATTTTCAGCGATCGTAAACACTTCTATTGACATGTCCTCCATCAGATTATGATCGACTATCAAAGGCTTGTTTGATCATGAAGAAATTATTAAGGACTACCATATTTCCATTTCTACATGCCCAAATTATTTTTCAAGACCCTAGTGTCTACTAGAAGATACTTGTGAGACCTTGGGTGACTTGGATTGGGGTTTTTGTGGGGTCACAATTCGGGGGTGCTGAGTGCGTCATGTGTCCTCCAGCGACCAAGACTACCTCTCGACTCCTCCATTTTGATACCCTTTGTTTTATATTGAAGTTTTCTTAAGGCACATGAGATTTCATATGTGTTATTAAGGATATATCCTCTATTTTCTAGAGATGTGTAGTGTGACCCATATGGGACACACGAGAGTGCACGAGAATTCCCTGGGTTAGTCTATATGTCTTAGTGTTTCATGGAATTTATTGTGCTTGCGTAGTGACTTCTATTCAGTGAGGATGATATGCATCTGAGGGAACTCAGCATCTCTCTGGATGTCATGGGTGTGTCATATGTCCTTCAGTGACCATGAACCCCTCTCACCTCATCCTTTTTATGTCCTCTGTTTTAAGTGAAAAGGGTCAGTTAAAGAACCGTAAAAATTCAAGGGAATTTTTTTTCTTAATTTTCTTTGGGATTTTAAAAGAACGCGGTTTCTAACGGCAGCTGATTCTGAGGCCCGGTGTGCCTGAAATCATTTTCCGAAGTTCAGCTCAGGTACGTTCCATGAACGAATGAGCGGGTTTTTCTAACTTTTGTACCGGTGCTCAGAATAGAAATCTGAGGGCACCAATGAAACCGCAGCGCCGGTAATTACTTAAGAACAACTTTTCCGAAGTTGTGTTTTCTCGGGTGAGGTTTTTAATTAAATGGGTTAACTAAAGAATAAAATAAAATATTGTGCTACAAATTTTATTTTTATTTTAGGTAGTTTAAACCTATGCTTGGTGGTTGGAGTGGGACCCACTAATATCCTAACTCCACTAGGTAGAATATTAGTGAGGTGGGGCCCACACGATCTCTGCCCCCTTTATTTCCTTTTTGCCTCCCACGTGCATTTAATTTGGTAACTCACCCGTGCCCCCTCTTAAATTCCAGGTCAATGCTAATGTTTAATTGGATTATTAAACGCCTCATTAATTGGTCAACGCAAGTTAATTAAATCGTGTTTTAATTTTGAATTTCAAATAAGGGATGACAGGAGTACTAAAATAAGGCGAACCCTAATTTTATTATTGTTGTTTCGTTGTGAGAGAAGGATTGTAGAAGAATTTCTCATGCCTTGGAATCCTCATCTTCCTCCTTGAAGAACATGAAGAACACATTGTCACCAACGAAGAACACCGACCTCCGATGAAGGACGAAGATTAACGATGATTCCTCAGAGATCGACGACGCAACACCGTGTACCGCGGCACCGATGATCCTCTTCTCCACGACGCCATGTGCTGCGACGCCGATGATACTCTTCTCCACGACGCCGTGTACCGCGACGCCAACGATCCTCCTTCCATGACGTCGTCTTCCGTGACGTCCCTTTCCCGCAACAAACCTCATTCAACAACTTTATCAAGGTTGGGGGTATGGTGTAATTTAATTTATGTGGATTATATCCTTGACATATGATTAAATTGTTGAATTTTGTTTGAACCACTAACGCGGTGGGTGAGGACCAACGAACAAGTCCGAGCCCACCGATTTATCAGTTCTTGATGCACGGAACGTTGGGAAATGATGAAACGGGACCGTTCAGCGATTGAAGGCCATCACATTAATCTATGGGTCACGAGACAACCCTAGGCGCAGACGAGAGCAAGAACGGACCACTAGAGCGGCTCCGATGGCCCCCGGTTTTCACCGAAGGCAGCGGCTGGCACCATCCGGCCGCCCGGAGGCATCGGCGTTCCAACGCGCCACTAGGAGGGACCGCCGCGGCTAAAGCCGCGGTGGCATGTGACCGGGAACATGCGGCTAGGCGGGACCTGGGGGAGACGCGATGCCCAGCACCGCGTCCGCTGGAAAATGAGTGGCCCCCACGTGGGGCCATAGTATCAATCAAGGGGGGCACCCCCCCCCCTCCCCCACTTCCGCTCGGATCGGCCAGCACCGAGATGGCCGATTGGGGCGCCCCCGCGCCGGGCCAACTGGCCGCCCTGGCCGGACCGGTGGGGCCGGGCCGCGCCGATTGGGTCGGGCCATGCCCACCGGGCCGGACCATGCCTTAAAGGGTTGGACCCAGGCCCGGTTCAGGTTGACCCGGTTTGGGCCGACCCAGGGGGTCTCGTGTCGGGTCGGTCTCGGGACCAAAAACTACTAAAACCGGACAGGTTCATTGTTTTGCCCATATCAAGGGCTACGAACCTCCGATCGATGCACCATCAGTTGCATGGAAATCCTTGGAATGCGACAGTTGTTTTGGAATATTACACACAAGGTTTTAGAGAACTTTGGGTATGGCCAGGTTGGTTCGAACACGAAACCAACCGGGCCCTCGAGCGGAAATGCTTATAACTTGAGCTCCGGATGTCTGATTGACGTGCCATCAACTTTGTTGGATTCTTAATAGTGATACAGATCTTTTGGAATACTCCTATCAATTTTCAGACACAGTTGGAGTGTGGTCATATTGGTTTTGACTTAAAAACCAATCGGGCCCCTGCAACGAAAAATGCCAATAACTCTCAGACCGGGCGTCCGATTGACGCGCCGTCTATCACGTTGAGTTCCTCTTATCGAGAAGGAACCTTGGGATACATCAAATCTGGACTACGCATCAGTTGATGTATCGACCCCCTTGGATCGTGGAGCAGACCATCCCAGAATCGAGCATGCTGTGTGCGGGAACCCTAGAGCTGGTTGCAGCTGCGATGAAGACTGCAATGAAATCCTATGTGGGGTCGGCAGCGATGAAGACCAAACTGAAATCCTCTGTGGGTTCGACGGTGATGAAGACTGCACTGAAATCCTCCGTGGGTTCGGCAGCGATGAAGACCGTACTGAAATCCTCTGTGGGTTCGACGGCGATGAAGACTAAACTGAAATCCTACATGGGTTCGGGAGCGATGAAGACCATACTGAAATCCTCCGTGCGTTCGACGGCGATGAATACTGGTCTTGTATCCTACATGGGTCTGGCAGTGCTTGACTCTGTTCTTGCTATCCTACATGGGTTTGGCAGAGTAGATGGTCTGTATCCTATGTGGGTCTGACAGCTTAGCTGGTTTAGTATCCTACGTGGGTCCCAACATAGATGAATCAGTGGGTATATCTGATCATATCTATCACCTTACGAAGAAGTAGACCTATGTGAGATGAGTCTTGACATCCAATCAATATCTTCGATATGATTGACTAGATTTCTTATTTGGATTGGGTTGTGTTATCCTGTGTGGTTTGGGTTGTACTATCCTGTGTGGACGTGATCGAACTTGGGCTCGGGTGTTGGAGCCGAACTGGAATTGATGACTTAGGTATATGTATGGGAATATACCTATGTAGTGTTGGATTTTTCTTCATGATTGTATCTTTCCTTTGTGGATTATCATTTGTGGATTCTGGGAGACCTTAGGGGGTCTCAGGGTCCCTACTGAGCAGCAAATACTCACCCCTGCACGGGTTATGCCCACAGTACGTTGTGTTGGATGCAGAGGGAGGACAACACTGATCGTGATTGATGCTTATGGAGCTAGTCGGTACCTGGAGGTGGAACACTGGGCGGAACGTACACGGAGCAGACGATTGGACCCGATGGGATGAGGAGGCTATCTATACCCACCCTTCAGGTGGGACTTCCAGTGGACGGCTCGACGTTGTTGCTTTACTTTTAGTTGTTGTACTTTCATTCCGGTTATACTTTACTTTCAGTTTGGTTTTGTATTCTGGACCACTTACTTTTCTGCATTACTTTTGTACCCAGTTTTACTTAGTGTTTAATTCTGCTTGCTTACTCTGTGGTGTTTGTTTACTTTATAAAGGCAATTCCTTCCCCTTTTGTCGGGATTTATGCCTTGGTGCTAGTCACTAGCCCCTGGCCTATGGGAGGTGGGCTTGGGGTAGTCACGACACGGGTCCCAAGGAAGGGTCGTGACAGGTCAAGAGTCAGGCAACATTGAAAAATTAATATTCATAATATTTAATATATTTTTGGATGATATCTTTCATGATAAATTTGGTTCATATAAGGGTGTGTGAGTATTTTATGGACAAAGCCACATGTTTTTCTTCAAAGCGTCGTGGAGTTACCTAGGAGCGTGCATGGACTTCCATGTAGTGGGGTAGACTATGCATTGAGGACTCATGGAATCCCTTGTATCTTCAAGGGTGTGTCGCATGACTATCAGTGACCATGAACCCCTCTATCTTTCCTCCTTTCATCTCATTCGATTTATGTGATGAAATATCAGAGGTCTTGTGAGTTGGACTGAATATTATCAAATGATTTTATTCTTCCCAATGGTGACTTGGTGCAAGATTGTTGAGACCACTGGAGGTCTTTTCCTTCAAACATCATCCTTTATTACATTCAAAGGATTTTGGGAGTTTTTTCAGGAAACGTCTAATGAAAAACGATGTACCTTGGAATCATTCAAACAGTTTTCTAGGAATTCCATCATTAGGGTGGATAGACTTGTCGATGTGACCTTTGTGAGACTCGTCATGGGTTATGCATTGTGCAAGAGGACATCGTGTGAACATTCATTGGTCACAAAATCACAAGTCCTTCCGGGGAGAATTCATAGGTTATCGTTTATTCTTTACTTGCTTTTTATTAAGTGGAAACAATAATGAAGTTCCTGTATTCATTTCTTTATGATTCTTCTGATGCTTCTATGGCAGGCGTCAACAATACCATCTTTCATATGCTGTTTACTTTTATAGTTATTTGACATTCTAGGGAAATATTGATAAATATGTCTTGGTTATTCAATGTATAAATTTGATAATGCTTATTGTCTACTAATTAAAATGAATATTTGATATACGGAATACTTTAGATATGCAATTATGGGTGGGAACTGGACATTATGTATACCCTCGATGAATCACAAGGTTCTCATCAGAAAAATTATATAAAAAAATTAAACATCTTTCTACCTACAGTTTTAAACCATATTGGGAACAATATTGATGGTATATCATTTCATGTTACTCAGACCTTGAATCCTATAATTAAGATTTACCTTCATTTTGATTCAGTATTTATTATGCATGAGATTTTCACTATGTAGAAGTCTATAGATTCATTTCATTCTTTGTTTATTTACTAAATGGAATGTGTTTTCAATTTCATACCCTTCCATATTGATTTTTTCTTACCCAGTTATTTAAATGACATGTGTTTCAATTATTTAAATTTCCCTATTATTTACACACTTCCTTCTCAGTTATTTATTAAATGGAATATTGTTTCAGTTATTTACCTTTTCATATTGATTATTCTAATTGATTTCTTATTGATTATGATTAAATTTACCCATACTGGGATTTTTATCTCACCCTTATACTTATTATTTTCCAGAGGATTCTATGAAGTACTCTAAGAAAGATATGAAATGATATACTAGATGTAATAAATCTAACCTCGAAAAAAATTATTTTGTAATTAGTGTATTCATTTTAAAACAAGACTCCTGTATGTATCTGGTTTTCCCAAACTACTAAATTTTTTGGTCTACTGGGATTATATATAATTGTATATTATTCCAATGCAATGGTATTATGAAAATAACTCTAGGATTTCAGGGGTTTGGGTACTACATAGTCCTAATACCATTTTATTGTATTATAATCTATGAATCATTTTCTGTTTATCTTCTCATGTTCATATAGCTATTTTCAATTATTTACCAATGAGGGACCTATATACATAGGGCCATGTTATAGCTCCCCTAACCATATTAGATAAAATCAAATAGATCCACTGAATGTTATACAGTTTTATAATAATGACATTTTAAGGAGGCTAAGGGTTACTATCCTTACTTCCTGAATTATTTCATAACATTTATATTGTAATTTCTAATGTGGTTTTAGTTCTTATATGATATATGTGTGGATAATGTTAGTATTGTTTATTTACATTTTTACCATTATCAAACATTGTTTTAAATATTTAATGATCTTTAATTTTCTCTATGTGGGTAGTCGTTATTTATATTTTACTTAGATAGAATCAATACTAATTAAACCATTTATTATCAGATTATCCAAGTTCCTATGTGAGATAAAGAAATTTATTCATGTTTTTAGCTATAATTTAACCCCCCCTCTTATAACTAACATATTTTCCATCATATATGATAGAACTTGGTATCCAATCCTAAACCTCATTTTATCAGAACATATTATTAGTTCCATACTCTAAAATATCTAGGAGAGAATATTTTTTTGTTTTTGATAAGGAACAATGTCCCCTTAAAAATAGATAAGATAAATATGATCCAACCTCATATCTTTTATGAAGGAGATTATGAATATTGGTGAGATAGAATAAATACATTCATGATCAATAATGGATTTGAGCATTTAATTAATATTATAAGAGGATAAAATATTATAGATAATGATATATCTAGGTTTAATTATAAATAGAAGCTTGAGAAGAGATGAAACTATAAATTCATAAACTATATTCATTTTTTATTAAAAAAAAATTTATATTATCATATTTAATCATGTAATATGTATAATGGAATTTTGAAGAAGATAATAATTATTCATTTAGGAACAAGTAAATTTTTTATTAATTGAATAGAAATGATATATTCTTGTCATCATGATTTTTCAGGAGAGGCATTAAAAATCATCATTTTTTTATAACTACTATTAATATATTGAAATATTTTTGATGAGAAAGATACTATATATGATAACCGAATATAGAAAATTATTGATGTTTTATCTATGGGGTAGGAATCTAAGAGGAATACGATTCATGATATATAGACTCTAACTAAGATACATCTTGATGATGTAATAAAAACTCTCATTTAGTATACCAGTAAATTGAAGAGTGATTATATAATGTAGAAGATGAAGAACTACATATCTTTTGATTCTACTTGGGGTGTTATAACATCCATAACATCAAATATTTTAGCTAATATTTTGAAAAATAATTATAAACATCATTCAGAGATTATTAATTTAGACACATGTGGATAAGAACTTGAATAATAGAAAAAATGGAAAATAGAATGTATAGGGAAATGTTGTAACTCCTGAAGCTTCCATGGTACACTTCCCTTTGAATAATATAGTAGCGTGTGTTGTACGCAAATTTGAGTTCTAACAAACACCACAACCAATCAAAGTAGCCGTTATGAATAGTAATAACCACATTTTGAAATTTTATAAATTTTAACTTTCAAAATGGACATCATTTTTGGATTCGGAATATCAAAATTAGCTTATGGTGAATTTTTGGTATTTTATTGAAAACTTTCAATTTTTGATGAATAGTGAAAAAACACTGAGTTATAGTTTAAAACAGAATTTTTATTTTAATAATTATTTATATTATTTAAATTTATTTAATGTTAAAATAGATACATAATACCTATATAGGTTCAATGTAATTCATTAGATTCAATTTATAATAATTTTATATATATAAAAATTTCTTAGAACTTTTCACTGTCTTTTACCCATCTCTTAGGAGAATTTGCAAATGCACATAAAAATAATTTTAACGCTTCTGTAAGAGGAATTTTAAAAATCCTAGAGAAACTGTTGATATCAGTAAGTAATATGTGGTTCAATGAGATGAAAATAATTTTTTTGAATAGTATGTTTTTACTTTCATTTACCACGGTTAAAATTAAATAGGGTAATTAAGGGTAAAAATGATATTAATATTACCCTAACACATGTCCTAATTCTATAGGACAAGTTTATATCGACCAAAAACAACCTTAGGAATAAAATATTATCATTTTGGTCCACTTGGATTAGATTAGGTCATTTATTATTATTTAATTCAAAGAATGGTTAAAAGAGTTAAATTCAAAGTTAAATTACTAAAACATTTTTAATATAGAGTTATACATAAGATAAATTCTATTATAAATATTTATTAGAAAGATAAAAAGATTTCCTACATAATGGTATTTTAGTAATAATTTTTAGACTTTATATAGTTTAATTTATTTATGACACAATGGTGAGGCAGTAATTACCTAATTAATGATATATTAAAATAATTGATATTATAAATATCCAAATTAATGAAATTTGAGACTTTTTATGAAATCCAATAATTTTCTAGGTTACCAACACATATTAGGACTGGTTACATGAATTTTTGTAGAAGTAATAATGCTGTTATAAATTTATAAAAAACAAAATACCAAATAGTCTCAATATTAACATAAAAGAGTTTTTAAAACAAATATTATATTATTAATTCATATTATATTCATAATAATCTATGGTTCGTTCAAAGGACTTATATAATGATAGGGGTATCATTAATGGACCACTTGGGGTCTCTTGGAAGTTTATAGTATGTTTATTAACCATATAGTATAAAAATACAAAGAGACATGGTAAATGTCAAACTAATTAACTAAGAGTCAAAACTAAAAGATAAGGTTAATAAAGTGACCCAAACCTGTCTAAAACCTATTGGTTGAGTTTTTGTCGACCCATCACCATCTTATCCTCGAAATAAATCAGTTTGGAGATATTATAAACAGAAGATGAATTTATTATAAAATAATATTTTTAGTTTTTCCAAAGGTTCCCTCACCCCTCTTATAAAAGGGCACTCCCCCTTCTATCTAATTCATACCTTCAAATCCATTTGGATCGGCCAAAACCTGCCCAAAATTCCTCACAACTACCCTCAATTCAACTTAGAGGCATTATTGTGATCATAAATCCAACCTATGGTGCAATTTTGATCAAGTCAAAAGGAAGAACCCGAAGAAGAGGTAGTGTTTTTACCACCCTATTTCAAGTTCCTTTCTTCTTAAACATCTTATTTCTTTGTTATTTCCATTATAAAATAATAACTCCAGTATCTTCTATATATAGTGATGTTATTATAAATTTGTTACAACCATATTATGTATTTCATTCATCCTTTGAATTATATGTCACCATACGTGCGTACGTACGACTTACCATCTCCGCGTCATGGTGTAATTGTAATTCAAAACATTATTATTTGGATGGTTATGATAATGATGTGTAATTGAAGTAAATAATAAATATAAAATTATAATGATTCTTTATATATGATATACCATCCAATTATATAATATTTTAATATAAAAAGAATGATATTGTCGTTCGCGGCCTTGTTTTAGCTCGCCCTGCGCGCACCGGGGTCTTCGTGACTCGGTGTTGATTCTGTGCCAGAGTCCCTGGCCCGACGGTTCGAGATCTGCTCTCTGGCCATCGATCTGGGTGTTTGGAGGTCGAGCGTGGTCTTCTGGGATGGCGGCGTTGGGAGTTTCTTTCGTTTCGAGATGATGAGATGACGCCGGGAGGTTTGTCGGTCGAACTCTGGTTCTTGGAGTTTGATGTGTGTCGAACTCTGGATCTTGGAGTTTGATGTGTGTTCGTTTAAGGATGGTTTTTTCCTGAGATTGTTGATTCTCTCTAATGTTGGTTCGTTTTGATTTTCTCTTTTGAGTGATTTCTGGTTTGTTGGTGATGTTCACCCTCTCGCAATCTGCTTTGCGAGCGTTTTTTGGTTTCACGGATGAAAATGGATGGGTTTTGGTTTATGAACGTGGCTGTTTTCTGGTGAAATGGTGTTTCCGACCAGTTTCTGAGCTGGTGGTTGAGGGATGCAGTCTCTTTGAGGATAGAGGATGGGAGGATGGTGTTACTTCGGTGACGACGGGCTCCGGGATGGGCACGCCGGTGACGACGGCGAGATTGGCTTTCCGGCGCTGTGATGATGGGAGGCGGATGGATCTGACGTCGATGATGGGCGTCCGCTTCGAGGCAGGCACGTGAATCGAGTTGAAGGGTGATGATGATGTTTAGCTTTTGAAATTTGAATTCGCGGTCTTTGGGAACCGGATACCCCTTAAACCGGCTTCTGTACTTTTTGGTTATTTTAATAAATGGCCAGAGAATTTTGTCTCTGGCTGGACCTTTTCGGTAAAATAAAACAAGTAAGTTAACACCCGAAACGACGATAATAATAAAATATTATTAACAAATCGATGTTAAAAGATCATATATGATATCATATTAATGTATCTGATTTGTGTATAATTTAATAAAAACTATTTAACCATTATAAAAGAGGATAAACTACCCTCAACCAATGAAAAGTACAAGGTAAGGGATTATTTCACAATCTCTTCATTATCTGAGGTAGTTTAAACATAATTATCTACTCGGACCTCTTTATCATCCACATCCATGTTTCATAAAAATGTATTTCAAATCATTCTTAAAATTTTACAGACTACGGGTTAAATTCATTTATACCCTTTTTTGAATTTTTATAAGAAGTTTATAAAGGAATATTTCTGACGTTTTCCAAACAAGTTTCTTTTTAACCTTTTCGATAGAATTAGGGTAAGAATATTTTTTTAACTTATACGACATGTATGGCTATTTTCTGCCATTATAAAATCGTCGATGCTTCCATTATAAGCATATAATAATATTTTCAATGTATATATTTTCTTTTATAAATATGTGTATTTTAAATGATTTAAATAAAAGAGATATTTCTCTCAAATAGTTTAGATTTCATCAATGTCAACATCCTTTGATGGATTTTATGCTTATTTGAAGTGGATTTATTATGATACAAAAATTCTATATTGTATTGAAGGTTTTGTGATATGTTTGACAGTGGATGTGTTATTTTTATACCATTCATGGTTTATGGAGAAAGTATTGACATTTCATATTCTAGTTTTAATACGATTGTTTATGTTATGTTTAAACCTCTCCAGATGAGGAATGCATTGGACTTAATAAGTGACAGGTGTATCCCACTATAGCTACTTGATTCATCAGTAGGTCTCGCGAGAAAAACTAATATCTTGGGAAATGTCCTTGAAAAAATCTTATTTGTAGTCTTGGCAAAAGCCCTTGACTATGTGGATATGATAGTCTCGCATTATGCATTCCATCATTATGAAAGTGGTTATTGTTATTGCATGTGATTATTCAACTAGTAGATTATCCATGTGAATAAGTAAATGGAATTATTTTATTTTATAGTTTCCATGTTATGTTGATGTTTATGTTTTAAAGGCTTTTGTTTTAGTTATACATCGCCTTAAATGTTTATTCTTATTTATGAAAGTTTATGCTATATTGTTCTCCTTACTGGCCATCTGAGCTCGTCCCTTTCTATGTCTTATTTTTCCCAAGATATGAAAAAGTATTCTACGAATGACCTGCAGGGATAGTATGAGGGGATATGAGTGTGTTCTATGGAGACAATATGTTTTTCTAGTTTTTCATTTTATGCTGTAATGTAAGACTTATGAATATATCTAGTACTTCCAAGGCTACTAAACTAATCAGTCTTTCGAGACATGATCTTTTGTGATTATGCCAATGTTATGTAATAATGAACCGACTCTAGGTAACTGGGGTCGGGGCATTACAGATGGACATTTCGAATGATCTCTAGAAGCAAATAAAAGACATAATGAATAGAAATAATATCGAGAAGTTATTTTCTAGGAACATAATGTAAACCCTGGAGATTTTAAAATATGACCATCATGCATGATTTCTTATTATACATGAAACATGAGTTTGATGATAAAATATAACTCCCTGAGAAATTATTATTTATTTCATTTCCATTAAATTCAATCTAATCAATATCTTTTTATGTATTCAACAATCGTATTAAATAAAAAATTATACTCTATCAAATGTTATTATTTATTCATGACCATTATAAACAAGAAATAAAATTGGGGGGTGGTATGAATAGTACTAACTCAATGATGAAATAATATGGTTTAAAAATATATAAACTAAATTAAATTGAAATATATTTTTTATAAATAAAATAAGAATCCTTTAAAAGAAAAGGATATATTATCTGAAAAATGGTTTTTTAAGAAGATTTATTTTGCATTCACCCGCATAATATAAAATTAATTATTAATAAATCTATTAAATATATTTGGAATAATAAAACCCATTTTTGAATTCATCAATTTATTATTATCTTGGGAAGAATTTTTTAGATTTTTTGGAATGGTTTTTTTCGATGAATAGTGAAAAATAATATTTTCCTTTGAAAACCACCTTTTCTTTTAAACAATTTTCAACAATAAATTGTTTTGTAAATTGGTTTTAATGTTTTATTGGTTAAATTATATATATAATAATCCAATTTATGTCATATTAGTAACATCCATATTGAATTTTGATATAAAATATTTCTACACATTTGAACAGTTTCTCTTTGAAAACATGATTTCTCATCACCTCTATAGGATTAATTTTAAATTATATTTTTTTTACTTCTATGAATTGATTTTGAGAAAATAGTTTCCATATTCATATTCATAATAATTTATATATTCTAATAAAATTATATTAATTTTTTTACCAAAATCAATAGAAAAAAAATTAATTACTATGGTTAAAGTAAAAAAATTGAGATTACCTTGTGATTAAATAATAGGATAAGGGTTAAAATGTCTTAAAACTACTATAAAATCAGTTTTATAGAAATATTTTAACCCAATAATGACTAAATATTTAGAGTAATCTATGTAATACCATTTAACCATTTGATAATATTTGGTACACCTTTTTCTTTAAAAAAAATTAAAAGTGTGTAACTCACCTCAGCTATAAAAGGCCCCCACTCCCCTCTATTATTAATGCATTAAAATAATTTTGGATGATAAAATATCTACTCCAATAACATTAAAATTTATATATCCTCATTTAGATGAACTGTTTTGGACATAAATCCATTCTAGGTATACAATAGGTATTAACCTAAAGAGGTTGCTTGAGAAGCAGTAAAATTCCAAATTATGATTTTTTGTTATATTTATTCATCCACCTCATTAAAATATTTTTTTACGATATATATCATAACTATAATATATAATATACGTATATTTTAATATTTTAATGTAATTACCAAAATCTATATCCTATTTCCTCAAATGGTAATTGATAACGTCACTTGTGTGTAAAGATGATTATCGCCTCAAGAAAAGATGTGACACATTTTCCATAAACACCTTTCAAGGATGGGTATGATGATGTATCTAAAGTTTATATATGATATTTATACATTAATTATACCTGTGGAGTACCTTTATCATATATACCTCTTAATTTCAATTCTAAAGGTGATACGATAACAACTCTCACGTGTAAGGCGAACTACTGCCTCATGATACCATATAATTCATTTTTCAATAATGATTTACATGTTATGTAATAAAAACAATTTTAATGAATATAATTTATATAAAAGAAATAATTATTAAATTAATTAAATATTTTTCATTATGAAACGATAATATTTCATTTTCATTCTTACACTAAAAATTGATAACGTTATTTATATACGTGTGAACTACCGCCTTCATGACATGATGTGAATCTATTTTTATCACGATGCCACAAGGATGATGTATATATGTATACTTCAATAAATACATGTTATATATGATATCTGTATTACTATTTAAATATAAAATATTAATTTCCTTTTTCCATAATTATCATTGAAAAATGGAAATGTTAATCCTCTGTACATATGACCTACTATCTCCACGATTATAACATAGTTCATATTTTATACCCATATTAAATGATTGATTTTAAAATTATAATTTATGTATAATTATGATAATTATATTAGGATTATTAATCTAGATATTTTTATGTAATGACCTCTTTGACCATAGTTATCCTACCAAAGTAATGTTTGATAAAAAAGATTAATATCATTGTAACATATGAAATAAATTAATTGAATAAGTAAGATTATATATCATGGTAATAAGTGCAATTATGTAACTAATAAAATGTAAAATCTTTCTTAATTAGATAAATAATTACCATATGATTTTTATTCCAGGAGATACATAATGTATGCGATGAGTCAAACTCAAGGACAGGGACTTCGTCTCAATTATCCTTCATTGGGGAATATTTTATTGTTCAGTTCCTATTTCATATTATATGATGTATATAATACCAATTTCACATGTAATATAATAATCCCATCACAATTTATGTTATTTTAATTTTTTACTTGAATTATTTCATCCATGTTTATTTTACTTGAATGTTTCCAAGTTGTGAGAGTGTTTATCTCAGTTTTCATTCATTGAGGCATATTGTAATCTTATGCACCTAATTTGTTTTATGTGGTGTGTATGATTCCAATTATATATGTCGTATAATAATTACTTATTAATTCATTTTATTTTATTTTTCACTTTGAATTATTTCATACAAGTACATTTGACTTGAAAATTAAAAAGTGGTAAAATTTATTTTACAATCTCACTTTATTTTGTGATTATTAACGTTATCTTACAACAGTCACTCTCTTATGATCAGTTTTCATTGTAAATAAAATTTCTCTTAAATATCCTTATTATTATATAATGGATATTATTATTTCCTAAAACATATATTATTTTTAAATATGGTGTTATTTTAGATATTATTTTATTAAATGAGGAAATATTGATAAATGGATATCCTTTACTGAATATGGATATTTTATGAGAAGAAATATTGATTTTTGAATTAAATAGACCATTTTATAAGGGTTTAATTATTTAGATCTACCGTAATGTGTGGGGTTTAAAAAAATTATAAACCCTTGATGAATGGGTAGGTCTCATGGGAAGAATCAATTAGCCAGATTCATTGAGTTTTTACCGAATGAAATTAAATTATCTTATGAATGGTTTTGAATGTAGAGGTATAATGATGCATAAGATCATAGAGTCCAATAATTAAGCATTTAATAAGTCAATAATTCAGTTATTATTATCTTGGATATTTTCCCAATGATATTATCTATAGATGTATTTCATTATCAATATACTAATTAAATGGAATGTGTTTTCAGTTCTTTACCATTATATATTGATTATAAGTTATCTTATCATGATAGTAAAGTTATTATCTGTGGACATATTGATTTATTTCCATTTAAATAACAAGAATGGTGTACTTTATATCCACATTTTATAATCATTGAAAGAAGCAACTTGTTATTTTCATGATGAGAATGGTAGATTTCAACAACTGTGGAGTGAAAGGACACTATGCTTGTGATTGAAAGGAAAAAAAGAAATTTACAATGATCTATTATTCAACATTAAAGAGATTGTGAAGTACAAAAATTAATTACTCAAGCATTAAGGGAATATAACTCAATAGAAGACAAGGGATCAAGGTTAATATTTTGATATTGATACAACCAATGTGGAATGATTAAGGTGATTTTGTATTTGTTTCGAATAAATGTGTTGAAAAAGTAATTTTTTATGATATTATCATTCTATGAATCATGAAATTTATAATTATTTTACTAAATTAGTATTTTATAATTGATATGAAAGCATATATTGAATGGTACCTGGAAAAATTGATTCAATAGATTACCTATATTTTTTTAAAACACATAGTTAAAGAAAGATAAAACATAATATGGGATATATTTGACATAATAATGATATGTTTATTTGATAGTGTTGGTGACCATGAAATTGGTTATAGGTTTTATGATTAATATATTATTTTCTGGATTTTACTACATGTATTGATTTATGTAACATATTCAACAACTTGAAATTTTAAACATGGAAGAATGCATGTTTTCATTAATATTTATGGTGATCAATGTATTCATATAATTGTAACATGACATTAAGAGCCACATTATATTATCTTGGGAATATGATTATGATTTAGTGACCTTTAAAGAAATTGTACTTTGAATTTGGACAAAAAAAATTTGATGAGTCTCTATGTTAAGTATTTATGTAATGGATTATTTTTAACTTTTTTTTGTATTGTTTTTAATAATCATATTGGTCATAGAAAATATCTAGATATTTTAGGATGATTTTTTACTATTATATTGATCTAATGATCTATTAATTTTTAATTTTAGTACTTCATGCTAATATATTTCAATTAGACATACATTTCATAGAGTAAGAGATAAAGTATGAATAGTGTTAACCGCATATAAATGATGAAATTTCGCCTACTGAAATATATAATGTCACCAAAATTTCTTATTTTTCCATTATTAATGGTAAAGTAATTCCAAAAATCTAATAAAGGATCTTGAAACAAGAATATATATCTTAGTACCTTTATTTTTGATGAATGAAATGGTACTTGAATCATCATTATTTTATGGTTTAATAGTCATTATCATTCTCTAGATAACATAATTTCTTGTTATAAATGATCTATATCACTCTATATTAATGCATGGGCATTAGTATTCTCTTCTATGTCCATGTTTTCATTTCCCACAAATGTTCCCCTCCATGCAAACCTAAAAAAATTATTATTTTGAATGACAATCAATAATACCTTTACATATTATCAAAATGATGTTTTATGAACCCATATTATTATTTGGGTTCCCAAATAATGTATTTGAAAATTTCAAACCCTTTTTTTATTGATAAGATGATTAAATTGTGAGGACCCTATTTATTTAAGGGGGTAGAATATTACACCTAGATATTTTAAAATCGTAACATCATGTTCAATAGTGTGTATGACCTGAAACATCAATAATAGAATAAAATATAAAATCTCAATAGTTTATGATATATTCTTCTCTAAATAAATACAATTTCATCAATATAAAGTGATTCACACAACACTTGGTTTAAATAAAACATGACACTCTATAAAATAATTATTATGTATACATAACCCAGCTATTAAATTGGTGGGTATGAATAGAACTATATAAATTATGATATAATATTTTTTACACATATATAAAATAAATTAAATGGATATAAAAGTATTAAAAATAAAACAAGAATCATTTAGAAAAAAATTAATCTTTTTCGAGAATGCATTATTTTCTTTAGAAGAAGGTTTAGTCATGCTATGCGCATATAATTTAAAATTATTTTTCACAAATTTTTTATATTTTTTTTGAAAAATAATCATAATTTCATAAATTATAATATCAAAATTATATTATGGTAGTATTTTGACATTTTTCTGAAATGTCTCATTTTTTTATGAATAGTGAAAAATATTATTCTCATTGAAAACTGCATTTTCATTTAAATAGTTTACAATGATAAATTATATATTAAATTTTAAATTAAAATTGGTTAAATTATATTCCTATTAATGTAATTTAGGTTATTTGAACCATTTAAATTTTGAATATTGATATATAAACATTGTAAAATTTTAAACATTTTATCATTGAAAACCATCTTTCTCGTCGCGTCTAGAGGATTAATTTTTAATTAAAATTTGAAAATTTTACAAAATAAATTTAAACAAATGGATTCCATAATATGAATAATAATAATTTATATTTTTTAATATTATAAACTTATTTTTTGACCAAACTGCATAGCGAAAACAATAAAATTTATTTATTGCGGTTAAGGTAAAAATGAGTTTATCAGGGGTTAAACTAAAATGATAATGAATACAATTACATAAAAACAAGTATAAAATATATTTTATGGAAATTTTTTTATATCATAATATTTTTAATTATAGATAATACTATATTTCAACCCTTGTATAATGTGAAAAACATTGGTACATATTTTCCTTTTCAATAATTACAAGTGTGTCACTAACCTCACGTATAAAATGCCACCCAATATCCTCTCTTATTTGAAAAATCAAACACTTTTGGATCCTAAAATACCTAACAAATCACTTCCAAAATTCCATATTGTAATCCTAGATAATGCATTAGTTATCAAACCATTATATGAGTAATTTAGGTATAATATTATAGAGGTGGTATGAGAATAGTTAAAGTTCATAACTATGGGATTTTGTTTTATTTCTTATTTCACCTCCTTAAAATCATATAAAATTATTATTATAAATTAAAAATATTATCTAACATATAATTATAGGTTATTATTTTAATTTATTTTCCTATATAAGTCGCATCTTCCATCAAATGGGAAAAGGATAATGTTGCTCGTGTGTACAACGAAATATCGCCTCATGGACCAATGTGATGTGTTTTACTTATACACCACTAATAGTTGGGTATGATGATGGATATAAACTACATGAATAATATTTATAAATTAATTATACATATTTAGTGATAATATCATATATAACTTTTCACATTCCATTCTATAGGGGATATAATAACATCTCTCATGTGTACGGTGGACTACCACCTTGCGAAGCGATGTTATTCGTTTTTCACTAATACATTACATGGGAGGTAATAACTATATAGTTAATGAATATATGTTATATTAATGGAATTATTATGATATTAAATAGATATTTATCATTCTTAAAGGATAATATATTATTGTATTTATTACACTAGTAAATGATGCTTTTGTTCGTGTACGCGTGGACTGCCACTTTCACAATGCGATGTGGCTATTTTTAAATCGATAAAACACATTGATGAGATATATTATTATATTTCAAGAAATAATAAGATATATATAGGATATTATGAAAAAAATTTAAATATATAATAATAATTATCTTATTTCCATAATGATCATTGAATAATCGAAATTTCACCCTTACATACATAAAACCTACCATCTCCATGATTGCAATGTAGTGAATTTCTCATAAAAATAGTTCATGAATAGTTTTAAAACTAAAATTTATATATAAATATGATAATTATTTCAGGATTATTATTATGGATATGTTTAAACTAATACATCTTTTACCATATAATACCTACAAAATTCATTTTTTACACACTAGGAAAATATCATCAAAACATCTGATGTAATCTAAATTAAAAATGTAATAATAAAAAAATGTTAATATGTGGAATAAAATTAATTAAATTATTATTAATGCAATTATTTAAATTATTTTTTATTAAATAATATAAATAATTTACATGATGATTTAGACTTAAGGTAAGGGACTTCATCTCAGTTTTCCTTTACTGAGGCATATTTTATTTTTGTGCACCTCATTTTTTTATATGGTATTCACAATGCCTCTTTTATATGATATATTTTGAATACTTCATAATTCATGATATTATAAGTTTAAACTTGAATTATTTCATCCAATTTTATTTTACTTACATGTCACTACGTTGGATGGGACTTTATCTCAATTTCCCCTCATTAAGCCATACTATAATGTTATTCACCTAATTTTATTAATTTGGTGTATATAATACCCATTTTACATGTTTTATCACTATTACATAATAATTAATTGTATTTTATGTTTAAATTTTAATTTTTTCATCCATGGGTATTTTACCTGAAAATTAACATGTTTTAAAAGTCATTATGTAATCTCACATTCTATTGTGCATATATTCTTTTTTTTTTGAAACAATAACATAATTGTGACAATTTTTCATTGGAAAATAAATTTATATTAAATTTATATATTATTATATTTTTTGTATGATTTTTTACTAAATGTTACACAATATTAACATATGATTTTAGTTTTAATGTTTTTTCATTAAGAAGGTTAATATTGAAAAATATGCATCCTTTACTCAATATTGATATTTGAGGGTAAAGATTATTAATTTATGAATTAACATTATTACTCAATGTACGAAAAACGATTTTAAACTAAAATTATTTGTGGGTATCATAATTATAAAACTATCTTGTTTCATCAGTAGGAATCATGAGGAAAAATCAGTTGGCCAGATTAAAAGGGTTTTTACCGATAGTATTTAAGAGAATATGGTGGAACCCGATATGTTTCCCACATCCAATACCACTTCTTTTGAATACCGAAAGTAGATGGAAATTGATAATCCATAGGGATATGTTTCAATTATTGATCCACTTTTTTTTGATTGTTTTGATAATAATTTTCTAACTGCTTCCCCTTATGAAAATTTAGTTCCCCTTACTTCTGAGTGGATTGGTTTTTTAGATGATGAGGATGTCAAGGGTGATATTGAATAAAGAATTATGTGCCCATTTTAGTATACTGTAACACATGATGATGGTGGTACATATATTATTATAAAAGACGAAATAATTTTAGAATATGAAATTGAAGATGAACCACTTCCTAGAATTACATTTCATCAAACAGTGGAGGTTGTTTGTGATGGTCAAACCATGGGAAGTTTATTTTATATTTTGTTCCCTCATCCACTATGTCACTATAATAATAAATTCATGTAGGGGAATATGATGAAATTTTACCTTGTTATATTCTACAAGTTCTGTGAGATGAGGAATACTAGAGGGGATTTCTTTTGTTAGTTTATGAGGATGAAAATACACCAAATATAAAATTGGGGATGATCAGCTGGAATTTCCTAACTAGGGGATGGTTAATCCTAGAAACCACTGGGGGGGTTCATAATAAGTATCATTCCTTATTTTTATTATTTTTTTCTTTCATTTATTTCAATATAACATTGATGCTTTACCTTTAATATAGGTTTACAAGTTATAGATTTTCATATCAAATCTCAGTGCTTCTACTTCTTAATAAAAAATAAGTTTTATCATTCCTCACAACTTTTTTTCCTGGTATTAACTTCATTATTTTCACTTAATAATTTTAAATTCTATGAAAAATTAGGACACTGTAAAAAATATGTGTGGGGGATTCTTGGTAGATTATGATTTTGTGTGTTTTACATTAACAATTTTGGTGTTTTTTTAAATATTAAAAAAAATGGTGAGCTTAAATAATGATCTCTCTCACTTTTAAAGCTCATGTAAATTTATAATATAACTGATCAATTGAAAATGAACATAAATGAACACTTAAAACGAATTTTTTTAATGTTTAAATCTTTGGGGATTTCATGTAAAGACCTCCGATTTTTGAATCTCATTACACATCTCAATGTCTTTGTCATCATTTTTTTTCTTATGATGATTCTGAACATATTTTGACACCATATTCACTTGAATATAATTTATTGTGTGACATAATCCATGATATCATAAAATAGAACTTGATATAGTTCTGTCAAAACATGAGGGCTAAGGATCCTATGATTTAAATGACTAATGTATTTCTTTAGAATTTAAAAACCCCATTTTCATGATAATCCTTTTTATATTTTCATTCCTTAAACATTTGATTATTGTGATACCCCAATATACATGTATATAATATTAGGTAATACACATTATAACCCAATTTTCCCTTTCTAACCCAATATAGAAGTGAAAATGCATTATCTAGTTGAAACTAAGTGTGGGGGAGATGACTTGTGGTGTGGTACCTCATTTTGAGTTTCATTGGGAAAATATTAACACTATTAAGATTTTTTTACTAATTTAATATAATTTTATAATATATATTCCCGTATGGAGCTCTCACAAGAAAATAGCAGTGCCAATTTGGAGCTCCCAAGGCAAGAAAGTTGTGCATATCTATAGGTTTCAAGAAAAATAGGGCTAAAGAAAAATGTACTTTTTGATGCTGAAATATTGATTTATTGGGACAGAAAATATAATCTAAATTATTCTTAGATATTATTATTACCTAAGGGGAGTAAGTATGAGAACATACATGAGTGAGAATTAGAATCTTAAATTTTTCATAAAAAAGATCCAAACTATCATTATTCATCATCATAATTTTTCAAATTTGAAACCCACCAACCTAAATCCATAGGAAAACCTTTAAACTTAATCATTAAAATCAAATGCTCTTGGATCACATTGAATGGAGATATAGATATTTATCAGGCATATTGTGATTATTTCTTGATTATAGATTGGGAAATATTTGTTCAAAATCCATATTTTTGTTTTGAGAGAAACTCTATGAGAGGTAAGTGTGTTGTATTCATGGGAAGAGTAAATAAATGTAAATTGATTTAATGAGTTGAATTGAAAACATGGGACATTTTTTTTTGATGAGTCATGATATTTTTTTTTCTTGGTGATAAACTTGTGAACCTTATTGTTATGTGTTATGAATTTCCCATAATTTTATTTCTATGCTCACTTGTCTAGGAGACAAAGTGATAAGTGTGTGGTAATTGATAGAGGTAATATTTATACTATTTTACATTTATATTTAAAATATTTAAACCCCAAAAATTTAAAATTTTGAGAAGAATTGAATGGTTTTTGGATTTTAGGGATGTTTTGATCATTAAAATAAAAATTGGCCATTTCTAGAATTTTAACAACTTTCAATAAGATCTATATTTATGGAATAATGCTTCCAATATTGATCCAAATGAATTATTATTATTTTATGAATAATATTTTCATGGGATACAATTTTTCAGAATTTTGATGTTTTTATTTGAACTTATGTAGGACCAAATAAATCAGTATTTGTAGAAAGTTGTTTTGAACGAATGAATAGAATCTACCTCATTGAATGAGGTGTTACATTTGATAAATGTGTTCAAATATATTGATTCTAGAATCAGATGAAATATCCCTCATATATTCAAATTATTGGGGAGTTTTAAGATAAAATTCGGTCATTATGTTTTTTATGAACGAGTCAATGAAATGGAAGAAGAAGGGTTCCATCAAGCACAAAGAAGTTTCTTTAGTACAGAATTATTAACATTTCAAAAAATGCTCAATTAATATGAAAAATGGGTAAAAAATGATAAAATTTCTAACAACTTTTTAGAATATAGCAAAGGTAGATTCTTCTATAATGGGGCCTCAAATAGAGAAACCATTTGAGGACAGATTCTAGATAGATGATTTCCATCCCTCCTCTCTTTATATTACAATATTCTCTTTGTTTCAAGGGATAGATTGATTGAATGAGAGTTCTATGATGGTGAAAATTTTCTTGAGAAAGTGTAATTACATTTAAAATAATCAATCATATTAGGTATATACTCTATGTGGTAGTGGGGAGTGGAGATTCAGTGACACTTCTCATTTGAGTTTGTGCATTACTATTCTTTCCATTGTATTTCTCAAGAAAATATTTTATCATGAATTCATGAGGTCTATTTACTTATTTAATTTAATTTATTTTAATTATTATGGATTTTTATTCATATTTTTAATGTAAATTGGTTATGGTTATTGTTTAAATTTCATTGGGAGAGGACTCCCCATTGAGCACAATTAGTGCAATCTTTTTTGGTTTCTCAGAGGTCATTAGGTAATCATATAACATTCATAAGAGGATTGACACCCCTATTTGATATCTAAATATGGTTTCTAGGTAATTTAGGTGTTTCCATTCTGGTATTGAGGTATACACATAAAATTGGATAATTAATTTATACAATGATAATGTTAGTGTATAAGGGTTGATGTTTTCAACTATTGTCTTCTTTAGATTGTTTTCATCATTCCAATATTCTTATTATTATTAATCACTAAAATATATTTATTATTATAATCTAATTTGGTGTAATTTAAAATTTTTTAAACAATTTCAAGTTCTAAATTATATTTCATACTTTAGAAAAAACAAATTATAAAAGTTAAATTTGACAGCATAGTATGCGACCTCCATATGAGGTAACCTCTTGGTCACCACTGTACTGAATTTTAACAGAGGATTCTTTTAATTGAAGTAACATGACTAAAAATCATAGCATCAATTTTTTATTCTATTTCCAAGGAGTTTTACTTAGTATTTTTTATTTTATTTTATATTTCTATGATTTTTAACCACTCATTTAGAGACAAAAAATACAATAAAATATATTTTCATAGTGACTACTCATATTCTTGGCCTTATTATAAAAAATATAAGGATTATAGAGATGATGAATTTTTAAAATTCCAACACCAACAAAATTCCTTCAAAATGATACAAGAATATTTAGATATTCAACATTAAGCTTCCATTATTCAATAATTAAGTAGAAAAATAGAGATCATTACCAATGATTTTAAATAATTGAAAGAACTAGAAGATAAAAAAGATGTTAAAAAATGGAAAGTCTTAAACAAACCACTATTTATATTTAATATCATTTATATGATGAACTAAAAACTGATTTTAAATCTCCATTTTCAAAATTTATGGAAGAAAGCATCACTGATTTACAAACAGATGTGTGTTTTGGAAATCAAAACTCATTGGAAAATAATCATGATGAATATTTTGAAAATGAAATTTTATATGAAGACCCACCTTTTGAAATTGAATATACATATGCTTTGTATGAATGTTTTAATAAATATGAAGAGAAACATGATTAATTCATTTTGGAGGAGCATTTGTTGGAACCTGAGATGCTTCCCACATTCAATACAACTTTTTTGGATCCTAGAAAGAGATGGAACCTGAGAATTCACATGGATATTTATCAATTATTTATCCAATGTTTTTTTTGATTATTATGATAATAATTTTCTAACTACTTATCCCTATGAAAATTTAGTTCTCATTTCTTCTGAGTGGATTAATTTTTCAGATAATGAGGATTTCATGAATGAAGTTGAAGAAAGCATAATTTTATCTTTTGATTACAGTAGAAAAAATTAGGATTGTGGTACCTTTTATAGTTTGTGTCCTATAACCAACTGTTTGTATTTTTATTACATGAATATTTAATTTATTTAAATATTAAACAAATTATTACATAATTTTCATTGTTCTATATGATGTTGATGCAATAATGTCTGGGAGTATTTTTCGCATTGACAAGTTCATAGAAATTCCCCGCTATAATGAGAACCGTGAAGTGCTATGGAAATATTATTAAATATAGTTCTATATTTGGATGACATACTATGATGGAACACATTGTATACATACTGTCAAGTGTGAGTACTCATAACCATATGAGACTTCCTCTCAAAAATTTTGCACTTGGTAATCTCCAATGTGTGATATTATAAGAAAAGTTCGGCCAATAGGAATTCTGCATGTTTTGGTGTCATCATATATTCCTATCTGTGAGCATGTGTAATGGTCCTTAGACTTTATGATTATAATTAATACATTTCATGGCTCGAATAATTTGATTTATTGACGAAAACCATCACTATATATGTTACTGGTATGCAGGGTATGTTGGGTGTGACACAAGCGCAATGTTATTAATGAATAAGTCAAGGAATGATTTTTCCCTTCCATTTATGTAAGTTGATATCTCATACCATTGATTGAAATAGAAATGTCATGCAAAACTCCATGGCCATGGTATAATGAAGAGTTTATTTTAGGTAGTCAAAGCAAAATGTGTCAAGCTTAAAGGTTGATGACACTATCATGAAACCTAATGCATGAGATATTGAGAGAATTAGATTATATTACACAGTGAGTGTTCTCATTTGGATGTTTTTATTGATACATTATGTTCTTTATATTGGGTGCATTGACCCGTTGTTAGACAGTACTCTTGCACATTAGGAAATGCTGCCTAATGCCAATGAGAAAGAATCCTAGAGGGTCTCACACTATGTGTTTCTTGTTGTCTTGATTAAATTCTATTTCAATTTAATTAATGGAATAAATATTATTCTCAAGACTATGAAATAATTTTATTCAATTAAAAGTGATCTCATAAATTAAATAAATATTTATTCACCATATTGTGAGTAATATTTATTTATTTTATTTTATTTAACATTTAATAAATATTTATTTACTAGTTTGTAAATAAAATATTTATTTAAGAGAATAAATTATTTATTTATTTATTAAAATGATCAATAAAAGGAAGTGGAGTTCGAGTGGACAACTCCATGTCCAGTAATAAAATAATTATTTACAATATTGTAAATAGTTATTTAACTAGTTGGAAGAAGTTAAAAATAAAATAATGCTCCAATTATTTTTGACATGTAATTTTATTTATAATTGAATTTTGTGAAATTTTTTGCTCCATAAATAATAACGTGGTATTATTATTAAGAGCATGGGTTTTATCGAAGGTTATGAATGTATTTAATTGTTTTTATGCAATTAAATATTGTAACTGAAACCCTATGTCAATAAATTGATAGGTACATCTATTTTGTCAAGAATAACAACCTTCCGTAAATTGAGAATTGTTAAGCCAAACAATTTCTCTCTTGAATCATTCTCTTTCCCCTCCCATGAATGAGAGACGTTCATCAAGACCGATGAAAAAGCGATCAAGAATGACTAACGCAAGATAGTGAACTCACCGCGCTAGCACTTGGAAAATGAGTGGTGTTGATCGGAAGCCATCAGATCATGTGTGGATCACCACTAGTGGGATTCTAGTTTGGATCCACGCAATCGCAACGAGACAATCTGAAATGTTCATTTTGAAAGATCAACATCATCAACGATGGAAGTACCAAAGATCAAAGTATTAATTTCTACTGAATTTTCTTAAATTAACTATAAACATGATGTGAAAGATCCTCTCTCTTCGATATGAGAATTTATTTCTTTGCCTATATATTTGATTTAAATCTGTGGATACTAGTATTCATCTTCATATTGATCTCATATCGATCATTTATTATGGAAATGGAAATGTTGGGACCTTCCAATGCCACTCTTCCACTACATCTAGATACATAAAGTGGTATTAGAGGTGTCACATCATAGTTTATAATTATTTAATTATCATTGATGATTTACACTTTTATAATTTATATTATCAATTCAAGGTTTAATCGTTCTATTTATTTGAATCTTCAGATCTATTCGTCCTCTATTTTTTCCAAAAAATTATCATAGAATTGAATAATATTGGGATTATAGTGAAACCAAGGATCTCATTAGGGGGAACTGACAATTCTGTCCAGGTGACACGGGAGTACACGCTGTGTGTTTGGACTTACACATCGTATTATATGCCATATATTCTGTGTAATACGGACTACATGCCCTGTATTTGTGGTGAACGCATCAGGAGTAATTAGACAATTACTCATGCCATGTGCATTTATTAAACACGTAATAATTAATTTTACACCACATGTTTACCGGGATAGAAAGGCACATGTTTACTGGACTACACGCCGTGTACTCGGATGGACACATCTTATAGTTCCACTCGGGTCAGGGGCCAAATTTTGTATCCCATACACGACTAAGATGACTGGTAACTTTGTAATGTAGAGAGGACACGAACTGTTTCCCACTTGACATGTGTTTTACTCCAAAATATTTAAGTACCCCTCACACACCGAGTATTTAGGCTTGTAGTTCACGAAAGACGGTGAAGGGTAGTACATGCAATGTTGTCATAAATACAAACCCTATACTATAAAAAATTATAAAGAATTAAAAGTTTAATTTATACATAATGTTCGATCTTCATATCAAATATAAATCATATTACAAGTTGTTACACTATGCATTGAAGCATTACACATGGCCAAAAAATCATGTGATTCATGTAATCAACCGTGGGGTACATGTTATGATAGTAGCTATTAAATTTATTTTTCTAAATTTCATGATTAAAATAAAATATGAATATAATACATGTTGGGTAGGGTCAGATGGGTATTCACCATGTTTCCTCCGTTGTATTGGATGAGAATCTTATGAAAATTTATAAAAGTATTATGATAAAATAATGGAATAATTATTGATAATAAATAATCAATTTGAGCTCGATTTATCTTAATAAGAATGAATAAGGAATTGAATTTTAGTTTTATTAAATGTGTAATTCGTTGCATGTATGTGGATGATCATGAGATAGACCAGACATTTGTATGTGATATGTTTTCCTTTTAATGTATTTATTATATTAACTATTGGAATTCACACCATCAATCCTCATTAATATGTAGGGAATGTGTGCCCATGCTCTCCTTTATATAAACCCATTTTTACCCCTCAACTGTGAGTGAGTTAAACAAAATATGTAATGTATGGAGATCCTAAGCTTTTATAGGTAGTTCAATATGGAGTTGAGGTGAAACCAATCCTTGGAGATACAAAGGTGGACATGTGGAAAGCTGTAAACACAATCCCAAAAGGTTCAAGGAGTTTCTCCCCTAGGTTAGAGATAGTTTATCGATATTTATATATAATAAAAATTATAAAATCTAATGACTATTCCCTTTATTTTATTTATGTTAGTTGCATGATTTTTCATCATGGATGTGTTGTCACTATGACATAATTAATGAACTAACAGGCATGCAAGATGGAACTAAAATAAAATAGGATTATGCATAAGTATTATCAAAACATGGTTACTCAATTAAGTAAAATCCTCCTAATATTAACAAGCATGTGATAATGATAATAATAAATTTACACATGAGAAATAAAAATTCCTTGAAAAAATATTAAGTCAGACTAAGCCTTCCATTACATAATTAAGGGAAAGACTCAATAAAAATGTTTTTGACCAACCCTTGATGGGAAACATTATTTTATACAATAATCCCTTCTGAAAGTTTTCTAGTAGTCCAATAAATATTGCATCAAGAAAATTATCTCTTTGATATACTTGGTGTAATATTGTAGGCAAGTGTTGTGGAAATACAATTCAGGATTTCAGAATTGGGGAGTCCACTCAATGGATCATGCAGCTGCAAGCCCGCAGTTGGAAAAGACCTGCCTACCTAAATACCTTCAAATAGTGTGACCAAACATTTTGGTGTTATAAAAAGGGGAATATAGATCCTTTCCACTAGAATTTAATGGAAGCTGGACATTCTGAGTTCAATAGTGAGGGCCATTAGGGAAAGATATTATAGTGGGAGACTAAATAAAATAAATTTATTATTTCTTATAAATTATAATCAATAAAGAAATAATTATACGATCTTTTAATTGTAGAATAAAAATGACACGCTCCTCAACTTCACTATCCATGCTATCAATTCTAGAAAATATAACATTCTCACCGATAGTAAATTCCAAGAATGGTTTATAGCCTTCAGATTTCCCTATGCTATGAACGGAAGTCTTAGATACTCGAGTCATCATTACCTGATATTTCTACAAAAGAGGTGAGTGATGAGGATTTATTGGTCTATGATAAACATATTGACGACACAATTTACATTAAATTTTTGATGCTATAATCAATGTATTGTGAGCTCATGAAGTTTCACGAAAACATTGATGCTTATATCATGCTCGGGAACCTCTAGGGTTTTTTCCAAGAGAGAGAAAGACATGAAAATTTTGAGATCTCCAAGGAACTATTTAGAGTAAGCATCGAGAGGGTGCCCCAGATGGACCTAATGTAGTCAAACTCACTGGATACATTGAGAACCTAGAGGTTCTAGGGTTTAAACTTCCCGAAGAACTGGGAATCGATCTCATTCTCACACCACTCTCTAAGAGGTTCTCCAGTTTTTTGTTAATTTCAATATGAACAACATTGAAAAGTCTCTATCTAATCTTCGTATCCTCATTCTCCATGTGGAAAGAGATATGATGTATGAAAATCCTTCTTTCCTTATCGTGAATAAGAGGAAAATGAAGGTGAATAGCTTCAATCCCAAGATTCTTCATGGCCTTCCATTAAAAAGATGATCAAAGGGGAGGCAAGGGAACATGAGACTGTCTATTTTTCATATGGAAAGAAGGGATACTAGAATAATCACTACACCCCGTCAAAGAAGCAAGGAACAGCTTCAGGTGTGTTTGTTATCGAGTGAAATTTTTTTGTTTCTTAAAATTTCACATTAGATACAACGTATGGTTCTCACATATGTATCCATATACTGGAACCAAGTAGAAATAAGAAATTTGACCAAGGGGAGGTCGATCTATAAGAAGCCAATAGAGCCAGACATACTGTTGTAGCTGTCAGGTACTACCACCTCACGTTACCAACTGGGATAATCATGGTGTTAAATGGTTGTTTTTATGATTTTTTTAAACAAAAAACATTATTTCTATATCCATAATAGATATTGATGTATTTTTTCATGTTTCAAAATGAATGTTGCTTCTTTTACAAAGATATCATTTGTTTTTGTAGGGAACATATATTAAATGGTATTTATGTGTTCGATTACAGAAACAATGTAATGGAAATCAGTAACAATGATAATTCACACGATTCATACCACACCCAACTCTGGCATCACTGAACTGGTCATGAAAATGAGAAATTATTGACAAAGTTACATCAAAATGGATATTTAAATTCTTTTTAAATAAAACCACTTGGTGTATGTCAAGTGTTTTTATAAGGAAAACTGACCGAAGGACCATTTACTGGGAAAGGTGAAAGGGGCAATGATCTTCTTGAATTTTTTTATATCGATGTGTGTGGAACATTTATAGTTGAAGAAATGGTTGGGTACTCATACTTAATAACTTTTACTAATGATTTTTGTAGATATGGATATATCAACTTAATGGGGTATAATTCAGATTCTTTTGATAAATTCAAAGAATATAGTAATGACGTTGAGAACCAGCTTGGTAAGAGGATTAAGAAACTTTTCTTAGACTGAGTTGGAGAGTTTCATAATCAAGAATTAATTGATTACTCATGGGAGTTTGTGATCTTATCCCAAATCGCTCCTCCTTATACACCTTAGTGGAATGGTTTAAGTGAAATGCGGAACCACACCTTGTTGTACATAGTGAGATCAATGAGGAGTCATGTGAGTCTTCCATTATCCTATTGGGGATATGCATTATAAACAATGTCACACATACTAAACCAAGTACCAACTATATTGATAAATTGTATTCCATATTAGTTTTGGAGTGAATGAAAATATATGTTATCGAATTTACATGTGTGGGGTAGTGAGGTTTTTGATAAGGCCTCTTTAGGTAAAATATTACACCCTAAGGCACAATGTATAAATTTATAGGATATTCTATGGAAATAAGGGGATATTACTTATACGAATCCCCAAAAAAAGTTTATAGTTTAAATAAATGCCATATTTCTTGAGAGGGAGCACATATCCAAAAGAGATAGTGGGATAGAGATAGACTTCAATGAAGTCAAGGATCAAGGTACACAAGAGTTGGTACATGAGAAGATTCCACAAATCCATGTAGAATAAAATTTTGTTCTATAGGAATAAGTACTACGTAGTAGTACAAGATAGGCTAGTGAACTAGAATGTTATGGTTTTCCTATTACCGTGGATGGTGACTCATTATTAATTGATTATAATGATCCTTTAACATACAAGGAAGCAGTAAATGGCAGAAATGTTGACAATTGGAAATATGTCATGAATTCTAAAATGGATTCCATGTAGAAAAACCAAATCTAGATTTTAGTAAATCCTCCAGTTGATGTAAATACTATTGGTTTCAAATAGGTAGTAAAGAAGAAACTGGACATGGAAGGACAATTCAGTACATATAAGGCACAATTGGTTGAAAAATGGTTCAAACATAATCAAGGAATTCAATACGATGAAACCTTTTCACCAGTTATGATGATGAAGTCCATCATAATTCTATTGGCCAATTTTTCTTACCATGACTATGAGGTTTGGATAATTGATATAAAAACAACCTTCCTTAATGGGATCCATCATAAAGATGTCTGCATGACACAACTTGAAGGGTTTGTGACTCCAAAGGATGCGAATAAGATATGGATATTGTAGAAATAGAGTTATGGATTAAAGAAAGCATCCATATAATGGAACATTCATTTTGATGAAGCCATAATAGAATTTGGTTTTATTAAGAATGTATTTCATCCTTATGTCTACAAATGGTTGAGTGTGAGTGCTTTCATTTTCCTAATAGTATATGTTGAAAAAATATTACTTATTTGAAACAAGATACCAGTCTTACAGTCTATTAAGGTATGGATGAATCAATGATTCTCCATGAAGGAATTTGGCGATGCAACCTATATTCATGAGATCAAGATCCATCATGATAGATCCAAGAGATTTTTGTGCCTAAGTCACAGTACATATGTTTATAAGATACTAGAGAGATTCATTATGGAACAATCCAAGAGGGTATTGTTTCCAAGGTCACATGGCATTCACCTATCCATGGAAATGTGTCCTTGGACACAGGAGTAAAGATATAGAATGGGAAGGAATATATACAAATTAGTAATTTGTCCTTTCATGTATTCCAAGCTATGTACTTGAATAGATGTTTCATATGCATTTAGTGCAATAGGGTAATATTAAGTTGTCCCAGGTGACTGTCATTGGTTGGAATTCAAGACTATCCATAAGTATCTATGGTGTACTAAGGATATGTTCCATTTTTTTTGTAGTAGATAAGGAACTAGTCATCAAAGGATATGTAGATGATAGTTTGAAGACTGACCAATATGGAATGAGGTCGTAAACAGGAGACACCTTTACTTTGAATGGAGGTGTTATGAGCTGGAAGAGCTCAAAGAAGAGCATGTTCGTAGATTCTACAGTATAGTTTGAGTATATCGTAGCTTCTGAGGTAGCTAAAGAAGTAGTTTGGATGTGAAAAATTATCCTGGAGATGTTGTGGTATCTACCAGTAAGGACCCTATCACACTCTACTGTGATAATATTTCAGTGGTGTCTCTCAAAAAAGAGCCGAGGTCACATCAGTAGATGAAGTAAATAATTAAGAAGTATCATCTCTAGAGGGATTTTTCTTAGAGAGGCAATGTTTCAATAAGCATAATTTCCATGGAAGATAACATGGAAGAGCCCTTGACTAAATCCTAGACTCAGCAGAAACATTATTATCATGTGAGCTCTAGCAGACTGAAAGTCATAGGCAGTTGGCTCTAGTCTATGTGGAAGTTTGATATATTTTGTGACCTAGAACAAACTATTTGTATTTTGATTACAACCATATTTAATTTATTTAAATATTAAACAACTTATTATATATATTTTATTGTTCTGCATGACTTTGATGCAATAATTTCATGGAGTATTTGACGTATTGGCGAAGTTATAATAGTTCCCCGCTATGATGAGAACCTTGATGTTCTATGGAAATATTATTAAATATTGTTCTATGGTTGGATGAAATACTACAATGGGACACATAGTATATAGACCGTTAGGTGCGAGTACTCATAAGAAGATGAGACTTTTTCTCATAATGTTCACACTTGGTAATCTCCAATACGGGATATTATTATAACAGAACTACCAATAGGAATTCTGCATGTTTTGGTTTCATCAGATATTCCTATATATGAGCATGTGTAGTGGTCCTTAGAATTTAATAATATCATTAATACATGTCATGACTCGTATACATTGATTTAATGAAGAAAAAACGTCACACCATATGTTGGCGGGAAGTAGGGTACGTTGCGTGTGTCACAAGTGGCATGTTATTCATGGATAACATGAGGAAGGATTTTCCCTTCCATTTATCGATGTTGATATCTCAGACCTTTGATTGAAATAGAACTATCGTGAAAAATTACATTTCCATGGGGTAATGATGTGTTTATTTTAGGTAGTCAATGAACGAAGTTCGAGCATAAAGGTTGATGACACTATCATGACACCTGCTTGATGATATATTGAGACAAAATGATTATATTACGCAGTGGGTATTCGCATGGGTATTTCATTATTGTGACTTTATGTTCATTCCATTGGGTGCCTTGAACCACTGTTAAACAATGGTCTTGGACTTTATTCAAGGCCACATAATGCCAATAAGAAAGAATCCTAGAGTGTTACAAACTAAGTATTTCTTTCGGTCTCAATTATATTCTATTTGAATTTAATTATTGGATTAAATATTATTCTCCAGACCATAAATTAATTTTATTCAATTAAATATGGTCTCATAAATTAAATAAATATTTATTCACAGGATTGTGAGTAAAATAATTTTTATTTATTTTACTAATCATTTAAAAAATATTTAATTACCAGTTTTAAATTAAAATATTTATTTAAGAGAATAAATTATTTATTTATTTATTTGGGTGTTCAATAAATAGAAGTGGATTTTTAGTGGTCCAAGTCCGATCCAATAGTAAAATAAATATTTACAGGATGGTAGTAATTATTTTACTTGTTGGAACAAGTAAAAAATAAAATAATGCTACTATTATTTTTGACACAAAATTTTATTTATAAATACATTTTACACAAGTTGGAAAACTATAAAAAATGAATAATTATTATTATTATTATCATGGGGTTTCTCTAAGGTTTTTAATGTATTTAATTGGTGTTATGCAATTAAATATTTTAGCTTAAACCCCAAGTCAATAAATAGACCAATACGTCTATTGTGATAAGCATAAAATCCATCAATGAATTGAGAATTGTTGAGAAAAACAATTTCTCTCTTGAATCCTCTGCCCCCCCTCTCAAGAATGAGAGATGTTCTTTAATACCAAAGAACAAGTGATCAAGAATGACCAATGCAAGAAACTTTCCTCACCGCGCTGGCACTCGGAAAACTAGTGGTGTCGATCAGAGGCCATCAGAGCATGTGTGGATCACCACTAGAGGGATTTTGGTTTGGATCCTCATAATCACAAAGAGACAATCCAGAAGGGTCATTCCAGATAATCAACATCATAAATGTAGAATTTAATGAAGATACATGTATTTATTTGTATATAAATTATTTAAATTAATTATAAACATTATATGAAAGATCATCTCTCTTGTATCTGACATTTTCTTTCTATCTCTCAAAATTTTATTTAAATTATTAGATACTGGTATTAATGATCGTATTGATCCCAGATTGATCATAGATTATGAAAAAATCAATGTTGGGCCCTTCCAATGTTATGCTTCCTCTATGTCTGGATCCATCAGTACCGATCTTATTTAAAAGAAGAAACTATTTTTAATGATGAAATGAAAGATGAAACACTTCTCAAAATTTCATTCCAACGTCCAGTGGAAGTTGTTTGTGAGGATCAATATATAAGATATTTCTTGTACATTTTGTTCCCTCTTCCACTATGTCATTGGAACCATAAAGTCATGGGGGTGAATCTAAATAAATTTATTATGGTATATTCTACATGTTTTGTGAGATGAGGAAGATTGGATAAAATTCATTTTCTTGGTTCATGAGGAAGAAACTACACCCAACTTCAGATTGGGGATGACCAGATGGAACTACCTAACCAGGGGAAGTGAAAACCTATCATCCACTTGGGGATTCATACATAGTATATATTCCCTCATGTTTCATTTTTTATTTCATTTTATCCATTAATATTTGTTTGATTTGTTTTTTGATGAATGTTTCCATGTTACATCTATTTGGAGGCTAGCTCAATGTTGTTACTACTAAATAAAAACTAGGTTTTATGTTTCCACCCCACTAGTTTTTTTCATGTATTATCTTCTTGATTTTCACATGATAATTTAAAATTATATGAATAATGATAAAATTGTAAAAATGATTTTTGGGGGAGGAACATGCTGGGTAGATTAGGACTTTTGTGTTTTATATTTGAATTTTGTGTGTTTTCTTTCAAATTTTATGTTAAAAAAATAAGAAAACCTAAATGATGATCTTTATGACATTTTAAGCTCATGTAAATATATATATAAATTAATCCCTTGAAAACAAACATAAATTAAGTTTAAAAATTACTTTATTTCAATTTAAAAAAATTGAAAATTTCATTGAAAGCCCCTTTATTTTTTAATTTCATACCACATTTCATTGTCTTTGACTTTGATATTCCTTTCATTCGAGGAATCTAACCAAATTTTGAGATCTTATTCAGATTCACCACATTTATTGAGTAAACAAATCTAGGAATACATTAACCCGAACGTGATCTATTTATGTCAAACTTGTGGGCTAAGGTGAATGTTATTAAAATGATTGTGGAATTTCTTTAGAAATAAAAATCCCCCTTTTCATGATACTCCTTTTTATTTTGTTCTTATATGAACATTTGATCATTTTGAGCCCATAGTATATATGTATATGTTATTAGGTTGGCCATAATAAGGGCTAATTTTCCCTTTTTAACTAACTCTAGAAGTGAAAATGGATGATCTAGATGAGGATAAGTGTATAGGGGTGGGGGAGATGACTTATGGTGTGATACCTTATTTTATGTTTGTATGAATGGATATTCAATCTTTTAAGAGATATTTTTCTATAAGAAAATATTTTTATGTGAGATGTACCCATCTGGATCACTCAAATGAAAAGAGGTGTTCCTATCTGGATCTCTCAATGGAATAAAGGTATTCCAATCTAGAATATTCATGAAAAAGGGTTGAAAAATATATTATATTTTTTGCTGAAATATTTATGGAATGGGATGTATAGGGAATTCACAAGTATTCATAGATATTATTTTCAGCTAAGGGGAGTTATGAGGAGAACACACATGAGTGAAAATTTGAGTCAATTTTTTTTCTTCTTCAAAAAGAGCCAAACCATCCTTATTCATCATTAATTGTTTTCACATTGGAAACCCACTAAACATAATCGACAAAAAAACATGAAAATTAAAAATTATAATAAAATTTTCGGCGATCACAGCAGTTATAAATGTATACATTTATCAAGCCTCTGGTGATTTATTCAGGAGTTTAAGTGATAAAAGTGTTGTTCAAAATCCATATTTTTGCATTGAGAGAAAATATATGTGATGTAAGTGTGTTGTGTGCATGAGATGATTAAATTAGTGGATATGGATTGAATGAGATGATTTGAGAACTTGAAATATTTTCTTTTGATGGGGCATGATATTTTTGTTTCTTGGTGATATATTCGTGAACCTCATCAATATGTATTTTGAATTTACCTTGATGTGATTTTGATGCTCAATTAACTAGGATTCCATGGGATAAGTGTGGGGGAATTGATATATCAAATATTTATGTTATTTTTATTTTCTATTTAAATTACTTAAACCCTACCAATATAACATATTAAGTTAATTACAATGTTTTTGGATTGTACGGATGTTTTTATCTTGAAATTGAAAATTAACCAATTCTTGAATTTTAACTGATTTCAAACACTTATATATTTTGTAAATATAATTTACAATATAGATCAAAATAGAATTATAATTTATTAATAGAATTAATATATTCATTCAATATATTTTTCTAAATTCGGACAAGTCTTAATTATAAAATTTAGAGTCCCAAAAAAATTAGTATTTTTGGAATGTTTTATGTCCATATTAATAGAAAGCACCATATTTAATGAGGTATAACATTATATATAGGTGTCCAACTACGCTTATTTCCACTATAGATGAAACAGAACTCAATGACATTCAAGAATTTGGATTTTAAATTAAAATTTTTATCATTAAGGAATCCTATGATCGAGTAAAAAATAAAGAAGATGAAGGGTCCCCTCAAGAAGAAATACTTATCTCCATTAATTAATTCATAAAAATTTCACCACATATAAAAACTCACTAAAAATTTGATATTCAATATAGGATTAATTTCTAACAACTCTATAGAAGAAACGAGAGGGATATTTAGCTTGAAAGAGTACCCAAATAGAGCCAACATTTTGGGGATAGTTTCTGGAGAAATGATATCCATTCCTCCTCCAGTTATATCCCCATATCCTCTTCATCTCAATCGATGGTTGTATTGAAGAGGTACATATGTTGGTTAATATATGATATATAAATAGGAGATACATTGAAGATAATATAGACATGAAGATCTAGATTCCACGAGGTGGTGGTAAGTAGAGATCCGATGACACTTCTCTTTTGAGTTATCCTTCAATACATTGTTCTCCAATGTATTTGTTCAGAAACTACATTTTTTGTAAATGAAGAGGGTATATTTATTTCAAAAATTCAATAAATTATAAATTAATATTGATTTATTTTCATTTTATAAATTTAAATTGGTTATTATTGTTATTTAAATTTTATTGGGTGAGGTCACCCCATTGAGCACAGTGAGTGTAATCTATTTGGGTTGATCAAAGTTATTCAGTTAATTGGATCACATTAAAAAGAGGATCAACACCCATGTTTGATGTCTCAATATTGTTTATAGGTAACTTAGCTGTATCCGTTGATGTTTTGAGTCATACACTAGGAAATACAATTGGATTGTTAATTTGGACAATGATAAATGGATTGTCATAGGGTCGATGTTTTTACACCACTTCATTCATTATTTTATTTTATTCATTCTAGTTTTCTTTTGATTTATAATAAATAAAATAGATTTAGTTTTATAATAAAATTTTGTGTAATTTAAATTTTTTTAACACATTTTAAATTATTAATACTACAAATAAAACTAAAAAAGTGAATATATGACAGCTTAGTCCGCAACCTCCTCACGAGACAACCCCATGGTTACCAATATTAAGCATTTTAAGGGGAAAATTACTAATTTGGGTAATGTGACTGAAATCCCTAGTTTCTTGAAGCCTTCATTATCAAAGTCATCATGTAGAAACTGATTATCTTTAAATAAGAGGGTTTCATGTGTTAATAAGGAATTGAAATTGGGGATGTAATGGGAACAAAATCTATCGTTAACATGGATCATATGTCTAGAGGTAACGATATAAAATCCCTATAATCACATCTTAGTATAGGTCTACCACTTCAGGGAACTATGAAGGAGTCTACTTATGATCAACTATAATGTTCATGCTAGACACATAAACTAAAAAAGACTCCCCTATATAGAAGATATGGTCCATATTAGCCTACCTCAATGTCGCATTCACTGGTAAACATAGTCTTTTCCCATTTATGGGACCTAAATGTCAATCATATCTAATTAAAATCTATGTGAGAACAATAAATTATCCACTATTCACTGCTAATATTCACCTTAAAACCTGATATCTCCATAATTGTGTAGATCTACACATGCTTGAATCCAGCAACCACTCTGGGACATTCTAGATATATATTTAAACAGTACACATTCATTAATAGGGTATCATTGACATATTTCCAATTATAATATAATTTTACCATTCACTCCAGCCCAATAATCACTTGAGAATATGTTAACAAATAAGATTATCCCATATCAACAAAATGAGAAGATATAGTAGAAGAAATCATGATTGTATCTTAGAATATTAAAGGTCCCTATCCAATATTATCCTAATATTGATAAACCATATAATCCCTTCCTGTAACTACCCCATGACATCCTAGAGGCTCATGAGTCTCTGGATTCATATACTGATATAGTGTATGAACCTACTTTTTATATCATGTACATGAACACAGGAGTTACACTGTTATGCTAATCCATGAGTCCCTATTACAAAACTAGTTTTGATTCCTTATCCTTCTAAAATAATGAAAAAATGGGTGAAAATATAGAGTATATAAGATAATAAACATTCTACACACAATTATAGCACATAAAAGAGTCATCTACCATAAAGGTTGTCGTAGAAACTCTAATATTCTCTAACTATAATCAATCACCCTAACATTCATCCTATTACTTACAATTATTTATTTCAAAATAAAAATCATGGAATACATTTTTGGAATTCACTAGTCGATTGAATGGTTTCTAGAATAAGACCACCAAAACTACTTTCATCAATTATCTTCTCTATAAACAGTTCCTTAAAGATCACTATTGTGGAGGTTATCAAATCATTGTTTTATACCATCTGCTTAATCTGTTGTTTAATACCAATCTCAAAAATTCATGATTTTTGTGCCTCATTGCCCACTAGAAATATAGCAATGTGAATCCACTAAGTTATATGTGATAAATGGAAAAAAAATGATTATCACACCTTCTAAATACCCTTTAACTTTATATCACGATCCATGTTTAATATCATAGAGATGATCTCCTTAAAGAAGAGTTCCTTTAAGCTCACTCATGTCAGACCTTCACTTTTACCATCATATAGAATAATGTCCCATGATCATCTGGTAGTGCCATGAAGCATAAAGGTCAGAGGCCTAAACTTCCCTTAGTTTGGGATCTCTCATAGATCAAAATACTCTAAATGACTCATATCTAGTCATTTGTATACATGAGGTCTAATGTACCCTAAAAGGATGAGGTATTCTTGAGTTATAATTCACTCACACAATCAAAATTTTCCTTCCCACCCCTATAGCCTCCTCATCCGTGAACATGAACTATAATAATGAGTCATGGTTGGGTTGTTTCTATAGCTTTGATAGATAGAGAAACCATGTGAACATTTTCAGTTGTATCTTCATGCATAACCAGTGATGTAACTATCCTCACAAGACATCTATGAGGTTTCACTTCCTATAATTCTTTATCTAAATATATACAAAATTCCAACATCTTATCATGATGAAAATTAACATATCACAAATATAAGAATGGGTTTACAAAAGGTTTAACATCAAATAATAACCACAAAAACAAGGAAAATCACCATAAGAAAAACCCATAACCCATAGAAATACTTTGGTATAAGCACTTTAGTTAAAATAATATAAATATATTCAAGCATAGAATAGTGAGTCTCAAATAAAATAATTCATGGGCTTATTAACCAAAATCAAATATCATATTTTCAACATGTCTCTAAATATTTGGTCACTATATAATACAAGAAATAATCATTTTCAAATGTGAACCAATGTGACAAAAAATTATGCATGAATATACACTAAATCCCATAGAGTTTTTATACCAATAACATGTGTATCACTTAAGGTGAATTCAATAAATGGTGACAATATAAAATGGTGGAATAGATTCCCACTTTATGGAATCATGATTTTCCACTCTATATTGTCATCCATGCACTGACATGATTACCATACTTGAGCACCAAACCTTATATCTCATATCTACCATATCCCAAATCAAGGAAAAGTCAATAAATGAGTTAGTGAACCTGGTCCTATAATGTAATTTTGTAACACCCCAACCTAGACCACTGAGTCCAAGATAGAATTCTACATGACCTCATGTGTAGCCCTCCATATGTGAGATGCTTCTAACTAGTAATGATATCCGAGAAGAAAATCATAAGGATATTATGCCCTACGTACCTAGTAAACATAAAAGTATAATATTAGAAGGGATATAAAAATAAATCAATAAGTAATGAAAAAATAAATAACCATAAGAGTTAAAACATACAGAGTTAGTACTGACACATAAACTATTAATAATGGATATTAGAAAGATAAATAAGACACATGAAAATGGATCCCAACTGGTGGTGGACCAATATAGCAACCCATACTATTCATACATTATTATTAATTCTTAATTGAATAATACTTATTACAACATATTACAAAATCATGATAGGACTGTATAGGTATAGTTCCTTTAGAAACTGGGAAACATAAGCAACTGGTTCATAAAGAATCTACATTGTCTCCCATTTATTTCATCATATCTAGAGTCCCTTTTAGAATATCCTACTTAATATCCTTCTTCCTGACCTGGGGAAAAGAAAACATACAAAAGGGTGAGCTCAAATTCTCAGTAACGGTAAACAAAGGAAATATCAATTATATCATATTCATAAGAACATAACATTTTGAAAATCATAATCTGCAAAACATATCATAATATCATAACATGGTATAAATCATAGTAGTGAACGTGAAATCACAATAATCATAACATATAACATAAATCTTTGTTTCATACACACATAATCATATAGAATCATTTCTTATTAGTCAAGACACACTGCCAAGACTATCTTAGCGGACAAATTCCATTTCTAAACTGAGTTCACTCCTCGTTCCAGTCCTGTATCACTGAACTGGTTTAACATGCCATTCCAGCCATGTCTATCTCATGAGATATAAATCTTTACCCAGTTCATTGGAGGTAGATATATGTCCCACCCATATCTTAATGAAACCATTCTTATGTGTGCCACAAAATCATAAATCATACATCATAACATAACCCATGTAATAAAACTGGGGTTCTTAAACATCATGCCATCATAAAACAATCCAAATAAGATAAATGACTTCATAAAAAAATTTCATCATAACATAATAAAATTAATGTAATAATAGGGATATAAATATAACCCTATATTATCTTGGATGGAAAATAATTTTGATAAAACACTTGAACTCCATTCTTGAGGAAAATATCCTTTCTACTTCAAAAAAACAACTTTCCTTTATTAGCATGTCATAAAATTTTAAACTAAAACAAGTTAATTGAAATTAAACATGAAAACTTGTAATGGAAGCTTCATGGAAATAATGTTTTACGAAATAATAAAAATCCATTCATACAGTATAAGTTAAAAGAAACATTATTCTCGTACTTTGGCCGGAAAAGTCAAAAAGTACCATGTACTAAAAACAAAAAACATATTCCATTCATATCTTTGAATAAAAACTCACCAATGGGTAATATTGGATTTAAACAATTTTAGGAGGATAGAAATAGAATCAAATTTGAGGAAACATGGATGTGGATGATAAGTATGCCCCAATAAATTCTGAAGTATAGACAATCTCGGATAAAAATGAGATTGTGAGATTTTACCTTACCTTAGGTCCGATAAGAATTCTACGTGTATGAACCTCCTCTATTTTTATTTAAATAATGTTATTGACTTTTTTTGGAATCATACTCATTGGTATGATATCATATGTGGTTATATTCTTAGCTTCTTATTAGTAATATTTCATTGCTACTTGTTATTCGGGTGTTCATTGCTTTATGTTCTTATGCGTGTTTTGTCGAATCAATTGTTATTCCTTTTTTATTATAGATATTTAATTTAAAGAATGGTATTATTATATTATATATATATATATATATCATATATATTCATTCAATTCATTTATATAACCATTATTCAATGAAGATCATGTAGAATGAGTCTCATCACATCGTGGAGACGGTAGGTCGTATGTATGCACGAGTGATGATATCATTGCCATAGTTATATAAAAGGAATTGGAGTTGATGATATAATATTTCACAATCAGTATGAAATTATAAAAATCATATATAGTTATTCTTTACACCATTATACCCATCCAAGAAAGGTGGTTGTGGAAAACAGATTACACCACAGTGTGTAGACAGTCTTCTGTATGTACGAACGCGCGGTGATTTCATTTTCCATAGGATGGATAGAAGGTGAAATATGGATGGTTCATATTAATAATAATATATCAGTACATGAGTGATACTGATGTTATTAATTTATGATGAAACAAATAAAGAATAATACATAGAAGTAGAAATAAATTGGAAAGAATCAGTAAAGGATATTACCTCTTATTTGACGCGCCTCTTCTTAACCTCCTCTTAGGGCACTAAATATGGTCTTTGAAGAAGAACATGACATATATGATGTTTCTAGGGATGTGGAGAAGGGAAATTGGTAGGGGCTGGCTGAGCTTGAAGGCTCAATGTTGTGTAAAAAAGAGAGGAAGGAGGTGCCCTTTTATAAGCGAGGAGAGGGGTACCTTTAGAAACCTTGAAAATATTAATTTATAATAAACAAAACCCCACTTAAAAACAACCAAAAATGACTCGTATTTTAAGATTAGATGATATATGGTTGTAATCTCATCAACCAATAAAATTTAGACATGTTGTAAATTTATTTTAAGCCTTATCAACTTGATTTATCCATATTTAATCTATTTAATTTTATTTGTTGTAATAAGATTCTAAATTTTAAATTGTTATAAATAATTAGTTATGTGTTGTGAATTATCAATAATTGTATTATATATGAAATTGTCGACCATATAAATTTTAATTTATATGTTTTTAAATATTTTTGTGATTTTTTTGACACTATTCATTTATTTGAATTTAAATAATATCCTCACAGAAGATATGTTCGAACTAAAAGATTTAATAGATTCATAACATGTCATATATATATCAATAAAATTAGTGGATAACATTAAATAGTTCATATAATATTTATTTTAATATTTTTAAAACCATTTATTTGATATTGCAATCAATAAAATAATTTCAACATCACTATTGTGTCACCTTTAGTGATAATTATTTAATCCCTAAAAAATATAAATAAATTCACATGATGTAGATAATTTTATTAGGTTTATTTTGAATAATCATGTTCGAAGTTTCATGAAGTTTATCACTAAATTAAAATTATTATACTTATAAGATTTAAGAGAGTGACATGTAGTCACTTTCTTTTGTTTTAATAATAATTAAATTATTTTCATGGTCAAAAGTCCATAAAAATTAATCTATTACGACCCTTAGGTGATATGGGTCTACTTTTAGTCATCCAATACAATTTTGGTAGGTGTTAGGGTAATTTTATAATCTTATTTTTACCTTTACTTACCCAATTCACCTATAACTGCAGTAAATAAAAATTACTGTAGTTACTATTCATAGTATCAAAAAAATTAAAGTAACCTATTAAAATAATTTGGATCCACTTAATTCAAATATGGAATCCATTTTTAAAAATTCAATGCAAAGAAATTTCATTAATTAATTTAAAATTAATCCCATTGTTAGGAAAACATGTTTTAAAAGTTAAAACATTGTAAAAGATTGAAATGTTTTTACCTAATAATTCAATGTAAAATTATTGGAAATGCTATAAATTATATTAAAAGGTAAAAATATATTCTATTTATACTTTAAAACCATTAAATATTTTAATTTAACCCTATAGATTATTGCGATGAAAATGTTGTTTTCAATTAAAATATAGCGTGTTTTTACTATTCATTAAAATATGAAATTTATCAGAACAATAAGAAAAATTTATCCAAAGTAAATATTTACATCTTGATTCAAAATAAGAATTTTATTTTGTCAAATTGAACTTATAAACCTTCCAAAACTAGATTTAATGTTGGTGCACCATCAAAAGGCGGCATAACTGCAATTTTTTTGAAACAAACTTATTTTACCCGAAAAAATTATTTTGTTCACATTCCAGATTTTAGAAAACGTGTAAGATTTATAAAAATGTTATAAAATTCAAAATGTATTTAATACTATTCATAACATCTAGTTTATATAATACTTTAATAAAATATCATTGTTTAGAAATACTCGGTATTGCGTACAATAAAAGCTATTGTGGAAGGTTTCTCTTGCGTGTAACGCAAGCCAAGACAGTGTTGTGTGTAGTGAATAATTCCTTTGCGTATAACATAATTCATAAAAACAAAATATTTTTTATAAAATCTCCAGTTGTTACATTCTACCCCCCTTAAAAATAATTTCGCCCTCGAAATTCGTCACTTCGTAACGAACAAATGAGGATACCTCTCCTTCATCATATCCTCATGTTCCCATGTAGATTCTTCTAATTCGTGGTTCCCCGATAAAACTTTGACTAAGTGAGTGGTCTTGTTTCATAGAACATTTTCGCTACGATCTAGAATCTCTATTCGTTGTTCTTCATAAGAAAGATCTTGCTCCAGCTGTACAACTTCTGAGCTTAGTACATGTGATGGATCAGGTATGTACTTTTTCAGGAGAGATACATGGAAGACATCATGAACTTGAGAGAGATTCGGTGGAATATCCAATTGGTAAACTACCTTTCCAACACGATCCATTATTTCGAAAGGACCATTATACCTAGGGCTTAGCTTACCCTTCTTTCCAAATCTCATTACTCTCATCCAGGGAGATATTTGTAAGAACACTTTATCACCCACTTCAAACTCTAGGTTTTTCTTCAGTTTTCGGTATAACTTTTTTGTCGACTCTGAGCTGCTCTTATGCGTTTTTGAATAGATCAGACCTTTTCTGCCATCTCATCAACAAGATCAGGTCCTAATAGCTTTCTTTCCCCAACTTCATCCCAGCAAGTTAGAGTTCTGCATTTCTTTCCATAGAGAGCTTCATATGGAGCCATATGAAAACTGGATTGAAATCTATTATTATAGGAAAATTACACCAAAGGTAGGTGTTGATCCCAACCACCGTTGAAATCCATAGATCAATCTCTAAACATTTATTCTAGAGTTTGAATTGTCCCCTCAGACTGACCGTCTATCTGAGGATGATAAGCAGTGCTAAAACTCAACTCCTGTATCTAGAGTATGCTTAAGAAATTTCCAAAAAATTTAGGTAAACCTCGGATCCCGATTAAATATAATGGAAAGTGGTACTCCATGTAATATTACCACTTCCTTCACATATATCCTGGCAAGCTGATCAAGAGATACATTCCCTCTAATAGCAATTAAGTGTGACGACTTTGTAAGATGATCAATTATAACCCTGATTGCATTATTGCCTTTGGATGTTTTGGGATGTCCAGTGACAAAGTCCATAGTGATATTTCCCCATTTCCATTCTTGTATAGGTAATGGTTGTAACATCCCCTTAGACTTCTATCTCTCATATTTAACATGCTGAAAAACCATGCATCAAGAGACATATTAAGCAACATCTCTTTTCATGTCATCCCACCAGAAGTACTCCTTCACATCCCTATACATATTCGTGCTTCTAGTGTGAATAGAGAATGAAGAACTATGAATTGCATCCAATATTTCCTTCTTTAATTATGGGATGGGAGGAACACAAACCCGACTCCTGAACCTTATTATTTCATCATAATCAATGTAAAATTCAGGAACATTTCTCACCTTCTTTTGTAAATCTACATCTTTTTTATGTGCCTCTTTAATCTTCACATGTATAGATGGTTGAACATTCATTTGAGAAAGATAATATTTTTCCCCTTCAATTATAATTCCAAGATCAATCCGTCATAAATCCATAAATATTGGATCTTTTGAGATCCTAATCATGGATAAGCTAGCATGGTCTTGTCGACTTAATACGTCTGCCACCTTGTTCGCATTCCCAGGGTGGTAATGAATTGAGAAGTGATAATAATTAATCATCTCCAACCATCTTATTTGGCGCATATTCATCTCCTTTTGTGTGAAAATATACTTCAAACTTTTATGATCAGAATAAATATCACACATTTCACCGTAAAGATATTTCATCCAAATATTTAATGAAACTATTACCACAGGTAACACCAAATCATGTGTTGGGTAATTTTACTGATGGATTTTCAACGGCCATGAGGCATAAAATATCACCATATCATTTTTCATGAGAACACACCCCCAATCCATTCATGGATGCCTCATTGTAGATCACAAACCTTTCTCCACTAAAAGGTAGTGTGAGCACAGGTGCACTGGATAACCTTATTTTTAACTCTTTTCAATTCTCTTCACATTCCTCTGTCCAAATGAACTTAACTCCTTTTCGATTCAACCTGGTGAGTGGATTAGATATCTGTAAAAAATATTTCACAAAACATCAATAATATACACATAAACCAAGAAATATTTGGATCTCAGTTACTGTTGTTGGTCTTGACCATCTTTCGATAACCTCTATTTTTGTTGGATCCACAGATATCCCCTCTTTTGAGATTATGTGACCCAAAAATGAAACATTTTGAAGCCAAAATTCACACATATTAAATTTTGTAAAAAGCATCTCCTTTATTAGGGTCTTTAATACAATTCTCAAATGATCTTCATGATCTTCCTTGCTCTATGAATAGAAAAGAATATCGTCCATAAAGACTACCACAAACTGATCAAGATAGTATCTAAAGACTCAATTCATTAGATCCATAAAGATAACAGGGGCATTAGTAAGAACAAATGGAATCACTATAAATTCATAGTGTCCATACCTCGTACGGAACGCCGTCTTTGGTATATCATCTCTTTTGACCCTTAACTGATGATACCCTGAATGAAGATAAATCTTGGAAAAGTATTGTCCACGTAGTTGGTCAAATAAGTCATAAATGCATGGGAGAGGATATTTCTTCTTGATAGTTATCTTATTATGTTCTCAATAATCAATGCAAAGTCTCATTAATCCATATTTATTCTTAACAAAAAGAACAGGTGCTCCCGAAGGTGATGCACTAGGGCATATGAATCCCTTAACAATATTCTCTTGGAGTTGCTTCTTCAATTCATGCAACTCAATTAGGGTAATTTTATAAGGTTTCTTTGAAATGGGCATAGCACCTGGTATGAGTTATATTGAAAAATCAACTTCACGATTTGGTGGAAGACCAGACAATTCCTCCGGAAATACATCATCCAACTCTCGTACAATTGGAGTATTCTTAATCGTGAGTTTCTCTCCAACCATTTGAGATAAATAACCATCATTTATTGGAATCAAGACCCATAAGATGGATGAAATTTCCACTGGAAGGTTATATTTATCCTTTCATCGATAGGTGATCATAGATTGATCATGAATATGACATGTGACTTCCCTTCTTTGTCAATCGATATGAGATCCATATAAGGAAAGCCAATCCATGCAAAGAATCGCATAAAATTCCACTATATGAAGGATCACAAAATTTTCGGGAAGCAGATTCCCACAAACGTCAATTGGAGAAGAATTATAAACTTTTTATGCAATCGTCGTGCCATTACGATTTGTCACAACTAACTCAAAATATAATTGTTGAGGTAGTACGATGATACCCTTAGAAAATTATTCAGAAATAAAAGTGTGGGTGGATCTAGAAACAAATAAAACATTTTCTACTTGAGAGTGGATGGTAAGTGTACCTTTCACCACTTCATTATCATACTCCACATCACCGATTGAAATTGCATGTGACTTTCCTTTGTATCTGGCATTAAGAGTTTGTTGACGTCTATCATCATCAACAACCATTGGATTATGGCATTGATTAATATAATGCCCCATTTACTTGAACTTGTAACATTGAAGTGTAAAAGGTGTATTCTGTATAGCCCTTTCATTTTTCACATCACTAGACATATTTTTCCCTTTATTACGGCATTAAATTGCCCGATGACCTTATTTTCCACATTTGAAACATTTACTTGTCCCTTTAAGACAATTCCCTCCATATTTCTTTACACACTATAAGCATAAGGGAAAACTCATCTTCTTTTCAGTGTGGTCTTTTGATTTTTCTTTGAATTCCATTTTCCTCTTCTTATCAAGCCCATATGACTGATGGGTTACTCCATTATCCATATCAAAATTGAGATCACATCGAACAATTTCCTCATAGCTATTGAAGTCCCTTATGGATAACACCCTTTAAAGACTTGGTTTTATGCCACTAAAGAATCGATCGATCTTAATCTCAGGTTGGATAATAATTCAGGAAGCATACCTTGCAAGCCTTGTAAAATTTACTTCATAGGTACCAACATATACATCATACTTTTTCTTTAGTTCAAGAAACTCCTTATTCGTATTTGTTTGAAGAATATGAGTGAATTACTTATTGGAAAATATGTTCTTGAACTCGTCTCATTCCATGGACTCACTTTTGTCTCTTTTCCTCATACTGTTGATAATATTCGACCATTGATCAGCTTCACCTTCTAAACAATATACTGCTAAGATGAATTTATCATGTTCAAAACATTGAATAACTGAAAATATCTTTTCAGTGGTACTGATCCATTGTTCAGCGACTAATGGATCAGTAGACCCGCTGAATGAGGGCAGGCGTCGCCTCAAGAAGGATTAAACAGAATGATGCTCCTTCCTTTGCTCGTTTGGAATTCCTACATGATTTATAGCTTCATAATGTTGTGTGATCATGGCTACAAGATTTTTCATTCCAACTTCCATATCATTTGGTTGCTCAGGGGGACAATCACTGCATTTCCTGTCGCATTCAGCATTAACACGGTTCCTTTAGGTTCCGGCCATTGACTAAAACCAATAAGCATAGTGTGATAAACACTAATAAGAAAACCACATAATCAAGAATGAAATTTCACACTTAATATATTATCATAGGTTATTCATGGCCATTTGTAAAACATCAATATTGTGTTCTATGCTTAAAAATACCCTTAGGGTTCTCACTAAGGCTTTCACAACCTAGTTTCCAAAGGTTGACTATACCTTTCCTCTAATAGCAACTATAACAATCCATACATTACATACATTGTTATTACTTCATAATTGAAGCATACTTATTAAAACATATAACAAAACCATGATATGACCGTATAGGTATAGTGTCTTTAGAAACTGGGAAACAATAACAACTGGTTAATAAAGAATATACATTATCTCCCATTTATTTCATCATATCTAGAGTCCCTTTTAGCATATCCTACTTAATATCTTTCTTTTTGACCTGGGGAAAAGAAAACATATAAAAGGGTGAGCTCAAATGCTTAGTAGGGGTAAACAAATGAAATATCAATCGTATCATATTCATAAGAAGAGAACATTTTGAAAATCATAATCTGCAAAAGAGATCATAATAACATAACATGGGATAAATCATAGTAGTGAAAGTGAAATCCCAATAATCATAACATATAACATGAATCTTTGTGTCATACACACATAATCATAGAGAATCATTTATTATTATTCAAGACTCATTACCAAGACTATCTTAGTGGAAAAAGTCCATTTCTGAACCGAATTCACTCCTCGTTCCAGTCCTGTATCACTGAACCGGTTTAACTTGTCGTTCCATCCATGTCTATCTCATGAGATATAAATCATTACCCAATGAGTTGGAGGGAGATATTGGTCCCACTAATCTCATAATAAAACCATTCTTATGTGTGCCACAAAATCATAAATCATACATCATAACATAACCCATGTAAAATAAATTGGATTCTGAAACGTCATGTCATCATAAAACAATCCATATAAGATAAAGGACTTAATAAAAATAATTCCATCATAACATAATAAAATCAATGTAATAATAGGGATAGAAATATAAACCTATATTATCTTAGATGGAGAATAATTTTGATAAAACACTTGAACTCCATTCTTGAGGAAAATATCCTTTTTACTTCAAAAAAAACAATTTTCCTATCTTAACATGTCAAAAAAATTTAAAATTATTGAATTTAATTAAAAATAAACATGAAAACTTGTAAAGTACACTTCATGGAAATAATGTTTTATGAAATCATAAAAATCCATTCATGCCGTATAAGTTAAAAGAAACATTCTTCTCGTACTTTGGCTGGAAAAGTCAAAAAGTACCACGTACTAAAAACGAGAAAAGATTTATTTCAAATATTTTACTAAAAACTCAAAAATGGGTAAAATAGGATTTAAAAAAATTTAGGAGGATATAAATAGTATTACATATTGAGGAAACATGGATGTGGATGATAAATATTCCCCAATAAATTTTTAAGTATAGACAATCTCGGATAAAAATGAGATTGTGAGATTTTCCCTTACCTTTGGTCCGATAAGCTTTGTACGTGTCCGAACCTCCTATATAATGATTTAAATAATGTTATTGACTTATTCTAGAATCATAATCATTGTTATTATATCATATATTGTCATATTATTAGCTTCTTATTAGTACTATTTCATTGCTAATTGTTATTCGGGTGTTCATTGCTTTATGTTCTTATGCGTGTTTTGTCGAATAAATTCTTAATTCTTTTTTTATTATAGATATTTCATTTACATAATGGTATTAGTATAATATATATATAATATATATTCATTCAATTCATTTATATAACCATTATTTAATAAAGATCATGTAGAACGAGTCACATCACATTGTGGAGACAGTAGGTCGTACGTACGCACGAGTGATGATATCATTCCCATAATTATATGAATTGAATTGGAGTTGATGATATAATATTTCAGATTCAGTATCATGTTATAATAATCATATATAGTTATTCTTTACACCAATATACCCATCCAAAAAATGTGGTGATGGAAAACAGATTACACCACGGCGTGGAGACGGTATTCCGTACTTACGCACGCGCGGTGATTTCATTTTCTGTAGGATGGATAGAATGTGAAATATGGTTGTTTCATATTTATAATAAAATATCAGTATATAAGTGATACTGATGTTATTAATTTATTATTAAACAAATAAAGAATAATAAGTAGAATAAGAAATAAATTGGAAGGTATCGGTAAATGATATTACCTCTTCTTTGATGCGCCTCTACTTAACCTTCTCTTAGAGCACTAAAGACAGTCTTTGAAGAAGACCAGGACCACTAGGATGTTTCAAGGGAATTTTAGAAGGGATATTGGCAGGGTTTTTCCGAGCATGAAGGCTCAATGTTGTGTAAAGAGGAGAGGGAGGAGGTGCCCCTTTATAAGGGAGGAGAGGGGAACCTTTGGAAAGCTTAAGAAATATTAATTTATAATAAATCAAACCCCACTTAAAAACCACCAAAAATGACTCATATTAGAAGATTAGATGATATAGGGTGGTAATCTCATCAACAAAAAAATTTAGTCATGTTGGATATTTATTTTAAACCTTATCAACTCGATTTATCCTTATTTAATCTATTTAATTTTATTTGTGGTAATATGATTCTAAATTCTAAATTGATATAAATAATTATGTATGTGTTGTGAATTATCCATAATTGGATAATATATAAAATTTAAGACCATATAAATTTTAATTTATAGTTTTTTAAACAAATTTGTGATTTTTAATCAATTTTATATTATGTTATGTTTATAAAATTACAATAGTGTCGACTTTGACACTATTCATATATTTGAATTTAAATTAAATTCTCACAGAAGATATGTTAGAACTAAAAGATTTAATAGATTAATAACATGTAATATTTATCTAGAAAACTAGTGGAGCATATTAAATAGTTGATGTAATATTTAATTTAATATTTTAAAAACCATTTATTTGATTTTTCAATCAATAAAATAATTTCAACATCACTATTGTGTCACCTTTAATGATAATTATATAATCCCAAAAAATTATAAATAAAATCACATGATGTAGATAGTTTTAGTATATTTTTAGATACTATTCATGTTCGAAGTTCCATTACGTTTATCACTAAATTAAAATTATTATACTTATAATATTTAAGAGAGTGACAAGTTGTCAGTTTCATTGGTTTTAATAATAATTAAATTATTTTCATGGTCAAAAGTCCATAAAATTAATCTATTCAGACACTTAGGAGATATAGGTAGACTTTTAGTTATCCAATAAATTTTTTTCAGAATTTAGGGTAATTTTATAATCTTCTTTTTACCCTTAATTACCTGATTTACCTATAAGTGCAGTAAATAAATATTACCGTAGTTACTATTCATAGTATCAAAAAAAATAAAGTAACTTATTAACATAATATGGACTCACTAAATTCTAATACGGAATCCATTTTTCAAAATTCAAAACATAGAAGTTGCATTAATTAATTTAAATTTAATCTCGTTCTTAAGAAAATGGGTTTTAAAAGTTAAAACATTACCAAAGATTGAAATGTTTTTACCTATGAATTCAATGTAAAATTAATGGTAATGACATACATTATATTAAAATGTAAAAATATATTCTATTTATACTTTAAAGCCATTAAATATTATAATTTAACCATATAAATAAATGCAATGAAAAAAGTTGTTTTTAATTAAAATATAGCGTGTTTTTACTATTCATTAAAATATGAATGTCATCAGAATAATATGATGAATTTATCCAAAGTAAATTTTTATATCCTGATTCCAAATAAGAATTTTATTTTTTCAAATTTAACTTATATACCTGTCAAAAACAATATTTAAAGTGGGTGCGCCATCAAAAGGTGGCATAAAAGCAAATTTTTTTGAAAAATACTTATTTTACCCGAAAATTTTATTTTGTTCACATACCATGTTTTAGGAAATGTGTAGGATTAATAATAATGTTATAAAATTAAAATTTTATTTAATACTATTCATAACGGATAGTTTATATAATATTTTAATAACATATTGTTGTTTAGTGAAACTCGGTATTACGTACAATGCAAGCTATCGAGGAACGTTGCTCTTACGTGTAACACAATCCAAGACAGTGTTGTGTATAGTGAAAGATTCCTTTGTGTATAACATAATTCATAAAAACAAAATATTTTTCATAAAATCTCCGGGTGATACAATCAATGTATAAAAGTTTTGAAACTATATAAATGTTGAAGTGGACATACAGCCTGAAGTCCATCCTATAACAGGTATATCATCCAATTAAACTGACTAAACCGTCCATCAACGGCCCCTTTCACTTCCCCAAATCCAATTTAATGAAATCTATAATTGCACTAAAATGAATTTTTAGTGTGTGAGTATGAAAATTTGTAAGAAACCACCAATAACCATTAAATTATATTCATATTATATAATGATTCATGATATGAAAGTAAATAGAATATAGATATGAAAAATATATATCACAAAAGATTAAAATATTTGTTGGGTCCTCAGAGACTGATTATACCTTCTATAGAACCTTACTAGAAGGAATGTCAAACCACAATTTCTAACACATCCCACTTCAATGGGATAACAAAAAAGAAAGTTTGAATCATTTAAATGGATAAGATTTCCCATATACATGTCAACCTATTTTATGAGAAATCTACCATGAGGGGTTAATCCATATGGATAAACATGAATTCAGGATAAAGAGGAAACAACACTTGAAAAGTTTTATACATGATGAAAAATCAAACATAATGACATAGTATGAAAAATTAACTACCACAAAATTTCATATGTGAGAAAATATTGAACATATGATCCATGGTGTTACACACACATTATAAATCATCATATTTGGAACTCGTAAAAAAATATAATTTCATGGAAATCCAATACTAGGTAAATTTTGATTTGAGGGAAATGGTTGATTAAAAAATCCAATTTCACCGTAGAATCATAGATCCATTACCTATTTGATAAGGTTTAAAAATGAAGGATAAAACATGAAGAGAATCCAAACCAATAAGTAAGGACAAGATATGACATGCTTGAGAATATATGGTGTCCACAATTATCTTTAAGTTAAAGATTAAAAAAGGAAAATTAAATGAATATCAATGTAAATTTTATTAAAGATAAAAAAAATTAGATCATTTCAATTCCTATATATCTAATGAATATATTAAGTATATAATTGGGTTGGTTTTGGGATAAAAGGACATAATTGATAATTATCATAAGATAAACCACCATATTTTAATCATGAGAGAAAATTGTTGTTTAATTATTTAATAGAAGAGATGGAAGGTAATGAGAGTTCTCGAAAGTATAGGGAGAGGGATCATATTGTGTTGAAGATCGATGAGGGTTTGAGAGAATTAATTAAATTGAGAGAGTACTACTTACCGAAAAATATATTTAAAACTTTTCAACCCCATGGTGCATCGAAAGATGTCACTTACGAGCCCATGAATTCTTATAATAATATGCCCAACCATGAAGCCCTACCAACCGGCCAATGTGATTTTCAGTTGTAATGAAGATCCTATAGAATCCAACCTATATCTAATAGAGATATATTAGACTCTTCATGATAAAAAATTCTCACTATCCAAGATTAAAACTTTTTTGGTCAAAAAAACACTAATATTCCACATAAATAGTAAATATATATATATAATCCTTGTACAAGAGAAAATGATGCATAACTTAAATAGATTTTGTAATAGAAAAACAATATTTTTATCATAATATTTTACAAGATATTGTTTAATGGTAACATGAATATAATAAATTAATCTAAAGTTGTATTCTCCAATTAAACCATAATTTCATCCATATAAAATTTCAATTCAATCTATTTTTTATTAAGTCAGGTTCTATTTAAATATTTTATCCTAAAATAAAAAATTTCCATCCAAAAATTTTCAAGGAATTTCATACAATATTTTATGAATTGAAATCAATTAAATATACTCTATTAATGTTTTAATTAACCTTTATACATAAATTAACATATCAATTATTATGTACCTTAACTCATGAATCTATATTTTTTTATCTAATGTTATCCATAGTCAGGACCTATTAGGTTTTCTAAAAAAAATTTCAAACAATTTATTTATTCTTTTAATAGGTTTTTAAATTTACCAAATAATATCCCTTCAGGGTGTCTAACTATGTGTATTGGCTTAGGAAAAATAATCATACAGTAAGTGATGATCATGTTTATATTCAACCTACATTTTGAGGGTGATTACCCTTAGGCACATCTATGTCATATCCAAATCAACTTTCCAGTATCTAGACATGGATGTAATTATAGATAAAAAACACAATAAAACCTATACCAAAATATCATGATGTTACCATGTAGTTAGTCTTATAATTTATACTTATCCTTAGGGTTTCACTAATGATCTATTATTATAATAAAAAAAGAATTACTGTAATCCTAAAAAATAAATATACCAATCGTAAAAAAATATATAACCTTCTTTGATACCAACAATTATTCCCCACACCCGCACATCAACATATTCTTCTAAAAACACATTATGTAAATAATGGATTATACATGAAGTGAGATGAATCTATCTTCATTTTATAACATTTATGTAATAAAAACATTAATAAAATCCCAAATCCTAAGAATTCATGTTTTATTGTCCATGAGTAATCGTTATATATTCATATTATTTGAAAAAACATGTCATAAATTATATATAATTGAACCATTCTACACTCTCTTATATAATTCAGATGAGTTATATTTATCTTATTATTATTAGGAAGGGAAAAAATGAACAGGATGAGATCAAACAGTATGTGTGGGAAATAATATAATTATTTCATCAAGGATTAGATGGAAGAATTAAGAAAATACAAGACGGGGTGAGAAGTATTTTATTAAATAAAGTAATAAAACATAATATTTTTCCTTATTTCAATAATTAAGGATATGTAATCCTAAATGAACAAAGATGCACCACAAAAAAAGATAGTGGAATCAAGGGAAATTTAAAATGATCCATGAATAATTAAAGAGTCATAATATTTTTTATTATGTTTGAAGAAAATAACTAATTTTAGAAATCAAATGTCTAAGTTACTGACAAAGACATTCTTCAAATAGTAGGCCCTTGCTGACCACCCATGCACCATTTTGGGATTGGCCTTATAACTTGTGTACCATTTTCCAAGGGAATACAACTTTTGTAACCTTATTGGGAATGGGATAAAATTACCATGTACCCTTAGGCATGGTATAATTCTCTGTGTACCCTATGTCATTGGATTTTCCTCTACTCAATTCTTAGGAATGGGATAATCCTCCTATATACCCTTAGGTATGGGATAATACACATGTGTACCCTTATCAAGTCACGAGATATAATCCATTCCAACGTACTGATGGTTGAAATATGATTAGACACATTAATAATATATACATAATTTTTTAACATGAAAAAATAATTTACCACATCATTAATAACACATGGAAATAAACACGGGTTTCATTCTATTTCATGATTATATTGCAAACATTGATCGTAAGAATGTGAATTCTACATCCCTAGAAATAAATATCAAAAAATATTATATTTTATGATCATTTTTTTGGTGATTCATGTAAAATTATTTTTATGGGAATAATTTCTTTAGTCAAAAATGTGAAAATGGCAGAAAAATCATATAAGAGATTTCAGATATGGTTTTTGGAATTTTTTAAAAAGAAGAGGTTAATTATCATAACCAAAAGTTAATTTCGAAATGTTAATGTGATTTCTTTTAAAAAAAATGTGTCATCAATAATTTATATTTTTAAAAATATAATGTATTTATAATGAGATTGTGGAATGGAAGGTAAAATGTTTTATTTTTTGACAAAAATGGAAAACCCTTTTTAACATTTTGAAATGGATTTGATGAAAATCCCTATAGTAAAAAGTTCTAGAAGAAAATAACTTTGAAATGAATCATTGTAAATATGAAGGTTAGATGATTAAATTAATAAATGGATTCCAAAATAATAATGGGAAGTATTTTTTAGAAAAATGAATATGAATATTGAAGGAAAAGTGTCTTTAAATGAGGTACAATTTTTTTCATTAAATCATTCTAATTTTATAAGAATAGAATTCATCATGAAACAATAATTGGGTAAGAAATTTTATTTACCTAAATGTATGATGGGGAATATATTATATAATTATAAATTTATTATTTTATCAATCACAGAAGAATTATTCTTGGTGAATAATATTTCAAATGAAATAAAAGATATTAGAGTTAAACAAATCTCTTATGTGTATCATAATTAATGAATCATGTGACATTTATAAATACGTTTATGTGATATAAATGTAAATATATAAAAAATGGGGATAAAATAATTCATAATAATATAATATATAAACTTTTTACCAAATTATATGAAATAATTTCAGGAGTAACAATCATAACACAATGAATTAGAATTAAATTATAAAAAACTCTTACAATGCCATATAATTTCTTATTCAATAATACATGGAAGGTAAAATTTGAGATTAATTTTAAAATACCATATATTTCATAGAAAATTATAATTAAATAAACCACTTCATAATCTCTACAGTATAAAAGGGAAACAAGATGAGAATACATAACATATATCAATAAAGAAAAGTTGAGATCAGAAAAACCATATCGTAGTGGTAGCGTATGAATCAAAAGAAAATAAAATAATTTCCATGAAATAGACATTAAAATATCATGAAATTAATTATTTTAATTATATGTGAATTAATAATTTTAGTTAATACACCTTATAAATAAAATGATTATGCACAATATAATTCATGTCTATTGGAATTGAAAATGTGGGGAAATAACCCTTACCGTAGGTCACGATTCATTCGGCATGTATTCATAATGTTCTAAATTACGAAATAATATTTGTTGGAATATTAATTAATTAAATTTTACATAAACATATCATTTTTTTATTTTAGGTACTTTCATATGTTATTTATTTTTAAAATATTTTATCCTTATGGTTGGTACTTGAGGTGGTTCGGTCGATTTCTGTAAAAGATCCGTAGAATATTTAATGTTGTTAAAAGTGTTTTAAAATAGATTCATAATATCCTTAATCTTATATTATCATGTATTTTAGTATTCTATATCATATAAATTTTACCGATCTATAGGTTTTCCCAAAATGGATTCAATTTAAGAAAGGTATCATCACATGTTCATTTAAGGAAATCATGTTTACACTGATCATTTATTGTTTACATCACTTATAGAATATAAAATATTTTAATTCCAAAAAGTTATTATTGATATAAATATAACATTAATAAATTAAATATATTTCTAAATTCATCCATCTTAGACATTTATGGATAAAAATATTGTGTCCCTTGGATGGAGTAGTCTATACGTGAACACAGAAGCACCATTAATTATATAATGAGATGGAGGGGTATAAAAAATAATATTATTGTCTTTTAAGAATGATAATAATGATATAAGTATTATATTATATCATTAATTTTTTATTTTTTATAAACCATGAGTATATTTTATGAAAAATATAACAACATGTTAATATAGGCAATAATATGCATGTACAAATTGCGATGTATTCATTTTTCAATGGTTTTGGAGGAAGATATAATTTTTTTCCATTAGTATAAAAAATTATAGAATACTGGTAATACTTTTTTTATGCATTCATTAATATAAATTATTTTAGAATGTAAAAAAATTGTTATTTCAGAGAGCTTTACTAAGATCATTAAGAGATATGGGGAGAGAGTTTATGAAACAAATAGGGAAGAGTTTTGGTTGAGATAAATATTTTTAATTGTTAGATAATAATGGTTCATGTCATATCATTTAATAGGTGAATTAAATTTATTTTTTTGTAATTATTCATTATTTCACAATAATTTCATGACACCATTCAAGGGATTAATGATTCAAAAAAGAAAATAATTCATTTTTGAAAGAGTGTAGGATAAGATATGGTTGATGATATACTCAAATATTAATTTTTCTCCATGATTAAAATATTTGCTTATTATTTTTCCATTTTTTAACTCATACCTTTTTATAATCATACTTGGTAATAATTTTTTTCTAAGTAATTTTATCTTATTAAAAATACAAGGTTACCCCTGATGCCAAATTTATATTTTTTGATCACAAATTTAAGAACTATATAATCTTGTTAAATTTATAAATATTATAATATTAAATTTTAAATTAAAATATTTAATTTTTAGAGCAATTATTTTATATATTTTTTTCACAATTAAGTGTTTTTTATCTTCTATAAAAATAAATAGAAATTTAATATGTGATAATATATTATATATATATATATATCTCTATTGTAAATTTATTTATATAAATTTAATTTATTTAAATCACTATGGAAAAATCATATAACACTAATAAGGTGACAGATAATGATCCCATGGATTATGTATTGGTAGACCAAGATAGGAAAATTCCTCAGAATGATAAACAAGTCATGAAGTGTGGAAAATTCATGAAACCAAATCAAGGTAATGATAAGAAAGATAAGCTATTAAATGATGAGGTGGAACATAATGCTATAGAAATAATAATAGAAGATGTGATCTGAGAAGTAAGGGAAGCATGGGAGCTCAACCTTCATTCCAATGATGAGATGTTAGAGGAGGTAGTAGTTTTCAAAACCTCACATGAGGAATATGATTGGATGGTTGAGAGAATGATTCGAGTGAAACTTAACATGGAACAATGTTCTTGGATCGAAAAAAACACATTTTTCCACGTGGCGTTAATGAGAGGAATATTTGTGTGGATGAATTTATCCAATCCGGGGATAAGAAGGTGTGAAGTCATGAACCCATATGTCACTTAACGGGTGCCCCGAGCCCGGTTGTAACAACCCAATGTTTTGAAAAAAATTATTGAATGCATGAAACCATGATTCCCTACAAAACAAAACATTTCATAATATACCCATTAAACATAACTTTTCCTCTACTATGTTTTGATTTTCCAAAAATGGCCATCTAGAGTTGCGATCAATAAGTAATTTTGAGTCTGATAGAACCAACCTGATTCATTGGTGAATAGTAATATGACCCTTATGAATAGTAAATCATATTATTATTTTATTTTATTATGGACATAAGATAATGACATATTGATTAATTTTTTAAGGTGATATAAACTGAGTTATAGTTTTAAATTTTTATATTTTTTGAATAAAGAATGATTTTATTTAAAAATTAAATTAATAATATTTAGAAATAAATTTTAAATAAAGGAATTCCTTTTTTAATTTTAACTTTTGAAAAATGGTTAGGGTGCATTTTTGGGATTTTTCTGAAATTCTTCTATTTTTTATGAATAGTGAAATACAGTACAATACTGTATATACAAATTATCAGTTAAATACAATATTTATGACATAATGAGTTATGTAAGCACACTTAGTTCGAACTCACATTCACTTATTACTATTATGGGTAACATTAATCAGAGCTATTTGTTTTATGGAGGGAATTAATAAAATAATGAAAAAAATATTCAAAATTCACTCATATCCTCTACTATAACCCCCTCACTCACTCTTCACTTCAATCCTATAAGCATTGAAGAACCTAAATTTTGATCAAAAATACTATTACCTACTCACTTCCCACGTCTGTGAGCTCTTTTTATATTCAAAATACCAAAACCCCTTCCCTTAAGGTGGTTCTAAAGGAGGTGGAGTCAACAGGTAAATTGACATTCAATTTCATTCAATTTCATTTCAAGCTCCATTCTATTGTTATCTTGTCATCACCTCCTCTTTAAAAATGACCATGATAACTCCATAATCATCTATATACTAGAATTATATCATGTGAATTTAATAACCATCATCAATATCCTTACTATCAATTTTTTTTAAAAAACAACTCATCGTCTGTGAGGTGCCAATTTAAAACCATTGTGGACGATGATGTTTTGTTCATAAATTTCTCCTTCATTAATAGTCATGAAACAATTTTTATGGATTAAAAGGACTATAATTTATTTATTATAACCTAATTAATATTCATGAACCATTATATGTACATAATATTAATTCATATGACCAAATTAGTCCCTAATAATCAAAATACAACTAAAATAATATTTGTGTTTGTCATTAATATTTAAACTAATGATTCATCCTCAATATGTGTAAAAAATTATATAAATTAAAATTAACACCTATTTATGTTCATAAATAATTATTAAATTAAATTATTTAAATTTACATCCATTCCATATAAACTCTACAATATAAAAACTAGTGAACTGTTTACGAAAATAAATAAAATGAACAATCCGACATAACCGAATTCAATATTATAACATATAAATAAGGAAATAAATGAATTCAAAAAATTATGATAAAATAAATACATGAATATTAGGTTCTTAAATAAGTTATTAATAAGTCTAATTTTATATTATAGGACCTTAAGTTCAAGAGAGGATCACATTCAGACTTAAGGTAAGGGTTTCCCACCTGAACCTCCATTTTCATTTGTGTTAATTTTATTCTCTAATTACCTGAATTAAATTATTATGTATTATTATGTAGTATTTATTAAATCTATTTTAGTGTTCTATATATATTTACCAACCATAATCATTCTTTATTTTCTATAGAGTTAAATTTTTTAAAATGAAAATTCAAAATTATTTCCAAAATACATGCCCGATTCAAGGGAATTTCTCAGATTCATACCTATTTTAAAGGGAACTATATAATATATTTTTGGAAACAATTATCTTTATAAAATAAATTATTTTATTTCAAAAATACTATCTCACTTCACTTATGGTTTTATACAAATACTTCTCCAAAAAAATGTTTTCTTTTCAAAGTAAATGAGTATTTATCTCAAGAATTGCATGATGATTTTATAGAAGTATCCTCATATATTTATATAGTATAGTTTAAAATTGAGTATGATATAATATATAGTATATAATTTAATGGTTTATGATTATTTTTATTGTTTATGTGCTATCCTAAAATTATTCACTAATTTACATTGAATGGTGAGTGTTCATTTTTAATGTTTAGGGAAAGTTATTTACATTTCATATGTTAATTTAAATATGAATGTATGTGTTATTTGTGTTTATCACCACTCATATGAAGAATTTATTGGACTTATTATGTAATGGGTGCGGCCTACTATATCTCCTTGATGCATCAGTAGGTTCAATGAGGCAAATACATGTGGACTTGGTCGAGGCCTTACACATTTTGAGATATGGTTTTGGTCTAGGCCTTAATCATTTTTAGACATCCTATCTATGGCCTTGATGGTATGCTTCAGAATTTCCGACATATGAACTTCCCTCATTATGAACTAGTAATTGAATGTTCGTGTGGTTATTAGACTAGAGGAATACCCATGACTATGTTTTATTATGGAATTATTTACTCATCTCATATTCTGTCCATAATGTTTTCAATTTTTTTATTTGTAAGGGATTGTGTTTTTAGTTATTCACTATGCCTAATCTTATGTTTATTTTATCTTCCACTGTATTGCTTACTCTTACTGAGCATTTTAGCTCACCCATTTCTTATGTTTCATTTTCCAGGGATATGAAGACATAAATTATGAATGACTTGCAAGCATAATCTTGGAAGCATGGATCTTTCTAATGAAATAAATTAGAGTTTTATTTCCTTACAGGATGTAATGTTCAACCTATATATGTGTATCTTGTTTCCAAATTTACTAAACTATTCATTCCTTCAAGATACAACTTTCTTGTAATCATGCAAATATAATGTAATAAGGCACTGACACCAAAAACCTAGAGGCATATCTTTATAGTTGGTATCAGAAGATTTTTTGTGTAAATATTAGAAACTAGATTTAAAAAACATATAATATTGAAAAATCACTAATATATACATTAAGGATAAGTATACAAGAACATCTTGTTATTTTTGTAAAGAATAGATTATGTGGATATTTATAGCAAATACATCCATGTTTCGATACTACAAGTGGGCGTGGTTCTGGCACAAATATACCTAGGAGTGAAAAATATGACAAGGAGTTTTAGTCATGGCCTGGGGTATCCTGGTACATGAAAATGAGCCTTACTACACAATGAGTTTTACACTCCTAGGGGATATACTTAAGAAATTTACATTTTTATTACAATCTATTATGAAGGATTTAAATTTATATTTTTCCTCATTGAAACCATGTATATGATTATGAGATTATTGATGCTATTTATTTTTCAAGGTTGATATTTTGTATTATGATTTATAACCTAATCTAGTGTGTGCCTTTATTTAGAAATGGTGCATAGTGGAAGTAACAGAAACCACATGGATGCACATGTATCATGTAGGGATTTCCCTCCGACTCAAGATAATGATGTTTTCTCTCGGGCTCTAACTCGTGCATAAATATTTATCACTATAATGGTACAGTTGACTCAGGTTATTAAAAATAACTATGGGTTTTTAAGGGAATGTTTGGATAGAGGATGTACAAATTGTGCAAGAATATGTTGATGTGTTTCTAGAAGATTTACATGGACATCCTCCAAAGCAGGAAATTGAGTTTTCCACTGACTTAACACCTAATTGAAGAGCCATATCAAAGACCCCTTATATAATGGCCAATATTGAGTAAGTTGAACTGAATAAACAATAAGAGGATTTGAATGAGAAAGGATTTATTCTCCCAAGTGCTTCTCCATGGGGAGACCCTGTTCTTTTCAGTATGAATAGAGATGGATCTATGAAGTTTTTCATTGACTTTAGAGATATAAATGCTATTACAATATCTAATAAGTATCCCCTATGTTGCATTAATTATTTATTTGATCAAATTCGTGGATCTCAATATTTTTTTAGATTGACATTTATTTTGGGTACATCATTTTCTTGTGAGGAATGAAGACATTCCAAAAATAGAATTTTGAACTAGGTATGGGCATTATGTGTTTACAGGAATTAATTTAGGACTGACTAATGCCCCCTCAATTTTCAAGGATCTAATGAATATAGTTTTCAAGGAATATCTTGATGAATTTTTTGTGGTATTTATTGAGGAAATCATGGTATACTATAAAAACTATAAATACCATGAAAATCACTTGCCTGTGATTCTGAAGACTCTTAGAAAAAATGAATTATATGGGATGTTTAGTAATTGTGAATTTTGGATTCAGTCTGTTTCCATTATTGGCCACATTGCCCCTACGGATGGAATATCTATTGATCCTGTGAATAAAAATGTAGTGTATGAATGACAAAATCGAATGAACATAATTGAGGTACGTAGTTTTATTCATTTAGCGGGTTATTATAGGAGTTTCATTCAGAACTTCGCTCGTTTAGCCAACCTAATGACCAAGCATAATCTTAAAGTGGATAATTTCTTATGGACAGAACAATGTGAGGAATATTTTGAGGAATTTTTGAGTATATTAGTGAATGTTCTGATCCTAACCCTACCATCAGGGAATGAGGGGTTTGTGATCTATATAAATGAATCATAAAAAGGACTTGTTTTTTCCTTACACAGAATGATAGAGTTATTTCCAATGCATCATGGATGATAAAAATCATGAACAAAACTATCCAACTCATGATCTTGAGTTTGCAGTGGTAATAATTTCTCAGAAGTTATGAAAACATTATCTCTATGGAAAAAATGATATATATATATATATATATGGGTCACAAGAGTCTAAAGTATATCTTCTGACAGAAATAACTCAACATGAGGCAATGATGATGGCTTGAACTACTCAAGGATTATTATTGTACTATACACTACCAACCAAGAAACACAAACAAGGTAGCTGATGCATTGAGAAGGAAGGATCATGGAGTTCTCAATAAAAAATAACGATTGACAAGGATCCTCTGAACATGGATCAATTGAGGATGGATATTGGAATTATCAAAGAAGGTGAAACATCACAATTTTTTCATTTGGTTTCCCAACCATATTTATTAGAAAGGATTAAAAGTTCTCAGCCAGATGACAAGAACCTTACAAAAAATTAATGTTGTGAAAGATGGGAAGATGGATTACTTTTTGTTTGATGATGGTGTTCAGAAATTTGGGAAGAGGATCTGTGTTCTAGCTATACCCAACATAAAAAGGGATTTATTAGATGATTCCCATAGTTTGAATTTCTCCATACATCCTGGTAGAACTACGATGTGTATTTATTTGAAGGAAAAGTTTTGATAGGATAACCTGAAGAAGGAAATTTTAGATTATGTATCAAAATGTTTAGTCTTTAAACAAGTGAAGGCCAAAAGGAAACATCTAAAAAGAATCATGAAGTCTCTACCAATTTCTTTATGGAAATTTGAATACATCACCATGTATTTTATCACTAGATTACCCATAACTCCAAGAAAGAATGATGCAATATGGGTAATTGTGGATCGAATTAGAAAATCTTCACATTTCCTCTCTACAAGGGGGGATCTTCTTCAAGGGTTCCTAACACGACTCTATATCAATAAAATTGAGAGACTTAATGGGGAACCACTCTCTATTCTGTCTGATTGAGACCCATGAATTACATCAAAATTCTGGAATAGTCTTCATAATTATTGACATATCGAACATCAATTGAGTACTACTTATCACCCTCAAACTGATGGGCAATCATAGAGGACGATCTAAACCATAGAGGACATGTTGAGATCATGTTCAATTGACTTTCAAGGTATGTGGGATCAATATTTACTATTAGGGGTGTTTTTATACAATAATACTTTCCATTCATGTATTAAAATGGAATCATATAATGAATTGTATGGGAAGATATGTCGTACACTAACATGTTGGGATGATGTTTTTTAATGGAATATTGTGGCCCCAGAGCTTGTCGAGGAAACAACAAGGAATGTAAAGACTATTCAAGTCCATATCAAAGAAGCTCCACGTAGACAAAAAAAATCTGTACTGATAATCGAAGGATGTATTTCGAATTTCAATTGGGATATCATGCTTTCTTAAAGTGTCTCTATAGAAGGGAGTTATATGGTTTGGAGAGAAAGGGAAACATAGCCCTATGTATATTAGGCCATTTAAAATTCTAGAGTGAATTGGTGCTATTGCATATCATTTGGCTATACCGCCTAGCCTATCCAATGTACCCAATTTTTTCTATGTTTCATTGTGGAGAATGTACATGCCAAACCTAATGCATGTCCACATTGATGAAATTATTGAATGTTTTATGAATAGTGAAATATGTTAAAATACCATATATATAAATTAACAGTCGAATACATTATTTATGACATCATGAGTTCTTGGTTCGAACACAAATGAACTTATTACTATTATGGGTCACATAAATCAATACTATCTATTGTCTTGAGGGAATTAATAAAATAATGAATAAAATATTCAAAATTCACTCATATCCTGCTCTATAAACCCCCCATCACTCAATCTACTCTTAACTCCTCTAAGCCTTGAAGCTCCTCAATGTTATGATGAAATACCCTTACCTATTCACTCCCCATGTCCAGAAGATCTTGGTCTTTCCAAAATTCTAAAGCCCCTACCCTTAAGGATGTTCTCAAGTAGGTGGATACAAGAGGTAAATTCACATTCTATTTAGTTCAATTTCATTTCATGTTCCTTTATATTGTAATCTTATCACCACCACCTCTTTCCAAATGACCATTATAACTCTAGTATCATATATATACTATAATTGTATCATGTTAATGGAAGAAACAACATCAATATCCTTACTATCTCTCTCTTTTGTTTTATAATTGAAATCATCGTCTGTGAGGTGCCAATTTAAGACCATTGTGGACGATGATGTTTTTTTCTTATATTTCTCCTTAATTAATGGTCATCAAACATTTTTATGGTTGAAAAAAATGATAATTTATGTATAATAACAAAATTAATATTCAATAACCTATATATGTACATAATATAAATTCATATGACCAAAGTAGTTCCTAATAATCAAAATATCACTTAAATAATCTATGTGTTTCTCATTAATATTTCATATAATGATTCACCCTCACTCCATGTAACCAAATGATATAAATTTCCATTAAAACCTATTTATGTTCATAAGTAATGTTTAAATTCAATTCTGGATATTTAAATCTATTCCATATGAACTCCATTACATAAAAACAAGTGAACTGATTATGAAAATAATGAAAATGAACACTCTGGAACGATGAAATTCAATATTATAATTTATCAATAAGGACATTAATGAACTAAAAAAATTATGATAAAACAAATGCATGTATAATAAGTTCTTAAATAATTTATTAATAATTCTAATTTCATATTCTTCTACCTTAAGTTCAAGGGAGGAACACATTTGGACTTAAGGTAAGGCATTTCCACCCGAACCTCCATTTTCATTCGGGTTACTTTTATTATCCAATTACATCAATTAATTCTTATATATTATTATTTAATCCAAATAAATTATATTTCAGTGATCAATTTATGTTTACTAACTATAATCCTTCTTTATTTTATGGAGAGTTACATGTTTTAAAAGAAACATTCAAAATTATTTCCAAAATACAAGCCCGATTCAAGGGAATTTCTCAAATTCTTACATATTTTCAAGGGAACTCTATAGTCTATTTTTGGAAACTATCATTTTTATAAAATAAATAATTTTATTATATAATATTAGTTTACTTCAGTTATGGTTTTATAAAAATTATTTTCCAAAAAAACATTTCTTTTTTAGGTAAATGAGTATTTATCTCAAGAATTACTTAATGATTTTACAAGAGTATCTTCATCTATTTCAACAATCCTATTGAATCTTATGTATGATATCATTTACCATATTTAATTGGATGGTTTATGATTAGTTTTATTGTGAATTTTATATCCTAAAAATATTCATCAATTTACTATGAATGGTTATTTTTTGTGCTAAATGTTATAGGAAAGTTATTTACATTTCATATGTTAATTTCAATATGAATATATAAGTTGTTTATGATTATCCCTGCTCATATAAGGAATGAATTGGTCTTAATATGTGATGGTTTGGGCCCACTATATCCCCTAGATGCATAGGTAGGTCTCATGAGACAAATAGACGTTGACTTGGATGAGGCCTTTCCCATTTTGAGATATGGTTTTGGCTGAAGCCATAATAATTTTTAGATGTATTGGCTGAGGCCATGATGGTATGTTTCAAAATTTCTGGAATATGTAATTCCCTCATTATGAATCTAGTAATTTAATGTTCATGTGGTTATTAGACTAGTATAATACCCTTGATTATGTTTTATTATGGCATTATTTACTTACCTTATATTCCTGCCATAATGTGTTCATGTTTATTATTTGTAAAGGCATGTGTTTTCAGTTATTCATCATTCCTAATGTTATGTTTATGTTATATTCTTCAGTATTTCTTACTCTAACCGAGCATTTACGCTCATGCCTTTGTTATGGTTTATTTTACTAGGATATGAAGAAGTAAATTATGAATGACTTGATGGAATAATCTAAGAGGCATGGATGTTTCTAATGGAATAAATTAGTTTTTTATTTCATTCTAGTATTTAATGTTGAACTTATATATATATGTATATTGTTTCTATAAATACTAAACGATTCATTCCTTCAGGATACAACTTTCTTGTAATCATGCCAATGTAATGTAATAAGGCATCGACTCGAGGAAACTGGGGTCAGGTCTTTACACCGGTGGGACACATGGCCTCAAGTGCATCTCCTCAAACGCCAGATGCTTCCTACTAGTAGCGAGGGCCTATGGTGTTTCCTTGGGGAGACTATTCCCTCATTTTTAGAGTTTATTAAAATGGAAGGAATATTAATAATTAGTAAATAGAAAAAGTAAAATAAATAAATATCTGAAGCAAACTAATTCACTAGATAAATGAGAATAATAATAAGTGTATCAACTAAAAAAATGACGATGTAATGTCATGTGACTAGAAAGATGGAAATCATGAATACAATACAATAGGCATAACATGTTCTAAAATGTAATAGAAAACAAGGAAAATCCATGAATCTAGAGATCCAACTCGGTCATCGGCTATCAAGCTTCATCATAAAAATCAAGAAAACAAGTGATTGAAGTCGTATGCTTCCATTTGTCAACACCTGCAACCATGTAATCTACTCTGGGTACCAAACGATGATCGCTAAGAGTGTGAGATAAGTCTTAGTGGGCCAACACCAGCGATGTCTATAACATCCATCCCATGTAATGGAATATAGAAGTTTATATTCATGTATATTTAAAGTAAACCAAACAATAAAATATAACTAAATACCCATGTAGCTACTTCAGCCCTTAGTTGGTGTCTCAACATGTATCCAGTTCATAATTTAAGTAATTACCATTTAATGTTAGTAAGTCATGTGAGGAATATCCAGCACTAAAATCACCTTGTGATAGTATAAGTAGTGAAAGTTCTAATACATAATAAGGAAACCTGAAAATGATATCTAGTGAGGGAGTTCCAGGGTAACAACCAAGGTATCATAGATCTCACAAAATGCTAACTCAGATGTATTTGAGTCTATATAAGGTTTATGAGTGTCATATAAGAAGTATAATCCAAGGCATTGCACAGTAACCCACCTACAAGTCCAAGGTGATCGACCAAGGTAAAATAGAGCTATGAAATGATAGGCCTTATGGCCTTTCACCATCACATCTACTAGTCAATGATGCATCCAACGAGTGTATCTAAGGTATCATGTAATAATTTAAATGAACCCATGGTAGTACACCAGGAATATTAGGAATAGATATGAACTAGAGTCTAGGTGGGTATCAACCTAAGAAAACTACATCCTTGATTCATAATGGGGATTACGAGGCCCATGGTATTCTCATCTCAGAATCCTAGGTGAGCTCGAGTTAGTCCATTCTTATTTGATATTGTAATCATGTAACCATTCATTAGGTTTAATTATTGTCTTCCATTAGTGTGGATAGTCCAAGTAGTTTTTCCACCATTTAGTCGTTTCTAAATTAACCATGAAGGAATATTAAATTATTGAGGATCACTCCACTACCTTAAAATAATATGGAATGGGGTGCTATAGACATTTAACCATTATTAAATCTCTTTTGTTAAGGACAAGTTATAAACGTAGTATACTTTCCATTTCACATTTCACATTTACTAATCAATTTGATGACTTACCTTAGGTGGAACAACTTGTGAGCATACTTGTACATGCCTTTATGAAATTCTAATTAATAACAACAAATTTATTGTAAGAAGTCTCACCTTTTGGAAATTCATGCACGGGCACACCCAAACAGTGGCTCAAACATACCAAAACACTAAAAACCCAAATATGGAATAACTTTCAACATGGGGTGGAATCAGTTGTGTGTGTAATAACTAACATGTAATCACCTATTTGGAAATATCATAACCATATGATTATAACAAGTATAATCATGAAATTTTAATTTGAGAAATGGCTTTTGATGAAATTGGTGGGCCCTATACAGATATTCCAAAATAAAAAAACATTAGGGATGAGTTATAGGCCAACCAAATTAGGGTTTTATGACTCTCCTACCTAGGTATTGGCCCTTGATTTGACTTGGATCAGAGTACATATAAGAAAAAGTGAAAAAATATCACATGATAATATGTTGGTAGAGAGAAAGAGAGAAGAAGAAGAACTAAATGGGACTCGAGTACTTACCATTGTGCATCCAATGTGACAAACAGAAGCTGGATCAGATTTCAGACGAAGGAGACCTCTTGATCCATAGATTTATACTTTAAAAAGCTCCAAAATGAGAGGAAAAGGCCTTAATCCCCTTGGTTCTTGGGTTAGGGAAGAATAGGGGAGTAAATGGATGATTAAGGGAATTTTGGAATTTTTATCAGAATTTTATCCTGCGAATGGATTGTCCGCATAGTTGTCATCCCATATAAAAATTGTGTGATATGGTTCTTCCCAAAATTACATCCTCTGCATGGTTCGGTCAAACCATGCACAATCCATGCATGGGTACCTTAGAATAGGGGAATTCTCATTGTTTGGGTGCATGGTCATGCACTAACTGTCTGAGGTGGCTCTATCTGAAAAAAAACAATCCCTATTATTAGGAAAACTGTGTGGAATTCCTACACGGTTTACTCTAAACTGTGTGCCAAGATAGTTTTTTCCCAAAAATATGGGCTCCAGGATCTGAAAAATCCCGAGACACCCTCAGAACCATTTTTTAACCCCTTATGTATCCATATTAGTTACAAATTAAAGATTTAGACTTAAAATTAATGGATCCATACTTGAGTGAAAATACAGGGGTCTTATATTGTTCCTCCCTTAAAATAACTTGCCCCCAATTTCTCTTTACAAGGGTAAAAAAACACTGTCTGAGAAAAAATACGGTCATTGGGAATTTATGTCGACTTCCCTCTCCCAAGTCTCATCCTGTACTCAGCTGTGCTGCCAGAGCACCCATACGAGGGGGACCAACTTTCCTTGGAGAGCCTTCATGCATCGGTCTATGATGTGTACTGGATACTACATATAGGTAGAATCAACATCTAACTCATATTCCTCAGGATCAAAAGTATGATATGGGTCGACATGATATTGGTGAAGCTGTGAGACATGAAAGACATCGTTCATGGCATGATACATCTGAGGTAATAGAAACCAATATGCTACCAGCCTGACTCTCTCTAAAATTTCAAACAACCCAACGTAAAGAGGAGAAATATTTCCCTACTTCCTTAACTGTCTATGCCTTATCCTGGTCGATTCATGAATAAAAAAACGATCCCCGTCCTCGAACTCAAGAAATCGTCAACACCTATCAGCCTAATATTTCTATCTTGACCGAGCAGTAGTCATACATTTCCTGAGTAGCTGATCTTGTTCTAAAGTCTCCTAAACAAGATGAGGACCTAGTAGGGCTGCCTCACCTGCCTCTAGCAAGAACAAGGGTGAACGACATAGACTACCATATAAGCTGTCAAAAGGAGCCATCTGAATCGTCACATAAAATATATTTTTAAAATTGAAATCAGTGAGAGGGATATTCTTCTCATAAGAACCACCGATTTAAGAGCACGTTCTTTGAGCATATCCTACAGAACCTTTATTTCCCATTCCAATTGTTAATCAGTCTGAGGGTGAAAATATGTTCTTAGAAGCACCTAATTTCCCACAGCATTTTGACACCCTTTCTAGAACTGTGATGTGAAACGGGCATCCCTATCTGAGATGATAGTACATGGAAAACCGTGTAGTCATACAATCTCATGGATATATAGTCTTCCCCACTCATCTAATGAGAAATTCACCAATATAGGAATGAAGTGGGATGATTTTTTTAGTCAGTCAATGAATAACCAGATAGAATCTCTACCCCTAGGTGACTAAGGTAAGACGACTATGAAATCCATTGCAACATATTCCCATTTCCATTCTGGGACTAGAAGTGGTTGTTACAATCCTACAGGTCTCTAGTGCTATACCTTTAACTGATGATAGGTGGAACACCATGTGATGAAGCCTGAAATCCATCATTTCATTCCAGACCACCAATATTGGCATCACATATCTTGATAAATCTTTGAGATTCCTAGATTATCTACCTACAGAGAAGTGTGAGAATCTTTCATTAACTCTTATCTTGTATAAACAAGAATATAGATACGTCCAATTAGATGCAACACATCATCTCTATACATATAATAATCTAGAGGTGAATTATCTCTTGATATACTCTCAGGGATAACCAAACATTTAGGATTTGAAAACAGCCTACTCTTCAACTTCTCAAGGTGGGAAGATGTAACTGTCAAGGACAAGAGGTAACACTACTCGTGACTATTAAAAAACTACATATGAAGTTCAGAAAATCCAGCCATTAACATCCATTCATCACTAGATTATTGTATAACCTATTTATGAGTTTTCTGACTCAGTGCATTAGTGACCACATTACCATTTCTAGGCGTATAAGCAAGCTCAAAATCAAAGGATTGTAGATATTCGACCCATATTCACTGTTTGAGGATCATGTCATGATGAAAAAAGATATACTTTAGTCTTTATTGATTTTTATAAACCACAAAGTACTCACCCAAGAGATAATGTCTTCAGCAACGTAAGACATGGACAACTACTACTAGTTAAAGGTCATGAATCAGGTAATTTCTCTTTTGATGCTTTAACTATCGAGATCCATGCACAATGAAATTCTATTCCTACATAACCACTGATCCTAGACCAATGCCTAATGCATGACAGAAGAAAACGTAACCTTTACCTGGTTCTAGAAGAATCAGAATTGGTGCTGAGACAAGCCTCCCTTAAGTTCCTAAAAGGATTTATCACATGCTTTTGACCAAAATATATTAAGACCCTTATTTTCATTTCTAGTAAGTGAGGAAGAAAGATATGAGAAGTCCTATATGAAATTCCTATAATATCCAGTGCCCTAAGAAACTCTTTATATCAAAATATTTCTTGGGATTCTCCCATGAAACTACAGAACTAACCTTTACAGGGTCAATAGATACTCTTGATTATGAAATAATACAACCTATGAAGTGGACCTTTTTGATCCAGAAGTTTTACTTAGAATGAATAGAATAAAGATGATGCTCTCTCAGTGTACTCAGAATGATCTCAATATGATTGGAATGGTCTTTACAATTGTGAGAAAGCACTAAGATTTTTTTCCACAAAGAACGAGACAAAAGAGTCCAAATAGGGGTGGAAAACAATATTCATCAATGCCATGAAAATGACAGGTGTGTTCGTAAGACAGAATGGAATAACAAGATACACATATAGACTGTACCTGCTACGGAAAGCTGTATAAGGAATTTCTGATGGCATGACTTGCAACTGATGATAACTTGATCTCATGTCGATCTTAGAGAACACCTTTACTCATTAGAGCTGGTCAACGAGATCATCTATTCGAGGAAGTGGATATCAATTCGTTATCATAAGTTGGATCAACCTTATGTAATCCATGAATAGTTTTAATTATCAATATGGCTTCATGGAGAAAAGCATGGGTGAACCCCAAGATGACATACTAGGCCTTATACTACCTTTGACCTCTAGGTCCTCTATCTGCCACTTGAGCTCCTGAAGCTCAGTAGGTGCCATCCTGTATGACAGAATTGACACTGGAGATGATCCTAGAACAAGATCTATTGTAAATTCTACATATATCATAGGAGGTGAGCTAAATAACTCATTAGGAAAGACTTCCCTGAAATGATCAACCACTGGAGGGAAAACATTTTGAAGAAAAACATGATCCTTCATGAAAATATTTGAAATCTAGGTGGTCACTTCACCTACCCCATGATTCTTTGGCCCATAGCTTATAGCCTGGACATCCTACTCAGCTTTGAAAAGATAACTACTTCTTCTAGTGATGTAGAAGAAACTCGGCAAAGATAGCAGTCTACAGAGGCATGATAGTAGACTAACCAGTCCATCCCGATAATGACATCGAAGCCCATCATCTTGAGAAAAAAGAGATTCTACAAGAAAGGGTAACTGACTACCTCAAGGGGACAGTAACAACAGTGGCGTATTCCCTCGATCCATTTTCCCAATGGTGTATTGAGGGTCATTACACAAAATTGATATTATATATCTAGTATGAAACATTCCATGATAGATACAGAAATAAAAGATTTTGAGGGACTAGTATCAAACAAAGAAGAGACAATAGTGGAGGCTACTAAAATAATTCCTCATACTGTAGATGGTCATGCAGCCTCATCCTCAGGTATCAGCTATAAAGCATGCTACTGAACGGATCTATTTCCATGACACTATTGCAAATATGGCATTTATCAGTGCTAAAGAAGGGCATTAACGGTGCTAGAAAAGAGCTGTTAGTCGAGGCAATGATAGGGGAACCATTTTATCAGTGCTCAGAAAAGTACGGATAAAGGCCCCGTTTATCAGCACTAAAAAAATTGCTGATAAAAGGTGACTTTTATAAGTTCTAAAAAATAGAGCTGATAAAAAGGTCCTTTATCAACGCTTTTTTGTGCAGATAAATGACCCCTTTAGAAGCCCTTTTTTTCAATGCTGATAAAAGTAAAAAAAATTATAATTAAAAATTAAATACAATGCTCAGCGGAGCCTTTTAACAGTGCTTGAACACCCCCCTTTTATCAGGGCTAGGTGGAACCCCCTCCCACTCTCTCGTGCACTGTAGTTTCCCGCACATCCACGACTTGCCCATGCGCCCCTCCCTACATCCACAAGAACTCGAACCTGCGACCTCCCCCCTTTCACACCTGCACCTTTACTAGTATGGCATTAATTGTTTTCAACATTTAATGATATAGATATTTATTTATATATTTATATATATTCGCATATTAATATAGATTCATATTAATATAAATATATTTATTTATATTAATACATATATATTTATTCGTATATTAATATATATTTATTTGTATATTAATATATATTAATATTTATTTATATATATATAGTTATATTTATTCGTATATTAATATAGATTCATATTATTTTAAATATATTTAGTTATATTAATACATATATATTTATTCATATATTAGTATATATATATTTATTCATATATTATATTATATTTATATTTATTTATATATGTATTTAGTTACATTTTTTTATCCATATATTTATTTGTATATTAATATATATTTATAAGATTAGTTTTAAATAGATTTATAAAATATGTTTTTTATTTGTGTTTGTAGATAAATAAATAAATACATACATACATGTGTTTCCCTCGGAATTCGGGGATGACCTCCTAGATGGGATATTCAAACGTTCCGATCGGTTTCTAGCGGGTTTGTTCGTAGAACCGGAAACATCCAATGATTCCACATCCATTTGGACCTACTTTCCAAAGATAGGCGCTCATTAGCTTGTGGACTGATGAGGCTTAGGAATTTGCATTGGTCGAGAGGATGGGAGGTCGGACACATCACACCTTTTTGAGGGGAATTATTGTCTAGTCCGGGACTCCCTTTATAGATTTAAGTTATGTTCGTGAATCCTTATTACATTACCAAGTATAAAATGCTCTTTCCTTCAGTTTAACAATCAATGATTAAATATGAAAGAAATTTAGAGAATCTTTTATATGTATTCGAGGTTCTTCATCAATAGAGAATAATCTATATTTATTTAGAGATTCTTGGTCAATGGTATCCTTCAAAATATTTATATAAAAGTCCCTTGGTCATTATGATCACCAGGCTGGTTTTAAAGCCACTCAGTGGGGCACTTGAGGTTTATTGTCATTCAGAAGGACATGAATTATTTCAGATTTGGGATCGAACCCATAAATGGGCTACCTACGTATCCTTTGTTTTGGAAAAGGAATCAGAACCCACGTAGTTCGAGTAAGGGAGTATGACGTTTATGATTGATGGCTCAAAGAAGGATGTCATAATTACTTTTACACTCTAAGCTCACATGAGTCATGCTCGGTGTGAGAAAAAAGAGGTATTGGTAAAAATTAGACAATTGTGCCATGAAATATGCAATCATAAGAAATGATTTGGGGCTTATGTATGTATGACTTCCCAGATAGATGAAGGTTTAGGATTTCCTTTAGGGAGAAAATCCAAGAACAGGGTCCATAAAGGTATATGTGCTTCATGGAGATTTGAATACTCTAACTTGGGACTCATTCCTGAAAAGGAAACCAAAATTAGGAAAGGATTGATAACTGGGTTTTACTCCTAAGAATGAATCCCATATCAAAACGTAATTTAGGACTGGTTAAAGAGAATTTCAGGGACTTGGGGCTTATTCCTGAAAAGGAAGCCCGGATTTATGGTTGGGGCTTATTCTTAACAAGGAAGCCCAGGTTAAGGGATTTATGACTGGGACTTATTCCTGAAAGGGAAGCCCAGGTTAAGGATTAAGGTTTGGGGCTTACTCCTGAGGAGGATTCCCAAATTTGAGACTGGGGCATACTCCTGAAAAGGAATCCCAAATTAGAGGATATGGGGATTACTCCTAAGAAGGATGCCCAAAAATTAAGGGACTTGGGGCTTACTCCTAAATAGGATGCCCAAGATTAGGACTGGGACTTATTCCTGAAAAGGAGACCCAGGTTAGGGGACTTGGGGCATACTCCTGAGAAGGAAGCCCAAAATTATGACTGGGACTTATTCCTGAAAAGGAGACCCAGGTTAAGGATTAAGGTTTGGGGCTTACTCCTGAAAAGGATCCCCAAATTAGAGGACTTATGACTGGGTATTATTCCAGAAAAGGAGACCCAGGTTAAGGATTCTCTCATCTTAAAGGATGAGGTTGAATGAATGAACTCTCCATATTTAGTGACATAAGGATATTTAAATCACTAGGTTTTGGGAGATATTCCACAGAATTCCTTTCAGATAAGGAAGTCAAATCAAAAAAGCATGCCATAAATGGATTTGAATAGTGTCTTGAAGACTGAATCTTGAAAAGGAGGTATAATGGATTAAGAGGGGTGAAATGGGCAAGAAAGGCACCCAAAAAAGTAAGGGGCACTCAAGTCTTAGAAGGCGCGCAAGTATTGCGGGGGCGCGCAAGTATTGGTCGTGCAGGTATACCTGCGCGACACATGGTGTACTTGCGCGATGGTCAACCAGCATTGAAATACTTGATCGATTCTTTATTAAAGCCTTTATAATTCTCTTGAGGTTCTTCCAGAAAAGGGACGCGCAAGTTCTATTGAAGGAGTAAGGCAGCACGCAAGTGTTGATGAGTTTCAACACTTAGGCCTTCTTCCCTCTTTTTAGATCTTCCGTTCTAGGTAAGAAATTACCTTAGAAGTGTTCCGGAAGCTTTCAGAAGAGACTTGGGCGTTGGGAGCTTCAATCTGAGTTTCTGGAAAAATATCCTCTCGAATGGGGGGCCCACAGGGTCTATTTATAGGCAAGAGAAGACCTCGGGCGGTTACCGGGCAGTTATCAACTAGGTCGCGCAAGTCACTTGTGCGCCAAGTTGCGTCGCACAAGTCCACTTACGCGACCATGAAGGAACTTGCGCGGCCTATGGGCAAAGTTTTCCTTGTTCATACCTTTGTCGATTTTTTAAGTTTTCTTCAAAGGTTGAATCACTTTGTGCTCATATATTCCCCTTTTCTGGTCTTTAGATTCTGTGACGAAAGGAGCATCAACAAAAGTCCCCCCTCAGAGTTGGATCCGGAGAGAAATAGAGGATTTGACTCTGAGGAAATCGAATACATCCAATGGAAAATGGGGCGCGCAAGTCTTCAGGGTACAGAGGGCGGCGCGTAAGTTTGCGTCGCGCAGGCTTTGAGCGCACTGTATACGGCGCGCAGATATGCCTCCTGGCCTATAAATACATGGCCTCACCTCCGTACAAGCATCAGGATTTTCGGACTTCATACCTTCGAGCTCTCGCCGCGCAGGTCACCATAGCCACGCAGGTTGCTCTGTTTTCTAGTGTTTTCCTTGATGTCGTGCTACTGTAATGGCATTTGTACTTGCGTGTTTTATACTTGCGCGACAAAAACTAGTGCGGCACACGAATACTTTTGCGCCATTTTTTAGACTTGCGCGCCTTAATGCCTTAGCCATTTTTTTGAAATTTTTCACAAATTTTATGAAAAATAAACCCATTTAAGAGTTAGTATATTCATCTTTTGCGCAGATTCAGTGGTTCCCAAGGGAATTTGGAATGTCTGATGAACTGGCTAGCAAGCGGATTGATGACATGATGAACATCATTGGCCATGATTACTATGATATCTGTGACAGTACTCTCCCAGATTTGGCTAAGTACTTGAATAAATATTATCCTAATTTTCCACAGAGCATCTATCTGCCTCTGTGTGGTCATGGTCATCTGCAAGGAGTCAATATCCCAAATGAAAACAATTATACACCTGAGATGCAGCTGCACTTCTACCCCTCTATTTCGGTTATGTTGTGCATTAAGAGCAACAACAATGGTGTGAACTTTCAAGTTCTCCTTCCATGCCATTTCCTTGCAGATATGAAAATGGAAAACCCATGGGCTGAAATGTTTTCCACTGCCGGTTGGTGGAGAGAAGACAAACATGGTATTAGAGCAATATCTGAAAAGAGTACTCTCTCCAAATGGCTCTTTACTTCCAATGCTCCATTCTCAAATCCATGTATCCATCTTCCAAGTCTCTTGGACAGAAACAGAGTCACTGTTTGATCAGCATAAAATTTTCTTAAACCGCACTCAAGAACATCCTTTTACAATTGTTCCAAGAAGAGCTAGTATCACTGCATCTCTTATTGTATCCAGTTGAATGAATGAATTCCAGGTGGTTTCTAATGAAGCTCAGGATGCCGTAAATCAAATGAAGTGTTATGTTGAAAGCCTCTTGTAATTCTTGAAAAAGAGAAGAGACTCCAGTCTGTGGATGTCCTTTTAACTCTTGTGCATCAATGAAAAACATTTTCACTTTTAATCATTTGTACCTGCATTTTTTCACTACCTGCTTCAAATTTACTTAAGCCAATGGGTTTAGTAAGCATAGTTTGCTTTTTACTAGGATTATTACAAATAACCCTACAAACTTTGAACCTTTTAATTTCTCAATATTACCTAAATCATACAAAAATGTATATTTAGTGAGCTGGAACTTGACTTTTATTCAGAGTTCCTTTGTCTTTTGTGGGATGTTTAAAGTCATGCATGCTGGACATAAAGGGGCTAATGTTTATGGTCGAAATAGCTTTGACCAAAATGGATTAAAATTGATTCAATTCCTTGACAATTTATCTGAAAACATATTACCATACTCAAGTATGAGGGAAAATATGTAAGCTATGACTTAAGAATATTTGAATTTGTGGAATGATATGAAAAAGAGCTAAAAATCATTAGAAGAAGTAGTTCCCAAGAATGAAGTTACCATTATTTAACAAACCCGTTAGGGGGTTGAATTATGCAGGGCCACCTAAGGGCATTGGCTGCATAGTTAAATAAAATAGTATCTTTTGGCTAACAAGTCTGTTATGTAGACTGTTTATGCAAGGCCACCTATGGGCACGTGCTGCATAGTCAGGCAAAAAGAACTCTCATAAATTTACTTTCCTAGTGCTAAAAGCCAGTGAAAGTTTATAGAGATTCAAATTTTCTAAATTATAGAGTTTGCTGTATGGAATGAGGTACTTGAATATGGAGAAGATATTTCCAAACAAGATTATCGAAGAACTGGATGAATATCACTCCTACGAAGGTCTGACCCAAACGTAGGGAAGAAAAAATAAACCATAGACTTGAATACTTTCAGATCATGAAAAATGATATGGGACAAATATGTTAAGGATGTCTATTTTTTGCATATCCCTACATTCTGTTGTTTAAGACAAATAAGGACAAAAGAGGCATTCTTCCCAAGAATGATGTTACCACTATCTGACAAACCCGTTAGGGGGTTGAATTATGCAGGGCCACCTAAGGACATTGGCTGCATAGTTAAATAAAATAGTATCTTTTGGCTAACAAGTCTGTTATGTGGGCTGTTTATGCAAGGCCACCTATGGGCACGTACTGCATAGTCAGGCAAAAGAATTCTAAGAAGTTTGACATTTTTGTGACTAAAAGTCATGAAAAGGGTTATGAAGATCTGAAAATATTCAAGGTTAGGATTATAACACATAAAGATGGGTATTGTCCAATGTATATAGAGATACATAGGTCAATGATAACCATAATCATGTTGTGGCTGGGTCCTGAATTGAAATTTTGGACTTCACTACGTATCTCATAAGAATGGGAATCAAGCCATACGTAGTTCTTGAAATGCAGTTTAACGTCGTGCAGGACGAAAGTATGAGAGATCTTAGTTTAGGGTCATAGAGTTCGGACCATAAAAATGAATACACAGTGTGTGTTTTCATGAGGACTTTTTAGCCAAGGGACTGAAAGTGAAATTTGGGGTTTGGCCCAAAAGACATGGGGCTGGATTCGAGGGATACTCGAATGTTCCTACGTATCCCATAAGGATGGGAATCAAGCCCACGTAGTTCTAGAACTACCCTTTGTAGAAATTTGGTTCGTACATGTGAAGGGTGAAAGGGGACTTTAGTGAAATGATGGTTTAACCTGAGATAAAAAGTTTAGGTATTACCATGTATGCACGTAGTATTTTGAAATGAAACATGATAGAAAAATCAATGTCCATAATAGTTCTCTCTCAAATGAGGAAATCAAAGAGTATTGTAGTTTATTGTCGTACCGAACAAAATTTTTTCATATTTTAATGTCATATAACAAGGACGAAAGTGAATCAACGTAAAGATATTGATTCTAGGGGCGGTTTCACGAATCAACATCATATGAGATGGTGGTGAACCAATGTGAAGAGATTTTTTTTGGGCTTGAACCCTGGGAGGTTGCCTACATACCCAACCTGGAGGGAAAGGATCAAAGTCCGTGTAGTTCAATTAAAGAATGAATTAATGATCAAGTTGTTCTGGGGGACAATGATCTAATAAAAAAAATGTTGTTGGGACTTATACATGCTTAGCGGCCCAAAGAGAGTGTTACGGTTGAGGTTTTCTCTAAGCTCACGTGAGTCATACTCGGTGTGAGAAACAAGAGGAAACAACAACCTTAACGATGCATAGTTTAATGTCATGTAGGACATATAATGGGACTATGCAGTTTAAAGTCTTGTAGTTAGGACTATTGGTGATCCACAGTTTAGTGTCATGTAGCAGGGACAAAATACAGTTTAATGTCCTGTAGGACATATCATGAATTTTCTGTACAATTTAGCATCATGTAGTTAGGACGATGGAGACAATAGAGTTTAACGTCATGTTGGACGAAAGGGGGACTGCACAGTTTAATGTCATGCAGTAAGGACAAAATAACACACCATTTACGTCATGTTGATCGCATTGGGGATTTTTTTCTTTCCCACAGTTTAACGTCATGTTGGAAAAAAGGGCAAATAGTTTAAGGTCATATTCATGGACCGTGGATAGTTATGTAGTTTAACGTCTTTCCGGACGTAAGGGACTTTTATACACTTCAGTGTCATGTAGTTAGGATGTCACAGTTTAACGTCTTGCTGGACGTAAGGGACTTGCAAATAGTTTAGGGTCATATGCATGGTCCGTTGATGATGCAGTTTAAGGTCATACTGGACCATTTAGGGAATTTTTTCACATTCTTAAAATCGTGTGGGACGAAGTTGCAGTTTAAGTTCATGCTTAGACCGTTGCTGTATAGTTTAACGTCATATAGAAAGGACGAACTGGTGCCGCACAGTTTAGTGTCATGTTGCGGGGACATAACAGTGACACAGTTTAATGTCATGTTGGACGTATGTGCAAATAGTTTAGGGTCATATGCTTAGACCGTTGCTGTATAGTTTAACGTCATATAGCAAGGACGAACTGGTGCTGTATAGTTTAGTGTCATGTTGTGGGGACATCTTCTTTTCTACAGTTTAATGTCATGTTGGACGAAAAAGGGACTTTCCTACAGTTTAACGTCATGTTGGATGAAAAAGGTACTTTCCTACAGTTTAACGTCATGTTGGACGAAAAAGGGACTTTCCTACAGTTTAACATCATGTTGGACGAAAGGTATGAACCAATTGTAAGAATCTTGGTTCTGGGGACCATATTTTGTGTTTATACAAAATATTTCTTCAGAAATCTGGCATTGGTTGGAGTCGTGATGAGTTCTCCATCCATTGAGATTAATGAATAAGCTCCATTGGAGTAGACCATATGTATTGAATAAGGTCCTTCCCATTTTGGCTCAAGCTTGGGAGGTTTCTTTCCTGGTATCATTGGAGTTCGGAGAACTAATACCAATTCTCCCTGAATGAATGAACGAAGATGAACTTTTTTGTTAAAATATCATGTTATTCGATTCTGATAGATTTCCAAGTGGTGCAAAGTGCACAATCTTTTCTCATTTAACCGTTCCAATTCATTCAATCGCTTTTGGGATTTCTAATCTATAGATAACTGATCACAAATGGATACTCTGAGTGAGGGCAATTGAACTTTAATTGGAAAGACTGCTTCTGTTCCATATACCAATGAATATGGAGTTGACCGCGTTGCATTGCAGGTGGTAGTCCGATAAGCCCATAAAGCATGAAAGAGTTTATCAGGCCATGAACTCTTATCTTTATCCACCATCTTTTGCAGTATATTTTAAAGAGTCTTGTTAAAGGCTTCTATTTGGCCATTGGCTGCCGCATGATACCGAGATGAATGGTTGGATTTAATGTTGTATACTTGATACAATTTCTTCACCTCAGAAGAACAGAAGTTGGTGCCATTGTCCGTCAATATGGTATGAGGGACACCAAATCTAGTAATTATGTTAGACTTGATGAAGCTAACAATGCATTTAGAACTGACTTATTTGAGAGGTACTACCTCTGCCCATTTGGAAAAGAAATTAGTAGTAGTAAGAATGTACTTAAACTGCTTGGTTGTAGCTGAAGGGTAAGGTCCCACCACATCCATTCCCCATGTGGCAAATGGCCATGAGTATTTAGTTGTATGAAGCAACTCTGGAGGTAGATGAATGAAGTTGGCATGTACTTGACATGAATGACACTTCTTTGTGAAATCAACACAATCTTGTATCATTGAAGGCCAAAAGTATCCAAGCCTTTGAATTTGATCAGACAATCTATGTCCAGACTAGTGGGCACCACAGACTCCTGCATGTACTTCTTTCATGACATCCATTGTCTCTTCACCATCAATGCATCTGAAGAGAACTCCATCAAAACCATGTTTCTAGACAATTTTCTCTAGGTGGTTTGGGCCATCATAAAGAGTAAAATTGACCACACGTCGCCGGATTTGTTCTTTCTCAGCTCTATCAGGTGGAAGTGTTCCATTTTGAAGGTATTCCTTGATAGGTGACATCCATCCTGTAGTATGACCATACGGTTTAGGAATGGGACTAATTTCATTAATTTCCTCTGTTCTGGCTTGAACATAAGGTGAAATTGAATGACGGTGGTCAATACTGATGGTTGTCTCCTCCCGATTTGGATCTTCTAGAGTTGTGGCTATATTAGCCAGTGCATCAACTTGAGCATTTTGTGATCTTGGGACATAAAAAAATGTCGGTTCTGAAGGGAATTCCGCCATTAAATTTCTGACATAATCATACAAAGGGATTAACTCTTCTTTTCTGATGGCATAATCCCCAATTACTTGTTTGATTGCCAAGTCTGAATCACCTTTCTCCTTTAAGTGATTCACTTTTGCTTGAAGCGCTAACTCCAAGACTGTGATAAGAGCTTGGTATTCGGCTTCATTATAGGTACCACCTTCCCATAATAAAAAGGAATAAGGTAACAATGCCTTAACTGGAGAAATGAGTACAATTCCTAAAACAACTTTGTTGAATTTAGGATTTTCCATTTTCTTCCCTGTTGGACTTCTGGAAGCACCATCAAAATACATTTCCCATGTTTGAGGACTCTCTTGAATAGAGAAATCTTCCTCATCAGGGAGTTCAATATCTGAAGATGTGTCTTCTACTGAAGGATGTTCAGCCAGGAAATTAGCCGGAGCTTGGCCCTTTATTTCCTTTTGAGATACATAATGAATGTCGAACTACTGCAAAATAACTACCCACCTTGCTAGACGTCCTGTAAGCATTGAACGACTAAGGATGAATTTGAGCGGATTATTGCGAGATACTAATTGGACCTCGTGACGTTGCAGGTAGTGTCTCAGTTTCTGGACTACAAAGATTAATGCCAGGCAGCACTTCTCAATACTTGAATACCAGGTTTCTACTTCAAGCATAGTTCTACTGAGATAGTAGAGGCTATTTTCATTCCCAGCATCATTCTTTTGAGCGAGAAAGGCACCCAATGATCACTCTAGAGCTGTCACCTAGAGGATAAGTGGTCTACCTTCAACAGGTGGCATGAGTACTGGTAGACTCAATAGGTATTTCTTCAGAACATCAAACGCTTCTTGACATTCTTCAGTCCACTGGTAAGTGACACCTTTTTTCAATAATTTGGTAAAGGGTAAACTTTTTCCTGCCAAATTGGCGATGAAATGCCGAATATAGGTTAAGTGTCCTTAAAGTCCTCTTAATTCTTTCAAATTCTGAGGAGGTGACATACCAAGGATTGATTTGGTCTTCTCGGGATCGACTTCAATACCACGATGGCGTACAACAAAGCCGAGGAATTTTCCTGAGGTTACCCTAAAAGAACATTTTAAGGGGTTCATCTTCAAATTATGTTGTCAAAGCTTATGGAATATGACTTCCAAATCAGACAAGTGATTAGAACGTTGTTTGGATTTAACCACCAAATCTTCTACATAGAATTCAACAAACTTCCCTAATAAAGGTTTGAAGATACGATGCATGGTGCGTCGATATGTTGCACCTGCATTCTTTAAACCAAAGGGAATCACCCGGTAACAAAACACACCTTGAGGGGCTCTGAAGGCTGTAGATTCCTCATCTTCTGGGGCCATTCGGATCTGATTATATCTGAAATATCCATCCATGAAGGAAAGTACTTCATAGCCAGTGGCTACATCAATTAAGAGTTCTGTAATCGGAACTGGGAAATCATCTTTAGGACAATACCGATTAAGATCTCTGAAATCGATGCAAACCCTAATTTGTCCGTTCTTATCCTTTACAAGGACAATATTAGCCAACCACTTGGGATACTGAACTTCTCTGATGAATTTAGCTTTGATCAGCTTTTCCACTACAGCTTCAATTTTGGAAGCATAGGTTGGGTGTGTTCTTCTGGCGGCTTGCTTAAACCCTCGATGTTCTTTTGGTAAACCCAAATGATGAGTAGCAATATCAGGATCAATCCCAGGCATTTCTGTATAGTTCCAAGCGAAAATATCTTTATTTTTCCTTAGAAAAGAAGTATAAATTTCTTTCTCTCCAAGGGTCATGGCTGCACTAATTAAACTGGGGCGTGGATCTTTCTCTGTACCCAGATTTATTTCTCTGAGTTCATCCACAGTGGTAGAGATACCCTCTTCAAATGCTGGAGGAGCATCTCTAAGATCTTCTTCTTCCTCTTCATCACGTGTTATTTCTTCCGTTTCTACTTGCATAGTAGATGAAAAAACGAAATTCTCATGATCATAAGAGATGTAAAAAATTTCACATTTTGAAGAAGAAGCTTCCATTTCCGACCCTATTGATAATAAAGGGTCTTCTTTGGGAAATAAAGAGGAGATGATGGATTGAGAATCGACATCATTATTCACCTCTAATGTTGCTATAACTTCTTTTGGCCTGATTGGCGAAGTATAGACTTGTTGGACTTCAATAGATGAAATGAAAACGTTACCACTTATGCTTTCATCACTGTTTGGTAGGTTACCAATTTCTCCCATGTTGTCTGGCTCAATTGCCTTAATTGACATTATGGATCTTTCCATAAATTTATTTTGATTTGGGACTATTTTGTCAATTTGACTGATAGGTAACACATAATCTGTACTCACATGTGTAAATGGATTTATTGGAATTTTCTCCAACCCATATAGAGCATTAACTTTGGTAATTTCCTTCATTGTAGATTTTTCTCTTCCCTTCATGTGATAAAATTATTCCTCAATGTATTGAGACTCACATTTCTTGAACGGGGTCTTATCACCATACAATGTCCCAACTTGACCATTGAAACAGTATTTGAGACATTGATAGTATGATGAAGGAATAACTGCATGCTGATGTAGCCAGGGTCTTCCAAGCAAGACGTTGAAAGCTGAGTCTTGATCAACAATCATGAAATCCGAATTGGATACAAGATCTTCGAACTAAGTTCTGAGTGTAACTTTGCCCAGTGGTTCTTGTTCATTTTTATCATATCCTTGTAACATCATGGTAGAAGGAGATAAACCAGATTCCGTGAGGCCCAATCGACGAAGTGTACAGATGGGCATGAGTTTGACTCCTGAACCATTGTCAATGAAAGCTCTTCGGATATCTACACCATTGACTTTTCCAAATAAGTACAGAGGTTTTATGTGCCCATGCACAACATAATCTTCATCTTTACCAGTAAATGATATCACTGCATGGCATTTTGCAGGATTATTCTCTTTGTGATAGACTTCAGCTGCATCAATTTCAGCTTCAAACTCCTGAGGACTTGACAAAGCTTCGATGAGTGCTGCCCGAAGATCTTTTGACAGATTCAAAGCATCCAAAATTGATAACTTGGATGGTAAATGGGCCAAGTGTTTCAATATATCATACTTTTGATCTAGAGGTCTGCGTTTCCCAACAAGAATATGCGATTTAGTAGGTACCTTGGAAGTAGATTCTTTTGAAGCTGATGCATCTTGTATTCGGATAGAAGTTGGAAACATCCTTGGTTTTGTAAGATTATACTGATTAGATCCATTTACTTGCTGAGATAAAGAAGATGGAATTTTCAATCGGTCTTCCAAAATAACTGTGCCAAGACTGAGTTGACTATTAGCAGAAGAACCTGCTTGTTCTTTTTGAGGTCGTTGAAGGGCTCTACCATGAGTTTTTGCTGCATACACAGTGCTAGCAGGGGTAGAATTGGAGTAGTGGCTTCGGAAAGATCCACGTCTTCCCCTGTATCCTAAACCTTGGGAACTTCCACGGATTCCCTTATTTGATACAGGAAATTCAGGCTCATCAAAATTGAAATTACGACTGGAATACGGATCTGTTAATTGAATCATATTAACAGAACCGAAGATTAACTCTTCGTCTAATAAAGTCTCTGCCTGACTAGCCTGTTTAGGCTGTTCCGTTTGAAGGGGAGGTGCCCGTAGTTTTGAAGTAGATGGCATAAAGTCTGCCAGAGTCAAAGAAAATTTAGGCTTTGACACATACTCATTCTCTTCTGATTCTTTTTTCTTCTTTGAATAAAACCGTTTCTTTGAGTATTTTCCCTCTGACGAAGAGGGTTTTACCGCAATATTCATGATAGAAGACACAATTTGTTTTTTTAATTGTGTTCGCAATATGGCATGAGTCCGATTGATTGTCTTTCTGACCATCCAATCATCATATTTCTGTGCATTTCTGATTTTGACTTCTTTCCATTCACCTTCCTCCTCTGGAACTGTAGCAGTAACACATGCTACCTGAGTCGAAGAACCTTTCAACTTGACTTGTCCCAAGTCGACAATCTTTTGCAGGAGGTCTTTAAAGACAAAACACTCCTGGATGGGATGCCCTAACATTTGATGAAAGGGACAATAATTGGGACGGTCTTCATCTCCTCCCTTGTTTGGCCTCTTGGGCACTGGTAATTGAACCAAATTATTTTCCAGAGCTGAAATGAAGTAACCAGGAACTTCCTCATTTCGGAAGGAGTATGTTTTCTCTTCAAATCCTCAAATTGTTTTTGTCGTTGATCTTTTTGATCAATTGGACGAAACGGCCTTTGTTGTTGGTGTTCAGGAGGTGGATCCCTTCGAGAAGATGAAGGTTTTGAAGTAGAAATAGGTACAGGTGCTTGTTTAAGCATAACTATAGCAGTTTCTGCTTTACCCATTCTCCTTCCAAAAGCTGATGGAATTACACGATATTTAACCTTAGCCTGTATAAGGGAATATTCAATCTGCTGAGCGATTGAAGTAAGGTCTCGAAACCCTCCTGTGTATTTCACAGGGATCAATGGTGTGCAGAATTCGTCGCACAAATTTGCCACACTGATTGGCAACAGCTCTTCCTAAGGGAGTGCTAAACTCAGGGAATACGTTAATCCCTTCCAGTGAGCAATGAAATCAGAGAATCTTTCTTTCTCCCTTTGCTTGCAGTTTGTAAGATCAAAAACTGTCGTTTTTGGCAAAGTTGAGCTGAACAGAAGAAGGAATTTTTGATGAAGATCCTCCCATCCGATGATTGACCGGGATTGCAAGCTTGTATACCAGACAAAAGCTGGTCCTTGCAAGGTTCGCACGAAGCATCTGAGTTTCACTGCTTCTTGCTGCTCTGGAGTTCCCATCATAGGATCACAACAAGACACGTAATGCGTCAAATGTTGTTCAGGGTCGCCTGATCCATTGAAAGTAGGGAAATAGGGTTTCCAAAACTAGATGGAGGAGAAATTGAATCTACCCATTCGGGGTAAACTTTATTTTATGGTTGAACTTGTGCCTGTTTCCCTTCCATAGTTTCTAAATGAGCTGTTAATGACTCAATAGTAGTTATTAACTTTTGACAAACATCAGGTTGAATTTGGTCTTGGGTAGGTGCAATGAATGGAGCTTGGACAGACGTGGTGGTTGGTAATGCAACTGATGATAGCACTGCCAACCGTTGTTGTGCTTGACCCACGGGATTAGACCTCTGAGGGTGTACTGATAAAGGAGGATATTCTTGATCCATCTTAGTAACTGCAACAAATTCCTTCGGCTGTCGGACTTTAGCATTCTTAAGAAGAAGACTACTCTGAAGTAGTTCTGCATTCAACCTTATTAATTCTTTCATTTTTTCCTCCTGTTGTGCAAACCTTTGCTCTAATGAGAGCGATTGACCTTCTCCAGAGGAAGGATATGTAACCTGATTCTTTCCCCTCCCTTTGTTGGATACTTTTTGGAGAGAAGGAAGTGGATTACCCAGGTTCTGAGTAATCCTTTGACTTCGTGTACGCACACCTTCTTCATTTGTATCGGTGCGTACATTTTCTTGAGTAGGACGCTCTTCATCTGAGTCCCCTAAGTGAACCTCCTCTGGTAGATTAGTAACAACGGCATTGATGACATTGATTGATGTATAATGCATCGCATCCCTTCTATCAACATTTCTGTGATATTGTCTTCTTTCATGTCTTTGATGAGACATTGCCTTTTGTTGATTTAATCTTCTAGGAACTTCTTGACGAGCTATAACTTGGAGGTAATCTCCTGATAATTTGGCTCTTTGTTCCACATGGGGCTTCTTCCCCAATTGAGAAAATACCGATATTCTATGAGAAGGGGATTGATGATTTGAAAGAGTCCCCAGTCTCGAGAACTAGGGATGTTCCTGCTGCTTCCGCTCAACTCCTCGAATCCCATTTTTTGACTCTAAGGGTTGGGTTAAAGGAGTCCCCAGTCTGACAAGCTGGGGTGGCTCTTGACATGCTATGTCTGAGACCTTCTTAAAAGTTCTCTTGATCTTGCGAATCTTAGTTCGGAAATTAGCTGGATGCATTAACCTGTATCCACTTTTATCACCTAGTTCAACAGACCGTTGGATGATTTCCGAAACTTCTGCCATTTGATGATGTGTTTGCTCCATATGAGAGGCTTGTGCAATATTCTCTCCTTCTTGATGTAGGAGAAATTCAACAACTTGTTCTCTATATGCTTGATTTTGAGAGGAACTAGTTGAAGCCTGTTCTTGATCAAGCTTTTGATTATGAACAAAGCCCGTTGACTGTGGTCGGACATGGGCAATAACATTGCATTAGACCATTTTCGGCGGGCTTTGCTGACTGGAAAGAACTGTGAAATGTAGTGCTCTGTGAACACCCCATCCTCTGATATGAACACCAGATGGAGCATTGGCAATTAACTGACGCAATTTTCTTAGTGCGCCAAGGAATGAACGTTGAAGGGTTCTCTATTGTTTTTCAGCCTTCGGATACCGAGAGACTGATAGAGATGCCAAATCAATCTGACATTGTAGCCCTTCTATTATCTTAAGATGATTTTCATATTCATCATAAGATAATACCTTCTTCTTCAATTGACAAAGAGTTTTCCATATGTTGAGACGAATATCATGGACTCCATATTCCATCAACATCTTTGGAATATCATACTAGGAGTCAGCCAAAGGCCAAAACATGACAGGTACCTCAATTTTTGCCAGTTTTTTCCTCATGTTCATCATTTCCTCTTTATCATTAAATGAAGATTCTTCTACCTGTCTTGACCAGAGTTGGTGTTTCCTTGTTGCTTCATCGGATTCAACAAGATTGGTAGAGAGATCATTGATCAAACTAGAAGATGCATGACTTAGGGGTGGTTCGGAGAATGACCTACACCCTGGGCTATCTTCTAATTGAGAAAGTATTTCACTTGATAGCGATAAAGCATCAGACATGACTGGTTTCGCATTTGCAAGTGCCTCAAGATAAGAGGGCTTTCTCAGCACTACATTGTCCACTGGAGTATTTTCCAGGCAATGTGAATCACTACTGCGGAGAGGACTTTTGCAGCGAAATTCATCATCATGGGGAGGACCACCATAATGGGTTACAGCAAAAGATGAGATCACTTGCTCCTTGGTCTTCTGACCACACAGAGGGTTCCTGTGGCTCTCATCTGAAGATGAAACTTCAAGATTGACCGAATTTTCATGAAGCAAGCCTTCATGAGGATGTGTCTGTTGAAGACTTTCGGAATTAATGTTCCCGTTATTGGGAACTGAGGGAGTATAATCTTGAATTCCAACAGATAAATGTCTGAGGGCTTCAAGAACTCCAGCATCGAGAAAGGCCTTGTTACAGATTGGCCTTTGATCTCCTGACTGTGCTGGGTGGATCTTTTTCTTAGATGCCTTCTTACTCGCTTTGGAAACCACTTGTTGACGAAAGTTGTTACTCTGAGCAGGTGTATGTGCCTGATCAGGAAAGATGGTCAGGTTAGGCTGACGATCTCCACTCAAATCAGGTGTATGTTCCTGACTTGGTTGTCCGTATGATATGGGGGAGTATGCCCCATAACCCTATTGGATTGAAACAGATGTGTGTGTCTGTTCCGGAGTGAATCGTTGATGTGTCACTCCACTACTAGGGATAGATTTATGTTTATTTCCATGAGATGATGCTGAAGCTGTTATGATATCCTGGCAAGCATCCAGAATATGAGCAGGAATTTGCTTCTGCTCTTTCACCATTGAAAAAATATGCTTGGTGACTTCAGCTGCCGGAGCCGGGATATACGTCCATTCCGGGCTTGGAGTAGGTGTATGTGCCTGCTCCTATCCTCCTTTTCCTATCAATGAATCCTGACAGTACTCAAGTGTGGGGGAAGAGAGTTGAGTCTGCCTCCTCTTTGTCGTCGGGGCTTTCCGACTGACTTCTCCGTGCGCTACCAAGTGAGACTATTGGTAGGCTTGATTAGTATTAGCAGGTGTATAGGCCTACTAATTACACTTCGCCAAATTTGGTTGATGAGATCCATCATATGTAGTCAGACGAGCCTGCTGACTAACTGATGATGTATAAGCAGCTGTATGTTCCTGCCTATAGTACTCCGCCGGAATTGCCTGGCAGGATTGGCGTGATGCTGCCAGACGAGTCTGCTGGACAGTGGAATTAAAACGGGTAGGTGTGTGTGCCTGCTCGTTGTTCGCCACCAAGTTAGGTTGGTGGACTTCTCCGGAGATGGAAGGGATGATAACCTGCCCATTGTTAACCAGATTCCGCCTCTGGCGGTTCGTCTTGGCTGCTCGGGTTTGAAGAACCTGAGCCGAACGCCTGGAGTCGGTTCCCTCATCATTTTGAGGGCGCACTGCCGCACGAGTCTGGCGGCGATTGTTGATGGGATCCCTCGGGAAGGACTCCTGTCTTTTTGAATTAAGGCCCTGAGGGACCTGCTCATTCACTTCCTCAGAGTAAGGGAGCGAATGGAAATTGCGTTCCGGGGATAACGACCCGAAACGGTTGGAGACGGTAGTCAGCACCGCCTGCCTCTTGATCACTGGTCGTTGTTGTCCGGACGACCTATGTGATTTGTTCACTTGGAGGGCCTATCGAGCAGCCTCCAGAGTTGGGATGGTACCGTGTTGACGGTACTCCTTAACCAGTGCATTTGATACCCAGCGTTGAAGACGCTGAGTAGGTGATGTCATCCTCAGAGCGGATGACGATCCAATAGGAATAGCAGTAGGGGTATTTTCAGCAGCAGTATTCACAGATATGAATTTGAGATCATCCATTATTGAAATATAGAAGATCTTAGAAAAGAGTGCCTGTTTGATATAACAGACGTAATCAAGATAAAATTCAGCCACTTCATCCTTTGGATGATCACATATTTCAATGATTGTTTTTGTTATCCCTCTTATTGAGTTTTATATAGGGGCTTAACAAATAGGTAAAACATCATTTTAACATGGTTAAGGATTCATGTCGGGTTCACCATTTTTTGTTTCCCTCGAATTCGGGGATGACCTCCTGGATGGGAGATTCAAATGTTCCGATCGTTTTCTAGCGGGATTGTTCGCAGAACCGGAAACATCCAATGATTCCACATCCATTTGGACCTAATTTCCAAAGGTAGGTGCTCATTAGCTTGTGGACTGATGAGGCTTAGGAATTTGCATTGGTTGAGAGGATGGGAGGTCGGACTCATCACACCTTTTTGAGGGGAATTATTGTCTACTCCGGGACTCTCTTTATAGATTTAAGTTATGTTCGTGAATCCTTATTACATTACCAAGTATAAAATGATCATTCCTTCAGTTAAACAATCAATGATTAAATATGTAAGAAATTTAGAGAATCTTTTATATGTATTCGAGGTTCTTCATCAATAGAGAATCATCTATATTTATTTAGAGATTCTTGGTCAATGGTATCCTTCAAAAAATTTATATAAAAGTCTCTTGGTCATTATGATGACCAGGCTGGTTTTAAAGCCACTCAGTGGGGCACTTGAAGTTTATTGTCATTCAGAAGGACATGAATTATTTCAGAGTTGGGATCGAACCCATAAATGGGCTACCTACGTGTCCTTTGTTTTGGAAAAGGAATCAGAACCCACGTAGTTCGAGTAAGGGAGTATGAAGTTTATGATTGATGGCTCAAAGAAGGATGTCATAATTACTTTTACACTCTAAGCTCACGTGAGTCATGCTCGGTGTGAGAAACAAGAGGTATTGGTAAAAATTAGACAATTGTGCCATGAAAGATGCAATCATAAGAAATGATTTGGGGCTTATGTATGTATGACTGCCCAGATAGATGAAGGTTTAGGATTTACTTTAGGGAGAAAATCCAGGAACATGGTCCATAAAGGTATATGTGCTTCATGGAGATTTGAATACTCTAACTTGGGAATTATTCCTGAAAAGGAAACCCAAATTAGGAGAGGATTGATAACTGGGTTTTACTCCTGAGAAGGAATCCCATATCAAAACGTAATTTAGGACTGGTTAAACAGAATTTAAGGGACTTGGGGCTTATTCCTGAAAAGGAAGCCCAGATTTATGGTTGGGGCTTATTCCTAACAAGGAAGCCCAGGTTAAGGGATTTATGACTGGGACTTATTCCTGAAAGGAAATCCCAGGTTAAGGATTAAGGTTTGGGGCTTAATCCTGAGGAGGATGCCCATATTTGAGACCGGGGAATACTCCTGAAAAGGAAGCCCAAATTATAGTATATGGGGGTTACTCCTAAGAAGGATGCCCAAAAATTAAGGGACTTGGGGCTTACTCCTAAATAGGATGCCCAAGATTAGGACTGGGACTTATTCCTGAAAAAGAGACCCAGGTTAGGGGACTTGGGGCTTACTCCTGAGAAGGAAGCCCAAAATTATGACTGGGACTTATTCCTGAAAAGGAGACCCAGGTTAAGGATTAAGGTTTGGGGCTTACTCCTGAAAAGGACGCCCAAATTAGAGGACTTATGACTGGGGATTATTCCAGAAAAGGAGACCCAGGTTAAGGATTCTCTCATCTTAAAGGATGAGGTTGAATGAATGAACTCTCCATATTTAGTGACATAAGGATATTTAAATCACTAGGTTTTGAGAGATATTCCACAGAATTCCTTTCAGATAAGGAAGTCAAATCAAGATATCATGCCATAAATGGCTTTGAATAGTGTCTTGAAGAATGAATCTTGAAAAGGAAGTATAATGGCATAAGAGGGGTGAAATGGGCAAGAAAGGCACCCAAAAAAGGAAGGGGCGCGCAAGTCTTGGAAGGCGCGCAAGTATTGCGGGGGCGCACAAGTATTGGTCGCGTAGGTATACCTGCGTGACACGTGGTGTACTTGCGCGATGGTCAACCAGCATTGAAATACTTGAGAGATTCTTTATTAAAGCCTTTAGAATTCTCTTGAGGTTCTTCCAGAAAAGGGACGTGCAAGTTCTATCGAAGGAGTAAGGCGGCACACAAGTGTTGATCAGTTTCAACACTTAGACCTTCTTCCCTCTTTTTAGATCTTCCGTTCTAGGTAAGAAATTACCTTAGAAGTGTTCTGGAAGCTTTGAGAAGAGACTTGGTCATCGGGAGCTTCAATCCGAGTTTCTGGAAAAAGATCCTCTTGAATGGGGGGACCACAGGGTCTATTTATAGGCAGGAGAAGACCCCGGGCGGTTACCAGGCGGTTATCAACTAGGTTGCGCAAGTCACTTGCACACCAAGTTGCGTCGTGCAAGTCCACTTGCGCGACCACGAAGGAACCTGCGCGGCCTATGGGAAAAGTTTTCCTTGTTCATCCCTTTGTCGATTTTTGATGTTTTCTTCAAAGGTTGAATCACTTTGTGCTCATATATTCCCCTTTTCTGATCTTTAGATTCTGTGACGAAAGGAGCGTCAACAACATGTATACAACACAGAGACACAGACATACACACACACACACAGACACACACACACACATATATATGAATAAATACATATATACGTGTTTTTAAAATTCAATAGATTGTAAAAACAACCATAACTTCTTATCTAGAAGTCTGTTTCAACTACACAGCTAGTCAAATAAAAGAAAATGAAACAATATTCGATATAATATGTGGTACAGGCCTAGAGGATATTCGGATCAGAGGATATATCTATTTGAATGTTAACAAATCGGGTTATCATGACTAAAAACTCTGCTTTGGAGGCCTTTTGGGCCCTTTGAGCCTTGAAAAATGTGACATAAGGTTCCCTTGGGTCACTAGTGCGTATACCTTGTCACAAGATATGATTTGATATGTTGAAGAGCTCAAACGAACACCCGGATAAAAAGTTATATTTGTTTAAAATTTGAGTTCAATTTTCAAATTATTTTAGATATTTTATTATTTGTTTTTGATTTTTTGTGTCTTAAAACTGTTATTCAATGTTAATTAATCGATGATAGTTATAAAATTATTAATTAATAATATTTTTAAAAGATTTTAAATCCATTTTCACTAAATTTATTATATACTAAATGTAATACTATATTTATGCTTATCTAAAACATATTCAAAAAACATATATTATATTTATATCAATATAAATATACTTATATAACAATATATTATTTTGGATGATTTTTTTTTGAAATTTATAAGCACTATGAAAAAGAGCAGATAAGTCCCCCCATTATCAGTGCTACTAAAAAAGTGCTGATAAAGGGGTCCCCTTTAACTGTGCTAAAAAATAGTGATAAAGGTGGGGGCATTATCGGTGATAAAAAAGCACTGAGAAAGGGTCCCTTTTAACAGTGATTTTTAGCACTATTAAAAGATCCCTTTTATCAGCACTTTTTTTTAGCACCGATAAAGGCCCCCACATTATCTGCACATTTTTAGCGATGTTATATGGTGGTGGTGCTGAAACCCAGTTTAGTGGTAGTGTGAGCTACATATGGACTTCCACGATTAGGATTTCTCTACTGGCGCTGCTGGTAATCAGGGGTCGGACTACCATGGCCACGACCTCCTCCTCAAACAAACAAGTCGACACTATTCCAAATCCCCGCCTGACGTGATGCAAAAGAACTTTCTCTGGAAGGTTGAGCTAAAGCTGATCCTTTTCCATGTGAAGCTAGTGGAACGGTCCTAATGAAACACTAAAGATAACCCAAAAAGCTACAATAGTGATACTCAATAGGGTCTCTGTCACATTGGGGCTTCTTATTCCCTGGTCTTCCACAATGATTAAACACCACAAAAATATCAAACTAGATACTGTAGATATCATCTCCCTGGTGAGAAATCTCAAGGGAACATTTCCTACCACAGGATGAACAACTGGTCTCACGCTGCACTGATCCTTTAAACCCAGTATCCATGCCTTCCATCAGGTTATTCCTAATGATAATGGCCTGATCATCTATTGGAGAAAAATTTTGGAAGGAAAAAGAAATTCACATGAGTTTAGATGGCATAGTGGAGCCCATCCTTAAAATATCTAGCATGAAAAAGCTTATCACTGACTAGAATTGGTGAAAAGTGCTGTAAATCAGTGAAACATGCTGAACATTCCATAACTGACATAAAAATCTTCTCAAGATTCATGAAATCTCTAGCTCTGTAAGCTCTCAGTGCCTGCAGAAAGAACTAATCATAAAAAAGAAGTATATAAATCAACCCATAACATGCCCTATTGACGACTGGACTAGGTAAACATATCCCACCAACTATTGGCCAAATCCTGAAGAATGTATGTAGCAATATATATTCTCCACTATAGATTAATTTCCAGATGTTCAATGATTGACAACATGTACTCTAGAAAATACTCAATAGCCTGAGAGCCACTGTACCCTGAAAAAGTAGGAGGATTCTCCTGCTGGAAATCATAGGTCAGACCATCCATCATAGGTGAAACCTGTGGAGCACCAAGCATGGACTCCATTAGATGTAGGAAACTATCATGGGCATGGGCATCAGTGCCCGGATCAGGTAAAACAGGCGGTTCCTTAAGTGGAACTTCTTGAAGGTAAGATTGGTGGCTTAGGTCCCACCATGTCTAGAGCATGATCGTCACCACCTTCATAGTGAATGACGCAAGGACATCATGGAAGCATTGGTCTAGATATTCCAAACACACAACTTATAACAAGCTTAAGAACTTGGAGATAACATCAATAGAGGAAATCTGAATATAATAAAACTCACTATGCATGGCATACTACCCAAACTACCCACTTATATGACAATGTATTAGTAAGTTCTCAAGTATCTGTTTCATGTCATTTTGCAGATAATTTCCATGTTCACTTCGTTACCTTTCATATACATGACATGGAAGAATAAGGATGTCCAACCAATTCATTTTAGATTTCAGGATTCACATTATAATGGATTTATTTTTTCAATAATTCAGTTCCAAAAAACTTATCACCAGAAACTACACCCATTTATTTATAGTATAATGGATCAACATGGTAAATTTCTCATCCCAACCCATGAGGGCCCAAAAACCTTGTGAATTTTGATTGGAAATCCCTCAATCAAAGCCAAATTCATTCATTTACAAGTAAACTATAACAACATAACTCAACAATCAATATCATATCAAGCAAAGCAAGTAGTGAAATGAACCTATATGTCATGGAAATATTCATGACATGTGAATTCTAGTAGCCTATAATGATGCATGTAGAAATGCTCCGTTCCCTTATATCATCAGGTTAAGGATAAAATAAATTCTCAAAAAGATTAATAATCAATAACACCACACAACATGTGTGTCACCCAATAGTGAAACAATATCATCTATAATAGGAAAAAGTATAATAACAATTATACTTTAGGAATTGTGGTTTTTACCCCAATGATTGGTTCGCAAAACCCAAGAATTTCTTATAAACAAGTCACATGTGTTCTAAATCTCATATTTATTTTCCCTATATATTAAGGACGGGAAAAACCACCTCAGATACCACTTTTTGATGTCCTGAACCTGAATGTCACTTAACGGGTTCCCCGAGACCGGTGGGCCACATGGCCTCAAGTGCATATCCTCAAATACTAGAGGCTGCCAATTACCAGCGAGGGCCTGGGGTGTGTCCATGGAGATAATATTCCCTCATTACCCGTGTGTAGCACAGTGTAATGAATATAAATAAGTAGTAAACAACGGAAGTAAAATAAATAAATAGCTGAATCAAACTGATTCCCTAGATAAATGAGAATAATAATAACTTTATCAACTAGAACAATTATGATGCAATTTTATGTCACTAGAAATGTAAAGACCCGAAATTTCTGTGGAATTTCTTTCCTTAAATACATGGTAATTTTACGAGTTCACGAAATTTGACGGCGCATGATTTCGAGGCCCGATGTGCCTGGAATCAATTTCTGAAGTTCTGTTTGAGTATGGTCAGTAATCGTACGAGCGGATTTTTATAATTTTTTAACTGGTGCTTAGAATTGAAATCTGAAGGCACCACTGAACTCACATGGCCAGTATTTTCATAAGAAGACTTTCACCTCGATGATATATGGTCGATAATGAATGATAGTTTTTGGGTTTTTAGAGAATTTGTAAAATAAATATAAAGTGTGTGGCTTTATTTTTATTTGTTGGTTAAATCCTTCACATGGAAGTTGGAGGTGGGAATACACCACATTAACCTCCCATGAGAGGTTATGGTGGTGGGGCCCACCTGAACCTAATATCCTCTTCATGTTTATTTTGGTAGGGACCACCCGAGGTTAAAACCTCTTGAACTGCCCATTATGTGCGGAGAACCCTCTTGAGCTCCATAATTAATAGTGCCACCACCCCTCCACATTAATTACTCATTCCAACCTAATGAATTTATTAAGGGGATCCAAGATAATTAATTCTTCCATTTTGAATTTTGTGACAAAAAATTAAGAATAGATAAGCACAATCTATTATTTGGCATTTGGGGTGGAATATTGGGGAGAGGAGAACTTGGGAGAAAAAGAGTTCCCCAACGAAGAACCTCATCTCCCAACGAAGAACGATGAACGTGTTCTTCCAACAAAGAACACCGGCAATGATCTCCTTAGATTATATTCCCTGGATTCTTACCAACGTGGAGCATCTTCCACAACTGAAGTGCAATCTTGAGATTGGAAGTGTGCGACAGACGTGACAAACGACGAAAACTCTGTCTTCTTCCCGAGACTCTGTTGACCAACATTGATCAATGTAGGAGTTGTTTTCTTTTATGTTGCATGTTCTTCGTTTCTTTTAAAACAAAGAATGAGGATAGATTACTTTTGCCTGTGAGTTGTTGTTCATCATTCTCCTACCTTGATGAACCAATTTCTATCACCCTAAAGGCAGAGGGTGCGGGCCAAACTGACACAGCCTGACTCCCTCTATCGAATTCTTTATTGATGTTATTTGGCATGGCTACGAAAAGACAAGGCGACGAAGGCGGAAAAGAAAAAGGTAGTGCTACCTATGGCATCTGTGACCCGCACCACCCCTGCGGCATCCCGCACCACCACCGGCCGTACCGGCCCAGGCAAAGCCCCCATCGGCTGCGCCGCTCGCCGAGCCGAGCGCTGCCCCGAGCTGGCCACCCACTGGTCCGCCCGTCCACATCCCGGCTACCCGACGACCTGCCCGGCCGCCTCTCGGCCGCCCGTCGGCATGCCCGCTGATCTTGTCATGCCCCGCTTGCTTGCTCGGTTGCCTCCCGGCCTCCCGACTGCCTCCCTGCCTGCCCATTGCCTCCCAGCCACCCCGCTAGCCTGCCCGCCGGCCTAGCCACGCCCCGCCAGCCTGCCCAACCACCTCTTGGATGCCTCCCGACCTCCCGGCCTCCTGGTCTCAACTGCCCGAGCCGCACCCTGTGTGACACTTTGGACAAACCGGCCGCTCCCTCGCAGTGCTCTGGGCCGAACCACCCTCACAACGTCCTCCGGGTCGAATTTCCCACACAGCCTGCTGGGATGGGCCCAACAGGTCGTGCCGAACCTAACATGTTGTCCCACCCAACGGTCCGGGCCAGACCCAATAGGTCCGACCTAGTCGACCTAGACTATGTCGGCCTAGATGAGGTCGGGTCGGGTCGATCCGACCGTGTCGGACCAGACCCGGGCCTACTACCGACCATTTACTTTATTTTGGATATATCTTTTGCACCAGGCTTCCGTTTGAAGAACCGTCAGTGGCCCTAGTAATCTTGGAGCATGATGGTCCCTTTGAGTATAACCCACTAGAGTTTGGGCAATAGTCGAGATATTGTCAGGTTGGATCGTGCACGAATCCAACCGGACCCCCGTGACTAAAAGGCTAATAATTCACAGACCGAGAGTCTGATTGACGTGCCGTCTATTGCATTGAGACCCGTTTGATGTGGTGGAACATTGGGATAATTCTTCATGGGACTTCATAGCAGTTGATGTAACGAAAATCGGCTGGAGAAGCGGACCCTCTCAAAATCAAGCATACTTGTGCGGAACCCTGTAGATGGCTGTGCTCTAACGACTGTTCTTGGATCTTGTGTGGGTTGGACAGCTCCGACTACTGTTCCTAGATTCTGTGTGGGTTCGACAGCACTGAAGACTGTTCCTGGATCCTGGGTGGGTTTGACCACACTGACGACTATTCCTGGATCCGGTGTGGTTTCGATAGCCCTGAGGACTGTTCCTGGATCGTGTGTGGGTTCTAAAACACTGAGAACTGTTCATGGACCCTGTGTGGGTTCGACAGCTCTATTTTTCTATTCCAGGATCCTACATGGGTTCAATAGAATAGATGATTCAGTGGCTACATCTGATCATCTCTATCTCTCTACATATGTTGTATACCTCTGTGAGCTGAGTCTGTAACTTTTGTGTTTACCTCATGATTGAGATGAGTTACATGATAACCTAGGTATATTTATGGGCATTTACCTAAGTGGGGTTATCTGTTGATTTCATATGTTGTGGTTGTCCTTATTTGATTTTGAGATACCATGAGGGTCTCGGGGTCCCTAATGAGTATTGTTAAACTCACCCCTGCAGGGGCTACGCCTGCACCTCACTGTGTTGGTTGCAGATGACGGACAACGCTGACCGAGGTTGAGAGTACTAGGACTGGATGATATAGGGGAGAGGACCTCATGATGAGACGGTACCTGGAGGAGACCGGAGAACTTGGAGTGTTGAGGAGGCTATCTGTACCAACCCTTCAGGAAGGAATTCTGGTGGATGACCCAGCATCTATTTTTCTTTCTTCAGTTGTAATTTCAGTTCCTTGTACTTTATAGTTGGGCATGTATTTCCAACCCCTTTACTTGTCTACATTATCTTGTTATATAGTTTTACATAGTTTTTTGTATCCATTTGTATTCTCTATTTTGTGTGTTACTAGTTAAAAAGGAAATGCCTTCCCAGATATAGGGAATTACCACATTGGTGCTTGTCACCAGCCCTTGGCCTATGGAAGGCGGGATTGGGGTAGTCACGGCATGGGACCCAAGGGATGGGTCGTGAAAAATTATTATCAATGAAGTCCGTTCTACCACAAAACATAAGACTCTGATCTTTTCTGTGAAGAAACAGTGTTAAGTGTAGTGAGTGTGGTTTTCAGTTCAGGGAGTCCAGTGTTGGTGTCGCGGCTGATGTATCCAAACACCAGGACCATGACTTATGATTTCTGACACAGTGCATGGAAACATAGATTGCATGTGTGTTTTTGAAGAGTTTTATTTTAATTATTTGAGTCAGCTCACCAGGTATAACATTTTGACTATAGCACACCTTTTTATTTTCAGGATACCTCCTCGCAGATAGCCAGCTAGGGTTCCGAGAGTTGTATGAGATGGAAACCCACCGAGCTACGATGCCTCGGTGCAGGGCCCTATCACAGCGGAGGAAATAGCAGTAAAACTTCATGTTGGGCCACCAATGACACTAGCTCCAGTATCAGAAATAGCATGTCGCCTGAGCGCGTTGCATGAGTTCCAACGCTAGAGGCCGCCCATGTTCAGGGGTGAGATGAGACCGCAAGAAACTGAGGATTTGCTGGAGGCTGGGGTGAGAGTCTTCAGACTGGTAGGGACACCAATAGACCTTATGGTGATCCTTTCCATGAGCCTCCTTTAGGAAGCAGCAGGTAGATGGTGGAGCCTGATGATCTAGGTGGATGACGAAGCAACACTAATCTGGGAAGACTTTGAGTGCCTGTTTCGGGTGGAGTTTGTCCCAGCCACCCTACGTGCAGTGCAGATACCTGAGCTAATTCATCTACAACAGAGGAACATGAAGGTGGCACAATAATCAGTGAGGTTCATTGACCTCTCACACTACTCCACAGATATGGTTTGACACCCATTCTTTAGGGATCGAACCTTTGAGTAGGGGCTTAGGCAAGAGATCAGGATTTTTATGATCTCCCTTAGCATCACGACACAGGTGAGGGTGTTGGAGTGAGCCCTCTTAGTGGAGAGTTTCCTTACTAAGTAGTCACTAGCAGCAAGACCTGCCACCGAGTGTCACGTAGCAGAGTCTTCTGCACCTGGCAGTAGACTGATGTCGCAGAGATCCAAGCAGACCATACCATCCAGTAGAAAACCTCAAAAAACAGGTTCGGTTGTGTGAGGCACGCATGATAGAGCCAATCATTCGAGGAATAGGCATTGTTTCACATGAGGCGGGTAGTTTCACATGGCTCATGATTATCCAACCTGCCGTTCAGATGATCAACATATAGTTGAGGGACTACCTAGGTAGAGGCAGAGGTTCGATCAAGGTGATCCACAAGGCGCAGGCGGATGTGGAAGACGAGCTGGTTGAGTAGCTGGCAGTGGATGATGTTTTGAGGAGATACTGCCACCACCACCAAGAGGTCCACCCTGACTGTAGGGAGCAGGTGGAAAGGGGGGAGTTCAACTCCAGGAAGCTGAGGACTAAGATCACGGAACTCTGGAGATGATTCGAGGTACTATCTGTGTCTATTGCACATTAGCTTTAGTTCTTATAGACATAGGTTCTAGTCACTCTTTCATTGCCACTTCTCTCATTCAGAGCATGGAGATTACGATGGAGTTGTTGGTTCAATCCTTATATCTAGAGACTCCAACGAGAGAAGACTCGACGATTATGCACTAGTGCCGGTAGTGTGAGCTTACTCTAGGAGGTGAGAGTTTCGTCTGGGATCTCCTCGTAGCAGCGTCGAGGCCTTACAATGTCATCTATGGTATGAACTGGTTATCTACATTCCATGATCAGATTAATTGTATTAGGTGGAAAGTGTGGTTTTTCTACACGGATGGAACCAGGGTTACCTTCACTGGTGAGAAGGGAGTCTTTTCAGCACTGGACAAACGTACTCTAAAGAGGGTGTAGCCGATCACTAATCATTTGGACTATATTACCCTTGGAGTAGTTGATGTGGATATTCCAAGATATCCTGTATTGGTGGACCGGTACGCGAATGATTTTCCTGATGATGTCCTAGGGCTACCTCCTTGAAGAGAAGTGGAATTTTACATTGACATGAACCCTTATACAGCATCAATATCTACACCAACATATCAGATGGCTCCCACTGAGCATCATGAGCCGTGGGTACATCTAGAGGACTTGCAGGTGAAGGGATTCATCCGACCCATTGTTTCTCCCTGGACAGCCCTAATTCTGTTCGCCAAGAAGGCAGATGGGAGCATAAGGCTTTGTGTCGACTACCGGAACCTGAATTAGGTGACTGTGAAGAACAAGTACCCACTCACAAGGATTGACAACCTCATTGATCAGATGAAGGGAGGGTAGTGGTTCTAGAAGATAGACCTCAGATCAGGCTATCAGCAGCACATAGTTCGAGACGAGGATATATAGAAGACGACTCTCAGATATCGGTACGGCCACTACGAGTTCTTGGTTATGCTATTCGGCGTAACCAACGCTCTAGAAGTGTTCACGGGACTCAAGAACATGATCTTCTAGCAATAACTCAATCTCTTTGTCTTAGTCTTCATTGACGACATTGTGATCTACTTGATTACTGAGGAGGAGCATGCCTACCATTTGCAGGTAGTACTGGACACACTCCGAGAGTAGCAACTATATGGTAAGCTCTCGAAGTGCCAATTTTGGATCCGAGAGGTTCAATTTTTGGGACATGTCATCTCGGAGGCTGGATATGGATTAGATCCAATGAATAATGAGGTGGTACTTGCTTGGGAGCCACCCAGGAGTGTGACGGAGGTACGAACTTTTCTGGGTTTGGATGGATATTACCAGAGGTTCATACCAGAATTATCCATAGTTGAAAAACCAATATCAGTCTTGACGAAAAAGGGTCAACCCTTTGTGTGGTCAGAGAGATGCCAGCATAGCTTTCAGGAGCTGAGGAAGAGGCTAACTGGTGCCCCTATCTTGAGGTTTCCAGAGGAGGGTGTAGGGTCCATAGACTACTGTGACCCATCAGGGACCAGACTCAGATGTGTCCTGATGCAAGAGCGAGCAGTGATCACTTATGATTCTCATCAGCTAAGACAACATGAGAAAAACTACGCCACCCATGACCTGGAGTTAGTAGTAGTGGTATTTAACTTGAAGATGTGGCATCACTATTTGATGGGTGAACTTTTCATAGTCTACTCTGACCACCAAAGCCTCAGGTATATCTTCTCTTAGATGGACCTGAACATGAGACAACGGTTATGGCTTGAGTTCCTCCTAGGAATGGGAAGGTTGTAGCAGATTTTCTCAGCAAGAGATTAGGTATTCAGCTTCTAGGAGAGGCGACAGATTAGCTGGATGCTTTACAAATATCCTTTGTGGACTATGATGGATCCTATTTCCTTCAGTCTCTTACAGTCACTCCTCCATTTCTTCAGTGAGTCATGGAGGCACAATGTGGAGACATTGATTTCGAGACACGACATGTTTAGATATCCACAGGACATGCACTTGATAGATTTTCTAAAGTTAGGGAGTGTGTAATTCTCTTCAGAGGATGTATTATGGTACCAGTGTCACTTCAGGAGGAAGTGTTGAGGGAGTTCCACATGTCCCCTCTAGTGGTACATCCAAGAGTGGAGAAGATTTCCAGGATCTCCAATGATAGCACTAGTGGCCAGGAATGAATAAAGTAGTTGTAGATTTTGTCTCGCGATGCCTCACTTGTCAGCAAGTGAAGGCGGAGCATCAGGTACCAGCAGGCTTGGTTCAGCCTTTAGAGGTTCCAAAGTGGAAGTGGGATGGGATATCCATGGACTTCATGATAGAACTTCAATATGCATCCAGGGGTCACAACCCAATTTGCGTGATCATTGACTGACTCACCAATTCAGACCACTTTTACCAATCTGAGAGCAGGGATCAGTAGAGAGCTTGGGATGCCTCTATGTGCAGAAGATTGTGCAGCTACATGGATTACCTTTATCTATTGTCTGTGATTGTGAAACATGGTTTACTTACCGGCTGTGGAAGGGGTTTCAGGTGGCTTTCGTGATGCAGTTATATCTAAGCACCGCCTTCCACCATCAGACAGATGTCCAGACTGAGCGGACCACACAGACCCTCTAGGATATGTTCCGTGCTTGTGTCCTCGACTTCGGTCACAACTGGGAGGATCACTTACTTTTGGTGGAGTTTTTAATAAAACAACATCTATCTCCCCACCATATAAATGGTACCTTTTGAGCGTTATACGAGCGACTTTGCAGATCACCCTTGTGCTGGACTGACCCATGGGAGTCGGTACTGGTGTGACCAGAGATGGTACGAGCTACCACAGAGAAGGAGAAAATAATCCAGGAGAGGATGAAGACTACACAAAGTATACATAAGTCATATGATAACAAGGGATGGAGACCTCTAGAGTTTGAGGATGGAGACCACGACTTTCTACGGGTCTCACCCCGATGAGGTTTACGGAGATTTGGCTGAGGCGTCAAGTTATCTTTGAGATTCATCGGACCTTTCTAGGTCCGCAGAAGAGAAGGCGAGGTGGATTACTGCCTGGCTTTTCCACCTCACTTGCACTGGTTGCACGAATTGTTCCACGTATCTCATCAGTGGATATACATGCACGACCCTTCTCACATCATCGACCATTGAGAGCTGAACCTCAACGATGAGGAGACTTTTAAAGAGGTTCTAGTGGAGATTGAGGATCTATGGGATCGAGTCTTTCGTGGATGGTCGATACCTCTAGTGCACGTTCATTGGTAGCATGGAAACCTCTAGGAGAGAACATGGGAACGGGAGGGTCAGATGTGTGCTCAATACCCCCACTTGTTCCCTTAGTTAGAGTTGTAGCTTACGAGGACGTAAAGCCCTGAGGAGGGGAGAATGTAAAGATCCGAAATTTCCATGGATATTTTTTCATAAATACATGGGAAATTTACGATTCCGCAAAATTTGATGGCGTATGATTCTAAGGAACGGTGTGCCCGGAATCAATTTCCGATGTTTTGTTTAGGTAAGTTCAGTAAACGTACGAGTGGGTTTTTACAATTCTTGAACTGATGCTCGAAATTGAAATCCAAGGGCACCGTTGAACTTGCAGCGCTGATATTCGCTTAAGAAGACTTTCATATCGATGACAGTTGGTCAGGAATAAAAGATTGTTCTGGGTTTTTAGAGAATGTTTTAAATAAATTTAATGTATGTGGCTTTATTTTTATTTTTTGGTTAAAACCTCTACATGGAAGTTAGTGGTGGGAGCACCACACCTTAACTTCCCATGAGAGGTTATGGATGTGGGGCCCACTCTAACCTAACCTCCCCTTCTTTTTTATTTTGTTAGGGAACACCTAAGGTTAAAACCTCTTGAACTCCCCATTAAGTAGGGAGAATCCTATGGAGATCCCCACTTAATGGTGCAACCACCCTTCCACATTAATTCCTTGTGCCAACCTTATGAATTAATTATAGGGATCCAAGTTAATTAATTCCTCCATTTTGAATTTTGTTTGAAAAATTAAAAGATGATAAACATAATCTATTATTTCGCATTTGGGGTGGAAAATTGGGGAGAGGAGAGCTTGGGAGAAAAAGTGTTCTCCAATGAAGAACCTCATATCCCATTGAAGAAAGAAGAATGTGTTCTTCCAACGAAGAACATCGGTAATGATCTCCTTCGATCCTCTTCCACAGACTCCTACCAACGTGGAGCGTCTTCCATGACTAACATGCGAGCTTAGGATTGGAAGTGTGTGACGGATGCGAAGAACAAAGACAACTATGTCTTCTTCCTGTGACTCCGTTGACGAACGATGATCAAGGTATGAGTTGTTTTCCTTTATGTTCGATGTTCTTCTTTTCTTTCAAAACAAATAATGAGGATAGAATTCTTTGGCGGGTGATTTGTTGTTCATTGTTCTCCTACCATGATGAACTGATTGCTATCACCCTCAACGCGGAGGGTGCAGGACAAACTAATATGGCCCGACTCCCTCCGTCGAATTCTTTAATGATGTTCTTCGGCATGGCTACGAAAAGATGAGGTGACGAAGGTGGAAAAGGCAAAGGACACACTACCTACAACGTCCGTGACCCATGCCACCCCCACGGAGTCCCACACCGCCACCGGCTAAATCGTCCTCGGCATCGCCTCCACCGGCCGCGCTGCTCGCCGAGCTAAGCAGTTGCCTCGAGCCAGCCGCATGTCGTCCTTTCTGGCCGCCTCCCAGCCCGCCCAGCGTTGTCCGACTACCTGCTGGACTGCCCTGCTGCCTCCTGGCCGCCCATCGGCCTGCCCGCCGGCCTGACCTCACCCCGCAAGCCTGCCCGGCCGCCTCCCGTCCTGCCCAGCACCTCCCGGCAGCCTCTCGGCATGCCCGGTGCGTCCCGGCCGCCCACCGGCGTACCCATCGGCCTGTCCACGCCCTGCCGGCCAGCCTTTCCATCTTTTGGCCTTCCTGGAGCCTCCCTATCGCCCCACTGGCCCACCCGGACGCCACCCATCTTTCGGCTAGCCTACCCGTCGGCCTAGCCGTGCCCTTCCGGCCATCCCGGCCGCCTCCCGACTTCCTACCGACCACCTAGCCTCCCGGGCCGAACCAACTGAGCCACACCCCTTGCAGCGCCTTGGTCGAACCGGGCATGCCCTCACGGCGCTCCGTGCCGAACCACCCTCACAGCACCCTCCTGGTCGAATCTCCCACATGGCTGGCTGGTCTAGTCCCAGCGGGCCGGGCCAAACCTAACATGCTGGCCCCCCAATGGGCTGGGGGCCCACTACCGACCCTTTACTTTCTTTTGGCTATATCTTTGGCACTGGGCGTCCGTTTGACGAACCGTCAACGACCCTAGTAATCTTGAATGTGATGGTACCTTTGAGTATACCCCATTAGAGTTTGGGGTATAGATGGGATATGTTCAGGTTGGATCATGCATTAATCCATCCGGCCCCATATGACTAAAAGGCTAATAAATCACAGACCGGGCATCTGATTGACGCACCGTCTGTTGGGTTGAGACCCCTAAGACATGGATAACCTTTTGGATATTTAATAGTGGGACTTAGTGGCAGTTGATGTAACAAAACATGGATTGAGGAGCGGACCCTCCAGGAATAAATCATGCTTGTGCGGAACCCTGTGGCTTGCTATGCTCTAACGACTGTTCCTCAATCCTCTGTCGATTCGACAGCTCCAACTACTATTCATGGATCCTGTGTGGGTTCGATAGCACTGAAAACTATTCCTGTATACTATGTGGGTTGGACATCACTGACGACTTTTCCTGGATCCTGTGCGGGTTCAACAACACTGATGACTGTTCTTGGATCCTGTGTCGGTTCGACAACACTGACGACTGTTCCTGGATCATGTGTTGGTTCGATAGCCCTGTTATTCTATTCCAGGATCATATGTGGGTTTGATGAAATAAATGATTCAGTGGATACATCTAATCATCTCTATCTGTCTACATAAGTTGTATTTTTGTATGGGCTGAGTCAGTAACTTTTGTGTTTACTTCATGATTGATATGGGTTACTTGATAACATAGGTATATGTATGGTTATATACCTATGCGGGGTTATCTGTTGATTTCATACTTTGTGGTTATCCTTTTTGGATTTTGAGATACCTTGAGGGTTTAGGGGTCCCTTCTGAGTATTGTTATACTCACCCCTGCATGGTCTACGCCCGCACCTCATTTTGTTTGTTGCAGACGACAGACAGTGCTGACTGAGGCTCAAAGTACTAGGACTGGACATTACTGGGAGGTGGACCTCACGACGAGACGGTACCCGGAGGAGACTGACAGACATGGAGGGCTAAGGAGGCGATCTATACCTACCGTTTAGGTAGGTATTCCAGTGGATGACCCAAGAGCTATTTTTCTTTCTTCAGTTGTACTTTCAGTTCCTTGTACATTACAGTTGAGATTTTATTTTCGGCCCCTTTACATTTCAACACTCTGTTGTTATACAGTTTTACTTAGTGTTTTGTATCAAGATGTGTGCTCTGTTGTGTGTGTTTACATTTAAAATGTTTATGCCTTCCCATATATAGGGAATTACGCCTTTGGTGCTAGTCGCCTGACCCTGGCCTATGGAAGGCGTTCTTGGGGCAGTCACGACACAGGCCCCAGGGGACGGGTCGTGACAACAAAACTGGAAAACATGGATACTTGAATATAAGAATATCATTTTCTCACTGTTGGCGCCAAAATATATCCCGAAAGAAAGGAACGAAAAAAGACGGCTGGCGCGCTACCTCGCGAAGCACCGCCGCGAAGCACCAACGCGAAGCCCCGCCGTGAAGTTCTCCGACCATTGCGGACACGTGAAGCTCCAGAGGTGGTAATGATCCGCGAACGCATTCGACGTTCGCGAGCCGCCGCGAAGCTCCGGAGGCGGTAATACTCCACAAACGCATTTGACGTTCGCGAGCCGCCGCGAAGCTCCAGAGGCGGTAATGCTCCGTGAATGCATTTGACGTTCGCGAGCCGCCATGAAGCTCCCGAGGCGGTAATTCTCCACGGACGATGTTGACGTTCACGAGCACGCCGCAAAGCACCGGAGGTGGCGCACGAGTTCTGCTTCACGGCACCCCTTCCCTATAAATACTGGACTCCCCCTGAGTCCCGGGGAGGGACAATCCGAACTTTCGGCTTCTCCTCTCCCGAATCGCGAAGCACGTTTTGCCCCGGGAATCATGAGCTCTGTGAGGTACTTCTACTTCACGAGACGCCTCTGACTTGTCTCGTTTTGAGCCCCTCTTTCGAGAGGGATTCCCTTCGCGAAGCTCAAGGGCATTCGCGAAGGAAGGGGATTCCCAAGGGAACCCGGGCAGCCGCGGAGCGTTTATGCTTCGCGAAACACCCAACTCATGCTAGTGATCCCTATGCTAAGGCAGGATCGCTACACATCGTGAAGCACACTGCTTCGCAGGACCCTGCTTCGCGAGTCACCTCTTCTTCATGAGGCAGTGCTCCGCGAACACTGTTCCACTTCGCGAAGCACCTTCCACTCACACCTATGCCCCATGCTAAGGCCAAGGCACTCCACTTCGCGAAGCACACTCCTTTTCTTAGCGATTCCTCTTCCCGTGCGACCCTCCAGGTTTGCACGATGTGATTTCAAAGTCCCATGGACAATACCACCCGTAGAATTGCTTTGCCTAATGCTTCTTCGCATAGGCACGCTAACGGCTATTGCTTCTTCGCATAGCCACGCTAACGTGGACCACTTGATGGTTCGTTCCACAACCCCCTTAACCATGGCCTTACTGGTACCTTCCCTTCCCCAAGGACCAGAGGGTACCGGTTATGTAAGTCCTAGGGTGTGGAGTGAACCCACCTCATCCGAGCTGCAGGACGTTAAACTGCCAAGCACCATGTCCTCGACACATGACGTTAAACTGTGACCCGGCTTCGTGCCTCTCACGAAGGGTCCCCCCAGCTCGAACATTCTTTACAACACTCATCTCCACAGGAATGGAATCACCCATTCACAAGGGATGATATCCTCCTTATTGGAGTGGCGTATGTTCATGGGAGAAGGGCGACCCTAGTTCCCCAACGGATGGCTGCACCTCTGCATCTCTGTACTTCCCCACTACCAAGGTCAGTGGAGGGCGTGATAGGGAACGAGGCACCTCCCATCATTGGACCAAGGTCCATCATTCCCGCGCTTTGTCACACCATGGGCCTCCATCCTGGAGTAAGTCCCAGCACCATGCGCCGCATAATGCGTAAGCCCCTCTTCGCTTCTCACGGACGCATCCTTCGTGACGTGATCATCAGGTCCTTGCAACCTCTTGTTTCTCACACCGAGCATGACTCACGTGGGCTTAGAGTGAGCACCGACCCTGACCACCACACCTAATGAACTACGAGGACTTTGATCCATGCCAAGGCATGGTACGTAGGAATCCTCTATGAGGTTCAAGCCCACCCGTCATTTACTCACGTCGGGTCCCATTCCCATCCAGCACGACGTTAAACTGCATTCTGGTCCAGTGGTAAGCCGTTGTGACCCATCCTAGTGAAATAAGAGGACTTTGATCCATGTCAAGGCATGGTACGTAGGAATCCTCCATGAGGTTCAAGCCACATTGCTCGGTCGTTCATTCACGTCGAGTTTCACCCTCGTCCAGCAAGACGTTAAACTGTATGTCTCCGTCCCGCATGACGTTAAACTGCACGCCCCGTCCCGCATGATGTTAAACTGCATTCCCTCGTCCAGCATGACGTTAAACTGTATGCCTCCCTTCGTCCTGCATGACATCAAACTGCACACCCATTCCCACCTGAACTACGAGTTCATTGATCCATGTCAAGGCATGGTACGTAGGAAGCCTTCCTGAGGTTCAATCCCACCACTCATTGGACCAAGGTCCACTTTCACATCGGTTCGCCGACAAAGCCCCATTTGAACTACGAGGTCATTGATCCATGTCAAGGCATGGTACGTAGGAAGCCTCCACGAGGTTCAAGCCCACCCATCATCTAATTCACGTCGTGTTCTACCTACGTCCAGCACGACGTTAAACTGCAATTCCAGTCCGACGGCAAGCCGATGTGACTAACCCGAACTACGAGGTCTTTGATCCATGTCTAGGCATGGTATGTAGGAAGCCTCTACGAGGTTAAAACCCACCATCCGGTTATTCCGACCTTATTCACGTCGGTTCACCCATGTCCCGCATGACGTTAAACTGTATTGCCCAATCCGAACTACGAGGACTTTGATCCGTGTCAAGGCATGGTACGTAGGAAGCCTCCCTGAGGTTCAATCCCAACAATCATTGGCCCAAAACGTCTCCTAGTCGGTATGTCAGGCCCCCATTTTCAAGCCCATTTCCCATTGGACCAAGGTCCCTCATTTACATCGGTTCATCGACACCCACTGACCGTTATTTACGCTAGGGTTCACTACCGTCCCGCATGACGTTAAACTGTATTCCATCAATCACCTGAACTAAGAGGACATTGATCCATGTCAAGGCATGGTACGTAGGAAACTTTCCAAGGTTCAAGCCCACCATTAGTGGACCCACAGGTCTACATTCACGTTGCTTCACCGATGAAACCCTTTGAACTACGGGGTCTTTGATCCATTTCAAGGCATGGTACGTAGGAAGCCTTCCAGAGGCTCAAGCCCACCACTCATTGGACCAAGGTCCACCTTCACATCGGTACGCTGACGATGCCCATCGGACCAAGGTCCACCTTCACGTTGGTTCGCCGACAACATTCATCGGGCCAAGGTCCACCTTCACGTCGGTTTATCGGCACCATCCCGAACTACGCGGACTTTGATTCCCTGCCACGGGGATACGTAGGAAGCCTCTTCAGGGTTCAAGCCCAACTTCACTGTTTCCCCTGTGATGGTCCCATTTCATTCCCCCTCTAATTCATTCGTCCACCTACAGCCCATCCTGATTCTCACCCGGACCGTCATATCCCGGTGAGACCACGTCGGTACACTCTTCTCCACAGCCGCCCCTGGGCTATCCCCAGTATCGACATCCCTTCAAGGAGAATCCCTCAATCCGATCTATCCTAGCTAATGCTCTGGTTGGGTTGATCCATCTCTGCTAGACGTTAAACTCGCGGCATACCCTGTGTTAAACATGGGAAGCTGAGGAAAACCTCATATATGTGTCTATGACATATAATTCCCCGCGCTCGATGTGGGATGCCTCAGGCTCCCACGCCCTCGAGAAGCCTTGTGACCAGTGATAATAGATAGACATGCCAGGTTCCCCAGCATCCAGACACGCTATTGATGCCTCAACGTGACTACTCCCCCGACTGAAGGTTGCTGCCATGACTGGACCCTTTGGAATGTCCCGAAAGAAGCAGTGTAATTAACCAACGTCCATGGAAACATGGCACTGGGAAGAGTTTCACGAACTACGTATTAAATCTATTAGAGAGACCCGGACTAGGTGATGAGTTCTGAGGAGGAATCCACAGGAGGAAGAACCGACATCCCATCATCCTGTTTCGATCAAGGAGCAGACATCCCTGAATAAGGATCGAATGCCGCAGGCCTTTGGAAAGTGGGAATGCGGGGCAAGAAAGTGCCGCGCGTCCTCCTCCGCGGATGGAACGGATGTGCACGCGCGCCCCGGCGAAAGCGTCGGAAATAGAAATGGTGAACCCGACGTGAAATTATTCTCCTAAATATGGAGATTAGTAGCATTAGAGACACTAGTAGATTGACATGTCACCAGATCCAGATATCTGGTGCCTGGTCCCGCCAAGAAAATAGTGGGCCTGTCGTGAAACTAACCGGAAGTCGGGGCAGTAGAACGTGGGGAACTCTGTTCTGCAGCGTGTTGGCGTGGATCCTTCTTACAGACGTGAAGAATGGAAGGACGCTCTGGCACTGGCTATCAATCCTTTTCCTCTCAGTACTGATGAGTTGATCCCTTCGTTTCTCAGGAACGAGGTTGCTGTTACAGAGACGTGATCACCGTCCTCTCCTCGCCCACGCAGGGGCAGGGGAAACACTGCCACGACCACCTCACGTAGCGCCGCTACCGCCACGACGGCCGCCACATCGCGGAATACGGGGCGCCCACGTCCCCTTTCCCTATCAGAGGTCATCCAGTGAAGGTTGATCAACAACATCGTGCACAGGTATGAGGAAGAAGGGGTCATCCCAACTCGGGATATGGCCCGCCTGGACCTGGAGGCCTCCAGGCCCCGCCGTCAACGCCGCCCTAACAGGCCGCGCAGGGAGCCCCTGCTCCCCACCCCAACGTTCAACATTTTCGGGAGACTGTCTCTGGAACGCCATGACGACTCCTCACCTTACGCTGAAGAGGCGGGCGCCGTCCGGCTCAGCCCACTCAGGGTCCCGACCCGAGGGCTCCAGGCGAGAGCTCCCACCCGGCCCCATCAGCGCTGCCGTCCGGCCCCGCAGGAAGAGCAAGCAGGCCATGCCCCTGCACCACCTGCACCAGCTCGCCTGACCCGACATCAGCGCTGGGCCCGGGCTGAGGACGCTCACCCAGGCGCGTCAACGTCGACAGCTACAGTGTTCCAAGCCACCGCCGACGTGCATTGTGAATCCCCTGCATACACTGAGCAGGGGCACTCCTTCACCCAACCATGATCGAGACCCCAACCGCCCCACGGGCAGGCTGGGATGACTCTCCGGGTTGCAGGCCCAAGTGGTGATCGCCGTGAACTATCCCGTGGTAATGTCACCCTGTACGGATGTCCTCCCCGTACCACTACTCCACAGAGCATGGGCCTTCCCCGCTCCGATGTTCATCATGGAGGCATGCCTCATGCTACCCCCATCCCGAAGGAAGACCTGCCCCTCGGTAGTGACGCTCAGTGCGGAAACCTTTCTCGCGCCCACTATACAGGGTATGGAGTCCATCCTCCTGCCCCCGGCTGCCAACCTGAAGGCACCATCCATCCGGTCCTTCTCCAACATGGGGGCCCTCCCTACGTCCTCTCTGCAACTGGCGAAGGTCCTCCTCGCCCCAGAAACTCGAGGAGTGAAGGTCAGCCTCGCTCCACTCGCATCGACCATGGAGGTCCTCCCCATGCTCCTGCCAGTTCCAACAGAGGCTCTGCCTATATGGGTGCTATTCGTGGAGGTCCTCCCCATGTACCCTTCGACATTTGCCCCAGTGCCCCTCGCACCCTGGCTATCTCGAGTGGGGGCCCTCTCCGCCACGGCGCCAGCGCCGCCCCGAGGCTGCCTGATAGGGGTCAACCCTGTCCCGAAGAGCCACCCCGGGGCAGGAGAGAGGGTCATCGCCGCCACAAGAAGAACCCTAGGAATGCCCAGGTGGAGATCAAACCTGCCCGCTTCTCCGACTCGGAAGCAGAATGCGATTCAGCGATGGAACCTTCTCCCCACTCCTCCGTATCAAGGATTGGGGCAGGAATCAGACGCGTTAGCCTCATTCTCCCGGAATTTGAGGTCCACCAGATTCCCATCTCCCTCCGTAGGTACATCCAAGAGGATGAAATCTTGGGAATTCCGCAGGTCTCGGCCGCTCAATCACTGCCTTTGTCACCAGAAGCGCCCTCTACCTCTACCAGAGATCATGAAGAGCTGTTTTGGGGGCCAACGATGGTAGAGCGACGACACGACCTGTCGCCGGTAGCCGCGGCTCTTGTTCCGGAAGCTGTGGTTATCAACCCGTCATATCGTGACATCGTGGCTAGGTCACCTCACTCTTCGGAGGATGGGCCGGAATTCGGCGGCCAGTCAGCTCATTCGCCGTATTCTCCACCGCCGAGTTTTCTATCCCAGAGTTCCGCCTCGGTACCTCTACCGGTCCCTCAGCCACCCCCGGTTGATGAGTGGGGAAACACAGGGCCAGACCCTGAGTCCGAGCTCAGGAGCTTCTGGAGTGTTCTCGCAGCGGATTACTTCCCAGAAAAGTTCTGGCCGACGGCGGCGCGAAATTTTCGCATACTGGAGTCTCTTACCCCTGAATAAGTGGGGTGCTTTTGTCGAACCCTATGGGCGACACACTTCCGCCTTCGTTACGAACGGGTCGTGTACCCCAGAAGCTGGGAGCACTTCGAAGAAATTGGTAAGCAGTGCCGCCTGGTGGGTGCGACCGCACTCCTTGTGGCCCAGCACCCTGAGTCGCCAGGTCGCCAGAGTGCCCTTCAACGAAAATGCGTTCAGATTTTTAAAGCACTCCGCAGAATCGTCATGAAAGCCACCCCCCATGTGCAAGTCTGTAGTTGGGGACACTATGCCGCTCTCCTCTTCGACCCTATCTGACGGCAGCCCGATTCGCTATGTGACATCGAGGACATTCCCTCGATAGGGGTCGCGGTCCACATGGCTGACATCGTGGACAAGGAAGATGAGCATGAATTCCTTCATGGAGACATACCCCCCGAAGGCGTACCGCCACTACTGGACCCATCAGGGAGAGTTACCCGTCAGCAGAGAAACCTGCTAGGCCTCCCTGTACCCACCGAGTCGCTAGTACTCGGTTGAAACACCGACAAGGGTAAGGAGCATGTCGGAGCAGTCAAGCACTCCGACCCGTCCGCCCCTGTGCATAAAACGGACGAAGATCCCGAGAAGGCCACGTTATGCCAGCTTCTTGCTGAGCAGAAGAGGCTGGTTGACGAACTCTTGGCTGAGCACGCCGTAGAGCGGCGACCCGACTATGGTAATCCCAGGCCAGGGCAGCAGGGGCAGGAACAATTTCCCCCCAGTGAGATGCCTCCGGGAAACCCTGATCATGCTACTTCCGCATACACGGCAGAAGCCGAAACGTATGGAAAGAGGGCGCGATACGTCTCGCCAAATCCCCCCGAGCGATGGGGCAATCTGAAGAATCCAGTCTGGGTTCCCCCAGTCGCCCCGCAGGTCGTCCAGCCAGTTGACCCACGAGTGGCCAAAGCCGTCTACCGTGTTGAAGAACCTGACAATGCACTTGTGGTTATGGATCCCCGTCAAGACAAGGACCCCACCCGGATGATCTTATCGCGGCACTCACAGCCCACGCTCGAAGTGTTGGAAACGCGGCAGGTGGTGGTCCCACCAGATGGCAAGCCTTATCCCGCGTGGGTGGATGATATGCCCGCACCTCCGGGTTTTGGGAACCCCACTTTCTCGCCTTTTAACGGGATAGGGGACCCGCCGCAGCACTTGGCTCATTTTTCTTCCAGGTGTGGCCCCATGCTGGGGACCCCGGCTCAGCAAGAAGTCGCCAAGCTCCGATGCTTCGTACAGACATTGGAAGGTCCGACATTTGTCTGGTATAGTCAGCTCCCTATCGGATCGGTGACCGGTTGGTAGGATCTTCGCCGACAGTTTTTATACCAGTTCAGCTCCACCACGCGGAAGACCAGCATTGCAGACCTCTTCAAGTGCAAGAAAAGGCCTGATGAGCGGGTTGCAGATTTCATCACCCGGTGGAAGGGACTTACGTATTCCCTCGATATGCCACTGACTCAGGAGAAACTACTGACGATGTGTGTGGGGAACGTCAAGATAGAGCTGGTACCCTCCCTGATTACCCAGAACTACCCTGGAGGGTTCAGAGATTTCTCAGATAAGGCTCAAAGCCTTGAGGAAGCCCTTCAACAGGCCAGTCAGGCACATTTGTTTCCCCCTATGATCCCGGCCAGGAGGACCGCCAGGGCTGAACCCGCCGCGGTGGCCCAAATAGAAGCCCCGATGCAGCTGGAGTTACTGCCGGCGGCACCACCCCCACAACCCCGCAGAGGTCCTCCACCTCAAGCACAGGCTCCTGCCCAGCAGCGACCACCTCAGAACCGACAGGTTCCCCCGCGCAATGCGCCACCGCCTCCTAGGCGAGACAATCAGGCGCCGCCTCCTCAGCAAGCCCCTCAGGCCCCTCGTCAGGGCCAGGCCCCCAGGGCCCCCTATCCAGAAAGAAGGTACCAAACTTATTCGTTCGATGAAAATCAGGTCCCTGGCTACTTCCGAAGTGCTCTAGAGCAAGGGATTGTGTGTCTGCCTGAGTGCAGAAGGCCGGTAGAGGCGAATCTCACCGATCACCCCAACTACTGCCCTTATCATCGGATCCTGGGGAACACCCTCAAGCAATGATATGTGTTTAAAGACTAGATTCAAGACCAAGTCAACAACAACATAGTCATGTTGGGCCCAGCACCAGCGCAAGTGGCAGGTGTCTTTGTAGGATAAGAGATCGGCAGCGACAGCGAAGGCGAGTGGCAGCAGGTCCCTAGCCGCGGATCCCAGAAATACGATGACTGGATGGCTCGAAAAACCGTCATCTGTGCCCATGGAATCATCTGGGCGCACCTGAAGCAGTCAGAACCTTCAGAAGATGTAGACGATGCCTCCGCATCGTCTTCACAGTCAGACTCTTCCCAAAAGGGCAAGCAGCGGCGACGTTAGAAGAAGAAACACGCACCGCTGGTGCCGTCGTCATCCCGCACTCTCGGCGACTTTATGCCCCCTGAAATGGGGATTCCTCCCAGAATCCGCCCAGCGGTGGATGAATTCTCGAGCGACAGCTAAGGGTACGCTTCAGTTAACACCGTGGAGCTGGTAAAGCCCTATATAACCCCCGACGAGGGGCAAAGCCAGGCAGACCTCCCCAAAGTTTCCAGCCGACGTCAACGTCAACGGAATCGCAACCACGCCGGTCATCGAGGTACGTCAGCAGGAAGTTTTGGCCAAGTCATGCATGCTACTGAGACCAGGCAGCAGGCTCAGCGCAGATCTCAGCACGCGCAACCCCATCTAACGCCCTCGGCTCTACCTCCACCGCCATTCGTGCTACTGGATCGGGGGGAGCTGCCTCGTTCGTATCACAGTCAGTCTTGCCTGGCTACAGGCCAGCCTCCGTTGTCCGATCCAAGTCCGGCGACTACTCTCCAGGCTTCTACTAGTAGGTAGCAAGATGTACCCAGTACTAGTCGATCGCCGGTTCAACCAGCAGGACCCGCTATGCCTCCAAATTCCGAACGACCTCCTGTAAGCAGAGGTTCGCATTTGGCACAAAAGTATGATGTCCTGAAGCACCTGGTCGACATTCCGGAGAGGCTTTCTATCCTTGAGGCCCTTCGCCTGTCATCTAAAATGCGCGAGGCACTTGTCGAGGCCCTAAGGAGCCCCCTACAGTTTGAGACGGAGGTAGCAGCTGCAGAAACCTCCCATACCGAGACGATTGAAAACGCCGAATGTTGGGCGCTGATCTCGTTCTCCGGTGAAGATGAGGACCCTCCTATACAGGGGAACATTCGCCCGCTGTACATCACTGGCCACTTCAATGGCATGGAAATCTGCCGCTACCTCGTTGACACATGTTCTGGAATCAATCTAATTCTGACCCGGACGTTGCGAAAGCTGGGTCTATCTGAAGGTCATTTAACTCCCTCTGACCTCAGGATCCAGGGGTACGACAGGACCGAGCAAACCCCAGTCGGCAAGATCCGCCTGAAGACTCATTTCTGTGGCTTAATTTCCAGCACCGAGTTCATGGTTTTCTCTCAGGACACCGCCTACAATGCATTGATGGGTAGGCCATGGCTCCATTTGCATACAGCGGTCCCTTCGTCGTATCACCAGTGCCTCAAGTACTCACTCAACGGTCGAGTAGGCGTTCTCCAAGGAGACACAACCCCTTTCGCTTCTTGTAAGGCCCGCTACCTAGATGCGGGTTATTACAAAAGTAAGGATAAGCAAATCCTAGTAAGTGAGGATGAACCAGCCCCGGTCACAAGTGATCCCTGGGCAAGCATGGATGATTCCTACATCCTCCCGATCCACCGGTTGGAGGCCATGACCCCCGACATGGGTCAATGTTTTGTTTTTTCAGGTACGCAAGGAAGGCATGTTCCCGTGTCCAAGCGACGATGGAAAATCTCCTCGTACTCCTACATCAACCAGGCTCAAGTCATCCCGGAACCTCCTACCCCTGTACGGTACTGGGACGTCAAGCTTATGACAACGGCGGTGCGCCATACGTATCTCTTCCGCCGTGCTGGAATTAACCGACTCAGGCTGACACGTCACCACTTCTTTGATATCATCAAACGTGGCCCTTTAGGCCGAAGGCCAAATGGGATAGGGTCGACTGCCTTCATTGCTATGGTCTCAATGGCGAGTGAGTCTCCCGATGTGATGACCACTGCTGCCCAGGCCGGTACCTACTGCCACTCGGATTTTGATAGCCCAGTAGTATCTTCTGTCGCGGGAATTCCCCCCATGGGTGGGGAGGAAGAACTGGAGGATGCTCCCCCCAACTTTGAAGAAGGCGTCTCTACCACGGTTGATGAAATGGTACAAGTGAACCTTGGAAGCGAGGCAGATCTGAAACCCACATTGATTAGTGCAGCCATGTCCCCCGAGGAGCGGCAGCAGTACATAGACTTCCTCAAACAGCACTGTGATGTGTTTTCTTGGAGTTACAACGAGATGCCAGGGCTATATCTCCAGGTAGTCGTTCACCGTTTGGGCCTCCCGGCAAAACATCGTGGGTTTAAGCAGCCTCCCAGGAAGATGCACCCTTCTCATGGTGCTATGGTTGAGGCCGAAGTTGACAAGATAATCAAAGCCAACTTCATCAAGGAGGTCCAGTACCCCAAGTGTCTTGCCAGCATTGTCCCAGTCAGGAAGAAGAATGGGCAGATCAGAGTCTGCATCGACTTCCGCGATCTTAATCACAACTGCCCAAAGGATGACTTCCCACTCCCGGTGACGAAGTTGTTGATTGACGCCACGGCCGGGTTCCAAGCCCTCTCTTTCATGGATGGGTATTCTGGGTATAACCAGATCCGGATGGCCCCCGAAGACGAGGAGTCCACTGCCTTCAGAGCTCCCCGAGGTACATTTTACTATCAGGTTATGCCATTCGGTTTGAAAAATGCAGGTGCCACTTATCAGAGGGCCATGCATCACATATTCAAGCCGATTCTCAGAACATTGGTGGAATGCTACATGGATGACCTCGTAGTCAAATCATGTCAGCGCCAGGACCATCTCAAAGACCTTGAGAAAGTGTTTGGTTTCCTCCGTTCCCATCACCTGAAGATGAACCCGCTGAAGTGTTCCTTCGGGGTCACCTCTGGGAAGTTTCTGGGCTTTGTTGTCAGATACCGAGGTATCAATATCGACCCGGATAAGATCAAGGCCATTAACCAAATGCCTCCCCCGAGCAACATTTGGGAACTTCGAGGCCTTCAAGGACACTTAGCCTATATACGCCGATTCATCGCGAATCTGGCCGGCAAGTGTAAGCCCTTTTCCCGGCTCATGAAGAAGGGCGCCGCCTACGAATGGGATGAGGAGTGTCGGACCGCCTTCTAGGAAATCAAGCAGTATCTGCTCCAACCTCCGGTCTTGATGCCACCCGTCTCCGGAAAGCCGCCGGTCCTTTATGTGACCGCCCTGGAGAGATCCCTCGGTGTGCTGCTCGCCCAAAAGAATAATGAGGGTACTGAGAACAGTCTCTACTATCTCAGCCGCATGCTTCTCGATACGGAGGTCAGATACTCCCCTATTGAAAAGAGCTTCCTTGCACTCGTCTTCGTCGTGCAGAAGTTGCAACATTACCTGTAGCACCACAAGGTGCAATTGGTCTCCCAGGTAGACCCACTGAAGTACATCCTGAACCGCCCTATGCTGACTGGACGACTAGCACGGTGGGCAGAGATTTCCAGCAGTTTGATATCAGGTTTGTACCTCAGAAGGCCATTAAGGGACAGGCATTGGAAGACATTTTAGCTGCCCATCCAACCTCGGTGGATCAATCCCTGGACCTGGATTTCCATGATGAGACGATCCTCTCAGTCGATCATGCTGTCCGGTGTTGGAAAATACATTTCGACGGCGCCTCCCGAAGCCCCACCGGTAGGAGGCTCAACGATCCCAAGCTCAACAGAGTGGGCCTGGGTATTGTCTTCATTACCCCGGCGCAAGCCGTCCTACCATACTCGTTCCTGTTGTCAGAAGGCTGTATGAACAACGAGGCAGAGTACCAAGCTCTCATCACTGGCCTCGAGTTGGCCCTTGAGATCCATGTTCCCCATCTACATGTGAAGGGAGATTCCGAGCTGGTAATCAAACAGGTTAATGGTGACTACGTCGTCAGGAAGCCGGAGCTCGCACCGTTGCTGGAGTACACCCTCCGCCTAATGGCCCAGTTGTCTTCTCGAGCAGAGGTTACCCATGTCCCACGGTCGCAGAACGGCCAAGCAGACGCCCTGGCTGGCTTAGCCGCATCGCTCACAGAACCCGAGCAAGATGATTTGATCATACATGTGGCCCACCGGAGAGTCATTTCCCCCGTCACCCAAGAGGACCATGATAGCCTGCGGGTAAGTCATCTCACCGCCGGAACCTCCACGTCAGGGGTCCCGAGTTTGTCAGACGCAGTGGTTGAAACCACCCCTGACTGGAGAGAACCTTTTGTCGAGTATCTCCAAAATGGTCACCTCCCGGACGACCGGGACGAGCACGAGCGAATTCGACGCCGTACGCTGCAATTTACCCTCCAGAGCGGCCCCAGTCTTGAACAAATCCTTTATAAGCGGAGTTTCAATGGTGTCCTCCTCTGTTGCATCCAAGGAGGGGAGATACCTCAAGTTATGCAAGAGGTTCACGCCGGTTCCTGTGGCGCCCATCAAACTGGGCCGAAGCTGTCCCATCAAATCCGGGGATTGGGGTACTTTTGGCCCTCTATGATCCATGATTGTATTAGATATGCCAAGAGATGCCACGCGTGCCATGTACATGCCAACTTCTTGCATCGGCCGCCAGAGCCCCTCCACCCCACCAAGTACTCTTGGCCATTTGCGGTATGGGGACTTGATGTAGTGGGACCTTATCCACCGGCAACAGCCTGCCAGTGTAGGTTCATCCTGACTGCTACAGATTTCTACTCCAAGTGGGAAGAGGCAGTTCTGCTCAAAGAGGTCAAGGCCCGTTCCATCGTTGACTTTGTGAGCTCCAGCATTATCCACCGGTTTGGGGTACCTCACGTCGTCCTCACCGATAACGTCACCAACTTCCGAGCAGCTGAATTGAAGAAATTGTACGCCAAGTACGACATCCGGTCGAACCATACCTCCTTCTACCATGCGCAGGCGAATGGACAGATCGAGGCGTTCAACAAGACCCTCTCTAACATTCTGCAGAAGATGGTTGGTCAGAACAAGACAAGTTGCCCGGAAAAGCTCCCCAACGCCCTCTTGGCTTACCGGACGACGACTCGCAACTCTACCCAGGTGACCCCATATTCCCTGGTGTATGGAAATGAGGTCGTCCTACCCATTGAGATCCAGTTGTTGTCATTACGCACTGCAGTTTATGACCACCAGACATCAGATGAGGTAGCCAAGATCCGTCTAGCTGAATTAGAAGCACTGGAAGAGAACCGGCTTCGTGCCCTGCACAATCTGGAAAGGCATCAGGACAAGATAGTGAGGGTATTTGACAAGAAGGTTCGTCTCCGCTCTTTTCTACAGGGCCACCTGGTACTGGCCCTTCAAGCGCCAATGATTCCCGATAGGAAACCGCCCAAATTAGAACCCAAATGGGAAGGTCCTTATATCATCCATAAGGTTTACCCCAATGGAGCATACTCCTTGGTGACCACAGATGGAGAGCGTACAACCCCTCCCACCAATGCCAAATTCCTCAAACGATACTTTGCCTAGGGAAAAAAGGGTCCTGCACGACCCTAAACTGCAAAATGGTCCTGCACGACCTTAAACTGCATCTTCATCCTGCAAGACGATAAACTGTGAAACGGTCCCGCATGACCTTAAACTGCACATTATGGTCCAACATGACTCTAAAATGTAATGTCCTGCACGACCATAAACTGCATCTTCGTCTGGAAAACCATTAAACTTTACGCCGGTCAGGCCTTCTTGACCGAGGCTCAGCCTCAGGCCCCTTAGCCTCCTCGGGCCCACGGCCCCTGTCTTCACCGCGAGACGTTAAACAGTAGGCTGGTCTGGTCTCCCTGACCGCGGTCCAGCCCCGATTCCCTGGTTTTCCCTGATCTACCCTCTTGCGGGATTGTACGGTATGGTGTAGGACTACGTCATCATTCACGTCGGATTACCCGTCGTACCGTACATATCCCCAAATGAGATGCTTCTCATCGTCCCGCATGACGTTAAACTGCATTTCTAGAACTATGTGTGGCTTGATTCCCATCTTCATGGGATACGTAGGAACGCTCAGACGCCTCGTCTTGAGCCCAGCCCAAAGCTTTTCTCTTCCACTATTCCCCCTGGGAATAGTTTCCTTGGAAGATCTTTGTGTAGCAGGGAGTAGGCTTTCTTGGCCCTGCTCATGAAACCCCGCTCGCACAAGGATTTTAAGGGTCGCACCATGTGCCCACTCTCGTTCTTCTATCCCCCCACGTCCTCACCACATGACGCTAAACTGCATGGCCTTCAAGAACTACGTATGGATTGATTCTTATCCTCATGAGATACGTATGAACGCCCGAGCATTTCGTCCATTGGCCCAGCCCAAAAGCCAAAATCTGCCCCTCGGTTCAAGACATGGTAGGGTGCACACTTTTGCCCCGACTCACATCGAGCAAGCCTCGACCCGGCTGCACATCCCCCCTGGAGATGTTTGCCTCTTTCATGGATGGATATAGCTATGCTTCACCAAATCTTTGACTGGGATTCCATCATTTGTGCACACCCAGAGGGATCCCCAAGAACGGCCAGGATACTACGCCCAAGGGCTCTCCTACCGATACGGGTCAATGCCCTCGAGGGTTTTCAAGCAACAAGCCTATACAAGTCCCGCGTTGCAAATTTGGTCAGCGGTCGACGCTCATTTGTTGCTCCCATAACAGGTCACCATAGGAACACTGTGTTTCGAACATGGTCCACAATGTCCTGGATCTTCGGGTCCACCCCGAGATGTCCCAGACATCGAGTGCAGTGATTCATTCTGCCCCATCCCGAGCAGACAAACTTCCCCCCGGGTGGAACTAGCGATCGGGCCCATGACCCCGATTCCCCATAGGGGTGTACGGTGTGGTGTGGGACTACGTCCTCATTCACGTCGGGATCATGTACCATGTCGTACGCCTCCCTTCCGAGGCCCAGCCTCGGGCCCCTTGGCCTCCTTGGGTCCCCGACCCCCGTCCTCATGTAAAACGTTAAACTGCAGACCCATCAGGCCTTCCTGACCGATGCCTGACCTTAGGCCCCCTGGCCTTCTCGGGCCCCTCCATCCAACTTCTTACCTGGAGTGTACGGTGTGGTGTGGGACTATGTCCTCATTCACGTCGGGATCATGTACCATGCCGTACGCCTCCCCTTATGAGGCCCAGCCTCAGGCCCCTTGGCCTCCTCGGGTCCCCGACCCTCGTCCTCATTGCATGATGTTAAACTACAAGCAGTTCAGGCCTTCCTGACCAATGCCTAACCATCAGTCCCCTTGGCCTTTCCGGGCCACGACCCAGGTCCTCTCTTGTAGGAGTGTACGATGTGGTGTGGGGCTACGTCCTCATTCGCGTCGTCTTCTCCGCCATACCACATACCTCCCTTGTTTAGGGGTATATTACTCCCCTTCTCGTCTAGTATGACGTTAAACTACATCTAGATAACTACGTGTGGCTTGATACCCATCCTCATGGGATACGTAGGACCACCTGAATGTCCAAGATTCGGTTCCAGTCCCATCTATCGGGAATCCTCATCCCATCTTGGCCCCTTGGCCTATCTTTCCTCCATGAGAGGATTATATGGTGTGGTGTGGGACTATGTCCTCATTCACATCAGTCCCGTAATGACCACGCCATGTACCTCCCCCTACTGAGCTGTTTCGTCAATCCCTTTTCGGCGGTTCACCAATGTGCCTAAGAGTACTCTAGTTTATTACCTGGAACGCCAAGCTTTACTCGGACACGTCCGCACCCTCTTTCTAGGCTTTGTGTATCCCCACATCAGGGCTTTCATCATCTTTCACGCCCGGAGGGACCCCCAAGAACGGCCTGGATACTACGCCCAAGGGCTCTCCTACCATTACGGTCCAACGCCCCCGAGGGTTTCGGACAGCGAATCGATAAAATCCCGCATTGCAAATATGGTCAGCGGTCGATGCTCATTTGTTGTTCCCACCTCAAGCTAACGTGATATGGAAGTTGTGTTTCCACCATGGTTAACAGTTTTCCTCTATAGCCACACCAACCCATTAAGCCCAAAATGTCAGGTACACGATTCACACCCTTCATCACTTCATCATGTCCAAGTAGGTTCTCGGAACTCTTGGTACTTTTCCTCCGTGCACGTCCGCGTGTTGGGGGAACAAGCTGCGTCAAAGGTGTCCTTCGGGGCTCTCCGCTGACTCCCCTTTGATGGACGCCCCAAGTATTGCGATAAGGATCTTCCCCCCTTGTTTCCCACACTGAGTTTATCTCACGTGGGCTTAGGGATTGGGTTGACATCTGTGCTTACTCGGGGCTGTGCTTACTTGGGATGTTGTCACCATTCACGGTCCGAGCTCTAAGACCATAAACTAAGATTCTCATCTGGAACTACGTTCAGCTTGATTCCTATCTTGATAGGATACGTAGGAATGCCCAGACCCATTGTCTTTGGGTCCAGCTTGAGATCAGCTAATTCGCCTCTCGGGTCCTGCCATTGGGACCCTGACCACGGGACCGCATGTCGTAGTGTAGGACTATGTCCTCATTCACGTCGGGTTTGCAATAGCTACACCACGTGCACCCCGTTCTGAGAGTTACCCCTCCTATTCCTTGTCCTGCATGACATTAAAAGGCACCCGTCAGAACTACGTGTGGCTTGATTCCCATCCTCATGGGATACGTAGGACCACCTGAATGTCTAGGATTCGGGTCCAGCCCCACCTCTTGCAGATCTCCTGATCTCCCGGTCACCTAGGCCACTTGGTCTATCCCTCTCCAGGAGGGGGATATGTAGGTATGATACAAGGTTTTGGGCACCGTGCCCCCTTCCCCCGGGAACCCACCATATCTTGGTTACCCTCACGTTGAGTCTGTTGACCCCTTTCAGTGGTTTACCCATGTGTTAAGAGTACTCTGTTCTAGGACCAAGAGTGTCAGATTCAACTTGATCAAGTCCCTTCCACTTGTCAAGCTTTGTGTTCCCCTCCATTCGGGCTTCCATCACTTTTCACACCCGGAGGGACCCCCAATAACGGCCTGGATACAATGCCCAAGGGCTCTCCTACCATTATGGGCCAACGCCCCCGAGGGCTTTGGACAAAAAATCGATAAAATCCCGCATTGCGAATACGGTCAGCGGTCGATGCTCATTTGTTTGTCCCCATTTCAGGCTAACGTGATAGGATGCTGTGTTGCGAACTTGGTCAGCAGTAATCCTCTGTCGTCACGCCAGCCCCTTCAGTCCTCAAATGTTGGTTGCATGATTCACATCATTTTCCACCACATCATGTCCAGGTGGAATCTCGACACTTTTGGCGCTATCCCTCAGTGCAACTTTGCATTTCAGGGGGACAAAGCTGCAATATGGCGTCCTTAGGGGCTCCCATGGTCCGAGCTCTAAGACCATAAACTAAGATCCATTCAGAACTACGTGTGGATTGATTCCCTTCCTCATGGGATACGTAGGACAGCCCGGATGCCCTGTCTTCGGGTACAACCCATTTAGGGAGCCAGTCTCTATATAGGCCTCTCGGCCTAGGGTTTCCCTCACCGAATGGCGTACAATTTGATGTGGGATCATGTCTCCGTCAATTGTGTTTTATAACACTGCGCACATTTCCCACTTAGCATCGTCTCTGCTACGTCTGCACTGCATGAAGATAAAATGCATGCTTGGTCCTATCATACGACCCTAAACTGTGAAATTATCGTCCTAGCCGCACGACAAAAAATGGCAATGCATTGTGGTGACCTCGTTGTAGAGAACATCAGGTTGGGTATTGGCCACGTGCTATGCCATTTGTCAACGCCCATCACGGCTTGATCCTTGAGGCGAGATCACGGCCTACTATTCTAGGACTGTCGCTTCACAAAAAAAACCATTCACCTTAAAGAACAAACAAGATTTATTAAATTCCCCTTCTTTTAGTGCAAGGGCCACGCCCGCACTCCCCTTTTCCCCGGAACTGGTATCTTACCATGTCACCTTTCAGAACTACGTATGGCTTGATTCTCATCCTTATGAGATACGTAGGAGCGCCCGAGAACTTCCCCGAGGGCCCAGCCTAACCTTTGTGTTTGGTCCCTCGACTCGAGCATTTCCCCAGAGAATGCATGTTAAGTAGGGCTTAGGTCCTCATTCACGTCGGGTCTTGATGCCATGTGTCCCCTGCTCCTTTTACACATTTATGGTCTAAGGTCCATCAAGAACTACGTAAGGCTTGATTCTCATCCTTATGAGATACATAGGAGTGCCCAGGCACTTCCCCGCGGGCCCAACCTAACTTTCTCTTTCGGTCCCCTGACCAAAAAACCTCTCCCAAAGGGGGTCGTGTGATGTGATATGGAATTACGTCCTCATTCACGTCGGGTTGTTCATCACACTGCACACACCCCCTATTCCCATTCACGCCAGGTGTTTGAGTTACTCAACCATGGGCCTCTTATGTCTCCTCCCATCCATGTTCCGAATTCTACGAACCTAAACTAAGATCTCCCTATGGGAAAAGAATCTGCTCCCTCCCTCTAATACGTCTCGTTTTCGTATTTAGATGTGTTTCGAAAAAGAGCCCGAAGTGTGGGACTTTCATACGGACATTCCATTCGTCCCACGACCAAGCTTCATGAGCTCTCTATTTGGATCCTCATCCTCTTCCACATCCACAAGTACCCTCAGACGACATGGATACTAGGCTTAAGGGCTCTCCATGAATGCTGGACCTAAGGGCCCTCCAATCGTTTCGATCCAACGTCCCTACGGATATTTGACAACATTTGTGACATGGTCCCGTGTTTCGAACATGGTAAATGGTCAAGCCTCATTTGTTTGTCCCCATTCTAGGCTAACGCGACAGGATGATGTGTTGCGAATACGGTCAACAGTTATCCTCCATCGTCACGCCACCATCATCGTGATCTGAATCTCGAGTGCCATGATTCACACGTTTCCACTTCCTCATGTTCAAGTGGAATTCCATCATACTCGACTCTTTCTCTTCGCACATCTAGGTGCGCTAAATGATCGTGTTAGTGCCAATGGGACGGTATTCACCGAGCATCCCTTTGCCCTAACCTTCCCCTCTCTATGTTGGGAAATTCCCACCACTACAGCTTGTTTCCAACACCGAGCACGAATCACGTGGGCTTAGTAGTTTTGGCGGGATGTGTACCAACATGGTCAGGCTGCTCCTTGTCCTGTATGACATTAACATGCGCTTCCAGAACTACGTATGGCTTGATTCCCATCCTCATGGGGTACGTAAAAATGCCCGGCCACTCTGCTTCGGGCCCATCCCAATCCTCACTCTTGGTCCCTCGACATGAAGAGTTTCCTCCGGGGGTATGTGGTATGATTTGGACTCCAAGTCCTCATTCACGTCGGTTTCATATCTACCGCGCCACATGCTTCATTCCCTTTTATTCCATGTCCTATCATATGACGTTAAGCTAGAGGAGTCTATGTGTCCTCAATGCATGACACTAAACTGTGGTTCTACCCAGAACAAGTTCAGGATGCCCCAAGATCCCACTAGGAAGTGACAGGTCCCCTCGCCAGAGAGGCCCTGTCCCAAAGAAGGAATGATCCATGATCAAACCGATGCGCCCATCTGGCGTACTCCCACCACGGTGGTGTAACTACCTAAGTGTTGGATTCTGTTCGGACAGACCATCACTCCATATTCCATGCTTTGCGTGCCCCTTATTCGGACCCTCGTCCCTTTTCATGTCTCACGGGACCCCCTAACGGCCTAGTCTCATGCCGCATCGGCTCACCTACCGTCCTGGGCCAACGTTCCGGAATACGGGTCATGTCTGGAAGGACCCCCTAACAGTATCGATTTTTGACCTATGGTCCGCCAACTGTCCTAGGCCAACGTCCCGAAGGATTGATCAACAACATTTGTGACATGGTCCCGTGTTTCGAACATGGTCAACGGTCGACCCCCATTTGTTGTCCCCATTACAGGATAACGCAGTAAGGGTACTGCTTCTCCTCCAAGGTTAACGGTTGTCCCTTATAGTCACGCCATCCCCACAGTGTTCCGAATCTTGGGTATCGTGATTCACACTTTCCATTTTCATCTGTTTGGACCGATTTCAGCGCCCCTGGCGTTGCCCCGTTCGTGCATAAGAGCACGTTGAAGAAACGCTAATTCGGCTATCCTAAAAGTTCCTTCTCTGATCAAGCCTTTCCCGTCTTTCAGAAATTTGGGCTCAACCTACATGGGATTGGGGAATTGTCGCCAAACGTCCCGCAAACATTATAGGGATGTGACAAGGCGATTCAAACAGTGGAAATTGTGCGCGCTACGGCATTCAAAACAAAAAAAAACATTTTGAAACACGAAAGTACTAATAAAAGGTTTCTGGGTTTGTTACAATACCCGGGGGTCGACTCCCCCCATGGACGGGTTGACCCCATCAAAAGAGCGTTGCAGCTCCGCCACTCGTTGGCTTGTGGCATCCAAGGCTTGCTGCCACTGACTTAGCTCCCGCTCCTCCTCAGCAGCGGCGGGGCACAGTTCGTCAGTCCTGGCTTTGGTCTTCTCTATGCCAGCTTGAACGACAGCCATCCTTCCAGAGGTCTACCTCATATGCTCTTCTACCTCTACCAGCTGGGCCTTCAACCATGAGACCAGCTCATATTGTGCATCAAGAGAGGCTGAAAGCTCATCTGCCCGGGTCTGCATCTGTTGGACCTCGCCTTCAGCCTCCTGGAGCTTCTTGATGCTGGTCGCCTTCCTCCGCTGCCAGCCCACGCTGAGCCCACGATCATGCTCCCGGATCTTCTTAGCCATAAGATCTCGGATGAGTGCGTGAGGACGTTGGGCATCCACTCCCCCAGCGCACAGTTCGTGCAACCACGAGTGGAGCCTATCCATTTCGGCCAGCCATTGTGCTTGGGGGTGTCCTTGATAAAGCGCGAGATCAGCTTCCACGACAGGCGGCGGACTATGCTGATGTCTTCCTCGTCGAAGGTCGTTTCGTCCTAGTCTGCGTGATTGGCAGGCTCGTACGCGGGGTATTCCCACAAGAAATCCTTGGCAGGATCAACATCCGGTGTTAAATCCAGTACGACACCTGGCGCCGAAGCAGGCGTGACAAGACTGGGACCGACCGGTTGATCCTCTTCCTCTGAGTCCACCTCAATGACTTCGGGTATGGCCTTGCTGGTGGTCCCGCCAGCGATGATGTGCGTCGCAGCTTGAAGAGATAGGGGGACTATCGCCACCATCACCGACAGGCCCCTAGGAGGGACGCCACCAGACATCCCGACCAATCTTGCCGCAGCGGCCCACACCAGTCGAAGAACTGTACGACAGAGAGGGAAAAACGTTAGTTGGCATGGTCTACATGTGACAACAAGGAGACCGGTAGAGGAGACTTATGGAGATCGACCTCCTGGCAGTGCTCTTGAGCAGGTACTGACGGGACCCCAAGGCGAGGCCCTCCGTATACTGTTGGAAGGTCTGGAGATTCTGGAGGAGCCACCTCGGGCGCTCTGGTCCCACCAGATGTGGAACTGGACGTAGCCATAGGCGCAGGTTCTGACGGTCCTGCAACATCACCCACCAAGGAGCGAGAACGAGGCATGCGAACAAGTTCCTCCTGCATGGCTAAAACATTGGTGAGAAGTCCATAGAGACCCAAGAACAGATCATATGGAAAGAAGTTCGGAATGCTACCTCGAGAGCCTCCGCGAAATCGTCGGATTCTGAGCCTCGGTCTCCGACCTCTCCCTCCTCCAACGGGCTCCCTCCTCCAGCCTCATCCTCCCGAGAGGAGTCCTCTGATTCCTCCGGCAAGGGGAAGTGCTCCCTCAGATCGGCAGCCAATAACTGTGGGGGGACCATCTGATTCAACAGTACCCTCACCCGGTTTGTCATTGGGTGAGGGACACCACTGGAGTGGACGTAATCCCCCAGCTCTTCCAGGTACTGTTCTACCTCCGCCGGAGACGCCATGAATCAAGCCCGGATTGGGCCTATGCCCGGTAATTCCATCCTGAGGCGATTCAGGTGGGCCCATATCTCGGGTGGGCTGAGGAATTGCCGGTTGACATCCCAAATGTCCCATGCATCTGGGAAGACGGCATCCTCTGCCATGTCAATATGATGCAGGTGCTTCCCCGGAGCCTGAGTGGATATCCTACAAAATCCCCTCAGTGGCCGCCCCTCCGGATGACCCTGCTCTTCCGGAATCACCGGATCCACCGCTGCTGCCATACCCTCGGTCGGTGCGGGTCTCGCCGCCATGGCAGCCCCACTACCGTGAGCAGCCCTAGATGCCCTCCGACCCCGACCTCGAGATAGAGGAGGCCCACCGTCACCGACCTGGATAGTTGGTTGCTTCAGCATCTCCCCTGGGTAAGCATCCTCCCAACTGATGGCGTACTCTTTCACCAATCTGAAAGCTGCGGTGGATGGAGGCAATGCAATCCACATCTTTCCATATTCCCATGTGAACATGAGCCACAGCTGCCTCATCACACACAGGTGCTCCTCGTGACACACCTCCCAGTAGACCTGTGGGGTCAGACGCTGGAGGCACCGGAACTGCCTCACATACCGATGCGGGGTGTACGGTTCACAGAGTGGCTCATGATCTATTCGTGCGACCAAAACTCCACCTCGGAAGGCCAGGAGGTAATCCCGATGTTCTTCCATTCCTCGTCCATCATTAGTAATCATCCCTGTCAGCAATGGGAAGGGGTGGAATTTGAACTCATCCACCCTCCACACCCGATTCAGCACCATCGGAACGGGCAGTTTGAATGAGAAGCTCCCGACCACGTTCAGGATGGAGGGGCAGAAGTTCGATCCCAGTGGCGAAATGGGGTTTGGATACTCGTAAATCCCCCTGATATGCACTACGACCCACCCATACAGGAGGTGGAAGGGCCCGCATATCCTTGGCAGCTTCTTGCACTTGCTAATATTCCACAACATTCTGTACAGTTTGGTGAGCATCAGAATCCCAAGATTGATCCGCTGCCCCATGGCCAACATCGACGCCATGATAAACGAGTTGGGTCGTACCCCCATGCTTGTATCTCTCACCGGTAGGATCCAACCACAGATGAGAGCCGTGATGAACGCCGCCAACCTGACTATCGTCTATTGTTCAATGCTGACACTGAAACCCCAAGTCTTCCATTGGCTGTCCTCCAAGACCCGCCAATACAGGTGCCCCTTGCCCCGTTGGTCCGCCCTTGGACATGTTCGAGGACTCGGAGGGAACTCTCTATTCCATGGGAAATTCAGGCAGCATTTGAACCATCTCCTAAAATGGACATCACTCACTGCCTCCTTGTCCCTTCCAGGGACAAGTTCCATCAGCTTTGATGCCATTCACGGCATTTGCTCCGTATCCCCCCACGCGCTGACGACGGGGAGGAATTCTTCATACATGGCCCCCAGGATCGGAACCCCAAAAATCTGGTGGACATCCCACAGGCTGATGCCTACCTCCCCGTGATGTAGGTGAAAAGTTTTGGTCCTAGATGACCATCTACTCAGCAATTCCGGTATTAGCTGCTTCGGTTGGTAAATGTGGAATAGGGAGGCCCATACCGCCTCATACAACCCCACTCTCCTCATCTCGGCCCCAAACTCCTTGGATGAGGTGCCTACCCAGTAGGCCCTGGCCCAGTCATTAGTAAAGTTGCCGCCCTGGCGTAGGTCCCACTCATTGGACCATCCCTTCTTCGAATCCTGCAAAGCCGCCTTCAGCGTGGTACGGTAGAGGGGAGGGGAAGTCTCCGGCTGCAGTTGCTTCCCGTCAATGTCGTTCACGTGGTTGTAGAGACAGTCAGCGGTAACGGGTGTGAAGTTCTCTTGTACGTGACCATCGGCAGCCCTGAACCATTGGTGCTGGCATGGTATGCTCCTGAACCAGCAAGCTGGTTCATCCCTACTCTCCTCAGGGATAAAGACGTCGTCCCTCAGCTCGAAGCCGTACAATGGCAGTTTCTTGCACTGCGGGGTAAGCCTTCTGACCCTCCGTTAGCAGATCTGTCAAAGAAGTGTGGTCCGAGTGGCTTCAGACCATCTCCCCCAGGCCTGGACAGTTGGCCATCTCATCTCAACGAGCAGCATCTGCAAGCACCCCCAATACAGCCTCTTGATGGCCCATTTTAACTCTGGCCCTCAGAAAATAATTTTTTCAGCTGGATCGCGAAGCTCGACCACAAAGCAGAATCACGAAGCCGGATCGTGAAGATCGGTCGCGAGACCAAGCCGCGAAGTCTGGCCAAGGCCGACAAGCAGAGGTTCGCTTGGCACGGACGCGGAGTCGGAGACCCGCGGTTCACCGTGAAGCTCGATTCGCAGAGGGCTGTCACGGAGTACGCGGAGCTTCGCGAAGTAGAGAGCACAAAAAGACAAGGAAGGCACGTAAAGACAAAAGAGGCCAAACCACCTATTTATAGGCGGCGACCCAGGAGCATCGCGGCGCGTCCGGATCGTTGGCCCCAGTGAGTACCGCGGGGCCCCTTCGCGTAGCCGCATCGCGAACCACCGACAATTTTGGCGATTTTCCCTCAGACTTCGACCCTTCGCCCTCCGTGGCTCCAAGTCTAAGGGGGGGCATTTGTTGGTACCAAAATATAGCCCGAAATAAAGTAACGAAAAACACGGCTGGCGCGCTGCCTCGCGAAGCACTGCCGCGAAGCACCCACGCATAGCCCCGCCACGAAGCACCCCGACCATTGCGGCCTCGCGAAGCTCCAGAGGCGGTAATGATCCGCGAACGCATTTGACGTTCGCGAGCCGGTGTGAAGCTCCGAAGGCGGTAATACTCCGTGAACGCATTTGACGTTCGCAAGCCGCCGCGAAGCTCCGGAGGCGGTAATGCTCCGCGAATGCATTTGACGTTCGCGAGCCGCCGCGAAGCTCCCGAGGCGGTAATTCTCCGCGGACGACGTTAACGTTCACGAGCGCGCCACGAAGCACCGGAGGTGGCGCGCGAGTTCTGCTTCGCGGCGCCCCTTGCCTATAAATACTGGACTCCCACTGAGTCCCGAGGATGGACAATCCGACCTTTCCGCTTCTCCTCTCCCGAATCATGAAGCACTCTTTGCCTCGGGAATCATGAGATCTACGAGGTACTTCTACTTCGTGAGACGCCTCTGACTTGTCTCGTTTTGAGCCCCTCTTCCAAGATGGATGCCCTTCGTGAAGCTCAAGAGCATTCGCGAAGGAAGGGGATTCCCAAGGGAACCCGGGCAGCTACGGAGCGTTTATGCTTCGCGAAACACCCAACTCATGCTAGTGATCCCTATGCTAAGGCAGGATCGCTACACATCGCGAAGCACACTGCTTCGCAGGACCCTGCTTCGCGAGTCACCTCTTCTTCGCGAGGCAGTGCTCCGCGAACACTGTTCCACTTCGCGAAGCACATTCCTTTGCTTAGCGATTCCTCTTCTGGTTCGACCCTCCAGGTTTGCACGATGTGATTTCAAAGTCCCATGGAAAATACCACCCGTAGCGTTGCTTTGCCTAATGCTTCTTCGCATAGGCATGCTAACGGCTATTGCTTCTTCGCATAGCCACGCTAACGTGGACCTCTTGATGGTTCGTTCCAAAACCCCCATAACCATGGCCTTACTGGTACCTTCCCTTCCCCAAGGACCAGAGGGTACCGGTTATGTAAGTCCTAGGGTGTGGAGTTAACCCACCTTGTCCGAGCTGCAGGACGTTAAACTGCCAAGCACCACGTCCTCGACACATGACGTTAAACTGTGACCCGGCTTCGTGCCTCTCACGAAGGGTCCCCACAGCTCGAACATTCTTTACACCACTCGTCTCCACAGGAATAGAATCACCCATCCACAAGGGATGATATCCTCCTTATTGGAGTGGCATATGTTCATGGTAGAAGAGGGACCCTAGTTCCCCAACAGATGGCTGCACCTCTACATCTCCGTACTTCCCCACTACCAAGGTCAGTGGAGGGAGTGATAGGGAACGAGGCACCTCCCATCATTGGACCAAGGTCCACCTTTCCCGCTCTTTGTTGCACCATGGGCCTCCATCCTGGAGTAAGTCCCAGCACCATGGGCCGCCTAACGCGTAAGCCCCTCTTCGCTTCTCACGGACGCATCCTTCGCGACGTGATCGTCAGGTCCTTGCAACCTCTTGTTTCTCACACCGAGCATGACTCACGTGTGCTTAGAGTGAGCACCGAACCTGACCCCCACCCCTAATGAACTACGAGAACTTTGATCCTTGCCAAGGCATGGTACGTAGGAAGCCTCCATGAGGTTCAAGCCCACCCGTCATTTACTCACGTCGGGTCCCATTCCCGTCCAGCACGATGTTAAACTGTATTCTGGTCCACTGGTAAGCCGTTGCGACCCATCCTAGCGAACTACGAGGACTTTGATCTATGTCAAGGCATGGTACGTAGGAAGCCTCCATGAGGTTCAAGCCACATTGCTCGGTCGTTCATTCACGTTGAGTTTCGCCCTCGTCCAGCAAGACGTTAAACTGTATGTCTCCGTCCCGCATGACGTTAAACTGCACGCCCCGTCCCGCATGACGTTAAACTGCATGCCCTCGTCCAGCATGACGTTAAACTGTATGCATCCCTTTGTCCTGCATGACATCAAACTGCACACCCATTCCCACCTGAACTACGAGGTCTTTGATCCATGTCAAGGCATGGTACGTAGGAAGCCTTCCAGAGGTTCAGGCCCACCACTCATTGGACCAAGGTCCACTTTCACGTCGGTTCGCCGACATAGCCCCATTTGAACTACGAGGTCTTTGATCCATGTCAAGGCGTGGTACGTAGGAAACCTCCACGAGGTTCAAGCCCACCCATCATCCAATTCACGTCGTGTTCTACCTACGTCCAGCACGACGTTAAACTGCAATTCCAGTCCGACGGCAAGCCGTTGTGACTAACCCGAACTACGAGGTCTTTGATCGATGTCATGGCATGGTACGTAGGAAGCCTCTACGAGGTTCAAACCCACCATCCGGTCATTCCGAACTCATTCACGTCGGTTCACCCCCGTCCCGCATGACGTTAAACTGTATTCCCCAATCCGAACAATGAGGACTTTGATCCGTGTCAAGGCATGGTACGTAGGAAGCCTCCCTGAGGTTCAAGACCAACAATCATTGGCCCAAACCGTCTCCTAGTCGGTATTCCAGGCCCCCATTTTCAAACCCATTTCCCATTGGACCAAGGTCCCTCATTTACGTCGGTTCACCGACACCCACTGCCCGTCGTTTACGTCAGGGTTCACTACCGTCCCGCATGACGTTAAATTGTATTCCATCAATCACCTGAACTACGAGGACTTTGATCCATGTCAAGGCATGGTACGTAGGAAACCTTCCCAAGGTTCAAGCCCACCATTAGTAGACCCACGGGTCTACTTTCACGTTGATTCACCGATGAAACCCTTTGAACTACGGGGTCTTTGATCCATGTCAAGGCATGGTACGTGGGAAGCCTTCTAGAGGCTCAAGCCCACCACTCATTGGACCAAGGTCCACCTTCACGTCGGTACGCTGACGATGACCATCGGACCAAGGTCCACCTTCACGTTGGTTCGCCGACGACATTCATTGGGCCAAGGTCCACCTTCACGTCGGTTTACCAGCACCATCCCGAACTACGCGGACATTGATTCCCTGCCATGGGGATACGTAGGATGCCTCTTCAAGGTTCAAGCCCAACTTCACTGTCGCCCTTGCGATGGTCCCATTTCATTCCCCCTCTAATTCTTTCATCCACCTACAGCCCATCCTGATTCTCGCCCGGACCGTCATATCCTGGTGAGACCACGTCTGTACACTCTTCTTCACAGCCGCCCATGGGCTGGACCCGGTATCGACATCCCTTCAAGGAGAATCCCTCAATCTGATCTATCCTAGCTAATGCTCTGGTTGGGTTGATCCGTCTCCGCTAGACGTTAAACTCACGGCATACCATGTGTTAAACACAGGAAGCTGAGGAAAACCTTAGATATGTGTCTATGAAATATAATTCCCCGAGCTCGATGTGGGATGCCTAGGGCTTCCACGCCCTCGAGAAGCCTTGTGACCAGTGATAACAGACATACATGCCAGGTTCCCCAGCATCCAGACACGCTACTGATGCCTCAACGTGACTACTCCCCCGTCTGAAGGTTGCTGCCCTGACTGGACCCTTTGGAATGTCCCGACAGAAGCAGTGTAATTAACCAGCGTCCATGGAAACATGGCACTTGGAAGAGTTTCATGAACTACGTATTAAATCTATGAGGGAGACCCGGACTAGATGACGAGTTCTGAGGGGGAATCCACAGGAGGAAGAACCGACATCCCATCATCCTGTTTCGATCAAGGAGTTGACGTCCCTGTATAAGGAGCAAATTCCGCCCGCCTTTGGAAAGCGGGAATGCAGGGCAACAAAGAGCAGCGCATCCTCCTCCGCGGATGGAACGGATGTGCGCACGCGACCCGGCGAAAGCGTCGGAAACACTCACAAGTTAAAAGATAACAATGCTACTCCAAGCATCCCGAGATCCAACTCGGTCATCTTCTATCATGATCCATCCTAAACAACATTCAATAAAGTGTTTGAAGCATTATGCTTCTCTTTTTCAACATCTACAACTATTTAATCTACTCCAGGTACCAAACAGTGCTCGGAGATGGTGTGAGATAAATGTCAGTGGGCCAACACCCTAAATATTTATAACATTTGGCCCATTTAATAGAATATAGTAGTGTGCATGTATGAATATATAATGTAAAGAAAACAATACAATATAACTAAATACCCAATAATTTTTTCAACCCTTAGTTGGCATCTGAACAAATAACCAGTTCATAAATTAAGTCATTACCATTTAACGTTAATAGTTCACATGAGGCATAGACAGCACTGACATCACCTCTTGATAGTATAACCAGTGAAGTCCCAAGAAATAATAAGAAAACCTGCAAATTATATCTTGTGAGGGAGTTCTATTGTAACACCCCGAGCTTCCACGATATGCTTCTCATTCAATAATGTAATAGCTTGCATTGTACGCAACTTCGAGTTCTAAAACACCGCGACTAATCAAAGTAGCCGTTATCAATAGTAATAACCACTTTTTAAAATTATAGAAATTTTATATTTCAAAATGGACTTCATTTTTGGATTCGGAATATCGAAATTAGCCTATGTTGAATTTTTGGTATTTTTCTGAGAACTTCCATTTTTTATGAATAGTGAAAAATACTTAAAAACAACTTTTTTAATCAAAATAATTTATAGTGATAAATTATACTATTGGGTGGTTTTAGAGTATAATTAGAATATATTTTTACCATTTTATCCAATGGTGGTCATTAGAATTAACTTAACATTGAAATTGGGCATTAATAATTGTCAATCTTTTGATATAAATTGTTTCTTAAAAACACGCTATTTGTTGTGACAGCAGGAATTAATTATAAAATTAATTAATTCAACTTATATGTTTGGAATTTTGTAAAATAGACATAATTTTTGAATTCGTAATAGCAATTATAGCTTAGGGTGAAATTTTGGCATTGTTCTGAAAAACTTCAATTTTTGATGAATAGTGAAACCACTAAGTGGTAGTTAAATATCTGATTTTTCGTTTAAATGAAATATTACCACTTCTGTGATTTGATTTTCAAAAATCCGACATACATGGTTGTCATTAATAAGTAAAATGTGGTTCAATGAGATTAAAATAATTTTTGGTGAATAGTAACTTTTAAGTTCTTAATCGCGATTAGAGGTAATTAGTGTAGTTTAAGATAAAAATAATGTTTTAATAATATGAGATGAGCTTGACACATGTCCTAACTTCATTGGATGTGTCATTGCCGACCAAGAAAATCCATGGGTCAACTTGGGGACCCCATGGAGCCACTTTAGTTGGAAAATGACATAAATACCTTTTATTTAATGTTAAAGTAAAAAATGACACAAACATGAAATGTTTTACTAAAACAATTTTTACATGGGGTTATACAAGTCATATTTTTGACTATAAATAGTAATTGTAAAGCTAAAACGATTTCCTACATCATAGTATTTTTTTATAATTTTTATACATTAAATAAATTAAATTATTTATGACATCATTATGATGCAGCGATGACCTCATTATTTAACGATTTTAATAAAATGAAAATATAATGTACAATCCAAGGCTTAAACTTGTCCAAAGACTATTGGATGGGTAGATTTTGAACCCTTATCACCTTATCCACGAATTATATAAGTGTGAGACCTTTAGAATCCGAAAAGCATTCTATAATAATGTAAACTTTCCTTACTTTCCAAGAGTGCCCCTCCTCTCCTCTTTTAAAAGGCCCCCACCTCTACCACCTCATTCACACTTTCAAGCCTTTTGGCTCGGCCAACCTCTGCCCAAATACTCTCCCAACTTCCCCCTATTACTCCTAGAAGCCTCACTTTGGGAAGAACTCTTCCCAAGGAAGCCTTTGGCTCAAATCAAAAAGAGTTACCCGATTTTGAGGAGGTTAAAGAACTGTTGAGTCAAGTCAGACATGAGGTAAGGGAACTTCTTAACCCAATTTCTGTTCTTTGGGTTAATCTCCTACTTTCAAATTATGTCATGATATTATTATTTCCTATCTTGTATTTTTACATTATTTATGTGTACTTATAGTGAATACACATAATAGACCTACTTTATAAAAAAATGATCTTTTTAAGGACTTCGTCTCAATTCCCTTTCATTGAGGCATATTTGGTTTTATACACAACTTTCTTTTATATGGTGTATAAACCCCTTTTACTTTTACGTTTATTCAAAAGGAATCCTTTTTATACGAAGCGTTTTTCTAAACGACAAAAGGGAATGTTTTTCTTTCCGTACTTATGCGGTGACAACGACTTCTCCGCCGCCGTGACCATTATTTGAGTTTCGGCTTCCTCTACAAGCCATCATTTTTTTAATGAAAAATAAATACAAAGTTTTAACTTTCTTTTATTTTGGTATTGAAAATGGTTTTGAAAGCGTTTTTATTATATCAATGTGTTGTATTGATATCTTGTGATTGAAATGTGGAAATGTTATGTTTCCTTTATGCATGTTTTATGTGATACGATTATGTTATGGTTTATGATATGTTTAAACCTATTCATATGAGGAATGTATTGGACTTAATATGTGACGGGTGGAGCCCGCTATAGCTCCTCGATGCATCGGTAGGTCTCATGAGACAACTAGACGTGGAATTGGCCGAGGCCCTTTCCCAATTTGATTTATGGTTTTAGCTGAGGCCTTAATCATTTTAGACGTCTTGGCCGAGGCCTTGACAAAATGTTTTAGAATGTCTGGAATTATACATTCCCTCATTATGAAAGTGGTTATTGATATTTCATGTGATTATTCGTCTAGTATAATATCCATGTGAGTAAGTAATGGCATTATTTTATTTTACTTTTTCCATATTATGCTGAAGTTCAAGTTCAATAAGGCTTTTGTTTTAGTTATACATTGCCTTAAATGCTTATGTTTTCTTATGAAAGTTTCCTCTATATTTTTATCCATACGGAGCATTTGAGCTCACCCCTATCAATGTTTTATTTTTCCCAGGATTTGAAGAAGTGTATTATGACTGACTTGCAAGAATAGTCAGTGAGGATATGAGTGTGGACTAAGGAGACCACGTTATTGTAGTTTTCATTTTTATGATGTAATGTAATGTTTACGAATGTATCTAGTGTTTCCAAGGCTACTAAACTAATCGGTCTTTCGAGACTTGATCTTTTGTGATCATTCCAATGTTACGAAGTAATGCACCGACTCTAGGTAACTGGGGTCGGGGCGTTACAGTTGGTATCAGAGGCAGTTTAGTACTAACCTTGGAAGCTAGATTTAGATAAACTCTGATTAGAGCACATAGCCCGAAGATAGACTTTGAGGATTAGTATAGAAGAACTTCATAGAATTTTGGTATTGTAGAGATGTTGTGAGTTTTCCGAGCAATACATCCCTGTATGGATACGAGCAGGTAGAGGCGGCTCTGGAACAGATGTACCTAGGGGTAAAACCCGAAAATACCGCTTTGAGCTAGACTCGAACGGGAACTGGTGCACGACAACGGGCCTTGCTGCACTCTTGGTTACGAAACTCCCGAGGGATATGCTTAGGATAATTCTAATTTTCTTTACAAACCACTATGAAGGGTTATGAGTATATACTTTATCAAAGAAAACATTTCTTTTTATGATTATGGATTATATCCATAAATAGTTCAATTTATGTAAAGTGTTTTACAAATATGGAATTATGTATTTTAATTCATAAACTAATCTAGTTTATGCCATTGTTTAGAAATGGCGCCTAGTGGAAGGAATGGAAACCGTATTAATGCACGCACTCCGTGTAGGGATTTCCCTCCTGCTCAAGATAATTATTGTGGATCTGGAGATACAACTGGTGTTGATCAACTTATTACCATACTGGGACAACTCACTCAGGTTATGAATAATAACCTTACTCGTATGGAGCACCCTGATCCGCAACGTGGAGGATCAATGTTAGACCGCTTCATGAGGCAACAACCACCAACATTTAATGGGGGTGCAAATCCGTTAGTAGCTGAGAAATGGATAAACTCCTTAGAGAAAATATTCCACGCCTTGGGGAGTAGCGAAAGGGAGAAGGTTATCATGGCAGTTTACCGCCTCACTGGAGATGCTGATCAATGGTGGTCATTGATTGAAAATACAAAGGAAGGTGAATAAGTATAAAGTATGGAATGGAGAGAGTTCAAAGAGATTTTCCTAGAAAAATACTTTCCTCATGACCATCGAGCAGATATGGAAAGGCAATTTCTGAGTCTGAGACAAAAGGAGGATGAGAATGTCGCAAAGTATGAGGCCAACTTTACAAGGTTAGAAAGGTATGCTGCAGATTATATACGTAACCCAAGAGGTAAGATTGATCGTTTCTTTGATGGGTTAAAACCATTTCTCCGTCGAGCTTTAATATCACAATCTTTCTCAACATACGAAGATATTATCTCATGTGCTATCAAGACAGAAAAGGAATTCTCTAAGTCTTATGACAACAAAGTAAAGCAAGAGAAGAAGAGAACAGTGGAACAAGAGACAGATAAAAGGAAAAAGGGAAAGGAGGATTTTCCATTATGTGATAATTGTGGGAAGAATCACCCTGGTACTTTCCTAAAAGGAATGGGAGTTTGTTATAAATGTGGAGAAAAGGGTCACCAGGCTCGTGATTGCAAGGGAAAGAAAGAGGCTATCAATGTTGAATGCTACAATTGTAGGGAAATGGGGCATTGTGCAAATGAATGTCCTAAGCGTCAGGGAAACTTACCTCAGAAAAGTCCAAGGGATCAAGGACAATCTTATGTTGTTACTACAGTTGAAGCGGAATAATTAATGTATTGGTGCTTTTGGACTCATGGATTATATTCTGGTTATTAGAATAATGTGATATATATATAAGGATTGTACTCTAATACTTTTTGTTTCAGTAAGGTTTTAATATGATGAAGGTAATCATATTTTTAGTATGTGACAAAAGAGAAACATTAATTTGTTTGGGGAATCTGATGTTACAATTGATTTTGGAATTTAGAGACCTTTTAGAGAAAGTCTGGACATAGGTATTTTGGATAACTATAAAGGTTGGAATGGATTAAGTTGAACTTTGGATAGTATTGTTTAAGGTTAAAACATTTATGAAGATTATTTTTGGAATAGTATAGTACTATATTTTTAGGAAAAGGACAACCTGCAGGGTGGGGCATAACCCGTCGCGTCGGACAAAGCTGCAGGAATCGAACCCACAACCATAGTGCGACATGCCTTTATTTCCTACCACTAGCCTACAGGAAGTCCCTGGTTATTACAAAATAATTTTACTAATCTAAATGGTATGTGTTAACATTTGGAACCTTATACAATTAGGATAAATAGAATATTTTTGAGTTCTATTATCTTTTTGAGTGAAAAATGAGTTTGTGGTAGAAATTAGTTGAAGGTTCAAACTCTACTTGTCAAGAATAAATATATATACCTATCTCTTATTCAATGAATAAATTAATTCTTAAACTTTTGTAAAGGGATATTAAAACAAAAAATGTGTTATCCTAATACCTTATGTCTTGTTGAACTGATGATATTTTAAATCAACATAGATTGAAGGCTTTGAGGCCCTCAATTTGACTGTTGATTGTAATTGATGACCTCAATCACTCCCTACAAATATTTATGTTTTTCCACCAATTATATGTCTCTAATTTCCACCAATGTTCTCCTTATCGAGATCATAATTTGGTGGTGACTTCCTTATTTCCATTTCCCTCTTATTAAGGCTAAATTTTATTAACCTTATTTCCGATGTGGGTTTTCCAAAAAGGTATTTTCTATTTTCAAACTTTTATTTTCAAAGAAAAATTTCAAATTGTGAGGACGCAATTTATTGAAGGATGGGAGAATGTAACACCCCGAGCTTCCACGATACTCTTCTCATTCAATAATGCAATAGCTTGCAATGTACACAACTTCGAGTTCTAAAACACCGCGACTAATCAATGTAGCCGTTATGAATAGTAATAACCACTTTTTAAAATTATAGAAATTTTATATTTCAAAATGGACTTTATTTTTGGATTCGGAATATCGAAATTAGCCTATGTTGAATTTTTGGTATTTTTCTGAGAACTTCCATTTTTTAGGAATAGTGAAAAATACTTAAAAACAACTTTTTTAATCAAAATAATTTATAGTGAAAAATTATACTATTGGGTGGTTTTAGAGTATAATTAAAATATATTTTTACCATTTTATCCAATGGTGGTCATTAGAATTAACTTAACATTGAAATTGGGCATGAATAATTGTCAATATTTTGATATAAATTGTTTCTTAAAAACACGCTATTTGTTGTGACAGCGGGAATTAATTATAAAATTAATTAATTCAACTTATATGTTTGGAATTTTTTAAAATAGACACCATTTTTGAATTCGGAATATCAATTATATCTTAGGGTGAAATTTTGTCATTGTTCTGAAAAACTTCAATTTTTGATGAATAGTGAAACCACTAAGTGGTAGTTAAATATCTGATTATTCGTTTAAATGAAATATTACCACTTCTGTGATTTGATTTTCAAAAATCCGACATACATGGTTGTCATTAATAAGTAAAATGTGGTTCAATGAGATTAAAATAATTTTTGGTGAATAGTAACTTTTAAGTTCTTAATGGCGATTAGAGGTAATTAGTGTAGTTTAAGGTAAAAATAATGTTTTAATAATATGAGATGAGCTTGACACATGTCCTAACCTCATTGGATGTAACATGGCCGACCACGAAAATCCATGGGTCATCTTGGGGACCCCATGGAGCCACTTTAGTTGGAAAATGACATAAATACCTTTTATTTAATGTTAAAGTAAAAAATGACACAAACATGAAATGTTTTACTAAAACAATTTTTACATGGGGTTATACAAGTCATATTTTTGACTATAAATAGTCATTGGAAATATAAAAGGATTTCCTACATCATAGTATTTTTTTTATAATTTTTAGATATTAAATAAATTAAATTATTTATGACATCATTATGATGCAGCGATGACCTCATTATTTAACGATTTTAATAAAATGAAAAGATAATGTACAATCCAAGGCATAAACTTGTCCAAAGACTATTGGATGGGTAGATTTGGAACCCTTATCACCTTAGCCACGAATTATATAAGTGTGGGACCTTTATAATCCTAAAAGTATTCTATAATAATGTAAACTTTCCTTATTTTCCAAGAGTGCCCCTCCTCTCCTCTTTTAAAAGGCCCCCACCTCTACCACCTCATTCACACTTTCAAGCCTCTTGGCTCGGCCAAACTCTGCCCAAATACTCTCCCAACTTCCCCCTATTACTCCTAGAAGCCTCACTTTGGGCATAACGCTTCCCAAGGAAGCCTTTGGCTCAAATCAAAAAGAGTTACCCGATTTTGAGGAGGTTAAAGAACGGCTGAGTCAAGTCAGAAATGAGGTAAGGGAACTTCTTAACCCAATTTCTATTCTTTGGGTTAATCTCCTACTTTCAAATTATGTCATGATATTATTATGTCCTATCTTGTATTTTTACATTATTTATGTGTACTTATAGTGAATACACATAATAGACCTACTTTATAAAAAATGATCTTTTTAAGGACTTCGTCTCAATTCCCTTTCATTGAGGCATATTTGGTTTTATACACAACTTTCTTTTATACGGTGTATAAACCCCTTTGAATTTTACGTTTATTCAAAAGGATTCCTTTTTATACGAAGCGTTTTGCTAAACGACAAAAGGGAATGTTTTTCTTTCCGTACTTATGCAGTGACAACGACTTCTCCGCCGCCGTGACCATTATTTGAGTTTCAGCTTCCTCTACAAGCCATCATTTTTTTAATGAAAAATAAATACGAAGTTTTAACTTTCTTTTATTTTGGTATTGAAAATGGTTTTGAAAGCATTTTTATTATATCAATGTGTTGTATTGATATCTTGTTATTGAAATGTGGAAATGTTATGTTTCCTTTATGCATGTTTTATGTGATACGATTATGTTATGGTTTATGATATGTTTAAACCTATTCATATGAGGAATTTATTGGACTTAATAAGTGACGGGTGGAGCCCGCTATAGCTCCTTGATGCATCGGTAGGTCTCATAAGACAACTAGACATGGAATTGGCTGAGGCCCTTTCCCAATTTGATTTATGGTTTTAGCCGAGGCCTTAATCATTTTAGATGTCTTGGCCGAGGCCTTGACAAAATGTTTCAGAATGTCTGGCATTATACATTCCCTCATTATGAAAGTGGTTATTGATATTTCATGTGATTATTCGTCTAGTAGAATATCCATGTGAGTAAGTAATGGCATTATTTTATTTTACTTTTTCCATATTATGCTGAAGTTCAAGTTCAATAAGGCTTTTGTTTTAGTTATACATTGCCTTAAATGCTTATGTTTTCTTATGAAAGTTTCCGCTATATTGTTATCCTTACAGAGCATTTGAGCTCACCCCTTTCAATGTTTTATTTTTCCCAGGATGTGAAGAAGTGTATTATGACTGACTTGCAAGAATAGTCAGTGAGGATATGAGTGTGGACTAAGGAGACCATGTTATTATAGTTTTCATTTTTATGATGTAATGTAATGTTTACGAATGTATCTAGTGTTCCCAAGGCTACTAAACTAATCGGTCTTTCGAGACTTGATCTTTTGTGATCATTCTAATGTTACGAAGTAATGCACCGACTCTAGGTAACTGGGGTCGGGGCGTTATAGTTGGTATCAGAGGCATTTTAGTACTAACCTTGGAAGCAAGATTTAGATAAACTCTGATTAGAGCACATAGCCCGAAGATAGACTTTGAGGATTAGTATAGAAGAACTTCATAGAATTTTGGTATTGTAGATATGTTGTGAGTTTTCCGAGAAATACATCCCTGTCTGGATACGAGCAGGTAGAGGCGGCTCTGGAACAGGTGTACCTAGGGGTAAAACCCGAAAACACCGCTTTGAGCTAGACTCGAACGGGAACTGGTGCACGACAACGGGCCTTGCTGCACTATTGGTTACGACACTCCCAGGGGATATGCTTAGAATAATTCTCATTTTCTTTACAAACCACTATGAAGGGTTATGAGTATATACTTTATGAAAGAAATCATTTCTTTTTATGATTATGGATTATATCCATAAATAGTTCAATTTATGTAAAGTGTTTTACAAATATGGAATTATGTATTTTAATTCATAAACTAATCTAGTTTATGCCATTGTTTAGAAATGGCGTCTAGTGGAAGGAATGGAAACCGTATCAATGCACGCACTCCGTGTAGGGATTTCCCTCCTGCTTAAGATAATTATTGTGGATCTGGAGATACAACTGGTGCTGATCAACTTATTACCATACTGGGACAACTCACTCAGGTTATGAATAATAACCTTACTCGTATGGAGCGCCCTGATCCGCAACGTGGAGGATCAATGTTAGACCGCTTCATGAGGCAAAAACCACCAACATTTAATGGGGGTGCAAATCCGTTAGTAGCTGAGCAATGGATAAACTCCTTAGTGAAAATATTCAACGCCTTGGGGAGTAGCGAAAGGGAGAAGGTTATCATGGCAGTTTACCGCCTCACTGGAGATGCTGATCAATGGTGGTCATTGATTGAAAATACAAAGGAAGATGAAGAAGTATCAAGTATGGAATGGAGAGAGTTCAAAGAGCTTTTCCTAGAAAAATACTTTCCTCATGACCATCGAGCAGATATCGAAAGGCAATTTCTGAGTCTGAGACAAAAGGAGGATGAGAATGTCGCAAAGTATGAGGCCAACTTTACAAGGTTAGAAAGGTATGCTGCAGATTATATACGTAACCCAAGAGGTAAGATTGATCGTTTCTTTGATGGGTTAAAACCATTTCTCCGTCGAGCTTTAGTATCACAATATTTCTCAACATACGAAGATATTGTCTCATGTGCTATCAAGACAGAAAAGGAATTTTCTAAGTCTTATGACAACAAAGTAAAGCAAGAGAAGTAGATAACAGTGGAACAAGAGACAGATAAAGGGAAAAAGGGAAAGAAGGATTCTCCATTATGTGATAGTTGTGGGAAGAATCACCCTGGTACTTGCCTAAAAGGAATGGGAGTTTGTTGTAAATGTGGAGAAAAGGGTCACCAGGCTCGTGATTGCAAGGGAAAGAAAGAGGCTATCAATGTTGAATGCTACAATTGTAGGGAAATGGGGCATTATGCAAATGAATGTCCTAAGCGTCAGGGAAACTTACCTCAGAAAATTCCAAGGGATCAAGGACAATCTTATGCTGTTACTACAGTTGAAGCGGAATAATTAATGTATTGGTGCTTTTGGACTCATGGATTATATTCTGGTTATTAGAATAATGTGATATATATATAAGGATTGTACTCCAGTACTTGTTGTTTCAGTAAGGTTTTAATATGATGAAGGTAATCATATTTTTAGTATGTGACAAAAGAGAAACTTTAATTTGTTTGGGGAATCTGATGTTACAATTGATTTTGGAATTTAGAGACCTTTTAGAGAAAGTCTGGACAGAGGTATTTTGGATAACTATAAAGGTTGTAATGGATTAAGTTGAACTTTGGATATTATTGTTTAAGGTTAAAAAATTTATGAAGATTATTTTTGGAATAGTATAGTACTATATTTTTAGGAAAAGGACAACCTGCAGGGTGGGGCATAACCCGTCGCGTCGGACAAAGCTGCAGGAATCGAACCCACAACCATAGTGCGACAGGACTTTATTTCCTACCACTAGCCTACAGGAAGTCCCTGGTTATTACAAAATAATTTTACTAATCTAAATGGTATGTGTTAACATTTGGAACCTTATACAATTAGGATAAATAGAATGTTTTTGAGTTCTATTATCTTTTTGAGTGAAAAATGAGTTTGTGGTAGAAATTAGTTGAAGGTTCAAACTCTACTTGTCAAGAATAAATATATATACCTATCTCTTATTCAATGAATAAATTAATTCTTAAACTTTAGTAAAGGGATATTAAAACAAAAAATGTGCTATCCTAATACCTTATGTCTTGTTGAACTGATGATATTTTAAATCAACATAGATTGAAGGCTTTGAGGCCCTCAATTTGACAGTAGATTGTAATTGATGACCTCAATCACTCCCTAAAAATATTTACGTTTTTCCTCCAATTATATGTCTCTAATTTCCACCAATGTTCTCCTTATCGAGATCATAATTTGGTGGTGACTTTCTTATTTCCATTTCCCTCTTATTAAGGCTAAATTTTATTAACCTTATTTCCGATGTGGGTTTTCCACAAAGGTATTTTCTATTTTCAAACTTTTATTTTCAAAGAAAAATTTCAAATTGAGAGGATGCAATTTATTGAAGGAGGGGAGAATGTAACACCCCGAGCTTCCACGATACGCTTCTCATTCAATAATGCAATAGATTGCATTGTACGCAACTTCGAGTTCTAAAACACCGCGACTAATCAAAGTAGCCGTTATGAATAGTAATAACCACTTTTTAAAATTATAAAAATTTTATATTTCAAAATGGACTTCATTTTTGGATTCGGAATATCGAAATTAGCCTATGTTGAATTTTTGGTATTTTTCTGAGAACTTCCATTTTTTATGAATAGTGAAAAATACTTAAAAACAACTTTTTTAATCAAAATAATTTAAAGTGATAAATTATACTATTGTGTGGTTTTAGAGTATAATTAGAATATATTTTTACCATTTTATCCAATGGTGGTCATTAGAATTAACTTAACATTGAAATTGGGCATGAATAATTGTCAATCTTTTGATATAAATTGTTTCTTAAAAACACGCTATTTGTTGTGACAGCAGGAATTAATTATAAAATTAATTAATTCAACTTATATGTTTGGAATTTTTTAAAATAGACATCATTTTTTAATTCGGAATATCAATTATAGCTTAGGGTGAAATTTTGGCATTGTTCTGAAAAACTTCAATTTTTGATTAATAGTGAAACCACTAAGTAGTAGTTAAATATCTGATTTTTCGTTTAAATGAAATATTACCACTTCTGTGATTTGATTTTAAAAAATCCAACATACATGGTTGTCATTAATAAGTAAAATGTGGTTCAATGAGATTAAAATAATTTTTGGTGAATAGTAACTTTTAAGTTCTTAATCGCGATTAGAGGTAATTAGTGTAGTTTAAGGTAAAAATAATATTTTAATAATATGAGATGAGCTTGAAACATGTCTTAACCTCATTGGATGTGTCATGGCCGACCAAGACAATCCATGGGTCAACTTGGGGACCCCATGGAGCCACTTTAGTTGGAAAATGACATAAATACCTTTTATTTAATGTTAAAGTAAAAAATGACACAAACATGAAATGTTTTACTAAAACAATTTTTACATGGGGTTATACAAGTCATATGTTTGACTATAAATAGTCATTGGAAAGCTAAAACGATTTCCTACATCATAGTATTTTTTTTATAATTTTTAGACATTAAATAAATTAAATTATATATGACATCATTATGATGCAGCGATGACCTCATTATTTAACGATTTTAATAAAATGAAAAGATAATGTACAATCCAAGGCTTAAACTTGTCCAAAGACTATTGGATGGGTAGATTTAAAACCCTTATCACCTTATGCACGAATTATATAAGTGTGGGACCTTTAGAATCCGAAAATCATTCTATAATAATGTAAACTTTCCTTACTTTCCAAGAGTGCCCCTCCACTCCTCTTTTAAAAGGCCCCCACCTCTACCACCTCATTCACACTTTCAAGCCTTTTGGCTCGGCAAACCTCTGCCCAAATACTCTCCCAACTTCCCCCTCTTACTCCTAGAAGCCTAACTTTGGGCAGAACTCTTCCCAAGGAAGCCTTTGGCTCAAATCAAAAAGAGTTACCCGATTTTGAGGAGGTTAAAGAACGGTTGAGTCAAGTCAGACACGAGGTAAGGGAACTTCTTAACCCAATTTCTATTCTTTGGGTTAATATCCTACTTTCAAATTATGTCCTGATATTATTATGTCCTATCTTGTATTTTTACATTATTTATGTGTACTTATAGTGAATACACATAATAGACCTACTTTATAAAAAAAATGATCTTTTTAAGGACTTCGTCTCAATCCCCTTTCATTGAGGCATATTTGGTTTTATACACAACTTTCTTTTATACGGTGTATAAACCCCTTTGAATTTTATGTTTATTCAAAAGGAATCCTTTTTATACGAAGCGTTTTGCTAAACGACAAAAGGGAATGTTTTTCTTTCCGTACTTATGCGGTGACAACGACTTCTCCGCTGCCGTGACCATTATTTGAGTTTCGGCTTCCTCTACAAGCCATCATTTTTTTAATGAAAAAATAAATACAAAGTTTTAACTTTCTTTTATTTTGGTATTGAAAATGGTTTTGAAAGCATTTTTATTATATCAATGTGTTGTATTGATATCTTGTGATTGAAATGTGGAAATGTTATGTTTCCTTTATGCATGGTTTATGTGATACGATTATGTTATGGTTTATGATATGTTTAAACCTATTCATATGAGGAATGTATTGGACTTAATAAGTGACGGGTGGAGCCCTCTATAGCTCCTCGATGCATCGTTAGGTCTCATGAGACAACTAGACGTGGAATTGGCCGAGGCCCTCTGCCAATTTTATTTATGGTTTTGGCCGAGGCCTTAATCATTTTAGGCGTCTTGGTCGAGGCCTTGACAAAATGTTTCAGAATGTCTGTCATTATACATTCCCTCATTATGAAAGTGGTTATTGATATTTCATGTGATTATTAGTCTAGTAGAATATCCATGTGAGTAAGTAATGGCATTATTTTATTTTACTTTTTCCATATTATGCTGAAGTTCAAGTTCAATAAGGCTTTTGTTTTAGTTATACATTGCCTTAAATGCTTATGTTTTCTTATGAAAGTTTCCGCTATATTGTTATCCTTACAGAGAATTTGAGCTCACCCCTTTCAATGTTTTATTTTTTCCAGGATGTGAAGAAGTGTATTATGACTGACTTGCAAGAATAGTCAGTGAGGATATGAGTGTGGACTAAGGAGACCATGTTATTGTAGTTTTAATTTTTATGATTTAATGTAATGTTTACGAATGTATCTAGTGTTTCCAAGGATACTAAACTAATCGGTCTTTCGAGACTTGATCTTTTGTGATCATTCCAATGTTACGAAGTAATACACCGACTCTAGGTAACTGGGGTCGGGGAGTTACATATATGGTCACAACCAAGGTACCATAGATCTCACAGAATGCTAACTCAATAGTATCTGAGTCTAGCTATGGGGTAAGATTATAATCCAAGGAGCGTAATCCAATGATTTTCACAATAATGCATCTACTGAGTCCAAGTTGATCGACCAAGGTAAAACTGAGCAAGAAAGAACATTTCCCTATGGGCTTTCACCATGGAACCTACTAGTCAATGCTGGATACAAGGAGTTTATCTGAGGTATCATGTAATAATGTAAAGGACCCTACGATATTATACCAGGAATCCGAGGAATATACAAGAACCGTAGTCTAGGTGGGTATCAACCTATGGAAACCACATACATGAATCGAAATGGGGTTCCTGAGACCCATGGTATTCTCTTCTTAGAATCCAAGGAGAGCTCGAGTCAGTCCATTATTATTTGATATTGTAATCATGTAATCATTCCTTAGTTTCAAGCCTTGTATTCTATTAGTGTGGATAGGCTATGTAGCGTTGCAACCATTTAATCACGTCTTGATTCACCACTAAGTAATATTCAATTATTTAGGTTCACTATGATACCTTCCATAAATATGGAAAGGGGTTCTAGGGACATGTAACCTTTATTCAATCTATTTTGTTAAGGACAAGTTATATACTTAATATACATTCAATTCGACATTTCACATTTAATAATCAATTTGAAGCATGGACCTTAGGTGAGATAAGTGGTGAGTATACATGTACATGCTATTATGAAATTCTCATTAAACAAATCCATCTATTATAAGAAGGATCGCCTTTTGGAAGGTCAAGCAAGGACACACCCGAACGGTGGCTCAAACATTCCAAAAACACTAAAAACCCTAATATGGTATAACATTTGACATGGTACAGATTGAGTTGTGGCTGTAACTGCTAACAACTAATCACATATTTGGAAATATCATAACCATACGATTCTCACAAACATAATAATGACATGTTAATTTGAGAAAAGTCTTCCAATGAAATATGTGGCCCCCACATAGATATTCCAAAATCATCGAACTTTAGGGATTAGTTATAGGCCACCCACCTTAGGGCAGTGTGACTATCCTCCTCTGGTATTAGCCCTTGATTTAGATCAATTCAATGTATATGTAACACCCCGAGATTTTATGAGATATATTATTTTTAATTTATTTGATTTATTGTATTATACGCTACACCATGATTATATTGCACTATTCACAACATTGTATTAACTTTTAGTATATGCAACAATATACTTGGCTTGTGTTTCACACAATTTCATGTTCTTTTGAAAGAATTGATTTCACGCAACACTGAGTATAGATTTTGTTCAATTTATAAATGAACTATGATTGGATTATGTTATATGGAACACCAAAGGAATCTTTCACTATACGCAACATTGACATGTCTTGCGTTACACTCAAGAGCGACCTTCCTCGATATCTTGCGTTGTACATAATACCGAGTTTCACTAAACAATGATATATTATTAAAATATGATTATTTAATGGGATATAAACTAGAAATTATGAATAGTATTAACCAAATTTCTAATTTTATAACATTATCATTTATCTTACACATTTTCTAAAACATGGTATGAGAACAAAATCAAATTTTCAGTTAAAATAAGTATTTTTCGAAAAATGCAGTTTTGCTACCTTTTGATGGCACACCCATTTTAAATCTAGTTTTTGACACGTTTATAAGTTCAATTGGATAAAATAAACTTATAATTTTGATTCAGGATATAAAAATTTACTTTGGATAAGTGTTTGATATTTTTCTCATAACTTTCATATTTTGATGAATAGTAAAAATACACTAAATTTTAATTAAAAACAACTTTTTTAATAGAGATAATTTATATTTGTTAAATTATAATATTGAATTGTTTTAAATTATAAATAGAATATATTAATAAAATTTAATATATTTTATTTCATTAGAATTAATTATACATTAAATTCATAGGCAAATACATTTCAATCTTTTGCAATTTTTTAACTTTTAAAACCCATTTTTTCAACAATGAGATTAATTTTAAATTAATTACTATAGCATCTGTGTTTTGAATTTTGAAAAACTAATTCCATATTTGGAATAATTAGGTCCAAATTATGTTAATAGGATCCTTAAGGTTTTTGGGAATTATGAATAGTAACTTTGGTAATTCTTTTTATTACAATAGTTAAAGGTAAATCATGTAATTTTGGGTAAAAATAATATTATAAAATTATCCTAACACCTGAAAAAATTCTATTGGATGAGTATAAGTTGACCCATATTACCTAAGGGTCGTAACTGATTCATTCCATTGAATTGTTTCCTTGAAAATGATGTAATAGTTTTTAAAACAAAAGAAAGTGACAACATGTCACTGTCTTATATCTTATAAGTGTAATAATTTTAACTCAGTGATAAACTTCATAAAACATCCAAAGTAAATAGTAACTATAAATATAATTGAATTATATACATCATTTGAATTTATTTAGTATTTTTAGAGATTAATTTATTACCATTAATGTTGACGCAATAGTGTTGTAAAAAAAGAATTTATTAATAGACATATAAAAAAATGGTTTTAAAAATATTAAAATAAATATCATATGAACTAATTGAAATTATCCACTAATTTTTTAGGTTATTATTACATGTTAATAGTGTGTTAAATATTTCGGTTCTAATTTATCTTTTGTGAGGATCTTATCTAAAGTCAAATAAATGAATAGTTTCAAAATTGACACTATTGATATTTTATAAAATCAACATTTTATTAAAATATTGAAAATAAAAAATATTTAAAATTAAAAAGTGATAATTACATGATCTAAAATTTTATAAACTACCTATTTATGTTCAACTAACACCATATATGTAAATACTTATAACCATTAAACATTTAGAATGTTATTACCAAAATTAAAATATAACAGAACAACTAACTGTCAATTAAAAATATAAGGTTTGAATTGAAAAAATAAGTAGTCCAAAATTCATTGGATTGTTAGATTTAAACCATATCTTATATAATCATAGAATTTGGGACAGTTTTGGATGTTTTTGGGTAGGGTTTTATTTTATTATAAATTATTTTTTATGATGTTTCTAAAAGTGCCCATATCCTCCCTTATAAAAGGGAAACTCCTCCCTCTCCACTTCACTCTATTTTGAGCCTTCATTCTCAGCCAAACCCTACCCATTTCTCTTCTAAACTTCCATATTTACAAACACTAGTTCCCTAAGTTTAAATTCAAAGGAGGCACGTCGAAGAAGAGGTAATCTCTTCTACCGATTCATTCAAGTTTCATTATTCTTCTACTTCCTCTTATTTAGTTGTTTCATTATAAAATAATAACATCATGATCACTGATATACTGATATGTAATTATTAATACAAAACAAACCTATTTAGCCTTCTATCCATCCTATAAAAAATGAAATCACCCCACGTGCGTACGTACAGATTATCATCTCTATACCGTGGTGTAATTTGTTTTTTACCACCACCTTACGTGGATGGGTGTAATGGTGAAAATAATAACAATATATGATTCTTATGACATGATAATTATTCTGATATATTATACACCATCCACTTCAATATCATTCAACAACTATTGGAAGGACATTATCTCTTGTGTGTACGTACGACTTACCGTCTCCATGACATGACGAGTTTCGTTCTCCATGTCAACCATTGAAGAATGATTATAAAGTATATATAATTAATAATCATGAAATATATGAAATAATAATGCTACTGGATTAATGTATATATTTAATTTACTTACTTCCATTAAATTTATTATGGAAACAGAAACAACTTTCATGCGTAAGTATGGCCTATCGTCTCCATGAATGGTGTATTCCATTCCATTTATCGATCCATTTTATATATTTATATACTAAATATATTTGATATATAAATCATGTATTACATTTTTTAAGTAATTAAATCAGGATCTAAGTAATCATATGAATAATAAAAATTCCAAATAAGTATGATAAATGAAACAATTATTACCCAAAATGTTTCTTTAACATGTAATTGAAAAATAAAGAGGTAATATAAAATCATAAGTGAATCTTATATGATATAAAAAATATTATTATGGTTATATTACAATTTAATAATATGTATAAACTCACTATTCCAGAGTTTTGGGAATATATATAATAAATCAAACCTATGGTAAGGGATAACTTTTCATTCTCATTTTTATCCAAGATTGTTTATACGTAAGTATTTTATATGGATATATTCATAATCCATGTCCATGTTTTATAAAAATGTTTTCATAATTTTTTTTCAATTCTTCTATGTATGATTAATGTTATTTATACCTCTTTTTGACTTTTAATATGTGGTATGGAATGAATCTTTCTTTTGTTTTCCATACGATGTACTTTTTGACATTTACAGAAAAAGTACGAGGAGAATGTTTTTGCATAATTTATATGGCATGAATGGATTTTTATGGTTTCATGATGCCTGATTTACATGAATATTCCTCTACATTATTTCAAGATTAATTTCAACTAAATTATTCTCTTTTAGAATTGCGCAGCATTTTGAGAAAAGAAAATGTTTTTATGAAGAAATGATATTTTACACAACAACTAAGTTCATTTGTTTTATCAAAAAAAATTTTCATCAAATATGATATAGGGTTATATTTCTATCCATAATATTACTTTTATTTTATTACTTTCTAATAGATTTTTTTTTGATGTCCTTTTATCTTTTATGGATTAAGTTATGATGGCATGATGTTTAAGAATACCATTTTATTACATGTGTTATGCTATGATATATGATTTATGTTTTTGTAGAAACACAAGAATGATTTCATTATGAAATGGGTGGGACCTATATATCCATCCAATTAATTGGTTAAATATTTATATGTCATGAGATGGAAATGGATGGAATGGAAAGTTAATCTGGATTAGTGATACAGGACTGGAAAGAGAAGTGAACTCAGTTCAATAATGGACGTTGTCTGCTATGACGGTCATGGAAATGAGCCTTCACTAATATAAAATTATTTTATATGAATATGTTTGTATTACACAATGTTTCATGTCTTATTTAATGACTATTTTCATTACATTACACTTCAATGATTTATCCCATGACATGATATTTTGATCTCTTATAGAGGATACGATTTTCAAATGTTATGTTCTTATGAATATGATATGATTGATATTTCCTTTGTTTACCCTTACTGAGCATTAAACCTCCACATTTTTATATTTTATTTTACATAGGATATAAATAAAGGTTTTAGGTATGAAAACAAAAGAGGAATATCTTTATGGTAGATGTTGAAGATCTTTCACCATGATTAAAAGATTGTGTTCCAAGTTTCCGAAGGCACTAAATTAATACAGTCTTTTGGAATCTTTTTTTGTTATGTATTAAGTATTTTGAATAATTAATATAATGGCCATGTACGTTAGGCTTGGGTCTCTAAAGTTGGTATGAGTGTGAAGTATTAGCTATCCTTTGGAAATAGGGATGCGAAAACATTAGTGAGATCACTAGAGATATTTCTTAGGTGTTTCTACGGATATCCCTAAGGTTATGTATAAGTATAGGCTACAGTCCTAAAATTATGGAAATGATCATGAATCACCTAAACTTAAACCTAAGATGATTGATATTGAAGGTACTCCCCATTGTCTATGTTGTTTTCCTCTTATGATTTTCAACTCTAACTATTCTTTTTGGGTTTTAGATGATGGTCGGAACCTGATGGAACTGTGTTAATGATCAACGCATTGGGAAATGAAATGATTGTCCTCATGAATAACCAAATGTTATGGGAGATGGAATGAAAAATATTATTTCTATACTTACACAGGCAATGAATCATTTTGGACTCCCAAATAACCAGAAAAGCAAAAAACATTCTGTTGATTCCTTTATGAGGCAACGCCCACCTTCTTTCAGTGGGTCTTCTGATCCACTTTTTGCTAAACAATAGATCAGTAACATTGAAATTTTGTTTCCATCCATATTTTTTCAGAACATGAAAATGTAATTTTGGATGTCTATCATTTATAAGGTGAAGCAGACTAGTGGTGGACTCTAATTAAGAATACAAGGAACCAAGATGAAATTGAATCCATGGAATGGGACTAGTTTAAGAACATATTTTTTAATAAGTACTTCCCTCGTATTATTCGAATAAAGATGGAAAAAGAGTTACATGAGCATAAGAAAAATGATGATGAATCTATTGGTACATACAAGGAGAATTTTACAAGACATTAAAGGTATGCTTATGGCTTTATCATCCAACCTGAAAGTAAAGTTGATAGATTCTTTAGTGGCTTAAAACCAATTCATCGAGGGGAATTATATATATGAATCTTTAGTATCTATTAATAGATTTTTAATTGTGATATCATGGTAGAACTGGAATTTGGTGTTACACATCCATCTCATGTTTTTTAAAAGAAACGAAATATGGAGTTCAAGGGAAAATCTCAAATCAATGGTGAAAAAAAGATAAATGTTTCCTTATGCTCAAAGTGTGGAAAGAAGAATGGTGGAGATTGGCTTAAAGGGATTAGAAAATGTTTCAATTGTATAAAAGAAGGTCATCAAGTAGTTGAGTGCCAATGTAATGGGAAAAAGTTTGCTAATGATGTGAATAGAGAAAACATTACCTAGAACGCACCACCAACACGTCAATGTTATAAGTGAAAGGAAATGGGGAATTATGCTAACCAATTCCCTAATACAAAGGTTAATGATGATCAAAATCAAAACCGGCATAAGGAAAAATAAAAATTGAAGTCACATGCGATCACTATTGGTGATGTTCAGTATAAAAATTAGGTAGTGGAATGATTAAGGGTGTATGTAAAGGGATTTAATAATAGTGTTGTGGAATCTCACTTATAGTATTATATAATATTGGAATATCTATGTATTGTTCTATTATGGTTTTCCATAATTATATATTACCTGTAACCATGAAAATATTTTGACATATTTTTGGAAAGTAGATGATATGAGAATGATGATGGGATAAGGATGAAATAATATGCTTGATAGTATTAATGAGCTCATGAATCATAAAAGGAAAAAGTGATATCATGGTTTGATTATATAGAATTTTTGGTATATTTGGTGTATGGAAAGAGATAATTTTGATAGAATACATGTTGTTAATAATGTTCTATAGTAATTTATATTGTTAGCATTTTTAAATAGAATGCATGATGAAGTAATTCAAATGTTTGGAATGTGACCAAAAAGATATATCATGTGATATATGTTGGATAAATGATGGTATGCACATTCTTGTTAAATGACCTTTCTGGTAGTTGTTTTCATTGTACTATGAGATTGGACAGAAGTATTTTGGACAAGTCTAAAAGCTAGAATGGATTATGTTGGACATAAAATAGTATTGTTTAAGGCTAGAATTTTTTGGAATAATATACTAATATAGTTTTAGAAAAAGGACAACCCGTAGGACGGGCGACAACCTGTCGCGTTGGACTAGGCTGTGGGAAATCGAAACCTCAACCGAAGTGCCACATGCCTTTTTCACCTACCATTGGCCTACGTGAACTACCTGGTTAGTAAAAATTATTTTTATTTTATTAAGGGGTATGATAGATGAAGTATAATCCATTTTTAAACCATATACGATTAATCTCATCATAGATGGAGTTATGTATATTTAATAAATTGTGCTACCCATTTTGTGATAGAGACAGATGGAATGACCTATCATTCTATAGCATGATCTGCTAACACTTCAAGAATGAAAAAATCTACTTCATTTAATTAAATATGAGATGAAGTGGAAATTGTTCAAGGCACAAACAATAGTGAAATTGTAACAAAATTAAGTAAGTATTTATTCTCATGAAAAATTATTCATCTTTAGGGAAGGGATCTTGAAAAAAAAATTATCCTAGTACCTTATTAACCGATGAATCAAATGGTCCCTTAAATCATCACAGATTTATCGATTTATAGTTATTAACATTCTCCAAACCTTATTCTATATCTCTATCCCTCCGAACATGATGGTTAGATTTTTCTTCCATATCCATATTTTCACTTCCCACCTATGTTCACCAACTTGGAAACCCAGTGATATGTTTAATTGGGAAACCATTTTGTTTCTAAATTTCCTTTTTTAAAATGAGGTTTCAGTAATCCTTTTTTACGATGTGGGTTTCCAAATTTTCAGGTTGAAAACCCTTTAGGACCCCAACAAATTTCTAGGCAGAAATTTATTTTACGGGGGGTAGAATGTTACACCCCGAGATTTTATGAGATAGATTCTATTAAATTTAATTCATGTATTGTACGTTACACTACACCAATATTATCTTGCGCCATACACAACACCGTATTATCTTGTAGTACACGCAACAATATACTTGTCTTGTGCTGCACACAATTTCAATGTCTTTTGATAGAATTGATTTCACGCAACACTTAATATAAATTTTATTAAATGTAAAAATGAACTATGTTTAGATCATGTTATAAACAACACCAAAGGAATCTTTCACTAAACGCAACACTAATTTGTCTTATGTTACACGCAATAACGACCTTCCTAGATAGCTTGCTTTGTATGCATTACCGAGTTTCACTAAACAATGATATAATTTTAAAATACGATTATTTATTGGGATATAAACTAGATTTTATGAATAGTATTACCAAAATTTTGAATTTTATAAAATTATACCTCATCTTACACATTTTATAAAACATGGTATGTGAACAAAATCAATTTTTTGGATAAAATACATATTTTCCAAAACAAATGCAGTTTTGCCACCTTTTGATGGCACACCTATTTTAAATCTCGGTTTTGACACATTTATAAGTTGAATTCGTTAAAATAAAATTCTTCTTTTGAATCAGGATATACAAATTTACTTTGCATAAATTTTTGATGTTTTTCTGATAGCTTTCATATTTTTATGAGTAGTAAAAATACGCTAAATTTTAATTAAAAACATCTTTTTTCCATGAGATAATTTATATGGTTAAATTACAAAATTTAATGGTTTTAAATTATAAATAGAATATATTTTTTACTATTTGATATAATTTATACAATTATAATTAATTTAACGTTAAATTCATTGGTAAAAAAATTTCAATCTTTTGCAATGTTTTAACTTTTAAACCCCATTTTCTCAACAACAAGATTAATTTTAAATTAATTACTACAAATTCTATGTTTATAATTTTTAAAAATGGATTCTATATTTGTAATAAGTAGGTCCAAATTATTTTAATAGGATACATTGATTTTTTGGGCAATATGAATAGTATATTTGGTAATTATTTTATTTACCATTATTAAAGGTAAATCAGGTAATTAAGGGTAAAAATAATATTATAAATTTACCCTAAAACCTTAAAAAAATCTATTGGATGAATATATATCAACCAATATAACCTAAGGTTCGGAATTTATTTATTACATGGACTTTTTACATTAAAATGATGTTATTATTATTAAAACGAAAGAAAGTGACCACATGGGACTCTCTTATATCTTCTAAGTGTATTAATTTTAATTTACTAATAAAAAACATAAAACTTCTAACATAAATATTCACTAGAAATATAATTAAATTATCTACATCATGTGAATTTATTTATAATTTTTAGAGATTAATTAATTTTTATTAATGATGGAACAATAGTTATGTAAAAATTATTTTATTAATAGAAATATCAAATAAATAGATCTAAAAATATTAAAAAAATATCATATGAAATAATTGAAGTTATCCACTAATTTTATAGGTGAATATGATTTTTTATGATTTTAATAAATATTTGGTTTAATTTATCTTTTGTGAGGATTTTATTTAATATCAACTAAATGAATAGTGTCAAAATTGACACTATTGATTTTTTATAAAAAGAACATTTTATATAAATTTCTAAAAATCATAAAAAATATTTAAAATTACAAAGATATAATTATAAGTAATAAAATCTCATAAAAGGCCTATTTATAGTCTATTAACACCATATATGTAAATATTTATAACCATTAAACATCTAGAATATTATTACGAAAATTAAAATTTAATAGAATAACTAAGTGTAAATTGAAAAGATGAGGTTTAAATTGTCAAACTAAGTTGCCCAAAATTTACTGGTTGATGATATTTAAACCCTATCACATCTAATCTTAAAATTTGGGACACTTTGGAGGTTTTTGGGGAATGTTTTATTTTATTATAATTTAATATTTTTCAGGTTTCCAAAAGTTCCCCTCTCTTCTCTTATAAAAGGGCACCTCCTCCATATACTATTCACTCCATATTAAACTTTCATGGTCAGCCAACCCCTAAAAATTTCTATTTTCAACTTCCCTAGAGACCAACTCTAGTTCCCTAAGAGGAAATTCAAAGGTGGCATGTTGACGAAGGAATAATATCTTCTATCGATTCTTTCATGTTTCTTTCTTCTTCTACATCCTCTTATTTTGTTATTTAATTATAAAATTATAACATCAATATCACTGATATACTGAAATGTTATTATAAATATGTAACTACCCTATTTCACCATATATCCATCCTATGAAAAATGAAATCACCACGCGTGTGTATAAACGAATTACCATCTCCACGTCGAGGTGTAATTTATTTTTCACCACCACCATACATGGACAGGTATAATGGTTGTAATGATAACTATATATGATTCTTATAATATGATAATAAATCTGAGATATTATACACCATCAACTTGAATACCATTCAACAACTATGAGAATGATATCATCACTCGTGCGTACAAACAACTTACCGTCTCCATGACGCGATGACATTCATTCTCCGTGTTAACAATTCAAGAATGATTATAAAGTATATATAATGAGTAATAATAAAATATATGACATAATAATGATACTATATTTATGAATATATTTCATTGACTTACTTCCATTCAATTTAATAAAGAAACAAAAACAATGTTCTTGCGTACGTACGACCTACCGTCTCCATGAACTGTGTATTACATTCAATTTATAAATCTAATATATATATTTATATACTAAATATATATGATATATAAATCATGTTTTAAATTTTGGATGTAATTATATCATGATCTATGTAATCATATGAAGAATAAAAAGTCCAAATGCATATGATAAATGAAACGATTATTACTCAAAATGTTGCTATAACATGGAATTAACAAATGATTATGTAATATATAGTCATAAGTGAATAATATATGCCATTATAAATGTTATTATGGTTATGTTACAAGTTAATAAAATTTTTAAACCCTCTATACTGGAGTTTCAGACACTTATATAAGAAATCAGACCAAAGGTAAGGGATAATTTTAGAATCTCAATTTTATCCGAGATTGTTTATACGTAAGTATTTTCTAGGGATATATTCTTTATCCATTTCCATGTTTTATAAAAATGTTTTCATAAAATGTTTAATATTATTATATGTTTTTTTAATGTAATTTTTACCGCTTTTTGACTTTTATTACATGGTATGGAAGGAATCCTTTTTTGTTTAACATACGAGTTCCTTTGTGACTTTTCTAGCAAAAGTACATGGAGAATATTTTTTTTAACTTATACAGCATGAATAGATTTTTTAGGTTTCATGAAATATTATTTCCATGAAGATTCTTATATATTATTTCAATTTTTTTCCAACTAAATTATTTTCTTTTAAAATTGCATGGTATTTTTAGAAAAGAAAATTTTTTTGAAGAAGAAAAGATATTTTCCCCAAGAACTAAGTTCAAGTGTTTTATCAAATTTATTTTCTATCTAAGATGATATATGGTTATTTTTATATCCCTATTATTACTTTGATTTGATTATGTTATGTGGAATTATTTTTATGATGTCCTTTTTTCTTATATGGATTATGTTTTGATGGAAGGATGTTTAAGTATCCCATTTTATTACATGGGTTATGCTATGATGTATGATTTATGTTTTTATGGAACACATAATAATGGTTTCATTATGATATGGTTTGGACCTATATCACTCTCCAATGCATTGGGTAAATATTTATAACTCATGAGATAAAAATGGCTGGAACGACAAGTTAATCAAGTTAAGTGATACACGAATGGGATGAGGAGTGAACAATTTTCAGAAATGGACTTTTTCCGCTATGATGGTCTTAGAAATGAGACTTGAATAAAATGAAATTATTTTCTTTTCATATTTGTGTATGCCACAAAATTTCATGTCATCTGTTATGATTATTTGGATTAGATTTCACTTCTATGGTTTATCTGATGACATGATATTATGATCTTATATACAGGATAAGATTTTGAAATGTCACGTTCTTATGAATATGATATGATTGATATTTCCTTTTTTACCCTTACTGATAATTTATGCTCACCTTTTTATGTGTAATTTTTCTCAGGATATATAAAAGGTTTTAGGTAGGAAAAAAGCTGAAGATTTTTATGGGAGATGTTGAACATCTTTCACCATGATTAGAAGTTTGTGTTCCATGTTTCCAAAGGCACTAAACTAATAAGTTCTTTGGGCATCTGTTTGTGTTAGGTATTAAGTATTTATCAAAAGTAATGTAATTTCCATGTACTTCAGGCTTGGGTCTGTATATTATAACTGAGAAAAATTTAAAAAAATGACATGAAGATATCAAGGTTGAGATCAAGAGAGAATAAGAATGGATAAATTGGAATATATTATATAATGTTGTGAATCCAATATAATGAATGAAAGCTCTATCGGATGCTAGAAAATGGATATATCTTGATCCCTAGAATTGGCCTTCAAAAAGTTCCAGAATGAGAGGAAAAGGGCTTAATCCTACTGGTTCTTGGATTAGTGAATAAGAGGGGTGTAAATATTTCATTAAGGACATTTTGGATCTTTTTCCCAGAATCATAGCCTGTGCACGGTTTGTCTGCATAGTTTTTCAAAATCTACGCAAACTGTGCTAGATGATTCTATACAAAATAAAATCCTCCACACGGTTTGATCAAACCCTGCGCAAGCCATGCATGGGTACCTAGGAAAAGGGGTGCTCACATGGGTTTGAAACACAATTGTGAACAAACCATGTGGTGTGGCTCTGTCTGAAAAAAACAAAATCCACAAGATTTGGAAAACAGTGCAGAATTCCTGTAAGATTACTCTATATCATGCTCTAAGCCAGTATTACCCAACAAGATGGGTTTCGGGTTCCGAACAATCCCCAAACACCCTTGAATGCTTTTCTAACCCCTTAGGAATATATACTAGGTCCAAAGTAAATATTTAGACTGAAAATTAAAGGATCCTTACTTGGGTGAAAAATCAGGTTCTTACAAATGGCCTATAATTTTGAAGACCTCGTAATGGATAACCTAGATACAGAGTCCCAAACTATACATTGAAGTCTTTATAGAGGTATGGTTTTGAATCGACTAAAGATTAATTTTAATAATTCGGTTCTTTATTTTTATGTTAATTTATTATCTATATAGAACTCGAAAGGTTCCCCACATTTTCCTAAAAAGAGATTTGAAGAAAAAAAATTAATTTTCAGTTACACAACAGCAATAAAACAGTTTTTTTGAATGAAACCTTAACTAAAAATGTTGTTATTAAAATTATTCATCATATTAAAACATTTATTCATAAAAATTTATTTCATCAGATAAAATAATATAAACATGTAGAGTAGAATAATGAAAAGTATTTTTTTGGATTTAATTTATGTAATTTATGATAACCAATTTTTAATAGAATCAAATAAAAAAGTTTTTATAAAAAAATATTACTTAAGTTTCAGAAATGTTAACCATGGGTTTTATAAGTGAAAAATAATATTTAAATGATTTAATTTACTCTATAAATATTTATTTACATAAAAAATGATTATATATCTTTTAATTCATTATTATATTACGATAATGTTATAAAAGTTATTACATGATCAAAAATCTTATTTTTTCATTGTTTACATAATAATATTTTTTGTAAAAATATAAATAATTACCCTTAGTTAAATTCACAGGATAATTTCAGAAATGAATTTATTTGTAAAATGAAAAAAATTATAAATATTATAAATTTAAATTTTAATGGAAAACACATTATGTAAATAAAAATCTATTTCATTTAAATATTACTATTTATAAAAATGATAGTTTTTAATATTATTTTTTCTTTCATTTCTAATTTATTGAAGTGATTTTATTTATAATATAACTTATAACTCTTAAATTTTCTTAATACTATTCATCTACTATGTTTTTTCTCCATTTAATTATTTTTTCATGCAATAAGCTATCGAACACATTATATTTATTTAATGAAGTGACATAACATAAAATCATGGGGTGCTGCATTATGGGATTATTCATGAAAATTATTATGTGATAACATTTTTTAACTACGTAGTTTTTTTACTTTCATTTTACATAGTGAGCTACTTTCTTGAATATATTGTTTATATGAATGTTAAGAAATTTTTGGATTTTTTATTTAAAACCTTAAAATTTTGGTTTTGTTGTGTAACGTTTCGTGTTTTGAACCAGTCAAAAAAACGCAGGAAATAATGTTTTTCCAATAACTGGGCTTGCCTGTTTTAAAAACCAACCACAAGAACTTTTATTCCAATAGTCGACATAGCCGCACTGATAGAATAAAAATATTAATTTTATTTTATTCATACAAGTGTTTGTTTCTATTCAAAAAAATGAAATAACTCTCAAACGGTGCATCATATGAGAAATCTGAGACCACCATTAGGTTCAGAACAACGGGTTAAGCCTAGGTAGGTATAACCTTGATTCGCATCGTGTTTTTGGCACTCTCGCACATTATAATACCAGCTTTATTTTTAATTAATTAATTATTCCATTTTTTATATAATAAATCATTATTTTCTCACAAAAAATGATTCGAATGAGAAATTTGAGACCACTAATGGTTCCGGGACGAGGGGTTTACCCTAGGCAGGATATACAACCTTTGCGAGCATCATATGTTTGGTTTTATCACACCCAAAAATAAATTAATTGGGATATAAAAATATTGTTGGATAGTTATAAATAATAATAATAATTTTATTATTAATATTATTATTTTAGTTGAAGAAAAAAAATAATAACTCACTTTCACAATTAATAAATTTTTTCGCAGTGGAAATAATAACTGAGCAATGTAATAAATGTTCAAATTAAATACAAACACACAATCAATATTAAATTAATAAATGTTATCTTTTTTAAATGGCTATAGTTTTTAAAATATTAGTGGTGTCATTTATGGGTTGAATTAAATAATTATTATTTTAATTATTGTTAATATTAATATATTAGGACAAAAACATGGAGATTTATTTATATGATGTGTGTATATATAAATGAGATTAAATAAATATATATATATAGTTATATATACATGTGCAGGTGTATATATATATTAATATACAGATGTATATATATATAACACGTATATAAATGGGTCAATATTTATTGTTGGCTTAGATAAAATATAATTAATTACCCACATAAATGCATGTAATGTATCAACTTATATCAAAGTGAGGACAGTTAGGTTTTTAGTCCATATCATTAATACGACTCAGGGCATGGGCATGCGCACCCATTTGCGGGTCATGGTTAGCTATTAAAAATAATTAAATGATTGCTGAGGCTTTATGTAAAATATTACATCGCGTCATAGCGCACCGTTCAGGATAAAAATAATTAATAACTATTAATGGAAATTAATGAAATTTAAAGAGGGATAAAAATAAATAATAAAATAGATACAGTTGGAGAGAAGTTAAAAATAAGTAAAATGAGGTAAACCCATTTTAATTATTTATTTCATTTCTTCCAAAATTTTATTTTTATTATTTTCATTATTTACTTTTTATTTATTTTTCCTTTTTCTTTTCTTTTATTTCATTTTTATTTCTTTCTTTCCTTTTCCCTCTCCTCCTCTCCTCCTCGCCCTCACGTCGCAACTCCCTCTATCCCTAAGTGGCACACCACATTCTCCTCCCTTCGAAAGATCGTTGCGCCTATGTTCGTCGTCCATTTTATTCGCCGTATAGTGCGCTATAAACCTCTCAGTAAGACTTATCCCATGCACCAAGAATCATGCGATCTCATTCCAAATCCATTGTGCAGTTCGTCACGGAAGGATATTACCCAATTTGGGGTTTTTTAAACACATTCGTCTTCTTTAATTTTAGGTCCAATCAAAGCATACCACGGATCATAGAATCATCTACCACCATAATGTAGGGCGTTTACAATCATTCCCTCCGTTTCATTGCAATTTATGAAAACGTACCATTGTCTCGTTAGTCGGTCCCTATTGGCTTTGTGAAAATTCACCATATTTCGTTAATTTAATTATTTCGTCTAGTTGTTTATGCCCTATAGATAAAGAATTATTTTTTTTGAATTGTTGCAACATGGTCAGACACCCATTTGGTTATGCCGACATGGTCTGTATAAATTCTCTTAGCTGAGATATTTAATTCATTTAACTACATGTGTTTTGCAGCCTATTGTTATTGTGTTTAATTTAAATAATTAATTTATAATAATTATAAACCTTGAATTGTTGTATCTTTGATAGCTATTTGTACTAAATTAATTAATTATTTAAATGTACAAGCCCAAGCATTTAAATTAATTACATGTGTTGCACAGCCTATTTCTGTGTTTTTTAATTTTAATAATTAATTTAGAATAATTATGAACATTGGAATTCTTTTATTTTTGGGTATTTGGTTGGGCTAATTTATTTTTTATTTAAATGTGCATTTATCTGCTTATGTTGATGTGGTACATTGCCTTGTAAATATTTTCTATAGTGAAATATTTATTTTTCACTGTGTGATGCACAAGTGTACTTGTTTTGTTTCAAGATAAAAATTATATATGTTGATGTCATATCTGATGCTGTGAAAAAATTAATTAAATTCAGGGTGCGGAAAGATGTTGGGTCTCGTATTAAGGGCCGCTCTTAGACCCTCTGTTCCTGATGGGTACCATTATGCGCCGGGGGGTGTCATTGGCTTTTCCAGACCGAGACTTCCTTGGGATTTCTAATACTTATGAGTGACACCAGTTCCAAAAGGGCCCATTGAGATGGATATGTTGGTAATGTGGAAAAGCCAGCCTCAGATGATACTCGACCATTTTTTTGTGAGATCAGGACAGACTCAGGGTAAATCCATGCCCCGAGAGATACTTGGCCTTTCGAAATATTGCCTTGGATGGGATCAGTTATATTGGATAATTGAAAGATGTTTTTTAGTGATACATTCACAATGGGATCAGACTCCAACTCTCAACATGAAACATAGTAATGATGCACTGAAGGTTTATATTATTTTCGCTGTTAGTCCATTGATATTTGAGATATTTTCTTGTGTGTTGAAGCACACCTGGTTGACATCAGACTTAGAACCCATCTTAAAGAACAAGCTTGGGGGTATACCTCTTCCTTATTTTACCTTACTCTTCCAGGATCCATATATATAAATATGTGTATGTTTCTTACAGGTACTCCTTTCAGAAATCCGGCTTAGGCCGAAGTAGGTGATTAGGGATGAGTGTCGTTGAGAACACGATCCAAGTTAATTATTTCATTTTTATTAATAAATTATATGAAATTTTTATATAGTGGCACACTGCATTTTATTATTACAACAAATGGAATGATTTAGACACCGCGGGTGTCGGCCTACTGAGATTTTATCTCACACCCTGATCGGACATCGTTGACACCTGAGTAGATTATATGATTGTAGGTATTGTTAAAGAGAAGCATGATACTTCTGATGCTTGATTGTTTCTTGCTACTTAGGATGGAGACTAGGGCAGAGGAAAGAGGCTTTCTCGTGATGCAGTTGTCACACATTGTGTCTTTTCTTTTTAGTTGAGAATATGTTTCAGTTTCTATTTTCCATGTTTTAGTTTAGATAGACATCATAGCATGATATTGTTTTGTGAGATTCCATGCTTTATTCTTATTTAGTTGGATTATTCATATTGCTTCTGCTACAATTTATTAATTTATATGCTTCTTCTATTTAATATTAATTAATTTTTACTTCCGTTGTGTATTACCTATTACTTATGAGGAAATAGACTCCCCCAAGGACACGTTAAAAAGTCCCTCACTGCTAGTTGGCAGCCTCTGGCATTTGGGGAGATGTGGTTGAGGTCATGTGACAAACCGGTTCGACCACCGTCATAGAGGTGAGCCAGGTCGGGACGTTACAAAGTGGTATTAGAGGTTGTATTTTCCTTTTGTCTTACTATTTTGGGTTGGTAGGCAAGAGACTAGGAATGTGTCTCTGCTTGTTTAATAGTCTTTCCTAAGACTGACCACCCAAGATATGGTAAATAACCAAGTGTCTAGGGATGGGATTGTTGTTCATGCTTTTTGTTGTTACAATTGGTATGATTTCCCCTCGAGTGATTGGTGTAATTTATTTTGCTTATGAATTTATGGAATTTATGATAGTTTACCCTTGGACTATTTAGGAAAGAATAAAGCATTTCATGCATCATAATAGGCACATAGGAATTCACATGCCATGCATAGTGCCATTCTGTGTAGTTTCATTTTAGGCTTCCTGTTGATACAAATTGATTTCCTTGAAAATATATCATGTCTTGTAATTATTAGGCATGCCTTCTGGAGACCTAGTTATGGTGATATATTTATCATTCTATCCTGTTTCCATGCTGCTTGTTTAATACCATGTTTTCCTTATAACATGATTCTGTTCCAACTAACATGTCTATGTGATTAAAATGTTATGTTTATGTGTTTACAACATGTCTGTCTATATTAGCTTCTTATAGTGACCAACTATCTTTTTTTATGTAATTGGTTGTTTTGTTAAAAAAAATTCCTTTGAATAAGATCCAAATTACAAAAACTATAAGATGTATAGTCACTTTATTGGTAGTTAGTCACCGAAATATCTAGGTTGATAAGTGTTTGGACGTGTTATAATTTCAGATGAATTGGTTAATTACCTAAAGGCACAACTAGGACCAAGTAAGCTAGTTGGTTCATGTTCCTTAAGAGATAACCCGGTATGGGTGTTATGACTCTTAATAATTAAATAAATATTTTTGGGTTGCATTCTAATGAACCCAGATCAGCTTAGTGGGACCCTTATAGGTAGCCTTATCTTCTTAAAATGATTTTATGTGATAGATTTCTGAATTAAGGACAGGATTTCAATTAATTTAAAATGTTTTAAAATAGAATTTAACAAAACATGCCTATTTTCTCCTTGAGGCATTGGTTATAATCAAGTACCTTTTGTTTTGTTTTAAAAAATGGTACATGATGTTTTGATTAAATCTTCTGATGGTTAAAGACTAAATGTGATTAAATATAAAGGGCATGGATATGGAACGTGTCGTGATGTCCTCAATTTAAGACCGTGGTATAAGGGTAGTTTGAGTTTCTCCTTGAGTTTCATTGGAATAGAACCTTTTGAGTGTATTTGTCCCTTGTCACAACCCCTTTTCATAAAATGACATCCTTGTTCGGATGGGTGGTCATATTTTCCTTTACTTGAGTCATGATCTTGAGCATCGAAAAATGCTATTTTCCATCAGATTAGGCATGGATTAGGAATGATCAGTTTCATCATGGGGTTTTCAAACCTGTCTTCTCCAAAGCAATGGATGACTCGGAATGTCGGCATCTAAGTTAAAGGAAATATTTCTTCTGTATAACACCGGGGTAGTATGCGTTTATACATTCGGTGACATCGAGTTATTCATGTTATGGAGAACTGGTTCATTTTAGTGTAATCTTCAATTATTCCATTCTTAAATTATTTTCGGGTCATCTCCATAGAACAATTAATTTTGATTTAAAGGAATCAAGTCTGTCCCAATGATCGGGATGAATTCTAGAAACTCAGGCGTTTTGACACACCATTCAGTTTGGTTGGGCTTTCATGCAATTTTTTTAAATGTTTTCCTTTTTGTAATCTCCAAATCCTCTTAGTGTACTCTTCCTTAGGTGATGATCATGTCCCATATCTTTCCTTCATCCTTGATGCACTAAGAGAGCATCGGTCTTACGCTATGCTAAAGCTTTAAAAGTTTTTGGGCTTATTTAGGGTTGTTTTCTTAGTGTTTCATGATAAATGCATGTTTCTTATCAGGGATTGGTTAGTATTGATTGAGACTTGGATTTCTTTGTAGGAAATCCTTGGATGATCTCTTGAACGCCAATATTTTCTTCGTACGTGACCACTAAGTGGATGTCGCTCTGGGCTCAGTCAACAACCTATTTTTGACGTCTTATCCTTGTACCAACATATCACTCGTAAACATGGGGTATGCACTACCTTAGGTTAGTTCCTTGTACTCATGTCGTGAGGATTTGTGGTTACCCCAGACTTGTTATCGGGCTCGGTGATGCCTAAATCAAGGAACGCCACCATGAGTCATGTATGAATTTTGGTGGACGTGTTCGTGGTGAATGCTAGATGCCTTGCAAGAATGCATCACATTTCAGTTCATAAAACGTTGTCCATCTAATACGAACATCTTCCTAATTGGATGGTTGGAGTGGCTTGAGTAGTTCTATCTCTTTCTCAATGATGCGGTTAGTGAATGACCATTTTATGGAATGTCGTCAGGTGAGATGAGTGTGGTTTGTGTCGACCTGGGCTTTTCATTTAAAGCTGGCTTGATTTGGGCATTAAGGGAGATGTGGAATCCACTATTTTATCTATTTTGTAAATCACACAAGAAGAGTCTCTAGAACTCTTAAAGTCATGTCTTGTAGGAAATTACGATGGTGGAAGGTTCCGTGACTCGGAATTTTCCTCATTCAAACTTTAAAACCTAAGGTGAGAAGTAAGTTTGGGAAGAAGTTAATGAGATGATGACATGGTTGTGTCTCTAGCTGAACATGTTCAGATAAATACTGTCTCTGTGTTTCATTTGGAAAATGAGTGTTGGATCAGATCTTAATGGTTTATGTTCCTGTTTCTTAATCAATGTTTGAATGTGCGTTGAGCATTTGGAAATGCAACACGACCTTTTTTATGAGACTGCATGACCCTGTAGGTCGGGTTAATGTTACATTGTACCCAAAGGCTTCTCAGAGATGAGAAGTTCTGATGAGGGAAGGTTGTAACGTTCTGTGTTTTGAACCGAATGAAAAAAAACGTAGGAAATAAAATTTTTCCATTAACTACGCATGCAGGTTTTAAAAACTGAGAATCAGAACATTTATTCTGATAGTCAACACAATAACGCTGATAGAATATTAATATTAAGTTTATTTTATTCATATGTGTGTTTGTTTCTTTTCAAAAAAATGAAATAACTCTCAAATGTTGCATCATATGAGAAATCTTAGTCCACCGTTAGGTCCGGAACGTCAGGTTATCCCTAGGTAGGGTATAACCTTGATTCTAATCGGGTGTTTGGCACCCTCACAATGATAATACAATATTTATTTTTAATTAATTAATTAGTCCATTTTTTATATTATAAATAATTATTTTCACACAAACGGTGTGTAACACCCCAAGCTTCCACGGTATGTTTCCCTTCGAATAATGCAATAGCGTGTGTTGTACGCAACCTCGAGCTCTAACACACACCACAACTAATTAAACTAGCCGTTGTGAATAGTAATACCTACTTTTTGAAATTTTATAAATTTTATTTATCAAAATGGACTTCATTTTTGGATTCGGAATATCGAAATTAGCCTATGTTGAATTTTTGGTATTTTTCTGAGAACTTCTAATTTTTTATGAATAGTGAAAAATACTTAAAAACAACTTTTTAAATAAAAATAATTTATAGAGATAAATTATAATATTTAGTGGTTTTAAAGTATAATTGGAATATATTTTTACCATTTTATTCAATGGTGGTCATTAGAATTAATTTAACATTGAAATTGGACATAAACAATTGCCAATCTTTTGATATAAATTGTTTCTTAGAAACATGCTATTTTTTTGTAACAGCGGGAATTAATTATAAAATTAATTAATGAAACTTATATGTTTGGAATTTTGTAAAATAGACATCATTTTTGAATTCGGAATATCAATTATAGCTTAGGGTGAAATTTTGGCATTGTTCTGAAAAACTTCAATTTTTGATGAATAGTGAAACCACTAAGTGGTAGTTAAATAACTGATTTTTCGTTTAAATGAAATATTACCACTTCTGTGATTTGATTTTCAAAAATCCGACATACATGGTTGTCATTAAGATGTAAAATTTGGTTCAATGAGATTAAAATAATTTTTTGGTGAATAGTAACTTTTAAGTTCTTAATCGCGATTAGAGGTAATTAGTGTAGTTTAAGGTACAAATAATGTTTTAATAATATGAGATGAGCATGAAACTTGTCATACTCCTATTGGATGAGTCATGGCCGACCAAGACAACCCATGGGTCAACTTGGGGACCCCATGGAGCCACTTTAGTTGGAAAATGACATTAATATATATTTATTTAATGTTAAAATTAAATTGACACAAACATGAGTTGTTTTACTAAAACAGTTTTTAGTTGGGGTTACACAAGTCCAAATTTTGATTATAAATATTCATTAGAAAGCTAAAACGATTTCCTACATCATAGTAGTTTTTTTATAATTTTTAAACAATAAATAAATTAAATTATTTATGACATCATGATGATGCAACAATGACCTCATTATTTAACGATTTAAATAAAATGGAAAGATAATGTAAAATCCAAAGCGTACACTTGTCAAAAACCTATTGGATGAGTATATTTCGAACCCTTATCATCTTATCCTCTAATTATATAAGTGTGGGACCTCTAAAATCCGAAACTCATTTTATAATAAAGTGACTTTTCTTTACTTTCCAAGAGTGCCCCTCCTCTCCACTTATAAAAGGCCCCCACCTCTCCCACCTCATTTACACTTTCAAGCCATTTGGCTCGGCCAAACTCTACCCAAATACTCTCCCAACTTCCCCCTCTTACTCCTAGAAGCCTCACTTTGGGCAGAACTCTTCCCAAGGAAGCCTTTGGCTCAAATCAAAAAGAGTTTCCCGATTTTGAGGTAATGTCTTCTCTAATGTTGTTTTGTTTTATTTTTCTTCTCCAACCCCCTAAACTCTTTTTATTCATTTCTTTTGTAACAACACCAGTATCCTCAATATACTAGGATATTGTTATAATAAGGATTCGAGCTAAACTTACTCACACCTGCATCTAATGGTTAAAGAACATACGGTTTCTGTGGATGGCGAATTTCTGCCTCACGAAATGATGATTGTTCAACACTCATATAACACCTTCAAAGGTGGCCATTAAGATGTCACTATATTTATATATGATATGTAATATGTTTATGTTTTAATTATGCTTCTGTATTTCTCATTTATGGCAAACTTTATGATTTCCATTATGGGTAAAATGCGATAATTTCATTTTAGGAAGTGCGGACTACCGCCCCCTCAAAGTGATTTGAATCGTTAATGCCATATGTTGGATGTATAAAGGATGAAGTAAATGGTATTATACACTATATTATACTGGAATTATATTATACATTTATATAATTATTATTTCATTCCATTAAATACGAAATAGAAATGAAAGTAGCGTTCATGCGTACGTACGGACTACCGTCTCCATGAACGGTGCATTTCATTTCTTACATCTAAATGTTACGTAATATTATAAATGAATGTATATACTGTATATATATGATATATATGATATCTACATCATGAATATAATTCTGGATATAATGGATATTTCACCACATGAACAACTTGTAATTATAAGAAGTTTATTTTTGACTCAAGTACCAAAGATCGACAAAACGACCGTTATTAACTTAAATAATTACATAATGTTCATAAAATGGTAATAAGTGATATAAAAGGAATAATGAAAATGAAAAAGGTTCTTAAGTAAATATAAATTAACTCTAGTTTATTACTCAGGAGGTTAAAGAACGGTCGAGTCAGGACAAGACGCAAGGTAAGGGAACTTCTTAACCCAACTTCCATTCTTTGGGTTAATCTCCTACTTTCAAATTATGTCATGATGTTATTATGTCCTATTTTGTATTTTTACTTTCCTTATGTGTACCTATAGTGATTACACATAATAGATCTATTTTATTTTAAAAATGATCTTTTTAAGGACTCCGTCTCAATCTCCTTTCATTGAGGCATATTTGGTTTTATACACAACTTTCTTTTATACAGTGTATAAACCCCTTTGACTTTTAAGTTTATTCAAAAGGAATCTTTTTATACGAAGCGTTTTACTAAACGACAAAAAGGGAATGTTTTTCTTTCCGTACATATGCGGCGACAATGACTTCTCTGCCGCCGTGACCATTATTTGAGTTTCGGCTTCCTCTACAAGCCATTTTTTTTGTTAATGAAAAATAAATTCAAAGTTTTAACTTTCTTTTATTTTGGTATTGAAAATTGTTTTTAAAGAGTTTTTATTATATCAACGTGTTGAATTGATATCTTGTGATTGAAATGTGGAAATGTTATGTTTCCTTTATGCATGTTTTATGTGATACGATTATGTTATGGTTTATGATATGTTTAAAACTATTCATATGAGGAATGCATTGGACTTAATAAGTGACGGGTTGAGCCCGCTATAGCTCCTCGATGCATCGGTAGGTCTCATGAGACAACTAGACGTGGAATTGGCCGAGGCCCTTTCCCAATTTGATTTATGGTTTTGGCCGAGGCCTTAATCATTTTAGACGTCTTGGTCGAGGCCTTGACAAAATGTTGTAGAATTTCTGGCATTATGCATTCCATCATTATGAAAGTGGTTAATGATATTTCATGTGATTATTCGACCAGTAGAATATCTATGTGAAGAAGTAAATGGCATTATCTCATTTTACTTTTTCCATATTATGTTGAGGTTCAAGTTTAAAAGGCTTTTGTCTTAGTTATACATTGCCTTAAATGTTTATGTTTATTTATGAAAGCTTCCGCAATATTGTTATCCTTACTGAGCATCTGAGCTCACCCCATTCAATGTTTTAATATTTTCCAGGATGTGAAGAAGTATTTTATGAATGACCTGCATGAATAGTCAGAAAGGGATATGAGTGTGGACTATGAAGACCATGTTATTACAGTTTTTCATTTTATGATGTAGTGTAACATTTATGATTGTATCTAGTGTTTCCAAGGCTACTAAACTAATCGGTCTTTCGAGACTCGATCTTTTGTGATCATGCCAATGTTACGAAGTAATGCACTGACTCTGGGTAGCTGGGGTCGGGGCGTTACACGGTGAGTCGAATGAAAACTCTAAGACAACCAATGGTTCCGGGACAAAGGGGTTTACCATAGGCAAGATATATAACATTTGCAAGTGTGAGACATTTGGTCATATCGCACCTGATGATAATTTAATTGGGTTATAAATATATTGATGTACAGTTAATAATAATAATAATAATAATTTTATTATTAATATTATTATTTGTGTTGAAGTCAACAAATAATAATGCACTTTCATAATTAATAAATTGTGTCATGGTGTAAATAATAACTGAAAAATGTAATAAATGTTCGAATTAAATAGAAATGCACATTCCATATTAATTTAATAACTGTTATATTTTTTAATGGTTATTGTTTTTACAATATTAATGGTTTCATTGATGGGTTGAATTGAATAATGATTATTTTAATTGTTGTTAATATTAATATATTAGGATAAAAACCTAGAGATATATGTATATGATGTGTGTATATATATATGAGATTAAATATATATATATAGTTATATATACATGTACGAGTGTGTATATATATATTAATATATAGATGTGTGTATATAAATAACACGTATATAAATGTGTCAATATTTATTATTGGGTTAGAAAAAATATAATTAATTACCCACATAAATGCATGTAACTTCTCAAATTATATCAAAGTGCAGACCGTTAAGTTTATAGTACAAACCTGTAAAACAACTCAGGACGCACGCCTACACACCCAGTTACAGGTCATGGTTACCTATTAAAAATAATTAAATAAATTCTTAGGCTTTATGTAAAATCTTATATCGTGTCATAGAGCAATGTTCGGGTTAAAAATAATTAAAAATGATTAATGGAAATTAAATTAATTTAAAGAGGGATAAAAATAAATAATAAAATTGATACGGTTGAAGAGAAATTAAAAATAATTAAAATAAGGTAAACCCATATTAATTATTTATATCATTTCTTCCACCATTTTATTTATATTATTTTATTTATTTACTTTTTCTTTAATTTTTCATTTTTCTTTTCTTTTCTTTCCTTTTTGTTTATTTCTTTCATTTTTTCCTCTCCTCATCTCCTCCTCTCCCTCACATCACACCTCCATCTCTCCATAAGTGCGCACCACATTCTCCTCTCTTCGGATGATCGCTGAACTTCTGTTCATCATCTGTTTCCTTCACCATCTAATGCACTGTAAACCTATCATCAAGGATAATCACACGCACTAAGAATCATGAGATCTCATTCAAAATCCTTTGCATAGTTCGTCAAGGAAGGATTTTACCCTATTTTGGGTTTTTTCTAAACTCATTCATAATCTTCCATTTTGGGTCAAATAAAAGGTTACTGCGAATCATAGAATCATCTCCAACCCTAAAGTTGTGCATCTACTCTCTTTCCCTACGTTTCGTTTCGATTTATAAATACGCAATTTTGTGTCGTTAGTCGGTGCCTACAGACATTGTGCAAATTCACCATATTTTATTAATTTAATTGTTTCGCCTAGTTGTTTCAGTCATATTGATCATGAATTTATTTGTTTCAATTTTTTAAACATGGTTGAACACCCCTTTGGATGTTCCGACATGGTCAGTATAAATTCAGTTAGCCAGGATATTTAATTCATGTAACTGCATGTGTTGTGCAGCATATTGTTGTTATGTTTAAACTAAATAATTATTTTAATATAATAATGAACCTTGAATTGTTGGATCTGTGATTGTTTTTTGTACCAAATTATTTATTTATTTAAATGTGCATGCCCGATCATTTAAATTAATTAACTTCATGTGTCGCACAACATATTTTTGTGATATTTAATTTAAATAATTAATTTAGATTAATTATGAAATTTGGAATTGTTTTATTTTTTGGTAGTTGGTTGGGCTAATTTATTTACTTATTTAAGAGTGCATTTACCTACTTATGTTGATGCAGTACACTGCCTTGTTAAGATTTTATACGCTGAAATATTTATTTTTCATCGTGTGATGCATGGGTGTACTTGTTTAGTTTAATGATGCGTATTAAATATGTTGATGACATATCTGATGTTATGAAATCATTAATTAAATTCAGGATGGGGAAAGAAGGTGGGTCCCGTAATAAGGGTCATTCTTAGACCCTCCGTTCCTGATGGTTACCACTATGTGTCGGGGGCAGTGTCGTTGGCTTTGTCAGACTGAGACTTCCCCGGGATTTCTAATACTGATGAGTGACACCGATTCCAAAAGGGCCCATAGAGACGGATCCATTGGCAATGTGGCTAAGCCAGCCTCAGATGATACTTCACCCCTTTTTGCAAGGTTAGGACAACCTAAGGGTAAAGCCATTCCTTGAGCAATACTTGGTATTTCGAAATATTTTCTTGGACGGGCTTAGTTTTATTGGATAATTAAAGGATGTTCCATAATGATACATTCGGGACAGGCTCAGACTCCAAATCTCAACATGAACCTTAACAATGATACACTGGAGGATTATATTATTTTCGATGTTAGCCCCTTGAAATATGAGATATTTTCAAATGTATTGACGTAGACGTGGTTGTCACCTGACTTAGACCCCAAGATAAATCACAAGTTTGGGGGGTATGCCTCTTCCTTGTTTTAACTTACTCTTTGAGAATCCATATATATGCATATGTGTATTATTCTTACATGTACTCTTTTCAGACATCCGGCTTAGGCCGAAGCAGGTGATTAGGGATGGGTGTTGTTGGAAACACGAGAAGAGTTATTTATTTCATTACGATAAATAAATTATCTGAAATTTTTATATAGTGACACATTGCATTTTATTATTGCATGGAATTGAAATATTTTTACACCGTGGGTGCTGGATTACTGGGATTTTATTTCACACCCTTCTCGGGTGTTGTTGACACCCGAGTAGATTATATGTTTGCCGGTATTGACAAAGGGAAGCATGCTGCTTTCGATGCTTGATTGTTTTCAGGCTTCTTAGGATGGAGAATAGGGCAGAGGACCGAGCCTTACTCATGATGCAGTTTCCGCACCTTATGTATTTTTTTAGTTGACAATATGTTTGGGTTTATATTTTACATGTTTTAGTTTAGACAAACAACATAGCATGATATTATTTTGTGACCTTCCACACTTTATTCTTATTCAGTTGGATTATTCATATTGCTTCTGTTGTAGTTTATTCATTTATATGCTTCCAATGTTTAATATTAATTACTATTTACTTCCATTGTGTATTACCTATTACATATGAGGGCATAGTCTCCCCCAGGGATATGTTAAAAGTCCCTCACTTCTAGTCGGTAGCCTCTGTCATTCATGGAGATTCTCTTGAGGTTATGTGATGCACCGGTCTGGCCACCTACTTAGAGGTGAGCCAGGTCGCGACATTACAGTTGATTCAAAAATAGTTTTAAATTTGATATAATATTTTGGAATAATTATAAAAAAAACCATTTTTTATATTTGGGTTTGTGTGTATAAATATAACTTTGGATAATAAATCAGGGATTAAAAAATAAGATGGAGTCATTCCCTATTAATTCTTTAATAATTACTAATACTCACAGATTGTGGTAAATGGTTTGTCTTTGTGGTTTTAATTAGTTATAGTTAAAATATTTCATTGGAGTGGATAATAACCAATATTAAAAATTATCTGTTTACTATAAAAATATTAATAAATGAACATTTATAGGTACATTTTTGGTTCTGGTTGATTTTTATTCCATTGCAAGTAAAAAGGAATTACAAAACTAAATAAAATAATGTTCGATATGAGTGTGTGGTAGAAAAATTTTATGACCACTACAGTTTCTCTATGTGTGAACATATTCATAGATTTTTATTCAAATAAATAATGAAAATTGATTCCAAAGAGTATAACATTTTTTCTAAATAAAAATTGAAAAGATCAATTTTTTTATATTTTTTATGTAGATATATAATTTAATACAATAGATAAAATTGTTAAATTTTTTTAAGACATTTCAAATCAGGTCTATAAAATTATAATTTTGAAGAAAATTAATTAATCCATTATACCATTATCCTTCATGTGAGTTACCCAATCTCTAGAGCCTAAATTATTTAAAAAAAACAACTATGGTTGTTTATTTATAAAAGAAAATAACAATTGCAAGTGTGGAAGAATAAATGTTCCCAATATATATATATATATATTTAATATTATTGATATTACATTTTATACATATTATAATGATATATTTTAATAAATTAGTATATCAAATGTATTTTTTGAAATTGATCTAGTGATCCTTTGGTTAATTTTATCTCAACTCATAGAAACTTAGTTATTCATTGGAAAATTTTATTTAATAACTGACATTGATTTTAAATTTTTTGGGTACCTAAAATATTGGGATACAATTTTATTCATTTGAATAATGAGTTTATTTATCCATTAATAAGATCAAAAAAAATTTAAATGAATAACATTTTATAATAATTCTATTGGGTCATGATGCATTGTTTATGTTATTTATCAGGAAATACAAATGATTAATATGTGATAATAATTTTCACTGTAATGTTATATAAAAACCGATATCATATAAATAATAGATTAAAATTCAATTGATTGATCTATAAAATTAATTTTGAACATTTAGTTGGGATTTTAATCAAGAGTGTTCACCTACAATAATCAAACAATTCGCATTTAATGGTTCATTTTTATCCAAAGCTACTATTTTAAAACATAATATTTTTTTAATAACAATATTAAAAAAAATTAATTTTATAAATAATATAATATAGAGAGTGTAGTTTAATTAAATATGAAGATGATGAAAAATGATGGTATATTGAGGGATTAAATAAAGAGGATGAATAATCTTTATTGAAGTAGAAAGAAGTTCTTTCTTGAGTATCATTCCAAAACCACTAAGAATCTATTATCATCCCCATTTTTTGTGATTTTAATGATCATGTACAGCCACTGATATTATTTTTCTTTTAGTATCATTGGAAAACAAAAAAATGTTAATTTGTGATGTAGATTGAATAATTTCATTTTTTCAATTTTCTATTCTACTTTTTTTTGTTAAATTAATATTTTCATAATAATATAGATTTTTTGATTTAGAAAATATTTAAATAAATAAAGGTTTATTATAAATGTTCCATTATATAATCGCATTTCTTTAAATATTAATACAATTACAATTATTTGATTGATAAAGGTTCAATAGAGTTTTAAGATAATATTTTAATATCAGGGCCTTAATGTAGATATATTACTAATCTCGACAGATGGAATGATGCGATACTTTGTTTAATGTGATAAAATTTCTAACATATTTTTATTCAATAATTGTTTTGTGATGTATTTATAATAATTCATATGGTGAAACAACTTGAGAGTAATTTTCAAGTGAATGAATCTTAATTCTCTTACCTTATAACCAAAATAGTTCACTTTTATTTTGAAAATTTATTAGTAAACTTAAAAATAATCTATATAAAATATTTAATATTATCTACATTTAGGTATTAATTTATTTATATGAATAAAAAATATAGTTATAGAACCCATTGTTGTAACAATCCTTCACAACTTGTTACTTAGTGTGTAATTTTCATTGTGGGTCAAGTAATGAGTGTGACCATGTATCTATAAAAAACATTCTATTTCGATTATTTATAAAAATATTATGATATATTTATAGATATAACATGTTATATGTTATTAATTATAATATTCAATGATTGAATATATCATCTAAATATATAATAAAATGTATGATTGAACAATAGCATACATGGTTGAAATTATATTCAATTTTAATTTCTAGATATTAGAGGGAATTATCGAAATATGGTTTTGAGAAGTTTTCTATATAATACGTTAATACATGAATTTAAGGGTAAATGGATACCCAAATGTATTCATAACCGGAGGAACGAACCACAATTATGATAAAGGATAGAACGCCCTAACTAAGTATATAAGAGTAAGTTTCTGATTAAGGCTGTAATATGTGGATTTATATAAATCTACTCCATGTATTTTTTCAGAGTTTTTATATGAATCTAGAAAAAATATAAGACAAAATACAAGGGTCATCTAGAAATGATCATAAAAATTGGAGAAGTCACTGGAAGGTAAGAGTCATTATGAAAATATCATAATGGTTTTCTACACATTTTGGTGGAGTCACTCTGTAAATTTCTATGTAAAATCTTAAAAGACAGTAAATCATAAATTTTTTTCTTGTAGACTGTATGATTAAATTAAGAAAGTCAATGAAATAAATTATATTCATCTTAATAGTACGAATAAAACAAAAATGTAATTCTCTTTAGCTTTTTCCATAATTCTAGAGGTTGTAAATAGTTAAAACAATTAGTTATAGATCATAAAATATGATTAATAAAACCTCTTGTAGAGATTGAAGATAAACATGCCTAGATTATAGGAGGAACATGATATGATAATCATAGTGATTTAAATGAATTAATTTTATAATTTGGGATCCTAACTGTGTTTTTATAAAATTTATAGCTCTATACTACAAGTATCTATACATGGAAATATTATTAATAGAAATAGGCAATTAAAAATTTTGTTGAGATGTTTTAAATAATTTTTTAGGTTTATTAATATAATAATGTTCATGGTTTTATAAATATTCCCAAAATAATAAATAATATGTTTTACCTTAATAATTTATAAAAGATTCCATATCAAAATATGGAATTTTTTTGGGACATTCATCAATAATTAATATGATAAATATTACGGGACACTTATGATAGAGTAAAAATTATGAATAAAATGAGAGATGCTTTAGTGTTTAAAAACATTTAATATCTAAAATAATTGAAAATGAATATGAAAATAGATAACACTGTTTTAATATTTTTTGTTCATATTATACATTGTAATTTTTTTAATAAATATACATTTAAATTTTATTTACTAAAACCGTGACTCGAGGTAGAAAAAAATTTCAATGTAGGGGAAGTGTTCTTAGGATTGGTAGTGATTTATTCATCAACATTTATAATATGTAATGCGTATTTTTTTTACAATCCAGTATGTCGAAACACTCTTTTCATATTCTCCTTGGATAAGTCTTTAGTGGTAAGCCAAATAAAACCTTATTACCATTTTTTAATATTAAAACATTTGGATATATTTGTCTTCTACAAAAGATATCATGCTTGAGTATTTATTTCTAAAATAAGCCCAATATAAAAGAAATTTGAAATCCATTTACACTATAAATCACACCCCCATTTTACTATGTGTTGGGTTATGGTTGTAACAAGTTGTGTCAAATACACTATTTTTAGGTGATGAATTTGTCACTAAAGGATGGATGTTATGGAAAAATAGTAAATTTAAATGGGATTTCATTTATTTGGAGAGTTTATTTCTAAAATATGTAAGGATTCAATGAGATATCACATAATGCATATTATAATTAATCCTTTATCTTACAATTTAGTTGGGATATAAGTCATATGTTTAAATTATCCACAACCAAAGATAACAAGGAACTAATCAATGATGATTGCAAATATGAGAATGACTTTTTTGTGCACTATCAAACTTGATATTGATGAATGTTATGGTATTTTATACTATTGAATCTATATGGGATTAATTTTATAAAATATATAAGCGTGATTGAAATTTTTGGTGTAAAAGCTTCATAGTTTTTATAATTTTTTTGACAATTTATTGATATATCTGTATAAGAGAATTGATGGAGTTTTCAATGAAATAATTTTGGTATTTGGATAAATATAGGCTATCTATAAATAGATAAAGGTTATAGATTTTATGAAAAAGATCATTAGGAGGTTCCCACCTCAATATAATCTAATGGTATCAGATCCTATGGAGAGAATCTTAGAATAGTTATCAACAGATGATTAAAAAAATACTATTATGAAAAAATGTGGGTTAAAAAATAAGGAACAAAAAATTGATTAAATTATGATATATAATTTAAGGTTATTTTAAAAATTAAAATAATTTATATTAGGGATGATGGGTGATGAATGTTTATCTAATGGAGAGACTGAATTCAAAAGTTATTAACAATGGTTTGAAGGAAAAATTCTTTTCTGTTGACATTGGAATATAAATATTTGACACATTGTAGCAAGGTTCCCATGTTAAAATGATGATGATTCATATGAATTATAAACAATAAAAAATCAATGATGGAAATTTCCTCCTTAATGAGACTTTAAACCAGGATGATCATCAGGAAGGGTTTTCTAAAGGAAGAATCTTTGTAGTATGGAAGATGAAGTTGATGAAGCAATTATTGAGGAATAAGAAACTAAATTTAAATTTATAAAAAATATGACATAATTTTAATGGATAATGTATAAAAATGTTATATTAATAATGAAAAATAAAATGGGGGAATTGTGATCCTCAAGTAGGATGTTATTGGATCACTTATTGAGCTTGATATTCAATTGGAGAAAAATCAGAAAACTAGTACAATATCAAAATAATTTTATTATTATGTGGGTCATCATAACTCTGAAATTGATTGTATATTGACGGAGTTATAATATCAACCTTCTATTCATAATATCTATAAGAATTTTAAGAGATAAAACTAAGGATTGATGAAAAATATAAGGTGATTGACAAACATAATTTATTCTGGGATAAAAGGGAATGATGGGATGAATTTCTTGAATAATAAGTGGTTTCTTTATTGATTATTATAATAATGGAATTAAAAAAGTGATAAAAAAATAATGATATTTTTTAGGGAGTTCATATATTTATAACTAATATAAAATGATAAACTAGTCTAAGAATCATTTGATAGAATTATAAATCAAGAAAGACCCACAAAACTAAATGACAAATTAGTTTGTTATGGAATATTGGAAAAAAAGGGATTGAAATGGATCACAATAGAGGATGTATAAGGTTCATCAAGATTTTGAGACATCAAAAGTGAGAACCTTAATGGACTGGTCAAAATGAAGGTTAGGGGTTGGGGAAAAACCTTAATCCTTATGAATAATTTTCAATAAGGGAATAAATCCAAATTAGGTGAGTTATGGAGATGTGATAGATGGAATATATTTCCTGCAATGAAGTTCCATTTTTCTGGCTACACTAATTATACCAGGTACTATTATATATATTCAAAAAATTAAATTAAAATAAGAAACATAGTGAAATATAAAATCATCTTATTCACCATACGGAAGAAATTATTTTTATGGTATATGAAATAAATGTTCTAACTTCATGCATGATTACATTGATTTTACACTAAGAAAAAATACATTTCAATATCATAAAATTCAAATATGGATTAATTTTGGCCTCTATAATATGAATATGATGGAAAACATGTTCTCCCCATTAAAATAAAATAATAACTATTATTAAACATTATATTATTGAAAATGAAATGATTTTTTTTAAATGCATCAGCCATGGAGGGAATATATTTTAAGAAACGAATGAAGAGATATAAGATCCAGGTTGAAGTAAAACTCAATAAAAATAACAATATCACATGTATTCTAGACCATGGTTGTGTATACCAGGTGATAGTTAATATGATTCTAATTAAAAAAATGATAAGTGATATGTTATAATAATTTATTTTTTAATGAATGGGAACTGAAGATAAAATGATGTGGGTAGACCACCTTTGTATTCAATGAATTAAAGATCACAAAAGGATTCTATGAGGATGTCATAATGCATAATCTCATTATTGAATGTATATTGAATGATTTTGGTCCTGAGGTTACATTTAAGATGAAGGTGTTGATGAAAAAATGTATGGTTGGGAACCAAATCCTTAAAGGATAGAGGATGTATAAAAATATATAATAGGTGTACAGTAATGTAATCACATAAATTTATGTGGAAGAAGAAGTGAATAATTTGTGGAATTTATTGTTAGTTTATATTTTCAATAAATTATGTTAAATCAATCGATGTTTAAATCAATATAGTACATCATTATAATGAAGTGAGGTAAATAAAAAACATTTGATTCATGTGTTCTAAGGAAAATAATTAAGAATTAATCTTGATGAGTGAAGAGAAGAATATGCATTATACTTGAACTAATCTATACTAATGTGTGTGGTCTACTAAATTGACAAAGAAAACATGGATAAAAGAAATTCATTATTTTTATATACTATTATACATGGATGGTATGGATTATGTTCATGAGGTATTTGAGTTTAGTAATGGAGCTTATAAAGAACTATATATGGATTGTTGAAAATATATTTTATGAGCTATCATGATAATATAATCAAATAATGGAATTGAGTTCACATCCATTAAATTGTAAAATTACCTCTAGAAATGTGGAATTAAACAGCATTTGTCTTTGATGAGGACACCACAATAAAATTGAGTTATTGAACAAATAAATATTTGTTAAATAATATGTTCATGACACTATTTTTTAGGGAGTGGAATATATCAACACAATTTGAAGGAAATATCTTAGGATTCAATACACACTCAGAAATGTGACGTTGAAAGCCCTGGATAGAAAATAATTCCATTTTATATGTTAAATTGGAGGAATACATCTTTCGAAAAATAAGCAATTACAGGGAAGTAAGTTTTATATTTGTAATAATGAATGTGATGATGTTATATATGGTTATTTTTCAAATTATAGAGTTTTTTAGGATTCTAAATGAAATGTAATGTATATAAATTCTATAAAAAGGACTGAATAATATTTTGGATTAATTTATGTGAAGGTTATTGGAGATGGAAAAAGAAATATTTCATGAAAGTAAATACAAGATGAGTTTTGTGAAAATAATGATGAATATGGTACAAACCCAACTATTGTATATGTTAATTTAAGAGAATAAGATTCTATGTGTGAGATGAAGGAGGACATAACTACTAAATAGGATCATCCCCTCTAAGATATAACAAGAAAATATATGTTGGTCCATTTAGAATTATTGGAGATAAAATTCACCAACCTAAAGAAGATGAATGGTGGTTTTAGAAAAAATTTCCCTAATGTTCACAGTGGAGACTAACATGGATTAGTAAGTAGTAAAAGGGGGATTATGGATTTGAGCCTCCAGTAAGGATTTATATCAAATTGATATGAATTAATTGGGGGTACTTTTGGACAGACCTAAATAATAATAAATAATTTGAATGAATTGGGTATTTAAAAAAGAAAAAAATATGGTAAAAACGTTTGTAACATGTATCTGCATGTATGATCAATTTATACTCAAATAGAAATATTTTATTTTGAGGAATAATTTACACTAGAAATCATAAATATGAGTTTTATTGGTGGTAAATATTCAAATTGGGTGACAAATGTTTCGTAAATACATAAAAATAATGTTCTTTAATGGTGTTTTTATAAAGGAAGTTTATGTTGAGTATTTAGTGAGTTTCTTGATCATTTGTGATGAATGAATTTTTTTTAGATTGAGGATAGTCCTCATGAGTATAATGTATGGAACCATGATATATTTATTCTTGAATTTAAATTTTTATAATAATGTTCTAATTTAAAATTGGAGGTGTTGGCCATAATTTTATTATGGAGACTTCCAAGGAATAATGGATTTTTGTGTTTCTATATGTTGGGGGATTTGTTTTTTGGGTGGTTTTCAGAATCTCATAGAGGATTTAAAAAATCTCATGATGTTGGAATTAAAGTGGTATATTCTTGGTGAACTAAAAATATTTTCTAATGAGTCATGTGGGTTAGAATGATGAACACAAATTTTTTTCTAAAGAAAAATTTGATATTTTACAGTTAAATAAGTTTTATAAGCATGAATCAGAGCCCACGTTAAGAAAAATTATAGTTAGAACAACGCTTGGAAAGTATGATAGTAGAATTTATGTGGAAACTACTATATAATGAGGAATATTTAGGGGATTATTTTTTTGATAGTGACTTTCATAAATATTATATAAGACACATTTATGGAACATAACTTCCAATGTAATTCAATTGAAGAGTATTGAGTTGAACAAATGTATAATGTGGTTTATCATTGGAACTCTTTATTCTGGAATGTTTTTTGATTTCAAAAAAGAGAAACAACACTTGAAATTTTACATTGTGGAATGAGTTAGAAACGACATAGACTGAATTTCTAGAAGTCATTATGTGACTTCCTTACTAATATATGTGTTGGTAGAACGAGGAATAAATATGAATTCATATAATTAATCACTAATGATTTAAATTATATATAAGATAAAATGTCATTTAATCAAATTCTATGGATGAAGAATCTAATTTAAGATATTGGTGAAATAACTGACCAACCCATGGTGATATTATGATATAAAAGGATAATTATTAAACTCATTGAAAATGTTGGATGGCATTATCATATAAATTATAATGACATTAGGTATCACTATATCATTGAAAATGTGGCTCATAAGAAAATTCTAATGTAACATGTTGAAACTAATCATCAAGTGGAAACCATTATCATTAAAATTCATCTACTCAAGAATTTTACAACCGATTATTGAAAATAATATTCAATAATATTATTTAACCTAAATTTTATTTTTATTCAACCTCTCTCGATTATAAATAATTTTTTTATTTGGCTATTTTTTATTCATGTAAGAGTTTTTTATATTCTATTTCAAATAAGTGGTAACGGAGAGACACAATCCATTGGGACTTCATAAGCAGAAAGAGGACTTTATGAGATAAATTTTAATCATTATAGTTATTACAATATTTTCATTCTTTTTATAAGGATTGTTGACTAGAATATTCTTAGAATCCTCATTCAACACTCATTTCATAGTATTTCACACTATGACTGTTTTGGGTACATAGTTCAGTTTAGATTTGAAAATAGATAACACTATTAAGTGTTACTATTTGTGAGGGGAATAATATAGGGGATATAGAAAGTTTAGGGGGAGTAAAAATTAAACCATAGAGAAGAACATGAAGGAATTAGAAAAACTAAGTGAGAGGATGTTGAATCCATAACATATATTATAGGATTTTTTATCAATTATGATTTAATGTTAATTTTTTGGAATTGGAAAATTATTTTTTTGAGTATGTTTTTGAAAATTAATCTATCATAAAAAGTAATTGTATTTGGAGACTATTTCATAGGGTTAACACGGGAATTGGGATAAAATTGATAAAATGGAAAAAGTGATTCCTTTAGCATGTGATATTATGTTTTTGAAAAAGGTTTTATAATATAGGTAATAGAGGATAGGATAATAGGATTTTATGAGATAAATTTATATAATAATATAAAATATTAAGAGTAATTAATAATTTTCATATGTTTCATCATATTATATAAGAGTTAGTATAATTATTTCATAAGATTTACTATCTTATGTTTGCATGAAATGGAAAAGGAATATCTGGTGAGGATCATAATGTAAATTTTATAAGGGATATCATATTTTATAAGGGTGGATAGAATTCATAATGGTAAGCCATATAAATAATAGTTTCATTCATGAATTATTAAGTGAAATTAAAAAAATATAAAGGGTCGTTTATAAATGAGTATCATTCTTCAGGTTCTGTGCATTAAAATTGTTAATGGTATTGAAGCATAAGAGTTATTTTTTCATCTCATTTTGATCATCTTGACACTATGTACAATTCATTTTATAACATATTTTAAAAACATAACCAGGGAAATGATTGTAGGAGTAGTTCATAGGATGTGTCAAATTCATATTTGTGACTCAGGGAAATATTAAAGAGTTATCTTCATAACAAAAAGGAATCATGTGAATAAATACCTTATATATTTAGCAAATGATTGGTTAAAAAAATCTAAAATAGTAGTTTTTTAATATTTATTTTTATTTATAATTCTTAAATCTTATAATTTATATAATAAATCCTAAATTTAATGAGGAATGTGATAAGATAATTAGATTTATTAAAATAATGGAATTGTGTTGGTTAGGAATCTCTCTAAGTTTTCCCTCCGACTATGATCTTTATATTATGGTTCATCATACATGGAAACATTCAAAATCAGAATATATGATTAATAATTGGGAAAATGTTTATATGAAACTATGGAATTTTTATTTGTTTGAAGATCATGTTTTTTGATAGACATCATGAAGGATTAAATAGTAGGATTTTCTCAGTATCGATTCCATTGAGTTTCCATATATAAAATATTGAAATAATACATGAATATAGTTCTAGATATATAAATATTAAATAATATAGGATTTCATAAACATAGTTTTAATTTTGAAGATAATTAGTGAGATTTCATTGATGAAAAAATATGATGATCTGGAATCAATAGGGAAGAATGAGAAAAGTGATACCACAATTTTTGGATTTAGTGTAAATATTATTTACTATGAAAAATAATTGTATGTAATATGTGTGTCCCTATTATTTCTGAAAACCATGACTCATGATAGCGTGTTATGATTAGAATTGAAGAAGTGTTCCTAGTATTGAGAATGATTTATTCTTTGACATTTGTGATACATATTGTTGATAATTAATTTCATTCAAATGTAAAGACACTATCAAAATATACTCATCGTATTATCCCATAACTAAAACTATGTAAACCTATGGGTCACATAATTTATTTTAATAGTTTGGAATACTATTTTATTATGCTAATGGTAATTGATGCGTTAATAGCTAGTTTATCAGGAATGATCCAAATTTTAAAAATAAATAAACACCCTAATTACCCCCATCTTATGGTTTGTTGGTTTTTGGTTGTAAAAATATGTGAGAAAGAGTGGGATTATTTTACCGACTGAACATGAAATAAAAAAATTGCATATTTTTTAGGTTCAGCTAATAATTTAAAAGTATACTTAATTTTTTTCACCATAACAGACTAAATGATAGTTTTTGTAATAAAATTATAATTATTATTACCTAATAGATATCCTCACTGTATCTAAAAACTAAATCATCTCACTCATTTTATCATACAATCAGACTAATAAGCTATAGACCATTAAAGTAAATATTTTCACCCACTCTCTTAATTCAAAAAGTCACATAAAATATCAAATAGAATGAAATGTACACTAGAAATATTGAAGTGTATTCTTTATTTGAATATTATATACATTAAACAGCTAAAATGACAATATATTAATGTTCCTAATCAAGTGAACACATTATAATGAAATTAATATAGCTATTAAAATAATAATACACCTCATATTTATCCTAAATATAATAATATAATAATTAAATATTATATACACTAATGGAATACTAAATATGGATATTTTCCACAATCACCCCTAACATGATATATAAATTTATCATTGAAGCTGCAATTTGTTAAAATATTTTATTCTATATCAATAGTTATTTTTGACCACCTTGAATTTTTTAATTACACTATCCATCAGAAAGTTATTTTTGTAAATATTTTTCATTTCATCACCATTTCTTCATCATGCATGGTATGACTAACATCAATACAGCGACTAGTAGTCATTTAATTTTAAATTAAGAAACTGATATTGAAATTAAAAAAAAATTAACTTAACAATATAAAAATACATGACAGAAGATTAATTACACACTTTTGTATATATTTCATTATTTTTTTGAAATATTTAAAGATGTTTTTTATTATATTCATATAAAAATATAATTAGTGTATGAAATTTTTTAAATATATTATATATGTTTCTTAATGTGACAAGTAATAAATTATCTGTATCAAAAATTTATATTTAAAAATAATATTATAAGGAAATATAAATATTAAACATAATAAAAAATCATACAAAAAACGAAATAATTTATTTTATATATTCCACACAAAGATATCATTATTAAATTTTATTTTTAATTTTCCATTTTTTAAATATTGTTTTCTTTTATTTAGTATTTATCTTTTAAATTTTCCTAATCCTTTTCAAAACAAAATCCTCTCATTGAGATCTAAATAATTTTTTATTATAATTTTTTGGTAGAATATATCAACTCATATGAAACCCTTATGTTGAAATATACCAATTAATAAATCAGACTAATTTTTAGCATTATTTTACTCCAAAAAATATTTCATTTGAAAACTAAAAAAACAATTAATTTTAGTGATATCTAGAATAATGACTAATTATAGAGTTTAAAATGATTATAGGCATCCAAAAAATGATTTCTGAATCAATAAAAAATGATCACAACTAAAAAATGAAATTTTAGTTTTTTTGTAAAAACAAGAACTTATTCAAACAAACTAGTTATTACACAATGAATTATGTTGATGTTTAACTACTTAAACTTCTATGTGTCTAAGGTGTTGTTTAAATACCCATGTTTGAACTTATCCTTTGAACCATCATAGAACTAGTTAATCCCAGAACATCATTATATGTAATTTCAAATAGAAAAACCTCTCTAAAAGTCCTTGAGTCCATGGTGTTGTGTTACTCATAAACAAGGATTATATCTTTTGATCTTGTTTATAACATGTTATAAAAATGTTCAATACATCCCAAATTCGATAAATTTTATTTGATTATATAACTAAAAAATTAATCCAATGATAATATATGAAGATTCCTCCAATGAAAATATCTAATTAAAAAAATGAGATTACCTCTTATACAATACCTACATTATGTAAACACATGTTCAACCATTTCCACAAACCCTTGCCTCCATCTATTAACACCTTGTAATTTCTTCATTTTAAAACATAAATAATGTCTAATCATCTAGTTCTATAGATCATAGATAAAACAGTCAATACATTCATAACTCATCATTCCTAAAATACGACATTTATAGACATTTTATAAATAGAATCAATACTCTTTGACATCTCTTTAGGTGAATAAATAACCATAAAGTATGTGGAAAATAAATTTAAAACAGATACATAAAAACAATAGTGCTAGCCTTTCGAATGATACATGTTCTCAATCCCTCCAAAAGGATGATTTTAAACACATATGATCAATATACCCCATGTCAAGTTCACTCATCGTGAACCTATGTGACCCCTTAGCATGGAAAATCCATATGAAAATTTTTATTCAAAATGAATCTACCCAATGTCTTATGAAGATCATGTCCCGAAATTATCCATCATTAGTATAAATCATGTATGGAAATTTCAATCATAGAGAACCACCATTGATAATAAGTCCAACCCTCTACACATTGATTAGTATTTCTAAACTAGTGTATTCCCCTTTATCAAAAGTGATATAGACATAGTTCCCTTGATCATCCCCAATGGACTGATGTGTATTAAAGGTCAATTTTTTGAATGTTACCAACAATTCAACCTTACATCACAAGGTCCAAAACTCAAAATCTCTATCGAATATATATTCTTCAAGTCAAATTTTTGCGATAAATTTAATATTTCAGAATTAGTGGAACAAAATACCTAGATAACATCTTTTCAACCTTGTCACAAGACCAAAAAATAAATGTTTACCATTTTCTCATATAATGACTCTATTTTTTATTTATAAAACATTTAAATATTTTAATTTTTTTTCAAGACCATGTAATCAATCAGCGTGATATTCTGGGGCTCTAGGAGAATCAATATTAATATAATAAAAATGATAAATATATTATATCAAATGCATGTTATTATTTTTGAAATAACGTAATATAGAGTGACCTAATCCCAAAAGGCCAGGATATCCTATAATTGTACCATTACATTGAAATATGATATAATTAAATCGTATCCTTAAGGATTGAACAATTTCTTAGACTTGGTATTCTAAATACATATATGAGTCCTGTATTATAAATTAATACACTAATTAAAAGATAATTTTTTTCATGGAAAATATCTTAATTCTATATAGAATATATATTCATATCTTTCGTAGTACACTTTTGGGAATCCAGGAGAAATTAAACATAATAAGGGTGGGATAAATTTATCTTTAAGGGTAAATTACAGTGGAATAAATAATGAATCAATGAGAATACTAAATATGGAAATGTGATAACTGGACACACATGTCATATAATAAATTAAAGTAATAGATAAACAAAATGGGAATTTAATAACAGAAAACACATTCCATTCTAATAATAAGGAAAGGAATAATCAATATGGGAAGTCTAATAACTAAAACACATTTTATATAATCAACAAAAAGAGTGTGAAATTCATCTATAGATATGTTGATGAAAAATCCCATTGGTAAATAAAAAAATTAATCTAAATGAGTGAAATGCATAATTATTGGATTCCATTTTTCCTAGGTAAATGATACCTTTGCCATCAAGACCATTAATAAGACATTTTAGCATATTGTGTAAAAACCCATCGAAGGCTAACCAATTGAATCATCCCATGAGAGTACTTATGTATCAATGTACTATCTAAAACTAGGCCCCACCCATTTCATACATTTACAAAACATTAATCATATATCGAATAATCGATTTAACAATATGCCTTATCATGTATCCATGTTGAGTAAAATTTCGAAACTTATCAATATTTTCCCATTTAACCAAATGATAGTAAAAGTAAACACCATATGTAGAAATTGTATGTGGTTTAAGAAATAAAATAAACCCTAATACATGATTCAAATAAATTTGGGAAATTTAATGTTGAATGATCATATGAAATTTAATATTTTAAGGGGACTATAAAATAAATCAAGGAAGTGATTTTCAATGCTATATTTTGAAAAATCAATTAAAAACCACACAATGGAAAAATAAGGTCGGTGTCAATACATCATATCATAAGTGGATTAAAATAAAGTTCTATTATCACTGATGAATTTAAATACTATCAAATATATTTTAAAATAATTATTAAGGAAAATATAATTTTCATTTTGAAAAACAAATTGAAAAAAAACATTTAAATTTAGTTTAAAATACATTTATTTTAAAACATATAATTTTTAAAATTAAAATTAATATTTGATTAAAAGACAATAGGTATGTCCATACATGTTGTATAAGGTAAAAAGAACACTCCTTTTTTATGGAAAAATAGTTAGAAATGTTTATTGTCGGGAAAGCGACATGAATATTCCTTCAAAAACATTCATAAAAGACAAAATTGTAAAAACATATTTAATAAATAATTTTGGAAAGGTTAAAATAATTTATGAAAACATTTCAATAATATTTATTTTTTATAATAAAATAGCTTCTCTCACTAAGGAGATAAATGAAGTCAGGGTTTCTTAAAAAACTTTGAATAATAAAGAGTGGGAAAATTGTAATATTACTTGGAAAAGTACATGAATAACTATAGTATAATAAAATTAGTGTGTTTAATGTATAATGAACTTCACGTTTACGATAATGGAAATTAAAGTGTGAACAATTCCGAATAGAATGATTTTGTATAGTTAACACTTGAAAAGATTATAATGTTAAAGTGAGAATCAACAAATTTGTAAATTATGTGTTTCAAATGTAAATTGAAATGAAGGAGTTGAAACAAATAAATATATAGTAAAAATAATCACAAACTTAATCATTGAATATTATTGACTATGAGGATGTAGTATTACCCAATGAAAAGCAGCTGAGGTGTAAAATTTCTTCTTCATTTGGTAACAATTAAATAATATACCGTTAGATGAAGTAATTAAAATTAAAACTCAAAATATAATTAATAATAAATGGATCATGATATTATATATCATGATGGGGATTAGATACACCACAAAAAATAAGTAATCGGTTAATATGACATTAATCTCACTAATGTAAAATGTGAGATAAAAATTGATTACCTTATGTTTACTTTCAGTTGAACTTCCTTAAAATTCATGTATAATGGTTTTAAACATTATAATAAATATTATAGAACCATATTAAAATATAATATATCAAATATTAAGTTATTATAATATATTTTTAATATGTTTAAAACCATTATACAGAAATAAAAAATAACCAAATAATAAGGTCTATAATAGACTAGTTTCTTGAGTATGTTTTAACTATTTAATTTTTTTCCTATCATTGTTTCATAATATACAGAATTTTAACCATGATTTAATTTTAATATGTATCCAATATATTTATTTAATATAAATCATAATATTTGGATATAATAAATGAAATGCACCATTTATGGAGATGGTAGACTGTAGATACACATGAACACTACAATCACTTCTTTTCTTTATCGAAAGAATAAAAATTAATCTATATATATTTATATTATAAATCTAGTATCATATATAAATTTCATATATATTAAATTGTTTTTTTTTTTGAAATCCATCCTTTATATGTTATATGTATTGTGTGATTGAGTAATATCACATTGGGGAGGCACTAGTCCACACTTCTAGAAATGATGTTATCGTATTTACAAAAAATGAAAATCTAAAGTTCATGTCTTGTATAAAAAATAAAAAAGTATAAATGAAATATAAATATTTGATATATCATATATAAAAATCATGTCAATCATAATTCCAAACTATGATATGTGGTAAAGTATAAATGACAATCATTGGTTTTTGTGGAGGTAGGTCATCGTACACATTAATGTAAAGTTCGTTACCAATGAGATGTAAGTGTGTATAAGTGTAGGTAAATAAATTAGAATAATAATATATAAGTATATTTAATATATATCTATTTATTATATAATCATTGAATAATAAGACTTTAGGGGGTTTATAATGGAAATAAAGAAAATGTGTTTGAAGAAGGATGTTACCTCTTAAATGGGTAACTCCTTTTGGATTGCACTAAAGGGATTCCATGGATGTAATTATAAAAAAAAGGAAGATTATAGGATAATGGGTGTTATTTTGATAATATATTTGGTCAGATATTTGTTGAGAAAATTTCTCTTTGTAGATATGAAGAACTGGAAGAGGTGAGTTCCTTTTTATTTCATATGGAAGGGACACACATTCTATTTTTAAAACAATTGGGTATTACCCAAGTATTAATTGTGACTCAAGGATCCAAATAGAGAATTCTAGAATATTATAGGTGTATTGGAAGAAAAATTTACATCCAACATTTTTTAGAATACTGTATAAGTCATTTTTTCCCATAAGATTAAGTTTTAGTCCCTTGTTGAGCTTAATTTTACCTTAATCAATGTAATTAATTTTAATTACATTCACAAATAATTTTGGTAAAAAATTATGTTGAACATATTAGAAATTATAATTTTTTATGAATCGTGATATGGAATCCAATTTTCCAAATTCCAATTATTAATGTGGAAGAAATTAATTTAAATTTAATCCCACACATGAGATGAAAATACAGTGTTTTTAAAGTACACACATTCAAAAGTTTTATATGTTTTCAAATCCAATTTCAAGGAGAAAATTATTATTATAACCAACATTATATTAATTAAAAAAATTAATCTAATTAAACTATACAGGTATTTAAAAGAAATTTAAACTTAAAAATAAAGTAATGAAAAATCAGTTTTGAATTAAAATTCCGTAATGTTCACTATTAATAAAAAATTAAACATAATATTAAAATAAATCAATTCACCATAACTAAATTTTGATGATTATATTTGAATATTAATGTTTTTTTGACATAAAAAATTTCATAAAATTGGATTTAAAATAGTTTCTCCCTTAAAAGGTGATAAAAGTGCCTTTATAAAAATATATTTTTTTTTGTAAAATTAGGTTTATTCTAATTATATAACTATAAAATATATTTACTGAATTTAAAAAATATATGATTGAATATTTAATATTTATATATTAAATTAATATCACTCAAAAAATTTAATTTATTTAATTTATTATTATAAAGGATCATTATGAACATAAAAATCGTTTTTTATAAAAACATTTCATTTATATTAAATTTTTTATTATATGTATTTATAATTAATTCATTTCCAATAAATTAATTATCTATATACATATATATTTAAACCATATATTATAATAATTTAGTTACTACTATTCATATCCTATAATTTAACAGCTAAGTTAAATCTTAAAATATTAACTATTAATGTTTTATTAATATATTTTTGTTCTGTAAAAATTTTTCTTGCATATAATGAAAGTATTTTAATAAAATCATTATTGCATATGACACATGGTAACCCAGTTTTTTTTTTGAATTTAAAGTTACATCAACGATTGAATTTACATTAAATTTTATGTATATTGTGATGTCTCTTGATATTATATTCTATCATGTGCTTGGTGTAGAATCTCATACATGATATTGAATACAATTTTCATAATTTAAAATTTTTTGGAGTTAAATTCAACCCACCTGAATTAAATTTCTTCTTATTTATATATACTCAACCATGATAATATATTTTTTGATATTTCTTTTTTTAAATCCCACATATTGTGTAGGGTTTGTAAAAAATCCTTTATAAAATAGAGAATAGTAAGAAAAAAGGTCAAATAGAATAACATATAAATAGGAATCTTATTAAGAGAACATTAGAATTATTGTACCAGGGACTACAGCGGGAACTGTGCAGTAATGTATTATGTACTGTAGCATGGACTATACCAGGCACTGTAGCAGCCTCGAAGTTTCCCCCATTTATGACTTCGGGTCACCGATTTGGTCCCTGAGGCTTTTAAGGCCTTCGGGAAACCTAAGCCTTCGGGCCAATAAGGTCTTTGGGTCACCTCAAGGCCTTTGGGCCACCTTCAGTGCAGATGCAAACCAGACGACCTACAAGGAACAAGCTCTATAAGAATGATGAGCAAGGAGCGTTCACCACAGAAGAAGCTACACGGATTGCAAGAATGAGAGGGTATGGCACCTGCCATCACGATAAGCATGTGCATGCATGTGATAGCCTAGCTGAACAGCAATGCGAAGGTGGAGAGCTGATTTCATGATGAAGATGTTGGGGAGGAGAAATTCCAAGTAGTTAGTCTGGGTTGTATGTAATGTTTGAATCCTACGGGAAAATGAATTCCTCTAAGGCCTATGGGACATGTAATAAATACACCTACGAGCCTTGTAAGAGTTCCATCTCCCCCCTTGAAAGGTGGATTATCGAAATCAATAAAAAAATTAAGGCCTTCAGGCCATTGGATGGATGTTAATGATTGATTGAATGTTGAGGTCCTCAAAGGCATAAATCTATGAGGATTAGAATATCATCCTTTCAAAAAAATTAATGTATTAGGGAAACATTAAATTTTAAGATAAATTTACTAAGATTGGGGAACTATTTTATTGACCAATAATATATGAAAATTTATATTCTTGGTTTATTTCTTTTGATATGATTTCATCACTTGATTTTTCTTCAATCAGTTTCAAATTCATCCATTACATTAAAAAATTTGTATCCAAAAATTAACAATGGTTATTAAAGTACTATAATAAACATTTTATAGATTGTAAGGGATAAGAAACAATAATTTACCTTTGTCTCTAAGAATTTTCCAAAAAAAAATTTGTTAAAAAAATTAATATATAAACCTAGAAAGAAACCCTATAGGTTTATCATTAATATTTATTCATCAAATTGTTTACCTAAAAACAAATACATATAAACCATTACATTCTATAGGTTAGTGGTTTGTTTGAAACCCTTATCATCCATTAGTCATTAGTTTGAGTCCTAAGGTCTTATCAAATTTGATGGGTTGTCACCCAAAATAATAGTTTTACTTTTGTAAAACATTATTAATGAAATTTGAAAAAATAAATATTTTGGGAAACTTTGAGTTAAGGTTAATCACTAAATATAATGTTGACTATGGTTTTAAATACAACCCTAATAAATAAATAATCCATAAAATTATTTTAATAAATTTCTTACCATGGTATAAGGTTTATCCAATGTCATTCATTGTCAATATATCTTAAAATCCAACATAACGGTTTCTAATGAAAATGGTAATTATCATAATCATATCCCCCGAGAGTGTAAAACCAAGTGTGTAGTAAAAATCGTTGTCATGTATCAAGATATGTGGAGTCAGTCTTGATGCTCCTTATTGGGGTTGTTACCCATAAGTACATCTATTCCATAACCATATCAACTTGTTACATCCTGATATGGATGTGTTTCTAGGAATACACACATAATTTCTACCATACTAAAATTATATGATTCTCTTCTTTAATTATCCCGAAATTCTATCATAGTGGTTTGTTCTATAATATATAATTTCTTAAATCTAATTAAAATGGAATATAATAAAATTTCTATAATAGAAAATGTAGTGACCCAACCCTTGAAATCCAAGTTCTAGTATTTTGCTACCATTACATTTTTATAAGATATAATTAAATATAATCCCAAAGTATAGAATGGTTTAGTAGTATTGAGATACCATATACATACAAAAGTGCTTTATTATAAATGAATACACTAATATCAATATATTATTTTTTTCGGGGATAATTAATTTATTCCATCTAACATATCCTTTCATTTCTTTCTTATTACACATAAGGGAATCCTGGGGAAAGGAAACTTAATAAGGGGGAGCTAAAATCCTAAGTAGATTTAATGTACATTAGAGGAAATACTAAATCAATGATAATAATAAATATATCAAGGTCATAACTTACCACACATGCCATATAATCTGTAAAATGAATAGATAATCAATATGGTAAGGTAATAACTGAAAACACAATCCATTCACGTCTTTATGTAAGGCATAATCAATATTGAAAGGAAAATAACAAAAAAATATCCCATTTAATCAATGAAATCAATAAATATACATGTTGAAGAAAAATATCTTGGATAATTAATAAATGAATCTAAAATTGGGATATTCTCAATTATTGGAGAACATGTTTCCTTGGTACATGATAACTTTACCATCAAGAACTTTCACAAGATGGTTTGTCATATCATGTAAGAACCAATAAAAGGTTATCCAAATGAATCATCTTATAAGAGTACTGATGAATCCAGAGGGTATCTATAACTAGGCCCCACCCATGTTGTACCTATCCAAGCATTCCTCATATATTAAATATTCGATTTAAAAATCTGCCTTATTAAATATACTTATTGAGTAAAAGATATGGTAAAATTAATATTTCCCCAATCAATAAAATAAATATCAAAGTAAGAACCATATATAGAAATGGTATATTTTTTCGGCAAAAAAACATATGCATGATAAATTATATGGAAAATAGTTTAAATTCAATGTTTAATGATAATAGGATATTTAAGATTTCAAGGGGATTGAAAAATGAATCAAGGAAGTGAATGTAAATACTATCCATGGAAAAATAAATAAAAAATAATCTAGAGGAAGAATAAAGATGTTAAAAATACAACAAATCCAAAGTGGAGTAAAATAAAGGGTTGTTGTCCTTTTTTTTATAAATTTTTCATTTAAAATAAATTTTAAAAAACATTTTATTAAAAAATTTACCTTTTAAACATGAAAATGAAGCTTTTATAAAATGATGGATAGTAAGTATGTACTGGTCATACAAGGTGATAAAAACATTCCTTTTCTATAGTATAAAGTTTATAAACAATCATTATCAATAACGTCACAAAACAATTACCTTTGAAAAACATGTAATATAAAAAAAGGAAAATATTTCCTTAAATAATAATTTTATAAATGTTAATTTTTTTAAAACATTTTTATAAATCTCTGTTTTTAGAAGAAAACAGGTTCTCTGACTTAAGATGGAAATGGTGTAAGGTTTTCTTAAAATATTTTTCTAAAACATATTTTGTACTAAAGTGTGTAGAATAAAACACTTACATGGGAAAGGTCATTATAACAAGAGGAGAATAAATTAAATGGGTTTAATATAAAATGATCAAATAATTTACATTAATAAAAATTCATGTGCAAACAGACCTGAATAGAATGAGACTGTAGGGTAAACCCTTGAAAATATTATAATATTGAAGTGAGAATAAATCAATGAGTATATTATTTTGTATCAACTATAAAATCACATAAATACTATTAAATTCCTCAATATATTATGAAATACATTAAAAATATAATCATATAATATTAATGACAATGAGGAAGTAGTATAACCCAATGAAATGACGTCAGATAGTCAAATTTCTCATCCACTTCATAATGGTTAGATAAAATCCACATAGATGAAATAATTATAATTAAAACTAAAAATATCATGAAAATGTAAAGCATAAGGGTATGTGGTGTATAAACATTACATAAGAAAAAAGGAATTATAAATATCATATATATAATATATATATTTTTCCCATCATAATTCCCAACCACGAGAGGTGGTAATGGAAAACTGAACGACATCATTTTTTGAGGCGGTAATTTGTTGTACACATAAACAATATGTCTGTTACCCTTTAGATAGGATTATGTGTATGTGAAGGTAAAAACATAGAATAAATATATCTTAGTATGTTTTGGATAAATGGGTTATTATATATTCATTTAGTAAGAAAATTTGAGGGTGTGGATTATAGAAATAAAGCAAAATAGCTTGAGGAAGGATGTTACATCTTATTTGGGTAACTCCGTTTGGTTTTCCCCAGATGAATTAAATGGATGGATTTATACCAAAATAAAGGACTATATGATGGTGGTAGGGATATTGAGGATCGATTTTGGATTTCATTAGTGCGTAAAAAATGTCTTGATATGTGTCATGAAGTGGGAGAGGTGAATTACTTTTCACAGTGGAGGGAATGGATACACTTGGTATTCTAAAAATGAAATGTGTGTTTCCCAAGTATTACTTGTTCCAAAAGTTTCCAAATACACCATTATGGAGATTTAGATTTTGTTTCAACAAAATATTTACATCCAATAGGGTTTTAAATGTTTATAGGGAATTTTACCCCTAATATTAAGGTTTACTCCCTTGTTAATCTTAATTTTACCTTAATCAATGTAATTAGTTTTAAATACTTTCAATAAAATTTCAGGTAAAAAAATTGAAATTATTAGAAATTATGAATTACTCTGATTAAAAATATGGAATCCATTCTTTTAAATTCCGACCAAATAAGTGGAATAAATTACTTTAAATTTAATCTTGTAGACTGGATGACAATGCAAGGTTTTAAAGTGAAAACACTAAAAAGTTTTCTATGTTTTTATATCCAAATTAAAATTGAAATTGATTACAGTGAATTAAATTGGATTAATTAATCACAAAATAATCTAATTAATATTTTAAAATATGAAGAATATAATTTAAACACATTAATAAATTAAATGAAAAAGTAGCTTTGAATTAAAAATAATTAATTTTCACTATTCATCAAAAAATGAAACATCACAAAAAAATAAAAAAGATTAAAACAAACATAATTTTCATTTTTATATTTAAAAAATACTATTTTTTTGAAAGTTAAATTTATAAACGTTCCAAAAAATTGGATTTAAAATTGGTTTTCCATTAAAAGGTTGAAAACTGCCTTTAGAAAGATATATGTTTTTATGCCGTAAAATGTGTTTATTCTCATCATATGAACATAAAATATATTGAATAAATATTTAATATATTTGATTAAATATTTAATATATATATTAAATTTATATCATTCAATAGTTTAAATTAATTTAATTTATTTGGTTAAAACAACTTTGTGGGCATAAAAATAGTGTTGTATAAAAACATTCCTTTTATATTTAACTGTTTATTATATTAAATTTTAATTAATTTCTAAATAATGAATTAATTTTATATTATTTTAAACCATATATTTTCATATGTTATTTAATAATATTCGAAACTTATAATTTAATAGATAGGTTATATCTTAATGAATTAACTTATAATGATATATTTATATATTATCGCTTGGAAAAACTCAATCTTGCATGTAACACAAGTCATTAAATTTAATATTTATTGTGTGTGATACAAAATAACTCAATATTTAGTGAATTGAATGATATATAAAATATTTAATTTATTTAAAATTGTAAATTTCTGTAATGTCTCAATGTATTATATTCCATTACATGCTTGGTGTTGTGTTTCATTCATGCTATTGAATACAATGTTATTACTAAATAATTTCATGTTGTTACATAAAATATGTCCAACATTTTCATATAATAAAAAATATAAGACAAATAAGAAATATGTGACGTGAGTTTTTCTTGTCTGCAGGATATAATATATATGGGCTTCTGGTGTTTGGATAGAGCAACATCTTGGGTTGAATAATAGATTGATAAATAATTTAATTGTAAAAAATATTGTGAATCCTAATACACATCTATAAAACTCCACTTATAGAAAATACCTACGGTTAGATGCATAAAACATGAGATTGATAGTCGAGTTGTTGGAGGTCACCTCTTAGATGATCAGTGACGAATCATGCTTCAACGATTAGTGTTCCAAAGGAGTTTGAGGATCTCACCACAAATAACTATGTTAGACCATTATTTAAAATTTTTTGATCTAAATATGACATTGGGAATTGTTTTTTTTACTCCCCATACTGTTTTCCATTTTTGAAACGGAATCAATCCCCCTATCTACCAATTCATGGGACAAACATTCTTCTATGGGTAACGATTTTATCTTCATAGAAATAAAAATTGATATTGGTTGGTATAATTACTAAATATTATTATTTAATCTCCCTTATAATGTAATGATATTGAGTCTAACTCAAACAATAGTTCACGTTAATTCATTTATTTGTGTATTTATTCCACTATTCATCATTTGTTCAATATCATCACACACTTTACGAGGTGGTTCGAAAAATACCCAGTGAATGATCATTATGTAGTAATTATTTGGTGACCGCGATAATTATTGTTGTTTTAGGGGATAATGATGGTGTGTTTGAGGATTGATGATGATGGTGTGTTTGGGGATCAATGTTGTGTTTGAGAACCAAATCATATGAAATAATATTTCATTACCAACTGTATGAGGATGGTTTCAAAAGAATTTCATATTGGCGATGTGATGTGATGACATATAATTCTCAAGTGGATTGGGTGTTTGAAATATTTCCACCATTAATAGGTTGGATCAGTCAGTCTAAGATCAATTTTTACCAGCATATTTAATGGTGTAATCATTTTAATATGTTAAATTACTTTAAATACGTGATAAAATGACGTGTTATGGACAAAATCGATATACACGGATTGTATTCCAAAGAACACAAATAGTGTGGGACCCTTTCATCATTATCTAGTGTTATAGAAAATAAAATATCACATTTTATGTGGGACCTATGACATGCCATGTGACCCATGATTAGTGACATCGTATTTAACCCTAAGGTATATGGGGACATACATGGTGTGTTACACAGTAATTGATATATTACATGAGAACAACCATATACTCACACATGACCAATGTACTCAAACATTGTTAGGTACACACGAAAGGTTATTGTATACAGTCACACCCAACATAAAAAATCATAGGTTGAAGAACATTGGAGTAGATGTGTGATTTACAGAACATAAGAAAAAATATTGTGTACAACTTGTACATGTCATTTACTTTATCTGGTGAAATTTGAGGCCCTTGTTGTATTCGGTGTTCTCCAATGACCCTTGGGTTTGTTCCCTTGTTCTATCCCTATAGGAGTATAATGATGCATTATTCCCCAAGCATAGGGTATGATCCCTCTATTGGATTATTCTCTAATAGTGTTTTGGAATCCCCCAAGAGGCTCAAGCTGTGCTCCTCTATCTACACTTATTCATCCATAAGTGGGGTTTCATGAACTGACTTGATCAACTTTAATGATCTTACAATCCACTATAAAGCGGGTTATTTTTGATGGTTTCATTTATACCCCAGTAGATACGGGTGAAATCCAATATCATTGTATTGATACATTTTGAGTTCTTATATTTAATTCTTCATGATGAGTCTGTGTAAACATGAAATATATGATGTGTGTGATCAGTGTTATCAGACTTATGGATTGAGTTCTAGTGTAAGAGTGTTCAATTAAATCATATCACTACATTTTAGGGAAGAAGTATTATTATGGGATTACCTAGAGAGATAGTGTATATCTTTATTATATCTAGGTTATAATTATTATTTCACATATTTTAAATTTAATTTATTCTTTGATGATGAGATGACAACACTCTTGATTTTTTATGTTTTTTGACTTCAGGATGTCTTACATGATATATATATAGTCACCCCTTCATGTGATCTAACCAAACATGTCATTTCATAAGTATATTATGGGATTTAGATCGAGTCTTATGTGGATATAGAGTTGGAGGATCATAATTTCTCTAGAAATTCCATGGTTCATACCATGACTTGCATTAAATAATAGTTACCTCATTCATAGTAGGTTGTACTTTTTAATACACTTTGTGTAATTTTTTTCATTATTCATAGTACTTGTGTCGTACATTGATGTGGGATAGATATCATGATTTTATTTCATTTCTAGTTGTTAATAATTTAACATTGTTTGTGTATTTGGAGATTTGTGCATGGAAATTGTTACCTTAGTCTAAGGCCTCCATTATGTGTGATATGCCTAGTGATATTATTATCCAACCCCTAGCTTGTTATAAGAGTGATTGGTGGGGGGTTACATTTTTCATGTCACTATCTAGGAAATCTATGATGGTTTGAGTCATGATTGAGTGGTAAAAATGGGGTTCATCATTGGAGCAAGGATTGTTTTTTTCTTACTATGATGTTTTTCATGGTAACTAGGGAAAAAATACTAAATAATGTAATGTTCGGCTCTCAAGAAAGGGAATGCATTGTTAGTGTTGTATCTAATGAATATATTTACCCAGAATATCATTACCTATTTTAAACTCGATTCTTGTACGAACTTTTTGAAGGGAATACATTGGTATAAGCATCATAAAGGAATGTATATTTTTTTACATATCATTCTTAATTCATCTACCAATATATACACTATGAATGTGGTCTGTCATGTCAAATTCATGATTCATCAATAATGATATCATGTTAGGATACTATTATAGGATAATTAGAATAATATACATTGTGATGAGAATTCTCTTCAGGGTTTTATATAGAAGTTGATACCTCCAAGTATTTTTCTAGCCTTACCACCACCCATTGAGAAGATAGTTTCACCGAATATTTAGTATGGTTATGTGTGCCAAATAAGAATATATTATGAGTTTTAGATTCATAGAAAGGTAAATTTTGTTTGTGAGCCAGACCATTAGGGGGATATGGACTTTCTTGAGGTAGTTCAATGATATTTTTTCCCAGTGAGAAACCCTCCAAAATGATAGTTTTCATAGAAATGAGTATTCTACAAGTATCCTTACGGTGATGGTGGATTACAAAAACTCTGAATCTTGACATGGTTACCCACTCATTAAAATAGTTTCATTTTATCACCATATTAGTGTTCTATTAATTGATATTGATAGTTGTGTGCATCTATGAGTCTCTAGAGCTATATTAAGGAAGCATGGTTGTGATCGAGTATTCACAGAGGTTTACTAACCTCTCATTATACACCATGGATATAGTTCGATAATCACAATTCCAAGAATGGATAGTACAACATGTCCTCTATAGATATATCAATGGTTTTGTTAAATATCTTTTCATTCTAACTTATGCTATGGTACATGAGCGTTATTTGGTAGTGGATAACATATTGATGGATCACTCGCCAATAGTTGGTGCTGGTAGTGGGCACCCTAATTTTGATAATTCTATAGAATAATTCAATCATTATAATTAGGGAATAATGAAAGCTAGGAATTTATAGAGATACTATTAGGACTAATGATATTCTATTCTAAGCTCATGGGATGGTTCCAATCAGCATTTGTAGAGGTGATGGTACTATTTCTATGGATGGGGACATCTCAAATATGATTGTATGAACTATCGTACAACTAAGAGAGATGCAGTCAGAAAACTAGCTTGGTAGAGGTAGTATCTATATTAATTAATTTCTCAGTGATGTAGAAATGTAAGAGGTGTTGGTTGAGTAGCAATACTTGGCATATAATTTTTCAATTTCAACCACCACCCCTAGGTGGTCACTTCCAGGCTTAGTGAGCAGCTGGTCTTGCATGAGGATAGTAATAGAAAATGGAGGACTATGACCCAAAGTTAACATGTATTATTTAATGTATAATATATGTTTTTTACTTAATATATAGAATTGATAGACATAATCACAATGAATTTTTTCCTTCAACATATATTTTTTGATATTTAGATATGTTGGTAGATCCATTTGTTCAACCATTACAAAAGGATATTCATACTAGAGGGGATTTAGTAAGAACACACATCTATAGATATGTTGATATAACTCTTGGTGGTGTGAAATTGGAATCACTTTGTAGAAATGATAATTCATTCTGATTTCATTTTAAGTATAGACTGTCTCAATATAGTTCATACAGAGATTGATATTTTTAGGCGGGGGATGTGGTGCTTCCATGTGGATGAGATGATATTATTCTCTATCATGTCAAATAAAACCAGAAATATCTATATGGGATCATATATCGGAGGATACATTTGATTAGTCATCAATCAGATATTATAATTTGTGGACAAGAAGATGTTATGTGCTTCCAACTTTCTACATTAATGGAGGATTATGATGATGTATGTACTGAGGATGTTTCATACATTCCTAAATATCAGGATATTAGATTATACAAATAATATCACCAAGATAGTACCCTGATATCATCTCCAGTACTATAAATGGATCTTTAATGACTTCAATAGCTTTTTTTCATGTTATAGGAGTTTCATAAGAATGGATTTATCATACATGGAGATTCCATCAGGGCAGCTCTAACTTTGTTCACCAAGAAGGATAATGCGAGCTTGAGGGTATGTGTAGATTACATTCAACAAAATAATGTTACATATTAGAATAAGTATCCAATATTTATAATCGATGGCCTTCCATATTAGTTGAAATGGGAGAAGTAGTCCTTGAATAATAGCCTCACGTTCGGAAATCACCATCCCTGAGTTCATGAAGAGGATATAAAAAAGAAGATATTTTTTCTATGGGATCTATAGATATTTTGACATGCATTTCAGTGTAAAAAAATACCCATCATTGTAAATGGTAATCATGTACCAAATATTTTATCCCATCATATATTTTTTCTTGGTAGTCTTCATTGATTTCATTATGTTGTACTTGGTATCCAAGGAGGATAAGATAAGATATATTAGGATGGACATGGATCTATATAAAGAGTACCAAATTTAAAGTAATTTCATGTGTTTTTAATTCTAGATTCAAGAGGTCCACTTACTAGAACATGTAATCTCATGAGAAGGGGTATCAGTGGACCTAGTGAAGATCTAGGTAGTTCTAGCTTGGTAGGCAACCAAGAGTGTGACTAAGGTGCAGAGAATCATTGGTTTAAAGGAAACTATCATATATTAATACTGAAATTCTCATGTATAATTCCACTATTGAATACATTGACTAATAAGGGATTTACCTTAATATAGTTGGAGTGGTTCTACCTAGATATTTATTATATTCAGTAGTGGATGAAGAGCACCCCAATCTTGATGCTTCCAAAGGACAATATTGAGTACCAAATATTCTATGATTCCTTTAGAATATGGAAAAATTTGACCTGATGATATGGAACGTAGAGATCACATATAAGTCCTATTAACTAGGACCACATGATAAGAAATAACCAACCACTAATTTAGAGTTGGTAGTAGCAGTCATCTCCTTGAGGATTGGAAAACAATTATTAGAGTCATGTGGATTATCATATTTTTCTGATCACATTATTCTTAGGAATATAATCTCATAGATGGATCCCAACTAATTGAAGGGGGATCTAAATTTTCTCCATGATTATGAATTTGATATATTCTATACTTCTAGGAAGTTTAACTTTGTAGAAGATTATCTCAACGAGAGATCTTGTTTGATGTTTATGATAGATGTGTTATATAATTTGCAATTATTACAACTATATATAGTGGAAAATTATCATGTTCATTTCCTCAAGTTGAGGATTGTTAAAACTCTGATTCTATAGCATGTTATGGAGGATTGATTTGGTGATACCGAGAGTCAGACCTTGGTTATTTAGATAGCAATTAGATGTTACTCAGATATATTTTCTAATGGTGGGGAGAATGTGATCCTTTTATGAGGATGAAACATGGAACTAGTGATTTTGCTTAAAGATTTTTTTATTGATTATCATATGTCCCACATAGTGGTATATGTAGGAGTTGTGAAGATGTACCAAGACATTAAAAATTAGTTTTGGTGTCTAGAAATGGAAAAGTTTGTAGAATAGTCTAGAAGAAGGTTATAGTTGGTTTGGATCGAACCCTTACTATGAAGGAGTGTAAGATGGATGGTCTCTCAGTAGGATTTGTGATTGTGTTTCCACTATCATATATAGAACATTATACTATCTTGGTTATTGTCGACAGACTAACTAAGTCATCCCAATTTCTATCAATCCATGTGAAAAGGTCAATAGAGAACGTGGGATTCCTTTATGTCCATGGGATAGTATCAAATCATTGAGTTCCCTTTACACTTTTTTTATTACATGATTATCACTTAAAATTTTGATTATTGATAGTATTTGCATATCCTCTTGGGAATTATTTTTGGTTGATCATGGATTATGTCCTCTAGAGAGACAACTACACTAAGTGACTGTCATGGTACTAGAGGACATGCTTCTTGCTTTCATGTTCGAATTTTCCTACAGTTGGGGGAATGAACTACCCTTAGTATAATTTGTTTGTAGAAATAGTTACCACTCCACCATTAGTTTGGTACCATTTCAAGACATGTATGGGAGACCATGTAGGTCACCACTTTATTGGACTGATTGAATGGGGTTTGAAGTAATAGTCCCAGAGTTTATGAAATAAAAATGGATAATGTTTAGATCATCAAGTATTATATGAGTGCTACCTATATTAATCATAATACTTACATATTTTGGATAAAAGGGCCTTTTTAGTTCAATGATGGTGTATATGTGTTCTTAAAGGTCATTCATTAGAAATGATTATAGAGATCTGTATGGGGTCAAATGTAATCTCTTAGATTCATCATCCCATCCCATATACCTCATAGGGTCCATTAGGTGGAATAATTATTTTCCCAACCACTAATGTTAGACCTGGTACATGATTTATTCATTGTGTCCCAACTGAGGAGTAATGTGAACATCTTGACACATGTTATATAATGGGGTTAGCTTGACATTAAGGATGGAGATACCTTTATAGAGATCGAGGATTGACAAGATAATTTCTTTCAGGTGTGAGAGATTTCATGGGTGTATGGCCAATTATTGAACATAAATCTTCAGTAGATTACCTCAGATTTAGAGAAACAGATGTGATCCTAGTATTCCCATATTCTTTTATATGTTTTTATTTTTCAGTATGAAAATCCTTAATGTGGGGAGAATTTAATGACTTTGTTTTTACTTCTAAAACACTAGATTATCTTAAGGAATATTTTCGAGGATATTTACTGATTCATCACATGATTTAGGGGATTAGGGAGGTTAATAATGACATAAAAAAATATTAAATACATTTTACCATGCAAATGTTGTTTTTCTAAAATAGTGTAATGACTATGAAACATAGTATCTATTGAAAATTATGAGTCTTCAATTTAATATGGGATGTGGGTTTTACCATAGGAATGACATAATCATTATGCTCATTGGATGTTTGGAATGATCTCTATCATGGGTAGAATAACTGTTAAATAAAGTATTTAAATTACTAAATTGTTGATAACTTGAAAAAATACTAATACCCGTATATAAAATCCTACTTATGGAAAATTCCTATGGTTTTCCACATAACCCTATAGATTTATAGAGGAGATGTTAAAGGTGAACTCTAGGAAGATCAATGATTGATCGTAATTTATTGATCAGTGCACCAAATGTTTTTATATATCTCCACAAAGACATAGATGTATGGATTTTCTGCAGTAATGATTGATCCAAACTCATGGTAGGAAATTTTTTTGTTGTATAATCACTGTATTATTTTACCTTTATCTCACATGAATCAATCACCCTGACAATTGATCCACAGGATGACCATTGTTTTATGGGTATAATTTTTGTCTTCCTTCAATTAGAAGTTGATATAGTTCTTTTATAAATATAAATAAATATCCTTCATTCATATTTTTAATGTAATGGACTGAGTCCAACTAAAAAAATGGCCAAGATTTATTCTTATATTGTTATTGTTTTTATTTCTTCCACCATTCTTGATGAATTTATCATTATAACACCCATTGAACAACTATTTAGAATACACCCAATGAATAATCCTTAGGTGATAATTCATTGGTGAAACCAATCATCATTTTCGGTTATGATTTTTGATCAAAAGAAAATGTTAGGGTTGCTTATGATGATAAATGATAAAACTACTGATCAGAGGAGGTTGGATTCATGATATTTTCATCTTGGAAATGTAAAGAGATAACGGATGATTCCAAAGTATATTCGGAAAGAAGAATCTTGAAAACATTCATCAGAAGGCTCATTAATGCTCAGATACATGGTCTTCAGAGAATTTTTACATTAAATCAAAGGCATTGTCAACGAAAATGGAAACATGTGGAGAATTAGTGGGTTTTGGAAAATCCCAAAATACACGGTGTGTAGCTGAAAGATCACACATGTCATGGGACATTTAATATTTTCACAAGAGTAATTAATATATAAAATTTTACACACCATGAGATACATACCAATTTTCATTTAACCCATGACATATGACCTGACTTGTATTGATGGGGTACAAGGCCACAAAGACAACCATGTACACCCACACAACCAGAAAAAATGTGAATGACCATGTATTTGGACCCATCCAGAGTTTGACGACATAACCAGGCACACATGAAAGGACAACTTGAATGGGCATGACAAGACTACATGGGCATAGTTTGATAAACATGGGAATATACACAAGAATATCCAGATATAACGAGACACATTGTGTACACCAAGTAAAAACCATCTTCTCCCTCTAGTGTAGTTTGAGACCCCTGTCACATTCAGTGTAGACTAGTATACCTAGGGTGTGTTCCATTGTTCAGTACCTATAAGGGTATAGTGAGGCATCATATCCTGATCTTTGGATGTAATCCCCTCTATGGTATTAGTCTCTGATAAAGTTTAATAATTTCTCCCTGAGGCATGAGGTGTAATCCTCTATCCCTACATATTCATGCTTATGCGAGGTTTTATGAGTCATCATGAGAAAAATTAACTAGTGTATATTACCCTACCTAGTTGGTTATTATAGATAAGGTTAGGTATAACCCACCAATCCTTGGAGAAATATCTTATCTATATTTACATATCATCTATGTTCTAGCATGTATTTCTTCATAGTGATTCCCTATATGAATTTCATCTTGGAGGAATAAAATCAATGTAATAAAACTTATGGAGTGAGTTACCAAAATGATGATTACATTGAATAAATGATATAGATTATATACTGTAAGTATTGTTGTCAATTTACATGTATAATTTTGTATATATTTAGTATATATGGGTTATTATTTTTATTTCTCATATTCTGATTAACAATATTTTTTTATGAAGACATGACTTCTCTTTTGATGCTTTATGTTTTGTGATTTTTAGTTGTCCTACTAGGTATGTATATACTCACCCATACATAGGATCTCCCTACACATGTTTTTTCATATGAATATGGTGGTACTTTTTCTAGAGTCTTCGGTAGACTAAGATTAGGAATATCATGGTTGATCTAGAAAGACTGTGGTTCATACCGCATTTTTCTCTTGATAGTAGTCCCGTCATTCCTTGAATGATGGAAAAGTTTTACATTTTTTGTTGTATTTTATTTGGACCTTTTATCTATTCCATTACTTCTTTTTTACAATATTGTGGGATAGTTGTTTAGTGTAAATTTCAATTCATGTTTCTCTCCTTTTACCATTAGGTGGTTATTTGTAGATGTGTGTGTGTGTGTACACAGGTACCATAGTCTATTTCCTCTCATGTGTGTGATATGCCTAGATCGCATTGGTATCCATCTCTAGGATTATTGTTTGTAGTCTTTTGGTGTCAAATTCAGCTTGTTTCATGTGATAAGGGTCCCTCTAGGCTCAGTCTTGACACATTATATTTGGCCACCTAGTTTACATGATTGATTCATTTACCACATTCATGTGGATTTAATGATCATATATTACATTGAATATGGGGGCTGAGAATATTAAATATCATTTCCAATATGTTTTCATACATAACCAATAGGAATTTTGGGGTAAAAAAATCATTTATTCCCTTGATAATAAGGATCCATATGTTTATGTGAACAATGGAATAACTCCTCCACCACTCAATTTATCATAAATAAAATAAATGTTTTTCAATATTATATAATCATATTTTTTGCTTCATAAATATAATAAGTGAGCCATATTTATAGTGAATCAATATATTATTTGACCCAATTTTATCATCCCATGACTTCATATACTAATGTGTTCAATCATCTGTCCCTCAAACCCCAAGACCAGTGGATATGAGTTCAATCCCACTATGTTTCTTATCTAATGTAAATTAAAACCATTACTTCACTAGTTGATATCACCTATGGGTCATTTCATTCATTCCCCCATCTAGTTACCAGTAGATAATATGTGAATTAAAATAGACCCCCAATCTTGTGTAAGACTCAATCTAAAAGGTATTTATTTTTACAATCCCAATAATGACCAATTTCTACTATTATTGAATTATATATACCCAAAAAACATATAACTATTACATTATTTTTAACATAACATTGTAGACACATCCTTCTTGGGTGAATGGGCCTAAAATTAACACCATTGGTAGTGGATTCATGACCATAAAAACAAAAAAAATTATTATCATAGGACTATAAAATGTATAGCGTGCACAATTAAATAGAACAGAATATTGTGTTGTTTTAATATCTTCATAGGGATATATAAATATAACCTCCAAAGGTACCAATATGTATTATGACCTAAATTTAACCCTCTAATAATTCTAAACCATTTTAAATGGAATTAGACATAAAAGATACAATTATTTACTAGAATATGTTCAAAATTATAGCAATCTCTTAAAAGTTTCCCAATTTTTACGAGCTAGGAAACCTTTAATTCATAGGTGATGATATAGTGAAACCCCACTCAAACCCCATAACAAATCCTAGATAGTGATAAACAAAAATGTATCCTATAATACTTTTTATATAGTTTAATACTATATCATTACATAAAAACCATTATTGATGAGAAAATATATCAGCAAGAAGGTGAGATATCATAAACCATATCATCACATCAGTAGTGATAGAATAGGAAAATCTATTGGTGATGATTCTATAACCCATCATCCTCCCTAGTGATGGTTCAGTGGGTAAAAATTCTTTTTTATATGGTATAAAATTATAAATTTCCCTCTTATAAGGATTTAAATTTTAAAATAATTACACTTGTACACATCATCATGTAATATGTAGGATATTATTCAGTCTTATATAATGATACAAATTAATTTAGTCACTATTTTAATATTTAGTTCTTATGGACGAATCCTTTTTAATGGTTACTCACCCAACTGATATAGAAATAGATATTGAACCATCATGTACTTTTTTTGGTAATTCTTTAACAGATGAATTATTAATTCTATAAGAGATTCCAAAACAAATTATAAGATCCTCATGAGATGTGATTTATTCTTATTCTCTATGTTTTTGAAAATGATATTATATGCATCAATAACTCATGATATTGACCAACCAGTGTTAAAAAATTATCATGTGATAGTGGAAATATTAAAATAAAAAAATAATAAATTTATGAAGAAAACATTAATCCTTTTGTCGTGATAGAGACTGATCTTGTAACACCCCTGGAAAAGTGAGACTTAAAAGGCTAAATGCTACTACCCATGTCAACAAGGTGGACCTTTCTTTTCAGGAGCCTATCTGATTAGAACTCCACAGTTAACCATGCTTAGCCTGGAGTAGTAATCAGGATGGGTGACCTTCTGGGAAGTTTCCCAAGCTGTGTGTGAGTGAGGAAAAAACACACTAAAAGAACACGTTTTGGCATGTGGGGAGAGTCATTAGTCTGATTAGCGACCCTAGTGAGTAATAGACTATGGTGTGATTGGAGGGAAACCATGGTATTATAAAAGACCCTTGGGGTCATATGACAAGGTTTATGGCCTGGGGAAGTGGGTCGTGACAAATGGTATCAGACCCAATACCCAGCCGGAAGTGCTCAGGCACTTCCTGGGTTTGAGGCTTGGGGTCCACAATGAGGGTGTTGTGCATTAAAGGGGTGGATAAGGTAACACCCCTATAAAATTGATACATAAAAGGCTAAATGTTACTACCCATATCAAGAAAGTGCACCTTTATTTTCGGGAGCCTACCTCATTAGAACTCCACAGTTAAGCATGCATGGCATGGAGTAGTAATCAGGATGGGTGACCATTTGGGAAGTTTCCCAGGGTGTGTGTGAGTGAGGAGAAAACACACTGAAAGAACAAGTGTTGGACTATGGGATAGTCATTATTCTGATAAGCGACCGTAGTGAGTAATAGCCTATGGTGTGATGGGAAGGCAACCAAGGCATTACAAAAGACCCATGGGGTCAGATGATAAGGTTTATGGCCCGGGGAGGTAGGTCGTGATGGATCTATCATACTGGATTATTTATGGTGTTTCATAGATGGATATCTTATTTTTTATTTTAATTCTTCAATTTTATCACTAAAAATACTAAATTATATACATAAAAAGGTTCTACAACCACAATATAGCCATAATTGTGTAGTGAAGGAAAATTTTGGTTTTGTTATCTTTTATGACTATACTAAAACACTATGTAATTATGTCACTAACTCTATCATGGATATAATATAGAGTTACAAACATTACACTGATTAGTTCCTTCAATTAAAAATAGTTAATTCTCTAGGGTATGATGATGTGACTACAACACTTGTTGTTTCCTTGGAGAAAGTAAAGGGGATGACGCCCTAGAGGCTAATAGAATGACCAAGATCTAAATGGGGAAGGTAGACTGTTTTCCCACATCCAATATCTTGAGAATATATCCTCTAATTGAAAAAAATTAATTCCTCTTATACATGGAGATGTTTAGAGAAGACTCCAATAGTTTACAAATACTTTTATCAAATCCTCATAAAAGGGATGCAAACTAGTTTTCCATTTTAATGGAAAAATAGATCTAGATTTCCTAGAGGTTTCGATTAAACTACACATATGTTTTTCCAAACTAGGGTACCGAGGATTGGGTCCCACCATAGTCACATTAGCCTCAATCTTCTATTGGGCACTAACTCACCCAAAAAAACATTCATAGAACTTTGAAATTATCCCTTTAAACAAAGTGATGAATTTTCTATATCCTATGTACATGTCCTTTCGGAGGTCTTAGTTTCCCAATAAGGATTCTTGGGTGGCCCCAGGGTATGACCTTACTTTTGTAATTAGAACATAATATTATTAAAAATTGTGGAGTGGATCCGTAACTCCATATTTGTTTGTAATTGTTTTTTTGCCTTTTATACTCTATATATTCATGTTCTAATTTTTTTTAATTTTTTACTTCTCTAATATATTTATAAGATATAATGGTTTTTCATTATGGGTCCATTAAATACTTTTAAAAGAAACCTATAATGTTAATTTTTTATAATTTTCATTATTTAGTATTTAGTTTCTTCAAAAAAAAAATTGAACCTCAAAATAATCATTATAAACCTATGGATTTTATGCCTTAACCATAAATTGATATTTTTAATTCATAAAACAGTATTTTAAAAAACATCACATGTATGTCTTAACCATGAAATGGAATTTATGAACCATTTGAGTATATTAGAAATATTCACGAGTCTTTATCAAGTGAAAATTATATTTTCCAAAAAAAAATTGATTTATTTAAACATTATGATAAAAAATCCAGACCATATAAAGGAATTCTCCAAACATTACAAAGGATGTGTATGTACCAATTGAAAACAAACCTTATGCTAAAGAGCATAGGAACTTTCTAAACATTGTGATCCTCAACCATATGATATGGAACATTGTAAAGACTAACATTATAAAGGATGTTTAAGTAGATGATAATCAACCCTATACAGATGAACTATAAGATATTATAATACCATATGATTTTTTTCAAATAATATTACATTGATTAATTTAAATTAAATATTTTTTTCTTGAAAGTTTTATTGGGTTTTTAATTAATATATTTAGATAAATATATTTGGTGTCTATATTAAACATGTGTATTATTTTACAGAAACACATGATCTATTTCTCAAAAGTGTAAATGTGTAGTTCAATGATAATGAATGAAATATCTATAAAAATGATAACTATATAACCTAAATTGTGTGATAGATGAAAACATTATTGATGAGAAGATTTAAATGTGTTAACAAAATGAACACTCCAACTAAAACACACTTTCTCAAACATTATCATAAAAGAAATTCCACTGTTGTTTTTGCAATGCTGAGACATTTTGTTTAATAATTTATAAAATCATTTTATTTGAAGTTATATTCTTCCAATAATTTATGTGGGTTTCATATTTGGTTTATTCTTATTTTGTAAAAAGTAGGACCATGTAGGATATACAACTCTTAAAATGGTATGTTTGGGTTATTCCTCCCCATATGAAGAAGGTTTTTTTGGGTTATGTCACCAGGGTTTGAAAAAGTCATGTTATAATCGATTGTGACTTCCCATTAATGGTTAGTTGCGTATTGGTAATACCTCCACTATAAAACATAGTTTGTTATTGGTTTTTGACACCTCTATAAAAGTATTTATATTAGTGGGTCCCATTTCTCTTGGGAATAGATATTAGTGAAGATTAATCATAGGATAAATTTAATCAAAACTACTATAAAACCCCCCCATTATCATATTATTTATTTTAGGATGCACTATAATCTTTTTGAACATTTATAAATTTATAAATACTTTAAATAATTATAAACTGGCTTTATCACCCATCACTTATCATTTAGACAATTTAATCATATGGTTAAAAAATTAATATTAGGGATGATCCCTTTAGATATATACCCTTTGTTTGACGCTAAGTTATATATAATTACTAATAAATTTATCAATAACGTAATAATATTAGGGAACATATCTTTTGAGATATAAGGAATAAGTTATAATGATGGTAATATTTCTCAAAGACCTCCATTATTTTTTGGCATAGATTCAATAACTAAATATCATTAAAGTAATATTTTCATAACTAGTTTAACATTGATCAATAGAAAATCATAGTGAGACCATACATATTAACAAATTTTGACCCTAAATCATTTCATATTAATGTATTTGTAAAGAATGTCTTGAAATAAAAAGTATTTAATATAATAATGTTTTATTGGATGAAAAGTGTTTTCCGTGTATCTGAATACAAATCTACACATAAAATTTTTAGAATAATTTATTTTAAACATTACGAAACCAAAAATAAAAAATGAATCAATCGGGTAATTTTCGGAGAATAATATAAATATTTTAAAAAGAGTGAAGATGAATATATAAATAAAATTTTCAATCGATTTTTGGTACTAAAAATGTAATGAATTATTTTATAGAAACATTTTATAAGATATTTTTTAATGAAAGTATATTTTAATCATAACCTAAGCAATAGAATTCTATGAAAGTTTATATTAATGAATTTTAGAATTTTAGAGAACATACTCATGAAAAAATTATTGATTCTTTATTATATTATTAATTTGAACTAAATTAACTTGTTGAAGAAGAGTACACTAAAATAAGGCATTGAATTAAAATAAAATATTCATGTTACAACATAATGTTATGATTCTGATATACAATAAAGAGAAAAAGATTAATTCACTCAAGTAACTAATGGAATTTACATGAGAAAAAAGGCCAATCTAAAAGAACTAGAAGGTACTATCCATATTATGGTCATAATGTGAATTAAAAGTCTAATATTTTTTTCTAATGTCATTCTGAAATAAATTTGTTATGAATAAAGAATAAAAGTTCATATCATGACTGAATGTCTAATTATAATGAAAAACAATTAATATCAAGCTGATAAAAAAAATCTAATATATATTTTACAGTTGGTTGGATATGTAAAAAGGAATGAGATTATTGAGAAAAATCTGGAATAGAAAAACAATCAGAAAAATCATTTATAGAAACTAAAAGGTAATGACCATGGATAACCTATATTCAATGATATATATTCATAAACAAAACTTTTTCACAAAATTTATTAATAAATTCTTATATGATAACAGTTTTATTTTTATGAAATTATTCATATGATCATATGTCAAAATTCAAATATATGTGTAATTGTTAGAGTAAAGCGATAATATGATGGAATGGGTAGTTATTATTATAATGATTAAGAAATATCAATATTATTTGGAGTGTGTAATCTTTTGATTATGATAAAACAAAAATTTTAAATTATGATTAACTAAAATAATGTTGCTGAATTTACAAACACAAAAATGATGAATAAGATAGAGTATCATATCAGTTTTGGTGAAAAAAATAATAAAGGAAATAATATTTAATTTCCAATGTTCTCAGAATCTTAGACTAATCACACATGGAAATGACTTCATATACTTAGAATATTTTTATGGAATACCTAAAACAATATTGTAGTAGTTAAATGTTGTATCCTGAACTATCACATTCTATAGAGAATTTATTATCAAGGATATTTAAATAATTAATTTCTTATTGTTAGAATATTATTTTAATAAAATAAATATCATTTATGAATTCATATTAATTATATAATCTTAAGTCGAATGTTTTGGTTTATTCCAAAAAGATTTATATTTAGTGGAATAGTTAAAATGCCATTTTTGTTGAAACCATGCCTCTTATAGAATTAATAGAATGTAAGGATAAACATAAAAAATAAAATAAAAAATATTCATTTAATAAATTATATTTTTTATTTTAAAATATTCTTTGAACATAAAAATCATATGTCCAAAAATTTTGAAAACTAATTTTAAAAAAATGCAATAAAACCAAATTTCCTTCTTTTAATTGTATAGATTATTTTCTAAGTGATTTTTTGTCCTCACACTTAAAGATAAAAGTATGAAAATTACATATTTCTAATAAACCAATTTATATAATTTAAAATATTAAATAATATAATTTTACCTTTAATATAAATTTCATGGGTGGAACAATATTTTTATAAAAATAGTTTATAAATGATTAATTTTTTTCATTGAAAATTAACATTAGAAACCTTTATAAATTATATTTGATAAATTTATTTAAAATTAAAAATCTATAGGATTTAATTAGGTAAATATTAAATCATTCTTTTTTATAGTTTAGTCACTAAGGATCAAAATTAAATACAAATGTGAATATAAATTAGGGATGAAGATAAATGTTAAATGAAAATTCCTTAAAAAATCATAATTATATAAAAATGGAGTGGTTGAGGTTATTTTATACCTACATAACATTTACCTGATCTTTTTTTTATTTCTTGGACATTTCCCCTTGAATATTATCTTTACATTACCGAAAAATTAAGGGTTATTCCTACAAACTAAAATTCCTTTCACTTATAAAATTGTAACACATCCACCACTACAATACTAACCTATAATTTGAAATTATTATTGATATTATTAAACATTTCTCCACATATAGCCACTATCTCATTAATAATATTTTGTTCACCATTATAAAGCAGTATAACTTTATTTCCAAGGAGAACTACAATGAAAATTTATCTCCCTAGTGTGATTGTTACAAAAAACATTGTATTTCCTACTGATTATCATCATTATAATTTATTATTGAAACACTAATATAATTATATTACTCTAATAATAACTAAATAATATTATTATGGTTCTGTTATAATTCTATTATGTAAAAAATCATAATCATTCATTAAATTAGTGTATCTTCATTTTTTTGTTTTTTTAACCACATACATGAAGAATACTACGATTTGTTTCAAAAAAAACCATGAGAACATTATGACAAAAATAAATAATTCACATGTGTAAATTATTTTTTATTTTTTATTTTGGATATTTTATATAAATATTAACTTCATTAAAAAAGAATACATGCTTTAATCAACAATAATCATTGAAATATGCTTTTCATAGACTTCATCATCGTAGATAAAGCCAAAAAACCTCATGCCTGGAATTTGAAACAAAATTAATAATAATAATAAAATCCCTAACCATATAATTAATTACCTAGTAAGTATTAACTTTATATGAATAATCAATACAAATACTGCTATTATGAAACCAATTCAAATTATGAAAACTATGAACATTGGATGTTGAAAATGGGTTAAATTCATATACCGATTGACTATTAATAAATAGTATAAATGAAAATGGAAAAAAAGTGAGGTTAACAATTTAGTCATTAATATATATATGTTTTTTATATATGGTGTTAAATAATGTTTTCATAAGTCAAGTTAATTGGAAAGGTTTTTTCTTTTAAAAGTCATCACTTTGAGTCGTGTTATGTGTTATGAACAAGACTTCCATTATGTATTGTATATATAGACTTTTTTATATGATCTATTATCAAACTCCATTAGTAACGTTTTTTAAAATTCTAATTTCAATCCCGACCTTTTCTGTGGTTTTTATTTAATTACTACCCAAGGAATAAGTGGGGTTTTATATATTAATTTTCATTCATTGGTAATAATGTTATGTATTCCATATATTTCCATTTCCATGGTAAATATATTATAATGTAATACTTTTACCACATTTCATATGATTTTTACGTGATTTATAAGTAAATATATATATCCCTTCATCATGTTCTTTTGATTCATGAATTTAAAAAACCATTTCGAAACTCAATCATATCAATTATTGAAAAACCATCCATCATTTTGGTAATGTTAAAGTCTGTTTCATATATTTGAAAATAAATCCCCTTGTGGATAATGGTATGTGGAAGAATATTTGGAATAGATAAACCTTATGTTAATCACCCTAAATGTAGGTTTTGATAAATGGCTAAAACTTCAATCTGATACACATTGAGTGGGATTAAGACTACACACCTGAAAAGACACTCCCTTTGGATATTCTATGGAATACCCAACTACTCTTTATCAACCATGATGAACAATGTTATCTACAATTTACATGGATGCAACAAAATTAATTCTACGTAACCAATTATTATCATCTATAGATAAACTTATAGATTGTATATTCCCTCACCATAATATTATTTTGATAAAGTTAGTTAAGTATACACTACATCTTATGTGTAAATTTAGGCTTGTTCTCCAAGATATAAACCTTATTTTATTGAATGAGGAAGTATTGAATTTTTGTATTTATCATTATATAGATAAACATGTTTTTTATCAAGAGGCTCCTTAATTAATGGTTTATGTGTCCTATCGAATATAATGGTATTTTAATTTTACATAATCATGTTAGCAATTGTATCCATATTTATATAGCCCCTTGATGAATTTATATGCCTCATGAGACAAAATAGGTTTGTTTGTTTTTATACATCTCTATATATCATAAAAGTTACTTCGAATAAGGAAATGATAGTATGTTTTTATATTTTGAATTAAGCATTTAATCTATATGATATTAATGATTTTTTTTACAATGAATTCATCTATTTTTGTGGATATAAAATTCCATCTATTTCAATTGATTATAGATGAATATTTCTATTTATTCCTTTAATGTAATTTATTTCATATTTATTTTATTATAAAGTCTTAAATATTTTAGTCATTACTAAGCATCTGAGCTAACCATTATTTTCTCCCTTTCCCCATAAATCCAAGATGAGTGTTATGTGTAATTTCATGGAAATGACTGAAGACCTATAATGTTTCTCTATACGATATATTTTTATTGAAAAACCATGGGTCTTAGAGGAAGGAACATGAATTTTGTTATGTATTCCATGAAAAAGGTAATCAGTATCCTGAATGAATTATTTTTTAGGAATTATATGATTCTAATAATGATAATTAGTAAAATATAATATAAATACAATCATTTTACAAGGATTTATTATGTATGAAATTTGAAACTTTTTAAAAATAAAAAATTAAGAATATTGTAAATATTTTTACCTTACACCAAAAAGGCATTGTATCCTTTCGATCTTTTTGTGATGATTTTGATAAATATTACCAAATTCGAAAAGATAATCATAGAACCTTCGTAGTTTATCTATGTACTATTCCTAAATTCCATATCTCATGTGTGAGATTATCCATTTTTGATGATGTTATAGAATATCATATAAAAAAGAGATAAGAGAAATAGAGATATGGGTTCCATGGAGGTTCATACAACAATCATGTTTTAAAAAAACACAATTGTATGGTAATAGGATTGATAAATTCATCAAGGGAACTCCTTGATTATCCTATACTATTTTCATGCATTGAAATACCTGAATAAATACAATGGATAGTTTTTGCATTATTTGAAATTACTAAAAAATGTTTCAGATTATGAAATGGTATAATAATTGATGTCTAACAAGGGAGAATATTAACGAATAAAATATTATCATTTCATTTTCATGGAACTACATACATTGCGTGAAATTATAATTTTTCAAGCAATTTTTATATTTAACATATATATTTTTAAGGCATTAGTGAATAACTCCTTCATTCTCCCATATTCCCTAAAGACTAATAGACTTTGTTTCTTTGCACCTTATAATATATCATATATAATATATTTTTAAACCATATCAAAAATTCATTTTGAATGATTACTAAAACACATTGGGAAACCTATCAAAAACATCTCAATGTATCTGATTATATGAAATATATTGTAAATACACATAAAAAACATTAATATTAACTCTAAAAAAATATACAATAAATCTCAAAGTCAAACTAAATCCTAAACTAGTTAACCACATGGTTTGAATCTATGATCCTTTATAGAATTCATAAAAATAAGAATAACCAAATATAAATATTAAGGTTTATACATACCTCAAGAAAAGTTTCAATACTACTCAATCTATAAAGATATCTTTTTTGATCTCCATAAAACTCATTTATCTCTATATCAATGTACACCAGTTTACATCACATGAAAAAATGAATTCTCATATTTCCCCTTTTTTGAAGACATATGGTGACTATGGGGAATGAAACTTGTGAAACCCTTATAGGAAACTTCTATGTTCTCAATTAAAATGGTGTGGACTGAATTGTTTGATTAATAAATTACATGTCATGTATCCACATGGATAATCACATATAATACTTATTATCTATATATATATATATAATATCGACGTGTGGTCACACACTCCCACATTATATCTCAATCAAGGGCTCTGATTACATAATCATAATATGAGAGGAAATATACAATTTTTTTAATATTCTACAAAATATATGATCAGAAACATACCCACCACCCACCCATTATCTCTGTCAATATATAGACTTTCATAATTGGCTAATAAATTTTTGAAGGTCTCATGCTTGGTATCTTTCCATAATCATGTTTTTGGGACACAAATATGGTCCTTGAACCCCATGTATAACTATAGAATATCTATATGACACAACATATTGTATACTTAGTATTTCATTCTGAACACACAAATATTCATTTATATGTCTTGTGCCTCATGTGAATATTCATCATCCTCAAAAATAATCCTTCTAATGATAAATCTTGACATTTTATCATAACCTATAATACTAAATGATGAGCATCGATTCTGGATAAGCTTAAAGTCATACATTGAGAGGTAAATTATAATTGAACTTAATGAAATGTATATCAATATATACATTTATGTTTCCAACTTGAATGAGTGATAAAAATAATGTTTCTTTTAATTTGATACATTTTCATATTATTGAAATCATAAAAAATATTTAATAAAATGAACATAATAACTTATTTTTCATATCATATCTGAAAACAAAAATATAAACCTTATGTTTTATAAAATTTATGGGTTTTTATAACACAATACATCATATATAATCAATTTCATATATGTATGTGACAATAAAATAACACCCTACAACTAAATGATTTAGTGAGAAAAATCTATAACGAGAGAGAATATGAATAATAATTAGATTTAGGAATCATATTCATAATAGTTAAAATTTTCAACAAATTCAAACAAGTAATTTCATGATGTCAAATTTTACTATGTTATATTTTTTTGTTTACATAGAAATTTTTTTATAATCTTCATCATCATCCTTGGGACCCAATTCCATTAAATGTTTCCATTGAAATTATTTAACTACTTACATTATTATTTCACAAACATATTCATTTCTAGGGTAATGACACAAACACATTAACCTATGATCAATGATCTCTATTACTGGTTAATTTTGTACTATTCCTTGTTTAAACATAATACCACTATATTTTTAGATGTTATATTCCTTTCAAAATATCTTGTTATGAAACAACACATACCTTTTGTGTTAGGTAATATAATAAATTTTCATTATGTAGGAATATTAAAAAATATATACTATTTTTTCCATATCATATGTGGTTTTCATTATGTTTAGAACATTTTGAAACAATTATTTATTAATATTTATAGACTATATGTGGTGGGAAAACATTTCGAAAAGTTTTAAAAAATATTTTTTCAAATAATTTTATCCTTATATTATTCTAATTTTTTTAGGAATGTATCAGTCATAAACCATTTCTATAAAATTAATCATCTCATACTTATGAAATATATATTCTGTAAAATATAAATTCAGTATGAAATAATCATAAAAGTAGTTGAACTAATTTCTATGACACTCCTAAAATAGAAATTCCATGGATTTACAAAAACTCTTTTCGTTTCATCTTGGATAATACTATAATATTTAATTATATAGAATCATTCCTAAACACCCTAAGATTCAATGAAATTTATTGAATTCCGGAAGAAATTTTATATATATTTATCCAACATTTCTAGTTTCAATATATTCCCTCTATTAGTATCCATATAGGTTAAGAATAATTAAATCGAATTCCAAATTTATCTATTCTCAATAATTTAATAGAACGAAGTAAAATTTATTGTATTCATTTATTTTTTTGGAAAACTTTCATAAATGAAATTTTATGAATTCCATAACCAAAATAATCCATTTTTAGTCTCTCCATAATATGTGTTATAGGAATATAAAAATAAAATATATATGTATCAAGAAACCATCAAATCATTTTATGAAATAACAATTGTTATAGTGTTCTTTCCAAGAGGGAATATTTGATAAAATAAATAATATATGATAATTTTATCCATATATCATAGCTTTATACTTGTTCATTACCCATTATTCAATTATTTTTAGTCTATATAGTGTTTATTTAATCATTTGGGTTGTTATAAGGGGGGTTTTCTTCTTTTGAGGCTTTTATGGAGGATCACTTTTTTGTTTACAGTAAGTAGAAATATTGTATTGTCTAGAGGTAGTCATGAAAGAGAAGAAATGAGTGTTGGGTAGGCCTAGGGTTTGGAAAGATAGTGGGACATAATTGGGAAAACCATGTAATGTAAAACTAAGGGTAAAATCATAGTTCACACATGGTTTTTCTAACTGGGTGCACCAACCTTGAATGTTTTTGCCTTAATATAGTTGTACCACATTATTGGTTCAAAACTTTCCAAACCTTTCAGCCTAACCATATATTGTATTGTTGGCCCTATATGATTAGTGGATCTAATTTGAATTAATCAATCTAATAACTTTTGATCTACCATTCAATCAATAACATGAATTCTATTTTTCACATTATTTGAGAGAAATCCATGTTTGATATGATAGTGATTTTTAGGAGAATCAAGCGTATTGGAGGGTTGGATTCATGAATAAGTACATGTTATTACTTATTATTCATAGATCCATATTTTTTATCCCACGTTAAAGTCTTTATCTATTACATTGGCGATTTTTTTTATTTAAATTTTGATGATATCATGTGAAATATAGTGAATGAAACAAGGGTAGTGATCAGATCTTGAATTTGTGTAGTGTTGTTCATCATTTTCAAAAACTGTTGTCAGGTAGGGGGTATATATATTATCTCCACATGATATAAATCATAATGTCTCAGCTTCTATTAAATTATTTTCATGAAATGGGTTTCAAATAATCATTTTATATTTGATGGAAACATGTTGTCGTTATGGACTTGGAATTTGGAACAAATGGATAGATTTCAAAAACACACCCTTTGGTTAAAATTTTTATATATTGATATTAAAATATTTATTTTATTTTCACACCTACAAAGTGTTTTCTAAAATTATTTTATGTTTTAAAATATTATCTAAGTAATGGTTTTGAATGTCTATTTGAAACATATGATAGGTTTGATTTCATTTCCATTAGACAGGACACTATGGAAGGGGCATGTGCTTCTTGGGAACTTGGTATTGATCACCTTGAGAAGGATTAGTGGACAGATGAGTGATAACTCTTGATTATTGAACTATCACCTAGGAATACATTATGTGTCTATGTGTGTATTTTTTGATACACGATTATGGTTATTTAAAATAAATGTGAAAGTATTTATACTTAAAATATTCTTTCTTTTAAAAATTTATTGGTTTTGATATAAACTATTGAAAATATTTTATATAAATTATTCTAAAATGTTTTGTACTTATGATATGACTGGGGAAATCATTGGGGAAATACTATTAATGAAATAATCACACCCTACTTGTGAAATTTTATGTCTTTTAAAAATTTCATCTATCAAGAAATAGGTAAAGTAATGGTTTCGAAATTCTATAATGCTAATTTTGGATGCTATGGGAATCTTAGGTAGAGTTGGAGCTTGAAGTGAGTAGGGTGTTTCATATTGAGTATGTATATTGGTTTGTAGTTTTAATTTTTTATGGTTTATTGTTTTGGTTATATTTTGAGTTGTTTTTTACTCTTGCAATATATACAGTTTTGGTTGGTTATTGTTTATTTAATTTATTTTTTTTTATATTCTAAATGGAAAATAATCCCCCAAATTTTCTTGAGGACCATCGAAATACATTCCTGCGTTTAGTGTATTTGGGATTTCACCTAAGGCCTAGTGTCAAACCTTTCACTTCTCATGCCAATAATGAGGGGTTGGATGTTATAAATGGTATAGGTTTCAGTCTGTCCATATATCATTTCATGGGGAAAATGGTGTCATTGTTTTTGGTCTTAGAGTTATAAGTGACATCATTGTGTCTCCTATAATATTTTTAAGGAGGTAGAAATACAGAAAAATAAACTTATTGAATAGTAATTCATTTAAAATTACTTGTATTGAACTTCTTGTTACTATGATGTTGAGGTACATAAGTGTTTTGAGAGACTTCTAGGTATGTTTTTATCTAATCATCCAAGTATTATCTGATGAAAGTTACATAATTGGAATTGAGAGTAATAATTACCAATAAGAATTTATTTTTCAGTCATATTTTAATGGATTTTGAAATGCAAAAATGTTCGGATTTTATAAAATAGTGAAAGTAGTTGATTCGGAAAACCATGGTTGTGAAATTTTAAAAAATTGTTGAAATGTTAACGATGTTTGAATTGTGGGATGATAATTTATTATTTGAATTTATATAGAAAATTGAAATTAACAATACATCAGGTTCTAATGAGTAAGACTAAATAGAATTTTTTTTCTGGTCATATTGAATTTTTCCGAGTAGGCGTCATAGAAATCATTCAGAAATGTTTACTAATTATGTGGATTCAAATGAGCCATAGATGAACAAAAAGGTAGTCCAATGAATTTTCGAGTAATTTTAGGCCATCTATAAGGGTAATAGTAATGATGAACCTCAAAAAATTGATGATTTGAGTCCATTCCAAACTTATAGGCTTCCCATATTTCGAGGGTAGTTTGAGAGAGAAAAGGTATAAGTATGGTTGAATCATATAAATAAAGTATTCAACTCACATTGGACACTACTAGAACAAAAAATAATTATAGAAACATATATTCAGGTGGATTTGGAACACCAATGGTGGGAATTAGAATTTTATTCTATATTGGACAAAAGAATAACATGGAAGGATTTTTAATACAGTTTTAACATCAAATTATATCATCACACCATTCATAATGCTAGACGAATAGAAATATTTAGTTTGAATCAAGATTGTCTATCAATAACAGAGTTTGCAGCTTAATTTATGAGTTTTCTCTGCCTTTCCCTGGAATTTATGACTATTAAACCCTTAAATTCATACATTCTTGAGTTATTGTTGAGTCTTGATATTCTCTTAATGATGTCTATTATTTGTATAATATATTATAAAAAATAGGTCAATATAGTTATTGTGAAATAAAGTAGTATCTCATGAAATGAGGTTTCATGGATCATGTTTATTCCTATGAGAATAGGTGGGAAATATAATGCTACAAATAATAGAAATAGGGACTCCTCAGAACCATACAATGGGATGAGTAAACATTCTTCCTTTACTAAAGGGTAAGTTATGATGTTTTAAATTTTGTTATTTCAACCATATAAATATAGATTGTATAACACCACCTAGATGCTGTCACAATTGGAACTATATGGGGACATATTTAGTGCTATTGTCACAATAATACAATTTTGGATACTAGAGAAACATCTCATGGTTCAAAAACAATTTATGATTCAGCTAAATGAGTACAGAATTATAATGGACATCATAAAAATACAAAGAGAGTGAAATTTAGGGAACACCATGACCCCAAACCAGTGTGATCATAGAATTGTAGTGAAGAGCAATGTGTACTGAGTAAGAAATTTTTTAGAACATAGAATGTGATAATGGGTGTTCAATGTCATCAATCAATAGTGATTGGTATATCTCTTAAATTATACCATATGAAATCATAGTTTCAAATTGGTACATCACACATTTTTGAAAATTCTCGTATTATTGATCATATGTATTTACAATTTGAGATCACTCCTATTTTGGAACATCAAAATATTTTGTAGAAATAAAATTTCAAGAATTTTTATTTAAATAATTTTCTATAACTATCGATGGGGATGTAATGATTTTTTTTTTATATGATAATGAGATAGATGAAAATGACATGCTTTTGGGTATGAATTGGTTGAAGACTTCATGCCCACATTTAATATTATGCCTAAGTTATTAGTTTCACATATATGTATTGCATCTATAATACCATTAGGGGTCATTGGAATATAAATTATAGTTATAATAGACATTTGTAATTGGTTTTTGGATGTATTTCTTATTAGTTATAAGTGATGACTTTGTGATCTATGGATGAGATTCATAATAGTGTTTTACAAAAAAAATTATAACTAGTTTTATGAATTTATACATATATGATTCTTTGGGTTGAAAATAAATAGATAAGTGGATTTTTAAATTAATTTCCCACTCGGGACCAGTCTTATTTTACTTATATATTTTATGTTATAACTAATAGAATTTTGGAAAATGAATTTTTTGTTGGATGATTTTTAAAGTAATGTTCCCATTCAACCAAGTATATCACTATGGGAATCATGGGATTATTTTGTGAATAAGTTGAATATAACTCTTTTTATTTGTGTGAATTATCATATTATTGGCCATGTTTTGATATGGAATCAAAATCATCTTCCATGTATTGATGATCTATTTTATCAAATGTGGGGTGTATATTAGTTCCATAAGATTAAAATATGTTTGAGATATCACCAAATCCATGTTTGGAAGGAGTATATTACCAATATAGATTTTAGAAAAATATATGGACATTATGATTTCCTTGTAAAACCTTTTGGTCTTACAAATTCACCATCCCATATTATTCCATGGATGAATTGAATCATTCATAGGTATTTCGATTCATTTGTGGTGGTTTTTGTTAATGTTATCTTGGTGTATTCTATGACAAATTTTGATACTGAGAAACACTTGGCTATAGAATTGGGTATATTTAGGGATCATTAGTTGTATGAAATATTATCATAGTATTATTTATTGGCATATGAGTTGTTTCTTCTTTTCCATTCCATTTCCAAAAAATCAATTTCTATAGATCATGAAATGACAGAAGCTATTATCTATAGGCGACCACCAAATAATTTCATTGAGATATGTTGTTTCCTTAGATTAAAATGATACAATATATGTTTTTACCTGATTTTTATCATTTCTAATCACATATGAAAGCTTGGAAAAGGAAAGGTGGTCCATTCCAATGAAAGGAGGGATGTCAAAAATCAGTTTAATAACAATAGGTTATTCTCGTATCAGCTCTAATCCACATAGTTTCAGAGTTCGAATAGAGGTACGTATTACATTGTGATGAATCAATAACTAGGATGAGTTGTTTCCCTTTCAAGGAGACATTGTTGTTTCTTATGGATCATAGAAGTTTTGGTTACAAGAGAAGAACTACCCATCTCATGATTTAGAATTAGCTACTGTGGACTAGGAATTGAGGAAATGGGCTCATTATCACTTTGTCGAGAGATTCATTGCTTTTACAGATAATAAGATTTTGAAAAACATTTTCTCATAAGAGATTTAATTTAATGTCAATGTTGTTAGATAGAGTATTTTCATATGTTTTACATCAAATTGATGTATACCCAAAGAAAAGTGAACTCTATGGTGGATGTATTGAGAAAGAAGTCATATTCAATATTAGATAAGTGGATTCATAATAATGGAATCTAATTTCAGTCATAGAGTATTTGTATCAAGATTTCTCAGACCAAGTTGATGTGGTTGTTATCTATATATTTTAGCTTATACCAAATTTTAATTATAATGATAGAGAGTATCATATATCCAATCCTGAATGTGTTACTCTTATATCAAAACTCAATGGTAGGGAGACTATTGAGGGTCATAAGATGGATGATAGTTTAGTGTTATGGTTTAGAGATCATATGGTCATACCTTCCTCTTGTCAGGAAAAAATTATTTGTTCCTAATACAATTCTATATAGGTTATTCAATCAAGAATACAAAATATTTATAAAAAGTATAGAACAATGTATTTTTTTTGGATTGGAATGAAAAGAATTATAGTAGTGTATATCTCAATATTCCTCACTTTTTAGTAGGTAAGAGTGGAGCATTAATGACCAATTATTATTTTTTAATCATTAATGATTTTTATATGGAAGTGAAAGTATATAAAAATTGATTTTTTTATATGTATACCATTAATGGTTAGGAAACATGATTCCATATTGGTTGTATTGAATCATATAATAATTTCACCACACTTCTTCCTAATTTTTTAAACTAATACATTGGAATACATATCAAAAATATATATTCAAGAAATCATGAATATTCATGAAATTCTATTCAATATTCTATTAGAATAATCAACAAAATTACATACCATTTTAGTAAATCCTTATATCCTACCTATAGAACATAGTTGATTTGAGTATAGATTATAATCCTCAAATGGGTGGATAGGTCGAACGGATATTAAAAATATTAGAATATATACATAGGGATTGTGTAATGGATTTTAGTGGCTCATGAGAAGATATTTTTCTATTATTGGAGATATCATACAATAACAGCTATTATGACTTGAAACATGTGCCTCCATTTGAATAATTACACAAACATACATTTCCTTCTCCTACTTTTGGGAGAAAAATTGTGAGGATTAAGTTTTTGGTCACATCCTTATGTGAAAGATAAAAAATAATATTAAACTTTTCTGAATGATGATGGATATTTATCCATGTCTTCAAAAACAATATTTTGATCAACATCCATGAACCTTATCAATTAATGTAAGTGATCATGTGTTTTCAAGAATCTTTCTAAAGCCTCATAATTTTCATTTTGGTATGTAGGGAAAATTTTATCCTTGATTCATAGGCCCTTTTGATATACATGAATGGGATAGTTGGATTTCATAGTTTTTGTAATTTCCCTAATGAAAATATTCACTGAACACTGTGTTTCTTGTATCTTAGATGATGAAGTACCAATGTATTACTAACCGTGGATTTGAAGAGATCACACTGAACTAGAGCTATATGTATGTTGATTCATGTTCTATTATGTATTGTAGACAATAAATATAATATATTACATGGGAAAATCACCAGCATAGTGAAAGATTCATTTCAAACATGGTAAATTTAGGAAGATATTTGAGTTCATGAATAATAAATGTTACATTACTAGTTCAAACTCTTATATGAAAACATGCGTTTTTTCTTATCTAGGACATAAAGGCTAGTGTTTAGGGAGAATTAATCACCCTTATTTTTAGGTACATGAAACTTTATTATTATATTTTGATTTAGTTTAATTTTCTAGTTTTGTTTTGGGAAATTATGAGGTGTTTTTATATGTTTTGGAAGATTTGATAATGGTGAATAGTTAGTAGAAACCAAGAACCACCACCATTAAACCATATATGAAAAAGATAGTAGGAACTGGGTAGGCATTAAATTGGCATGTGGTTTGGAAAAACTATTTTTGTGCCCAAGGGAAACCATTAATCATGTAATATAATAAAAAATTTATTTTGGAACATGGTTTTTATAACTGTGTGATGTGTGTCCTTAAGAAAGAGGAACCACAAGGATGGAATGTGGTTCAAAAAACAGTTTGAAATAATCATGTGGTGAATAGTTGGACCTATACAATTTTGGTATTAAATATAAATTATTCACTATTGTCCTTTTCAATCCAATATTCCCTAATAACTCAAATTCCTTTTTTTATAGGATTGGGAGATGATCAACTTCAATCCAAGAGTGATGTTTAGGTTAATCATACAACATTAGTGGTCTAGTTTCATCGGTATGTAATCATCTAGACATGTTATTTCTAGATACATTATTATCCTCCCACTTTTACCCATATATATATTTTTTTTTGAGATATATCTATGTTGTGTGAAGTAAATCATGATGAGATATTATTGGTTCAATTAAAGGGAACATGGGTCATGATTATATCTTGAAGTTATGTATTGTCGTTCTACATTTTCTCATATCATTATGAGGTATGCGGCTTCACTCTTATATCTAATTGACTTAGAATATGAAGTAATTGTTTTTATTAAATTACTTGCTCGAAACGGTTGGGAAATCATTGTGTGATTATTGATGAAAACCCATTGTCGTTATGGATTTTGGATTTGAAAAAAATGACGTATTTCAGAAAAACCCCATTTAATTATAATTTTAAAATGATGGTTATAATGTAATGATTTGGTTTTTAAATAAGTATAATTTTTAATAAAAAACTTTGAACAATAAAAAGGTTTTATGTGGAATGATTTGGGATGGTTATTTGAAATACATGGTTAGTATTAGTTCATTTTCATTAGATGTGACATTTTGGAAGGGAAATATTCAATTAGGGCACCAAGAATTGGTCACCTTGTAATAACTTGGTTGATTAATAAGAGACTACTCATTAGTATAACTTGTAATTCTTGTCGTGTGCATTGATACTTGTCTATGGGTACTCTAAAAAATATATAATGGTTTTATTCTTGAGAATTATTTCCTTGTAAATTATATATTGTTTTGATATATACTGTTTAAACTTCTTTTAAATCACGTTAATTTTGATATATTGTTTTGATATATAAATCACGTTAATTTTTTTTCCACTAGAATCATTAGTTTTCATGTCATTGGTGAAATCCTACGGACTTTGGACTCACCCATTACATGGAAACCTATGTGAGTTAGTAGATTTCATCTATTGTGACACGAGTAAATATAAGGAATCTCAATTATTTAGTGATTTTTCTTGATATCGTGGGAATGGAATGTGGAGATGTAGAATAGAGTGAGTTTGGTGTTTCAAGTTTATGTCACTTTTGACTTTTTTGGTCATTTAGTCCTCCTCAAGTCTATATTTTATTTTCCTCTTGTACTAAGATATGTTTTTTATTATTGATATGGTTTGTATTTGTTTGTAATAATGTATCATACAGATGTTTTGTTGGTTATTTTTTTCATGTATTTTGGATATTTTATCATTTATAGGAAAAATCTGCCTTAAATATTCTTGATTCCATTGCCATTTTTGCAGGTAATAGAGTCTTGGGGATTTCACAAATGGATTAGTAGTGCACCTATAACTTCTCATGATGATGAGGATGGGAGGGATGTTTTAATCAATTTTTGACGTATCCAAGTTATTAATGCACAGAATCAATTTACACATTTCCTAAAAAAATGAAAGATTTAATTATTTTCTCTTTATGAGCTTCTTTATATTTGAAAAAACTATAAAAAATGCAATTTATATCATATATCGACTAGAATAATAGTGTTAATTTTTATAAAAAAAAATTAAAAAAGGCTTTAGTCTCATAAATTCATTTAGAATATTAAATCATATTAAATATTATTTAACGTATCTATTGATATTGAGTATATGATGCTAAAATCATTGATGTTCACAATAAAATTGAGGGAAATGGTGTATTCTAAGAATCATTTGATCAATTACCATATAATTCTTTTAAATCCGTAATTGAATAACACTATGCTTCCAAAAAAAGTATATTAACTTTGTGAATAGAATCAAAAGTTGGTTATTGAGGAATAAAGTTTTGTCACGTAGAAAATTTTTCAATATAACTTTTCTTAAATAAACAATATTGTTTAATAAATTTTCTTAAGTTGGAATCCATCTTATCTGTGTCAATTATGGAAATCCTTTTCAATGATTAATTACAATGATTTGATAAATGAGGATGATATTATCTATTGAAGAAACTTTTTGTAGATGAGGTTCATCTATTAATTATAATTCTATAAAGGAATTTATTTAATGGGATCACACTAAAATTATAAAACCTTTATAAATTCATCAAATCACTTAGTTTCACAGGGTACATATTTCACCATGTCATACATAGAATATAACATAACTAATCCATCACTATATTTGGAATAAAAAAATTATAAATCATATCATATATGATTATTGTATAACTGAGCAGAAAAACCTTTTTCCAACACTTCAAATAGATATACTAAATTATATTCCTCTAGTATCCTAATTTTTAGGTAATTTGAGCTACGGTAACCATATTAAAATACCATGAATAAAGAAACTAATTAAAATATTCTAAGCTCAAAAATACAACCATTATAATCTAATGTAACATATAACTTTCTATCCTATAAAAGACAATTTAGGGGCAGTGTGCTAGGATTGATAATAAACCATTGAATGATTTAGGTCTTAACAAGTGCCACATTAGATGTAATCTTTAATATAGTATTTTTATTATATTTTATTCTCCCCATGTTATCACTTGTAATTCAATTTTATGAATGCTTACTTCTAGTAAATAATCTTCAAATCAAAGTCCCTTCATGAAAAACTTATGTTCCAACCATATTGAAATGTATCTGTATATACAACCCACAAGTTTGTGTTAAATATGAAAAAATAGATGTCGAGTATATTAATTCATATCCAAATTTATCATTTTCATAATTTCCGAGGAAATTTCAGATAAAGTAAGGGAATTATATGAAATTGAAAATATATAATTTTGTATTCCTTGAGTAAAATATATCGAACCCCATTCATTTTCCTTCATAAGAAATAGACCTCCATGTAAGTAGGTATCCCAACCCTGGATCCCTCTACCTAGGGATAATGTACTCAAGAGTTAATCTAACCAATTATAACTGTAACACCTAATATGCATATAATATATTCAACTACTAACTTAAAGATAATCACACCAATTACAAATGGAGGTAAAGGAATATGGAAAACTAAATTCATTATAGAGTCAATCCTATAATGAAAATGAATTTCTATATCTAGGAACCAATATATCACATAAATTATTGCATACATACATTAATAGTGTAAATAATTTATAACTATGGATAAAATAATGAATACATATTTAATAAATGAACTATTCATTTATTTATAAATTATATTAAAATATATGAACTATCCATAAATAAAATCTATTTTAAGGCCTTTTATAATTTTATCTATAACCATACGTAGAATCCATTATTTTTAATTCAAACACATTTATATTCATTTAAATATGATAACAATCATAATTATCATTACTTGGGGTTTAAAATGTTAACATATGATATTTTTATGAATTATAATATATTTATAATGGAATTTATATTATATAAACATTAAAAAAATTAAATATAATATAAGAGATTTATTATTTAATCCATTATCATATCATCAATAAAAACACCATTGATCTTACATAAATAATGTTTCAGACTATACCCCTTTAATTTTAAAAAATAAATTGATTTAAAAATGAAAATTTCATAATTTATGTATTAGAATTTCATATGTAGGCCACATTTCATGATTTGTAAACCCTAATAAATTATTTTCTTATGATTTATAAATTAAAATTTTATTTGTATCCTGATTATTAACATATAATTAAAAATTAGTTCAAATATTAATATATAATATTTCGGAATATAAATGATTCATTATTTTTTTTAATTATAAAAAAGTTATAATAAAATCTTATAATGAACTTTGATAAATTAAAATATCACAATATTCTTTTTATAATGACTTCTAAAAATTTTATAAAATAATAAAATCCCTTAATATTTTTAAACAAATTATAAAATAATTGCAATTTACCCTTAAGGTTGAAACTACTCTTCTGTAATAGTAAGATGACTCTACCCTTAAAATGAAATTTTGCATAAGGCTAATCCACTCGAACCCCAAAATGTGGTAATTCAGTAATTACATTTACATAGAATAAAATTTAATGCATTTGGAAAGGGTAAGACACTTCTGTGAACACTTCACATGACATGAGATAATTATATAAATTTATTATGCCTTCTGAAGTTCCTATGTAAATTTAAGAAACCATTTTAAATTTACATGGATCAAATAAACTTTTCTATGTAAAGATATAACCATCACATAGCTATGTTTCATGTATGGGTTAGCATCTGCTTACCTTTACATGGATTTAGGAAAAAACTAAATTTAATAATACTTACCAGTGAATCATGTAAGGGTCGATAATATCATACCTTATGTAACCCTTTACCCTTATTGGTGACCACAAATGACCCTTATTCAGACCATTGTGTTTATGGAAATAGATATATGACCCTTTTGTCGAACACTCTACCTAATGGTTTAAAATTGGTTACCTTTACACAACACAGCTGTTTAAGGGTGAACCAATTTTCAATATTTTTCATAAAACCTACTAAATAATAGACAATATTCAAATTTATTCTTAATTTATGAAAACATTTCTTATAAAATTAAAATGGATCCCTCTGATATGAAAATTTTATTACATATGAATATAATAAATCTTATTTGACACAGTGAGATAATTAAGAAACCAAGTCCACAAATATTCCATATATGAAATCAAAAAATAAAAAAAACTAGAAATAAATAATACTATAATAATTTGTACAACACATAAAAGAGACATTGTAACCTTTTTATATTAATTTTTTTATTTGATATTGACCACCACACTAGAAAACATAATAACCCCACATCTATCATGTATTAATGGGTAGAGCATGATTCACATATGGCTTGTGTGGCATTACCCATTCTTCATAATGTGATACCATCTCAAGTGTATTTGAGATTTGAGAAAAATATATTTTTATTACTGGGTGGTTTGACTATTAATCATGTTTACATGTAGACATAAAAAATTGTATTGAAGTAGGGATTATAAAGCCCTCAAGGACACTCTTAAATTATCCTCTAACTTAATAATGTGTTTAAATGGATGTATAAGTACCAATGATGGTGGTTGTATCAAATGTATTTACTACCAAACAATTCTTCATATTATTTTTTAAAGTAAATGATAAATAATATTGGATAATAATAAATGATAATAGTTTATCATTAAAAATTCCTAGAATTGTATACATTTCATGAGATTCATAATTTTCATTCAACTTATATATACATGTCACCACTGAAATATGAATCATGAATAATAATAATAAGAAATGAAGGATTTTCAGAGGAAATGGAAGCTTGAAAGTCTCAAAAAATCATCAAAGGTCTATATTTCACAATGCTCCCATGTGAAGGCCCCACTTTACCATGACCGCACAAAGAAAATGAGAATTCCCCCACCCCCCATGAGTGTCCGGATATGTACGTGACTAGGGATGAATTGTGATACCATCATGGATCACTTGAGCTTCGTGGATCATCCTACAGCTCCCCAGACTCCCATGCCCTATAAATACTCCCCATTTTATTCAGATGATCCCCCAACCCTTTAACTTTCTGTCTCCCAATTCAGAAAGCTCCCTAGCACAATGAATTGTATCAAAAAACGAACCCTCCTAGGTATCCATGCATCACGAGGCCCCACTCCCTTGGTTTCTAAACTCCTCTACCATTGGTAGAGAGGCCTTTTGTGAAGGTCAATGACCTTCCCATGGGAAAGAGAACACTCAGGATACTCGAGGCTTCACGAAGAATTCGGCCTTCATGAATAACCCTTTTCTTATGTCATGAATTCTTCCTAATAAGTGGCCGCCTAACATCGTGGAGCCTATACCTTCGTGAATCCAACATCCACCATAAGGAACGAAATATTTATAGACGCCACCACCTTGAGGACCATTTCTTCATGAATCCCATATCCTATACCTCACCATGTGTCGTCCCATCATCTGAAAACCATTCATGAACATTAAGAATCCTATTTTTCCATATTCTCTTAGGAATGGACAGGATGCAGTCTATGTCCACCTGGGACATCATGTTCTTTTGCTATGGCTTGAGAATCCCTTTCACCTAATGATTCTTCTCATAGGTACACTAACAACTATTTATTCTTCGCATAGCTATGCTAATGTGGACACCTTGATTGAAAACTATTATTCCCCACTCCCATTGGGAACTATTAGTTCTTTATGACCCACAAGGGTTTGTGGTCATTAATTGTGTATGTCATGGAGATGAAGAGTGACTCCTCATCATCTAAGCTAAATTACATTAAACTTCTAAACCCCTACATCCTCAACACATGACATTAAACTATGGTTGTCATACATGGGGAAATTCTAGGAGGATTAGTGAGGAAATGGGCACTAACACCCTCCCACTATCTCTTTTCCACTAGGCATTGTCTCTGTATGGGCCTCAAGTAGTCTTTATATAATCCCCGACACACCATGATAGGGTGCTATGTGTACGAGTATCATGGAATTTGATCCTTATCAAACACCGTGACATCCTCCTTGGGATTCACAAATAGAGTGAGTCCTAATATCCATCTCCCTGGGAAGTTCTTATGTGTAATCCCTTAACACCCTCTTTCATGTGTGTATCTTTCTTTGAAAGACGACCAAATATACCTCTTCCTCTAGTTTCTCACACCAAAAATGACTCACATGGGCATGGAGGTTAGCAGTGACCATGACACATCATCTATCCCTATTGAACTACAATAACTTTTATTCTTACCATAACCGGGATATGTATGAAACTTATCTAAGGCTCTAGATCAATGGGCTTCTAACCATACATAATCTCTTTTCCCCTATTCAAAACTATATTTACTTTGATACATGTCTCCTAAAAACAGGGTATGTAAGAATCCTCTCTATGTTTCAAGACCACCACTCCCCAAAAATCCACTTGTTTTGACTATTTCATGTTGGTTCATTCGTCATGCATGAAATTAAACTACAAGCCCCCCTTTTCTCCATTTAAACTATGTAGACATCATCCATGTCCCCTAAAAGGGGAATGTAGGAAATATCCTCGAGGTTCAATCCTAATCAATGATAAATACCTAGCATCTCATTTGATGGGACACACCTCATTGGTCATCTCATTCTAGCGTTAGACTCGCACTCTCGCTGCTAACCTTGCTTAATCCCCAATCATATGTTCTTATTCTTGTGGGAAGTTAACCATGTGTAATCCCCAAGGGGTCTCAGAGTCTTTTTCCTTTGTGCACACTCTGACTCATCTCCTATACTGAGCAACATGGACTTTGATTTACAACCCCTAGGATATGTTGTAATCATTCCTAATGATCGAGAGAAAAATCCCATATTCCCACGCCGGTTCAATCCCATTCATTTATTCTACTTAACTAAAATCATCCACTATCCATGTTCATCCTTATCCAAGACACCACATCTTGGGTAGATCATTCCATTCATACAATAATCTAACCATGAATAAGCCCCAACCATCTTCTCCATCACCTCACCCTTATCCCGGTCAGATCACACCATCCAACTAGGAGGATACCTCTTGGGATGGGATGTTAACAATGTGTATGCCCCAAACCACTGTTTCAAACTATGTGGGTTTTAATTCATTTTGAGTATGTTGGAAGCATCTATGAGGTTCAATCCCAACCAATGAAAAACCATGGTGTCCCCTTTGTTGGGTCCAATAATTCTCAAATCCCCACAGTGTTGTTAAGATCATCCCTTGCAGTGTGAAATCTTACCTTTCTATGATACACCATCTTAGGTCCACCCCCGCCATGCATTTTGATCCGTCAACCCAGAAAACCATCGAGTTTCTATCTTCTAAGGATTTACCAATAGGATCCACTCTCATCAGTGTTCCAATTTGTCTCATTCATCTCTTCTAAACTTTAAACTCGTGGAATAACCCATCTTATACAAGGGAAGCTATGGAAAACCTCATAGACATTCCTCCTACATAATATTACCCACATTCTATATGGGATTCCTCAGGCTTTCCAGCCCTCATGAAGACCTATCATAAGGCAGTGTTCCAATGTATTAATGATTTAGTTTCCAAACACAACAACGATGTCCAACGTGACTACTCTCTTGGCTGAAGGTTGCTTCCATAACATTACTCGCTGGAATGTCATAAATGAATCAGCTTAATTAACTGACATCAACAAAGATATAGAACCAAGAATGAGTTTCACAAACAATTTCCTCATCTATGTGGGACCCCTATACTAGGTGATGAGTTCTAAAGAGGAATCCATTTAAGGTGGAACCAACATCCCATCATCCCATTTTGATCAAGGAGAAAATATCTCTAAATAAGTGATTGATTCCACCAACCTTTGGAAATTGGGCATATAAGGCCCCAGCCTTAAACCTTAATTAATCTTGAGTTATTACAAGAGTACACATTGAGGATATTTTCAGGTTTAGAGTTTTATAGAATTAGATCATAAAACGTGCATTACATTCCACATTTAAACAAAGTGGTTACATAATGATAGTATTCATTTTTCCCATGAACGGAAACATATTTAAAATAAAACATGGATTCTTTCTTGACACTTCCTTGACACTATCATCATATCATGTACCTTTCCCTTGACCTGTGAAAAACATTTCAAAAAACATGGGATGAGCATAAAAAGCTCAGTAAGGGATATAAATATATGGAAAGGAAACATGAGTACATATATAAATAAGAATGAAATCATACTTTACCCATAAAAAATAATCACTTTAATATACCTCATCCAAATGATGAACAAATCATAGAAATCATAAGACATAAAGGTATATTGAGGCATTCATAACATTTTTATGTAGGGAGTAACCCTCTTGGTTACATTTGGAATACTCATCATAGTATATACCCTAAATCTCTTCAGAGAAACCTTAACGTTTAACTCCTTCGCATTACCCAATGCATTGGAGAGCTATATCGGGCTCACCCGCCCTTAGTTAATCACGGAACCACCCATCTTCATAATAATGGCCAAGAACCATAACATAATCGTATCACATAAAACATGCATAAAGGAAACATAACATTTCCACTTTTCAATCACAAGATATCAAGACAACACATTGATATAAAAACATTATGAAAACCATTTTCAATACCAAAATAAAATAAAAGTAAAACATGGTATTTATTTTTATTTTAAAAAAAGGTATGGCTTGTAGAGGAAGTCGAAACTCAAATAATGGTCACGGCGGTAGAGAAGTCGTTGTCGCCGCATATGTACGAGAAAAACATTCCCTTTTTTAGTTTAGTAAAACGCTTCGTATAAAAAAATTCCTTTTGAATAAAAGTAAAAGACAAAGGGTTTTATACACCATATAAAAGAAAGTTGTGTATAAAACAAAATATGCCTCAGTGAATGGAGATTGAGACGAAGTCCATTACAAAGATCATTTTTAAATAAATTAGAAATATTATGTGTATTCACTATAAGTACACATAAAGAAAGTACAAATACATGATATGACATAATAATATCATGAAATAATTTGAAAGTAGGAGATTAACCCAAAGAACGGAAATTGGGTTAAGAAGTTCCCTTACATCGTGTTCGACTTGACTTGATCGTTCTTTAATATCCTGAATAATAAACTTGAGTTAATTTATACTTTCTTAAGAACCTTTTTAAAGTTCATTATTCCTTTTATATCACTTATTACCATGTCATGAACACTATGTTATTATTTGAGTTAATAACGGCTGTTTTAACAATTATTGGTACTTGAGTCAAAAATAAACTCTTTATAATTACAAGTTATTCATGTGGTAAAATATCCATTATATCCAGAATTGTATTCATGATGAAGATATCATATATATAATATATATCCAGTATATGCATGAATTTATAATATTACATAACATTTAGAGGTAAGAAATGAAATGCACTGTTCATGGAGACGGTCAGCCGTACGCATGCATGAACGCTACTTCCATTTCTATTTAATATTTAATGGAATTAAAACATAATGATACATAATATTATTTTAATTCCAGTATGGTATCATATATAATATCATTAAATATATCCTTTATATGTACCACATATGGTATTAACGAATCAAATCACTTTGAGGGGGTGGTAGTCCGCACTTCCTAAAATGAAACTATCGTGTTTACCCATAATGGAAACCATAAAGGTATAAAATAAATGAAAAATACATAAGCATAATAAAAACATAAACATATTATATATCATATATAAATATAGTGACATCTTAATGGCCACCTTTGAAGGTGTTAGAAGAATATTGAACAATCATCGTTTCGTGAGGCATAAATTCGCCATCCACAGACATAGTATGTTCTTTAACCATTAGATGTAGGTGTGTGTAAGTGTAGCTCGAATCCCTATTATAACAACATCCCAGTATATGGAATATACTGGTGTTTTTACAAAATAAATGTATAAAAATAGTTTAGGGGGTTGGAGAAGCAAAATAAAACAAATGAACACAAGTGGAGACATTACCTTAAAACGGGTAACCCTTTTTGATTTGAGCTCAAAGGCTTCCTTGGGAAGACTTCTGCCCAATGTGAGGCTTCTAAGAGTTAGAGAGGGATGTGGGGAGACACAATGGGTAGGTTTTGGCCGATAAAAAGGCTTTAGATGTGTGGGTAAGGAGGTAGAGGTGGGGGCCTTTTATAAGAGGAGAGGAGGGGCACTCTTGGAAATGTATAAAAGGATACTTTATTATAAAATGATTTTCGGATTTAAAAGGTCCCAAAATTATATATTTCGAGGTTAAGGTGATAATAGCTCGAAATCCACCCATCCAATAGGTTTTTGACATGTCTAGGTCTTAGATTTTACATTATCGTTTCATTTCATTTAAATCGTTAAATAATGAGTTAATCGCTGCATCATCATGGTGTCATAAAAATTTTAATTTATATAATGTCCAAAAATTATAAAAAAAAATTAAAATGATGTAGGATATATTTTAGCTTTCCAATGACTATTTATAGGCAAATATATGACTTGTATAACTCCATTTAAAAATTGTTTTAGTAAAACAACTCATGTTTGTGACATTTTTACTTTAACATTAAATAAAAAGATATTAATGTCATTTTCCTACCAAAGTGGCTCCATGGGGTCCCCAAGTTGACCCATGGATTTTCTTGTTCGGCCATGACACATCCAATAAGGTTAGGACATATTTATAGGTATTTTCATTTTATTATAATATCATTTTTTCCAAAAATTTCACTAATTACCTCTAATCGCGATTAAAAACTTAAAAGTTACTATTCATCAAAAAATTATTTTAATCCCATTGAACCACATTTTACTTATTAATGACAACCATGTATTTCGGATTTTTTAAATTCAAAACACAGAGGTGGTAAAATTTCATTTAAACGGAAAATCAGTTTTTATAAGTACCACTTAGTGGTTTCACTATTCATCAAAAATTGATGTTTTTCAGAACAAATAGCGTGTTTTTCTGAAACAATAAGTATCAAAAGATTGATAGTAGTTCAAGTCCAATTTCATGATGAAATTAATTCCAATGACCACTATTGGATTAAATGGTAAAAATATATTCTAACTTCACTTTAAAACCAATTCAAAAGATAATCCAATCATATAAATAAATTAGATTAAAAAGAGGGTTTGAATTAAAATAAAACATTTTTCACTATTCATTAAAAAAATAACTTTATCGGAAAAATACCAAAAAATTACCCAAAGTAAATTCAAATGTACCAATCATAAAGAATAAGTTTATTTTGATAAATAGAGCTTTTAAAATTGTCAAATATTTGATTTAAAAATGGTTTGTCATCAAAAGGCAGTAAAACAATCTTTTAAAAATATTAGTGCATTCCATGCTTAAGATTGGATTTATTCTCATTTTAAGCCTCTAAAACACTATCTAATTCATTATTAGACATAGATAAAAATATATATTATTCATTTCTTGCTTGGGATATTACATCCTTCCCCCCTTTATAAAATTGCGTCCCTGCAATTTATTTACTTATCGAATAAGTGGGGGTATTTAGCCCTCATTGCATTTTCAAATTTCCATGTTGCATCTTAAACCATGTGGTTTTTCCACAAATACTTTACCTGATGAATCACCTTATTCTGTAACACTTTCTCCCTGTGGTCAAGAATCTGGACCCGTTGTTCCTCATAAGATAGGTTCTCATCCATCTGAACTACCTCTGGACTCAAAACATGAGATGGATCTGGCATGTACTTCCTTAACATTGAAACATGAAAAATATTGTGTACCTGAGATAAACTCAAAGGTAAATCCACTCAGTAAGTAATTCATCCAACTCTCTCCAAAATTTCATATGGCCCAATGAACCTTGGACTCAGATTTCCTTTCTTACCAAATCGCATCACACTTTTCCACGGTGACACTTTGAGAAAAACATGATCACCTACCTCGAAAGATAGATCCTTCCTCCTGTTGTCTGCATAACTTTTCTGTCGGCTCTGAGCTGTTCTCATGTGTTTCTGAATCAACTGAACTTTTTCTGCCAACTCTTCTACCAATTTTGGTCCCATCAGCTTCCTTTCACCCACTTCATCCCAGAAAGCTGGAGTTTGACACCGCTTCCCATATAACGCCTCAAATGGTGCCATCTGTATACTGGAATGAATACTCTTATTATATGAAAACTCAACCAAAGAAATTTTTTTGTCCCAACTTCCCTGATAATCCATCGAACAAGCACATAGCATACCGTTCAATGTCTTAATTGTTCGTTCTGAGTGCCCATCTGATTGCGGATGAAAAGATGTACTATAATTTAATTCAGTACCCAATGACTTTCGAAGGCCTTTCCAAAAGTTAGACGTAAACCTGTGATCACGATCAGATACAATGGAGTGAGGAACTCCATGTAACCTGACTATCTCTTTAATATACAAACGGGAAAGTTGATCTAGGGAAAAAGTATCTCGTATAGGAAGTAAATGTGCAGAGTTAGTCAAGTGATCAACAATAACACCGATTGCATTATTACCTCGAGATTTCTTTGGCAATCCAACAACGAAGTCCATGGATATATTTTCCCATTTCCCCTCTGGCACTGGTAAAGGTTGAAGCATCCCTTTCGGTAACTGCCGCTCTTCTTTAACCTGTTGACAAGTGTTTCCGACGCTTTCGCCGGGGCGCGCGCATTCGTCCGTCCATGGAGGAGGATGCGCTGCACTATTGCCCCACATTCCCACTTTCCAAAGGCGGGTGACATTCGCTCCTTATTCAGGGTTGTCTACTCCTTGATCGAAACGGTATGATGGGATGTCGGTTCTTCCTTCTGTGGATTCCTCCTCAGAACTCATCACCTAGTCTGGGTCTCCCTCGTAGATTTAATACGGTGTTCGTGAAACTCTTCCTGGTGCCATGTTTCCATGGACTCTGGTTAATTACATTGCGTCTGTCAGGACATTCCAAAGGGTCCGGTCAGGGAAGCAACCTTCAGTCGGGGGAGTAGTCACGTTGAGGCATTAGTAGCATGTCTGGATGCTGGGGAACCAGCATGTCTATCTATTATCCCTGGTCATAGGGCTTCTTGAGGGAGTGGAAGCCTGAGGAATCCCACATCGAGCACGGGGAATTATGTGCCATAGACACATATCTGAGGTTTTCCTCAGCTTCCCGTGTTTAACACAGGGTACGTCACGAGTTTAACGTCCAGCAGAGATGGATCAGCCTGATCAGAGAATTAGCTAGAATGGATTGGATTGAGGGATTTCCATTGAAGGGGTGCCGATACCGGGACCAGCCGATGGGCGGCTATGAAGAGGAGCGTACCAACATGGTCTCACCGGGATATGAAGTTCTGGGCGAGAATCATGGTGGATGATGGATAGACGAATGAAGTGGAGGGGGGAATGGAAAGGGACCATCGCAAGGGCAATGGTGAAGTTGGTCTTGAGCCTTGAAGGGGCATCCTATGTATCCCCATGGTAGGGAATCAATGTTCGCGTAGTTCAGGATGGTGCCGGTGAACCAGCATGAGGGTGGACCTTGGTCTGATGGGCATCATCAGCGAACTGACATGAATGGGGAGGACCAGGAGGGTCCTAGTGGTGGTGGGATTGGACCTCGTGAAGGCTTCCTACGTACCATGTCATGACATGGATCAAAGACCACGTAGTTCAGAGGGGCTTCATCGGCGAACCGACATGAAGGTGGACCTTCGTCCGACGGGGGGGGGCTTGAACCTCAGGGAGGCTTCCTACGTACCATTCGTTGACATGGATCAAAGACCTCATAGTTCAAAGGGTTTCATCGGTGAACCGATGTGAAAGTAGACCTGGGGGTCCACTAGTGGTGGGATTGAACCTTGGGAAGGTTTCCTACGTACCATGCCTTGACATGGATCAAAGTCCTCATAGTTCAAAGGATTGATGGAATACAGTTTAACATCATGTGGGACAAGAGTGAACCTTGACGTGAATAAACGAAGGGCAGTGGGCTTGAACCTCGTGGAGGCTTCCTACGTACCATGCCTTGAAAAGGATCAAAGTCCCCGTAGTTCAGAATGGGGGTGGGTGTCGGCGAACCGACGTAAATGAGGGACCTTGGTCCGATGGGAGATGGGCTTGAACCTCTGGGAGGTTTCCTACCTACATTGACTTGACATGGATCAAAGTCCTCATAGTTCGGGTTGTGACAACAGCTTGCCATTGAGCTAGAATGCAGTTTAACGTCGTGCTGGACGCAGGTAGAACTCGACGTGAATTGGATGACGGGTGGGCTTGAACCTCGTGGAGGATTCCTACGTACCATTCCATGACATGGATCAATGACCTCGTAGTTCAAATGGGTGTGCAGTTTAACATCATGCGGGACAAGGGCATACAGTTTAACGTCATGCTGGACGAGGGCATGCAGTTTAACGTCATGCTGGACGATGGCATGCAGTTTAACGTCATGCTAGATGAGGGTATGCAGTTTAACGTCATGTTGGACGAGGTATTGTCATGGACAATGTCAACTCTAAGCCCACGTGAGTCATGCTTGGTGTGAGAAACAAGAGACAGCAAGGACCTAATGATCACGCCGCGAAGGGTGCGTCCGTGTGAAGCGAAGAGGGGCTTACGCATTAGGCGGCCCATGGTGTTGGGACTTACTCCAGGATAGAGGCCTGAAGTGAGACAAAGCGCAGCGAAAGAGGGATTTGGGACCAATGATGGGAGGTGCCTCGTTCCCTATCACACCCTCCACAGACCTTGGTATTGGGGAAGTACGGAGATGCAAGGGTGCAGCCATCCATTGGGGAACTAGGGTTGCCCTTCTCCTGAGAACATACGCCACTCCAATAAAGAGGATATCATCCCTTTTGGATGGGTGATTCCACTCCTGTGGAGACGAGTGGTGTAAAAAATGTTCGAGTTGGGGGGACCCTTCGTGAGAGGCACGAGGTTGGGTCACAGTTTAACGTCATGTGTTGAGGATGTGGTGCTTGGTAGTTTAACGTCCTGCAGCTCGGATGAGGTGGGTTCACTCCACTCCCCTAGGACATACATAACTAGTACCCTTTTCTCATTGGGGGAGGGAAGGTACCAGTAAGGCCATTGTCAAGGGGGGTTGTCGAGTGAACCATAGAGGGGTCGACGTTAGCGTGGCTATGCGATGAAGCAATAGCTGTTAGCATGACTATCTGAAGAAGCATTAGGCGAAGCAACGCTACGAGTGGTATTGTCTATGGGACATTGAAATCACATCGTGCATACCTGGAGGGTCGCACAGGAAGCGGAATTTCCAAGCAAAGGAGTGTGATTCGCGAAGCGGAATGCCTTTGCCTTAGCAATTGTCCTAGGTGTGAGTGGAGGGTGCTTCGCGAAGTGGAACAGTATTCGCGGAGCACTGCCTCGCGAAGAAGAGGTGCCTCGCGAAGCAGGGTGCTACGAAGCAGTGTGCTTCGTGATGTGTGGCGATCCTGCCTTAGAATAAGGGTCACTAGTACATGTTGGGTGTTTCGCGAAGCATAAACGCTATGTGGCTACCTGGGTTCCCTTGGGAATCCCCCTCCTTCGCAAATTCCCTTGAGCTTCGCAAAGGGCATCCCTCTCAGAATAGGGGCTCAAAACGAGTCAAAGCGAATGCGTCACGTGAAGTAGAAGTACCTCGCGGAGCTCATGATTCCCGGGGGCAAAGGGTGTTTTGTGATTCGGGAGAGGAGAAGTCGAAAGTTCAGATTGTCCATCCCCGGGACTCAGGGGGAGTCCAGTATTTATAGGGAAGGGGCGCCGCAAAGCAGAACTCGTGCGCTGCCTCAGGTGCTTCGCGGCGCGCTCGTGAACGTCAATGTCGTTCGCGAAGAGGTACCGCCTCCGGAGCTTTGCGGCGGGCTCGCGAACGTTATACTCGTTCACAGAGATTTACCGCCTCTGGAGCTTCGCAGTGGGCACGCGAATGTCACATGCATTCGCGGAGAGTTACCGCCTCTAGAGCTTGGCGAGACTGCGATGCTCGGGGTGCTTCGCGTCGGTGCTTCGCGAGGCAGCGGGCCAGCCTTCTTTTTCTTCCCTTCCATTCGTGCAATATTTTTGTGCCAACAAATTCCCCCCCCCCCCTCAGACTTAGAGCCGCGGAGGGTGAAGGGTCGAAGTCTGCGGGAAATTCACAAAAATTGTTGGCGGTTCGCGGTGTGGCTTCGCGAAGAGGGCCTGTGGTGCTGACTGTTGCCACGGATCCGGACGCGCCGCGATGCTCCGTGCGGGTGAGGCACGCCGCGATGCTCTATGGTCACCACCTATAAATAGGGGGTCGACCTCTTTTGTCTTTACGCAATTTCTTTGTCTTTTTGTGCGCTCGATTTCGCGAAGCTCCGCGTACTCAGCGCCTGCTCTCCGAAAATCGAGCTTCGCGGCGAACCGCGGGTCTCTGACTTCGCGACCATGCCAAGCGAACTCATGTTTGCTGGCCTAGGCCAGACATCGCGGCTTGGTCTCGCAACCGACCTTCGCGATCCGGCTTCGTGATCCGTTCTGAAAAATTCTTTTCTGAGTGCTGGAATTGAAATGGCACATCAAGAAGCTGTATTGGGGGTGCTTGTAGATGCCGCCCATCGAGATGAGATGGCCAACTATCCAGGCCTTGGGGAGATGGTCTGAAGCCATTCAGACCACGCTTCTTTGACAGATCTGCTATCGGAGGGTCATAAGAATTATCGGCAGTGTAAGAAGCTGCCATTGTACGGCTTCGGGTTGAGGGATGACGTCTTCATCCCCGAGGCGAGTAGGGACGAACCAGCTTGCTGGTTCAAGAGCACACCATTTCAGCACCAATGGTTCTGGGCGGCCGATGGTCATGCGCAGGAGGACTTCAAACCCGTCACCGCTGACTATCTCTACAACCGTGTGAACGATATTGATGGTAAGCCACTGCAACCGGAGACATCCCCTCCTCTCTACCGTACCATGCTGAAGGCGGCTTTGCAAGATTCGAAGAAGGGATGGTACGATGAGTGGGACCTGCACCAGGGTGGCAACTTTACTGATGACTGGGCCTGGGCCAACTAGGTAGGCGCCTCATGCAAGGAGTTTGGGGCTGAGCTTTCACCTGCATCATGGGGAGGTGGGCATCAGCCTGTGGGATGTCCACCAGATTTCTGGGGTTCCGATCTTTGGGGACATGTATGATGAGTTCCTCCCCGTCATGAGTGCATGGGAGGATACAGAGAAAATTCTGCAACTGGCATCAGTGCTGATGGCACTCGTCCCTAGAGACGACAAGGAGGAAGTGAGGGATGTCTACATTAAGAGATGGTTCAAGTGCTTCCTGAATTTCCCATGGAATCGAGTGTTCCCTCCGAGGCCTTGAACTTGTCCGAGGGCGGCTCAACGGGTTAAGGGGAACTTGTATTGGCGGGTCTTGGAGGATAGCCAATGGAAGACTTGGGGTTTCAGTGTCAGTACTGAACAACAGCCGATAGTCAGGCTGGCGGCGTTCATCGCGGCTCTCATCTGTGGTTGGATTCTACCGGTGAGGGATACAAGCATGGGGGTGCAGCCCAGCTCATTTATTATGGAGTCCATGTTGGCCATGGGGCAGCGGATCAATTTGGGGATTCCAATGCTTGCCAAACTGTACAGAATGCTGCGGCACATTAGCGAGGGCAAGAAGCCGCCAAGGATATGCAGGCCCTTCCACCTCCTGTATGGGTGGATCGCAGCGCACATCAGGGGGATTTATGAGTATCCAAACCCTATTTCACCACTGGGATCACATTTCCTCCCCTCCATCCTGAATGCAGTCGGGAGCATCCCATTCAAACTAGCTGCGCCGATGGTGCTGAATCGGGTGTGGAGGGTGGATGAGTTTAATTTCCACCCCTTCCCATTGCCGAAGGGGACAATTACTGATGACGAGTGGGGAACAGAAGAACATCAGGCTTACCTCCTGGCCTTTTGAGGTGGAGTTTTGGTGGCACGAATAGATCGTGAGCCACTCTGCGAACAGTACACCGCGCATCGGTTTGCGAGGCAGTTCCGATGCCTCCAACGGCTGACCCCGCAGGTCAACTGGGAGGTGCGTCATGAGGAGCACCCATGTGTGATGAGGCAGTTGTGGCTCATGTTCACAAGGGAAGATGGGAAAATGCGAATTGCATTGCCTCCATCCACCGCCGCTTTCGGATTGGAGAGGGAGTATTCCATTAGTTGGGAGGCTGTTTACCCAGGGGAGATGCTGAAGCAGCCAACTATTTGGGTCGATGATGGCGAGTCTCATCTATCTCGAGGTCGGGGTCGGAGGGCATCTAGGGCCTCTCGCGGTAGCGGGGATTCCATGGCGGCGAGACCTGCACCGGCCGAGGGTGTGGTAGCAGCGGCGGATCCAGTGATTCCGGAAGAGCAGGGCTATCCAGAGGGCCAGCGAACGAGGGGATTTCATAGGATATCCACTCAGGCTCCGAGGTAGCGGCTGCGTCATATCGACAAGGTAGAGGATGTTGTATTCCCGGAAGCTTGAGACATTTGGGATGTCAATCGATAATTCCTCAGATCGCCTCAGGATGGAATTACCGGGCATAGGCCCTGTCCGGGATGGCTTCATGGAGTCTCCGGCATAGGCAGAGCAATACCTGGACGAGCTTGAGGATTTTGTTCACTCCAGTGGTGTCCCTCACCCAATGACAGACCGGGTGAGGGTACTGCTGAATCAAACGGTCCCCCCACAGTTATCGGCTGCCGATATGAGGGAGCGCTTCCCCCTGCCGGAAGAATCAGAGGACTCCTCTCGACAGGATGAGGCTAGAGGAGGGAGCCTGTTGGAGGAGAGCGAGGTCGGAGATCAAGGCTCAGATTCTGATGATTTCGTAGATGCTCTCGAGGTAGAATTCCGAACTTATTATGGTCTATTCTTGGGCCACTATGGACTTATCACCGATGTTTGAGCCATGCAGGAGGAACTTGTTCGCAGGACTCGTTCTCTCCCCTCGGCGGGTGATGATACGGGACCTTCAGAACCCGCGCCTATGGCTGCGTCCAGTTCCGCGTCTGGTGGGACCAGAGCACCCGAGGTGGATCTTTCGGAATCTCCAGACCTTCCAACAGTATACGAAGGGCCTCGCCTCAGGGTCCCATCAGTATCGGCTCAAGAGCAGCACCAGATGGTCGATCTCTGTAAGTTTCCTCTATCGGTTTCCTTGTCGTCATATGTAGACTATGCCAACTAACGTTTATGTCCCTCTCTATCGTACAGTTATCCGACTGGTGTGGGCTGCTGAGGTAAGACTAGTCGGGATTTCTGGTGGCGTCCCTCCTAGGGGCATGCCGGTGATGGTGGCGATAGTCCCCCCATCTCCTCAAGCTGCACACACATCATCACTGGCGGGACCACCAACAGGGTCGTGCCCGAAGTCATTGAGGTGGACTCTGATGAAGAGGATCAACCGGTCGGTCCCAGTCCTGTCACACCTGCTTCGGCACCAGATATCATACTAGATTCAACACCAGATGTAGATCCTGACGAGGATTTCTTGCGGGCATATCCCGCGTACGAGCCTGCCAATCGCGCAGACTGGGACGAAACGGCCTCCGACAAGGAAGACAGCAGCATAGTCCTCCGCCGGTCGTGGAAGCTAATAACGTGCTTCATCAAGGACACCCCCCAAGCGCAATGGCTGGCCAAAATGGATAGACTTCGCTCGTGGTTGCGTGAACTGTGCACTAGGGGAGTGGATGCCCATCGTCCTCATGCACTCATCTGAGATCTTATGGTTGAGAAGATCTGGGAGCATGATCATGGGCTCAGCATGGGCTGGCAGTGGAGGAAGGCGACCAACATCAAGAATCTCTAGGAGGCTGAAAGCGAGGTCCAGCAGATGCAGAGTCGGGCAGATGAGCTTTCAGACTCTCTTAATGCACAATCTGAGCTGATCTCACGGTTGAAGGCCCATCTGGCATAGGCAGAAGAGCATATGAGGGAGGCCTCTGGAAAGATGGTTTCCATTCATGCTGGTGTAGAGAGGGCCAAAGCCAAGGCTGACGAACTGCGCCCTGCCGCTGCTGAGGAGGAGCGGGAGCTGAGTCACGGCAGCAAGCCTTGGACGCCACAAGCCAATGGGTGGCGGATCTGCAACGCTCTTTTGACGGTGTCAACCCGTCCATGGGGGGAGTCGACCCCCGGGTATTGTAACAAACCAAAAACATTTTATTGGTACTTTCGTGCTTCAATTTCTTCTTTCTTTGTTTTGAATGTCGTAGCGCACACGATTTCAACTATTTGAATCGCCTCCTTACATCCCTACAATGTTTATGGGACGTTCGTCGATAATTCCCCAAGACCACGTGGGTCGAGCCCGATGTGAGAAACAGGAGATAGTTACCTTCTCGTCCCACCTAACATAGGAGTGGAGAACATGCTCTGGGCATCCGAGATTTGGATTACCAGTGCGGATTTCCAAAAGATGGGTGGGGCCTGACCAGAGAAGGAACTTTTTAGGACAGCTGAATTACCGTTTCTTCAGCGTGCCCTCATGCACGAACGGTGCAACACCAGGGACACTGGAATCAGTCCGAACAGATGGGAACAGGAAGCATGAATTACGATGCCCAAGATTCGGAGCACTGTTCGGATGGCGTGACAATAAAGGACAATTGTCAACCATGGTGGAGAAGCGGTATCCTTACTGTGTTAGCCTGTAATGGGGACAAAAATGAGGGTCAACCGTTGACCATGTTTAAAACACTGGACCATGTCACAAATATTGTCGGTCAATATTTCGGGAAGTTGACCCAGGATAGTTGACGGACCATAGGTCAAACATCCATACTATTAGGGAATCCTTCCAAACATGACCAGTCATCCGGAACGTTGGCCCGGGACGGTAGGTGAGCCGATGCGGCATGAGACTGGGTCATTAGGGGGTCCCGTGAGACATGAAAAGGGACGACGGTCCGAATAAGGGGCGCGCAAAGCGTGGAATATGGAGTGATGGTTTGTCCGAACAGAATCCAACACCTAGGTAGTTACACCACCATGGTAGGAGTACACCATATGGGCACATTGGTTTGATCATGGATCATTCCTTTTTTCATAAAGGGCCTCTATGGCGTGGGGATTTACCGCTTCCCAATGTAATCTTGGGGCATTCTGAACTTGTTCAGGGAAGAGTCATAATTACACGGTCACCTATGAGGGGTCCGACCAGGGGGAGGAATAGGATTTTACGATTCCTAGGGTTGGACCCTAGGTGAAATGATTTGGTGTCCCTACGTATCCCATAAGGATGGGAATCAAGCCATATGTTGTTCTGGAAGCACAGTGCAGTCAAAGACCAACACTGGCAGGTGAAATCCTCTCTGATAGAGGCTCTGGTGCATCCCATGATTAACATGGGGCATCCTGAGCTTGTTCAGGGTAGAACCGTAGTGTAGTGTCATGCGTTGAGGACACATGGACTCCTGTAGTTTAACGTCATATGATAGGACGTGGAATAAAAGGGAAGATCCCAGGGAGTGTGTGGTGCGGTAGATATGAAACCGACGTGAATGAGGACTTGGAGTCCAAATCACACCACGTACCCCCGGAGGAAACTCTTCAGGTCGAGGGACCAACAGTGAGGATTAGGCTGGGCCCGAAGCAGAGTGGTCGGGCGTTCCAATGTACTCCATGAGGATGGGAATCAAGCCATACGTAGTTCTGAAAGCACAGTTTAACATCATGCGGGACGATGAGAAGCATGGCCGTGTTGGTACACATCCCACAAAAACTACTAATCCCACGTGAGTCGTGCTCAGTGTGGGAAACAATAAGTAGTGGTGGGAATTTCCCGACAGAAAAAGGGGTAGGTTAGGGAAAAGGGACGCTTGGTGAATACCGTCCCAATGACACTAACACGATCATTTAGCGCACCTAGATGCGCAAAGAGAAAGAGCCGAGTATGGTGGAATTCCACTTGAACATGAGGAAGTGGAAATGTGTGAATCATGGCGCTCGAGATTCAGATCATGATGATGGTGGCATGATGATGGAGGATAACTGTTGACCGTGCGGAAAACCAGCATCCATATCGTCTTAGCCTAGAATGGGGACAAACAAATGAGGGTCGACCGTTGACCATGTTCGAAACACGGGACCATGTCACAAATGTTTCCAGAGATCCGTAGGGATGTTGGCCTGAAACAATTGGAGGGCCCTTAGGTCTAGCATTCATGGAGAGCCCTTAAGCCTAGTATCCATGTCGTCCGAGGGCCCTTTTGGACGTGGAAGAGGATGAGGATCCAAATAGAGAGCTCACGAAGCATGGTCATGGGATGAGGATGATGTCCCTATGAAAATCCCACACTTCAGGCTCTTTTTCAAAACACATCTGAATACGACAACGAGACGTATTAGATAGAGGGAGCAGATTCCTTTCCCATAGGGAGATCTTAGTTTAGGGTCGTAGAATTCAGACCATGGATGGAAGGAGATATAAGAGGCACATGGTGGAGTAACTCAAACACCTGGAGTGAATGGGAATAGGGGGTGTGTACGGTGCGGTGAACAACCTGACGTGAATGAGGACGTAATCCCATATCACACCGCACGACTCCCTTGGGAGAGGTTTTAGGTCAAGGGACCAAAAGGTAAAGTTAGGTTGGGCCTGCGGTGAAGTTCTCGGGCGCTCCTACGTATCTCATAAGGATGAGAGTCAAGCCTCGCGTAGTTATTGATGGACCTTAGACCATAAATGGGTAAAGGGAGCAGGGGAAACATGGCAACAAAACCCGACATGAAGGAGGACCTAAGCCCTACTTACCATGCGTTCTCTGGGGAAATGCTCGAGTCGAGGGACCGAACACAAAGGTTAGGCTGGGCCCACGGGGAAGTGCCCGGGTACTCCTACGTATCTCATGAGGATGAGAATCAAGCCACATGTAGTTCTTAAAGGTGACATGGTAAGATACCAGTGCCAGGGGAAAAGGGGAGTGCGGCCGTGGCCCTTGCACTAAAAGAAGCGGAATTTGATAAATCTTGTTTGTCCTTTAAGGTGAGTGGTTTTTTTGTGAAGCAACAGGCCTAGAGTAGTAGGTCGTGGTGTTGCCACAAGGATCAAGCCGTGATGGGCATTGACAAATGGCATGTCATGTGACCAATACCCAACATGATGTCCTCTACAACGAGGTCACCACAATGTAGTGCCGTTTTTCGTCGTGCGGCCAGGACGATAATGTCACAGTTTAGGGTCAAATGATAGGAACAAGCATGCATTTTATCGTCATGCAGCGCAGACGTAGCAGAGACGATGCTAGGCAGGGAACGTGCGTAGTGTTATAAAATACAATTGATGGAGACATGATCCCACATCACATTATATGCCACTCGGAGAGGGAGACCTTAGGCTGAGGGGCCTATATAGAGGTAAGAGGTGAAACAGTGGGGAGAGACTGGCTCCCAAAATGGTCTGTACCCGAAGACAGGGCGTCTGGGCAGTCCTACGTATCCCATGAGGATGGGAATCAAGCTGAACGTAGTTCTAGATGGATATTAGTTTATGGTCTTAGAGCTCAGACCATGAATGGTAACAACCTCCCAAGTTAGCGCAGATGTCAACCCGATCCCTAAGCCCACGTGAGTTAAACTCGGTGTGGGAAACAAGGGGGGGAGATCCTTATCGCAATACTTGGGGCGTCCATCAGAGGGGAGTCGGCAGAGAGCCCCGCAGGACACCTTTGATGCGGCTTGTTTCCCCAACGCGCTGACGTGCACGGAGGAAAAGTACCAAGAGTTCTGGGACTCTAGTTGCACACGGTGAAGTTATGAAGGGTGTGAATTTTGTACCCGACATTTTGGGCTTAATGGATTGTCTTGGCGATAGAGGAAAACTGTTAACCATGGTGGAAACGCAACATCTATATCGCGTTAGCCTGAGGTGGGAACAACAAACGAGCATCGACCGCTGACCATATTCGCAATGTGGGATTTTATCGATTTGTTTTCCGAAACCCTCGGGGGCGTTGGACCGTAACGGTAGAAGATCCCTTGGGCGTAGTATCTAGGCCGTTCTTAGGGGTCCCTCTGGGTGTTCAAAAAATGATGGAATCCCAGTCAAGGAGTGGGTGAAGCATAGCTGTATCCATCCACGAAAGAGGAAAACATCTTCAGGGGGATGTGCAGCCGAGTCGAGGCTTGCTCGATGTGAGTTGGGGAAAAAGTGTTCACCCTGCCATATGTATTAACCCGAGGGGAAGATTTTGGCTTTTGGGCTGGGCCAACAGACAAAATGTCAGTGAGTTTCTACGTATCCCATTTGGATGGGAATCAAGCCATACGTAGTTCTTAAAGGCCATACAGTTTAGCGTCATGCGGTGAGGATGTGAGAGGATAGAAGAACGGGAGTGGGCACATGGTGCAACCCTTACAACCCTTGTATGAGCGGGGTTAATAAAGCCTACTCCCCGCTACACAAAGATCCTCCAAGGAAACTATTCCCATGGGGGGATAGTGGAAGAGAAAAGCTTGGGGCTGGGCTCGAGATGAGGTGTCTGGGCGTTCCTATGTATCCCATTAAGATGTAAATCAAGCCACACATAGTTCATGAGATGCAGTTTAATGTCATGTGGGACGAGGATGCATCTCATTTTTGGATATGTAATGTACGGAAAGTAATCCAACATGAATGAGGACGTAGTACCACACCATACCGTACAATCCCGCAAGAGGGTAAGTCGGGGAAAACCAAGGGGCCTGAGGCCGGGCCGCGGTCAGGGAGACCTGACTAGCTTGCGGTTTAACATCTTGCGGTGATGACGGGGGGTCGTGGGCCCGAGGAGGCCAAGGGGCCTGAGGCTGAGCCTCGGTCAGGAAGGCCTGACTGGCTTGTAGTTTAATGTCTTGTAGTAAGGACGGGGGCCAGGGGCCCAAGGAGGACAAGGGGCCTGGGGATGAGCCTCGGTCAGGAAGGCCTGACTGGCTTGCAGTTTAACGTCTTGCAGTAAGGACAGGGGCCAGGGGCCCATGGAGGCCAAGGTGCCTGAGGCTGAGCCTCGGTCGGGAAGTCCTGACTGTCTTGCAGTTTAACGTCTTGCAGTAAGTACGGGGGCCGGGGGCCCGAGGAGGCCAAGGGGCCTGAGGCTGAGCCTCAGTCGGGAAGGCCTGACTGGCTTGCGGTTTAACATCTCGCAGTGAAGACGGGGGTCGTGGGCCTGAGGAGGCCAAGGGTCCTGAGGCTGAGCCTCGGTCAGGAAGGCCTGACTAGCTTGCAGTTTCACGTCTCCCAGTGAAGACGGGGGGCCGTGGGCCCGAGGAGGCCAAGGGGCATGAGGCTGAGCCTCGGTCAGGAAGGCCTGACTGGCTTTTAGTTTAACATCGTGCAGTAAGGACGGGGGGAGATCTTAGTTTATGGTCATAGAGCACATACCATTTTGCAGTTTATCGTCTTGTAGGACGAAGATGCAGTTTAAGGTCGTGCAAGACCTTACAGTTTAAGGTCGTGTTGGACCATAACGTGCAGTTTAAGGTCATGCACGACCATTTTGCAGTTTATCGTCTTGCAGGACGAAGATGCAGTTTAAGGTCATGCATGACCCTTTTGCCCTAGGAAAAGTATCGCTTGAGGAACTTGGCGTTGGTGGGAGGAGTTATGCGCTCTCCATCCGTGGTCACCAAGGAGTATGCTTCATTGGGATAAACTTTATGGATGATATAAGTCCCTTCCCACTTGGGTTCTAACTTGGGTGGTTTCCTACCGGGGATCATTGGTGCTCGAAGGGCCAGTACTAGGTCGCCCTGTAGAAAAGAACGGAGACAATCCTTCTGGTTGAAGTCCCTCGCTATCTTATCCTGATGCCTTTCCAGATTGTGCAGGGCACGAATCCAGTTCTCGTCCAGTGCTTCTAATTCAGCTAGACGGATTTTGGCTACCTCATCTGGTGTCTGGTGATCATAGACTGTAGTGCGTAACGATGGCAGCTGGATCTCAATGGGTAGGACGACCTCAGCTCCATACACCAGGGAATATGGGGTCACCTGGGTAGAGTTGCGAGTCGTCGTCCGATAATCCCAGAGGGCATTGGGGAGCTTGTCCGACCAACTTTTCTTATTCTGACCAACCATCTTCTGCAGAATGTTAGAGAGGGTCTTGTTGAACGCCTCGATCTATTTTTTTGCCTGCACTCGGTAGCGGGAGGTATGGTTCGAACGGATTCCGTACTTGGTGTAAAATTTCTTCATTTCATCCTCTCTGAAGTTGGTTCCGTTATCGGTGAGGACGGCATGAGGGACCCCAAACTAGTGGATAATGTTGGAGCTCACAAAGTCAACGATGGAACGGGCCTTGACCTCTTTGAGTGGAACTGCCTCTGCCCACTTGGAGAAGAAATCTGTAGTAGTCAGGATGAACCTACACTGGCGAGCTGTTGCCGGTGGATACGGTCCCACTACATCAAGTCCCCATACCGCAAATGGCCAAGAGTACTTGGTGGGGTGGAGGGGCTCCTGCGGCCAATGCATGAAGTTGGCGTGAACATGGCACACATGGCATCTCTTGGCATACCCAATATAATCATGGATCATAGAGAGCCAAAAGTACCCCAACCTCCAGATTTGATGGGACAACTTCGGACCATCTTGATGGGCACCACAAGAACCGGCGTGAACCTCTTGCATAACTTGAAGAATCTCTACTCCTTGAATGCAATGGAGGAGGACGCCATCGAAGCTCCGCTTATGAAGGATCTGTTCAAGACTGGGGCCACTCTGGAGGGTAAATTTCAGCGTGCGGCGTCGGATTCGCTCGTGCTCGGCCCGGTCGTCCAGGAGGCGACCATTTTGGAGATACTCGAGAAAAGGTGCCCTCCAGTCGGGAGTGGCTTCAACCACTGTGTCTGACAAACCCGGGACCCCTGACGTAGAGGTTCCAGCAGTGAGATGACTTACCCGCAGTCCATCATTGTCCTCTTGGGTGACAGGGGAAATGAATCTTCGGTGTGCCACATGTATGATCAAATCATCTTGCTTGGGTTCTGTGAGCGACACGGCTAAGCCAGCCAAGGCGTCTTCTTGACCGTTCTGTGACCATGGGACATGGGTAATCTTTGGTTGAGAAGAGAACTGGGCCATTAGGCAGATGGTGTACTCCAGCAACGGTACAAGCTCCGGCTTCTTGGCGACGTAGTCTCCATTAACCTGTTTGATTACCAGCTATGAATCTCCTTTCACATGTAGATGGGGCACATTGATCTCAAGGGACAACTCGAGACCGGTGATGAGAGCCTGGTACTCTGCCTCGTTGTTCGTACAACCTTCTGACATCAGGAACGAGTATGGATGGACAACTTGTGCAGGGGTAATGAAGACAATACCCAGGCCCACTCTGTTGAGCTTAGGATCGTTGAGCCGCCTACAGGTGGGGCTATGGGAGGCACCGTCGAAATGCATTTTCCAAGACGAGACGACATGATCGACTGAGAGGATCGTTTCATCCGGAAAATCCAGGTCCATGGATTGATCCGCGGAGGTTGGATGGGCAGCTAAAAAGTCTGCCAACGCCTATCCTTTAATGGCCTTCTGAGGTACGAACCTGATATCAAACTGCTGGAGAATCACCGCCTACCGTGCTAGTCGGCCAGTCAGCATGGGGCGGTTCAGGATGTACTTCAGTGGGTCTACCCGGGAGACCAATTGAACCTTATGGTGCTGCAGGTAATGTCGCAACATCTGCATGGCGAAGACGAGTGCAAGGCATATCTTTTCGATAGGGGAGTTTTTGACTTCCGTATCAAGAATCATGTGACTGAGATAGTAGATACTGTTCTTGGTACCCTCGTTATTCTTCTGGGAGAGCAATGCACCGAGGGATCTTTCCAAGGTGGTCACGTAAAGGACCAGCAGCTTTCCGAAGACGGGTGGCATCAAAACCGGAGGTTGGAGCAGATACTTCTTGATTTCCTCGAAGGCGGTCCGACACTCCTCATCCCATTCGTAAGCGGCGCCCTTCTTCATGAGCCGGGAAAAGGTCTTACACTTGCCGGCCAGATTCGCGATGAATCGGCGTATATAGGCTAAGTGGCCTTGGAGGCCTCGATTTTCCTGAATGTTGCTCGGGGGAAGCATTTGGTTGATGGCCTTGATCTTCTCTGGGTCGATCTCAATGCCTCGTTATCTAACAACGAAGCCCAAAAACTTCCTAGAGGTGACCCCAAAGGCACACTTCAACGGGTTCATCTTCAGGTGATGGGAACGGAGGAAACCAAACACCTTCTCGAGGTCTTTGAGATGGTCCTGGTGCTAACATGATTTGACCACTAGGTCATCTACGTAGCATTCCACCAATGTTCCGAGAATCGGCTTGAATATGCGATGCATGGCCCTCTGATAAGTGGAACCTTCATTTTTCAAGCCGAATGGCATAACCTGGTAGCAAAAGGTACCTTGGGGAGCCTTGAAGGCATTGGAATCCTCATCCTCAGGGGCCATCCGGATCTGGTTGTACCCAGAATACCCATCCATGAAAGAGAGTTCTTGGAACCCGGCCATGGCATCAATCAATAACTCCATCACCGGGAGGGGGAATTCATCCTTTGGGCAGTGGCAATTAAGATCGCAGAAGTCGATGCAGACTCTGATCTGCCTGTTCTTCTTCCTGACTGGCATAATGTTGGAAAGCCACTAGGGGTACTTGACTTCCTTAATGAAGTTAGCTTTGATAAGCTTGTCAACTTCGGCCTCAACCATAGCACCATGAGAAGGGTGCATCTTCCTGGGAGGCTGCTGAAACCCACGATGTTTTGCCGGGAGGCCTAGACGGTGAACGGATACCGGGGGATCTAGTCCTGGAATCTCATTGTAACTCCAGGAAAACACGTCATGGTGTTTTTTGACGAAGTCTACGTACTGCTGCCACTCCTCGGGGGACATGGCTGCACTGATAAATGTGGGTTTCGGATCTGCCTCGCTACCAAGGTTCACCTGTATCAGTTCATCAACCATGGTAGGGACGCCTTCCTCAAAGGTGGGGGAGCATCCTCTAGGTCTTCCTCCCCACCCGTGGGCGGATTTCCCGCGACGGGAGATAATTTTGGGCTATCAAAATCTGAGGGGCAGCTGGTGCCGGCTTGGGCAGCAGTGGTCATCATATCAGGAGACTCACTCGCCATTGAGACCATAGCAATGAAGGCAGTTGACCCTATCCCATCTGGCCTTCGGCCTAAGGGGCCACGTTTGATGATATCAAAGTAGTGGTGATGTGTCGGCCTGAGTCGGTGGATTCCAGCCCGGCGGAAGAGACACGTATGGCATACCTCCGTTTTTATAAGCTTGACATTCTGGTACCTTACATGGGTAGGAGGTTTCGAGATCACCTGAGACTGGTTGATGTAGGAGTACGAGGTGATTTTACACCGTCGCTTGGACACAAGAACATGCCTTCCTTGTGTACCCAAAACAACAAAACATTGCCCCATGTCGAGGGTTGTGGCCTCCAATCGGTGGATTGGGAGGATGTAGGCATCATCCATGCTTGCCCAGGGATCACTTGTGACAGGGGTGGGTTCATCCTCACTTACTAGGATTTTCTTTTACTTACTTTTGTGATAACCAGCATCCAGATAGTGGGCCTCACAAGAGGCGAAAGGAGACACATATCCTTGGAGCACGCCTGCTCGACCGTTGAGTGAGTATTTGAGGCACTGGTGATACGACGAAGGGACCGCTGCATGCAGATGGAGCCATGGCCTACCCATCAACACGTTGTAGGCGGTGTCCTGAGAGACGACCATGAACTCAGTGCTGGCAATTAAGCCACCGAACTGAGCCTTCAGGTGGATCTTGTCAACTGGGGTTTTCTCAGTCCTATCGTAACCCTGGATTCTGAGGTCAGAGGGAGTTAAATCACCTTCAGACAGACCCAGCATTCGCAACGTCCGAGTCGGAATTAGGTTGATTCCGGAACCCGTGTCAATGAGGCAGCGACATACATCCACACCATTGAAGTGGCCAGTGATGTACAGCGGGCGAATATGCCCCTGTATATGAGGGTCCTCATCTTCACCAGAGAACGACATAACCGCCTAACATTCGGCATTCTCAATTATCTCGGTATGGAAGGCTTCTGCAGCTGCTACCTCCGTCTCAAACTGGAGGGGGCTCCTTAGTGCCTCGGCGAGTGCCTCGCGCATTTCAGATGACATGAGAAGGGCCTCAATGATAGAAATCCTTGGCAGAATGCCAGCCAGGTGCTTCAGGACATCCTACTTTCGTGCCAAACACGAACCTCTGCCTACAGGAGGTTGTTCGGCATTTGGAGGCGTAGCGGGTACTGCCGGTTGAACCGGTGATTGGCTAGTACTGGGTACATCCTGCTGCATACTAGTTGAAGCCTGGAGAGTAGTCGCCGGACTAGGATTGGACAGCAGAGGCTGGCCTGTAGCCAGGCAAGACTGACTGTGATACGAACGAGGCAGCTCTCCCTGATCTAGAGGCACAAACAACGGTGGAGGTAGAGCTAAGGGCCTTAGATGGGGTTGCGCGTGCTGAGCTCTGCGCTGATCCTACTGTCTGGTCTCAGTAGCATGCACGGATTGGATGAAAGTACCCGCTGACATACCTCGATGACTGGCGCGGTTGCGATTCCGCTGACGTTGACATCGGCTGGAAACGTTGGGTAGGTTCGCCTGACGTTCCCCCTCGTCGAAAGTCATATAGGGATTTACCATCTCCACGGTGTTAACCGAAGCGTACCCCTAACTTTCACTCGAAGATTCATCCACCACCAGGTGGATTCTTGGAGGAATCCCCATTTCAGGGGGCATAAAGTCACCGAGAGTGCGGGATGACAACAGCACCGGCGGAGCACGTTGCTTCTTCTTGTGTCGCTACTGCTTGCCCTTTTGGGAAGAGGTTGACTGTGAAGGCGATGCGGAGGTACTAGCTACTTCTTTTGAAGGTTATGGCTGCTTCAGGCGCGCCCAGATGATACCATGGTTATGGAAGATGGTTTTTCAATCCATCCAGTCGTCGTATTTTCGGGATCCGTGGCTGGGAACCTGCTGCCACTCACCTTCGCTGTCGTTGCCGATCTCTGACCCTACAAAGACACCCGCCACTTGTGCTAGTGTCGGGCCCAACTTGACTATGTTGTTGTTGACCTGGTCTTGAAGCCAGTCTTTAAACACATAGCATTTCTTGAGGGTGTGCCCCAGAATCTGAAGATAAGGACAGTAGTTGGGGTGATCGGTGAGATTTTCCTCTGTCGGCCTTCTGCACTCGAGTAGGCGCACAATCCCTTGCTCTAGAGCACTTCAGAAGTAGCCAGGGACCTGATTTTTGTTGAACGAATAAGTCTGGTGCCTTCTATCTGGATAGGGGGCCCTGGGGACCTGGCCCTGATGAGGGGCTGGAGGGGCCTGCCGAGGAGGCGGCGCCTGACTGTCTCACCTAGGTGGAGGTGACGCATTGCGTGGGGGAACCTGTCGATTCTGAGGCGGTCGTTGTTGGGAAGGAGCCTGTGCTTGAGGTGGAGGACCTCTGCGGGATTGCGGGGACGGTGCCACTGGCAGTAATTCCAGCTACCTAGGGGCTTCTATTTGGGCCACCGCGGTGGGTTCGGCTCTGGCTGTCCTCCTGGATGGTATCATAGGGGGCAACGAACGTGCCTGACTAGCCTGTTGCAGAGCCTCCTCAAGGCGCTGAGCCTTATCTGAGAAATCTCTAAACCCTCCAGGGTAGTTCTGGGTAATTAGGGAGGGTACCAGCTCCGTTTTGATGTTACCCACACACATCATCAGTAATTTCTCCTGAGTCAGTGGCATATCGAGGTAATACGTAAGTCCCTTTCACCGGGCGATGAAATCTGCGACTCACTCATCAGGCCTTCGCTTTCACTTGAAGAGGTCTGCAATGCTGGTCTTCCGCGTGGTGGAGCGGAACTGGTATAGAAACTTCCGGCGGAGATCCTCCCAACCGTTCACCAATCCGATAGGGAGCTAGCTGTACCAGATGAATGCCAGACCTTCCAATGTTTGTAAGAAGCATCGGAGCTTGGCGGTTTCTTGCTGAGTCGGGGTCCCCAGCATGGGGCCACACCTAGAAGAAAAATGAACCAAGTGTTGTGGCGGGTCCCTTGTCCCGTTGAAGGGCGAGAAAGTGGGGTTCCCAAAACCCAGGGGTGCGGGCATATCATCCACCCACGTGGGATACGGCTTGCCATCCGGTGGGACCACCACCTGCCGCGTTTCCAATGCTTCGAGGCGGGCTGTGAGTGCCGCTATAAGATCATCCGGGTGGGGGTCCCTGTCTTGACGGGGATCCCTAACCACAGGTGCGTTGCCAAGTTCTTCAACACGGTAGATGACTTCAGCAGCTCGTGGATCGACTGGCGGAACGACCTGCGGGGCGACTGGGGGAACCCGAACTGGATTCTTTAGATTGCCCCGTTATTCGGGGGGTTTGGCGAGATGTATCGCGCCATCTTTCCGTAAGTTCCGGCTTCTTCCCTGTCTGCGGAAGTAGCATGATCAGGGTTGCCCGGAGGCATCTCACCGGGGGGAATTTGTTCCTGCCCCTGCTACCCCGGCCTGGGATTACCATAGTCGGGTTACCGCTCTACAGCGCTCTCATCCAAGAGTTCGTCAACCAGCCTCTTCTGCTCAGCAAGCTGCTGGTGTAACGTGGCCTTCTCGGGATCTGTGTCCATTTTCTGCACAGAGGCAGACGGGTCGGAGTGCTTGACAGTTCCGACGTGCTCCTTACCCTTGCCGGTATTTCGACCGAGTACCAGTGACTCGGTGGGTACAGGGAGGCCTAGCAGGTTTCTCTGCTGACGGGTAACCCTCCCTGATGGGTCTAGTAGTGGCGGTACGCCCTCGGGGGGTAAGTCTCCATCAAGAAATTCAACCTCGTCTTCCTTGTCCACTATGTCAGCCATGTGGACCGCGACCCCTCTCGAGGGAATGTCCTCGATGTCGCATAGCGATTCGGGCTGCCGTCGGATAGGGTCGAAGAGGAGAGCGGCATAGTGTCCCCAACCACGGACTTGCACATGGGGGGTAGCTTCCCTGAAGACTCTGCGGAGTACTTTGAAACTCTGAACACATTTCCGTTGAAGGGCGCTCTGACGGCCTGGCGACTCAGGGTGCTGGGCCCCAAGGAGTGCAGCCAAATCGATCAGGCGGCATTGGTCACTGATTTCTTCGAAGTGCTCTCGACTTCTGGGGTACACCAACCGCTCGTAACGAAGGCGGACGTGTGTCGCCTATAGGGTTCGACAAAAGCACCCCACTTCTTCAAGGGTAAAGGACTCTGGTGCGTGAAAGTTCAGTGCCACTGTCAGCCAGAACTTCTTCGGGAAGTAATCCGCTGTGAGAATACTCCAGAAGCTCCTGGGTTCGGACTCGGGGTCTGGCCCTGTATTTCCCCACTCATCAACCGGGGGTGGCTGAGGGACCGGTAGCGGTACCGAGGCTGACCTCTGGGATAGTAAACTCGATGGCGGAGAATACGGCAAACGAGCTGGCTGGCCACCGAATTCCGGGCCATCCTCTGTAGAGTGAGGTGACCTGGACACGATGTCACGATACGATGGGCAGATAACCACAGCTTCCGGCACAAGAGTCGCGACTGCCGGCGATAGGTCATGCCATCGCTCTACCGTCGTTGGACCCCAAAATAGCTCTCTGTGACCTCTAGTAGAGGTAGAGGGCGCTTCTGGTGACAATGGTGGTGATTTCACAGTCGAGACCTGCGGAATTTCCATGATTTCATCCTCTTGGATGTACCTGCAGAGGGAGATGGGAAATTTGTGGACCTCATATTCTGGGAGAATGAGGCTAACGCACCTGGTTCCTGCCCCAGTCCTTGATATGGAGGATCAGGGAGAAGGTTCCATCGCTGAGTTGCATTCCATTTCAGAGTCCGAGAAGCGGGCAAGTTTGATCTCCACCCGAGCCTTCAGAGGACTCTTCTTGTGGCGGCGACGACCCACTCTCCTGCCCCGGGGTGGATCTTCGAGACAAGGTTGATTCTCATCATGTAGTCTCGAGGCGGCACTGGCGTCATGGTGGAGAGGGCCCCTGCTCGAGATAGCCGAGGTGCGAGGGGAACTAGGGCAAATGTCGAATGGTACATGGGGAGGACCTCCATGGACAGCACCCATGTGGGCGGAGCCTTTGTTGGAATCGGCAGAAGCATGGGGAGGAACTCCATGGTCGATGCAGGCGGAGCGAGGCTGACCTTCACTCCTCGAGTTGCTGGGGCGAGGAGGACCTTTGCCCGTTGCAGAGAGGACGTAGAGAGGGCCCCCACTTTGGAGAAGGCCCGGATGGACAGTGCCTTCAGATCGGTGGTCGGGGGCAGGAGGATGGACTCCATACCCTGTATAGTGGGTGCGGGAAAGGATTCTGCGCCGAGCGTCACTGCCGCTGGCCAGGTCTTCCTTCGGGATGGGGGTAACACGAGGCTTTCCTCCATGACGAGCTTCGGAGTGGGGAAGGCCCATGCTCTGTGGAGTAATGGTATGGGGAGGGCCTTCGTACAGGGGGACATCACCGCAGGTTAGTTCACGGTGATCACCACTCGGTCCTGCAACCCGGAGAGTCAACCCAACCTGCCCGTGGGGCGGTTGGGGTCTCGATCCTGGTTGGGTGAAGGAGTGCCCTTGTTCAGTGTATGCAGGGAATCAATGATGCACATCGGCGGTGGCTCGGGCCACTGTAGATGTTGACGTCGAAGAATCTTGGCGAGCGTCCTCAACCCGGGCCCGGCGCTGACGTCGGGTCAGACGAGCTGGCGCAGGTGGTGCAAGGGCACGGCCTGCCTACTCATCCTACGGAGTCGGACGGTGGCGCTGACGCGGCCGGACGGGAGCCCTTGGGTTGGTACCCTGTGCGGGTTGAGCCGGACGGCGCCCGCCTCATCAGCGTAAGGCGAGGAGTCTTCAAGGCGTTCCAGGGGCAGGCTCCCAAAACGGTTGAAGGTTGGGGTGGGGAGTAGGGGCTCCCTGCGTGGCCTGTTAGGGCGGCGTTGACGGCGAGGCCTGGATGCCTCCAGGTCTAGGTGGTCCAGATCCCGAGTTGGGATGACCCCTTCCTCCTCGTACCTGCGTACAAGGTTGTTGATCGCCCTTTGCTGGATGACCTCTGATGGGGAAAGGGGACGTGGGTGCCCCGTATTCCGTGATGTGGCGGCCATTGTGGTGGTAGCGACACCATGTGGGGTGGTTGTGGCGGTGTTTCCCCTGCCCCTATGTAGGCGAGCGGGTGGCGATCGTGTCTCTGTAATAGCAACCTGGTTCCTGAGAAACGAAGGGATCAACTCATCAGCACTGTGAGGAAAAGGATTGAAAACCAGTGCCGCAGCGTCCTTCCATTCTCCACGTCTGTAAGAAGGATCCACGCCAACACGCTGCAGAACGGAGTGCCCCACGTTCTACTGCGCCGACTTCTGGTGAGTTTCACAACAGGCCCGCTATTTGCTTGGCGGGACCAGGTGCCGGATATCTGAATCCGGTGACACGTCAATCTACTGGTGTCCCGAACGCTACTAATATCCACATTGAGGAGAAGACATTCATGTCGGGTTCACCATTTCTGTTTCCAATTCATTCGCCGGCGCACGCGCATCCGTCCGTACGCGGAGGAGGACGCGATGCACTGTTGCCCGGCATTCCCGCTTTCCAATGGTGGGCGGCATTCGCTCCTTATTCAGGGACGTCTGCTCCTTGATCGAAATGGGATGATGGGATGTCGGTTCTTCCTTCTGTGGATTCCTCCTCAGAACTCGTCACCTAGTCCGGGTCTCCCTCGTATATTTAATACGTTTTTCATGAAACTCTTCCCAGTTCCATGTTTCCATGGACGTCGGTTAATTAATTTGCTTCTGTCGGGACATTCCAAAGGGTCCGGTCACGGCATAAACCTTCAGTCGGGGGAGTAGTCACGTTGAGGCATCAGTAGCGTGTCTGGATGCTGGGGAACCGGCATGTTTGTCTATTATCCCTGGTCATAGGGCTTCTCAAGGGCGTGGAAGCCCGAGGCATCCCACATCGAGCGTGGGGAATTATATGACATAGACACATATCTGATGTTTTCCTCAGCTTCCCGTGTTTAACACAGGGTACACCGTGAGTTTGACGTCCAGCAGAGACAGATCATCCCGATCAGAGCATTATCTAGAATGGATCGGATTGAGTGATTTCCCTTGAAGGGGTGCTGATATCAGGACCGGCCCATGGGCGGCTGTGAAGAGGAGCATACCGACATGGTCTCACCGGGATATGACGGTCCGGGCGAGAATCATGGTTGATGATGGATATACAAATGAAGTGGAGGGTGGAATGGCAAGGGACCATCACAAGGGAAACTGTGAAGTTGGGCTTGAGCCTTGAAGGGGCTTCCTACGTATCCCCGAGGCAGGGAATCAAAGTCTGCGTAGTTCGGGATGGTGCCGGTGAACCGGCATGAGGGTGGACCTTTGTCCGATGGGCATCATCAGCGAACTGACGTGAATGGGGATGACCAGAAGGGTCCTAGTGGTGGTGGGCTTGGACCTTGTGGAGGCTTCCTATGTACCATGTCGTGACATGGATTAAAGACCACGTAGTTCATAGGGGCTTCGTCGGTGAACCGATGTGAAGGTGGACCTTGGTCCGACAGGGGGTGGGCTTGAACCTCGGGGAGGCTTCCTACGTACCATGCATTGACATGGATCAAAGACCTCATAGTTCAGAGGACTGGATTCGTCAGCGAACCGACATGAAAGTGAACCTTGGTCCAATGAGAGATGGGCTTGAACCTCGGGGAGGCTTCCTACGTATCATGCCTTGACATAGATCAAAGACCTCATAGTTCAAAGGGTTTTATCAGTGAACCGATCTGAAAGTAGACCCAGGGGTCCACTAGTGGTGGGCTTGAACCTTGGGAAGGTTTCCTGTGTACCATGCCTTGACATGGATCAAAGTCCTCATAGTTCAAAGGATTGATGGAATACAGTTTAACGTCATGCGGGGCGAGAGTGATCCCTGGCGTGAATAAACAACGGGCGGTGGGCTTGAACCTCATGGAGGCTTCCTACGTACCATGCCTTGACATGGATCAAAGTCCCCGTAGTTCGGAATGGCGGTGGTTGTCGGAGAACCGACGTAAATGAGGGACCTTGGTCCGATGGGAGATGGGCTTGAACCTCTAGGAGGCTTCCTACGTACCATGCCTTGACATGGATCAAAGTCCTCGTAGTTCGGGTTGTGACAACGGCTTTCCGTTGGGCTGGAATGCAGTTTAACGTCGTGTTGGACGCAGGTAGAACTCGACGTGAATTTGATGACAAGTGGGCTTGAACCTCGTGGAGGCTTCCTACGTACCATGCCTTGACCTGGAACAAAGACCTCGTAGTTCAAATGGGCGTGCAGTTTAATGTCATGCGGGAAAAGGGCATATAGTTTAACGTCATGCTGGACGAGGGCATGCATTTTAACATCATGCTGGATGATGGCATGCAATTTAACATCATAATGGACGAGGGTATTCAGTTTAACATCATGCTACATGAGGTATTGTCATGGACAATGTCAACTCTAAGCCCTTGTGTGTCATGCTCGGTGTGAGAAACCAGAGATAGCAAGGACCTGACGATCACGCCGCGAAGGGTTCGTCCGTGTGAAGCGAAGAGGGGCTTACGCATTAGGCGGCCCATGGTGCTAGGACTTACTCCAGGATGGAGGCCCGGAGTGCGACAAAGCGCAGTGAAAGAGGGATTTGGGACCAATGATGGGAGGTGCCTCGTTCCCTATCACTCCCTCCACTGACCTTGGTAGTGGGGATGTACGGAGATGCAAGGGTGTAGCCATCCGTTGGGGAACTAGGGTCTCCCTTCTCCTGAGAACATACGCCACTCCAATAAAGAGCATATCATCCCTTGTGGATGGGTGATTCCACTCCTGTGGAGACGAGTGGCGTAAAAAATGTTCGATCTGGGGGGACCCTTCGTGAGAGGCACGAGGTCAGGTCACAGTTTAACGTCATGTGTTGAGGACGTGGTGCTTGGCAGTTTAACATCCTGCAGCTCAGACAAGGTGGGTTCACTCCACACCCCTAGGACTTACATAACTGGTACCCTTTGCTCCTTGGGGGAGGGGAGGTACCAGTAAGGCCATGGTCAAGGGGGGTTGTAGAGTGAACCATCGAGGGGTCCATGTTAGCGTGGCTATGCGAAGAAGCAATAGCTGTTAGCGTGCCTATGCGAAGAAGCATTAGGCAAAGCAACGGTACGAGTGGTATTGTCGGTGGGACTTTGAAATCACATCGTGCATACCTGGAGGGTCGCACGGGAAGCGGAATTTCCAAACAAAGGAGTGTTCTTTGCGAAGCGGAGTGCCTTAGCCTTAGCATAGGGCCTAGGTGTGAGTGGAGGGTGCTTCGCGAAGTGGAACAGTATTCCCGGAGCACTGCCTCGTGAAGAAGAGGTGCCTCGCGAAGCAGGGTGCTGCGAAGCAGTGTGCTTCGTGATGTGTAGCGATCCTGCCTTATCATAGGGATCACTAGTACAGGATGGGTGTTTCACGAAGCATAAATGCTCCGCGGCTGCCCGGGTTCCCTTGGGAATCCCCCTCCTTCGTGAATGCCCTTGAGCTTCACGAAGGGCATCCCTCTCGAAAGAGGGGCTCAAAACGAGTCAAAGCGAAGGCATCATGCGAAGTAGAAGTACCTCGCGGAGCTCATGATTCCCGGGGGAAAAGGGTGCTTCGTGATTCGGGAGAGGAGAAGCCGAAAGGTCGGATTGTCCGTCCCCAAGACTCAAGGAGAGTCCATTATTTATAGAGAAGGGGCGCCGTTAAGCAGAACTCGCGCGCCGCCTCAGGTGCTTCGCAGCGCGCTCGTGAACGTCAACGTCGTTCGCGAAGAGGTACCGCCTCCGGATATTCGCAGCGGGCTCGCGAACGTCAAACTCGTTCACAGAGAGTTACTACCTCTATAGCTTCACGGCGTGCGCGCGAACGTCACATGAATTCGCGGAGAGTTACCTCCTCTGGAGGTTCGCGAGACCGCCATGCTCGGGGTGCTTCGCGTCGGTGCTTCGTGAGGTAGCGGGCCGACCTTCTTTTTCGTCCCTTCCTTTTGTGAAATATTTTGGCGCCAACAACAATTCAAACACTTCACAGTAAAATCAGCAATATCTCTTTTCATTCCATCCCACCAGTAATACTCCCGCAGATCTCTATACATCTTAGTACTTCCAGGATGAACTCAAAACGGAGAACTATGAGCTTCATATAAGAACTCTCTCTTCAACTATGAATCACAAGGCACACACAATCTCTTCCCAAATCTAAAAACAAAATCATTATCAATGTTGAATTCAGGCAAATTACCCTTCTGAACCAGCTCTACCTTTTTCTGCAACTCACTGTCTTGCTTCTGTGCTTGCTTGATTCTGTCTGATAGAGAAGATTTCACTGATACCTGAAACAAAACAGAAGGACATCCTGCACCAAAAACTTCTATTCAAAAGTTCATCAAATCCTTAACCAAAGGATCACGTTCCAAATGCAACATTGTTAATGAAGCATTAGTTTTTCAACTCAAATCATCAGCCACTTTATTTTCTTTTCCCGGATGGTAATGAATTGTACAATCATAATCCTTGATTAAATCTAGCCATCTCCTCTGTCTCATGTTAAAATCATTCTATGTGAATATATATACTTTAATCTATTGTGATCGGTATATATTTCACACTTTAATCCATACAAATGATGCCTCCAAATTTTTAAAGCAAAAACAACAACAGCTAATTCCAAATCATGTGTAGGATAATTTACCTCATGAGTTTTCAACTAATGTGAAGCATAAGCAGTTACCTGATCATTCTGCATTAGGACACAACTACGTCCTTTCAATGAAACATCGATGTAGATAACAAACTCACCATTTCTGGAAGGAAGTGACAAAACTGGAGCATTCACCAATCTTCTTTTCAATTCCTGAACATAATCATCAAATTATTTTTTCTAGATAAACTTAACACCCTTTCGAGTTAGCTTAGTCATTGGACTAGATAACCATGAAAAATTTCTAACAAACCTTCGGTAATAGCATGTCAAACCATGGAAGCTATGAATCTCAGTTACATTTTTGGGTCTTGGCCATTCTTCCACAACTTTTGTTTTTGCAAGATCAACGGTTATCCCATTTTTTGAGACAATGTGACCAAGGAAAGAAATTTGTTGCAACCAAAACTCACACTTTATGAATTTTCCATACATTTTCTTTTCTTTTAAGGTTTTCAAAATAACCCTTAAATGACTTTCATGCTCTCATTTACTTTTAGAAAACACCAAAATATCATCAGTAAACACAACCATGATTTATCACCTGAGTCAACTGATCCATCACTACATCAAACTATTTAGTTCTGATTCTGACCATCTCATGATACTATTTTGAAAGGTCATTTCCCTCTATATTCCTTCCTAAAAAATCTGTTCTGTTTCTTCTATGAAAAACCATTCTTAACACAAAAATATCTTAGGAAAAGCAACATGGTAATCTTCAAATTCTATATCATTTCAATTTGACCATAAAAAAATATTTTTGGATAATCATTTAATAGAATTATAACTCCTAAAGTTATCTAAACCGACATCTAATATGTACTATAAGGACCTAGCCTTAAACCTTACTTAATCTTGAGTTATTACAAGATTACACATTGAGGATATTTTCAGGTTTAGAGTTTTATAGAATTATATCATAAAACTTGCATTACATTCCACATTTAAACAAAGTGATTACATAATGATATTATTCATTTTTCCCATCAACGGAAACATATTTAAAATAAAACATTGATTTTTTCTTGACACTTCCTTGACACTATCATCATATCATGTACCTTTCCCTTGACCTGTGAAAAACATTTCAAAAAACTTGGGATGAGCATAAAAAGCTTAGTAAGGGAAACATGAGTATATATATATATATGAATAAAATCATACTTTACCCATAAAAAAAATAAGCACTTTAACATACCTCATCCAAATTATGAACAAATCATAGAAATCATAAGACATAAAGGAAACTTGAGGCATTCATAACATTCTTAAGTAGGGAGTAACCCTCTTGGTTTCATTTGGAATACCCATCATAGAATATTCTCTATTTCTCTTCGGATAAACCTTAACGTTTAACTCCTTCGCGTTACCCAATGCATTGGAGAGCTATATCGGGCTCACACGCCCTTAGTTTATCACGGAACCACCCGTCTTCATAATAATTCCCAAGAACCATAGCATAATCGTATCACATAAAACATGCATAAAGGAAACATAACATTTCCACTTTTCAATCACAAGATATCAAGACAACACATTGATATAAAAACATTATGAAAACCATTTTCAATTCCAAAATAAAAGAAAAGTAAAACATGGTGTTTATTTTTCTTTTTAAAAAAGGTATGGCTTGTAGAGGAAGTCAAAACTCAAATAATGGACATGGCGGTGGATTAGTGGTTGCCGCCGCATACGTACGACAAAAAAATTCCATTTTTTCGTTTAGTAAAACGCTTCATATAAAAAATTCCTTTTGATTAAAAGTAAATGTCAAAGGGGTTTATACACCGTATAAAAGAATGTTCTGTATAAAACAAAATATGTCTTAGTGAATGGAGATTGAGACGAAGTCCCTTACAAATATCATTTTTTAAATAAATTAGATATACTATGTGTATTCACTATATGTACACATAATGAAAGTACAAATACAAGATATGACATAATAATATCATGACATAATTTAAAAGAAGGGGATTAACCCAAAGAACAGAAATTGGGTTAAGAAGTTCCTTTACCACGTGTCCGACTTGACTCGATCGTTCTTTAATATCCTGAACAATAAACTTGAGTTAATTTCTACTTTCTTAAGAAACTCTTTCAAGTTCATTATTCCTTTTATATCACTTATTACCATTTCATGAACACTATGTTATTATTTAAGTTAATAACGTTCATTTTAACGATCATTGGTACTTGAGTCAAAAATAAACTCTTTATACTTACAAGTTGTTCATGTGGTAAAATATACATTATATCCAGAATTTTATTAATGTTGTAGATATCATATATATCATATATATCCATTATATTCATGCATTTATAATATTACATAACATTTAGAGGTAAGAAATGAAATGCACCGTTCATGGAGACGGTAAGCCGTATGTACGCATGAACGCTACTTCCATTTCTATTTCATATTTAATGGAATTAAAACATAATGATACATAATAGTATATTAATTCAAGTATGTTGTCATATATAATATCATTAAATATATCCTTTATAGGTACCACATATGGTATTAACGAATCAAATCACTTTGAGGGGGCGGTAGTCCGCACTTCCTAAAATGAAACTATCGTGTTTACCCAAAATGGAAACCATAAAGGTATGAAATAAATGAAAAATACAGAAGAATAATAAAAACATAAACATATTATATATCATATATAAATATAGTGACATATTAATGGCCACCTTTGAAGGTGTTAGAAGAATATTGAACAATCATCGTTTCGTGAGGCAGAAATTCGCCATCAACGGAAACAGTATGTTCTTTAACCATTATATGAAGGTGTGTGTAAGTGTAGCTAGAATACTTCTTATAAAAACATCCTAGTATATGGAAGATACTGGTTTTGTTACAAAATAAAGGAATAAGAAGAGTTTATGGGGTTGTATAAGCAAAATAAAACAAAATAACACAAGTGAAGACATTACCTTAAAAACGTGTAACCCTTTTGGATTTGAGCTCAAAGTATTCCTTGGGAAGACTTCTGCCCAATGTGAGGCTTCTAAGAGTTAGAAATGGATGTGGAGAGACAAAATGGTCAGGGGTTGGCTGATCCAAAGGCTTGGGAGTTGTGGGTAATGAGGTAGAGGTGGGGGCCTTTTATAAGAGGAGAGGAGGGGCACTCTTGGAACGGTAGAAAAGGATACTTTATTATAAAATGCTTTTCGGATTTAAAAGGTCCCAAAATTATATATTTCGAGGTTAAGGTGATAATAGTTCGAAATAAACCCATCCAATAGGTTTTTGACATGTGTAGGTCTTATATTTTACTTTATCTTTTCATTTTATTTAAATCGTTAAATAATGAGGTAATCACTGCATCATCATGGTGTCATAAATAATATAATTTATATAAAGTCTAAAAATTATAAAAAAACTACTATGATGTAGGGAATATTTTTAGATTTAAAATTACTATTTATAGTCAAAATTATGACTTGTATAACCCCATTTAAAAATTGTTTTAGTAAAACAACTCATGTTTGTGACATTTTTACTTTAACATTAAATAAAAAGATATTAATGTCATTTTCCTACCAATGTGGCTCCATGGGGTCCCCAAGTTGAACCATGGATTTTCTTGGTTGGAAATGACACATCCAATAAGGGTAGGACATATGTCTAGGTATTTTCATTTTATTATAATATCATTTTGGCCTTAAATTGCACTAATTAACTCTAATCGCGATTAAAAACTTAAAAGTTACTATTCCCCAAAAAATTATTTTAATCCCATTGAACCACATTTTACATATTAATGACAACCATGTATGTTGGATTTTTGAAATTCAAAACACAGAGATGGTAAAATTTCATTTAAAAGGAAAATCAGTTTTTATAAGTACCACTTAGTGGTTTCACTATTCATCAAAAATTGAAGTTTTTCAGAAAATACCAATACTTCACCCTAAGAAATATTTGATATTCCGAATTCAAAAATGATTTCTATTTTAATAAATTCAAATCATATAAGTTACATTAATTAATTTAATAATTAATTCCCATTTTCAGAGCAAATAGCGTGTTTTTATGAAACAATAAGTATCAAAAGATTGACACTATTTTAAGTCCAATTTCAAGATGAAATTAATTCCAATGACCACTGTTGGATTAAATGGTAAACATATATTATAAATTAACTTTAAAACCAATTCAAAAGATAATATAATAATATAAATAAATTAGATTAAAACGAGGTTTTGAATTAAAATACAACATTTTTCACTATTCATTTAAAAAAGAACTTTATCAGAAAAATACCACACATTTACCCAAAGTAAATTTCAATGTCCCAATCTTGTAGAATAAGTTTATTTTGACAAATAGAGCTTATAAAATTGTCAAGAGTTTGATTTAAAAATGGTTTTCCATCAAAAGGAAGTAAAACAATCTTTTAAAAATATTAGTGTATTCCATGCTTAAGATTATATTTATTCTCATTTTAAGACTCTAAAACACTATATAATTCATTAGTAGACATATATAAAAATATCTATTATTAATTACTTACTTGGGATGTTATAGGGAATTCAGGGTAAAACCATGATGTCACCTTCCATGCGTGAACCAACTCGTGGTGTGGCGAATTCCCTAATGGAAATCATCAAAAATAGAAATGGAGAACCCAATGTGAATATATTCTCTTTAAACCATGGGGATTCGTAGAGTTCGAGGAATCATTGGATAATCATGTTATTGAATCCATCTATTCAGTGCTGGTTCCTTCCATGAAAATAGTATGCCCAACATGGAACTCACTTGATATTGGGGAAATAAATGATTGGGCATTTAGGTTTGTGGAGTTGTCAGTGTGGATCACTCTATCAAACCATGGAAGATTTGATGGTGGCGGGGCATTGGAAATTGATTTCCTTGTATCAATATTAATGGATGAATCCCACTGGATTACAAGACCCAAGCCATAGGGATCAAATTTCCTCCCATATACTAATTTTGGGGTAGGAGGAATGTTAGTGCAACAATCTTTCATGACATCACCTCCACCACAACTTTAACCTTGACACAGATTATGGGATCCCACACCCCACATCCCACTAGAAGCTTAACAAGAGGATGTTAATCAATGCGCTCATGTGAAATTATGAGCTAGATGGAGTCATCCACACCAGGGATATGGCCTGCTGAGACCAGAAGGCTCTGGTATCTCAACAACACCTCTTCCCCCAAGTGTCATGTAGGGAGCCACTGCATCCCACTTTGATGATCAACCATTTCAGGATTCTATCCCCAGAATGCTCTTATGACTCATTAACATATTACAGTGAGGTAAGGGATATCTAATTCACCCCCTGTTCAACTTCAACCTAAGAGCCGCCAATTAGGGAACCCACAAGGCAAAATAAGTGTCGATACATTGTTCCACAGGATGAGGAGTGGGTGGTTGACAACCCTGCACTATCGGCCCTAGTTCGGTTGACCCAACATCAATGTCGGGTAGAGTCTCAAGAAGATTCTCATCAGGTGAATCATCTTCTACAGCTCTTGTGGCCCATGCCACCACAGAGACATACCATTGGTTCCCTATAATTAATGATTTGGGACACCACTATGACCAATCGATATTGAGGCCCCACCCACCACATGGGTCGGTTGAGTGGACTCTCTAGGTAGTCAGAACTAACATTAGAAATTGTGGGCTAACCTGTGATGAAAAATATTCATTGTGGTGGTACTCCCTAAACCATCACTGGCACAAGTGAAGGTCGTCTTTGATATAACACTTAGTATAGATCCCCCCAATGCTATTAGCATTGGTCCAAATAGAGGTCCTACCCATCTTGTTGGAACCCAACATGAGGTTCCTTCCAATTACAAAGAAATTGGGTATAGATATTTTCTTTATGTCTCAGGTAATCGGTATGGAGGTCCTATCCAGGTACTTCATAGCTCCATCGGATTCCCTCCGTGCTCCAGTGCTCCCTACCTGGAGGTCCTCCATGCCCATCCAGAAACCATGACAGAGGTCTTCCCCACATTTCATTCAATATCTACCCATGTGCTCTTCACACTGTGGATCACCAAAGTAGAGGTCTTCCCTATTCTAGTACCATCACATGTAGAGGTACACCTATGTTGAATTATTATCCCAAGTTGAAGAACCATCCTCAAACAGAAGGTAGAATCATCATCACTAGAGGAAGAATCCCACGCAATGCCATATCATCGTCAACCCCGTCCATTTTTAGACTTTTAAATGAAATGTGACTCAATGATGGAACTGTCACCCCAATACTCTATGTCAGGTTCTAGGGTAGGGACCTGATGTGTGATCCTCATCCTCCTAGAATATGAGATGCACCAAATCCCTGAATCCCTCCATAGGTACTTGCACGAGGAAGAAGATTTGGCTCATCTATAAGGTATCTCCATGTAATACTCTCTATCATCACCAGAATCATTCTCTAACTCAATAAAAGATCATGGGGATATGATATGTGGATTTTATATGATGATTTTAAGAACCCAAATCATCATTATAGGATTGGATCATTATTTCGGGTTGTTTTAATTGAAAAAGAAAGGATTGGAAAATTTTCTAAGTACACGTTGTGTACCCGACTTCCACAAATAGCCATGCACAGGCCATGTAATAGCTGATAACATGGCCATGTAGGGGACGTATAAGACCAACTAAAGAGGGGGCCGATTGAGGCTTGTACACAGCATGTAAATTAAATAAAAATTCCATGTACTTTTCTTTTTTATTTGATAAATTGGTGTGGGGTTGTGTGTCATCTTCAAAAACATCATATTCTCCCCGTGGTTCATAAGGGACAGTGATGGAATGCCAAAGAACTCCAAACCCCACCTGATTCTCTTTCTGAATTTCGTTTTATATTCCATCAGGTTCATTGGATTACCACCAATGAGTTCTCTATTTCCATTGATCCTTTCTTCCTGATTCCTCCTCCCTCGTGAGTATTTCAAGGATGATCATTCATACCATTTTTTTAGATCTATGTAGTTCTAGGATGATTCAAGTTACGACGTTCAAGATTATTGATTGTGTGACATCAAGATTGGTGGTTTGTTTCTTTCATCGATTTTCTTTGGATTATATATGCTTAGAGTGATGAATACCCGTGATTGGGGTACTGCGTGTTTTGGAAAATTAACCATTTTTAATACCTTCTTTGGTTTAATTGATTGAATAGGGGTTATAAGAAATGTGTAAGGTTCAATTCCTTGTTTACGAGACACCCCATGGGTGTGTTTCCCTATTTTTACTGTTTATGGGCGTTTATCCTAGGTTTCCTATGACGCTGACCTTTTTTCCATTCCTTGAATTATTTAGGATGGAGTTTGATTGATTATATTAATTTCATGTGTTATACTTTTGAATGTTATCCATGTAATAGTTATAGATTACATGTGCTACCTTGTTATGATATGCACATTGTCTTTTCCAATGGGACGTGAGAGCCTTAGATGATGAAACTTGTAGTGGTTTCCATGTTTATTACATAGGACTGTGAGAGCCTTAGTGTTGACTTTGACCTAGGGGTATTGACTGTGAGAGATAACTAGGAGGTTATTTATGAATTAAATATACAATATTGACCGAGGTGGTATTGAACATGAGCGCTACCCTGAGGTCGTGTATGAATTATTGATTCCATGTGGACCCTTGGGTATTGACTGTTAGAGATTCCTAGGTGGTTGTTTGTAAATGATTAGTGATATGTTAAACAAAAGGGGTTAGACCGTGAGAGCTTTCCTAGAGGGTTTTTTATGAATGATTGGTTGATTGTGGTGAGTCCACCAAGCCAAAGCACAAGCTTGGACTTAGTCATACTTTTCTGTTTAGATGGTCTTCTAAGACATCTGTTTTTACGATTACATGGAGGGATATAGATCTTAGACCAGATCCTGGGTTTCAATATTCAATGGTTGGAATAATTGATAAATGAAAATCAATGTAATTGGAAAATGTAGGATTGTTTACTTTTGACTACTTAATAGTTTATTTCTTCATTTCTCCATATTGCCTACTATATATATTATGTGACTGTTTGGTATAGATCTTTTGGTGGTTATCTGTTGGGATTCATTTCACACCCTGTTTGGGTCATGCTTTTGGATTCAAACATATTATATGGTTTCATGTATAGTTAAGGGGAAGCACCCCTCTTCACCAGGTAATTGATTTCTGTTGGAGTTGGAGAGCATGAGACCAATATGAGTCTTATGATGTTATTGGAGTTTATTTATTTTGTTTTCTTTGGTTTCAATATTCTATTTCTAGCATTGTGATTTTTTTTGACCGCTTTCCTAGACACGTGTGACATGCATCATTTATATATGGACTAGTTTCTATACTATTATCAGTCATCCGATGCTTTCTATTGTTGTATGGTATTACTGTTTCCCCTTTTGTTTACTATTTTTATTCCACTGTGTATACTTTGAATATGATGGCATAGTTTCCACATTATCAAACCTTGGCCCTCAATACTAGTCGGCAGCCTCTAGAGTTTGGGGAAATTCTCTTGAGTTCATGTGACCAACTGGGCATGGGGAACCTTTGGGCCGCACTCAAAACTAGGACATTATAAAGTGGTATCAAAGGGAAGGTTTCTTTTCTACTTTGACTTACTATTTGTATCCTATAGACATGGGTATGAAGGTATATATAGTTGGTAATAAGTTGTTCCCAAGAGTAACTAACTCGTGTATAGGGAAAAACAAATTTACCATGAATATTGTAATTTTTATGGTTTTTCAATTTTTACAGTTGATTTTATTTCATTTTTGGGTGATGAAGTTGTTTTGTGCTTTTATTATTGATGTCATTGTGGTTATATTTTTGATGCAACCCAATGATATGAGAGTATTACATCTTATGAATCATATAGAAACATGCTAGAGATCACATGTCAGGCATTCCTATCATGCCATTTAGTGTGCATTACTAGTTTCATGTTGTTATGATAGATGTTGTGCCACATATGCATGATATTGTGATAGATTCCACGATAGAAATACCTAGTATTTTTATAGGTTATTCGAATATGTAATTTTTCTTTTGAATGGATTCCAGACTTTGGTCCCTAAGGTGTTATGGGCCCTCTTGGATCAGATTTTTGTGGATCATGTTTGAAATTTAATTGAAATTTTGTCAAGTTGTGATGTGAAAAAGGATACCAAACTTTGATTCATGGGGATTAAGGGCTTTTAAGGGTTGGATTGTTTCATACCTTGTTCGAAGTGTTATTTTTTAAGGGTTCTAGATAAGTATCTGTTGGCGCCAAAATATTGCACAAGAGGGAGGGACGAAAAAGAAGGCTGGCACGCTGCCTTGCGAAGCACCGACGCGAAGCACCCCGAGCATCGCGGTCTCGTGAAGCTCCAGAGGCGGTAACTCTCCGCGAACTCATTTGACGTTTGCGAGCCCGCCGCGAAGCTCCAGAGGTGGTAACTCTTCGCGGACAACGTTGATGTTCGCGAGCGTGCCGCGAAGCACCTGAGGCGGGGCGCGAGTTCTGCTTCGCGGCGCCCCTTCCCTATAAATACTGGACTCCCCCTGAGTCCCGGGGATGTACAATCCGACATTTCGGCTCCACCTCTCCCGAATCGCGAATCACCCTTTGCCCTCGAGAATCATGAGCTATGCGAGGTACTTCTACTTCGCGTGACGCCTTCGCTTTGAATCGTTTTGAGCCCCTCTTCTGAGAGGGATGCCCTTCGCGAAGCTCAAGGGCATTCGCGAAGGAAGGGGATTCCCAAGGGAACCCGGGTAGCCGCAGAGCGTTTATGCTTCGTGAAACACACAACCTGTACTAGTGATCCCTATGTTAAGGCAGGATCGCTACACATCGCGAAGCACACTACTTCGCAGCACTCTGCTTCGTGAGGTACACCTTCTTCGCGAGGTAGTGCTTCGCGAATACTGTTCCACTTCGCGAAGCACCCTCCACTCACACCTATGCCCCATGCTAAGGCCAAGGCACTCCGCTTCGCGAAGAACACTCCTTCACTTGGCAATTCATCTTCCCGTGCGACCCTCCAGGTTTTCACGATGTGATTTCAAAGTCCCACGGACAATACCACTCGTAGCGTTGCTTCGCCGAATGCTTCTTCGTATAGGCACGCTAACGGCTATTGCTTCTTCGCATAGCCACACTAACGTGGAACCCTCTATGGTTCGCTCCACAACCCCCCTTGACCATGGCCTTACTGGTACCTTCCCTCCCCCAAGGGCCAGAGGGTACCAGTTATGTATGTCCTAGGGGTGCGGAGTGAACCCACCTCGTCCGAGCTGCAGGACGTTAAACTGCCAAGCACCACGTTCTCAACACATGACATTAAACTGTGACTCGACATCGTACCTCTCACGAAGGGTCCCCCCAGCTCGAACATTTATTACGCCACTCGTCTCCATAGGAGTGGAATCACCCATCCACAAGGGGTGATATCCTTCTTATTGGAGTGGCGTATGTTCTCAGGAGAAGGGTGACCCTAGTTCCCCAACGGATGGATGCACCCCTGCATCTCCGTACTTCCCCACTACCAAGGTCAGTGGAGGGCGTGATAGGGAATGAGGCACCTCCCATCATTGGTCCCGAATCCCTCTTTCACTACGCTTTGTCGCACTCCGGGCCTCCATCCTGGAGTAAGTCCTAGCACCGTGGACCGCCTAACGCATAAGCCCCTCTTCGCTTCACACGAACGCACCCTTCACGGCATGATCGTCAGGTCCTTACTGTATCTTGTTTCTCACACCAAGCATGACCCACGTAGGCTTAGAGTTGGCATTGGCCATGACAATACCTCATCTATCATGATGTTAAACTGTATACCCTCGTCCAGCGTGACGTTAAACTGCATGCCCTAGTCCGGCATGACGTTAAACTGTATGCCATTGTCCCGCATGAAATTAAACTACACACCCATTTGAACTATGAGGTCTTTGATCCATGTCAAGGCATGGTACGTAGGAAGCCTCCACAAGGTTCAAGCCCACTAGTCATCCAATTCACGTTGAGTTCTACCTTCGTCCAGCATGACGTTAAACTGAATTCCAGTCCGACGGAAAGCCGTTGTGACCAACCCGAACTACGATGACTCTAATCCGTGTCAAGGCATGGTACGTAGGAAGCCTCCCTGAGGTTCAAGCCCAACAATCATTGGCCCAGACCGTCTCCTTGTCGGTGTTCCAAGCCCCCCCCCCCCATTTTCATCTGAACTACGAGGTCTTTGATCCATGTCACGGCATGGTACGTAGGAAGCCTTCACGAGGTTCAAGCCCACCACTAGTGGACCCCAGAGTCTACTTTCACGTCGGTTCACCGATGAAACCATTTTAACTACGAGGTATTTGATCCATGTCAAGGCACGGTACGTAGGAAGCCTCTCCGAGGTTCAAGCCCATCCACCGTCGGACCAAGGTCCACCTTCACGTCGGTTCACGATGACTTCCATCCATTTGAACTATGATGAATTTGATCCATGTCAACGAATGGTACGTAGGAAGCCTCCCTGAGGTTCAATCCCATCTCCCATCGGCCAAGGTCCCTCATTCATGTCAGTTCGCAGACACCCCCCACATGTGGACCCCCGGGTTCACCTTCATGCCGGTTCACCGATGATAACCCTCTGAACTACGTGTTCTTTGATCCATGTCACGACATGGTACGTAGGAAGCCTCCACGAGGTCCAAGCCCACCACCACTAGGACCCTCCTAGTCCTCCCCATTCACGTCAGTTCGCTGATGATGCCCATCGGACCATGGTCCACCCTCATGCTAGTTCACCGGCACCATCCCGAACTACGCGGACTTCGATTCCCTGCCACAGGGATACGTAGGAAGCCCCTTCAAGGCTCAAGCCCAACTTCACCGTTTCCCTTGTGATGGTTCCTTGCCATTCCCCCTTCCACTTCATTCGTCTATCCATCATCTACCCTGATTCTCGCCCGGACCATCATATCCCGGTGAGACCATGTCGGTACGCTCCTCCTCAAAGCCGCCCATGGGCTGGTCTCGGTATCGGCACCCCTTCAAGGGAAATCCCTCAATCCGATCTATTCTAGCTAATGCTCCGGTCGGGCTGATCCGTCTCCGCTGGACGTTAAACGCACGGCGTACCCTATGTTAAACACGGGAAGATGAGGAAAACCTCAGATATGTGCCTATGACATATAATTCCCCATGCTCGATGTGGGATGCCTCGGGCTTCCGCGCCCCCGAGAAGCCCTGTGACCAGGGATAATAGACAGACATGCCAGATTCCCCAGCATCCTGACACGCTACTGATGCCTCAACGTGACTACTCACCCAAATGAAGGTTGTTGCCGTGACCGGACCCTTTGGAATGTCCCGACAGAAGCAGTGTAATTAACCGACATCCATGGAAACATGGCACTGGGAAGAGTTTCACGAACAACGTATTAAATCTATGAGGGAGACCCAGACTAGGTGACGAGTTCCGAGGAGGAATCCACGGAAGAAAGAACCGACATCCCATTATCCTGTTTCGATCAAAGAGCAGACGTCCCTGAATAAGGAGCGAATGTTGCCCGCCTTTGGAAAGCGGGAATGCGGGGAAACAAGCGCAATGTGTCCTCCTCCGCGAACGGACAGATGCGCGCGCGCCCCGGCGAAAGCGTCGAAAACAGAAAAGGTGAACCCGACGTGAAATTATTCTCCTCAAGGTGGAGATTAGTAGCGTTCGATGTACCAGTAGATTGACATGTCACCGGATCTAGATATCTGGCACCTGGTCCCGCCAAGAAAATAGTGGTCCTGTCGTGAAACTCACCGGAAGTCGGGGCAGTAGAACGTGGGGCACTCCATTCTGCAGCATGTTGGCATGGACCCTTCTTACATACATGGAGAATGGAAGAATGTTGGGGCACTGGTTGTCAATCCTTTTCCTATCAGTGCTGATGAGTTGATCCCTTCGTTTCTCAGGAACCAGGTTGCTGTTACAGAGATGCGATCACCGCCCGCTCGCCTACGTAGGGGCAGGGGAAACACCGCCACAACTACCCCACATGGCGCCACTACCGCCACTATGGCCCCCACATTGCGGACTACGGGGCACCCACGTCCCCTTTCCCCATTAGAGGTCATCCAGCGAAGGGTGATCAACAACCTCGTACGCAGGTACGAGGAGGAAGGGGTCATCCCAACTCAGGATATGGCCCGCCTGGACCTGGAGGCATCCAGGCCCTACCATCAACGCCGCCCTAATAGGCCGCGTAGGGAGCCCCTGCTCCCCACCCCAACATTCAACCATTTCGAGAGCCTGTCCCCTAAACGCCTTGACGACTCCTCGCCTTACGCTGATGAGGAGGGCGTCGTCCGACTCGACCCGCTCAGGGTCCCAACCCAAGGGCTCCAGGCGAGGGCTCCCGTTAGGCCGCGTCAGTGCCGCCGTCCGACTCCATAGGAAGAGCAGGTAGGCCATGCCCCTACACCACCTGCACAAGATCGTCTGACCCGATGTCAGCGCTGGGCCCGGGCTGAGGACGCTCGCCCAGATGCGTCAACGTCAAAAGCTACAGTGGCCCGCACCATTGCCGACGTGCATCATGAAGTCCCTGCATACACTGACCAGGGGCACTCCTTCACCCAACCAGGATCGAGACCCCAACCGCCCCACGGGCAGGCTGGGTTGACTCTCCGGGTTGCAGGCCCGAGTGGTGATCGCCGCGACCTAACCCGCGGTGATGTCACCCCGTACGGAGGACCTCCCCGTACCACTACTCCACAGAGTGTGGGCCTTCCCCGCTCCGAAGCTCGTCATGGAGGTATGCCTCGTGCTACCCCCATCCCGAAGGAAGACCTGCCCCGCGGCAGTGACGCTCGGCGCAGAAACCTTTCCCGCGCCAACTATACAGGGTATGGAGTCCATCCTCCTGCCCCTGACCGCCGATCTAAAGGCACCATCCATCCGGTCCTTCTCCAACGTCGGGGCCCTCCCTATGTCCTCTCTGCAACCAACGAAGGTCCTCCTCGCCCCAGCAACCCGAGGAGTGAGGGTCAGCCTCGCTCTGCCTGCATCGACCATGGAGGTCCTCCCCATGTTCCTGCCGATTCCAACAGAGTCTCCGACCACATGGGTGCTGTCCATGGAGGTTCCCCCCATGTATCCTTCGACATTTTCCCTGGTGCCCCTCGCACTTCATCTATCTCGAGTGGGGGCCCTCTCCACCACGGCGCTAGCGCCGCCCCGAGACTACATGATAGAGATAAACCCTATCCCGAAGATCCACCCCAGGGTAGGAGAGAGGGTTGTCGCCGCCACAAGAAGAGTCCTGTGAAGGCCCGGGTGGAGATCAAACATGTCCGCTTCTCCGACTCTGAAGCGGAATACGACTCAGCGATGGAACCTTCTCCCCGCTCCTCCGTATCAAGGACTGGGGCAGGAACCAGACGCGTTAGCCTCATTATCATGGAATATGAGGCCCACCAGATTCTCATCTCTCTCTACAGGTACATCCAGAAGGAAGAAATCTTGGGAACTCCGCAGGTCTCGACCGCGCAATCACCGCCATTGTCACCAGAAGCACCTTCTACCTCTACCAGAGATCACAGAGAGCTATTTTGGGGGCCAACGACAGCAGAGCGATGACATGACCTGTCGCCGGTAGCTGCGACTCCTGGGCCGGAAGCTGTGGCTATCAGCCCATCGTATCGTGACATTGGGTCCAGGTCACCTCACTCTTCAGAGAATGACCCGGAATTCAGCGGCCAGTCATCTCGTTCGCCGTATTCTCCGCCGCCAAGTTTACTATCCCAGAGGCCCGCCTCGGTACCGCTACCGGTCCCTCAGCCGCCCCCGGTTGATGAGTGGGGCAATACAGGTCCAGACCCAGAGTCTGAACCCAGTAGCTTCTGGAGTATTATCACAGCGAATCACTTCCCAGAGAAATTCTGGCCGACAGAGGCGCTGAACTTTCGCGCACCAGAGTCCCTTACCCCTGAAGAAGTGGGGTGCTTTTGTCGAACCCTATGGGCGACACACTTCCGCCTTCGTTACGGACGGGTGGTGTACCCCAGAAGTCGAGAGCACTTTGAAGAAATCGGTGAGCAATTTCACCTGATCGATTCGCCCGCACTCCTTGTAGCCCAGCACCCTGAGTCGCCAGGCCGGCAGAGCGCCCTTCAATGTAAATGTGTTCAGAGTTTCAAAGTACTCCGTAGAATCGTCAGGGAAGCTACCCCCCATGTGCAAGTCCGTGGTTGGGGACACTATGCCGCTCTCATCTTCGACCCTATCTGACGGCAGCCCGATTCGCTATGCGACATCGAGGACATTCCCTCGAGAGGGGTCGCGGTCCACATGGCTGACGTAGTGGACAAGGAAGACGAGCTTGAATTACTTGATGGAGACTTACCCCCCGAGGATGTACCGCCACTACTGGACCCATCAGGGAGGGTTACCCGTCAGCAGAGGAACCTGCTAGGCCTCCACTTACCCGACCAGTCGCTGGTACTCGGTCGAAATACCGGCAAGGGTAAGGAGCACGTCGGAACTGTCAAGCTCTCTGACCCATCTGCCTCTGTGCATAAAATGGAAGAAGATCCCGAGAAGGCCACGTTACGCCAGCAGCTTTTTGAGAAGAAGAGGCTGGTTAAAGAACTCTTGGTTGAGCGTGCCGCAGAGCGGCAACCCGACTATGGTAATCCCAGGCCGCGGCAGCAGGGGCAGGAACAATTTCTCCCCGGTGAGATGCCTCCGGGAAACCCTTATCATGATACTCCTGCAGAAAGGGTAGAAGCCAGAGCTTATGGAAAAAGGGCGCGATACTTCTCGCCAAACCCCCCCCCCCCCCGAATGACGGGGCAATCTGAAGAATCCAGTCCGGGTTCCCTCAGTCGACCCACAGGTCGTTCCGCCAGTTGATCCACAAGCTGCCGAAGCCATCTATCGTGTTGAATAACCTGGAAATGCACTTGTGGTTAGGGATCCCCGTCAAGACAGGGACCCCCACCCGGATGATCTTATAGCAGCACTTACAGCCTGCCTCGAAGCGTTGGAAATGCGGCAGGTGGCGGTCCCACCAGATGGCAAGCCGTATCTCACGTGGGTGGATGATATGCCCGCGCCCCCGGGTTTTGGGAACCCCACTTTCTCACCCTTAAACGGGATAGGGGACCCGCCTCAGCACTTGGCTCATTTTTCTTCTAGGTGTGGCCCCATGCTGGGGACCCCGGCTCAGCAAGAAGCCACCAAGCTCCGATGTTTCGTACAGACATTGGAAGGTCCAACATTCGTCTTGTACAGCCAGCTCCATATCGGATCGGTGACCAGCTGGGAGGATCTCCGCCGGTAGTTCCTATACCAGTTCAGCTCCACCACGCGGAAGACCAGCATTGCAGACCTCTTCAAATGCAAGCAAAGGCCTGATAAGCGAGTTGTAGATTTCATCGCCCGTTGGAAGGGACTTACGTATTCCCTCGATATTCCACTAACTCAAGAGAAATTACTAACGATGTGTGTGGGGAATGTCAAAACGGAGCTGGTACCCTCCTTGATTACCCAGAAATACCCTGGAGGGTTCAGAGATTTCTCAGATAAGGCTCAGCGTCTTGAGGAAGCTCTCCAGCAGGCTAGTCAGGCACGTTCATTGCCCCATATGATCCCAGCCAGGAGGACCGCCAGGGCTGAACCCACCATGGTTGCCCAAATAGAGGCCCCTAGGTAGCTGGGATTACTGCCAGCGGCACCATCCCCGCAACCCCGCAGAGGTCCCCCACCTCAAGCACAGGCTCCTGCCCAGCAGCGACCGCCTCAGAATCGACAGGTTCCCCCGCGCAATGCACCACCGCCACCCAGGTGAGACAATCAGGTGTCGCCTCCTCGGAAGGCCCCCCGGCCCCTCATCAGGGCCAGGCCCCCAGGGCCCCCTATCCGGAAAGAAGGCACCAGACATATTCGTTCAACGAAAATCAGGTCCCTGGCTATTTCCGAAGTGCTCTAGAACAAGGGATTGTGCGCCTGCCCGAGTGCAGAAGGCCGGCAGAGGTGAATCTCACCGATCACCCCAACTACAGTCCTTATCATCGGATTTTGGGGCACACACTAAAGCGATGCTATGTGTTTAAAGACTGGATTCAAGACCATGTCAACAACAACATAGTCAGTTTGGGCCCGGTACCAGCACAAGTGGCGGGTGTCTTTGCAGGGTCAGAGATCGGTAGCGACAGCGAAGGCGAGTGGCAGCAGGTCCCCAGCCGCGGATCCCAGAAATATGACGACTGGATGGCTCGAAAAACCATCGTCCATGCCCATTGTATTATCCGGGCGCGCCTGAAGCATCCAGAACCTTCAGAAGAAGTAGCTGGTACCTCCGCATCGTCTTCAAAATCGACCTCTTCCCAAAAGGGCAAGCAGCGACGATGCAAGAAGAAGCAACGCGCACCGCCGGTGCCATCTTCATCCCGTACTCTCGGCGACTTTATGCCCCCTGAAATGGGGATTCCTCCCAGAATCTGCCCGGTGGTGGATGACTCCTCGAGCGACAGCCAAGGGTACGCTTCGGTTAACACCGGGGAGATGGTAAAGCCCTATATGACACCCGGTGAGGGGGAACACCAGGCGAACCTCCCCAACGTTTCCAGCTGACGTCAATGTCAGCGGAGTCGCAACCATGCCGGTCATCGAGGTACGTCAGCGGGCACTTTCAGCCACGCCGTGCATGCTACTGAGACCAGACAGCAGGCTCAGCGTAGAGCTCAGCACGCGCAACCCCATCTAACGTCCTCATCTCTACCTCCACCACCGTTTGTGCTACTAGATCAGAGAGAGCTGCCTCGTTCGTATCATAGACAGTCTTTCTCGGCTATAGGCCAGCCTCTGCTGTCCAATCCTAGTCCAGCGACTACTCTCCAGGCTTCAACTAGTAGGCAGCAGGATGTACCCAGTACTAGCCGACCGCCGGTTCAACCGGCAGGACCCTCTATGCCTCCAAATACCGAATGACCTCCTGTAGGCAGATGTTCGCGTTTGGCATGAAAGTATGATGTCCTGAAGCACCTGGCCGGCATTCCGGCAAGGCTTTATATCCTCGAGGCCCTTCACCTATCATTTGAAATGCGTGAGGCACTTTCTGAGGCCCTAAAGAGCCCCCTCCAGTTTGAGGCGGAGGTAGCAGCTGTAGAAGCCTTCCATACCGAGATGATTGAAAACGCTGAATGTGAGGAGGTTATCTCGTTCTCCGGTGAATATGAGGACCCTCCTCTACAGGGGCAGATTCGCCCACTGTACATCACTGGCCACTTCAATGGTGTGGAAGTCCGTCGCTACCTCATTGACACGGGTTCCGGAATCAACCTAATTCCTACTCGAACGTTGCGAAAGCTGGGCCTGTCTGAAGGTGATTTAACTCCCTCTGACCTCAGAATCCAGGGGTACCACAGGACCGAGCAAACCCCAGTCGGCAAGATCTGCCTGAAGACTCAGTTCGGTGACTTAATTTCCAGCACCGAGTTCATGGTCATCTCTCAGGATACCACCTACAACACGTTGATGGGTAGGCCATGGCTCCATCTTCATGCAACGGTTCATTTATCGTATCACCAGTGTCTCAAATACTCACTCAATGGTCGAGTAGGCATGCTCCAAGGAGATGCGTCTCCTTTCGGTTCTTGTGAGGCCTGCTATCTGGATGCTGGTTATTACAAAAGTAAGGATAAGAAAATCCTAGTAAGTGAGGATGAACCCACCCCGTTCACAAGTGATCCCTGGGAAAGCATGGATGACACCTACATCCTCCCGATCCACCGATTAGAGGCCACGACCCCCGACATGGGGAAATGTTTTGTTGTTTTGGGTACACAAGGAAGGTATGTTCTCGTGTCCAAGAGACGGCAGAAAATCACCTCGTACTCCTACATCAACCTGGCTCAGGTGATCCCGGAACCTCCCACCCATGTACGGTACCGGGACGTCAAGCTTATGACAACGGCGGTACGCCATACGTTTCTATTCCGCCGGGCTGGAATCCACTGACTCAGGACGACATGTCACCACTTCTTTGATATCATCAAACATGGCCCATTAGGCCGAAGGCCAGATGGGATAGGATCGACTGCCTTCATTACTATGGTCTCAATGGCGATTGAGTCTCCTGATAAGATGACCACTTCTACCCGAGTCGGCACCAGCTGCCCCTCAGGTTTTGATAGCCCAGAAGTAACTCCCGTCGCAGGAAATCCCCCCATGGGTGGGGAGGAAGACCTAGAGGATGCTCCCCCCGCCTTTGAGGAAGGCGTCTCTACCACGGTTGATGAGCTGATACAGGTGAACCTTGGTAGTGAAGCAGATCTGAAACCCACATTGATTAGTGCTGCCATGTCCTCCAAGGAGCGGCAGTAGTACGTAGACTTCCTCAAACAACACTGTGACGTGTTGGTCTGGAGTTACAAAGAGATGCTAGGACTAGATCCCCAGGTAGTCGTTCATCGTCTGGGCCTCCCGGCAAAACATCGTGGGTTTAAGCAGCCTCCCAGGAAGATGCACCCTTCTCATGGTGCTATGGTTGAGGCCGAAGTTGACAAGCTTATCAAAGCCAACTTCATTAAGGAAGTCCAGTACCCCAAGTGGCTTGCCAATATTGTTCCAGTCGGGAAGAAGAATGGGCAGATCAGAGTCTGCATCGACTTCCGCGATCTTTATCGCCACTGCCCAAAGGATGGCTTCCCACTCCCGGTGACGGAGTTATTGATTGATGCCACGGCCGGGTTCCAAGCTCTCTCTTTCATGGACGGGTATTCCGAGTACAACCAGATCTGTATATCCCCCTAAGACGAGGAGTCCACTGCCTTCAGGGCTCCCCAAGTCACCTTTTGCTACCAGGTTATGCCATTCAGTTTGAAAAATGCAGGTGCCACTTATCATAGGGCCATGTACCGCATATTCAAACTGATTCTCAGAACATTGGTGGAATGCTACATAGATGACATAGTGGTCAAATCATGTCAGCGCCAGGACCATCTCAAAGACCTCGAGAAAGTGTTCGGTTTCCTCCGTTCTCGTCACCTGAAGATGAACCCATTAGAATTGTGCCTTCGGGGTCACCTCTGGGAAGTTTCTGGGCTTTGTTGTCAGATACTGAGGTATCGAGATCGACCCGGAGAAGATCAAGGCCATCAGCCAAATGCCTCCCCCGAGCAACATTCGGTAGCTTCGAGGACTCCAAGGCCACTTAGCCTATATACGCCGATTCATCGCAAATATGGCCGGTAAGTGTAAGCCCTTTTCCTGGCTCATGAAGAAGGGCGCCGCCTACGAATGGGATGAGGAGTGTTGGACCGCCTTCGAGGAAATCAAGTAGTATCTGCTCCATCCTCCGGTCTTGATGCCACCAGTCTCCGAAAAGCCACTGGTCCTTTACGTGACCGCCCTGGAAAGATCCCTCGGTGCGCTGCTTGCCCAGAAGAATAACGAGGGTACTGAGAACAGTCTCTACTTTCTCAGCCGCATGCTTCTCGATACGGAGGTCAGATACTCCCCTATCGAAAAGAGCTTCCTTGCGCTCATCTTCGCCGTGCAGAAGTTGCGACATTACCTGCAGCACCATGAGGTGCAATTGGTCTCTCGGGTAGACCCACTGAATTACATCCTGAACCGCCCCATGCTGACTGGCCGACTAGCACGGTGGGCGGTGATTCTCCAGCAGTTTGATATCAGGTTTGTACCTCACAAGGCCATTAAGGGACAGGCGTTGGCAGACTTTTTAGCTGCCCATACAACCTCCGCGGATCAATCCCTTGACCTGGATTTTCCTGATGAGACGATCCTCTCAGTCTATCATGATGTCCCGTGTTGGCAAATGCATTTCGACGCCGCCTCCCGGAGCCCCACCGGTAGGAGGCTCAACGATCCCAAGCTCAACAGAGTGGGCCTGGGTATTGTCTTCATTACCCCGGTGCAAGCCGTCCTGCCATACTCGTTCCTGTTGTCACAAGGCTGTACGAACAACGAGGCAGAGTACCAGGCTCTCATCACCGCCCTCGAGTTGGCCCTTGAGATCCATGTGCCCCATCTACATGTGAAAGGATATTATGAGCTGGTAATCAAATAGGTTAATGGAGACTACGTCGTCAAGAATCCATAGCTTGTACCATTTCTAGAGTACACCCTCCGCCTAATGGCTCAGTTCTCTTCTCGACTAGAGGTTACCCATGTCCCACGGTCATAGAATGGTCAAGCAGACGCCTTGGCTGGCTTAGCCGCGTCGCTCGCAGAACCCGACCAAGACGATTTGATCATACATGTGGCACACCGGAGATTCATTGCCCCCGTCACCCAAGAGGACAATGATGGCCTACGGGTAAGTCATCTCATAGCCGGACCCTCCACGTCAGGGGTCCCAGGTTCGTCAGACACAGTGGTTGAAGCCACTCCCGACTGGAGGGTACCTTTTGTCGAGTATCTCCAAAATGGTCGCCTTCCGGACGATCGGGACGAGCACGAGCGAATCTGACGTCGCGCGCTGCAATTTACCCTCCAGAGCGACCCCAGTCTTGAACAGATCCTTTATAAGCGGAGCTTCGATGGTGTCCTCCTCTGTTGCATTCAAAGAGTAGAGATTCCTCAAGTTATGCAAGAGGTTCACGCCTGTTCCTGTGGCGCCCATCAAGCTGGGCCGAAGCTGTCCCATCAAATCTGGAGGTTGGGGTACTTATGGCCCTCTATGATTCAGGATTGTATTGGGTATGCCAAGAGATGCCACGCATGCCAAGTTCACGCCAGCTTCCTGCATCAACCGCCGGATCCCCTCCACCCCACCATGTACTCTTTGCCATTTGCGGTATGGGGACTTGATGTAGTGCGACCGTATCCACCGACAACAGCCCGCCAGTGTAGGTTCATCCTGACTGCTACAGATTTCTTCTCTAAGTGGGCAGAGGTAGTTCCACTCAAAGAGGTCAAGGCCCGTTCCATCGTTGACTTTGTGAGCTCCAATATTATCCACCGGTTTGGGGTCCCTCACGCCGTCCTCACCGATAATGGAACCAACTTCGGAGCTGCTGAACTGAATAAATTGTATGCCAAGTACGGCATTTGTTCGAACCATACCTCCCGCTACCACGCGCAGAGAAACAGACAGATCGAGGTGTTCAACAAAACCCTTTTCTAACATTCTGTAGAAGATGGTTGGTCAGAACAAGAAAAGGTGGCCGGACAAGCTCCCCAACGCCCTCTGGGCTTATCGGACGACGACTCACAACTCTACCCAAGTGACCCCATATTCCCTGGTATATGGAGCTGAGGTCATCCTACCCATTGAGATCCAGATGTCGTCGTTACGCACTGCAGTCTATGATCACCAGACATCAGATGAGGTAGCCGAAATCCGTCTAGCTGAACTAGAAGCACTGGACGAGAACCGGCTTCATGCCCTACAAAAGCTGTAAAGGAATCAGGATAAGATAGAGAAGGCCTTCAAAAAGAAGGTTTGTCTCTGTTCTTTTCTTTAGGTCGACCTAGTAATGGTCCTTCGAGTGCCAATGATTCCCGGTAAGAAACCTCCCAAGTTAGAACCCAAATGGGAAGGGTCTTATATCATCCATAAGGTTTACCCCAATGGAGCATACTCATTGGTGACCACGGATGGAGAGTGCATAACTCCTCCCACCAACGCCAAGGATGAGACTCTCATTACCAAAACTGGGTGGTTTATGTGATCACCTCCAAGGATGAGACTCTCATTACCACATGAATTAATACATTATGAAATTATAAGGGTCCAACTTATCATAGAGGCCTCTCCTGGAAATCCGCTTACCATGGGTATATAGACTAATAAGGGAATAATGTTGTGCACGATGATCTAATCATACATGTCAGATCACTTTAGAAGGGTCCATGTTTACATGTCATTGTACTTATTTGTAGATGGTCCAATATGGGGATTAATAATACAACAGAATAGAGTGATGGGATTTTGATCACAAAACACCCCATATGGACCCATTATGCATAACATGTTATTAGGCAGGATAAGGTTCCATGTTCATAGCATGTTTCTATGTGGGTAAGTATACATCCCTCATAGCATGGTGCTACACGAACCTATGGTCTTCCCTCGTAACATGTCATTGAACAGTGAAAGTTTCCACGCATGTAGATATTTTCTATGTGGGACCACATTACTCCCAATTATAATTTTTCTACATGGGGAAAGCATCTTCCGACATTGAATTTTCGATGTCGGGTGATTTCATGTAGAGGTTCCATCCATATTCCTCGTTAGATGATGGCCACATGGGGAATTTTTTAATATTCATAGGGGTAAATGATATTTTATAGAACCCTTAATATTATGCGGTGAGTGTTTTTACCTTCCAGTAAAATAACCCTTTGTTGTTTATCTCTCGTTTGGGCTCTTCTTCAAAAATTTATACTTTTCCTTCATCATGTGGTCATACCAACTCAGTATCCCTTGGGAGTTTTGTATTGAAAAATGGAGGGACTGAGTACCAGTATAGAAAATGATCCTTATACGGCTGTGGGCCATCGTTTCTAAGAGCCTAATAAGATTCCCCTTACTATGAATGGTTTCTTTTGAAGGGGAATCAGTTTGTGGCGATGAAAAAAAAAATTTGGGATCGTAAATAATTCAATTTCATATATGGGTGATGGTGGTACCAAATCATCCCATGAATGATTTCATTCATAGGGGATGGTTTTCCAGAGGGTTAACATCACTGATATTACCTAAAAATGACTTGTGCTTTGTTTGTGGGTCAATTCATGAAGCAGAAGACCGCTGTGCAGAGAGATGGTCCATGAAGAAATATGTTCTTCGTGAGATCCATCAATCCTTATAAGATTAACCATTTTAACATTTTTTTATTAAAATTTATTCCAGGTTTTATTTTTACCCTTTTCTGGTTTTTAATTAATTCTATTCTTCTTGTATGTTGGATTTCTAGGACACATCAAATCCCCCCAAAGTAATGGATTCTGATCAGGATGAAGATTAGACTATTCTAATATAGAGTTGGTCATGTTTTAAACCAATTGGTGGTATGTTGGTTGAACCATGATAGGGGACCATATTTATTTTTAGGGGGTCTAGATAATTTTTTTATATTTTTCTCAGTGAACAAAGTATTCCACAAACCCCCTGATCGCCCAATGCTTCTTTGTAACACCTACATTGATGACACCCTATCCGTGAACTGAATTAATTCACCTTTGAATTATATTTTTTAATCCCTCATAGTAAGGGGTTATTTTTTAAAAGGACTGAGCATCTCATGGGATGGAATCTTTTATATCCCATGCTCCATGTTCCAGTTCCTTCATGATTTGATAGTACATGGGTTAAAACATTCACAAACTACTAATTTCCTGAACTAAAAGTTCATGGGTCGATCGCTTCATGGATAAATGGTTCAAATAAATTTTAACATTTCACGTTTTTATAATAACTAATATCATTAATTCTAGATTTTGATGTAGATAATTGGATGGACCATTCAAATGAATTTTATTCTATTATTACCACTCCCCTATCTTAATTTGATGAAATGTTTATGCTATGATCGAATCTACTAATTATAATGCTAAAAATATTATTAATGTACTTCCTGAACTTCTAGAATGACTTATTAGTAATGGTAAAATGGGGTATCCTACTTTGCAAAGCCTGCCCCTTTATGGATTTTACTTCCATACAATGTTTCAAATCTAGCACTGTGCACAGAAATTAAACATGCGGCCTATATATTTGACAATAAAAATAATTCATAAGATAGTGTCTTGGTGAAGTGGGAAATTTTTCAGAAAACCCACCATATTGGGTGTATACTAACATATTCTCCATGATCACTGGAGGAAACCATGTAGACAATTGATGAGAAAATTCATTGTTATTATACCATTGTGTGGAAGACATAAAAAATTGAAATTGGAGTAGTCATCAAAATGATTCATCCACCCTAGGGGTTCTTTCATCATGGATTGGGTGTGGTTTTCATGGTTCTTCTAGATTCCTGAGGAATTATAGACTGATATGAAGAACATTGGTATAAATTAGGCATTCTAGGTTTCTAAAAAATACTCCCGTTAAAACTGAAAGAATCATCCCGTAGCTTCATAGTAGATGGATCTCCATCCTTGATACCTTCCATTTAGTGAATGGGGAGGTCAGTTTTAGTATACGGGATGTCTGGATGATTTCATAGGTTCCCATCATGGGTGAGATGTATAATGAGTTTCTACAACCCCCTTCAGCCTAATACGACGTGAAGAGGATTCCCACATTCTAAGAAACTTATTGAAAAGGAAAATGATATATTGAAATATTGAACCATGGTTGAATAAAGTCATATTGTTTGCCGATTGAATTAACAAATTTTATTATCTTAGTGGTGAGGATCCCTGAGCTGGAAGGATGACCCATTTCTGGACTGCTAAGACCCAAATGTCTATTGGTTCTTACTAGCCCATTCTTGATAAGTTTAGGATTATCAATTAGGTATAGAAGATCATTCCTAATGATGATATGATGTTTCAAATTATGGCCATTATATCCATGTCTGTGAGTGGATGGATACTACTGGTGTCTGATTCTGGTACCTGGACTAGGGTCACGAATTTCAGGATTACAGCTCAACTATACAACATCAGATGAATCAATCTCACCATCCTAGCGGTGGAAAATGTTTACAATTTTTTGTCATGGATCATTGAGGGGAGGAATTAATATCAACTCATGGGTCCCTTCTAGTTTGTTTGGGGATGGTTGTAATCCCATATGGGGGGATATAAATACATAAATTCCAAGGGATGTGGGGAACTACCATCCCACCATACCTCCAAATAATATATGAGGAAATTCTATAAAATTATAGTAAGTGGTAAATAATGGATCATCTCAACTATAATTAATTTTTTACCTATGATACTTATGTTCTCCTTTTGGTGAATTGGTCAACGATTGAACAGGGGACCACACCAAGAGAAGGTGTCTTATATCTTTGAGAGAATGCATCATGGTTTTTGGGATTGATGGGGACCTTATATGCGAGGGTTATTTAAACTATATATTTTCTTGTCAAAATAACCATGTGAAGATGAGGTGTCCTCCATCTATCAATATTAAATGCTTGGAGAAAAACATAGTAATAGCCTAACAGATCTGGCTGATGTTCACTGAAGAGGGTAAATGATGTCGGATTAATAATTTTCTTTCTATGGGTTTTGAGACTTAACATAACTAATCCTGTTTGGAATTATAGAACCACTCATATCCTAAAGATCAACTAGAAAACCCAGTTACTGTATTAGACCCCCAAAAGGATCCTCATTCTAGATGGAAACGAAAGAAAATAGTTAGTCATTCTAGACTAGAGAAGTAACAATAAAATTACCTAGTTTATGATACCCAAGGAAGATGTTGAAGGCCTAGGGTTCAAAAAATCAATTTTTTGGAGCTGCCTCTATAGGTAAATAATCCCTCCCACATGATGTCTCTTTACTATCATCCTGGAGATAATAGGGTTTTTGTGGAGTGCCCATCCAGATCATGCTCGATGGAACATTCTACATGAGAAAGAGGTTTAATTGACTTGATATGGCTATGTGTTGGAACCCATCACAATTTTTTATGATGATGACCCTAATGGGGTGAAAACTATCTTCTAGAGCTTCATTAATCTATCCTTTTTTGATAGAACCAAAATAGATAATATTGTAATTTGAATGCATAATAATGGATGAAGACATTGATGATGAAGATGATGATAGTCACACTTCCTAGATCACTGATGAAATCAATCCTCCTCTCACTGCTTAGACTAGGGATATTCCTTGTTCCCATATGAGGTCTCACAAGCACTCATCCTCATAGGGTTCGAGGGTGGTCGAGGCACCCGAACAGAAATTTATACTACCAAAACACAACTCAAATCCCCCAAAGGACTTATCAGCACTCTCTCTTCCAATCAACATGTCCTTCCCATAGGCTTGTAAAGAGCGGGAAACCCTGAGGGAATGTTATTCCATTGAAGATATTTGAGAAAAGATGAAGGTGGAGCGCCTTAAACTCACATGCTTTAGAGTTATCACTAATTAAGTTTGGATCTATTCTCAGTAAGATCCTTGCGAAGTGGATATATATTTTAAAAAAATAGACACCTGCATCCATTGGTATAAGGGTAGAATATACTGGTCTAACATAGTAAAGGATAAAGAGGTGATTATGGAAATGCAATATGAATCTGAAAAGAGGTAATGTGAATGTATTTACCAACTATACTTCATTTCATGATCACAACTTTTCACCCATATACTTTGTATTTGTATGTTATATAAGATATTCTAGACCTTTTCCCCAGAGTACACCCCATGCTGCACCACTATTGGGGAGGATATCCTTTCAGATGTGGGAGTCAATGAAGAGGGATCTCCTAGGGTAAGGGAGTGTATGGATGTGGTTATTATGGATCATGCCGAATCAATTTCACTCCCGTTCACAACAACAATTCATTTATGGAAATCATAACCAAGGAATACTATAAAGAGTTGGTAGGCATCATAGTTATAAATACATTTAAAGTTAGGGTTAACATGTAACCATTGAATTTCATTATTTAGCTTCCATGTTACATGTATTTTTTGTGATTATAAATTACCCAATACATGAATTGGAACATGTCTAGTGACAAATCATGAAGAAACCACCTAGGGTCCTCTAGGACCTCTTACATTGGAAGTGAATGTGACACTGCCATCGATCGTTCCTGAACCAAATAGGGAACCTGGTCCAAAGGAGTCTATTATGGAGATCCCAATCCATATAGGATTGAACCGTACTCATCAAATGAAGTCTTCCCCCATCTAGGTGGTGTCATCTGGGATTGGAATTCTTACTGGCTATTTTGATCTAGCCCCTCTAGGGAACACAACAACATAATATTGTGTGATTCAGACTCAAGGATTGTTGGAGTTAAGTGTTTCCCCTATTTTCATGATGGTTATTCCTACATGTATATTTTACATGATTGATCTTTTGGAGACCATGGAAATGTATTAACATGACCCAACAATATGGGTGTCTTTGTATGAACCTTAAGTTAATCCACAACCAGAGGATATATCATCTGCTTTTTCTAGGAGATGATGTAACAATGGTGGTCATGAATATTCATGTTCCTGAAAGTTAGTGTATTATCACTACTACTCCATCCATTTTCCCCATTTGTTTCTATAAATTATCAATTGAAAATTATTTTCCTATTATTTATTAATTATGACCACAAGATTCTATGGTTTCAGTTGATGATTTGGCCTTTTTGTTTATGGTCCTATAAGAGAGCTGACTGTTACATAATCGATCCATATTAAGGTTTATGAGTCAACATCATCTCTAGTGGTTCTTATTACTATATATATTCTACCATCCATGAGTGATTTAGAGGTGGACTCAGAGAAACTAGATGACCATCCTATTTCCCGCAAAAAAAATATTGAAAGATATTTAGAAGATGATCAGTTAGACTTCCTAGAAAACATTCCAATGAAACTATCAAAATGGACTAAACTATTTTCATTTTATGGGTATGGGGGGTTTGATTATCACACCATTCATTAAATGTTAAATGTTATGATTCACTCTTAGGAGATAATTTGAACACTTAATTCTCATATTTCAACTCCAAATTTCATTGCCCTCCTTACCTCAACCACATAGATCCTTGTTAATGAAGCTGATAAGCATGATGGGGTAACCTCAATGGAACATGGTGAGGTTGAAAATTATAGGTCCTCATCGGAGTTGATTCATCATGATTTGGAGTGGCTTAGTCCAGAATTTGAGCATCTCAAACAAAAATTTGATCAATCTAAGGAAACATCTAATGAAGGGAAAATATTTGTGGGTGAAGAAGAAAAGGCATGATTTAATGTGTCCGAGAAAGAGGAGAAGCTACATTATGGTGATGACTCTAAGAAAAAAACCTTATATATGCTCCAAAGAGCCATAAATGATTCATAAAAATCACTACTATAAATTATTCAATCTGTTAAATAAGTTCTATAATCCAAATTGTTTACCCCTATGGAGAGACTCCATAATATGGATGTTCCACCATACACATTTAATAAATAAGTTAATTATTGTTTAAAATCCAATACATATCCTATATCTTATTATGAAATGTACCTCAATAACATATTGTAATTTTTTTTTGAAAGATAAATATTTAGAACACATATATAGTTTATTCCTTGTATATCAATTTCAATTAAAATATGAGATAATTAAATTAACATGGTATGAAATGCTCTAATTTTAACTTGATCAAAGGGAATCAATGAGAAAAGATTTTACTATTTATTAGGTTAGATAAAAAACTCTAAAAACATTGTGTATTTTATGTCTCCACCACAATTTATTCCTAATTCTACTATGGTGAAGGCCTAGACGGTGTAACATGTCTTTATCTTAGATCACTCTTTATTGGGATTCAACATAACAAGTTTTGTGCTTAATTTTTTTATTCCATGATTGTTGCCTAAAATATGCATAGAAAAGGATTAGTGAGATGATAATTAGTTTTTACCTAGGGTTCCCATTGGGGGTTTTTAGCATTGAGATTATTTTGTATCCTTTCTATTGGTAGTTTAGAGTCCTGAAAACTGGGATATCAGACTTATGTTTTAGTTCCAACATCTTTGAACATAAGTTATGGGTTGAGAACCCAAATGGAGATTACTTGATATGAGTGTCCAAATATTTTTTAGATTTGAATAAATGATTTTTGTTCAACTTGATTTTATGATTTCTGAATCTGATACATGACGTGTGAAATTTAGGTGAGAAGTAACCATAATAAAATTTTCCATCATGATGTTTTTGGGGGTTTATGGAAATAAAAAGTCCTCTCCTAAGGATGAATTTACCTTTCATTGATTTGATATTTCTGTGTGAAACATATAAATATCTAACTAGGAAATATTTTTTATGTAAAATAAATGTTTCGTCTGGACACTAAGCCCCCAATTCCGGTGGAAAAGTAATTCATAAATATTAGGATTTCCCAAGACCATTAAGGGTGACATTTTCTAGATATGATATCTGAAAATGATGAGGGAATCTATATCGGTACTGGATGTAAACAAGATACCCTCATGATCAAATTTGTATTGTAAAATAGAGGTCTCAAACATGATATAGTTTAAATATCATAAAACTAATACGTGGAACATGATGTCTAATTTCTCATGGAAAGGACATTTGAGGAGTAAGCTTCAATGTCACAAAACTGTGAATGAGGGATAAACACATTTTCCTTTTCACTGTAATCTATCCAATAATGTCTCATCTTCCTCAATCGGGAAGGGGAAGCATCACAAACTATAATCATAGGGTTCCAAAATATATGGAGTGATATGGTGCGGAATTTTCATTGGGGTGTACGGAGGTTTGAAAATACTCTCCTAAAGTGGAATTTTCTTTTGGTTGATATGCATTTTTTGTTTGAAACTTATGCAGAAACAACTAGGGAATATTGTGAATATTGAAACAAATGTGTCCTTAGGATATTGACCCACCATATTTGATAGACAAAGAGGATTATAGATATTTGGACTTCCCCATACATAGAGTTTGGTTTGTGAAGGGAAAGATCCAAGCCCAAAGAGAGATTTATATGTAAACATATCATTAGAATGAGTGGAAACATATCCATTATGTATGTATTATCCTTATGTAGGAAGAATTTTTTAATTATATTTTGGAATGGGATATATGTTTCCAACATCACTATGTGTCCCATAAAAATGAGAATCAAGATAAATGTAGTTTTGGGAAGGCTTACCATCAAATTAATTGAACTCTCATGTGGTAAAGGGGGATTATCCATTGAATGTGAGATCACTAATGGGATGAAGAACATATTTTACCACCCTATAGATCTATATTCTGTGTAAGAGTATAAGGATTTTTTTTATTATGGCCATAACATGATATAAGATTCATGTGTCACTATTTACCACATCAATGAACAAAATAGGCATTACAGAGTTCCTATATTGTTCACCATAGACGTCTGGATCATTCATGGGGAAATGGGATTTTCAATATTGTTGTGTATAGAAATGATATTGAATGATTGAGTGTCCCTATGTATCCAATGGTTGAAGGAATCAAGAAACACATAATTCTAGACATTGTGCAACTTAGTGTCACATGATCAGCACATCAGCCTGGTAGTTTATCATTATACAGTGAGGAATAGATTGGGTTTTATAGTTTTATTCCATATATCTAAAACAAAATTTCATGGAAATGATGAGAAATAAGAGGTTCATTGGGTCATTTTTTCTTTGAAATTCCTTGAAAGTGAGTGCGAATAAATGATTAAACCATTCATACTAGGATTCTCGGATCAATGGAAATTATATGGGAAAAATTCATTTGTGTAAAAATATTAGAAAATAATGTCATGAAAATGAATTATCCTTTGGAGAATATGACGTTATTATGGGAAATGTATAAAGATCCAACTTCGGAAAATTGCTCATATCCAAAAAAGCGGTCCTTAAGACACCGACTCTCCATTTTGAAGGCCAAAGGATGGTTGCAGAGATCCAAAAGTGAATGGGGAATATAGAATAATGGATAAAAGGAATGTATCGTGGTGTATAAGAATAATTTATACCATTATTAAACATTCAGTGTGATATTCCCTAAAAATAAATGATTCATTTTTTGGGGGATATCTCTATTTCCTTGATAGATCCTTAATGGAGGAACCCAATATTTATATCTAATTATATATATTTTTTTGTATAATGGATATTGGGACACATAGTTTTTTATTTTACTTCATTTTCTGGATCATGACATGAGGTCTAACTGTCACTATGTATCTATTATAAATGAGAATCATGCAACATGTAGTTATTAAAGTATAATTCAGTTTAATATAATACATGAAGGAATGTTTCCATAGAGTTGAACATCATGTCGTAAGTATATAGGTTCTGCAATGTGAAGATGAAATATTGATGTTGGACCCAATATTAAATAACGTGGTGTAACTATATATCCTATGATGGTATGAATCAAGACATACGTAGTTCTTACAGATATTTTTTTGCACATTTCAGAGTCTTTCTACTAGGACCATAGAATCTAGGGTAAAGAGTGATACACATTGACCATGCATGGAATCTCCTACTTAGACTCTTATTTCCAAGGGATCTATTCTCTGTTTGAGAAACATGGGGTGGAAATATTTTTCCCACCACACAGTGGTGATCAAATGAAGGATATATGAAATTTTAAATTGTGGTGTCTAGAATAGGATTGAATATCCAAGTGTCACTCTGTATCTTTTGAGGACATGAATAAAGACACACTTAGTGTTCAAATGGATCCCTATGAAAATATGTTCTTTACATAAGGATGAGGGTGTTTTTTCATTATGGATGGACCTAGGGATTAGATAATGGTACATCAATTTGAATCCTATGGTGGAATAAATCTATACACGTGTATATATAGGTCCCCAATCTATTAAATGTTTGGCAGTGAAGATGAAGGTTACCCAACATGAATGAGGCGTAATATCTTTGATAGTCCTTATATTGAAGACATGGGTGTCAATAGGTACCCTACAATTTCATGGATCAAGCTATACATGTTTCTAGATTGGAACTCTATATATGAGTATGATATACATGCATATGTGGTAATTTTTAACATTTATTATTTGATTGTTGTGGCTAGGACTAGGATTGCAGATCTAGGAATCACTACATATCCTGTGGTGGTAGGAGTCAAGACACATGTAGATCTTGGACCCCAAATAGTTTAAAAATATGTAGTGAGTATGAAGGTTACCCAATGTGAATTAGGTGGAATATTATAGTTAGAACCTAAAGAGAAGAACTTGGAATCACTATGTATCCTATGATGATAAGAATCAATCCACAAGTAGTTATAAAATGTGATTCCCTATACAGATCTGACACATGTGCAAGGATAGACTGATATTCCTGAAATGAACCCATAAAAAAGACATTCATTGGCTTCCCATTCATTAATTCAATTTTTATTCAGGGGAAGGTAAATTTACAATATTTTTTTACTGGTCCTATGGATAGTTGTATGGGAATCACTACATATCATGCAATGGTTTGAATCAAGACACACAATGTTATTAAAAAATCTCTTAGTGGAGGTCTGACCATTAAATAGGGAGGGAATCTTTAACATCCATTGCTGTTGAATATGGGATTTGATATCTGGGTGTTCCTATGTATCCTATAGTGGAAATAATCAAGACACATGTAGTTCTGAGTAGGAAGTTTCTACATAGGTCTGATCTTGATGAAGAGGGGTCATTTTTAGAAACATGGTTTGGATTCGCCTACATTGGTTTATTTTGTAATCAGGGGAGGGAATATTTATTTTATTTCCCAGTTGGACCCAAAACATCATATATGGTATCCCATATGATGAGAATCATGCAACGCATAGTTCATGATGAACCATGTAGCATAACATTATTAGGAAAGGACATAGGTCACCCAATGTAAAAGAAGTATCATCGCAACTAGGACTCTTAATAGAGATATGAGTGTCTCTAAAAATATTAAATTTGCATGAATCATTCCAAATGATGTTCATGATGGAAATCTGGATGAATCGGTATGGTTCATATATAAGTATGGGTAATTTTTATTTCTTCTTTTGGGGTTGTTGTAAGAGGATATAAAATCAAGGTGTCACTTTGTATCCTATGTGGAGACAAATTAATCCATACAAAGTTCTTGAATATGGAATGGAAGAATACCGATGCTGAGGGAGATGTACTCTCAACTAAGGAAATTATGGTTCCATACAATTTAACAACCCATAATCAGGATGATAGAAGGTTGATTTTTGGACTATAAAGAACCATAATTCATACGTGAAAAGAGGCCTTGAGGACCCATGTAGGTAAGAGAAAAACATTATTGATATATGAATATTGGAGTCTAGGAATAATGCAAGAGGTTTAGGAATAATTATGGTGGGGTCATGATAAGATTCCATTCCATTGAGATCAAAAAATAAAATCCAATGATGTAATCTTTGTTTATGTCACAGGGTACCTCCCACTTTTTCCCCAAAATTGCATGTTGCTTTCTACATATCATCGATGCCCTAATGACCAAAACCATCTCTCCCTCAAAGAATGTCCAGAGGGAAACTTTTTTGTTAAAGGCTCATGAAATCAAGTTTTGGTGGACTGCCAAATGGTGCAAAGTTATTAAATCTCATCTCATCCAATCACTCCAATTAATTCAGTCATTTCTAAGATTTATCACCTGTTGGTATCTAGTCATAGATGGAGACACAATGTAAGGGAAATTGAACTTCAATGTGAAGGAACACATCTTTTTTCATAGATTAATGAGTGTGGGGTAACCTTTGGGGTATTTTGGGTTATTTTTTGGTAAGATCATAATGAATGTAAGAGCTTCTCCAAAAAGGACATTTTATCCTTATCTACTATCTTTTATACTATATTTTATTGGGTATTAATAAGCTATATATCTATCAATTAGGAAATGCATGGTAGTGGGATGGACTAATAGACTTGATGTCATACTACTGATATGGCTTTAAAATTTCAATAATTTTTAATTAGGGTCATTGTACATTAATATTGCATGATGGAAACCATATATGGTGATGATGATGGCTTTCACAAAGCTAACAGTATTCCTTTACCTATCATAATTGAGGGGTATAACTTTGTCCCACTTGGATATGATGTCGGCCATAGTAATAATTGACATGAACTGATTGGTTGTAACAGGAGGATATATTCTAAAGACTTTAATTCCATATATGTAAAATAGAGAGGTGTATTTAGTTGTGTTAGTTAACTACAGGTTGTGGTGAATGAAGTTGGCATAGACCTGGTAGGAATAGATCTTCTTGGTGAGTTCTATGAAATTCTATATTATGTCGGACCAGTATTACTAAATCTATCAAATTTTATGAGAATGATAGAATTGTGATTGGTGGGAACTATAGGTTCTAGTGTGAACTTCTTTTATGAGAGCAGTGTTTTATAATACATCAATACCCCCAAGAATAAACTCATCAAGACTCTAGTTATAGTGGACAATTTGATGATGCATGCCATTATAGGGAAAAATTCAATTTCTCATCTTAACATTTTCTCTCTCCCAACTCTATACAGTGGGATATATACCTTTTGAAGGTATTATAAAAAGTTTTCATCTATATTGTGGAAGAAATATATAGTATAAGGACATGAATAACATCATTGATCACTTATTTTTAGGATTGAATAAAATGTGAGACCATCTTGTAGTTCAAAATTATGATGACTATTTCATCCTGCTCTAGGTTGGCTAGATTTGTGGCCATATTTTCAAATGCATAAAATTTAGATTCTTTTTAATAGGATAAATGATTAAATTTATATTCCAAGGGGAATTCTTCCATTAGTCCTCAAATGTGTCATAGTAGTGATATTGGCTCTTCCTTTTTGATAGATTAATCATCATTAACCCAATTTATAAATAATTATAAATCACCTTTTATCTTTAATTGATTTAACTGAACCTAATGTTCTACCTCAAGAACTATATTGAGAGCCTAATATTCTTCATCATTTTTCATGCACCCTTTCTATAGCAGTAAGTCATAAGGAATAACTACATTTGTGGGAGATATTAGTAAAACTCCTATCCCCACTTGGTTGATCATGGGATCTTTTATCCTCTTTCATGTGGAACATATAGAAGCATTTTCAAAATACATATCTCATATCATGGGGCCATATTTAAAAGTGAATAAATATTCATCAGGTAGTTCAGTATACAATGATTTTAGTTCTTTCGAAGGGTGATCTACTAGAAAATCTTCTTTTGTCTGGACATTGATTTCTTTCTGGGGTACATATTAGATATCAAATTGCTATAAGATGACTTCCCGCATTGAATGTTGTCTGATAAAAATCTAGAGACTAATGATGTAATTGGTTGGGTTTTTAAAATACACCAATATGATCATAAAATAAATTCATTTTTAATATATACTCCACACAAAGTAAATATGTGGTGAATGTGGAATATGTCTTAGGGAATGAAAAGTGAGATGAGAAACCTTTTGCTCAAGACTAACATGATTCATAAGAACTCTAACCTCATAAATAATAAATTTTATTTATTAAAAGACTATAATAGGACAATTTAAATACTTAAAATATAATATATTAACCACTTATAACTATTCAACACTAATTTATTATCAATTATCAAATTTCATCATCATTTCATCTATTAACTAGTTCATTTCCCATGTTTGTTGCGTTTTGATGGTTCCATCCCATCCAAATTGTCCATGGTTCCATATTTTATATAACATTAAGAATATTATGAATATTATATGTACTCATTATATATAGGTTTAAATACATCCATAAAATGGATATATAGACAAATGAATTACACCGTTCAAGGAGATGGTAGTATGTATGGACACATGAACACTGTTATCATTATCTATTTAAAAGAAGAAAAGTAAGATAAATAATATTTTGTCATTATAAAACTTTAATTAAATATTAAATATCACATATATGTTTTAAATTCATCATTATAACTATCCATGTTAGGTCATGATGAAATAATAATCTTATCACTACATAGAGATGGTAATCCACAGATATGTACTAGTTGTGCATTTATTTCTCAATTATTAGAAAGCATGAGGATATTGGTTGTTACATTAAGATAATAAAATTCTAGTATATTTATGATACTAAAAGAATTATTTTTATATGTATAAAATATATTCTAATGAGGTATGAGAAGAAATATACATTAAAGGATTCAGTTAAAACTATTATCTCTTCTTCGAGAGACATCCATTGGCTTACAACATATACTTTATTATGAAGGAATTAGGGTAAGAGAATAATATCTAGGTAGATAGCAAGGAGTATTAGTAAGCATTAATTTTGGTTTTTTTAGGGATATATGGTTGACCCATTTTTAATGATGGAGTAGAGGTGGTTGCCTTTTATAAGTGGGGAGAGCTCACACTTAGAATTACATTAAATATTCAAATATAATTAATTCCTTTTTTATGAATTTTCATCCCAAATGGAGATGTAGTTGGATAAAATATCAAAAGATATAAATATAATCAAATTTTAATTGGAAATATTTTTTATCCATTTTAACAAACATCTTTTGGTTTAACCCATTTACTTACCCTTTTGTAACTTATCTTTGTCAACAACAGTTTTAGCATATAAGGGTTATAATTTTTATTAAGGTAGAAAGTGGATAAAAAATGTTAAATATATTATATTTTAGAAAAATGACATTTCTACCTGACAAAATACAATATATTTATGATATTTAATTAATTTAAAGAAATATTAATTAACACAAAACCACATTAATGTTGTTTGTTTGAAAATTTATTAATTTTATTTCAAATTCAGGAGTATAAAAATAGATTTATAATATAAAAAATATCTTAATAAGTTATTTATTATTATTCACAATTAATTTTGTTGAATTATAAAATTATTCTAATACACATTTTAATTTTTTTTAAATTAGTAACTAGAATTTTCATACAGTTTTTACAAGCACTGAGTTAGAGTTCCCTAGAGAATTTTGTAAATTATTCCACCACCAAAAATAAATAATAAATTTATATAATAAAAATAATTCCATTATTTTTAAATTATTATTTTGTATTATTTCATACTTATTTTTATACCTAAGGGAAAAAAATTGGTTATTAAATTAATGAGAGAAACATTTTTTATTTATAATTTTATTCAACAATTATAATTGATATATTCAATAAAAAGTACAATGGAATCTCTATATGTTAAATAATATGATTCATTTGTCCAAAAAAACCCATAAAATAGTGTAAAATAAATTGTTAGATTGATTTTATATCCCATTTACATAGTTTTAACGTAGTTTTAAGAATTTTATCCACAATGAGGTGAAAAATCATTACCATGGTAACTATTTAAAATGACAAAAAATACAAGGGAACTTACTAAAAAAATAGATCCTACAGGTTACAAATACATATGTCATTCATGATTCAATTTCATTATGTGTAGAAAATAAGGTATAATGTAAATTCATAAAATGCAATGGAAAACATTATTCAAAAAAAAATTGCACCTTCAATCTCCAAAATATAAATTAAAAAAGTCTATTATAATGTTTATTTCCATGAAATTAATTATATTGTTTAAAATTAATTATTAATAATTTCACACCAATATAAAATAAAAAAATATAATGATAATTTTAAATAAATTAATCTAATATAATTAAATGAGAGTTTTAAAATAATAATTTTTTTATTATTCATGAAATAAAATATTTTTAAACAAAACAAAAAATACAATGTTATATAATATTGATATGATTATTTCAGAAATGTAAATAATTTCCTCAATTAATTTTTTTAGAAACAAGTTATAATATCCACACAAAACACTCATTAAAAAACTGTTTTGAGGAAAACGTATTTATTAAATCAATATAGAAAAAATTGGTTATTTTTTATAATAATTTTATCAATATATTTTATTTATAAAAAAATATTAACCATATTTTTAAACTTTTTTTACTATTCATACAATAAAACATAACGACTATGTTATAATGGTCACATTTAAATAATATTTTTTTTATTGTATATTAACATTAACTTAAATCATAGTATTGTGTTTCTGGAAAATTATCATGCATTATGTTATTTTAAAATAAATCATTAGAGTGTTACATTCTATATAGAAATATGATGATGTTATTTAAAAATAAAATTCTGGTATTCCCTAGAAATGTGATGCTAACATTTAAATTAAACTGATACCTGCTTCTATGAATTTTTCTAAGAGTCCTTTCTGAATGGCCCTCATTGAATTGGAATAATAAAAGAAATATCATCAGGATAATATAGAAAATGGATTTACATTCCTAAGTAAATTAACATGATGTAAACTTGAACTCTTTATAATAAATAACGTCATATCAATGCATCTTTGATTATATAATCACAAGATTAATAAGATCATAATTAAGAATAAAAATCCTATAATCCATATTGATGATTTTTGTGAGCAAATTAGAGGAGATATATATTTTACAAAAGTGAATCTTTGATCTATATACTATCAAATAAGGAAAAATAATGATGATATTATTAATAAAACATATTATATAAGCTTTGGGATATATAAACTCAATGTAATTCTATTTTAACTCACAAATTTCGCAAAAATATTTAGAGTTTTGATGAATATAATTTTTAGAGACTACCTTCATGTATTTTTTGCATTATATATCAATAAAATTAAAATATATTATAATGTAAAGGAATAACATAAATATTATTTGAAGTTCATTGTAAAGATATTATAAAAGATGATATAATATTACAAGACTAGAAAATGTGATTTTAGACTAAAGAATATATCCTTATTATGTCATGTAATTTCAAGATAGGGTTTATGTATTAATCCATCAAATAAAAAATAGATTTATGAATGGATGAGACCAACCACCATGAATGAAATTAACATATTTCTAGGATTATTGGGATATTACCGATGAATTGTAAAATATTTCTCATGATTTCTTAATCCTCTGACCAAGTTAATATAAAAGGGAGTGACGTACATTTGTATAGAATAATTTGATGAATGATTCATGGATATTATGTTGATTTTGGTCACTACACCGGTTTTTACATTACCATATGATGGGATGGTTTTTGAATATATAATGATGCTTCAGTAAAGGGTTATGTCACGACCCGTACCAGGTGAGCCCATGCCGTGACTCCCCAAGCACGCCTCCAATAGGCCAGGGGATGGTGACTAGCACCGAGTAGGCATGTCACTAACATGGGAGGCATTGCCTAAGTACCTGTACACACACACACATCTCCATGCCCACAAATGCTGAAATGTAAAACCCTAAGGAACAAAAAAGCATGCATACAACGAAACCCAACCAATAGAGTATGACGAAAGGTAGAGTACTGTAAAAGTAAACTAGGCCAGAATACAAGCCCACCAAAAGAAAGATTCTGAAAACTGCAAAGTCCAACCTGTAAGCACAAAGGTATTGGGACTGCTACTCGTAGCCGCAGGAACGCCTCGGCCTGTAGGGAACTCAGAAAGCTCGGTCATGTCCTGGTCCGCCCTGGACACTGTAAAAAGGCTGCTCATCTGCACATCACACCAGACGTGCAGGCAAAGCCCGTGCAGGGGTGAGTATAATAATACTCAGTAGTGGACCCCGAAAACCACATAGCAGTACACAAATTAAAGGTACGGTCAGCTATGCACAGTATATGTCTACAGAACACATAGAACAAACTAGGTATACTTAAAAACTAGACCCGTGGTCTAGAAACAAGTCGCACAACTGCATACCCCCGCAAGGGATTCCGTCCGAAGATTCCGTGATGCGCTCGTTTTGGGAGAACACACTCCACGAGCCATATAGCTCTGATGACGTCCATACGGGAAGAGCTATTCGTTAGGAACCGTCACAAGAGATGGCTACACTCATTACAGGAGAGACACTCATGAGTGGAAGGGTTACGATAGATAGAAGCACTCATTATGGGAGACACACTCCTGAGTGGGAAAGATCTCGATACACAGATGAGCATCACTGCCAGGTCCATGGAGGATACCGCGACTCATCCAGAATTCACCTGCTAGGTAGAGGATCAACTCCCAGTAGAGGTGGTCACGTCGATGCCTGACTCTACCTGGGTTATGGAATGGATAGAGAATCTCGATCTGGGCCTCTCGGATGGATTCTTGACTCTATCATAGAAAATACTTCTGAAGGGATCATAATCTTGGATGAGGGAATGATGCCTGATCTTCAGGGGAGCAAGAAGAAGGGTCACTAACTAAAACGAAAGATGTTCAAGGAACGGTGAACAAAAGGACCAAGCCATTTTCCAAAAAGTTATAGTGTGTAGAAATGATACACGTAGTGGTGTCTGACCCTGGGTACTGCCCGTGTACAGAGGCTCGTGTCGTGAGGCTGGTTGTGTAGAAAACTTTATAAACGGCATGTAGTATGGAGTACACGCCGTGTCTGGATCACTGGGGTTGGCTCCGTGTACTCTGGCCATGTGCCCGTACACGGTCACCAACCTGCGTACTCCAACCCGTGAAATCTGCACACGGGGTGACCCATGCTGTTGACCTCGCCTGGACGGGTGATGGAGTAAACGGTCGTGTACTCCATCCTGTGTCCGTGTATCCCCTGGATACACGCCGAGCTCCGCGTAGCCGCCTCTGCCGAGCTGTATACGCCGTGCCTCCTGAAGCCGTTTAGATCATCCCATGTCCCTATACTACCCAAAGTACATGCCGAGCTTCAGGGAAGGTCCAACACACCGTGTGACCGGGGTCATACGCCATGTGATTCTTCTCTGACCCGGAAACCCTAGCCTCCACCGCCAGAACTACACGGCATGTTCTTTGGAAGTACACGCCGTGTATTCTTGAAATTTCCAGAAATGGCGCCCTTCACCGGCGTGCCTCCTGTGCTACTCTGATCATCAATCTGACCATCTGATCGCTGCAAAACATCCAACTACTAGTCTCCCCGACACCACCAAGCCGCTTTCGTCATTTTCGGGCCACCGATCGACCCCAAAAACATGATTTGATCTTCCCGAGCGAAGAACACTTGAAGAACGCCCTTTCCTGGTTTGGTCCGATTCGTCGTCCGCCATTGTCGCCGCACCTCTAGAAGGTCGTTGCGGTGTCGAACCTTCGATTTTGGATTGTTGCATCGCAGAACGGATGTGCAACGATCAGTTGTTCATCGCCCTGCGAAGAATGCGAGGAACGCGTGATAAAGAATGGGGGAGGAAGTCCAATAAACAAATAAATTGAGGATCGAACCTCCGCCGTCGTTCGTCACGGCATTGATCCACTCCCGTTAATAGGTTTAAACAGAGAAGAGATCAACATGAATAAAAAGCATGGATTAATTCCCCAAATTCATCCCAAATAACCCCCCCCCCCGCAAGAATGTACGAATCCGCGGATCAACTTTTTCGTGGTTGATCCGCATTCGTCGTTTAAACTCAAATACGGTAAAAAAAATAAATTGAAATAACAACCCCTACCTTTCGAAGGGATCGATCGTTGAAGAAGGCACAATGCTGCCATTACCATCGAGATCCATTAACGTCGGCGCAACAATCCTAGGTTTTGATCCTTTGTCGTTTGTCATCGAGAATTTGCTCCAATGCGTCGTGGATTCTGCAGAGGTTCCTCTCTCTACGTTTCCCAGGACGTACAATTGCTTAACCCATTAAAAAGGGGTAACAAGTTGGAATTTAATTTACGAGGAAGCATTAATGACATTGACTCACCATTTTGATGTTATTATGACATGCCATTAATTTAGGAAATAGCTGTGTCGTTACCGCGCGGCAGCGGATGTTTTCTTAAATGAAATAAAATAAACTGGTTAATTTATTTTATTTTATTTTACTTTAAATGTCGGAAAATTAACTTTTTCCCTCGACCTGCACCGGTCGTGGTTACCCTCATTCATAGGTAAAGTCGTCGTCCTGGACGCAACGATGTGCTCAGATTTCTAATCCAAGCATTTGTTTCGAAACTGCCACTACCACGCACAAGTTCCGACTCACTTAACTAAAAAAAGTTCAAACAACCATTCCGGGCTCACTGGACCTCGGAATGATGTGTCGTCTTCGCTCCTGGTCTCGAAATAATTTCATATAACATTTAAAAAAAATAAACGGACAATCCAAGACATTAAATTCTCCCCACCTTGGGGCTTTACATCCCCGGAAAGCCAAAACAAAGGCAATTCAAAAAGATGAGGGTACTGGGCATGGATCTGAGCCTCCAGCTCCCACGTGCTCTCCTTATGATTCCCGTGCTGCCACCAGACGTGCACTAAGAGAATCTATCACCCACGAAGGACCCTCTCCTGCCGATCCTCGATCTCCACCGGGTACTATGAAAAGGTCACTCCATCCTCGATGTCCAGCTCTCCCCAGTCGATGACGTGCGATGGGTCATGCACGTACCTCCTCAGCTACGACACATGGGATACATCATGTACCCGATGCAACTGTGCTGGTAGAGCCAGGCGTTACGCCACTTATACAACTCTGCCCAGGATCTTGAAAGGTTCGATGAACCTCAGAGATAGCTTGCCACCTCAGCCAAATATCTGCAACCATCGTCGAGGTGAGATGCGAAGAATGACGTGGTCTCCCTCCTCGAACTCCATAGGTCTCCGTCGTCTATCAGCATAAGACTTCTACCAGATCTATGCAGTCTTCATCCATACCCTGATGATCTGCACCTTCTCTATGGTAGATTGCACTATCTCTGGACCCATGATTACTGACTCTCCGGGGTCGGTCCAGCAAAACGGTGACCGGCAGGGTCTCCCGTACAAGGCCTCGAACGGTGCCATACCGATGGTGGAGTGGTAGCTGTTGTTATATGAAAACTCCACCAGTGGTAGGTGGTCCTACCAAATACGATTAAAGTCCATGATATAGGCTCACAACATATCCTCCAGAACCTGAACGGTCCTCTCCATCTGACCATCCGTCTGGGGAAGAAACACTGTGCTCAAGCGTAGCTGAGTCCCAAAAGCCTCCTGCAATCCCTTCCACAGCCAGGATGTAAAGAGGGTGTCATGGTCTGAGACTATAGTCGAGGGGACACCATGAAGCCGAACTATCTCATGTATGTAGAGACGTCTCAATCTCTCTACGGAACTCTGCTCCCTGATAGCTAGGAAGTGAGCCGACTTGGCGAATCGGTCAACGATCACCAAGATGGAATCATGCCCCTTGGACATCTGTGGTAAGCCCATCATGAAGTCCATCGATATTCCATCCCACTTCCACTCTGGTGCTTCCAGGGGTGAGCTATCCCTGCTGAAACCTGGTGCTTAGCCTTCACCTGTTGGCATGTGAGGTATCAAGAAATGAACTCTGCTACTTCCTTCTTCATGTCTGACCACCAGAACTATCGTCAGAGGTCCTGATACATCTTTGCTAATCTAGGATGTACCTCCAAAGGGGATGTATGGAACTCCCTTAGGACCTCCTCCTGCAATGCCACTAGTACAACAGTGAGTCCTCTAAAAAGAAGTACGTGCTCCCCACCTTGTGAATATCCATCAGGAGCATGTCCTGTGGATAACTGAGCACGTAAGGCCACACAGTCGACATCCCCAAACCGTGCCTCCCTAAATAGTTGTAAGAGTGGAGGAGTGACAACCATCGATTGTGGGTAAGCTGTATCCTCTCCATCCACGAAGGATAAATATAACGCGACTAACTGTTATATCTCCTCACTCCACAGCTGTGAGCTCAAACATCTGGTAAGAGATTCCTTCACATTGTTCCCCTTCACATGAGTATATATGATCTCTAAATCATAGTCCTGGAGGAACTATAGCCAATGCCTCTGCCTTAGATTCAGATCCTTCTGTGATAAGATGTACTTGAGGCTCTTGTGGTCAGAGTAGAAAATGATCCACTCGCCCATAAGGTAGTGTCGCGACATCTTCAATGCGAAGACTACCACCACCAACTCGAGATCATGGGTCGCATAGTTCTTCTCATGTGGCCTAAGATGGCGCAAACCATAAGCAATCACTGCGTGCCGCTGCATCAGGACATATCCAAGCCCGTTCCCTGATGCGTCGCATAAAACTATCTACACAACACCCTCCTCTGGTAATCTCAAGACTGGGGCACTCGTCAAACTCTATCTCAACTTCTCAAAATCCTGATAGCACTTTTTTGTCCACACGAAGGGTTTCCCTTTCCTGGTCAAGGCTTTCATCGGTGCTGATATCTAAGAGAAATCATGGATGAATCTTTGGTAGTATCCTACCAACCCAAGGAAGATCCACACCTCTGTCACGCTCCGAGGTGGATCCCATGCTAACAAAGCCTCCACTTTGGCTGGGTCCACATCCACTCCATCTGCTGATATGAAATGTCCCAGAAAGTGGACTTCCTGAATCCAAAACTGATACTTCGAGAGCTTCCCATAAATCTGGTGCTCCCGAAGTACGTACAGAACCATCCGCAGGTGTATCACGTGCTTCTCCTCTGATTCTGAGTACACAAGGATGTCGTCGATGAATACCACTACGAACCGGTCCAAGTACGGCTGGAAGATCTGGTTCCTTAGTCCCATGAACACAATAGGGGCGTTCATCATGCCAAAGGGCATCACCATGTACTCATAGTGACTGTAGCGACATCTGAAAGTCGTTTTCGGTATATCCTATTCCTGTACTCGTAGCTGGTGATAGCCTGATCGAAGGTCAACCTTCGATAACCATTGTGCCCATAATAGCTGATTAAAGAGGTCATAGATCCTTGGTAGTGGATCCTTTTTCTTCACCATCACCTAGTTTAGGTGCCGGTAATCCACGCACAACCTCATACTCTCGTCTTCCTTCATGGCAAACAAGTCTGGAGCCACCCAGGGTGAGACACTGGGTATTATGAAACCCTTTCTCTTCAAATCCTCCAACTGCACCCTTAGCTCTCAAAGATCCACAGGAGCCATCCAATAAGCTGATGAGGAAATTGGTGTCGTCTCGGGGTGTAAGTCGATGCAGAAGTCAATTTCCCAGTGGGGAGGTAACCCTAGAACATCTTCTTGAAAGATGTCCTCATACTCTGCCACCACTACTGGGAACTGAGAGCTCACAACATCTACTTCTCCGAGGGTATGGCTAGCCAACTCATGATTGATTAGCTGCCCCCTCCTATGCATGAGCCCATTTTGTGCAGCATGGGTTTCCTTTTCTCTGACAAAGGAAAACCTTGTTCCATCATGGCGGACACACCGCACTGTTAGCCTAAAACAGTCAATATGGGCATGGACCGAATATAAAAAATCAATACTGAGAATGATGTCATAAGGCCTCGATGCTACCACCAAGAGGTTCCAACCGAAACTCTCGCCTCCAATGGTAAAATCACACTGTCTGCAAAGGTTTGTGATCGTCGAGTCTCCTCCTATAGGTGTCTCCAAGCGTAAGGATCGAGTCAACAGTTCTATCGGAATCTTGAGGTTTTGTACAAGACATGTGGCTATAAGGGAATGACTGGCACCTGTGTCTATGAGTACGGAAGCTAAGGTATGAAAGACACAGATCGTACCTTGAATCATCCCTAGAGCCCCTGGGTCGTACGCCTCGACCGCATGCAGCTATCCCTGTCCCTCTCCCCCAGCTCCCTGAGCCTGCTGCGGACCTCCTGGGGGTGGTGGTGGAAGTAATTATAAGTGTCTGCCACCACCTCCAGCTCTCCCTGCTCCTCTTCCACGTCCGCCGCATGGCGGATCTGCCTGCTCCTTTATCTGCCTCTGCCTCGGTGGTCCATCCACCACTTCCCTATCAGCAGCTCGACGTGTTGGGAAATCTCTAGAGAGATGCCCCTACCGTCGCATGTGTAGCATCGCTTCTCCCTAGGCTAACTGGATCCAGCTTGAGATCCCTGTACTGTCAATCCCCTGTCCTGGGTCCTCCTATGACATCTCCCATGTCTAGATCCCTGCGGCTGACGTCGGAACCCTGCTGCCGGTGTCTCTACACCTGTCTGCCTGCTGCTGACTGCTGGCAACCGTCACTGCTCCGCTAAGAATCTCTCGATCACCAAGGCCCGCTCGAGTACTCCAGCATAAGTCGAAATGCATAGAGGCACGACACTAGCTCGGATGTCACACCATAGACCTCGCTCGAAGGTCCGATCTATGAAGTACTGATCCCTGACCATATCCATCGAGTACCTAGTGAGGTTGGTGAACCTCGATGAATAGTCAGCCACCATCATATTGCCCTGCTGGAGCTGAAGAAGCTCCTGGATGCGCACAGCTCTCAGCGTAACCAGAGAGAACTCCTCCCTGAAGAGTCGCTCAAAATCTATCCACAGAAGAGTCTCCTCGTCGTGATTCTGCGTCGTCAGACTCCACCATCGTCCCACTGAACCTTGAAGAATGTTCGCTCCTAGGATCACCATCTGGTCTTCCGGTGTCATCACTAGATGGAAATCTCTAGTCACCTCCTCAAGCCAGTCCTCTGCCGCCTGAGAGTCAGGCTCTCCTCGGAACCTGAGGGGTCTCTATCTTTGAAACTCGTGGAGTGCGTTAAGCATGCGATCCTTGATGGTCGGTACTATAGGTACCACTGGCTGCTCCACTGGTGGTATAGAAGGTGCACCACCTGGTGGAAACTCCTGGGGAGCTGGTCCCTATATCGAAGCCTTGTCACTAAGGGGGTCAACCTCGTGATCGTGCTGCTGAATCCTAGAGGGTACGCGACGCGGAGGCATCCTTAAAAGAAACAAGACGTGTCCTGGTCAATGAGTATATTTGGATACATGACACCAAGGAGATAGAAGACACAACCCATTCCTATATGATGCATGTACCTTTTATTTCCCCACAACAAGTGTTTTCATGAACCGGGTCAAAAAGCAGGTTATCAAAGTCCTGGTGTATGGATACATCGGCCGCCGCACCGACATTGGGGTCCCTGGCCTGAAAGCTGAACTCGAAACACCTAACACTGTTTCCCCAAACCAAACTCACAGACTCTTGGTCCTAAGGAAGAACTGACCACCACTGATACCACTCTGTCACGACCCGTCCCAATGGGGCCTGCACCGTGACTCCCCATGCCCGCCTCCAAAAGGCCGGGGGCTGGTGACTAGCACCGAGTATGCATGTCACTAACATGGGAGGCATTGACTAAGTACATGTACACACACACACATCTCCAATACCACAAATGCTGAAATGTAAAACACTAAGGAACAAAAATTCATGCATACAACTAAACCCAAAAAACAGAGTACGACCAAAGGTAGAGTACTGTAAAAGTAAACTGGGCCAGAATACAATCCCACCAAAAGCAAGAGTCTGAAAACTGCAAAGACCAACCTGTAAGCACAAAGGTACTGGGACTGCCGCTCATAGACATAGAAACGCCTCGGCTTGTAGGGAACTCAGAAATCTCTGTCCTATCCTGGTCCGTCCTGGACTCTGTAAAAAGGCTGCTCGTCTGCATAAGACACCAGATGTGCGGGCAAAGCCCGTGCAGGGGTGAGTATAACAATACTCAGTAGAGGGCCATGAAAACCACAAAGCAGTACACAAAGTAAAGGTACGGTCAGCTATGCACAGTATATGTCTACAGAACATATAGAACAAACCATATATAATCAAAACCCAGACCCGTGGTGTAGAAACAAGTCACACGACCGCATACCCCCACAAGGGATTCCGTCCGACGATTCCATGATGCTCTCATTCTGAGGGAACACACTCCATGAGTTTTGTAGCTCTGATGATGTCCATTCGGGAAGAGATGTTTTTCGGGAACCGTCATGAGAGATTTCTACACTCATTACGGGAGACACAATCCTGAGTGGAAGGGTTACAATAGATAGAAGCACTCATTACAGGAGACACACTCTTGAGTGGGAAAGATCTCGATACACAGATGAGGATCACTGCCAGGGCCATGGAAGATACCGCGACTCATACAGAATTCACATGCTAGGTAGAGGATCAACGCCCGGTAGAGTTTGTCATGTTGATGCCTGACTCTACCTAGGGTCTGCAAAGGATAGAGGATCTTGATCCAGGCCTCTCGGAAGGATTCCTGACTCTATCATAGAAGGGCCTGCTGAAGGGATCATAATCCTGTGTGAGGGAATGATGCTTGACCTTCAGGGGAACAAGAAGAAGGGGAAATAACCAAAATGAATGATGTTCAAGGAACGGTGACCAAAATGAGAAAGCCATTTTCCAAAAAGTACACGGCGTGTAGAAATGATACACGCCGTGTTGTCCGACCCTGGGTACTGCCCATGTACAACAGACCGTGTCGTGAGGCTTGTCATGTAGAAAACATTATACATGGTATGTACTATGGAGTACATGCCGTGTCTGGGTCACTGGGGTTGGCTCCGTGTACTCTGTCCATGTGCACGTACATGGTCACCAACCCATGTAATCCAACCCGTGCAATCTGCACACGGGGTAACCCGTGCTGTTGACCTCGCCTAGCCGGGTGATGGAGTACATGGTCGTGTACTCCATCCCATGTCCGTGTATCCCCGGGATACATGCCGAGCTCTGTATAGCTGCCTCTGCCGAGCTCTACACGCCGTGCCTCCTGAAGCCGGGTAGATCATCCCGTGTCTGTGTACTACCCAAAGTACACGTCGAGCTTCGGGGAAGGTCCAACACACCGTGTGATCAGGGTCACACGCCATATGATTCTTCTCTAACCCCGAAACCCTATCCTCCAACACCAAAAATACATGTTGTGTTCTTCAGATGTACACGACGTGAATTCTGGAAATTTCTAGAAACGGCGCCCTTCGCCGGCGCGCCTCCCGTGCTGCTCTGATCATCAATTCGGCCATCTGATTGCCGCAAAACTTCCAGGTTCTGGTCACCCTAAAACCACGAAGCCGCTTCCGTCATTTTCTGCCTCCGATCAGCCCCAAAAACATGATTTTATCTTCCCACGTGAAGAACGTTCGATGAACGCCCTTTCCCAATCCGGTCTGATTCATCGTCCGCCATTGTCTCCGCACCTCCACAAGGTCGTTGCGGTGTCGAACCTTCAATTTCGGATCGTTGCGTCATGGAATAGATGTGCAATGATCCATTGTTCATCTCCCCGTGAAGAACGCGCGAGACAGAATGGTGGAGGAAATCCAATAAATAAAATAAATTGAGGAACGAACCTCCGCCATCATTCCTCACAGCGTTGATCCGCTCCCATTAATAGGATTAAACGGAGCAGAGATCAACATGAATAAAAAGCATTGATTAATTTCCCAAAATCATCCCAAAGAAAACCCTCCTGCAAGAACATACGAATCTGCGGATCAACTTGTTCGTGGTTGATCCGCGTTCGTCATTTAAACTCAAATACAGGAAAAAACTAAATTGAAATAACAACCCCTACCTTTCGAAGGGATTTATCATTGATGAAGGTGTCGTGCTGCCATTGCCGTTGAGATCCTTCAATGTCGGCGCAACGATCCTAGGTTTCGATTCGTTGTCATTCGTCATTGAGAATTTTCTCCAACGTGCTGTGGATTCTGCAGAGGTCCCTCTCTCTACGTTTCCCAAGACGTACAATTGCTTAACCCATTAAAAAGTCGAAACAAGTTGGCATTTAATTTACGCGGCAGCATTAGTGAAGTTGACTCGCCATTTTGATGTTATTATGATGTGCCGTAAATTTAGGAAACAGCTGCGCTATTACCGTGCTACAGTGGATGTTTCCATAAATGAAATAAAATAAACTGGTTAATTTATTTTATTTTATTTTACTTAAAATTTCTGAAAATTAACTTTTTCCCTCAACCCGCACCAGTCGAGGTTAGCCTCATTCTTAGGTAAAGTCATCATCCTGGAAGCAACGGTGGCTCAGCTTTTTAATCTGGGCATCAGTTTGGAAACTGTCACAACTGCGCACAAGTGCTGACTCACTTAACTAACAAAATTTAAAACCACCATTCCGGGCCCACTGGACCTCGGAATGTTGTGTCGTCTTCACGCCTTGTCTCAAAATAATTCCATATAATATTAAAAAAAATGGAAAATCTGAGACATTATAGGTTATTTATGTAACCTTATGAAAAATAAGAAGGTAATATCTTAGGATTCACATAAATTAAAGGCAGTTGAAAAATATTTTCTGAAACAAGATTAGGAGATGGAAGATGTGGTCTTTTCATTGAAAATTTGGCAGTATTACATATATGGGGAAAATTATTCCATATATACTCACTAAAAGTGTATAAAGTATAAATTCACCCAGCATAATATGAACTTGTTCCAAATGAGATGTATGGAACTAGTAATACTATATATTCCCAATATATTATGCACATAAGAAGACAAAAAAGGTGGTCAATTCTCTGAGTAAGAACAATTATGTTACATTATACATGATAAAGATTGAAAAAGACACAATACTCATGGTCTTTTAAATGATGTAATGTATAATCATAAGGAAATGGGAAAATCATATTTCTGTTAATAGATTCTTAAACATACATCCATAATGAGATCAATTATGCATAGAGAGAGGACATAGGGATCCAAAATACGGTGACAAATATTTTGACGTTCCACATTGATAATTGAGGAGTCAAATGATTTTGGAAGTGTCCCTTAAGAAATATAATTAATGATTTATTTTTATATTTATTGTATAAATAATAATTATCTATTTATCTTGGAATGATAATTATATATATAGATCTTATGTACAGATTATAGTGGGACAGCATTAAATGGGAGAATGCAGAATACCTATTGAAATTCTTGGTTTTCTCAAAAGTTAATATTTAATGATCGTTGTTTATAGGGATGTTGAAACCATTACCTATACTAGTATTTAAATGAGATAACATTAATATATATTCAATCATAAGAATCTCCAAAATATCTATGGGTCATAATGTTATTTGCGATATTGTTGAACAACATATGAAGTCATCACAATTTTTTCCATCTGTGAAAATTTCTCAATTAACCAACATAAAAAATATATAAATAGGAGAAGTGGTAAGGATATAAAGTGTAAAAAATATATTATATAATATCAGGAATATTAGTTTAACATGTTTATTTGGAAATTACTTTAACAATGTTGGTATAACAAGACACGATTCAGTAATATATATCATCCTCAGACTGATGGGAAATATTAAAGGACCATCAAAACATTGGAGGATATATTAAGACCATTTTATATGTATATAAATGATTTTTTTGTATCAAAACCATTCTCTGGTAGTGTTATCATTCAGAAATATATTCAATTCATGCATTTAATATGTAATAGTATAAATTTAAAAAATATTTTTTAAAAATATAATGGTATGATTGATATTCACGAACCCATGATTTATTTTTTCCAAGTATTATTTTAATGTATTATATATTTATTCAAATAAATTATTTTTTATCACATAAAATTTATATTATAAATAAAATTTATTTAAATTAATAATTCTCAAGTCATTTTAAAAGGGAAAATTAAATTTTTAGTCCAAAAAATGTGTTATCAAGGGTAAAAAATGAGTTCCTTAATAAATAATAATTATGGTAAAATGTTTAAATTAACAAGGAAAGTAAAACATATCTCAAAAAACATACATTATTAATGGGTAAAATAGTTTTATTGACCTATCCTAACCCTTTATCCATTATTTTTTACATTTAGACCACTTTTCTGAACAATACATATCAAATTAAAATCATTTCACTCCTCTAACTTATAAAAGGAGACTTGCATGACCCCAATTACCCTAACACCATAATACAATCAAATTGAATAAAAATATAATAAATAACTCCTAAATATTTAATAAATATTATTAGAGTTTATTCTATAATAAATGAAAAATTCTTAAAATTCATAATCTATTTTTGAACCTTTTTCCCTTAGTTGCACATTAAATATTCATAGTGACTCGATTATCATTTATATTCCATTAATTCTTCTTAAGTATACAAAAAAAATTTCATACCCATGACAGAAAAAAATTAAATAATTATATGAAGTATAAATTAACGTTAATATATTATTTAAACAATTACATTCTACATTCCACTCAATCATTAAAAAAATGAAAGCATCACTCGTACATACTTACAATCTATCACCTCCATGAACATTTTATTTTAGTTTTTAATAAATACCTCAATAGGATGGTAATAAGAATGTATTTATGGAATAAATATGATATTGATGAAATAAATTTTTTAATATAAATATATATCATTATCAACCATCCTTACCATCATTCATTAAAAACATTGCTCTTATGTAACGAATGTTTATAGCTACCATTGAGAATTTGTTTTGGTTTCCCCAATGAATTACAGGGATGGTTATAAAATATATTTATTTAATATATTTTAAATCATGGAGTAATGAATATCATGAATATATATCACGAAGGGAAACATAAATATTAACGATCATTATAAACTGATTCATTAATATTGGTTATTTACCAGAAATAAGTTCATCTTGCTTCACATTTTCTCAAACACTGATTATAGTTTCAAAACAATTCACATGTTGATGTTTAAATTATAGAAACTCAATTATATAAATATTTTTATAATCTAGAAGTGAATAACATGGTTTCAAAGAATAGGTTATGACTTCTAGATTTGGGAACATGATTGAAACCAATGTAATATCCAACCTCTGATAATGAAAATATACAATAACCAACTAATGAGGGAACAAAGAAGGATTATTATTTGAGGGTAGATAATTTTATAGATATTAATATGGGTTTAAACTAGTTTGGTCATATGGTTCTGTTTATATAATTGAAGGTAAAATAGTATTCATGGAATTAGAGATTAAAAAGGAAAGGGTTATTCTTTCAAATCTATTTTTTCATTCATGATTTATATGAATAAATTACACTGTAGTTAAATTGAATGATACTTATAACTGAAAAATATTTTTTCCCTTATAGTATTTGTTTAAAGATGTTTACATGTTCTCATTCTAATTTACCTCAATTTTTTTCATAATTGAATTAATATAATAATTTTATGAGAAACAAACTATACTGCTTATTATTGTTCACGAAATTTGATCCCTTTATATATATATAATTTAATTAATTTTATAAACATTATTTTTAAACCCATGATTTTTCAGTCTATATGATATTCAAGAGAAAGCTAAATCGATTCCGTATCAATTTTCCTTGCCTCTAGGTTTATATCAAGTACATGATATGTTTTATGTTTCATTATTAAGAAAATATATACCTGATGCATCTCATATATTGAGCCCTAATGTAGTTTAGTTAAGGAGAAGATTTCATATCAAGATAAAACAGTTGAGTTTTTCCATTATATAGATAAAAAGATATATAATGAGGTGATTCACTTAGTTAAATATTTATTGAAGAATCATATGATTTGAATAAATAACATGTTAAACTGATCCATATATGTAATAAAATAATCCTAACCTCTTAACAATGAGTGAAAATTGTAAATATAGAAATTATTCAAGGTGGAAATATGAATACCAACCAATTATACTAATGAATAAAAATTATATTAATTTACTTGACAATTTCATTCGTTTATATTAATATTAATTATTTAAATCTTATAATTAAATTTATTGAGGTATGGAAAAATAATAATCATTTATTTGAAAAAAAAATTGTTAATGATTGTTTTATTTGTATTGTATGGTTTTATTTAGAAGTAAAATTACTAAATTATTGAATCTTAATTGAATACAATATACATTATTTTTTGTTTCATCGATTTAAAATTAAGCTATGATAATTCTTTTGTATTTGGCCTAAAAATGTTAATTTTTGGGTGAATTGAAAAGAATTTCTTTCTTGGAATACCATGACATTTATATCATTTTAGTTATATAAGAATTAATTAAAAAATTTATGAAACCAATGGATCAAACACACAATTACTTATGTATAAAAATAATTAATTTAAAAATAATATTTTTAGAAACCAATGATTCATATTTTGAAACCTACATTATATTCTAAAAACATTAAAAAAATCCACACCCTCTCATTTCAATAAGTATTAAAAATATTACATTCATTATTATAAAGGTTTGAAATTAAAATAACTATACATTTTAGAATAAAAACCAATAAATTCCATAGATATAAATACTATTTATAATTTTGGACAAAAATAATTTTTGTTCTTGAAAATGTATTTTTTATAAACATTTTTTTATGAGTTCTGCATTTATTATATAATAAATATCATTCAAGACCATTATAAATTGAATTTTCCAAAATATATTTTAGATTTGAAATCACCATTTTCAAGTAATAACGTCCATTTAATTTTTTATAAAAATATGTCATCATGGTAAAAGAAAGTCTCCTTCGTGAAGGCGAAAAAAGGATAAAATTGTTAAATTTATGGATAAGGTCACAAAATATCATATAATACTATATATAATAGAGGTTATGAGGGATTTATCAGTATCCCCATTATACATTTTCAGTTATTTTCTATTTTTCATCAATATTTATTAAGAATTACATTCTTTTTTATATTATGAATTACTAACATAAATAATCCACTATACTAACTTATAAATGGACACATCCACCACACCATAAAAAAACAACTGAATTTATAATTATTCACTCAAATATATATATTTCATTACCTAAGGATCCAATAGATACTATTATTTATTCTTGACTCCATATATTTCGTAAAACACTTCAAAAACAAGAATAATTCCAAGAGGGGTTACAATTTCTTTATTAAAGTAACAACTTCTCACAATTATTTTTTATTTATATTTTTAATCCTACAGTTATAAACTATTAGTTACCAATATAATGACATTTAAATGATATCATTACACATATATAACAAATATATTGTACTTAAATCACTTCATAATCAGACTCCTCCATAAGTTAGTGCATTTTTTTCATTTTTACCACCAATATAATGGATGAAACTTATTAATAAAATGGATAAAAATTGAAACTAAATTACTAGTGAGGAAAATAATTATTTTTTTCTATATTTTTAATATTAACATTTAACTCATTTTAATAATAATGTTAATTTAGTAAAATTTACAATACATGAATGTTTTGGATATCATTTTGTATGATTTTACCCAAACACTAATTGAAATAACCTAAAATTTCTTAACCTATAATATAACTTCTATTCTTATAGATTGACACTTTTCTAGAATATAGAACCATTAAAAAATAGCTTATAACATGACATGAATATATAAATAACATTAGGTATTATAAACTAAATGGATCCAATGTGACCAAGGAGAAACCCCCAATTTAGTAAATAAATCGATCATGATAACAAAATAAATAAAAAATAATAATATGTAGAATATTAAATAAAACTAATTCCTTAATAAGATAAATAATTAATAAAATATAAATTTTCATAATGTTTGGGTGTGTTTGAGGAGAGTTCAGACTCCATGATAGCTGTTTTTCTTTTTATCATTACATTTACTACTTTGAATTTAACCTCCCAACTCATTATGTGAGAACATTCATTCTAATAATCATGAACATTATTCATGATAAATAGGTCTTTACATATTTTCATGGTTTTATAATGTAAAAATTATTTCCATTGTTCTATTATTTTTTAAATTTTATGAACATAAGAAATGAGAAGGGGTTTTCAAATAAACTTTTACGTTGTATTCATTGATCTTCTTCTCACAACATTATTAGGTTCTCTATGAATTTTATTGGACTTTATGTATTATATATTTTTATTTTACAGTTTAAAATAAATATATATTATTTCAATTCACTTTTAATCTCAATATGTTATTATTTAACCTATATTTTAGTTATTTTTGGATAAATTCAATGTATTTTTTATGGTTTAAATGGTTTGTTTTTATGGGATTTACTCCTGAGTAAAGAAATGTAAACTCTTATGTTTTATATTTTTTTATGATTCTTAGATATTATAAATGGAGATGGGTGGGAAAATAACATAGTTCCCCAAATAAATACTCAATGATTTGTTCAATATATAAATGACATTAGGATTAACTAATAATCATAATCTATTATAGGTGATCATGTGTGAATATTGAAGATGAATATGATATCCTGAGATACCTATAGAGTTTTACTATTATTTGTATTGGTTTTGGGGGAAATAATTAGATATTATGTAATTTAATAATGAATTTCTTATTGAGGAATCATTTATTATATTAAAAAATGTGAAAGGGTTTTTTAGGATTTTATAGTGATTTCTCAAGTTCTCTGTGATTGATTTATGAATGTTACATTACTTTTATGGATTCATGTAATATTTCATTATCGATTGGAAGAAAATATTAATTTATAAGTCTTTTTATGACTTTTATTTGTGTTTCTTCATGAGTAAATTTTTTTATGCGGTATCATGGTTTCAAGGGAGTGATAGGTTTAATTTTCCTTTTATACCCCATAGTGAGATATATATTCTCATCTCATGTTATGAAATATTTTTACATTGTTTTGAATGGTTAAAAACTGAAAAAAATTTAATGTTCTAATTGAGAATATTTTTCTTTAATGAACCATGCCTATTATTTAAAGAATATTTTTTTCTATAAAAAACATACTATGTGGGAAATAATAATTCTTTAAATGTAATTGGTTTCATAATTCCCTAGAACTTTAATTCTAAAATGTATTAGAAATGTATGTAAGGATTTATTTTTTATAACACCCAAAATTATAGAGTAATTATGATTGGGGTGACATTTTTCATATTTCACAATCCTACATTGGATTAGTTGAACCATAATTTGACCTTTTTCTACCATAAAATAGTATTTCCTAGACATACAAGGGGCTTCCTTGAAACATTTAATGGACTTTTCTTTACCTTACAAAGATAAATCATAGAGAAATAAACCATAATAGATTAATAAACCTTCTAATATTCAAAATTACAATGTTTACCCTCATAAAGATATTCTTTATGAATCTTGTTGAAAACAATTGATAAAAATTACACTTATCAACCATATGATGATAGACTATCTGAGATTATTCAATGTAATAATGCATTTGTAATAGCACGAAAAAAATTTATTTAAATTTTATATTTTTATATTTGAATTATATTTCAATTTTATTCTTTTAATTGAGTTATATAAATATATTTGATGTATTTTTCAAAACGATGTATGCATTTATAGTGCAAAGGATCGATTTGTGAAAAAATTAAATGATAATTTCATTGATAAAGGTTATAATACATGTATATAAGAGATCAATAGAACTTGAGTTTTGTTATAAAGATCGGTATGATTCCTGATTTCTTTGTATAATTGAAAAAAATAATCACACAACTTATTAATTATAATTGAATATAATACATTATAATAAATAATTACTTCAAATTGTTTATTCTTCTTTGACATTATGATCATATCTATTGAAAATATGATTAACTAGTTCTATATTCTTCTTATATTTCTAATTTGTGTTACATTTTTTTAGGATTTTTTAGTAAAATTAAGTACCAAGAATGATATACAACACATGAAAATTTATATCTAGTATGTGACTCTAGGTTTTAAAAATACAGTCATGGGGTTTCACTCACAGTTGAAAAAAAAATGATATTTATAATTGTTTATGAATCCACATTAAAAGTAACTATTTTGTTTTTTATACCTCATCAAGAAAAGATAATTAGTAATCCTAGCGGTATTGCACTAAAAAATCAGTATTTTAGTGGGTAATATTTCTCTTGGGGATTGAGTGAAGAGTGGAGAAAATGCAGAATCACATTTATCCAAACTATTATGAAAAATATTTATTCTCATATAACGTTATTTTATACCAAAATACAATCTGATTATATATTTTAACTCTTATATATACCTTAATATATTATAAATAATCCAATTAACCATCGAACCCTTGATGTTTCCACCATATCACCATCATGGACAATAAATACCACAAAAATCAAGTCCATGATGTTATCATTAAATTATTGAATGAATATACATATTATAATGAAGGGATACTTCTTAGAGGCCCTCCATTGGATTTTAATCACTATACAGATACCTTCCCTATATATAATAAGGATTCCCACAATTAAATAGATTCATTACTTTTTTAGCATTTAACTTATTTCAGGGATTTCCTCAGACGATATGAGGAGCTACATAATGTTCCAAAATACTATGAAAAGTAGATATAAATTATCATAAAAATATATATATCCTTACCATATCATTTAGTCTGGGGGATTTATTGTATTTAATGGTATCCTTAACTATGTGAATACTGGTAGATACCCATGTGGATACAAAAAACTCATCATATCGAACGAAACACCTACATTCATATGTCCCCATAACATGAATTTTATCATCATTTAATGATATTATATCATTAAAAATACATTCCATTAAGTGAAAATATTGACCCATTAAACCCTTTGAAGAACCGATTCTAGGTGAGGAATAATTCCATTGGGATGTCTTAACACTGACATTATGTCCAAAAGGAAACATATATTTCAGTTGAATTTATAGATGACTATTTTATGATAAATAAATCCCAATAAGTTTTAATATTTAATAAATTAGGCAAGGACAAAATATATTTTTTCAACTACTTATTCAACGAAATTAAATATATGGTGCCTTATAAGATAAAGGACGAATATATTCCATATATTAATAATAATTGATGGGAAACATTATTTCACATTCACTGTTAGTATATACCATAGCCAAGATATGTAGAAAACCTCTTCATGATCAATATAAAAAAAATATTCAACCTTTTTATTATATAAATATTTAGAACCCATAATTCCTGGATGCCTCATGAGTGACTTAAATATTCTTGTGTTGATGGAATTAAAAAAATTTAGTGATTAATTCATGAGGATTATTTTATGATAAAGTTTAGGGATGAGGATGAAATATTTATCATTACCTAATGAATCTTATTAAAATTTTAAATGACATTTAGAATATACTTCATAATCCCGATCTTGAAAAACCAATGTGATAAGTGTATGATTTGGTGAACTATGATCAAACCTATAATCCTATAAAATTCAGTAGTTGATATACTACACCACATAAAAATTTTTAAGGGAATAGTGGATGTTAGATAATATTTATCAATCAATAAATTTTCTATATCAAGAGGATATAAAAAGGGGAAAATCTGATTATATGATATGAAAAAACCTAATAGAACATATATAGTATCTCATAGTAGTTCTACCTCACCAAACATTGGAAATGAATGAAGAAACACCAAAACCAATTATTTTTCTAGAAAATTCCTTAATTGTTTCCTTATATGATTATATAAAATCATAGATAGTCTAAATAAATAAATAGCTACTTATTTATCCTAAAATACTAGGAATTATTTTAATTCCATCTTTCTTCACCACCTTCACCCTCAGGGGATGTAATGGAATGATAAATGATTTCAATATCATATTCAAAAAATAATTAAGTATTTAATATTTTTACAGCTAAATAATATATAACTATCATCATTATTTAATTCCTAGATCAATTTCAATAATGGTGATGGTGGATACACTTTCGATTAAATTACATGTAGAATCCCCTAACATGATGAAAAATTGTCATCCTTAGGAAATTACGAAATGATATAGGTCGATTATATATGTGGTTGATCAAGACTCTACATATGATATATTTTAATATCATGATAAATCCATGTAATTCAATGAAAAAATGATGTGATAATACCATGATGTATACATTAGTAGGTTCCATTGTGCACAAAGTTACTGAATAGTTCCCTGAAAATGAACCTGTAGGGAAGAACCTCTATAAAAAACTCTATATATTATGATTCATGAGTATAAAGTGAAAACATGACATAAATGTGTAATACATGAATATTTATACCCTTAATATATTCTATTTTCAATAGGTTAGTGAATATAGATAAATGACACGAGGATAGGGATGCTCAATAACATAAAAAACCATTCACCCATAAATATTGAGATACCCAAAGGTGAGGAAAATATTAAAAAAATATTAAAATTGAAATACTATAAAAAATAAACATAGATATTTCTCATCATAATACCCCATATGTAAGACACATTTTAAACTAATATTAACCCCTCCCAAGAGGTTACCCACCTCACCAAGATGTAATTTCTTACTCATAAATGGTGAAAATTTCCCAACAAAATGATATACTTAATTACATTGTATATAGTTAATTTATTCTCCTATAGATCAATTGGAGTTTCCTCAATTATTATTATATATTACATTAGACAAGATAAATCATCCCTAGTATACTATGTCATAGGGATTAAAATTGTTACAAACTAAAATTTATGAGTTTATCACACCCTAGGAAGATTTTATAGAAGAAAATAAATAATAGGTACAACTAGAAAGGAGGAAAAATTAGGAATGTTTCAATTTGATATCTCAAACACCAAAAGTTTCCTACCCCCTCCCTTAACCAATAACGTTATAGGAGACCTAGAGCAATGTTTAACAATTTTTTCCTCTTAGTGCGACCTCATATTCAGAACACATTAGAAGTATGTGGATACCAATATCATATTATTTATTCTAGAAACTAGAAGGATAAGAATTATTTTTTTCATATATGAATTAAATTTTGATTAATCATGAGTTAGGTTGTTATCTCTCATCAATTCCTATATTAGTTCAACTCAATGTTATGGAAAATAAGTATTAGTAATCTCTCCAATTATGAGAGAAGTGATAATGATATGGATAATAAACATATTAATTGATGTAAAATTTGGGAAAATTCTTATAAGATTAATTTCCTACTGAAAAATTTACAATTTTTTTAAAAATTTATAATATTAGTTAGGGATTCAATAAAAGGTTGTAAAATATTGGATTTGATGTCATTTGGTTCAATATATGGCACATATGGAGAATCTTAAAGCATATGGGATGTTAAATATTGGTTAGTAGATTAGTGATAGGAGTAATTGGTACACAATGGAAATCATTTACAAACAATGTTATCTTTGTTCAAGATCATTTTAGTAGAAAATTAAAAAACTAAACACCAAGTATATATAAGGACCTTGAATGAAGAAAATGGAATGCATGAGAATTTTAATAGTTGTGAAAGTGTTTTTTCCTAAGAAAAATATTGTGTTGGCCCATGTAATGGTTCACATAGTAGTTACTCATAAATAGAGTGTAAAACTAAAACTTTTCATGATACTTTTAAATTAAAATAATATTGATGCATTTGGTAGATATCTTTACACACCACCATAAATCAAAATAAATGCATTATATAATATAAATATTATTATTAAATGTTGAATGTGACACCTAGATGTTAGACTGGTGGTAATGAAGAATATAAACTAAATTATTATAAGCTATTTTTGACAAATGTTAAAAATGTATTCATTGGTTATAAATTTGATAAAAATGAAAATTATTCCATTTTTAACTTAAATGGTGTTTTTTGTTGAAAAAATATACCATGCATGTAAATCGTGTTTTATATTAATATATTAAATTAATCACAATTGAATAATTATTATAAATAATTATTTTAATCATACAATGATTAAATTAATGTATCATTCACTTAATGTTTATTAAATGTCATGGAATGTGAATAAATTTAGTATTATAATTTAAATACAATTATTCTAAAAATGTGATTCATTAAATTTTGTGAGAAACTTATAATAATAATTTCCACAAAATTTTATAATTTCATTTCCTAAAAGCTTTTATATAATCATAATCATCAGTTAAAAATTTCTTAATGAGGATACTTTCATTTTTTTCATTATCATTAGAAATTGAAGTAAAAAAATTCATTATGATTATAAAGGTTATAATGTTCAATTAAAGGTTAATATAAACAGATAATGATTAATGTTTCCATTAAACTTTTAAAAATAATATTATCTAGATATATTTCAATATTATATCAGTATATCAATTTAATTGATCTTATTTAGGGCCACTCGCATATGATAGTGTCTATATAATATTATTTTACTCATAAAAAATATAAGTGGTCTACTTTATTCACTTATAAAATGAATTCTCCCATCCTCTCCATTCAAAAACACCTGATCCATTTAGTTAACCAAATATCATAACAAACACTCTAAATATTATTATCCATGACCTTGTGGTGTTTTTTCCACAAAATATCCATCCAATAAGCTTTATAATGCTTCTTAAAGGATGATTCCCTGAGAAGAGGTATATGTTTTATAATTAATTTTTATGTATATTTTTATTAGACCTCCTCTAAATGTTCATGAAAAGTCATTAAATTATATAAGAAGTTTATTTAATATAATAATATGTTTTTAGGTTAATTTTATATCCATTTTATATCATTTTTTAATCCATTAGAAATGATAAAAATGCATCTGTGTAATTGTGGACTACCACATCCACAGAGTTATGTGATCCATTTTTCATTTTATTTTTTACTTGGATGTTCAAAATGGAATATTTAATGAATATATATGATATATATGATATAATTATGATTTATAAAATAAGAATTATTATTTAAATTTATTTATATTCAACTATTGAAAAGTGGCTACATGAGTCATTATTACGAATGGATAATTGTCTCCATAATGTTATATAATTAACTTTTCATCACAGATTTATATGAATGGTTATATAAATTTATATAATGAATAAATATTTTACTTATTAAATTATCCATATTGTGAGATAATGAAAACATAACCAAGGTTCATGTATATGAATCAAGGATAAAAAACATTAATATAAATAAGACCCGTTTTCACAAATATACTCATTTAAAAGAAGAAATTTTAATAAAAACGATAACGAGAAATTTAAATGCAATGATACATGCTATGTAATGTTTTAATATAGTCCTGTAATATATGTATAATAAATCTATATTTATTTTATATTATCCAATATGGGACTTGAGGTAATTTCCTATATTATAATCACATATATTTTCAGGATTATCAATTATAGACATTAATTGAGGGAAACTATCTTACTATTATCCTTTAAACCCCATATATATTCTGATCATATACTTATTTATAGGGTTTTTATGTTTTCCATTCATACTCCTCTCTATTATACATAAAACAATGAAGAATGTTTTATTCATAATCATTAGTAATAATTCCTCTTATGTCAACAAAATATTTCTTCTAGATTGATGTTCTTTTAATTTTTGTTTATTAAAATTAATATATAAGATCAAAAACTTCTTATAAGTCATTTTTAATGATAATTTAACTTTTTAAAATGTTTTAAAGTTAATCTTCTTTTCTTTTTTTAGAATGACTTGCTTTTGGAACTTTTCACCAAAGCATTAAAGGAATTTCACTTTTAACATTTACTGCACAACCCGATTTTCACTAGACAAGATCAATCACTAATTTAAAGATTATTTTAAAATTTTCAATTAACATGTTCAAATAAAATATATTTCTCTATATTTTTAATTTTCTTTAATGATATAAATGGAAATGTATACTTTATATAGCTTTTAAATAAATTTCCCAGTGCTCCTTTAAATGTATTTTTCAACAAGGTCAACATAATTTATTGTTTATTAATCTTAATTAGGGATGTGATCTATTTATATCATGCATTTTAATTCTCTATATGGATTATGATTATGATATGATTAAATTTATAAGAAACTAGTTTCTTTCCATGGGTAATGATATTATGAATTAAATAGTATTTTTCTGATGTTGTGGAGCACATATGTATACTTTAAATTATGGGAAAGGTGGGATTATTAATTACATAAAATTAATAGGGTAATGATTATTATCTCATGAGATAATATGAACTATAATTGGAATTGAACCAGGATTATTATTTCATATTGTATTCTATATTAGTATTGGGATTAATATTTGTCTATGTAATTGATGGAATGAGGTTTAAAAGCGGTCAACCATGTGATTTTTCCACTTATAGAGAAATTTATGTGAACATTGAATATTGAAGTTATTCCATATTCTTATGACTATTACACAATTAATATAATATTTTCTTGTGATTATGATATACTCGCATAGAAAATTATTAATTAATGATTATTCCTAATTCTTATCACTCATTCCCTTTCAAAAGATAATTATTAATTATAGGTATCTTGATTTATGATATATGAATGATTTTGAATTATGATTTTATGTTATAATCACGATATGAAAACCATAAGAATATGTTATTCCAGAATATGATCACTGACTTATATCTCCAACGTTTACCCTTACTGAGCATCTGATATTAACCATTCATATGTTTCATTTTCCCCAAGTTATATAATAATTAGTTTACGTAATAAAAATCTATGTGGGGGAACTATGAGAGAATATATTTATGGGATATGATATTTAAATTTAATAAAATTATTTTACTATGTATCTAGTCACTAAAGATATTAAACCATTAGGGTCCTCGTGTTTGTAATATTGTGAAATGTGTTGAATAATAATCTTAAATGATTCCATATTTTTGTATGTAATGTTTGTATCTCATCAGTTGTTATTAGAAGATTGTTTAGTGATTTATATAGATTATTTTTTTTGAAAATATAATGATTGATCTTAGGAAAATATATAATAAATTTAATGTGATAGAGGTTTATCATAAAATATTCATAGGTTGATAAAAGTATTGTAATTATTTTTGACATATCAGAAATAATTTCCATGATTATATGACTCTATAATATGATTATTATAGCATGATTCTTTAAATATTCTTTTTGGATTTACTAAATTTTTATAACTATGAGTAATCATGTCAGAAATGAATGTGTCATACAATATATTCATTATTCACTTGAGAAAAAAAAATTCATGGGATATAAATTATGAAATCTTGTTGTTATTCTCACATAGCCCTCTCATTGCATGATTCATTTTGAGGATAAAAATGAGAAAACTAGGGAATAATGCACTATTGAGTATTTTAGGAGGAAAAATAAACCTTCTTTTTGTTTCTCATATGACCCACAAGTCATTGAGTAACAGATAATTTATATTAAAATCATATTTTCTATACTCTAGTTCTCAGAAAATGAAAATATTGTCCTCAAAATTTATTAGTTAGATGGAGAGGTATGCCAAAGAGAGAATATTTTTATGAATATGAGGGCAGATGATGAAATTTAATTTAATGAATATAATGGGATTAATAGTTTATTTTCTAATATATATTTTCCTTGAACGCTTCACATGAAAATATGAAGGTAATTCCATGATCTTAAAAATATGTTTGATGAACCTATAGGTACATATAAGGAAAACATAACATAACTAGATAGGTATGTTATTTTATTCATTATCATTTCTAAAGTAAAACAATTTGGTTCTTCATTGGATTAAAAATATATATCTAAAAGTATCTAGACATATGGAACTTTAGTAGATTTGAAGAAATCATTTGATGTTATCAAAAATTATCAATGGAGGGCGGTTATTATAGTAATTCTCATGATAATAATAACATTTTTATGGGGTTACTTGGAAATTTAGGTAACAAAACCCATGTAATAAAGAAACAAGGTATTCCTTTTTAAAAGAAACATGGAAATAAGAATGGTTGAAATGGTCTCAATAGGCCATAAAAATGATTCATGTGTATAAAGGAGGTCTTTGAGCATGTTGATGATAACGTGATATAATGATTAAATGTAATGAATAGAATGGGGGAAATACTAGTTTAATTCACCAACCACACTCTAATACTTCATTTGTATAGTGTGTGATAATTATGGTAACCAGTGATAGAATCCATGGGTTAATGATGATAATCAATGGAAAGTTATCTTAAGATAAGAGATAAATGACAATTTCATATGATCACAATCACTAAAGTTGAACATGAGACATACATGGTTAAAGAAACATTTATCCTCCACTCTATAACAATATATACCTAATTTGTTATGGTTCAGGACACAAATTATTCTAAAATGAGTTTCCAGGGGTATAATATTATTAAATCATTTATTATATTTTTAAATATTACTGAAAATATGAATTGCACAATGATCTCATATCATGTCTACAACTCCTCTATAATAGAATTTTGGGGGAATGTGTTACCTGTAAATATAATGATTCTCCATCTCGATAAATTTGATGTTATTTTCGGCATGGATTATCATTATTTATATATACTGTGTATCAATTTCCAAGGAAATTAATTAATATTTGTTATTATTAATTGACTAAGGATCATGTTTTATTGAGAGGATGAATATGAAATTCTAATTGAAATTAAAATATATTTATGGGTGTTATTACCTAAGGGATATTTATCTAAAATTGTTAGAGAAAAAATAACATTAATGATTTTCCAAATTCTTATGAATATGATGATGATGTATTTCATCAATACATTCTGATTATTCTTCCAAAATAAGGAAGTTTATATTTCAAAATAACTACAAAATGATGATACACTTATTTTAGATATTCTTTTGATAATTTACTAGATTGGGTTGTAGAGATTGATGAAGTCCTATTAATAAAATCCTGATAAGGTTTTCATATTTATTAGTGAATCATCATAGGGTGGTGATGTTCCTTTTATTAACATTAAAGTTGTGTTAATTTTTGGTTTTCATTAATTATCAAGGATCTTATGATTTTATTATCAGAAAAATTATCATATACCATGTATTGATGAATTGTTTGATAAACCGTGTAGGGATAAATACTTTTATAAGATTGTACATCATTCAAGATATCATGAATTGAATAATAAGAAGGATCATATAGGAAATAAATTCTTCCATATGAGGTAAATTTATCATGAATTTTTAGTAATTCATGTTGGACTTACTAATGACCCTTTTATCATCATTGATTTATTTAATAAATACTTTAGACCTTACCTCTATAAGTTTTTGGTAGTGTTTATAGATGTTATTTTAATATATTCATAGAGAGAGTAAAAGCATGAATACAATTTAAGGATTATGTTTAGGATATTACGGAAGAATAAGTTTCATGAATAATTTAGAAAGTATCATTTCTGGTTATTGAAAGTTCCATTTTTTGGAAATACAATCACAAATAATTGTATATTAGTGTATCCATCAAAGATGTTAAAAATATTGCAATAGCCAAGACCAACCATAGTGCTCTAGACCCATATATTTCATGGCCCGGATTCTAAAACCAATTAGTTGCAATATATTTATTACAACAGTCAAATCCAACTTGAATATAGATATAAAAGGTATCCATGCTCCTTATGTTATAATAATATTCTAAATATTTGTAAAAACTAATGTTATGTTTGGGTGAAAGTCATATTATTACACATCCCTATAGTGGGTATATTTTTAGGACTTATAGTGATGCATTAAATATGGTAATGGGATGTGTCCTCATGTATAATTATATGGTGATTTCTTAGGTATCACAAAATTTGAAAATTCAAGATAAAAATTAACAAACTCCTGATAAAGAGTTGGTAGTGGCAATTTTGGCATTAAAAATATCGAGGCATTATCATTATCTTGGAAATTTTGGTTCATATATATATATATATATATTTATCATAATGTATTGATTTATATAATAAAAAATAAAAACCTAAATATTTTCTATACGATATTATTGTATTTAATTAATGATTATCATTTCTCAATACATTACCAACTTAGAATGGTGTATAAGATGATTGATTCTTAGATTCAGAACAATAATGCTAGTTTTTCTATGATGGGGATTAAAATCGATCCAATTATAATAGAACCATAAAAGGTAGAATGTGAAATCATTATAAATTCAGAAATATTATATCCTTCCTAGATGAATACTAAACCATAAATTCAGGAAAGTATTAAAGAGGAGTGAATGGAAGATTTTGAACTATATAAGATGTTGGGGAATATTCCCTAATACATCTAGGATATTGATGGAATAAAAGTGTTCAAGAACTGATTATATGTATAGATAATACCATATCTCAAATGGGTAGTAAGATAAATCTCATTGTTCATAATTATCTATTCATTATGGTAGTATGAAGATGTATATAATTCAAAAATAGTATTTCCTGTGGGACAACATGAAATGGGATATTACAAAATATGTATCAAGTGTCACAAATACCTGAAATTTATGGTTTAGAGATATAATTCAAAGGTTATGTTACAACCATTACCATACTAGAATGAAAATGTGAATACATCACCATGTATTTCATCATCAGAATCCCTAAACTATCTATATTTCATGATTCAATTTATGTTGTAGTAAATCACCTTATGAAGTCAACAAATTTCATTGTAATCGACGATGAATTATATCTTAATCCCATTTCATGATACACCTTATGGATTTGATAAGACATTTTGTAGAAATATATTATATTATATTTTATTGGAATCTATGTATTACCAAGAATATATAGGTAAATATTATATAATCATTGAATATAGAGTTTTTCTTTAGAACAACATATCATCATCAGACAGTTGGTCTCTCACATTGGATAATTGAAACTCTATAATATATATTGAGATAATGTTCTATGTATTTCAATGTTTGTTTGGGATAAATAACATTATATGGTAGGTTTTTCATTAATCAATACCCTTCAGTCATGAATATTGATATCTCTTTATGAATTCCTCTATAGAAGGATGTTCATAATAGAAATGTTATCGGGAAACATTGGAACACCGAAGCATTTGGGAACAAATAAATATTAGGAAATGGAATGGAAGGTTAGACCCATTCATTAGGACATAAGGTAATATCAGTTTCAAAATAAATGTTTTATTAAAAAATTCATCATGATATAGATTTGATATTGTTGTCAAGGTATTCCTATAATTATATATACGGATGAATATTAAGAGATTTGTAAAAAAGGTAATGTTATTAACAAGATATATAAATCCTTGTGAGATTTCATGATCACATAGGTATGGTAGATTATCTCTTTTAGCTTCCTATGAACCACTCTAAAAAATATAATGTGTTCAATGTATGTATTTAGAGAAAGTTCATAACATATAATTCACATGTAATAAACTCAATGGCCACACTAATGCAGCATGACATATCATATGAGTAATAACTGGTGGGGATTTCTCATCTGTTAGAGAATGTCTTGTGGAACAAGGCATAATTTTACATTAGATAAATATGACAAAATACTTTATTTATTTTTTATTTTTCATGATTAAAAAATGTTCATGTTTAAGAAAATTATGTTTCTTAGTTTTTAGGTCTATAATCCATAGTTAAGTCAGTCGATTCGTCACTATTGCACAATGTTTTTTGCACAAAGAAATATTTCATAATTTTAATTGGATGATGTTTTTTGAGTTCAATGAATAGAAATATAGAGGGAAAACATTACAATCATAAAAAATATTTTTTTAATATTTTTAGAAATTAAACACATTTTAGTTTACTAATTTTTTTAATGTAAAAAAGGAGGATTTTTTATATATTCCATTATAAGGAAAAATAACGTTATAGTTGTACACCAGAAGTGACACCTATAAAACAAAACCTATATTTGGAATAATGAAAAATGATATTCTTGTATATAGAATGGAAATATTATTTATGTGTATGAATGTGGACTCGTGGTGTTTGGAAGGAAAAAATGTGATCCTAATGTAATTATTGTTGACAAAGTCTAACAGAAGACAATTAATTTTAGTGAATATTGAATGATAATCCATGTGGACATGGGAACTATTCTAAAGGAGAAACTAAAGAACAAAACAATGATGATAAATAGAGCTTCTAAATGTCATGAAATTTATTATTTGAATATTGTTATATGGAACAATTACCCTATTAGTCCTGAGAAAATCTAAAGGAAAACAATACATGAAGATATTACAATATCTCAAAAAGAAGATGTTGTAGTTTTCATGATGAGAATGAAGAATACTGAAATGTTTCATTGGAGGCTATATGTGCATGAAAATTTCCAAGATGTGTGATTCAATATTATTAATGGATTGTAAAATATCTTCAATATGATGTGAATATGAGAATATTATAGAGTATTAAAAATGAGTTAATCCTACTAGGATGTTCGCGAAAAAAATATTAGTAATGTGTTTGATGAAAAATCATGTACTTTGTTTTCATGAAAATATAACTATATTGAATAACATGTGATTACCATGAACTGTATCATATATTCCTATCGATATGTTTATCTAAATTTATGATCATTCATGTGGATGTAATAAGATCACACACCACTATTAATATATGAATGTTTCAAATTTCATATGATAAATATGAAAAAATATATTCCAAAAGAATATATGAACATATATAATTCATGAATTATCTACTGAAACTAATGTGGGATCATGATAATAATATAAAAAATTGAAGTGTAATTCATAATGTGCATTACCTAATGGATAATTATATGATATCGATAAAAAAAGACACACATGTGGTGAATATTTGTATAAGGATTTGATTTTAAAAACAATATATAGTGTAAAGTAGTGTAACATCAATAGAGTGGAAGACGAAGCTTGTACCAAATCAGTGAGAACTTGAAACCAACTATCATCACCTTGAAATATTTATTTTATCCTATATGAATAACTAGAATATATGGGTGGTTTTGAGAAGTTGATACCCTATTGAAGATTACTGAAAACAGATATAGGAAAACAAATCTGGAATATCTACAATGATTCAAAACAATATTGTTTTCTTTAGATAATTAATTTTAAGTAAAAGGAATTGATGTATTTTCTAGATGAAAATCATTGATATTAGTTTTTCATGAATTGGAAGGTTACATTTCTTTGTTACATGGTGAATCCAGCATAGGATTCTCAGAATGAGATGTAATATATGTGAGTTTTGAGTTGAGATTTCAATAGTATATGACTATATGAATAATAATTGTCATGACCCCCTCCCCATAATGTGTACCCCTCATGGGACGGAAATGTGAGAAGGGAGATAATGACCCATTGTCCCGCCTCCAATAGGCCTTGTGTTGGTGACTAGCACCGAGGGTATAGTAAACACACATATGGGAGGCATTACCCTATAAGAGAACACATGCAAAATAGAGAGATAAAAAATGAAACAACCAACTCCAACTCGGAAAGAAATATAAATTAAATTCCAAGTACACATATGTAATGTCTTGAAAAACTACTACAACCGAAAGGGGAAAAACCGAATTTACCCAAAAGAAAGTAAAATAGTAGCAACAACAAGCCCGAATAACTCCTGCAACCCCAAGCTAGTATATACGAGCCTAATATCCAACCTACTCCCAGTGACCTGAAAACAGTTTATATATACATAGGGTGAGTATAACAATATACTCAATAGGATCCTCCCCGAAGCCTCTCATGCAAAAATAAAGAAAGCATGCTTAAACACAGTGAACAACAAGTGAAACTGACTCGTCACCTAAATAGGTATACCATGTTCCAAGCCTCAACACAGATACTCTCACCATGTGATGCATACAAGAGTATATCATATAATAAAGAATATCAAGGGTACCCCTATACTACTTCCCCACTAGTTTTCCACTTTTCCCCAACATTGCATGTCTTAATCATCTCTCTCAAAAAATCCATACCCGCAGAAACCTTGGCGAAGTACCGTAACAAGCACCTCATGCAACAAAACCACCACATCCACACATTCAAAGTAACTAGGTAGTTTTGGGGGGCCACCACAACTTGTATAACGTGTATCATACATCGGGTATTATAACTCAAGCCATTATAGCCCATGCACCATGTAAGGATCCTTAATCCATCACAGCCTATACACGTTACACCTATAGTAGTCCGTAGGAAACTATATCCAGAATATATGTGTGTTAATAACCACAAGTCATTAAAACACTCTACTCATATATATGGGAAAAATTAACAGTTATGCCTACCATCACAAGAACTATCAAGAGAAGTGTGTGGGGACAAAGGGGGTAGTCAGCCATCCATCCTCCTACCGGAATGTTGTGAACCTCCCCCCCCCCAGGGCTCAGAATCCCAGGGGTATCAGTTTCCCTAACAGACGAGGTGGAGTAGCATATAGAAACAAAAAATGTACAAAATATACTATAGATAAAAACCACCCTATGGGGATAACCTAGTCTTAGACTCATCTGCACTTAATGTCTCTCGGACTCCTGGCTGCCACTTCAAAGACTAGGTATCCTACAATCACACAACCTTTTAAAGATAATTATTACATTACTTCATTCCCTTATTATCAGTTGAACTTTTCGTTAATTAATTATTTAAACATTAATTAACCATCATCAATTCTATATTAGTTTCATTAGCATCACACCCAATGTCCAATACTCCTTTAAATTACAACCTCAACATTTTTCCCCAATAAGCTCCAACCATATGAGTTTACATCATTTGTTCAGTTATTTATTTATAGAATTACATTCCCATATTCCTAGGCATTCTAAAAAAAATTCTATGCTACTAAACACAAGGGGGCTCAACACGTTGAGTGGATGAACTACCAATCGAGTCTTTTCTGGCTATAGAAATAGCATAGACCCATCATCCCCCAGGAAGCTAAACACGTAAAGCTTGTTGAATACCCCACGCGTATTTTCCCCTTTTTGTAAGGAGGGAATGAAATACTAGCTTACTTGAGCAGTGGGTAATGTAAAGAAAATAAACAACCATTAAGAATCATCAAGCATCCCAACATTCACATCAAACCCCTTTCATTATCCCTGATGTCCTCCCCGACACCCACATTCATAAACTGATGCATCTCGCCACTCAAGACGTTAACTGCTGCCACAATGAGTAGGCCTCCCTTCCCCTGAATATCACAATAGCCATCCAGACTCGCATCACAAGACAAGCAGCATTAAAACAACCATCATATCAATTGGGATCGTGGCCCTTAAATAATAAAGAGGGCATCTCATAACCCAACAATGAATTATCTTTTATCAAACAACCAGTTCATTAATCCATCTTAGATTAACCGATTTATTATTCATAGGTTCAATCTTCGTAAAACCTAAAAAGTAAGCTATCATGAATAAATAAACATGATTACCGCTCCAATTTGATATCATAAAATTTCAAAAACAAGAACCAGATTAATTTACAAGACTCTTTATCTTTATCCAAATAATTATCAATTAATTACATCTTTACGTTATTTACCAATTTCCATCAATAATGATGATCTGAACAATGCAAGCATAGATATCACACTATCTAGAAAAGAAAATGAAAATAACATACGATCGATATCAATTTATTTATCTGGTTCAAATATTTATTATGTCAATTACATTGTGATCTAGTAGGATAAAAAATTCTAAGTACACAGTTTCAAGTAAAAGAAAAGAGAAGCTATGAATACCCTAACTCAAACGGTAATTTATGTTCTTTATATGATAATAATCCACACAATGGGTTACGATCTCATCCCCTGTGACAACAGTATCCACCTGAGGATGAGAAACACCACCACATTGGCCAACACCCATGAAAATCCCATTAGGAACATGCAGATAGCATTCCATAAAAGGGTATGGATATGTATAAGGAGACGAACCAAAATAATGACGATAGATCATACCTTATATTTAATATTGGTTGATACTGCTTGGTTACATCAAAATAGAGAAGACCAATCCTTGGAGGAATGTTTCATTGTACAACTCCTACGGGATTGAATGAAAGGTTTGAGCATCTCATAGCTGTGAACAAGGAGGAAGAATTAGGGAGGATGATATCTCGTCTCTTAGAAGATTTAACAGAGCTGTGGTTTAAGATACATTTGATTTTCCATTAAAAGAGGATCACATTTATCCAAGCGATTTGACCAAGTAAAGAAATCAAGAGACATAGGTAAATCAATATAGGAGTTTTGGCCTTTGTTTTAGCCTTAAAGTCCTTAAAATCGAGGGTTTAAATTAATTTTACATCAAATGAAAAGTTAAAGGGGTGAAACTGTAGGAATCTGGGAAACACTGTTCATGAACTCGAAATTTGGAAAAGGAAAAAATCTATTCATGAACCTCGCATTCGAACCTCACAGTTGGAACCTCACCACTTTGGAAACACTGTTCACGAACCTCACTATTTTGGAAAACACTGTTCATGAACCTCACCATTGTAACCTCACCTTTCTGGAAACACTGTTGGTGAACTCAAAATTTTCCAAATGAAAGAGGTTACCTTTGGAACCTCACCATTCTGTAAACACTGTTCACAGACACAAAATTTTTCAAATGAAAGAGGTCACCATTAGAAGCTCACCATTCTAGAAACACTTTTAATGAACTCAAAAATTTGAAAAAGAAGAGGTCACAGTTGGAACCTCACTGTTGCACTGTTCACATAAGGTTACTAATGACACTATTCAGAGAAGGTCATTGATGAAACTGTGCACAGAAGGTTACCAATGACACTGTTCACCTAAGGTTACAGTTTCACTATTTACCTAAGGTTACCATTGACACTACTCTCCTAAGGTTACCATTGCACTGTTCACCTAAGGTTACCATTGCACTATTCACCAATGGTAACTATTACACTGTTCACAATGGTCTATGGTTGGAACTGTTCACCGATAGAACTATTCACAGAAATGGAAATTTGGAAATGTTTTGAGGATAAGTCTACTTGACCTCCTGAAACACCTCATAAACCTGATTTTCACAATGGAATAGATCATAGAGGTCCGATCCATTAAATCAGATACCTCTCAAAACATTATCGTCCTCAAGAATTCAAAACCCACATAAATGGAAAACAAAACAGGGTCTGAACAACCACCCATAATGATACCTCTCGAAAGATAGAAACCCATAATAAGCGACAAAATAAATCCATATTATTAACATCAGAGTTCTATAACCATGATGGGGACATCGATACATGAAAAGAGTTAAACATCAACAAAACAATGGGTACTGAGAACGTATAGGTTACTCACGTTCCCATGTACTCTCCTCTATGACACTATATCATCAGAAGAAACGAACAAAGGGAATAGAATGCCCATGCAACACCTGATCCTTGTGGTCTTGGATCTCTATAGGTCGCTCCTCGAAGGTCGCATCATCATCAACATCGATCTCTACCCAATTGATGACGTGCGAGTCTTCATAAAGATAAAAACGGAGCTGTGATACATGAAAAACATCATGTATTTGACTCATCTGTGGGAGAAGTGCTACTCAATACGCCATAGCTCTAACATGAGCTAACAACTTGAAAGGCCTATCACACCGGGGAGAAATTTTACTCCCATAACCAAGCCTTCGCTGCCTAAGATGGGGAGTCACCTTCAGAAACACGTGATCCCCAATATCAAACTTTTAGAGTCTCCTCCTTTGATCTAAATATGATTTCTGATGTTCTTCCACTGTCCTACATCCTCTCACGAATCACCTGAACCATCACTGTCGAATTCTGCACTAGTTTTAGTCTAAGAATTAACCGACTCTCCAACCCCAGTCTAGCACAAAGGAGAATGGAAAGATCGGCCATAAAAAAGATTCAATAGGTTCTATACTGATGGTGGAGTGATAATTATTTTTTTAAGGGAACTCCACCCAAGTTAAGTGCTTCATCCATGAACCTCCAAATCTAGGACAGAAGAGAGTAACATGTCATTAATTGTCTGGATGGTCCACTCTATCTAAACATCTGTCTAAGGATGGAAATCAGTAATAAGGCACATATGAGAACCAAAATAATGCTGGAGACCTCTCCACACCATGGAGGTATAACGAGGATCTCGATCCAAAATGATCATCCATGGGACTCCATGAATCTCACCACCTCCTCTATATTCTGCCGCAACAAAACATCCATTGAGCTCGAGTCCTTGATTGCTATAAAGTGGGATGATTTCGTTAAAAGGTCCACTACCACCGAAATAACATAATGTCCTCCCAAAGATCGATGTAAACCAGTAACAAAGTCCATTAAGATGTCCTCCCACTTCAACTGAGGAACATCTAACTGTTGGAGCAGACCACTAGGAACATGGTGTTTGGCCTTCACCTTCTAGAAGACCAAAAATCAAGACACAAACTCTGCAACTACAATATTCAGCCCAGACCACCAAAAATGGAACTTCAAGGCTCGACACATCTTTTCCATGCCATGATGAACTGTTAAAGGAGAACTATAGAAATATCTGAGAACCATCTCACACATCTTCGAAGGGAAAAAGCCTTCTGTGATACAACACTGTGTTGTTCATCCTCAGACCAACAATCATGGGCCTCGCCATAATCAACTCGGTCTCTCTAGAACTCTACCTCAAGATTGCTCAATTGGGACTCTTACACTTGCTCCACAAGAGATGTCTACACCATTATCTGAAAAAGACATCCTCTGCCCCCAAATTTTTCCATATCGAGATGTAATGCTGACAGTTCTTCCATTACTCTCCAGGTGTCACGAGATTCACGCACTGTATCACTACGTGACTTCTGACTGAGCACATCAGCTACAACATCCCCCTTTCCTGGTGTATACAATATTTCAATGTTGTATTCCTATAAGAACTCTATCCACTGGAATTTTCGTAAGTTCAAGTCACGCAGGGAGAAAACATACAACAAAATATTATGATTGGTGAAAACCAAAAAGAGCTCACCTATTGAGGTAATTTATCCACAACATTAGAGAAAACACAACGGATGCCAAATCAAGATCATGGGTGGCATAGCTACGTTCATGGGGATGTAACTGCCAAGTCCTATAAGAAACAACTGATATTTGTTTCATGAGAACACATCTTAACCCCAGATGCAAAGCATCATAGAAAACATAAAACTAAACTCCCTCTGTTGAAAGATAAAGAACTAGGGCACTTACTAACTTCTACTTTAGATACTCGAAATATTCCTGACCCTGAGTAGTCCATAAGAACGACTGATCCATCATGGTCAAAGCTGTCATATGAGTCGCAACTTGTGAGAAATAATCTACAAACCTCCTGTAGTAGCTTGCGAGACCAAGGAAACTTCGCACCACTAACACAATCTTCGGGGCTGCCCAAGACAAAACTGATTCTATATTTGATGGATCCAAAACTACTCCCTACTCGGACACAACATGCGCCAAGAAACGGACTTCTTGATCCCAAAACTCACACTTCGACAACTTCCCAAACATATGATGTTGATGAAGAGCTCTCCAAATGGCATGTAGATTCTCTACATGCTCCCCCTCAGACCTGGATTACACAAGGATTTCATCGATGAAAACCACCATGAACTTGTCTAGGAACTCACGGAACATAGTTTTTATTAATCCCATTAACACAACTAGGGCATTTGTCATGAAGAACGCCATAAAAAAACTTATAATGCCCATGATGACAACAGAAAGTAGTCTTTAGGATATCCTCATCCTTCACACACATATGATGATATCCTGAATACAAGTAGATCATTGAGAACATACTTTCACCCTTTATTTGATCGAATAAATCATCAATATGTGGTATATGATAGAGATTATTTATTATCACTTTGTTCAAGAGATGATAATCGACACACAACCGCAAACTGTTGTCATCCTTCTTCATGAAAAAACTGGTGCACCACATGATGACACACTCGGTCGAATAAAACTACATTTTATTAGACCATCAAGATATATACGCAACTCTCGTAACTCAAATGGATCCATCCTATATGTAGACATAGAGATAAGAGATTATCCTTGTTGTAGCTCGATCCCAAACATAATCTCTCATCGAGGGGGTAATGATACAACCTGTTTTGGAAAGACATTATGGTAATCTTATATGATCTTATGAAATTGCAACTGCAGAACCTATAAATAACACAACATCAGATCAACCATCATGGATGATAAGGACAAAAAACGCCTCTGACCCATCCAAGGGTCTCTCTCACCAACGACCACCACTAGCAATCCATCCACATCAAATAACACAACCTGCCTCTTGAAGCAATCCATGATAGCCTGCACTAAATATAAAAAATCCATGACAAGGATGACATCATATGGTTTTATTCGTAAACATAGGAAATCTCCCAAAGTGTAGTGTTGCACCAACACTAGCTCACAGTCTATACATAATTCAAACAAGTCAACTTAGCCTCCAACTGGTGTAGTCAATGTTAAGGGAACTGGAAGCCTCTCTACCTAATGCCCCAAAGCATGGAAAAGGGTAGGTGATATGAAGGAGTGCGTCACTCCTCAATCAAACAAGGCATACAACAAGGTAGAAAATATGAAAAAGGTTCCTCAAATGATGTTTGGCTCTCCTGGAGTTGAAAACGATAAATCATGAAGCTGAACACGACCTCCTCCATGACCTCTATGACCCTAATGATGACCACAACCATGGATGTTATCTACTCTATGAGGACAAGGAGCATCACGGGGCTATCCTCTACCTGCCACATCTACCCTTTTCTGATCTAAAGTCTGTGCAACCTGCTACTGCTACCTCTACTGAAACTACATCAACGGTGGAACCTAGATTTGAACACTGGGTGCACGATAAGTACTTTCAAAGGTCAGGCACTCTCTCTTCTGATTACCTCGACCACCAGAAGGGAAAAAAGCACATGATCCCTTGGCATAGCGATAAGAGCTGCTGCCACTGGAGAAACGAGATGCGAAGTGTTGGGACCTACCTCCGACTGAATAGAAACTCATTTGCAGTGAAAACTGAGAACCCCGGACCACAGATATACTTCGTGAAGAATCATGATGACTCCCCTATCCTTATTATATGGTTTTGGCCAAATTCTTCTCGACGACCACTGCCCTTGTCAACACCTCAAGATATGTAGTCAACATAAATGGGGTGACCTGGCACTAGATCTTTGGATGCAAATCCTCCTCAAAATGACTCTCCCTAGCCTCCTCATTTGGAAAACGGTCCGAAGCATATCTTAAATGGTTCTTGAAATGGATTCCAAACTCTCAAACACAGGAGCTCCAATGTTGAAGTGTTAAAAGATCCTACTAACTGGATGCCTTTGCGGTTGAAGAAAGAAACTCGACTCTAAATTTTTATTAGAACTCCACCCATGAGATCGATGACTCCTCGCGATCCCCGAGAAATAATAACCACCACTGCCTCGCTACTCCACGCAGCATCATCAAAACCAAGGACACCCATTTCTCCTTCCAAGCATGGATAAAAATGAATCCTATCGCGACCTCCTCCAACCATTCTTCTCTAACTACATCTGAAACATAGCCCTCATACTTCTGCAAACATTGGTGCTCAAACAATCAGAGTTTCCTCCTCCATGTGTCATAGTCATCAACCACTACCCGACGGTGATTTGCTGGCACAACTTGTTGGACATCCTCTATGTGATCCAGACGAGGATGTCGGCATGGATCCATACCTGTAAAATAAAAAATAATTAGAGCTCATAGACCTGGAATATAGAAGACTCAACATTAATTAATTAATTGTTTTCTTTTATTCATTTTAGGTTAACCTATCCCATGGTCTACCCATTCAAACCTAGGAACAGAGAAGAATGATGCATGACCCTTTCCTAGGTCTCTACCCAACAACTAGTATCACCTCGTTTAATATCCATTGTAAACATAAAGGTCTATACATTAGATCATAGGGGGCCCTAAAAACCCATGTCTCAGCTGGTATCCAGTGTTTACATCACTTTCTAAACATGACTGAAACTCTTTCCCTACCAACCTATGAAACCTCACCTGTGCCTAAATATGAACTACATCCTATCTATCAAACCCACTCTAATACCACTCTATCATGACCCCCCCCCCACAAAGTGTACCCCTCCTGGGTCAGCAATGTGAGGAGGGATATAATGACCCCAGAGTCCTTCCTCGAGTAGGCCTTGGGTTGGCGACTAGCACTGAGGGTATAGTAAACACACATATGGGAGGCATTACCCTCTAAGAGAACACATGAGAAAGATAGAGATAAGATAGACATCAACCATCTCCAACTCAGACAGAAATATAAATGAAATCCCAAGTACACATATGTGATTTCATTCAAAACTACAACAACTGAAATGGGAAAAAATGAAAGTACCCAAAAAATGTAAAATAATAGCAACCACAATCCCGAACATCTCCTGCAACCGAAAGCTAGAAGTTACCAGCCTGATCTCCAACCTGCTCAATGTGACCTGAAAAAAGATTATATATAGTTAGGGTGAGTATAACAAGATACTCAGTAGGATCCTCCCCAAATCCTCTCGTGCAAAAGTAAAGAAAGCATGCTAAAGCACAGTGAACACCAAGTGAAACTGAATCATCACCTAAATTGGTATACTAAGTTCCTAGCCTCACCATGGATACTCTCACCAAGTAACACATACAAGAGTATATCATATAATTAAAAATATCAAGGGTAACCCACAACTATTAGCCCACAAAATTACCGATTTTCCCCAACATCACATGTCCTAAGCATCTCTCTCTAAAACTTCTTTCTCGTAGACACCTGGGCAGAGTACCAAAACATGCACCTCATGAAAAAAACCACCATTTCCATGTAATCAAAGTAATAAATTAGTTTTCGAGAGCCACCACAGCTCATATAATGTGTATCAAACATCAGGTATTATACCTCAAGCTATTACAGCCCATACACCGAGTAAAGATCCTCAAGGCATCACATCCTAGACACGTTAAACCTATAGTATTCTGTAAGAAACAATATCTAGAATATATGTGTGTGAATAAACCCAAGCCATTACAACCCTATATACAAATATATGGGGAAAACTAACTGTTGTGCCTACAATCACATATAACTACCAATAGAAGAGAGAGGGGCCAAAGGGGGTATTCATCCATCAATCCTCCCACTGAACTAATGGGGAAAAGACCCCCCAGGGCTCAGAATCCCCGAGGTGTTAGTTTCCATAACTGACGATGTGGAGTAGAATATAGAAACCTAAAAATTATAGAATATAATATATCTCACAACCACACTATGGGCGTAACCAAGTCTTAGACTCTTCTTCAGCTAACATCTCTCAGACTCCCACCTTCCACTTCTAATATTAGGTATCTTATAAGCACACAACCATTTAAAGAGATTTATTACATTATTTCATTCCATTATTATCAGTTTCACTTTATGTTAGCTAATTATTTAAACATTAATTAACTATCAACAATTCCACATTATTTTCATTAGCATCACACCTAAAGTCCACTTCCCCTTTATATTAAAACCTCAACATTGCGCCCCCAGCAAGCTCCAACCCCATGGGTTACATAATTTATTTATTTATTTACTTACAAAATTACTTTCCCATATTCCCAGGAATTCTAGAAAAACATTTGATGCTACTATACATAAGTTGGATCAATATGGTGAGTAGATGAATTACTCGTCGGGTCTTTGCTGCCTATAGCAAAAGTATAGACCCATTCTCCCCCAAGATGCTATACATGGACAACATATGGCATCCCCCGCATGTCTTCTCCCCTTTTTGGAAGAAGGGTAAGCAAGACAAGCTACCATGAGCAATGTGGAATGTAAATTAGATAAAAAACCAATAAGAATCAACAAGAATCCAAACATTAACATCCAACCCATTTTATCTTCATTGGTGTCATCCCTGACACCCACAGGCATACATTGATGCATCTCGCCAGTCTAGGTGTCAACTACTACCACAACCAGTAGGTCTCCCTACCCCCATATATCACAATATCCATCCATTCTCACATCACAACACAAGAAGTAGGAAAACAACCATTGTATCAATTGGGATCTGGGACATTAATCAAGCAAGAGGTTAACTCAGAACCCTACAATGAATTATCATTTATCAAACAACTAGTTCTTTGATCCATCTTGGATTAAACGATTTATTTTTCGTATGTTCCAACTTCGTGAAACCTAAACATTAAGCTATCCCAAATAATTAATCATGATTAATGTACCAATTTGATTAATGTAAAATTTCAACAAGAAGAACCAGATTCATTTACATGACTCTTTATCTTTATCCAAAAAATTATGCATTATCTCTAGCATATCATTCATTACCAATTTCCATTAATAATGAAAATATAAAAAATGAAATCATAGGTATCACACTATATAGAAAAATAAGTGGCAATAACATACAATATATATATATTTATTTAGAGGGTTCAAATATTTATTATGTCAATTCCATTATGATTCAGTGGGATAAAACATGCTCACTATATAGTTGCACATAAATGAAATGAGAAGCTAATAATCCCCTACATAAAATGGTTCTTGACATTCTTTATATGAGAATGATCCTCACAACGGGTTATGATCTCATCCCCTATGACAAATGTATCCACCCGAGGATGCAGAGACACCCCCACATCAGCCAAAACCCAAGAAAATCCTGTTAGGAACATGAATATAGCATTTCAGAACAGGGTAAGGAGAAACAGAAGGAGTTGAACCCAAAAGAATGACGATAAATCATACCTTATATCGAAGATTGATTGATACTACATGGTTGCATCAAAACAGAGCGGAACCAATCCTAGGATGAAAGTTTGACTGTGCAACTACTATGGGATGTAAATAATAGTTTGAGCTTCTCACCGTTGAGAACAAGGAGGAAGAATTAGAGAGGGTGATATCTTGTCACTTTAGAAGATTTAATGGAGCAGCGGTTTAAGATACATTGGATTTTATATTAAAAGAGGATTGCGTTAAACCACACGGTTTGACCAAGTAAAAAATCCCGAGCCTTGGGGAAATTAATATAGGAGTTATAGACTTTGAATCAGACTTAGAGTCCTTAAAACAAGCCTTTAAATGCATTCTACATCAAATGAAATGTAAAAGGGGAGAAACTGTAGGAATCTGGAAACACTATTCACGAACTAGAAATTTGGAAAAGGAAAAAAATGTTCATGAACCTCATAGTTGGAACCTCACCACTTTGGAAACACTATTCATAAACCTCACCATTGGAACCTCACCATTCTGGAAACACTATTGATAAACCCAACTGTTGGAACCTCACCATTCTAAAAACACTGTTAATAAACTCAAAATTTGGAAAAGGAATGAGGTCACCATGAAAACCTCACAGTTTTGGAAACACAGTTCACAAACTCACAATTTTTCAAAGAAAAGAAGTCACCGTTGGAAGCTCACCATTCTAGAAACACTGTTCATGAACTCCAAATTTGGAAAAGGAAATAGGTCACCATTGGAGCCTCACTGTTTCAATGTTCACATAAGGTTACCGATTACACTGTTCACAGAAGGTCACTGATAACACTATTCAAAGAATGTTACCGATGACACTATTTACCTAAGGTTACTATTGCAGTGTTCACCTAAGGTTACCATTAACACTGTTCACCTAAGGTTACCATTGAACAGTTCATCTAAGGTTTCTGTTGCACTATTCACATAAGGTTACCATTTCACTATTCACAACAGTCTGTCGTTGGAACTGTTCAATGATGGAATTGTTTACAGAAATGGAAATTTGGAAAAGTGTTGGGGATAAGTCACCTTGACCACCCAAAAGACCTCATACACATGATTTTTGCAAGGGAATGTTCCAGAGAGGTCTGGACCATTACATGAATGGTATTGACCATAAAAATGATGTTGAATATTTTTGAAACCACTCATGTTGAATAGGGTATCAAAAGAAAATATAAATGATATTACCCAAAAAACAAGACAAACAATTTAGTATTATTATAACAACATTAAGAGTGATGTCACATTTGTAAATTATATATTTTTATATTGGACGTAGTTTAATAAGTAACAGTTGATGGTAGAATTTTTTTCATTCCACATTGAATGTAAGATGAATAGAAGGGGATTTTTTTTAGATTAAAATACAAAATGAAAAATACTTTCATGTTAAATATAATTAAAATATCATTAGTTTCAGTAAATATAATGCTGAAGAAAAGTTTGAAAGTATCCTTATACATAATAAATTTATTAATTATATTTCAAAACATACATATGTAAGAATATTGGATAATATTTTGGAACATCAAATCAATGGGAATTAAAAATATTTTTTTTACACTTTTTTTTACATTTAAGAATTCAAAAAATTTATTTTATTATTCTAGTTAAGATTTTTAGGATGTTATGAATAATTATTTGATGCATTATTTTGTAGATATTTGGGTTGGATTAGTTCTGTTAGGATTTTTTTATTTAAATAAACCTTATTTATGAAAATATGAAATGATAAATTTTATTTCCAGTGTATTCCCTACATCATTAAGATATATTGGATGATAAAAATTGGTAAGGTTACAAATTCCCAATATCACATATTTATTTAGGATGAGAATGAGTATCTAATGAGGCATGTTACTAAAAGAGTTGTTTACATTTGAAATATTTCATAGAGAGGATGTTTCCAAATAGAGTATCCATGGTATATTTAGTTGAGTTAAGGAATGTTGGGAGTTCTAAAAAAATATGTTCTATGGAATGTTGAGAAGATCAAAACCCTAGGTTTTGAGGAAGTTTGAGATCTATAATTACATTTACCATATTAAATCATGGTTGAAATTAAAATACTTTGAGGAATGATTAATATAAATTGAAAGAGTATTTCATGTTTGGAGACCTCATAATATGATGAGAATAAGTATAATTTGATGGAGGAAGACTTTGTAAAATTGGGATTCTTAGTCAATGATATGTACACTGTGAGTAAAGAGAGTAACAACCATGAAAATGTTTAATTATAGAGAATTATTATTAATGTATGAATTCATATCATAGATAATTGAATAATACAAATTATGTTTCTAAAATAGTTAGTTAGAACCACGTAAAAAATTCAATGTTTATATTCTACACATCATTATGTTCATAAAATCAGGAAAAATGGTGTGGGAAATTTATTACCATACTTACAAATCAAATAATGAAATAGTTTTGATCAACTTATGACCGTAATAAATTATGTTTAACATAATTATTAAATGTTGTTCACCCAGTATTCACCACCTTCCTTATCCTGGTGAATGAAAAATATTCTACGGCTTCTAATTGGTATCAAAATTATAGGTTTCTTATTTATGGATTTATAACTTTTCATACCTATCTTTTATTGACCTCATTACATGGTCTTAAAATTTTAGAGAGTTAATGAAATAATTTCTCTATAAGAAATGGATGTTTAAATTGTGATTATGTTAGTAGAAGAAACATCGGTTTGTAGAAACATTGAAATATCATGCAATACACTAAAAAAATTGATTCTTATAAGTTAAGAGATCTATATTTATGAAATCCATGGAACAACGATTAAATATTTCTAAATTGTAAATAAATATAATGTATTAATGAAAAATACATTATAATTATTTATCATGACTAATTATATCTAATATGTGAAGAGTTTGTATTAGTTGAATCTAATAATGAAATCTATAAAAAAGTGAATTGATATAGGAGTAAAATTCCTTATAAAGGTTTATACTATATATTTTCATTCATGAAGCAAATTAATGATAAAAAATCCCAACATAAGAAAACAAATGGATGTAGAATTTATGATGAAAATAGTTGAATGGAAAATTTAAAAAAACCCCGATAAAGGAAGTGAATAAATGTAATTACATTGAGAAGAAAATATATTCCTTTTCGAATAATAATTATAAATACCCTTTTGTGATAAAGGAATTTTTATGAATAATTTAAATGATGTTAACCATTTATCAAAATAATCCGTTGATTTAAATTACTATATGTTTTAAATAAATAACCTATGAATAAATGATCCTAAAATATCATTATAGAATTAAAAGAAGACACCTGAAAAGAATATTTATAAGTTGATTGTTATGAATAAAAGCTACAATTTCTTAAAGATCAAAAAAAACTTTATTTATTATGTTTATTTAGTTGTATATTACATTAATTAAATTAAAAGGCTCTTAATTTTGATAAGAACTTTTAGTTGAGGAATTAACCATTTTCATTATTATTTAAAAGGAAATAATTTATTATTTAAAGACCCTACCATGTTGTTGGAGAACCATTGATGTATCAAGAGAATTACCTTATACTAATATGAGTAAGATGTTAAATCCATGTTCTGAGAAGTCCAGTGTAAAAAGTTTGATACATTAAATAGTGTTAGATATTATTCTAATTCAACAAATATACAGATCAAAAAATGTGATGAATAACCAATCACTAATATAAAAGGAGTTTGAAAACATGGAATGAAGAGGTTCCACTCAAAATATTCAAAACAATGATGTTAATGAACCAAAATAAAAAAATATATCCACTTTATATACTAAATATCAATTTTATAAAATATGATATTATTTATACTAATGATGTTCTGAAATTTATGGATATTAGGCCATTGAATGTCAAAATAACATGTCAACTATCAGTAAATATAGTAAACTAATTGTAGGGGGAGAAATAATGTTATTATTTATTTAGAAAATCTCAACACAAATTTATATAAAAAGGAATATCAATGACATTAATAGATTAAAATATCTTTAAATATTCCGTGGAAGTTGTGGAAGGAGTTTCCATAATGATGATAAGTGTGGGTTTAAATCAAATATGTATAATATTTATTTATCCAATGGTTAATGATAACAATAATTTAGTGTATGGAAATGGAATATAAATGACAAGACACTCATAGAGTATAATGTCATAGTGGTCATAATTAATATCACGCCCATGATGAATGAAATTGATAAAGTCCTAACAGAGTGGATATGCTACAATTATGGAAGAAAAGGTCACTTTATGGATATGTTATCATCCCATCAACATTATATCTAATTGATGTAACATTTAAAAAATATAAGTTAATCCATATAAAAGGTAAATGATTCAAAACATGGAATAACACCTTTTATGGTGGAATTTAGGTTCAGTGAAAGATAATTCAAAAGGGTATCTTACTGAATGAAAATAATATTTTTGGATAATGTAAGAAAATTATAAAAAATCCTAGAAATTATTAACATAGTAACCAGAATTTGAGATACTGATAAAATAATAGAATCAACCAATAGAAATAAAAAATGATGTGGAAAATCAATCTAAAAATAATAATAAAGATGATTAAATTTTTATGTTTTTCACATTATTATGTATTTAATGGATAGATGAATAATGAAAGATATATGAGGTGGAAAATAAGTGGAATCCATGTTCCTTTCTATAATAAAAGTGAAATTATATAAAAAGTACAAAAAATGTAATGAATATTATATCTATTCAACCCATTTCAACAGATTCTTGGTATTTCAAGGGTGATATAATGATTAATTCTAAAGAAAAAGAAAAGGGAACTTTTGGGTTAGAGAAAATATTCTCATTGTACTTTTCATAACTAATATTGATAGTAAGATCCACCTTATATAAAGACAATTTGTGATTATGTTCAATGAAATGGGTAATTTTGGGTGATTCAATTTAGGGTATTTTTCCCTTGAAAAATAATTTTTGATTAGGGAATTACAATTTAGTTGAAATGAATATAGAATTTCCATTCATAAATTGATTAATATATGAGATTTTTATATTTTAGAAAGTGAAAATAAAATAACTTGGAGGATAAAACTCTAAAGGATGATGATGATGTTCAACATATTTAAAACCCATGAAAATTAGTATTTTGTTACCTTAAGGTATGATTTCCTTACATTCCCATTCTTATATATAAAATTATTTTTAAATGAAATTAGGGAAAAAGATTTGTTGATAAAAAACTTGGTTTTTATAAATAAGGAGAATCATGTTATGTTAAGATTGAATGATTTTGATATATATTTTAATATGGATAGATGAATATATGATGAATGAAAAAATGATATCTTTTGAACATTACCTTAAAACAAATTTTTTAAAAAATTGTAGCATATGGTAAATTTTATTGATAGAATTAATTCATGAGTTAACCACTAATGTTTATGTACCAATATTGTTTCATGTAAACATAGAGTAGGTTGTTTTGAGGATTATTTATTTAAGAAATGTGATGATATAATTCCCTTAATAAATTCATCATTGAAATTATATTCGATAGAAGAAAATGGTAGAAAGAGAACATAAATTTCCTCCCACACTATAATATGTGAATAAGGGAGAATCAAATCTAGATCATTAAGAGGGATAGAAAAGACATGAAAAATATATGTCAAATAATTTTCTCAAAATAGGAATATAGAAGTTTTTTTATATTTATCATCTATTTGGTGGATAATAAACTAGTTGATTTGAGAAAAATTCTATATTGAAAATAAATTCTAAGGGAAATATTGAAGTTCTTATTGGATGATGATGCCTAAATATAGAATTTTTTACAATTAATTTTTATTAATATAATGACTAAGTTGAAAAATATATATTTCCTAGATCATCTAATCTGTAAGTATGATTTAATTTTTTCATTCTTCATTGATCCTTAGTTTTTTAGATGGATATGGGTTATAGAAGTTCCATATGATGATAGTTTTTAGATAAATAGATATGAATCAATAAAGAAAAACATTATATTCAAAAAAATCCGAATTTATAATATTATTGGATGGATAAGATGATTGATTACATCATAATGTTTTTTTATAAAGTCCACCACAATCAAAACTGATGTATTAACAATACATCTGAAGGACCACCATCACTATTATGACTCCCACTATTCAACTGTTTTAGTGACACCAAACCATATTTAAATGTGTTTTATGTCTTACATTAAGTGATATTCATCTATCCCTAACAATATATTTTTAAAATACATGATTAATAATGAGAAATGTATTTTCCGAAAAGTTATTTTTTTGTAGTTAATTTCCTAAAACCATAAAAGGATTTCAAAAAATGTTTAGGGACTATGTTGTGAATCCCATTGTTGTAGGTATAAAAAATACCCTTTATAGTTTCATTGGATATCCATAGGATTTCTCTATAGCATCCATATGTAGCATAACCCCTCTGAATAGAAGGTTCACATGGATGGTATGATATCTTATAAAAAGAGTATACCAGAGATTCGTTGGTATCATATAGTGAATTTTTTGGTGTAGGTAGTCCAACCAGAACCTAATAGAGGATACCTGGTTACTTTTGGTGTTAGTAAAACAACTTTGAACCAAATATTACGATGGAAAAATTGCATTGAATGAAATATTTAATGGATTGAAGACCCTCGATAATTTTTATAATATTTTAAAATATTTTATACTATATAAATAGAGACCTTGGTGGAATTGTAAATATAAAATGACTTCTAATATCCATCAGAAACATTATAATATGTCAAAATATCTTCACTATTTCTCTATTTCCTAAATCATTTTTATCCATTATCGAATGTGTAAAAATTGTATTATCTCTTCACTCACTTTCTTATTTCAATTTTCTTCTTAATATCTTTATATTTGATTAGATATCAATTTTATTTTACAAAGTGATTACTTATTTTAAATCCTTCAACATTGTTCCTTATTATAGTTTTTATGCTCACTACCAGTAAAGTGTGGGTCTATGATTTTCATGAAATATTTATTTAGAATACAATGGACAAATCTAATTGTTGTTTACATATTTCCCATTCAATATCTGGTGTATTTTTTAATTATGGTTTCTCAGTAAAACCTAACAATATAGGGAATTTTTTGGTATCTTGGATATAGATAATTCTAAGGGAATAATAAAACAAATCCTTAAGTGATTCTGATGGTTGGTGAAGGTGTTATTTTATATTTATTTTCAATCATTCTTACCAACTACTTCACCATATTTAATTTCCAAAATCTCATTTCTCTATCTATTTAAATCATTCATTTGTACAATTTTTAATCCTTCCAAAATTATTAATAAATTTATTCTAAAATAAATATATATTTTATTATTAGTCTTATAATATTTAATATAATTATATTTTTGTACTTTTTAAAATAATATTTTATTATTCTCTTAAAACTATTTTTAATTCATAATATTTTAATTTTTTTTGATAATATCTGTATTTTCTGTTTTATTTTTAAATGGAAAACAACCTCATTCCCCCTTATTCCATTTTACTCAACTCAGACCAAAATTTGTTATATGATAGATCTTAAATTTCTTTCTTTTTTCAAATTCATTTAAAACAATTTTATTATAACTCTTAATTTTATTTTTACCAGAAATATACTTTTTATTAAATGGTTTTTTCAAATTCCCATTATTGTCTTAGAGTATATGCCTTGTGTCAGGGCATGTTTTTTTATAGGGTAAATTATTTTATTAGCAATCAAGAATGTATATGTTTCTTAATTCTATAGGATATCCTTTTTTAAGATTATATTGTATGGTTATACTCATTCAACTAAAAGAGAATAAAAATACCCCTTGTGGTATTTTAGAATTTGAACATGAAATTAATGAAATGAGTGCATTAAATAACAGTATAGATGCTAATGAGTTCAATATAAATTATTCATGTAAAATTATTCTTGAAGTAAGGATATTATTATATGTTGTGAATTAATTACAAATATTTTTAAATAAACAAGTCATTGATTTTATTGGAAATACATAGGGTGTTTCTTTATGAATCCAAACAACTCTATCAATATTTTTTTAATTTAATTATTGATATTTGTAATGGTCTAAATGTTATTTGTTACACTATTTACATAAAACCATTAGTCATAAAAATAATTTTTGATTAAAAATGAAGTTGGAAACCAAAATAATAAATTATCTATGAATATAATAATGTTAAGAATATGTAGGTTGATAAATTCATTGGTTATAGCTCAATATATAAGATAAAAATGATGAAAAAAGAGGAAAAATAGGCTAAAGAGATCAATGGAACAAAAATTACAATTCCCTTCATGATGAACAATGATAACTCACCTGAAAGTTACACTCTATTTTCCAAAATTACCAAGATAATGGAAAATTACATGACAAATAAGAGATCGTCTTGACACTTCAAATAGTAAAATCAATATTTTTTTACATGCTTTAGTTTCAAAAATTATGGTAACCTCAAGCCATATTCCACCAAGAACATGAAAAATTAAAATTTCCAGAAGAAAGTTTAGAAAACTCTAATGGTTAGGACTTTTATAACTAATGAGGCACAATTTCAATATTAAACTCATGTGATGAGTGTCCTATGTGTCTTATAGAACTTGTTAAGATAACAATTAAGATTTATTTTATTGTTCACTATACTCCATATGATTCCACATCACACTCTTAAACGTTTTCCACTTTATTATTATATTATGATGATATTATTCCTCAAAAATTAACATCAAAATAATTTCTATTATCAACCATATAAATTAATATATCATAAAAAGACATAGAAACATATAATTTTGGAAAATATCTTATTTTAATAGAAAAATGTGATTTCGATTTAGAGTTAAAATACTTACCAAATTTGGAAAATTAGGAAGTTAAAATTTAATATATTAAAAATATTTATTCATGTTTGACCCATATGGAAGAAATTTTGATTAATATCCTAGTTTCAAAACATCGAATGGTAAATCATTATGGTTTAGGTTTTTTCAAACAGTCTATTCATTAAAAAAATTAAAAGGATACATTTGAGAATGTAATTTATCAAAATAAAATTTGTAATTATTAAAATAAAGTGGTCATATTTTTCCCTAATTAAATAATAAAAATTGATTTATAAGCTATAAAAATAAGTATTCATCCCAATTCTTATTTTTTTAATGGAATAAAGCTCTCTAAAACACCAAAATCATTATTATTTAACTTATGCGGACCTATGATATGTATAAAAAATATATAGTTATTTATTATTTTAGAGAATAATAGAAAGACCTAAAAATTGATGTGGTATACTGGGAGAGGGTTTTCAATGTATAAGTAATGTGATATTTCTGAATTTAATCATCTTGGGAACATTGATGGAGGAGACATCACATTTTGAGATGATTCAAAACAAAAAGTGAATGGTATTTGTATGATTTGTTTCTATAACTACACTATATTTTATAATTTTTTAATTTAAATATATTTAAGAGAAATTTAAATACTATTAATCAAATATGGGATAGAAATTTTATAAATATTTTTTAAAATGAATTTTAATGTTTTAATTCTAAAATAATGATTTTATTTACCATGTATTGATTTAAAAAGTAATATATTATTTATTTAAAATCACTTTATTATTATGTACTTCTATGTTAGAGTGACAATGAATATTAATCCTTGATTTGGCCTTGTTTCCTACGTCATTAAAATATTTACTCTCTTTCCAAACTCAAAAGTAACTGACAATTCTGAGATTTTCCAAAATTATATTTTAATGATATCATTGTTTTTGGACCTTTACAAATTATAAAATAGCCCATGTCCACTTCCAAAACTAAAAACCCTTTTCTCCACTTATTAATCCATTTAAATAGTTCAAATTGTACTTTTATTATAAAACAATATCTCAAATATCAGAGGTAAAAAATTAAACCATTGTATTTATTGAAAACATTATTAGATTTAAAAGTGTTTTTTAGCATGTAAGAATGAGGACTATTTTATTTTATCATATTTTAATGGAAAATAAAAAATTATAAGGCTATAAACTCATACCATTAGAAGATTAAATTTTGGATAATTTGATAATAATGAATTTGATGATATTGTCTTGTTCTAAATCGTATCAAAACATTAAATATTCTCCCAGAACACCTCAACAAAATTATGTTTTCGAATGAATAAATAAGTTCCTCTAAGAAAACTATAGTACTCCCATATATTATTTTTCCCCTATTGAATTATTTTGGGTTGAGGTGGTTAATAATGATATCTTTGTACTTAAATGTTCCCTTATATGACCCATCTTAGGAAAGATACATTATTAAATTTGTAATGGTAAAATTAAAAAAAATATTCTTCTATAAATTATTCAGTTATTATTTATTTATCCTTAATACCTAGGGAAATCTTGAAAATTAACACCATATATCTGTAATTTTATTTAATTATTTGGTTATAAAACTCATGTAAAGAATACCAACTATTTTATAAGATGGACATGACCATATAAGAGTATATTGACATCAAATTCAATAAGAGTGTTGCTAAATACATTTCCTAATGTGATGATGATGTTGAGAAACCATGATTAAACTTTCTTAAAAAAATATTCTAAATAAATTGATGATGTTCTAGAAACCCCAAATAATCCATAACCCTTGGCATGTATTTATTCAAAATTTCACCACCTTGATAATGTTAATAATACATTATAATCTAGAAATCATACATAATGGTCGGTCATAAATGAGATTCAACATCAAGATTTTCTCTTTCACAATGAACTATATTCCCATGACGATGCTAGTAATATAGAAAATTGGATAGGTCACAGAAAATATGATGTTAACCAACTTAAAATAAATAATTTTATTACTCTCATGGAATTTCATGATAATCATCATATTACTGTTACTATTTTTTTTGAGACAAAATAGTTGATCAGTAAATTATAAATCATAACAAATAATGAATTGTTTCTAAATGATATTATCAATAAGTAGGTATTGATTATTAATAATAATTTTCAACATTATAATGAATAGAATCCATTGGAATATAATTTACAATGACCGCTCTGTTGAATTTTAAAAGTTTATGAATTTTTGTTAGATGTGATTTTTAAATAGTTTTATTTATTAAATTGTTTTTATGGACCCAAAACAATGTTATGAAAAATTTATTTTTTCAATATCATTTTTTATGATGTTAAAATCTATTTATGGCCTAAATCATGCCCTATGATATTCGTATGACTGGTTAAATATATTTATTTTATGAAACAATATTAAAAAGGGAAATATGCATTCCACCATTTTATCTCAAAACATTTTCAATTATTTTTTTAATTATTAATGATTATATTAAATACATTATTATATGCTAAACTAAACAAAATCATTGCAATGGACTGTCTGATTTAATGATTATATAGTTTTGACTTGTTTTAAAGGAAATATTTAATTATTTCATGGAATTCAAATTTCATAAAACAATTAGTGGGAATTTTTAGTCCAAAATATATACATTAGTTAACTTCTAAATTAGTATCAAATGTAAAAATATAATGAAATTAGAGCACCCATGACTACACATTGTAAGATACTTTTGGATGAAGTTAGTAATATGGTTGACAACAAGATTTATGAATGTATTTTTAGAAGTCTACATGGCCTTACTATGACCTTTCGAAAAAACATTTCATTGTATTCCTTGGTGAATATTTCCAATTAAATACAAATTAATCATAATTAAAATCACACAAAATACAATTTTCATATTTATAAGTAACTATACACCTTATTAAATTCATCTTATGCAAAAATATTTTTTCAAAATATTTTTTTATGTTGATTTTTGTGAATACCAACTTGATCGGAAAGGTACTTGTTGAAATTTTGGTGTACATGGATAATACGTCATCTAATGGAGTAATAAGATGTATAAAATTTCTTCCCTTTATAGATATGAGGTTGAATATATAGATGTTTTGTATTTTTTGTAACCATGTTATATTAATGAGTGATTATCTATTGGAATTCGAGTAAATTTATTCTCACATCCATATAAGATGTGAAAAAAAATATTGTGATTAGTTCCATTAAGTCCTATATAGAAAAATATCACACTAATCATATCAATAAAATAATCCAAATCTGATAATATTACATTCAAAAGGTGATATCATGCTTTACCTTTTTTTAAAACCATCAACATGATAATATATTCAATAAATCCAATCCTTATAAACACTTCAAATTCATCATAAGAATGTTTGTTAGGATTAATTTTTCATATGTATCATTTAATATTCTCAATATTGATAATTTATTTTTTTTATAGTTAAAATTTTCACAAATAGTAAAACAAATTTATTTTTTTCAACCATTTCATAATAATGGAAAACTTATGTAGGTGTAATTATCTATGAAAAAATTAATATATAAATATAATAGAGTGGATGTGTTTTTATCCAATAATCTCCTATGTATTTTTCTTTAAAATAGTTGATTGATTTTTGGACCCTTTTATTATATTGGGTTTGATTAGTGGCTTTTAAATGCTTATATATTTTGAGACACCGATGGTACTTTATATGGATTATTAACCAAATCTATGATAAACCTTAAACATGAAATGATTTTTAAAATGTCATGTAATCATTTTTATCTTTTTTATTGGTTATGATGCCTTTAAATATCCTAATAAATTATTTTATTGGGAGATTATATTTTTAATATTGATGTGATCATAAATTAAATACATTTATATAAATTGGTTCTTAATAATTTATTTAACTCTTTATTTTTTTTAGAAAATAAATTTTTTTATGTATTATTTTTCTCTTGAAAATAATTTTTAAATAATATATATATTTGGATATATTTTTCCAATGATTTATAGATAATATTTTTTAAACATTATTTTCCAAAATTTAAAACATTAATTTTGTATCTCTCTAATGATAATTAATGATGAAATAATAGTTTTCATTATTATTTATTTTATTTACTCTAAAACTATATGTGTTTCCTTTATTATAATTGAAATTGTGGTGATGTTTTATATTCCTATATAATGATTAATAATTTTTTATCAACGATGATGATTTTTATGCATGATAAAATGTCAGGTTAAGGTTAAACGTTTTTGGGATGAAGATTTCTTATTATACTTCAAGGTATGGATTTCTTGGTATTAGGGTAGGATATTTTTAAATATTACCATAATTATAATTCTATAATTTCAACTTTATTAATTTAATTCAATTTTTATGCATTATTTTGGGATCATAAAAATAGAGGATATTATCATTCTTCTAACAGTTTTTTGATTTTAATGAGCACAAACACTCATAAATATTTTTCATATTTTAACATAATTGATGTACATCTATCCCCGATTATGTCATGTTAGAATAGTTGAAGGACAAATATATTTTTTGATTAATAATTTTTAATGTCCTGGAGTGAAGTTACATTATCCATTGATGGGTTTGAAAAATGTGTAGGAGTCACATTGAGAAGCCTATAGAAATTGGATTAACTGAATACATGATGTAGTGCCACTAAATAGCTACCAGAATTTCCAACAACATCCATAAGTAACATAACCCCACATTCTATCTGTTGAAGGATCTTGGAATCTATAATAAATATGCACCATATAATATCGAATAAAAAGAGTCCATTGGATAGTATATGGAAGTAAATAGTGAGAATGCATCAGTATGTAGTCCAACAGCTACCCAAAAAAGGCTTTTGGGTATCTTATGGTGTCATAACATCAGCTCCAAGCCCATTTTTATGGTGGAAAATTTTCATTTTATAAAATTTTAAATATATTAAAAAACCAGGGTGATTTCAATAAGATTAAATAATATTTTACAAACTATAAATATAGTCATTGGTGGCCTTAGAAATATACCTTCTCTCCCAATCTCCAAAACCAACATTATGGGATTGCATAATATCCCTCAAAGATATTTCAGCTAAACAAACACTTTTTCCCTAATACAATGTATTGAAATTGTAATATATCATCACACTATTTCATATTCTCATACTATCATCGTTTTTTTCATATGGTTTAGAGATAATTGAGTTAATAAAAAATGAATTACTTTAAAGTAACCAACTAATCTTCCAACTTATTCTAAAATTATTTCTCACTACTATTTATGTGATGGAATTTTGAATTCATTCTACTTAAATTTACATAGAAATTGGATAATTACTTTAATGATTCTATCTTCCCCATTAAAAAGCTATTTTCTTGTATTTATAGTGTCATTATAAAAGCCTAAAAGAGATAAAAATTTATTATTTCATGGCTATTATTTAAGAAAAGGGACTAATACATTAAATCCTAAGGAAATTAGGGTTATATATAGATGGGATATTTTAAATATATTTCATACAAATGATACAATGTATTATTCCATATTCACATTAATATATGTCATTTATTTATCACCTTTAATCATACATTTATTCATTTTTTAATACATCTATCATGCTTAATAAATTTACACCTAAATTGACTATTGTTTTGTTATTCTACATGTATTATTTTATTTAATTATATTATTTTTATTTTCATTATATTTTTATCACATTGAGTCATTTTTATTTCTCAATATTTTTAAATATTGAATTTATATTGTGTGTTTTCACATTTTTAGTGGGAAATTCTCCCCACATAATTTTACTCTACTTGGTCCTACATGCACAACTATAAAGATAACCTTGTGAATTTAAAATGTGATGAAAATTTATATATATTGGAAAAATAGAAAATATGTTTATGAATGTAGACTCATTATAATCAAAATAAATTACATGATCCTAATGTATGTGTAACAGATAATGGCTAAAAAAAGATGAATATATAATGTGAAGATAAAATATGGATGCATGTGAACATGAAATCTAACCTAAATTAGTACGTAAAACCCTATATATTGATAATAAAAAAAATATTGTGAATTTCATGAGATATATTACTACAAGATGATTATAAAATCTATATATGAGATATGAGCTTCAAAAGTATAATGTCCCAACCCGTGTGCCACAAAAATGATGCCCTGATCTCATTAGTCATATGGCGTCAAGTACACACTCCCATATGATAGAGGAAACCAACAAGCAGTAAGGGTCTAATAGAGGTAACATGGGGAGACTAACTTCTGGATTAGTACTAATCAAAAGAAGAAATAATTAACAATGTAAATAATTTAGTATTACCAAATTCATACGAGATAATATAGCTAATGCCAAATAAATTTCAATGCATGAATATTCTATAATGTAAGAAATAGAATACATATAAGAGGTGATAAATATGACAAGGATTGAGTGAAAAATTGAATAAATAAAAGAATAATTTTCAATTAGGTAGCCTAAGTACATATAAATCCTCTAATCAAATTACCCCACATCTAGTCCTACCCTATAATGAAAATAAGAACACAAGAATGTTCAGATCCAAATCTCCAATTAAAAAATATATTAGAGTACCAAATGGAAACCTGAGCATGGTGTCACATTAACTAAATTGGCTACCACCCATTATCTCTAATTAAATCTATTATGTGAATATAAAATAAATCATTTTTAAAGTTTTATAAAGAATTTTTTTTAAAAAATGTAAAAACATCGTATTTATCTTCCTCATGGACATCAGAAATATCATAAAAGCTTCATCCAAAGAATGAATATATCATAATGTTCCATAATGTATATACATGAATATATATAAATATATATATATGAATATATATATATATATGCACCTGTAAGAAACTAATGTGTACGACCAAGGGATCCACATTTGATAATAATAATGATGATGATAAGAATCATTGTTTAAGTAGGGGTCCAAGTCTAGGAATCATTATATGGGATACATAGAAATATTCCCTTCAATCCAAATCAATGATGTGAAATATCAAGTCTGACTTCCTAATCAATATCATCGAATTTCATGTCCAAACACACAAAAAGATGTGAAACACCATGTCCAACCTCCCAAAAAATGGGGGAGTGAAACATATTGTCCAAAATAATTAATTGAGTCATCTCAATAATCATCATATATACGGTTGTCCCACATTCCCTATGACTGATTGGATAATGTAATACATAAATAGAAACTTCTTAATTCTAAAGTAATACTATAATTCGATTGACCAATTATCCCATATAAGGTATTATTACATTTGATTCATTGGTTCGTACAAGTCTTTATATAAATATTAAGGAAGTTCACATTGAATAGTAGAAATAATCTTTGAGATTTCATTCATTCCATTACTATTACAAACTGTACTATTAGAACATTTCAATTATTATAGACATGAATTTCATGAGGATCACACATTCCATAAAAACATTCAATTATCTCTAGTTAATCAACCCTTTATCATTAGATAAAAAACCTCAAATGTTGTTTTATGATAAAATTAAACCATGGTTTTAGTACCATCAAAATCAACTAAATTCATTTTACTAAATTAGTCCCTCATATTATTTAATCATACCATATATGATAAAAACCAAGCGTTTTATCCCCATCCATTTATCATGTCATTTATATAATCCAAAAAAACTAACCTTATAAGGTATTTTGGAATTAGATCGTATACCTACAACCATATTAGGGGATCAGAGGAGAATCACATTTGATGTATGTATTTAATTAATGGAATTTTAGAATTTGAAACTAATATAGAGGATTTATGAAATGTAGAATAATGAAAATATTATATAGATGACAAATATTTTAGAGAATTTAATATAGAACAACTACCTCATTCTTTGGAATCCTCACTCATCCATTATTTGGATTTGATTGAAGCTGTAATGAGTGAAAATGGATGAATCAACATACACCCTTCAAATATGGCATATGATCTCAAATGAAAATAGCACCAGATATGGAAAAAGATATAATGAAAGGAGGTAAGAGTAGATGTATCATTTTCTATATTATTCCACCACATCTGACAGTGAGAGATTTTTACTAGGAATTAAGGAGAATACCAATGGTGGTTGAAATAGAGAAGAGAGTATGTTCTAGGGATACACATAACTAAGTGTGGGTGTAAATATGGTGAGGATACCTTAAGCATCGAAGAAACTAAATGGTTAATTTAAACATTTTAGTGATGTTAAAAGTTTGGTCATGCTGTTAGAAAATTTTTAATCCAATGATGAGTCTCACATGACTAAAGAGCCACACCACCCATCACGTCATGCGCCTAACCAAAAAAACCATTTGTAAGATATTCCCTCACCTCTGAATTTTTTTAAATACATTACAAGCAATCATTTTTACAAAAATGGTCTATTTATCAAACAGTTCTCTTCCATTTAAGGTGGTATGGTTGAACCACTCAATTACTACTAACTATGACCAAATCGTTACCATATGACTTATACTTCCATAAAATATATTTTGAATCCTGAAAATTTAAAAGTAAAATTAATTTCTCGAGAAACATATTGGACCAAAAAACTCATTAAAAGCAACACTTTTCCATTTTTAATACTCATTATAACATTCTAATGCTTGAGATAATGATTATACCTTTCAAAAAAAGCTTAAATTCTCTTTTAATTTTAACCGGTCCAAAATATGAGATGTTAAAACATCACCATCGTAAATATTCTCATCTTAATGAAATATTTGGGAAAACATTTCTCTTAAACTATCCAGGTCTATAAATTTTTACTAAATTTTTTTTGTTTGATTTTAAAATCTAAACAGGCCTATAAGAATATCTTCTAATACATTGTACATAAATTACCAGAATATGATAAAATACACATATTCAAAATTGAATCATTAATGTGAAACTCGAACTATCCATACAACTCAATAAATTATCATGAAATAATATCCACAATAATTCGACAAATATGCATGCAAATCATTTTTTTTGATTTTCTAATAGCCGGTTTGAGGGTAGTCGGTTCCCTTGCAGCCCGGTTTGAGGAAAACCGGCAACCTCACAACATTCCTGCTTCAAATCAGCATAAGCGGTATACAAAACACAGTGAATTAAATTCAAATTCAAACATTACTCGAACCACGCGCCTCCTCGAGCCGCACGCCACCTCGATTTGCGTCACCTCGAGCCGCACACCACCTCGAGAAGCAAGTCGACGAAAATCCAACCTCCTCCATCCATGCCGCCGGCGAGAGATTCCGGCCATCTGCTTCCATCGACGTCGTTGAAAACAACGGATATCATGTCGCCGGTGAGAGAACCCGGCCATCACCATCCATCGGCTCGTCGAAAAACCACGGATCAACACCATTCAAAATTCATCCCAACACCAGAACGCCAGTGGACTTCACAGACGCCCATCATCACGTGACAAATATGACTCCCCACCATAGGACATAGTCTTAAGTATATGATTTGTGAGTATCAGTACTCCCACTTTTTGAATTTCCTATTAGAACTCATTTATATAATTACAATAATTATCTTTGAAAAATTACAAACACGATACACTGATCATACAAGAGGAATCCGCCTCTATTTCTCAACTTGAATAAAATTGTTGAATTTCAATAAACTTAGTGTAGACATGCAGTGTTATAATTTACTTAAAGGCTCTCGAAATCCTTTATAATCCACACATCTCAACCTAGTGGCATGATTTAAGTGTTTTATCATATGAAACATCAAAATATTAGAGTAAAAACATGTTTAACCACATTCAATATACTACTTCATTGAATAAATGGATTTTAAAGTTGATGCATCATTTTAAAATAGAAATATGATGTCATTATACCACTGTGTTCTTAGATCATTATGGGAATTCAAAATGAAGTCTTTTAATAAATTTCAATCATGTTTCCACACTAAACAATCCTTTTTCAAATACTCTTTCACTCAAAATCACATGAAAATGCATGTAGCTGATCTGGAACCATTATATGGTTTTTATCCATCCCGGTTCAAATGTAAGTATTCATACATTGCCATGTCTGTAATAAAAACACTACCAAGTATTTCATGAGAAATTCAGACATATATTAATCTATTTAAAAATTGGAACATGAGATCTAAATGATCATTACATGTCCATTCAAAGGAACCACAACCATTATCACATGAGGTTCACCCACTGACGATAGATGTTCCACTCCCAACCATAGGATTATTTATTTCATAGTTTAAATTAAACAAAAACTCAATTACTACAATCCATGAACCTCATACATCGGGACATAAAAATTGGAATGGCTATGATCCCTTACATTCTGAGTGCTAAGGAAAATTTCATCCACTCCCTATTATCAATTTCAAAAAATTGTTCCCATATTGTTCACTAAAAATTATTCACATGTAGTTTCAATACCCTAAAATATAAAATGGTGTACTAAAGAACATCCATATTTCCATTAATTGATCTTTTGGCACAATTATCATGTATTTTATTCATAAAAACCAAAACAAATAATTAATATAAGTACCTTAGTTAGGAACTGACGCTCCCTAAACATATTCTAGATGATGTTAAGATATTGGGCATGATCATTAATAAAATGGGAGTACACTAAAATTATATCAAGAGGCATGCATCTTTTTCTACATATACTCTCACATCAACTATTCCATACATTCCATTACCATAACAAGATACCATATTAATAAACAATCCATTCCAAGGTTCAAACATGGGTCAACCATCTCTTAGAGCTTCCTTTAATTAATCTAAATATCATGGTTTATTTTCACCATAGGTTTACTAGTTTTAAGACATCAATCTTCATCTCACTTCTAAAATCTCACATATATTCAACATTACACAATTAATACACGCTAAAAGTAAAAATTATATTTTCTATATACAGTGGGTGTACATCCCATACATGCCAATTAAATACTAAACTCACACTACCATGGTTCATCCATCATGTAGGTCACGTGGACCGTGCTATATGAAATTTAACCTTTTAACATTCCAAGAGATTCCATAAAATTTATCTTAAAAGAATGGCACCCTAATTTCAAAACAAGTCATCATATGATCTATTATCTCATGAAATCATTTCAAACGTTTTAACGTGTCTACTGAAAACCCACTATAAACTTGGACCTAGAACCCAAACATTTCTTCCCATTGATACCTATTATGATTTCAAAACACCCACTGTGCTTGATTGTAAAACCATGCACCATATTTCATATAATGAAAATCCCATGAACGTTTTGTTCAACATTCTCATAACTGGTATATAAAAAAGATAAATTCCCAAAATGTAAATTTAAAGCCTAATCCAACATGTCTCATTAGTATCCCTCAATAATACAAAATGAAACTAACCTACTAGGGTATGAGTAAAAGGTATGGGAATCTAGTTCTACCTTCCAAACCTATCGATCTACACTCTAAACAGGGCCACTGGGTTCATCCACCTATCCTTGAGGTCTCTCACATTATTAATATATCCCGCATAAGGGTTTCTATGAAATGACATCGAATGTGCTAGAAAATTATATCTAAAGAGATGAACTAATGTAGGTAAAATATCAACGACCTACATGGGTCATGACCTATCCATGAAAAATAATAAGGAGTTAACACTCATCAAGTATCCATAAATGATAATTAACCCACAAGGATAAAATTACCAAACATGTAACCATCAACCTAGGGGGATTTAATTAAATATGAGTCATACATAAGAAAAGTGACACTCATATTGAGCCTTATGTATAAAAATATTTTCAATCATTTACTAAGGATTTTTCCTCTGGGACACTACCATAAACTAGATAGCCAAAAACATTAGTATAAATGATTTATTCTATAAACAAAGACACTTCTAAATGGTCACCAAACCTTACCTCCAAACATACAAGTCTAATAAATCCTATGAATAATTCATCATGGTTTCATGTATATTCTCGCATTATTTTTCAAGGAAACTCTCTAACTATCATTTAAAAGATAACCCTACTTGATGGTCTTTGATATAGACACCAATATGAGGTTTAATTTCAATTATTTCAATTTATTCTCATTTAATACAACATGTAAATTCATTCATATGCATGGGATATCAACTAAAATATTTCATGGAAAACTATAATAAGAAAATTATTCATCTTATTCCACATATAATTGAGAAAATTATCCTAAAATTTTGTTTTTAACCATTTATTTATAACACATTTAGCTGATTAGTATTAGTTTAACAAAATTTCAACCATAATCCAAATTCAAACCGTTAGAACCTCACCTTTCTGGAAACACTATTCATAAACCCAACCGTTGGAAACTCACCATTCTGGAAACACTATTAATAAACTCAAAATTTGGAAAAGGAATGAGGTCACTATTAGAACATCACCATTCTGAAAACACAGTTCACAAACTCACAATTTGTCAAAGGAAAGAGGTCACTGTTGGAAGATCACCATTCTGGAAACACTGTTCATAAACTCCAAATTTGGAAAAGGAAGTAAGTCACCATTGGAACATCATTGTTGCACTGTTCACATAAGGTTACCGATTACACTGTTCACAGAAGGTCACTAATGACACTATTCAAAGAAGGTTACCGATGACAATGTTCACCTATGGTTATTGTTGTAGTGTTTACCTAAGGTTATCGGTGACATTGTTCACCTAAGGATACCATTTCACTATTCACCTAAAGTTTTCATTGCACTATTCACCTAAGGTTACCATTGCATTGTTCACAACTATCTACCGTTGGAAATGTTCAATGATGGAATTGTTTACAGAAATGGAAATTTGGAAAAGTGTTGGGGATAAGTCACCTTGACCACCCAAAACACCTCATACACCTGATTTTCGCAATGGATTATACCAGAGAGGTTTGGGCCATTACATGAAAGGTATTGACCATAAAAATGATGTTGAATATTTGTGAAACCCCACATGTTGAAAATTGTATCAAAAGAAAATATAAATGATATTACCCAAACCACAAGACAAACAATTTAGTATTATTATAACAATATTAAGAGTGATGCCACATATGTAAATTATATATTATTATATAGAATGTAGATTAAGAAATAACAGTTGATGATTGAAATTACAGTACATTAATGAATTATTAATATACATTGAAAGTATAGTTCATGTTTGGAGACCTCATAATTTGATGTGAATAAGTATAATTTGATGGAGGAAGACTTTGTAAAATTTGGATTCTTAGTCAATGATATGTACACTGCGAGTAAAGAGAGTAACACCTATGAAAATTTTTAATTATATAGAATGATTATTAGTGTATGATTTCATATCGTAGAGAATTTAATAATACTAATTATGTTTCTCCAACAATTATTTAGAACCATGTAAAAAATTAAATGTTCATATTTTACACATCATTATGTGCATAAAATCAGGAAAAGTGGTGTGGAAAATTTATAACCATACTTACATATAAATTAATGAAATAGTTTTGATCAACTTATGGATGTAATAATTTATGTTTAAATTAATTAGTAAATGTTGTTCACCCAGTATTCACCACCTTCCATCTCCTAGTGAATGAAAAATATTCTACAGCTTCTAATTGGTATCAAAATTATAGGTTTCTTATTTATGGATATATAATTTTTCATACCTAACTTTTTTTGAAATCATTATATGGTATTAAAATTTTAAAGATTTAAAGAAATACTCTCTCTAGAATAAATACAAGTTTCAATTGTGATTATGTGAGTAGAAGATACATCGGTTTGTAGAAACATTGAAATATCATCCAATACGCTAAATAAATTGATTATTATAAGTTAAGAGGTCTATATTTATGAAATACATGGAACAACAATTAAATATTTATAAATTGTAAATAAATATAATGTTTTAATGAAAAATACTTCATAATTATTTATCATGATTAATTATCTCTAAGATGTGAAGAATTTTTATTAGTTGAATATAATAATTTAATCTATAAAAAAGTGAATTGATATATAAGAAAAATTAAATGTACATCTTTCAAATATATATATTCATTCATGAATCAAATTAATGATAAAAATCCCAACATAAGAAATAAAATGAACAAATGGATGTAGAATTTATGATGAAAATAGTTGAATGGAAAATTTAAAAAAACCATGATGAAGGAAGTGAATAAATTTAATTACATTCAGATGAAAATATGGTCCTTGTAGAATAATACTTATAAATATCCTTTTGTGATATGGGAATCTTATGAATAATTTACAAGATGTTATCCATTAATCAAAAGAATCTGTTGATTTAAATAACTATATGTTTTAAATAAATAACCTATGAATAAATGATCCTAAAATATCATTATAGGATTAAAAGAAGATACCTGAAAAGAATATTTATAAGTTTATTGTTATGAATAAAAGCTAAAATTTCTTAAATATCAAAAAAACACTTTATGTATTATGTTTATTTAGTTGTATATTACATTAATGAAATTGAAAGACACTAAATTTTGATAAGAACTCGTAGTTGAGGAATTAACCATTTTCATTAATATTTCAAAGGAAATAATTTATTCGTTAAAGACCCTACCTTGTTGTTGGATAACCACTGATGTATCAGGAGAATTACCTTATACTAATCTGAGGAATATGTTAAATCCATTTTCTGAAAATTCCAGTGTAAAAAGTTTGATACATTAAATAGTGTTAGTTATTATTCTAATTATATATAATATACAGATCAATAAATGTGATGAAGAACCCATCAATAATAAAAAAGAAGTTTAAAAACATGGAATAAAGAGGTTCCACTAAAAATATTCAAAAAAATGATGTTAATGAACCAAAATAAAAACATATATCCACTTTATATACTAAATATCAATTTTATAAAATATGATATTATTTATACTAATATTGTTCTGAAATTTATTGATATTAGGCCATTGATTGTTGAAATAAAATGTCAACTATCATTAAATATAGAAAACTAATAGTAGGGGGAGAAATAATGTTATGTGGTATTTAGAAAATCTAAATTCAAATTTATATAAAAGGCATATCAATGACATCAACAGATTAAAATATCTCTAAATATTCAGTGGATGTTGTGTAAGGAGTTTCCATAATGATGATAAGTGTGGGTATACATCACATATGTATAATTTTTCATCATCCAATAGATAATGATCACAATCATTGAGGGTAAGTTAATGGAATATAAATTATAAGACACACATAGAGTGTAATGAAATAGTGGTCATAATTAATATCACACCCATGATGAATGAAATTGATGAAGTCACAACAGAGTGGATATGCTTTAATTATGGAAGAAAGGATCACTTTATGGATATGTGATCATCCCATAAACATTATATCTAATTGATATAACAATGAAAAAATATAATCTAATCAATATAAAAGATAAATTATTCAAAATATTGAATAAATCCTTTTATGATGGAATTTAGGTTCAGTGAAAGTTAATTCAAAAGGCTATCTTACTAAATGAAAATTATATTTTTGGATAATGTAAGAAACTTATAAAAAATCCTAGAAATTATTATCATAGTTACCTGACATTGAGATACTGATAAATTTATAGAATCACCCAATAGAAATAAAAAATTATGTGAAAAGTCAATCTAAGATTAAGAATAAAGATGAACATATTTTGATGTTTTTCACATTTTTATGTCTTGAATGGCTAGATGAATAATGAAAGATATATGAGGCGGAAAATAAAGGGAATCCATGTTCCTTTCTATAGTGAAAGGGAAATTATATAAAAAGTAAAAAAATGGAATGAATATTATATCTATTCAACCCATTTCAGCTTATTATTAGTATTTCAATGGTTATAGAATGAATAATTATGAAGAAAAAGAAAACGTAACTTTTGGGTTAGTGAAAATATTATCATTGTACATTTCATTAATAATATTAATAGTAAGATCCACCTTATTTAAAGTCAATTTGTGATTATGTTCAATGAAATGGGTAACTTTGGGTGATTCAATTTAGGGTATTTTTCCCATGAAAAATAATTTTTGAATAGGGAATTATAATTTAGTTGAAATGAATATGGAATTTCCATTCATCAAATGATTATTAAATTAGATTTTGATGTTTTGGAAAGTGGAAATAAAATTACACGGAGGATAAAACTATAAAGGATGATCATGATGTTCAACATATTTAAAACCCATGAAAATTATTATTTTGTTACCTTAAGGTATGATTTCCTTACATTCCCATTCTTATTTATAAAATTATTTATAAATGAAAATAGGGGAAAATATTTGTTGATAAAAAAATATGTTTTAATAAAGATGGAGAATTATGTTATCTTATGATTGAATAATTTTGATATATATGTTGATATGCATAGAGAAATATATGATTTATGAAAAAATGATATCTTTTGAACATTACCTTAAAACAAATTGTTTTAAAAATTGTAGCATATGGTAGATTTTATTGGTAGATTTAATTCCTGAGTTAACCACTAATGTTTATGTACCAATATTTTTTCATGTAAACATAGAGTTTGCTGATTTGAGGATTATTTATTGATCAAAATGTGATGATATACATATCTTAATAAATTCATCATTGAAATTCAATTCGGTAGATGAAAATGGTAGAAATAGAACATAAATTTCCTCCCTCACCATAATATGTGAATAAGGGAGAATCAAATTTAGATCATTAAGAGTTAGAGAAAAGACATAAAGAATATATGTCAAATAATTTTCACAAAAGAGGAATATAGATGTGGTTTTATATTTATTATCTATATGGTGGATAAAAAACTATTTGATTTGAGAAACATTCTATATTGAAAATAAATTATAATGGAAATATTGAAGTTCTTATTAGATGATGATGAATAAATATTGAATTTTTTGCAATGAATTTTTACTATGTCAATGTGTAAGTTGAAATAAAAATATTTCCTAGATTATCTAATCTATAAGTAAGATTTAATTTATTTCATTCATCATTGATCCTTAGTTTTTTAGATGGTTATAGGTTATAGAAGTTCCATATGATGATTGTTTTTAGTTAAATAGATATGAACCAATAAAGAAAAAATTATATTCATGAGAATCATAATTTATAATATTATTGAATGGATAAGATGATTGATTATATTATAATGGGTTTTTATAAAGTTCACTACAAGAAAACGGATGTATTAAATATACATCTGAAGGACCACCATCACTATTATGCCTCCTACTATTCAATTGATTTAAGGAAACCAAACATATTTAAATGTGTTTTATGTCTTACATTAAATGATTTTCATCTATCCAACAATATCATGTTATAACATATGATGTATAATGAGAAATGTATTTTCTAAAAAGTTATTTTCTTGTAGTGACTTTTCTAAATCCATAAAATTATTTCAAAAAATGTTTAGGGCCTATGTTGTGAATCCCATTGTTGTAGGTAGAAAAAATACCCTTTACAGTTTCATTGGATAGCCATAGGCTTTCCCTATAGCTTCTATAAGTATCATAACCCCTCTGAATAGAAGGAGCACATGGATGGTATGATATCTTATAAAAAGAGTATACCAGTGATTTGTTGGTATCATATAAGGAATTTTTTGTGGTAGGTAGTCCAACCACAACCTAATAGAGGATACTTGGTTAATTTTGGTGTTGGGACAACAACTTTGAACCAAATATTATGATGGGAAAATTTCATTGAATGAGATATTTAATGGATTAAAGACCCTCAATAATTTTTATAATATTTTAAATTATTTTCTACTATATAAATAGAGACCTTGGTGGCCTTTTAAATATAAAATCACTTCCAATATCCATCACTAACATTATAATATATCAAAATCTCTTCTCTATTTCTGTATTTCCTCAATCCTTTTTATTCATTGTCGAATGTGTGTAAATTGTAGTATCTTTTCACTATATTTCTTATTTAAATTTTCATCTTATTTTCTTTATATTTGTTTATATATCCATTTTATTTGACAAAGTGATTACGTATTTTAAATCCTTCAACATTGTTCCTTATTATAGTTTTTATGCTCATTAACCGTAAAGTGAGGTTCTATGATTTTCATGAAATATTAATTTAAAATACAATATACTAATCTCATTTTAGTTTCCATATTTCCCATTCAATATCTGGTGTCATTTTTAATTATGTTTTCTCACTAAAACCTAATAATTGAAGGAATTTTTTGGTATATTGGATAGAGATAATTCCTAGGGAATAATAAAATAAATCCTTATGTGATTTTGATGGTTGGTGTAGGTGTTATTTTATATTTATATTCAATCAATATTACCAACTACTTCACCATATTTAATTTCAAAAATATCAGTTCTCTATCTCTTTAAATCATTCATTTATTCAACTTTCTAATCCGTCCAGCATTATTAAAAAATTTATTCTAAAATAACTCTCTATTTTATTATTAGTCTTATAATATTTAATATAAATATATTTTTGTACATATTAAAATGAATATTTTATTATTCACTTAAAACTATTTTAAATTCTTAATCTTTTAATTTTTTTACTAATATCTGTATTTTTAGATTAATATTTAAATGGAAAAAAACCCCATTCCCCATCATTCCATTTTACTCAACTCTGACAAACATTTGGTATCTGAAGGATCTTAAATTTCTTTTTTTTATCAAATTCATTTAAAATTTTTTTATTATAACTCTTAATTTGATTTATCAAGAAATATACTTTTTATTAAATGGTTTTCTCAAATTCCCATTATTTTCTTAGAGGATATGCCTTATGTCATGGCATGTTTTTGGATGGGGCTATATTATATTATTAGCAATAAAGAATGTATATGTTTCCTACTTCTATAGGATATCATTTTATCAGATTATATTGTATGGTTATACTCAGTCAACTAAAAGAGAATAAAAATATCCCTAGTGGTATTTTAGAATTTTAACATGACATTAAAGAAATGAGTGCATTAAATAATAGTATAGATGATAATTAGTTCAATATGAATTATTTGTGTAAAATTATTCTTGAATTAATGAAATTATTATATGTTTTGAATTAATAAAAAATATTGTTAAGTAAACAGGTCATTAATTTTATTAGAAATACATATGGTGTTTCTTTATGAATCCAAACAACTCTTTAAATTTTTATTTTAATTTAATTATTGATATTTTTAATGGTCTAAATGCTATTGGTTAAACTATTTACATAAAACCATTATTCATAAAAACAATTTGTGATTAAAAATGAAGTTGGAAACCAAAATAAACCATTATATATGAATATAATAATGTTAAGAATATGTAGGTTGGGAAATTCATTGGTTAACGCTCAATATATGAGATAAAAATGATGAAAAAAGAGGAAAAAGAGGCTAAAGAGTTCAATAGAACAAAAATTACAATTCCTTTCATGAAGAACAGTGATAACTCACCTGAAAATAACATCATATTTTCCAAAATTACCAAGATAATGGAAAATTACATGACAAATAAGAGATCCTCAATAAACTTCAAATAAAAAAATCAATATTTTTTACATGCTTTAGTTTCAAAAAGAATGGAAACCTCAAGACATATTTCACCAAGAAGATGAAACATTAAAATTTCAAGAATAATGTTATGAAAAAACTAATTGTTTGGACTTTAATAACTAATGAGGCACAATTTGAATATTAAAATCATGCAATGAATGTCCTATTTTTCTCATAGAACATGTTATGATAACAATAGAGATTTATTTTATTGTTCATTACACTCCATATGATTCCACTTCACACTCTTAAACTTTTTACACTTCTTTATTATATTATGATGATATTATTCATCAAATATTAATATCAAAATAATTTCTATTATCAACCATAGAAATTATTAGATCATAAAAAGACACAAAATCTTTTAATTTTGGAAAAGATATGATTTTAAAAGAAATATATGATTTTGATTTAAAGGTAAAATAATAACCAAATATGGAAAACATTGAAGTTAAAATTTAATATATCAAAAATATTCATTCATGTTTGACCCATGGGGAAGAAATTTTAATTGTGATTTCAGTTTCAAAACATCTAATGGTAAATCATTATGTTTTCGATTTTTCAAAACTGTATATTCTTTCAAAAAAAAGGATACATTTGAAAATGTAATTTATCAAAATAAAATTTGTAATTATTATAATAGATTTATCATAAATTTTACTAATTAAACAATAAAATTGATTTATAAGGTATAAAAATAATTATTCTTCTCAATTATTATTTTTTTAATGGAAGAAAGCTCTCTAAAACACCAAAAGCATTTTTATTTAACTTATGCGGACCAATGATATGTGTAAAAAAGATATAGTTAATTATTTTTTTATATAATAATAGATTGACATGATAATCCATGTGGTATACTGAGAGAGGGTTCTCAATGTTTACGTAATGTGATATTTCTGAATTTAATCATCTTGGGAACATTGATGGTGGAGACATCACATTTAGAGACGATTCAAAACAAAAAGTGAATGATTTTTTTATGATTTTTTTCTATAGCTACACTATATTTTATAATTTTTACATTTAAATATATTGAAGAGAAATTTAAATACTATTAATCAATTATGGAATATAAATTTTATAAATATTTTTTAAAATGAATTTTAATGTTTTAATTCTAAAATAATGATTTTATTTACCATGTATTGATTTAAAAATTAATATATTATTTATTTAAAATCACATTCATATAAAGTAGTTCTATGTTAGAGTGAAAATGACTATTAATAATGGATTTGGAATTGTTTCCTATGTCATTCAAATATTTACTCTCTTTCCAAACTAAAAATTAACTAACTATTATGAGATTTACCAAAATTATATTTTAATGATTTCATTGTTTTTAGACCTTTAAAAATTATAAAACAACTCGTGTCCTCTTCCAAAACTAAAAACACTTTTCTCCACAGATTAATCCATTTATCTAGTTCACCTTGATCTTTTTTTAGAAAACAATATCTCAAATATCAGTGGTAAAAAATTAAACCATTGTATTTATTGAAATCATTATTTGATTTACAAGTTTTTTTTAGCATGTAAGAATGAGGACTGTTTTATTTTATCATATTTTCATGGAAAATAAAAAATTAAAAGGTTATTACCTCTTACCATTAGAAGATACAATTGCATATAATTTGATAATAATGAATTTTATGATATTTTCTTGTTCGAAATCTTATCAAAACTTTTTATATTCTCCCAGAAAACATCAAAAAAATTATGTTTTCAGACGAATAAATAAGTACCTCTAAGAAAACTATAGCACACCCTTATATTATTTTTCTCTTACTCAATTATTTTAGGTTGAGGTGGTCAATAATGATCTCTTTGTAATTAACTATTCCCTTATATGACCCATCATAGGAATGATCCATTATTAAATTTGTAATGGTAAAATTAAAAAAAAAATATTCTTCTATAAATTATTCAGTTATAATTTATTTATCCTTAATACATATGGAACTCTTTAAAATTATCACCATATATCCATAATGTTTTTATTTATGTGGCTATAAAACTCATGTAAATAATACCAAGTATTTTATAAGATGGACATGACCATATAAGAGTATATTGACATCAAATTCATTAAGAGTGTTGCTAAATCATTTTCCCAAAGTGATGATTATGTTGAGAAACCATGATTAAAATTTCTTAAAAAAGTATTCTAAATAAATTGATGATGTTCTGGAAATCCCATCTAATCCATAACCCTTGGATTGTATTTAGTCAAAATGTCACCCCTTGATGATATTAACTATATATTATAATCTAGAACTCATACATTATGGTCGGTCATAAATGAGATTCAACATCAAGCTTTTCTCTTTCACAATGAACTATATTCCCATGATGATGATAGTAATATGGTAAATTGGATATATCACATAAAATATGATATTAACCAACTTAAAATAAATAATTGTATTACTCTCATGGAATTTAATAATAATCATCATATTACTGTTACTATGTTTTTTTGAGACAAAATAGATGATCAATAAATTATAAATCATAACAAAGATTGAATTGTTTCTAAATGATATTATCAATAAGTGGGTATTGAATATTGTTAATAATTTTCACCATTATAATGAATAGAATACATTGGAATATAATTTTCAATGACCACTCTGGTGAATTTTAAAAGTTTATAAATTGTTTTTAGAAGTTATTTTTAAATATTTTTAGTTATTAAATTGTTTTTATGGACCCAAAACAATGTTATGAAAATTCTATTTTTTCAAAATCATTTTTATGATGATAAAATATATTTATGGACTAAATCATTCCCTATGATCTTTGTATGAGAGGTTAATTAAATTTATTTTATTAATCAATATTAAAAAGGGAAATGTCCATTCCACCCTTTTATCTCAAAAAATTGTCAATTTATTTATTAATTATTAATGAATATATTTACTATATTATTATCAGCTAATCTAAATAAAATCATTGCAATGGAATGTCTGATTTAATGATTAAATAGTTTTGATGCATTTTAAAGGAAAATTTGAATTATTTCGTGGAATTCAAATTTCATAAAAAATTAGGGGGAATTTTTAATCCAAAAGATATACATTAGTGAACATCTAAAGTAGTTTCAAATTTACAATGATAATGAAATTAGATCACCCATTACTACAACTTGTAAGATACGTTTGGATGAAGTTAGTAATATGGTTGACAACAATATTTATAAATATATTTTAAGAAGTCTACATGACCTTACTATAACCTTTCCAAAAATAATTTTTACTGTATTCCTTGGTGAAAATTTCCACTTCTATAGAAATTAATCACAATTAAAATCACAAAAAATAATGTTTTCATATTAAAAAGTAATTATACACCTTATTAAATTTTTTCTTAATTAAAAATATTATGAAAAATATTTTTTTATGTTGATTTTGGTGAATACCAACTTGATAAGAGAGGTACTAGTTGAAATTTTCTTGGACATGGATAATACGTCATCTAATGGAGTGCTAAGATGTATACAATTTCATCCATTTATAGATCTGAAGCTGAATATATAGATGTTTTGTGTTTTTGTAAACATGTTATAATAATGAATGATTATATCTTGGAATTCGAGTAAACATATTCTCACATCCATATAAGATGTGAAAAAATATTGTTATTAGTTCCATTAAGTCCCATATAGAAAACTATCACACTAATCATATCAATCAAATAATCTAACTCCGATAATATTTATTTCAAAAGGTGATATCATGCTTTTCCTTTTTTAATCAGTTCATATTTTCATAAAGAAGGTTTATTTAAATAAAAAAATCCTAAAAGAACTAATCCAACACAAATAATTACAAAATAAGGCATTAAATAATTATTCAAAACTTCCTCAAAATCATAACTAGAATAAAAAAATTAATTTTTTGAATTATTAAATGTAAAAATAAGTGTAAAAATTTAATTTTAATTCCCATTGATTTGATTTTCAAAAATACTATCCAATGTAATTATGTATGTATGTTTTGAAATATAATTAATGAATTAATTATGTTCTATGGAATGTTGAGAAGATCGAAACACCAGGTTTTGAGGAAGTCTGAGATCTAGAATTACCTTTACCATATTAAATAATGGTTGACATTACAATACTTTGATGAATGATTAATATACATAGAAAGTGTATTTTATGTTTGGAGACCTCATAATATGATGAGAATAAGTATTATTTGATAGAGGAAGACTTTATAAAATTCGGATTCTTAGTCAATGATATGTACACTACGAGTAAAGAGAGTAACACCCAGGAAAAATATTTATTATATAGAATTATTATTATCATATGAATTCATATCATAGATAATTTAATAATACTAATTATTTTTCTCAAAAAATTAGTTAGAACCATGTAAAAAAATAAATGTTCATATTTTACACATCATTATGTGCATAAAATCAGGAAAAGTGTTGTGGAATATTTATAACCATACTTACATATCAATTAATGAAATAGTTTCGATCAACTTATGGGTGTAATAATTTATGTTTAACTTAATTAGTAAATGTTGTTCACCCAATATTCACCACCTTCCATCTCCTGGTGAATGAAAAATATTCTACACCTTCTAATTGGTATCAAAATTATAGGTTTCATATTTATGGATATATAAGTTTTCATACCTAACTTTTATTTACATCATTACATGGTCTTAAAATTTTATAGAGTTAAAGAAATAATCTCTCTAGAAGAAATGGATGTTTCAATTGTGATGATTTCAGTAGAAGATACATCGGATTTTAGAAACATTGAAATATCATCCAATACACTAAATAAATTGATTCTTATAAGTTAAGAGATCTGTATTTATGAAATCCATGGAACAATGATTAAATGTTTCTAAATTTTAAATAAATAGAATGTTTTGGTGAAAATAAATCATAATTATTTATCAAGATTAATTATCTCTAAGATGTAAAGAGTTTGTATTAGTTGAATCTAATAATGAAATATATAAAATAGTGAATTGATATATAACTAAAATTCAATGTAAAGGATTCTAATATATATTTTCATTCATGAATCAAATTAATGATAAAAAATTCCAACATAAGAAGGAAATTTAACAAATGGATATAGAATTTATGATGAAAATAATTGAATGGAAATTTAAAAAAACCATGATGAAGGAAGTGAATAAATTTAATTACATTCAAATGAAAATATGGTCCTTGTAGAATAATAATTATAAATATCCTTTTGTGATAAGGGAATTTTTATGAAAGATGTACAAGATGTTATCCATTTATCAAAAGAATCTGTTGATTTAAATAACTATATTCTTTAAATAAATAACATATGAATAAATGATTCTAAAATATCATTATAGAATTAAAAGAAGACACCTAAAAAGAATATTTATAAGTTTATTTTTATGAATAAAATCTAAAATTTCATAAATATCAAAAAAACACTTTATATATTATGTTTATTTAGTTTTATATAACATTAATGAAATTGAAAGACACTTAATTTTGATAAGAACTTGCAGTGGAGGAATTAACCATTTTCATTAATATTTCAAAGGAAATAATTTATTCGTTAAAGACCCTACCATGTTGTTGGAGAACCATTGATTTATCAGGAGAATTACCTTATACTAGTATGAGGAAGAATTTAAATCCAAGTTCTGAAAAGTCCAGTGTAAAAATTTTGATACATTAAATAGTGTTAGTTATTATTCTAATTCTATAAATAGACAGATCAATAAATGTGATGAAGAACCCATCACTAAGATAAAATGAGTTTAAAAACATGGAATGAAGAGTTTACACTAAAAATATTCAAAAATATGATGTTAATGAACCAAAATAAGTAAATATATCCACTTTATATACTAAATATCAATTTTATAAAATATGATATTGTCTATACTAATGATGTTCTAAAATTTATGGATATTAGGCCATTGATTGCTGAAATAAAATGTCAACTATCGGTAAATATAGAAAACTAATATTAGGGGGAGAAATAATGTTATGTGGTATTTAGAAAATCTCATAACAAATATATATAAAAAGGCATATCAATGACATAAATATATTAAAATATCTTTAAATATTCAGTGGATGTTGCGGAAGGAGTTTCCATGTGGATGATAAGTGTGGGTATACATCAAATATGTATAATTTTTCATCATCCAATGTATAATGATCACAATCATTGAGGGTAAGTTAATGGAATATAAATGATAAGACACTCATAGAATGTAATGAAATAGTGGTCATAATTAATATCACACCCATGATGAATGAAATTGATGAAGTCACAACAGAGTGGATATGCTTTAATTATGGAAGAAATGTCACTTTATGGATATGTGATCATCCCATAAACATTATATCTAATTGATGTAACATTGAAAAAATATATGTTAATCCATATAAAAGGTAAATTATTCAAAACATTGAATAACTCCGTCGATGATGGAATTTAGGTTCAGTGATAGTTAATTCAAAAGGGTATCTTACTAAATGAAAATAATATTTTTGGATAATGTAAGAAACTTATAAAAAAATCCTATAAATTATTATCATAGTTACCTGACATTGAGATACGGATAAATTAATAGAATCACCAAATAGAAATAAAAAATGATGTGGAAAATCAATCTAAAAATAAGAATAAAGATGAACATATTTTTATGTTTTTCACATTTTTATGTCATGAATGGCTAGATGAATAATGAAAGATATATGAGGAGGAAAATAAAGGGAACCCATGTTACTTTATATAATGAAAGGGAAATTATATAAAAATTAAAAAAATTGAATTCATATTATATCTATTCAATCTATTTCAACTGATTCTTAGTATTTCAAGGGTGATAGAATGAAGAATTCTGAAGAAAAAGAAAAGGTAACTTTTGGGTTAGAGAAATATTATCATTGTACATTTCATTAATAATATTGATAGTAATATCCACCTTATTTAAAGACAATTTGTGATTATGTTCAATGAGATGTTTAATTTTGGGTGATTCAATTTAGTGTATTTTTCCCATGAAAAATAATTTTTGATTAGGGAATTATAATTTAGTTGAACGAAATATAGAATCTCCATTCAACCAATGATTATTAAATTAGATTTTGATGTTTTGGAAAGTGAAAATAAAATAACTTGGAGGATAAAACTATAAAGGATGTTGATGATGTTAAACATATTTAAAACCCATGAAAATTAGTATTTTGTTACCTTAAGGTATGATTTCCTTACATTCCCATTCTTATTTATAAAATTATTTTGAAATGAAAATAGTGGAAAATATTTGTTGATAAAAAATTATGTTTTTATAAAGATGTAGAATCATGTTTTGTTATGATTGAATGATTTTTATATATTTGTTGATATGGATAGAGGAATATATGATGAATGGAAAAATGATATCTTTTGAACATTACCTTAAATTTTTTTAAAAACAAATTGTTGCATATGGTAAATTTTATTGATAGATTTAATTCTTGAGTTAAACACTAATTTTTATGCACCAATATTTTTTCATGTAAACATAGAGTTTATTGTTTTTTAGGATTATTTATTGAAGAAATGTGATGATATACATAGCTTAATAAAATCATCATTGAAATTCAATTCGATAGATGAAAATGGTAGAACGAGAACATAAATTTCCTCCCTCACCATAATATGTGAATAAGGGAGAATCAAATTTAGATCATTAAGAGGGAGAGAAAAGACCTTAAAAATATATGTCAAATAATTTTCTCAAAAGAGGAATATAGAAGTGGTTTAATATTTATTATCAATATGGTAGATAAAAAACTATTTGATTTGAGAAAATTCTATATTGAAAATAAATTCTAATGTAAATATTGATGTTCTTATTAGATGATGATGACTAAATATTGAATTTTTTACAATTAATTATTATTAAGTAAATGAGTAAGTTGAAATAAAAATATTTCCTAGATTATCTAATCTATAAGTAAGATATAATTTATTTCATTCTTCATTGATACTTAGTTTTTTAGATGGATATGGGTTATAGAAGTTCCATATGATGATTGTTTTTAGTTCAATAGATATGGATCAATAAGAAAAACATTATATTCACCAAAATAAGAATTTATAATATTATTGGATGGATAAGATGATTGATTACATCATAATGGGTCTTTATAAAGTCCACTACAAGCAAAACTGAAGTATTAAATATACATCTGAAGGACCACCATCACTATTATGCCTCCCACTATTCTATTGATTTAATGACACCAAACATATTTAAATGTGTTTTATTTCTTACATTAAATGATTTTCATCAATCTCTAACAATATCATGTTATAACATAAGATGTATAATGGGAAATGTATTTTCTGAAAAGTTATTTTCTTGTAGTGACTATCCTAAAACCATAAAAAGATTTCAAAAAATATTTAGGGCCTATGTGGTGAATCCCATTGTTGTAGGTAGAAAAAATACCCTTTATAGTTTCATTGGATAACCATAGGCTTTCCCTTTAGATTCCATAAGTATCATAACCCCTCTGAATAGAAGGAGCACATGGATGGTTTGATATCTTATAAAAAGAGTATACCAGAGATTCGTTGGTATCATATAGTGAATTTTTAGTGGTAGGTATTCAAAACAAAACCTAAAAGAGGATACCAGGTTACTTTTGGTGTTGGGACAACAACTTTGAACCAAATATTATGATGGGAAAATTTCATTGAATGTAATATTTAATAGATTAAAGACCCTCAATTATTTTTATAATATTTTAAATTATTTTCTACTATATTAATTAAGACCTTAATGGCCTTTTAAATATACATTGACTTCGAATATCCATCAGTAACATTATAATATATCAAAATCTCTTCTCTATTTCTATATTTCCGCAATCCTTTTTATCCATTGTCGAATGTGTGAAAATTGTAGTATCTTTTCACTCTCTTTCTTATTTCAATTTTCTTATAATTTTCTTTATATTTGTTTAGATATCCATTTTATTTTACAAAGTGATTACTTATTTTAAATCCTTCAACATTTTTCCTTATTCTAGTTTTTATGCTCGCTAACAGTAAAGTGAGGGTTTATGATTTTCATGAAATATTTATTTAAAATACAATGGACAAATATCATTGTAGTTTCCATATTTCCCATTCAATATCTGGTGTCTTTTTTAATTATGGTTTCTCACTAAAACCTAATAATTGGGGGAATTTTTTGGTATATTAGATAGAGATAATTCATAGGGAATAATAAAATAAATCCTTAAGTGATTCTGATAGTTAGTGTAAGTGTTATTTTATATTTATATTCAATCAATATTACCAACTACTTCACCATATTTAATTTCCAAAATCTCATTTCTCTATCTCTTTAAATCATTCATTTATCCAATTTCATAATCCGTCCAACATTATTAATAAATTTATTCTAAAATACCTCTCTATTTTATTATTATTCTTAAAATATTTAATATAAATATATTTTTGTACTTTTTAAAATGAATATTTTATTATTCACATAAAAATATTTTTAATTCTTAATCTTTAATTTTTTTTTGTTAATATATGTATTTTCAGTTTAATTTTTAAATTGAAAAAAACCTCATTCCCCCTCATTCCATTTTACTCAACTCTGACAATCATTTGGTATCTGAAGGATCATAAATTTATTGTTTTTTTCAAATTCATCTAAACCAAATTTATAATAACTCTTAATTTAATTTATCAATAAATATACTTTTTATTAAATGGTTTTTTCAAATTACCATTATTCTCTCAAAGGATATGCCTTATGTCATGGCATGTTTTTTGATGGGGATAAATTATATTATTAGAAATCAAGAATGTATATGTTTCCTACTTCTATAGGATATAATTTTATAAGATTATATTTTATGGTTATACTCATTCAACTAAAAGAGAATAAAAATACCCATAGTGGTATTTTAGAATTTCAATATGACATTAAAGAAATGAGTGCATTAAATAATAGTATAGATTCTAATGAGTTCAATATAAATTATTCGTGTAAAATTATTCTTCAAGTAATGAAATTATTATATGTTGTGAATTAATTAAAAATATTTTTAAGTAAACAGGTCATTAACATTATTGGAAATATATAGGGCGTTTCTTTATGAATCCAAAAAACTCTATCAATATTTTATTTTATTTTATTATCGATATTTGTAATGGTCTAAATACTATTTGTGACACTATTTACATAAAACCATTAGTCATAAAAATTATTTGTGATTAAACATGAAGTTGGAAACCAAAATAAACCATTATTTATGAATATAATAATGTTAGTAATATTTAGGATGAAAAACTCATTGGTTATCACTCGATATATGAGATAAAAATGATGAAAAAAGAGAGAAAAGAGGCTAAAGAGATCAATAGAACAAAAATTACAATTCCTCCCTTGAAGAACAATGATAACTCACCGGAAAATTACATCATATTTTCCAAAATTACAATGAAAATGGAAAATTACATGACAAATAAGAGATCCTCTCTACACTTCAAATAAAAAAATCAATATTTTTTACATGCTTCAGTTTCAAAAAGAATGGTAACCTCAAGCCATATTGCACCAAGAACATGAAAAATTAAAATTTCAAGAATAAAGTTACCAAAAAACTAATTTTTTGGACTTTAATAACTAATGAGGCACACTTTCAATATTAAAATCATGCGATGAATGTCGTATGTGTCTCATAGAACATGTTAAGATAACAATTGAGATTTATTTTATTGTTCATTACACTCCATATGATTCCACTTCACACTCTTAAACTTTTTACACTTATTTATTATGTTATGATGATATTATTCCTCAAAAACTAACATCAAAAAAATTTCTATTATAAACCCTAGAAGTTATTAGATCAAAAAAAGACACCAAATCTTGTAATTTTGGAAAAGATATGATTTTAAATGAAATATATGATTTTGATTAAAAGTTAAAATAATAACCAAATTTGGAAAATTTGGAAGTTAAAATTTAATATATTAAAAATATTCATTCATGTTTGACCCATGGGGAAAAAATTTTAATTGTGATTTCAGTTTCAAAACTTCGAATGGTAAATCATTATGTTTTCGATTTTTCAAAATAGTCTATTGTTTCAAAAAAAATAGAAGGTTACATTTGACAATGTAATTTATCAAAATAAAATTTGTATTTATTATAATAAATTGGTCATATATTTCACTAATTAAATAATAAAATTGATTTATAAGGTAAAAAAATAATTATTCATCTCAATTCTTTTTTTAATGGAAGAAAGCTCTCTAAAACACCAAAATCATTTTTATTTAACTTATGCGGACCTATGATATGTGTAAAAACGATATAGTTAATTATTTTTTTATATAATAATAGATTGACATGATAATCCATGTGGTATACTGAGAGAGGGTTCTCAATGTTTAAGTAATGTGATATTTCTGAATTTAATCATCTTGGGAACATTGATGGTGGAGACATCACATTTAGAGACGATTCAAAACAAAAAGTGAATGATTTTTTTATGATTTTTTTCTATAGCTACACTATATTTTATAATTTTTACATTTAAATATATTGTAGTGATATTTAAATACTATTAATCAATTATGGAATATAAATTTTATAAATACTTTTTAAAATGAATTTTAATGTTTTAATTCTAAAATAATGATTTTATTTACCATGTATTGATTTAAAAATTAATATATTATTTATTTAAAATCAATTTAATATAAAGTAGTTCTATGTTAGAGTGAAAATGACTATGAATCATGGATTTGGCATTTCTTCCTACGTCATTTAAATATTTACTCTCTTTCCAAACTAAAAAGTAACTGACTATTATGAGATTTAGAAAATTATATTTTAATAATATCATTGTCTTTGGACCTTTAAATATTATAAAACAACCTATGTCCTCTTTAAAAACTAAAAACACTTTTCTACACATATTAATCCATTGAACTAGTTCACCTTGAAATTTTTTATAAAACAATATCTCAAATATCATAGGTAAAAAATTAAACCATTGTATTTATTGAAAACATTTTTAGATTTACAAGTGTTTTTTTGCATGTAAGAATAAAGACTGTTTTATTTTATCATATTTTCATGGAAAATAAAAAATTAAAAGGCTATAAACTCTTACCATTAGAAGATAATATTGTGGATATATTGATAATAATGAATTTTATGATATTGTCATGTTCTAAATCTTATCAAAACTATTTATATTCTCCCAGAACACCTCAACAAAATTATGTTTTCGAAAGAATAAATAAGTACCTCTACGAAAACTATAGCACTCACTTATATTATTTTTCTCTTACTCAGTTCTTTTGGGTTGAGATGGTAAATAATGATCTCTTTGTACATAAATTTTCCCTTATATGACCCATCTTAGGAAAGATCCATTATTAAATTATGGTAAAATTAAAAAAAATTATTCTTCTATATATTATTCAGTTATAATTTATTTATCCTTAATACCTAGGGAACTCTTGAAAATTATCACCATATATCCATAAATTTTTTATTTATGTGGTTATAAAACTCATGTAAAGAATACCAAGTATTTTATAAGATGTAAATTACCATATAAGAGTATATTGACCTCAAATTCAATAAGAGTGTTGCTAATTCATTTTCCCAAAGTGATGATTATGTTGAGAAACCATGATTAAAATTTCTTAAAAATTTATTCTAAATAAATATATGATGTTCTAGAAACCCCATCTAATTCATAACCCTTGGATTGTATTTATTCAAAATGTCACCCCCTTGAGAATGTTAACAATACATAATAATCTAGAACTCATACATTATGGTCAGTCATAAATGAGATTCAACATCAAGATTTTCTATTTCATAATGAACTATATTCACATGACGATGCTAGTAATATGGTAAATTGGATATATCACATAAAATATGATGTTAACCAACTTAAAATAAATAATTTTATTACTCTCATGGAATTTCATGATAATCATCATATTACTGTTACTATGTTTTTTTGAGACGAAATAGATGATCAATAAATTATAAATCATAACAAAGAATGACTTGTTTCTAAATGATATTATCAATAATTGGTTATTGATTATTTTAAATCATTTTCACCATTATAATGAATAGAATCCATTGGAATATAATTTTCAATGACCACACTAGTGAATTTTAAAAGTTTATGAATTGTTTTTAAAAGTGATTTTTAAATAGTTTTATTTATTAAAATGTTTTTATAGACCTAAAACAATGTTATGAAAATTCTATTTTTTGAATATCATTTTTTATGATGTAAAAATCTATTTATGACCTAAATCATGCCCTAGGATCTTTGTTTGAGAGGTTAAACAAATTTATTTTATTAATCAATATTAAAAAGGGAAATGTCCATTCCACCCTTTTATCTCCAAAAATTGTCAATTCATTTATTAATTATTAATGAATATATTTACTATATAATTGTAATCTAAACTAAATAAAATCATTGCAATGGATTGTCTGATTTAATGATTAAATAGTTTTCATGCTTTTTAAAGGAAAATTTTAATTATTTCATGGATTTCAAATTTCATAAAACAATTAGTGGGAATTTTTAATTCAAAATAAATACATTAGTGAACTTATAAAGTAGTTTCAAATGTACAAAGATAATAAAATTATATCACCCATGACTAAAAATTGTAAGATACTTTTGGATGAATTTAGTAATATGGTTGACAACAAGATTTATGAATGTATTTTTAGAAGTCTACATGACCTTTATATGACCTTTCCAAAAATAATTTTTACTGTTTTCCTTGGTGACAATTTCCAAATCTATAGAAATTAATCACAATTAAAATCACAAAAAATAAAATTTTCATATTTAAAAGTAACTATACACCTTATTAAATTTTGTATTAAGTAAAAATATTTTGAAAAATATTTTTTTATGTTGCTTTTGGTGAATACCAACTTGATAGGAAAGGTAATAGTTGAAATTTTCATGGACATGGATAATAAGTCATCTAATGGAGTACTAAGATGTATAAAATTTATTCCCTTTATAGATATGAAGTTTTATATATAGATGTTTTTTATTTTTGTAACCATGTTATATTACGGAATGATTATCTCTTGGAATTCGAGTGAACGTATTCTTACATCCATATAAGATGTGAAAAAATATTGTTATTAGTTCCATTATGTCCCATATATAAAACTATCACACTAATCATATCAATCAAATAATCCAACTCTGATAATATTACTTTCAAAAGGTGATATCATGCTTTACCTTTTTTTAATACCATCAACATGATAATATATTCACTAAACCCAACCCTTATAAACACTTCAAATTCATCATAGGAATGTTTGGTTAGATTAATTTTTCATATGTATCATTAAATATTCAAAGGATTGATAATTTATTTGTTTTTTATATTTAAAATTTACTGATATAGTAAAAAAAATTGTATTTTTTTCAACCCTTTCGTAATTACGGAAAAATTATGTAGGTGTAATTATTTATGGAAAAAATTAATATATAAATATAATAGAGTGGATGTGGTTGTATCCAAGAATCTCCTATTTATTTTTATTTAAAATATTTGATTGATTTTTGGATCCTTTTATTATCTTGGGTTTGATTAGTGGCTTTTAAATGCTTATATTTTTTGAGACACCGATTGTATTTTTTATGGATTACTAACCAAATCTATGATAAACATTAAACATGAAATGATTTTAAAAATTTGATGTAATCTTTCTTATCTTTTTTATAGGTTATGATGCCTTTAAATATCCCAATAAATTATTTTATAGGGAGATTACATTTTTAATATTAAAGTGATCATAAAAGAAATACATTTGTATAAATTGGTTCTAAATAATTTATTTAACTCTTGATTTTTTTTTAAAAATAACTTTTTATATGTATTATTCTTCTCATGAAAATAATTTTTAAATAATATCTGTATTTGAATATGTTTTCCAAGGATTTATAGATAATATTTTTTGAACAAAATTTTCCAAAATTTAAACCATAAATTTTGTATCTCTCGAATGATAATTAACGATGACAAAATATTTTTCATTTTCATTTCTTTTATTTACTATAAAACCATATGTGTGTCCTTGATTATAATCGCAATTGTGGTGACGTTTTATATGCTTATATAATGGTTAATAATTTTTTATCAACAGTGATGATGTTTATAACTGATAAAATGCCAGGTTAAGGTTGAACGTTTTTTGGATGAAGATTTATTATTACACTTCAAGGTGGGGAATTCATGGTATCAGGGTAAGATATTTTTAAATGTTATCATAATTACCATTCTATAATTTAAACTTTATTAATTTAATTCAATTTTTATTTATTATTTTGGGATCATAAAAATGGAGTATATTTTCTTTCTTCTAACCGTTATTTGGTTTTAATGTGCAAAAACACTCATAAATATTTTTCATATTTTAACATAATTTATGTACATATATTCATGAATATATCATGTTAGAATAGTTGAAGGAAAAATAGATATTTTGACTAATAATTTTTAATGTCCTGGAGTGAAGTTACATTATCCATTGACGGGTTTTGAAAAATGTGTAGGAGTCACATTGAGATTCCTATAGAAACTGGTATAACAAAATACATTATGAAGTGCCACTAAATAGCTACTATAATTCATAACAACTTACATAAGTAACATAACCCCACATTCCATCTAGTGAAGGATCATAAAATCTATAATAAACATGCACTATATAATTTTGAATAAAAAGAGTCCATTGGATAGTTTATGGAAGTAGATAGTGAAAATGCATCATTATGTAGTCCACCAGCTACCCAAAAATGGCTTTCGGGTAACTCATGGTGCCATAACATCAGCTCCAAACACATTTATATGGTGGAAAATTTTTATTTTATAAAATTTTAAATATATTAACAAACCAGGGTGACTTCTATATGATTAAAGAATCTTTTACAAACTATAAATATATTCCTTGTTGGCCTTAGAAATATACCTTCTCTCCCAATCTCTAAAACCAACATGATGGGATTCCATAATCTCCCTCAAAGATATCTCAGTTCAAAAAAGACATTTCCATTATAAAATGTATTGAAATTTTAATATATCATCACACTCTTTCATATTCTCATTCTATCATAGTTTTGTTTATATTTTTTAGAGATAATTGAGTTAATAAAAAATTAATTACTTTAAAGAAACCCACTAATCTTCCCACTTATTCTAATATTATCACTCACTACTATTAATGTGATGAGATTTTTAATTCATTCCACTTAAATTTAAAAAGAAATGAGATAATTACATTAAAGATTATATCATCCCCATTAAAATGTTATTTTTTTGGTATTTATAGTTTCATTATAAAAACATAAAAGAGATAAAAATTTATTCTATCTTGTATATAGTTAAATAAAAGTGACTAATACATTAAATCCTAAGGAAATTGGGTTTGTAGATAGATTGGATATTTTAAATCTATTTCCTAAAAATGTTACAATGTATTATTCCATATTCACATTAATATATGTCATTTATTTATCACCTTTAATCATACATTTATTCATTTTTTAATATATCTATGATGCTTAATAAATTTACCCCTAAATTGACTATTGTTTTGTTAGTATACATTTATTATTTTATTTAATTATATTATTTTTATTTTCATTAGATTTTTATCACATTGAATCATTTTAATTTCTCAATATTTTTAAATATAGAATTTATTCTGTGTGTTTTCCCATTTTTAGTGGGAAATTTTCCCCACATCATTTTACTCTAATTTTTCCTATATGCACAAAAATAAAAATAACCTAATGAATTTAAAATGTGATGAAAATTTATATATATTGGAAAAATAGAAAATATGTTCATGAATGTAAACTCATTATAATCTAAAAAACTTACGTGATCCTAATGTATGTGTAGCAGATAAAGGCTAAAAAAAGATGAATATATAATGTTAAGATAAAATATGGATGCATGTGAACATGAAATCTATCCTATATTAGTACGTAAAACTGTATATAATGATAATAAAAAAATATTTTGAATTTCATGAGATATATTACTACAAGGTGATTACAAAATCTATATATGATATACGAGCTTCAAAAGTGTAATGTCCCGACCCGTGTGCCACAAAAATGGTGCCCTGATCTCATTAGTCATATGGATCCAAGTATAGACCCCCATATGATAGAGGCAACCAATAAGCATTAATGGTCTAATAAAGGTAACGTGGGGAGACTAACTGCTATATTAGTACTAATAAAAAGAAGAAATAATTAACAATGTAAATAGTGTAATATTACCAAATTTATACGAGATAATATATCCAATGCCAAATAAAAGTCAATGAATGAATATTATATAATGTAAAAAATAGAATACGTATAAAAAGTCATAAATATGACAAGGATTGAGTGAAAAATTGAATAAATACGAGAATCATTCTCTAGAAGGTATCCTAAGTACATCGACATCCGCTAATAAAATTACCCCACGTCTAGTCCTACCCAATAATGAAAAAAGAACAAAAGAAAGTTCAGATCCAAACCTCCAATTAAAATATCTATTAGTGTACCAAATGGAACCATGAGCATGGTGTCACATTAACTAAATTGGCTACCACCCATTGTCTCTAATGAAATCTAGTTTGTGAATACAAACTAAATAATTTTTATAGTTTGATAAAGAAATTTTTAAATAAAAATGTAACTACATCGTATTTATCTTCCTCATGGACATCAGAAATACCATAAAAGCTTCATCCAAAGAATGAATATGTCATAATGTGTAATCATGTATATACATGAATATATTTAAATATATATATATATATGTGAATATATATACATGCACCAGTAAGAAACTAATGTGTACGACCAAGGAATCCACATTTGATAATAATAATGATGAAGACGAGAATCATTTTTAAGTATGGGCCCAAGTCTAGGAATCCTTATATGGGATACATAGCAATATTCCCTTCAATCCAAATCGATGATGTGAAATATCATGTCTGACTTCCTATTCAATATCATGGAATGCATTTTTCAAAAAAAAATATGTGAAACACCATGTACAACATCCAAAACAATGGGGGGTAAAGCATATTGTCCAAAATCATTAATTGATTCCTCTAAATAATAATCATATATAAGGTTGTCCCACATTCCCTATGACTGATTGGCCAATGTAGTACATAAATATGATCTTTTTAATTCTAAATGAATACTGTAATTCCATTTACCAATGATCCCATATAAGGTATTATTACATTGGATTCATTGGTCCGTACAAGTCTTTATAAAAATATTAAGGAAGTTCACATTCAATAGTTGAAATAATCTTTGAGATTTCATTCATTCCATTATTAATAAAAACTGTACTATTAGAACATATCATTTATTATATACATGAATTTCATGGGGATCACACATTCCATAAAAACATTCTATTATCTCTTGTTAATCAACCCTTTATCATTAGATAAAAAACCTCAAATGTTGTTTTATGAAAAAATGAATCCATGGTTTTAGTACCATCAAAATCAACTAAATTAATTTTACTAAATTATTCCCTCATAATTTTTAATCATACCATATATGATAAAAACAAAGAGGTTTATCCCCATCCATTTATCATGTCATTTATATAATCTAATGAAACTCACATTATAAGGTATTTTGGGATTAGATCATATACCTACAACCATATTAGGGGATCAAAGGAGAAGACATTTGATGTATGTATTTAATTAACGAAATTTTAGAATTTGAAACTAATATAGAGGATTTATGACATGTAGAATAATGAAAATAGTATATAAATGACTAATATTTTAGAGAAAGTACTATAGACCCACTACCTCATTCTTTTGAATCATCACTCATCCATCTTTTGGATTTGATTGAAGCTGTAATGAGTGAAAAGGGATGAATCAACATACACCCTATAAATAGGGCATATGATCTCACATGAAAATAGTGCCAGATATAGAAAAAGAAACAACAAAATGAGGTAAGATTAGTTGTATCATTTTCTTTATTATTCCACCACATCTGATAGCGAGAGATTTTTACCAGGAATGAAGGAGAACCACAATGGTGGATGAGATAGAGAAGAGAGTATTTTTTAGGGATACACATAACTAAGTGTGGGTGTAAATATGGTGATTATACCTTAAGGATTTAAGAAAGAAATTGGTTAATTTTAACCTTTTTGTGATGTTAAAATATAGGTCAAGCGATTAGAAATTTTTTAATCCAATGATGTGGATCCCATGAATAAAGAGCCACACCACCTCTCACGGCATGTTCCTAACTAGAAAAACCATGTGTATCCTGTTACCTCACCTCTTAATTTTTCTATATACATTAAAAACATTCATTTTCAAAAAAAATTCTATTTATCAAATAGTTCACTTCCATTTAAATAGGTATGGTTGAACCACATGGTTACTACTAACTATGACCAAATCCTTACCCTCTGACTTATACTTCTATAAAATATATTTTGAAGCTTGAAATTTTAAAAGTAAAATTAATTTCTCGAGAAAAAAATTGGACAAAAAACTCATTAAAAGAAACACTTTTCCATTTTTAATACTCATTATAACATTATAATGCTTGTAATAATGTTTATACCTTTCAAAAAAAACTTTAAATCTCTTTGAATTTTAACCGGCCGAAAATATGAGATCTTAAAACTTCACCACCGTAAATATTCTCATTTTAATGAAATATTTTGGGAAAAAATTTCACATAAACTATCCATGTCTGTAAATGTTTACTAAATTGTTTGTATTTTATTTTAAAATATCAACAGGCCTATAAGAATCTCTTCTAATACATAGTACATAAATATCCAAAACATGATAAAATAAATATATTTAAAATTGAATCATTTATGTGAAACTCGATCTACCCATATAACCCAATAAATTATCATGGAATAATCTCCACAATCATTCGACCAATGTGACTCCCCACCATAGGACATAGTCTTAAGTATATGATTTGTGAGTATCATTACTCCCATCATTTGAATTTCCTATTAGAACTCATTTAAATAATTATAATAATTATCTTGGAAAAATTACTAACATGATACACTGATCATACAGGAGGAATCTTCCTCTAGTTCTAAACTTGAATAAAATTGTTGAATTTCAATAAACCTATTGTAGACATGCAGTGTTAGACTTTCCTTAAAAGGCTCTCGAAAGCCTTTATAATCCACAAATCTGACCCTAGTGGAATTATTTAAGTGTTTTATCATATGACACAACAAACTATTAGAGTAAAAACATGTTTAACCACATTCGATAGACTACTTTAGTGAATAAATGGATTTTAAATTCGATGCGTCATTTTAAAATAGAAATATGATGTTTTTAAACCACTGTGTTCCAAGATCATTATGGGTATTAAAAATAAATTCTGTAACTAACATAAAATCATGTATCCATACAAAAAAATCCTTTATCAAATATTCTTTCACTTTAAATCACTTGAAAGTGCATGTAGATGATCTGGAACCATTATATGGTTTTTATCCATCCCGGTTCAAATGTCTATATTCATACATTACCATGTCTTTAATTAAAACCCTACCTAGTATTTCATGAGAAATGTAGACATATATTAATCCATTTAAAAAGTGGAACATGAGATCTAAATGATCATTACTTGTCCATTCAAAGGAACCACAACGATTATCACATGAGGTTCACCCACTGACGATTAATGTTCCACTCCCAACCATAGGATTATCTATTTCATAGTTTAAATTAAACAAAAACTCAATTACCACATCCCATGAACCTCTTATTTATGGACATAAAAATTGGAATGGCTATGATCTCTTACATTCTGAGTGCTATGGAAAATTCCAGCCACTCCCTATTATCAATTTCAAAAAACGGTTCCCATATTGCTCACTAAACATGATTCATACATAGTGTCACTACCATCAAATATACAATGGTGTACTAAAGAACATATGTATTTCTATTAATTGATATTTTAGCATATTTATCATGTATTTTATTCATAAAAACAAAAAAAATCATTAATATAAGTACCTTAGTTAGGAGCTGACGCTCCCTGAACATATTCTTGATGATGTTAAGATATTGGGCATGATCATTACTAAAATGGGAGTACACTAAAATTATATCGAGAGGCATGTATATTTTTCTAGATATAGTCTCACATCAACCAGTCCATACATTCCATTACCACCACTAGATACCATATTAATAAACAATCCATTCCAAGGTTCAAACATGGGTCAACCATCTCTTACAGCTTCCTTTAATTAATCTAAATATAATGGTTTATATTCCGTATAGATTTACTCCTTTTAAGACATAAATCCTCATCTCACTTCCAAAATCTCACATATATTCAACTTACACAATTAATACATGCTAAAAGTAAAAATTAGATTTTCTATATATAGTGGGTGTACATCCCATACACGCCAATTCAATACTAAACACACACTACCATGGGTCATCCATCAAGAAGGTCACGGGAACCGTGCTATATGAAATTTAACTTTTTAACATTCCATGATATTACAAGAAAGTTATCTTAAAAAAATGGCAACCCAATTGTGAAACAAGTCATCATATGATCTATTATCTCATGGCATCATTTCCAAATTTTAAAGTGTCTATTGAAAAACCACTAGAAACATGGACTTGGAACCCGAACATTTCTTCCCATTGATACCTGTTATGATTTCAAAAAACCCACTATACTTGATTGTAAACCCATGCACCACATTTCATATAAGGAAAATCCCATGAACGATTCATTCAACATTCTCGTATCTGGTATATAAAAAAGATAAATTTCCAAAATGTAAATTTAAATCCTAATACAACATGTCTCTTTGGTATCCCTCAATAATACAAAATGAAACTAACCTACTAGGGTCTAAGTAAAAGGTATGGGAATCTAGGTATCTTTTCCAAACCTATCGATATACACTCTAAACAGGGCAACTGGGTTTGTCCACCTAGCCTTGAGTTCTCTCACATGACAACTACATCCCACTTAAGGGTTTCTATGAAACGACATCGAATGTGCCAGAAAATTCTATCTAAATAGATGAACTAATATAGGTAAAATATCAACGACCTGCATGGGTCATGACCTATCAATGCCAAATAATAAAGAGTTAACACTCATCAAGTATCCATACATGATAAATAACCCACAAGGATCAAATTACCAAACATGTAACCATCAACCTAGTGGGATTTAGTTAAATATGAGTCATACATATAAAAAGTGACACTCAAATTGAGCCTTATGTATAAAAATATTTTCAATCATTTACTAAGGATCTTTTCTCTAGGGACACTACCATAAACTGGATAGCCAAAAACATTAGTATAAATTTTTATTCTATAAAAAAAGACACTTCTAAATGATCACTAAACCGTACCGCCAAACAAACAAGTAAAATAAATACTAGGAATAATTCATCCTATTTTCATGTATATTTTCACATTATTTTTCAAGGAAACTATCCAACCATCATTTAAAAGATAACCCTACATGATGGTTATTGATATAGACACCAATATGAGGTTTAATTTCAATGAATTCAATTGATTCTCATTTTAATACAACATGTAAATTCATTCATATACATGGGATATCAACTACAATTCTTCATGGAAAACTATACAAAGAAAATTATTCATCTTATTCCACACAACATTGAGAAAATTATCCTATGATTTTGTGTTTGACCATTTATTTATAACACATTTAGGTGATTAGGATTAGTTTAACAAAATTTCAACCATAATCCATATAGAAAAATTATCCTAAAATTTTATGTTTAACCATTTATTTATATGGGATGGTCATTTTAACTATTAGTCTCTCCCAATTGAGAGTGTTTCCTCCTAGGGTTTCCTAGGGTTTGAGTACCCCTTCCGTTTATCGGATGGTGGCTCCATCCTTCTCTGCGCATTCTGCCTCAGTGCGGAGGTTACCTCGTTTCTTCGGATCCGGTGACGGGGGCTCGGTTTCCCCGTTCGTTGCTGTTAACCGAGCCTCCCGTGGCGAGGATTTTTGTTCCTCTTTGATCCCTTGTCCGCTGACCTCCTCCGTGAAGTGGTTGATCCACAAAGCATCTTCCGCAAAGTGGTCACCACATTGTTGTTCCGCGAAGCACCTGCCACAAAGTACATTTCCGTGTTGGTAGTTCGTGAAGTGTCCGCCGCGAAATATTCGCCGTGAAGAGTCTGACCCGCATAGTGATTCCGCAATGCTCCAGCCGCATTTTTCATATGCAAAGATCCTGCTGTTATGCTTGAGTTGCTCCGCGAAGGATGGTGGGAGCCGTGATGTGCGAACTCCGGGTCTGACCATCCAAGGGATATTGTCGACCGCGAAGATACCCTTCGGTGTCGGTTCATGCAAATGGGACTGTGGACGGAGGCCATGAAAGGGGCTTCTGGTCTAGGGACTCACTTTGTGGATCGGGCCTTGATTCAGGTGCATTTGGACTAGGCCAGGCCTGGCATACAGGACCTGTGGGGTATGTTGGGGCGCCAGCCTATTACGAGGAGTGAGAAACCAATTTACTAGGTTTTTTACAATGGATGCGGATTTTGTGAATCAATGGAAAACTTTGTCCCCGGCGGACAAAGAGAAGGGGGCGATAGAGGCCTCGAGACACAAATACACACTTTTGAATAAACGTATGTCTCTACTGGCTGTGGAAAAGTTCGTGGAAAATATCTCAGTAAATCAGGGGCTCTCAAAAACACTCTACAGAACATTTGGAAACTTGAAGCTGGAGTGGCTATTCGGGAAGCAGTGATCAATCGCTTTGATTTTGAGTTCATCAACAATAGATATCGAGATAAAATCTTGCAAGACCAACTGTGGTCCGTCGATAATCATCTCCTATTTATGGAAGAATTTAGGGGGGGGGGACGATATCCAGTGCATCAACCTCGCTTGCTCCCCCTTCTGGATACAAATTAGAGGAATCTCTTTCCACGCAAGAACAAAATGCGTTATGTGAGAAACATGGGACATTTTAGGCCATTTTATTGATTGGGATTGCTTAGATCCGATACAATGGGGCACAGGGGATTGGATCAGGGAAGAAATTGAAGTGTTAGAGCCCCTAATGAGGGGTATGTTCATGAAAATCGAAGACGCCAACACTTGGATTTCAGTCGAGTTCGAGAAACTCCCAATCTTCTGCTTCATTTGTGGCTGGTATGGCCACCTGGAAAGAACGTGTACCACAAAACAAAAGAGTGACTCAAGTAACATCATTCTACAATATGGCCCTTGGCTCCGTGCCAAAACGAATAAATATGCCTTCATCCCAGAGACGGAAAAACAAATGGGCCGCGACCGTCTCACGTTGGCACACACCAGTCAGATTGAAAACATATCTGAAAAAGAAATTATTCTTGGACCACCAGATTATCCTAGAGCTGGATCTCCCACTCAGAGTGTAAGAACCCAGTTTTTGCTGTGAAAGACTTTGGAATATTCTAGATAATATTCCAGGGCAGCGCCTTCAGACGGCGTGCGATTCCGAGCCATGGAGTGGCCGGAATTAAATTTTCAGTGCGTTCACTCTGGAAATGCTAAATAAATGAGATAACTCCTAAACGGAGTTCCGGATCAGGGATCCGAGTGTACAGATAGGTCCAGAATGGGGTGTTTACCCTAGGAACGACATAAAACTTATCGGCGCGGGATGTTTGGACCCCTCGCCCGCTTCTGGAACGTTAAACAGATTAATTAATTAATTAATTCGTTTAAGGGCGAAACGCTGGTATCTCTTAACGGTGACTCGGATTGGAAAACCGAGGCCACCGTTGAGTTCGGAGCATGCCGTTTATCCTAGGAGGGGTGTAAGTTTCGCGGGCGCGGGCCGTTTGTGAAAAATGACCCCATGGACGTTTTCGTAATTTGGCGGCCTCAGGCGCTAAGTTTAATAACTTTTGAACGGGGTCTCGGATTAAAATTCTGAGACCACCGTTGTGCTCGGGAGGTCATGTTTACCCCAGGGACGCCCTCCTTTTTGTCTGCTTCGGGAGCGGAGTCGGGGGTGTGTCGGGCGGGGTGTTTAAGTGTTTTTATTTAAACACGCACCCCCCTCCTTCCTCTTCTTCTTCTTCCTCACAACCCCTCCCCTCCCTTCCTCCTTTCCGGCGAGTTCTGGTGAGCTCTGGCGAGGTGAGCTCCGGCGAGCCAACTCCGACGAGGCAATGGCGCGCGGCGGATCGCGCGGGAAGCACCGGGTGAAGCCCAACAAGGTAGGCGGATTTGAGTTTTCCTCCCCTTCCTCATTTTAATCCTCATTTATGATCAATCGCACCATTGGATCCCCGAACAAATCCCGTGGTTGCGTAGATCCCGTCCCGAGCTTTCCGGAATGTTATCCGGATCAAATTTTCGACCACTGGATCGTTCCCGGTGGTCCTTGGAAATTTTCCGGCCACGTCCAGTTTCCGGCGAGGGCCGAAGACGGCAGACGGCGGCGGCGCAGGGCGGCGCGGGGCGGAGTAGGGCGGTCGGCCGGAGCAGGGCGGCGGTGGCGGCCTTCGACGACGGATGTCGGAAGCCGGCCGCGGCGCCGGTCGCGGGCGCCGGCTGGCGGAGGAGAGGGGGGTCGCGAACCGCGCGACCCCCGTGCGTCGACCACGACCCGCGAATCGCGGGTCGCTGTGGGGAATCAACCGGCCGCGAGGCGGCCGCTAGGCTGAAGCGAGCCGCGGCCAGCTGGCCGCGCCGGGGTGAACCGGACCCGCGGCTGAGCCGCGTGCCGGCCCAAGGGGCTTTGCCCCTCAGCCTTCGGACGCCCGTATTTCGGGCTACGGGCGTCCGTTTTGCGCACCGTCTGCGGCAGTGCGGATCTTGCGTCAAGATGGAGTTGTTGAGATGGTTTCAGGAATTTTTAATTCCGGAAACGTGGGGTCGCGGAGGCGCGACGTGTCCTTAAGCGGACGAGTGTTTCTTCCGGAAAATCTTGTTATGGACGGCGCGGACGCATCCGACGTCCGTTTCGAGCGCCGTCAGTTGCGTTGGGACCCTGGCGTCGAGGTGGAGGTTTGCAGGGTGGTTTCAGGCGTTGAGGCCGGAGTTGAGGCGTGGGCCCCACTGCCCGTCTTTTGAGTTGCGGGCAGCGTTTCCCGACTTTTTCACTGGTCGTCCGTTCGGGGCGTGCAAGCAGTCGTTTTTGGACGTTTTTTCGAGGGGATTGCAGTGGTGCAATCCGCCAGCCCTAATTCGGCACGATGATGTGGGGCCCAGGAGGGCCATTTGGGCATCGACAATGTTTTTCCATCTTTATCATCGGGCGACCGTTTTGGACAAGTGAGTAGTCCATCTTGTGTGCTTTTTCGAGAGGATCGCAACGGTGTGATCCGTTCGTCGAGTTTCGGGACCAGGTTGCGGGTCCCATGGGGCGCCGCTCGTGTGCGGTGTGTCGGAACGCATCTTTTTCTCCGGGTACCCGTTCCACGCAAGTAAGCAGTCAATTTGACGTGATTTTCCGAGAGCTTTGCGATGGCGCAGTCCGCCCGACCATTTTCGGGGACGTGGTGTGGGTCCCACCCGACCCGGCTAAGGTGAATAGTTCCTTTTTCACCGGGTGTTCATTTTGGGCGATTGAGTACTCAATCCCGTGTGTTTTTCCGAGGGGATCGCAGTGGCGTGATCCGTTGGTTCAGTTTCGGGATCTTGGGGTGGTCCCCACACGGGTTTGGTCATGATGAATAGTACCTTTTTCCACCTGTTGACCGTTTCAAGCGAGTGAGTAGTCTAACTTGCGTGTTTTTTCGCAAGGATTACAACGGTGTGATCCGTTTGGCTGTACGGAGCCTCTTGCGTGATCTTGAGAAATGTGGAAAGCATGGAAGGTGCTCCAGTGGTGATTCGCCCCACTTTGCTTGTAGCGGACCTTTAGCGAGTGATCGCGTACACTCCCGTGTGACTGATGTAAATTCTTGAGGTGACGTGATTGGTCGTGCCTGGGCCTTTGAGGTGGAGTTGTTATGTCACGCCTTCGCGTTGACGTTGGGTGCCGTGTGCACGATAGCCCTTGGGTTGGAGACATGGTATACTCTGGGAGTATACGAGAGCGCTTGGAGGTACATGTGGTTCGTAGCTGAGACGTTCGGGCGCTTGGTTGGGGTTGACTTGGGGCCACACGTCGTGTGGGCCCCATGTGCGTGTCGTGTTCTGCCTTACGTACTTTGACCTCTCGCAGCGTAGAGGGTCCCTCTGTGTGTTTGTTTGACCAGCAGGGTGGAGTTTTTCCCCTGACTCGGTGCTCGTTTGTTGACCAGTAGGGTTGAGTGGTCTCCCCCTGGTTTCATTCTCGATGGATTGGCCGGTAGCGGTGCTAGTGACACCCAGGGCTGGGGCAGACGCTGCACCTCTTTTGGGAGAGCTGTTCTGGAGTTGGGTGGTTGCGCGACACCCACTCCGTGTTCGGTCGGCCAGTGTTGTACCCTCCTGTAGAGATGACAGAGCGGTTCTGAGTTTTACCCTCCAGCGGGGCTGGGCAGTGGGTTACTCATCGACTTCCTCGGGCTTACCCTCCAGCAAGGCTGGGCAGTGGGTTTCTCACTGACTATTAGGGTCTACCCTCCAGCAGAGACTGGGCAGTGGGTCACCCGACGCTATTAGGGTCTACCCTCCAGCAGAGACTGGGCAGTGGGTCACCCGATGACCTCTTAGGGTCTACCCTCCAGCAGGGCTGGGCAGTGGGTCACCTTTCGTCCAGTTCCAGGTCTACCCTCCAGCAAGGCTGGGTAGTGGGTCGCCTGTCGACTTATTCCAGGTCTACCCTCCAGCGGGGCTGGGCAGTGGGTCGCCTGATGATGTAATTTGGTTTACCCTCTAGCAGGGCTGGGCAGTGGGTCGCCTGATGATGTATTAGGGTTTACCCTCCAGCAGGGTTGGGCAGTGGGTCACCCGATATCTGATTATGGTCTACCCTCCAGTGGGGCTGGGCAGTGGGTCACCAGTTGATGTGTTAGGGTTTACCCTCCAGCAGGGCTGGGCAGTGGGTCACCTGATATTTGGTTATAAATTACCCTCCAGCGGGGCTGGGCAGTGGGACACCAGTTGGCATTCCAGACTCAGTCCTTCCGACTAGGCTAGTCTGTGGATTTTCCTCCATGTTTACCAAAGCGGGACCCTTGGTTGTACGGGTCGATGTTGTGACGGCTTGACTGTGAGGAGACCTCTCAACTGCAGGGGATTGATGAGGCATGGTTTGATTTCCCTGGAACTCTCAAGTATGAGGGGTGCTTTCCCCACCGAGACGCGTTCTTGCGACGCGATCTAAAACTGTGCGGGCGAGTCAGTGCCGCCCAAAGCGGATAGTATCAAGGTGCGGTGACTGAGCCCCTTGGCTTGCGGTTTAGGGCAGACATGCGGGATGCTGGGCATCGGTGGTGTTTACCTCTGGGACTATTGGCGACTTATTTTCTTGGGCTGAGCTACGGGACGGAGATCCCCTTACGAGTTTGTTCGGGCTTCTTGACAGAGCGTAAGGATATGTATATAACTTGTTCCGGTACCCACTACTTGGGTTTTGGATACTCTCCTTCCATAGGAGGCGAAGACGCGCGGGGTGTGCCACATGCTTTCCGTGTCTAGCTTCTCGTGGTTGGACGAGTCTACTCTCCTGCTATAGGTAGCGAAGACTCGACGAGAAGTTCATCTTCTCACCGTTTCCAGCTCCTTGTGTCTGGACGAGTCTACCTCCTTTCTTTTGTTGGGTTGAGTTGGACTCTTTACTTCACTTTCAGTTGTACTCCTCTACTTTTTCTGTTCGCTCTACTGATCACCCTTCGGTACCTCCTTTGTTGCTCCCTCGAGCCTTTGGGGTATCCTACTGAGTATTTTTATACTCACCCCTGCTTGGGCTTTGCCCGCACTTGGTGTTCCCTTGCAGACGACGGAAAGGTGGAGCATGTCTTCAGTGGAGCGTAGAAGCTTGGGAGCTTGGACCGCGTGCGGTGGTCGTGGCCGGGTTCCAGGTGGGAGACCCGTCAGTTGTTTCCTTTTTGTTTACCTGTTGCCGGGTTATGGAACCTTTTCTGGTTGGGCGCATGTTTTTCCCCTTTTTCCTTTCAGCACTGTACTTTGTACTTATAGAGGTCGATGCACTTTGTGGTATTTTTATAGCAGTTGCCCTTTTACTTTTCTTTTTACTATGCACTTTTTCATTAGTTTGTTATGTGTGTGTGTACAGGTGCTTAGGCAAAGGCCTCCCCGAGTTATTGTTCCTTCGGCACTGGTCGCCAGCCCCTGGCCTATGGAGGCGGGCTTGGGGTAGCTGCGGCTTGAGCCCGGGTAGGGTCGGGTTGGTATCAGAGGTGGTTTGTTCCTTGGGACGTTGTTCGGACGTCCCTAAAAGAGGAATTGGTTGGGATTTAGGGCAGCAGTATTAACGTGTCTCGATAGCGGCTCTCAGGCCAGGGAGTCCAGTGATGGTGCGGCAGCCGACGTATCCATTCACCAGGACCTTGATAACCCGCTTGTCGACTCGGCATGATGAGACACTTGTTGCAGGGAAAATTTGGTTTGTACATCACATAGGACTGAGTCTTGACTGTCCTTCTTGAGTTAGCTCCCCATCATTGATATTGGTATATACATGTATGCTCATCTGACCGCGGCACTCCTTGATAATATTCAGGATGTCTCCGCGAAGACAGCTAGCCAGGATACCGGCTTGGGTTCGTGACAATGAACCTATGAGCTACGAGGACACAGTCCAGGACCCATCATGCGAGCCCCTTTTCTCTAGGTGGGCTGGTAGCAGCACCCCCACCTGTTGAGCAGCAGGCAGTTTCAGCAGAGCAGGCTGAGTTTGAGCGCAGGTTGAGTGCGCTCCGTGAGTTCCAGCGGTAGAGACCGCTGAGGTTCAGTGGTGAGCCAGACCCTCAAGCATCAGAGGTTTGGCTCGAGGCAGTGGTTCGCCTTTTCAGGCTTGTGCAGATGCCGATAGATCAGAGAGTGGCTTTGGCATCCAGCCTTTTCTGTGGATAAGCTTGGCGTTGGTGGAGTCTGGTGACTCAGTTTCTTGACGAGTCGTCGCTTTCGTGGGACGACTTCCAGTTGTTGTTTCGATAGGATTTTTTCCCCTCCTGCTTGCGCTCCGTTCGGATACAGGAGCTACTGCAGTTTCAGCTGGGAGGGATGACGGTGGCCGAGTACGCGGCTAGTTTCGCAGACCGTGCACGCTTTTACCCGGACTTGGTCCGTGACGATAACCTCCGAGCGCGGAAGTTTGAGCAGGGTCTCCGCTGAGAGATTCGTGCTGTCAAAGTACCCTTAGGCATTCCCACATATGCCAGGGTGCCAGAGCAGGCGCTGGTGACAGAGGGCTTCCTGTCATGTTTTGCGGTTGGTAGTGGTAGTGGGCGCGACGGAGCCGGGACGTCTACCGTAGCTAGCAGGCGCCGGAGGACAGGACCTCGATGCAGGTGGCCGTCCCACTGCCGGTATCAGAGACGTGGTCGTATACCCCTATGGCGAAAAGGTGCAGGGCCTCAGCCGAGGATTCCCTTCCGTGATTGGATCCCGGGCCGTGGTCGTACACCACAGTGGCGCCGGAGGGCACCAGGGAAGGCCAAAGAGAACCGGTGCTATGCTTGTGACGGGCGATGTCACTTGGCATGAGATTGCCCGACCCGAGTTGCTGAGAGCTTTGGGCAGGCAACAGGTGCACCACCACGACAGAGGAAGCGCCATGATCGGAGTAGTGGCCAGGAAGGTGGGGCTAGCAGAGGAGTGAGAGAAGATGAAGATGGGGGACGACGTTACGAGATCTCCCCATCACCAATAAGTGGTCCACGTCAGGCTCTGGGAGCTGACAGTTGGGGCCACGGACAGCCGCGAGCTTTAGATGCCTACGATCCTGCAGAGCATGAGATGGTGAGAGGTACCCCTTGCGGCCCTTCTACTACTTGCAGTAGAATTGTTAGGCTCTGCGTGTGAAATAATTCTCTCCTGGCTCCTTGTTTGAGGTGTTACCAGGGTGACGCAGGGCTTCGGGTGTAACCCTGTGGTGGTAAGAAGAAAGGCGCGAGACCTTTTCCTTTAGTCGATGGTGTTGGCTCCATCGCCCGTTGATCGTGTAAGAGAACATCGAATGTGGAATCTTGCGTGACCAGATATCCTTGGGTGTTCCACCATATGGATATTCTGAAGGAGGGAATCACCGAGCCTTGTTTCAGGTGTGGGCGGTGATTCCAGTCGCGACGTGCGACGTAGAGGTTTGACCGGGGAGGTGAGCAACCCCCAAGGGCCTTCGGGCCGTTTGAGACCGTGCAAAGGGATGGCGAGGTTTACTACCGCCTTGCCCTAACCCCAAAGTCTGGAGTGAGTGCACAACATCGGCAAGGGCTGACCTCGCATGAACAGATCAATCCTTTGGTCTGTGTGCGGTGGCACAGAGCTGTGCGTGGGTTCTTCTGGGTATGGGAAAGCCAGTTGTGGGCTTAGTACCCTGCGTTCTTCCCTGGTTTTGCTTTTCGAGGATGAAAAGATTGAAGGATGGAATGTTGTAAGAACCCATTTTTTGCTGTGAAAGACTTTGGAATATTCTGGATAATATTCCAAGGCAGCGCCTTCAGACGGCGTGCGATTATGAGCCCCGGAGTGGCTGAAATTAAATTTTCAGTGCCTTCACACTGGAAATGCTAAATAAATGAGATAACTCCGAAACGGAGTTCCGGATCAGGAATCCGAGTGTACAAATGGGTTCGTAATGGGGTGTTTACCCTAGGAACGACATAAAACCTGTCGACGCGGGATGTTTGGACCCCTCACCCGCTTCTGGAACGTTAAACGGATTAATTAATTAATTAATTAATTCGTTTAAGGGCGAGACGCTGGTATCTCTTAACGGTGACTTGGATTGGAAAACAGAGGGCACCGTTGAGTTCGGAGCGTGCCTTTTACCCTAGGAGGGGTGTAAGTTTCGCAGGCGCGGGCCATTTGTGAAAAATGGCCCCAGGGGCGTTTTCGTAATTTGGCGGCCTCAGGCGCTAAGTTTAATAAATTTTGAACGGGGTATCTGATTAAAATTATGAGACCACCATTGTGCTCGAGAGGTCATGTTTACCCCAGGGACGCCCTCCTTTTTGTCTTCTTCGGGAGTGGAGTCGGGGGTGTGTCGGGCGGGATGTTTAAGTGTTTTTATTTAAACACGCACCCCCCCTCCTTCCTCTTCTTCTTATTCCTCACAACCCCTCCCCTCCCTTCCTCCTTTCTGGCGAGTTCCGGTGAGCTCCGGCGAGGCGAGATCCGGCGAGCCAACTCCGGCGAGGCAATGGTGCGCGGCGGATCGCGCGGGAAGCACCGGGCGAAGCCCAACGAGGTAGGCGGATTTGAGTTTTCCTCCCCTTCCCCGTTTTAATCCTCATTTATGCTCAATCGCACCATTGGATCCCCAAAAAAATCTCATGGTTGTGTAGATCTCGTCCAGAGCTTTCTGGAATGTTATCCGGATCGAATTTTCGACCACCGGATCGTTCCCGGTGGTCCTTGGAAATTTTCCGGCCACGGCCGGTTTCCGGCGAGGGCCGAAGGCGGCTGACGGCGGCGGCACAGGGCAACGCGGGGCAGAGCAGGGCGGTCGGCCGGAGCAGGGCGGCGGCGGCGCTTCCGGGAGGCGGTGGCGGCCTTCGGCGGCGGTTGTCGGAAGCCGGCCGCGGCGCTGGCCGCGGGCGCCGACAGGCGGAGGAGAGGGGGGCCGCGAACTGCGTGACCCCCGTGCGTCGACCGCGACCCGCGAATCGCGGGTCGCTGCGTGGAATCAACCGGCCGCGATGCGGCCGGTCGGCTGAAGAGAGCCGCGGCCAGCTGGCCGCAGCGGGGTGAACCGGACCCGCGGCTGAGCCGCGGGCCGGCTGTGCGGACCGGGCCGGCCGGCGTGGGCCGGCCCGAGCAGGGCGGACCAGCCGGTCCGGGTTGGTCCGGCCCAAGGGACTTTGCGCCTCAGCCTTCGGACGCCCGTATTTCGGGCTACGGGCGTCCGTTTTGCGCACCGTCTACGGAAGCGCGGAGCTTGTGTCAAGACGGAGTTGTTGAGATGGTTTCAGGAATTTTTAATTTCCAAAACGTGGGGTCGCGGAGGCGCGACGTGTCTTTAAGCGGACGAGCGTTTCTTCCAGAAAATCTTGTTATGGACGGTGCAGACGCATTCGACGTCCGTTTCGAGCGCCGTCAGTTGCGTTGGGACCCTGGCGTCGAGGCGGAGGTTTGCAGGGTGGTTTTAGGCATTGAGTCCGAAGTTGAGGCGTGGGCCCCACGACCCGTCTTTTGTGCTGCGGGTAGCGTTTCCCGACTTTTTCATCGGACGTCCGTTCGGGGCGTGCGAGCAGTCGTTTTTGGGTGTTTTTCCGAGGGGATTGTAGTGGTGCAATCCGCCCGCCCTAATTCGGCACGATGGTGCGGGGCCCACGAGGGCCGTTTGGGCATCGACGATGTTTTTCCATCTTTATCACCGGGTGACAATTTTTGACAAGTGAGTAGTCCATCTTGTGTGCTTTTTTTGAGAGGATCGCAACGGTGCGATTCATTCGTTGAGTTTCGGGACCGGGTTGCGGGTCCCACGTGGCGGCGCTCGTGTGCAGTGTGCCGGAACACATCTTTTTTTCTGGGTACCCATTCCATGCAAGTAAGCAGTCAATTTGACGTTCTTTTCTGAGAGCTTTGCGATGGCGCAGTCCGCCCGACCTTTTTCAGGGACGTGGTGTGTGTCCCACCCGACCCGGCTACGGTGAATAATGACTTTTTCACCGGGTGTTAATTTTGGGCGATTGAGTACTCAATCCCATGCATTTTTCCGAGGGGATCGCAGTGGCGTGATCCGTTGGTTCAGTTTCGGGATCTTGGGGTGGTCCCCACACGGGTTTGGTCATGGTGAATAGTACCTTTTCCACCTGTTGACCGTTTCGGGCGAGTAAGTAGTCTAACTTGCATGTTTTTCCGCATGGATTACAACGGTGTGATCCGTTTGGCTGTACGGAGCCTCTTGCGCGATCTTGAGAAATGTGGAAAGCATGGAAGGTGCTCCAGTGGTGGTTCGCCCCACTTTGCTTGTAGCGAACCTTTGGCGAGTGATCGCATGAACTCCCGTGTGAGTGATGTAAATGCTTGAGGTGGCGTGGTTGGCCGTGCCTGGGCCTTTGAGGTGGAGTTGTTACGTCAAGCCTTCGCGTTGACGTTGGGTGCCGTGTGCACGATAGCCCTTGGGCTGGAGACGTTGTATACTCTGGGGGTATACGAGAGCGCTTGGAGGTACATGTGGTTCGTACCTAAGACGTTCGGGCGCTTGGTTGGGGTTGACTTGGGGCCACACGTCGTGTGGGCCCCATGTGCATGCCGTGTTCTGCCTTACGTAATTTGACCTCTCGTAACGTAGAGGGCCCCTCTGTGTGTTTGTTTGACCAGTAGGGTGGAGTTTTTCCCCTGACTCGGTGCTCGTTTGTTGACCAGTAGGGTTGAGTGGTCTCCCCCTGGTTTTGTTCTCGATGGATTGGCCGGTAGTGGTGCTAGTGACACCCAGTGCTGGGGAAGACGCTGCACCTCTTTTGGGAGAGCTGTTCTGGAGTTGGGTGGTTGCGCGACACCCACTCCGTGTTCGGTCGGCCAGTGTTGTACCCTCCTGTAGAGATTATAGAGCAGTTCTGAGTTTTACCCTCCAGCGGGGCTGGGCAGTGGGTTACTCATCGACTTCCTCAGGCTTACCCTCCAGCAGGGCTGGGCAGTGGGTTGCTCACTGACTATTAGGGTCTACCCTCCAGCAGAGACTGGGCAGTGGGTCACCCAACGACCTCTTAGGGTCTACCCTGTAGCAGGGATGGGCAGTGGGTCACCCGTCTTCCAGTTCCAGGTCTACCCTCCAGCAAGGCTGGGCAGTGGGTCGCCTGTCGACTTATTCCAGGTCTACCCTCTAGCGGGGCTGGGCAGTGGGTCGCCTGATGATGTAATTTGGTTTACCCTTCAGCAGGGCTGGGCAGTGGGTCTCCTGATGATGTATTAGGGTTTACCCTCCAGCAGGGCTGGGCAGTGGGTCACCCGATATCTGATTATGGTCTACCCTCCAGCAGGGCTGGGGAGTGGGTCGCCGGTTGATGTGTTAGGGTTTACCCTTCAGCAGGGCTGGGAAGTGGGTCACCTGATATTTGGTTATGAATTACCCTCCAGTGGGGCTGGGAAGTGGGACACCAGTTGGCATTCTAGACTCATTCTTTTCGACTAGGCTAGTCTGTGGCTTTTCCTCCGTGTTTACCAGAGCAGGACCCTTGGTTGTATGGGTCGATGTTGTGACGACTTGACTGTGAGGAGACCTCTCGACTGCATGGCAGTGACGAGGCGTGGTTTGATTTCCCTAGAACTCTCAAGTACGAGGGGTGCTTTCCCCACCGAGACACGTTCTTGAGACACGATCTAAAACCGTGCGGGCGAGTCAGTGCCGCCCAAAGTGGATAATATCAATGTGTGGTGACTGAGCCCCTTGGATTGCGGTTCAGGGCAGACGTGCGGGATGCTGGGCATCGATGGTGTTTACCTCTGGGACTGTTGGCGACTTATTTTCTTGGGAAGAGCTACGGGACAGAGATCCCCATACGAGTTTGTTCGGGCTTCTTGGCAGAGCGTAAGGATATGTATATACCTTGTTCCGGTACCCACTACTTGGGTTTTGGATACTCTCCTTCCAGAGGAGGCGAAGACGCGCGGGGTATTCCACGTGCTTTCCGTTTCTAGCTTCTCGTGGTTGGATGAGTCTACTCTCCTGCTATAGGTAGCGAAGACTCGACGAGAAGTTCATCTTCTCACCGTTTCCAGCTCTTCGTGTCTGGGTTGTCTACCTCCTTTCTTTTGTTGGGTTGAGCAGGACTCTTTACTTCACTTTCATTTGTACTCCTCTACTTTTCCTGTTTGCTCTACTGCTCACCCTTCGGTACCTCCTTTGTTGCTCCCTCGATCCTTCAGGGTATCCTACTGAGTATTTTTATACTCACCCCTGCTTGGGCTTTGCCCGCACTTGGTGTTCCCTTGTAGACGACGGACAGGTGGAGCATGTCTTCAGTAGAGCGTAGGAGCTTGGGAGCTTGGACCGCGTGCGGTGGTCGTGGCCGGGTTCCAGGTGGGAGACCCGTCAGTTGTTTCCTTTTGTTTACCTGTTGCCGTGTTGTGGCACCTTTTCTGGTTGGGCGCGTGTTTTTCCCCTTTTTCCTTTCAGCACTGTACTTTGTACTTTTAGAGGTCGATGCACTTTCTGGTATTTTTATAGCAGTTTCCCTTTTACTTTTGTTTTTTACTCTACACTTTTGCATTAGTTTGCGGCGTGTGTGTGTACAGGTGCTTAGGCAAAGGCCTCCCCGAGTTATTGTGCCTTCAGCGATGGTCGCCAGCCCCTGGCCTATAGAGGTGGGCTTGGTGTAGCTGCGGCTCGAGCCCGGGTAGGGTCGGGTCGTGACACAGAGTGAAGCGGGAGCTCATCCAATCCATCTGAAGGACAATTCCCTAACATCAAAAACATCGGAAATGAAACAAAATGCACCACTAGCACTTTACTCAAAGCCAAAGCAGTTGCACATTGAACCACCAGATCTGGACCCTGATCCACAAATGACCGAATCAGACACCCTAGAAATGGGGGCCCACTGAATGAAGGGATCACCATTTATGGGCCCAATTACCCATCAAACGTGGAAACGGGTGCATCACGGAGAAAGTGATGTTCTTATGGAAGTCCCCAAACCCGGGGATGGAAAAAGAAAAAACGAAATAGGGCAATCAATGGGGAATCCCACCAAAAGATGGAAAAAGATGAGTGGAGAAACATCTTCAGTGGAATTAAAGGCGTTGGCGGGTGAGACCCATCCCCACCTAGACCAATGATTGTTTTATGCTAGAACTATTGTGGGCATGGCAACCCACGAACGATTCACATGCTTCATCACAATTACACCCAAAGTCGCCCCGAAATAGTTTTCCTGTCCGAAACCATAATGGAAAACAAGGACACCAATGGCATTGCTCTAAAATGCGGCTTCCAAGGCTGCTTCCCGGTTTCAAGACAAGGCCGCTCTGGGGGCCTCTATCTCCTTTGGAAGGACAACTTCGACGTCAAATTTTTTTCCTTCTCCTCGCACCACGTGGCACCAACTATTCAGACAGATCATAACCCACCCTCGGCCTTTGTGGGACTCTATGGCTGGTCATCCAATAGTGATAAGGTGAAGTCATGGGACCTTCTCGACAAGCTGCGGCATGAACTCCTGATCCCTATTCTTTTCGGGGGGGGGGGGCTTCAATTAGATTATTTTCCACAACGAAAAAAGGGGTGGAATAATCCGACCCTTAGCTTTGATTTCAAATTTCAAGGACGCGGTCTCTAGGGAGGACCTCGTCGATCTGGGGTACACATGTAATCCATTCACATGGTTCCATGGTAATTTAGAAGGCATCCGCATCTCTGAGCATCTAGATAGATTTATAGGCTCAACTAATTGGATTGATCTCTTTGGCATGTTCCATATCAGCAACATGACGCTCAACTATTCAGACCAATGTCCTTTTTTTATTGATCCAGACAAGGTGAACGCAAGAGACAATTCCACAGACCCTTCAGATTTGAGAGTTTCAGGTCTAAAGACATGGAATGCGTAGAGGTTATCTGATCAAGCTTGAAAGGCACTCACGAGGATGTTAGTATAAATCTCCAAAATGTTGCATCCGATCTAAGGTCATGGAGCAACAAAAAATTCTGCCACCCCAATTGGAACTATGGTGTCCTTGGAAAGAAACTCCACAACCATCTCAAGAAACCCACATCCAATTGAAATATCTCTAATATTGGTGATACACAAAAATAACTGGACATGGCCCGACTTGTTAAGGAATTTTTCTGGGCTATGCGGGTGTGGGACACTCACATTAAATAAGGGGATGCCAATACCAGGTATTTTCACCAAAAAGCATCTGATAGGTGTCGGAAAAATGCTATCACATGCATCTCAAAACCCGATGGAAGCATTGTTTCTGACATCATTGGAATCCATGAGGCCTTGAGAGGCTACTTCCAAAACCTCTTCTCTACAGGAACCTCAATCATATCTGCTGAGGTGGAAGAGTGCATCAGACCTGTGATCACCGAAGAGATCAATAGGTAGTTATCAAAGATGTGACGGATGACGAGATATGCCTGGATCTGAAACAGATTCATCCCACTAAGGCCCCGGGACAGGACGGATTCCACCCCCTTTTTTTTAAATAATACTAGAAAATTATCGATCCCAACATTTGCAAAATGATAAAAACATATATGGACAGGGAATACTAGAATTTCCGCCATCAATGAAATAGTCCCCGTCCTCATTCCTAAAATCAAGAAACCTCTGGCGATCCCGGATTTTAGACCTATCAGTCTCTGCAATGTCTCTTACATGATCTTCTCAAAGATCATTGTCAATTAGCTGCGACCTTTTCTTCATGATATTATCTCTGAAAACCAAAGTTCTTTCGTGACCAAGAGACTGATCACTGATAATGCTATTGTATCCCACGAAGCATTCCATTTTATGAAATCACACTCCACCACGAAAAGTGGAACCATGGCCTGGAAACCGGATATGTATAAGGCCTACGACATAGTGGAATGACACTTCCTCAGAGTTGTGATACAGAAAATGGGCTTTTGTGCTGAATGGACTGATATGGTCATGAACTGTATCTCGACCGTCTCCTTCAGAATCGACGTCAATGGGGAGCTTACCAGAGGATTCACCCCATTCCGGGGCCTATTCCAGGGAGATCCCCTCTCCCCTTATCTTTTTATTTTGGTGGCTGATGTTTTCTCTCACCTTATTTCTAGTGCTACATCCTCTAATTCTATTCATGGGGCTAAGGTCTGTCATGTTATCCCACCAGTGCCACACCTCTTTTTTTCCAACGAACACCTCCTTCTTTCCAGAGAAATAATTAATGAATTCCGGATGGTCAGCCAAGTGATCCATCAGTACGAGAGGGCGTCTGGCCAGTAAATCAATCATGGAAAACCTGAAATCTCCATCAGCGCAGGGGTGCCCCTTCCCAAGAGAAATAAAATATGCACTTTTGGAGGAATCCATCTGGTTGAAAAACCCCAGAAGTATCTCAGGCTACCCACAGTGATTGGCCGATCCAAAAAAGAAATCTTCACATCTCTGGTGGACATGATTGATAAAAAAATTCAAGGATAGACCCCGAAATGAATTTCCAAAGCTGGCAAAGAGACCCTCAATAAAGCGGTCATCCAATTTATCCCCACCTATTTTATGTCCCTATTTAAGCTCTTGAAGGCCGTCATCGACCAGATCCATTCACAGACTACCAAATTCTATTGGGGGAAGAAAGAAGGAATGAGTAGACCCTACTGGATGGCCTGGGAGAAACACTGCAAACATAAAATAGAGGGAGGGATGGGATTCCAAAAGCTTATTCTCTTCAATGATGCACTGTTGGACAAGCAAGGATGGTTCCTTATTAACTTCCGATCAACTCTCTGTACAAGGGTTCTTCGTTCCAAGTACTATCCCAACGCGGACTTCCCTGCTTCCTCTCTTGGCCCTCGCCCTAGAGTCCTCTGTAAAAGCATTTGGGGGGCTCAAAATTTCCTGCAAAAGGGCTAGGATGGAGGATTGGTACTTGCACATCTATCAATATCTGGACTGATCCCTAGCTGATCGATAATGAATGAATGAGGGCCACATCCCCCACCCAACCAGGTCTTGAAGATGCCATTGTTAGCTGCCTCCTTTCTGACCAGGGACCAGGGTGGTGTGTGGAAAAGATTCATAATTGGTTTAATGAAAGAGACCAAAGAATTATCTTGAGCATTATCTTGGTTCCGAATGTAGTCCCAAACCTTCTCTTCATGATCAATGACATATCAGGCGAGTATACGGTGAGATTCAGGTATAGATTCTCTCTTGGAAACCACTCAGTCGTCCAGGTGGAGGTACTGTGGAAGTATATTTGGACACTCAACGTCCACTAAAAAGTATGCCAATTATGGTGGCAGTTGATCATGGGTACCCTCCCAACATTGAGCCTTCTCATTTACCGACATATGGCCAATGCCAATTTATGCCCTTTCTGCCCGCATATTCCAGAAACCCCTTTGAACGCCATCATTCACTGCCCAAGAGCTAGGGATATTTGGAATAAATGGTGTCCGGCTCCTGGCGCACCACTGGCCACAGTCTCCGACCTAACAAATCTTCTGATGTGTTGGTGCTCCTCCCTCTCCCCGGATAACACATGCTCACTTTGCACCCTGACCTGGATCATTTGGGTTCGGCGTAATGATGTTATTTTTCATCACGTTCATGAACCTCCTGAATTCTGGATTGAACGGGCCACCTCATGGATTTAGGGCTGGAAGGACCACAATGGACATTATACGCCAGGGGTTACCCCCTCATACCCCTCTCATTGAAATCCTCTAATAGAATAGATTCTTAAGATCAACGTTGACACATATCTCCCCAAGGATGGGCTCTTTTCCCTTGGCCTCCTAGCCAGAAACCATATGGGGAAAATCATTGTGGAAAAATACGAACCACACCATGCATTCTGGTAACCTACAGTGGCTAAGGCCACTTCCATCCATGATGGTATGATGCTCGCTATGGACCATGGGTGGGTTGATATTAACATTGAGTCTTACTGCCTCACCGCCATCGATGCTATTAACCGTAATGCCGGCGGACTCCAATACTTTGGCCTCATCATCAGAAGAATTATCACACTCTGCCAATGCTTCTCATTTTTCACCTTCTCCTTCACCAAAAGGGAAGGAGACAATGTGGCCCATCAACTTGCGGCCTCACGCCCATTAAATACCAACCAGCTCTGGATGGACAATTTTCCTTCATGGTTTTGCACTTGTACATCTGCTGACCATCATCATTAATGTTATCTATCTTTTTTCAAAAAAATACCCACATTAATAATGTTGAAATGTACGAAAAAATATTTTCTTAATTTAAGAGGAAAGTCGCAATTAAGATTCCAAAATACATGTATGTGTAACACCATGAAAGTGTAAACTGATAGATAAAACGACCATCCCATATTTTTAACAGTATACCACCATGGGGTTATCTTCCAAGGAATTAGAATAGTGAAGGTGACCTATGTTTTTCCACCCATATCAACTTGTGTTCAGTTATATGGGAATCCGTTAAAAATTAATGGATTAAAAAATCTATAAATTAAAATGGGTATATAATTTATATGAAACCAACAATAGTTCTTATTTAAAAACACCATTAACAGTTTTATATCATAAGATAAATGTCCTAAATGACATACATGAGTCCATATGTTCATTTAAAGTTTTAGGCATACAGTTCTTCATAATTATTTCATATAGTTAAAAGCATTTATAAAGGCAAAAAATTCAATATTAATTTCAATTTATCACATATCGTGGTTTAGTTAGATACATCAACTTTATCAAATTACAAATGTTATTTATTTATAAGATGAAATTCACATTCATTTAATTATATACATGTTTTCTCCTTTGGTATCATAAATAAAAAGTCTCTTTTTGAAGGATTTATTATATGGGTTACCAATCCCTATGTATAATGGAACTTACACTAATTAGTTTAAAATTTGGAAGTCATATAATTGAAAACATTAATGTTTCATCCCATGAAACATGTAGTTCATGGATCAAACATGTCATAATTTGTTATTTAATGTTACACCATCAAGCTATATGGGAAACCCCATTTAAATTAATACCAAAAGATTTATAAACATTAAAGTAAAATAATTTTAAGGAGAAAATATATCACATGTGAATGGACTTATAGTTATACATCGAAGGAGTAATAGAATCATGGTATAATTTTAATAATGGAATAATGTTTCCTAAAAATTCTTTATTGATAATAATGGGACATAATTACATAACAACAGTATACAAATAAGTTTACTAATGAAATTTGGATCCTCTATGATAGAAATGTTGAATGTACACCCCATGATGTTTTACATATTAGGAATAGATTAAAATATAAAACATACCTATGAAGTGGAAATATAAATCACTAACTCGATTCAAAATAATAATCAACTATATAGTGAACATAATGAAAACAATCATATTCATTGAAACATTATATTTCCATTTTCTGTGGGTTTTATGGACCCAAATATGAGTCACCTACTATGTACTGTCCAATTCCTAGTCTACTATCTAACATATCTAAATAGTAAGATAATGAGAAAAAATAAATCCTTAACACCAAATTGTAATGTCCTAACCCAGGAGCCATTGAATTGGTTCCCCACATTAGTTGGTCACATGGAATCAAGGACAAATCATTGTATATTGGAGTCTACCAACTTACAGTGAGGGACAAATAGAGGTACAATGGGGAGACTATACACTATGTACCAATTAAAAACTATTAAATAAATAATAAACACTATAAATAAACAAAGTTAACCAAATATATAATAAATAATCCATCAAATTCATAATAAATAACCATGCTTGAATATTATATAATGTATTAAAAAATGTACATATTAAAGGTGATACATATTATATGGCTAGACTAATCAATAAATAAATAAAATAAAGACTATTTCTCTATAAGGTTACCCAAGTATAGGCTCAGTAGGTACTCTCAATATCTCATGTCCATTTATTGACGATAATTAGAAACAACAATGAGAATAGTCAAGATACAAACCAGAAAACATGTTATCTATATAATTACCAATGGGTATCCCAAAATGGGAGTCAAATAAATCTAGTAGGAAACCACCAATGGAATCTAATTCAATCGAGTCTTTGAATAAAAAAAAATAAGATTTCATGTTCAGTAAATAAATATGTAAATAATAATTATAATCAATTTAGGAACATGATACTCTTGGACACCAATCCCAACAATCATTTTTCATCATAATATAGAATTCATATGGATATACCATCATTTATATATAAGAATATATATATATATATAAAGAAATATACATTTGTTAGTGGGGAATTAAGGCTTAAGTCAATGTAATCAATACATAATAATAATAATAATAGAAATAATAATCCTAATAATAATTGTTTAAATATAGGCACATGCCCAAAAAACATTATATGGGTTATAGAGAACCATGACCATAAGTCTCAATCAATGATTATAACCTCATGTCCAACATCCTATTCACATGCATGAAATGTCATGCCCAACACTCAATGAGCTTTCAAATTCCTTGTCCAATATCCATGCTTATGTGAGTTTGAATCATCTTATCCAAAATCCCCAACTGAGGCCCCTCAAAAGATATCATGTATAAGATAATCCCACTATCCCTATGAGACCATAACTGTGGAGTTATTTTAACAGAAACTGTATCTTGCATAATGAATAGTGTAATTCCTTTGATTAATATTCCCATTCAAGTTATTATTAATTTTAAATCCATGGTTCGTTCATGTATTTAAAAAATGTGTTGTCAGATAAAATTCAATAGCTAAAACTGGACATGATAAGTCCTTCATGTCATTATTAATTCAAACAAAAAAATTGAACCATTTCAATTATAATAACCTACAAGGCCCTATAGAACTCCCATACCATAACACAATTTAGTTACCTATAATTAATTATACATTATCATTAGAAAAAATAGTGAACCTCATTGGATGTATTATTATTAAACATAGTAATGGATTTTATATCATCACAATCAATAGAATTAATTTTACTAGCCTAACCACTCACAATTTCCCCACATAACACAAGTGATTAAAAACAAGAGGATTATGAAAAACCATTTAGCAAGTTCTTTTAATCATCTAAATAATACAACATAAGAGGTAGTTCATGATAGGGTAACCAACCTCTAACCACAATAGTTTAAATAATTAGTGTCACAATTGATCTATGTATCTAATTAATGGAATTTTATAATTAAAAAACAATGCGTAGGATATATTGTGTGTGGAAAATTTGAGATATTATAAAAATGAAAAAAACTATAAGGTAAAGGCATATAGAACTCCAACTCTTTCTTAAGAAGCCTTACTCATCAATTACGAGAATTTCATTTTATTTATAAGAAGAGAAAATGGATTCATTGAAAAACAGAATTCAAATTGGGAATATGAGGTCACATGAAAATATCATCCAATACAAAAAAAAGTAAAGGAGGTTAGTTGAGTTTTTCCCTTACCTATAGGATTTAAATTCATTTGATAGCAAGATATTATTCTCTAGAATGAATTAAAATAAAAATATAGGAGTAAATGGACAAGAATGTTCTTCTGTGGGAGCCCCATGCCAAAATGATGGTGGAAATATGTTGAAACTACTTTAATGGTCAGATGAGAAAATGAATAGTTTTACAACTTTTCATGAGGCACACAATTTAGAAAACTATGTGATATCCATGTCACTCCTAGTACCTAACTACGAAACCCTATCAAAAATATTTCCCATGGTTATGAAAACTATACATAACACATTTTATGACCTCTATAATTTTATAAATACATTTAGCACTGTCATCTCCCCACCATCCATGGTTTTTGAAATTTTTCAATGCAGTGATTCACAGTAAATACTAACCATGTTCCAACCCTTCACGTTACACCACTTTGTATTTAAATTTTGTTTGAAGAAAAATATTTCCAAACTCATCCAAATACAATAGACACATCTAATACCATAGGACTCAGCTAAAAAATAATTTTTAATTGGTTTAACTATCGTAATTACATTCGTAATCTTGGTTTAAGATTTGAAATTTCCACAAAATAAAACTTCAATAAATTATGGAATTTTATCCATTCCAAAACAAAGAATGTTATAGAATATAATATGGATATACATGAATAAATACAATACAATATCACTATATAAATATTCTTTTTTTTCCTTGAGGATAATGGAAAAAACATTAATGCGCCATTGGAGATTTACATTGGTTGAAAACAACCAGATAGTGTGCTTGGATATTATCAAAAAAATAATTAATTGTTATTCAAACTAATTGATTAATAAAAGGATAAAAATATCATATAAAAGTGATTCATTGAAGACTGATTACATATAAAAAACAGGGGATTCATATTTGGAGAAAAACCTACAACCAACATTTTGATGAAATAACTATTATATTGGAAAATAGGTCATAGGAATGAAATGTTTTATATATTCATAGAGACCTTTCCATATAAATGTAAGATAATTAATTTGATCACATGAATATGACACATTTCTGTTAACTAAATGATGTTTTATTCGTTAGATGAAATATTTGACACATGATATTCTATAAGAAGATATAAATATGTAACATACATGAAATATCCTCTACAACTACAATGAACTCATAATAATTTGTATTATAAGAGAATGGGTAATTTAGAACTTATGTTACATGAATTATAAAACTTTTTTATCTATGGTACTAAAATAAACACCCATGATGGGCATTATATGTAGGAATTTTGTACAAGAACCATATATTAGGTGAAATTACATCACTTGTAAGGAGTGTAATCACTATAATTCACTATCTATATGTGATAATTACAAAAAATCCTTATCTCAAAAAATTTATTGTACTATACCTAAATAAAAAATATACATTAAAGGATTATAGAGCATGACACCATGCATATGATTATTGAAAAAATTGAGAAAACATTATTAGAAGTATGTACAGTTATTACGTTGAATATATTTTTTGTGGGATCAAAAAAAGAAATAATAAAGGCTATGGTATATTTATTGGAATATGATCATGAATTTAAGTATTTATCAAATTAGATGGTTAGTGTGGTTTGCGAGGAGTTGAATATTAAAATATATTTTCATAGAGAAATTTGTTGTATGTGAATCTTGAGTTGAGATTTTAGAACATTTTAATAGAATGAAAAAACTAGGGATCAACCATAGAAATGATTACATATATTTATTAAACATATTATTTTGAATAGTATATTGAAATATATATTTATTATATTATCCAAGGTTTTTTAATATCAATTAAGGATGGAGATAATTTTACTAGATGAATAGTTTTTATGATGTCATGTATATAAAACATATTAGATGTTATCAGGAATTGAATATATAAAACTAGAATGAGAATTTTTTAAGCCACATGGAATCTTATATGACCATTAGAAGAAAATATATTATTGAAATTACTATAAGAAAAAATATAATGAGGAAAAAATAATGATTTCTTGATTCTAAATAGAATATATTAAAATGGATAATATGAAATAAGATATTCAAGCATTAAAAATAGTTGAAATAAATTAACAATAACATGAGTTTTCATAATGATAATGTTGAATAATAGTTTGAAATTAACTAAATAAAAAATAAATATTAATGATATATTAGTTTAATTATATATTTGGATCTAAATAATACAATGTTGAGGGACATTACATTAATTTGAAGTAAAATTATTTGTCACGATTTTGAGTTGTGTAGTTATTTTTCAACATTCATGGAATGTTGATTTTGATTATATGTGAGAATTTAGGATGTTTTGAAGAATGATTTTAAAAGGTATTTTGGGGATATTATTGTTTGATCTGGGTATTCATGATGTTTTAAAACCACCCATCCTTATTTGTGAACATCTGAGTAGTGGGGAATTTACATCATAGGTATATTATATTTTTTGATGGTGTTTATGAAGATATGAATTGTGAGGTGTAAAAAATAAATGTATCTTATATTTATTCTATATTTGAATTATTATATAAAGAGTCATGTAACTATGAGAGATGATAATTTGGAGAATATTTTTGGGAGAGGATGTTATTAGCTGTAGTTTTAAATGATGATTTAGTTGAGGTAAATAATGTTTAGAAGTATAGAGCATCATTTAATAAGGGAAAATAAGAATAATAAAACATCAGTTTCCAAATACGTGAGATATTTAGAATTACATTTACTAGAACTAGAATAATTCTGACATGAATATATGACAATGGAAAAAGATATTGAAGTTAATGACATTATTGTGTTTAGATAATTTTTAATCTAAATAGATTCATTATAATATGATGTTGATATAATTAATAATGTTTCGAGACTTACTGTGTGTGTCATTATCATAGTGGTTTAATAAGGTAACTTCCTACAACACATTTCAATTTTTGAAAATGATTATTAATTTTTGAATCTATGACAAGAATAGTGTATACATTGAATGGAGTAGGTTATCAAATTGATAATATAGCCTCTAAACAATTCATTTTATCTATATAATGTTCATTATAAGTATAACATAAATAAAAGTGATGATATTTATTTATAATAATCTATACATATTAACCTATGGATGTTGTTTGATAATGTGATAAAAGTATGAATTTATTGTTGAAAGAATCGATAAAATGTGGTCATCCCGAATTAACCACCCACCCTCTCAAGGAGACTACATGATCCTCTAGAATAAAAAAATAAATGTCACTAGGTCATAGAATTTTGGTGTGACCATAAATTTGAGGGAGCTTTGTGGGAAACAATGAACATGATGAGGAAGTTGTTGCCTCATTTTTTTATATCAGAGTGATCAAATTTCAAGGGTGAAATTATTATAAGGGTTACAATGAAAAACTCTTTTATTTTCTGATATATTTTACTTTTTTAAGAGAATTATTTATTTGATATAATGATTTACACATAACACTAAGATTAAATGAAATGTGATATACCATTGAAATGATATTAATGTGAGAAGTGTCATTTATAAGTTGGACTAGTTGTTATGAATAGGAAAAACTAAATTTTAATAAATTATCTTTTACACATGTAAAAATTGAATTCAATGTTTATCAATTAATAACAAATATAAATAAATCATTTTTGAATGAATGAATTGATGATTTTAGGAAAAATTGTTTTTATTTAGTTAATGTATTTTTATCATACGAAAAAAATTAATAACTATTGATGAATTTTTTAAATAAAATTTATGATAATATATTCAATAAAATATTTTACATTTCACTAAATGGTTATTAGAATACAGGGATGAAAATAAATTAAATATTATGCTTTCGGTATCATTTTTATGAATATAGTTTTGTTTAGATTTTCAAAATATTTTAAAATAAAATTCATCAACATATAGAAGATTAATTTGATATAATTTTTTCAAAATTTTCAATTACCATGTAATTTTTTTAATGAGGAAAATTCTATTTATGGTCATTATAAATAGTAACTAAGATATAAATTAATTACTAATGAAATAGATAAATGGGTTAATAAAGAGTAAAACTAAAGATACAACAGTTTAAGTTGCCAATTTTTTTTGTATTTCATATTGGATGAATGGATTTCAAACCAATATAATACTATCATAGAACGTGATCCAATTATAAGACACTTTTAGATAAGGGTGATGTTATTATATTTTCATACTCTGAATAATTACCATTATGCCACATCCCACATTTGTAAAATGGAACCTATTATTATTTATTCTCTGCACAACATTATCCTTTTAACTCGACTGTGATATTTCCAAATTCTATATAAAATTCCTTGTACAAGACCTTCAGGTTCTATTGTTTAGAATGCTATCATCCAAACAGCCTTACTGATCTTTTCAAAAGTGGGTACCCTAACCCGAGGCCTATGTTTTTACCTATCGTTTTTATGTTTTTTTATTATTAAATCTATCCAAAGTGTTTATTATCCACCATAACATTATTGAAAGTGTATCTTAAATATACATACATATTTTATTGCAATTGAATATCTATTTTTTTATTTCCTTCTTATACATTGTAAAATGATAATGATTTTTCATGCATAATTGTAGACTACCACCTCCATTATGAGATATGATTCATTTTCATTTCATTTTAAGATGTTTCGAAAAAACTAATTTTAGTTAAAATATATTATATTTGAAATATAATTAAATTTCATTAAATTTCAATTATTATTTACCTTTATTTATTTTCAGCAATTAAAAAGTGGAAACATCCCTCTTGCGTATGTATGGACTACTATATCCATAAGTGACCTAATTCCATTTTCATGATTACATTATTTTAATTGATATAAATGTTAATACAATTAAAACATATGATACTTATGTAAAAATAATTACTCATTAGATAACAAAACCATGAACAAAATTCACGGATCAAAACCATTGAACCAAAAAATGCATAGAAAATGTGATAGTTCTCATCCAAATGATAATTTTATTGATTTTGTTTGACAAAATGATAATTGGAAATTATAAAAAATAATAATACATGGTTCATTACATATGAATATTATACAATAATATGTTCATAATAATTACATGTTTACTATATTGAATGTTATAATTCAATGAATAAGGATACAATTTTTTTGGTAAAAGTGTATACTATAATCTTATTTATTTTTTGGGATTTTCTAACTTAAACATCCATTGAGGGATATTATATGATCCATATACATTAAATAAAATTTGTTTTATTATATTATAATTAATTATGGTGTTTCCAAGTTTTTGTTTCATTCTACCACTTTGGTAAATTAAATGATTGAGAAAATATAAATATTAAAAGTCAAAATTATGTCCTCTTTAGTCTAAAAACCTTTTCGTCCATTTCAATGTAATATAAAATAATTTCATGAGGGATATTTTATTTTAAAAAATGTTTATTTAATGTCATTTTATACCATATTTTATTTTTTTCAATGAAGTATAATAAATGTTTCCTTATGAACAATTTAATATTTTATGTTTTACCAAATGTTTGAAAGGAATCATTGTTTTAAAATTTAGCACATAAAACACATTCCATACCAATATAAAAATTATTTTTTGATGATTCCATTATAATATATAATCACGAGTTTTTATGATTTTTTCTCCATATTCTATAAATGTTTAGTTTTAATGATACCGTTGAAACATAATATTTCCCCATGTTTTGACATAAATGTTCCAATGCCCTTTCAATGGTATTTTTTACCTACATAAATATCTATTTATGTTTATTATATTTCAATAAGTATTTTATATAGTGATATCATCCATTCTATTTTTCTAGATGAATATGATTATTTGATGATTAAATGTTTATGAAATCAATTTATTTGTCAAGGGATATATTATAATGACATGAAGAATATTTTTATAATATTGTGGAAGACATAAGAATGTTATTCATTTTGTGATGGGTGGGTCAATTAAACTCCACCAATTTAAAGGGTAATGATTGATATCACGTTAGATAATATTTAATGTAATTGGGTGTTAACCAAAATTTTCATTGGACTTTTTAAACTATGATAGTCTTAGTAATAAAACATGACTAAGAATGTTATTAAATGGGGAGTGATCCAAATCCACCATAGGACCTTGGAAACTATGATACTCTATCTTGTGAACAATGAATAATGTAATAATTTAATATGAAATTTATTATTCAAAAATTTATATGAGATGGTCATAATATTATTATTTTTTTATCATGGATCATGATTAATTAATGATGATTCCTCACTCTTTTAAATCAGGTCATTTGGTATACTAATTTCATTAGGAATAATTATTTATGATAAATGAATGATTTGGTATGAAAATTATATTTTATAATCATGATATCCCACAATAATTATTATTTTACACTTTTAAATTATTATTGATAGAGTTATCCCATGTTTACCATTACTGTGCTTCTGAACTTGTCCTTTATTTTGCTTCTATTTCCCCATGTTTTGGAGAATGTTATTTTATGTAAGAAATTTCTAAGAAGGGTATTATGAGAGAAGAACACTGAGTAATATATTGAAGATCATCTCTAAACATAGTTGATTATGTATCTAGTATACAAAGACACTAAAACATTACTATCCTCGATTATTTACTATTTTCAAATATATTTAATATTCATATAAAATTATTCAATATTGATTTATGCTATGTTCTAGTCACCTTTGTTGGTATCTAATTTAGGTTTAGTTATTTATCAAGATTAGGTTATGATTCATATGAATATATAAATCAAGTCATCATATGATGAATTAAATGTGATATAGGGTGAACTAAATAGTATACTTTATTGATAATATGTTTTCATGTTTTAGTTCATATTTGGAATAATTTTAATGATTCCATAATTTTTTTACATTAATTATTTTATCTATATACCTAAAATAAGTGTTTTGGATATATAAAATTCCTATATAAATTTTTAATTGTTCCAAAAACTCATGTGGTGGACAATGTGATGGTTTTCCACTTCATAAACTGAATGAAAATGGAGTTGGAATGAAAAATATTGTTGTTATGAACACCCACATCTCTTAACCAATGAATCATTATATGAATAAAAATATAAGTGGGGCACCTAATCAACATTTAATCTTATATGAGGAAACATACACCCTCATTCAGTGGGTCATATGATCCACTATTTTTCAATCAATGCAATAATAACATTAAATTGATTTTTATGTTGTCCAGTGCTTAATGCCTGAAAATATTGACCTTGTATTGTATCATTTGAAGGTTAAGTAAACTAATAGTTTAATATTATTAAGAATATGTTTTATGTGGAAACAATTAACTCCATTTAATGTGATGAGTTTAAGAGGGAATTTTTATGTATGTAATTTAGAAAAGATCTATTAATGAAAATTGAAAGGTAATTTCTTGAGATAATATATAATGATGATGAATCTATTGGGGCATATGAGAATTGTTTTACAAGAATTAAGAGGAATGGATTTTTTATCATGAAACCTACAAGAAAAGTTCATCGGTTATTTAGTGGCGTAATACTATGTATCTAAAATGCATTAGACTCAAGGGACATTTCTGTCTATGAAGAAATAATTTGATATTCTCTGGAGGTAAAAAAACCTAGGAGTGGATATTACCATCATACAAAAGGTTATGATTAGAATATAAATATGTATTTCCAATGAAATTATAATGGTAAAAACCCATGGATGAAATAAAATTTATATCCATCTATTCCAGAAGTGATGAAAGTAGTATGTAGAAAATCATCTCTAATGGACAGGTAAATATTTCACAAACATAATGGAATGATATCGTGCATGTGAATTTAAAATTTATGTATTAATGAAATCCAATTAATTAAATGTGTTGAAATATCAGTTTAATTCACTACCCACACACCAATGAAAATGTAGAAATAAGTATGGGTATTATGGAATCTAGTGCCTAAATCTATGGATCAATGGTGAAGACCAGTATCAAATCTAAATGGTAATGTGGATTCTCATGTTATCATAATACTAAATGTGGGGCATGAAAATAAAGTGCTGAAAGGTACACTTACCATCCTATCCATAACTAAAATTGTTTTATATGATTCTTTTTCTGATAAATACTTTATATCTATATAATTTGATAATGGTATCATGTAACCACCATAATGATTGTATTTTGAATTATTAGTGAAACAATATAATGGTATAATGATCTCATCTCAAGTCTATAACACTTCTTCAATGTATTTTTGTAAGAACCCACTTACCATAAATCTTTTGAGTCTCCCTATTGTAGATTTTTTTTAGTTTGGTCATTATTGGAATAATATATATATATATATATATATATCATAACAATTACTATGGAATGGAAGTCACATTTGATATTCCAAATTTACATATGATATTATTTTATTGTGATGTTGAATATCATATTCCACAGGATATTACTTTTCTTATATGGGTCTTATTACCTATTCGTGAAGGCTATTTATCTCAAATGGTTAGGAAGAATATCGACAGTGAAAGTATTCAAATTATTTAGGGATGTGCTAACATATTTCATGGAGAATTTCCTAGTCTTCCCATGAATCATAGTGTTTATTTTATAATTGATCTCAAACATGGTTATGGATATACTTCGATGAATCTATGTAAAATTAATCTGATTGAGTTTTAGGAATTGAAGAAGAAACAAAAATAGAATTCAGATAAGGGATTCAGTTTCCCAATCATGTCACAAGGGGGTTTTATCTTTTCTGGTTTTTATTAAGAAATATGTGTCAACGTGTCTTTTCAATGATTATAGAGAACAAAACTTGATTAGTATTTAGAATATCCATCCTCTAATCTAAATATATAATAATTTTCCAAGATCTACCATTATATTGATTGGCATCAATTGAGGGTGATGGAGTATGTCCCAAAGACATCCATCCAAAAAAGGTTAGTTCATTGTGAATTTATATTGACACCATTTTGACTTAGCATGATCCTTTCTATATTTTGTGAGTTCATTAGTTTTGTATTTATATATTACCCAAACATTTTCTGGTATTATATATAGAATGTATGGTTATATATTTTAAGAGAGAGGATGGTATTCATGATCAATGGAGGATTGATCTGAAGACCATGCTAAAGGAGATATTGTATATTAATTTTATAATGTGATAAATCTGGGTACATAATGATTCATTCATGTGTTATAAAATCTTTAGAGATGATATATCGGTCTATCCAAAAAAATATGGAGGTTATATATCAATTACCAATAATAAACATAATGATTTAGATCCATATATTTATTTTATTGGATTGATACACCCAATTAATTATAAGAGATTTCACATGGATATGAAATCCAATTACGAATTTTACAAGGAAGGTATCCAATTTCTTTTAGATATATGAATATTAATAAAATTGAAAGTAATGAGGGTATTCCGTGATAGTATACATGTAATGACTCTAACTTATGGTATAAAATGATTTTTTTTCAATATTGATGCATTGAATAATGGACTAAAATGGTTTCTCATATAAAATGATATGGTGGTTAATTTTTCCACATGTCAATTGATAATTCTTGTGAAAAATTAATTATCTCATTTTTTGAAGTTGGAATTGGTTATTTTTTAATTAAGTATATATTGAATAAATATTTTTGGAAAAAATTTGATATATATACATATGTATTGATCATAAAATATTGAATTTTATTTTCACAAAAAAGTTTAAATATCTTATATAGGATAAGGATATAGATCGTCAATAATTATGAGTGGTTAGTACATTACAAACTGAGAATGAAAAACAAGGTGGTTGATTCTGTGATTCATAATAAATATTGGTTTTTCCATGATTAGGATTTAAATTGTTTTTATAAATATCTATTGACATATTATGGACCTTGAAATAATATAGTACAGAGAATGATCATGTGATTTTCAGATTAATATTCAATATGTTATTAATTTGATAATTAATGATGGAGAATATGGAATATGTGGACTATATAATTAGGATGGGTTTGATCTTGAGTTTAGTAATGTAACGACCCAGTCCAGCCCACAATCATTATATTTTCCACTTTGGGCCTAGCCTGCACAGTTATTATATCCCTGGGCTCTTCCAATCAGGAAACACCCAGGAAAAGGCCTCATGATTGGAGGTGTATCCACACCACCTTATAAAGTGTTTCTTCGTGCTCCTCCTCCTCATTGAATGAGGAGGAGCATGAAGAACCCCCTTATAAGGTGGTGTGGATACCGATCCCATCATGAGGCCTTTTCCTGGGGGTTGCCTGATGGGTAGAGATCAGGGAATGAAAAACCTTGCGGGCAAGGCCCAAAGTGGAAAATATCATGATCGTAGGTTGGATTGGGCCATTAAAAATGGTAATAGAGACAGTGTCTATTTGATGTGTCAGTGGAAACGCGGGGGACTTCTAGGGGTTGTGGGTTATGGAAATCCCACATCGAAGGAGGAGGACCACAAAGCACCACTTCATAAGGTGTTTGGATACCTCTCCCATCCTGAGGCCTCGTCCTGGGGGTTTCATGATGGGCAGAGCCTAGGGAAATAAAAATAGTGTGGGCTAGGCCCAAAGCGGATAATATCATGATCGTGGGAAAGACTAGGCCGTTAAAAATCGTATCAAAGCCGGTGTCCATTTGATGTTCCAGAGAGGATGTTGGGCCCTTCTGGGGGGGGGGGGTGGGTTATGAAATCTCAAATCAAAGGTGGATGAGAACGAATGAATCCTTTATAAGGTGGTGTGGATACTTCTCCCATCACGAGACCTTTTCCTAGGGGTTGTATAATGGGTAGACCCAAGGGAAAGAAAACCCATGAGGGCTAGGCATAAAGATGAAAATATCATGATTGTGGGATTTACTTACTGTATGGAGCCTATAGCCATGGATATGACAGAATAGGTACTTGGTAATAAGGTGTGCTCGAGAATAGATAACCTGTGTACAAGGATAAGCTAATCTACCTCGTCATTGCAATTTTTTTGGTTTCACAATTTTACAGTTTATTTGATTTCAATGTTGGGTGATTCACATGTTTTTTGCTATTATTATTGATGTTATTAAGGTTATATTTCTGTTGCAACCTAACAAGATGAGGGCATTCCATCTCATGCATAATATAGTCACTTTCAAGAAATCACATGTCATGCAGTCTTACCATGCCATTTAGTGTTCATTAGTGATTTCATGTTGTTCTGATAGATACTGTGTAGTTATGCATGCTATTGTGATAGATGCCGTGATAAAATACCTACTTTTGATAGGGTATTTCTTTTCTTAAGTATTTTCTTGAATGAATGCCAAACATTTGTTCTTGAGGTGTTATGGTCACTCATGGACCATAATTGTGTGGATCATTGCCCTGTTATCCTTATTCATGACATGTATGTGAAGGTTCCGGGCATAGTAGAAGTGCGTGGGTGGATGTACCCACTTGGCCTTTTGTCATTAGAAAAGACCAATCCAGGATCAATACGATGATAAATGCCAGTCTCCATGGATCGAATCACAGAAAAAGACAAATAAGAAGGTTTGTCCCAGAACCACAAACAAGGATCGTTATAGGTTGATTATAATGAATTTAATTAATTATAAAGAAATACCTTTTGGGTGTTCTTTCTTCATTGATTTTATTGATCACGTTGTCGATGTGATCCGTCATTGTGTCATAGAATCCAAGTGTAGGCTCCCTCTAGCGGTGATCCACACATGTACCTCGTATCTCTGGATGTCGCCAAAGGATTCTCCGGGAGCTAGCATGGAGAAGCCTTTGCTTTTGTTTTCCGCCTTTGATAGTCTTGATCTGGTGGAAGAGGATCTCTCTCTGTCTTGAGAGTGTTCTTAGAGGAAGAGGTTCTTTTGGCCTTGAAATAATTCTCCAGAATTGTTGTGTGTGGGTAGGAAAAGAGTTGGGGTTGTGAGGATATTTAAAATCAGGTTTGAGGTTGTAGAGTTATGAAAATAAATAAACGCGTTACAAGTTTTATTTATTTCATTTTCTCTTATTTAAAACCCCATGTTGAATAATTAATTCCATGACATGTGGCCACACTGATTATAATAAATACCATTTAAAACAATATTATATCCTCAAAACCCCGACTGGAAAAACTACACGGTGTGTATTAATAAATACATGGTGTGTACTTGTTTTTTCATTGAACACTACACGGCGTGTACATTCAATTCACACGATGTGTATATCTTGTTTTCATTTATTCATTTCCTTTCCATAATGAAAACTACACGGCGTGTAATTTTTAATACATGGCGTGTACTTGTTTTCCATGAAAAACTACACGGCGTGTAATCTTTAATATACGGTGTGTATAACTTTTGTTTCATTTCCTTCTTCCTCCATCATTAAAATGATTTAGGCTTCCTTGAATAATTATTAAACCACGTATGGGAATAATCTTTATTCTACTTGAGATACTTGAATACACTTAGTGTGTGAACCTCTAGGCCTCTTTCTCGTTGGCATTAGGCGGGCTTGCCTAAAGTCCAAGATTACTGTCTAGCAACGGGTCAAGGAACCCAAGAGAAAGAAGTTAACGCCGCATTGACGTATCACCACATACGAACGCTTACTGTGTAATTTAATCCCTTTTTCTCGATATCTCATCAAGCAGGTTCCATGGCAGTGTCATAAACCTATATGCTCGATCCGTCTTTCTTTGACTACCTGAAATAAACTCATCGTTTACACCATGGCCAAGGAATTTAATGAGTCAGTTCTATTTTAATGAAAGGGCCGACATATCAACTTCCGTAAATGGAAGGGACAAATCCTTCCTTGACTTATCCATTAACAACATGTTGCTCATGACGCACCCAATATACCCTACTTCCCACCAACTGTCTGCGTGATGGTTTTCGTCAGTAAATATAAGTGCACGAATCATGACATGAGTTAATGGTAATCTTCAAGTCTAAGGACCATTACACACGCTCATAGATAGCAATGTCCGATGACACCAAGTCATGTGGAATTGCTACAAGCGGGTATGTTCTCATAATATCCCATCTTAGTTATTGTCAAGTGCGAACTCCATGAGAGAGAGTCTCATCATCTTACGAATACTCGCACATGAAGTTCTGTATTCTATGTTTCCTATCATAATATATCATCATACCGTAGAACTTTATTTAAGAATATTGTTATAGAATTTCAAGGTTCTCATCATAGCGGGTATCTTCCATGACCTTATCAATGAAACAAATACTCCTAGACATTATTATATTGTAGTCATGCAGAATAATGAACAATATATAATAAGTGAACATTCGTGTAATCAAAGTACAAAATAGTTGGTTCTCAGGACACCAACCCTTACAAACTCCCACTTGGAATAGAGCCAACTGCCTACGACTTTTAGTCCCCTAGACCTCACATGATGATCATGTTTCTGCAAAGTCAAGGCTTTAGTCAACGGGTCCTCCACGTTGTCTTCTGTGGAAATAATTTTCACTAAAAATTCACCTCTATGAGAAAAATCCCTTAAGACATGATACTTCCAAAGTATGTTATTTGTCCGCTGATGTGACCTTGGCTCTTTTGAAAGTGCCATCACTGCAGTATTATCACAATAGAGTGTGATAGGATCTTTCCTTCTCGGTACTACATACAACTCTTGGATGAAGCTTCGCATCCATGCTGCTTCTTTAGCTGCCTCAGAAGCTGCGATATACTCGGACTCTACTGTAGAATCTTCCACCACACTTTGCTTTGAGCTCTTCCAGCTCACTGCACCTCCATTCAAACTGAAGATGTATCCAGTCTTCGACTTCATGTAATCTTGATCAGTCTGTAAACTAGAATCTACATGTTCTCTGATGACTAGTTCCTCATCTCCTCCATAAACCAGGAACATATCCTTAGTACTCCTCAGATACTTAAGGATATCTTGACTGCCATCCAATGGAGGTCTCCTGGTTCAGCTTGATATCTGCCTACCGCACTTAATGTGTAAGCAACATCTAGACTCGTACATAGCATAGAATACATTACTGACCCAATAACGGATGCGTAAGGGATCCTTTCCATTCTATTTCTTTCCTCATGTGTCTGGGGACACATTTTCTTGGAATGATGAATTCCATGTGACACTGGCAACAATCCCCTCTTTGACTGTTCCATACTGAATCTCTTCAGTATATTGTCAATGTATGTACTTTGACTTAGGCCCAACATTCTCTTGGATCTATCACTATGGATCTTGATCCCAAGAATATATACTGCCTCACCCAAGTCTTTCATGGAGAAGCATTTATGCAAACCATTCCTTAACTGACTGTAAGGCAGGTACTTCGTTTCCAATTAGTAATATGTCGTCAACATATACTATTACAAAAACGACTGCACTTCCACTAAACCTCTTGTAGACACAAGGTTAACATTCGTTCTTAATAAAGGAAAATTTTGTTACACCTTCATCAAAACGAATGTTCCATGACCTTGATGCTTGTTTTAATCCATAAATGGATTTCTGCAACTTGCATTCCTTATTGGAATCCTTTGAAGTCAGAAACCATTCAGGTTGTGTCATGTAGACATCTTCCTGGAGGTTCCTGTTAAGGAAAGATGTTTTGACATCAATTTTCCAAATTTCATAGTCATGGTAAGCGGCAATGGCCAATAGGATTATGATGGATTTCAGTATCGCAACCGGTGAAAAGGTTTCATCCTAGTCAATTCCTTGACGCTGTCTAAAACATTTTGCACCCAGTCATGCCTTGTAGGTGCTGACTTGCCCCTCCATGTCCAGTTTCTTCTTGAATACCCATTTATTACCAATAGGATTTACAACAACTGGGGGATCTACCAAAATCCATACTTGGTTTTGGTATGTGGAATCCATTTCAGAATTCATAGCTTCTTGCTACTTGGCAATGTCTGTGCCTTCAACTGCTTCCTTGTATGTAAGAGGATCATCATTGTCAACCAATAATGAGTCACCATCCTCGGTGAAAATAAAATCATATCATTCTGCTTCTCTCACCACTCTCGTGCTCCTACACAGTTCTTGTGTCTCTGGAACAGATTGTTCTTCCACGGGGCTTTGTGGAATCTGTTCTTGTACCAACTCCTGTGTGTCTTGAGCCTCGACTTCATCGAAGTCTATCTAACTCCCACTATCTCTTTTGGAGATGTGATCCCTCTCAAGGAATATAGCGTGTATTTCCACTGTAACCTTTTTGTCTGAGGGGTTGTATAATTAATATCCCCTTGTTTCCTTGGGATATCCTCTAAAGATATACTTTTTGCCTCGGGGTGAAAGTTTGTTACCTGAAGAGGCCTTAACAAATTCTTTGCTACCCCACGCATGTATATTAGATAACATGGATTTGTGTCCACTCCATAACTTGTATGGAATACCATTTATCGATTTAGTTGGTACTTGGTTTATTATATGTGATGATATTTGTCATTCATATTCCCAAAAGGATAATGGAAGTCTCGCATGACTCATCATTGATCTCACCATGTCCAACAGGGTGCGGTTCCTCCTTTCGCTTACACCATTACATTGTGGCATGTAAGGAGGAGTGAGTTGAGATAGATCCCAAACTCCCATAAGAAATAAATGATGTCCTGATTAAGATATTCTCATCCTCTGTTTGGGTGGAGTTTCTTAATCTTCCTACCAAGATGGTTCTCAACTTCATTCTTGTATTCTTTGAACCAATCAAAAGAATCTGACTTATACCTCATTAAGTAGATATATCCATACCTACTAAAATCATCAGTAAAAGTTATGAAGTATGAGAACCCACCCCTTGAATCAACTGGAAATGGCCCACACACATCTGTGTGAACTAATTCTAGAAGCTCTATAGCTCTTTCACCTTTCCAACTAAATGGGTCTTTGGTCATTTTGCCTTGTAGACACGCATGACATACACCAAGTGGTTTTAGTTCGAAAGAATATAAATACCCATCTTGATGTAATTTTGTCAAAAGTTTCTCATTGACATGACCTAGTTGGTGATGCCAAATTTGGGTGTGGTATGAGTCATGTGAATTTACTTTGTCATCGATTTCCATTACTTGGTTTTTGTAGTCTAACACATAATGGCTGTTATATAAATGTGCTCTACAAAAACAAATGATATATTTATAAAAGTAGAAACATCCATTTCCAAACATGAATATGAATCCATCAGTATCTAATCTGGATACTGAAATAATGTTTTTAGTAACAGATGGAACATAATAACAACCTTTCAAAACCAAGATCATCCTAGTAGGCAATGTGAGGTGGTAGTCCCTGACAGCTACAACAGAAAGTCTGGCTCTATTGGCTGCTCATAGATCTACCTCCCATCGATCAATCTTCCTAAATATACATGGTTCCTGTATTTGGATACAGATGTGAGCACCAAAAGCAGTATCTAATACCCAATTAGCAGAAATAGATAGATTGCATTCGATAACAAACGCACCTGAAGCTTTCCCTTGCTTCCTTGGCTGAGTGCAGTTTTTCTTCCAGTGGCCCTTCTTGCCACATGCGAAACAAACAACATCATGTTCCTTTGCCTCCCCTCTAATCTTCCATTTGTTGGAAGGCCTTGAAGAAGATTTGGGCTTAAATCTCTTTGCCTTACCTTTCCTTTTATTCACCATGAGGATAGAAGGATTTTCACGATTCATGTCATTGCCCACTTGGAAAATAAGGATAAGAAGATTAGACAGAGACTTCTCAATGTAGACCATGTTGAAGTTCACAACAATGTTTGAGAAGCTCTTGGGGAGTGATGCGAGAATGATATCAGTACCCAATTCTTCAGGGAGTTTAAACCCTAGAACCTCCAAGTGCTCAATGTAGCCAATGAGCTTGACTACATGACGCCCAACTGGGGAACCCTCTCCAAGCTTGCACTGAAATAGAGCCTTATAGATCTCAAACCTTTCCTGTCTTGATCTCTCCTAGTATAGACCACGGAGGTGCTCGAGCATGCTGTAGGCATCCATGTCTTCATGAGACTTGATGATCTCACTAGACATAGATGAAAACATCAAACATTAAACATCGAGAGAGTCATTCAAATGTTGATCATAGACCAGGAAATCTTCATCACTCACCCATGGGACAGGAGAATAAGGAAGCGAGGACTCCAGCACGTAAAACATTCGTTCATGGCATAGGATAACCCGAAGGTGCATAAACAATTCCTGAAAGTTACTGCCGGTGAGGATATTGTCTTTATCCAGAATTGATTTCAGTGAAAAGGTTGTTGACGAGTTTGTCATATCGATTCTACAATTTAAAAGAGAAAATTTATTAGTACTTTCTTTATTAAATTTTATGAAAAATAATAAATAATTTATTAATTCTCCCACTATTTTATCAAGTCCTAATGGCCCTCACCATTGAACTCAGAATGTCCAGTTGCTTTGACATTCTCATGGCAAGGATCCATATTCCCCTTCGCATAACCCTAACAAGGGTTAGTCAAACTATTTGAAGGTATTTAGGTAGGCAGGTCTTTGCCAACCGTGAGCTTACAGTTCGTTGATCTGTTGAGTGGGCACCCCAATCCTGAAATCCTGACATGGATTTCATCAACTCGTGCCTCCAATATTACATCAATTCTAGCAAGGGCTACTTTTCTTGATTTAATATGGTTAAGTCAACCCAAAACCTTTCATAAGGGCTTCCTTTATAAAAGTATGTTTCCCAACAAGGGTTGGTCAAACACATAGTTTTATTGAGTCTTGCCCTTAATCAGGTAACAGAAGGCTTGGTCTGACATAATATGGTATTGAGGGATTTTAGTCTTTTATACATAGTTTCACATTATCACATGCTTGTTAATATTTAGTGATTCTTGCTTAAGTGATTAACAATGTTCTAATAATGTTTACACATAGTCCGGTTTTATTTTATTCCATCTTTGTATGCTTGTTTATTTCATTAATTATGTGATCGCGAAAACAAATACATAATAAATAAACCATGAAATCAGTCTGAAATAAAATAATATGGCATGATCATGAGCTTCTATTGGTTAGATTATCTAGCGGTTTTGATAAGCTAACCCTGACCTAGGGAAAACACCTTAAACCCTGTGGTTTGTGTTTTGCAGCTCCCACCTGTCCACCTTTGTATCTTCTTGCGTTAGTTTCTCCTCGGCTTCAGGATTTGAACCGTCTCCTCTAGCTTGGGAGATCCTCCATTACATGGGTTTACATTAAATAAAACATGGGCACATAGGCCCTACAATTTATTGGAAGAAGGCTCACAGGCCCAAAAATTTAAATTAAATAAATTTAAATGAAACCATACAGAAACAAAAGGTCTTTGGTCTAGCTCATGATCATCCGTAGCATGCAACGACATTTACGCATATTTAGAATTCAAATTCTATTAATTTTTCTTTCATTTATGATAAGTCGTGCTTGAATTAAATTAATTATTATATTATAATTAATCAATTCTTTATCTTAAATTCCTTTCTGAATTTCCTTGAGATTCTTCTCTTCTATATTCCTTGTACGGGTCTTTGTACATTGGAGGAAACCTGGTGAAATTCCATTTCTGGAAAGTACACGGTGTGTAGTTTATAATTACACGGTGTGTATTTCTTTTCACCCTTTATCCAAAGTACACGCTGTGGGCTTTGGTGTGTTTTCTGTACTTTGGAAATTTTTGAGTACACGACATGTAGATGAATCATACATGGAGTGTACCTCCTTTTTACGCGGTAACCGTCCTGGCGATCCCGTGTACGCTGTACGCGGCTTATCTTTGTACACAGTTTTACCTGGGTCGGAACGGACTACACGGCGTGTTGCTCCAACATACACACTGTGTATTCCGGTTCCACACGACGCTCAATTCTGGTAAACACGGTGTGATTAATACTTAGGCATATTCAATTTACACAGTGTGGTTTGGTGGACCAGTGCCAGTTCATTGAACCTAAGTACACAACGTGTAGTTTTAATTATACGCCGTGTAATCCCGTGTTGTACAGACAAAATGAGAGGCTCCTCTGGATGAGTTCATCATTTTTATTTTAATAAAAATTTAAAATTAAAAGGTCGTTTCTATGATATGAATCGAGAAACGAAGGAGGAAGAATAGATCTCATTTATTAAGATTAATAGAACGATGTATTTCGAAATGAATCAAATATAAATGATTAAATTATCAATGAAAGTTAAATAACTATAATCAACATTGGAACCTCACTCTGATACCATTTGAAGGTTCCGGGCATAGTGGAAGCGCGTGGGTGGAAGTGCCCACTTGGATTTTTGTCATTAGCAATGATCAATCCGGGATCAATACGATGATAAACGCAAGTCTCCACAGATCGAATAACAGAAAAATAAAAAGAAGAAGGTTTGTCCCAGAACCACAAACATGGATCATTACAGGTCGATTATAATTAATTTAATTAATTATAAAGAAATACCTTTGGGTGTTCTTTCTTTATTGATGTTCTTGATCACATTGTCAATGTGATCCATCGTTGTGTCGCAGAAGCCATGTGTAGGCTCCCTCTAGCGGTGATCCACACGTGTTCCTCGTATCTCTGGACGTCGCGAAAGGATTCTCCCGGTGCTAGCATGGAGAAGCCTTTGCATGAATTTTCCACCTTAGATCGTCTTGATCCGATGGAAGAGGATCTCTCTCTGTCTTGAGAGCGTTCTTGGAGGAAGAGGTTCTTTCGGCCTTGAAAGAATTATCCATAATTGTTGTGTGTGGGTAGGAAAATAGTTGGGGTTGTGAGGATATTTATAATCAGGTTTGAGGTTGTAGAGTTATGACAATAATTAAATGTGTTATGCATTTTATTTATTTCATTGACTATTATTTAGAACCCCATGTCGAATAAATAATTCCTTGACATGCGCCCACACTGATTATAATAAATATCATTTAATACAATATTATATCCTCAAAATCCCGACTGGAAAAACAACATGGTGTGTATTAATAAATACACGGCGGGCACTTGTTTTTTCATTGAAAACTACATGGCGTGTACATTCAATGTACATGGCATGTATATCTTGTTTTCATTTATTCATTTCCTTTCCATAAATAAAACTACACGGCATGTAATAATTACTAAACGACGTGTAGTTTTTTTCCATGAAAAACTACACGGCGTGTAATCTTTAATACACGGAGTGTATATCTTGTTTTTCATTTCCTTCTTCCTCCACCATTAAAACGATTTAGGATTCATTCAATAATTATTAAACAATGTACAGACATAATCTTTATTCTACTTGAGATACTTGAATACACTTAGTGTGTGACCCTCTAGGCCTCTTTCTCGTTGGCATTAGGCGGGCTTGCCTAAAGTCCAAGATTACTGTCTAGCAACGGGTCAAGGCGCGCAAGAGAAAGAAGTTGACGCCGCATTGACATATCACCTCATACAAATGCTTACTGTTTAATTTAATCCCTTTTTCTCGATATCTCATCAAGTAGGTTTCATGGCAGTTTTATAAACCTATATGCTTGATCCATCGTTCTTTGACTACTTGAAATAAACTCATCTTTTACACCATGGCCATGGAATTTAATGTGATAGTTCTATTTCAATAAAAGGTCCAAGATATCAACTTCCATAAATGGAAGTGATAAATCCTTCCTCGACTTATCTATTAACAACATGTCACTAGTGACTCACCCAATGTACCCTACTTCCCGCCAACTGTCTGTGTGACGGTTTTCGTTAGTAAATCTAAGTGTGCGAGTCATGATATGAGTTAATGATAATATTCCAGTCTATGGAACATTACACATGATCATAGTTAGAAATGTCTGATGACACCAAGACATGCGGAATTGCTACAAGTGGGTCTATTCCCATAATCTCCCATCTTAGATATTACCAAGTTCGAACTCCATGAGAGAGAGTCTCATCATCTTACGAGCAATCGCATATGACAGTCTATATACTATGTGTCCTATCATAGTATGTCATCCAACCATAGAACTTTATTTATGAATATTGTTATAGCATTTCACGGTTCTCATCATAGCGGAGATCTGCCATGACCTTATCAATGCAACAAATATTCCAGGACATTATTATATTATAGTCAAGCCTAATAATGAACAATATATAATACGTGAACATTCATGTAATCAAAGTACAAAATAGTTGGTTCTCAGGAAACTAACCCTTACAGTACGAGATTCCAAGATTTGATTTGCATGGATTATGGGCCCCCACAGATTAGAATTTGGCACATTAATGTTTTTAGTGTTTTTATGGGGTTTCAAAGTAGTTTATGTGGCTTAGTCTCTAGGAAAACCTAGAATACACAATGTGTAATGATGAATACATGCCGTGTGTTATTCTTTTCAAGAAGAAAATATTTTTCATAAGTACACACCGTGTACTGTATGTACACGCCGTGTAGGGAAATAACTGTTTCACTGACTGTGTGGGCAGAGACACAGGGTTATGAAAATTTTTGCTGGAACATGCCGTGTGTAGTATGTGCACACCGTGTTGTGTGAAATCGTGTGTTTACCCGTGTGACTAACTACACGGATGGGGGAAATATAAGATATACATGCCATGTCAATATTGAACATCCTGTGTAGTGTAACTTGAGTATCCAACCGTGTAGCGAAAAACACGGGTCGGTGAAATCCTTCAAGTACACGCCGTGTCTATATGGAACACGCCGTGTATAGTCAGCCATGTAACCGACCGTGTCACTAACAACACTGGCCGGTGAATCTTGTCTAGTACATGCTATGTCTGGCATGAACACACTCTGTAGTCTTGTTTTAGGAGAACTGTGTGGGTTAGTCATGTAGAATAACTCGCGTAGGGGAACACGATTTAAGTACATGCCACTTGTTTTGGACAACACTTCGTGTGTATGGGGTGTTACATGACTTGTTTTGACTGAAGTACATGACCATGTGAGGGATTAGGGGAACACACCGTGTATGGATTTTACACACCTTGTATCCATGTTTTTCAAATATTGAATGCTTTGTTTCTCCTGTTCTGTTCTTACACTTATAGTTTTCAGTCCTAGATAATCTGGATCGAAAGAGTGTGCTTGACCTTGAAAAGTCATGCAACCAAGACATCCTTCGGTCATACATCTATTACAAGGCAGTGATCAAACACCGGACATGGCTGATCAGGGAATACCGACTGATCCTCCAATTGTGCCAGTTTTAGAACCAATCATCATTCTGGACACAGGTAACAATGCACAGTTCCGAGAGGGATTCATGAGGTTCATGCAGACATTCCACTGTGTACCACAGCCTACTCCATCTATGGAAGAGCTAACATGGGTTTTCTAGAAGCAGCATCCTCCTACTTTCATAGGGGATGAAAGACGTCAGGCTACAAAGTCGTGGTTAGAATCCATGCTTTCTATCATTGAGAATCTAGATATGCCTCCACAGAGGAGGGTGAATCTCAATAAATATATGCTTTGGGACTCCTACAATAGATGGTGGTATGTTATCTCATAAGTGGGATTTCAGTAGGTCATGTCTTGGGATGCGTTTCAGCGTGACTTCTATGACTACTTATATCTCGAGACTTTGAGGTCTGATCGAGCATGAGAGTTCATGATTCCAGAGTACGATAATCTTTCTATTATGGAGTATTTCTATCTATTTACAGATCTGCAGTTCTTCACGTATATTCCAGGAGGTGATGAGTTATTCCTGGAAAGTATGTTTGAGGATGGTCTCAGGAACGACATCCGATCTTAGGTGAACATCTTCCGGTTGACTTCCATTACCTCTACAGTCAACCAGGCATTGATCACGGAGTGCAATATTCGGGATTATAGAGTTGTGAGCCAGGCAGGCCTAACATCCAGTGTTAGTATCCCTCCTACTGAAAGAAAGAAGCATTGTAGGTATTCTATTTGTGGAGATCCTAGGAGGCGAGTGTAATGCCCCGACCCCAGTAACCTAGAGTCGGTGCATTATTACATAACATTGGAATTATCACAAAAGATCATGTCTCGAAAGACTGATTAGTTTAGTAACATTGAGAACACTAGATATATTCATAAATCTTACATTACATCATAAAATGGAAATCTACAACAACATCTTGTCTCCATATACCACACTCATATCCCCTCATACTATCCCTGCAGGTCATTCATAAAATACTTCTTCATATCCTGGGAAAATTAAAATATAGAATGAGGTGAGCTCAAATGCCTAGTAATGATAACAATATAGCGGAAACATTCATAAATAATAATAAACATTTAAGGCAATTTATAACTAAAACAAAACCCTTTTAAACATGAACTTCATCATAACATGGAAAAGATAAAATGTAATAATGTCATTTAGTTATTCACATGGATATTCTAGTGGTTGAATAATCACATGTAATAACAATAACAACTTTCATAATGATGGAATGTATAATGCCAGACTATCATAACCACATAGTCAAGGCCTTGTGCGAAGACTACAAATAATATTTTGTCGAGGCCTTGTTCCAAGACACTAGTCTCTCTCGTTAGACCTACTGATGCATCGAGGAGCTATAGCAGGCTCCACCCATCAATTATTAAGTCCAATGCATTCCTTATATGATCATATTCAAACATAACATAAACATTCGTATTAAAACTAGAAAACAAAATGCCAATAATTTCTCCATAAACCATGAATGGTATAAAAATAACACATCCACAGTCAAAAATATCACAAAACCTTTAATACAATATGGCTGTTTTGTATCATAATAAATAAACTTCATATAAGCTTCAAATCCTTCAAAGGATGTTGACATAGATGAAATCAAAACTATTTGAGTGAAATATCTCTTTTTTAGAAATAATTTAAAAGACACATAATTATATAAGAAAAAATTAACTTTTAATATATTCTTATAATCTTTTAAGGGAATCTTGGACGATTTTATAACGGCGGAAAATAGCCGCACATGCTGTATAATTAAAAAAACATTCTTTCCTTAATTTTGTCGAAAAGGTTAACAAGGACCTTGTTTGGAAAATGAAAAAAAGATTACTTCATAAAATTCTTACAAAAATTCAAAAATGGTATAAATGAATTTAACCCATAGTCTGTAAAATAGTATGAATGATTTGAAATACAATTTTAAGAATCATGGATGTGGATGATAAAAAGGTCCTAGAAGATAATTACGTATAAGAAACCTCGGATAATGAAGAGATTGTGAAATAAACCCTTACCTTGTAATTTTCCTTGGTTGAGGGTAGTTTAACCTCCTGTGTAATGGTGAAATTGTAGTTATTAAATTACGAAAGAATCATATACATTAATATGATATCATATATGATCTTTTAACATTTCTTTGTTAATAATATCTTATTATTATCGTCGTTTCGGGTGTTAACTTACTCATTTTATTTTATATTTTTTGTTAAATAAGCCATGTTTATTATGGATTAGTTGTATATTATTAATATAAATAATGATTTCAAGTCCTTAAACAACACTTTTAATCATCAAATTATAATTATACTTGAATGGATACAATGAGGAATGAATCTCATCGCGTTCGTGGAGACGGCAGTCCGTACGTATGCACAAGCGACAATATCATTGTTTGGATATTATAATATTATATAATTGGATGGTTTATCATATATAAAGAGTCATTATAATTTTAAATTTATTATTTACTTCAATTACACATCATTATCATACCCTCCAAATAATAATGTTTTGAATAACAATTACACCACGACGTGGTGACGGTAAGTCGTACGTACGCACGCATGGTGACACGTCATTAAAAGGATGGATAGAATAATGAATATGTTTGTACCATATTTATAATAACATAATAATATATAGAAGATACTAGAGTTATTATGTTATACTGGAAATAACAAATAAAGAAGAAGTTGAAGAAGAAAGGAACTTGGAAGAGGGCGGTGAAAACATTACCTCTTATTCGGGTTCTTCCTTTTGATTTGGTCAAAAAGGGATCATTAGGTTGGATTTCTGATCAAAATAAGGTCTCTAGGTTTATTTTAGGGACGTTGGGAGGATATTTTGGTAGAGTTTGGCCAATCCAAATGGCTTTGAAGGTGTGATGTAGTGAGAAGGGGAAGTGTCCTTTTATAAGAGGGTTGAGGGGCACCTTAGGAAAAGCTAGAAATATTATTTTTTAATAAATTAATATTCGGTTTATAATGGCTCAAAAGTTGATTATTTAATGGTTAAGGTGGTTATAGGTCGATAACCACTCAAAAAATAGGTTTTAGGTAGGTTTGGGTCACTATATTATCTATATCGTTTTGATTTAACTCTTAGTTAAATAGTTTTACATTAACCATGTCACTTTGTATTTTTATATTATATAGTCAATAGACATACAATATACTTCCAAGAGACCTCCAATTGGTCCATTAATAATAAAAATATCATTACATAAATCAATTGGACAATCCTTAGATTTCTAGGAATAGAATATATATTAATATTATAATATTTGTTTTAAAAACTCATTTATGTCAATTTTGACACTATTTAATAATTGATTTTTGATAAAGTCTTAAAAACATTATTAATTTGATCCAAATTCATTTAATAAATAATAACATATCATATTAACCAATTAAATTCGTGGATGTCATCAAAACATTAAAATTATATTTATTTTAACATTTATAATACCAATTATTTGGTTCTTTCATTAATAAGGAAAATACTGCATTATTATTGTGTCATAAATAAATTTAATTATTCAATGTATAAAAATTATAAATAAAATAAAATTATGTATAAAATATTATTATATTTCTAATGAATATTTATAGTCTAAAATATAACATATATAGCCCCATGTGAAAATTGTTTTTCTAAAAGATATATGCTTCTGTCATTTTTGTATTTATTTTATCTTAATTAATATAATGTGTCATTCTCACTTACAAGTAGCTCCATGGGGTCCCAAAATCTGCCCAATTATGGCCATGGTCAGACATGTATCATACTATAGGTTTAGGACACGTTTTAGGGTAAATTAATATTATTATAATATTATTTGTTTACCCTATTTACTGGATTTACCCTTTAACCATGGTAAATAAAATATTTACCGAAGAAATTATTCAAAATGTATAAAAATAAAAGTTACCTATTTAAACAATTTTTACCTCCTAATTATAAATATGTAATTGAATCTTATAAATTCAAAACACATAAGTGGCAGAAATTAATTTAAAATTAATTCCTGTTGTCAAAACAAAAAGCGTGTTTTTAAGAAATAATAACTATCAAAATATTGACACTTGCATAAGTCCAATTTAAATGTGAAATTATGTAAAATTACCAAAATTGGATTAATTTGTAAAATTATAATCTAATTATACTTTAAAATTAGTCAAATTGAAAATTAATCACCTTTAATTATTTTGATTAAAATTTATTAATTATCACTATTCATCAAAAAGTGAATGTTTTTATAAAAAAACCAAAAATTCACCCTAAGGTAATTTCGATATTCCGAATCCAAAAATGAAGTCAATTTTGAAAGATAAAATTTCTAAAATTTCAAAAATTGGGAATTACTATTCATAACAGCTAGTTTGATTGGTTGTGGTGTGTGTTAGAACTCGAAGTTGTGTACAACACCCGCTACTGTATTATTCAAAGAGAAGCATACCATGGAATCTTGGGGTGTAACATTATCCTCTCCTTAAAATAATTTCTTCCTTGAAAATTCTAGAATATTACTCCATAAAAAGTCTCGGGTGGTTCTCTATCATAAGTTCCTTGGGTTCCCACATTGCCCCTTCCATTTTATGGTTTATCCATAGAACTTTCACCAGATGAGTCGTCTGGTTTCTCGGAACTTGTTCTTTGTATCAATAATTTTGACGGGCTCTTCGCAATAAGTCAAATCAGGTTCCAGTGATACTTCATCATAAGTGAGTACATGCGTTGGGTTAGGCATGTATTTCTCAATAGTGATACGTGGAACACAATGTGAACTTTGGAGAGACTTTGTGCCATTGCCAAACGGTAAGCTACAACCCCAATTCGTTCTAGAATTTCGAAAGGTCCTATGTACCTGGGACTCAATTTACATTTCTTACTAAATCATGTAACTCCCTTACATGGAGATAACTTCATGAAAACATGATCTCCTACCTGAAATTCCAAATACTTCCATGGGTTTTCAACATATCTCTTCTTCCTACTTTGAGCTGCTTTGATGTGGTTTTGGATTACCTTCACCTTTTCCATCGTTTCCTCCACCAAGTCTGGGCCTACGAGTTTTCTTTCACCAACATCATCCAAACAGGTTGGTGTGTGACATCTTTTTCCGTATAACTCTTTATACAGTGCCTTATGAATACTTTAATGGGAGCTCTTATTATAGGAAAATTATACAAGAGGTAAATATTTATCCCACATACCATGAAAGTCAAGTGAGCATGATCTCAACATGTCTTCTAAGGTTTGAATATTCAATTCTGATTGTCCATCTGTTTGGGGGTGGTAGGCAGTGCTAAAATGAAGTTCAGTATCCAGGTCTTTCTGAAGAGTTTTCCAGAATCATGATGTGAAACGTAGATCATGATCAGAAACAATCGATATGGGTACTCCATGATGTTTCCCAACATTATTAATATATAGTATTTCTAGACGTTCAAGTGGTAAATCCTCCCTTATAGCATGAAAATGTGCTGACATGGTAAGACAATCAACAATTACCCATATTGCATCGTTCCTTCGAGGAGTTTTTGGTAGTCCCATGACAATGTCCATTGTAATATTATCCCATTTCTACTTCGATATGGGAAGAGGTTTCATAACTCCTCCATGCTGTTTCCCTATAGCTTTCACTTTTTGACAATACATACATATTAACCCAAAGTTAGAAATCTTCCTCTTCATGTTGTCCAACCAAAAAAGTTCCTTAAAATATATATACATCTTGGTGCTCCCAGGGTGTATAGATAAATTGGAAATATGAGCATCATCCAACAATTCCTTTTTTAGATCAGGTATATTGGGAACACAAAGTATCTTCCCAAATTTCAAAATTACATCTCATACACAAAGTCACTCAATCTACGATCATTCAATGCTTTAATATTATTTTTAAACTCCTCATCATCAGTCTGAGAACTCTTTATCCCTTCTAGTGAATATGGTTTGGCATCCATTTGAAAAATCATTGATGTTTCACCTTCCATGGTTATTCCCATATCCATCTTTACTAGATCTATATATATGGGATCCTTTCCAACTGGCATCTTGTTCAAAACTCCATGATCCTTTCTAATCAAAGCATCGACCACCTTATTTTCCTTCCCCTGGTGGTAGTGTATCATGCAATCATAATCTTTTTGTAATTCAAGCCATATCCTTTGCCTCATGTTGAGTTCATTCTGTGAGAAAATATACTTCTAACTCTTGTGATCAGTATAAATCTCACATTATTAACCATAGAGGTAGTGTCTCCAAATCATCAAAGAAACGATTTTAGCTTCTATCTCAAGATCAAAATTAGGATAGTTTTTCTCATGAAGTTTCTGCTATCGTGATGCATAGGAAAAAACTCAATCATTCTATGTAGGACACAACCAAGTCCTTTCTTCGATGCATCACTATAAATAACAAACCCATCATTCCCTGATGGTAGAGTCAATATAAGAGAATTGACTAATATTATCTTTAGTTTGTCAAAAAAAACTTTACACTCTATTTTCCAAACAAATTTAACCCCTTTACGTGTCAGTTTCGTTAATGAGTTAGGCAATCGGGCAATGTTCTGGACCAAATGCCGATAATAACCTACTAAACCAATAAAACTGCGTACCCCAGTTATACTCGTTGGTGCTGGCCATTCATGGATTTCCTTGCTCATAAAAGGATCATCAGAGATTCTATCCTTAGAGAAAATATGGCCAAGAAAATAGATCTCCTAAAGCCAGAATTCAAACTTGCTAAACTTCCCATATAATTGATGTCTTCTAAGAGTTTTTAGTATAATGTGCAAGTGATTGTCATGATCTTCATAGCTTTAGAAATATTCTAAGATATCATCAATAAATACCACTACAAAATCATCAATATATTCCTTGAAAACTCTGTTCATTAGATCCATGAAAATAGAGGGTGCATTAGTAAGCCCAAATAGCATTACTCTAAACTCGTAATTCTCATACCTGGTTCGAAATGCTATCTTTGGAATGTATTCCTTCTTCGCACACAACTGATGGTATCTAGATCGAAGTTCAATATTTGAAATGTATTTATATCCATGCAGTTGGTCAAATAAATCATCAATGCGAGGTAGGGTAAACTTGTTTTTTATTGTTATAACACTCATCTCCCTATATTCGATACATAACCTCATAGATCCATCTTTCTTATTAACAAAAAGGATAGGGGATCCCCATGGAGAAACACTAGGGAGAATAAATCCCTTATTACTCAATTCCTCTAGTTTTTTCTTTAGTTCAAATAGTTCCACATTGGCCATTCTATAAGGGGTCTTCGATATAGGCCTTGAACTAGGAATTAAATCAATGGAAAAATAAAATTCTCATTCTGGAGGATGTCCAGGTAAATATCTTGGATACACATCAACATATTATCTCAAAATAGTTACATCCTATATTTGAACATTCATTTACATACCCACAGTTATTTCATTTTCTTCCTCCCCAATAATTGAATTTAGTTGATCTACTGGTGGTGGATCAAGATAAGAATTAGGTGTTGATGATTCTGCACTAAAGATAAGTTGTTCTTTGTCATCATCATAAAAAATCATAACCTCCTTATTCTTATAATAAATATTCACATCATGTTTTGAAATCCAATCCATATCGAGGATTATATCAAATTCAATCATAGGTATGATGATGAGATCAACGGATAGAGAACATTTATGTGCTCCAATGGGGACTGATTCACAAAACATTGTTGTAATGCTACTTCCCTTAGGAGTTTTAACTAAAAACTCCCTTGTTAAATAAAATTGGAAATATATAATTTTTGTAAAAAACTGGGAAGATATGAAACAATGCGATGATCCAGAATCAAATAATGCATTTGCTAAACTTTAGGAAACCATTAAATTATTTTCCACCAAATCTTTTGGAGCCTCAACCTCATCAGTAGTGATATCATAATCTTGGACTTGATCCCTTTGTCTTTTCTGAGTTAATTTCCCCTACCACATAGGACATTCATTTTCATAGTGTCCCATCTTCCTAAATTTGTAGCATTGAACATCAGTAGATTCATTCTTCCCATTAAAATCACTGATGGTTCTGGGCGCAACGGAAGCGCATGGGTGGATGTTCCCACTTATATTTTTTTCATTAACAATGATCAATCTAGGATCAATACGACGATAAATTCCAGTCTCCACGGATCGAATCATAGAAATGGACAAAGAAATGGAAATTCTTGGAACCATAAATTAGGATAGTTACATGTTTATTATAATTAATGTAATCAATTGAACAAAATACCTTTTTGGGTGTTCTTTCTTCATCGATGTTCTTGATCACGTTCCAATGTGATTCATCATTGCATCACAGAATCCACGTGTATACTTCCTCTAGTGGTGATCCACATGTGTACCTCGTATCTTGGGAAATCACCAAAGGAGTCTCTGGGTGCTAGAGTGGAGAAACCTTTTCTTGCGTTGTCCACCTTAGATCATCTTGATCTGATGTAAGAGGATCTCTCTCTGTCTTGATAGCGTTCTGGGAGGAATAGGTTCTTTCGGCCTTGAAATAATTCTCCAGAATTGTTGTGCACAATGATTCTCTTGTCTTAGGAAACGATTTTGGGTTGTGAGGATATTTATAATCGGGTTTGAGGTTGTAGATTTATGAAAATAAATAAACGTGTTATGCATTTTATTTATTTCATTAACATCCTTTTTGAAAACACCATGTCGATTCATTAATTCCATGACATGCTCCCACACTAATTATAAAAAATTTCATTTAATAAAACAATATTTCATCCAAATCTTGACTGGAAAAACTACACGGTGTGTATTAATAAATACACATCTTGTACTTGTTTTTTAATTGAAATCTACACGGCGTGTACATTCAATGTACACGATGTGTATATATTGTTTTCATTTATTCATTTCCTTTCCATAATGAAAACTACACGACGTTTACATTTAATAATACATGGCATGTACTTGTTTTCAAAATAAGAACTACATGACATGTAATCATTAATACAAGGCATTTAATTGTTTTTATTTCATTCTTCCTCCAACATTAAAATGATTTAGGCTTCCTTGAATAATTATTAAACCACATATGGGAATGATCTTTATTATACTTTAGATACTTGAATGCACTTAGTGTGTGACCCTCTAGGCCTCTTTCTTGTTGTCATTAGGTGGACATTCCTAAAGTCCAAGATTACTGTCTAGCAACGGGTCAAGGCACCCAAGAGAAAGAAGTTGACACCGCATTGACGTATCACCTCATACGAATTCTTACTGTGTAATTTCATCCCTTTATCTCAATATCTCATCAAGAAGGTTTTGTGGTAGTTTGATAAACCTATATGCTAGATCCTTTGTTCTTTGACTACCTGAAATAAACTCATCATTTACACCATGTCCATGGAATTTCATGTGACAGTTATATTTCAATAAAAGGGTCGAGATATCAACTTCCATAAATGGAAGGAAAAAATACTTCCTCGACTTATCTATTAACAACGTTTCACTCGTGATGCACCCAACACACCCTACTTCCCTATAACTATCTGCGTGATGGTTTTCGTTATTAAATCTAAGTGCACGAGTCATTACATGAGTTAATGATAATATTCCAGTCTAAGGACCATTACACATGCTCGTAGATAGCAATGTCCGATGACACCAAGACATGATGAATTTCTACTGGAAGGTCTGTTCTCAAAATCTCCCATCTTGGAGATTACCAAATGTGAACTCCATGAGAGAGAGTCTTGTCTTCTTACGAGTACTCTCACATGACGGTCTGTATACTATGTTTCCTATCATAGTATGTCATCCAACCGCAGAACATTATTTAAGAATATTGTTATAGCTTTTCAAGGATCTCATCAGAGAAGGGATCTTCTATGACCTTATTAATGCGAAAAATATTCCAAGAAATTATTATATTATAGTCTTGCAGAACAATGAACAATATATAACAAGAGTACATTCATGTAATCAATGTAAAAAACTGTTGGTTCTCCGGACACCAACCCTTACAAACACCCACTTGGACAAGAGCCAACTGCCTATGACTTTTTGTCCACTAGACCTCACATGATGATCCTGTTTCTAATGAGTCAAGGCTTTAGTCAAGGGGTCCACCACGTTGTCTTCCGTGGAAATACTACTCACTACAACTTCACCTCTCTGAGAAAAATCCCTCAACAGATGATACATACGATATACTTGCTTTGTCCGCTGATGTGACCTTGACTCTTTTTCTAGTGCCACCGCTGCACTATTATCACAATAGAGTGCAATATGATCTTTACTGCTTGGTACTACATCCAACTCTTGGATGATGCTTTGCATCCATACTGCTTCTTTAGCTACCTCAGAAGCTGCGATATACTCAGACTCTACTGTATAATCTGACAACACACTTTTCTTTAAGCTCATCCAGCTCACTGCACCTCCATTCAAATGGAAGATGTATCCATTCTACAACTTCATGTCATCTTGATCAGTCTAGAAAGATGAATCTACATTTCCTCTGATGACTAGTTCATCATCTCCTCCCTAAACCAGGATCATAAACATAGTACGCCTCAGATACTTAAGGATAGTCTTGACTGCCATCCAATGTAGGTCTCTTGGATCACCTTGATATCTGCCTACTACACTTAACGCGTAAGCAACATCTAGCCTCGTACATAGCATATCATACATGACTGACCCAATAATGGATGCGTAATGGATCCTTGACATTATCTTTCTTTCCTCATGTGTCTAAGGACACATTTTCTTGGAAACATGAATGCAATGTGACAATGGAAACAATCCCCTCTTGGACTGTTCCATAATGAATCTCTTCTGTATCTTGTCAATGTATGCACTTTGACTCAGGCCCAACATTCTCTTGGATCTATAACGATGGATCTTGATCCCAAGAATATATGCTGCCTCGCCCAAGTATTTCCTGGAGAAGAATTTATTTAACCATGCCTTCACTAACTGTAGGACATGTACTTCATTTCCTATTAGTAATATGTCATCAACATATACTATTAGTAAAACGATTGCACTTCCATTAAACCTCTTGTAGACACAAGGATCACATTCATTCTTAACAAAGCCAAATTCTGTTATAGCTTCATCAAAATGAATAGTCCATGACCTTGATTATTTCTTTAATCCATAAATGGATTTCAGCAACTTGCATACTTTGTTGGAATCCTTTGGAGTCAAAAACCCTTCAGGTTGTGTCATGTAAACATCTTTCTGGAGGTTCCCATTATGGAATGCTATTTTGACATACATTTTCCAAATTTCATAGTCATGGTAAGTGGTAATGGCCAATATGTTTCTGATGGATTTCATCATCGCAACCGGTTAAAAGGTTTCATCATAGTCAATTCCTTAGCACTGTCTAAAACCCTTTGCAACCAGTCATGCCTTATAGAAGATGACTTACCCCTCCATGTCTACTTTCTTCTTGAATACCCATTTACTAGCAATAGGAATTACATCAACTGGAGGATCAACAAAAATCCAGACATGGTTTTGGTACATGGAATCCATTTCAGAATTCATGGCTTCTTGCCACTTGGAAACGTCTATTCCTTCAACTACTTCCTTGTAGGTAAGAGGATAATCATTGTCAAAAAATAATGAGTCATCATCCTTGGTGATAAGAATACCATATAATTCTGGTTCTCTCACCTCTCTCGTTATCCTACGCAGTTCTTGTGTCTTTGGAAAAGATTGTTCTTCCATAGGGCTTTGTGGAATCTGTTCTTGTACCAACTCCTGTTTATCTTGAGCCTCGATTTCATCGAAGTCTATCTCACTCCCACTATTTTTTTGGAGATGTTCTCCCTCTCATGGAATATGGAGTTTCTTTCCACTGTAACCTTTTTGTATGAGGGGTTGTATAGGTAATATCACTTTGTTTCTTTGGGATATCCTATAAAGATATTCTTTGTTCCTTGGGGTGCATGTTTGTTACCTGAAGAGGCATTAATAAATCCTTCGCTACCCCACACATGTAAATTCGATAACATGGATTTGAGTTGTCTCTGTAACTTGTACGGAATACCATTTATCAATTTAGTTGGTACTATGTTTATTATGTGTGCTGTTATTTGTAATCCATATCCCCAAAAGGTTAATGGAAGACTCGCATGACTCATCATTGATCTCACCATGTCCAATAGGGTGTGGTTCATCCTTTCAATTACACCATTCCCCTGAGTTGTGTAAGGAGGAGTGAGTTGAGATAGAATCCCAAACTCCCATAAGAAATCAATGAAGTCCCGATTAATATATACTACTCCTCTGTCTAAGAGGATATTCTTAATCTTCTTACCAAGCTGGTTCTCAACTTCATTCTTGTATTCTTTTAACCGATCAAAAGAATCTAACTTATTCCCCATTAAGTAAATATATCCATATCTACTAAAATCACAAGTAAAAGTTACAAAGTACTAGAACCAACCCTTTCTTAACTATAAATGGTCCACACACATCTCTGTGAACTAATTCTAGAAGATCTTTAGCTCTTCCACCATTCCCACTAAATGGGGCTTTGTTCATTTTGCCTTTTAGACACGCATGACATACACCAAGTGGTTTTAGTTCTAAGGAATCTAAATACCCATCTTGATGTGATTTTTTCAAACATTTCTCATTGACATTACCTAGCCGGTGATGCCAAAGTTGGGTGTGGTATGATTCATGAGAATTTACTTTGTCATCGATTGACATTACTTGGTTTGTGTAGTCTAACACATAAAGGCCATTATATACATGTGCCTTACCAAAACAAATACTATCATTATCAAAGTAGAAACATAAACTTACAAACATGAAGATGAATCCATCAGTATCTAATCGAGATACTGAAATAATGTTTTTTTTATAGAGGGTACAAAATAAAATCCTTTCAAAATCAAGACCATCCCAGTATGCAATGTGAGATGGTAGTATCTGACAGCTACAGTAGCGAGTCTGGCTCCATTGACTGCTCGTAGATCCACCTCACCTCGGTCAATCTTTCTGAATCTACCTGGTTTTTGTATTTGGATACAGATGTGACCACCCAAAGCAGTATCTAATACCCAATTAGTAGAAACAGATAGATTGTATTCGATATCAAAAGCTACTGAAGATTCTTTTTTCTTCCTTGGATGGGTGCAGTTTTTCCTCCAGTGGCCCTTCTTGCCACATGTGAAATAAACAACATCATGTTACCATGCCTCCCCATTGATCTTCCTATTCTTTGAAGGGAATGAAGAAGATTTGGGCTTAAATCTCTTCACCTTACCTTTCATTTTATTCACCATAAGGACATATGTTTTTTCACGCTTCATGTCATTATCCACTTGGCGAATGAGGATAAGAAGATCAGATAGATATTTCTCAATGTTGTTAATGTGGAAGTTCACAACAATGTTTGAGATGATCTGGGGAAGTGATGCAATAATGAGAACGATACCCAGTTCTCCAGGGAGTTTAAAACCTAGAACCCCCAAGCACTCAATGTTTCCAATGAGATTGATTACATGAGGCCCAGCTGGGGAACCCTCTCCAAACTTGCTCTAAAATAGAGCATTGGAGATCCCAAACCTTCCTTATCTTTCTCTCTCATGGTATAGACCACGGAGGTGCTCGAGCATGATGTAGGAATCCATGTCTTCATGAGACTTCATGAGCTCAGTAGACATATATGACATCATCAGACATTGAACATCCAGTGCATCACTCAAATGTTGATCATAGAATAGGAAATCTTCATCACTTTCCCCTGAGGAAAAAGAATAAGGAAGTGAGGACCCTAGCACGTAAAACATTAGTTCATGGCGTAGGATAAACTGAAGGCACCTAAACCATTCCTGAAAGTTACTACCGGTGAGGATGTTATCATTATCCCGAATTGATCGAAGAGAAAATGTGGTTGAAAAGTTTGTCATATTGATTATACAAATTAAAAGAGCATATTTATCAGTACTTTCTTGATTACATTTTATGAAAAATAATTAATTTTATCAAGTCCCCCACTATTTTATCAAGTTCCAATGACCATCACCATTGAACTCAGAATGTCTAGTATCATTGACATTATAGTGGCAAGGATCCATATTCCCCTTCGCATAACCCCAACAAGGGTTGGTCATGTAATTTGTAGGTATTTAGGTAGGAAGTTCTTTTCCATCTGTGAGCTTACAGTTCCTTGATCTGTTGAGTGGACTCCCCAATCCAGAAATCTTGAGTTGGATTTCCTCAACTCTTGCCTCTAATATTACATCTAGTCTAGCAAGGGATACTCCTCTTGATGTAATATGGTTATGTCAACCCAAAACCATTCATAAGGGCTTCCATTATAAAAGTAAGTTTCCTAAAAAGGGTTGTTCAAACACATAGTTTTATTGGGTCATTCCCTCAATCTAGTAATGGAAGGCTTGGTTTGACTTAATATGGAATTTGGGGGATTTTATTCATTATGCATAGTTTTGAATTATCACATGCTTGTTAATATTATGTAATGATTTCTTAAGTGATTAAACATGTTTTGATAATGTTTACGCATAGTTCGGTTTTTATTTTATTCCAACTTTTCTTGCATGTTTATTAATTATGTGATAGTGACAACACATACATAATAAATAAACCATGAAATTTGATAGAATTAAAATAAGATGGCATGATCATGAGCTTCTATTGGTTAACTTATCTAGTGATTTTTATAATCTAACCCTGACCTAGGAAAAACACCTTGAACCTGATGGTTCATGTTTTGCAGCTCCCACCTATCCACCTTTGTATCTTCTTGGGTTGGAATCGCCTCAGCTTCGTATTTTGAACCGTCTCCTATGGATTGGGAGATCCTCCATTACATGGGGTTTACATTAAAGAAACCATGGGCATACATGCCCTACATTTTAATGGAAAAAGGCTCACATGCCAATGAATTTAAATTAAACAAATTTAAATGAAACCATACACACATACAAAGGGTCTTTGGTCTAGCTCATAATAATCCATAGCATGAAACAACATTTACGCATATTTATAATTCAAATTCATCTAATAGTTCTATCATTCAAGATAATTTGTTCTTGAATTCAATTAATTATGATCTTATAATTAATCAATTCTTTATCTTAAATTCCTTTCTGAATTTACTTGAGATTCTTCTCATCCATATTCCTTGTACGGTGTATTTGTACATTTGGAGGAAACCTGGTGAAATTCCATTTCTGGAAAGTACACGGTGTGTAGTTTATATTTACAGGGCATGTATTTATTTCACCATTTATACATAGTACACTTCGGGGGCATTGTCGTGTTTTCTGTACTTTGGAAATTTTGGAGTACATGGCGTGTACTTCCTTATTACGTAGTAACCGGCCTGGAAATCCCGTGTATATGGTATGAAGCTTCTCCTTTGTACACGGTTTCACTTGGGTTGGATTGAACAACACAATGTGTTGCTCCAACATACACTCTTTGTATTCCAGTTCCCACACAGCGTGTAAATCGGGTCAAAACGTGGTGTTAAATGCTTAGGTGTAATCAATTCAAACAGCGTGGTTTGGAAGACCAATACCGATTTTTTGAACCTAAGTACATGTCGTGTAGTTTTTATTACACGCATTGTTTTCCTGTGTTGTACAGACAGAAAGAGAGGCTCCTCCGGATGAGATCCTCATTTTTATTTTAGTCAAAATTAAAATTAAAAGGCTGTTATTGTGATATGAATCGAGAAACAAAGGAGGAAGAACAAATATCGTTTATTTAGATTTATAGTATGATTTATTTCAAATTAACTCAAATATAAATGCAAAAAATATCAATGAAAATTAAATAACTATAATCAAAGTTGTAACCTGGCTCTGATACCAATTGAAGGTTTTGGGCGTAGCGGAAGCATGTGGGTGGAAGTTCCCATTGGGATTTTTGTCATTAACAATGATCAATCCAGGATCAATATGACGTTAAATGCTAGTCTCCACGGATCGAATCATAGAAATTGAAAAAGAAAAGGAAAGTGCCAGAACCACAAAGTAGGATTATTACAGGTTGATTATAATTAATTTAATCTATTGAAAATAAATACCTTTTTGGAGTTCTATCTTCATCGATGTTCTTGATCACATTCCGATGTGATTCGTCATTGCATTGTAGAATCCAATTGTAGTCTTCCTCTAGCGGTGATCCACACGTGTATCTCATATCTCAGGATTTCGCCAAAGGAGTCTCTGGGTGATAGCATGGAGAAACCATTGCTTCTATTGTCCACCTTATATTGTCTTGATCCGATATAAGAGGATCTATCTTGGTCTTGAGAGTGTTCTTGGAGGAAGAGGTTCTTTTGGACATGAAATAATTCCTTAGAATTGTTGTGCACATCGATTCTATTGCCTTAGGTAAATATTTGGGGTTGTGAGGATATTTATAATTGGGTTCGAGTTTGTAGAGTTATGAAAAAAATAAATGTGTTACGCATTTTGTTTATTTCATTAACTCCCTTTTTGAAAACCCCATGTCGAGTCATTAATTCCTTGACATGCGCCCACACTGATTATAATAAATATCATTTAATAAAAAGATATTTCCTCAAAATCCTGACAGGAAAAACTAAACGGCGTGTATTAATAAATACATGGTGTGTAAATTCAATGTACATGGTGTGTATATATTTTGTTTTCATTTATTCATTTATTTTCCAAAATGAAAACTACACGGAGTGTATATTTAATAATACACGGCATGTACTTGTATTCAAAATAAAAACTACATGGCGCGTAATCATTAATACACGGTGTGTACGTGTATTCATTTTATTATTTTTCCATCATTAAAACGATTTAGGCTTCCTTGAATAATTATTATACCACGTACGAGAATAATCTTTATTATACTTGAGAAACATGAAATCACTTAGTGTGTGCCCCTCTAGGCCTCTTTCTCGATGACATTAGGCGGACTTTCCTAAAGTCCAAGATTACTGTCTAGCAATGGGTAAAGGCACCCAAGAGAAAGAAGTTGACGCCGCATTGACATATCAACTCATATGAACGGTTTCAGTGTAATTTAATCCCTTTGTCTCAATATCTCATCAAGAAGGTTTTATGGAAGTGTCATAAACCTATTTACTTGATTCGTCGTTCTTTGACTACCTGAAATAAACTCATCATTTACACCATGTACATGGAATTTCATGCGACGATTCTATTTCAATCAAAGGGGAGAGATATCACCTTCCATAAATAGAAGGGATAAATCCTTCCTCGACTTATCCATTAACAACATGTCACTCATGATGCACCCAATGTACCCTACTTCCCACCAACTATCTGCGTGAAGGTTTTTTTCAATAAATCTAAGTGCACAAGTCATGACACGAGTTAATGATAATATACCAATATAAGGAACCTTACACATGCTCGTAGAAAGAAATGTACAATGACACCAAGATATGAAGAATTACTAATGGCGGGTCTATTCTAACAATATCACATCTTGGAGATTACCATGTGTGAACTCCATGAGAGAGAGTCTCATCTTCTTACTAGTACTAGCACATGACAGTCTGTATACTATGTGTCCTATCATTTTATGTCATCCATCTGTAGAACTTTATTTAAGAATATTTTTATAGAATTTCAAGGTTATCATCATAGCGGGGATCTTCCATGACCTTATTAATGAAACAAATATTCTAGGACATTATTATATTATAGTCATGAAGAAAAATTAACAATATATAAAAAGAGTACATTCATGTAATCAAAGTACAAAACAGTTGGTTCTTAGGACACCAACCCTTATAATCTGGTGGCCTTTTTCACCACACTAGTAACAGACTCCCATTCCTTTCATGCAAGTACTGGGGTGTTTCTTCCCACATTTACTGTAGGAAGGATAATTAACTTTTCCATTCTTCCCTTTATTTCCATTTCTAGAGTGATCGGAAGATCGCTTCTTCTTTAGATTTTCTTTAAAGTCAAATGACTTAGAGAATTCTTTTTCTATGTTGATATCACATAAGACAATATCTTCGTACGACAAGATGGATTGTGAGTCTAATGCTCGATGGAGAAACGGTTTTAAGCCATCAAATAAATGATCAATATTACTCCTTGGGTTACGTATATAAACTGCTGCATGCCTCGCTAACCTTGTATCGTTATCCTCATACTTTGTGACATTCTCATACTCCTTTTGTCTCAGACTCAGAAATTGCTTTTCCATATCTGCTCGACGGTCAAGAGGAATGTATTTTTCTAAGAAATCTCTTTGAGCTCCCTCAATTCCATATTTGATACTTCACTGTCTTCCTTTGTGTTTTGAATCAATGACCACAATTGGTCATCATCTACAGTGAGGTGGTAAACTTACATGATAACTTTTTCCCTTTCAATACTCCCCAAGGCATGTAATATTTTCTCTATGGAATTTATCCATTGCTCAGCTACTAAGATATTTTTACTCACATTTAATTTTGGTGGTTGTTGCCTCATGGAGAAATCTAACAATTATCCTCCACGCTGCGGATTAGGGTGCTCCATATGGGTAAGGTTATTATTCATAACCTGAGTAAGTTGTCCCAGTATGGTGATTAGATGATCAGCACCAGTTGCATCCCCAGCTTCACTATAATTATATTGAGTAGGAGGGAAATCCCTACATGGAGTGAATGCATTGATATGGTATCCATTTCTTCCACTAGGTTCCATTTCAAAAAAACCACACACACTAGATTAGTTTATGAATCGCAATACATAAATACCAACTTGTAAAACCCATAACATGAATTGAACAATTTATGGATATAATCCATTATCATAAAAATGATTTCTTTGAGGAATTATATACTCATAAACCCTTTATAATGGTTTGTAAAGAAAATGAGAACTATCCTAAGCATATCCCCCGGGAGTGTCGTAACCATGAGTGCAGCAAGGCCCGTTTTTGTACACCAGTTCCCGTTCGAGTCTAGATCAAAGCAGTGTTTTCAGGTTTTACCTCCTAGGTACATCTGTACTACAGCTGCCTCTACCTTCTCGTATCTAGACAGGGATGTATTTCTTGGAAAACTCACAAAATCTCTAAAATACCAAAATTATAGGATGTTCTTCTATACTAATCCTCAATGTTTATCTTTGGGCTATGTGCTCTAATTAGAGTTTATCTAAATCTAGCTTCAAAGGTTTTTACTAAACATCTTCTGATAACAACTGTAACGCCCCCACCCTAGTTACCCAGAGTCGATTCATTATTACATAACATTGGTATGATCACAAAAGATGAAGTCTCGAAATACAGATTAGTTTAGTATCCTTAGAAACACTAGATATATTCATAAGTCTTACATTATATCATAAAATGAAAAACTACAACAACATCTTGTCTCCATAGACCACACTCATATCCCCTCATACTATCCCTACAGGTCTTTCATAAAATACTTCTTCATATCCTGGTGAAAATAAAACATAGAAAGGGGTGAGCTCAGATTCCTAGTAAGGATAACAATATAGCGGAAACATTCATAAATAAGAATAAACATTTAAGGAAATGTATAACTAAAAAAAATCCTTTTATACTTGAACTTTAGCATAACATGGAAAATATAAAATGAAATAATTCCATTTAATTATTCACATGGTTATTCTACTATTCGAATAATCACATGGAATAACAATAACCAGTTTCATAATGATAGAATGCATAACGAGAGACTATCATAACCAAATAGTCAACGCCTTGTGCCAAGACTACAAATAAAATTTTTTTCAAGGCCTTGTTCCAAGACACTAGCTTGTCTCATGGGACCTACCGATGCATCGAGGAGCTATAGCGGGCTCCACCCATCACTTATTATGTCCAATGCATTCCTCACATGAAAAGGTTTAAACATAACCTCAACATTCGTATTAAAACAAGCATACGAAATTTCAATACTTTTCCATAAAACAATGAATGGTATGAAAATAACACATCCAAAGTAAAAAATATCACTAAACCTTCAATATATATTGATTTTTTATATCATAATAAATCAACTACAAATAATCTTAAAATCCAACAAAGGATGTTGACATAGATGAAATCAGAACTATTTAAGAGAATTATCTCTGTTTTGAAATCATTTGAAAGATAAATAATTAAAAAAGAAAACATTTACTTTTAAAATATTATTATAAGGCTGTAAGGGAATCTTCAATGATTTTATAATGGTTGAAAATAGCCTCCCACGCCGTATATGTGAAAAAAACATTCTTACCTTAATTCTATCGAAAAGGTTAAAAACGACCTTGTTTGGAAAACGACGGAAAGATTCCTTTATAAAATTACTATAAAAAGTCAAACAAGGGTATAAATGACATTAACCCATACTCTGTAAAATCATAACAATGATTTGAAATACAGTTTTAAGAAACATGGATGTGGATGATAAAGAGTTCCCAGTAGATAATTACGTATAAACAACCTCAGATAATGAAGAGATTGTGTAATAAACCCTTACCTTGTACTTTTCCTTGGATGAGGGTAGTTTAAACTCCTGTATAATGGTGAAATAGTTTTTATTAAATTATAAAAGAATCATATACATTAATATGATATCATATATGATCTTTTAACATTACTTTGTCAATAATATCTTATTATTATCGTCGTTTTCGGGTGTTAACTTACTCGTTTTATTTTGTATGTTTTGTTACATAAGCCATGCTTTATATGGATAGGTTGTATCATATTCATATCCAGAATGATATCATGTCCTTAAAAATAATATTTAATCATCAAATGAGAATTATACTTGAATGGATACGATGATGAATGGATCTCATCACATTTGTGGAGAGGATAGTCCGTACGTACGCACGAGCGATAATATCATTATTTTGATATTAAAATATTATATAATTGGATAGTATATCATATATACAGAATCATTATAATGTTATATTTATTATTTACTTCAATTTAACATCATTATCATACCCATCCAAATAATAATGTTTTGAATAACAATTATACCATGACATGGAGACGGTAAGTCGTACGTACGCACGTATGGTGACATGTCATTTAAAGGATGGATAGAATACTGAATATGGTTGTACCATATTTAAAATAAAATAATAGTATAGATAATTTAGTTGAGTTATTATTTTAGAATATAAATAAAAAAGAAAGAATAATTTGAAGAAGAAAGTAACTTGAAAGAGGGTGGAGAAAACATTACCTCTTCTTCGGGTTCATCCTTTTGATTTGATCAAAAGGGATCCTTAGTTTGGCTTTATGATAAAAATAAGGACTCTATGATTTAGTTTTTGAAGTTGGGAGAATATTTGGGTAGATTTTGGCCGAGGAAAATGGCTTTTAACGTGTGAATTAGTGAGAAGGGGGAGTGCCCTTTTATAAGAGTAGTGAGGGGCACCTTTTGAAAATCTAGAAATATTATTCAATAATAAATTAATATTCGGTTTGTAAAGGCTCAAAAGTGGATTATTTAAAGTTTAAGGTGGGGATATTTCTACAGACACTCATCCAGTAGGTTTTAGATAGGTTTGGGTCACTATATTAACTTTATCATTTTGATTTAACTCTTAGTTAAATAGTTTGACATTTACCATGTCTCTTTGTATTTTTATAATATATAGTTATTTAACATACCATATACTTCCAAGAAACCCCCAAGTGGTCCATTAATGATCAAAATATCATTATATAAGTCCTTTGTATGAACCATATATTTTTAGGAATAGAATATCAATAAATAATTTTATATTTGTTTTAAAAACTCATTTATGTCAATTTTGACACAATTTAATACTTGATTTTTTTTCAAGTAATAAAAACTTTATTAATTTGAAAACAATTCATTTAAGGAATAATAACATGTCAAATTAACCAATAAAATTAGTGTATGTCATCAAAACTTTCAAATTATATTTATTTTAACATTTATAATACCAATTATTTGATTCATTCATTAATAAGGAAAATTCTGCATCGTTATTGTGTAATAAATAAAATTAATTATTCATTGTATAAAAATTATAAATAAAATACTGTAATGTTTTAAATCTTTTTAAATTTATAATTAATATTTATAGTCCAAAATATAACATATATAACCCTATATTAAATTTTTTTTTCTAAAAGATATATGCTTATGTTATTTTTGTATTTATTTTATCTTAATTAATATAAAGTGTCATTATCACTTACAAGTGGCTCCATGGGGTCCCAAAATCGACCCTAAGATTCCCATGGTCATGAATTTATCCTATAATTGGTTTAGGACACGTTTTAGTGTAAATTAATATTATTATAATATTATTTTTTACCCTTATTTACTGGATTTACCCTTTAACCATGGTAAATAAAATATTTACCAAAGTAATTATTCAAAATGTCTAAAATAAAAGTTACCTATTTACAAAAATTGGACCTCCTGATTCTAAATATGGTATCAATTTTTCTAAATTCAAAACATAGAAGTGGCAGAAATTAATTTAAAATTAATTCGTGTTGTCAAAACAAAAAGGGTGTTTTTAAGAAATAATAACTATCAAAAGACAGACAATTGCTTATGTCTAGTTTAAATATGAAATTATGTAAAATGACCGAAATTGTATTAAATGGTAAAAATAAAATCTAATTATACTTTAAAATCACTCAAAAGCATAATTTATCACTATTAATTATTTCGATTAATATTTAGTAATTCTCAGTATTCATCAAAAATTTAAAGTTTTCAGAACAAAATCTAAAAAATCACCCTAAGGTAATTTAGATATTCCGAATCTAAAAATAAAGTCCATTTTGAAAGATAAAATTTATAAAAGTTCAAAAAGTGGGTATTACTATTCATAAAGGCTAGTTTGATTGGTTGTGGTGTGTGTTAGAACTCAAAGTTGCGTACAACACACGTTACTGTATTATTCAAAGAGAAGCGTACCGTGGAATTTTGGAGTGTTATAGTGAGAGGAATAATCTGATAGCTTGGTGTTGTGCTACAAGTTCGGAATGATTGGGAATATAAGGCCACATTACCTGGGAGACCCGGTGGAGTGATGATCTTGTGGAATGATTGGTCATCTTCATCGCTTCTGTCCGATCTTCTCACCAGCAGATGGTGATAGAGGTTCTTCTATGACTCCTTGTTCAGGAGAAGCACCACTAGTTTCTCACCAGACTAGAAATTGGAGTTCATACGGACGTTCGGGCTGAGGTGGAGGACACGACCGTGGTAGTTAGTCGCTAGGATTTCAGCGACAACATGGTGGATATACTCAGAGTGGTCAGGCAGGATCAAAGGGTCGCTATTCAGGAAAGGCCTTTTCATTAGAACAAACCCAGTAGGAGTAGGATCCCATACACTCTACTTTTCACGGTACAATTCTAGTGGCCTTAGTTCTAGATTCTGCTCTTTTTGATACATGGGCTTCCCATAGTTTCATATCTGTTGTTGTTATGGAGAGCCTTGGGCTCTGTATATTTTCTTCTGCTGATAAATTGATGCTAGACAATCTGTTGGGGACTAGAACAACTATTGTATGTTAGTGCATGGAGTGTCATCTCGAGGTTAGTATGTGTCACTTCTTATGGGACATCTATGTCTTAGAGATGACAAGCTATGATGTCATTCTGGGAATGGGCTGGTTAGTTCCCTTCGAGGATGATGTCAATTTCTATCATCGTAGGGTGAGTTTCACATCAACATAGGGAAGATCATTTCTTCATAGGGGCGAGTGGGATGTCCAAAAGAGCAGAGAGGGACTCGAACATCATGGGTTGTGAGGAGTTACAGTCCATATTTCTAGTCTATATTTTGATGACCAAGCAACATCACAGAAGGACTTTCCTCCAGTGGTGGATTGTTTCAGGGACGTCTTTCCGGATGAATTTTCATGTTTTCCTCCAAAGAGAGAGGTAGAATTTTCGAATGAGATTGTGTGAGGTGCGGCACTGGTGTCTATTCCTCCTTAGAGGATGGTTACACCAGAGTTACATGAGCTCAAGAAGTAGTTGGAGGAGTTATAGGAAAAGGGTTTCTCTTGACCCAACACTTCTCCCTGGGGTTCTCCTATTCTATTTGCAAATTAGGAGGACGGTACCCTCAGACTTTGTGTGGATTATCGAATGTTGAACCAATTTACAGTCAATAATCGATATCCTTTTCATAGGATTGATGATCTATTTAATCAGCTTCGAGGAGCCCGACTGTTCTCGAAGATTTACTTGAGATCCGGTTACCATCAGTTACGCGTTAGACCATCTGATATACCTCTTATAGCCTTCTGGAGCTGGTATGGTCTATACGAGTATGTAGTTATGCCATTTGGTCTCACGAATGCGCCTGCAGTCTTCATGGAACTGTTGAATCATGTGTTCCACCCATACCTAGATTCTTTCGTGTTAGTTTTCATGAATGATATCTTTGTGTACTCCCGCACTCAACAATACCATGCCACACATATTGAGATCGTTTTGAGTACATTGAGGGAGGATCAATTATAGGCTTAGTTAACGAAATTCCACTTTTGGATGGATCATATTCACTTCTTGGGTCATGTTATCTCAGAGACAGGAGTATCAGTAGACCCAAAGAAAGTGAGAGAAGTAGTTTCCTATGAGTAGCATAATAACGTCATTGAGGAACCGAGTTTTATAGGGTTGGATGGATACTACATACATTTAATATAGGACTTTTCACACTTAACAACGCCACTGGAGGGCCTGACTATGAAGGGTCTAAAGTCATTATGGTCAGATTCTTGTGCACCAGCATTCCAGGAGTTGAAGGGAAAATTGAATTCAGCACCGATACTAGTATTTCTAGTGTTGGGCTAGAGATGTACTGATTACTGTGATACTTCAGGTATCGGGCTGGGAGCTGTGCTTCTGCATAGAGATGGTGTCATTGCGTACATGTCTCGGCAGTTGAGGCCACTTGAGAGGAATTACCCGATGCAAAATCATGAGTCGATAGCTGTTGTTCAAGCCTTGCTAGGTTGGAGACATTATCTTCTCAGAGAGAATTTTGTGGTTTTCACCAACCACAAGAGTCTCAACTACATCTTTACTTAGCATGACCTAAATTTGAAACAGCTAGGTGTGTTGAGCACCTTCATTCCTTGGACTATAAGCATGCATATATGCCTGGGAAAGGCAAAACAGTGGCTGATGTGCTGAGCAGGAGGACTCGTGTACTAGTAGTTCAGAAGGCCAATATTGAGTGGATGTTCATGGATCTATTCTCTGAGATGCATTTGGAGGTTCAAGACAGACATGGGCAGACATTTCTATCTTATGTAGCTATTACCTCTACTCTTCTTGATCTAGTGCGCATGAGGCAGCTATCAGATTATGAAGGCCTAGTACTATGGGAGAGTGTGTCTAGAGAGGACCCTATTTGTGTATGAACTATTGGTGAGGATGAGATATTACATTTCTTGGGGTGCATATGGTTGTCAGCAGACATACGCAAGGAGCTAATGCGAGACTTTCATTACTAAGTTTAGGTAGTTAATCTTGGTGTCACAATAATGTTTCATGATCTACACCTTAATTATTGGTGGCTAGGTATGAAGAGAGATGTTTCTGGTATTGCCATGAGATGTTCCACCTATCATCAGGTGAAGGTGGGGTATCAGTGACCAACATGGATTTTGCAGTAGTTAACCATTCCTGAGTAGAAGTGGAATGATGTCGCAATGGATTTTGTGACAGGGTTTCCTCAGACACCTCGAGGGAATGATGCAGTTTTGGTTTTCATTAACAGACTCACAAAGGTTGCTCACTTCTTACCGATCAGATAAACCTTCAGTGTTTATTAGTTGGGAAGGTTGTACATCTAGGAGATTGTATATATACATGGGGTTCTACACTCTAATGTTTTAGACATGGATGTGCGTTTTACTTCTCGGGTCTGGCAGGAGATTCAGAAGGCTTTGGTCACACAAGTAATTTTGAGTACATCATACCACCCTCAGACAGCTGGATAGTCCGAGCGTATGATTCAGGTGCATGAGGACATGCTACGAGCATGCATCCTGGATTTTGGATTTTCTTGGGAGAAACCACAAACCTCTCATGGGCTTTTCCTAAAACAATAGTGTTTAAGAAACTATTCAGATGACAACTTATGAGGATTTGTATGGTAGGCTATACCGATCAACCTTATATTGACTGGAGGCAGGACATGAAGCTATGCTGGGACCTTGTCTTTTGCAGGAGAGCAGAGAGAAGATAGACTTGATTCCGAATAGGTTTTCTACTATATAGTCTCAATAGAAGTCTTATGATGATTTACAGAGATGACCTCTGGAGTTTGAGGTCGGAGATTATGTTTTCCTACATGTCACATCGAGGATGGGACATAAGTGGATTACAAAGTAGGGTTAGATTTTGATGATGTATGATAGAGCATTTGAGGTGTTGAAGAAAGTTGGGCCGGTAGCCTATCAGTTGCAGTTACCTCAGAGGTATCGGGCTATGAATCATATATTCCATGTTTCTCAGATTCGATGTTACTTCTCAGATCTGTCTCTTATTTTTCAACCCAAGGTGGTTGAGTAAAAATTGGATTCCTTATTCGCGGATCATCCTATCCAGATTATTGATCAAAATATAAAGGTTCTTCATGACATATCTGTTCCTTTGGTTCAGGTGCTATGGAAACATGGGCCAGTATAGGATGAGACTTGGGAGAGGGAGGACGATTTATAATTATAGTGGCCGAAGCTATTTCAGGTATCTTCTTCTACAACGCCTTTCTATAGAAATTAGAGGATGAATATCTTTAAGGGAGGAAGTTTGTAAGAACCCAGATCTTGTTTTTAGGGATGTTTTCCATTTTTTGGTGTAGTTGAGGAAAAAGAAGTGTTTCTAGAAATTTCCTAAGTACACGCCATGTAACGGCCATGCACGGGGCTGTGTGGGGGGACCTAGAGGCCACATGAAGCAGGGACTGATAAGAGAAAGTACACACCATGTACAGATAATGTAAACGCCATGTACTTTCTCTTTTCATATTAACTATACCAGGGTCATGTCTGATGGACAGAAACACCTTTATCTAGGTGTCGTTAATTTGAAAGCATTTGTATGCCAAAAATCTTCACTGAGCCCCCAAATGAGCATCTATCCTCTGAATCGAACACCGTTGGTTGCGTTGGAATCAAATTGGTGAGTTATCTCTTCTACTAGAACACCATCCCTTGATTTCTCCTCTATCCTATGATTATCTCGGTTGAAAGTTTTAGAAGTTTTTTTTAGATCTATGGAATTATAAGGAGATTTGAGGCCCGAGATTCAAGTATATCAATATCACGACACCAAGGATGGTGGTTTCTGACTTTCTGTTAAATGTATTTGAGTTATATGTTAAAATTTGTCAAATACCCTTGAACAGGGTATTGCGTGTTTACTATTTTAGCCTTGTTGTTTTTTCCACTATGCTTGTATTCTTGAGTTGAGGATAATTGAATGTGAATAGGGTTAATTTCTATGCTTTAGAAGTGTTTTCTATGCATGTTATGTTTATTACCATTTGGTCATCCTTATCATGTTAGGTTTTGTTGCCTTTTTCTGATGCCTAGTGTTGTAGGATGGTGTGTTTTAATTATGACATGCTCTTATGTCATATACTACTATCCAAGTAGTTCCTGAGGTTTACTTTGGCCAATACGCTTTGTTGTACTTGTTGAGTTACACAGGGTCTGGAGAACCTTGTGTTGTATACCATAGGGAGAATGGATATAAGGGCTTCTGTAGAGTGTCTGTTTACTGTTATGATGCGAGACCATAGGGGTAATTGAAGAAAGTGATTCCCCCAAGTGTCTGTAGTTCCATAACATGGGAAAAAGGGGGAAAGTGATGTAAGTGCTTCCCCAGAGGTCCATTAGTTACCGATATGAGACTATAGGAGGAATTGAGAGTGAGTACTTCCTCAGAGAGTCTATGATTAAGCTGAACTAGAGGGGTGAGACTGTGTGTACTTCCTAGAGGGTTGATTGTACTTGTTTGGTTGGACCAAAGGGTTTAGGCTGTGAGTACGTCCCAGAGGGTTACTATTGTTCTTAGCTTCATTCTTGTGTTCATTGGTTAATTCAGGGGGTTTAGCTATGAGTAATACCAAGAGGGTTACCTGCTTTGATAAGCTATTGCATGATGTATAAAACTGAATGTATTGAAACTATGGATTGTTACTGCTATATACTTCCTTATTTACTGCTTCTTTTTCTTATTAACTATTATACACTCACTGACTGTTAGGCACGGATATATTGGTGGTTGCATATTGGGATTTAGTCTCACACCCAGTTTGGGTCCGGATTTTGGGATCAAACAGAATATATTGCTACAGGTATAGATAAAAGAAAGTGCCCTTCTACTTCAGGTACTTGATGCTATAAAGCTGGAGAGCATGGGACCAAGCTATGGCTTGCGATGCTGTGGAGTTTATCTGTTTTCTTTTGTACGTTGGTTATTTCTGCATTACAACATTGTGACTTGTTTGGATGTTTTCCTAGAAATATGTATCATGCATCATATATATGTGCTCTCGTTTATTACTTCAGTATTCTACTGTTTATTGATGTATGGTCTTAATTTTTCTTCTACTATTGTATATCTTTTTACTTCTGCTGTGTTACTCTGCCATGGAGGACATATTTTCTCCTCTATCAAACCCAAGGCCCTTGCTACTAGTCGGCAACCTCTGGAATTCGGGGAAATTTCCTTGAGTCAATGTGACAACCGGGTATGGGGTTCCATTGGTCGGCTTCTAGAACCGGGACGTTGTAACGACCCATTCCACCCCACAATCAAGATATTGTCCACTTGGGACCTAGCCTCCATGGTTTTGTTTTCTCGAGGCTCTGCACATCGAGAAACCCCCAGAAAAAGGCCTCATGATGGGAGAGGTATCCATAACACCTTCTAAAGGGTTTCTTCGTGCTCCTCCTCCTTTGATGTGGGATTTCCATAACACACCCCCCTAGAAGGGCCCAATGTCCTCACTGACACATCAAATGGACACCAGCTCTCATACCTTTTGTAATGGGTGAGTCCAGCCCATGATCATGATATTGTCCGCTCTAGGCCTATCCCTCACAGTATTTCTTTCCATCAACTCTGCCCATCAGGCTACCCCCAGGAAAAGGCCTCATGATGGTAGAGGTATCCATACCACCTTATAAAGGGTTGCTTTTTGCTCTTCCTCCTTCAATATGGGATTTCCATAACCATTTGAAACGGCCCATTCCAGACCATGATCATGATATTTTCCACTTTGGGTCTTTCCCACACTATTCTGATTTCCCTAGGCTCTACCAATCAGGAAACCCCTAGGAAAAGGCCTCATGATGGGAGATGTATCCACACAACCTTATAAAGGGGTGATTCGTGATCCTCATCCTTTGATGTGGGATTTCCATAACCCACCCCCCTAGAAGGGCCGAACATCCTCACTGGAACGTCAAATGGACACTAGAAATGATACCATTTGAAATGGCCCAGTCCATCCCACGATCATGATATTATCTTCTTTTGGCCTTTCCCAAACGATTTTTCTTTCCCTAGGCTCCACCCATTAGGAAACCCCCAGGAAAAGTCCTGATGATGGGAGAGTTATCCACAACACATTATAGAGGGGGTTCTTTGTGCTCCTCCTCCATCGATGTGGGATTTCCATTTCCCACCCCTAGAAGGCCCCAAAATCCTCGCTGGCACATCAAATGGACACCGGATCTAGTACCATTTGTAACAGCCATGTCCAGCCCACGATCATGATATTGTCCGCTTTGGGTGTAGCTCACATGGTTTTTCTTTCCATGGGATCTTCCCATCAGGAAACCACCAGGAAAAGGCCTCATTAAGTGAGAGGTATCCACAACACCTTATAAAGGGGTGCTTCATGCTCCTCCATAGATGTGAGATTTCCATAACCGACCCCCTAGAAGGGTCCAACGTCTTCGTTGGCACATCAAATGGACACTGGATCTGATACCATTTGTAACAGCCTAGTCCAGCCTACGATCATGATATTGTCCTCTTTGGGCCTAGCCTCCATGATTTTTTTCCCTGGGCTCTGACCATAGGTCAGCACCCTTGAAAAGGTCTCATGATGGGAGAGGTATCCCACCACCTTATAAATGGGTGCTTCGTGATCCTCCTCCTTCAATGTGGTATTGTCATATGATTATGGAAATCCCACATCGAAGGAGGAGGAGCACGAACCACCCCTTTATAAGGTGGTGTGAATACCTCTCCCATCATGGGGCCTTTTCCAGGGTGTTACCCGATGGGCAGAGCCCAGGGGAAAAAAAGCCTACAGGCTAGGCCCAATGCATAAAATATCATGATCGTGGGCTGGATTGGGCCATTAGAAATGGTATCATAGCCTGTGTCCATTTGATGTTCCAGTGAGGATGATGGGCCCTTCTAGGGGGGTGGGTTATGGAAATACCTCATCAATGGAGGAGGATCACAAAGCACCCCATTATAAGGTGTTGTGGATACCTCTTCCATCATGAGGCCTTTTCCTGGGGGTTTCCTAATGAGAAGATCCCAAGGAAAGAAAAACCGTGTGGGGTAGGCCCATTGTGGATAATATCATGATCATGGGCTAGATTTGGCCATTACAAGTAATTTTCATGATAAATAACATAGTTTAAGAAATTACATCATGTCACTAAAGAAACATATTTCAATAAGGAATTTCTGGATGAATAAAATGGATTATCGTTACTTATTCATCATAGAGGTATGAAGATGTAAATAGATTTTAACTTTTATTTATAAAAGGGAAACCCAAATAAAGGATATTTCTGAGTATATATCTCAATATATTCTATGATATAAAGTTAAGCATGGAATATAGAATTATATTTTGATGTTAAAAATGATACCAATAAAAAAATGGATATTAGAAAACACTACCATATATTTTCCTTGAGATACCACACAACATTTAAATTCCATAGTGATATTTGTGTTTTTTTACACACCTTATGAAGTTCTACCTTTTCATTTCAATATGATAATATTTATATCTTTTTGATATTTCTTGGATATACATTATGTATATGGTAATGTTTCATGTTGTAACAAATTATTTTATATCGAATCAGAATCATAGGTTTTTATTGATAATATTGAGAAGTATTCAACACTAAATGAATATGGATTTGAATAGTAATAGTACAAATTACCCCTAAAAATTTAGTTTTTTGGAGGGTCATTAAATACCTAAAATATATGTTGGGTGTTTATTTTTGATACTTTAAATGAGGTTTTCACAAACACATTTATCGGGTAATGTTTTCATATAATAGTAACTTTCACTCGTAAATTAATTTGTATCCTCATGAAGACCTATATGGGTGAATGAAATGAACTAAAATGTTATAGGTTAATGTGTGGAATGAATTATATTGGGAACGGTTCAAGATAAATAAGTTAAAGATATAGTTAGAGTCATTCATAACCACATTAGGTTAGCAAAGAGTTGATAGTAATTTTATACAGAGAATCATAAATGATATCATGATTTTGAAGTTAGTATAATGGTATTACATTGAATATATCCTTAGAATAATTATATGAGATTTGGAAAAAAGTAATTCTACACACCAGATATGTCATTCACTATGAGATTCGTGATCACATCAGTATAGTTGGTTATCACTCAATGCTTCTGCCAAACCTCTCGCAAGTTAAATATGTTTTCCACATATATCTTTTGAGAGGGTATATACATGATCCTATAAATGTAGTAAAATTTTTGGTCATTACAATAAAACATGATATCTCATATGAGGAAAAATCTATGGATATTCTAGATTTAATAGAGAATCTATTGTAGAAAAAGAGAACTCACATTGGAAAAGTTCATTGATGAAACCATAAATTTGACTAAGATGTGTGGGATTACAATGATGTGGTGATGAAGAAATATAATGAAATGTTTCTATTTGAGGGAATGGTTTTAAATGGAGAAATTATATTATAGGGGTAAAAGTTAACATTATATGATTTTATGATATATATATGTTTAAATAATATTTATTTCTTTGATAGAACAATTTATACAAAATATTATGTGTAAATGAACAAGAATATACCACTGAAATATTTTTATTGAATTTGAATCATATCTCCTAAATTGAAGGATGGTGGAGAATAATATGTTTTTAGAAATTATTAATTTTTCTAACACATCTATAAAATTAATTAGTTGGTTATTAATTACATTGAAATGAAAATTAATGTATTTGATTGTAAAAAGAAGATATGTTTTCCTGAAAAATTAATTCTATGCATGCTATGTGTTTCTATATTAAAAAATTAAATTAATCACTACTTATCAGTGAATTTAATAAATTATTTATTTAATATAGTTAATAAAATAATTTAACATCATTTCATGGATATTAATAGGAAATGAATCAGAATAAATTTGGTTTTAAGATTTAAGATTTTGGTTTTTAAAAAATTTTAATTTTGATTTTCATGATTAATTTAAAATGTATTTTTTCCACTTAGAGGAAATTTATTTCATAAAAAACTCAGAAATATTTTTATAATGTTAAATTTATTTAATTAATCCAATTTAGTTGTTTCTATTAATTGTATCTATAGTAAAAATTTCAGACTAGAGAAAAGGTCAAAATTGTTATAGTTGGGTTGTACTAATTATATATAAGTTATACTGAACTATAATAATTATAAATAATAATAGTTTAATTTATGTAAATTCCATTTTATCATAGCTTATATAATGAATCAATATGGATCCACATCACCCTAATAGTTACATTATTATATTTTAATACTCTTAATAATTAAAATTTGCACACTCCCATTACTTATAAAAGGTAATATCTTGTCGTCACTTATCTACACCGATTGTGAACTTTATATTAACAATGATATTCCTATATACTCTCCTAATAAATTTCTTCCTTACAACGAGGATATAATTTTCTGAAAAGTCTAATCATAGAAGACTGATGGATCTTCAAAAAGTAGGATACCAGAATAAGAGTTAAATGTTCTTAATGATCTTATTTCTATTAATTAATTATTAAACATCCTATAAATGTCATTTAAAAACATTAACATGATATAAAAACTATCATTAATATGAGGATATATATATTTATCTTAATGGTGCAAAATGTTTCTATATTTCTGCAATATATTGGAAATTGATAGTGTCACTGATTCTTACATGAGTATTACCACCAATATGAAGTAATGTGATTTGCATTAATTTATTATTTACATGGATAATAATAGAAAATTATTTAAATAATATATATGATATTTATTATATAATTATGACTCAATGAAGAATAATTATTATTTATATATTTTTCATTTCCTTAACTCAAAAGTGAAACAACACTCATGGGTACAAACATATTCCCATCTTTAAGTAGTGTTGTATGTCATTACTCACCATGATTAAAAAAGAATATATAATGAATAAATAAATTTTTTTTGAAATAATTATTATTATGGAAATATTGAAACCATGACCAAGTTTCAATGACCATAACTATCAAACCAAAATAGACATAGGAAATAGATCAATTTTATTCCAAAAGATTATTTTAATAAAAAATTGTTATAAAATCATAATTGGTAATTATAAATTGTTGATAAAAGGTATGATATTTTAGAACATTTTTTATAATATATATATAAATATTCAATATAAATTATAAATAAGATTTGAATGGGTACTATGCATGAAAAGAATTTAGGTATGGGTCTATGTTACAATCTCATTATTATTAATGAATGTATATATTAAACTTCTCTTGAGGTAAATTATATAATCCATATCCTTTAAAGACCATATATTTTATTCATAGATATTTATTTAATATTTTTTAATTTTTCTTTTTATTCACTTCCCATTTTATGTCAAACCATTAATAAAAAATCTTTTCATAAATCTTGACATTTTTTCATCTTTAGCAGATAACCCTTTTCTTCATTGTCAATTATCAATAAAATATATTCATAAAGGATATTTTATATGATAAAAATACTATATAATTTATTTTTTGAAATATATATTAATTTTTTTAATGTTTTAAATTAAATACTCCAGTCATTTTCCAAAAGGGGTACTAATGGATTATTTCTAGAATTGTGAAAGAAATATTTGTTTTAACATTTACTACATAGATGTATTTTACTAAAATCCTAAACATTATTTCCAATAAATTATTGTTCCAAGTTTCCATGGTTATTTTTAAATAAAATCATATTTATAATAATCTATAATTTTTCTACTTGTAAATGAAGGAAAATAATATTTTACCATGTTTTCAAAGAAATTATCCAATGATATTTTATTGTTATTTTTTTTATGTCAAAATCCTTTGATGATTCCAATATTTCACTAGGGATACAATTTAATCATATTAACCATGTTCTTTATTTTGATTTATTTTTTATGTTATAACGAAATTTATATGAAACCTTTTTATTTTTAATGGGTTCTTCTATGATTAATTGTTGGATTATTTTATGATTTGGAGGCACACATGTGAATAGTTTTCATTAAGTGATAGATGGTTTCATTAAATCCCTCTAACTCATTTGGTAATTATTGATGTCTAATGAGATAATATTTACTATGATTTTGAATAAAATCAAATAAGTATGTGACTCTATCCATAATGATTGTCTTGGGAGTGAACCCTAGATAATGAAACTATGTAATGTGGAATACATCAGGTCGACTATTGGGCTTTTCCACAATAATAGTGTTGGATGTGAAGCATGATTTATGAAAAATATTTCCTTGATTATTATTTTAACATGATTCTATAAAATTGTTCTTATGATTATTATGTGATGTCATGGATTGTGATTGATTAATGCTGATTCCATACACTTTTGAATCATGTATTGTGAAATACTAAATCTTTAATTTGGGATTATTTATTTATTTTAATTTACTAATTAAGTATAAAAAATGTAAATTATAATCATGATCCATTTCCCTTATGATTATCTTACTATGTCATATGATCATTGATCAATATCACTCATGTTTTACCTTACTGTTAATCTGATCTCACCCTTTCTTATTTTTCCATGTTCTATAGTATTTGAATAAAGGTGTTTGGAAAGATATTTTTATGAAGGCTACTATAAGACAAGAGCATTATAGGACAAGTACATGATATTTTTTGAAATATGTTGATTATGTATCAAGTATCTAAAACAATGAAACCTTATGGTCCTCTGGTATGTAGGACTGTAAAATGTATTGAATAATAATCTAAAATAATGTAATATTTATATATGCTATATTTTGGTCACCTCATCGGGAGTAGAATTTGCATATTTAAAGGAGTATATTAATTTGGTTTTGTAATAATCTCTATGAAACTTATGGAGGCCCAAAAAAACTATCATGAAATATATAATATCTATTTATAATATCTATTAATAAAACAATTGATGTTAACCACACTATAGGGTTGTAAATTAAGGAATAAAAATGTATATTTGAATGATAAATACCATAAATAATGTAGTTTGGGACATCATCGACATATAAATTTCATGAATCATGATTTTTAGAGAATATAAAACATAATCACATGAGTTTGGTGGACTCAATTTTATTGATAGATATTCATATCAAATTAATTAATATTCCATGTTGATTGTAGAGATATATCCTATACAAACTATTACAACTAATAGAGGATATCAAAACGAATGTTTTGGCAATTTTCAAAGGGAAAACATGATAACTAAATGGGTTTTAATTGAGATGGTTTGAAAACTCATTTATTGTGTATAAGTGTAAAATTTAGTGCACTAATTTTTCGTTTAAATTATTTCAAAATTTAGAAGTATAATTGGCAGGGGATGCTAAGGTGGAAGGGTAATTTTGAAAACAAAGGTGGAGAAAAATATGAAATATAAGGAAACTGAAATTATTAAAATTGTAATGAAATGGAAGACTGTTGGATGAATTATGTTGAGGATCAATCAAAACAAAATGTATTTGAATGAAAATTAAAACACTCTTTTTTACACTATTCATGTTGGTGAATTACTATTGTATATATCATTATAACACATATTTTTTATTCCTTGTCTTGAAGGAGTGAGAAAATAGACATGAAGAGGGAGTGATCTTGGATCAGGAGTGATATTTTATAAAAGGATTGTTACATCTATAGTTAATTGTGATAATTAATTTTATTTAAACACATCATAAGTGTTCTTTACATATAATAGAACATTATGGTTAATAATTAAAAACATAATTTTTTAGGGTTTGTATATATTAAAATATAATGTTTTCTTAAATATTTATATATAAGTATTGTTCATTCAAAAAATGATTTAATGATTCTATGAAAAAATATAATTAAATACTATAATTCACCCCATACTTATGGTGAATATGTAATGTTGGTGAAATAAGTGGAATTAGAGACACATGGTTACTACATGATGAATCTATCACTAAAATGTTGATAATATGTAGAACATTGTAAATGAAAAAGTGGTACCTTTATTATGGGTATAAATTCAAAAGATGAATGGAACAATATCTTACATATAATTTATATATCCAAATTTATTGACTAAAAGGTCACATGGAATACACACTAGTGATTCTATAAATATTTTCATTATTGATAGTGAGAAGGAACTATTTAATGTTAATAAAAAAGGAACAAAATACCTTATCGGCATGTTTCTAATCAAAAATCAACATTAAAGTGATTGAATACAATTAAATAAAATTTATATAGGATAAATTAACAAATATACATTAAGGAGATAACATGGTTAAATATAAAATTATACACGTACTTCACCAAACATTTAATGATTCAATGATGAATTTTAATTAAATCATTTATAGTTTATTTAGATTAATAATTTATGGTATGGGTTCTATATATGGACATAGTGACCAAATTAAATATTATAATATTATAAATAAAATTATTTAAATTATACAACTATTTAATAATCTATGGTTTCATCACTTCAAGAATAATATCTCACAAACTTGACTATGGGCCATCTTTATAGAATGTATATAGATTACAACGAGGTTTTAATAACTAAAAAAACAAAATAATATATTTAATCAAATTTAATGGATATTTTAGATATATATATAACTTTTTGTAATGATAATGATTCCAACAATGAATTTCTTTCACTTGTTTCATGAATATTATAGTAGTGAAAAAGAAATAGAATGGAAAATTTCAATATTTAAGCATTAAATTTGTAATGGTTGGAGATATTTCATAATGAAACAAAAAATAATTTGGACATTTGAGATGAATATGACTTGTTAAGAAAACTATAAATATTGGTTTTCTCTTGAATATTCATTTAATATAGATGGACAAAATAAAATAAGTTCAAGAAGAAAAAAGTAGCAAGTAAAGAATATGATGATGATGAATGGTTCCTTAATTATGAATTTTTTGTATATATATAAAAGAAATTATATTTCAAGATTTAAATAGTTGAAATAAGAAATCCCGAATGATGTGAACTCATATCAATGTAAATGATTTATTGATGAAACATTCAAACATGATTTTTCCCTTGAAGAATTATACAATAAAAACAAGAAAACTCAATATTGATGTGATTTGATTAAGAAATCAAAAGTATATATGGTTAATATTAATCTAAAATAACTTAGTTGAAGAAGGTTTCATAAGAACATGAGGCTTCCAAATCTACACAAGAATATGTGATTTAGTTTATTGTAAAAATTGAAAAATTATTAAAAACAATAATGGTATCAATACCCACATTTAAGAAAGATGAAATTGAGTTGAACCTATTGCAGAATGAATCTTATATTATAAAAAGATTCTTGAGGTTGAAATAAATTAAGGTATTGAATCGAGGAAGATATAATTCATGAATATTTCTAATTAATGGTTAATATAAATATACATAATATGAAAATTGGGTTTTGAGAAAATTATAAGTGAACATTAGAATATTACTATGGTAAATATTTTTATCTTATGTGATGTTAAGACATAAAAAATGGGGGAGTTTCTATTTAAAAAAGGAATAAAAAATATTTTTGAATACTGTTTAAGAATAATGTTACCTTCATTTTAAATAATATATAATAATACTTGAAACATCATGATTTGAGGTAAATGTAATTTATTTACATTAATTATTTTAAAATTATAGATTATAGGTAGAAATATAATGACACATCACATAGAAACCTAGATTTATTTTATTGGGGATTCACTATGGAGTTAATAATGAAGGATGTGATCATATTCTTCATCATGAAGATCAAATTAATTTTATGTAAATTCCTATAATTTACCCCACTTTGGTTATATGGAAATATATACAAGGAAATGAGAATAGAAATAACTATATTATAATCCAAAGGAGAAAGTTAGTTAAACAAACTTATAAAGTTCCCTTTAAATTTTTTTATCCTTTGGATAAATAGGTGTATTATAATGAATATTATAATGAATAAAATAATGTTAGATAAACTTTTCACTAAAATATAATTGACATATCATAGAAGGTTAGATGTAGAATAGTTGGGAAATATGGGTGGATATTTGTCTGAAAAAAACAAAAAAAATCTATTAAAGTATCTTTAATAGTGGGTTTTCAACCCTTATTAACATCAATACAAATTTCATAAATTATGTGAGATCCCTGTTTATGGCATGGTTATATCTGACGATTATGGAGAATTAAAAATCTTCTGAAAGTGTAACAAAATACTAGATCAGGATGAAATAGTGTATACATAGGTTCTCTATGTAAATTAATTTTGACATAATCATTTTATCATGAGTCAACATTATGATTCTATGCATGAATTAATATTCATAATAAGTGATTCAATATCAAAGGTCAAAATAGATATTTTCATTAAAGGGACTTAAAAATAATGAGAATCTATATAAATTATATTTCATGAATAAAAACAATTTTATCCAAGTGATAGAGGAAGAAAATAAACATTAACATTGATGAAATAGATATATTAATAAAAAAAGATAAACATGTTCTCCTTAGTGAAAGATACAACTACATAGATAATAAAAATTGAGATTTTGAGAAGGCTTGTGATTCTTGTATAATGAGGGAACTTGTGATAAATCCGAACTAAAAAAGGGGAGGGATTAAAATATTTATGATATGATCCACACTAATTTCTATAATTACATGATTTTTTGGGATATATGATAATGAGTTCTATATTAATTGTTTTGACGATTAAAATGACCTAGACTTTTCAAAAATAAATATAAAATATTTTTAGATTATTATTCAATATATTTCAAAATTACATACCTGAGAATCAAATAGTATAAGTGTCTTTGGATTCAAGTTATATTATATTTATATTTATTAAAAGATATTATAGATGACTGATAATGATATTCCTATTTTTTACTCACGATATACATACCATTTAAAATCCATTATTCATAACCTATGAAAATGGATAAATAATAATTACAGACCACATATGTTATGTATGTGTAATCATGGAATATATAAATCGATGATCATATGAATGTATAAGATAATAATATACTTATGGTATTTTTAATATAACATAAAAAGTTAGTTCCAAATTAGTAATGTATCATAAGTATTATCCAGTTCATAAAAAACAATTGTTTCAATAGACATGATAAATAAGATTTATAATTCATGATAAGACAATGATGAAACATATATTCATGAAATATTAGTGGGGAAATATCAGAAGTATATAAGCCATTTCAAATTTCAATGTTGACAACTTATATAATAAAATTGTAATGAATAAGGAATCAAAACCTATTACCCATTTCACAAAAGATCATGAAACATCAAATGTTTCTTGGGATGGATTAAGCTCATCAACCTATTTCCAATAGGGTATTAATCACATCGACATGTTTCCCATAACCATCTCATGATATATAATACTTTTCCCTATAAATTTCATATTGAATTATAAGTCCCACCAATGAAATTATCAAATTAATATATATATATGTGTTCCACTATAGAATAAAAAATTCATCAAATTAGAAAACATGAAATAAAATGTGTTTCATAAAATTTTCATTATTTAATAACCCACAGAAAATAAGTGGGTTCAATAAAAATTGCAAGACTTTGTTTCGCACGGAATCCGGGGATGACCTCCTGGACGGGAGATTCAAACGTTCCGATCGGTTTCTAACGGGTTTGTTTGTAGAACCGGAAACATCCAATGATTCCACATCCTCTTGGACCTACTTTCCAAAGGCAGGCGCTCATTAGCTTGTGGGCTAATGAGGCTTAGGAATTTGCATTGGTCGAGAGGATGGGAGGTCGGACTCATCACACCTTTTTGAGGGGAATTATTGTCTACTCCAGGACTCTCTTTATAGATTTAAGTTATGTTCGTGAATCCTTATTACATTACCAAGTATAAAATGATCTTTCCTTTAGTTTTAACAATCAATGATTAAATATGAAAGAAATTTAGAGAATCTTTTATATGTATTGGAGGTTCTTCATCAATAGAGAATCATCTATATCTGTTTAGAGATTCTTGATCAATGGTATCCTTCAAAATATTTATATAAAAAGTCTCTTGGTCATTATGATGACCAGGCTGGTTTTAAAGCCACTCAGTGGGGCATTTGAAGTTTATCGTCATTCAGAAGGACAGAGATTATTTCAAAGTTGGGATCGAACCCATAAATGGGCTACCTACGTATCCTTTGTTTTGGAAAAGGAATCAGAACCCACGTAGTTCGAGTTATGGAGTATGATGTTTATGATTGATGGCTCAAAGAAGAATGTCATAATTACTTTTACACTCTAAGCTCACGTGAGTCATGCTCGGTGTGAGAAACAAGAGGCATTGGTAAAATTTAGACAATTGTGCCATGAAAGATGCAATCATAAGAAATTGTTTGGGGCTTATGTATGGATGACTGCCCAGATAGATGAAGCTTTAGGATTTACTTTTAGGGAGAAAATCCATGAACAGGGTCCACAAAGTTATATGTGCTTTATGGAGATTTGAATACTCTAATCTTGGGGCTTATTCCTAAGGAGAATGCCCAAGTTAGGAGGGGACTTATGATTGGGTTTTATTCCTGAAAAGGAAACCCAAATCAAAGGTAATTTATGACTGGTTAAGAGAAGTTTAAGGGGACTTGGGGCTTATTCCTGAAAAGGAAGCCCAAGGTTATGACTGAGTCTTATTCCTGAAAAGGAGACTCAGGTTAAGGGACTCGGAGTTTACTCCTGAAAAGGAAGCCCAAGATTATGACTGAGTCTTATTCCTGAAAAGGAGACCCAGGCTAGGGATTAAGGTTTGGGGCTTACTCCTGAGGAGGATGCCCATATTTGAGGTTGGGGCTTATTCTTAAGAAAGATGCCCAAGATTAGAGGACTTGATTGGGGCTTATTCCTGAGGAAGATGCCCAGATCAAAGGTTTTATAACTGGGGATTATTCCTGAAAAGGAGACCCAGGTTAAGATTTTCTCATCATAAAGGATGAGGTTGAATGAATGAACTCCCCGTATTTTAGTGACATAAGGATATTTAAATCACTAGACTTTGAGAGAGATTTCACAGAATTCCTTTCAGATAAGAAAGTCAAATCAAGAATTCATGCCATAAATGGCTTTGAAGAGTGTCTTGAAGACTGAATCTTAAAAAGGAAAGGTGAAATGGCTGAAGAGGGGTAAAAATGGGCAAGATGGGCACCCAAAAAGATAGGGGCACGCAAGTCTTGAAAGGCGCGCAAGTCCTGCGGCGGAGCGCAAGTATTGGTCGTGCAAGTATACTTGCGCGACATGAGGGGTACTTGCGCGATTTTCAACCAGCATTGAAATGCTTGAGCGACTCTTTATTAAACCCTTTATCATCCTCTTGAGGTTCTTCCAAAAAAAAAGGACGCGCAAGTTATATTGAAGGAATTAAGTCGGCGCACAAGTGTTTGATAAGTTTCAACACTTAGGCCTTCCTTATTCTCTTTAGATCTTCCATTCTAGGTAAGAAATTACCTTAGACGTGTTCTGGAAGCTTTGAGAAGAGACTTGGGCGTCGGGAGCTTCAATCCGAGTTTCTGGAAAATGATCCTCCCGAATGGGGGGCCCACAGGGTCTATTTATAGGCAAAAGAAGACCCAGGGCGGTTACCGGACGGTTACCAATTAGGTCGCGCAAGTCACCTGCGTGACCAAGGTAGCCGCGCAAGTACACTTGCGCGGCAGTGGTATCACTTGCGCGGTGGATTTGCTGTTGATCCTTTGTTCATGCCTTTGTCGATTTTTGATGTTTTCTTCAAAGGATGAATCACTTTTAACTGAGATATTCCCTTTTCCGATCTTTAGATTCTGTGATGATAGGAGCGTCAACAAAAGCCCCCCCTCAGAGTTGGATCCGGAGAGAAATGAGGATTTGACTCTGAGGAAATCGAATCCTTCCAAAGGAAAAGGGAGGGCGCGCAAGTCTTTTAGTGCGCAGAGGGTGGCGCGCAAGTCTGCGTCGCGCAGGCCTTAAGCGCTCTGGGTGTGGCGCGCAGGTAGGCTTCTTGGCCTATAAATATATGGCCTCACCTCCGTTACATGCATCTGGATTTCCGGATTTCTCGAGCTCTCACCGCGCAAGTCTCCGTCGCCGCGCAAGTCTCCTGTTTTCACTGTTTCCTCGCTGCCGTGCTACTCTGAAGGTAATAAGGCTTGCGCGGAAATACTTGCGCGACAAAAACTTGCGCGACAAAAACTTGCGCGACACATGTATCACTTGCGCGACATCTCCATACTTGCGCGCCTTAATGCCTTGGCCATTTTTTCCAAATTTTTTCACAAATTTTATGAAAAATAAACCCACTTAAGAGTTTAATTTATTCAACTCCTGTGCAGATTCAATGACTCTTAGACCTGGATTAATTGATGAACTGGCTAGCAAGCGGATAGATGATATGATGAATATCATTGGCCCTGATTACTATACTGTCAAAGACAGTACTCTTCCAGATTTGGCTAAGTATCTGAAGAAATATCATCGCGACTTTCCTCACTGCACTTATCTACCTTTGTATGGTCATGGTCATCTGCAAGAAGTCATTATTCCAGAAGTAAAGAATTATCTTCCATTTTCTTGGTTTCAGAATTATACCAATTTTGCTTCAGCAAATATCTCAGGAGGAGGAGTATTTCAAACTGCTGGAACAGTGGAGAAGGCTTATGTGATGCATCATATCCCTTGCACACCAGATCTGAAAAAACATACACCTGAGCTTCAACCACATTGTCATCCTTCAATTTTCCGAAATGCTCAGATGGATCAATCCAAAGGCTGGAAGAAAAGTTGGGATTTCCGTCCTGGGGGAGGTGTGAAGCCAACTTGGATGTGGGTATACTGGGTGCGACAGACTTGCACAGAGTTTATTGAGGATCTGAAGAGAGCTACAATATATGAGGCTGTTTGGGTTGGGAAAACATATATTTACAGACATGATAACTTCGTGCCAGAGATACTCAGCCACTAGAGCCCAGCGACTAATTCTTTCCATTTGACTCATGGAGAAGTAGGTATCAGTTTGTGGGATGTCCACAAGATTTCAGGAGCTCCAATATTGGGCGATATGTATGATGAATTCATTCCTCCCAAGGTGACTTGGAGTGATCCAGAGAAGACTCCTGCTTTGGCTCGAGAATTATTTAAAATCTTTCACAGGCTCAAGAGTTCAGAGACCTCATTAACTCATTTTAGAAAAGATATTCAGCCGGAAGAATGGATGAATGTGTTTCTTACTGAGAAGAAAGGGATAGAGCCAAAAGAAAAAGGATCCAAGAAAAAGAAATCCAAGGATACCCGGCCCAGACGTCCTACCACTTGTCCAAAACCTGAGAAGAGAGGAGCTCCTGGCACATTCTGGCTAACTCTAGAAGCATGAGAGTTTGAAAAATGGGGATATGAAGTGAATCAAAGAATTCCAAAGAAAACTCGTCTGGCGGGTTTCTTGGCAATGTGGCTCAGTGATTATCTCTTGCCGGTCAGGGATTCTAAGGGAGGCGTTAGGCCAGGGAACTTTGTCATTGCGGCCAAGTTAGCTGAGGGAAAAATGGTTGGGTTAGCTACCCCCATTTTAGCAAAGATTCATAGGAGTTTACTTCACGTCTTCCAGGGTAAATCTCCTTTAAGAATAGTGGGACCATTCCAGGTTTTGTGGGGATGGATCGCCACTCACTTCAGGACTTACAATGTACAGAATGGATTACAAATTCCTGGAAGCTCTTTCAGACCATCAGTGCAAGCATTCTATGGAATTGCTCCATTAGATGTTAATGGTTATGAAATGAAAGTAAGACTAAGCATGTATAAGGAATTCAACTTCTTTCCTTATGGAAGTCCGCCATCCGGGCGGTTTGTTGATGATGGGAAAGCCCATTTGGATTTGAGGGCATACATGCTAGCTTGCAGGGATGGCGTGTTAGTAGCCAGGATTGATGGAGAAATCATATGCGAGGCCTATGCTCCATATAGATTTGCACGCCAATTCAAATGTTTGCAACAGATTGTTGTATCCCCTCCAGTACATGTCAGGTTAGAGCAACATCTGATGGTTGCTCGACAACTATGGTTTCTGACATCAAGAGAGAAGACTGGGGCAGTATTTGATCTACCAGTTGAAAAAGCGGCACATTATCTGACTACATTTTATGCCGAACACTGGATAGCATCATACCCTAAAGGGATATTGAATCACCCAGTATATCAAGTGGGAAAGAGGAAGAGGACTGTAGAGAAAGAAACTCTTCCTCATGAAGGTGACGCTTCTCCACCTGAAATAGGTTCAACAGACTCCTCTTCTAGAACTGATTCATCGGATTATCACGATGGGGATGATGAGGCACAACCGGCAGCAAAGCAGTTTCGTGCACGATATAATCCTCCGGCCAGAGTTAAAAGACCCACTCCATCAGCTCCTGGTGAGTTATTTGATTGTAATAACTTCAATCACTGCTACTTTATAAAGTAATAAGTCTCACTTTCTTATTCTCTATCTGTAGTTGCAGGAGTCGGGAAGAAATTAAAATCAAAAATTGTAGGACCTTCCTCACAGCCTTTATATCTAAGACCAGAGGCTGTTCAGCTATGGCAGAGCTTATATTGTGATACTGAGACCGCCTGACTGGATTTGTGTGAGGGCCTACAACTTCCTGGAATAGGATATCTTCTAGCTTCTAAAGACCTTCAATACGGAGATAACCCCAATGAAGTGCGAGCTTACATAAGAGAGCTGGAAATGCTCATATATGCCACTGATAATTCGGTTCCTATCACCAGGTGGGTGAAGGAAATGATTGATCGTGGAACCACTGAGGGGGCTGGTGGTTCTGGAGATGAGGAATGGCAAGAGTACGTGGCTCCTGAAGATGTAAGTTTTCTTTCCTTATTTTCTTTGCAACTTGATTTTAGTTGAAGCTTTGTTTATTTAAGGAAGTTATTTTCTTCATCTTGCAGCTTGTAAAGAAAGGAACCGGGGTTCCTTCGCCACAATATAGCCCTGGTGGTACCGCTATCGGGGCTGCTGCTGATTCTCCTCGCGAACCAGGCGAGATATCTCCAGGCCAGCAGGCCATGAATGAGGCACTGGACATAGTCTTTCATTCGCCAATCCAAGTGCCAATAAGGGAGACTACTGATACTCCGAAAAAACAAAAGAAGCCAAGGCAACGAAGGATAAAATCCCTAGCTAAACGTTTCATTAGCAGTGGTAAGTCCTTCGAACAATCATGAGTTTATACCCATAATCATATGGTTACTCATATTTCCGAGGATTGCAGGGGCTTCTTCAATTTCTCCCTTGAGGGAAGGGACTGATCCTTCTTCAAAGGTCGTGGAGGGTGCTGTAGAACAATCACAGACTCAGGCTAACTTGGTTGCTCCTGGAGAAGAGCTACCATCCATTCCCAGTATCCCTCCTATCACTGAAGATGCTGTCCAGGGTCAGGGGTTGCAGGACATAAGTCGGAAAGAAGACGTAGGAAATGCTCCCACTGGTGAGACTAATCAAGATTCTGAAGTATCATTGGATGAAATGATGAATCAAGGAATGACTTTTGAAGAATTTTATAATCATGCTGAGTTGTCATGTGATTTAGAAGACCTTGGGCGTGAGTGTTACCCTTCGCCCAAATTTTTCTTTGAAAAAATATACTTCTAATCATGATATAAAATAATATGCAGTTTCTTCCGTAGAAGCCGCTGAACTTCCAATGCCCGAAGAGGGTGTGGACACTGATGTCAACCCTATCATTGCAGAAACATTAGCTCAAGTAGAGCTAAATCCAATAAACTATCCTGAGACTCATCTTGAAAATCCTGTTGAAACTGGGAAAGATAGGGAGAAGTCTTCTCAGGTTGCTAAACCACCATTGGGTAATGGATAACAATATTTGTGATTGTACTTTATTCGCAAGACAATCCATTCTTTTGTTATCCTTTGAAGCTGACTAAACCTTTCAATTAATCATGCAGGACCATCAACTGCAATGACTAGATCCGAAGATGAGGCCTCAGCCTCTGCCCCAACGGGAATTGAAAGTGAAGAAGCACAAGTCAGAGGGGAAAGAGCAGGACAAGGCACCTCCCTAAGTGCGCTAATTCCAGATTACATACCCCCTTCTGACGATGATATTGTATCAGATCCAGATATGCTTAAAGCATTCAGCTTTTCATGACGTAAGGCATGGAATAACATATGGAATATCATATCGGGGGTGCCTTTAGAAGAGCTACCATAAAAAATTTCCCGATTGTCATCCCAATTTGTTATAATGGGACTTGGTGGTTTTGGGTATGAAAAGATCCATGCTGCGGTGAAATAGATCATTTTCAGGAGGGAGCAAATGCAGACAAGTCGCGAAGATTTGACCAGAGTGAAATTTTCAGTCAACATAGGCGAATTTGAGGCTGCGATATCCCAGGCTGAAGCTGATTATGCTGTCAAGATGAAGGATCTGAAGCAAAAAATCAAAGAAAAGGTCGTCCAGCAGGTGCAACTCCAGCAACAGTTAGATGCTGTTACTGGGGAACTTGATCAGCTTAATAAATCATTGGATGAAACTCATATGAATGGCATGAAAGCCATTGCAGATGCTAAGAAGGCACTTCAGCAAGCTGAAAAGAGTGAAGCTGGTCAAGTGCACGAGCTTCAAGTAACTGTTGATAAGGCTCAGGATGCTATACATCAAATGAAGACTTATGTTGACAATCTTCTGTAATTCTTGAAAAAGAGAAGAGATTCCAGTCTGTGGATGTCCTTCTAACTCTTGTGTATCAATGAAAAACACTTTTGTCTTCAATCATTTGTACTTGCATTCTTCCATTACCTGCTTCAAATTTAATTAAGCCAATGGGCTTAGTAATCATAGTTTGATTTTTACTAGGATTATTACAAATAACCCTACAAACTTTGAATCTTTTAACTGCTCAATATTACCTAAATCATACAAAAAATGTATATTTAGTGAGTTGGAACTTGACTTTTATTCAGAGTTCCTTTGTCTTTTGTGTGGGCAGTTTAAAGTCATGCACGCCGGACATAAAGGGGCTAATGTTTAAGGTCGAAATAGCTTTGACCGAAAATGGATTAAAATGGATTCAATTCCTTGACAATTTATCTAAAAACATATTTACCATACTCATGTATGAGGGAAAAAATGTAAACTATGGCTTAAGAATATTTGAATCTGAGGAATGATATGAAAAAAGAGCTAAAAGGCATTAGAAGAAGTAGTTTCCAAGAATGAAGTTAATATTATTTAACAAAACCCGTTAGGGGGTTGAAATATGCAGGGCCACCTATGGGCATTGGCTGCATAGTCAAATAAAATAGCATCTTTTGGCTGACTAGTCTGTTATGTGGACTGTTTATGCAAGGCCACCTATGGGCACGTGCTACATAGTCAGGCAAAAGAACTCCCAGAAATTTACTTTCCCAGTGCTAAAAGCCAGTGAAAGTTTATGGAGATTCAAATTTTCTAAAGCATAGAGTTTGTTGTGTGGAAAGAGGTACTTGAATATGGAGAAGATATTTCCAAACAAGAATATCAAAGAACTGGATGAATATCACTCCTACGAAGGTTTGACCCAAACGTAGGGAAGAAGAATAAACCATAGACTTGAATACTTTCAGATCATAAAAAAGGATATGGGACAAATACGTTAAGGATGGCTATTTTTGTGGATCCCTACATACTGTCGTTTAAGACAAATAAGGACAAAAGAGGCATTCTTCCCAAGAATGAAGTTACTATTATTTAACAAAACCCGTTAGGGGGTTGAAATATGTAGGGCCACCTATGGGCATTGGCTACATAGTTAAATAAAATAGCATCTTTTGGCTGACAAGTCTGTTATGTGGACTGTTTATGCAAGGCCACCTATGGGCACGTGCTGCATAGTCAGGCAAAAGAATTCTCAGAAGTTTGACATTTTTGTGACTAGAACTCATGAAAAGGGTTATGAAGATCTGAAAATATTTAAGGTTAGGATTATAATACATAAATATGGGTATTGTCCAATGTATATAGAGATACATAGGTCAATGAAAACCATAATCATGTTGTGGCTGGGTCCTAAATTGAAATTTTGGACTTCACTACGTATCTCATAAGAATGAGAATCAAGCTATACGTAGTTCTTATAGTTTAACGTCGTGCAGGACGAAAGTATGAGTGATCTTAGTTTAAGGTCATAGAATTCGGACCATAATAATGAATACACAGTGTGTGTTTTCATGAGGACTTTTCAGCCAAGGGACTGAAAGTGAAATTTGGGGTTAGGCCCAAAAGACTTGGGACTGGATTCGAGGGACACTCGAATGTTCCTACGTATCCCATAAGGATGGGAATCAAGTCCATGTAGTTCTAGAATTACACTTAGTACAAATTTGGTTCGTACATGTGAAGGGTGAAAGGGGACTTTGGTGCAATGATGGTATTAACATAAGATAAAAAGTTTAGGCATTACCATGTATGCACGTAGTCTTTTGAAAATGAAAACCATGATTGAAAAAGAATCAATGTTAATAATGGTTCCTTCTCAAATGAGGAAATCAAAGAATATTGTAGTTTATTGTCGTACCGGACAAAAGTTTTGTATAGTTTAACGTCATATAACAAGGATGAAAGTGAATCAATGTAAAGATATTGATTCCAGGGGTGGTTTCACAAATCATCATCATATGAGATGGTGGTGAACCGATGTGAAGAGATTGTTTTTTTGGGCTTGAACCCTGGGAGGTTGCCTACATACCCAGCCTGGAGGGCAAGGATTAAAGTCCGTGTAGTTCAATTAAAGAATGAATCAATGATCAAGTTATTCTTGGGGACAATTATCTAATAAAAAATGTTGTTGGGACTTACACATGGTTAGTGGCCCAAAGGGAGTGTTATGGTTGATGTTCACTCTAAGCTCACGTGAGTCATACTTGGTGTGAGAAACAAGAGATAATAACAACCTTAACGATGCACAATTTTAATGTCATGTAGGACATAAAAAAGGGACTATGCAGTTTAAAGTCTTGCAGTTAGGACTATTGGTGCTGCACAGTTTAGTGTCATGTAGCAGGGAGAAAATAACAGTTTAATGTCATGTAGGACATATCAAGGACTTTCTGTACAGTTTAGCGTCATGTAGTTAGGACGATGGGGACAATATAGTTTAACGTCATATTGGACGAAAAGGGGGACTGTGCAGTTTAATGTCATGCAGTAAGGACAAAAGAGTGTATCATTTTAACGTCATGTCGGACGAAAGTGCGAATAGTTTAAGGTCATATGCATGGACCGTGGATGGTGCAGTTTAATGTCATGTTGGACCATTGATGATTATATAGTTTTAACGTCTTTCCGGACGTGAGGGACTTTTATACAGTTTAGCGTCATGTAGTTAGGACGTCACAGTTTAACGTCTTGCTGGACATAAGGGATTTGCAAATAGTTTATGGTCATATACATGGACCAGGGATGATGCAGTTTAAGGTCATGCTGGACAGTTTATGGAACTTTTTCACAGTTTAATGTCGTGTGGGACGAAGTTGTAGTTTAAAGTCATACTGGACCATTACTGTATATTTTAACTTCATATAGCAAGGACGAACTGGTGCTGTACAGTTTAAAGTCATGTAGCTAGGACTAAGGTGAACTAATATGAGGATATCAGTTCTGGAGACTTTTTACAGTTTAACGTCATGCTGGACGTTGGAAGTGCCACACAGTTTAATGTCATGTTGCTAGGACACAATAATAGTTTAATGTCATCTCGGACAAAAATATAGTTTAATGTCATCTCGGACAAATAAGGAACTTCTATACAGTTTAATGTCATGTAGATAGGACATTATACAGTTTAATGTCATGTAGGACATTAAAGGTGACACAATTTAACGTCATGTTGGACGAAGTTGCAGTTTAAGGTCATACTGGACCATCACTGTATATTTTAACGTCATATAGCAAGGACGAACTGGTGCTGCACAGTTTAAAGTCATGTAGCTAGGACTAAATTGCAGTTTAAGGTCATACTGAACCATCACTGTATGAACCAAATGTAAGAGTCTTGGTTCTGGGAATAATATTTTGTGTTTATACAAAATACTTCTTCAGAAATCTAGCATTAGTTGGAGTCGTGATGTGTTCTCCATCTATTGAGATCAGAGAATACGCTCCATTGGAGTAGACCTTATGTATTGAATAAGGTCCTTCCCATTTTGGTTCAAGCTTGGGAGGCTTCTTTCCTGGTATCATTGGAGTTCTGAGAACCAATACCAATTCTCCCTGAATGAATGAACGAAGAAGAACTTTTTTGTTAAAAGCTCGTGCTATCCGATTCTGATAGATTTCCAAGTGGTGCAAAGTGCACAATCTTTTCTCATCTAACTATTCCAATTCATTCAACCGCTTTTGGGATTTCTCATCTGTTGATAACTGATCACAAATGGCTATTCTGAGTGAGGGTAATTGAACTTCAATTGGCAAGACTGCTTCTGTTCCATATACCAATGAATATGGAGTAGACCGCGTTGCATTGTGAGTGGTAGTCCGATAAGCCCATAAAGCATGATAGAGTTTATCAGGCCATGACCTCTTATCTTTATCTACCATCTTTTGCATTATATTTGAAAGAGTCTTGTTGAAGGCCTCTATCTGGCCATTAGCCGCTGCATGATATCGAGATGAATGGTTGGACTTAATGTTGTATTCTTGATACAATTTCTTTACCTCAGAAGAACAGAAGTTGGTGCCATTGTCCGTCAATATGGTATGAGGGACACCAAATCTAGTAATAATGTTAGACTTGATGAAGCTAACAATGCATTTAGAACTGACTTCTTTGAGAGGTACTGCCTCTGCCCATTTGGAAAAGAAATCAGTAGTAGTAAGAATGTACTTAAACTGCTTGGCCGTAGCTGAAGGGTAAGGTCCCACCACATCCATTCCCCATGTGGAAAATGGCCATGAGTATTTAGTTGTATGAAGCAACTCTGGAGGTTGATGAATGAAGTTGGCATATACTTGGCATGAATGACACTTCTTTGTGAAATTAACACAATCTTGTATCATTGAAGGCCAGAAGTATCCAAGCCTTCGAATTTGATCAGACAATCTATGTCCAGACTGGTGGGCACCACAGACTCTTGCATGCACTTCTTTTATGACAGCCATTGTCTCTTCACCATCAATACATCTGAAGAGAACTCCATCAAAACCACGTTTGTAGAGAATTTTCTCGAGGTGGTTTGGACCATCATAAAGAGTAAAATTTACCACACGTCGCCGAATTTGTTCTTTCTCGGCTCTATCAGGTGGAAGTGTTCCATTTTGAAGGTATTCCTTGATAGGTGACATCCATCCTGTAGTATGACCATACGGTTTAGGAATGGGACTAATTTCATTAATTTACTCTATTCTGACTTGAACATAAGGTGAAATTGCATGATGGTGGGCAATACCGATGGTTGTCTCGTCCCGATTTGGATCTGCTAAAGCTGTGGCTATATTAGCCAGTGCATCATCTTGAGCATTTTGTGATCTTGGGACATAAGAAAATGTCGGTTCTGAAGGAAATTCCGACATTAACTCTCTGACGTAATCATACAAAGGGATTAATTCTTCTTTTCTGATGGCATAATCCCCATTGACTTGTTTGATTACCAGGTCTGAATCACCTTTCGCCTTTAAGTGATTCACTTGTGCTTGAAGTGCTAACACCAAGCCTGCAATGAGAGCTTGGTATTCAGCTTCATTATTGGTACCACCTTCCCACAACAAAAAGGAATAAGGTAACACTGCCTTATCTTGAGAAATGAGCACAATTCCTAAACCAACTTTGTTGAATTTAGGATTTTCCATTTTCTTCCCTGTTGGACTTCTAGAAGCACCATCAAAATACATTTCCCATGTTTGAGGACTCTCTTGAATAGAAAAAACTTCCTCATCAGGGAGTTCGATATCTGAATACGTGTCTTCCACTGAAGGGTGTTCAGCCAGGAAATCAGCCAGAGCTTGGCCCTTAATTGCCTTTTGAGACACATACTGGATGTCAAACTGCTGTAGAATAACCGCCCACCTTGCCAGACGTCCTGTAAGCATTGGACGACTAAGGATGAATTTGAGTGGATTATTACGAGATACCAATTGGACCTCGTGATGTTGCAGGTAGTGTCTCAGTTTCTGAACTGCAAAGATTAATGCTAGGCAGCACTTTTCAATACTCGAATACCGGGTTTCTGCTTCAAGCATAGTTCTACTGAGATAGTAGAGACTATTTTCATTCCCAGCATCATTCTTTTGAGCGAGAAAGGCACCTAATGATCGCTCTAAAGCTGTCACATAAAGGATAAGAGGCCTACCCTCAACAGGTGGCATGAGTACTGGTGGACTCAAGAGGTATTTCTTGAGAACATCAAATGCTTCTTGACATTCTTTAGTCCACTGGTAAGTGACTCCTTTCTTCAATAATTTGGTAAAGGGTAAACTTTTGCCTGCCAAATTGGCGATGAAACGCCGAATATAGGCTAAGTGTCCTTGAAGTCCTCTTAATTCTTTCAAATTCTGAGGAGGTGACATACCAAGGATTTATTTGGTCTTCTCAGGATCGACTTCAATACCACGATGGCGTACAACAAAGCCGAGGAATTTTCCTGAGGTTACCCCAAAAGCACATTTTAAGGGGTTCATCTTCAAATTATGTTGTCGAAGCTTGTGGAATATGACTTCCAAATCGGCCAAGTGATCAAAACATTGTTTGGATTTAACCACCAGATCATCTACATAACATTCAACAAATTTCCCTAGAAAAGGTTTGAAGATACGATGCATGGCGTGTTGATATGTTGCACCTGCATTCTTTAAACCAAAGGGCATCACCCGGTAACAAAACACACCTTGAGGAGCTCTGAAGGCTGTATATTCCTCATCTTCTGGGTCCATTCGGATCTGATTATATCCAGAATACCCATCCATGAAAGAAAGTACTTCATAGCCAGCCGTCGCATCAATTAAGAGTTCTGTAATCGGAACTGGAAAATCATCTTTGGGACAATACCGATTAAGATCTCTGAAATCGATGCAAACCCTAATTTGTCCGTTCTTCTTCTTTACAGGGACAATATTAGCCAACCACTTGGGATATTGAACTTCTCTGACGAAGTTAGCTTTGATAAGCTTATCCACTTCAGCCTCGATTTTGGAAGCATAGGTTGGGTGTGTTCTTCTCGCGGCTTGCTTGAATCCTCGATGTTCTTTTGGCAAACCCAAATGATGGGTGGCAACATCAGGATCAAGGCCAGGCATCTCTGTATAATTCCAAGCAAAAATATCTTTATTTTGCTTTAGAAAAGAAATATACATCTCTTGTTCTTCAAGGGTCATGGCCGCACTAATTAAAGTGGGGCGTGGATCTTTCTATGTACCCAGATTTACTTCTCTGAGTTCATCCACAGTGGTAGAGATACCCTCTTCAAATGCTGGAGGAGCATCTCTAAGATCTTCCTCTTCCTCTTCATCATGTGTTATTTTTTCCGTTTCTACTTGCAAAGTAGATGAAAAAATGAAATTCTCATGACCATAAGAGATGTCAAAATTTTCACATTTTGAAGAAGAAGCTTCCATTTCCGACCCTATTGATGATAAAGGGTCTTCTTTGGGAATCAAAGAGGAGATGATGGATTGAGAATCGACATCAATATTCACCTCTGGTGTTGCTATAACTTCTTCTGGCCTGATTAGAGAAGTATAGACTTGTTGGATTTCAGCAAACGAAATGAAAACATCACCACTTATGCTTTCATCACTGCTTGGTAAGTTACCAATTTCTCCAATGTTGTCTGGCTCAATTTCCGTAATTGACATTATGGATCTTTCCATAAGAGTATTTTGATTTGGGCCTATTTTGTCAATTTGACTGATAGGTAACACATAATCTGTACTCACATGTAAAAATGGATTTATTGGAATTTTTTCCAAACCATATGGAGCATTAACTTTGGTAATTTCCTTCATTGTAGATTTTTCTCTTCCCTTCATGTGATAAAATTCCGCCTCAATGTATTGAGACTCACATGTCTTGAACGGGGCCTTATCACCATACAATGTTCCAACTTGACCATCGAAACAGTATTTAAGATATTGATGGTATGATGACGGAATAGCTGCATGCTGATGTAGCCAGGGTCTTCCAAGCAAGATATTGAAAGCTGAGTCTTGATCAACAATCATGAAATCCGAATTGGAAACAAGATCTCTAAACTGAGTTCTGAGCGTAACTTCTCCCAGTGGTTCTTGTTGATTTTTATCATATCCTTGCAACATCATGGTAGAAGGAGATAAATCAGATTCCGTGAGACCCAATCGACGAAGTGTACGAATGGGCATGAGGTTGACTCCTGAACCATTGTCAATAAAAGCTCTTCGAACATCTATACCATTGACTTTTCCAGATAAGTACAAAGGTTTTATGTGCCCATGCACAACATCATCTTCATATTTATCAGTAAAAGATATCACTGCATGACATTCTGCAGGATTATTCTCTATGTGATAAATTTCAGCTGCAGCAATTTCAGCTTTAAACTCTTGAGGACTTGACAAAGCTTCGATGAGTGCTTCCCGAAGATCTCTTGATAGATTCAAAGCATCCAAAATTGATAATTTGGCTGGTACTTGGGCCAAGTGTTTCAATATATCATACTTTTGATCTAGAGGCCTGCGTTTCCCAATAGGAATATGCGGTTTAGCAGGTACTTTGGAAGCAGATGCTTTGGAAGCTGATGCATCTTGTATTGAAGTTGGCAACATCTTTGGTTTTGGAAAATTAGACTGATTAGATCCATTTACTTGCTGAGATAAAGAAGATGGAACCTTTAATCGATCTTCCAAAATAACTGTGCCGAAGCTGAGTTGGCCATTTGCAAAAGAACTTGCTTGTTCTTTTTGAGATCGCTGAAGGGCTCTACCACGAGTTTCTGCTGCATATACAGTGCTAGCAGGGGTAGAATTAGAGTAGTAGCTTCGGAAAGATCCACGTCTTCCCCTATATCCTGAACCTCTAGAACTTCCTCGGGTTCCCTTATTTGATACAGGGAATTCAGGCTCATCAAGACTGAAATATGAATCTGTTAATTGAATCATATTAACAGAACCAAAGATCAATTCTTCGTCTGATAAAGACTCTGCCTGGTTAGCCTGTTTAGGCTGTGCCGTTTGGTGGGACGGTGCCCGTTGCTTTGAAGTAGATGGCATGAAATCTGCCAGAGTCAAAGACAATTTAGGCTTTGATGCATACTCATCTTCTCCTGATTCCTCTTTCTTCTTTGAATTATGCTGCCCTTTTGAGGATTTGTCCTTTGATGGAGGCTTTACTGCAGCTTTTGTAGGAGACACAATTGGCTTCTTCAATTGTGTTCGCAAAATGGAATGGGTCCGATTGATTGTCTTTCTGACCATCCAATCATCATATTTTTTCGCAGTTTTGCTTTTGACTTCCTGCCACTCGCCTCCTTCTTCTGGATCTGTAGCAGTAATACACGCTATATGAGCTAAAGAACCCTTTAATTTGACTTGTCCCAAGTCGACCATCTTTTGCAGGAGGTCTTTAAAGACAAAACACTCCTGGATGGGATGCCCCAACATTTGATGAAAGGGAAAATAATTGGGACGATCTTCATCTCCTTCCTTGTTTGGCCTCTTGGGCACTGGTAATTGAACCAAATTATTTTCCAGAGCTGAAATGAAGTAACCAGGAACTTGCTCACTTCGGAAAGAGTATGTTTTACTCTTCATATCCTCAAATTGTTTTCTTCGTTGATCTTTTTGATCATTTGGACGAAAGAACCTTTGTTGTTGGCGTTCAGGAGGTGGAGCCCTTCGAGAAGATGAAGGTTTTGAAGTAGAAATAGGTACAGGTGCCTGTTTAAGCATAACTGTAGCAGTTTCTGCTTTACCCATTCTTCTTCCTGGAGCTGATGGAATTACACGAGATTTAACCTTAGCCTGTATAAGGGAATCTTCAATCTGTTGAGCGATTGAAGTAAGGTCTCGAAACCCTCCTGTGTATTTCACAGTGATCAATGGCGTGCGTAATTCGTCACACAAATTTGCCACACAGATTGGCAACAATTCCTCCTGTGGGAGTGATAAACTCAAGGAATACGTTAATCCCTTCCAACGAGCAATGAAATCAGAGACACTTTCATTCTCCCTTTTCTTGCAGTTTGTAAGATCGAAAACTGTCGTTTTTGGCAAAGTTGAGATAAACTGAAGAAGGAATTTTTGACGAAGATCCTCCCATCCGATGACTGACCGGGATTTCAAGCTTGTATACCAGACAAAAGCTGGTCCTTGCAAGGTTCGCACGAAGCATCTGAGTTTCACTGCTTCTTGCTACTCTGGAGTTCCCATCATAGGATCACAACAAGATACGTAATGCGTCAAATGTTGTTCATGGTCGCCTGATCCATTCAAAGTAGGGAAAATAGGGTTTCCAAAACTGGATGGAGGAGAAATTGAATCTACCCATTCAGGGTAAACTTTCTTTTCAGGTTGAACTTGCGCCCGTTTCCCTTCCATAGTTTCTAACCGAACTGTTAATGACTCAATAGTAGTTATTAACTTTTGAGAAACGTCAGGTTGAACTTGGTTTTGGGTAGGTGCAATGAATGGAGCTTGGACAGACGTGGTGGTTGGTGCTGCAACTGATGGTAGTGCTACCAACCGTTGTTGCGTTTGACCCGTAGGATTAGACCTCTGTGGGTGTACTAACAAAGGAGGATATTCTTGATCCATCTCAGTAGTTACAACAAATTCCTTCGGCTGTCGGACTTCAGCATTCTTAAGAAGAAGACTACTCTGAAGTAGTTCTGCATTCAACCTTCTTAATTCTTTCATTTCTTCCTCCTGTTGTGAAAATCTTTTCTCTAATGAGAGCGATTGACCTCCTTCAGAGGAAGGGTGAGAAGTAACCTGATTCTTTCCTTTCCCCTTATTGGATCCTTTTCGGAGAGGGGGAAGTGGGTTACTTGAAGGAATACCCAGATTTTGGGTAAGCCTTTGATTATGTGTGCGCACACCTTCTTCATTTAGGTCTGTGTGCGCAACTTCTTGAGAAGGAACCTCTTCGTCTGATCCCTCTAATTGAGCCTCATCTGGTGAATCAGCAGCAACAGCATTGATGACATTAATGGATGCATATTGAGGCTTATTCCCTAATCGAGAGAATACTGACTTTCTCTGAGGGAGGGATTGAAGATTTGAAAAAGTCCCCAGTCCAGTGGACTGGGGGTGTTCCTGCTGCTTCCGCTCAAATCCTCGAATCCCATTCGTTGACTCTGAGGGTTGGGTTAGAGAAGTCTTCAGTCTGGCAAGCTGGGGTGTCTCTTGACATGCTATGTCTGAGATCTTCTTTAAATCTCTCTTGATCTTGCGAATCTTAGTTCGGAAATTAGCTGGATGCATTAACCTGTATCCACTTTTATCACCTGGTTCAACAGACCGTTGGATGATTTCCGAAACTTCTGTCATTTGATGACGTGTTTGCTCCAGACGAGAGGCTTGTGCAATATTCTCACCTGCTTGATGTAGAAGCAATTCAACAACCTGTTCTCTATATACTTGATTTTGAGAGGAACTAGTTGAATCTTGTTCTCGAGCAAGCTCTTGATTATGAACAAAGCCCATTGACTGTGGCCGGCCATGGGCAATAACATTGCATGAGACCATTTTCGGCGGGCTTTGCTGACCGGAAAGCACTGTGAAATGTAGTGCTCCGTGAACACCCCATCCTCTGATATGAACATTAGATGGAGCATTGGAAATTAACTGACACAATCTTCTTAGTGCGCCAAGGCATGAACGTTGAAGGGTTCTCTGTTGCTTTTCAGCCTTCGGATACCGAGAGACAGATAGAGATGCCAAATCAATCTGGCGTTGTAACCCTTCTATTATCTTAAGATGATTTTCATATTCATCGTAAGATAATACCTTCTTCTTTAATTGACAAAGAGTTTTCCATATGTTGAGACGAATATCATGGATTCCATCGTCCGTCAACATCTTTGGAATGTCGTACTGGGAATCAGCCAAAGGCCAAAACATGACTGGTACTTCACCTTTTGCCAGTTTTTTTCTCATGTTCAGCATTTCCTCTTTATCATTAAATGAAGATTTTTCTACCTGTTTGGACCAGAGTTGGTGTTTCCTTGTTGCTTCATCGGATTCAACAAGATTGGTAGAGAAATCACTATTCATGCTGGAAGATGAATGACCCAGGGAAGGTTCGGAGAATAACCTGAACCCCAGGCTATCTTCTGATGGAGAAAGAGTTTCACCTGCCGATAGTAAAGCATCAGACATGACTGGTTTTACGTTTGCAAGTGCCTCGAGATAGGAGGGATTTCTCGTCACTACATTTCCTTCTGAAGAATTTTCGAGACAACGTGAATCACTAATGAGGAGAGGACTTTCACAGCGAAGTTCATCACCATGAGGAGGACCATCATGATGGGTTACAGCAAAAGATGAAATCTCTTGCTCCTTGGTCTTCTGACCAAACAGAGGGTTCGTGTGGCTCTCATTTGAAGAAGAAACTTCAAGATTGACCGAATTTTCATGAAGCAAGTCTTCATGAGGAAGTGTCTGTTGAAGACCTTCAGGATTAATGTTCCCGTTATTGGGAACTGAGGGAGTAGAATCTTGAATTCTGACAGATAAATGTCTGAGGGCTTCAAGAACTCCGGCATCGAGCAAGGCTTGGTTACAGATTGGCCTTTGATCTTCTGACTGTGTTGGGCGGATCTTTTTCTTAGATGCCTTCTTACTCGCTTTAGAAACCACTTGATGACGAAAGTGATTGCTCTGAGCAGGTGTATGTTCCTGATCAGGAAAGATGGTCAGGTTAGGCTGACGATCATCGCTCAAATCAGGTGTATGTGCCTGACTTGGTTGTCCATATGATATGGGGGAGTAGGCCCCATAACCCTCTTGGACTGGAACAGATGTGTGTGTCTGTTCCAGAGTGAATTGTTGATGTGTCACTCCACTGCTAGGGATAGATTTATGTGTCTGTCCCTGAGATGATGCTGAAGCTATTATGATATCCTGGCAAGCATCCAGAATATGAGCAGGAATTTGCTTCTGCTCTTTCACCATTGACAAAATATGTTTGGTGACTTCAGCCGCCGGAACAGGGATATACGTCCATTCCGGGCTTGGAGTAGGTGTATGTGCCTGCTCCTGTCCTCCTTTTCCTGTCAGTGAATCCTGACAGTACTCATGTGTGGAGGCAGAGAGTTTAGTCTGCCTCCTGTTTGTCGTCGGGGCTTTCCGACTGACTTCTCCGTGCGCTACCAAGCGAGACTGTTGGTAGGCTTGATTAGTATTAGCAGGTGTATGTGCCTGCTGATTACACTTCGCCAAACGCGGTTGACGAGATCCACCATATGTAGTCAGACGAGCCTGCTGACTAACTGGTGATGTATAAGCAGGTGTATGTTCCTGCCTATGGTACTCCGCCGGAATTGCCTGGCGGGATCGGCTTAATGCTATCAGACGAGTCTACTGGACAGCTGAATTAAAACGGGCAGGTGTGTATGCCTGCTCGTTATTTGCCACCAAGTTAGGTTGGTGGACTTCTCCGGATATGGCAGGGATGACAACCTGCCTATTGTTAACCGGATTCCGTCTCTGGTGGTTCATCTTGCCTGCTCGGGTTTGAGGAACCTGAGCTGAATGCCTGGAGTCGGTACCCTCATCATGTTGAGGGCGCACTACCGCACGAGTCTGGCGGCGATTGTTGATGGGAGCCCTCGGGAAGGACTCCTGTCTTTTTGAATTAAGGCCCCGAGGGACCTGCTCATTCACTTCCTCGGAGTAAGGGAGTGAATGGAAGTTGCGTTCCGGGGATAACGACCCGAAACGGTTGGAGACGGTAGTCAGCACCGCCTGCTTCTTGATTGCTGGCCGCCGTTGTCCGGACGACCAGGTAGAGTTGTTAACTTGGAGGGCTTGACGAGCGGCCTCCAGAGTTGGGATAGTACCGTTGCGACGGTACTCCTTAACCAGTGCATTAGAAACACAGCGTTGAAGACGCTGAGTTGGTGATGTCATCCTCAGAGCGGATGACGTTCCAGCAGGAGTAGCAGCATTGGTTTTCACAGCAGCAGACCTCATAGTAGAGGTGTTCACAGCAGCAGTATTCACAGGGGTGAATTTAAGGAAAGCCATTTTTGCAGAAGATCTTGAAAAAAGAGTGCCTGTTCCATGTAACAAACATAATCAAGATGAATCCGGCCACTGCATCTTTTGGATGAGCATATGTCAATGATTTCCTTGTTGGCCCAAGGGGCCTAACAAATAAGAAGAACATCACTTTAACTTGGTTAAGGATTCACGTCGGGTTCACCATTTTTGTTTCACACGGAATCCGGGGATGACCTCTTGGACGGGAGATTCAAACGTTCCGATCGGTTTCTAACGGGTTTGTTCATAGAACCGGAAACATCCAATGATTCCACATCCGCTTAGACCTACTTTCCAAAGGCAGGCGCTCATTAGCTTGTGGGCTAATGGGGCTTAGGAATTTGCATTGGTCGAGAGGATGGGAGGTCGGACTCATCACACCTTTTTGAGGGGAATTATTGTCTACTCCGGGACTCTCTTTATAGATTTAAGTTATGTTAGTGAATCCTTATTACATTACCAAGTATAAAATGAGCTTTCCTTTAGTTTTAACAATCAATGATTAAATATGAAAGAAATTTAGAGAATCTTTTATATGTATTCGAGGTTCTTCATCAATAGAGAATCATCTTTATCTGTTTAGAGATTCTTGATCAATGGTATCCTTCAAAATATTTATATAAAAAGTCTCTTGGTCATTATGATGACCAGGCTGGTTTTAAAGCCACTCAGTGGGGCATTTGAAGTTTATCGTCATTCAGAAGGACGGAGATTATTTCAAAGTTGGGATCGAACCCATAAATGGGCTACCTACGTATCCTTTGTTTTGGAAAAGGAATCAGAACCCACATAGTTCGAGTTATGGAGTATGATGTTTATGATTGATGGCTCAAAGAAGAATGTCATAATTACTTTTACACTCTAAGCTCACGTGAGTCATGCTCGGTGTGAGAAACAAGAGGCATTGGTAAAATTTAGACAATTGTGCCATGAAAGATGCAATCATAAGAAATTGTTTGGGGCTTATGTATGGATGACTGCCCAGATAGATGAAGGTTTAGGATTTACTTTTAGGGAGAAAATCCATGAACAGGGTCCACAAAGTTATATGTGCTTTATGGAGATTTGAATACTCTAATCTTGGGGCTTATTCCTAAGGAGAATGCCCAAGTTAGGAGGGGACTTATGATTGGGTTTTATTCCTGAAAAGGAAACCCAAATCAAAGGTAATTTATGACTAGTTAAGAGAAGTTTAAGGGGACTTGGGGCTTATTCATGAAAAGGAAGCCCAAGGTTATGACTGAGTCTTATTCCTGAAAAGGAGACTCAGGTTAAGGGACTCGGGGTTTAATCCTGAAAAGGAAGCCCAAGATTATGACTGAGTCTTATTCCTGAAAAGGAGACCCAGGTTAGGGATTAAGGTTTGGGGATTACTCCTGAGGAGGATGCCCATATTTGAGGTTGGGGATTATTCTTAAGAAAGATGCCCAAGATTAGAGGACTTGATTTGGGCTTATTCCTGAGGAAGATGCCCAGATCAAAGGTTTTATAACTGGGGATTATTCCTGAAAAGGAGACCCAGGTTAAGATTTTCTCATCTTAAAGGATGAGGTTGAATGAATGAACTCCCCGTATTTTAGTGACATAAGGATATTTAAATCACTAGACTTTGAGAGAGATTTCACAGAATTCCTTTCAGATAAGAAAGTCAAATCAAGAATTCATGCCATAAATGGCTTTGAAGAGTGTCTTGAAGACTGAATCATAAAAAGGAAAGGTGAAATGGCTGAAGAGGGGTAAAAATGGGAAAGATGGGCACCCAAAAAGATAGGGGCGCGCGAGTCATGAAAGGTGCGCAAGTCCTGCGGCGGCGCGCAAGTATTGGTCGCGCAAGTATACTTGCGCGACATGAGGGGTACTTGCGCGATTTTCAACCAGCATTGAAATGCTTGAGCGACTCTTTATTAAACCCTTTATCATCCTCTTGAGGTTCTTCCAAAAAAAGGACGCGCAAGTTATATTGAAGGAATTAAGTCGGCGCGCAAGTGTTTGATAAGTTTCAACACTTAGGCCTTCCTTCTTCTCTTTAGATCTTCCATTCTAGGTAAGAAATTACCTTAGAAGTGTTCTGGAAACTTTGAGAAGAGACTTGGGCGTCGGGAGCTTCAATCTGAGTTTCTGGAAAAAGATCCTCCCGAATGGGGGGCCCATAGGGTCTATTTATAGGCAAAAGAAGACCCAGGGCGGTTACCGGGCGGTTACCAATTAGGTCGCGCAAGTCACCTGCGCGACCAAGGTAGCCGCGCAAGTATACTTGCGCGGCAGTGGTATCACTTGCGCGGTGGATTTGCTGTTGATCCTTTGTTCATGCCTTTGTCGATTTTTGATGTTTTCTTCAAAGGATGAATCACTTTTAACTGAGATATTCCCTTTTCCGATCTTTAGATTCTGTGACGAAAGGAGCGTCAACAGACTTCATCATAGAAAAACCAATAGAAAAGGAATAGGGTTCATAAACATCATGTCATTTTAATTATAAACCATACAAATAAATAATACAAATTATTTCATTGGATGATTTCCATATTAAATGATAATTAATATCAAATAATGTTATCTTATTTAGAAAATGATTTTTAATGATCACATGGAACATTGCTTGAGGAAAATAAATTTCCCACCTTGAAATAATTTATTTTAAATTAGAAAATATACTTAATTTTAATCAACAATTTTCATAAAAAAATCATGAAAACATTTAAATAAATACATAAATAATTGAGAATTCAATATAGAGGGAAATAAACTTAATGTCTTACAAGTAAAAAAGAATATTCCTTTATGAGTTTCTATAAAAAGTAAAAAGATCTCTATTTAGAAATTGGAAAGTATATTATATTTAAAATGCCATTTAAAAAATTATAACATGGATAATTGAACATAAACATCATTTTTATTATTTTAATTTTTTTTAAAACATTATCCAATAATTACATAATAAATAAAAAGGATTTTTCACCAAATAGTTAATCAATGATCATTTAAAAAACTTATTTTAGTCTCTTGAGTACATAACATGATGAAAATTAATGTAAAACATGTATTTTAATGAAATAACCCAATGAGATAGAAATTAATGATTATGTTGAGATATAGATAACATTTTTTTATCAATATAAACATAATCATAAACAATCCCAATAAATAATAAGATTGTAACATAAAACTGTTACCACTTTGGTATCATCTGAATAGTAATCTCTAGGAAATAATAACCATTAATTAAAAATTAAATATAATTTAAATAAATAAATTATGATATAAAATTTAAATGAATAGTTATATATGCCTCATAATATAATATATGTACAGAACATAATAAATGTCTCAAAAAAGATAATTTTAGAAGAAATTCCCTTACTGTAAGTCTCAAATTCATTCATACACATTTAAACCTCATTTATAATAAATATAATATAATTATATATATAATTATATATATTATAAAACTATACTCATATTAATGATACTATATATTATTTTCTTATTTCCTTTATTAACCATTTATTAATAATTCCTTGTTAATACCACCTTTCGAGTGTTAATCAGATTATTTTTCATGCATGTTCTGGTTGGGTATTTTAGGAAATTTTACTTTGATAATGTTTATATCATCAAAAAATGATATAAACTGTATAAATATCTTATAAATTCAATATATATAAATTTATCTATTTTAATGAATTAATGTTATAAATAGAAATATAATCACATTATTCATTGAGATGGTCGGCCGTATGTACACATTATTGTTGTTTCAATTTTCTGGACGAATGAACAAAATATGGTAAAAATGTATATTACCATTAAAGAATCATTTTTATTTTATATATTGAAAATATTTTAATTAATCTATCCTTGTTAACCTCCATGTTAAGAATATGTGAAGAAAAAATCATATCGCATCTTGTGGTAGGAATCTACCGAACATACAAGAAAATTTATAATATTTCCATGGAATATAAATTAAGAAGACATATTTTATATTATGGTTAAATAAGTATAAATGTTTTTAAAACATAATATTAATACGTTAAAGAAATCATTATATCCATCCGTGAGAGGTGGTTGTGGGAAACAAACTGCATTAGTTTGAGAGGTCGTAGTATGCAATACACACGATCGACGATTTCATTTCCCACTTGATAGAAGATGAGATATTTGTAGGTCATATAGTTTAAAAAATAAAATTTTGGAATAAATGTGATATTTATTATATTTTATCATATGTGTTGAATATAATTTTATTGATTTATAAGAAAAAAATAAAACTAATGCTTAAATACTATACCTATTCTTCGGTGAACCCCATTTGGTTTACAAGAAAAGAATTCCTATGAGGGTTTATTAATAAAAATAAGCCCTCTTGGATGTGAAGAGGGAAATAAGAAATGAAATTGTGCATTTATTTTTTAGAAATATGTTTTTTTATTATTAATAAGAGATAATAATGATGTGATTCTATAAGTGGGGGGCACTCTTCTAATATTTTAAAAGTGAATCTAGAACACATGTTTTGAACATTAAAAAAGGATCCAAAATATAACATTATAAGACCTTAGATGAGATAATGTCAAAATATGGAAATACAATTGGAGTAGAAAATTATTATTGGTCATTTTAACAATTATAATTTTATGGTTATCCCATAACAAACCTTATTTATCCTTAACTGTGATAATTAATTTTTACTATATTTAGAAATAATTTTTACAAAAAATTAAGTTTACCTTAAATATTATCTTTATTATTATGATTATAATTAAATAATAATATTTTAAGAATTCCACTCCGAAAAAATAGAAATATAATTTTAAATTTAATCTGTAGAAGTGATAAAAAAGCGGTTTTCTAAAGAAGGAATTTCCATAAATAAAGAAACATTTTATGTAAAAATTGAGTAAGATATTTATTAAAAAAGAGTTAAAATTAATAAATTAATACTAAATTATAATTGTTTTTATTTTAATTTTTTTAAAGATTATGGAACTATTAAAAAATATTTAATCAAAAATTATGTTATCATTAAAATTTTGATTTTTTTATCTTTTCAATGAAACAATAATCATATCATAAATGTGTCGAAAATTTACTCTAAGATAATTTTAAAATTTGTATCCCAAAAATAAAGTTAATTTTTTAAAAAATTTAATCTACTGTTTTCATAGAATATATATATTATTTGTTAACTATAATCAATAAAAATATTTTTTTTGACAAAAACATGTTCTTGATGTATATAAATACTTTACAAAAATTTATGTACTTATTTATAAATATATTTTTATTTTATAAAATATCTATACTTAAATTTAATAGTATTTTTATACATATTCATTGAGCCAAATTTAATTTAATGGTTGTAACTATCTTGTTTATATAATAATATTAATAGTATATTGGGATTCGTTAAAAATCGATGTTAGGTATAGTGCATGAAATTGATGTAATTAAATTCATTTTAAAATTTATATTTTATAACATATTGCATTGTTAAATTATAAAATCCTAAATTAAACATTTATCCATAAAGCCTTTTACATTGGTATATTTAATAGAGTATTCATATTTCTTATTAAATCCGTAGGGTCTGATGTATCGTCATAAACCTAGTGATTTCTCCAAAAAAATAATTAACCAGGTGATTGGTTTACATTCACATCACTTTCTCTATATGATCTAGAATCTCAAACACTTGTTCATAATAATAAAATCATTATCTAGTGGTATGAATTTTGAGTTCAATACATGTTAATGATCTGGTATGTACTTACTCAATAAAGATACATGGATCAACTAATAAACATAAGAATGGTTTGGTGGATGCATCATTTGATATGCTACATTCCTAATACGATCATGAATTTTGAAGGGAATGATATAAAAATGTCTTTTTTCCATTATTTCAAAATTTAATAAAATTATTCCATGGATAAATTCCTAGAAATACCTTATCACCAATATTAAATTCCAAATCATACTGGTGATTGTCAATATAACATTTATAATAAATTTCATTATCTGTTATATATTGATGAATGGATTTAACCTTATCTACTATTTCATCATCTAGATCATGTCCTAGATGTTTACCTCTAAATCCTTGTCTTATAATGTCAGTGTTTTACATTTAATTACATAGATGTCATCATAATAATCCATATAAATTCTTGTGTGAAATATATTTTATATGAGAAATAAACAAGAGGAAGGTTTTGATCAAAATAACCTACGAAATACATCGAATAAGTTCTCATCATATCCAATAGGGTTTTAATTGTTCACTCAGACTAACTATCTATTTGAGGATGAAATGTAGTTCTAAAACTCAACTCTAGGTCAAAATATTTCTTAAAACAAAGTTGTTACATAATGGTAAAGTTCATATCCCAAACCGATATAATGGGATGTAGTACCCCCACAAACATTTCCAATTCCTTTATGTATATCATGTAATTATGATCTATAGATAAAACATCATTGAAAAGAAAATATGTGTTATGCCTTTACAATAAATTTTACTACAACATGAAAAGAATAATACATGTTAGTTGTTTGGGGTATTCCAACAAAAAAATCTATAGGGATGTTTTCCCATTTCCATTTTAGTAGTGGAAATGGTTGTAACATCCTCTTTTAAATTTATATATCAACCATAAATTATGGTCATACAAATCACTGTGATGGAAACTCTTCAATATCTCTCCTTTGGCCATTGACCAAAAATTCCCTTTTAGATATATATATATATATATATTTAATTCTATGATTAATAGATAATAAAGAACAATGAGCATCCTATAACATATCTTTATTTAAATAATGTATGGAAGGGGCATTGAGGTTAAACTCTGGAATATTCCTCACATTTTTTAGAACCCCATTGTAATTTTCACATATTTTCCACTCACATGTACAAATGATCCAATATTTATTTTAGAAATTTATGATTCCCCCATTCATCCATGATTTTATGATCCATCCTTTTAAAATCCATTAATATTAGATCATTTTCACCCTTATCATGAATAATATATCATGATAATATATTCTCAAACCATCCGACACCTTGTTTGATTTACCAAGGTGGTAATGTATTAATCAGTTATAACTTTAATCATCTCTAAATATCTACTCAGACACATATTTAACTTCTTAATTTTGAATCTATACTCTATTATTTCTTAATGGTTTATATATAACTATTTTCTCCCTAAAAATAAAATACTTTTGTAATTAATGAAACAATTACTACATCTATCATCAAAATAATGATATGGGAACCTTTTCCCATGATCGTATTATTTTTTGTGATGAATATGTTTTATCCAGGTAATTATTCATGGAAACACATCAAAATTTCTATTTCACGAGTCACTATATTTTATAAATTCTAATCCACTATAGAGAAATGTAATAATAGGTTCAATATAAAATCCACTCAACATTTCTTTGATATTTATCCCCCATTTATCAATCCATTAAAACTTTTCTCCCATTCATGTTAACTTGTTGAGTGGGATAGATAACCATGGGTGATTCTCCACAAATCATTAATAATAATAAACCATCCCAAGAAAATCTAGGAACTTAATCCTTGTGGTTAGTCTGAAAAAATGTTCAATAGCCTCCATCATTGATTTGTTCACTGATATTCCCTAGATCAAAATTATATGATCTAAAAATTAAATCATTTTCAGAAAAAATTTCAATTTATAATATTCTCATTCAATTACTTCTTCGTTAGGTTATTCATCAAAATTTTAAAACAATATTTATGATCCTATTTTTACTATTAATATATAAAAATATTTCCTATAAATACTACAATAAAATATAAAAGTTAATATTAAAAGAATAACATAATTAATGAAATAAAGATAGTAGGGCATTAGTTATACTAATTAAAATAACTATATACTCAAATCAGCCACACATTTTATGGAATGTTGTCTTAGTTATATCCTCATTATAATCCCTCAATTGATGATATTTATTGGAAAGGTAAATCTTGTAAAATTATTGATCTCTATGGATTCAGTCAAAAATTCTTCAATACAGGGAAGATGACAATTTTTCTTGATCGTGATCTTATTTATCTTCTGATAGTCAATGTAGAGTCACATTGATACATATATCTTATTAAAAATATAACAGATTCACCTCATGGTGACACACTTGGATGAATTAATCATGTATCAATGTTGTCATTGAGTTTCATTCCCAATTCCTAAAAAACAGCATGCCCATTATATTGGTAATCATTGAAATAGACGTGGAAGAAGGTATGAGTTCTATCGAGAACTAACATTCACGTTTTGGTGTAAGACTAGGAAACTATTAATGAAATCCATCAACAAAATCCCACAAAATATGAATATCATTGATATTGATTTTATCCAAAATCATCTAAGATACATAGCTCTTATGAATAGAAATCGAGACACATATAATGGATGTGATCTCCATCGAAAGTGCACATTTATCATCACACTAATAGAAGATCATATGATTGTTTATAATACAAACCGAGACTTATCTTCCTTGTAAATATACATGGTGTTTATAGATTAAAATAAAATCCATGCCTAAAACAACATTAAACTAGGATAGATGGAGAGTTTTTTTTCAATAACTTGATTCTCACAAACTTTAACCATAGAATAATCATAAACATTATATGCGATCATCAACTCATTAAATATTTTCACTACTAAATCAATATCTAATGGTTGAGGTGGTACTATGATTCCATTATAAAATTAGTAAAATATAAATTATTTGGTAGATATAGAGGAAAATATAAAATTATTATTTCTATAGTTGATGGTAGGTGTACCTTTCACTGATTGGTTTTCATACCCCTCATCATAAATAGCGATTTCTTGAGATTTCAGTTTTTCACTCGGCTTAATATTTTTATGTTTTCAAACATCATTTTGAAAATTTAGTTTTGATAACTTCTTAGAATAATTTCCATAATCTGTTAATATAAATCATTGGATCATGGGTTAAGAATTCATGGGTGTATTCTTCTCTTCTATTTCAATAAATAGAAAAATAACATCCTTTCGACATTCCTAGTATTTACGAGACACCCTATCACATTAAAATAACACCAATGTTCTAATAATTAAGATCAATTGATATTTATTTCCATATTTCTGGAATGTAGATGGATGAAATTGTTTTCCACCACGTGATTTAATTAGGTTTTCATGAGATTCGATCTTTATTATCCTATCAAAACCATGAAAATGTTGTGAATATATAACTTTAATTTTTAGCTTCATTGACCATTGTGTGATTTCCTAATGGCTACAATGTTATGTTATATATAATTATTATTGAATACATTTTAATCAAACTTAATTTCTTAATGAATGATAATACTTAATATTTACTTCACAATTCTTATAAATGTTTTCCATAGGAACCAATAGATTCATCATACTTATATTATTTCTTAAGGAATTAATTCTCTATCATTGTCTAAAAAATAATAGAGAATGTTCCTAATGAAAAATAAAATTTCTAACGCATCCCACTCTATTGAGTCAATATATTAATCTTCCCTCATGTTCTGATTATAGTCCACCACAGATCTACTTAACATTCTAAATAATAATTATCCAAAAATAATTTTCCTTTTTATGAGAAACAATGAATACAATAATTTTATTTCAGTGAAATTAATATATTTCACATCAAACAAGTTTTTTAGTGAACCCACTAAAAGAGGTAGGTGTTTCCACAAAAATGACCCAAGAAAACATGTTCCCGCGGTTGATCATTTGTATATTCAACATGACTTGTAGATAGAGAATGTTGTGTGAGAATAAAAAAAATATTTTTTATTTAATCTCCCATGAATTTTGGATTCTTCATGGTACATTTATTTCATTATATATTATAGTCTTCATTACCATTATTCATTTGAGTTCCATCCATTGACTACAACTAAAAAAATATTGTAAACAACAATAATTATAGCGGGAAACTACATTATCGTGAATCATTATTTATAAGATATCTAAAGCATGAACCATTTTTTTAATTCTAATAAACATTAGGTTTTTTCATGTTCATTCATCATCCTCGTGTATCTAAATCACTCACGATGGTTTATAAGGTGTTTCTAAAAATCCATAATACATCCCCTTGTATTTTTAGTCGATGTGTGCAGTAAAGCCCATTGTCATGAACCAGGTGATAATAATGCCCTTCTCGGTGAACCATTTTTATAGTTATCACCACTATGTAGAAATTTTCAAGATCCATATACACTTTTAGTATCTATAATGAAATGTAATATCTTGGAAACCACTCACTCTATTTATTACTAAAATTCCAATATTTCTTTCAATAATTTGACTTATCCTTAGACGTATTCTTAGAAATTTCTGTAGGGATATATATAATTTTTTATCATCCAATAATACAAATGTTAACTAAAAACGTTCTATGATACCTACTATAATGACCCATGTATTATATAGAGAATTAATATATCCTTATAGGTGAATATTCAATAAATTTCCCAAATACATGACTAAGGATTGTAAAGGTATATTTTCTTTGGAAACTAGTTACATAATATTCATATTTCATAAATTATTTTAAATATGTATAAAATATATATCCTCTATCAGTGCTATTAATAGTAATATGATACATTAACCTTTATTCAAAACCCATGGAAAAGACTCATTAGAAATAGTGAGATGAAATTGGCAGTAACAATATACATGGATTATATTAGTTGATGATCTGTTTAACGCATAATATAATAATATGGGTAAAAAATTACGAATATAGCCTAAAAAATTCTTACAAAATCAATCATGTGTCATAAACATCTCCAGGGAATAAAAAACTATCATTTCAAACAATATACACCATAATATTGATAAATCATCATACATCAATCTTGAACCATAAGATTAAATCATATATGTGTAGAGTCACCATAATTATAGAAATCATTTAATATTTCAAGGATAACATATGATACCACAAAATCATCATAGATATGTAATAAATACATTTTACACATTTTCTAATAGATCCAGAATCTTCACTTGTTTCATAGAGTGGATGAATCCCATCGACCAGTATCCTGTAGTGGATCAAGAACATAATCTTCTTTCCCATAACTATATGATTATGTACAATAAATTTCCAAATGAATATGAGGTAGATGTATATTCAAACCATAAAATAATGAAAATAATATATTTTTCACAGAAGATCATAATCATTCTAGAAACCATTAAATGAAATTGGTTTCCTAAGAATTTCATCATAGCATAACCAATGGAAAATTAATGGTATCAATGAAAATTTAATTATTTCATATTTTTATTACCTATGAAAAAGGTTCATGGTTCATTAAAAACTATTCATCATAATAATAAACAATCTATAGAAATAATATGACTAGTATAATTGGAAATATATCTATTAAAACTAAAGTAACATCAAAAGATGTTATCTTAGATAGAACATAAATTTTAAAGACGGTAAATAATATTTTAGGAGGAGAATAATAATTTAAACATGAAATTAATTGTTTAAAATATGAAAACATCCCTAATTTTAGAGAACACATCATATTCAAAAATAACTCTTGAATCCTATTACAAATTCTATAAACTATGCATTGGTCTTAAGGGAAGAAAACATTTTTCATGATGTATAGGTTAAAATGAATATTCCTTTAACACATTTAGTAAAAAATAAAAATTTCAATGTATGTATAATAATAAGAATATTTATTTCTAACCATTTTATAAAAACTCAAAAATGGGTATATGTTTCTTTAAAAAATAATAGGATAATTGTAAAATCAGTCATTATTTTTGTTTTAAAATAGAACTAGAAGAAAATTGATTTTTAAAAGAAGAATACATTAATGAAAATTTTTTCATAAAAAAATATATTAGACTCTTGATTACATATAGGGATGAAAATTATAGGAAATAAATATTTTTATCAAATAAAAAGAGTAGAAGAGAATTTAGTTATTTATTTTTATATATAACATATTTATTCATCATCAGAAAGATGATTATAGAAAATAAATATAAACACTGAATTTGTAATAAAAGACGATGGATGTTCTCTTAATTATGTTGGAATAAATGACAGGCTGATACAATTTGGTGACCAACTTTCTTTTTTTTGATTATTTTTTGGTATCCTCTATTTCCTGATCATTAAATATAAAATAAAACTTTAAGATTATATGTAAGGAACCATGAAACCGAGGAGATACTGTGGTTGTGGGTTGGATTAGTAACACTTCATTAAATAATATTTCTTAATAGTGAACCATCCATTTCTGTTGGGTCTCCAAATTATGGTGCCAATATCCATGAAATTATAAGATTATATTTTCTTGCCAGTGTGTGTTGAAATCATATCATAATTACTACTACTGAATAAAAATTCAGCAATGGAAATATTCCCTTGTTTTTATGTAACTAGAAATTTTATTAGAGGTGTGCCCAACCATGGAGTCCTCCAAAATTTTAGAGTTGAATTATCACTATCCAGAAACTTTGAATTTTGCATTATGTCAATGAAAGAGAATTTGATGGAGGAACAAATAGAGGATGAAAGATAGGACTGATGTCCATTAAACAACTTTCTTTTAATCATGTGTGAGAAGAAAATATAGGGATCACCAAAAGCTAAAAAATTATATGTGAACATATTAATGAGATCATCATTAAAATATTTTAGATTCTGGATTCCATGTCCCCCCCAATCTATGGGTTTCATACAGTCCATCTATGAAATAGTTATAAGCTTCTATTCATGTATCGATCCTGTCAATAAAAAATTTATTATCATACACTGAAAGTCATTGATGAGATTCCTTTCCCATCTATAAAGAGAATATAATTACACAAACATGGAGGTAATTATTAAGTCAATAAGGCATACCCTTCGGTCTTACGACATAAAATTTTCTTTCCATTTAGAATATTGAGTAATAATTATTGATCATATTCCTGGTAGATATCTACTCTTAACCTTCTACGAGAAAAGTGGAACACCAAGATAATAAAAGGGGAGATATCCACTTTAAACAATAAGAGTTTTAGTAACCTTGTTTTACTTTCCGACTGGGATTTCCTCACAAAAAACAATAAAATATTTCTCCCAGATGAAGGCCTTTCCCATCACATATATAAAATGCATGAAATTATCCTTGGAAACATTAATGGTTCTACTTAAAGACTGACGAAACATGAGGATATAATCCTCATATAAAATATGTGATGGGGAATAAGTACCCCTACCAAAATTAATTTTCTTTTAAATAAGATCTGTTTTTGATAAATATGTAAAGAATTAATACACATATATATCATAATATATATTACTTACTTATGACATTTTATTACATGTTTACCAATAATTTGTTTTTAAAATCACATCTCGTGCAATAACTACTTTTTTTCTCATGTATTGTTTAGTCAAGTATTTTTGGTCAGGTATTTTTGGTCAGGTATTTTTGGTCAGGTATTTTTGGTCAGGTATTTTTGGTGTTTTTCTATTGATCATTATTACATAATTTCTATAATTTTTCCCATTATATTAATATCATATAAAATCAATATATATTTATTTATAGAAATATATTAATTTTATCTATAGAAAATTAATTGAATAGTTAATGGAGACGGTAGGTCGTAGGTACATAGGAACACTATTTCCATTTTAACAATGGATGAAATAAATAATGATAAATACTATAATAAATTTCATTAATAAATATAATTTCATACATAACACATATTTTCATTTATTATATACTTATTACCATCCAGGTTAATTATAATTGAAAAATGATTCACATCGCTTATCAATGCGGTGTTTCACCATACACATGAGTGAAATTTTTAGATTACTATAAAAGGGAAGCAAGAAATTATGCATGATATTATAATTAATGGATTGGAATTAAATCATAAATATCACACACACACATATATATATATTAAATCCATCATTATATCTAATCGTTGGAGATGGATATTGAATAAAACAACATCGGTTTGTGAGGAAGTTGTCTGTCACACACATGATCGACTATTTTCATTCCCACATGATGGGAGAGAAGATATATTTAGTTCACTAAATTAATTTACTATCATGTATTTATTTCATCATGTTATTATTAATATTTTAGGTGTTATATAATAAATAAAAATAAAATGCTTTGTTTAGTACCATACATCTTATTCAGTGAACCTCAATAGGTTTATAATTAAAACAATCATATGATGGTTAGAAAATAAAAATAAGACCTATAAGATGTTTTTAGTGATGTAAGGAATGTATTTTGTGTTTTATCTTCAAAATAATATGGTTTTGTAAGTGTGAATAATAATGTATATGGGGTTTCCTTCAATAAGATTGGTAGTGGAAACACTTACAATGTTTTAAAATAAAAAGTTGTACACAAATAATTAACTTTCCTCAAGGATAAAAAATAGAATATTATCAAAAAATATATTATATAAGGTTTAATTATGGATGAAAAATATTATTTGAAAAATTTTATAGGATGTTTTAAGCCTTTATTTTTTAGTTAAACCACTTGAAAACCAATTTAAACCTTAACAATGATAATTAATCATTATTTTTTACTAATAATTTTGAACCAAAATAAAGTCAGAGTTATTAAATAATAATAATTATGATGATTAAAATTATTTATTGATTATTTCCTGATTCCATTCATAGAAGTTTCAAGACGTAATATAAATTTAAAACTCTAAATACCATGAAAAAACGATTTTCCAAATATATAGATTTCAATGGTAAATAATGATTAAAAATATAAAATCAATATAATACCGAGTAAAATTATATAAATTGGATTAATAAATATATTATTTTAATAATTTCAATATAATGTTTTTTAAATGTGATGATTCTTTTTATATTCTATAAAAAAATGAAAAGTTTAATAAATATTTGTATTTTTTACTATTCATTTACATTAAATGTATGAAAACAATCTAAATGATTCACCCTAAGATTATTCAAATATTTTTATTCCAAATATGAATTTAATTTTTTGAATTTTTTTTTAAAAGTGTCAAGAAATAATTTTAATATTCTATCACAAAAATTGAATTTTTTTTATGAAAAGGTATGTTCAAATAGTATAACAATATTAACAAGAAATTAAGTGCATATTTTTAAATTTATAATATTTATCTAAAAAAATAATAGAAATATAAAACAATAATTCAAATTAATACCAAAAAATTTAATATTTAGGTATTAATGTTTAGGTTTAAATAATAATTTAAATACTCTATCTTAAATCACTAAAACATAGGTTTTTTTGTCATGAAATCTAGTAATGAAATTAAATTTATTTGAATAAAAATATTTCATAAAAAATATGGGTGCTAAAAATAGATCATTATAATGGGATATATTATTTTATTACACATAAATAAGAAATATCTGAGTCATTTAAATAGTTTTACTGGTGGGATGAGATAAAAATTGTTAGAATAATCAATATTCTTCACATTGAAAATAGAAATAAGTACATATCTAATGATGTGGATAATTACATAGGGAAGCACGGAACTAAGATTAAAATTTCATATATGAAAACACCATAATAAAATTGATTTATTGAAAAAAATAAAAATATGAATAACATGGAAAATCATTGGTCATCAAATGTGTCATATATCAAAACAATAAATGAAATATATTTATATATAAGTATACAAAAAAATATATATTTTCTAATCACTATAGAAAAAATGACCCAATAATAGTAGTGACAATGAAAAAATACAAAATTTAAAAACTTTATAATGTACGAGAGTATATTTTACATCTGGAACAAAGAAGGATACCGAAAAAAATATGTTGATGAAATGGAAAAATAAATATCCTGAACATTCTATTATAAGATTAAATCTTAAATTGTTTCTTAAAATGTATGAACAAAATCATATATAGAAGTGTTGTAAAAATAATTGAAGAAAAATACAGGAATAAAGTTATAATTCTATATTTGAGAGTGGGTGTAACAAAAATGAATAACCAGATATCAATATATTGTATTATATATTTTTAACATGTGGGGATGATTTAGAGGCTGAATTTGTTGAATAACATACTATAGAAATGATTTAACTAGTTCCTCTATTTTAAAAAATAATTGTTTAGTTCGTTGACTAAAATACAATCATAGATAAATTTGAACTAATAGAAACTCAAAGGATCATAACTATAGAGAACACTGATATAATATCTAAAATGGAATCAACATCATTTTGAGAAGAATTAAATAATGTGTAATTGTTCAAATCCATAACAAATGAGTTACATAAAATGTATAGATATCAGAAATTGTACCACATTTATTGGATAATAGATCACAATATTATAGAGTAAATTTTTTAAATATACATCATGAACATAGTGTTGTGATTGGAAATAATGAATGATTGGTATGAAATGGGTATAGATAATTGGGATGAATTGATATATAAATAAATTATACTCTTATGTTAATACATGAATAAATAAAAAACATTATACTGTAGCCTTCTTTATAAAATTTATAATAAATAATGAGGATTTGGAAATATATTTTGTAAATTTAATTCTCAAGGAGGATGCCTACATCAAAAAACCAGTGAATATTATTATTTGTAATGGTGAGTCAAATATATTCTGGTTAAAAGAGTTTTATAGCATGAAAGAAGTTCCCATGGAATTTTATTCTTGGTTGATCTCATAGCTATAATATTGAATCCACAATATGTGTAATAAATACATGATATTATGTGATTTTTACTAGGGAAATACAATTTGAGGTTCTCATTAACATTTATGCTTTCATGTTCAGAGCATGAAAGAATAATCTAGTGGTGGAGTTTTCAATGATGATGATATTGGAGTTTGTGTTGTATGTGATTGGTTATTTTACATTTTCCATTGATATATATCTTTCCAAAAAAATAGTTATACATTTATTTCTTAGGATAAATATTCAAATGGTCTTCTGAAGAAGAATATAATACATGAATGAAACATTCATTCAATATTTTTTCTATTTTGTTAAAATAAAGGAATACATGAGGAAGGTAAAGTAGTTTATCCTACACATAATTATATAATGATTTCATTCTCATTATAAACATAAAAAAAATTAAGGGTCATATTTTTCATGAAAATATTGGTTACGTTCAACCAAAGATACCCTATGGTGGTGGATCACATTGTTGTAATGAAGATCATGATTTATATATTTTTTAAACTAGAATAATTTTTATTATGTTGTTAATGGGATGAAGTTTTTTATTATGTTGTTTATGGGATGAAGTTTTTTATTACTCCTATTTAAATTTAGATTCGGATGGTGATATAGTATATAGAAAATCTATTACTTGAGGTTATTTTTTCACGGGAACTAAGTGTATTGGATGAATTTGAATGAAGAAATAAAATATATAAATAGAGATAAAGTTGAGTATATATTTGTTATTAATGTCAGTATATATATAAGAAATGAATGAAATTGAAATACCAGGATCATTGTCAGAAGGCATGATTACACATGGTAGTTTATTATGGCAACTAATGTGTGATTTAAGGGACCAATGAATTTAAACAAATCAAGAAAAATAATATACATATATATTATCACTTTATTAAAGAAAATGTTGAGAAAGTAATTTTAAAAATTGATAATATGAGTACAAATCAATAGGCGATTTATATCTATAGAAAAAAAATATCCAGACTAACATTTTAAATTCATAGATTAAAAATTGGGGCTTAACCACCCCCACAACTTGTGAAACATCAAAATATCTCTCATAACAAATATATATAATGTTTTCACTATATATTGTTCTTAAATATAGGAAATATCTTATGTTTGGTGATAAAACATGGTCATAAACCATACTAGAGACTATCCAAATAAAATACATATAGTATTAAAATTATTTAGAATAATGTACAAATATTTATATATTTTCTTCCTTATAATATCATTAAGTCATTTATGATTGTAGAAATTTTTAAAATTACTTTGATTAGTGATCCTAGCTATTGTTGTATTTTAAAATTAAATCCATTCATGTGATGCATAGAATCAAAATAAATCATGAAATTTATGTAGCTTCTAAATGCACTCCAAAATGGTATTCTTAGTAATGAATTAGTGTTTTTTAGTTAATTTTTTAATTTTTTTTCTTCGAGGGAGTTCAATGAACTATCTCTATCGGGATGTATCATATTAGTTTAATGTGATGGAACACAATAAATTAAAATTATACATAACAATATTTATTTAATTAGATGAATATATGAAGGCTATATTTGATTGTGGGATCCTTTCTTGTTGTGTGTTTGAGACTATGGAGGCATAACTAATACTCTGTTATTTCTTGTCGTTTGTTTATCACCATTTTTATCGTACTAACATACATTATGGAAAATATGTATCCCCTTAGTATTATCAGGTATCCCTGGGTTATTGTATTCTCTAATAATAATGAAACATATTTTTTCATATTTAGGTGATTTAAATGAAGGATTATCCTTAGTTGTATTAAGATACTTCTTGCTACAGTATCTAAAATATTGTTACTCATTTACCACTATTGATGTATTTTTTATACATTTTATTTTTTTGAAGATATATCATCCTTGTTTTGGGTTTTTTTATACCAATGTTCATTAGATGAATAAAAAATCCATAAGTTATATCAGAAATTTTTTAATAATGAATTATTTTTTTAAATAATAGTTTTCATAGTACTATTGATGAAGATTAATATTATAAAACTATTTTATAGGATTTAATTACCTTAAGAAATATGGGGATACATAATGGTCACTATATATTATGCATACCAAAATATGATCTTTTAACTTAAATACATGTTACCATTATTCAGATGAGGCTTAGTAAATGTATACTGTTAATTACCCATACGTGAATAAAAAAACTATTTGGTGTAATTTTTTACCATTACACAAGAGACTCAAATAATGGAAGTTTATAATTTAACATTACGTGAAGAGATCACCTAAAGGTTATTCATGAATTAAATTTTCTGGAAAAAGATAACGTATAGGTAATTTGTACCTTACATTTATGTGAAAGAGTTCATGTAAGTGTAATATGAGTTTTAACTTTACGTAAAGATTACACATGGAGAAAAACTTTTATTACCCTTACATTGTATGGATTATGTAAGGTTCATGGAAGTCTATCCCTATAAAAAATACCTTTGTATGGTTTTTGGGAAGCTACCCTTGTGCAGAATATAGATTCTACATTCAGGACGCTGAATTATTTTATAATAATGTTTTTAAAAATTATACTAATTCAAAAAGTTTTAATAGTTTATAAATATTTATAAATGTTATTAAATTTATTTTAAGAGAAATTAATTTTTAAGGATTTTTTAAATTGAATAATTAATTAAATATTTATAACACATTTTTCTTAAATATTATGTACTAACATTAAAAATATATTTTCTAAAATTCATTTAGAATAATTTATAATATGAAAATAAAATATTTGTTTACAAAAAATATTGGGCTATTTCTAAAGTTTTTATAATTTATATATATATATATATGAAATATTGATTTCATAAACTATTTATATAATAGATATTGAATTTTAAAATCCATATAAATCATAAAATAACATTTAAATGCCATATAATTAAAAATATGAAAGAGTTATTATGGAAATGAATATGAAAATGTTTATATTATTAATAATTAATAAACAATTTTTAATAAGAATTTATTTATAAATTGTTATTCAATATTTAGATCATGTTTTATAAATTGAATGGAATATAATTTTTTTAGGTAAATTATTATCATACTCACGTTTAGTTAGTTTTTCTTATGAAATTTAAATATTGTGTACGTAGGATATATATAATAAATTACTTCTAGGATAGATTATAGAATTTCATTCTAACTAAGAAATTATAAAATCTAGTTTCGAACATCATGACCTCAATTTTTAATTGGAGTTATAATCTTATGAAAAATTATTAAGTATAATTTGTGTATATGTGGTGTCATAATTTTCCTTAGTTGAAGTATTATATTAGTAAACTCTACTAGGGTTGAGGGAATATGTGTTAGACCATATAGTGATTTGGGGGATTATGTCATTTCATTAAAATTAATGGGGCTGACTATCTGTCATTCTCGACTTACTCATAGGGATATTTTCAATTCCATATAACATTATGAAATTACATGAAATGTTATTTTTCCTTTTAAAATTGGTGAATTTTTATTTGTATGAATTCACTTGGATTCTATTTTCACGTGAGTAACACCAAACTATTGGTTATATAATGAGTTAAAAATTTATAAAAGGTTAATATATTAATTATTTTTTGGAATAGGGATTCCAAAACAAAAATGATAGATGAATTCATACACAAAGTATAATTTTACATGTGAAGATAATGTTTTTTATGATTTAATAAATATAAATTTAACACTCATATGATGTATATTATTTTGTAGAGTCCATAAAAACATCAAAAATATTATATTTTGAGATTCCTTCTAAAGTGGAACTTTTCATGACCTTGATCAGAAAATCAGGAAGGTTCTATAACCGCAGGGGGCCCAAATTTATCTTTTATATTAACGAAATATGATAGGTAGTGCTATATAATCACATATTAGGATTTTAAAAAGTAGAGGTATAAAATCCACATGTCATTATATATGTTAATATTAACTATTTTATATAAACATCATTCGTTATAGGTCACAGTTTTTTGGGATGTAGTTTTGATTTTGTAGAGTTTTTCTGGGTGATGCACGGTTATCACACATGGTTAGGAGATACCATGTGATACCCATGTTGTGGTTCTTATCAAGATTATGTAGTATTTTTTATTAATTCCTCATGATTTTCATGCCATGAAAATCTCTCTCTAAAATGGGTTGTTCATTGTGGCCAAAGAAGTGGCTGGAGAACTATTTAGAAAACTGTGTAGCCAAACTAGATGGGTTTCCCAGGTTTTACAAATTTTGAAATTTCCCAATATTCCCCATGCAAATTAAAATTTGTTTACACCCTAATCTACACCTTTTGAAATTAATGTGATGAGTGTAATTCAGGGATTCATTTTAAAATGTTTTAATGTGTTTATTTATGTTTTTAATTGATTAATATTTCAAATTTGTGAGAATATTTACATTTTTTAGGTATATGGTAGGAAATGCTGAATAAATGAAAAATAAAGGAAAATTATTGGTAAATTGAGCTTAAAGAAACATATCTTCATGGGTGAAGTGAAGTGTCATGACATCATAATTTTGAAGATGAAATAGAGCTTAAAACAAGACAAATATTGATTACACGTCATGTACATCTAGTACACTTCATGACACGATCAGAAGTAAATTACTATTATGGATGAGTCATGACAAACATACATACTATGAAATGAAGATACATGTCATGAATCCCATATTCACGACGTAATATGAGGTAAACTATTGTATGGAGTTTCTACGGATTTACTATGGTGGTGGAAAACCCAAATCTGAAGTACATGACATGGGCCCCAATTACATGTTGGGACGACATCGACATATATAGAAAAACACAGGTGACACAGGTCATAGGTTTCGATTAAAATCACATATAAATAGAGCCTATGGCCACCCCATTTCACATAAACATCCACACTGAGCACCACAAATGAATTATTGTGGACGAAGGCTCCCACCAGCTGCTACCACATTCTATCGGATCATAATTTATTATTTTCATATACCTGCTCATGGTTAGCATGAGCAGGTGATTTATTTATGCCGAGTCAAGCATGATTAAGGGGGTTGTTTTATATTTTAAGGCAATTGATGTTGGGATTTCATATTTTATCTTCAATTCTCTCCTCTTTCCTAATTTTTCATGCATGACCATTGTGAGGGGGGTTCAGGATCGGGTTCAATTTTATTCTTTGATTGAGAATGATCATTAGCTGAGTAGAATAAAAAACATTTTCTAATATTAAATCTAGGGGTTATAATTACACCATGACCATTGGGGGATTCCTTTACCTATGTTTAAATAAGGATTTGGGTTACTCATTTTTTTAATCTGAAGTACCTGTCCATCAGAAAGGGGGATAAAAGAATAGAGAGTATTTTTCATGATAATTATAATCACTAAGACCCAATTAGAACTAATCCATGATTGTTAAAAAATTATCTTTTACCATGCCATCCTAAGAACCCAGGATCATTGCTTCTGAGGAATTATTTTATTGTATTTACCCCCATTCTTCAACCAAATCACGCTTTATAGTTTATATTTATTTAATGCAATTAGAAACTAGTCAAGGTTTATTTTATTTAATTAAAAATTTCTCTAACCCTATTTTTGTGGCTTCGAACTCAAACATGAATTTCCTATACTATCTTATAGTTTAGTGTTTTTTTTTCATTACATTTAAATTTATAATTTTTCTATCCTGGTGGGAATTAACGATGCCTGTTGGGAAACCAAAATGTTTTATCAACCCCATGAAAAATATATTTAATAGATATATTAAAATGTTTTGATGGAAATGATAGTCATTTTCTATTATTTTGGGTTTTAAATTAGATGAACTATGATTTAAAAGTTACATTAAAATGTATATATGGTTTTTTGGACTTTATTAAACAATTTAAAAACAATTTAATGTGGTATTTGATGAAATATGAATAAGTTATCATTATTTTTATCTATGTTTTGGTTTTAATAGAATTTTTTGAACCTTGGTTTAAATTAGTACATGTGAAAGAAACCGTTAGATTACTATTGTAGTTTTTAGCTATATTTTGCGTAGTTGAGTCTATCTGATATTTTTCCCCTTGTGTTTCTATTTTTTAATTATTTCCATTGGATAATGTGATATCTGTGTGGGAAATTCCTTGGGATGATATTGGGGTGAGTGACAATAATTTATTATTCCTAGAATTTTTATCTTATATAGAATTTTATTTCAATTATTTTTCGAGTCCATGACAACATTACTACTATGTTGGTCATATAAATATATATTTTATATTCCATTCACATGAATATAGTGGGACTATAATCATGTTATAACTTAGGATTTGAATGGGGTTTCATTGAAATGGTCTTTTGTATTATAGGTTGATGTATATTTTTGGACTACACCATTCAATGGTATGAGGTTCAGAAGTTAGTTTAACTAATAACAAATTATATCTGTCTCACATTATCGATCATAGGGAAGATCCCATGATATATTTGACTTATTAATCAGGTTTTGATATAGAGTATTTTGATCATTTGTTTTATATTGTCATTTACCTACTTAATTAATTTTTTTGTAACCATATCATTCTTATATTTCATGTAATCCTTATGATATTTGGTTAGTTATTTTCATGTTTGACCAATGTGTAGTTGAATTTTTTCCATTAAGAAATGATTTTTCAAAGAGGTTTATAAAATATGTTTTTATTTGAATAACTAATGTGTGATTTTTCAATGCTGTTTTTAAAATGGGTGTTATTACTTATAAAAGGCTCCATAATAATAAATGATTATAAATTGGTCATGTTTATATAAATGAAAAATGAGTTTTTTAGAGAACCTATAAAAGGCATGTGGTTTTGAAACAACTTGGTTGGGAGGAAATTTGTTTTCAAGAAATGTTTTTTAGTTTAAGATAACTATTTGAAAATTATGAAATACGATTATGGAATATTTTTTTCTTTTAACATGTTATATTTAAAGAGAAAAATTTATATTATATTTTCATCCTAGATTTTTTCAATCATATTATGAAGATAATTTCATAGTATTAGTTAATTTTGGTAATCTATATGTTGTTTTTTTCTCCCACTTATATCATTCTGGTTCTAGTATTTTTGTTAGATTCAGTTTTTACACATTGAGGTTGATGTGGTGTGAGTTGGGTTATGGTAAGTAAAAGGTGGTTTCATCTATATATTTCTAGTTTCACTCAAGTTGATCTATTTTGGTTTTATTTTATCTTTGATTTGTATCTGTGATCAAACTATCTATATATATAATTATGGAATATTCTTATATACTTTCATATAGATTGGTTAATTGTGGTTGGTTATGACCTATTTGACATGTTTAATTATTTGTTTCATAAATTACAATGTTATTTTGTAGTTATATATCTAATTTATGGGAAATTATTCAAAAATAGATTATTTTGATGAACATAACATAGTTTCCATGCTGTGGGGAAAAGGAATTCCCTTTGGGTCCTGAGGTAAGCATAGTCAGCACAACAAGAAATCGGAGTATTTGTGACGGGTTATTTGCGACGGGATCACGTCGCAAATAACCCGATGCAGAAAATGGCGTCGCAATTAAAACTATTAGCGATTGTCCCGTCGCTAATAATATTAATAGAGACGGGAAAGATTACCATAGCGAAGACTTCTCGGGTTATTTTTATGACACCTTTTTGCGACGGTCCCATCGCAAAGATCTTTTGCGACGGGTATCTTTACCCGCCGCAAATAGTTATTTCTAAATAACTATTGGTGACCCGCCCGTCGCAAATAACTTTTGTGATGGGATCCTATTCCCACCGCAAATACCTTTTCGTAAAACCCTATTTGTGACGGCCCCATCACAAATACCTTTTGCGACGGGCCTCTTTTCCCGCCGCAAACAGTTATTCCAAAATAACTATTTGCGACGGGCCCGAGGCAAATACCTTTTTCGAAGGGTCCTTATTCCCATCGCAAATAAGTATAAAAAATAAGAACAATGAAAAAATAATATAATAAAAAAATAATATTTTAATAATAATAATAAAATTATAATTCAATAAAATATTAAAATAAAAAATAATTCCAATATTTAAAACATTATAATTCATTATAATTTTAAATATATTTAAAATTATTAATATAATAAAATATGAATAATATTAAAAAATATTAACAATCATATTAATACTATAGTATAAAAAATATAATATTATATAATATAATAATGTTATTATTGCTTTTAATATTTTTGAAAATATATTATTAATATTATTTAAATAATTAAAATATAAAAATTATCAATATTTAAAAAAAAATATAAAAAAACATTAAAAAATAATACTAATAATAAATAATAATTTTTTAAATAATAAATCAAAATTATTTATCAATATTTGAAACACAAATTATAAAAAATAATAAAATAGTAAGAGTAATATTATTATTAATAAAATAAACAAACATTAAAAAAAATAATACTAATAATAAATAATAAACTATTAAAAAAATATGAATTAAATAATGCAAAATTGACACCAATATAAAAAAGACAGAAACTATAAATAGAAATTAATTCATATTTTTAATTCAAAAAACTTTATAACATCAAAAAAAAATCACCGGTCTGAAGGAGGGGGGGAGCTGGTCACTGGTCCGAAGGAGGTGGGGGAACTGGAGAATCTGTTGGAGCTGGTGGAGAAAACTCTATCACTAATGCATAAGTAAGACGACACATGTACTCCATCTAGTCCTGATGCTGCTGCTGCCACTAAATCATCTGCTCCTCGTACTCCTACTACTGTCGTCGGCGCTACTCCTCATGTTGCTTCTACTACTGACGCATCTCCTCCTGGTCCTTACTAAACTCTCTATCAGCTCTGTCTGGGATCGCAACTGATCCTCATACTGTGATATGGAAGATGATGCATGAGCTCCTATCGAGCTGGACGTCGACATCGCAACACTACCATAATAAGCCGCATGAGTCAACTGAGAGTCGATACCAACAACTCGGCCCTTCTCGAAGCCATACTGGGTAGCCTACATCCATGCGGCCTCATAAAAATGATGGCCACTAGTCTAATCAGATGTCTCGGCCTTACCCTCAGCCAGGGTCTGTGACGTCGTGACCTCATATGACTCTTTCAGTTGCAATTTGAAATTAAAATTGTGAATATATTATATGCAGTTAATTTTAAAACTAAAAAAAATACTGACCACAATCTGACGCTGGCGATCACCGCCAATCTCCACAATAATTGGATATCTATACATCCTCCGATATATTTCGTACTCTGTAATATCGGGCTGCTCTACAACCTATAAGAATATAAAATAAACTGTTATTATTTAAACATATATAAAATATTTTTAAAAAATGTACATACCAGATACTGTCTATGCGTACTGAATGTACGACTCCCAGCTCAACGAGTCACCTCCTGTCTCCCCCGATTATGTCTCCCCAACGATGATCTCCTCTGAAAGCCACCACTCAAATAGTGTGAACATAATCCATACCATACATGGGATGAAATGTACTCTGGTCGGTGGGATCTACCGGACTCATCAATCACGTTCACTCTAGCTTTTTTCATGGTCATTTTTATTAAATTGTGTAAAAACTGATTTAATCACTGACGCATCACCACCTCCCATGCCTCATGGACGAAATCACACATGGTATCATCGATTAGATACCATAAACCCTATAAATAATTTACAATATCACTTTTTAAATGAAATAAATTTCAAAATAAAAACTATTTATTTACGTACCAACCAATGGCTGAACATAGATTGCTACACATCAACGGGAATATGTTCCCGCGTGGTCCATGGCTGAGAAAAATAGTTTCGCAAAATAGTTCTGCCCTGTCCGACTACTATATGTGGAAAACTGTAAAAAAAATAATCGAACATTTATTATGTACATAATTTAATGAAATCCTAATAAAATGCACAGGTTATCATACCTCCGTGTGCAGGGATCGAACCCAAGACGCGGAAGTCGGCCGGGGATGAGGTCATGGATCATCAGTCGTACAAGACCACACCCCCTATGCGTTCTCATTGAACTGCTTGTAGGCTGAGGGTCAGATGACCCAAAATCATCCTCATCCAAAGGTAGGTCAGCCTTCGACAACTGACGAAATAGCTCATTGTTCATCTGAAACAGAAAATGAATGTTTTCAGAAAATAATTAAAAATTATTATTATATATACATATATATCAGTTATGATTATATATATGTAGAATTTATTAGTATTAATGTCCACCTTCATCATCATCTTCATATCTGATGATGTCATCTTCATATTTCTCCTCAATATCATCGATATCCATTTGAGTTTCAGTTTCATCATCTCTCACCATTTCAAATTCATTTGTGACATCATTAACATCATCGTCACCATCGAATCTTAATTGTGGGATGTCATCATCGATACTCATGTTTCTTTGTCAAAATTATTGATTTTGAGTTGTCTCTAGAAAAACTTCAATTCCTTGCACTTCAGTGAAAAAAACATCACTTTGAGAAAACTGATTGTCTCATGTTTTTATTTTTATTATGCTCCACCAATCACTCAGGTCTCTTGACATAGCACAATACCTTGTATAATAATCTTGATGTGCTTTTTGATCCAGTAAAAATGGTTCATTTACTGTAAGAAGACTTTTATATTTAATATTGATGATTCCATGAGTAGTATGAACACAAAATCCTCTCTCAGTATCCAGCCACCGACATTTGAACATTGTTATGTAATGTTGTCCTAGATAAGAGAGTTAAATAATTTCATCAAGCATGCCATAAAAGTAAACATCATTTTCTCTATGATGAGATCCTCTCAAGAAAATTCCGCTGTTCATTGTTTTTTTGATTCCCCATATGCACGTGTATGAAATCGAAATCCATTCACCAAATATGCAATATAAGATTTATCCATTTTGGATGGTGGGTTACTCAATATACACAGACATTTGTCAATTTTATCAGATTGATGAGGCACCTGAAAATTTGTAAAATAATTATCAATATAATAAAAAATAGACTGAATGAGATGTTAAAACATGAAGAATTTATGTTACCAGTTTTGGAAACCACAGAGAAATATTTTTTCTGCCGGCGTTTTTTGAGAGCAGCTGTTGTAATTTGTGAAGTTGTTTCTTGATATGGTTATCATATAACCTAAAAAATTAAGTTACTTATTGTGACATAAATGATATATTAAGTGATATAATCACTTACAGTACAAATGATCTCATCTCTTCATAGTTGAGAAAAACATACATATGAGCTCTATGATGTTCATCATCCGAAAGCCATTGTTCATGAACTCCACCGAAACCAATCTCTGACTGATTAAAAATTGATAATTGATTTTCCATTCCACCATCAACATTCCCCTCATTCCATCCCATTTGGTTGTGTTTTGAGGGATACTCAGATTCAAAATAGTGAGAGCAGAAAAAAGATATTTTTCCATGCAAATAAGCTTCAGCAATTGATCCTTCAACAGAAGAATTTTTACGTACTTTTTTTCAACATCTGCATGCCTCTTTCGAATGGGTACATCCATCGAAATTATATTGGACCTCCACACTTTTCTACATGTTGAAAATGTAATATCAAATGTTCCATTGAGTCAGAGAAAGATGGCAGAAATATTGATTCTAGTTTACATATAATTACAACAACATCTTCTTCATATTTTCTTAGAACATCTTAATCTGTTGTCACTGTAAAAATATCTTGAAAAAAATATGACATTTCTGTTATCGAATCCCAAATCATGTAATTCAATAGACCTCTTAATCCAATTGGCATATTTCATTCCATTATAACATGACAATCGTGACTTTTTAATCCGATAATATAACCATTCTTCACACATCTACCCAAATTTGAAGCACAACGATCTGGATGTCTCAAATATACAATCCACTGACAAAATAATAAGCGTCATTCTTTGGACAGTGTATAAGATTCTTGTGGCTTCATTAACCTTTGTGTTCTGACATTCTCAAACAGTTCGATTTCTGGGCGCCTGTAAATTTGGGAAAGATCTAATTGTGCCTTTAAATTAACTTTTCTCTTACCAGGTGTATCCAAAACTGTATGAAATAAATTATCAGAACAGTTCTTCTGAATATGCAAAACATCCAGTATGTGGCGGATAAAAAAATCAGACAAATATAGAAAATCCCAAAAAATTCTCCGTTTTACCCAATTGTGTTCTTTCCCAAAGCCATGAATTTTATTTTGGTTTATTGTGGGAAAAAATGTGATGGGAGGTAATGAAAATACTACTAATTTTAACTCTGTACCTGATAGCATTTTAGGAGGTCCATCCCTTTCAATTGTACCTTTTCTAAAATGAGATTTGTTCCTCCGAAAAGGTTGATCAGTTGGAAGAAATCTGTGATGACAGTTAAAATAACAAGGTTTTTTCAATGGAAAATCATAAATTCTTTATTGTCTCCCATACAGTAAGGACATGATTTCGGTCCATGTGTACTCCAGCAAGATAACATGCCATATGTCAGGAATTCACTAATTTTCCACATTAATGCTACTCTTAGTATGAAATCTTATTTCGTCGCAAAATCATATGTATTGACACCAGTACTCCACAATAAATTTAATTCATCAATCAATGGTTTCAAATATAAATCAATATTCTTTTTCAAATGTCATGTGATTAGTAAGGTCAAAAAGTTATAGGGCTCCTTCATCATCATCCAAGGAGGTAAATTGTACGGAGTTATAAAGAAAGGCCAACATGAATACTGACTACCATAAGATCCAAATGGACATAAACCATCAGTGGAAATACCCAGTCACACGTTTCGTGCTTCTAAAGCAAATTACGGATGCACTCTATCAAAACGATTCCATGAATCCCCATCGGCTGGATGATTCAAGATTTTACTAGTTGAAATATTCGTTTGGTGACATGACATCATTGTCTCTGTATTCTTAGACATGAATAAACGCTGTTGTCTAGATGTAAGCGGAAAATATCTCAAATGTTTTACAGGAATCAAGCCAGACTTCCCATGTTGATCTTCTTTATACCTCGGTTGTCCACATGTGGGACAACTATCCAACTACTCATTTTCACCAAAATTTAAAATGAAATAATTTAAACATGCATGAATCTTCTGACACCTATGTCCCAAATTCCGAACCAGCATCTTACTCTCATAGTAATTTGCAGGAAAAACATTTCCTTCTGGTGACAGTGTTTTAACCAAATAAAAAATCTGATCAAAACAGTTGTTTGACATTTAATTATTTGATTTTATAGCCATAAATTTTTCAACTGCTTCTAACATGCTTATCTTGCAACGAGGATATAATGCATCCTCAGCAGACCTCAGCAAATCATAAAATTCAGATGGTTCCAACTCAGGAGTTTAATAAATGTCATCCTGAATTTCAGTATGTTGAACAGATGGACCTGCAACATAATGTACTAAATTTTGAAACCATGATGGATCCAGAATCAAGTTAGTATCACCTTCTGTGGAACGGCGTTCACTGTGTTGATACCAAAAAACATAATCCGGTTGAAAACGAAAATGCAATAGATGTCCCCCAACTTTATCAAATTCATCCAACGTTCTCAGTGCACATTTTTTGCAAGGTCATCTTATTTTTCCTTCTGAAACAATTTCTTGATTTGATGATGAAAATGATAAGAAAGTCTCTACACCCTCAATATATACAGGATTTAAATAGAACCGTTTGGATTTGTACATTGATTTATCCATACGCGGTCTTCAAATAATGACTGGTGCAGACTTCTTTGTTCCATATATTTCTACAAAACATTAAAAAATTACTGGTTTTGAATAATTTGATATTAGAAAAATTCGCAAATGATAAGATATTAGAACTACTTCTAAATAATTATCACTATTTACAAGTGACATAATTTTCAGTGAAATTTCCACTAATTACTGCTAATTATTGGTAATTATCGATAATTATTACTAATTATTGGTAATTATCAGTAATTAATTCTAATTATTGGTCATTACTGATAATTATTCACAACAAGATTTGATCTATTAATAACATGTTCAAATCTTAAAGGATCTTTAATATTTAGGTCATGCTCAATAAAAAGTTTGCGTCAGCTGTATACAATGTTAACTTAGAAAAATTCTCAAAAAGAGATGATACTAGAACTACTTCTTAATAATTACCACTACTTACGAGTGACACAATTTTCAGTGAAATTACTGCTAATTACTGCTAATTATTAGTAATTTTCGTCAATTACTGATAATTATTTGAAATATGATTTGATTTATTCTTAACACATTCATATCTTAAAGGGTCATTAATATTTAGGTCATGCTCATTAAAAGTTTGCGTCAGCCATGTACAATGTAAAATCTATAATTTTCCTTGCATGGTTGATCACCTCGTAAAGTAGCGTTGCAATAAGACGACCCAATTCATGTCATACACGTCTCTAAGAATCATCTCTAATTACCGTTTACATAGATCATTTTCCATAATAATTTTATCCCTTAAATTTTTAAGGAACAATGGTATGTAAAGGGTCATGTGATATGATTCTTATAGATGAGAAAGACATGACTTGGATCGTCTTATTACAATGCTACTTACGAGGTGATCAACCAAGAAAGGAAAATTATAGAGTTTACATTAGACACGGCTGATGCAAAATTTTTATTTAAGATGACCTAAATATTAATATTATTTTTTCATAAATATTAATCATATAAAAATAACATATGTTACTAATTATATACTAATTATATAATAATTATATACTAATTATGTTACTAATTAGTAATGGGAAGATATGCAGAGACCAAGTGATTAACCACTCATTCAATGGAAAAGAAAACGTGATTGACCACTCATACACCTCAATTCTGTATTCATCTATGTTTTGACGCTTGACTTGAACCTTCTATCTCCACATGTAATATTCACATTCACTGGCAGGATGATTTTGACAGTGAATGCAAATATTAAATGTGGAGACAGTATTTTTTTATCAAGTGTCAACACATAGATGAAAAAAGAATTGAGGTGTATGAGTGGTCAACCACGTTTTCTTTTCCATTGAACGATTGGTCAATCATGTTTTTTGCTAATTACTTTGTTTCTAATTACATTGTTGCTAATTAATTTTTTTCTAATCACATTTTTTACTAATTACTTTGTTGCTAATTACATTGTTTCTAATTACTTTGTTACTAATTAATTTGTTGCTAATTACTTTGTTTCTAATTACTTTTTTACTAATTACTTTTTTGCTAATTACTTTTTTGCTAATTACTTTGTTGCTTATTACATTGTTTCCAATTACATTGTTGCGAATTACTTTGTTGCTAATTACTTTGTTGCTAATTACTTTGTTGCTAATTACTTTGTTGCTAATTAATTTTTTTTATAATTACTTTATTGCAAATTACTTTATTGCAAATTAATTTGTTGATAATTACTTTATTGCTAAATACTTGGTTGCTAATTAGTTTAATCACTTGATAATTAGTTTAATCACTTTCTAATTAGTTTAATCACTTACTAATTATTTTAATAACCTTTTAATTATTTTAATCACCTGCTAATTATTTTAATCACTTGATAATTATTTTAATCACTTGATAATTATTTTAATCACTTGCTAATTATTTTAATCAGTTGCTAATTATTATAATCACTTGATAATTATTTTAATCACTTGCTAATTATTTTAGTCACTTGCTAATTATTTCAATCACTTGAAAATTATTTTAATCACTTGTAATTATTTTAAACACTTTCTAATTATTTTAATCACTTTATAATTATTTTAATCACTTTATAATTATTTTAATGACTTGCTAATTATTTTAATCATTTGCTAATTATTTTAATCACTTGCTAATTATTTTTGTAAAGACGCGGAAATTTTAAGGAAAATTTTTTCTTAATTTTATTTGGAATTTTACAAGAACACAGTTTCTGATGGCGCCTGATTCCGAGGCCCGGTGTGCCCGGAAATAATTTCCGAAGTTTAGCTCGGGTACGTTCAGTGAACGAACGAGCGGGAATTTCTAACTTTTGAACCGGTGCCCGGAATCGAATTCTTAGGGCACCGATGGAACCGCAGCACCGGTAATTGCTTAGGAACTCCTACTATGGAGTTGCGTTTTCACGGGAGGAGTTGTTAAAAATATTGTGACTTAATTGAGGAATGAATAAAATTGTGAGACAATTTTATTTCATAAGTATAAGGTAGTTTTATCCTACATGGGGATGTTGGGGTGGCACCTAACTACCCATATGAGGATAAATGAGAGGATAATGTGTGGTGGGGCCCACACGAGCCCCCACCATTTCAAATTCCCCATAACTACCTAACCCCTTAAACTCCCCATTAAACCTCCCTTGTAATTAAGTGAGTGACTTATCCTCTCCCCACTTCCCCTCATTAAATCATGCCAACACTTATTCAATTAATTGAATTAAGTATTTGAATTTTTTATTTTGAACCCATGGCATGTTATAATAAAATAAGAGGATCTTATTTAATTTTTTTGGGGGTTAGTTTGGTTGTGTTGTGAAAAGGGTGGAGAGAGCTCTAGCTTTGGAAGAACTTCATTCTTCAATGAAGAACGACGCCTCTTCGACGAAGAACATGAAGAATGTCTCTTCCTCCATTGAAGCACGATGACGCCATCCTCTTCATCATTCTTTAACTGAGGCAAGGTAAGGGAAGCGACGCCCACAACATCTCCAATGACGAGTAACCTTCATCCTTTTCGACGCATGAGAATGAGAATTGGGAGTGTATAACGAACGCGGCGAAAGACGAACTTCATCGTCTTCTTTCGGCAACACTGTCGTCGATCGACGAATCAAAGGTAGGGAATTTTTTATGAAATATTAATGAACCCCATACTACTTCCTTCTAAATCAAAGAACGTGGATCAAATAAACATTAATTTGATCCGCGAAGATTATGTTACGGGTTGGGATTTCATTTTGGTATTCTCTTATGTTTTAAGAAAAGAACGACGAGCGCAGACCAACCAATTCCGGGTTGATCCGCGGATCGTTCGTACATTTGGATCAATGTAGGGGTTTAATTTTATTTATTTTGTTCGTGAATACCAACTTGACGATCTTCGTGGATTTAAAACCAATTGTTATCAAATAACGTGAGGGGGCCGGACCGCACAAACACGGCCGACCCTCCTCCTTATTTTTCATGTTGGTTCCTTTGTGGATTGAAACGAGAATGGCGCATGCCGTCGCACCGTGCAGAAACAGGCGACAAGGAATGCGCGGTGCCGTCGCGCCGCGTTGTGAAAAACAAACAAGGGTGCGACGCCCTCGCACCGCGTCGGAGAAACCCGAAGACACCTGTGGTCGGAGTCGGGCCACAATGAAGGGGCGCGGTGCCAGCGCGACGCGCCGAAGAACCACGAAGATGGAACATTTCGTTTTTGACGTGCGGATTGATGGGCGACAACAAACGAGGCCGTAAGGTAGTTTTGAGGCCTCCACAGCGAAGCTCGGGTCCCGGGAGGACCATAGGAGAAGACGGCATGAGAAATGGACCATCGGAGCGTGTCCGGTGGTCCGCGGAAGGCGGCGGCGGCGCGCCGCCAGAAGTTGCCGGCGGCGGTTGCCGCCGGAAGTTGCCGGCGGCGGTTGCCGCCGGCGTCAATCATCGGCGAAGGGGGGGGGGGGGGGGCACCCCCGCCGCTCCGCGGCGACCGCTCGGCCGCGGCCGGCCGGTCGGGCGGGACCCGGGTCGGGTCGACCCGGTTCGGGCCGACCTGGGGGCGAGGGGTCGGGTCGGGTCGGTCTGGGTACCACTTTCGGTCAAATGCCCATATCTTGAGCTGTAGACCTACGATTGATGCGCCATCAGCGGAAACGCAATTCTTGGATCCAGACGGTCGTTTTGGTATATTACACTCGAGGTTTCAGAGAACTTTGGGTTTGGCCGGGTTGGTTCGTACACGAAACCAACCGGGCCCTCGGAGCGGAAACGCTCGTAACATGAGTTCCGGACGTCCGAATGATGTGCCGTCGACTTTATTGAATTCCTCTAAGTGAGGTGGATCTTTTGGCTTACTCCGCTCGAGGTTTGGATGCCGTCAGAGTACAGTCAGGTTGGTTCGCTCACGAAACCAACCGGACCCCTGGAACGAAAAAGCCAATAATTCACAGACCGGGCGTCCGATTGACGCGCCGTCTGTTTCGTTGAATCTCTCTTGATGAGACGGAACTTTTGGTATAATTCGCCCGAGTTTTGGACGCAGTTGGAATATGGCCGGGTTGGATTGTACCCGAAATCCAACCGGGCCCCTGGAACGGAAAAGCTGATATCCTACAGACAGGACGTCCGTTTGATGAACCGTCAGTGACATTGATGATCACGTTGAGAAACGATCCCTATGAGTATACCATATGAGAGTTCGGGGTACAGTTGATATACGAACGGGATTGGTTCGCTCACAAAACCAACCGGGCCCCTAGGATGAAAATGATAATAACTCACAGACCGGGCGTCCGATTGACGCGCCGTCTGTTGCGTTGAGACCCCTATGACGAGGTGGTCCTTTGAGATACTTCTTCGTGGGACCTAGAGATACTTGGATTATCGACCTGTAGCTCATGGAGCGGACCCTCCCAGAGACGAGCGAGCGGAGTACAGAGACCGTGTAGACGACTGAGACCTGACGACTGCTTGACCGACTTGACTTGGAGTTAGTCGACTAGCCCAGTGGACGGAGCGCCCGGTATTTGGCGGCAGACCCACGGCGGACGGAGCACCTGGTAATTGGCAGCAGACCCGCGGTACTCGACAGGAGAAGTACCTCTGTAGGCTATTAGGTGGAGCGCCCGATATTTGGTGACAGACCCACAGCAGACGGAGCGCCTGGTAGTAGGCCGCAGACCCGCGGTACTTGACAGGAGGAGTACCTCAGCAGTCTTAGGTTAGTGAGCAGTATCTCGGAGTCGTGACATGACCACTGTACACTCCAGAGACGGAGCTCTTCAGCAGTTACGGTTTTGATAATGAAAATCCTGGTTTGAGCTGAGTCAATGATCTTTGTGTTTCCTCATGATTGAGATGGGTTACTTGATAATTTAGGTATGTGTATGGGCATATACCTGGGTAGTGGTTATCCGTTTATTTCATAATCCTTGTGTTTCCTCATGAATAAGATGGGTTACTTGAAAACTTAAGTATATGTATGGGAATATACCAAAGTAGAGGTTTTCTGTTGAGATCTTCTTTGTGGTTATCCTTGTTGGATTTAGTGAGACCTTAAGGGTCTCGGGGTCCCTACTGAGTGTTGTTATACTCACCCCTGCATGGGCTTTGCCCGCACCTCGTTGTGTTGGTTGCAGATGACGGGTAGTGCTGACGGAGGCTGAGTGTTTGAGGACTGGACGGTACCTGGAGGTGGACTACACGACGAGTCAGTACCTGGAGGTGGACTACACGACGAGTCAGTATCCAGAGGTGGACTTCACGGTGAGACGACACTCAGAGGAGGTTGAAGGGCGAGAGCGTTGTGGAGGCTATCTGTACCTACCCTTCAGGTAGGATCCGTGGTGGAAGATCCAGGAGCTGAGCCATCTGTACCTACCCTTCAGGTAGGATCCGAGGAGGACGACCCAGGAGCCGCTTCCGTTCTTCCAGCTGTTGACGTTTCCTGTTGTACTTTTTTTAGTTGTAGTTGTACTTTCATTTGGGTTTGTATTCTGGCCTATTTACCTTTCAGCACTTCTCTTTGTACTTAGTGTTTTACTTCCGCTTGTACTCTGTGGTGTTTTGTTACTTTTATAAAGGTAATGCCTTCCCAGTTATCGGGATTTATGCCTTGGTGCTAGTCGCCAGCCCCTGGCCTATGGAAGGCGGGCTTGGGGTAGTCACGGCACGGGCCCCGAGGACGGGTCGTGACAATTTTAATCAATTGCTATTTATTTTAATCACTTTTTAATTATATTAATCACTTGCTAATTATTTTAATCATTTGAATTAAATCGCTATTTATTTTAATTCCTAATTATTTTAATTAAATATCTATTTATTTTATTTGATAATTATTTTAATTATTTTCTAATTATTTAATTAATTATTTGAATTAAAACATTATTTATTTTAATTATTTGATAATTATTTGAATAAATCTAATTGAATCGCTATTTATTTTAATTGCTAATTATTTTAATTATTTGCTAATTATTATAAATATTTTCTAATTATTTTAATTTTTTGAATTAAATTGGTATTTATTTTATATATTTTCTAATTATATGAATAAATCTAATTATTTGAATAAATATAATTATTTTCATTATTTGAAAATTATTTTAATTATTTGAAAATTATTTAAATTATTTGGAAATTTCTAATTAAATCTAATTATTACCAAATAAATATCCCCCGGGAGTGTCAAACCAAGAGTGCAGCAATGCACGTTGTCGTGTACCAGGATACCCCAGGTCAAGCCCGAAACTCTTTGTCAGAGTTTTCACTCCTATGTACATCTGTGCCAGAGTTGCCTCTACTTGTTTGTATTCAAACAAGGATTTATTTGATTGATAAACCAAAAACTATACTTAACTACTAATTATACCGAATTAATTATGACCAATTATTTATAATTATTTATAAAAATATCTTTTTATTAATAAAACTAAATATAAATAATAAATTAATTTAAATATAATTTAATTAGAACAATAATTAAAATTAATATAAAAAATTGAAATAAATATAAAATAATATAAAACATAAATACCGTTAAAATCTTGAAGCTATGGACCCCTTTGATTGCCTTCCGACGGTCTCGCAAAAAGAATCAATTTTTTTTTCTTAAAACTAAAGCTTCAAGGATAAGAGATGAGAAGAAGAATAATTGAATGTTTTCAAAACTGAAATGGTTTGGGGGTATATATAGGTTAACGTATTTGCGATGGGATTATTTGCGATGGGTGCCATCGCAAATTCCCGCCGCTCGCATTAATTATGGCCGATGTTTAAAAATGCTTTTGTGACGGGAACCGTCGCAAATACATACCTGCCGACATAACGTTAGCGACGGGTGGAGTTTCCTGTCGCAAATACCCTGACACAGTAAATACTATTTACGATGGGTAAATCCACTATTGCTACTGTTTACTTATTAACGATGGTCCCGTCGCAATTACTATTTGTGACGGGTAAAGTCGCCCGCCGTTAATGTTATGTCTGTCCATAAGTATATGTGATGGACCATCACAAATACCCTCTTCCGTGAAAAGGTTATTGAGATGGGCCCGTTGAAAATACTTATAGACCGACATAACATTAGCGGTGGGCGGCTTCACCCGTCACAAATAGTATTTACCATGGCAGGGTATTTGCAACGAGGAGTAGACACCCGTCACAAATACTTTTCCCACATTTTGGCGCAAAATATGTGCCAAACCTATTGCAACGGTGACATTGTAGGCATTTCAAATGATCAGTTATTTGCGACAGGAATATATTCACGTCGCAAATAAGCCTTTCGTCGGACCTGTTGCGATGGGAATATGTCCCGTCGCAAATAACCCATTGCAATAAACCCTTTTTCCTATAGTGCAGGTTTCAAGTCGATGACAGCTTAGATTGGTTCACTAAAAGGGTGATCATATTTTTTTGACATATTTTTTTAGTTTTATTTGAGTTACACATTGTTGATAAACAATTTTGAGGAAAACTATAAGAATATAGTTGACTGAATCCACATGATGACTTTTAATAAATGGTTATACTCTCAACTATCCAAGAACTATAACTTTTTTTTATTATGTGGATTACCTACTTGAATAGATATGTGGTGAGATAAATTCCAAAGTGTACTAACTTATTATTGAAATATAGATCATGTCCCATGAAATGGGTATGATATTTTGGGCCATCATTTCTAATGGGATCACTTTAATTTAATGTTCCTAATGAAATGATATAATATGTGATACACATCCCATATTTTTCATTATTAAAAATTAAGGAATACTTAATCACCATAATATTGATATCAGTAAAAGGTATAACATATAAATTAGATAAATATTGGTATCTAGGATTGAAAACTATTTTCATGGTAAACCATTCATAGTAACCAAATGTTAAGGCTAAAGATATATATTATAGTCATTTTGTAAAATAATTATTCAATATTGAGTGTTCATCATAAATTTATGCAGATATAAAATACATAGAAAATGTTGGGAATTAATGAATTTTCTTTTAGATCTTTGTGTTATTAATATTGAAGGTGTTGCTGCATTAGAAGATGGCTTGTGTGATATAAATATACCAAGAGGATTGATACTAGAATTTAAAAAGTTTATATTAAAAACCCCAATAATTTTTTAGTTAATTAATTTTTATATATTTTATAATTATATTTTATATATTTCTATTCATTTTAAAAAATTTGTGAAATTTTTTAAACAGAATATAAAATCATTATTTCTAACCCTATTGGGTATTTATGCATGATATGGTTTTTTAATGATATTTTTCAAAATTATATAATTTTAATTTAATATAATTCTTTTAATTTTTGAATATATCTTGTGAAATTTATCTAAGAATTAAATTTTATGAATTTTAAAAATGATTGATTTTTCATTGAATAGTGAAACATGTTGTTTTTTATCTAAAACTATATTTTCAGTTATTTTTTAAGTTCTTTTTTTTAAATATTTTTAATATTATAATAAATTAAAATATATACATATTAATCCAATTTTTTAGTTTATAATTAACTTTAATTTTTCCATTTGTATGTGAAAACACTAATACTTCTGAAATGTGTTTTCTTGGAAAAATGATGTTTGATAACATTTGTGAGTTTAATTTTAAATTTAAATAATCAAATTATTTCAGTTAAATAATGTTAAATGGATTCAATATTTTGAATCACAATAATTAATGCAAAATTAAAATAATTGTTTTATTTCATTATTAATAATGACTATATTAAATATTTATCACCTTGATAAAAGGTTTTGAATTTGGTTAAAAAAATGGGGTAAAATATTAATATAACCATAACTCATTCATTTATTTTGTTGGATGATTTTTTTCCAAAAAATTATAAATTTTTGAGTACAATTATATATTTTAAAAATATAATTTTTAAATTGGGAAACCGATCAAGAATTTCATGAAGATAAATGATATTTATTGAAATAAAAAACTACTTTTGATTCATTGTAATTAATGGAAGGGTTGGAATATGAACTTCCATTTATCCTTGATCCAAAAGTCTAAAATACTTCCATGTTTTATTATTTATCCAAAATCATTCATTGAAACAAATTAATTACATAATTTTAATGTAAAATAGATTTTACTCTTAAATTACTTATTTTCCAAAAAAATATTTTCCAAGTGTTTTTTGTTCTTATATTAAAATTAATGTACACAACATATAAAAAATAAATCATATAATATATTTTTCTAATTTGGAATAATTATATCATAATTTGTAAATGTGTTACCTTTTATTTTTTTCAGATAAAATTAATATCATTGAGAAAAGTAATGTTATTTCTAGATAAGGATAAAATTGGTTAAAAGATTGATAACTAGAAGATAAATCTTAATTTTTTTAAAAAACCATCCCAAATGTGATGGGATGAGATTATTTCAACTATATTGGTCTTAATTTTTAATTATATCATTCTATAAATAGTTGCAGGAATTTAATTTAATTTAATTTAATAATTATTTAAATTCTATGAGTTCCCTACTCCTCTATTATAAAATGGCACATATTATCCTATTTTGTACAATTTATTTTATATCACTACCCAAATCCCTTTTTTGATGCCTAGTCCATGTCCTAGAATACTATGATTTATCAAAAAAATAACCTAGGATATATTTTGATGTAAACATTAATTGATTTTCTGAAGTGGTGGTATAATTCATAAACATTAGTTTTTTACCTCTTCATCAACCTCCATAAAATATTATTATGACATTACAAAAATATAATATTGATTTATAATATTTTCAATGATGTTATTATGTTAATACTCTAATTTATATCCATATCCAAAATCCATAAAATGGCAATGGAATCCATTATTCGTGTGTACAAGAAGATAGCACCACATAGATCGATTTAATATGTCTTCCATTACCACCTCTCACTGAGGATTATAGTGATATATTTAATATCTATATATGTTATTTATTACATATTTATCATTATAGAATGATATTTTATAACTTATATTTTTACCTATCCATTCACTAATAAATGATAATATAATCAAGTGTATGTGTAGACCACCACATCCAAAATATTCATGCAACTCATATTTCATCACCAGATCACACAGGTGATCTATATATGTTTATTTAAGAAAAAAATTATTTATTATATACTTATCATTTTGTATATATAAAATAACACTTACCTTCTTACCATAAATATCATTGAAAAATAGAAATGTTACTCATGCGTATGTATGACCTAACATCTCCATGATTGTATCATATTTAATTTTTCACAACCATAACTAATAGTTTTACATAAAATTAAAATGTTTCTATAAAAATGAAAATTATATCATAATTGTTTTGTGATGATTGAATAAAAAAATCTTTGACCATAGCTGACCCACACATGAAAATGTTGATAATTGATCCGAATATCGTCAAAACATCTGATGTGATCTTAATAGATTATATAAATGTTTTTAACATTGTAACAAATAAAAAAAGAATACTGAACTTTAAAATGCGTTTTAAATAGGTAAATAATTAACATAATTTTATTATTTAAAATAATAATGAATATATGTGCTGATTTTTACTCAGTGGGAAGAAAATTCTATTAAAAATACCCTTTAATGGGTTCCCATCCATCTCTTCTTCTTCCATGTAAAAATTTTAAAAATTATTTTATGAATGTATTTATACATTTATAATATAATTGTAAATGATTTTTTTTATTTCATTGAATTTATTTCAATGATTTTCAAAAGGAATCTGTTTACATGTTTTATACGCAATGTTTTGACTAAATGAAAAAAAGGAATGTTATATTTTAACATATAATTCATTATCATATTTTACCACAACCACAATCATTATTTTATTTATTATTTACTTATATTCAACCTTATATTCATCAAATAAAAACCGTCATTCCCTTTATTAATGGAATTTTGGTTTTTCATTTTTTATGTAATGGGATATATCAATATCAAAAAAATCATTCTTATGTGTGAAAAAATGATTTCATAAGGAAAGATTTAATTTATTGTAATTTTATGGTTATTGAAAATAATTTATAATAGTGGGTGGACCCATTATAATCCAAGGAAGGATTATCCTCTTATATCTATAAAATTAATTATGTATATGGAAGGAGTTACCATATTTGATTTCTCTTAATAGATAATTAGTATTTTCCATGATGGTTATTTGATTTTTAGTAATGAAGGTTATTCGACTTGTAACTCTGGAGGTTATTCCATAGGTTAGAATTATTCTAATCATGATATGAAGAAGATTTCAAATGTTACCTGTATTAATTATTTATTATTTCTATGTGTTTTCATGAAAATCATATAATTTGACAAGGTAAGATAATGGGTTTTTGTTTAAAAGAAATATTATGATACTTCAAATGGGTGTGAAATATAACTTTATGAGAAATTATTCTTTAATTTTTTATGATTTCAAATTTATCATTATGGGAATTATTTTGTGCGTTAGTGTAACATCCCGGATTTCCCTGTAAGGTAAGATTTACTTACGTTTCAGTTTAAGACCTATATTTTGGTCCATTACGCGTTTTACCAAGTAATTAAGAAGGATATATGGTGTTCTGGGGGTTCAGGACACAAAATAGGATGAAAAACGGGGTTATGGGAAAGCTGGATAGTTTGCAAACGGTTAGTGAAAACCATGCTGAATTCCCAAGAAACCGTGGTAAAGGTGGTTTTTTGGGTAGTAGCCTCCACATGGTTTGCACACGGTTTGGAACACCCTACAAGTAAATCATGGGAGGGGTATATTTTGGGATATAAGCATCTGTACGGTTTGTGCACGGTTTGGAAAACTGTACAGGAAAACTGTGCAGCCTAGAAATCTTTAAAAAATTACAAAATTTCCACTATGGGATTTTACATCTCACTTGGGATTTTTATCCCCCTTCCTTGAAACCCTAGGAATGATCTAAAGGGACCAAGAGCTCCCAAGTTTCAATTTCCTTCAATTTTTGGCTATTTGGAGTGTCTTTTGGATGAAAATCAATGATCTTGGTATGTCAAATATCCTCCTTGTTCCTCTTTTTAGGTTAAGGTTCACACCTTTTTTCTATCTTCTTCTGATTTTCTCAAACCATTCTTTTTTTGGGTGAGTTTTAGGATGAGTATTAAATGGTTGATTGAATCAGGATCTACGGCTTTAGTCGAGTGCACATTTGCCAATGGTTTAGAGGTAGGTGGTCTACAATCATATCCCATGGGTTTTTTTGTAGATTTGTGCATGTAGGGTTTTTATTATTCCCCTCTTTTGATGAGTTCGTTGTGTCTTTGACATGATGTGATGTAGTGTAACGACCCGAACCTAGTTACCCACAGTCGGTGCATTATTATATAAAATTCTCATGATCACAAAAGATCATGTCTCGAAAGACCGATTAGTTTAGTAGCCTTGGAAACACTAGATACATTCAGAAGTCATACATTACATATTAAAGTGAAAACTACAAAAACATATTTTCTCTATATACCACACTCATACCCCTCATACTATCACTGCAGGTCATTTATAAAATACCTTTTCACACCCTGGAAAAAATGAAACATAGAGAGGGGTGATATCAGATGCCCAGTAAGGATAACAATATAGCGGAAACTATCATAAATGAGCATAAAAATTTAAAGAAATGTATAACTAAAACAAAAGCCTTTTAAACTTTAACATCAGTGTAATATGGAAAAAATGAAATGAAATAATTCCATTTACTTATTCACATGGATATTATACTAGTCGAATAATCACATGCAATATCAATAACCACTTTCATATGGATAGAATGCATAATCCCAGACTATCATAACCACATAGTCAAGGCCTTGTGCCAAGACTAAAAATAAGATTTTTCCAAGGCCTTGTTCTAAGAAAATAGTTTGTCTCATGAGACCTACTGATGCATCAAGGAGATATAGTGGGCTCCACCCGTCACTTATTATGTCCAATGCATTCCCCATATGAACTGGTTTAAACATAACATAAATATTCGTATTAAAAGTAGCATTCAAAATATTAATACTTTCTCCATAAAACATGAATGGTATAATAATAACACAACCATAGTAAAAAATATCACAAAACCTTTAATACAATATGGATGTTTTGTATCATAATAAATCAACTTCAAATAAGCTTAAAATTAATCAAAGGATGTTGACATTGATGAAATCAAAACTATTTGAGAGACATATCTCTTTTTTTGAAATAATTTAAAAGTTACATAATTATAAAATAACACATTTAATTTTAAAATATTCTTATAATCTTGTATGGTAAGATTCGACGATTTTATAACGGGAGAAAATAGCCGCACACGCCGTATAAGTTAAAAAGACATTCTTACCATAATTCTGTCGAAAAGGTTAAAATGACCTTGTTTTGAAAATGACAGAAAGATTAATTTATAAGATTCTTATAGAAAGTAAAACAAGGGTATAATAGAATTTAACCCATAGTCTGTAAAATAGTAAGAATGATTTGAAATACATTTTTCAGAAACATGGATGTTGATGATAAAGAGGTCCCAGCAGATAATTAGGTGTAAACAACCTCAAAAAATGATGTGATTGTGAAATAAACCCTTACCTTGGAATTTTCCTTGGTCGAGGGTAGGTTAACCTCCTTTATAATGCTGAAATAATTGTTATTAAATTATTCAAGAATCATATTCATTAATATGATATTATATATGATATTTTAACATTTCATTGTTAATAATATCTTAGTATTATCTTTGCTTCGGGTGTTAACTTACTCGTTTTCTTTTATATGTTATGTTTCATAAGCCATATTTTGTATGTATAAGATGTATCTTATTCACATGAATAATGATATTATGTCCTTAAATGTTTTTTTAATCATCAAATGATAATTATACTTGAATGGATATGATGGGGAATGAATCTCATCGCGTTCGTGGAGACGGTAGTACATATATACGCATGAGTGACAATATGATTCTTCTGATATTAAAATTGTATATAATTGGATGATATATCATATATAAAAAGTCATTATAATGATATATTTATTATTTACTTCAATTAAGCATCATTATCATACCCATCCAAATAATAATGTTTTGAATAACAATTACACTACGACATGGAGACTGTAAGCTATACGTACGTATGTATGGTGACATGTCATTCAAAAGATGGATAGAATACTGAATATTGTTGTACCATATTTATAATAGAATCATAGTATATAGAATATACTTGAGTTATTATTTTATAATGGAAATAACAAGTAAAGAATAAGTTTAAGAAGAAAGGAACTTGAAAGAGGGTGGTGAAAATATTACATCTTCTCCGGGTTCTTTCTTTTTATTTGATCAAAAGGTCTCCTCAGGTTGGCTTTCAGATCAAACGATGGCCTCTAGGTTGAATTGAGGGACTATGGGAGGATATTTGGTCAGAGGGTGGCCAATCCAAATGTCTTTTAAGGTGTGAATTAGTGAGAAGGGGGAGTGCCCTTTTATAAGAGGGGTGAGGGGTACCTTTGGAAAAGCTAGGAATATTATTTTATAATAAATTAATATTCGGTTTATAATGGCTCCAAATTGGATTATTTAGAGGAAAAAATGGATTTAGGTTGAAAACCACTCAACCAATAGGTTTTAGATAGGTTTGGGTCATTATATTAACTTTATCTTTTTGATTTAACTCTTAGTTAAATAGTTTGACATTAACCGTATCTCTTTGTATTTTTATATTATATAGTTTATAAATGTACAATATACATCCATGAAACCCCCAAGTGGTCCATTAATGATACAAATTACATTATATATGTCATTTTTCCTAACCTTATATTTTTAGGAATATAATATCAATTAATAATATAATATTAGTTTTAAAAACTCATTTATTTCAATTTTGACACTATTTAATAATTCATTTTTGTTGAAGTCTTAACAACATTATTAATTCAAACCAAATTAATTTACGCAATCCTAACATGTCATATTAACCAATAATTTTTTTATGTCATCAAAACATTCAAATTATATTTATTTGAACATTTATAATACTAATTATTAGATTCTTTCATTAATAAGGAAAATAATGCATCATTATTATGTCATAAATAAACTTAATTATTCAATGTATAAAAATTATAAATAAAATAACATTATGTAGAAAATATTTTTATATTTCTAATGAATATTTATAGTTGAAATTATAAAATATATAACCCTATGTAAAAATTGTTTTTCTAAAAGATATATGCTTATGTCATTTTTGTCTTTGCTACAACTTAATTAATATAAAGTGTCATTATCACTTACAAATGGATCCATGGTGTCAAAAAATCGAGCAAAAGATGAATATGGTCGGACATGTATCAACCAAAAGGGTTAGAACACGATTTAGGGTAATTTATTATTATAAAAATATTATTTTTTACCCTTATTTACCGGATTTACCCTTTAACCACGGTAAATAAAATATTTAACGAAGTGATTATTCAAAATGTCTAAAAATAAAAGTATCTTATTTAAAAAACTGGGACCTCCGGATTCTAAATATGGAATCCATTTTTCTAAATTCAAAGCACAAAAGTGGCAGAAATTAATTTACAATTAGTTCCCGTTGTAAAAAAAGCGAGCTTTTAAGAAATAATAACTATCAAAAGATTAACACTTTCTTATGTCCAGCTTAATTGTGAAATTATGTCCAATGACCAAAATTTGATTAAATGGTAAAAATATAATCTAATTATACTTTATTATAACTCAAATTCATATGTTATCATTATTTATTATTTTGATTAAAAAAATTATTTTTAATGAAAATTTAGTAATTTTCATTATTTATCAAAATATGAAAGTTATTAGAGAAGTATTAAAAACTCACCCTAAGCTAATTTCTATATTCAGAATCCAAAAATGAAGACCATTTTGAATTATAGAATGTATAAAATTTCAAAAAGTGGGTATTACTTTTCATAACATTTAGTTTTATTGGTTGTGGTGATTTAGAACTCAAAGTTGCGTTCAACACACGCTACTGTATTATTCAAAGGGAAGTGTACCGTGGAAGATTGGGGTGTTACATTCTTCCCTCCTTCAAATAATTTCTTCCTCGAAAATTCTAGAATACTACTGGATAAAAATACTTGGGTAGTTCTTCATCATTAGTTCCTCGGGTTCCCACATTGCCTCTTTCATTTTATGGTTTCTCCATGTTACTTTTACTAGAAGAGTTGTCTAGTTTCTCAGCATTTTTTCTCTCGTATCAAGAATCTCGATAGGCTCTTCGGAAAAAGATAGATCAGGTTCCAGTTCTAATTCCTCATAGATGATTATATGCGTTGGGTCAGGCATGTATTTTCTCAACTGTAATACCTGGAACACATCATGATATTTGGAGAGACTTGGCGGCATTGCCAAACGGTAAACAACAACCCCATTTCGTTCGAGAATTTCGAATGGTCCGATGTACCTAGGACTCAATGTACCCTTATTACCAAAAATTATGACACCCTTACATGGAGATAACATCATGAAAACATGATCACCTACATGAAATTCCAAATCCTTTTTTCGGTTATCGACATAGCTCTTCTTCCTATTTTGACATACTTTGATGTGGTTTTGGATTACCTTTACCTTTTCCATCATTTCCTAAACAAGTTCTGGGCCTACAAGTTTTCTTTCACCATTGTCATCCCAACAGGTTGGTGTGCAACATCTCTTTCTGTATAACGCTTCATATGGTGCCATCCAAATAATTGAATGGAAGCTATTTTTATAAGAAAATTCTACCAGAGGTAAATATTGATCCCACATACCCTGAAAGTCAAGTGAGAAGGATCTCAACATGTCTTCTAAGGTTTGAACAGTTCGTTCTGATTGTCCATCTACTTGAGGTTGGTAGGCATTGCTCAAAAAAAGTTCAGTATCTATGTCCTTCTAAATACCTTTCTAGAATCTTGATGTAAAACGTGGATGACGATCCAAAACAATTGATAGGGTTACACCATGAAGCCTCACAACTTCATTAATATATAGTCTCTCTAGACGTTGAAGTGGTAAATCTTCCCTTATAGCAGTAGAATTTTCTAACATCATAAGACGATCAACAATGACCCATATTGCATTGTTCCTTCTAGGAGTCTTTGTTAGTCCCATAACAAAGCCCATCGTGATATTATCCAATTTCCACTTAGGTATGGGAAGAGGTTGCATGACTCCTACAGACTGTTGCCTTCCGTCTTTCACTTGATGAAAAACCATACATCTTGACTCAAAATCAGCAATCTCCCTCTTCATATTGTCCCACCAAAAATGTTACTTTAAATATCAATACATTTTGTTGCTCCTAGGGTGGATAGAGAAATTGGAACTATGAGCATCATCCAACAATTCCCTTTTTAGATCAGGTATATCGGGAACACAATGTCTCATCCCAAACATCAAAATTCCATCTTCATACACAAATTTACTCAATCTCCCATCATTCACAGCTTTAATATTATTTTGAAACTCTTCATCATCGGTCTTAGAGATCTTTATCCTTTCTAATAAAGATGGTTTGGAAACCATTTGAAAAAGCATTGATGTTTCATCTTCCATGTTTATTACCATATCCAACATTACTATATCCATATATATAGGATCCTTTTAAACTATCATCTTGTTCAAAACTCCATGATCCTTTCTACTCAAAGCATCTTCCACCTTATTTTCCTTCCCCGGGTGGTAGTGTATCGTGCAATCATAATCCATGAGTAGTTCAATCCATCTCCTTTGCCTAATGTTGAGTTCTTTCTGTGAGAAAATATACTTCAACTCTTGTGGTCAGTATAAATATCACATTTTTCACCATAGAGATAATTTCTCCATATCTTACAAGAAATTATTAATGTAGCTAACTTAAGATCATGAGTATGATAGTTCGGCTCATGAATTTTTAGCTGTCGTGATGCATAGGCAATAAATTTATCATTCTACAGAACAAAACAACCATGTCCTTTCTTCGATGCATCACTATAAATGACGAAACCATCATTCCAAGATAGTAGAGTCAATATAATATCATTGACTATTATTCTCTTCAGTTCCTCAAAATATTCTTCACACTCTTTTGTCCAAAAAATTTAACCCCTTTACGCGTGAGCTTCGTTAATGGGTTATCCAACCGAGCAAAATTCTGGACGAAACAGTGATAATAACCTTCTAAACCAAAAAAACTGCATACCTCAGTTATACTCATCGGTGCTGGCCATTCTTGTATTTCATTGGTCTTAGAAGGATAAATAGTGGTTTCATCCTTAGAGACAATATGGTCAATTAGAGAGATCTCCTAAATCCAGAATATACACTTGCTAAACATCCCATATATTTCATGTCTTCTAAGAGTCTTCAGGATAACGCGCAAAGGATTTTCATGATCTTAGTAGCTTTTGAAGTATACCAAGATATCATCAATAAATACCACCACAAAGTCATCGAGAAATTCATTGATAAATCTGTTCATTAGATCCATGAATACAAATGGTTCATTAGTAAATCCGAAAGGCGTTACTGTAAACTCGTAATGCTCGTACCTGGTTCGAAATGTTGTCTTCGGAATGTCTTCCTTCCTCACACACAACTGATGATATACAGATTGAAGATAAATCTTGGAAAAGTATTGAGCTTCATGCAGTTGGTCAAATAAATCATTAATGTGAGGTATGCGATACTTGTTCATTATTTTTACAGCATTGATCTCCCTATATTCGATACATAACTTCATAGATCCATCTTTCTTATTAACAAAAAGGACAGGGGCTCCCCATGGAGAAACACTAGGGAGGATAAATCTTTTATTAATCAATTCCACTCGTTGTTTCTTTAGTTCAACTAATTACACAGTGGCCATTCTATAATGGGTCTTCGATATAAGCCTTGAACCATGAATTAAATCAATGGAAAACTCAATTTCTCGTTCTGGAGGATGACTGGGTAAATCTTTTGGAAACAAATCCACATATTCTCTTACAGTAGGTACATCCTCTATTTGAACATTCCTTTCCTCACCCGTAGTTTTTTCATTCTCTTCCTCCCCAATAATTGAATTTATTTGAGCTACTGGGGGTGGATCTAGATAATAATCAGGTGGTGACGATTCTACTCTAAAGATAAGGTGTTCTTTATCATCATCATCAAAAATCATAACCTTCTTCTTACAATAAATATTCGCATCATGGTCTGAAATCCAATCCATAATGAGGATTATATCAAATTAAATCATAGGTATGACAATGTGATCAGCTAATAATGAACATTTATGTGCTCTAATGGGGACAAATTCACAAAACTTTGTTGCAATGATACTTCCCTTAGGAGTTTTAACTAACAACTCCCTTGTTAAATCAAATTGGAAACATCTAATTTTCTTAGCAAACTGGGATGATATGAAACAATGTGATGATCCAGAATCAAATAATGAATTTTCTAAACATGAGGAAATCATTAAATTACCTCCCACCACGTCATTCAGAGCTTCTACCTCAGCAGTAGTGATAGCATATGCTTGGCCTTGATCCTTTGGCCTTTTCTGAGGTATGTTCCTCTGACGCATATGACATTCATTTGCATAATGTCCCATATCCCTATAATTGTAGCATTTAACATCAGTAGATTCTTTCTTCCCCTTACAATCACGATCTTGGTGGCCTTTTCACCACAATTGTAACAGACTCCCATTCCTTTCAAGAATGTACCGGGGTGTTTCATCCCACATCTACTGTAGGATGGGTGTTCAACTTTTCCCTTATTACCTTTATTTACATTCCCATAGTGATCATCATATCTCTTCTTCTCTTTCTTTGATTTAAAGTCGTAAGACATAGAGAATTCTTTTTCTGTCTTGATAGCACATGTGACAATATCTATGTACGATGAGAAGGATTGTAAGAATAATTATTGATGGAGAAATGGTTTTAACCCATAAAAGAAACAATCAATATTACTTCATGGGTTACATATATAATCTATAGCATTTCTTGCTAACCTTGTAATGTTAGCCTCATACTTTGAAACATTCTCATCCTCATTTTGCCTCAGACTCAGAAATTTCCTTTCCGTATCTGCTCGATGGTCACGAGGAAATAATTTTTCTAAGAAAAGCGCTTTCAACTCCCTCCAATCCATATTTGGTACTTCATCATCTTCCTTCGTGTTTTCAATTAATGACCACCATCGGTCAACATCTCCAGTGAGGCCGTAAACTGCCATGATAACTTTTTCCCTGTCACTACACCCCAAGACATGGATTATTTTCTCTAAAGAATTTATCAATTCCTCAGATGATAAGGGATTTTTACTCCCATTTAACTTTGGATATTGTTTCCTCATGAAGAAATATAACATTGATCCTCCACGCTGTGGATCTGGGTGCTCCATACGGGTAGGTTTATTATTCATAACCGGAGTGAGTTGTCCCAATATAGTGATAAGCTGATCAGCACCAGTTGTATCACCAGCTCCAATATAATTTTCATGAGTAGGATGGGAATCCCTATATGGAGTTCACGCATTGATACAGTTCACATTTCTTCCACTATGATCCATTTCTAAACAATTTCATAAACTAGATCAGTTTTTGAATCGAAATACATAAATCCCAACATGTAAAACACTTAACATGAATTGAACAATTTATTGATATAATCCATAATCATAAAATTATTTTCTTTGAGGAATTATATACTCATAAACTCTACATAATGGTTTTTAAAGAAAATGAGAATTATCCTAAGCATATCCCCGGGGAGTGTCATAACCAAGAGTGCAGCAAGGCTCGTTGTCATGCACCAGTTCCCATTCGAGTCTAGCTCAAAGAGGTGTTTTTCGGTTTTCCCCCTAGGTACATCTATGCCAGAGCTACCTCTAACTGATTGTATCTAGACAGGGATGTATTTCTCAGAAAACTAACAAAATCTCTACAATACCAAAATTCTAGGAAGTTCTTCTATACTAATCCTCAAATTCCATCTTATGTCTATGTGCTCTAATTAGTGTTTATATAAATCTAGCTTCTAAGGTTTGTACTAAACTTTTCCTGATACCAAGTGTAATTCCTCGACCCAGTTACCCAGAGTCGGTGCGTTATTACATAACATTGGCATGATTACAAAAGATCAAGTCTTGAAATACCGATTAGTTTAGTAGCCTTGGAAACACTAGATACATTCATAATTTATACATTACATATTAAAGTGAAAACTACTGCAACATATTGTCTCCATAGACCACACTCATATCCCCTCATACTATCCCTTCAGGTCATTCATAAAATACCTCTTCACACCTTGGAAAAAATAATACATAGAAAGGGGTGAGCTCAGATGCACAGTAAGGATAACAATATAGTGGAAACTTTTATAAATGACACTAAACATTTAAGGTAATGTATAACTCAAACAAAAGCCTTTTAAACTTGAACTTCAGAATAATATGGAAAAAATGAAATGAAAAAATTACATTTACTCATTAACATGGATAATCTACTAGTCAAATAATCGCATGCAATATCAATAACCACTTTCATAATGATGGAATGCATAATGCCAGACTATCATAACCACATAGTCAAGGCCTTCTGCCAATACTAGAAATAATATTTTTTCAAGGCCTTGTGACAAGACACTAGTTTATCTCATGAGACCTACCGATGCATTAAAGAGCTATAGCGGGATCCACCTTTCACTTATTATGTCTAATGCATTCCTCATATAAACAGGTTTAAACATAACATAAACATTCATTTTAAAACTAGCATACGAAATGCCAATTATTTATCCATAAACCATGAATGGTATAAAAATAACACATCCATAGTCAAACATATCACAAAACTTTCAATACAATATGGATGTTTTGTATCATAATAAATCAACTTCAAATAAGCTTAAAATCCATCAATGGATGTTGACATAGATTAAATCAAAAATATTTGAGAGAAATAACTATTTTTTGAAATCATTTTAATGTCACATATTTATAAAATAAAAAATTTACTTTGAAAATATTCATATAATGTTGTAAGGGAATCTTTGATGATTTTATAATGGTGGAAAATAGCTGCATATGCCGCATATGTTAAAAATACATTCCTACCTTAATTTTGTCGAAAATCTTAAAAGGACCTAGTTTGGAAAACTACAGAAAGATTCCTTTATAAATTTCTTATAAAAATTAAAAAAGGGTATAAATGACTTTATCCCATATTCTTTAAAATAGTAATATTGATTTGAAATAAATTTTTATGATACATGGATGTGGATGATAAAGAGGTACCAATAGATAATTACGTGTAAACAACTCAGATAATGAATAGATTGTGAAATAAATCCTTAACTTGTACATTTCCTTGGTCGAGGGTAGGTTAAACTACTGTATAATGGTGAAATAGTTTTTATTAAATTATACAAGAATAATATTCATTAATATGATATCATATATGATCTTTTAATATTCCTATGTTAATAATTTGTTAGTATTATCGTTGTTTCGGGTGTTAACAAACTCATTTTCTTTTATATGTTTTGTTTCATAATCCCTATTTTTTATGGATATGTTGTATCTTATTCATATCCAGAATGATATAATGTCCTTAAACATTATTTTTATTCATCAAATGAGAATTAGACTTGAATTGATACGATGTGGAATGAATCTCACCGTGTTTGTGGAGACGGTTGTCCGTACGTACGCACGATCGACAATATCATAATTTTGATATTAAAATAATATATAATTTGATAGTATATAATATATATACAAAATCATTATAATGTTATATTTATTATTTACATCAATTACACATCATTATCATACCCATCCAAATAATAATGTTTTGAATAACAATTACACCACGACGTGGAGACGGTAAGCCGTACGTATGCACATATGGTGACATGTCATTCAAAGGATGGATAGAATACAGGATATAGTTGTAACATATTTATAATAGCATCACAGTATTTAGAAGATGATGGAGTTCTTATTTTAGAATGGAAATAACAAAGAGGGGCACCTTTGGAAAGGGATCCTTCGGGTTCTTCCTTTTGATTTGATCAAAAGGGATCCTTAGGTTGGAATTATTATCAAACTATGGCATCTAGGTTGAAGTGAGGGAAGTTGGGAGGATATTTGGGGAGAGGTTGGCTGATCCAAATGTATTTGAAGGTTTGAATTAGTGAGAAGGGGGAGTTCATTTTTATAATAGGGGCGAGGGGCACCTTTGGAAAAGCTAGAAATATTATTTTATAATAAATTCATATTCGGATTTTAATGTCTCAAAAGTGTAATATTTAAAGTTTAAGGTGGGGATAGGTCGAAAACCACTCAACCAATAGGTTTTAGATGGGTTTGGGTCAATATATTAACTTTATCGTTTTTATTTAACTCTTTGTTAAATAGGTTGACATTTACCATGTCTAATTGTATTTTTATATTATATAGTTAATAAACATAGTATATACAACCAAGATACCCCCAAGTGGTCCATTAATGATACAAATATCTTTATATAAGTCCTTTGGCCTAGCCTTATATTTTTAAGAATAGAATATTAATTAATAATATAATATTTTTTTTAAAAACTCTTTTATGTTAATTTTGACACTATTTAATAATTGATTTTTGTTAAAGTCGTAAAAGCTATATTAATTCAAAAAAATTCATTTAAGTAATAATAACATGTCATATTAACCAATAAATTCTTTTTATTTCATTAAAACTTCAATATTATATTTATTTTAAAATTTATAATACTAATTATTTGATTCATTCATTAATATAGAAAATACTGCTTTATTATTTCTTCATAAATAAATTTAATTATTCAATGTTTAAAAATTATAAATAAAATTCTATTATGTTGAAAATAATTTTATCTTTCTAATGAATATTTATAGTCTACAATATAACATATATAACATTATGTAAAAATTGTTTTTCTAAAAGATATATGCTTATGTAATTTTTGAATTTACTTTAACTTAATTAATATAAAGTGTCATTATCACTTACATGTGATTCCATGGGGTCCCAAAATAGACCCAAAGGTTCCTACGGTCGTAAATGTATCAACTAATTGGGTTAGGATACATTTTAGGGTAATTTATTATTATTATTATAATATTATTATTTACCCTTATTTACCGGATTTACCCTTTAACCATGGTAAATAAAATATTTACCGATGTAATTATTCAAAATGTCTCAAAATAAAAGTTAACTATTTACACAATTTGGACATCTAGATTCTAAATATAGAATCCATTTTTCTAAATTCAAAACACAGAAGTGGATGAAATTAATTTAAAATTAACTCCCGTTGTCAAAACAAAAAGCGTGTTTTTAAGAAATAATAAGTTTCAAAACATTGACACTTGCTTATGTCCGGTTTAAATTTGAAATTATGTCCAATGACCAACATTAGATTAAATGGTAAAAATATAATATATTTATACTTTAAAATCAATCAAATTCATAATTCATCACTATTAATTTTTTCGATTAAAAAAGTTGTTTTTAATTAAAATTTAGTAATTTTCACTAATCATCAAAATATTAAAATTATTAGAAAAGTATCAAAAATTCACCCTAAGATAATTTCAATATTACTAATATAAAAATGAATTCTATTTTGAATGATAGAATGTATAAAATTTTAACATTTGGGTATTACTATTCATAACAGCTAGTTTGATTGGTTGTGGTGTGTTAGAATTCGAAGTTGCGTACAACACACACTACTGTATTATTCAAAGGGAAGCATACCATGGAAGCTTGGGGTGTTACATGTATTGGGTGTGTAAATGGTTAATTTAACCCTTCATGAGCCCCATGGTATTCAAGTATGATAAATTGAAAAAATCATGGCCCCTCGAGGGTTGTGTCGATATTTTCCAAAGATAGAGCTTGCTAATTAAGTGTAAGCCATTTTACCATAACATAGATCCTATTAAGAATATGTTAATATGAATAAGTGATGTGAAATTGGTGTTTTGTAAAACACTAAGGTTGGGTAATTATCTAAGATGTTTTTTGGTTGGCATGAAAAAGGGGTTAAATGGATTAATGGGAAAATGCGATGGGATTAGCTTTATAGTTGAATATTATTAGTGAGATAGGCATGGAAAATGGGAATGGGGATGAAAGGTATAAGTAATAGGAATAATTAATGTGTTAATTTATTGAGGAAAAGTGTTTATTTCCCATTTATTGAAATTGTTTTGATGTTTTATATGATTTTGGCTATGTTGTTGTGATATGGTTCATTTTTGGGAATAATAAATATGAATGTGCACATGGAATTGTTGTGTGGGTTATTGACATGAGGTTACACACCCACAGGTAGATTTGGACAAAAGTTATAGATCCCCCCCTAAATTCATGAGTTAGGGAAGTTTTGGAGTTCTATTCCCCTAACGGTTTCATTCTACCCGGACTCATGCTTCAAGGTGAGGATATTTGGAATTGTGTGTTATGATTCTTATTGATATAGGACTTGGTTAATTTTCACATTTTTATAATTTTGAATATTCTTAATCCATTGAAGACATGAAAATGGTATATTAAACCATGAAATGACTATGTAGTGAACACTACTTCAATGGAATTATAAATTAAATGAACGTAGTTTAGAATGTATCATTGAACTATTTTTCTTTACTTGTAATTACAATCATTTTCATTCATTATCTACCTTTTTGGATATTTTGTAGACACCATTGGTGGTGGTATACTGAGTTAAACTCACAATCTTCTTGGATCATCGTTGGGTATTAGAGCACATTTCATGCTTGTAGGTCAGGATAAGGGAAAGGGTCCTATGCTAGAGAGTTCAGTTGGACATGGGAAGTTCATAGATGTGGTTATATAAGTAGAGTTCAAACCATTTAGGAGATTTTTTTTCCTTTATTTGGGGTTTTTATCCCATGTAACTGTACCATGGCGTGGTATATTTACTACTACACTTGGTTGTACACAATTTTGGGAATGGGTTATTTACACAAGTTATTAATTGTTGCCTATTGTTTCAGTTATTTAAATTTCTTGTCTATTGTGGAATACTCTGGTATTGAGGGTATAGTCTCCCCACGTGACATATTAGACCCTCACTTCTTGTCAGCAACCTCTTGTGTACGGGGAGGTGTAATTGAGGTAATCTAGTAACCCAGTCTGAGGCACCTGTTTAGTGGCTCCTGGGTTGGGGATATTACAAAGTGGTATCAGAGGAAGGTTCATTTCTCTTTATTTCAATATGGGGATGGTAGATAGGATGTTAGGAATGCGTCAGTCCTGGGTAATGAGCTCATGCTTGGGAGTAGATAACACATGTGTGGGGGAAAACCCAAGTTACCCTAGGAGGGGATTTTTGTTCCTGTTGTGTGTAGTTACATTTGATGATATTTCATCATTGGGTGATGCACTTGTTGTGTGATTTGACGGTTTTATGATATTTATCTCATGGGTGGAAAGGTACGAGTTTGGGAATTCATGCATCATTATAGGAACCTTTGTAGGTAAGTGACATGATTCATGATAGATACACACAGTGGATGGGTGTGCGGGATATAAAGGTTAGGATGAAATTGTTTTCATAAAAGTAATGAATTTTTCCCAATGAGATAGAATGAATGGGTAAAATGGGAAGTGAAAATGTCAAGTAGTAATTAGAAAATAGTGTTTGATAAAGATGTAATTGTTGATTAATTTGTTTTCAGAGTAAATTGGTATACATATATGATTTGGATGAGTATAAAAGATAAATATTGTAACCATGAGAATAAGATATCATGTTAGCCATGACACATGGGAGATGGCCTAGGGTAGTGACCTATTTGCATGTGGGATCATTTTTGTAGTGTATGAAAACAGGTTTTTTATGACATGGGATGAGTCTACCTATGTGTCCTTTTTTCGTTTGAAATGTTTTATGGTTTCATTCCAAAGTTCATGATTGTCATTGTACAGAAATTCCACCTCGAAGGTGTGTGCTGGTTGGGAAACATGAGGACGTTTCCTGGGAATGATACTCTATTATTGGAGTAAGATAACGTGGTGATCTATGGAGATAAGGAAGATATATTCTCTAATAACTTTTCTATTTTTATGTATATGATGGAATAAGACCCAAGGAAGGTTGTGCCGAGTATTTTCAAGGTGACCAGAGAGTTTCAACTGCATCACCCACCATCCTTTACTAGAGAACATGGGCCAGAAGTAGCAGAGTTCTTGATAGAGTACATCTAAACTATTCTTGACCATCTGGAGACTCCTCTCAAGGGGGAAGACACGTTGTTCATCTATATGCTGAGACGTCAAACAAACCGATGGTGGGACATCATAGTTCAGATAGAGTAGGCTGAAGGAATGATGTGGAATTATTTTCATGAGAAGTTTATTGAGACCTTCTACCCAAAACCCTTGAGGTAGTAGAAGGATGCAGATTTTATAAGGATAACTCAGAGGAAAATGTCTATAATGGACCATGCAGGTCATTTCACTAATTTGAGATGCTTCGTTCCGATGTTAACATGATATGAGGCAGCTGTGGAGAAACGATTCTAGGATGAGCTGAGACACATGATGAGGTCTTAGGTGTGTATCATTCCTCTAAAAAGGATTTCTAAAGTGTTGGCTAAATCCCTTATCTATTAGTGGAACCTAAAGTGAGCATCAGGTAGTGAACGTGTGGTGACATCTGGGTGAGAAAGTTGAGTGTCTTCTGATAGTAATAAGCACAACATTAGAACCTTTCAGTATGGTGTATGTGTGAAAAGAAATCAGAAGAGGGGCCAACTTCTTAAGGTGGAGACCGGGTCTTCTGATATCAGTGTGGCAGGTTTGGGCACAAGCTTGACCCATGTACCACCTCCCAATCGAATTCCAAGTGTGCGACAGGTTAGGCCATGTTCCGAGGTTCTACAGAAACCTGCTATATTTTGGGAATGGTGGATATCAGCGGAAGATTCTAAGTGTAGGAAGGGGTTTGGTTACCCCGTCTTAGGTAGGTAGTTGGAGCTCCATATTCCATACTGGTATGAGTGGTGGATGTGGAACTATTGGGGGAGATCACCATTACCAATAGAGTAGTGGAGTGTAGGGTACTAAGGCATATCCAAAGGGTAAAGGGGAAGGTAACCAATATATAGTTTAGGATACACCTGAAGGTGATGAGGTTGGACCATCTAATATTTGTGGTACTATTCTTGTAGTTTCCAAATTTTTTAGTGCGTTATTTGATACAAGTGCTACACATTCCATTATTTCTTCTCATTTCATAGTTGTGTTCAGTTTAACCGTGGAGACTGCATATGGGGTAATGTCGCTTGATACTCCACTAGGGGTACAAGATGAGGAAGCCATGAAGTGTAAGGAATGCGCATTAGAGGTTGGTGGGTATCATTTTCTAGGGGATCTGGTAGTCCTAGAGATGTCAGGTTTTGACATAATCATGGGAACAAATCATATGGTGTTATATAAAGACCACATCAACTGTTAAATAAGTCTGATAACATCGACATCTATTGATGGGAGAACTTATTTCCTTTATAGTGAGTGGGTTACTTGAGTGGGTCGTGTAGGGACACTATTCCAATAGTTAGGATCACTGATAGACTATGTATAATGCATCAATCTAGATGATGGGGAAAAAATGAAACTAGTCATTCCTTTTGTTGTGGACTAGTTTTAGAATGTGTTTCCATAGGAATTATCAGGGTTACCACCTAAGAGAGATATTGAGGTCATAATCAAATTGTTTCGAGGAGCAGATCCAGTTTCTATTCCACCATATCGAATAACATCAGTAGATCTACATGAAACTAAGGTTCAGTTAGAGAAATTGAAGTGTAGGGGGTTTATATGTACTAGAACATCACCTTGGGGGTTCCGTGTGATATTTTATATGAAGGATTATATATTAACCAATGTACTTGCATTGTTCATGGTTATTATGACCCATATATTTCACCTGTACCTAGATTAGTTTTTAGTGGTCTTCATTGATGACATATTTGTGTCCTCTAGAACTTACGATGATCATGTCATAAATCTTAACGTTGTCTTGAGTACACATAGTGATCATTAGATTTACGCCAAGCTACCAAAATCTCATTTTTGGATTGATCAGGTGCACTTCCTGGGACACATTATTTCTAATTCAGGCGTGTCGGTGGAGAAGGAAAAGGAGTATGCAGTGGTGTAATTGCAGAATCGCAAAAACCTCTCTGATATTCAGAGTTTCTATGTTTGGTGGGTTATTAATGAAGGTTTATTAGATATTTATATTATTTGGTACTGCCACTCACATTCCTAACCAAGAAGGGGGTTATGTTTGACTGGTCATATGATTGTGAGAATGCTTTTAAGAGATGAAAAAGTGGTTTACAACCATACCTATTTTGATATTACTTTAACCAGGAAAGAGGTACACCTTGTTCTATGATGTGTCCGATGTTATTCTGGGTGAAATGTTGATGCAAGATGATCAGTTTGTGGAATATGGGTCAAGGATGTTAAGGCCACATGAAATGAAATTTCATACTCATGACCTAGAGCTATCTATAGTGGTTCATGACTTAAAGTGTTGGAGGCACTTCTTTTTGGGAAAACCTTTCATGGTGTTCATAGACCTTAAAATACTCCAATACATATTCTCTCAGTGGGATTTGAATCTTCGACAGTACAATGTTTTAATTTTGAATTGGTGTACACACCCGGGGAAGGGAATAGTGACACCGAAGCACTGCGCCAGAAGACTTAGAATTAGGTAGTTCGGGAATCCAGTTCATAATGGGAGATGATGCCCTTTTTTGATAATATTTATTTTGAATTACAATACAATAATAGATAGATGACCCATGTATCTATACAAGTTGAATCCATGATTTTGAGCTGAGTCAAAGAGAGTTTGCTAGTAGACCTCGTGTGTTTGGGTATGAAGGAAAGTCTTAAAGGTAGGGAGTCACCTTCTAGTTCGAATTTCGATTCAAAAGGATTTTCTTATATTCATGTTTGGGTTGTGGTGCCGGTTGTAGTATGGGAGGATTTGATGTGTGAGTTACATCCGTATAAGTGGATGGTATATCAAGTATTGAATAATATATACAATTATCTTCATAGGATGTTTTTGTGGCCGGGAATGAAGAAAGATGCTATGAGTTTTTTTCCACAGTGCCATGCATGTCAGCAAGTAAGGATTTAACATCAGCGTTTAGGTGGGTTGTTTCATGCATTTCATATTCGATTGTTGATGTGGAATGATGTCATGATGGACTTCATGGTGGGTCTTCTGAGGCATCTCATAAGTGTGATAAAATATGGGTGGTGGTGGATCGGCTGACCAAAGTGCCTCATTTATTTCTGATTCACGAGACCAATACAGTCGAACAGTTAGGGGAATTGAATGTTCATGAAATAGTGTGGTTTCATGGAATGCTAAGAATTATAGTTTCAGATCGTGGTCTGTGATTCACCTCATGCTTCTATAAGGGATTATTGAATGCACTTGGATCTTAGGTGTTTCTAAGTATGTCTTACCACCCACAGACTGAAGGGGAATCATAGAATACAATTAATGTATTAGAAGACATTTTGACGGAATGAGTCTATGATTTTGATGGGTCATGGGAGAAACACTTATCAATTTTTGAGTTTTCTTAAATCAACTACTTTCCGGATACATTTTAGTTGGCACCTTTTGAGGAACTGTATGAGAGACCGTGGGGATCTCTGTTGTGTTGGTTAGAGTTCGGAGAGTATGAGCTGTTAGGGACGAGTCTTGTGCAGGATACATAAAAGAAGGTTCATTTGATTCAAAACCGTATGTCAATAGATTCGAGAAGGAAATGGTCATATGAAAATCAATTTTGTAGAACTCTTAAGTTCATGGGGGGTGATAGTGTGTTTCTTCGGGTGTCTCTAACGTTGGGTCACCGTTGAATTCAGAAGTAGGGGAAGTTGGTGCCTAGGTATGTGGGGCCATTTGAGATTGTGGAGAGGATCAGACCGATGACTTACCTATGGGATCTTCCTCAATGGTATAGTGGGTTTCTTGATGTATTCCATGGTTCAGAACTCCAACATTATCACCATGACCCATATCATGTTATAATAACTAAGGATTTCGAGCTTGAGGCTGATGCGTCCTTTGAGGAGAACTCAGTTCATATTGTGGATCATAGTGGGAAGGTTTTGGAGAGAATGGTTGTTGCCTTGGTTTGTGTTATATGGTAGAATTGAATCAATCACGAATAAAATTGGGAGTGGGAATTTGATTTGCGAGTCTAATTGAAAAATCTCTTTCTTTGGGAACTCAATGATGCTCGGGAAGAGCGGCTCGAGGATGAGCCGTTATTAGGTGGGGAGGTTTTAAGATCCTGGATTTCATTGTATGATATATTTTACTTAAGTTTCAGTTTAATCCCTCTATTTTGATCTATTATGTGTTTTCCTGATTCCTTAAGAAGGATTTTGGGTATTTTGAGGGTTCATGACACAAAAGATGATGAAAAATGTGGTTCTGGTTATGTTGAATGGTTTGTGCATGGTTAGTGAAAACCATGTGGAATTCCTTGTAAACCATGTGAAAAGTGGTTTTTCGGACCGTAGCCTTCGCAGAGGTTGTGCATAGTTTGGTAAACCATGCGGGTAAACTGTGCGAGGGGCTATCTTTGAACATAAGCATCCGTACAGTTTGCGTTCTATTTCGAAAAACATGACGGTAAATCGTGCTGCCCAGAAATCATTACAAATTTACAAAATTGCCACTCCAAGGTTTTATATCTCACTTTGGATTTTCCTCCTCCTCCTCTATGTCAACCCTAGGAAAGAACCAAAGTGACTAAGATATCCCAAGGATCAATATCCTTTGATTCATGGCCATTTGGAGTGTCGTTGGATGTGAATCGAAGATGCAAGAAAGTCTAATATCCTACTTGTTACTCGTTTTGGGTTCAGGTTCATGCCTTTTCTCTATCTTCTTTCAAAGCTCTTATACCATTATTTTTTGGTGATGGTAAGGTTAAGTCTTCAATGGTAGATTTAATTGGTATATAATGCTTTAGTTTAGAGTTCATTAACCAACGTTATCTAGGTAGGTGTTCTACAAGTTACATCTTTTGTGTTTTGTGTAGATTTATGCGTATAGGATTTTTATTCTTGACCTATTTTGATGATTTATTGGTGTATTTGACATGATGAGAAACAGTGGGTGTCTAAATGGTTAATTGAACCCCTCTTGATCCCCATGTGATGCTTGTAGGATGACTCGACCATATTAGGGTCACCCGAGCGGTGTGTGGATGTTCCCCAAACATAGAGCTAGTTTTGCAAGTGTATTCCATTGTGTGAGAACATAGATCCAATGACGAATATGTTAATATACATAAGTGATGTGAAATTTGTGTTTTTTAAAACACTTAGGTTGGGTAATTAACTTAGAGGTTGTTTGGTTGGCATGAAAAAGGGGTTAAATGGATTAATTATAAAATGCTAAGGGATTAGCTTTATACTTGAATATGCTTAGTGAGATAGGCCTGGAAAATGAGAATGGAGCTAAAGGGGTTAAGTAACCTGAATAATGAATTTGTTTATGGATTTAGGAAAAGTGTTTATTTCCCATTTATTGACATTGTTGTGATATTGTATATGATTTTTGGCTATGTTGTTTTGATATGGTTAATTGTGGCGAATGATAAATAATCTTGTGCACCTGGCTTGGTTGTGTGGGGTATCAACAAAAGGTTCTATGCCCATGGTTCAATTTTGACTGAGTTTATAGATCCAACCCTAAATGCATGGGTTAGGGAATGAGACAATGTTTTATTCCCCTATCTATTGCATTCCACCCGGGTAGAGGCTTTGAGGTGAGGATATTAGGAATTGTGTGTTATGATGCTGAGTGTGATAAGACTTGTTTAATTATCACATGTTGAGAACATTGAATATTCCCAATCCATTGAACACATGAAAATGGAATATTAACCCATAAAATTACAAAGTAGTTAACATGAATTCAATGTTAGTGTAAATTAAATGAATGTAGTTTTGATTGTCTAATTGATCTATTTATCTTTACTTGTCATGATTATAATTTTTATACACTATCTACCTTTTCAGGATATTTTCAAAACATCATTGGTGGTGTCCTACTAAGGGATACTCACACACTACTCAGGCCGACGTTGGATATTTACTCATGTTATCGATTGTTGCCTATTGTTTCAGTTATTTAATTTGTTTTCTATTTTGGATTACTCTGGTATCGAGGGTATAGTCTCCCCACATAACCTATTAGACCCTTACCACTAGTCTACAACCTCTAGAATATAGAGAGGTTCCCTTGAGTTCATGTAGCAACCCAACTCAGGGAACCCGTTTATTGGCTCTTGGGTCGGGAAGTTATAGTTATAATTTATGTGAAACATTTTATTAGAATGTATGTGTAGATAATTTTATTTCCTAGGTATGAAAATGTTTACCTTGGGCCTACTGTTTATTTATGAATATAATGTTTTTGTAAGTATTCATAAACTATTTTTTTATCACATCCCTTACTATTTATTTTTTCATCATTCCATTTTTTTTATTTTTCTTGTGGGGTTTATGTATGGGTAATTATAATAAAGAATATGTGTTTAGAGTCTTGAATATCTTTCATTAAAATAACATGTGTTTAATTTTCAATGTAAAATATTATGGGGAAAATACATATTTATTAGAATTGAAAAATTTGTAATGTATAGGTATATTTTCAATGAGTTATGGAAAAAATATATAAAAAAACCTTCATAGATCAATGTTATTATTTGAAAGTGAAAACATTTGTATAAAATCATGATAATGAAATTATTTAAGGAATGGACCCTTGTTTCTGGTAGTAGAGGAAATTATTAGATAATTTTAGAGGTCATGATAATATAATTAAATACCATTAAGTTATTGCAATTTATAGTCATAATAATATAGATTATGATTATTATAATTTTTAGTTATTTAAGATATGTTTTTTGAGAAATATTTTTTCCAAATAAAATTGGAAACTAAAGTAAGAAGGCACCAAGATAAAAATATATTTTGAAATCAGAAACATGTAAGGGTTTTTATTAGATGTAAAGTGTTTTTTTATACGATAGATCAGTTGACACAATATATTATTTATGTTGTAATCTAATATTGATATTAGTATGATCTACCATAAAGGAACATTTTATTAACTGATAATTTTATGAGGCAAAATGCTTCATCATTCAGTCAGTCTTCTGAACCATTGGTATTTTAGGGATGGATTAAAACCTATAAAATATATTTTCTGTCTTGGGTTTCTTATATCAGAAAAATATAATACTTTTAATTTAATTTTTTTAATATGACATAAACCAATAGTGTTAAAAAGATAGGATATAATTGTAAGGGAAGATATTGAATTTTCTAGAAAGGTATTAATTTAAAAATATTTTCCTTGATAATTTTTTTCTACAGATATTCAACTTAGGATAGAATATATGTTATTGAAATTGAGGAAGAATAGTGAAGATTCAATGGCAATGTATGATCCTAAATTCACTCTGTGGGCATGATATTCACCATATTTTATCTATAATAATGACATTAATATAAATAAACTCTAATTAATATTGAATCCAAAATTGTTTTTTGGCATTTTATTCTCATGATAATGTTATGATTATGTTTTTAGATGATAAGAGTAAGTGGAAATTGAATCTTTTAATAAATTAGTTTTTGTACCGAAAAATAGAAAAATATTTCTAAGTTACTCTCAATGGAAATGGACACATTAAGAAAATATAAAAGTTGTAATGTCAATATTCTAGTTTCTGATTGTTGTGTTCAAAATAATCCAATAGAATACCTTAATAATTATTGTATGTTATTATAAAGTTTTATTTCTTGGAATATATATTGTTATTTATATGAAAAATATGTTTGTATTTGTAAGAAAAATTCTAATAAATTAGATGTAATGTGTTCTAAATAAAAGGTTATGTGTCATTATGTGTATATCTGTCCATTAAAGAAAATTAATGAAATGAATTAGAATAACTATAAAGAGAAGGGTGTGTTAAAATCATTTGATACTAATTTTGAAGATGTTATATCAAATGATGTTATAATATCTTTAGGGTGCTCAGTATTTTTCAATAGTTTATCATAGGTATGGGTACCATCAGGTGAAGGTAAAGGAGGATGAAATCTTAAAAGACAACATTACATAATTACTATGGGAATTATGATTTTACAGTTATTCCATTTTGGTTATCAAATTTCCATTATATATTAATGTAATATATAAATTGATATTCCTATAAATATTTTGATAAGTACATGTCTATTTAAATTGATGGTAACTTGATTAATTAAAAACATTATGAGTAGCATTAAAATATATATGAATTTTTATGAATACAATAAATGATCAGAAGTCAAAGAGAGTATTTATAAATTTACATTTGGTTGTAACTCATTTAATTTATCTAACATATTTTAAATAAATATGGAATAACTATTGATCCCACTAAAAAAGTGGGTGAATTGGCCATGACCTGCATATGTTACTGAGATTTTTTATTTTCAAGGATATTTATTTTATAAAAAAAAATAGATTAAAATATTTTATGGTTATATGTCCAAGTAAAATTGTTAATTTCAAATGGATAACATTTTATCTAGATAATTTAATTTGGTGAATGCTTCTAGGAATTTGAAAAGAATATTTACACATTCTCTAGTTTTAGCACTACTATCTAAAAATGGTTACTATATTATTTATAGTTAAACTTATATTTGGGATTTGGGATGTTTATCAATGAAATATTATTAGTTAATTTATTATTCATAATTAAAATTAAAACCACATTATAATAATTATTCCACACATTAAATTTAACATGAATCCATAATGATTTATTTTAAAATTTGGATAAATAATTTATATGGGGTAACGTGTGAAATATATTCTAATCATAAAAGTTTGATATATATATTAACATAGATGTATTTGAAGATGATACATTTTATAAGGTTTCAATTAATAAAGGATTAAGACTTTACAATTCATTTCCAGCAAAGAAATAAAACAATGTAGTCAATGCCTTATGATGGGAAAATAATTCTATATTATCTATAGTGGGTTTAGAAGATAACACATTGGTATAGTATTTTGTATTTTTTTTCTTAGATATTGTTTATTCATAAAGTTATATTGTATTGTTTCATGTGTCTGTACAATCATCTCTATTTTATACAATTAACAATGCTTAGAAAGATGATCATTTCTTATAGGAAGAGAAATATTATGTTAAGAAGGGTATATTTCTAGATAGTAATGTTAATATATGTGGTGTTAGTTGATTTTGGGAAAACATTATGTGTGACTTGTGATACCATAATTAAGTTAAATTTTTTTATTAAAAATAATATTTCCTCATTTTCCTATCATTTCGGCAGTACTAGGATGTAAAAATAATGTCAAGAGTATTACATTGGGGAATGAAAGATAAAATATATTTTGGACTTTTCAATGAAATGTTTTACTTGTCAATTTGTTAATGAAAAATTTTATTTTCTGAATGATATTATTTAGACATTAAATGTTATTTAATGAAAATGAGAGAATATATCTAAATACTACGTAGTTAGATAACCAAATACATCTTCAGGTAATAATGTGATATGGTTTATTATTTATCACTAAACTAAATCTATGAATATCTACCCATTTAACCAAAAATCACTTTGGATTAATATTTTTGAAATTATGTTAAAGATAGAATTACATTACAAGGAGTCAAACTTCCAATTTTGTCTGGCCAGGATAACATATTTACCTCTAATTCTAAGACGATTCATAAAAAAAATTGTGTACTAAATTTATTTTCAACATGTCTTTCCAAACTCAATCTTATAACTTGACAGAAATAATAATTCATACATTTGAGGTCATTATTAAGGTTTTATCAATAGTTTATTAGGGTTTTTTCAATCAACATGAAAATTGAATTAGTTTTCTTATAGAAAAATTGCTCACTTCACTATACATATTTCACATTTTGAGGAAATATATGGAATGTGGTTTCAAATTGCAACTTTTTAGGATGATTTTTGAGAATGAAAGTTAATTGAACCTAAATTTATAAATTGAACATTTATAAGGGGAACATGATTTAATCAAACATGAGGATATATCATAGAATGTAGAAAATTTATGTAGAAGACCATAGGAAGTATAATTCATTCTATATAGTTTATATTAGGTAGATGATGTATTTCATGTTTCATTGTACATAAAATATGTGCAAGATACATCTAATGATTTGAGAACTGATATATTTTAGCTGGCAGAAAACATTTTTTATATGTAGAAACCATTTAATTTTTTTGATATGAAGTATGTTAATAATATTTATTTCAATATGTTAATATTTTTTAGAAAATCCCTATAGTTGATAAAGTCATATTGGTTTTAGAGAGTCCTATGAAAGAAATTTATCTCTCCATCTTTAATAATTAAGTAAAACTATGTGGAAACATTTTCAATAAAGGTTGAATAATGTGAAAATAGGTATTATTTAGAAATATTGTTTTATATTCATTAATAATAATCTATAGAGTTATATAAATTATAAATATATTAGGTAATTTTTTAGACAAAATTAAAAAGCATAATTTACTTCTAAATATGACTTTAATGCTTTATTTAGTTTTTAAAAAAGTTTTATATCCATATTTATTAGTTCTAATTTTATATTACGAACTTAATTTTTGATTTTAACATGTAAAAATTATCTTATGATGAATTTTTGAGAATTTATTCATTGGTTTGATTTGTCGATAAATGATGAAAATGACTATTTCTTATTTTAAACTTCTATTTAATCTAAAGTATTTACAATGTTGCATTTTATTTTAGAATAGTTTTAAACCTATGATAAATTAAAAAATAATATGAATAATACAATTTATTCCACCATAATAAATTCCACATATGAAAACATTATAAAATATTTATTCATTACAAAACTATTCAATTGGAAATCATCTTTTCCACATAATTTATTGGTTATATTTTAAATTATAATATATAAGTTTTTTTATTTAACTTATGTATAATTGATCCTATATTTTAATCAGAATATATAATATAATATAATACGGGCAACTTCACTTTGGTTCATGATGAATTATGACCACAAATAATATTTATCTCTTTAATAAAAGAGTTAAAATTAGGTGAAAAACATGGTGTACAATTTTAATATGACCCTAATACATTTATGTATTATATTGGATGAGGTGTTTATAAAAAATGTATCCTTTTTGAGTAAAATAATGTATTTTAGAACATTATCTTTTTAATTGGGAACCTGTTTTTGACATCGATGAAAATAAGTTATATTTTATTCAAATTATAAAATTTTGATTCATTTTACTTAATGGGAAGTATGGAAGATGAAATTTAGAATTTTATTGATACAAATTTATAAAAAACTAATTTTTTATGAAATAATGAAAACATATTTATTACTTGACTTTATGGTAAATGATGTTTTCTCATAAATTGGGCATTTTCCAAAAAATGGTTTTTTGTGGCTTTGTTGTTCCTATATTAAATGTAATTTTTGGTACCTATAGAAATTAAATATAATAAAAATGATTTAAAATTTGGAATCACTATATCCTAATTTTTTTTATAAAATCTCTTTTTTTTTGTAGAATAATTTTGTTTTCAAGGTAAAAAGTAATGTTATTTGCAGTTAATGTTAAAATTAGTTAAACATTGGATAACATATAGATAATGCATATATTTTTTCAACAAATTCCATATTATTATTCGTTCATATAGTTTTTAGTCATATTAATTTTATATTTTAATTATAATAGTTTGTTTCTATTTGAAAATAAATATTTATTTATAATAATTTGATACATTAGGATATTTCCTAGAGTGCCACTTCCCTCTCTTATAATCAGGTAGCACATCTCCTTATTTATTCTTCACTCAATATCCATATAGTTTATCTAGGCCCCACCCAAACCCCTTCTCTACATACCTTCCCAAATACATGAATACATGGTATGATTCTAAAACTATCCTAGTAATGATTGTGGATTAAACCTTTAGAGGTAGTCCAAGGAAGAGGTACAGTTCTCCCCCTTGTTTTTTTGTTTAATTTCTTATTACACCTAAATAGATTACTCTTTAAACATAATAAAATAATAAATATATAAAATCCAACATAAAAATATGATAATTTTTTCATTCTATAATTTATGTTCATCTCCAAACTCCATCAAATTGGAAATGAATCCATTATTCATGTGCACAACAGAGTACCATCACATGTACCAATGTAATTAATTTTCAATCACACCCATAAAATCTAGTTATAATGATAGGAATAATATATATGTGATTTTCATGATATATTTAACATTCTATAATGATAATATATAATCAATTTTTTTAAAATTACATTAACAGAAAACTATTAATGTCATTTGTGCGTACATATGGACTGCTACTTCCACGAAGTGATGTGATTCTTTTTTCATCCCCAAATTATAAGGATGAATATATAAATTTATTTAAATACGTATTTTTGAATTTATTATATAATTATTATTATACAATGGTAAAATGATTCTTACATTTTTTCCATAATTATTATAGAAAAATGGAAACATAAATCATATGTTTGTACAACATATCATCTCCATGATTACAACATATTTCATTAATCAAACCCAATTTTAATCATAGGGTTTAAATTTGTAATTTTTGTATAAAAAGTATAATTATTTCATTATTATTATTCAAGATATTATTGATAAATTACCCTGACAACCATTGTATACCTTCCAATGTTATATTTTACATATGAGTTGAATATAGTCAACACATCTAACGTGAACTAAATTTATTTTGTGATTGTTTTTAAATTGGTCTTAAATAAATTAATTGTTACATTGAACAAGGAAAAGGTTATTAAATAATTTAATAATTGAAATAATTTTTTCATTTAATGAGATAAAGAACATACATGGTTATCCATACATGAGGTGAGGTATTTTCGTTTGAAAATAACCTTTTAGTGTTTCCCTTACAAATTTGAATCTTCTATTTACAAATTTTTATTATTATTTAATTTATTTAATTATATGGAAATGAAAAAATATAATAGAAACTTTTTACTGATTTTTATTCTATTTCAAAAATTCTAGAAGTAATATTTGTGTGTGTGTTATGTATAGAACATTTTGTTAAAAAAGGAATTTGATTTTTGAAGTGCATTGTGTTGCATTTGTTGTCAATGAGGCATGAAGTTGTCCTGGAATGAATGGATGTCAAGGAGTCAAGATGTGAATGTCAAAGGATGTGATGGTGATGGTGATAAAGGAGAATGGCCATGGTACTAAGATGCATGTCACTTAGGAGATTCACTAAGTGACATAGGAGCTGATGGTTGAAACATTCTCTAAGAAAATCTGGCGATTGTTGAGCTGATCTTAAAGTTCCAAGAACTTGTATCAACTGGATACAATGTCACAACATGGTTAGAGGACCATGCATTGTATTAGCAATGCATGAGGAAGTGAAGGAGAATCATCCACTACTCCTGAGTGGATGAAGTGGATTCAAAGAAGTCCATGTACTAACTCTTAGTGCATGTGAATTGGAAGTGATCCAACTTGATCTCTAATTGGATCAATGAAGCACATTGGAGATTTTATGTTGATTCAAGTGTTCGGTTGATGGAGAACCTTCAAGAATTCACTCCTAAGTAATAAATAAATTAAGAGGAATGGAGGAATTCTTAAGAAGAAGATAAGAAGAAATGAAGAGGAAGAAGTGGCTTGGCACTTGGCATGTTTTACATAGAGGAGGACTTTGTTTTTACAAAGTCTAGGTTCTGTCCTTTGCCAAAAAATTGGCCATCTCAAGCCAGCCCACGGGTTCAACCCCACGGCTCATATGGGCACTAGGCGCCACGCCCATGGGGGATCCCATGGTGCAAGCTCGAGAGGCAAGGGGGGGCCGTGTATAAGCCCCCGAGGGCACGCAGTGGTGAAGCCCGCGCGCCCGGAGAGTGCATGGTGGGCGCTTGAAGCGCGCCCGCGAGGACCATAGTGGGCGCAGAGCGCGCCCGCAGAGAGAACCCGGTGCGGGGCGGCACCGGGAGGGAGGAAGTTCAACTGAGCGCTGAGAGGCAGCGCTTAGTTGATAAAGCGAGAGAATTCCGCGGCCCGTTTCGATGTGGGACGCGGAAAATCTCCCGGGATTGAATCTGAGCCGCACATCTCATCGCGCGTCTTATTTCCGCCGCACGATTAATCCGCCGCGCCCCCGATTTAATCCGGCCGTCCGATATATCTCAAATGGCCGATCCGACGGCTCCCGCCTCGTCCTCTTCCCCGAGCTCGGCAGAGGTCTTCCCGCGCCTTCCCGCGAGCTCCGCTCGAACCAGGAGCCTCCCGAAGACAGTTTTCGAGCTCCCGGCCACCATTTTCGAAGACGAAAGCTCCTTGAGGATCGCTTGAGCCTACTGATCACATTCATGCAATAAAAAAGGCATGCATGCAACTAGTGGATGAATTCGGTCGAGGCCGAAGCAAACCGAAGGTGCGAGGCCACGTGGAGAGCATGCTTTGCATGCATGAGTTTAACTAGAGCCATGCATGTGTTCTAAAACGCATGTACGTGGAGAAGGCCGAAGGTGAATGAACCCGCGATTGACAGAAGATAAAATCAAGATACGCGGAAGATTTTTTAACTCGTTTAAAGATTTCAAAGATCCGAAATCTTCAGGAATTCAAGTTGGAAACACGCGGATCATGTGAGGTATCTTCTGCCTATAAAAAGAGAACCCGAAGCACGGTAATGTTTGCTGAAGTTTTGTTGAAGACCTGTCGTCCCGCGTGTGCCTCTGCCTCGCGAAGAAGAAGCCGCCGCGCAAAGTACTTGCGCGGCTGAGGATCTCGGTGCCACCCGAGTCCCGAAAGAGTTCCCTGCGCGCCTATCTTGCGCGACAGGAAGATCCTGAGCCGCTTGAATTTGCGCGCTCAAGGATTGGCACCCTCACTTCCCGCATACTTGTGCGGCAGGAGGAAGTGCCCGCGGGTGCAGCACTTGCGTGCCCCGCGGCAGGAGGGTCTTGCGCGCCCCTGTGCCTTGCACCCGTGGCTTGCGCGGCCCTTGTGGCTTGAACCTTGCGCGGCAGGCAGTGTTGGAATAGCAGAAGAACCCGAGGCCTTGTGTGTGTGCCTCCTTATTGAAAGGAGCTCAATTGGAGAGGAGAAGCCGAGGCATAGCCTTGTGTGTGCATAAGTGGGGAAGGACACACTCGGGTGTGTGTGCAAGAAGGGAAGGAAAGGCCTTTGTGCCTTTGTGTGCAAAAAGAACAACAAGTGGCCGTAGCCCTTGTGTGTGTGCCCATATTAAAGAACACATAGTGTGTGTGCTAAGTGGAGAAGAAGTACTCGAGGCACTTTGTGTGCAATTTGAAGAAGGAGGCCGTTGCCCTTGTTGGGTATGCACACTTGAAGATTAAAAGAGAAAGAACAAATTGTGTGTGCAAAGGAAGTGAAAGGCCGTAGCCTTGTGTGAGTGAAGTGAAGACCACACCTTAGTGTGTGTGTGCTAAATTGAAGAACCACCTATGGGTTAAGTGTGTGCATTTGAAGAGGCCGAGGGCTGTGACCTTGTGTCTGCATACCTTGAAGAACAAACTAAAAGAACACTAAAGTGAGTGTGTGCAACAAGAAGAGGAGAATATGCCAAGTCTAAAGTGTGTGCAAAGTGAAGAACTTGTGTGTGCTTAACAAGTGAAGGCCGAACCTAGTGTGTGCACTAAAAGTGTGTTCACACTTGGAAGAAGAAAGAAGTGAAAGACCCACACTAAAGTAGAACACACTCTAAGTGTGTAAACCAATTGGATAAAGTGTGTGAAGTTCAGTGAAGGTGTGTGCTTAAAGTGACTACACCCTTTGTGGGTCTACTGCACCAAGAGGAAGAAAAGGAGAGTGCATGCTTGCATGCATGCACATGCACACGTGAACAAGTCTGAATCAGCTTGTGTGCAATTTGAGTTGTCCAAGACTAGGAGGTTCTTGAAGAATTGAGAAGGCCATGCAATCATTGCATGAAGAGACAGAGATGCCATGCACTCAGTGCATGAAGTTGTTTTGAACTGAGACTGGACCAGACCGAAGATAAAGACATCAGTTGTCTGAGCATTCAGTAGTTGAAGAGAGAAGCCGGGTCATCCTTAGAAGAAGGTGATAAAGCCCGAGCTAGACAAGAAGACCCTGATCACCACAAGTGATCAGAAGAAGAGCAAGGCCAGCAGCCTTTATCCCAGGCTGCTGAAGTTACTTGAAGAAGCTTAAAGTGAAGAAGAGCTACACGTGCGACTCGAGGAGCCAGGAGAAGACCCTGTGGGACTCAGGGAGAAGAAGTCTTCAGTGGGATTCTGGAGCAGGCCAGTGGGACTCTGGTAACACTGTGGGACGCAGTATAAAGACCCTCCTGTGGGACTCAGGAGAGATACGGTGGGAAGCTGTATCGACCATTGTAATTCTAACAAGTTATAATGGGAGAATCCATGCTTGGAGAGCATGGCAAGGATGTAGGCCTTTGGTGCCGAACCTTGTAAATCCTTGTGTCCTGTGCCTTTTCATTATTGCATTATCCGGGAAAGGTTGAGAGATACAAGAAGAGTGGATCGAGGCTTTAACCAGCCATAGAGGTTTAATTGATTAAGAATCAATTAGTAAAAAGTTTTAAGGGATCACTGATTCACCCCCTCCCCCTCTCAGTGATTCACACTGATCTGGGCACTTCAATTGGTATCAGAGGGAGGTTCCCTCTAAAAGATCCAAAGGAGTCTTTATGAAGTGCAGATTTGAGGAAATGAGTGACCAGCCTCAAATGGAGATATCTGCCAAGACTCAGAAAAATAGAAAGAAGAAACAGGCCAAGAAGATGAAGAAAGCCTGTCCTAGCTGTGATGAAGTTGAAACAATGAATGATCTTCAGAGTGCACTCAAATATCTTCAGAAGACAGTTCCCATGGAAGTGGCAAAGTGTATAGCTACAGGCATCCATGATCTTCATGAAGAAAAATCACAGTTAGAAGAAGAAGCCAATGCTATGGAAGATCAGCTGGCTAAAAGGGTTGGCATAACCAACACTCTCAGAAAGCTGGTAAATGCCAAAGATGAAACAGTATCTCTTTGCAATGAAAGATATGAAGACACTTGTGAAGAATTGCAAAGAAGCCTTTCTGAGAAAGAATTCTTTATGATATTAGTCAAAGATGTTTTCCATGCACTGGAAAAGAGGCACAAAGTGTCAATGGTTGTCAGAGATGCTCAACTAGAAGACAAAGTCAAAAGGGTGAAGGAGCTTGACAACTCATTGCTTGAAATGAAGCAAGTGCATGAATACCAGATGAAACAGCTGGAAGAGAAATGGGAAGGAAGGCTAAGAACAGTTGAGGATGAGAAGAACTCCCTCAACATGAAGTGTTTAGAACTGGAGGTGATATTGAAAAATCTGCAATCACCTAAAGCTGAATCCTCCCAGTCAGCTGATAGAAGAAATGTTGCTACACAAGTATGCTTTGAGAAGGATGATTCTAAAAGAAAGACATCCTCTAGTGAAAGTGCAACAACTTCTAAAAGGAAGGTACCATCCATCCCATCTTGTACTAATGCTTCTAATAGTGTTTCCACAAAAAGTGCAGGATGGAAAAATAATTCCAAACAAGTATGGATGAAGAAAATGAAGAAGCAGAGCTCTCCTGAAACAGCACAACAGGTCAAGAAAAGTACCCTAAAATCAGAAGGACTGAAGAAGTCAAGATTTGTGGGTCAATGTTGGTGTTGTAATAAGTATGGGCACTGTGCAAAGGATTGTTGGTACAATCCACTAAATGTCAAAGCACAAAGGAAGCCCATGCCTAGGGGGAGCAAGCCAGAAGGAAGGAAGCAACATCCACAGGTCCAGAGACATCTGTTCACTGCAAATAGATTTGGATTACTTGACAACATCTGGGATGATTGCAAAAGTGGTCAAAAAAATACATGTCAATCTCCAACTGTATCCAGAGCTCAAAAGAAGAAAAGATCACTGAACCTGGCTCAAAAAGATTCCTTGGGAAGCAAGCAGAAGAAAGTGGAAGATGCTCCCAAGAAGAGTTTGAAGAATGAAGAGAAGTCCTTGGAATTGAAATCCAAGAAGGGTGATGCATCCAGAAGGACCACCAAGAAATGCTTCTACTGTGGAAAGAAAGGACACATCATGGACCTTTGTAAAGAAGCCATGAAACTAAATAGAAGCAGACTGAACTCCAAAATACAATCAATCCAGAAGAAGAAGGGATTGATTGAAAATAAGTTGCCTAAGAGAGGTAGCTTAGCAGCATCAAAAGTACCATGTGGAACTTCCAGAACTGAGGCCACACTTCCAAGTGACTTACTAGTCATATGGCCAAATCAGTTGCAACTTGCCAAAGATCTGAAAAGAGCTGAAGATGAAGTTCTGGCAATTGCTAAGGCAAGAGGGAAGAAAAATATTTCACATGAAGATGTATTGAGATCCACACCAGCACCAACATCATTGAAGATCAAATGTGCAAGTGTGAAGACTGGTGAAAATGGAACATCTCGGTTGAGAGAATCTTCTCAACCTTGTTGTTCACATTGATGAACCAAGGAGGTTCCATCTTATTCCCTTATACATTGGTATTTACATGTGCTAACATTGCAGGGAATTGAAGATGATGATCATTCTCATCTGGAGAGTGGTTTGGACAAAATGGAGAGCACCCCTTGAGGGGGAGCCAATCTGGAGAAGATGGTATTCTAAGATTTAATACTATCTTGAGAAAAGCTGAAGGTATTCCAATCATACTTTCATCCCTTGTTTCTTAATTGAGTTTATCTTGTCAATTAAGGGGGAGTATGGATTGAAGACAAATGGATGAAAGGGGGAGCTTTATCATTGCACCTGAACTTTCTAATGAGTTTTGTGAAGTTGTGCAGGATTTAGAAAATTCATTGTTATATCTGAAAAATTTCAATCCCCTAAGCATGATCTCACATGTATAGTGAATGTTGGACAGCATTGAGTTCCTTGGTTACATCACTCTTGTTTTCTACACCGGGTTAGCCCAAGTAGACTTAGAGTTGATCAACTAAAGGTTCTTTGCTAAAGAAGAACATGTGACATCATCCCTCTCTCAGTGTTTTTCAAGAAAATACTTTTCAAAGGGAGGAAGAGATATTGTGGAAGAGAACCACACCACACCTTTGCATTTGATTGCCAATAAGGGGGAGAAATATTGGCACACATATTGACCCATTCATATGTGCTGAAGGAGTGTATTGACAACAAATACAAAGGGGGAGATTGAAGTGCATTGTGTTGCATTTGTTGTCAATGAGGCATGAAGTTGTCCTGGAATGAATGGATGTCAAGGAGTCAAGATGTGAATGTCAAAGGATGTGATGGTGATGGTGATGAAGGAGAATGGCCATGGTACTAAGATGCATGTCACTTAGGAGATTCACTAAGTGACATAGGAGCTGATGGTTGAAACATTCTCTAAGAAAATCTGGCGATTGTTGAGCTGATCTTAAAGTTCCAAGAACTTGTATCAACTGGATACAATGTCACAACATGGTTATAGGACCATGCATTGTATTGACAATGCATGAAGAAGTGAAGGAGAATCATCCACTACTCCTGAGTGGATGAAGTGGATTCAAAGAAGTCCATGTACTAACTCTTAGTGCATGTGAATTGGAAGTGATCCAACTTGATCTCTAATTGGATCAATGAAGCACATTGGAGATTTTATGTTGATTCAAGTGTTCGGTTGATGGAGAACCTTCAAGAATTCACTCCTAAGTAATAAATAAATTAAGAGGAATGGAGGAATTCTTAAGAAGAAGATAAGAAGAAATGAAGAGGAAGAAGTGGCTTGGCACTTGGCATGTTTTACATAGAGGAGGACTTTGTTTTTACAAAGTCTAGGTTCTGTCCTTTGCCAAAAAATTGGCCATCTCAAGCCAGCCCACGGGTTCAACCCCACGGCTCATATGGGCACTAGGCGCCACGCCCATGGGGGATCCCATGGTGCAAGCTCGAGAGGCAAGGGGGGCCGTGTATAAGCCCCCGAGGGCACGCAGTGGTGAAGCCCGCGCGCCCGGAGAGTGCATGGTGGGCGCTTGAAGCGCGCCCGCGAGGACCATAGTGGGCGCAGAGCGCGCCCGCAGAGAGAACCCGGTGCGGGGCGGCACCGGGAGGGAGGAAGTTCAACTGAGCGCTGAGAGGCAGCGCTTAGTTGATAAAGCGAGAGAATTCCGCGGCCCGTTTCGATGTGGGACGCGGAAAATCTCCCGGGATTGAATCTGAGCCGCACATCTCATCGCGCGTCTTATTTCCGCCGCACGATTAATCCGCCGCGCCCCCGATTTAATCCGGCCGTCCGATATATCTCAAATGGCCGATCCGACGGCTCCCGCCTCGTCCTCTTCCCCGAGCTCGGCAGAGGTCTTCCCGCGCCTTCCCGCGAGCTTCGCTCGAACCAGGAGCCTCCCGAAGACAGTTTTCGAGCTCCCGGCCACCATTTTCGAAGACGAAAGCTCCTTGAGGATCGTCTGAGCCTACTGATCACATTCATGCAATAAAAAAGGCATGCATGCAACTAGTGGATGAATTCGGTCGAGGCCGAAGCAAACCGAAGGTGCGAGGCCACGTGGAGAGCATGCTTTGCATGCATGAGTTTAACCAGAGCCATGCATGTGTTCTAAAACGCATGTACGTGGAGAAGGCCGAAGGTGAATGAACCCGCGATTGACAGAAGATAAAATCAAGATACGCGGAAGATTTTTTAACTCGTTTAAAGATTTCAAAGATCCGAAATCTTCGGGAATTCAAGTTGGAAACACGCGGATCATGTGAGGCATCTTCTGCCTATAAAAAGAGAACCCGAAGCACGGTAATGTTTGCTGAAGTTTTGTTGAAGACCTGTCGTCCCGCGTGTGCCTCTGCCTCGCGAAGAAGAAGCCGCCGCGCAAAGTACTTGCGCGGCTGAGGATCTCGGTGCCACCCGAGGCCCGAAAGAGTTCCCTGCGCGCCTATCTTGCGCGACAGGAAGATCCTGAGCCGCTTGAATTTGCGCGCTCAAGGATTGGCACCCTCACTTCCCGCATACTTGTGCGGCAAGAGGAAGTGCCCGCGGGTGCAGCACTTGCGTGCCCCGCGGCAGGAGGGTCTTGCGCGCCCCTGTGCCTTGCACCCGTGGCTTGCGCGGCCCTTGTGGCTTGAACCTTGCGCGGCAGGCAGTGTTGGAATAGCAGAAGAACCCGAGGCCTTGTGTGTGTGCCTCCTTATTGAAAGGAGCTCAATTGGAGAGGAGAAGCCGAGGCATAGCCTTGTGTGTGCATAAGTGGGGAAGGACACACTCGGGTGTGTGTACAAGAAGGGAAGGAAAGGCCTTTGTGCCTTTGTGTGCAAAAAGAACAACAAGTGGCCGTAGCCCTTGTGTGTGTGCCCATATTAAAGAACACATAGTGTGTGTGCTAAGTGGAGAAGAAGTACTCGAGGCACTTTGTGTGCAATTTGAAGAAGGAGGCCGTTGCCCTTGTTGGGTATGCACACTTGAAGATTAAAAGAGAAAGAACAAATTGTGTGTGCAAAGGAAGTGAAAGGCCGTAGCCTTGTGTGAGTGAAGTGAAGACCACACCTTAGTGTGTGTGTGCTAAATTGAAGAACCACCTATGGGTTAAGTGTGTGCATTTGAAGAGGCCGAGGGCTGTGACCTTGTGTGTGCATACCTTGAAGAACAAACTAAAAGAACACTAAAGTGAGTGTGTGCAACAAGAAGAGGAGAATAGGCCAAGTCTAAAGTGTGTGCAAAGTGAAGAACTTGTGTGTGCTTAACAAGTGAAGGCCGAACCTAGTGTGTGCACTAAAAGTGTGTTCACACTTGGAAGAAGAAAGAAGTGAAAGACCCACACTAAAGTAGAACACACTCTAAGTGTGTAAACCAATTGGATAAAGTGTGTGAAGTTCAGTGAAGGTGTGTGCTTAAAGTGACTACACCCTTTGTGGGTCTACTGCACCAAGAGGAAGAAAAGGAGAGTGCATGCTTGCATGCATGCACATGCACACGTGAACAAGTCTGAATCAGCTTGTGTGCAATTTGAGTTGTCCAAGACTAGGAGGTTCTTGAAGAATTGAGAAGGCCATGCAATCATTGCATGAAGAGACAGAGATGCCATGCACTCAGTGCATGAAGTTGTTTTGAACTGAGACTGGACCAGACCGAAGATAAAGACATCAGTTGTCTGAGCATTCAGTAGTTGAAGAGAGAAGCCGGGTCATCCTTAGAAGAAGGTGATAAAGCCCGAGCTAGACAAGAAGACCCTGATCACCACAAGTGATCAGAAGAAGAGCAAGGCCAGCAGCCTTTATCCCAGGCTGCTGAAGTTACTTGAAGAAGCTTAAAGTGAAGAAGAGCTACTCGTGCGACTCGAGGAGCCAGGAGAAGACCCTGTGGGACTCAGGGAGAAGAAGTCTTCAGTGGGATTCTGGAGCAGGCCAGTGGGACTCTGGTAACACTGTGGGACGCAGTATAAAGACCCTCCTGTGGGACTCAGGAGAGATACGGTGGGAAGCTGTATCGACCATTGTAATTCTAACAAGTTATAATGGGAGAATCCATGCTTGGAGAGCATGGCAAGGATGTAGGCCTTTGGTGCCGAACCTTGTAAATCCTTGTGTCCTGTGCCTTTTCATTACTGCATTATCCGGGAAAGGTTGAGAGATACAAGAAGAGTGGATCGAGGCTTTAACCAGCCATAGAGGTTTAATTGATTAAGAATCAATTAGTAAAAAGTTTTAAGGGATCACTGATTCACCCCCTCCCCCTCTCAGTGATTCACACTGATCTGGGCACTTCAATTTTTAATATATATACGGTCAAAAAAATTTACCACCACAACAACCATTGTTTTTTTGAATTCCTATTCATAATACCATGTTTTCTCATAGAAAAAATATCCATCCATTTATTTTAGGTAATCTTATTTTTTTGTTATTTAATGGAAAGGGATATATTAATATCCAAAAAATGAACTCATATGTTTGAAAATAATGTTTTTATGATAATAGTTTTATATATTATGATTATCTTGTGGATCTTCTCCATTATTTATGTTGATGGTTGTTCTATTATAAATTAAATATGTGTGAGACCCATATAGATATCAACTGATTTGGATAAATGGATGGATTTAACCGATAAGTTTTACCCTAATATATTAAAATATGATTCTAGGATTGTTATTTTATTAATGAACATGAAGGATATTCCATAACAAATGGTGATTTCTATTCCATCGGTAACCATGAAGGTTATTCCACATATAAGTGAAATTATAATGGTTATATTAATATTATTCCATATGTTACAAACAAAAATGATCTACTATGTCTATGGGTATTCCTGGTAATCATATTATTTCAAAAGATAAGCTAATGGGGTTATGTTTAAGAAAATTTTTTGATACCTTTAATTGATGAAAGTTATACATTCTTTAAAATTGTATTATGAATTTTCTAGGATTTAAATGAAAACATTAATTTATTATTTTTTCTTAATGATTTATTATTAAATATTTTATGAAAATATTTAGTCATAGATGATGATTTATTGTAAAATAAAATGTTTATTTTGAGATCAAAGATTATTTTGGGAATAAATTATTTCATTATTTTTCATGAGTTAATGGGTTTGTATTTTTCTTTTTATATCCCTTACAGAGATCTTTGTGATCAACCTAGATTTTAAAATTCTCATCCCAGGTTTTAAGTATTCGTTAGTACATTCGTGAAGTCAAGTTGAAATTCTTGAAGATTAATCATAAATAGAAAATGCATTAAATTTTCAAAGTAATATATTGTGGGAAAATTGAGTATTTCATAAAGTTTTCCAAATTTTAACATATGGGTTTTTAATTTATGATTTATATCCTAATTATCTTAGACACTAAACAAGAAAAGATCCACTGGAATGGGATAAATTTAAAATTTGAATATAAATTGAAGAAAATGAAAATTTTAACGTATGAGACATTTTAGTTTTTCTATTCCTCTTAACAACTGAAATATTATTTTCGTATCTAGATTAGGATAAATGTGTTTTCATTCATTATTAAGAACAATATATATATTATATATATAATAATAAAATGTTTTATGTGATTATAAGTATTAAATATGTTATTTATATTATTTATATGGATAATCAATTTTATAATATTCAGAATAAGAAGGCGAGAGTTGATTGGAATCCCACCATCTTTGGGATATGTATCCTTGGATATATAAAGGTGATATGTTGTCAAACACTCTATATAAATAGATTTTGTTCTCCAATTATAAAATTAATTATTGGTACATGTTAATCTTGTTTACTAGGAAAACATTCTAAGACATTTTTGGGAGGAAACTTGAATTGCATAGTGGACTTTTATTTTTCATCCATAGTTATCCTTGTGGACCAGAGAGTAATCATGAAAGAGGGGGTTATATGATTTTTTATTTTTACTTATATCTATATTTATTATGGAAATTTATTTAATGTGAACCAGAATTATAAAAAATATAAAATTTTCAATGTGTGTCAAAATGATGTATAAAACCAACTATCGAAGAGAATAAAGATAATCTACTCAGTTCATGGTGGAGAATACCTGATGTAGAAATATATTTACAATTGGATATATTTTGTAATTTTTTTACATCTCGATGCCATATAAAACCATAATATAATAGGGTGTGTAAAAGAGGGAATCCTAGCCTTTTTATTATGGTTACATTGATGATGAGACAGCTGACCTTCTTATTTTTTTATAGGGTTATTATCTTGAAATTATTGAATTTATAATATGATACATTCCCCAAAAATAATTCATAATGAAAAAATACAAGATATTAATTTGGTAGGGTCCTATATATAATTCATTGAGGATTTGCGGTTTTGAGTAATCAATATTATCATTAGCATCATACAATCTTAGAAAAAATTTATAATAAATACTTATTTGTTTGTAATATCAAGGAAACCACTGGATTATATTACTATAATTCAATAATTCACAAAGTTTTCGTGGAATAATTTTCAATAATCAATGAGAATGAAAATATAACTTGGGGTGTTATTCGTGAAATTTGATCATGGGCAATTTTAATACCGACAAACTTTATGTGTTTCTGTGATGGATGATTACATAGTTCATCAATAATTTTTGGGAGAAGAACTCGATCTAGTTCTACATTAAAAATTATGGTCTATTAGGATTTACCTCGAAACAAATATATGTGGATTAATCTTAGAGTGTGATGATGAATTAATATTCATTATTTATGATCCTACATCCTAAATTTAGGTCGTTGGGTGATAGATTATGAGAAATAGTTAAATCCCATGGAATTAGAGATGGGATCCATTTATTCTAACATTCATGGGACTTGGTTGATACACATTATGGTGTATGTACCATATTGTGTAATTGGATTTTAAATATGAAATGTGATATAGATATTTTAGTGTCATCATATAATGATTTAATGGTGGAAGAAGGTTACAGAAATATTTTTGGTGGTGATAATAAATAATTCATTTTTCATCTTGCAATGCTAAATTAGTTTCAGAATTTATATACATACAATATCATTATGATTATGTTATATGTCATATAAATGTGATAACCACATTAAATAACCTGAATTTAATGTATAACCTATATATGATTCAACCTTGAGATTCTGATTTACTAAATGATTCTTAGAAGACATTAGTTCTATAATGGTTGATTTATGGACACATGAATGATTCTTGGAGTTGGAATATTTCTTTTGATAATAAAATCACAGAGTTTTTTTCATAAAAAGGTAGATGATTCCTATGAATATAAGTGTAATAGTGTGAGTGTTTTTCTACTCTTGATATTGTATGTATATTAAATTCTACATATTGGAAATAATGACCTCTCTCAATATTCAGTGAATATGTGTATATATAAATTGTTATCAATGAAATATTTGGGTGAATATTCCAATATATTTGTTGTTAAAATATATAGAGATTTATCTATGTTGTTTTTAGATAGAATCAGAACACATTTCATAGGAAATCTTGAACATGGTTTATCATGGAGAATGCCAAGAATGGTTCATCACCAGTGATTCATGGAATGAATCCTATGATGATTATGGTTTTTTAAATAAGTTATAAAGAATTATATAATTACATACATTTTTCTATAGGATATATCATGTATTCAATTCTTTTACTTGATATGAAGTCTATTCTTATTTGACCAAAACATGTAAACACTATTTTAATCTAGTATAACGTGACTAGATATTTGTTAAGACCTATATTAATTACTGGATAAAGATCAAGGATATGTTATTGTTCTTTATAAGAGAGGATGAATGATATGTTATTGTACATTAAATAGGATACATTCTGTATTCTAGGATTAGATGGCTTAAAGAGGGTGATCACAATTATACTTTCTTTCATGCATGGTTAAAAGAACTACAGAATATGAGAATCAATATTAAACAGAAGGATAGCTCTTACACCTCTGATGATAATGTAGCAGGAAGGTTGTATTTGGAGTACTTCGAGATGTTACTTACCGGTGAGATCTAGGGAACCTGGGGAATGGTGTTTCAATGGAGGAGCAATAGTTATTCATAGAAGATATTCCTATCAGGCTAGTATTGGAGGATAAGAAATTCCCTCATGGTTATTTTGGTAGGCGATGAGGTTTGGGACATAGTCTGAAACATGTCTTTGGACAGTTCATCTAGCCTAGATGGCATTATAGGGATTTTAATTGTTTCGGCATGGGATTTTTAAAGGATACATTTGACTGAGGCTATCCAAGACTTTTTTAGGGGAGGATCCATTAATTGGATAACTTGTTATTATAGAGTGGTTTTGATACTAAAAATCAAAGAACCTTCCTCTATTGATCATTTTAGACCAATTTGTTAATGTAATGTCTCTTACAAGATTTTGGAGAGTCTTCTTTCTAGAAAGCTGAACAAGGTGATCCTGAATGTTATTTCCTAGGAGCAGCACAAATTTATCTAGTGTAGAAGCATCCAAGGGGCGATTGGAATTTTCAATGAGATGGTGAAAGATATTTATCAAAGGGTGATTGGATCCAACATCGTCATCCTATAGGATATCAACCAGGAATATGAAAAGATGAATTAGAATTTTATTATCCAAATCATGACGAAACAGGGCTTTACCAAATGGGTGTGTGATCTCTGCTTTCATTGTTATTCATCACCATGGCTTACCATATCTCTTATGGGTAAGGTAATTGGTTAGTTAAAAAGTGTGAGGGGGTGAGGAGGGGAGTTCCATTTTCTATTATCATGTTTATAATTTCCCAAGAGGCCCTGTCACTGAATTTTCATAGATGCATTGAGGAGAGGAAGATCCAATCTTATCACACTAAAGCCTCTGATGGTTCCCTTTCACATCTTATGTTTGCTGATGATATTATTATTTTCTGATGGTTCCCTTTCACATTCTATGTTCTCCCTCCGTAGGGGGGACCACGTTTATTGTTGTTATTATGTGTGGGGTGTTCTTTGAAATAAAAATCGTAATTTTGGTGGTGGTGGAATGGTCAGATGTATTCTATTCATAGTCATATGAGAATTATGGAAGTATATGGTAGGCTAACTGGACAATGTATCAATGTGAGTAAGATAAGTGTTTTGATTTAAAATAAATGTTAAAAAAGAAGGGCTTGAGACATCCAGGACATTCTGGGAGTCCATTGGTAGAAGTTTCTAATGATTTACCTCAGGGAACCTAAAGATAATGGGCCTGTTAAAAAAATCATTAATGACCTCATAAATATAATTCTTGGTAGGATTATTAGCTGTAAGAGTATATTTATTTCTTTTAGTGGTTTTGGGTCATTGATCAACATTGTTCTATCATCAATTCCATTGCATTTAAGTTTCTCTATTTCCCCACCGAATGGTGTTTTTTCATTGATGGAAAAAACTATGAATCATTCCCTTTGGGATACCAATTCCATGGGCAGGGCTCACTGGGCTTCATTGAGTCATCTTGGAAAACCAATCGAGGAGGGAGGAGTTGTTCTGAGGGATATCTCATTATCAATGCAGTCCATACAGGCTCATATGGCATGTGAATTTATTTTTGGTGAATCAATGTAAGTCAAAGACTATAGAAACAAATATGGAAAACATTGGGAGGAGTGGGAAAAACATAAACTGTCCTTCCTAGAAAGAAAAATACTATATCATCTGGAGATTCTTCAAGACTCCTCATTTTGGGTGGTGGGGAGATGAGAGATCAATTTATGGTGTGATTACATGGTCAGTGAGAAGATGATTTCTTGTTATGTCTTGAGCATGATACGACAGTTAGTGTAGCATATTGGTATAACAGTCTAATGGAATATATTCTGAGTAAAGATCGCTTGGTAACATTCCAGGTAATTTTTTTAATAAAGTGGCTGATTAGGTTTGTTTTATAGGTTCTGGTTCAAGAAAGTTCAATGGGAATGATTATAGGATGTTGCTTCGGCATAGAGGGGACGATGATGAAGGGGATGATCAGTTATGGTGAAAAGAGGTAAAAAAATGAATTTACTAGTGTGGAGGGTGCAGAATCAAGCATTACTAATGGAGGATAATGTATAGAAGAAGAGGATTTCCATATTCTCACACTGCCACTATTGTACTAACCTGCAGTCGGAGTCTTCCTTTAACCATTTTAAAAAAAGAGAATGGGTCAACAACTTGTTGTCTAGTATGGGAAATTAGTTTCACTTCAACTCATCTTGTTCTTCCATAAAATATTTCAAAGGTAGATGGTTTTTTAGGGAGGGAATCCACGAAATGGAATAAAAGAGTCATAACATCATTGTTATTTCTTTTTTCTAGATGTTATGGGAGGAAATGAATAATTCGAGGACAGAGGTGTTACCTTTGGTCACCTTCTGTCTTATTATGATGAAGGATATGATCCATGATATGGGTTCTCTGGTTAAAGACAGATATCTATCTCATGTTATATGAATGTTACTCAACAGACCACATGCTCCTTCTAGTTCTCAGGGAATTTAGATCATATAGAGACCCCTACTACACAGATATAAATATAATGTGGATGGTTCATTTATGATTGTATAAATGTGTGGGGGAGATTTATTTCAAGATATGTATAGTTCATGGTTATTCACCTTCAAAGTTGTTTTGGTATGGGGAGTTCATTGGGTGCAAAGATGAGAGTGATTCAGACCGGTTTCATGCTTTCCAAGAACATATTGTTGATGTTTTTGGAGGTGGAGTCAGATTCTGAAACCATTTTTCAAGTCTTAAATGGACAGGTGGAACCTCCTTGGAACCTGATTGACCTTGTTCATAGTTTTTATTTAGATAATAGAAGTGGTTTCTTAGTTCGACATGTGCATAGGGAGGCCAACTTCGCTATAGATTCCCATTCCCGAGGGGAGTTGTTCAGAGGATCCATTTATCGTGTTTTCCAGTGTGGGATCATTACCTTGGGAATGTAATGATTTTGTGATACAGAATTCCCTTGGACTACATAATTTTAAATTGCAGTGACAATTCCCTTGTTGAATGGGTGGGTATCCCATAATTGAATAATACAAAATCAAGTTTCGATCGATATAAAGTCATAATATAGACCCATGTTTTTCCAAGGTAAATGGTCTATTAGTCATATCTGTAATAAAAAGGTCACCATAGCATAATCAATCAATGATACATAGTACATCATTCTATCAGATGATGTGATGGATTTTTTATTAAGAATATCATTTTTTAACTCATAGAGGATCCCAAAATCAAGGGTGATATTGAGTTAACTTTTGAAAAAAATGGGTTTGATTATTTGGATATGTTAAATAGCTCTAACCAATGGAAAAAAATCTATCGTAAATATCACCTCCTATAGGGTATTTCTTGAGTGGGGGATATATGATGTAGTTGGGTGGCTATAGAGGAGAATGTGGGAGATCTGTTGACGAAACCATTTCCACATCAATAATAAGATGATCATATTGAATAACTCACTAACACCCTAAGATTTTAAAATGATAATTTTTTTATAGATTATTTTACATGAAACACATATCTTAAAAAACCCAGGATATAAATTTCATTAAATTTATTCTCTTAAATATATTGTAATACATGTAACACATTATTTAAAAAAACACAACACCCTATTAAAATATTATTTAAAAATTACAATTTAACCTATAATTTATATAATCTAGAATGATTATTAGTAAATATATTTGTAAAAATATATACATTATTCATTTATATGTTTATCAATTCATTTAAAAAATAATATTTATTTAAAAGAAAAAGAAATAATTTTTTTAAAAACTGTATTTTTTATAAAAGATAGTGTAGTCACACACAACACACATATATTAAAATTAATTTGTCAAAATTTTAGACAATTTATTCAATAAAAATATATTTATTTTGGATATTTTCATTGGTTCAATATTTAAGATTTTTTGTAAATGGGTTATTTTAAATTGAATAGTTAAGAATACAGAATTTTAAAAGAAAACTTCCTTTTTATTATAATTACTTTTATTGTGAAATTATATTTTCTATTTTTTAATGTAAAAAAGTTTATTTATATCCTTTTTAATATAATTTAGGCCATTTAATTTATTTTTATTTTGAATTTTCATATATAATCATTTAAAACTCTTTAGCATTTTTTCATTAAAACCCTATTTTCTCATTTCATATTGTGGATTAATTTGAAATTATTAATTTCAATATATGTGAATTAGATTTTAAAAAATTGGTTACATATTTGGTATAAGAATAATTTATATTATCTAATAAGTTAATATTCGTTTTTTTACCCAAAGGTATAATTAAAACAGTAAAATGTAATTATTGCGGTTAAGGAAAAAACTGAATTACCAGGGTTTAAACTAAGAAGAGATGGGATAAAATAACTTAAAGATTTATAAAATATATTTTATTGTGGTATTTAGAGCATATACTATCTAATTATATATAATAATATATATTGGACTCTTTTTACAGGTGAAAAACATGTGTAAACCTTTTCCTTTACAAATATTCCAAGTGTGCTAGTCACTTAACATATAAAAGGCCACCACATATACTATTTTATTAACACATTAAAAACCATTTGGTTCTATCAATATCTTCAAAAATAACTTCCCAAAATTATTAATATTATCCTGTGGAAAATATTTTTGGAAAAAATCCAACCTAGTATAGCCTGTGGTAAGAACTGAAGGTTGTTACCTAACGAAGATGTACCATATTTCAACAAGGTTTTTTATTTTATTTTTATCCTAAAACCACATAAATTATTATTAAACATGATTATATAATAACATAAGTATCTTAAATATACATATATTTTTTATGTTATGGTAATGATCTATTATGATCCCTACATTCATCAAATTTGTTACAAAATCTTCAGTCACATGTATATTAGACTACCACCTCATAAACCGATGTAATTAATTTTTCCACTACCAAATTTTATAGTTGGTTATGATTATGGATATAATATATATATATATATATGATATTTATTAAATAATTATACCCATGGAGTCATTATATCATAGACACCTTTAATACATTCCATTATATTTGGGATAGAAAATTGTGGCTTTATATTGAAGGCGATACAGATAATGTGAATAAATATATGTGATATAAATGATATAATTATGATAATAATGAAATATTTATCATTATTTATATATGATATATAATTTTATTTAATTCCTTTACACACACATAAATATTATTTCATCGTTCGCATATGTGTGCACTATCACCTTCACAGTGCATTATGACTCTCTTTTTGTCACCACACAACATATAAGATATATATATTTATATTTATTATTTAAAGAAATAATGTGGTATTTATTATATCATAATAATTAAATAAGGATAATACATTACTTACCACCTCTTCATAACTAAAATTGAAAAATGAAAATTTTACTCATGCATACATACAACATACCAGCCTCATTAGCATAACATACTTCATTTCACAGACCCCTAATTAATGATTAGTCATGAAATTATAATTCAGGACAAAATACTATAATTATTTCAAGATTATTATTTTAAATATTATGAAAAAAATTGTATGAAAATGAACTAAAACCTTCATGAAAAGAATGAATCATCAAATTAGGAAATTAACACCCAAAATAATGAAAACAAAGAAATATTATTTACAGAAACATCATAAGTTGTTATAAAAGGATAAAATATGATATTATAAATATTAATATGGTAATATTTTAATGTAATAAATAAATTTAAAACCACTATATCAGATATTAACTTAGTTTTAGGTTAATGGAAGCATGCGTGAATAGATTTTGTCTCAATTCATATTCCATTGAGACGTATTTTTTAATATGCACTTATTCTATTTCATGACATTTATATACATCCCCATTGACATGTAATACCATAATTCATTCATACTTCATGGTATTTTATTATTGAGTTTCAAATATTTCAAATAATGGGATTTGAATTTAATTTTACCAAGTGGAAAAAGTTATCAAAAAATATCACATTCTATTATTACTGTCAAGTTTTTATTGAAGAAACCACTTTCTCACGATCATTTTTCATTAGGAATTAAATTTCTGTTAAACATAAAGATTATTTTATATTGGATGTGATTATTTATAAAACGTTACACCTTTTTTATATATAGTGTTTACTTTTAATTTTATTTTATTTAATGGAGATATATTGATAATCGTATACAATTTACTCAATATGGTAATTTGATGATAAATCTTACTAATCCATGAAATAAATTGATTATTAAATATTTTAGGACCACTTTGGACCTGTATTTATAGGTGGTACCAAGTATCATATGTCCCCTTGATGCGCCAATAGGTCTCATGAGACAAAATAATTGGACAAACTAAATAGGTTTATAACATTACATTAAATTGTCGTACGTAAGGTCATGGTAATAGGGGTATCAGGATTCCTTAGATCATTGTGTCTTTTAATTATGAATATAATTCATTGATCGTTCATTTATTATCATTATCCCTAATATTTTCACAAGGAAATTGTCTCATGATTCATTTAATTATAATATTGTTGACTAAATGGAATGTGTGTTCAATTATTCACAATAACATACTAATTAATCCATATCTAATAATGAAAGACTAGTTCTTTATTTTATAGGATATGTGTTAAATTATTTACCATGACATATTTATTTTTAATTATTGATTAAATATTGGCTCTGATGTATATAACCCTTACTGAGCATTTGTGATCACCTTTATTTTTTCCTTTCCTCAGGATATTCAGAACATATCTTTAACAAAGTTTTCAAGAATGAAGTTCATTTAATGTTTTAATTTATTATGATTCATTTTCTATTAAAAATGGAAAATTTATATCATGCATGTACATCATTTTCCAAAATTGTTAAACTGATCGATTATTTTTTATTTGACCATTTGTATCAATGTTAATGTAATAATGTAAGGTAGAAGCTCCGAGTTACTATGATTGGAGTCATTATAGATGGTATTAGAAGGTGTATTTTTAGAAGTATTGAGAACTAGATTTTGGAACACATGTATTAAGAAACCTAATTTTATGATTGACTTTGAGGATGAGTATATTAGAACATCCTAATATTTTTGTAAGGAATTTAATTTGTTAATTTTCCCATATAATACATCTATATTTGGATACTAAAATTGGATGAAGTTCTATAATATAGGTAACTATGGTAATAAATCCAAAATCATGGACTGGGTTAGACCCAATCACCATTATGAGCATGAAAACACGCCTTTCTACACCCAAGGTATGACAGTCTAGAGTCACATTCCTTTAATAAAGCACATTTTCATTTCAAACCATTATGAAGGAGTTAAAAATAATGATATACCCAAACAAACCAAGTTTATGATGCATTTTTTATTTATTATTTGTTTGAAATTTATTTATAATTAGAAATTATTATTTATACATCATAATTTTATAATCTAGTCTACTATATGTTGTTTTATATAAATTGCGCATGTAAATAAGAATGGTATAAATAATTATGGCCAATGTATATGTTGAGCTAGTGAAGAAGATAATAGAGTGAGTATTGGAACTAGAACTATTTTGTCTATATTAGGGAAACCAAATCATGATATGATAAATAACATTAACAATATTGTGAAACCCGATTCAAAGTGAGATTCTCCTATGATGGATTAGATTATAATATAGAATCCTCCATTATTTAATGGGACTAAAAATCCAATGATAGAGTAAAAATAAATTATGTCTATGAAAATGTTATTTTTTTCCTTGGGATATAGTTAAAAGGAATAGGAAACAGTTGTATTGTATTATATAAAAAGATATAATAATAAATAGTGGCCATTGATCTGGAATACTAAGGAGGAAGTGAAAATAGATATCATGTAATGGGATGATTTTAGTGAGAAATTCATCAAAAAATATTTCCCTCGTGAGAAAAAAACAAATTTCAAGAGAAGGTTCCACAGCTTAACAAAAAGGATAAAGAAACTTTTGTGTAGAAATATAATACCTATACATTGTTATGTTTGTTTGATATAGATTACATATGAATCACGAAGTGGGTGGTTGACTATTTCATTGAATGGATTATGCCATGTATCTAAAGGGCAATGGTCTCTCAATGTTTTTTATCACACAATGAAATAATTTTATGTACTATGAATACATAGAATTATTTCACCATTTATTATGGATTTGAAAGGAATAAAGAGATTAATTGGAGGATGGATAGGAAAATAGATAAAGTGAATAAGTTATAGAATGATTTTATTACATGTAATAATTATATAAATAAAATACCTTGTGCATGGTTGAATTAAATGGTATTTTTCTAGATGTTTGGAGATAATGGACACTATGATCGGGCTCAAAAGGGAAAGAACGAAATTTTCAATGTGAAATTCTTCCACTGTATATAGATGAGGCACTATGAAAATTAATTCCTCGTGAATCGATGGGATTTAGTACAATATAAATTATGTGTTCAAAGTCTTGGTTATATTATTGATAAAATATAGGATTAATGATTAATGCTCCTATGTATCTGGATCCAAAAAATATTTTTTAAAAGTATTTTATTTATGATATTTTCATTATTAGAATCATGAAACATTTAAGTAATATACTATAATATTATATCTTAATGGATTTTAAATCATTTTTTAAATGATGCAAAGAAAATTTATTCAATTACAAGTTTAAATTTTTGGATACCAGAAGATTAAGGGAAGATAACACTTAATCTGTTCTCTATATTGAGCTAATAATGAAAATTATATATTAATGTGATATAATTAGTTAGCATATTTTTTTTTATTGAATTGATTTTTCATTTTATCATTTTGGGATTTTAATACATGTTTGGATGAATGTAATATTTTTGAAACATGATATTTTGTATTTATAAGAAATCATGTTTTGAATAAGGTATTATGGTGATTAAGGTATTCATGTATTTTGAATGTGAAATTAATTGAAACTTTTTTTCTAGGGAATATAATATTTTTTAGTGACCTTAGTTTTAATTTTTTTTCAAACATGATTTGGATGTTCCTTAAGGTTATATATTTATGTATGGGATTAGGCTTAACCTGGGGTGTTATTTGCAATATTTTTCTGTCCATTTTTTTGTATGAACAATAAAAATTTATTTTTAGTATTTTATGGATCATACGATCTGTTAAGAGTAATTATTACTACTGTAGGGAAAATATATTTTTATATATTCATTTATTAGATTTATAAATAATGTGGAAATATTTATATGCAAAACCCATGGATGGAATTGGTTCGATAAAATAAATATATATCAAGTATTTTTATTCCCATATATTCATACAGTGTAGAATAATTACCCAACTCAAAGGAAAATGGTCTCGAGAAAAAAATACATCCTATTGTCATCCTATTTTATGATATCAATGACATCTTTCACACCACTGGTTTATTAATTAATGGGCATTAACATTTTACCAACATTATTCTATATCACTCTTAATCAGTGTTACCGAATTAATTTTCAATTATATGTAAATATTTTAACTTCCCACCTATAATATCCGATTTATAAACCTTGTATGATTTATTCCATACAACATTTTGACATCCCATTATCTCTTTTTAAGAGTGTGTTTTATTAAATCTTTTTATGTTGCCAGTTTTCAATAAAATAATTTCAACTACGAAATCCTTCATTAACAAGATAAACCTTAAATTTTAAAGAAATAATTTATCTAATGCAGGGATAATGTAACATCCTAATACTTTAAAATTAGAATTTTTTTGATACCTTATTTGACATGAAACATTGTTCTTAAACAACCTACAATATATATTTATTTTAAATTTAATCTATTCTATAGCATGTGATGCGTATAACACCAGCTTTAAACAAAATATGATCCTCTATTAATATATTATATAAACATGGATTTTATAACCTATCAATTAAATTTGATAATGTTAGTTGATGTAAATTAATTATGAGAAATATACAGTTTATAGATTTACAGTTTGTATCTATTGATTAGAAATAAAAATATGAATCTATAAAATGAAATGGTAATGATTTTTAAAAAACTATATATTTTCTAAAAGATAGTTTAGTTATCGTTCATGCACCTAATTTTTATATATTATTCCAAATTTAATTTTTTTTGTATTTTTTTTAAAATATTCATATCAAAATTATCTTAGGGTTAATTTTTTGGATATTCCTAAAATGCTACATTTTTTGTTTAATAGTGACAATACAAATTGTTTGTTTAAAAATGAATTTTCATATAAATAATCTATAATGTGAAATTATATTTTCAATTTATTTTAAATTAAAATGATTAAATTATATATATACATATATATTAATTAGATTTAGTTAATTGGAATAATTTTTCAAATTGATTCTTGATATGAAATATTTTAAAGCTTCAATTTTTTTTCATTACAACCTTACATTCTCATCGTGCATGTGAGGTTAATTTTGAAATAATATATTTACACATTTGTGAATGTAATTTGGAAAAATGCATTCCATATTTCATATAAGAATAACTTAAATTATCTATTGATTTCCAATTAATATTGTACAATAAATAATATTGATGAATATTAGAATTCATTAAACGATCAAGGTAGAAAATTATTTAGTTGGGGGTTTAACTAAGAAGATATGTATTAAAAATCTAAATACATGTCCAAATTATATTTTCAGGTATTTTTTTGAATCTATGATCTCTATAACTCTATAATAATCAATTTTTGAGCCCTTAGTAAGGAAAATAACTTGTCAACACCTTTTTAATTACAATGATTACAAGTGTACCCCACACATGAATTATAAAAGTAAACCTCATATCCTCTATTATTTAAAAATTCAATAATATTGGTATTTTCCAATATCTGCCCAATCTACTTAAAAAATTACCTCTTATTATAATGTATTACCTTTTAGGTAAGAATTGAACTCTAGGAAGGATTTTTTAGCAAACATATGGTGGTTACCCAAGAAAAGATAACATTCTTCAATGAGCATGTTTTATTTCCTTCTCCAACAATATGAATTTTATAAAACCATGCTGATATAATTAGACATTAATCTTAAATATACTGATATTTTTATTTATGGTAATTAATTACGTCAATCCCCACTTCTATCAAATTACATTGGAAATCATCATTTTCATATACTATATACCACCACCTCGCGATCAAATGTCATTCGTTTTTCCATTACCACCAATCACACATGGGTATAATTATATATATAAATTATATAAATATGTTATAAATTTGTGATAATCATAGCTAGGGGTTATTATATCATATATAAATTTTTAACATTCTATTCATTTTGGGATACAATAATGTAGATCGTGTGTACGACGAACTACTACGTCACAAAATGATGTGATTCATCATCCACTAATGGTTCATATAGATGGAAATAATGTTAATGTTGATGAATATATGTCAAAAAATGAAATAAATATTATATTAATGAAATATTGATAATTATGAAAAATTTATACATAATATTATTTCTTAACTCTTTACTAACTTAATGGTTATAACATTTCCCAATTATTTGTGGACGATAGCCTTCATGAAACAATGTAACTATCTTTTCACCACGACATCACATGGATTATATATATATATATAGATAATATGGTATTAATCATATCATGATCACTATGTAAATATCAAAAATTTCTTACCACCATTCCATAATGATCATTGAAAAATGGAAATTTCACTCATGAGTATGCATGGCCAACCATCTCTATAATGGAAACAACCTTCATTTATAAAAAAATTAACATTAGTGATAGGTATTAAAATAATAATTATTCTAAAATTATGAAAATTATATTATGATTATTATTATGTATGTGATGAAGATCTATAATATGTACAAGAACCAAAACCATCCTTACAAATAATGATTGAGAAAAGTTGTCAATTAATAGAGAAAAATTGAAAATAAAGAATGATTTCTAAGAAATATGTTTTAAGATATTATAAAAGAATAATATAAGAAATAAGAAATATTAATATGATTTTATTAATCGAATAATACTTTGAAAAACAATATAGAAAAAGTTAATTCATGATCAACCCAAATGAAGTTTGATGTCAGGGATTTCATCTCAATTTATATTCCACTAAGACATATTTATTATTATATAACAACTACCATTTATGTGAAGTATATATAGACCATTGTAAATTTAATATCATGATAATTTCATAAATCATGGTATTTAATGTTCTAATTTTAATTATTTCATCCATGGGGACATTCCATGAAAACTACCAAGTGATGAGGGTTATTGAAAAATATCACATTCTTTTATGTTTGGTAAACATATATTAAAAAAATAACTTCACTATGGTAATATTTATATAATATTACATTTATCATAAATATCTATGATCTTCTATGATGGATATTATTATTTCCCAAAGCATATATTATTTTTTACATACAATGTCTACGTTGAATGATATATTATTAAATTGGGAAATATTGATAAACCTGTGTCATTAAATCAATAAAAACATTTTATTACATGGCATATTGAGACATGAATTAAATTTATTGTTAGGTATATGAGTAATTATTTTGATAATAGAGACTGGTTGGCCCTAGTATTATATAGTACCTTGATGAATTCGTATGGCTTATGAGAAATATTAATTAGCCAAATAAAATAGGATTGTACTAATCATTTAAACCGTATTCTAAAATATTTTGACATTAGAGGTATAATGATTCATAGGATATATAATTACTCTCTTATTCTCATTTTCATGAGAGAAAAATGAGTCATTACATGGCCTTCAGTGACATCCCAAAGATGCCAAAGGCTGGAAATTAATGCAGAACACTTTTAAAAGCATGTGTGGGATGATTTATCCCTTAACAAACAAAAAACAAAAAACACAACCATAACCAAACAAACATTAAATGAATCATGATGAAAAAACAAGGCGATTTAACCACATTATTAAAAAAAAGTCAAACAATGTGCACAACAATGGAAGATAACGAAACATCATTGTACACATTGGAAAACTAATATAGAAAATAGGAAGACAACAAGACTCCCTGCTCCCCTATCTCCAATCTCCCACATCACCAAACACCCCAAGTCTTAGGACGTGGTACTAAAAATGTGAGACACGTTACCATTTCCCCTTTCCCAAAAGATAACATATAAAAAATCACCAAATTTCTAAAGTAGGGGTGAGTATAAAACTCATTTGGTCTTCCCCAATGACTTATCTACTCAAGACACTAGGATAAAATACTTATCAACATATATATGAAACATTTTATACAAAATATTTTCTCATAACTATTTATAACTAAATATAAAAAAGTTTCCAAAATCATTTATAACCGAAATCATGCAAGTGTGATATAAACCAACTTTTCTGGAAAGTTATTTTTCCAAAAAAATAGCTAAACCGGATTTTAAACCATTCATTATATCCTATTTTTTCATACCCAACCATTCCACAAACCCATGCAACCAACCATGCATGCTACGTTATGATAGTTCTATGCTCAAGAACGGGTTCCCTTCGATCTACCAAGTCCTATAAAGACAAATATATCAAGTGTTCTAGTTGAATTTTCGAACTACGTTTAATGTAATATTTCAACCAAGCCTCCAAACTTCAATATAAACACACACACCAATATGCCCAATGATCATGACAAAAAAACCATTTCAATAAAATCAACATTTTATTGAAAACCATATTTGAATCAAAATAATTTCAATGCCAAACGATTTCAATAAAACACCCTTTTTATTGAAAAACTCTTTCCAATAAAATTAATATACAAATTATAGAAAATAAATAATTTTAAATAATTATTTTAATTCAAGAATCTAAATCACATTTCACATCAATTCACCAAGTTTTGACAATTTGACTAGATCCATAATTCATCACTATTGACGAATTATTCCATGGTTTTAACTATAAATTCCATTCAAATAAACAAATTTAAATCTAAGATAATCAATTCTATAAATAGGAGTTGATATTGACTCTTCCTTCCTTGAAAATTTTGATAAAACACGACAATAGAAGAATAACACACAAGAAGGTGGGTCGATTCTCCAAGAACGACCTTAGTTCTCTTATCCTCAAGAATCAGATCAAGATTCCAATAAATAAGATTAGATATATTACCCTATCATTAACCACACCATATTAAGATTTATTTTATGTGAAAAATATTATATCTACCCATAAGCGATGGAGATATATGAAAACAAGAAGATAGAATAAGGATATCTAATAAAGTGAGACAAAAAAGATGAACATCGGGCACTTACAGTGAGAATTGAGATTAAAATCACCAAGGGAGGGATTTGGGATGATTCCAATTCGTGTTGGGAGGGTTATATAGACTTATAGGGATATAAATATCAAATTATGTATGTTCTGAAGGAAAAAAGAAATAATTAATCCAACAAACGAGGATGTTCCTAGAAAATAGGATCTAGTTTTAACCTCTACGTAATATTTGACCGCACTACTTTGGAAGACCGTGTGACATTCCTTTTTGCCTCAAAATTCCATCCAAATACCAAAAAATCTAAAATCCTTCACCATTACCTTTTTTTGGGAACAACCTTATTTATGAACAATCCTCCTCTATGGATACACCCCACTTTATGGAACACCCACCTTTATAGAAATACACAACTTTATGGAAACTCTCAAATTTATGGAAACAAACAACTTCATGGAAACACCTAAAATTATTGAAACAACAAACATTATGGAAATACCCAAAATTATAGAAACAACCAACGTTATAGAAACTCGTTATTTTATGGAAACTCCCTATTTTATCAAACCCATTCAAAGCCACACCACTTAAAAAATTCCTCATTTACATAAAAACCATGGGGAAAGGGTTATTTAACCAAATAATAGGGGTACTACAAGGTCATAGAATCTAATAACAAATCATTTAATCCATTATTAATGTGTTTATTAAAATTATATTTGATATATTTTGAATTATATTTTCAAGGGATGTATTTTAGTCCATGATAATGGATTTAACGGTATGTTTATTCAGTTTTCTACCTTTCCAAATTTATTTTTCCCTATCTAATTATTCTTTTCATTTTATTGAATTAATGGCATGTTTATTAAATTATTTACCATGTATTATTTATTAGTTTTATTAATTATCATTATATTCCATGATTAGTAACCCTTACTCATAATTTTATCTAACAAATATTTTCATTACATTCCCATAGATATGAAGAAGAGTTCTTTGAATGAGGTTTCAAGGATGTAATTAATTTATTTTGTTATGTATTATGTTTTGTTTTCTATTCCCAATGTAAAATAGGTATCATTTATGTATTTAGATCTCCAAAACTACTAAAATGATTAATCCTTTTTGATTTTACCCTTTGTGTCTAGAAAATATATAAAAATAACACACTAGCCACATGTTACTAGGGTTGGGGTCGTTACACACTACATTTATGACAATTTAGTGTTTGTTTATAATAGTTTAAAATTGTATTATGTTATTATAATAATTTAAATATTCATATATCTTTTATTCACAGTTGTTGAAATTGATATTATATGAATATGGGAGTGATAATGTTCCCTCAATGTATAACATTCACTTATTCTTATTTGTAGGTCATTAAGGAGTATTATGGGTTGTGATGATATGTTAAGATTAACATGAATTTATTTTTAACTCATTTAAAAGAACATTATATGAGATACGAAGAGTAAATTAAAGATGTAATAACTAGAGGCTTATTTAATGGATTGATTGAATAAAATATATCTCATGATATTTCATACAGTGATTGATATACATATGTTGTATTCGTTATTAATAATCATTATTAATCAAATTTATTGCAATACCAAGCCTAATTAGCCACATGATTTTTTATATTACATATGAAAGGTAAAATTGAACATAGAAAATATTTATGAGATTGGATTTTTCATTTATCATGTCGTTGTTTAGAGAACAACCAAGAGGTAATTTTTTCACTCGTATGATAAGATAATGTCATATGGCCATTAACTAAATTAGATTGCAGAAATACATACTTATTCTTTGTTGTGTCAAATATTATGTGATCAACTACTTGGATGAGTGACACGTGATGCTCTTAATGGATATATTAATGATAAGTGATTTATTAATTGACTTGGTTGTTCTATTTTGTATAATTGAGATAAGATGAGAAGACTATACATGATTTAAGTGTTACATTCCGAGGGGTCACTCAATATCATGGTAAAAGGGATTAAATATTTGAAAATATTGTTTATATGATATATCATACAATTAAACTGTATATATATATATATTATTTATAGAGATGAAACTATAATACTTAGTTGATTTAGTATCACTAATGATTTTATAGACACTTCTCATTTCATACATCATTGAAATAGAGAAATCATATTTATATTTCAACACAACCAAGTTCCTTTTTGTAAAATAGTTATTCCATTAAAAAGGGATAAAATTTTGGGCAATGAGTTTGTTAAAAATGTAATGAGTTTTGTGATTCCATATCAAAAAAGGTTTGGATGGATTCATGAATTGTTTTAATTATTTTTATAATTACCATATAGTATTTTAGTTCTATTAAGAGAATATGGGAAGTATATATGAAATTATTCCATATAATTCATGGTAAAAAACTATGATTGTAATTCATCAGGAAACCACATCAACTCATGAATGTTTTTAATAGTAATGAATTAATGTTTATTATTCATTCTGGAATGTACATTCATTGAAGGAGTTCAATTAATGAAATCTAAAGGGATGTAATGTATGAGGGACATGTCATGGAACATGACACATTAATATTATAGTTGAAACTAAATTCAACAAATTTTCTCAAGGAAGGATATATATGTGGATGTGATCCTATAGTAGTATTTTTGTTTTACTAAAAATCCATAGAAAATACTCCCTTACATCTCATATAAATTTCATCATATTTAGTTATGGAAATAGCATCCATTCAAGAATATGAGTATCCTCTTGATATGATCAAGTATCCTTCACTGTGTGTGTTCTATTGAAGGAATGAAGCATATATTTATTTCATCATGTGATATTCATCAATAATTCACCTATAAAGGATGATGAAAGAGGTTACTATTATATATTAAATCTAGGTACATTTTTTTATTATTTTTTATGATAATCTACAAGTAATATTACATAAAAATAGATATTCTAGTTTTTGTTGGGTTTTTCAACTAGATATAATAATTTTATAATCAATTGATACCCAAAAAATCTTACAATTCCAAGGATGTGTGGGATTAGTAGAATTGTATTGGGAGGAAACATGTAATTTATTTTATTTTTTAGAGGATTATGAAAGGAGAAAATGGATCCATGTACTGCATATATCCAACAAATTGATCTTATTTTTATTTATTAGCATATAAATGAATATTTGGAACATTTAAAAGGATTTAAAAATATAAAAAAATAAATATTATCAGTAAAACAATACTATGGGGGAGATTATCTCAACCACATGTTGTAACATATTGGATGTTTTATCAATTGGCTAAGTGGATGATACTTATGAAGAGCCATGAATAATTTGATAAAATAATGTTTTTTAATAATAATAAGTACTTAATTGTTTACCATATCATTTACTACACTATGGTGATTACAAGAAACCCATGGTAGTTATAGTCAAAAACAATTTTGAATGAAAATACTAAATAGAATGCATATTTTATGATGGGTTTGTGAGAGAAGAAAATTTAATGCATAATGTTTTTCATATTTTTATATGTTTTTTGGAAAAAATGGGAATAAATATTACATTATATTAACCATAGTGACTCCAATATGGGGAGAATAAATGGCCCATTAAATGGGAACTATTACATTTCTTTATAAGTATCCATGTTTACCATGGGGTAGCCTAAAATGGGAATCATGGAACCCATACACAGATTATTGTACACATATAAAATATTCTTTTGAATAGAAAAACTATGTGGTGTATACTTCATTATGATTACATAATTCGTATAAAAAATTGGGAATATCAACATAATTGTTTAGGTTATTGAGGATGTGTATAAGTTAAGAATTTATATTTTTAGAGTTGATACAACCTTGTCATATGAGAATGGTGGAAAAATAATTTAAATGTGATTCATCAAGAAGAAATAGATATATTATAGTGATATTGGAATCATATCATTTTTATTATAGTGTAGTTAATATAGTATCAAATAATTCTTTTTTATATTTGACATGGAGGAAAATATATATAAATTTAATGGGTTTATAATGTGTTGTTTTGAAGAAACAATAAGTGGATAATAAGGAAAATTATTTCAATTCATTTATTTTAATGAATTTTTTTTATTTTAATGGGAGGGTCAACAACTGAAAAAAAAAGAATAAGGGGAATATAAAAAATAAATGAAAATAGAGCATAAAGAAATAGTGTTAAAATTAAAATAATATATGATTTGGAAGAATCTTAGAAGACCAATATAGATGTTCAGGACATGATGATAATGTTTAATAAATAAGAACAACACCCTTTGTTCGTCTTTTGTTTATCTTAGATATGTATTATTGTAGAGATTTTTTTATGACATGGTTTTTATTATGTGTATTATAAGAGGGACTATATATACATGAAAAGGCATTTTCATTAGATCATATTTTCATCTATTTGAATAAATTGTGTTTTTTATATTATATAATGATAATCCTAATTATTTGACACATCATCAATATATACAACTTTGAAATTTCCTTTAACATGAATAATATAAAATAAATATGTTTTTCATTTAATATCTATGTCAATATATCATATGTGAGCCAAAGGATTGATAATTTTGATGCCATCTTGAACAGACGAGAACATGATCAAGTTAATCAGAAGAAGAATTAATCACTACAATTCACCAATCCTACTCATAGTGTGTATTGAGAATGTAGTTGAAATGGATATTATCTAGTATATTATTAAATATATATCATAGTCAATTAATGTAATTTACTAAAATAGTGACACCATCAGAAGAAAAACAACATTAAACCATGATAAAATAATTCCCAACAAAACTAAATAGAAATAAAAGTGATATAAATTTGGAATCAATAGTGTTATGTATAAAAAAATATATTTAAAATAACCTATTCTATGAAAATCGAGTCACAAGAAGCACCACCCCCAAAACCTCAACATCAACATCAATAACATGACATCCATAAAAACCAATATTAGATTCCAATATTTAATAATGGATATTTTATATTAAGTCTAGGAAAAAATCATATTACTTTAAACCTCATAATGATTATGGTTTTGTTCATATTATAAATGGAGAAAATTATAATAACACTGGTTAGGGTGAAAAAACGTAACATTATAAAACTTTAAGATCATAATAATTAATATTCTTTCTATATGATGATAGTTTATTATATTCATGATGGATTTGTGATCAAGGAAACCGTATATAAATTTTTTTATTGTGGAGAGCTATCTTTTCAAACCCAAATTTCATATGTGATTCATGTGGCCATCATGAATTCAAATTAGGAAAGTGATTGGTAGGATGTGATAATTTAAATATACCAAATAATTTTACAATTTAATTTAGAATATATCAATGAATATTGATGTAGAAATCATCAAGGTAGGGATAAAAAATATATTTGAGGCCGCAATTTCCTCTAAAACTCTAATAGTACGAACATAAACATCAAGGAACCCTAAAATTTGATGCACCGATTTGTGCAAACATATCAATTAATAGGTATCAAACTAAAAGGGAAAAACCAATCCACATCAACTATGAATTCATTCTATCTTCATTAAGAGGATATGAATAGCCTTATAAAGTGGAACCCTATAGAATGATAAATAAAAACATGTATTATTAAATGTTATTTACCTAATAGATATAAATGAAGGTGATGTAGAAACATATAAATTAGATTATTCCCATCCCACTCATAGGTTAGGATACAATGTTTTTGTATGATGAATATGTAACTATGGCCATCATAGTATTCAAGACAAGATCTTATACCATATTATATAAACAAAATAAACCAAAATAAGAGTGATGAAATATGATTATCTAAGATAATGTTATCCAAATCTAGTTATTTCAAGAGCCTATCGAGATCATATCCAAATCATTGAACATTTTTATTCCTCTTAATTAAGTTATTATGAATCCTAGTTATTTTAGTTTAATAGTAATGAAGCACCATCACCCAATAACTGAAGAGAATCATCTTATAAATCCCCAAAACATTTGATTCCTTAAATTTGAAAATAATAACAATGTAGGAAGAATGAGAAACCATAAGAATATATGGAGAGGTTTAAACTTATTTTTATTATTCATTTATAAATGATAATTTTGGAAATTATTTTCTTATAAAATGAATATAGAGAGGCCCTCATGGAATCATATATGAATATTTTTGATTTAGGAAAACTAGTGGATACAACCATGGCCTATCACATAAATTTGTTTCATGATTTATATACATTTATTTAATTTAATGTGAAATTTCAAGGATCCCTGCTATGGGGGAATATCATACCCATATACATGTTTGGATAACCCAATGTTGGGAATATCCCCTAGATATTAGTCAAAATTGGCTCTAGGATTAATCTTATATTGTCTCAAACAAATTAGATTCATTAAATAATGTATGCTATGTTTAATCCAATAGGGATAATGATATGTAGATACGGTAAGAGAAAATAAATCCATTAGGAATAATTTTTAGGAGATCTGACTTCTAGATATATTTTTGGACACTAAACTCATTATACTTAGATAAGGAAAACTATTAATGGGTGTGATTAGTCAACCATTTCTCCACATTAATGGGGAAACTCTGTCATTGTATGATAAATTCCTGAGGTATTACTATAATTGAAATGTATATGTTATTCATAATGAAATATTCCCTATTAATATATGTGATACTCATTATATCGATGTCATTTATTTAAAATAGGATATATAGAAGCATTAAATTGAGAAATTATGCAATGAATTAAGAATAACATGAATATATATTGCAGAATTTTTGAAAAGAACTCAAAATATCTCATAATAAATCATACCTATGAATCAAAAAATTTATTATCTTTAGAGATGATATTTATAATCAATACACCTATAAAAAATAATCAACATTTCTAGTTTTTTTCCTCATTGTACCCTTCTAGGCTTATCAAACATAACAACCTTCTTCATCACCTTTGGAAAATGGAATCATAATAATAGGTGAGATAAAATAAAACATAATGGTAAACATGGGATATATAATTAAATAATTATTATTGTGAATAATATAATTTTAAGGGTATGAGAATATAGTTAAAAATTATGAGACTAAATGCAACAAGTCATAGATTATAAATCATAAGTCATGGAATGAGGAATTGTTATAATAGGAGACATCTTTTATAATAACGATAAATTAATAATAATAAATCATAATCCATGATATCATATCCTATGGAAATTACATATGTTCTTTTAATACATGTAAGAATATAAATTCATTTCCTTATTCAACAGTAACTATAATGGACAAGCATCACTCTTCATTCTCATAAACATCATGGAGACAGAATCATAGTGGATTAGATTCATTCTAATTCCAATTAGTATAATATTAAGAGTTATCAATCATAACCTAATGCATTGTAGGGAAATATAATTTTTGGACTACCCCTAAAATAATAAAAACCATTTATATGTTTGACATGAGATCACAAAAACATTCAGTATTTCATCATGACATATTCAACACTAGTGAATAAAATAGGCTTTATGAAAACATCATTAAAAAATAAATATCATTATTCTTATAGAGAATTAAATTGGACATAATCATAATATAATATTCCTCCAAAATAATAATAATCCAAAAATAATGCTTACATATATGAAAATTACATTTATAAAATCATTATAAATATTCATTTAAAAGTAATATGAAAGATTATTTTCTTTTTGTATCATTATTTAAATAAAAAAAAATTAATAGAAATTTGAAATATAATTTTTTTTGAAATGGCATTGTAACATATAAATTAATTATAATAAGTAACATTGTAAATGATGGTATAAATATTTGATCATTTTTAATTTGTTAAAAGTATTCTTTTTATCCTTTTGAAATGAGATTAAAAAATGTCCCATCAATAAATGAAATGATGATTTTTAAAAAATATTATTATAGAATTTAAAATATAGTAGAAAATATATCATTAAAGAAATTAAAAAATTAATAAAAACAGTAATATTATAATTTTTATAATCATTGTTCTCGAGGAGAAATATATCTGAAAAAAAATTAAAATAAAGATGTATTTTCATAAAATATGAATTTAATTATTTTGAATAATAAAGTAAATATAAAAATAAAGAATACATGAGTACCACATAAATAAGCATATAATAAGAAAATAGAGGAGTTTTAGGGGGAATTGAGCATCAAGTTTTCCAAAATGTAAATTGATTCCTAAACAATCCAAATAGAAAGTGAGATTGTAGCATTTACCCTTACAATAGGTCCCAACTTACATCATAGGTTATGTAAACTATAATATATTAAATTTATATTTATTATAAATATATAAAATATAAATATTGAAATCTAAAATAATATTCACTATTTCCTTATATTTTATTATAACATATTTCGTAATAATTCATTGTTAAAATAAAACTTTGGTTGATAACTATTCTGTTTTCCAAAGATATTTCATCACAAAAGTTCTGATTCTTTGACCATATTCTTTACTCCAGAATATTAATTATTTTGTAAATATTATATTTATTTATAATGTACACATATATATTGTAACACCGTAATATTTTATCAACTGTTTTTTCAAATTAACATATTTTATTTGATATCTTGTGCAACACACAACACTATGTTTTAAGAATCATGTCATACTATAAAAATATTACTATTTAATATAATAATTAACACATTTATGTTTGAATAAAGGGTATAAATAATATTAAATAACATAAAAAATATATTTTTCACACACACATATAATTTATCTGTTTTGTGACCAATTAATTAAGAATTAAAGTAGACAAAATTTAAAATAAACGAATTATTTTGTATAAAAAACTTTTTTTATTCACCAAAACACATTCAAACTCAAAAAATTAAATAAAATATTTCATGAATTATTTAAATAAAATTTATATATTATATATTCAATAAAATTTTCAAGAGTAATATTATTTGTTTCCTATTCATGAGATAATAATAAATGGAATTTTATTCTTAAAAACAATGTGTTTTTAAAAATGATTGATGTATTATTTTATGTAGTTAATTAAAAATGAAATTTTCAAAATTTTAGAAAATTTCTTTTAGAAAATATAATTTATTTTTATAATATACAATACAATATTATATTAGATTAATGTTTTGATAATTTTTTGGTAAGGTAAATGTTTTAATAATCAACAAAAATACTGCACGTTATTTAGAATCTCCACTTATTTTAAAGAATTTAAAAATATTTATATTTTTTTATAATTAGTTTCAAAGTAAAATAAGATCATTTACATATTTAATATTCAAATTAAGGTAATTTTAATAAATTTAATATTTTATTTTGGTATAAAAACGTTTTATAATTTGTAACATTTTCCCTCTAGAAAATGACTTCTCTACCCTGTATGCAGGAATAATTTAAAATTAAAAGTTTTCACTATTGTGGATGAAATTTAGAAGAATTTAATTAATATAAGGATTTATAATAATAATCTATATTATATAATACTTTTATCTTAATTTAAAATCTAAATGAATAATAAAAATAGGAAAAATTGATTATCACAGCTAAGGATTGATTGAGTTTACCAGGGAGTTGAACAAAGAAGGTATGGGGTAAATTTAACAAGGCAATTTAATGATCCCATTTTATTTAATTATTTCAATATTATTCCATATAAGGTCAAAAAGTAACATATTTTAGATTATTTTTTCAGCTTTGAAACAAGGATGCAATTTTCTATTTTCAAAAGTACCAACTATCTACTGCCGCCTGACTTATAACAGGCAACCCTCTGTCCCATTCTCTTCACACATCAATGCTGATTTTTTATTATAAAGAAAAAATAAATAAATTAATTACATTAACACATATTATATAGCATGGGGAGATGTGAAATAAAATTGATTAAATATATATTTTATACTTAATGATTATTTACAAAGTAGAAGTATTGTTTTAAACTATGCATTTTTTAATTATTTTTATAACACCTGAAAAGACTATTAAATAATAATGATATTATAAATGATTTATATAATATATATTTATACAAAATTATTTTTATGTAATAACTTATATTCTTCTCCACATCTATTAAATGGGATATGAAGTCATCATTTTTCTAAACAGTATACTACACCCTCACGAACCAATATTATAGGTTTTCTACCACCACCTACCTTATATGGATATAATTGTGGATATAATTTTCATATAATATATTTATAATATATTCAATCTTTTGGAGTTGTAATATTAAATCCACCTTTTACCATACTCCCCATTAAGAAACAATAGCTCCAATCATTTGTATAATAGAGTACCTCATTGCAAACCGTTGTGATATGTTTTTCATACATATTTTAATTGGATGGGAATAAGAATATATTATATGAAAAAATATTTTTTTTGAAAGTAGGTATACTTATTCAATTATGATATCACATATGATGCTTATTTTTCATTCCGTGGATGATCGTGTAATTTTGTTCATGTTTACGGTGGACTACAACCTCACAAAGCAATGTTACTTTGTTTACACTAATGATTTTTATGGATGGTAATTAGGGAAATGTTAATGAAATTATGATATATATATATTAAAAAAATTATTTTTTAATGATAATATATTATTTATGTTTATAATATTTCATTCATTTAATATAAGGAAACAACAACCATACGTACATATGACCTACCGTCACCAAGAACTGTGTAGTTCAATTATATATCGAACTTTATAGGATTACTCAAAAAATGTAATTTTATATATTAAATTTATATCATTGATATGATGTTACAATTATCTAATAATACAGAACGAACCAAAACAAAAATGAAAAAATAAGCTTTTATTACTAGAAACATGACTTTTACATGGAATCATTAATAAAAAGGTAATAAAATCCTAGAAGAAAATAATATATGGTATGATAAAATAAAAGTGGTTATAGAATATAATTATAATGAAATTATATTTATAATTCATGAGGATCAAACCTGTATGATGTGTGTTAAGACACAAGGTAAGGGATTTCCATCTAACATTAATTTCTAAGTAGATGTTTTCCTATTCACCATGTGTTTCATTTAAAAGCTGAATAAACTACCAATGAAGGTATTCAATGATTCTAAAACTGAATGTTTTTGGAATTTATATATCTATTTTATGACTTCCCTTTCATGTGGTTGATTATTCAAATGATACAAATGTATAAAGGGATTTTTATCTTATTTTGTATCATTTAGGACATATGTTATGTTATACAACAATATAATTTTATTTGGTTTTTATATATCCCCATTGAAATATAATAGATTGAGTTTATTTATTTTAATTGTCCTTTAAGATACCTTTATTTTTATTCCTTCATGAGGATTTCAATTTAATGTTACCAAAGTGGAAACAAATTTATAATTTGTTTTTATTATTTTTTGGGATTCATTATGTTTATGATTATGAGGATTACTTTGTATGATCTATCTATCACAAAAAAAACTAGTAAATTTAATCTTTTTTGGTTATTTAATGAAAATAAATTGTCCCTCTATTTTCTTATTTTATGTACAAATGATTCCAAAAAAAATTTAATGAAAAACATCATTATTTTTCACTTTAGTTAGAATTTATTTCATCCATATACATGTTTTATAATTTTTTTTTCAAAATTTTTTTAATTGCCCAATTTTATAGTTTAAATTAATTTTTTATTGATTTATTTATTAAAAAAATATAAATTGAATCAACATTTAATATTCCAAATAAGCCTTTTTGGATTTTATTAAACATTTAAGTCAAATCATTGGTTTAAAGAGTACCACATTTACCACATTCTTAACCTCATAAATTCTTAAAGAATAATATATATGTTTCAATGTTTATTTTAAAAGAAAATAAAATTGATTTTTTTTTGTTAAAATATTTTTTTTCAAAGTGGAGATTTTATTTTACTTGAGGAATATTTTAAATTATTTCAATGAATCATTTAGAGGGTTTCCCTGTTATTTTTATTGAAAATGTATTCCAATATATATTATGAATTTTCCTGTTTTAAAAATGTGATATTAAAAAAATCCTTCCCCTTAGAAATGTTCCTATTTGTTTTTATTTAAAAATCATTTTCTCTCTACGATGACATCCTTTGATGTTATATAATATTTACTAGGGATATGAACCAATGATTCCATCATTATTATTTCTTAGGATGGTTTATGATTACAAAGAATTTATGTTTATGAAATCTATTCCATTTCCATGGGTTATACTACGAATAATTTAGGATATTATTTTGACACCCATTTAATTTTTATGTGTTATGAATATTGGAATGTTTTATAAAACTTATTTTTTTCATGGGTTATAATATTATGAGTGTTTTATTATATTGTGTCACACCTATGTACAATTTTCAATATGTGATGGTGGTTATGTTATACACATGGATGGTCATAATATTATAACAAATGATAGTTGGGACCTATATCTGCCTCTAATTAATTGGGTAGTGATTAATATTATATGAGCATAAAGGTTACATGGTAGGTTATCCGATTCCAGAATTAGGTTTACATGTGGTTATCCCAATACAAACATGTTTTAAACAACATGGTCTAAATCCTTAACATAATATTTTCTTTGATTATGTGTATCAAACAATTCCATGACATATTCTAATTTTTTGATTTAATTGATCATTTTAATTTAATCCATTATTGTTTATTTCTAATGAATTCACATGACTAATACCATGACTCATGTTTATTATCCATCATATATAGTGTATGGTTTTAAAATATTATTATTATATTAATATAACCATATAATAATGTTATATTGATATCTCGTTTTCTATCATTGATGATCATATAATAACACTATTATGTATATTTTCTTTCCCCAGGATCTAAAGAAAGATATTAGGTTGGATATGTCAATAAAGGATTCTAGTTATAAACAACATAGTTGGAAATAATATATCTTAGGTATGGGGTAGTATTTTATGTGTCCTTGTTAACAATGGAATTAGAATAAAATTTATTTCTCATGGGTTATTATTTTATATAATGAGTATCCTTCTACTAAAATATAATATTGTTTGAGATGATGGGGAATTTAGCGTAAGTATACAAGTAAGGTTATGTTAAACTTATAAAATATTATTAAAAATAGTTGTGACATCCCAATGGATATTTAAATGGATATGTCTAGGGATATGATTAATGATAAGTCAAAAGATGCATCAATGTATATGAAATTTTCATTCAATTTGGTTAATGAACATTAAAAGTGGTTTCCAAGATATTACATCAATATCAGGATACGAAACCTGGATGGGGATCTATTACAGTTGTATCGAGTGGTGATGTTTTCCAAAAGGTAGAATTAATATATCCTTAATCTATACTACATTCTTGAAAAATTTACTTGATTTACACCTATTTTGAATCTCCCGAGGGATTAGATTTGGATATTCACAAAGTCATTGACATCCATCATTAAGGACTTGAATAATGACCATTAATAGCCTAGGTTAATACTGAGATGTCTAACATTGAAAATAGGTTTTCATCATTAATAAATTATATAATGGATTTTTATGATTATGTGGATCCCCAAAAAGATTATTTTATGTCACACAATTTGTTTTATTTATACAATGGTTGGAACCAGATGAAACCATGTTAACAATGAATGTTATAAGAAAATTTGTAATGTGAAAACAAATGGGATACTAACTAGAGTAAATGAAATTATTATTATTCCAACTCTACTATAATAATATAGTATTAACAACTTTATCATTAACTAATGATTGGAATATCCATAATTGAGATTGAAATAATTTTCCAAGAGATTGTGTTGTGCTGACCATGAGGAAAGAAGATTTAGTTTTCTATACATCAAGAATGTGGAATGAGGCACTTAATGGAATGAATCAAAGTAACTAGAAGATAAGTTATTTGTTGAAATATAATGGAAATAACATGTAATTTCTAAGGAAAAATTAAAATATATGTTAAGGTAATGGATATGAATACATTTCTTCATAAGGTATAATCAATGGATTATTTTAATAAATGGGAAATCCATGGGTATTATGTATATCCATGTCATTGGGGAAACTTCCAAGAGAAATATCAATATATTTGTTTGAGTAATGTGTTTTATATTAATTATGATGATACTATAAATAAAATATTAAATGAATGAGGTATTAAAGGAAAAGTGGATTATACATATTCAATTTTTTATGAATGAATTGAAATTAAAGAAGTGTTTATGTATTTATTTTCATTAATTAGGAAATATATAATGAATTTACATTTTATATATTTCATTACTGATTTGAAATAATACGTTGTATGATATCGATGACATTAAAAAGTTATTTAATGAAATAGTGATTTTTTTTATAAAACCGATGATAAAGGGAAGTAAAACCGTTAATATTTTCCTGATGTTGGGATAAGATATGATTGATGTGGATTAATTAAATTGGATATTATTTATTTACTTATAACTAATTAATGATTTGATTAAAATGTGTTTTATAATTTTATTGATTATTTTTATGATATTTTTGGTTTAATGTAGACTATAGACTAATTTTTTATTTATTTGAAGAATGAAATACATGTATATCTACAATTAGGTTTTATCGGAATATAGGCAATTATAATGTTTCAATAGAATACATGATGAATGTATTCATATGTTTACAATTTAATAGTTAAGAGATTCATTATAATGTTTGAGGGATTAATGAGAAGTTTAATTTGGAATTTCGTGACCAACTCTCTAATTTTTTTATTTCAATATTGGTTAAACTTGGACGATTCATAAGCTTAAATATTCATAGAATAGTTCAAGGTAGACTTTATATGAGGATTTGGAGATTATTATTTTACTTAACTATATTTGTAATGAAAAATGTATTTATATAATAATAAATTTTATTTTCAATTAGTATATATGAATAATATATTAATATTATGTTAAAGGGGACACTTTTTCAGATAGCATACTTGACAAAAAATAGTGGGTTTCTCTAAAATCTTATTTTGCACATAACATTGTGTTATTCTGGAAAATAAGGCAATAATATTTTTTTTAAATGGTAGTTAATGCCTAACTGTTTGAATGGAGGGAATTAATAGTATCAAGTGAATTTTTAAATATTGTTTACCCATGTATAAATAATAATTCCTTGGTAACTAAATTTATTAGAAATGGAAATAAAAACCAATTGAATATAAATGACGTGTTCTTATGAAAATCTATTTATAAGAGAATAATTTTTTTTATAAAACCATATCACTCATTATGGATTTTAATTTAATGAAAAATATATGTTATATATTCAATATAATGTTTTAAATTCATCTTATATGTTTTCTAGATACAATATAAGAACAAACTCATTTTCTCAAATAAAACAAGTATTTTTCTAAAAATTCAGTTTTACCACTTTTTGATGGAGAAAAATTTGTAAACTCAATTTTTAAAACTTTTATATGTTTTATGTGAAAATATAAACTTCTTATTCAGAAGGGGGACATCAAAATTTAATTTTTATGGATGTTTTGATATTTTTTTGATAACTATCATGTTTTGATGAATAATGAAAATACGCAAAATTTTAATTGAAAAAAACTTTTTCCATAGAGAAACTATATATGGTTAAATAATTTTTTTTAATAGTTATAATGTATAAATAGATTATATTTTTATCATTTAATCCAATGTTGGTCATTGGAAGTAATTTTCCATTGAAATTGGATGTAAACACATGTAAATATTTTGATAGTTATTACTTTTTAAGAACCGTCCATTTGGTTCTGATAAAGGAAATTAATTTTACATTAATTACTATAAAATATTTTTTTTAATATCAAAAAATTAATTCCATATCTGGAATCAGGAGGTCCAAATTATTTTAATAGATACTTTTATATTTCTAAAAGCTATTAATAGTAACTTCATTAATTATTTTATTTACAGGGGTTAAAGGTTAAGTATTGTAAATAAGGATTAAAATAATATTAAAATAAAATAAAACTACCCTAAAAAATGTCATAATCCTATTGGATGAGATAGTTTAGAACTTTTCCATCCTTGGGTCGATTTTGGGGCCCGAGGGAGAGACTTGGATGTAAAAATTCCATTTTATAAGATTTAATTTAAGTAGAAGAGAAATATAACATAAAAATGTATATTGTAATAAAATAGTTTTTATATGGGGTTATATAAGTGATTTATTTGACTATAAATATAAATTATAAATATAAAACGATTTCCAACATCATTATATTTTATTTATATTTTTTAGTCATAAAATAAAAAAATTTAATTATGACACAATGATGATGCAATGATATCTTCATTAATAATGATTTCAAATAAATGTTATTATAAATATTAAAATAAAAGTAATTTCATTATTATGATGCCATAAATTAATTTTTAGCATGATATTGACAGAATTTATGTCATTTAAATCCTTTTTCTAATGGAATATTGTATTTATTACATTAACAAAAATCAATTAAAAAACACTCTCAAAATTGACATAAATGAATTTTTAAAACAAATAGTATATTATTAAATGTTATTATAGTCATAAAATTATATTATTCTTCCAAAAAACATATATAATGCTAAAAGTTATATTATTTATCCATTTATTGTTCTCTTGGTATTTTATAGTAACTATAGAAACTACATATTATAAAAACGGAATATAAAATGGTAAGTGTTAATGTATTTAACTAAGGGATAAAGCTAAAAGATAAGGTTATCTTTGAGACATAAACGTATATTAATCCTATATGTTGAGTGGTTTTCTACCCAAAATAATATTATCTTTTAAATAAATTAGTGTGTGACCATTTTATACCTAAAATTATTTTATTATAAAATAATATTTCAAAACATTCCTAAAGTTACCCTCCTCCCCATTATAAAATGGAATCACTTATACACATTTACTCACACCTATAAAGCCTATTTTATAGCCCAAATTCTACTGAAATAATCTTCCAACACCCCTACCATACTACTAGAATCCATACCATTGTAATAAGGCAATTCCCGAAATCCTTTTGGCACAAATCAAAAGAAGTTACCCGATTTAAAGGTAACATCTTCTCTCAAGTTCTTTTCCTTTATTTCTCTTATCCACCACCTATGATCTTATTATTATTTGATTATATAATAAAACCGGTATCCTAAATATATATGATTTATTTTAAAATAATTATTATAACTACACTTACACACACCTCTATCTTATGGATGCGAACATACTACTTCTGTGGACGATGAACTACTGGCTCATGAAACGATTATTGTTCCATTTTCTCCAACCACCTCTCATGGTCGCAATTATGATGGAAATATAATTATATATGATATATATTATATTTATATTGTCTCTATGCTTCTTAATTTCTCATTAACAACATATCTTTAAAATATTTCATAAAGTTTAAATACGATAAATTCATTTGAGGAAGTTCCGACAACCGACCACTTAAAGTGATGTGATTCATTTATTACATACATGGAATGTATAAAAGATAGAATTAATGAAATTTTGTAACATATATAAAATAATATATTATAATTTAATTATAATATAACTATGAATAATTTATTTTTCATTCATTTAAATATTAAAAATAAATGAATGTAGCATTCTTGTGTACTTACAACTTACCGTTTCAATGAACGATACATTTAATTTCTTTTCTCCAAATGGTATGGAGTATTATATATATATATATATTGGATCTAAATAAATATATACTATATATATATGTTACATTAATCATGAATAATATTCTGGAGATAATGGACTATTGACCTCATGGACAATTTGTAATTATAATATGTTCATTTTTGATAGAAGTACTGAATATAGACAAAATGACAGATATAAACATTAATAATTATATTACTAGTATAAAAAGGTAATAAATGAAATAAAAGGAATAATAAACTTGGAAAATTTACTAAATCTTGTAGAAATTAATCTAAGTTTAGTATTCTGGAATTTAAGGAACAAACGAGACAAGTCAGACTCAAGGTAAGCGATGTTCTTAACACAATTTCCATTGATTGGGATAATCTTCAACTTTATGATTATACCATGTTATGATTATCTATGAAATAAAATTTTATGTACTATCTTGAATTTATACATTACTTATGTGTACTTATGGTGAATATGCATAATCAATCTTTTTTATTTAAAAAAATAGTTTAAGGGACATCGTCTCAATCTCCTTTCATTGAGGAATATTTTGATTTATACACGATATTATTTTATACGGTGTATAATTATACCCTTTTTATTTTAAATTAATTCAAATTTTTTTAAAAGGATTCATTTTTTACAAATCGTTATACTAAACGAAAAATATGATGATTCTTTTTATTGTACATGAAGACAATGACCATTCCACCACCACAAGTATTATCTGATATTTGGCTTCCCTAACAAAAAATAATGTTCTTAAAAGGAAAATAATTAACATCTACCGTTTTTATGTATTTTTTTTTATTGAAAATGGTTTTGAGAAAGCATTGATTATGTCAATATTTTGAAATGATATATTTCTATTTCAATGTGGAAATATAATCATTCCTTTAAGATTGTTTTATGTGTCATGATTATGTTATAGTTCTTGGGAATTTTTTACGTATACAGGGGGTTCTATGATTAAATAAGGATGAGTGAGCCCAATATTTCACTCCAATTACTTGAGTAATGTGACATAGGAAAACGTAAATATTTCTCCAAATAGAATTTGGGAATATACTATTATGGGTATTCCAAATGTAAATCCATATGTAGTTGTGAAAGCTATAATGTATATATGTTAGGGATGCCAAAAGTTACCTTTATGATTTATGATTTCAATGAGTTATTCATAAATATTATGATTTCAGGAGTTATGTTTAAGATATTGTGTTTTATGATTGCGAATTATGAATTTTTTTATTTTTATGTATTCATGGACTAATTTTTTATTCTCTTATTTTATTTCCCTTACTGAGGTTTTTAACAGAATCCAATATTTTGGAAATTTTTTTGACAGGGTCTAAATATGGGTAAGAGAAATTAATAATTCAAGAATATATTTAACAAGAAAATAATTGGTGTTTTATTTAAAGAGTATCATCATTGTGGAAAAAAATTTAGAGCAAAATTGTATACATTGTAATATTTGAGAAGTAATGTCATAGTTGTGGACTAATTATCTATAAATATAAACATTAAAATCTCCACTATGTGTGTTCTTGACTGAACTAAATATTAAGTAATGATTAAGGTCTTGGACTTATAGTTGGTATCAAAGGAAAGGTTTAGAAAATATTGGATATTAGGAAATTTTCTTAAGGGATAGGGATATGGTCGTGGTTTTATAATTTTAATGTATATTATAAGATCAATGTCTTAAAAAACTAGTTTTAGTCTTTATGATATGAAATATTAAGGTAAGTAATTATATTTTTGGAGACATTGATCATTGATTAAATTATGGTTTATTATGTTTTGCGATGAAAAATGCGAGGTATGAGATAAACATTGAGGTGAAAATATGTTACAGTTATTTTTGAAGAATTTATTTCATTTTTTAATGTTATTAGAACTATACAATTTTTGAACAATGAAAAAATCGAGACTAGGTGACAACCCGTCACATCATTCGAATATGTGGGAATCAAACCCACAACTGAAGTGCAATTGGGATTTATTTCCTACCACGTACCTACTTGAAGTCCCTGGTTAGTAAGACTTATTTTTATTAGTTAAATGATTTTAGGGATCAAGAATAAGTTTATTTTGGGAAATTAGGTTTTATCAAATGGATATCCTTTGTATAGGAAAATTACATGTTGATTTGGTGATATATATCATTTTGGTATACGATCGCTATTTTGGGAACCCTATATGCTTAAAAAAAGAGAATACCATGGGATTTCATTTGGGGAGTAATGGTTGAATTTTATTTTTAAATAACATATTTCTTTTATTGTGGGATTACAAAAATTTCGGTTATTTATTGAAATTATTATCCTATCATAGAGAATTTGTGATTAGGTTAATTAATTATCATTATGAAACTTTAAGAGTAGTCTATGATATATAGAGTTAAATGTTAAGATTTATCGTGGGTGACTATGTGATAAAATCCTTCTAAATTGTGGGCATTAATATTAATATGGATTATTTTGAATAATGATATGGAAAATTGTTTATTGAATGGTCTTTGTTGAAAATTGGGTATTTTTTGTTGAATCTTTGAGATTAAGAGTAGAATTTATTTTTATAAAGGATTATCCTTTTTAAAGATTATCTAATATTGTACTAACAATTTTGGTTTTGGTTAATTTATAAAGACATGGAAAATATATAGTTCATCTTTTTGGGATTATGTGATTCTGTAGATGTTTATTCTAGCACATCAGGTGTGAAAAATTCATCTTGAATACAGATCATTTGGATAAACGATACATTTTTTGTAGAAATTTTTTAAAGGATGAAACTAGACATGAAAAGTAAGTATATTTTCTTATGTTCCTACTAAATCTCATAAATAAAATGATCAACATTATGAAATGGAACGTAAAAAAATCAATTTACTTTTCATACTAGGGAATCAAAGACCGTTTAACACATTACATGTTTGCAGTTTTCTGGTTGTTAACCTTCTTTTGATCATATTTTATATCGCTCTCCATCAGAACATGATAGCTCGTTTCTCTTCTATATCCAAGTTTTATACATATAATTGTAATATATATTCTCTCACTTAAGATTTTTTACTTCACTTATTTTCTTTTATATTGATAGGTTTATTGACTCTTTTTCTGATGCGGGATTTTTAATGAATTTTCTGAGCCAAATTTTATAATTGTGAGGATGCAATTTCCAAAAGAAGGAAATGATGTATTAACCTAGGTATTTATATAATAATAAATTTTATTTTCTATTAATTTTTATGCATTATATATTTGTTTTATATTAATGGGGATTATTTTTTCAATAGCATTCTTGACACGAAATAACAGGTTTCTCTGAAATCTTATGTTGCACACAACATTGAGTTATACTGAAAAATAAGTCAATAATAATATTATTTCTTTAAATGTTAGTTAACAAATAGACATTAAAATTTAGGGAATTAATAGTGTAAATTTAATTTTAAAATATGGTTTTCTCAGGGTTAAATATTGATTCATTGGTTACCAAATATATTAGAAATAGAAATAAAAACCAATTGAATATTAAGGATGTGTTTTTATGAAAACATATTTACCGGAGAATAATTATGTTTAAAAAATAATATAAATCAATATGGATTTTTATTTAATTAATAAATTATGTTATAAACTAAATAAAATGTTTTAAATTCATCTTATATATGATATAAGAACAAATTAAATTTTTTGGATAAAAAAATTATTTTTCATGAAATTCATTTTTTTCACCATTTGATGGAGAACCCTTTTAAAATTTAGTTTTTGAAAACATTTTCTGTTCTATTATACAAAATAAAATTATTCTTTATAATAATGTCATCAAAATTTAATTTGGATGAATTTATGATATTTTTCTGGTTACTATCATGATTTGTTGAATAGTAAAAATATAATAAATTTTAATTGAATACAACTTTTTCCATTGATAAAACATTTATGGTTAAATAATATTATATAATGGGATAACCATATAAATATAATATATTTTTATCATTTAATCCAATGTAATTCATTGGAAATAATTTCCAATTGAAATTGGACATAAAGACATGTCAATCTATTGATAGTTATTATTTCTTAAAACATCGCTTTTGGTTTTGACAATGAGAATTAATTTTAAATTAATTACTAAAACTTATCCATTATTAATTTCAAAAAATTGATACTAAATTTTTAATAGTGACGTCCAATATGTGGTAATATGTAATTTTTATTTTTGGACATTGTGAAGAGTTACTTCAGTAATTATTTTATTTACCACGGTTAAAAGGTAAATCTGGTAAATAAGGGTAAAAATAATATTAAAATGATTTTAAACCACCATAACACATTTCCTATCCCTATTAGATGATATATATCAGACCCTGGGCATCCTCAGGTCAAATATGGGACTCCATGAAGCCATTTGGAAGTGAAAACGACATTTTATAAGAATTAATTTAAAATAAAGATAAGTATAACATAAACAAGTATCTTTTAATAAAAAAATATTTATATGAGGTTATATAAGTGATCTATTAAACTATAATTATTCATTAGAAAATTTAAAATATTTCTAACATAATGAATATTTATTTATAATTTTTAGACATTAAATAAATAAATTCAATTATGACACAATGATGATGTATAGATAGCTTCATTAATAAATGATTCAAATAAATGATAATAAAAATATTAAAATAAATTTATTTTGTTTATTTTGATGAAATAAATGATTTTTTTCGATTATATTAATATATTATATTTAATTTAATTCATTTCATTCGAAGGAATCATGTTTTTGTGACTTTAACAAAAAACAATTATTAAATAGTTTCAAAATTTACAGAAATGAGTTTTCAAAACTAATACTATTTTATTAAATAATTTAATTATATAAAAAATATAGGATTCATCCAAATATCTTATAAAATTATATAAAATTTATTAATTATATACATACGGTTCGATTGTCATTTCATAGTAACTATTGTAACTATATATTATGGAAACGCAATTAGACGTGGTAAGAGTTAATGTTTTTAACTAAGGTTAAAGCTAAATGATAAGGATACATTTGATACATAAACTTGTAGAAAACCTATTTTATAAGATTTTTTTGACCCAAAAACATATTATATTTTAAATAAATGAGTTTGGGACCATTTGAATGAGAAAATCATTTTATAATAAAATAATATTTCAAAATATTCCTAAAGTGGCTCTCCTCCCTCTTATAAAAGGGTATAACCTCAACCCATTTACTAAAACCTCTAAATCCCCTTTTATTATCCAACTTTGGCTCAAATAATCTCCCAAAATCCCTCCCTTAATCTTAGATTCCTTAATTTTTGTATAAGGAAATTCAAGAACGCCTTTTGTCTCAAATCAAAAGAAGTTACCCGATTTAGAGGTAAAGTCTTCTCTCAAGTTCCATTCCTTTATTTTACTTCTCCACTACCAATGCACTTATTATTATTTTATTACATAAAGAAAATATTATCCTTATTATAGTATGATATATTTATGATAATTATTATAAATACACTGAAATAAACCTCCATCTAATTGATACGAACATATTGTTTCTGTGGATGACGAACTAATACGTCATGAAATAATGATTTTTCAATTTTCATTTACCACCTATCATGGTGGCCATTATGATGGAACTATATTTATATATGATATATATTATATTTATTTTCTCTCTATACTTATGTATTTTTTATTTACATAATACCTTTATTCTTTCCATAATGTGTAAATATGATAATTACATTTGAGAATGTGCGGACTACCACCCCCTAAAAGTGATATGTCTCGTTCATTCCATACATGTAACGTATAAAGGATGGAGTTATAAACTTATGTAAAATATATAAAATATTATATTATAATTGAATTATAATACACTTATATATCATTTATTTTCCATTTTATTTAAATATGAAAAACATATGAAAGTTGCGTTCATTCGTATGCACAGCTTACCATTTCTTGGAAGGGTGCACATAATTTCTTATATCCAAATGTTATGGACTATTCTAAATAAATATATATTGTATATATATATATAATTTATATATATGATAAGTAAATCATGAGGAATATTATGGATATAATGTAATTTTTACCACATGGATAATTTGTAATTATAATAAGTTCATTTTCGAATCAAATATCAAATATCAATAAAATGACTTATATGAACATGAATAATTATATATTTTTTATAACAAGATATAAGTTGTATAAAAGGATTATTAAATTTGAAAATTTTTATGAAGAATGTAGAAATTAACCTATGTTTATTATTTACAAATATAAAGAATGAACGAGACATGTCTGACTCAAAGTTAGTGAACTTCTTAAACAAATTTCAGTTCATTGGTTTAGTATTATACTTTTTGATTATCTATTTTAATGATAATGTAATAAATAAATTTTTAACTCCTATATTTTATTTATAAATTACTTATATGTACTTATAGTGAATACACATAATAGATATATTTTATTTACAAAATGATCTTTATAAGGGACTTCGTCTCAATCTCCTTTCATTGAGGAATAATTTTATTTATAAAAACCCTTATTTTGTATGGTGTATAATTGAAATTTTTTCTTTTAAAGTAATTTAATAGTTATAAAAAGGAATTTTTTATTAAGTGTTTTACTAAAATATAAAGGGAATGTTTCTTTTTAATGTACATAATGACAATGACCTTTCTGCCACTTTGAGCATTATTTCATTTTTTGCTTCTTTAACAAGCCATACTATATTTAAAAGGAAAATAAATACCATATACCCAATTTCATATATTTTTTTATTGAAAATGGTTTTGATAAATAATTGATTATGTCAATATTTTTAAATGATATATTTTGATTACTATTTGGAAATGTTATCTTTCCTTTATGCATGTTTTATGTGTTATGATTATTGTACAGTTCTAGGGAATGATTAAGTATATGGGTGTTTATTTTATAATCAATGGGTGGGTGGGCTTCGAATATCTCTCCAATGCACTAGGAAATGTGATAGAGGTAAACATTAATGTATCTCTTAAGAGATTTAGGGAATATATTGTGATGGGTATTACAAACGTAACTCCATATGTTACCGTGAATGATACTTTGTAAGTATGTTATGGATTCCACAAGATACAGTTATGATTTATTATTTCAATGTGTTAGTCATAATTTTTATGATTTCATGAGGTATGTTAAAGAGATAATGTTTTATGATTGAAAAGTAAGATTTATTGATTTGTATGTATTCAGGGACTAAAGTTTTCTCCCCTTGTATTATATCCCTTACTGTGATTTGTCAGCTCATCCTATGTTTTGTAAATGTTTTTCACATGGTAGAATGAAGGGTAAGATAAATATTGAATTCAAGAATATTTTTATCAAGAGAAGAACTGTTGTTTTAATTAATGATTTTTTGATGTTTTGAAAAAAAATGTTTAGACTAGAAGTGTGTAATTTGTAATATTTGAGATGTAATGTTATAGTTATGGCCTAATTATCTGAAACTCTAAACATGAAAAGATCCCCAATTTTAATTCTAGAAATAACTCAAGATTAAGTAATTATTAAGGTTGGGTAATTATAGTTGGTATCATGGGAAATGTTTAGATATTTTGAAAATTAGTTAGTTTTCATTAGGGTTATAGATATGATAATGGGTTTATATTTTTAAACAATATTGTAATTTAATGTCATTTAAATCCCTTTTGACTCTTAATGATCTGAAATATTAAAGTGACTAATGGTATATTTAGAGTCATTCACCTTTGAAAAAATTATGGGTTATTAATTTTTGGGATGCAAAATGTGAGGTATGGGATAAAAATTGAGGTTAAAATAAGATATGGTTATTTTTGAGGATTTTATATCATTTTTTAAATATTATTAAAATTATATAGATTTTGAAAAGGCCAAAGTTAGAACTGGTGACAACCCATTGTGTCGGACAAAGAAATGGGAATCAAACCCACAAACGAAGTGAAACTGGGATTTATCACCTACCGCAAGCCTATATGAATTTCCTGGTTAGTATGAAATATTCTTTTTTAGTCAAATGATTTTTTGGATCAAGAAGAATTTGATTTTGGGAACTTTGTTTTATCAAATAGATATCGATATTATAGGAAACCAAGTTAGTGATTATGTGATAAATGTCATTTTGGATCATGCTCCCACTTTTGGGAACACTATTTACCTAACCAAAATAGAATACTATGGGATTTCATTTGAGGAGTAGTGGTTGAATTTTATTTTGGAAGTATCTATGTTTTTATTGTGGAATTATATTAATTTGATTTTTTGATGGAAATTATTATCTTATGATATAGAATATGTGATTAGGTTATCTATATTTCAATATGAGTCATTAAGAGTTGCATATATTATTTGGAGATAAATGTTAAGATTTATCTTTAAAGATTATGTGATCAAATCCTTCTGAATTTTGGGTTTCAATCTTATTTTGGATTATTTTGATTAAATTTATGTTGAATATTGTATTGGATGACCTTTGTTGAACTTTGGGTATTGTTTTTTGAAATATGGATATTAAGAGTAGTATTTCTTTTTATAAAGGATTATACTTTTTGGGTATTATCTGATATTGTGCTAACCATTTTGGTTTTTTTATTGTCTAAAGATAGGGGAAATATATATATCATCTTTTTTGGATTATGTGATTCTATAATATTTGATTCTTGTTCTTTAGTTGTGACTAAGTCATCTTGAATACTCATCGTTTGGAAAAACGATGACTTTTTGGTATAAATTTATTAAAAGATGAAACTCAATAAGAAAAATTCTTATATTTCCTTATGTATTTAGTAAATATAATTAATAAATTCCTCATAATTATTAAAAGGAATTTAAGACAAAAATGTTGTCTATTTAGTTTTCTAATAGGGAATCAAAACCGTTTAACCCATCACAAGTATGTGGTTTTTTGGTCGTTGACTTTCTCTTGGTCATGTTTTCTATCGCTATCCATCAGAACATGACACTCTGTTTCCCTTTTATATCCATGATTTACTACATGGAATCCTAATATATGTTTTCTTGGGTGACCTTTTTTACTTCCCTTTCTTTCTCTTAAAGTGACAGATCTATTGAATCTTTCTTTCGATGTGGGATTTTGAATGATGTTTTAGTGATATTATTTTAAAATTACGAGGACACAATTTCTAAAAGCGGTGAATGATGTAATAACCCAAGTATTTATATAATTATAATAATAACTATTTTTTATTAATATTTATGAATATGATATTAATTTTATATTAATGGAGAATTTTTTCCGATATCGTACTCGACACACAACAACAGGTTTCTCCCAAATATTAAGTTGCACACAACATTGAGTTATACTAAAATATAAGACAATAATATTATTATTATTTAAAATTGTAATTAATGCCTATTCATTTGAATGGGGTGAATGAATAGTATCAAATGAATTTTTAAATATTTTTCACACATGTTTAAATAATGACTCATTGTTTAGAAAATTTATTATAAATAGAAATAAATACAAATTGAATATAAAGGATGTGTTTTTATGAAAACCTACTTAAAAGAGAATAATTGTGTTCATAAAATCATATCACACTTTATGGATTTTTATTTAATTAAAATATATGTTTTATATTAAATAGATTGTTTTAAATTAATATTATATGTTTTCTAGATATGATAAAAGAAAAAATTTAAATTTTTCGGATAGATGAAGTATTTTTCTAAAAATGAAGTTTTACAACCTATTGATGTAGAACCCTTTTTAAATTTAGTTTTGACACCTTTATATGTTATATTTGATAAAAAACATCATCTTTAGAATCGTGAAATCAAAATTTACTTTGGATAAATTTTTAATATATTTATGATAAATATCTTGTTTTGATGAATAGTAAAATTAGGCTAAGTTTTAATTGAAAACAACTTTTTCCAATGAGAATGAATATATGGTAAAATCATAGTATTTAATAGTTTTAATGTATTAATGGAATATATATTTATCATTTAATCCAATTTTGGTCATTAGAAGTAATTTACTTTTGAAATTGGACATAAACACATGCCAATCTTTTGGTAGTTATTACTTCTTAAAATCCCAAATTTTGGTTTTCACAATGGGAATTAATTTAAAAGTAATTATTGAAACTTATTTGTTTTGAATTTGAAAGAAATTGATTCTATATTTTGAATATGGATGTCCACATTGTGTGAATATTCAATTTTTTATTTATGGACATTATGAATAGTGACATTAGTAATTATTTTATTTACCACTTTTAAAGGGTAAATCTGGTAAATAAGGATAAATTTTTTTTATTATAATATTAAAATACCCTAACACATGAACTAATCATATTATAGGAGATATTTCCAACCATGGGATCCTTAGGTCGATTTTGTGACCCCATGGAGTCGCATGGATGTGAAAGTTACATTTAATAAGAATGAAATTAAAGTAAAGATAAATAAAACATAAAAATATATATTTTAGTAAACCAATATTTATATGGGGTTATATATGTGATTTTAATGTACTATAAATAGTAATTAGAAATATAAAAAAAATTCCTACATCATGATATTTTATTTATAATGTTTAGAAATTAAACGAATAAATTTATTTATAACACAACGATGATGAAATGATTGATTTAATAATAAATGATTAAAATAAACACTAATATAAATAATAAAATAAATTTAATTTGACTATTTTGAAGTCATACAGGAATTTTTTTATTATATTGACATATTATCTCTCATTTAATTCCTTTGGTTCAAACGAATCATGTTTTTATGACATTAAAAAACTTCATTTACTAAATACTGTCAAAATTGACATAAATGAGTTTTAAAACAATTAGTATTTTATAAAATGATATAATAGTTCAAAAAATATAACATTCATAGAAATAACGTAAATAATGTTTTAAATATAATTAATGATCTTATTATGGTTAACATGGAATATTATAGTGACTATAGTAACTTTATATTATGAAAAATCAATAAGAAATGGTAAGAGTTAATGTTTTTAACTAATGGTTAGAGATAATGATAAGGTTAAATGTGTGACATAAACTTCTCTAAAACCTATTGGTAGAAAATATTAGACCCAAATAATATTATTTTTGAAATAAATTATTTTGGGACCATTTGAAACCGAAAATCATTTTATAATAAATTTATATTTCAAAACATTCTTAAAGTGACCCTCCACCCTCTTACAAAAGGGAATAAACACTACCCATTTACTCAAACCAATAAATACACATGGATCATCGAACTTATACTTAAATAAGATACCAACATCCCTCCCTTCCTCCTAGAATCCTTAATCTTGGCAGAAGGATATTCAAGAAATCCTTTTGGCTCAAATCAAAATAAGACACCTGATTTAGAGGGAATGTCTTCTCTCAAGTTCCTTTCCTTTATTTTACTTATCCACACACTCTGATCTTCTAATTATTTGATTAAATAACAAAAATAATACCCTAAATATAATATGATGTTTTATAAGATGGATTCAAACTATACTTACAAACACCTTTATCTAATGGATACGAACATACTACTTCTGTGGATGGTGAACTACTTCCTAATGAAAGGATAATTGTTCAATTTTCCCATACCACCTCCCATGGTGGCCATTATGATGGAAATGTATTTATAAATTATAAATTTTATATTTATATTGTCTTTGTTCTTATTTATTTTTCATTTATATAATACCTTTATTGTTTCCATAATGGTTAAATACGATAATTTAATTTGAGGAAGTGCAGACTACCTCCCCCTCAAAGTGATTTGACTCATTCATGCCATAAATGGAACATATAAAAGATGGTGTCAATTAAAATATGTAACATATGTAAAATATTATATTATAATGGAATTATAATATACCTATTTATCTTTTATATTTCATTTCTTTAAATATGAAAATGAAATGAAAGTAATGTTCATGTGTATGTACAACTTATCATCTCCAAGAAAGTTGCATTTCATTTCTTATTTACAAATAGTATGGTGTATTCTAAATAAATATATACTGGATCTAAATGCATATATACTAGATATATATTATACATAAATCATGAATAATATTCTAGAGATAATGAACTTTTTACCACATGGACAATTTGTAATTATAATAAGTTTATCTTTGATTTAAGTACCAAATGGCAAGAAAATGAACGATATGAAATTAAATAACTATTTTTTTTTTAAATAAGTTAATAATTTATATAAAAGGAATAATAATCATGAAAACTATTTTGAATCATGTAGAAATTATCCTTAGTTTATTATTCAAAAATATAAATATTGAATGCGACAATTCAGACTCCATGAAAGGGAATGTCTTGACCCATTTTATATTCAATGGGTTAATCTTCTACCATTAGATTATGTCATGTTATGATTATGTATGAAATTCTGTTTTCTGTACTATAATTCAGTTATACATTACTTATGTGTACTTATAGTGAATTTATATAATCAATGGATTTTATCATAAAAATGATCTTTATAAGGGACTTCATATCAATCTACCTTCATTGAGGAATATTTTGATTTTAATATGGCCTTATTATATACAGTGTATAATTATACCCTTTTTATTCTAAATTTACTCAAATTTTTTGAAATGGAATATATTTTTACAAATAATTTTACTAAACAAAAAAGGGAATGTTTATTTTTAATGTATGCGTCAACAACGACGTCTCCTCCACTGCAAGAATTATTTATATTTGCCTTCCTTAACAAGTCGTAATGTTTTTAAACGGAAAATTAATTCCATAAAACCATTTTATGTATTTTGTTACTAAAAATGGTTTTGATAAAGCATTTATTATGTCAATATTTTGAAATTATATATTGTGATTTCAATGTGTAAATGTTATATTTCTTTTGTGCTTGTTTTATTTGATATAATTATGTTATGGTTCTAGGGAATTGTTTAGGTATACAAGTGGTTATGTGATAACTTGATGGTGGGTGAGCCCAAGATAGCTCTCTAATGTATTGGGAAATATGACAGAGGTATGTGTAAATGTTTTCCCAAATATATTTAGGTAATATATTATTATGGTTATTCAAAACGTAACCCCACACGTAGCTATGAAAGTTAAAATGCAAGTATGTTATATATGTCACAAGTTACCTTTATAATTTATGTTTTATATGATTTATTCATAAATATTATGATTTCATGATATATGTTAAAGGGATTATGTTTTATGATTTAAATTTATGATTTATTGTTTTTTTGTATTCAGGGACTAATGTTTCATTCCCTTATTTTATATCCTTTTTTGAGCCTTTTACGCTCATCCCATGTTTTGGAAATGTTTTTCACAGGTTATAATGAAGGGTAAGAGAAAGGAAGCATTGAATAGTATTTTTATTATGAATAGAAATGTTTTTTTATTTAAGTGTTTTTATTGTTGTGAAAAAAATATTTTATAGTTGATGTCTCTACCTATTAATATTTGAGATGTAATTTCACAATTATGACCTAATTCTATAAAACATTAAACCTGAAAAGAGCCTCAATTTGAATTATTGACCTAAGTCAATATTATGTAATGATTAATGTTGGGGTATTATAATATGAATGTCTATATATACTGTATAATGTTTTATAACCATTTTTGTTAAATATTTTAAGGTTTATATAATAAGTTATGTATATTATGATGATTTTAGTGATTTTGGGATGAATCAAATTATCACGGATATTAAATTCAAAAAGTAATATATGAAGAGGATATTAATTTAAGAACTACTCAAGGTTAAAATTTTAGTTCTTATATAAAGGAATGTTGATCCATAGATATCAGAATCCATTTCAAATTCATGATCGTATTGGGATAGTAACTTATAATTTGATGCTTCCATCATATCACTCTCACATCCATGACGTGTTCCATGTATCTTGTATGACAAACTATATACCTGATCCTTCACATGCACTATACTAATAGGTCATAAAATAATAGAAATACCTTTATTTTTAGGATATGATGATGGATATTCTGGATCATTATGATAATATGCTTCAAAATAAGACCACCTTACTAGTGAATTCTCTTTGGGTAAACTACCAACTTGTGGAAGCTATGTCAAAAAATGGGGATGCAATGATGTACATGAATTCTAATTTTTATTTGAGTGAGGAATTTACAGGAAGAAATTCATTTTAATGGGGTTATAATTTATCAACATGTTATTTAATGATTGTTTTTAAAATAAATTTACATTATTTGATATCTTGTGTTACACAGTACACCGAGTTTTAGCAAAACACGATTTGCTTTTTAAATATTATTATTTAATATAATAGTAATCACCCATATATTAGAAAAGGGGTCATAATTTAGATTAACTAAATTATGAAAATATATGGTTTACACTTGTATATAAAATTAAATCTTTGTAGATCATTTAATTTGAATGATAATAAAAATCTTTTCGAAACAAATTGAATTTTTCGAAAACTATTTAATGCGAGAAAATATTATTATTTCATTAAATTAAAAATATGTAATTTTGGTAAATTATTTTTAAAAAATTTATATAATATATATTCAATATATTTTTAACATTTATGTTATTAATTTAATAGACATAATATAAGAAGAAATAATTTTTTATAATTTACAACCTGTATTTTCCTAGAAATTTGTTTCTCTCATTTTTGAAACTTATTTAAAAAAAACATTTTCCACAATTGTAGCTTATTTAAATGATATAATATAAATAATTTTTATTATATAATTGTTAATATTATCTTTGATATAATTACTTAGAAATTTCAAAAAGGAAATATTTTTACATTGAATAGTAAACAATTCTAATCTTTGTTAAGAATTTTTATTTATTTAAATAAATTTAAAACACCAACATTAATTTTATGAATTTTTTAAAAGTAAAAATACTTCAATATTACATTTTTAATACATTTTTTTCATTTTAATATATTAAATTGTAACCATTCTATAAAAGCATATTAATCTTTGGAACATTCTCTCTTTAGATAATTTCTCTCTCATCACGTATACATGTTTAATTTTAAATTAAAACACTCAAATTCGTGAATGTACTTTGGTAAAATGGATTCAATATTATAGAATTATAAAAACATACATTATATAATATCATAAACTTATTTTTTACTCAAAATTAATATTGAAAAAGAAAATATTAGTTAACATGGTTAACGATAAAAAAGGTTTGTCATGGGATAAACTGAAAATATTATGGGTAATGTTACCAAGAAAAAATTGAAAACCCATTTTATGGATATATTTAAACATTATGGCCTCTATGTATTTTTAATTATGCATTTCTAATGTTTGTTCCATCTAAAAGATATGGGTACAAATTATTCTTTTTATGAAATTCCAAGTGTGTCCTCTAACCCATCAATAAAATGGAACCCCTTTCTTATACTCTAAACACATCCATAATACATAGGATTGGGAAATAATATAAAAAATATTATATAAATACCTTTAAATTTACTAAATGGATTCATTTTATGATAATGAAAATATATGAAGTCATTTGTTAAAACATAAAGAGGTTTTCCAAATAAGAGGTAATTTTTTTATCTATGCCTTTTTTGTTTTACATATTATTTAACTCAATAATAATTTTTTTAATTATGATGGTATACAAATATAATTTTTTTAATATAATTATATCATATATTTTTAATTACAAGACAAATATACATCTCTACATTCATAAAATGGGATACAAAATCATCATTCATGTGTATGGTGGAATACCATGTCGCAAACCAATGTTATGTTTTTTTCAATCACTACCACTCAAAATTGAATATAGTGATGAATTAAATCTTTATATAAGATATTCATTTTATTAATAGACTAATTTAACTAGAACATCACTCCTAACTTTTGACCTTAATCCCTATTGAAAAACAATAATGTCACTCGTGTGTATGACACAGTACCACCTCACGAAATGATGTGATATATGTTTCATTCCTGTTTAACAGGCATTTAAATTGGGATATATGAAAATAAAATAAAATATATTATTAAAAGTAATATAGTTATTTAATTATTATATCACATATACCTTCTAACTTTTCTATATAAGGGTGATATGATAATTTCATTCATGTGTACGATGAACTAATGTCTCACAATGTGATTTGATTCATTTTTCACTAACCGTTGGCATAAAAGGTAAATGAAGAAAAATTTTAAGAATATATGTGATATATATATGAATAACAACTGAATATTTAATGTTAATTTCACGTTTAGATGAATTTTTCCATCCATTAGAAAAATGGAAACATCATTCATGTGTATCTACAACATACCATCGACATTAACGATGTATTTCATTTGTATATATAGTATAGATTACTAATAATAAATATTGAATAAAAATATATGATTTTTATATCATGGGTAACATTGTGGATATTATTTAACCATCGTTAGAGTTACTATATCAAATATACCAAATCAAAACATATAAAAAATCTAAGAAATTATTTCCAAAAATGTGACTTTAACATCGAACTGCTAAAAATGGGTAATAAAACCTCATAAGTATATCATATATAGTATTATATATATTTATGTTTATTTACTATATTTAAAATAATATTATATTTATTATATATTAGGTTTGAATGTTTATGATGAATTTAGAGATTTAATTTATGGGAGTTGTTTCTCACTTTCATTTTCTAGAAAGATCTGTACAGAATTTACCATTTGTATCATTTATGTGACGTATGTAAATAAAATTAATATTATTTATGGTGACTATATATAAATTTATTATTATTTAAATACAAATATAATGTCTCTATTTCTTGTAGTTTACTTTTCATGTGTCACTAAAGTGGTATGGGATTATTTTATCAATTTTACTTATTTAGGACATATATTATGTAATGTACCTATCTTATTTTATGAGGTGTATATATACACTATTTGAAATATAATATCATGAATCTATTTAATCTTGTCACGACCCCTCCCAACAAAGATGCCCCTCTTGAGCTGGCAATTGAGAAAGGGAGATAATGACCCCCGAGTCTCGCCTCCAGTAGGCCCCGGGGTGGTGACTAGCACCAAGGGTATGAGTTTTTCACAAATATGGGAGGCATTACCCTTTTTATTTTTAAAGATCAGGAAATAGGACAAATCAACCACCAAAAGTAAAAAATAAACAAGTGTATATAAATATTCCCAAACCAAGCCCACATGCATGTTTAAACAGTTTATAACAAGGTATAAGTACAAGAAAGCTCAAAGTACAATACCAAAAGAAAACAAAGGTACAACAACAGCAACAATTCCAAAGGTCTGACTAGTAGGGTCCCGCACGACCCTGGTAGTCCTCCTGGAAACCTGAAAGTAAACATAGGGTGATCATACATGTATACTCAGTAAGGAAACCTAAAGCTATCATGCACAAGTGGGGAGACATCCTAATATCCCGTGAGAACAATAGAAGAAACCTAGCAAGGAATTCTATCCACCCAACCTCACCAGCCACACTCACCAAAACACAATCAAAATAGGTAGTAGTAGTATATAAGAAAAAGAGTATTTGGGTACCCCGCACCATTTCCCTTTAGTTATATGCTCTTCCTAATGACGAACATCCTGACGCTGCCACACTCTCCCCGCCCGCACACACCTGGGCCTCACAACCACGTATCCCGCCCGCACACACCTGGGCCTCACAACCACGTATCCCGCCCGCACACACCTGAGCCTCACAACCACGTATCCCACTCGCACAGTCCTGGGCCTCACAACCACGTATCCTGCCTACACACACCTGGTCCTCACAACCATGTATCCCGCCCACACACACCTGGGCCTCATCCCGAAGATTCTTGGGAAACAGTAGAACCTTCCCGAAGAGTCTTGGGCTAAAACCACCCCAATCGAAACCTACCCGAAGAGTCTTAGGTGTAAGGTCCCCTCAAGCCATCACAACCTAGGGGAGAAGGAGCAGGAAAGGGCTACTAACTAAGGGAAAAATACCCTCTCCCATAAAATGGGAGTGTTCAACACTAAGTGCTCAACATGGGTGGGGTGCGATAAAACACAAAAGATACATATATATATACCAACCACACAGCCCAACCTATAGATTCTAAATAGAGAAACTAAGCATGTGCCTCGACACTGCTACTACAAATCATGCATATAACAAACAACCCCAACCCATTTAGGTTTTTTTACGTTTCAGTAGAATTAGATTATTTTGTTCCTTAACTACTGGGAAATTATCCACAACTAACCACACCAATCGTTCGTAAAACATATCCCTGCCATCCACAAAACAAGTTAGGAAAAACAAAAGCAGCACAAAAAAGTCCCTCTTATCAACCAACCAACCCCATTGATTATTAAATTCGTTCCATTACCACGCCCCACCATTTATTAACTCTTCCACTTTAATTTAATATTCACAACCCATAGCCCGTTCACATTTAAAACCAGCCCTATAGCCCCACTGCCAACCACCATAACCACAACCACACCGTTCATCATTACCCATTTAAAACCATTTATCTCCTCCCTGCTGCCCATCACCATCACAACATTCACACCAACCCACAACCAAGCCAACCAAAGCCCCGCTGCTCACCCAAACCACAACAACCCACAAAAAACCCCCATCACATTCCACGTATCCAAACCAAAAACCACATGTTCATTATTCCATTTTGTTTAACCGGGGTGATCACACAAGGGTTCCGGATTTTAACAGCCATCTTTATGTGATCAATAGGTTCTTGATCGCAAAGCTCCCCTGGATCAACCTTAGAAGACGTTTGTCGGCGTCCGTCACTTCTGTCGGGTCCCGGCAAAACCTCCTTGGGTGGAAGCCGGAAAGGAAAGGATGATTTAAAGACAACGGAACAAAGCTCAGAAGTTCCACCTCATCGTTACGGTCCCATAGCCGCTGACGAATCGTAAATCGGAGCTCAGACGAAGAAGTTATGGAAGGAAGAGCCTTCGAGTCTCTTAAGAGAGCTCTGCTCAGAGGAGTGGGGAGGAGAGGTGTGAGTTGAAAGGAAGAGGGGACCCCTCATTTTATAGGCATGAAAAGAAAAATTACATGGTTTGTACTTTATGGTACACGACATGTACTCGGTTCATTCACACGGTCTCCACGCGGCTTCCAACACGGCTCCGCGGCCGTTGACTGGTCAACACACGGTTTGAGGGTAACACATACACGGGGAAGGACTACACGACATGTAGTTTAGACACACGGTGTGTACTCATTTATTGCACACAGAAAGGACACAACTCCAACACGGTACACGACCGTTGACTGGTAACGCGTACGCGGGGAGGGACTACACGGTGTGTAGTACTGGTCACACGGCGTGCACCCATTATTCCACACAGCAAGGACACGACTTGCAATACGGGGTATACCCGGAAAAATGGGTACACGTTGTGTACTCAAACTACACGGCGTGTAGTTTCAAAATTCTGGAAAGTGTGGGAAAAGTCCATTTTACCCTCCAGAACACTTCGTGACCTTCTTTTTGACAATGGAAAGGGCCGGAGAGTTCCGGGACATTACAACTCTCAAGATATTTCATGTTTTAATTAATTTTATTTCTTTAGGTGGCTTATGAATCAATGTTTATAATAGGGTAATATATTTTAGATACAATCAGATTGCTTATTAGGATTATATAATTTTGTGATTTTGTTATAAAAAACAAAGAAATATATTCAAAGAAACTCATAAAATTTATTCTTTTATGGTTATTTCTCTATAATAAAAATTTTCCCATCATTTTCCTCTCATTATATACTCATGATTCCAAAAGAATATTTTTATATAAACCTGATTTTCATTTTATTTTCATTTGAATACTATTTTCCATATGATTACATGTTATTTAAATTTTTTTTATTACACATATTGGATTCTTAATGTTATTTTTATCATTGTTTTACTTTTAATGTTAATGAATATGAATCTCTATATATATTTTAAAACAAGTACTATTATTTTTTTAATGAAATATTGAAAAGAATTTTTATTTTAACATATAAAAAATTTCATATTTTCATGACCAGTGAATGTTTTAAAGATTCTTATTTAAGTTTAAAATGATTTTTTTTTTCAGAAAATGGGAATTTTAAAATAGGTTATATTGTAAAAAAATGTTTTTAATGTGAAAATGATATTTCAATCACGAAATTCTTTAAACTATTTTTAATTCTTAATTTCTATGATTCAAAAAAGTTCTAAAAATAATTTTTTTGGAAAAATTTTATAAATTTCCACTTTTGAAATTCTTATTCATAATGAAATGAAATTTCTCTCCAAAAATTTTCCATGTTACATTTCATTAAAAATAATTTTCCATATTACTCTAGATCATTTATTATTATGATAAAATTTATTTCTGAAACCCATTTCATTTCCATGGTTAATTATATGATTAAATGGTGAGATAATTTCGCGGGATATTTTCTTTTATATGGGTATTTATATAATATATTTCTTTTGAACCCCATTTATATTCATTGTTTCTGATTTGTTGAATGTTTTATTATATAGTGGGAAAATATTTTGGTTTTCATTATTTCATAGTTGTTATATTATATCCATAGAGAGTGTTACATTAATAGCTAATGTTGTGTGGGTCCTATATCTCCATCCAAATATAGGTTAATTATTAATATTATATAAGATCATAGGTTACATAGGAGGTTTTCCCAAGCTAGAAAATGGGTAAAAATGTTGTTATACCTATCTCGAAAGAGGGTAAATAAGAGGTTATCCCAATCATGAAGCAACTACATGGGTGTTTAGCCCAAGTCTAACATGTTATCATTTTCTTTATGGGTATCCTTGATAGAAAATTTTCTATGATTATGTGTATGAAACCAATAAATGTCTTCTTATAATATCATTATCTCATGGATCATTTTCATTGATTCTATAATGATTTATGTATTATAAAATATCATGTTCCTTGACTCACATTTCTGATATATATGATATGAAGTGTATTATTTTACAAAGTAATTCTCATGTTCTAATACCCATATGATAATGTAATCTTGATATCTACCATGTTTACCCTTACTGTGGATTTTAGATCACCATTTCATATTTTCCATTCCATAGGATATTATGAAATTTATTATGTATGATATATCTACGAATGGTTCTAGTTATGAAGAAGATAATATGAGAATATGAATCTTACTTATGGACTAGTTTCTTATGTGTATATTATTCAAAGGCACTAGACCTAAATTAATATGTGTTGGGTAAATTTTTTATATAATGGATATTATCACACAAATATATAATATTTAATTATAACATGCTATCTTACTTAAATATATCCATTCATATAATGTAGTTATAAAAAATTAAATACCTTGTTTTTTGGATGTGGTAGTCCTCCCATACACATGAGTTGTTATTCATTTTCCTAAATGGATATAATTAACTGATTATAAATAATAATATATCATTTTTGAATCAAAATTATTGTCTATATAACATATTTATTTATTATGTGAATCTTTGAAACCATCCACGCGATATATTGAAGAAAAATGGAATACATTGTGACATAAAGGTGGTAGTCTATACATATGATTGATTGTTATTTTAATATTTAGTTATATGGAAAATAATTGGATAAATATTTCTACATGAGCATAAGAAATAATAATTATAATAATTATATATATTAAATTATTTTTGGGTTATTATATAATATTTATAATATGTGTAACAAGAAAGATCATGAAAAATAATGGTTAAGATTATTACATCTACCATTGGTATTTGACTTTAGATAACCCCTTAAGAACTTTTAGGTAGGTATTTTTAGTGGGACCAGAACCACTTGGATGCCGGGAGCAGATTAAAAAAGTTATTTGGGAATATGTTTTTCATATTAAGGTGATCAATCAATGTGAAATAGTGAGGATACGTGGTTCCATTTTTATTTTAGGGGGGTTTCTTCATTATAAACACCCTTATATATTCAAAAATAAAAATTAATTTTTATATGAATGTGGGAGATAATAATAACAATTTTGAAGATAATATGATGGTAGTTAAAAATCTAGTCAACTTAAAAAATGAAAATATAGGGTTTGTGTTCTTTGATACTGAATCCCATACTTTAACCCCATTAAACCATATTGGTATTTAACATAGTGACATTATATCTACAATTTTAAATATTCATTATAACAAAATCTAAAGTTGATTATATGATATTTTTTAGAAAACATGGTTCTAAATCTGTAATCCATTTATCATATTCTATTTATAATTTTGGGGTTGTTAATTATAATAACTTCACACAAAGTTTAAAAACAAATATATGAAATAATTAATCATTATGTAAAATTTTCAATTATATTTTATTTAAAAATAAATGCCATTATATTAATGTTAATTAATTTTATTTTATATTTTATATAAAAATTTCCTTAGAACCATTGATAAATAAGGATTGATTTAATTTATAATGAATAAAATAAATTACACAGTAGAAAATTGTTTCTCCTGCATAATGAATAAATTATGCAGTATAATGATTTAATTATGCAGTATAAATAAATTATGTAGTTTAATGAATAAATTGTTTATATATATATATATAAATATATTTTTACACAATAATGATTTTATCTTCATTTTTAACCACTAGGTAGTCAATCTATTAATGATATATCATTTCTCTAAAAAAATATAAACAATACATTTCCATTTAAACTTGAATATAAATTCTAGTATTATTTATAATTACTTAACAATTTCATTGTTTTTCATAATTCATTTTAAAAAACATTAATTCAATTCATTTAGTAATGATAAATTATATCATTACTAAAAAGTGATAAATTTATTGAAAAATCATATTTAAGGAATATGATTCAAAAATTCCCTTTAGAACCAGTAGTAATTTGTTCTGAGAATTTATCCTCTTTCATTTTTCTCTTTCATTTTACTATCACAATTATGTATTAAATTTTTTGTAGTAATAAATCATTATTCCCTTAAAATATGGTTTTTGTGTATCAAAAGATATTGAACATATAAAATAAAATCTAATATAAAATATTTTTTCTAAAATCAAGGCATGTCACATTAAAATCAATTATAATAACCTCTTAATTACTATTTGATTACATAAATAAAAATAAATGAAGAAACTTCTCCCTCATTACATACATGAGATCCCAAAAATCATCCACAAACATATGGGTTTAGAAAAAAATAGTAACCATGTGGGTTCTGTTATTGCATTGAACATTATCCTCTTCTTCCAAAATCACTATTACATATTCTATACCCGAATGACCATGCTTCAAAGGTATAACCTATTAGTTTTGTACATGTGAAGGATCATATATGTAATTTCAATAAAAATTATACATGAAACATCATGAAGTTGATAGTGGTTCAATGGAAGTATAAGGCCACAACCTACCATATCTATATAATACAGAACCATAATGATTCAAATATATATAGGGATCAACATCCCCATTTTCCAAATCTCATAACCTTCTTCAATGAAGATATTTGAAGGAATATATTGTCAACAACTTCAAAATATATATCTTTTTTATTATTATGAATGAAAATATTTTTTCAACTCTATGTTTCTATCATGTTCTATAAAATATATATATAGTTATATATCATTTGTTATTTTGATAAATCCACAATAACATCCATTCTCTAACTACATACTATAATTTTAGGGTTCTATTATTTCTTTCATAGAGGTTTTTAGACGACTTATAGTGAATACGTGATTAAAATATATTATTATAAGAATATTCAACAATAAAAATTTTTGGATGCAAACCAATATTAAAATCCATAAAAAATATATAGACATATAGTATTGGGTTTTAAAGGTACGCTTATATTAACCACTGATTTGTGGATGAAATTAATTGATAAATTTTATCTCTTTTTTGAATGGTTTCTAAAGGAACTTCCCAAACAATAATGTAACCTTAAATCATTATTAGATTAAATGGATATTGGTACTCCATGAAACCATAAAACATCTTTATTTTATATCCTAGAATGATGTTCAGGTAATAAATATTATTTGAGATCAATGAGAAGTCATGAATTCATAATGAAATTGATCATAATCTCTGTATTTTCATATCCTATAGTTGTCTTGGGGAGTCATACAATGAAATATATTGTGGTTTTTCCCATTTAAATATTTTTATGTGTAACTGTTTCATTATCCCCTTAGAATTATAAAATTCAGGATTAAATTTCTTACATACCAAGCCTCAAGATAAATTATATTCAAGATCATTTTTTATGTTTTCCTTTAAGAAATACTCCCTGATATATCCATACATCATGGTGATTCTATAATTGGTTAAAAATTTGAGAGTGCATCAATAATCCAATAGTTTGTTATTAAATTATAGCATTGAAGGGATACATTTCTTATTCCTGAATCTTATCATTAAATTATGGGCAATGTTAAACTCTGGTATAATCCTTACCTTCCATTTTTGTTCTAAACACTCCTTATATTTCACTTTAATAATCAAATGGATGGATGATTGGATATTTAATATATAATTATATGGTTTCACCTTTTCCCTTATGATGTCAAGGGGAAACCCTAAAAAATAATTTCTGTATATCATTAAATAATCACAATATTCAATAAATCATGATACATATATCTTAGAGAATTGTATAACTGTTTTTCCATCATAAGGTTGTAATGTATCATGTAGAAAAAAACCCTTAATAAAGTCTAACTACCACCATTGGTTCATATTTAACTCTGTCAACATAGGTAGTGGTTTTAATTTACCATGATAAATTTACCAAAATGAATATATAGTATCTATCCAGGCCATGAAAAATATAGATCATAGTCACCCTATATAGTTGGGAAATTTTATACTAATGTCATTGGATGATCCAAATATATAACATCACATGTAACTGCATGATCAAAAAATTATACTTCTTTATCCATAATTAATTGGGTTAGAATTTGGTATACATATCCTTCTTTCTTAATATATTAAACCAAATCCTCTAATTGTATATATGTTCTTCCATTATCGTTGAAAATGATAGAATATAATCTATAATTAATATCAATGGATGATAATTTTAATATCGAAATACTCATTTAATTATATCTATTATGATAGTGGAAAAATTGGAAATTCTTGATGGAATCACTAGAAATTCTTAGATTCCATATGTCAAAAAAAATTTATCTTGTGTATATCCTCCTTTTTGAAAATTAAAGGAATATATATAAATTGAAGTTCAATCCTCAATAAGTGTTGATATATTTGTAGTAGATCATAAAATTTATAAATTTTGAGTAGCCAAAACATGTTCTTCATATTGAAGTTATTTTGTTTTTAACTATTATTTAAGAAAATCATTTGAATAAATTTCTTTATCAAAAAATATGTTCACCCCAAGGTGATACCCTATGGAATATGAATCCTTATTCTAGATTCCATTTGAATTTTTTGTTAAATTAATGCATCTCGATACGGGGAATTATATGAGGTTTACAAAAAATATAAGAAACAATAAGAATGATTTCTATTGAAAACACAATTTCATTATTTTGAGGAAGACTAGGAAAATATTCCCAAACAATAAATCTGAATATTCCCAAACAAAGGAATATGTTCAATGATTTGTTTATCTGTAACCATTTGTAATAAATATATAATATGAATAGGTAGTAAAACCAATATAGTGGATATAATTTTGTTTTTGTTTATATTCATTCTCCCACAAAATGAAAATAACATATTGATTTGTGTTATCAAATGTGACATTACTAACTAAATATTTGATAGACGATATATATAGGGAGAGCTAATCCATACCCAAAAAAATGTAATGGGAGGTTGAATAAATATTTTTATAGGAGGCATATTACCATAAATATATGTCAAAGAGGAGTTATATAAGTAAGATGATATCATAAAATAATTTAGAGTTTCCAAAAAATAGTCCACCATCAGTTCATTGAGGCGGTGAAGGGAAATTCTTAGAAAATTATTAATATTATTTATAAAGGGTATAAAATGAATAAAATATGAAATTTCTAGAGTTCACGATATTTTTATATTTACCCACTTCATTATTCTGAACCATTTAAGTGTTTTAGTTGCGTAATTCTACTGAATTACATTTTTATTTGGAGGTTCTTGATGCATATTATCATCATTAATCATTAGATTAATGTACATTTTTTTAAAATTTCAATATTTCATATAGTTATAGTGTTGGATTATGATTAGTTCATTCAGTCGATTTTTCAATGAATTTATGTCATTGGATATCCTATTCAAATCAATTCAGTATTTGTTTACCTGTTTTACATCGTTTCAAAGCATAAAAAATGTACATATCTTCTTGAGGAATTTTCAACATCACTTTTTTATAGAAAAAAGAGAAATGAATTATGAATAATTTTATTCTATCCATTGGTTTTATTAATTAAATACTATTGAAAATAATTTTTATTATATTTTCTCTATAATATAAAATATAACATGGATCTCTAATCTTCATTTATACCTTTAGTAAACATCAAATGATTTATTTATAGCTATTTATCTTATATAAACATTCATTTCCATCAAATATTTTTATTCCAATAATGAGACAATAAATTCTTAAATCAAGTTTGATGCTAAAAGTATAAGTTTAGATTTCTTTTCCTTATGAAATCTCCCCATAGGTACAAATGGATTTGTAATAACATTGATTTATTTCTATTAATTTCAACTAAATTTTAATATGAAGAGTTTGAATAAAATACCTATTAAAAATTACCTTCATAAACACTCAATATTTTATGGATTTAGATTCCCACTATAGACATATATTCTTGATAAGTTCCTAATATTATTCTACTTTACCTTCCAAGTGATTCGAATCAAGAAAACCATCTCATATTATGAGAAATGGAAAATTGAAAATAGCATTTCTATTTCATTAATACGTTGGTCCATAATAACGGGATCCATAAAATCTATAAATAATTATAGAATCTTACAAATAAAACTCACAATAGTGAGTTTTTCATTTATTTTTTCACTTGGATGATAAATATGATTCATTTCATTGTTCAAAACATGAGATATTTGGATTTGTACAAGCACAATATTTTTCATCCCAACACCCTTTACATTTTGTTGATTATGTGAGCAGTCATTACATTAAAAATTATATTTATTTCTAATTGGATCCATCACTCTTACATCCTTTTAAAAATAACATTGTCTGATTATCAAAAATAAATAAGTAGTTTGACCAATTGAATAATAATGTAAATTGTTCCAAAGATATCCTAGATTATTCCACCTTCAAATCAACAAATGAAATTTTAGGTTTTTCTAAAATAACATATTTGATATAATTTTAGGTTATACCCTACTATTATTCATAAATTAATACCAAACAATAACTAAAACCTCATTTTAAACTATCTTAGGTGGCCCGATCATATGATACATACATAATTTTTTTATTTTTTATGAATACTTAATATATATTTTAATAATACATGTCTAAGAAATGAAATGGTGTAATGTATTTGTAGAGTATATTCTCATAAATAATTTTTAAAATAAATCTTTACCATCTCTTAATAACATTCTTTACTCATCATTCCCTTCAATATATATCATACATTACATAATTCTTCATAACCTGAGTAAAATTTATTCAAAAAGTGTGTTCTCAGATTCCATGAAATGGTAAACGTGGGAGATAAAAATTGAAAATCTTATGTGTAATGAAGCAGGTAATGAGGTTCTCATTACATCCTAATATCTTATAATAAATATCAAATATTTGAGTGACAATAAATTCTGATTTGTAGAAAAAGATTTTTCAACACAAAATACATGAGTGATAAGACTATAAAATCAAAAATAATCAATCACATGAATGGGAGAATGTCAAGAACATAATAAATATTATTTTTTATACATTTTTTCTTATAAAATAATTCCCACATTCAAGGAAATCTATAAATTCAATCATACTGTAGTCAAAATTGTCCTATAGTTGATTGGTTGCATTCACTAGTAAGATAATAATAGTGGATAGAGTTCCATATTAGTCTGGGATCACTCACCATTATATTTTATGTTATATCATGAATTATCAATATTTACCCAATGTATTTAGGGGATATATAAATTTAGGCCTAGCTGTCACATAATTAAAATCATTCATATGTGGGTGACAAGATCACAAAACATTTATCACATTAGAAATGAATAATTAACCCATGGAAAATAAATGGGATTCTTGAAAGGATTATAACAACATCATAATCACAAGCCATCCATAAATAGAATGTAAATTATATCATAAGTTCATGTCCCAAATAATGAATAAAAATCTTTAAATTATATCTGCATAGATAAAAAATACATTTAAAAATTACTATAAATATTATATTTAAAATAAGATTAAATATTTTTTTAAAAAATTTCTAAAAAAGTAAATATTAATATAAAAATAAGAGAATTTTTTAATTTGAAAACAAATTTATTCATGGAAATTATTCAAAAAAATTAAGAACCGATATGATGATAGGAAATTCTTTTCATTCAAGAAATTTTAGAAAACAAATTCTTTCAATCTTTTATTAATAAACTAAAAACTGTGATATTCCAAAAAATATTATAAGACTATTTTAAAATAATTATATATAATGTCACATGTAGTATAAATATTCATTTAAAAATTATGAAAATATATATTATATTTTCTGTAAAACATTTATATGAACCCCAATATGGTGGAGAAAGATACTTGGACAAAAAAATAGATAAAAGATTATCTTATATTAAAACCATTATTTTTTACTTATGAGTACAAAAGCGGGTGAAGATAGTAGTAATACTTAAAAATCCAAAACATTAACACATATGAAGAAATCATACGGTGTTTAGGATAATAATAATATAAAACATCTACTAATGTAAAATGAAAAACAAATCTTGATAAAAGAGAGATAAAAAACTAAACCCTAGGACCCAGTCTTGAAAACATTGTTTCCACTCTAAACTATTATATAATAGATTTAGTTTCATTAGAAATATATAAATGAATATATATATATATATATATATATATATATATTACCAGATACTATTCACTTACAATTTCTTAATACCCATTAATAAATAATCTTTTTAAATCATTATTTAGGTGTTAACTATTCCATTTAACTTGAGCCTTTGTCATGGTTATAGAATAATAAAAATGTAATAATTATATACTTAATTTATGATAAAAAAATTTATTAAAATTTTAAATCCATCGGGAAATATGAAATACATTTCTTCATGAAGTTGGTTGTTTACACATAAATAGATGAGAATTTTTAATTTTTTTTCAATGGATAGAAAGAATGGATGGTGAATGAAATTCACATCACTAAATAAAAACCAGTTCATAGATATTATATTTAATTAAAATATCTATATATTAAAAATACAGGTGATTTTTTGATGGAAAATGAAATAAAATCGTTCATGGAGGTAGTAGTCCACACGTACACCTTATAACAACCCATATTTTACATTCATAAATATTACATCAAAATTAAAGAATGTTATTCACAAGACATAACTAACCACACCGTGAGCATTTATGATTAGTTTATTTAAAAACAATTAAACCTAAACAATAGTTCCAAATACATCTATAGTGTCTCCCACTTATTCCATCACAACTAGACCTGTTTTTGACATATCTTACTTAATACCCTTCCTCAAAACCTCGTGAAAAAACACATAAGAATGGGTGAGATCAGATTATCAGTAATAGTAAAGATGGGATATATAAATCATATCATAATCATAATACATAACAATATAACATTTTAAAATCTTATCCTGCATATGAAAGATCATGATACCATTCATGGGATAAATAATAAAATATCATACAATAACAATGAAGATATTCCCAAAAGTCATAAAACAAGTCATTGAATTTGTGGCACACACATAAGCATATAAATTCATTTCATATTAGTCATTTCTAATTTACATAACAAATACAGTAGACAAATTCCATTACTAAAAAAAATTTACTCTTTGTTCCAACTATGTATTACTGAATTGAGTTTACATCCCATTAATGCCCTACAGTACTGAACCAAGATCATTTCCCATTCCAGCCATATCGTTCTCTTTAGATATAATTATTTAACACATTAATTATACAGAGATATAGGTCCCAAAAATCTCAAATTAATATTAATATTATATGTTCAAAAAAAAATCATTCATTATAGCATAACATGAATAATAAAATGGGTTTCTTAAACATCACTCCATCATAACATAATCCATGTAAAATAAATCGATTTCATAAATATAATTCAATAATAAATATAATAAAATAATAATAATAATATGTATATTATACATGAAACATAACCCTATTAATTAATTACATCTTAGATAGAAAATAATTTTGATAGAACACTTCAAATTAATTCTATAGGAAAATATCATTTTTTCTTCAAAAACAATTTATTTTCTAAAAATGCCATGAAATAATGAAAAGAAAATAATTTAATTAAAAATAACGTTGTTGTATTGCAAAGAAATATTCATGGGGAAATGGTTTTATGAAACTATAAAAAACCATTCATGTAATATATGTTAAAAGAAAATATTCTAATCATAATTTTCCCCGGATTAGTCAAAAGTTCATTGTATCGAAAATAAAAAAAATATTACATTCATACCATTTAGTAAAAATTAAAAAATGGGTAAAATAGAAATTAAAAAAATGTATAATAATAAAAATAATATTTTACAATACATAGTTTGTAAACATGGATATGAATGATAATTATACCCCAGTAAACAATTATGTATAAATAATCTCATATAAAAATGAGATTATGAAATTATCCATTACCTTTGATCTGATATCATTTCAATGTATCTGAACCTCTTGTATAATGATTTAAATATTTTCATTGAATTATTCCATAATTATATTAATTTTTATTATATCAAATATTATAATATTATCACCCCTTTATTAATCACATTTCTTTATTAGATGTTATTCTGGCATTAACTAGTATATTTTATAATGCATGTTCTGTTAAATAAGTTCTAGTTCTCCTTATTATGTTACAGTTATATCATTTTCAAAATTATATTAATATAATATTTATAAAAATTGTACATTATAAAAATTTATATAATCAGTCTTTAATGAATATCATGTAGAATGGATCACATCACATCGTGGAGATGCTAAGCCATACAAACCCACGAGCTACGATATAATTCTTATAATTGTGAAGTGGAATGGAATTGAATGGTATATATTTTTTTCTATAATATATATAATGTTATAATAATAATTTATTGTTATTATTTCATTCAATACACATGACCAATTATGTTGGTGGTGAAAAATAGATTACACCATAGTGTGAGACGATAAGTCGTATGCACACACACATGGTGATTTCATTCTTTGTTGGATGGATAGATGGAATAATATGGTTGTTAAATAATCATAATATAATCTCAATATATAATTTTTTATAGAGTTATTACTTTTTAATGGAAACATAACATGAAAATTAATTAGAAGAAAAAATAATTTATGAAGAATCAGTAGAGGAGATTACTTTTTCTTCTTTGAGCTCCCTCTAGATCTCCTCTTAATGCACTAGAGTTGTTGATTGGTGAATACTGGAACCTCTATAATGTTACTAGGGAAGATTAAAATGTAAATGGGTAGTTTTTGGGTTATCTGGAAGGAACAATGTGACATGAATACGTGAGAGAGGATGTTCCATTTAATAATTTTGTTGAGGGGCAATTTTAGAATCTCCAAAAATATTATTTCATAATAAACTCAGAAGCCATCCAAAAACCTCAAAAATTACATAGTTTCAAAATAAGTTGATATAATGTTGAGTTATCATACAAAAATAAATTTTATTTATGGTTTTATATCAATTTAATACTTATAATTTTAATTAAAACATAGTTATCTTATTTAATTTTAGCAAAGGTAAAAATATATTTCAATATTAAAATGGTGAAATATTAACATAGTTGATGTAAATTAGTCAATAAATTAATAATTTTGAACATTTTAGACCATATAATAATTAATGAATACTTTTATAAATGTTTTATGATTGTTAAATAATATAATAATACATTATTTTGATATATAATTAATAGTATCATTTTTAGCTCAATTTAATTCACTGATAATTACAAATATAAAGATAACAAGTTAAATTAAAAAAAATATTTTATTATATTAATTTTAATTCAAGGAAATCTATTATATTCATTGTATATTTTAATTATTCCAAATAATATTTATTTTAAAATATGAAATAATAATAATTTGTTTTATCCTATAATAAATTTATAAATTAAATAGTTTTGTCTAATTATTTAATAAACATATATTTTTAAATAAAATTTAAAAATAAAATACATTAATGAATAAAAATACCCTTATATTTCATAAGAATACTGATAGTTGAATATATATTCAGTAAAATACTATATTAAAAATGTTATATTTATTTTAACATCAATGTGAAAACAATTACATCAATTTAAATAAAATATTATAACTGTCTTAATCATCCCCATATGGCACCAATTGGTTAATAAATTGACCCATGGATTATTATGGTCTATATATACATGAACAATAAGATTTTGACATATTTTTTGTTATTTTATTGTTTATTATTATTATAATAAAAATATTTAATTTATTTTTCATCATTTATATAATTTATGTATCATCAATGCATAAGACTTTGAGATAATTATTTATTTGAAAATAAATTAAAAATAATATTTCCTAATAAAAAAAATTAGTTTTTAAATGTGTATTTAGAGTATAATTTTACTTCTGTAAAACCTAATTTTAAAATATGATACAACTAATAAAATTTCAGTAAGACATATTTATCTTATATTTAAATAAAATAAATAAAATGTCATTATATCATAGAAGTGGTTTCTAAAGGATACAATTTCAAACCAAGTATTATTTTTGTAAAACAATTCATCCAATGGTAGTAGGTAAAATGTTAGGGTAATTGCATAATATTAATTTTTTTTCCATAATTGTAATACCCTGAGATTTTTTGATTTATTAATTTTAATAAATATAATATTTTAGATATTTTTCTTTTCATGTAACATTGAAAATAATTTATTTTGTTTTAAATAAATATGTTTGAATTGGGTTATATGAAAAACACATTAATCATGCACTACACACAAAATATTTTTATGAAATACTGAGGTTATCTTGGGTTACATGTTATAATTACTCTTATCTATGGCTTGGGAAACAAGCATGACCGATTTTTATAGAGTAATAATATAATATTAATTTTTTTTTTATTTTTTATTAATATATAACATAGCCAATAAAATAGAAATTATGAATAGTAATAACTAGTTTATCAAAATATATTCTTTACAAAAATATAATATAAATTCATATATTACCAAATAATTATAAATGTATATCAAAACTGGTTAAATATAATGAAATTTATAATTATTTTTCTAGTCAGAACCCTATTAAAACATAATAAATTAAAAAAATTACAAATATTTATTGATATTAAGTTAATATATATGTATGATATGAAATAAAATATTATTGGTATTTATCCAATTTATTTGGTAGAAATAAGATAAGAGAAAACCTAATTTTATGCATAAAAACATACTTTTTTATAATGGTAGTATTACTGTCACATAAAAGAAAATCCATTATAATTATAATTTTTGAAAAATTTATATATTTAATATATTAAAACAGAGACATAAACATCTGTGGAAAAACCTAAAAATTATGTCAGGTTAAATTCCTGATATTTGTTTGTAAGGTTTAATTTTTTAAATGCATAGTTAAGAATAATGGTTTTAATTCAAAACTGGTTTTTCATTTAATTTATTTATTTGATTAAATTATATTCTAATAGATTTTAAAAGATTTATTAGATAATAATATAATAAATTAATCCAATTTGGGTCACTCGAACCGATTTCACATTAAAATCAGATATAAAAACATAGGAAACTTGTGATCATTTTTAAATTAAAACTTCTAGTGTCGTCCGCTTCGAAGGATTGATTGTAAATTATTTTATTCCACATTATTCATTAGTATTTGGAAAAAATGAGTCCATTTTTTCAATTAGAATAATTTTTAATTTCTAATAATGTCCACTTTTCTTGACCAAAAATATTAGTGAATGTCATTAAAATTAATTATACTGGTTAAGAGAAAAATTAGGTCAACAAAGTACTAAATGTTACATTTAAGACACAAAATGACCATGCCACTTGTCCAAATCCCATCTTAAGGCCATTATTACTCCATTAACTTGAATTTATTGAGTTTTTTATGAATTATTTTGTATAAAAATATGGGTACACCAAACATATTTTGAAAAAAGTGAATATTGTAATTTCTCTTCCTTATAGAGGCCACAAAAAACCCCCCTTATTAACACATCTAATACCACATAGGTTCGGAAAATTTCTCCCCAATAAACATAAAAACATCCTTAAATTACTATTATAATCATCCCCTTGGATATATAGTAATACAAGGAACCCTTTTTTCATAAACAAAAAAAAGAGTTACATGATTAAGAGGGAATGCCTTATCAGAAGCTCCTTTATTTTTTTTATTTCCCCACCCACTCCATCATATTTTTTACGCGATTTTATAAAAAAAATTTCATAAAGATACTAGGATTTTTTTTTTCAAATATTTTACCAACACTTAGACACATCTCCATCTAATGGGTAATGACATTAATTTTTACATGTATGACGAACTACCACCTCACTAAATAATGATTGTTCATTTTTATTTTACAGTCTTTTGTAGAAGAAATTATGAAGTAAAATATGAAATATAATTAAGTTATTATTTTTATTACATATTTTTTGTTCTTTAAATCTTTTATGACACATGTATTTATATTTTTCATTTTGTGTTAATAGGATAATTTCGTTTGAGGAAGTGTGGACTACTGCCCCCTCAAAGTGATGTGATTCCTTCATATACTTCATGGAATGTATTATGTAAGGGTTTATTCAATATATATGAAATATATTATTTAAAAAATATACTATAACAATTAAATATATACATATATGTACACATAAGACATTAAATTCATTATTTTAACACAAAAAATAAACAGAAATAACATTCATTCGTACGTCTGGCTTACTATCTCCATGAACAATTTATTATGTTTCAAACATATTTATTTTATGGAATATTATTATATTAATATAATTAATATAAATAATATTTAAAACATTATTTAATCTCTGTAAATCATTATGTAAGTATAAGTTCCAAGTATATAACAAATTAATACACATGTGAAAGCAAAAGAAATTTTTTCCCGAAGTGAAACCCTAACATAGAATTTTTAACAAGAGTGTAATATAAAGTAAAACTCAGAAACTATATAGAACAATAATTATGAATATGGGTATAGAAATATATTTAATATAAATTTATATTTATTATAAATGTATTTTGTACGAGTACAAATAGAGTCAATATATTAGGTAATGGAATTTCATCTCACATTTAATTTTCGTGATATACATGATTTATTCAAAAACAATTCTTTTTTTGTGGTCTCCGTAATTCACATGGATGTATTATATTATTATTATAACTAAAATTTTGGGTATTTACATATACATTTTATTATATTTCTTTTATGGGGTATATGTTTCAAAAGTTAAAAAATCAGAAAAATGAATGTGTCTCATATTTCCTCCTTTGAGACACATGTCGTGTTATGAAAATATATTTTTACGTGAGGTGTATATACATAAATTGACTTTCTGTATCATTAATATATTTATTTTCATGATATTTTAATATTTATTTATTATCATTTTCTTAAAATGTGAGTATGGTTCAAAGTTACCATGTGGTCAGAGTTTATTAAAACAATCCCATTGCATTTAATGATTGTTTATGATTAATCTTCCTTTAATGAAATATTATGATCCATATCCCAATAAAACTCATGAAATTTATTCTAATATTTTTATTCAATGTATTTAAATATATTACTAAGTTTTTACCACTCATTGGTCATTATGATAATTAATAAAATGTTTTTAAGAAAAATTTGATTGAATCTCTCTCTTCGGTTAGAGAACAATGTTACTTCAAAACAATGTTTTATAAATAGTTTTAAAGAATGTTATTTTATTCAATAGTTATTAAAATTAATTTTTACCATTTTTATTTTAACCATGTTTTCAAAGAAATATTATTATCACTTTTTCAAAAGATAATTTTTCTAAAATTTTTATCATGTAATGGAATACTCTTTTTTACCTCATACGACATGTACATATTTACTTGAAACAATTTCTATGATACTTAACTTGAATGTTTAAATGTTTAATTTTTAATGTTTTCAATAATTTAATTTTCAAATAAATGGGTTTGAAAACTTTTTCAAGATTCATTTAACTGTTTTCAAGAAAAATGGGTTCCAAATCATTTTCAATAATTTTTAAATGTTTTGAAATTATTTTTTAAGAAAGGGTTTTCATGATTTTTTCATGATTTTTTTATATGTTTTCAAACTATTTTCAATAAAACAAATTTCATAATGATTTCAATTTTAGTTTATATGTTTTCAAGGAAAGATGTTCTCCAGATATATTCATGATTCTATTAAAACTTTTCTATGGAAAATGATTTTTAAATGATGTAATGCCTTATATTTTTTCAATGATTTTTTGATGAAAATTGTTTTCTAAATGTTTTATGTTTTAAACCTTATTTTCAAAGAATAAGTGATATTTTTTCATGAAATGTATTCAAAATATCATTCAATGATATTTTCCATCTAACATACAATCCACTGATGTTATTTATTACCTTCTTTGAAATGATCCAAAATGTTCCATTCATCTCCTTTATTTAATGTTTTACATTTTATAGAATGATTCATTTGAAATCTATTTCTATTCCATGGGTTAAATGATTTGTAAGACCTTTTTTTCATGGGTTATGATTTTATGAAATTAGTACGAAACATATATATTTTCTATAGGTTTTGATGTGATTAAATGTTAATGATACACATTTCATTTCATGTGATATGATAGGATGTTTATAAAACCCATCAATTTATCTAGTTCATGATATGATGAATGTTTTAATTATTGGTGTGGAACATTTATGGAGTATTTTATTATGTGATTGGTGGGACCAATATCTCCATATAATTCATTGGGTAACGATGGATGGCTCATGAGTATGTATGTTAGGCATGAACCTGATTTCATGTTCACAATGTTATACCTGGACCAAATTACATTTTCAAAATGATATGAATGGACCATGATGCAAGCATATATTTTTATGCGTGATCATTATTAAATTTTCAAAATGTTATAAGTGAACCTTATTAAGTTTTCACCGTATTAAGCATGGACCTGGTGTCATGTCCAAATGTTTATGCATGAACTCAATTAAAAGTTCACAGTGTTATGTAAGACCCTGATTACATGGTCACAATGTCATTTATGGACCTGGTTTTATTTATATAATGTTATTTAAGAAACTGATTACATGTTCAAGATGTTTTTCATGGAACTATATGCATGTCCATTATTTTATGAAAGGGACTGATTTCATGTCCTTAACATAATGAGTGAACCCGCTTTTACATAAACATGTTCAAAATGTTATAAACCTATATGCACACCACAAATTCCACATCTTATTCCTAAGTATTGATTTCAAGAATTAATCTAATAATTATCTTATGATATATTTTATATGAACATACAATCTTTATTATGATATCTAATATGTAGGGTATGATTTTCAAATGATATTAGAATGTTCTATACCCTTTTTCTTATTATGCTTATACATTTCATTTATGTACCCTAACTAGGCATCTGAGATCACCGATTTATTATGTTTCCTTTTCACAAATTTTTAAGAAAGGTTTTAGGTAGAATCAATAATGGTGGAGATCATTATTGGAGTTTTTTAAGATACTTTGCCAAGATAGATGATTTTGTTTCTTGAGAATCCAAAGACACAAAACTATAATGATCCTCAAGCATGTTCTTTTGTAATGCACTGAATATTTATCTAAAACAATGTAATATCAATGTATGATAAGTCTAGGTATCTATAATTGGTATAAAAGGAATGTTTTAGTCAACATTTGGAATGTAGGATGTGAAATTTTTTTTTGAGATCCCAAGGTATATTTATATGGATATATATAGGGATTCCTCTAAGGATAAGTATAAGAGTGAGTTAACATTTAAGAAAATGTCCAATAATTTTTGGTAATGGGTAGAGTGATGGGTTTCATATAAGTACATCACTGTCTAGATACTAAATGAATTACCTTGGGGTAACAACTCTATAATGGTGTTCTGGGCCTAAATCGGGGTATCTGGTACAAGACAACGAGAATTGATGCACACCTAGTTTGACATTGGGGGGGGGGGATATTCATTGGAAATTCACAAACTCTTCATGAAACATCATGAATGATATAAATGAAATGTGAATATGAATAACCTTGGATAAACCTAAGGTGTTTTGATTATAATGTATGTTTCCTGATTTAGACATCCTATAAGTCATTTTTCTGGATTTGAATATTTTCTTCTATGATATGTGTTTCTCACTTAGTGCTTTCTAGATTTATTCTTTAGAGTGAACTATATGAAACATGGTTAACATTGAATGTTTCATATATGAAAAGTATGGGACTTATGAAAATTTAATTTTTAATTGGAAATATGGTAAAGTGAATTAGGAAGGTTGTATGTGTATTTTTTAATTTATAAAGATTAATAGATAAAAAACGATATCTGAAATGTATGTGAAGTTCATACTATATTATTTTCTTTTAATATATGAAGAATTATTATATTTAAGTTGAGAAACATTAATACATGACTCGTATTTCATATTCTAGGAAATGGGTATTAAGTAATAATGAAATGGGGGTTGATTGACGGTTTAAGAATACATTTTGATGAATAACGCAGTTATGTTATGTATATTCGAAGATTATGTTATATGAATCATGAAATATATAAGTATATTCCGTATAATATTTCATTAAGGATTTCGATGGATTTTTGTATTGGTGATTTCATTGAATGGGGATATATTTATTAAGGGAATGTAACAGTAAATTAATGTCTGACATTGAGATAATGATGTTTGGATAAAGATATGATAGATATGAATATGTAAATTGGACAATATGAATTACTCTAGAAATGATTATTGTCAAATTGCTTTATGTCATGAAGGATATAGTTTAAAATGTCTATTATTTAATGAAAATATCTAGTAATCTATGGAATAAGGATGCTTGCATTTTTTCCAGAGGTATTTACGGTAATTCAGGTTATTAGCATGGTTCAATGTAATATATGATGATGGTATTCACATGCTTGGAATGTTATAATAAATGTATACTTTGTAATATATAGTGGATCAATGGTAATCTACATTCATGAAATTATTTGTAAATTTTTATTTAATATTTCATAAGTGTTATAATGTTAAACATTCATGAAATGTTTAATTTAAACATCATAAGAAGTATTTATATACTAAATTTGTATTGAAAACGTTGGTTAAAATGATATTTAGCGATTAAAATTATTTGATGGATTCCCATATTATTTATAAATGGGATTATATTATGATAATTTTAGAAAATAACATCAAGTTTTTCGAGTGACAACCAATCAATTTTGGAAAGTCTATAGGTATTGGACAAATGGTCAAATGATGATAAGGGTTTCACGCCAACCAGTGGCATACATGATGTCATGGTGAATGTAAAATTATTTTTTTATGAATAGTTATATATAATGTAATAGTAGTATTAATTTTTCTGTTTATAGATTAAAATATTAACTATATTTATTTTTATTAATATTTATAGATAAATAGTTTTACTTTACAATATTTTATGGAACTTAGGATATGCTTATAGTGTATTTTAACACATTTGGTGTCAAATTTAATTTTTAGGAATCTATTACATGATGTAATGTATGAATTAAAAATTTATTAAATAACAAATCATAATGAAATTTTATTTATATAAATATGTCAAGTATGTTTATTTCCATAACATTATTGGTTAATAAAAAAAATACTCAAAGTTAGGATAATTATCACTTGAAAATGTGTTGTCCTAATACCTTATTTTTTTATGAACCAATGGCCTTTTAAGACATCACTGATTTATGACTTTAAGGATCAAAACATTTTAATGGTCATACACTTGTTTGTGATTTCTGACCTCAATCACTCCCAATAAATATTTATGATTTTCCTTCATGTCTAATCATCACTCCCAACCTATGTTCTCATATGTAGAAACCGTGTTATATGTTACATTGGGTACACATTTTGGTTCCAAGTCTCCCTTTTTAAGGGATGTTTTAGTATCTGTCTGACAATGTGGGTATGTATGAATGAAGAATTAAAGTATTTAACTTTTGAAATACTAGATGACTTTTAAAGAGAAAGTACATTTAAATTGGGGTATAATGTAACACCCAATGATTTATTGATTAATTGTTTTATACTTAATTTAATATTTTTGATATTTTTCATTTCACACAACACTTAAAATAGATTATTTTTTATTGAATAACTATGTTTGGTTTGAATTAAATAAAACACAAAGTTAGTCATTCACCAAATGCAACATAAATTTTAACTTTCTCTACAGGGATCATAGATTTCACTTTCATTACACGAAACAATGACTTTCCACAATGGCCTACGTAACCCATATGAATGATTTCTACCGAATAATAACATTTCACTAAAATGTTTTAATTTCATATAATATGATACAAAATTGAAATTAAATTTTAAATTATGAATATTATTAAATATTTAATAAAAATACATGGTTTACAAAAATATAATATTATTTGATAGGTTTCCAATTAATTAGAAATGAATTATAAAATCGATTGAATATAAAGGAAAACATTACTATTATTATAGTTATAAAAATATTTAACCTAATAAATCAAATTAATTTAATCTTTTGAGTGATATTAATTAATTATATAATTTATATATTCAATCAAATATCTTTTTATATTCAAATAATATATTCGATAGACATAAGATAAGAAGAAACCCAATTTTATGCACCGATAACGTTTTTTTTCTCGATGTTGTTTTACATCATTTTATTGAAGAAACCAATTTAAATATTTTTTTTGGAAAATTTATAGATTTAATATTTAAAAAAAGTCATATTTGTAATAGAATAAAAAAAAATATTAGTTCAATGTATTGGTATTTTTCTCTACGTTTTTACTTTTTAATGAATAGTTAAAAATAATTGATTTTATTTTATTAATGATTTTAGATTTAAGAAATTTATAACCGTAAATTCTATTTAATTTTGCTATAGATTATTAATTAGATATAAATTTTATTTATTAATAAAAATTAAGTAATTGGAACCAATTTAAAATTCAAATTGTATAAAAAGAACATAGAAAACATTTGATCATTTTTACATTAAAAACATGTTGTGTAGTCATGTCACGATATACATTTTAAATTAATTTATAGAAATTATGTGATTATAATTTGAAAAAATGGTTTCCAAATTTTTAATTATCATAGTTTATTATGTATAATAAGTACAATGTGGGTTTTACCAAAAATATTAGGTAATGAGATTAAAATTGATTACAATGGTTAAGAGAAAAATTAAATTAATAAAATATTAAACCCTAAATTTAAGACCAAAACCACATAGGATATTGTAAAAAGAAATTTAGTTTAAATTATTCATCCATTATACTTCTATTATTGTGTTTTTGGATTTGTTATATCTTTTTTAGGTAAAAACGTGCTTAAATTAAACTTGTTTAAAAAAAATGTCAAGTGTGTGTTTTCTATTCCATATAAAAGGCCATCAAATATACCTCATATTCAAAACTCCCAGTACACATAATATCAAAAAATAAAATCCCAATACACTTCCAAAAATCCCAACCTTCTTCCTCGAAGCCTCACCTTGGATTGAAATCATACAAAGGAAGCCTTTTGGAACAAACAAAAGAGAGTTGCCTGATTAAGAGTTAAAGTCTTCTCTCAAGATACTTTATTTTATTTTCATTATCCATCCCCTCAAACCACATTATTCCATTAATGTATAGAAACATAAGGAAATTAATTATACTTTGATGTTGTAATCCACATTTTAGACCAACAATTTTATCCACCTCTATCCAATGTGTAACGAACATAATATTTATGGAGATAGTGAACTGCCACTTCACTAAATGATGATTGTTCATTTTTCCTTTACTGCCATTCAAGGTAGAAATTATGATTGAAAACATGGTTATGTATTCCATATATTATATTTATTTATCATTTAGTCGTATTTAATTATTTTAAATAACATGTATTTAAATATTCCATTTTGTGTTAATACGACAACTTCTTTTGAGAATGTGTGGGCAACTGCCCCCTCAACGTGATTTGATTCGTTCATAAAATAGATGAAATGTATTAAGGATGAGTTTAGTGAATATATAAGACATATAAATGATATAATAAATATAATTTATTCATTATATATATTCTCATATATATACATATATGTCATTACTTTCTTTCATTCAACATGACAATTTAACAGAAATATTGTTCATGTGTATGTACGACTTACTGACTCCATGAATGATGTATTCTATTTCATACAAATATATTATATGGATTATTATAATAAATATAAAATTAATATAATTTATATATAAATCATTGTTTAAATTATTTAAGTCCTGACATCTGTATAAGGAACAATGATATAACAAAATAATAGACATGCGACAAACAAAGATGAAATTACCTGAAGTGAAATATTAACATAGAATAGTTAACACGAGGGTAATATAAATACATAATCAAACAATAAATGTATTATAAATACTAATATGCTTTTCAAATTATTATAATAAGTCTATATTTATTATACATGAATCTCGTATGAGTGTGAATAGATTCATGACACATGGAAATGAAATTTCATCTTAATTTTTATTTCTATTAGATACATACTTTATTCACCACCCAATAATTTTGTGTTGTGTGTATGATACCCATGGAATTATTATATTATTATTAAATAAAATTAGTTTTATTTATATATCAATTTTATTATTCTTCATTCATGGGGTCTAGGTTCCAAAAGATAAAAAATTGGTTAAATGATTTTGTCTTAATTTTTCTAATTTGAGACACATGTCGTGTTATGAAACTATACTATTCCATGAGGGTTATGTAATTCCTTTTAAATGTAATATAATGAATATATTTATATTGATGATATTTTAAGCTCTATTTAATTTCATTTTATTAATAGGGGTGTATGGTTAAATTTTACTAGGTGACACGAGTTTATTAAAATAACATCACTGGTTTTCAAGATTTTTTATGATTGAAATTCCTTTGATGAAATGTCATTATCCATCTCTCAATAAAACTCATGAAATTTATTCATATTTTTTATTCATGGTATCTCTATGTATTACTACCATATTTTACACTATTTTACAATATCTCTCTCTTTATTAAGAAATAAATGTTCCTTCAAAACTATGTTTATTAAAAGGATTCCGTGAATATTATTCTATTGCATAAGCAAAAAAATTATAATTTTAACCTTCTTTCCATTTACCAATATTTTCAAAGGAATCTTATTGTCTCTTTCCCAAAAATGAATTTTTAAAAAAATTTACCATGAAATATGAATGTTCCTTTTACCTCATTTGACATTTATGGATTTAATTGATGTAATTTCTAAAAATAATCCATTCTATGTTTTAAATGTTAACTTTTAATTAAATGTTTTCAAAATTAATTTTCAATAAATTGGTTTTCATAATGTTATCAATCATATTTTATCTGTTTTGAATGAAATGTTTTTTCAAATCATTTTGAAGACTTTTAATATTTTTTCATTGTATTTTCAAGGAAATTAAGTTCAAAATGTTTTCAAACCTCTTCTTACGTTTTAAAATTATTTTCAATGAAATTATTATCAAAAAGTTTTTAATATTATTTTAAAAAAAATTCAATTATTTTTTTTTCTAAAATTTTTCATGATTATAATATAAGTATTCAAGGGAAAAGATTTTCAAAATGATTTAAATAATTCATTATATGTTTTAATGAATTATAGAAATAATTTTTTTCTAATGTTTTTATTTTTTAAAACGGAACCTTAATGAAGAAAGGATGTTTCTTTCAATGCATTTTTTCAAAATATATTCCATGTTATATTCCATCTAAGATGAAATCCATTGATATTAATCATTCCATTCAATGAAATGATCCAAAGGATCCATACACATACTTTCTTTAATGACTTATGTTTCCATTGAATGATAATAATGACACCCATTTATATTCCATTGGTTATATCCCTTGGAATCCCTGTTCGTTTCACTAGATATGCATTAATGAAACGATTATGAAACCTACGTATATTCCATAGTTTATGATGTGATGAAATGTTAACGATATCCTTTTCATGTTATGGGTTATTTTAAGATGTTTATAAAACCAATATCTTTTTATGGTTCTTGATATGATAAAATTTTTATTTATCTTTTGAAACATGTATGATGTATTTTATTATGATATTTGTGGGCCTTATATCACCCTCCAATAGACTGCATAATGATGGATGACTCGTGTGTATGTATATTATGAATAAACCAAATTTCTTGTTCACAAGGTTATGTGTTAACCTGATTACATGTTCAAAATTTTATGAATGGACCTGGTTGCATGTCCATAAGTTTACGTATGAACTTGATTACATTTTCAAATTGTTATGAGTAAATCTTATTATGTGTTAACAATATTATGCATGGACCAGGTTTCATGTCCTTATGTTTAGTTTTGAAACTGATTACATATTCACAATGTTCTGTTTTAACCTAATTACATGTTGACAATATATGCATGGACCTAGCTTCTGTTCATAAGGTTTTGAGAGAACCTCATTACGCATTCAAAATGTTATGCATGATCCTGGTTGCATTTCTATAAGTTGATTCGGGGTCCTGAATTCATGTCCTTAATTTAATGAGTGAACATGTTTCTACTAATAAATTTTCAAAAATATATAAGCCTATGTGCCTTACATAAATCCCAAGTTTTATTCTAATGATACTATTTCTTGACCTATTCCATTAATTCTCTTATGATTCCCATCTTATTGACTACCAATATTTATTATAAACTCTAATATAATGGGAATGATCATCATATATTATGATCAAGTTCCATACCCATTGTTCATGTTATGCATATAAATTTCATTTATCTATGTTTAATTAGCTTCTGATTTCACCCCTTTCATGTGATTTCTATCCCCAAGTTCTGAATAATGGTTATAGGTATAAGTAGTATAGGTGGATATATTTATAGGATATGTTGATTGTGGTTCACTAAAATAAAATATGTATTATTTCAATATTTCATAGACACCAAACTATTACATTCCTTGAGCATGTATTTTTGTAATATACTAAATATTCAACTAAAATGATGTAATATCCATGTATGTTAGGCGTGGATCACTATATTAATAACTAAATTTACCCTATTACTATATTAATAAAGTTTTCTGAAGTTGATATTCATAATCCCAAAAAAAAAAAGGAATGGTCTTTACATAATTTGGACCAACTGATTTTGTAACAACCCAGGTAAATAAAGAATAAAGAATTTTCATTTTTATTAATATTTATAATTTAAATATTAATTTTACTTTAATGGGGTTGCTATGTTCGATAGCATACCTGATACGCAACAATGAGTTTCTTTGAAATCTTATGTTGCACACTAGTAATATAATAATATTATTTTAAATGGTAGTTAACACATAGCCATTGTATTGGTGGGAAATGGATATAAATAATTAAAATATGATTATATATGTTTTTTAAATGTTTTTACATTTATCTAATAAAAGATAAATTTTTAAAATACGGAAAGAATTCAATTTTAGGTATATATACCCTAATTTTCACTAAAGGTTCAGTTATCGCCTTTTGATGGCGAAACGTCATTAAATATAGTTTTGATCACTCTTATACATTCTATTGCACCGAATATAATTCTTTTTATAATCGGGACATCAAAATTTACTTTGTGTAAATTTTTGGTATTTTTCCGATAAAGTTCATTTTTTTAATGAATGGTGAAAAATGTTGTATTTTAATTCAAAAAAACTTTTTAATCTAATTTATTTATATTATTATATTATCATTTGAATTGGTTTTAAAGTGAAATTAGAATATATTTTTACCATTTAATCCAATAGTGGTTATTTTAATTAATTTCACTTTGAAATCGGACTTAAACTAGTGTCAATCTTTTGATACTTATTGTTTCATAAAAACACGCTATTTTATCTGCCAGCGTGAATTAATTATTAAATTAATCGACGTAAATTATATGTTTTGATTTTATTACAATAGACATCATTTTTGAATTCAGAATATCAAATATAGATTAGGGTGAATTTTTGGTATTTTTCTGAGAAGCTTCAATTTTTGATGAATAGTGAAACCACTAAGTGGCACTTAAAAAACTGATTTTTTCATTTAAATGAAATTTTACCACCTTTGTGTTTTTAATTTCAAAAATCCGATATATATGTTTTTCATTTGGATGTAAAATGTGGTTCAATGGGATTAAAATAGTTTTTTGGTGAATAGTAACTTTTATGTTTATTAATCGCGATTAGAGGTAATTAATGTAGTTTAAGGTAAAAATAATGTTTTAATAATATAAAACGACCTAGAAAGATGTCCTATTCTTATTGTATGTGTCATTGCCGACCACGACAACCCATGGGTCGATTTTGGGGACCCCATGGAGCCACTTGGGTAAGATAATGACATTAATGACTTTTATTTAAAGTTAAAATTAAAATGTCACAAACATGAAATGTTTTACTAAAACAATTATTAAGTGGGGTTATACAAGTCATATTTTTGACTATAAATATTCATTATAAATCTAAAACGATTTGCTACATCATTATATTTTTTTTATAATTTTTAGACATTAAATAAATTAAATTATTTATGACCCCATGATGATGCGGCGATTACCTCATTATTTAACGATTTAAATAAAATGAAAAGATAATGTAAAATCTAAGACCTAAACTTGTCAAAAACCTATTGGATGGGTATATTTAGAACCCTTATAACCTTATCCTATAATTATATCAATGCGGGGTCTTTTAAATCCGAAACGCATTTAAAAATAAAGTAACATTTCTTTACTTTCCAAGAGTACCCCTCCTCTCTTATAAAAGGTCCCCACCTCTACCACCTTACCCACACTTCCAAAGACTTTGGCTCGGAAACAACCTGACCATTTTGTCTCTCCACATCCCTCTACTACTCCTTGAAGCCTCACATTGGGCAGAAGTCTTCCCAAGGAAGCCTTTGAGCTCAAATCAGAAAGAGTTACCCGATTTAAAGGTAGTGTTTTCTCTTGTGTTCTTTTTGTTTTATTTTGCTTCTCCGACCCCCTAAAATATTTTTATTCATTTCTTTTGTAACAACTCCAGTATATTAAATATACTAGGATGTTTTTGTAAGAATAATTCGAGCTACACAAAAAGACACTTACATCTAATGGTTAAAGAACATACTGTTTTTGTGGATGGCGAATTTCTGCCTCACGAAACGATGATTGTTCAATATTCTTCCAACAACTTCAAAGGTGGCCATTAAGATGTCACTATATTTATATATGATATATAATATGTTTATGTATTCCTTAATCTTCTGTATTTTTCATTAATGGCACACCATTATGGCTTCCATTATGGGTATACGCGATATCCTCATTTTAGGAAGTGCGGACTACCGCCCCCTCAAAGTGATTTGATTCGTTAATGCCATATGTGGGAAATATAAAGGATGGATTTAAATTTATTATATATGATGTATGTTACATCTAAATGATGAATATAATTTTGGAATTAAAATATACATACCTCTCATTTATTTTTAATTCCATTAATATGACATAGAAATGAAAGTAGCGTTCATGCGTACGTACGGCTTACCGTCTACATGAATGGTGCCTTTCATTTCTTACCTATAAATGATTATGTAATATTATAAATACATGTATATGATGGATATATATGATATATATGAAATCCAAATCATAAATATCATTCTGGATATAATGAACCTTTGACCACACGAACAACACGTAATTGTAAGAAGTCGACTTTCGACTTAAGAACCAAATATCGAAAAAATAAACATTATTAACTTAAATGATTACATAATGTTTAGACCATGGTAATAAGTGATATAAAAGTAATAATGAACTTGAAAAAGGTTATTTAGAAAGTCAAAATTAACTCAAGTTTTTTATTCAGGACGTTAAAGAACGATCGAGTCAAGTCGGACCCGAGGTGAGAGAACTTCTTAACCCAATTTCCATTTTTTGGGTTAATCTCCTACTTTCAAATTATGTCATGATATTATTATGTCATATCTGGTATTTGTAAATTATTTATGTGTACTTATAGTTAATACACATAATGGATCCATTTTATTTAAAAAAATATCTTTGTAAGGGACTTCGTCTCAATCTCCTTTCATTGAGGCACATTTCGTTTTATACTCAACTTTCTTTTATACGGTCTATAAACCCCTTTGGATTTTAATTTTATACAAAAGGAATATTTTTATGTGATGAGTTTTACTAAATGACAAAAAGTAATGTTTCTTTTAACATACGCGGTGATAACGACCTTTTCCGCCGCCGCGAGTATTATTTGGTCTTTGGCTTCCTCAACAAGCCGTATTGTTTTTAAAATGAAATATATACCATATAATATTTTATGTATTTAGGTATTGAAAATTGTTTCTATAATGGATTTGTTATGTCAATATATTTAAGTGATATATTGTGATCAAAGTGTGGAAATGTTTTCATTCCATTATATTTGTTTTATGTCTTATGATTTTATAATGGTACTTGGACATTTGACGGGTGGTTACATGATAAACCATATGATGGGTGGTTCCGTGAATACCAGGACGGGTGGTTACATTATAACCTCCAATGCATTGGGTATGGAAGTCGGCCGTATGGCTATTCCATTAAGTGATATGTGTGGAAGTCGACCGTATGGTTATTCCATTTAAGTATGTTTATGTCCCAAGATACCTTTATATGTTATGTGATCTTTATATGGGTTTTATGGTAATCTTTTGGTTACAAAAGGGTAAGTAATGATCTTTAATTTAGTGAAGAGTTTTTACTACTCATAAAGGCGAAAAGTATTACTTTGATAAAGTATACATGGTTTAATTTTTGTTTTTTTAAACTAACAGTTTTCATTCTTTGTGTATCTCTTACTGATCTTTTTATGCTCACCCCAAGTTTTTTTGAAATGTTTTTCATAGGACTTAATGTTGAATAGGTTCAAGGATGGGATTAAGGGAAAGTCATGCTATATAAAACATGGAACTATACATGTTTCTTTTTAAGAGTTTTTTTATTATATGTAAACTTAGTAGAAGTGTCTACTTGGTAATCTTTTGAGATGTAATATTTATGTTCTAAATCTATAAAACACTAAACCTGAAAATATCCTCAATGTGAATTATTCATTTAATTCAATATTAAGTAATGTTTAAGGCCGGGGCCTTACAGTTGGTATCAAAGGTTGGTTTAGACAACATTAGGAGTTCGAAAATTGTTAAATTATAAGTTAATTTATGGTATGAATGAAATGATATAGCATTTAATGATTACCATGTTGCTTCGCCAAAGATATTTCTGTGTTCAGAATGGTTTTCCATAGAGGAAACAAAGAAGCTATGTTTGGGCAACATCAGGAGGAAGACAACCTTCCAAATCAGCAACCTGAGATGGTCGGGATCAGAACTGAACAGTTTGTTGCACTGATGGAATAGTTGACTCAGGCTATAAATGGTGGTGGTATCCATGCATGAGATCAGCCAGATCAACCGCATAGGAACATGTCAGTGGTGGGACATTTCATGAGGCAACATCCCCCATCATTCAGAGGATCATCTGACCCCGTGCAAGCTGAAGGGTGGATTAAAGCACTGGAGAAGATTATTTATGTCATGGGGTGTTCAGAACATCAAATGGTTAGTCTTGCTATTTACCATTTTGAAGGTGAAGCTAATTAGTGGTGGTCGATGGTGAAAAATATCAGGGATAGTGATGAGATTTTTGATCTTCACTGGGACGAATTCAAAGGTATGTTTCTTGAGAAATATTTTCCTAAGGTGGTTCATCTTAGGATGGAAAAAAAGTTCCTAGAATTGAGGCAGGAGGATGACACAGTGGATGCTTATGAAGCAAAGTTCACTTGATTGGAAAGGTATGCTCCAAACTTCATTCGAGATCATGATAGTAAAATAAACCATTTTTACTCAGGATTAAAGCCAAAGTATCGAAGGGCTTTAGCTTCTAGTGAGTTCAAAAGTTATGAAAAACTTGTTCAATGTGCGGAGAAGGTGGAAATGAAATTTTCCGAAGATTAGGTGTTCTTTGACAAACGACAGAATAAGAGGTCTAGTTGGCAGGAAAAGGGGAAGAATTCATCAAAGAATCAAGGAGGTAAGAAAACCAAATATCCATCCTGTGAGAAGTGTGGTAAAACGCATCCTGGAGAATGTTTATCCAAGTCTGTAAAGTTCTTTCGGTGTGGTAAGTCAGGTCATATTACTCGTAACTATAAGGAAGATGATCAAGCAGGCAATGAAAATTCAGCAGTAAGATGTTTTAAGTGTAATTAAATGGGTCATTATGCAAATGAGTGTCTAATGGAGAACTCAACTGAGGGAAAGCAGCCAGACTACAAGCAGAAAGGGGTGGTGAAATCATTTGCAACTACTTCAGTAGATGTTGGGCCATCGAATGAAGTAGTATCAGGTACACTGTTTGTTTGTTCAGATTATGACAATGTGTTGTTTGATTCAGGGCCTACACATTCTTTCATTTCTGAGAAGTTTTCTAGTAAATTGAAAAATTCATCTCAAGATATGAATCATGAACTTATGGTAAAAACACCCAGAGGGAACGTTGAGACAAAAAGGAATTATAAGAACCTTCCTATCTTTGTGTGCTGAAAGAATCCACTAGAAAACCTTATTGTTTTGCCTCTAGTAGAGTTTGATGTTATTTTGGGCATGGATTGGCTTTCTGTTTATCATTCTAAGATTGACTGCAGAGCTAAAATGGTTTCTTTTCAGAAAGATTTTTAGTTTGTGTATATGAATGAACCCTTGATTTTGATAACATATCAGGAAGTTGAGAAACTAGTAAAATATGGAAATGAATGTTACCATGCACATATTTTTGAAAATAAAGGAACTGTTTAGATTAATGATGTGCCAGTGGTAAATGAGTATCTTGATGTTTTTCCTGATGAGTGGCCTGGTATTATTCATGATCAGGAAGTTGAATTTACTATTGACTTAGTTCCTGATTCTAATCCAATTTCAAAACCCCCTTATCGAATGGCTCAAGTTGAACTTTTATAGTTAAAGAAGCAATTATAGGAGTTATTAGATAAAGGTTTCATTCGACCTAGCACATCACCATGTGGTGCTCCTGTCATGTTTGTTAAAAAGAAAGATGGATCAATGAGACTTTTCATTGATTATAGAGGCTTGAATAATATCACTGTTAAGAACAGGTATCCTTTTCCTCATATCGATGACTTGTTTGATAAGCTCCAGGGAGATCAGTATTTTTTGAAGATTGAATTGAGGTCGGGGTACCATCAGTTGAATGTAAAAGAAGCAGACGTTCCGAAGAATGCATTCCATACAAGATATGAACATTATGAATTTTTAGTTATTCCTTTTGGGTTAACCAATGCACATGCTGTATTAATGGTCCTTATAAATATAATTTTCCATGAGTTCTTGGATAAGTTTGTGGTTTTTTTTCATTGATGATATTTTTGTGTTTTCTAAAAGTAAAGAGGAGCATGAAAGTCATTTAAGGGTTATCTTGCAAACCTTAAAAGAAAATAAACTTTATGGAAAATTCAGCAAGTGTGAGTTTTGGTTACAAAAAATTTCTTTCCTTGGTCACATTATTTCAAAAGATGGAATAAATGTTGATCCTGCTAAAAAAAAAGTTGTTGAAGAATGGCCAAGACTCACAAATATAACTGAGATCCATAGTTTTCTTGGTTTGGCAGGTTACTACCGAAGGTTTGTTGAAATGTTTTCACGATTATCTAGTCCAATGACTAATCTAACTCGGAAGGGTGTTATGTTTATCTGGACAAAAGAATTTGATGATTGTTTTCAGGATTTGAAAAAAATATTGGTGAATGCTCCAGTTTTGGCACTTCCTTCCAGGAATGGTGAGTTTGTTATCTAAAGTGATGCTTCGTTGAAGGGACTTGGTTGTGTTCTTATGCAGAATGATCAGGTAATTGCATATGCTTCATGTCTGTTGAAAACTCATGAGGTAAATTACCCTACACATGACTTGGAATTAGCTGCTGTTGTTTTTGCTCTAAAAATTTGGAGGCATCATTTGTATGGAGTAAAGTGTGAAATATATACTGATCACAAAAGTTTAAAGTATATATTCACTCAGAAATATTTGAACATGAGACAGAGGAGATGGCTGGAATTAATCAAGGATTATGATTGTACAATTCATTACCATCCAAGAAAGGCAAATAAAGTGGACGATGCTTTGAGTCGAAAAAGTAATGCTTCATTAACCATGCTACATTTGGAATGAGATCCTTTGGTTTTTGATTTGATGAACTTTGGCATAGTAGTTGTTGGTGCAGGAAGTTCTTCTGTTTTGTTTCAGGTATCAGTGAGATCATTTCGATAAGACAGAATTAAGCAAGCACAGAGGGAAGACAGTGAGTTTCAGAAAAAGGTAGAGCTGGTTCAGAAGGCTAAGTTGCCTGAATTTAAAATTGATAATGATTGTGTTTTGAGGTTTGGGAAGAGATTATGTGTGCCTCGTGATTCACTGTTGAAGAATGAGTTGTTATGTAAGGCTCATAGTTCCCCGTTTTCAGTTCATCCCTGCAGTACTAAGATATAAATAGATCTGTGGGAGTATTACTCGTGGGATGGAATGAAAAGAGATATTGCTGATTTTACTGTGAAGTGTTTGACTTGTCAGTAGGTTAAAGAAGAGTGGAAGTTACCAAAAGGGATGCTTCAGCCTTTACCAGTTCTAGAGTGGAAATGGGAAAATATAACCATGGGCTTTGTTGTGGGATTGCCAAAGACATCTTGAGGTAATAATGCAATCAGGGTTATTGTTGATCGCTTGACTAAATCTACTCATTTCCTTCCTATTCGAGATACTTTCTCTCTAGATAAACATTCTAGATTGTATCTTAAAGATATAGTCAGGTTGCATGGAGTTCCTCTCTCCATTGTATCTGATTGTGATCCCAGGTTTACTTCTAACTTTTGGAAAAGCCTTCAGAAGTCATTGGGTACTGAATTAAATTTTAGTACAACTTTTCATCTGCAATCAGATGGCCAGTAAGAATGAACAATACAGACATTGGAGGATATGCTACGAGCTTGTTCTATGGATTATTAGGGAATTTGGGACCAACATCTTTCTTTGGTTGAGTTTTCTTATAATAACAGTTTTCATTCAAGTATACAGATGGCACCATTTGAGGCATTATATGGGAAGCGGTGTCGAACTCCAGCTTTTTGGGATGAAGTGGGTGAAAGGAAGCTGATGGGACCAGAATTGGTAGAAGAGATGGCCAAAAAAGTTCAGTTGATTCAAAAACACATGATAACATCTCAGAGAAAACAGAAGAGTTATGAGTACAACAGGAGGAAGGATCTCTCTTTTGAGGTAGGTGATCATGTTTTTCTCAAAGTCTCACCATGGAAAAGTGTGATGCAATTTGGTAAGAAAGGAAAGATGAGTCCAAGGTTCATTAGACCATATGAAATTATGGAGAGAGTTGGATCAGTTGCATACAGAGTGGCATTACCTCTGATTTTATCTCAGGTACACAATGTTTTTCATGTTTTGATGTTAAGAAAGTATATGCTAGATCCATCTGATGTTTTGAGCCCGGAGGTAGTTCAGTTGGAAGAGAATCTATTTTATGAAGAACAACCAGTATAGATTCTTGACCGAATAGAGCAAGTGTTGAGAAGTAAGGTAATTCATCAGTTAAAGGTTTTGTGGAAAAACCATATGGTTGAAGAGGCAACGTGGGAATCTGAAAATGCTATGAGAGATAAATACCCCACTGGTTTTGATAACTAAATAAAATTGCAAGGACGCAATTTCCAAAAGGGTGGAAGGATGTAACACCCCAGGTAAATAAAGAATAAAGAATTTTCATTTTTTTTAATATTTATAAATTAAAAATTAATTTTACTTTAAATGGGTTTCTATGTTCGATAGCGTACCCGATACGCAATAATGAGTTTCTTTGAAATCTTACGTTGCACACTTGTAATATAATAATATTATTTTAAATGGTAGTTAACACATAGCCATTGTATTGGTGAGAATGGATATAAATAATTAAAATATGATTATATATGTTTTTTAAATGTTTTTACATTTATCCAATAAAAGATAAAGACTTAAAATACAGAATGAATTCAATTTTAGGCATATATACCCTAATTTTCACTAAAGGTTCACTTATCGCCTTTTGATGGTGAACCATCATTAGATATAGTTTTGATCACTCTTATACATTCTATGGGAACAAATATAACTCTTTTTTAGAATTGGGACATCAAAATTTACTATGTGTAAGTTTTAGGTATTTTTCGGATACAGTTCATTTTTTAATGAATAGTGAAAAACGTTGTATTTTAATTCAAATCCACTTTTTAATATAATTTATTTATATGATTATATTATTGTTTGAATTGGTTTTAAAGTGAAATTAGAATATATTTTTACCATTTAATCCAATAGTGGTCGTTGGAATTAATTTCACTTTGAAATCAGACTTAAACTAGTGTCAATCTTTTGATACTTATTGTTTCATAAAAACACGCTATTTGCTCTGACACCGAGAATTAATTATTAAATTAATTGATGTAACTTATATGTTTTGAATTTTTTAAAATAGACATCATTTTTGAATTCGGAATATCAAATATATCTTAGGGTGAATTTTTGGAATTTTTCTAAAAAACTTCAATTTTTGATGAATAGTGAAACCACTAAGTGGTACTTAAAAAACTGATTTTTCGTTTAAGTGAAATTTTACCACCTTTGTGTTTTAAATTTCAAAAACCCGACATAAATGGTTGTCATTAGGAAGTAAAATGTGTTTCAATGGGATTAAAATAATTTTTTGGTGAATATTAACTTTTATGTTTATTAATCGCGATTAGAGGTAATTAGTGTAGTTTAAGGTAAAAATAATGTTTTAATAATATGAAATTACCTAGAAACATGTCCTACCCTTATTGGATGTGTCATTTCCGACCAATAAAACCCATGGGTCTATTTTTGGGACCCCATGGAGCCACATGTGTAAGATAATGACATTAATGACTTTTATTTAAAGATAAAATTAAAATGTCACAAACATGAAACGTTTTACTAAAACAATTATTAAATGGGGTTATAAAAGTAATATTTTTGACTATAAATATTAATTAGAAATATAAAACGATTTCCTATATCATGATATTTGTTTTATAATTTTTAGACATTACATAAATTAAATTATTTATGACACCATTATGATGCAGTGATTACCTCATTATTTAACGATTTAAATAAAATGAAAAGATAATGTAAAATCTAAGCCCTAAACTTGTCAAAAACCTATTGGATGGGTTTATTTAGAACCCTTATCACCTTATACTATAATTATATCAATTTGGGACCTTTTAAATCCGAAATTCATTTTAAAATAAAGTAACATTTCTTTACTTTTCAAGAGTGCCCCTCCTCTCCTCTTATAAAAGTCGCCCACCTCTACCACCTTACCCACACTTCCAAAGCCTTTGTCTCGGCCAACCCCTGACCATTTTGTCTCTCCACATCCCTCTACTACTCCTTCAAGCCTCACATTGGGCAGAAGTCTTTTCAAGGAAGCCTTTGATCTCAAATCAAAAAGTGTTATCCGATTTAAAGGTAGTGTTTTCTCTTGTGTTCTTTTGTTTTATTTTGCTTCTCCAACCCCCTAAACTCTTTTTATTCATTTCTTTTGTAACAAAAAAAGTATCTTAAATATAATAGGATGTTGTTATAAGAATAATTAGATCTATAGTTACACACTCCTACATCTAATTGTTAAAGAACATACTGTTTCTGTGGATGGCGAATTTCTGCCTCACGAAACGATGATTGTTCAATATTCTTACAACACTTTCAATGGTGGCCATTAAGATGTCACTATATTTATATATGATATATAATATGTCTATTTATTCCTTAATCTTCTGTATTTTTCATTTATGGCACACCTTATGGCTTCCATTATGGGTATACGTGATATCTTCATTTTAGGAAGTGCGGACTAGCGCCCCCTCAAAGTGATTTGATTCGTTAATGCCATATGTGGGACGTATAAAGGATGGATTTAAAGTTATTATATATGATTTATGTTACATATAAATGATGAATATAATTCTGTAATTAAAATATACATACCTCTCATTTAGTTTTAATTCCATTAATATGACATAGAAATGAAAGTAGCGTTCATGCGTACGTACGGCTTACCGTCTCCATGAACGGTGCATTTCATTTCTTACCTCTAAATGATTATGTAATATTATAAATACATGTATATGCTGGATATATATGATATATATGATATAAAAATCATGAATATCATTCTGGATATAATGATCCTTTGACCACACGAACAACATGTAATTGTAAGAAGTCTACTTTTGACTTAAGAACCAAATATCGACAAAACAAACATTATTAACTTAAATGATTAAATAATGTTTAGAAAATGGTAATAAGTGATATAAAAGTAATAATGAACTTGAAAAAGGTTCTTAAGAAAGTCAAAATTAACTCAAGTTTATTATTCAGGACGTTAAAGAATGATCGAGTCAAGTCAGACCCGAGGTAAGGGAACTTCTTAACCTAATTTCCATTATTTGGGTTAATCTCCTACATTCAAATTATATCATGATATTATTATGTCTTATCTAGTATTTGTACTTTATTTATATGTACTTATAGTGAATACACAAAGTGGATCTGTTTTATTTAAAAAATTATCTTTGTAAGGGACTTCATCTCAATATCCTTTCATTGAGGCATATTTCGTTTTATACAAAACCTTCTTTTATACGGTGTATAAACCCCTTTGAATTTTACTTTTATACAAAAGGAATATTTTTCTACAAAGCGTTTTACTAAAAGAAAAAAGGAATCTTTCTTTTAACGTATGCGGTGACAATGACATTTTCCGCCGCCGTGAGTATTATTTTGTCTTTGGCTTCCTCAACAAGCCGTAATGTTTTTAAAATGAAATAAATACCGTATAATATTTTTTGTATTTCAGTATTGAAAATTGTTTCTATAATGGATTTTTTATGTTAATATATTTAAGTGATATATTGTGATCAAAGTGTGAAAATGTTTTCTTTCCATTATATTTGTATTATGTCTTATGATTTTATAATGGTACTTGGACATTTGACGGGTGGTTACGTGATAAACCATATGACGGGTGGTGCCGTGAATACCAGGACGGGTGGTTACGTTATAACCTCCAATGCATTGGGTATGGAAGTCGGCCGTATGGCTGTTCCATTAAGTGATATGCGTGGAAGTCGACCGTATGGTTATTCCATTTAAGTATGTTTATGTCCCAAGTTACCTTTATATGTTATGTGATCTTTATATGGGTTTTATGGTAATATTTTTGTTAAAAAAGGGTAAGTAATGATCTTATATTCAGTGAAGAGTTTTTACTACTTTATAAAGGTTAAAAGTATTACTTTGATAAAGTATACATGGTTTACTTGTTGTTTTGATAAACTAACAGTTTTCATTCTTTGTGTATCCCTTACTGAGCTTTTTATGCTCACCCCATGTTTTTTTGAAATGTTTTTAACAGGACTTAATGTGGAATAGGGTCAAGGATGGGATCAATGGAAAGTCATTCTATATAAAACACGGAACTAGACATGTTTCTTTTTAAGAGTTTTTTTATTCTATGGAAACTTAGTAGAAGTGTCTACATTGTAATCTTTTGAGGTGTAATAGGTATGTTCTAATTCTCTAAAACTCTAAACCTGAAAAGATCCTCAATGCGAATTATTCATTTAATTCAATATTAAGTAAGGTTTAAGGCCGGGGACATACAAATTTCAAATATGGAATCACTTGTTCAAAAATCCAGACACATAACTTCCATTAATTAATCTAAAATAAATATCATTTTTAGAAAAAAAAACTGTTTTAAAATTTAAAACATTGCAAAATATTGATATGGTTTTACATAAAAATTAAATGTAAACATCATTCCAATGAACTAAATTATATTTAATGATAATATATATATATTTATACATTAAAAACATTAAATAATATAATTTACCTCAATAAATTGTTTTTATGGTAAAACTTGTTTTCAATTAAAAATTAATATAATTTTACAATTTATTAAAACATGAAAGTCATCAGAAAAATATCAAAAATTCACCGAATGAAAATTTTTATATCATTCATCCAAAGATTAAGTTTATTTTTTCTTATAAAATGTATAAATTTGTCAAATGTTTAATTTTACATGGGTTTTCTATTAAAAGGTAGTAAAAATACCCTTTTTAGAAATATAGATTTTTATAACTAATGAGGGTTTATGCATATATTATCACTAACTTTATTTAGGATGAATATAATAAAACATTTTATTAAATATATATCATATATATTTAAATAATTTAATTTAGTAATTGTAATTAACATAATTTATTAATAAATAGCTACAAATATTTCCTTTACATATATTTGTTTTATATTTTTAATAAAAAATTGGTAGGCAATGAATTATCCATACATATTCATAGATTAGTTATATTTATTCTTTTTATAGTAATTAATTGGTTATAATTTTCATTTTATAATAAAATCATCTCACAGTTCATTTAAACTCCCTATTGTGTGTAATAAAAGAAATTAAAGAATTAAAATTATTTAATGAAAATATTTCATAAAAACATCCTAGTGTTACATTATTCCCTACTTAAACTGAATTTATACCTCAAAATTCTTCACTTGGATATTAATAAATGAGGATAACTTTTCTTAATCACATCCTCAAGTTCCCATGTAGCTTCCTCAAATAGGTGGTTCTTCCATAAAACATTAACAAGCTAACTGGAATTGTTTCATGGAATTTTTTTCGATACAATTCAGAATCTCTATTAGTTGGTCTTTATAAGAACGATCTTTCTCCCTTTTTATTCTTAGAAGTTTTTTACATATGAATGATCTAGTATTTTATTTATTAATAGAGATAGATGGAACACATCATGAAATTTAGGGATATTCGGTGGAAGTTTCAATCTACAAGCTACCTTTCCAAAATGGTTGTGAATTGCAAAAGCACTGATATAACAAGGGATCAACATGACTTTATTTAAAAATATCAATAATATATTCTAGTGATATATTCATAAAAACACCATGCCCCCAACTTCAAACTATAGGTATTTTCCATATTTTTCTGAATAAATTCTTTGTTGACTCTGAGATGCGCTTATGTATCATTAATTAGATATGAACTTATCATCCATTTCATTAATCATATTAGTTCCTAATTTAATTTTATCCCAAACTTCATCCCAATATGTTAATGTTCTATACATATTTCCAAATAGGTATTCGTAATGAGCTATCTTAAATCTAGAGTGAAATTAATTGTTGAAATAAAATTCTACCCAAGGTAGGTGTTGATCCCAACCACCTATGAAATCCCTAGAACAAGCTCTCAACATTACTTATATAGTTTGAATTTACCTCTCATACTGACTATCTATCTAATGATGATAAAAAGTGATGAAGGTTAACTCTGTGTCTAGAGAATAGAAAAGGCTTTGGCACAACATCGATGTAAACCTCAGATCCCAATTTGATATCATGAAATTGTATAACTCCATTAAATATTACCAATTAATTTACATATATATTTAAAAAATGATCAAGAGAGAATTTATCTCTAATATAAAGGATGTGTGCTGAATTTGAAAGGAAATCAACTATGACCCATATTGTATTATGAACATTAGATATTTTTTGAAGTTAAAGACCAAAGACTATTATTATGTTTTCCAATTTTTATTTTGGCATTGTTTACTGTTATAGATTCTTCATAGAACTTATATCTCCCAGCATTAACTTATAGACGGACCATGTATTGAGAGACATATTAAGAAACATCTCGCTTCATTCCATCCAACTAGAAATACTCTTTCATGTCCATGTACATCATTATGCATCGAGGATGAATAGAGAATGAATAAATATAAGCATCATTCAAAAAATCCTTATTTCGTTTCGACATATAATGAATAAAAACACAATTCTTAGACATTTTTATTCCCACAAAATCATGGTTGAATTCAAGAACATTTCTCGCCTTTTTTTGTTTCTCTACATATTCCTTTTATCCCTCTTTAATATTCACTTTTATAGATGGTTGTACATTAATTTATGAAAGATAAGATTTCTCACCATCCATTAATATTTTAATACCAATCCCTCACAAATTCAGAAATATTAGATCTTTTTTTATCATCATCATGAATTGGGTTGCATGGTTTATTCGTCTCAAATCATCATCCACCTTGTTCACTTTCTTAGGGTGGTATTTTTTTGAGTTGTCTTAATTTTTAATCAACTCTAAAAATATTCATTGGTGCATATTTAGCTTCTTATGTGTGAAAAAAATACTTTAAACATTTATGATCAGTATAAATATCACACATTCCACCATAAAGATAATTCCACTATATCATTAATTCATTGATCACCATTGATATCTATAATTGATGAGTTGGATAATTTTTTCCTTGGATTTTCAAATGTCACAAGGAATAAGCTATCACCATATATTATCATGAGAACAAATCTTAATCAATTTTTAGATTCATCACTATAGATTGGAAAACTTTCTCTACTATAATCCAATATGAGCACATGTGCACTAGGTAACCTTCTTTTTAGATATTTAGAATTCTCTTTACATTCCTCAATACACACAAACATAACTCATTTTCCATTAAATTTTTTGAGTCTGTTAGATATTAATAAAAAATATTTCATAAAATGTTGATAATATCCAGAAAGAACATGAAAACATTAGATCTCAATTACCATTGTAGTTCTCTCCCGATGCTCAATATCATCAGTTTTTCCTCAATCTACATATATCCCATCTCTAGATTAGGAGACTAAAAAATGAATCTTTATGAAGCCATAATTTACACTTGGTAAACTTTCCATAAATATTATCCTTTCATAGGTATTCAGTAAAATTATCATGTTATCTTCATATAATTCATTTCTCTTCGAATATACCACAATATAATGTATGAAGACATCTAAAAACTGATCAAGATAGTATTTAAAAACTCTATTAATTAGTTACATAATGATTTTAAAGGAAATAGTGTGTAAAAATTCATAACTATAATTATTTAGTGTCCATACCATTTAATAAATAAATTCTTTGTTATATCATCCTTCTTGACAATTAATTGTTTATTACATCAACAATGATCAATCTTGGAAAAGAATTTAGATCCACATAGTTGTTCAAATATGTCATTAATTCAGAAAAGATGATATTTTTTCAAGATAGTGATCTTCTTAAGTTCATGATAATCAATATAGAGTCTCATGGATCCATAATTCATCCTAACAAATATAATATATTCATCCCATGGTAAAACACTAAGGAATATGAATCCCTTATCATGAATCCCATGGATTTTCTTCTTCAATTCCTACTACTCAATTTGTTCCACTATACAGGGTATCTTCAAAATAGTAATAACACCCTATATGAGTTCTATTAGAAGTTCAACATCACAATTTGATGGAATACCAATAAATTATTCTATAAATACATCAAAAACCTCTTTTAAAATATTTGTATTCATAATGGTGAGTTTCTTCCCAACTATTTTATATAGATAACCTTTATTTATAGGATTCATGACTCACTAGATTGATGAAATTTCCACAAAGAGGTCATACTCATCCTTTTATTGATAAATAATCCTAGATTGATCCAAAATATGAAATGTGACTTCCCTTCCATTGAAATTGAGATTAGGTCTATATATAGAAATCCAATACATGCCAATAAGGAAATCAAATTCCATTAAAGGAAGTATAAAATGATTTACCAGAATCAATTTCCCATAAACATAAATTGGAGAAGAAATATAAACTATTGATGGGATCTTTGTTCCATTAGTGGTTGTCACATCTAACACAAAATATAATTTTTGAGGTAATACATCAATAAACTTATAAATTTCATCCTAAATAAAAGTGTGGGTGGATATAGAATCAAATAAAACATTTTCAAAATTAGTGTAGATGGTAAGTGTAACTTTCACTACTTCATTATAATACTCCACATTGTCGATAAAGATTGTGTGCGACTTGATGTTGTCTTTGGCATTAAGAGTTTGCTGATGTAGATTATCATCGATAAACCTTGTATTAGGGAATTGTCTTGAATAATTATCCATTTCCTTGTACATATAGCATTTAAGTGTGGGAGGTTCATACTATTTAATCTTTATTAAATTCATATTAGTAGAAATTACTTCACATCACTTCAACATTAAACTAATCGGTGACCGTATCTCCCAATCATAAAACATTTAATAATATCTATAACAAAATTTACTCCATTTTTCATTACCAAAAATGATCATAAGGGAAAATTCATCTTCTTTTCAATGTCTTCATTAGACTTTCCAAATGAATTACATTTTTCTCTACTTATAAAACCCATAAGACTGATGGGTTACTACAATATCCATCTAAACCTTGAGAGCACATTTAACAATTTCCTTATAGATATTGAATTTTGTTATGGATATTTCAATTTATATACATGGTTTTATAACACTAAAAAATATATCAATTTTACATTTAGGTTCGATAAAAACTCCAAAAGCATACCGTGCATGACTTGTAAAATTTTATTTGTAGGTACCATCACATTCTTCATCCTTTTTCTTAAGCCTAAGAAACTACTTCTATTTAATTTTTTAAATATTTAAATGAAATTACTTATTAAAAAAATTGTTTATCAACTCAACCCATTCCATAGATTCGATTTCATATATTTTTCATATATGTTTTGTAAGATCCTGATATACACCAGCTTCACCTTCCAAATGATTGACATCCAAGATGAATTTATCAAGATATAAACATTGGAGATCTGAAAATATTTTTTCAGGGGTACTAATAAATTTTTCAACCATTTGTGGATAAGAAGTCCCACAGAAAGAAGGTGGATGTTTCCTCATGAAGGACCCAACAAAACTATGTTCCCTTATTTGATCGTTTGGAAGTTAGTCATTATTCATAACTTGGGAATGTTCTATGAGAATAACGATATGCTTTTCATTTCTGATCCCAAAGCATTATGTTACACCCATGGAAAATAATTTCATTTCACATCGCATTTAGTATTAACATGGTTCCTCTAGGTTTCATCCATTGAATAAAACCAAGAAGCATAGTATGAGCATCATTAATCATAATGAAAAACACACATAATCAATAATATAATTTATATTTTGGACAACAAATGTTTTATCCTTGGTTATTAATGATCATTTCTGAAACACTAGGATTGTAACATATAAATTGACATATACTAATGGTTCTTACTACATTTTTTCATCCTATTTTCCAAAGGATAACTACACCTTTTCATGGATACAAACTATAATGGACCATTTTTTATATACATATATATTACTTCAAAATTGAAGAATATTCATTAAAAAACCTAAGGAAACCATTCCATTACCATATTGGTTTAGTACCTTTAGAAACAAGGGATAAAAAATGACTAGTTCATAAGACATCTACATTGTTAATCGCTTATTCCATTTTAACTAGACCCCATTTTGACATATCTTACTTAGTAAGGTTCTTCATAAACATGGGAAAAGAAACATAAGAAACAATGTGATCAAATTCTTAGTAAGGGTTAAAAAGGGGAAATGAATCATTTCATTATTATAATACAAAATAATCATAACATTTTAAGATATTATAATGCATATGAAAGATCAGGATATCATGTCATGAGACAAATAATGAATGTTCATAAATAATCATTGAACATATTCCCAAAAGTCAAAACAAAAGACATGGAATTTGTATAATACATATAATAATATAAAATCATTTCATATTAGTCAAGGATAATTTATAAGACCATCATAGTAGAAAAAGTCCATTAATGAACTAATTTGACTCCTTGTTCAAGTCCTATATTACTAAATCAGGTTTACTTCCTGTTCCATCTCTATAGTACTAAACAAATATCATTTCTTATTCCAACCCTATCTATCTCATGATATATAAATCTATACCCAATGAACTTGGGGGATATATATTTCCAACCAATTTAATAATGAAATCATTATTTTTTATTTCACAAAAACAAAAATCATTCATTATAGAATAACCCAAATAATAAAATGGGTTTATTAAACATCATTCCATTACAATGAAATCCAAGTAAAAAAACATATTTTATAAATAGCATTATGTAAAAACAATAATAAAACCATAAGAGTAATAGGGATAGTATACTTGAAACATAACCTTATTAAAAAATTCTATATTAGATGGAAAACAATTTTTATAAAACACTTGTAATAAATTATTGATGAAAATATCTACTAATCTTCAAAAAACTTTTCTTTTATCAAAATTCCACACAATTTTAAATGAAAATATATATTATTAAAATAAATATAAACCCTCAAAACAGAATATACCTGGGAATATGTTTTTATGAAAACAGAAAAAATTATTATGTATATGTTAAAATAAAATATTTATCTACTACTTTTTCTAAATAAGATAAAATTTACCTATAACCAAAAATGAAAAAAAGTTCCTTTCATACTATTTAGTTAGAATTAACCAACGGGTAAAATTGACTTTAAACCATTGTAGAAAAATAAAAATAATATTTTATAATACCTTTTCAGGAAACAAAGACATCGATGATAAATATACCCTAGTAAATTCTTATGGTTAACAAATCTCAGATAAAAATGAGATTGTGAAATTATCCATTACCTTAGGTCTGATATCATTTGTATGTATTAGAACCACCATTATAAATATTTCTATTAAAAATATTTCATTAGTACTCATTATTTTTGTATTAAATACTTCATTTTATTATGCATGTTTTTTAAAATTACTTTTTTTTATCCTTCTTAGGTTATAGTAATATCATATAAAAATGTTATTAATATAATATATATCATATTAATTCATTTTATACATTTATATAAATATTTTTAATGGATATCTTGTAGAATTAATAACATCACTTCATGGAGATAGTAGGCCATACTACCCACTAGCGATGACAACATGCCCATTATTGTGAAAATGTATGTAATTGGATGAAATATTTTTTTCCCAAAATCCGTGAAATGTTATAATAATAATATATAGTTATTATTTCCACCAATTTATATATATGTATGGTGGTGGAGAAAAATAGATGATACCAAGGAGTGTAGATGGTAAGCCAAATGTACGCATACGTGGTGATTTCATTTTTTATCAGATGGATAGAAAGTTGAATATTGTTGCTAAATAATAATAATAACATATAATAATGAAATTTATAGTATATTTACTACTTTATAATGGATGAAAATCATTAATACGTAGTAGAATAAGAATCGTGTTTGAAGGAATCCGTAGTGGATATTACAACTTGTTCGATGTACTTCCTCTAGATCTCCACTTAAAGCAATAGCGTTAGAGTTTTGAGATGAAAAAATGCTAAATAAGGTTACTAGGGAAGTTTATAATTTAAATTTGTAAGGGATGTCTACTCTAGAAGTATAAAATTGAGAAAAATAAATGGGGGAGCATGTTACCTTTTATAATTGATGTGATGGTCACTTTTGGAATCTAAAAAAATGTTTATTAATAATATAATCAAAATCCATCAAAAAGCTCCAAAATGTCATAGTTTAATATTTATTCTATTTGAATATATCTATGGAAACAAATATTTCAATAACTAAAGGATTAAATATTTACCAATTTGATGCCTATTATAACAAAAATGAATAATTTAGAAAATTTTAGAAAAAAATATAATCATTATATATTTTTAAAAAATGTGTTATGAATCTTAAATTATTTGATAAATCATTATTTTTGTAAACAATAAATAGTGTCAATTTTGACACAATTAAATTCATTGATTATTAAAAATATAAATATAACAAGTTAAAAACAGAAAATATTATAATATATTTGTAACACCCTGACCCCAGTTACCTAGAGTCAGTGCATTTTTTAATATATTGGTATGATTATATGAAATTAATTCTTGAAGGACCAATCAGTTTGGAAGTCATGGAAAATATATTACATATATGAATGTTACATTATAATTTTTAAAAAAGAACTGCACAAAAATAATCCATTGAGAACACTATTATTACTATAGATTAACCCAATATATCAATCATAATACACTTCTTTGCATCCAAGTAAAAATAAAACATAATAATGGGGTGAGTTGAGATGCACAGTAAGGAAAACAATATAGAGGAAACTATCATAAATAAGCATAAACATTTAAGGAAATTTATAAGACTAAAACAAAATCCTTTTAAACATAAAATCCAGAATAATATGGAAAAGATAAATCAAATAATTTCATTGACGTATTCACATAGATATTCCACTTGTTGAATAATCAAATGAATATCAATATCTAATTTCCAAATTATAGAATTCATAATGCCAGGAATCATGACTACATAGTCAAGGCATCATGCCAAGACTACAAATAAGATTTTCTCAAGGCCCTATGCCAAGAAAATAGTTTTTCTCATATGACCTATCGATGCATTAAGGAGCTATAGTGGTCTTTAATTGGAAATTTCTAAATCCAATTCATTCCTCTTATGAAAATTATGAAACGAAACCTAAAAATTCTTATTAAAACTAACATACAAAATGTCAATTCTTTAACCATAAAACATGAATGGTATAAAATAGCACATCCCCAGTCAAACATATCATAACTCATTCAATACAATATGGACGACTTTATTATAATAAATTAACCCTAATCAATAATAACATCTAGTAAAGGATGACATCATAGTTTAAAATGGTCAATAATAATTTTTGAGAGAAATATCCCTTTTTTGAAATCATTTAAAAAGTCCCACATTTATAATGGAAGTCATTTAAATGATATTTTTGAATCAAAGTGTCCCATCCCATGTTTAAAATTTTGAAAATAATTTTCATTTTTAGACATTCATGTCCACATAAATAAATCCTTAAAATCATTTTGAAAATGTGGACATTAATTAAAAAGATATAGAAAGACAAGTATTTAAAACATTTAAAATGACGATCTTGCTAAAACGTCGCTTCCAAAAATCCTTAAAATATTCACGTTGAATTTTTTTTATGAAACATGGACATGTAGATAAAAATTTCCATGTAAATACGTACACATAAAAAATCTCGGATAATAATGAGATTGAGGAATTAAACCTTACCTTGTACTTTCATTTAGTCAGTGGTATGTTTATCCTCATGTATAATGACCATAGTAGGATATTTAATTGCACCAGAACATATTAATATTCATCATATCATATATGATTCATTTATTACATTATAATACCAATTTAATAATAATTTCCACGTTAATGTACTATTTCAGGTAATAATCACTTTCTTTATTGCACATGTTTTAGCTAGTTAATCGTGATCATATCACTTATATCATGATTTACATACTTCCAGAATATAAAACATGATTTATATATCATATATATTTAGAATATAAATAAGTAAAATATATAGATATATGAAATGGAAACACTATTAATGGAGACGGTATTCCGTACGTACGCATAAACATTGTTTTCGTTTTCATATCGTATTTGATGGAAGAAAGTAAACAACATATATTTATCTAAATAAATATATATTATTACAGTATCAATTTCATTTCATATACCTCATAATTAATCAATTTATTTATGTTTATAATCATTCTTGAAGGGTGACCATTGAAGAAGAATCTCATTGCATCGTGGAGACGGTAAGACGTACGTACGTACGACTGAAAATATAATTCTATAGATGATGAAATGTTGAATAATTGGATGGTATATTTAAAATAAATAATAATTAAAATGATATATTTATTATTTAAATTAATTATAATAATTATTATACCCATCTAAAAAATGCAGTGTTGAATAAGAAACTACACCATGATGTGGAGACGGTAAGTCGTACGTACAGACGTATGGTGACTTTGTCATTTATAGGATGGATAGAATAAATAATATTTTTTAACATATTAATAATAAGATCATAGTATTTATAGGTCATTGGAGGTATTATTTTGTAAAAGAAATAACAAATAAAGAGGAAGTGGAAGAAGAAATGTATTTTGAAAGAGGTGATGAAATAAATACATCTTCTTCTGGTGTTTCCTTTTTTTTGAACAAAATGGCTCTCTAGGTTGGATTTATGATACAATTAAGGCCTATAGTTGGATGTTAGGGTAGTTGGTAAAATATTTTATCATTTTTTCCATGAAAATGGCTTCGAAGGTGTGAAATAAAGAGAAGGGTAAGTTCCCTTTTATAAGAGAGGTGAGGGTCACTTTACAAAAATCATGAAATATTATTTTATTATAAAATAATATTCGGTTTATAAGGGCTCCAAATGGTTTTATATCCAGAATAATGTGGGTATGGGTCTAAATACGCTCAAACAATAGGTTTTAGACATGTTTAGTTAACCATATTAACCTTATCTTTTAGATTTAACCATTAGTTAAATAGTTTAACTTATACCATGACTTCTTGTATTATTATAATACATGGTTAATAAACATACTATAAAATACCAATATAACCTCAAGTGGTAAATTAATGTTATATATATAATTATATAGGTACTTTGGGTGAACCATAGATTTTCAGAAATATTATATCATTTAATAATATAGTATTTGTTTTAAAAACTCATTTATGTCAATTTTCACAATATTTAGTAATTGGGTTTATTAAAGTCATAAAAACTTGATGAATTTGAAAACACTACATTGAATAATTCTAAAAATGTCATATTAAGCTATAAAATTAGTGTATGGCTTCAAAAGTTCCAATATACATATTTTTTAATATTTATAATATCAATTATTTTAATATTTCATTAAGAAGATAATTACTACATCATCATTGTGTCATTAATAAATTTAATTAAATGATATCTAAAAATTAACAATAAAATACCATGGCGAATAAATTTTTTTTATATTTCTACGGAACATTTATAGTCTAATTTATCTTATGTTTAAGCCTATATTAAAAATGGTTTAGTTATTAAAGATTGAATTAAACTCTTTTAACTCTTCTTTAAATAAAATATAATAAATGTCCTAACCTAAACCAAATAGATAAAAAGGATATTTTTTTTTCTTATGGTTGATTTTGGTCAAAATACACTTATCCAATATAATTAGGACATGTTTTGGGGTAATTGTAATATTAAATTTACCATTAATTACCTTATATTATTTTAATTGTTGTAAATAAAATTTAGAAGTTACTATTCAAACAAAATTATTTTCATCCTATTGAACCACATTTAACTTACTAATGTCAACCGTGTCTCTCAGATTTTTTAAATTCAATTAACAGAAGTGATAAAATTACATTTTAAGAAAATCCGCAATTGTACCTTGAATGTGGGTAAAAGACATAAAAAATTCAATGAAATTTTATATGTATAATGTTATTATAAAATGACACTGATGAATTAAACATGAATCATATATGTATCATCTCTCTAGTTTGACATTAAGATAATGAAAATCATTAAAATTAAAATGTATGTTTTTATCTATAACGTAGTGTTTTTCAGTATTCAACAAAAATTGAATGTTTTTAGAAAAATATCAAAAAATCACCCAAATATAATTTTGATATTCCAAATTAAAAAATGATTCCTATATTACCAAATTGAAATAATATATGTTTCTATAATTAATTTAAAATTAATTCACATTGTCAAAACATAAAAGCGGGTTATTAAGAAATTAAAAATATCAATTGATTGACATGTGTTCATGTCCAATTTAAATGTGACATTGCTTAAAATCACTTAAATTATATTAAATTATTGAAATATATTATAATTATAATTTAAAACCACCAAAATGAATAATTTAACACTTTATATTGTTTTGATAAAAAATGTTTATTGGAATAAAATGTATTAAATTTTTATTATTCATCAACATATAAACGTTAGCAGAAAAGTACCAAAACATTATCCAGCCTAAATTTTTATTTAATAATACTAAATAAGAATATAATTTTGTTAAATTTAATATATAAATGTTACAAATATTGTATATAAAAATCATTCACCATTAAAAGGTGGTAAAATTGCATTTTGTGAAGAATAATTCTTTTATCTAAAAAATTGAATTTGTTCTTATATTATGTCTATTAAATAAATAATAGGTATTTTAATCTTGTATGGAGAATATAAAATTCAAAATGAAGTTAATAATATTCATAACTTCTTTTTTGAATGGCTAGATTGGTAAGTCGTGGCGCGCACAAACTCGGGTTTGCATGTAGCACAAGCTATTGAATTACATTAAAGAGATAATGTACTATGAAATCCTGGGGTGTTAAATTATTCCCTCTTTCAAAAAATTATGTCCTAAAAATTTGAGTTTGTTATTTGAAAATAAAAGTTTTAAAAATAGAAAACTGCTTTTTAGAAAACCCCCATTGAAAATAGGGTTTATAAAATTTAGTCATAATAAGAGGGAAAGGGAAATGAAAAGGACACCACTAAATTAGGATTTTGAATATGAGAACATTGGTGTCAATTGTTATTAGAGTAAAAATGTAATTATTTATATGGAGTGATTGAGGTCATCAATCACAAACCAGTTAATGGAAAATTGAAGGCCTCAAACCTATAAATCTATGATAATTTAAAATATCATTTGTTCAACAAACCATAAAGTATTAGGATAACACATTTTTGGTTTTAAGAAAAATTCCCTAATGATTAAGATTTAATTTAATAATAGAATAAGAAAATAAAGAATACATGACAAAAAGAGACCAATCCTTTTTGTAATTTCTACCACAAACTCATCTTATAACTCAAAAATATTCTATTTATCATAATCATATAGGGTTCCAAAAAAATTAATTTGTAATTCATCTATCAGACCATTTTTAAAAAATACATTATATGAACAAGAACATCATGTAGGACACTGTTTGGTTTTGGGACCAAGATGGATGGAGAAGGAAGTTAGAAGAGTTAGCTTTTACAGATTGTTGTCCTTTGTTGTCAAAGAAGATAAATCAATTCACTTTGTAAAGGACTTGTAACCAGAAGATGCTTTGATGAAATGTATTTCACACATACCATAAGTTAGGAGAACATTTCATGAAATACTTATGATGGATTGTGGGAGAAATGATAATGCCAGTAATATATAGTTTTGATTGGAAGGAATTATGTTACTGGAAGATAGGGAAGTTTCAGTACTTCCCATTGTAACTCTAATGATTCTTAATCTGATCGATCAAAGGATATATATCACGATAGTGGATTTTGTGATGAAAGGTGAATAATGTTTATGGGAAGCAGTAAAGAGAGATATGGAAATGGAATAGACAATTTGGAGGTGGCATAAAAGAACAGTTTAAGGTGGCGCCGTTTTCCAGTGTTTTCCAAATTTTAGGGCCTGAAAATCAGGAGGTGAAAAAATGTGTTTCTGATAATGGATGTTGCATGAAATATTTAAGATGGTTTATATATTTATGTGCAAGGCATGATTTAGGGTCAGAACATTGAAAAATGTCAAAGGCATGAAGTGCACAAATAAGGGGCAGAGTGCACGAAAAAAAATGGCTGCACGAAATATTTGATGGATGCACACAATATTTTCGGGATGCACGAAATATCAGCGGGATACGCTAAAAAATAAAGCGATGCATTGAATATCAGCAGGCTGTGTGAAAAATAAAGTGTTGTGAGAAATAGAGAAATGATTTTTTTCACTCAAGAGGTGTTTTGAGATCAGAAGCTCCAAAAATGGAAAAGGGATAAGGTGTGTGAAAAATTAGAGCATTGCACGAAATTTGATGTCTTGCGAAAGAGTTTTTATGTGCACGCAAGCATTTTTTATGAACGGATTAATGGTTTTCACATGGAGTTAAAAAGGCCTATAAATAATAGGCGACCCCCTCTCATTGAATTATGCTTGACACTTAGAAGAAATCTCGAGCTCTGGTGTGCGTAAAATTATACACTAAGTGAGTTGCGCGAAAAGAATGGGGTTTGTACGAAAATAGAACAGCAGCACGAAAAAGAGAAAAAGTTGCATGAAAATGTGAAGTTGCATGAAATGAGAGAAGTTGCATAAAAGAGGGAAAAAATTTCATGAAAAAGGGATGTTTTGCTGAAGAGTTTTGCGTGCCAATAGAGAATTTTTACATACAAGAAATTTAAATTGAGTGAAAGGTATCCTAAAGGCTGTGCAAAAAGTTTAGGGTCTTCGAAGATATTCAGTTGTGCGCATGTGAGTTCTTACCAGCTTCTCGGTAGGAAATTGATGACTTGTGCTTCAGAGAATATGACTGTTCAATTGTAAAGAATCACTGAACTACTATAATTCCCTATTTGTGCTAAGAGGGTGCACACACACATGCGGATTGATTGTAAAGTGCTACATGAGTGTAAGGGTATATCCTACTCACTATATTGCACATAAAAATATTGTTTTCTAGTGGATTTTGTGGTACTGGATTATTTCAGTACCATACCAAGGGCGTAGCTACTATTGTTGTGTAGTGAACCTTGTAAATATTGTGTTCACGTGGTTGTGTGAGTTCAGTAGGGAAGAAACTCTTTAACACGAGTTTAATGTTTTTTCAATTATAAGGAAATATAAAAAGAAAAATACATCACTGATTCACCCCTCCCTCTCTCAGTGATACTTGGATCCTAACTGGGATCTTCAGTTGGTGATGCACCCTAGTCACCCTTCAGTTGGAGGTTCAAGTCTAGCAGCATTAGCAGATGCGGCCGTTTATCAACTGACCTCCGGGTTGTCATTTTTATAAATATCCAAAAATAATCTAAAGGATGTTATTAACCATAAAATATAGTATCCAATGTCCAATATAATTCATTCCAACCTTTATACATATCCAAAATACATCTGTCTAAACTCACCATCCAAAATTTATAAGGAAGATAAACATAATGAAGATCTAATTTTTCCACATACTAACATGTGAATACCTTCATCACGTATTCCCTTAAAACATGTTAACACCATGACTTACCACAAAACCATATTTAACACATTAATTATCCCTTTTTCATTATAGAATACTAGATATACTCCTTAAATCCAAAAATTTTGTATACTCCAACAATGATGGAATAAACAAACCATTAATCAGTTTTATGGATGTCAATAATACCCAATATAATCTATGCAACTCAATTATCTCATATTCCAAAATCAGTACATTAGTTTCAAGACCATATTATGGTTTATCTTAATCTCAACCATATATTTTCCAAAATTTTTAACTTGAAACTGTGTCACTTTACATGGTATCATAAAATCTCAAATTTTGGATGAAAAGGTACTGCATTAAAATTCTTATATACTTTATAATTATTATAAATTTTCATCCATTAAAACAATATTCTAATGACACAATTATTTAATAACAATGTAAGTACACTGATTATTCCTCTTCATATGTAGTAGTATCATAACATGATTATTGTCTAATAGCATCATTTAGGGTATACTCCAATGATTGGGACATTTATTTGTATAGTGTCCCAACTCCTTGCATATGAATAATTGTACATCTGAAACCTTTTTCATACCCTTTCAATCTCAAACATGGTGTCCTTTTTCTCCACACATATAACATACTCCTATTCAATTCAATCAGTTACCATGGAGATTCTTGCCATAGTTGTCACATATGGGATAATCCTTCTTTCCCTTCTTCCATTTATCCATCATTCTCTCTACCGTACTCTTTTTCTCTTACTTCCCTTCAATGCCATATGACTCAGAGAATTATTTACTTATCTTATGAACACATTATACTATTTATTCATAAGATTATAATATGTGGTGGACTATTTCTCTTCTAAATGATGGCTTAAGATCATGAAGGATATGATCCTTCTTACTCTTTGGATCATAGGTATTGGTGGATTTCTTATTCCTCTACGAGGAAACTTTTCTAAATGATAAAATACACTAGGTTAGATCATATCATTATTTACAATAAAAAAATAGAAAAATCATCAACATTAATTGAATATTTTCACACATTTAGTCTCATAATCATAAAAATGGTTTCTTTGATGGCATATTTACTCAAAAATCCTTCATAAGGTTTTTTATTGAAAATTAGAATTATCCTAAGCATATCCTCTAGGAGTGTCGTAACCAAAAGTGCAACAAGGCCCATTATCACACATCAGTTCCCATTCAAGTCTAGCTCAAAGTTGTTTTTTCGGGTTTAACCCCCAGATACATCTGTGATAGAGCCTCCTCTACCAGCATTAATCCAGAGAGGGATGTATTTCATGGAAAATTCAAATAATCCCTACATTACCAATATTCTTGGAATTTATTCTATACTAATACCCAATTTATATCTTAGGGTACTGTTCTCTAATCTTAGTTTATCTAAATATATTTCAATGGTTGTTACTAAACGTCCTCTGATAAAAACTGTAATACACCAAACCTAGTTACCTAGATTTGGTGTATTATTTTAATACATTAGCATGATTTCAAGAAATGATGTCTCGAAGGACCTGTTATTTTAGCAGTATTGGAAAATAGATTACATATATTATTGTGACATTACAATTTTGAAAATAAAAAAGAACAAAAATAATCTTTTGAGAACCCCATTATTCGCCTAGCTTAATCCTTTATATCAATCATAATATACTTATTCGCATCCTAGGAAAAATAAAACATAAGAAATGTGTGAGCTTATATTCTCAGTAAGGGTAAAAATATAGAGAATTCTATCATAAATAAGCATAAACATTTAAGGCAATGTATAAGACTAAACCAAAAGCATTTTAAATATAAAATTCAGCATAATATAGAAAATATAAATCAAATAATTCCATTTACTTATTCACATGGATATTATAATAGTTTAATAATCACATGTAATATCAATTCCTAATTTCATAATGACAGAAAGCATAATTCCGGACATCATAACCACATAGTCAAGGCCTCATCCCAAGACTGCGAATAATATTTTTTTCAAGTCCTTGTTCCATGAAACTAGTTTTGTTAATGTGGCCTATCGATGCATACGAAATTTCAATAAATTGACCATAAACCATGAATGGTATAAAAATATCACATCGATAGTCAAACATATCATAACTCATTCAATACAATATGGAAGATTTTATTATAATTAATCAACCTCAATCAAGAATAATATCTTGTAAAGGATGTTGACATAGTTGAAAATGATTAGTAAAACTCTTTGAGAGAAGTATTCTTTTTTGGTAAATCATTAAAAAAGTCCTTCATTTATAAAGGAATTAATTTAAAAGATATTTTTGAGTTGAAGTGTCCCATACCACTTTGAAACTTTTGAAAAGAATTATAATTTCAAAACATTCATGTCCATATTAATAAACCCTTAAAATCATTTAAGAAACATGGACATTAATTAAAAAGAATTAGAATGAAAAATCAATAAAACATAAAACATGTGGATGTTGATAAAGAGTCCCTTCCACAAATACTTAAAATATTCATTTTGAAATCATTTTTATAAAACAAGGACAATTATGATAAAAATTTCCTAGAAAATATGTACGCATAAAAAATCTCAGATAATAATGAGATTTAGAAATTAACCCTTACCTTGTACTTTCTTTTAGTCTAGGGTATGTTTAAAATCTAGTATAATGACCATAGTATGTTATAAAATTACAGCAAAACCATATTAATATACATGATATAATATCTGATTCATTTATTACTTTATAATACCTATTTAATAATAGTTTTTATATTAAAGTAACACTTCAGGTAATAGTCAATTTCTTTATTGTACGTGTTTTGGCTTGTTATTTTTGATCGTATAACATTGATAACGATTTACATACTTCTAGAATATAAAACATGATTTATATATCATATCTATTATGAATATAAATATGTATAATAGATAGATATATGAAATGGAAACACCATTCATCGAGATGGTAGTCTGTACGTACATATGAACATTATTTCTATTTACCTATCGTATAGTATGGAAGTAACTAAACAACATATATTTATCTAAATAAATATATATTATTCAATTAGTGATATTATTCCATATACCTCATAATTTATCATTGTATTTTTTTTATAAAAATTCTTGAATGGTGATCATTGAAGATGAATCCTATCACGTTGTGGAGACGGTAAGTTGTACGTACACACGAGCAATAATATCATTCTATTAACAGTGAATTATTTTAAAGAGATAACGTACTATGAAATTCTGGGGTGTTACAATATTATTAAAATTTCAAGATCATATATAAAGATTTATGGACATATTAATTATCCAAAAAAATATTTAATTTGATTTTTTTAATAATATTTATTTGTTATCACAAATAATAAAATAATTAATGAATCATTTTTTTATTATTTAGTATACATATTCTGAAAAAAAAATTGCAAATAAAATAATATGAAGAAGATAAAGATTATATCCTTTAGAAAAATATTATATTAAAATACATCTTCTCTAAAATCAATCATTAAAATTGTTATATTTAATATAATATAAATATGACAACTTTAACATCACTTTAAGGAAAATAATATAAGACTCATAATCTTTTCCATATTAATCCAAATGTTCAATAAATCGACCCTTGGATGAATACCATGTAGATAAAATTACCAATATTATATGTTCTTGTTTTTTGGTCATTTAATTGTTAAAATAATTTTAATAATTATTATTGTATGAATTTTAGGAATAAAATAATTTCTGCATTATCAATTTATAGGAATTTGACATAATTATTTATTTCAAAAAAATACAAATTAAGTACGAATTTAATGAAAAAAATTACATTTCAAAAAATTATTTATAGTCTAATTTATCTTCTGTGTAGCATTATATTAAAAATTATATATTTATTAAAATTTGAGTATGGTATAGTTAACTATTCTTTAAATAAAATAAATTAAATGTCATAATCACATCGAAGTGGCTTATAAAGGATAAATTTCTAAACCAAGGATTATTTTATCCAGAAAAAAAATCATTAAATGATATTATGAATTTTTTAAGGTAAATTTATAATTTTATTTTTACCCGTAATTAGCCTATGTACCCTTTTACCATATTAATAAAATTACTGAAGTTAATATCATGTTGCACAAAAATAGAAGAAATATATATACATAATTTTTAACTTATAATTCCAAATATGAAATTAATTTTACAAAATTCAAAACTTATAAGTTTAGTTATTTATTTAAAAATAAATCTTAGGGTCTTAATAACATTACTGTAATTGAATTTTAAAATATTTCAAAAGAATGAAATTTTTTACATCTAAGTTCAATGTATATATAATTTGAAATACCTATATTATTTTGAATTATAAAAAGATAATCTATTTATAATTAAAAACATTATAAACATAATTTTACCATAAAAATTATTCTGAGGAAAAATGTAGTTTTTGATAAAAATTTAGATTATTTTTATGATTCATCAAAACATTAAGATTATCAGAAAAATATAAAAAATGAATGCAAATTGTTTTTTATACACCTCTTCAAATGAATAAGATTATGTTTTAATATACAAATTATTAATGTGTCACAAAATTAATTTAAAATGGGGTTTCCATTAAATGGATTTAAAATTATCATTTTGAAAAATAATGGTTTTGATATATAAAATAGGATTTATTCACATATTATGACTACAAAATTCATTGAATGAATATAATTTTTTTTATTTAATACATAAAAAATATACTTCATTAATTTAAATTAATAATTGTAATTAAATTAATTTATTAATTAAAAAATAAACGAAATTACATTACATTTATTTGGATTATATTTTTCATAAAATTTTTTTGCCTATGAATTCAAAATAAATTTTTATTATTTACTTAAAAATACTCTATATAACGTAATGGCTAAGTTATAGTGGTCATTTTATACCAATTTCATCTCAATGTTTCTTTAAAATAATTATTTCATGCTGTACAAGATAGTGAATAATTAAAATAATTTAATGAAAATATTTCATATAAACATCTAGGTGTTACACACATGAGTGTAATTATATATTATCCATTTGGTATAAATAAGGTAGATAAATAATAAATCATAAAAATCATAACCATTTAGTATAATAATGATTCTTATTCCACTATGTATTATTGGTAATAAAATAGTTTTGGGGTGTAAGAAGATTGAAACCTACAATAAATCGGCTAATATGATTACTTCTTCCATTGGTATCCTCCATCTGATCTCTCATAAATCCATCATGGACTAGTTTTTTGGTGGGAAAATAACCTCAAGGAAATATGTATGAGAGTTGGGATTTTTTTTGGAATTTTTTTGATAAATGTTTCTCAATGTGTGTAGAGATGTGAGTAAAAGAGGATCAGTTTAATATATGAGGGGATTAGAACCCCTATAAATAACAAAAAATATTCAATAATCTAATTTAATTTTCATGGGAATGTAGAAAAAAATATTAATGTTAATGATATTATGAGTCATGGTCAAAATATTCTAATCGAGAACAAAATATTATTAAATGATAAATGAATCTTTATCCATTAGTTTAACCAATTTCAACCATTACTACGATAACTTAACATTACCACGAAAACCTTTCTTTATGACTATATATAAAAATGACTATATAAAAAGTAATAAAGGATGATTCCAAATATGGTATCCATTTTATTTTATTATATTATATTTGTGGTAAAAATATATTTTAATTTCCATGACTAAAAAGTGTAAAAAACTTCATTGAAAAACATATCCTTACACATTATAAGTGATTTTATTCATGTTAATGGACTAGTAAAAACAACAATATGAATGTTAATTTATTTATTTGATTATATTAGCTTATAATTTCATTAAAACAATTCCTCAATATTTACTGATTTATTATATTAATAAAAAATTTAATTTCCCATATAAGAATGAAATTTTTTAAATAATTAAAACCTTTCACATATTAAATATTTTATCATCATTTCTAAAAATTTCCTAATCAATTTAGGAATGATAATTATTCTTCATACAATTAAGTAATTTTTTTTATAATTCTAATACTATAAATAATATAAATTAAAATATCTTATCATAACCAATAATTATCAGTCTAATATTATTTATCTTTAAATAACCATTTAATAGATCTATGTAATTTATTTTTTAATTTATAAATTCAATTTTATCCTTAATTATTATTGATATCATTCCTCAGAAAGTGTTAAACAGAATGAAAATTTACAATTCAACAAAATAGTTAAAAACAATCTCTTTAGAATCATCTAAGTTTTCATATGTAAATTGGAACCCTTTTATTTTACAATATGATTTACATAACTGTTAATTTATTAAATATTATATCATAATAAATAAATGTTCACTTATTTTTAGTGTTATAATCATCACAATTTAAATAATGCATTGAAATTAATTTACTATAAAATATATTTTAATCTTATACGTTGTTATATTAAATTATATGTTGTAGTTCCAAGAGGATTGGATGTCACAAATCATGATCCACATAATCATAAGATTAACATATTTTAATTTCCCAACCATCATATATAGATTTTATTGTCATTGGTGGAGAAATATTTGGTTCTCCATGTGAATGAAAAAAGCCCATGGATCAAACTATTATTATATACGAAAAAACTATAAGAAATCAATAAATAATTTTCTTATACAATTATATAAAATATACCAATTAATCTTATGGGGATATAACTTCATATGGGAAAGATATGTTAAATTTTGGGTTTATTGAGAGATAATTAAATTTGTCCAGGGTTTTTTATTTCATACAACAACATTATGGATTGAATATTTATGGATTGTGAAGTATTATCTCTATCTATATGGTCTCTATAGAATATGAAGACCTTCTAACATATATATAAAAATAATTACCATGTTAATAATTTCCCAAGAAGAAATTTCACATTGATAACTACCTCCTCAAAATCCAGAGGGTAATATTAATAATATTCTTCCACCAACATCATTGTATTTGAATATAGTGATTATACTATTTCTTTTGATATTGGAATCACAACAACTGTTGATGATCTTTTACATGTTTATCATGATATTATTGAGGATATAAATCCCACAATGATTATCTTGATCATGAGTCACGATGTACATGAGAAATATATCATTTTCCCTACAAAATATTGTTAAATATTACTTTCGATCTACACCATGGTATTGGGATTAAATACCAAGGTAACATCACACTTTCTTGGGCTCTTATATAAGCATTGTTTCAACAAAAATTCTATGAGGGGAATGAATCGAACTTATACTATGTTGGTTGAATCAATGTGGGATATTAAAATCAAGGATTTATTCATTTAGTATATTTTGAATCCCAAGTGGTTTTCCAATATTTGTATCATCAAAATTAACATACAAACTAGTGTCTACATAAACTTTATAGATCATAATCAATAATTTCCCGAAGGATGAATTCTAAATCTCAATCATAGAATGAATAATCATATCTAGATATATATTCATGGAAATTCTCTTTATGGGTTGATATTCTAGAAAAAATTAAATCTAAATATCCCATAAAGATATTTAATATAATGATTTTTGAGAAACCAAAGGATTTAACTATTATCAGGTAAGGCCCTTTGGTTTAAGAAACTTCGTAGACCACATATCAATTGTTATTTCATTATATAATCAATATAATCATTAAAAATATATATTTTATTATAGATGACATGATCATAATTTCCAACCAATGTTTCACAAACATTACTAAACTCAGAGTATTATTCACTTGATTACAAAGGTACCCCCAAAAAACTAACCCCATAAAATCAGCATTTTAGGGACTATATTGAACTACCATGATTTTTTTAATTATCATTGAGGAATAATTATATATCATAAGAAGATCATATCCATTTTTACAAGCATCCTCCAAAGGTAAACTATGTATAAATCTTATTTTTCATGATTCCTCTCCAACATTAGTTGATTCATCATAATATTTTCTATAATATTTACATTCTTCTCAATAATTATGAAGAATTTCACTAATTTTAATTAAGGTTAAAATTTTAAAAATTAGTTTTGATAACCAAGAACATTTTCTCTTAGTCCCACATATAATTATATCACTCATATTAGTAAAACCACTAACAGATTATATGGATATGTATTAAAGGTACCTTATTAAAAACATATCATATAAAAATGATAGATGAAAGGAAAAAAGGATATGTATTACATTACTCAAACTATGTTTTACACTGATTGTGGATACAAAATAGTTATAAACAACATCCACGGAATTGTATATTAATTATTGATGTTATTCCAAAACATGTATAATCATCCAGTCCATATTTTATCTTTCATTGATTCATCAAAATAAATCCCCATTCATTCAATCATGATTGGGAATTGAAAAATATGGGTATTAATTCTACATTAGTTATACATTATCTTTTTCTCTCATAATGAAACCAATGAGAAAGAATTTGTGTATTCTAGTCACCTAAACATTAATCAAGGAATAACCTCTTGGCGCAATGATTCCTAATGAAGAGTATTTTTTAAAACAATGAGACATTAAAAATATAAGAGGATCACTTAGATGAAAACACTTGGACCACACCTAAAAAAATAAGACCATATATTCAATAGGGTTTTCTTGGGGTATTTTTTACATCCCCTAAAAATCACTCATTCTACACTACTTCCATATCTTAGAGGTATTCTCTAATAAACTACTAGAATCTCTATATTTTATTACAGTTCTCGAGATTTCATGAATGTTTCCAATCACATACATTAATTTATATTGTCACCTATAGTATATTATTAAATACATAAGTTTAGACTACATAATTAAAAATTAAAATATGGATTCAAAACTCAATCTTATCGAAAAGCTGATTCAATAGTTCCATATAGAACATATAATATCATAAATTCATTGATCATAAAATATATATATGGTTCAATATCAAACCTAAACATTAATCTTTGTGATCCACACTAATTTGAATGGTTATTTGTATGTCAAATAAATTGTAGAATCTTTTATATCTAATGGAGTAGTTTTGGAAATGGATGAAATTGTAACATCCCAGTTTCGGAAGCCACCCAGAGGTTACCTATACCAGACTGGTCACATAGCCTCCATAGCATTTTCCTGAATTCCAGAGGCTGTCGACTAGCAGTGAGGGCCTTGGGTGTGATAGTGGAGAAACTATTACCTCATTGGAAGAGTAAACAGTGGAAGTAAATACCATACATCATCAGAATCAATAATAATCCATACAGAAATAAATAAAGGATGACTAAAAGAAGTAAAATGAAGCACACACATATATATAATGATGCATGATACATGTATGTCTAGGAAAAAAACCAAACAAGTCAAAAGGATGAATACAACTGTACTAAACCAAAGTAAAAAAGAAATAAAATAAACTCCTCAGCATCGCAAGATATAGCTTGGTCTCATGCTCTCCAGCTCCACATCAATTCAAGTACCTGAAGTCGAAGGGCACTTGCCATTATCCATACCTATAGCAATATAATCTATTTGGGCCCAAAAGCATGCCCCAAACAGGGTGTGAGACTAAATCCCAATAGGCAACCGAAAAAAATTTGAGCCTACCAGTCGGTGAATATATGGCAGTTAAAAATAAAGAAAGCAGTAAACATGAAGGTACTCCATAGTAAACAATCCACATTTTCAAGCATGTAACCCACAAAAAAGTAAACAACCACTCAAGAAAGTATAACAAATAGGTAACCCTATGGGTGGTTCTCACATCCTAACCCCCATGGTTGAACCAAAAATTACTAGCAACCCTCTTGGTGGAACACTCAGTATCACCCCTCCTGTTCGTGTAATGAATAGACTATATAGGGAAGCAATCTCCGTCAATTCCCCGTATAGTCTCGTATCGTACAAAAGGAACTCTTGGGAATCACTCAAAATCTCATTCCCCTTGTGGCCCACGTTGAGAAACTACAGAAACTCTAAGGAAGCACTCAACGTCAATTCCTCATGTGGTCTCGCTTCGTAATTTATAAAGACACTCTGGAGAATCCCTTACTTTCATTCTCTCTACGGTCTACTACACTAGGTTCTAAAAGCCCCGTGTAAAGTTATTATGGATCTCAACACGTAACGGACAAGGTAAACCTCAAGACCTACTTTTCTATAATTCTTCAGCATAAGAACATGTTAGAAGAAGAACATAATTCTACAACACTAGGCATGGAACCAACAGTAGCCTAACAAGAAAAACTAGACCAAACGGTCATAAACAAGAAAAAAATGAAAGGGAAATACATCCAAAGAACTGAATATTTCCCTATTCACAATTAAAAACCTCTACTTAGGCATAAAATCAAATAAGGAAAACAATAAGGGAAAAACAGTAAACACATATTACCTTGTTCAAGGGTATTGGTAGACTTTTCACAATATACTCAAAGAATTTATACACAAAAGCACAAAACACCTACCTTGGGATTTGGAGATCAATATAATTTAGCCATGAGGTTTTAATCCTCTTAGAACATCATAGATCCATAAAAATTCATCAAGCGTTCAACCCATGATAACATGGAAAAGAGAAGGAAATGGGAAATGAGGCTCTAGAAGAAAAGATAACTCACCGATGCGATTTCAACACACACACCAATGTTCGAATCATAGGAAGGACGGAGTCTTGGGGGATCGGGGAAGTTTCGGAACCGTACGGATGCTCTCAGTTGAATAAGCTAGATAAGAAGATGTTTCTATCGATTAGACACGAACCTGGTCTGTTTAATGAACAAAATAAATTACATGGCGTGTACTTATTGAGTACACAGCGTGTACTTGCTGTTTCCATACCCCATGTTAGGCGGCCTCCACATCACCCATACAGGGTCGTGTGCATGGTCATGACACGGCCAGCACATAGCCTCGAGTGGCATCAAAGTACACATTGTGTAATTGTAAAGTACACAACGTATACTTAAAAAAATTCCAAATTTTATTCTTTTCCCCAAAAACTACCAGAAAAGAAAAACATACTTGAAAAGAAGATCTGGGTTCTTACAAACTTCCCCATTAAAGAAATTTGTCCCTGATTTTCCCTATAAATGTGTAGAAGAAGAATCCCTGAATAACTCCGGCCACATAGAATGTACATCGACCTCCCTCTCCCAAGTCTCGTTCTGTAATCGTCGGTGCTGCCATAGAACCCATACTAGAGGGACATACCAACCACAGAGAACCTTCATACTATAATAAAAAATATGGATATGATGCCCCTCGAAGAATGCATCAACCTCCAACTCGACTTCCTCATGTTGGAAAACATGATACGGGTCTAAAACGTAACGTCAGAGATGAGAAACAAGGAAGACGTCATGCATAGCCCAGTACCTCTGAGGTAACTACAACTAATAGGCAACCGACCCAACTCTCTCCAACACCTCAAACTGCCTGAAATACCCCGACAAAAGCATACCCCTTCTCCTGATACTCTTGTGTCCCAACCTCGGTGTGACACGTAGAAAAACTTGATCTCCGAGCATGAAATCTAGAGGCCATCTCTGCTGATCAGTATAAGACTTCTAACGAGACTGTGCATTATCCATCCTCTTTCGAATCAACTATATCTACTCTGTGGTCTCTCAAACAAGACGAGGTCCCGGTAAAGCTGCCTCTCCTACCTCCAGCAAAATTAAGGGTGATCAGTATGGCTTACCGTACAAAGTTCATAAGGTGCCATATGAATAGTGGCTTGATAAATATTATTGTAGGAAAACTCCACAAGAGGTATATGCTTCTCCCAAGAACCTCCAAAATCCAGAATGCAAGATCGGTGAATATCTTAAAGAACTTGAATCATACTCTCGGACTGACCATCTGTATGGGGATGGTATGCTCTACTCAAAAGTACATGTATACCCAAAGCCTTATAAATCCCCTTCTAGAATCTATAAGTAAAGCATGCATCCCAGTCAGAAATAATGGAGTGTGGAACACCATGTAGATGTAAAATCTCTCCGATGTACAATTTTCCCAACTGATCGACACTGAAGGGATCCTTGATCGGAAAGAAGTGAGAGACCTTTGTGAGACTGTCAAGGACAACCCATATTATGTCATTCCCTCGTTGAGACCTCAGCAACCCTATCAAGAAATCGATCACGACATCGTTCCACTTCCACTCCAGAATGGGTAACTTCTGCAAAAGACATGCTGGTCACTGATGCCCCACTTTCACCTGCTGACAAGTGTAACACCTCAAGAAAAAACCAGCCACATCCCTCTCCATACCTTTCCTACAATACTGGAGGTGTAGATCGTGATACTTCTCGGTGATGCTAGGATGAACTTCCCAAACTGGGGAATGAAATTCCTTCATCAGCTCCTTGTGTATATCTGTTGGCACTATTAAGCTCCCCGAGAAACCGAAGATCTCATCCTTGCCTACGGTCCACCCAGGAATAGGGTCCTCTCCGGACACACTCTCCCATAGGACTAGGCCTTCAGAATCCGACAGCTGCATCATTTGAACTCGGTCAAGAAGCATAGAGGTACCAACTATAGAAGATAGAAAAGTCTTCCCATGTATGTCATGCCCCACCAGATTCAACTCTGAGAATAGAGACATAAGCTACCACTCAATGATAGATTCCTGAACATCCTATATTTGTTTTCTCCTTCTCAATGCATCAGTCACTGCTTTGCCTTTCCCAGTTATATAGGCATGCTTTAAGTCAAAGGACTGCAGGTACTCAACCCACATGCACTGTCACAAATTAAGATCACATTGAGTGAAGATGTACATGAAACTTTTGTGGTCGGTGAAAACCACAAAATAATCTCCCATAAGATAATGTCTCCAATAGCGTAAGGCATGAACAACAGCTGCCAAATCCAGATCATGCATCGGGTAATTCTTCTCATGTGGCCTCAACCATCGAGACCTGTATGCAACGACTCTATCACCCAGCATAAGCACAACTCCTAGCCCGATACCTGAAGCATCACAATAGATAGTATATCTCTTGCCAGACTCTGGAAATACTAGTATTGGCGCCGAATTCATCCTCCCTTTCATCTCCTGAAAGGCTGACTCACAAGAATCTGACCACAAGAACTTCACAACCTTCTTGGTCAGACCTGCCAGCAGTGCTGCTATGCATGAAAAGTCCTGAATGAAGCATCTTTAGTATCTATCCAGCCCTAGAAAACTCCGCACCTCAAAGACGTTCTTCAGCCGCTACCAGAAAACTACCTCTCTAAATTTCTCTGTGTAACGCCCCAACCCCAGTTACACAGACTTGGTGCATTATTACATAACATTGGAAATATAAAAAAAGATCAAGTCTCTAAAGACCGATTAGTTAAGTATCCTTGAAATCACTCGATAAAATCATAAAATTTACATTACATAATAAAGTGAAAAACTAAAACAACATCTTGTCTCTATAGACCATGCTCATATCCCTTCATACTATCCCTGCAGGCCATTCATAAAATACTTCTTCACATCCTAGAAAAAATAGAACATAGAAATGGGTGAGCTCAGATGCTCAGTAAGGATATCAATATAGCGAATTTGTTTTTTAAATAATTATAAACATTTAAGGAAGTGTATATCTAAAACAAAAGCCGTTTAAACTTGAAATTAAGCATAACATGGCAAAGATAAAATGAAATAATTCCATTTACTTATTCACATGAATATTCTACTAGTCTAATAATCACATACAATATCAATAACAACTTTCATAATGATGGAATGCATAATGCTAGACTATCATTACCACATAGTCAAGGCATTGTGCCAAGACTACAAATAAGATTTTGTCAAGGCCTTGTGCCAAGACACTAATTTATCTCATTAGACCTACTGATGCATCGATGAGCTATAGTGGGATCCACCCGCCACTTATTAAGTCCAATGCATTCCTTATATGAACAGGTTTAAACAAAACATAAACATTCATATTAAAACTAGCATACGAAATGTCGATACATTCTCTATAAACCATGAATGGTATAAAAATAACACATCCATAGTCGAACATATCACAAAACCTTAAATAAAATATGGATGTTTTGTATCATAATAAATTAACTTCAAATTAGCTTAAAATCTATCAAAGGATGTTGACATAGATGAAAACAATACTATTTGAGAGAAATATATCTTTTTTTAAATTATTTAAAAGGTAGATAAATATATAAGAAAACAATTAATTTGAAAATATTCCACAAGTAAGTGATGCTTTGATGATTTTACAATAGCATAAAATAGCTGCACACACCGTATAATTTAAAGAAACATTCTTACCATAATTCTATCAAAAAGGTTAAAAAGGACCTTGTTGGGAAAATAACGGAAAGATCCCTTAATAAAATTCTTATAAAAAGTCAAACAAGGGTATAAGTGACATTAAAAAATAGTCTGTAAAATAGTAAGATTGATTTGAAATACATTTTTAAGAAACATGGATGTGGATTATAAAGAGGTCCCAGTAGATAATTACTTATAAACAACCTCAGATAATGAAAAGATTATGAAATAAACCCTTACTTGTACTTTTCCTTGGTCAAGGGTAGGTTAAACTACTATATATTGGTAAAATAATTTTTATTAAATTATTCAAGAATCATATACATTAATATGATATCATATATGATATTTTACCATTTCATTGGTAATAATATCTTAGTATTATCGTCGTTTCAGGTGTTAACTTACTCGTTTTACTTTATATGTTTTTCTACATAATTCATGTTTGTTATGGATAGGTTTTATATTATTCACATAAAAAAGGATATCAAGTCCATAAACATTATTTTTAATCATAAAATGATAATTATACTTTAATGGATATGATGGGGAATGAATCTCATCACATTCATGGAGACGGTAGTCCATACGCACGAACGAGCGACAATATCATTTTTTTGATATTAAAATATTATATACATGGATGGTATATCATATATAAAAATTAATTATAATTCTATATTTATTATTTACATCAATTACACATCATTATCATACCCATCCAAATAATAACGTTTTGAATCACAATTACACCACGACGTGGAGACGGAAAGTCGTACGTACCCACATATGGTGACATGTCATTCAAAGGATGGATAGAATACTGAACATGGTTGTACCATATTTATAATAACATCACATTATATAGAAGATACTGAAGTTATTATTTTATAATGAAATTAACAAATAATGTAGAAGTTGAAGACGAAAGAAACTAGAAAGAGGGTGGTGAAAACATTACCTCTTCTTGGGGTTATTCCTTTTGATTTGATCACAACGATTCCTTAGGACGGATTCTGATAAAAATAAGCCTCTAGATTTAAGTGAGGGAAGTTTAGACAATATTTGGGTACGGTTTGTACTATCCAAAAGGCTTTTAAGGTGTGAATTAGAGAGAAGGGGGAGTGCCCTTTTATAAGAGGGGTGTGGGGCACCATAGCAAAAACATAAATTATTATTTTATAATAAAGTCATATACATTTTCTAATGTATCCAAATGGATTTATTTACCGGATATGGTCGGGATGGGTCAAAAATAACTCAACTAATTGGTTTTAGATAGTTTTTGGTCACTTTATTAACCTTATCTTTTAGTTTTAACTCCTAGTTAATTAGTTTGACATTTACCATGTCTCTTTGTATTTTTATGTTATATGATTAATAAACATACTATAAACATCCAATACACCCTCATGTGGTCCATTAATGATACAAATATCATTATATAAGTCTTCTGGATGATCCTCATATTTCTAGGAATTGAATATCAACTAATAATATAATATTTGTTTTAAAAACTCTTTTAGGTCAATTTTGACACTATTGGGTATTTTGTTTTTTATAAATTCCTAACAGCATTATTACTTCGAAAAAAATTCATATAACCAATACTAATAGTTCATATTAATCTAGAAATTTATTTTATTTCACAAAAAGTCTAAAATTACATTAATTTGGATATTTATAATATCAAATATTTTAATATTTCATTAATTTTTTAATTACTGCATCACCATTGTGTCATAAATAAATTAAATTATTTAGTGTCTAGAAAATATAAATAAAATAACATCATGTAGGAAATTTTTTTATATTTCTAATGAATATTTAGAATCTAATTTATCTTATGTAAGCCTATATTAAAAATGATTTAGTATTGAATTAAATAATAATAAATAACCTAATCTAATCCAAGAGAATCTAAATGATAATATTTTATTCCTAAGTTTTTTTTGGTTGAGATACATTTTTCCAATATAATTAGGACATGTGTTAGGGTAATATTAATATCATTTTACCCTTAATTACCCTCTTTACTTTTAACCATGGTAAATAAAAGTAAAAAGTTACTATTCACCAAAAATTATTTTCATCTCATTGAACCACATTTTACTTACTGATATCTATCATGTCTCTTGTATTTTTGAAATTCCACTCACAGAAGCATTAATATTAAGCTTTATTTGAATTTAAAAATTCTCCTAGGAGATGGGTGAAAGACGGTGAAAACTTATAAGAAATTTTTTTATATCTAAAATTATTATAAATTGACTCCAATGAATTACATTGAACTTATATAGGTATAATGTTTATATTTTTACCTTAATTAAATTTAAATAAAATAAATAATTTTTTTAAATAAAAATTCGGTTTTAAATTATAACTTAGTGTTTTTTCATTATTCATCAAAAATCGAATGTTTTCAAAAAAAAAACAAAAAATTTACCATAAGATAATTTCAATATTCCGAATACAAAAATGAAGTCCATTTTGAAAGATATAATTTGTAAAATTTCAAAAAGTGGGTATTAATATTTTTAATGGCTCGTTTGATTGGTTGTGGTGTGTGTTATAACTCGAAGTTGCATACATCACACACTATTGTATTATTCAAAGAGAAGTGTACTGTGGAAGCATGGGGTGTTACAATCTACCCTCCTTCAAATAATTTTATCCTCGAAATTTCTAAAATATTGCTGCTTAAAAAGACTCGGGTGGTTCTTCATCATATGTTCCTTAGGTTCCAATGTTTCCTCATCCATATTATGGTTTCTGCATAGAAATTTTACCAGATGAGTCTTCGGGTTTCTCGACACTTGTTCTTTGGTTTCAAGAATCCTGATAGGCTATTCGCAGTAAGACTGATTGGGTTCTAGTTCTAATTCATTATAGGTGAGTACATGTGTTGGGTGAGGAATTTATTTTCTCAATAGTGATACATGGAACACATCATGAACATTGGAGAGATTTGGAGGCATTTCCAAATGATGAGCTACATCCCCAATTCTTTCTAGAATTTCAAAAGGTCCTATATACATGGGACTCAATTTACCTTTCTTACAGAAATGTATAACTCTCTTCCACTGAGATACCTTCAAGAAAACATTATCTCCCACCTGAAATTACAAATCCTTCCTTCTATTATCGACATAGCTCTTCTACATACTTTGAGATGCTTTAATGTGATTTTCGATTACCTTCACCTTTTCCACCGTTTCCTCCACCAGTTTTGGGCCTGTAAGTTTTCATTCACCATCATCATCCCAACATGTTTGTGTGCGGCATATCTTTCTGTATAACGCTTCATATGGTAACATATGAATACTCAAATGGAAGCTATTGTTATAAGAAAATTACACCAGAGGTAAATATTGATCCCACATACACTGAAAGTCAAGTGATCATGATCTCAACCTGTCTTCTAAGGATTGAATAGTATGTTCTGATTTCCCATCTGTTTGAGGTTGGAAGGCAATGCTCAAATGAAGTTCAGTATCCAAAGCCTTCTTAAGACTCTTCAAGAATCTTGAAGTAAAACAGGGATCATGATCATAAAATATCGATAGGGTTACTCCAGGAAGTCTCATAACTTCATTAATATATAGTATTTCTATAATTTCAAGTGGTAAATCTTCCCTTATAGCAAAAAAATATGCTAACTTGGTAAGCTGATCAACAATGAACCATATTGCATCATTCCTTATAGGTGTCTTTGTTAGACCCATGAAAACTTCCATCATGATTTCATCCCATTACATTAAGGTATGGGAAGAAGTTGCATAAATCCTCCAGACTGTTTCCTTCTAGCTTTCACTTGTTGACAAACAATACATCTTGATAGAAAATCAGAAATCACCCACTTCCTATTGTCCCACAAAAAATCTTCCTTTAAATATCTATACATTTTGGTGCACCTAGGGTGTATAGAGAAATTAAAACTACAATCCTCATCCAACAATTTTCTTTTTAGATCAGGTATACAGGTAACACAAAGCCTCTTCCCAAATTTCAAAATTCCATCTTCATATACAAAGTCACTCAATCTCCCATCATTCACAGCTTTGATCATCTTTCTAAATTCTTCATCATTGGTCTGAGAACTCTATATCCTTTATAGTAAAGATGGTTTGGAAACCATTTTAAAATGTATTTATGTTTCACCTTCCATGGTGATTCCCATATCCATCTTTACTAGATCTATGTATGTAGGATACTTTTCAAGTCACATATTATTCAAAACTCCATGATACTTTCTACTAAAAGGATCTGCCAACTTATTTTCCTTCTCCGGGTGGAACTGTATCATGAAATCATAATCTGTGTATAGTTCAAGCCATCTCCTTTGCCTCATGTTGAGTTATTTCTGTGATAAGAAATACTTAAAACTATTGTGATCAGTATATATCTCACATTGTTTCACCGTAGAGATAATGTCTCCATATATTCAGAGAAAATATTACATCATCTAACTCAAGATCATTAGTAGGATAGTTTTTCTCATGACTTTTCAGCTGTCGTGATTCATAGGAAATAACCCTATCATTCTACATAATGACACAACCAATTCCTTTCTTCGATGCATCACTATAAATAATGAACCCAACATTCCACAATGGTAGAGTCAATATAGGAGCATTGACTAATCTTCTCTGCAGTTCATCAAAAAATTCTTCACAATATTTTGTCCAAAAAAACTTATCCCCTTTACGTGTGATCTTTGTTAATGGGTTCGCCAACCGAGAAAAATTCTGGATGAAACTTCGATAATATCCTGTTAAACCAATAAAACATCATACCTCATTTATACTCGTCGGTGCTGGCCATTACTGGATTGCCTTGGCCATAGAAGGATAAACATAGATTCCATCCTTAGAGATAATATTTCCATTAAAATAGATCTCCTAAAGCCAGAATTCACACTTGCTAAACATCCCATATATTTCATGACTTCTAAGAGTCATCTGGATAATGCGCAAGTGATTTTCTTGATCTTCATAGATTTTAGAGTATACCAAGATATCATTCATAAATACCACCACAAAATCATCGAGATATTCTTTGAAAACTATATTCATTAGATCCATGAATATAGAGGGTATATTAGTTAATATAAAATGCATTACTGTAAACTCGTAAATCCGTACCTGGTTCAAAATGCTGTCTTTAGAATGTCTTCCTTCTTCACGCACAAGTGATGGTATCTGGATCAACGGTCAATCTTTGTAAAATATTGAACTCTATGATGTTGGTAGAATAAATCATCAATGAAAGTTAAAGGATACTTGTTCTTTATTGTTATTGTATTGATATCCCAGTAGTCGACACATAACCTCATAGACCCATCTTTCTTCTTAACAAAAAGGACAGGGGATCCCCATAGAGAAACACTAGGGAGCATAAATCCCTTATTACTAAATTCCTCTTGCTGTTTATTTAATTAGACTAATTACGCATTGGACATTCTATAAGGGGTCTTCGATATAGGCCTTGAACCCGAAATTAAATCAATGTAAAACTCAATTTCTCATTCTGGATGATGTCAAGGAAAATATTCTGGAAACACATCAACTTATTCTCTCACAATAGGTACAACCTCTATTTGAAGATTTCTTTCCTTACCCAAAGTTATTTCATTCTCTTCCTCCCCAATAATTGAATTTAGTTGAGCTACTGGGGGTTGATCAAGATAAGAATCAGGTGGTGACGATTCTTCTATAAAGATAAGGAGTTCTTTATCATCATCATCAAAAATCGTAATATCATTTTTATTATAATGAATCTTCACATCATGGTCCAAAATCTAATACATACCGAGGTTAATATCAAATAAAATCATAGGTATGATGATGATATCAGCAGATAAAGAACATTTATGTACTCTAATGGGGGCAGATTCATAAAACATTGTTACAATGATACTTCCCTTAGGAGTTATAACTGAAAACTCCCTTGTTAAATCAAATTTGAAATATCTAATTTTATTAGAAACCTGGGATGATATGAAAACAATGAGATGATCCAGAATCAAATTATGAATTTTCTAAACATGAGGAAAGCATTGAATAACCTGCCACCTTGTCTTTTAGAGCATCAACCTCAGTAGTAGTGATAGCATAAGCTCGGTCTTCATCCCTTTGCCTTTTCTAAGGTATGTTTCCATAACTCTTAGGAAATTAATTTTAATAATTCCCCATTTCCCTACAATTATTGCATTCCACATTGACAACAACTTTCTTTCCCTTGCAATCATGAGCGTGGTGGCCTTTTTCACCACAATTGTAACAGACTCCCATTCCCTTTCAGAAAGTACCAGGGTGTTTCTTCCCACATTTACTACAGGATGGATAATCAAATTCCCCCTTCTTCCATTTTTTTTCCATTTCTAGAGTGATAATCATATCTCTTCTTCTATTTCATTGCTTTGAAGTCGTAAGACATAGAGAATTATTTTTTTGTCTTGATAGCACATGAGAAAATATCTTCATATGATGAGAAGGATTGTGAAACTAATGATCGAAAAATAAATGGTTTTAACCCATCAGAGATATGATAATTCTTACTTCTTGGGTTATGTATATAATATGAATCATACCTTTCTTACCTTGTAATGTTATCCTCATACTTTGTGACATTCTCATCCTCCTTTTGTCTCAGACTCAGAAAGTTCCTTTCCATATCTTCTCGATGTGCACAAGGAAATTATTTTTATAAGAAAAGCTAATTGATCTCCCTCTATTCCATATTTTATATTTATTCATCTTAATTTGTGTTTTGAATCAATGACCACCATTGGTCAGCATCTCCAGTGAGTCGGTAAAGTGCCATCATAACTTTTTCCCATTCACTAATCCCCAAGGAATGGAATATTTTATGTAAGGAATTTATCCCTTCCTTAGAAACTAAGGGATTTGTAATCCCATTAAATTTTGTTGGTTGTTTCCTCATGAAGAGATCTAACATTGATCCTCCATGCTGCAGATTAGGGTTTTCCATACGGGTAATGTTATTATTCATAACCTGAGTGAGTTGTCCCAGTAAGGTGATTAGCTGATCAGCACCAGTTACATCACCAGCTATGATATGATCATCTTTACAAGGAGGGAAATCCCTATATGGAGTGTGTGCATTGATACGGTTTCCATTTCATACACTAGGTGCCATTTCTATACAATGGCATACACTGGATTAGTTTATGAATCGTAATACATATATCCAAACTTTCAAACACATAACTTGTATTGAAAAGCTTATGGATATAATCCATAATCATAAAAATGTTTTCTTTGAGGATGTATATACTAATAAACCCTTCATAATTGTTTGTAAAGAAAATAAGAATTATCCTAAACATATCCATTGGGAGTGTCGTAACCAAGAGTGCAGAAAGGACCATAGTTTTGCACCAGTTCTCGTTCGAGTCTAGCTCAAAGAGGTGTTTTCGGGTTTTACCCCAAGGTACATCTATGCCAGAGCTGCCTTTACCTGCTCATATCCAGATAGGGATGTATTTCTTGGAAAACTCACAAAATCTCTATAATACCAAAATTTTAGGAAGTTCTTCTATAATAATCTTCAAAGTCCATCTTAGGTCTATGTGCACTAATCAGAGTTTATCTAAATCTAGTTTCCAAGGTTTTTACTAAACATTCTCTGATACCAACTATAACGCCCCGAACCCAGTTACCTAGAGTCAGTGAATTATTACATAAAATTATCATGATAAAAAAAGATCAAGTCTCAAAATAACAGTTAGTTTAGTAGCCTTGAAATCAATAGATACATTCATAATGTTTACATTACATCATAAAGTGAAAAACCACATCAACATCTTGTCTCCACAGACCATACTCATATCCCCTAATACTATCCCTTCAAGTAATTCATAAAATACTTCTTCACATCCTAGTAAAAATAAACACATAAAGGGGTGAGCTCATATGATTAGTAAGGATAACAATATTTCAGAATCTTTTGTAAAAAAGCATAAACATTTAAGGCAGTGTATAACTAAAAAAAGAATTTTAAACATGAACATTAACATAACATGGAAATGATAAAATGAAATAATTCCATTTACATATTCACATGGATATTCTACTAGTCTAATAATCAAATGCAATATCAATTACCACTTCCATAATGATGAAATGAATAATTCTAGACTATCATAACCACACAGTCAAGGCCTTGTGCCAAGACTACAAATAAGATTTTATCAAGGCCTTATGCCAAGACACTAGTTTGTCTCATGAGACCTACCGATGCATTGAGGAGCTATAGAGGGATCCAATCGTCACTTATTAAGTCCAATTCATTCCTTATATGAACAGGTTTAAACAAAACATAAACATTCGTTTTAAAACTAGCAAACGAAATGTCAATACTTTCTCCATAAACCATGAATGTTATAAAATTAACACATCCACAATAAAACATATGACAAAACATTCAATACAATATTGAAGTTTTGTATCATAATAAATAAACTTCAAATAAGCTTAAAATCCATCAAAGGATGTTGACATAGATGAAATCAAAAATATTTGAGAGAATATCTCTTTTTTTGAAATAATTTAACAGATACATAATTATAAAAGAAAACATTTACATTGAAAATAATCTTATAATCTTGTAATGGATGATTTGAATATTTTATAACGGTATAAAACATCTGCATACACTGTATATGTTAAAAAAGCATTCTTACCTTAATTATGTCGAAAAGGATAAAAAGGACCTTGTTTGGAAAACGACGGAAAGACTACTTTATAAACTTATTATAAAAAGTCATAAAACGGTGTAAATGAATTTTACCCATATTATTTAAAATAGTAATAATGATTTGAAATGAATTTTTAAAAAACATGGATGTGGATGATAAATAGGTCCTAGTAGATAATTACGTATAAACAACCTCAGATAATGAAGAGATTGTGTAATAAACTCTTACCTTGTACATTTCCTTGTTCGAGGGTAGGTTAACCTCTTGTATAGTGGTGAAATAATATTTATAAAATTATAAAAATATAATATACATTAATATGATATGATATATGATATTTTAACATTGCTTTGTTAACAATATCTTAGTATTATCATCGTTTGGGTGTTAACTTACTGGTTTTCTTTTATATGTTTTGTTACACAAGTTAGGTTTGTTAAGGATATGTTGTAAATTATTCATATACAGAATGATATGAAGTCCATAAACATTATTTTTAATCATAAAATGAGATTTTTACTTGAATGGATAGGATGGGGAATGACTCTCATAGCGTTCATGACGATGGTAGTCCGTACGTACGCATGAGCAACAATATCATTCTTTTGATATTAAAATAATATATAATTGGATGGTATATCATATATACAGAATCATTATAATGTTATATATATTATTTACATAAATTACATATCATTTTCATATCCATCCAAATAATAATGTTTTTAATAACAATTACACACTGACGTGGAGATGGTAAGCCGTACGTACGCACGTATGGTGACATGTCATTCAAAGGATGGATATAATACTGAATATGGGTGTAAAATATTTATAATAACATCACAGTATATGAAACACCCCAAACCCAGTTACCCAGAGTTGGTGCATTATTACATAACATTGGCAAGATCACAGAAGATCAATTCTCGAAAGACCTATTAGTATAGTAGCCTTGGAAACACTCGATACATTCATAAAGTTTACATTACATCATAAAATGAAAACGTGAACAACATAGTCTCCATGGTCAACACTCATATACCCTCATACTATCCTTGAAGAGCATTCATAAAAAACTTCTTCACATCATGGGAAAAATAAAACATTGAAAGGTGTAACACCCCAATCTTCTACGGTACGCTTCTCTTTGAATAATGCAATAGCGTGTGTTGTACGCAACAACGAGTTCTAACACACCACAACTAATCAAACTAGCCGTTATGAATAGTAATATCAACTTTATGAAATTTATAAATTTAATTTTTCAAAATGGACTTCATTTTTGGATTCGGAATACGAAATTATCCTAGGGTGAATTTTTGGTATTTTTTCTGAAAAACATCCTTTTTTGATTAATAGTGAAACCACATAGTGGTAGTTAAAATACTGAATTTTTAATAAAACTTTTTTTTACCGCTTCTGTGAGTGGAATTTCGAAATTATGAGAGACACAGTTAATATGAAGCACTAAAATGTGGTTCATTGAGATGAAAATATTTTTTGGTGAATATTAACTTTTTACTTTTATTTACCATAGTTAAAAGTAAATAGGGTAATTAAGGGTAAAAATGATATTAATATTACCATAACACATGTCATAATTCTATTGGATAAGCTTAATTAGGCCAAATACATCCTTATGAATAAAATATTATCACTTAGGTCCACTGGGATTAGATTAGGACATTTATTATTATTTAATTCAAAGAAGAGTTAAAAGAGTTAAAATCAATGTTTATTTACTAAAACATTTAAAATATGGGGATAAACATAAGATAAATTCAATTGTAAATATTCATTAGAAAGATAAAACGATTTAATACATAATTATATTTTATATATAATTTTTAGACATTATATAATTAAATTTATTTATGACACAATGATGACGCAGTAATTACCATAAGGGTAAAAAATTAGAATAATTGATATTATAAATACGTAAATAAATGTAATTTGAGACTTTTTATAAATAAAACTAATTTTATAGGATAATATTACATGTTAGAATTGATTTAATTAAATGTTTTCTAAGTAATCATTCTGTTATGAGTTTTACAAAAATCAATTATTGAATAGTGTCACAATTGACATAAAAGAGTTTTTAAAACAAATATTATATTATTAATTGATATTAAATTCCTAAAAATCTAAGGATCGGCCCAGAGACTTATATGATGATAGTTGAATCATTAATGGATCACTTTGGGGTCTCTTGGATGTATATAGTAAGTTTATTAAGCATATAATATAAAATACAATGATACATTGTAGAAGTGAAACTAATTAACTAGGAGTTAAAACTAAAAGATAAGTTTAATATAATGACAAAAAATGTCTAAATTCTATTGGTTGAGTGGTTTTAGACCCATACCCACCTTAACCTTTAAATAATCAACTTTGGATCCATTAGAAATAGAATATTAATTTGTTATTAAATAATATTTCTTGCTTTTCCAAAGGTGCCCCTCACCCCTCTTATAAAAGGGCACTCCACATTCTCATTAATTCACACCTTCAAAGCCATTTGAATCGTCCAAACTCTGCCCAAATAACCTCTCAAATTTCCTCAATTCATCTTAGAGGCATTTTTTTAGTGATAAATCCAACCTAAGGATCCCTTTTGATCAAATCAAAAGGAAGAACCCGAAGAAGAGGTAATGATTTCACCACCCCTTTTCAAGTTCCTTTCTTCTTCCACTTCTTCTTTCTTTGTTATTCCTAGTCTAAAATAATTAATACAGTATCCCCTATATACTTTAATATTATTATAAATATGCTACAACCATATTCATTATTCTATCAATCCTTTGAATGACATGTCACCATACATGCGTACGTATGGATTACCGTCTCCACATCGTGGTGTAATTGTTATTCAATATATTATTATTTGGATGGGTATAATAATGAACTTTAATTCATGTAAATAATAAAAATAACATGATAATGATTATTTATATTTGATATATCATCCAATTATATATTATTTTAATATCAAAAGAATGATATTGTCGCTCGTGCGTACGTACGGACTACCGTCTCCACGAACGCGAGGAGATTCATTCTCCATCGTATCCATTCTAGTAGAATTATCATTTGATAATTTAAAAATAATGTTTAAGGACTTGATATAATTTTGGATATGAATATGATACAACCTATCCAAGACAAACACGGCTTATGTAACAAAACATATAAAAGAAAACGAGTAAGTTAACACCCGAAACAACGATAATTCTAAAATATTTTTAACAAAGCAATGTTAAAATATCTTATATGATATAATATTAATATATATGATTCTTGAATAATTTAATAACAATTATTTTACCATTATACAGGAGGTTAACCTACCCCAACCAAGGAAAAGTACAAGGTAAGGGTTTATTTCGCAATCTATTCATTATCCGAGGTTGTTGATATGTAATAATCTACTGGAATCTCTTTATAATCCACATCCATGTTTCTTAAAAATGTATTTCAAAAAATGTTTTATATTTACATGAATATGGGTTAAAGTCATTTACACCATTTTTTTGACTTTTTATAAGAGGTTTATAAAGGAATAATTCTGTCGTTTTCCAAATAAGGTGCTTTTTAACCTTTTCGATAGAATTAAGGTAAGAATGTTTTTTTTAACTTATATCGCGGGTGCGGCTATTTTCTGTCGTTATAAAATCGTCGAAGCATCCCTTACAAGCTTATAAGAATATTTTCAAAGAAAATGTTTTTTTATAAATATATGACTCTTAAATTATTTCAAAATAGAAAGGGATATTTCTATAAAAACAGTTTGGATTTCATCTATGTCAACATCCTTTGATTGATTTTACACTTATTTGAAGTTGATTTATTATGATACTAAACTTATATATTGTATTGATGGTTTTGTGATATGTTTCATTGTGGGTGTGTTATTTTTATACAATTCATGGTTTATGGATGATGTATTTACATTCCTTATGCTAGTTTTAATATGAATGTTTATGTTATGTTTGAACCTTTTCATATGGGAATGTATTGGACTTAATATGTGACGGGTGGAGCCCGCTATATCTCCTCGATGCATCAGTGGGTCTCATGAGAAAAAATAGTGTCTTGGCACAAGTCCTTGGAAAAATCTTATTTTTAGTCTTGGCATGAGGCCTTGGATATGTGGTTATGATAGTCTGGAATTATGCATTCCATCATTATAAAAGTGGTTATTGATATTTCATGTGATTATTATATTAGTAGAATATCAATGTGAATAAGTAAATGGAATTATTTCATTTTATTTTTTCCATACTATGTTGATGTTCAAGATTAAAAGGATTTTGTTTTTGTTATACATTGCCTTAAATGTTTATTATTATTTATGAAAGTTTCCGCAGTATTTTTATCCTTACTGGGCATTTGAGCTCACCCCTTTTCTATGTTTAATTTTTCCCAGGATGTGAAGAAGTAAATTATGAATGACCTGCAGGGATAGTATGAGTGGACAAGAGTGTAGACTATGGATACTATGTTGCTGTAGTTTTCATTTTTATGATGTAATGTAAAAATTTATGAATATATCTATTGTTTCCAAGGCTACTAAACTAAACAGTCTTTCGAGATTTGATATTTGTTGTGATCATGACAATGTTATGTAATAATGCATCAACTCTGGGTAACTGGGGTCAGGGCGTTACAGTTGGTATTAGAGGAAGTTTAGTACAATCCTTGGAATCTAGATTTAGATAAACTCTGATTAGAGCACATAAATGTTCTTTATCCGCTGATCTCATCATCATACCTATGATTTAGTTTGATATAATCCTCAATATGGATTGGCTTTCGGACTGTGATGCGAATAATTATTATAAGAAGAAGGAGGTTATGATTTTTGATGATGAGGATAAGGAACACCTTATCTTTAGAGCATAATCGTCACCACCTAATTCTTATCAAGATCCACCCCCAGTAGCTCAACTAAATTAAATTATTGGGGAGGAAGAGGATGCAATTAAAGTGGGTGAGGAAAGGAATGTTCAAATAGAGGATGTACCTATTGTGAAAGAATATGTAGATGTGTTTCTGGAAGATTTACCTAGACATCCTCTAGAACGAGAAGTTGAGTTTTCCATTAATTTAATTCTTGGATCAAGGCCTATATCAAAGACCCCTTATAGAATGGCCACTATAGAATTAGTTGAACTAAAGAAACAACTAGAGGAATTGAGTAATATGGGATTTATTTTCCCTATTGTTTCTCCATGGGGAGCCCCTGTTCTTTTTGTTAAAAAGAAAGATGGATCTATGATGTTATGTATCGACTACAGGGAGATCAATGCTATAACCATAAAGAACAAGTATTCCCTACCTCACATTGATGATTTATTTGACCAACTTCATGGAGCTCAATACTTTTCAAAGATTGACCTTCGTTCTGGATACCATCTGTAACACCCCGAGCTTCCACAATACGCTTCTCATTCAATAATGCAATAGCTTGCATTGTACGCAACTTCGAGTTCTAAAACACCGTGACTAATCAAAGTATCAGTTATGAATAGTAATAACCACTTTTTAAAATTATAGAAATTTTATATTTCAAAATGGACTTCATTTTTGGATTCGGAATATCGAAATTACCCTGTGTTGTATTTTTGGTATTTTTCTGAGAACTTCTAATTTTTTATGAATAGTGAAAAATACTTAAAAACAACTTTTTTAATAAAAATAATTTATAGTGATAAATTATACTATTTAGTGGTTTTAAAGTATAATTAGAATATATTTTTACCATTTTATCCAATGGTGGTCATTAGAATTTATTTAACATTGAAATTGGACATAAACAATTGCCAATCTTTTGATATAAATTGTTTCTTAAAAACACGCTATTTGTTGTGACATCAAGAATTAATAATAAAATTAATTAATGCAACTTATATGTTTGGAATTTTGTAAAATAGACATCATTTTTGAATTCGGAATATCAATTATAGCTTAGGGTGAAATTTTGGCATTGTTCTGAAAAACTTCAATTTTTGATGAATAGTGAAACCACTAAGTGGTAGTTAAATAACTGATTTTTTCGTTTAAATAAAATATTACCACTTCTGTGATTTGATTTTCAAAAATCCGACATACATGGTTTTCATTAAAAAGTAAAATGTGGTTCAATGAGATTAAAATAATTTTTTGGTGAATAGTAACTTTTAAGTTCTTAATCACGATTAGAGGTAATTAGTGTAGTTTAAGGTAAAAATAATGTTTTAATAATATGAGATGAGCTTGAAACATGTCCTACCCTCATTGTATGTGCCATGTCCGACCAAGACAATCCATGGGTTAACTTGGGGACCCCATGGAGCCACTTTAGTTGGAAAAGGACATAAATACCTTTTATTTAATGTTAAAGTAAAAAATGACACAAACATGAAATGTTTTACTAAAACAATTTTTACATGGGGTTATACAAATCATATGTTTGACTATAAATAGTCATTGGAAAGAGAAAAAGATCTCCTACATCATAGTATTTTTTTTATAATTTTTAGACATTAAATAAATTAAATTATTTATGACATCATTATGATGCAACGATGACCTCATTATTTAACGATTTTAATAAAATGAAACGATAATTTACAATCCAAGGAATAAACTTGTCCAAAGACTATTGGATGGGTAGCTTTCAAACCCTTAGCACCTTATACACGAATTATATAAGTGTGGGACCTTTAGAATCCGAAAATCATTGTATAATGATGTAACATTTCCTTACTTTCCAAGAGTGCCCCTCCTCTCCTCTTATAAAAGGCCCCCACCTCTACAACCTCATTCACACCTTCGAGCCATTTGGATCGGCCAAACTCTGCCCAAATACTCTCCCAACATCCCTACCTTACTCCTAGAATCCTCACTTTGGGCAGAACGCTTCCCAAGGAAGCCTTTGGCTCAAATCAAAAAGAGTTACCTGATTTTGAGGTAAAGTCTTCTCTAATGTTGTTTTGTTTTATTTTTCTTCTCCAACCCCCTAAAATCTTTTTATTAATTTCTTTTGTAACAACACCAGTATCCTCAATATACTAGGATGTTGTTATAAGAAGTATTCGAGCTACACTTACACACACCTACATCTAATGGTTAAAGAACATACGGTTTCTGTGGATGGCGAATTTCTGCCTCACGAAACGATGATTGTTCAACACTCATATAACACCTTCAAAGGTGGCCATTAAGATGTCACTATATTTATATAGGATATATAATATGTTTATGTTTTACTTATGCTTATGTATTTCTCATTTATGTCATACTTTATGATTCCCATTATGGGTAAATGTGATAATTTCATTTTAGGAAGTGCGGACTACCGCCCCCTCAAAGTGATGTGAATCGTTAATGCCACTTGTGGGATGTATAAAAAATGGAGTAAATGATATTATATATGATATTATACTGGAATTATATTATAAATTTATATCATTATGATTTCATTCCATTAAATATGAAATAGAAATGAAAGTAGCGTTCATGCGTACATACGGCTTACCGTCTCCATGAACGGTGCATTTCATTTCTTACCTCTAAATGTTACGTAATATTATAAATGAATGTATATACTGTATATATATGATATATATGATATCTAAATAATTAATATAATTCTGTATATAATGGATATTTTACCACATGAACAACTTGTAATTATAAGAAGTTTATTTTTGACTCAAGTACCAAAGATCGACAAAACGACCTTTATTAACTTAAATAATTACATAATGTTCATAACATGGTAATAAGTGATATAAAAGGAATAATGAACATGAAAAAGGTTCTTATGTAAATAGAAATTAACTCTAGTTTATTATTCAGGAGGTTAAAGAACGGTCGAGTCAGGACAAGACGCAAGGTAAGGGAATTTCTTAACCCAACTTCCATTCTTTGGGTTAATCTCCTACTTTCAAATTATTTCATGATATTATTATGTCCTATTTTGTATTTTTACTTTCTTTATGTGTACCTATAGTTAATATACATAATGGATCTATTTTATTTTAAACATGATATTTTTAAGGACTTCGTCTCAATCTCCTTTCATTGAGGCATATTTTGTTTTATACGGTGTATAAACCCCTTTGACTTTTTCGTTTATTCAAAATGAATCTTTTTTATACGAATCGTTTTTCTAAACGACAAAAGGGAATGTTTTTCTTTTCCGTAATTATGCGGCGATAATGACTTCTCCGCCGCCATGACCATTATTTGAGTTTCGGCTTCCTCTACAAGCCATCATTTTTTTAATGAAAAATAAATACAAAGTTTTAACTTTCTTTTATTTTGGTATTGAAAATGGTTTTGAAAACGTTTTTATTATATCAATGTGTTGTATTGATATCTTGTGATTGAAATGTGGAAATGTTATGATTCCTTTATGCATGTTTTAGGTGATACGATTATGTTATGGTTTATGATATGTTTAAACCTATTCATATGAGGAATGCATTGGACTTAATAAGTGACGGGTGGAGCCCGCTATAGCTCCTCGATGCATCGGTAGGTCTCATGAGACAACTAGACGTGGAATTGGCGGAGGCCCTTTCCCAATTTGATTTCTGGTTTTGGCTAAGGCCTTAATCATTTTAGATGTCTTGGCCGAGGCCTTGACAAAATGTTTCAGAATGTCTGGCATTATACATTCCCTCATTATGAAAGTGGTTATTGATATTGCATGTGATTATTCGACCAGTAGAATATCCATGTGAAGAAGTAAATGGCATTATCTCATTTTACTTTTTCCATATTATGTTGATGTTCAAGTTTAAAAGGCTTTTGTTTTAGTTATACATTGCCTTAAATTTTTATGTTTATTTATGAAAGCTTCCGTTATGTTGTTATCCTTACTGAGCATCTGAGCTCACCCCTTTCAATGTTTTAATATTTTCCAGGATGTGAAGAAGTATTTTATGAATGACCTGCAGGGATAGTCAGAAGAGGATATGAGTGTGTACTATGAAGACTTTGTTATTAGTTTTTCACTTTATGATGTAATGTAACATTTATGAATGTATCTAGTGTTTCTAAGGATACTAAACTAATCGGTCTTTCGAGACATGATCTTTTGTGATCATGCCAATGTTATGAAGTAATGCACTGACTCCGGGTAGCTGGGGTCGGGGCGTTACAGTTGGTATCAGAGGCAGTTTAGTACTAACCTTGGAAGCTAGATTTAGATAAACTCTTATTAGAGAACATAGCCCGAAGATAGACTTTGAGGATTAGTATAGAAAAACTTCCTAGAATTTTGGTATTATAGAGATTTTGTGAGTTTTCCGAGCAATACATCCCTATCTGGATACGCGCAGGTAGAGGCGGCTCTGGCACAGATGTACCTAGGGGTAAAACCCGAAAACACCGCTTTGAGCTAGACTCGAACGGGAACTGGTGCACGACAACGGGCCTTGCTGCACTCTTGGTTACGACACTCCCGGGGGATATTCTTAGGATAATTCTCATTTTCTTTACAAAACACTATGAAGGGTTATGAGTATATACTTTCTCAAAGGAAACATTTCTTTTTATGATTATGGATTATATCCATAAATAGTTCAATTTATGTAAAGTGTTTTACAAATATGGAATTATGTATTTTATTTCATAAACTAATCTAGTTTATGCTATTGTTTAGAAATGGCGCCTAGTGGAAGGAATGGGAACCGTATCAATGAACGAACTCCGTGTAGGGATTGCCCTCCTACTCAAGATAATTATTGTGGATCTGGAGATACAATTGGTGCTGATCAACTTATTACCATACTGGGACAACTCACTCAGGTTATGAATAATAACCTTATTCATATGGAGCACCCTGATCCGCAACGTGGAGGATCAATGTTAGACCTCTTCATGTGGCAACAACCGCCAACTTTTAATGGGGGTACAAATCCATTAGTATCTGAGCAATGGATAAAATCCTTAGAGAAAATATTTCATGCCTTGGGGAGTAGCGAAAGGGAGAAGGTTATCATGGAAGTTTACCGCCTCACTGGAGATGCCGATCAATGGTGGTCATTGATTCAAAATACAAAGGAAGATGATGACGTATCGAATATGGAATGGAGGGAGTTCAAAGAGATTTTCATAGAAAAATACTTTCCTCATGACCATCGAGCAGATATGGAAAGGCAATTTCTGAGTCTGAGACAAAAGGAGGATGAGAATGTCGCAAAGTATGAGGCCAACTTTAAAAGGCTGGAGAGGTATGCTGTAGATTATATATGTAACCCAAGAGGTAATATTGATCGTTTCTTTGATGGGTTAAAACAATTTCTACGTAGAGATTTAGTATCACAATCTTTCTCAACATACGAAGATATTGTCTCATGTGCTATCAAGACAGAAAAGGAATTCTCTAAGTCTTATGACAACAAAGTAAAGCAAGAGAAGAAGAGAACAGTGGAACAAGAGACAGATAAAGGGAAAAAGGAAATGAAGGATTTTACATTATGTGATAATTGTGGGAAGAATCAACCTGGTACTTGCCTAAAAGGAATGGGAGTTTGTTACAAATGTGGAGAAAAAGGTCACTAGGCGCGTGATTTCAAGGGAAAGAAAGAGGATATCAATGTTGAATGCTACAATTGTAGAGAAATGGGGCATTATGAAAATGAATGTCCTAAGCATCAGGGAAACTTACCTCAGAAAAGGCCAAGGGATCAAGGCCAAGCTTATGATGTGACAACATTTGAAGCGGAATAATTAATGTATAGGTTCTTTTGGACTGATGGATTATATTATGGTTATTAGAATAAGGTGATATATATATATATAAGGATTGTACTGTAGTACATGTTTATTTCTTTAAGGTTTTAATATGATGAAGGTAATCATATTTTAGTTTGTGACAATAAGAGAAACTTTACTTTGTTTGGGGAATCTGATAAATTGATTTTGGAATTAAGAGACCTTTTAGAGAAAGTCTGGACAGAGGTATTTTGGATTACTATAAAGGATGGAGTGGATTACGTTGAACCATGGATAGTATTGTTTAAGGTTAAAGAATTTCTGAAGATTATTTTCAGAATATTATAATACTACAGTTTTAGGAAAAGGACAACCTGCAGGGTGTGGCATAACCCGTCACGTTGGACAAAGCTGCAGGAATCGAACCCACAACCATAGTGCGACAGGCCTTTATTCCCTACCACTAGCCTACAGGAGGTCCCTGGTTATTACAAAATAAATTTACTAATCTAAATGGTATGTGTTAACAATTGGAACCTCATACAATTAGGATAAGTATAATATTTTTGAGTTCTATTATCTTTTTGAGTGAAAGATGAGTTGAAGGTTGAAACTCTAATTGTCAAGCATAAATATATATATACCTATCTCTTATTCAATTAATAAATTAATTCTTAAACTTTAGTAAAGGGATATTAAAACAAAAAAATGTGTTATCCTAATACCTTATGTCTTGTTGAACTGATGATATTTTAAATCAACATAGATTGAAGGCTTTGAGGCCCTCAATTTGATAGTTGATTGTGATTGATGACCTCAATCACTCCCTACAAATATTGACGTTTTTCCTCCAATTATATGTCTCTAATTGCCACCAATGTTCTCCTTATCGAGATCATAATTTGGTGGTGACTTTCTTATTTCCATTTCCCTCTTATTAAGGCTAAATTTTATTTATCTTAATTCCGATGTGGGTTTTCCACAAAGGTATTTTCTCTTTTCAACCTTTTATTTCCCAAGAAAAATTTCAAATTGCGAGGACACAATTTATTGAAGGAGAGGAGAATGTAACACCCCGAGCTTCCACAATACGCTTCTCATTCAATAATGCAATAGCTTGCATTATACGCAACTTAGAGTTCTAAAACACCGCGACTAATCAAAGTAGCCGTTATGAATATTAATAACCACTTTTTAAAATTATAGAAATTTTATATTTCAAAATGGACTTCATTTTTGGATTCAGAATATCGAAATTATCCTGTGTTGAATTTTTGGTATTTTTCTGAGAACTTCTAATTTTTTATGAATAGTGAAAAATACTTAAAAACAACTTTTTTAATCAAAATAATTTATAGTGATAAATTATACTATTTAGTGGTTTTAAAGTATAATTAGAATATATTTTTACCATTTTATCCAATGGTGGTCATAATAATTTATTTAACATTGAAATTGGACATAAACAATTGCCAATCTTTTGATATAAATTGTTTCTTAAAAACACGCTATTTGTTGTGACAACGGGAATTAATTATAAAATTAATTAATTCAACTTATATGTTTTGAATTTTTTAAAATAGACATCATTTTTTAATTCGGAATATCAATTATAGCTTAGGGTGAAATTTTGTCATTGTTCTGAAAAACTTCAATTTTTGATGAATAGTGAAACCACTAAGTGGTAGTTAAATAACTGATTTTTTCATTTAAATGAAATATTACCACTTCTGTGATTTGATTTTCAAAAATCCGACATACATGGTTGTCATTAAGAAGTAAAATGTGGTTCAATGAGATTAAAATAATTTTTTGGTGAATAGTAACTTTTAAGTTCTTAATCGCGATTAGAGGTAATTAGTGTAGTTTAAGGTAAAAATAATGTTTTAATAATATGAGATGAGCTTGAAACATGTCCTACCCTCATTGGATGTACCATGTCCGACCAAGACAATCCATGAGTCAACTTCGGGACCCCATGGAGCCACTTTAGTTGGAAAATGACATAAATACATTTTATTTAATGTTAAAGTAAAAAATGACACAAACATGAAATGTTTTACTAAAACAATTTTTATATGGGGTTATAAAAGTCATATTTTTGACTATAAATAGTCTTTGGAAAGCTAAAACGATTTCCTACATCATAGTATTTGTTTTATAATTTTTAGACATTAAATAAATTAAATTAGTTATGACATCATTATGATGAAGCGATGACTTCATTATTTTACGATTTTAATAAAATGAAAGGATAATGTACAATCCAAGGCATAAAATTGTCCAAAGAATATTGGATGGGTAGATAGAAAACCCTTATCACCTTATACACGAATTATATAAGTTTGGGACCTTTAGAATCCGAAAATCATTGTATAATAATGTAAAATTTCCTTACTTTCCAAGAGTGCCCCTCCTCTCCTCTTATAAAAGGCCCCCACCTCTACCACCTCATTCACACATTCAAGCCATTTGTCTCGGCCAACCTCTACCGAAATACTCTCCCAACTTCCCTCCCTTACTCCTATAAGCCTCACTTTGGGCAGAACTCTTCCCAAGGAAGCCTTTGGCTCAAATCAAAAAGAGTTACCCGATTTTGAGGTAATGTCTTCTCTAATGTTGTTTTGATTTATTTTTCTTCTCCAACCCCCTAAACTCTTTTTATTCATTTCTTTTGTAACAACAAAAGTATAAAAAATATACTAGGATGTTGTTATAATAAGGATTCGAGCTACACTTACACACACCTACATCTAATGGTTAAAGAACATACGGTTTCTATGGATGGCGATTTTCTGCCCCACGAAACGATGATTGTTCAACACTCATATAACACCTTAAAAGGTGGCCATTAAGATGTCACTATATTTATATAGGATATATAATATGTTTATGTTTTACTTATTCTTATGTATTTCTCATTTATGGCATACTTTATGATTCCCATTATGGGTAAACGCGATAATTTCATTTTAGGAAGTGCGGACTACCGCCCCCTCAAAGTGATGTGAAACGTTAATGCCACATGTGGGATGTATAAAGGATGGAGTAAATGATATTATATATGATATTATACTGGAATTATATTATACATTTATATCATTATGATTTCATTCCATTAAATACGAAATAGAAATGAAAGTAGTGTTCATGCGTACGTACAGCTTACCGTCTCCATGAACGGTGCATTTCATTTCTTACCTCTAAATGTTACGTAATATTATAAATGAATGTATATACTATATATATATGATATATATGATATCTACATCATGAATATAATTCTGGATATAATGGATATTTTACCACATGAACAACTTGTAATTATAAGAAGTTTATTTTTGACTCAAGTACCAAAGATCGACAAAACGACCGTTATTAACTTAAATAATTACATAATGTTCATAACATGGTAATAAGTGATATAAAAGGAATAATGAACATGAATAAGGTTCTTATGTAAATAGAAATTAACTCTAGTTTATTATTTAGGAGGTTAAAGAACGGTTGAGTCCGGATAAGACGCAAGGTAAGGGAATTTCTTAACCCAACTTCCATTCTTTGGGTTAATCTCCTACTTTCAAATTATTTCATGATATTATTATGTCCTATTTTGTATTTTTACTTTCTTTATGTGTACCTATAGTTAATACACATAATAGATCTATTTTATTTTAAAAATTTTCTTTTTAAGGACTTCGTCTCAATCTCCTTTCATTGAGGCATATTTGGTTTTATACACAACTTTCTTTTATACGGTGTATAAACCCCTTTGACTTTTACGTTTATTCAAAATGAATCTTTTTTATACGAAGCGTTCTGCTAAACGACAAAAGGGAATGTTTTTATTTCCGTACTTATGTGGTGACAACGACTTCTCCGCCGTCGTGACCATTATTTGAGTTTCGACTTCCTCTACAAGCCATCATTTTTTTAATGAAAAATAAATACAAAGTTTTAACTTTCTTTTATTTTGGTATTGAAAATGGTTTTGAAAGCGTTTTTATTATATCAATGTGTTGTATTGATATCTTGTGATTGAAATGTGGAAATGTTATGTTTCCTTTATGCATGTTTTAGGTGATACGATTATGTTATGGTTTATGATATGTTTAAACCTATTCATATGAGGAATGCATTGGACTTAATAAGTGACGGGTTGAGCCCGCTATAGCTCCTCGATGCATCGGTAGGTCTCATGAGACAACTAGACGTGGAATTGGCCGAGGCCCTTTCCCAATTTGATTTATGGTTTTGGCCGAGGCCTTAATCATTTTAGACGTCTTGGCCGAGGCCTTGACAAAATGTTTCAGAATGTCTGGCATTATACATTCCCTCATTATAAAAGTGGTTATTGATATTGCATGTGATTATTCGACCAGTAGAATATCCATGTGAAGAAGTAAATGGAATTATCTCATTTTACTTTTTCCATATTATGTTGATGTTCAAGTTTAAAAGGCATTTATTTTAGTTATACATTGCCTTAAATTTTTATGTTTATTTATGAAAGCTTCTGCTATGTTGTTATCCTTATTGAACATCTGAGCTCACCCCTTTCAATGTTCTAATATTTTCCAGGATGTGAAGAAGTATTTTATGAATGACCTGTAGGGATAGTCAGAAGAGGATATGAGTGTGGACTATGAAGACTTTGTTATTAGTTTTTCACTTTATGATGTAATGTCACATTTACGAATGTATCTAGTGTTTCCGAAGCTACTAAACTAATCGGTCTTTCGAGAATTGATCTTTTGTGATCATGCCAATTTTACGAGGTAATGCACCGACTCTGGGTAGCTGGGGTTGGTGCGTTACACCATCAGTTGTGTGTGAATAAGGAAGACATTCCGAAAACAGAATTTGGAACTAGGTACAGGAATTAAGAGTTTACAGTAATGCCTTTTGGATTGACTAATGCACCCTCTGTATTAATGGATTTGATGAATAGAGTTTTCAAGGAATATATCGATGAATTTCTGGTGTTTTTTATTGATGATATCTTGGTATACTCGAAAAGCTATGAAGATCATGAAAATCACTTGCGCATTATCCTGAAGACTCTGAGAAGACATGAATTATATGGGAAGTTTAGAAAGTGTGAATCCTGGCTTCAGGAGATTTCTTTTCTTGGCCACATTGTCTCTAATGATGGAATCTCTGTTGATCCTTCTAAGACCAAGGAAATCCAAGAATGGTCTGCACCGTTGAATATAACTAAGGTACATAGTTTTATTGGTTTAGCATGCTATTATCGACATTCCATCCAGAATGTTCCCCAGTTGGCTAACCCATTAACAAAGATCACACGTAAAGGGGTTAAATTTGTTTGGACAAAAGAGTGTGTAGAATGTTTCGAAGAACTAAAGAGAAGATTAGTCAGTGATCCTATATTGACTCTACCATTGGGGAATGATGAGTTCGTTATTTATAGTGATGCATCAAAGAAAGGACTTGGTTGTGTTCTTATGAAGAATTATAGGGTTATTTCCTATGCATCACGACAGTTGGAAATTTATGAACAAAAATATCCTACTCATGATCTCGAGTTGGCAGCGGTGATCATTGGTTTGAAGATATGGAGGCACTACCTCTATGGTGAAAAATGTGAGATTTATACTGATCACAAGAGTTTGATGTATATTTTCTCAGAAAAAGAACTCAACATGAGGCAAAGGATATGGCTTGAATTACTCAAGGATTATGATTGCATGATACACTACCACCTGGGAAAAGCAAACAAGGTGGAATATGCTTTTAGTGGAAAAGACCATGGAGTTTTGAACAATATGAGAATTGAAAGGGATCCAATTTTCATGGTCTAGTGAAGATGGACATGGGAATAACCAGGGAAGGTGAAACATCAATGCTTTTTTAAATGGTTGACAAACCATCTTTACTAGAAAGGATTAAGAGTTCTCTGAATGATGATGAATAATTTCAAAAGAAGATTAAAGCTGTGAATGATGGGAGAATGAGAGATTTTGTGTATGAAGAAGGAATTTTGAAATTCCGGAAGAGGATTTGTGTTCCCGATATACCTGACCTAAAATAGGATTTGCTGGATGATGCTCATAGTTCCAATTTCTTTATACACCCTGGGAGCACCAAAATGTATATAGATTTGAAGGAACATTTTTGGTGGGACAACACGAAGAGGGAGATTTCCAATTTTGTGTCAAGATGTACGGTTTTTCAACAAGTGAATGCTCGAAGGAAACAACCTGGATGAGTCATGCAACCTCTTCCCATATCAGAGTAGAAATGAGAAAATATTACGATGGACATTGTCATGGGGCTACCAAAGACTCCTAGAAGGAACACTGCAATATGGGTCATTGTTGATCGTCTTACAAAGTCAGCACATTTTCTTGCTATAGGGGAAGATTTTACCACTTGAACGACTAGCAAGACTATATATTAATGAAGTTGTGAGACTTCATGGAGTACCACTATCGATTGTTTCTGATCTTGATCCCCATTTTAAATCAAGATTCTGGAAAATTATTCAGAAATCCTTGGATACTGGACTTCATTTGAGCACTGCCTACCACCCTCAAACAAATGGACAATCAGAACGAACTATTCAATCCTTAGAATACATGTTGAGATCCTACTCACTTGACTTTCAGGGTATGGGGGATCAATATTTACATATGGTAGGATTTTCCTATAGCAATAGCTTCCATTCAAGTATTCATATGGCACCATATGAAGTGTTATACAGAAAGAGATGTCGCACACCAACATGTTGGGATGTCATTGGTGAATGAAAATTTGTTGGCCCAGAACTGGTGGAGGAAACGATGGAAAAGGTGAAGGTAATCCAAAACCATATCAAAGCAGCCAAAAGTAGGCAGAAGAGATATACCGATAATCAAAGGAAGGATTTGGAATTTCAAGTCAGTGATCATGTTTTGGTCAAGGTATCTCCATGGAAGGGAGTCATAAGTTTTGGTAAGAAAGGTAAATTGAGTCCCAGGTACATCAGACCTTTCGAAATTCTAGAATGAATCGGGGTTGTAGCTTACTGATTGGCAATGCCTCCAAGTCTCTCCAAAGTTCACGATGTGTTTCACGTATCTCTCTTGAGGAAATACATGCCTGACCCAATGCATGTACTCACCTATGAGGAATTAGAACTGGAACCCGGTCTATCTTATTGCGAAGAGCCCATCAAGATTCTTGATACGAGAGAACAAGTACTGAGAAACCAGACGACTCGTCTGGTAAAAGTCTTGTGGAGAAACCATAAGATTGAAGAGGCAATGTGGGAACCTGAGGAACTTATAATGAAGAACCATCAGAGTCTTTTCATTCAGTAGTATTATAGAAATTTTGAGGATTAAATTATTTGAATTTGGGGAGAATGTAACACCCCAAACTTCTACGGTACGCTTCTCTTTGAATAATGAAATAACGTGTGTTGTATGCAACATCGAGTTCTAACACACCACAACTAATCAAACTAGCCGTTATGAATAGAGATACCCACCATTTGAAATTTATATATTTTATTTTTCAAAATGGACTTCATTTTTGGATTCAGAATACGAAATTTTCCTAGGGTGAATTTTTGGTATTTTTTTGAAAAACATCATTTTTTGATGAATAGTGAAACCACTGAGTGGTAGTTAAAAAACTGAATTTTTCATAAAACATAATTTTACCGCTTCTATGAGAAGAATTTCGAAAATCTGAGAGAAACGGTTAATATAAAGGACTATAATGTGGTTCATTGAGATTAAAATAATTTTTGGTGAATAGTAACATTTTTACTTTTATTTACCACAGTTAAAAGTAAATAGGGTAATTAAGGGTAAAAATGATATTAATATTACCCTAAAACATGTAATAATTCTATTGGATAAGCTTAATTCGACCAAAAACAACCTTAGTAATAATATATTATCATTTAGGTCCAATTAGATTAGATTAGGACATTTATTATTATTTAATTCAAAGAAGAGTTAAAAGAGTTAAAATCAAGGTTTATTTACTAAGACATTTTTAATATAGTGTTAAACATAAGATAAATTCAATTGTAAATATTAATTAGAAAGATAAACATATTTCCTACATAATTATATTTTAGTTTATAATTTTTAGACATTATATAGTTTAATTTATATATGACACAATGATGATGCAATAAATACCATAATAGTGAAAAATTATAATAATTGATATTATAAATACCCAAATAAATGTAATTTGAAACTTTTTGTAAATAACAATAATTTTCTAGGATAATATTACATGTTAGGATTTATTTAATAAAACTTTTTTGAAGTAATCATTCTGCTATGATTTTTACAGAAATCAATTATTGAATAGTGTCAAAATTGACATAAAAGGGTTTTTAAAACTTATATTATATTATTAATTGATATTAAATTCCTAAAAATCTAAGTTTCGTCCAAGACTCTTATATTATGATAGGTGTTTAATTAATGTACCACTTTGGGGTCTCTTGGATGTATATAGTATGTATATTAACCATATAATATAAAATACAATGAGACATTGTAAAAGTGAAAATTATTTACTAAGAGTTAAAACAAAAAGATAAGGTTCATATAATGACCCAAACCTATATAAATTCTATTGGATGAGTGGGTTTCGACCCATCCCAACATTAAACTTTAAATAATCTACTTTGGAGCCAGTAGAAACTGAATATTAATTTATTAAAAAAAATATTTCTAGCTTTTCCAAAGGTGCCGCTCACCCATCTTATAAAAGGGCACTCACACTTCTCATTAATTCAAACCATCAAAGCCATTTGGCTCGGCCAAACTCTGCCCAAATACTCTCTAAACTTCACTCACTTCATCCTAGAGGCATTCATTTAGTCAGAAATCCAACTTATGTATCCCTTTTGATCAAATCAAAATAAAGAACCCGAAGAAGAGGTAATGATTTCACCACCCCTTTTCAAGTTCCTTTCTTCTTCCACTTCTTCTTTCTTTGTTATTCAGATTATAAAATAATGAATTCAGTATCCCCTATATACTGTAATATTATTATAAATATGCTACAACCATATTCAGTATTCTTTCCATCCTTTGAATGACATGTCACCATACGTGCGTACGTACGACTTACCGTCTACACATCGTGGTGTAATTGTTATTCAATATATTATTATTTGGATGGGTATAATAATTATTTTTAATTAATTTAAATAATAAATATAACATGACAATGATTCTGTATATATGATATATCATCCAATTATATTTTATTTTAATATCAAAAGAATGATATTGTCGCTCGTGCGTACGTACGGACTACCGTCTCCACGAACGCGATGAGATTCATTCTCCACCGTATCCATTCAAGTATAATTATCATTTAATGATTTAAAAATAATGTTTACGGACTTGATATCATTATGGATATGAATAAGATATAACCTATCCATGAAAAACATGGCTTACGTGACAAAACATATAAAAGAAAACGAGTAAGTTAACACCCGAAACAATGATATTTCTAAAATATTATTAACAAAGAAATGTTAAAAGATCATATATGATATAATATTAATATATATGATTCTCGAATAATCTAATAACAATTATTTCACCATTATACAGGAGGTTAATCTACCCTAACCAAGGAAAAGTACAGGTTAAGGGTTTATTTTGCAATCTCTTCATTATCTGAGGTTGTTTATACGTAATAATCTACTGGGATCTATTTATCATCCACATCCATTTTTCTTAAAAATGTATTTCAATTTTTTTACTATTTACAAGAATATGGGTTAAAGTCATTTATGCCCTTGTTTGAATTTTTATAAGAGGTTTATAAATGAATCTTTCCATCGTTTTCCAAACAATGTACTTTTTAACCTTTTCGATAGAATTAAGGTAAGAATGTTTTTTTACTTATACGGTGGGTGCGACTATTTTCCACCGTTATAAAATTATTGAAGCTTCCCTTACAAGCTTATAAGAATATTTTCAAATAAAATGTTTCATTTTATAAATATATGACTCTTAAATGATTTCAAAATAGAAAGAGATATTTCTCTAAAAAGAGTTTTTATTTCCTCTATGTCAACATCCTTTGATGGATTTTATGCTTATTTGAAGTTTATTTATTATGATAAAAAACGTCTATATTGTATTGAAGGTTTTGTGATAAGTTTGACTGTGGATGTGTTATTTTTATACCATTCATGGTTTATGGATGAATTATTTACATTTTGTATGCTAGTTTTAATACGAATGTTTATGTTATGATTAAAACTTTTCATATGGGAATGCATTGGACATAATATGTGATGGGTGGAGACCGCTATAGCTCCTCGATGCATCGGTGGGTCTCATGAGACAAACTAGTGTCTTGGCACAAGGCCTTGTAAAAATCTTATTTGTAGTCTGGGCACGAGGCCTTGGCTATGTGGTTATGATAGTCTGGCATTATGCATTCCATCATTATGAAAGTGGTTATTGATATTGCATGTGATTATTCGATTAGTAGAATATCCTTGTGAATAAGTAAATTGAATTATTTCATTTTATTTTTTCCATACTATGTGGAAATTCAAGTTTAAAAGGCGTTTTTTAGTTATACATTGCCTTAAATGTTTATTTTTATTTATGAAAGTTTCCACAATATTGTTATCCTTACTAGGCATTTGATCTCACCCCTTTCCTATGTATTATTTTTCCGTGGATGTGAAGATGTAAATTATGAATGACCTACAGGTATAGTATGAGGGGATAAGAGTGTAGACTATGGAGACTAAGTTGTTGTAGTATTCATTTTTATGATGTAATGTAAAACTTTATTAATATATCTAGTGTTTATAAGGCTACTAAACTAACCGGTCTTTCGAAATTTGATCATTCTTGTGATCATTCCAATGTTATGTAATAATGCACCGACTCTGGGTAACTGGGGTCGGGGTGTTACAAAAGGGGTGAGCTCAAATGCCCTGTAAGGATAACAATATAGCAGAAACTTTTATAAATAAAAATAAATATTTAAGGCAATATATAACTAAAAAAATCCCTTAAAACATGAACATCAGTATAATATGGCAAAAATAACATGAAATAATTCCAATTATTTTTCACATGGATATTCTACAGGTTGAATAATCACATGCAATATCAATAACCACTTTCACAATGAGGGAATGCATAATGTCAGACTATAATGATGACATAGTCAAGGCCTTGTGCCAAGACAACAAATAAGATTTTGTCAAGGCCTTATGCCAAGACAATAGTTTGTCTCATGAGACCTACTGATTAATTGAGGAGCTATAGTGGGCTCCACCCATCTCATATTAAGTCCAATACATTCTCATTTGAACATGTTTAAAAATTACATAAACATTCGTTTTAAAACTAGCATACGAAATGTCAATACTTTCTCCATAAACCATGAATGGTATAAAAATAAAACATCCATAGTAAAACATATCACAAAACCTTCAATATAATATTGATGTTTTTTATCATAATAAATAAACATCAAAGAATCTTAAAATCCACCAAAGGATGTTGACATAGATGAAATCAAAACTATTTGAGAGAAATATGTCTTTTTTTGAAATCATTTAAAAGTCACATAATTATAAAATAAAACTATTAATTTTAAAATATTCTTATAAGATTGTAAGGTATGATTCTAAGATTTTATAATGGTGGAAAATAGCCACACCCGCCGTATAAGTTAAAAAATACATTCTTACCTAAATTCTGTCGAAAAGGTTAAAAAGGACCTTGTTTGAAAAACGACAGAAATATTCCTTTATAAACATCTTATAAAAAGTAAATAAGGGTATAAATGACTTTAACCCATATTTTTTCAAATATTAAGAATTTTTTGAAATATAGTTTTAAGAAACATGGATGTGGATGATAAAGAGGACCCAGTAGAAAATTACGTATGAACAACCTCGGATAATGAAGAGATTGTGAAATAAACCCTTACCTTGTACTTGTCCTTGGATGAGGGTAAGTTAACCTTTTGTGTAATGGTGGAATGATTGTTATTAAATTATAAAAGAATCATATACATTAATATGATATCATATATTATCTTTTAACATTGATTTGTTAATAATATGTTAGTTTTATCATCGTTTAGGGTGTTAACTTACTTGTTTTATTTTATAGGTTTTGTTACATAAGCCATGATTGTTTTGGATAGGTTGTATCTTATTCATATATAGAATGATATAATGTTCTTAAAAATTACATTTAAAAATAAAATGATAATTAGTCTCGAATGGATAAGATGGGGAATGAATCTCATCACGTTCGTGGAGACGGTAGTCCGTACGTACGCACGACCGACAATATCATTATTTAGATATTAAAATAATATATAATTGGATGTCATATCATATATACAGAATCATTATCATGTTATATTTATTATTTACATGAATTACACATCATTATTATACCCATCCAAAAAATAATATTTTGAATGAAAATTACACCACGATGTGGAGACGGTAAGCAATACGTACGCACGTATGGTGACATGTCATTCAAAGGATGGATAGAATACTGAATATGGTTGTACCATATTTATAATAAAATCACAGTATATATAAGATATATGAGTTATTATTTTAGAATTAGAATAACAAATAAAGAAGAAGTTGAAGAAGAAAGGAACTTGAAAGATGGTGGTGAAAAAATTACCTCTTCTTCAGGTTCTTCCTTTTGATTTGATGAAAAGGGCTCCTTAAGTTGGCTTTCTGATTCAAACAATGGACTATAGGTTGAATTGAGGGAAGTTGAGAGAGTATTTGGGAAGGGTATGGACGAGCCAAAAGGCTTTGAATGTGTAAATTAGTGAGAAGGGGGAGTGCCCTTTTATAAGGGTGGTGATGGGCACATTTGGAAAAGCTTGAAATATTGTTTTATAATAAATTAATATTCAGATTCAGATGGCTCCAAAGTGGATTATTTATAGTTTAATGTGGGTATGGGTATAAAAACGTTCAACCAATAAATTTTAGATAGGTTTGGGTCAATATATTAACCTTATCATTTATATTTAACTCTTAGTTAAATAGTTTGACATATATCATGTCACTTTTTATTTTTATATTATATAGTTAATAAACATACTATATACATCCAATAGACACCCCAAGTGGTCCATTAATGACACACCTATCATTATATAAGTCCTTTGTCCAATCCTTATATTTTTATGAATTGAATATCAATTAATAATATAATATTTGTTTTAAAAAGTCTTTTATGTCAAATTTGACACTCTTTGGTATTTTGTTATTGATAATTTCATAACATCATTATTACTTCAAAAAACAATTTATATAACCAATCATAATATATCATATTGTCCTAGAAAAGTAGTTTAAATAATAAAAAGACTAAAATTACATTTATTTTGATATTTATAATATCAATTATTTTAATATTTCATTAATTAGGTAATTACTGAATCACCATTGTGTCATATATAAATTAAATTATTTAATTTATAAAAATTATAAATAAAATACCATTATGTAGGAAATATTTTTAGATTTCTAAATATTATTTACAATCGAATTTATCTTATTTATAACTCTATAATAAAAATGTTTTAGTAATTAATATTTTATTTTAACCCTTTTAACACTTCTTTGAATTAAATAACAATTAATGTCCTAATATATTCCATGTGGAGCTAAATGATAATATTTTATTACTAAGGTTGGTTTTGTTCGAGATACCCTTGTCCAATAGAATTGGGACATGTGTTATGGTAATATTAATATCATTTTTACCCTTAATTACCCTATTTATTTTTAACCGTGGTAAATGAAGCTAAAACGTTACTATTCACCAAAATATATTTTCATCTCATTGAACCACATTTTACTCCTTGATATTAACCATGTCTCTCAGATTTTCAAAATTCCACTGACAGAAGCAGTAAAATTATGTTTTATGTGAATTTCTAAATTCACCTAGGAGGTGGGTAGAAGACGGTGAAAAGTTCAATAAATTTTTATATATCTAAAATTATTCTGAACTAACTCTGATTAATTACATTGAACATATATAGGTATTATGTATATATTTTGACCTTAATTAAATTTAAATAAAATAAATAATTATTTAAATAAAAATTCTGTATTAAACTATAACTAAGTTGTTTTTTTGCTATTCATTAAAAATCGAATGTTTTCAGAAAAATAACAAAATTTCACCCTAAGCTAATTTCGATATTCCGAATCAAAAAATGTAGTCTATTTTGAGAGATTAAATTTATAAAATTTTAAAAAGTGGGTATTACTATTCATAAAGGCGAGTTTTATTGGTTGTGGTGTGTGTTAGAACTCGAAGTTGCATAGAACACACGCTACTATATTATTCAAAGAGAAGCGTACCGTGGAAGCTTGAGGTGTTACATTATCCCCTCCTTCAAATAATTTCGTCCCCAAAATTTCTAGAATAATGCTGCATCAAAAGACTCGGGCGATTCTTCATCATAAGTTCCTCGGCTTCCCACATTGCCTCTTCCATCTTATGGTTTCTCCATGGAACATTTACCAGACGAGTCATCCGGTTTCTCAGCACTTGTTCTCTAGTATCAGGAATCCTGATGGGCTCTTCTCAATAAGGAAGATCAGGTTCCAGTTCTAATTCCTTATATGTGAGTACATGCGTTGGGTCAGGCATGTATTTTCTCAACAGGGATATGTGGAACACATCTTGAACATTGGAGAGATTTGGCGGCATTTCCAAACGATAAGACACAACCCCAATTCGTTCAAGAATTTCTAAGGGTCCGATGTACCTGGGACTCAATTTACCCTTATTACCGAAACGTATAACTCCCTTCCATGGAGATACCTTCAAGAAAACATGATATCCTACCGGAAATTCCAAACCCTACCTTCGGATATCATCATAGCTCTTCTGCCTACATTGAGCTGCTTTGATGGGGTTCTGGATTGCCTTTACCTTTTCCATCGTTTCCTCCACCAGTTCTGGGCCTACGAGTTTCCTTTCACGAGCCTCATCCCAACAGGTTGGTGTGCGACATATCTTTTCCATATAATTCTTCATATGGTGCCATCTGAATACTTGAATGGAAGCTATTGTTATAGGAAAATTGCACCAGAGGTAAATATTGATCCCACATACCCTGAAAGTCATGTGAGCATGATATCAACATGTCTTCTAAGGATTGAATGGTCCATTCTGATTGTCCATCTGTTTGAGGGTGGTAGGCAGTGCTCAAACAAAGTTCAGTATCCTGGGATTTCTGAAGTCTTTTCCGTAATCATGAAGTAAAATGGGGATCACGATCAGAAACAATTGATAGGGGTACTCCATGAAGCCTCACAAATTCATTAATATATTGCATTTCTAGACATTTAAGTGGTAAATCTTCCCTTATAGCACGAAAATGTGCTGACTTGGTAAGATGATCAACATTGACCCATATTGCATCGTATCTTCTAGGAGTCTTTGGTAGTCACATGAAAAAGTGCATCGTGATATTATCCAATTTCCACAGAGGTATGGGAAGGGATTGAATGACTCCTCCAGGCCGTTGCCTTCTATCTTTCACTTGTTGAAAAACCATAAATCTTGACACAAAATCAGTCATCTCCCTCTTCATGTTGTCCCACTAAAAATGTTCCTCCAAATATCAATAAAGTTTGGTTCTCCTATACTGTATAGAGAAATTCAAACTATGAGCATCATCTAACAATTACCTTTTTAGATCAGGTATATCGGGAACAAAAAGTTTCTTCCCAAATTTCATAATTCATTCTTCATATACTTAGTCTCTCAATCTCCCATCATTCACAACTTTAATCTTCTTTTGAAACTCTTCATCACTGGTCTGAGAACTCTTTATATTTTCTAGTAAATATGGTTTGGAAACCATTTGAAAAAATCATTGATGTTTCACCTTCCATAGTTATTCCCATGTCCATCATCACTAGATCCATGAAAATTGGATCCCTTTCAATTCTCTTATTGATCAAAACTCCATGATCTTTTCTGCTCAAAGAATCTGCCACCTTGTTTCCCTTCCTAGGGTGGTAGTGTATCATGAAATCATAATCCTTGAGTAATTCAAGCCATATCCTTTACCTCATGTTGAGTTCTTTTTGTGAGAAAATATACTTCAAACATTTGTGATCAGTATAAATCTCACATTTTTCACCATAGTGATAATGTCTCCATATTTTCAAAGCAAAGATTACAATAGCTAACTCAAGAAAATGAGTAGGATAATTTTGATCATGAATTTTTAGCTGTTGTGATTCATATGAAATAACCCTATCATTCTACATAAGGACACAACCAATTACTTTCATTGATGAATCACTATAAATAACGAACCCATCATTCCCCGATGGTAGAATCAAAATAGGGGAATTGACTAATCTTATCTCAAGTTATTCAAAACATTCTTCACACTCTTTTTTCCAAACAAATTAAAAACCTTTACGTGTGAGATCCGTTAAAGGGTTATCCAATCAGGAAAAATTATAGACAAAACATAGATAATAACCTGGTAATCCTATAAAACTCCGTACCTCAGTTATACTCATCGGTGCAGGACATTCCTGGAATTCCTTGGTCTTAGATAGATCAATATAGATTTCATCTTTATAGACAATATGTCCATGAAAAGAAATCTCTTGAAGCCAAAATTCACACTTGTTAAACATCCCATATAATTCATGTCTTCTTAGAGTCTTCAGGAAAATGTGCAAGTGATTTTCATGATCTTCGTAGTATTTAGAGTATACCAAGATATCATCAATAAATACCACCACAAAATCATTGAGATATTCCTTGAAAACTCTATTCATTAGATCCATGAATATAGAGGGTGCATTAGTCATTCCAAAAGGCATTACTGTAAACTCGTAATGCCCGTACTTGGTTCAAAATAATTTCTTCGGAATGTCGTCCTTCTTCACACACAACTGATGGTATCCAGATCAAAGGTCAATCTTTGAAAAGTATTGAGCTCCATGCAGTTAGTCAAATAAATCACCAATGCGATATAGGGGATACTTGTTCTTTATTTTTATATCATTGATCTCCCTGTATTCGATACATAACCTCATATATCTATCTTTCTTTTTAACAAAAAGAACTGGGGCTCCCCATGGAGAAACACTAGGTTGAATAAATCCACTATTACTCAATTCCTATAGTTGTTTCTTTAGTTAATCTAATTAAAATGTGTCCATTCTATAAGGGGCCTTCGATATAGGCCTTGAACCAGGAATTAAATCAACGGAAAACTCAATTTATCGTTCTGGAGGATTTCCAGGTAAATCTTCCGTAAACACATCTACATATTCCTTCACAATAGGTACATCCTCTATTTCAACATTCCTTTCCTTACCCATATTCATTTCATTCTATTCCTCCCCAAAAATTGAATTTAGTTGAGCTACTAGTGGTAGACCTAGGTAAAAATTAAGTGGTGATAATTCATCTCTAAAGATAAGGTGTTCCTTATCATCTTCATCAAAAATAGTAACCTCGTTTTTCTTACAATAAATTTTTTCAACATGGTCCAAAATCCCATCCATACTGAGGATTATATAAAATTCCATCATAGGTATGACGGTGAGATCAGAGGATAAAGATCATTTATGTGCTCTAATGGGGACTGATTCACAAAACATTGCTGTATTGATACATCCCTTAGAAGTTTTAACTGACAACTCCCTTGTTAAATCAATTTGGAAATATCTAATTTTCTTAGCAAACTAGGAATATATGAAATAATCATATGATCTAGAATCAAATAATGCATTTTCTAAACTTGAGGAAACCATTAAACTACCTACCACCACATATTTCGGAGCGTCTACCTCAGCAGTAATGATAACATAATATTGGCCTTGATCCCTTGGCCTCCTCTGAAGTGAGTTCCCATGATGCTTAGAAAATTAATTTGCATAATATCCCATCTCTCTGCGGTATTTTCATTAAACATCAGTAGCTTCTTTCTTCCCCTTGCAATCATGAGATTGGTGGCCTTTTCCACCACACTTGTAACACACTCCCATCCCCTTCAAGAATGTACCAGGGTGTTTCTTCCAATATTTACTATAGGATGGATATTCAAATTTTCCCTTATTCCCCTTATTTCTATTCCTAGAGTGATTAAATGATATTTTCTTCTATTTCTTTGATTTTAATTCATAAGACCTAGAAAATTCTTTTTCTGTCGTGATATCACATGAGAAAATATCTTCGTATGAAGAGAAGAATTGTGACACTAATTCTTGACAAAGATATGGTTTTAACCCCTCAAAGAAACGATAAATCTTACATCTTGGGTTACGTATATAATCTACAACATACCTTGAAAACCTTGTAAGGTTATCCTCATAATTTGTGACATTCTCATCCCCCTTTTATCACAGACAATAAATTGCCTTTCTATATCGGCTCGATGGTCACGAGGAAAGTATTTTTCTAAGAAAATCTCTTTAAACTCCATCCATTTCATATTTTATTCTTCATCATATTCCTTCATTTTTTGAATAAATGACAACCATTGATTAGATTCTCCAGTGAGGTGATAAACTGCCCTGATAACTTTCTCCCTTTCACTACTCCCCAAAGCCTGAAATATTTTTTCTAGGGAGCTTATCCATTTCTCAGATACCAATAGATTTGTACTCCCATTTAATGTTGGTGGTTGTTTACTCATGAAGTGATCTAACATTGATCCTCCACACTGTGGATCAGGGTGCTCCATACGGGTAAGGTTATTATTCATAACATGAGTGAGTTGTCCCAATGTGGTTTTTAGGTGATCAGTAGCAGTTGGATCACCAGCTCCACTATAAAAATCATGAGAAGGAGGGAAATCCCTACATGGAGTGCGTGCATTGATACAGTTTCATTTCTTCCACTAGGTTCCATTTCTAAACAACAGAATAAAGTAGATCAGTTTATAAATAAAAATACATAATTCCATACTTGTAAAACACATAACATAAATTGAAATATTTAAGGATATAATTCGTAATCATAAAAAATGTTTTCATTGAGGAATTATATACTCATAAACCCTTCATAATGGATTGTAATGAATATGAGAATTATCCTAAGCATATCCCTCAGGAGTGTCGTAACCAAGAGTGCAACATGTCCCGTTGTCGTGCAATAATTTCCATTCGAGTCTAGTTAAAAGCGTTGTTTTTGGGTTTTACCCATAGGTACATCTGTCCCAGAGCCTCCTCTACCTACTCGTATCCAGATTGGGATGTATTTTCTCAGAAAACTCACAAAATCTCTACAATTCCAAAACTCTAGAAAGTTCTTATATACTAATCCTCAAAGTCTATCTTAGGGCTATGTGCTCTAATAAGAGTTTATCTAAATCTAGCTTCCATGGTTTTTAATAAACTTCCTCTGATACCAACTGTAATGCCCCGACCCCAGTTACCCAGAGTCTGTGCATTATTACATAACATTGGCATGATCAAAAAAGATCATGTCTCAAAATACCGATTAGTTTAGTAGCCTTGGAAACACTAGATACATTAATAAAGTTTACATTACATCATAAATTGAAAACTACAACAACATAGTCTCCATGGTCCACCCTCATATCCCCTCATACTATCCCTGTAGATCATTCATAAAATACTTCTTCACATCATGGGAAAAATAAAACATTGAAAGGGGTGAGCTCAAATGCCCAGTAAGGATAATAATATAGCGGAAATATTCATCGATAAGCATAAACATTTAAGGCAATGTATAACTAAAACAAAATCCTTTTAAACATGAACATAAGCATTATATTAAAAAAATAAAATGAACTAATCCCATTTACATATTCACATGGATTTTCTAGTAGTCGAATAATCAATGCAATATCAATAACCACTTTCATAATGATGGAATGCATGATTCCATACTATCATAACCACATAGACAAGGCCTTGTGCCAAGACTACAAATAAGATTTTGTCAAGGCCTTGTGCCAAGACACTAGTTTGTCTCATGGGACTACCCATGCATCGAGGATCTATAGCGAGCTCCACCCATCACATATTAAGTCCAATGCATTCCTCATATGAATAGGTTTAAACATAACATAAACATTCGTATTAAAACTAGCATACGAAATGTAAATACTTTTTCAAAAACCATGAATGGTATTAAAATAACACATCCATAGTCAAACATATCACAAAACCTTCAATACAATATGCAAGTTTTGGTATTATAATAAATAAGCTTAAAATCCATCAAAGGATGTTGACATAGATGTAATCAAAACTATTTGAGAGAAATATCCCTTTTTTTAAACATTTAAAGTCACATAATTATAAAATAAAAATTTTACTTTGAAAATATTATTATAAGATTGTAAGGGAATCATTGAAGATTTTATAATGGTGTAAAATAGCCGCACCCTCCGTATAAGTTAAAAAATACATTCTTACCTTAATTCTCTCGAAAAAGATAAAAAGTTTCTTGTTTGGAAAACAACTGAAATATTCTTTTATAAACTTCTTATAAAAAGTCAAAAAAGTGTATAAATGACTGTACCCCATATTCTGTTAAATATTAATAATTTTTTGAAATACATTTTTAAGAAACATGGATGTGGATGATGAAGAGGCCCCGGTAGATAATTACGTATGAACAACCTCGTATAATGAAGGGATTGTGAAATAAACCCTGAACTTGTACTTTTCTTTGGTTGAGGGTAGGTTAACCTCTTGTATAATGGTGAAATGGTTGTTATTAAATTTTAAAAGAATCATATACATTAATATGATATCATATATGTTCTTCTAAAATTGATTTGTTAATAATATCTTAGTATTATCATCATTTCAGGTGTTAACATACTCGTTTTCTTTTATATGTTTTGTTACATAATCTGTGTTTGTTATGTATAGGTTGTATCATATTCATATCTAGAATTATATAAAGTTTTTAAACATTAATTTTAATTATCAGATGAAAATTAGTCTCGAATTGATACGAAGGTTAATGAATCTCATCACGTTCGTGGAGACGGTAGTCCGTACGTACGCACGAGCAAAAATGTCATTCTTTCAATATTAAAATAATATATAATTGGATGGTATATCATATATAGAAGAATAATTATCATGTAATATTCATTATTTACATGAATTAAACATCATTATTATACCCATACAAAAAATAATGGGTTGAATAACAATTACACCACGACGTGGAGACGGTAATCCATACATACACACGTATGGTGACATGTCATTCAAAGGATAGATAGAATGCTGAATATGGTTGTACTATATTTATAATAACATCACAGTATATATAAGATATTGGGTTTATATTTTATATTGGGAATAACAAAAAAAGAAGAAGTTGAAGAAGAATGGAACTTGAAAGAGGGTGGTGAAAACATGACATCTTCTTCGGGTTCTTCCTTTTTATTTGATCCAAAGGGCTCCTTAAGATGGATTTATGAATAAAAATAAGGCATATAGGTTGAATTGAGGGAAGTTGAGAGAGTATGTGGGTAGGGGTTGGCCGAGAGAAAATTCTTTGAATGTGTGAATTAGTGAGAAAGGGGAGTACCCTTTTATAAGAGGGGTGAGGGGCACCTTTGGAAAAGCTAGAAATATTATTTTATAATAAATTTATATTAGGTTTGTAATGGATACAAAGTAGATTATTTAAATTTTAAGGTGCTGATGGGTCAAAATACTTTCAAACAATAGATTTTGGACAGGTTTGGGCCACTATATTATCCTTATCATTTATATTTAACTCTTAGTTAAATAGTTTGACATTTACCATGTCACTTTTTATTTTTATTTTATATAGTTAATAAACTTATTATAAACATCCAAGAGAGCCCAAAGTGGTCCATTAATGATACACATATCATTATATAAGTCCTTTGGCTGAAGCACAAATTTTTAGTAATAGAAGATAAATTAATAATATAATATTTGTTTTAAAAACTGTTTTATGTCAATTTAGACACTATTTGGATTTTTTTTGATAATTTTATAACAGCATTATTACTTTAAAATAAATTTATATAACCAATCATAATATGTCACATTAACCAATAAAATTAGTGGAATTAATAAAAAGTCTCAAATTACTTTTATTTTGATATTTATAATATAAATTATATTAATATTTCATTAATTAGTTAATTACTGCATCACCATTGTGTCGATAATAAATTAATTTATTTAAGGTCTATAAATTATAAATAAAATTCAATTATTTAGGAAATTTTTAATATTTCTAATTAATATTTAAAATCTAATTTATCTTATGTATAACCATATATTAAAAATGTTTTAGTAATTAAACCTTGATTTTAACACTTTTAACTCTTCTTTGAATTAAATAATAATAAATGTCCTAATCTAATCCAAGTGGACCTAAATGATAATATTTTAATCCTAAAGTTGTTTTTGGTCGAGATACACTTGTCCAATAGAATTATGACATGTGTTAGGGTAATAATAACATCAATTTTACCTTTAATTACCCTATTTACTTTTAACTGTGGTAAATAAAAGTTAAAAGTTACTATTTACCAAAAATTATTTTCATCTCATTGAACCACATATTACTCCTTGATATTAACCGTGTCTCTCTGAGTTCCAAAATTCCACTCACAGAAGCGATAAAATTATGTTTTATGTGAATTTCTAAATTCTTCTATGAGGTGGGTAAAAGATGGTGAAATGTTTAATAAAATTTTTATTTATCTAAAATTATTATGAACTAACTCTAATGAATTAAATTTAACTTATATAGGAATTATGTATCTATTTTTACCTTAATTAAATTTAAATAAAATAAATAATTATTTAAATAAAAATTCTATTGTAAACTATAACTCAGTGTTTTTTCACTATTTATCAAAAATTGAAACTTTTCAGAAAAATACCAAAAATTTAACAATGCTAATTTCGATATTCTGAATCCAAAAATGAAGTCCATTTTGAAAGATAAAATTTATAAAATTTCAAAAAGTGGGTATTGCTATTCATAACGGCTAGTTTGATTGGTTGTGGTGTGTGTAAGAACTCGATGTTGCGTAAAACACAAGCTGCTCTATTATTTAAAGAGAAGCATACCGTGGAAGCTTGGGGTGTTACAGTATAAAGAAAATAATAGAGTTATTATTTTATAATGTAAATAACAAATAATGAAGAAGTTGAAGAAGAAAAGAACTTGAAAGAGGGTGGTGAAAACATTACATTTTCTTCGGGTTCTTCCTTTTGATTTGATCAAAAGGGATCCATAGGTTGGTTTTCTGATTAAACTAAGGCCTCTAGGATTAATTTAGGGAAATTGAGAGAATATTTGGGTAGGGGTTGGCCTATCCAAATTGTGAATTAGATAGAAGGGGAAGTTCCCTTTTATAAGAGGGGTGAGGGGACCCTTAGGAAATACTTAAAAATATTATTTTCTAATAAAATTATATTCAGTTTCTAATGGCTCCAAACTGATTTAATTTGAGGATAAGGTAGGTATGGGTAGAAACCAACTCAAACAATAAGTTTAGAAAGGATTGGATCACTTTATTATCCACATCTTTTATTTTTAACTATTTGTTAATTAGTTTGGCATTTACCATGTCTCTTTGAATTTTTATATTATATGGTTAATAAACATACTATAAAATTCCAAGAGACCCCAAGTGGTCCATTAATGATAAACCTATAATTATGTAAGTCCTTAGGGCGAACCTCATATTTTTAGGAATATAATATCAATTAATAATATAATATTTGTTTTAAGAACCTTTTTATGTCAATTATGACACTATTGGGTATTTTGTTTTTGATAAATTCATAACAGCCTTATTACTTCCAAAATAATTCATATATACAATATTAATATGTCATATTAACCTATAAAATTATTTTAATGCAAAAAAAGTCTCTAATTACATTTATTTATATATTTATAATATCAATTATTTTAATATTTCTTTAATTAGGTAATTACTGCATCACCATCGTGTCATAAATAAATTACATTTTTTAATGTCTAAAAATTATAAATAAAATACCATTATATAGGAAATATTTTTTTATTTATATTGAATATTTAAAATCAAATTTATCTTATGTATAACCCTATAATAAAAATGTTTTTCTAATTAAAATTTGATTTTAACTCTTTTAACTCTTCTCTGAATTAAATAATAATAAATGTCCTAATCTAATCCATGCAGACCGAAATGATAATATTTTATTCCTAAGAATGTTTTCGGTCGACAAACGCTTTTCCAATAGAATTAGGACACGTTTTAGGGTAATTTTAATATCATTTTTACCCTTAATTACCCTATTTACTTTTAACCGCGACAAATAAAAGTAAAAGGTTACTATTCACCAAAAATTATTTTTATCTCATTGAACCACATTTTACTAACTAATATCAACCATTTCTCTCATATTTTTGAAATTACACTCACAGAAGTGGTAAAATTATGTTTTATGTGAATTTTCAAATTCTCCTAGGAGATGGGTAAAAGACGGTGAAAAGTTATAAAAAAATTTATATATCTCTATAATTATTATAAATTGACTCCAATGAATTGAATTTAACATATATAGGTATTATGTGTCTATTTTTACCTTCATTAAATTTAAATAAATTAAATATTTATTTAAATAAAAATTCGGTTTTAAACTATAACTCATTGTTTTTTCACTATGCATAAAAATTTGACTGTTTTCAGAAAAAAACAAAAAATTCACCCTAAGATAATTTTCATATTCCAAATCCAAAAATGAATTTAATTTTGAAAGATAAAATTTATAAAATTTCAAAAAGTGGTTATAACTATTCATAACGGCTAGTTTGATAGGTTGTAGTGTGTGTTAGAACTCGAAGATGCGTACAACACATGCTACTATATTATTAAAAGAGAAGCATACCGTGGATGCTTTGGGTGTTATACCCTGGGTGTACTGATACTCTTGTCTCTGAGATAATGTGACCCAAAAAGCGAATCTGATCCATCCAAAAGTGGCATTTTGAGAGCTTAGCATATCATTTATTCTATCTCAGTGTTCTAAAAATGATCTCAAGATGGGTACCATGGTCGTGTCGAGTGTGTGAGTACACCAAGATATCATCCATGAACACCACCAAAAAAGAGTCCAAGTATGGATGGAACAATCAGTTCATCAGTTCCATGGAATCTATAGGCGCGTTCGTGAGACCGAACTGCATAATCATATACTCGTATAGACCATACCTTCTCCGGAAGGCTGTAAGAGGTATATATGATGGTCTAACACACAATTAATGATAACCGGACCTCAAGTGGATCTTCGAGAACACCCAGTCTCCTCTAATCTGATCAAAGAGGTCATCAATCCTATGTAAGGGATATCGGTTCTTCACTTTCAACTAGTTCAACTTCCAAAAGTCCAGAAAAATCCTAAGGGTGTCGTCTGCCATCTTTACAAACTGGAAAGGCAAACCCCAAGGAAAAGTACTAGGTCAAATGAAACCCTTTTCCTGCAACTCCTCCAACTTCTTCTCGATCTCCTGGAACTCAAGTGTAGCCTTCCAATTAGGATAAATGGACACCGGTGCTGCTCCTGGCACAAGCTCAATAAAACATTCTACCTCGCGCTCCGGAGGCCAACCTGAAATGTCCACTGGAAAGATGTCTCTGAAATGATCCACTACTAGTGGAAATCTAACTGAGAAGTACCCTAGTCATCCGAATATAGACTAGAAATCTGGGATATAACTCCTCCAAGCCAATGATGCCCAGGTCCTGTTCTACTGTCCTGGACATCCCACTTGCCTCAATGAAGAAAATATTCACCCTATGATGATATGAAACAAACCTTGTGGAAATAACAGTCGAACACTACCTATAAGGGAACTAGCCAATCCATTCCAAGAATCACATCATATCCTGTAATCTCTAGGACATACATATCCCATAGAAAGTGATACCCAACCACCTCTAGGGGCCACTCCTTGCACTAACGCAGACTAGGCGTCATAGCCCCCAACGGTGTGTCTAGAGTCAAAATATCGACATAAGAAAAGATGCAAAGGCCAAGGCTCTCCACAATAGAAACGGAGATAAATCTATGCATAACGCCAATATCGAGAAGAGTTGATGATAAAACAGAGGCTACTAATATCATTCCTCGAATGGTGGATGGTCCGGGATCCTGCTCCTGCTGGGTCTGCTCCATCGCAAAAGTATGGCCTGCTCCACGGCCTTGTGACCCTACCTACATGCTCTAAAATGATCTGTCCTGCTATCGCAGATAGACCAGGGAATGACCACCTCGGCCACAACTTCCACCTCATCCTGAATGGCCTGACAAACTTCAGTTCCCAGTCTGGTTAGAAACTGGTGGGGCACCTCCTGAACGTGGATTTATGGAAGAACCCATGTCACCAGCTGCGGGAAAGAAAATCTAGTAGAAATGATGAAGGTGACCCATCTTACCACAATATTGGCACTCCCCTTGGTCTCTTTAGCACTAAGACCTCATATGCCCATCCCTTCCACACTGGTAGCATACCAGCTAGATACCTAAATATGTGTCTCGCTACCTCGAATCACCCTGCGTAGACACTCTACAACGCTTCATGCTATCAGCCGGTGAATCACTAACTCTGGAAGTAGAACCACCCTAGCTCTCAGCTCTAGAATCTCTGAGATTAAGATCCAAAATCAGTGCCTGGTTGACGATGGAAGCAATGGAAGTCATCCATAAGATATTCACATGTGAACAGATCTTCCATCTGAGACCATCCTGAATCTTCTTTTCGATGAACAAACCATCTCCATCCTGAAGGGGTGTGAAACACTGAAGCTAGTTGAAACAAGAGGAGTACTCCATGATTGAAAGAGTCCCAGCTCCAGGATCATGAACTCCCATGCTCGGTCGGCCCTCAGGGTATCCGGAAAGAAGTAGTCATAAAATATGTGATGGAACTCCTCCCAATCCCTAACCTGCTGATGACTAGCCTTTGAGATCATGCCCCACCACCTCTTGGAAGAGTCTTGTAGCATGTAGGTAGCAAGAATTACCTTGATCTCTGGAGGCATCTCCAGATGCTCGAAGATCGTCATCAGGGATTCTAGCCATGACTCTGTAGCTTGAGGTCCTCCTTCCCCTAAGATGGTGGGAGGATTCTACTGCTGGAAAACCCACGTCAAGTCTTCCATAGTCAAGGCAAGAGGTGGAGATCCATGGAAGGTCTGCATCATCCTCAAAAATCCTTCCCTAAACTGTGTGTCGGCATCGGAAAACGGTATCACTGATGGTACCGAGGCTGGCACAACAGGAGGATCTGCTGGAAGTCCATGATCAGCCATATTTGGCATCTGATCAACGCCTAAAAACTGGTGTGCAACTAGGGGATATCTCGGTTCCGTGACTCTACAAGGTCAAATGCACGCTTTAGATCAACATTATCAAGTACTGGAAGCAAGGAGCGTAATAAGGGAACAAGGGAAAAAAGTATTCAAAGTTTACACAACATGACTATAGAGAATGTATAAAGACTACATGGGATATTTCCTTAAGGCGTTTACATGGGAGTGTACTTTTTCCAAAATTGGCCGTGTAACACACCAAACACACAGTGTTATCTTAACAAACATCGTGTACCTGAATCATCTTTCCCTACTTGAGTCCTTCTACACTGTTAAGCCACACGGCTCTCCTATAACAAAAATACATGGCATGTTCAAGGTAGACACGGTGTGTACTCAAAAGGGATCTCCTGGCCTGTGTTGTTAGTGACACAACCTATGTACTCAGGTTACACTAAACGGCGTGTTCCAGATGGAAACAGTGTGTACTAAGAAGTCTTGACCAAACCATGTGGTTAGCTTCACGGAAAGCTATAAGGATGATACTACAGGGTGTGTTCAAGGCAGAAATGGTGTTTATGAGAAAGGATAACATCGAACCGTGTTTTTAGTGACACGACCGGGTACCTGGGTTAGTCTACACATTGTGTGGAAGGTTAACACGATGTGTATAGGCTTAGGATTTATCCTTCCATTTTGTTGGTTACACGGATGGGTACATAGGTTATACGACATGACATGTTCAATACTGACATGGCATGTACATTTCATGTTTCTCGCATCCGTGTCATCAGTCACATGGGTAGACAAACTGTCACTAGAACACGGCATGTATATACTGTACACGGAATGTTCCCGCAAGATTTTCGCAACCCCATTATCCTTACCACACATTCAATGACAGGGTTATAAAATCTACACGGCATGTATTCATAAATTACATGCCGTGTATTCTGGGTTTTTCCGGATAGTAGCCTCAGAACTGCACCGGAGCCCATAAAACACAGAAAGCACGTGTTAAGGTTCAAAATTTTGATCCTTGAGGGCCCATACTCTCTGAGAATAAAAGCATCGAATCATATACATGTCATATACAAGAACAAATTCAAAGATCAACCATGTTCTGATTCATGTGGGCCCGTAATCCACAGGTCAGAGGATCGAATCCTCCCCCTCATATTTCTTTTTTACATCCGGTTCTAGAAGACACCGAGAGGACCCCCATACCGGGTTGGTCTCATGACCTCAAGTTCGTTTCCCCAAATGCCAGAGGCTACTGACTAGAAGTGAGGGCCTTGGGTGTGATAGTGGGGAAACTATGCCCTCTTTGGCAGAGTACACAACATAAGTAAATAATATATAATAGTGGAAGAAGTAATAATTGTAAATACACGTAAATTTCAAGGAAATTTTTTTCTTAATTTTATTTGGAATTTTACAGGAGCGCAGCTTCTGACGGCACCTGATTCTAAGGCACGGTGTGCCCGGAATCATTTTCCGAAGTTTGGATCACGTACGTTCAGTGAACGGACGAGCGGGTTTTTCTAACTTTTGAACCGGTGCCCGGAATCAAATTCTGAGGGCACCGATGAAATCGCAGCGCCGATATTCGCTTAGAAACGCCTCTTCCGGAGTTGCATTTGCTCGGGTGTGGTTTTTAATTTTCGGGCTTAAAGTTAAGAAATAAAATAATTTTACGACAACTTTATTTTATTTCGCTTAAGACACTTGGAAGCCACTTGAAGCCACTTAAATGTGGCTTAAGCTGAGTTGATCCAGATAGGATGCTATCCAGAAATATCCTACCGTCTCGGTAGGATATTTGTGAGGTAGGGCCCGCACGAGCCCTGCTGTTTCTTTCCGCTAAGTAACGCACCCGCGAAAACCCGTCATTATGAATGTCAACTGACGCATTTTCTTAAATTCTTAACAGACCATTTAATTGGGCGGTTTATTTCGTGAATTAAATGAGATGTTTCCTTCGTTGAATTGATGGGTCATTACATACCCTTTTTCGTGTGTTGGCATAATAATAAAATAAGACCAACCAGTATTTTGAAAGTTTACTCGTTGAGAGGTTTGACAGAGTTCTCGTGCCTTTATCCTTCTTCGCGAAGAACGCGAAGAACGCGAAGATCGTGAAGAACGCCGGGGTCCGACGAAGATCGCCGAACCCGGAAATTGACGACGCGACGCCGTGATCCGAGACACCGATGTTCCCTTCCTGCAACGTTCTTCTGCAACGTCTCTTCCTCCTTGACAGATCTTCGATCGGCTGCTTGAGGTAAGAGTCTCAGTTTTTCTTTTTAAATCTCCTTTGTGGTTTTTACCAAAACACAGATTTAATTATTTAAATTAAATCTGTTGTTTCATGGTCCGTTGAGTTCACTGACTCAACACTGTGTTCCGCGACGACGCGACGCCCTTCCGCGACGACGCGACGATCCCCTCCTTCCACGAAGAGCAGTTCCGTGAAGGACGTGTGTTCGATGATGACCGACGACGTAGGGGTTGTTGTGATTATTTCTTTCCTTTTTTCCATGAACGTTCTTTTTTTTAAAAAAGTAACGAACCGGACTATAAGAACAATTTTAATTTATTAAAATTGTTGAATTCATGTGTTGAATTTTGTTTCTCTCGATGTTTATCTCTAACACAGAGGGTGCGGGCCAAACGAACACGGCCCGACGACCCTCCGCCGTTCTTCGTTCTTGTGCGGATTTGACGGGCGACGACGGAACGTGCCGCAACTGAGGTTTGATGATGCCACAGTGAAGAAGGAGTCCCTGGAAGAGAAATGACGCAGAAGGGAAGAAAAACGGGCCACCAGAGTGACTCCGGCGGCCCGCGGAAGCCGGCAGTGGCGTGGGTCGCCGGCACGGTGTCGCCGGCGCCCGGAGGCGGCGGTGCCCGGCGCGCTGCCGTACGAGACCGCCGCGGCACCGGCCGCGGCGGCGGCGCTCGCAGGACGCGGCTGAAGCCGCGTCCGGCCACCATGGAGACACCCCGCGGGTGTCGCGGGGGTGTCACGCGGGGGGCGGCGGCTCCCCCCCCGCGTCACTCGGGACGCGGCTTCTGCCGCGTCTGGCTGTCTGGTCGACACCCCGCGGGTGCTGCGGGGGTGTCACGCGGGGCGGCGACTCCCCCCGCGTCGGCCGCTCGGCCGCTCGGCCGAGCCGAGCCAGAACGGTCCGACCGGGTCGGACCGGGTCGGACAGGGTTCGGCCGACCCGGGGGGGGGGGGGGGGGGGGTCGGGCCGTGTCGGCCCGAGCCCGGACCCCCCATCTTCGGACGGTTTTCGTTCAATGGCCCGTAACTTGAGCTACGAGCTTCCAAACAAGTCACCGTCAGCGGAAAAGCGATCCTTGGATCGAGGCGGTCGTTTCGGTATATCGCACTCAAGGTTTCGAAATACTTTGAGTTCGGCCGGGTTGGTTCGTACACGAAACCAACCGGGCCCTCGGAGCGGAAACGCTCATATCTTGACCTACGGACGTCCGAATAACGGGCCGTCAGCTTTGTTGATTTCCTCTAAGTGAGACGGATATTTTGGCATACTCCGCCTGAGGTTTGGACACAGGTGGAGTATGGCCGGGTTGGTTCGTACACAAAACCTACCGGGCCCTCGGAGCGGAAACGCTAATATCTTGAGCTACGGATGTCTGATTGACGTGAAATCATCTTTGTTGAGTTCCTCTAACTGAGACGGATCTTTTGGCTCACTCCACCCGAGGTTTGGACGCAGGTGGAGTACGGTCGGGTTGGTTTTTCCTTTAAAACCAACCGGGCCCCTCGGACGAAAAAGCCAATAATTCTCAGACCGGGCGTCCGATTGATGCGCCGTCTGCGACGTTGAGTTCCTGTTGACGATACAAAACTTTTGGATACATCAACTTTGGACTTTGGGACAGTTGATGTATCGACCTCTCGACTCGTGGAGCAGACCCTCCCGAACGATCTTGCTGTGTGCGAGAACCCTAGAGCTGGCTGCGACTGCTACTTCGACGACGACGACTGTGCAGAAATCCTCAGTGGACTGTGACGATGAAGACAACTGGTATTGTATCCTATGTGGTTCCTAGCTGTGCTGGTCTTGTATCCTATGTGGGTCCCAGCTTGGATTATTTAATACTGGTCTTGTATCCTATGTGGGTCCCAGTATAGATGAATCAATGAAGACAGCTGGTCTTGTATCCTATGTGGGTCCTAGCTGTGCTGGTCTTGTATCCTATGTGGGTCCCAGCTTGGATGACTCAATACTGGTCTTGTATCCTATGTGGGTCCCAGTATAGATGAATCAATGAAGACAGCTGGTCTTATATCCTATGTGGGTCATAGCTGTGCTGGTCTTGTATCCTATGTGGGTGCTAGCTTGGATGATTCAATACTGGTCTTGTATCCTATGTGGGTCCCAGTATAGATGAATCAATGAAGACAACTGGTCTTGTATCCTATGTGGGTCCTAGCTGTGCTGGTCTTGTATCTTATGTGGGTCCCAGCTTAGATGATTCAATGCTGGTCTTGTATCCTATGTGGGTCCCATCTTGGATGATTCAATACTGGTGTTGTATCCTATGTGGGTCCCAGTATAGATGTATCAATGAAGACAGCTGGTTGTGTATCCTATGTGGGTCCTAGCTGTGCTGGTCTTGTATCCTATGTGGGTCCTAGCTTAGATGATTCAATACTGGTCTTGTATCCTATATGGGTCCCAGTATAGATGAATCAATGAAGACAGCTGGTCTTGTATCCTATGTGGGTCCGAGCTGTGCTGGTCTTGTATCCTATGTGGGTCCCAGCCGTGCTGGTCTTGTATCCTATGTGGGTCCCAGCTTAGATGATTCAGTATCTATACCTGATCATCCCTTTCACCTTTTCGACGAAGTATACCTGTGTGAGCTGAATCTTGTGTTACACTCCTTTGTGGATTGTGTTGAGCTATCCTGTGTGGATTTACTGTTTACTATCCTTTGTAGATTGTGTTGAGCTATCCTGTGTGGATTTACTGTTTACTCTTTTTTGTGGATTGTGTTGAGCTATCCTGTGTGGATTTACTGTTTACTCTCCTTTGTGTATTGTGTTGAGCTATCCTGTGTGGGTATATGTTTTTCTTTCCTGTGTGGACTGGGTGGTGCTTTGGCTCGGACGTTGGAGCCGAACGGGAATTGATGACTTAGGTATATGTATGGGCATATACCTAAGAAGTGTCGATTGTTACTTCGTGATTGTAACTTTCCTTTGTGGTTTTCCTTTGTGGATTTCAGGAGGCCTTCAGGGGTCTCGGGGTCCCTACTGAGTAGCTTATACTCACCCCTGCACGGGCTATGCCCGTACTACATTGTATTGGTTGTAGACGACGGACAACGCTGATCGTGGTGGAGGCGTGCGGAGCAGGACGGTACCTGGAGGTGGACCACTGGGCGGGACATACTCGGAGTGGTCAGGTGGACCCGAGGAGCAGTGGAGTCTATCTGTACCCACCCTTCATGTGGGACTTCCAGAGGACAGCTCGACGCTGTGGCTTTTCTTTTCAATTGCTGTTTTTCCCCTTTCAGTTGTACTGTACATTTGGGCTTGTATTTCCAGCCCCTTTTACTTTCAGCAGAGCTTGTATAGTTTTTACATAGTGTTTACTTTTCCGCTTGCTTACTCTGTGGTGCTTGTTTACTTTTCAAAGGCAATGCCTTCCCATTTTGTTGGGATTTACGCCTTGGTGCTAGTCGCCAGCCATTGGCCTATGGAAGGCGGGCTTGGGGTAGTCACGGCACGGGCCCCGAGTACGGGTTGTGACAAATTAGTATCAGATGTGGTCGGTTCTACCATAGACTCTGATCTTTCTTCTATGTGAAGAAATAGTGTTTAGCGTATTGGTTGTGGTTATCAGTCCAGGGAGTCCAGTGTTGGTGCGGCGGCCGATGTATCCGTACACTAGGACCCTGACCTCTGATTTCCAACTTAATGCATGAAAACATTGATTGCATGTGTGTTTCATGTTTTCTTTGTGATTACCTATGTCAGCTCACCAGGTATACTGTTCTGACCGTGGCGCACTTGTTTCCATTTCAGGATGGCCCCACGACGGCAGCCAGCTAGGGTTCCGAGAGTGGAGCGTGATGACAACCCACTGAGCGACGAGGCCTCGGTGCAGGGCTCCTTGTCAGCAGAGGCACCGGAGGTACCTTTACCCACCGAGCCACCGATGCTTCCTGCCATGACCGCTGACGATGCACGTCACCTTGGAGCTCTGCATGAGTTCCAACGCCAGGGACCACCCAAGTTTCGTGGGGAGACGGACCCCCAGGCAGCCGAGGACTGGATGGAGGCGGTCGTTCGAGTTCTTAGGTTAGTGAGGACACCAGCAGACCTCATGGTGATCCTCGCAGCGAGCCTCCTGCACGCGGCAGCAGGCAGATGGTGGAGCTTGATGCTCCAGGTGCACAACGAGACATCTCTTCTCTGGACGGACTTTGAGAGAATCTTCCGCTCCGAGTTCGTCCCAGCCACCCTCCGTGCGGTGTGCATCCAAGAGCTGCTACAGCTACGGCAGGGCAGTATGACAGTGGCCCAGTACTCGGCGAGATTTACTGATCTCTCGCGCTACTCCACAGATATGGTACGTGACCCGTTCTTCTGGGCCCGGACCTTCCAGCAGTGACTGAGGCACGAGATCAAGGCTTCGATGATCTCCCTCAACATTCCGACACAGGTAGAGGTGTTGGAGAGAGCCCTTCTAGTGGAGAGTTTTCTCGCCGAGCAGGCTCCAGGGACAGGGCCCTCCGTAGGACGGCCCGTAACAGGGTCTTCTGCAGCTGGCAGTAGACAGGTGACGTAGAGGTCCAAGCGGGCCAGACCATCAGATGGGCAGTCTCAGGATGAAGATTCGGTTGTGCGGGGTACCCGAAGGAGAGCCAGCTACACAAGGGGCAAGCATTGCTACGCATGAAGCGGGAAAGGTCACATGGCTCGAGACTACCCGACTCTTCTTGTAGATGAGCCGCAGGTGGTAGAGGGACCTCCCAGACAGAGGTTCGGCCACGGTGGTCCGCAGGGTGCAGGCGGACGAGGCAGTGGAGCTGGCCGAGTAGCTGATGGTGGGAGACACTTCGAGGTGTTGCCACCACCACCACCAGGAGGTCCACCCCGACCGCAGGGAGTTGGTGGACATGGGAGAGCTCAGCTTCAGGCAGCTGAGGCCTTCGATCATGGAGCTCTGGGAGCAAATGGACAGGAGTGGAACTAGTGGATATGTCCTTTGTACTTCTAGTTCCTTGTTGCTATTGTATAGCATCTTTGTATTATGAACTGCAATAATAAAAGATGCATACCTTTTTGATGTTTTCATTCCTGTCCTCTATTGTGTTGTTACTAAGAGGTTCTAGTTTTGACTGTTGACTTGACCCTCACTTGTGAGACATCTACTGGAGGAGACCCAGTTACCACACACTGATGCCGACAGTGTGACTCAACCCTTGGAGGCGAGAGTAACGGTTGGATCTCTTGGTAGTAGCGTCGAGGCCTTACGACGTCATCCTTGGTATGGATTAGTATCACCCATGTCGGGAATGACTGTATTAGGCAAAGAATGTGGTTCATCCAAGGGATGGGACCAGATTTCTCTTATCGGAAAGGAAGAAATCTTGCAGCTCTTGTGGGACCTGAGATGGTCCAGGTCATCCAGGGGCGGATGAGTACAGCTCAGAGCCGGCAGAAGTCTTATGCTGACAAGAGGCGGAGGCCACTAGAGTTCGAGGATGGCGACCACGTCTTCTTGCGGGTCTTTCCTCGACGTGGTTTGCAGAGATTTGGCGAGGTGGCTTGTCGCCTGGCTCTACCACCTCAGTTGCACCGGGTGCACGATGTCTTCCACGTATCTCAGCTGAGGAGATACGTGCACGACCCGACGCACATCATTGACCATGGGGAGCTAGACATGGATGATGGGGAGACTTTTGCAGAGGTCCTGGTGGAGATAGAGGATCGACAGGAGCGGGTCCTACATGGGCGATCGATTCCTCTTGTGCGCATCAGATTACAGCACAGGAACCTCCAGGGAGCACATGGGAGCGGGAGGCTCAGTTGCGTGCTCAGTACCGCCTTTGTATCCCTAGTTTGGGTTGAAGCTTTACATGGACGTAAATCCCTGTGGTGGGAGTAATGTAAAGACCCGTAAATTTCAAGGAATTTTTTTTCTTAATTTTCTTTGGAATTTTACAAGAGCACAGCTTCTTACGGAACCTGATTCTGAGGCCCGATGTGCCCGGAATCATTTTCCGAAGTTTGGCTCGGGTACGTTCAGTGAACGGACGAGCGGGTTTTTCTAACTTTTGAACTGGTGCCCGGAATCGAATTCTGAGGGCACCGATGAAATCGCAGTGCCGGTATTCGCTTAGAAACGCCTCTTCCGGAGTTGCGTTTGCTCGGGTGTGGTTTTTAATTTTCGGGCTTAAAGTTAAGAAATAAAATAATTTTACAACAACTTTATTTTATTTTGCTTAAGCCACTTGGAAGCCACTTGAAGCCACTTAAAGGCGGCTTAAGCTGAGTTGATCTGGATAGAATGCTATCAAGAAATATCCTACCCCCTCGGTAGGATATTTGTGAGGTAGGGCCCGCACGAGCCCCGCCGTTTCTTTCCGCTAAGTAACGCACCCGCGAAAACCCGTCATTATGAAAATCAACTGATGTGTTTTCTTAAATTCTTAACAGACCATTTAATTGGGCGGTTTATTTCGTGAATTAAATGAGTTATTTCCTTCGGTGAATTAATTAAAATAATTTATGGGTCGTTACTTACCCTTTTTCATGTGTTGGCATAATAATAAAATAAGACCAACCAGTCTTTTGAAAGTTTACTCGTTGAGAGTTTTGACAGAGTTCTCGTGCCTTTATCCTTCTTTGCGAAGAACGCGAAGAACGCGAAGAACACCGGTCTCCGACGAAGAACGCCGAACCCAGAAATCGACGACGCGGCGCCGTGATCCGCAACACCGACGTTCCCTTCCTGCAACTTTCTTCTGCGACGTCTCTTCCTCCGCGACGGATCTTCGATCGGCTGCTTGATGTAAGAGTCTCAGTTTTTCTTTTTTAATCTCCTTTGTGGTTTTTACCAAAACATGAATTTAATTATTTAAATTAAATCTGTTGTTTCATGGTCTGTTGAGTTCGCCAACTCAACACTGTGTTCCACGACGACGCGACGCCCTTCCGCGAAGACGCGACGATTCCCTCCTTCTGCGACGAGCAGTTCCGCGAAGGACATGCGTTCGACGACGACCGACGAGGTAGGGGTTGTTGTGATTATTTCTTTCCTTTTTCCCGTGATCGTTCTTTTTTTAAAAAGTAAAGAACCGGAATATAAGAACAATTTTAATTTATTAAAATTGTTGAATTCATGTGTTGAATTTTGTTTCTCCCGAAGTTTATCTCTAACGCGGAGGATGCGGGCCAAACGAACACGGCCCGACGACCCTCCGCCGTTCTTCGTTCTTGTGCGGATTTGACGGGCGACGAAGGAATGTGCCGCAACGGAAGTTTGATGATCCCGCAGTGAAGAACGAGTCCCGGGAGGTGGAACGGCACAGACGGGAAGAAAAACGGGCCACCAGAGCGACTCCGGCGGCCCGCGGAAGCCGGCGGCAGCGCCCGGCGCGCCGCTGGACGAGACCGTGGCGGCACCGGCCACGGCGGTGGCGCTCGCAGGATGCACCTGAAGCCGCGTCCGGCCACCATGGAGACACCCCGCGGGTGTCGCGGTGGTGTCAGGCGGGGGGCGACAGCTCCCCCCCACGTCACTCGGGACGCGGCTTCTGCCGCGTCCGGCTGTCTGGCCGACACCCCGCGGGTGCCACGGGGGTGTCACGTGGGGCGGCGGCTCCCCCCGCGTTAGCCGCTCTCCCGAGCCGAGCCAGACCGGTCCGACCGGGTCGGACCGGGTCGGACCGGGTTTGGCCTACCCAGCGGGGGGGTCGGGCCGGGTCGGCCCGGGCCCGTACCCCCGTCTTCGGAACGGTTTTCGTTCAAAGGACCGTAACTTGAGCTACGGGCCTCCAAACGACTCTCCTTCAGTGGAAACGCGTTCCTTGGATTGATACGGTCGTTTCGGTATATCGCACTCAAGGTTTCGAAAAAATTTGAGTTCGGCTGGGTTGGTTCATACACGAAACCAACCGGGCCCTCGGAGCGGAAACGCTCATATCTTGAGCTACGGACGTCCGAATGACGCGTCGTCAGCTTTGTTGATTTCCTCTAAGTGAGACGGATCTTTTGCCATACTCCTCCCGAGGTTTGGACATAGGTGGAGTATGGTCGGGTTGGTTTGTACACAAAACCAACCGGGCCCTCATAGCAGAAACCCTCATATCTTGAGCTACGGACGTCCGATTGACGTGTCGTCAGCTTTGTTGAGTTCCTCTAAGTGAGACGGATCTTTTGGCTCACTTCGCCTGAGGTTTGGACATAGGTGGAGTAAGGTAGGGTTGGTTTTGCCTTAAAAACCAACCGGGCCCCTCGGAAGAAAAAGCCAATAATTCTCAGACCGGGCGTCCGATTGACGCGCCGTCTGCGACGTTGACTTCCTGTTGACGATACAGAACTTTTGGATACATCAACTTTGGACTTTGTGACAGTTGATGTATCGACCTCTCGGCTCGTGGAGCGGACCCCCCCGAATGAGCTTGCTGTGTGCGAGAACCCTAGAGTTGGCTGCGACTGCTACTTCGACGACGACGACTGTGTAGAAATTCTCAGTGGACTGCGACGATGAAGACAACTGGTCTTGTATCCTATGTGGGTCCTAGCTGTGCTGGTCTTGTATCCTATGTTGGTCCCAGCTTGGATGATTCAATACTGGTCTTGTATCCTATGTGGGTCCTAGTATAGATGAATCAATGAAGACAGCTGGTCTTGTATCCTATGTGGGTCCTAGCTGTGCTGGTCTTGTATCCTATGTGGGTCCCATCTCGGATGATTCAATACTGGTCTTGTATCCTATGTGGGTCCCAGTATAGATGAATCAATGAAGACAACTGGTCTTGTATCCTATGTGGGTCCTAGTTGTGCTGGTCTTGTATCCTATGTGGGTCCCAGCTTGGATGATTCAATACTGGTCTTGTATCCTATGTGGGTCCCAGTATAGATGAATCAATGAAGACAGCTGGTCTTGTATCCTATGTGGGTCCTAGTTGTGCTGGTCTTGTATCTTATGTGGGTCCCAGCTTAGATGATTCAATGCTGGTCTTGTATCCTATGTGGGTCCCAGCTTGGATGATTCAATACTGGTCTTGTATCCTATGTGGGTCCCAGTATAGATGAATCAATGAAGAAAGCTGGTCTTGTATCCTATGTGGGTCTTAGCTGTGCTGGTCTTGTATCCTATGTGGGTCCCAGCTTTGATGATTCAATACTGGTCTTGTATCCTATGTGGGTCCCAGCCGTGCTGGTCTTGTATCCTATGTGGGTCCCAACTTAGATGATTCAGTATATATACCTGATCATCCCTTTCACCTTTTCGATGAAGTATACCTGTGTGAGCTGAATCTTGTGTTACACTCCTTTGTGGATTGTGTTGAGCTATCCTGTGTGGATTTACTGTTTACTCTCCTTTGTGGATTGTGTTGAGCTATCCTGTGCGGATTTACTGTTTACTCTTTTTTGTGGATTGTGTTGAGCTATCCTGTGTGGATTTACTGTTTACTCTCCTTTGTGGATTGTGTTGAGCTATCCTGTGTGGGTATACGTTTTGCTTTCCTGTGTGGACTGGGTTGTTCTTGGGCTCGGACGTTGGAGCCAAACGGGAATTGATGACTTAGGTATATGTATGGGCATATACCTAAGCAGTGTCGGTTGTTACTTCGTGATTGTTACTTTCCTTTGTGGTTATCCTTTGTGGATTTCAGGAGGCCTTTGGGGGTCTCGGGGTCCCTACTGAGTAGCTTATACTCACCCCTGCACGGGCTATGCCCGCACAACATTGTGTTGGTTGCAGACGACAGACAACGTTGATCGTGGTGGAGGCGTGCGGAGCAGGACGGTACCTGGAGGTGGACCACTGGGCGGGACATACTCAGAGCGGTCAGGTGGACCCGAGAAGCAGTGGAGGCTATCTGTACCCACCCTTCATGTGGGACTTCCAGAGGACGGCTCGACGCTGCGGCTTTTCTTTTCAGTTGCTGTTTTTCCCCTTTCACTTGTACTTTAATGTTGGGCTTGTATTTCCGACCCCTTTTACTTTCAGCACAGCTTGTACAGTTTTTACTTAGTGTTTACTTTTCCTCTTGCTTACTCCGTGGTTCTTGTTTACTTTTCAAAGGCAATGCCTTCCCTTTTTGTTGGGATTTACGCCTTGGTGCTAGTCGCCAGCCCCTGGCCTATGGAAGGCAGGCTTGGGGTAGTCACGACACGGGCCCCGAGGACGGGTTGTGACAATAATCCATACAGAAATAAAATCGGAAGAATGAAATATGTAAACTGAAGCACACACATATATATAATGATGCATGATACATGTATTTCTAGGAAAACATCCAAACAAGTCACAATTTTTAATACAATGGTGCCAACCCAAAGTGCAAAAGAACATAAATAAACTCCTCAGCATAGTAAGATATAGCTCAGTCCCATGCTCTCTAGCTCCATAGCAAGTCATGTACCTGAAGTCGAAGGGATCTTTCCATTATCTATACCTGCAGCAATATAATATGTTTGGGCCCAAAAGCATGACCCAAACAGGTTGTGAGAATAAATCCCATTAGGAAACGACCCAAAGATCTGTTCCTAATAGTCAGTGAATATATGGTAGGTAAAAATTCAAAAAGCAGTAAACAAGAAGGTACTCTACAATTAAAATTCCACAGTTTCAAGCATGTAATCTGTAAACAAGTAATCAGCCACATAAGCAAGTATAACAAACAGGTAACCCTTTGGGTAGTTCTCAAAGCCTAACCCCCATGGTTAAACCAAAAAGTACTAGAAACCCTCTAGGAGGCACACTCAGTCTCACCCCTCTAGATCAGCTATAGAATAGTCTCTCGGGGGAAGCACTCACCGTCAATTCCCCCAATAGTCTTGTATCATACTAAAGGCACTCTGGGGAAGCACTCAACATCTCATTCCCCCTGTGGCCCGTGTCAAGAATCTACAGACACTCTGTGGAAGCACTCAACGTCAATTCCCTCTACATCTCACATCGTAATTTATAATTACACTCTGGAGAATCCATTATGTCCATTTTCCCTATGGTATACTACACTAGGTTATCACAGCACTTTGTAATGTTAGCAAGGATCACATCGCATAATGACCAAGGTAAACCTCAAGAACTACTTGGCTATAATTCTATAGCATAACAGCCTGTCAGAAGAAGAACACCATCCTACAACAATAGGAATAGAAACCGGAAATAGCCTAAAATGAAAAACTAGACCAAATGGTCATATATAGACAAAGCATCCATGGCCAATACATCCAAAGAAATGAAAATTACCCTATTCACAGACAATAACCACTAATTAAGAATACAAGAAAAGCATGAAAACAACAAGGTAAAAATAGTAAACATGTAATACCTCATTCATGGGTATTAGTGGAATTTTCACAACATACTCAAAGTCATTCAACAGTAAGGAACAAACCACCTACCTTGGGGTTAAGAGATGAATATACTTGAACCATGAGTTTTGAATCTCCTTAAAACATCATAGATCTACGAAAAAACAGAAAACATTCAACCCATTATAACATGGAAAAGTGAAGTAATCGGGAAACGAGGCTCTAGAATAAGAGAGAACTCACCGCTGTGATTCCAATGGACTCACCGATGTTTGAATCAGTAGACAGATGGAGGATTGGGGGCTCGGATAAGTTTCAGCGTCGTACAAACGCTCTTGGTCAAAGAAGATGGAGAAGAAGATGTTTCTGTCGATTTGATGTGACCCCGGTCTGTTTAATGAAAAAAAAACAAAATACACAATGTGTACTTCTTGAGTACACAATGTGTACTTTCTATTTCCATACCCCGCATTAGGCGACCTCCACATCAACCATACATGGCCGTGTGCATGGTCATGACACAACCAACACATTGCCTCGAGCGGCATCAAAGTACACAATGTGTACTTATAAAGTACATGACGTGTACTTAGAAAATTTCCAGATTTTTCCCTTTTACCCAAAAACGACTAGAAAAGAAAAACATACCTGAAAAGGAGATCCAAGTTCTTACAGAAATATAGATAAATCTACAATAGAAGTCATACATTAAATTTTCCAAAATTACTTATTTGGTTTCCAAAATAGTTGATTATTAGTAATCTAAGTCCATTTAATAGGATCAATTGAAAAATAATTAAATTTATATATTAGTGAAAAAATCATCACTTAATAATACTCATGTATCTAAAATTAATATTATATGATAGTTAGTTATAGTATCTGTATTAGGGCAATTAAAGGACAAAATTATTCTAAAAAAATAATGCAATTCAAGACATAACAATTGGGAACCGTTACTTAGGAGCCAATATTGGTCACCAATTTATAACACTCGGATAATTATAGACATATATTATTCATGATTACAAAAAGTTCATAATAAATATAATTTAGACCATATTCATGCTGATTGATACACTATCCCTTTGAGTTGTCTTGTATCATTAATACGTCTTTACATTTTACATATGTTGGTAGTTATTGTTGGAATGTATCCATACAGAATGTATTGAAAATATAAATTTATCCTTAACAACACCAAATTCATTTCATTATGGTTTGATGTCTTTCCCCTAAAAAAAGACATAACCAATGAATATATATCATTTATTAAAAAGCAGCACAATCACATGATTTAGTTTCCCTCATGTTATACTCACCTTTCACAAATTTATCATCTTTACGCATTATTAAAATAGGATATATGTAATATAAAACAACTCATAAGATGAATCTTCCCTATATCATGGATATGATAATAGTAATATAGAGGTGTTAAAATATACACTATCAAAATATCCAATAAAAAATTATAAATAATGAAAGAAGGGCATAGATAAATAGGATCATCATTTTTATGGTCCTATCAGACCACTATGAACCCCCCTATATGGATGATAATGTACTATAAATTTTATGTGACATAAGATTTTAGGCCAATTTTGTTTCCACTACACTCACTAAGAATCTCCATCATTTTCCACTTGACTAATTATGAGTTGTCAAAATTATGATTAGTTGATTTATAGGGAAATGATGAGACATGGAAAGAATCCCACTACAAACTAGAAGTCATTTTTAGTATAATGACTTGATACTTAAACAAACTAATAAAACTATTTTCCTCGATTCATGGAGAATTAATATTTCCATGTGTATGAAAATGATTATTAAAAAGAAATTTCTAAAATTAGAACCCAAAATATATTGACCATATATTATACATTAGTTTTACTCTAATGTATCGTAGTCTTTAATAATAATACATTCCAATAAACAATGTATGGTTTCAGAAGAAATTCTTCACATAAACCTACAAAATACTAAAGTCTTAATTTTAAGGATATAAGTTATTAGTGTAAAAATATTCATTTTCATACAAAAGTATTTACTAATAATTTCCCAATTGTATGATTATCATCCTCAAGGACTTTTTTTTCATCATAAAACTATAAAAATATAGTAATATAGTCCCATGCACAAGACTATATGAAATTAGGCATAAATCCATTACTCCAAGAGTATAAACTATGTACCATGGTGGTTGTCATCAATAAAAAAAATCTACCAATATGTGGTCCATCATGGATGACATTTAAACTATTCTAAGTTGTCTATTCCATTTGACCTACTTTCACTTTGTAAAATTACTATCTTCATAGGATTATCTAGTGTATGTTTTCCCATCCACATTTTCCTTTTCTTCAGAAATCCAATACTATTATAAAATTTCAACTCATTTTATCTTCTTCCAATGTGATGATGTTTTAATAATGAATACTTAATTGAACCACCATACTCGATCTCATCAGGGTGAATCTTTATTATCATTTCATATGATCTTTTGAATGAGCTAAATTGTTATAAATACTTCTATCCTAAAATTTATTTTGTCTTGATTCTAATAATCATTGGATATATATAGAAATAATCGAACCATTTATCGTTAGAACATCTGTGAATATCAATTTCTAATATACTATAATATTTTAGGCCATAACAAATTTAGGTTATGGATTCCCCTCTATTACCCTACACTAGGATAAAATTATATTATTCTCTATTAAGCATGATATATATCTACATAGACACTTCATTCCTAAAAAAATATAGATTTATTTTATTCCTAAAATGATATCTCCCAATATCTAGATCCACTATATTGGATGAAATATTAATTTTATCATCCTACATTCTTTTAGAATATGAGTCCATTTTTTAATTAAAGTCAAGGATTCCTAAAAATATTTCATTCTAGGGATAGATTTTTTCCATGTGTGTATTTTATGTATTAAAAATTCTTATTATCAAGATGAACGTATTTTCTCCAAAAAAAATATAATCATGTTTCCATAAATTTCAGCCAGATTTAATTTAAATTCCCATGTAATTCAATGTTTTAATAAATCTAGTGACTTACAAACCAATAACTACTTTTTATTAAAATAAATTGTATGAATGGATTTTTTTGTTTAATTTTCATATAACTAATCTATATAATTTAATTGTAAATAGTAATTTTATCTGGTAAAACTATTCTATCCCTCACATATCCCTCAAATATCATTAAAAAATACACAAATCAACTGGGAGAGGTACTCTAATAGTATCGTAGAAAAGGATATATAGGGAGGATATCATATTGTGTATATTCTAAGGACCATGACTGATGCATAAGTAGGTGTGACCCATTTATGGGTGTGTTTTTTATATGGGAGCCCATCCCCACCACAAGCATCTCAACAACCATTGTCCTGGAGTTGTTGTTAAATAGGCATAGAGACAATGCTTAAAATTGATGTGGGACAATTATATATTCGTCAACATTCACACTAATAAAAATTGTACTACTTTATGTTGTTTGAGGTAACCCCATGCTCAGACACACCACACTATCCCCAGATACATCTTGACGACCCACACCATTATCTACATTCCATCTTGAGCCACCATAGAATCTACTAGTAAATGTCAATATCACGATGATTTGAAATTTCAAATCATAGGGACATCATGGATGATCTCAGGAACCTCAATTGACCATGGTGATCCTCTCTTCAATGAAGAATGAAGCGATGTATGAAAGAAGTGTATCATATGGCTACAATGTATAAGGCCCCAGCCTTAAACCGTACATAATCTTGAGATATTTAATGAATAAAAATTGAGGATCTTTTCAGGTTTAGATTTTTAGATAATTGGATCATAAAGAATGCATTACAATCCAAATTTAAACAAAGTGGTTTCATAAAAGATAGTACTCATTTTTCCCATCAATGGAAACATATTTAAAATAAAACATGGATTATTTATTGACACTTCCTTGACCCTATCATCACATCATGTACCTTTCCCTTGACCTATGAAAAACATTTCAAAAACTTGGGATGAGCATAAAAAGCTCAGTAAGGGATATAAAAATATGGAAAGGAAACATGAGTACATGTATACAAAAGAATAAATGAAATCATACTTTACTCATAAAACATAAGCACTTTAACATACCTCATCAAATCATGAATAAATCATAGAAATCATAAGACATAAAGGTAATTTGAGGCATTCATAACATTCTTACGTAGGGAGTAACACTCTTGGTTACGTTTGGAATACCCATCATAGTATATTCCCTAAATCTCTTCGGAGAAACCTTAATGTTTAACTCCTTCGCGTTACCCAATGCATTGGAGAGCTATATCGGGCTCACATTCCCTTAGTTTATCATGGAACCACCCATCTTCATAACAATTCCCAAGAACCATAACATAATCGTATCACATAAAACATGCATAAAGGAAACATAACACTTCCACTTTTCAATCACAAGATATCAATACAACACATTGATATAAAAACATTATGAAAACAATTTTCAATACCAAAATAAAATAAAATTAAAACTTGGTATTTATTTTTCATTTAAAAAAATGTTATGGCTTATAGAAAAAGCCTAAACACAAATAATGGTCACGACGGCAGAGAAGTCGTTGTCGCCCATACGTACGACAAAAAAACATTCCTTTTGTCTTTAGGTAAAATGATTTTTAAAAAAGATTCATTTTGAATAAACGTAAATTTAAAAGGGGTTTATACACCACATAAAAGAATGTTGTGTATAAAACAAAATATTCCTCAATGAAAGGAGATTGAGACGAAGTCGCATACCTCAGGTCCGACTTGACTCGATCACTCTTTAATCTCCTGAATAATAAACTAAAGTTAATTTATACTATCTTAAGAACCTTTTTCAAGCTTATTATTCCTTTTATATCACTTATTTCGATGTTATAAACATTATGTAATCATTTAAGTTAATAACGTTTGTTTTGTCGATATTTGGTTCTTAAGTCGAAAGTGGATTTCTTAAAATTACATGTTGTTCATGTGGTCAAAGGTTCGTTATATCCAGAATGATATTCATGATTTGGATATCATATATATCATATATATCCTGAATATAAATTTATTTATAATAGTACATAACATTTAGAGGTAAGAAATGAAATGCACCGTTAATGGAGACGGTAAGCCATACATACGCATGAACACTACTTTCATTTTTATGTCATATTAATGGAATTAAAACTAAACGAGAGATATATATATTTTAATTCCAGAATGATATTCATAAATTATATGTAATATAAATCATATATATCTATTATATATATTTACTTATAATAGTACATTACATTTGGGGATAAGAAATGAAATGCATCGTTCATGGAGAAGCTAAGCCGTACGTACGCATGAACGCTACTTTCATTTCTATTTCATACTTTAATGAAATGAAATAATAATTATATAAATGTACATTATAATTCCAGTATTGAGTCATATATAATATCATTAACATTATCCTTTATACATCCCACATATGGAATTAACGAATCAAATCACTTTGAGGGGGCGGTAGTCCGCACTTCCTAAAATGAAATTATCGTGTTTACACAAAATGGAAACCATAAAGGTATGCCAAAAATGAATAATAAAGAAGTATAACGCAAAAATTAACAGAATATATATCATATATAAATATATTGACATCTTAATGGACACCATGAAAGGTGTTAAAAGAATATTGAACAATCATCGTTTCGTGAGGTAGAAAATCACCAACCACAGAAACAATATGTTCTTTAACAATTAGACGAAGGTGTGTTTAGGGGTAGCTCTAATCCTTCTCATAAAAAGATACTAGTATATTTAAGATAATGTTGTTATTAAAAATGAAAGTAATAAAAAGAGTTTAGGGGGTTGGAGAAGCAAAATAAAACATAAGAACACAAGAGAAGACACTACCTTTAAAACGTGTAACTATTTTTGATTTGAGCTCAAATGCTTCCTTGGAAAGACTTCCACCCAAAAGGATGCTTCTAGGGGTAATATAGGGATGTGGAGAGAAAAAATGGGCAGGGGTTGGCTGAGCCAAAGGCTTGAGAGGTGTGGGTAAGGTGGTAGAGGTGGGGGCCTTTTATAAGGGGAGAGGAGGGGTACTCTTGGAAAGTTAAGAAAATATACTTTATTATAAAATGCTTTTCGGATTTTAAAGGTGAAAAAATAATATATTTAGTGGATAAGATAATAATAGTTTTAAATACACCAATCCAGTAGGTTTTTGACAAGTGTAGGTCTTAGATTTTACATTATCTTTTCATTTTATATAAATAGTTAAATAATGAGGTAATCACTGCATTATCATGGTGTCATAAATAATTTAATTTATATAATGTCAAAAAATTATAAAAAAAATATTATGATGTATGAAATCGTTTTATATTTATAATGAATATTTATATTCCCAAATAACACTTTTATATCCCCATTTAAAAATTGTTTTAGTAAAAAACTCATGTTTGTGACATTTTTATTTTAACATTAAATAAAACGTTATTAATGTCATTTTCCTACCATAGTGGCACCATGGGTCCCCAAGTTGACCCATGTATTTTTTAGGTCTCCCATGACACATAAAATAAAATTAGGTCATGTTTCTAGGTCATTTCATATTATTAAAACATTATTTCTACCTTAAATTACACTAATTACCTCTAATCGTGATTAAAAACATAAAAGTTAGTATTCACCAAAAAAATTATTTTAATCCCATTGTACGACATTTTATATCCTAATGACAACCATATAAGTCGAAATTTTGAAAATAAAATCATAAAAGTGGTAATGTTTCATTTAAATGAAAAATCAGTTTTTTTAACTACTACTTAGTGGTTTCACTATTCATCAAAAATTGAAGTTTTTCAGAAAAATACCAAAAATCCACCCTAATATATATTTGATATTCCGAATTCAAAAATTATGTATATTTTAAAAAATTCATAACATATAAGTTTCATTAATTAATTTAATAATTAACTCCCACTGTCAAAATAAAAACCATGTTTTTATGAAACAATATGTATCAAAAGATTGACACTAGTTTAAGTCCAATTTCAAACGGTATTTATTTCCAATGACCGCAATTGGATTAAATGGTAAAAATATATTCTAATTTTACTTTAAAACCAATTCAGAAATATAATCTAATCATATAAATAAAATATATTAAAAAGCGTTTTTGAATTAAAATACAACATTTTTCAGTATTCATTAAAAAAAGAACTTTATCAGAAAAATACCAAAAATTTACACAAAGTAAATTTTGATGTCACGGTTCTAAAGAAGAGTTTTATTTATTTCAATAGAATGTATAAGTGTGACCAAGACTATATTTAAAGAGGGTTCTCCATCAAAAGGTGATAGTTCGACCTTTTAGTGAATATTAGAGTATCTATGCCAAACATTGAATTCTTTTCTTATTTTAAGCCTTTCTATTTTATTAGATAAATGTAAAAACATTTAAAAAACATATATAATCATATTTTAGTTATTTATATTCATTACCGCCAATACAACGACTATGTGTTATCTACCATTTAAAAAATAGTATTATATTACTAGTGTGCAATGTAAGATTTCAAAGAAACCCGTTGTTGCGTATCAGACACGATATCAAATATAGCAAACCCTTTAAAGTAAAATTAATATTTAATTCGAAAATATTAATAAATATGAAAATGTATTATTAATTATTTACTACGGATGTTACATCCTTCCCCCCTTTTGGGAATTACTTCCTCGCAATTTTATTCACTTATCAAAATAAGTAGGGGTATTTATCCCTTATTGCATTTTTAGATTCCCCATGTTGCCTCTTCAGCATATGGTTTTTCCACAAAAGTTTTACCTGGTGAATTACCTTATTCTGAAACACTTTCTCTCTAAAGTCAAGAATCTAGACCGGTTGTTCTTCATAAAAAAGATTCTAATCCAACTAAACTACCTCTAGGCTCAAAACATGAGATGGATATGGTATATACTTTTCTCAACATCGAAACATGAAAAACATTGTGTTCCTGAGATAAACTCGTAGGCAATTCCACTCTGTATGAAACTGATCCAACTTTCTCCATAATTTCATATTGTCCAATGAACCTTGGAATCAACTTTCCTTTCTTACTAAATCGCATCACACTTTTCCAAAGAGAAACTTTGAGAAAGACATGATCACCTACCTCGAAAGATAGATCCGTCCTCCGATTATCCATATAACTTTTTTGTCTACTCTAAGATATTCTCAAGTGTTTCTGAATCAACTGAACTTTTTCTGCCATCTCTTCTACCAATTCTGGTCCCATCAGCTTCCTTTCACCTACTTCATCCCAAAAAGCTGGAGTTCGACACTGTTTACCATATAATGCTTCAAACTGAGCCATCTGTATACTGGAATGAAAACTGTTATTATATGAAAACTCAACCAAAGAAAGATGTTGGTCCCAACTTCCCTGATAATCCATAGAGCAAGCACGTAGAATATCCTCTATGTTCTGAATTATTCGTTCGGACTTCCCATCAGATTGCAGATGAAAAGCTGTACTAAAATTTAATTCATTACCCAACGACTTCTGAAGGCCATTCCAAAAGTTAGAAGTAAACCTGGGATCATGATCAGATACAATGGATAGGGGAACTCCATGCAACCTAACTATCTCTTTAAGATACAATCAAGAATTTTGATCTAGAGAGAATGTATCTCGAATAGGAAGGAAATGAGTAGATTTAGCCAAGCGATCAACAATAACCCAGATTGCATTATTACCTCGAGATGTCTTCTCCAATCCCACAACGAAGTCCATGGATATATTCTCCCATTTTCATTCTGGTACGGGTAAAGGCTTAAGCATCCCTTTCGATAACTTCCGCTCTTCTTTAACCTATTGAAATGTCAAACACTTCACAGTAAAATCAGCAATATCTCTTTTCATTCTGTCCCACCAGTAATACACTTGAAGATCTCTATACATCTTAGTACTGCCAGGATGAACTGAAAACGGAGAACTATGAGCTTCACATAACAAATCTCTCTTCAACTGTGAATCACAAGGCACACAAAATCTCTTCCCAAATCTCAAAACACAATCATTATCAATGTTGAATTCAGGAAACATACCCTTCTGAACCAGCTCTCCCTTTTTCTACAACTCATTTTTTTGCTTATGTTCTTTCTTAATTGTGTCTGATAGAGATGATCTCACTGATACCTGAAGCAAAACATAAGAACATCCTGCACCACCAAATTCTATTCCAATGTTCATCAAATACTTAACCAAAGGATCACATTCCAAACGCAACACTATTAATGAAGAATTACTTTTTTGACTCAAAGAATCAACCACTTTATTTGCTTTTCCCGGATGGTAATGAAATGTACAATCATAATCCTTGATTAATTCTAGCCATATCCTATGTCTCATGTTAAATTCTTTCTGAGTGAATATATACTTTAAACTTTTGTGATCGGTATATATTTCACACTTTACTCCATACAAATGTTGCCTCCAAAATTTTAAAGCAAAAACAACAGCAGCTAATTCAAATCATGTGTAGGGTAATTTACCTCATGAGTTTTCAACTGTCATGAATCATAAGCAATTACCTAATCATTCTGCATTAGGAAGAAACCAAGTACATTCAATGAAGACTCACTGTAGATAACAAACATACCATTACTAGTATGTAGTGCCAAAACTGGAGCATTCACCGATCTTCTTTTCAGTTCCAGAAAACAATCATCACATTCTTTTGTCCAAATAAACTTAACACCCTTCTGAGTTATCTTAGTAATTGGATGAGATAACCGTGAACAATTTTCAAAAAACCTTCAGTAATAACCTTCCAAACCAAGAAAAATATGGATCTCGGTTACATTTGTGGGTCTTGGCCATTCTTCAACAACTTTTGTTTATCAGGATCAATAGTTATGCCATTTTTTGAAACAATGTGAGCAATGAAAGAAATTTTTTGTAACCAAAACCCACACTTGCTGAATTTTCTATACGGTTTTTTCTTCTTCTAAGGTTTGAAAAATAACCCTTAAATGAATTTCATGCTCCTCTTTACTTTTAGAAAACACATAAATATAATCAATAAACACAACCAACATTTTTCACCTGAGTCAACTGATCCATCACTACAACAAACTGTTTAGTTCTGATTTTGGCCATCTCAGGATACTGATCTGAAAGGTCATTTCCCTCTATATGCCTTCACAGATAATCTGTTCTATTTACCCTATGGAAAACCTTTCCTATCAAAGAAATATCTTAGGTGAAGTAACATGGTAATCTTTAAATGCTATATCATTTCAATCATACAATAAATTAATTTATAATTTAACAATTCTCTAACTCCTAATGTTTTCTAAAACGACCTCTGATACCAACTATAAGGCCCCGACCTTAAACCATACATAATCTTGAGATATTTCAAGAATACACATTGAGGATCTTTTCAGATTTAGAGTTTTAGAGAATTATATCATAAATCATGCATTACATTCCTCATTTAAACAAAGTGGTAACATATAAGATAGTACTCATTTTTCCCATCAATGGAAACATATTTAAAATAAAACATGGATTATTTCTTGACACTTACTTGAACCTATCATCAAATCATGTACCTTTCCCTTGACCTATGAAAATCATTTAAAAAATATTGGATGAGCATAAAAATATCAGTAAAGGATATAACAATATGGAAAGGAAACATGAGTACAAGTATACAAAAGAATCAATGAATTCATACTTCACTCATAAAATATAAGAACATTGACATACCTCATCAAATCATGAATAAATTATAGAAATCATAAGTCAAAAAGGTAACTTGAGGCATTTATAACATTCTTACGTAGGTGTAACCCTCTTGGTTACGTTTGGAATACCCATCACAGTATAATCCCTAAATCTATTCGGAGAAACCTTAACGTTTAACTCCTTCGCGTTACCCAATGCATTGGAGAGCTATATCGGGCTCACCCGCCCTTAGTTTATCACAGAACCACCCATCTTGATAACAATGCCCATGAATCATAACATAATCTTATCACATAAAACATGCATAAAGGAAACATAACACTTCCACTTTTCAATCCCAAGATATCAATACAACACAATGATATAAAAACATTATGAAACCCATTTTCAATACCAAAATAAAATAAAATTAAATCTTGGTATTTACTTTTCATTTAAAAAAACGTTATGGCTTGTAGAGGAAGCCGAAACTCAAATAATGTTCACGGCGGCAGAGAAGTCGTTGTCGCCGTATACGTACGACAAAAAAAACACCCATTTTGTCGTTTAGTAAAATTCTTCGTAAAAAAGATTCCTTTTGAATAAACGTAAATTTAAAAGGGGTTTATGCACTGCATAAAATAAAGTTGTGTATAAAACAAAATATGCCTCAATGAATGGAGATTGAGACGAAGTACCATACCATGGGTCCGACTTGACTCGATCGACCTTTAATCTTCTGAATAATAAACTAAAGTTAATTTCTTATTTCTTAAGAACCTTTTTAAAGCTTATTACTCCTTTTATATCACTTATTTCCATAATATAAAAATTATGTAATCATTTATGTTAATAATGTTTGTTCTGTCGATATTTGGTTCTTATGTCGAAAGTGGACTTCTTAAAATTACATGTTGTTCATGTGGTCAAAGGTTCATTATATCCAGAATGATATTCATTATTTGGATATAATATATATAATATATATCCATAATATACACGTATTTATAATTGTACATAACATTTAGAGGTATGAAATGAAATGCACCGTTCATGGAGACGGTAAGCCGTACGTACGTTTGAACGCTACCTTCATTTCTTTGTTATATTAATGGAATTAAAACTAAATGAGAGATATATATATTTTAATTCCAGAATTATATTCATCATTTATATGTAACATAAATCATATATATCTATTATATATATGTACTGATAATAGTACATTACATTTGGGGATAAGAAATGAAATGCTCATTCATGGAGACAGTAAGCCGTACGTACACATGGACGCTCCTTTCATTTCTATTTCATACTTTAATGAAATGAAATAATAATGATATAAATGTATATTATAATTCCAGTATATTATCATATATAATATCATTAAATTTATACTTTATACGTCCCACATACGGCATTAACTAATCAAATCACTTTGAGGGGGCGGTAGTCTGCACTTCCTAAAATGAAATTATCGTGTTTGCCCATAATGGAAACCATAAATGAATGCCAAAAATGAACAATAAAGAAGCATAAAGAAAACAATAAACATAATATATATCATATATAAATATAGTGACATCTTAATGTCCACCATGAAAGGTGTTAAAAGAAGATTGAACAATCATCATTTCGTTAGGCAGAAAATTGCCAACCAGAGAAATAGTATGTTCTTTAACCATTAGACGAAGGTGTGTGTAGGTGTATCCCTAATAATTCTCATAACAAAATCCTTTTATATTGAATAAACTTTTTTTGTTAGAAATGAAAGGAATAAAAAGAGTTTAGGGGGTTGGAGATGCAAAATAAAACATAAGAACACAAGAGAAGACACTCCATTTAAAACGAGTAACTCTTCTTGATTTGTGCTCAAAGGCTTCCATGGGATAACTTTTTCCCAATGTGAGGCTTCTAAAGGTAAGATAGGGGTGTGTAGAGACACAATGGCCAGGGGTTGGCTGATCCAAAGGCCTGATAGGTTTGGGTAAGGTGGTAGAGGTGGGGGCCTTTTATAAGAGGAGAGGATGTGCACTCTAAGAAAGTTAAGAAAAGATAATTATTATTATCTTATTTTAGGATTTTAAAGGTCCGAAAATTATATATTTCTAGGATAGGATGATAAGAGTTAGAAATAAAACCATCCAATAGGTTTTTGACAAGTTTATGTTTTAGAGTTTACATTATCTTTTCATTTTATTTAAATAGTTAAATAATGAGGTAATTGCTACATCATCATGGTGTCATAAATAATTTAATTTATTTAATGTCTAAAAATTATAAAAAAATATCATGATGTAGGAAATAGTTTTAGATTTATAATTAATATTTATATTAAAAAATATGACTTTTATAACCCCATTTAAAAATTGGTTTAGTAAAACAACCCATGTTTTTGACATTTTTATTTTAACATTAAATAAAAATTTATTAATTTCATTTTCCTACCAAAGTGGCTCCATGGGGTCCCCAAGTTAACCCATGGATTTTTTGGGTCGGCCATGACACATCCGATAAGATTCGGACATGTGTCTAGGTCATTTCATATTATTAAAACATTATTTTTACCGTAAATTACACTAATTATCTCTAATAGTGATTAAAAACTTAAAAGTTACTATTCACCAAAAAATTATTTTAATACCATTATACCACATTTTACATCCTAATGAAATCCATGTATGTTGAAATTTTAAAAATAAAATCACAAAAGTGGTAAAGTTTCATTTAAATGAAAAATCAGTTTTTTTAACCGGCATTTAGTAGTTTCACTATTCATCAGAAATTGAAGTTTTTCAGAACAATACCAAAAATTGACCATAATATATATTTGATATTCCAAATTAAAAAAATGATGTCTATTTTATAAAATTAATAAAATATAAGTATCATTAATTAATTTAATAATTAATTCTTGCTGTCAAAACAAAAAGCGTGTTTTTATGAAACAATATGCATCAAAAGATTGACACTAGTTTAAGTCCAATTTCAAAGTGAAATTAATTATAATGACCACAATTGGATTAAATGGTAAAAATATATTATAATTTTACTTTAAAACCAAATCAAAAATATAATATAATCATATAAATAAATTAGATTAAAAAGCGGTTTTGAATTAAAATACAAATTTTTTTACTATTCATTAAAAAAAGAACTTTATTTGAAAAATACCAAAAATTTACACAAAGTAAATTTTGATGTCCAGATTTTAAAGAAGAGTTTTATTTCATCAAATAGAATGTATAATAGTGACCAAAACTATATTTAGAGAGGGTTCACTATCAAAAGGCGATAGTTCATCCTTTTAGTGAATATTAGAGTATATATGCCAAAAATTGAATTTTTTTTCTTATTTTAAGCCTTTATATTTTATTGGATAAATGTAAAAACATTTAAAAAACATATATAATAATATTTTAGTAATTTTTATTCATTCTCTCCAATAAAACAGCTACATGTTAACTAAAATTTTAAAAAAAAATATTATTATATTACTAGTGTGCAACGTAAGATTTCAAAGAAGCTCGTTGTTGCGTATCGGCCACGCTATCGAACATAGAAACCCCTTTAAAGTAAAATTATTATTTAATTAGAAAATATTAATAAATATGAAAATGTATTATTCTTTATTTACCTGGGATGTTAAACTATGAATACCAAAATGACTAGAGGAGGGTTTCTCTACCACTTATACATCTACTATAAAGATAAAAAACCACCATGGATGCATGTCACATTATCGTGCATCTCATTAATTCCACAAAAAATACGTATACCATACCATATATAATCAATCAAATGAAAGGAAAAAATCATTGGGATCTTTCTTTATATTAACTATTTATCATGTCACATTATACTTCTTAGGGGGATTGATTGTTAAGGGAGGATGTCTCACAATAGAGGTGGAATGTTACCTATGATTCATTTTTTATCTTTTTATTGATGTTACCCTTCATTGTGTTTCCTAATTAAAATAAATAATTAATTTATATTAATATAGTGATTCCACAAAAATGATTCATTATTTCTATTTATTTATATATTTATATAGTGTTTCTTTCTATCTCTCTCTTCTGATTTATTATCTTTATATTTTAGTTTTTTTTTCTCTCCCACTCTTTCAACCAGTGAACTCATTATATAAATAATGTGATATCAACCCAAGTCTTTTCATGAGGGGATGATATATGTCTGCTGAATGTTTCTTTTAATTCATTTATGTTTTGGTTAAATTTTTTGAATAATGGCGATGTGTCTGGGTGAGCCCATTATACTCCATGACACAAAACATGCACTAAAATTTATTAATCTTTTTTAATAATTACCCTCACGTCCATTATCCACAATATATTCATATGAATGATTTGAGTTGCTTAATGGTTTGAAAAAATATGCTAGATATTGTATTAAGATGTTTTGACACTCTCAATTGAGGTGCATCATCAATTATGATAATAGGACGATGTGGGATTAAGTTTTCCATGGAATTAAAGATTAAGTAGAAACTAAATAAAATTATAGTAATCATGCTATAATATTTCATTATTTGGTAATCAAATATAAATTCAAACATCCAATATTATTTTTGAAGGAAGGTGATTCCAAACATATTGGACAAGTAATTTTTTTAAATGGTCATTCTATTTATGTTTTAGGATTCATATATATTTTGTTATTATATTTATTGTAGAAAACCCAAACCCATTAGCATGGATTTAGTTTTTAATTTATATTATTTAAATATTATACAAGTTAACACACCCAAAATTAATTTTTTAGTAGTATTGGAAAATGTGACACATACTGGAAATTCACATTATATTTTAAAATATATAATATATAATTAATTTTCAGTAAAAATTACGTTATTACCCATAGTGTGTCACAACATATTAATCACAAAACACTTCCTCATATCATATGGAAAATAAAACCTAAAAAAGGGGTGATCACAATTTCTCAGTATGTATTTGAGTTCAATGAAGGATTTGAATAAATAAGGAAAAATAAATATGGAAAGTAAATTAATTAAAACATGTAAAATTTAATCAAAATCATGAGTGACATATTGAAAGGAAAATTGATGATCAAATATCTATATATAAATAACCACATGAACTTGAAACATAACCATGGATATTCTATCAAATAAAATAATCGCATTGAATATCAATAATTAAAATCCTAATGAAGGAATGAATAATATCATGCATTTGTATCCAACTAGTGAGGATATGTTAAAATTTATCTATGCATGACCAATTAATTATTCTATAATATATATATAAAAGGTGAATTCCTCATCCAAAACTCAATATTTTTTATGAGACCAACTAATGCATTGAAGGGATATAGCAGGCCCTACCCACAAATTACTGAGTCATCTAAATTTCTTTTTTAAAAGGGGTGGAACATAATCAACCTAAACATTTTTTTGGAAAATAATCTTATGAAATGTTAAAACAATTTCCCCAATGATGTCATAAAAACAATCTTAAATAATATGGGATTATGAAATAAACCCTTAACAATTTGATAAATTTTGAGTCATAATCCCCATGAATGAAATAACATCATAGGAAAACCTAAATACCATTAATTAAAATGGATTCCTGATATAACATAAAAATTTTGGAGTATATACACCAAAAAATTTAATATTTGGTGAATATTTCATAAGTCTAATGGAAGTAAAGGTGAGATGAGAAACCCTTATTATAGGTTCACCATCTATCATATCTGTTTGTAACGACATTATATAAAATATATTCTTATATCATTTCTATGAAAAAAAATCATATATATAATACAACATATGATCCTCTTATAACATTTTCCAACCTTTTTTTAAAAATATTTAATTATTTTAATTGTTTTTTTGTTAATTGCCTTGTTTTATCAAGCATGTTTTGTTATGAATGTTTATGTTATTGTATGTATTTCACGTATCTATCATATCTAGAATGATATTAATGTTATTCATTCTATTTTTGATATTAGATATATCCTTATAACTATTCATGGAAATTAGACATAGAAAACGAGTCACAAAGTCTCGTAGAAACGGTAGGTCGTACATATACATGAATACTGATATCATTCCCTTAAAGGGTGAACAGGAAAGAAAGTATGTGATATATTAGTTTAATAGAATTTATATCATGTCATATATGTCTAATATATTCATTAACATTATCCAAATTAAATTCCATGTAATATGTAAGAGAAAAACGAATCTAGTAGCTTTTTCAAGAGTAAATCATTCGTACACACGAGGGGAGTAATCATATTTTATATAGCATGAAACATAATAATGTATAGCTGATATTAAGAGTATATTATTTAAATATTTCTGTAAATATAATGTAAATATTTAAAATCCATCATCGCATACATCCTTGAAAGGTGGAGATAAAAATAATAACAAAAGATAATATGGAATATACTTTTTTTATATTTTAATTGATTAGATTTAATTTAGGCTTGAAAAAATAAATAAAAATAATTGACATTATTAAGAAAATTATCTTTCTTAAGAGAAACCTTCTTTTGATATCATCCTATGAACCTTAGTGTGGTCATTTTTGTGAGATCAATAGGTATTAAATGTATAATAAGATTTTTTGGAGTGAATTTAGATATGTTGTTTGAGATAATGAGCATGATATGTGTGAAAAAGTGAGGGAAGGGAGTTTCATTTTTCATGTAGGTAAAGGGATCCCTCTTAGAATTTACATAGAATTTTCATGAAAAAATCGAAAAATGATAAATTAATTACCAATTATAGTAATTCGAAATGAAAATATGATATAATTTTGGATGGAAATGGTCTAAATATTTCCATAAATTAATATTTTTATTGGTTAGTAGTTCTTTTTACCCCTAATCTTCTTAGATTAACCCCAAATAAACACCTTCATACCTTAACTAGGATAATTAATTTTTACTATTTTCAAAATGCATTTTGGTAAAAACTTTAGTAGAATATTTTAGATAATATAAAATATTTTTATTCAAAATATGTAATTCATTTTTCAGAATTCCATTTGTAGAATTAGAAAATTATAATTTTAAATGTATCCCACATACCTAATGAGGAAACATGTTTTCAAAAAAAAACAATAGTTTACAATGATTTTATATCAAAATTCAATATAAGTATTATTAAAATAAATTAAATTGGATTATATATATAATTGAAATAATTTCATTTAAAAAAAATTATATCATTTATCTTTGTAAAAAATGTTAATGAAAATTATGTCTTTAGTAAAAATAGTATTAAAAAATATTTATTGAAAGAATAATTTTTTCCGAAGAATCCCTTGAATTCATATCAAGATAATATTTATATTTTCATTTCAAAAATAAAATCCATTTTACAAAATAAAATTTTTAATAGTGTCAAAAATTAATATTTTCAGAAGTGTGTACGATATGATGAAAACATTTTCTTTGAAAAATAAAGTTATTCAGAAACAAATTCATTTAAATTACAATTATTCTTCTCTTATTTCTAATGAAAAAATATATATATATATATTATTTATGAAATATTTGAAATATATAATTTATATAATTATTACATTAGCATTTATACATACTAATTAAATTGTCATGTTATCCTGGATATTATTCAATAATAATATTTCAGTAGAGTATCATGTTTTGTTTAAACACAGTGTTGTGTGAATCACATGATATCAATGAAATTTCATTTATTTGACAATAAATTTATCATAACTTCTTAGGATGATATTTTATATCCTAATCATATTTCTAGGTGTCACACATGCTATCAATCATGTTGTTCCTATTTGTAAAGTTTGGGGTGTTACATTCTACCACCATTAAATGAATTTCACCCCCACTATTTAATATAGATCCACCTAGACATGGGTTTTAAATTTGAAAATAGGCTTCATTAAATATCACATTATGAGAAGCATTATTAAATCATTCTATTCATAATATTTTAAGTGATGTAATATGGTCATATAGAATAACACAATCTGTGTTTTCAAATAGGAGAAATTGGAAGCAATTAAGATATGTACATTGAAGAAATACTAACACAAAATGATTAATATAGAGTGACGGAGACCATTAATAACAAAAAAAAATGATAAATAGAATGTTAAAAACCACAAAGAAATAACTATTTTATTGGAATGAAGGTAATTATATATAATTTTCATTTCAAAACACATATCATAAATTTGAGGGATTGTTATCCAATTACTACTATGAACATAAGTAAGTATACATACTTGATATATATATATTTTTAGGAATAATTTCACCTTTTTATTTTTATTAGATAATTTTCACTTCTTTTATAACTTTTATAAATGAATATCCAAGATGAATATTTTATTGTTATCGTACTAAAAATACCATTAAATGGATTATGAGGTAAATAAAACTGTAGCAAGATATTACTCAATTGATTACTAAAATAAAATCGATTAGATAAAATTATAAAATAAAACCCAAAGTTTATGATAATCCATTCAAGATATATTTAATCATAATTATACTTGATAATATGTTTGAATGTTTTTCAAGGAAGGTTACTAGATCTGCATTATAATCCCCATTAAATATTAAGTGGATTATAATGTCAGATTTAAAAAAAATGTGAATACCTTGAACAACGTAACACATTAATGATTACATGATTGCTTCCAAAAATATATCATGTAGTTGAATATATTCCATTAATCAAAACATGTTGTATACTATAGAAAATATAAAATAAACCATCAACTGACTAAATAATTTCATGATCCCAAATAATATACCATAAACATCCCTTAATAATTATTTTCTCAACATAGGGCATATATTAATTGATACCATCCCTAAATCATGTGTTTTCTATGATGTTCAACATTATACATAATCACTATTCCCTGTCATTTTTACCAGTCAATATATTATCTAAAATCGAAAATGAAATATTACTACAGTACAATAATTCTACATTTCATAATTATAATTTTGTTATTATCATTAATTAATATACCCCTATAACATAATTCTTGAATCCAAACACAATCAAATTAATCATTACACTATATCTGCCATAAAAGAATAATCATTACGATGATTCCTTATATCTATTTCTAGTATACTCCCTTAAATCATAGAAAATTCATATGGGTAGTTCCCCATCACCTTATAATGGAAGAATTTCACCTTTTCATGTTCTATCCTTTCATTCCAATCACGTTCATGGTGGCCTTTTTTATCCACATGATGAAAATTACTTTTCATTTTCAACTTGAATAATGGTGTTTCCTTCCATAAGAATGAAATTTTTGAAAATAATTCTTTCATTTCTTCTCTTTATCCTTATTTTTCATTTTCATCCGCCTATTCTCTTATATATCTTGAAAGTAAAAATGTTTTGGAGAATTATTTCTCAGAAATGTTGAAAAATGATATTATATCCTTGTATGATAATAATTTTTGGTAGACTAGTTACCTTTAGATGATTTTATTAAGACCGTAAAAGAAGTTTTCAATCCTATTCTTTGTATTATGTATATAGTCTACATCATGCCTTACTAACCTTGTAAAGTTTTATTAATAATTTGAAAAGGCTTACTCTTGATTTATCATTGGACTGAAAAACTATATTTCAATACCCTCTTGTTTCTCATGAGAGAAATATTTATCAAGAATAGAACCTTGAATTCTATCCATTCCATGTTTTTTATTTATTCTTTTTCATTATTGTCTTCAAATACTTACCACCATTAACTTTCATCACCTAATATAATATTATCCAACATGTATACTTTCTCCCTCCCAATAATTCATAATGTTATAAATTTCATCTCTAATAAACATGACAGATGCTCAAATATAAAATGTATTTTTTGTCCAAATGAATGATGGTGGTTTCTGATTCTTGAAGCAACCTGACATTGTACCACGTGGTGGATTAATAAGATACACAATATATCAATTTTTATTACTCACAACCTGGGTTAGCTACATTAATATGGTTTTAATTTGCACAGTTCCAACTATCGATCCACCTACATATTTGTTATCTTTCACTAGGATGGAAATTCCTAATGGAGTACATGCAATGTTAATGTTTCAAACATTTCAACAAGGTGAAATTTCTTCAGAATGGAAAACACTTGATTAATTCCTTACATTTGGAAACAAAATTTAAAATTTTACAACTACTTAAATAGATTACATATATCATATAAATTATGAACAACTAATCACAAAATCATAATCACTCTCTCTTTTTGAGTCTTTAGAAATATGCAATAAATTTTCAATACACCATAATGGTTCTTAATGAAAATATGAATTATCCTAAGAATATAACAAAATAGTTTCAAACCATGTTCTAAGCACGTCCCATTTAGGTGCACCCGGTGAAAATTGGTTCAAGAACAATGTTATATTTTTAGAGATATTTCCACTGTCTAGGTATTTTCTAAAACCACATCCACATATAGCTTGTAGATAAAGATATAATTCAACTATAAACCTCATAATATTTTCCCTACCAAATAAATTTTATGTTCTTATATACATATTCTCAATGATTACCATAAGGTTATCTTCCCTAATTTATTTTTTAATCTAGTTAACAATCGTTCTTCCAAACATTATCTGATACCAATAAAATGTATCAAAACCCTGGTATCCCATAGCAGGTGGCTACATTATTAAATTCTTCTAAGATACATGGTATCACATCCTGAAGGACTGATTTATTTTATAGGCCTGTTATAATAGTTAGAAAATTGAAAATTTTAATAGATTTTGAATCATTAAAGACAAAACTAATTTTCATTTATAATTCCATTATTCCAAATAGAATATCATAGTATATCCATCAAAAGACTCATTTACATATCCTGGGGAATATTAATCATAAGAAATGGGTGAGAGAATATGATCAAATAGGGTGTAAATACATAATAATATTTGATTAAATACGTTATAATCAAAATGTAATGATGAGTAACTAAATTACCTTCCATTTAATCAATGAATTGATTATAATATGAAATTAATAAATGATGGTCAAATAATTTTATATAAATATTCACCTGAGCGTGAAAATAATCATGGATAATCTATATAATTGAATAATGGAGTGGGAAATTAATAAATGAAATCATAATGATGAAATTTTTAATTTTGGACATCCAAAACATATCATCAGGGATTTTTCAAAGACATATAAATATTGTTGAGGCCATGTTCCATGACATGTGTATAAATTGATAATGTTATGACCAATACCAAATATTTTTTGTCTCATGAATCATAATAATGGATCGAGAGGCTATAGAGGTAAAAAAACACTTATTTTGTGATATGAATTCCCCATTTGAAATGATTGAAACATAATAATTTTTGTTTAAAAATTTACATATTATATGTTAACACATAACCGAATCATGTAAACATAGTCATAAACCATATTGTGTAATATGGTGAATAGTTATAAAATTATATATACTCAATTTAAATGATCATAAATCACACAAAAATGAATAAGGATTATATCAATACAATATATCCATATCGTGTTATATATATGATAATATATTTGATTCTATTGATGAATTAAAATAGAATAAAATTATCCATGAAAATAGTTTTTGTGGAAAATGTTCTTTTCAATTTGAAAAATAAATTTTCAACCAAAAAATTTACAATTTCTTTTGAAAATAATATTCTATGAACATAACAAAGAAGGATTGTAAAATTTTTTTAGAAAATGTTTTGGTGATGATTGAATTAAATACTATTTAATTTAAAAATGCTAAAATAAATAATAGATTCAATTTTTTATTATAATTAAAATAGGACTTGTTTTGAAAAAGAAATGAGAATTTATTTAAAAAAATTATAAAATTTCAAAATGGGTATAAATTTATATATATAATCTTTTTTAATGGTTTAAAAAAATTTCAACCCAATTTTATAAAACATGGTTTTTGATGAAAAATTATTTTTATCCAAATATTTAAATAAAAATATATATTTATAAAATAATTTTCACAATAATTTTTTGTATATAATATTGGGAAAATTGTATAATTAAATTAAAATATCAAAAATTCAAATAGGAGAGTAAAATACATTTATTTCATGATAGAGTTATCAAATATTTCCCCTAAGGGAGTCATAAAGAACAAAATCCTGAATAATGATGAGATTGTGAAATAAATGCTTTTAACACAGGTAAATTTTGATTCATATTCCCCAATAAAGTATTAATTTAATATGAAACTCTAAATATCATTAATATAAGTGAATTAATGATATATCATAGAAAATGGGAAATATATACACCACCAAAATGAATAAGTGGTGATTATTGTGTCTTCCTCATAGAAGTAAAAATGATATTAGATGCCATTACATCATGTTCAACTCCCTTCATATGAGTACCAAACATGTGTATAATAAGTATTGGTTTATTATAAATATATTAGTATCCATAATCATGTATATAATAACCTATATTATCCTCTAATGAGATTTCAAAACCTTCTTAATTATAATATTTGATTACTGTCATTGTTTTAGGTGTTAATTTACTTATTTTTTCAAGTGTTTGTTTCATGAATTACTTGGTTGTTATATAAAGGATAAATATAAATGATAATTAATATGATTCTAATGTTATGAATACTATTTTGTATTATATAAAACCTTATAACAATTCATTGACGTTATAACGAGAAAATTAATCTCATTGTTTCATGTAGATGGTAGGTCATACGTACACATGAGTGACGATATCATTCCCTTAACGTTTTAAAGGGTAAGAAACTGTATGATATTTTATTTTTCAAAAATTTATATCATGTGATATATATTTCATAATTTTTATTCTTTTATCATTATTATATTCCATTTAAATATTTATTGAGAAACAAATCACATCACTTCATAAGGCAGTAGTTCTCCGTACACACAAATGAAATAATCATATTTTAAATAGAATTGAATGTAACATATATATGTGTTATTATATTTAAATAAGAATTATAATCTATGAAATTTCATTCATATATGTTAAATCCTTAATTACAATCATCATTGGAAGATAGTGATGGATAAATATGACATAGGTTTGTGAGGTGGTTGTCTTCAGTACACATGGATGATTATTTCATAACCCATTTTATATAGTAGGAGATGTATATGTTTTACTACATCACTATAATAACATCTCAATATCTAGTAGATTCAAATTAAATTTGATTGGAAGCATTGATACACTATTAAATGTGGAAATTTTATATATAAAATGATTGATATTTGTTAAGATAATCACCTTTACAAAGAGAAACCACCTTGGGATCTCCTCTTTAGGACCCTAGGGTTGGGATCATAGGAAGACCATTAGAACTTAAATATGTGTAATTATATTTTAGTGTTAATTTGTTTTGTTTGATAATATCCAAATTTCATTAGATGTGTGAATATGTGAGGGGATGTATTTCCTTTTTATATGTGTGGGAATGAAACCAACTTGAATATTACTTTGAAATGTCCAAAAAAATTCTAAAATGATAAAGTAATACCATTTCAAAATTGATAAAAATTAATTTATATTTTATTTTTGGATGTATAAGGGCAATTAAGTGAATAAATTAACAAATATACTTGTTTTTGGGTAATTATAACCCTGATTTTCATTGATATAACCAATTGAAAATTGATTTTTAACTTAGCTATGATAGTTAATTTTTAATATTTATTTTATTCATTTTAACCAAAAATAATGTTGACCATATTAGATAATATAAAATTATCTAATTCCAAATAAAGAATTTTTTTCATAATTCCATTCCCACAAGTGGAAAATTTAACATTTAATATTAATCCCAAAAAAGAAACAAGGAACCAGGTTTTCATTGGGAAAATTTTAAAAAGTTTAAAAAGTTTTTCTCTCATAATAAATATGAAAATAATTACAACCACATAAATTTAACTAATAGACTCTATTACAAAAATTATTTATCTTGTCATATTTTTCATGTCAGTTATTCTATACTGACATGGAAAATCCATTTATCTTGATTTATCATTTTTGTTATTTTGTAACCAATGTCATAAAGTGGTTCTCAAGACCTTTCACATCTGTCATATAATTAATGATGTGAAAAATCCTATTATGATTCTTGATCACATCGATTATATAATAACTGATGTTAAAAGGAAACAATATATGATTTATCAAGTCATTCAAATCATAAGAGTCATGATATATCAGCTTTATCATGTCACTTATCATCTAAGGTACATGATAAATCAATTTTCATTCCTTTTTTACGTATGTTCTATGATAATCAATGTGAATAAATAATTTTTAACATTGGTTAAAATTTAAATGATGTTATATACTATTTAAAAGTTTATGATTTTTAGTTTGACTCATTTTATTATTATTACCTCTCTCAAAATATGACTCATTCCTCTCACATGGAATCCCCAAAAACCATTTCCTTGATCTGGTTGAAGTGAATGTAAAATTTCTATATTACCATATCCTAATATTTAATATTACTCGTTGTTATGAATTTTTTCTGATTTAATATTAGGTATGCCTCACACATTGATCCCCCCATTCATTCATATAGTGACTTCAAATCCCTAATATACATTTATACTATTACATATAGACAAATAATGCATGAGTATTTTCTTAAACACTCATATTTCATCATCCACATCATTTAACATTGGAATATAAATATACTCATCTCAAATCTCTCATTACCATATTAATATACCATATTCATTCAATTATTTAAATAATAATATTTATGCATTGAATTATATATTAATATTGTGGCTTCTATATTAACTATATTCTATATTCCATTGAATTATTTAACATATGTTTATACTATATCATAACTTAAACTTCAACATTGAATCTGAAAATGATTATTATTTGGATGACGTGGGTGAATAATTCATTCTTATCTATACACTGTCATGTATGATGATAAATTTAAATTACGGTAATGATCATTTTAGTGACTTTGTAATTTTAAAATGTAATATATACATAAAATGAAATTTTAATATAGTTCAATATATAATACCACATATGCAATTTATATCCATATCAACACATTTATTTTGATATGATTATATTCGTATGTTGAAAAATCATTTATTAAATATACAGACTTCATATAATGAGGTACTATCAATATAATATTAAATTTATTAGTGAATAAAAAATAGGAACTTTCAATTTTTTCTTTTACATATCATTATTATATTCAAATAGATATATTTTAATGGAATTACATACGAATAATATGTTATTCCCCTTGAAATAATTATTATCCCCATAAACGTGAATTTTTCTTATATAAAATGATAAACAATATAATATTTAAAATTTGGTTATTAAAGTGTTACATTCAAATAAAAAAATTTCGAATATAATACTCAATACATAATTTTCTTCGCAAAAAATGTATAATTCACAACACATAAATAATATATAATATTAATTATGTATATATATATGTGTGTGTGTGTGTGTGTGTTCTATAGTAAAAATTCAACATTATGTTTTTTATCACTTCTACATGATTATATACTAGTATGAACTATTTTTTCAACTAATAATTGATGTATTTTTCATGAAAAACAATTTTTAGAAAATTGAATGTAAAATATACTAATAGAAATTGAAAATTTACACTTGATTTGGATTTTGGTCAATAATATCAAATGTCACATATAACCTAATTTAATTCAGATGAAAATGAGAAATGTGAGAATCTTTTAACTATATTATCATATGTATATCACTTCCACACATTTCTATTTATGATTTACCAATTGAATTTAAACATATATTCCATTATTATCGTGATTTTAAATTTATACGTTTCAAATACGAATATATTTGATTTATATTTCAAAATTTTGATACATTAAAATTATGGAATATTACGTATAAATTTAAACATGGTTTTACATTACAAGATAATTTTTTATTGATTATAATGAGTCAAACTAATACTACCACACATTGAAAATGTTATGAATATTCAGAAGGTGTTGATGTTTTCTTGTAATGCTCTAAACTAAATGTTCTACACAATGACATGATTTTATGTTCATGATTGAAATTTTTAGACACGAATAAGATTAAAATTAGAGAGATAAAATATAATTTAATTTTACATGTTTTTAATATGGGTTATATCCCTTGAACTTGGCATGGTGAAACTGGAAAAAATTTCAGATCAGTTGATGATGATGTGTGAGAATATGATATGTATGGCCAAATGGAAGAAATGATCCATGATATTATAAGTAGAATAAATTTAAAAAATAATATAAAATAGATCATATATATGGTGATACTGGAAAACCATTATATTTGGTTTATACAATATCTATAATTTTATCAATGGTGTTAAGATTGATTAACTTGAAGTAAATGTATGGATTCAATGGTAATCTTTTTATAGAGTTTCTACAAATGAAGAAAAATATTCCTTCTAAAGAAAATTATATTCTTGATTCACATTATAATAAGAATAAAATAATATTTATTTGGGGATTATATTAAACAAATGTCTGTTCGATTGCATATTTACTAAATAGGATGGAATATAGATTTCATTCATTGTTTTCCAAATCTGGGACATCATGATATAAGTAAAAAGAGAATTCACAAGATGATTTAGTAGTAATAAAAATATATAATAATCATTTTTTTATTTTTCTTATAATTCTCTTTTTGAGGAATTAATTTTCAAATTCAAGCAATGTATGAAGGAAAAGATATAATGTAGATGAGTAGACATGAGATGGATAATTATGACATCCACCTAAGTGTCCATAGTGTGAGAAATGTTATCACCTGATACCTACATTTGGAAATGAGGTTATAAGTCCCAAAATTGGACTATGAAAAGATACAATGAATCCATATCGAATCCTTTGAATAAAATATTTTTCATGGTGTGTTGTATTGGTAATTCACAACATATCCATTGAATTTTGTATGAAGTGGAAATCTGTAATTTTGTTTAAAATGATATCTTGACCAAAAGAACATGAAAATGGTATTAGATATTTCTTTACACCAATAATTTATTACGTACAAATATTTTCACAAGAAGGTATAAGAGAGTATGTTTATTATTAAATGGATTATTTTAAACTATATTTGAATATCATGTACAATATTAATGACCTACTAGTATATGAAATATTTTATGGATATAGTTTTAAGGGGAATAAAACTTGTCCAATTTTTTAACAAGAGACTTCATATTATCAACTTCATTATGGGAGAAAATAGTGTACATTGGTCATCATAATATTGTGTCTATTGAAAACTCTAATAGAATATAAAAAATACTTCATCTTGTAACATGAATTCCATATTTATTAAAAATAATTATCCAAAAAATAGTAATTTGTGTGGGTGAAAATCTTTAATATGGCCATATGAGATATATAAAAATCTATTAATGATAGAAATATTTGGGCGAGATAGTATATTTTTTCATGTTTTATATTAGAGATATCATTGGGTTAAATATAAAATCTATTTCATTCACTTGGAAAAGAATAATTTTGAATGCATGATTGGAAATTTTTTAGTTATGAAAGGAAAGAAAAAAGATGGGATGAATATCAGATTGTCCATACTCTCAATGAGAAGTCATTTTCTGTTACCTCACACTCCTGCGTTCAGGAGAACATTCTTGTCCTTGACATGTCATTAGTTATTAAATAGGGAGACAATTATCTTTTTCAATGACTTCATGAAATCAATGTTTCACAAGATTATTATTCAAATGTAAAAAAATTCCATGTCATTAATGGATATATAGTGGACTGGTATGAAATCTTATGATTGTCACATCTTGATGTAATAACTCTTATACGTTTTGTTTGTAGGGAATATTTTTTATCCTTTTCAGAATTATTAGTGTGATACTCTACTATTTTTTCAATTCAAATTTTCATATGCTGTTTGATCTGAGTTATTTGTACACTTTAAGAAAAAATATTTTCTATACATAGCTAATTATTATTTAATTTGCCTCCATCATTTTATTGATATGATGGTGAATTTAAGGGTTCACTTGGATCACAAAAATAAATCTTTTCAAACCTGTATATCTATGTTCGATGCATCCTTTTGAATGGTATATGATGATTTTGAAGGGGTATGTTAAGAATTCGTATCGTCTGAAAGCTGCTATTGTTGAGAAATATATTTCATAGGAGGGTGTGGAGTTTTATAAAACCTATTTTTATTACAATATATCACATCTATGTTCCTACATCTCACCATGAATGAGTTAATTGTTGTGGAAGGGGATTCATGGATTGAAAGTTAAATCACTAATAGGTGAATAGTTAAAGAATGTATATTTATTTATTTTTAACGAAAAAGATGATTATTAGACATATATAACATTTTATTTTAATGTTTTGAAACAATATTATCCAAATAAGAAATATATGTGGATTTAGAATGAACATAACATATTTTATTCATTTTTAATGAAACTATGCCTGATATATCAGATTAATCGGAAAAATTGATATGGATAGTGGGGTTCCATTATGGAAATTTATTACTTGTTATGGGTATGACATTAATTGTTATAAATTTCATCTAAATGATCATGATGATATATGTTATGTTCAAAATATAATTATATTTGTTTTGGAAGAATAAATCCATTTTATGACTTCTAAAGACAAACACCCAATATCCACATCAACTGAATATTATGGATTCAATTAAGATATATGGTGGGTTGATTACATTAATTTGTATGTTCTAGTGTTTAATTTAAATTGGCCTATCAATAATGGATGTTTATAACACGGTGAATGTTTAATGGTAGTAGCTATTCCGAATAAATTAGAATACAAATCTGATATTTTTTTCATGGAAGCACAAGAAAAAATACAGGTTCTTGATAAATATGAAATTCAGTGGTCAATTTGTTTACAAGGAAATACATCAACATGTTGGTGATTATAAACATGATGAAGATTCTGATTTATGTGTGATTCCTACTTCTATATAAATTTTTACAGATACTGTTAATGATCACAATGTAGAAATAGTTATCATACAGAATGATCATGATTAAGAATTTTATGTAAATAATCCATTATTCAATTCCTAAGATTATATTAGAATACATTAATTAATGTTTTACTTTTTAAAATTTCAAAAAAAATTAAACATTTTAATTTTACATAAATTATAAAATCACGTATTATAACTAATGAGTTAATATTTTTGTTCCTTTTAGTTTCATTTATTTATTTTACCATGTTTAACCTTATATAACTTATATAATAATTGATTTATTAAAACCAATTAATTTAAATTTTATATGTTTAAAAAAGACTAAAAGTAATATATACAAGTATATACAAAATTATTTTTGTGTAAAAATTATTTTTCATTCAGTAAAAGGTTTAATATTAAAACACACAATTTTTGAATTAGTTTTAATTAATTTATTTAAATTCATCTCCTTTTAATTTTCATGGAATTTTAGGTCACAAAAAAATATAAATAAAAATGTGGTATGTTTAGTTATATTTTTTTGAGTTAATTTTTTATTTACATTTGAATATAATAGTTAGATTTTTATATTTTATCACTAATTAAATGTTTCATTAATATGTAGTATAATATATGGTCAATCATTTAATCCAACAAATACTTCTGGATAGGTTCATACTCATACCTCTTGGGAGAAACATAAAAATGTTCTTATCAATGATCCTCCTCATCCTTGAATACCCGAGACATCTAATTCAATGGGGGAAAAGAAGAGTTTGAGTGTTGGTTAACAAGTCATCAAATTTTTACTAAAATTATCAGATCACAATAGCAAGGACTAGAGGATACCAGTATAAATTGATGATAAATATAATCCAAGGGGTCCAAATTAAATACACATCAAGGCATTTGTAGTAGTGAAAGATAAAATCAAAGTGATAATTACATTTGATGATTGGTGATGTTTTGGAAACCTTAAATTATCTCACATAGGTTAGATTGTTAAGGTATTCCCATTTTTTATTATTTTACTTATCTTGAAATATATATAGTAATATGTGTTTTACACTTCTTGTAAAATGACTTGTGATATGCATGATATATTAGGGAACAAATGAAATATTTATCAATTGATTCTAGAAGATGGATGGATTTTCAATCAACCCTCACATCAAAATTAACTTTTTGGAATATTAAACATCATAATCCATGTGATATATATCAATTATTTGACAATGAGGCATGGAAAAATCTATCAAAAGCATAAGATGGTAATCGTTTTTTGTCATTACTATGTTACCTTTTATAAGTTAATTTTTATATTAATGGTAATATTAATGACTTATATATTCTATAGTTATAAAAATCGAGGAGATCTCATATGGATACACAATCTAGAAATGTATTCCCACACACATTATCTCAGGGAGGGTATGTATTATTAAAAGAATAAGTGGTGACTATAAATATTCAAAAACTGAAAGCGGAGACTTTATGACATGAAGATGATGACCCTCTTTCTCCCCCACCCCAAACTTGTCATGAAAAATGGTAGAGGTCTCGAATCATAAAAAAATGAAAAATTCTTACATAAGAGTCAAGGGATATAGCTTAGAGTATATTAAGATATTTACATTAGTTATTTATATAAGTTAATTAAATTATTTATATATTGTGATTAATTATTTATTATTTCAAATATTTCATATAGGAGGATTCTATTTAGGGGAAGACATCAAAATGGGTATTTACATATGAGGGTAGGAAGGATATTTTAGCATCAATATTGGGAATAACCGAACGCCAGGGTCATTTATGAGAATACTCAGTAGGTGTATCTGTGAAAACATTGTTTACACATTCTGCAATTTCATCAATGGAGGGTATTTATATGAAAAAATAGAATATATACAATATTATGATTATTTAATTTGTGTTATAATGGAAGAACATATTAGTGATATTTTGTATTCAATGTTTTAAGACATAGAAAGACAATTTTAAACTACTGAACATCTCCACCTCTATCAGTAACTCACACACCTTATATATATACAACTTCTCCACCTATTCCTATATGTCCCTCTCCTTCTTATCATACTCATATTAAATCTCCTCTAAAATAAACCACTTTTTGGGATTTATATATTGATGATCCCTAATATTGATGCATATAGGATGATATTTTATATTGGAGGTTCCATTCATCATCAATATATTGAGATAGAATATCATAGGTTCATTGTATAGGATATTATAGGTATATCAATAAGAATACCATGTTCTACAAATGAGGTTAATGCATTTGGAGAATGTATCAGACCTTTTTTAGTTTGTCTATCTATAAATTTTCAATATATTACTATAGAGGTATGAGTATATTTTACATTTTATTTACTTTTTCATTTAATTTTTTTTAATATTAAAATTTATATATTATACAATATTTTTATTTGAATACATATAAGATAATGAAATATTATATAGAAAAATAATATAAATTTAAATGTCACAAACATGTTTTATTGGTCTAGGTATATTTTCAACATATTCAAATATCATATTGTTTGTATATGAGATTCCAATTGATGTTTTTGTCTGTATATGTGAAATTAATATGGGAATTCTAAAATATAATATCACAAATATTGTGTATAGTGATTAGTTTGGAATACAAATGATTTAAAAATTTCCATTTAAGTAATAACAAAAAATTTCTTTATAAGTCAAATAACAAAGATATTCTATTTTTTAAATTTATTAAAAATTTATAGTTACATTTGTATTACATAAGGTTTTTTATGAAATTATTAAGTATCCTGAAAATAAATCTGTATATATAATTATGGACCCATATATTATTTCACATATAGAGAGGATAATTAATGATATAAAAAAGGAACATTTTTATTAATGAAATATTTCATAAGAAATCAATTATTCAGTACTTGATGTTTCTTTATCATCAAGAGTATGCATCATATATCCAAAAAAGTGTTTTATATCTCTTTATATAATAAAAACTAAAACTAAATTTTCTTTTATATCAGTTTCCATTTGATGTTGGGTGTTTGTTTCGAATGGAAAAGGTACATTACTATTTAGGATCTATAAATACCGAGGTTAGAGAAAATTGGCACTTATTTATTGGTATTGTAAGTTTAAATATTTTAATAATTTTTTATATTATAATTAATTTTAAATTTACATATTCATATTATTTTCAAATAGGAAAGGTAATCCTTTTTGGAAGAAAATTACAATAAAGAGTTCCTATATCAAATTTATATAAAAGTAATGGTTATTTCTCATTTATAGTTACTAATTTTGGGATATAGTATATAATAAAGTTTTCATTAATAAATATATTATTTAAAATATTAATATCATAAACAATATGTCATAATGGAATGTGGGAACATTTTTTTTCTTAATTATTTATTAAATAATTATAACTGTGATAGTTATGAAGTTCTATAGTGGAAGTACTGTTAGAGCTACCCAATATTTATAAATATGTCCAAGTGGATGAGTCTATGCATTAGTATTTGAAGGCAAAAACTATCTAATGGATGACTAAAACCTACCATGATGATTTATAAAGTGAGGATCAATATCATCAATATGATTTAATCCTGTTATATCAACAAATAATACATTAGTGTTACAGTGATTGCATAGATGATGAAATGACTAGTGATCTCATTGCATAAAAAGTAACAGATCCTCACCATTGTATATCCCTGTATATTAGAAGAGAATGAAATCATGTGTATGGTGTAATATTAATATTATATGGATGAGCCAAAAAATTCATAAATGAAGTAAAATATAGATTCAATTGTTCCATATTTATGTTGATTAAATTAAATATGAACTAACTTAGAGAGATGATCATATCGTAAACACTGCTTCATTTGATTTTATTCAATCTGAATTAAGTATCACCTCCATCTACTTTTAGTATAAATATTTTTTGAATGAATATAGTTTCATATAGGAAGATGAATAAAATGAACTATCACTAATTGGGAAAACATAGAACATTCATAAATTATTGAACATTTACAAGAGGAAGTATTTAAGGAGATCTAAGCGGATGATCATTGGTAGAAATATATAGAGGCTACAAAATTTAGAGGGGATAATTAAAATTTATATTCTGTGTATTAAATTTCAATCTAATGTAAAATTAATTCATTACATCAAATTGATAATTTAATTCCTGAAAAACATATTGAGGAAGAACTGGATAAGAAATAAGAGGATACACATGAAACAAGAAAGGATAAAGATTGATACTCTATCATATCCTTCCATTAAAATATCACCTTATTTTGTGTGGGGTAGATCTATTATACTCTATCCATGTAATACTCACCAATAATGTATAATGGGTAGGTGGGAAATGCATCATGTGGTGGTTCAAATTAACGACATTCACAAACAAGTAGTCTATAAATAATAGCCACTACTACCATACTAGAGGTAGTAAAACTCTAGGACCCCTTGGGGGATCATACCAAGACTTTTCCTTAAATTATTTATAGGACTGTTTCATTCAATTCATTGTTTTTTTCTATGATATATGCCAAATCCCTATATACTTTTGTGTCTTTTTTTATGCGATTCTTATTCATAATTTATTGATTTAATTTTTCCGGAACATGAAGGATCATGGATTCCCCCAAACAATCATGGAGAATAGGTTAATAAAGCTTCATGATGAAATATAATTTATTAAAATATTTATTATCTTTCAAAACTTATTATTTTTTTGAGCATTTATTTTAAATAGGAAATTTCATGTCCATGCAAAGTATTTATACTTTAATAAACTTATCTTGGAGTTTTGAATAATATAGAAAATTTATGATTCCATGTTTTATATTTCACTGAAAATATGTTTGAATGAGTAAAATATATAATTTAATTATTAGAGTGAATAATTTATAACTATATGAGGACTCATGAATTGAAATAACTATTTGATTCATGTAAATAAATTTTCCCTCCATTTTTTTTTTCAGCCATTGAACTTTGGAAATAAAGGAAAATTGATTTTTTATTATTAGTCATCCCATGATTTATTGTCCAAAATCCTAATTCCTCTCTCAAGATGATTTTTAGACCCAATAAATCTATTTTTATATAGACCATATTTATTGTGTGATCTTGGTACATGTCACCTTTTATAAATTGCATTGAAACATGTCAATACATAGATTGAAAAAATCACATGTCATATTATTGAGATATTATTATTTTTAACTCATCATCCTTTATAAATCTTTTATCAACAATTCTTTTTTATCAATATATACAGTGAATTTCCTTGTTAATAATGGGCCATATTTCAAGACATCATTATCCAGTCCTATAAACTTTTTATTATTCAGACGGTATTTTAAAGTTGATGTTTAGTGGTGGGGGAAGTCATAATAAAAGGGATGTAATAAAATTTAAGGAATATGTATGGGGTATCCAATTCAGGTATTGAGTGATTATTTTGAATCTTATATTTTAATTTTATTATAACTCCCTGAGATTTTATGAAAAATAATATTTTTAATTTCATTGATGTCTTGTGTTGTACACTACACCAAAATTAGCTTGTTCTATACGCAAGACCATATTAGCTTGTAGTATATGAAACACTACTCTTGGCTCCTGTTACACACAATTTCAAGATCGTTTTGTGGAAATTATTCTACACAACATTAAGTATAGATTTTGTTTAATGTATAAATGAAATAATCATTGATTATGTGATATGCAACACCAAATAGGTCTTTTACTACACACATACCTAACTTGGCTTGCATTACACGCAATCAAGAACTTCTTCGATAGCGTGTGTTGTACGCAATACCATGTTTCACTAAAACGGGATATTATTATAATATTATTATGAACTACCCGTTATGAATAATAATACCCACTTTTTGAAATTTTATAAATTTTATCTTTCAAAATGGACTTCATTTTTTGGATTGAGAATATCGAAATTAGCTGAGGGTGAATTTTTGGTATTTTTATGAAAACTTTGAATTTTTGATGAATATTGAAAATATTGTGTTAATATTTAAAAATTGACTTTTTATTTAAATAATTATTTATTTAAATTTATTTTAGGTCAAAATTGATACATAATAACTATATACATTCAATATAATTCATTGGAGTCATTTTACAAAATTTTATATATATAAACATTTTATTAAACTTTTCACCGTCTTTTACCCACCACCTCGGAGAATTTGGAAATTCACATAAAACATAATTTTACCGCTTATGTGAGTGGAATTTAGAAAATATGAGAGACAGAGTTATTATCAAGGACTAAAATGTGGTTCAATGAGATGAATTTTTTTGGTGAATAGTAACTTTTTACTTTTATTTACCACGGTTAAAAGTAAATAGAGTAATTAAGGGTAAAAATGGTATTATTATTACCGTAATAGATGTCCTAATTCTATTATATAAGTTTAATTCGACCAAAAAAATCCTTAGGAATAAAATATGACCATTTAGGTTCACTTTGATTAGATTAGGACATTTATTATTAATCTATTTAAAGAAGGGTTAAAATAGTTAAAATCAAAGATTAATAAGTAAATAATTTTTAATATAAGGTTATACATAAGATAAATTATACTATAAATTTTCATTAGGAATACAAAAATATTTCCTATATAATGGTACTTTATTTATAATTTTTAGACATTAAATAATTTATTTTATTTATGTCAAAATGATGATGCAGTAATTATCTTATTAATGAAATATTAACATAATTGATGTTATAAATACCAGAATAAATGTAATTTGAGACTTTTTATGAATTAAAATAGATTTATAGGTTTATATGACATGTTAGTATTTATTTAATTAACCTTTTTCAAACTAATCATGCTGTTATTATTTTCAAAAAAATCAATTACAAAATATGGTCAAAATTGATATAAAATAGTTTTTAAAACAAATATTATATTATTAATTGTTAGTATATTCCTAAAAATACATGGTTTGGCCAAGATAATTATTTCATGATAGTTGTATCATTAATCAACCACTTGGAGGTCGCTTGGATGTATATGGTAAGTTTATTAACTATATAATATAAAAATACAAAGTGACATGGTAAATGTCAATCTAATTAACTAAGAGTTAAAACTAAAACATAATGTTAATATAATGACCCAAATCAATATAAAATATGTTATTTGAGATAATTGAGACCCATCCACACTTTAGCTTAAAAATAAATCATTTTTGAGCTATTATAAACCAAATATGACTTTATTATAAAATAATATTTTGAGTTTTTCCAAAGGTGCCCCTCTCATCCCTTATAAAAAAGGCACCCCTTACCTCTTCTCTTCACACCCTTTTAAGCCTTGAATCTTGGCCAAACACTGACCATTTATCTTATGCACTTCCCTAGAAAAATTCTGGAGGTTCTGGTCTTCTCAATAGACCAACATTACTTTCTTAAGAGGAATCCTAAAGGAGGTGAGTCGAAGAAGAGGTAATCTCTTATTCCGATTATCTCAAGTTTCATTATTCTTCTACTTCTTATTATTGTTTTTGTATCATTATAAATTAATAACATCAATATTAATTATATACTGATAAGTTATTATAAATATTAAACAACCCTATTTTACCTTCATTCCATCCTACGGAAAACGAAATCACCGCGCGTGCGTACGTACGGAATACCGTCTCCACACCGCGATGTAATCTGTTTTCAACCACCACCTTACTTGGATGGGTATAATGGGGTAAATAAATAACTATATATGATTATTGTAAAGTAATATTGATTCTGAAATATTATACATAATGTTCAATAAAATTCCATGATAATGGGAATGATATCATCGCTCGTGCGTACGTACGGACTGCCATCTCCATGACGCGATAAGATTCATTCTCCATGTTAACCATTCATGAATGATTATAAAGTATATATAATGAATAATAATTAAATATATGAAATAATAATGATACTGGATTTATGTATATATATATATATATTTATTTCATCTACTTAATTCCGTTCAATTCAATAGGGAAACGAAAACAACGTTCATGCGTACGTACGACATACCGTCTCCATGAACGGTGAATTTCATTCCATTTATCGATAAATCATATATATTTATATTCTGAATATATATTATATATAAATCATGTTTTACATTCTGGAATTATGTAAATCAGGGTATAAGTAATAATATCATGAACAACAAGTTGAAACTCATACGATAAATGAAACAATTTTACCCAAAATAGTGCTTTAACATGGAATTTACAAATGAACGTGTAATATAAAGTTATAAGTGAACCATATATGACATCATAAAAATGAATATGGTTCTATAATAAGTCAAAGACATTATTTAAATCATTATACAGGAGTTTCAGAAAAATACGAAGCATATCGGACATATGGTAAGGGACAACTATTCCGATCTAGTTCTTATCCGAGATTGTTTATTCATAAGTATTTACTGGGGTTATTTTTATTATCCATGACCATGTTTCCAAAAAATGGTTTCATGTATGTTTTAAGTCATTTTTAACCATTTTTGACTTTTACTATATGGTATGTAAGGAATCTTTCTTTTTTTACCATACGAGGTACTTTTTGACTTTTCTGACAAATGTACGAGGAGAATGTTATTTTTAACTTATACAGTGTTAACAGATTTTTACGATTTCATAATACTTAATTTTAATGAAGCTTCCTATAAAATATTTCATGATTATTTTCAACAAACCCATTTTACTTTAAAATTGCATTGAATTTTGTGAAAAGAAAATGATTTCGAAGAAGAAAGTAAATTTTCCTCAATAATTAATTTCAAGTGTTTTATCAAAACTTTTTTTCCATATAAAATGCCATTATTTAATATATTTATGTATCAAGTATAATTTCTCCATTATTTTCATGGTTTGATTCTTCTTATGATAAAATTATATCCATTTTTATGGATTATGTTATGATGGCATGATGTTTAAAAATCCCATTCTATTACATGTGTTATGTTATGATGTATGATTCATGATTTTGTGGAACATGAACGAATTATTTAATTGTGAGATGGGTGGGACCTATATCTCCCTCCAATGCACTGGGTAATGATTTATATCTCATGAGACAGACATGGCTGGAATGGTAAGTTAATCCGGTTTTTTGTTACAGGACTAAAACGAGTAGTGAAATTGATTCAAAAAGGGACATTGTCCACTAAGATGGTCTTGGCAGCAATGCCTTGGCTACTATGGAAATCATAACATGTGCTTAATGGTTGCCAAAATTACATGATTTATTCCCATGATATTTTATCAAGATTGTTGTTCCATTATGATACTTTCCTTACGTACTTCCTTGATTTATGTCTTTTCTCAAGATTTTGATGTTTAACCATTATGTTCATGTTTTTATGTTCAAATGTATATGGTTTTTTAATTTTGTCCATAATTACCCTTACGTAGCATTTGAGCCCACCGTTTATATGTTTTCTTTTCCCTAGGATTTCAAAAACTTTTGTAGGTAAGAAAACCAAAAGAGGAAGATCTTTATGGGAGATGTTGAAGATCATTCACCATGATTAGAAGATTACTTTCTGCATTTCCAAACACAATAAACTATTACTGTCCTTTGGTGTCTGTTTTTATTATGTATTAAGTATTCCAAAAAATTAGAGTAATGTCCAAGTACGTTAGGTTTGGGTCTCTATAGTTGGTATCAGAGGAAAGGTTTAGTTATCCATTGGAAACTAGGATGTGAAAACTTTAGTGAGATCCCTAGATATATTTCTAAGGAATGTCTAGGGATGTACCTAAGGTTAAGTATAGGTATAGGTCATAGTCCTATAATTACGGTAATGATATTAGAATTAAACCTAAGATGTTAGATATTGAAGGTACTCACCCTTTATTTTATTGTTTTCCCTAGCATGATGTTTGCCTCTCACACTATTCTTTTGGGGTTTTAGACGATGGTAGGAACCTGATGGAACCGTGTTGATCAATTTAGTGGACGATGAAATGATTGTCCTCATGAACAAACCAACGTTATGGAAGATGGAGTGAAAAATATTATTGTTATACTTACACAGGCTATGAATCATTCTGGACTTCGAAATGAGCAGAGAAGGGAACAATATTCTATTGATTCCTTCATGAGGCAACGTTCACCATGTTTTAGTGGGTATTTTGACCCACTTGTTGCTGAACAATGGATCAGTACCATTGAAAATATATTTTCCATACTTCGTTGTTCAGAATATGAAAAAGTTATTCTGGCTATTTACCGTATAGAAGGTGAAGCAGATCAATGGTGGAATCTAATTAAGAATACGAGGCCGCAAGATGAAATTGAATCCATGTAATGGGATGAGTTGAAGAATTTATTTTTAAATAAGTTCGTGCCTCGTATTCTTCGAACAAAGATGGAAAAATATTTCCTTGAGATTAAGCAAAAGGATGATGAATCTGTTGGTATATAAGAAGCGAATTTTACAAGGCTTGAAAGGTATGCATTTGGCCTTATCATCAAACCTGAAAGTAATGTTGATAAATTATTCAGTGTCTTAAAACCAAGTCTTCGAAGGGAATTATCTATAAGAGACTTCAGTAGCTATAAAGAAGTTGTGCATTGTGATATCAATGTAGAAATGGAAGTTGGTGTTATATATCCATCTCATGGTTTTTACAAGAAATGAAAGATGGAGTTCAAGGAGAAATCTCATAATAATGGTGAAAAGGAGATGAATGTTTCTTTATGATCAAAGTGTGGAAATAATCATGGTGGAGATTGTCTAAAACGGACTAGAAAATGTTTTAAGTGTTGAAAATAAGGTCATCGAGCAGCTGAGTATCGAAGTAATAGAAAAATCATTGTTAATGATGTGAATAAAGAAAAGACTATAGAGAATGCACCACCAACACTTCAATGCTTCAAGTGCAAGGAAATGGGTCAGTATGCTAAACAATGCCCTAATCCAAGGGTTAATGATGATCGACATGAGAAACCACTTATGGGAAAGGAAAAAGTAATGTCACATACGATTACTATGGGCGATGATGAATATGAAAACGATGTGGTGGAATGATTAAGTGTTTATATAATGGGATTCCAAAATAAGGTTGTATATAGTATCATGGAATATTGGAATATTTATGTACTGGTCTATTGTGGTTTTCAATAATTTTATGGTACCAGTAACCATGGAAAGTGATTGAGATATTTTTGGAAAGAAGATGATATGTAAATAATGAAGGGATAAGGAGAAAATGAAATGTTTGATAGTATTCATGAGCTCGTGACTGATATATAGAAAAATTTATATCATGGTTTGAGTATATAGAATTTTTGGATTTTGGTATGTGGAAAGAGTTAACTTTTTACAACATTCATGTTTTCCCTAAGATTCAATGGGTATTCATTTTTCAAGAGAATACAAGATTAAGGTATTCATATGTTTGGAATGTGATCAACAAGATATATATTTTGATATATGAGGGATTAATGATGGCAATCATGTACTTGTTATATGACCTTTTTTGTATTTTTTCTCTTTATACTATGAGTTTGGAAAGAAGTATTTTGGATAAGCCTAAAGATTATAATGGATTATGTTGAACATAAGTTAGTATTATTTAACACTGGAATTTTTTTTTCAATATTATTGATAGAATGAAAAGGGACAACCTGCAGAATGGGAGACAACCCGTTGCGTCGGACAAGGCTGTGTGAATCAAACCCACAACCAAAGTGTGACATGACTTTATCGCCTACCACTGGCCAACAGGAAGACCCTGGTTAGTAGAAACCTATTTTTCTGTATTAATCATTATGATATATGAAGTATAAGCCCATTTTAGGAACCATATATGATTAATCTCACTATATATGGACTTATGTATTTTTGAGACAGATGGAATGACCCATCATTCTATCACATGATCTGCTAACACTTCACGAATGAAAAATTCAACTTCATTTATTTAAGAGATTAAGTGGAAATTTTCCAAGGAACAACCAACGGTGAGACTGTACCAAAATCAAGAAATTATTTCTTATAATTCAAATTTCTTCAACTTTAGGGAAATGGTCTTGAAAACAAAAAATGTTGTCCTAGTTCTATAATATCTGATGAATCAGATGGTACCTTAGATCATCACAAATTTATGGCTTTGTGATTGTTGGATCTTTTATAGCCATTTCCTCTACATGTATTCATCAGAAGATGATGGTTATATTTCTCTTCCATATCTATATTTTAACCAATGTTTTCCTATGTTGAAACCCAGTGCTGAGTTTCTTCATGCGTACATACGACCTACCGTCTCCATGAATGGTGTATTTCATTCCATTTATCGATCTATGATATATATTTATATTCTGAATATATATTATATATAAATCATGTTTTACATTCTGGAATTATGTAAATCATGATATAAGTAATAATATCAAGAACAACAAGTTGAAAATCATACGATTAATGAAACGATTTTACCCAAAACGGTGCTTTAACATGGAATTTACAAAAGAACGGGTAATATAAAGTCATAAGTGTACCATATATGATATCATAACAATAAATATGATTCTGTAATAAGTCAATGAAATTATTTAAATCATTATACTGGAGGTTCAAAAACATACGAAGCATATCAGACATAAGTTAATGGATAACTATTCAAATCTTGTTCTTCTCTGAGATTGTTTATTCGTAAGTATTTACTGGGGTTATTGTTATCATCCATTTCCATGTTTATAAAAAATGGTTTCATGTATGTTTAAAGTCCCTTTTAACCAATTTTGAATTTTACTACGTGGTCTGTAAGGAATATTTCTTTTTTTCTATAATATAAGGTACTTTTTGACTTTTCCGACAAAAGTACGAGGGGAATGTTATTTTTATCTTATACGGCGTGAACAGATTTTTACGGTTTCATAACGCCTCATTTTCATAAAGCTTCCTATAAAATATTTCATCATTATTTTCAACAAAACCCTTTTCTTTTAAAATTTCATTGCATTTTTTGAAAGGAAAATGATTTTGAAGAATAAAGGATATTTTACTCAAGAACTAATTTCAAGTGTTTTATCAAAACTATTTTCCATCTAAAATGCCATTATTTAATATGTTTATGTTTCAAGTATTATGAATCCATTATTTACATGGTTTGATTCTTCTTATGATAAAATTATATCCATTTTTATGGATTATGTTATGATGGCATGATGTTTAAGAATCCAATTCTATTACATGGGTTATGCTATGATTTATGATTCATGATTTTGTGGCACACGAAAGAATGATTTCATTATGAGATGGTTGTGACCTATATCTCCCTACAATGAATTGGGTAATGATTTATATCTCATGTGATAAACATGGCTGGAACAGTTAGTTAATCTGGTTCAATGTTATAGGACTAAATTGAGTAGTGAACTCGATTATGAAAGGGACATTGTCCACTAAGATGGTCTTGGCAGCAATTCTATGGCTACTATGGAGATCATAACATGTGCATAATGGTTTCCACAATTACATGATTTATTCCCATTCTATTTTGTCATGATTGATGTTCCATTTTGATACATGCCTTACTTACATCCAAGATTTATGACTTTGCTCAAGAGTTTGATGTTTAATCATTATGTTCATGTTTTTAAGTTCAAATGTATATGGTTTGTTTTATTTTCTCCATGCATACCCTTACTGAGCATTTGAGCTCACCCTTTATATGTTTTCTTTTCCCCAGGTTTTCATGAACGGTTTTAAGTAAGAAAACCAAAAGGGGAACATATTTATTGGAGATGTTGATGATCTTTCACCATGATTAGAAGATTACATTCCATGTTTCCAAAGACACTAAACTATTACATTCCGTTGTTGTCTGTTTTTATTATATATTAAGTATTCCGCAAGAGTAATGTAATGTCCAAGTACGTCAGCTTTGGGTCTCTACATTTATTATTTTACCTTAATGAGGAAAAAGAAAAATTAGGGAAAATAAAAAAGGGAAACAATAATGGTTTCTCACAAATATGAATAAAACATTAGTACTACAAGACTAATGATTTCAATCATATGTGGATAGGTTGTGGAAATGTGAATAATTCCACTAAAATATTTCAAAAAAGAAAAAAATTGATTATAAAATAATAAATAATGATTAAAAAGTAGAAAAAAATAAATAAGGAACAAATAATTCATTATGTTTTTATTAATCACATCCTTTCATTCAGAATGGAATGTTGGAGTTTTCATCTAGAACAGAAGATATGAAATACAATTTATTTTTGATCACTTAATTTAATATGTAGAGTTTCTCTTCCTTTTTGACATAAGAATTTTTTAATCACTTCCCACCAACCATAATCCCTAGAATCATTAGAACCAAAATTAAAATGTTTTCTTAATTTCATGTGGATTTTTTCACGAATATATAAATAAATCTATTCATTTGAATGAAAATGAAAAAAATAATTTACTCACAATGATAGAATAACTATATATTCATTTTTGAAATGAGTGATGAGGGAAAACATACCAAATGGATGTATATCATGACTTGAAATTTTTAACGATAATGAAATGAGAAATACGAATGGAAGAAAGGAGATGATCCTCCATTTTCAAAATGGAAAGATTAAACTACATGGATTTATTGTTTCCATGAAAATTATAAGGAAAAATTATGGTTTTCTATATAACATTAAAATTGTCTTTTATATTGAAAATCATTTTGATTTTATGTATTTGAGTTCTAAATATTTCTAACATGGTGTTTCAATTTTATTTATTTTTAATATTTTATTCTTGAAGAAAAGTATAGATCAATAAATGGTGTATTTGAGGTACTTAATTTATGATTAATAGAAAAATTGAAAACATTTCAATTGAATTTGATGTAAATTACCATGTATTATAATTTTTTTTATTAAAACGTGGTCATTTTAAAAATTAATTCATCTCAATTAAAATGATTTAAAAATAATGTGTATTTGATGTTTAATTTTCTTATAAATAATTTTTGGTATTTAATAGAATATTTTAATGTTATTAGGTAAAAAATTGCCAACCATGGGCTTTCCCGTAACTATTAGCCCAAAATCCACTTATTTAGCCTCATGAAGGGGTCAGTCAACCAAGAAGTCCCCCACGAATGGCCACTCAAATAGAAGTAGAAATCCAGAAAAAGAAGGAGGATCACACATAGAATATGGGATGAGGCCCACGTGGGATGCATGAGGAGGCCTGAAAAATATATGTGTCTTGGTGTGTATGTGGGAGCCATTCCCAATACTGGTGTTTGAATGATAGATTTCATGGAATAATATTTATACATGTGTAGATTTCTAACTCAAACCCATTATGGAATAGTTTTCTCTTGGAAACTATTCAAACTAAAAAAAATTGTGCTACATCATCTCGTATGCATTCCTCCCATGCTCTAACACACCTATCCACTTTTACTATCACTAAATAATGCTTGCCTCTATTTGTCACACACTAAGAAACACCATGGAATCCACTGGGAAATATCAATTTCCTGTTGATGTCCACTTTTAAAGCATGGGTTCTCAATGGATGATCCCATGGACCTCATTTAACCTTATTTATTCCAAAAATTATGGGGGTAAATTCTATATTAATTAAAAGCTTCATTTGTCCACTGTGATGGTTAGATGACTACAGGATCATATCTCTACCATTGCCACACCTGCGATGGAGAAAAATAACTACAACAGATGCATGCCACATTATTCCAAAACCTATGTATGTGATGCACAATTAGAACATACCTAATAATAAAAATAATCAAATCCTAATATCAACATTATCTTTTTAGATACATCTCATTTATCAAGGATAATTTGACGAAATAATTTTGGGGCATAATCTTTATTTAATGAGCTTAAACTACTCATTAAATAAAGTAAGATCCGATAACACTATTATATTCAACCGATGGAAGGGAAAAGAGATATTTTCCTATTAAATATATTGTTGAATCAATTGTTTTGATAATTGGGATACAAATAGCATCTTTTTATATATATGAGGATCCACCCACTACCGAGGGGAATTGAAAATGTAGGGTGGTGGATGCACGCTAGAGAATGAATTCTCATCTATTTTTTTATTTTTATATTTATTAAACTATAATGTTTATTTAAATTTCTTAATTAATATAATTTATAAATTTTCATTACTCAAAACATTCACCCAAAATTCATTATTGGCTCTTCTTCTTTTCAAATTTTCCACTGTTGTTTTCTCTATCTATTTCTTATCCTTCTTCCCTATATTGTTATTATTATTTTTATTCCTTCCAATCATTCAACCAGTAACATCATACTCCAGGTAAAGGGTAACATACACGTGTCTTGGGATCGGGGGAGGATAGGTTTTTCCAAAATTATTAATTTAAAGTTTTTGTTTTGAATCAATTATTGGTAGCTGAGGGTCATGAATATAGATGTGGATAATTTATAAAACAACACTTAATGAGAACTTACTTCTTTTATTATATTTAAAATATGTCCCTCCCTTCCATTTCACACAATCTCTTCGAATTAATGAGAAGAGTTGATTAATTCATTAAACCATAAACAATGGATTAGTGTCCTGTAAGTTATCAGACTCTTGATTGAGGTGTGTCAAATAACTTGAATATAGGTGGTGGAAGGATTGAATTTTCCATGTAAATCGAGATTCCACAAACAACAATTTAAAAGATAGTAATATGATAGTATAATTTAAAAATTGGGATATAATACTTTGTTGAAAAATCCCAATATGGATAATAAAGGAACATGAACCCAATCCTATAATCCATGTTCCTTATTTCTAGAAAAAATTCTATTTTCATTCCATAATTACTTTGTAATCTATCTTTTTTCATGATATAATAAAACAAAATTGAAGTTTTATTTTGGTGAATTAATTTTTTTATGTAGAAAATTGGGAACACCTAATGACTGATGACCTCGATCAACCACTTTGATGCACTATGAAAATCAAAATAGTTTCTTTTTCCACAGCATGTGATAAGTGTGTGTAAAATATTATTATCTAAAACATTAGGTGTGTGGATTCCTATCACATCATGAAATGTAGTGTCATATGAGTATCAAAATATAGGTCTAGATATATATTTTAACAATTATTTCCTTTTTTTACTTCCTCCTTATCACCATAAGAGCTTAAATATCTATATTTCATGTCGTTTTCCATTATTCATATTTTATAAAGGTTGACCTAAAATTAGAAATCCCCCTATTTATTTATGTAGTTATCTCCATGTTTGATTTCCTTAAAACCTACACTAGGTTTTTTTTAGTAAAACCATTTTCAATGTGTTAATACATTAAAATAATAACCCATTCTTGGTAAACATTGTATAACTTTATACATGATGAAAATTCATTGATCCATCTATTGATCCATAAACATCAAGAACATCCTTGATAAAAACTATACAAACTTAACCATCTACCACATTCTAATTCAATGTTATATAACACTAATCCTACACCACCATCATTTTAAACATTTATAACATTAATATTTAACACATTCCTTTTTGATGTTTTATAACATTATTATTACAGAAAATTATTGATCATAGATATATGAACATAATATTTTAGAGAATTAATGTTTAATATAATATAAAATTAAATATCTAGCATATTCTATGTCAAATTTAAATGAAATTAAACTTCTAAAAAATATTCCTCAATGTTTTATGACCATAAACTTCAAATAAATTTTTATTTAAAGTTCTACAACCGTAAAAATAAAAAAATTATTTATCAAAATAATATCACATATTATTAATGAAACGTTCATGGACGAATGTGTTTTACCATAAACATATTCACCTCATTCTTGAAAACACAATACACTTAGCTATGAAATAAAGGGGGGAAATCTCATGAGACTAAAACCATTAACTGGTGACCTTATCAAGAGGTTTTTATTCCCCAACTATGACATGTTATTTAATAGGATTGGGGATAAGTAGATGAACATAAATAAAAGTGGAATTTATACTGTATTATTAATACATTAATCCATTAAAAGTAGAGTAATCATATTATATTTATAACTGATCCTGAAAAGAATTAGAGGCCATATTGATACTTCACTTATTCTCAACCATGTCTCCTAAAAAATAAAATATGAAACCCAATTCAAGGAGCATACTCTACTCAAGAAAATTTTCTTTCCATAAACTATAAATTAAGAACTAAATTACCTTCTAGCTATAAATTTGTTTAATATCAAAATAAAGATTCCTCAGCTTAATGAGGGAAAATAGTTCACATGAACTTATTATACCAATACAATTATTCATGTAATCAAGGAGCCTAGACCATATTCTTTGAATAAATAAATGTACTATGGTTCATGAATAGTTAAAACATGAAAAAATCATACCATATAAGTCCACATATATATCAAGTTATTTAATTCCCATTTATTATCTAATTGATTCACCATAGTTTATAAGGATTTTATAAGTACACATAACCTATAAATACTCATCAATGTGTATAAACCAAAGGGATAATCATCCATTCTTAATTCAATCTTATAATGAATCAAGAGTAATTTATTCATAATTTATAAGAAATTTCATTTTTTTCATGTTAAAAATGATTTAATAATCTCAATATTTAATTCCTAGGAATAAAAAAGTTTATTAATGTGAGTTTTCTTTTGGTATCATGATGTATCACTCTAAAATAAATTCATTGGGTTATGTATTATTTTATATTCATCAAAAAAATTATTTCATTAATATATTGATTTAGTAATTAAAGTGTGGGTAGTATTGTAAAATGATTAATATATATAGGTAATGGAATACAATATTTATAGATAATATAATTTTATTAGAATATTTTGAATTCATGGATACAAATTAAATTAAAAATATTTATTAATCCTCATGATATCTCCTTTATCTTAATCTATTCTTATTTGAAAGAATAAATGTTCAAATAAAACAAACATATATTAGAAAAATTTGATTCCATATGGGTTTGTAGCCGAGTTTTCATAGAATGCATTATTTATAATATTTCTATAATATCTCTTCCTTAGTACTCACTATAGTAACATCATTCATGGATTCCACTATTTACAGTTTCAATTTTTCATTTACAGCACTCTACTCATAGATTTGGTCTCTTGACACATCCAAATCTATCTATGTTGACTATTCATGTTTTGGACTCTTCCATACCTAAAATAGAAATCATGTCATTTTCATGTTTACCATTGATCCATGGCCTCACAATAAGGGTTTGAGTCCATCTTAGTAGGAAACCACCAATGGTTACCCTAGTAGAACATTTGGATACAATGAACTCATAATTTGTTATAATTAAAATAGTGATAAATTTTGATGTAAAATTTAAATCACTATAAATCATCATGTACTAAAATGACACCAAGTATCATCCATACATTCTTAATTGAGTTTCTAATGTCACATAGTATAAAAAGTAATTACCATGGATAGAAGGAACCCCATCCTTGAAAAATATCATCAAATCAAATCTATATCAACCCTATAAGGAATAAAACCACATCCGGGATACATAATTTCGTGATCTCACCATATAGAATGTCACCAAACCATAGAAATATAAAATATAGATTATGGTTTTAGATATAAAGGATGTTGTTGGGATCATTTAAAATAGTGTTTCATTTGAATATTTAGAATAAATTCTAAATACACTAAGAACTCAACCCTAATAGATTAAAAGGGAGTATATTATCATATATAATTTTAAATAACTTATTTATAAAATAATTAAATCATTCACAAATTCTATATCGTTTAATGATTTATCTTACCTATTTTTCATTTCATCATTTTAATGAAGGATCCAATTGTATAATCTCTATAGTGGTGTCAACACATTCTTCAAGAAGCTCAAAACATCATCATTGGAAGTTTCACAGAAATTATATAGGATCCAAATAACAAAATGAAATGCATGGCCGATTGTCTCCTATCGACCGGTCAAAATTCCAACGCTCTGCTAATGTGTGTAGCAGCACTCGGGTGGAATCCTCGGCGATGATACTCATTAATAGTTAGTTGTTTCTAGTTAATTGTATTCTGATTGGGATATTTGTTTATAGATCTTATGAAATAAATTATGGATAATTTTTGATTTAAAATATTTATAAATATTAGGGTGAGTTTATCATTAGGTAGTTAATATTGTGATAAACTTGAGCTTTGCTTTAAATTGCATTAAATTAACACCAATGTCACAAGTTGATGTTGATTAAAATTCTTAAGTGTTAAATCTTTAATCCAAACCTTAACATAACTAGGATTAAAATATCAATTAGTACATGATTTTGGTAGTGTATTTATAGTTCCAATAATCCATGGAATCCATATGTTAAACAAAACATTTCATTAATCCATTACATGCTAAGTTCAACATACACAATGTTAATTTGAATAATATTCATCAAGAAAAATATATCAATCACATAACATACCTAAATTATAAATCACCCCTATGAGAGATTTACTCAGCCATTGAAATGATTAATAATATGGATATAATTATTTCGATGATAAATTAATCAGATAATAAAAAGAAAGAGATAAGAAAAAGAGTGGTGCGTCGAACACACACACAAACGATAAGAATTAAAAAAATGGACTTTCGATTGAATGATGAAGCAAAATAAGGGAAGGGAATTAAAATATATTAAAACTATTTTAATAAAATTAATATTAAACTAAAGAAGTTGGATGTGGATAAGAGATATTGAAGAAGAAACATGCATTAAAATATAATTAGAAAAACCAAGACTTACAAGATTACGAACGAAGAAGAACACAAAAGTTGAAGGATGCAAAGAGAGGAGGAAGGGTATGTAAAATGAAAACATGATTATGGAAGCTCCTACCAAGAATCTAGAATGTATTTTGTCATTCCAATATGTTCTCCTCTCTTCTGAAATGCCAACTATTTTGAAAGAGAGGTGAGGATGTATTTATAGCCCAAGGTAGTGGACTATTGGTATTCCCAATCTGTCCCTCCACCTGGATCGACGATTTGGACATCAAGAAAGCAGAATATCGAGATATAAAGTTCTTTGCGGTTGTAGATAATAATGTTGGCCGACGTCTCTCAAAATTTGGAGTCATTTGGACTTTTGGAGCCAATGTTCTGGTGGTTTTGTTTAAACAGAGTTAAACTATCCATTTCAATTTTGGCTTTTTCGATGAACAAAATGTTAATATATCTTGGAATGGGTAGATGCCCTCAAATACAATTTATTTTATTGAAAAAGTCAGCAGCCTATATCTCTTATATCACAATGAAAGATATTAGCTTTATTGGATGACTAGATCACGAGACATGTCATATATACTGTACTGATTTTAATTCTTGGCCAGAATGGTGTGCTGGACATCAAAGCTTCATATGGGCCCCTTTTTCTTGTAGTTGGGCCATGAAATTTTTATACATTACTCATTGAATTTTTATCCGAATGTGGGAGGAGAATTAATGAATTTTAATTTCTGGATTGATCCCAACATTTAAATCTTCATGGATGGTATAGTTTCCACACTGATTTTGTGGGCCTTTTTATGTGGTACATATGAGGCTTCAAATGGAATAATTGGTCCCTGATCCCTTATATGGAAATGTTGGATATGGAATTAGGGATACTAAAAAAGAATAACCAAACAATTTGGATTCTTAGGTGATAGTTATAAATAAAATATTAAACTGACTCAATTGGAATACTACTAAAATTGCTCAAAAATTATACTTAGTATTAAAACATTAATTTTTCACACAAATTATGCACATTTGATATAAAATCAGTAAAGGGAGTACATAATAAGTTATGAAAATATTAATAACATCAAATCCCCCACACTTAGTCTTTTTCATGTCATTATGTGCAACAAATATACAAACATGAAAAAATAACTGACCAAAAAATATTAATTTTTTCCCCAATCAAGGGAGGTTTTGACAATTTCACTCATCCATTTTGAATTCCACCACATGTTGTTACAGAAACAATTTACAAAACAAATTCATTTTTCATGCTCAATTTTAGAAATGGAAAATGTGGACACTCAAAACTTACACCTCTTAAGATGATAAAATTCATTTGTGGAGGTTCACTCTTTAACAAACCAAAAGTGAGAATCTTAGAGTTTTAAAGGGATATCAACTTAAAATACCTATCCAAAGAGAACTGGAATCAATATGTATTTTAAGGGGTTTTTCTATGGCTATGGGATGGTATGAATATAATTTCAATGAGTGAGAAGAAGAGCGGTAAAACACCAACATAGAAAATGCATTGCACATTTGTTTTCTGAAATGAATTAGGGAAGGAAATGAGAACACATATTTACAAGGGAATTATTGTTTGAATAAAGGATCAATATAGGAAGTACATTTTAAGTGGATGAGAAGATAAAATATTTACAAACCAAAAAACCTATACCAATGTCACAAGAATATAATTAATGTGTTTTTTCTTTTTTTCTCTTTTTTCAAAAGTTGAACTTGGAAAAATATCACAATAATATCCCAACCAATTATTGATCTACTCATGATAGTAATTGTAATAGTCATAACAAGATAAAAGGTTGAGGAAGAGTGAATTTTGACCTACCCAAGAAACAACCCAATTTTTTTTTTCTTCTTTTTTTTTTGATTTTTTTTATTTTTTTAACACTTGTTAATAACATTTACAAAATTACATAAATGAAAGTACATTACATTCCCCAAAAAATTCTAAATTACAACCTCTCCCCCATAGTAAAATAGATTCATGCCCTTAATCATATGATAACATGGTGAGATCAACAAAGGGTACCCAAAATGAAATCCATTCCCCTCACACTTAAATTTCAAAAAAAATATGCAATGAAAAATCAATGTTGATATTGGGTGGGATATGGTATTGGGCTTGTAATGTGGCTAAAAAAGAAAAGGTTTTCATATTCTTTAAGGGGTATTCAAAAATAGGATTAATGTAAGGGAAATGGGAGGAAATTTGGATATTGTGATTCTCATGTGGTTCAGATAATGCCTATATAATATTAATGTATAGTAAAGTAGGAAATTATGCCCAAGGCCTACAAACTCAAGACTCATAAATGGGGGTGAAAAAACACATTTTTAAAAGATTTCCATAGGTATCCTTGGAATGAAAGTAAATGTTGTTTCTCACAGGTGGGGAAAAGAATTTACCAAATAAATAACTGAGTATTAAAAATGTATTATTCTTGACAAAAAAATTATTTATCCAATTATATGATGAAATAAAATTATATGAAACCATGTCTTTTAACTCCCCAAAATGGTTGGAGAAAATTTGAAAATTGAAAGTGAGTGAGTATGACTCTATTGGTTTTTTTAACATTTTTTTATTTTTTTAGTTTTTTTAGTGTTATTTAAAATACACACCCACACAAAAGAGATAGAGAAAAAGAAAGGGTTTGATGAATAAAGTGGTAAAAAATGAAAGATAGAGGTATAAGAATAAAGGGGTTGGGAGTGGAAGAGATATATAGAGTTAAAGGGAAAGAGGTGCCCCTGGTTTTGATTTGGTGGGTCGCCATCTCTATCCGGTGGTGTGTCAACTTTAGAAGTTGGGGATCTGATGGAAGTCGATGTGGTTCCTGGGATGTGGGTCCCTTAATGGTGATGCTTTAACCGATGTCCATTAATCATGAAGGTCTTTTTGAATGATGGGTCTTGGACTTGCACTTCACCAAATGGGTAAACATGAGAAACAATAAAAGGACCTTCCCAACAAGAATTAAGCTTACCCTAGTGAAGAATAAATCGAGAGTTGAAAAGAAATATCTTTTCAACTTCATGGAATACATTTCTCAGGATGTCTTTGTCATGCTGTACCCTAGCCTTTTCTTTGTACATATTGAAAGTCTCATAGGAATCAAGTCGAAGCTCCTCCAGTTCAGCCAATTTCAAAAATCTTTCTTCACAAGATTTTTCACAATCAAAATTATATGTTTTCATATCCAAAAAAAATTATGTTGGATTTCAACTGGTAGATGACATGATTTACCAAAAACTATCCAAAATGGACACATCTCAATGGGTGTTTTATAGGCACTTCGATAAGCCCAATGTTCTTCACCAAGTCTTTCAGGATAGTCTTTCTTGGTGGGTTTTACAATTCTCTCAAAAACTCATTTCACTTCTCTATTAGAAAGTTCAGTCATGCCATTTTTTTGGGGGTGATATGCAGTTGAAGTTTTAAGTATAATCCCCTTCATTTTCAAAAGAGATATCATGGTTCTATTACAAAAATGGGTTCCTATGTCACTGATCAAGGAATGAGGCATTCCAAATCTGTGAAAGATGTGTGCTTTTAGGATCTCACTTACAGTTTGTTAATCATCATTTCTAGTGGGTTTGGAATCGACCCACCTAGAAACATAATAAACTGTAAGAAGGGTGTATGAGAATCCATTGGAAGTGGGAAATAGTCCCGTGAAATCGATGCCCCAAACATCGAAGATCTCATAGAAAAATAAAGTATTTTTGGGAATTTCATTTCACATTGAAATTGTGAGAAACTTTTTTCAAGTGGGACATGATTGAAAGAACATATTTTAGTCCTTGAAGAGTGAATTATGGATGAATACAAATTCTAGTACCTTTTGGGAGGTCATTTTGGGTCCAAAGTTGCCACCTCTGGGAAGTGAGTGACATAATTCTAAGATGGATGAATGTTCATCTTCATCAACACATCTCCTAATTACCATATCTTTCCCAGTTTTCCAATGTTTATTTTCTTCCAAATAATAGTATTTTGAATCAATTTTCATATTATTTTTTGTGTTTTTAAAAACATTTCAGGAAAAACACCAGAACCCAAGTAATATAAAATTGTGGCATACCATGGTAAATTTGTAGTGAGAGATGAAATGGGCTCATTGGGGAATTCTGGATAAATGATTTCTGAATGGTATGAATTACAAATTCTACTCAGGTGAGTATCCACAGGGTTTTCTTTTATAGGTCTATCTTTTATTTCAATTTCAAACTCTTGGAACATTAGGATCCACCTTATTAGACTTGGTTTGGAATCAATTTTCTTGAGTAATAACTTTATTGAAGAATGGTCTGTGAATTTGATGATATTGGAACCTAAGATATATGGAAAGAGTTTATCTAAGGCAAAAACCACTGTTAAATGTTCCTTTTCAGTGACAGTGTAGTGAGATTTAGTTTCGCCCATTTTTTTTCTGGAATAATAGACGACATGATAAATCGTTTATCTTCTTTGACCTAGAACACCCCCAATGGCTCTATTTGAAGCATCACAAATCAAATAAATGGGAAAGGACCAATCTAGGGGTTGGATTATCGGGGCATATGTAAGATCGGTTATCAGTTCAATGAAGGCACTCATGAAAACCACATCAAAATGGAAAGTGACGTCATTTTTGAGAAACCGAATGAGTGGGAGGTAAATTTTACTGAAGTTATGGATGAATATTCAATAGAAACCTGCATGAACAAGGAATGAATGGTTGTCTTGAACAGAGTTGGGTTCAAGAGGTGATTAGATCACTTCAATTTTCGAAGGATCAACTTCAATACCCTCTTTTGAAGTTATGTTCCCTATACAAATATCATTTGCAACCATGAAGTGACATTTTTCAAAATATAAAACTAGGTTACACTTGACCCACTTTTGATGGACTAGAGTGAGAGAATTCAACCAAGATTAAAATGAGTCACCATAAATGGTAAAGTCATCCATGAATACATTAAGGCAGTGTTCAATGAATTCCGAAAAGATACTCATCATACACCTCTAGAATGTTGCATGAGCTTTGCAAAGGCCAAAAGGAATTCTCCTATATGCATATGTTCCAAAGGGGCATGTGAAAGTGGTATTTTCTTGGTAATTAGGTGCGATTGGGATTTCTAAGTAGCAGGTGTATCCATAAGGAAAGCAATAATGTGACTTTCCAACTAATCATTCTAGCATTTGATCAAGCAATGGAAGAGGGTAGTGATCTTTTCTTGTTTCAATATTCAATTTCCTATAGCCTATGCACACACGTAATTTGTTCTTCCCTCATGTTGTGACTACCTATCCATGTTAATTTGTGACAACAGTTATCCCACCCTTCTTAGGTACAACTTGAATTGGACTTACCCATTCACTATCATAAATTGGGTAGATAATACCATATTTAAGAATCTTGGTGATCTTCTCTCTAACTACCTCAAGGATGAGTGGATTGAGTCTTATTTGTGGTTGTCTAATTGGTTTGGATGAATCCTCAAGATTGATGGGATGCATGCAAAGGGAAGGGTTGATTCCTATTATGTCATCTAGGGTCTATCCTCTGGCCTTTTTGTTTTCCTCTAACACCTGAACAAGTTTGGACTCTTCAGTTTCAGTAAGTGAAGCAGATATAATGACATGATATGAGTGATCACGGAAAAGGAATACATATTTCAGGTGTTCAGGAAGAGGTTTTAGATAGGTCTCATTTGTCATTTTTGGTTTAGAAAACAGAGGAATGAAAGAAGGGACTTCAGTTGCTTCAGATTCATTTTCCATAATACTGTCCAAGGTGGATCAGTAGATATCAGAGTTGATGTGGGATTCAATATAGTTTTCAAATCCTCTAGATTTATGGAGTCTATGAATGGAAGGTCAACATGAACTTCACCATTTATGAATTGGTTAATCACGGTGCAGTTTTAACATGATCCTTTATCATTAGAACAGGATGACCATGATGGAATGGGGTTCAATTGAATCTTAGAATATTCCTCATAAGAATGCATTGAGAATGTAGAGTGATCCTCAAATAGGTATTTCATGGCTTGTAAAATGTTTATTTTGATTATTTGGCCACCAAATTCCATGTCTAAGAAGCATGAATGGACATAAATCTTGGTTCTCACAGTCATGAGGAATGGTCTTCTTAGAATTAGGGGAGAACAAGAATAGGTCGTCTCACTTTCCATGTCAAGGACATAGAAATCAGCTCGGGAGATATGATCATTGACATGAACAAGTACATCCTCGATTATTCCCTTAGGAATGGATGTTCTTCTATTGGCCAAATGAATAACAACACCCGTTGGATGTAAGGGACCTAGAACAAGTTTAAAGAATATGTATTTGGGCATGACATTAATTGAGGCTCCTAGATATATGAGTTCATCATCAAAGTTGGAACATTAAATTTGGCATGGGACTATAAAGTTCCCTTGATCATTTCAATTAATGGGTATGTAATTTTGGGTTGAAACATTTTCAATGGTCCTAAGATGCCTCTTGTGGGTACAAAAATTCTTGAGAAACATGGAATACTTTGTAATTTGTTTTATGGAATCTAAAAGTGGAATGTTTACTTCAACATGTCTAAACATGTCAAAAATTTCAGGATTGGGTTCAAGAGACATATTTGTCTTAGAAATGGCTTGGGGAAAAGTAATTGGGTTCCTATGTGCAATAGAAGGAGGTGATGGAATGGATTCATGTACCTTTTCATGTTTCTTTTTCTTCTCATTTTCTAGGTCAACATTTAAATGTGGTTTAAATGAGTTATTTTGAGGTATAAAAATTTTCTTTTCTGATCGAAGTACAATTGCAATTACATTACAGTCATGGTTGGGTAATGGTTGAGTAGGGATTTGGGACGAATTAGAAGGCTGCTGCTGACTAAGTTGGGATGTATGTTGACCAATTTGGGTTTCAATGTTCTTGAGGCTGGAACTGGTGAAGGAGGCAAGATCATTTACAACACTTTCCATGGTTTCTTGGAAGAAGAGGCTTGTCCCGAATTGGTATTACCTTGATTTTAGATCTTGGGAAAGCGATTTTATTGGTTTTGGATTTGGTAAGGCTCATTAGTATAATGGAATTCCGGAGGAGGATTGTTCCTTCGGGATTGAGGAATAAAAGGATAAGGTTTTTAGAAGTTAGCAACACATTGACCATATTGAAACTGGTTTTTTTTTGAGGAGGGAATTGAGGGGGATGAGAGATGGGATTAACATACCTCTGGCATTGGTTATAGGAAGAATAGAAAGGATCAATGTGAGGTTGGTTGAATTTTCTAACAAAATGACCTGATAGTTGAGGGTTGGTGTTCCACTGAGCATATGCTGCATTGAGCACCATTGGTCAAGATGAATCAGATTGATCCTCTTGATGTTGTGGACATGTGTCAGTTGAATGAGATAAAGAGTTGCAGATTCCATAGTTATTGACAGGTCTAGGAAACATTTATTGTGGAGAAGACGATGTTGGGTATTTGGTATCCATAGTTAGTTGTCGCACAAGACCTGTAAGTTCACTCATCCACTTAGTCATCTTGTTCGGGTTAATTGATTAATTATCTTGGGCTTGTTTGACATAATCATGTGCTCAATTATAGAATTGTTGTGTGTTTGCAGCCATGTTACTTATGAGATCTCTTGTAACTATGGGAGTTTTATCAACAAGAGAACCTCCACTTGCGGCATCAATGATAGTTTTCTCCATAGCCAATAACCCCTCATAATAGTATTGGATCAAGAGTTGATCTGGGATTTGGTGGTGTGGGCATGTTGCAACAGGATTTTTGAACCGCTCCCACTATTAATGGAATGATTTATTTGGGAATTAATGAATACCACTTATTTATTTTCAGATAGAAGCAATAAGAGAAGCTAGAAATAATTATATCTAAAAATAGTCCCTTCATGTCATTCCATGTTGTTATGGAACTAGGAGGAAGGTTGTAGATCCATGACATGGCAGTGTTGGCTAGGGAGAAATGGAATGCTCGATGTTTGATTTATTCCTCAGAATCCCCTTGAGGCTTCAAGGTATAACATGCCACTTGGAAATCTTTAAGGAGGAGATGTTGATCCTCACCGGCTAGGCCATGGAAATGAGGGCACAGATGAATCAAACCTGATTTGAGTTCAAAATCAGCTTCTATGTTTGGATATTTAATACCAAGAGGTTGGTAATTCGTATCAGGGGTAGCAAGTTCTTTAGGTAATTTTTCCTTAGGATTAGACATATCTAATTCAACAGGTAGGACAAAGACTGGTTCTTGAATAAGTTGATTATCTCTTAAGTTCCTCCTACGTCGGTGATGTGTTCACTCAATTTCAAGGTCAAACAAATATAAGGGATTGTTTGGGTGGCCACGGGGAATTTAGATAGATTTTAGAAGAAATAAAAGAATGAGTTTTTCGTTGTGTATTTTTTATCTGTTTATGTTTTTTATGAGAGGGTAGGTTTTTCTTTGTTTTTTTTTCAATTTTTTAGTTAATTTTTTTTACAATAACCAGAAAATATGGAATATTTAATTGCACCATCCCCGACAACGGCACCATTTGAAATTCACAGCCGATTGTCACCTATCTACCGGTCAAAATTTCAATGCTCTACTAATGTGTATAGCAGCAGTCAAGTCAAATCCTCAGGGATGTTATTTTTTAAAAGTAGGTTGTTTTTAGTTAATTGTATTCTAATTGAGGTGATTGTTTATAAAGCTTGTGAAATAATTTATGGGTGATGTTTTATTTAAAAAATTGATAAATATTGGAGTGAGTTCATCATTAGGTAGTCAATCATGTGATATCCTTGAGCTTTTCTTTATATTTCATTAAATTAATACCAAGTCATAAGTTGATGTTGATTTGAATTTCAAAGTGTTAATGTTTAAATACAAGCCTTAAATTAACTAGGATTCTAATCTAAATTATTACTTCATTTTGGAAGTGTATTTATGGTTCCAATAATCCCTAGAATTCATATGTTAAACAAAAAAGTCATTAATCTATGACATTCTAAGTTCAATATACACAATGTAAATTTGAATAATATCTATTGAGCAAAGGATCTCAATCACTTAACATTCCTAAATTATAACTCACCCAAATGAGAGATTTACTCAGCCATTTAAATGATTAATAATCTGTTTATAATTATTATGATGATAAATTAATAAGAGAATAAATAGAAAGATATATGAAAAGGAGCGGTGCGTCGAACACACACACAAACGATAAGAATTAAAAAAAGAACTTTTGATTGAATGCGGAAGAAAAAAAGGGAAGGGGATTCAACTGTATTTAAACTATTTCAATAAAATTAATATTAAAATACAGAAGGTGGATGTGAATAAGATATTTTTAAGAAGAAGTATTCATTAAAATAGAATTAAAAAAACCAAGACTTACAATATTATAAACAAAGAACAACACAAAAGTGAAAGGAAGAAAAGAGATGATGAAGGGTATCTCAAGTGCAAAAATTAGTATGGAAGGTCCTCCCAAGACATTGAAAAGGCTTTGGTCATTTCAATAGCTGCTCCTCTCTTATGAAATGCCAGCTCTTTTGAAGGAGAGGAGATGATGTATTTGTAGACCAAGGTAGTCAACTGTTGGCATCCCCAATATGTCCCTCCACTTGGCTCAACGATTTGGACATCTAGATAGAAAAATATTGAGATATCTACTTCTTCATAGTTTTAGATAATAATGTTTTCTGACTTCTATCAATATTTTGAGTCATTTGGACCTACAGAGCCAAAGTTATGGCAGTTTGATTAAACCAATGTAAACTGTCTATTTCAATCCATGCTTTTTCGATGACCAAAACGTGAATGGATTTTGGAATATGAATATTCCTTCAAATCCGAATGATTTCTTTAACAAATTCGGCCACCTATATCGTCTTTTTCACACTGAAAAATATCATCTTGATTGGATTACTAGATCATTAGACATGTCATTAATACTTTACTGATTTTAATTCCTGGACAGAATGGTGGGCTGGACTTCAATGCTTCATTTGGGCCTCTTGTTATTGTAGTTGTGCCATGAGATTTTTATCCATTACTCCTTGCATTGTTATATAAATTTTTTAGGATAATTAATGAATTATAACTTTGGATTGATCCAAGTAATTAAATCTTCATGGATGGTCTAGTTTCCTCACAGATTCCGCGGGCCTTCTTGTGTGGTCCATATAAGCCTTCAAATGGAATAATAGGACCATGATCCTTCTAATGAAATGTTGGATATTGAATTATGAATCCTACAAAACCATAGCCACACAATATAGATCGGTAGGGTTATTGTTATAAATAAATTAGTAAACTGACTCAATTGAACTACTTATAAAAATGCTCAAAAATTATACTTAGTATTAAAACATTAAAATTTCACACAAATTATGCACATTTCATATAAAATCATTAAAGGGAGTATATAATAAGTTATGAAAATATTAATAACATCACATATATCAGAATTCATTGATCATAAAATGATTCCTTCTATTATTGAATGAAACACTCCTATTATCTACCTCTTGAGATGGTAGAGTATTACTGTTTTCCTCTTGTTTTCATACAGTCTTATAGATAATATATTATTAACATAGTTATTTATGTTATCTAGAAATGAAATATTCTTGTTTTTATTCCTATGTTTGATAAAGATTTGTCACGCAAAGGCCCTTATCTAATCTATTAATCATATGCGAACTCCATGTCAAATAATATTATTATTACTATCACATTAAAGATGTTCCCCAACTAATGGATATTTCATTATAATTTCATAATCTAATCAATGAATATTTATTTAAATGATATTATATTATGTATTCTATTTTTTATGAACCCTTTAACTCTACTCCTTGATCCTCATTTTTAATTGATACTTGTATAATAAAAATATATTTAGATAAATAAATATCATAGTATTATAAATTAAATTAAAAATATATATATTATTATTCAACTTGGGAAATAATATTTATTTTAATATTTTCATAAGAAACCAATAATTATATTCCACATTATGAATAAATTATATCTTAATAAATATTATTAAAATATGTAATTATTTATTACGTAGTGAATAAATACTTATTTAATATACAAATTGAATATATAATTATTCAAATATATAGTTATTGAATTTCAAACATCAAAAGTTCCAAATTAATTATTAGAAAAATAGGAACAAATAAACATTATTCAAATTTTAATAATCTAATATAATTTACCAGATATTTCGTATATAAATATGATGTGACCCTTTAGGTCTCATTATTTTTGGAATTGGAAAAGCAATCATAAACTCAAAGAACATTATTTGGTGACATGTACTATATCTCATAGAGAAATAAATGACTATTATAACAATAATCATCATATGAATGATCACTATGTAATATAATTTTTTTGTCCCTATATCTCATCATGAAAGGGAATTAAACATTTCATTAACTTAAAGACTAGATATATAATTCTTTGAATTATATAATTGAACACATTACATTATAGCTATGCCATTTATTTATCATATTGTTATAACTATTTAATAGAGATATAGATATCTACATCTAACATGTTGAATGGAAAAATAATATATTTTTTTAATTTTCAATTTTACATCATTTACGATGCACTAAATTTATCCAAAATTTATGTGGGAATATATGAACAATGTTTTTAAAAATACATCTAAGTATGTGATTCATTATAATAATTCATAGGATTTTCAGGTTTAAGGATTGATATACTAATTCATAGATAATAATAACTAATGACACATAATATGCTGAATTCATGTTGGTCGGTTTGTTCTCTTAAACTCATCACTATGAGATTACCTTTTAAGAACTTCATGAGAATAAATTTCAATTTCAAATGAGACCCTTAAAATTGATAGATCATATAAAATTATTTGTATTAGATTTTTCATATGGACATAGAACATATATTTATGAGAATGATCATAATAATGAAATACTCTAATTATATTGGGGTACTATTATGACATGTCAGTGGAACATATACTCTTTAAACATTATCACACAAATTTTATTCAAAATAACAACTATCATGTAACAATTAATTTATTAATATAAATTTATTGAATACATAAGTTAATGAATGTATAACGTCAATCAGTTCTATGGCACAAAATCTAACATAATCCCACTTGTATTGGGGACAACATCTTACTGACAATTTAGCTCCAAATGTAATGCATGCCTCAACTGAGGTGTGTTTATAGATTAATTCCCTATCTTGATATTATGTTTTTTAATTCCATTCCCATATAATTATGAAAATACTATAACACGTGATATAAAAAATTATTAACTATTTTTCCTTAGTAAATACTTAACCTATATGAAAAAACTATATAAATGATAAAACTATTGTTAAACACAATTATTATGATTAATTAGATTCCAAAACATTGTCGACCAGTATAAATATATATATATATATATATATATATCCACCACTAAATTTAATAATATTTATCTTTCATAATATCATATAATAGTTGTGATACAAGATAATATTTATCTAAAAGAAAAATACTTTTTTATACCCTTGATAAATATTATTCCCATTTTATTATTAACTAAAAAATCATTTAGTTTTAATTTCTCAAGTACTGTTATGTAGTTTTTTCTTTTAAAATTTTCATTTATTCTATTTTTATATTATATCAATCATCCTCACAGATAAGAAAAATAAATATTTAGTATATATCATTTTATATGTGATGGATTATCAATGTATGCTATGGTATATATAGTTCATTCATCAAACCAATCTCCTCCAATGATTTTACACATTAACTAGAAGTGATTTCATTCTACATTCCACTACAAAAAATTATTTTCTGAATAATTATATCTTCACTTTTTTTTAAAAAAATTAAATGTATATACTATTTCATAATATAATGAACCATAAATGTATCCTTTAGTAGATTTTATTCCCCTGAACTAGATTTATACTTTATGTCATTTGCAGATAAATTATCTTCGTTCATCTTAAAACAATAGACTAAGAATTTGTTTTACATATGTATTCAACATATCAGTCTTAGAAAACTATAAGAATCTTGCTAATTTCTTATAATCACATGGAACAGATTTGTTTTCAATTTATATTCTATAATTTTGTTTCATGACTTATTTCATAAATAGATATTTGTAACATGAAGACCGTGACCTATTTATTTATCATCTCCAATATTTTATAGTTTCATCATATAGAACCCTTATTAAATGTTTTGTCCATGTATTATGGAATAAATATCTAATTACAAATATAAATATCATAGAAATATCATAAGCGGAGTAGTATTCTTATGGTTTTTTTCCTAAAAGCAATGTATATTGTTTTTTCATTTACAATATCATGAAATATATTGATCCTATAATAAAAAATAAATAGTTATTAGTACTAAATATTACTATAAATTTTTTATTTTCCATGAATACCCACCATTAACATTTCATCTTCTCAAGAGTCTTCCAAAATGGGAAACTTGATTTTGTTACATAGAAACTATCAATGAAGTCATATAGACTATTCAATCATATCTAGTTAAAACATGCTACTCCCTATAATATTAATTATTCTAATATAAAACTATTTATAACTTTTCTATGTGTGTAAAAAACCAATTGAATGGATTTAACATCCTATGCAATATGTACCAATGCAACAATTCTGATTTTGTGGATTTTGGGGTTTTGTGATCCTGTTGTATCTTCTGAAAATCTGAAGAATGTTTTACATTATTGTCTTTCTAACTCCAACTATCTAATGAGAGATCTAATTATATATTTTAGAAATGTAGTATTTCACTAATTATATTCTATCATTTGGAAGAAAATATCATCAGAATTATAGGTTAGTTATTATCGATACACTGTGACTATTCGTTGATGTATGTTTGAATCTATAGTTTGATTCAAACAAATGGTCCCAATTAACCACCCATGTTTTTGTCATGATAGAGCATAATAATTTTGTAACTATTATAATTATAATTATTAAATATAGTGAACATAATTTTAGTTTTTATCGTGATATTTTTGAAACATGTATTATGAAGTGATGGAAAACATAAAATATAATATATAGTCCTCATCATTCCACATTGGACCACCACAAACTATGTGGGTTGTTTGAGTAATTATCAATATAGTAATTAATCTACTGTACATATAAAATGATAGATGTAAAATTCTTTATGATATTAATAGTCACACATTCCAAAATCATATTATATATTTATTCCAATTTAATTTATTTATATTCCGAACTTCTCAGAAATTTCATAAATTGTATATATCTACTTGTAAATTGTACCTAGAATAGTTCACATAGTCTATAAGAACTGAATATAAATTAGTTGTGGATAGACTTTATTCCAATATATTCCTAATATAAAAATAGCATATTTTATATATTTTAGTGTTTCAACTCAAATGTTTCTATGAATAATTCATGGTATATCATTTAAATATTCATTAATTTTACATGATTAAGTACTATTCTTCTAAAATATTTTATATGTATTATTTTTATATTCCTCATTAATTACTAATTTGGTTATCAATGAATCCAGTACAACAAAATTCCTATTTGTTCATAAAATACCATAACAACATAAATTTTATAATATTTTTACCCATTATTCCCAACTAGACAATGAGATAATTATTTTACCCGATTCAATCCACTTGAAAATATGTAGTCATGAATTACTTTTAGATAACTTATCTATAATCATTTCACAACCCCTTAGGGAATTCATATTACATCTTGTAATATTTTTAAACTTCATCATTTACAATATATTGAAAATTAATATTTATTTAATAAAAAATATGATAAGATAAATAATATTTAAATTTTTTAATATAACTGAATAATATTCTACTACATCATTCTTTTAATTTATTTAGAGTTTCTCTTACAATGATGTTTTATATTACTTAAATGTGAAATAGAAACATCTTCACTTAACTACCTCAAAATATTATATCTCATTAAATGATGTTTTGAATAATATACCATCATTGAATGAGACGTGGTATTTTTAGAATTCTTTTACACTTCATACAACAAAACGTGTTCGTTCCCATGTAAAAAACTATATATAACTTCTAATTTAAGAATAATTAAAATATTCCGGAGTTGTATATCCATAATGAAAAATTGATTATTCTTGATGAAAATTGATATTTTTTGTGGTGTAGATGACAAAGCATGATTGATGGGTTACTTCATATCCAGATAGAAGAGAAAATTATCTAACTGGTAAATATATTTTATTATTTAATGTAAATATCACTATATATGTTATCATAATATAGTTTAAACTGATAAAATTCCTTGAAAATATCCTTTACATTTTCCCTATCTTTATAATTTTCAATAATTTGGAGATTATATAACATGGTATATGTATCAATGTCATTGTATTTCATCCTGAACTATCCAGAAATAATTTATAGCACAATACAATGGAAAATAGAAGGAAAATACTTAATAATCATGTAGGTATACATATCTTGTATTTTTTTCATATTAATGTAGTTTAATAAGAATTCGGTACCCCATTATGTTGAATAAATCATTATGTAGTATTGTAGTGTAAAAATGATGATTCTATTTGACATATTCTTATCAGGGGGTGTTGAAAAAAATAATTACTAATTGAAAATGTAGTAAAGTGATTAACCGAGGTTTTTTCTAGAGAGGAGAACACAACAATCAAGTTGTCACCATAAAATTATAAAATGATGTGTTGGTTATTTTTAAAATTCTACGATTTAGAAAGGAAACCAAAGATAGAAAACAAAAGAAATCAATAACAAAAATAATAAAATAATTTTGACAAATATGTGATTGAAAACATTTAAATGTATAAGGTGATCATTTAAGGGTCTGTTTTCAATATTTCAATGATATCATAGTTTTAATTTATCCAATACTCTTCAACTAAGCTAATTAATGTGCAATTCCAAAATTGCTTCCACTATCTCCCTTGGTAAAATATGATGGTGAGAGAAAACCATATCAAGATCTTAGTTTTTTATATTATCCTTCGTTTTTATAAAGAGTTACAGAAAGTACCCTTAACATATTTTTGAAATTCAAGATTGGGTTTTGTTTATCCAAAATATTTAAGAGAATGCACTACAGCTCCCACACGTATTGGCGATTCCCAAGTACTTGACCACTATGACATGATCTATTAAACATTATGTAGACCATAATTTATTGGAGAGATATAGGTTTAATTTACTAAAGAAATAATAACAATAGTATATGAAAGAAAATTCTATAACCAGAGATAATGAAACCGTTATTAGAATTTCAGACCAACTTCGTAGAAATGAGAATGATTTCGTAACATTAAGCTTATAAACTCAAACAAAAAAAAGTGAAACCATAACATTTTATAGTCACTCAAATGATTTACCACACCATTGTATGGGTTACCAAGAAGAAGGGGTATGCATAATTAGACACAATATTAATAATAACAAAATGAGGAAAAGAAAGAAACAAAATCCTCTAGAATATATCTTCCATATATTTTTTTAGTTCCTCCCACTAGATGGAAAAACGTGCCATGTTAGCTTATTAGAAGATGTTATTAATTGAGTTTTTTTATCTACCCTTTAATTATTAGGGAATTTAGATATGTTTGAAAGATCTAATGGCCATTTTAAAAGGGATGAATTTCTCTAGCAGCTAATCACTATTCCACCTACCCTACTATAACTATATAATGAGATGATTTAATGAAAGAAATTATCTGTGGAATTTGTTGGGAAGATATACCAATGAGTCATATTTATAAAAAATTTAATAATTTCTTATGGAGGTGCATATCCCTATATATGTCAAATTGAATGTGGCAGGGTCCATTCTGCTGACCAGAAAAAGTTTCACATTGATCAATTCGTTTGGGCTTTTTGTAATTCGAATGGGATCTTTGTAAAATAGAATAATTTTAATCCCATAAACAAAGAAATCAAAAAAAAATTAATCACTTTAATTTTATAAAAATTATTGAATGTATACCTAAAAAATAGAAGCAACATAAAACTGATAAATTTATAGAATTAAGGAATTTTCACAATAAACCACAAAAGTCATAAAATTCATGAAATTATGAAAATAAGATCAAATGACTAACAAGTGGAGATAAAATCCTGAAAATACTTATAAATAATTATAAAAATATTATCTCTATCAATTCCCTTTCACATTTCCCATGGACTGCTGGAAAAGTAAACATAAAAAATCAAATCATTGAAAATTTAAAATATATATCCCTCAGATCCAAAAAATGTACACCAATAAAAAAAAGATCACATGACTCATAGGAACCGTTATTTCATGTTCTCAATTCATATTATTAAATACATTTCCACTTAAATTCTCATCTTGTGCACATATTACAGTTACCTCACTTTCATTTTTTCTCATCACACAAATTTCAATTTTTAAGCAATGTATTTCTCTTCAAAATTCATAAAAGGGTCCCCATTGACTTGATAAATTACTACATGTCTACCATATTTAATTTAAGGACATATTTTTCTCATGAAAAATTTTCATGGTTGTTATATGGATTTTGGTTGGTAGGATTTTGATGTGAAAAATTATGAGGGATAATATGGAGGGTTTGACTATTTTAAAGATAAATTGCATGATTCTAATTTTCACTAAAGTATATAATCATCCTCACTCAACATAGTATTAATTCATATCCATCATAACGAAAAATCAAGGAATGTTTACACCATTCATAATTTTGTTTTAAAAAATGTCAATATTATCAAAAATATATTTTCATAAAATATCTTGATAGGGAAATCTTTTTTTCCACTCTAAATCTCCAGAAATACACATCTACTAAAACATGAAAGATATAGTAAAAGAATATCGTTCAATATAATTATTTTTTAGTAGAAAAAGAATATCATTAACATTTTATTTTCCTCCCAATGTATCCTAAAATGAGGTAGAAGAACAAAATAAAATCTTCCTCCCACAGTTAAGTTCAACTAGAGCAGGTGATCTTTATTCAAGTAGAGGTTGAATAGGGAAATGTTATTGTAATGTGGAATACCTAACAGGTTGTTCATGGATTCTAATGGCTATAAGGATAAAATTTTAAAGGTAATCCATTATAAAATGGATTATTTTTAAAAGGGTGTTTTAAAACCAATGAAATTCCACAGTAATTTAAATCAAAAGTACCTAAAATTCTTCAGTATTGACATGAATAATTCAAATTTTAGTCAAATCAATCATGGTATAGTTTTATCATGAAGTGAGGTGAATGAAAATAATATTAAAAGTTAGTTCATAATACTTATGGTAAAGTGATTTTAGTGATATATACATTGAACCGTGGAATGTGATTCAAAAATTGTAGTACATTGTAGGAAAATCTCAAGGATTTGAACTTGAATGAAAGTCATTTTCAGTATCAATTTGATCTCATTTTCATGGAATAATTTTTTTCACTCTTTTATGTGGATTCCAAAAATGGTCAGGATAATCATTTCCGCTCAAATGTTTTAGAAAAAATAAAAAAAATTAAAGGAAAAACACATTTTTTGAAAATAGAAAAAAAGTTAAATTCCTAAAATAAAAAGGTTCCATACCCCACACATAAATAAGGTACTGTCTAAAATGAATTAAAATTGATTTAATATGAAAAATTTCAAATTATATCACACAAACAATATGGTGTATGTAAAATATACAACTTGACTTATTGGAAATGTAATGTTGAGATAAGCTCCAATGTGCTACACACTGAAAACCTATAAGAAAAAGCAGAAATAAAAATATAAGAACATTATTAAATGAAATGAAAATCGAAATAAAATGTGATGGTAAGGATAAATATTGGTTAAATCCCCAATGTGGGTGTTGGGTTTTGACTGCCTCAAAATGGGATGTTTTAGTTTGTTATCCAAAATCTGATGGTGGGTTGATGTTCTTGTACTTAAACCACCACATGGTGTTCTTCTCAACATACATTCCCTTTTTATTTTTGAGGGCACCGTGTATATAGTATACCAAATCCACCACCATTAAAATGAGATGAATATTGTATTGTGGGGTTTGGATAATGAATGAGTCCTACCATTTTTGGTCCCAACATTCAAATCATTTTCTTCGTCCTCCAATGGTTTCCCAAGGTATGTTGAATGCAAATAATAATCAAAGGAAATATAAGAGTGTAATTATATTGGAATAAAATTATATCATGAATAATTATTATAAAATTATTCCCTTTCAAAGTAAGAATATTATGTCTCTTTTTCCTTAGATAAGTCCACCTAGGTATCCCTCATGGACTCCCTACAACTGTATTTCAACATGTTCATGGTGCTCCATATTTTTATTTTTTGGTTTATCTTATTTTTATTTTTCATCCATTAAGGTAATACAATAGTTGGATGAATATTAAAATTTAAAACACAGGGAAGTAATACTCAATTCGGTTTCAAAAAAATTAGAAGACAGTGAGTTTAGAAAAACCTTATCTCCCTGATTTTGTTCAACTTCATGTGATTTTTTAGGAGAAATAATCACTTGGAGTTGAGTAGTGGAATATTTATGCAAGTATTCAGGCTTCTATATTTGAATGATGGGTGGGGAAATCATGTTCCCCATTGATTTATATTTTTGTTCAGGTTTTGGAACCTTATCCAATGGAACTCATTCATCAAACATAATTCTACGATACTGGGTTTTAACTATAATATCAATGTCCAATAGTTCCTGAAAAGAGATTCGTGTGACATGATCATTCAAAATATTCTGAGCCAAAATCTCAACTTCATCAACCTTTTATCATATGGATATCCAATCATTATCTACAATTTCTCCCTGAAAATGTGTGTTTTTAATCCAAAAATAATAATTTTAGTTGGAATATATCATGGATATTAATTTTTCAGTTTTATAATAAATGAAAATAAGTTTTCATATGATATATGGGAATTAGATTTTTGGAACCACCTCCCTAAAAACAATGCAATGTTTTTTCATGTTTTTTTACTGGGGTGTTAAAAAAATATTTCCAAATATAAAATGTAGAGGGGTGGTTATCATATGTTGTATCTAGAGATGAGAACACAACAATCATGTTTTTAGCTTAAAATTAGAGAACAAAGTGGTAGTTTTTAAAACTATTTGATATAGAAAACATACTACCGTTACAAAATAAATTTAATCCATAAAAAATATTAAATTAAATTTTAAAAATTAAGTGTCTGAAAACATTGATATGAATTGGGTGACTATGTCGGTGTTGTTTTTTCAATTGAAATGTTGTATCAATTTTAATTTATCCAATCCTATTTTGAAAATCCAATTAAAGTGAGATTCAAAATTCTATTCATCGCACTCCCTTGGTGTAACACCCTGAGAGTTTATGAAAAATATTCTTTTAAATTCATTAATGTCTTGTGTTGTATGCTACACCAAGATTACCTTGTGTTATACGCAACACCGTATTATCTTGCAGTATACGCAACACTATTCTTGGATCGTGTTACACACAATTTTGATAATATTTATTCTACGTAACATTGAGTATATATAAATATATATTAAATGTATAAATTAAATATGGGTGGATTCTATTATATGAAACAACGAAGGATTCTTGCACAACACACAACCCTGACTTGGCTTGCATTACACGCAATCACGACCTTCCTCGATAGCGTGTGTTGTACGCAATACCGGGTTTTACTAAACAATGATATATTATTATAATATTATTATGAACTAGCTGTTATGAATAGTATTAACTAAATTTTGAAATTTATAACATTATTATTCATCTTACACATTTTCTAGAACATGGTGTAAGAACAAAATAAAAGTTTCGGGTAAAATAAGTATTTTTCAAAAAATGCATTTTTTCCGCCTTTCGATGGCGCACCCACATTAAATATAGTTTTTGACATGTTTATAAGTTCAATTTGACAAAATAAAATTCTTCTTTGGAATCAAGAAATAAAAATTTACTTTGGATAAAATTTTCATATTATTCGGGTAACTTTCATATTTTGATGAATAGTAAAAACATGCTATATTTTAATTAAAATCAACTTTATTCATCCCAATAATTTATATGGTTAATTTATAATATTGAATGGTTTTAAAATATAAATATAATATATTTTTACCATTTAATATAATTTATGTAATTAGCATTGATTTGACATTAAATTCGTAGGTTAAATCAATTCAATCTTTTGCAATGTTTTAAAGAAAAACCCGTTTTCTTTCGACAACGTGATTACATTTTATTTAATTTCTGAAAATTGTGTGTATTGAATTTATAAAAATGGATTCCATATTAGGAATCAGTGGGTCTAAATTATGTTAATAAGCTAATTTTTATTTTTGGGAATTATGAATAGTAACTACGGTAAATTTTATTTACCATAGTTAAAGGTAAATCGGGTAATTAAGGGTAAATATAATATTATAAAATTACCCTAACACATGAAAAAATTATATTGGATGGCTAAAATTAGACCCATATAACCTAAGGGTCAGATTAGATTCATTTTATGTACTTTTGACAATGAAAATAATTTAATTATTATTAAAACCAAAGAAAGTGACAACATGTCACTCTCTTAAGTCTTATAAGTATAATAATTTTAATTTAGTGATAAAAATCATAAAACTTCGAACATTAATAGTCTCAATAAAGCTAATAACATTATATACATCATGATAATTTATTTAGAATTTTTAGGGATTAAATAATTGTCATTAATGGTGATATATTAATGATACATAAATTATTTATTAAGTGAAAAATAAGTAATATAGTTTTTATTGAAATAATAATACCCATTAAAAGGCCCACAAACCTGAAAACAACTTATTGGTAGTGTATATATACACCTTAATCATCCAATTACCTAATATATAACCGTTTGGAGCCTTATAAAAGTGACTATGACACTTATATTATTTTATTTTAAATGATTCCAAAGTTGTCACCTTCATAATTTAATAAATATAACAATTTAAATATTGTGATTTTAAGATGATATATTTGAGTAAAAGTATTATTGTGAACTCTAATAGATTTATATTCATCATAGGATTTAATTTTTAATTTTTATGCAACAAATAATTATATTAAATAATTATACAAAAATGTTGTAGTAATTATTTTATTAAGAGATAAACCAAATAAATGGTTTTAAAAATAATAAAATAAATATTATATGAACTATTTAATGTGATACACTAATTTTATAGATACATATTATCATTTATGAATCTATTAAATCTTTTAGTTCGAACATATCTTATATATATTGTTTATTTAAATTCAAATAAATAAATAGTGTCAAAATTGACACTATTGTTATTTTATAAAAATTACATATTATAAAATTGTTTCAAAATCACAAAAATATTTAAAAATTGTAAATTTAAATTTATATTCTCTATAATGTTATAAAGTAACCAATTATGGAAAATTCACAACAAATAAGTAATTAGTTGTTATAATTTAAAATTTAGAATTTTATTACCACAAATAAACTTAAATAGATTAAATAAAGATAAATCAAAATGACAAGGTTTAAAATAAGATCCAAACATATCTAAATTCGATTGGTTGATGAGATTACAACCCTATCTCATCTAATATTCGAATATGAGTCATATTTGGAGGTTTTTAAGTGGGGTTTTATTTATTATAAATTAATATTTTTAGGAATTCCAAAAGTACCCCTCTCCTCCCTTATAAAAGGGCACCTCCTCCCTCTCTTCCACACACCACTTTGAGCCTTAGAGCTCGGCCAAACCCTGCCCAATTATCTTATCTACTTCCCTAGAGACATCCTAGAGGTCATGGTCTTCTTCAAAAACCAATTTTAGTACACTAAGAGGAGTTCTCAAAGAGGCGCTTCAAAGAAGAGGAGGTTCAGACACTTACGAAGAAAATCAGACCTAAGGTAACAGATAAATTTTCAATCTCATTTTTATCCGAGATTGCTTATACGTATGTATTTACTGGTGTTACATTTATCATCCATGACCATGTTTTCCCAAAATGTTTTCATAAAATGTTTACCATTCTTCTATGAATGTTTAAAGTCATTTTTACCCATTATTGAGTTTTTACCACATTGTATGAATGGAATCTTTCCTTTGGTTAGCATATAAGGTACTTTTTGAATTTTCCGACAAAAGTACGAGGATAATGTTATTTTTAACTTATACAGCGTGAACAAATTTTTACAGTTTCATAATTCCTCATTTTCAAGAAGATTCCTCTACAAGATTGCATGATTATTTTCAACAAAACCCTTATCATTTAAAATTGCATGGAATTTTGTGAAAAGAAAATGATTTTAAAGAAGAAAGGATATTTTCCTCAAGAATTTATTTCAATTGTTTTTTTAAAACTATTTTCCATCTAAGATGACATTATTTCATATGTGTATGTTTCAAGTAAAATTTCTCTATGATTTAAATGGTTTCAATTTTCTTATGATGAAATGATATCAATTGTTTATGGATTATGTTATGATGTCATGATGTTAAAGAATCCCATTTTATTACATGGGTTATGCTATGATGTATGATTTATGATTTTGTGGCACACAAAAGAATGATTTCATTATGAGATGGGTGGGACCTATATCTCCCTCCAATGCATTGGGTAAAGATTTATATCTCATGAGATAGACATGGCTGGAACGACAAGTTAAACCGGTTCAGTAATACCAGACTGGAACGAGGAGTGAACTCGATTCAGAAAGGGACTTTGTCCACTAAGATAGTCTTGGCAGCAATTCCTTGGCTACTATGGAAATCATATCATGTGCTTAATGGTTTCCACAATTAAATGTTTTATTTCCATGTTATTTTATCATTATTAATGTTTCTTTATGATCTATGCCTTACGTACTTCTATGTTTTATGTCATTGCTCAAGCTTTTGATGTTTAAACATTATGTTCATGATTTTATGTTCAAATGTATATGGTAGGTTTTATGTTATCCATGCTTACCCGTACTGAGCATTTGAGCTCACCCTTTTTATTTTTTCTTTTCCCCAGGATATAAAGAAAGGTTTTAGGTAAGAAATAAAAGGGAAGATCTTTATGGGAGATGTTGAAGATCTTTCACTGCGATTAGAAGATTACGTTCCATGTTTCCAAAGTCACTAAACTATTACGGTCCTTATGTGTCTGTTTTTGGTATGTATTAATTATTCTGCTAAAGTAATGTAATGTCCATGTACTTCAAGCTTTGGGGTCTCTATAGTTGGTATCAGAGGAAAGGTTTAGTTAACCTTTGGAAACTACGATGCGAAAATCTTAGTGAGATCCCTAGAGATATTTCTAAGGTATGTCTAGGGATGTCCCTAAGGATAAGTATACGTATAGGTTATAGTCCTAGAAATATGGTAACGTTATTAGAATTTATCCAAAGATGTTAGATATTGAAGGTACTCCCCCTTTACTATGTTGTTTTCCCTAAAATGATTTTTTCCTCTCACACTATTTTTTTGGGTTTTAGAAAATGGATGGAAACAAGAAGATTCACGATAATGGAGGATATGACGGACAATGGAATGATATTCTTCATGAGAAACCAAATGAAACTAGATTTGGAAGTCCAAACATCATTATTATGCTGAATTAGCAATCTCATAATATGATCAATAAACTCAAATTTGGTAAGTTTCATGACTCGGCTAATAAGAGAAAGATGGAGTTTCATGATGATCATAGAGGAAAAAAGTTCAATTTCCCTCATGTAAATCATGTGAGAAGAGGCATCATGGATATTGGTTCAAAGGAACTGGAAGATGATTTGGGTGTGGAAACGAAGGACACCAAGCCAGTAAGTGCAAAAGAAAAGGTTCAGTTAACACCATGGACAAGGATAATGGTATTGCTACGACATCAACAATGATTTGATGTTTTAAATGTGGAATGTATGGGCATTATGCAAACCAATGCCCTAATGGAAAATGTCATTAATAGAATCAGCATGATCATATGGGTAGTATTTATGTGGATAATGATGAGGAGACTACAAATGATATATGAGCTGAAAGAAGTGATGAAGCTCAGTCAGTTGTTTTAGAAGGTATTGGAATGATTGTATGTTTATCGAGAGTTATGTTGTATAGTTAATGGTACTATGGAATAAAGAATCATCTAAGGATTGTTACACTATTGTTTTTCCTAAAAGTATTTGAAAGTATATGTTGAATGGTACCAGTAACCATGGAAGGTTATTTAGATATTTTTGTAAAGTAGATGATATGCACATAAGGAAGGAATATGAAGATAATGAGATGTTTGATTGTATTCATGAGATCATGATTGATATAAGGACTAAGTGATATCGTGGTTTGAGTATATAAAATTTTGAGGATTTTGGTATGTGGAAAGTGTTAACTTTTAACTGCATTCATGTTTTCACTAAGGTTTAATGGGTATTCATTTTTCAAGATAATACATGATTAACGCTATCTCATGTTTGGAATGTGGCCAACAAGACATATCTTATGATATATGGGGATCAACGATGGTATTAAATCTCTGGTAATCATTTTCACTATATTATGAGAGTGGACTGTAGTATTATGGATAAGCCTAATGATTGGAATGGATTATGTTAGACATAAGTTAGTATTGTTTAAGGATAGAAGAGATTTTGATATTATTGATGGGATGTTATTGTAATATAGTTTTAGAAAAAGGACAACCTGCAGGACGAGCGACAACCCATCGCATCGGACAAGGCTGTGGGAATCGAACCAAAAACCGAAGTGCGACTAGCCTTTATTGCCTACCACTGTCCAATAGAGAGTCCCTGGTTAGTAGAAACTAGTTTTATGTTATTAAGCGGTATGATATATGAAGTATAAGTTCATTTTTGGAACCATATACAATTAATCTAACCATAAGATGGACTTATAACTTTTGCTAACCTTTTTTTTGAAAGAGATAGAATGACCCATGATTCTATCACATGATCTTCTAACACATCACGAATAACAAATTCAACTTCATTTCTTTAAGGGATGAAGTGGAAATTGTTCAATTCACGAACAACAGTGAGATTGTACCAAAATCATGTAAGTATTTCTTTTAATTCATAAACTTTAGGGAAATGATCTTGAAAACCAAAAATGTTGCCCTAGTTCCCTTATATCCGATGAATCAAATGGTATCTTAGATCATCAAAAATCTATAGCTTTGTGATTGTTGGCTTTTTCATAGCCATGTTCCCTACCACTCTCCATCAGAACTTGATGGTTAGATTTTTATTCCATATCCATATTTTCACTTATGTTCTCATACATGGAAACCTAATGATGAGTTAATTTGGGTAACCATTACATTTCATATATTATTTTTTAAAGCCATATTTTGGTATTCCTTTTAATAATGTGGGTTTCTATTAAACAATCATTCGAGTAGTAAACCATTTATAACCCCGACGAATTTCGAGGGCGAAATTCATTTTAAGGGGGGGGGGGCGAATGTAACACCCTGAGATTTTAAGAAAAATATTCGTTTAATTTCATTAATGTATTGTGATGTATTCTACACCAAGATTACCTTGCGCTATATGCAACACCGTATTATCTTGTAGTATACGCAACACTATTCTTGGATCTTGTTACACACAATTTTGATAATAGTTATTCTACGCAACATTGAGTATATATATATATTCAATGTATAAATGAAACATGGTTGTATTCTATTATACGAAACAACGAAGGATTCTTTCACAACACGCAACCCTGACTTGGCTAGCATTACACACAATCGCGACCTTCCTCAATAGCGTGTGTTGTACGCAATACCGGGTTTTACTAAACAATGATATATTATTATAATATTATTATGAACTAGCCGTTATGAATAGTATTAACTAAATTTTGAATTTTGTAACATTATTATTCATCTTACACATTTTCTAGAACATGGTATAAGAACAAAATAAATTTTTCTGGTAAAAAAAGTATTTTTCAAAAAATGCAGTTTTCCAGCCTTTTGATTGCGCACCCACATTAAATGTAGTTTTTGACATGTTTATAAGTTAAATTTGACAAAATAAAATTCTTCTTTGGAATCAGGAAATAACAATTTACTTTGGATAAAATTTTCATATTATTCTGGTAAGTTTCATATTTTGATGAATAGTAAAAACACGCTATATTTTAATTAAAACCGACTTTTTTCATCGCAATAATTTATATGGTTAAATTATAATATTGAATGTTTTTAAAGTATAAATAGAATATATTTTAACTATTTAATATAATTTATGTATTTATCATTTATTTTACATTATATTTGTAGGTTAGATCAATTCAATCTTTTGCATTGTTTTAAAGAAAAACTCGTTCTCTTTCGACAACATGATTAATTTTAATTTAATTTCAGCAACTTTTGTGTATTGAATTTGAAAAAATGGATTCCATATTTGGAATCAGTGGGTCCAAATTATTTTAATAAGCTACTTTTTAATTTTGGGAATTATGAATAGTAACTACGGTAAATTTTATTTACCATAGTTAAAGGTAAATCACGTAATTAAGGGTAAATATAATATTATAAAATTACCCTAACACAAGACAAAATTCTATTGGATGACTAAATGTAGACTCATATAACCTAAGGGTCGGATTAGATTCATTTTATGGACTTTTGACAATGAAAATAATTTAATTATTATTAAAACCAATAAAAGTGACAACATGTCACTCTCATAAATCTTATAAGTATAATAATTTTAATTTAGTGATAAACATAATAAAAATATAAAAATGAATATTATGGAGAAATATAATAAAATTATCTACATCATGATAATTTATTTAGAATTTTTAGGGATTAAATAATTGTCATTAATGGTGATATATTAATGATACATAAATTATTTATTAAGTGAAAAATAAGTAATATAGTTTTTATTGAAATAATAATACACATTAAAGGCCCAAAAAACTGACCAAAACTTATTGGTAGTGTATATCTACAACTTAATCATCCAATTACATAATATATAACCGTTTTGAGCATTATAAAAGTGATTATGAGACTTATATTATTTTAATTTAGATGATGCCAAAGTTGTCACCTTCATAATTTAATAAATATAACAATTTAAATATTGTGATTTTAAGATGATAAATTCGATTAAAAGTATTATTGTGAAAGGTAATAGATTTAACTTCATCATAAGATTTTATTTTTAATTTTTATGCAACAAATAAGTATATTAAATAATTATACAAAAATGTTGTAGTAATTATTTTATTAAGAGATAAACCAAATAAATGGTTTTAAAAATAATAAAATAAATATTATATGAACTATTTATTCTGATCCACTAATTGTATAGATACATATTACCATTTATGAAACTACTAATGATTTTATTTCGAACATATCTTCTGTATATATTTTATTTAAATTCAAATAAATGAATAGTGTCAAAATTTAAACTATTGTTATTTTATAAAAATAAAATATTATAAAATTGTTTAAAAATCACAAAAATATTTAAAAAATATGAATTTAAATTTATATGGTCTATAATCTTATAAAGTAACCAATTATGGAAAATTCACAACAAATAAGTAATTATTTGTTATAATTTAAAATTTAGAATTTTATTACCACAAATAAACATAACTAGATTTAATAAGGATAAATCAAAATGATAAGGTTTAAAATAAGATCCAAACATGTCTAAATTTGATTGGTTGATGAGATTACAACCCTATATCATCTAATCTTAGAATATGAGTCATTTTTGGAGGTTTTTAAGTGGGGTTATATTTATTATAAATTAATATTTTTATGAATTCCAAAGGTGCCCCTCTCCTCCCTTATAAAAGGGCACCTCCTCCCTCTCTTCCACACACCACTTTGAGCCTTAGAGCTCGGCCAACCCCTGGACAATTCTTTTCTCCACTTCGCTAGAAACATACTAGAGGTCCTGGTCTTCTTCAAAGACCAATTTTAGTGCCCTAAGAGGAGGTCTCAAAGAGGCACTTCAAAGAAGAGGAGGTTCGGACACTTACGAAGAAAATCTTACCTATGGTAAGGGATAAATTTTCAATCTCATTTTTATCCGAGATTGCTTAAATGCAAGTATTTACTGGGGTTATGTTTATCATCCATGACCATGTTTTCTAAAAATGTTATCATAAAATATTTATTATTCTTCCATGAATGTTTAATGTCATTTTTACCCTTTATTGACATTTTACCACATTGTATGAATGGAATCTTTCCATTGGTTACCATATAAGGTACTTTTTGAATTTTCCGAAAAAAGTACGAGGAGAATGTTATTTTTAACTTATACGGCGTGAACAGATTTTTACAGTTTCATAACACCTCATTTTCAAGAAGATTCCTCTACAAGATTGCATGATTATTTTAAACAAAACCCTTATCTTTTAAAATTGCATGGAATTTTGGGAAAAGAAAATGATTTTAAAGAAGAAAGGATATTTTCCTCAATAATTCATTTCAAGTGTTTTGTCAAAACTATTTTCCATCTAAGTTAACATTATTTTATATGTGTATGTTTCAAGTAAAATGTCTCTATGATTTAAATGGTTTCAATTTTATTATAATGAAATGATATCAATTGTTTATGGATTATGTTATGATGGCATGATGTTTAAGAATCCCATTTTATTACATGGGTTATGCTATGATGTATGATTTATGATTTTGTGGCACACGAAAGAATGATTTCATTATGAGATGGGTGGGACCTATATCTCCCTCCAATGCATTGGGTAAAGATTTATATCTCATGAGATAGACATGGCTGGAACGACAAGTTAAACCGGTTCACTAATACAGGACTGGAACGAGGAGTGAACTCAATTTAGAAAGGGAATTTGTCCACTAAGATAGTCTTGGCAGCAATGCCTTGGCTACTATGGAAATCATTTCATGTGCTTAATGGTTTCCACAATTACATGTTTTATTCCCATGCTATTTTATCATTATTAATGTTTATTTATGATCTATGGCTTGCGTACTTCCATGTTTTATGTCATTGCTCAAGATTTTGATGTTTAAACATTATGTTCATGTTTTTAAGTTCAAATGTAAATGTTATGTTTTATTTTATCCATGCTTACCCTTACTGAGAATTTGAGCTCACCCTTTTTATGTTTTTATTTCCCCACTATATAAAGAAAGGTTTTAGGTAAGAAAAAAAGGGGAAGATCTTTATGGGAGATGTTGAACATCTTTCACCATGATTAGAAGATTACATTCCATGTTTCCAAAGTCACTAAACTATTACAGTCCTTGTGTGTCTGTTTTTGTTATGTATTAAGTATTCCGCTAAAGTAATGTAATGTCCATGTACATCAAGCTTTGGGGTCTCTACACTTGGTAAGTGGGGATTATGGGAGTAAAACACAACAAGATATTATTTTTTCCTAATATCCTTCCATTTCTGATGGAGTTGTTGAAATTACCATCAATTTATTTAGTCAATTCTCGACCAGGTATTTCTTATCCTAAATAATTAAGAATATGCACTACCCATCCCACACATACTAATGATCACTGAGTACTTCATCACTAATCCATGATCTATTCCATGTTATAGATTCCAGATCCTAGTATAGGGAAATATTTTTTTATCAATTCAATAATAACAACATAATATTAAATCAAATAATATCACACAAGATAAATAAATTGTAATTATAATTTGAGACCAACATCATAGAAAAGAGAAATATTTTATAACATTAATGTTATTAACTCAAACATTACCAAAATAAAAATCATAGAATTACCCACTCACTCAAATAATATACCCCATTATGGTTAGGTTTACTGAGAATAAGGGGGATGAATACGGAATTACCATATTTATAAGATCAAATTAAACAATTGAAGAAGAATAAAAACATATCCTCTAGGATATTTATTCCAAACATTTACTTCAGTTATTCCAACTATATGGATGAAAGATAAAGTGGAATGTTATTATATGATGTTCAAAATTGATTCAGACATCTACTAATGAATTTTAATAGCATTTGGATCTGTTTCAAATATGTTTTAGACGAGTAAATAGAGATGACTTTCTATGGACAGTAATCAATATTCCACATACCATACTTTGACATGTCCATAGGCCGCTTTAATGAAATACATTACTTATGGAATTTATTTTAATTACTACCGATTAATTAATATTTATGAAACATATGGAATTTTCTTTTTTTGATGTTAGTACCATGAGATATGCCCAATTAAATGATTTACTGTCTATTCTACTAACTAGAAATTGTTTTTCACACTGAACAATTCATTTGGGCTTGTTAGAATTATAATGTAATCTTTGTACAGAAGAATAATTTGTTTCATATGAGTATAGAAATTATAAAAAAAATAACTTTTATTAGATCCAAATTGTAAATGTTATACCTAAAAAATATAAGCTGCATAAAACTACTGAATTTCTAGAAATAAGTAATATTCCCAATTAATCTCAAAAGTCATCATAAATCATAAAATGATGAAAATAAGATAAAAATGATTAATATTTGGGGATTTAATCATTGAAAAACTTATAAATAATTATGAAAATATTACCTATATCACTATTCATAGAAATTTTGCCTTTTGAGGCATTGGCATGAGTCCTAAAGTAATCGTAGTGTCCTTGTGGTTTCTCTTTCCATTCACATTAGTAGATGAAAGTAGATTATAGTAATTTATATGTTTTACTAGGTGCGTTGTAATATGCTTTATTTTATTATACATCCACTATTTTAAAAAAATCCTATATATCTCACAAGTATTTTAGGTATATCCTATCTTATGAATATTTTGGTGGAATGGATCTATATTCCCTAGTATGTAACACATGTAGAGGCCTTATAAAATTACATAAATATATTTAGGTAGGTTTTATATCCAACTACACAACCATTTAGTTATTTTATCTATTTTTAGGACACTTCAATCCTAAAATTATGGCCTTTTATTTTCCCAACACTATAATCTATGTTATACCAAGTGTTGATAACAAAATCATCCCTTGATGTGACCTTTATTAATTCAAGAGACAATTGTTCTATAAAAATAAATTTTATGTAAAACAACCCTCGGGATGGATAGAAATTAATATTTAACTATTATTCAAATTTCACTCAATTAATTTATGTATTTACTAAATTAATATTTTATTAATGATTTTTTTGTTTACCAATGGAATCAATATCATTTTCTCCAATGTTTTTATTGATTTATAATATTATATGGATTTTAAAATAATAACCATGAATTGATATAATAATTTATACATAACAAATTTTTTTACTAAATATTTTTCTTTTTATTTCATTTACATTACTAACTCCAAATTTACAAGATGGTATTTATGTTTATATTATGAGTAAATAAAATTTATTTTATCATTTTACAAGCTTGTAATTAAATACGCCATGATTAAATAATTTATACAATAAGAATTTATTTTATTATATATTTTCGGATTTTTATTTCATTAATATTATATGATATAATTGAAAAGTCTAATAAACCTTTCATCACATAAATAAATAACAAATTATGTACTCGATAAAATAAAATAATTATTTTAAATTCTCTTGAGATTTTATTATTAGATGATTTATCAAGGGTATGAAAAACCAACCCATGACACAATTGAATAACTAATTTAGTTAGAATTTCATTGATTTGCAGCATCCCTTATTTGCCATTTTTATCTCTTATATTGGTTTCACCATGGAATCATCTAGAACAGTTTCTAGTAATTTGGAGCTCGACCACAAAAAAAATTTATCTCAAAGACAGGTGAGGAGTATTAGGGTTTTATGTTTAATATAAATAATCAATATATAAGAAATAGCACAAAAAATAAGAATGAAGAGTTGATATAGATCATGCTATTTTATTTAATATTAAAATTATCAAAAAACCCATGAAACAATAAAAAAATTAAATAGAATCTCAATGTATATATTTGTGGTTTATGATATTTATCATCCATTAAAATAATGAAAGCACATTTAAAACTATCCACCATTCATTTAAATTAATTAATTATTAATGTAAAATTCATTATTTAATTAATTGGTTTCTTAATCGACTGATTAATTAATTGATTCATTCATTTAACTTAATAATACATCAAAAAAGTCCAGGAAATTTTCATATTCTTTAATTTTAAATTTAAATTTATAAGTAATCATCATATATAAAATATTTATGTGGTGGGTACCCCATTTGCCTGTATGAAAGCATTCCCTTGAACTTATCAAACTCAAAAAGTAATAGAGGAATCATAGAGTATACCCTTATATATTACAAATAAATTACTATCACTCACAAATCACGTGACTTAATGTGTTGGAAAAGGTATTTTTTATAATTTACCAATTTTATAACTTTTATAAATATCTAAATTAATACATATTATTATTTATAATTACAAAATTAAAAATATTTTTATTATGATTTGAAATAAGAATATGACTTTCTATTTGGAAAAGAATGTATATTTTCTAAACTAAATTTTATTCCATGTGTTATATTTTTTTGTTTACAACCATTATTTATAAAATTTTTTATATAATACATTTTTTCATTTAGAATAGCAGTATTATCATAGGTTGAATTTTTAGGATATTTCATATAGGGTATATTTTTCGGTGCATAGTGGAAAATATAATACTGTTAAATAAAACAAATTTTCCATTAATTTAATATTTTCAAGGAGAATTTTGATTATGAATTACTATTAAATTCTCTTAAATTTCTTTATCTATCTATAAACTAATAAATTTCATAATAGCCAATACTATACATGAATTTCGTGAAAATTCATTTTTTGGCATCAAAATTCATTTTTATACAAATGTTCTTCAATTATTTTATGTAAATATATAATGATTAATTATTACCATGGATAGATGTTAATTCATCTAATTTTTATTCCATATATGAAATTATAATATTCATATTTGGGAAAAATTTCAATTTAACTTTTTATAATATAATAAAATCATCATGTTAAAATTTTTTCAACACTTTGGAGGTTAAAATGGGATGAAAAAGGTTAACAAAAGTGACACCAAAAAAAATAATTATATTTAATTGTGGGGATGAATATATGCTAAACCATAATTTTTCATATATAACACATTTTAGAATTTGTTTCACTTTACATGAGTATGAAAGTCATTATATATCATCAAAATAATTATTTACAATACTGCCAATCCTCCCACTTACAAAAGGAGACTTACCCCACCTCACCTATAAACAATTTTAGAGAACATTAACCCAAATTAACCCCCAAAAAATAAATCTTAAACTGTCATTATCAGGTCATTGAGAATATGTTCTTCCCAAAATATCATTTAATGAATTCATAAGGTGAGGATTAAATGAGGGTATTAAACAATGTGATAAAACTATAAACTGATTTATTTCATGTTTCTTTCATAATAAAACTCATATAAATATATTATAACAATACAAAATAGTTTAAAATTGTATCCTTTCAATAATAAAATTTTATTATATCAATTGTAAACACATTTTCATCCATCCTCCAATTACAATGAAAATGCAAATTTCCCAAATTTTATGTGAAGTATTTTTTTCATCATGACCATAGATGAAGGGTAGAAAATTGGATATAATAAATTAATATGATATTTTTGAAATTATATAGGTAATTTATAGGTAAATTTCTTATTCTATAAATTATTTTAATAATAAATATTCATTTTATAATTTCACATCTTAACATGTGCTTAACAAGATACTTTTTATGTAATAACATCTAACCACTATCTTTAATTTTTCTTTATATAATTCTTCTTGAATATTATTTATCATTACAGTGAAAAGGTTTTGAAATCATTAATCTTATAAAAGAGTGATATTATTAGTCTTATAAATATCTGCTTATCCATTTTTTTAATTATATAATCTTTTTATTTGGGTATTTTTTACCACATATGATAATGATGTTATATTGTTGACGCCATGAATGATTATAAAACATAAATACCATTATAATTATGAATGAATTATAAATTAATGATTTTTTACAAAATTTTAGAAAATTTAAACATCCATCAGAACAACGGAATTAAAAGTGAACAATCCTAGTGATTTTATACTGTCAAACAAAGCTTATCATTGAAGATTAAGTGAAATGAAACGATATCATAACCTTATGAACCCCTTTTTTATGGAATTATATAAAAAATATACATCCTAATTTCTTATAAATATATAACTATTGAGAAATAAATATTTACCATTAGTAGGATAACAAATTTGTATCGGATATTTTTAACCAAAATACCTGAAAATGAACAAAATGAACAATATCGATTTACTTAATATAGAACATATGATAAAGAAAGACAAAAAGGGAATATTAATAATGTAGTAATCCTAAAAAATGATATAATAAAAGTAAATAGATACTCTTATTTTGTTATTCAAGATTGTATAAGTCTTACAGAAAGATTTGGGACATGAGGGAAGGTATTTTTTTTACATTGTTTTAAATTTTACCTGAATGGACCGAAGGCCTTCTTTTTTATTTTATTATGGATAATCCCCATTTTAAGGGTTGAAATGGATCCCACACATGACCTGTAGGCCCGAGGCACATGGCCCGACAAACCCACAATACATGACCCGAAGGCCGAGAGGTATACCATGCCCAATACATGACCCGTATAAGTATAAAAGTTGTAATGTAATTATTTTTCTAATTATATTAAATAGTATACATAAATGTTTTTTCAATTATAAGAAATGAAATCCATCCAATAAATCCTATTATTAAGGTTCATATTTATACTCTATATTATTGAAATTATTTGAGTAGGGTTTAGATAATTGTAGATAATTTAATGTTAATAATGAAATATAATATGGGGATTATATTTTATAGCCCTATTATTGTGAAAGTGGTTTTTGATTACTCATGGGGGATCCATGTTTCTAAATCTACTCATTTTCTATTTTTGAATAATATTCCAATATAGTAAAAATGAATATGAAGTTGTAGGAACTAAGTGGGTCATATCTTTCCAACTTAGGAACCAAAGGCTGATATAATTAAATATGAGTGGTTTTTAGTTTTTTTTAAAACAATTAATACATTATATGAATTATTGAATCTATAAAAGATCATGAAAAAATTATTTAAAAAGGAACATGTTAATATTAAAGCATTTAATAAAAGAACACCCTATCTCTTTTGGTATAACATTATAACAACTAGTATCAAGTTGATAGATAAATACTTTAGAGAACACATATGTTCATTTTGGTTTTAAAGCGTAATAAAATGTTAATTTTATAGGTTACAATTTATAAGGTGAGTCTAGAAGAAAAAATTATTTCTGTAATGTTACCAAGGAGTATAATGAATTGATACCATGAAGTGGAAGGTTTTAATGCATATTTTTCCTAAAATATATTTTTCCTAACGAAATTAGTATTATAATGGAAAGTAAATTATTAAATTTCATGGAAAGGAATGAGTAAATGACTTCGACTAACCAAATTGAATAGTTTTTCAGGGAATATTATTTTTTTCCAGGAGAAAAAATGATAGTTTTTTATAGGTTTAAAAAAATGTTTTATATGATCATTTGAATCTCATGAATTTAAATGTTATATGGAAATTACACATTGTAGTCGGAAGGTTGATATGGAAGTATAGAATATCTTGTATCCCATGACATCATGAAGAAGTATTTAGGGTTGAATATGATATTGAAACATCCAATAAGGAAATTAAAATATAATCCACACACATTTCCAACATGTGGTAAAAAATTAGAGGAAATTATAGAAGGATCCCTAAAGTTTTTATTTTTTCTTAATCTCAAACATTTTCCTCGTGAATGAAAAAAAAGAGAATTTATCAAACTAAAAGTGGGGAAACATGTGGATAATTATAAGAAATATGACTTGTTTGAAATAAATTGTTTCACTATAAAAAATAAGTCTATGATGATTGTTACTCAATATACGATTCATCTAGATAGAAATTATAATGGTGTGGAAATTCCATTTTTTACAAAAAAATCAAAAGATTGTCCATAGAATGAGTTGGTGGTTTACCTCACAATGATTTTACTATATATCATTCTAGTAAATAAATATATTTGTTCAATAGATTATTCTAAATGAAACAGAAAACATAAAAGAATGTATACAAATATATTAGTATAAAAAAACCATTTTCAAATTAATAGGTATATATAGTTGTAACTAAATTATCAAATATATTTATAAATTAATGTGATGTAATTTTATTATTATTTAGTAAATTTTTCTTGTTCTTAAAATAATATTTTACAAAAAAATTATTTTATAATTTTAACATTTTAATAATGAAAAATAAGAGTTTTATTTCCATATTTTGATAAAAATAAATCATATTATTTATGGAATAATTCTTGTTTTTATAATTTTATTGTAATTATAAAAAATAACAACTATTATTTTTGTAAAAATATATTCTCTTATAATTTATTTTTCATTATATATTTTTATTATATTGAATGGTCAAATTTTATAATTTTATAGTATAAATTTAAATAATTAGGCATATTTTAAATATTATCTTAGGATAACATTTTGTTATTTTTATGGAAATATATTTTATAGGTCAATTTAAAAAACTAATATTTTATAAATATCAGGAATTTTAAAAAAATATTATTATATAAGAATGACGTGGAAATTTATTGAACCCTTTTCATGATAAAATGATAATTCAATATAAGAATTTATATATATAAAAATATTTTTTAATTAAAAATACTATATTTGATAATTTATAATTTATATTAGTCTTTTTTATAAAATTTATTTTAGTAACCTGTATAATTGATATTTAAATTTATTTTTTTACCACATTTTGTGAGTAAATGTTATAAAACTAATTTCAAATTTAGAATTCAAATATATATATTGTGAAATAATATTAATTGAATTTTAGGAATGAATGTATGATAACTATGATTAAAGTTAATTATCATTGTAATTTTTAAAGGTTTATTTTTTAAAAGAATAATTTTATTAATTTAGTATAATATTTATCTAATAATAAAAATTGAATAAGTTTACATAAGGTATTTTTTATAATGTTTTTACATATACATATATATTATTACTCATTCACTTTGTAATTAATTTCATATAAAATAAATAATAATAATAGGTGAAAATAGATTTTTTTCTAAAAAACATTATTTTTCTAAATAATAAATATTTTAACTTAAAAGTAAATTATAGTTTTTGTAGAAATTGAATGATAATAAGTCAGGATTAAAATTAGTATAAGAAAAAAAAATTAATGATGGGTTACTTTATATTTCTAGTAACATATAAATTAGTTATTTAATAAGTAGTAATCATTTTGAATCCAAAATTATAAAATGTTATAAATTTAGTTGTAAAAGTTTCGAAGCATGATTTAAACATATGAGAACTTAGGTGATGGAGGCTTTAATGTTTTTCTCCCTTCGTAAACTCCATTATTTTCACATCTAGAACTATTGACCATTTCATTGTGTCATTCAATTATTTAAAAATAATGGGTGTTCATAAAAGTTCATTTTAATCCATTTGTAAAATTGAATCACTAAGAACCTCCAAAAGATACACATCCCCGTCGAACTATGAGTATACATATCTTATTACACAATATTTTAGTATTTATTATATAATGATAAACTTAAAGAAGCCCTAAAATATTGTGAGTTTTATTGTATTTTCATAATTAATTACATATCATAATATCTTTCAAAATAAATTCTACAACATTATTTAAAAACTCTATAACATGTACATATATTCCATGGATCATCAAAAACATCATAGGGTTTTTTAGGGATGTACATTAAAAGGGGGGAGCAATAAGGCCGAGCAAGAGAGCAAATAATTAATATCAAAAGGTAAGTAAATACTTCTGATACAAGGGTCATATAAAGGTAATATAAGGCGAGTGAGAATCATAATATTGAAAAACTAGGAGTGATTTATCTTGATAACATAAAGCAATCAAGGGAATGTGTCTATAGAATAAATAATGAAATCATAAACTTAATTCATTGATAACCACTAAGGAAACATAACATAGTTTTATTAGGATGCCTTCTCATTCTAGATACATAGAATTAATTGATATAAACACATTACCCAATGACTTAGAGGGATATATGATTATGGGCCCACCCAATACCATCATTTCATGTAAATACATATGTCTCCCACATAGATCATGAAACATAAGTATTCCATTAATAAATTTCAAGCACATGATGAAGGAGTTTAAGTTATATATATAATCAACCTATCCATAAATGATATTTACAAATATATTAATCCCCTTGAATAGAAGTTGTTAGATATATTCACAAAAAAGTACTTGGCATGGAAAATCATAAGATAATTTTGGGAAAATAATTATTTATCATAAACTTTAATAGAAGGGACAACTAAAAGATAAATGGGACTATCATTACATTGTAATCATAAGGAAAATAATAGAGATTTCAAAAAACATATCCTAATATAAAAAATTTAAAATCAAAATGAATGGAAAATATAAGGGGCTTCAATAAAGATATTTAGAGGATACATTATATTGTGAGTGCTCTTAAAAATCCATGAGAGGGGATTTATAAGATCATGGGGCCCCCAGGTAATTTTCAAGATAAGTAATGTTAGAGTAACTTCTAACTCAAATAGTTTTTAGTGAAGATAAATGTAATGTTGTGAGATTTTATTTAGAAAAAGAGAGGGTAATTCCTTATTAATTTATAATCATCGGGTTTGGACTCAATATGATAAGGTAATCAAAACTAAAATCCTAATCATGGTTTTTGCAATGGTTTATACCATAAATGAGTGTATTTCAATAATTTATAAGTGTATGAAATGAAAATATTGAAAATTTCACATGGTGATGATGAATATAGTCATGTATACAAATAATTTTTATTAAAACATATAATATAATATATGTTTTTGGACTATTTGTTATGGTGTTATAAAAATTTTCAACTAAAATTAAAAAAAAATTAAATCATAAATATATATCTGGTCATGGTTGCCTTATATGGACATGTTTACATAACCTTTCGGAATTTTTGATGTCAAATTACACACAGTATAATTTTAATGTATTTAATTTATAGAAAAAAATTAGAATGTCTTAGAATATTATGAAAACATCACTATTGAATATTTTTTAAATGCAGATTTCCAAAATAAAATGTATTTTACAAAAATGATTATATTAATATCACAATATAATACTTTAAATAAAAATTAACCATTAATTGAAAAAAAATACAATTTGGTGACATTAATATGGTTTTCAGCTTTATAGAAATTTCATTTAGAATCATAAGATTAAAATTTCATTTTTATTTGATAAATAATATTTGAAAATAATATGTCAATAAAATAAAATTTCATTAAGAAATTTATGAATTCATTTGAAAAAGTGTCTTTATTAAAACTATATATTTTCTAAGAATATAATTGGATTCTCATCATATCAAAATATTATTTTTATAAAACTCACGATTTATTCATTTCACAAATAATAGAAAGGGAATAAATGTAAAACATATTTTATTAAATACAAAAAAAATATTTACATATTAAAACTATTGGGGTGTAGATATATAACACTTTACTACACAAATTAATTCCCTATGTATATGATGTGCGATGGTGAGTTACTCTTGGGGTGGTTCGGCAAACATTGTTTGCATCATAATCTCGATGAGATTAGAATTCTCCTGTAAAATGATTCATTCATGATTTAAATATTTTAACTCATTTATTTATTGGTAAATGGAAATCCTACCGATTTTATCCTCACATTTGATATGATAAATGGGCTTCATAGGGTATGATACTACCGGTTGTGGCCATCATATCCTTTGTTTGTGAAAAATTGAAATTTATCATAAACCAGAATAAAAACCAATCATATGATCACTATGTAATGTGTATACAATAAATATTTATTAATATTGACATGATTTTAAATTTTAAATTATACAACTTATAATGATCCAGAAAAACCAATGTGGTGCATGGGTTTTCTATAACTTAATATTTTAATAATGAATTTACTCATTTCAAAAGGGAATTTCATTTATGAATGTTTGGGTCATTAAAATACCAATATTTGAAACCAATCATAAATTTACTCTTTTATACTTCTATATAATAATAAAAATAACATTTTCCCCAAATGACATCTCTAGACATTAACTTACAAGTAGAATTTCTATAACAACCCGATATTTTATGATAAGTATTGTTTGTAATGTATTTGATGTCATGTGTTTTATGCTAAAACAAGATTATATTGTGCTATACGCCACACTGTATTAGCTTGAAGTATATGCAACACTATTCTTAGATTGTGTTACACACAATTTCAAGTTTGTTTTATAATAGTCATTCTACGCAACATTGAGTATATATATATATATATTAAATATATAAATGGAATACGTTTGTATTCTATTATAAGAAACAACTAAGTATTCTTTCATAACACGCAATCATAACTTGGCTTGCATTACACGCAATCACGACTTTCCTCGATAGCGTGTGTTGTACGCAATATCAGGTTTCACTAAACAATGATATATGGTTATAACATTATTATGAACTAGCCGTTATGAATATTATTAACTAAATTTTGAATGTTATAACATTATTATTTCATATTAATCATTTTCTAGAACATGGAATGTGAACAAAATAATTTTTTTGGGGAAAATAAGTATTTTTTTAAAAATGCAGTTTCGCCACCTTTTAATGGCGCACCCTCATTTAATCTAGTTTTTGACATGTTTATAAGTTCAACTTTAAAAAATAAACTTCTTCTTTTGAAACATGATATAAAAATTTACATTGGATAAAGTTTGGATATTTTTATGATAACTTTCATATTTTAATGATTAGTAAAAACATGCTATATTTTAATTAAAAACAACTTTTTTCATCATAATAATTTATATGGTTAAATTATATAATTTAATGGTTTTAATGTATAAATAGAATATATTTTTACCATTTAATATAATGTATGTCATTATAATTGATTTTACCTTGAATTCGCAGGTTAAATCAATTCAATCTTTTGCAATGTTTTAAACAAAACCCCATTTTCTTTCGACAACGGGATAAATTTTAATTTAATTTCTGCAACTTTTGTGCATTGAATTTGGAAAAAATGGATTCAATATTTGGAATCAGTGTGTCCAAATTATGTTAATAAGATACTTTTTACTTTTGGGCCTTATGAATAGTAACTATGGTAAATTTTATTTACCATAATTAAAGGTAAATCAGGTAATTAAGGGTAAATATAGGATAATAAATTTATCCTAACACCTGCCAAAACCCTATTGGATGACTCAAAGTCGACCCATATAACCTAAGGGTCGGATTATATTCATTTAATGTACTTTTGACCATGAAAATAATTTAATTATAATTAAAACCAAAGAAAGTGACAACATGTCACTTTCTTAATTCTTATAAGTATAATAATTTTACTTTAGTGATAAACTTAATAAAACATTGAAAATGAATAGTCTACAGAAATCTAATAAAATTATATACTTCATATAAATTTATTTATAATTTTTAGGTATTAAATAATTATCATTAATCATGACACAATAGTGATGTTGAAATTATTTTATTAATTAAAATATCAAACAAATGGTTTTAAAAATATTAAAATAAATATTATATGAACTATTTAGTGTGCTACAATAATTTTCTAGATACATATAACATTTTATGAATCTATTAAATCTTTTATTTCGAACATTTCGTCTGTATATATTTTATTTAAATTCAAATAAATGAATAGTGTCAAAATTGACACTATTGTTATTTTATAAAAATAACATATTATAAAATTGTATAAAAATCGCAAAAATATTTAAAAATTATAAATTAAACTTTATATGGTCGAACATGTAATAAAGTGTCAAATTATGGGAAATTAAAAACACATATGTAATTATTTATAATAATTTAAAATTTAGAATATTATTACCACAAATAAAATTAAATTGATAAATAAGGATAAATCAAGTTGATAATGCTTAAAATAAATTCCTAACATGTATAAATTTTATTTGATGATGATATTAAAACCCTATCTCATCTAATATAAGGATATGAGTCATTTTTAAAGTTTTTAATTGGGGTTGGGATTTAATATAAATTAATATTTCTTATATTTCTAAAGGTGCCCCTGTCCTCCCTTATAAAAGAGAACCTCCTACCTCTCCTCCTCACACCAATTGGATCCTTTATGGTCTGAAAACCCCTGACCATTTCACTTCACCACTTCCCTAGAAACATTCCAGAGGTCTATGTCTTCTTCAATGATCAATTTTAGTGCCCTAAGTAGAGGTCTCAAAGAGGCGCCTCAAAGAAGAGGTAATGTCTGTTACCGATTATTTCAACTTAATTTCTTCTTCTACTTCTTCTTATTTAGTTGTTTCATTATGAAGTAATAACATCATTATCAATAATATACTGATGTTTCATTATAATTATGAAACAACCCTATTTCACCGTGTATCCATCCTTCGGAAAACGAAACCATCACGCCTGCGTACGTACGGAATACCATCTCCACGCCGTGGTGTAATCTATTTTTCCACCAACACCTTACATTGATGGGTGTAATGGTATAAAGAATAACTATATATGGTTATTATAACATCATAATAACTCTGATATATTATACCATCCACTCCAATTCTATTCAATAATTATGGGAATGACATCATCGCTTGTTCGTACGTACGGATTACCATCTCCACGACGTGATGAGATTCATTCTCAATGTTAACCATACATGAATGATTATAAAGTTTATATAATGAATAATAATAAAATATATTAAATAATAATGATACTTTATTTATGTATATATACATGTATGTCATCCATTTAGTTTCATTCAATTCAATAAGGAAACAAAAATAGCGTTCATGCGTACGTACGACCTACCGTCTCCATGAACGGTGTATTTCATTCCTTTTATAGATCTATAATATATATGTATATGATAAATATATATTATATATAAATCATGATTTAAATTATGTAATTATTTAATTTAGTATATAAGTAATAATATCAAGAACGAAAAGTCGAAACACAAATGATAAAAGAAATGATTTTACCCAAAACGCTGCTTTAACATGGAATTTACAAAAGAATGGGTAATATAAAGTCATAAGTGAAACTTATATGATAACATAACAAATAATATGAATATGTAATAAGTCAATGACATTATTTAAATCATTATACAGGAGGTTCAGATCCATACGAAGCATATCGGACCTAAGTTAAGGGATAACTTTTCCAATCTCATTTTTATCTGAGATTGTTTGTTCGTAAGTATTTACCAGGGTTATATTTATCATCCACGTACTTGTTTTATAAAAATGTTTTTATGTATTTTTAATGTCATTTTTACCCATTTTTTACTTTTACTACATGGTATGTATGAAATATTGTTTTCACGAGGTACTTTTTGACTTTTTCGGAAAAAGTACGAGAATATTGTTTTTTAACTTATATGACACGAACAGATTTTTATGATTTTATAAAGCCTTATTTTCATGAAGCCTACTAGAAAATATTTCATGACTATTTTCATCAAAATCCTTTTCTTTTAAAATGTCATGACATTTTGTGAAAAACCAAATGATTTTGAAGAAGAAAGGATATTTTCTTCATGATTTCATTTCAAATGTTTTATCAAAACCATTTTTCATCTAAGATGACATTATTTCATATGAGTATGTCTCAAGTATCATGTATCTATGATTTACATGGTTTCAATTTTCTTATTATGAAATGATATCCAGCTCTTTTATATATATTATGTTATGATTGGATGATGTTTATGAAAACCATTTTATTCGTTGGGTTATTATGAATGATGTATGTTTATTTTATGGCACAAGTAAGAATGATTTCATTATGATATGGGTGGGACCCATATCTCCCTCCAATTCATTGGGTAATGATTTATATCTCATGAGATAGACATGGCTGGAATGGAAAGTTAAACTGGTTTAGTAATACAGGACTGGAACGAGGAGTGAACTCGATTCAGAAAGGGACTTTTTTCCACTAAGATGGTCTTGGCAGCAATGCATTGGCTACTATGAAAATAATAACATGTGCTTAATGGTTTCCACAATTACATGTTTTATTACAATGATATTTTATCATGATTAATGTTTCTTTATGATCTATGCCTTATGTACTTCCATGTTTTATGTCACTGCTCACGCTTTTTATGTTTAAACATTATGTTCATGTTTTTAAGTTCAAATGTATAAGATTTGTTTTATTTTATCCATGCTTACATGTACTGAGAATTTGAGCTCACCCTTTATATTTTTTATTTTCCCTAGGATATAAAGAAAGGTTTTAGGTAAGAAAAAAAAGGGGAAGGTCTTTATGGGAGATGTAGATGATCTTTCACCACGATTAGAAGATTATTTTTCTGCGTTTCTAAAGACACTAATCTATTACAATCCTTGTGTGTCTGTTTTTGTTATGTATTAAATATTCCGCAAATGTAATGTAACATCCATGTATGTCAAGCTTTGGGTCTCTACAGTTGGTATCAGGGGAACGGTTTAGTTAACCTTTTGAAACTAGGATGTGAAAACTTTAGTGAGATCCCTAGAGATATTTATATCATATGTCTAGGGATGTCCCTAAGGATAAGTATAAGAATATGTTATAGTCATATAACTAAGGTAACGATCATAGAATTTAACCTAAGATGTTAGATATTAACGATATTCCCCCTTTATTATGTTGGTTCCCCTAGTATGATTTTTGCCTCTCACAGTATTCATTTTGGGTTTTAGAAAATGGCCGGAAACATGAAGAATCACGATAATGGAGGATATGATGGAAAATGGAATGATATTCTTCATGAGAAACCAAATGAAAAGGGAATTGGAAATCCAAACATCGTTATTATTAATAATCAATAATCTCATAATATGATCAATAATCTCAACTTTGGTAAGTTTCCCAACTCAGATAATAAGAGAAATATGGAGTTTTATGATGATCATAGAGGAAAGAAAGTTCAATTTCCCTCATGTAAATCATGTGGGAAGAGGCATCATGGAGATTATTTCAAAGGAACTGGAATATGCTTTGGGTGTGGAAAATAATGACAAAAATCCAGTAAGTGCAAAGGAAAAGGTTCAGTTAACATCATGGACAAGGATAATGGTATTACTAGGACATCAATAATGATTAGATGTTCTAAATGTGGAATGTATGGGAATTATGAAAACCAATTCCCTAATGGAAAATCTCATGAAGAGAATCTGCATGGTCATATGGGTAGTATTTATGTGGATGATGATGAAGAGACTACAAATGAAATATGATATAAAAGAAATGATGAAGCTCAGTCAGTGGTTTAAAAATTTAGTGGAATGATTGTATGTTTATAATGAATAATGTATGGTACTATGGAATAAAGAATCATCTAAGGATGGTTACCCTATTTTTTTCCTAAATTATTTGAAATTATATGTTTAATGGTACCGGTAACCATGGAAGGTTATTCATATATTTTTGGAAAGTAGATGATATGAGCATAATGAAGGGATAATAAGATAATGTGATGTTTGATTGTATTCATGAGCTCATGACTGATATAAGGAATAAGTGATATTATGGTTTGATTATATAGATTTTTTTGGGAGTTTGGTATGTGGAAAGAGTTACCTTTTGACAGTATTCATGTTTTTGCTAAAGTTATATGGTAATTTATGTTTCAAGAGAATATATGACTACGGTATTCATGTGTTTGGAATACAACCAAGAAGATATATCTTATGATATATGTGGGATAAATACTTGTATTCACATTCATGGAAGATAACCTTTCTAGTAATTGTTTTCAATATACTATGGTCTTGGACCGAAGTATTTTAGATAATCCTAAAGATTGGAATGGATTATGTTGGGAATAAGTTAGTATTGTTTAAGGATGGAACTTTTTTTGATATTATTGATGGGATGTTATAGTAATGTAGTTTTAGAAAAAGGACAACCTGCAGGATGGCCGACAGCCCATCGCGTCGGACAAGGCTGTGGGAATCGAACCCAAAACTGAAGTGAGACTGGCCTTTATTTCATACCAATGGACTATAAGAAGTCCATGTTTAGTAGAAACTAGTTTTATTTTGTTAATAGGCATTATAAATGAAGTATAAGTTCATTTTTGGAACCATATACAATTAATCTCACCATAATTGTTTCGCACGGAATCCGGGGATGACCTCCTCGACGGGAGATTCAAACGTTCGATCGGTTTCTAACGGGTTTGTTCGTAGAACCGGAAACATCCAATGATTCCACATCCGTTTGGACCTACTTTCCAAAGGCAGGCGCTCATTAGCTTGTGGACTAATGAGGCTTAGGAATTTGAATTGGTCAAGAGGATGGGAGGTCGGACTCATCACACCTTTTTGAGGGGAATTATTGTCTACTTCGGGACTCTCTTTATAGATTTAAGTTATGTTCGTGAATCCTTATTACATTACCAAGTATAAAATGTGCTTTCCTTTAGTTTTAACAATCAATGATTAAATATGCAAGAAATTTAGAGAATCATTTATATGTATTCGAGGTTCTTCATCAATAGAGAATCATCTATATCTGTTTAGAGATTCTTGGTCAATGGTATCCTTCAAAACATTTATATAAAAGTCTCTTGGTCATTATGATGACCAGGCTGGTTTTAAAGCCACTCAGTGGGGCACTTGAAGTTTATCGTCATTCAGAAGGACAGAGATTATTTCAAAGTTGGGATCGAACCCATAAATGGGCCACCTACGTATCATTTGTTTTGGAAAAGGAATCAGAACCCATGTAGTTCGAGAAGTGGAGTATGATGTTTATGATTGATGGCTCAAAGATGAATGTCATAATTACTTTTACACTCTAAGCTCACGTGAGTCATGCTCGGTGTGAGAAACAAGAGGTATTGGTAAAATTTAGACAATTGTGCCATGAAAGATGCAATCATAAGAATTTGTTTGGGGCTTATGTATGGATGACTGCCCAGATAGATGAAGGTTTTAGGATTTAATTTTAGGGAGAAAATCCATGAACAGGGTCCATAAAGTTATATGTGCTTCATGGAGATTTGAATACTCTAATATTAGGGCTTACTCTTAAGGAGGATGCCCAAGTTAGGAGGGGATTTATGATTGGGTTTTACTCCTGAAAAGGAAACCCAAATCAAAGGTAAATTATGACTGGTTAAGAGAATTTTAAGGGGACTTGGGGCTTACTCCTGAAAAGGAGGCCCAGGGTTATGACTGAGTCTTATTCCTAAAAAGGAGACCCAGGTTAGGGGACTTGGGGCTTATACTTTGAAAGGAAGCCCAAGATTATGACTGAGTCTTATTCCTGAAAAAGGAGACTCAGGTTAGGAGACTTGGGGCTTATTCTTTAAAAGGAATCCCAAGGTTATGACTGAGTCTTATTCCTGAAAAAGGAGACCCAGGTTAGGGATTAAGGTTTGGGGCTTATTCCTGAGGAGGATTCCCATATTTGAGGTTGGGGCTTACTCCTATGAAGGATGCCCAAGTTAAAGAATTATGATTGGGGCTTACTCCTGAGGAGGATGCCCTAGTTAAAGGTTTTATCATTGGGGATTATTCCTGAAAAGGAGACCCAGGTTAAGATTATCTCATCTTAAAGGACGAGGTTGAATGAATGAACTCTCTGTATTTTAGTGACATAAGGATATTTAAATCACTAGACTTTGAGAGAGATTCCACAGAATTCCTTTCAGATAAGAAAGTCAAATCAAGAAATCATGCCATAAATGGCTTTGAAGAGTGTCTTGAAGACTGAATATTGAAAAGTAAAGGTGAAATGGCTTAAGAGGGGTAAAAATGGGCAAGATGGGAACCCAAAAAGATAGGGGCGCGCAAGTCTCGCAAGGCGCGCAAGGCTTCCATGGGCGCACAAGTATTGGACGAGCAGGTATACCGGCGCGACACATAGTGTACTTGCGCGATTTTCAACCAGCATTGAAATACTTGAGCGACTCTTTTTTAAACCCTTTAGAATTTTCTTGAGTTTCTTCCAGAATAGGGACGTGCAAGTTATATTGAAGGAAATAAGTCGGTGCGCAAGTGTTTGATAAGTTTCAACACTTAGGCCTTCCTTCTTCTCTTTAGATCTTCCGTTCTAGGTAAGAAATTACCTTAGAAGTGTTCCGGAAGCTTTGAGAAGAGACTTGGGCATCGGGAGCTTCAATCTGAGTTTCTGGAAAAAGATCTTTTCGAATGGGGCCCCCACAGGGTCTATTTATAGGCAAAAGAAGACCCCGGGCAGTTACCGGGCGGTTGCCAATTAGGCCGTGCAAGTCACCTGCGCGACCAAGGTAGCCGCGCAAGTACACTTGCGCGCCAGTTAGATAACTTGCGCGGTGAGGTTTCTGTTGATCCTTTCTTCCTTCCTTTGTTGATTTTTGATGTTTTCTTCAAAGGCTGAATCACTTTGAGCTCATATATTCCCTTTTCCGATCTTTAGATTCTGTGACGAAAGGAGCGTCAACAAAAGTCCCCCCTCAGAGTTAGATCTGGAGAGAAATGAGGATTTGACTCTGATGAAATCGAATCCCTCCAAAGGAAAAGGGAGGCGCGCAAGTCTGCAGTGCACAGAGGGCAGCGCGAAAGTTTGCGTCGCGCAGGCCTTAAGCGCTCTGGGTGCGGCGCACAGGTAGGCTTCCCGGCCTATAAATACACGACCTCACCTCCGTACAAGTATCTGGATTTCCGGACTTCATACCTTCTCAAGCTCTCGACGCGCAGGTCACCTTAGCCGCACAAGTCTCTTTTCCACTGTCCCCTCGCTGTCGCGCTCCTGTAAAGGTATTCGTATTTGCGCGGTTTAGACTTGAGCGTCAAAAACTAGCGCGGAATCTGAAATACTTGTGTGCCATTGTTTGGATTTGCGCGACTTAATGCCTTGGCCATTTTTTTCCGAATTCTTTCACAAATTTTAAAAAATAAACCCATTTAAGAGTTAAATTTGTTCAACTTTTGTGCAGATTCAATGGCTCCTAAGGGAATTGGAACGGCTGATGAACTGGCTAGCAAGCGGATTGATGACATGATGAACATTATTGGCCATGATTACTATGATATCTGCGACAACACTTTCCCAGATTTGGATAAGTACTTGATGAAATATCATCTTAATTTCCCACAGAGCATCTACCTGTCTCTGTGTCTTCATGGTCATCTGCAAGGAGTCAATGTTCCAAATGCAGACAATTATACACCTGAGACGCAGCTGCACTGCTACATATTTATTTCGGTTATGCTGTGTATTAAGAGTAACAACAATGGTGTGAACTTTCAAATTCTTCCTCCATGTCATTCCCTTGCAGATATGAAAATGGCAAACCCATGGGCTGAAATTTTTTCTTCTAATGGTTGGTGGAGAGAAGACAAACATGATATTATAGCAATATCTGAAAAGAATACTCTCTCCAAATGGCTCTTTACTTCCAATGCTCCATTCTCAAATCCATGTATCCATCTTCAAAGTCTCTTGGGCAGAAACAGAGTCACTGTTTGATCAGCAGAAAATTTTCACACACCACATTCAAGAACATCCTTTTACAATTGTTCCAAGAAGAGCTGGTATCACTGCATCTCTTATTGTATCCAGTTGAATGAATTAATTCTAGGTGGTTGCTAATGAAGATCGGGATGCCGTAAATCAAATGAAGTGTTATGTTGAAAGCCTCTTATAATTCTTGAAAGAAGAGAAGAGACTCCAGTCTGTGGATGTCCTTCTAACTATTGAGTATCAATGAAAAACACTTTTGTCTTCAATAATTTGTATCTTCATTCTTCCATTGCCTGCTTCAAATTTACTTAAGCCAATGGGCTTAGTAATCATAGTTTGATTTTTACTAGGATTATTACAAATAACCCTACAAACTTTGAATCTTTTAACTGCTCAATATTACCAAAATCATACAAAAAAATGTATATTTAGTGAGCTGGAACTTGACTTTTATTCAGAGTTCCTTTGTCTTTTGTGTGGGCAGTTTAAAGTCATGCACGCCGGACATAAAGGGGCTAATGTTTAAGGTCGAAATAGCTTTGACCGAAATGGATTAAAAATGGATTCAATTCCTTGATAATTTATCTGAAAACATATTACCATACTCAAGTATGAGGGAAAAAATGTAAACTATGGCTTAAGAATATTTGAATCTGAGGAATGATATGAAAAAGAGCTAAAAGGCATTAGAAGAAGTAGTTTCCAAGAATGAAGTTACTATTATTTAACAAAACCCGTTAGGGGGTTGAAATATGCAGGGCCACCTATGGGCATTGGCTGCATGGTCAAATAAATAGCATCTTTTGGCTGACAAGTCTGTTATGTGGACTGTTAATGCAAGGCCACCTATGTGCACGTGCTGCATAGTCAGGAAAAAGAACTCCCGGAAATTTACTTTCCTAGTGCTAAAAGCCAGTGAAAGTTTATGGAGATTCAAATTTTCTAAATTATAGAGTTTGTTGTATGGAAAGAGGTACTTGAATATGGAGAAGATATTTCCGAATAAGAACATCGAAGAACTGGATGAATATCACTCCTACGAAGGTCTGACCCAAACGTAGGGAAGAAGAATAAACCATAGACTTGAATACTTTCAGATCATGAAAAAGGATATGGGACAAATATTTTAAGGATGGCTATTTTTTGCAGATCCCTACATACTGTAGTTTAAGAAAAATAAGGACAAAAGAAGCATTCTTCCCAAGAATGAAGTTACCATTATTTAACAAAACCCGTTAGGGGGTTGAAATATGCAGGGCCACCTATGGGCATTGGCTGCATGGTCAAATAAATAGTATCTTTCGGCTGACAAGTCTGTTATGTGGACTGTTTATGCAAGGCCACCTATGGGCACGTGCTGCATAGTCAGAAAAAAGAATTCTCAGAAGTTTGACATTTTTGTGATTAAAAGTCATGAAAAAGGGTTATGAAGATCTGAAAATATTTAAGGTTAGGATTATAACACATAAAGATGGGTATTGTCCAATGTATATAGAGATACATAGGTCAATGATAACCATAATCAAGCTGTGGCTGGGTCCTGAAAACCTGGACTTCACTACGTATCTCATAAGAATGAGAATCAAGCCATACGTAGTTTTTGAAATGCAGTTTTAATGTCGTGCAGGATGAAAGTATGAGTGATCTTAGTTTAGGGTCATAGAATTCGGACCATAATAATGAATACACAGTGTGTGTTTTCATGAGGACTTTTCAGCCAAGGGACTGAAAGTGAAATTTGGGGTTAGGCCCAAAAGACATGGGATTGGATTCGAGGGACACTCGAATGTTCCTATGTATCCCATAAGGATGGGAATCAAGTCCACGTAGTTCTAGAATTACCCTTTGTACAAATTTGGTTCGTACATTTGAAGGGTGAAAGGGGAATTTAGTGCAATGATGGTTTTAACCTAAGATAAAAAGTTTAGGCATTACCATGTATGCACGTAGTCTTTTGAAATGAAACATGATTGAAAAAAATCAATGTCAATAATGGTTCCTTATCAAATGAGGGAATCAAAGAATATTGTAGTTTATTGTCATACCTGACAAAAGTGTGGTATATTTTAACGTCATATAACAAGGACGAAAGTGAATCAATGTAAAGATATTGATTCCAGGGGCGGTTTTACAAATCATCATCATATGAGATGGTGGTGAACCGATGTGAAGAGATTGTTTTTGGGCTTGAACCCTGGGAGGTTGCCTACATACCCAGCCTGGAGGTCAAGGATCAAAGTCCTTGTAGTTCAATTAAATAATGAATTAATGATCAAGTTGTTCTTGTGGACAATGATCTAAAAAAAATTATTGGGACTTACACATGGTTAGTGGCCCAAAGGGAATGTTATGGTTGATGTTCGCTCTAAGCTCACGTGAGTCATACTCGGTGTGAGAAACAAGAGGTAATAACAACCTTAACGATGCACAGTTTAATGTCATGTAGGACATAAAAAAAGGGACTATGCAGTTTAAAGTCTTGCAGTTAGGAATATTGGTGCTGCACAGTTTAGTGTCATGTAGCAGGGACAAAATACAGTTTAATGTCATGTAGGACCTATCAAGGATTTTCTGTACAGTTTAGCGTCATGTAGTTAGGACGATGGGGAAAAAATAGTTTAACGTCATATTGGACGAAAGGGGGACTGTGTAGTTTAATGTCATGCCGCAAGGACAAAATAACACACCATTTATGTCATGTTGGACGAAAGTGTGAATAGTTTAAGGTCATATGCATGGACCGTGGATGGTGCAGTTTAATGTCATGCTGGACCTTTGATGATTATATAGTTTAACGTCTTTCCGGACGTGAGGGACTTTTATACATTTTAGCATCATGTAGTTTAGGACGTCACAGTTTAACGTCTTGCTGGACATAAGGGATTTGCAAAATAGTTTATGGTCATATACATGGACCAGGGATGATGCAGTTTAAGGTCATGCTGGACGGTTTAGGGAACTTTTTCACAGTTTAATGTCGTGTGGGACGATGTTGCAGTTTAAAGTCATACTGGACCATTGCTGTATAGTTTAACGTCATATAGCAAGGAAGAACTGGTGTTGTACAGTTTAAAGTCATGTAGCTAGGACTAAGGTGAAACAATATGAGGATATCAGTTCTGGGGACTTTTTACAGTTTATCGTCATGCTGGACGTTGGAAGTGCCACACAATTTAATGTCATGTTGCTAGGACACAATATAGTTTAATGTCATCTCGGACAAAATATAGGATCTTCTGTACAGTTTAATGTCATGTAGATAGGAAATAATAACAGTTTAATGTCATGTAGGACAAAAGTGTGAATCTAATGTGATTGTTTTGGATCTAGGAACAATATTTTGTGTTTATACAAAATACTTCTTCAGAAATCTGGCATTAGTTGGAGTCGTGATGTGTTCTCCATCCATTGAGATCAGAGAATACGCTCCATTGGAGTAGACCTTATGTATTGAATAATGTCCTTCCCATTTTGGTTCAAGCTTGGGAGGCTTCTTTCGTGGTATCATTGGTGCTCTGAGAACCAATACCAATTCTCCCTGAATGAATTAACGAAGACGAACTTTTTTGTTAAAAGCTCGTGCTATCCGATTCTGATAGATTTCCAAGTGGTGCAAAGTTCACAATCTTTTCTCATCTAACTGTTCCAATTCATTCAACCGCTTTTGGGATTGCTCATCTGTTGATAACTGATCAAAAATGGCTATACTGAGTGAGGGCAATTGAACTTCAATTGGAAAGACTGCTTCTGTTCCATATACCAATGAATATGGAGTAGACTGCGTTGCATTGCGTGTGGTAGTCCGATAAGCCCATAAAGCATGAAAGAGTTTATCAGGCCATGACCTCTTATCTTTATCCACCATCTTTTGCAGTATATTTGAAAAAGTCTTGTTGAAGGCCTCTATCTGGCCATTAGCCACTGCATGATTTCGTGATGAATGGTTGGACTTAATGTTGTATTCTTGATACAATTTCTTTACCTCAGAAGAACAGAAGTTGGTGTCGTTGTCCGTCAATATGGTATGAGGGACACCAAATCTAGTAATGATGTTAGACTTGATGAAGCTAACAATGCATTTAGAACTGAATTCTTTGAGAGGTACTGCCTCTGCCCATTTGGAAAAGAAATCAGTAGCAGTAAGAATGTACTTAAACTGCTTGGCCGTAGCTGAAGGGTAAGGTCCCACCACATCCATTCCCCATGTGGAAAATTGCCATGAGTATTTAGCTATATGAAGCAACTCTGGAGGTTGATGAATGAAGTTGGAATATACTTGGCATGAATGACGCTTCTTTGTGAAATTAACACAATCTTGTATCATTGAAGGCCAGAAGTATCCAAGCCTTCGAATTTGATTAGACAATCTATGTCCAGACTGGTGGGCACCACAGACTCCTGCATGCACTTCTTTTATGACAGCCATTTTCTCTTCACCATCAATACATCTGAAGAGAACTCCATCAAAACCACATTTTAGAGAATTTTCTCGAGGTGGTTTGGACCATCATAAAGAGTAAAATTGACCACACGTCGCCGAATTTGTTCTTTCTCGGCTCTATCAGGTGGAAGTGTTCCATTTTGAAGGTATTCCTTGATAGGTGACATCCATCCTGTAGTATGACCATAAGGTTCAGGAATGGGACTAATTTCATTAATTTCCTCTGTTCTGACTAGAACATAAGGTGAAATTGCGCGACGGTGGGCAATACAGATGGTTGTCTCGTCCCGATTTGGATCTGCTAAAGTTGTGGCTATATTATCCAGTGCATCAGCTTGAGCATTTTGTGATCTTGGGATATAAGAAAATGTCGGTTCTGAAGGGAATTCCAACATTAAATCTCTGACGTAATCATACAAAGGAATTAATTCTTCTTTTCTGATGGCATAATCCCCAATGACTTGTTTGATTACCAGGTCTGAATCACCTTTCACCTTTAAGTGATTCAATTGTTCTTGAAGCGCTAACTCCAAGCCTGTAATGAGAGCTTGGTATTCAGCTTCATTATTGGTACCACCTTCCCACAACAAAAAGGAATAAGGTAACACTGCCTTATCTGGAGAAATGAGCACAATTCCTAAACCAACTTTGTTGAATTTAGGATTTTCCATTTTCTTCCCTGTTGGACTTCTAGAAGCACCATCAAAATACATTTCCCATGTTTGAGGACTCTCTTGAATAGAGAAAACTTTCTTATCAGGGAGTTCGATATTTGAATACGTGTCTTCCACTAAAGGATGTTCAGCCAGGAAATCAGCCATAGCTTTTCCCTTAATTGCCTTTTTAGACACATACTAGATGTCGAACTGCTGTAGAATAACCGCCCACCTTGCCAGACGTCCTGTAAGCATTGGACGACTAAGGATGAATTTGAGTGGATTATTATGAGATACCAATTGGACCTCGTGATGTTGCAGGTAGTGTCTCAGTTTCTGAACTGCAAAGATTAATGCTTGGCAGTACTTTTCAATACTCCAATACCGGGTTTCTGCTTCAAGCATAGTTCTACTGAGATATTAGAGACTATTTTCATTCCCAACATCATTCTTTTGAGTGAGAAAGGCACCCAATGATCACTCTAAAGCTGTCACATAGAGGATACGAGGCCTACCCTCAACAGGTGGCATGAGTACTGGTGGACTCAAGAGGTATTTCTTGAGAACATAAAATGCTTCTTGACATTCTTCAGTCCACTGGTAAGTGACTCCTTTCTTCAATAATTTGGTAAAGGGTAAACTTTTGCCTGCCAAATTGGCGATGAAACGCCGAATATAGGCTAAGTTTCCTTGAAGTCCTCTTAATTCTTTCAAATTCTGAGGAGGTGACATACCAAGGATTGATTTGGTCTTCTCAGGATCGACTTCAATACCAAGATGGCGTACAACAAAGCCGAGGAATTTTCCTGGGGTTACCCCAAAAGCACATTTTAAGGGGTTCATCTTCAAATTATGTTGTCAAAGCTTGTGGAATACGACTTCCAAATCAGCCAAGTGATCAAAACGTTGTTTGAATTTAACCACCAAATCATCTACAGAGCATTCAACAAATTTCCCTAGAAAAGGTTTGAAGATACGATGCATGGCGCGTTGATATGTTGCACCTGCATTCTTTAAACCAAAGGGCATCACTCGATAACAAAACACACCTTTAGGAGCTCGGAAGGCTGTATATTCCTCATCTTCTGGGGCCATTTGGATCTGATTATATCCAGAATATCCATCCATGAAAGAAAGTACTTCATAGCCAGCCGTCGCATCAATTAAGAGTTCTGTAATCGGAACTGGGAAATAATCATTAGGGCAATACCGATTAAGATCTATGAAATCGATGCAAACCCAAATTTGTCCATTCTTCATCTTTACAGGGACAATATTAGCCAACCACTTGGGATATTGAACTTCTCTGACGAAGTTAGCTTTGATAAGCTTATCCACTTCAGCCTCGATTTTGGAAGCATAGGTTGGGTGTGTTCTTCTTGCGGCTTGCTTGAATCCTCGATGTTCTTTTGGAAAACCGAAATGATGGGTGGCAACATCAGGATCAAGGCCAGGCATCTCTGTATAATTCCAAGAAAAAATATCTTTATTTTTCTTTAGAAAAGAAATATACATCTCTTGCTCTTCAAGGGTCATGGCCGCACTAATTAAAGTGGGGCGTGGATCTTTCTCTGTACCCAGATTTACTTCTCTGAGTTCATCCACAGTGGTAGAGATACCCTCTTCAAATACTGGAGGAGCATCTCTAAGATCTTCCTCTTCCTATTCATCATGTGTTATTTCTTCCAGTTCTACTTGCAAAGTAGATGAAAAAACGAAATTCTCATGATCATAAGAGATGTCAAAATTTTCACATTTTGAAGAAGAAGCTTCCATTTCCGACCCTATTGATAATAAAGGGTCTTCTTTGGGAAATAAAGAGTAGATGATGGATTGAGAATCGACATCATTATTCACCTCTAATGTTGCTATAACTTCTTCTGGCCTGATTGGCGAAGTATAGACTTGTTGGACTTCAGCAGATGAAATGAAAATGTTACCACTTATGATTTCATCACTGTTTGGTAGGTTACCAATTTCTCCCATGTAGTCTGGCTCAATTGCCTTAATTGACATTATGGATCTTTCCATAAATTTATTTTGATTTTGTCCTATTTTGTCAATTTGAATGATAGGTAACACATAATCTATACTCACATGTGTAAATGGATTTATTGGAATTTTCTCCAAACCATATGGAGCATTAACTTTGGTAATTTCCTTCATTGTAGATTTTTCTCTTCCCTTCATGTGATAAAATTCTTCCTCAATGTATTGAGACTCACATGTCTTGAACGGGGTCTTATCACCATACAATGTCCCAACTTGACCATTGAAACAGTATTTGAGAAATTGATGGTATGATGAAGGAATAGCTGCATGCTGATGTAGCCAGGGTCTTCCAAGCAAGATTTTGAAAGCTGAGTCTTGATCAACAATCATGAAATCCGAATTGGAAACAAGATCTCCAAACTGAGTTCTGAGCGTAACTTCTCCCAGTGGTTCTTGTTCATTTTTATCATATCCTTGCAACATCATGGTAGAAGGAGATAAATCAGATTCCGTGAGGCCCAATCGACGAAGTGTGCGAATGGGCATGAGGTTGACTCCTAAACCATTGTCAATGAAAGCTCTTCGAACATCTATACCATTGACTTCGCCAGATAAGTACAAAGGTTTTATGTGCCAATGCACAACATCATCTTCATCTTTATCAGTAAAAGATATCACTGCATGGCATTCCTCAGGATTATTCTCTATGTGATAGATTTCAGCTGCAGCAATTTCAGCTTCAAACTCCTGAGGACTTGACAAAGCTTCGATGAGTGCTTCCCGAAGATCTCTTGACAGATTCAAAGCATCCAAAATTGATAACTTGGCTGGTACTTGGGCCAAGTGTTTCAATATATCATATTTTTGATCTAGAGGTCTGCGTTTCCCAATAGGAATATGCGGTTTAGCAGGTACCTTGGAAGCAGATGCTTTGGAAGCTGATGCATCTTGTATTGAAGTTGGCAACATCTTTGGTTTTGGAAGATTAGACTGATTAGATCCATTTATTTGCTGAGATAAAGAAGATGGAACCTTTAATCGGTCTTCCAAAATAACTGTGCCGAAGCTGAGTTGGCCATTGGTAGAAGAACTTTCTTGTTCTTTTTAAGCTCGCTGAAGGGCTCTACCACGAGTTTCTGCTACATATACAGTGCTAGCAGGGGTAGAATTAGAGTAGTGGCTTCGGAAAGATCCACGTCTTCCAATATATCCTGAACCTCTAGAACTTCCTCAGGTTCCCTTATTTGATACAGGGAATTCAGGCTCATCAAGACTGGAATATGAATCTGTTAATTGAATCATATTAACAGAACCAAAGATTAACTCTTCGTCTGATAAAGACTCTGCCTGGTTAACCTGTTTAGGTTGTGCCGTTTGGTGGGACGGTGCCCGTGGCTTCGAAGTAGATGGCATGAAATCTGCCAGAGTCAAAGACAATTTAGGATTTGCTCTATACTCATCTTCTCCTGATTCCTCTTTCTTCTTTGAATTGCGCTTCCCTTTTGAGGATTTGTCTTTTGATGGAGGCTTTACTGCAGCTTTTGTAGGAGACACAATTGGCTTCTTCAATTGTGTTCGCAAAATGGAATGGGTCCGATTGATTGTCTTTCTGACCATCCAATCATCATATTTTTTCGCAGTTTTGCTTTTGACTTCCTGCCACTTGCCTCCTTCCTCTGGATCTGTAGCGGTAATACATGCTACATGAGCTGAAGAACCCTTCAATTTGACTTGTTCCAAGTCGACCATCTTTTGCAGGAGGTCTTTAAAGACAAAACACTCCTGGATGGGATGCCCCAACATTTCATGAAAGGGACAATAATTGGGACGGTCTTCATCTCCTTCCTTGTTTGGCCTCTTCGGCACTGGTAATTGAACCAAATTATTTTCCAGAGCTGAAATGAAGTAACCAGGAACTTTCTCACTTCGTAAAGAGTAAGTTTTACTCTTCATATACTCAAATTGTTTTCGTCGTTGATCTTTTTGATCATTTGGACGAAACAACCTTTGTTGTTGGCGTTCAGGAGGTGGAGCCCTTCGAGAAGATGAAGGTTTTGATGTAGAAATAGGTACAGGTGCTTGTTTAAGCATAACTGTAGCAGTTTCCGCTTTACCCATTCTCCTTCCTGGAGCTGATGGAATTACACGAGATTTAACCTTAGCCTGTATAAGGGAATCTTCAATCTGTTGAGCGATTGAAGTAAGGTCTCGAAACCCTCCTGTGTATTTCACAGGGATCAATGGCGTGCGTAATTCGTCACTCAAATTTGCCACACAGATTGGCAACAATTCATCCTGAGGGAGTGCTAAACTCAAGGAATACGTTAATCCCTTCCAACGAGAAATGAAATCAGAGACTCTTTCATTCTCCCTTTGCTTGCAGTTTGTAAGATCGAAAACTGTTGTTTTTGGCAAAGTTGAGCTAAACTAAAGAAGGAATTTTTGACGAAGATCCTCCCATCCGATGACTGACCGAGATTGCAAGCATGTATACCAGACAAAAGCTGGTCCTTGCAAGGTTCGCACGAAGCATCTGAGTTTCACTGCTTCTTGCTGCTCTGGAGTTCCCATCATAGGATCACAACAAGACACGTAATGCATCAAATGTTGTTCAGGGTCGCCTGATCCATTGAAAGTAGGGAAAATAGGGTTTCCAAAACTGGATGGAGTATAAATTGAATCTACCCATTCAGGGTAAACTTTCTTTTTAGGTTGAACTTGCGCCCGTTTCCCTTCCATAGTTTCTAACCGAGCTGTTAATGACTCAATAGTAGTTATTAACTTTTGAGAAACGTCAGGTTGAACTTGGTTTTGGGTAGGTGCAATGAATGGAGCTTGGACAGACGTGGTGGTTGGTGCTGCAACTGAGGGTAGTGCTGCCAACCGTTGTTGCATTTGACCCGTAGGATTAGACCTCTGTGGGTGTACTGATAAAGGAGGATATTCTTGATCCATCTCAGTAGTTACAACAAATTCCTTCGGCTATTGGACTTCAGAATTCTTAAGAAGAAGACTACTCTGAAGTAGTTCTGCATTCAACCTTCTTAATTCTTTCATTTCTTCCTCCTGTTGTGCAAACCTTTGCTCTAATGAGAGCGACTGACCTCCTTCAGAGGAAGGGTGAGAAGTAACCTGATTCTTTACTTATCCCTTATTGGATCCTTTTCGGAGAGGGGGAAGTGGGTTACTTGAAGGAATACCCAGATTTTGGGTAAGCCTTTGATTACGTGTGCGCACACCTTCTTTATTTAGGTCTGTGTGTGTGACCTCTTGAGCAGGAACCTCTTCGTCTGATCCCTCTGATTGAGCCTCATCTGGTGAATCAGCAGCAACGGAATTGATGAAATTAATGGATGCATATTTCATGGAATCCTTTCTATCAGCATTTCTGTGATATTGTCTCCTTCCATGTCCATGATGAGACATGGCATTCCGTTGACTTGATCCCTCATGAATTTCTTGGAGAACCGTCACTTGGAGAGAATCTACTGACAGCTTGGCTCTTCGTTCCTCTTGAGGCTTATTCCCTAATCGAGAGAATACTGACTTTCTCTGAGGGAGGGATTGAGGATTTGAAAAAGTCCCCAGTCCGGTGGACTGGGGATGTTCCTGCTGCTTCCGCTCAACTCCTCGAATCCCATTCGTTGACTCTGAGGGTCGGGTTAGAGAAGTCCCCATTCTAGCAAGCTGGGGTGTCTTTTGACATGCTATGTCTGAGATCTTCTTAAAATCTCTCTTGATCTTGTGAATCTTAGTTCGGAAATTAGCTGGATGCATTAACCTGTATCCACTTTTATCACCTGGTTCAACAGACTGTTGGATGATTTTCGAAACATCTGTCATTTGATGACGTGTTTGCTCCAGACGAGAGGCTTGTGCAATATTCTCGCCTGCTTGATGTAGGAGCAATTCAACGACTTGTTCTCTATATACATGATTTTGAAAGGAACTAGTTGAAGCCTATTCTTGAGAAAGCTTTTGATTATGAACAAAGCCCATTGACTGTGGCTGGCCATGGGCAATAACATTGCATGATACCATTTTCGGCGGGCTTTGCTGACCGGAAAGCACTGTGAAATGTAGTGCTCCGTGAACACCCCATCCTCTGATATGAACATCAGATGGAGCATTGTCAATTAACTGACGCAATTTTCTTAGTGCGCCAAGGCATGAATGTTGAAGGGTTCTCTGTTGCTTTTCAGCCTTCGGATACCGAGAGACTGATAGAGATTCCAAATCAATCTGGCGTTGTAACCCTTCTATTATCTTAAGATGATTTTCATATTCATCGTAATATAATACATTCTTCTTTAATTGACATAGAGTTTTCCATATGTTGAGACGAATATCATGGATTCCATCATCCGTCAACATCTTTGGAATGTCGTACTGAGAGTCAGCCAAAGGCCAAAACATGACTGGTACTTTACCTTTTTCCAGTTTTTTCCTCATGTTCAGCATTTCCTCTTTATCATTAAATGAAGATTCTTCTACCTGTTTGGACCAGAGTTGGTGTTTCCTTGTTTCTTCATCGGATTCAACAAGATTGGTAGAGAAATCACTATTCATGCTGGAAGATGAATGACCCAGGGATGGTTCGGAGAATAACCTGAACCCCAGGCTATCTTCTGATGGAGAAAGAGTTTCACCTGCCAATAGTATAGCATCAGACATGACTGGTTTTACATTTTCAAGTGCCTCGAGATAGGAGGGCTTTCTCGTCACTACATTGCCTTCTGAAGAATTTTCGAGACAACGTGAATCACTACTGCGGAGAGGACTTTCGCAGCGAAGTTCATCACCATGAGGAGGACCGTCATGATGGCTTACAACAAAAGATGAAATCTCTTGCTCCTTGGTATTCTGACCACACAGAGGGTTCCTGTGGCTCTCATCTGAAGAAGAAACTTCAAGATTGACCGAATTTTCATGAAGCAAGTCTTCATGAGGAAGTGTCTGTTGAAGACCTTCAGAATTAATGTTCCCGTTATTGGGAACGGAGGGAGTAGAATCTTGAATTCCGACAGATAAATGTCTGAGGGCTTCAAGAACTCCAGCATCGAGCAAGGCCTTGTTGCAGATTGGCCTTTGATCTCCGGACTGTACAGGGCAGATCTTTTTCTTAGATGCCTTCTTACTCACTTTAGAAACCACTTGATGACGAAAGTGATTGCTCTGAGCAGGTGTATGTGCCTGATCAGGAAAGATGGTCAGGTTAGGCTGACGATCTCCACTCAAATCAGGTGTATGTGCCTGACTTGGTTGTCCGTATGATATGGGGGAGTATGCCCCATAACCCTATTTGACTGGAACAGATGTGTGTGTCTGTTCCGGAGTGAATCGTTGATGTTTCACTCCATTTCTAGGGATAGATTTATGTGTCTGTCCCTGAGATGATGCTGAAGCTGTTATGATATCCTGGCAAGCATCCAGAATATGAGCAGGAATTTGCTTCTGCTCTTTCACCATTGACAAAATATGTTTGGTGACTTCAGCCGCCGGACTGGGGATATACGTCCATTCCGAGCTTGGAGTAGGTGTATGTGCCTGCTCCTGTCCTCCTTTTCCTGTCAGTGAATCCTGACAGTACTCAAGTGTGGAGGCAAAGAGTTGAGTCTGCCTCCTGTTTGTCGTCGGGACTTTCCGACTGACTTCTCCGGGCGCTTCCAAGCGAGACTGTTGGTAGGCCTGATTAGTATTAGCAGGTGTATGTGCCTGCTGATTACACTTCGCCAAATGCGGTTGACGAGATCCATCATATGTAGTCAGACGAGCCTACTGACTAACTGGTGATGTATAAGCAAGTGTATGTTCCTGCCTATGGCACTCCGCCGGAATTGCCTGGCGGGATAGGCTTGATGCTGCCAGACGAGTCTGCTGGACAGCGGAATTAAAACGAACAGGTGTGTATGCCTGCTCGTTGTTTGCCACCAAGTTAGGTTGGTGGACTTCTCCGGAGATGGAAGGGATGACAACCCGCCTATTGTTAACCGGATTCTGTCTCTGGCGGTTCATCTTGCCTGCTCGGGTTCGAGGAACCTGAGCTGAATGCCTGGATTCGGTACCCTCATCATGTTGAGGGCGCACTACCGCACGAGTCTGGCGGCAATTGTTGATGGGAGCCCTTGATAAGGACTCCTGTCTTTTTGAATTAAGGTCATGCGGGACCTGCTCATTCACTTCCTCAGAGTAAGGGAGTGAATGGAAATTGCGTTCCGGGGATAACGACCCGAAACGGTTGGAGACGGTAGTCAGCACCGCCTGCTTCTTGATTATTGGCCGCCGTTGTCCGGACGACCAGGTAGAGTTGTTAACTTGGAGGGCTTGATGAGCGGCCTCCAGAGCTGGGATAGTACCGTTGCGACGGTACTCCTTAACCAGTGCATTAGAAACCCAGCGTTGAAGACGCTGAGTTGGTGATGTCATCCTCAGAGCGGATGACGTTCCAGCTGGAGTAGCAGCATTGGTTTTCACAGCAGCAGACCTCACAGTAGAGGTGTTCACAGCAGCAGTATTCACAGAGGTGAATTAAAGGAAAGCCATTTTTCAGAAGATCTTGAGAAAAGAGTGCCTGTTCCATGTAACAGACATAATCAAGATGAATCCGGCCACTGCATCTTTTGGATGAGCACATGTCAATGATTGCTTTGTTGGCCCAAGGGGCCTAACAAATAAGAAGAACATCACTTTAAATTGGTTAAGGATTCACGTCGGGTTCACCATTTTTGTTTCGCACGGAATCCGGGGATGACCTCCTCGATGGGAGATTCAAACGTTCCGATCGGTTTCTAACGGGTTTGTTCGTAGAACCGGAAACATCCAATGATTCCACATCCGTTTGGACCTACTTTCCAAAGGCAGGCGCTCATTATCTTGTGGACTAATGAGGCTTAGGAATTTGCATTGGTCGAGAGGATGGGAGGTCGGACTCATCACACCTTTTTGAGGGGAATTATTGTCTACTCCGGGACTCTCTTTATAGATTTAAGTTATGTTCGTGAATCCTTATTACATTACCAAGTATAAAATGTTCTTTCCTTTAGTTTTAACAATCAATGATTAAATATGCAAGAAATTTAGAGAATCTTTTATATGTATTCGAGGTTCTTCATCAATAGAGAATCATCTATATCTGTTTAGAGATTCTTGGTCAATGGTATCCTTCAAAACATTTATATAAAAGTCTCTTGGTCATTATGATGACCATGCTGGTTTTAAAGCCACTCAGTGGGGCACTTGAAGTTTATCGTCATTCAGAAGGACATAGATTATTTCAAAGTTCGGATCGAACCCATAAATGGGCTACCTAAGTATCCTTTGTTTTGGAAAAGGAATCAGAACCCACGTAGTTCGAGAAGTGGAGTATGATGTTTATGATTGATGGCTCAAAGATGAATGTCATAATTACTTTTACACTCTAAGCTCACGTGAGTCATGATCGGTGTGAGAAACAAGAGGTATTGGTAAAATTTAGACAATTGTGCCATGAAAGATGCAATCATAAGAATTTGTTTGGGGCTTATGTATGGATGACTGCCCAGATAGATGAAGGTTTTAGGATTTACTTTTAGGGAGAAAATCAATGAACAGGGTCCATAATGTTATATGTTCTTCATGGATATTTGAATACTCTAATCTCGGGGCTTACTCTTAAAGAGGATGCCCAAGTTAGGATGGGATTTATGGTTGGGTTTTACTCCTGAAAAGGAAACCCAAATCAAAGGTAAATTATGACTGGTTAAGAGAATTTTAAGGGGACTTGGGGCTTACTCCTGAAAAGGAGACCCAAGGTTATGACTGAGTCTTATTCCTAAAAAGGAGACCCAGGTTAGGGGACTTGGGGCTTATTCTTTGAAAGGAATCCCAAGATTATGACTGAGTCTTATTCCTGAAAAAGGAGAATCAGGTTAGGAGACTTGGGGCTTATTCTTTAAAAGGAAGCCCAAGGTTATGACTGAGTCTTATTCCTGAAAAAGGAGACCCAGGTTAGGGATTATGGTTTGGGGTTTATTACTGAGGAGGATGCCCATATTTGAGGTTGGGGCTTACTCCTAAGAAGGATGCCCAAGTTAAAGAATTATGATTGGGGCTTACTCCTGAGGAGGATGCCCAAGTTAAAGGTTTTATCACTGGGGATTATTCCTGAAAAGGAGACCCAGGTTAAGATTCTCTCATCTTAAAGGATGAGTTTGAATGAATGAACTCTCCGTATTTTAGTGACATAAGGATATTTAAATCACTAGATTTTGATAGAGATTCCACAGAATTCCTTTCAGATAACAAAGTCAAATCAAGAAATCATGCCATAAATGGCTTTGAAGAGTGTCTTGAAGACTGAATCTTGAAAAGGAAAGGTGAAATGGCTTAAGAGGGGTAAAAATGGGCAAGATGGGCACCCAAAAAGATAGGGGCGCGCAAGTCTTGCAAGGCGCGCAAGTCTTCCGTGGGCGCGCAAGTATTGGTCGCGCAGGTATACCTGCGCGACACATAGTGTACTTGCGCGATTTTCAACCAGCATTGAAATACTTGAGCGACTCTTTTTTAAACCCTTTAGAATTTTCTTGAGTTTCTTCCAGAAAAGGGACGTGCAAGTTATATTGAAGGAAATAAGTCGGCGCACAAGTGTTTGATAAGTTTCAACACTTAGGCCTTCCTTCTTCTCTTTAGATCTTCCGTTCTAGGTAAGAAATTACATTAGAAGTGTTCCGGATGCTTTGAGAAGAGACTTGGGCGTCGGGAGCTTCAATCAGAGTTTCTGGAAAAGGATATTTTCGAATGGGGGGCCCACAGGGTCTATTTATAGGCAAAAGAAGACCCCGAGCGGTTACCGGGCGGTTACCAATTAGGTCGCGCAAGTCACCTGCGCGACCAAGGTAGCCGCGCAAGTACACTTGCGCGCCAGTTAGATAACTTGCGCGGTGAGGTTGCTGTTGATCCTTTCTTCCTTCCTTTGTTGATTTTTGATGTTTTCTTCAAAGGCTGAATCACTTTGAGCTCAGATATTCCCTTTTCCGATCTTTAGATTCTGTGACGAAAGGAGCGTCAACAATAATATGGACATAAAACCTTTGTTAACCTTTTGGTTGAAACAAATTGAATGACCCATAATTCTATCACATGATCTACTAACACTTCACTAATAACAAATTCAATATAATTTACTTAAGAGATGAAGTGTAAATTGTTCAATTCACGAACAACAGTGAGATTGCACCAAAATCATGTAAATATTTCTTCTAATTCAAAATTTTCAAATTTAGGGAAATGATATTGAAAACCAAGAATGTTGTCCTAGTGCTCTTATATCAGATGAATCAGATGGTACCTTAGATCATCACAAATTTATGTCTTTGTGATTGAAGGTTTTTTCATAGCCATGTTCTCTACCACTCTCCATTAGAACTTGATGGTTAGATTTTTCTTCCATATCCATATTTAAACCTATGTTCTCCTATATAGAAAACTAGTGATGAGTTACTTTGGATAATCATTACATTTCATAGTTTAGTTGTTAAAATTAAGTTTTAGAATTCCTTTTTTACGATGTGGGTTTCTATGAATATTAAATGATTTATAGCCCCGAAAAATTTCGAGGGAGAAATTCATTTTAAGGGGGGTAGAATGTAACAACCCTATATTTTATGATATGTATTCTTTTTAATTTATTTGATGTCATGTGTTTTATGCTACAACAAGTTTATATTGTGCTATACACCACATCGTATTAGGTTGAAGTATACACAACACTATTCGTAGATTGTGTTACACACAATTTCAAGTTCATTTTATAATATTCATTCTACGCAACATTGAGTATATTTATATATATATATATTCAATGTATAAATGAAATATGGTTAGATTCTGTTATACAAAACAATTAAGGATTCTTGCACAACACGCAACCCTGACTTGGCTTGTATTACATGCAATCGTAACTTTCCTCAATAGCGTGTGTTGTACGCAATATCAGGTTTCACTAAACAATGATATATGGTTATAATATTATTATGAACTAGCCGTTATGAATATTATTAACTAAATTTTGAATTTTATAACATTATTATTTCATCTTACAAATTTTCTAGAACATGTTATGTGAACAATATAATTTTTTCGGGTAAAATAAGTATTTTTCAAAAAATGCAGTTTTGCCGCCTTTTAAAGGCACACCCACATTAAATCTACTCATTGAAATGTTTATAAGTTCAATTTTACAAAATAAACATATTATTTTGAATTAGGATATAAAAATATACTTGGGATAATGTTTTGATATTTTTCTGATAACTTTCATATTTTAATGAATAGTAAAGATATGCTATATTTTAATTAAAAACAAATTTTTTCATCGTAATAATTTATATGGTTAAATTATAATATTGAGTGGTTTTAGAGAATAAATATAATATATTTTTACCATTTAATATAATGTATGTCATTATCATTGATTTTACCATGAATTCGTAGGTTAACTTAATTCAATCTTTTGCAATGTTTTAAACAAAAACCCGTTTTATTTCGACAACGAGGTTATTTTTAATTTAATTTCTTCAAATTTTATGTATTGAATTTGGAAAAAATGGATTCCATATTTGGAATCAGTTGGTCAAAATTATGTTAATATGCTACTTTTTATTTTTGGGCATTATGAATAGTAACTACGGTAAATTTTATTTACCCTAATTAAAGGTAATTCATTTAATTAAGGGTAAATATAAGATAATAAATTTACCCTAACACCTGCCAAAATCCTATTGGATGACTCAAATTCTACCCATATCACCTAAGGGTCGGATTATATTCATTTAATGGACTTTTGTCCCTAAAAATAATTTAATTACTATTAAAACCTAAGAAAGTGACAACATGTCACTTTCTTAAATCTTATAAGTATAGTATTTTTAATTTAGTCATAAACTTAATCAAACATTGAAAATTAATAGTCCCATGAAATCTAATACAATTATATACATCATATGAATTTATTTATAATTTTTAGGGATTACATAAGTTTCATTAATTATGACACAATAGTGATGTTGAAATTATTTTATTAATTAAAATATCAAATAAATTGTTTTAAAAATAATAAAATAAATATTATATGAACTATTTAATGTTCTACACTAATTTTTTAGATACATATGACACATTATGAATCTATTAAATCTTTTATTTCGAACATATCTTCTGCATATATTTTATTTAAATTCATATAAATGAATAGTGTGAAAATTGACACTGTTGTTATTTTATAAAAATAACATATTATAAAATTGATTAAAAATCAAAAATATATTTTAAAATTTATAAATTAAAATTTATATGGTCTAAAATGTCATAAAGTGTCAATTTATGGAAAATTCACAACACATATGTAATTAGTTATAATAATTTAATATTTAGAATATTATTACCACAAATAAAATTAAATTGATAAATAAGGATAAATCAAGTTGATAATATTTAAAATAAATTCCTAACATTTCTAAATTTTATTTTTTGATGCTATTACAACCCTATATCATCTAAGATTCGTATATGAGTCATTTTGGAAGTTTTTAAGTGGGGTTGGGATTTAATATAAACTAATATTTCTTATATTTCCAAAGGTGCCCCTCTCCTCCCTTATAAAAGGGCACCTCCTCCCTCTCCTCCTCACACCAATTTGAGCCTTCAACCTTGACCAAAATCTGCCCATTTAACTTCCCCACTTCCCTAATAATAGCCTAGATTCCTGGTCTTCTTCAGAGACCAATTTTAGTTCCCTAAGTAGAGGTCTCAAAGAGGCGCTTCAAAGAAGAGGTAATGTATGTTACCGATTATTTAAACTTTATTTCTTCTTCTACTTATTATTATTTAGTTGTTTCATTATGAAGTAATAACATAAGTATCAATAATAAACTGATATTATATTATAAGAATTAAACAACCCAATTCCACCATCTATCCATCCTACGGAAAATGAAATCATCACGCGTGCATACGTACAGAATACCGTCTCCACGCCGTGGGGTAATCTGTTTTTCCACCGACACCTTACATGGATGGGTATAATGGTGTAAATATTAACTATATATTGTTATTATAACATCATACTTATTCTAATATATTATACCATCCACTCCAATTCTATTCAATAATTGTGGGAACAATATCATCGCTCGTGCGTACGTACAGATTACAGTCTCCACGACATGATGAGATTCATTCTCCATGTTAACCATACATGAATGATTATAAAGTTTATATAATGAATAATAATTAAATACATGCAATAATAATTCTACTGTATTTATGTATATATATATTTATGTCATCTATGTAGTTTCATTAAATACAATAAGGAAACAAAAACAGCATTCATGCGTACTTACAGCCTACCGTCTCCATGAACGATGTATTTAATTCCTTTTATCGATCCATAATATAAATGTATATTATGAATATATATAATATATAAACCATGGTTTACATTCTGGAATTATTTAAATCAGGATATAAGTAATAATATCAAGAACGACAAGTCGAAACACATACGATAAATGAAATGATTTTACCCAAAACACTGCTTTAACATGGAATTTACAAAAGAACGGGTAATATAAAGTCAAATGTGAATCATATATGATATCATAATAATGAATATGATTATGTAATAAGTCAATGGAATTATGTAAATAATTATACATGAGGTTCGGATACATACGAAGCATATCAGACCTAAGGTAAGGGATAACTTTTCCAATTTCATTTTTATCCGAGATTGTTTGTTCGTAAGTATTTACATGTGTTATATTTATCATCCATGTCCTTGTTTTCTAAAAATGTTTTCATGTATGTTTAATGTCATTTTTACCCATTTTTTACTTTTACTACATGGTATGTATGAAATATTTCTTTTACGAGGTACTTTTTGACTTTTCCGGAAAACGTACGAGAAGAATGTTTTTTAAATTATACGGAACAAACGGATTTATACTGTTTTATAAAGCCTTATTTTCATGAAGATTCCTCCAAAATATTTCATGACTATTTTCAACAAAATCATTTTCTTTTAAAATTGCAGGACATTTTGTTTTAAGAGAATGATTTTGAAGAAGAAAGGATATTTTCCTCAAAAATTCATTTCAAATGTTTTACCAAAACCATTTTTCCACAAAGATGACATTATATCATATGTTTATGTTTCAAGTATAATGTCTCTATAATTATCATGGTTTCATCTTTTTATGAAATTATATCCATTTCTTTTATATGGATTATGTGATGATGGGATGATATTTATGAAACACATTTTATTCGTTGGGTTATTATGAATGATGTATGTTTATTTTGTGGAACAAGTAAGAATGATTTCATTATGAGATGGGTGGGCCCTATATCTCCCTCAAATGAATTGGGTATAGATTTATTTCTCATTATATAGAAATGGCTAGAATGGAAAGTTAAACTAGTTCAGTATTACAAGACTGGAATGAGGAGTGAACTCAATTCAGAAAGGGACACTGTCCACTAAGATGGTCTTGGCAGCAATGCCTTGGATACTATGGAAATCCTAACATGTGATTAATGGTTTCCACAATTACATGTTTTATTTCCATGGTATTTTATCATACTTAATGATTCTTTATGATCTATGCCTTACGTACTTCCATGTTTTATGCCATTGCTCACGCTTTTGATGTTAAATCATTATGTTTGTGTTTTTATGTTCAAATATATATGATCTGTTTTATTTTATCCAGCCTCACCCTTACTGATCATTTGAGCTCACCCTTTATATGTTTTCTTTTCCCCAGGATATAAAGAATGTTTTTAGGTAAGAAAAAAAAGAGGAAGATCTTTATGGGAGATGTTGATGATATTTCACCACGATTAGAAGATTATTTTTCAGAGATTCCAAAGACACTAAACTATTACAGTACTTGTGTGTCTTTTATTGTTATTTATTAATTATTCTGAAAAAGTAATGTAATGTCCACGTACGTCAAGCTTCAGGTCTCTACAGTTTCATGTTATAATTATGTTTCCCAAAGAGAGTGTTGTTTAATCCTTATTCTATTTTTCAATGTATTAATATTTCAAACCACTTTTATCAAGGGTAAAATAATGAACATAGTTTTATTATGATTCCAAGGTGTTATTATATTAATGTTAAACCCCCAATTTATTAATTTCCATCCATTATGAAAAACCAATGAACGCCAATCATGCACATGTGAGGAATATCACCACCATGAAAAGACGACAATGAAATTTCATCATTTACTCTCGTGGATGGATTATTATGATGAATTTGTTAAATAATATTATTAATATAATATTATTATGATTCGAAAAATTTAACTGGCTATCTATTTTCAAATCCCAGTCACCTCCCTTAAAAAAATGAAGCCATGATTAATGCATGTATGCAGACTACGACTTCAATTAATGGTGGGAATTATATTATGTTACAAACATTCATTGATGGTTTTAAAGATTTATATAATGTATTAATATTAAATTTATATAATTATTATTCTTTTGAATATATAAACCATCCGCTACATTCGTAAATGTTTATGATAGAATAACATGTCACTAGATAGTACATGCACATTACTGCCACTACAAAGCGGTGTTCTTTGGTAATTATCACCACATTTTAGAAATGATCCTAGTTTTGTACATAATGGGATCATATAATATTAATATCATGACAAATATTATGAAATATAAGATTAATTTCCAACAATTTTCTTATGTTATATGGAAATAAAAGCATCAAATATGCCTACATACGGTCTACAACCTCCATGGAAAAATGTAATTTGTCTTCCATAATAACCTGACAAGGATGAAATAAAAAAACTATTTAATTTATATAAATTATTTATATGGAAAAAATATTTTTTATTAAAATCATTATTGTATTTTCTCTATGTGATACTAATAATAATGAATCATAGCAAAAAAAACACCAAAAATAAAAATATAAGTGTATCATTATTTATCGAAGTTATTTATTATAAATCATATTTAATAATATAAATATTGTGAAAATATTATAATATATGATATAAATATATATATTATTTTCAAATATGGTAATATTTTATATAAGCAATGTCAATAGAAAGTTCAAAATAAGAATTTCATGGAAATAATAAAACATCCAATAACTGATATAAGAGAAAACTATATAAAAAGTTAAAAATATCAGATTGTTTATCATCCTTATATTATGAGAAATATAAAAATAATTATATCCATAACGATTCTAAAAAAAACTATATTATTTTTAATCTTAAGCCCATGTAAATAGATAATCATAGTCGAGGTGTGAGTTATCACATCTCATTTTTTAATTTTTTTTTATATTTTTTATTTTCAACTTATTTCCTTTTCTTGTTTTGTATATTACATATTTGATATACTAAATCATGAATGATCTTTTATTCTAGATATTTAATGTTAAATAGAAACTAGTATCTCCCTAAATAGGTTTAATTTTATTTTTACATAAGTAATATGTTGTTTATTCCCAACCTTGTTTGAAAATTGAGACCTTGAAAATAGGATAACACATATATGAAATTCTTTCACATACATCTCATATAGTTATCATTCATGGGATTTTTTTTACTTTTTCCATATTCTAAACTAAATGTTTTATAATCGATTAATGTAATTCAGTTAGAAAAGGTATTTTAATATATATATATATATATATATGATAGATATTTCATTTTATTGTCATGAATTTTGTCAAGACTTGTTCCGTGAGGCCCATGTCGTGATTACCCCAAGCCCGCCTTCCATAAACTAGGGGCTGGCGACTAGAACCAATGTTTTAAATCCATAAACTGGGAATGCATTGCATTTATAACTATAAAATGCACACAATAGAGTATGATCTAGAAACAAAACACTAAAAAAACTGTATACAAAAGGAGTGATGAAAAGGAATGGGATGCCAGAAATACAAGACAAAATGTAGAGTACAAGGAAACTAAAGTACATGAACTAGAAAAAGGGAAAACGGTTCATGGATCGTCCACTAGGAGATCCTACCTGATGGGTAGGTACATATAGCCTCCACAACACACCACGTCCGTCAGTCTCCACCGTGTACTTTCACGCCATCTGGTCCACCTTCGGGTACAGTCTAGTCCTGGTACACTCAGCCGCGGTCAGCATTGCCCGTCTTCTGCATCCAACTCACAGAGGTGTGGGCATAACCTGTGTAGGGGTTAGTATAACGATACTCAATAGGGACCTCGAGACCCACAAGGTTTCACAAAACCAACAAGGATAAACTATAAAGTATGAAATCAATAGATTACCCCACATAGGTGTACACCCATTCATATACCTAATCTATCAAGTAATCCATATCAATCATGAGGTAAAACGCTACACTCTCAGCTCAAACCAGGATATTATTCTAAGGGTAGTATCAAGTAACATCCCCAGTCACACTGTCGAAACATCGACTACTAGAGAACTCCTCCTCTACTGAGTGCAGTGGGCCTTCTGCATCACCAAGGCACTTCCCACTAGCCTTGTACTGCTAAGGTACTCATCCTTTCGAGTACTGTGGGTCTGCTGTGTCACCAAGGTGCTCCCCATTGTGGGTCTTCCATGTCACCATGGTGCTCCCCTTCGTAGCCTAATGAGGTACTCCTATCATGTACCATGGTTCTGCTGCGAAACCAAGGCACTCCCCACTATGGGTCTTCCATGACTCCAAGGAACTACCCACTCGGCTAGTCGAATCACTCCAAGTCGAATCGATCAGCAGTCGTCAGGTCTCGACCAACTCCTAGATCTCCGCAATAAGCTCGCTATTCTTGGGGAGGATTCACTCCATGAGTTACAGTTCAATACACCAAATCTCATTATGTCCCACATAGAAGTATCTCAAAGGTCTGCCACATCATAGTGGTCTCAACGCAATAGACTATTTGTCAATCAGACATTCGGTCTGTGAGTTATTAGCTCTTTAGTCTCAAGGGCTTAGTTGGATTCATGCACGATCCAACCTAACATTATCTCAACTATACCATGAAATTTAGTGGGGTATACTCAAAGGGATTTTCACGCTTTGAGAATACCATCACCACTGGCAGATCATCAAACGGTCGTCTGGTGCTAATGATATGGCTAAACAATGTAAAGGGTTGGTAGTGGGCCAAGTCTGGTCCGAACCAGTTGGGCCCAACTGGTCTCGGTCGACTCTATCAGACCAATTCGGTCAAGGCCGGCCCATTGGTTGGGCCAGCATGTTAGGTTTGGCTAGGCATTCTAGGACCAGCCTAGCAGGCTGTGTGGGCGGTTCGGACCAGAGCGCCATGAAGGTGCGGCCCGACATGGCCCGGTATGGAGGGCACGATTGGAATGGTTCATCTAGGGCTCCGCATGGGGGGATGTTGGCCAGCTTGGGAGGCCGGCGTGGCCAGAGAGCCGGTTCGATCTGGAGGCAGCTTGGGAGGTCAGGCGGTTGAGAGCTGGGAGGAGGCCGGTTAGGCCGGCAAGCGGGCTGGAGGGAATACGAGCCTACCGATAGGTGGACGAGAAGGCCGGAAGGCAGGCCATTGGGCAACCGGGAAGCGGCCGAGCAGGCCAGGAGGTGGACAGGTAGGTCGGTAGGTGGGCCAAGTGGTGGCCAAGCATGCCGGGAGGCAGACGAATAGGCCGACAGTCGTGCCAGCAGGTGTCCGGGTGGCGGCCGGGAAGGCTGGGAAGCTGCCAGGCTGGTGCGGAGGCTGGAGGTGGTGCGGGAAGGGGTGTATCGGCTAGTTCGGTTGGATGACCACGCGGCTAGGGTGGCTCAGTAGGAGGGAAGCTAACGGCACGACCAGGGCCGCTCGACTGGAGGGCCACGGTTCGGCCCGGAGCGCAGCACATCAGGGGCATGGCATGGTTTGCGGAGGTCGCGGGAAGCACAGACTTTTCCTATCGCCTTCCTCACCTTCAACGCTGGTTCGTCGTTACGTCGCCATGCCGATGATCATCACAAGAAAGAAGGATAGAGGGGTCAGGCCTTGTTGGATTCGCCATCACCCTCTGCGTTTAGGGTGGTTACACTTGGCTCATCAAGAAGTAAAAAAGATGAACTTCAATTGTTCTATAACCTTCTCAATGATTCCTTTCTGAGCTAAGTCCAGAATAATGAAAGGAAAGTAGTAATACCCAAATTAACCCCATATCTTGATCATTGGTCATCGACAATGTCATAGGGAAGAAGACGATGTTGTCACCGTTCATTGAATCCGCCACACACATCCAATCCAGAGGTCACGCGTCTGTTGTGGAAGACGCTCCATGTCGGTAGGTGTCTGAGGAAGAAGTTAAAAGAAGATCATTGTCGGCGTTCTTCTTTGGAAGAATGCGTTCTTCGTTCTTCATTGAAAGATGAGGTTCCTCATTGGAGAAATCCCTTTTCTCCCAAGCTCTCCTCTCCCAAAAAAATGAATAGATGTTCCAAATAATAGATTATAAAATTTATTATTTCACTGGAAAGATTTTAAAAAGAAAAAAACATTTTTTGGCACAATCAAATTAATGGGACGATTTTTCCCCATTAATTGGGTGTGTTGGAAACTTTAATGTGGAGGAAGCTCAAGAGGGTCCTCTACATTAAAGTGGAGGTTAAGAGGTTTTCCCCTCCTCCAACTTAATACAGTTCGTGTGGTCCCCACCCCTAATATAGAAATTGGGAGGTTATGTGGTCTCGGGTGTTCCCCATCACATTATCCATTAAGAGGAGGTTGAAGCATGGTGGTCCCCACCACCAAATCCTTTCATGGGATGTTATGGCTTGGTGGTCCCCACTTCCAATCTCTACAAGGAGGTTTTAGATCCAGTGGTACCCACCTTAAAACTCTCACAAGGTGGGTCAAATAAAAATAAAGTGAAGATCACTTTATTTTATTACTTTCCACAAAAAACCAAAAACTAACTTCTATTCTCGACTCATTGTGGTCAAAGTGTCTGTCTTCTTAAAAGAATACTGGAATTACGAGTTTAACGGTGCCCTCAGATTTCAATTCCGAGCACCGGTTCAAATATTATAAAAACCAGCTCGTATGTTTACTAAACGTAACCAAACAAAAAATCTGAAATTGATTCTGGGCACATAGGGCCTTAGAATCATGGACCGTCAATTTCCGCGGACTCTTAAAATTACCATCTATTTAATAAAAAAATTACAATAAAATTTCGGGGTCTTTAAATTCTCCCCAACTCAGGGATTTACGTCTCAGTAAGATACAACTCAAACTAACAGAACACGTGGGGAAACTGAGCACACATTTGAGCCACCCTCTCCCATGTGCTCTCCAGGATGTTCTCGTGATGTCAACGAACACACACCAGAGGTATCAACCATCCATGTAGGACCCGATCCTGTCGATCCTCAATCTCCACAGGAACCTCTGTAAAACTCTCCCCATCATCGACATCCAACTCACCATGGTCGATGTTGTGGGAAGGGTCGGGCATGTATCTCCTCAGCTAAGATACATGGAAGATGTCATGTAGCCGGTGAAACTGAGGTGGAAGAGCCTGGTAGTAAGCCACCTTACCTACTCTTTTGAGGACCTGGAAAGGTCTGATAAAACTTGAAGATAACTTACCACCTTATCCGAATCTCAGTAGACCTCATCAGGGTGAGACCTGTCGAAAGACATGGCTTCCATCCTCAAAATCTAGAGGTCTCTGTCTCCTTTCAGCATACGACTTCCGCCTGCTCTGTGCAGTCTTCATCCGCTCCTGGATGACCTTTACATTCAATGTGGTAGCCCATTCCATATCTGGTCCCAATAGTGTAGACCCCCTAGGTTTGTCCCGCACAAGGGTGATCTTCCAGGTCATCCGTATAATGCCTCAAAAGATGAAATCCATATGGTGTAGTGATAGATGTTATTGTATGAAAACTCAACCATAGGTATGTGATCCTCCCTACTGTGACGAAAGTCGAGGACACAAGCATGCAACATGTTCTCAAGGGTCTGAATGGTTCGCTCAGTCTGGAAATCCATCTTAGGATGGAAGGTGGTTCTCAGACGAAGCTACATCCCGAAAGCCTTCCTCAACCACTTCCACAGCTGAGAAGTAAAACGTTCATCAGGATTGGAAAAGATCGTCATGGGAACTTCATGTAACCGCACAATCTCTTGTACATATAGGCATTCCAAGCTCTCTACTGAACCATGTTCTCTAATTAGTAGGATGTGGACTGACTTGATGAGTCGGTCGCCGATCACCCAAATCAAGCCATAACCACTGGATGTAAGTGGATGTCTTGTCACGAAGTCCATGGATATACCATCCCACTTCTACTCTGGGACCCCTAAATGCTGAACCAAGCCTAATGGTACCTGATGATCCGCCTTCAATTGCTGAAAAGTGGGGCACCAAGAGACAAACTCTACAACTTATTTCTTCATTCATAGCCATCAGTGAGGTCGTCGGAGTTCCTGGTACATCTTTGTCACTCCATGATGTACTGCTAAATAGGATGTGTGGAACTCCCTCAACACTTCATCCTGAAGTGACAACGGTACCATAAAACGTTCTCTGAAGAGGGCGACGTGCTCCCCACCTTCAGAAAATCCATCAGGTGCCTGCCCTATGGATATCTGAGCACGTCATGTCTCGCAGTCAGCATCCCCATCCTGTGCCTTCCTGACTCGCAGAGGAAGTAGGGGAGTGACTGTTAGAGACTCAATTAAAGATACTCCATATCTATCCACAATCGATATGTACAAAGCGGTCGACTGCTCTGTCGCCTCACCTAGCAGTTGTATACTAGATCTCTTTCTAAGTGTGTATTCTAATACGTTTACCTTTCCAAGAGTATAGAAAATCCCGAAGTCATAGTCCTGAATGAACTATAGTCATTCCCATTGGAAAATAAAAACTCAAACTTTTACTACCACGAGGGAAAGGCTGAACGAATCAAGAGTGATCGGCCATACCCTCCTATGCATGAGTTTAACCTATGATGTCTGGGTTTACTTTTTCACCGACTAAGGAAAACCCCATTCCAACATTTTAGATAAACCAAAAAACATTTTTCCTAATTCAATAAATGTACAAACGACTGTGGATGTCCAGTCCATACCCAAACTAACGTCGTAAGTCCTCGACACTTCCACCAATAGGTTCCAACCGAAACTCTCACATCAAGGGTCAAGTCACACTTTCGGCGTATGTGTGATTATCGATTATCCTCCCAAAGGTATCATAGATATGAGGTTGAAGGAAATGGCGTAACTGGGTTATCTAGATCATGAACAAGGTTCTTGGAAGGAAGGAATGATTGGTACCCATGTCTATTAATATAACATCTAGTAGTAGACACAGATTGTACCTCAAATCATTATTGGAGACCTTGGGTCACACTCTGTGACCATATACGGCTACTCCCTTCCCCTGCAAGTCATCTAGATGTATCCGTAGCTTACAAAGCTCCGTGGGATCCATCTTATACACTGGTGTAGATATCAGTGTCATCCTGGGGTACAAGTCAATGTAAAAGTTGACCTCTCTACGAGGAGGTACCCCTAGGACATCATTAGGAAAAACATCTACATATAGGTCCACCACTACTAGATAATTTTTACTATCCACATAATCCACTATAAGGGTAAGGCTAGGAAACTGATGAGTGATCGGCTTCACCCCCCCGGGTAAGTCCATCCTATACTGCAATGGTTCCCTCATCGGCGGTAAAGGTAAAATTGGTCCCATCCATGCGGAAACACCGCACTTTTCGCCTAATATAGTCTATCTGAGCATAGAATGCAGATAAAAATTCCACACCCAAGATGACGTCGTATGACCTCGACGCTGCTACTAAGAGATCCTAATCGAAGATCACTCATCCCAGAGAAAGATAACACTACCAGAACCAGTGCGTAATCATCGAGTCTTCTCCTGTAGGAGTCTCTAGCCATAAGGATCGAGCCAACAGATCCGTCAGAATCTTCGTGCTCTGAACGAGGGTAGTGGCAATGAAAGAATGAATTGCATTTGTGTCTTTTAGAAATGCAGCTAAGGTGGAGTAGACATAGATCATACCTCGAATAATCTCTGTAGTGCCATGGTCGTTGGCCTCAGCTGCATGGAGCTATGCTCACCGCTGTCCACTTGCTCCCTATGGTCGGGGTGGACCTCCTGGTGGTGGTGGAGGTAACATATCATATTGTCGCCCACTGCCAGCTGCATGACCAACTCCTCTGCCACATCCGCCAACTCCCTGTGGACTGCCTCGATCGAACCTTTGACTCTTTCTGGGCAGTCTTTTGACAGCCTTCTGGTCATCTGTATGGTGGGTCGGACAATCATGAGCCAAGTGACCCTAACTGCCATATGAGAAACAATTTCCACTCCTGGAATGTGTGTATCTGCTCCTGGTGCCCCGCACAACTGATCCAGAGTCATTCGATCATCCACTCGTGGGTCTGGTCCTCTTGGACCTTTTCGAAATTTGTTTACTGCCAACTGTAGAAGACTCCTATGCATGTCGACTAGTGGTGGGTCTCTCTGGAGGAGACTGCTCCGTAAAGAAACTCTACATTAAGAGGTCTCGGTCCAACACCCCTGCCTGTGTCGGGATGCTGTGGGAGATCATCGAAGCCCGGATCTCTCGCCTGGGCCCCTGCTCGAAGGTCTGGTTCCTGAATAATGGGCCCCGCAACATATCTGTGGAGTAACAAGAGAGTTCAATGATCCTTGATGAGTACTGAGCAGAATTCTGCCCTGAGACGCGCCACCACATCGTGGACTTGATGCATTAATCTTCACAATCATACTGCTCCTGTCTATAGAAGGTTGGAGAAAAGGATCACAATGTGATCAGATAATGTCCCTACATGTCAAAAAACTCTCCCCACGACCTCAATCCAATCCTCAGCCTCCTGTGGGTTTGTCTCTCCCCTGAAATGGGGTGACCTCTAGCACTGGAACTCATGCAATGCGCTCAAGTGGTGTGCACTCACTACTGTTGGGGATAGTGGCATTGGTGGCCCAGTGGGTAAGGGTACCGCTAGTGGATCTATAAGAAAACGGCCCTACACTGAGGCCTCGTCGCTCGGTGGGCTATCTATATGAACAACTCTCAGAACTCTAACCAGATGTCTCCATGGAGGCTTCTTGAACAGAATTGACATGGTCGAAAAGTTATACATGGCAAGCTGGCATGGTTGAGGTGGTTTAATGAAAACTTTTGAAAACACACATGCAATCAGTGTTTTCGTTCATTGAATCAGAAATCAGAATTCTGGGTCCTTGTGTATCGATACGTCAGCCGCCACACAAAAACTGGACTGCCCGAAATGAAAACCAAACTCAATACCCTTAACAATATTGCTTCATATAAAAGATCATAGTCATTTAATCTGCAGTAGAACCGAATCCTATGATACCAATTTGTCATGACTCGTCCCTTGGGGCACATGCCGTGACTACCCAAAACCTACATTTCATAGGCCAGGGGATGGCGACTAGCCACAAAGGTGTAAATCCCTAAACTGGGAAGGCATTTCCTTTATAACTTGACAAATCACACAATAGAGTATGAGATTGAAAAAACACTAAATAAAGCTGTATAAAAAAGGAGTGATGAAAAGTAAAATGGGGCCCAAAAATACAATCATAATTGTAAAGTACACAGAAACTAAAAGTAAAAGTAGTATAAAAAGGGAAAGCGAATCCTGGATCGTCCACCGAGAAATCCTACTTGAAGGTTAGGTACAGATAGCCTCCCGAACACTCCATGTTCGTCCGTCTCTTCTGTGTACCATCATGTTGTGTGATCCACCTTCAGGTACCATCCAGTCATAGAACACTCATCCTCGGTCAGTGTTGTTCATCGTCTGCATCCATCAAAATGAGGTGAGGGCTCTTTCCATACAGGGGTGAGTATAGCGATACTCAGTAGGGACCCCGAGACCCACAAGGTATCCCAAAACCAACAAGGATAAAATATAAAGTATGAAATCAATAGATAACCCCACTTAGGTATATGACAATACATATACATATGTTATCAAGTAATTCATCTCAATCATGATGTAAACATGTTACTGAATCAGCTCAAACTAGGATTTTATTTTAGGGGTAGTATCAAGTAACATCCCCAATCACAATGTCGAAACATCGAATGACGGAGAAATCCTCATCTTTCGAGTAAAGTGGGCTCGTAGCATCACCAAGGTGCTTCTTACTAACTTTGGACTACTGAGGTACTCCTCATATCGAGTACCGTGGGTCTGCTACGTCACCAAGGCACTATCCACCGTGGGTCTGCTGCGTCACCATGGCGCTCCCCTTTATAGCCTGCTGAGGTACTCCTCTTGTCGAGTACCGTGGGTCTTCCCTGACACCAAGGTGCTTCCCACTGTGTGACTAACGAGACTCCAAGAGAATCTCCACTGGTCTAGTCGAATCACTCAGAGTCGAATCGATCTGCATTCATCTGGTCTCGAATAGCCACTAGGTCTCCGCATTATGCTCGTTCGTCTTCGGGAGGATCTGCTCCATAGGCTACAGGTCGTCACTCCAACTTTCACGAAGTCCCATGTAGAAGTATTTCAATGGTATTCCACATCATAGAGGTCTCAATGCATGAAACTGTGCATTAATTTGATGACTGGTGTGTGAGTTATTATCAATTTATTCTCGGGTTCCTGGTTGGGTTCGTGCATGATCCAACCTGACCGTATCTCAACTATACCCCAATCGCAAGTAGGGTATACTCAAAGTGACCATCACAATCCATGAATACCAGCTCTAGGGACGGTCCATAAAACAGTCGTCCTGTGTCAATGATTTGGCCAAAGAAAGTAAATGGTCATTAGGGGGCCCAGGTTCGGTCTGACCCGGTCGGACCGACCCAGTCTGGGTCGACAGGATCAGACCGGTTCGGTCTAGCCTGGCCCATTGTGCAGGCCAGCCTGTTAGGTTTGGTGTGGCCTTCTGGGCCCATCCCAAAAGGTCGTGTGGGAAGTTTGGTGCGGAGCACTGCGAAGGTGCGGCCCGAAATGGATCGGCTTGAAGGGTAAGGCCAGACCGGTTCGGCTAGGGCGCCGCAAGGGGGGATGCGGGCCGGCTCGGGTGGCCTACATGGCAACGGCGCCGGTTCGGTCTGTTGGCATCTTGGGAGGCTGGAAAGGGGGAAGCGGGTGGCCAGGAGGAGGGCCGACAGGCGATTGGGCATGCCAGTAGGCGGTCGAGTAGGCCGAAAGACGGGCCAACAGGCATCCGGGCCGGCACAGGAGGACGACGGCGGTGGGGCCCAGGGCAGCTCGTCCAGTTCGGCTGATGGACGGCGCGGCCAGGGCGGCTCGGCCGGAGGGCCGCGGACAGCGGGATCAGGGCGGCTTGGCCAGAGGGCTGCGGTTTGGCTTGGAGCACAGCGCAGTTGGGGTGTGGCGCGGTTCGTAGAGGTCGCGGGAAGACCGACCTTTTGTTGTCTCCTTCAAAGCCACTTCGTCGTTATTTCACCATGAAAAATATCATCATAAAAAAGAACATCAGAGGGGTCTGTCTACGTTGGTGTGGCCCGCACCCTCCTTGTTTAGGGTGGTAACACTTGTCTTATCATGAAGTAATAAAGATGAAATTCAATTGTTCTTCAACCTCCGCAACGATTCCTATCTGACTGAAGAAGAGAATAAGGAAAGGAATGTAGTAATACACAAATTATCCGCCTACCATGATCATTGGTCCTCTACTAAGTCACAGGGAAGAAGACGGTGTTGTCGTCATTTGTCGTGTCTATCGTACACTTCCAATCCCAAGCTCGTACGTTGGTTTTGGAAGACGTTCCACATCAGTAGGTGTTCGGGGAAGATGTTAGAAGAAGATTGTTGCCAGAATTATTCATTCGAAGAAAGAATTCTTCATTCTTCATTGGATGGTGATGTTACTCATTGGAGAACTCCCTTTTCTCCCTAGCAATCCTCTCCCCAAAAAATTAATAGATGTTCCAAATAATAGATTATAAAATCTATTATTTTGTTGGCAAGATTTCAAATAGTAAACTCAACATTTGTTGGAACATTCAAATTAACGGGAGGATTTGGCCCCATTAATTGGGTGTGTTGGAAACTTTAATGTGGAGGAAGCTCAAGAGGCTCCTCCACATTAAAGAGTGGGTTGAGAGGTTTTTCTATCCTCCCATTTAATAGCAGTAGGGTGGTCCCCACCCATAATATTCAAATTGGAAGGTTATGTGGTTTCGGGTGGTCCCAACCACATTATCCATGAAGAGGTGGTTGAGGCGTGGTGGTCCCCACCACCATAACCTCTCATGGGAGGTTATGGCCTGGTGGACCCCACCTCCAAACTCTACAAGGAGGTTATAGATCAAGTAGACCCACCTCCAAACCCCCACATATAGGATCATATAAAAATAAAGTGAAGATCACTTTATTTTATTACTTTCTATGAAGACCCAAAAACTAACTTTTATTCCCTACTCACTGTCGTCAAAGTGAAAGTCTCCTTAAGCGAATACCAGTGCTGCAAGATCAACGGTGCCCTCAGATTCCAATTTAGATCACCTGATCAAAAGTTATAAAATCCCTCTTGTACTTTTACTGAATGTACCCAAACAAAACTACAGAAACTGATTCCAGAAACACCAGGCCTCAGAATCAAGTGCCGTCAATTTCCGCGGATTTTTATAATTCCCATATATTTATGAAAAAAATATTTCGACAGAATTTCCAGGTCTTTATAATTTTAGTCTCTAATAAATATTTTTTTATCTCACTATATTTGATAAATAAAATAAATAAAAAATATTTTTTCCATATGATGAATGGGAATTTGTTAAATAAAATCATTTTGTATTTTTTTTAAGAATTTTTTATTGAATGTGTAAAAATCCCTATTTTTTAATGATTCATATATGAACATAAATTTTTATTATATTTTCAATATTATATGAAACATTCTCTATATATTCTGTCATATTCCAAAATAATATATTGGTTTACTCTTTTTATAAAATATTATTTTTAAATTATATCAATAATGAAGGATATTTCATTTTTACAATGATTTCTTTTTTGGAAGAATATATTTTTTCATCTAATACAATGTCCTATAATTCTTGATCAACAATATACTTCTATTAAAACCATCCAAAAATATTTCTCTAGATTCTTTTTGAAATTAATTGTTTATTATTATTAAAGTAATCATTTTTATTTTCATGTATTACTATCCAATATTAATAGGTACAAATTCTCCCCTCATACATTTCACTTTTCAATACAATGTTTTATATTTTATTGATTAATGGGTGTTCAACTAGATATCAATATATTAATTGATTGTCGAATATGTTGACTAGACTGTATTCTCTTTATCTATATAATGAAAATACTATATACTATATTTCCTTAATTAAATAGTATTTACCTATAAAGATAATTGATATAATTTGATACACATTTATGTTTAGTGGGTATATAATTTATTGATTATTTATGGATTAATAAACGTTCCCCTATGTAAATCCATTTCGAAAAAGCATTGAACCTAATTTTCATTCAATGGGTTCTTCATAGGATGATAATTTTTGATTCTTCCACACATTCACATTTTTAAAAATGAGTTGGATTATATATAACCCACTAATTTGATGTCTTATGTTAATATCTCATATCATTTTCAATAATGAAAATAATTATTTTGTTCACACCCGCAAGAGCATAATAATTTTTCTCACATTGTCATGTATGGATTTAATGAGATTGATCACGTATGTGTGAGAATAATTAGTCTACTCATAAAATCATTTATAATATTATATTTTTTATTAATTATTATCCTTATTTTAAATATTTTTTTATTCTCTCATGGATAATAATTATTGAATCATTTTTATACAAGTAATTTCATTACATATTCCATGAATCGTGATTTATGATTTGTTTTTGTTTAGTATGATTTTCTTTCTTTCTAAGACTATACCTATATGATCATATTAGTATTACTTATGATCTTCTATTTATAAATAGATAGTTTAGTCATAGAAAGAATTTTATCACACCACTTTATTATTTTTTATTCCCAATTTATGAAGACGGGTATTATATTTGATATATTTATAAGGGGCCTTATAATTAAGTGATTATGGAGGAACATTAATAGTATTTTAAAATAATTTTTTATGTAACCCCCCCAAACAATATATCTATGATTCTATGGATTGGGATATTTTATGTGGTTTTGAATTATTATATATTTAAATAAATAATACAAATGCGATTATTTATCCATGGTCGCCTCAGGTAACCAATTCCTTTATTTTTTCCTCAAATTATGACAATGGCTTATTTTATTTGGCATTTAAAAATTATTTGATTTCGAAAATAAATTTCATGTAAATTGAAATATTATCTCATCATATTAGGACATGAATTGATGTGAAAATTATAACACCTTGAAAATTAAAAAAAATATAATTCTATGTTTCATCTAAAACACACACCATCAAGCATAAATGAAACAAGATATATTTTTATTATTTAACTATTGTTGTTATAACAGAGCTATTTAATTGGGGGTATAAATATAAGTAACTAAATTACAAAATAAATATTAATTTACTAAAAAATTAATTTGTATTGATAAATGTAAAAAAAATATGAACTCACTATTTAGTAAGGTTATTTTATTGTTAAGATATACATCATTATTAAAAGAGTAATTTATTGTTATTTCAAATAGAATATATTATAAATAGTTTCCTAAAAATTTATATATTTATTTGATAAAAAATATATTACATTTAAAATTATATAGTAAAAATTATCATAGGATAAACTTTTTAGAATTCTCTAAATGTTTTTCATATTTAATCAATAGTGAATAATAAGGATACTTATTTAAAAATTTATTTTATTTCCAAGTAAATGAAATGTTACATTCTAATTCAGATTAGTTTTAAAATTTCATTATATTATTTTTATTAAACATAATTAAAAAATTAGTTGAATAGATATTATTCTTCAATTTTGTATAAAAATAATTTTATAAAAAAAATTCATTTTCTGGAAAATCTATTTTTTTCACATGTTGTGAGTTTACTTTTAAGAACCATTATACAACTAAATTAAATTGAATTTGATAAAAATAAATCCATACATTGAATCATAATAATAATTATTATACAGTATGGTTAGCATAATTATTGGCTAATATGAATAATAACCCTATTATATTTTTGTGACAATGGTAAAGGTAAATGCTGTAAATTATTTTTGAAATTTGTGTGATTAGACTCCAAATTATTTAGAAAACTTTCATTAACTTCATTGAATGATTATATTTCATCCATAATCATCAAAACATCAATTACATGACATTTTTATTTTTCACTTTTATTGTTTACCTTTATAATATTTTAAGGTATGCATAAATTCAAAATTTTCAATCTCTTGTATTTCATATTTTAATTTTAATTTTGTTTTATGGATATAGAAACATATTTTTGGATATAAATTTTGATTTTAAATATATATATTTCAATGAAGTAATCACTTAAAATTCATATGCAACGCCAAAACAATTCATGATCTAGAAATTGATAAATAAATTTAATGATTTCAAAAACAATACACATAATGTTTTTTGGTTGAGTTATAATGACATATTAATTTTTAACACAAATAATGTTTTTTAGTGATGTGTAAAAATTTAATTTTCCAATTACACACATATATATATATATCATTCCTTTAATGTCAAACTAAATTACTAGTGTCCAAAATGACATAATGAAATTTTATGTAAAATAATATTTTAATAAGTTATTTAAAAAACATAATAATAAAAAAAGAGAGAAATTATGATAATAAATTTCCACGATATTCATTCCATGGCCATTAATTATCCAACTATCACCTTATATCTAATATTATAACGCTTTAAATTTTGATAATTTTTTTCACAGTTATGGTTAAAAATTTTATTAAGTGGGTTATCAAAAAAAGAAGGTGTAACATATTTTCTCAACATATATAATTTTAATTTTAAAATTTTATTTATACATTATAGTCCAAATAAAATAATTGTATTTATTTTGGAATCATTTTACATGATATTGACACATATTATATTATAATTTATCATGATTTTCAAAAAATGCACCTTCCATACCTTATAAAACGATACCAACAATTCTCTTATGTACTGCACATTGAGAAATATATCATACCAAAACCCTAAAAAATATCTTTTAAACATTTTTATACCTGGTATAATGTGTTTTCTATTATTAAAATACCAATCCATGGGTCCTTAAAATGGAATCCATAGTAGGTTTGGTGAAGAAGGGGTAATCATTCAACCCAACAACATTTAATTTATTTCATCTTCTACCACATTAATGTGTCCCTAAACCAAGGTGATATAATAATAGAAATATAATATATATAAATAGATTTTTTATGAATTTTATATACTGTTTTTTCATCTCTTTTTTCCCTCTTATAGAGAACCAAAACATCGTTTGTGCGTTTACGTGGACTACCACCTCCATGAAGCAATGTGTTTCATTTACCATCACAACCTATCATGGATATATATAATGATATTTTTAATGGATATATATATATAATATTATTGAAACAATTAACATTCTGTAATGTGTATATACAATCTGTTTTATTACCTATCAATCCATTGAGAAATAATAACGTCGTTATTGTGTATATGTGGATTACCCCCACCATTAAGTAGTGTAATTTTTTTCATCAATGAATCACATGAATAATATATATAAATTATTTATGGATATAATATTATTTTTATGATATTATTATAATAATTTTATGATAAAATAGTACTTATCTTCTTCATATCGTGTTCATTGAAAAATAGGAATTTTACTAATTTGTACGTATAACTTACCATCTTCATGATTGTAATATAGCTCAATATTAAAAACCATATTTTATGGTTTCCCTTAAACATATAATTAAATACTAAAATTATAATTATTTAATTGATATTTTTTAAAAAATAATTAAACAATTATTTGTGTGATGCTTTTCAACACATTGATGTCATTTTTCAACTATGAATTGAATGTCATGAAAGCATGTGACATATACAGAAATGATTATTTAATAAAAAATATTTTTTATATAAATGAAAAAAAGGTTAACGGTAATTTAATAATACTAATATTAATTATTAAAAAAGAAATTAATTTATATTTGATTATTATATAGGAGTTAATAGATAGTCATAGAAGGTATGAACTTGGGGAAATAGATTACATCTCAATTTCACTTCATTGAAGAGTATTTTAATGTTATGCACCAAATTTCATTCATATTGCTTATATACTACCAAAATTAAATTTTATATCATGAATCATTTATTCATCCCAAAATTTTATTATTCAGTTCTTATTACTTCATTCAAATGGATTTGACTTGAAAATTCTTAAATGGTAAAGAGTTTATTAACTAAATTTCCAACTCGTTGGGTTATGTTTCTAACTCATTTATGTTGTCATGATGTGATTATGTATGTATTTATTGGTGAAATATTTTACCTAAATTATTAAATTTTTATATGTATATATATATATTCAGATAACAACTTCATTCCATAATTATCTCTTAAAAATTTATGATCCATGTAATAGTATTCTTTATCTCAATCTCATTTTCTAGAGATATGATTCATGTCATGATTTATGATTTATTTAAAGGATTTATAATATTCCACAGGAATTAATTTTGAAATATATAATCATGTAATTAATAGTACATATTAATCCATATCAGATTCTATAAATCATATAATTTTTAATTAAAATGTTAAAAAAGTATTTTGGGCATAACGCTAAAATCCAATTTATTTTTGGGATAATTTAAGTTCCATATTAATTTTGTGAAAATAATTTGTTCTTATTTTAATAAAACACATATCATTTCTTAAACAATAGTAATAAAGGTGATTTGCATGTTTAGGTTTCATATCATCCAATTTAGATTATTGACACATCAATATTGTTTTTTTAGTGACTCTAATATTGTATATTCATTTAAATCTAGAATCATTCGATTACGTATCGATGTTTTCTAAAATATTTTTAGGAATTTTCTTTTATAAATATAAATTATTATTTAATATGATATTACATTATCATTCATCTTATTTTCATAATTTTAAAATGAAATTTCACAACGTGTTCTGATTGAGTCGATTTTGAATATCAATAATTGTTTTTGGAAAATAATGGTAATTTTTATCATTTTCGACCTTAGTGAGTTTACCCATCATAAAGAAAATTATTTATTTCTATATTTATTTCTAATTTTCAGAGATTTAATTTCAATGGTATGGGTTTTGACAATATTTTTTATATTTTTAGTAATTAGAATTGACATAGAATATTTAAAGCATTTTTTAGACATGAATGTTTTAATGATATTTTTTGGGTATTTATATTCACAAATGACAGAAACCCAATATGTCACTCAATATCCACTTGGTATATTTTTTAATGATTTAAAACATTTTATATCTATAAATGGAATATTTTTTTCAAATTTATTTTCACGGAACTTGTTTCGTTTCCATGCGTAAATTGAGGTTTAAAATAACAATGGTTATTATTATGTTGAAGGATAAAATATTTCATTTTTCATGATAATTTTATTTTTCTAGGACACTTTTTAATATGAAGGGTCACTAAAATATAGATCATGATTATTTGGTCATGATATAGCTCTACAATGCATTATTTAATTGTAACATCACAGGAAAAGAAAGAATATGACATCTTCATATTAATTAATATTTTTGAATTAAATATTAATTTTATTTTAAATGGGATGCTATATTCAATGGCGTACCTCGCACACAACAATGAGTATCTCCAAAGTCTTTTGTTGCACACAATGCTTAGTCAAATTAATAAATAATAATATATTATTATTTTAAATTGTTGGTAAAAAATAGTCTTTGTAATGTCAGGAATTAACAAAACTAACTAAAATATTATTATACTAGGTGTTTAAATATTTTTACATTTATCCAATAAAATTTTGAGGCTTAAAATGTGACTGAATTTAATTTTATGCATAAATACTCTAATATTATTTAAAAGGTCTATTTTCCACCTTTTGATAAAAAACCCACATTAAATCTTGTTTTTGTCACTTTTATTTGTTCTCTTTGAAAAAATACAATTCTACTTTAAAATCAGGACATCAAAATTTACTTTTTGTAATTTTTTTGAATTTTTCTGATTAAGTTCATTTTTAATGAATAGTGAAATAATACTGCATTTTAATTCAAAACATCATTTTAATCTAATTTATTTATATGATTAGATTTTCTTTTTAAATGGGTTTAAAGTGTAATTAGATTATATTTTTAACATTTAATCCAATTCTGATCATTATAAGTAATTTTACATTGAAATTGGACATAAGAAACTGTTAACAATTTGATATTTATTTTTTCTTAAAAACAGGCTTTTTTGGTTTGACAACGAGAATTAATTTTAAATATATTAATTCCACTTAAATGTTATTAATTTGGTAAAATAGTAATCATTTTTTAATCCAGAATATCAAATATATATTGGGTTTAATTTTTTATATTTTTCTTGAAACCTTCAATTTTTTATAAATAATGAAAACACAGAGAAGTAGTTAAAAACAGATTTTTCATTTAAATGAAATTTTACAACATAAGTTAATTGAATTTCGAAAATATGACATACATGGTTGTTATCAGTAAGCAAAAATATGTATCAATTAGATGAAAATAATTCATGATAAATATTAACTTTTGACTTTTATTTAACGTAGTTAAAGGTTAATATGGTTATTTAATGTAAAAATAATATTATAATAATATAAAATTACATTAACACTTGTGCTAACATTATTGGATTAGTGATTCCAGACCCATAAAAGAATTTGGTGACATTTTTGTCCTTTTAAATCAATTTGGCTAAGATAATGATATTAATATCATTTTATTTAAAGTAAAAAAAATATCATTAACATGTATTGTTTTGTTAAAACAATTTTAATTTGGGGTTATATAATTTTTATATGGACTATAAATATTTATTATTAAACTAAAATTATTTACTACATCATGGTATTTTATTTATGAATTTTTGACATCAGATAAATAAAACTATTTATGACATAATAATGATGCAGTGTTTACCTCATTAATGAATGATTTAAATAAACAAGATTATAAAAATTAAAACAATATCCAACACCAGTCCAATTATTATTTTATGATTTCATTTCGAACATTAGTCATCTTAGATTCGACTTTAATAGGATTTGGACCTTTATAAACTAGAAATCATGATATAATAAAATAATATTTTCAAACATTCTTAAAGAGCCCCTTCTCCCCCTTATAAAAATCCCTCACATATAACCTATTACTCCCACCACTCAAGCCCCATGGCACAACCAAACAGTTCCAAAATAATCCCTCAAGAGACCTATCTTCTCCCTAAAAGCCTTACCTTACGTAGAAGGCACTAGAAGAAATCTGTTTTGTTCAAACCAAAGGGAGTTACCTGATGTGAAGGTAACATCTTATCTTAAGTTCTTTTCTTTTATTTTACATCTCCCACCCCATAAAATATTTTTATTCTTTTAATTTATAGTAAAAACAGTATCCTAAATATACAAGGCTGTTGATATGATAAGGATTCGTAATACACTTACACACACCTCCGTCTAATAGATAAAGAAGATGTTGTTTTTGTCGATGGCGAAGTACTGCATCACAAAACGAAGATTGTTCAATATTCTCCTACGCCCTTTTATGGTGGCCATTATGATCAAAATGTATTTAAATGTTATAAATATTATATTTATATTTTCTATATACTTATATATTTTTCATTTATATCATAACTTTATGGTTTCCATAATGGATAAATACAATAATTCTATTTTAGATAATGAGTACTATCACCCCCTAAAATTGAAATGACTCATTCATACCAAACATGGAATATACAAGGATGGAATTAATAAAATTATATATTATATTATACTGGAATTATATTATACCTATTTAATATTAATTTTACATTACATTATATATGAAATATAAATGAAAGTAGCGTTCATGTGTACGTACGACTTAACGTCTCCATGAACGTTGCATTTCATTTCCTACCTCCAAATGTTATGTAATATTATAAATATATATATATACTAGATATATATTATATATACAATATATAAATCATGAATATAATTTTTTAGATAATGGATTTTTGACCTCATGAACAACTTGTAATTATAATAAGTTCATTTTTGACTTAAGTACCAAATATTGAAAAAACAACCATTATTGACGTAAATGATTGCATAATGTTTATAAAATGATAATAGGAGATAAAAAAGGAATGATACTTTTTAAAAAGATTATTAATCAAGTAAAAATTAACTTTATTTTATTATTAAGGATATTAAATAATGAATGGGTCATGTCGGACACAAGGTAAGGGGATTTCATCTCACTTTTTATTCATGTGAGATTCATGCTATATTTGCCACTATTTACTTTTGTGCGGTGTATGTAATGACCATGATTGTATTAAATGTGTAATATAAATTAATTTATGGGTATTTACATATTTAATGTATGATCCTTCCCTCATTGGGTGTATGTTTCATATGTTACCAAATCGGTAAGGGAACCTTTCACCGTAATCTTTTAGTCAAATACTTCTTTATGTAATGTATTTTAATATCCATTTTCATATGTTTGGTTATGTTCTTATATATCATAATTTCTGGAAATTTTATTTATATGTGATGAGAGACACTTTTTTCTCTCATAAGCTCATTTTTATGAATTTTAAAGAGATGTCGTTAGGCTGTCGAATTTCTGTAAGAGATCTTCTTAACCAAATTTCAATTCTTTGGGTTAAAAATATACTTCTTGATTATTTCGTGTTATGAATATGTGTGGATGAAATCTGATTTTTTTACACATAATATCCACTTATATTGGGTCTATTCATATTTAACACAAAAAATTATGTAATTGATTTGTCCTTAATATAAGGAAATGGTCTTTGTAAGAGATGTTGTCTCAATTTACATTCCATTGATACTTATTTGTTGTTATACAACAATGAACTTTTATATGTTGTATATACTTCCCTTTAACATAATATATAATTAATATCATTATTCTCATGATATTATATGTGTTGATTAATGTTATTCCTAAATTATTTATATTCAAGAATCTAGCATTTGGTTATGAAATCTTTAATTAAAATATCGTTTTAAATGTTTTAATTATTTAATACTCTAAATATTTCTCATTAATATACCTATATTAAATATGGTGTTAATGATATATTTATATGGAAATTAATGTTTTTAAATTAATTTTTTTTTCAAAATCATAAAATTGTTATGTGACACTTTGATTCAAAAATTTCTTTATTAAATGCTTTAAATGGTTATGAAAATGGTTTGATAAAGCATTGATTATGTCAATATCTTGAAATGGTATATTGTGATTACAATGTGGAAATGTTATATTTCCATTATGAAACTTTTTATGAGTCATGAATATAGTATGGTTATTGGGAATTGTTTTTGTATATGTGTGGTTCCGTGATAATCCTAGGATGGGTGAGCCAGAGATAGTTCTCCAATGCATTGGGTAAACTGACATAGGAAAACGTTAATGTTTCTTTAAAGAGAATTAGGGAATATATTGTGATGTTTATTACAATTATAACTCCCAATGTTGATGTGAGAGATATAATATATGTATGTTATTGATTCCACAAGTTACCTTTATGTTTTATTATTTCTATACGTTGTTCATAAATCGTATGATTTCTAAAGGTATGTTACGATTGAAAAGTATGGTTTCATTGATTTTTATTTATAGATGGGATAATTTTTCATTTCCTATTTTATAACCATTAATGATATTTTTATAGTCATAAAAAGTTTTTATTTGTTTTTCACAGGAAAAAAGATAAATAGGGTCAAGTATGGGATCAAGGAAAATTCATGCTATCTTAAACGTGGAACTAAGAAAGCTTTTTTTAAGAGTTTTTATTTTCTGAAAATAATTAAACTGAGTAGAAGTGTCTAATATTTAATTTAAGAGATGTAATATTTATCTCCTAATTTACTAATGCTCTAAACCTGAAAATATCCCCAATGTGAGTTATTCACTTAATTCAAGATTATTTTATGTTTAACGCCGAGTCCTTATATTAATAATGATAGAGTTGGCTGAATAAATGTAACACCCAATAGATGATTTAGTTAAGTGGGGGATATGTTACACTTATGATATAATCATTTTCAAAAATATATTTTTAACATGTATATAAGGGTTCTTTTAAGGGTTCTATTATTATAATTTTCCAAGATTCCAACATGTTTTATCTATACTTTATATGAGTTTTTAATGGTTATTTTGATCAATATTGACTTCTCAATACTCATGATTATTTATTCTTATGAATATTTTCACTGATAAATATTTATTCCATGTCACATGTTTAATAATTCATATTTTTATGGGTATTAATTATTTTATTTTATAGTTCGGAACATTGATTATTTAATCAAACCCATACTCCCATCTTATATTCATTGATGACATTGAATTATTAATGCTTATGTTAACCCTTACCAAGATCTTTACCTAACCCTTCTTGTGATTACATTCTTCTAGTTGGGAAGAAATTTTTTTATTATATCATGAATAACAAGGTTATTATATTTGAATAACTTAGTGCTAGTTGATTTATATTTTTATAAAACTTTTGTTTATATATCATTGTATTTATTTAAGATATTTTCCTAATATTTTAAAAATGATATCCTAAAATTTTATAGGGAATGTAAGTTCTCCAATATTTCATTTTGATGTTAAATGTTTTAAATGGTTAAAATTAGGTAAATATTTTCAGTATCAATGATAGAAATGTAATGATTATATTTTTAGATCCACATTCATGAGTGCAGGTTTATGGCTATTATAGTGTTTATTAGTGAAATAACTAAGATAAATTTATAGGTTACGATGTTTTCATGTAATATTTACTTTTGTTTTATGGATATCTTAATGGGTTTATATATTTCAATTAGTTCATATGATCAAATGATGGTAATTCCTTATTTTGGATTTAGATAATGTGATTTTGAGGTGATTAGTGATGTATTGGGGTACCTACTATTAGGATGAGGAATATGCAACTCTTATGTTTAACATGGGGGATAATTTGGGGAAAATGCTATTATATTTTGGGGTTTGTAAGAGAAATATTATGTTAAATCCTTTTAGGGTAAAAAATTCTTTAATGTTGTTGTTATTAAGGTAATTTGGGATGTATTTTTTCTTATTAATGGAATGACCGAGTTTGAGCCTTTGATGTTATTATTTAGTATGCTATATTAATATATTTTTTCCTCATTTGAAGGATTATGAATTTTTTATATTGTCTTATCTTGTTATTTCCATCTTCATTTTGGTAAATATTTAAATACATGAAGAATATCCTATTATCTTTGGGAAGATCATGTGAACCTTTAGAAGTTCATGTTAGTTATTTATAAATAAAAATTTCATCCTTAATACTCATAAATTGGATGAATAATTATATTTTTGGGGAAACTAAATAAATGATGAAATTATAGTAATCGAGTAAGTTAATATTCTTATGTTATTAGCCTATGTTATAATGTAAATCCTTATCTATTATAAAAGGATTTTGAAATAAAAAAATTATCATAATATATTCTTTTTCTGATTAATCAATGATCATTTCCCACATTATTGGTTAATGGTTTTGTGGAGATTTAATTTTTCATCATCATTTACATTCTTGTGATCAATGTAGTATATCACTCTATACTATTTTTTGGATATTTTTTTTCTCCATTACAATATTTACACATCCCTCTAATGACGTCCAATTAAAAAACCAATTCATGTGTTATTCTAGATGACATTCATATTTCCATTTAAATATTTTCAAAGGGTGTTTTATAAACAATTTTTATGATGTGGGATTTCAAAACATATATCTGATAATTTCAACCCTGAATTACAATTATAAATATAAAACTGTGAGTATGAATTAATTTAATGAGAATAAAATGTAACAACATGATATTTTAAATGAACACTATATTTGATAGTGTTACCACACACAACAATATGCTTAAAAAACAATGATATATTATTATTTAAAAGATTTACTAATTACCTTGTTAATGAATATGTATGAATGTAAATTACTAATCTAGTGATGAACGATATATAAAATTCATAAAAATTTAAAATTTATTGGTGAAATATTAAAAAATAATTTTTTTATTAATGTCACATTATGCTATAAAAATAATTTTTCTGGAAAAATGTTTTTTATTATTTTTTTGATTGAATATATTGCAAATAATTTAAGAAATTTGGTTAGTTTTATTTGATAAAATGTTATAATTGTTTAATTTTCCATGTAAAAATTATATTTGGATTAAATTTTGACAGTTTTCTGAAATGTTTTATATTTCAATGATTAGAGAATAAAGTGATATTTATTTCTAACTATATTTTCTTTCAAGGTTCATAAATGGTCACATTTTAATATGGATTAGCAGTAAAATATATTTATTTTGTTTTTATGAAACATAATTTGATAAATTTTTCTGAATTAACATTATACATGATTCTCGAATAAAAACATTTTAACTTATAAAAACTAATTTTCTGGAAAATCAATTTTCTTGAAATTTTTTGGGTATAATTTTAAATTATAATGAAAAAAACTAAAGAACTACATATTATAAAATATATTCAATTTTTGTAATCATGAAATTTATTAATATGTAATACAATAAACTAAGTTTTGGTATAATTTGAATTTTATCCATAATAAATTATTTTCCAATGTAAAGGTAAACTGAGTTAATTTGTGTTAAAGGTAATGTTAGAAGCGATAAAATTTATTTCAACACCTAAAAAATTTTCATTGAATGTTTATATTTCATCCATTGTCATCCAGACATTAAAATAATATCCTTTTAATATTATTTAGCATTGATTTTTATATTTATAATATTTATTGTAGAGTATATAGACAAAATGTCACCCTCTTGTATTTCATATTTTAATTTTAATTTTTTTATGGATAAAAAAACATATTTTAGGTTATAAATTTTGATTTCAAATATTTATTTTTCAATGAAGTAATCACCTAAAATTCATATGCAACACCAAAACAATTCCTGATCTAGTAATTGATAAATAAATTTAATGATTTTAAAAACAATACACATAATGTTTTGTGGTTGAGTTATAATGACATATGAATTTTTAACAGAAATAATGCTTTTTAGTGATGTGTAAAAATTTAATTTTCCAATTACACACACTTATATTTATATATATATCATTCCTTTAATGTCAAACTAAATTAATAGTGTCCAAACTGACATAATGAAATTTCATGTAAAATAATATTTTAATAAGTTATTTAAAAAACATAATAATCAAACAAGAGAGAAATTAGGATAATAAATTTCCAAAATATACATTCCATGGCCATTAATTATCCAACTATCACCTTATATGTAAGATTATAATGCTTTAATTTTGATAATTGTTTCCATAGTTATGGTTAAAAAATTTATTAAGTGGGTTACCAAAAAGAGAAGGTGTAACATATTTTCTCAACATATATAATTTTTATTTTAAAATTTTATTTAGACCTTCTATTCCAAATAAAATAATTATTTTTATTTTGGAATCACTTTACATGATATTGAGGCATATTATTTTATAATTTATCATGATTTTTAAAAAATTCACCTTCCATACCTTATAAAATTATACCAACAATTCTATTATATTCTCCACATTGAGAAATATAGCATACCAAAAGCCTAAAAAATATCTTTTAAACTTTTTTATACATGGTATAATGGGTTTTCTCTTATTAAAATACCAATCCACACGTCCTTAAAATGGAATCCATAGTAGGTTTGCTGAAGAAGGGGTAATCATTCAACCCAACCACGTTTAATCTATTTCATCTTCGTCTACCTTAATGTGTCCCTAAACCAAGGTGATATAATCATATAAATATAATATTTATATAAATATATATTTTTTATTATATACTATTTTTTCATCTCTTATTTCCCTCTTATAAGGAACCGAAACATCGTGTGTGCGTTTACTTGGACTACCACCTTCATGATGAAATGTGTTTCATTTACCATCACAACCTATCATGGATATATATAATGATATTTTTAATGGATATATATAATATTATTGAAACAACCAACATTCTGTAATTTTCATATACAATCTGTTATATTACATATCAATCCATTGAGAAATAATAATGTCGTTATTGTGTACATGTTGATTACCACCGCCATTAAGTAGTGTAATTTTCTTCCTCAAAGAATCACATGAATGATATATATAAATTATTTATGGATATAATATTATTTTTATGATATTATTATAATAATTTGATGATAAAATAGAACTTAACTTCTTCATATCATGTTCATTGAAAAATAAAAGTTTTACTCATTTGTACGTATAACTTACCATCTCCATGATTGTAATATAGATCAATATTAAAAACCATATTTTATGGTTTCCCATAAACATATAATTAAATCCTAAAATTATAATTATTTAATGAATATTTATTTAAAAATTAATTAAAAAATTATTTGTGTGATGATTTTCAACACACCGTTATCGTTTTTCAACTATGAATTGAATGTCATGAAAGCATGTGACATATACAGAAATGATTATTTAATAAAAAATATTATTTATATAAATGAAAAAAGGTTAACAGTAATTTAATAATCCTAATATTAATTATTAAAAAAGAAATTAATTTATATTTGTTTATTATATAGGAGTTAATGGATAGTCATAAAAGGTATGAACTTGGGGGAAAATATTTCATCTCAATTTCACTTCATTGAAGAGTATTTTAATGTTATGCACCAAATTTCATTCATATTGCTTATATACTACCAATATTAAATTTTATATCATGAATCCTTTATTCATCCCAAAAGATTATTATTCAGTTCATTTTACTTCATTCAAATGGATTTGAATTGAAAATTCCTAAATGGTAAGGAGTTTATTAACTCAATTTCTAACTCGTTGGGTTATATTTCTACATCATATACGTTTTCATGATGTGATTATGTATGAATTTATTTGTGAAATATTATACCTAAATTATTAAATTTTTCTATGTATATATATATTTTCATATTATAACTTCATTCCATAATTATCACTTAAAAATTTATGATCCATGTAATAGTATTCTTTATCTCAATCTCATTTTCTAGAGATATGATTCATTTCATGATTTATGATTTATTTAAAGGATTTATAATCTTCCCCAGGAATTAATTTTGAAATATATAATCATGTAATTAATGGGACCATTAATCCATATCATATTCTTTAAATTATATAGTTTTTAATTAAAATGCTAGCAATGCAGTTTGGGCATAATGCTAAAATCCAATTTATTTTTGGGGTAATTTAAGTTCCATATTAATTTTTGGAAAATAATAGGTTCTTATTTTAATAAAACACATATCATTTCTTAAACAATAGTAATAAATGTGATTTATATATTTAGGTTTCATTTTATCCATTTTATATTATTGACATATCAATATCGTTTTTTAGTGACTCGAATATTGTATAGTCATTTAGATCTAGAATCATTCGATTACGTATCGATGTTTTCTAAAATATTTTTAGGAATTTTTTTTTTATAAACATACATTATTATTTAATATGATATTACATTATCATTCAACTTATTTTCATTATTTTAAAATGAAATTTCATAACGTGTTCTGATTGAGTCCATTTTGAATATCAATAATTGTTTCTGGAAAACAATGGAAATGTTTATTATTTTCGACATTAGTGAGTTTACCCATCACAAAGAAAATTATTTATTTCAATATTTATTTCAAATATTAAGAGATTTAATTTTAATGGTATGGGTTTTGACAATATTTTTTAAATTTTTAGTTATTATAATTGACTTAGAATATTTAAAGCATATTTTCAACATGAATTTTTTAATGATATTTTTAGGGTATTTATATTACCAAATGATAGAAACCCAATATGTAACTCAATTTACATTTGGTATATTTTTAATGATTTAAAACATTTTATATCTATAAATGGAATATTTTTTACAAATTTATTTTCACGGAACTTGTTTCGTTTCCATACGTAAGTTGATGTATAAAAGAACAAAGGTTAATATTATGATGAAGGGTAAAATATTTCATTTTTCATGATAATTCTATTTTTCTAGGACTCTTTTTAATATGAAGGGTCACTAAAATATAGATCATGATTTTTTGGTCACGATATAGCTCTACAATGCATTAATTAATTGTAACATCACATGAAAAGAAGGAATATGACATTTTCATATTAATTAATATTTTTGAATTAAATATTAATTTTATTTTAAATATGATTCTATATTCAAAGGCATACCAAGAACACAACAATGAGTTTCTCCAAAGTCTTTTGTTGCACCCATTGGTGAGTCATACTAAAAAATAATAATATATTATTATTTTAAATTTTTGGTAACACATAGTCGTTGTAATGTCAGGAATGAACAAAACTAACTAAAATATTAGTATACCAGGTTTTTAATTATTTTTAAATTTATCCAATAAAATTTATTAGCTTAAAATGTGATTGAATTTAATTTTATGCATAAATACTAAAATATTCTTTAAAAGGTCGATTTGCCGCCTTTTGATAGAAAACCCACATTAAATCTTGTTTTTGTCACTTTTATTTGTTCTATTAACAAAAATACAATTATTATTTAGAATCGAGACATCAAAATTTACATTTTTTAATTTTCTTGAATTTTTCTGATTAAGTTCATTTTTAATGAATAGTGAAATAATACTGCATTTTAATTCAAAACTTCATTGTAATCTAATTTATTTATATGATTAGATTATATTTTTAAATGTTTTTAAAGTGTAATTAGATTATATTTTTAACATTTAATCCAATTATTTTCATTATAATTAATTTTACATTGAAATTCGACATAAACAAGTGTTAACCTTTTGATACTAATTTTTTCTTAAAAACATGATTTTTTGTTTTGACAACAAGAATTAATTTTAAATTTATTAATGCCACATAAATATTAAGAATATGGTAAAATAGTCATCATTTTTGAATCGAGAATATCAAATATATCTTGGGTTTAATTTTTTGTATTTTTCTGAAAACCATCAATTTATAATGAATAGTGAAAACACAGAGAAGTAGTTAAAATTTTTTTTTCATTTAAATGAAATTTTACAACGTAAGTTAATTGAATTTTGAAAATCTTACATACATGGTTGTTATCAGTAAGAAAAAATATGTATCAATTAGATGAAAATAATTTTTTATGAATATTATCTTTTGACTTTTATTTAAAATAGTTAAATGTAAATATGGTTATTTAAGGTAAAAATAATATTATATTAATATAAAATTACCTTAAAACATGTGCTAACATTATTGGAGTAGTGATTCCAGACCCATAAAATCTATTGGTGACATTTTTGGCCTTTTAAATCAATTTGGGTATGATAATGACATTAATAACTTTTTATTTAAAGTAAAAATAAAAATATCATAAACATGTATTATTTTGTTAAAAGAATTTTAATTTGGGGTTATATAATTTATATATGGACTATAAATATTTATTATAAAACTAAAATTATTTACTACATCATGGTAATTTATTTATGAATATTTGACATCAAATAAATAAAATTATTTATGACACAATAATGATGAAGTGTTTACCCTATTAATGAATGATTTTAATAAATAAGATTATAAAAATTAAAACAATATCCAACACCAGTCCAATTATTATTTTATGATTTTATTTCGAACAAGAGTCATCTTCGCTTTGACTTTAATTGGATTTGGACCTTTATAAACTAGAAATCATGATATAATAAAATATTATTTTCAAACGTTCCTAAAGAGCCCCTCCTCCCCCTTATAAAAAGACCCCACATCTAACCTATTACTCCCACCACTAAAGCCCCATGGATCATCCAACATATGCCCAAATAATCCCTAAAGATCCCTATCTTCCACTTAAAAGCCTTACCTTAGGTAGAAGGCACTAGAAGAAATCAGTTTCATTCAAACCAAAGGGAGTTACCCGATGTGAAGGTAACATCTTCTCTTAAGTTTTTTTATTTTATTTTACATATCCCACCCCATAAAATATTTTTATTCCATTAATTTATAGTAAAAAAGTATCCTAAATATACAAGGTTTTTGATATGGGAATTATTCATACTACCCTTACACACAACTCCGTCTAATAGATAAAGAAGATATTGTTTTTGTGGATGGCGAAGTACTGCATCACAAAATGATGATTGTTAAATATTCTCCTACCCCCTTTTATGGTGGCCATTATGATCAAAATGTATTTAAATGTTATAAATATTTTATTTATATTTTATATATACTTCTATATTTTTCATTTACATCATACCTTTATGGTTTCCATAATGCGTAAATAAAATAATTTCATTTCAGATAATGGGGACTATCAGCCCCTAAAATTAAAATTACTCATTCATACCAAACGTGGAACATACAAAGGATGTAATTAATAAAATTATATATTATATTATACTAGAATTATATTATACCTATTTATTATTAATTTTTCATTACATTATATATGAAATAGAAATGAAAGTAGTGTTCATGTGTACGTACGACTTACCGTCTTCATGAACGATGCATTTCATTTCCAACCTCCGAATGTTATCTACTATTATAAATATATATATATATACTGGATATATATTATATATATGATATATAAATCATCAATATAATTTTTTAGATAATGTAATTTTGACCTCATGAACAACTTGTAATTATAATAAGTTCATTTTTGACTCAAGTACCAAATATCGAAAAAACAAGCATTCTTAACATAAATGATTGCATAATGTTTATAAAATGATAACAAGAGATATAAAAGGAATATTAATGTTTAAAAGGGTTCTTAATCAAGTAGAAATGAACTTTACTTTATTATTCAGGATATTAAATAACTAATGGGTCATGTCAGACACGAGGTAAGGGGATTTCATCTCACTTTTTATTTACGTGAGATTCATGCTATATTTTCCACTATTTGCTTTTGTGTGGTGTATTTAATGACCATGATTGTATTAAATGTGTAATATACATTTATTTATGGGTATTTACATATTAATTTTATGATCCTTCCCTCATTTGGTGTATGTTTCGTATGTTACCAAATCGGTAAGGGAACCTTTCACTGTAATCTTTTAGTCAAAGACTTATTTATGTAATGTATTTTAATATCCATTTTCATACGTTTGGTTATGTTGTTATATATCCTAATTTCTGAAAATTTTATTTCCATGTGATGAGAGATCCTTTTTTCTCTAATAAGATCATTTTTATGAATTTTAAATAGACGTCGTTATGATGTCAAATTTCTGTAAGAGATCTTCTTAACCCAATTTCAATTCCTTAGGTTAAACTTATACTTCTTGATTATTTCGTGATATTAATATGTTTAGATGAAATCTGATTGTTTTACACATAATATCCCATTATATTGGGTGTATTCATATTTAACACAAATAATTATGTCATTGATTTGTCCTTAATATAAGGAAATGGTCTTTGCAAGGGATATTGTCTCAATTTACATTCCATTGATACTTATTTGTTGTTATACACCAATTAACTTTTATATGTCATATATACTGCCCTTTAACATATTATATAATTAATATCATTATTCTTATGATATTATAAGTGTTGATTAATGTTATTACTCAATTATTTATATTAAATAATCTATCATTTGGTTATGAATTCTTAAATTAAAATATCTCTATAAATGTTTTAATTATTTAATCCTCTAAATATTTCTAATTAATGTCCATGATTCAAATATGGTGTTAATGATTTATTTATATGCACATTAACATTTTAAAATTAAAATTTATTTCATAATCATAAAATTGGTATGTGACACTTTGATTCAAAAATTTCTTTATTAAATGCTTTAAATGGTTATGAAAATGGTTTTATAAAGCATTGATTATGTCAATATCTTGAAATGATATATTGTGATTACTATGTGGAAATGTTATCTTTACATTATGACACTTTTCATGAGTCATGAATATAGTATGGTTATTTGGAATTGTTTTCGTATATGTGTGGTTCCATGATAATCCTAGGATGGGTGAGCCTGAGATAGTTCTCCAATGCATTGGGTAACCCGATGGAGGTAAACGTTAATGTTTCTCCAATGATAATTAGGGAATATATTGTGATGGTTATTCCAATTATAACTACAAATATTGATGTGAAATCTATAACATATGTATGATATGGATTCCACAAGTTACCTCTATGATTTATGATTTCTATATATTTTTCATAAATCGTATGATTTCAAAAGGTATGTTACGATTGAAATGTATGGTTTCATTGATTTTTTTTATTGATGGGATAGTTTTTCATTCCTTATTTTATAAACATTAATGATATTTTTATACTCATAAAAAGTTTTGATTTTTTTTCAATGGAAATAAAGATGAATAGGGTCAAGGATGGGATCAAGGAAAATTCATCCTGTCTAAAACCTGGAACTAGAAATGTTTATTTTTTAAGAGTTTTTATTTTTTGAAAAGATTGAAACTGAGTAGAAGTGTCTAATTTTTAATTTATGAGATGTAATTGTTATGGCCTAATTTACTAATGCTCTAAACCTGAAAATATCCTCAATGCGATTTATTCACTTAATTTAAGATTATTTTATGTTTAACACCGAGTACTTATATTAATAATGATAGAGTTGGCTGAATAAATGTAACACCCAATAGATGATTTAGTTAACTGGGGGATATGTTACTTCTAATATATTATCATTTTTAAAAATATATTTTTAACATGTATATAAGGGTTCTTGTAAGGGTTCAATTATTATAATTTTCCAAGATTCCAACATTGTTTTTCTATACATTATATGAGTTTTTAATGGTTCTTTTGATCAATATTGACTTCTCAATACTCATGATTATTTATTCTTATGAATATTTTCACTGATAAATATTCATTCCATGTCACATGTTTACTAATTCATATTTTTATGGGTATTAATTATTTGATTTTATACTCAGGAACATTGATTAATTCATCAAACCCATACTCCCATATTATATTCATTGATGACATTGAATTATTAATGCTTATATTAACCCTTAACAAGATTTTTACGTAACCCTTCATGTGATTACATTCCCCTAGTTTTGAAGAAATTTTTTAATTAGGTCATGAATAACAAGGTTATTATATTTGAATAACTTAGTGGTAGTTGATTTATATTTTTATGAACCTTTTGTTTATATATCATTGTTTTAATTTAAGATATGTTACTAATATTTTAAAAATCAAATCCTAAAAGTTTATTGGGAATGTAAGCGCTCCAATATTTCATTTTGATGCTAAATGTTTTAAATTGTTAAAATTGGGAAAATATTTTTAGTATAAATGATAGAAATGTAATGATTATATTTTTATAACCAGATCCATGAGTGCAGGTTTATGGCTATTATAGTTTTTATTAGGGAAATAACTAAGATAAATTTATATGTTACGATGTTTTCATGAAATATTTACTTATGTTTTATGGATATCATAATGGGTTTATATATTTAAATTAGTTCATATGATTAAAGGATGGTAATTATTTATTTTGGTTTTAGATAATGTGATTTTGAGGTGATTAGTGATGTATTGGGGTACCTACTAATAGGATGAGGAAGATGTAACTCTTATGTTTAACATGGGAGATTATTTAGGGAGAATGTGATTATATTTTGGGGTATGAAAGAGAAATATCATGTTATATCCTTTTAGGGTAAAAAATTCATTAATGTTGTTGTTATTAAGGTGATTTTGGATGTATTTTCTCTTATTAATGGAATGATCGAGTTTGACCCTTTTATGTTATTATTGAGTTTGGTATATTAATATATTTTTTCCTCATTTGATGGATTATTAATTTATTATATTGTGTTACCTTTTTCTTGCCATCTTCATTTTAGTAAATATCTAAAAACATGATGAATAGGATATTATCCTTGGGAAGATCATGTGAACCATTAGAAGTTCATGTTAGTTATTTATAAATAAAAATTTCATCCTTAATACTCATAAATTGGATGAAAATTTATATTTTGGGGGAAACTAAATAAATGATGAAATCTAGTAATTGAGTGAGTTAATTTTCTTATGGTATTAGCCTATGTGATATTGTAAATCCTTATCTCTTAGAAAATGATATTGAAATAAAAACTTTATCATAATATATTCTTTTTCTGACGAATCAATGGTCATTTTCCCAAATTATTGGTTAAGGGTTTTGTGGATATTTAATTTTTCATCGTCATTTACATTCTTGTGATCAATGCTGTATATCACTCTATACTATTATTTGGATATTTTTTTCTTCCATTAGAATATTTACATATCCCTCTAATTATGTCATATTAGAAAACCAATTCTTGTGTTATTCTAGATGACATTCATATTTCAATTTCAATATTTTCAAAGGGGGTTTTATAAACAATTTTTATGATGTGGGCTTTCAAAAAATATATCTGATAATTTCAACAATTAATTACAATTCTCAATTTAAACTTGTGAGTATGAATTAATTTAATGGGAATAAAATGTAACACCATGATATTTTAAATGAACACTATATTTGATAGTGTTACCACACACAACACTATGCTTAAAAAACTATGATATATTATTATTTAAAAGATTTATTTATTAACTTGTTAATAAATATTCATGAATGGATATTTCTAATCTAGTTATGAACAATATATAACATTCATAAAAATTTAAAATTTATTGGTGAATTCTTAAAAAATAATTTTTTTTAAAATCACATTATGCTTTAAAAATAATTTTTCTAGAAAAATGATTTTTATTAATTTTTTGATTGAAAATATGACAAATAATTTAAGAAATTTGGTTAATTTTATTAGATAAAATGTTATAATTGTTTAATTTTACATGTAAAAATTATGTTTGGATTAATTTTTGAGAGTTTTCGGAAATGTTTTATATTTCAATGATTAAAGAATAAAGTGATATTTATTTCTAACTATATTTTCTTTCAACGTTCATAAAAGGTCACATTTTAATATCTGTTAGTAGTAAAGTATATTTTTTTTTTTATGAAACATAAATTGATAAATTTGTCTGAATTTACATTATTCATGAATCTAGAATAAAAACATTTTAATGTATAAAAAATAATTTTTTGGAAAATCAATTTTCTTGAATTTTTTGGGTATAATTTTAAATTATAATGATCAAAAATAGAGAAATACATATTATAAAATAGATTCAATTTTTGTAATCATGAAATTTATTAATATGTAATACAATAACCTATGTTTCGGTACAATTTGAATTTTATCCATAATAAATTTTTTCCAATGTAAAGGTAAACTAAGTTAATTTCTGTTAAAAGTAATGTTAAAAGGGATAAAATTTATTTCATCACCTAACATATTTTTATTAAATGTTTACATTTCATCCATTGTCATCCAAAAATTATAATAATGTCCTTTTCAAATAATATAAAATTGTTTTTTACATTTATAATATTTATTGTAGAGGATATAGAAAAAATGTCACCTTCTTGTATTTCATATTTTAATTTTAATTTTGTTTTTTGGATAAAAAATATATTTTAGGTTATAAATTTTGATTTTAAGTATATATTTTTCAATGAAGTAATCACCTAAAATTCATATGAAACACCAAAACAATTATTGATCTAGTAATTGATAAATAAATTAAATGATTTTAAAATTAATACACATAATGTTTTTTGGTTGAGTTATAATGACATATGAATTTTTAACACAAATAATGTTTTTTAGTGATGTGTAAAAATTTAATTTCCAATTGCACACGCACATATATATATATATATCATTACTTTAAAGTCAAACTAAATTACTAGTGTCCAAAATGACAAAATGAAATTTCATGTAAAATAATATTTTAATAAGTTATTTATAAAACATAATAATCAAACAAGAGAGAAATTAGGATAATAAATTTCCAAAATATTCATTCCATGGCCATTAATTATCAAAATATCACTTTATATGTAAGATTATAACGCTTTAATTTTGAAAATTGTTTCAATAGTTATGGTTAAAAATTTTATCACATGGGTTATCAAAAAGAGAAGGTGTAGCATATTTTCTCAACATATATAATTTTTATTTTAAAATTTTATTTAGACCTTATATTCCAAATAAAATAATTATTTTTATTTTGGAATCATTTTACATGATATTGACACATATTATATTATAATTTATCATGATTTTCCAAAAATGCACCTTCCATAACTTATAAAACGATACCAACAATACTATTTTATACTCCACATTAAGAAATATAGAATAACGAAACCATAAAACATATCTTTTAAACTTTTTTATAAATATTATAATGGGTTTTCTCTTATTAAAATACCAATCCACAGGTGCTTAAAATAGAATACATAGTAGGTTTGCTGAAGAAGGGGTAATCATTCAACCCCACCACATTTAATGTATTTCAACTTCTACCACCTTAATGTGTCCCTAATCCAAGGTGATATAATAATATAAATATAATATATATAAATAGATTTTTTATGAATTTTATATACTATTTTTTCATCTCTTATTTCCTGCTTATAGGGAACCAAAACATCTTGTGTGCGTTTACGTGGACTACCACCTCCATGAAGTAATGTGTTTAATTTACCATCACAACCTATCATGGATATATATAATGATATTTGTAATGGATATATATAATATTATTGAAACAATTAACATTCTGTAATTTTTATATATAATCTGTTTTATTACCTATCAATCTATTGAGAAATAATAATGTCATTAATGTGTACATGTGGATTACCACCGCCATTAAGTAGTGTAATTTTTTTCTTCAAAGAATCACATGAATGATATATATAAATTATTTATGGATATAATATTATTTGTGTAATATTATTATAATCATTTGATGATAAAATAGTACTTAACTTCTTCATATCGTGTTCATTGAAAAATAAAGCTTTTAATCATTTGTACGTATAACTTACCATCTCCATGATTGTAATATAGATCAATATTAAAAACCATATTTTATGTTTTCCCATAAACATAAAATTAAATCCTAAAATTATAATTATTTAATAAATATTTTTAAAAAAAATAATTAAACAATTATTTGTTTGATGATTTTCAACACACCGATGTCGTTTTTCAACTATGAATTGAATGTCATGAAAGTATGTGACATATACAGAAATGATTATTTAATAAGATATATTATTTATATAAATGAAAAAAAAGTTAACGATAATTTAATAATCCTATTATTAATTATTAAAAAAGAAATTAATTTATATTTGTTTATTATATAGGATTTAATGGATAGTCATAGAAGGTATGAACTTAGGGAAATATATTTCATCTCAATTTCACTTCATTGATGAGTATATAAATGTTATTCACCAAATTTCATTCATATTGCTTATATACTACGAAAATTAAATTTTATATCATGAATCCTTTATTCATCCAAAATGTTTATTATTCAGTTCATATTACTTCATTCAAAATGATTTGACTTTAAAATTCCAAAATGGTAAAGAGTTTATTAACTCAATTTCCAACATGTTGGGATATATTTATACTTCATTTATGTTTTCATTGTGTGATTATGTATGAATTTATTTGTGATATATTTTACCTAAATTATAAAATTTTTATATGTAAATATATATTTTCAGATAATAACTACATTCCATAATTATCACTTAAAAATTTATGATTCATGTAATTGTATTCTTTATCTCAATCTCATTTTCTAGAGACATGATTCATGTCATTATTTATGATTTATTAAAAGGATTTATAATATTCCACAGTAATTAATTTTGAAATATATAATCATGTAATTAATGGGACATATTAATCCATATCATATTCTTTAAATCATATAATTTTTAATTAAAATGATTCCAAAGTAGATTGGGCATAATGCTAAAATCCAATTTTTGTTTGGGATAATATAAGTTCCATATTACTTTTGGGAAAATAATATGTTATTATTTTAATAAAACACATATAATTTCTTAAACACTATTAATAAAGGTGATTTACATGTTTAGGTTTCATTTCATCAATTTTAGATTATTGACACATCCATATTGTTTTTTAGTGACTCTAATATTGTATATTCATTTAGATCTATAATCATTCGATTACGTATCGATATTTTCTAGAATATTTTAATGAATTTTCTTTTATAAACATACATTATTATTTAATATGATATTACATTATCATTCAACTTATTTTCATAACTTTAAAATGAAATTTCATAACGTGTTCGGATAGAGTCCAGTTTGAATATCAATAATTGTTTTTGGAAAATAATTGTAATTTTTATCATTTTCGACATTAGTGAGTTAACCCATCATAAAGAAAATTATTTATTTAAATATTTATTTCTAATTTTCAGAGATTTAATTTCAATGGTATGGGTTTTGACAAAATATTTTATATTATTAGTAATTATAATTGACTTAGAATATTTAAAGCATATTATCAACATGAATGCTTTAATGATATTTTTAGGGTATTTATATTCCCAAATGATAGAAACCCAATATGTCACTCAATATCCACTTGGTAAATTTTTTAATTATTTAAAACATTTTATATCTATAAATGTAATATTTTTTACAAATTTATTTTCACGGAACTTGTTTCGTTTCCATGCGTAAATTGAGGTATAAAAGAATAATGGTTATTATTACGTTGAAGGTTAAAATATTCCATTTTTCATAATAATTTTATTTTTCTAGGACACTTTTTAATATGAAGGGTCACTAAAATATAGATAGTGATTTTTTGGTCATGATATAGCTCTACAATGCATTAGTTAATTGTAACATCACAGGAAAAGAAAGAATATGACATTTTCATATTAATTAATATTTTTGAATTAAATATTAATTTTATTTTAAATGGGATGATATATTCAATGGCGTACCTGGAACACAACAATGAGTTTCTCCAAAGTCTTTTGGTGCACACAATGCTGAGTCATACTAAAAAATAATAATATATTATTATTTTAAATGGTTGGTAACGCATAGTCGTTGTAATGTCAGGAATGAACAAAAATAACAAAAATATAATTATATCAGGTTTTTCAATTTTTTTAAATTTATCCAATAATATTTATAGCCTTAAAATGCGATTTAATTTAATTTTATGCATAAATACTCTAATATTCTTTAAAAGGTCGATTTTCTTCCTTTTGATAGAAAACCCACATTAAATCTTGTTTTTGGCACTTTTATATGTTCTCTTTGAAAAAATACAATTCTTATTTATAATCGAGACATAAAAATTATCTCTTTGTATTTTTTTGAATTTTTCTGATTAAGTACATTTTTAATGAATAGTGAAATAATACTGCATTTAAATTCAAAACTTCATTTTAATATAATTTATTTATATGATTAGATTATCTTATTAAATGGTTTTAAAGTGTAATTAGATTATATTTTTAACATTTAATCCAATTCTGGTCATTATAAGTCATTTTACATTGAAATGTTTCAGAAACAAGTGTTAACCTTTTGATATTAATTATTTTTAAAAACAAGATTTTTTGTTTTGAAAACGGGAATTAAATTTAAATTTATTAATTCCACATTAATTTTATGAATTTGTTAAAATAGTCATAATTTTTGAATCCATAATATCAAATATATCTTGGGTTTAATTTTTTATATTTTTCTGAAAGCCATCAATTTTTGATGAATAATGAAAATACAGAGAAGTAGCTAAAAACGGATTTTTCATTTAAATGAAATTTTACAACATAAGTAAATTGAATTTCTAAAATCTGACATACATGGTTGTTATCAGTAAGAAATAATATGTATCAATTAGATGAAAATAATTTTTAATGAATATTAACTTTTGACTTTTATTTTACAAAGTTAATGGTAAATATGGTTATTTAAGGTAAAAATAATATTATAATATTATAAAATCACCTTAACACTTGTTCTAAAATTATTGGATTAATGATGGCAGACCCAAAAAATATTTTTGAGACATTTTTTGCCTTTTAACTCAATTTGGGTAAGATAATTACATTAATAACTTTTTATTTAAAGTAAAAATAAAAATATCATAAACATGTATTGTTTTGTTAAAACAATTTTAATTTGGGGTTATATAATTTTTATATGGACTATAAATATTTATTATAAAACGAAAATTATTTACTACATCATGGTATTTTATTTATGAATTTTTGACATCAAATAAATAAAACTATTTATGACACAATAATGATGCAGTGTTTACCTCATTAATGAATGATTTAAATAAATAAAATTATAATAATTAAAACAATATCCCACACCAGTCCAATTATTATTTTATGATTTTATTTCGAACAAGAGTCATCTTAGATTCGACTTTAATAGTATTTGGGCTTTTATAAACATTAAATCATGATATAATAAAATAATATTTTCAAACATTCCTGAAGAGCCCCTCCTCCCCCTTATAAAAGCCCCCACATCTAACCTATTACTCCCACCACTCAAGCCCCATGGCTCATCCAACCTGTGACCAAATAATCCCTCAAGATCCCTCTCTTCCACCTAAATGCATTACCTTAGGTAGAAGGCACTAGAAGAATTCGGTTTCGCTCAAACCAAAGGGAGTTACCCGAAGTGAAGGTAATGTCTTCTCTTAAGTTCTTTTTTTTATTTTACATCTCCCACCCCATAAAATATTTTTATTCCTTTAATTTATAGTAAAAACAGTATCCTAAATATACAATGTTGTTGATATGATAAGGATTCATACTACACTTACACACACCTCCATCTAATAGATAAAGAAGATATTGTTTTTGTGGATGGCGAAGTACTGCGTCACGAAAGGATGATTGTTCAATATTCTCCTAACCCCTTTTATGGTGGCCATTATGATCGAAATTCATTTACATGTTATAAATATAATATTTACAATTTCTATATAATTATATATTTTTCATTTATATCATACCTTTATGCTTTCCATAATGGGTAAATACAATAATTTCATTTCAGATAATGGGGACTATCACCCCCTAAAATTGAAATGACCCGTTCATACCAAACGTGGAACATAAAAAGGATGGAATTAATAAAATTATATATTATATTATACTGGAATTATATTACACCTATTTATTATTAATTTTTCATTACATTATATATGAAATAGAAATGAAAGTAGCATTCATGTGTACGTACGCCTTACCGTCTCCATGAATGGTGCATTTCATTTCGTACCTCCAAATTTTATTTACTATTATAAATATATATATATATATATACTGGATATATATTATATATATGATATATAAATCATGAATATAATTTTTTAGATAATGGAATTTTGACCTCATTAACAACTTGTAATTATAATAAGTTCATTTTTGACTCAAGTACCAAATATCGAAAAAACAACAATTATTAATGTAAATGATTGCATAATGTATATAAAATGATTATATGAGATATAAAAGGAATATAAAAGTTTAAAAAGGTTCTTAATAAAGTATAAATCAACTTTATTTTATTATTCAGGATATTAAATAACGAATGGGTCGTGTCAGACATGAGGTACGGGGATTTCATCTCACTTTTTATTCATGTGAGATTCAGCTATATTTGCTACTATTTACTTTTGTGTGGTGTATGTAATGACCATGATTATATTAAATGTGTAATATAAATTAATTTATTTGTATTTACATATTCATTGTATGATCCTTCCCTCATTGGGTGTATGTTTCGTATGTTACCAAATCGGTAAGGGAACCTTTCAGAGTAATCTTTTAGTCAAAGAATTATTTTTGTAATTTATTTTAATATCCATTTTTATACATTTGGTTATGTTCTTATATATCCTAGTTTCTGAAAATTTTATTTCCAGGTGACGAGAGACCCTTTTTTTTCTCATAATCTCATTTTTATGAATTTTAAAGAGACGTCATTAGGCTATCAAATTTCTGTAAGAGATCTTCTTAACCCAATTTCAGTTCCTTGGGTTAAACATATAATTCGTGATTATTTCATGCTATGAATATGTGTGGATGAAATCTGATTGTTTTACACATAATATCCTCATATATTGGGTGTATTCATATTTAATACAAATAATTATGTCACTGATTTTTCCTTAATATAAGGAAATGGTCTTTGTAAGGGATGTTGTCTCAATTTACATTCCATTGATACTTATTTGTTATTATACACCAGTTAACTTTTATATGTAGTATATACTGACCTTTAACACATTATATAATTAATATCATTATTCTCAAGATATTATAAGTGTTTATTAATGTTATTCCTCAATTATTTATATTCAAGATTCTGTCATTTGGTTATGAATTATTTAATTAAAATATGATTTTAAATGTTTTAATTATTGAATCCTCTAAATATTTCTCATTAATGTCCCTGTTTGAAATATGGTGTTAATTATTTATTTATATGGACATTAATGTTTTTAAATTAAAATTTCTTTCAAAATCAAAAAATTTATATGTGACAATTTGATTCAATTTTTTTTATTAAATGCTTTAAATGGTTATGAAAATGGTTTGATAAATCATTGATTATGTCAATATCTTGAAATGATATATTTTGATTACAATGTGGAAATGTTATCTTTCCATTATGACTCTTTTTATGAGTGATGAATATAGTATGGTTATTTGTAATTGTTTTCGTATATGTGTGGTTCCGTGATAATCCTAGGATGGGTGAGCCTGAGATATTTCTCCAATGCATTGGGTAACCTGACAGAGGTAAACGTTAATGTTTCTCCAAAGAGAATTAGGGAATATATTTTGATGGTTATTCCATCTATAACTCCCAATGCTGATGTGAAAGATATAAGATATGTATGTTATGGATTCCACAAGTTACCTTTATGATTTATGATTTCTATATGTTGTTCATAAATCGTATGATTTCAAAAGGTATGTTACGATTGAAAAGTATGGTTTCATTGATTTTTATTTATTGATGGGATAATTTTTCATTCCTTATTTTATAAGCATTAATGAGTTTTTTATACTCATAAAAATATTTGATTTGTTTTTCATAAGAAATAAAGATGAATAGGGTCAAGGATGGGATCATGGAAAATTCATGTTGTCTAAAACATGGAACTAGAAATGTTTATTTTTTTAAGAGTTTTTATTTTCTGAAAAGATTGAAAGTGAGTAGAAGTGCCTAATTTTTAATTTATGAGATGTAATAGTTATGGCCCAATTTACTAATGCTCTAAACCTGAAAATATCCTCAATGTGAGTTATTATTTTAATTCACGATTATTTTATGTATAACGCCGAGTCCTTATATTAATAATGATTGAGTTGGCTGAATAAATGTAACACCCAATAGATGATTTAGTTAATTGATGGATATGTTACTCCTAAGATATTATCATTTTTAAAAATATATTGTTAACATGTATGTATGGGTTCTTGTAAGTGTTTTATTATTATAAATTTCCAAGATTCCAACATGGTTTATCAATACTTTATATGAGTTTTGAGTGGTTCTTTTGATCAATATTGACTTCTCAATACTCATGATTATTTATACTTATGAATACTTTCACTGATAAATATTTATTCCATGTCATATGTTTACTAATTGAAATTTTTATGGGTATTAATTATTTTATTTTATACTCAGGAACATTGATTATTTCATCAAACCCATACTCCAATATTATATTCATTGATGACATTGAATTATTAATGCTTATGTTTACCCTTACCATGTTTTTTACCTAACCATTCTTGTGATTACATTCCCCTAGTTGGGAAGAAAGTTTTTAATTATGTCATGAATAACAAGGTTATTAGATTTGAATAACTTAGTGGTAGTTGATTTATATGTTTATGAACATTTTGTTTATATATCATTGTTTTTATTTAAGAGATATTCATAATATTTAAATAATAATATCCTAAATGTTTTTTTGGAATATAAGCACTCCAATATTTCATTTTGATGTTAAATGTTTTAAATGGTTAAAATTGGGTAAATATTATCAGTATCAATGATAGAAATGTAATGATTATATTTTTAGAACCACATCCATGAGTGCAGGTTTATGGCTACTATAGTGTTTATTAGTGAAATAACTAAGATAAATTTATAGGTTACAATGTTTTCATGTAATATTTACTTATGTTTTATGGATATCTTAATGGGTTTATATTTTTAAATTAGTTCATATGATCAAAGGATGGTAATTCCTTATTTTGGTTTTAGTGAATGTGATTTTGAGGTGATTAGTGATGTATTGGGGTACCTCTTATTAGGAAGAGGAATATGTAACTCTTATGTTTAATATGGGGGTTTATTTGGGGAGAATGTGATTATATTTTGGGGTATTTAAGAGGAATATTATGTTATATCCTTGTAAGGTAAAAAATTATTTAATGTTGTTGTTATCAAGGTAATTTGGTATGTACTTTTTCTTATTAATGTAATGATCGAGAGTGACCCTTTGATGTTATTATTGATTATGGTATATTAATATATTTTTTCCTCATTTGAAGGATTATAAATTTTTTATATTATCTTACCTTGTTCTTTACATCTTCGTTTTGGTAAATATTTAAATACATGAAGAATAGCCTATTATCATTGGGAAGATCATGTGAACCATTAGAAGTTCATGTTAGTTATTTATAAATAAAAAATTCATCCTTAATTCTCATAAATTGGATGAAAATTTATATTTTGGGGGAAAATAAATAAATTATGAAATTCTAGTAATCGAGTAAGGTAATTTTATTATGTTATTAGCCTATGGGATAATGTAAATCTTTATCTCTTAGAAAAGGATATTGAAATAAATCATTTATCATAACATATTCTTTTTATGATGAATCAATGGTCATTTTACCACATTATTGGTTAATGGTTTTGTGGAGATTTAATATTTCATCATCATTTACATTCTTGTGATCAATGTTTTATATCACTCTATAGTATTATTTGGATATTTGTTTCCTCTATTACAATATTTACACATCCCTATAATGATGTCCTATTAGAAAACCAATTCTTGTGTTATTCTAGATGACATTCATATTTCCATTTCAATATTTTCAAAGGGTGTTTTATAAGCAATTTTTATGATGTGGGCTTTCAAAAAACATATCTGATAATTTTAACCCTTAATTACAATTCTCAATTTAAAATTGTGAGTATGAATTAATTTAATGGGAATAAAATGTAACACCGTGATATTTTTAATGAACACTATATTTGATAGTGTTACCACACATAACAATATGCTTAAAAAACTATGAATATTATTATTTAAAAGATTTATTTATTACCTTGTTAATGAATAAGCATGAATGGATATTACTAATCTAGTTATGAATGATATATAACATTCATAAAAATTTAAAATTTATTGGTGAATTCTTAAAAAAGAATTTTTTTTGTTAAAGTCACATTATGCTTTAAAAATATTTTTTCTAGAAAAATGATTTTTATTATTTTTTTGATTGAATATATGACAAATAATTAATGAAATTTGGTTAATTTTTTTAGATAATATGTTATAATTGATTAATTTTCCATGTAAAAATTATATTTGGATTATGTTTTGTTAGTTTTATGAAATGTTTTATATTTCAATGATTAGAGAATAAAGCGATATTTATTTCTAACTATATTTTCTTTCAACATCCATAAAAGGTCACATTTTAATATGTATTAGTAGTAAAATATATTTATTTTGTTTTTATAAAACATAATTTGATAAATTTATCTGAATTAACATTATACATGATCTAGAATAAAAATATTTTAATGTATAAAAAATAATTTTTTGGAAAATCAATTTTCTTGAAATATTGTGGGTATAATTTTAAATTATAATCAACAAAACTAGAGAACTAAATATTATAAAACAGATTCATTTTTTGTAATCATGAAATTTATTAATATGTAATATAATAAACTAAGTATTGGTACAATTTGAATTTTATCCATAATAAATTATTTTCCAATGTAAAGGTAAACTGAGTTAATTTGTGTTAAAAGTAATGTTAAAAGGGATTAAATTTATTTCAACACCTAACATATTTTCATTGAATGTTTATATTTCATCCATTGTCATCCAAAAATTTAAATAATGTCCTTTCCATATAATATAACATTGATTTTTACATTTATAATATTTATTGTAGAGGATATATACAAAATGTCACCCTCTTGTATTTCATATTTTAATTTTAATTTTGTTTTATGGACAAAAAACATATTTTATGTTATAAATTTTTATTTTAAATATATATTTTTCAATGAAGTAATACCCTAAAATTCATATGCAACAACAAATCAATTCCTGATCTAGTAATTGATAAATAAATTAAATTATTTTAAAAACAATACACATAATGTTTTGTGGTTGAGTTATAATTACATAAATTTTTAACACAAATAATGTTTTTTAGTGATGTGTAAAACTTTAATTTTCCAATTACAAACCCACATATATATATATCATTCCTTTAAAGTAAAACTAAATTACTAGTGACCAAAATGACATAATGAAATTTCATGTAAAATAATATTTTTATAAGTTATTTAAAAAACATAATAATCAAAAAAGAGAGAAATTAGGATAATAAATTTCCAAAATATTCATTCTATGGCCAATAATTATCCAACTATCACTTTATATGTAAGATTATAACGCTTTAAATTTGATAATTTGTTCCAGAGATATGGTTAAAATTTTGTCAAGTGTGTTAATAAAAAGAAAAGGTGTAACTTATTTTCTCAACATATATAATTTTTATTTTAAAATATTATTTAGACATTATAGTCAAAATAAAATAATTATTTTTATTTTGGAATCATTTTACATGATATTTACACATATTATATTATAATTTATCCAGATTTTCAAAAAATGCACCTTCCATACCGTATAAAACGATACCAACAATTCTCTTATATACTCCAAATTGAGAAATATAGCATACCAAAACCATAAAACATATCTTTTAAACTTTTTTATACATGTTATAATGTGTATTCTTCTATTAAAATACCAATTCATAGGTTCTTAAAATGGAATCCATAGTAGGTTTGCTGAAGAAGGGGTAATTATTCAACCCAACCACATTATATCTATTTCATCTTCTACCACATTAATGTGTCCCTAAACAATGGTGATATAATAATATAAATATAATATATATAAATATATTTTTTATGAATTTTATATACTATTTTTTCATCTCTTATTTCCCTCTTATAGGAAACCAAAACATCATGTGTGCGTTTACGTGGACTACCACCTCCATGAAGTAATGTGTTTAATTTACCATAACAACCTATCATGGATATATATAATGATATTTTTAATGGATATATCTAATAATATTGAAACAATTAACATTTTGTAATTTTTATATACAATCTGTTTTATTACTTATCCATCCATTGAGACATAATAACGTCGTTATTGTGTACATGTGGATTACCACAGCCATTATGTACTGTAATGTTTTTCTTCAAAGAATCACATGAAAGATATATATAAATTATTTATGGATATAATATTATTTTTATGATATTATTATAATAATTTTATGATAAAATAGTATTTAACTTCTTCATATCGTTTTCATTGAAAAATAAAACTTTTACTCATTTGTATGTATAACTTACCATCTCTATGATTGTAATATAGCTCAATATTAAAAACCATATTTTATAGTTTCCCATAAACATATAATTAAATCGTAAAATTATAATTATTTATTGAATATTTTTAAAAAAATTAATTAAAAAATTATTTGTGTGATGATTTTCAACACACCGATGTCGTTTTTCAAATATGAATTGAATATTATGAAAGCACGTGACATATAAAACAATAATTATTTAATAAAAAATATTATTTATATAAATGAAAAAAGTGGTTAACTATAATTTAATAATCCTAATATTAATTATTAATAAAGAAATTAATTTATATTTGTTTATTATATACGAGTTAGTGGATAGTCATAGATGGTATGAACTTGGGGAAATATATTTCATCTCAATTTCCCTTCATTAAAGAGTATTTTTATGTTATGCACCAAATTTCATTCATATTGCTTATATACAAACAAAAAAGTAAATTTTATATTATGAATCCTTTATTCATCCCAGAAATTTATTATTCAGTTCATATTACTTCATTCAAATAGATTTGACTTGAAAATTCCTAAATGGTAAGGAGTTTCTTAACTAAATTTCCAACTCATTCGGTTATATTTCTACTTCATTTACGTTGTCATGATTTGATGATGTATGAATTTATTTGTGAAATATTTTACCTAAATTATAAATGTTTTGTATGAATATATATATTTTTATATAATAACTTCATTCCATAATTATCACTAAAAAATTTATGATCCATGTAATATTATTGTTTATCTCAATCTCATTTTCTAGAGATATGATTCATGTCATGATTTATGATTTATTTAAAATATTTATAATATTCCCCAGGAATTAATTTTGAAATATATAATCATGTAATTAATAGGACATATTAATCCAAATCATATTCTTTAAATCATGTAATTTTTAATTAAAATGGTACCAAAGTAGTTTGGGCATAATGCTAAAATCCAATTTATTTTTGGGATAATTTAATTTCCATATTACTTTTGGGAAAATAATATGTTCTTATTTTAATAAAACACATATCATCTCTTAAACACTATTAATAAAGGTTATATACATGTTTAGGTTTCATTTCATCCATTTTAGATTATTGACACATCAATATTATTTTTTAGTGACTCTAATATTGTATATTCATTTAGATCTAGAATCATTCGATTACGTATCAATGTTTTCTAAAATATTTTTAAGAATTTTCTTTTATAAACATACATTATTATTATATATGATATTACATTATCATTCAACTTATTTTCATAATTAAAAATGAAATTTCATAATGTGTTCTGATTGAGTCCATTTTGAATATCAATAATTGTTTTTGGAAAATAATGGTAATTTTTATCATTTTCGACATTATTGAGTTTACCATCATAAATAAAATTATTTATTTCAATATTTATTTCTAATTTTCAGAGATTTAATTTCAATTGTATGGGTTTTGACAATATTTTTTATATTTTTAGTAATTTGAATTGACTTAGAATATTTAAAGCATATTTTCAAAATGAATGTTTTAAGGATATTTTTAGGGTATTCATATTCACAAATGATAGAAACCCAATATGTCACTCAATATCCACTTGGTAAATTTTTTAATGATTTAATACATTTTATATCTATAAATGGAATATTTTTTACAAATTTATTTTCACAGAACTTGTTTCATTTCTATGCGTAAATTGAGGTATAAAAGAAAAATGGTTATTATTATGATGAAGGATAAAATATTTCATTTTTCATGATAATTTTATTTTTCTAGGAAACTTTTTTATATGAAGGGTCACTAAAATATTGATCGTGATTTTTTGGTCATGATATAGCTTTACAATGCAATAGTAACATCAGAGTAAAAGAAATAATATGACATTTTCATATTAATTATTATTTTTGAATTAAATATTAATTTTATTTTAAATGGGATTCTATATTCAATGGCGTACCTGGCACACAAAAATGAGTTTCTCCAAAGTCTTTTGTTGCACACAATGCTGAGTCATACTAATAAATAATAATATATTATTAGTTTAAATTGTTGGTAATTCATAGACGTTGTAATGTCAGGAATGAAAAAAACTAACTAAAATATTATTATACCAGGTTTATAAATATTTTTACATTTATCCAATAAAATTTAGAGGCTTAAAATATGATTGAATTTAATTTTATTCATAAATAATCTAATATTCTTTAAAAGGATGATTAGCCTACTTTTGATATAAAACCCACATTAAATCTTATTTTTTTCACTTTTATTTGTTATATTTGAAAAAAATACAATTCTTCATTAGAATAGGGACATCAGAATTAACTTTTTGTAATTTTTTTGAATTTTTATGATTAAGTTCATTTTTAATGAATAGTGAAATAATACTGCATTTTATTTCAAAACTTCATTTTAATATAATTTATTTATATGATTATATTATCCGTTTAAATGGTTTTAAAGTGTAATTAGATTATATTTTTAAAATTTAATCAAATTATGGTCATTATAAATAATTTTACATTGAAATTGGACATAAACAAGTGTTAACCTTTTGATATTTATTTTTTCTTAAAAATAGGCTTTTTTGTTTTGACAATGAGAATTAATTTTAAATTTATTAATGATACTTAAATGTTATGAATTTGGTACAATAGTCACCATTTTTGAATCCATAATATCAAATATATCTTGGGTTTAATTGTTTGTATTTTTCTGAAAACCTTCAATTTTTTATGAATCGTGAAAACACAGAGAAGTAGTTAAAAATGGATTTTTTATTTAAATGTAATTTTACACCATAAGTTAATTGAATTTAGAACATCTAACAAACATGGTTTTTATCAGTAATGAAAAATATGTATCAATTTGATGAAAATAATTTTTGATGAATATTAACTTTTGACTTTTATTTAACATAGTTAAAGGTAAATATTGTTATTTAAGTTAAAAATAATATTATAATAATATAAATTACCTTAACACTTGTGATAACATTATTGGATTAGTGACGCCAGAACAATAAAATCCTTTGGTAACATTTTTGGCCTTTTAAATCAATTTGGGTAAGATAATTACATTAATACCTTTTTATTTAAAGTAAAAATAAAAATATCATAAACATGTATTGTTTTGTTAAAACAATTTTAATTTGGGTATATAAAATTTTTATATGGACTGTAAATATTTATTATAAAATTAAAATTATTTACAACATTATGGTATTTTATTTATTAATTTTTGACATCAAATAAAGAAATCTATTTATGACACAATAATGATGCAGTGTTTACCTCATTAATGAATGATTTAAATAAATAAGATTATAAAAATTAAAAAAATATCCAACACTAGTCCAATTATTATATTATGTGTTTATTTCGAACAAGAGTCATCTTAGCTTTGACTTTAATAGGATTTGGACCTGTATAAACTAGAAATCATGATATAATAAAATAATATTTTCAAACTTTTCTAAAGAGCCCCTCCTCCCCCTTATAAAAAGCCCTCACATGTAACCTATTACTCCCACCACACAAGCCCCATGGCTCATCCAACCTATGCCCAAATAATCCCTCAATATCCCTATCTTCCACCTAAAAGCCTTACCATAGGTAGAGGGCACTAGAAGAAATCTGTTTCGTTTAAACCAAAGGGAGTTACCCGATTTGAAGGTAACATCTTCTCTTAAGTTCATTTATTTTATTTTACATCTCCCATCCCATAAAATATTTTGATTCCTTTAATTTATAGTAAAAACAGTATCTTAAATATACATGGTTGTTGATATGAGAAGGATTCATACTACACCTACACACACCTCTGTCTAATAGATAACTAAGATAATGTTTTTGTGGATGGTGAAGTACTGCATCACAAAATGATGATTGTTCAATATTATCCTATCACCTATTATGGTGGAAATTATGATCGACATTTATTTACATGTTATAAATATTATATTTATATTTTATATATACTTCTATATTTTTCATTTATATCATACATTTATGGTTTCCATAATGGGTAGATACACTAATTTTATTTCAGATAATGGGGACTATCGCCCCCTAAAATTGAAATGACTCATTCATACCAAACGTGGAACATACAAAGGATGGAATTAATAAAATTATATATTATATTATACTGGAATTATATTATACCTATTTATTATTAATTTTTCATTACATTATATATGAAATAGAAATGAAAGTAGCTTTAATTTGTACGTACGACTTACCGTCTCCATGAACGGTGCATTTCATTTCCTACCTACAAATGTTATGTACTATTATAAATATATATATACTGGATATATATTACATATATGATTTATAAATCATTAATATAATTTTTTAGACAATGGAATTTTGACCTCATGAACAAATTGGAATTATAATAAGTTCATTTTTGACTCAAGTACCAAATATCGAAAAAAATGATTATTAACGTAAATGATTGCATAATGTTTATAAAATGATAATAGGAGATATAAAAGGAATATTAAAGTTTAAAAAGGTTCTTAATCAAGTAGAAATTAACTTTATTTTATTATTCAGGATATTAAATAATGAATGGGTCATGTCGGACACGAGGTAAGGGGATTTCATCTCACTTTTTATTCATGTGAGATTTATGCTATATTTGCCACTATTTACTTTTGTGTGGTGTATGTAATGACCATGACTGTATTAAATATGTAATATACATTAATTTATGGGTATTTACATATTCATTGTATGATCCTTACCTCATTGGGTGTATTTTTCGTATGTTACCAAATCGGTAAGGGAACCTTTCACCGTAATATTTTAGTCAAATAATTCTTTATGTAATGTATTTTAATATCCATTTTCATACATTTGGTTATGTTCTTATATATACTAATTTCGGTAAATTTTATTTCCATGTGATGGGAGACCATTTTTTCTCTCATAAACTCATTTTTATGAATTTTAATGAGAGGTCGTTAGGCTGTGGAATTTCTATAAGAGATCTTCTTAACCCAATTTCAATTTCTTGGCTTAAACTTATACTTCTTGATTATTTCTTGCTATGAATATGTGTCTATTAAATATTACTATGTTACACATAATATCCACTTATATTGGGTGTATTCATATTTAACACAAATAATCATGTCATTTATTTGTCCTTAATATAAGGAAATGGTCTTTGTAATGGATGTTGTCTCAATTTACATTCCATTGATACTTATTTGTTGTTATACACCAATTAACTTTTATATGTTGTATATACTGCCATTTAACATATTATATAATTAATATAATTATTCTCATGGTATTATAAGTGTTGATTAATGTTATTCCTCAATTATTTATATTCAAGAATCTATCATTTGGTTATGAATTCATTAATTAAAATATCATTTTAAATGTTTTAATTATTTAATACTATAAATCTTTCTCATTATTTTCCCTGTTTTAAATATGGTGTTAATGATTTATTTATATGGATATTAATGTTTTTAAATTAATTTTTTTTTCAAATTCATAAAATTGGTATGTGACACTTTGATTCAATAATTTCTTTATTAAATGATTTAAATGGGGATGAAAATGGTTTGATAAAGCATTGATTATGTCAATATCTTGAAATGATATATTATGATTACAATGTGGAAATGTTATCTTTCCATTATGACTCTTTTTATGAGTCATGAATATAGTATGGTTATTGGGAATTATTTTCTTATATGTGTGGTTCTGTGATAATCATAGGATGGGTGAGCCTGAGATAGTTCTCCAATGCATTGGGTAACCTGACAGAGGTAAACGTTAATGTTTCTCTTAAGAGAATGAGGGAATATATTGTGATGGTTATTCAAAGTATAACTCCCAATGTTGATGTGAAAGCTATAACATATGTATGTTATTGATTCCCCAAGTTACCTTTAATATTTATGATTTCTATATGATGTTCATAAATCGAATGATTTCAAAAGGTACACTACGATTGAAAAGTATGGTTTCATTGATTTTTATTTATTGATGGGATAATTTTTCACTCCTTATTTTATAACCATAAATGAGATTTTTATACTCATATAAAGTTTTGATTTGATTTTCATAGGAAATAATGATAAATAGGGTTAAGGATGGGATCAATGAAAATTTATGCTATCTAAAACGTAGAACTCGACAAGTGTATTTTTTTATGAGTTTTTATTTTATGAAAAGTGTGAAACTAAGTAGAAGTGTGTTATTTTTAATTTATTTTATGTAATAGTAATGGACTTATTTACTAATGCTCTAATCCTGAAAATATCCTCAATGAGTGTTATTCACTTAATCCAAGATTATTTTATGTTTAATGCCGAGTCCCTATATTAATAATGACAGAGTAGGCTAAATAAATGTAACACCCAATAGACAATTTAGTTAACTGGGGGATATCTTACTCCTAAGATATTATCATTTTTAAAAATATATTTTTAACATGTATGTAAGGTTTCTTTTAAGGGTTATATTATTATAATTTTCCAAGATTCCAACATGGTTTATCTATTCTTTATTCGAGTTTTTAATGGTTCTTTTGATCAATATTTACTTCTCAATATTCATGATTATTTATTCTTATGAATATTTTCACTGATAAATATTTATTCCATGCCACATGTTTACTAATTCATATTTTTATGGGTATTAATTATTTTATTTTATAATCAGGCACATTGATTATTTCATCAAACCCATACTCCCATATTATATTCATTGATGACATTGAATTATTAATGCTTATGTTAACCCTTACCATGCTTTTTACCTAACCCTTCTTGTAATTACATTCCCCTAGTTGGGAAGAAAATTTTAAATTATGTCATGAATAACAAGGTTTTTATATTTGAATAACATTGTGGTAGTTGATTTATATTTTTATGAACCTTTTTTTTATATAAAAATGTTTTTATTTAAGATATTTTCCTAATATTTTGAAAATAATATCCTAAAAGATTATTGGGAATGTAAGCGCTCCAATATTTCATTTTGATGTTAAATGTTTTAAATGGTTAAAATTGGGAAATTATTTTCAGTATCAATGATAGAAATTTAATGATTATATTTTTAGAATCACATCCATGAGTGCAGGTTTATGGATATTATAGTGTTTATTAGTGAAATAACTAAGATATATTTATAGGTTACGATGTTTTCATGTAATATTTACTGATGTTTTGTGGATATCTTAATGGGTTTATATATTTAAATTAGTTAATATGATCAAAGGAATGTAATTACTTATTTTGGTTTTAGATAATGTGATTTTGAGGTGATTAGTGATGTATTGGGTTACCTCCTATTAGGACGAGGAATATGTAACTCTTATGTTCAACATGAGACATTATTTGGGGAGAATGTGATTATATTTTGGGATATATAAGAGAAATATTATGTTATATCCATTTAGGGTAAAAAATTCTTTAATGTTGTTTTTATTAAGGTAATTTGGGATGTATTTTTTCTTATTAATGGAATGATCGAGGTTGACCCTTTGATGTTATTATTGAGTATGGTATATTAATATATTATTTCCTCATTTAGAGGATTATAAATTGTTTCTATTGTCTTAACTTGTTCTTTCCATCTTCATTATGGTAAATATTTAAATACATGAAGAGTAGCCTATTAACCTGGGGAAGATCATGTGAACCATTATAAGTTCATGTAAGTTATTTATAACTAAAAATTTAATCATTACTACTCTTAAATTGGATGAAAAATTATATTTTGGGGGAAACTAAATAAATGATGAAATTCTAGTAATCAAGTAATTTAATTTTCTTATGTTATTAGCCTATGTGATAATGTAAATACTTATCTCTTATAAAAGGATATTGAAATAAACAATTTATCATAATATATTGTTTTTCTGATGAATCAATGGTCATTTTCCCACATTATTGGTTAATGGTTTTGTGGATATGTAATTTTTCATCATCATTTACATTCTTCTGATCAATGTTGTATATCAATCTATACTATTATTTAGATATTATTGTCCTCTATTACAATATTTTCACATCCCTTTAATGATGTCCTATTAGAAAACCAATTCATGTGTTATTCTAGATGACATTAATATTTCCATTTCAATATTTTCAAAGGGGGTTTTATAAACAATTTTTACGATGTGGGATTTCAAAAAATATATATGATAATCTCAACCCTTAATTACAATTATCAATTTAAAATTTTTTATATTAATTAATTTAATGGGAATAAAATGTAACACCGTGATATATTAAATGAACACTATATTTGATAGTGTTACCACACACAACACTATGCTTAAAAAACTATGATATATTATTATTTAAAAGACTTATTTATTACCTTGTTAATGAATATTCAAGAATAAATAATATTAATCTAGTTACGAACGATATATAACATTCATAAAAACTTAAAATTTATCGGTGAATTCTTAAAAAATAAATTTTTTATTATAGTGACATTATGCGTTAAAAATATTTTTCTACACAAATGATTATTATTATTTTTTTGATTGAATATATTACAAATAATTTAAGAAATTTGGTAAATTTGTTAGATAAAATTTTATAATTGTTTAATTTTCCATGTAAAAATTATGTTTGGAATAATTTTTGACAGTTTCCTAAAATGTTTTATATTTCAATGATTAGAGAATAAAGCGATATTTATTTCTTACTATATTTTCTTTCAACGTTTATAAAAGGTCACATTTTAATATTTATTATTATTAAAATATATTTATTTTGTTTTTATGAAACATAATTTGATAAATTTTTATGAATTAACATTATACAATAATCTAGAATAATAACATTTTAATGTATAAAAAATAACTTTATACTAAATCAATTTTCTTGAAATTTTTTGGGTATAATTTTAAATTATAATGATAAAAACTAGAGAACTACATATTATAAAATAAATTAAATGTTTTTAATCATGAAATTTATTAAAATGTAATAAATAAACTAAGTTTTGGTACAATTTGAATTGTATCCATAATAAATTATTTTCCAATGTGAATGTAAACTGAGTTAATTTGTGTTGAAAGTAATGTTAGATGGGATAAAATGTTTTTACACACCTAACATATTTTAATTGAATGATTATATTTCATCCATTGTCATCCAAACATTAAAATAATGTCCTTTTCATTTTATATAGCATTGATTTTTACATTTATAATATTTATTGTAGAGGATATAGAGAAAATGTCATCCTCTTTGTATAAATATTTATTATATTTTATGAAATATATAATAAACATATGTTCAGTTATAAATAGTTATTTGAAATATAATTCATGAAAATAAATAATTACATTCAATGTGTACACAACACTTATATAGTACATGTGAAATAAGTAGAAAAATCATGTCAGTGATGTTATAAAAAATAAATGTATTATTGGATAGATGAGTTATTGGGTCCAATTAATTTTTAGGTAAATATAACATAATATTGATTTTTAAAAAATATATATTCTAGTTCAATTTTATATTTTGTCTTTATAGTCAAAATAAATTAATAGTTCCAATAATGACATTAGTGGTATTTAATTTAATATAATCTTTGAGTAAAATATTTTAAAATGAATGATATATATTAAGCAGAAAATTATATCTAAAACAATTTAAAGAATTATCATTTGGATATTTATGATCCAATTTTCACCTTATATGAATAATCTAACACATTATTTATGAAAGTTTCATTAAAATTGTAAGGGTTAAAATTTGTTAAAGAAGAGGTTCAAAAATATAATGATTAATATGATATCTGAACCAATAATTTTTTTTATTAAATTATAATATTTAAACCATATCCTATATATATTCAAATAAATTTCATTATGGAACCATTTAACATGATGTATAATGATATAATATTTGAATAAGTTTAGAATTTCAAAAAATTCCCCATCCCTCTCTTATAAACGGACACCATTCTTTATCTTTATTTCACAAATTTGAGCCATCACACTATGTAAAAATAAACCCAATTCATTAATTATCATCACTATCCATGATCTATATCTTCTTAATATACTATTCCCTTGATCACTAAGAGAATATAATGAATTTCAATTGGAGAAGAGGTAATTTTTCAACATGAAAAAATTGAATTTATTTATTTATCAAATTCATTCAAATATTATTAAAACATGATGATATAATAACATAATATATTATATATAATAAAATTTTATTATGAATATCATTAAACACATTTCCAACTACTTTTCCCTTTTTATGGGGAATGAAAACTCTATTCATTTTTACGTGTGCAATACCACATCCACATAGAAATGTTTTCTCCATTTTCACCACTAATAGATATTTATAATAATTTATTTAATGTATATATGTGAAATTCAATTTGTAGTTATAATTTTTTAAATATTATTTATCAACTATTATTAACTGTCCTTCCACTGAATAATGATATCATCATTTGCAAATAAGTGTCGATTACCACCTCCAAGAAGTTATGTGATTGTTTTTGTCACAACATCACATGATAGATTTATTTAATGTATTTAAAGAGTTAATATGATATTTAATATATGATAAATATTTTAAAAAGGAAAAATAATAATTTCCACTATTCATTCATGTTTGTTGAATAATTAAAATGTTTTTCATGCATGTGTAAGCTTTACAATCTACATGATTGTACCCTAGTTTATTTTTCATAACCATATTTCATGGATTGTTTTAAAATAATAATTAATATATAATATTGTAAATGAATCGTTATTATTGTTTTATATATGATGCACTAATTAAACTTTGGACAATGGTCAAAATAACAAATTTCTTTTACAAATATGAACTTAATGTCCTCAAAATTCATGAAATGGTTAAAATAATTAAATAATTAAATAAGACACTAAAAGTAACTATATTTTTAAATTATTAAAACCCGATTTTAAAAAAAACCAGTAAATTATTTATATAAATTTACTATATTAGAGGAAATTAAGTTAATTTGTAAAACTAGACTTGAGATTAACGATTTCATCTCAATTTCCTTTTATTGATGAATATTTTATTATCACATGTCTAATTTGTTTTAAGAATTTCATATACAAAATAATTTTTATTTTACATCATGATTACATTATACCTCATGTTATTTATGATAAAAATCAGCGAAAATAATATATTGTAATTTGACATAAAAATTAACATGTATTAATAACATTATTAACTCAATTTCAAAATAATTGGGTTATATTTCTTCATCAAGGAAACTATTATTAAATGATTCTGTATGAATTTATCTTTAAATGTTTTATTCAATATTTTAAAATTTTAATGTGGATTTATATATGTGTATATAATATCTTAATGTAATAATTATCAAATAAAAATTTCTGATCATTGGGGGGTTTCATTCTCTTAATTTCATTTTCAATAAATATTTCTTATCATGAACCGTGATTTCTATAGAAGGAATTCGTTATTCCAAATGAATTATATTTGGAAAATTAATTTGTGTAACTGATGGTATTACAATAAAAAAATTCAATGAATTATTTTTTTGGAAATATTCTAATCTATTAAAGGATTTATTTTAAAATCTCATTTCATTTTAGAACTTTTTATGTCTGCCATTCCATTATGGTAAATCATATGTTATTATTTTCATTTACTATATTCTATTTCTTTTACGTTGGTTAAAAATGTTTTTTACATGTTTAGTTTCCATTTATAATTGTATTTATTAACAAAACAACTATGAATTTATTGATATGTGATATTGATCTTATATCCTCTTTTATATATGGAATTATTTCCATATATATATATGATTTATTAAATGTTTTCAATAATGTTTTTGTATAAAGAAATCATTTCAATATTTTTTAACATGATATTTGACCATATTCTAAAAACATTTAAAAATATATTTCACAATTGTTCCAAAATTGGTCACATTAGAATCTATTTTCAAATGTTTGAAAATAACGTTTTTAACATTTTCAAGAATAATTAATTCTCTTACCTTTTTTTCCATTATGTTCTTCGAATCCTCCTTTATAATACGCCAAGGTAATTTTTATTAAAATAAATTTTTTAATATTTTTTTTTATTTGTAGTTTTCAAAAATAATTCTCAAAGCAGAAAGGTTATTTTCCTCCAGCGGGTTTTAATTCTATTTGTATAGTATTTCATATTACAATAGAAAATTAACCACGGTGTGGCTTATTATACAACATATATATATTATAAAAATACAGTTATTTTTCGTTCCCTTGATGGATTATAATTTTATAAACGAGATTCTCATGGAACTAGTATCTTTACCACTAGGAAATCAAACTATGAAGTAACAGTGGTTATGGTTATGTTAAAAATCTATGATTTCATTTATTATGGATATGTTTTGTTATATGAAATTTTTAGGATTATAGATGATCACAATGTATCTCGAAATGGCGGATGATCCTAATGAAACTCTTCAATTCGTTATGTAACGAGGGTAGTGTTGCCTAAATATATATAACTACTAAAAGATGATAGAGTTAACTTGTTAACAAGTTGGACCTATGAAATTTTTGGTATTAACATGTCATGTTTTCACCTTCTACCAATGTTATTCTATGAGTTTTATATATATAATGTTGCCATATTCTAGCACATCTAATCTATGATATTTATTAGTTTTCAATGGATCCTTTGATCGTGATTGATATCACATGGTTTTTAATTATTGAATCTTATGTCTATTTACTATGTTAAATATTTAAGACATGTCACATATTTAATGATCCATATTTTGATAGATATTATTTATTTAATTTTATATGCATAAAATTTTATTATAACGTCATACCATTTTTCTCATCTTATGCTAACTAATGTCTTTGAATACTTAATTATTATGTTTACACATACTATGTGTTTATATCACCTTTATTGGGTTTCATTCCACAGGGTTATGTTTAATTTTTTCAAGTATGATATTGTTAGTAATGTATGTTTATGTGAAGAAATTAGTTGAATTTTATGTATATTTTTATGAACTATGTTTTTATATATTAATGATGTTACCTAAGTGTTCTTCAAAATTCTCAATAACTATAATCCTAAAAGGTCCTTTCCTGTGTAAGTGAAACAATATTTCATCTTTATGTTATATTTTTTTGAATGGTTAAGATTATATAATTTTTATTGTTATCAAATCCATAAATGTAATTCATTTTTATCACATCAAGTATATTAGGTTCTAGGTGGTTTTAAAAAAACCATGTGAATGTATTATAAAAATACGAAATAATATGAACCTTGATATTATTATATATGGAAATTGTTTCATCAAAATTATTTTTTCAAAACCTTATTATAGTTCAATGTTTTTTGGGTATATATTTTCATTGGATTTATGATGTTTAGATAAATTATAAGGGAAATAATGTTATATTAATTTTTTACAATGGGTTTAAATTTTTTTAATGGAGTGATTCCAGAACTATTAAAACATATTAAGAATTTAAGAAATTGATTAAATAGGTGGTTGAATGTTATATTGTTCATTTTATTCAAAACAATCAAACACCTAAACTTTGTATTGTTCCTATATTAATTAAATTAACATATGTATTTCATAATGAAAGACATAGTTTAATTCATTAAGGAGAGGTCAAATTCGTACTTGACATAAATCCTAATTAATATAAAATATCAAAAAACATATATAATGGATCCAAGGGATTATTGAAGTGGATAAATTAATAACATGAATTACATTGTAAGGGTTTAATTCACCCAAGTACCTCATTGTGGTTTTACACTGATTTTTAAGAAAAAAACATTTTCACTGAGAATTTGTAATGAATATAAACTATATAATAACATTAGAGTTAACAAAAATATATGTTTCATAATATCGTTGTCATTTTTGGTTTTCTAAAAGATGAAAAATTTTGTAAAAAATGTAACCACGTGTCAAGATTTTATTATTTGATGTAAAGGAAGGAGACATTATAGGGATATTATTTTGAAATAGGTATGGCCATTGTGAGTTTGTGGATATTCCCTTTTGGTTAAAAATATATCTATTTTATTTATGGATACAAGGAATATTTTTTATGAGTATTATGATAAATTCATTTTTTATCCATTGATGGAATTATGGTATATGTTTTATCTAAATTGGATCATAAGAAATATCTATGGACTTTTCTACAGGCCCTTAATCAATAAATGTTGTTTGTGAAATTTAGATTATCTAAATTCTAATTATAATAAAATAAATTCTAATTGAATATTGTAACTCATGAGAGAATAATTTTTGATCACTCTAAAACTAAACATGTATAATTATATCCATTTCCTTTTAATGACCCTATAATTGAATGCTTTTTTCAATAAGAGGGTTATTACAAATATTTTATGGGAAACCCTTTCTTATTAAGATAACCTATTATCAAAGATAACTCTAATGGGAGTAAGATTATTTCAGAACATGGATTGAGATTATTGTTTTCAGGAATTATAAATAATGTTGTTCAATAACAATGATTTCGACTTACCATTATAAAATGGGGAATTTTTTATTTATAGTGATGTGTTATTAGAGAACAGTGGTTATGTTTTAATGATGAATTAATATGTATTATGGTATAAATAATGGTTTTAAAAATCCTTGAAAAGGATTATTCAATTCTCTATATTACACATTTAGTTATAATTGTTTCTTAAAAAATATTGGGATATCTTGCATTTTCCAATAAATTAGATATATATATATATATAATAAAAAAGTTACATTATATATAATCTCAAAATTGTTATAAATAATGAAATAAGGATTTTTATAAATGATAAAATATTGTTGTTTTTTGACTCACTATCATCTAGGTAACGAAAACATGTTCCTTGATTATTTAAGACCCAAGGCTATACATCATTAACAGTGATATGTTTTTATAATGAGTCTGAATTTAATGGTTTAATGAAACTAGGAATGAATTTCGTGTATATGATTACTGATTTAAATTATTCTCATTTATTATTGAAATCAACCTTGATGTAAATAATTTAGTATGCTCATAAGGAATATTTTATAAAAAAAATAACAAAATTTTGCAATGAATGAAATATTCTTCATTTTAGTTTTGATATAATTGAATTTTTGATATTTGGATAGAGTTTAAGAATTTCGGGATACTCTCAAGTGAAAAATTACTTCTTGAGTTAGTCTCACAGCTTTGTATAATATTCTCCCTCAATGAACCAAGATGTACAAATATCATAGAACATATTATTCTTATGATGGAATAAAGTATGAAAATTATAATAAACCATGAAATATTTTATATATCAATAGATTAAATCTAGATAATAATAAATGTTGAGGTTCCATATCCATTTCCAATAATATAATGAATATGGGAACATATATCCATGTATTTCCTGGCGGGATTTCAAAATACATCTTTAGGTAATAATGTAACATGGGTTATTAATGACCATTTTTTTAAATATTATTATTTTACTAAAATTTAGGATGATATGTATTTTTAACATAGTTATCTCATTTATCATACTATTATATGAAAGTAATTGTAATCAATGGATTGCATGTAATTTTTATCCGATATATGGTGTTTTTGAGTCATGAAATTTGATTTGTTACATTGTATCATCCATAATCTGATAGAAATTCAAATAAGATAGATCAAATTTTGGAGAATAGTATTTCGGAATGATCATTGGACTATCAATTTAGCTAGGATAAAAAACTTTTAATAATTATATTTCTTATAAAAATATTTTCCTTGAAGTATATAGATGGAACAATTTGAGGAATTATCTTGAAATTAATTTCATGCTCATGTGTGTTGGGATGAATTACCTGTGAGAAAATCATTAGGGTATATGTTGGTAGAATATATGTTCAGAAACATAATAAATATAATTTTATTGATGTGTGGTTCTTGTTTTTATTAAAATGTCTCAATGAGACATTTTTATTTTTCTTTGAACGAAGAAGAAATTAATCCCTTGGATTACTGTTTAATGTGAAATTTTAGAAAAACATGGATAAATTGTCTACCTTTTATCCTTTACACAATATTTATATAAGGTACATGGTTTTATTCGAGTTTCATTGTTATGTAATTATTTACCATATTCAAAAAATCTACTAACCCCTAAACTATTACAGTTAAAGGAGAATCATTCTTATGAGTATATATAAGTTTTGATTGTTGATCATTTATATTATCTGTTATTAAATAATGTACCTCATTTGGATAATTTTTTATTGAATAATTTTATAATTAAAAATAAATATGTCAAAATGAATGGTCCATGTTAGAAAAATACACCCACTTGTATATCAATATATAAAATTACATGGGAAGATTCTATTTATGGGTAGAAAATGTGATGACCCTATAATGTTTTCTTATAAAAACATAATATTCTATTTATATTAATTAATGGAATCATAGTAATATTTAGTATTATAAACAGAAAACTTTTATTATTAAGATATAGAAAAAGAAAATAATATTTCATTTAGAAAAGGATGTTTTTTTCTTTTAATATAACAGAAATCAATGTAGTATATAAATGTTAAAATTTTAATTCGATAAAGTGAAATTCACTTCTTAATTCAATATATCAAAATTTCCCATGGATATGTTATTATAATATAATGAAATTATTGATTTATTTGTTAATATTAGAATATATTTTATTGTCAAATATTGTATCATTTAATTTGATTAAATATTCATAAGTTACCATTATATTTGTTAATATATTTAGAGTCAATTACATATCCTTTTATGACACAAAATAATTAATTCCAAAATAATCGATTCTATATTAAATTCTTAGTAAAAAACATTTTTTCATTGAAATAAGAATTTTTCTAAAAACTATTATAAAATTTGTAATGTGATATTATGTTAAAATTAAAATTTATTATATCTATAATTTTTATATAGTAAAAAACATCTTGTTTGGTATTATAAGGAAAGTATTTTAGCGTATAAAAAATATTTGTTTCCATAGAAACATTTTGATAAGATGTTATCAATTTGTCTCAATAAGAAAGGTTAAATAATAGATATGGGTTAAAATAAATTATATGGACACAACTTATATCGTTATATTGTTTTTTGTGTGTAGAAAATCAACCCAAAATTCCATATTAGATGGTTTTTTTATGTTTAGGGTAAATTTCACTTGAATGATCAATTTTATTATATTTTTTGGAATAATTATTTATAAGAATGTCACTAATCTCACTTATAAAATGAAACTATGTCCAACTCAGTTATCGAGACATTTTGAGAAACATAGTTTAACCAAGAAGTAAAATAAAACCACTTCAGATCTGATTCTCATTCCCTATCATGGGGTATTCCTCAAAGAAAAATATATAATGACATACTGAGAGTCATACAGGAGAATATCTAAGGAATATGTAATCATCTGAACTGATTTCTTTCAGGTTCCCTTTTCATTCGACCACCACCTACCTTATTATAACCATAATAGAATAAGAGATTTTTTTTAAAAATTATATTGATATATTATTATGTTTATGTTATAACCATTATCATGCTACCTCCCATACCGTATAAAATTAAAATAAAATAAGTGTTACTTATATGATAACACCATAATCAATGATGTATTATCATTTTCATCACTAACCTATATGGATTGTTATAAAAAATAATTTATTGAATTAAAATGATATTTATAGTGTTAATAAGATTTTTTAAAGATAATTGTTACATTTTATAAATAATTTAAAATAAATTTTCATCTTAAAATATAATTTATTAAAAAAATCATATAGATACACTTTTTAAGTAATAGATTTTTATAATTCTTATTCATTTAAATTATTAATATACCTATAATAAAATTTGATTTATCAGTTTAAAAGAATCAGTTTAAAATAAATAATCACTTTAATATTTTCTATAACTACAATAAATTAATATATTCTTACTCATTTAGTTGTTATAACATGTTCTTGTTGCGGTTAGTTATACAACTATATGAGTGTTGTTATAATATTTTGGTCACAAATAGTCATGAAAATGACATGCATGTAATGTTATTTAATACTGATATATATACTATTTTTCATGAGTTAATAATTGTGAAATACCTATCATAAAATTGAAATTAAAAGTTAATGATTATAGTTACTTTAAACAAAAAAAATCTTATCACGGTATATTCATTGAAAATTAACAATTTCCTAACCAATTGAACTCCTTTGTTTCTAAAATAGTATTAAGACAATAAATTGTCACATATTTAACTTTTAAAAACCTTTATCCAAGATTACTAACCACTACAAGGATTTTTTTATCTTTTGGGGGATTATGAACCGAACAACACCAAAACGACCAACATGCACTATATTTATTTCATAAATATTTAAAAAATTAAAATAAATAAAATAAAAGAAATAATTATAAAGGTATAAACCTGAAATATATATTTTAGTAAATTATTTAATTATTAAAATTTTATTATAGTTGATATAACAAGTCATATGAAGTTTTTCAAGACTCACGGTTGGGGATTTTCCTTTGATATATTTTTTAAATATTTTAATTTTTTCCTTTATAATATTTCTCTTAGAAAAAATATTCGTTATATTTTTTATGTAATTTTAAACTATTCAATATAATGATTACTTATGTTAATTATAAATAATCCTTTACATTATTTAATAAGATTTAAAAAATTAATCATAATAACATTTCCAATATGTGGTACTTCTGTCTTCTTTAAAAAAGTTCAAAAGGATTGTTTTTTAAATGATAAAATATTATTTTATTATTACCATAGCTATACCTATTAATTCATATTATTATTTCATTAAAAATTTCTAGGGTTCTTAAAATAATTTATTATTTACATTGATTTGAAATTTTTTTATTTCTATGGAATTATAAATTTAAAAGGATATTCCATATTATTTTTACTTGGAAAAATAGGTTTATTTCTTATTATTCGATAAAATGTCAATTACTAATTTTTTATTTTAAAAATAAAATATAAATTTTTTGTATGTAATAATACTTTGTAATTATACATTGTGAAGGGTGTTACTGGAATATAGCTCTGAAATTAATTAGGTACTTATTTAGTCCAAAAATATTGAATTTTGATGTACCAAAATAACATATACATATTTAAAAGAAGATATGACATGGTGGATTAAAATGTGTGATGAATAGGGTATCAAAAAATACATTATTTTATTTTAAATGGTTAATATTATTTTGAATTATTTTCTTTAATAATAATTTTTTTCACATGTGTTTATGATTTTAATGTTTATTATACGAAATTTTTAAAAAACATTATGTGGTCTAATTTGGTTCAATAGACTCATAGTTCCAATTTACATTTATATTCCTTACTCCTATTTACCTTAAAATACAATATTTTAAACTTTTTATAGTATTTATGGATGTGAAGTTACAATTTAACGGTCAATATTTATGTTATGAACACACTTATATAATGAATAATATATTTCATAAATGAAACATTAGTGTCATTTTAAGAATTATTTTTATTATAAAATGTATCATGTGTTTATGTTCCAACATTATATTTTAATGTTTTTTGTAATTCCATAGAAATTTAAAACTAAAGGGTCATGGGATAGATAAAAAATAATTGCAGGATATTAATAATGTAATTTTTGGTTGGATTTGAAATGTGTTCCATAGATGGTATCATAGGAGGGTTTTTATAACATTAGTGGTTAGAATATTGATATTAAAAGATAATACATGGATTATAATTTATGTTCATATTATCGTGATATTTTCTATTTGTGAAAGGGTTTCTATATTTAATCATATAATATGTGTTTTATTTAAAATTGTTTTCATATATGTTAACAATTTTAATGAAGTATGATGGGAATATAACAAAAATATCAACCAGAATCACAATACTAAAATAGTTAGAGTTAGATATGAGAATTTTTTGTTTGTGTTAATTGATTATATTCAGGCAGTAAATGTTATAAACAATGTAATAGTCTTTAAAAAATCCATATATAAAAACATGAAAATGTTATTGTATTTATTGAAAAATTACCCTCTGAAATAGAGAAGAACCCTAGAACCAAAAGATGATTTAGGATAGATAAATTAATAAAAAAAATAATTTTAATTCCGAGATGTTTAACGAATCAATTGGAAAATAATGTAATTTAATGGTTATAAAGGTGAAGTGGATCATTTTTGACCTTTACTCAAAAGTAACATGGATAATAATGAAATGGACACAAGGTAATATATTTTGTTTATGAATCATCTCTTTAACAAATATTGTATTATTGTTATTCAACATTTAATAGAAATGGAATTTCTAGAGTTCATTAAAATAATAGAGGACACAATTTACACTTATGAAGGAACTCTTACCATCATGTAAAGGTATGTACTAAATCGTTTTGTAGACTATGAAATGAAAATAAGTAGTTTTTAAACATGTCTAAAAATATTTTTTAAAGAATACTCACATATCATTTTTTAGTTGTTTTATAGAAATCATTCATTATAAATAGAAGGCAAATATAGATTTTTTAATTAATATCAATCACATGAAATCAACATATGAATTTTTTGTAATGGAAATTAATTTAGAAACGTGAAATAATGAAATTTATTGGTAATCCTACTACATGTCAATGAATTAGTTAAAGATATTTTAAATAATGTTTCATGGGATCATGTATGTTTACTAATGAGGCATTTTTAGATATTTGTCTTCTAATTGTAAATTTAAGATTACATATGAGACCAATAATGGGAAATCAGGTGTAAAATTGGTAGTAATATGTTTTAATTTTAATGAAGTATGACAATATGAAAATATATATCAAAATTTTGTTAACAAATGTGAGAATCTATGGACAAAAAATATATTTTATACACTTTACTTAATTAAGTATTACCTACGTATAAAAATTTAACAACACCAAAAAAAGAGAATCCTATTGTTTTTTGGTAATTTGATACATAACAGAATAGGGCGAAATAGGTGTGTAATGATGTTATTAATGATTCATAACAACCCATTATATTTCATTTTTCTTTTAATATTACATGGAAATACTAGGGAAATATATAAGAATAGGGTGAGCAATAAAGCCCAGAATGATCACAATATGATCATAGAACCAATTAAATCAGAATTTTTTATTCATTAATCATACCATTATAACATATAATTGTGAGACTAATACTCATTAATTTTCAATCATGATATATGATGATAACATAAAGGCATCAAATGAATGTGGATACACCTTAAACACAACATAATTAGAATAATTCAATGATTACTTCCTATTTATCATAACATAGTACAATTATGCTAACCACCCATATGCCAAAGAAATGTTTCCCATGATATAAAAAATTACCCAATGCATTAGTGGGTGATATAATATTTGGTCCACCCATCATAATCATGTCATGAAAATTCATTTTTATAGCCCATAGAATATAGAACATAATAAATTCGTTCATCACATTTAGTCCAATGTCTAATGGATTTCGGGTTTTTATATTTAATTCTTCAATCATATAAGTATATCTACAACATGGGTAATTCTATTGAATGTAAATGAGGATAAGTATTCAAAAACCATAAGTTTATCATAGAAATTCGTTAAATAATTTTTAATCATAATCGGTGAACATAAATTTTTATAGAATGTCATAGTGGGAGTTAATGGTGGTATCTAATTACCTGGGAATCATAAGGAAAATACTGGTATATATAAAAATGACTGTAAATGTGAGAATTTGAAAATAAAAATAGATTAAAATAAATAATGTAATTGAATATAAGAAATAGGAATAAATTTCATTACATGAGAGGTTTCTTCTAAAATATTTGGATTAGTTTATTATATTTTTAATAGAAACATATTAGAGAGCTAGAAAGGGAGACAAATATGAAATTAATTATTAGTGGGTGTTGAGTTAATTTGAATATGAGGATATGTGATTATTTATGGAAAATGGTGGGGAATTATTTATAAATTTATAGAAATTTTTTGTGGACTCTATGTAATAATATAATAAAAAACACACACCTTCCAAAAAAATTCCCATGATTTATGCCAAAGTGTTTTGGTTTTACAAATAATATTACATAATGAATCGAAATCATTAAAATAAGAGAATTCATGATGTGGAAGTGAGTTGTGTTCATAAGGAATGTTTTTACAACCATAAAATATTACATAGGTTTTATAGTATTAATTATTTCTAAATTATTTAAAATAACATCAAAAGTGATCTTTTTAATTTTTTAATTTTTTTAAATCTTTATTGTATTTATTTAATCTATTTGTAGCTAATGTGATGTCATAATAGACACCATACATTTAAAATATATAAAATTTCAATGTAGAAATTCTATTATCATTGAAATTTATGAAATATTAAGTGTTGAATAAATATTATTCATTCATTAAAAAGTGATATATATTTTTCCAAAATAATTTCTAAATATTATAATTTACACTTTTAAGTAAGAAATCATTTCTTATGTAAAAAGTTTTTGTTTTTAAGACACATCCAACATTATGATCTTTAGAAATAGAAAGGGAATTCATTATATTATATTAACATTTATATTTTAATATATATTATATAATAATTCTTTTAAATTGATATAAAATTCTTTCAATACACATATACATAAAAAAATTAGTGTTTTAAATGAATATTTTTCCAAAAAATAAATTTTTTTGTCCTTTGTATCAAAATTTAATTTTTTTAAAAATATTTATAAAAAATTTTTTAAGTATGAAGTTATAATAATTTGGAATTTCTATAATGATTATTTTATTAAAATTAAGACATATATTTTTTACTATTAGGGTCTATATGTGTAATCAATTATTACAATAGTGTATGCCCTCAATGTAATGTGTGAAATGATAATAATTTTATATCGTGTATTAGTGACAATGATTTGAGGAATAGTCACAAACACATGACCATATGCTATAAAAAGTCTCCTTGAAATTTCAGTTGTTCAATATCATCTTTTTATTTGTCATGGTAAAAATAGAGTTATAGCATCCCCCATAGAAGCTATGAAAAATATGATTTATTGGGTATGATTTTATTAGATGAAGTTATCACATAACCATTCTCTGTCAATTATATTATATTATAACCATTAATATGAACTGATTATAATGGTCAATATGAAATAAATATACATTCAAGGATTATAATGCTTAAAAATATTTTATTCTCGATACAAATTTTATGGCTATTTTTATAACAGTCCAAAATTACAAATGAAATATATATTTTTTATTTTTAATTATTACATTACATGATAATGAATATATTAATTTAAAATGGAATTTATTTAATAAATGGTGTAGACATTATAACCCCCCACATAGATTTCTCCAACAAAATTTATTTTTTTACACTAAAAAAAATTAGGGTAATTATATTTCATACATGCCTCTAACTCCCATGGTTCTTCCATTAACTTATGGTTATACCATGGTATAATGAAAAGGAGATTTGACTTGTTTTTAACATCATTGTCACTGTGATATAAGATCTCCAATATCATCTCCTTGTATGATATATCATTCTCCAATGAAACCACATCTGGACTCAATACATGTCTAGGGTGTGGTATACACTATCTCAAGAAGGATACATGCAATATATCAAGTACTTATAATATATTAGGTGGTTGTGTTAGTCAGAATTCCATAGATCTATTCTAATCATGGATCTAAAAGGGGACAACAAATCAATGTCCATGATTCCCCTTCTTCACAAACCTCACCAATTTATTCTAAGAAGATATATGAAGGAGAAACATATCTATAACCTCAAACACAATTTAATGTAGATTATTATTTATGTATATTTTCTATTTTTTATGTGTATTTCAAATAACTCATAATGGATTTTTTATTTTCTATTATCTATTGGAAAAAATAATATCTCATTATATTCCTCTATCATCATCGAAATATGTTTTAGTTGGACTCATCTCCTTGTATAGAGCCTTTTATTGATCCTTTTTAATGATATAATTAGGAATATTGTTAAATAATTACTTCACTATGGGAGATTTCTAATTCAATCATCCCTATAGATCCATTCAAAATGATCACAATATGTCATCTATAGTTGGAATTTTTATCTATGTATGAGCATTTTTATGAAGGTGGAATGTTTTAATGATAATCACCATTGTATACAATACTTGATTAAGGATTGACTAGAACATTGAGGAAATACTTTTGTCTCTATCAAATACATTAGATATTTGTATACAATGAATTATAACAACTTATTTTGTGTATATCATGGATGGTTAGTCAAGATAGAAATATACCTTAAAAATGACCAGACTTTATAAATTGATAGAATACTTACCAAATGGTGTTATTGGATTTAGATTTCTTGGAATGTCCTATGATAAAATACATGGATATATTTTCCCAGTTCCATACCAAAATATGAAATGGTTTCACCGAACCCGTGAATTATAACAATCATCCATCACTTTTTGGCATGCCAACCATCGAGAAAAAAGTTCCAGAATCTTTCTATTCATGTAATTCCACTAGAGGGTTTTCATTATATCACTATAAATCATTCCTCTTCATGTATGAATATAGAATAATGATTTATGTGCATCATCTAGAATTTCCCTCTCAATTTCTATTTTTAGGACACATATTTCAGTTTCTTGCCTTTTAACCTTATCTTTATAAAGTTTAAACTATATAATATTTTTTACCATTCTATGGATTTCATAATATTTTTTATTATATTACTCTGTCAAGAATGGATAGTTGAGATGTAATTTGAGAAATTTATGATGAAGTTCTTTTTATGATTCCCATGTGCAACAATTAAATATAAAAAATATTGGATCACATTCAACTCTAATCATGCATATGGATGTGTGATAATTTTATACTCATTTCATCTTCCATTTACATAACCTTCCAATGATGATAATGGATTTAAGAGTCAAAATCATTGATAAACATTAAACACCTACATTGGAGAATATGTATATCAATTTCTATCAATACATAATTATGGAACTGATGATCCATATATATGTATCACTTCTCCCCGTGGAGATACATTCATAAAATATTAAATGAAAAGATCACTACAACGAATTATAAATCACGTGTCTGTTATTTATACTTGTTTTTATTAAATTAGTGGTGGTATTTTCTATATAATTTTAATTTTTAAGAGTACCCAAATTAATCCCATTTTATAGACATCTTAATAGTTCACAAATCCTTCACTATATGATTGTAATGTTAGAAAAGCTGCAGTGATTATCGTTTTCTGTAACTATTTAAATATATCACTACATCCATTAGATTAAACTTTTTTTCCTTAATATAAGTTAGATTGGTTGGTGGGTTTGAAAATCCTGAAATGTTTCTAAAGCATTGGCGATAATACCCAGCTAATCTATAGAAATTATGGATTTCCATTGGAGAAGTAGGTATATGATGAGATTAAATCTCTATTATCTTTAATGGTGATATAATTCCCTAGTAATGTTAGTTTCTCCTTCAAAAACTCAAATTTACTTAACAATTCATGTATTTTTTCATTTCTAAGTTCATTATCATAGAATTCACTTTCTTCTGTTATTCATGGCCATTGGAGTATAAAATATTATCTCATATTAATACTATAACAAATTTAACAATTTAATCCCTAATGTACAAATTTATTATGTCCATGATGATACATGGATAATTAGTTATCCCTAATAGAATCACTATTAACTATGTGGGCCTACACCATTTATGAGAAAATATATTGGGCATATCCTCCATCTTTCACATTACATAATAATATCTCAACCAATGATCTTCTGTATAGGATTTTATTGATCCATGTAGTTATTTGAGAAATTAATTACATCCTGAAAAAGGATAATTCTTATTTATCAGGATCTTTTTTTCTTTCATAATGTTGAATGTATATGTTACTTTACCTATATTTCTTCATGAAAAAATCGTAGTCACACCATATAGTGAATCACTTGAGTATATAAAAAATTTATTTGGAGTAACTTGTAGTTAGTCATTCGGTTATTCATATTCAATATCATACATTCTATAAGAACCATGGATGTTGGAAGAACTCATGGTATTTCTTTGATCAAGAACTCAATATGTGGGCTAAGAGTTAGATCAAAAAATTCATTAAGAACTTATTATAATTTATTCTATAATGGGAATATTAACTAAGATGTTATTTTCCTTAGTTTCAATAATTTTACCTAGATACTTTCTCCCTTAAGTAAATAATATTAATTATTATAATGACAATTCTATTGGAGATTCTCCCTCTCCCTTACACATGTATAGAATTAGAGAGACATTCATGATTCAAACGATTATTTCCTTCGCCAAAAAATTTACATTGGCTCTAGGCATGTAAAGACAATATAAGCCATGATTAGCCTCAAATTAAACTGAAATATGTTTTACAAGGTTAATTGTGAGATTCATACCATAAATATTGATAGGATCAATTTTATAAACTGTGGAATAATATTGATCAATTTCTTATTTTTATAATTAATTTGACTTCTACATTTTGAGATGGTGTTTGAATAGTTATACTAAAATATCATAAAATGAATTAATTCTTAGAAAAAAAAATAAATTTTTATTTTAACAGTACTTCAATAAATAACTAGAATACATTTCAAAACATTATCTTTAGGATTGACCTCAATAGTTGTGATGGATTATGATTTCCCTTACTCTTTAAGTATTATTGGTTGTTATCACCGATTATATTTAGGAACCCTTATATTATTGAATTGTTTTTCATAATGTCATTGTTCCTTGTAGTTGTAAAATTTGTAAATATGATGATGGTTGAATTAATCTATATATTCATCCATAACATCAGGGGGTTTCTCTTATTCAATTTATCTAATATGTTTCTACTTCATACCACAACTAAATCATTTCCTTGTAAACTATGGGAAATTATTGGGAAGATTCATCCCTTATAACGAAAAAATAATAATTTGGACCTGCTTTACACTATGAGATTTCTCCATTACAACCACAAATATAAACCTTATCCTCAACTTCATATAACTAAACCCATGAGACTGTTGAGATTAATTGATCTTAATTTAAACATTATGTTAATATATGGAGAAAACATGGTAATTTTAAATATCTTAAATTACTAATGTTTTTTAATATGGATACATCATCTTAAGTAGTGACCATATTTAATTTTCGTATAAATTAAATATCCATATAATTATCATGGATGTTTTGTATGTTTTTCGATTTATTCTCTGATGGATTTTCCCCAATTTTATTTAGACCAAGGGAAACCCTCTCAATTTTATATAGGATAGTGTGGGGAAAATAATTATTTGAGAAATTATTCCTAAATTAGTTCCACATTATCTCTCTAATTTCATCAATGGGATTTCATTTTATGTATTAATTTCCACCATTTCTCAAATTATTCCCCCTTGTGATAAACAATCAGAAGTACCATCCCTTGATACAATCACTGAAGGGAATAAAATATCAATTTAATGATGTTGAACCATTGTTCTTTTATTAAGGGATCAGAAGATATTATAATTGTTGTCGGACATTTTCACATACACATATCAACTGAAACGTTATCTTCATTATGGGGATATGAGTGTTCCAACTTATTTATTTATCTATTCAAGACATGATATAATTGAGTATTATTATCATGATGTTTTCAAAAAATTATCCCATAGAGGAAGTCATATAATTTGGAAAATCATCACATAGTTTTTAGATTATATTCATCATATTTCAATTGATTGACTAAAAAAAAAGAAAACTGTGGAGGGTAATTTCGATCTAATTATAAAATAAAAGATGAAAAACAAACACTGAATGGGTGACCCATAAATAATATGTATTCAATATACTATAAACATCTAGGCTTCAATTTATGTTGTCCACATCCTATTAATTAATAATTATAATTATAGTAATATTTATTCCTTTCACAACGGCTTTTAAAAATAACATGATTAACAAATTTATATCCCCTGGGAGTGTCTGACTATGTTTGTCATTTTATGAATCTTTTTCAAGCAGAAAAAAATTATTATGTTAATACCCAATGATCACTTTTTATGTTTTTCCACAATTTACATGCACCCCACTCCTATATCCACTTGTAAATACACTAATATGGGTGTATTTTCATGAAACCAAGAACTCCATATAACAGTAAAATTTTGTGATGGTTTCATTTGTTAGTCTTATCTATATGGTTTTCACTAATATTTTCTTATCCAAATCCCAAATAATTAATATACCTTTATCTGATAACAATGAGGACAACCCCTATACTTTACATTCTTTATTTTATTATTTAGTACATAGTGAAATATGTAGTAAAATCCAAGAAAATAGAGAGGCCTAGTGTTTTTTTAAAAGTATATACACGGAAAATAACAATAATTTTTTGTAATGTGATTCTATTAAAACTTCATCATAATAAACTATATTCCATTAATATTCTAATATTGAACAAGATACCTAGGAACATTTATATAATAGCGGTGATTTATAATTCCATGTAAGGGAATAATCAAAGGGTATAATGATGTAAAGTAGTAAATGTGATTCCATAGGTCAAACATAATGACATATATTATTTATAATCATAAACATGAACATATAAGAATCATAAAACATGATAACATCAAGGAAACATAAGAATGTGAAAATAATATAAAACATGTAACCCTGATAGTTAATCAAGGATAACCAATAATAAATAATTCTGTGGTTTTCTTTGTATAACTATACATGCACCATACAAGCTTTCTCATGCTATAAAAACATTTCCCAACTCATTGGAGGGATATTCAATTCATGTCCCACCAATCATAATCATATAATTTACATGAAGTTTTGGTCCATATTGATAATACAACAAAAGAAAATATTTCATCATAAACCAATTATTAAGGAATATGATTTGAAAACTATAATCACCCATTCAATGATGAATATATCTAACTATGTGAATATCCTATAGTGAAAATGGTGACGGGTTTAAATAACATAAAAGAATGGCGCAAAGAATCTCTGAAAAATTATAGTATCATAACACATGTTCATAATGCTTCATAAAATAGACTAATGAGTGTTAAATATTTTTCTCATTACATAAGAGAAATATATAAAATAATGGTTCATTTAAAAATAAAATGCAACATAATAAATAGTAAATCCAGGTGCTTAGAACAAATAAAATGCATGAATTAAGAGGAATATGAATACAATCCATTACATGAGATAATTTTTCTAAATGATTAGAACGTGCTTTTATGTCCTTTGGATCTCCTTGGTGGGGAGTTTATAGAGTTATATTGAGAGGAAAGGAACAATAAAAGGGTTTGTATTGATGAGTAATGGGTGTCTTGGTTGGTATTTATATAAAAAGAGTGGGACATTATTTATAAATTTATAAACAATAGTTTTTCATATTAAGTAATAAAATAATCAAAACAAAATCCATTCTAGTCATTCATTAACATGGTTTCTATGAAAGGGGATTGATATCAAATATTTTATTAGTTTTAGAGCTGAACTCGTTAATAATATATCATTCACGATGTGGCAGTCAGTCATGTTTATAATGATTTTTTAAAAACATTAAAAAATATGTATGTTCTGAAGGATTCATTATATGTTTTTAAAATTAATCAATGAACATAAAAAAATAACATATTAATTGTAAAACCTCTTTCTGGTAGCATATTCGGTTTATAGTATTTTTTAAATCGATTTTTGGTTATTATGATGTCATAATACGTACCATATCTTTATATCATATTAAATTATTAGCAAAAATTCTGATTCAAGGAATGTTATTAAAATTCAACCACTAGATAATTTATAAATTAAGGTTTAAAAAATGATTTATATTTTTCAAAATAAATTTTAAAAATATTATAATTTTTACATATAAATAAGTATTCCGGATTTATTAAGAAATATATTATTTATTATGACAGAAACTCCATTTTTATCCATAAAAAATAAATTTAACTCCATTATATTTTATTACCATTTATATATAAATAATAATTATTTAAGAAGAATATACCAGAAAAATAAAATTTATTTCAAAAACATGTATTTATCAAAAATACTATTTTGATTTAAAATATTTTTTTTCTAGAAATTTATTTTTGGATTTATCATTGAAAAATGTAATTTTTATCAAACTCTCGAAATAATCATTTATAATTATAACATAATAATAAAAAAGGATAAATATAATAAATATTTTAAGAAAAGGTAAATGTATAAATTCATAGTAATATTTTCTAGCTGGATAACCCTTTATCACACCAATGAATTTCCTATGTGTAAAGTGTTTGATGATACTACATTGTTGGTGTGGTTCAGAAAACATGGTTTTGGAGGTGATCACAATAATCATTAACATATCATGTAACGAGTTTCGATTAAGTTTCATTTATTTAATATTCTATTTTGATATTTCAAATGAAAATACATGTGATTTATATCCCTTAGAATCTTTATCAAATGGTTTTCACAGAGGAAGAATTTTCAACTCGAGGTCATCACTTTATCCTTCAATGTCAATTGGATTTTATTAAAATTCACAATATATACTAATAAAAATTATATCTATATAATCACAAAATTAAAAATATAATTTATTATTAACATTTTTTAATTCTTGATAGAAAAATTATGTCTAGAAATTATAACATTCAAAAATATTAAATGAAATAAAGTGATTGTGTTTTCTATAATGAAATCACATAACAAGACATATATTGATTTTGAATGGAGTTTCATATTTAAAATTTTGGGTCATTACAGTCTCATCAATATAAAAATAAAAAGGTTTTTAAAATATAATTTTTGGAACCACTATAGTATATATTGACCCATATAATAAAGTAGAAAAAAGTGCAATATTTTCTTATTCAAATTAATGAAATTACATGTTTGATTAGGGATCTACACATTTTTTTATTTCTGATAAATATTAATATATAATAGAAATATTACCTCAATAAATAGGGAATACAATTTTGGTACATTTCTCATGTATTAAGTTTTAAGGTGTCAATAATTTATCATATCATTCTAGTTATTATGTATGGAACTATTTTTTAAGAGTCTTGTTAGCTTACCCATAGTATACTTTTATGTTATTATATATAAGGATGATATTTTGAGTTATCATGCTATGAAATATTTAATAGAAAATAAATGTATATTCAATTATCAAAATGACTTCATATATGTGATCCCATAAAAAGAACATGAGAAATTGATTTATATTGTAGCTTAATGTTATATAGTGCATATCTTTGGAAATTAATAAACTATTCAGAATACTGATGTTAATATATAAAATAATATTATTTCATTTATTTAGAAATTATTTTTATTGTTATATTCTATATTGGGTGGTTAAATTCACCATTGACCTAGATCCCAGTAGTAATCATATTTAAAAACCTCTTTATTTAATGGTTAAATTAGAGACATTGATATTGAAAGAGTAAATACCTCAATTACATGATAAGGGTTTCTTTATACTTATCACTTCAAATTGGGGTGCATATATTTAGATTTCTAAGAAGAATTATTTATCACTAAGGATTTACCATAATTATGGAGAACCCAATAACAAAACTATGAAGATGTGTTTTATTTTTTTCAAATTGATTACTTTTTTGACCCATTCCAGATAACTCAATATTTTCCAAATATTTAATGTTGTTCGATATTTAATAGAAATAATCTAAATGATGAATAATTTCAATGTAATTTTTATTGAACAATCTTTGGAAATTATGAGCATGAGGTTATTAAAGCCATGTTAAAACCATTACTCTTTCTATTTACATATCTAATGAGTAATGTTATCCATGGTAAATTTATAGTGGTTTTCATTTATGATATTATGATATATGGTAAATGTTATAAATATTATTAGAAAGATATATTATTTTTCAATAAACACTTAATGAGAATTTATTCATTATATATTTTATAAAATATGAATTTAAGGTATAAAAAACATGTTTCCTTGGGAATATTTTAACTAAAGATAGCATAAAATATTATTCTGCAAAAACAAAAGTAGTGAAATAATGAACAAGACCAATTAATGTCACTAAAATTTGAAGTTTTCTTTGACTAGTGGATCAATTATGAGAATATGTTGAAAACATTTCTATGTATTATAACCCACTAAACATGTTAACTATAAAGAGAGTCATATTAATTTAATCTAAGGTATGTAATTAGTATTTTATTTAATTAAAAATAATATTGGTTAATTCAACATTTTTTCTTTTTTATTAAGAAATATGTAATTTTTATTTATATTATTTCTTAGTTAATGGAACTTATTCATGTTTAGATGAAAAAAATTGGTTAATAGTATATGAATCGTCATAGTTGAAACCCCATGGTTAAAATGATTCCATTTATGATAATAAACATGTAGTGATAATTATTTATTTAAAATAAAAAAAAAATATATGTGTATAAATGGGATATATATATATATATATATATGTATAATAAAATATGAATGTATACATTCACTTAAAAAGTGTTTAACCAATGGAAAAAATTTTCTTGGACATTAAAAATTATTATTATTGTTTGTTTCACAATGATCCATGTAAAGCTATAAAGGTAGTATATTCATTACATATAATGTATAAAACATAATTATTAGTGATATATTTGGAACATAAAATTGTTGTAAATTATTAAATGAAACATTGACTAGATGTTTTATATCAAAAAATCCCATTTCTTTTCTCTCATGTATCACTACATTATTAACTTTATGAAATAATTATGTATAATTAGAAGGAAATCATAATTTAAATAAAAATATAGAACTAGAAATACAATGAAGGTTTAATTATGAATAATATTTAAAAATAAGGTGTTATAATACATTAATATTGATTGTGTGAAAAAAATTGACTAATAGATAAAAAATATTAATGTGTGGGGATCAAATAACTCAATATTTTGTTCATAGTAGTTGCACTAATATGTAAAGATATCATTATGAATTTTTTGCGGGAATGGATGAAGAAATACATCACTAATTATACCTTTAAATATTATACATATTAATAGGTCACATTTGAAAAACAACACAACCAAATATATTTTGTTACATATAATGAAAGGTGGAATTTTACAAGACGTGTCCCCTTACATTGGAAAAAAATCCATGTTCTATTCTTTGGAAATTTATTTTTATGAGGATTTAATTAAAATTAAACTGACAACCTAATGCGTCTCTTCATATATAGCTTATTATTCTCATATTCTTTAACTAAGCCGTTTTGTGAGACCCATTGGATAAATAAATAGTTAAAATAACATTATAGGATAACTATCAAAATGCTCCATCACATAATTTGAGAAAAGTGATTTCTAAAATGGAAATCATAATTGGTACTTAATATACCATATATATTGTATTCTTTGAATTCCATAATAAATGATAATTATTTAAATTCCATTAATGAATCTTTTAATTGGTGTTTATATATTTAACTCTTGGGTAAGCGTTAGATTTATTTTTCCTTGTGAGGTTGATGGAAAAAGTAACATGTGTAATTTACATAGATCATAGTTTCCTTATTTTTCAGTTTTGATGAACCTAATGGTTACATGGGTGTCCTGTTAACCTTTTCGGGTTTGCCCATAATTTCATATAGATTCCTTAGGTATATATTGTGATATCCTAGTATATATATCACCCTCATATTTTACATAATTTTTGAATCATTGTGATATGTTTTTAATGTGAGGTGTTGTTCAGGTGTTTTTGTTTCATGTATTTCTCACATAGATGGTAATATCTTGTGATCTATTTATCAAGAAAGGGAAGAGAATGAGCCCGTAAGGAGAGCATTAGTGATTTACGATATCTCATTGACACCTCTTTCCTCTGGTGGGCTGTGATGTCTTCCTCGGTCTCCCCGATGATTTCACAGTGCGTCTGTCTCCCTCACGATGAGGGTGGACTCGCATGCATTCTTCTCGGTGAGGATGGTCCGAGTATCAGTGGATTTGGAGTCGGCTTCCAGGTTCTCTGTGGTGTGGGGTCATGAATCAGGGTGGTTTCGGGGTCAGGTTCCATCTCTGTGGATATGGAGACTTATTCTAGTGAATCCGATTCGAGACCTGCTGTGATGTCGGGGTCGTTCCTATTCTAAGCAGCATTTGGGTTTCGATCTCCTGCATTGGGTTCATGTTCTGGTTTCTTTGCAGTGTTGTGGTCAAGCATTGTTGCTCCTCTATGTTTGTGTTCTTGTGTGTCATGCGGTAGATCTAGTACGACATCGATCTGTTAAAGCTTTGGGGTCACGCTACGGCCTTCCGAGCCAAACCTTCTTCTTACGCGGCTGTAGGGGAAGCTTCAGTGGTGTGGATTCACGATCCGTTTCTCTACGAAGGGGTCGTGTTCCAAATCAGCGACGATGGGGCTGTTTCGCCAGTTGCTTCGTGTTCTGGCCTGTGTCCTTGGTTGGCTTGATGTGTCCTTTTTGTGTAGGGTTTTGGGCGGTTATGGGTGTGTGGGGATGTTTGTGTGGTTCGAGTTTCTTACTGTGTTTTTTGCCTTGGAATTGGGTTGCGATCGATTTAATGGTGTGGTGTTTCTGGTTTCTTTTGTGATGATTATGATTTGGATCTGCTGTGTTCTCTTGGTGCACTGCTTGAGAGATTCAGGAAAAGGGTTAACATAGTGGCTTTTGGTCCAAGGTTTCTCTACAGTTGCCTGTGGAGTAGGGTGCAGCGTTAGGATGGCCTGGTCTTCCTCACTCTGTTCTATTCATCACCCTTTGTAGATGTGCTCTTTTCACGGCCACCTCACTTCGCTAAAGGGTTGGGCAGAATCCGACTGGAGTCTTCATGCGGGTTTTTGGATTTGGGTTGGTGTCAACGATCACATTAGTGGGCTTTTGAGAAGAACAGTTCCGAGGTTTTTCCAGCTCTCCTGATGTTTGTTTCCCCAGTTCATGGTGCCCCAACCTTTTCTTGAATACAATAGATCTAGCTGTGATGGTTTGTTGTTTTTCGGTATGAATGGATTTCAGCCATTGTTCTTGTATGTTTTTAAGTGGTGATTATGTGATGTGGTGATGTCATGTTTGGTTTCTCACTTTCTCCTCAAAAGGGTTTGAATAATAAAATAATCTATTTTTAGTCAGTATTTCTCACATATAAATAAGGAAAACCTACATTAATTGGGTTATTGTCTTGTAGGTTGGAGCATAATGGGGTATTACCTTATGAAGATACCATGTTAGTATGTGTTCTCTATCCACATAAATTTTATTGTTTTACCCTTATAAGATGATGACCTTCTTCTTAGAGTAGCCACATATCTATTATAGATTGTTGATCGATGCATTACATTTCATGTAATTGATTCCCCATACTAGGATATGGTACACTTTTTTTTGAACATAAGGAATGGTGTAAATTCATCATGGACCTTTTTTGATGTATAATCAATATATATAGGGGGGAGTAGTAGAGGCCTTAAATTATGACTCTAACCCTATTAGCTCATTTTTCTGTTTTTCCAAATTTCAACTTTGATATAATTTGGAAGTTGATTTTTTTTCCATTAAAGTGATGGTCTTGGAATATTATCATATTGAGACATATACATATTGATTTCATGGGTTTTATATTCAGGCATTGTGATGACATTAAATTTTGGGAATCATCCCGAGTTCTTGTTTATCAGAACTAGATTTTATGGGGAGGATTTTTCACATTTCTAGCCCAATTTACCATTACTTGCATGGTTGGTGTTTTAATTTATAAGTTAATGTTTTGAGATGGGGTCATTTGTTAAATTATGGCACATGTTATGTGACCGATTTTCAATAAAATCTCCAAGGGAGCTCATATAATGCTAGAAATGGTGGGTACATGTGTCAGGGTTAGTGTGACCAAGTGTAAAGATGACTTGTGGGAGTGTGAATTAGGTCATCAACCTATGGTATTATATAGAACACCATCAATGAACAATGAGTTTGTTCATGACAATTTCACATGTTAAAATTTTATAATGAAATTTACTTGAATATCCTAATACAATCTTAAGACAAGAAAATTAAAAATGTGATGCTTATGTTCTTTGTGACCTAGATCTTTTGGTAAATTAAATGACCTTCTACAGATGAGGTATACTTGTAAATATAACATTTAACATGATCTATTGGATTGTTGTTTTCATGGAAAAACATGGTTGGGAGACATGTGGATAGATGTCTGTGATGGAATATATAGCCTATTTTATGTAAGCATGGCTCGAATAAAGAGATAAATGATTAATGATGAAATAGTAGTTTACTTATATTTAGAGGCAATCATGCCTAATATCTTGATATGGTTTTGAGTACTCTGATAGATCATTGGATATACACTCTGCTACCTAACTACTAATTTTTTATAATTTTATTCATAATCATTGTAATTTTCACTCAATTATCAGTTTAAAGTTTCTATGTTGTGTTTAGTGAAATCATGGACACTTAATCATGGTGAACCCATCATGGGCTTAAATAATTTTGAAAAACAATATGGAAACTATTATTGGAATTTTAGAATCCATGAAAATTAATATTTACATTATCACATGGGATGAGAAGATTCTTAGCCTTCTCAGGGGTTACATTCAAAATTGATGAGGAATATGATGTGGTTATTAGGTTTTCAGTTTTTTATGTGACCAAAATTATTATCCATAGGTGGGTAGAATGATATTGGTCAGTATTGGGATACACTCATGATAGAATTGTCATGGGATCTTAAGACCTATTATTGGATGTGTGTTTCGTCTCTTGTATTCCATTTGATAAGTTGGAGAGTGTATGTTTGGATTATTTTGTAACATCAATATAAACAGTTTAATATTGATTTGGTTAAAATCCAATGGTGGGTGTTATTGTCATATTATCTTATGATGATCCATGGACAATGGACCAAGATTGTGTCAATGTTGGTGAAATTTCATAGTGATGGTTTCATCTAGAGATGGTTCATCCATGAGCCATTATTTAAGTTGGGTCTGTTATTTGGTGAGCGTTTGTTGATAAATATTGGAATACCTTATGGTAAGAATATAAAATCTTGTTTATGTGATTCATCAACAATAGGATCTGAGCATTTTGAGAGTATTTTCGGTCAGTGGTGGTCTAAATTTTGTTATTGTGGTTTGTTAAATTCTTATGATGAGAAGGCACATAAAATATGTCTCTAGAGGAGATGATAATAATTTAAAGGTTATATGTGGATTTTTCAAAGACAACAAGCATGATCTATATGAGACTGGTTGATGGGAGTTCAACCTTCTTGATCAAATTGAGGAGAGAGAGAATAATCCTTTTTTATCCTGATATGTATGTATGTGGTCTCTCTAAGACACTAATTATATTTTTTAATACCTAATTTCAACACTATATGTGACGTGGCACAAGATTGGCCATTATAATTCAGAACCTGTAGTGTGAATTTCCATAGTATATTTGATGTATGAAATTATAGAGTGATCTTTTGTGGGTTGTATAGGCTCTGGATACCAGTATATTGATGTCAAAATGTTAGTTATGATCCATAATGTTTGTTTTTGAAGTCTAATAACCATATTTTTTAGGTAGTTAATATAGGTGAGTTTATTTTTTTGAAATGAATTTTGACTATTAGAACACAGTTTCACAACCTGATTTGGTATCATGATGTTTTTGTTGTTCCCAAATTCGTCTTGGGACTATGTTTTTCTATGGTAGATAGGTTCTAAAATCCTGTATTTTGGAAGGATTTAAATTTAAAAGGAATTTTATAATTTCATTTGGTTGATAAGATAGATATCAAACCATGATAGGCAACATAAATAATGTTTTGAGTATTCATATAATTATTTATTTTAAGGATTTTTAGGTCCCCAAAAATTTCTTAGGAGTATGGATGAGTTTTAGTAGTATTTGTATCCAAACATCACTTTCATGAGAATAAAACTAGGGAGCATAGTTTCTTGAAATGTGTAGCACATAATTAGAAACCGTTTTACCCATGAAATTCTATTTTGAGGGGATCAATTATCCAACATTTTTTTGTTTAACTATTTTTTCAAGTTTTGCATGGTTTGGGTGTTTGTACATTGATCCCCACATGCTTGATACACATTTGGTAAACCGTGCAAGGAAACTATGTAGCCTTGTAGTTTAGGGGTTGTGAGTCCCACATCATTTGTGTAGAGTCAGCCAAACTATGCAGTCAAACTATGCACCTCATAAAAAGGTCAGAATTACAATTTTTAGCCTCTTCCTTGAAATGTGAATTTTGACATTTTCACCATTATTTTATCCTTGTATCCACCTATATGCACTTCATCCTTCATTTATACACCATGGATGCATATCATCTATTATTACCTTGAATTTTACATTATCATGTCTGTTTGAGACATCTTGGTAAGGCTAGCCCTTTACATAATTCATTTCTTCATTTATTATTCCATCCTCATCGCTATCTTAGTGAGAGATAATTTTCCATATTTTCAGCATTTTTTCCAATACTAATGATTTATATCATCAAATTTAAAATAAACTCCTCATAAAAGTTGAGTAAAAAATCATATTATTGTGTTAGGCGGTCTACAATCATTACCCTTAATGGTGATTTGAAAATAAAATAGGTCATTGTTCCACGCGCATAATATTACAAATGTCCCTCCAAAGTTTTATAATATCTTCAAATATGTTCCTAGACTATAATTTCACTCTTATAACATCCTTTATTTACTATTGGAGGTGTTTCCCTAATCCTAAATCACCATAAACGAGGATTTAAATTGTACAACCTTAATATTTTTTTATCTTTGTTATGTCCATCCACAACTTATGTTGTGGTTTTCAAATTTCTTATGATTATAAAGTTCTCTTTAGACATTAAATAGATTTTGTCATGGGTAAAATTAACCCTCATGGAATTTATGACTAAATTTAATTATCTGAAATAGTATGACCCCAATGAATCTATTTTATAATAAAACCACATTTATGGAAAAAAGTTTCATTAAAAGTAATGGGATAGTAAAATGGAATCGTTGGTTTTTGGTATGATGGATGAAAATAATATTTATTGTGAAAATTTTACCTGAACAATATTTAATGGTGGTTTTGAATTTTTTAATGTTATTGACTTATTAAAATTCTCATATTGAAGATGAATTTTTCTTTAATGGTTATATCACTGGACTATTGTTACACATTAAATTAATTATGACTTATGATTTTGGAACTTTCTCTAGTTATTGGAGTGGTTAGTCTTCATCCACCTTCTATTCCTTAAGTAATACCTTCAGCACTCGGAGGACAACACCAATATTCATATATTCTTCCACTTAGTGAGATGCCACAAAAGGGTTCAGTCAATTTTTCTTCTATATTCAAATTCCATTGTAAGGTAATGATTATTCACTTTCATACATGGATAATATTATTACCATAGATAATCTCTTTGGATTCATATTTTTGGGACATGGGATATTAAGGATTACCTCCGTGAGATCCAAATCATGATTATATAGAGATTACATTGGAAATGACTCTACAAACATAGTTAAAAGCATCCAGTTCTGAATTATATTTATTTATCCTATGGATTTCACTTAGGACTCTATAAAAATACATCAAGAGTTATCATTATGAGTTGGAAAAACACTCTGAGGTCAAGGACACCTTGGTTATACCTTAGGAACATTATTACTATTATATATATCATTAAATCCTGATTTTAAAATATGATTCTTAGTATTTATTATATATGGACCCCTGGGAACTAAGACATGGATCCTCACCAATGCATGTACATATTTTAAGATATTAGTGTTTATGTATAAATATATTCATACATGATGAGTAATGTTTAGATAAATAGTAAATTTGAATAAAGATGGTATGGGTGGCCATGATTCCTTAAGGATGCATAGCCCAAACATAATTTATTTATCATTCCCTACACTGCATTATTTTTTATACCTTCACACTATTAATTTTATACTTATGAACTAGATATCATGAGATGTCATTGGTGGTCGAATACTGAGTATATCTTACAACATATTTAGCTTTCCATTTGGTAAATGGACATATATAATCCTATTTCTTGGTTGGAATCATTAATGTTTCAATGTGTTTTTACATTATTGACTAGGACTAGACATGAGAGTTTGTGTGTATGAGTTGAGCATGTACCCATGTCAGCTCCCAATGTTTGAGTGTTTTTACTTATATAAGTATTAGTTTAGTCATGTTGTGTGTCTCAATTATATTCTCACCTATTTTTATTTATTTCATGGAATGTTCATCCATGGATGTTTTCATTCATCTTCCTACGTTATCATTTTTGAATATTAGTATGTCAGTTTATTATTATCTTCCTCTTCAATTAATTATATATTCATCAACTATATATATTTCATATAAATGGGGTATACTATTTATGTAATACTTTCTATAGACCCATGATGGTTGTAGGTATCATCTGGAATATAAGGAGGAACACATGAGGCCATGTGACCGAGTAGCTTAGGGAACAATCTTAGTTTCTCCAATGTCTGGATGTTATAATGGAAAAAATAACACACTATTTTGAATGTATATATCAACATCAACTAATATATATATGTTCCTATATGGTGATTTAAACTTCACTATATTCAAAAAAACCTTAATGTATTGGTCATCAATATTAGGGGCTATCTCTATCCTATTCCTTCATTTGGTGTATAATAATTTGTAAATTTAGGATAAACAAATCTGCATCATCAATATCATCAATAAAAGAATCGGATTCTTCAACAACCACGGAGGGGATTTTATGACAACTTTTATTAATGAAGTTAGTTTTATACATCTATGAAGGCAGGTGATCCCCTTATATAATATATTCACTATTTATCTCTTCATGATGAATACAATAACATCTTGTAACAATTTTCCATTACATGGACGAGTATCTGTTCCTTAGGCACATTTTCTGAAGTTGAGATTTCATAAACACATGTAAACAATTACCTACTTTTTACCATTGGTTGGAGAATATTTTTATAACTCATCATCATTTTATTGGGATTCATACATAAACTCTTTAATTTCTTCCTCCCCAACATTAGCCTTATCTTAAATATCTTCTCTATCCTCAATCTATATGACCATGTCATTACATTGAGCATTTTCATCATAATCACTGTGATATGGTTTTTTATCCCGAACCTATAATATTTTATTATTATTATTACATGGAAATATATCTATAATAACAATTTAATTATATGTTAACAATAATAGTTTATTTAATCAATAAAAAGTATTTATAAGAAAATATTCAAAAAATGATGATACATCATAACCTATTGAACTCTGTTATTTTTGTGATGATATGAAACATGTATATTGAATCATATAGAAAATATAGTACCATTGAATAATTATATTTTACTATTACAATGGTAGGTAATATATTTTGTTGACTATGAACCAAACAACCCCAAATGACCAACTTGAACTAAAATCATTTACTAAATATAAAAAAGATATAATAAATTAAATAAATTAAATAAAAAAATTCGATAAAAAGTAAATGGGGTTTTAATAATAAAAATAATTATTGTAATTTAAATATTGAAGAGGTTACTTGTTGTATGAAGCTTGATGGGACTTGATCTAATATATTTTTCTTTAAAACCTTCTTTTACCTATTTCCATGCTTTCCTTGAAAAACATTCACTTCCATATCCATATAATTTATTAAGGTTTATAAATTTTTATTTATATACCCTAATTAATTTTTTATTACATTTTATATTATATTTTACATTTTTTAACATGTTTCTAAAAATATTCATTTTAATGTTTTCAATATGGGATTCTTTAAAGAATATTTATAATGGTGTAAAAGATTATCATTTTTACATTTATCTCTAGATCTATATTTCATGAAACTATATCTATTATTCGTTATTAATATTACATTATATTATTATAAGGGTTTTCAAATAATACACAATTACCACTTTTCTAGAAAATTTTGTTATTAACGATTTATCGATATAAAATGATATATCTTCTTTTTTTTACAAGATAATAATTTTTAATATATTATAAAAAATTAGTTAATAATAGTTTAATATTGAAAAGGAAATATTTATTTTTTATTTTTAATTTGAAGATACATTTAAATTGTAGTTAATGATAGGAGATACTAGGACAAGATTCTCTAATTCAATTTTTTGTTATTTAGTCATAGGATATAAAATAATTAATATAATCCAAAGTTTCAGTCATAATTAAATGATGACTTGAAAGAGGTGATGAATATGATACCCCAATACACCTACATCATTTTCTATGCTTTCAATGGGTTTTATTATTTTTCTTGAATAATGTTTTATTTCACATTTGATTATGAGATCAAATTTTAGTATATAAAAAATAAAATTTTTTTCTTTTATATTTATAGTTTCTAATTTAATAACATGTTTCAATTCTAATTATATCCATTACTAATATTTATGTATTCATACCATGATATTAAATGATTTTATAGGATTTAGAGATATTTATATTAAATAGAATGGCCAGTCTTATAATTGTTGATACATATCTCTAAAGATTTAGGTGCTTCATAAAATAAAAAGGAGTTTTAATTTAAGAATATGTTATGTGAAAAAAAAAATCATTGTATGGAAGTTTTCACATTAAATTGTAGTGGTTTTCGAAATTCTCTTATCATTTAATCCAAATAAATAATGCGGGTTTAAAACAAATAAGTACTTTCTATAAATATTGAAAAAAAAATTAATTTATAATTCATGTTATAGTAATTATAATAGAATGGTTTAGGTAACATTATAATTTATGATGTTAATATGAAGAGATGATGTGGGGATGCTAATTTTTGGTTAAATTAACAAGATATATTTTTAATATAGTAAGTTTTTTCTTGTTTAATCTATTATTTAATCTATATAATAAATGTTTTCCATATAGGTAAAAAGATGACTATAATATGAATGTAACAGTAGAAAAATATCCCTTTGAATAAAAAATAGAAGTGGTTGGAATTTGATATGATCAATTTATTTTTGTGTTAACTTAATTAACATATGATATTCATTTTGAAACCTCTGAAAGAGGGAAAACAAATTCTCCACAAAGGATAATGTCAACAATGGTGATTTTTAGGACATCTCACCCTCTAGAATTTGGCATAACATTAAACCCAATGGTAGATAATGGATCAATAATTCCATTTGAGAATATATTTTGTGTTTTGGGTTATTCATAGTGTTAGAAATAAACACTTTTAGTCTATCATATTTATGGATAAGTCAATAAGTGGTGGAATTTTATTAGTAATACCATGGATATGGATGATGTTTATAACCTAAATTGGATGACGTTCAATGATTTTTTACATGACAAATATTTTCCTAATGTTCTTCTATACAGAATGGATAGACAATTTCATGATTTTATGTAAAGGGAGGAAGAATCAGTTTCCCCTTATGAGAATGATTTTACCAGATTGTAAATGTAACAACTGAATTTTATTTTGGGATATGAGTAAAAAATTTATAGGTTTTACACATATATAATAACATGATTATAATGATAATCATCATGATGTCAATTTAAACATTATAAAAAAACTATTTAATGTGTTGAGAATGCTGATATGGATTTTTTATGCTTTTAAATCTAATTATATCAATAAGAAAACAAGTCATGGATGAATGAAATGCTAAAAACCAGGAATGTTATTTTGGGGTAAGCCAACCACATGACTAAAATGTGTTAATTTTTTTTATATATTTTATAACATGATTAATAACATTTTACCAATATTCTATGTTCATGCATATAGATTTGGATAAGAAATAAAATAGTTCTGATCAAACCATTAAATATAAAAATCTTGTGGGAATTTATATGTAACATATTTTAACTACAATCAATTATTTCACTATGAATACACGTATCCATTGATTGTTACTTAATGTGTGAATCATAAATAGAAAATGAAAAATGGAGTTATAATTATATTTTATACTACTTTATTAAATGTTGGATAATAAAATTATGTGGTGAAATTGATACAACATGTATACTAAGAGTATACCAATTCATTGTTTGATTTGTGATCTAGTCATTCTTGTATTTTGTTTTAATTTTCAATTAAATTTAAAATATCACCTCATGAAATGGAGAAAATCATTTTCTAAAAACTAATTGAGGAATTTCTATAAAAAAATTATTTATATGGACTAATATTATTGTATGTGGAAATTTTTTTATTGAAAATATATTTAACAAGTACTTAGTCTAGTTTTATGGTATTATTGATAGGAATGGTATTTGGAAATATTGTTCTGATATAGATTGATAAAACATGATTTATTCAATTTTTACCATGGTTATTAGTTTGTATATAATAATGATTTCATACATATGATAACATATACAAAATCTAATAAATGTATTGGGAATGGGGTTTAAATATATATTTTAGATACAAATGATAAGAAGGAAACTATATACATAAGTTGACATCCATGGTAAATGAATTTTTATATTTATTTCCAGGAGATATTCCAAGTGTCATTCCTTATTGAGAGTTCAAATTCAATGTTTAGTTAGTTCCCAGTGAAAATTATGCTTCCAAACCACCTAGTCGAATAGGTATAATTTGGTTATTGATGTTTAAATGGAATTCATTTTTTACATGATAATTGTTTCACACACAATAGAAACACACCATAGGGTGCTCCTATTTTGTTTGTTAATAAGAAACGTCACTCGATGATGTGTTAAACTAACTATAGTGAACTCCATACTATTACTATTAAGAATAATTAATTGTTTCCATATATCAATGACATTATTGAATGGATATAGAGAGATAATTATGTTTTAATGTTATTTACTATGTTAGAATATCATCAGTTGAAGTTAATGGATGTAGTCATTCTGAGGACAACATTTTGAAAATGATATGTCAATTATGAGTTTGTGGTTATGAATTTTGGGAAAATAAATAAAAATACAATAAATATGGAGATATTGAAGAGTGAATTAAAATAGTATTTGAAAAAAACATTTAGTTATATTCAGTTATGTTATTTTCATATATTCTAAATGTTCTTTTAGTCATGAGAAATGGAAAATGACTGTAATAAATAACCATAAATAAATGAACTTGTTTCATATATAAATTAAATGTGTATTTTGGTTGAAGTAGATATATTTTATAGGTATTATTGTAAATAAGGATGGAACTGCAATACATTCTAATAAAAGATAAATGGTGGAAAAAAGGAAAATATGTATTAATGTCTATATGATTTTAGGTGTTCATAAACTAGTGGGTTATTACATATGGATTGTTGAAAAAAAATTATTGGTTATTTAAGAAAATAAATTAGTCAACTCGAATGGGAGTTAGATTTTTTTTACTAAGGAATGTGATGACTATTTGGATGAATTAGAAAGTAGATTTGTTAATGCCTTGATCTTACCCATACTAACAAGTATTAGAAAATTTTTATTTTTAGTAATACTTCATTGAAGGGAATTGGTTGTTTTTATTGAAAAATTATCATATAATATTTTGTGGATCGATACATTTGAATCCCAAGGACCTAAATTATCTAGTACACAATCTTGAAGGTTTGGGGGTAGTTTTTTCATTAAATATTTGCAGTAATGTTTTTAAGGATGTTAGACATATATATATTCACTGGCCATAAATATTTAATGTATATATTGATTATTCAAAGTATAAAATGAGGAAAATAATATTGTTAAAATTGATATTATATTTTTATTTTATGATTCACTATCATCCAAGTAAATAAAAAATATTTCAAATAGTTAAATTCAAAAGGATAATGCTTAATTATCCACGGTATGTTTAGAGCATGATTTTATAAGTACTAATTTAAGGAAACTGATACTAGGGGTTGTGTATTAAAAACCACTTTAAAATTTATTATTATTACTAAAATATTTGTTGTTGGAATGAATTATGTATTCTCAGAAGAAAGATCATGGTTTATGATAAAAGTGAAAACATGGGAATAAATATAACATCTAATGTTTAATATTCACCAATTTGTTTTTCAAATGGTATATTTTCCAAAAATAAATTAATGGTTGAGTGGGAAAATCACTATTACCAAATAAAAATTTCAACAAATGATAAACTCACTACAATGAATAAGGGAAATTATAATGGGTTTTAACACATTCTAAATACATTAGCGGTGGTTACCCATTACCACTACTTACATGGTTGCGTACTCCAATTAGAGTCAGTTGTGGGTAGGAACTAGAAAACAATCGCTATACGTAGTATCTGTCAGATTAGAGGGGGGGGGGGTTCTAAACCCGCCTCAAATTTCATCCAAAATTCATTGTAAAATTTTGGATTAGAGGCAGTTTTAACCGCCCATAATTAAAACATCACAATAGAGGTAGTTAGAATCGCCCATATTAGATTCTGTTCGGAAATATTTTAGTGAAGGTTATTCTGTAACCAACCTTAATCAAAACAATATATATATATATATATATATATATATATATATATATATATTTCACACATAGAGATGCAATACACTACTGGAACTCCACAGACACCAAAATGAGAGACCCATTGACACCCATAATGAGCCCCCCCACTGAGTCCTCAGACAACACCACATACACCCACACCACATAGATAACCACTTGAAACTATATGACAATATCACAAACACCCCTGACAACACAAGAAGACCCCTCCTCCCCCACGACCCCCCACACATGGGACCCCACCCAGATCCCATGAAATCCCCACCATCACCCATCCCACACTGAGACACCCCTCCCCATTAACACCCAATGAGACCCCCATGACACCCCATGACAACTGCTAGGACACCCCTGATCACCCAACGAGACCACTCACATCCCCTGGACCCTAGCAAGATCACATATCCACCCGAGACACCCCGGAAAATCCCAGTGAGACCCCCTTGACACCCACCCGGACACAGCCCACCAGAACCCATGCACCTACATAACACACCGTGTAGACCCCAAACATCAACATGGGGAAAACACCACCCCACATGATGACCAAACTCCCCGCAGGCCTAGAAACGTAATAGGGTAACTCATCTCATGTAAGGGAAGTAACAATTTGACTGCTGGGAGTCAAACCAGCGACTGATCGGAGTAAACCTCATTGTAATATCCACTAGGCTGCAACATTTATCAGTATATTTCATAAATGTTTTTATATTTATTTATACACACAAATACTAGATATTAGATATTTATATTTATATTTATATTTATATTTATATATTCAGTTTTTGGAATATAAATAATATAATATTTTTTATTTTGTGTATATATATTTGTATAATATAATATATGAATAATATATATATTTTTGTATATATAATATAATATATATAATTTTGTATCACATAAATTCATAAATAATTATATTTAGTTATGTAAATATATATTTATAAATATATTTGTAAAGTCATTTATATTTGTATTTGTTTTTTTTGTATTTATGTATTTATGTAATATTTATTGGTGATATAAAACTATAATATATATATAATCATTTTTTTTAAATTTTTATAAATTTTCCATTGTGTGTATGAAAGTCACTATCGTGGGTGCTTTCAAATGAAATGTGATTTTTGGGTACTTAGGTGCAACAGAGTGGCTGACCAAGGTCATCTCTCAACGAATGATGTAAATTTAAAAATATATTAAATGTATTTGGAAAATATAAAAAAATTAATAGAGAACACAAGTTAAAATAATGGGTTTTATTATCATTTATATATCTAGAGGATGTTTTATGGATGAATATTGTATTTTTTTTCTTTTTTTATTTTTTAAATGATGTTCGATTAAAATGACACAACAAGAAGATGTATTTTAGAAAATACATAAAATGTGTAATCGATCTAACTCTACCTCTTCACTCAATTATTAATCATTATAATTTAAATTAACATATACTTAATTATAATCCCTTTATTTTTTAACCCTCAAACCCTAAAATAGTTAACATAACCAAAAATATGAAATTACTTAAACCCTTGGATAGCTTCAGAACATGCAATCACATCACCCTATTTTGATTTATTTTATTAGATTAGATTATGGTTAGTGGTTAATTATATCACATATCTACTCTGGAAATTAGGATTAATTGAGTTTATGTATTATATTGTATGTCTAAAAATTTATACCATGTGCTCTTGTATTGCGGATTAATATTGCACTCTCACAATTTACACAAGTTCTGACCTCACGTGTTTTTGTGTCAATTGTTCAATTGATTTATTAGATTCATTTAAATTAAGAACTCAATTAATAGATCATATTAAGAGAATTAAATTATATCATTGATTCAAAATAAATGAATTAATAAGGATAGAGTATGAATGTTTACTAAAAATAACTACACTTACATGGGCGGTGTGGTAATCGTATAATCATTTTTCATGTGAAAAGGTTTAGAAATGGCAGAACCCAATATCATTTCTACACATGATTCTATACCAATTAGTAAGATTATGATAAGAATAAATTTGAACAAAAAAGAGGAACAAATAGGAAAATAATGATGAAATACGATGTTTATTACACAAACAAAAGTATTACAACACGAAGAAGATGAAGAAGGCTTCGTCGAATGGATCCTTAATTCAAGAGCTAACCCTATTGAAATGGTTGGATAATTGGAGTGTATCCACTTCCCCTCTTCTCTAAACATCCCAATACACGTCCCAAACCCAAAAAATGAGAAAAAAATATAATTTATATAGTGGCGGGGATGCTCGGTTTAAATAGGTTTCAAGTGTGAATGAGGAATCTCGGCCAAATATTTTAATCCAAATTGCACCACCAATTTGTCCTCCACAACGCGTGAACCTACTATTTATCTAGAAGAATTATTTTTGTAAATTTTTTTTGGAGAGACCCTCTAAATATTTGGGTCCAATCTAAGCTCCGATGAAAATGTTTTGGCCCACATATAGAACAAATGGCCAATCTGGGAGGTCCGACGCCCATTGGACTTCATGGTCCATTTAGTATAAACAATGAATGATTTAGCTCAAATAACCTAGATGGAAGAAGTATCCCACTATGTTCGGAACACAGTTACAAAATTTCAATTTCAAATAATAAATAATAAAATATTTATCTTCGAAATACTATAGACCACTATACACGGTAAAACTAGAATTTTCCTCAATGTTTCTATTAAATGATCTAATCCCGAATATTGTTTAAATAAACATATTAAAAACAATGTGAAGAAATATTATAAGTCTTATCAATTAAATATTCAATAAAAATTTGTTTTATCAGTGTGAAAATAATTCTATAAATTATTATCTTTAATAAAACTAATTTTTAAACTACAGAAATTAAATGTTGGTTTTATAAATACAATACATTTATAGATTTTATGATTTACATTATACATATAATATATTAAATATATTTAAATTATATATTTATGAATGTGATTATATACATTTATATTATATAACATATATACATAGAAAACTAATTACTTTCATATAATTTCAAAAAATATAATATAATTATATGATATATATATATATTAAAATAATTTATAATTAATATCATATAATATAATAAATAAAAAAAATTATATAAATCATATAAATTTATATATAATTAAATATTTATAATATTATAAAAATAATATAATAATATAATAATATAAAAAATTATATTTATTGTTATTTTTATATTTTCTATATTATATATATTTCTATACATAATATAGTATATATTTATTTATACAAAAAAATACTATAAAAATCAATTTAATATAATTTATGTATAATAAAAATAAAAATAACAATTACTAAAATATATAAAACCAAATATATATTTTTTATTTTGATCAAATAAATTTTTCAAAACATTTATATTAAGTATTACAATATTTACATATGTATACATTTCTTTTATATGTATTACTAATGTTTAAAAGTATTTATGTAATATCCTTATATGTATATGTGCTTATAATGTATTTGAATACATTAATATAATGTGATTGTGTAATACACACACACACACACATGGTATACAATTATAACATTTAAGATATCTCTTTATAAAAATTACAGGGGGTTTAAAACCCACTATAATAAAAGGTAATAGAAATAGGTCATAACACCCATCAAATTTCATGAATTAGATGGGTTTAAACACCCCTCTAATTTCATCAATTTGAGGGGTTTCGAAACCCCCCCCCCCCCCTAATATTTCAAAATAGAAGGGTTTCAAACCCCCTATAATGTCTTGAATTTGAAGGGGATAAACCCCTCTATAATGTCATGAAGTAGAGGGGGGTTAAAACCTATATCTAATTTCATCAAATAAATGGGGTTCATAACCACCACTAATCTAACTGATTAGCGAAGGTTTGGGAATCCCCAATAATTTCTTAAATTAGAAGGTGTTGTGAACCCCCACTATTTCATTAAATCGAAATCATATATATATATATATGAAAATGAATTATATGTATATATATCTCCTCTAAAATCCAATCGAATATATAACAGAAATAAATATTATATTATCAGTGGTTTTGAAAAAACCGCTTCAAAAATCAAAGAAAATATTAAACAAATAATACTTAAAGTTTTGGTGGGGGTGTGAACTCCATCAAAAATGAATTTATTGGGGGTTGTGCATATCCCCTTCCAAAAAATACCGATAATTTGCTTAATTAATTTAGTGACTAATTGACAAAAACAACTTCAAAATTTCAACATAAATGATATGAATTCTTGCCCTGTCAGGTTAAATTCAATATAACTCATATTTCAAAAAGTACTTATTCCACACCAATTCCTCAGGACATGAACCCTAAAGCACCCAGTCACACCTCTCCATCAACAACACTGGTAAGAATCGAGAACATGAGACCTCCTTATCATTTTCAGAATAACCACTTCATCAATACAAACAGAAAAAACTTCCAATAACCAAATAAAACTCAAACACTACTAGAAGACATTACTGAAACTGCCCATAAGAGATAAAAGATAAGAGAACATTTGGAGGTCAAAGATCCTGAGAAATCATAACCAATGTTTTACACATCAAAAAATGATTGAACCCATACATGTTTTCACTATCTTAAGAATCACCAAAAGACAACATCATCCATTAGAAACATCACCATCAAAACCAAAACATCATTAACATCCACATGAGACTCAATCACTGAATTATGGTGTTGTTTTCATAGATAATATACAAAAAATACCTATTCAAATAGTTCTAAAATGTGGGTATAGGAACACGTTTTTTAGGAGCTCAACAATCAACAATTCTAGAACATCACGTGGCCAAACATCTTTCGAGACCAAACCACACCGCTATGATAAAAATTAAACCAATAAGTAGAAAGGGAACAAATCAAAGACATTGAGAAACAACTAAAACAATTTTGTAGAAGGGAATAGAAATGATTCGTGACTCTTGGAATATAGATGAACTGCCAAAAACACATTGCAAAACGCCCAATGTGATATACTATATCAGACCGAAATGGATCCTAGTGAAATAGATCTGGGACCAAGAGAAATGGTTTAGAATAAAAACCTACTCTGTAGTAATCCACAATTACAGTGAAAATCGAAGAAACATACCATGGGATAACACCAATACATTGACTAATGAAACACATCATGAATATTAACATACCCTAATACACTATAAAGACGGATGAATAGTTAAAAAATTGGATTGAAACTTGGAGGATATGATAGTTTGAGTAGTTAATGTTCACATTTGATTTCATGATATTATAAGAGACAATCCAAAATAAATAAAGTGATATACAAGGGACATAAGAGGTAAGTTAATGAATACTGAAAATCATCAAGAGAGGGACTGGGAGGCCTGGAGAAGGAGTGTCTCACTATCCAAAAAATGCTCTATGAACCATAGGTGAGGGAGCTGCATAGAATGAGATAAGCGCCAAGTTAGTGGGATTTCACTCATTCAAGACCATTATATAGTGTTTATTTTGACCAATATGGTGTTATACGATTTCAAAATCAGTTTTGTATATGAGGTGACAATAAAAAGAAAATAGAAAAATATATTGAGGCTCATAGATCTATTTATTTTATTAATCCATGTATAACTGAGATGTACAATTATCATTGAGAATTTTATTAATTGATAGGAATTATGAAATAAACTATTTACTATAACATTTTTATTAATTTTTTCAATAAGATAGAACTGAATGAATAAAAAAATGGATGATTTATCATTTTGAATACAGAAAAGGAAATAAGAGAATATATACATGGATTTGATAGTGGGATTACAAAAAAAATTCATGGGGGAAATAATTTAATATTTTTTATTATTTAATATTTTAATAAATGTGATAATTTTATTCTTATTATAGGTAATATGTTATTCTATAAGCTTTTTAATCATTATATTAAATATGTATCCATGTTATAATGACTCCACATCTATTATATCTAATAATTTTCTATGTTGGAAATCAAATTTTTCTAAGGGGATTAAGAGTATTATGGTTTCTAAATTTTGTTTCATTACATATTTTATCTCTAATCCAAATTAAAATTTGAAAAAAAAATTAAGCAATTAGTGGATATGATTAGGGATTGCTCAATGCATCATCATCAAGGTTTGGATCAACACCATTGATTATTGGATGTTTAATAAAATAATAGTTTTCATTTATGTTTATATAAAGAACTATTTGATGAATTATATGGAATGTGATTTCATTTTCCATCATTTTGGGATGGAGATTTTAAAATAAAATTTTTTAGACCTGAATTTGTAGTAGATATCATTTAAAATATAATTTAAATTCCACACAATTTCAGGTAAACTTGGATTAAGAATATGTTCCACGTAGATAATCGATGTAAATATCATTCTATGAGGAAGAGGACAATGATTTTCTTAAAATATGTCGAGGGAAATGGTGATTAATTTTGAAAATGGGGGAATTAATATTCTGGTCTATTAGTGTATATAAAACCTCAGGGAAAGTTGGATATTTTAATTTCTAATTAGACATAACTCATTTTTTTCTCATTTATAATATATGTTTCATAATAAATTATTAATTATTTATGAACATAATGCATTCCATTTATTAAACCTTGATGTGGATTAGTTAATCGATAGTTTTTCTTATGAATAAAATGAAATTATTGTTATTGTTCATAGAGAGAAGGTGTTTCTATATGAAGTATCTCACCATATTAAACTATGGTTGAATAATCTGACGATTAAACAAGAAACATGGGAACATGAAATTACTATGGGAGAGATATATCCACACATAAATTTCATGGAATAAGACATAATTTCTTTATGGTGGAGATAATATGGAGAACAATATATTTTTTTAATTAGAAAATATTTTATTTTATTCACATCGGTTATTCGGATCAATATTAATATTTATTATTGTACCTACATAATTACTTTTCTTAAGACATAAAACAATAATTTCATTCATAATTTAAAAAAGAAAATGGTTTTTGTTCATAGTAATTTGGTTTCAATATATTATTTGATTTCTTAATTATATATTTAAATTTCATCATTTTAATTCTATGAAATTTAATTAATTTTGGTAATTATCATATCAATATTATGTTATGTTGTATTTTTTTTATTCTTCTAAAAGGATTGATTTTTGGCTAAAAGTTGAAAATACCATGTTCTCAAATATAATAATGATTCCTTTTTTAGGTAATCACAAAGTACATTTTTTATATTGGATTAGTTATAAATTCAAATAACACTACATTTATAGTTATAAATTACATCTGAATTAATACAATATATTATTTTAGTGTCAATTACTTTTAAAATTGAATAGGATTTTTTTTTGTAAAAATTGTTTTTATTTCTTTTATACAGGTTTATAATATAATTAATTCTTACTATGTTTATGAATTTTATATGATAATGAATAAAAATTTAGAATCTAAATTTTCATCTTTTTAATAATATAAATTTCATTTTATAAATAAAAATCATTTAAAATGGTATATGTATTTCCCTATGATAAAAGTTAAAAGGATTAACGAATGATAAATAATGTGATAAAGCTATAAATTTATATATTCGTTTTATTTATTTAGAGGACTAATAAAAACCCTTATCATATATTAAATATTTACTAATTTCTATGCCAAATGACTAGATAATGATTTTTTATATGTTTTGAAAACAAGTATTTACAAGTGTGTTAGTCTTATCAATTATAATATACTTCCTTGACCAACTCACTTATCCACAAAAGTTCCAAAAATTATCTCAAGACTACTAAAGAATCCCTCAAAAACTCTTCTTCTCATGTCTTACAGTTTTTTCCTTCAAAAAAGACTTATATGTGAAGTATTAAGTATAGGATCAAAGGAGAATGTCAAAGGAACAAGTAGTAATATTTCTCTAACACTTTCATATTTTTATACTCTTACACCTCTTCAAAATAAATTATAAAAAAATAAAGTAATTAAATTAGTATCATTATAACTCATAAATGTTTTATTTAATAACTATTATCTACCTTTTTCTAATCCCTTAATAAATAAAACATCTTTTTTGATATATGCGAACTACCATAGTCATTAATGATATATTTTTTCAATCAATAACTTATTTGGAGAAGTATAAAAATGATTTCTATAATTTAATATGATATTTATAATATTATTATATTAAAATATATATAATTTCTTCCATTCTATGAAAAATAATAATAATAAATCTTCATCATAAAATTTAACCTCCTAAAATAGAGATATTGGGAAACATTTTAGGTAAAAACCTCTTAAAATTACCAGTCACTTATATTATTTATATACCACTTCATAAAAATTATTTAACATAATAAAATAAAAAAATAATAAATGTAATGAAAATGTTAAATTATTACAATACAATATTATATTTATAACCACACTGTCATTATAACATGTTCTTGTGTGGGTCGGTTTTACAACCTATATGAACGATATTATAATTTAAATGTTGAGAATGACTATCAAAAAGAAAATAATATTAATTTTATGTGAAAATAATAAATTTATGATATTTTAGTGACTATATTATTCAAAAATATACATGATAAAAATATATATATAAGAGAATAATTTGGGTAACATAAAACCGTCAAAGACAATCATATCCAAAAAGTTACATGGAAAAACTAAATATATATTAACCTATTGAATTTTTTTTAAATATCCATATAAAACCTATAACATTATTTATATAGAACATCTTGAATCATTATATATATTTTTTCCATTATTATTGTATCTATGTTGTTTTAGGGATTAATAACCGAACAAATACAAAATGGCTATCAATAACTATAATGATTATTAAATAAATAAATCAAGGTATAAATTGAAAGAAAATGAAACAAAATAATGGAATAATGATGATTAGGGTAATGAGTAAAATTAAAATTCAATATAATTATGTTATTTATGAGGTTAAAACTAATAGGATGAGAGTTAGTCCTCAAGGTAAGGAATTTTTCTATAAAACCATTTTTTACATGTTTCAAAAATTTCAATTATAATAGTTCTATTAAATGAAAATATTATATAAGTTGGTATAATAATTTTAATATATATATAATAAGTAAATTTTATTTTTAATTTCAACTATATTAGAAAATATTTATAATGTTTTTAAGTGGAATCATTTTAACATTTTATATTTATGTTATTTTAATGTTTTCCCAAAGTGTGAAAAGATTATTTTTAATTATTTCATTCATGTTTCCTTTTCAGGTTACTATTATTATTAATATTTATCAATCATCCATTTGTAGGATCCATGATTTCTATAATAAAACATTTCTCTCACATTGATGTAATTTTTTTGTTTTTAAATTTTTATCTTGTTAAAAGGATATCTCTTTTAATTTTTATGAGATAACTAAAAGTAATTTTATGTATCAGATAAAATGATTATTTTTTATGATTATGATTATGTAAATGAAATAAAAATTATTTTTTAACTATGTTATCTTACATGGGAATTATATATAATTATGGGTGACTCTAGGTTATAACTTAAAATGTATTGGATAAATATTTTGTCACTAGGGATAAAATGTTTGATGTAACCCAGTAGGTTATTCCAATTAACATGATGATTTGGATATGGTGATCAATATGATTCCCAAATATAAAATAATACTTTTTCAACATTTTCATTATGTTTTAATGGTTTTATTGAATAGTAATTTTTTTTGATGTGATTATTATCTCAATGATTATTATGTAAAAAATATATTTTTTCCTGTGATTTCATATTTTTCAAAGTACTAATTGCGTTACCCTATTTTTAAATAGGTTACTGAGATTTATTTTACCATCACAGTTTTCAAATGATTTTATAGGACATAAATAAATGAAGGAACTATAGAAACATCCATATTCAGGTTATAGATACATTTCTATAATGAGGACTATTTGTGATAAATAAAACACGGGTACTCATTTTTGAACATTTTGGTATGAAAGAAATTACACTATTAATAAGTATAAACTTTCTTACATATTGGATTTTATAATTTAATAAAATAGTAATCCTTAAGGCAAGTGGTATTAGAAGAAAAATTATACATTTTACAAAAATATTATAATTAAGGGTCATTTTTTTAATTGTTTTTATACTGACTATATATATGGTTAGAAACATGAATTTTAATCATATATGGAATGTACCCTACATGAAAAGTCATGATATTACACAATGATAAATTATATAAGTCAACCAAAGTATTTATAATGATGTTTATGACAAAATGGTATTCCCAAATATATGATTTTATATCCTGGTTTAGGTTTATGTAGTGTACACGACATGTATAACAACTATACATACTGCGTATATATGGAATTACATTAATAATTAGTAAATTTAATATTTTATTCAATATGTAATGACTACATCTCATGATGTATACCTAGGAGGAAGAAACCATTTAATACAATGATTATATCAAGCTATATGCCATGTGCATTTTTTTCTAAAATAACTAATTTTTTCCATGTTTGACAGAAATGGAATTATATCCACGGTGTGCATCTTTAATAAATGTGTATGAATAAATTGAGGCTTCGGCCCCATCCTTTTTAAAAAAATAGAGTGAAAATGAAAATTAAAAAACCAAAATTCCCAATTTATAGGCCACTCTCAATATATTCCTAGATACACAAAATTTATACCTTATGGGAAGTAATGTGTCGTGTGGAATTCATCGTAGTTAGTTTCCACATAATCTCAATAAGTCGTGTGTCCAAGAATGAGGTAAACACATGTAACGTATTAAATATATGACATGAGGATTCACCACATAGATTACATATTTTGAATGTTGTCAAACCACGTGGTATTAAATTGTAGTACATGATCTGTAATACACATAACCCTATAAATTTCTATTCCAAATGGAATTCGTTTTGCATTGTTTATTAATAGTGTATATGTAGCAACATAAAAAAATTGTATAATTTTTTAAGATCACCAATGTGTGGTCGACTAAGGGAATATAGTTTGTAATATATATTTACAAATCACATATTTATGTATCCTGAATGATGTATCCAACAACATTATTTGGTATATTGGAATAATTACTCATCTATTTAGAACATGTAATAGGTTTTATGAATGTTAAAAAAAGAATTATATCTATTTTTTTTAAAAAATAATCACACTAGAAATGAAAAACTGAAATCAAATGGAAAAATTAGTCATGAAATATTAAAGCATTATAAATTTATATGTGACCATTGTGATACTACCTGATTGATCTAAGGCATAGATTAAGCTGTTGGGCCAATACCCAATAATATTTTCTTCTATTTCATATGATTAAATACTGATAAATGGATGAATGAAACCTCATAAGTTTTGAATATATTATATGTTCACATATAATTTTTAACTAATTTATTCAAACCAGAATTACTTCCACATGAAAATATTACTTTATTGATGATTTAATGGAACTCTCAAATTGTTCCACCATTGAGATTAAATATATAAGGCTGTAATTACTCTAATAGAATCCTCACATTATCTACGAATATCTAAAAATTATCATTTGAACTCCATGGGTATTCTCTCAGGATCCTAACCACATTAGTATTTCATAGATGATTGGAGGAAGGATCAATCCACTCTTATAATAATATCAATTATTCAGTTGATCCCAAGTGGGATGTAATGGAATCCCTACCTACCCTTTCATGATATCATTCTAGTAAATGCATTATAAATAAATTTCCTATTTTATCAATAAATGATATGTGTTTTTTATATAATTAACTAAAAATATTTTATTTCACCATGTACAAAAACCAATTTGATAATCTTATGTAAATAAGACATTAAATGAAAATAATGATATTATTATTCACTTTAAATGTGTTAAATGGAATATATTTAAATTCCATTTTATGAAACTATCACCTTATTGATTTTTGTTATATTAAATAAAATATATCATATCATCTAAAACATATAATATGGATCATCATTCCTCTTTAAAGTATATTAAACTGTGATTAAAAACTATTAATTTAAATAAATAATCATAAAAATATTATTTTTTCAACAAATAAATAAAAATTATATGCACAAGTTGTAGAATATATATTTTTTTATATTTACATAACTGAATAATTAGTTATTTCACACTATAAAAATAAATAAATAATAAATTAATATTATATTTATTGTCAATTATTTATTACCATATAAATAAATATTTATTTAATATTCAACTCACATTTATATTCTTTTGAATTAAAAATTATGTAATTTATTCAACCAACAAAACCTGAATAATTATTAAAACATGAATTTGGAATATAATTTATTCCAATTGTTAAAATCCAATAAGATCTAATGTAGGGTCCAGATACCCTAAATGTGTAAGCCACCAAGAATTTTTCACAATAGAATTTAGAGATATAATTTAATTTCTATGATTATGTTCAAGTAATAATTCAATGAACCCAAACATAAATAAGTGAATTTCACAATGATAATGAATCTATGAATACTCACTATATAATATTATCCACTTTTTTCGATATGTAATTGTAAATTTTTTATTAATTTTTTCAGCATCCAATATAATATTATTATATATTAGAAAAATATTGAATTGAGATAGCCAATATACTTCAATGGTTATGGATTTATCATAGAGTACTATTACCATCAATGCTCAAGATATATCTATGCTAAAAAAATGGGTGGGATGGATCCTCTCTTCATTAATTCATTAATTTCATAACACTAATGACACACCAAACATATCCAACTTCAACATGAGTATATATCGAATTTTTTTTAATATTTCATATTTTTATTTGATTTATTATACATGTTATAAATAATATAATATCTAAGGATAAATACAGAAATCCAATAATAATAATATCTAATGAGACATAACATGTTGAAGTCCTACTATTGGTTAAAGTATAATAATATCCTCTCTAAGAGATAAATATGTCAAAACATCACAATAATAAGGCTCAATGAATTTTAATCCTCCTAATCCAAATATAATATTTAATATATGTCACATCAGATAGATTTTTTCTGAGTATATAAAATATAATATAGAACATTTTTTTGGATCTTAAAGGATCTCATAGTAGCGGGGAAATGTTATAACTTTTCAACATGATTGATTCTCAAACAATTATCAAAATATTGTAACATATAATTAAAATAATTATGCGATAAAATATTTTTTAATATTCCATGCAATTAATATTCATGTAATAAAATGTACAATGTCAGATTTTTCTAGTGAACTAACTCTATATGTTTCATTATCTTGGAGGAATGGAACACCAACCTAAAAAATCTTATATTATCATTAGGGGTTGGTATAGATCGGATTAAACAAACCACATATCATTATTGGGTGAATGTATCTCTATTGAAATCTATCATATATCATCTTCTGAGGGAATGATTCCCTCCATTGGAAACATATCATGTATCATCATCAAGGGCAATAGTTCACCTCCCCCAAATCATATTCTATATCATCAGGTGGAATGGATTCCCTCCATGGATTCATCATATATATATTAATAGTGTAATTTCATCCCTCCCATAATATCTCTTATGACATATTAGAGAGTTAATGTATCCACTCCTAATAAATTTCATCACAAGTCATATCATATTTGGGGGGATGTACCCCCAAAAATAATATATCATATAACATATTGGGGGAAATTCACCCCTACTATAATTATATGATTAACATATTGAGTAGAAAAATGGGCCCTTATAATAACTTAGTATATATCATATAATATCAGTCGGAAATATTCCCGTCCTATAATATCTCATATAACATATTTGTGGGAGCGGAATCCCTTATGTAATATATCATCATATATAATATCATATATGGGATTATTATAACCCTCTAATAATATCTCATATAACATAAAATATGGAATTTTATTCCTCCCATAGTACCTCATATAACATATCAATAGAATTGTTCCTCTCTTATAGTATCAAATCATATATCATAAAATATCATGGGATTTGAACCTCTTCAAAAGTATGTCATATAACCTATATTTGATGAATGTTAACTCTCCCATAATATTTAATAATATATCATATCGAGAGGAAGGGAACCTACCCCATGACATAACATACACAGTTGGGGAATGCACTATTTCCTAAACCATAACATTGCATACACCCAATATTGGAATCAAATATCACCTCTAAATATCATCTGCTTATTAATGGGAAGCTAATGTCTCAGTCCCATCTCTATATCCCAACTAATTCCTCGGTATCAATATAGATAGGTGGGAAAATTTACATAAAACCATATTTGAGACACTATCACATCACATTGTACCCATCAATATTATGATATCACACTTGGGGAACCTACTTGGGTACTTCTTACTTTTTTAATACTCTATCCATTAACCCCATGTTGTATCCAACCCCCATATCATTATCTCATCCCATAGTAAATTTATTAATCCCAAAACCAAGTGGAAAATGAATTCAATCTCAAAATTTCCATATTATTTTGTGGTCTCTCATCTCTAATATTACCATTATTATGTCAATCTAAGACTCTTAGAATCCTTGTGCCATGTTTTCATGATAATAACAAAAACAAAAACATGGGTCTCATCTCACATCACCGTAACATGGGAAATAAAATCATGACCAAGACAAAATTCACATTTCATTATAAATCACAAAACAATGGAATTACCCCACCCATGGAAAGCACTAAAAATCAAATACAACATCAAGTTGGTGTATTTCCCAACCATTAGGTCCATACCTCTCAACCCCACCAATATATATATACTTTATAGCCTTGGATATTCATATATTTTCTACAACCCTTTTTCTAGTCTAATTACACTCACTAATATTATATACACATCAACCCACATGGTCATGTAGTCACTGTGTGACTCAGTTCTCACACTATCATCACTACAACACTATTCATAGACCTAGGAAGATCATTACAACATATCTATTTTTACATGTTGTTCATTCATTAAAATTTATTACTACCACACAAGGATCGATATAACTCATAGAATAATTTTATTAAAAAATCATTCATCCATACATGGATGAGGAAATAAGTTGGTGTTCAAGGAACCCTAAGAGCACATGATAACTTGTTTATTTCGAGGGAATTTAAAAAAAAAAATTATTTATAACTAAGTTGAATTCAAAATATATATTGATACTAAATATAAAAGGGAACATGAGACAATATTAATATTTTGGATGATATTAAAGGGGATTCTTAAAAATTTATTTCCATTTCCATTATAAGAGATACTTGACCAACCCCACTAAAGCTCATCAAAATCTAAATATATATAAAACATTAACATGAAGGTAATATCTATTAGAGGTAAATTAAAATAAATTATAAAACAATAATATTTATTTTACACATTTTAACTATATTATATTTATATTTATTTTAAGGAAATAGTTATCTAATTAATTACTAGGTGAATAACTATATCCCAATCATTATGTAAATCATTGTGGACCAACTCAGAAATAATTTTAGATATCTAACAAATACTATATTGATTTTATCTTCAGTATTGACTATAAATTTACAAGATATCTTCAAAAACCAAAAAATCAATAATGATACAGATATATATATTTAAATACAGAAAAATAGTTTACTATCATCCTCCTAGTATATCCCGTAGAGTAGAAATGAAATATCAATATCATACCATAAACATTACACCATGCTTTGGATGAATCATCATCAATTATAAAATATAATGCTAAATAATGGACTATACTGATAGATTAATAATTCATATTATCATATTTACCTTAATCAATCATTTATAATGAATATGAGGTCATCCACTGATAATCAATGATAATTTCCATTGATTTCAAATATGGGAATAATAGAATTCATGGACATGTTCACTATCTCAATAATACATAAAACATCTTTTTTAGTTTCACATAACCATTAAAATTTATTTTTAGATTTTGAATGTATGGTTTAGAACATTGATTTATTCCTTCTAAACAATACTTGTAGAAATCCTTCTCCTTAAACTCAATCATTATAGTAATCCACTAAAACAACCTACTATCATGCATCCCGATTTTTTGAATAAATAATTATCCATCACATAAACTCAGCTCAACCACTCCCAATGGATAACAAAATCTAATAAAATATATTTTATGGACTTCCAATCTTCTTGGAAAAGATACCCTCTAGTCACCTAAAAGTCAGTTGAGTTCACATCAGGTATGTCTAATACATAAATCAAATCTACCTCAAGGATCATAATTTATATAAAAATAATAGTAAATCTCTCTATGAGTTACCTTATAATGTAATAACATCTATATATTCAATAATAAATACCTAAAAATTTATCCTCCAAAAAATAATTAAGGATCAATGGGGTTTTTCAAACATTTCTATAGTAAAACATATTTGTTTTATTTAGAAGATTCATAACGTTAATCAGTGTAATTTTATATGGATCATCACCAAATTTTTATGGGTTTGGATGCTGGATGATTTTAGCAAAAGAAAAAACCCTAAAGTAATTCCACAATTGGAAATTGTTATTGGTGAATTATAATGGTAATACCTCATTCTAAATTTCATAAGACTTTTCTAAATTTTGGAAATTTCAAACATAGTGGTAACCACTTCTAGATTAACCTTTGGATCATATCTTATAATTTTCATACATATGATGTGTCCCTTATGGACATCTTTCTCCAAAATAATCAACTTCTAAATGGTATATAATGATTACCAAATTTTCAAAATTTGATAAAGGATAGACAAAGATCATGTTTCCCTCAGATTTCGGGGATGACCTCCTTTGATGGGAGGTTCAAACATTCTGATCAGTTTCTAATGTGTTTGTTCGTAGAACCGGAAACATCCAATGATTCCACATCCAATCGGACCTACATTCCAAATGTAGGTGCTCATTAGTTTATGGACTGATGAGGCTTAGTAATTTGCATTGGTCGAGAGGATGGGAGGTTGGACTCATCACACCATTCTGAGTGGAATTATTTTCTACTCTGGGACTCTCTTTATAGATTTAAGTTATGTTCGTGAATCCTTATTATATTACAAAATATAAAATGAGTTTTCCTTTAGATCTAACAATCAATGATCGATATGTTGGAAATTTAGAGAATATTTTATATGTATTCGAGGTTCTTCATTGATAAATAATCATCTGTATTTGATATAGATTCTTAGTCAATGGTATCCTTTGATACACAAAATTCTCTTGGTCCTTATGATGACCATACTGGTTTTAAAGCCACTTAGTGGGGAACTTGATGTTTATTTTCATTCAGAATGACATGAATTATTTCAGATTTGGGATCGAACCCGCAGATGGGATACCTATGTATCCTTTGTTTATAAAAGTAATCACGATCCCATGTAGTTTGAGTAAGGGAGTATCATGTTTATTATTGATGGCTCAAAGAAGGATTTCATAATTACTTTTAAACTCTAAGCTCACGTGATTCATGCTCGGTGTGAGAAACAAGAGGTATTGGTAAAAAAATAGACAATTGTGACATGAAAGATGAAATCATAAGAAATAATGTAGGGCTTATGTATGTATGACAACCCAGATAAATAAAGGTTAGGATTTACTTTAGGAAAGAAATCAAGGAACATGGTCCATAAAGGTATATGTGCTTCATGGAGAATTTAAATACTCTAACTTGGGGATTACTACTGAAAAGGAGGCCCATATTAGGAGAGGGCTTATGATTGGGTTTTACCCCTGAAAAGGAATCCCAGATCAATGGTAAATTAGGACTGGTTAAGGGAAATTAAGATTGGGGCTTACTCCTGAAAAGGAGGCACAGATTAAGAGAATTTTGACTAGGGCTTATTCCTGAAAAGGAGGCCCAGGTTAAGAGAATTATGGTTGGGGATTAATCCTAAAGAGGATGCCCATATTTGAGAATTATGGCTGAAGCTTATTCCTGAAAAGGAGGCCCATGTTAAGATAATTATGGTTGAGGATTACTCCTAAGGAGGATGCCCAGATTTGAGAATTATTACTGGGGATTATTCTTGAAAAGGAGGCCCAGGTTTAGAGAATTATGGTTGGGGCTTACTCCTTAGGAGGATGCCCAGATTTGAGAATTATGACTGGGGATTATTTCTGAAAGGGAGGACCCTGTTAAGAGAATTATGGTTGGGGCTTACTCATAAGGAGGATACCCAGATTTGAGAATTATGACTGGGGCTTATTCCTGAAAAGGAGTCCCAGGTTAAGAGAATTATGGTTGGGGATTACTCCTAAGGAGGATGCCCAGATTTGAGAATTATGACTCGGGATTATTCCTGAAAAGGAGGCCCACGTTAAGAGAATTATGGTTGGGGCTTACTCCTAAAGAGGATGCCCAAATTTGAGAATTATTAGTGGGGCTTATTCCTGAAAAGGAGGCCCAGGTTAAGAGAATTATGATTGGGGCTTACTCCTATGAAGGATTCCCATATTTGAAATTATGATTGGGGCTTATTCCTGAAAAGGAGGCCCAAGATAAGGGGTTCTCTCATCTTAAAGGATGAGGTTGAATGAATGAAATCTCATTTTTTTAGTGACATAAAGATGTGTAAATCACTAGTTTTGGAAGATATTCCACAGATTTCCTTTTAGATAAGGAATCCAAATCATTAAATTATTACATAAATGGCTTTGAAGAGTGTCTTGAAGATTTAATCTTAAATAGGAGATGTGGAATGGCTTATGAGGGGTGAAATGGGAAAGAAGGGCACCCAAAAAGTCAGGGGCACGCAAGTCTAGGCAGGCGCGCAGGTACTACGTGGGCATGCAAGTCCTGGTCGCGCAGGTATACATGCGCGACACATGGGTACTAGGGCGACGGTTAACCAGTAGGGTAATACTTGAGCGACTCTTGGTTTTAAGACTTTAGAATAATCTTGAGGTTCTCCCAGAAGTGGGGCGTGCAAGTTCTATTTAAGGAGGAAGGCATCGTGCAAGTGTCTCCATTTCACTTAAGGGCAGGCCACTCAGGCGGGCAAGTTTTGATGAGTTTCAAAACTTAGGCATTTCTCCCCCTCTTTAGATCTTCCGTTCTAGGTATGAAATTACCTTATAAGTGTTTCGGAAGCTTTGAGAAGAGAATAGGGCTCCGGGAGCTCAAATATGAGTTTCTGGAAAAAAAATCTTCCATCAATGGGGGGCCCATAGGGTCTATTTATAGGCAGGAGAAGACCACGGGTGGTTATCACGTAGGTCGCGCAAGTCACCTGCATGACCACTAGGCGTCGCGCAAGTGGACTTGCGTGACCATCTTAGAACTTGCGCGACCCATGTGCAACATTCTTCTTATTCCTTCCTTTTTCAATTTTTGATATTTGTCCAAAGGTTGAAATCACTTTGAGCTCAGATATTCACATTTTCCAATCTTTAGATTCTGTGATGAAAGGAGCGTAAAAAAAGTCCCCCCTCAGAGTTGGATCCGGAGAGAAAAGAGGATTTGACTCTGAGGTGAAAATAAAAACAAGAAATATGGCAGTTTAAAGTCATTCATTTCGGACATAAAAATGGATAATGTTTAAGGTTGAAATAGCTTTGACCGAAATGGATTAGAATTGACTCAATTCCTTGACAATTCATCTGAAAACATAGTACCATACTCAAGTATGGGGGAAAAATATGTAAACTATGACTTAAGAATATTTGAATATGAGGAATGATATGAAAAAGAGCTAAAATTCATTAGAAGAAGTAGTTCCCAAGAATGAAGTTATCATTATTTAACAAACCCATTAGGGGGTTGAATTATGCAGGGCCACCTAAGGGCATTGGCTGCATAGTCAAATAAATAGTATCATTTGGCTAACAAGTATGTTATGTAGACTCTTTATGCAAGGCCGCCTATGGGAACCTGCTGCATAGTCAGGAAAAAGAACTCTCAGAAATTTACTTTCCACGTGCTAAAAGCCAGTGAAAGTTTTTGGAGATTCAAATCATCCAAAGTATAGAGTTTGTTGTTTGGAAAGAGGAACTTGAATATAGAGAAGATATTTCCAAACAAGATTATTGAAGAACTGGATGAATATCACTCCTATGAAGGACTGACCCAAACGTTGGGAAGGAGAATTTAAACCATAGACTTTAATACTTTCAGATCATGAAAAAGGTTATGGGACAAATATGTTAAGGATGGATATTTTTGCGGATCCTTACATACTGTCATTTAATAAAAATAAGGAAAAAAGAGGCATTCATCCCAAGAATGAAGTTACCACTATCCGACAAACCCGTTAGGGGGTTAAATTATGTAGGGCCACCTAAGGGAATTGACAGTATAATAAGATAATAGTATCTTTTGTCTAACAAGTCTGTTATGTAGACTGTTTATGCAAGGCATCCCCTGGGCACGTGCTGCATAGTCAGGAAAAATAATTCTCAGATGTTTGATATTATTGTGACCTAGAAGCCATGAAAAGTGATTATGAAGATCTGAAAATATTTAAGGTTAGGATTATGACCCATAAAGATGTGTATTGTTCAATGTATACAGAGATACACAGATCAATGCTAACCATAATCATGTTGTGGCTGGGTCCTGAATTGAAATGTTGGACTTCACTACGTATCCCATAAGGATGGGAATCAAGATCATACATAGTTCTTAAATTACAGTTTAACATCGTGTGGGACAGAAGGATTAGAGATCTTAGTTTAGGGTCATAGAGCTTGTACCATTGTAAGAAATACACAATGTGTGTTTTCATGGGGACTTTTCAGCAAAGGGAATGAATGTGGAATTTGGGGTTAGGCCAAAAGACTTGGGGCTGGATTCAAGGGACACTCGAACATTCTTACATATCGTATAAGGAAAGGTAATCAAGCCCACGTAGTTCTAGAAATACCATTTGTACAAATTTGGTTCGTACATGTGAAGGGTGAAAGGGGATTTTAGTACAATGATGGTTTAACTCAAGATAAAAGGTTTGGGCGTTTCCATGTATGCACGTAGTCTTGGAAATGAAACATGATTGAAAAATCAATGTAAATAATGGTTCCCTCCCAGGTGAGGGTATCAAAGAATATTGTAGTTTATTGTCATACTGGACAAATGTGTTTTATATTTTAACGTCGTATAGCAAGGACGAAAGTGAACCCACGTAAAGATATTTATTGTAAGGGAGGTTTCACAAATTAACATCATATGAGATGGAGATGAACCGATGTGAAGAGGTTGGTTTTGGGCTTGAACCTTGGGAGGTTGCCTACATACCCAGCCTAGAAGGAAAGGATAAAAGTATGTGTTGTTCAATTAAATAATGAATTAATGATCAAGTTGTTCTTGGGGTCAATGAACTAAAAAATGATGTGGTTGGGACTTACACATGGTTAGCGGCCCAATGAGAGTGTTATGGTTTAGGTTTTCTCTATGATCATGTGAGTCATACTCGGTGTGAGAAACAAGAGGTAACAAAAACCTTAACGATGCATAGTTTAATGTCATGTAAGACATATAAAGGGACTATGCAGTTTAAAGTCTTGCAGTTAGGACTATTGGGGTTGCACAGTTTAGTTTCATGTAGTAGGGAAAAAGTACAGTTTAATGGCATGTAGGACGTATCACGAATGTTCTGTACAGTTTAGCGTCATGTAGTTAGGATGATGGGGACAATATAGTTTAAAGTCATGTTGGAAGAAAGGGGTACTGTGCAGTTTAATGTCATGCAGTGAGGACAAAAGAGTACACCAATTAATGTCATGTTGGACGCATTGGAGATTTTTTCCATAGTTTAGCGTCATGTTGGATGAAAGTGCGAATAGTTTAAGGTCATATGCAAGGACCATGGATGGTGTAGTTTAATGTCGTCATGGACATAAGTGTTGTTTAAGGTCATACAGGACCATTGATGATTATGTAGTTTAACGTCTTTCCGGACGTAAGGGACTTCTATACTGTTTAGCATCATGTAGTTAGGACATCATAGTTTAACGTCTTGCTGGACGTTAGGGACTCGCAGATAGTTTAGGTTCATATGCATGGAACATTGATGATACAGTTTAAGGTCATACTATACCACTTAGGGAATTTTTTCATAGTTTAACGTCATGGGGGACGAAATTAATGCAAATAGTTTAAGGTCATATATATGGACCGTTGCTGTATAGTTTAACTTTATATAGCAAGAACGGAAGAGGGACTTTGCAGTTTAATGTCATGCAGTGAGGACAAATTAGGGAATTTTTTTCCATAGTTCAACATCACGTGGGAGAAATTAATACAAATAGTTTATGATCATATGTATGGACCGTTGCTATATAGTTTAACGTCTTATAGCAAGGAATAAAGAGGGACGTTGCAGTTTAATGTCATGCAGTGAGGACAAATTAGGGAATTGTTTTCCATAGCTTAACATCGTGTGGGAAAAAATTAATACAAATAGTTTAAGGTCATATGTATGGACCGTTGCTGTATTTTTTAACATCATATAGCAAGGAAGAAAGAGGTACTTTGCAGATTAATGTCATGTAGTGAGGAAAAATTAGGGAATATTTTCCATTGTTTAATGTCGTGTCCGACGAAATTAATACAAATAGTTTAAGGTCATATGTACGGACCAATGCTGTATAGTTTAACGTCATACAACAAGGAAGAAAGATGATTTTGTGTTTATATAAAATACTTCTTAAAAAATATGGCATTGGTTGGAGTAGTGATGAGTTCTCCATCCATCGAGATTAATGAATAAGCTCCATTGGAGTAGACCCTATGTATTGAATAAGGTCCTTCCCATTTTGGCTTATGCTTGGGAGGTTTCTTTCCTGGTATAATTGGAGTTCTGACAACTAATACCAATTCTTCCTGAATGAATGAATGAAGTCTAACTTTTTTGCTAAAATCTCGTGCTATTCAATTCTGATAGACTTCCAAGTGGTGCAAAGTGCACAATCTTTTTTCATCTAACCGTTCTAATTCATCCAATCGCTTTTGAGATTGTTCATCTGTATATGATTGATCAAAAATGACAACTCTCAGAAAGGGTAGTTGAACTTCAATGGGAAATATGGCTTCCATTCCATATACCAATGAATATGGAGTTGACCGAGTTGTAGTGCGGGTGGTAGTCCGATAAGACCATAAAGCATGAAAGAGTTTGTCAGGCCACGAACTATTATCATTATCCACTATCTTTTTCAGTATATTTGAAATATTCTTGTTAAAGGATTATATCTGTCCATTGGCTGCTGCATGATACCGAGATGAATGGTTGTATTTAATGTTGTATTTTTTATACAACTTCATCGCCTCGGATGAACAGAAGTTGGTGCCATTGTCAGTCAATATGGTATGAGGGACACCAAATCTGGTAATGATGTTAGACTTGATGAAGCTAACAATGCATATAGAACTGTAATCCTTGAGATGTATTGCCTCTTTCCATTTGAAAAAGAAGTCAGTAGCAGTAAGAATGTACTTAAACTGCTTGGTCGTAGCCGAAGGGTAAGGTCCCACCACATCCATTCCCCATGTGGCAAATGGCCATGAGTATTTAGCTGTATGATGCAACTCTAGAGGTTCATGAATGATGTTGGAATTTACATGGAATGAATGACACTTCTTTGTGAAATCGACACAATCTCATATCATTGAAGGCCAAAAGTATCCAAGCCTTCGAATCTGATCAGACATTCTATATCTAGACTGATGGGCACCACAGACTCCTGCATGCACTTCTTTCATGACATCCATTGTCTCTTCACCATCAATGCATTTGAAGAGAAATCCATCAAAACCATGTTTGTAGATAATTTTCTCTTGGTGATCTGGGCTATCGTAAAGAGTAAAATTGATCACACGTCGCCATATTTGTTCTTTCTCAGCTCTATCAGGTGGAATTGTTCCATTTTAAAGGTATTACCTGATAGGTGACATCCATCCTATAGTATGACCATACGGTTCAGGAATGGGACAAATTACATTAATTTCCTCTGTTCTGATTCAAATATAAGGTGAAATTTCAGGACGGTGGGCAATACTAATGGTTGTCTCGTCCCGATTTGGATCTTCTAGAGCTGTGGCTATATTATCCAGTGCATCAGCTTCAGCATTTAGTGATCTTGGGACATAAGAAAATGTCGGTTCCCAAGGGAATTTCTCAATTAACTCTCTGATGTAATCATACAAAAGGATTAGTTCTTCTTTTCTGATGGTATAATCCTCATTGACATGTTTGATTACCAGGTTTGAATCACCTTTCACCTTTAAGTGATTCACTTGTGCTTGAAGTGCTAATTCCAAGCCTACGATGAGAGCTTGGTATTCTACTTCATTATTGGTACCACCTTACTACAATAAGAAGGAATAAGGTAACATTGCATTTTCTGGATAAATGAGCACAATTCCTAATCCAACTTTGTTAAATTTATGATTTTCCATTTTCCACCCTGTTGGAATTCTGGAAGCACCATCAAAATACATTTCCCATGCCTGAGGACTTTCTTGAATATAGAATACTTCCTCATCAGGGAGTTCAATATCTAAAGATGTGTCTTCCACTGAAGGGTGTTCATCCAGGAAATCAGCCAGAGATTGTCCCTTTATCGCCTTTTGAGACACATACTGAATGTCGAATTGCTGCAAAATAACTACCCACCTTTCCAGACGTCCTGTAAGCATTGGACGACTAAGGATAAATTTGAGAGGGTTATTGCGAGATACCAATGGGACCTTTTGATGTTGCAGGTAGTGTCTCAACTTCTGAACTGCAAAGATTAATGTCAGGCAGCACTTCTCAATACTTGAACACATGGTTTCTGCTTCAAGCATGGTTCGACTGAGATAGTAGAGGTTGTTTTCATTCCCAACATCATTCTTTTGAGCAAGAATGGCACCCAATTATCTCTCTAGAGCTATCACGTAGAGGATAAGTGGACTTCCTTCAATAGGTGGCATGATTACCGGTGGAATCAAGAGGTATTTCATGAGAATATTGAATGATTCTTGAAATTCTTTAGTCCACTGGTATGTGACTCCCTTCTTCATCAATTTGGTGAAGGGTAATCTTTTTCCTGCTAAATTGGCGATGAAACGCAGAATATAGGCTAAGTGTCCTTGAAGTCCTCTTAATTATTTCAAATTTTGAGGAGGTGACATACCAACGATTGATTTTGTCTACACAGGATCGACTTCAAGACCTCGATGGTGTACAACAAAGCCGAGAAATTTTCCTAAGGTTATCCCAAAAGCTCATTTTAAGGGGTTCATCTTCAAATTATGTTGTCGAAGCTTGCGGAATATGACTTCCAAATCAGCCAAGTGATTAGAACATTGTTTGGATTTAACTACCAAATCGTCTACATAGAATTCAACATACTTCCCTAAGAAGGGTTTTAAGATACGATGCATGGAACACTGATAAGTTGAACCTGCATTCTTTAAGCCAATGGGCATTACCGAGTAGAAAAACACACCTTGAGGGTCTTTGAAGGATGTAGATTCCTCGTCTTTTGGGGCCATTCGGATTTGATTATATCCGGAATATCCATACATGAAGGAAAGTTCTTCATAGCCAGTTGTTCAATCAATTAAAAGTTCTGTAATCAGAAATGGGAAATCATCCTTAGGAAAATTCCGATTAAGATCACTGAAATCGATGAAAACTCTAATTTGTATGTTCTTCTTCTTTACAGGGACAATATTAGACAACTACTTAGGATATTTAACTTCTCTGATGAAGTTATCTTGGATAAGTTTATCCACTTCAGCTTCAATTTTGGAAGCATATGTTGGGTGTGTTCTCCTCGCGACTTGCTTAAATCCTCGATGTTCTTCTAGTAAACCCAAAAGATGAGTAGCAACACCAGGATTAAGCCCGAGAATTTCTGTATAGTTCCAGGAAAATATATCACTATTTTTCTTTAGAAAAGAAATATACATCTATTTCTCTTCAAGAGTCATGGACGCACTAATTAAAGTGGGGTGTGGGTCTTCTTTTATACCCAGATTTATTTCTCTGAGTTCATCCACAGTGGTAGAGATACCCTCTTCAAATGCTGGAGGAGAATCTCTGAGATTTTCCTCTTCTTCTGCATCATGTATTATTTCTTCCATTTCTACTTGCATAGTAGATGATAATGTAGAGATTTCATGATCCGAAGAGATGTCAAAATTTGCATATATTGAAGAAGAAGATTCCATTTCCGACCCGATTGATGATGAAGGGTCTTTTTTGGGTAATAAAGAGGAGATGATGGATTGAGAATCGACATCATTGTTCACCTCCGATGTTCCTATAACTTCTGCTGGCCTAATTGGTAAATCATAGACCTTTTGGATTTCAGCAGATGAAATGAAGACGTCACCATTTGTGCTTTCATCATTGTTTGGTAGATTACCAATTACTCCCATGTTGTCTGGCTTTATTGCCTTAATTGAGATTATGTATATTTCCATAAGAGTATTTTGATTTTGTTCTATCTTGTCAATTTGACTGATAGGAAACACATAATCTGTACTCCCATGTGTAAATGGATTTACTAGAATTTTCTCTAAACCATATGGAGAATTAACTTTGGTAATCTTGTTTGTTGTGGATTTCTCCCTTCCCTTCATGTGATAGAATTCCGCCTCAATGTATTGAGACTCACATGTCTTGAATGGGGCCTTATCACCATAAAATGTCCCAAATTGACCATCGCAACAATATTTGAGACATTGATGGTATGATGAAGGGATAGTCGCATGTTGATGTAGCCAGGGTCTTCCAAGAAAGATGTTGAAGGATGAATCTTGATCAACAACAATGAAATCTGAATTGGATACAAGATCTCCAAACTGAGTTCTAAGTGTAACATCGCCCAGTGGTTCTTGTTCATTTTTATCATATCCGTGTAACATCATGGTAGAAGGAGATAAATCAGATTCCGTAAGGCCCAATCGATGAAATGTACGAATGGGAATGAGGTTGACTCTTGAACCATTGCCAATGAATGTTCTTCGGACGTCTACGCCATTGACCTTGCCAGAAAAGTACAATGGTCTAATATGTCCATGAACAACATCATCTTCATCTTCATCAGTAAATGATATTACGGCATGGCATTCTGTAGGATTATTCTCTATGTGATAGACTTCAGCTGCAGCAATTTCAAACTCCAGAGGACTTGACAAAGCCTCGATGACTGCTTCCCGAAGATCTTTTGACAGATTCAGAGCATCCAGAATTGAAAACATGGCTGGTACATGGGCCAAGTGTTTCAATATTTCATACTTTTGATCCAGAGGTCTGCGTTTCCCAATAGTAATATGTGGTTTAGCAGGTACCTTGGAAGTAGATTCTTTGGAAGTTTATGCATCTTGTATCGGGATAGGAGTTGGCAATATTTCTGGTTTTGGAAGATTAGACCGAATAGATCCATTTACATGTTGAGAGGAAGAAGATGGAACCTTCAACCGGTCTTCCAAAATAACTGTTCCAGGACTGAATTTGCTATTGGTAGAAGAACTTGCTTATTCTTTCTAAGCTCGCTGAAGGGATCTACTACGAGTTTCTGCTGCGTACATAGTTATAGCTGGGGTAGAATTGGAATAGTGGATTTTGAATGATCCACGTCTTGCCCTGTATCCTGATCCCCTGGCTATTCCTCTGATTCCCCTGTTTGATACAGGGAATTCAGGCTCATTGAAATTGAAACTGCGACTGACATATGGATCTGTTAATTGAATCATATTAACAGAACCAAAGATTAACTCTTCGTCTGATGAACACTCTTCCTGATTAGCCTGTTTAGGCTGTGCCGTTTGGTGGGGCGGTGCACGTAGCTTTGAAGTAGATGGCATGATGTACACCAAAGACAAAGACAACTTAGGCTTTGACACATACTCATCTTCATCTGATTCTTTTTCTTTCTTTGAATCAGGCCGTTTCATTGAGAAATTTCCCTCTGACAAAGGGGGTTTTGCCGCAACATTCATGGAAGAAGACACAACTTGTTTTTTTAATTGTGTTCGCAAAATATCATGAGTTCGATTGATTGTCTTTCTGACCATCCAATCATCATAATTCTGTGCATTTTTTCTTTTGAAATCTTGTCATTTGCCTTTCTCCTCTGGAAATGTAGCAGTAACACATGCTACCTGAGCTGAAGAACCTTTCAGTTTGACTTGTCCTGAGTCGACCATCTTTTGAAGGAGGTATTTGAATATAAAACACTCTTGGATGGGATGCCCCAACATTTGGTGAAAAGGGAAATAATTGGGACGATCTTCATCTCATTTCTTGTTTGGCCTCTTAGGCATTGGAAATTGAACCAAATTGTTTTCTGGAGCCGAAATGAAATAACCAGGAACATGTTCATTTTGGAAAGAGTATGTTTTTCTCTTCAGATCCTCAAATGTTTTTCGTCTTTGATCGTCTAAACGAAACAACCTTTGTTGTTGGCGCTCAGAAGGTGGAGCCCTTCGAGAAGATGAAGGTTTTGAGGTAGAAATAGGTACAGGTGCTTGTTTAAGCATAACTGTAGCAGTTTATGCTTTTCTCATTATCCATCCTAGAGCTGATTGAATTACACGTAATTTAGCCTTAGCCTATATAAGGGAATCTTCAATCTGTTGAGCGATTGAAGTAAGGTCTCGAAACCCTCCTGTGTATTTCATAGGGATTAACGGCGTGCGTAATTCCTCACACAGATTTTCCACACATATTGCGAACAATTCTTCTTTAGGGAGTGCTAAACTCAAGGAATATGTTAATATCTTCCATCGAGAAATGAAATTAGAGACCCTTTCATTATACCTTTTCATACAGTTTGTAAGATGCAAAACTGTTGTCTTTGGAAATGTTGAGCTGAACTGAAGGACGAATTTTTGGGGAAGATCCACCAATTCGGTAATTGACCGGGATTGCAAGCTTGTATACCAGACAAAAGCTGGTCCATGTAAGGTTCGCACGAAGCATCTGAGTTTCACTACTTCTTGCTGCTCCGGATTTCCAATCATAGGATCGCAACAAGACATGTAATGCATCAAATGCTGTTCAGGATCACCTGATCCATTTAAAATAGGGAATACTGGGTTCCCAAAACTGGATGGAGACGAGATTGAATCTACCCATTCAGGGTAAACATTCTTTTCTGGTTGAACATGTGCACATTTCCCTTCCATAGTTTCTAACCAAGTTGTTAATGACACAATAGTAGTTATTAAGTTTTGAGAAACATCTGGTTGAACATGGACTTGGGTAGGTGCAATGACTATAACGAGGATAGATGTGGCGATTAGTGCTGCAACTAATGGTAGCACTTCCAACTATTGTAGCACTGGACCCATAGGATTACACCTATGAGGGTGTACTGATAGAGGACGGTATTATTGATCCATCTCAGTAGCTGCAACAAATTCCTTTGGCTGACTGAATCCAGCATTCTTAAGAAGAAAACTACCCTGATGTAGTACTAAATTTAGCTTTCTTAATTCTTTCATTTCTTCCTCCTGTTGTGCAAAACCTTTCTCTAGTGAGAGTGATTGACCTTCTCCAGAGGAAGGATATGTAACCTGGTTCATTCCCTTCCCTTTGTTGGATCCTTTTCAGAGAGGGGGAAGTGGGTTACTTGAATGATTACATAGGTTATGAGTAATCCATTGACTTCGTGTACGCACACCTTCTTCATTTGTGTCGGTGCGTACATCTTCTTGATCAAAAACATCTTCATCTAAGTCCCCTGAGTGAGACTCATCTGGTGGATCAGCAACAACGGAATTGATGTAATTGATTGATGCATAACTCATCACATCCCATCTATCAGCATTTCTGTGATATTTTCTTCTTCCATGTATTTGATGAGACATTTCCTTTTGTTGATTCAATCCCTCAGGAACTTCTTGACGAACCATAATTTGGAGGGAATATCCTGATAATTTGGCTCTTTGTTCCTCTTGAGGATTTTTCCCCAATCGATAAAAAACCAAATTTCTCTGAGGAGGGGATTGATGATTTGAAAAAGTCTCCAGTCCAGTGGACTGGGGCTATTCCTTCTCAACTCCTCGAATATTATTTGTTGATTCTGAGAATTGTTTTAAAAGAGTCCCCAGTCTGGCGAGATGGGATGGCTCTTGACATGCTATGTCTGAGACTTTCTTAAGAGCTCTCCAGATCTTGCGAACCTAAGTCCAGAAATTAGCTGGATACATTAACCAGTATCCACTTTTATCACCCTGTTCAAAAGACCGTTGGATGATTTCTGACACTTCTGTCACTTGGTGACGTGTTTTCTCCAAACGAGAGGCATGTTCAATATTCCCATTTTCTTGATGCATGAGTAATTCAACAACTTGTTCTCTGTATTCATGATTATGAGAGGAACTAGTTGAATCATGTTCATGGGAAATCTTTTGATGACAAACAAAGCCCATTGACTGTGGCCGACCATGTGCAATAACATTGCATGATACCATTTTTGGCGGGCTTTGCTGACTGGAGAGCACTGTGAAATGCAGTGCTCCATGAACACCCCATACTCTGACATGAATACCAGATAGGTCATTGGTAATTAACTGACAGAATCTTCTTAATGCGCCAAAGCATGAACGTTGAAGGGCTCTCTGCTGCTTTTCAGCCATCAGATATCGAGAGACTGATAGAGACGCCAAATCAAACTGACATTGTAACCCTTCTATTATGGTAAGATGATTTTCATATTCATCATAAGATAATACTTTTTTTCAACTAACAAAGAGTTTTCCATATTTTTAGATGAATATCATGAATTTCATCTTCCGTCAACATTTCTGGAATGTCATACTGAGAGTCATCCAGAGGCCAAAACATGACTGGCAATTCAACTTTTTCCAGTTGTTTTCTCATGTTCATCATTTCTTCTTTTTCATTTGATGAAAATTATTCTACCTGATTTGGCCAGATTTGGTGTTTCCTTATTGCTTCATTGGATTCAAAAGGATTGGTAGAGAACTCATTGATCAAACTAGAAGATGCATGACTTAGGGGTGGTTCGGAGAATGACCTACACCCTTGTCTATCTTCTGATTGAGAAAGTATTTCACCTGCTAGCGATGAAGCTTCAAACATGACTAGTTTCGCATTTGCAAGTTCATCAAGATAAGTGGGCTTTTTTGGCAATACATTTTCCACTAGGGCATTTTCCAGGAAATGTGAATCACTACTGTGGAGAGGACTTTCGCAGAAAAATTCATCATCATGGGGAGGACCACCATAATGGGTTACAACAAAAGATGAGATATCTTGCTCCTTGGTCTTCTGACCACACAGAGGGTTCCTGTGGCTCTCATCTAAAGACGAATCTTCGAGATTGACCGAATTTTCATGAAGCAAGCCTTCATGAAGAAGTGTCTGCTGAAGACCTTTGGAATTAATGTTCCCACTATTGGGAAATGAGGGAGTAGAATCTTGAATTTCAAAAGATAAATGTCTGAGAGCTTCAAGAACTCCAGCATAGAGAAAGGCCTTGTTACAGATTGGGTCTTGATATCCTGACTGTGTTGGGTGGGTATTATTCATAGACTCCTTATTACTCGTCGTGGAAACCACTTGTTGACGAATGTGGCTCATCTGAGAAGGTGTATATGGCTGATCAGGAAAGATGGCCAGGTTAGGCTGACGATCTCCACTCAAATCAGATGTATGTGCCTGACTTGGTTGAGGTATGATATGGGTGAGTATGCCCCACAACCCTCTTGGACTAGAAGAGATGTGTGTGTCTGTTCTAGAGTGATTTTTTGATGTGTCACTCCACTAGTAGGGATTGATTTATGTGTCTTTCCCTGAGATGGCGATGAAGTTGTTATAATATCCTGGAAGGCGTCCAGAATATGAGTAGATATTTTCTTCTGCTCTTTCACCATTGATAGAATATGCTTGGTGACTTCAGCTGCTGGAACGGAAATATACATCCATTCTGGGCTTGTAGTAGTTGTATGTGCCTGCTCCTTTCCTCCTTTACCTTTCAGTGAATCCTGACAGTACTCAAGTGTGGGGGAATAGAGCTGAGTCTGCCTCCTATTTGTTGTCGGGGCTTCCCGAATAACTTCTCTGAATGCTACCAAGTCAGACTGTTGGTAGGCTTGATTAGAACTAGTAGGTGTATGTGCCTGCTGATTACACTTCGCCGAACGTAGTTGATGAGATCTATCATATATAGTCAGAATATCTTGCTGACTAGCTGATGATATATAAACAGGTGTATGTTCCTGCCTATTATACTTCTCCATAATTTCCTGGCATGATTGGCGTGATGCTGCCAGACAAGTCTCCTAGACAGTATAATTTAAACGGGCAGGTGTGTGGACCTTCTCGTTTCTTGACACCAAGATAGGTTGGCGGACTTCTCCGGTGATGGTAGAGATGAGAACCTGCTCACTGTTGACCGGACTTCGCCTCTGGGAATTCGTCTTGCCTACTCGGGTTCGAGGAACCTGACCGAATGCCTGGAGTCGGTACCCTCATCATGTTGAGGGCGCACTGCCGCACGAGTCTGGAGGCGATTTTTGGTGGGAGCCCTCAATAAGGACTCCTATCTGTTTGAATTAAGGCCCTGAGGTACCTGCTCATTCACCTCCATAAAATAAGGGAGTGAATGGTGATTGCGTTACGGGGATAACGACCCAAAACGGTCGGAGACGGTAGTCAGCACCACCTACTTCTTGATCACTGGTCGTCATTATCTGGACGATCGGTGTGAGTTTTTCACTTAGAGGGCTTGTCAGGCATCCTCCAGAGATGGGATGGTACCGTGTTGATGGTACTCCTTAACCAGCATGTTTGATACCCAGCATTGAAGACACTGAGTATGTGATATCATCCTTATAGAGGACGACGATCCAGCAGGAGTAGCAGTAGTGGCATTTGCAGTAGCAGTATTCACAGGTGTGAACTTGAGAGCAGCCATTCTAGAAATGCAGAATATCTTGGAAATGAGTGCTTGGTTGATATAACAGACAAAATCAAGATAAATTCCGCCACTATATATTTTGGATGATCACATATGTTAATGATTGTTTTTGTTTTCCCTCTTATTGAGTTTTAAATAGGGGCCTAACAAATAGGTAAAACATCATTTTAACATGGTTAAGGATTCAAGTCAGGTTCACCATTTTTGTTTCCCTCGGATTTCGGGGATGACAGAGGTTTAAACATTCTGATCGATTTCTAACGGGTTTGATCATAGAACCCGAAACATCCAATGATTACACATCCATTCGGACCGACTTTCCAAAGGTAAGTGCTCATTAGTTTATGGATTGATGAGGCTTGGGAATTTATATGGGTCGAGAGGATGGGAGGTCGGACTCATCACACATTTTTGAGTGGAATTATTGTCTACACCGGGACACTCTTTATAGATTTATGTTATGTTCGTGAATCCTTATTACATTACCAAATATAAAATGAGTTTTTTTAGATATGACAATCAATGATCGATATGTAGGAAATTTATAGAATCTTTTATATGTATTCTAGGTTCTTCACACGATAAATAATCATCTGTATTTGTTAGAGACTCTTTGTCAATGGTATCCTTTGATACGAAAAATTCTCTTGGTCATTATGATGACCATACTGGTTTTAAAGCCACATAGTGGGGCACTTGATGTTTATTGTCATTCAGAAGTACATGAATTATTTCAGAGTTGGGATCGAACCCGAAGATGGGCTACCTACATATACTTTCATTATAAAAGGAATCAGAACCCACATAGTTCGAGTAAGGTAGTATGATGTTTATGATTGATGGCTCAAATAAGGCTGTCATAATTACTTTTACACTCTAAGCTCACTTGAGTCATGCTTGGTGTGAGAAACAAGAGGTATTGGTAAAAAAAATTAGACAATTGTGCCATGAAAGATGAAATCATAAGAAATAATGTAGGGCTTATGTATGTATGACTGCCCAGATAATTGAAGGTTAGGATTTACTTTAGGGAAGAAATCCCAGAACAAGTTCTATAAAGGTATATGTGCTTCATGGAGATTTTGAATACTCTAACTTGTGGATTACTTCTGAAAATGAGGCCCAAATTAGTAGAGGACTTATGATTGGGTTTTAATCCGGAAAAGGAATCCCTAATCAAAGGTAAATTAGGACTGGTTGAGAGAAATTAATACTGTGGCTTACTCTTAAAAAGGAGGCCTAGGTTAAGAGAATTATGACTGGGGCTTATTCTTGAAAAGGAGGCCCAGGTTAAGAGAATTATGTTTTGGACTTACTCCTAAGGAGGATGCCCAAATTTTAGAATTATTACTGGGGCTTATTCTTGAAAAGGAGTCCTCGGTTAATAGAATTGTGGTTGGGGCTTACTCCTAAGGAGGATGCCCAGATATGAGAATTATGACTCGGGCTTATTCCTGAAAAGGAGCCCCTGCTTAAGAGAATTGTGGTTGGGGCTTACTCTTATGAAGGATGACAAGATTTGAGAATTATGACTGGGGATTATTCTTGAAAAGGAGGCCCAGGTTAAGAGAATTATGGTTGGGGATTACTCCTAATGAGGATGCCCAGCTTTGAGAATTATGACTGGGGCTCATCCTTGAAAAGGAGGCCCATGTTAAGAGAATTATGGTTGGGGGATTACTCCTAAGGAGGATTCCCAGATTTGAGAATTATGACTGGGGATTATTCCTGAAAAGGAGGCCCATGTTCAGAGAATTATGGTTGGGGCTTACTCATAAGGAGATGCCCATATTTGAGAATTATGACTGGGGATTATTCCTGAAAAGGAGGCCCAGGTTAAGAGAATTATGGTTGGAGCTTACTCTTAAGGAGGATGCCCATATTTGAGAATTATTACTAGGGATTATTCCTGAAGAGGAGGCTGAGGTTAAGGGTTTCTCTCATCTTAAAGGATGAGGTTGAATGAATTAAATCTCAATTTTTTAGTGACATAAATATGTTTAAATCCCTAGGTCTTGAGAGATATTCCATAGAGTTCATTTCAGATAAGGAATCCAAATCAAAAATTATTCCACAAATGTATTTCAAGAGTGTATTGATGATTGAATCTTGAATAGGAGAGGTGGAATGACATAAGAGGGTTGAAATGGGAAAGAAGGGCACCCAAAAAGGAAAGGGCGTGAAAGTCCTGGCAGGCGCGCCGGTACTGCGTGGGTGCGCTAGTCCTGGTCGCGTAGGTTTACCTACGTGACACATGGGTACTTGCACGACATTTAACCAGCATGGTAATAATTGAGCGACTCTTGGATTTAAGACATTAGAATCATCTTGAGGTTCTTCCAGAAGAGGGGCGCACAAGTTCTATTGAAGGAGGAAGGTGTCGCGCAAGTGTGGCCATTTCCCTTAAGGGATGACCACTCAGGCGCGAAAGTGTTGATGAGTTTCAACACTTAGGCCTTACTCCCCCTATTTAGATCTTCCGTTATAGGTATGAAATTACCTTAGAAGTGTTTCAGAAGCATTGAGAAGAGACTAGGGCGCCGGGAGCTCAAATCTGAGTTTCTGGAAAAAATCCTCCACCAATGGGGGTCCCACATGGCATATTTATAGGCAGGAGAAGACCTCAGGCGGTTATCACTTAGGTCGCGCGAGTCACCAGTGTGACCACTAGGCGTCGCGCACGTGGACTTCAGCGACCATCGTAGAACTTGCGCGACCGTTGTGAAACATTATCTTTATTCCTTCCTTTGTCAATTTTTGATATTTGTCCAAAGGATGAAATCACTTTGAGATCAAATATTCCACTTTTCCAATCTTTAGATTCTGTGATTAAAGGAGCATCAACATATCCTTATTAGGTATTTTTAAAATACACAATATGTCCTTCCAAATACATACAAGGAAACATCATAAGACATCAGTATATATCCAACTTATATAATTATTCCACTAAGTTCAATATCTGAAAACATTCAAACATTCACCTATTCATCATGGTAACTTGTCTTCTACAAATAATTTCATCAAACTTGTCTTAGATCCAAAAAACCAAATAGCCTCATTTTTGTATTCCAAACAAACATTATCCTTTAATTGATAACTTTTAAAAATTAATCTGGAACATACATTTCCAGAACCATCCCATATGAAATTATCTTCCAAAAAATACCTATGGTCACCAAATACTAAAACAAAACTCTCTTTGACTATCCATAGACACAATATTCACCCCCAACCTATGTAATAGTTACCCACTATTTTCTATATATTCATATTTTTTAAAAATATTAAAATAATCCCCACCTCATTTGGAATAACCTCTAATACATGAGGTGCATCAAAAAAATTATAGTGTATGATAAATCTAGTTGTATTAATTTTACAACACCCAAGAAACTCCAAAATTAAAATTATTAACCTCTTTGGAAACATTCAACACCACTACTGGGACATTAATCACATGATCAAAAACCGTAAAATCGAGGTGGAATTATTAAACACTCTAAAATATAATAAATCTCAACGAATATTAAAATAAATTTTTATAACCAAAAATTACATTTTAACCAAAACAATCAAATTCATGTTTTTTGAAAAAAAAATCAGAAAAATAAACATAAAAACCTAGATATTTTTGGGATGTTACAATGATAATAATAAATATACCCAACCATTCAATGTAAAATTTGGTTGATATAAATTGATTTATCTCAAATTTCATCTATGTAGTTATTAGTTACTATACAATAAATGTTTAAAAAATATGGATTTAAAACCTCCCTATAATTTGTAATAGCTTAGGGATAGATTGAAATTATTCATTACCAAATAAGATACTGATTAACACAATATTCTACATTTGAACAGGTTCTTACTGATAGGGATACAATTAGTGGAACCTCAAAACCAATACCTAAAATAGATTATATAAAAGAGAAAGGTATAAAATTGTATTAGTATCACCGAAGTCAATTTTTCTAGGTTTCTAAATACACTGGAGGTCCCCTAAAATCATCGATTTATACCCCATAGATTTAATATTAAAATCACATATGTGTAGAGTATCTTCATGTTACTCAAAATGACTTTAATGATTTTCATCAAACTCAATAGTCAGGTCAATGGGATTCATTAGGATAAAAACCTATATTTTAGGTGGTTAACGATCCCTATAAATTTTTGTCCTTAACATGTAATTTGGTTATCAAATCACCGATGATTTAGCATACTCCTGGTATATAATCATTTGGTAATTTTATGAGGTATAGAAATATGAATGTTTTCACATTCATGAATCAACATTAGCTAGAGTTTATGCATAACAAATGGGTTCCTATTACCATAAAAAAATTCAATTTTTATTTTTTCATGGACCCTAATGGCATTCATACTACTATTAAAATAGTGATGTTGTAGAAGGCTCACAGAGTATGGATCTATGAATATAGGTTATCAAAAATCCATCCATAACAATGATTATATATAGAAATACTCAAGATAACTAATAACATCATATATAAGTGTCGTAGATGGAATCCATTATGGGTCAACTATAATGTATCGTAGGTATCTCATGGGGAGAACTACTTCATCATCAACTAATGATATTAGTCCCACATAGTCAATGTTGAGTACTATTGGGTGAAAAGTGTAGTGGAGACTGTATATGGTTTTGTTATTTTTATTCACCAGGTTTTCCCACCAATTTCACGTATACAAAAAATAGAATTTAATTAAGTAATAGTAACTATTCTTGATAGATATGACCCAATATTTGATTAAAATTTTCTAGAATCAAAATTGTGAATTTTTAGGAATCAACTCTTCTAGTTGATTTACCATCCAAAAGATACTCACCCCAACATTCCATAATTTAATATCATATTATAATTTTTCACCATCTAAATAACATTACTATAATAACTATAATAAAGATATTAAAAAACACCCTCATTCTATCCATGTAACCCCATGAGGTGTAATAACCATCATTAATAATAGATCAATATGATCAGTCAGTAGTGTATGTTCATTGAGTGTGATGTTTTTTAAATGCTTAAATTTTTTATTTTACCAATATGGATATAGAATAAACTAATACAATATTATCTCACACATTATGTAGGTCTATTATAGGTTATTCCAGATGTATCATTGTGGGAATTAATATTCGTACATTCCAATTCAGACATTCATCCTAATATTATGATGAATATAAAAAAGGATATTCCCAGAGTTTCTATGCTGAAAGTATAGGTGTTCATTTTTATGGATCATTAACATTACTATTCTATAATATGATTAGTTAATTGTGAATAGAAAATGATAAAAATCATACTACCTGATCTATTTTTATATAATATAGTTCAGATGAAAATTCCATGAAGCATTAATGGACCCAATATGAGATACCCCAAACCATCGGTCTCAGGTTTGGTTCTAGAATCACATAATTCATATGGTAGATTCAATACTAATTGTTATGGTCTAATAAACACAAAATATAAATTTGAAAATATTTTTATAATTTATTTCTTTCACATCATGAGTAATCACTTATTTTTAAGGGCCAAATATTTATTGTCATTGGAGATAGGCTATAAAAAATATCTAATTAAAAATCATTAACTCAACTTCTTCTTTAAAATAATCATCATAGTATTTTCATCTACATAGATTCATATATATTATTACATGGTTAATGAAAAAAAATGGATGAATAAAATGTTCAATAAATGATACTAATCAACATTTAATAATGTGTTATATCACATACATATAATTAAATAGGAATGAGTGGATTAATATATGATTAAAAGGACATTTTAATAACAATAGATAATCATAATAAATGATAGAACATTATTCGTCATTGTATTAGTCTAAATGGACATTCTAGAATAAAAACCATATAATATTTCAAGGAAACGTTTGAATTTAAACATAAAACTTTGAAATATATTCTAGAATGATTCATTATGTATAAGATATGAATTATCTTATGAATAGTTAATCATAACTCTGTGAGAAAATCGAGTCATCCCAAAAAATTAATCTATGTAAAATCCAAGTCATTCCCAAAAATGTAATATTCAAAAAATCATGTCATTTACTCAATTAATAATTATCTCATGAATTTAAAAAATAATTTGATAAAGTACAGGGTAAAATAGGACCCCACTATTCAAAATATTATATAATATACATATGAATCATACATGAGAAAACATTATCCTCATATCAAGAAAAAACCCTTAAAATGAATAATGGTTTGCATACCACTTCAAAATGGTAGAACATAACATATAATCAATATTGGATTTGTTATTATAAATTTAATCATCAAAAATGAGTATAAAATCTTGTAATGTATTACAGTAAACATTTCTTCATTAGATATAGGTATTTAATTTTTGAGATGAAAATTGAATCAAAATCCAAAAATATAATTTTCATGTGTATTTTAGAGAATAGTTTAAATATAATAAATTTATAATTAATATTATAAAAAAATTCAAGTGTGTAATAAATATAACACTGATAACCATATTATTATAAATATTCTAGTAATGGAAATCCTATAATGAAATGAATTTTTAGAAAACAACTGTTCAGTTGAATATAAAAACTATCTTATGTGAAAATGAAATTATCTTATTATTTGAAAATATCATTTTTAAAAACCTATTCATTAAAAAAGAGAAAAAAATAATCTATTTAAATAAATTAAATTTAAATATCAAGATCTGCTAATCAAAAACAATACTGGGGTTTTAATTATAAAAGAAATAACATTATCGAGAAAAAAAACAAGGATTAAAAAGTTTCATTAGAAATTATAAGAATTATTATTGACAACATACTATTTTTAGGATGGGGAAATTTTTCAAGGAATAACATTTCGATGATAAAATGAAAATTATCTATATAAATAGAGAAAATCATCATAATAGAGAAACATATTCATAATAGAAACTTAATTTATATTAGATCAGAAATATTATTTTATAAATAAATAAATGAACATATAGTTTATGAAATAGGTACCTCAAGTCCCTAATATATTCTGTGGTGAATATAACATAAAAAATAATAGAATTATTTTCATTAAATAAATTATATGAATCAATATTTATGTATTTTATATTTTACCAATCTATATTTATATGTTTTTAGTTAATATGGTTTTTTTCCTCCTTGGTCACTGAAGGATGTTCTGTCAGGTAATCCAAAACTGCTTTGGTGTGATGGAAATGGTGAATGAAGTTATAGAATATTTTTTCATCTCTAGATATATATTGTTACTCAATATAATTTAAATAAAATTATATATGAAGTTTCATATTCATTCTATGAAAAATTAAGTGTGATTCAAAATGAAATTATCTACAGTGTGTTTGTTTTGATATCCACTATTGTAAAGAAATTTTTATATTAATATTTAATGTAAATATTAATATCATCATTCGAATAAAGAAATAATATGTTCAGGTTTTTATCATTTACATTTTTAATTCTTTTTCTTTAACCATCGATGAAAAAACATTATTGCTCCATTCTTGTAGGTAGTTATGCCAAGACAAATAAGAACATTATATTATTAATCTGATATAAATGATAATGTAATGAATTTATTATATTATAATCATATATGAATTATTGGAATATATATAATTATTTATAATTATGTTATATTACCAATATTTAATCTTTATAAAAAATTCCTTATATAATAATTAAAACACTTTTCGTGTAGGTGGTAAAATCGACCTAAATAAGAGAATGTTATATCGAATAAATGAATATGAATATGATATTATTTATAAGTAATATTGTATTTAAAAAAGTATAATTATTTTAAAACCATGTTAATGTGGTTTTAAATGATATTTTAGGAAATGTAGATATATAAAAATTGATGAATGAATAAATAGAATAAAATACATACATAGAAGAATTTAATATACCTTGCAAACCACCTAGATTACGAATGGATTAGGAATGCCTCTACAGACCATAATAAGAATACTAGGGATTAGTATTATTCGGGTAGGAAATTTTGTTGGTTAATTGGATGATTTTTTATTTTTAGAATGCTTTTGAAGGTGTGGTGGAGAGATCTCTTATTAGTGAAGGGACTGTAAATTAAGAAAATACTTGATTCTTAATTAAAAAAAGAAACTAAAATTTGGAGGAATGTGGGTTAACATTTGGCATAAAATGAAGGAACGTTATGGGGTTTATGATTAAGTCATCACCAAAAAATTTTATGAAATGTTTGGAATCTACATTAACTTAGTGTCTTTAGCTTAATAATTCTTCCGGATTAGCCTATATCATAGTGATTAATTTTTATACAAGTAATTTATTTTTATACATTAAAAGAAAAGAGACTATATAAAATTATTTACAAATTTGGATACAAATATGATAAATTTATTTTTAAAATCAATTTATGAAAGTGATAAAATTTAATTATGGTATAATAAGTGAATTACTAATTAATAACATTTTGTAAATAAATATATCATTGATCGTACAAATGATATTAGGAAAATATTCATAGTGTTTTTCATTTTAAGGAAATTAGTTCTTTTATTTTTAATAAAATAATAGTTAAAATGAATTAAAAATAATATCAACTAAAATTACATGTATTAAATAAATAATTAAATTAAAAACTCAAAAAAATGTTTAATTATAATAAAACAACACTTTAGGGTCAAAAAGATAAAATATGGGTCTCTAAATTTAAAATGATATTTTAAAATGAATTATTTTTCTATGTAAAATCATATTTTTTGAGAAAAATAGTTTATTAACATTAAATTAACACTTACTTCATGATAATTTACATATATATGCGGTATTGGTAAAAATTATAATTTTCACTTCAGACCTAAAAAAATCACGAATTTCTGAAAATAAGAAAAAATACACCCTAAAATAACATTGAAATTATAATTTTAAAATTGATTCTCAGAATCTTAAAAAAATTATTTTATTAAGAATTTTATTAAAATAAAAGCCAATTATACATATAAAAATTATTTATTAAATATGTAAATTATTTGTTTTTTTATGAATGGTAACTTTTATATTTTTTTCCATCTGATAATTAGTAAATTATTTACTATAAATTAGTTAAAAATAAAAAAATTATATCTTATAATATTTCTATTAGAATAATATTTTTTTATCATTTAAACAAATAATCGATAAAATAGTTATGTGTGACCAGCATTATACACTATGAATACACTTGAAAGTCAATGGCCATTTTTCTTTTCTAAATAATAAATATTTTTTTAAAATTATATGATAAATTTACATTATACATAAGAGTAATTACAATTTATAATTTTTCTTAATATCATATTCATATTAACCATGTTACATATAATTTTAAAAAGAAAATCATCACTAATATAAAATATACATCGAATTTTAAAAGAAACCACATAGAAATTAAAATTGTGTAATTAAATGTTAGTGATATGACATTATTGTTGTGTAAAAATAATGACTAATATTTAATTTAACATTATTTTATGGGTTTTAGGTACTCCTAAACCCATATTTCGATCATGCTTTGGTTGGTTCTAATTTAACGGTGTTTCATGAAGAAATTTGAAAATTTTGCAACAATCTTGTTATGTTTACTATTAGCACATAGTTTTTTTAAATAGTGCACACTGATAAATAAACAACGCAATCCCAAGAAGTATGGGTTTTCATTGATGGCACACGGTTTGAAAAATTGTGTTACCTCTATGTATAATCTAAGAACCTTTGAAAAAATTGATTCATGCTCAGGGGGAATAATTTTTCTTATAGAGGTGGATGTCCTAGATAATCATGTATGTGGGACTTAGTTGTTCTATTTTTATTTTAAATACCAAACCCCTCATTTTAACCGCTTATTGACCCTTAATTTTCCAATAATTATTTCCAAGTTCATGGATTCTTTCAGGGGCCCATTTTGGTAACATTGAACTGTTTCCAATGGAGATAAATCTTAGGAGAACATTGTTCGATCTCCTCCTACTATTTCAGTCTTCTTCTATTTGTATCTCCTGATATCTATCTCCCTCCTCCTTAGGGTTTAATAGATCTCTATTTTGTTGGGTATTATAATCTCCATTATTGTATATCATAAATCTATATTCGACTGTTAAATCTCTATTTTTATGTTCTTTATTGGAGCTTCCTATTGTGTGAGTTGTGAGATGTGATCTCTTTCTTTCTCTAAGTGGATCCACCTCTTATTGGACAATGATTTAAAAATGATTTACATGATTTAAATTAAATTTCATTCAATTGGGTTGTTGATTTTTTTTATAAAAATTATTTATAAACATCCATATTCTATATAATTTGGTTTTTATGGTGATTTGGAATGAAAATTTGGGGAAACCCCTACAATTCTAGTGATGTCATGACCCACCCCACAGGGACCATGACGCATGTACCCATGTCCATATCCAATAGTAATGAGAATGGATACTAGAACCATGTAGTCATATCACATATATGAGATTCCTTTGATTAAAGTTCATATATGCACGCACCCAAAAACACCTTGATACACTAGAGAACAGATATAAAAATATAGAAACTATGATTCATGAAAACTTATTCACTAAACCCGAGTTTAATAGATATGCTGAATGTATAAAATAAAAAAACTTTCACACAAAAATACAACCATAAAAGCACTCATCCAACTCTGAATGAGGGGATCACTACCAAAAATCACTTCTAAAAAACTCCTCAGACTAGCTCTACTAAGCACTTCTATCATTGTAGCTCCCAAAGTAACACCTTCTCGGGTAATTTTGGGACTCCATCGAATGGCCTATTTTTTGAAGATGAAAAAACACATGATGGAAAATTACCTGTATGTGTGAGTATATGAATGGTCAATAGGTACCCCAAAAAACAAAAATACAAGGGACAAATTAAAAGGAAATAGTCTGTTAGACCTAGATAGTGGGAAAACATTGATAGTGAAACTCTATGTCGAACCATCATTAACATATCATGACTAGTTAGCTCAATAAAAGTAAGGCCAAAATTTTGACTAAAAAAAATAGAAATCCCAGAGATCATCCCAGAAAGAAGAGAAATAATTCAATCGTATGGGGCTCAACATGGTGAGTAAATGAAATATACATCGAGTCTATTCTGCCGCTTATGGGATAGAAAACACCTCAAAACATGAGAATATATGCATTGAAAAAATGTATAATACCATTCATGTGTTTTCCATCCTTGGAAATATAGTTACAAAAATGGATACTGAACAAGTATTCTTACTCAAACCACAATAGATGTCAACAAAGAATGTAAAAATGCCGCAAGGGATCCTAGAATCAACAATGTATACTCATCTTAGACTCTATGTTTATTGAGTATCTGACCACACATAATGTAATAGGATTCTCCTTGAGGCTCTAACGGCAACGAAAAATCTATGGAACACACTCAGAAGACTCAACAGTCATAAATGGATCCCGTTTGAGGGATACAATCCATCAATAAGAACTCTCCAAGTCCATATCTAGTTCCTAGCATGAGAAGTCCTTCCATTGATTACCTATTCCGTAAGTAATGAATTTTGAACACAAGTGGAGAGGACCGACCATCAAAAAACTCATAGTCGAGGAATTAATACTGTAAAAAATTCACCACGTTTATCCTATGTGTTGATAAAGAATAGATGGACCTACACCTCACCACAACGATACAATTGATGTTGTACTATCTCCAAACAAATCCAATGAATCTTCGATCACCCCTATATAGAGTGACCCACACCACATCCCATCCAGGGACCACTAGATCCTTACTAGGAATCACGTTTATCTAGTGGAGGGGACAAATTATTGTAACTGTACTCAATTGAATTGGGATCACTAACTCAAATGGAGGACCTTCTCCCAACTACTAGTCAATGATGATGGAGTAATAATCCATATTTCAGGTCCTACACCATATTATGACATGGGAGTACTACTCAAAAAGGTGGAGGAAAAGCGCCCTTGAATGGTGGAAGAGTACCACAATGTGGCTATAGGACCCATACCCTTGTCAAATAAGGGAGTACCAATCGATGGCTTGATGACCTCCACTATAACATGATGGGGGAGTACATCTCTATATACTTAATTACTATGGGGGACCCACATCCTGACATGATAGAGGAGTACTAACCCTATCCTAGAGGACCCAATCTATAGTATGAAAGGGGAGTAACAACTTTTTCAAAAAAAAACATGTTAAGAGGTCCCACACCCTAGAAGGATAGTGGAGTTACAACTCGAAGGTTATATGACATAAAACCAAACATGATTGGGGTGTTCCCATTATTTTTATAAATCACATTTTAAGGACTTGTTCCCTAGAACAACAAGGGAGTTCCACCTCTTTGGATAGAGATCCTTCACCCTATTCTAAAATGGGAATAACTACTCTATCTAGAAATGAGTATATAGGGACTGCAACCTTACATGGTAGGGGAGCACTATTTCCAACTACAAAAAATAATAAGGAGAAACATTACATTAAACCATATGGAGTGTACCAACCTAGAAAAACAGTCTTAGGATTTAGAAACCAAACCAATAATTTGGAGAGTCCCATATATAAAAATGTGGAATGGTAAGGTAATCCTACTCCCTTACTCTATATGTTGGTACTAGTCCGAGACTCTCTCTTAAAAAACATGTTGATCTACAACTTCTGGCAGGTGCCAATAAAAAGGAATAATGCTTATCAAAAATCATATTGAAACAAAACCACGTGTACGAGACCCGTAGCCTGATATAACATTGGAACACTACTCTACCAACCTAAATATTCATCGGGACACACATCATAAGGCGTAATGGAATGATACCAACCACCAATGTCAACCCATTTATATAGCCCTATTACCACTCAAGGTTAAGCATTGTTGCACATATTAATTCTATGAAAAATCCACATAATATCTCATTATCCAAAATTGAGTCCACCAACACATTATAAGTTGAAAATTTCTTAGGATAGGCTACTGAAAAGCATAAATCTATGTTCTATAGATGAAGATATGAATGTTGGAGGATATCAAGACATTTTACAATCAGTTCACAACATGCACTAGGGTCCACACACCGTTTAAACTCTCCCGAAAACCTAGTTTTGGGTCAAGTTTCATATTTTTTTAAGCCATGTTGGAGGAACAAAACATATAAAACCCATAAACAACATGTCATACTTCTCTCGTCCCATGGATGTGTTATTCATCCACACTTCAGGGCCAGTAGTTTCCCTTACATTCCATGAATCCCATTCTACATGGTGTCTTTAGTCTAAATGGCCACTTGGTCATGTGGTTTTACCACTCCCATGACTGTTAACATAAGTCATTATACTTTGGTTGTGAACTATTACACTCCCGTGTATTGTTATATATCCAACCATATCCATTTCCACTACCACTTGAAATGCAGTTACAACAGAACTTGTAACCGTGGAACACGGTGTGTAGCCCCAACAATATTTCTTCCCAAAATAGGAAGAGTTAAACAACATTTTTCACTAGACTACATGACATATAGATAGTAATATCAGTGGGTAATTACATTAAAATACCTATTTCACCTTAGTTTTCCCAAAAAATGTTATATCACCCTATAAATGATCACTAACAATTTCAATAGGGCTATACAAACTTTAAAAATATTGAATAGAAGGGGGTTAAGAAAAAACACAAATCTACATTCCTTGAGAAAGAAATACTGATTATGATGTGTTTAATGAAACCTGGATATTTTTTCCCCTTAATAGGATGATGATCATTTCCATGAATAGAGATCCTTCACACACTGTTGTGTTGATTTGGCTAAGTTTTCTCTTATAATCAAAGGGAATATGATAGAGCTGATGGATATCCTTTGGTTGTGTCATGATCCAAAGGGGGGAGGGAGTGAAGATTTCAATAAATTATTCAATAAAATTATATTTAAAAATAAAATCCACAAATTAACGCTTTTCCATGTTTCATAGGTTAAAAATTCCATGTGCAGAAAATGTAATATCATTACCCGGGTAAACCCACCATTTTGAATTCAACCACAACATCATATTTCATATTAGAGTTTTCTCTTTGGAGTTATCCCGGTTTCAATTGAAATATTTTTTGTGTGAAACAATATATGCAATATTTCTAAATCACTACACTGAGGCTCTCAAGGCCCTATAATCCCACACTGATGTAGCTCCTTGATTTATAAATTTTTTTAGAAACATTACAATGTCTTACAGGTTAGAACCATTTCACTAAATTCTCAAAACTGTTATGAATTTCCATCCTCAAACTGGGAAATCCCTGGCACAAGGGATGAAACTGAGCTACCCATCAGAATGTCCATGCCAGTGAGCTCACTCAAGGTTCATTTGTTGCTTCCAAGGGAAAACTCAAGGTAACCACCAAAGAAAAGCCAAAATCATGTCCATTTACAACTACCTCAACATCGTTCTTTAAAGAAAATAATGTATTCTAAGAAATTCAAGGTGGAAAAAAAATTCACCATGGTCCCTCTATTTTCATTTAGTCCAGTTGAAGACCTCCTTGCTAACCTAACATTTATATTGACATAACCCAATAGTTGACATTCACCCCTAGATGAATTGCCCCACAACCTGATCAATCATCTAGAATTCAATTATAAAACTGATCATGTGAGGGTACAAATAATCAAAATAGATCATCCAAAGTTTAAATACAATTTCCTTCCATTACATTATTCTATGAACATCATGATTTAACAAATCACTCCAAAACATGACCACCGCTAGGAACACTAGTGGCAAACTAGCTGAGTATGGATGGTATGAAAACTATCATTACTATGGAAACCTAATAGGGCTTAACTCAACTTAAAAAAATGTTTTTATGTATGGATTTACCTTCACCTAGGATTCCACGAAAAAAGGGTCACGCAAAAAAACTCCACAGGAATGGCCAAGACATACGAAGAAACTCTAACTCGTAACCTCACCCTGAATAGAAAATTCTAAGAAGCTCACCCACTACACCTTGAAACTGTCATGTTTGGGTGGAGATAACTCTATAGCATAGTTGTTATCACATCTCAAGAATAAGTCTTGATGTGAAAAGTATCCCTCGTCCTTGAGAGTCCATAGCTACGAAAAAATGTTCCATGTACTCCTTGAGCATCTCATATACAAAGTCGATGCTAAGCACATGAGGGTACAAGACAACAAAAGTATTGTATCCCAAATGCACAAATTAGGTCTTACCAGGCTCTCTATTTCAAAACCACCAACATTTCACTTATTTCCAAATAAACTAGTCATTGGGACTCAACCACTACACCTCAATACTATCATCATTGGGTATAACTGACTCACCCGTATTGTTTTACTCGCATCACAAAAATGCATCTTTGTACAGGAAGGACCACTATTTGTTGTTCCTTTGATCCCGCTTTTTATAACACCAACATAGGTTTCTACCAATGCCCTTTGTTAACCTAGTTAAACCTCATGAAAGATGTTGAAAGACAATATTACCTCATAACAGTTTCTATAAATTACTTTTGCCGAAAGTAGAACAGGCTTAGAGTGTACCTCTATTCATCCTTAGTGATTCTGGTTCAAACACTTATATGACTTGAAGATATCCTCACCCACATCCTCCAAGACAACAATCCTAGTGTGGACCACCTTGTGGTAGTTCTAGAAATACCTCGAACCACCTGTCACCATCTTATTATCTCCCGGATGCTCCCCTGCATCCTTCATATTGCGAAAATCCCTACCCCAAATGCTACCACTACTAAAGAGGCCCATCAACCATCTCTATATTAGTATTAATGTGGTTCATACAATATCTAGAATGTTTCTCTAGGATATCTCAAGTGTATCACTAAGTCTCCCACGACTAAACTGATCTTTAGTGCATCTATTGACCTATAGGCCCACATTACTATTTCTAGAATTAGTGCACCTCCTACACTAGTATACTTTTATTTTCCATCGGACATCTAAAGACACAGAATCCTCGGTACCACCACCGTGGTAAACATCTGATTATCACACCTATAAGAGGCTCTATACTAACTGATATTTCTCTAGTACCCTCATAAAATATGGAAGAAACAAGGTGACCGAACCTTCTCATAAATAAAAATAGGGTGACTACTTAATGGTCCATATTCTAAATAATGGGTGTCGAACAATATTTGTGGAGTAAAATCGTAGTTCTATAAAATGTGTTGATTTCTCTGAAATAGACATGCAAACATGTATGATCTACAAAAGCATATTGGTACACACTAAACTCAAAGTGTCAATGTAAAAATCATACATGATGATTCAGTCAAACTACACCCATTTGATCATCACCTCTTCAAGGGACAATGTCATTAACCTCCACCATCACACGGTCGAACCTTACATAAGCCTCAAAACTAGTACAAAAACCTTATCATGAGATTTGCTCACTGGGAGGAAAACATGTGTGACTACTTCATCACAGTCATCAACTACCTGGGGGTCTAGATGATCTTGGTACCTCAGTGGTTTCTGCCTCTAGATCTCATTCACTTCACTCAGCCTTCATGAATCCTCACCCTAATCTGATAGCACAACTAGCAGCTCAACGGGTGGTGGATCAACTGGATGGACACCCAAAGGTGCCATATCAGAACCAACACCATGCATTGATGCCTCACCATGGGGTATATAATCCCCACATTTTTTATGTGAAACCCTCTATGGTTGTCCATGCGGAGGAATCCTATAGTAGAGTTCAAGTCATTCTAAAATAAATGATTATATCTTCGGAGATTACTCATCAAGGACAAGTAAAAACCCAAACTCCTAACTATATGATTCAAATACCATTATTTTCCTTAAAATAGGATTCTAATTTACCAAGATGAAATCCAGGTTATTAGGGTCCTAGGGAAATGATACGTCTTTCACTATAACAATACTGGAAACTCTGACTTCATAGACAAACTCGAAACATCCTATCACTATCTCTATGAATCCCAAAACAAGCTAAAGAATATGCACTTCCAATGATGAACCCAATCTAATACCACTCTATCAGAACCTGACCCGATGGGTCCCTATCCACCTCTCTCCAATCCCACCTTAAATAGGCTGTTGGATTGGAAGTAGGTCCATGGAGATATATCAAACTGATGGAAATTCATTCCCAAGGTACATGTATACACACACACACAAACCCCTATATGAAATAGAGTAGAGATATAAAAATCATGAAAATAAAATTCATACATACATATATAAAAAACTATAATATAAACTAATTACTGAAATCATAAAAGGGAAAAATACACCTCCCCCAAAAGAAAATATTTAAAGATTTCAACCTTCTCAGAAGGAGGGTATCAATGTCAAAAGTAACATAGGGAATGAACCTTAGCCTAGATCTAGTAGACACCTGAGTTTGTCTAGATCACAAACCCCAGCCTGTCGTGGGTCCTCTAGGGACGCCGTCGAAAGGCATGTAATCTACACAAGACAAAACACATGTTGAAAAACCCCATTCATGGATGATTATGTTAATAAACATTAGGATCCCCAAAAATAAAAATGAATAGGGGAAACTGAAAGGAAACAATCTAGTATACCAATCTAGTGGGATCTTTATATCCCAGAACTCATATCGAAATGATGAAACCTCATCCAGACACTGCGGGTTCAACAGATTGAGTATATAAACTTTGGGTAAATTGTTTTCCCCATATAGCAGGTTATGAAACTCATAAAATAATTAGAATCTAAAAAAGGAAATTATGAGAGATACCTTGCACGTCTTCACCCCCAATAGAAGAAGTGAAACCAAAATGGATAAAGATAAGTATGAAAACTCATTCAAAAAGGGGTTTCAACCTAGAATGTCACAACACTACAATGTATCAAAAAATTAACCAAATATACAGATCTCAAACACTAAGTATGATGATATTCTTACCTCAAAACTAGCAACCCGAATTTACTCTATTCTTTAACCGTAACACAGATCCCTAATAATACACTCCCCAAGCTCAACCTTCCCAAATGGAAACCGTACAAGAGATAAAATTCCTTAGGTGTAACCGACTAAGTCCAGTTATATTTCCTAAAACCACAGGTGCAATGATTTTTAACATTCTCCCTATGCATGTCACTAAGAACACATGTGGTAAGACCCACCTGTTACCACTAATCACATTTGAGGGATCACTACATCGAACTATGAACCATGTGCATCCACTCTAATGATAGAGAATACAGGGGCCCTTACGTCTCCATGTTCATATAGTCAACAGTGTACAATATCCTTACTAAACCTACTGAACATTTCCCCTCCTTTTTGGAGTGGCATGCATCTCATCCCATAAAGGGATCACTAAATCTTTACATGGTATTTAATGTATCTAGTGTAGGCGTATTCACCCCATAATTTTACTCAATGGATGAGGGAGAAATAAATCTAATGGAGGACATGTTTCTAGCTGCTACAAAACTATGGGAGTGTTCTACATCATAGATGAGGACCAACACCCTAGTATGATAGGGGAGTACTACTAAAACATTTATAGTAACCTCACCCTAGAATGACAGGGGAGTGCATATATTGGGATATAAGACTTGATCCCGAGTATAATAGGGGAGTAAGACTCTATGGATATTGGAACTTAAACATAACATGATAGAAGATTAAAACTACACTAGCTCGAGTACTATGGGGTACCTTCACCCTAACACGACATGAGAGTATCATCACCCAACAAGAGTACCCTAACCCTTGTATAATAGTATAGTAAAAACTCTAATAGAACATCACATATAGAGGACATGTATTTTGGAATGATATGGGAGTTCTAACTCTAAGGATAGAGGAACCGCTCCCTAACATGGTAAGGGAGTACCCACTATATCTACATGAAAATATGGAGGAATCATGCCCTAGAATGACATGAGAGTACCACCTCCATATATATAGGAGAAACACCGTACTCTCATAGGGGAGTAACTACTCTATCAATCTAACAGTAATAGAGGAATTGCATCCTGGCTTGAGATGGATGAATTGTATTCAACTATACGAATGATACATGAACCCACACCCTAATCCATCAGGGGAGTACAATCCATGGAAGAACTGCCCAATGTTATAGAACCTATAAACATAACATGGGGGGTTGTATCTCAACTATTACTTAGAGTTAAGTGAAACCTCCACCCTCATGCCATAGGGGAGAACCAGTCCCAACATATTTATGTAAAATGACACCCACCATTAGAATTAGTAAAGATCCATTGAATGGATAAGAATTATTATCATTCCTTATGTCACAACACTACCCCAGGTAGGGAACCATCACCCTGATACAATCAGGGAGAACTGCACTACCAATCTAAACAGTCCAAGGGACCAAAATCCAGAGGTGGAAGGGAGTGGCATTGACCTTGATGCTATCCCAGTGATCCACCCAGATCACATCCATAGGATAGTAACTTCTACACAAAGTTATTATTTTCCCTTGAAACATCATATCTTGTAATCTTAAACAAATCCCACCATCATGTTCTACATAGAAAACTGCCCAGGATAGACTAGTCACTATGTAACGACACAACGTTTTAGAAATGGAATTAAATTATTATATTTATGCCGTATATTATAATCACGTAATTTACCTTATAGTGAAAAATAATGTAATTAAAATTAAATGTTGAATAAAATAAAAGGGATCTCTATAAGTTAAAGACCATATACCGAATAAATAGTAACTTGTCCTTTGGAATAGTAATGTGACCATTATTAATAGTAAACCAGCCAATATAATAGTAACTGCACTAATGAAAGCATAAATAATATTTATCCATCTCATAAGTGAGTATATGGTATAATTATATCATATTATATCTAAATGAATATTTTAAAAATTATTTGTTATGTTTTATAATTTTTGTAAGTCATAAATATTTAATTAGAAGTTTATGATTAATTTTATATTTAAAAATAAATTTTATTATAATTATATATATTGATAAATTATTATTTTTATATCATATGATTATATGAAATTTTTATGATAGCTTAATTAAAATTTCATTTTATATGAAAAGTAATTTTAATTTAATAAATTTTATTTTTCAAGTAAATTATGATTTTAACCAAAAATTGAATTTCTCAAATTTAGAGAAATATTTTAGAAAAATGGATTTAATTTTTTTATAACCAACATAGAAAAATTTTTGGTTTAATTTTTATGCATTATTATGAAATGCATGAATTTTATATGAATAGTGAAATAAATTAATTTACCATATATGGACATTTTAAGTAAAATTAACTATTACATAAATCATGGATGATGTAAGAACAATTGGTTCAAACTCACACGCATCTATTAATATTTTTAGTGCCAAAAATCATTATTATTCATAGTCTTGATCAAAAATATTAAACTAATGATTAAAATAATTGAAAAACAATCATATCCTCCATTTTAAAAACCATCATCACCCCTTCTTCTCGTCACTACTTTAACGCCTTGTTCATTATCTAAATTATACTCAAATATATCCATAATATCCTCCCACACATCTAGAATACCTTAATATCCTTAAAAGGACAAATCCATTCCCCAAAGAGGCTCCCAAGGAGGATATATTGAAGAGGTTAATTCTACTTTTCATTTCATTTATTTTCTTGCTGGTTTCATTCTTTCATATTCATTCATCACAACATTTCATTTATTTTTAATAAAAAATCTAGTACCTAACATTCACTGTAATTTTATAATGATAATGTAATAATACATTATCATCTATCATTTCCCCTCCTTTTACACTATAGATTAAAACTATAATTCCCCATACTTAAACATTACATAATTTTCAGTTATGTAAGGAATTTGACTTATTTCACATTGAGGATCTTTTAAACTCCAAATATTTAGCGAGTTATACCAAAATTCATTCATAAAAACTTAAATCTGACTAAATAGACACATCTACACTCTATCCATTTTTTCATAAATCAAAACCATTTAAAAGGATACATGGTTAAATTTCATGTTTATTCTTCACACCTCATTCTATGACCTCATTCTTGTCTGAATTCCATTTTAAATCATGTGAAAACATTTCAAAACATGGGATGAGAATAAAAAACTCAGTAAGGGATACACAATGATGGATTACGGTTATCCTACTAAAAACATGTGAAACATGAATACAATATAATTAAATAACACATTTCACCTCGATGAAGTAGAAAATATTATTTTCTAAATGTAAGCTCATTTCACACTTATTTGTAAACAAAATATTACCATAAAACCGATAGGAAGAATATAAAACATATAAAATCAACATGGGATGTAACGATGCATAAATGGAATAACTATATGATCAACTTATATACTTATCACTCTTGCAAAAGGAATATCCATGTGGCCGACTTTCATACCCAATTCATTGTAGGTAATATTGTAACAACCCATGCGTGGTTTATAACAAAACCACCCATATTTGGTTTATCATGTAACCACCTATCAAATGTCTAGGTACCATTATATAATCATAACATGCCAACGATCCTGTACCCTAATGGTACATGCTCCTTCTTGGCATCCAAAAGACCTAGGATCAAATCCAGGCAGGGACTAATTTCTATACTATAGTAGCAATTTAGTAGCACTTTAGGAGTGATGGAACTATAGTGGTGGATATACTATAGCAGGAACAGTAGCGGTGAGGTTACTGTAGCAGGAAATGTAGAATCCGAAGTATTGTACCAGTATTATTCACCAATGGTCCCATTGGGTAAAAAAAAGGGCTTTCGAGCCTAGTAATCAGGCCACTTGGCCTCAGGCCTTCCGGATATGTAATGGGTCACCCTCTACCCAGTCTAAAGAGCTATTTTCCTTAATGGATAAAATTATGCTTAGAACCCAACATTAAAAAAATCATAACATATAAAATATTATAATTATCAGCATTTAAATCCTAAAATTTCATATGTAATATCAAGAAATCATTTCAAGATATTTTAGTAGTAAATCCATTTCGAAACCATTTTCAATACCAAAATACCTAAAAATGAATAATGGATTTTTTTTCATTTATAAAATACTAAATATTATAGAGGAAGAAAAATATATAATAACAACTACAGTGGCAGAGAATTCATCATCGCTGAATATGTTAATATAACATTCCTTTTGACATTTAGTAAAACAATTCATATAAAACGATTCCATTTTGAAAATTTTTGAATGAAATTTATAGTCAATGAGGTTGACTATATACCATATAAATGAAAGTGTTGTATATTATCAAAATATTCCTCAGTGAAAAGAGATTGAGATGATGTCCCTTACCTCGAGTTCAAATCATATTTTTTATTCTTTATTTTCCCTCTATAATAAACATATTTTAAATTATAATTTCTTGAGAACATTTTACATGTTTATTATTTATTTTTTATATCACTTATTAGTTTTTTATAATTATTTATGTTCATATTGGTCATTTTATCGATAGTCGGTACTTGGGTAAAAAATGAACATGTTATGATGAAAACTTATTCTGTGGTCATAATCTCATTATCTCCATAATAATATTAATTATTTAGATATTATTTATATCCAGTGTATATATATTTAGAATAATCTATAATATTTGGAGATATGAAATGACATGCACCATACATGGAGATGGTAGGCCATAGGTACTTTGGAACGATACTTTCATTTCTATATCATATAAGAAAAATTAGAATGAAATTACAACTACAATGTTGTATTAATGTCATATCATTTTTATAGGTTTAATTAAATTATCCTTTATATGTTCCATGTATAGAGGGAATGAGTCATATTTCTTTAATTGGGCAGTAGTCCACATTTTCTCAAATGTAATTATCGTATTTACACAACATGGAAATCATAAAGGTGTATTATAAATAAGAATTATATAATAATAGAGACAATATAAATATAATATATGTCATGTATAAATACAATTTCCACTATTATGGCTACATTTATAGGTGGTAGTAAAAATTTACAATCATTGTTTTAGTAGGTAGTATTTTTCCGTACACAAAAATAGTATGTTTGTTACCCACTAAATGGAGGTGTGTGTAAGTGTATGTCAAAAAATTATCTGAAAAAATACTACTATATTGTGGATAATTTTGTTTCTATTCAATAATAATATAATAAAAGTACAAGGGGTATATAATTGAAATGAAACTAAAAAGAATTAGAATAGGTGTTTCATCTTAATCGGGTAACTTATTTTGGTTAATACCAAAATACATCCTTTGGAGGCTCTCTTCCCTATAAGAGGATTCTGTAATTAAGGGAAGAATTGCAGGTAGAGTTTTGGATAGGTATTTTCCACTCCAAATGGTTCTTGAATCGTAAATAAAATAAAAGAATAACTGACCTTTTATAGACAATGTGAGTGGCAATTTGGGAAATTATTTAAATATTAATTTATTAGAAATTACATTAAGATTATAAATTAGTACATATTTAGTTATTTATTATATTACAATCATATTAGTTGATGTATAATCATCAAATAATAATTTGAAACGTTTTTTCATAATTTTTTTAATTATTATATTTTTTATTTAACACTTTTTTACACTTATAGTTTAATCAATTATTGAACCCATTGAGAAATAAAAATAGTTACCAAAACATGAAAAATGTTTAATAAAATAGTAATTAATGAAATTTTAGACATATCATAACCATTTTCCTATATATTAGATATTTTTGAATTTTATATTATTATTTAAATATTTTACATTTTAAAATATGAATTATATCAATTTTGATATCATGAATTTTAAGCTTATCATAACTTCTTTATTCTGTTAAAGAAATATTTAATCCTAGATAACTTGTCATGGGAATCAATTAAATTCATGGATGGCATAAAAAAATTAAATCATTATTTATTTTAGTATTTATAATATAATTTATTTGATTTATTAATTAATAATGTAATCACTACATCATCATTGTGTCACAATTAAATTTAATTGTTTATTTTGATAAAAATTCTAAATAAATAATGATTATTTAAGTAATATATTTATCTTTCTAATGATTATTTATAGTTTAAGAAATCACTTATATAACACCATATTAAAATTATTTTAGTAAAAAGACTTGTTAATGAAATCATTGTTTATAATATGAATAAAAATTTTATAAGTGTCAAAATATCACTGATGTGGTTTCTATTGGCCAAATATTCATTCCATGGGTTTTCTTGGTCAGTCATATCTCATACAATAAAATTATGACACCTGTTAGTGTAGTTTTATATTATTATAATATTAATGTTTTCCCTTATTTAAAATATTTTACATTTAACTATGTTAAATAAGAATAATTACTAAAGTTACTATTCATAAAAAAATATTTTGATCCTATTGAAAAAAATCTTCCATACTTATTACAACCAAGTATGAAATTTTTTTGAAATTCAATTCACATAAGCAGTAAAAATAACTTTTATGAAAATTTTCAAATGTTTCTGGAAGGCGCGTCAAAAGATGTTAAAAAAAGGTCAATGAATTTTTATATCTAATTTTATTATACAAAAATTATTCACATATACTACATTGGATTAATATATGTATTTTTCATCTATTTTGTCTTTAACATCAATTAAAATTAAAATAATTAATTAATTGAAAAAAATTGGTTTTTAACAATAATATAGTGTTTTCATTATTCATCAAAAAATGAATTTAATATGAAAATTAAAAATTCATCAAAAATAAATTTTGAGGTTTACATCGCAAGAAAATGGTTATTTTCATATTAGACTAATAAAAGTGAGAAAAACTAGATTTAAAAAAGGTTCTCAATCAAAAGGTGGTAAACTACCTTTTAAAATTCTTGTATTAATAATTTAAGGTTCGAGAGAAACCCAATGTTGTGTATCCGGTATGCTATCGGACATAGTGTACCATTTTTACTAAACTTCATATCTAATTCACAAATATTAATATATATTAAAATGTATTATTCTATAATTTACATAGGATGTTACCTCCTCCCCCCATTGGATATTGGGTCCCCGCAATTTTTTTTACTTATCAAATAAATGGGTGTATTTTTTCCTCATTGTTTTTCAGATTACCATGTTTCCTCCAAAACAATATGATATTTCCACAAACCATAACCTGATGAATTAGTATATTCTGGAACAATATCTCTTTATTTTCAAGAATATGAACCAGTTATTCGTCATAAGGAATATTCAATTCCAACTAGACTATTTTTAGACTAAAAATATGAGATGGATCTGACATAAAGTTTCATAACATTGAATCACTAAAAAAATTCTATACCTAGGATAACCTAGGAGGTAAATAAACTCTATTAGAAACGGATCCAAATTCCTCCCAGATTTCATATGGTCAAATGAACTATGGACTCAAATTCATTTTTTTACCGAAACACATCAATCTTTTCTACATAGAAACATTGAGAAAGATATAATAAACTACCTCAAATGAAAGATCCATTATCTGGTTATCCGCAACAATTTTTTTCCTATTATAGGCTATCCTCATGTGATTCTGAATCAACTAAACTTTATCTTCCATATCTTCTACCAACTCTACTCCCATCAACATTCTTTCCCCAACATCATCCCAAAAACGCAGAGTTTGACACTACATCCCAGATATTTCCTCTAGTGGTGAAATCTATATACTGGAATAAAAATCATTATTATATGAAAATGAAACGAAATAAAGTCGTTGGATAAAAAATTCCTATTAATCTATTGAACAAGTTATACAATATCCTCAATGTTCTGAATTTTTCATTACTATTGTGCATATTATTGGGGATGAAAGGATTTAGTAAAATCAAATTCAGTACCCAACAATTTCTCAAGGCCTTTCCAAAGTAAAAAAGTGATCCTGGGATCATGATCAAATACAATGGTGTGGGGAACTCCATGTAATGTGACTATCTAATTAATATAAATCTGATAAATATTATCTAGAAATATAGTGTATTGAATAAGAAATAAACCTGTAGATTTAGTTAATCAATGAACAATAAAAAATATTTCATTATTACCTCAAGATGTCTCTAGTAATCCCACAATGATGTACAAGGATATATTTTTGGATTTCCACTCTGTAACAATAAAATGGTTGAAGAATACCCTTCGGTAACTACTTCTATGCATTAACCTAATGACATGTCAAACATTTATTGGAAATGTTGACAATATATGTTTTTATTCCATCCCATTAGCAATACTCTTGAATATCTATGTACATCTTAGTATTACACAAATTAATGAAAAATAGGGAACAATGATATTTACATAACTACTCCATTTTTTATTGTGAATGACAAGGCACACATAATCTCTTCTAAAATCTCATAACACAGTCTTGATCAATGTGAAATTTTGGTAACATAACCTTCTAAACAAAATATACCTTTTTTGAAACTCACCATCTTCCTTATATTAATTCTTAATTTTACTTGATATAGATGATTTTACAAACACCTGAAATAAAACTGAGGAATTTACTACCCCAAAAAATACCAAGACCAAATTCCTAAAATCATTAAGAAAAAGTTCCCGTTCTAAAAGTAGCATGGTTAATGTAGAATTAATTTTTTGAATTAAGGAATCAACCTTTTTATTTTAATTACCTAGATGATTATGAATTGTGTAATAATAATCCTTGATTAATTCCATCCATCTTCTCTATATCATGTTCAATTACAATTGAGTGAATATATACTTGAATATTTTGCATTCAGTATATAATTCACATTTTACTCCATAATGATGATGTCTCCAGAATTTTTAATGAATAAACAACTACAGTTAACTCCAAATCAGGGGAAAGATAATTTAACTCATTATGTTTCAACTGACATGAAGCATAAGAAATTACCTGATCATTTTGAATTAAGATACAAAATTTTGTTAATGAAGCAACATTGTAGATAACAAAATCATCATTCCTTATAGGCAAGCCCACAACATTAGAATTTACCAATCTTATTTTAAATTCCCTAAAACAATAAACAAGATTGTTTTCCAAAATTAACATAACCCCCTTACTTGATAACATAGTCAGTGGGGTAGATAACTGAGATATGTTTTCAAAAAAACCTTCAGAAATAACACAGTAATCCATGAAAACTAGGAATATTTTTAATATTTGTAGGTCTTCTCCACTCTACCATAAATTATTTTAGAGGGGTCAAAAGGTATACCAAATTTAGAAAAAATATAACCAATGAAGGATATTTTCTATAACCAAAATTCATGCTTACTATACATTATATATAGATTATTTTCTTGTAATGTTTTTTAAAAAAGAAAATTATGTGAATTTCATGATCCTTATAGATTTTAGAATATTCCAATATATCATCTATAAACACAACCACAAACTATTCATTTCTATTTTTGGCTATCTCATGACGCTTATATAGAAGGTTGTTTCCATTATATGCCTCCCCAACATAGTTTCAAAGATTCCACTATGAAAAATCATTCTGAACAAACATTTCTTAGACAAATAACCATGGTAATATTCAAATTATTTTTATATTAATTTTTCTATAAAATAAAAATCATTTATGTATGTTTTACCAACAAAATTATAACTCAAAAAGTAATCTCAACCGACCTCTGATACTAACTATTAGGCCCATGGTTAGACCTTACATTATCATTAGTTATGTTTATAATTTTAATTATTTCACATTGATGTTATTTTTATGTTTATAGATTTACATAATTAGTGAATAATTCATACATAAAAACATACATATTAAAATGTAGACACTTTTTCTCACAATCCAATTTTTTCATGAATCAAATAATTTTAAAAAGAAACATGATTTTGTTTCATTTTTATTCATTTCAACTCCTTCTATGATCCCATAATTTTCTATATTACCTTTTAAATCCTTTTAAAACTTTTCAAAACTTTGGATGATCATAAAAACCTAAGGGTTACATAGTGAAGGAGAACAATTATCTTTTTAACAACATGTAAACCATGAATACATTATCTGAATGTAATTATTTTCTAATTCATGAAGTATTTAATATTATTCCTTAAATGTAAGCTCATTGCATAAACTTTTGTAACAAAAGATTACTATAAAACCCATGGAATCATATACAGCATATAAAATAATATTAGGATTTAATCATACTTAATTGAAATAACCATATTTTCGACTTCAACACTTATCACTCTTATAAATAGAATACCCATGCAACAAACTTCCTTACCCAATACATTGGAGGCTATAACAAAACCAAATGTCCATGGATTATCATATAAAACATCATATTTGGTTTATCACATAACAACCTAACAATTTTTCAACTAACATTTTATAATCATCACACATAAAAGATTTCAGTTAACATTATTTCGATAATAAAATTTCATTTGAAATTGAAAGAAATCATTTAAAGATATAGATGTATTCAATCAATTTCAAAACCATTCTCATTAAAAAAATACCTTAAAATTGAATAATGGAATTTTTTTCCATTTAAAAACACTATGGTTTATAGAGGAAGCCAAATATCATATAACATCTACAGTGGAAGATAAGTACTTATCGACACATACATTGAAAAATTACTTTTGTAATTTACTAAAACACATCAAATAAAAATATACCTTTTTGAAAACTATTTAATGAAATTTATATTCAAATGTGTTTATTATAGATAGTATAGAATAAAGTGGAATATATTATCAAAATATTCCTCAACGATAGGTGATTGATATGATATCTCAAACATCGAGTTCGAATCTTCTCATACATTCTTTATTTTTCCTGAATAATTAACTTATACTAATTTATACTTGATTTAGAACCCTTTTAATGTTTTTTATTCCTTATTATATCACTTATTACCAGATTATAATTATTTATGTTGATATCCATCATTTTATCGATATTTGGTTCATGAGTGAATAATGAACTTGTTATGATACAAATTCATTATGTGGTCAAAATTACATTATCTAAAAACTAATATTAATGATTTCAATATCGTATATATATATTATATAATTATTTATAATAGTCCCTATTATTTTGAGATAAGAAAGGAAATGCACCGTTTATGGAGACTGTAGGTCGTATGTACACATGAATGCTACATCCATTTAATTATCATATAAAAATAATAATTAAATTATAATTACAGTGTTATACTAATTCCATATATGTCTTATAGGTTTAATATAACTATCATTTTTTTGTTCTATTTATAGAGGGAATTATTCATATAGCTTTGAGGGGGCGGTAGTCCACACTTCCTAAAATGAAATACTTGTACATACGCAACATGGAAATCATAAAGGTGTGTTCTAAATAAAAATTATAGAATCATGGAGAAAATATAAATATAATATATATCATATATATATATACATCAATACACTTTCCATCATAATTTCCACCATGAGATGAGGTAGGAAAAATTTAACAATCATCATTTCGTTAGGTAGTAGTTTTCCATACATAAAAAGAGTATGTTATTTACCCATTAAATGGAAGTGTGTGAAACTGTGGGTTGAAGATTTATCATAAAAACATCCTAGTATATTGAGAATACTATTTTTGTTATGTAACCATTAAATAAGTATAGTATATGGAGTGTAGAAGTGAAATGAAACTAAAAAGCATGAGAACATGTGTTACCTCTTAATCGGGTAACTTTTTTTTGTTTATACCAAAAGGATTCATTCAGAGAATTTCTACCCAAAGGGAGGATTCTTGTATTAGGTTAAGAATTCTAGGAAATGTTTTTGGAAGGTAGTTTCGGAACTAAAGTGTTATTTAAGTTTGAATAAAAGATAAGAGCAAGTTACCTTTTATAGAATAGGTGAGGTAAATTTTGGAATGTCTTGAAATATTAATTGATTATAAATTCAATATCCTTTATAAATGAGTCACAATTTAGTTAGTTTAGAAATAAGATATATATTAGTCTAAATATAATAATCTGATAATAAGTAGACATGTTTTGGATATTTATTAATTATTATCTTTTTGATTTAACCGTTTTTTAATCTTACAATTTTATAAATAATTTAACACATTGAAAAACAAAATAGCTACCAAACATAAAAAATATCAAAAAAATAGTCATTAATGAAATTTTAGACTTATCATAATATTTTGGCAAAATATTATGTTTTTTTGGAAATTTATAATATTTAATAAAATAATTTACCATTTAAAATATGAATTATGAAAATTTTGACACTATACATATCTAGAATTTTTAAAATATCACAATATATTTATTCTTTTAAAAAATATTAACTCATATATAACATCACATATTAATCCCAAAAAATCCTGGATGTCAATAGAAAGTTCAATTTATATTTATTTTAATATTTATAATATCATTTACTTGATTATCTAATTAATGATGTAATCACTACATCATCATTTCTACATAATTAAATTAGATTATTAATTTCTTCAAAAATATAAATAAATAACCATGATTCAGATAATATTTTAAACGTTATAATGAATATTTATAGTTAACAATATCACTTATATACCGACATATGAAAATTATTTCAATAAAAATACAAGTTAATTACGTATTTGTTTTTTATTTAAATAAATAGTTTATAAGCTCCTAAATCAATCCAAAATTGTTTCCAAAGATCAAAATTTAATTAAAAGGGTTTTCTTGGTTTTCCATATCTCATCCAATAAAATTATTACATGTGTTAGGGTATTTTTATATTGTTATAATATTATTTGTTTACCCTTATTTACCTCATTAACACTTTAACCACAATAAATAAAAATAATTACTACAATTACTGCTCACCAGGAATTATTATTATCCTATTGAACAACATTTTCCCTACATATTAAAATTATATGTTTCCTTTTTTCTAAATTCAATTCACAAAAGCAGTAAAATTACATTTTATGCTAATTTACAAATGTTCTTAGAAGGTGGGTAAGATGATGTTAAGAAAGTTCAATTACTTTTTAAATCTAATTATATAATAAAACATTACTCCAATAACCTATAGTTTGTTAATATATATAGATCACTAATCTATTATTTCATTAAAATCAATTTAATGTAAAATAATTATTTAAATGAAAAATGTTGGGTTTTAAAAATAATACAATGTTTTCCACTATTCATTAAAATTGAATCTAAATAGAGAAATACCAAAATTCAACCACAATAAATTTTGATTTTCATCTTCCATGTAAAAATTTTATTATGTGAAATTGAAGCTATTATTTTGAGAAAAACTATATTTAAAAAGTTTTTTCAGTTAGAAATAGGTAAAACTACCTTTTAATATAATAGTATTAATAATATAATGTTTGGGAGAAACCGATTGTTTTGTGTTGGGTACGCTATCAGACATAGAATCCTGTTTTTAGTAAAACTATTATCTAATTCACAAATATTAATTGAAATGAAAATTTATTGTTCTATAATTTACCCGGGATGTTACATAAACACCATCTGAGTTGTGTTAATTTATCACATTCAAGGACGATGGGTTTTCAATTTATATTATCATCTTGTATTCTATTCATGAAATACTTTTTATGGTTGAAACATAATATGATATATATATATATATATATATCCTATTTTTTGTTTTGCATTATTGTTTTACATGTGGTATTAATTTATAACTCGGATTGAGTTTATTCGGATCAAAAACCGCCAAGGAACCAAAACTGTTATCATTAATGTTTTATGTGATTTTATATATTCACTAAAAATAACCAAATGGATTTTATAATGATTTAATATTCTGGAATTTCAATAAAAAGGTTCAATTCTGTACAACCATTCTCATCTTACAAGTTTATATGTACATATATATATGTAAACCGAACATGAAAACCAAAGAAACATACGCTCCCAAACAATGAATAAAAACCTACTAACCCATCAAAAAATGCAATTAATGAACATAATAAGGTAATAATAAATAAATTACATGTAGATGTGGTTCTTTAATTATTAAATAATGAACCTAATTTGATAATTTTGGTCAATAATATCATGTAAAGAATATGTTCAGAATTAAGGTAAGGGATTCTACCTGAACCTTAGTTATTCCTTTGGGTTATTCATTCCCTCTATTTACCCAAATAAAATTCTATGTTTTCTTTTGAACACATCCTACATGTTTTTATATGTTATATACTCATGTATCAATTTCAAAACATCCTTATTTTTTTATATACATATTTAAAAAAGGGTCCCTTCTCGATTATTCCTGTTAAGCAAGTTGTTTTAAGGGAAGAACTGGAATTAATTCCCATTTTAATGTTCACAATGTAATATATTTCTAGCCAATATATATTTACCAAAAGTAGTATTCTTTACAATGAAACCCCTCTTGTATCACTTCTTCTTTTATATAAATATCATTCCCTTTTCTTCTTTAAATGAACTTTAACATTTTCAATAAACAGTATTGAAATTTTTTCATTTTAAACATCCTTAAAAACTATAGAGACATTAGATTAATTTTCATTTTCAACATATATTCCAATATCACTTTATAAATGTCCATGTTTGGTTTAATTCATTCCTTTCTTGGACATTATTATTATATTATGTTATTTTATTCCTTTTGACCAAATTATGTTATCCAATTATTTCCATGGGTATCTCATATGTTTAGGTTTGATTACAAATGAATGATTATTTATGTTGAAATAATATTCATGAACATGTTAGGATGGTTGTGACCAAATATCACTCTAATTCATTGGATAATTTTTAGTCTCATTATATGTTATGTACAACTATCTTGGTGGTTATCCTTAACATAGGCTATCAAGTCCAATGGTCTTGGTGGTTAACCCTCACATGTGCTCCTATATGTGAAATAATCCTTTAATTGTAAAAAATTGATGATTTATTTGTTTGATACATTAATACAATTCAAAAAATATATGATAAAATTTTCTATATTTTATGATTCTATATTTTCCATTCATTTTTTATTTCATTATGGTATGCCCTCTAACCAATATACTAAAGCACAATTCTTATATTTATTCCCTTCATGGTCATTTAGCACATTTATTTTTTCATGTTATCCAAGGGTTATCCAATATAGATATATTAGAATAATATAATTAAGGGTTTCATTATTACGAATAATGAAATAAATGTTTTAGGCCCATTTTATCAGTTTTATGTACCTTGCCTTCCAACACACTAGACATAAGGATCCATGAATTGTAATTTGATGTTTATTTATTCAGAAAATAATTTAATGAAATGTAAAAAAGGATTGGGTCACTATGGTTAGTATTAGAGGATGTTATATTTATTTTTGTATATTAGGAATATAGCACTTTAGTATGACTCATAGGGATACGAAGACATATAAGAAAACATCCAAAAATTATAGTAGATAAAGAGTATATGGTTCATCAAGAAATTACATCCCTGTCTGGATATGATCAACTGGCTATGGCTCTGGAAAATATGTATGTAGGGGGAAATCCCAAAAACAGTCCATTAATCTAGACTCGAATGGGAACTAGTGCATGGCAACATGCCTTCATACACTACTTATTTGACACTCCCTGGGTATATGCATTTTTTAATTCATAAAATCAGTATAAACCATTATTAATGGGTGGGGAATCAAAAAATAATATATATGTATTTTAGAGACCCAAAGCATGACGTACATGGAAATTACATTACTTTTGAGAAATAATTAACACATAACAAAAACAGACATAGAAGGACCGTAATAGTTTAGTGACTTTGGAAACTCGAAATATAATCTTCTAATCGTGGTGAATGATCTTAAACATCTCCTATAATGATCTTACCCTTTTTCCATACCTAAAACCTTTCTTTATTTGATGAGGAAAAGAAAAAATAAAATGGGTGAGCTCAAATGCTCAGTAAGGGTAAGCATAGAGAACATAAAACAATCCTTAAACATTTGAATGTAAAAAAACTTGAGCATAAAATCTAAACATCAAAATCTTGAGCAATGACATAAAACATGGAAGTACATAAGGCATAGATCATGAAGAAAAATTAATCATGATACATTATCATGGGAATAAAACATGTAATTGTGTCAACCATTAAGAACATGATATGATTTCCATAGTAGCCAAGGCATTGCTGGCAAGACCATCTTAGTGGACAAAGTCCCTTTCCGAATCGAGTTCACTCCTCGTTCCAGTCCTGTATTTCTGAACCAGTTTAACTTTCCGTTACATCCATGTCTATCTCATGAGATATAAATCTTTACCCAATGAATTGGAGGGAGATATAGGTCACACCCATCTCATAATGAAATCATTCTTACTTGTTCCACAAAATAAACATACATCATGCATAATAACCCAATGAATAAAATGGGTTTCATAAACATCATCCCATCATCACATAATCCATATAAAAGAAATGGATATCATTTCATAATAAGAAAATTGAAACCATGTAAATCATAGGGACTTTATACTTGAACCATACACATATGTAATAATTTCATCTTAGATGGAAAATGGTTTTGATAAGACACTTGAAATGAATTCATGAGGAAAATATCCTTTCTTCTTCAAAATCAATTTCTTTTCACAAAACATCATGCAATTTTAAAATAAAAATATTTTGTTGAATATATTCTTGAAATCCTTTTTAGGAAGCTTCATGAAAATAAGGCTTTATAAAACAATAAAAATCCTTTCATTCTGTATAAGTTAAATAAACATTATCCTCGTACTTTTGTCGGAAAAGTCAAAAAGTACCTCGTAACGTAAACAAAAGAAAGACTCCTTACATACCATGTAGTAAAAGTAAAATATGGGTAAAAATGACATTAAACATACATAAAAATACATTTAGAAAACATGGACACCGATGATAACAATAACCCCAGTAAATACATACGTATAAGCAATCTCGGATAAAAATGAGATTTGCAAAATTATCCCTTACCTTACATCTTATATGCTTTGTACATATCTTAACCTCCAGTATAATGATATAAATAATGTCATAGTCTTATTAAAGAATCATATTAATTGTTATGATATCATATATGTTTCACTTATGACTTTATATTACCCGTTCTTTTGAAAATTCCATGTTAAAGCAGCGTTTTGGGTAAAATCATTTCATTTATCGTATGTGTTTCGACATGTCGTTCTTGATATTATTACTTATATCCCGATTTACATAATTCCAGAATTTAAAACATGATTTATATATAATATATATTCATCATATACATATATATATAATAGATCGATAAAAGGAATGAAATACACCATTTTTGGAGATGGTAGACCGTACGTATGCATGAACGCTATTTTCGTTTCCTAATTGAATTTAATGAAAATAAATAGATGACATACATATATATATACATAAATCCAACAGAATTATTATTTCATATATTTCATTATTATTAATTATATAAACTTTATGATTATTCATGTATGGTTAGCATGGAGAATGAATCTCATCGCGTCGTGGAGACGGTAGTCTGTCCGTACGTACGAGCGATGATATCGTTCCCATAATTATTGAATAGAATTGGAGTGGATGGTATAATATATCAGAATAATTATAATGTTATAATAACCATATATAGTTATTGTTTACACCATTATACCCATCCATGTAAGGTGTTGGTGGAAAAACAGATTTCACCATGGCGTGGAGACGGTATTCTGTACGTACGCACGCGTGGTTATTTCATTTTTTGTAGGATGGATTGATGGTGAAATAGGGTTGTTTCATACTTATAATAACATATCAGTATATGAGTTATACTGACGTTATTACTTCATAATGAAACAACTAATGAAGAATAAGTATAGAAGAAATAGAGTTGAAAGAATCGGTAACTGACATTACCACTTATTTAAAGCGCCCCTTTGAGACCTCAACTTAGGGCACTAAAATTGGTCTTTGAAGATGACCATAACCTATAGGATATTTCTATGGAAGTGTAGAACAGAATTTGGAAGGGGTTGGCCGAGCTTGAAGGCTCAATGTGGTGTGAGGAATAGAGGGAGGAGGTGCCCTTTTATAAGGGAGGAGAGGGGCACCTTTGGAAAAACTAAAACTATTATTTTATTATAAAGACATATTCGGTTTTTAATAGATCAAAAGTGATTTATTTAGAAGCTAATGTGGGGATGGGTCGAAATACTCCCATACAATAAAATTTAGACATGTTAGGTTTCTATTTTAACCTTATCATTTAGATTTAACCTTTTTTAAATAATTTTACTTTTAATGTGTCTTCTTGTTTTCTTACATTATAAGGTTATTAAACTTACTATAACAAGCCAAATGAACCCCAAGTTGTTTATTATTAATATATATAACTTTATTTAAGTCATTTGGTCGAAACCTTAGATTTTTAGGAATAAAATAACAATTAATAATATAATATTTGTTTTAAAAACTATTTTATGTCAATTTTGACACTATTTGGTAATTGATTTTTGTAAAACTCAAAACAGAAATATTAGTTCGAAAAAAGTTTATTAAATAACACATAACCTGTCATAGTAACCTATTAAATTAATTAAATTAATAAAAAGTCTCAAATTACATTTATTTGGGTATTTATAACATCAATTATGTCATTATTTAATTAATAAGATAATTACTGCATCATCTTTGTGTCATACATAAATTACATTATTTAATGTCTAAAAATTATAAATAAAATACCATTATGTAGGAAAACGGTTTAGCATTCTAATTAATATTTATAGTAAAATTTATCTCATGTATAACCCTATATTAAAAATTATCTACTTATTAAACTTTGATTTTAACTATTTTAACCCTTCTTTAAATAAATTTATATTAAATGTCCTAATCTAATCCATGTGGGCCTAAATGGTTATATCTTGTTCCTAAGGTTGTTTTTGGTCGAATTATACTTATCCAGTAGAATTGGGACATGTTTTAAGGTAATAATAATATCATTTTTACCCTTAATTATCCTATTTACTTTTAACTGTTGTAAATAAAAGTAAAAAGTTACTATTCACCAAAAATTATTTTCATCTCATTGAACAACATTTTAGTTCTTGATAATAACCGTGTCTCTCGTATTTTGAAAATTTAATTCACAGAATTTGTAAAATTTAATTTAAATTAAAAAAAGTCAGTTTTTAACTACCACTAAGTGGATTCACTATTCATCGAAAATTGATGTTTTTCAGAAAAATACCAAAAATTCAGCCGAATAAATATTTGATATTCCAAATTCAAAATTTATTTCTATTTTTCGAAATTCATAACATATAAGTGGAATTTGTTAATTTTAAATTCAATTTCTGTTATCAAAACAAATAGCGTGTTCTTAAGAAACAAAAACAATCAAAAGATTGATATTTGTTTATATCCAATTTCAAAGTGAAATTAATTCCAAGGAACAACAATACATTAAATGGTAAAAATATATTCTAATTACACTTTAAAACCAATTAAATAGATAATCTAACCATATAAATTAATGCGATGAAAATTGTTGTTTTTAATTAAAATATAGCGTGTTTTTACTATTCATTAAAATATGAAAGTTATCAAGAATAATATGAAAATTTTATCCAAAGTAAATTTTTATATCCTGATTCCAAAGAAGAATTTTATTTTGTCAAATTGATCTTATAGAAATGTCAAAAACATGATTTAATGTGGGTGCGTCATCAACAGGCGAGAAAACTGTAATTTTTGAAAAATACATATTTTACACAAAAAATTTATTTTGTTCTCATACCATATCCTAGGAAATGTGTAAGTTGAATAATAATTTTATAAAATTCAAAATGTAGTTAATACTATTCATAACGGATATTCCATAATAATATTATAACAATATATCATTGTTTAGTGAAACATGATATTGCGTACAACACACACTATCGAGGAAGGTTGCGATTGAGTGTAATGCAAACCATGTCAGGGTTCAGTGTTGTGCAAGACTCTTCCGTTGTTTCGTATAGCAGAATCCAACCATATATCATTTATTCATTGAATATATATATACACTCAATGTTTCGTAGAATAACTACTATCAAAATTGTGTGTAACATTATCCAAGAATAGTGTTGTGTATACTACAAGCTCATACTGTGTTGCGTATAGCACCAGACAATTTGTTGTAGATTACAAAAAAATAAATCAATGAAATCAGAAGAATATTTTTCATAAAATCTCGGGGTGTTACATGTATAACCTTGATTGAAACCAATGGAATAAGAAATTATTATATTCGTCTCTTTTATGAGTTTATCCTTTAATATTTTAAGTTTTCTTTTTAAATTCATATTAGTTAAGTATTTGAGCCCCCTAATTGTATTTTACTTTTCTTAGTTTATGGTGGGAAATAGAAACATTTCTGAAAACAATCAATGTGATAGGCATTTTTATGATTTCCCTAATGATATGCCAAATATGATGGGAATGGGTGCTCAAAATGTTATGAAAATACTTTCTAGGATAGCTCATGTTATGAAAAATAACGTGAATCATGTGGAATATACTCATCATCTAAGTGAAGAAAAAGTTTCAATAGAACCATTCATGTTGAAAAGGTCTCCCATGTTTAGTGGATCTTCAAATCCCCTGCTCACGGAATAGTTCATTAACTCCATTTAAATGTTATTCTCGGTGCTCTAGTGTTCATAAGAGGAGAAATATATACTGACATCCTATTGTTTTTATGGTTAAGTAGATCAATGGTAGAAACTGATAAAAAATATGATGTCCATGGTGTAAATTGATTCCATGGTCGATGAGGAATTAAAAAAATAATTCAATAAATATTTTCCCAGAACCCTCCATCTCATGATGGACTGGTAATTTCTCATACTTATATAGAAGTAATATACTCCCATCAAGTAATATTAAGAAATCATTACAATACTTTCACGGTATGCCTCCAGTTTGTCATGACCACCTAATATAAGGTAGATCTCTCTTTAGAGTATTAATGATCAGTCTACGAAATGAGTTGGAGAATTGTGAAAATGACAACTTTGCGGAGATATTCTTTTGTTCCCTTACGGTGGAAATGAATATTAGAGACTATTAGTCATCTTGGGGTACCATTGACAGGAAGTATAAAATGGAGTAAAATTTGGGTGGTTCGACAAATAAATTCCCGGATGGAAAGAAACCTAAATATCCCACATGTATAAATTATGGGAAGAATCAACCTGGGATCTACCTAAAGGGTAACAGGATCGCATCAAATGTTGAAGAATGGGGAATGTTTCTATGAACTACCAATTGGATATGAAGAAAACCATTACGTATGGGGAAGGTAAGTTTTAGTACAACACTCGTCTTGTAGTGTAGTGTTACAAATGAAATGAATATGGGAATTATGCGAATAATATTCCTTATACACGAGTTGTCGGAGGCAATAAACAATAAAATCCAAGGAAATAAAGAAGTTATTATGTAATCACAACAACTGATGTGGAGTCAATAAATGATGCGGTGATATGTATTCCTCTTATTTATTCTAGAATAGAAAAAACACTACTTCATTCTAGTTCTATGCATTCATTCATATCTTTCCAGTTTTGTATAAATATTAAAGAACCATATGAAAATATTTAGTTTGAGTTATCTATGGGAAAAGAAAATGGGGAATTTATTGATTCCAAATAATTTCACTCCTCACCGAATATTTTTTTGGACTCAACCTCACATCAAATCTTATCATAGCTCCTTTAGTGTAGTTTGATGCTATTTTTGGATTAGACTTCCTATTGTTATTCAAATCCAACCTCAACATTCATGAAAAGGGAAATCACTCTTCACATCCTGAAGAATCCTCCAATTCATTACATGTGGTTGGAGGAAGATGATACTTATTTAAAATAATTGTGTCGAGTACAAATTTTACTTTTTTATGAGTAAGAATACATATCTAAAATGATTGGGACAATGGAGAGAATCATGTTGGAAGACATGCCCATCGTGAGAGACTACACTGATGTGTTAATAGAAGAATTGGTTGTTCTTCCTCCTGATTAAAAGTTTGAGTTCTCCAATAAACACATTCTGGGATCTTTTTTTTATATCAATGCAAACATATAGAATGTCCACGATTGAGCTAGAAGAAATGAAGAAGCTATTAATGGAGAATCTGGACAAGGGTTTTATATATCAATTGATTCACCATGGGGATCACCAGTACTATTTGTTTTGAATATGGATGGATCAATGCACATATGCATCAATTATTGTTAACTCAATAAAATTATTATAAATATGATGCACCCACTCTCAATGATAGATGACTTGGTCAATCAGCTATGTGGGACCATCTATTTTTCTAAGGTGGACCTTTGATCAGGATATCACCAATTAATGGTGATGGAGGAAGATATTCCAATTACTGAAATTTTGATGATGTATAGACACTATGAGTTAATATTGATGCCCTTTGGACTCAATAATGCTCCAAAAATTTTCATGGATTTAATTAATAGTGTCTTTATATATTACGTCAAAAAATTTGTGGTAGTCTTTATTGATGATATTATAATGAACATTAGGTGAAAAAAGGAACACGATGAGCATTTGAGTACTGCGATGATGAATTTTTAAAGGCAGAATATATTTGAAATCTATAGTAAATGTGAGTTATGGATGTAAGAAGTATCATTCCTGGGTCATGTTATGACAAGAAAAGGGATATATGTGGACCATTCAAGACAAATGAAATCAAAGAGTGAACTGGGCTAACATCGGTAACGGGGATCCATAGTTTCCAAGGTTTAGTTGGGTATTACCGAAAAATTTCAGAGAGCATATCATGATTTGAAAACATGACAAACAAGCGTACACATGAGGGAGTTATGTTCTTTTTGACATAAGAATGTGACGACAACTATATAGAGATCAAAATGACCCTAATCACTGTTCTAGTACTCTCAAACCCAACAATTGGGGATATCTTTATGGTTTAAATAATGATTCAAAAAATAAATTAGGATATGTACTGATGAAAAATGATAATGTGAAATACTATTCTTTAAGGGATTTTAAAACCCATGAGTAGAACTATCATGCACAGGATGTGAAGTTGGATGCCGTGATATTTCGGTTGAAAATTTGGTTGCATTGTCTCTATGGGGAGAATTGAGAGAGATATATTTATCAATAGAGTTTGAAATATATATTCACATAGAAGGAGCACAATATATTCCATTGAATATGGTTAGAACTAATAAATAATTATTAATACTCATTCTAATACCATCTAGGAATGGAAATAGGGAATTAGAATCTCTATGTAGAAAAGAATCATGCAACTTTATCAAAGATGTGAATTGGCATGGATCTAGTATTCATAGATTTAGAGAGGATGGACATGGTATTACTTATGGAAGGAACCTCATAAATACATTCTCAAATTATTTCTCAACCATCCACTGTGGAGAAGATAAAGGAAGGTGAGAGAAAAGATGTTGAAAATTCAGAAATGATGGAAGCTATATGAAATGGGAAATCCACCGAGTTCAATATCGATGATGATGGAGTTCTGATATTTGGTTCATGATTAAGATTACCATATGATCTGTAGCTGAATATGGTGCTTCAATATAATGCACAGATATCAACATTCTCTATTCACCATGGGAGCACAATGTTGTATTGTGATTTCTGAGAGAACTAATTGTGGGACAATATGAATAAAGAGATTTCTAAATATACATCAAAGTTCCTATTATGTCATCACGTGAAGGATTAAAGAAAGGATAAGGGGATGATGATATCACTACCAATACGAACATATATGTGGGAGAAAATTACCAATGTCTTTGTCATTGGAATTCTAAGGACATCCAGAGAAAATAATTCTATATGGCCATTATGGATCATCTTACAAAGACAACTCACTTTATCAAAATCCGAGAGGAAATTGAATTGGATTAGAGTGAAAGAATATATATAAAATAAGAGGAATGGTTTCATGGGGTACCACTATATATTGTATCTGATCATGATCTGAGATTCCCCATCATGTATTGGGAAGTCTCCAACATGCTCTATGCACTGAACTGAACATCGGTATGACCTATCATTCTCAAACTGATGACAAATATGAATGAACTATTTAGACACTAGATGTTATTTTTATAGTGTGTTCCATAGACTTCATTGAAGGATAATAACAACATTTTCCTCTGGTTTTGTTATCTTATAACAATAGTTCTCATTATAGATTCTCAATGGCACCATATGAATCCTTTTGTGGGAAAAGGTGCAAAACACAAGCATGCTGGGATGAAGGCAGTGATCATAAGCTTCTAGGACCTGAATTGGTCGACGCAATGGTAGAGAATGTGAAAAAACACTCAGTAACACATCAGGGAATCCAAAAGAAAAAAAAGAGTTTTATGGACAATCATTGATGAGACATTGAGTTTAAAGTGGGAGACATGGTATTCCTCCACATATCACTATGGAAGAAGGTCATGAGTTTTTGGATGAAAGAAAAGATATGTCCCAAGTACATCGAAGCCTTTGAGAAACATGATTGTGTTAGAGTTGTGACCAATCGACTAGTAAATCTACCTACCATTTCTAAACTCCACAATGTATTCCATGTATCCCTCTCAAGGAATTACATACCAGATACTTCTTAAGTACTATCTTAAGATGTGGTATAGTTAGAGAATGATTTTTCCTAGGAGGAGGATCTTGTGAAGATCTTGGATTATAGTGATAATTTTCTACATAAAAATACTGCTCACTGGGACAAGGTACTATGGAAGAAACATAAATACAATGAGTAAACATGGGAACTACAGGAATAAATGATGTAAAAGTACCCACCCATTTTTTCATCTATGAATTTAAAATGAAATTTCAATGGATATATTTCATAAGGGGGGAAGAATGTAATGAACCAGTGATTTATCAACATAATTCATTTCTTATAATTATGTCTTATATTATATTCACATAATATTACTTATATAGTACAATATAAGCCTTATAATTTATTAATTAGTGAAATAAAAGGTGTATCTAGACGTTCAAGAACACATACCGATGACATAATAACTTGACCATGGGAATATTAATTTGACCTTTATGAATAGTAAACTGGACCATTTAATAGTAACCACATAAATTAAAGTATAAATAATATTTATCCATCTAATATGTGACAATATGGTATATTTATATCATTGTATAAGTAAATAAATATTTAAAAATTATTAGTTAAGTTCTTGTATTTTTGTAAGTCATGAATATTTAATTAAAATTTTATGATTGATTTAATAATTAAAAAGAAAATTTATTCTCATACAATGTATTCATAAATTATTAATTTTATTTCATAGGATTATATGATAATATGATTATACCATAGGTATGTTTTCAACGTATTAGAAAAGTATTTTTAAATTTTAAATTTTAATTTTTCAATTATATTATGATTTTAATTAAATATTAAATTTCAAAAACATAGAAAAATATTTTCGATAAATTGAGTTTATTTTTGAATTCACCACATATATAAATGGTTAGGGTGAATTTTTGGGATTTTTCTGATATACTTGAATTATTATCAACAGCGAAATACGATAATTTACAGTATATATACATTTTATGTAAAATTCAATATTTCATCCATCATGGATAATGTAAGAAAAAATAATTCTAATTATAATGAAATTATTACTATTTTTGGTCAGATTAATCAATACTATTAATTATCATGAGAAATAATACTAATCTAATGATTAAAATAATTGGAATCCCCTCCTCTCCTCTACTATAAAATCCACCCTCACCCCCACTTCTCTGCACTCCTTTCAAGCCCCATGCCTTGACTAAAGTATTATAAAATATATACATAATCTCCTCCCCATGTCCAAAATCCCTTTATATCCTAAAAATACCAAAACCACTTCCCTAAAGAGGCTCTCAAGGATGATATATTCATGATGTAAATTTCTCTTTTAGTTTATTTTTTTTCATGTTTGTTTCTTTATATTTATTTCCTAACATCATTTCATCCAAATGTTATGAAAACTATTTTAACTAATATATACTAGATTTTTTTATGATAATTGATTAATTTATCATCATATCTTCTTTCACCTCATCTCATAATACAAATTAAAACACCATCTTAGATGTGTTAATTTATCACATTCAAGGATGATAGATTTTAATTTTCTATTATTGTCTAAAATTATGGTCATGGAACCATTTTTATAGTTGAACCAGATCATAATATATTTTACATATATCATATTTAATGTTTTTTAATCTTTTTTACAATGGTTATTAATTTATAAATCGAAATGAGTTCATTGTGATAAAAAAATCACCAATTAACCAAAACATCTATCGTTAATGTTTTATATAATGGTTCAAATTAACAACAAATAACCAAATGAATTTAATAACCATGTAATATATTTGATGTTAAATAATAACATGAAACCATATTTCTTGACAACCATTATAATCATACATGTTTATCTGTACATGTATATAAGTAAGCTGATCATTAAAACCAAGGAAACAAACGCTCCCAAACAATAAAATTGTACATCATAACCTATAAAAAGGCCACAAATAAAATTTATAAGGATATTGTAAAGAAATTAAATATATATTAGGTTCTTTAATTACTATTTAGGGATCCTGATTTTATTATTCAGTTCATTAAGATCAATCATAGAACACTATCGAACATAAGGTAAGAGATTCTACCAGAACCTCCATTATTCATTTATGTTATTCTTTCCCGCTTTTTACCCAAATTAAATATTATGTTATTATAATTTAAATATTCTATATTTTGTGTATATGTTCCAAACTCATATATCAATATCCAATCATCCTTCTATTTTGGGTATTTACATGTTTCAAAAAGGTTCTCAACACAATTTTTCCCGTTAATCAAGCTTGATTTAAGGAACTTCTCGAATTCATACCAATTTTAACGTAGACTCTATAAAAAATATTTACCCACCATATAATTAATAAAATAATATTTTATATTATTAAATCCTTATTGGATCCAATCTGGTATTGTATAAAATATTATTCCCTTTCTTCTTTAAACAGTAATTTTTATTTTCTTTAAACTGTACTAAAATGATTTATTTATAAAGATACTTTAACACTATTTTCACTTAATTTTGATATAAATATTCACCATATATTCCTATAATCCATAATAAATTTCTATATATGAATTAATTATTTCCTTTCATGAAAAATTTTAAGATATTAACATATGTTATGACTTTCGTCCGGATTATGATGCCCAATTATTTCTATGGGATACCCTTTTGATTATGATTGATTACTTGAGTATGATTCATTGTGAAACAAGAATATTCATGAATATATTATGATGGGTGTTACTATATATTTTTACAATTCCTTGGGTAATGTTTAGTCTCATGAGATGTTATGTGGTACGGTCTTGGAGGTAAGCCTTGACTTGTGCTACCCTGTGGAATAGTCTTGGAGGCTAACCTTGCATTTTCTTATCTATATGAAACAATCATTGAGTCATGAAAAATCCATGATTTACGATTATTCCACATTAATATTATTCCATGATTATAACATACCATGTTATGTATGTCATGATTCATTATGTTCCATTCCTTTTTATATCATTATGTTATGCCTTCTAACCCATGTGCTAATGCTTTATTCTTGTATTTATTCCCATACAGTGATTTTAGCTCATCCCTTTTTTCATGTTATCCCCAGGTAATCCTATGAATATGTATGTGCAAAATGGATGTTAAAATCTCAATATTACCAATAAATAAATAAATGTTTTTTTATTCCCATGTTTTTAGTTTTATGTAACTAGTAATCCAAGACACTAGAAATAAAAATCATTGGAATATAATTAGATTATTATTTATTATTAAGATAATGCAAGGATATGCTTATTAGGATTGGGACACTATGAAAATTCTGGAACCCATGTTCAGGGAAAGAGATATGCAAGGATATAGATATATGAAATATCTCTATGGAGTACACAGAATTCCCTAGCATCCACATGATGTGTTAAACCACCTGATAACGTGTCCATGTACTCTGTTTTCATGATTTTCCAAGAAATTTAGGGGTACATAGAGTGTAAAAATTCTACACAGTGTGTCTTTCTTCACATGGACCATGGCCGTGTTCTTCTTCCACAAATGTTAGAAAGCAGTTTCCCTTACACAACGTGATTCCCAAACTATATTGTGTGTTTTGGCTAAAAAACCTACATGTCCAGGTGGTTTTCTCATTAACATGTCATGTACCCCATGTCCATGTACATTTTACATGTAATTTTATACAGTAATGTAAATTACACATCCAACCTTGGTCATGTCCTCTAGCCACATGACATTGGAAAACTACATGGAATGTAACCCACATTACATGGGCTGTAGTCACCAAATGTCATATCACATGAATAGTAAGAGATACATGAAATTTATCACTATAATACACACCACGTAAAAGGTAATTCAAGTTGGGAATTTTCATTACCTTTCTTAATCATCCTAGTTCACCCAAAATTCAACAAATTGATGTGTAAGGGATTACTGGAAATTGAAATATGGCTTTAAAACATTAAAAAAATAACAAAGGGGTTGGGAATAAAACTCAAATCTATGAAACTCAATGGTGAATCATATAATATTTGACTATAGAACAATTCCATGATCATGATGATCCTCAACATGATGATTATTTTAACCCTGATTGGAGATCAAAAAAACCTCATTGCATTGATTTTTCTCCGTTTTTGACCATCACATAAGGGGAGTGGAGAGGGCATAAGTCTCTCCATTGGGTTTGTTTTGTTGTCATTGTGAATTATGATGGACATTTTGATTAAATTATATATTAAATTTACATTAAATAAACAATTCCACTACTTTATGCCCTGCAAAACCACCTAAAAAACCCCTCAGAGAAGCCAACTTAATATCATGTCTAGGGTATATAGACCCCACCTTTTCTTACATTACTATTATATGATTTTAAATATAAAAATTATAATAGTTATAGAAATCATGGATTCAAAGGTTTAGTTTATTTGAATAAATTTACCATGCATAACATTTACAACATCAATCGTAAACATTTATTTAATCCATTTTTCTCTAGCTTATTATTGTCCTTCGAAAACTTCTTAGAACACATAATAAACAAAGGATATACATCAAAAAGGGGTGTGCTAAAAGCCCAGTAAGATGATAAAAATGAACAATATAAAAATGGGTGATCATAACCATAACATGGGAAAAGTATCATGAACATGAGAGGAAGCATTAATAAATGACTTGAATTGTGGTAGTGTATAAAAAATGAAACATCATGTCTTAGTGGTCATCTACCACACATAGTTTTGAACAATGATAACACCATGTTTAGATTTAATTTAAAATTTACTCATTAGATTCGTTACTTTATCCAATTCATTGGATAACTATATAATTACGGGAACACCTGTCATATTCAATCATTAATATTGCACTAAATAATTCCATGCGCACTAATTTCATCATAATATTTACATCATCGTGCATGCCACATTGAAAATCTATTAAACATGAACCTAAAATAACCCATGGAAATAAATGGGTTTCACATAATTATTTATAAATTCATAAACTATTTTTTCTCAAATTGAATAGGGAATATCATTATTATCATAGAACAACAAACAATGAGTTAAGAATGAAACAATCATTGAGAGGAAAAAATGGGTTGTTTATTTGAATGAATAGTTATTCTGGAAAACACTAGGTTTTTTTATAAAATATATTATATGAAATTTATATCCTAGAAAAAAAATAATGATGAATACTGGATTTTAAGTCATATCCATACTGAAAATGGGTTGAAGATGGAAAACCAAAATAAAGAGAGTTTTGTTTGAGAGTTTCCCCTAACCTTGTTTCTGAACGCTTTGTTCACATTAATTTCCTATATAATGACATTATATTCATTAATTAACAGTTAAATAACCTTTAATACATAAATATGGTTCATTATGGTTTCATTAAATGCTTTTATGGACCATTGGATGAGTTATAGATATTGAAATCATTTTTTGGGAATGTTCTTTTTGTAAGTTTTTTTAGACGGTTCACTTGTATTCATGAATGGAAGGTCATTTAAGACGTGGATAAAAAACCAGAATTTTAATTATATTTTATGTATGATGAAAAAGAACATGAAATGATCTTTTTAATAATTTTTTTATACCGTGAGAATGAATCATTAGATAAGAATTTAATGATGGTCGTTTGGGTTTATTCGTGCAGTTTTTCAACCACACCAAACTTGTTTTGATTAATCAATTAGTAATATGTACATAAGTTTGTTACATATCATAAATTATGATATAATAAAAATAACATAACATGGAACATCCATAAAAATGGTTTTATTACCAGATCTGAAGGTGGTAAAAAAAAACATGTTGTTCATTTCGGTGATAAATTGACACCTCACAAACAATGTTTTCCTTTCTAAAATATAAATAAGAGGATATGAGGGTTGGGTGATATATTATACCATTAGTATAACCAATTTACATTATATGTATGATTTTATAGTTTTCATACCATGTGGATGAGGATAGGTGAGTAGTGACTAAGAAAAGAACATGAAATTGAATGAAAATTAAAGGAAAAGAGAGAGAGGGGAATTACCACATGAATCACCTTTAAGACACCTTGGATTGGGATTTTTATGAGACCAAAAGAACATGAAAGCGGTAATGGGGCTAGGGGGATTTTGGGAAGAGTATAGACAAGTCTTGGAGCTTTAGATATTTGAAGAAATAAGGGTGTGAGAGGTGGTATTTATAGTAGAGGGGAGAGGGGGTTTCTCACTATTATATTCATTAATTTGTTATTTCTCTACAAGACAAGTAATCGTGATAATTCCATGACGAAGAATAGAAATAATTTCATGTTAGTTTTATCCAATTGGTCTTACATCAGTAGAAAATCATACATCACTCTATAATTAGTGGATTTAGATTACTTTATAAATTATAGTATTTCACTATTTATCAATAATTCATGCATTTCAAAAAAATCCCAAAAATTTAGCATAACCATTTTTTGATTTGTTGAATCCAAAAATAAACTAATTTTTTTCCAAAATAATTATTTAAAAATTATTAATGTTATTTTTAATAAAAATTATAATTTACGTGAAAATAAATATTTTAAAATTAAAACTGATTTTATAATTCTTTCAAAATTAACATAGGGTTTTATAAAATAATCTTCAAAACATAAGACATGCAATTTTTAATTTATGGCTACATTTTAGGAAAAAATATTTCTTTTAAATTAATTTATTATTTATAATTAATTATTTTTGACTTACAAGAATACAAAAACTAATATTATGGTCATATTATCACTTATAAGATACCTAAATTTTATATTTACGTTCATGGGTGAGGTTACTATTTTCAAAGGGTTTAATATTCATATGGTTCATATTAATATTCATAAGGGTCGTATTACTATTCATAAGGTTAGGTTACTATTCGCTGAAAAATTATTGTTTTAATGTCGGATTCCGAACATCTTATTGATCCCAACTGTGTATGTTAGATTTTTGAAATTCAAAACATAGAAGTGGAAAAATTGTGTTTAATGGTCACATAGTATTTAGTATCATTATATTCTGTTGTGTTTCCTAATGTGATTATACATTAAGGGATAATTATTATAAGTGAATTCGATTTATAAAACTTTGGGTTATTAAATTATTCCACCCTTATGAAATTTCACCCTCAAAATTTCATATTACATAAATAGGTGAGGGGACTTATCCATCATCACCACCTATGGTTCCCAAGATTCTTCTTCAAATTTATGGTTCCTTTAAAAAACGATTACAATGATTGTTGTCTTGTATCATAGAACCTTATCCATCTGGTCTAGAATCATCTCTAGATGCTCCCCATAAGAGAGATCATATTCCAGCTATACCACCTCTGAGTTTAGTACATATGATGGATCTAGTATGTACATCCTCAAATGTGATATGTGAAACACATCATGATCTTGGGCCATATTTTGTGGAAGTGAAATCTGATAGGCGATGGATCTTATGCGGTTATGGATCACTAATTGGCCAATGTACCTTGGGATTAGCTTCCTGTTCTTCCAAAAATAGAGGACTCTCTTCCATGGTGATATTATATGGAAGTATTTATCTCGAACGTCGAACACTAATTCCATATGACGGTTGTCAACATATATCTTTTTCCGACACTTAGAAACTTTGATATGATTTTGGATAGATTCAAGCATACTTATCATATCGTTTATAAGATCATAACTGAGTAACATTCTTCCTCAAACGTCATCCCACTAGGATAGAGATCTACATCTTCTTCCAAAGTGAGCATCATATGGAGCCAATTGAATACTCGAGTAGAAGACATTGTTGAATAAGAACTCAACCAATAGGAGATGTTGATCCCATCAACCATTAAATTCTAGAGAATATGATTTTAATATATCATCGAGCATCTAAATAGTCCATTCAGATTGGCCACTAGTTTGGTGGTGATAGGTCATACTTAAATTCAATTCAGAACTCAAGGCATGTTGAAGACTCCTCTATAATTATATGTGAAGTTGGGATCACAGTCAGAGAAAATAGAGAGTTTAACACTATGAAGTCTCACCACTTATTTCACATATATCATTACATTTTATTCAATAGATAGATCTTCCCGAATAGTGATAAAATGGGAAGTCTTGGAGAGTCAGCCAACAACAACTAATATCACATTATTTCCCTCAGATGTCTTCGGGAGACCTGTGGAAATGTCTATAGTGACATTATCCCATATCCAGATGAGTATATTAAATGGTTTCATCATACATTTAGACTTTTATCCCTATACATTAACTAGCTAATATACCATTCAAATTGATATATATTCCACAATATCCTACTTAATGTTATCCCACCAGAAAATTTCTCAGAGATCTATCTTCATCTTTGTGCTACTATGATGGATAGAGAATGTTGGGATATGTGTATTGTCTAATAGATCCTTCTTTATCCTGGGTGATGATGCAAAACAAAATTGTGTTCAAAAATTAATCACACCATCATCATCTATATGGAATCCATGTGTCTTCCCTTCCTATACTGTATTAACCATCTTTTGTAACTCTGCATCATCCATATCTACCTCCTTAATCATTTGTTGGAGTAATGGTTGTGCAATAATTTAGGAAAGATATGATGAATCCATTACCCTTATGATTTCAAAATCTGTCTTTTACGTATCCAAGAGGATATTTTATTACTCAAACCAAAACATGGATAGAGTAGTATTATCGTTTCTGTAATGAGAATCAGCTACATTGTTTACATTTATAGAATGAAAGTAAATAGAGAAATCATATTCCTTGATTAGATCTAACCAACTCATTTGATGTATGTCATGCTCCTATTGTGTGAATATATGATTTTGGATTTTCTTGATCAATGTATTTGTCACACTTCTCAGTATAAAGGTTGTGCTACTAGATTTTCAAGGAAAAAATACAGTGTCTAGATCCAGATGATGTGTCGGGAAGTTCATGTCATGGATCATCAACTATTGTGAGGAATATTCTATCACATTATCATATTGCATGAGTATACAATCCAATCCATTGTTTGAATCATCATTTTATATCACAAAAAATTATCCACTCTTTGGTAATGTGAGTACAGGTGCAGTTATCAGCCTTCTCTTTAGCTCCTTGAAGCATTCCTCACATTCATCTATCCATACATACTTTAGTTGTTTCCTTGTTAACATAGTAAGTTGTCTTTAAAATAATAATTAATTTCCCACAAAACATCAGTAGTTTCCAGCTAATCCATAAAAAGTATGGATTTCAATGACACTAGAGGGTATGGGCCACTCCCCAATCACCATTGTTTTTGAAGGGTCCATATAAATTCCCTCGCTTGTGATCACATATCCAATGAATGTGATTTTATTTATAAAAAAATCGCACTTTTTGAACATGGTGTACAACATAACCATTATCAATGTCTCCAACAGAAGACTTAGAAGTTCTTCGTCTTCGTCCTTTATCATGGAGTATATGATTATATTATGGATATACACTACAAAAAACATGTCGAGGTAATGTCTAAAGAATATATTCATCAAATATAGAAAGATTTAAAGGGAATTACTAAGTCCGAAGTGAATCACCAGAAACTCATAGTGCCCATACCTTGTACAAAAGGATGTCTTCTGAATATCCTTCTCCTTCACCTTTAGATGATGATATCCAGATGAAGATCCACCATTGAGAACTATTGATCTCCTTTTAAATGATCAAATAAGTCATCAATACATGGAAGAGGATACTTTTTATTTGTCATGATATTATTGACTTTCTGATTATCGATACATACCCCTATTAATCCAACCTTCTTCTTCACAAAGAGCACTAGCGCACCCTAAGGTGATGGACTAGGGAATATGAACCCGTTTTCCAATTTCTCCTGTTGCTAGTTCTTAAACTCATACAATTCATTAGGAGTCATCCTATAGGGATACTTTGATATTGGAGTAGCTCTGGGTTTGAATTATACTGGGAACTATCCCTCATGGTCTTGGGTAATTACGGGAAATTCTTCAAGAAATCAATCATTGTATTCCCTAATGATGGGAATTTCTACAAGGTTATCACTTTATTATGACAAAACCATTTGGGAGATGTATTATTGTTAATAGGGAATCAATACCCACAACATTGATGGATTTTCTAAATGAGATTCATGATCCTATTTTCATTTGTAGAGGATCATGGTATGGTTCAGAATATGAAAATATATTTCATTTTTTGATAGTTTATATGTGATCTATATAACGAGATCCAGCCCATTCCAATTATAGCATCAAATTCCACCAAGGGAAATGTCATATGAATTTCTAGAGGAATATTACCACATACACCAACAGGAGAAGCTGAAAAAACATGGGTTGTAATAATTTCACCACTTGGTGTTTTTATTGATATCTCTACCTTATGGTTTAGGGGTTTCGATTATATATTTTTGGAAAACATAAAAGATATAAAGAAATGCGTAGAACCATAATCAAATAACACTTTTTCCATTTTTGAGTGAATAAGAGGTGTAACTTGTACAACTTCATTATCTTACACCACTTACTAAATAGTGATGACATAAACCTTCCCTTGTTCATTTTTCATTAGTGGAAGCTGACACTGATTAGCCTCGAGGACTTGATGTTTAGGGAACTGGCTTGTATAGTTCCATTTCTCTCTCCAAATTTATCATTGGACCATGGGTGGTTCTCTCTATTCCACTAAGTTCACCTTCCATTTCATTTCTTTTTGAAACTATTCATTATGATGTTCTTCTTTTTCACACATGAAGCATTTCCACGTCCCATTGACGCAGATCCGATGATGTATCCTCCCATATTTGAGGCATGTTGGTCGTTATGTTTTCTCCCACTTTTATCATTAGATCCTCCATCATGAAACTCCATAATTTTTTTCTTATCAACATATCCATTGGACCATTATAAAAACACAATCTCCACTTTGAGAGCACGTTGAATAACTTCTTCATAACTCCCAAAGTATCTAATTGAAAGAGCCATCTGAAGGTTTTGTTTTAATCCACTAATGAATCTATCAATTTTGATATCATTTTTGATAACAATACACAATGCATACATGGAAATAATTTTGAAACTAGCTTCATAGGTTGTGACATATTCACATTTATTTTTCTTTAGTTCTATGAATTCTCTATCCATATTCATATGAAGTGTTCGTGGGAAATACTTATTAAGAAACATGATATTAAAGTCTTCACATTCCATCTCATCATTTTCATCCCTTGTATTTGTGTTATTAATCAAATCCCACCATTGATCGGCCTCTCCATCTAGATGATAAATGGCCAGAGTCAACTTCACTGCATCAGAATAGTGAAGCACAGAAATAATCTTCTCCAATGATTTGATTCACTCTTCCACAACAAGTGGATCTAATAATCTACTAAATGTCAGTGGTTATTGCCGCCTTAAACACTAAATTTCTAGATTCTCCCTCATTGGTGAAGGAGGATATTAAACATTATTTAGGATATTTTTCATAACCTAAGATTACATGGATTGAATCTCCATGATGTTTTTAACTCCATCTCCTAAGGCATTGGGGATGTCATATCAAGAATCGCTGCATTGTCCCTCGCATGGGTTGTTGGCATAATTTCCACTAGTTCACACCATTTAGTAAAATAGAAAAGGATAGATTAAAACATAAGTCAACAATTCATGATTAACATATTCATTTGTTCAATTTAAAATAAAATAATATCTTATATGATCCATTTATTTAACAATGTTTCTTGTGTGCTTATTGTACATAGTCTCATATTAGAGGTTTCTATAGGGTTCAGTAATCCTAATTCTAAAATTGTGAGAACTGGGTCCCAATAAAAGTATAGAAACCCCATATTAACATGGCCATCAGGTCCTGGCCCACCAAGTACCACCAGTTTCCCCACCAACACATGGTCCCCAACCTGGGGCCCACCCACATGCCTGAATGGTTCATCTGACTAATGATTGTCCCCAAATACCAACACATGTCCTTTCCAATGTTCATTTTCCCCTCTCACACACTTCCTAAGAAACCTATCAAAAGGTCACCCATCCTGATCACTTCTCTGAGCCAAGCATACCTAACTGTGAAGTTCTAATCAGATAGGCTCTTGAAAAGAAAGTTAATCCTTGTTAAAATGAGTTATATGATTTAGTATTTTAACCCTTTATCATTATAGGTTCTTAAATTCAACCCCTTTAGATCGCAATGTCCTCGTTGTTGGCCCTACATCTCAACCAAGGCAGTGCTCAACACTTAAGGTTGGGTTCCTCCACTCATACCAACTATAGCGGCCCTTCCTATTATTACATTACTATTACATCATTTAAATGATAAAAAACATAATATTGTTACAAATATATGATACAAAGGGTTCATGTCTTGGGATAACTATAACCATTAGTATCATTTTAAACATCAAACAAAAAGTTTATTTAATTCATTTTCTTCTATCTACATACTACCCCTTGAAAAATCTGAATTACACATAATCACATGGGGATATACATAAAAAAAAGGTGAGATAAAATCCATGTAAGAGGATAGACATGAAAAATAAAAAAATGGGTGAAAATAACAATAACATAGGAAAATAAGCATGAACATGAGAGGTAGCATTAATTAATTACATGAAATTTGGCAATGCATAAAAATGAAACACCATGTTTTAGGGGTCATCTACAACACATAGTTGGGGAAAAAGAGAGAATAATGTTCACACATCATTTCACATTAACACATGATATTCATCACATTACCAAATGAAATAGAGGGTTGAAAATTCTGGGTGCACTCGTCGCATTCAAACATTCTATATTACGCTATATAATTTTGATTGAACATGTCTCATCATAACAATTACATCCTCTTATATACCACATTGAGAATATGTAAAATTTGAACGTTGAAAAAAAATTTAATGAAATGGGTTTCAAATAATTAATAATATAATAATTTACATTTAGTTCCCAATATAATGAGGTAATATCATTCTTGACATTGACCTAATAACCATGAGTGACGAGTGAAACAATCTTCGATAATTGAAAACGGTGTGTTTATTTGAAAGGAAAGTTATTTTAAAAAACGCTACATATTTCATAAAATCAATTAGATAATAATTATGTGTTTGAAAATTAATGAAAATGATGAATAAATAAGTTTTAAGACATATTCATATTGAAAATGGGTTTAATATGGAAAACGCAATGAAATAGAGTTTGGTTTGAGAGTTTCCCCTTACCTTGTATATGAAGACATTCTTCACGTTAATGTCATATATAATAAAATTATATTAATTAATTAGAAATTAAAAAACCATTTATGCTTTAATATAGTTTAATTTGGTCTCATTAAGTTATTTTATGTTAATTTGGATGAGTTATATAGTTAAAATTCATTGTTTAGGAATGTATATTTTTGTTGTCTTCTTGAACGGTTCACTTGTATTAAAGAATTCATGTCCATTTAAAATGTGGATAACCATCTAGAATTTTATTTATATTTTTTTATTATGTTATATCACTTTAAATTATCTTATATATAATTTTTTTAAATACCATAAGAATGAATCATTACATAATAATTTAATGTTGATTGTTTGGGTTAATTTGGGCGGGTTTTCGACCACAAAAAACCTGTATTGGTTAATCATTTATTAATATGTAAATAAGTTAGTTCTATATCATTATAAAGGATATAATAAATATAACATAATTTGGTTCACCCAAAAAAGTGGTTTCATGAACAGATCTGGGGGTGGTAATGGAAAAAAGAAAACACGTCGTTCCTAAAGGTGAAAAATTAACACCTCACAAACAACGTTTTCCTTTAAAAAATAATTAGAATAGGTGAAGGGGTTAGGATGATATATTATACCATTATTATCATAAAATAGATTATATGTAATATAATGGAGTTTCCATAAACTTTGGATAAGGATAGGTGGTGATAGATTAAGAAAAAAACATGAAATTGAAAGGAAATTAATGGAAAAGGGGAATAGGGGAATTACCTCATGAATCCCCCATAAGGAACCTTGAATTGGTCTTTTGATGATACCAGAAGCTCTTAGATGTGTGGGAGGGCTATAGAAGATTATTGGACAGATTTTTCACATGTATGGGACCCTGATAGGTGTGATTAAATGACGGTGTTAGGGGTGGTATTTATAGTGGTGGGGAGAGGGGGTTTCTCAATATTATATTTAGTAATTTACTATTTCTCCACAAGAAAAGTAATCATGATTAATCCATGACCAATAATAGTACTAACTTCATGTGACTTGGAAACAATTGGTATTATACAACATAACATCATATATAGTAACATAATTAGTGGATTTAGATTAATTTGTAAATTATAGTATTTAACTATTCATAAAAAATCAACTATTTCAATACAATCCCAAAAATTCACCATAACTAATTTTTGATGTATAGAATCAAAAAATGAACTCCATTTTTTCAAATATGAATTCTAAATATGATTAATTCAATTTTTAATTAAAATCAAAATTTATTTTGGAGATACAAAATTTAAAATTAGAACTGATTTCATAATGCTTTCAAAAATTACATAAGGTCTTATATATTTATGTCAAAACTAGAAGACATAGAACTATTAATTCATGAAAATTTTTTATGAAAATAATTTATCTGCTAGATTAATTAATTAATCATAATTAATTATTTATGAAAAAATGAATACCAGTACTTTTACTATGGTCATAATATCACTTATACGATGCCTGATTTTTATTTATAAATTCATGGGCGAGGTTATGTTTGCCTTTTAAAACTCTAAACATCTTACAGATCACAATCGTGTATTTCATATATTCAAAATTCAAAACACAGAAGTAGATAAATATGGTTTAATTCTCACATTGTATTTAGTATCATTATATGTCATTTATTTTCTTAATGTGATTTTACTTTATGGAATAATTATAATATGGGAATTCCATTAGTAATACGTTTGGTCGTTATATAGGGAAAACACAATGTTATGATCTCAACTATGACCACATATTTATGATCAGATATTCTACTGTGGAGTTATTCACATTTTAAGAGTAAAATAATTTACATGATAAAATATATGTAATTTTTTTTAAATCACAATGTCGAGGCTCTTACCGAAATGGAACCCCGCACAAAACTAGAACCTTACATCAGAATGTTTTTCATAAATTTTACAAACTCTAAGAGGTCAATCCTGATTCTCTAAAAGTTAATTGTTATGTATTTTGAAATTGATTTAATTTTAAAATTTCATTTTGAAATTGTTTTGTAAAACATAGTTGAGAAAATATATTAAATTTTATTTTCATATAAATTCCTTTATTTTATCCTTAGAAAATGAATGATTTGATTAAAAACTCATTTATTAGTTTATAATGTTATGTTGGAATTTTGATATGGAAAATTGTGAAACTTAATGTTGAACATTTTGGAATTAATTTCCTCATTTATTGATTGTTATTAGAACACATGAATTATTATCTAGTAAGTGAGTGATTTGTGACCACACTCCATTTATTCATTATAAAATTAATTAACATTAGTAAATAAGGTCACATCTGTGATGGGATAGTGACGATTCCTATTATTCCAGTTTTAAGGACATGTTTACATATACTGTTTTCAGTCTCTTATTTGAGTGTGTGGGGGTATTGAAAGATAGAAATGTCATAATTGTTGGTGGATGACCATGTTTTATGTTCTTGATTTATTTTTGTATATATGTAATTGATTTTAAACCTTTTTAAAAATCCCATGTGAATTTATATAATTTATTTTATATTAAAAATTAATTAATCTATTTTTTAAAATATTTTTATCATTAAAAATGTAAAACATTATTTATTTAAAATATTATTTTGTACATCAATTCATTCATATTAAAAATGAAATCATCACTTGATTAGTTAATATGGAATCTTATTATAGAATCCATGGTGAGAAACAACTATGATTCTAGGGTAACCAATACATATCATTTAGGGTAATTTTATATTTCTCTCTTATATGTTTCATCAAGGTTAACAAACCACATAGAGATGGTTATTCTTATTGATCCTTGGGACTAGGATATTGGTATTAGTTTTTAATTAGATTGATTATCTTTCATTTTCCAACTACTTTTTGGTTGTATTTTTGGTCATTTATTCCTATTACGTTTCTGATATAGTTCTCCCTATTGTTTTTTATTATTAGAATACTAAGTGGTTAATGTTCTTATATTTTCTATATTGAAAAATTGTTCCCTGCTTTATCATGTATGATGACAGTCTCATGTTTCCAACCACTAGGGATAGTGAATTCCCTTTGAGATATGCTAGTTTTGTCTCAAGTATCATTATACTAGGGTATCTGAGATGGTTCATGACAATGTTGTATCAATTGATATTTATGAGTCATACCTTGATGTAAGTATGTATTTGAGTAATCTTGTCATGATTTAGTAGCTAGTTGTGATGGGTTTCCTAGATAACTCTTACCACAGTAAACATTATTTAACTCGGTCTTTTTCATGAAAGGAATATTGAAGATTAGTTATTTTATTTTCCATAATTTTTCTTTTTATATAATGAAATCCATATATTTATTGTTAAATCTGTAGGGATTACTATTTCTTATTTCTCTATTTGAGAGTTAATTTTAGGACTTTAGTGATGCATACTAATATTTTGTAGCATCATTCATATGAAAATATGTGTGAAAAAACCCTAGGAGGATATTAGTAATGAACCTCTTTAAGAAAATCCTCAAATGGATCAGAGTATGGTTGAGGATATTATGCCTTATTTCCATGCTTTAGGACAAGTACCTACACTTGTTCCCACTCAGGCTCCACATGTGGAACCTCAGAGAAATGACTTCAGAATTCATTATTCAATGTTCCTTAAAAAACACTATAATTACAGGGCTATAATAATCCTAAAATTGATGAGGATTGGTGGAGAAATAATGTGATTCTATTTGATTTCATGGTAACAAATAAGGAGATCAGGTTGATATGTCAAAACATCAATAAATAGGGGTCTAGAAGGAGTTGGTTGTACTTTATGGTGACAGTGAAAATTCATGAGGGATTATAGTGGAACAATTATAGGGATTGTTTCACCAACTAGTTCTATTTTGATTCAATGGTGTTTTGTAAGGCTACAGTTTTTTTCAAACACAACCAGGATATGAGGATCGTTAAGGAATATGAAAATAACTTTACTGAGATTTTTTTCACATCATATTTTATCAAATGATAAGATGAAAACTCTAAGGTATGATATGGGAATATTTCCTAATATTCATTCTCATATTTTCTTGCTAAATATACCTTTTCATGGTGATGTTCTGGACATAAAATTAATGGATGAAAATGACCTGGATTATTAGTTATGGTTTATGGGATTACCATTTCTCCTAGGTTCATTTATATGAATTACACTAATGGAAGAGTAATTGTGATGATTATCATGGATGTTCTAGAAAATAGGTTTTTTCAAGACCTCCAATAGTTCCTGGAAGAATTCCATATATATTCTACCATTATTGGATGAGTGGTAATTATAAAATTGTCTCCACTATGGCACATAGAATATGTAGTTTTTTTGGACTCTCAAGTCACTTGGGGAATTTCTACCATGTCATTAATTCTATATGTAATGGTACATGGTCATCAATACTATATAAAGTTGTAGTTCAATCAAATGATCGATAAAAAATGTGGTTCCGGCTACATGCATCATGAATTTAGCTTCTTCCTTTGGTAGAACATTCTATAGATATTGTAGATACATGTTCAGTGACTGTGATAGGTACCTTTACTATATATTCATCATTAGTGGTTTCTTTATTTGTTATCGGTACATCACATATGTTTTTCAATTCATAATGTGAAGCATATTAATCTTTATACATAGATTTTATCTTCTTTGATGGATATTAATAAATGCCATATAATGAATAGAGTGGGGGGTCTTCATTGTCCTACTTTTGTTTTCTCATTAATAGATATCAATATTTCTAGGTAAATTATTATTATTTAAATAAAACCTATTGAAATAATTTTTGTGATGGAATGGATCATGGCTAATAATTCCAAGATTGATTTTTTTCTTCAATGATTCCTCCTTACATTTTCTGATGGGATGTTACATGTATTTTAGTGGGAATGGGACCCAAGGTCTATTTCATACCTACCATATCATATGGAGTTTTGGAAATTAATATATGTGTTTTATTTTTATATGGAGTGAGAATATTTTGGTGATTAAATCCCTCATGTAGTTATCGAGTTTCTGGACGTTTTTCCTTCTCACGAATCTAGTTTTCCACTGGTAAGCGAGGAATAGATTTTGGTCATTTTAGTTTGTGGTACTCGGCCATATCTATTACTTCTTAATGAATGTCACCAGCTAAAATGAAATATCTAATGACTTATTGGATGGTTTTCTCAAGAATTTCTATATAGGCCTGACTGTGTCTTCTTAGGAAACACCTATTCTCTTTTCCATGAAATCTATTGGCTTGCATCACCAGTGTGTTGATTATAAAAAACTCATCAGACTTATGGTAAAGAACAAATATATGATGCCATGGATTGATGATATTTTTGAATATTTGAAAGGGGAATTTTTTTTATCAAAAATGGTACTTTTATATTTTTACCATCATTAAAGAATGAATGAATATGATATTCATAAAACCACCTTTTGAAGTAGGTGTGGAAATGATCCTCCAGTCATTACATGTTTAATGAAAATGATCTTCCAGGTATATCCAATAACTTTTTTATCGGTATTTATGAATGAAATCATTGATTAATCTATGAATGAGGAGGATCATCTATGTAATTTTAGTGTAGTTCAAGAATTATTGATACATCACTATATTTATTCCAATATAAAAAATTTAATTTTTGGATACATGAAGTGATGTTCTTTGGATACATGGTGTCAAAACATGGTATTTATGTTGATCCTGAATGGTGAAATTTATGATAACATATAAGAAAACATGTAATATTTTTAAGATTCAATGATTCATGGGTTGAGTTGGATATCAGCATATTTTTGTAAAGGAATTATGATAGTTGGATTCTCTTATGTCTAATATTACTCAGAAGGGAATAAAGATTTATTAGTGTGATAAATGAATAAATTATTTTGTTGAACTGAAATCCCAGTTGAAAACAGCATCATTGTTGACACTTTCAATGGATAGGTAGTTATATGTGGTCTTATATTACAAATTAGGTTTTGGTTTGGTATGTGTTCTTCACTTGGGTGATCATGTACTTGAATATGGATCTCATTAGATTATGCTACATGAGAAGTATTACCTAACCCATGTACTTGAACTTGCAACTATGATGCATGCAATTAAGAGTTTGCTGCATTAACATATTTGAAAATGATTTAACTTGTCTTTTGACGACATGATCTTGAGTTATATCTTCTTTAATAAATATTTAAATATCCACTAGAGGAGTTGATTGGAGAACCTAAAATCATTTTATTTTGGCATCACCTTTAACTGAGTGAAAGAGAATGTAGTAACATACTCCATGAGCCAGACACATCCAACAAAAGTCGTGAAATAATCATTGGAGGAGTTGATGTTGATGGATCTTTTTTCGGAGTTACATGTTGGGGTCTGAGAATCTATGGTAGACGATTCCATGGCCACTGTTATATTGTCAATAACTCTTCATCAGATGAATCTTCATGAAAAATAGCTTCATAATGGGTTTTATATTATTAGAGACTCTATTAATGGTGGGACACCATGTTTAATAGGTCATTATTCATAGAGGGTATTTTATGTTATATGAATATTTTTAATGTAATGGTATCATTTAGAAAATCTAGGATAGGTTATTTTAAGAATTCTTAGTGGAAAGTTAACCAAGTAACCCCAAAGATTTTCTTTGACTTATTGTGATGGGTTTTTGTACCAGAAACGTGATGGGGAATTGTTGATTATGCCCCTAGTTTTAGTACATGAAAAAAGATCATTGTTCAGAAATAGAGACATTCAGGTTTTCTTTAGTCACATCCAGTGCATTATTTTATCTGTTATGTGATCAACATTGAGTTTTTGGTTGGGTTTCCATTTAACATGGAAAAGAGCAATGTGAGATCAATTATGATTTATAGGCTGACCATATTATCTTACTTTATATGCATTCATGATAAAATCAAATTTTAAGAGTTGTGAAAAATCTATGTGAAAAATATTTATCTTTTACATGGAGTTCCATTATCTATATTTTCAAATAGATATCAACATTTTATTTCTATATTTAGGAGGGGAATTCAAGAGGAATTGTGATCTCATGTCCGTTTGATTACGAAATACCATACATAATAAAATGACCAGATAGAAAAACCTATACTGATTATTAAGTATATGTTTTATGCAAGTGTCATTGAAATTAGTTGATAATGGGATGACCATATAATGATATTTGAGTATTTAATGAAAATATGTATTGTTCTTCTATAAAAATGGGTCCTTTAGAGGACTTGTATTGTCAGCCTTGTAAATCTTCCTTGTGTTAGTAAGATATCAGTGAAAGTAACTTTGTTGGATCGAGCATGGACCAATAGTAGATTGAAAATTTTAATTGGATTCATCATATAATATTGGTGAAATAGAGCACGTATAAATAATATTCTAATCATCATCACATGTTGATATAATTCTTATTTTTCCATCATGTGTTCTTGGAAGTTTCACCACATTTTCTTCATCAACAGCTAGGGTGGAAATAATAGCATTATACTCATTTTGTGGATCCTTTGGGTTTTTTGAGAAGGTGGGGAAAGTGGGTTGAAATTTTTTACATCCTCCACAACTGATGTCAATACATATGGTTTTCATTGAGTCTCAACTACATAGGAAAAATTCTGATCCATCCCATGTTTTGAGTTGTATTGATCTTTAGGTTTTGAATGATTTTTCTCTAACTCACCATCTATCAGGATAGTTGATTCTGAAGCCAAGGTACCTATTGGGAGGATTATACCCTTAGTTTGAGTATTGTAGAAGCAAAAATTTTATATTCATGAGACGTGGTAGAGGGGGTAACTGATGAGAGATTAGATACCTCATATTTTTGAAATGGAATCTTTTTAATGATATTTCTTGGGGAAAATATTTTCTATGGGTGATATGTTATGGAACACTATTGTTTTTTATGTTACCCTAAATCTCATGTGAGTGAAAACAGTGTACACCCAATAAGGGAGGTTTTCAAAGTTGGAACATGATTTTAAAAACCATGTTACCGCCTAGTATAATCCATGAACCTTAGAATGAAGGGGAACACAAATTAGAGAAAATGAACATTCAAACAATGCAGCCTACCCAGCTAGACATGTTCACTAGATTTAATTATTCAAACCATTATTAAAAATTTCCTAATCCCATATTTTTTGACCCTAAATGTTCCCCAATTCATCATAGAACCTATTTTCTTGGACATGGAAGGTCTAAAAGGCAAATTTTGGATCCTAAAAACATTTCCAAATGAGGATCAATTCTAGGAAAACATCATTTGATCTCCACCGGGTATGTTAGTCATATCCTCCTAGTATCACTCGATATATTCCTCTATTCTTATTTGAGATTAATATATCTTAATGTTGTTATGTGAACTAATTTATATTGTTTTAGATCTTGAATATAGTTTCAATTCTTTGATCTCTATTTTTTACATTCTTCATTGGATATTCCCATTGTGGGATTTGTGAGATCTGATCTATTTTTTTCGTTAGGTGGTTCCATATATTATATAAAAATTGATTTAAACCCATGAATCCGGATTTAATCTCAATTTATTTCAATTATATTGTGGAAATTTAATTTTTATGAAATTTATTTTCAAAAAATTCCAATTAAGATGAATTTCGATTTAAAGGTGATTTTTCATGAATAAATGGGGAAACCCCCAACTGCATTGAATGAGGTTGTGATTTGAAATTAATTGAATTGTGAATTTTTTTATTATAATTTGAAATTGATTTTAGAAAAAAGAAAAAATAATATTTATAAATACCCATTTTTTTAATCATATAAAAAGAAAATATTTCATTAAAACCACATGTAATTGTATTTAAGTTGAAATTGAAATATTGAAATGGAAAATGGGGAAATTGTATTATGAAAAATTTTGAAATTATTTTAACATTTAGTGATTATTGTTATAGAATAATAATTCCTAATTAATTAGTGATTTATTTGGTACAACACACTATTGTTTATTTACAACTCAAATGAATCCTAGTGTCGTAGGGTACATCCTTGATTGGATAGTGATGAGTCATCTTTGTCCAGTGTATGAGGGATACGTGTACACATATTGTAATTAATCACCTATTCAAGTGTGTGAGGGTCACATAACATGGAAGTATTATTCAATTTGGTAGATGACCTTGTTTCTCATTATTGATGTATTCATATATACATGAAATTTATTATAAAATGTTTTACACATTCCTAGAAAATTTTTAAAAACTATTTTATGTTAAATGTTAATTAATCCATTTTTTGAAATATTCAGATCATTTCAAATGTAAAGAAGTATTTTTTTTAAATATGTTTTTATGATTCCATGTGAATTTATAAAAAATCAAAAACATGAATTTCTTAAATAGTTTTTCATCTTATTAGGGAATCCTTCATGAGACACTATATAGAATTTAACTCAAAGCCAACCTATGACATAAGATGTTTTTAGATTATATTCTTCTTGGTTCGATCATGGGAAAAGTGACACAATGAGATGGTTCTTATTGTTTATCCTTGGAAATATAGAGTTCTATTCATTGGGACTTGTCTTGTCTACCTTCCTGCATTCTGGTACTTTGTTGTTGTTCTTTGGGTAATTTATGCATATTTGGTTTCTAGTGCAGTTCACCCTGTAGAGTTTTCTTTTTAGTGTAATGGCTTGTAATAGATCATCCTTTGTTTCTATTTATTAGCAGTTTCATTTTTAGATTTTATGAATCTAGATGCTATTCACCAACCCAAATAGATCGGGAATACCCTTCAGGATATGTTAGTGTGTGATCGGGTATCATGGTACCAGGTTATCCGAGCTAGTTTGTAACATTTAATCTTATGTTCCACATAAAAGTTTATACGAACTATATTTCAATGGTTATAAGTTGCAATAAAAACATGTATCATACATATTTAACTATTATTTTATAATGACAAAATTAAAATAATTATATGAAGATAAAACTATTAATTAAAGAAAACTCTAATTTTAAAAAATCCTTAAATATAGTAAATTATATAATATTATGTATATATATATATAACTTATAGAATAGATAATCTATTTATATCATTGTTTCCGATGCTTTCTCCGGGGCGCGCGCATCCGTCTGTGGAGGGCGCGCAGCTGTTGCCCCGCATTCCCGCTTTCCAAAGGCAGGCAACATTCGTTCCTTGTTCAGGTACGTCTGCTCCTTGATCGAAACAGGATGATGGGATGTCGGTTCTTACTTCTGTGGATTCCTCCTTAGAACTCGTCACCTAGTCTGGGTCTCCCTTATATATTTAATACGTTGTTCATGAATCTCATTCCCGGTGCCATATCTTCACGAACACCGGTTAATTACACTACCTCTGACAAGACTTTCCATAGGGTCTTGACGTGGTAGCGACCTTCAGTCAGAGTAGACGAAAACATCAGGCATGTCAGGGAATCCTTGGGTGCATGGACATTGGGGAACATGTATTCTTCCTCATGAGATGGCATCTCAAGGGTGCATAACCCGAGGCATGTATCTGAGGTTTTCCTCAGCTTCCCGTGTTTAACACAGGGTATGCAGCATGTTTAACGTCTTCCAAAGATGGTTACGCCAATGGCATTCTATCAGAGGTTTTCCTCAGGCATCTCATGTTTATAACGAGGTAGGCCGCGAGTTTAACGTCTTGCATAGACAAAATAAGGGTGACCAGAATATCCAATGAGGACGGATCCGAGGTGGTGCACTCCCTAGAGGGGAAAAGGGTGATGAATCGGGGTGTACACAGAGGAAAACGACCTGGAGATATGATGGGGCTTACAAGTGGAAAGCGGCCCATGCTACACTAGGAGCAGTGGGGAGGTGGATGGAATGATCCCACCGGGATGTGGCGGCCTGGATGAGAATCAGGATGGGTGATGGATGGATGAATGAATTGGAAGGGGAATGAAATGGGAGCATCGCAAGGGTGACAACGAAGTTGGGATTGAGCCTTGAAGAGGCCTCCTACATATCCCCGTGGCATGGAATCAAAGTCTGCGTAGTTCGGGATGGTGCCGGTGAACCGACGTGAAGTTGGACCTTGGCCTGATGGAAGTCGTCAGTGAACAGACGTGAAGGTGGACCTTGGTCCGATGAGCATCGTCATCGAACCGACTTGAAGGTGGACATTGATCCAATGATCATCGTCAGTGAACCGACGTGAAGGTGGACCTTGGTCCGATGAGCATCGTCAGCGAACCGACGTGAAGGTGGACATTGATCCGACGAGCATCATCTGCGAACCGACGTGAAGGTGGACCATGGTCCGATGGATGTCGTCAGCGAACCGACATGATGGCGGACATTGGTCTGATGAGCATCGTCAGCGAACCGACGTGAAGGTGGACCTTGGTCCGATGGAAGTCGTCAGCGAACCGACGTGAAGGTGGACCTTGGTCCGATGAGCATCATCAGCGAACCGACGTGAAGGTGGACCTTGCTCCTATGAGCATCATCAGCGACCCGATGTTAAGGTGGACCTTGGTCCAATGAGCATCGTCAGCGAACTGACGTGAAGGTGGACCTTGGTCCAATGAGAGATGGGCTTGAACCTTGGGGAGGCTTCCTACGTACCATGCCATGACATGGATCAAAGAACTCGTAGTTCAAAGGGTTTCATCGGTGAACCGACGTGAATGTAGACCTAGGGGTCCACTAGTGGTGGGCTTTAACCTCATGAAGGCTTCATACGTACCATGCCTTGACATGGATCAAAGTCCTCGTAGTTCGGATTGGTCACAACGGCTTGCCATTAGACTCGAATACAGTTTAACGTCATGCTGGATGAGAGTGAACCCTGAGGTGAATGAACGATGTGCAGTGGAATTGAACCTCATGGAGGCTTCCTACGTACCATGCCTTGACATGGATCAAAGTCCCCGTAGTTCGGAATGGCGGTGGGTGTCGGCGAGCCGACATAAATGAGGGACCTTGGCCCGATGGGAGTTGGGCTTGAACCTCTGAGACGCTTCCTATGTACCATGCCTTGACATGGATCAAAGTCCCCGTAGTTCGGGAGGGAATGGGTGGCTTGGCACACTGACAAGGAGACAGTCCGGGCCAATGATTATTGGGCTTGAACGTCAGGAAGGCATCCTACGTACCATGCCATGACACGGATCAAAGTCCTCATAGTACGGGTTGGTCGAAACGGCTTGCCGTCGGACTGGAATACAATTTAACGTCATGCTGGTCGAGAGTGAACCCTGACGTGAATAAACGACGGGAGATGGGCTTGATCCTCGTGGAGGCTTCCTACGTACCAAGCCTTGACATGGATCAATGTCCCAGTAGTTTGGGATGGTGGTGGGTGTCGGCGAACCAATGTAAATGAGGGTCCCTGGTCCGATTGGAGTTGGGATTGAACCTCTGAGAGGCTTCCTACATACCATGCCTTGACATGGATCAAATTCCTCGTAGTTCGGGTGGTTGAACACGATGTGAATAAACGACCGAGTGGTGGGTCTGAACCTCTGGCAGGCTTCCTACATTCCATGCCTTGACATGGATCAAAGTCCTTGTAGTTCGGGTGGGCTATGCAGTTTAATGTCACGCGGGACAAGGGCGTACAGTTTAATGTCATGCCAGACGAGGGCATGCAGTTTAACGTCATGCTGGACGAGGGTGAAACTCGACGTGAATGAACGACCGAGTGGTGTGGCTTGAAACTCATGGATGCTTCCTACGTACCATACCTTGACATGGATCAAAGTCCTCGTAGTTCACTAAGGGTGGGGGTCAGGATTGGTGCTCACTCTAAGCCCGCGTGAGTCATGCTCGGTGTGAGAAACAAGAGTTTGCAGGGTCCTGATGATCACATCGCGAAGGATGCGTCCGTGAGAAGCGAAGTGGGGCTTACTCATTAGGCGGTCCATGGTGCTGGGACTTACTCCAGGATGGAGGCCCGAGGAAAAGGATGACGATTGTTTCGGGCACGAGCCTTGAAGAGGCTTCCTACGTACCATGCATTGACATGGATCAAAGACCACATAGTTCTTCTGATGACGGCTTACCGCCAATTGGTTGGTTTCAACGGCTTACCGTTTTATTGAGTTACAAAGGCTTACCGTTGGATAGGTCACAACGGCTTACCGCTGGATGGGGATGTGAACGGCTTAACGTTGAATGGGGTCTCAACGGCTTACCGCTAAATGGGGTCACAATGGCTTACCACTGGAAAAGGATGTCAACAATAGTGGATGGGGCTTACGCGAGGAAGCTGCCCGGGTGCTGCTATGGAGCGGAAATGGTGAATGGGGCTTACACAAGGATGCTACCCCAGTGCCGCTATGGAGCGGAAATGGTGAACGAGACTTACGCAGGGAACCTGCCCGGGTGCCGCTATGGAGCAGAAACTGTGAATGGGGCTTATGCTAGGAAGCTTCCCGGGTGCCGCTATGGAGCGGGAATGGTGAATGGGGCCTACGCTAGGAAGCTTCCCAGGTGCTGCTATGGAGTGGAAATGCTGAATGGGGATTATGCAAGGAAGCTTCCCGGGTGCCGCTATGGAGCGGCAACGGTGAATGGGGCTTATGCTAGGAAGCTGCCTGGGTGCCACTATGGAGCGGCAATTGTGAACGGGGCTTATGCAAGGAAGCTTCCCGGAATCCGCCATGGAGCGACAATGGTGAATGGGGCATACGCCATGAAGTTGCCTGGGTGCCGCCATGCAGCGGCAATAATGAATGGGGATTAAGCTAGGAAGCTTCTCGGGTGCCGCTATGGAGCGACAATGGTGAATGGGGCTTACACCATGAAGCTGCCCGGGTGCCGCTATGCAGTGGAAATGGTGAATGGGGCTTACACCATGAAGCTGTCCGGGTGCCGCTGTGGAGCGGCTATAGTGAATGGGTCTTACGCTAGGAAGCTGCCTGTAATGTCTTCCTCATGTCAGGACATGAGGTCATCTCAACTCACTGGTGAGTTGAGGCATTCACTTATGAACTGGTTCACAAGAGGAAGATTTCCTAGGGGCTTTGGAATTATGCCACTGTAATCATGGCATTAGGCATCTTATGCTCGGAGCATAAGGCATCTCTTATTTGGAGCAAGAGGCATCCTATGTTTGGAACATAGGGAGAATACTATAGTTTAGAGTCATGTAGGTTGGACTGTTTGCATCTCATGCTAGGAGCATAAGTCATCTCTCGTATAGGGAAAGAGGCATCCTATGATTGGAACATAGAAAGATCACTACAGTTTAGAGTCATGTAGAAAGGACTGTTGGCATCTCATTCTAGGAGCATAAGGCATCTCTCGTTTGGAGTAAGAGGCATCCTATGACTGGAAAATAGGGTGTACTACAGTTTAATGTCATATAGATTGGACTTTTGGCTTCTTATATTAGGATAATAAGGCATCTCTTGATTGGAGCAAGAGGCATCCTATGTTTGGGACATAGGGATTACTACAGTTTAGAGTCATGTAGAAAGGACTATGGGAATCTTATGCTAGGAGCATAAGGCATATCTTTCATGGAGCAAGGGGCATCCTATCATTTGTAAGATATGGATTACTACAGTTTAAAGTCATATAGATAGGACTATTAGCATCTTATTCTAGGAGCATAAGGCATCTCTCGTATAGGGCAAGAGGAATCCTATGTTTGGCACATAAGGATTACTACAGTTTAGAGTCATGTAGGTAGGACTATTAGGAAGAAGATGCCTAGAAATGGTCGGTGTTGGGACTTACGCAATGGAGGCCCTTTCTGGTTCAACCTGGCATAGGATCCAAGTGATTGGGTTTGGAGGAGTGGCCTGAGGAATGGTTCGACTCAAGGTACTCGGGGAATTGATGATGAGAACCTCAACTCACAACATAGGAAACAAACCAAGAGGGATACATCAACTCAACGTGTTTCATGGTGTGTGGAGTGGTGTATCAAATCATGGTATTCCATAGGTTGAAGGTGGGAGCGCATAAGGGCGCAATGGAATATCCCGGCATCCTGGGCCGAAAAGTTCATGGTGCAACTCTCCAATATTTTAGGGGTCTGTGACGGTAGCGAAGGGACCGGCCTGAATGGCCGGGACCGCAGCCCGGCACTGACCCCGAGCGGGGGTGAAGGGGCACAGCCCCCACTGTATGGACCGGTGGGTGCGAAGGTAGGATCCTCGCAATGGATTGGTCTTCGCGAAGTAGCTTCGCGGAGCATGGCCTTGCGGAGCAATGGTCTCTCGCAGAGCAAAGGGGTCTCGCGGAGCTTGGTCTCGCGGAGCAGCATCACAGAGCATGGGCTCGCGGAGCATGGACTCACGGAGGATGGTCTCGCGGAGCAGCATCGTGGAGCATTGACTTGTGGAGCAGCATCGCGGAGCATTGGCTCGCGGAGCATGGACTCACGGAGCCTCGGATCGCGGAGCAGGAACGCGAAGGAAGCTGCTCGCGGAGCATGGCTTCGCAGAGCTGCAATGCGGAACTCCGCTCGGCCGCCCAAGGGGAAAAGTGGCCGTGGATGTCTTTCCGGAGAAGGGGGTGAGTTGGGTATTTATAGGCAAAGGGTGCCGTGAAGCAGAACTCCCGCGCCGCCTCCGGTGCTTCGCTGCGCACTCGGGAATGTCAAATTCGTTCATGGAGACGTACCGCCTCCGGAGCTTCGCGGCGTGCTCGCGAACGTCAAATTCATTCGTGGAGAGGTACCACCTCTTATGCTTCGCGGCGGGTCTTCACAGTGCGTCGCGAACGTTATATGGGTTCGCGGAGCCTCTCGCCTCATTACTTCGCGGTGGCGCTCCGCAATCGCAGAGGCAGCTTCGCGAATAGGCTTTGCGAACCTATTTTCCAGCCAAACATCAAATGTCCATAACTCTTAATCCGTAACTCCGTTCGGGCCCTACGACCTACCAAATTGAAGCTTACGAAATGGACTACGATCTTGGATCATGTATGGATGCATTTTGAAAATTTTTGGGGATGCAGTTTCTGGTGCCAACAATCATAGGATCGTTGTATTTGATGCATGCATGTTTCCATTTGGACATGGGTTTGACCGAGGAGACCTCTCCAAATGAGATGGAGTGTCACCCAGCCTGCAAGATTATCTTTATCTAAAATATAATTTAATGAATAAAATCACATTATGTATTATACTATATATGGAAAAAACATAAGGAATAAATATATTTACATAACATATTTTTTATAATTAATAAAATTATGAATATAAAATTTACATATTTAATTTAGGAATAAAAGTTAATAAAAATATTCTCTACAAATCATGGATGATTCATTGTAGATAATTTAAAAAAAATTTATCCTCAAAATATTTATTATCAATCACTAATGAAATTAACATGGGATATTAATAATATTAACATGACTCAAGATATAATTTTTAATGGGATATAATCGATGAATATTTATTTTATATTGAAATTATTTGTGATATAAAATGAGATTTCATTATATAAAAAATTATGATACAATCTAAGAAGTGAAACTGAATACACTAGTTATATCACATTTAATTATACAAAGGGAAGAAGAACTAAATATTGATGAATTATCTTCCACTAAAATATCAATCAAATTAGAGTTTTTAACTATGTATTCAATTAACACACCACTTGGTATTTTAAATAAAAATAAAATTGTCAATGACTGAGTTTCTTAATAAATATTCTTCATAAACATTAATGTTATAATATAATGAGTTGAACTATAATCAAAAGATACATTCTATGGTTTTGAGTTCCTATTTAGGGTACCTTTAATCACTTCTTTATGATAGTCAACTTCAATTGTAGTAATTTAATTGGGTCTTCCTTTTTCTTATGTTTTGGAAATTGTTGATAACTATAATGCTTATTCTACAATGGATTCAGAATATTCATTAATTACCCACATAAAATGTTATTAATTGATACATTTAAGTTTAAAAAATATCATTTCCCACCATATTGTTAACCAATATGTTTATATATTATCATCAACATGTTTTGTTTTGTAATAACTTTCCACAGATAAAACATAAATATAAACCATTGATACATTTCCCTATATACATCATCCGAAATTCATGACCTTTAGAAAGATTAATATTTATTATTAAATTTCCATTATGAAGTGATCATCTATGGAAAACTACTTTTTCACTTTTTTGTTTCTTTCATATTTTAACTAGGTTAATATTGTAAATAATTACTGTATAAAGGTAGGAATGCCAATAAGAGTTTTCAATATTGCATATATTCTATTTGGTTAAAAACATAGACAATCCCCACATTATCATTATCAGCCATTATAAAATTGATTCATCTTATTTCCTTCCATATACTAAAATAAAGATATTATAGGGATTATACCACTTATATATGGAAAACGATGAAATTTAATTAAAAATAACATTAATATTGTGTATAAAATAACTTATAAATCTCTAGGTTTCAATATAGGTTATCTGTGGTAATTTTCGTATGAGTCTACCAATATTAATTAAATTTCATAGTATGTATGCATATGTTATGATGGTGTTTAAAAACCATATCTTAGAATTTTCAGTTTTCCATTCTTAGATTTGAGAAGTGTTAAGTCCTTCAAAAGCATTGATATAATATGTATTAATCACCAGTGAATGGAACCAATTCAGATTTGGGGTTTGGATTAAAGGTAATACACTTTGTAACTTGTTAATCATAACTTATAATTTTATTTTTAATTGTGAGTATAGACTTATCCTAAACAAATTCCTCTAGCCATCCATGCCAACTCAATAATAGACTAATGTGGAACTAGGGTTCAACCACACCTTGTGTAAATTATCCAGGGTAGACCATAAGATGGATAAAGGAGAATATCTCCAATGAGAAGTGAAAGGGTCAATGTATAAGGCCTATGTTGTGTGATCCCCTAGGTACGTAGGGTCTGATCTAGAAGAATGGTGGTTTGAATCCAGGATGGAGGTGATGTGTGTGGTATGAGTGTTGACCATGATTTTATCTCGATGGAAAAATCCATCAAAAGTTTTATACATCTGAGGGAAATAAATACTCTATTTCATTGTGGGATGGGGAGAATCGAATATGGACTATCCAAAAATTCCATTCTCGGATCCATGCAATCTACTTCAGTTCCATGAATCTTCATTTCCAAATTAATCAAATCTCACCTTGCACAAATTCAAATTCATCCAATCTCACATAGCACAAGACATCCATATTCATGTCCATTAAAGACTAGTTCGACATAGTGGGACACACTCTGCTCGACACCACCAAAATTAATACTTCATTGATATCCGAGCATGTATCGGACTACTAGATCGAACTTGTACCAGATCCCAATGTGAACACCAGTGTCCTTCCATGAGATCTCTTGATAAATCTCAAAGTCATCACATGATCATTCTTTGATAATGTGACTAAAGAAGAGAGAAGCACTAAATACATCACAAGATGTTAAATGATAACAAACCCTTAAAACTTCATTACAATTTTCATCAAAATTAAATTAGCTATATCATATCACATGAAGAGGATCACACGATTACACCCAAGCCTACATGTTTTCTATTTAGAAAATACTTTTCCACCACACTGGTGCATGTAGAAGACTTCCCATGGAATTTGGCACGAGATTTTGGCTGACCTCAACTATATAAACACTTCTCCTATAAAAAAATATGCACAAGAAGGAATCAAGAAACTTATAGGAAAGAAGAGTTGGGAAGGAGTGCTAAAGTAGAGTTGTGAAAAAATAAGTTCACTAGAAACCACAATCAAAGATATTCCCTAACTAAATTAAGGCCACCCCTCATAGGAATTATCCATAGGATGTAGCAGGGACTCATTGCATGATTTTCATATGATCACATGATTACATTATTGGATAATCTCATGTGGGATCCCTGAGAATCCACATTTCAATGCCGTGAATCATAATCATGGAAATTTAACTTTGATGACTATAATAAACAGTGGACATACTTATCATGGTTTTAAAAAACCATGGTCTTGGAGTGTCCCTTTCCTCAACCCTGTGATGCAGTCTTACATAATTTATCCCACCATCTTCATGCTGGTGTTTGTAGATGTAAACATTTTGAAGTGATAACCTCTAATATCAAGAATAGATCCTTATCATGGTACTATATACTATCATGAGACCCTATTTTGAGGACACATGAATCACATGAAAATGGAAACATCATGATAAGATCTCTATTATGTGAACCATTTAGGAAAATGACCATGGTCATACACATTTTCATGTAGATATTTATTTTTCTGCATGAAAACTTATGATCACACCCGCATATATATCGAGCATACCTTATGACCCTAATAAGGACCAATGTCTTTGGAACCTTCCTAACATACAAACATGATACCCTTCTATGTGTTTCCATAGGCTCTATTGCGATCCTTTGCAGATCAAACGAGCACATAAAGCATATGTTCCCCCTGTCATGATGTTAGTATATGAAGCTCAGATGACTATATCTTCTTCATTCCGATATTACATAGGGTATCCCATGATCCTAATATGTATATGTTCGGCTCTTGTGAAGGGCCTCAAGCATGAGGGACACCCATGTCAATTTCGATGGGAATTAATTTGAAAAAATTAAATTCCACATGTGATGTGGGAAATCCTTGGTATTTAAATGATCTCACACAACCCAGTGAATGGTTTCTCAAATAGTTATCATCCCCACATATCTCAATCCATACATTCGTACTCACAATATAATATGTTTTTCACCCATGAACCTGGAGGATCTGATACACATCCCCCAAAAATGACCAAAACAACCTTTTTAATCTTTATTAAGGTCATCTAAATTTATTGAAGGATTAAGTTTATTATGAATCTTGTATGTGTATTTTCAACAATATATATATTTTATCAACGCATTGAAGAACATATGGATATCAACTTACAAATCCATGGATCCCACTTTTTTGGAAAATAACTTCACAGGAAACAAAGGTAATGACCATGTTGTATGTTTACTTGTCGAACACGAAAAAATGAAATACCACAAACTCATCCTCAATCCCCAACCACATTAATAATTTAAGTCCACATGGTAAAAATACGCACCATCAATCAGGAAATGTCCTTGGATGACATTGGAAGAGTCATGATTGTCATGCAGAAAGCCTTATAAAATTCCGGAAACGTTATTCCAGTCATGGAAAGAGATCCTAGTACATTCATAGTGATTATAAAAAAGATTTATTGAAATTTCATCACAATCATCTAATCATAAATGGACTTGTTCACATTGACCTGCGATAGTACAAAGACAGGTCATATCGATCATGCGACAGTTCCTTGTCATTTCTACTTGGATCATTCTCAAGACCACATACATGACCTAGTTTATTAGGTGAATTCATCCAAGATGAGTTAGTAGATCACGCGAAGGACCCTATAAATGATTTCATTTATTATGAAAACCCATTTGATATGTCTACTTCCCATAGATGAGGATATATGGGACACGTTAGTTGATTATGCACATGACCCCAGTCATTTCATCTTTGGTTATGCAATGTATCTTGGACATGTCGACTTCACCCATGAAAATACATCCAAGGAATGATAATTGATCAAGAATACATCCTTTGATATGTCTTCCATGTCAATTTTGTGAATTGACATATCGGTTATAAAATCAGTATTTGTTCATTAGATAGTGGAGAGATGTCATACCGATCTCTGAGGACATGCCAACCTCAATCGATAGATCCCCTTGGAATCGTACAACGTAGACCATGATAAGTAACTGTTGATTACATACCCATTTTGGGTAACTACTCTTTATGACCTGGGGTTACACACTCATGTGACCCAAACAACATCATTATCTTGGAGTGGCCATTTTAGTTATCAAAACCACTATATATCTGTCATAGGATAGAGAATGATGATATTAATTAGAAACCCTAGAGTGTATTCCACAACTAGAGGCATGATATGAGTATATCAATGGGAAACCTCGGTATATAATCCCCAATCATGGGAATCCTCAACGTGTAATCACATATCATTAAAATAATATAATATGTCCCCACCAGAGGGAATCCTCAATGTGTAATCCCCAATCAAAAGGCATATATCATGGTGTAATCCCCTAGAATTCCAAAAACCTCAGGGATAACAATAATATATCTGATTGTGATTATTCCACTTAGCATATCAGTTGGTTTAGGGATAAATGAGTGATGGGAACTCTGATTCGTACAATAACCAAGATATGTTGAATTCCATTATAATACCTGATCTCCAATAATAATCCACTCTGGTGTAATTATTGTACTATCCTATGAATTCATGACATAGGGGATTAAATAATCCCATAGGCTCCCCATTAATAGTAATCCATATATTGATAATTTTAGGAAACATACACATGAATCATTCAAACTATCAGTCCTGAACATCCCCTTTGGAACCTCAAACCCATCAGTGGGTTTGGGATGTAGTGAACTTGGAGAACTCGGGTTCCCTCCATACTCGAGATTCATTGGATTCCTTACTATGTCCCAAGATCCATGCCATATCCTCCATGAAATGGGGAATCATTCCCCTCAATGAGAAACATTAATGTGAAAGCCTCGTACGAATGTACATGCATGAAATATATCATATCTACCACTATATCTTGTCTCACAAACCAATCAAGTATCATGTGGTCATAGATATCAGAGATGATAATATCAAATGAATTTGGTAATTCCTATAGTTTGGGTCATATCATAATGATGTATGTATGATTATATATCATCTCTACTAGAAGGGATATACACTTGAAGAATAATCAATGGGTAGTCTTATATGCCTATGTCCCACCTTGGGGATATATTGTTGTATCTCTTATGACATAGATGCATATTTTAATAACTACATAGACACTAATTACTATATCAAACATTATGCATTGTATGCCTCACCAATTTATCATCCCGATGTTTACGAGCTTACCAAATGATATTGAACTACATGGATCAGTCCAGTCACACAACCTTAAACAATGCCAAACATATTATGTGGGTTTTTTATTCCTATTTTTATGTGATATATAGGATGCTCGAGAGAGTTTCAATATAATATACAAGAAACCATATGCCTCAATAGATGACAATAAACTCTATAGATCTCAACTGTGTCTAAAAAACAAAAGATCATAATTGAATGAGAAATATATATAGAACTCATGATATACACACAATTTTTTCTTATAGACACATGCTCATAATCAATTCATTGGAACATGGATAAGATGTTATTTATTTTCATCCAGAAAGTATTTTATAAACATATGTTACATTTATAAGAGACTACTGAAATAGGAAAAAATTCCCCCAAAGAAGGGTGTGATGAGCTTGACCTCCCATCCTCTCAACCAAGGATATTTCTTAATCAACATTGGGAGTGAAACCCCAAAGGACCTCCTACCATTGGATTGATGGTATGTACATAGTTATGGATGTGTGAACCATTGTGAGTTTCTATGGAAGAATAAAATGTGGAAATCTCAACGTGAGTGATTAATAAAGGACTTAAAAACACCATAATCAAACCTTAGAACTAAACCCCATTCCATGGATTAAATTTTGATGAAACAAAATATAGAACCCGATGTGTATTCCATTAACTATTTCATTCCTTTCATGAGTTTAAAATCGTATATGTCCCAGTTATAATCAAGATAGATGGTGTTGTTCTTGTTTCACAAAAAATGGTGAACCTGATACATTTCCTTTCAATTCACTAAACATTCCATAAAAATAATGGAACAAATCTTCATCCTTTAACTGTGAATGTAATTGAGTAAACATGTAATCATATATATTATTATTCTATAATAAAAAGACTTTATTCATCTGATAAATTAATTATTCCTTTAAATTGAAATGACATCATCAAATGATCTCACATATTTTGAGATTTCTAGACAAGATACCTTGGACCTGAGGCCCTGACATACGTTGTCACCAACACACCAAATCCAGTACCATTTTCTGAAATTCTCATTCTTGGAGTACCACATCTAGAGCTCCATCTGAACTCTAGAATTGGCCACTAAAATGCTTTGAAGGATCAGTTCCCACTTTACAGCTTGCTCATTATAAACCACAGGATAAGAAGTGTCCCTTATTTCTATATTCAACCACTCTGGGAGACAATCCCTAGAGTGAAACAAAATATTCCTTCCTTACCTATAGGTGAAGTAAGGGGATTGTTAGTATGATAACACAATCACCCATCAACTATTTTAGTGAAAACCCATTCGTTCTAGTCATCATCATGAAAAAATTACCATGATTCTTTAAGTATATTAACATGATGTTTCAATGACACCAAGTATCAGTATTGGGAAAATTATTTGGAGAGAACTCCAGGGGTGTATTCAGGTCAGGCTTATACCCCTAATCTAAGCAATCAGCCTCAGGTTCAGCAGTTAACCCAGATACTTTCATGAAATCAGTCCCATGTCATCATTAACCAGGAGCTTCTAACTTCATCACAACTATCCTTAGTAACTGTAGAGTCTCATGGAGCACCTCTCCCACAAGGATGGGAAATTTTAATCACATTTTACCCTTGGATCATCTTCATCATGGGAACTATCCCCTCAAATGTTACCATTTTCACTGACCCATAAAATGTTAATATGAAAACAAACCCCTTAAATGGTACCATGGGATCCGACCCCTAAAACAGTACCATTGGAACCGACCTCTAAATGGGTACCATGGGCAGTGACACACTAGATAGAATGCTTTATCAAGGAGGAGAACAAGCCCATTTATATCAGAGTAAATATGATATAAATCAGATTTGAAGACTCCCCATTAGAACCATGTGGGAACACATCGAAAGTGTAAAATCATACCTTCCTATTTTCAATAGACCCATGGATTTTTGGAATACCTACTTCTACTTTGAAAACAAAAGAATGTCCAAATCGCATCTTTCAATAATCCTCATAAGGTGTTACCGACTGTATTGGTATTTCATATGGTAATGAAAATAGAGCACATGGATAGTGGAAGGGGCTTATTGAATCATTGGGAACTAAATCAGAACTCTAATTATAATCCACTAACCCTACAAATAATAGAGGATATATTGTTTTTATGTTTCCTTCCAGACATACCCATGGGGATGAAAAGTAAATTTCCAAAGAAGAAAATTTCAATCAAATTAAATAAGGGAATATGAATCTATGAGAGATAATTGTTATAATATTCCTAAGACCACTCTCTCAGGATGATGTTCCCAGTTGTTCTTTTGGAACCCCACATTTCAGTGAAGTTACCATGCACATAGGTCTAGGGGAATTTTAATATTTTTTATCCCCCCATCCGAAAATTGTTCCACCTCACCCTAACCTATACGGATGAGGGAATTTTAATACATCTGGTTCCCAAGTCCACAATGATAGGGTCGTTTTAATATTGTTCACATTCTCATTCAGTATATTCTAGAATCCATATAACCTCAGATGTTTCCACAAAACCTATAGGAGATTCTGGATATTTTTATCAAATAGATGTATCTGTATCATCCAAGACACCCAATGCCTCATCACCAGCTCTCATAGCAATAAATTTTGGGGAACTAAAATGTGAAATCCAAACTGATGAATATGCTCAACTAATGGAGGAATGGATAGAATGATATAAAATAAACATGCTCTCCCATTCTTTGAGGAAGGAAAACATAAAGTATATTCCTTATAATCGAGACATGTTCCTATGTATTTTAACTATTCCATGGAATACTTTTTGATAGAGCCCATACTAATGAGAAATATAGATAAGGCAAGGATGGTATTCCAAGAAAACTATTTACCCTATCATTGACATCATTAACACACCATAAATCGTTGCTTTTAATTTAATGACAGCAATCAAGTCCACATGAACATGGGGATTTTAGAACCAACAACACCTGAGTCCCCCCTACTGTCATATGATCACATTGATAAGGGTACACCAATTATTCATTAGAGAATGAAAAACATACCTACCATGGAGAAATGACAATTATTAAATGAAATATTGTACCAAAAATATTCCTTCCAAAAAAATAACTTCATTATATATTTTCAATATTCCATTGAAGATAGTTTAATGATACTCAAATCATTTTGGATGTCAAATTAGGAGGAGTTGATAGGACATTAAAAACAAATCCATATCCACCAATTTCTTTGGCACATAATAGATAGATTCTTTGTCTCCAATGATCAGTTGGGTGAACATGTATTTGTAGGTTTGTTGGAGTTGAATTATCCTGAAACTCATGAAAAATGAATAAGAGTTATCCAAGCTACATCAGATGATATATTATCTTGATAGGTCATTCATCATCATCCTCACTACAATATGTTAACTTTCATTCATGACGTCCTCAATGCATGATGTCAAACTGCATGGATGACGTTCTCACTGCAAGACATTAAACATAATTTCTATTTTCCTCACTACAAGACATTAAACAACTTGAATGACATCATCACCACAATATTTTACATTTCATAGATGACATCGCCACTACAAGACATTAAAATTCTTATTGATCATCCTTATGCTATTACATTAAACTATATTTTCGTTATCTTTAATGCATGATTTCAAACTGTATGACCATCATCTTTACCCCTATGACAATAACTAGACAGATCATGTCCTTACCACAAGACATTAAATTTCACTGATGATGTCTATTCCAATTGACATTAAACTGAATGATTTTCAATTAAATATGTGTCTCTTGATTCTCATCCTAATGAGATATATAGATATATGAGGATCATACATCCTAGACTAGCCTTCTATACTCACATGCTTCCGATAATATATTTAACGTCAAAAATTATTCCTTTTCCACATGATCATAACCATAATGTGATTTATAGAACAACATATAAATTTATTATCATTGTAATGAGACATGTAGGTATTCCTGGATCCTATACCCTAGCCTGTCCACCCAAATTCACGTCCTTACTGCAATAAGTTAAACTATATATATGATTTCAATTCCGAATTAATTTAAACTGTATGGTTTTCTAGAACAATAAAATTTTTCATTCTCAACCAAATGAGATACATAGGGATGCCTGGATCCTATATCCAAGACTATACACCAATAGTCATTTCCTTACCTCATGAAGATAAACTAAAAAAACTCATTCAGGGAATGATAAACTATACATAATCTCCATATTTGGGAGAATTCACAATAATTAGATGAAAAAATTTAGATATTAAATAGCAACAATTCCCCCTTCCTGATTTGAATATCTTTATATACTGAAGTATATTATTCCAGAAGGGATGAATGTAACTGATGGAGGATGATGATAATGTGGTTGAAGCTCCCAATGGATTAGGGACCACCCTTGTGAATCAAAAGAGTGTGATCAATAGTGACTATTTTCACTCCATAAGCCTAGTCAATGTAGAATATCTATTCCAAAATTTCAATGAACCTCCTATCCTAGGTAATAATATAAAATAAATTTGTCTCATATATCTCTCTATGAAAACTCAAATATGTTATAATAGTGATGTCTCTTCTAATAGCCTACCTTACCCTAATAGTGACATAAAAGCCTCCAAATTTCTAGATTCATCTGAAAATACCACCATAAAATCATTATAAGTGGAATATTAAGATGATCTGATGAATGACCCTTCAGCATTCAAGACGGTGTCTCCACCACCATAAATTAGTTCAGAAAAATAAATTTTGAAATAGATGTTGACCTATGACCATCACTAATTAGTGTCTCCATTCCCCTCGCATAGAAAGATATGTCAATCACATTTCTGAAGTAGAACATATATGTTTTTGGTTGGAACATCAAAGAAATTCCCAAAATGAATCCAAAAATGGATATACACCATCATGGTCTACACAATGTGCATCGAGCATTCAAGTTTGTAGCTAGGAGGACGGACCACTCTAATTCCACCAATACAGAGTTGGATGTTGAAAAGTTTATCATATTAAATTTTTTCCAAGAAGTGAAATACCCAAGATGGATTCATAAAATTATGTCTGTTAAGATGGTATGATGTCTGAAAAATATCCTTTGAAAGTCTCATAAAGATCCTACCACACGCACCAGTATTAATGGCTATGGTGGAAGGGTTGGCACTCTTTTTATATAGAGTATCCATGATGTTATCATTGGGTGACCTCCTTATATAGAATAATTATGATAAAAGTGTGAATAATATTTAATACATGAGCCATATGATTATAGGTAGAGAGATGAGATATTATGATGTCCCGAAGAACTATAATTCACCCATATTCATAGTTCAAAATCTAAGGTATTAAATGAAATACCACGAGGTGAATCTGGTCTCTCGTATGGATCTTATCAAGTCCATCCTTGTTATCCAATGTTAACTAGGAATCTATCTTGATGGGTGATCATTATCCAACAAAATACATTCATTTTGTGTCATATAATTCAATGAAATGGACTGAACATATAGATTGACATGAAAATCATCTAACCCTATAAAGTACATCAGTGGATATCGAGCATCTAGATAAGGAGGTATTCTATTCCCATGAAACTCCCAAGATATGATAGATGCACATTCATGGAACATACCAGTGTCCTAAATCCATGAGGATGGGAAACCCAAAACTCAATCTGGTTTTCTAGGTATTGTATTTCTCTCTCTTGAAAAAGAATTTCATCCCTACTCTCACTCACTGTTTGATGGATTAACAAATTATGAGGCCATGTATCATTCCCTTATCACTGGATTGGAAGTAGTCCTGCAATTTCACACAGCCTGCATAAATATCAAACGAGACTTGAAATTTGTGATAAATTAGATAAATGATTAATATTCCATTGAAAAACATGAAGTGTACCCCTCACTGGATAAATCAGAGGACTGATAGAAGATATTATTTATGAAGCCACATTACATCATGTTCCCTGATCACAGAATGTTCATGCCAACACATTGGACAATTTCACAACTATCATGGTTGATCCTAATTTTGAGATGTTAATATTCTATATCACACATCAAAGAATGGTTTGGGCATCCACAATAGTGTATGTCCAACTAATTATCCTGGTTACAAGATGTTAAAATTTAAAAATCATCACCCTTAATACTTGACAATAAACTATACATGTTCATCATGGTTATATGATATTAAAATTTACTGATGTGTCCTATAATAATGATGTTAAACTTATTGACATCTCTTATACTTACTGAATGAATATATGCTACACAATCCCATAAAGCCATTTACATTCATGTTGAATGACCCACACCCTTGTCACATGATGTTAAACTACATAGTTCAACAATATCCCCTTTATTTCATGTATGGCGATCTATGTCCTTACCAAAATATGATAAACTATATATAAGATGTTGTTTATATACAAAATAAAAAATCATTGGTTTTTTAGATCTATTTATGGATTTATTATCATTTTATAATGAGATATGTGTGGACTCTTCGATCCTATATCATGTTGCAGCCACCACAAAATGAAATATTCCTTTGTCCTGCTCCTAAATTCCACTACATAGTGAGATGAAACATTTTATTTCCATGTTTCTCATAGTGAGATTGATCATGTGATCTTATATGTATAGGAAAGGTATTCCCTTCACAAACAAGGTAGATCTGCTCTCGACAGCCTCATCTTGGACCTTAATTCAAAACCTAAAATTCATTTCACATGTCCTTGTTGAAAGATGAAAAATTAAAAAATTACCATCCCCTAAATGACATAAAACATAACAATACTATGGATAATTTATTATAGAAACATTTTAGTTGGTTTTTGTCTTCAACCACACCTCCAAACACTCTATTTCTCTTCAAATTAGGGATCCCACATCCTTTCCACAATATGTTAAATTGCAATGTCCATGAAGAAATATGTGTGTATTGATTCCCAATTTCATGAGATAAAAAAGAAACTCATAGATTTATATCCTTTAAACCATCAGAAATATTATCTCATTTTCACATATGTATATAATTTTACATGTATCATGGCATTAAACAGCACGGTTCCTTCAGAACTATATGTCTCTTGATTACAATCATCATAGTACATGTAGTGAATCATGAATATCCAATCCTAGGTTCAAATATTTCAATCAATTGAAATAATTCCCACATCTACATATATATTACACAAATGAATTTTTTTCCTATTAATGAACTACAGGTGACTTGATTCTTATCCACACAATTTATGCAGAGATTTCTGTATTTCCAACACTAGGCCTAGTCATAACAAATCAATAGATATATGCACCCTCATTGCATATGGGTTAGACTAATATAATAAAATTAATTAATGACTACTTCTGTAATGATTCCCCATTATCATGGGATACTAATTTACAACCATAATTTCATTCATGGGCTCTACTTCAATACAACCACTTCATGTTGAGGGATCCACATACTCACTGCATGATCATAAACTACACATCTCATAAAAACTATGTGTGGGTTGTTTCATAAATTCATGAGATACATAGTGATTCCCAAACATCCACCCACGGGCCCTCGAAAAACATTTTCAAATGCTCGCATCGATTCACATGTCCTTATTGCATGATGTAAAACATCATGGAAAACATGCTATTCACATGACATTTAATGTGAAAAAATAGTAATTACTCTATGATGTTAAAAAACATATAAAACATCCCCACTACATGATGTTAAAATGTGTAGGCCATCACCCATTATCATTCCTTATCAATGGACCACAAGATCCTTACCCCGATTGACATGGGTATGGGGTACTACTTCTATCTTTTAATGAACATCAATACACACACAACACTTCATGTCTTGATTGCCTCAGGTTATCGGAAACCATCCATTTCCCTTGAAAAGTAAAAATTGATCTCGTATTTAAATAATTCTATTGATTCATAAGGGATAGAGACCCACTATCCAAATACATCCTGACCTAGTATAAAGGGATTTCTGATTCTCATTAACCTAAAATCACCATGGAGGATCATATCACCTTGTATTTTTTAAGGTTAACCCCAAAATGAGTATCCAATATCCTTAGTTAATACATTAAAACCTTGAACCATCATTTAAAACACTTTCACTAATCACTAATAAATATTTATGAGTTCTCTTTGTTCAGGACACCCAAATTAGGTTCTTCTATATAATATCCCATATTTGGTCCGTAAGTGTCAGGAAATTAAACAACTCACACTTTGGTTGATGATGTAAGAACATAAACAAAACATTATAATGGTCCACATCTCAAGACCATAAATAGATAAATAAATAGGAATAAGCCTTTTCATGTTGAATCTCTATAAGGGGAAACCTAATAAAAATTAATTCTTTTTATCTCTAAACTCTTAATATTTTGAGTTTTGGATAAAATTTGGGAACAAATAAAATCCATATAACTCATAGGGTATACACTACAACCATAGTAAAATGAAATCTATGATTTTTATTCCCCAGGGTCATGGAAAAAGATAGATCAATTATTCTTTAAATTTCCTCACCACGAGATTTGGTTCTCTAGGTTGTTAGTCAACTATTACGGTGCTCGAACCATTATTTGATATTATATTTTTCATAAATCACAATTCATGTTGTAATGTGAATTGGGTAATCAAAAAACATTCATATACCTTGGATAAGAAAAAAAATATATCTTCATTGCCTTGCTGTTGATGGATAAGGGCATTGACCCACCGACCAGAGAAAGCATAGCCTGATATAATGGGATTTCTGATTCTTGGAGATTTACCTCATCATAGTGGAACATAGAACCTGATAGTGTATTAATATAACCATGGTGTAATTGTCCCCTAACATAATAATGAATTGAGGACATTGGAATATGATTTAAAATATTCTTAGCAGACTATTCAAGCGGATCTAAAATCTCCAATGTCGAATCACCATGTTTTGTAGCCTTTTTCATAGCCCGAATGCAATACTCCAATCCTAAAACTTTGATGTCCCACACCTCATGACATAAAAAAATTATTCTAATGGATTGAAAATCATATTCAATTGATTAATTACACTAGGGTTCTAAATTACTTCCAAGATTGACCTCCGCTATACCCATCTTCATCGTCAGAGTTTTTAAATCTTCCATAATATTTCCTGGCCCTTGAAAATGAAAAGGGATCGCACTGTTAAGAAATGTTATTGATGTAGATAGAATTAGAACCACCAACAAAATACATCTTCAGATAGTATAAAGGGATTTAAAATCCTCTTGAGCCCTATCCACACTAAGGATGAACCTGGAATCTCAGATTCTCACAAGACATACCTGATATATCTTTCCCATCCCAATTTCACTTAATAAATCTTTATTGTTATGATTTCCATCATCCATATTCCAACTCTCCATATGGTCCAATCTACACTAGTATTTCACACTCAACCATGAATCCTATCATAAATCTCTTATATCCCTTGTAAATGAGTATATATCATCATTATTTGTAAATGAAATCTATGAATATGGGATTTTAACCATCGACTAAAGGAATCTACTCATTGAAAGAATGGAACTCTAATCCTCATTGTCCTTGGAAAACCTATGGTGTAACTCATAATCCCATATTGTTTTGATTCATACCTGCCTTGTATACCCATATTATATAAATTCCTAGTAGTAATACATTAAACTACAAATCGTCTCAACATTCTGAGATAGAATACCCTAAATTATTGGACAATAAATGTCTATGATAGAATACCCTCAACAAAAACACTACAAAGGTCAAACCTAGATGACTCAAATATACATCATAGTTATGTTCTAGTATGAAAGGACATGAAATATGTAACTGAAATAGACATAATACATTCCATGATGAAAACCTAAACAAGACATCTAGGTCAAAAGGTTAGTTCATTCTCAATGACCATACACTGTATATGTCATTGAAATATTAATCCTTTATAAAATTAAAGAGCCCAAAAACATGTCAGGTATAAAACTTTTATGAAGTTGGCCTAAGAAAATCCATATATATGACCACTAAGACATCCTCCATATGACTCTTACGAAATTTTTTGGGAAAAGTAAACAAATATATACCAATATTGGGTTCCCCACTATATGCCTTTTCAAAAATAAATTTATGCTCACTATGTCCCCTAAATTAGGTATAAGATAGAGTATTCATAAAGGATACGATGTCCAAATTTTCCTTGTAAATATGAAAATATGAAGACTATTGGAGAAGGTGAATCAATGAAGAGTTTCATGTCAGTGGGAATATGTGCACATTTCACCAATAGTAACCTATTAGAAGTTAAGAACTCACATAAATGTGATTGGATCTATTTGGTATTACACACTATGTATATGTGTTGTGGATGGTCTAAGATATCTATCCACCATAATAAGGATATTTTCTAGGGGATGTTTTTTGAAAAAACATTTATATTACCCTTCCTACGTATTAACTAGATATACCTATGGACATCAACATGGAGTAATTTATCCATGGAATTATGTTCCCTTTGTGAGAGTTATATCTATATAGTAGAATATTTTAGATCTAAATATTTCTTGATTCCCATATTCATGATCTATGTAGCAACATGAAGGCAACTAAATTTGGATCGATCCAAAATTTCTTCTCACCCAGTCCATGTTTTGTTTTCGAGTTCATATACATTCAAATTTCAGGATGATCACGCTCTAAGTCAAAACGAATTGAATCATAAGATTTAGATGAGAAATCAATTTCTAAGGACTAATATGGATACTAGATAATTTTCATAGACATCTAGATGTTCAGAAATGAGGTTTAGTGATTTATGATTACCATAGAATCCAATTCGTTTCATTCAATCCAAATCACATTCTATGGAGTGGGAGTGTGTTTTTTTCACCCATAAATATTCATATTTCACATTCCAGATTATGTTTGGAGAAGAATGAAGACCATGAAAAATATAGAATTTTTTTTCATAAATTACATTTGTATTGAATGAATGAATGCTTGGGGTGTGGATTAATGCACATCAACTTTGTACCTTGTTGATATAAACATAAAATCTTTGTTTTAGTGGTTAGTACTGCCTTAACTAGAAATTTAGTCCTCTCTTATCCATCCTAGATAAATCAACCATTGGCCCATTTGGGACCAACAGTCGACAAAAACTACTGTGAATTATCGTAGTCCTGATATGAGATAAAAAGGGAGAATATATCGCATAAAAATTGATTAGGAACATGTATAAGGCCTATGGTGTGCAATAATGCATTAATCCATGGTCTGGCTCAGAAGTTTGGTGGGCTCTGGCTATGGTGGAGGTGATGCATGTGGTATGCATGCCAGCCTCATTTCTATCTAGATAGAGTGAAAGACAGAGTAAGTATTATATACTAGAGAGAAGGAATTGTGGGATTTTGATGTGGGATGGGAAAAATTGAATCTAGACCATATGATCACAGCATAAACCAATATCAGTTTTTCCCCTCATGATCTATAGATATCGAGTTTAAAATTGAGCTCATCATGCGCTTTGAAAATTCAAACACATCAAATATCACACTTCACAAGAAGTTTAGGTTCAACCTCCATCACCACTAGTTAGACAAATTGAGACACCCTATCTTTATCACCACCATATTCAATACATTGAAGATATCATTTCATGTTCGATATAACCATTAGAAGACATTATGAGATCCATGTGTCAATTCCAGTAACCATACATGAGATCTTCTAACAGTGCTCAAAGCCACTATATGATCATCCTTTAATTATGAAACCAAAGTGAAGACACACACTAGAAATGTAACACCCCCTGATTTCATAGTACATTGTCTCATTAATGTTATTTAATAGCTTATATTGCATGAAATACTAACTTAGATTACATTATACTCAAGATAGAGTATTTGTGAAACAAAACATTAGTATTATAATTATTTAAACGATATATTTATTAATCAATTAAATATTCAAATATGAATAGTAAAAAACTTTTAAATGTTATTTAAAAATTTATCACAAAAATAAAACATATTTATAATGAAATGTACATGTTTTTTTTAAATAGTTATATATTTAGAAACACTATTTTCTTAAAATATCCACTTTTTATGTCATTTTGTGAACAATGATAAAATTAATTTTAGAATCTCATAAAAATTGTAAATGGTAAAATAGACTTCTTTTTTTGAATTTAAAATATCAACATTATCTTATGGTGAATTTTTTTATTTTTTTGAAAACATTAAATTTTTGATAAATAGTGAAAAATAATGCATAGTACATAAAAACAGACTTTTTCAATTAAATAATTATGTTTAATTAACATTTATCTTAATGTCAAAATAGATACATAACACATATATTAGTCCAATTTGAGTCATTTGATTCATATTATATTAAGATTAGATATATAAAATTTTATCGATCTTTTTAAAGTCTTTTACACACCTTCTAGGAATATTTGAAAATTTTCATAAAACGTAATATTACTGCTTCAGAGAATTGAAATTAAAAAAATCTGACAGACATGGTTGTCCATAGTGTGAAAAATTTTGTTCAAGAGGTTGAAAATAATTTTTGGTGAATACCATCTTTTGACTTTTATTTTCCACGGTTAAATGTAAATAGTGTAATTAAAGGTAAAAATAATGTTATAAAAATATAATATTACCCCAACACATGTCCTAATTATATTGGATAATTTTTTTGCGACCAAAATCAAACATATGAAAAAAATATTATCCACTATGATTCACTTGGGTCAGATAAGTACATATAATATATTTTATAAAACTTTTCCTAAAGATCCCCTCACAGTATCTACGAAATAAATCCATTTTGAACTATTATAAACCATAAATAATATAAAAAAATTAACATTTCCAAATTTTCCTAATGATCCCCTCACCTATGTTGTAAAAGGGTACTTCATATACTCTTAAATTAAAACCTCTAAATCCATTTTCCTCATCCAAAACATGCTTAAATATCATCCAAGATACCATAAATTCAACATAGACGGGTTAATTTGATCAAAAATCCATAATACAGAGCACTTTTGTTTAAATCAAAAGGAAGTATCTGGAGAAGATGTAATTATTTTATCTCCTCTTTCAAAGTTATTTTTTTTCTTATAATTACACATTCGTTGTTGTTTCCATAATAAAATAATAAATCTTGTAAATTTTTCATGCTATGATGTTATTATAAATATGGTACAACCATATTCATTATTCTATCCATCCTATGAATGATAAAGTCACCATGCATTCCTACGCACGACTTACCATCTCCACGTCTTGGTGTAGTTTGTAATTCCTCACTAAAATAATTGAATAAGTATAATAATGGTTATAAATAATGTAAATAACGAATATAACTTGTAAATTAATCTTTATATATAATATGCTATCCAATTAAACATCGTTTCACCTTCAATAAAATGATATTTTCACTCATGTATACGTATAACTTACCATCTCCACGACGTGATGAGATTCATCTTCAACGATCACCCTTCATGATTTTTTATAAAAAAATTTATATTGATTAATTATGAGGTATATGAAATAATATATCTACTATAATAATATATATTTATTTAAATAAATATATGATGTTTACTCACTTCCATACATTACGATAAGAACACGGTAACAATGTTCATGCATATGTATGAACTATCGTATCCATGAACAGTGTTTCCATTTCATATATATATATATATATATTATACATATTTATTCTTTGATTATACATGATTTATAAATCATGTTTTATATTCTGGAATTATGTGAATCGTGATCTAAGTGATACGATCAAGAAAAAAAAGGAAAAATATGTACTATAAAGAAAGCGATTATTACAACAAATGTTACTTTAACATAGAAATTATTATTAATTGTGTAATATAAAGACATAAATGAGTCTTATATAATGTATTAAAAATTAATATTGTTCTTTTATAATTTAATAATATATTATGGTCATTATAAATGAGGTTAATCGTACCCTTGACTAAAGGAATATACAAGGTATGGATGAAATCCTCAATCTCATTATTATCTAAGATTGTTTATATGTAAGTATTTATTTGGAAATATTGAACATCCACATCCATGTTTCAAAAAAATGTTTTAAAAAATATTATTTTAAGGTTTTGTGGAATGACCTATTTATCATGATCATCATTTTAAATATTTTAAGGATTTATTTTTCAAAATATTTTTAATTAATGTCCATGTTTTCAAAATGATATAATGGAATTATTTATATGGAAATTATTGTTTTAAAATGTTAGTAAATTTAAAATGATTTAATGTGGTATGGGAAAATTTGATTCAAAAATCCATTTTAAGTGAATTCTATATAAATGTGTGATTTTTAAATGATTTTACAAAAAGGAATTTTTTCCTAAAAGAGTTTTACTAATTATTTTCAACAATGTCAATATACATTACTGTATATTATCAATTATTGTTTTTTATTTATTATAATACAATATGCCATATTTTATTGAATGATTTATGATAAGTTTGAAGGAGGATATTATATTTTAATACTATTCATGGAATATGGTTAAAGTTTTAAGATTTCATATGCTTGTTTGAATACAAATATTTGTCTTATGTTTCAACATAATCATATTCGAAATGCATTGGACTTAGTATGTGATGGGTGGTTCCCTCTATAGCCCCTAGATGCATCTGTAGGTCTCATGAGACAAACTAGTGTCTTGTCACAAGGCCATGACAGAATTTATATTTAGGTTCTAGGAATGTGGCCTTGTATTTTTTTGAAGATGTCCGACATTATCAATTCCATCATTATGAGATTAGTTATTAATGTTACATGTGATTATTAGACTAGTAGAATATCCATGTGAATAATTAAATGGAATTATTTGATTTATTTATTTACCATAGTATGCTGAGGTTTATGTTTAAAGGGATTGTGTTCTAATTTTATACCTTTCCATAAATATTTATGACATCTCACGCTATATTTTTTATCCTTACTGAGCATCTGATCTCACCCCTTTCTAATGATTTATTTTGCCAGGATTCCAAGAAGTGTATTATGATTTTTATGAAGGTTTAAGCTAGGATAATAATGTAATTCTCAAAGTACATTATATTTTTTATTTTATTATTGAGATTTTCATGTAATTTTCATCAATGTAATTAATTTTCCATGACATCTAATCTTATCAGTCCTTCAGGGATTGATTCATGGTAATCATGACAATTTATTTAAATAATGTGCATGATATAGGCTTTTAGGTTCATTCCATTACAATTGGTAACAATTGATGTTTATCAATAACCTTGGAAATTAGATTTAGAAAAACTCTTATTAGAGAACGCTACCCTAAGATAACCTATGAGGATTAGTAAAGAAGTATATCAATTTATTTTTGGTAATAGGGATATTATGTGGTGTTTTCAAGAAATAAATCCATATCTGGATACAAAAAGGGGATGTGGATCTGGCATAGATGTACGTAGTTGTGAAAACTGCATCAAGGTGTTTTGTTCTTGACTCGAGGTATCCTGGTACATGATAATGGGACTTACTACACACCTGGTTTGACACTCATGGGGGATATTTTTAGGATAATTCACATTTTCGTTACAAATCTTTATGAAGGATTTATGAGTAAATATGCCAACAAATAAACCATTTTTATTATTATGAAACTAGATTAGTGAAAGTCGTCAATTAATGTTGATAATGTTTCTAGTTTTTTGGATTATACATTATGATATGATCTAACATAGTGTGTTTCATCATTTAGAAATGGAACCTAGTAGAAGGAATTTGAACTCCAGCAATATGCATGATCCAAAGAGAAATATGGATCATATATTTCATAGTATTTAGCCAAAATTTCTAGGTGAAATAGTCCTCCATGTATTCTTATCATATGAATAAATAGTGTCATTTGTTAATAAGATAATTAAAGAATTTTTAGAGTATTATGGCTTTGAATGGAATGAAGAGAAGAAGAGTATAGAAGAGAAAATGATGGATAATGTGAATAAGGAAAATAATGATTTTCTAACAAGTGATAACTGGGGAATGAATCTCCTTGGTTAATTATTGAATAGAAGGGGAGATGTTATATGTGCGGAGAAAAAGGACACAAAATACGTGATTGTAAGTTTAAGAAAAGGATTCTAAAGTACAATGGTTAATCTGCAAGGAGTTCGTACACAACATGAATAATGTCCCAATCCATAGAGTATACCCCAAATGATTCTATTAGATAAATATAATTTATGATACTAACATAGATGATGAAGAATTATTAGTGTTCTAATATTTTTATTAATGAATTATGTCATTTGAAAATTGTATTTATGATGTATAAGTTATAATAATTATAGAGTGTGTATGTATTGTACTGTTGTATTATTTCATTAAGGATTTGAGATTGTGTGGTACAAATAAATGTGACTCAATAAAAAGATAAATGTTTTGTAAAATATATGGTTGAGAGAATGATAAACCTTAATGTGGTCCTGATACTAAGGTAGTGATTTTGGAATTAGAGATAATTCATTTGGATAAATTATATTTTATATTCCTAACTAACATGGAAGTAATTAATTGTTTTTTTATTCCATCATTATTGGAGTTTACATCCCTTTTAGATTTAAGGAGTGTATCAAGTATTTTTCAAGGAATAAGGGAACATAAATGTATTCAATATGGTTTTATGGGAATATAGGGTGTTACCATGTTTTAAGAGAATACATGATGATGGTATTCATATTTAATTCTGTGGAAAAATGATATCGTCATTATGTTTACCTCCCATATAATTTTTTGGACTTTGATTTTTCACAAACGTATTTTGTATAAGCCTAAAAGTTGGAATGGAGTGAGTTGGGCACATGATATTTTGTATGAGGTTAAAGTATAATTTATTGGGTACTTTGACCTAAACTTTTGGAATTTAGTAAAAATATAGAGTATTAAGGAAATACATGAGGAATTTATGATTTATCAAATGTTCTTCAGGTGTAAAAAAAGAATTTTTTAAAATTAATTTCCTATTGTAAGCGATAAAGTGAAAATAGATTGAAGCACAACCATATTATGTGATTATGATTATGATAACTAATGAAATCAAGTAGGTTTTCTTGATTTCTTATCTAGATTGTAAATTAATACCTTTAATTCAAAAAAGTATCTTAGAAAAATGTGTTATCCAAATACCTTATGTTTTTTAACTAATGATACTTTAAATCATGATATATTTATGTCTTTGAGGCCCTTAATTTTGCATTTATTTTTCACTTGTTTTTTATTGATGGCCTCAATCACTACCTATAAATATTTATGTTTTTTCTCCAATTATGTGTCCATAATTACAAACAATGTTCCTCTATTCAAAATCATAATTTATGAGGAATTTTTCATTTCCATTTCCCTCTTATTAAGACTAAAATTTATAAACCCTATTTTTGATGTACGTTTTCCACCAAGGTATTTTCTATTTTCAAACATTTATTTTTGAAGAAAAATTTCAAATTATGAGGGAAAAATTTACTGAAGGAGGGGAGAATGTAAACCACCATGATTTCATAGTATGTTATGTTTTATAATTTATTTAATAGCTTATATTTCACACAACACCGACTTGGCTTGCGTTATACACAATATTGAGTTTCAGCAAAATAACACATTAGTATTATAATTATTTAAAGGATATATATGTATTTATAAAATAACTATTGTAATATAAATAGTAAAAAAATAAATTTTAAATGAATTTATAATATTTTCACATAAATAAAACATTTTTAAAATGAAATGTATATGTTTTTTCAATATATTTATATATTTAAGGAAACTATTTTCTTAAAAGAACTAATTTATTTTTCTTTTTTTGAACAATAATAAAATTAATTTTAGAGGCTGTTAAAATTTAATTTAGTAAAATATACTTCAATTTGGAAATCGGAATATCAAAATTATCTTATGGTGAATTATTTGTATTTTTCTGAAAACATTCAATTTTTGATGAATAGTGAAAATACTATATAGTACATAAAAACTATCCTTTTCAATTGAATAATTATTTTTAATTAAAATTTATCTTAAAGTAAAAATACATACATAATTCATATATCATTCCAATATAATTCATTTGAGTGATTTTATAAAAATATTATATATATAATATTTTATTGATATTCTTAACGTCTTTTACCCACCTTCTAGAGACATTTGAGAATTTTCATAAAATGTAATTTAACCATTTATATGAATTGAATTTTCAAAATATAATAGACATGGTTGTAATAAGTATGTAATTTTTTTAAATAGGATGAAAATAATTTATGGTGAATATTAACATTTCAATTTTATTTACCACAGTTAAAAATAAATATGGTAATTAAAGATCAAAATAATATTATAACAATAAAACATTACCCCAACACATGTCTTAATTATATTGGATAAGTTTTTATCGACCAAAATAAAGCTTAGGAGAAAAATAATATCCTTTTTTATTCACTTGGGTAAGGTTTAAAAAATTTATTATATTTTATTTAAAGAAGTCATAAAAGTGTTAAATTCCAATTTTAAAAACTAAAAAAAATTAAATATTTGGATATACATAAGATAAATTTTATTATAAATATTAATTATAAATATAAAAATATTTTATAAATCATGATATTTTATATATAATTATTAGACATTAAAAAATTAAATTTATTTATGACACAATGATAATGATGTAATTACCTTATTAATGAAAAATTAATATAATTGATATTATAAATATTAAAATAAATTTAAATTGATTCATTTTATTCTATAAAATAATTTTCTAGGTGAATATGACATGTCAGGGTTGAGTAAATTTATTTTTTCAAATTATTCATGTTTTTATTAATTTCATAAAAACCAAATCCTAAATAGTGTCAAAATTGACCTAAAAGTGTTTTTAAGAAAATACTATTTTATTAAATGATATAATATTCCTAAAAATCTAGTATTCAAGAAAAATACATAGATAATGTTAGATATGTCATTAATTAACCACGTGAGGTTCTCTTGACATTTTATTGGATGTTTATTAACCATATAGTGTAAGAATACAAGAAGACATGGTAATAGTAAAACTATTTAACTGAGTGTTAAATCTAAAAGATACAGTTATTATGGTGACCTAAACATGTATAAAACATATTGGTTGATATGATTTAGATCCATCCCCACCTTATCCTAGAATTTAATCTAATTGACCTATTATAAACTTAAAATTATTTTATAATAAATTAATATTTCAAACTTTTCAAAAAGGGCCCCTCGCCTCCGTTATAAAAGGGTACACCCCCTTCTCTTAAATTCAAACCTCCAGAACCATATGGATAAGCCAAACCCAGCTCAAATATCGTAAAACCTACCCTAAATTAAACATAGAGGAATTAATTTGATCATAAATCCATCCTAAGGATCCATTCTATTTAAGTCAAAAGGAAGCACCTGAAGAAGAGGTAATTATTTTATAACCTATTTCAAAGTTATTTTCTTCTTATAAATCCTCTTTCTTTGTTGTTTCCATAATAAAATAAAAATTATAGTACCTTATATATTATTATATATTGTTATAAATATGGTACAAATATATTCATTATTATATCCATCCTATGAATTACAAAGTCACCATGCGTGCATACGTACGACTTACAACCTCCACGTCATGGTTTAGTTTGTTATTCAACACTACATTATTTGGATGGGTATAATAAGGAATAAAATTATTGTAAATAATGAATATAAAATGGAAATTATTCTTTATTTATAATATAAAATCCAATTAAACACAGTTTCACCATCAATAGAATTTTATTTTCGGTCGTGCGTACGTAAGGCTTACCGTCTCCATGATGTGATGAGATTCATCTTCATTGATCACCCTTCAAGAATTTTTATAAAAATATATGTATTTATTAATTATATGGTGTATGATATAATATTTATACTGGAATAATATATAATTATGTAGATAAATATATGTCATTTACTTACATTCATACTATACGACAAGAAAACAGAAACAACGTTCATGTGTACGTACAGACTACAGTCTCCATGAGTGGTGTTTCCATTTAATATATCTATCTATTATAAATATTTAAATTCTTAACATAAATGATATATAAATAATATTTTATATTCTGGACGTATTTAAATCATGATATAAGTGATATGATCAAGAATAATAAGTTAAAACATGTACTATAAAGAAAGCGATTATTACTCAAAATGTTACTTTAACATGGAAATTATTATTAAATTGGTTGTATAATGTCATAAATGAATCATATATTATATCATATATATTAATGTCGTTGTGTTATAATTCAATAGCATATGATGGTCATTATATATGAGGTTAAACGTACCCTCAACTAAAGTAAAGTAAAAAGTAAGGGTTAATTAATCAATCTCATTATTATGAGAGATGGTTTTGTGTAAGTATTTAGTGGGAAATATTTATCATCCTTGTACATGTTTCAAAAAAATGTTATCAAAGGAAATATTTTATGTTTTTTTGGATGGGTCTATTTATTAATATCATATTTTTAAATGGTGTAATGATTTATTATTCTAAATATTTTTAATTAATGTCCTTTTTTTCAAACTTTTTTAAAGGATTTAATTATATAGACATAATTTTTTTAAATATTAATTACATAAAAATGTTTCATAGTATTATGGGACACATTGATTCGTAAATCCATTCTAAATGTCTTCATTTATAAATGTGTGACTTTTAAATGATTTCATTTAAAGGTATATTTATCTCAAAGTGTTTTACTGATCATTTTCATCTATGCCAACATCCTATAATCGATATTATTCTTGATTGAAGTAGATTTATTATAATACAATTTTCTATAATATATTTAATGAGTAATGATATATTTGACAATGAATGTTCTATTTTTATACCATTCAGGTTCTATCGTTAAAAAATTGGCATTTCTTATGATACTTTTAATATGAATGTTTACGTTTTGTTTTTACATTTTCATATGAGGAATGAATTGGACATAGTAAGTGACATGGGCGACCCACTGTAGCCCCTCGCAACATTGATAGGTATCTGGAGACAAACTAGTGTCTTGGCACAATTCCTTGAAAAAATATATATTTAGTGTCTTGGCATGAGGCCTTGACATTGTGGTTAAGATGCCCCGAATTATGTATTCCATCATTACGAGGTTAGTTATTAATGTTACATGTGATTATTTAACAATTAGAATATACATGTGAATAAGTAAATTGAATTATTTGATTTAACATTTCTATATAATGATGTGGTTTATTTTTAAAGAGATTGTTTTTCAATGTTATTCCTTTCAATAGAATTTTATGATTATTTATGATAGCTTCTACTATATTGTTTATCCATACTGAACATTTGAGATACCCCATTTTTATGTGTTATTATCCTAGGATTCAAAGAAGTGTATTATGATTTATATATAGGTTTATGATTGGAGAATAATTTAATTCTCAATGTATTATCTAGGTTGTATTTTATGTTTTAAATTGTAATTGGATGTTCATGTTTGTAATCTATTTTCTAAGACTGCTAAATTGATCATTCTTTGGGACTCGATTCCTTGTAGTCATGAGAAGTTATTAAAAAAGTGCACTGGCTCTAGGATCCTGGGGTGGGGGAATTACAAGATACATCACAATAAGTTCATTTACTTCAAACCCTTCATCATCCTCAATGATTTTCCTCTAAATTAAATACTATTTATCAAATCATTTGTTGAGGAACATAAGAAGCCACTCACATTCTGGTGATGTCAATTTTAAAAAGCCTCTAATGCGTTACCGGTGCATGCGATGCCATTCCGGTGGAATGCGGAGGGACCTTCGACATGAACTTTCATATATATTCACTTCTACCATAAATAAAAATATACAAAAGAAGAAAGAAAGTGATATCCGAACAATAATGGAGGCGAAGAAGCACTACAGTAGAGCTACAGAAAAATATGGTCACCAAAAACTACCATCAGAGATCTTCCATAGGTAAATTAGGGGTCCCTCTTCTGAGAATATATTGTAGGGTGTTTTTAAATGGACTTATCACGTTATTTATATATGATAATGTGATAACATGATTGGATAACCTCATGTGATCGCTTTCTGATGTCGTATTTCAAATACATGAACCTTATTCATGGACATGAAATAATTATGTACATAAGAACAATTGTACATTCTCCTCATGATTTCTTGAACCCTGGGACTTGTAGTCTCCCCTTTCCTCAAACTCGTGATACAGGATTGTAGACATGTTCCCTACATATTAATGCTGGTGTCCAGAGGAGTAAACCAGTGGAAGTGTTTACCCACGATATCATGAATCCATCATTAACAGGGTACCAGGGTCCATAAGAATTCCCAATTTATTGGAAATTAAAATCACATGGTACATGAAAACTCATTAAAATATCCCTTCCCTGTGAAATATTCAGGAAAATGACTCCAGTCATACACATAGTCATGCAAATATTTATTGGTGTACATGCAAACTCTTGAGCACTCCCTCTTCCTTACCAAGTATTGAATAGGTTGTTTGACCCCAATAGGACCCTTGGCCATGAACCCTTCCTCTTGGACCATTACGAATCCCTATTATGTGTTTACAAAGATTCTTGTATTACACCTTTTTTTTAACAAAAGATGAATTCATTGAAAACTGAGATTAGTGGAAGTACAAGCGCAAAGCCATGACGGAAAGTGGTCCAGCCAGAGCTGGTCATTATCACGGGGGGCCAGAGGCCGCCTGTTGGTGGGAATCATTGTTCCCTTACCTTATTATGTATGATAAGGTGCATGAAATGAAGCATTGACAGAGAGAATGGAGTTTCTAGATGATGGGACCATAAGATTGAAGGTCGTCATAATTGCATTTGATGGTCTTGATAACAGTGAGACAGTATGATTCAAGGTGGATCTTCTCACATCCACAATCTTTAGCAAGCATCATTCTGGCGAGGATGGAAGCGGCTTCGGCAACAACGGGTTCCCAAAGAGCATGATGGGATTCGTGTTTGGATGCGATGATTTGACCCAAATGATCCTGAGCCAGCAGACCAAGGCCGATAGGACCATCCTTGGGGAGAGACACATACACATTAATCTTTAGGATCCCTTCTGGTGGTAGACACCACTGAGAGGGGGGGGGGGAGGGATCCAAAGGGCATTTGTTGACAATGTGATGCTGCCAGCCCTCAATCCAGAATGATGCATGTTCAATCTAGAAATCGGGAGGCTTGAAGACAAGATTGAAAACACTATCGTTACGGTGAACCCAAAATGATCCACGCCATGATGCAAAGAGATCCCACCAAGTTCGGTGAAGAGGAAGAGAACCAGTGCTTCAAGAGAGAGGGGAGTTCAGAGGCCAAAATTAGTGAGGAATCCATAGTTGAGCCCATTTTTTCCAAATCTCCATTGCCCCGGACGTTGGATGATGGCGTGGAGGGGGGATTCTGGGACGTCCGGGCAGAATGGGCAGAACATGTCACAAGAGAAATGTCGGAATGCAAGGAGGTTCCTGGTATGGAGGGTGCCCAAGAACAATTTACACCATAAGTGGTGGATTTTTTGGGAGACGTTGAGCTTCCACAGTGAATCCCATGGCCATCCATCCTTAGCGTCAGACTGAGAGAAAATAGCAAGTCGATAGCTAGATTTCACCGTATAGACTCCCGAGATGTCCTTGATCCAGAAGAGGTGGTCTGGGCCGGCATCTGGAACATTGGGGATACTCTGGATAATCCTTCGGTCTCTTTCAGTGAACAATGATTAATGCTTTTCGATGCACCACCCATTCCCATGATCAAAAAATAGGCACCGGACGGTGGCATCTTCGATCCTAGGTGGGGCTGGTGATGATGCTCGCCTTCCGTCCTTATCGATTAGCCAGGGGTCCGTCCAGATAGAAACAGATATCCCATTCCCAATCCTCCAACCCAGCCCTCTCTCCAGGAGGCTTTGGGGGCTTTAGAAGCTTCTCCAGAGGATGCTGGGTCGGGGGACAAGAGTGGAGTCCTGTAAATCCTTGTGGGGAAAATATTTATCACGGGGAACTCGCGAACAGACAATGGATGGGTTGTTAATAAGGTGCTATCCTTGCATTGAACGAAATGCATCATTAAAGTGAAAGTGGTCCCAGAAATCCATTCCTCTCTTAGATTTTGGTTGGGATATATTTTTATAGGCAATCTAGTGGGTTTTATTCCTTCCATTGTTTTTCCCCACCTAATGTTTGTTGTGCATGAATGGATCTGATGGACAACCACAGTAGGGAGTTTAAACAGGGACATAAAGTAGGTGGGAATAGATTGAACAGAAGCCTTTATAATGGTTTCTTTGTGGACCTTGGAAATTATTTTTGGGGTCCATCCATGGATTTTTTTCTCTATCCTATCAAGAAACGAGGTGAATAATTCTTTTTTGGAATGGCCGATCACTGTGGAAATGTTCCATTTTTCATGTGGTGTGAGTACAAAGAACATATAAGATTCTATTGGCCATGAATAATTCACAGATAGGATTCCTTGATCTTGTCATGTCTCTATTTTTCCACCCAATGATTTCCATTTTTCATGAGGAACAACCATGATGGTGTCCACGGGCATCCAATGGTAAACATGAAATACCTCATGAGATGTTGTAAATCCTTTTACTTTTGACACTCACACACATACCTCGGCCTTGGAAAATAATTTCTTAGGAAACATAGGGAATTACACCTTTGGATGTGTACTTTTAGAACTTGAAAAAACTCTATACCACAAAATAAGTCATGATACCACTCCATGTGAATAATTTATGGTCACATGGTCACAATACTCTCCATTGATATGAAAATGTCCTTGGGCATCATTGGGAGAATCATGATGGTCACGAGTCAAGCCTAGGACAATTCAGTACAAGTCATGTTGGTCATGTGAAGACAACCTAGACCATGAATGTTTATCATATGATTCATTTATTTAAATTTCACCATGAACATGTGATATTCAATGGACATGTCCATATTTGCATGTGATTGTTTAAAGACATGTTAGGTTTATCCTATGATAGTGCATGATCATGTATAATTTGATCTTGCACAATACCCCCAAACATTCAGATGTGGATTATGTGAAGGCATCCAAGATGAGTTAGGTGATCATGTGCAATACCCAAATCATTTCCACTCTTATAATGATAATCACCATTACATAACTCTTTCACTCTGGTGAATTCATATGTGACAGGAAAGTTCCTCATGTGAAAGAACCCAGACATGTCTTATTTGGTAATGTGAAGCATATTGGACATATATGATTCTCTTATTAAAAGACATCCATGGTATGATAATTTCCCAAAAATTCACCCTTGGATATATCTTTATTATCATATTGGTTCCTCGACATATTGGAAAATAAAATAATGATATGTCCAACATACAATCAATGCAAGTCAGATAGTTATCCTAGGACATTTCAACCTCATCTGGTAGACCCTAGTTGACTCATTCCATGGGGACCCTATCTGGAAACCTTTATTTTCATAACCCTTTTTGGGAAGTGTTCTTGATGAGATATGGTTACACACTAATGTGAGCCTACAAATATCATTCTCTAATACATACCATTATAGTCACCACCACATCCCTTTAAATGTCAGGGGAAAAGTAATTAGTATTTCATGGGAAACACTAGAGTGTAATCCCAGACTATTGTCATGATATGATTATGTTAAGTGGATGAATTAGTCCTTAATCCCCAATACTGAGAGACCTCAATGTGTGAGCCCAAATCACTGACATAATATAATATTTCCCCACTAGGGGGTTGACTCATTGTGTAAATCCTATTCAAAGGGCATCCATCCTTGTATAATCCAAAAAAATAAGAAAACAAAGGTGATCCCTATAATATATCTCATTGTGATAATACACCTTCTCTTATTAGTGGGATGAAGGATAAATGAACTACAAGAACATTGATTCCTACAATAACCATGATATTTAGGATGGATTTCTATGTCCCAAGCTCTAACAAGCATCAACTTTGGTGTAAGTCCATTTCTATCCTATGCATTGTTAACATACAAGATTAAATTATCACATAGGTCCACTATTGTTTACTATTCATCAGTAGATAAAACATGGAACCATATAGGGTCTTCATTTTATGTATTAGTTTTTCCCATTCCCTTGATTACCTCAAAACCATCAGTAGGTTTTGGATGAAGTGAACTATGAGAGAATTGATTCCCACCAATCTAAGGATATTTAGGATGCCTTAATAAAAACCAAACCTTATTGCATATCCTATAGGAAATGGTTAATCATTCCTCCTCAAAGGGAAACATTAATGTAAAATCCCTGTGCAGATATACTTGCATGCAATTTGTCCAATCTACTGCTTTCTCTTATTTCTCACACTTATCATGGATCACATTGTCTTAGAGACTAAATATGATTGTATCAAAATAATATTGATAATTCCCATAGTTTGGTCCATAATAAGGATGTAATTATGATTACATCTCATCTCTGATCAAAGGGACATACTCTCTAAGAAGAAATCAAGGGTACACTTATATTCATTTGTCCTACCAAAGGCCTCTATTTTCATACCTATTATTACATTGAAACCCATTTTAAGAAGAATGTAGACTTTGATTTCTGTCTCAAATAAGAAACATAGGACACCTCACCCAGGTCAAGGACTAATGTTTTCAACTTTACTATATGATGTTAAACTACATGGATGGGTTTAGCCACATGACATTAAACAATATCTAATGAACTACATGGGTTTTTATTATTGTTTTTATAGGATATATATGATGCGTCATAGAGGTTCCATCCCATATCCAGGATAGAGACATCCTCCTTGGATGTAAATATACTCTAGAGTGCTAAAATATGGCTATAACCTAACTAATCATAACTGAATTATAATTTGATATAGAAACTATGATATGCATGAAAATTTTCATATTGATACATGTTCATAAACAATTCACTGGACTAGGGATAACCAGTTCTTTATTGGGGTATAGAAAGGATTTCATTAATAGATGTTATATCTATAATATAGTCTCAGAATAAGAAAAATCCACCCAAGGATAATATGAGCTTGACATCCCATCCTCTCGATCAATGATAGTTCCTATGTGTCGTTGGGTGAGAAACCACCAATGACCACTTGTTGTGGGAATGAAGGACCATACTCAATTATGTTTATTGGCCCCATTGGTATTTTATAGGTATTAATAGAAAAATTAAAGACCTAGTGGGATTTAATAATCAAGGCCGTAAAACCCCTAAATCAATATGTCAAACCAAAACCCATTCCATGTCGTAAATCTAAATGAATTTTGTTTATAAAGATAATCTGAAACAACCATGAATATCTCTTGGGAGTATCAAAATAAGTGTCTAGTTAGGCCCCTATTTCATACACTGAGGAACAATTGGGTTAATACCAAACTATCTATTTTTAGGGTTATTACTCATAAGTACATCTATGTCAGTGCCTATATCCTCTTGTTTGTATCCATAGATGGATCTAATTTCTACAAAGAAAAAGCTTTTTAATTTAACAATATTTTAGAATATTTAATATATTTATATTTATCCCTATGGTTATCAAAAAAATATTATCCTAATCCCAACATATAACTAAATAATCCCTCATAATAACTATACCATGCATTGATGTCAACTATGATTCCCTAGACCCACACTCCCATGTAAGTCGTATTGATAAACATACATTACATACCAGAATTGATACCATCTATGAAGATCCAGGAAAAAAACATTTAAGCCATACATTAATTTCAAAATTAATCATTATACCACCATTGTAATCTCCAAATCCCAAAACCGACATGATTATTCTACTTGGATATAGGCAATGAACAACATCATACTACACATTATTATATCAACATATCACCTAAAAAGGATTTCATAAGAAATATTTCTACACATATTCCTTCAAATAATTCCATAAGGAATCACAAACAAAATATTATGTTAGATCATATGATCAATCAGAGAAACATATCAATGATAAATGATTGGATAGTTTACAATCGTATAAGAAACCATTAATAAAAGGAGAAATATTATATTAAATGGATCATGGAATCATTAAATATTTTCATAAGAAAATATTGAATATCATGGATAATTCCATGAGATAAAGGAAGCATCATTAAAGCGTAAAATATATACCATGTCAAAGAAACTTATGAAAGTAAACAAAAACCCTAGAAATAAAATTTATGATTTTGGAATAAAATAGTAATGTTCTGTAATCTAAATCCTAGGTCATCAAATCATATTTTGAAAAACCAATCATCCCAGACCTTAAATGTTCAAAAAACTCAATCTAGTCCCCAAATTAATATATTAGAAAACCCATTCATGACCAATTAATAAGTTGATAGTAAACCCGAAAAGGCCCATACCTAATCATAATCTATTGAGATATAAAATTTTAACCAGTATATTAGAGGAAACATAGGACCACACCCATCACATAATGATATAATAAACTTAGGTATGGAACATTAAAATGATATTTCATCTTTTCAGGAAAAATATCTTAAAAGAAAAATGGGTTTCATATCATTTATTAATGGCGTAACATAACATGACATCATGAATAGATTTTTTTTCACTCTAAATTCATTCCTATTAGTGGAATATAAATTTTCTCACATTTTGGATGATATATATTACTCCATAAAAGATATTTATTTTTAGTTATAGTGGAAAATGGACATGATATCATGAAATGAATTTTTTTACTCTATCACAACATAATTGTAAAAAAATATATATCTTTTTATACAATTTTTGAGAGGGGTAAACATATAACATAGAAATCATAATCTATCAGGTAATAATGAAATGGAATCATTGAAAAAATTATGTTAATGACTAGAAATGTGGAGTGGAAGATAAAAAAACATGACTAAAAGTAAAATTATTTTAATATTTAAAAATACATTATTGATAACAGAAATTTATGAAAAATACAAAAAATAGTATATTTAATGAATGAAAATGGAAATATCAAGATAACATGATCTAAAAAATATGTTGGATTTTAATAAAAAATGATAACATTCGTGGTATGAAAAAATATGGGAAATAATGAAAAATATCTATTAAAATTGTTGGAAATTATTCAAAAAAACATATAAATATTTGTAAGGGTGATTGTTTGAAGTGGAATATTTTGATCATAAAATTTGAGTTCTCAAGATAAATATAGAAAAAAGAGTATATAATATATAAATGGAATCATTAAATATACATGAAATTTATTTGTCCTGGAATGTAAAATATTACTAAATGAATGTACGTTGAGTCAATAAAACCCTTAACTCATGTCACGAATCACATGGTGCATCCAAATAACATACAAAAAAATATTTATTAAAAAACAGGTTCAAAACATTTTCTAGATATATATTATATTTACGCACCATTCAGTTTTATATTTTTCTCAATTTCATTTTTCCTTCCTCAACCGATATGCTTTGTTCATTCAATTATTCCAATACATATATGGGGTGTTAACCAGAGTCAAAGGATTTAAAGAATAGTGTCACATAGTCTAGACATTTACATTTCTGAATAACCTATTTATGTTAATTAAATAATTTTTTCGGAGCATATATAATGTATATTTAACTATATATTGTTAACTTAGTATTATAATTTATAAATTTAGGTAATTTTCTAACTCTCTTAGACAGATAGGGTTGTTCAGCCAATTACATCATAACTACTTTTTCTTCCAATCATTGTCAGTTAAGTTTCAGAGTACTTTTTACCTCGAGATATTTGTAACGATACAATATATATAGTTTCTAAAATTATTTATAATGATCTATATTATTTCAATTGATATTTTAGGTTTGTTTCAAAAATAATAAAAATATATAATGTGTTTGTTTTTGTAGTCATTATCATATGAAATAATTTTTATTAGTATTAATTTTTACTCAAAATATTATAACTAAAGAATCAATCACAACAAATTATTTACATGGTAATATTATATATTAAAATAATATAATGTTCCATAACAATCAATGATACAAATGAATATAATCACTCATGTCGGTAGTTAATGAAACCCAAAAAATATGTTATAAATATGAAAACAAGTCTGCTGACTGTTGAATTTTATAATAGTATCATCATTTTGGAAATATGAGATATTATAAAATTATTAACTAATAAATAGTATTAATTTTATTATGTGTTTATTAGTCAATTATGATATAATAATTATATCTCTGTTCATGTTGGTAGAAAAACCGACCCAACTAAGAGCATGTTATAATTAATTAAAAAATAGTATTCTATTCTTTTATGATAATATTACATGTATAGAAGATTGCTGACATAAAAATTTTCTAATATATTTAAAAGTAACACTTAAGAATATGTAAAATAATATGATATGGAAGGATGTGTATATAGAAGAACAATACTTATGTAGGAGAATTTAATCTTTTCTTAGAATCCACCTTAATTATGATGTGATTCAGGAAATTTATTGGGGAGAGAAGCTCAAGAATATTTAATAAGTTTACTTGGGAATGGATAATTGATAAGTAATGGGACGTAATAGAATTTAGAGAGTTTCTTAGAGTTGGTGAAAGAAGAATTACTATATAATTGATTGTAATTTTATATATTTTAACTCATTAATTCCTAATAGAAAAAAAATTCTAATTATGCGGTTTGTGGATTAAAATATGAAAAATAATGAATGAAATGTTTTTGGGATGTTTATGATGTCCTCATAAACTAATTTGTAGATAAATTTAGATGTTAATTTATACTTTTATCCTTGGTTTGATACTTCTATAATTTGTAGCTTATATCATGGTGAGTAATATTTATTTATTTAATTTATCTGTATTCCAAAAAATCTAAATGAAAATATCACATAATTTAATACTTATATTTTAAAATATGAATTAAATTTAATATATTATATTTCTTAAATTGATAAATTTTCATTATAAAATACTATATTTAAAATTAGAAAAAAATAGTTTTTTAAATGAATATTTTTAAGAATAAATATATGTTTACGATAAAATTTTTGTTGTTGTTTTATTTCTTGGAAATTGATTTTATTATTTTTAATAAATAAGTACAATTTTTTTTTAAAAGAAATATAAAATCTATTTTTATCTCTTCAATACAAAAATAAAAAAACAACCAAAAATAGTTTTCTATTATGATAATAAAAAACTTTAGGATCCAAAATATAAACCATATGTTTTTAAATTCAGAATAATATTTGAAAATGATTTATTTGTATAAATAAATATATCATTGGTTGAATAAAAATATTTATAAATTCTTCTCTCATTATTAAATCATGATAATGTAATAAATCATATGGTATTGGAAAAATCAATATTTTTTAATATTCACCTAAAATTTAAATTTCTTGAAACAAAATCCATAAATATACCTAGTATAATATTCACATAATAAATTACAAAAGGAATATAATTTTTTCAAAAATAAATTATTAAATTTATAATGTCAAATTTAAAATGAAATTATCTTATAAATATAAAACATATTTATCACGAACTAAAACTAGTTTTTTTTAATTAGTTGTTTGACTAATATTTTTTACATTATCATAATTTTTAAATGACATATAGTTAATTAATTAAACATTTAAATCAATTAATATTTTCAGAAATATTCTTATAATTATGTGTTCTAAATATTGAAAATATACAATGATAAAAAACATTTTTACTGTAAATAATTTTATAAAATAAAATTTCATTTTTATGTCAGTGACCATTTTACATTCCTAAAAATTGAATTACAAACCTTCATAATAAATTTATAATAATATGATGTTGTACATATGTGGATTTAATTTTATAAAAAATTCAAAATTTTAATTTATTATTATACATGATTTTTCCTTAAAAATAATTTTTATTTTATTATAAGAAGAAACTTATTGGTTAAGTGAGAACTATACAAAAACTCCACAAATCCTGAGCACAAACACCCCTTATACATCATTATACAACATTAAAAATGAATAATTAAAAAAAAATTACCATAGAAAAGCCATCCAAGCATTTCCACATGCCATCATCCAAGATCACAACTGGATCACGTTGCCATAGTAAATTTCCAACAAAAAATTGAAAATATTAAAATCGAAACACTATCAGACCATCATCACACCTCAGACGTGTAACCACCTAGAAACGAGGAACACCAAAGATATCAGCCATCAAATCCCCACCGAGAACCAACGATAAAGTCCCTTGTCACTATTGGGATTAACCCACCCCATCATCATCATCATCACCGTAAAATGCCACCAGAAACCATCATCAGTGCCATTGAGGACCTATCATCACCGCCATTAAACACCATCAACATGTACCATTAGAACCAAAATATTTTCTTCAATGATGATGCCAACCAACACCACATTCACAATCACCATAGGTGCCTGTAGAACTGGAAGGATACTCCTTAGTTCGTGCTTTCTGGATCCTCGTACCGCTCCCCTTAAAGAGAATGAATAGTTTAAGAAAATATTATTATAGAAAAATAGATATACTTGTATTTATATTTTTATAGGAATGAATAGGGAGGTTGGTTGAAACATAGGCTATGAAAGGAATTATACCCTTTTCACCCTTCTGTTATATCTTTGATCCCAACATTCTCTCCAGAAATGATGTGTTTTTTCTCAACCAATTGGTTTCATCTTTTATACCAAACATTTTTAGTGAATAATATTGTAGTATATTTGATTTATATAAAAACAACTTATGTGATATATATATATGTATATATTATTTATATTTTTCTCTTTGTATATACATATGTTTTTGGTTAATATTATTACTGAAATTGATTTTAAATTCATATTTAATTTATTAAGAAACAGTCAACAAAAAATATTAAATGGAAATATTGGATGTTACATAATAATACCATATGAATTCTGAAAAGAATATCTCTCTATTCTATAAGTGCTATTATGAATTATAAACCAATCCATGATCACTAGACGACGTTATAAAAATCATCAAGTATTCTTGATAAATGGATTGGTATTTTTTTAACTTGTATGTCTATAATTAATGAAGGGGGACATAGTAAATATTATTACTCACACAACAACTAAACCTTTTATTAATGGAAAATTTAACCCATGGGATGGATATTTTCTTCTGCGAAATAAAAGAAACCTTTCTTCTAGGATCACAAAAATTATGGATTGAAATAGATAATGATGGTACATACATCATGATAAACATATAGATTGTAGGTTATCATATAAAGGGTGATTATTTTAATCACATATAAAGATAGTTTCTTGGAATTAATAATGGGTTGAGGAACATAAGAATTAAACACCCATCACTATTAGTGTCCATCTCATATATCCTCTCAATAATGAATTGAGCCACAGTCATAATATCATGATATATGTTTCTAACCATTGAATTATATTAGGGAAAATTAAAATAAATTGTTCATTCAGAAATGTATTAGGAAAAAACATTCACAGTGGTTAGGGTTGTGTTATAGTTACTGATCCCACAAGGATCATTGTTTCCCTTCTTATATAAAGTTTTCTCACAAGATTTTTATAATAAAAAACTATTTAATAATCATGGAAATATATACACAATGTAAATTTATATTTTTTGGTTTGGACCAAATGTCATTAGGAAGTAATATAGAATAATAATTATGAATATATAATGTTTTTGATAAAAATAACATACACAAGAATTTTTTTCAAACTATATTTAATGAAACCATTTATATAGAAGCGTAAAATATACCTTTTGATATAGAATAAGGCGTGAAAGTGGAAAATGATCATTTTTCCACTAATCGGATTCATTTCATTTTAAATGATTCTAATTTATTGGGGGATTATATGGGTGTCCAAAAATATCAATTTTCATCAGTATCAATTTTTTATTATTTGGAAGACATAATTATGATCCAGATCTAGAAAATAGAAACTTGTGCATTTAAATTGGGTCTAATTGAATCCATGTTTCTGTAATGATTTTTGGGATCAAACATATCCTTTTATCAATCATAGATTGTTCTATCCAAAAATGATTATAAGGAATAAACCATTGTGAAATAGATCTAAATTTCATAATTAGTGGGATCTACAAAACTATTCTACCAGAGACATATTGTGTGGTCTTGGGGGTGATATATTCCTTGGGATTGTAGTCTTGAAAAAATTTAAAAAATTTTGTGATACTGAGTTGTTCGAAAAGTTTTATAGAGAAAATGTATTTAAAGGAGTTTAGTGAAAATTCATAATGAAAACATTATATATGGGAAAGTAATTTTTTCACTTCCTAAATGACATTCATGCTTGGTCAAAAATTTACATTCCCTCATACCTCTACTAATAATACCATATAATTTTATCATTTAGAATCATTTGGAACTTGTAGAGCATATGTAGCCATAGAGATGAGAGTAAACACTCTGAATATGTTGTACTCATAATTCAAATTTTAGGACTTCCAAGAACTTGAAATATTAAAACTCAAGACTGCTTGACATCTCATTAAGAGTATAATAATACCAAAACCGAAAAGGTAAGATAATTATAACTTATTAAACAAATACAAAACCTAAGTCTCATACAAGGGACATGCACTCAAGTCCTATATGATTACGAACATAAAAACTTATGGTTCAAGAACCCAGGAGACTTCTTCCTCAAATTAAATAATGTGAATTCCAAATCATTTAAAAGAACATGGAAAACATCTATAGTCAGTGATGATGACATATTTATTAAAAAGAACATATTCACAAGGTATATGTCATAAATGAGTAACATGGTTTCTGATATAAAACATAGAGGACATAATTTATTAATATGTTTTAGCCTCCACACTATGAATCAAAGTCCTTAAACATATGTGTATGCACTTTTATAAAAATTTATATATCCACTTCACCATTGTTCTACCACCATAGATTAATGAGTGCATTGGGTAAATTTTATATTGGTTACCTAACATTACTCAAACCCATCAACTAGTCCAGAATATGAAATGCTTATATAAACCTGATTACCTCACACAATATATCAAGGTTAAATTAAAATATTTCAACCTATATGAACAAATTTACCTTTTTTACATCTTTTAACCTAGCTATAAAAATGAATTTCAATTATGTCCACCACTTATCCAAGGAAATAAGATATATATAATAAATTCATTTACCATAGTCATGTGTCTTTTAAAATCTAATATTATCTATTAATATGGGTTTATAATTTTATTGAAAATATATCATGGTATTTCCTCCTAAACATATAGGATCTTTGAGGTATATATAATAATTTATTCCATTAATAATGATGATACTTAACCATATGTGATTAGTTTAATTTGTAAATTTGTTTCCATCCTTTGTATTAATAGTTTTATTACAAATAATTTTGAAAATATATATGTTCTGTTGGTTATGGAATAAAAACATATTTGATTGAGATTCATCATGTCTGAAGTTTTTTGGAAACATTATTCATTTTATTCTAAAAACATTATAATATGTGAATTTTGAATTCACTAAGCTATAAAGGGTTATTCATTGGGGAGATATATAGAAAAATATGGTCACATAATCCTTTCATGACTACCATACATATTAAACAATGGAATTTGATGAAAATGAATTGTAAAGGGTATAATTTGGCATATCAGTTTTCATACGACCTAACTATGTAATAATAGTGTCTACTTAAAGGTCTATATGATTCCATCCAGGTTTATATTTAATAGACTATGACATGAGGTATTTTATACATTCTTCAAGGATTTATGTTTTCTCATGGGTGATTTAATGCACCATATGAATCCCAACGCATTGATCCAATGATCAACATATCATGTCATGTCAATAAGCTCTGGATATTAATAAGTTATTTATCTGAAACAATTCCCAACTTTCTCATACAAGAACATCACACACTGATATATCAAATCATCCTTTCATAATATATATTTAATATAAGATAAAAGTTGTATCTTTGTGGAACACTAATCTAATGTAAGTCTTAAAAATTCCATTCCTAGTTTGAAAAAAATCATCTTTTCAAAAAAACTTCTATCGTAAATAATTTATACTAGACAAGACATTAATGAAAGTGGACCAAGAATATAGTGTAATCCCAAATATAAACGGTTCTTCTTGACCCAATCCCCGTACTATTCTAGTTAAACTTAATTCACACCTATTAATTTATTCTCTATGAAATTAAAATTAATAAAATCAAAATTCATCGTACAATAATAAAACTAAAGGCGCATCGGTCTTTAGTGAATAACCTTAAATAGAACTCCTTTTTCGTGGGTGTATGGACTAAAGAAGAACTGTTGTTCTTATCACATTAACATAAATTATACAATGTTACTTTTCATATAAAAATAAACAATTTATATTTATTTTACTTTATTGGGATATATAAAACTTCCCTAAAAAGGGCCTAATAGGAATTCAATAACAACATTTAAACTCTTATAATTATGAAGAATTTTTAGATAGAACAAAATCCGACATAAAATATATTTCTTGAAACCTGTTGAAAGGGATACATTTCATAAAATATTATACACTTGGTGATGATTCAATAAATACTAAATTCAATTAAGAAAATCTAATAAAACCACTCATCGCACCTTTAAGCCTTCAAGGTTGGAAGGAAAATCCATCATTTCCTCTAAGTCATCCTAAATGGAAATAAGTTCAATCATAACTATAAAGCATCACAATTGGTGATGATTTTGTAAGTGATACAACTAATGATGATCTACTAACGATATGATACAATTATTAATGAGCCAATAGGTCAATGTTTTGGTGATGATCCTTGAAACCTAACCTCTAAAGTGACGATCTATTATAATCTAACACCATTCAGGTTGGAATTAAATTTGAAACTACCCACCTGTATGTGTTTAGAATATGAAAACATCATTAAATTATATTTAAACATGTAATGAAAATTAAATGTCTAATTATTTGGGCATGAGAATATTTTCATTAATCATAATGTAAAGATAGTGTTTTGACCAATCAAAACATTTATAATGAGAATTCACATAGATGAGGTAAAAGGGGATGTAAATTAAATTGTTATTGTTATTGGAAAAGATTTAATGAATATATTCTTATGTTTTTATCCCACATGTTTCATTTTTCGGAGATACCCTTATAGGGGATGACATTTCGTCGTAATATAAATAGTAGAAAATTGGTATATTCCATGCTAGTATTTATTAGCAGTTTTTTAGATTTGATAGAGGTTCTTTATGAATGATAAAATTGAGTTGGAAAAGGGAGCCATTCCAGAGTGATAATAAAAAATGGATGATAAATTGGTAAGCCTTATTAGTTCTGCAAGAAAATTGTTGATAAATAATCCCATTATAAATGATAATAAAAAAGGATTGATAAACAGGGGTATTTTTATTATTGGTTCTATAAAAGAACTAATAAAGAGTCCTTTATCTGTACTAGTAAAAGATCAGTAATAAAGGGTGCCTTTATTTTTTCTTCTTTTAGAACTGAAAAACACGACCCACTATCAACAATCTTTTTCTGGCATTAAAAGGTTTTATGATTCATAAAAAATTATATCTCATGAAAATTAATATATAAATATATTTATATTAACATAAATATTATATATATATATATATATATAATGAGTTTATGATAAAGGTAAATACACATTCACTATTAAAATAAAATATATTTAGTAAAAAATTTATTATAAAATTGTTAGAAAAATATTATTACTTAGTAATTTTCTAATTATTATACAGTAATAGTAATTTAATAAAAATAGGATTTCATTAAAATTAAATGAATTAATTAAAGGTTTAATATTTGATTAAAACAAGTCTTAAACACCAAACAACAATAAATATTGATTCATGTGTCCATTTGGGATCTACCATGTAACAAATTGAAGCCCGCAAATAGATCTATGCCTCAGTGACTGGGGAGAACCTCAAAAAATTAATTAAAGATTTAAAAGGTCTAAAAATAATCTTAAATTGTGTTTTTCTTAGGGACTCCCATTATAAATAATTTATGGACTTTTAGATTCATTTAAGATAGTATTATTTCCCATTTTTAGTGGGGATTAAACATATTCACATGTCTCTCATTTATATTGATATTATGGTTTTGTATTTTTTCACACTTCATAATGTGTTTTTTTTATAATTTAAAATTTTAATAATTGATTTTATTTTATAATAATAAATCAACTGTATAAATACATCTTTTCATAAAATTGTATTTTCTATATATAAAACCATTTGGAAATAAATATTTCATCTCCATAAATTTAAAATATAAAAGTTTGAATTTTATTTAACTATATAAATGAATTAATATTTATATATATATATAAACAAGTAAATATGTTTATATAAATATGTGCATGTGTTAATAAATACATATATTGGTGTCTATTCCACTATTTTAAAATAAATACTTATATGTATGTAGAAATATATATTTTTAAATAAATAAATATATTAATAGATAATAATAGGAATAAGAAATCTCTGTAAATATCAAAATTTATAAATATATATCTCTTAAAATGTCTAATAAATTGATGTAGTGTTGTTTTAATGCTATTCTCTTAACATGAGGAGGTCCATGGATCAAATACATGCGATACTATGATTTTGAGGCCTCTATACCACTATAGAGGGTATTCAAATGCATCAATAAATTAGAGGAGGGGTTATAGTGTAACTGATCGGGGTGGTCTTTGGAGAGATGAGAAATGTAGTGTGTAGTGCTGAAAATAGTGGTTTGGGGTGAAGTATCACCAACACTCAAATAATATAATTTTTTTCAAAAAATTATCTATAATTCGAAAATGTAATGATAATCCCTTCTTTGTTAAAATAGTAAAATTATATGTGGAATTAAAAAACAATAGATAAATGGATCATTTATCAGCACTTTTTACAAATACCGAAAAAGGAATCCTTTATCAATTCTTATTACAATCTATGAAAAAGATCCTTTGTTAATAGTTACTAGATCATTATCACTTTAAATGTGATGATAATAAAACACATCTAGTGCTGTTAAAAGAAAAAAAATTAGTTTAGCATACATAACATGTAGTGGATATAATAACAATTTTACCATGGTACTTTACCGTTTGACTATATCTATTGAAAATAATGAGTAACATCAAATGATATTATCCTAGATAGAAATTGATTTTGAAATAAAATCACATGGAACTTTTCATGTGGAAGATAGCGTTTTGATATTTAAAAGAAATTATAACATAAAAATTTTTAAAAATTATTTTCATAAAAAATATACATTTAATATTATATAGTAATCTTTAAATCCTTGAGTGGTCATCATGGGAAAAAAAATCCATTAATTCTATATGATTTAAAATAAATATTCATTTTACATTTCATTATAATAAATACATGAATTTTTTTTTGAAAATGACATGAATTTTAATTTTTTTAAAAGACGAAATTGGGTAAAAATATATTTAGTAAATAATATTCAGAATTCTAAAATAATTTTGAATTTTTTTATAGATCATGGGTTTGGATGAAAAAAATGGGATTTGACAGAAGAGAGAAATAATGATGTTTTTTCATGAAAAAATTATTTTGAACTCATTAGTTTAGAAATGTTGGGTAATTAATGGAAACCATTATTTCTAATTAATTAAATAGATTAAAATATAATTCAGGTGTTTTTTTGTGAGATAGATCATAATATTTCATCAATGGATGTATAATATTAAAAGGTGACATTGTAACATAAAATTATGACAACTTGTGTAATAATGAATCTTAATCCATAAGAAAGAATTAACATAAATGAAACATATAATATGAAAAAATAATAGGTTTCATGATAAAACCTGAAAATGGGGAATTATTTACAAAAAAATTAAACAAGATCTATATAGATCATGAAATATGTCTCAATAAAAGAACATTGAGACAAAAATCTATTACTTCATTAGTAAAATTTGAACCATAAGCCCCATGAATGATAGATCCATAAATGGATATTTAAATCCCAAGACCTTTATACATAATAATTATAAAATAAATTCACATTCTATATAACCACCACAAAAATTAAATAGGTGGTGAATGTGTTATGTGTCTCATAGAAGTAAAGGGTGAGGTAGAAATCCTTTATGTAAGTCTCAACTTCCATTGTACACATTGAAACATAATGGGTCATAAATATATGTTTTTTATAAATATATTAAAGAACAAAAATTATATATATAATATTGTATATGATTTAATTATGACATTTTTCGATCAATTAAATAACATTTACATGTTAAAATCATCTTTTTTGTAATATATGCTTTCAATTTCATATATGTTTTGATTTTTTATTTTTATTCCTATTAAATTGATAATGGTTAAATAATCTCTATAATTTTAACCATGATATAATTATAATATATAAATTTATAAATTCATTATATATTTATTTATTGTAATCCATTAAATTTATAGACAGAAAATGAAATACCGTGTTCATGGAGATGTTAGGCTATATGCATACATGAAAATTGTTTCCATTTTTTTAAGTGAGTGTTAGAAATAGAGGCAAATATTATATTAAAATTCTTAAATAAATTTTTAATATAAATCACATGTTAAAATTAAATATATTTTTATTACCTTATATGTAAAGGGTATATAAACAATGAATAACATTTCTCCCAGAGATGGTATCCCAACGTACATATGAACGACATTATGGTATTCCTATATAATGGAAGTTATTAAGTATCATGTGATATTATAATTCCAAAATAATTTTAATGAAATATGTATGAAATATAAATTCTAAATCCACGATTATTTCCATTCGTGAGTGGTGGAAAAAAATTAACAAATGACATCGGTTTGTGATGTGGTAGTCCAATGTATAAACAAAATAAAATTTTGTAACCCACATTATGGAAGTGGACATGGATCAAAATAATTCAATGGATGTAAAAAAATATAACTATATCGATGTTATTGATATTATTATATAGTAATGGTTAAATAATAATTTATGGATATGATGGAAGAAAAAAAATGCTTGTGGGAGAATATTACCTCTTCTTCAGGTGTCCTTAGTTTTTCACAAGAACCCTTCATATATTGGAGTTTTCTCTAAAAAAACGTCTTATTTGATGAGAGGATGGAGTTTTTTGTTGATTTTTAATGTATTATTTAACCAAAATGGATGTAATTTATAAATAAATGTGTATAGTTAGTGTTCTTTTATAAGTGAGGAGAGTGCCACACATATATTTTTATGAAAAGAAAAGGTTGAAATAAATTTGTATTATTCCCATAGGCTCTGAAACGGTGTATTATAAAGTCCGAATTACTAAAAAATATCACTTTAATAGTACAAAAATGGTAGTTATCAATTCAACACAAATACGTCCTTAACCACATCTAGAGAAGTGTTGAATTTATTTATCATTTTAAATAGTTAATTAATTTTAAATTTGCAGTTAAATATTTATTACCCATAAAATACAAACACTTAATTATTAATTCTTTAAAATATTCACCAATTATAGTATGATATAATTATATTATACCTTCATTTATTAGATCCATTAAATTTTATTTAAACATTCATGAGTAAGGTCACAATTAATATCGATGATTTACTACTCATAATGGTCATATTACTATTCATATGTGTACATTACAATTCATAAGGGTCAAGTTACTATTCACAAAAATATTAATTTGATCATATTAGGCTCGAAATATCTCACTGATCGCAACAACGTATGTATATTTTTAAAAATTCAATTTAAAAATGTATAAAAAATATGTTTAATACTAATCTCCTTGTTGAGGTGAGAAGGAAAGTAAAAAAGAATGTTCAATAAGTTCCTTAAGATTTTTTAGTTAATTTCAAAATATGAAATATTAAAACAATATAAATTAATAAATCTATAATTAATATATATATTGACATTACAAATAAATTTAAATTATAATAATCTTTTAAACTAGAAAACAATGTTATTAAATTAAATGCATTATTTTCACTATTAATCAAGAAATTATGTTTATATAAAAAATACTAAAAAATCCCATTAATTTTTTTTGACATTCCAAATTCTATATTGTATTTTATTTTACCAATATTTATATATTTCTATATGAATTTATTTTATTTAAGATAAACCATTATAAATAACATTTAATAGTTGTTATTTCAATTAAAATATATTTTATAATAACAAAGTGTTATTTCACTAAGACTCAGTGTTGTGTGAATTACATTCTATATTTATTTTTAAATATTTTCAGTGTTAAATTCTCCCCACCTTAAATAAATTTCAACCTTTAAATTCGAAATTTCACATTGAAATTTAATTGTTTATATTTTTAAATTGGCATATATAAAACCCACGTCACAAATATGGTTTATAAACTAGCATCGCAAAAAGAGGAGAAGGAAAATTAGGTGGCCAACAAAAATTTATTCTTTTGATTTGGGTGAAATTAGTTTGAAGTCAAAACCAAGACATAGAAAATAATTGAACAATGATTTTATGATAGAAGGTGACAAAGAAAATGTTCATAGAAAAGTTTATTACCAAAAAGTCCTAAATAATAGCAATGAAATATTTCATAGATAATTTCAATGGTAATGATAATATGACAACATTTAAGACTATTTTTTTATTTTATGGATTATTACACTCAATAATAGAATAAATATATGTTAAATTTTGTAAACACAATCATAACCTTTAATTAATCACTGAACTATCTATACATCCTCCGTTATCATAGGTTGCTTCATTTGGTGAATTAATAAATTAACCTAAAAAAATCATGCAATGATTAACACAAACAATTTCTTAAATGGTCAATCATTCAAAAAGATCATTAACTAACACATTTGAATTATTCTTAGGGTAGTTTGTACTATCCAATTTACATTATCTATACCAATCATCCCTCCTTTCCATATTTTTGATCTCGGTATACGGAACATATTAAGGGTTGTATTAACATCAACCACATATTTTTTCAAAGGATTAATTTTCTATATATTCACTTTTCTTTAGTACCATTCATCATAAAAGTTCAAATCCATAATGAAATATTATTGCAGTACATCCCTTATATATGTTGTATTTCGTATAACGAGTAGATCATTGATTAAAATACTCAAAATATAGAATTAATAAATCAAAGCATAGGAACATTAGTAATCACTCATTTTCTATGGTAGTAGCATAATGTTGACCGTGATCGATTATCCTCTTTTGGTGAGTATTTCTTTGATTCATGTGACATTGATTTTTGTAGTGTCCAATCTTCATAACGGTGAAACATTGCACATTGGAATCGGTTTTCTTACCCTTACAATCTCATGAATGGTAACCTTTCTTTTAATAATTTGATCAAACATCCATTCCTTTTTTGCATATATGAAGAATTTTCCTCCCATAATAATCACATGTGGGAAAATACATCTTTCCCTACTTCCCTTTGTCTAACTTGTTCCCATTTTTACTATTCTTCACTTACATCTTTCAAAATCCATAATACATAAGAAACTATTTCTACTTCTTGTTAGAATAAGATAATATATCCTAATATGATGAGAACATTGGAGATACTATTTCCCTTCAAAATACTGGCATAAATCCATCAAACAAACTAATATTACTACTCTTGGGACTATATTCATTAATGAGGTCTGCATTCCATCAACTAGGTTCCATTTCTAACAAATTCAATACACTCGATTAGATCATATCAATATGATACATAATGTATAATCCAAAAAATAGTTAAATACAATACTGATAATTAATTGTTTATGCTTAACTAATCTCATAATTATACACTTGGTCAATTCGGTGATATATTTACTTTCAAATCCTTTATAGTTCTTTGTAAACCAAAGGATAATTATCCTAATAATATCACATGGGAGTGTCCAATTATGTGTGCACTAAGGCCAATTTTCATGTACCAGGTTACCCCAAGTTAGGCCCATGACACATTATCAGAGTTGTTACTCCTAAATACATATGTTCCATAACAGTGTCTACTGATAGTACCAAGACATGGATGTAGTGCTAATATGATCAAATAATCACTACCGTAACAGAATTTTAGGATTTAATACTTATCCTCAAAATATATATTATTTTTATCTTCCCTAACATATTATTTCTAAATCTAGATTCCAAGGTTTATACTGAAAATCCTTTGATACCAACTGTAACATCCTGATCCCAGTTTCCAAAAGGTGGTGAATTATTTTTTACATAGGAATGATTATATGGAATCAAATAATGAAGGAATAATTAGTTTAGCAGTATTGGAATACTATGTTACATTCATTATATCAATAATACATTGGTAAAAGGAAATAAATCATGATATATTATTAAATTAAATAAACTTCCTCCCCAAGAGATTATATAATTTTTTCACTCATAATAAGAGGAATGGAAATTTCTGAATAGGGTGATCGTATATGATCAGTATGCATAAGAAATACAACAGAATCATAAGAAATAAGGTATTGTGAATAACTAAAAGTAAACACTCCATTAAACATACACTTGATCATAATATGTTTGGAATAAAATATGATTAAATAACATCATAATAAAACAAATCCATGGATATTATACCAGTCCAATAATCACATGGAATATAAAATTATAGTTTGATAATGAGGAAATGCATAATTTAAGGTATCATAACAATATTATCATGGCCTTGGGCTATGTCCTTATAGAAATGGGTAAAAATATAAACTCATTTATTTGATTAGAACTACTGATTCATCGTAGGGATCTCATTAACCTTCCCCAATCAATTACATACTATTTCCAATGCATTACAAATATGTTTAATAAAAATATATTTAAAAATAAATGGTACATATAAAACAGTGATTTATTTTAATCATAAACATAGCTGAAAACACTAAAATAAAATAATTGATAAATTCATAAGGAACAAAAATTTCAAACATTAAAAATCATCCCATAACACTTTGAATCATTTTATTCTTAATCCATATAATATCATAAGAATAAGAAGGATTATTAGATGATATATCGAATGGTATTACATACACCACATTCAAGGAACAAGTGGTGAGCATGAAGTATATCTCATAGATGTTAAAGTGAGATTAGAAAAACACATTTACTTTAGAATGAATTCTATCTTTGGAAAATAATTATTATTTTTCCAAAAATGTCATTATAAACATGTTTATATTGGATATGAAAACGGAAGGACATATTAATTATTTGTGAGGATGTAATGATGTCCCATTAAATTGAAATATTGTAAAATATTTTTTTAATAAAGATTTATATTAAAACATTTTAGTGCAAATTAAGTAAAATATTAAAGAGATTTTAAATAGGAATGGAATGATTATTTTAATAAAACCATAAGTGAAGCAAGATTATTTTTAATGATAAAATGAATTATTTTCTGAAATTGTTTTTTAAAATAGATTTTGGAGTGAACAATAAAATGTGTTTGAAATCGAGAAGTTCCCTTCAATAATGCTCATTTATTTGGAAGAATTGACAAGAGAACCTTATTAAAATATATATCCCCCTAAGTGAAGGATCATATGATCGGAAAATAAGATTTTGTTACATACATAGTTAATATAGAATAAATATAAAAACATAACTATGAAATACATTTGAGTAATGATAGATAAAGAGTAACCCGAAGGAAAAAATGGTGGTTCAGGTAGAATCCATTACCACTTGCAATTAACCAAATGATGTAAAAATAATAATAATTATTAAATTATACATTAAATACCATTAAAATATATTTATTAATGATATTGACCATAAATGTTTTGTATACATTCAGAAAAAAAACTAGAATTAGTGGCGAGTAAGAAAAATATTAATGAAATTAATGTGAGCTAAGAAAACCATTAACTTATTTCTAAATGTGTTCTATATTTTCCCATAATTTAATGGAATTTAAATTAGAATCATTAATAATTTAATTTATAACATATTACATATATATATATTTTTAATAAGTTAATTTATTTCTTATTTGATAATTTATATGATTGATTTTAATCATTCTAGAGTGTTTCTTTCCATGACTTTCATGATCAATCCTCTTGATTATAAGTATTGGTGATCATGTAAAATGGATAAAATTATACATAATTAAAAATAAATGTTTTTTATGAACATACAAAAGTTAAAATTAAGTTATTTATTATTTATTTTCCATGTATGAGGATGAATCAATAAATAAAATGTTAATGATAACCATTCAGCTTGATTTTAGCAGTTTTTCAATCATAATGATCATGTTTGTAATATTATTTAATATCACATATATATAAGGGTTACATAACATTAAATAATACATAATAAATATTTTATAATCTTTTTCAACCATAAACATTGTTTTAGGACTAGTATTTATGTGGAATGTTAAGAACAAATGGTTCGTTGTCCATGAAAGTTCTAAATCGCCACCTCCTGGATAATGATTTCATTTTTAATGTCAAGGAGAGACTGTAAAGAGATTGAAGATGTATATTCCATTAACATGATATAATACTAGTATATAGATGATACCTAAGATATCATTATCATTTTAACTATGTATTTGAGTATATAATAATAAAATAATGAACATGAAAAGAATTTAAATGGAAATGGAAGAGGATTTTTACCTCTGGAATACTCCCCCAAGAGAACATCCTTAAGGGGATTGGTTTCAGACTTTTGGAAAGTCCAAGCGCTAATGAATGTCGGTAGAGACCTATTAAGAGTATTTGGGATGAAATTTGACAAGATTAAAGGCTTATAGGGGAAAATAAAATAGGGGGTGTGGTTTTTTATAGTAGAGGAGAGTTGTTATTTAACATAATTTTATTTGTTATATTATTATTTTTCTCAGGGAAAGATGTTTGATTCATTATTGTGACTAAATAAAGTAATAGGTGAATGTGAGTATAATCCAATTGATTTTGACATCAACCATATATGACATATGGCTCCATAATTAATGTATTTATCTCTTATAAAAAATTATCATATATTATTATTCATGAAAAATTCAAGTATTTTAGAAAAGTAACAATAATTCACCCTAAAAAAATTTCAATCCGTTGAATCCAAAAATGAACTCTATTTTATGAAAATACTTATATATATATTTATATGAAAAATTTATTTTTTAATTAAATTTACTTTTTACAAGAAAAATATAGTTTATAAAATTATAACTTATTTTTAATACCATGAAAATTAACTAAGTTGTCATTAAATTAACCCAAATTCAAAGTAGAATAATATATTGATTTATGAATACATTTTAGGAAATATAATTATCTTTTAAATAAAATTAAAAATTATAAAATTGTAATTAAATATTTACTAACCATAAAAACACCATCACTTAAATAGTAATTCATTAAAATATTGACCTACTTATATTATAATATAATTATATTATTCATTCATATATAAGTTGCCTAAACTTTATTTACACATTAATGAGTGAGGTTTCTATTCATTTGGATTATTTACTATTCATAAGGGTAATATTACTATTCAAAAAAGTCATGTTAAAATTCACAAAAAAAATTAAGATGATCCTATCTAACTCGTAATAGAATAATGATATCAAATGGGTATATCCATTTTTCAAAATTATATTCCTAAAATAGGTAAAATTGTGTTTAATACTAATCTCATAGGTGAATCAAAAGGGCATGTAATAAGAACTTTCAATAAGTTAAATAACTTTTTAAATTTAATATCAAAATAAAAAAGATTCCAACGGTCAACATTAATACATGTTTTTTATAAATATCATAAAATTTTGGATCAATTTAAATTATAATAATTATTTACACTATGTTTTTTTAACTACAATGTAGTACATTTCACTATACATCAAAAAATAAATCATCTCTGAAAAATATAAAAAATTAACCTTAATTTAATATGACATTCCATATTCAAAAAAATTGTTTATTTTATAAAATTTATTATTTATTTATAAATATATTTTATTCAGGAGAAACCATTATAAATAAAATTTAATATTTGTTATTACAATTAATATTAATATTATAATAATAAAGTGTAGGTTCACTAAGACTCGGTGTTCTGTTAATTATATTCTATATATTTTTTGTAAATCCTTATGGTGTAAAATTCTCCCGTAAATCAATAAATTATATCCTCTTAATTTGATAATTCACCTTGAAATTTAATGGTTAATATTTTAATATTCACTCATGGGAAACCCAAATCAAAAATAGGGTTAATAAAATAGACTCTCAAAAAGTGGCATAGGGAAATGAGGTGGTCACCACTAGCGTATTCATTTTGAATTGGGTGAAATTAGATAGAAGTTAAAACATGACAAAGAAAAAATAAAATTATGATGTTATGATGTAAAGTGGTGGATAACATGTTCAGATTAATTTTGATTTTGAAATAACCGTAAACAATAGTTTTGAACAATTTTGTTGATATTATCAATGATTATGATAATATTATCAAATTAAAAATCTTTAACTAGATTTGAGGAATTGTTCCACTATATAAGAGTGTAAATTTATGTATATATTTTATAAACAAAATTTTATCCATTAATTTCACCTAGAACTATCTATGCATTATCCTTTATCACAGGCCACTTAATTTGGGGATGTAATACATTAACCTCTAAAACCTCATACCATTATCAAAAAATAACATTTCTTATATGTAGAAATATTCAAAAGTATAATGATCTAACACATTAGAATCATTCAATGGTAATTAGTACTATTGAATTTACATTATCTATATCCAACATCTCCCCATTCCAAATTTTATGTCTCAATATTTAGAACATATAAAGGGTTTTCTTTTCCTCAACCATATATTTTTCTAAAAGATTAATTTTTTACCATGTATCTTTTCCATAATTCAATTTATCATACAACCTAAAACCATTAAAAAAATATTACTAAAATACAATCCTTATAAATTCTATAATTCCTGTAACTAAAATTTCATTGATTAAAATACTAAAAATTAAATAATTCATTAATCCAAACATAAGCACATAAGTCATTCCACTTTGTCTGGGGTAATACCATAATATTGACCACTGCCCATTATCTTCTATTGGAGAGTTTTACTTATACCCATGGGACATTGATTTTTGAAGTGTCCAATCTTTTTTGAGGTAAAACTTTACACATTAGAAACTATTTCATACCCATGAAGTATCAAGAATAGTGACTGTTATCTACACAATTTTATCAAACTCACATCCCTTTTCATAATATAACAAGATATTTCCTCCCATAATTATCACATATGGGAAAATACTTCTTTCCCTTTTTCCCCTTGTCTCACCATTCCTTGTAATCCTCTTCTTCTTCGGATATGTTTTAAATCCATAATACATATAAAAATCTTTCCCCTTATTTTTATAACATGATCCAATTTCAGCATATGATTAGAACATTTTAGAGACTATTTCACTTCGAAATCCATTAAAGAAACAACCATTATTACTATTGTGATTATATTCATTGATTTTGTTCAAATTACATATCCCAACTACCATTTATAACAAATTTTATACACTATATTAGAGAATATCATTACGAAATAGAATGTATAATCCCAAAACTAGTTAAATAATAAAACAAAATTTGAAAAATTATGGGTAACATATCTCATAATCATAGGGATGGTTACTTTGGGGTTATATTTATTTTGAAACCCTTTATAATGGTTTGTATGGAAAATGTGAATTATCCTAATAATAACCTCTATGATTGGGAAACAAGGTTTGTAGTACTACACATTGTCTTGTACTAGGTTACACCGATTTAGGCCCAGGGAAACTTATTGAAGTTGTTACTCAAAGATAAATAGGTGGAAGAACCACATCCAATTGATGTATCATAATAGGTATGTATTACTATAAAGATACAAATAATCACTGCCTTACCAAAATTATAGGATTATATACTTATCCATAAATTATATATTATAGTTATGTTCCCTAACATGTGATATCTAAATCAAGATTTGTAGGTTTCTACTAAACATTCATTGATACAAACTGTAACGCACTGACACCAATTGCCCTGAGCTGGTGGATTATTTTATTACATTGGCATGCTTATAAGGAATCAAATCCTAAAGGACTAATTTTTTAGTAGTATTGGAAGACCATTTTACAATAATGATACCCAAAAAACATTGGTAAAATAATATAAATCATAAATCATTATAAAATTAAATAAACATCATCCTTGAGATCTTATTCATATTTTTATACCTCATAACATGGGGAATGGAAACATAAGAAAGAGGTGAGATCAGATTCTCAATAATCATAACAAATAGAATAGTTGAATAAATAATTAGTCATTAATAATAAATAAAAGTACAAATTCCATTAATAATATACATTAGCATGATATTTATCAATTAAATATGATTAAATAACACCATAATAAATCATGACCATGGTTATTCTACTAGTTGTATAATTACATGGACTATCAAATAATTTTTTCATAATGAGGGAATGAATAATGTGGGGAATAAAAACAATACTATCAATGTATCATGCCAAGGCCTTATATAAAATTTTAAAAACACAAACTACTTTATTTTATTAGAGTTACCAATGCATCATGGGGATTTCATTAATTGGTCCCGAACCTATATAGCTTTCATTAATCGGTCCCCAACCCGTGGGGATTTCATTAGCTAACTCCCAAACCATTACATACCATTTCCAATGCATTAATCATATGTCTAAAATAATATTTCATTAAATAAAAGTGTCACATACCACATTAAAATATTTGAATCATAAATATATGTGAAAATGCTTTAATAAATTGATAAATAATTACTTGAGTAAAATAATCATTGAACATTTCAATGTGTCCCATACCACATTCAATCAATTAATTTTTAATTCCTATAATATCATAAGAATAATGAGGCTCATTATTTGATATATCATAGGTTTTCACATATATAAAATTCAAGGAATAATTAGTGAACATGGCATATATATAATAAAAGTAAAAGTATGATGAGAAAAACACTTTTCCTTTGGAATGAATTATTATTTTAAAAAATCATTTTTATTTTCCACAAAATAATATTATAAACATTGACATCCATGAAAATAAAATAGAATGGAATTATAATTATATGTGAGGATTAAATGATTTCCCACTAAATTGAAATCTTGTAAATAGAGTTATTAAGAATCTTTAGAAACCAAGAATTTTATTGTTGATTTAATAAAATATTAAATAGATTTTAAATTAGAAAGGAATATTTATTATTACAACCATAAATGACTCACGATAGTCTTTCATGGTAAAATTAATTATTTGTTTTAAATAATTTTTTATTATAATAGATTTTTGAGTAAACATGAAAATGGGTATGAAATCGGGAAGTTCCCATTAATAAGTCTCGTTTATCAACAATAATTGGGAAGTGAACATTTTCAAAATATGTATGACCCCATAAAATAGGTATTATATGATCTGGAAATATTATTTTGGAATATATAAAAATAATTTATAAGATATATAAAAAAGGATCAATAAAATTGAGTAATGATAAATAAAGAGAAAACATAGGAATAAATGGTGGTTTGGGTAGAATCAACTACCACATGTAATCAATCGAAGCATATGACCAAAAATTAATAATAATCAAATGATATATTTGATACCATTATGATAAATATATTAATTATATAGAACATCAATGGGTAGTATACATTCTGAAAATACTAGAACTAGTGTCGAGTAAGGAAAATCTCACTGAAATGAAAGTGAGTTGAGAAAACACTTACCTTATGTGTAAATGAGTTATGAACATGACCATGTGATATTGAAAAAAGAAATTAGAATCATTAATAATTTAATTAATAACCTATTATAAATTTATATACTTATATCAAGTTAATTTATTTCATTTTATATTATTTATAATATTGAATTATATCATTCTAGAGTGCCTATTTCTATGATTTTCTTAATCGGTTCACTTGATTATAAGTTTTGGGGATCATGTAAAATGGGTATAATTCTATATAATTGGAATTCAATGTTATTTATTAACATATAATTTTTTAATTGGTTTTATTTATTTTCATTTTTCTATGTATGAGGATTAATCACTAGAAAACATATCAATTATAATCATTTATCTTGATTTTAGAGCTATTTCAATCATAATGAACATGTTTGTTGTATTATTTAATATGACATATATATAATGGTAACATAACATTAAATAAAACATAATAAAAAATATATAGTATTTTTATACAAAAAAAATTGTTTCATGACCTACCTTGAATGTGAAATTGGAGAACACATTTTTTATTTTCCACGAAAGATTAAATCGGAACCTGCAGGATAGTGATTTAGTTTTTCAAATAACGGAGAGTGTGTATGGAGATTTATTATGGATCATCAATAACATGATATCATTCTAGTGTATATATGATACTGAAGATATCATTATTGTTTTAACTATGGATGTTAGTATAGAATAATAAAATAAAAAACATCACGTGAATATAAAAAGAAAAGAAAGATGATTTTTATCTCTTGAATACTCCCATAAGAGAACCAACTTAAGGGGATTGGTGTTGATATTTTGGAAAGACCAAGATATCATGGATGTGGGGAGATTCCAAGGAAGAGTATTTGGGATGAAATATGGAAATATTCAAGGCTTATATGAGTGATTAGAAGAGGGGTTAGGGGTGAGGCGTGGTTTTTATAGTGGATGAGAGGGGAAAATTATAATTATTTTATATTTTATTATATTATTTTGCTAAAGAAAATAATTTTTTTATTCTTGTGACCGGATATTGTTATATGTTCATGTGAGTTTGAACCAATATATTATTACATCACTCATACATCAAATATGACTCTACAATTAAAATATTAATCTTTTATCATAAATTATCATATATTATTATTCACAAAAAAATCAAATATTTTAAAAAAGTACCAAAAATTCACCCTGAACATTTTTAATGTGTTGAATCAAAAAGAATTAAAACTATTTCATGAAAATAATATTCTCTATATTATTAATTTAAATTTTAATTAAAATCACCATTTACTCAAAATGTACATTTTTTATAAAAATAAATTATTTTATAATACCTTGAAAATTTTACTAAGGACACATTAAATTATCCTAAAATCATTGGAAAAAAATTGAGAATTATTAATACATTCTAAGTAATTTAATTAACTTGAAAATCAATTTATTAATTATAAAATTGTAATTGGATATTTATTAATCATAAAAATACCAACAAATAATTAATTAATCATTAAAATGTTCACCTACTTATACTAAAATATAATTATATCATTAAATTATTTATAATATGAAAAGATACACATTGATGAGGGAGGTTTCTATTAATTTGGCTAATTTACTATTTATAAGGATAATATTACAATTTATAAGGCTACCTTACAAATAATAAGGGTTATAAAAACAATGTGTCCCATAAGCTGGCGGCCTCAGGCTCCTTCGATGACAACTAGCTCTGGTTGGAAAATTTCCTGTCATGGATTTGCATATGTACGGCTACTCATCTACATCATTAATGTAATATTTCCTTCTTTTCAAAAAAATAAACTATTCCCCAAAAAATCATGTTCATCCAATCAGACTCTAAATATCATACTGATCTCAAATGTGTATGTCTGTTTTTATAAATTCAAATCACCGAAGTGGAAAAATAATTTTTAATGCTAATCTCATTGGTGAATCGAGAATGCTGGTAAGAAGAACATTCTAATAAGTTCAATATTTTTTTATATTTAATTTAATAATAAAAAATATTCTAATAATCTACATTAATATATTTTAAATTAATATATATTGTGGAATTGATATTCTATTTAAATTATAATAATAATTTAAATTAGAAATATAAATATTAACTAAAGTGCAGTTTTTTTTTCACTATTCATCAAAAAATGAAACTTCTCTGAAAAATACTAAAAAGTCATCATAAATTAATTATGAAATTCCAACTTAAAAATTTTGTATATTATATAAAAAATTATTTATTTAAATTTTAATATGTTATATTTATTTGAAGTCAGTATAAATTATTCATAATAGTAGTTATTACTATTAATAATACTATTATAATAGTGATGTGTTGTTTCATAGAGACAATGTGTTCTGTGCATTACATTATATATATATATTATCAAATAATTGGGTTGTTACGCTCATGTTCATTGATTTCATTATTTTTTTTGTCTTATAAATTACAAATCTTTAATCCATTACTCGTGATTATCTTATTTGATATACATTGAATGTTTTTTCAAATGTTCTCCCCATGTTCACTTACCCTTGTACTCTTTTTATTCTTAAATATCTCCATGTTTAACATACTGAGCATCAGAGCTTAGCTTTTTCTATGTTTCCTTTACTGAGGTTATGAATAATGGTTTTTAGTTGGTAATGTTTGTGAATATTACAAAATGGAATATCTTTTGGGATATATGAATATATTTTACCAAATTTGAATGTTATGTACCAAAACTCCAAAGACACAAATCCATTATGTTCCTGAACAATGAGTTTGGGTAATGTATTAAATATTTATCTAAAAAAATATTATAAATATTTATGATAATCCTTAGTTGCTATATTTAATATTAGTGGAACATTTTAGTTAACCTTTATAAACTAGGATGGGAAAAAATTCATGAGATACTGAGGGATATTTCTAAGTATATGTATAGGGATATCTGTAAGGACTAGTATAAGGATGATTCACTGTATAGTAATGTGTCCTTGAATTTTATTAATTTCCTGAGAAAGTGGTATCTATGTAATTGAATCCCTTTATAGATATATCAATTGGATGTGGCTCTAGAACAGAAGTACCTAATGGTAAAAACTATGAATCAGAGCATTGTTCTAGAAATTATTGTCACTTGGTTCATGATAACATTCCTTTCTTCACACCTGCTTTGACACTATGAGGGGACATTATTTGAAAATTCAAAATCTCTTTAAAAAACCTCCTATAAAATTTAAATAGATCTTTATAATGAATGACCTAGGAAAAACAAAATGTCTCATTGATTTAAAAACATCATGATTTTTAAATACTATAAGTGATTTATTAAGATTAAATAGTTCCCCACTATCATTCCTGTTTACAACACTATAATTTTGGTTTTAGTCAATGGATGGTACACAAAGAAACCATGTTAATGCTTTCTGTGATAGGAAATGTGACAGTTTTCTTTTTGGGAAACCAAACATTATAATTGATGGAAAGGAAAATATTATTACTATTCTAACACAGTTTTCTCACGATCTGAATAATAGTAGACATTCAAATGATCAAAGGAGGGAACAAACTTCTGTTGACCCCTTTTTGTGGCAACATCCAACTTCATTAAGTGGGTCTTCTAATCCATCAGTTTAGGATCAATTTTTCATCACCACTAAAAATATATTTTCCTTCCTCCAGTGTTCATAGCATGAGAAATTAATTTTGGGTTTTTTATCTTTTGGAAGGTGAAGTATATTAATGGTATACTTTTATCAATAATACCTTGAAATAGGGTAAAATGTACTCCATGTTTTACATGATTTCAAGAAAATATTTGTTCAATAAGAACATTCCTCATATTGTTTGTATAAATATGGGGAAGTAGTTATCTGAGATAAGTCAGGATGATGATGAATCCATTGGTACCTATGAGGAAAATATTTCGGGACTTGTGAGGTATGCTTCTAGTACTATCATCCAGTCTAAATGTAAGGTTGACCGATTCATTAGTTGATTAAAACTAAGTATCTAAAGGGATTCATCCATAAGAGACATGTGTATATATGAATATATTTTTTATGTCATATAATTTTATGATGAGGTTTTTTGGTAACATATAAATATAATGATTTTTGTAAGATTATAATAATGTAATTCAATAGAAATTGTAAAAACCGTGTAGAGAATAATATGATGTGTCCTTTATGCACAATATGGTTTAAGCTACATAGAGGAAATTTTCATAAGGATAAAAGTAATTGTTTTTAGTATGGTAGGAAAGGACATCGAAAAATTTATAGACGATGTTATGGTAATAGGTTATCTTATGATGCGATTATAGATAAATGTTATCAAAATGTACCACTGACAAACCAGGGATTAATATCCAATAAGTTTTTGCATGATGAAAATTACTTCCCCAATCCCATCACTAATGAGGATGTTAATTCATAAAAACCTCTTAAGACAAAAGGGTATATGAAAAAATAATAAATCAAAATGAATGAAGTGAATCATGAAAAACTAGGTCAGAATAATCCTCCCCACCTTATTTTCTAATATCATCTTTAGTGATTGAACTGGATATTTATTTTGATAATTTACTTTAATGTACATTTTATAAGTTTGTAAAAAATGGATTAACTCATTACTATTTGTATGGGAAGTTAATATTATTAGTGGATGATTAAATTAATGTCTCAAAAATGGTCTCGGATTTGACGATCCTAATTTATATAATGATATTTCCTTATCTATTTCACAATAATTAAATTGGGATTCTTATTTAGTCTCGTTGAATTTTTAAGAGTCTAGATCAATGTAGATGGTATTTTTCTCTAATGATCAATTTTCAACTAAGGATACTAAAAAATATGAATCTCTTTGAAGATTTATATCAGTTCATTATTCTAATTTTCTAAATGGTGTAACCACTTATATTGGAATCATCGATTCATATATTATAGTTTTTCAATTAATTTCATAACTAAATTTGGATCAAAACATGATAGAGTAGAATCTGTGAATGTTTTATTATTGTTGATGTGTTATATGAATATATTATCTATAGTATTCTTGGATATTCTGATTAGAAATATTTCATAGAATATTTTTCATGAATTCCATTTAAGATACCTTTACCTTCCCCTTATATTTTTTTCACATGAAATGATTAAAATATATTTTTTCAATGAAATTTAAATCACTTTTTTTCGAACACATGAAGAATGAGTGTTTCATGGGTTACTAATAGTCCTAATTTTTTCCCAAATTGTATAAGGCGTTCTCTTTTAAATATTTCTTTTATGCTCTGAAAAATATGACTAAATTACATTGATAATGAAAAATTATAATATATGACTACAGAGAATGAATGTCTGTGATCTATGGTCAATATTTAAAGTGTGAAAATTATAGAAGATGGAAAGCTCGAATGGTTATATATGTGAAGAATACTATTTTGAAGGATTATTTTGAGGCAATCAACGAATTTTATATTCCCATAGATGACCCAAAAAGTGGAATACTAATGAATAATGAGAATATGATCTAAATTAATGAGATATGTCTATTATCAAATACAGATTTAGTCCAGATGAGTTTAATCATGTCCTTTAATGGGATATTTCTTATGTAATGTGGTAGACAGTCTATGATTCTTTGGAAGGGACTAATAATGTATTTAAATTGAGATAAATTAATGATAAATTGAAATTTAATTCCTTCAGAATATATGAATGTGAACGTACTAACTGTGGGAATGGATGATTAATAGAGGGATTTAATGGTGTTGTTTTTCTCAGAACACTTATACCTAAAACCAATCAATCATTGAAAGGTCTCTGAGTATCACCGACTAAATGGAATGGTATTTCTATTAGAGGTGGTATCATAGAACCATTTGAGTGTACTTTATATTACATATATATTAAATGAAGTAAATAACAATTTAAATATTTAATTACATATCATTCATATGACTATGTGACTATAATATAATAATTCTTTATAAATATGTCACAGTAAAGGGGAATAATAGTATCCTAAAATGATGAGAACCATGAAATTCCATGCCACTATTCATAATTCTAGTTATATATTAATATAAAATTATATGGAAGGAACATAAAATTTGGAAATTAATGTGTGTGAAATCATATATATATATATATATATATTTATGAGAAACCTTCTCATTATGTTATAGCATCTAACATCCAAGATGGAATATAATGAGAAATGTACAACTTGTATGGATTATACATGTTTCTGTGTCATTGCACATTCATATCTATGAGCATGTGTAATGCTCAATAGAATTTGTGATTATTATAAATTATTTCATGACCCACACACTTAAAGTATTGTTATAACCCATATGATAGAAGATCATTTTGAATTTGGGTATATTAGGTTTTTTACAAATGACATGTTATGAAGGAAAATTTCAAGGATTATCGACCTTGAATATTAATGGTCGGGGATATATTTTCTATTTTATTGGAATGTAACTATCACACAATGTTTCATGGTCATCATGTAATAATTATTTGATTATAGATAGTTAAATAATAAAATATCTCGAAAGTTGGTTGATGGAACATGTGTTTATCCATTGTGATGAGATTTCGTGTCAATGTGATTATATTTCATAGATATTTATCATATGTAGTTTTCAATGTTTTAACATTAAATTATTTCTTATGGGGTCCTTAACAAATTTATAGACATTAATATTCATCTTTAGGATATCCACCTAATGTCAAAAATAATGTAGATTGTAGGGTCACATGTTATATTTTTTAATTGATATCAAATGAATTCTATTTGTGTTATATTATTTTAATAGATATTACTCTCAATAATGAGAAATAATTTTATTCATGATTAATGGTAGAATAAATTAATAAATTTTTTATTTATATAGAAATTGTTAAATTATATTTAGATATAATATTTATTTATTTATTCAATATTTTAATATCATTTTTGGGAACTAAATAAATATCGAGGTGTACTAGGGAAATAAGAATGTTTCCTGTGAAAACAATTAATTTCCATGATAGTAAAATGGTATTTATCATTTCTCTCAAGAGCATATATAATGGTATATAATATTATTATTAGTATTAATTTTATTTATAGAATGAGAGCATATATGAGTTTATCATTTCATTAGTGGAAAATGGGTAATAAATTAGACTACCATTGTAACCCTACGTCAACAAATAGTCTGTTAATACGTTGAAAGAGAGGTTAATCGAAAATCATTGTGCACAATAGATTAATCTCATGAATCATAATCATTTTTCTTTAGTCGACTCAATACTGAGATGATCCATCAAATTTATAAATGATATATATAATGTGATGAAATTATGATAAATAAATCAACACATTCAACTAACTATGGTAATAAGAATTGATTCATTAGTGTATTTCGGATATCAATGGAGTATATCTACATCATCTCTATATGGATTGTAATATTCAATCATATAATTTAAATAATGGGTTACCGAAAGGGTTTTTTATGAAAAAATTATAATCTTGAGAAATATGTCATGAAAAATTGTAATATTTCATACAATTTAATTAAAATAATTGTAAATTTAATGTGAAAAATATCCTCTTCGTTATTGAATATTTCATCATCAGTATTTTATAGAATTTTTTTAATGTCCCATTCACATATTGTACTATATATTAAGGATCCCATGAATTTTATATATTATTAGTTATAATCATACATGATAACATTTTATATTATCTTAGAAACCACCAATATCAATTTTAATTAAATAGTTTACTCCATTTAAAGGATTAAACTTATAGTATTTTATTGTTATACTAATGATGTGTGAAGAAGAAATAATATTTTATGATGAGGATCATTGAATGATAAAAATGAAAAACAGGGCTCTACATGATTCAACACCCAATGGAGAAAAATATTCAATAAAGGATATTATGTTCACTTATGATTCAAGTGGATCTAACTCTGGTGTTGAATAATATTAATTTGAAAGATGATTCCAAAATGTATGTGAAAAAAAGAATTAATTTTGTACTCCATTAAATAATTAAATGAAAATTTCTCACAATCTATAAGAAATAAAATTTTATGAATGCATGTTGTAGGTTCATATCAAATATGATTGTTCATATTTAAATTGAAGGGGGAAGGTAAAGAATAAAGAAAATAAGGTTCAATTGAACTATGATTACGAAAAAATAGATAAAATAGATGTAGGATAACTTGTGTGTATATTCGGATATTATAAGTTCTTCATGTCATGGATTTGGGATAGATCAATTAAATCAAAAATAAAATATGTTCTATATGAAAAATGAAGATGATGTACAATTTTACTACACTTATGATTTTGATTTTTATTCTGAAACCTCCTCAAATGATTAATTACATTATTATTGATAAATGATATGAGAAAAAAATATGAATATTTTAAGGAAAATTATAAATTTATTAATCATTATCATAATTTTTTCTAATTTGAGAAAAATACATTGCATGAAAAAGTACGAATTGAAAAAAAAATTAAAAAAATATTTTTCAAGCAACACAAAACCTGAAATAAAAATTGACGAATTACATTTTAATGTATAATCCTTATATATTTCTTCTACTATTTTAACTAGGGTAGAATATGTAAAGACCTATAATTTTCCATGTAATTATTTTAAATATATTAGAATTTTATGTGTCCACAAAAATTGATGGTGCGTGATTCCGTGGCCCGGAGATCCTAGAATGAATTTCTGAATGTTTGTTAAGGTAAGTTCAGTAAATGTGAAAGTTGGTATTTCTAACATTTGAACCATTTCCTGAAATTGAAATGTTAGGGCACTATTGAACTCGTAGTGCCAATATTCACTTAATGAGGCTTTCACCTCAATGACATTTGGTTGAGGGTGAAAGTAAATTTTTGGGTTTTTTTGTGGGAATTATAAAATAAAATAAACACATGTTTTATTTTATTTTGTTTTAACCACCCTCTAAGTGGAATTTGAAATATGGGGACCACCAAACCTTAACCTCCCATGAGAGGTTAGGGTGTTGGGGGTCACCTGTGGTCTAAACCTCTTCAACTCCCTCATTAATGTGGAGGATCCTCTGGAGCTTCCTTCACATTAATTATGCCTACCCTCCTTAATTAATTGTACCAACCCCTGGTATCCTCCAATTAGACTTTTATGCCAACACAACTCATTTATTATGGCAAATTAGTTATGCCAACTTTTATTACCAACAAATTAAATAGATAAACATATTTTATTTGGTTGGTTTTTCATTTTTTGGAAAAGTTTTGACAAAGGAGGATTGAGTGAACATGGGAGAAATATCTTCAATGAAGAATTCTTCACCAATGAAGAATGCCAACCTCCTTTGACCATATTCCTAAGGACATCTTCTAACGTTGGACGTCCTCATCTATGGTGAATCGACAACTGTACTACCTTCTTTTTCCAACGTCATCAAGAGAATGAGGTACGAGTTTATTACTATTTGTTTATCACTTCCCATGTACACCCCTTATATTTATTTTGCTGGTTGGAATGAATCATTATGGGAGTGTTTTATGTTCTTCATTCATGTTTATGTTGAGCTGTATGCTACCAACCTAACGCGGAGGGTATGGGCCAAACCATCATTTCCCGACTCTTCCACAAATTTGGTGTTGTTCTTCATGATGTAGGACGATGAAAACCATCCATGGTTGGGGCACAAGAATGACAGCCGACCACTTCCTGCCAGGATGAAGGTGACAACGCAATAATGTCACCCCGTGGCTACCGCTGCCACCTCGTGGCCTCCGCGTCGACCGTGACCACCACCACCATCCGCGACTCCACATCGCCCTGCGGCCGAGGCGCCGCCCCTCGGCCAGCTGAGACGCTTGCCTACAGCTGGTCCCCCATCCCCCTGTTGGACCACCGACCCACCGTCGGACCCCCACCCCACGACCGGTCCGCCAACCCACATCCGGACCGCCAAAATGGGGCCAGTCCACCGCCCTCATGTCCAATCTGCACCGTCATGGCTGGTCCACCCCCCTCGCGGCCAGTCCGCATCCACACAGCTGGTCTGCGACCCCAAGGCTGGTCCGCCACCCTTGCGGCCGGTCCGCGCCCTCAAGGTACCCGCAACTGGTCCGCGTCCTCATGGTACACTGTGAGTCAGTCCACACTGCAGGTCGGGCTGGATGCAACGGTTTGGTCTGGTTCAACCCAAACTAGGTCGGCCCATTCCGGGTCAGGCTGGATCATTCCGACCGGGTCGGACCGAACTTGGGCCCACTACGACCCATTTACGCTCATTCAGCCATATCTTTGGCACTGGACGTCTGTTTGATGAACCGTCAGCAGTGATATAAATCCAGGAGCGAGACAGTTTTATTGAGTATAATCCAATGGATATTTGGATTGAGATGAGAAATGGTGAGGTTGGATTGTTCATGAATTCAACTGGGCCCTCGAGACTAGAAGGATAATAACTCACATACCAGACATCCAATTGACGCGTCGTATATTACATTGAGAACCATATGATGTGGGAGACCTATGAGATGATTATTCATGGATCTTCGTGGCAGTTGGGGTAACTTCCAATATCTTATTGAGTGCATCCTCCCAGAGACGAGCAAGTATAGTGCGGGAACCCAGTGGCTGGCTGAGACCTACCGACTGCTGACCGTTTCAACATGGAGTGACTCAACTGGCCCACTGGGGAGTGCCTTGGTGACACGGAAGACCCATGGTGGGGAGAACCATGGTGACATGGTAGACCCATGGTGGGGAGTACCTTGGTGATGCACAAAACCACTTTACTCAATAGAAGGATTACCTTAGTAGTCCAAGGTTAGTGGGAAGCACCTCAGTGTGATGCGACATGCCCACTGTACTTGATAGAAGAGGATTTTTTTCCAACTACTGAGGTGTTCGAAATGTTACATATTTTTACCCCTAGAATAAATCATGGTGTGGGATGAGTAAGTACCTCTGTGTTTTCCTCATGATTGTGATTGATAACTTGATAACTTAAGTATATGTATGGACATATACCTAATTAGGGTTATTGGTTGATTTAATGATTTGTGGTTTATCCTTCCTTGATATTGTGAGGCCTTGATGGTCTCAGGGTCCCTACTAAGTATCGTTATACACACCCCTGCACGGGCTATGCCCGCAACTTATTGTGTTGGATGCAGATGACAGACAATGTTGACTGAGGCTGAGAGTACCAGGACTGGACGGTGCTCGGAGGTGGACCATACGACATGTCAGCACACAGAGGAGACGAACGAAATCAGAGTGTTGAGGAGGAGATATATACCTACTCGTCAGGTAGGAACCCGGAGGATGTCCAATTATATTTATTTATTTTTCTTTAGTTGTATTTCAACTCATTTGTACTTGTACTTCCCAGTTGGGCTTGTATTATTTCCTCCATTTACTTACTTTACTCACTTATTTACTATACAGTTTTCTAGTGTTCGTATCGTGCTATGTGTTTAGTTACGTGAGTTTGCAGGTTTTAAAGGCAATTCCTTACCAGTTTTAGGGAATACTCCTGTGGTGCTAGTCACCATCCACTAGCATATGGAAGGCGGGTTTGGGGTAGTCACGACATGGGCACCAGGGGACGGGTCGTGACAGATTGGTATTAGAGGAGTCCGTTATACCGAAAAACATAGGACCCTAATATTTAATTTAATGGAAATAGTGCTCAGTGTATTGAGTGTGGTTATCAAATTAGGGAATCCAGTGTTGGTGTCACGGTTGATGTATCCATACATAAGGATTCTGACTTCTGATTTCCAACTCAGTGCACAAAAACACTGATTGTCTGTGTATTTCCATGATTTTTACTTTGTTATCTCATGAGTCAGCTCAACAAGTATAACTTATTGAAAGATTCATCTAACCAGTTATAACTTATTTACCGTGGAACACCTGTTTCTTTTCTGGATTCCACCAGAGAGACAGCTAGCTAGAGTTCTGAGAGTTGTATGTACTGACAGCCCACCGAGCGACGAGCCCTCGGAGAAGAGCCCTTTTCCCATAGAGGCTCTAGTAGAGGCACTGGTAGTACCGTTACATGTTGGGCCACTTATTCCACCATCCCCATCTACATATGGTGCATGCCACTTGATATAATTGCACGAGTTCCAATGCCAGAGGGCACTCGGGTTCCGGGGAGAGACAGACCCCTAGGCGGATGAGGATTGGCTGGAGGATGTGGTGAGACTATTTCGACTGGTAGGGACACCAGGCGATCTCATGGTGATCCTTGCAGCTAGCCTTTTACAGGCAGTATCGGGCAGATGGTAGAGCTTGATGCTCCGAGTTCACGATGAGGTGATGCTTCTCTGGGAAGACTTCGAGAGCCTGTTTCAGGTAGAGTTTTTTCCAGCGACTCTTCGTGCAGTGTGCATTCAATAGATTCTTCATCTGCAGCAGGGAAGCATGAATGTAGTTCATTATAGGGGAGTTTCATTGGCCTCTCACGTTACTCCAACTATAAGGTTCAAGACCCTTTCTTCAGGGCCCGGTCCATTGAGTTGGGGCTCAGACGAGAGATTTGGGATTCGATGATCTCACTCATCATTCTAACACAGGCGCGGCTGTTAGAGAGAGAAATAGTGGTGGAGAGTTTCCTTTCTGAGAAGTCACCAGTAGTGAGAACTACTACCAATCATCATGTAGATGATTCTTCTACTGCTGATAGCAGACATACATCACTGGGGTCCAAGAGGAACAGACCTACATGTGGACGACTTCAAGATTTAGAGTCTGTTATGCGGGGCACCTTAGGCAGAGTCAAACATTCCGAGTGTGGGTAGTGTTACACATGCGGTGGGCAGGGCCAAATGGCACGTGATTATTCGACCCTCCATTCGAATGATCACCAGAAGGGCGAAGGACCATCCAGGAAGAGACAGAGTTTCGACTGAGGAGGTCCACAGAGAGCAGGCTAACATTGTAGAGGGGATGGTCGTGCATCTGGCTGTGGGTGATATTTTGAGAAGGTACTGCCACCACCACCAGGAAGTCCACCCTTACCACACGGAGCAGGTGGACTAGGGAAAGCCCAGCTCCAGGCAGCTGAGGCCAACGACCATGGTTCTATTGAGATGATACGAGTACGATCTATGTATATTCCACCAGATCTTCAGAACTTATAGACACATGTGCAATTCATTCTTTTATTTCCACTGCCATTGTTCGGAGCTCAAACATTCTGACGGAACTGTTGGCTCTATAATTATTTCTAGAGACTCTTACATGAGTTAATTCTATTATTATGCATTGGTGCTAGTAGTTTGAGCTTACTATTGGAGGCTAGAGCTTCAGTTGGGATCTCTTAGTAGCGACATCAAGGCCTTACGATGCCATCCAGGGTATGGACTAGTTATCTACTATTCATGATTTGATATACTATATTAGGCGCAAAGTGTGGTGTGTCACCATGGATGGGACTAGGTTTACCTTCACCGACGAGAAGGGAGCCTTTGTAGCACATGATGGACTTACCTGGAGGAAAATGCAGCTGATCACTCATCAGTTGGCTTGCCTTACCATCGAAGCAGTTGATGTGGGGTGTTCTAGTTATCCTATAGTGGTAGGAAAGTATGTGGATTTCTTCATTAATTATGTTACTGGTCTACATCCTCATAGGGAGGGGTAATTTTATATGGACTTGTACCGTTAGACGACACAGATATCTACACCAGCGTATAGGATGGCTCATGCGGAGCATTGTGAGCTATGGGTACAGCTGGAGGACTTGTAGGGGAAGGGATTCATCCAGCCCAGTATTTCACCTTGGGCAGCCCCAATTCTGTTCGCCAAGAAGTCAAATGGTAACTTGAGGCATTGTGTGGATTATTGTCACCGTAACCAGGTGACTGTGAAGAAATAGTACCCACTCCCATGTATTGACATCCTCTTTGATCATCTGAAGGAAGCACGATAGTTCTCAAAGATAAACATCATATCAAGCTATCACCAGCTCAGTGTGCGAGATGAGGATGTATAGACGACGTCCTTCAGATGTTTGGATGGACATTATGAGTTCATGGTTATTTCATTCGGGGAATCCAACTCTCCAGTATTGTTAATCGGACTCATGAACATGATCCTTCAGCCATACCTTGATCGCTCTATAGTGGTATTAATTGACGACATTATGATCTACTCGACTACTGAGGAGGAGCATGCCTATCATTTGTGGGTAGTACTGGAAACACTCTGAGAGAAACGGCTTTATTGTAAGCTCTTGAAGTGCCAGTTCTGGATTCGAGAGGTTCACATATTGAGACATGTCATATCGAAGGCTAGAGTTGAAATAGATCCAGTGATGATTGAGGTGTTACTTTCTTGGGATCCATCCAGGAGTGTGATAGAGGTTCGAAGTTTCCTGGATTTGGCTAGATATTATCGGAGTTTTGTGCCAGACATCCCTAGATGTGCAGCACCACTATCATCCTTGATGAAGAATGGGAAACCCTTTGTGTGGTCGGAGATATGCCAGTAGAGTATTTAGGAGTTGAGGAAGAGGGTCACTAGTTCCCCCATATTGAGGCTTCAGGAAGAGGTCGTAGGGTACGTAGTTTACTACGACGTATCAAGGACCGAGATTGTATGTGTCATGATTCAGGGGATTGAAGTGATCGCATATGGTTCTTAGCGTCTAAGATAGCATGAGCAGAACTGCGCTACCAATGACCTAGAGTTAGCAGCAGTGGTCTTCGCCTTGAAGATTTGGAGTCACTATCTTATTGGAGAAAAGTTTACAGTGTACTCTAATCACAATATTCTCAGGAATATCTTCTCTCAGAAGGGCCTAATCCTAATATATCGATGTTATCTTGAGTTCCTCCAGGACTATGACTTCGAGATAGTCTATACTCTTGGGAAGGTGAATGTTGTAGCAGATACACTCAGTAGAAGGTCCGGTATACAGCTGCTAGGTGAGGAGACAGAGCAGCTAGCCGATTTACAAATATCCTTTGTGGATAGTGACAGAGAAACCTTTCTATGACATCATACAGTCATTCCCCCACTTTTTCAGCAAATCAGGGAGGCACAACGTGGGGATGCTGACTGTGAGGCACGAAATGATAATATATCCACAAGACAAGAACATGATGGATTTTCTAAAGGTGGGGAGCATGTCATCCTCTTCAGAGGACGTACCATAATACTAGTGTCACTTCAGGAGGAAGTGTAGAGGGAGTTCCACAAATCCCATCTAGCGGTACATCTAGGAGTGGCGAAGATGTACTAGGATCTTTGACGACAGTATTGGTGGCTGGGAATGAAAAATCAGTAGCGTAGTTTGTTTCACAGTGCCTCATTTGTCAGCAAGGGAAGGCGGATCATTAGGTACCACTAGGCATGGTTCATCCATTAGAGGTCCTAGAGTGGAGTGGGATGAGATATCCATGAACTTCGTAACAGTACTTCCACGTACATCCAGAGTTCAGGACTCAATCTCGGTGATCGTAGAAGGACTCACCAAGTCATCCCACTTCCTACCGATTAGAAAGTCGGTTTCAGTAGAGAGCATGGAACGCCACTATGTGCAAGTGATTGTGTGTATAAAAAGTTAACCTTCATCCATTATCTCTAATTGTGATGAATGATTTACCTCCTGGCTATGTATGGTGTTGCAGATGGTTTTTGGGATGCATCTTCATTTGAGCATTGCCTTCCATCATCAGACTGATGGCTAGACTTAGAGGACCATTCAGACCCTCGAAGACATGCTGGGTTCTTGTGTCCTCGACTTCCATCGCATCTAGGAGGATCACTTTCCTTTGGGGGAGTTTTCATTGAACAAAATCTATAAATCCACTATTGGGATGCATACTTTTGAGGTGTTGTACGAGTGACATTGCAAATCACCTTTGTGTTGGACTGACCCAGGGGAGTCAGCACTATTAAGACCAGAGATAGTATGAGCTACCACATAGAATGTTCAGATCATCTAGGAGCTGATGAAGGCTACACAAAGTAGGAAGAAGTCATATTCCGACAGGAGACAGAGACCTCTAGAGTTCGAGGATGGCGACCAAATCTTTCTATGGGTCTCACCTCGACGAGGTTTGAAGAGATTTGGCTAAGCCGACAAGTTATCTATGAGATTCATTGGACCTTTTCATATCCTTGGTAGAGTTAATGACTTGTCTTACTGCTTAGATCTTCCACCTTTGTTGCTCCGGGTGCACGACATCTTCCACATATCCCAGCTGAGGAGATATGTGCATAAACCTTCTCACATCATTGACCATGGAAAGCAGGTCATCAATGATGGGGTGACTTTTATGGAGGTTTTAGGAGATATTGAAGATCGACAAGACCATGTCCTTTGTGGATGGGTGATACCTATGGTGAGCATTCACTGGCAGCATGATAACCTTTAGGAGAGTACATGGGAGCGGGAGGCCCGGATGCATGCTCAGTACCCCCACTTTTTCCCTTAGTTTGAGTTGTCGATTATGGGGAAGTAATTCCCTGAGTTGGGGAGAATTTAAAGACCATGAATTTTCCATGTGAATTGTTTTTAAATATATGGGAATTTTACGAGTCTAAAAAAATTGACGGCACGTGATTCCGAGGCCCGGAGTGCCTGGAATGAATTTCTGAACTATTGTTATGGTACATTTAGTAAATGTGAGAGTGATTTTTTCTAACATTTGAACTGGTCTTCAGAATTGAAATCTGAGGGCACTGTTGAACTCGCATTGCTGGTATTCACTTAAGAAGACTATCACATCAATGACAGTTGGTCGAGGGTGAAATTTAATTTTTGGGTTTTTTCGAGGAAATAATAAAATAAAATAAACAAAAATTTTATTTTATTTTGTTGTAACCAACCTCCAAGTTGATGTTGAAAAGTGGGGACCACTAGACCTTAACCTACCATGAGAGGTTATGGATGTGGGGGACACCTGAAGTCTAAACCTCTTCAACTCTATCATTAATGTCGAGGAGCCTCTTGATTTTTCTCCACATTAATTATGCCTACCCTCATTAATTAATTGTGCCAACCCTTGGTATCCTCCAAATTGATTTTTATGCCAACACAACAAATATAATATTTCCAATTAATTAATCAAACATTTATTGCTAAAAAATTAAATATATAAACATATTTTATTTGTTTGGATATTCATTTGATGGAAAAGTGTTGGAAAATGAGGATTGGGAGAACATGGGAGAAAGATCTCCAATGAAGAGCCATCCGCCAATGAAAAATGCCGACCTCCATCGATCATCTTCCTCCGGACTTCTTACAACATGTGACGTCCTCATCTACGGTGAATCGAAAACTATACTACCTTCATGAAACAATGTCATCAAGTGAATGAGGTAGCGATTTATTCATATTTGTTTATCACTTCCCATGTACACCCCATATATTTCTTTTTTGGGTCGGGAAGAATCTTTGCGGGAGGGTTTTACGTTCTTAATTATTGTTTATATTGAGATATACGCTACCACCCTAATGCAGAGGGTAAGGTCCAAACCAACATGGCCCGACCCTTACACAAATATTGTAGTGTTCTTCGCAATTGTGGTAGACGGAAACCATCCAAGGATGGGGCATGAGAACGGGGGTCGGCACCACCGCCGGCCGCGCCGAAGGCGAAAACGCAACAGTTCCACCCCGCGGCAATCCCTGCTTCCCTGTGGCCACCACCGTAGTCCATGGCTCCGCATCGGCCCATGGCCGAGGTACCGCCCCGTGGCCGATGTGCCACCCCGCGACTGACCGAGCTTCCTGCCCACAGCCTGTCCGCCGACCCATGGTCGGGCCGCTGCCCCACGACCGGTCCACCGACCCATGGCCTGACTACCACCCCGTAGCTGGTCCACCACCCTCGCAACCAGTCCAAGACCTGACGGCCGGTCCGCCACCCTCGCGGCCGGTCTACCGCCCTCGGTGCTGGTTCTCTTCCTCGAGGCCGGTCTGCGCCCTCGCGGTACCCGCGACCGGTCCGTGCCCGCGTGGTACCCTAAGGGTTGGGCCACACTGCGTGTTAGGCCTGACCCAATAGGTCAGGTTGGGTCAACCCGAACCCGGTTGGATCAGGCCAGGTTAGTCCGACAGGGTCGGACCAAACCCTGGCCCACTAATAACCATTTACTCTCCTTCGGTCATATCTTTGGCACCAGACGTCGATTTGACAAACCGTTAGCGGTGCTGGAAATCATAGAGCGAGATGGTCCATTTGAGTATATTCCACTGGATTTTTGGAATGAGATGGGAAATAGTCAGGTTGGTTCGAGCATGAATCCAACCGGGTCCCCGGGACTAAAAGGCTAATAACTCATAGACTGGGCGACCAATTGGCGCAATGTATGTTACGTTGAGACCCCTATGACATGGAAGAACTTTGAGATACTTCATTGTGGGACTTCATGGATGTTGGAGTATCGACCTATAGCTTGTTGATCGGATCCTCCTGGAGATGAGAAAGCATAGTGCCAGAACCCAGTGGCTGGCTGAGACTTGTCGACTACTGACCATTTCCACTCGGAGTGACTCAATTGGCCCGGTAGGGATCGACTTGGTGATGCGGCAGACCCACGGTGGGGAGAACCTTGGTGAAACAATAGACCCACGATACTCAACAGGAGGTGTACCACTGCAGGCTACAAAGGGGAGCACATTGGTGACGCGGTAGACCCACTGTGGGGAGTGCTTTGGTGACGCGACAGACCCACGGTACTCGATAGGAGGAGTACCTCAGGAGTCCAAGGTTAGTGTGACGCTCCTCTTTGTGATTCGACAGACCCACTGTAATCGATATAGAAGGAGTTCTCCATTAGTTTTGGTGTTCATAATGTTATATGTTACTACCCCTATAATAAACCCTTTTGTGAGCTGAGTCAATAACTCTGTGTTTTTCTCATGATTAAGATGGATTATTTGACAACATAGGTATATTTATGGGTATATACCTAGGTAGGGTTATCTATTGATTTCATACTTTGTGGCTTATCTTTGGTGGATTTTGTGAGACCTTTTTGGTCTTGGAGTCCCTACTGAGTATCATTATATTCATCCCTCCATGGGCTATACTCGATCCTTGTTGTGTTGGATGCAGACGATAGACATTGCTGACTGAGGTTGAGAGTACTCGGACTGGACAATTCTTAGAGGTGGACCACATGGCATGTCAGTATGCAGAGGTGATGGATAGACGTGGAGTGATAAGGAGGAGATATGTACCTACCCCTTATGTTGGAACCTGGAAGACGACCTAATAGTTGTCATTCTCTTTCATCAGTTTTATTGCATTTCAATTATACCTGTACTTTCTAGTTGGGACTGTATTCTGGCCCCTTTTATGTACTATACTCACTTTTTTACTATACAGTTTTTTAGTGTTTGTATCTTTCTATCTGCTTTGTTATGTGAGTTTTTAGGTAATAAAGTCAATTGCTTCCCAGTTTTAGGGAATACGTCTTTGGTGCTAATCTCCAGCCCCATGCCTATGGATGGCGGGCTTGGGGTTGGCACGACACAAGCCTCGGGGGAAGGTTTATGAAAAAATAGACATTTGACAAATATTATCATGAATTTACGATGAAATAATAAAATTATGAGTAGTAGTGAAAAACGTCAAATGATATAGAAGTTATTCTTTTCCTATTTTGATGAATTATAGAATTTCCAATGTTATTTGTATTTTGTATTTATGGATATTATGATAATAATATATCTTAATAAAACAATAAATTAGTAGTTTAAAGAAATTTGATATTTATATAGACTTGTCTATAGGTAACATTGGAGTTTCTAGTAAAAAATAGATCTCGTTTCACAGAACATGGTTTGGTGAAAATGTGGCCCAAATATATTTTTGTACCTAAAAAATTCATTCTTTATATTTTATAAATTGATTCCCATGGGAAAAAAATTATATATGGTTTAAGAAAAATGATAATTCATTACATGTTATTGGATAATATTCCATCATACATAAACTATATAAAATTAATGGAGGATTGGTTTTATTTTCTGACAATTCTAAATAGAGAATCATTGGAGTTTGGTAAGTTGTAGATCCAAAATCTCTCTGGATCAATAATGTTATTGATAATTAAGTCTTGACGAATTATCTAATATGTATCTCCCAACTATGTGATGATGGTTTTAATTATTATTTCCCTAATGATACACATCATTTATTAAGAATTAATATATTATGTTGTGGGAAACTATAATAGAAAATGTTAAAAATTTGGACCTTAGTACCTTGTCTTTAAAAATATGAAAATCATAAATGGAATGGTTTTTGAATATGAAATATGATTTAGAAGGATTAGTGAGTGTAATAATTGTTTCCCTATTTATATTACCTATGATTAATTTATTTTTTGATCTACATTGTCCTAATATTTATGAAAAATGAATTTTTTAATGCATGATATTTTGGAAAATAGTACAGATCATCATTCAATTTAATCCATAATGATACTACATATAAAGCATTATAGTATACATTAATGTATATTTTTAGACATTCTAGATTTGAAATCATGTATAAAAGAAATATATTATATATTTAAGTGGATGGTTTTGATATTTTTTTTAATTTTTAATTATAAAAGTGAATATTCTCCAGTCATTGCGGATTTTTTTGGTTAGTTAAAAATAAAAATGTTCTTTAGATAATATAATTATTAAGTGGTTATGAAAGGAAAATTTGGAATAATTAATTTAAATAATTTTTCATAAATATTTCTACTAATTTGTTTTTCTCCAAGAACAACTCAAGAAATTCAGATTATTTTAAAAATAGAACAAGTCATAAAATTTTTATAACAATGTTATGTGTGTATAGTTTACATATCTATTTTTTGGAGGAATATATTAATAAAATCTTACCTTTTATGAATTTAATTTTAATAATACAATATCTTAAAAATAAAACTTATGGTTTATGGATGATCAAAATTTGTAAAGTCTGATACTTTAATGTTTTTTTTAAGAAACGTGTATGTCATGAATACTGAATAAAATAATTATATGATTGATCCAAAGGATGATGATGTAATATTTCTTAAGTATTCTTCAACTAATTATTAATTTAATTTTTTTAATAAAAATTCTTTGATAGATGAATAATCATTTAACATGATGTTTTAGGATAGGGGTCATTTTAAACATAATAAATGCCAAATAAATTAAACTAGAAATTAATTATTGATATGTTTTAATGTAAATTATTACAAGAATATTATCAATATAATTGAAAGAAAATTAAATTTTAGAACATGTAAGTGTATTATCTATAGAAACTAGATCATTAATGGGACACCCTTTTGTGACAAATTAAGGAAATTTATATGAAGTATATTAGACTATGAAGAATATGGGAACCCATGTTTATTTATTTATATTTTAATACAATTTTTATCCTATAATTTTATAAAATCCTTATATGATTAGATTTTGATATTCTCTATGAATAAAAAGATAAAAAAATTTATTTGAAAATTTTTATAAATAGTTTATAGACCCCCATATAATCCATTATTAAGAACAAAATGGGTTTTCAGGAATAATAAATATGATTTATGTTTTATTACTAAGAAAAAGGAAATGATAATTACTATGGTATATAATTACGATGAAGGTATATATTATGGGAAACAAATTAAACATATTTCTCATCCTGAAGGCAATAAAATTATTTTTGAATATGAATATCATATTAATTTTAAATTATAATAAATGTATGGAAAATATTTCATTACATGGTTATTTAATAGATGATGTTTAGTTTTAAAAAACCCCATGTTTTTAAAATCCTTAAATAAAAAATTCTAATTTGAAACATAATAAATCTCTTTATGGTATTAAATAAGTAATGTGGGCTTTGTATATGAGGTTTAAATATTCTCTATTAGAAATAGGTTTTTAGTATGTTTGTATGATCTTCCTATTTTTATAAAAATATATTACTATAATATATTGTTTGTGCCAATTTATATTTGTGATGATAATTCATGTTCTATGTATCAAAATATTTCTATGGATTTTTTAGATCTTATTAAAAAGTAATTTAAATTGTGTATAATAGGAGAATTGATTTTTTTGGATTTTAAATATATAAAAAGGATTTGGGAAATGTTTTAAATCAATTTATGACATTTTTTATTTGAATCAAATAATTGGTCATTCAAATAGTAATTCATAAACAACTTCTCTGTGTAGTAATATAAAAATTGATTTCTATTATGCTGTTAAACCAGTTCACAATAATTGTTATATATGTATGATTGGTATTTTTTTATATCTTAGTACATATGTACTAGATATAATGTTTTCTTTTTTCCTTTGAAAAAAATAAAAAAAATTAGAAGTTTCCTCATTTAATTATCATTAACAAAATTTAAAATATTTAAAAGGCACAATTTTTATGTCATTAGTGTATATAAACCCAAATGGTTTTGATTTTATTGAATAAATATATAATTATTTTGGTGGTATTGGATTAGAAATAAAGAGAACATTATAAGCATGTCCCTTTTTAGGAAAATAACAAGTTTCATTATCTAGGAAGCTGAAACATTCAATGCCACTATCATCTATAGACATAATATATTTATTCCTGTAGTTTTTGTGCCAATGTGTTATGGATGAAACCCAAACACCTGATATTTGAAATTTATTTTGGAAACGTTCTAATTTGTACGTGATAGAAATAGTTATATTTATACATTATAATACTAGGAAATTCATTATAGTTGAAAAAAAATTAACATATGACATCACCTTATATGGGATAATGTTATGAAATTAGATAATTCATTGATTTTTTTTAAAAAATTAAGTATCTTCTTATATATATTTTTACAAAACCAATTTCCATATCTAATTTTGATTTTATTAAGGGGGAATGTTTTTTAAAGTTATGTTATTCTATTAATATATTTTTTACATTATGTTTTGTTTAATAATAATTTTTCTCTCTTAAATAATTTATTTATTAAATAATTATTTATTTTCATTTTTATTTTGTTTAAAATTCATATTGTTAAAATTTTATTTTTCATATATTTTTTTGAGATAAAATTTATTCATTTTAATGATTATGAATGATTATACTAGATTATCAGTATTAGAAATGGAGTTCTCCACTAAAATAGTCATAGTTAATTTCATTATCCTTCTCCCACCATCAAACTATCTAAATTTTTATCTAGTTATCAGCCAAACGACATATTTCATGTACCCAAAACATTTTAATATTTATTTATAAGGTAAAAACTAAGAGAAATAGTTAAACTCATCAAAGTGGTGTGAATATGTGTAGAGATTCTAGTATAGATAATAGAGTGTGGTAAGGAAATGTTTTTATCTTGATATGGTTGTTTGAGACCAATTTGATATTTGATAATGTGTTATGACATCAAGGGTTTCCATAAATTATTCATAGAGGAAAATATGAATATTTAATCGATATTCCTGAAAATTTAGTTTATGATAATTCATAGTATTTTTCTGAGATATTGAAGATGGGGTTTCTCTAATGGTAAATGGAAAATGAAATTTAATTTTGACCAAAGACGTGGATCATTATTTAATATTTCCTCATGAAGAAGGTTATAATTTATACGTAATTGATTGGGGAAAATATTCCTAAAACTGAATAAATTATTTCCATTGTTTTGGAATCGTATTTGACCAATATAATTTTAGTAAATAATTTGGATGCTGACCATGAAGTTCTTTTCATGTATATTAAAACATTAGAAATTCAAGAAATTGTTAAATGTGAGAAGATTATTTTTCTATACATGCATATCATGTTTCTCATGAGGTGAAAAATCACGTTCAATAACGGTTTTTATATGATAATAAAAATGAACCACTGATTCCAAAAGGATGGAAAGGTATATTTTTACTGCTATGGCTCGTTGGAATCTCTTGATTTTTACATGATATGGATGATTGGTGACATCAGTTATATCTCATGATGTCATCACTACAACATTGTATTTGTTGGAACCTTATCGATGTTTGGATTCCCCAAGAGTGCACCACAGGGGAATATTATTCTCTGTGTTGGTGGAGAATATGATTGGGCATGTACTCAATTATAGTGGGAGTGTAGTTGTTTTAAATTAGTTGAATTTGAAAATTATTGTGGCACATTAGATTAGAAAATATCATTTTAAATGGGATAAATTTAAACCATATGTGGTTGTAAGTGTTGAGTAATATTTTATTAATGTTTTATGGAATTTGAAAGATCCAAATGTTCAAAATACATGGATGTTAGAAGTGATTCTATAAATAAAAGATTCCATTAAATTCCTAGAGTTATTCAAGATCCTTGTTATAAAACTAGATGTTATTTTGTTATTGTACATTATTTACATAGAAGAGAAGGGCCTACATATTTTGATATGGTTTTTGAATCATCTATTTGTAAAATTGATCAACATGTTAGTATTTCAAAAGAAATAGTTTCGTAGGATATTGAGTTAGTTGAAAAAGAGACATATGATAATTTTTATATTGTTAAGGATCAACTAGTTGTGAAAGCCACTCAATCTACTATTTTAGAAAGAATAAAGTAAAATCATTCAAGTGAGAATGTGAGTTATTCAGTTTCTACTAATGATATTGATTGAGGATCATTCTGCTTCATTGGTTGAGAGGTTAATGTACTTGAATATAGAGGAAGAAGTAGATGTTATAAATGTTCCTGGATAGTTGTCATATCCATTTGGCAGCGATGTGTTCATTCAATCCAATCAGTTATTTGAATCTCATGAACAATCAATAATACATAAAAAAGATTCATAAATTTTTATTTTTTTAACCTCATTCAAATTTTTTTATTATCGATATGGATTTTCTGATTAATTATTTAATGAATGAAGATTTCATGTTATGAAGAGATATTGAAACTTTATGGTAGCCTATTAAAGTCATTAGATGTGAATCTGTTCCTCGAACAGAATATGGGGCTCCCCAAGTTTAATATCAGACCATAAATGAATGTTCCATATCTATGAATGAATTGCGAAACATTTATGTGACATTTAACTAACTTGTTTTTAAATATCATTGGTGATATTGTTTCATGTTTATATTCCAATGATATAATTTTTTTTTTCAAATCAATTTGAATTAGTTAGAGTATCCTGTTAAAGGTTGTAAAGAGAATTCAAATTTTGTGGAGCAAGATATGTAATTGATATGGGTGGATAATCTGTCTGATGATCTATATTTCAAGGATGATATGAATTTCTGGTTTAATTCTGTTCGTATGCCCCTACAAACTCTAATGGATAGTCAGAATGAGCTGGGTGAAATAATGACTTGTATAGAACCAGAATACATAGTTTTTATCAACTAATAGGGAAAATTATATAGATTAATTTTCATTATTTTAATAATATTCATAATGTTTTAAAAGATACTTTTCTTTTGATATTATGAAGGTATGTCAGGATTCAAGTAACTGGATTAGAGACTTATTTTCACTAATGAACAAGAATTTCAAAAATATAATAGAGGAGATGATGGGTTTTCACCCAAATATTTGAGACTCATAAGCTTCTCATTCTTTTTCTAAAAAATATCATCCTACTAGCAATCATAACCCTCACCCAAAACGTTAATCATTTTTCCCTTGACTTGGAATTTTATTTTATCCAAATAATTTATAAAATTAAAATTATTTTGTCATTTTAATTTAACATTATCATTAAATTTTTTTTTATTTTTTATCCATCAATATATTTAATTATATTTATAAATAATAATTAAAGTTATAATATATTTGGATAAAATCATTTGATAAATATTTCATTAAACCTATTATGATTGTTTAAATTAATTTATCAACATTCGTGTTTTTTTCATCATTACGAGGGGAGAATATATCAAAGATTAATGTAGTTATAACTACTCTTTTATTTATCTTGATAGTCACAAAAAAATATTTTTAATGTAATGTTACATTGACTGTATTTTGGGTTTGTAATTAATTAAATAATTTCTTTTATTTATTTTAGAATAATGGATAATTTAATATTATATTTGGATGCATTTTAACTCTAAAATGAATTCAATACGTTTTTATGAATTATAAAATAACTAATCATAATGTGAATATTCAGAATAAATATTGATATCCAACTCCATATTTGAGATGAATGTTATGTTCAAGAACATTAATTCTTTCAAGAATCCTGATGTTTGGAACCACATTTATGGAATTCAAGTTATTTTTGGGAACCTAAATTTTCGCACAGAAAATCACATTTTAATTTTTCATGTTTGATTTGTTCCTAACATCAGTAACCTCACATGGGTATCATATTCAACATTCTAAAACTCTATGTTCTGTAACTACCTATATTTTGAAACCATACATTTGGAGTTATCCTCACATAGATCAAACTCAGGTTGAATTAGTCTTCTATGGGATTTTAATTTTATAATTATTTCCAAGATTTCGGATATGATTTTTTTGGAGTTAATATATCAGTTATGTAATAAAAAGGGCACATAATAAGGACCTAAAAATGGATTATTTCATTACTATTTCTAAGTGATGTTATGATTTCAAGCTGTTGATTGGATTAAAATTTCATATAAATTGCGTGTTTTGAATGTCACAGTTTATCTATAGATATATCCATATCTATTTTGATGAATTTTAATTGGACAGATTATTTATCCATAATAGATAGTTTGTGGTGTCTAGATCTGTATAGTTGATCTTTTTTTGTTAATGATATATTTTTCAAAAAAGATAAAGAAAAACATTAATCAATCTGAAGATATATATCATATATTTGTGATCATTTTTTACAAATTTTAACAAATTATATTAAAATATATTATTCTTTTATTATATCTTTTTAAATATTTTCCTGATTATATATTAGATATGTATATGTAAATATGATGTTTTGAATGTTGTTATTTTTTATACTATTTTATCTAAATATTTTATATATAGAATGTTTTGAGATTCTTTGTTAGGATTATTCTTTAAATATTATTCATATATTCCTCTAATGATCCCTTTATCCTCTTATAGAATATTTTCATCTGAACACATATAAATTTAATTCAAATAAAAATATTAATTATCTTTTCTTAAAAATAATGTATTGAGTGTTTTAAGGGATATTGGATGTTTTAGTGTGATATCCTTGTAAAATATTTTTTATAAGTTTCAGTTGTATAAAATCAACCATTGATATCCATTTGAAAAGGAACCACTAGTTAAAATCACCAAAAACCTTGGGAGAGTTGCGTTACAGTGGACTAAGAGATCATTTTTCCTTAAAATGCTATAAATTCATATGTCTCTATGTTTTAATTTCTAATGAATACTCTATTAAAAATGGGAACATCATCACTTTCCAAAGTGAGAAAGATGGATTATTTCTCAAATATACATTTTTTTAATAGGAAAAAATCCCACATCCCCACTTTTGTCATATTCATTTCATCTATCATTAATTATCATCCAGTACCCATATATTTAAATATTATACATTTTTTCAATCCACTTAATATTCCATTTCATCCATATGATATTTCCAAGTAAAACATTTTGATTCACATTCCTTTACGTTGGATCATCTATAATACAACCCCACGCTAACAAAAACAAAAAACAACCCCATCCATCATAATAACATCCCTAACCATCCAACTAACACTCTACCATTACATCATTTATGTCTACATCCCCTCTTGTTAAATATTGATTAGTAGTCATATCCCCTCATCAATATCCATATTATCCTCCAAGGACAAACCATGTCCTTTACCATATAACATCACATAATATCCCTAATAAAAATAGAAAAAATAACATGTATATAAATAGTATAACATAATAATTCATAAAAATACAATGATAATTCCACTGATCATATAAATGATTATGGAATAAAGTAACAATATAATCAAAAAAACGTTTCTATATCAATTTATTTCTTTCATAAAACCATTTTGTTACAATATTAAATATGGAAACCTTTTATAATGTGTATTTTCGTCATTTAATCAATAAAATAATAGTTCCCAATATCAAAAAAAATATTAATCACTAAAAGTTACCATATAAATAATATAACCACTAATGACTCTCCCCATTCTCCCTTGTTTCATTCTATATAGTTCATTATTATTATGTGTTCCAATTCATACCAACCACAAAAAGAGAAAAATAATATGTTATTTTCAAATTTCACACATAAGTAAGGGGAGTTATTGAATATACTACATAAAATAGAGATTAAGAACTATTTTTGTTGGGTAATTTTGGGAAAATTTAAAAGGAAATACTAAATCAACCTAACAAAAACCCTAATTAAACTTATATTAATATTTCCAAAACTCATAAACAAGGATCTGTTGTTACAAAAATATTAAATAAACATTTTCTTTGATACAAATATTGATGAACCAAATATATCCATTATTAGTTAAACTATATATAGTAACCATTGACTCACTTACATAACTATGAATATTCGTAGATTAGTGTTTTAGAGGATTAGGTAAAAACAATTACTTAATAATATACATATATTCCCCCTAAATACAAATTTTCCCTATTAAACAATGACTTTATTATTTTTACATTACGACTTTGGAATATGCCTCATTATTCAAAGAACATGTTACAATCTAAAATAAATCACTTAAAATAATATTTTTATTTATTATGAAAATTGAATCATAAGAGGGGTGACGTAAAATACTTAATAAAGGTGAAAATAATATATAAAAATTATTATTAATATTGAGAATAAAATAAATATGTGTCTTTATGAACATGATAAATTATTTTATAAATAAAAAAATAGAATCATAAAAAATCAAACCTAGATAATAATCCATGGTTAATTGGAAAACATAATTTTTTATAAATAAGGAAATATAAATATGGAATGAAAAAATAATTTTAAATGATTTTGTATAACCAATAAATATGATTATGACTACATATGTGGATAACCTAAAATGATAAATAATAACATGGAAAATAAAAAATATATTAATTGTGACTTAATGCATATAATTAGACATCATAATCTATCCATAAAGGCCTTATTCGAAGACATCATACATAAATGGTAACGGAAAAACCATATACCCAATATAGTTTACCTAATGAGGACTAATAATTACATAAGATATTATATTATTTTATACCCTATCCATCAGGAAAAAGGTCTAAAAATTTAATTATGTGAGGTAAATAACAAACAATAATGTAACGTCCTCATCACGGAAGCCACTAAACTTGTGCTTCAATCTGGGTCTCCACATGACCTCAAGTGGTCCGCGTTGTACACTAGAAGTTCCTAAATATAAGTGAGGGTCTTACAGTCATGTGGGGAGACTATACCCTATTTATTATAGTGATATGAAATTGAAAACATATACCATATTGGAATAAATACAAACAAATGAAAAAACACATATAAATAATCATTACCCAAAATGGGTACAACCACAATAATAGTTAATATGCCATGTCAAAATAAAGTTCCAAGTAAAAAAACTAAGAAATCATAAAATAATGAAATACAAAAAATGGTCATAATACGAATTATTGAACCCAAACGATGCTCATCCCAAACCTAAATAAATTCCCAAGCACCATGTATTTTTCTTTCTACTAACTACCAACCATGAAATCTTCTCTATTACCAAATGGTGGCATGGGCAGGGTGTGACTATAACTTATTAGGCCACCACCAATAGTGTATAAAATACATCCATATGATATATAGTGCATGCACATAATGAAAAATGGTATGTAAGGAAAATAGTTCTATAAGACATTCCAGATTTTGTTCCTTTATGTAAACTACCCAAAAGACTCATATTATCTACCTAAAAATTTCTTGTATCAATTGAAACTTTTCATGTGCTAAAAGGGTTAGGAATTATACATGTTCTTAAAAATAAGTTAAATTAAAACAAGTCTTGCCTCACCAGGCATCTCGTCACAACAATATCTAATATCCTATCCTCGAAGCCTTAGTCTTGGTGGAATATAACCAATAGGGGAATAGAACCACGTCTACTTCCTTGACCCTTTCATTTAGAGTGAGGATCTTAGACCCTCAATATAACTTGACCCATGTGAGTATAACCTCATTCTATAACCCACAACACCAAGACATATGCACATGATTATTTATAAATTTTCCCCAAAAACAACATTTCAAACAAACCTCGAAAATATCATTTTCATCATCATTATTATTAAATACATGGGATTATTAAAATAATTCATCAAACCATTAACACATACATCATTTAAATACATAACTATTTTTTCCCATTTACCAATTTTTATTCCAATCTCACTATGCAAATTCATGAAAAAATATGAACCCCTAACATATTTCCATTAATCACATTTAACACATTCGCGTGCCTAACAAACATCCCCATAGTCCATTACCCAATAAAAATATATTACCAAGGCTCCATTTGTACTCCCTTAAATCATATATACATTTTCATTATGATCTCTATGTTATCGGACAATGTACGAAGACATTATTTTCTATAATTTATGTTCGGGTAAGTATCAGCACACCCCATGGGTGGCCCAAATTTAGTTCGGTCATCCTCCATGAATCCCATGAGGATCATGAAGAGTTTAAATAATTCTTTAGAAACACACTATGTCTAATATTTCAAATGATACCATGAAAAAACATCGGATGAATCAAGAACATAACCCTATATGAATAAATCTACTAAATACCCAATGAATATAGGTTGTAGACCCCCTACCTTGCATCCATTTATGAACACGCCCCTAAAAAATAAATAGATCCCGATTTAGGACACACTTTAAGATTTAACCTAAAATGCACTAAAAAATAGATCTTTTAGACAGTCTATGGAGATTAAACAAAAAAGAAAAACCATAAAGCAAAAAAGAGAAGTTAAAGGGTGATTAGCCTTGCCCTAATCTTCAATATTAAAATCACGACAATCCAAATGGTCTTAGGATGAGGGATATTTAGCTATATAAGATCATGATGATTTGGGTATGCCACTATAGATCAAGAGAGAATGATAGAGGAGAATCCCGAGTGAGATATGAATTCTTGTAATGGTATTTTTTTAATTCTCTCAAATATTCTGGGTTTCACGGTTTACCTGCACAGTTTTCCAAACCATCTAGATGATACTATTATGAAAGATCTCAATCACATAGTTTACACGCATGGTTTGAAAAACCATGCTTAACAGTGTGGGGACTACTATCCGAAAACAACCCCTCACATGGTTTCATGGGCTATCAACATGATTTGACCTAACAGAGCATAAACAATGCAACATGCCCAAAAACTCTTTTTTCTTCCTTACTTTTGTCATGTACCCCCGAAACAACCCACATCCTCCATTTGAATTTGGGGAACAATATTTTAACCAAACGAAGGGACATTAACTGAAGCATAAACAAAAATATATCTTAATAGAAAAATGGTATCTTACAAATAAAACACATAACATATATTTTATATAAAATAATATGAAACATTATTTAAATAATAAGTATCCATAATTTCAATGTTTCCCCAGTCATTAAACGATTTTCCATTTATATAGAACACCGTTCAATAAAAAAACAATAGATATTTATATATGGTTAAATTGAAACTAAAATAATATATACTAAAATATTAATTGATATAAATGTTTTCCATGATATTAATAAACTTGTAAAATAAGGATAAAAAAAATGTTTATAGAGTGATATAAAGATTGATATAGAATATAATTCATAAAAAACAGAATGAATAGGTAAGAATAATTGTGAACAAAGTAAATTGTTAATTATGAAATCATAATGGGGAAAGGATGAAGATCAATTCATCAAAAATGAATGTCAAATAATATTTTATGTCTCAAAAAAAAAATCAGTCATAATTTCATTATAGATTAACATTCATGTGGGAATTACATGGGTTTCACTAAAACATCATTTACAAATTATCATAAGTCATCACAATGAATAGGTTATTTTGGGTGATTAAATCATCTCCCAAAGGAAGCATAATAACTATCAAATTATGTTTACATAGCTGAGAAAACACCTTTGTAATGTAATTAGAAAATTATTTTGAAATACATGAAGAATTATAATTTTCGATAGTTGTTTTTTTAGAAAATGAAAAATGTATTGAATAATGGGAATATAATTTACATTAAAAATTATGAAAACATGGAATGTAAAATTCTTCTTCAATAAAATATATCATGATGAGTAAATGGTATCATAGGAAAGTTATAAAGAAATATACTTTTGATTTAATTTGAAAGAATGTCAAAAATGAACATTTCCATAAAATATTGAAAAAATTCCCTTAAAACATCAATAATGAAGGTAAATGACAATATAAAATTACCTTATGAAATAAATTTGGAATATAAAATGATATCTAAAAAATTTAGTATTACAAGGAGGGGAATAATTCTCAACTAGAAACCTGAAATAATGTTAGCATCACTTATTAGCATCTTGCTTGTTAAATTAAGAATCAAAACAGAAAGGGATTGAAATAAGAAATGTAAAGTGAAGATTTACATATAGTGGAATAATATATATTTTGTTTTATAATATGTTATTTATATATATATAATGATGAAATAATTTCATTGAAAGGAAAATTAATATAAATATCCTGAATTTCAATATGAGATTGGAAAATAAACCCTTACTATGTTAGTTGATTTTGAACCAAACACCCCTAAAAGAGAAAACCTAAAATAGAAAATTAAATTAAATTAATAATCATAAAATTATGATATTATTTCAAATATTAATTATATTCATTATATATATTAAAATATGTGAAAAATATGAAACATCTCTAAAAGATCAAAATTTTAGATGAAAAAAGATTAAATGGTCGTAATTTGCGATGTAAGAATGAATGAATTAATAAATAATTTGAAATATATGTAAATACATGTACAAATGTATAAATAAAAAATAAAACATTCACATATAATAATTTAATTCATCATTAAATATCATATTCAACAATGAATTAATATAACTCGATGAATTAAAATTGAGGTAACAATCCATTTTCCTTATTTATTGCAAAGTCAGATGTCATCAAACATCATATATAGTAAAATAAGAATTTGTAATCATCTGATGAAGGGAATTATTCATATTTATTATATTTTAATATACATTCATATTCATCTTTTACAGAGTTATTACTAATTTTTAGTAAATATATATCATTTATTATTAGTTGTTTCGGTTGTTCCTTCTCTATTTTAGAGTATTTTTTTCATCATTATGTTTCCATGATTCCATCCCACTAAAATTATCCAAATTTCCAAAATATGAGTTCCATAATTATTTACTGAAATTCTAGGTTCATTCAATTAGTGTTTTGGTTACCATTCTTAAAGACATAGCTCATAACACACATTTTTTGAGGAATTTTAATGAAAAAAAAGTTGTAAATTATAAATATGTTAAATATTAATATTAACAAAAAATAAAAAATTCAGAAAATTAATTAAATATTAATGTCATAAATTACTATAATTTATTTTATCATGGTAATCCATGATGAAAAATAATTTTATATTTCATGTAGGTGATAAAATTGACCAAAATAATAACATGATTTAATCAATTGATGAGTATGATTGTGAATCGGGTTTGTTATAATTTAATTTAAAAGTATTAAAATTATAATATATTTATGTTTTTAATTTGATAAACTATAATTTAAAAATAATTATAATTATTTAAAAATTAAAATGTAGGATAATAGGTCATTACATAATGAGAGTAAATTGTATCTTCTGTTAGAACCTGTTTTTATTTTGACAGTTTAGAAAATTATACTGAGTTTAATAGAAAAAAAATTTATATTGGATTGTTATAGAATAAAATATATAAAATCATATAGATGTATCATTATTCAAAATGTGTCTTAGAAGGGGTGGTAGAGGTGTTGATTTATAAGGGAGGATAAGTGGATTTTTTCTGAATAAACATTCCCTATTGTCGTAACCGACCATGTATACATAAAAAAACAAAAAAATTTGTAAGATAAATGGAATAGGTATAGTGACCTATCTTATGACATATTAGTGGTAATTTTTTATATATTTTTGTATATTATAATTAAATTTAACACTTTACATCAATTACATTTTTTGTTCCATGTAAATTTTTAGCTTGGTGACTTATTTGTATTTTTAAATATAAAATTTCCATCATTAGAAATTTTAAGATTATTATTTGAAATATGAAAAAATGTTAAATTAAATATATAACGGTGAAAAAAAATTCCAACAAGAAAAAGAAACATGCGAATAACAAATGTGAAGAAAACTGTGTTATCAATAGTACAATGCATTTATTCATATTTTTACCATTAATTTACAATAGGGTGATTTAAAATTTATATATTGTATTATATTATGATAAAATTTCATAATAAAATTTATTTAGAAGTGACTAATTTAATTTTAATTAAATAAGGATACTTTATAATTAATAAAATTATAATAAGAAAATATATTTTTCCACTATTAAATGATTCTATCTCCATTTCTAACCTATTTATAATCTATATATGATGATTTATACACATAATCAAAAATTAGATAAATATATTTCATTATTTTTTATATTTTAACATGATAAACTCATCCTTTAAATATAAAAATATATAATATATAATAAAAATGTTCTACAGAAACCAAACGTTTTTGTTTATCCATTAATAACAAAATAAGAATTCCTTATTGTAACTTATTTATTAATTAAATATTATTAAATTTTGTTAATAATAATTATATAATTTAATATGAATAAATTTTATTGATAATATCATTCATAAATAATTTTTTTAAAACAATACATAATTTATGTGAATAATTTCTTCTCAAATCAATGTTCTTTTATTATTTTAATTAAAACAATTTAATTTTATTAAAAAATAATTTATTTTTCTAATAATGATTCATTCGTAATTTTTTAATGTAATAAACATTAGTTTGGCGATGTATGTAAAAATGTTTACTCAATTATGTATTTATCTAATTGAAAATACTAGATTATTCAGATGGTGTTATATAGATCAAAAAAATACCCCTTAAAAATAGAAACTCAATACAACTCTAAACTAATAACTACCATTGTCACAACCCTCTTAGAAAAATAATCAAAGTAAAACATATGGCTAAACTGAAATAAATTTACTATGAATGACCATTATCTTATATCCTAAAGAAGAGGGTCAAATAAAAAATGTATTCGGTGATCTCACCAAAATACATCCAAGAGTCACCTAGTGATCATGGGAAACAATAGAAGAATAATTGAAGTAAGAGTATACCTAAATTTATAACATGTTTAAAAAAAATTATTATCCATTGGAAAGGGTTATTTCTCATGCCTTAATTGTTGGGTTTCCCCTAAAAATGGTGATTCCTTGTATACCATGTTGTTATGGGCTTGGATAAACCATTCCCCCAATAATTATGATGTATACTTACACCATATCTGAAATAAAAGGGAGGGACACAACAAAAATGGTCATCTACATGATGAAGAATACTAAACCCCGAGAAATTCCACAAATATAATAAAAACCTAATCTCCACAATGAACTGATACCAAAAATGTAGGAATGAATAAAACTATCATCCCAACCTACAAAATACATCAGATTGGTCCTCTTTGAAACTATCACCGTTACCCTTTCATACTAATCACCCCTAACCTCATCATTGGTGAAAAGAAAGGGTAATGGAATAGATTCACTTAAATTGATAAACACCAAAACTCACCCCTTAAACATAGGATTCCCAACAAATATTACCACATCTTTATAGAGCTACAAATAGACCATCCATAATCCATAAATAGACTTAACACCAACAACATTAGATACCAAAGTAGAAGACAACTCCCATATTGAATAAGAATCACCTAGATGAAATTTCAACAAAAAAGATAGCCTTACTTCCACAATCTTCCTCCACATACCTCCAACACCAATACATAGAAAATAAATAGACCAAACACATCTAAGATTTTAAACAGTTCCTTTATTCAGAGACATCAAAAATGAATTTCTTCTTCCATTGATTTGATTTTTTCCTTTCATGATGTGTAAAAAAAATATTCTTTATTTTTCATGTATTTCAGAAACTGAACATGCTATGGTGATAACCATAGAGACATTTCTTGGAGTAATACTTCATAGTGTGAATATATTTATAATAGGGTTGTCCATGGGTTTTGTTTCATTGAATGACATCAATTATTCATGTTAATGGAAACCATACCATGGAATTGTCTTAATTACACATTTTGGATATCCTCATCTTGATTGAAAAAGTAAACATAGACAAACAATCATCATGATGTTTCTATAATTCAAATGGAATGAATGATCCTTATATAATACAACCACAATGTGGTCCGTTTCCCAACATTTTGAACAACTCCTTGACATGGTACATTACCATCTTCATATTGACATTTAATATCACCCATGTTCATAAAAATCTGTGAAAATTTATTTTATTATTTTCTAATCATTCATAAAAATATTTTTCATAGGTTAATTTGTTAGAGAAAACATTCTCAATAGAAATTATGATTTTCAGTGTCATTTTTATTTCACTTACACAGGTCTAGTAACAGTTACTCATTTCCAAAAAAAATCATATTGGGGTTTCCAAAACACTCTTACTTTTATTTATATAGGTATACTCATTAAATTTAAAAATTTCACCATTTCATCCTAGACTACTCTGATGTATAGTGGGAGTTACAATTACATATTCTAGTGAATCCTCAATGTGAATTTTCTTCTTTTTTATAATTATATATTACCATTTATTTTTACAATTCCTTTTCCAATTCCTTAGTAAAAAAATCCCTGTTACCCTTACATGAAACATTTAATTTTTTAGGATATTTTGAAAAACTATAAATTTTATATAAGCATTTAAAAATAAAAATCAAACATCTTATTCACTAAATATAAAATATCTTCATTTATATAACTATATAAAACATAAGATCATCATGAATTTTAGAAAATTATAACCTATTATGGATAATCATTATAAAATATCCATATCTACCTCTTATATAACATTACTCCATAATAACACATATTCCAAATCAATTTTTTTGAGTAACTCATTCACATAGAAAAAAAACTGTTGATTATAAATCCAATAATGATTTATGTGAAATCCGACACCATAAAACGTAAAACCATAATTGGATGAAAAAAAGATGACATGAGAGTCCATGAATAGATTATTAAATTATCAATGAGAATATCCAACACCTTATACTCTTTTATTTACTAGATGATATTAAAACCATTTTGACCTAATCCAATGACTGTTAGGCATTGAAAAATTGAACTATGATAATAATGAGAAAAAAACATTAAAAACAAAGAAAAATGGTTTATCTGCATACCATCATTCATTATAAATAAATTATATTAATCCCAAATATCTAACTAAATCTCATTTATTATTATTATATAATTAAATACTTAATACTGATATGAGCACATTTACATAATAAATTTTGAAAATCATTTATGTTACCCCCAAATGGGAGATTTTCATACATTGTAATCCATTATTTAGACCAAAATATATAAATTTGTTCTTCAAAAATAGTAACACAACTACTTTTTTCTGTACGCCTATCTATATTCATCTTTAGTGTATGATGCGAAGATACAAATGGATAAATCTTTCATAAAGTCATTTTCATTCTTAAAAAATAGAATGACATGTCACCTTTTTGTAAATTTAATATTAATAAATATTTATCATTTTACATATATATTGTTGTAACTGATAAATAAATTATTTAATGTATTCTCTTATTATTCAACATTATACAAAAATGATGGTCTGTCTCCCAAGATCTATTATGTTAGTATATACATGGTTTTAAAAATACTCATTTTTTATTGTTCATATTGGTAAGGGTGTTCTATTTATATATATAATATAGTGATTATTTATTTTACAAATAATCCATTCACTAAATTTTATTCATTAATTAACAAAAACAATTATAACATTGATATTTTGTGGGTACACCGATATATGAGATTGATGACTACACATTGTTAGTAAAATTATAATAAAATGGATAAATAAGTAAAAAAATATTATGATTTATCAACAGACCTATATTAGAAAGATGAATAGTATTATCATAGAAAAAAATTTCTCTATCAATATATGAATATCATGATATTTTATACCCCTTAGTTCCATTCATAGAAATAATGATATCACAATTATAAGAGTATCCATATTGATGTATTACTTCCAATATTAATTGCATAAAATATTTTTATTTTTTAATTAATATATGAGATACGAGAAAAAATTAAAATATTGATCATTTCAAAAAAAATCATTTATGTGAAAAAGTGGAAATCAATGTTCTAAATTCCAATAATAAATTTCATAATAGATGAAAATGATGATTTTGGTTCCACCATCATTGATTTCCCAAATATATAATCTATATTATATATACAAGTCTACTTAAATATATAAACTCTTTGGAAATAGGTTATCAAATTTTCCCTTTGATAAATTATAAAATCATTCTTTTCTCTTTCTATTACATCTTTCCCAGAAATATTTTCTTCCAAATTCTCATCATACACCACATCACTTTTTTGAAAAATATCCTCAAATATTTAATTATAGTATCTATTTATTTTTATATATAATATCATATATGTTACGACACAAAAAATAGCTATATAAAAATTTCATTTATTTGAAGTTGTTATATAATAGTGGTCAACCATTATAAAAAATGGGAATCATTGTCTATATATAGAGTGTATTACATTAGTTTGCATACAGATTCATTCTTCAATTGGAATGTGAAAGAAATATGTTACATGATTATTAATAGAATTCATTTCACTATATAATTCTTTTTTCAAAAAATGATAATTTATTAAATTCTAATGTTTACCATATTTAGTCTTAATATTAAAAATTAATGTTAATTTTTTTTCATCATATTCAATACCATAATATAACATAAATATAAAAATAATTGGAATGTATCACAATTCCTTCATTGTAATATCTCTATTGAAGGATGCACTATATTTAAGATAATCTATGGATGATAAATTCCCATTTAAAAAAATTATATTCTTAATATAAATATTTATTTACTTAAAACATTATCCAATATAGTTTAAAATTTATTATTATTTTACGTTCCTTATATGTATTTTTTATTGGTAAAATTTCATTGAAAATTTAAAAAACATAGTTAAAAATGAACCAATCCACTCATTACATGATTTAATATTTTGATATCATTATCACTAGGAGAATTAATATATAAAAAACTAAAACTATGCGAATGAGAATTCATATCAATTAGTATGATTTCCAAAATTTCAGGATAATATTCAAATACTTCTTTAATTTCAACCATCATCTTATGAAGATGAAAACTTCTATCAGATATATACCCATGGTTTTTGTTTATTCCATTTGTTGTCTCCTTATGATTAAACTGACATAATTAGATTTTATCAATTTCCTTACATGAATAAGCTTTTTCAAACATTGAAATAGAAACTCAATTTAATAGATAAAATTTCTCATGTGGTTTTACAATTCTTTAATGGAATTCTATGTAGTAAAATTTATTTCTAATTACTTATATAAATTCAAAAGGACATTATGTCAATTGAATAGTAAATATTTATTACTTATCCATTATATTCCAATCTATTAACTAACTATTTACATGTGATAAATATATAAATATATATAATGAACATAAAATATTACATTTTATATTGTAAAAAAATATTAAAATATATTTCTTTGAAATATTTAAATCTTAATGATTCCCTGAACTGACATATATTTTATGAAATAAAATTTACATGAAAACTTTAAACATGTTTGTTTTGGGTTATATTAGATAAAAAATCTAGAAATATTAATAAATGAAAGTTATTTTATGGGAAATAATGAATAAGTATATATTTTTTTTCATCCCTTATAATCAAAGACTAAAAATATGTATTTCATAAGAATTTATATAAAATAGTCAATGAAATAAATTAAAAACAGTATATAATTTATCAAAAAAAAACACATTTTCTATGATTTAAAAGGTAATAAATAAATTAATATTGTAGAACACATTTTTTATTCCCATAAATTTGAAGTTATTAATAAAAAAAAAATTTATTGGAGAAGTAAAAAATAAGAAACCAATTAACATATATAATACATGTTTTATTCCAACAACGATATAACTAGAAAACACATATCATGTTTTCTATATATTATTTTATATAATAAATCCTATAAAAATGGAAGAGTTTGATTTAAATTTACAGAAACAATTATTAAAAAAATTAATATAATTTAAATGTATTTATAAATAAGTAAAGAATATTTGATATATAATATCACCTAACCAATGGTCAGTTGATCAGAAAAAATTGGAGCGTTATATATATTATTCATGCCACATAGTATACCTAGTGCTTCCATGTAGTGATGATGATTTAATGATACTATGATGGGATAATAATCACTCAATATCATCGTAAATATTTTAGATAATGAAAAAATAAATATAAGATAAATATAACAGAGGAAGGGAATAAAATGTATATCATACAAAAAATAAATAACATCATAATTTTGTATGAAATGAAATACATGAATGTGAATCATTTATATATCCACTTAAGGATCTCCTAGAAGCTAATTATATTAAATATAATAAAAATAAAGAATAAAAATAATATAGGGAAGCAACCATAATTCTCATTCTTACCTCAGCCATGTCTCTAATGTAATGTTGAACTTCTCTAGCTCACCCATTTATAGTAGCATTATCTCACATTCATATATACCAGCCACAAAATCCATATGTCCACTAGTGAACATGAGTAGGATGTGATCAAATGAACCAGTAGGGAACCTCCACTAGTTACCCTAATTATAAACATTATATATATATAGTAATGTACTAAAAAATTAAATATATATACAGTCACATTCAAATTCTTATCACAAAAATTGGAGATCTAAAATTCACCCACATAGATAAGACATACCATCTGTGTGATGTGTCAAAATGGGATGATACTCTCATTGACTGATCCTAATGAGAGGGTGAATGAGTTTTCTCAAATATATACCCATGATGAAAAACTATATCATCAATGTTATCAATTCTTTTATTTATGTATCACAATTCCTCCACACATTGGTGATCAATGTATAACTATATACATACCATAAGTGAATGCTTTTTAACCTTATAATCATGGTGAATAATTCATCACCATTACTATATAAAGGGATAAATTCGTAACATTAGTACTATACAAAAAATGCATGATGTGTCACCAATAGAAGACACATGGTGAACAAAATATTTCTATACCGCAAGACAAGGTCAATCATTTATCATCATATAATCAATATTGTTTCATCGATGTACCCTGAAATATTAACATATAGTGAACTATATATTACCATAAAATTAAAACTGTATGAAATATATTTCCTCAATAATATATATAGGGGGGATAATTAGACGATGGTGAATAACATAACACCAACTGTTTAGGTTTTGGAGTGAAAATTGTTTTCCATTAAATAGAGGGGTTCTTTGGAAGATATTTTCACCATAACATTTATTTTGGGTTTATCAATTGAAAAAAATCCACAAAATTAATGTTTTATCTTGAGTTACTCTAATTGAAGTTTGTTTACCAAAAATAAGAAAAACTCATTCCCAAATATGTTTTTGATTTAACACTCATTTGGATGGTCAGTTGTTGGATTATGATGATGGTTTCACCATAAGTTGAGTCCAATAAATGGATATAAAATGGGGTTCTTTTAGTGAATGTGAAATAGAGGGTATTGAGTGTGGAATTATTGAGCATGATCGTTTGAAGAATTTAATTTGTGGATGATAGTCATATACTAGAGGAATCCTTCATTTAGATTGAAGTGGAATATCTTGGATACATAACGTGGTCTATATTTGGTCGGGATTGTGCAAGATAATTATTGGTATATCGTATAGATAATCTGGAAGTCCGTCCTCATGAGTTTATGAAAAAAGATATGTTTTTTGAATCATGATGTATGGATTAGAAGATGACATTCATAATTTTAAAGTATTTGTCGTAGAGGCAGTAATTTCTACTTTCAATGTTTCTTTTTTCAACATTAGGTCTCCCAATAGTTTTTAGTGTACTAAGACCAAATAAATATATGGGATGCACTATAATTATTAGATTGGTCTTCATATATAGCTGTGATAGGAAGACATAAATGCAGAATAATATTAGGCCGAGTTCCTCATCCATGTGGGGATAACCAAATGCATCCGATGTTACAAGGGTCTTAGGATTTAAATAGAAGATTGAATTTGGGAAAAAAAATCCAACATAAATACATGTTGAAAATATAATGAATGAAATATATAATTTCTCATATTTTTTTCCTTCATTATATGTACGGTGACTAGAAGGTGTTTATTTTGTTAAAACCCATACATTATCCTTGAATGAAATAGATATTGTACTTCATCCATTAATGTAAATTAAATTTTGATAACCATGTTTTAGCTTATATGTGAATGATTGTTTTTTTATTACATATATATATATATATATTGATTCTATCATTTTTAAATTAATAACTTATCAGAAGAAAAAATACGGGGATATTGAAAAAATTTGAAAACATTTACTAAATGTGTTTTTTTGGGTTCTTATTCATCACCGTTCAGGAAATTCAAGTTTGGGGATATTTTGATATGAAGGATATGATAATGGGGGTTTATGTCCCACTACATTGTTCAATTAAAAGGAGAAACTTATAGTGATTGTAAATTTTTCATTGATCTTAAAAGTGTTTTCAAATCAATAATTTGGAGCCTCGTGAATCTGATAGTTATAATAATCAAATCATTATGTAATTTCAGGAAAATGATAGGGAATGTACCAAATTTTTTTCATGATATCGAAATTCATTTATGGAGGTGGTTTAAAGATGTGTTTTCCATTTATAAAGGTTTTATGAAGAGATTTAGCTGATTATTGTTGAGTTTTCGTGGTTATGTGGTCTACCTAAATACCAAATTGATGACACTAAATGATGGATGTGGTTATAATGGTGTATTTGGGAATATAAATATTTTAAATGATAGGATGGTATTGTGAGGAAAGTTTCCTCAATTGGGTTTAATTAGGAATATGATGAAAGACTACTATAAATTCATATAAATATAAGTTTACCTTATTCCATATAGATTTTCACGGAGAACACATTTTATGAAGATTTATTTTTATGTTAGAAATTATGGTAATTACTAAATAGAATATGTTAAAGAAATTTGATAATGATATAGTTTCAAATCCTGAAGAGTTTTTAATTCATTTAGATAGAGGTTTACTTGGATGTATGTTTAGTAGAACGGGTCGATGTAATAGTATAAATAGGAATGTTTTGTATAATTTAGTTAGAGATCCATCATTCTCCCGCAATGAGATGTCAACTATTATTTCTATAGTTTTATTTTTATGGAAAATGTAAATCCATTTGGGTTCTAATGATTATTCTTAGAATGTATATATTCCAATTTTTTCAGTAATTTTTTTTCTATAGGGGGTGGTAGGAAGACAACCATCTGTTTTGGAGACTACCTGAATTGGGATAAATAACTTTGAGGAAACATAATTCAATATTTTATTAATGTATGTTGGCTTTAAATTTTAACGATCCACTCAAATATGATATTTCCATCAGAATGAAGAATATGATATTGTACATCACAGTTTTAACACCCTATATTTTCGTGATGTAATTTTATTATGAATATATTAACATTAATTGATGTATTTTATATCATTAAGTTGAAAATTCCTTTCAAATGACACCAACTTTCCTTGTGCTACACAACACAAACATTGCTTACATTACAGGAAATACCAACATGGAATTTGTTACATGTAACACCATGTGTAAAAGGGAATATAATAACCAAATATATTACAATATATTTAATATTAAAATTAAATATAATATATTCTATGTATTTTAATTGAAACCACACCTAGTTTTATTTTTTATACACAAGAGATAGTTTCTTTGATATCATACACAAAAATCAAGACTCGATATTACAAGATAATGTTATATTACTATAACATTATTATGTAATATTATAAGAGATAACCAAGATATTAAATTATTATTAATAAATATTATTAAATAAATTATGAAAATGTATTGTTTATATAAATATGAAATGAATTCAGCGGTTACTAATTACTTATAAATTAAACTAATAACCAAAAGAATATAAAAATAAGAATTATTAATTTCATGCTACAAAAAGAGTGTTCTCTAAATAATATATATTCATTTAAATTTATGCGTGATTTTGATGAAATATATATGTTACATAGTCAACAAAAAATATTTTGTATATTCATCAATTTGTTTATATAAGAATAATATAATAACAACCTTGATTTCACACATAAAAACCAATATATTAACAAAGGAAAATTTTTACCCTTTTAATTTAGACACTATTTTAAATATTAAATTTCAAAATTTTATTGATTTAATATTTAAAAATAAGGTAAAGTTTTTCACAGGTAACAAAAATAATATGTTATGGTAATTTGGTTTGATATTTTATTTGAAATATTTTATTTTTTATTGAATACTAAAAAATACTACATTTAAATTCAAAACCTTTTTTTCATATAATTTATTTATATTGGTAAATTATATTTTAAATTAGTATTAGAGTTTAATTATATAAAATATACATAAAATAATAAAATTCAGTTAAATGTAACCAATTTATTATTGATATATCATATTAAATCATTTCTATCATTTTAATATTTTCACAAAAAACATATTGTTAGAACACATCTATTAGATTTAATTTTAAAATAATGTTGGCCAAATTTTTGATGGGAATTTGGGAAAATGGATTATATATTTTGAATAATCATAATTTCTAATTTCTAATAATTATATCTTTTCCTTTTACCAACAATATTAGTGAATTTGATTAAAATTAATTATAGTGATTAAAAGAAAAATGTGCATAACAAAGGACTAAACAAAAATCCTAAAATAGAAAATGACCTGGAAAATATTCCAAATGATTTTCATGGAAATATAGTGATCCTATCCACAATTTAATCTACATTATACCATTATTTTATCCACTCATAAGAGTAAAATTGTTCATGAAATTCCCTCTTCAAATATTTAAAAGATTGTCACTACTCTACCACTATAAAAAGGGCTCATTTCTCCAACTTCTGCACACCTCCAAATCCATTTATATCATCAAATTTATGACCAAATAACTCATAAAAATAATTCTATTATACCTATACTCATCCATTTTTCCATAAATAATTACCAGGATATCGTGTGGTGAAAACCAAAATGTGTTCCCACATTTAAAAGACAACTCTTTCCAATAATCACACTTCTTAGATTTACGTCTACACTACCTAAAATCTCCATATTAAATTTTAATTTAATAGAAAAAGTATCAAAAATATAACTAGATATTGTTTTATTATCCATTAAACCTACACATATTCACAGTTTCAACTAATTGGTAAAAAACTTAATGTTGTTTTTTACAGTGAAATACCACCTCATGAAATGATGTTGTTCGTTCTTATATTACCACCTTCTCTTATGTGGTCATTATTATTGGAACTATGTTATTAAATAATTTATATGATATTTATGATGTAATTATTATTTTATTATTTTAAAATGAAACATACCTTCTTTCTTTCTATATTGTGTATATATGATAGCTTTGTTTATTGATGTATGGACAAAGACCTCCTCAAAATGTTGTGATTCATTCACACCCTACATGAATTTTATTAAAGATTGAATTTTTTAAAATAAAATATATACATGAAATATTAATGGTACTATAATTATATAATATTTTTTATTTAGTTATTTACATACAAGTCATTTACATTCTTTCTTTCAATATGATAAGAAAATGAAAATGGTACTCATGCTTACATCCAGACTATCATCTCTATGAATGGTAAATTTATTTTTCATTTAATATTAATATAAATAGTTGTATAATGAATATATAAGATATTTAATTCATGTATTACATTTTGGAAATAACTAAATCAAGATCTATATAAGAATACTAAAAATAATAAGTCAAATCATGTTAGGTTAACAAGGCGATTATAACTCGAAAAAAGGAGTTAATGACAAATAGGTAATATGATGACATAATATAATAAAATATGTTATTATATATGTAAATATGGTCTTATGATAGATTTATAATCAACAAATACTAATCAAATTATAAGATTTAATGATTTTGAAAAATGTTAAGGAAAAATGTATGGGAATTTCATCTCATCTTTTATTACCACAGATACATGCCTTATTCACCACCCATGATTATTGTCTCCTATATAATTTACACATTGAAATGATATATCATTAATTTTATTTTTTATGTAATTATATGGTTTATGAAATTTCATTTTATTACATGGGTAGTATGATTCTATGTTACTAAGTGGTAATATTATATTTAATCCAACTCATCCTTAATCAAGATTTTATGTGATTATGTTTCAATAAGTGGAATCTCATGATCCATCTCTAAAGAACACACATTAATTATCTTATACCCTTTTTCCATGATATATTCATGTATGTTTACCATTTTCTACTCTTTTTAGCTTATAATAACTAAGAAAAGTTTTTATTTACAATCTGACATTATTTCTCATTTTTGTCAGAAATCTATGTTCATTCAAAAAAAATCTAAAAATGATTTCAAAAATGTGTTACTATTATCATATGATGTTAATAGAATTTTTTACTCATGTTTTACCTTCTATGGTATTAGAATTAATCTACTTGTTTTTTTCATATCAAGGAACTTTTTAGAACATTTAAGTTAAAAATGAAATGTTCGGTAGGTATGGAATATCCCCCATTGCGGCCACCATTTCCATAACCCCTCCACTATTCATTTACGAGATTAGTTTAAAGAAAAAAACCTTTTTAATATAATGTAGATTTAATTTTTTTAAACGTGGTTTTCAATAAATAAATTTTTCAATGAAATTATTCGGATTTTTGAAATCTTCCTTTTAAATATTTCAAAGGTATTTTCCAAGAAAATTGATTTGATGAATGCTTTATGTTTATGAAAATTTTTAAATTTTTTAATGATTTCATTATTTTTTTTCAAATAAAAAGGATTCCAAAATGATTTCAATTTATTACTTTTAATTTTAAATGTTTATTTTCATGGAAATTTTTATGAAATGTATTATGTTTTAAACATATGTTTCTCAAAGTCGGGAGGATATTTTACACAAGAATTATTTTTAAAATAAAATTCCATAATATTTCTCATATAAGATGATATTTTATGGATTAACTCATAATTATCTATGTAAATTATTCAATTATTCCATTCATAATTTTCGTACAAATGGTTAATGTTTTGATGAAATGATGTCTATGAAACCTATTTCTCTTTCAAGGGTTATATGCCATTAAATCCTAAATCGTTTCACAAGTCATGATTACGAGACCTACCTATTTTACATAGTTTATTATATGGATAAATTTTCATGATCCCTATATCATTTCATGGGTTATAATGGGATTATTTTATATAATCAACTATAACTCACATTTATGATTTCTTATGTCATGGGTTGGTTCTATATCACCATCCAATGCAATGAGTAACGGTGGATGACTCGTGAGTATATATGTTATGCGTGAACCTAGTTTCATGTTCATAATGTTATATGGGAAGCTTTTTCATGTCCACAATTTCATAAGTGGTCCTAGATTCATGAACATACATTTATGCATGAAACCAATTACAAGATCTCAATGTTATGAGTATACCTTATTTTATGTTTGCAATGTCATGCATGTACCTAGATGAATGATTAGAAGATCATGCATGAACATGATTATATGTTCACATTATAATTCATAAACATGATTATATGTTCATAATGTAAAGCATGGACTTGATTTCATGATTATAAGATTATGATTGAATCTGATTACACGTTCACAATGTTATGCATTCACCTAGTTGTGTGTCTATAAGTTGATGTGGTGCCGTATTTCATGTCTTTAACATAGTGATTGGAACACTTTATACTTGAATATGTTCCAAACAATTTATAACAACGTGAATGAAACAAATTTCATGTGTTAATAATAAGCTATTAAATCAAGAAATCTTACCTTAATTCTCTAGTGATCCATATCTAATAAACTATAAATCTTTTTAATCGTCTCTAACAAGCAGGGTGCGATCTTTAAATGTTATTCTCATATTCCATATCCTTTTGTTAAGGGTTTTCTTAAGAATTTACATTATATAATATAAATAAGAATTTTTACTCACCCAATTCATATGATTCTCTTCCCCATGTTATGAAGAATTGTTTTAGGTGGAATTACTGAAGATAGAGATATTTATGGGAGATGTTCAAGATAATTCACCATGATAGTATATTATTTTCCATGTTTTCGAATACACTAAAATATTATTTTATGAATAAATTTTTTTTAACGTCATAAATATTCTTCTAAAATGATGTAATATTAATTTTTATTAATCATGGGACCATAAAGCTGTTATAAATGGAAAGGTCTAGTCAACCTTTGGATACTAAATTTATAAAACCATAGTTAGGTCCCTAAGAAAATTTCAATGAACAACTCTAGGGATGTCACTATTGATAATTGTAAGGATAAGTAGAATTATAGGAAAATGTCCTGTAATTTTGGTAAATGAGAGTGGAAGTGGTTTCCTAGAAATACATGTATTTATATATAATAAAAGTGGATATTGATCTAGCACAAATGTACCAAGGAATAAAAATTATGACAAGTTGTTTTGTTTCTGACTCAGTGTAATCTAGTACACAACAATGAGCCTCATTTCACACATGGTTATACACTCCTGGGTATATTATTTGGTAATTCAAACAATATTCATGAACAATTATGAAGGATTGAAAAGTGAGGTGACTATGAATAACCTATTATAAACCTAAGTCTTCATAGAGTTAAAATTAGGAGTCATCATTTTTAATTCTTATATGAAAAATTGTGTTATTAATTTGGTTTCTATATGCAACAAGTGTTGATCACACTATGATTTTTATTAATAAACTGATGGGACTTTAAGGAACCATCTTAATGGGTAATTAAATGGACAATAAAATGGTTTTACCCCTATTCAACCTAATTATATAGGTGATGAAATGATAAACCATATTACGATGTTTTCTAATGCTATAAATTAGAGTGAATATCCTAACAATTAAATGAGGGAACAAAACTCTATTGATTACTTCATGAGGATGTTCCCTATTTATTTTAGTGGTTCCATTGAACTGTTAGTTGCTGAATAATGGATCAGTTCCATTGAAAGAAAAAAAATTTGTTCTATAATGTTCACTGTTTGAAACAATCATGTTGGTTGTCGTCCGTCTAGAAGGTGAGGTTGTTAAATAGTGGAAAATTGTTAAATATATAAGTAGATAAGATGAAATTGACTCCATAAATGGAGATTTTAGAGACCCGATGCTTGACGTACATGGAAATTACATTAATTTTGCGGAATGCTTAATATATATAAAAAACAGACACACAAAAACCGTAATAGATTAGTGTCTTTGGAAACTCAGAATATAAACATCTAATCATGTTGAAAGATCTTCAACATCTCCCATAACCATCTTCCCCTTTTCGTTTCCATACCTAAAACATTTCTTTATTTACTAGAGAAAATAAAAAATAAAAAGGGTGATCTCAAATTCTCATTAAGGGAAAATATAGGGAACATAAAACAATCTACAAGCATTTGAAAGCAAAAACTTGAACATGAAATCTAAACCTTAAATCCTCGAGCAAAGACATAAATCATGGAAGTAAGTAAGGAATTTTTCATAAAGCAACATAAATCACGATAAAATAGCATGGGAATAAAACATGTAATTGTGGAAACCATTCAGAACATGTTATGATTTCCATAGTAGCCAAGGCATTGCTGCCAAGACCATCTTAGTGGACAAAGTCCCTTTCTGAATTGAGTTCACTCCTCGTTTCAGTCCTGTAACACTGAACCGGATTAACTTACCATTCCAGCCATGTCTATCTCATGAGAAATAAATCATTACCCAATGCATTGGAGGTAGATATAGGTCCCACCCATCTCATAATTAAATCATTCATACTTTTTCCTCAAAATATACATACATCATTCATAATAACCCAATAAATAAAACGGGTTTCATAAACATCATCCCATCATCAAATAATCTATATAAAAGAAATAGATATCATTTCATACTAAGAATATTGAACCCATGTAAATCATAGAGACATTATACTTGAAACATACACATATGAAATATAGTTATATTAGATGGAAAATGGTTTTGATAAAACAATTGAAATGTATTCTTGAGGAAAATATCCTATTTTCTTAAAAATCATTTTCTATTCACAAAAAGTCATGAAACATTAAATGAAAAGGATTTTGTTTAAAATTGTCATCAAATCTTTTGGAGTTAGCTTCATGAAAATAAGGCTTTATAAAACCGTAAAAATCCTTTCATGCCGTATAAGTTAAAAAAACATCAATCTCGTACTTTTGTCGAAAAACTAAAAAATGTACCTCATAGGGTAAACAAAAGAAAAATTACTTCCACACCATGGGGTAAATGTCAAAATGGGTAGAAAAGAACTTTAAACATACATGAAAACACTTTTATAAAACATGGACATGGATGATAACAATAACAACAGTAAATACTTATGAATAAGAAATCACGGATAAAAATGAGATTTGCAAAATTATCCCTTACCTTAGGTATGATATGCTTCGTACGTATCCGAACCTCCTTTTTAATGATTTTAATAATTTCATTGACTTATTAAATAATAATATTCATTGTTATGATATTTTAAATGTTTCACTTATGACTTTATATTAACTGTTCTTTTGTAAATTCCATGTTAAAGCAGCGTTTTGGGTAAAATCATTTCATTTATCGTATGTGTTTCAAATTGTCGTTCTTGATATTCTTACTTATATCCTGATTTACATAATTAATTAATGTAAAAAATGATTTATATATAATATATATTCATCATATATATATATAGTATAGATCGATAAAAGGAATGAAATACACTGTTCATAGAGACGGTATGTCGTATGTACGCATGAACGCTGTTTTCATTTCCTTATTGAATTGAATGAAACTGAATATATGACATACATATATATAAATAAATCCAGTATAATTATTATGTGATATATTTCATTATTACTTATTATATATACTTTATAATCATTCTTGAATGGTTTACATGGAGAGTGAATCTCATCGCGTCGTGGATACGGTAGTCTGTACGTACGCACGAGCGATGATATCATTCCCAATATCGTGGAATTGTATTAAAGTGTATGTATAATATTACAGAATCAATATAAATTTAAAATAATCATATATATTCATTACTTTCACCATTATACTCATCCAAGTAAGGTGGTGGTGGAAAATAGATTACACCACGGCGTGGAAACGGTATTACGTACGTACGCACGCGCGGTGATTTCGATTTCTGTAGGATGTATAAAAGGTGAAATATGGTTGTTTTATACTTATAATAACATATCAGTATATGATTGATACTGATGTTATTACATCATAATGAAAAAAATAAAAAAGAAGAAGTGGAAGAAGAAATAAAGTTGAAAGAATCGGTAACGGACATTACCTCTTTTTTGAAGCGCCTCTTTGAGTCCTCCTCTTAGGGTACTAAAATTGCTCTTTGATGAAGTCCAAGACCTCTAGGATGTTTATAGGGAATTTTAGAATAGAATGGGGTAGGGATTGGTCGATCTTGAAGATTAAATGTGGTGTGAGGAAGAGAGGGAGGAGGTGCCATGTTAAAATGGAGGAGAGGGGCACCTTTGGAATAACTAAAAATATTAATTTTTTATAAAGTCATATTCGGTTATTAATAGCTCAAAATTGATATATTTCGAAGCTAAGGTGGGTATGGTTCTAAATACTCTCATCCAATAGAATTTAGATATGTTTAGGTCATTATATTAACATTATCTTTTAGTTTTAACTCTTAGTTAATTAGATTGACATTTACCATGTCACTTTGTATTTTTATATTATATAGTTAATAAACATACCATATACATCCAAGAAACCCCCATGTGGTCCATTAATACGACACCTATCATGATATAAGTAGCTTGGACGAACCTTATAATTTTATGAATATAATAACAATTAATAATATAATATTTGTTTTAACAAATATTTTATGTCAATTTTGACACTATTTGGTAATTGATTTTTGCGAAACTTATAACAGAATGATTAGTTAGAAATAAGTTAATTAAATCAATACTAACATGTCATATTAACATATAATATTATTGTAATTCATAAAAAGTCTCAAATTACATTTATGTGGTTATTTATAACATCAATTATGTCAATATTTCATTAATAAGATAACTACTGCATCATCATTGTGTCATAAATAAATTAAATTATATTACGTATAAAAATTAAAAATAAAATACCATTATGTAGGAAATATTTTTATATTTCTAATTAATATTTATAGTCTAATTTATCTTATTTTTAACCCTATATTAAATATGATTTAGTTATTACCCTTTGATTTTTACTATTTTAACCCTTCTTTAAATAAATTAATAATAAATGTCCTAATCTAATCCAAGTGGGCCTAAATGGTCATATTTTATTCCTAAGGTTGTTTTTGGTCGAATTACACTTATTCAATAGAATTAGGACATTTGTAAGGGTAATAATAACAACACTTTTACCCTAAATTACCTTATTTACTTTTAACCGTGGTTAAAAAAAAGTAAACAGTTAATATTCACCAAATTTTTTTCCATCTCATTGAACCACATTTTAGTACTTGATATTAACAGTGTCTCTCGGATTTTTGAAATTCCACTCATCGAAGCGGTAAGATTATGTTTTATGAAAAATTCAGTTTTTTATCTACCACTTAGTGGTTTCACTATTCATTAAAACATTTATGTTTCTAGAAAGCTACCAAAAATTAGGACTAATCTATATTTGATATTATGAATTCAAAAATGATATCTATTTTAAAAAATTTATAACATATTAGTTAAATTAACTAATTTAAAAATTAATTTCCATCATCAAAACAAATATCGTGTTTTCAAAAGATAATAACTTTCAAAAGAATGACACTTGTTTATGTCTGGTTTAAATGTGAAATTACATATAATGACCAACATTGTTTTAAATTGTAAAAATATATTCTAAATATACTTTAAAACCACTAAAATTAATAATTTATCACTATTAATTATTTTGATTAAAAAAAGTTGTTTTAAATTAAAATTTAGTAATTTTCACTATTCATCAGAATATGAATGTTATCCAAAAAGTACCAAAATTTCACCCTAAGATAATTTCGATATTCCAAATCCAAAAATGAAGTCCATTTTGAAAGATAATCTTTATAAAATTTCAAACAGTGGGTATTACTATTCATAACGGCTAGTTCATAATAATATTATAACAATATCTCGTTTAGTGAAACTTGTTATTGCGTACTACACACGCTATCGAAAAAGGTCGTGATTGCGTGTAATGAAAGCCACGTTAGGGATGCGTGTTGTGAAAGATCCTTTTGGTGTAGCGTACAACACAAGAAATTAATGAAATTAAAAAGAATATTTTTCATAAAATCTCAAGGTGTTACATTCTACCCCCCTTAAAATGTATTTCGCATTTGAAATTGTTCGGGGTTATAAATGGTTTACTACTCAAATGTTTCATTAATAGAATCCCACATTATAATAAGGAATACGAAAACATGGCTTTAAAAACTAATGTATGAAACATAATGGTTACCCAAATTAAATCATCACTGGGTTTCCACGTTGGAGAACATAGGTGAAAATATGGATATGGAAGAAAAATCTAACCATCAAGTTCTGATGGAGAGTGGTAGAGAACATGGCTATGAAAAATCCAACAATCACAAAGCCATAAATTTGTGACGATATAAGGTACCATCCGATTCATCGTATATAAGAGCACTTGGAAAACATTTTTGGTTTTCAAGATCATTTCCCTAAAGTTGATGAAATTGGAATTAGAAGAAATACTTTCGTGATTTTGGTACAGTCTCACTGTTGGTCGTTCTTTGAAAAATGCCCACTTCATCTCTTAATGAAATGAAGTTAAATTTTTCATTCGTGAAGTGTTAGCAGATAATGTGATAGAATGATGGCTTATTCCATCTGTCTCAAACAAAAGGTTAGAAAAGTTATCAAAAATATATAAGTCCATCTATAGTGAGATTAATCATATATGGTTCCTAAAATGGACTTATACTTCATATATCGTACTGATTAATATAATAAAACAAGTTTATACTAAATAGGGACTTTCTGTAGGCCCGTGGTAGGAGATAAAGTCCAGTCGCACTTCAGTTGGGGGTTCGATTCCCACAGCATTGTCCGACGCGATGGGATGTCGCCCATCCTGCAGGTTGTCCTTTTTCTATAACTAAATTACTATAACATCCCAGAAATAATATTGAAAAAACCTCTATCCTTAAACAATACTAACATATGTCCAACATAATCCATTCCAATCTTTAGAAATATCCATAATACTGCAGTCCAATCTCATATTATAGTGAAAATGATTACCAGATATTTCATATAACAAGCATGTTAATACCATCATTGATCCCCATATATCATAAGATATGTCTTTTTGGTCACATTCCAATAATTTGAAGGCCTTAATCATGTATTCTATTCAAAAAATAATACCCATTGAATCTTAGTGAAAACATGAGTACTGTCAAAAGTTTACTCTTTCCACATACCAAAACCCCAAAATTCTATATACTCAAACCATCTTATAACTATTTCCTTATATCAGTCATGAGCTCATGAATATTGTCAAACATTTCATTTTCTCCTTATGCCTTCATTATGGGCATATCATCATTTTTCCAAAAATATCTGAATAACCTTTCATGTTTACCGATACCATTAACCATATACTTTCAAATACATTAGAAAAAACAATAGTGTATCAATTCTTAAATGATTCTTTATTCCATACTATCATTAACAATACAACATAACTCTTGATAAACATACAATCATTCCACTACCATCTTAAACAACTGATTGACCTTCAACAATTCTTTCATCTCATATATCATTTGTAGTCTCCTCATCATCATCCACATAAATACTACCCATATGACCATGATGATTCTCCTCATTGTATTTTCCATTAGGGAATTGGTTTTCATAATGCCCGTACATTCCATATTTAAAACATCTAATAATTTTTTATGTCATAGAAATACCATTATCCTTCTCCATGGTGTTAATTGAACCTTTTCCATTGCACTTACTAGATTTGTGTCCTTCTTTTCCACACCCAAAGCATCTTCCAGTTCCTTTGAAACATTCTCCTTGATGCCTCTTCCCACATGATTTACATGAGGGGAATTGAACTTTATTTCATCTATGATCATCATGAAACTCCATCTTTATCTTATTAGCTTAGTCAGGATACTTACAAAAGTTGAGATTATTGATCATATTATGAGATTGATGATTAGGCTTAATAAAAATGTTTGGACTTCCAAATCCTGTTTCATTTGGTTTCTCATGAAAAATATCATTCCATTGTCCATAATATCCCCCATTATCGTGAATCTTCCTGTTTCCAGCCATTTTCTAAAACCCAAAAAGAATAGTGTTTGAGGAAAAAATCATGATAGTGACAACAACATAGTAAATGGGGAGTACCCTCAATATCTAACATCTTAGGTTAAATTCTAAGATCATTACCGTAGTTCTATGACTATATCTTATACGTATACTTGTCCTTAGGGACATCCCTAGACATACCTTAGAAATATCTCTAGGGATCTCACTAACGTTTTCACATCCAAGTTTTAAATGGTTGACTAAACCTTTCCTCTGATACCAACTGTAGAGACCCGAAGCGTGACGTACATGGACATTACATTACTTTTGAGGAATACTTAATACATAACAAAAACAGACACACAAGAACAGTAATAGTTTACTGTCTTTGCAATCTCGGAATATAAACATCTATTCATGTTGAAAGATCTTCAACATCTCCCATAATGATATTCCCCTTTGAGTTTCCTTACCTAAAACCTTTCTTTATTACCTGGGGAAAATAAAACATAAAAATGGTGATCTCAAATGCTCAGTAAGGTAAAACATAGAGAGCATAAAAAATCCATAAACATTTGAAAGGAAAAACATGAACATGAAATCTAAACCTTAAAACCTCGAGCAAAGACATAAATCTTGGAAGTAAGTAAGGAATTTATCATTAAGGATCATCAATCACGATAAAATAGAATTGCAATAAAACATGTAAGTGTGGAAAATATTCAGCACATGTTATGATTTCCATAGTAGCCAAGGCATTGCTTCCAAGACCATCTTAGTGGACAAAGTCTCTTTCTGAATCGAGTTCACTCCTCATTTCTGTCCTGTAACACTAAACTAGATTAACTTACCGTTCAAGACATTTCTATCTCATGAGATATAAATCGTTACCCAATTCATTGGAGGGAGATATAGGTCCCAAACTTCTCATAATGAAATAATACATACTTGTGCCACAAAATAAACATACATCATTCATAATAACCCAATAAATAAAATAGGTTTCATAAACAACATCCCATCATCACATAATCCATATAAAATAAATGGATATCATTTAATACTAAGAAATGTGAAACCATATAAATTATATAGACATTATACATGAAACATACACATATGAAATAAAGTCATCTTAAAAGGAAAATGTTTTTGTTAAAACACTTGAAATGAATTCTTGAGGAAAATATCCTTTTTTCTTCAAAATTATTTTCTATTCAAAAAATTTCATGCAACATTAAAATAAAAGGATTTGATTAAAATAGTCGTGAAATCTTTTGGAGTTCACTTCATTAAAATAAGGCTTTATAAATCTGTAAAAACCCTTTCATGCCGTATATGTTAAAAAACATTCTTCTCGTACTTTTGTCGAAAAAGTCAAAAAAGTACCTCGTAGGGTAAACAAAAGAAAGATTCCTTCCATACCATGGGGTAAAAGTCTAAATGGGTAGAAACGTATTTTAAACATACATGAAAACACTTTTATAAAACATGGACATGGATGGTAACAGTAACCCTAGTAAATACATATGAATAAGCAATCTCGGATAAAAATGAGATTTGCCAAATTATCCCTTACCTTAGGTCTGATATGCTTCGTACGTATCCAAAACTCATGTATAATGATATAAATAATATCATTGACTTATTAATAAATCATATTCATTGTTATGATATCATAAATGTTTCACTTATGACTTTATATTAACTGTTCTTTTGTAAATTCCATGTTAAAGCAACATTTTGGGTAAAATCATTCCATTTATCGTATGTGTTTCGACTTGTTGTTCTTGATATTATTAGTTATATCCTGATTTACATATTCCCAGAATGTAAAACATGAATTATATATAATATATATTCATAATATACATATATATATATATATATATATTATAGATCGATAAAAGGAATGAAATACACCATTCATTGAGACGGTAGGCCGTACGTACGCATGACCGCTGTTTTTGTTTCCTTATTGAATTGAATGAAACTTAATAGATGAAATACATATAAATAAATAAATCCAGTAGCATTATTATGTCATATATTTCATTATTACTTATTATATATACTTTATAATCATTCTTGAATGGTTAACATGGAGAGTGAATCTCATCGCGTCGTGGAGACGGTAGTCCGTACATACGCACGAGCGATGATATCATTCCCAAGATTGTGGAATTGTATTAAAGGGTATGTATAATATTATAGAATCAATATAAATTTACATTAATCATCTATATTCATTAATTTCACCATTATACTCATCCAAGTAAGGTGGTGGTGGAAAATATATTACACTATGGCGTGGAGACGGTATTCTGTACGTACGCACGCACGGTGATTTCGTTTTCCGTAGGATGGATAGATGGTGAAATATGGTTGTTTCATACATATAATAACATATCAGTATATTAGTGATACTGATGTTATTACCTCACAATGAAACAACTAAAAAAGAATAAGTGGAAGAAGAAATAACGATGAAAGAATCGGTAACAGACATTACTTCTTCTTTGAAGCGCCTCTTTGAGACCTCCACTTATGGCTCTAAAATTGGCCATTGAATAAGGACAGAACCTCTAGGATGTTTCTAGGTAAGTGTAGAATAGAATTTGGCAGTTTTTTGTCGATCATTAAGACTCTAAGTGGTGTGAGGAAGAGAGGGAGGAAGTGCCCTTTTATAAGGGAAGAGAGGGGCACCTTTGGAATAACTAAATATATTATTTTATTATAAAGTCATATTCGGTATTTAATAGCTCCAAATTGATATATTCCGAAGATAAGGTGGGGACGGGTTGAAATACTCTCATAAAATATAATTTAGACAAGTTTATGTCATTATATTAACATTATCTTTTAGTTTTAACTCTTAGTTAATTAGATTGACATTTACCCTGTCACTTTGTATTTTTATATAATATAGTTAATAAACATACCATATACATCCAAGAAACCCCCAAGTGGTCCATTAATGATAAAAATATCATGATATAAGTATCTTGACCTAACCTTAGATTTTTAGGAATATAATAACAATTAATAATATAATATTTGTTTAAAAAACAATTTTATATCATTTTTGACACTATTTGGTAATTGATTTTTGTAAAATTCATAACAGAATTATTAGTTCAAAAACTGTTACTTAAATAAATACCAACATGTAATATTAACATATAAAATTATTGGAATACATAAAAAGTCACAAATTGCATTTATTTGGGTATTTATAACATCAATTATGTCAATATTTCATTAATAATATAAATACTGCATCATCATTGTGTCATAAATAAATTTAATTATTTTAAGTCTAAAAATTTCAAATAAATTACAATTATGTAGTAAATATTTGTATCTTTCTGATGAATATTTATAGTAGAATTTATCTTATGTATAACCCTATATTACAAATAATATAGTTATTAAACTATGATTTTAACTATTTTAACCCTTCTTTAAATAAATTAATAATAAATGTCCTAATCTAATCCAAGTAGGCGTAAATGGTCATATTTTATTCCTAAGGTTTTTTTTTGTCGAATTACACTTATCCAATAGAATTAGGACATGTGTTAGGGTAATAATAATAACACTTTTACCCTTAATAACCCTATTTACATTTAATCGTGGTAAAAAAGTAAAAAGTTACTATTCACCAAAAATTATTTACATCTCATTGAACCACATTTTAGTCCTTGATATTAACCGTGTGTCTCTTGTTTTTGAAATTCCACTCACAGAAGCGTTAAAATTATGTTTTATGAAAAATTCAGTTTTTTAACTACCACTTAGTGGTTTCACTGTTCATAAAAAAAATTAAAGCTTCCCGAAAAATACAAAAAATTAGTCCTAATATATATTTGATATTATGAATTAAAAAATGATTTCTATTTTACCAAATTAAAAACATATCAGTTAAATTAACTAATTGAAAAATTAATTCCATTGTCAAAAACAAATATCGTGTTTTTAAGAGATAATAACTATCAAAAGATTGACACTGGTTTATGTCTGGTTTAAATGTGAAATTACATCCAATGACCTACATTGTATTAAATTGTAAAAATATATTATAAATTTACTTTAAAACTACACAAATTAATAATTTATCACTATTAATTATTTTGATTAAAAAGGAGTTGTTTTTAATTAAAATTTATTAATTTTCACTATTCATCTGAATATGAAAGTTATCCGAAAAGTACCAAAATTTCACCCTAAGCTAATTTCGATATTCCGAATCCAAAAATGAAATCCATTTTGAAAGTTAAAATTTATAAAATTTCAAAAACTGGGTATTACTATTCAAAACGGCTAGTTCATAATAATATTATAATAATATCTCGTTTAGTGAAACTCGGTATTGCATACTACACATGCTATCGAGGAAGGTCGTGATTGCGTGTAATGCAAGGCAAGTCAGGGATGCGTGTTGTGCAAGATACTTTTGGTGTAACATACAAGACAAGACATTAATGAAATTAAAAAGAATATTTTTCATAAAATATCAGGGTGTTACATAGATGATTTAAATAACATAAGTTTCAATAAGTACCTTCAATGTATTCTTCATATGAATATTGAGAAGGAATTCTGTAATCATAAGAAAATGGTTGATGAATCTGTTAATTCATTTATAGAACCATTTACATGACTTTCTATGTACTATTATAGTATTATAATTTATCCTAAATGTATGACTGATCATGTTTTTCCGTGTCTTGAAACTAACTCTCTGAAGGGAGTTATCCATATAGAAATTTTAATGCAATGAATATATTTTCTGATGTGAAATAAAAGTTGAAATTGAAATAGGAAACCCTCTTGTATATGGTGATAGGAAAAGGAAAATGTATTTCTATGGAAAATACAATGACATGTTACATGGAGAGAAGAAAACGTTTCAAAAACCTAATTTCCAAAAATGTGGTAAAGAGCACATAGGTGAGTGACATAGGAACATGAAGTTTTTTTATGTCTGTAAAGCATGACCATCAAGAAAAATAATATATAAGTGATGAAAACATGTCATTAAATGATATTAATTGATAGATATCTCAACATAATGCAACACACGCACTTCAATATTTCATGTGTAATGTGTTTCATAATTATTCAAATAAATTCCCCAATCCAAGAGATAATATGGATGCCAAGAGAAAAAAACCTCTGAAGTCAAAGGAAAAAAGGAAAAGCATATCCAATAACAATGAATGATGTAAATCCTGATTGTTAGGGAAACCATATCCTTTCCCCCTTTTGATTGGCATTTTATGATGGTGTTTTTGTGAATAAAGACTATAAAACCATAATTTACAACCTTTAGTGATTTTTCATGTAATTATATCCCTCTATAAGGATATTGGAATAATAAAATCACCATTTATGTTATATTACTGATTAAATGAGCCCAAGTGTCCAATAAATGTATTTTTTTGTAAGATTTATGATTTTAGAGATAATTATATTTTTTAAGTTTTATAAGGCTAAAAAATTATGGAATAGAATATGTAAAAATCATTTGATGTGGTTTTAGAGATTAGGGTATCTTCTCACCTTATTAGGATTTATGAATATTGGATTACAAGTAATCTCCAATACGTTATGATGATAACTGAATGAACATTGTATGTATTATTGTGGGTCCTATGATCCATTAGTCATTAAGGAATTATAAATTCAGCTATATTTCCTGGAATGATATATAAATGGTAAATTGATCAAAGCACACAAAATGGTTTGATTGTGATAAGATCAAATTAGTATATCTACTAATGTAAATTTTCCAATTTTTGGAAACAATCATGAAAACAAAATTTTTACCAAGTAATCATTATTTTTATGATATAAATGATTATTTCCAAGACACTTTGTGTTATGGATTTTTGAATGTTAACTTTCTACTAACCATGTTCTATATCACTCCCCATCTGAACATCATATTTAGATTTCTCTTATATGTTAATGTTTTCACATTCCTATAATGTTCTCCTAGGTGGAAACTTATTTATGAGTTACATTAGGTAACTATTATGTTTCCAAATTTTCATTTTAAAATTCTTATTTAGTATTAAATTTTACGATGTGGGATTCTATTATAGGAACTTTCAAATATAAACCCTCGGATAACACACATGAATTTAGAGTGAAAAATTACATTTTATAAGATCAAGAATGTAACACCCTAGGTTTTTGTGACCTAATTGTTTTTCAAAACAATTAATATTAATTTAGATACATTATTACACTATTTCATAGATTTAATTCACTTGACATCAATATGGAATGTGTAGCACAACACCAACATGGTTTGAGTTACATGAAAAATATACTTGTTATCAATTAATGAAAACACCATGTGTAAAAAAGATTATAATAAGTCAATACATTAAAATATATTTACAATATTAAGTAAATCTAATATATTATATGTACTTGACAGAGATTTATCTTCATTTACATGAAAAAGTGACTTTCTTGGATAGTTTATGATATACACAATACCGAATACTAGAAGACAATGATATATTATTAAAAAAATTATTATTTAATATAATAAGATATATCATATATATATAATAAGTAGTTATTCATAAAATTGAATTATTTATTTAAATTTATAGATCATATAATAATAAAATACATTGGATACCAATTAATTATAAATGAAACTAATAACCAAATGAATATAAAAAGATATATTATTATTTTCATGCTTTTAAATTATTTTCCAAATGATAAAAAAATTTAATTACAATTAGTGTGTTTTTTTATTAAATATATATGGTGCATATTAAATAAAATATTTTTTGTATTCATCCATTTGGATTTATAAGAATAAGATAAGAAGAAACCCAATTTCACCCATAAAAACAAACAAAAATTAAAAAGGAAAATTTTCAACCAATTTAATGAAGAAAATATTTTAAACTTTAATTTTTGAACATTTATTAATTTAATATTTAAAAATACTTTTAATTTAAAAAAATTTATATTAGGGTGATTTATTTTAAATTTTTCTGGAATATTTAATTTTTTATGAATATAAAAAATACTACATTTTAATTCAAGAACTCTTTTTCATCTAATTTATTTATATAAATAAATTGTATTTTAATTTTTTAATGTTTATTTATAAAATATATAAATACAATAATATTATATATATAATTTTATCCACTTTAATATTCAATTTTGATAGAAAATAATTTCAATCATTTAAATATTTTCACTAAAACCCCCTGATGTCAGGTCACATTTGTGAGATTTATTATGAACATAATTTTTTCCACTTATATAAAGGTATTTTGGAAATATTGATTAAAAATATGGATTTATAATAATTTATAATTTATAATAATTCTGATATAGTTTTTTATCTTAATGATTAGTGATAGTAATTAAAATTAACTATATTGATTAAGATGAAAATTTGTATACCAAACAACTAAACCCTTAACATTATACCCAATACGACAGAGAAACTTATCCAAAAGCTATTTTCAGTTCATTTATTGACCCTATATTTCCATGTATTAAACTTAGACCATTATTGGGACCACCTCGAACATGAATAATGTTGTTGGACTCCCCTCTTCCAATATTTACAGGAGTTCCACTCCTCGACCACTATAAAGGGGATCATTTCGTCCATATTTTTAACACCTCCTATAACAATTTTTTTAAAAATTTCATCCAAACTATTACATTATTTCTATAATCCCTTAATTTTGAGTAATGAATTTCCAAAATTCGATTTGGTGCATTCCAAATGGTGTTACCATATTTAAAAGGTAACGCATTAAAACAATCACTTGTCTTTAATTTACTTCTACAATACCTATAATATCCTTATTACAAGTTTATATAATAACAATGGTATCCTAAATATAATTATTTGTCATTTAGGTAATTTTTCTACTAACACATACGCAATATTCCTTCTAATGTGTAACGATCATACCATTCTTGTATACAATGAAATAATTCCTCCCAAAATGAAGAATTTAGTCCATCCTTTACCAACTATCATGTGTGGTCATTATGATGGAAGCAATAGTATTACATAATATATATGGTATTTATGATTTAGATCTTATTATTTAATTTATAAATAAATCCTAACTTGTTTCTATCTATATTGTTAATACATAATATCTTCATTTGTGGATTTTTATACTACCACATCCCGAAAATGATGCGATTTGTTTAGAACTTATAGAGAATGTATTAATAATTTTTTTATTAAAAATATAAAATATTCATGAAATTTTATTTATTCTGTAGATATATTATGTTATTTATTTTTATTTACATACATTTCATTTGCTGTCATTCAATCAATACAACCATAAAACGAAAATAGCATTTATGCTTATGTAAGAACTATTATCTCTAGGAAAGGTATATTTAATTTGTCATTAAAGATAATTATAAATAAATATATAATAAATATATAATAAATATATATATCTAATTTATAAAATTATTTAAATATTTGAATCATGATATATGTAATAATACTAATAATTAAAAGTAAAATGATGTTCGATTAATAAAGATTTTTTCCCTCAATACATGGATTTAATAATAATTTGGTAATATAATTCCATAAGAGAATAACATATGGTATTATATATATTAATATGTTTCTTTTAAAAGATTTATAATCATCATATACATATTATATATTATTATTTAATGAGTATGATTAATGTCAATAAATAAGTTAATTGAATTTTGTCTTGCCTTTTGTTGTTATGAGATGCAATCCTTATTCACCATCTACTTTTGTTTTGTGGTATATGAACTATAATATGAAATGTATTATCATGAATATCTTAAAAAAAGATGTTCAATGATATATTCATGTATTATTGAAATGTTTCAAATCATTGGTAAACATGATAAATATGTAATGGTTATAACGAAAATCCAAAATTATTTCACCATTCTATAGGAAATCTGGGTTCTTTCAGAATCATGATTTCAAAAAATTAAATAAAAAATTGTATAATTTTATCATATGAAGTTAAATTAAATTTTGACACATTTTTTACCTCCTATGGTCTTACAAGTAATCTTCTTTTAATTTTTTATTAAGTCACTTTTAATAACTTTTAAGTTAAAAAAGGTAATGTTCACATGTACGTACATACCACTATTTGTATCATAATTTCCATGAAGATTACATTGTATGGTTACATAATTATTTAAAAGGAAAATTGATTTCATAAAAATATGTAAATTAATTATTTTTAATGAGGTTATCAAACAATATTCTTTTCAAACAATTTATTATTTTTCAATTCTTCCATTAAAATATTTCAATGGTATTTTGAAATAAAAAGTTGTTGATTAATGTTTTATGTTTATGAAATTTTCTAAATGTCTTAAATAATTTATTATATGTTATCAATGAAAAATGTTTCCAAAATGATTTCAATGGTTTTCTTATAATTATTCATTTTTATTTTCAAGAAAATTGTTTTCAAATGATTTTATGTTTATAAAAATTTATTTTTCAATGAAGATAAGATATCTATATAAACAAGTCTTTTAAAATATCCTTCCAAATTATCTCCCATCTATGATGACTTCTATTGGAGCTACTCTTGGATTGTTGGTGATATGATTCAATTCATCAATTCATATTCATTCTATGAATGGTTAATTTTTTAGTATAATGATGTTGATGAAGAACATTTCTCTTTCATGGGTCATATAATTTTGATACCCACTTATATCCATTGTTTGTGATTATAATACCAACCACTTTTCCATAGGTAATTGTAAGATCAACTGTTCCTGATTACTATCTCATTTTATGGGTTATGATATGGTTAATGATTATAATACTTTGGCACCTTAAAGTATGATTTTATTTTGTATTATAGTGGATCTATGTCTTCTTTAAATGAATTGGGTAATGACAGATGAATCAGAAGTATATATGCTATGTGTGAAATAAATTTCTTGTTCACAATGTTATGCATGAACATGATTAAATTTTCAAAATGTTATGTATAGACCTATATTCATGTCCACATGTTTTAGGTGTGATGATTATTACATGTTCACAATGTTATGATTGAACATTATTACATGTTCACAATGTTAGGAATAGACCTATTTGTATGTCCATATGTTTACACATGAACCTAATTACGTCTTAACGATGTTATGTGTAAACCTAATTACATGTTAACCATGTTATTCATGTACTTGGTTTCATGTTCATATGAATATGCATGATCTTTATTTCATGTTCAAATTTCTTTCATAGACCTGGTTACATATCCATAAGTAAATGTGGTTGACTGATTTCATGTCCTTAACTTAACGATTGAAAATTTTTCTGCTTATATGTTCTCAACATTATAAACAAATGATCATGCCACAAATTCCACGTCTTTTTACTGTGTTATTATTTTAAGCCTTATGATCTTAATTATATTATGATCTATGACTTCAGAAATTCCAATATTTATTATGATATCTAATTTACAGGTTTGATCATCAAATGATATGCTTCTGTTCTATTCTCTTTTTTTCTTGTTATGATTTTATATTTCTGTCAATTACATTTACCCAGAATCTAAGATCACCACTTATTATGTTTCATTCCCCATGTTATGAAGCATCGTTTTTTGTAGAAGTATTAATGGTAGATATCTGTATTGGTGATGTTGAAGATCTTTCAGCATGATATATATTTTTTATCCATGTTTCCAAAGACACATAACTATTACTGTCATAAAGAAATTTATAATGTACTTAATATTAATTTAAAATTATTTAATATCGATGTTTTTTAACCCTGGATCACTATATAAATCTTAATTCAAAAGAATATATTCATCTAGAAATAAGGAGGAAGTTTCTGAAGGGTGTAAAAATTAATTTTCAGAGAATCATAACTATGTTTATCTTTTTAAAAGGTTACCATATCATTAATAACATATTTCGATGGAGAGTGACGCAGTAAGGATTAGATTAATGGAATTTGGAGTCAAAATAATGGTTTTATAATTGCAACTGAGTGAGTATGGAGGAGGGATATTAATCCCATGTCATGTAATGTTTTATCTGAACTCTGTGATAGTGATCTAAATCAAAGAAAATATTCACAGGATTTAATCACTATAAGTATTAATTAAATGGTCCTTAAACCAGTTATTTTTATGTTTTTTCCCTCATTTAAGGCATTGAACATATAGTACCTTCATCGATGATGTTTAATGGAAGTGTGTTTTTTTATTTAAAGAAATATTTTAAAATTAAATTAAAACATTAAACAAAATAACGATAACGGGGAGTTGATAGTAATACTTTTTCATAATATAAGAGTGTGGCGTCATTATGATATCAAGAAGTCTTTTGGTTCTTTTTACCTTTGTTATAGGATATTAACCTTTTATGTTTCTAGAAAAGGTTTCAATAAGAGGATTTTATTAGTTTGGAGAAATATATTTTAGATTGTACATTGAATTCCATATGTTTAATTCTTCTTCCATATCATAAAATAATTATTTTGAAGGAATCAGATGAAACCACATTAAAATAAGATAATGTCTACCAAAATAACTATCTCGTGTTTCTTTAAAAACAAGGAAATAATTTATTAAAAATAACGATTATGTGATTACTAATTTCAAAGGTCAAGTAATGTATCAAAAGGATTTATGGAAAAGTAGTGGACACAAAAATAGTTCAAAGAAGAATGAATCAATGGAAGAAAAAGACCACATAATCATTTGTTCGACTTTGAAAAATTTCTGTGGTGCTTCATAAATATAAAGGATTCATAATTTTTGGAAGATAAATTTTGAGGTGGTATAAATTTTACATGGTTTAGCTAGATTATAGTTTTACAATAATCTTTCAAGATTTAAATGATTGAAAATATGTGTTTCAAATTTATATATCATGAAAAATAAATTCCAATGGCCAAATTCATGGTGTATTATCATTTATGTAATTTTATGATAAATATTGGATAAAATATCAAATCTTGATTTTTGGATGGTTTAAAATGAGGAATTTAAATGATTATCATGTATGATGTGAAAAGTTATATTTTAATTCTACTTAACTAAGGTGTAATTTATTTTAATGGGAAACTATATTATCAGAATGAGCATGGTGGAGAACTATTAAAATATTTAAGAAATAGGTTAATGAAATCTTATTTTGTGGGAATCTGGTGTAAACATATGAACAAAATTTGTGTATGGGATTATTTTACATAACATAATAGAATAACCATAATGTGGTATAGTATTTGGTATTTGTATATATATTGTTTTTATCCTATTTTAGATGAATGAAAAGGAATTAACACAAAATTTTTCACATGAGGTTCACCAGATTGAGGAAATGCACAACTATCATGTGTAATCCAAAAAAAATCTTACAGAATATTTCTTCCTAGAAGAAAAAAAACAGAATCAGTTAAATTGAATTTCTATAGGGGTAATATTTTTTTAGTTCTTCATTATGTATTTTGATAGTTCATTAACTATATGGTGACTATAATGGAGGAAGATATAATGGTGTTAATCTAGAATAAGTGATACAATGAGTATTTCATGAAAACTGTATTATGATAATCACCCAAATCATTTTCATAGTGGAAACCAAACAAGTTCAAGAGGAATAATTGGTTCAGATATAAGGGGAATATTTTAGATACAACACATGTTCTAGAGGTAATGATTAAAAAATATGATTTATGATGATAATAGATTATGTGGAATACTTCACTCATCGGTTAACAAATAAAATAAATTATTATTGAATCATCAATTATAGATCGAGAGATGACATACACTATACATGAGGAGTCTAAAAGTAAGGCAGTGATAACACTAGGAAATAGGTGGCTGTATTTGTCAACTGAAATTTTCCTATGAGTTTCAAAACCATATGTGACTATATAACCAGTTAGGAACCAAATTTTTTTAGTATTTCTACACATGTGCTAGAATGATTGATTGATGTTGATGTTGAATAATTTGAAGCTAAATTTCTCGTATTGGGTTCTTCCAAAAAATATATTATTTAAGAGTTCATAGTGTCAAATGTTTTGGTGTATATAAGGATGGATTGAGGGATAATTGATCATAGGTGGATGTCTTAAGTATTTGAATATAGCATTGTTGAAATTTTTTATCCGTCTAGCTACGGTGACCATTATGTGTGTTTCTTATATATCCAAGATCTTATCTCAGAATGTAGTATAGTATCTCATTATAAAATTGATGTAGGATTCACTATATATACCACATTATCCATTGTGTGTTCAATGTCATTTTTTTTTGTCTGCAAGTGTGTGTTGTTTATCTTCTTTTTTTATTATTCCTGGACCACATCACATGATTAGATATATTAAAATATAATTAGATATTCATGAATAATCCCATAATCATATTGGTATAACATGGTTTAAATCCTATGTTATATCTATGATGTATACCTAACACTAATATCCACATAGTACAACACTCATTTTTTGGTGATGACTCATAATCACATAATAACATCATTCATCAAAGTAATTATCTTATTACCATCTCATTAGTCATAATTAAAAAACATAAAAGATCCCTGAGGATCATAACTATAATATATTATTCTATAACCATAGAAATATGGAGATCTATTTATAGTTGTATCACTCATATCCCCCATTAAGAAAATCCTCTATAACTCATCTAATATCATTTTGGTTGTACTTGAAAGTCCCAATCTAAAACCATGGGTCACCACACGCCCATAGATCAAGTTGGATTATAAATATATATAAAAGACCTCTATAGGTCACTAACAACCTTTCAAATGGTTTGACACCCTCTATGGGTTCTAATTTCACTATAAATATTCCTTTCACATTTAATATATTTCCATCAATGAATGCATGAACAAGGAAAATACTCACTATATTATTTTTAGGCCTAAATAAACTCACTAATATCTCTATAACATATTATCCCCCATTAGTAATATATTGAAACAATAACACCAACTTACCACCATTTAGATATAAGATAATATATGAAAACTCATAAAACTATAATAATTTAGATGTTTGAATCGTAGTACTACGTTATCCACATAATACATTTTTCCTCCATGATTTACTAGGAACATATTGGCCTTTGGTTAAGAAAATGAGGCCCTAAATCTATAAAAAATTAGCTATAATTAATAATAAATAACATATATTTAATTAACTCAACTAATCAATATTTATTTCAACAAGGTATACTAAGGGAATACTTCTCAAAATAGTGTATCCTCACTCATACCTTGACTGATATATTTTTATCAAACCTTATCACACCCTCATACTTTATATGAGAAATATTCCCCAATTTACATATCAATTAATTAACTAATTTCATAATATTAGGAGAAAAATAGATACATAGACATACAATTGTATTTCATATAGTGAGGTGGAGTTTAACGACATGATTCATTTCATCCAAATAATTATGTACTAACTCTTGATGAAATCCATGTAAATCATTTTGATTTCACCATGATCAAATTATATCACCCAATGAAGTCTGTAATCAATTCAGAAATTGTTATAATAGAGATAATAATTATAATAAAGGAAGAATAAAGAAGTATGATTTCATCTAATATGATAACTATCCTAACTGGTATCATAATTGAAGAAGGGTATATTAGTGGGGAAAATAGAATGGGTGTTCAACATATTCTTGATTTCAAATAGTCAAATACAATCTAATCTTAGTAAATAATAAAATAATGAAAGTGAAAAAATCATATAAATTACTTCCGCATAAGTGGGGATAGGGGAAGTCAACATTGGATGCATGGTGGAGTGTTATCAATGTTTTTATATCATTATACTACCATTAAAAAAAGCCAATCGACCATAAACAAATTAAAAACTTCTCCCTAACTATTTCACACTAAATTGTACCTCTAATTTTATTTATTCATTTTAAAAAATATATACACTAAATTCCCCTTTTGAATCCAAAAAAATAAAATGTATTGAGTCCTACTTCACTTGGAATCCATGTTTTTTGTAACTCAATCAACACAAAACAATATGGTACATTAACAACTAAAATTCATACAAATTCTCTTCTTCACAAGCCTCCTCATTCATCTCCTATGAATCACTCTAGCTACAATGATCCGAGTTATTCTATTGTATCTATAAATTCTCAATTACACTAAATTAATTGGTCTTCGCATCACATTTTACACTCGTCATGATATCATAAAAATCAGTCATAGTTGTACTAAATATTGGTTTAACAATGATTCAATCACCCCAATTCACATTTCATAATTTACTATAATCATCGAATATCATAACCCATTTACATATCAGTTCACTAATTCTTATTGCTCAGGCCTCCAATAACTTTTTATATATTATATTATACCTAGACTAAAAATATCATAAAATATAATGGACACCTTACTTATCCATTTCAATGTTATGGAAACTAATATGACACATTTTAATGGATATTCTATACATAAACACATACCTTGAAGTTTCTCCCATTAAATCATGCTAGAACCCCCCCATTTAATAGTACGAACTTGGGGAATTTTAAGGATTCTCATACTCCGTTACCATGTACTAGAAATGTCACTTTATACTACATTTAATCATTAATCACCATTGTCACACCTACCCCTCCTTATAATGTGACCCTCATCATCATTATTACATTTTTTATTATAAGGAGAAATAACATCCAAAACAAGAAAAAAGAGAAAACCACAGAAGCCAAGAAGATTAGGGGGTCTAAAATTGTTTATACTACCTAATGTATCATCATTCTTGATATCCCTTATTATGTGCTGGTCATCATTACCCAATAAATTTACATTTTGAGTTAATACTCATTATTTTTTCCCTAATATAAGAGTCTACTATAATATAGAATTGTAATGGTGTACAACTATCACCATTAAATATGAAATCCGAGTCTTGATCAAGATAACAAGATTTAATTTCCCTACTATATAGATCATGTCATGACATATTATACTCATATTATCAATCCTAATATCACCCACATGATTAGATAACTATGAACCCATTTTATACCAATCACAATTCATCAAAAAATCAGCTCTTATGACATTAGTCCCAATATATTCCCATGGAATCCATAATACGTTAAGAAACTCTCTAGTCACACATTTAATATTTTTAATCTATAACACCTAAATCATTTATGTAGTAATAAAATCTATAAAGGCATCTATGTGAATGGGAAATCACTCTCTCTCAGGCTTCTATCCAACATTACAAATCATCATGACTATTAAGATGAAACCACAGTGTTATTAGCTAACATACTGAACTCAATAAAATCCTAAGTCATATCTTCTGTAATTAAGCCGTCATTTATATTCAACAAATTATATCCTATCTTGGTTACATCACAAGAATTGATTCATGTGATATCATATGAAATAGATTTTGGAAACTTGAGTACCATTTCCCTATTATATGGTTTTAATCAATATCAAGTATCTTTATACTAAAAATACACACTCAAATGGGGATCTTGGTCACAATTAGATTCATATCAATGATATTGATCTATATTTACTGTCATTTTGATATTAATAATTTAACTTTATAGTTATGGGGATAACCAGCAATAAATTAATTTTGAAAACACCAATTAACTAATCAGTAATGTTTTATATAACCATAGACATAATATTTCATAAGAATAAATTTCACATTCAAATATATTTATACACATGTCTTGTGTACCTATGTTCCAGGTATAATCCATTAACATTACCACTTATTACCCCATTACTAGATTAAATCTATTATATCAAAAATAAAAACACTATATTTATTAAAATGAACTCAAATTTAACACAAAAAAATAAATAAAAATAATCCTAGATGCATATTATCATCGAAATTATCCCACAACAATACTATAAGGATGAAAATACAAGTTATATCCCATGTTCCTTCTAATATTGTTTCATCTACATATCCAAAATGATAAAATAAATTAAAAATCACTAATACCACTATATAAAATTTTCTATCTTTACATTTACCCATATTCTGTAAACAAGGGAACAACATAACATAGATGTGCCTCTCTATATTCCCAAGGATGGATAGTTGAGTTGAGGGTCTAATAAAACCATATAGGGAGACTATTCCTTTAGTACAATTATAGAAATAAAAAGTGAATAACAAAAACATCCTCAATAGATAAATATTAGAGTATAATAGAATTACAAGAGAAATAATACTATAAATAAATGACTTATCTATAATATAACTGATGATACTCATGCAGGTTACACAGTCATAGATCCTATGACATATTACCTAATTGTTAGATCATACAAAATATAATAATCTTAAATGAGATATGAAAATATTGGTTTACTAATATTATATATTTTTTAACACCTTGTACCTATATCCAAAATCATATTGAGCTCCTATAGCTCACTCACATATTCTTTAGACATCGGCCAACCCGCCATACCAACCACTAAGTCTACATGTAAATTATTGTAAATATAGTGGAAGTAACCATATCGTTGATTAACCTCTACCACAATGGTTTTTTCCAATAATTGTAATAGTGTAGGAAGATCCCCTTAATGTGGATATTTTTTCACTAGTATACTTGGATCCCACAGTGTCCAGGGGTCTTGATATTCCCTCATTGTGTATACAATTAGATCAAGGTCAAACACATGCTCATCGAGTAACACACTTAGATTTCCTACTACAGGTATAAGAGGTACTTCCATTGTTCTCCTAGGATCCTATATAGTTTGTTGTTCCTCCCCATCTCATCGACACTATCAAAGTATTTTCGGGTTTATTAGAAGCTATTAAAGGATTATCTACTTCTATAAAACATCAGAGGAATCCATAACCTAGATGAGAAGATACAAATATACCTCTACTAATAATTGAGAATCCTTTTTCCCAATTTCCTATGGTTTAGGGGATCTAGACCAAAATTTTATTCAATTTTTATCTAGGTGTTTCCCAACGATGGGGACCCTCCAGAAACAAAAAAACTAATCTCAGCTGTTTCATGAAAACACAAGAAGTACCATCTTTTTCCATGTACACTAGTCTACTTGCTGGATCAATAAATGGTTGGGAAGACCTATATTAATAATTACTCTATCAATTTAGCTCTACATTATAGAACAATAAATTCTTCAATATTTGAAAATATATATTGTGAAAAAACAAGAGTGTAGAATTTTATTTCCATGTGTATAAAATATATATATTATATGAACCTTCAACTACAACATAGAGATTTATTAGGTCTTAACATCTAAACTCATTATGTTAAAATATGAACAGAATATATAATAGTGTAGTACTTAAGTGGATTTTTTAATGATAATGTTATAGCGTAGAGGTTGTAAGATTTTATTTTTTGAACCGAGGATAACACAAATAACATGTTAAAATCTTAAGTGAAGAGGATGGGTATATTAGAATCAATAATAGTTAAGCTGAAATTTTCTTCCACAATTTCTCATTCACTTTCTTCTTCATAAAATAATTTAATTTATCTTTACACACCACATTGGAGGTGGAAAAAACAACATTTAATGATTGAAATATGGGTAAAATGATCCATGCTTGAAGATAAAAAGAATATTTTCAACCCCATTAGAGAAGAAAATATTCCTGTCTATTTCTTTAAAACATTGGAAGGAAATCCATTAACTCGTACGTAACCTTAAAACCTTGATCAAGATGGTATTTATGATTTCTATAATTTTTACCTATTTAAATAAATGTTGGGTAACACCATTTTGGATGTATTCCTATTCATGGATATTTTGAAAAAGTTGTTTTATCCCTGGAAAGTGACCATACAATAACATCCAATAACGGTATTGTGTATTTCTGCAACCACTTTGAAAAAAGGGTGAATTACTGAATGATACCAATAATAGTGAATATATGTTCATTGATTGGATTTATAAAAAAATTAAATTTAAGTATTTTTATTCTTTGATAAAATTTAAATAATTTAACCAATCCTCTAGTTTCTTCAACCACAACACACCCGACTTTGTCAGAACCAATGCCCTAAAATTACAAATCCTCTAAGAATTGAAATGATTGTTAGGGTGGGAGACAAAAATATGAATATGAATTTATTCCTAGTAAAAAATTATCTTTCAATCTCTTTGATTTAATTACATTAGTCCATAGAAAACCTATTATTTCCAACTAGACAAGAAAATGGGATCAACCTCAAGAACCATTCAATGGGTTCCAAGAAACTAAATAAGAAAACAGGTGCCACCCCTACAATTGGTAAAATAGGTACAGTACTATCAAATGAAATCCTCATTAGATGAATAATTGATCCTTGGATCCATTAATTTCCTTCATGTAATGGATACATTTTATAATATGGTTTTTATTGTGAACCTAAGAAAAATTCATAATAATATGAATACATGAATCAAGGATGGAGAGTTTAATGAAACCAATAGAGGCAAAACAATGATTGAGAAAAATTTACTAGCAAAATACCTACAAGACTTATCAATGATGCACAAAACCATGAAAAAACCATCAAACAATCCAAAAAAGTACCAAAATATTCTTCTATACATACAAAACCAATCATTTTTGAAGAACGATTATTGAATACGTGATAACCTAACTACTCTAGGCATGTGGGAAGACCAGGTTATATCAATTCATCATCATAAAATATTTTCTCCACATCTTCCCATCTGTCAGACGCATCTACCCCAAGCACATCATCCCAAAAAATTCATTCTATGGAAGAATTACTAATAGAGAATGTTTTATTTTGACAAAAAAATATAACATATTAGTTTAATTGGTTTCAGTTTAGGGAAATAATAAAATTTTGGATGCTATCAAGAAATCAAAGGATCTATGATAATAAATTTTAGAGGCTATTATGTTCCATCAATAACATGATATTGATGTTTTCTCCACCGAGGTGTATCATAAAATAGTTAACACTACATATATTTAGGTAGGTATCTCTATCACAGTTGATAAACTAGATGAGGTTATATTGGGACACATCATACCCCTATACATATATTTCCAATTTGATTACATTGAAATTTGTTGATATTCTATTAAAAATGAATCTGAAGTCAGCCTCATTCATGCAAAAATATTTTATTGAATGGGATATAGTGAAATTGACTTCTCCTCATCCTATATAATGATCCAAGGACATGATAAGAGAAAACAGAAACACCTTGGATGCATTTAATATTAAATCCCAATTGAATGATCATGTGTCTGATTTTGAGTTCTTGGTAATCTGGAAAGAAACAAACTTCAATGTATTATTACATATTATTTTGTTGCGTCATCATGTAGTGATACTTTAATCACATAATCAGTGCCAAAAATACTATATCAATATAGATATCATTATTATACATGTTCAAAAATATTAATTTGACTCTTATGAATCTCAATATGTTGATGCAGCATTCTACTAGAGTGAAGGGATGAAACCCATTACTGATGGAACTACTCCGGATACTACAACAAATGGATTAGAAATTACTCCAGATAACCTAATAAAAAAACACAATGAACAATATATGATTACCATCAGTTAGGTTAAAGACATCATCTCATATTCATATATGTATACACTAGTCTTCAAGATACTGAACATGTTAGTTACCCCGAAAGGAATTGGAGAAATATATAATAACTCCATTATAAATGATACCTAAAATGTAAATTCTCCAAAATTTTCCTCATATATTCAGCAAGACATATCATTATTTTCTAAACCTATGAACGATATGGAATCCCCATTAAAGGATAACTTTTAGGACAATAATTTTTTCTTTAGTATTAATGAATCTCTTTCATGAATTATTCTTCCCGACATGGAAACCATGGAAGAAGAATATAAGAAAGAATATGTGAAAGAAAAATACATTAGGGATTATCCTCAAGTATAGGAAGAAGGATTTTCCACATGTATTGATAAACTCTAATAGGTTAATAATGTACATAAGAAGATCTGTGACTAACACTGATCAGTACAGTTAATCCCCTCAATGAGAACAAGTCTTATAAATAATATATTATGTAACACTCGGATGTTTTTGGATGGAATTACAAATATATTCCAACACATGATCTATATGTGGCTACACATCAATTGGGATTCCTATAAGACAATTGTTGTTACATGTAGGTATCCAAAAGGACACACCATACCCATGCTATGAATGTTGAATATGAAGTTGATATGATTATCCAAGAAAAACTCATTCTTGATATCCAGTACCTAGAATGGATCTCCAATATAGTCTCATTAATGATTAAAAGTCACCATCCATGTTTGTATTGATTTCAGAGACCTCAACCAGAAGATTCTAAAGGATGAATATTTAGTTCCGATTATAGAACATCTGACTGATATTGTAACCAGATATCATGCCCCTCCTTCATAGTTGGCCAGTCATTGTACAAAAATAGTAATGGACACAAAATATGAAGAATCCACCACCATATATGCTATAATTTATTAATAATATACCATGTGATGTCGTTCGATTAATATTTTATTGGGACTACGTATCAATGTATATTGCATTTCATCATTAATCACATCCTGGAAAAATCAGATACGTGTTATGTAAATGATTTGGTGGTAAAATCATAAAATTGTTCTGATAATCATTCTGATCTAGATATCATCACAGAAAATGTCAACACATTCTGAAGATAAGTCACAAAAAAAATGTTTATTTGCTATTAATTTAGGTAGTTTTATTATATTCCTCATGTTCCATCATGGAATTTAAGTGGAATTTTAGAAGACAAAAGAAATTATGGGTATGTTGCCTCTTAAAAAGTCAAAGAGTTGAGAGGAATTTTAGGACTCCTTGTCTACATTTGATGTTTCAAATAAAACCGTGCAGGAAAGTGTTTTCCCTTCAACAAATGATGATGAGAGTGGTCGTGTTTTAGCTGACTGCTAACCTCCAAGAACAATTTTATATCCTCAAGAAATATTTATTCAGTATATTAGTGTTGATGCTACTAGTAGACGAATATCCACACATTATGTATGTGAAATATCTATAGAGGTCATTGTGTGCATTCCATACAAAAAAAGTCACTGGTAGTGAAAATGGTCTATATTATCTCATTCTCACCAAGATCAAAACTAAGACTCAATATTAATGTTTCAATAATAAAAACTTGGCATTTACTTTTTCAATACATAAATTAAGGGATCATCTCCCAAACCATGACAACCATTTTAACTCTTGAATTGAACTACTCAAATATATCCTCAATCATCCTATGTCGACTGGATGTTTGGCGTGATGGGTGGTCATTCTGCAATAGTTTTACCTCTACTTAATACCACATATAGCTATAAAGTGGAAGGCCTTATAATTTATCCTAGTAAAACATCCCTATGTGGAAGAAGTATTAGTGTGTACGAAAATTAAAAAATGAATAAATATTATCTATTTAGGACATGAAATAAATGTTGTAAATGAACGGTGATGGTTCAACTAGAAGACGAATATAAATGGGAATGGAAGACATCATGATCATCCGATTTTGGTTTTAAATAATTTTTATTTCCCCAAAAAGTTTGTTCTACCCTACTCCTTTCTACTATCATAAGCTTGCACCTAGAGTGTGGCTGAATACCAAGCCCCCTTTTCTATCTTGGAATATGAATTACATGTACTAGTGACTTATCTAAGAAATAATTTAAAATCTATGATGGTGATTACGTAGATAGATAGTAATTGAACTATCAGAAAATAAGTGATGCCCACCATTATTAATTATGTTCAAGGGTTTATAGAATAGTTTCCCTAAGATACCACACTAATCCAAGTGTTGTGTTTGAAAAAATCTAAGGTAGATGCATATGAAAAATCATCTACCTTGGCAGATCACGTTGAGGATGAAGTAGTCGTCAACATGCCCCATCACATGTTAGTATGACAATTAACTTATAATGGTTTATTGGAGATACAATATATCAATTCTACATTATAACTGGGTAATAATTCAATAAAATTGACTACACCCATCCTAGAATACCTCTAAAATTTTGTTCTTCTAAAATAAAAATATAAAAAAGGCGATATCTGATGATAGGAAATCAATTTCACACATTATGATTACCCGAAAATCAAAATATTTTCCATAAGGAAAGCATAAATGGGATTCTACTTAGTTGAATTGAAATAGAAGGGAAAAATAAAATCATGGTGGAAGTTCATCTCAGTTATTGTGGTTCCCATTAGTCATGTACTATGATTTCTCACCAAATTAGGTGGCTTGGGAATTTCTATCCTTCGATAATGTAGGATTTCAAACAAATTGTCACCATGAATTCTTTCTTCCATGTACATTTAGACTTCCTCAATCAATCCCTTATGTTTATACTTTAGGAAAAACACTACAATCCATTTTTTTTAATGTGAATGAATATTGTAGGGTCATACCCTTAAGCTACACCCATGTTGTTTGAGTACAACCTTACTGCTACAGACATCCTCACTATGTTTGATGATGTGATTTATCTAATGGAATGAAGAAGTACAATTATTTTCAATTTCATGAATTCAGGCATCATCACCGAATTCGGTGTCCCTCACATAATAATTATGGAAAGGGACACAAGATAATTCTCTTCTAAATTTTAAATGTTTTACTAGCAATACAAAATAAAATATCACTATTCTTCCCACCACAATATTGATGAAATTTTAGGATAGATGATTATGTTAAAACATTTTCAAATATTCCACATAAAATGGTTGATAGAGAAATGATGTATTATCATAAAATGATTATGCATGTATTTTGGGACTACCAAACCACAATCCATACTACTACTCAGGAGACTCCAAATTTATGGTTTTATATAACATAGGTAGTATTACCCATCAAAGTCCAATTTTGATCATTTAAAATATCTATCTATGAAGAACTATGATATGATAAACTATCATATAAGTGCTTTGATGAGTTAGAAAAACATGATGAAAAAAGGATGTATATCCTAAATAACTTTTAAAAATAATATAATTGGATAGAATGGTCCATCTATATGAAACTTCATCTCTATTAATTCATTCAAGGAAAATTAGTCATAGTTTTGAAGAGACTGATGATACTAGGGAACATACCCCAAATTATTGAATTAATATGGTACGTAACATAAATCATACATAATTTATATCCCAATAGATCTTAATCATTTGTTATAATAGATAATGAATGCACTATCCCCTACCAATGGGGAATTTTTCAATAAACACTTCATGTAATAAATCCATATTTTTTTAACCGTACGATGTTAAATTGCTTGGTTTTATCATTTTCATTTTACAAAATTAAACTAGGTAAAAAAAATATGGGCCTCATTATATGTATAATCAGCAATATATGCCTATGATGAATGAAGTAAAATTACAAAACGTTATTGTAACTATATGCAAAACAATTAAAGGAAGATTATTCTTTATGGCAATATGATGTTAAACTGCACGTTTTCATTTTCTTCAATACATAACATTAAAATAATTAAAATCATATTGGCCACATTATAGGTATAATCCCCAACATATGGATTTATTATACGCCATTAAATTATTTAGCATCAGTTGTCCAGCATTCATGACCATAAAAGACACATACTGCATCCTAACAACTTGATGAAAAACGGCATGACATATGGTCCATGTCATATGTCCTAAAATTGAAATTCAAAATTCATCCATTTCATAGTACATTAAAAATCATGTTTGAAATAATTATTTCACAATTTATAAAAGAATGAAATATTTTTCCATGATTTAGAGGAAAACAATCCTTGGTATTTTTCTCCCTCCACCCCCAATTTTAGAACAACTTATTGATTTATTTCATATATTATAAGATATGTATTGATTCCATGATCTTATATCCTTATCTAGAGGAAACATAATAATTTTACACTCCCTGTGTATAGGTTAAAACATGATAAGTATATTTTAATATGAAAACAATGCATGGATTTATTAAAACATTATGGGATACATTGTGACTCATGGGTCCTCCAATATAGTCCTCGAGTGTCATCATAATCATCATCATAAATAATTCCACTCACCCCCTATAAAAACCTAGTAAATATGGGGACCACTCTCAATAGATACATGTGTATTGATTCCCATTTTGCAAGATATATAGTGACACTAGAAACCTAATTCTTGGTCCCAGTCACATGTTCTTCCATTTCAGTGATAATGTATTCACTAGAATTTATCCTATTTTACCCTCTTCTTTTAAGGTTTTTTTATTAATGGCGGGAAATTATATCTCATGATCACAAATGGTGTTCATCACATGACCTTACCAGGAATGAAATTCATCAACATCTCATGATGATAAACTTCTTAAAAATTGTTCCCAGATGCATAACTATAGAAATAACTTTATAGTTTGAGATATAAGACTCTAAGCTATGACTCCTAACTTCTATAATACATGACATAGAACTACATGGTTTAAATCCATGTTTCATGACATAAAACATCATAATATTATAGTCCATACATGGGAAGATCATAATACTTGGTCCATTTCTCCTAACACATCACTTATATAGAACTATTAAAGGCTTTATTATAATATCAATGAGACAATTAGTAAGGGACAAACATTATGTCCTAGGCCCAACCATGATTCAAAAAAATTCTCCATCTCTATATGAAAACTAAAAATCCATACAGGAGATATTATTTAGGATTTCATAATTCAAGGGTCCCATCATGGAAAAAAGAGTATATCATTCCCCATCATATGTATCTATTATATATATAGGAAACTTCACACACTACCACCAATGCCATTCCAAATTAATCACTTATGCCCAGACATATTAATTCCATGGTTCATACTCCTTGTTTTGGGAAAATACATATCATTGCAAACATTATCTATCCATGGGTAGTTAAATTTTAGATCCCTGAGAACACCATTTTTTTTAATGTGTATAGAATCCTCAAATTTCTCCTTGTATGGGATCCCCATAAAATTCCATTCAATGATATGCATATTTATTCTCATGAGATACCTATTCAATCTCTATGATCAATGAAAACAATGTACTAGTATAGGATTTGTGGATATTTTTCCCTTATATCCCTTGAATACTTTTCCAAAATCACTTCTCCAAGTCTGATTACCCACATAATCATTGTTTATAATTTTAATCCATTCCTTAAAAAAATATCGGATCATCCATGTTTCAAAAAAATCTTATCTCACTCATCATTTCCATGACATCAGGTGACCTTCAACCTTTCTATATGGTGTTATACTAAACATTTTCCCATGAATACATGGGTATTGACTCCTATCTACAGATAATACATAGTGAGGCCCAGATCTTCTATATTAGGCATAGTAAAAAATTTTCCCCCTTTATAATGTATTTTCACCATATATTGGAACATAATTCCTCTCTTCACATTGGGTATATTTATTATAGGTCAAAATAACATCTTTCAACATCAATCAGTAGAAAATTCATGACCTTAAACTATAGAATCCATACCAGAAGATCCTTTGTCTTGATTCTCATTTCATCGAGATACACAATGACACCTATATCATATATCCTGGTTTAACCACAATATAATCAAGTACATTTTTCATGTTATTTGTATAGACTCTGAGTGATGAATAAAACCATCACAAATCCTTTTTTACCACACTAATCATAGCTCATGTGGGCTTAGGAGATTTGGTAATGGTTTCCTCAATCGATCAAGGAAAATCAGTTCATGTTAGGGTATTCATGGTACTGTATGCATGACCTTAAAAGAAACAAATTACATATTTACTGTATTCCATTAAACAACAAGGAAATTTAGTCCATGTTTTAGGGGACCACTATGCTAGGTGTTGGTCTCTAACTACCCCTATTTAATGAACTATATATTGCTTGACTCGTGATTTGATGAGATTCGTAGTGACACCCAAAAAATAAACTATAGTCCAAACACAATACATAAATTCTTCCACTCTCATATGTATAAACTATAACTACAAAGTAGGGCTGAGAATGGGTTATCACAACACTCGAGAGCCCAAGTTCAATGTTTAATATCCTCTTTCAACAATTGTATTTGATTAGTGTGTAGAATATTTCAAGAAATTTGTGCGTATTCATTATCATTCTGATGAGTTATGTAGTGATTCTTGAATACTATATCCTAGTCCATCCACACATAAAATAACAACCCTCTACATATGTTTAATAAAAGCATAAGAAAATAATTTCTACCCATTATCTTGTAATTTTGGCCCAAAGTTCTACATTTATTATTATGTTCCTTCCTTACAAAAATCCAACTCAGTTTCTAGGAAAATAAGAATCCCCATATGTTTTCCATGGACATCGATAATAGAATGTAAAATTCATGGGGAAACCTAGCTTTTGACTGTGCATAACATTCCACTATTTGAATCTACATAATATTCCCTAAATATTCATTTTAACACAGGACATATACATCCTCATGTGATACCTCCTCTATCTCTGTATTCCCTAAAAACTCTAAGATAATAACCCTCTTTTCAAATATGGTTTTTTCTATTACATTCTTAAATCTCCCATATAAAATTTCATATCTGAAATCCCCATGATTATAGATTACAACCTCCATCCCCATGAATAAAGGATGACGGAACGTTATCCATCATATAACCAGGGAATGGATAATCAATACCTTCCTGGTAAATCCCCAAGGCATTAAATCAACAATAGTCATACATCTCTACAACATGATGTTAATATTGTGTGGCCCATTTCCTTATCCCATTGAAATTAAATTGTATGACTCTATCCAAATACATACGATGATAAACTATATGGTGACGTCCTTATCATGAGACCCTAAAATATAGAACATCAATGTACCTATAGTATGACATTAAATTGGGTGACACATGGTAAATTTTATATGACCCATTACCAACATGGGAGAAATATCCATTCAATGGATCCAAATTTCGAGCTTCAAAATATTCGAATACCATAACTAGGACGAAATATTAAAAATACATCTTCTTATGTAAGAATTTGATCTATATAGGTGTATCATCCTTTATTAAAGAATTTTTGGTCATGGATATCAATACTAACCATGATTGTTCATTAATATAAAACATGTACCTGCATTTGAAGAAACAATTCTTCCACATGTTCCCTATCATACACACTATTATGGATTTCAATAATTTCACAAACCAGTAGTTGTTTATTATGAAAAGAATGACCCATGTTCTTTTAGAGAACCCAGATTGTCATTTTTATTGGCATCTTTTAGACTCATTTTTATATAATTGAAGGAAGTAATGTTTGCCACATTGCATGTTTTTGAAGTAACAGGTAGAAATCCATCCTACCTAACTCAATAATATTCAGGTGACACCTTTATAGGGGCATTTCCACTCCCCACATGAAACCTAAATCCATGTAGAATTCTTTGGTTTACAAATCATCTTCACCTTAGAATATTAAAAACCTATTTTTTTGTATGAGTTTGTTCTACACAAAATAATTTGAAACATGTCCTCTAATATAAGGACACATGTTAAGAATAATAAATTCTCTTCTCCCATCACATGAGTCAGGTATATGTAGTTAATATTTTATATACTTGAATTGAATGTTCTTTGTAAAAGATATTAGATATAAAACTCTAGCCAAATTGGTTGGGCTTAGAAGACCCTAAATTACAAATAAATCATGAAATTACACTTTTATGGATGAAAACCAACAAAGTTCTACCACAGAAAATTGAGTCTTATATATATAAGTTATATGATATATGATAATTTAGTGAAATTTAATTATTCCCATTATAACAAGGTAAACATATTAATAAATGGAAATTAATGCATGAAAGCCAAAAATAATATTATACTTATAACTAATATAGAAAATTCAAATGAGGAGATATTTGATTGAGAAGTCAAATATTTTTATTTAATATATTAAGAAATAGAAAAGAATACACATAATAGATTATATCCATGAAATTATTGTGAAATAAGAGAAAAATTATTTTATTATAGTGAAATTTGAGCTTCTTTATTTAACATATCATCTAATGTATGACATAAGGCATTTATGGTGCAATTGATATTTTTTTGTGCCTAGCTTCTACTTCAAACAGTGGATGCATTTAAAAAATGAATGAATTTAGATCCAAATTTTTTTTCTAACAGATTACAACCTTATTTTTTTGATATATTTTTTTTTATTTTTGCCATGTTTTCCACATATTATCAAAGCTCCACAGTCTTTAAAGCTATTTTATCATTATGTTGTGCTTCCTTGTCAGCTAAGTTGATCAACTCAGTAGGAGTATCCTTCAATTAATCTGTATGATGATTAGAAATATTTAATAGGAAATTATCACATTCACAAGAATCTATATTTTCTTGATAAATTATAAATTGATTAACAAGGGCTTTTAAGTGTCAGTAATCAAACACTCCTTTGCTTAAGACATGGGAAAATCAACAAATGTTATCCCCTTTATCATCATAATTATCTAAATGATAATTAATGATTAATGTGTGAAATTAGAACCAATCCCATTTTTTCATATCTTTTTGTTTTATAAAAAAAATGTGATCCAATTCATGTTCACCTATTTTTATTACTATACAATCTGATATCACCTTTTTTGCAGACATGCTTGCTCCAAATTTTGGCATGGTTGTGGGAAATTACCCTCTCACTTACTCTTGTTTAATATCTCTGATTGAACTGACATGTTTGTATTTAGTTAATGAAATTACCAACATCATTTTGTGGTAAAAATATTTAATAGTGTTACCGATAGTGTCAAAAAATAATTTTGGGTCTACACCACTCCCAATAAAAGGGAAACATGAAGTTGAGGATCCCTAAAAATGCTTAAGCTGTTTGGGTGCATGTTTTTACTCCTTGTAAATTTAAAATTAAATCATGAATGTTTGGGAACATAGAGAATAAAATGTTTTATTCTACCATAAGATTATTTTCCTCAATACCCCATTTGGATTGTATTCAACCCATGTTTTAGAATACTCCAAAGACAATTTGGTTGGAACACCAATAGAAGGTAGAGAATTTTATATACCAGATTCCTCAAACAACATCATTAACCACAACTAATTATGGATATTTGGGTGTGATTCCCTAATAACATTGATGTGGGTTAAGGATTTTACCTGTAGAAGACATCCAAATTTTCATGTTAGCATGTAGGCAGTATAAGGCTAAAAAATGGTCTCCCCACGAACCTGAGTAGTAAAAATTCTCTCTTGCACAGATATGATGTATGAGGGTTCTTTGTAATGTATTCAAATATTATTAATCACTAATTCAAATGATGATTAATATGTGATGAATGTTAAATGGGAAATATACTTCTATAACTCAATAACACCATCGACATCCAATGATGTTTTATGAAAATCAACAATATTGATTATTGTGGGGTTGAAAGACGGATGATAAATAATTTTTGTATACTAATATTTTTTACAAACAAATTGTTAATCTACCTAACCATACAATAACATAAAAGGTCTTTTGAGGAAATCTAGGTACTGTTCTTCTTGAATATACACTAAAAACTCATTAATAGGAGAGGGAGAGAGAGAGAGTGTGTGTGTGTGTCTAGGCACAACGAGGTTGATTGGTTTTACTTAATCCAATTTTTCCTCCATTTCCAAGGTGAAAACTCAAAAAAATTACAAATCATGTGATGGAAATTGAACCCCACTTTGCAACATGGTCAAAAATCTTACCAACCCAAAATCTGGTGATATGACTTACTGTATCCTATAGCCCTATGTAGAATGATTCCCTAACTCTAGATTACTCCAATATGAAATCAAAATATCTCAAGAGAGAAATTTTGAATAAGTACTGGGGTTTCAAACATTCTTCCTTGGAAAACTATCTTACAAGAATAGGTTTATCAAATCAATTAATGGGATGATTGAATGGATGTGAAGGAGATGACCATGTTGTTTTTTAATGTGATTAGTTGGACTCTCACTAAAGGTAAAACATGGTAATTGTTTTCTATAGTGTTATCTATTGGAATTAGTACATCATTTTTCTTACCATGATTGGGGATTGAACCTAATATTTAGATATCCCATCAAGTGATCTCTACATCACCATGTAGTTGGTTGAAGTTATTTGTGCTCAAACACCAATGATCGATTAATTCAGTTATGACCTCTATTGGTGAATCTAAATTGATTTGTGAAATCCATGAAACATGATACAATATAAATAAATCCATCCATTTTGAAAATTAAATGAAATTCTAGTACACGCTAGATTCCTTGGACCATTAGAAAGAATGAAATCCTTAAGACCGCAAATCACATTTGGCGCTTCACCCTTTGTTGGGATTTCCTTGTGAGAGGGTAAACATTGATGGGTAATCTAGAATGGTGGACCACCGAGATATGTAATGATTATATAGGTAACTCCGAGTCAATAGGTATTCATTAAAAAATGAAATATTTATATGACCTAATTTAGGGATGATATGTCTCATAGGTGAAATGTTCACTTGAAATTTTTTTCAGAATGCCTCCAACTAGGACGATTAAAGGTATTTATTGGATGGTGTAATTATAGAATCTCCTTGAATCACAATTTTATAGAGATGTAATTTTTTAAAAATTGGATTTTCTAAATGTTCCAATGAGAGGAGACTATATAGAATTACTTCTATAGGTATAATTTTAGGTTGAAACTCAATTTTGATATCCCTAGAAATAATAATTATTTTCTTGATGGTGGTAATTGATGTAATGGTCTATCTAAACAATTGTTTTCCATTATCCATTTTACCCATATTGCAATAAATATAAAATACACCAGTTTCCTTGAAATGAAATGTCCCATATAGCATTTATATATTTCCATCATATCATGCTACATGAAGTGAATGACATATGAATTTTAGTATGAATTGTGGTAAATTTATGTGCAGACATAATTTAGCCACATGGAAAAAATATTAATTTTACAGGACTACTAGTTCACATATGATGATTATACTCTTTGTGAAGGTAGTCATCCATTAGGGAAAATTCCATAACAAGAAGGAATCTAATATGATTAGATCATATTGATCATAAATAGAATGAGTCAAAAAGATAAAAAAAATTCATCTATGGAACATTGAATAATATTGGGCCCTTATCTCAGTCCATATTTATGCTGCAGAGCATCTATCTAGATATAATTCTTCCATACAAAAGACGCATCATCATTCCGATTGGACCCCATTCTGATGGGGGGAATTTTTGCGGGTTCGGAAATGTTTAAATTATTGATCATAAGGATTTAATTAATTTTATAATTTTTGGATTAAAATAAATTGTCATATTTCAAGGATATTAAAATAGTAATGTACCAATGGCTGAAATGAATCTTCAATGGAACCTCTCCTTCTACATTGCATAATTTCTATGAGAATTTTTTCTCCTCAATGAACCTCTACATAGAGTCTCCAAATATTCCCCACAAAAGAAATTTGTATTGTTGAGTGAGTTTTTTTTATAATACCTAAAAATTAAATTCAATTTAAGTGGTGATACATTGAATTTTTTACGACAAACAACTAAATTCTCATTGTAGGGTGAAGTATCTTTTCCAAGACCACTATAAAAGAAATTCCCTTTGTAGAGTTAGATGTCATATTTAGGCCTCCACAAAAAAATCATTGTCAGATGAGACATTGTTTTTAGGACCCCACAAATGGATTTTCCTTTATAGGGTGAGGAAGCCACAAAAAACCTAAAATCCTTCAATGGAAGTGGTTTTATAGGAACCCCAATAATAGATGAATACACACCTCTATAAAATCCAAACACAGGGTCTAATAAGTTATACATGGTACTTGTAATAATATGATACTTATAGACACTAGAAGATTTTTGATATGTAAAAAATTATAGTATTTACTTTTACTAAATTTTACAAAAGGATTTCACCTAACCAAATGAAAATCATAAGAACCCATTAAAATAGAAAATCCTTCATGGACTACCATCCATGTTGAATAACCCTTTTTAAAAGTACCCTTCAATGAACCATTAGTATATGAAACCGTTGTATACCACCATCACATATAAAACATTATGAAGGATGAAGTATTCTAATAAAATTACCCATCTCTCTCATAAAAGTCATCCCCACTTCAACCCATCTATGAAAATTCCAAATAAATGCCTCTATCAACATCTCCCATGATGAGTGAGGCCTTGAATTGAACCCTTTATAAAAATCTGAATCTCAAGGCCTCAAATGGACCACTTTGAAATTCCACGAAGCATGTGGCCCTATAAACCCCCTTGTAAATGCCACCACCTTCACGTCCACCTGTTGACCCTTTCGTAATGTAAAACATCAATTCTTATTCCAAATCCAACAGATATATGTGTGTACAAAACACATGGCACACATGAATGTCTTATAAATCATTTTGTTTAAAAATTACAAATGAGAATAAAAAATTACACAATGTAATAAACACTTCAATATGGTTATTATCTTCCCCACAAAGGAAAGTGATATGAATATTTAATTGATCTTGAAAATATGATGAAACTCCTAGAGACAGATGATCATATAACATGTGTAAGGTCATGCAAATGGTTGGGTATTGCACATAGCTTGTGGAATTTCCTAGAAATGCAATGAAAAACCCTCCGTGTTCTTGATAAGTCATCCCAACCATATTCTGATCATGATGATTTATCTGGATCATCTCTATTAGGTCATGCAACATATCCACTATAAGATTTGTGATAACCCATTAAAATATCCTCTGAAAATTAGAAGGAAAATACTCAAATAGTGGGATCCTCTTACCATCATAAGACTCATGAAACACATCACTGATAGGGAGATTTATAATCCAAAAAAACACTAATGAAATCTCACGTGATCCCTATCCTTTGTTAAATAAAAAAAGTAAATTAAAAAGGGAAATGAAGAGATCCTTTTATGGTTTTAAAACATCATGTGATATGCCCAAGGTAATTATCAAGACACTATGAGAAACGAGTGTAATGTCCAAAAAATCTTGTGAAATCCCACTGGCATGTCATCCTCATCACGTGAAAGCATGCAGACATGTCCAGGCGACCTCATGCAATCCATTTGTCTTTATATTAAAAATAGATGGAATTTTCCCTGAAATACACATGGATCTATATATGACTTTTATTTTTCATCAGACACATCACCAAGAGGTTGAGTGGTTTTCTTCGACAACACTCATACAGACACGATAGATTACTATAATTTGTAAAATAAACAAGGAAATAAAGATCAAAATGAGAGGATCTTATCACAATAAAAAAAACTCAAATGAAACACCTAGCATGTCCGATGAATGGTCACACACAAACCTTCTACATGATGGCCTCATTTCATGAAGTCCCCATATAATGCCATAATCATCTTTTGAAAGGCATATAAAAGTATCCTAAGATTATGTGAATTCCTTTTGATAGCTTCCCGAATCTTTTGATTTTACATGGTCGTGTCTTCATAACAATATGAATGTCCATTGACATGTCTAAATGATTTGGGAAGACCAAATTAATTGGATATAGTTCGATTAAAGAGGCTTTGATGGGAAGATCTTGTGGTAGCTAAAAGTCTTTGATCACCCCCATAATGACATATGGAGGGATCTTACAGAACATAAGACATCAAATCCCTGCATCGACTCTTTCCAAGATTTTTCATGATATGGGCAACATAAAGAAGTGCATAATTACTATTGTGAGGCCTATAAATCACACACCCTAGAAAGAAAAAGGCATATAATTTTCCTTGGATCATTACAATGATACTACCAGGATCCAAACTGGATTTCACGGAGTGGTTGATCTCTTGAATGGATAACATCTCAATCAGATAAGATCCATAAAAACAATAAACAAATCATGAAACATGCATAATAACTTATTATGATCACTCATATATGACATGGAGGACACTTAGAAGGACACATAAGGATAATCTAGCATTTCATCTAGGTCACAAGACTCATAAAATTGGCTGACACTGAACAAATAGAAGTTATTTGAAATAACCTTTTAGAAGAAAGACTAAATTATGAGAGACCTATTCAATGAAAGTATACACATATCCTCATGCACTTTACATGAACCAACAATATCATATAATATCACAAGGATATACCACTCAAATCTCATAATTCTCATTTATTATACTATTTGATTAATGTGATGTCATCTGAAAATTTAAAAGAATGTTACATGGTGACCCTCAAGCATGATATAATGACCAAAAATTTTCAAAACTTTAAAAATACATACCATTTGTGGAATAAATAAAAATTAAAAAAATAGACACCCAAAGATAGTAATTTGTCTAGAGCCTTTGGAAACATAAAAACATAAACACTTGTACATATATGAGTAATATCATCTTACAATAGGTTCTTCTTGACTACAACCAATTTAGATACATCAAACATAATACATATCATCATAACATGTGTGAAAGGAAATATAAAAGGGGTGATATTAAATGCTCATTGAGGTTAAATAAGGGAGACAAGTAAGCATAAACAATAGCCTACGGGTATGACAACGTGATTATGAAAACATAACATTATACACTTTATATCAAAGATCATAACAGTACTCATTGCGTAAAGAATGTTTGTTCATAATAGACAAAACATAAATAAATGAAGAGAATAATCCATGAAATAATAACATAGGAATAAAACAGAATTGTGGAATACACATAATCATATATAATTATTTCCCATAGTATTCAAGACATTGATGATGTGACCATCATAGTGGAATTTTTTTATTTAACCGGGTACACCCCCATTCCAGCATTGTATTAATGAACTGTGTAAACACCCATTCTATCCCTGTATTAGTAAATTAAGTAAACCTCAATTCATGCCCTGTATTACTAAACTAGGTAAACCCTAATTACATTAGTGTATTATTAAACTAGGTAAACCCCAATTACATCCTTGAATTACTAAACCACATAAATTTACCATTTTATCATTTTTTATCTCCTGATAAATAAATCATTACGAAATTCATTATATATAGATGTAATGCACAACAATGTCATAGTGAAATCATTCATACATGTGACACAAGATAAAAAATAGTCATATTATAACTCTTTAAAATAAATGGGTATTATAAACATGTAATCATATTATAACCTATAGAAATATATAGGTTTCATAATCATTTCATCATAATCATAACCCTAGAAAATATGCATGTTTCAAAATCATATAACCCATGAATGAGAAATGGGTTTCATAAAAATAATTCCACCAAAAAATAATCCTTTCAGAGAAATAATATTAATTGAAACATTTCATAATTTCCTTATGAATTCATGATCCACACCAGCTTATGATTTCATATATGGTTAGTAATTTTAAATTATCTTTTAAAAACAATGCTTTTCAAAAAGTAACTTTGTTCTTCAACGAATAATATTTATAACATTAAACCTAATGAAAAAAATTTTATTTGAAAATATATTTCATAACATATAATGTAATATTTTGAAATAATAACACGTTTTTAAAATCATTTTTTCTTGAAAATGAACTTCATGTACCTTTTGAAAACATTCTTGAAAACTTTTTTAAAATCAATGTTTTCAAAATTAATTGATTTCCAATCAAAGTGAGGGAGGATATGAATTTACACAAAAAATTATATTAAATTTCAAAAAGTGGAAACATTTTACTAACCCAAGAAAATATCTTGAATTAATATAAGGGATGGAAAATCATGAATTTTCATGAGATATTGATCATAAGTTTTCATCAAATCATGAACATAAACATTCTTGAACAGTGATGAGATTGTATGAATAAACTATTATAACATGGTAACCATGGATCATACTATCCATGTAAGAAAATTAAATTAAAATAATATTAAAGTAAAAAAATACTTATATTCATGATATAACTTCTAAAATTTAAGTATATAATCCTCTTAAAAATATTTTAGGTGCGTAACAAAACAAGAGTCTCAAAGAAGGTAAATTGAGACAAAACTATTTTACTGATTTGGTAAATTTTGAAACACAAACCACATTAATGATATAAGGCCCCTGCCTTAAACCTTACTTAATCTTGAGTTATTACAAGATTACACATTGAGGATCTTTTCGGGTTTAGAGTTTTAGAGAATTAGATCATAAAACTTGCATTACATTCCACATATAAACAAAGTGGTTACATAAAGTTAGTATTCCTCATTCCCATCAATGGAAACACATTTGAATTAAAACATGGATTCTTTTTGACACATCCTTGACCCTATCATCTTATCATGTACCTTTCCCTTGACCTGTGAAAAACATTTCAAAAACTTGGGATGAGCATAAAAACTCAGTATGGGTTATAAAAAAAACATGGAAAGGAAACATGAGTTCATATATACATAAGAATGAAATCATACTTTACCCATAAAACATAGGCACATTAACATACCTCATAAAAACATGAATAAATCATATAAATCATAATACGTAAAGGTAACTTGAGGCATTCATAACATTCTTACGTAGGGAGTAACCCTCTTGGTTACGTTTGGAATACCCATCACAGTATATTCCCTAAAATCTCTTCGGAGAAACCTTAACGTTTCACTCCTTCGCGTTACCCAATGCATTGGAGAGCTATAACGGGCTCACCCGCCCTTAGTTTATCACGGAACCACCCGTTTTCATAATAATGCCCAAGAACCATAACATAATCATATCACATAAAACATGCATAAAGGAAACATAAAATTTCCACATTTCAATCACGAGATATCAATACAACACATTGATATAAAAACATTATGAAAACCATTTTCAATACCAAAGTAAAGCATGGTATTTATTTTTCTTTTAAAAAAAGAAGGTATGGCTTGTAGAGGAAGCCGAAACTCAAATAACGGTTACGATGGCGGAGAAGTCGTTGTCGCCGCATACGTACGACAAAAACATTCCCTTTTGTCATTTAGTAAACGCTTCGTATAAAAAAGATTCCTTTTGAATAAACGTAAAAGTCAAAAGGGTTTATACACCGTATAAAAGAAAGTTGTGTATAAAATAAAATATGCCTCAACGAAAGGAGATTGAGACGAAGTCCCATACAAAGATAATTTTTAAAATAAAATAGATACATTATGTGTATTCACTATAAGTACACATAAATAAAGTACAAATACAAGATACGACATAATAATATAATGACATAATTTGAAAGTAGGAGATTAACCCAAAGAATGGAAATTGGGTTAAGAAGTTCCCATACCTCGTATCTGACTTGACCCGACCGTTCTTTAAACTCCTGAATAATAAAATTTAGTTAATCTCTACTTGATTATGAATCTTTTCCAAGTTCATTATTCCTTTTATACCATGTTATGAACATCATGTAATCATTTAAGTTAATAATGTTCATTTTGTCGGTATTTGGTTCTTAAGTCAAAAATAGACTTCTTACACTTACATGTTGTTAATTTGGTCAATGTTTCATTATATCCAGAATGGTATTCATGATGTAGATATCATATATGTCATATATATCCAGTACATACATGTATTTAAAATATTACATAATCATTTAGAGGTAAGAAATGAAATGCACCGTTCATGGAGACGGTAAGCCGTACGTACGCATGAACGCTACTTTCATTTCTTTGTCATATTAATGGAATTAAAACTAAATTAGAGGTATGTATATTTTAATTCCAGAATTATATTCATCATTTATATATATCATTAATTATATATATCCGTTATATACATGTACTTTTAATAATAAATTACATTTGGGGATAAGAAATGAAATGCACCGTTCATGGAGACGGTAGTCCGTACGTACGCATGAACGCTACTTTCATTTCTATCTCATAATTTAATGGAAATAAATGATAATGATATATATAGGTATATTATAATTCCAGTATAACATCATATATAATAACTTTAAATCCATCCTTTACACGTCCCACATATGGCATTAACGAATCACATCATTTTGAGGGGGCGGTAGTCCGCACTTCCTTAAAATGAAGATATCGTGTTTTACCCATAATGGAAACCATAAAGGTAAGCCCAAAATGAAAAAACAGAATCTTAAGGAAAACATAAACATATTATATATCATATATAAAAATAGTGACATCATAATGGCCACCTTTGAAGGTGTTTAATGAGTGTTGAACAATCATCGTTTCGGGAGGCAGAATTTCGCCATCCACGGAAACCTTATGTTCTTTAACCATTTGATGTAGTTGTGTGGAAGTGTAGCTCAAATAAATCTTATAACAACATCCTAGTATATTGAAGATACTGGTGTTGTTACAAAAGAAGTAAATAAAAAGAGTTTAGGGGGTTGGAGAAGCAAAATAAAACAAATGAACATTAGAGAATGAATTACCTTTAAAAAGTGTAACTTCTTTTGGTTTGAGCCTAAAGGCTTCCTTTGAAAGGATTCTGCCCAAAGGGAATCCTCTAGGATGAGGAGAGGGATGTGGAGAGAGCAAATGGGCAGGGGTTGGCCGAGCCAATGGCTTGAAGAGTGTGTGAAATGAGGTAGAGGTGGGGGCCTTTTATAAGGGGAGAGGAGAGGCACTTTTGGAAAGTAAAGAAATATAACTTTATTTGAAAATGTGTTTCGGTTTTAAAAGGTCCCACATTGATATAATTCGTGGATAAGGTGATAAGGATTCGAAATCCACTCATCCAATTGGTTTTGGCCATGTGTAGGTTTTAGATTTTACATTATCTTTCCATTTTATTTTAATCGTTAAATAATGATGTCATCACTACATCATTATTATGTCGTAAATAATTTAATTTATTTAATGTCTAAAAAATATAAAAAAATACTATGATATAGGAAATCTTTTTATCTTTCCAATGACTATTTATAATCAAAATTTGGGCTTGTATAACCCCACTTAAAAGTTGTTTTCGCAAAACATATTATGTTTTTGTCACTTTCACTTTAACATTAAATAAAAATATATTATTGTCATTTTCCAACTAAAGTGGATACATGGGGTCCCCAAGTTAGGCCATGGCTTGTCTTGGTCGGCCATGACACAACCAATGAGGTTGGGACATGTGTCTAGGTCATTTTATATTATTAAAGTATTATTTATACCTTAAACTACACTAATTACCACTAATCGCGATTAAAAACTTAATAAGTTACTATTCACCAAAAAAATTATTTTAATCTCATTGAACCACATTTTACTTCTTAATGACAACCATGTATGTCGGATTTTCAAAATTCAATACACATTAGTGGTAAACTTTCATTTAACTGAAAAATCAGTTTGCTTGATTACCACTTAGTGGTTTCACTATTCATCAAAAATTGAAGTTTTTCAGAAAATTACCAAAAATTCACCCTAAGCTATATTTGATATTCCGAATTCAAAAATGAAGTCCATTTTACAAAATTCAAATCATATAAGTCACATTAATTAATTTAATAATTAATTCCCGCTGCCAGAGCAAATAGCGTGTTTTTACAAAACAATAAGTATCAAAAGATTGACACCAGTTTAAGTCTAATTTTAAATCGAAATTGATTCCAATGACCACCATTGGATAAAATGGTAAAAATATATTCTAATTTCACTTTAAAACCAATTCAAAAGATAATCTAATCATATAAATAAATTAGATCAAAAAGAGGTTTTGAATTAAAATGCAACATTTTACACTATTCATAAAAAAATGAACTTTATCAGAAAGGTACCAAAAATTACACAAAGTAAAATTTGATGTCCCGATTCTTAATAAAAGTTTTATTTGGTCCAAAAGAATGTATAAGAGTGATCAAAACTATATTTAATGATGGTTCACCATTAAAAGGTGATAAGTGAACCTTTAGTGAAAATTATAGTATAAAAGCCTAAAATTGAACTCTTTCCGTATTTTAAGCCTTAACTTTTATTGGGTAAATGTAAAAACATCTAAAAACATATCTATTCATATTTTAGTTATTTCTATTCATTCCCGCCAGTACAACGACTACTTGTTAACTAACATAATATTATTATATTACTAGTGTGCTACGTAAGTTTCAAAGAAACTCATCGTTGCGTATCGGGTACGCTATCGAACATAGCAACCCCTTTTAATTAAAATTCATATTTAATTCTCTAATATTAATAAATATGAAAATTATTTATTCTTTAATTACCTGGGATGTTACATCCTTCCCCCCTTTTGGGAATTGCGTCCTCGCAATTTTATTCACTTATCAAAATAAGTGGGGGTATTTATCCCACATAGCATTTTCAGATTCCCACGTTGCCTCTTCAATCACATGGTTTTTCCAAAAAACCTTTACCTGATGAATCACCTTATTCCGTAACACTTGCTCCTTATGGTCAAGAATCTGGACCGGTTGTTCCTCATAAGATAGGTTCTCTTCCAGCTGAACTACCTCTGGACTCAAAACATGAGATGGATCTGGCATATACTTTATCAACATCGAAACGTGAAAAACATTGTGTACCTGAGATAAACTCGGAGGTAAAGCCACTCGGTATGCAACTGATCCAACTCTCTCCAGAATTTCGTATGGTCCAATGAACCTTGGACTCAACTTTCCTTTCTTACCAAATCTCATCACACTTTTCCAAGGAGAAACCTTGAGAAAAACATGATCACCTACCTCGAAAGACAGATCCTTCCTCCGGTTATCCGCATAACTCTTCTGCCTGCTCTGAGCTGTTCTCATGTGTTTCTGAATCAGCTGAACTTTTTCTGCCATCTCTTCTACCAATTCTGGTCCCATCAACTTCCTTTCACCCACTTCATCCCAGAAAGCTGGAGTTCGACACCGCTTCCCATATAATGCCTGAAATGGTTCAATCTGTATACTGGAATGAAAACTGTTATTATATGAAAACTCAACCAAGAAAGATGTTGGTCCCAACTTCCCTGATAATCCATAGAACAAGCTCGTAGCATATCCTCCAATGTCTGAATTCTTCGTTCTGACTGTCCATCTGATTGAGGATGAAAAGCTGTACTAAAATTTAATTCAGTACCCAACGACTTCTGAAGGCCTTTCCAAAAGTTAGAAGTAAACCTGGGATCACGATCCGATACAATGGAGAGAAGAACTCCATGTAACCTGACTATCTCTTTAAGATACAAACGGGAAAGTTGATCAAGAGAGAAAGTATCTCGTATAGCAAGGAAATGAGCAGACTTGGTCAAGCGATCAACAATAACCCAGATTGCATTATTACCTCGAGATGTCTTCGGTAATCCAACAACAAAGTCCATGGATATATTCTCCCATTCCCACTCTGGAACTGGTAAAGGCTGAAGCATCCCTTTCGGTAACTGCCGCTCTGCTTTAACCTGCTGACAAGACAAACACTTCACAGTAAAATCAGCAATATCTCTTTTCATTCCATCCCACCAGTAATACTCCCGCAGACCTCTGTACATCTTAGTACTGCCAGGATGAAAAAAAAACAACTCATTCTTCAACTGTGAATCACAAGGCACACATAACCTCTTCACAAACCTAAAAACACAAACACAAACTTATCCAAGAACTCATGGAAAATTTTATTCATAAGGTCCATGAATACAGCAGGTGCATTGGTTAACCCAAAAGGCATAACTACAAATTCATAATGGCCATATCTCGTACGGAACGCGGTCTTTGGAATATCTGCCTCCTTTACCTTCAGCTGATGGTACCCCGATCTCAAGTCAATCTTCGAAAAATACTGAGCTCCCTGGAGCTGACACCACTTCATTCGATGGCCCAACATCTGCTGAAGTAGTTGCAAAGGATTTCACCACCCCTTTCTGCTTGTAGTCTAACTGCTTCCCATCACTCAAGCTCCTTGTCGGACACTCATTTGCATAGTGACCCATCTCATTGCACTTATAACACTTCACTAACTGTAAATCAAATTTGTTCTTACCTTCAGCTTGATCCTTTTCAGTGCAATCACGAGCCTTATGTCCCATCTTACCACATCGGTAGCACTTCCCAGAATTCAGAAGACATTCCCCAGCATGCCTTTTTCCACATTTATCACAAACTGGAAACTTAGTTTTCTTACCATCAGACTTTTTTGAAGAATTCTTACCTTTCTCCTGCCACCTCGGTCTCTTCTTCTGCTGGTTGTTATAGAAAACTTGGTCATCGGAAAACTCCATTTCCACCTTCTCAGCACATCGAACAAGCTTTTCATAACTTTTAAACTCACGAGAAGCTAATGCCCTTCGATACTTTGGCTTTAATCCAGAGTAAAAACGATTGATTTTACTATCAAGGTCCCGGATAAAATTGGGAGCATACCTTGCCAATCGAGTGAACCTTTCTTCATAGGCAGCCACTGAGTCTTCCTCTTGCCTCAATTCCAAGAATTGCTTTTCCATCCTAAGTCGAACAGCCTTAGGAAAATACTTCTCAAGAAACATTCCTTTGAATTCATCCCAATCAAGAGCATCAATCTCATCGGCGTACCTGATATTTTTAACCATAGACCACCACTGATCTGCTTCACCCTCCAAACGGTAAATAGAAAGACTAACCTTTTGATTGTCTGAACCCCCCATGACATCAAAAAATCTTCTCCAGTGCTTTAATCCACCCTTCAGCTAGCACAGGGTCAGATGATCCTCTGAATGATGGGGGATGTTGCCTCATGAAATGTTCCACCACTGACATGTTCCTCTGCGGTTGATCTGGCTGATCTCGTGCATGGATACCACCACCATTAATAGCCTGAGTCAACTGTGCCATCACTGCAACAAACTGTTCAGTTCCGATTCCGACCATCTCAGGTTGCTGATTTGGAAGGCTGTCTTCCTCCTGATGTCGACCCAACATAGCTGCTTTGTTTCCCCTACGGAAAACCATTCTGAACATGGAAATATCTTAGGCGAAGCAACATGGTAATCCGTAAATGCTATATCATTTCAAAAAAAAAAATATTTTTAGATAATCATTTAATAGAATTCTAACTCCTAAAGTTATCTAAACCGACCTCTGATACCAACTATAAGGCCCCTGCCTTAAACCTTACTTAATCTTGAGTTATTACAAGATTACACATTGAGGTTCTTTTCGGGTTTAGAGTTTTAGAGAATTAGATCATAAAACTTGCATTACATTCCACATATAAACAAAGTGGTTACATAAAGTTAGTATTCCTCATTCCCATCAATGGAAACACATTTGAATTAAAACATGGATTCTTTTTGACACATCCTTGACCCTATCATCTTATCATGTACCTTTCCCTTGACCTGTGAAAAACATTTCAAAAACTTGGGATGAGCATAAAAACTCAGTATGGGTTATAAAAAAAACATGGAAAGGAAACATGAGTTCATATATACATAAGAATGAAATCATACTTTACCCATAAAACATAGGCACATTAACATACCTCATAAAAACATGAATAAATCATATAAATCATAATACGTAAAGGTAACTTGAGGCATTCATAACATTCTTACGTAGGGAGTAACCCTCTTGGTTACGTTTGGAATACCCATCACAGTATATTCCCTAAAATCTCTTCGGAGAAACCTTAACGTTTCACTCCTTCGCGTTACCCAATGCATTGGAGAGCTATAACGGGCTCACCCGCCCTTAGTTTATCACGGAACCACCCGTTTTCATAATAATGCCCAAGAACCATAACATAATCATATCACATAAAACATGCATAAAGGAAACATAAAATTTCCACATTTCAATCACGAGATATCAATACAACACATTGATATAAAAACATTATGAAAACCATTTTCAATACCAAAGTAAAGCATAGTATTTATTTTTCTTTTAAAAAAAGAAGGTATGGCTTGTAGAGGAAGCCGAAACTCAAATAACGGTTACGATGGCGGAGAAGTCGTTGTCGCCGCATACGTACGACAAAAACATTCCCTTTTGTCATTTAGTAAACGCTTCGTATAAAAAAGATTCCTTTTGAATAAACGTAAAAGTCAAAAGGGTTTATACACCGTATAAAAGAAAGTTGTGTATAAAATAAAATATGCCTCAACGAAAGGAGATTGAGACGAAGTCCCATACAAAGATAATTTTTAAAATAAAATAGATACATTATGTGTATTCACTATAAGTACACATAAATAAAGTACAAATACAAGATACGACATAATAATATAATGACATAATTTGAAAGTAGGAGATTAACCCAAAGAATGGAAATTGGGTTAAGAAGTTCCCATACCTCGTATCTGACTTGACCCGACCGTTCTTTAAACTCCTGAATAATAAAATTTAGTTAATCTCTACTTGATTATGAATCTTTTCCAAGTTCATTATTCCTTTTATACCATGTTATGAACATCATGTAATCATTTAAGTTAATAATGTTCATTTTGTCGGTATTTGGTTCTTAAGTCAAAAATAGACTTCTTACACTTACATGTTGTTAATTTGGTCAATGTTTCATTATATCCAGAATGGTATTCATGATGTAGATATCATATATGTCATATATATCCAGTACATACATGTATTTAAAATATTACATAATCATTTAGAGGTAAGAAATGAAATGCACCGTTCATGGAGACGGTAAGCCGTACGTACGCATGAACGCTACTTTCATTTCTTTGTCATATTAATGGAATTAAAACTAAATTAGAGGTATGTATATTTTAATTCCAGAATTATATTCATCATTTATATATATCATTAATTATATATATCCGTTATATACATGTACTTTTAATAATAAATTACATTTGGGGATAAGAAATGAAATGCACCGTTCATGGAGACGGTAGTCCGTACGTACGCATGAACGCTACTTTCATTTCTATCTCATAATTTAATGGAAATAAATGATAATGATATATATAGGTATATTATAATTCCAGTATAACATCATATATAATAACTTTAAATCCATCCTTTACACGTCCCACATATGGCATTAACGAATCACATCATTTTGAGGGGGCGGTAGTCCGCACTTCCTTAAAATGAAGATATCGTGTTTTACCCATAATGGAAACCATAAAGGTAAGCCCAAAATGAAAAAACAGAAGCTTAAGGAAAACATAAACATATTATATATCATATATAAAAATAGTGACATCATAATGGCCACCTTTGAAGGTGTTTAATGAGTGTTGAACAATCATCGTTTCGGGAGGCAGAATTTCGCCATCCACGGAAACCTTATGTTCTTTAACCATTTGATGTAGTTGTGTGGAAGTGTAGCTCAAATAAATCTTATAACAACATCCTAGTATATTGAAGATACTGGTGTTGTTACAAAAGAAGTAAATAAAAAGAGTTTAGGGGGTTGGAGAAGCAAAATAAAACAAATGAACATTAGAGAATGAATTACCTTTAAAAAGTGTAACTTCTTTTGGTTTGAGCCTAAAGGCTTCCTTTGAAAGGATTCTGCCCAAAGGGAATCCTCTAGGATGAGGAGAGGGATGTGGAGAGAGCAAATGGGCAGGGGTTGGACGAGCCAATGGCTTGAAGAGTGTGTGAAATGAGGTAGAGGTGGGGGCCTTTTATAAGGGGACAGGAGGGGCACTTTTGGAAAGTAAAGAAATATAACTTTATTTGAAAATGTGTTTCGGTTTTAAAAGGTCCCACATTGATATAATTCGTGGATAAGGTGATAAGGATTCGAAATCCACTCATCCAATTGGTTTTGGCCATGTGTAGGTTTTAGATTTTACATTATCTTTCCATTTTATTTTAATCGTTAAATAATGATGTCATCACTACATCATTATTATGTCGTAAATAATTTAATTTATTTAATGTCTAAAAAATATAAAAAAATACTATGATATAGGAAATCTTTTTAGCTTTCCAATGACTATTTATAATCAAAATTTGGGCTTGTATAACCCCACTTAAAAGTTGTTTTCGCAAAACATATTATGTTTTTGTCACTTTCACTTTAACATTAAATAAAAATATATTATTGTCATTTTCCAACTAAAGTGGATACATGGGGTCCCCAAGTTAGGCCATGGCTTGTCTTGGTCGGCCATGACACAACCAATGAGGTTGGGACATGTGTCTAGGTCATTTTATATTATTAAAGTATTATTTATACCTTAAACTACACTAATTACCACTAATCGCGATTAAAAACTTAATAAGTTACTATTCACCAAAAAAATTATTTTAATCTCATTGAACCACATTTTACTTCTTAATGACAACCATGTATGTCGGATTTTCAAAATTCAATACACATTAGTGGTAAACTTTCATTTAACTGAAAAATCAGTTTGCTTGATTACCACTTAGTGGTTTCACTATTCATCAAAAATTGAAGTTTTTCAGAAAATTACCAAAAATTCACCCTAAGCTATATTTGATATTCCGAATTCAAAAATGAAGTCCATTTTACAAAATTCAAATCATATAAGTCACATTAATTAATTTAATAATTAATTCCCGCTGCCAGAGCAAATAGCGTGTTTTTACAAAACAATAAGTATCAAAAGATTGACACCAGTTTAAGTCTAATTTTAAATCGAAATTGATTCCAATGACCACCATTGGATAAAATGGTAAAAATATATTCTAATTTCACTTTAAAACCAATTCAAAAGATAATCTAATCATATAAATAAATTAGATCAAAAAGAGGTTTTGAATTAAAATGCAACATTTTACACTATTCATAAAAAAATGAACTTTATCAGAAAGGTACCAAAAATTACACAAAGTAAAATTTGATGTCCCGATTCTTAATAAAAGTTTTATTTGGTCCAAAAGAATGTATAAGAGTGATCAAAACTATATTTAATGATGGTTCACCATTAAAAGGTGATAAGTGAACCTTTAGTGAAAATTAGAGTATAAAAGCCTAAAATTGAACTCTTTCCGTATTTTAAGCCTTAACTTTTATTGGGTAAATGTAAAAACATCTAAAAACATATCTATTCATATTTTAGTTATTTCTATTCATTCCCGCCAGTACAACGACTACTTGTTAACTAACATAATATTATTATATTACTAGTGTGCTACGTAAGTTTCAAAGAAACTCATCGTTGCGTATCGGGTACGCTATTGAACATAGCAACCCCTTTTAATTAAAATTCATATTTAATTCTCTAATATTAATAAATATGAAAATTATTTATTCTTTAATTACCTGGGATGTTACAAATGAAATATCATAAAATTAAAATGAATATATTTATTTTTTTTTATAAAATACATAGAATAAACTCATGGTTAGTATATCCAACACAAAAATGAAATCAAGCTAATCATAGAATGCATGTCATGGAAATAAAAAGTGAGAAAAAATTTACTCACCTTGTGTCTTGACACACATCATACTCATACAAGAATGAATTAGATTAAATTTAAGTTTAAGAAAATTAATATATATATATATATATATTATGACCGTATATTTCACTTTTTATAACAATTCTATGTTATGTTTTTTACTTTGGGTAATATCCACTTTGTTCTTCGCATGTGTCTTAATTTGTTTTATCAATGGTCCTTATAAATATATCATGATTTACAGAGATTAAATCATGATATAAATATCTTCTATATCAATTTTATTTAAATTTAAATACTATATATAATAAATAAGTATGAAATTGAGTACACCATTCATAGAGATGGTAATACATACGTACACATGAAGAATGTTTTGGTTTTAATAATTGTATTGAAATAATAAACAAAAATAAAAAAAGATTATATTTTTAAAATATAATTTATTTAGAATTAGAATTAGAATTATATATTTCATATAATTTCATTAAAAAAATCCTTACTACATTCCATGTATTGTGTTAACGAATAACATTGATTTGAGGGGCCGGTAGTCCACACATCCTCAAATGAAATTATCTCGTTTCAATAAAATGGCGTGTAAAATTATATGTGTATTTAAAAGAATAAAGAAGCTTAAAGACATAAAAAATATAATATATTACATATATATATATATATAGATTTTACTTCTTAATCTCCACCATGAGAAGCAATATATGAGAACTGAACAACCATTTTTCAGTGAGGTGGTAGTTTGTCATACGTGTAAACAATTTGATTGTTACCCATTACATGGAGTTGTGTGTAACTATCAGTAAAAAACATATCATAAATAAATAATAGTATATTTAGGCTACTTTTTTGGTCATAATATAATGTAATAAATAGATTTTAGGGGTCAAGAAGAAAAATAATTGAAAGGATCTTGAGTGAAGATGTCACCTCTTAATCGGGTAACTCCTTTCGGTTTTTTCCAAAAGGATCCCTTTAGATTCCTTCATCCCAATGGAGGGTTTCTAAAAGTAACGCAGGAATGTTTAGAGGTTTTTTTGATAAGATTTAGGATGATCCAAAGGGCTTGAGATGTGTGAGGATGTGGGTAGATGTGGTGACCTTTTATAGGGGTGTGAAATGACACACTTGGAATTATTTAAAACAAGTTATGTGTACCTACGTTTTTACATAAAATATTTCATAAAAAAATAACTAAATATTTTAAGGTCAATTGACTAATAATTTAAAAACAATGTTTGTTGTACTTGTGTCTAGGTCATTTTGGGTCTTAAGCATAAGGTTTTGTCCTTAGCTAAGCTTAATCATACCTTAATCGACGTAGTTAATTTTAATTACCTTCAAAAATATTTTTGGTAAATTTTTATTTTGACCATATTATACATTATATATTATTATAATTTTAAATATTAAATATAAGTTTCCTTTTTCTAGTCATAAAAGTGGAGGAAAATAATTTAAAATTAATCATGTTGATGGGACAACACAGTGGCTTTTTAATGTAAAAACATCCAAACGATTTCTATGTTTTTATATCAATTATCAATTTGAAATTGGGTCAAATGAACTAAAATAGATTAATTGATAAAAATACTATCAAACTAATCTATTGAACCAATTAAAAATATAATTTTACATTAAAAATAAATTAGATGAAAAAGCAGTTTTGAATTAAAATCCAATATTTTTAATTATTCATCATAAGATGAAACCTTACATAAAATAAAAAGAAATTATCCTAACATAATTTTTATATTTACATTCCAACTATAATTTATTTTCAGACATATTAAATATATAGATATTTTAAAAATCGAATTTAAAATGGACTCCCCATTTAAATCAATAAATAAATGCCTTAAAAATATATGTGTTTTTTTAAGAATAATTTTGTGTTTGTTATTATCTTGTGTCTCTCAAATATATAGTAAGAATATCAAAATATTTTATTTTTTATATATCATGTATCATTAATTAATATCACACACTATTTTTAATTAATTTAATTTATAAAGTTAAAACAGCTTTGTGACTATAATATAATATTTTCATTTATATTAAATCAGTTTTTATATTCATTTCTAATTAATTGGAAACCTATGAATTCATAATATTTTTTTCTAAAGAACATATTTTAATAATATATATTATTATATTAATATCCATCAACTTAATATATTGTTTATATCTTATTATAATAAAATTTTTAATTATGTTTTATAGTTATGTAACACTCGGTCTTTTGTGTCACACTAGCCATTGAGGAAGGTCAATTTGGAATGTGATGTATGCTAACCTTGTTATTCTATGTAATGAATTCCATGTCAGAATTTCATGTATCATATTTCAATCTAGAGTCAGGTTAAAGGAATATTTGACTTAGTGAAATACTATATTTTGTGTTTCATGAAATGACAATTATCAAATGAATAAATTAGTTTGAAAATAAATATTTGAAAAAATATATGGGGTTACATTCTACCCCCCCCCCCAATAAAAATTCATCTTTGATATTCATTTTGGTTATCAATGTTTGAAAACTTGAATGTTTCTTTCATATAACCCACATCATAAAAATTAATATTAAAACATCACATAAAATTGAATGTTGGTACCCTAACGGTTACCCATTGGAACATTTAACATTAGGAAAACATTGATTGGGAGTGAATATTTGAGATGGAAGAAAATCATAAACATTTATAGGTGTTGATTGATGTCGCCAATAACAATCAAGTGAATGATAAATGAAAATTTGAGGGCATCAATATCATAATTAAATAATGATTTATATATACATTAGTGGAAAACAATTTATGTTTTTTTCTCAACACATTTTTTATCATTATCCCATCTTTGAGTAATTATTCTATTGACCAAGAATCAAAAGAGATATAATTAAATGATATATTTATATAAATAGAATTTCAATTTTTTTTCTTGTATCTATTTCTAATTCATCCATTTTTCCATGAAAAAGATGTATAGAAATTAACTTTTATGCCTCAAGCTATAAATTAAACTTTTAACAGATCATAAGTCACAGAAAATATTGAAATGTATAACTATTTGTATATAAATATCCTTAAAAATAATAATGGTCAATAAATTAGTCTCAAAACATAAAAATTAGAACTATTTTTTGATAAAAAATATTTATTCATTAAAAAAATATACTTTAAATAGGACATCATGTACGCCAGTGGTATGTGTGAAAACCATATCGTCATTAATTTATGGGTTCAAGACCTATATAATTTCAAGAAATTATTGGTTTTCAACTGATATACATGATGTTAATTTCTAAAACCACACTATTATAATTTACAATATATATAAGTTGTAAATCTTTAATATAAGGTTAATATCTAAAAGCGCTTTTAAACAAGGTTTTCAATTGAAAAACAATTAAAAAAGACATCCTCTAATGTTTATCTGAAACTTTTCAAGAATGTTTAACCATATCAACGCACTTAAAGATGAAAATAAAAGCGTTTAGAAATAGATACATGAAATAAGAAAAACATTGATTCCCCTATATATATCAAAAAGTACCTCTTGGTTGTCATATTCCAAACATATGAATACCCTCGTCATATATTTTATTAAAACATTGTAATAATCTAAATTTCCATAACTCATTTTGGAAAAATTTCGCTCTTCTTTATTACATATATTAAATGATATATTCTATAAATCCATGAAGTTTTAAAAATCATTCATGATAGAAATAACTACTTGTAAAAAAGTCCTTAATAAGTTCAAAGGTATCCTATACCGTCCAATTTAGTTATTCATAACACACATATCATTAACCAAACAACATTATCATAGCATAAAGAATAAATAAAGTGTTATCTTTCGCTTAATCATGTGTTTTCTTTGGACATACACTTTCCATTAACTAACTTTTCTATTCCATTAGAACCATTCAACATGTTATTGTAAATATGTAGCAAAAAAGATACACAAAACAAAATCATGATATATTTCCCCATTCATATAACAAAAAATTTTTAAACCAAATTCATTACATATTTTATTTTTCCACATCATCCTTATTTCATTAAATATGCTACCCCATCATGTAACCTAATACCTTTATCCTTTCACATTTCTTTAATTTCTCTTATTTATTAACAATGTAATAATTACTCACATAACCTTGCTCATTCACATCGTGAGCTTTCCTCTTGGGGCATTGAGTTTCAATATGACAATTTAAATCAAAAATATAACACATTAAATTAAATGATTCCATAATGAGTCTAATATTCGCATCCATTTTAAAAACCAACCAATTCATTTTTCCCTTATAGTCACTTGATTTGTGTCCTTATTTTTAAATCTTGAAAACATATTGTTGTTCATTTAAGACATTTACATAGGTGATTCTTTCAGAATTATTGAAAGAAAGGAAACATAATATTATTTTCACCATGATATCCATCACCTAAACTCTCAATTAACTCTTTATGTATCTTCATTGATAATTTTGACATTTGGTTAAGGTAAAAATAGTTAATGATGTTCTAGGAAGACTGGATTACAAATGATCGAAACATATTTCACTCTAGTAATCATCTCAATTGACTAAATATAAGCAAACCGTCCATCACATTAATCATTAATCAAATTATATAAGGTTCCCACCATTGACTAAAAAAATTTCATAGTGTGAGCATTACTTATCATAGTAGAAAAAAACATAGTCCTGAAAATTATTACATATAGGATATCTAAATCATGACACATTCCTATAAACATGACATCATTAGTTAACATTAGGTTATTTAAATCCAATTTATATTTAAATACATCATGATGGTTCATTGAGAGTTTTGTAATTTCACAAAGCATGTCCTCATGTTTTTTCAACCCATGTGTGGAATAATGATTTTTATCGTATACAGGATTAGCCTGAGTCTGTCCCCGAATGTCTTGTCAGAGTTGTTACACCTAGGAAAATCAATTATAGTGCCACATCCACTTATAGTATCCATAAATAGATGTAATTCGAAGAATAATCTCACTCTATTATTTACCAAAACTCAAGGAAATTTTCATAAATGATTACTCTTTCTTATATGTATCTGTTTCGCGCGGAATCCGGGGATGACCTCCTGGACGGGAGATTCAAACATTCCGATCGGTTTCTAACGGGTTTGTTCGTAGAACTGGAAACATCCAATGATTCCACATCCGTTTGGACCTACTTTCCAAAGGCAGGTGCTCATTAGCTTATGGGCTAATGAGGCTTGGGAATTTACATTGGTCGAGAGGATGGGAGGTCGGACTCATCACACCTTTTGAGGGGAATTATTGTCTACTCCTGGACTCTCTTTATAGATTTAAGTTAAGTTCGTGAATCCTTATTACATTACCAAGTATAAAATGAACTTTCCTTTAGTTTTAACAATCAATGATTAAATATGCAAAAAGTTTAGAGAATCTTTTATATGTATTCGAGGTTCTTCATCAATGTAGAATCATCTATATTTGTTTAGAGATTCTTGGTCAATGGTATCCTTCAAAACATTTATATAAAAGTCTCTTGGTCATTTTGATGACCAGGCTGGTTTTAAAGCCACTCAGTGGGGCACTTGAAGTTTATCGTCATTCAGAAGGACAAAGATTATTTCAATGTTGGGATCGAACCCATAAATGGGCTACCTACGTATCCTTTGTTTTAAAAAAAGGAATCAGAACCCACGTAGTTCGAGGAATGGGATATGATGTTTTATGATTGATGGCTCAAAGATGAATGTCATAATTACTTTTACACTCTAAGCTCACGTGAGTCATGCTCGGTGTGAGAAACAAGAGGTATTGGTAAAATTTAGACAATTGTGCCATAAAAGATGCAATCATAAGAATTTGTTTTAGGGCTTATGTATAGATGACTGCCCAGATAGGCGAAGGTTTAGGATTTACTTTTAGGGAGAAAATCCAAGAACAGGGTCCACAAAGTTATGTGTGCTTCATGGAGATTTGAATACTCTAATCTTGGGGCTTACTCCTAAGGAGGATGCCCAAGTTAGGAGGGAACTTATGATTGGGTTTTATTCCTGAAAAGGAAACCCAAATCAAAGATAATTTGTGACTGGTTAAGAGAAATTTTAAGAGACTTGGGGCTTACTCCTAAGAAGGATGCCCAAGATTTATGACTAGGACTTATTCCTGAGAAGGAAGTCTAGGTTAGGGGACTTGGGGCTTACTCCTGAAAAGGAAGCCCAAGGTTATGACTGAGTCTTATTCCCGAAAAGGAGACCCAGGTTAGGGATTAAGGTTTGGGGCTTACTCCTGAGGAGGATGCCCAAGATTAAAGGACTTGATTGGGGCTTATTCTTGAGAAAGATGCCCAAGATTTATGACTAGGACTTATTCCTGAGAAGGAAGCCTAGGTTAGGGGACTTGGGGCTTACTCCTGAAAAGGAAGCCCAAGGTTATGACTGAGTCTTATTCCTGAAAAGGAGACCCAGGTTAAGGATTAAGGTTTGGGGCTTACTCCTGAAGAGGATGCCCATATTTGAGATTGAGGCTTATTCTTAAGAAAGATGCTCAAGATTAGAGGACTTGATTGGGGCTTACTCCTGAGGAAGATGCCCAAGTTAAAGGTTTTATAACTGGGGATTATTCCTGAAAAGGAGACCCAGGTTAGGATTCTCTCATCTTAAAGGATGAGGTTGAAATGAATGAACTCTCAATCTTTGGTGACATAAAGATGTTTAAATCACTGGGTGTTGAGAGGTATTTCACAGAATTCCTTTCAGATAAGGATGTCAAGTCAAGAAATCATGCCATAAATGGCTTTTGAAGAATACCTTGAAGACTGAATCTTGAATAGGAAGGGTGAAATGGCTTAAGAGGGGTAAAAATGGGCAAGATGGGCACCCAAAAAGCTAGGGGTGCGCAAGTCTTGAAGGTCGCGCAAGTCCTGCGTCGGCGCGCCAGTGTTGGTCGCGCAAGTATACTTGCGCGACATGAGGGATACTTGCGCGATTTTCAACCAGAGTTAAAATACTTGAGCGACTCTTTATTAAACCCTTTATAATCCTCTTGAAGTTCTTCCAGAGAAGGGACGCGCAAGTTATATTGAAGGAATTAAGTTGGCGCGCAAGTGTTTGATAAGTTTCAACACATGGGCCTTCCTTCTTCTCTTTAGATCTTCCGTTCTAGGTAATAGATTACCTTAGAAGTGTTCCGGAAGCTTTGAGAAGAGACTTGGGCGTCGGGAGCTTTGATCCGTGTTTCTGGAAAGAGATCCTCTCGAATGGGGGGCCCACATGGTCTATTTATAGGCAAAAGAAGACCATGGGCGGTTACCGGGTGGTTACCGGGCGGTTATCACTTACGTCGCGCAAGTCACTTGCACGACCATGAGGCGTCGCGCAAGTACTTGCACGACCACTAGGCGGCGCGCAAGTGTACTTGCGCGACCATGAGGGAACTTGCGCGACCTATGGGCAATGTTCTCCTAGTTCATCCCTTTGTCGATTTTTGATGTTTCTTCAAAGGATGAATCACTTTGAGATCAGATATTCCCTTTTCCGACCTTTAGATTCTGTGACGAAAGGAGCGTCAACAGTATCCTTAGATACATCCCAATTCATATATGTAGATATATACCCAGGGGTATTACTAAAATTCTCTCATCATAGTTTCAAATGTTTAAATAAATCTTTTCTATGATACCCGCAATAAATATTCTATCTTTTCAAAACATTTACATTACATAACATTTATGGAATACATAAACATTATTTAAACAGATTCCCAAAGACAGTAATTGATAATGTTCCTTCCAAAACATGGAAACATAAACAATTGTACATAAATTAGAGGCATAATATCCCTCTAGGTTCTTCTTCAATAGAACACTTATTACACACATCAATAATAATATATATCATCATAACTTAGGGAATGAAACCAATATATTCGTGAGATCAATTTCGTAGTAAGGGTAAACAAGGGATACATGTAAGCAATAACATGATCACAGGGGTATGAGAAAATGATCATGAAAATAGAATTTTATACCATGTATATAAATGATTGTAAAAGGAATCATGGAATAGATATTTGAAGTTTGTATTACTTGAATCATAATTAAATAATGAACATAATCCATGAAACCATATCATAGGATTAAAACATGGGCTTGTGATAGAAACCATGCATATATAAATATTTCTATAGTATGGATGGAATTATTTATTGGGATATATTATAGGAAATATTCAATTACTAAAGACGGTACACCCCAACTCTATCATTTTATTACAGAATCATCTAAACCCCCATTCCATCCCTATATTACTAAACCATGTAAACCCCATTCTAGACCTATTTTACTGAACATAGTAGACCCACATTCCATCCCTGTATTACTGACCCATGTAAACCATTATTAAATCCTTGTATTATAGAACTAAGATAATTTCATGTTCTATCCATGTCTATCTCATTATATATAAATCTATACACAATACATTTGGGAGGAGATATACTTCCCACCCATCATATAAATAAATCATTCATACATGTATAAAAAGATCATAAATAGTCATATCATAACATGTGAAATGAAATGGGAATTATAAATATGTAATCACATCATAAACTATGAAAGGATATATGTTTTATAATCAATTAATCATAAACATAACCTATGAAAAGACATGAGTTTAAAAATAATATAACTAGTAAATTATAAATGTGTTTCATCAAAATCATGTCCTAAAAACATATTCCATTCAGATAATGAATATGAAATGAAACATCGAATAATTTCTCCCAAAATGAATGATTGAAACCAACAGATGTTATCTTAGATATTAGAAAAAAATTTAAAGATCATTCAAAAACATTTCTTGTGAAAAATATCGTTAATTCTATGAAAAATTGTTTTTCAAACTTAAAACCATTAGAAAGACATTTTCATTTAAAATATATTCAATAACATATAATTTAATTTTTGAAAGAAATAAAACTTCTTTGAAATCATTTTATCATGAAAACGATCTTCAAGGAAATTATGAAAACAATTTTGAAACCATGGTTTTAAAAAACAATAGCTTTCCGATTGAAGAGAGAGATGGTAATATTTTACTTAAAAAATTATATTCAATATAATAGAGTGTAAAAATTGTAAAAACATATTATTATGTATTTAAAAAATATAGTATAAGGATACTCATGAGATATCTTGAGATACTGATCATAATATTTCATCAAATGAAGTAAAAAAATAAATAATATAGGAAAGCGATGAGATTTTCCTAATAAACAATTATAACTTGGTAACATTGGATCACACAATCAATGTAAGAAAATTAAATTAATATAATATTTAAATATGATAATAATATTAATATTCATTATATAAAATTTAAAATGTAAATATTTTCACCTAGAAAAAGGGTTTAGGTGCATAAAAAACATGAATCTCAATTGAGGAAAATTTAACCTGACTCTTTTACCGATTTGGTATCTTTTAAAACACAACCCTCGTGAGAGATTTATCATCATATTGATATGTAAATAACCATAAATTTAATTATAATATATATAGAATAAAATAATGTGAAGTAAAATCACTACACAAAATAAAGTTGTGGAGAACATAGAATGTCTCTCATGGAAATAAAAAGTGTGAATTAATCCCATTACCTTGTGTCTTGACACTCTTCATACTCGTAAAATATTCGTTTATAATAAATATATATTTATTTTTAATATTTTTTAAAATATTATTAGTTTACATATTAACATATATGTTATGATTATGACCTTATATTACCCTAATGTTAAAAATCCTATATTAAGGTTTTAGTTCGGGTAATATCCACTTTGTTCATCGCATGTGTCTTCATTTTGAATGTCATTGGTCCATATAATTATTTCATGATTTTTAGATTATAAATAATGATATAAATATAAGTTGTATCTAGTAAATTTATTTTATAGTAATACATAGCATAATGATGTATGAATTGAAATACACCATTCATGGAGACACTAACCCATACGTACGCATAAAAGTTGTTTTAGTTTTAATTGTTGTGTTGAAAGAATAAAATTAAATATAAATTTATATTTACATAATGTAATTATATTATCATTATAATGCTATATATATCATATATGTTCACTATTCCCATCCTTAATACATTCCATGTAGTGTGTGAACCAATCACATCAATTTACGGGCCAGTAGTCCACACTTCCCCAAACGAAATAATCGCATTTACATAAAATGGAGATTAAAAAGGAATGTGTTCTGAAAGGAATAAATAATAATAAGGAATTAATAAATATAATATATTTTATATATAAATAAATTTTCCATCATAATTTCCACCATGGGAATCTCTAAGGAAGAAATGAACAATCATCCTTTTTTGAGGCAGTAGTTCACCGTACACATCAATAGTATATTTGTTACCCCTTAGATTGAGGTGTGTGTAAGTGTAGCTCTGAACCATATCATAACAAAATCCTATTAAATTTTGGACAATATTTTTTATAAAATAATGGTGTAATGATTGTGGATGGTATGGAGAAGGTAAATAAATGAATGGTGTTTGAGAGAAGATGTTTCTTCTTAATTGGGTAACTCCATTTGAAATGTTCCAAAAGGATTCCATGAGATGAGTTATACAGAAGGGATGTTTTCTAGGATTAATGTAGGGAATTTTTGAGATTATTTTAGTATATTTTGATAAATACAAGTGGCATGAGCGGTGTGAGGAAGTGGGTAGAGTTTGTGGACTTTTATAGTTATGGGAAAGGACTCACATGGTATTTTTTTAAAACAAGTTTGGTGTACCCACGTTTTATCATATAAAAACTCATACAAAACCAAACTAACTAAATAATTCAAGTTTTATTTCTGAAAATGTTCTATATAAAAGGTTTTGGATAAGTTTCGAGGTCATTTTTTGTCTTAAATTTAAAGTTTATTCCTTAGTTAATATTACTTTTACCCTAATCGATGTATCAAAATTTAATTACATTAACTAATATTTTTAGTAAATAATTTATTTGAAATTATAATATATTATAAAAAAGTATTATTAACAAAATGGATTCATTTTTCCAAATTATAATTAAAAAAGTGTTATAATTTAATTTAAAATTAATCCCACTGAAGGGATGATAAAAACGTCGAACAAATTTCTATGTTTTTATATCAAATTTCAATGTGATATTGTTTCCAATAATCTAAATTGGATTTACTGATAAAAATAATATCTAACTAACCTATTAAACATATTTATAATATAGTCTAACCTTACAAATAAATGAGATGAAAAGGCAGTTGTGAATAAAAATCCAGTTTTTAACTATTCATTAAAAGAGTAATCCTTACAAAAAATTCCAAAAAAATATCGTAACCTAATTTTTATGTTTCTGTTAAAAATAGAATTTTTATTTGGACATATTATATTTATAAATATAAAAAATGTATCTAATATGGGTTCCCCATGAAAAGGTGGTAAAATGCATTAATAAAAATATCGGGTTTATGCATAAAATTGGGTTTGGTCTTGTCTTATGTGACTAAAATATATTGGATGAATATCAAAAATATTTTATTGAATATATATAATATATATTACATTAATATTACCCAATACTTTTAATTTACTTAATTTATTTTTCTAAAATAGTTTTGTGACTATAATAATAAAATTTTATTTTATATTCAGTAAGTTTTAATATTAATTTCAAAATAATTGGAATCCAATAAATTCGTAATATTTTTTTTAAAAATAAACATATTTTTATAATTTAGTTAATTCTACTCCTATAAATCAACTTAAAGGCTAAATTATATTAGATTATAATAATTTTATTATAACATATTATAGTTATGTAACACTTGGTTGTGGGTGTTATGCAAGCCATCAAAGAAGTTCAATATTGTGTGTAATGTACACTATCATTTTTGTTTAGGTTAATGTATGTGATGTCATTATTTTGTACTAAATACTCTAAGATGGTTCCATGGGAAAGCAATTTATTAATTAGTTAAAATCGTTTTTCATTGTTGTGTGAAATGAAAATCATCCAATGATTAAATTAATTTGAAAATATATATTAAAAAAAAAACAGGGTGTTACAAATGTCATCCAAGTCTCTTGAATCCCTATAATATCTCGATAAAAACATTCTGGTGTTTTTCATAAATTTATTCATACTCATTTGGTGGTAGAAGAACATATTAGCTAATTCCATGCGACATCACCTAGGCATGTAACCTATATCACATGACAACCTCTCTGAACTCTAGCTATATCTCATGATGTCCTCCACACATGTCAACATAGATCATGCTTCACCATCCATACATTTTGTATTGACTATTTTTACACCCTCAAATCATTTTATACATATTTCATTATGAAACAAAGGAATATTAGTTTGATCATGTGACACACTCTAATAATGTCATCTAGAGTCAAGTGATTGTTTACAGGATTAGCCGACTAGGCCTCGTAATATCTTTGAGACAAATCATCCAGGAGAATGTGATAGTCATCAGACATTCCATCTAGGTTATGAGATGTCCCTTGGAAAATCCTTTTGGATCATGAAATTTTCATTGGGTATGTCTGAATACATCCACTAATGTGACATGAATAAAATCAATGGATGTTAAGTAAGTAGTCATATTAGTCAACAAGACAGCCAAAAATTGTTAGACGGGCATCCCGGGATTGGATAACATTTTCATTCTTTATAGTTTAAGCCCCAATATTAACGAAAATCGCTATTCGCAATCACCAATCAATTAAAATATGAGAAATCATATTACTATAATAACCAGGATATGTTAGACACATTCATATGGCCCGAGCATAATTGGGAATCCGCTTTTGGAAACTTTTCTCATGTACCTAACAATTCAACTATGGAGAAAAAATCATTCCCATGGGGCGATCATTGTACTTCATCAATTTACAAACTAAAAATAATGATGAACTATGATGACTCTAATTCCTCCATGATCAGGATATGTATGATTCCCCCCTTGGGCCCAAGCTCTATATTAAAAAATCACAATGGAAATCCAAGGACAAAATCCATGCATCCACAAGCAGTGAGGTTTATTAAATTATATCCCTTTTTCTCACTCCAAGAATAAATCACATGGTATTAAGGAGGTTCAATAGTCATATCATTCATATTTTTAATCTCCGCCATCTAGAGAAGTCTCAACACAATAGCCTCACATCAACATGTACTGATATTGATGGATTTCTATCCCTTGTTTCTCAAACTGAGCATATATCACATGGGTTTACAGAGGTGAAATTGTCATATCATTCACAATTTTAATCTCCACCATCTTTTGAAATCACAGTACAAAATCCCCATTATGTATCATGATATAAATATCCCCCATATTAGGGAACTTTACTTGGGGCTAGACCAAAGGTCATGAAGGAACTATAAAAACTCTAGTTCCTTCTATAATCAGGATATATAAGTATTCTCTTCGAGACACGAGCTCAAATATATGGTTCCTATGTCCCTATACATGTGTCCTTTCAAATGTGATTTTAAACTGTATGGGATTAACAAACTTCATGGGTTTTCAATCCTTCCATAAAAACATGATGTATTGGACATCTCATAATGTATCAAATCCCCTCATTGGAATACTAATTGACTCCTTTCATGGAAGAAAATTCCAAAGTACCTGGTTATTCCGCATCAACATATTTGTAGTTATTCATTTTTGGGAAATGGATTGAGAACCTCAGATACAAAAAATTGGATTCACTAATGAGATCCCATTATTATATATATAAAAGGGTATATATGATAATTTAAAAGGGAAGTTGTTCCTAAATCATGATTAGGAGTAGATTTTTGAATATTTCGTAAATATATAAGAGAGTCCCCGAGTATGAAAAAAATACACCAAAAATGGTTACAATGGACCTAACCTCAAATCCCCTCGACAAATGTGACTCCAAAATTGTCATTGTGTCTGAAATCCTTTCTAACGATTTGGCTTTCGAATGATGGTCTCTACCAGGTCATGGATGGGGGAAAAATTGGGAACTTTTATTAGGGGGGACAATGGTGACATGATGTCATTTATTTTAAAAGCAATTGAACCATTCACAATCAATCATCGGGCCAAACTGAATTCACCTCACTCGTCCCCTATATAATAAAAAAATGGTGAACATGATTTACACATATTCCATCATAATATCTCCTTCACAACATAAAAATGAATTAGTAACTAATTCATAGAAAAAAAATACAATGAGGGTGTTCGATTGTCTCATTTCTATTGACACAAAAATGTTGAACCTAACATGAACTTATAAAATCACAAAATCTTCTTAAAAACATGGAAAAATTGATAATTCCAAATTCTCACCAAACCATTTCGATCAAACAATGATGGTACCCATTTGTATCTTTTCTATTATAAAAATGATGATCCCAATGTGAAACTATCAAATAAAATAGTGATCAGATAATCATGTGTCAGGACATTTTGTTTTTCATATTCTAGACAAATAAAAAATAGCATAAAGAGAATAAAGCCCTCAAATATAATGTTTAATCTATCTTATATATTCCATGACACACTTGATTCAGATTTTACAAAAAAAAAGATGATAATGATGAAATAAATAATTCAGACTATCCTTTGTAACAATGGTTCCCGTGAAATAATGAAATACTCTCTTTGACAAGTCCACATAAGATAAACGGATGGATCTTTATTAAAAGGACTCTTGTGTTATCAATTAAAATATATTTTAGAATACATGACGCATACGATATTGCACCAATCGATGAATTTGGTACATATTTTCTATATGACTAATGATGTTGAAATCATTTACAACAACCTGCTTTGAGATAATGTCTTCCTAAAGTTATCGTTCCAGCATGTCAAATGTGGATATGACTCCCACGGGTCACAAAATGACCTCACCCACCTGACAGATTCAAAATTTGTTGGATAACTCAATGGTCCATGTGTACAATCTACGTGGTAAAATATTGACTATCAATGATTCCTGGGAGGGTATTCGAGTACTGAATCAAACAAGTCATCATTGTTAAAGTAAAGATACAACTATGATTGTGGTCCTTATTTCCAGCACCAAATTATTTCTGAGCTTACCCTCAGAGCATGATAATCAACACCTTCAATATTATATGATGCTAGAGAAATGAGTCAGCTATGGATCCCTTATACTTCATAGTACAATGAGGGGGGACCCTTTCAAATGGTGTCACTAGCACCAAACCACTCGTACCCATCATTTACCTTTTGAGGGTATAACAAGAAAAACTACCACAACTAACACCCATGCATGGGAAACAAGGATGAAATATCTAGCATGGAATCCATTGGATATCCAGGTGTGGTCTCTTGCCCACACACCCATAGAATATGTCTACCAAAATAACATGGAAGTAATTAGTGTGAAGTTTTATATCTCTACTCAATCAAAATAAGTCTGTGGTAATATTCTTGAAGAAGCCATGGGGTAGGCTTATATCCCTACCTACGTGCATTAAGTCTATCATCATATTTCATTGTCGAAATGAGAATAGAATCAGGATCATGTCCCTAATTCAATCCAAGTTATCTTTTAGTATACATTGGTGATGGAAAATTTGAATGATTATGTTACAACACAGAATTTTCTAAAGTAACATTAAATCTTATTAACTGCTTAGGAACTCTGTCTGAATATTTTGGCATGGGTACATATTATGGTATATAAACATATTCATATCCATATAATTATGGATTCTCAACACTATAGTCAATATGAAAAAGTGGAGTCAGTGGGTAAAGAACACATTTATCCTCCTATCTAGAAATATTATCCATATATTTTGGTAATGAAATGGCACGAGACGAAGCCTATATTCCCATTCCCATTGAGACTCACAATGTTAGAGTAGAACATGCCTCATTAAAGGGGATAATTTCTTCCAAAACAGTATCGTGTCATACTCCAAAGGCCTAGTATCAATCCAAAATCCCAATTCTAGTTGGGGATCACAATGTGAGATGGCCTAATTACTTGGATGAGGCACATATTTTTATTGAGTAAGACAATCAGTATACTGAAAAGTCAAAATATTGTGCTTATATCACTGTTGTGGCTCAGTAACACCATTTTTGAATGATAAAATCATTAGGAAAAGATCATATTCATTTCATTTAATATTAATAGAATATTCAAGAAAATTAAAGGACCTATTAGTGTATTCCTACATCTAGATATGAACAACTACACAAACAACCATATGAGGCATCACAAAAGGTGGTTCATAACCCTTATTGTAACACCCCGACCCCTCTAGGCTAGATCCGGTGCAATATATGTGATATTGTAATTGTTATAAGGACTGAAAATTATCATGTAATGAATAGTTTAGTAGTATTTAAGAATCTAGATACATATATGTAACAAAAATTACATTGGAAAAGGTTACAAAATACAATACATAACAAAAACTGAAAAACGCAACTAGAGGAACTAAATAAGCGATCACCGCTTCATCAACTGTTGAACGTAAAAAATGAAAGGGGTTTACTCAAATGCTCAGTAAAGGATAAAAAATGGAAGATTCATGAATCAATAACAACTGAATTGTTAAAAAGATTATATAATCAATATTTCATGGTGAATAAATGAAAAACTCATTCCATTAATAAACTGAGTATGAAACTGCATCCATATAATTTTTCATAGTGAAAACCTCATGGATAGTAATGACTAATACTGAATAAAGATAATGATTATTAATTGGATGTCATGTATCTGGAACATGATACCATCATAGCATAAAAATGGTTTAATTCTATTGGTAGAAACCTGTCTGGTTTTTTGAAATAAACTCGAAGGGTTTGTCACCGAACTGATTTGTCTCATGAGGCCTACCGATGCATCTAAGGGCTATAACAGGCCCCACCTACAACTTCATGTCCAAATAATTCTTTATACATTGATTCAATACAATAGTAATGTGACTTTTCAATATCCATATTGTGTAGAGTATATAGTTTCATCAATATTTCTATAATTAAAATAGCTTTCCAAATAAACACCGTATGTAAAATGGTATGCGGTTTAGACAACAACATATCCATGATATGAGATTATGGATATTTAAAAATAATATAATTTAAAATGAAAAGTTTTCTCAACTGGAAAGTAGGTACACTCTATAAGGATTATTAGGTGCATAATACAAAGTTAGTCAAAACAAAATAGTAGTTGAGACAAAGACTCTTACCACAATGTAATCAGTCGAATCACATGAACAGAACATAATAACCCTTAAATGAATCATTTAATAACAGTAATATAAATAGATTCATGTTATTATATATCAAATTGAAGTACACATATACCAATTTCAATAAATAAGTTGCGAACAATGAAAATCTAATAGAAATGACCGTGAGATTAGAAACCCCTTACCTTATGCTCGAGTGTGTTCATCATTTGTTTTAATGACCGAAATAGTCAAATTTATTTTCATTAATTAATAATTCCAGAACCCCATATACATTTAATTTATTTATTATAACATTGTCCTGTCAATTCATGGACCTTTTAATGGGATTAAGAGGTTCAATTTTATTTTTTGGATGATTTTTACTTCTTTGGTTTTCATGATTCGTTTACTTGTTTTCATGAATGGAAGGTCATTTGAAATGTGGATAAACATCCATAATTGTTAATATATATTATTAATTACATTTATGAGAAATAAATGATCTTATAATTACTTTGGGTTATATAGTATGATGATGATTCATTAGTTAAAAGTTTATTAAAAATATTCGGATTAATATGGTCATTTTGTTCATAATGAACATGTATTGTATTACTATCTTATATTATGAGTGTATAATGATTCCAGAAAATTAATGATATGAAATAAATATATTATTATATGGTTCAAGAATTAAAATGGTTTCATGACCAATAATTAAGGGTAAATTGAAGAACGAATCTTCATCGTCGAAAAAGTTTATAAATTGGAACCTCACGGAGGTTGATTTCTTTTATAAAAATAAAATAGAGAGAGTAAGGATATTGATGATAGTTCATCAATTCAAAGGATATAATTATAGTTTATTGATGATACTGGAGTTTATCATGGTCATTTTGACAGGGGATATTAGGAGAGAAAAATAAAACATATGAACTTGAAAATAAAAGAAAATTTGAGGGATCCCTTATGAAAATTTGGCAACCTAACGGCGTCGCTTTAAACTTTATAAAATTAAATAATGAGAGAAAAAGGGTATCTCATCATATTGAAATAAATCAGAGCAGTAATAAGAACACATAAAATCGAACGACAACATATGAGAATATAAAATCAAGTAGGTAACATAAAGGAAGTGTCGACTAAAAGAAGAGAATGATGGATTCCCTTACCTTGTAGAGTAACTCCATGATCTTGAATGATGGGAGCTTTGAGTCATAAAGACTAATTGGGAGGACTCTTATGGAGGTAATACCACTTGATCATCGATGAAATTGAATTTGGAATGAAATTAAACGAAGGTGGTGAGTGGGTATTTATATTAATTAAGAGAAAGTTTTTTATTAATTAAAATGGACACCTTGTTAGTGTTTTTCTCAAAACCATGGGCTTCGCATGGTTTAGACCCATGGTTTAAGCCAATTGGGACACCTAATCTCATACGATACTATAATAAATTCCATCATCCCTTTATATTAATTATTATATCATTATGATGACATTAAACTGCCAAAAACTCAAATTTGTATTTGAACTATTCACGAAAAATTCAAGTATTTTAAAAAAATCCCAAAAGTTCACCTTAACCATTTTTTGATGTGTAGTATTCAAAAATGAACTCCATTTTTTGAAAATAATTTTCTATGTATTATTAATTTTATTTTTAATCAAAATAAAAGTTATTTTGAAAAACAACTATTTAAATGTATCATTAGTTTTTTATTACATTGAAAAATTAATTAACTTCACATTATCATATTACCTTAAGAAAATAAAATAATATCATTAATTACCATTTATAAGGGTCATATTACTATTTATACTACTATCCATATGGGTATGTTAATATTCATCAAAAAATCATGTTGGTTTTATAAGACTCCAAACGACTTACTAGTCACAACACAATATGAATGTTTTTTAAAAATCACAACATTGAAGTGGAAAATTTATGTTTAATGGATAACATATTACTTTCTCTATAACATTTTGATTGAAAAAATACTTAGTGGTTCATGAAATATAGGCTCTCTAATAAATATATATTCTTTAGGAGCAACATACCAAAAAATGTTTGGGGTGTTATATTTTTATATCCGTAAAAAAATTATTCTGAGAAAAAAGATATACTCATACGTTTTCAATATATTATTAAACAATAAAAATGGTGGTATTTATGGATCTTGGGATTCCATGATCACCCAAGGAAACGGTCACATTCATATCATATAAAACCAAGCCTTATGGTGCCATAAAACTCAAAGGAGGGAGATGGTTCTCATCATACCACTGGTGGTTAGCATAGCCGTGGTGTCTTTGGCCATTCATAGGTTCATTATGACAGATACTAAGGATTCATATTATCTTCTCAAGGTCCTCATTTTTTGGGTGGTCTCCCGGTGATCCTGATAGTATTTTTAATAAGTATATATGGTTAGATTTATATACCTTTTTATCTCGGTGTATTATAAAAACTACGGTGTTCCTATTTGAATAAATGCCTTACATCATTTCGTGTGTTTTATTTCGTTGCATAAATTAAATACATATTATTACTTTTCCATAAGAAACAAGTTTTTATGGATAATAGGAAACATACAAATAAAAAAATTATCATTATATGGAACACAAGTTTTTGAGGTGTTACATTATTACCCCTACAAATAAATGCATCCTCGCAATTCCTTTCTTCTTACTAAAAAATAAGGCTCTCTGATATTCTTACCACAATCCCCATCGTAGAGGATCCACATGTGCATTCAGCGGTAAGCCCAAATTGATGCTAAACTCCTCTAGTTCTCTGACCCAAACGCATCTCGTACAGAAGGGGATGAACTCTTGAACGGTTGAATGTTTGGAAATGTCCAAATAGACCAAATCACGAAGAAATCTTCGAATTATGTCTCGATTGAGAACCTTTAATTAATTGATGTTGTCGTAAAGGATAAAAATGGGAAGTTGGTACATAAAAGCAGAAAAAAGGATTCCCTCCAGAGATTCCTCTTGAAACATTATCCTAGCCGTGTAGTTTCTACCAAGGGTGAAACATAGGAACAACCCTTCGTGGTATTTTCCTCTTCCCCTACACTCAGCCAGTTGGGGAGTGGCTATGTGGTAGTAAGTGGAAGCATTCCCTTGATAGGTGCAAATAATTTCCCGAAAATTTGTCACTTCATATAGTTGTTTGCACGTTTTCCAAAAGTTTGCTAGAGGTAGGTACTATTCCTCACATATTTTGATGTAATAATTTTCTGTACCTGAACAGGTAGGGATAACATGTGAGTTTGTCCTTCAATATGACAATTTATTATGAAACATCACATAATAATAATCATTCAATGAGTATAACCGATGCAAGGATAGTGCGAGCCTCCCCCTTAGACGCCATTTCTAAATAATGTTGTAAACTATATTAGTTTATGAATCTCAAATAGAAAATCACTGAACATTGATTGAAATTCTATGCATAGCTAATCCTATAAATATGGTTTCTCTAAAGAAAAGTTTAAATTAAACTCTTTCATAATGTCTTTTAATGAAAATGTGAATTATCCCTAGCATATTTCATGGGATTTTCATAACCAAGAGTGCAGCAAGGCTGTTTTCGTGTACAAGGATACCCTTGGTCATGCCCGAAACTCCTTGTCGGAGTTTTGAATCCTAGGTACATATGTGCCAGAGCCACCTCAACCTTCTTGTATCTAGATAGAGATGTAGTTTCTAGAAATATTCACTTAATATATGACTAAACAAAATAACAGGACGTTCTTGTACATTTATCCTCAAATACTACCTAAGGGATTTGTTCCCTACTATATTTTTCCTACTCTAGTTTCCATGATTCCTACTAAACTTCCTTTGATACCAACTGTAACACCCCGAACCCTCTAGGATAGAGCCTGTGCATTACATGTGATATTTGAAAGGTTAGAAGGAATGAAAATTCAGAAGGAAAGAACATTATATTAGTCTTTATGAATCTATATACATATATGTAACACAAATTACATCGTAAGAGGATACAAAATACAATATATAACAAAAAATGAAAACTGAAACTACAAGAACTCAATAAATTATCACCTATCCATCACCTATTGAATGTAAACAATGAAAGGGGTGAGCTCAAACACTTAGTAAGTGATAAAAAATTGTGTAAGCATGAATCAATAAAAACTGAATTGTAAATAATTTGATATAATCAATATGGCATGGTGAATATATAAAAAACTCATGCCATTAATAAAATGAGTATGAAACTTCATCCATAGATTTTGTCAATGTGAAAACCACATGGATTGTAATAACAGATAATGAGTAGAAAGAATGCTTATTAATTGGTTATCATGTATATGGAACATGATACCATAATACAGTAAAAACAGTTTTGTTCTGTGGGTAGAAACCACTCTGGTTTTTGGAAACAAACTTGAATGGTTTGTCTCCAAATAGATTTGTCTCCATAGACCTACTGATGCATCTAGGGACTGTAGCGGGCCCCACCCACCACTCCATGTCCAATGAATTATTTATAGATTGATTAAATAAAAGATGAATATGAAATTTTAATATCTTTAGAGAGTAGAGTATACAGATTCATCATTTTTTCCATAATTAAAAAATATTTCCAAATAAACATCGTATGTAAAATGGTATAAGGTATAGAAAACAACATATACATGAAATGAGATTAGGTATATTTAATATAAATTTAATTTCAAATTAAAATTGATCTCAAATTTTTAGTAGGTACACCCTCTATGGATTATTAGGTGCACAGTACAAAGTTAGTCACAACAAAATAGTAGTTGAGAAAAAGTCTCTTACCAAAATGTAATTGGTCAAATCAAATGACCAGAACATAATAAAACTCAATTGAATAATTGAATAACATGAATATAAAAATAATCATCTCATTATATATCAAATGGCAGTATATATATACCAAATTCAAGAAAAAAGTGGTGTATAATAAAAATCTCACAGAAATGATAGTGGGAAGAGAAACCCCTTACCTTTTGCTCAAGGGTGTTCTTCATTTGTTTTATTGACCTGACTAATCAAATCTAGATTAATTAAGTAATATGTCCACAAACCTCCTATAAATTTAATTTATTTAGTATAACCTTATTAGTTTAATTCATGGCCCTTTTAATGGGTTTAAGAGGATCAATTATATTGTTTTGGAAGGATTTTCGTCCTTTGTTTTCATGATTCGTTTACTTGTTTTCATGAATGGAATTTCATTTGAAATGTGGTAAAACAAACAGAATTTTTAATATATATTATTAATAAAATTAAGGATATATAATTAATCTTATAATGATTTTGTATTATATACCATGATGATGATTCATTAGTTAAATGTTTATTACAAATATTCGGATTAACTTGGTCATTTTATTCATAATGAACATGTTTTGTATTTTTTATGTTATATTATGAGAGTCTAAGGATTCCAAAACATTAATTATATGAAATAAATATATTAATATCTGGTTAATCTATTAAAATGGTTTCATTACTAGTAATTATGGATAATGTGAAGAACGAAACTTCGTCATCCACAATGGTTATAAATTGGAATTGCATGGATGTTGATTTTGATTATAAAAATAAAAGGGAGGTAGTAATGTTATTGATGATAGTTCTTCTATTCACATGATATAATTCTAGTATATAGATGATATTGGAGTTTATCATGGTAATTTGGACAGAGTAGGTGATGAGATAAAAATAAAATATATGAACTTGAAAATGAAAGAAAATGTGAGAGATCCCTTATTAAAATTCGGCAGCCTAACAGCGTCGCTTAAAATTTCATAAAAGGAAATTATGAGAGAAAAAGGGTATCTCATCATATTTAAATAAAAAAGGACAGTAATAAGAACACATAAAATCAAACCCCAAAATATGATAATATAAAATCAATTATATAACATAAAGGAAGTGTCGACTAAAAGAAGAGAATGAAAGATTCCCTTACCTTGTAGGGTAACTCCTAGATTATGAAGGATGGGTCCTTGGGGATTAAGGACACATTGGGAGGAATCCTAGGGAGGTAATACCACTATATATTCTATGATATTTAGTTTGGAATAAAATAAAAGGAAGGTGGGTGGGTGGGTATTTATAGTAATTAAGAAAGAGTTTTTTATTAATTAAAAGGGACACCACGTTAGTGGTTTTCGCAAAACCATGGGCTTGACCATGGTATTTCCCCATGTTTTTAGCCACTTATTACACCTCATGTCATAAGATACTCTAAAAAAGTCTACCAGCCATTTATTTTAATTATTAAATCATTATGATGTCATTAAACTACCAAAAACTAAAAAATGTATTTTAACTATTCACGAAAAATTCAAGTATTTTAGAAAAATCCCAGAATTTTTCCCGAACCATTTTTCAATGTGTAGAATTAAAAAATGAACTCAATTTTTTAAAAATAATTTTCTATGAATGTTTAATTTATTTTTTAAATAAAAAAAAAGTTAATTAAAAAAACAACAATTTAAAGGTATAATTTTTTTTTGAATTACATTGAAAAATTAATTAAATTCCCATTATCATATTACCGTATGAAAATAAAATATTATCATTATTAACTATTTATAAGGGTCATATTAATATTCAAATTACTATTCATACGGGTATGTTTCTATTCATCAAAAAATCATGTTGGTTCTATTAGACTCCAAATGACTGACCGGTCGCAAGTCTAGATGATTGTTTTTCAAAATTCACAACATTGAAGTAGTAAATTTATGTTTAATGAATAAAATATTACTTTCTCTATAATTTTTTGTTTCAAAAAAGACTTAGTACATCAGGAAATATAGGCTATCTAATGAATAGAATGTATTTATGAGCAACATACCGTAAAATGTTTCTGGTGTTATATTTTTATATCCATAATCTAATTATTTTGAGAACTAAGATATACTCATTATTTTTAAATTAATTATTCAACAAGGTCAACATTGATATTTATGGCCATTGGGATTCCATGATCACCCAAGGCAATAGTCACATTCATTCTATATAAAACCAAGCATTAGGGTTCCATAAAACTCAAAGGAGGAAGATGGTTCTCCTCATACCACTGATGCTTAACATATCCTTGGTGGCTTTGGCCGTTCTTATGTTCATTAGGACGGATACTGAGGATCCGTATTATGTTCTTGGAGTCCTCTTTGTTTTTGGTGGTCTACCGGTGATCTTGATGGTATTTTTAAAAAGTATCGTTGGTTAGCATGATTTCCCTTTTTATCTCGGTGTATTGTAAGAACTACGATGTTCCTATTTGAATAAATGCCTTCCGTCATTTCGTGTTTTTTATTTCATTACATAAATTAAAGACATATAATTACATTTCTATAATAAATACGTTTTTTTGGTTAATAAACAACATAAACATATAAAAATTATCATTATATGCAACACATGTTTTTGGGGTGTTACACTTATCCCATTCTGTAGTTCCTTCATCATATTTTTATAGGAAATGCATATTTGTAAAAGTCTTATATTCCTATTCCAAATAGGGCTCACCTATTATGAGTGAAACATTCCTTGGGGAAGACTCATCTTCCTATCATATAAGGATTGTGAAATATTTCAAAGCATCAGGATCGATCTCATATTCACATATTGAACAAGGATCAACAAGTTGGAATGGATCATTCCCTCTAATTACCTCATATTCCTATTAATAATATGTAATTTTTTGAATCAAAATGACATAGAGGTTTGTCTCCTTTAGCATACACCCCCTACCATGAATGTTTTATTGAATATAAGAGACACAATTAACACATGAGGCGTAAATATATTTTAATAGTATTAAATTAAAGAACAAAATATATATTAATTCTAACATGAGAAAACAGATCAATGGTCCATACCATATTCCTTATATTGATCTTCATTTTTTACATGTTTTCTCAAAAAAAAAAAATTATTCATCAAGAATATAAACTTTTCAGTGTCATGTAATAATGCATCCTTCAAGGGATATGAGACTGTAAATGGAATTTGTATCCAACTAAGTCTTCATTATAGAAGTAAAAAACTCATCATGCATTATTCCATTCTATTCAAGTAGGATGATGATGTACTCTCATGACATGTAGAACATCCAAAAATCAACATAAGAGGTAAATTTGTCTATAAGAGTTTGAAAATTTCCTAAAAACTCACCAAAATCACAAGCAATGATTCCCAAAGAATACATAGGCCTCTCCAATGAAATATTAATAGTCTTTGCAGAAGATGAAAAATAGTAAAATTTTCACCTAGAACATTGAGCACAACGATCATCATCTCAAAATTGATATACCACTCCTAAAAGATAATTACTCAAATAAAGCCTTTATTAATTAGAAGAATATGATTCGTGAATAGAAATGTGTTTAGATTCTAGTTCAAATAAATGTGTAAAACCAATTCAATTTTCACCAATATTAATGAGAAGTTATTCATATAAATTAATAAGTCAACAAGATAGAAAATAATGATCATTCTCAAACAATATACTACATTTACTTATCTATAAGTAATGAGGGTTGAAATTAATCTCCCAAATGCATGTACAAATTGTGATATTGTATTAGAAATTTGAAATGGAGAGTTATCAATGATGAAATGAAATTGAAATGTATACTGTGAATCATGTTCATAGATTCAAATAGAACATGTAGAGTAGGTAGTAGGTAATACTTTATTCCCATGGTATTTCATTAATGATGTAATCTAGATTAAATTTACAGTCCTATAACCTCTTTATGAACATACTCTTTCTGATTTCCACGTATTTAATAATAGTAAAACAACCATCATGGAACTTATAGAATTTAATATTATCTTGTTCATCCATCAATACATGGTCTTTTTTCCCAGCTATCTCATCAATCAAATAGAATATGTGTATAGATGATGCGTTTTTACTTCATCATCTTCAACATCTAATCTAATGTTTATAATCAGGTGATCAACAAAAATTAGAAGTGTTAGGGGTTTAGTGTTTCTTTCATAAGGTCTTCTAAACATCTTCTAACAATTGTTCTCTCTAGCTAAAAGTGGTCTACATGCTTCCTTTTTTATGATTTTGGGTAATGTATCCATCGACATCCACCTTTGTCTTTTTTCCCTTCCTTGAACTCAATTTTATACAGCCTTCTTCATATTTATTAAGATGATCATCAACCTACAGTGAATATTAACTATAGTTATAGAGGTCTACCTGATCCTTATCTTGTGTATCATGTGTCTTAATGTTTTTATCATATTTCTTCACTAGGGAGGAAAGAGAAAAATAATAATGATATTACAAGAATTTCAATAGAATGACATGAAAATTAATGAATCTAGTCATTATTTACCATGCGTTCCTAGTCCACATTGACCTTATTCCCTTTGGTAGATACCCTAACACCCGAGGGAACAACCTCAGCAACGTGAAAAAAAATAAATCCATGTTTTTCTCACATTTTTAAACTATGGTAACATTCCTGAACATATGATTAAAAATATTAGAGTCATAGTCATTCTTATAATTTCCATACATAAGTCAATAATGATAGTAACTGGGTATATTTTCATAAATTATATCTTAAAGGAATCCATATTCACCATTATGAATATATATTTGAGAAGCAATATCATGAGAAGCATCAATTTGAACAGAAATTATTTCAATTCATGTTATTGAGAGATTCCTCATCACAGAATAATTCATCAATGGACTTGCAATGATCATGGAATGACAAAAAAGATGCTTTATTGATCAAATTGAGAGGTAGCCTAGGGAAGTCGATATAGACTAGAACAATGGGAGACTAATAGTAGGGGTCAAAATTTGGGGTCCATTTAATAACATTCGTAGATGTCCCCCAAATAATTGATCATTTTTTCTAAAGTCTAAAATATTAAGCATCATAAGAAAGGGAAAAAATAACATTGGATGAATTCAATAGCCGATAAGAAAAAACAAAAAGATAATGTATTCAAGATATTTTCTTGATAATTTCAATGATAGAATGTGTTTAGAAAACATCCAATCACAAAAAATCATAAATCTGATGAAATATGTTTTAACCCATTTGTGGAGAATAAAATTATTGGTTGTACATGGAGATGAACATGATTTGGGTAAATGAGATCTGGGACCATGATATCATTTATCCATGGATCTATGTTCTCAAATGTTCTTACAACAACCACATCAGTAAAATATCTCTGAGATGAGGTAGGGTTTCTCATATACTCTCCCAAAATAGGTTTAATTGGAATACTCATCATAGCCATCTCATCTCATTTTATATTACTTTATTGGAAGAATCCAACAACATCTTAGTAGTAAAATCATACACATGATGTTCCATACAGTTATCAACAAGTTCCATCAACCATTATAAAACTTCCTCATATCTATGTACAATTCCAATTTTCATGTTGTCATATTCCATCCATGAAATAGAGTGAGTCCTATATCACAAATCATTTTAGTTCCAATATCATTGAGGTCATTTAATACAAATTATCAACACCCAAATGGCATGTCCACTCTTTGTAAGAAACAGAATACATTCATTACTATGACAGTCCACCTCCTAGTAGAGTGGAGATGGATCACATGGAATATACTCTTGGAATATGTCATGGTTGTCCTCCACATGGTGTTACCTCCCACGGGAAAACAATCTCCCCCTTTCCTAATCACTTTAGTATGAAAGATGTTAAAAAATCTGATGGATTCGTATTGAAAGGTACTCAAAACATCTGTGCCAAACACATAAAATCCCCCACCCCCCGTAAACATCAAGTAGCACTCCACTCTGGTCAGCATGTGACCTCAAGAATCATTTTTTGTGGTCTAAATACATGGAGGCTTGTAATTATAATGAATAGGATACTGATATCGATATAAGGAGAGATATATCCTGAAATAACCTCCCCACTATGTTATGGCCACTCTCCACTTATAATTATACAGTCCCATATGATCTAGAATAGTCATGCATGCCTTATCTTTTCCAAAATATAATGGGAATCTCATAAGCGACTGCTGTCCAGACATCTCCCCGATCGTGAATATAAGTATCTTGTTTTGATCATTAATAAACTCCGATGTTAGATAGATATGTATTCCTGTTCTATGGATGATAACCAAGGAGTGGAAGATCCTAAAAAATCATATGCAATGTTTTCCTCCATGTCACGATACCCCTACACCAATTGATTTATAGATTATCCCAAAACATGAGTATCTAAGGATTAGATAAATATAGAGAATTTCTCATCACTATTTCCCTATAATAATAGAACCCTTATGATACGACATCCAGTAGTGTCATAGCCTTCGGAAAAATCAGGGGACCGTGTAACTCATGAGACAGTAGGACACTAAAAAATAATTTTCCCACTTTATTGATTCCTATAAATTATTAATAGAGGGATAGGAATGAAAAATATTATTTGAATTGGTCCCCCTCAAACCAATGTGAATTAATTTCAGACATGGAATTCAAGGTTATGATAAACCGGACAACCAGACGTAGTAAATTCTAATAATCAAAGGATTCTATCCCACCCATACCCCACACAAGCATAGGTAAACCACATAATATGCACCATAGTAGAATATGGCACAACTTCCATCCATGTTGGAAATCAACCATCAACATTGAGGGATTATCTTCCATTTCCTCCACCCCTCAGATCATCAATTTATGAGACGATTCCCAACTTATTAACATCATCTACAAACAATACCTATCCATCCATGTTGGTAGATTTTATATCTTAATCGCAATCATGAGGTTCATCATCCCCTGAGAGTGTCCTGGGGAAATTAATGGTGATTCCATAACAACACTGGAACCATGGTATGTGCTCATTTATATAGCAATTTCCATCTTGGGAGTCATAAAATCTTTGAAAATAATCACTGGATCCTTACCAAAAGGATCATTTAGTACTAATTGTAGCCTCTAATAACACCCATCAAAAAAGGATGGGTCATTTTTATCATTATCATAACCATATAGGGAATTTTTCTTCTACATGTTATAAGGTAAAAATGTATGGATGGAATCCCATATATTTCTCTAGCCAAAACAAAACTTCTTCTATTTGGGTCCCATTTTGAAAATATGATAGGAAACTCAGTCATGGTCATTGTTCAGAGAACACGATAGGAGAATGTTATGGTAAAGGAAATCATATATCACAGGGATTAAAATCTAAAATGAACCGATATGGAAAATGGTGTGAATAATGAACCTAATGAAAATAATGAAGGGTAATCCTGATGTGTTGATTGAGATAAAAACAAATCATTGTTTGATACACCTCAATAAATTCCATTTCTGTCAACATGACAGATATTTTGGATCATGGTGAAACTATAGATATCCACAACATGGAAAATATAACCTGAGAAGAGGTTGTTCTTGATGCTACATCCAAGGCTGCATACAACCGAATCCAAAGAAGTATAAAAATTGGGAACCTCTAAATTTCTATTTTCCTCCTATTTAGAGAAGCAATTACAAATAAATAGGGAAATGTGCAGCCACATCCCAATAATTCCCTAGAATATTTGATGGTCATTTCATAGGGGAAAATTTTCACATTATAGAAATGACATAAAAACACATAGATAACTCAATGAGGAGCTGTTTTGGTGAAATATTCCCTATTGGGAATCATCATCAGGATTATGTGAATATTACTCCATTTATAAGAGGAGATCCTCCAACAAGAGCATCATATGAGCATCATACTGGCTCCAGATCAAGGTATCCAGTCTATGTAAATGAGGAAGTCAAGAATGATCATGAATTTCCTCTATTATGTTAAAAACCACTCTCCTTCCATAGAAATTAGACACTCTTAATTTTAATTGATAATCATTGAGATAAAATGTAGGTTCCTGCTCATTGAGAACCATTCTCTCTTTGTATACAATATGCGGCTCAGAGAACAATACACATAGAGCTACATAACATAATCAAGACCCTAGATACTCTAATGGAATCCATGGAAGGGTGACATGAACATGTGAAGCCTGAGAGGAATCCATATCCTATGTAGGTGGATGACACTTTTCCCCACCCAATTTTGGAAATCATTCCTTATACACCTTTGAAGATATGGGAGACCCTAAACAACATCTCACACAATTCGTATCCTGATGTGGGTAGATGATGAGCCATCAATATCAATAGGTGGTAACCTAGATGAGGTGTTGTGTGTAGCCCCTAATGAGGCAATCCTTTATTTGGTACATGATTATTTCAACTGGGTGTGTTTAGATATGGTATGAAATTCGATATCAATTCCATTATAATTTCAACTACATGCTAAGGAAAATGACACTATTCATATTGAAAAATTACCTACAATGGATAATTGAGAGGGTTTCTGACATGATATCCTGATGGAGAGGAATATCATATACTATTAGTATCATTATCTAGTAGGATAAAATACTAGAAATATATGATGAAGAACTTTGGGATGAGTAGAAGATACCTATTTTAACAATGAATTATCCAGATGGGTTATATGATTACACATAAATGAAAAAATGTTTGGAAGATTCCATTTAGTGAACCCTATCAAAATCTCAACTCATAACCTCAAAAAAGGTGAAAATGATATGAAATGATGATGTAGTAGTTGTCTCTCTCATTCCCACTACAGCACACATTCAATCACCTAGGAAGGTCTTGAACCGACCACCTCCTCCTATTCTGTAAAAAATACATCAAAATAAGCCTCATTAATAAGAGAATTGACATAAAGGTTTATCATGATATGTGAAATGGATTAATAATTAATTTTCCTTTCAAAATTAATAAGTCTTGAATTATTTCCTCATAGTCATTGATAATGACCTAATCAAGATTCCAAAACCATTAAATCCCAATGAGGTCAACCTCATTGATCTTCTCATCAACTTCCCTTTCCATAAGAGGGTGGGTCATAATATATAGTATTTTTTCATTTTCAAAGATTTCCTTTAAGAAATTTTGGATTCTATATTTTTGGTTTTAGATAAAGTTTTGTAGAAAGTGGTCTATATAAGGATTTCCCATTAAAAAGAATACGTTGAATTTCAGAATATCTCACGAAGAAACAAATAGATGTTCGACAATTGGATGACTCAAAAAATAGTTGAAAGACATCATTCCATTCTAGGATCATATTCACGCGGACCCACAACTTTGCTTTCAACCAGGAGGGTAACATCGGATATGTGAATGAAATGTGGACATGACAATCAAAAGTATGAGGAAATAGAATAGGTGAGGTCATATTCTGCTCAAACACATTCTCTAACTCTTTAAAATTTCATCCCTACAACATTTGAAGCATGATCACTACCCCTCCAAATAGAACCCTAATTGGATGAATTTATCATATTTGGTTATCTAAAAATAATACAATTGAAATAAACCTTCTTTGAAGATGTATATGCCGAAAAATATGAGTTTCCCACACATAACCAGGGAGCATTATGTAACATGCACATGAACAGTGGATACAAGGAAAAAACGAGCATGATTAGACTCAATATTTTTATTATATACCCACATAGGACATATTTGTGGCTATGAACCATGGGAAACCATTCTAGAATTCCCAGAAGAGTTCTAGAGGTATTTTAGAGCCCTCCAGTATTTCCCATGCTCAATAGTATTACATGACCTCATTGAAAGGGTGGTATTGTCTCATCATCCTAGACAGTGTGGAAGGTTGGTATTACCAACTTTATTGGAATTACATGATCCCTGAACCACTTCACATTCATGAGTCCCATCTACCTCAAATTCCTTTTCTCCTGAGCCACATGTCATGCAGTAGCCCCATATCAAGGAGAACCAACCAATGGTGCAAATGTACGACATTAATATATAGCTTCCCAATTTCCTAACTAAGATTTAAATCCTATATGAAAACCATCATTCAAAATAACTTATAGAGAAACTCAATTAATCCCTATAGATCCCACATTAATACAAGACAGAAGTTGTATCTTTTGTTTATGGAGTAGAAAACATTCCATCAGAAATACATGTCTCAATTTCATTCACATATAGGATAAGAAAATGTTATTCCAAGGGAACATCAGGGACCTATATTCTCTGAGTACACTCAATAATGTTGATCTCTAAATGTACTTGGTCAATAATGGTTCTGGAATCAATGTCATATATGTTCATAACCTCAATAATATGGAATACGGTGAAGGTTAAATAACTCTCACAAAGCTTTCCATTCAAGGATAAGAAAAGTGTTATCAATGGGCTCTTAGGAATAATGATTTCAAATATGTTTTTGGGTATCTCACATTTCATACTGAGTTTGTGGTGCTCCAATGGGACACCATATAAAGTTTCCATCATGGAAGGCCCAAGTTACACGAGCACATAGAGGTACTATCATCATTCCATCAGTGTATAAATAACCCATAAATGGAATGTTTAACATACTAAATGGTGATAGTTTCACCTTCAAGACCCGAGCAGTAGCATAGAATGAAGCATGTTTCCAAAAAACGGATGGGAAACACCAAATCAGAAATGATAATATGGTGGATTTAGATCCCAATGTATGGGATACTGCCACTACATATCACTAGATCATGATCAAGAGAAACTATGTGCTCCACATAAATCTAGTTAGGGTGATATAACAAACTCTAGATTATATGCTCATTATTTCCCCAACAAAAATGTAAAAAAAATATCATCTCCATTAACTTTCTACAATAACTATGATTTTAGGGGATGCTAATATCTATTATCATGGACTCTCTCATCCTGATAGTGATATAGGAGACCCTAAATACTTAACATCATCTAAAAATTCATCCATATACTTACTGGAAGAATAATAAAAGTATATATTTTGTAACACCCCTTTTGTATTTGAGGAATGCATGTCTACCACCAGTAACATGATTTGGTAGGTTAATCCAGGAACTGACAAATCCCCATGACCAACACTGATTATTGTCTCCATTCCCCAGGAAGTGAAAAATTTTTACATTTATTTTCAGAATAAATTCAAATATTTTATCACATAGAACTATAGATAAATTCCTAGTGTGACCCTAGATGTAGATATGAACCATCTCGGTTTACCTGATGAGCATTTAGGTTTGAACTAGGAAGCCAACAGAATTCACCCCTCTCATTCCACCAATGTAGAGTTGGGAGTTGAAAAAATGATAAAATTTAACTATGTTTTTAGAATTTAAATATCCATGATGGTTCACCAAAATCATCCCTATTAGGAAAAATATTGTTAAGATTGGGGTCTGTATCTATTTTAGAGGACTTAATCGGCACTACCCAAAGGAAGACATCCCATTACCAATCACAGAACTATTCATCAATGCTATTTCTAGAACCCATTCCATTTACATCATGGATTAGTAATATAGGTACAACCAAATAATGATGGACCCTAAAGATGAATAAGACACTTCCTCTAGAGCACCTCATAATATATTTTTCTACTAGTTCATTCCATTTGGCTAAAAGAATGTTGGAGCCACTTTTCAATGTCCCTACAACATATCATTATGTTGATCTAGTGATGAATATATGAATGTTATATTGATGTCTTGGTGTTAAAATTTCTATAGTGACAAGTTCACATCATATATCTCCAAAAAGTCAGCATGAACCTATGATAGTATATTATTAATATAGGTCTAATGAAATTTTCCTTTGGTGTAACATCAGATATGTTTCTTGTCTTTTTAGTATCCTACTATGGAATCAAGAATGACCTAGAAGAGACTAGCGCTAATTCAGAATTTTCACCCCCCTAATATTAAATAACTGAGGGGACTCAAAGGTAACATTCCAAAAAGTAATGTTTCATATCCAACTTGGCCATAAAAGATCTCCCTTTCAAAAGGATAGTGAATAATTGAATCACCTCTCAATGAGATGATGAATTCCATGATTCCTTTATAATTATCAAGAAGTATTTACAACACACACTTGTTATGATGCCTCTAGTGGATGGGTGGATACTCTTCTTATGTGTGGCCTCCATGGGATTCTCAATAGGTCCTGTCCTCACATAAATATTTATGTGTGGAGTGAAAACAATATATACTACATTTGTAAAAAAAATTTAGATATTGAGACCTGATACTATGATGTTGAGAAGTAATTATTGTAATATTCCCCATAGTGTAAAATATGAATAATTTCATGTATAACGAAAAAGTTTATATGGTCTCTCGCATTGATCCAATCATGTACATACTTGACCATCCTCTATTGACTTGGTGAATAGAAAAATGGGTGGTCATTCTCTAATAATTTTACATTTAGTTTGTAACACATAAATTAATGAAAGGGAAATACCCTGTTGATTTTATCATGGAACAACCTGTATAAGAGAATACACCATTGGACACTATGATCCTAGATGTGGAGGACTTTTATTCCCATGAAACTCCTCAAACATGTGAGATTTTTATTTATGATGCATCTCTTGTCATATAGGAACAATTATTGGTAATATAAAGATCAATTGGTTTGTCTTATGAATTCAATATGACTATCAACACAATGTAGTTTTTCCTTACTCTTTCTCCTTATATGATGGCTAGAATAATTAAATTTTAAAATACAAATCCCACAATTTTTTGTTCGAACTGGCCATACTGCTGTTGATAGCCTACCTGCATAAGGGGGGGGGGGGTTATAAACATTAATAGAGTAGATAAATGGTGAATATAACATAAAAAAGAAAAATATGGTCCCTCTCATTGTCTATGTCAGGGAACTGATAAATGAGTCACCTTTTGATCTCATGTTCGTCATCTTCCATGAATATAGAATTCTCATGTCGAGGTGTTTGTTAATGTATTCAATGATTTGGCCAACCATGATCAGGAAGAATAAACCATACTTATCACACACTTATGAATGGTCACATTTGTCATTGTGTGTAATATAGAAGGAATCAATTTGATAAACACATACCTAGATCATGATGAACTAACATCCACCACTGGATGGATGGAGACCATATTTATTATCTCTAAAATGGGACTCTCTTGAAAAATTGTGCATGAAGGGAATATATTTGGAATTATAAAATGAAATTTACTAGATGGGGTAGTCAAAATAGTAGAAGACCCTCTAATAGAATATCTTCAATTGAATCCTCCTCTAATGAATAGAAGAAAGAGAGATTCTCACTATAAGGGAAAAATTATTTGCAGGATCAAGGGATGATCTTCATTCCGGAACAATGTGCTCCCACCAAATTAGGAGGCTAGACTGTTATTGAGAAACCATGATATATTACATTGTAGAATTCACTATGAAATTTCATGGATTTTAGATTCATGAAGACACCATATATCATCCCTCATAATTTCTACATATGGCTAAAAACTTCTGGCTATTTTTGTTATAGGGAATTATTATTGTGGGACCATATCCCCCAACCATAGTTATGTACATCAAGTATATCATTACTATTATCAACTTCATTTCCAAATGTTCTATGGAAATACACCTCAAAGAAATCTGGACGAAGAACATCACCATCTTCATAAAATCTGATATCATCATCAAGGTCATGGTCCCCCACACAATATTGAAATGAAAAAACACTCACTTATATTCAACCAAGTTTAAAAAATCCACCAGGAGTAAAATACAATGTCCAATAGCTCATATCACTATCATGTAGTGGAAAATGGATAGATAGATGCCTTTAATTAAAATATTTTAAATTTACTCTAGAATATGGTGAACAAGTATAATATATCCTTACTATAAAAAACATCTATTTTAATTATGGGCTACTATACAACCATGTGTATAGTTATATAAGAAACTCAATACTCATTGGTTTATCGAACCTACATTGTTTTTTTCGTATAATTATAGCATATTTTTTATTCAAAATACATTTGATTACAAATCAAAAATCAGAAGAAATAGACTTTGATTTGAATGGATCAAGGAGAAAAATTCCATTATATTATACAATAATGAATTCGATCAGAATTGGGTTTCAAGATCCTCAAAAAAAGGTTAGCCTCCATTCATTCCTCCGATGAGAACTAGTGTTGGTTATTCAGACCCCAATGATACCAGGAATGAATCCTCTAATACTGGAACCCAAATGAGATGGTTCATACATCATATATATGGTCTATCATAATGGATATTACTCATTGGACACAATATATTGGGATCATGTCACACCACCTATAAATGTGATGTTTAACAGTAAATACTTTACATAAGTTTTTTCAGGCATACCTTGCCAAGGATTCATGATATTAAACTACACAAGTTCATCCAGATCATGTAATGGAAGACCATATGGAATTCATCCTCGATGTATGTTATTAAAATTCACGACATCTCACATCCTCAAATAAACACTATAAACTACACAACATATCATATACTAAGCACTTGACGTCAAAATATATAGATCCAACCTAAAATAAAGATGTTAAGATGCACAACATTTTACATCCTGACCACATTATGTTAAACGGTATAGATCTCATCCTTACTAAATTATATTAAATTGCATAATAGATTTTCTCACTTCTTGATGTTAAACAACATGATAATAATTATCTCACTGAAAATTCACAACACACAATCTTTATATGTATGAAATAAGGATGAAATACTCCCACTGCTTGTGAAATCGGATCCACATAAGGAGTCTGTCCCTCATAGAAATATTTTTACCTTGATTCCACCCATAATAGGATACAATGGGATAACCAAAGCTCTATTTTGGACTCATTCAGAGTGTTACACCCCTTTCTAATCATGGGACTCAGGTACTAACCACAATATGGTAAACTGAGTGTTGGATGTCCTTAACAGAAAACATTAAACTACATGGGTTTTTAGAACTATGTATTGATTGATACTCAATTTAATGAGGTACATTGGGACCCCTTGATGGTATGTCATAGTGCACCCACCACATGATACAATATTACGTTTTTTTAGAATTAATTTCCTTTCCAAGTTATATGGAACCTTATTGTTCCTCATTTCTCACACTGACCATAGATCACATTAGTTTAGGAATTTTAGTAAGGTCTTCCCCACCCAAACAAGTCATAAAAGATCACGAAAGTTTCATAATTTTCCTAAATAAAAGTCCTCAAAACCCATATCATGAGTCCTTGCCACATGATGTTAAAGCAAAATGATTATTTACATATTATGACATAAAATTTCACATTCCTATAGACCTCACCCCAAAGGACCACTATTGATTGTGAAAATTCTCCTTCCGTATATCTATTCAATAACTATATGTGATATGATTCCTAAAATTATAGTAACCATTGTGACTACTAATTGATTAATCCTATGTCTAGTAGTAATAGGTTAAAAAATTCCCCCTCTCTTCCTATAGGCCATACATGAATATGATGTCTTTTTCGTGAACTATTTATGGATTAATTCCTATTACCATAGGATACATAGTTATGCCCATATTTTCATCCTTGGGTCCAGAAACAATATATAATTTTCATGTATGGAAGCCAATATCCTTAAGGCATGCTTTTGATATGCATGGTTCCATAAAAACTATGTGTTTCTTGATTCCTTTCCTCACAAGATACGTAGTGATGCTTAGATCTAAAATCATGCGGCCATCTACAGTAATAAATGGAATCAACTCCCACCTTTATATATGAGAATTTACTATGTATAGTACTTCTTATTCAATAAATATTTTTTTGGATGATGACCTATCATCATAGGATACATTGTGATGCATATATCTCTGATCCTTGGTCTAGCCACAACAACAGACCTGAAACAAATTCACAAAAAATGTAACACCCCAGGTAAATAAAGAGTATGATATTGTCACATTTATCCATATTGGTTAATAAAATATTAATAAAACTTTAAAGGGGATGCTATGATCGATGGCGTACCCAACACGCAACAATGAGTTTCTTGGGAATCTTAGGCTGCACTCTAATAATAAAATAATATTATTTTAAAAGGTAGTTAACGCCTAGTTGTTGTGATAGTGAGAATGAATAAAACTAACTACGAAATGAATATATATGTTTGTCAAATATTTTTACTTTTTACAATAAATGTTAGAGGATTAAAAATGTGAATGAATCCAATTTTAAGCATAAACATTTTAATATTCATTAAGAGGTCGGTTAACCGCCTTTTGATGGCGAACCTATTTTAAATCCACTTTTGGAGAATTTTAGGTGTTATATTTGAAAAAATAAAATTCTTCTATATAATAAGGTCATCAAAATATAAATTGTGTAAATTTTAGGTATTTTTCTGAAAAAGTACATTTTCTTTAATGAATAGTGCAAAATGTTGTATTTTAATTCAAAACCTCTTTTTTATCTAATTTATTTATATTACTATATTATATTTTAAATTTGTTTTAAATTGAAATTAGAATATATTTTTACCATTAAATCCAATGCTGTTCATTGGAATTAATTTCACTTTGAAATTGGACTTAAACTGCTGTCAATCTTTTAATATATATTGTTTTTAAAAACACACTATTTGTTTTGACAGCAGGAATTAATTATGAAATTAATTAATGCCACTCATATGTTTTAAATTTTGTAAAATAGACATAATTTTTGAATGCATAATATCAAATATATCCTAGGGTGAATTTTTGGTAATTTTCTGAAAAACATCAATTTTTGATGAATAGTGAAACCACTATGTGGTACTTATAAAAACTGATTTTCCGTTTAAAAGAAAATTTTCCACCTTTGTGTTTTTAATTTCAAAAATCCGACAAACTTGGATTTCATTAAGAAGTAGAATGTGGTTCAATGGGATTAAAATAATTTTTTGGTGAATAGAAACTTATTAAGTTTTTTATCGCGATTAGAGGTAATTAGTGTAGTTTAATGTAAAAATAATTTTTTAATAATATGAAATGACCTAGAAACATGTCCTATCCTCATTGGATGAGTCATGGAAAACCATAAAAATCCATTGGTCAACTTGGGGACCCCATGGATTCACTTTGGTTGGAAAATGACATAAATACATTTTTATTTAATGTTAAAATTAAAATGACACAAACATGAGTTGTGTTACTAAAAAAAATTTTAAGTGGGGTTATACAAGTCATATTTTTTATTATACATACTCATTTTATGATAAAAAGTTTTCCTACATCATAGTATTTTTTTATAATTTTTAGACATTAAATAAATTAAATTATTTATGACATCATGATGATGCAGCGATGACCTCATTATTTAACGATTTAAATAAAATTGAAAGATAATGTAAAATCTAAGACCTACACATGTCCAAAACCTATTGTATGGGAGGAATTTGAACCCATATAACCTTATCCTCTAAACACAACAATGTGGGACCATTAAAATCTGAAACTCATTCTAAAATAAAGTAACATTTCTTTACTTTCCAAGAGTGCCCCTCCTCTCCTCTTATAAAAGGCCCCCACCTCTACCTCCTTAACCACACTTCCAAATCCTTTGGCTCGGCCAACCCCTTACCATTATGTCTCTACACATCCATATATAACTCTTAGAGCCTCACTTTGGTTAGAAGTCTTCCCAAGGAAGCCTTTGAGATCAAACCAAAGGGAGTTACCCTATTTTAAGGTAATGTCTTCACTTGAGTCCTTTTGTTTTATTTTTCTTCTCCACCCCCATAAACCCTTTTTATTCCTTTATTTTGTAACAACACCAGTATATTCAATATACTAGGGTGATTTTATGTTATGTATTCTAGCTACACTTACAGACAACATCGTCTAATGGTTAAAGAACATATTGTTTCTGTGGATGGAAAATTACTGCCTCACGAAACGATGATTGTTCAATCTTCTTTTAACACCTTTCATGGTGGCCATTATGATGTCACTACATTTATATATGATATATAATATTTTTATCTTTTCCTTAAGATTATTTATTTTTCATTTATGGCATACCTTTATGGATTCCATTATGGGTATACGCGATATCTTCATTTTATGATATGCGTACTACCTCCCCCTCAAAGTGATTTGATTCGTTAATACCATATGTGTTACATATAAATTATATATTTAATTATATTATATATGATACCATACTGGAATTAAAATTCTATTATGTATCATTATGTTTTAACTCAATTAAATATGAAATAGAAATGGATGTAGCGTTCATGCATATGTATGGCTTACCGTCTCCATGAATGGTGCATTTCATTTCTTACCTCTAAATGTTATGTAATATTATAAATGAATATATATGATATATATGATATCTAAATCATGAATAAAATCTGGATTTAATGTATATTTTACCACATGAACAACTTGTAATTATAAAGAGTTTATTTTTTTGACTCAAGTACCAATGATCGTTAAAACGACCATTATTAACTTAAATAATAACACAGTGTTCATGACATGGAAATAAGGGATATAAAAAGAATAATGAACTTGAAAAAGGTTCTTATGGAAGTAAAATTTAACTCAAGTTTATTATTCAGGAGATTAAAGAACGATCGAGTCATGTCGGACCCGAGGTAAGGGATCCCACCCCTCTCTTTCTATTTAAGTACACTCTTTTATGTCATTCCTTTTAAGATCATCTTTCTTATGATTGGGATGTTCTTTTATATTACTCTTACTGTAATTTTTATTTTCATATGATGAGAGACCATATTTTCTCTCATCAATCCATTTTGGAAGTTTTAATTGGTGTCGTTAGGCTGATGAGTTTTCGTAAGGGATTTTTCTTCTCACTTTTAGTCTCGTGAGATTTATGCTACATTTTCCACCATTTCCTTTGAGTGGTGTATGTAAACCCCATTATTATACTCTTTGTGTAATATAATTTCATTTATGGGTATTTACATATTTATTGTATGACCCTTCTTCAATGGGGTGTATGTTTCGAAAGTTACCCAAGTCGGTAAGGGAACCTTTCACCCTCCTCTTTTTAAAAGACTTATTTTGTAATGTATTTTAATTCACATACTATTAGGTTGGGATATGTTCTTATATATCCTTATTGATGTAAATTTTATGACCATGTGATGAGATACCCTTTTTATCTCTCATCAACTATTTTTCTGAATTTGGATGTGATGCCGTTAGGCTGTCGAATTTTTGCAAGGGAACTCCTTAACCCAATTTTAATTCTTTGGAAAAAACATGTACACCTTGAATATGTCGTTCTATGATTTTGTGTGAATTTCCTCTAATTATTTTACAATTAATACAAACTTATATTTCATGTATTTGTTTGTCCCACATAATTATGTAACTAATTTATCCTTAATCCAAGGATACCGTCATTGTATGGGACTTCGTCTCAATCTCCTTTCATTGAGGCATATTTTGTTTTTTAAACAACCTTCTTTTATACGGTGTATAAACCCCTTTGAATTTTACATTTATTCAAAAGGAATATTTTTTTATACGAAGATTTTACTAAACGACAAAAGGGAATGTTTTTGTCGTACGTATGCGGCGACAACAACTTCTCCGCTGCCGTGATCATTATTTGAGTTTTGGCTTCCTCTACAAGACATACCTTTTTTAAAATGAAAAATAAATACCATGTTTTACTTTTATTTTATTTTGGAATTGATGATGGTTTTCATAATGTTTTTATTATATCAATATGTTGTGTTTATATATTGTGATTTTAATGTGGAAATGTTATGTTTCCTTTATGCATGTTTTATGTGATACGATTATGTTATGGTTCTTGGGAATTGTTATGAATACGGGTGGTTCTGTGATAAACTAAGGGCGGGTGCACCCGATATAGCTCTCCAATGCATTTGGTAACGTGAAGGGGTGAAACGTTAAGGTTTTTCTGAAGAGATTTAGGGAATATACTGTGGTGGGTATTCCAAACGTAACCAAGAGGGTTACTCACTACGTAAGAATGTTATTAATGCCTCAAGTTTCCTTTTATGTCTTATGATTTCTATGATTTATTCATGATTTGATATGCCTATGTTTTATGTGTAATGTATGATTTCATTGTTATGTATATATGAACTCATGTTTCCTTTCCATATTTTTATAACCCTTACTGAGATTTTTATGCTCATCCCAAGTTTTTTTTGAAATGTTTTTCACAGGTCAATGGAAAGGTACATGATATGATGATAGTGTCAAGGAAGTTTCAAGAAAGAATCCATGATTTATTTTTAAATATGTTTCCGTTGATGGGAAAAAATGAATACTATCTTTTATGTAACCACTTTGTTTAAATGTGGAATGTAATGCAAGTTTTATGATCTAATTCTCTAAAATTCTAAACATGAAAAGATCCACAATGTGTAATCTTATAATAACTCAAGATTAAGTAAGGTTTAAGGTTGGGGCCTTATAAAAAACATCATAGGAGTGAGGTCATTAATTCCCATTCATCATGCATACAACATAGATCTTCATATGGATTTCCCTTTCACATAATATATCATGTATCATTTTCATGTTGGTTCCAATGTCCTTAACACTTGACATTAAACTACACAGAAAATGTCCTCACCCCATGACAATAAACAGCATGTAAATTATCCTTACTACATGACATTAAACTGTAAAGAGAAACACTTTTCCCCACTACACAAAGCTGAATAGTTCTGACTATCACCCATTTTTCATACATTAATTACCACAACATTGAGAACCCAATAATCCAAAGTAAGGTTTGCTTCAAACCCATTTTAATAACACCAATTAATAAATATCACGTCATTCTATAGGAACCTCAGGTTTTTATAGACCATTAATGGCCCTTTAAAAGGATACCTAGCTTCACGGAACCATTTTTGACAATTCAAGTATTCCACTGTCTCATGAATTTTTGAATATTATCATTAACCTAATAATTCAATTATTTAAATGGTATTTCCAATCATCATGAGCTTTGACATCACCGGGGTTGAAATCATCACCTACATGTATTCTGGGCCATTCTCAGAATGATTGTTTAGAATTAGTACACGTGGTATAATAACATCCATTTTGGATATACAAAATTTTTATCTTCTGCGAAGAATAGTATTGGTGTACTTTTGAACTGAGATACCCTAATCAGTATATTGTGAAACATCCACCAAATAATGTTCATGTGCTTCAAAAACATAAACTTCCTAAAAATTGGTCAATGTTATTCGGCCTTAAACTCTATCCTATAATGGAACAAACCACATGACCATAAACTAAATATAAAAGAGATACCAAAATTTTTTTGGTTGAAAACCAAAAAATAGTGGATTGAGAACAATTCCAGTCTTCACCCACTAAACTCTTCATCATTATATTTTAGGAAGAAATTAGTGAAAACTTTTTATTCTATAATGCTCATAGGGACTACTTTGTCTCCCTTGTAAAAGAGATGTAATTTTATCTGATTTAGAAAAAAGTTATAGAAATGACTTTTCACATATTCTAATTTTTAGAACACATTCGTTAGGATTTGACACAATCATTATGCTTCATGAACACTTTTTTGGGTAGTATAAACTCTTTAAATCACACTTCATGATTTGAGATCCCAATATTGACGTGATTTATCATGTAACTTGGAAAAGATACCCATCTTCAAGGTACCCTTTTTTTACTATGCATGTATCCTTGTGGAATAATTATATGTTCCTAAGGTCTTAAAAAATATACATCACTCTAAAAAGAGTTATTTTCAATCCTTGGTATTCATCACATCATAGTGATATAACTCAACACCTTAGTGTGTTCTAGTCCATTCTTGATGTATATTTTCATGACCATCCTTATGAAGTACGAACTGTGGAACATGATTCACAATCCCCATACTAAACTATTCTAGATGAGTCATAATCCCCTATTTTATTTCACCAAATTTTATACAAATTCTCATGGAAGGAAGGTTACATTCTATTCTATAATCGTTGATGGCCAAAACCTCGTGATTCAAATCTACATGGAATAAGGATCGTGTTTCACAATTTATGAGCCGAGCAACCCTAGTGTTGTAGAACCCTTGTTAGAATTCCTCCCATACCCATACTAATTATATAGATGTTTTATTCTTCATTAATGTTTCATGTCCCTAAAAAATGGGGGAATATCATCATTTCATGACCATGATACTGATGCATAAAGGAGTTTTCCTACTAACTCGATGAATATCCTCCTTTTGATAAGGGTTAATCAATCCTTTTTATCCTTGGAAACACTATGGTGGAACATGGAGCCTTATGGTGTTATGGTTTATCCCCGTAATGTCAACCTCATTCCATGTTCACTATGTCAATGTTCTATGTAATGAATTATATAACACATATTCCAACTAATCAGAAAGACCAACAAACCCTAATATTTCTTACTTGTCCAATATTACCCCCAATAATATATTTTTACCCATTGAAAATAGTGTGTAAACCACTATTTGACAATACTAACAATGCTTAAGGGATTTGAACTACCAAATAGAGACATATCCTCCTTACAGGAAAGGATCTTTTTTCCTCATGAGTCATGAAAAACCCACGACAGACCTCAAAACCCTATGGTTTTTTGGGTCATTCATAGCATGTATTCAACATATTCTGATATAATTGATCATGTCATGGAAGTATATCATTAAACAAAATGTAATCTGAGGGCGTAGGATAACAGACCATAAAATACAATGATAGAATTTCTGGGCTAAATACCCTAAACTAAAGTTATATAACGTCTGTGCTAAATGACCCAAAACTATTGTAATATAATGCCTATGCTATATGACCCTAAACTACAGAAATAGAATGTATGAGCTAAAATAACCTAAACTATAGTGATATAATGTCCATGATAAAAGACCCTAAAATACACTGATAATATTTTTGGGTTCAAAGCCCATAATCTACATCACAATAGTGTCATATCCAACAATAAATAAAAAATTTATAATCCCGACAATATATCCTTGTAAAAAATCAAGCTACATTAGCCAAGGCTATCATATTCTAAAAAAGAATGATAGATCATTCTCTAGGATATATATTATAACAAAATTATCAATTTGGGATCTCGGTGATTTCAAAATAGTTGGAGAATATATATTAATAAATACTCTCATGTCGGTACACATTCATGAGAATATCTCAATAAGAATTTGTATTTATTTTACTATTCAAATCCAAACATTCTGGTGTAATTGACATTATAAAAATGATGGGTACCATTTATGATTTGTATATATCAAACCAAACATCAATGGATACAATTAATGGTGATAACATGATACTGGTAGGTTAACATTTTCAATTTCTCAAAATCACGTCCATGTCCCCACTGACATCTCGCCTAAGAGGGAAGTTTGTTACACCTACCAAATGAGAATCAAAAAATCCACAATGAATTAAATTCCAAGGCATGGGAATTATTTCCCCACAAAACAACGGATGATTAATGTATCCATCATCAGGTGAATCGCCAGATCCTCTTAGAGACATGCGATCAAATGACCTGTAAAAGGTCATGATAACGGTCATGCATTGAAAATATCCTTTGTAATATATCAAAATTACCGATGAAAAAGCCAAGTTATTCTTGATATGACATCCCCCATAATCTTTTACCTCTCCCCATAATCCGGATAGGCTCCCCTCAGGTAATTAAAATTGTCCACATTAGAATTCTTGAAAAACCATCCAAAATAACATTGAAAATAATGAGAAAAATACCCAAAAGAAAAGATCTTATTCCATTCATAAAATTGTTGTGATGCATCGCCAATGAGGATAATTATTTTCATGCACAACACTGAATCAAACTCCTGAGATACCCTCCATTTTGTTTAATAAAATATTGAAATAAAAAGTGAAAATATGGGAACCTCTTTGGTCCTAAAACATAATGTGATATGTTCAAGGTGATTATCAAGACACCATGAGCACTCCGCATCTTGTATTCCTCATCTTAAAAATCCTACTAGTGTGTCTTCATTTTCATCCAAAAGGAATCAGACATGATCATGAAACCTTGTCATCCCCCTGTAGCTCTATAATGACAGTCATATTCAATTTTCCATGAAATGATTTCTCATTGCATTGTAACATAATTGATTATGTGACACATCACCAAGAGGAATAGTGGTTGTCTCTAAAAACTCTCTTAACACCTCTTCAAATCCCTATAACTTGAAAAATGGACATGAAAATAAAAAGGATAATGATGGAATCCTCTTTAATTTGTAAAACTCACATGACACATGTATGATATCTGTAACATGGTGTCACAAACCCTTCATCACGAGAGCTTGATTTTTTGATGGACCCATGGAAATTAATCCTCATATCATGAAAGGTCTTATACATGTTTCATAAGATCACATAATGTTCGTTCAATAGGCACCATGATTTCATGGGGGCACTTGGACATGTCAGTCTTAAAACATGATTGTCCCTTTAAATGATGGCATGATTTGTAAAGACCAAATTAGTTTAAAATAACCAAATAAATGATTCATTTATTGTATGATCTTACAGTAGTTTAAATCCATGTGATACCCCAAGAATGACATATCCTAGGAACTGATTGAATACATTATATCAAATCCATCCACCGACACCATCATTGATATGTGAAATATTTTCTGTGCAAAGTGACCCATAATCAGAATGTTGATGCCAATAAATCCCCCACCCCAGCATGAGAAATTCATGTAATTTTCCTTCTAACCTCTCACAATAACACATTTGAACCCTGGTATAATTCTTAGAGCAACTGATCTAGAGAAGAGAAAATCTTCCCATCAGGTAAGATGCAATGTACAACATGTGTGATCATGAATCTTTCATAAGCACATTGTGTGATCACTGATATATCACAAGAAGTACTTCTAGTGGTCTAAGAGAATAACATCTTAAATGTCTAATAGGTCCAGAGAGACTTAAAACAATATCACACTAAATATATCTAATGGATTTGAAATAAAAGGTTTAAAAAAAGAATAAAATTGGTAACCTTATGAAAATAACATATACGATGATCCTTATGAGCATAAAATGAACATATCATATCATGAGATAGAACCATGTTATGTCACCTAGATCTCACAACGCTCTATTGGTATGCTATTTTGATCATGCGAGATACTTTGTATATGTCAAATAAAGTCTCATGGTGCACCGTGTATATCATCCAAGTCTTGTAATTCCCTTCACGCTGTCCATTAAAAACATTAAATGCCATTTCAAAAATTTCATCCTACTCTGTAGAGACCCCAGTACATGTCATATAAGTCTTTAAATAGAAACCAAGTATGTCGAATGGATCCCCCAATTTACTTTGGGAAGGTTGGATAGATCTCATGATGACGACCATACATGTCATCCAAGATCATGTGTCACCCACAAGATATGTCAAGTTGACTCTACCACAACACTCCAATAGTTTCATTTGTATTCATAAAAAAACTTTTGAAATTCATCCAGATCATGTAACGCCCTCTATGTATGTATTCCAGAATCATGTGATATATTCTAGGATACACCATCCAGTCCTCTTGATGTCTTTTGGACAAGTTATCCTTGTTCACGTGATATCCATTAGATATTCCATCATGGTTATGAATCATCCCTTGGAAAGGATAAAAAGATCATGATATTACCTTTGGAAATCTTATGAAGACATCATTTGATAGGAAATTAAACAATCAATTCATGTCAAGAGGGTATCCAAAAAGGTAAAGTAGACTACCAAACTAGGTTAGACGAACATCCTGGGATTTGATAACCTTGTCCATAATTAGGGTGTATACCCTTATTATAATATATAAATTAGTGTTTATGCCCCAAACAATTGAACTAATAAAATAATTATTCATTGAAAAATCAGGATACATAGGATGCCTTCTTGGGACTGTGCTCAAGTGGGAACCCACTTTAGACCAAGTCCATCATGCCTTCGAAATTTTGACCATCAAGACACAATAATTTCTATGTGATGATAAATCTATATCATCCATTAGCTAACTGAGAATCCAACTGAACAATTATGACTATATTTCTTCATAATCAGGATACATTGGACGCCTCCGAGATTCCCTAGCTCCATATTAAAAACTCACAATGGATGTTAGACCACATATGCCATACATCCACATGAAGTGAGGTTAATTACATCTTATACCTTGTTTCTCACACCGAGAATAGCTCATTTTGGAGTAGGGAGGTTCAATATTCATATCATTCCCATTGTGAATCTACATAAACATGTTCATTCCCAATACATAATCCATGTATCCCCATGTAGTGAGGTTGATTAAATTTTATACCTTGTTTCTCATACCATTCATAGCTCACGTGGGAATAGGGTTGTCCATATGTCATATAATCCACATTTTTAATTTCCACTATCCAGGTAAATATTTAAACATAAGCCCTAATGAGTGTCCTGATATAGATGTGCCCCATATTATGGAATCTACCTAATGGTGTATCCCAAGGTAATAAAGGAAAAACATTATCTATGACTCCTACTATAACAAGGATATTTATGATGCCTCCTCAGGACTCAAGCTTAAATATATTATGCCTATGAGCCCACAGATATGCTTATTTCACAACAAATTAAACTATATGGGTGTAATGAACTAGATGGTTTTTGATTCCCTCCATAACACAAAATATTTAAGGAATCTCATAACGTCTCCAATCCACCACTCAAAATATTTAATGCCTATGTTCATAAAATTAAATTATGAAGCACTTGGTTATGTGACCACATTTTATTAGAAGATATTAATTAATTCGAAATGGATGGAGAAATATGTATACATAAATATGAATTTAATAATGAGATTCTCATGTTCTGTACATAAAAAAGGATCAATTATGATCATGTTTAGGGGAAAAAGTACCATATCATGATTAAAAATATATTCAAAAAATATATTGAATCTATAATATATACTTGTAGAAGGAAAAAAACCCCAAAAAAGGATGATGAAGTCGACCTACAATCCTCTCATCCAATGCATGTCCCTATGTTACGTTGTATCTAAAACACCAACTAACCCCCATCCTTTGGAATGTAGGTCTATAGAACTATTATGGATGGGGGAACCATTGGGAGTTTCTATTATGACTGTAAATGGTTACTTAATACTAGTGACTGTGAATTAAATAGAGCCCCTCCCAATCAATCATCAGTACAAAATAAATTCTCTACAATTTTCCTATTTACGCTCCAAACAAAAATGGTGATCCCAATATGATCTTATTCAAAATTGACATGTTATTCCCCGACCCCTGTCACCCAGAGGCAGTGAATTATTACATAAAAATGTCATGATAAAAAAAGATCAAGTCTTGAATGACCGGTTAGTTTTTTAGCCTTGGCATCACTACATAAATTCAAAAAGTTTACATTACTTCATAAAATGAAAAACTACAAAAACATCTTGTCTACATATACCACACTTATATCCCCTATTAATATCCATGTAGATCATTCATAAAATACATTTTCACATCCTGGGAAAAATAAAACATTGAATGGGGTGAGCTCAGATGCCCAGTAAGGATAACATTATAGAGGAAACATTCATAAATAAGCATAAACAATTAAGGGAATGTATAACTAGAACATAAGATATTTAAACATGAACTTAAACATAATATAAAATAAATAAAATGAAATAATGTCATTTAATTATTCACATAGATATTTTACTAGTTTAATAATCACATTAAATATCAATAACCACTTTTATAATGATGAAATACAAAATTCCAGACTATCATAACCACATAGTCAAGGCCTTGTGCCACGACAAAAAATAATATTTTTTTAAAGGCCTTGTGCCAATACTCTAGTTTTTATCATGAGACCTACTGATGCATCGATGAGCTATAGTAGGCTCCACCTGTCACTTATTAAGTCCAATGCATTCCTCATGTGAACAGGTTTAAACATAACATAAACATTCGTATAAAAACTAGCATAAGAAATGTCAATATTTTCTCCACAAACCATCAATGGTAAAAAAATAACACACCCACTGTCAAAAATATCTCAAAACCTTCAATAAAATATGGAAGTTTTGTATCATAATAAATCAACTTCAAATAAGCATAAAATTCATCAAAGGATGTTGACATAGATGAAATCAAAATTATTTGAGAGACATATCTCTTTTTTTAAATCATTTAAAAGTCACATAATTATAAAAGTAAGTATTTACTTTGAAAATATTATTATAATCTTTTAAGGTATTTTTAGACAATTTTATAATGGTGGAAAATAGATGCACCCTCTGTATAAGTCAAAAAAATACATTCTTACCTTAATTTTGTCAACAAGTTTAAAAAGGACCTTGATTGAAAACGACGAAAAGATTCCTTTATAAATATCTTATAAAATGTCAACATGGGTATAAATGACTTTAACCTATAGTTTATAAAATAGTAAGAATGATTTGAAATTCATTTTTATGAAACATGGATGTGGATGAAAATGAGGTCCGAGTATATAATTATGTATAAACAACCTTCGATAATGAAGAGATTGTGAAACAAATCCTTACATTTTAATTTTCGTTGGTCGATGGTAGGTTCAAATCCTGTATAATAGTGAAATAATTGTTATTAAATTATACAAGAATCATATACAATAATATGATATGATATATGATCTTTTCACTTTTCTTTATTAAAAATATCTTTGTATTATCGTTGTTTCGGGTGTTAATTGTTTCGTTTTCCTTTATATGCTTTGTTACGTAAGCCTTGTGTGTTATGGATAGGTTGTATCTTATTCATATATATAATGATATTATAAGTACCCAGAATTAAAACATTACATAATATTGAATTGGATAAATTATTCACATTGAGGATATTTTTAGGTTAAGAGTTTTAAGGAATTAAAACATAAATATTACATCGTAATGATTTCAACGTAGTCACATCTACATAGTTTCAATTTTTTTCAAAAAATAATAAATCATGAACAAAATATTCATGTATAGTTCCATGTTTTAGATAGCATGATAATTTCATGATCACATCCAGGACCCTATTCCACTTTATGTCATGTGAAAAACTTTTCAAAAACATGGGAAGAGCATAAAAAGCTCTGTAAGGGATATAAAAATACTGAATGAAAACATTAGTCAATGTATTCATAAGAATCAAGGAAATCATACTTTACTCATAAAACATAAGAAATTTAACATACCTCATGAAATCATAAGATTTATGAATAACTCATAGAAATCATAACACATAATGGTATCTTGGGGAATTCATAACATTCTTACGTAGGGAGTAACCCTCATGGTTACCCTTGAAATACCTATCACAGTATATTCTCTAAATCTATTCAGATAAACCTTAGCGTTTAACTCCTTCATGTTACCCAATGAATTGGAGAGCTATCTCGGGCTCACCCACCCTTTGTTTACCACGGAACCACCCGACATCATAAACAATGCCCAAGAACTATATAATTGTATCACATAAAACATGCATAAAGGAACATAACATTTCCACATTTTAATCAAAAGATATCAATACAACACATTTTTATAATCAAAACATTATCAAAACTATTTTCAATACCAAAACAAACGAAATGTAAAACATGGTATTTATTTTTCTTTTTAAAAATGATATGGCTTGTAGAGGAAGCCGAAACTGAAATAATGGTAACTGCGGTGGAGAAGTCGTTGTCGCCGCATACGTATTACAAAAACATTCCTTTTGTCATTTAGTATTACACTTTGTGTATAAGTATTAATTTTTAATGAAATTGAAAGCTAAAAGGGTTTTATACTCTGTATAAAATAATGGCGTGTAGAAATAAAAAGATTACTCAATGAAAGGAGATTGAGACGATGTCACGTACATAGATAGTACCCTTATATTAAGGATAAATCAATTACATAAAAATGTGTTAAAATATAAATACACTCAATATATCTATATACTAAGTGTAAAACAATCAGTGGTCATCCACACATATTCATATCATGACATAATCAATAAGTAGAGGTTTAAGCCAAAGAATTGAAATTGGGTAAAGAAGTTCCCTTATAGAAATTATATAGCCTAACTACGTCACCTTAAAATTCAGAAAATGAGTTGACGAGAGATATAAAGGTTATATCATAACTTTTAAAACAAATTACAGCAATAAGGATATATAAGAACATATCCCAATATTATAATATGTAAATTAAAAGACCTAACAAAAATAAGTCTTTTAAAAAGAAGACGGTGAAAGGTTCCCTTACCGATTGGGTAACCTACGAAACATACACCCCATGAAAGAAGTACCATACAATGTTGATGTAAATACTCATAGATGGATTTATATTACTCAAAGAGTATAATAATGAGCAGTACATACACTGATCAAGGGATATAGTGGCAAATATATCATGAATCTCAGAGGAATAAAATGTGAGATAAAAACCCATTACCTCGTTGTATCAATCATGTCATATGACCAAAAGATAATAAGAACCAAATGAATGAAATAATACCCTGAATATAAATATAATCATGATAATATATATCAAATTTTAGTACACAATACACCAAATGTAGTAAATAATTGGCGAACAATTGAAGTCTCATTAAATTAAAAGTTAGATAAGAAATCCCCTTACCTCAAGTCAGACGTGTCTTGTTCATTTCATTATATTCCAGAATAAAACAAATTGGCCAATTTATAATTACTTAAGGACTTCGTTTAAAGTTTATTATTCAATTCATATCATATATTATAATGTTATAATAATTAGTTATTTATGTGAATTCATATCATACGTTTTGTTGATGTGCGGTACATGAGTCAAAAATAAACTTGTTTAAATAGAATTGTCCATGTAGTTATAATTACATCTTCTCCAAAATAGTATTTATGATTTAAATATCATATATATCCAGTATATCTTCATTTAATTCAATTCCATAACATTTGGATATAAAAAATGAAATTCACTATTCATGGAGACGGAAGGTCGTACTAACGAATTAACGCTACTTTCATTTCTATGTCATATTAAAGGAATTAAAACTAAATGATACATATATATATATATATATTATATTTACAGTATAATATATATTTTATATAGGCAAAATAAGTTAATTTATTACATTATTTATAAATTCCATGTTTTTCATGAACGAGTCACATCACTTTAAGGGGCGGTTGTCCACACTTCCTCAGATGAAATTATCACAGTTCCACAACATTAAAAGCCTAACGATGTGATTTAAAAATAAAATTCAGAAGTATATAGAAAAAATAAATACCATATATATCATATAAAAATACATTGACATCATAATGGCCACCATGAACGGTGTTAAAAGAAGATTGAATAATCATCGTTTCGCGAGGCAGTAATTCACCTACCACATAAATAGTCTATTCTTTAACCATTAGATTGGGGTGTGTGTAAGTGTTGGTAGAATACATATCATAACAAAATACTAGTATATTTTGGATAATGGTGTTATTATGGGATAAAATAATATTAATATAGTGGTGATTGAAGAAGGAAAATAAAATAAAGATACTCGAGATAAGTAATTACCTCTAAATCGGGCAACTCCTTTTGAGTTGAGCCAAAGGCTTACTTGGAAAGACTTCTGCCCAAAGTGAGGATTCTAGGAGTACTATAGAGATTTGGAGAGATAATATGAGCAGAGGTTGGATCATACAAGGGATTGAGTGGTGTGGGTAAGGGGGTAGAGGATGGGGCCTTATATAAGAGGGAGGAGAGTTACTTTTGGCAAGTCTTGAAATGTTACTTTATTATAAAATGATTTTCTGATTTTAAAGGTCCCACAATGATATATTTCGAGGATAAGGTGGTAATGGTTCGAAATACACCCATCTAATAGGTTTTATACTGGTATAAGTCTTAGAGTTTACCTTATTCTTTCATTTCATTTAAATTGTTCATTAATGAGGTAATCACTACATCATCATGGTGTCATAAATAAATTTATTTATTTAATGTCTAAAAAATAAAAAAAATAACCTGATGTATGAAATATTTTCAGTTTTACAATGAATATTTATAGTCTAATCGATCATTTATTTAAACAGAATAAAAATATGTTTACTTAGGTGTTACATAGTTTGGTTATATTTTCCTTTCTTTAAAATTAATATGATAAAAGGTCACTATCACACAACACTGATTCCATGGGGTCCCTATGTTTGCACAAGGAATCATATGGTCGGACAAGACACAAAAATGATTATCTTTACACATGTTGGGGTCATTTTTTATTATTATCATATTATTTTATTACTCTTTACTACCTGATTACTAATTAATAATGATAATTAAAGATAATTATTGTCCTTACTATTCATAATGTCCAAAAACAAAAGAGTCTTAATTACATAATATGAACCTTCCGATTCCAAATATTGATTCAATGTCACCAAATTCCAAATATAGAAATTAGAGTAATTAATTTTAAAATAATTCTCATTGTCACAACCAAAGACGGGTCTTTAAGAAGTAAAATTTTTCAAAAGATTGGCTTGTTTTTACATCCAATTCAAAAGTGAAATTATTTCCAATGAAAAAAATTGTATTAATTGATAAAAAAAATAATTAAATTACACTTTAAAACAATTTAAAAGTAAAATCTATCTATATAATAAAATTAGATGAAAAAGATGTTTTGAAGTAAACTGCATTATTTTTCACTATTCATTAAAAATGATCATTTGTTAGAAAAATACCAAAAAATTATCCAAAGTAAATTTGATATTCCAAATTTAAAAATAATTTCAATTTTACAAAATTCAGAACAAATAAGTTTTATAAATTAATTTTATAACTAATTGTCGCTGTCAAAACAAATATCGTGTTTTTTAAAAACAATATTTATCAGAAGATTGACACTTGTTTATGTCCAATTTCAATGTGAAATTAATTCCAATGACCACCATTGAATTAAATGGTAAAAATATATTTTAACTAAAATTTTGACTCAATTAAAAATATAATCTAAAAATATAAATAAATTAAATTAAAAGGAGGTTTTGAAATAAAATACAGCATTTTAACTATTCATTAAAAAAATGAACTTTATCAGAAAAATAACATAAATTTACACAAAGTAATTTTTTATGTCCTGATTATAAAAAAGGATTTTTTTGTCATATATAATATATAAAATTGTAAAAAAGTGGATTTAAAAAGGATTCTCCATCAAAAGGCGTATAATCGACCTTTTAAAGAAGATTAGATTATTTATTCTTAAACTTGGATTCATTCACATTTTAAGCCTCTAAAATTTATTGGGTTAATGTAAAAATATTTAAAAAACATATATAATCATTTCTCAGTTATTTTTCTTCATTCCCACCATTAAAATGGATAGACGTTAACTACCATTTGAAATAATATTATTATATTATTAGTGTGCAACGTAAGACTTCAAAGAAACACATTGTTACATATTTGGTACACCATCGAACATAGAATTCCATTGAAAGTAATATTAATAATTTATTCACAAATATTAATGAATATTAAAATTTTATATTCTTTATTTACCAAGAATGTTACATCCTTCCCCCCTTTTGGGAAATTGCATCCTCGCATTTTTAAAATTGGGCTCAGAAACCTCAGTGAAAGCCTTACATCAGAGAAGGAGTAAATTAAACTATCTCATTAAAAGAAAGAAAGAAAAGTAAAAAGGTCACTCGAGACAATAGATACTAGGATTCCATGGAAACATGGATATGGAAAAGAAAAGAAAGGGTCATGTTCTGAATGAGAGTGATAGAAAATATGTTTAGGAGAAATTTAACCACCAGAAAATCACAAACTTGTGATGGGTTAAACGGCATTTGATTCCCCAGTAGGAAAATTTTATAGACAACATTTTTGTATTAAGTTATTTTTCAATGAGAAATTTACTTATGAGAATAACTAAAACATAAGTAAACCTACTTACTTGTCTTGTAGACTTTCATTTCTTACATGATTTCTTACACAAACTCATACTCTCTCCAAAAGATGAGTATTTAGGATTAATTTTTCACATTAAGAGTGCTATAATCAACTTCATGAGAATCACCTAATCCAAAAAATATGAACTATATATTTCCCATGTCTTTAGACCTTAACCAAAACCAAAATTTTTAGTACAATATCAGATAATCCCTAAAAGGATAATCCTTTATAATAAGAAATTCTACTCTTAATCTGCAAAATTCAACAAAAAGAAACCAAGGTTCAAGAAAGACCATTAAATAAAAATCTATCCATAAAATTATTCAATGTAATCCAAACTGAGATTTAAACCCAAATCACTATTGGATTTAATAACATATACTTCCAAGGTTAATCATAACATTTATCTCCAAATAATATATGTTACTCTTAAAGTCTCATACTGAAATGTAATTAACCTAATCACATATCATCCATGATAGTTTAATAATTTCCATAGATAACCCAAAATCAACTTATTCCTGATTCATAAGATCTTCTAACTAAAAAGAATTAGTCATACTAATCAGGGACTTCACATAGACCAGTGGTGGGTGATAAATACCATTCACACATGGGTTTTGGGATCCATTCCCACAGCTTCGTCCGACGCGACGGGTTGTCACACAGTTTCATGTTTTCTATTTTCAAAAACTACATAATTTTATAACATTCCCAAAAAACAGATAAATTCATCAAAAATAACCATAAGTTATTTTAACCATAAAGGTTATCTAATAACATTCGATTTTCATCCCAAAATGTATTAACTGGTAATTTCCTCAAATTTAAGGATCATATAAACCAAAATGGTTCTTTATAACTATATCCACAAAATAAAACATACTTATTCCTTGAATAAAATTTTCATATATCAAACATCAGTGTTACACATACTATAAAAAGTCGTTTAATATAATCCCATCATAAAAAAAACCTTAACACGTTTAAGAATTTCAACATCCTAAAATCTATGATAACTCTTGAATCCCTTTTATATTGAATTCTTACTCATTCAAAAATCTTCATGATCTATTAATCATTCTTTTCCAACATATTCTGAAATACTTCTTTCCTACATAAAAAATCATGAATCATATCCTATGATTCAATTATAGGATAACTTATTTTAAGAAAGAATACATACCTTTCATTGGTCATTGTTATTTTCTTCATCCTCAGTTGGAATGGAATTAGGTATTGGTGAACGAATATTTGTATGATCCTAGTGATCCCATTCCCGAAACTTCTTCTTATGGCATGTGTTTGTATAATAACCATGCACACCACATTTAAAACATTCAATTGGTCCCTGGGAAACGTCTTCTTTCCCATTCCTAGAGTCAACTAGATGCTTCATTTTTTCATTTCAGGTTCTTTTGTTATGACCTCCATTTCCACAAATATAGCATCTTTCTGTCCCTTTGAAACATTTTCCTAGGTTTTTATTTCCACATCTTTGACACATAGGTTTTTGAACACACTTACCTTTATGATTATTACCTAAAAAATACCTATGTATTTGTTTCTCGCATATATGATTATTTATAAAGATCACTAAGGTTATGGTGGTCAATAATGACTCCAGATAGTTTCTTGAGAATAACCACAAGTTTTCTCATTGCCACTCCCATATCATTCAGTTTCCCATTCGGAAAACCATCACAGTTTTCTTCAAATCCACTATTACTTTGGTTCCTGCTACATCCAGCCATTTACTGAAACCAAAATGGTCAGTGTGAGTATATTAGTAAAATAATCATATAATTTCATATGAGGAGGGTAAATACGAAGATAAAATTATTAATTTTATCCTAAACTAATTCACTTCATAAAAATAACTATGACTCTTTCTAAAATCCTAACCATTATGGTAATGTCACTTGTGCTTAATGAATACCCTGACCTCTAAAGTTATCTAAACCGACATCAAATAAAAACTATAAGGACCTGGCCATAAAAAATTACATAATATTAAATGAAATGAATAATTCACATTGAGTATCTTTTCAGGATTATAGTTTTTGAGAATTATGACATAACTATTACATCTAAAATATTAAAAAGTTCACACATCTACTCAGTTTCAATTTTTCTAACAAAATAAAAACTCTTGAACAAAAGTGTCATTTATAGTTCCATTTTTTAGACATCATAACATTTACTTGATCCCATCCTTGACCCTATTCCACTTTATGTCCTGTGAAAAACATTTCAAAAACATGGGACGAGCATAAAAAGACCAGTATGGGATATAAAATACGGAATGAAAACATTAGTACATGTATATATAAGAATCAATGAAATAATACATTACTCATAAAACATAAGAACCTTAACATACCTCATGAAATCTTAAGATTTATGAATAACTAATAGAAATCATAATACATAAAGGTAACTTGGGGCATTTAAAACATTATTACGTAGGGAGTAACCCTCATTGTTATTATTGGAATACCCATAATAGTATATTCCCTCAATTTATTTAGATAAAACTTAGTGTTTCACTCCTTCAAATTACCCAATGCATTGGAGAACTATCGCGGGCTCACCCATAGTTAGATTATCACCGAACCAGCCGACATCATAAAAAATTCCCAAGAACCATATAATCGTACCATATAAAACATGCATAACGGAAACATAATATTTCAAAATTTTAATCACAAGATATCAATACAACAAATTAGTATAATCAAAACACTATCAAAACCATTTTCAATTCCAAAACAAAAGAAAAGTAAAACATGGTATTTATTTTTCTTTTTTTTAAAAAAAGTTATGGAATGTAGAGGAAGTCGGAACTCAAATAATGGTCACGGCGGTGGAGAAGTCGTTGTCGCCGCATACGTAAGACAAAAACATTCTTTTTGTCATTTAGTAAAACTATTCAAGTAAAAGGATTCCTGTTGAATAAAATTAAAAGTCAAATGGTTTTTATACACTGTATAAAATAAAGTCATGTATAAATCAAAAGTTGCATCAATGAAAGGATATTGAGACGAAGTCCTGTACAAAGACAGTATCCTTAGATTAAGGACAAATTAATTACATAATTATGCGTGAAAAATATAAATACACTCAGTATAAGTAGATATTATGTGTAAACCAATCAGAGTTCATCCACACATATTCATACCAAAACATAATCAAGAAGTAGAGGTTTAACATAAGGAATAGAAATTGGGTTAAGAAGATTCCTTACAGAAATTCGACAGCCTAACTGCGTCACTTTAAAATTCAGAAAATTACCTGATGAGAGATAAAAAAGGGTATCTCAACACTTGGACAAAAAATTATCAGCAATAAGAATATATAATAACATATCCCAACATAATTAGATGTAAATTAAAAGACCTAACAAAAAGAAGTCTTTTAAAAAGAATAGGGTGAAAGGTTCCCTTACCGATTGGGTAACCTACAAGACATACACCCAATGAAAGAAGGACCATAAAATGTTGATTTAAATACCCATAAATGGATTTATATTACTCAATGAGTTTAATAATGGGCAGTATATACACAAATCAAAGTAGATAGCGGTAAATATATCATGATTCTCACGGGAATAAAAAGTGAGATAAAACCCCTTACGTTGTTGTAATCAATCAAGTCGTATGAACAAAAGATAATAAGAACCAAATGAATCACAGAATACCTTGAATATAAATTGAATCAAGATAATATATATCAAATATTAGTATACAATACACCACATGAAATCAATAATTTGTGAACAATTGAACTCTCATGAAATTAAAAGTGAGATAAGAAATCCCCTTACCTGAAGTCTGAATTATCTTGTTCGTTTCTTTATATTCCTGAATAATAAACATAGGTCAATTTTTAATTTCACAAGGAATTACTTTAAAGTTTATTATTCAATTATTATAACATATTATCATGTTATAATAATTATTTAATTACATTATTTCATATCATACATTTTGTCGATGTTCGGTACATGAGTCAAAAATAAACTTGTTTGAAGATAATTGCCCATGTATTTATAAGTACATCATCTCTATAATTTTGTTAATGATTTAAACATCATATATATATAGTATATATTCATTTTATACTATTCAAAAACAATTGAAGATAAAAAATTAAATTCCCCATTCATCGAGACGGGTGGCCATACGTACGCATGAATGCTAATTTCATTTCTTTGTCATATTAAAGGAATTAAAAATAAATGAGACATATAAATATTATAATTACAGTATAATATATTTGTTATATAGGTAAAATATTTCCATTAATTACATTCTTTATAAATTCCATGTATGGAATGAACGAGTCACATCACTTGAGGGGGTGGTAGTCCACACATCCTCAGATGAAATTATTAGAGTTCCACAACATGAAAAGCATAACAATGTGATTTAAAAATGAAATTCAGAAGCATATAGAAAAAATAAATACCTTATATATCATATATAAATACATTGAAATCATAATTTCCACCATGAATGGTGTTAAAAAAGATTGACGATTCATCGTTTCGTGAGCCATTAATTCGCCACCCACAGAAATAGTTTTTCATTAACCATTTGATGGAGGTGTGTGTAATTTTAGGTATAATAATTTTCATAACAACATCATAGTATATTGAGGATACTTTTTTTATTTTGGGAACAAATAATATGAAGATAATGGTGAGTGAAGAGGCAAAATAAAAGAATGAAACACGAGATAAGTAATTACCTCTAAATCAGGTAACTCTTTTTGATTTGAGACAAAGGATTCTTTGGAATGATATCTGCCCAATGTAAGGCTTATAAGAGTACTAGAGGGGTGTGGAGAGATAATATGAGTAGACTTTGGACGATCCAAGGGCTTTAGAGGTGTGGGTAAGGGGGTAGAGGTGGGGGCCTTTTATAAGAGGGAGGAGGGTCACTTTGGAAAAGTCTTGAAATGTTACATTATTATAAAATGACTTTCGAATTTTAAAGGTCCTACAATGATATATTTAAAGGAAAAGGTGATAAGAGTTCCAAATCCACCCAAACAATAGGTTTTCTACAAGTATAATTCTTATATTTTATCTTATCATTTCATTTTATTTAATCGTTCATTAATGATGTAATCACTGCAGCATCATGGTGTCATAAATAAATTTAATTATTTAATGTCTAAAAATTATAAAACAAATACCATGAATTAGGTAATCTGTTTATATTTCCAATTAATATTTATAGTCTAATATATATTTTATTTTCACAAAATTTAAATTGTTTTACATAGGTGTTACATAGTTTGGTTATATTTTCCTTTCTATAACAATAAAATGATTAAAGGTCACTATCACACAAAGGTGATTCCATGGGGTCCCTAAGTTGGAACAAGGCATTCCATGGTCGGCCCTGACACAACCAAGAGGATTTTGACACATGTTGGTTTCATTTTATATTATTATCATATTATGTTATTATCCTTAACTACCTGATTACTAATTATTCACAATAATTAAAGATAATTACCATCGTTACTATTCATAATGTCCAAAAACAAGAGTCATAATTACATAATTTGGATCTTATGATTCCAAATATGGAATTAATTTTAGCTAATTCCAAATAAATAAATTTAACTAATTAATTTAAAAACAATTCTCGTTGTCACAACCAAAGACGAGTCTTTATGAAGTAAAATTTATCAAAAGAGTGACTTGTTTTTACATCCAATTCAAAAGTGAAATTACATCCAATGAAAAAAATTGTATTAAGTGATAAATACAAAATTAAATTACACTTTAAAACAAATTAATAGGTAAATATATCTAAATAATTAAATTATATGAAAAAGTAGTTTTGAAATAAAATGTAGTATTTTCATTATTCATAAAAAATGAACATTTGTCTGAGAAATTCCAAAAATTTACCCAAAGTAAATAGGATATTACAAATTCAAAAATCATTTCCATTTTACCAAATTCAAAACATATAAGTTTCATTAATTAATATTATAATTAATTCCTTTTGTAAAAAAAATAGTGTGTTTTTATGAAACACTATCTCTCAAAGGATCAACACTTGTTTATGTCCAATTTGGAAGTGAAATTAATTTCAATGACCACCATTGAATTAAATGATAAAAATATATTTTAATTACAATTTAAACCCAATTAAAAAGATAATATAACCATATAAATAAATTATATTAAAAGGTTGTTTTGAATTTAAATACAACATTATTACTATTCATTAAAAAATAAAATTTTTCGGAAAAATTAAAAATAATTCACAAAGTAAATTTTGATGTCATGATTATAAAGAAGGACATTATTTTTTCAAATATAATATAAAAAATTGTCAAAATGTGTATTTAAAAAGGGATTTCCATCAGAAGGCAGTAAATCTACTTTTTAAAGAATATTAGAATATTTATGCTTAAACTTGGATTCATTCACATTTAAATACTCTAACATTTATTGGATAAATTTAAAAAAATTAAACAATCATATATAATTTTTTTTTATTTCTTTTCATTCATGCCATTACAATGACTAGGTGTTAACTATCATTTGAAATAATATTTTTATAATATTAGTGTGCAACAGAAGATTTCAATGAAACTCATTGTTGTGTATTGGGAACACCATCGAACATAGAATCCCATTTATAGTAATATTAACATTTTATTCAAAAATATTAATAAATATGAAAATTTCAAATTATTTATTTTCTTGGGATGTTACAAATATTAATTCTATAAAAATTATTTTTAACCTTCAAATTAAAATTATTCTTGAATGGATACAATGGAGAATTAATCTCATCACGTTCGTAGAGACGGTAGTCCGTACGTATGCATGAGTGACAATTTTATTCATTGGAAATTAAAATAATATATAATTGGATGTTATATCATATATACAGAATCATTATCATGTTATATTTATTATTTACATCAATTAAACATCATTATCACAACCATCGAAATAATAATGTATTGAATAACAATTATACCACGATGTGGAGACGGTAGGCCATACATACGCACACATGATGATATGTCATTGAACGGATGGATAGAATACTAAATATAGTTGTACCATATTTTTAATAACATCAAAAAATATAGAATATACAGGATTTATAATTTTATAATGGAAATAACAAAGAAAGAAGAAGTGAAAGAAGAACGGAACCTGAAAGAGGGTGGTTAAATCATTACCTCTTCTTTGGGTTCTTCCGTTTTATTTTATCAAAAGGGATCTATAGGATGGCTTTCTGATCAAAATAAGGCCTCTAGGTTGAATTGAGGGATGTTGGGATGATATTTGGGCAGGTGTTGGCTGATCCAAATGGATTTTAAGGTGTGAATTAGAGAGAAGGGGGAGTTCCCTTTTATAAGAGGGGTGAGGGGCACCTTAGGAAAAGATAGAATTAATATTTTATAATAAATTCATATTATGATTATAATGGCTCCAAACTGATTTTTTTCGAGGTTATGTTGGGGATGGGTCAAAAACTACTCAACCAATAGGTTTTATATAGGTTTGGGTAACCTTATTTACATTATCATTTAGTTTTAACTCATAGTTGACTAGTTTGACATTTACAACATCTCATTTTATTTATATATTATATGGTTAATAAACTTACTATAAACATCCAAGAGTCCCCCAAGTGGTTAATTAATGATACAACTATCATTATATAAGTCTTTTGGATAACCCTTATATTTTTAGGATTTTTATATCAATCTATAATATAAATGTGTTTAAAAAAATTCTTTTATGCCAATTTTGACACTATTTAATAATTGATTCTTTTTAAAGTCTTCACAACATTATTAATTCGAAAAGAAATAATTTAAGCAATCCTAACATGTCATATTAACCATTAATATTCGTGTATGTCCTAAACAATTTCATATTATATTTATAAATGTTAAAATAAATAAAATTTAAAAGTTTTGATGACATACAAAAATTTAATTAGTTAATATGACATTATTGGATTTCTTAAATTAATTTGGTTCGAATTAATAAAGTTGTTAAAACTTTAACAAAACTCAATTATTAAATAGTGTCCAAATTGACAAAAAAGTGTTTTTAAAACAAATATTATATTATTAATTAATATTATATTTCTAAAAATCTAAGGATTGGCCAAAGGACTTATATAATGATAGGTGAATCATTAATGGACCACTTGGAGTTCTCTTTGATTTATATAGAATGTTTATTAACTATATAAAATAAAAATACAAAGAGACATGATAAGAGTTAAATAAAAAAGATAAAGTTAATATAGTGACCCAAAAATGTCTAAAACCTATTAGATCAGTGGTTTTAGACCTATTCCCACATTTACCTTTAAATAATAAACTTTGGATCCATTAGACACCGAATATAAATTTATAATAAAATAATATTTCTAGATTTTCCAAAGGTGCCCCTCACCCATATTATAAAAGGGCAATCACCCTTCTCAAGAATTCACACCTTCAAAGCCATTTGGATTGCCCAAACTCTGCCCAAATATCCTCCAAACTTCCATCACTTAAACCTATAGTCCATAGTTTGATCATAAAGCCAACCTAAGGAGATATTTTGATCAAATCAAAAGGAAGAACCTGAAGAAGAGGTAATGTTTTCAACACCCTCTTTCAGGTTCCTTTCATCTTCAACTTATTCTTTCTTTGTTATTTCAATTATAAAATAATAAAGCCAGTATCTTATATATACTGTGATGCTATTATAAATATGGTACAACCATATTCAGTATTGTATCCATCCTTTGGGAACATGTCACCATACATGCGTACGTACGACTTACCGTCTTTACGTCATGGTGTAACTGTTATTAAAAACAATATTATTTGGATGTGTATGATAATGATTTGTAATTGAAGTAAATAATAAATATAATATTATAATTATTTTTTATATATGATATACCATCCAATTATATACTATTAATATCAAAATAATGATATTGTCACTCATGCGTATGTACGGACTACCGTCTCCACGAACGCGATGAGATTCATTCCACGTCATATCCATTCAAGTATAATAATTTTTTGATGATTAAAAATAATGTTTAAGGACTTTATATCATTCTGGATATGAATAAGATACATCTTATCAATAACAAACATGGCTTATGAAACAAAACATATAAAAGAAAACGAGTAAGTTAACACCCGAAACAACGATAATATTAAGATATTATTAAAAATGAAATATTAAAAGATCATATATGATATCATATTAATGAATATGATTCTTGTATAATTTAATAAAAATTATATCACCGTTATAAAAGAGGTTATCCTACCCTCGACCAAGGAAAAGTACAAGGTAAGGGTTTATTTCACAATCTCTTCATTATCCGAGGTAGATTACAAGTAATTATCAACTAGGACCTCTTTATCATCCACATCCATGTTTCTTAATATTGTATATCAAATCATTCTTACTATTTTAAAGTCTATTTGTTAATGTCATGTATACCCTTGTTTTACTTTTTATATAAAGTTTACTATGGAATCTTTCTGTCATTTTCCAAACATAGTCCTTTTAACCTTTTCGACAAAATTGAGGTAAGAATGTATTTTTACCTTATACGGTGTGTGCAGCTATTTTCTGCCATTATAAAATCATAAAAACTTCCCTTAAAAGATTATAAGAATATTTTGATACTAAATGTTTTATTTTATAATTATTTTACTGTTAAATGATTTAGAAAAGTGGTATTTCTCTCAAATAGTTTTGATCTCATCTATGTCAACATCCTTTGATGGAGTTAAACTTATTTGAAGTTGATTTATTATGTTAGAAAACTTCCATATTTTATTGAAGGTTTTGTGATATGTTTGACTTTGGATGTGTTATTTTTATACCATTCATGGTTTATCTAGAATGTATTGACATTTCATATGCTAGTTTTAATATGAAGGTTTATGTTATGTTTAAACCTATTCATATGATGAATGAATTGGACTTGATATGTGACACGTGGATCCCGCTATATCTCCTCGATGCATCAGTAGTTATCATGAAACATACTAGTGTCTTAACACAAGGCCTTGAAAAAATCTTATTTGTAGTCTTGGCATGAGGCCTTGACTATGAGGTTATGATAGTAGTCTGGCTTACGCATTCCATCATTATGAAAGTGGTTATTGATATTGCATGTGATTATTCTACTAGTAGAATGTCCATGTGAATAAAGTAATTACATTATTTCATTTCATTTTTTCCATATTATGCTGATGTTCATGTTTAAAAGGCTTTTTTTAGTTATACATGGCCTTAAATATTTATGCTCATTTATGATAGCTTCTGCTATATTGTTATCCTTTCTGGGAATATGAGATCACCCCTTTCTATGTTTTATATTTTCTAGGGTGTGAAAAGGTATTTTATGAATGACCTACTGGGATAGTATAAGGGGATATTAGTTTGGTCTATGGAGATGAGATGTTGTTTTAGTTTTCACATTAAGATGTAATGTATAACTTATTAAGGTATCTAGTGCTTCAAAGGATACTAAACTAATCGGTCTTTCAAGACTTGATCTTTTGTGATCATGAAAATGTTATGTAATAATGCACCGACTCTGGGTAATTTGGGTCGGGGTGTCATAGTTGGTATCAAAGGAAGTTTATTACAAACCATGGAAGATAGATTGAGATGAACTCTGATTAGAGCACAATGACCTAAAATGGACATTGAGGATTAGTATAGAAGATCATCCTATAATTTTGGTATTGTAGATATTTTGTGTGTTTTCTTATCAATACATTATTTCCTGGATATGAGCAAGTAGAGGAGGCTCTAGCACAAATGTACCTAGGGATAAAACCTGAAAACACCACTTCAGCTAGACTCGAATGGGAACTGGTGCACGACAACAGGACTTGCTGCACTCTTGGTTACGACACTCCACGGGGATATGCTTAGGATAATTATCATTTTTATTACAAACCATTTTGAGTGTTTTATGAGTATATAAATCATCAAAGGAAATTTTTTTATGATTATGGATTATATCCATAAACTACTCAATTCTTGTTATGTTTATTAGATGTTGGGATTTATGTATTTTGATTCAAAAACTGATCTAGTTTATGACATTATTTTGAAATGGTGACTAGTGGAAGGATTGGGAACTATATCAATCTGCTCACTCCATGTAGGGATTTCCCTCCCACTAATGAAAATTATAGGGGAGCTGGTGATACAACTAGTGTTGATCAACTTATCACTATACTGGGACAACTCACTCAGGTTATGAATAATAACCTAACCCGTAGGGAGCACCCAGATCCACAATGTGGAGGAACAATTTTAGATCTCTTCATGAGGAAACAACTGAAAACATTCAATGGGAGTAGAAATCCCATAGTAGTTGGGCAATTGGAAAATTCCTTAGAGAAAGTATTCCATTCCTTAGGGAGTAGTGAATGGGAAAAAGTTATCATGGGAGTTTACCGACTCAATGGAGATGCTGACAAATGGTATCCATTGATTCAAAAAATGAAGGAAGATTATGAAGTATCAAATATAGAATGGTGGGAGTTCAAAGAGACTTTATTAGAAAAATACTTTCCTCATGACCATCAGGCATATATGGAAAGGCAATTTCTGAGTCTGAGGAAAAAGGATGATGAGAATGTCGCAATGTATGAGGCTAACATTACAAGTTAAATAAGGCATGATATAGATTATATACGTAACCTAATATGTAAGATTGATCATTTATTTTATGGGTTAAAACCATTTCTCCATCGAGAATATGTCTCACAATCCTTCTCGTTGTATGAAGATATTGTCTCATGTGCTATCAAGACAAAAAAGAAATTTTCTAAGTCTTAATAATTTAAAGAAATGAAAGAGAAGAAGAGATATGATTATCACTATAGGAATAGAAATAAGTAGAATAAGAGAAATGATGAATATCCATCCTGTGGTAAATGTAAGAATAAATACCCCAGTACTTTCTTGAAAGGAATGGGAGTCTGTTACAAGTGTGGAGAAAAAGGCCACCAAACTCGTAATTGAAATGGGAAGAAAGAAGCTACTGATGTTCAATGCTATAATTGCAGGGAGATGGGACATTATGCAAATGAATATCATATGTTTCAGAGGAACTTACCTCAGAAAAGGCCAAGGGATCAAGGCCAAGAATATGCTATCACTACGGCTGAGGTAGAGGCTCCGAAAGATGCGGTGTCATGTAATTTAATGGTTTCCTCAAGTTTAGAAAATTCATTATTTGATTATGGATCACCACATTGTTTTATATCATCTCAGTTTGTTAAGAAAATTAGATATTTCCAATTTTATTTAACAAGGGAGTCATCAGTTAAAACTCCTAAGGGAAGTATCATTGCAACAACGTTTTGTGAATCAGTCCCCATTATAGCACATAAACGTTCTTTATATGCTGATCCCATCATCAAACCTATGATTAAATTTGATATAATCCTCAGTTTGGATTGGATTTCAGACCATGATGTGAAAAATTATTGTAAGAAGAATGAGGTTACAATTTTTTATGATGACTATAAAGAACACCTTATCATTAGAGAAAAATTGTCACCATCTGATTCTTATCTAGATCCACCCCCAGTAGCTCAACTAAATTCAATTTTCGAGGATGAAGATAATGAAATAACTATGGGTGAGGAAAGGAATGTTCAAATATATGATGTACCTATTGTGAGAGAATATGTTGATGTGTTTCTAAAAGATTTACACAGTCATCCTCTCTAATGAGAAATTGAGTTTTCCATTGATTTAATTCAAGGTTCAAGGTATATGTCGAAGACCCCTTATAGAATGTACACTATGGAATTAGTTGAACTAACGAAAAAACTTGGGGAATTGAGTAATAAGGGATTTATTCGCCCTAGTGTTTCTCCATGGGGAGCCCCCTGTCCTTTTTGTTAAGAAGAAAGATTGATCTATGAGGTTATGTATCGACTACATGGAGATCAATGCTATAACAATAAAGAACAAGTATCTCCTACCTCACATTAATGATTTATTGGACCAACTGCATAGAGCTAAATACGTTTCTAAGATTGAACTTCAATCTGGATATCATCAGTTGTGTGTGAAGAAGGAAGATATTCTCAAGACAACATTTCGAACCAGGTACGGGCATTACGAGATTACAGTAATCCCTTTTCGATTGACTAATGCCACCTCTATATTCATGGATCTAATGAACATAGTTTACAAAAAATATCATGATGATTTTTTGGTGTTATTTATTAATGATATCTTGGTATACTCCAAAATCTACGAAGATCATGAAAATTACTTTCGCATTATACTGAAGACTCTTAGAAGACATGAATTATATGGGAATTTTAGCAAGTATGAATTCTGGGTTCATGAGATTTTTCTTCCTGGTCGTATTGTCTCTAAGGATGGAATTTCCATTGATCCTTCTATGACCAAGGCAATCCAATAATGGTCATCACCTATGAGTATAGTTTATGTACGCAGTTTTATTTGTTTATCAGGTTATTATCAGCGTTTCGTCCAGAATTTTTCTCTGTTGGCTAACCCATTAACGAAGCTCACACATAAAGGGGATAAATTTGTTTGGACAAAAGAGTGTGAAGAATGTTTTGAGGAACTGAAGAGAATATTAGTCAATTCTCTTATATTTAATCTACCATCATAGAATGATGGGTTCATTAGTTATAGTGATGTATCGAAGAAAGGACATGGTTGTGTCCTTATGCAGAATGATAGAGTTATTTACTATGCATCACAACAGCTGAAAATTCATGATCAAAACTATCCTACTCATGATCTTCAGTTAGATGCTATAATATTTTCTTTGACGATATGGAGACATTATCTCTATAGTGAAAAATGTGATATTTATATTGATCACAAAAGTTTGAAGAATATTTTCTCACATAAAGAACTCAACATGAGGCAAAGGAGATGGATTGAATTTCTAAAGGATTATGATTGCACAATACACTACCACCAGGGGAAGGAAAATAAGGTGGCATATGCTTTGAGTAGAAAGAATCATGGAGTTTTTAACAAGATGATATTTTAAAAGGATCATATATACATGGATCTAATAATGTTGGAAATGGGTATAACCATGGATGGTGAAACATCAATTATTTTTCAGATGGTTTCCAAACAATCTTTACTAGAAAGGATAAAGTGTTCTCAGACAGATGATGAAGAGTTTCAAAAGAAGATTAATTCTGTGAATGATGGGAGATTGGGTGACTTTGTGTATGAAGATGGAATTTTGAAATTTGGGAAGAGACTTTGTGTTCCTGATATACCTGATCTAAAAAGGGAATTATTATACGATGCTCATAGTTCTAATTTCTCCATACACCTTGGGAGCACCAAGATGTATAAATATTTGAAAGAACATTTATGGTGGGACAACATGAAGAGGGGGATTTCTGATTTTGTGTTAAGATGTATGGTTTTTTAACAAGTGAAAGCAGGAAGGCAACAACATGTAGGAGTATTGCAACCTCTTCCCATACCTGAATAGAAATGTAATAATATCACAATGGCCTTTTTCATGGGACTACCAAAGACTCCTAGAAGGAACGATGAAATATGGGTCATTGTTGATCGTCTTACCAATTCAGCACATTTTCTTGCTATAAGGGATGATTTACCACTTGATCGTCTAGAAAGACTATATATTAATTGTGTTTTGAGGCTTTATGGAGTACCCCTATCAATTGTTTCAGATCGTGATCCCCATTTTACATCAAGATTCTGAAAATGTTTTTAGATGGACCTGGATACTGAACTTCGTTTGAGCACTGCCTACCACCCTCAAACAGATGGAAATTTAGAATGAACTATTCAAACCTTAGAAGAGATTTAGAGATCCTGATCAGATGACTTTTATGGTTTGTGGGATCAATATTTGCCTTTGGTAGAATTTTCATATAACAATAGCATCCATTAAATTATTCGGATGGCACTATATGAAACATTATGCAGAAAGAGATGTCACACACCAACCTGTTGGGATGATGATGGTTATAGAAAACATGTGGCCTAGAACATGTTGAGGAAACGATGGAAAAGGTAAAGGTAATCCAAAATCACATCAAATCATCTCATAGTAGGAATAAGATCTATGTCGATAACTGAAGGAAGGATTTAGAATTTCATGTAGGACATCATGTTTCCATGAAGTTATCTCCATTGAAGGGTGTTATATGTTTTATTAAGAAGGGTACATTGAGTCCCAGGTACATCGGACCATTCAAAATTCTATAATTAATTGGGGCTGTAGCTTACCATCCAGCAATGCGTCCAAGTATCTCCAATGTTCCGGATGTGTTCCACGTATCACAGTTGAGAAAATACATTCCTGACCCAATGCATGTACTCAACTATGAAGAATTATATCTGGAACCCAATATGTTATATCATGAAGAGCCTATCAAGATTCTTGATACGAGAGAACAAGTTCTGAGAAACCGGACAACTCGTCTGGTTTATGTTCTATGGAGAAACCGTAAGATTGAAGAGGTAACGTGGGAACCCGAGGAACTTATTATGAAGAACCACCAGAGTATTTTTATGCAGCAGTATTCTAGAAATTTTGAGTACGAAATTATTTGAAGGAGGGGAGAATGTAACACCCCAATCTTCCAATAGTACGCTTTCCTTTTAATAATACAATAGCGTGTTATGTACGCAACTTCGAGTTCCAACACACCACAACCAATCAAACTAGCTGTTATGTATAGTAATACCCACTTTTTGAAATTTTGTAAATTATATCATTCAAAATGGACTTCATTTTTGGATTTATAATATCAAAATTAGCTTAGGGTGAATTTTTGATTCTTTTTGATAACTTTCATATTTTTATGAATAGTTAAAATTACTAAATTTTAATTAAATACAACTTTTTTAATCGAAGTAATTAATAGTAATAAATTACAAATTTGAATGATTTTAAAGTAGAATTAGATTATATTTTTACCATTTAATCCATTTTTGGTCATTGGACATAATTTCACATTTCAACTGGACATAAGAAAGTGTCAATCTTTTGATAGTTATTATTTTTTAAAAACACGCTTTTTTGTTTTGACAACGGGAATTAATTTTAAATTAATTTCTACCTCTTCTGTGTTTTTAATTTTGAAAAATGGATTCCATATTTTGAATCTGGAGGTCCAAATTGTGTAAATAGGTAACTTTTATTTTTAGACATTTTGAATAATTACTTCGGTAAATATTTTATTTACCATCGTTAAAGGGTAAATTCGGTAAATAAGGCTAAATAATAACATTATAATAATAATAAATTAACCTAAAACATGTCCTAACCCTATTGGATGATACATTTCCAACCATTGGAATCTTTGGGTTGATTTTGGGACCCCATGAATCCACTTGTAAGTGATAGTGATACTTTATATTAATTAAGTTACAGTAAATACAAAAATGAAAAAACCATGTATATTTTAGAAAAAAAAATTTACATAGAGTTATATATGTTATATTTTAGACTATAAATATTAATTAGAAAGATAAAAATATTATCTACATAATGGTATTTTATTTATAATATTTATAAATTGAATAATTAAATATATTTATGACACAATATTGATGCATTGTCTTCCTTATTAATTACAGAATCTAATAATAATTATTATAAATGTTAAAATAAATATAATTTTAATATTTTTATGACATCCAAAAATTTAATTGGTTACTATGAAATGTGATTCTTTCTTAAATTAATTTGTTTCGAATTAAAAAAGTTCTTAAGATTTTAACAAAAATGAATTACTAAATAGTGTCAAAATTGACATAAAAGAGTTTTAAAAAAAATATTATATTATTAATTGATATTATATTCATAAAAATCTATGGTTAGGACAAATAACATCTATAATGATACGTTTATCATTAATGGACCACTTGGGGGGTCTCTTGTATGTATATATTATGTCTAGTAACAATATAAAATAAAAAAACTAAGAGACATGGTAAATGACAATCAATTTAACTAAAAGTTAAATCCATGAGATAAAGTTAATAGAGTGAGTCAAAAATATCTAAACCCTATTTACGGAGTATTTTTCTACCTATCTGCACCATAAAATTTAAATAATCAACGTTGGAGCCATTATAAACCGAATATTAATTTATTATAAAATAATATATCTAGCTTTTCCAAAGGTGCACCTAACCCATATTATAAAAGGGAACTCCTCCTTCTCACTAATTCACACCTTCAAAGCCATTTTATCGGCCAAAATCGGCCCAAATATTCTCTCAACATACCTCAATTCATCCTATAGGACATGTTATTATTAGAAACCCAACCTAAAGATCCATTTTGAGAAAATCAAAAGGAAGAACCCGAAGAAGAGGTAATGTTTTCACCACCCTATTTCAAGTTCCCTTCTTCTTCAACTTCTTCTTTCATTGTTATTTCCAATCTAAAATAATAAAAAAGTATCTTCTATATACTTTTATGCTATTATAAATATGATACAATTGTATTTAGTATTCTATCCATCCTTTTAATGAAATGTCACCATATGTGCGTACGTACGGCTAACCATCTCCGCGTCATTGTGTAATTGTTATTAAAAACATTATTATTTGGATGGGCATGATAATGATGTGTAATTGAAGTAAATAATAAATATAACATTATAATGATTTTGTATATATGATATAACATCCAATTATATAATATTTTAATATCAAAAGAATGTTATTGTCGCTCGTGCGTACGTATGGACTACAGTCACCACAAACAAGATGAGATTTATTCCCCATCGTATCCAATCAAATATAATTCTAATTTTCTGATTAAAAATAATTTTTAAGGAATTTATATAATTCTGGATATGAATAAGATACATCATATCCATAACAAACATGTCTTTTGAAACAAAATATAAAAAAGAAAACGAGTATGTTAACACCCGAAACAACGATAATACTAAGATATTATTAACAAAGAAATGTTAAAAAATCATATATGATATCATATGAATCAATATGATTCTTTTATAATTTAATAACAATTATTTCACCATTATATAGGTGGTTAACCTATCCTCGACCAAGGAAAAGTAAATTTTAAGGGTTAATTTCACAAACACTTCATTATACGAGGTTATTTACACATATTTATCAACTCGGACCTCTTTATCATCCGCATCCATGTTTCTTAAAACTGTATTTCAAATAATTTTTTCTGTTATAAAGAATATGAGTTAATTTCATTTATACCCTTGTTTGACTTTTTATAAGATGTTTATAAAGTAATCTTTTCATCATTTTCCAAACAAGGTCCTTTTAACCTTTTCGATAGAATTAAGGTAAGAATTTCTTTTTAACTTATACGGCTTGTGTGGCTATTTTCTGCTATTATAAAATTTTAAAATCATCCTGTACAAGATTATGAGAATTGTTTCAATGTAAATGTTTTATTTTATAATTATGTGACTTTTAAATGATTTCAAAAAAAGAGATATTTCTCTCAAATAGTTTTGATTCCATCTATGTCAACATCCTTTGATGGATTTTAAGCTTATTTGAAGTTTCATTATTATGATAGAAACATCCATTTTGTATTGAAGGTTTTTGATATGTTTGACTATGGATGTGTTATTTTTATATCGTTCATGGTTTATGGAGAAAGTATTTATATTTCATATGCTATTTTTAATACGAAATTCTATGTTATGTTTAAACCTGTTCATATGTGGAATGAATTGGACTTAATTAGTGACGGGTGGATCCCTCTATATCTCCTCGATGCATCAGTAGGTCTCATGAGACAAACTTGTTTCATGGAAGAAGTCCTTCAGAAAATCTTATTGGTAGTCCTGGCACATGGCCATGACTATGTGGTTATGATATTTTGGAATTATTCATTCCATCATTATGAAAGTGGTTATTGATATTGCATGTGATTATTCGACTAGTAAAATATCAATGTGAATAAGTAAATGGAATTATTTCATTTCATTTTTTCCATATGATTCTGAATTTCACGTTTAAAAAACTTTTGATTTAGTTATAGATTTCCTTAAATGTTTCTGCTCATTTATGAAAGTTTCTGCTATATTGTTATCCTTACTAGGCATGTGAGCTCACCCCTTTATTTGTTTTATTTTTTCCAGGTTTTGAAGATGTATATTATGAATGACCTGCAGGGATAGTATGAGGGGATATGAGTGTGGTCTATAGAGACAAGATGTTGTTGTAGTTTTCACTTTAAGATGTAATGTATTACTAATAAATGTATTTAGTGTTTCCAATGATACTAAACTAATCGGTCCGTCGAGACATGATATTTTGTGATCATGCCAGTGTTATGTAATAATGCACCGAATCTAGGAAGATGGGGTCAGGGCGTTACATTTTAGTTTAATTTAATATTATTATAATATTATTTTTTTACCCTTATTTATCGGATTTACCCTTTAACCATGGTAAATAAAATATTAAACGAATTAATTATTCAGAATGTATAAATATAAAAGTTACATATTTACACAATATGGACCTCTTGATTATAAATATGGAAACAATTTTTCTAAATTCAAAACACAGAAGTGGATGAAATTAATTTAAAATTAATTTCTGTTGTCAAAAAAAGCATATTTTTAATAAATAATAACTATAAAAAGATGGGCACTTGCTTATGTCCAGTTTAAATGTGATATTATGTCCAATGACCAACATTGGATTAAATGGTAAAAATATAATACAATTATAATTTAAAATCAATGAAATTCATAATTTATCACTATTTATTATTTTGATTAAAAAAGTAGTTTTAATTAAAATATTGTAATTTTCACTATTCATCAAAATATGAATGTTATCTGAAAAGTACCAACAATCCACCATAAGCTAATTTTTATATTCCGAATCCAAAAATGAAGTCCATTTTGAAGGATAAAATTTATAAAATTTCAAAAAGTGGGTATTACAATTCATAACGCCTAGTTTTATTGGTTGTAGTGTGTTAGAACTCAAAGTTTCAAACAACACACGCTATTGTATTATTTAAAGATAAGCGCACTGTGAAAGCATGGGGTGTTACGTTCACCTCTCTTTCAAATAATTTATTCCTTGAAATTTATAGTATATTACAGCAAAAACAGACTATGTCAGTTCTTCATCGTAAATTCCTCGAGTTCCCACATTTCCATTTCTATCTTATGGTTTCTCCATATAACATTGACCAGACAAGTCGCCCGGTTTCTTAGAACTTGTTCTCTAGTATCATGAATCCTGATAGGCTCTTCGTAATAAGTCATATTAGGATCCAATTCTAATTCCTCATATGTGGGTACACGTGTTGGGACAGGAATGCATTTTCTAAATAGTGATATGTGGAACACATTGTGAAATTTGGAGAGACTTGTAGGCATTTCCAAATGGTAAGCTACATCCCCAAATCATTCTAAAATTTCTAAAGGTCCTATGTACATGGGACTCTATTTATCTTTCTTACCGAAATGTATAACTCCCGTCCATGGAAGTACCTCCCAGAAAACATGATCTCGTACAAGAAATTCCAAATCATTCCTTTGGTTATCTACATACCTCTTCTGCATACTTTGAGCTGCTTTGATGTGGTTTTTGGATTACCTTCACCTTTTCAATCGTTTCCTCCACTAGTTCTAGGCCTACGGGTTTTCATTCACCAATATCATCCCAACAAGTTGGTGTGCGACATCACTTTCTGTAAAATGCTTTATATGGTACCATCTGAATACTTAAATGGAAGCTATTTCTATAGAAAAATTCTACCATAGGTAAATATTGATCCCACGTACACTGAAAGAAAAGAGAGCAAGATCTCAACATGTATTCTAAGGTTTGAATAGACCGTTCTGATTGACTATCGGTTTTTTGGTGGTAGGTAGTGCTCATACGAAGTTCAGTGTCCAGGGATTTCTGATGACTTTTCCAGAATCTTGAAGTAAAACGGGGATCACGATAAGAAAAAATCGATAGGGGTACTCCATGAAGTCTCACAACATTATTAATATATAGTCTTGGTAAACGTTCAAGTGGTAAATCATCCCTTATAGCCAGAAAATGTGCTGACTTGGTAAGACGATGAACAATGACCCATATTTCATCATTTATTCTAGGATTTTTTGGTAGTTCCATGAAAATATCCATCGTGATATTATCCCATTTCCACTCAGGTATGGGAAGAGGTTGCATGATTCCTCCAAGATGTTTCCTTCCTTCTTTCACTTGTGAAAAAACTATACATCTTGACACAAAATCAGGAATCTCCATCTTTATGTTGTACCACCAAAAACGTTCCTTCAAATATATATACATTTTGGTTCTCCCAGGGTGTATAGAGAAATTGGAACTATGAGAATCATCCAACAATTATCTTTTTAGATCAGTTATACTGGGAACATAAAGTCTTTTCCCAATTTTGAAAATTCAATCTTCATATACAATGTCACTCAATCTTCCATCATTCACAGCTTTAATCTTTTTTTTGAAACTCTTCATCATCGGTCTGAGAACTCTTTATCATGTCTAGTAACGATGGTTTGTAAACCATTTTAAAATGTATTGATGTCTCACCTTCCATGGATATTCCCATTTACATTTTTACTAGATCGATGTATATAGGATCCTTTTCAATTCCCATCTTGTTCAAAACTCTATGATCCTTTCTACTCAAAAATCTTCCACCTTATTTTCCTTCCTCAGGTGGTAGTGTGTTATGAAATCATAATCCTTGAGTAATCCATGCCATATCCTTTGCCTCATGTTGTGTTCTTTATGTGAGAAAATATACTTCAAACTCTCGTGATCGGTATATATATATCACATTTTTCACCATAGAGATACTGTCTCTATTTCTTCAAAGAAAATACTACAGCATCTATCTCGAGATCATGAGTAAGATAGTTTTTCTTATTATTTTCAGTTGTCGTGATGCATAGGAAATACCTCTATCATTCTACATAAGGAAAAAACCACGTCCATTCTTCAATGTATCACTATAAACAACGAACCCATAATTCCCCAATGGTAGAGCCAATATAGGAGAATTGAGTAATCTTCTCTTAAGTTCTTCAAAAAATTATTCACACTTTTTTCCAAATAAATTTATCCCATTTATGTGTGAGCTTCGTTAATGGGTGTTCTAATCGAGAAAAATTCTGGACGAACTGTCGATAATAACATACTAAACCAAAAAACTGCATACCTCATTTATACTCGTTGGTGCTGGCCATTCTTGGATTTCCTTGGTCTTCGAAGGATCAATAGAAATTCCATCCATAGAGACAGTATGGACAAGAACACAGATCTCCTGAAGTCAAAATTCACACTTGCTAAACATCCCATATAATTCATGTCTCTTATGAGTTTTCAAGATAACGAGAAAGTGATTTTCATGATATTAATAGATTTTGGAATATACCAATATATCATCAATAAATACCACTACAAAATCATCTATATATTATTTGAAAACTATGTTCATTAGATCCATTAAAATAGAGGGTTCATTAGTCAGCACAAAAGGAATTACTGTAAACTCGTAATGCCCGTACCTGGATCGAAATATTGTCTTCGGAATGTTTTCCTTCTTCACACACAACTGATGGTATCTAAATCGAAGTTCAATCTTTGAAAAGTATTGATCACCATGATGCTGGTCATATAAATCATCAATGTGGGGTAGAGGATAGCTTTTCTTTATTTTTATAGCATTGATTTCCCTGTAGTCGATACATAACCTCATATATCCATCTTTCTTATTAACAAAAATTACATGGGCTACCCATTGAGAAACACAAGGGAGAATAAATACCTTATTACTCAATTCCTCTAGTTTTTTCTTTAGTTCAACTAATTCCACAATGGCCATTCTATAATGGGTCTTCAATATTGGCCTTGAACCAAGAATTAAATCAATGGAAAACTCATTTTCTTATTTTGGAGGATGTGCAGGTAAATCTTCTGGAAACACATAAACAATTATCTTACAATAGGTACATCCTCTATTTGAACATTCCTTTCCTCACCCATAGTTATTTCTTTCTCTTCCTCCCCAATAATTGAATTTAGTTGAGAAACTGGGGGTGGATCTAGATAAGAATTAGGTGGTGGTGATTCCGCTGTAGTGATAAGTTGTTCATTATCATCACCATAAAAAATCATAACCTCCTTCTTATTACAATAAATATTTTCATCATGGTCCAAAATACAATTCATAATGAGGATTATATCAAATTCAATCATGGGTATGATGATGAGATCAGCAGATAAAGAACATTTATGTGCTCTAATAGGGACTAATTTACAAAATGTTGTTACAATGATACTTCCCTTAGGAGTTTTGACTGAAATATCCATTGTTAAATAAAATTGTAAATATCTAATTTTCTTAGAAAACTGGGAAGATATGAATCAATGCGATGATCCAGAATCAAATAATTCATTTTCTAAACTTGAGGAAACAATTAAATTACCCGCCGACGTGTGTTATGGAGCTTTAACTTTAGCAGTAGTGAAAGAATATGCTTGGCCATGATCCCTTGGCTTTTTCTGAGGTATGTTCGCCTGATGCTTATGAAATTAATTTTCATAATGTCACATCTCCCTATAATTGTAGCATTGAACATCGGAAACTTCTTTCATTCCCTTCAAATCACGAGCTTGGTGGACTTTTTCACAACACTTGTAACAGACTCTCATTCCATTCAAGGAAGCACCGAGGTGTTTCTTACCACATTCAATGTAGTATGGAGTTTCAACTTTTCCCTTATTTGAATTATGTTCATTTATGGAGTTATCATCAGATATATTCTTCTCTTGCTTTTCTTTAATCTCATAAGACTTAGATAATTATTTTTCTGTCTTCATAGAACATGAGACAATTTCTTCGTACGACGAGAAGGATTGTGAGACTGATGCTCGACGGAGAAATGATATTAACCCATCAATGAAACAATCAATCATTCTTCTTGGTTATATATATAATCTGTAGCATACCTCACTAACCTTGAAAATTTACCCCTATACATTGTTACATTCTCATCCTCCATTTATCTCAGACTCAAGAATTTCCATTCCATATTTTCTCGATGGCCATGAGGAAATAATTTTTCTAAGAAATGATCTTTGAACTCCCTCTGTTCCATAGTTTATACATCATCATCTTCCTTTCTGTTTTGAATCAAGGACCACCATTGGTCAGCATCTCCAGTGAGGCCTTAAATTTCCAGGATAACTTTTTCCCTTTCACTACTCCCCAAGGCATGCAATATTTTCTCTAAGGAATTTATCCATTTCTCATCTACTAATGGATTTTTACTCCCATTTAATGTCGGTGGTTATTTCCTCATTAGGGGATCTAACATTTATCCTCTACGCTCTGGATCAGGGTGCTCCATATGGGTCAGATTATTATTCGTAACCTGAGTGAGCTGTCCTAGTATGGTGATATGTTGATCAGCACCAGTTGTATCACCAGCTCCACTGTAGTTATCTTAAGCAAGAGGGAAATCCCTACATGGAGTGTGTGCATTGATATAGTTTCTATTCCTTCCACTTGGAGCCATTTCTAAACAATGGCATACACTGGATTAGTTTATGAATCGCATTACATAAATCCAAACTTGTAAAACACTTAACATGAATTGAAGAGTTTTTGGATACAATCCATAATCATAAACAAATTTCATTGAGGAATTATATTTCAAGTATGTATACATAGGAAGTAATAAAATTCATCATTATTAGTATAAGTATCATAAAAATGTTGTTTTAATACATTAATATTTGATGAAGAGATGGTTTTCTAAGTCATTATCTAAAAATGGATTTGGGGACCTAAACAATATATTGATCATTAATATTTTTTATATTGATGGCCTATATCAATCCCTATATATATTTATTCTTTTCCTCCTTGTATGTTACTATATATAACATGAATGATCTAATATATAGATACCTCATTACATGATAGTCTATTCGACATTTTCTATTCACATTGTATCTTTCCAAGGGGATGTTTTACAGACCCTTCTCACAATATGGGATTTAAACACAAGAAATATAAATAATATATATTACAAATATTATGTTTAAATTGTGAGGACTCAATTAAATTAAGGTTAGGAGAATTCAACTCCTCACAATTCTTAAGTACATCATTGTATTTGATATAGTGTATGACCCACATCACCATGAGTGTAATAGATTATAATATCCAAAGACTCTTATATATCTTTACTATTTTAAAAAAATCCTTTAATTAAATATCATTTAATTCATGCAACACCTAGTCAGCTAACATCACACGCAAGAGCAACATTCCTTGATAGCTTGTGTTTGCTAGACCGATTTTCACGAAATAATAATATATTATTAATTTTTATTATTTAATATAATATGATACTACCTAGATACATATGTTCCAGAGCCGCCACTACCTTCTCGTATCCAGAAAGAGATGTATTTCTCGGAAAACTCACAAAATCTCTACAATACCAAAATTCTTGGAAGTTCTTTTATACTAATCCAAAAATTCTATCTTAGGTCCACGTGCTATAATCAGAGTTTATCTAAATCTAGCTACCAAGGGTTGTACTAAAATTCCTCTGATATCAACTGTAACACCCTGACCCCAGTTACCCTGAGATGGTACCTTATTTCATAACATTGGAATGATCACAAAAGATCATGTCTCGAATGACCGATTAGTTTAGTAGCCTTAGAATCACTAGATACATTCATAGAGTTTACATTACATCATAAAATGAAAAACTAAAACAACATCTTATCTCCATAGACCACACTCATATCCCCTCATACTATCCCTGAAGGTAATTCATAAAATTCTTCTTCACATCCTAGGAAAAATAAAACATATAAAGGGGTGAGCTCAGATTCCCAGTAAGGATAACATTATAGTCAAAACTTTTATAAATAATCATAAACATTTAAGGCAATGTATAACTAAAACAAAGGCCATTTAAACTTGTACATCAGCATAATATGGCAGAAATAAAATTAAATAATGCAATTTACATATTCAAATGGATATTCTACTAGTCGAATAATCACATGCAATATCAATAACCACTTTCATAATGATGGAATGAGTAATGCCAGACTATCATAACCACATAGTCAGGGCCTTGTTCCAAGACTACAAATAAGAATTTTTCAAGGCCTTGTTCCAAGACACAAGATTGTCTCATGTGACCTATCTAGGCATAGAGGATCTATAGAGGGCTCCACCCTTCAATTATTAAGTCCAATGAATTCCTCATATGAACTGGTTTAAACATAACATAAACATTCATATTAAAACTAGCATATGAAATGTTAATAATTTATCGATAAACAATGAATGGTATAAAAATAAAAGATCCACAGTAAAACATATCACAAAACCTTTAATACAATATTGATGTTTTGTATCATAATAATTCAACTTCAAATAAGCTTAAAATCAATCAAAGGATGTTAAATTAGATAAAATGAATACTATTTGAGAGAAATATCTATTTTTTATATAATTTAAAAGTCACGTAATTATAAAAGAAAACATTAAATTTTAAAATATTCTTATAATCTTGTAAGGGAATCTTCGACAATTTTATAATGATGGAAAATATCCGCACCCGCCGTATTTGTTAAAAAAATCCATGCATACCTTAATTCTGTCGAAAAGGATAAAAAGGACCTTGTTTGGAAAACGATGGAAAGAATCCTTTATAAACATCTTATAAAACGTAACAAAGGATATAAAATACTTTAAACCATAGTCTATAAAATATTAATAATGATTTGAAATACATTTTTAAGAAATGTGGATGTGGATGATAAAGAGGACAAAGTAGATAATTATGTATAAACAACCTCGGATAATGAAGAGATTGTGAAATAAACCCTTACCTTGTAAATTTACATGGTTGAGGGTAGGTTAACCTTCTTTATAATGGTGAAATAATTGTTATTAAATTATACAAGAATCATATACATTAATATGATATCATATATGATCATCTAGCATTTCTTTGTTAATAATATCGCTGTATTATTGTTGTTTCTGGTGTTAAATGATTTTTTTTTCATTATATTATTTTTTATGTTAGTCATGTTTATTATGGATATGTTGTATATTATTCATATCCCGAATGATATTAAGTATTTAAACATTATTTTTAACCATCAAATGAAAATTATTCTTGAATGGTTACGATGGGATATGAATCTCATCGCGTTCGTGGAGACGGTAGTCCATAAGTATGCACGACCGAAAATATCATTATTTTGGTTTTAAAATAACATATAATTGTATTTTATATCATATATACAGATTAATTATCATGTTATATTTATTATTTACATAAATTAAATATCATTATCATACACATCCAAATAATAATGTATTGAATAAAAATTACACCACGCCGTGGAGACGGAAGGCCGTACATACATAGGTATGGTTATATGTCATTCAAAGGATGGATAGAATACTGAATATGGTTGTACAATATTTTTAATAACAAAACAGTATATAGAATATTCTGGAGATATTATTTTAGTATGTAAATAACAAATCAATAAAAGCGGAAGAAGAAAGGAACTTGAAAGAGGGTGGTGAAATCATTACCTCTTCTTCAGGTTCTTCCTTTTGATTTGATCAAAAGGGCTCTGTAGGTTGGATTTATGTTCAAAAAAAGTCATCTAGGTTGAATTAAGGGAAGTTGGGAGGATATTTGGGTAGGTTTTGGCCAATCCAAATGGCTTTCAAGATGTTAATTAGAGATAAGGTGGTGTTCCCTTTTATAAGAGGGGTGAGGGGCACCTTGAGAAAAGATATAAATATTATTTTATAATAAATTTAAATTCGGTTTCTAATAGCTCCAAACTAATTTATTTTGAGGATAAGGTGGGGATGGGTCGCAAACAACTCAACCAATAGGTTTTAGACAAGTTTGGGTCACCTTATGGACCTTATCATATAGTTTTGACTCTTCATTAATTAGTTTGACATTTACCTTGTCTCTTTTATTTTTAAATTATATGGTCAATAAACATAATATAAACATCCAGGAGTCCCTCAAGTGGTTCGTTAATGATACACCTATCATTATATCTATCTTTATTTTGAACCGTATATTTTTAGGAATATTATATCAAATTATAATAAAATATGTGTTTTAAAAACTCTTTTATACCAATTTTAAAATTATTTAATAATTGATTTTTTAAAGTGTTAACAACTTTATTAACTCGAAAAAAATTAATTTAAGCTATTATAACATGTCATATTAACCAATAAAATTCATGGATGTCATTGAAACTTTCATATTATATTTATTTTAACATTTATAATACCAAATATCTTATTCTTTCATTAATAAGGAAAATTTTACATCAATAGTTTGACATAAAAAAATTTAATTATTCAAGGTCAAAAAATTATTAATAAAATACTATTATATATGAACTCTTTTTATATTTTTAATTAATATTTATAGTCTAAAATATAACATACATAACACTATGTAAAAATTATTTTTCTAAAAGATATATGCTTATTTAATTTTTGTATTTACTTTAACATAATTAATATAAAGTTTCATTATCACTTACAAGTGCCTCCATGGGGTCCCAAAATAGACTCCAAGATTCCCATGGTAAGAAATGTATTAAAAAATACTGTTAAGACATGTTTTATGGTAATTTAATATTATTATGATATTATTTTTTACCCTTATTTACCGGAATTTCCCTTTAACCATGGTAAATAAAATATGTACATAAGTAAAAATTCAAAATGTATAAAAATAAAGGTTACCTATTTACACAATTTGGACCTCCTGATTGTAAATATGGAATCCATTTTTCTAAATACAAAACATGTAAGTGGCAGAAATTAATTTCAAATTAATTTCTGTTGTCAATACAAAAAGCGTGTGTTTAAAAAATAATAACTATCAAAAGATTGACACTTACTTATGTCCAGTTTAAATGTGAAATTATGTCCAATGACCAAAATTGGATTACATGGTAAAAATATAATATAATTATAATTTAAAATCAAACAAATTCATATTTATCACTATTAATTATTTCGATTAAAAAAAATTCTTTTAATTAAAAGTTAGTAATTTTCACTATTCATAAAAATATGACAGTTATCAAAAAAGTACCAAATATTCACCCAAAGATAACTTCGATATTCCAAGTCCATAAAGGAAGTCCATTTTGAAATATAAAATTTATAAAATTTCAAAAATTGGGTATTACTATTCATAAAGGCTAGTTTGATTTGTAGTGGTGTGTTAAAACTCGAAGTTGCATACAATACACGCTATTGTATTATTCAAAGAGTAGTGTACCGTGTAAGCTTGGGGTGTTACATGAAATTTACATCACAACATAAAAAGGTGTGAATTCCCATTTCACATAAAAATAAGATTCTTGTCCAGTTAGGGTTACTAATTTTTTATTTCCCAGAAAAAACTGGTGAACATGATATGAACTTATTCAATCATGGAATATCCTTCACAACATATAAAGTATTGACTAAAAATTCACATTAAACCAATTTTTTCATCTAATGAGGGGTCTCGATTGTCATTTTTTCGTTCAATGACATAAATTCCCATTTTAAATGATTTCTTATAGGTATCCTACATAATTTGGGGATGCTTTGGATGTTTTTGATCACATATTTCTACAATAAATATGATCCAAACATTAATGGTAGTTTTAGGGACCTTCCTATTATAGAAATTTGGAAAATTCATTATTTATTTTCCCACTGATAATTAGTGCATTATAATCCCCTATCATCTATAAAATCAAGAGTAAGGTATCCATGTTGGATTAATCCCCTAGTCTTTCTTGCATTCCAAAACCACATATAGATCCGACTATCCTGGTTACCAAAACAAAAGAGGTTATGAAAAAATCAACTCTCGTTCTCTCTTCCATGGCCTCAATCTCTTCCCCTAGTGGATAAATGAGATTATATTCTTTTTTCAAATCATTGACTTCCTATTGTTTCTCACATTGATCATGACACACAAGGTCTTATATGCTAGAAATTATCAAGACATCTACAAGATCAAATAACTAGGGGCCTCATATTTTGAATAAAAACCGACCATCCTATAAAAAGTTATAGGGGCCTTACAAGGAATAATCCACAATCATGTTATCACCACCCAAAAAGAAATATTCTTAATAAGGAAACTTAAGTGGGAATCCTCTACTGGTGTAATCTCAAACAAACTAAACTATGTGGTCATTCCTTCCAATACAACTAGGATAAATTGAAGTCTTCCTGATGTCAAAACTCAACACCCCAAAATGACCATAATAATCTCTAGGCCATATCCAGAGTAAATTTATATCCTAATCAGAGGTTTAGGTTCTTTCTGAGTCTTTTTCATCTTCATACTTACAATACCACATTCCCAATAATATCATGACCTCACATGGTAGGACATATCAAATACCTGTCCTTTGATCCACTTCGGCATAAGCCCCACACCAACTATGAGGGTTGTGATTCCATTAACAAGGATACTTGGTAATCCCATCTCATGGGCCTAATACCAATGTAAAAATTAATTCCCATATCACCTAGATGACGATAAATTCTAGATCACCCCATTATGTGGATTAAAACCAACATCATTATAATAAATAAAATAGGAATATCTATTATATATTCAAAAGGGTTCCATCTATGGATATACTTATGTACCTATTGATATCTCTTTTGAAAAATAACCTTGGATACATATAGAAGATTTTAAATTAATCACCATCTAATAATTGGTTGATAATATATGGGAGACCTAGCCCATTGTTGTGGATTAATAACGGATTGAAAAATATGTCTTCAATTTATAAGAGAGTCCCAGAGTTGAAATCACTTACCCACAAAAGGGTGTAATGATCTGGAACTCCCAAACATAAAGATAATGTGTTTTTTAATGTGACAGCAGAGAAATATAGGTTGCCACCTGACTTTGGAATTAAGGTACATCTCAACTCAAAACAAGCATGGGTGTAGGGAAAACCGTTGGAAAAGAATCATGACCTAATTAGTTCTTTGCAAAATTTTCAAAAACATCATCACAAAACTAAATTATTGTTTTATGATGTGATATCCAAATTAATATTATCTTTTACTCTTCCTCAAATCCATATATGAAACCACCTATAAAATGATGAAATGAGTCCTTGGTATAAAATTAACTTTGAGATATATAATAACATGTTACAACAGGAAAATAATTATCATGTCATGTTTTTAAATTAATAAATTGGAATGATTGATTATATGTAGTCTCAACATATTTCAAAACATATATAATATATTTTTTCTCATACACTACATAACTCCTCAACCTTCTTTAAATGTGAAATCTCATAGGGTAAAAAATAGAATCCTAAAAATGCTCTTGTAATTATGCTTTACAATTTGAAATGGAATGCTTATTTTAAAATTTATCACAACTAAGTTATTTCTACATAAACATTATCTTTCCATTAATATTAGAAAAAATATTTCACTTCACCCATATATGGTTTTTGAATTTATGAACCACCACAGAATTAATCAATGGTTGTGTTCACATTCTTATGTGATGTGAATCCATTTTCTAACTATATTCAGTGCTACAACCACTTATGTTTCATGATTCTGTTTCAAGAAAAATATTTCATGTTACTATAGGATTATTTTCATGCCTAGTATTATAAATAAAATCTTATTTTATTTCATTCCTGATTCCACTAGTTTCACTATTATAATTGGGAATCACAACATAATCATTCATCAAGGAATATTATACAACATGAAATTGCACCTGAATATACATCACTTCATCATTTTTAATAGGTATATTTTTTATGGTAAACATAAGAATATTATCTATTATTTCAATTATTTCTTTAATATATGCACTTTTTTAGTAAACTCCACATACAACTCAATAATTTCATTAGATTATGAATTATTAAGAGATGTCGACAATAAATCATTATAAATTTTAAATAAATTATTTTCTATCTCAATATTCCAATTTCTCTTTATGCTGTAAAAAATAATCATCCTTAATGGGAACTCATTTATTGTTTCCCCATGACTACTTTATTTATTTTCACTACTTCATTATTTTTCACAATATATTTGATTATTTCTCTAATATTAAATATCCATAAAATTTGTTTTCCCTTTATCATATAAGTCCTCTGGTACCATTTTACTTTAATCATCATAATATGTGTCATCATGTTTAGAAGGAATTGTATTCCATTATTTTTGGAATATTTTTATTCATTTGAAGTTATTTCCAAAACCACAACCACATGCTATATAATTTCTTCCTCAATAACATTAATATTGGAGAATGACTTTATAGTATTGGTCATTTTCAATAAAACTAACAACAAATAGAGATATATTTTAATAATTTAATCACCTATAAAGAGAACATGAGGCTCAGCCCAGTCGGTGTGGTATCCTTAAGTGCATCCCCGAGACCCAGGTTGGAAAGCTGGTGGAGGCATATTTCCAAGGGTATTGTAGCAATTTTGTAGCAGTATTGTAGAAGGTTCTATTTGGAAATTGTAGTAGGTGTTGTTCATGTATTCTAAAAGACACTGTACAGGTAATGTAGAAAGTACTGTGGAAGTTATTTTTGTAGTTAGTATAGTAGTTTCTGTAGAAGGTAATGGTCGGTACTGTAGCACCTAAAACTATTCACCTTAGGCCAGCGGTTTGGGCTTGGATTCCTTAAGGAAATTTGACAACCCATTCATTTGGCTTAGTAGGGATTTCGGTCTACCATTAAGGTCTTCGGGCAACCTCAAGGCCTTCAGGCCACATGGAGTTACTCCAGTCAGTCTCTATAAATGAGGACCATCCTTAGAGGAGGATTCATAGAAGGCACACTCACCGAAGTAGATAAATGGATTTTGAATAATGAGAGGATACAATATGCCATCAGGACCAGACTTTTCTTGCATGAAAATATTATCTAGATGAACATGCAAAGGTGGAGTGCTACTATCTTGATACAGATGATGGGGAATGGAAGTTCCATATAGTTATAGTCTAGTTGAATTCCATAAGACCTTTGTGTCATGTAATGTCTTCTAATCCTATGGTCTATGTAATCATTAAGCCTACCGGACTTGTAAGGGTTCCCCCTCATCCCTTGAAAGGGGGTTATAGAAAATCAATATAAATTAAGTCTTTTGGGCCATTCGGGGGAATCACCTATAATGAATTTTTTTAATATATTGACGTTTGACTTATCATGTTCATTATGAAAAAAATATGATAAAATCATATAAATCCTATGAATATTCATCGTAATAAGTGTCTTCTTAATTAAACATATTTGGATCAATAATGTTTTGAACCATTTGAGACAGCAAATGATATATAATTCTAAAATTTTCCTTTTACCATTAAGGTTTTTAATATCGTCATCTCATAAGAAATCATTGAATTATTGAGTTTATTGATTGTATAAACATCCATGAATTAAAAAGCATGTGCCCAAATTTTATTCATTGAATATATCTTAGAGGATTCTCATTATCTTTTCATATGAGAATTATTCTTCCACACTTTCACCATTGATTAAAATTGAATTAAAATTTTGTTCAAATAAATAAATAATCCATCCACTATTTAATATTATTATATTTAGACGACCAAAAATTAATCTCAATATATTTCTAAATTATTCTCCTTTACTTTAATTTCCATTTCATGGATATCATAGAGTATCTACAATATTATAATCAATGTTTTGGTGAATGTTAATATATTTTAATATATCAATAATAAAAATAGAGCAATATACATTGTTCTCTACCATCAGATTTATCAATCATCATGTTGAAACAATTATTGGTCATCCCAATTTTAAGTAGGTTGAAAAAATCATAGTGAAATCAAGAGTATCAAATCCATTAGATAGATGATATAGAATCATCCTATTATTCAGTTGATTAAATCCCTTTCCATTGAATAGAGGAACCCCCTTTTTTAAAATTTTTCTATACCCTCTCTATGTATCATCCAAAAAACTTAATTTTATTAAAATGAAATAAATATAAGTGTGGAAATATATAAATTTCAACAATAAGAACGAATTTATGCCAACTAATAGGGCCAAGAGATATTATTTCTCCATTGAGAGTTAGGTAATCAATGATTACAAAAACAATTAACATTCAATTCATTAGATCCAATGCTGGGTCTCCCTCCCAGACCTCGCCATCCATGTCACCCACTCAGATTCTGATGACTCTGTGTCTTCTTCACTCTTCTGGATTCTTATTTTGCTGGATCTATCAACACATGGAAAGTCTTCACCGGCCTTTGTGCCGCCTTGGTTCGACCCTCATGATCCCGCCTTAGATATTGGCTTTAAAGAAGTTTCGAGGGACTGTGTTACATAGATGACAGAGGATGTGGCTTCAGATCCAAGGTTCTCCCTGACCAACAGCATTGGGTTCCCCTACCCTGAACCCACTACAGACGGCCGATCAGACCTGGTGCTACCTTACATCGGTATGGGGAGACCAGGAGAATGAATTTTTCTACTGTTCTTTCATTTTTTTGTGTTTTTTGTAGTGTCAGTGGTTGGTTTCATTGGATTCATGTTGTTATAGGGGCTTCATCGAAAATTTGTGCCTTTACATGGATGAGGATGAATATCGCATGAATTATCGTGTAGCTGGTTTCATGAAGTTAGGGGCATTAATTGGATTCTAGAGTTAGAACACATATGTGGATTGAAGATGCTGGAATGCTCGGTATTGACGATGTCCTCTCCACATTAGCTCATTTCTAATATTCTTCTGGGTTGGAATAGGTAGGGTTAATGTATTCTCCCTGGTCATTACGAGGTCACGGAGGGAATCCTCCAAAATGCTCGATGATTGAGCAATTTTCTCACTTGTTCTCCAATATTTCTACATTCTCCCTTTTGAGAAAATGCTTTTGTTTTCTTGAGTCTAAAAATGTCATTTTCAAATTATCATCTTCTCTATTGGTCTTTCCCTTCACACACGCCCCCATTCTGGACTGGTTCGAATGATTATTTGGAAAATTAGGATTGTTTTGGCAGATTTAATGATGGCATTTCGGATCTTGGAGGATCTTGAGTTTGGTTCCCACATTTCCACAATATTGTCTGAAATGGTGGATTCCCTTGGGAAGACTGCATTTTCTTGTTTTTTTTGGTTGGTATTGATTGTGTCTGCAATAGTGGATCGCCTTGGACACATTGCCTCAGTTGGATTTGCTTGATTGGTTCTTACATATCAAATAATGTTTAAAAAAAATGCATTTTTAGTCATGAAAACGAAATGGATAAAGGATATAGAATTGAACATTAATTATAAGAATGAATGAATAGTCTAATAATTTTTCATGACCTCAAGTGCCACATGATTAAAGATGAAAAGTGTATCCATATTCTTCTCATCATTCCTAGATAAAAAATCACTAGAATATAAGGCCTATTATCTCATAGATGTATCTCTTTTTCACAAAAATGATAAATTTGTGACTCCTAAAAATTATATAATGCGAATGAATTTTAAAAAATACCTCTAACTTGTGGTGTGAGAACTATATATAAATGATAATGAAATAGAATCCCAAAAAAATATCTCTCATTGAGTGACATTATGAGATGACTACTAGAATTGTGGCATTGTCCACTACTTTATGGAATGTTACTTGGAATTACGGTTTTATTAATATAACTTCCAAAAAAATCAATCCAAATTATCAATGTCCCCCATATAATAGTGTAATTGGTTCCAAAAATAACTACATAGGCTTTCAAATGGCACAAACTCATTTTATAGTGTAATTCTATCTTGTCTACATTTAACATATCCCCTTCCACAACTCCATGGTGAAACATATAGGACTAGTAAAATAGGTGTGTGGAAAATATTAACTTCTTATTCTCATGCATCAAATTGTTTTCATGTGATAAGAATAATTTAGAATGGAATACAATTTTACATAACATAAAATAATTCATTTACATCTCTACTCATGTATAAGGGCCCCAAACTAATACGTAAAAATGTTTTTAATAATTAAAACATGAATATACCTCTGAACTCTTGAATAAATTTTATCAGGGAAATATTCATAACATATACTCAATTTATATTTTATCTAAACAGTACAAATTTTATAATTCATTTCATGCAGGGGGTCATAAATCTCCAAGACTAATCCAATCCCCCACAAATCAAGGTCTCTTAAAATATGAAAATTCTTTAATATACCCCATAAAGGATGGAATCATCAAAGGGAATCATAAGCTATGTGGTCTTACACAAGACACATGATGGAAATAATATTGGTGTAACATTACTTTCCGTCCCACTAAAATTTTTTGGATTACTACAGGGTTTATAGTATATTTATACTAACATCCATGAGAATCAATCTGCTCACTATGCATTGAAATATTCATATAAATATTTCCCTTCATATAAAAAACCTATAAAATAAACCATTAATAACATCAAACGTGCCAATTAACTAAAATTCTAATTCTAAATAAAAAAACTAAAATGTGACCAATCAAACTTCACTTCAAACCAATTTTTTATTTGGCTCATCTAACACACACAAGTGTGGATTATTACATAAAATAAATTAAATTACCAATTATCAATGACATATATGAAAAATTATAATTCCAATAAACCAAAATTATAAAATTATAGTTCATTTACCATATATAAATAATAAAGTTTTTTAAAATTTTCCTATACATAATATATCAAATTCATTTAAGCCAAATATTTCTAAAACCCCAAAATCACAATATGAAATAATTTTTTATAAAAAAACATATACATATAAATAACAACATATAAATAAATACACATATATTATGTTTATCAATACACATGATTCATCAACCATCATTCATAAAACCAGAAAAAAATCATGAAATAAAAAACCATTAATAAAATTTTAGAAATAATGAAAAAATAACAAAGTTCTAATTATAATGAAAAATCACATAATATTAGTAATAAAATATTAATTTATCCTTATAGATGGAGGAAACATTATGGTATGATCTGATATAAGAAGGATTGATCGAATTGTTGTACCTCTGGCAGTTTACTAAAATTGTTAGGTGAAGTTCATATATTGAATTCAATAGCTATCTGAGGAGGTATATTAAGAAACATCATTTATCAAATAGAAGAAACCAAATGGGGAAGACTCAATGTTGGTTGTGAATAGAAGAACTACATTGGGTTTTATAATTGTGTGAACTCACATAATATTTTTATGATCTATTTTTTTTAAAATATAAAAAATAATATGTTGAATTTGTTTTTTGAAATACAACAATATATTTTTACCGAAAAAATGTAATGATTTTAATAGAAATTGATATATATGTTGTTTTATACATATAAATTTCATTTATAGAACAAAGTATGGTGAAATATTTATAAAAATAATATGTATATATATAGGATATGATGTTTTTAAATTAAAATCTACAAGGTATAATTTACCATTATGTATGTAGTATCTATGTATTTCACATCATAAATAGTGAATCATAAATTATTGAGCTACTAGTACTAGATAAATAACACTCTATCAATCAAATTATATTGGTCACATGATAACTATAAGGATTATTTTCTCAGTGAAACAATATATACAATTTATAAAAGACCCTTATATGATCAATAAAAAACAATATATCATTATACATAAAACAATTCAACCATTTTACTATAATAATATTTATATATAAGATTAATTACACCGAGTATAATATATTCCAACCAAAACATCACCTCTTAACAATAATTCTTTTCTTTAAAATAATCTAAAATAGTTCTCAATATTGATAATCTTTCTAATATTATTTAATATGAAAAACAATTTACTCAAGGCACTTGGTATTGACGAATACCATTTACCATAGACCTCTGTGGTAAATATCAAATAGTTATTCATTTGATATTTATTAAGACCAAACTACACCTTAATAAGTGTTATGCAATACTAGTTTAATGATTCTCTGTCTTCAAATAAACTACCCACCTATAGATAATGTTTATATAGAAACAATGATAAGGATTATATGGTTATACATAAGTGTTTTACAGGGTTCCCCCAAAAAAAATTTAACTAAACAAACTATCAACCATATCCTCATTACCATACTCTGTTACTGTATAAATTACATGCAAGAATCATAAAAAATATTCATGAAATGACACTTATTTTTGAGAAAAAACAATAATATAAAAAGGTAATTATTTCATATGTAATGACCACATGGGGATATACTAATAATTATGAGTTATCAAGGTTTTAATGGACAAATCATATGATTATGGATGAAATATTCTATTATTATCTTATTTAATGAGGATTGTCCTTTGTCATTGTAATTTTCCACACACATTATAGATTAATTATCTCATGAGCTAAGCTATAATGTTAGTTTATTCTTATGTTTGTTTATAAACTAGGAATATAGTGTAGTGAACATAAATTATTATAGATATCCAATGTTTTGACATAATAAATATTAGTTAAAATAAATGATACATAGGAATTGGTAAATTTGAAGTGACCATCGAAATTGGCTAGGGGATTGTGTTAGTTTAGATCAACATATAAATTGAACCAACAATATGGTTATCATATCCCCAAGCATCACCATTATAATGACGTGAGACATTATTATAGGTTATAATATAATTAAATAAAATATATTTAATTGCATAGTCAATATAAAAACACAAACTAAATAAAACTATAACATGTTGAAATTAAAAGAATAAAATAATCATTAGAAAAAAAAGATAATAATCAATTAAAATAATTATATATTAATATTTTTATTTGATTAATATTTTTAAAGTATGAATATACTTTGATGAAAAATTTATGCATTGGGATTTTTTTTTCTACAATGAATAAAATTTTTCATTGATTCGCTTACTAGAGAGGGGGCGATGATGATTTTCCAGTGAATGCTTTGATTTATTATTCCATTGGACTTGGGCATCCAATTTGATCATTTTTTCTTAAGTTTCTCTAATTAAAATTTCCTTTGTTTTGAATCAGTTCCCTCTTTCCAAGTTTAAAATATGTTATATCTTTTTTATTATCAATAAATTGTTCTTTACACTATACCTTTTCAAAAACAAACATTACATTTAAGAAATATTATTTTAAAAACAATATTTGACTTTATATATTTTATTTTCATTTTAAAGATAATTTTTAAATTTTTAAATTTAATAAGAAATATTTATGTTATTTTTATATTTAATATATTAGGATTATCTTAGAGAAGAATTTTATGAAAAATATAAAAAGATTCATTTTTTTCAGCATACTAAAAAATAGATTTTCTACAAATAACTTGTCCTTTATTAAATTATTATATAAATATGAATTATAAGTTCAGGAAATGTTTTTATAAGACCATATAATTATTTTATTTGTTTCATTATAATTTAAAAAATGTAGGTTCAATTTTTAAACCTATATTTAACATTTATGAATTTATAATATAATTTTTAGAAAATTGTTTTTAATAGATGATACAATTATTATTCAATGATAAATTTTTATAAAATATAAAAAATTAATATAATAAAATAGGGTTATAATTTTCAATAAGTAGGGACTTTTTTTATAATTTTCATATTATTTTTATAATAAATAATTTATAAATTTGGTAGAAATAAGTTTCTAAGGTGAAAACAAAAAATGATAAAAATGTGTTATCTAAGTGGAAAAGGGACTAAATTTTCATAAAAATATTTTACCTGAGTTTTTGAGGTTTGGATAGACCTTATATTTTACTATATCCAAAATTTATAATTTTGGAACCACATTCATTATGAGTGACATCCCATTATTGTACTGTTTTTGTGTATTCATAGAAAATCCATCCTTTTCACATATAAATATGGAACTCTTATCTACAAATTACGTGAAAACCCGCAATAATTTCCTCCCAAAATGTTCTCAAATATCCCCTAAACATGTTTATAAACCTTATGTAGGTTTTTTTCTTCTCAATAGTTTATTTCTAATATTTAAAACCCACTTTTAAAATGAGATAATCCAAAATGTGGGGTATAAATTTTAAATTTCTCTTTTATTATTTCTATTTTTTTAGTTCCACATTAATCATATTAAATTAAAACAAATTGAAATTATTTATTTGGATTCATTATTATTAAATAATTTTATTATAATAATTATGAAATCGTTAAACACATTTCGATATTCTATTGTGAAAAATTAACCAGTCATTCGTTTGTTGTGCAGAATACCACCTCTGCAATGCAATGTGATTATTTTTTCCTAAGAAAATTATAAAGACAGTAATAATAGGAAATTTAACATATAATTATTATATTTATGAAATATATTATAATTTTAAATATTAAACCATATTACTTGTTTTTGTTGTTTTATAGAAAACAAACTCATCTACCATAAATGCATGCCGACTACAGCCCTAATGGAACTATGTATCCCATTATTCATTACCGCACATCATAGTTTGTTATAATAATATTTTTAAAGTATAAATATTTTTTTTTTATAAAAATATTTTTCTATTAATGAACAATTAATATTATATTAATTATATTATTTATAAACAACAGTTTTAAAATTTGTTTGTCTTAAAAAAGCGAACTAAATAAATTATTCATATTTTATAATTATTTCATATCCATTGATTATTATACTACATATTTAATATTATATCATATAACATTAACAAAAAAAATATGATCACAATTACTTTATTTAATGTAGTTATATCTAAACCACAACATAATCATCCACTAATCAAGGCATATTCATGTTTGGGTGTGTTTAACCACGTAGTTGAAAAATGTTATTAATTTATATCATGGATGAAAATAGTAAATTTATTAATGGTATAATATTATATAAATATGTAAATAATAGTTTTTTATAATGGTAATATAATTTTTAAGTTCATTAATTAAGAGAATAACTTTTGTTTATCAAGAATCCCCAAAACATGTTTATCATTGAATTCATCTTCAAGAACACTGATGAATGTAATATAAAACATAATATGTTATTTTAAATAATACATAATTGTAACATTACTAACCTGATAAATATGGGAAAAAATTATTATACTGATTACTAACAATGTTAATATGGAACTATTTTAAAATGATCAAGATTACTATCACCTGATATTCAAAATAGTAAATAACTAATTGATATACATCTATAGAATAATTTTAAACATTATTTATAAATGGTTATGATTATTGATATTTGTAGGAGATAGGTGGCAGGGTTTTTTTCTTCTATTATATAGAATCATTCAGTTCATTATACTATGTAGAGAAATAAGATAGGGGTTTCATTTGAATAAATTATTAATATTTGAGACCTGATAAATATTTTGAACCATGATTCCATTTTTGGGTGTTTTATTTATTCAATATCAAATGAATGTCACATAAATTATTTAATTTTTATTCTTTTGCTATACTATGAAAAATAATTTTCTATTCTTCGAATGTCTTTTTACACAATTCTTACCAAAGTTGTAAGAGTTTTTGGTAACATAAATTCCATTCATAAAATTATGACCATTCATATAAAATTATTTGATATAATTTGGGGAAATTATATAAATTTATTTTTTATGGGGTGTTCTTTATTTTTTTTCATTTTTACTAAATTAACACCTTTTCAAATATTTCACTATTCATGTATTATGTTTCCCCTATGGGATATTGATACATAAAATATCATTTCCTTGAGTTATAATTATTTATCTTCAACATTGTTCTTATAGGATTGGGATCTCCCAACCTAATAATATATTATATACTATTTATCATAATATTTTGTAATTTTATTTTTAAGTAAAAAATTGGGTTTTATTACTTTTTTATAGTGTGTTTTAGAAAACAATATTCTCAATGTATTGAATAGATTCATTTCTATTAATTATCAAATGTTTTATATTTGGATCCACAATTCCTATATAATATTATGTTACTTTTAATGACCCATTATTTAATATTTTATTTTGAATAGTAAATTATTATAAAATCTTCCAATTCACATTTTGAAAAGTACCTTTTTAATGTAGCATATAGGTTTGTAATTTATATCATAGTTAAAAGTGTTTTCAAAAATCTCTTTTATGTTTTCTCTACCATTTTCATTTTAATATTCTAAACGATTTACAATCATGGGATTAATTTGTTATGATTGATTCACTCATATATATATATATATATAATTCTTTATATAAAACACAATGTATCAAAAAATATGATTATTGATCTCCTATTTTGTGATATCATTTTAATCATAATTTTTCATGTATGTTTTTCATCTACATAATCATCCTTATTAGTTTCCATTTTCACGGCAAGGAAATTTTATTTTTCACCTATCCACCATATTTATATATATGGTTAATGTATATTTTCTCCCATTGAATGATAGGATCTATCATGGCCTTATTCTTTCTTTATCCCTCCATAGTGAGGTGAACAACCTTTGTGGTAAAATATTTTAATAGTGTTTTTTTATTTTTTGAAAATTAAACATTTCAAAAAAGAATGTTTTCTTAATTTTGGAATTGCATCTAGTCCATCATAATGATATTTGTATGAGAGTTTCACATTACTGAAATTTTGATTCCAAATATAGAGGTTTTTTTATAACGAATGATTTTTTTCTAGACTCAGACTATCAGGTCCATCTGCATCGGATTCAGATCAGCAAATCCAAAATAATAATAGGCACAAATTTATTGTTTTCTTGAAATTCATATTTTCCATAATCATAAAAATAATGAATTTTCTATGTTAGAAAGAAATATTTTTTTGAGATATAATTAACTAGTTATAGAATTTATATTTTTGTTGAAGAATTTGGAATGAATAATACGAATTCAATAGTTATAATTTTTTCATACTTTATAAAAACATAAAATGATTCTTTACTAACAATAATTTCCTCAAAAATGATAGGAAATTTAATGATAAAATCTTTTAACGAAATTTTGGTGAGTTTTGATGAATTTTAATTTCAAAATATGGATATTCCATCATATTGGTAATTCCATCGTAATGAGAATTCAATCATAATGAGATGTGAAGGAAACAAAAATCAAAATCATTGAGAATAATAGAGGATTCAGAATCACTAATGATATGGGATTCAAAAACTTTAAGAAGGATAAATTATTCAGAATCATGGAGATGGATATAGTATTCAGAATTACTAAAACCGATAGAGGATTTTGAATCACTAAGAAGAATACAAAATTTAGAATCACTAAAAGGGTTACAAAATTTTGAATCACTAAGAGGGATATATAATTTAGAATCATTGAGAATGATATAGAATTTTGAATCACTAAGAAGGATATAGTATTCAGAATCACTAAGAAGAATACAAAATTCAGAATTATATGAGGAGGAAATAGATTCATAATGAACTAATTACAAAGAATATTCAATGAAAATAATCAAGAAGTTATATAAAGAGTTTAAGAGGTCAAAATTGAATTTCAATATTTCATAAATCATCGAGAAATCTTAGGAGTATTGAAGAATTAAAATCCGATGTTTGAATAGTAGTTTTCCATGGAGTTTTTTAAATTTCCAGAAGTGGGAAAAGGTTTTCATGTTTTCCACTATTTTTCAGAGTCTCCTATAAAAACATGTTATTATCATTATTTAATATCAACTTTTCATGCAAGCATAAAAGGAATACCACTAAATAAATCATGTGAATGTATTTTATTATCATAGATATCATGACAAGGACTTGGAAACTATATATTTTCTTAATAGGTTGTGTTTTTTAGAAATTTTGTGTTTTCAATATTGAGAATGGGTTCATTATATTTAGTCTATTTTATTGAGAGAATCTGTTATATAATCATTATATTAAGATATTCAGATCCAAACCCAACATATAGAGATAATCATATCAAGACACATCACTTTGATATAATCACATCTAGACTCATCATAATGAGAAAATCGGATCCATCCAAATTAGACTGAGGATTTCGACTGTGAAATTGTGGATTTGTTTCATCAATTACTTTATTCTTCTTTTGGGATCAATTTTTTTATATGAAGTCATTGTAAACTGACCAGAGTCAACATAATATTTTCCACGAGGAGATAAATGGTGTCTAACTAGAGTTTTCAAAAATTGTATTCACTTTTTAATAATTGTGGAATTCAATAGAACCAAAGGAGTTTCTATGGTAAGGATGTTGGTTCTCAAACTATATTATATCCTTCTAAACCATGTGTGAATTACATACTTTCCTACTTTTTTATGCATTAATATTTACAAAAAGTTAATAAGGAAATAAATCAGAATAGTTTTTATGTTTTTTGTTTCAAAACATTTTGAAACATATAAAAAGAAAACAATTCCTTCAACCCCCACTTCTCAGTTGTTATTTGAGAATTTGGAACATCAATTGGTATCAGATCAAAGTACCCACGTTTAATCCATATCTTGGGTAAAATCAATTTTTTCAACTCTGGAGGAATTTCTACATTTGATTACAGAAATTATTATGTATAAAAAATAGGATGATTCCTTTTCTCAAATATAATATCTTGGATGTTTTTGATAATTATACTATATTTTCCACATATTAAAAAATATCACCATATAACATTTGATGATTATATAAATATAGAAGTTGACAGAAATACTTTAAATTCATTCCGTTGTCTTTATTAGATAAATTTTATCATAATTTGCTGGGTCTCAATACTTCAAAAAATATCCCGAAAATTTTTTAATGTGTTTTCAAAGGGAACACCAATGATAAGAAAGAAAAGTTAGAAATCAGGCATAGTATATATAAAGACTTTATAATGAGAGATAAAGAAACAACTGATTAATACAATAGAAGAGTAAGTGATAATGTCTGAAACATCATAGGATTCATAGATTTCCTATTGGATTCTACAATTGTGATGAAACATATAAGAAACATTCTAGAGAGGTTTGATTTTTAAATTTCCTCTTTAAAAGATAATGATGATTTATCTCCTGAATAATTTCATAAATTTCCTATTTCTATTGAAATGAGGAATTATCCAATATGTAAAAATAATATGAATGATGAAATGGATTTTTGAATATATGAGGAAGATAAAAATCCATTTTGTTTAAGATGTTGATTGTTATGAGTCTGAAGATAAGGGATATGATTAGTTGAACGATATGATTATGTATCTTATCTATAGTAAATATCAGATACGAAGAAGAAACTGTTGTGGTATAAATACACTGAAATGTTTTCTGTGTGGTGGAATCATACACATTTTGTTGAATTACTCTAAGGTGAAATATGGAGACTATTAATATGATTCTGATGAAAAATGTAAATAGAAGAAGTGGATCAAAAATGATAAAGAAGAAAAGTCCTCCAACTCATAATAGAATAAGTTTATTATAATCAAAAGAACTACGTTGATTAAGAAAGTTAAATTGGGATCAACTAAAATAATATTTTCTAAAGAGGAAATATTAGATAAATTCAAAACCATCAATACAAAATTGTAGAAAAAAAAGATTCATTATATATTATTGAAAGTAGAAAATATTCATACATATATTACCATCTTATAATAGAACATCTTTCATGTTTTGAAAAAATACAATATCACAAGGAATAAATCATATTTATGAAGAATGGTAGTGAAGTGGATGGTGGTGGAAGAAAAGATGTTTTCATGCATGAGGAAGAATATATTCAGGAGATACTAATTTACAAACTCAGAAGTTATGAACTAAGAAATATGATTAAAGATCTTAGTAAGAAGGTAGAAGATAAGGAATAAAAAATTAACAAGTTTTTATAGAATCTTACTAAGTACGAAATTTCCTTGATTTAAATGAATTAAAACAAAAAAAAGTTTCGGATGTTAATGATGAGACTTATTATGTGTTGAGAATGCTCAATATGAGAATCAGATGAATTCTTCTCTTACCAAATATAATGATTCATGTAATACATTTAACATTTCATGTTCTACAAAAAATATTGGGATATATTTGGTGATGTACAACTGTGAGAAACCAATAAAATGTAAAAAAGAATAAAAAACACTCAAAAGAAAAGATATACCACATCCCCGGTATTCTGATAGAATTTACCATACTCGAAAGTGTTTCTATAATTAATGATCCTTCTTAAATAGAAAATAATGATTTAATTTATTTTTATAGTGTTTTGGAATCTCTGGTCATAGAGATTATAAATGTTGGGACAATTTATCTCTACATGGAATACAATTTATGAAAAGTGGAATAAATAGTGAATGTGTAACGTCCCGAATCGGAAACCACTAAACTAGAGCTCCGAGTTGGTTCACCACAAGGCCTCAAGTTCCCCTACCCGTACTCCAGAGGCTACCGACTAACAGTAAGGTCCTAGGGCATGAGAGTGGGGAGAATATTCACTCATACCAGTGTAGGAAAATAGTAGAAATAACCATGTTTCATACACTTTCAAATGTAAATAGAGTGAGAAAGCAAAAAAGAACCAAAATAGAACAATATGTAATAGTAAAATGTTTCAAAATCATGAAAATATATGTAATACAATGCAGTAATGGTAACCCACTGATCTGAACATACATGTACAAGTACAAAAGAAACTAAAAGTGAAGGTACATGGCTCTACTACTAACTCTGATCCAACCCATGTACCTGATCTCCAAAGACTTTCGAACTACACCAGCCCGATCAGTAAAACAACTCGAGCATCCCCACTCAATGACACTACACTAGGCATCAACCCTATACACAATGTAACTCAATCTCAACCTGGAAATAAAACATTAGGGCTTCATATACAATGAATTCCACGTGCATTAGTGAGAAATAATCTTCATAGAGATCCCCAAAAAAAATCTATAATTGTTCTGCTAAAAGTGTGTGAAACAAAAACATACTCAGCCTAGTGGAGACCGAATGAAAGAAAGTAAATCAAATATGAAACCATATTCAAACTCAGGGTTCGTAATCCTTGTGAAATTTTAAAGTGCCACATTGGATGTCCATATCTATATATGTATACATGTATAGTAACATTCCCATACACATGTACACAAATATGAATATTCTGGAGCATGTGAATTAAACAATAAGAAACCAAAACAATAATTGATCCTTGGTTCTGTGAGCCCAATCGATTGGACATCTAGTGTAAGGAAATTGAGTTTAACATTGTGCTACTTAAGTTATGTATAATTAAGTCGATTTCTCTATCTATAATCGCATCGACATGTAATTGCTTTGGCTAATGACAATATTATATGTCTAAGTAAGCTACATCACCACATGGGGTACTCTTCTGCAACTTGGGTTCACCAGTACTCCCCTCCAATAAATAAATAAGATACCATATACCAATGGTCAATCATATAAGGAAGGATAAAATATATCGATGGTCAATCCTGTAATATGTCACTGGTTGTAAAACACCGAGCATATGCCCATGAATAAAACTGAGACTCAGAAAATCATTCCTACAAGAATATCATCCAATTAGGTTCGAGCCTGATATATCAATATTTCAGCATGTCTTAGGTTAAAACATGGTATATAAGCATTTCAGCATGTATTAGGGCCAATCCCAGTGTATCGCCATTTTGGAATGTATAGAGGTGAAACCCGATGTATTATAATTTTATTATGTATCATGGACAAGACCGGAGTATAATAATTTCAGCATATATCATAGCCAATCCTGTTGTATAACCATTTCAGTATGTGTCCGGGCCAAGAACGATTTATTATCATTTCAGCATGTATCAGAGCCAAGCCTGGTGTATAATCATTTCAGCATGTATCAGGGAGAATCCTGGTGTACCATCATTTCATTATCTAAAATTTATAACATTTACCAATAAATCCCATCCAGTGAATCCCTCAATGGATATCGGGATGGCTCGACATTTTAAAAAATATGCCTCAATGAGCCCAACCACCCTATCATGGTTCGCTCAAGCCCTTTACATAATTAACCTCTTGAGCCTGTCTGTTTTCTTTTAACTGAGACAATGGTTCACCAAAGGTATATAATATGTAATTAGTCACATGATCCCAAACATGTATTTTAAATGAGTCTGTGGATCACCATTGATAATTACCACTTTTAAATTATTTCAAATTCCATTTCAAAAAACAACACATTTGAATTTAACTATCACAATGTTTAACATAACCAACTCATGTGGGAAGAAAATTTACATAAACAATTGCATCATGTAAGGCCCAAGAATTAATACCGAGGTAATACCTTTGGATATTGTAAATAATAAAAATAACATGGCTCAGAAGCCTGGTCCCAGGAGAGCATGTCCAGGCATACCAACAAACATGAATGATGCCTCGGGTCAGGCTCATCATCCACCAACTAGGAAGCACCTTTGGTAACCACTACTACATCAACAAAACTATTTGAGTAATAAACAAAAGTGTGAGGGTGGCCCAAATTACCAACGCAACACTACATCTATAGCCCCATGGGCTTACAAGACTGAAACGAGTTCTAGGTGACCCCTGAAAACAATTCTACCCAAACCCGATGTAACATCACAGGGTCGGTCAACCCATAGCCACCCACTAGGTCCCTCAAGTGAAACACTAAGTAGACAACCCAATCATGATCCCATAGGTAAACATGAGAGAATGCATTATACATGTGATCCATAGTGAATATTAAGGGAGGAATCCTACATGGGATCCTAGAATGAATAACAATAATGGAAATAAGAGAAAGATCCTATAAGGGATTCCCAATGTTAGTACATATGCAAAGGCATCCATCAGGGAATACTTAGAAGCCTCTGTTCTCATAGACTAATTATCAAGAAGGGGAATTCTCACAATAGACTTATCATCAAAAGCATTGGTCATGTGGTATAGATCACAGCTCATCTCAGATCAAAAGTCTCAACTATGTGTTTCTGAACACCCAACCTATCATCCACGAAAATTCTCACTCTTAGGATACAACTGCACTTGATAACAGGGGGAAGAACCTCTTCATTTAGATAAAAACCCCCAAACCACCATTTAGATTACCTATAAATGTCAATATTATTCCACGATTTGTGATCAACATGAAAAAAACACATAGAATAGACTAGTGACATGCCTGACTCTGACTTCAAGTGCATAAAATACAGAAAACTACTATGGTGGAAAAGTACATGGCTAGAACACATGGATTCTACCTAGGTAGTAGTACATGTTGTGTACTTCATAGTACATGGAATGTACTCTTATCCTTCCCCATGGATGTGTACATATACAAGGCCAAAACACATGTGGTTTTCCTGTGTAAATTTACACAAAATTTACTTGAGAGTACATTGAGTGTACTACTTAAACCCCAAAAAACTGTAGTTATTTCTCACATGGTTGCACACAAAACCCTGCCACCACAAAGGGTATACTTTATATTACATGGTGTGTAATTTGGAAAACATATTCTTCCCAGAACGGGAAGAACACACTGTGTCTTCCCCTAGAACACACACCGTGTAACAATGGGTTCCCACGAGAAAACCCTCAAACTACCCAAAACACCTGTTTTGGCCCCCAATACAGTGTATCCAGCCATAAGAGGCCACAATAAAGAATAAATATGCTTTAAAAAAATAAAACAACATTTTATAGGTGATATATGAAAAAAAACGGACCAACCTTTGGGTGGAAACCACCGATGCTTCTATTGATTTCACCATCAACGGATTCCATACGATGACTCTATGCATTGAGGGCATCCCACCGATATCAAAATTACATTCCATATCTCTCTATTTCTGCCACGACCCGCCTTCACCAAGATGAGAGAAGGGACATAAGATTTCAAATCCATTCCTTCTTCATGTTGATGGAGAGATAATGACCCCCGACACCCGCCTTCAATTGGTCCCGGAGTAGAGAAAAGCACCAAGGGTATAAAATACTAAACAATAAATGGAAGGCATTACCCTTTTATTTAAAAGGATCAAGATATAAATAAACATTTCCAACAAAACAAAAAGTAAAAGTACAAGTAAAACCAAAACAAACCATTCCCATATGCATGTTCCAAAAGTAAATGAAACAAAATTACAAGGAACCCAAAAGAAAATACCAAAGAAATGAAACCAGCAACTGTAACTGTCCCGATGTCTGAACTAGTACGGACCTGCACGATCCCCGATGTTCTCCTGGAATCCTAAAAATAGTTTATATATGTAGGGTGAGTATACAGGTATACTTAGTAAAGAAAACCTAAATCTCTCATGCACAAGTGGGGAGGCATTCAAATGCCACGTGAGGGAAAAAAGGGATAACCAAAGAACCATGTAATAAAATCTATCCACCCAAACATCACCATGGAACACTCCCCAAATAACGCAAGTTAGGTAAAGTAATATTAATAGCACATAGATATCTGGGTACCCCACGCCACTTCCCTCGCTATTTATTGTAGAAATCCTACACATCAAACCTCTCCCGCCATACTCACCGCAGTCCCAATGCCATTCCCCACCCTTAAACACCTGGGATACCACAACCACACATCCCTCCCTCAAACACATGGGTTATCACTACCACATATCTTGCTCACAAACACCTGGGCCACAACAACCACATAAAACCATGCCCGCAAACACCTGGGCCAGAAAAACTACCCCCACACCTGAAGAGACCTGTGCCTCATCCCGAAGACACTTGGGAAACAACCTCCCCGTACACACATGGTCCAACCACCATAGCTACCATGCCCAAAGAATATTGGGCTATAGTGGACCTCAGGCCATCATAGCCTGCCCAAAGGATCTTGGGATACGGGGGAATGGGAGAAGAAATGGAGCTAATAACAAGCCACACATATGAGTGTTGGGAAAAACACCCTCCCCCATGAAATGGTGGTGTTCAGCATGAAGTGATACAACTTGGGTGGGGCACAAATAAGAAAAATTAGAACTAAAATTATATATGTAGGTATCAAGCACTCATTCCAGCCAAGGGTTTCCAAAACCAGACCATACACAAGAATTCTCTTTAATATTCATTCATAAGAACCATAACAGACACAACCGTGTCACAACTCATTCTCATAAAACAATTCCCCATTGAACCCATTCTTGTTTTCATATTTAAGAAATTCCATTTATGTAAAAATTCTTCACTACTGGGTAGCTAACAGGCACAACCACAAGCCAAGGAAAGGAAAACATCCAAACAATAATTTAAGCATTCATACCTGGTTTTCTTGTAAAGACACAACAATGAAAGGGATCTGTGAGATCCCTCAAAGAAATGGAACCAATCAAAGCTCAAACATGTGGCCCCACACAGCTTCAAACCAATAATTTCTCAGTAGGGGATCACATCCCCATCCACATCACCTCACAATATCCAACCATAAACATCACCAGAACAGAGCAAGGGTGTTTTCAAATTTGAATATGCCATTAATTCAGTTATATCTTTCCATTTTTTTAACTAGGGTGATCAGACAAGGATTATCATTCACTCGGATTCCATTTAATAAACCCAGTTAACATGATTAACTAGTTTCCATGCTACACCCATTCAATCGCATAAATATCTAGAAAAACATATGTTATTTAGAGAACACGAAAATACCACAAATGAATAAGATTTCTTGTGGGAATAAGACCGTACAATTCAAAACACATAATCAAAGATACAACGTTCAGAAGAAACATCGATCATACCCACTTCATTCTAAAAAATTCTATTTATTATCTTTCATTTAGGTTTGGTTTCATCAATCCCCTAAAAAAAATACCATACCCACCTTGCATGATACACAGTAATGAGAGACGACAAAAAATACATAGTTGAATGATCAATGATCAACTTTTTTCTTTTAGCACCAACAACTAGGGATGCTCGACTTGTAGGGAAGAACTAAAAATACTCTAAGAATGATCAGGGAAGTCTCTAGAATTGGCACACCAATCGCCTAGGGAAGGGGGACTCCAAAAAAAAACAGGAAGAAGATGAAGGAAAAGAGACTAGCTGGGAAGAATGTATTACCGTGTGATAAAAAGATGAGATCCTAGTGTTACGGGATATGGGGATCTTTAGCAGGTTTAACGGTGCATCATGGTTTCACCTTGCGGTTAGACGATTAAAAATGATTAAAATAATTAATTATTTAATAATTCACATCGGAGTGGTGTCCAACATAGTAGTGTATTAAATGATTTCATTTAATAGAGGAAATCGGGTTAATTGAGGGTCTCCCCTCTCCTAGGGGATTTAAAACAACGTATATGGCTCTAAAACTGGATTTGAACCACATTAAAAAGGATAAAAAACATAAAAGAAGTGTTACATGAAATAATGGGGAAGGAAATTCCTGACACCCCTTTGTGGCTGATGGGTGAGACTGACAGTTAAAACTGATCGGTGGAGCAGATCAGGTGAAGCTGATCCCATGAAGCTGATCCTGTGAAGCTGATTCTGTGAGGCAGATCCTGTGAAGCTGATCAGTGAAATCGATCTATGACACCAATTTGGTGAAACCGATATGTGAACCCAATTAGGTGAAACAAATCTGTGAAACTGATTTGGTGAAACCGATATGTAAAACTGATTTGGCCAAACCGATCTGTGAAACCGATTTGGTGAAACCGATCTGGGAAACTGATTTGGTGAAACAGATCTGTGAAACCGATTTGGTGAAACCGATCTATGAAACTGATTTGGTGAAAATGATATTTGAAACAAATTTGGTGAAACTGATCTGTGAAACCGATTTTATGAAACCGATCTGTAAAACAGATTTGGTGAAATCGATATGTGAAACCAATTTGGTGAAACTAATTTGGTGAAACCAATCTGTGAAACCGATTTGGTGAAACAAATCTATGAAACTAATTTGGTGAAACCGATCTGTGAAGTTGATCTGTGAAACCCATATGTGAAGCTGATCTATGAAGCTGGTCAATGGAGATGATCCGTGAAGATGATCTTTGGAGCAGATCAGTGAAGCTGATTTCTGAAGTTGATCAGTGAAGCTGATATGTGAAGCTGATCAGTGGAGCTGATCTGTGTAGCTGATGGGTGGGACTGATCGATGAGTCTAGGACACCCTAAAACATAAAGGTTTGGCAATGTAATGGACCAGGGGGGTCTGGGCGATTACAATTTCACAATACCCATTTTATCCAATGGGACATGTACAAGCATGAGCCACACATGGAGCATGCACACGAAGGAGGAGGAAGGAAGAGAAACGAAGAAAAGAAAAGAAGAAAAGAAAATAATGAAAATGGTTCATGTGCTGGCCCCGATGCCCGAAAGAAGTGTTATCGAATCACCAGTCTGATATCCATCACAATTCCAACACATTCCTAATACTCTTGTCTACCATATCCCAAATAGTAAAGACCAGGAAATGAAAACTCCTATGATACCACTTTGTAACATCCCGACCCAGAAGCCATAAAACATGTTCTCTATGATGGTTCACCACAACGCCTCAAGCATGCCTCCCTGTATTCCAGAGGCTACTGAATAGTAGTGAGGGCCTAAGTTGTGATATTGGGGAGACGATGCCCCCATACTAGAGTAACAAAACTATGTAAATAACAAAATATCATAAAAAGAGGAAATTTAACATAGTGAGGAAGTAATAAACAAATGAAATAGAAAAATATTTAATAGTAAAATGCTATAAAATCACGAAAGTCTATGAAATACAATACCACACTGGTAACCCACTGGGCCGACCATACAGGTACAAGTAAAAAAGAATCTGAAAGTGAATATACAAGTATCTAATACTAACTCTAAGCCAACCCACATTCCCAATCTCCAGATACTATCAAACAGCACCAGCCCAATCAGTAGAACCACTCGAGTATCCCCTCTCGGTCATGAAACACTAAACCTCAGCCCTATCTACCATGAAACTAATGATCAAACTGAAAAGAAAACATAAGGTGTACACATATACCAAGTTGCACGTACAGGGGTGAGAAATATTCTCAGTTAGGCTCCCCGAGAAGCAACCTAGAATTGTGCTAGTAAAATTCTACACAACAGAAACGTGCTTAGCCTACCTGAAACACGACAAAATGAAGTAAACCAAACATCCATCCACCGTCGAACTTAGGGTCCACAATCCCTATCAACTAGGTTAGTTCCACAATAGATGTCCATATCTATATATGTATACATTTATAGTCCCATAACTATACACATGTACATAAATATTCATATTCATGAGTATGCCAACCAAAAAACAAGAAACCAAAACATGAGTCGATCCTTGGGTCTATAATCTAGATCTCCTGGACATCATGTTCAAGGGAATTGAGATTGATGTCGTGCCACTCAATATTTTTATCATTAAGTCGATCTATAGGTCTGTAATCCTATCAACCTGTAACAACTTTGGCCAACGTTGGAATTATATCTCTGAGAAATCTATGTCCCCATAGGGGGATCCTCATCCGACACATGGGTTTAACCATACTCATATCCAATAAATAAATAGGATATGTTATACCAACAGTAAATCCTAGAAGGAAGGATAGCAAATACTGAAGGTCAATCCTATAAAATTTCACTTGTCGGTAAACACAGAGCATAAGCCCATGAATCCAACCGAGACTCGGGAAATCCTACCCGCAGGAATATCAGTCAATGAGGGTCAAGCCTGATATATCATCATTTCAGCATGTATCAGTGTCAAACCTAGTATATAATCATTTCAGAGTGTATTAATTCCAAGCCAAGAGTATCATTATTTCAAAATGTATCTTGGCCAAGCCTGATGTATAATCATTTCAGCATGTCTCAGATCCAATCCCATTGTATACGAATTTCAGCATATATCTGGTCCACGCCCTCTGTATATGCATTTCAGCATGTATCAGGACCAATAAAATTTTATAATCATTTTAGCATGTATTAGGCCTGTTCATTGTATATAATCATTTCATCATGCACCAGTTCCAATCCCGGTGTATTAGGATTTCAGTATATACCATTTATAACATTTTCAAATAATTCATATCCTAGGAATCGCTCAAAGTATCCTAGGTTATCTCATTATTTTTTAAATTTATCCTTAATGGGCCTTAACACCCTATCATGGATTGCTCATGAACTTTACATAATTAACCTCTTCAGCCCATCCATTGTCTTTTAACTGAGACAATGGTTCAACAATGCTATGTAATATGCAATTAGTCACATGAACCCGACCTTGAATTTTAACTGAGACAGTGGATCAACCATTTCTAATTACCTATTTTAAATTATTTTACATTCCATTTAAAAAACACAACATGTGAATTAATCCATCACATGGTTTAACATATTCAACTCGCATGGGAAAAACATTTACATAACCAATTATATAAATTAATTCCCAACAGACAATTCCTTGGTAATACCTCTAGGTATAGTATATATTAGAAATAACATGGATTAGAAGCAGGATCCTAAGAGGGTATGTCAATGAATCCCAGCAAACATGAATAATGCCTCTCACAAGTCTCATCATCCTCCAACTAGGAAGTACCTCTGGTAACCACTACTGCATCAGAAAAACGAAGTCAAATATAAAGAAATGTGTGAGGGTAACCCGAATGCATAACCCCTCACTACATCAACAGAATCATGGGCTTAAAAGTGTGGCATGAGTTCTAGGACAAACCTGAAAACCATCTCCACCTAAACATGATGTAACAAATCAGGCTCTGTCAAACCACTTGTACCCACTAGGTCACTCGTGTGAAACACTGAGGAGGCATCCAACTCAGGATCCTCTAGGTAAACATGAACAAAGACATACTACATACGATCCTTAGTGAATTGTAAAATAGGAATCCTTCATGGGATCCTAGAATGAAGAACAACAAAGGAGATAGAAGAGAGATCCAACAAGGGATTCCATAGGTCAGCATATAAGCAAAGGTATCCCTCAAGGTATCCATGGAAGCATCCGGTATCACAGCCTCATAGGCTAGAAGGTAACATCTCACAAGGGAAATTTCCTCAAAATAAAATGTCATGGGATATAGGTCACAGATCATCTCAGATAAATGGATTCAACTATGTTTGTCTGAACACCCAACCTATCATCCACGCCATGTCCCACTCTTAGGTGACAACTACACTTGATGAATGGAGGAGGAACTTATCCATTTAGATAGAAACCTAAAAAACCATTTTATTTAACTCTAAATGTAATGAGGATTAACACATTGTAATCTATGTGAAAAAAAATATCAGAATGGACTACTCATACACCCAATTCTAACTTTCAGGGCCCAAAATACCCCAAACTACTAAGCTGGAAATGTACATGGAAAGAACCCATGGGGTCTGCCTGTATATTAGTACACCTTGTGTACTATACGATACACAAAATGTACTATTATACCACTCCCTATCTATTTTCATATTCATGGAAAAAACACATGGGTTCATTATATGTAAACGTACATAGTATCTACTTCAGAGTGCCCAATGTGTACTACTTCAAAACCAAACACCCATGTTCTTTCTCACAAAGTTGGACACACGGTCATGCCACCTCATGGTGTGTACTTTTGAGTACACATAGTGTACATTAGAAAAACTATTCTTCCCCAAATGCTAATAACACATGGCATGTTCTTCTAGATCACACATCGCGTAATCGAGGTTTCTGATGAGAAAACCCTTCAAATGCCAGAAACAACTGTTGTCACCCCAAAAACTACATATCTGGATTAAGAGTCCACCAGAAAGAATAAAAAAGAGTTAAAAACATAAAACTACCTGTTTATAGTTGGTGTATGAAGAAAACATAAACAACCCTACCTTCAGGAGGAAACCACTGATGCATTGGTTGATTTCACCGTTACGAGATTACATACGCCGACTCTATGCATCATGGGATTTTCAATTGTACCAAACATTCATTTAGTCTCTATATCATTCAAAATCCCAATTTTCTCCAATGGGACACAGCCAAGGAGGATATACAAATGGATCATGTGCCAGGAGGATGAGGAAGGAAGATAATAGAAAGAAAAGAATTAGAGAAAAGGAAAGAAAGAAAAAGGGGCTCGGGTTGGCTCCAACACCTAACTTGATTTTATGCCTCACATAGATTAAACTCCCTATTCCAGACTCAATGGTGAAGAAGGAATCTCAATCTGATGCTTTGTTTAAAATTTAATACCAGAAAAACCAGTACAAATAATTTAAAATTTAATTTAATAATATTAAATATTATATATTCCGCTAAAATTCAAACAGCTCAGATTCCCACAAAACACCTATCCTATGGTAAACTCACTATTACATAACCAACAGATTTTTTAGAAAACTTATATTAGGTCATATAATATGGGAGAAATACCAATTTACCCGTCACATGCATCCAACATCAAAAATTATATTTTTTTGTAAAAACCATATTCCAGAAAAGAACAGGTCATTAAAGAAATCAGAAAGAGATAAATTACTATCCTAAAGAAAGATGAAAAGGATAATTTTCTATTTGGTAAAACCATTAAAACAAAAAACTCTTTATGGCTGTTTAGAATATGTTTTTGGAAGATTTGAATAATCTTATTATCATACTGAATGATGTATGAAACTCCAATAAATTTTTTTTAATGATATAACAAAAAAGTAATTTGGAAATTATAATATTAGGGAATGATATTTTGTTGTTGAGAATGAATTGAATGAAATTAAAAGAAAAAAACCATGGATATATGAGGGATTTTGTTATTCTCATGTGATATGTTTTATAAAAATATTGAAACATTTTTAATGTCATGATAGTGGATCAGTTACTTTTGGTAATGATAGTTCCATTAAAATCAATTGAATAAATACATTAGATATTGAAGAAGATAAATTGAAATCTAAGGATGTTTTACTTTTTGATGGAATAAAACACCACTTAGTGTAATTAAACATTGTGATTATGTAAAAAAATTAATCTAAAAAAAATATTATTTTATCATGAAAACTGTGAAATATGGTCAATTTATTTCAAACATAGAATGAACTAGTGGAAATATATTACAAATAGGTGATTTCAATAACACATGTTACTTGAGTGTTGAGGATGAAGTAAGATTGTTTCACCAAAGACTTGGGAACCTTGGGTAGAAAAACATGAATAAAAATTATAAAGACGAAGTTATTATCAATTTTCTTAAATTGAATAGGCGAGATGAAGATGTTTTTATTACATTCCAGAAGGGAAGGATGACTAAAACAATTCTTAAGATGAATGATATTTAATATACTAGACATATTAAACATATTCATTATAATTTATGTGGGATGATGATACTTCAATAAAAAAAGTATATATACACTTTATCTCTTTTATTGGTGATTTCACTCAGATGAAAAACATCACATTTAGGAAAAATAAGTTAGAGGCTATTGAAATGTTATCGATTTTCATAAATTATGTTGACAAACAAATGGGTCATTAAATACTGAATTTGAAAACAGATAATTATACCAAATTCAAAATAAATATTTTTTAAACTTATCTGATGAAGAATGGTATCAAACAACAGTATGGTAATCCCTATACTACAAAAAAATGGAGTATTAGAAAGAAATAATTAATGTATGTTGTAAATTCGAAGAGTTATATTAGGAAAATACAAATATACAAGATTATTTTGTAGATAAGCTGTTAGTAAATTATATATAATAAAAATAGATTCTTGTGGAAATATAAATGGAACATGAATCCTTATAAATTATGTTATAGAAAAACATTCATTGAAATACTTTGATGTATTTTTGGAAATCCAGGATTTCTCCAAATAAAAAATATGTATTCGGTATTTTTTGATGAAGAAGATTAGGAAGTAACATTCAAGGGGTATTCAAAAAATGAAAGAGGTTACAAATGTCAGAATTTTGTTAAAAAAATATGGTTTTCATATATGATATTATGGAAATTAGAAATAAAATTCCTTAAAAATAGTTTTGTGGAATGATAAAGAGGATAAAAAAGATATTTCCAAGAATAGTTAAAGTAATTCAAAACAACCTTATCATGTTCAGAAGAATCGTGTGAGGATGAAATTCAAACTGGGAATGAAACATTGAATTTTTGTACCTTACAAAAAAATGATGAATTTTAAAACATTATTGGGAATATGAAGGATCCAAATCAGAACAAAAATGAAGTTAAGATTATAAAATTAAACTTCACTAATCTGAAATGTTGAACCAAAATCATCTTTACAATCTATTCATTATAAATAATAGATGGATTCTATTAATTAAGAGTTATTCCAGATAAAGTAAAATGAAATATGGGAACTTCTTATATGGCCATGAAATAAAAAAATTTATTATAAATAAGTGGGATTATAAAAAACTATATAATGAGAATAGATTTATTTCATCATATAAAAAAATACCTTTTTATAAATGATGTAAACAAGTGGATAGTGGGGATTTTGACCAAAGAAATTTCCCCATTCTAAGAATAGAAACTATTTGAATGTCTCTTATTGTGGATGCTCATCAGAATTTCATGGTTTATAAGATAGGTGTAATGGTTTATTTTATAAATGATGATATTGAGGGAATAGTTTCGATTGAAATCCCATGTGAGTTTCTAGCCTATGAAGATGAAAAAAAATTCTAAATTGAAGAAATATTTGTATAGGATGAAAAAATAACCACATTCATGGTATTCTATCCATGAAATTTTTTTGATAATGATGAAATTTACTAATGGAGAAGTTGATAATAACATTTATATGAATGATATTTAATCCAGAACTATAATTGTAAATTTTTACGAGGATAATATTTTTTTGGTTATGAAGAAATGTTTTTAATGATTTTTTTACGGAAATGAATAAGAATTTTTGAAATTCAATGTTGAGAGAATAAACATTATTCCTTTTCTTACAGGCTCAAAAAAGAAAATTATATTTTCTAATCATCAGAAACGTATCCTAGGGAAGTGTTGAAGAATTTTTAGAATGAATGCATATAACGAAGTTTTAACTCCTATTTCACGAAGCAAAATGTTCAGTAAATGTGAATCTAGAATAAGTGTGATTCATAAAGGCTTTTAGAAGCTAATATGAAGTCTACTTTATCATACAACCTCAAGGCCTAATATTTTGTATTTTTTTACTTTTTGTGATAGTTAAAAAAATATATGAAAGAATCAAATATGTTGGAATAAAAAATAATTCAGCGATATATTAAAGTAACAACTTCTCAAGGGTTATAATACTGTAGAAATAACAAGAAGATGTTTCAATGGTTTACAGATAACAATTGGGATATATGTTGTAATGATAGATAATCGACCTTAAGAGTGGTTGTTGTGCAATTTGGCATATCAAGAAACTATGTTCATTAACATTTACCATAACTGAATACAAATATGTTGTAGCTATTCAAAATTGTAATCAAATGTTGGGGATGAGTGTTCAACTGGAATATTTTAAAGTAAAATTTTCTAAACAATTGAAGATACTTGGTGATAATCAGAGTGAAAATAGTGTTTTTAAATATCATTTCTAACACTCATGATCAAAACAAATTGAAATAATTTAAACTTTATAAAATAGAATATTGTTTTGGGAGATGTTTTTTGGAATATTTTTGAATAATGTATGAAATTGATGAAATATATATATATTTTATGCTAAAATAAGTGTTTAAGGAATTAAGAATGCAACATCATGTTCATACTTGGCTAATGACTTCTTAAAACTCATATGGAATTCCCCCACCAGGATTAATATTTTTTTTACAAATGGGGAGAGAAAAAACATCATTTTTACTATGTAAGATGTTCATTTTTATATGTCTTTAATGAATTTGACGTTATGGTTATCATAAAATGGGGAAGAAAAAAATAAATCATGAGAGGAAAAAAAGTTATAGATGAAAAGATAAACGTATGTAAGAGTGCATATTCATATGGACTTAAGATTTTCTTACCACATAGGGATGAAATTCCTTTCAAAATATTACTTTATCCATTAGTTTTGTGTCCACAACAGTCTCTTTTGAAAAAGGCTATGTCTTATTAAAAATATAGTAATGAGTTATTTACAAAATTTGAGTTCTTAAAAATTTTGACAGTTTAAAATTTATTAATTAGGGTAGTTAACATATCCCAAGAGGGAAATTGAATAACCTTTATGATAAATTTTTTAAAAATGTTTTTTATAAGTTGAAAATAGAAATTGTTTATAAGAATTTAATTGTTATTCAGAAATCGAACCCAGTTCATCATAATGAGCACAATATTAAGGTTGAATTTTTTTGAATCTTTGACTCTAATGATATAGGAAAATATTTTTTTTATTTTAAATAATTACTTTTTTCTAGAAATAGAGTACCAGTTCCATCTATATCGAATTCAGTTAATTGGATCCAAAAGAATCCAATGTATAAATTTATTGTTTTCTGTATGTTTGTATTATCTATAATAATAGAAAATGGTGTTATTGAGTTAGAAAGAATGAATTTTCATAAATAAATGTTTTTGGTTGAAAAATTCATTTTATTATAGATTCTTTTTGAATGAATAATGTTAATTTTGGATTTAGAGAGTTTCCATAATTTATAAAACAAAATCAGATGATGATTTGATGGTATTAAATTTCTAACAAATCATAATAACATTCAATATAAAATATTTTGATGAAATGGTGGAGTGGTTTGAATTATTCCAATGTTCCATTAAGGAGATTCTATAATAATGAGCTGAGAAGGAAATAGAATTCAGAATAACTAAGAAGGATACAAGATTCAAAAGGAGTTCTTTCTATTTTAATAAATGGGGCAAGAAATTCTACATTTTAAAAACTAATATGTATACAATAATCATAATTAAAAATAAGTATAAATAATTCAAAATCACTAAGAAGGATACAGAATTCAGAATCAATGAGAGGTATATAGACACTATAATCAAAGATAAGGATATAAGATTAAGAATAACTGAGAAGAATATAGGGTTTCAAATCACTGAGAAGGATACAAAATTTGAATCCTTGATAAGGATACATGATTCGCAATAACTGAGAAGGATAAAAGATTCATAATCACTATATATGTTATAGAATTCGGATTCATTGAGAAGGATATAGAATTCTGAATCACTGGGAATAATAGATTATTCAGAATCACTGAAAGGGATTCATAATTCAAAATCATTGAGAAGGATACATAATTCAGAGTGCACTAAGAAGGAAAGAGATTCATAATGAAATATTTAGGAAGAAGAATGAAATTTATGATTCTATATGTTTTATGGTGAGTTGAAGAGGGAAAAATTGGAATTCAATTTTGTATAAATCCCGTGCAAATCTAAGGAGTATTGAATTAGTTAATAATTATGTTTTAATGGCAGTGTTTCTATGTGTTTTTCAAATTTCAGGATCTAGGATAAAATTTTCATTTTTCCTCTTACTGTTTTCTGAGATGACAAGGATTATTTTCCCAGATCATTCATTCATATCAAACTTTCACACAACCGTGAATGGGGGAGTGCTGAAAAAATAATTTGATATACATTTCTGGATAGAGGTCTCATTTGGAGGAACAAAAAGTTGGTTTTTCATTTACTAGGAATATTTTTTTAGTAGAGTTTTTGTTCTGTATATGGTTAATGGGCTCATCATATTGAGTCCATCATATTGAGATAATTGAATACAGTTTCATTTTATTAAGAAAATCATATCAATACTCATCGTATTGAGAAAATTAGATCTATAATCATTATACTGAGAGAATTAGATTCTGGCTAATTTTAGTGAGAGAAGAAGATTAGAACTCATCATATAGAAAGAATTAGATCCAACCTCATTGGATTACGAAAATCAAATCCAACCAAATTAGATGAATGATTCAGACCGAGATAATGTTGTGTACTATAAAATAGCCTTTATTCTTTTCTTTGGATCAATTGTTTATAAGAAAGTATTATAAATGGATGGTATCAGTATAATCTTTACTATAATGATATATAAGGTTTCTAATTGGAGTTGGAACATGTTTTATTCACTTATTAATAATAGTGTATATCCATAGATCAAAAGGAGTGTCTATTTCATTGATATAAGTTCTCACACGGAGGCCAAACCTTATAAATCTTTTGTTATTTACATTCATTCCTACATATTCCATCATATGTATTTTCTAAAATTTGATATAGAAATAAATCTTAATTGGTTGAAGGGGTATAGTTTCTATGTGTTTTGAAACATATTTCCATTGATTCAAGTGTCTTCACCTCGATTCCATTCAATGAATGAATAGGGGAATTATTATTTTAGGTGTATACCCAATATCTATATATTTAAAATGGATTTTTTTTTATTAAATTAATTTGATGGTACATAAATTTAATGATAAATTATTTTATTTGATACCAATTTATTTTTAAATGGTTTTTTACGTAACTACTTGAGATGTCACATTTTATTTTTTTAATGAATTTCACTATCACCGTTAGCATCAGATGCATGGAACACCAGGTATAATTGAAAATAATCAATTTATGTTTTATTTTGGTATTACCATTAAAATATAGCGATTATGTTAGCATGAATGAATAGTGATAAATTATTTATTAAAAATATGTAGTTTATAAACATTTATTGGTTATCTATTGACTATAAATAAAAATCCAAATCATTATAAAGGAAAAATATTTTTTCGAACAAATTTTATTTTTAATGAAAAAGGATTCATTGATTCATGTGCACATATAATAAAATTACTTTTCAAAACATATAAAAAAATATTTCATTAAATTAGCTTCATTTTATAAATCAAAATAATTTTTTTATTAGGCTTCATTTTTTGTTCTTTTCAGAAAATATTCTTTTATTAGTTAATATTGGAAAATAATGGTTTTTATTATGAATATTGAGTTATTCTGAAAAATATAAAAACATTAAAATTTATTGAATATTTTTTTAAAGGTAAATTTTCTTCCTATATATATATATCCAATTTATGTTAATGTATATAATTTCATATAATGTTTTTGAGTGATTTTGTTTTCATTTTAACATTTCATTTTGGAAAAACAGCTTTCTCATTGCATCATGGGGAATAATATTAATTTAAAATTACAAAATAATGTGTATATAATATAGAAAATTTTAACAAATATTTTTATATATTGTAATTTATATTTTATAATAATATAAAATATATTTTTTACCATATTAAAAAGAAAAAACATTAAAAATAATTTACTATATTTAAGTAAGAAATTGGAATACAATGGGGGAGTAAACTAAATATATAGGGGTTTAAAATGATCCAAACCATGAATAAAATCCCATATTATAGACATATGTATACCTTATATCTTATATATATCATAATGGATCATTTTTTCACTTTATTCACGTGATAATCATGGGTACACCATTCTATTTAATAAAATTCATGTATTCCACTCACTTTCTAATAAAAGGACATCCGCTTTCCACTCTAGTTCACATATTAAAACCCCTTATTCTAATAGAATTTCTACAAAAATCACATCCATAATTCATCTATATGATTCTAAAATCATTATATTGGTCCTAATTTTTACCTATGATGGATTTTGGGGAAAACCAAATGAAATTCCTAAAGAATAGGTAGCATTCATTAATGAGGAATTTTATTTTGTTTCTTATTCCAACTCATTAAGATATTATAAAACTATCATTATATAACAACATGAGTATATTAAATATACCAAGATGTAACTATATTATATAAATTACCTACATCTTTCACCACATCAATCAAATGAGTTACGAAATCATCATTCATGTTTACGATGAACATCATCCTTAGGAACTGATGTCATTTGTTTTCCATCACTACCATTCAAGGATGGATGTAATTGTGTATTAATAAAATTTATGTGAAATTTATATAATTCTTATACTTGTAGAATATTAATATCACTTATATATTTCTCTATCCCTTTTTTTTATAAAATAAGAACATCACTTGTGTGCATAATAGACTACTATCTCGCACAACGATGTGATTTTTTACATATGGTTTAAATGGAATTTAATAAGGAAAAAATTAATTAATATATGTGATATATAAGATATCATATTTAAAATATAAATTTTATAAATCCCCAAATTTTTATAATCTTCCAGTCATTAAGTGAATGAAATCATCAGTCCTGGTTAAGTAAAGCATAGCATCTCCATGAAGAGATGCAATTTATTTTCAATTTCCAATATTCATGAATGATTATCAAAATTTATATAATTATTAAATATGATACTTATAACATTAATTTAATTATTAATATAAGGGGACTATATAATATGTTCAAGAACTTGAAATGTTATGAGAAAACACGAATGATAATTCATGGAAATTAACACCCAAAATAATGAAAAAATGGAATAATACTAAAATAGTGCTGTAAAATGTTATTAGAAGGTCATATAAGAAATTATATATATTTACATGAATCTAGTATAAATGTTTTACCGTGAATAAAACCATTATATACAAGGTTAAATCATTTTCAATTACATGGATGTGTGAGGTAATGGATTTCATCAAAATTTTCATTTCATTGAGACATCTTTGTTAATACGCACCAATTCACTTTTATATGGTATATATACTTCTCATTTTAAATGTAATGCCAATATTTCATAATTAATCATTGTATTTTATGATATAATATAATTTGTTTCATTCATGGTGATTTTACTTAACAATTACCAATTTCTAACATTTGTAAAACCATCTCATTTTCTTTTGTCATTATTATCTTCCTAGTGAAGAAAACACATTCATATAAAAAATTTTAAATATAAATTACATTTCTCTTAGATATAAATATTATTATATAAATATGATTATTTGAAAAACAATATACCCTTATTAAAAATGGTGTTTATATTGAATATTATTTGACTGGCTTAGGGAATGTCGATGAATATGTATCCTTGAATAAATATGAATAATTAATGATTGGGAATATTGATTTCGGAATTAAAAATATTATTTAATATATTTCAAATTCATTCAATTTATATAAATATATATGGGATGTTCCTAGTTATAGATATCATCTACATAAATCACTGAGTCTCCTAAGAAAAATCAATTAACCATGTTATATGTGTTTTTACTTATTTTTTATAAACTATATTTAGTAGTGTGTTAAAAGTAGATGTATCAAAATTCTTAATATCATGATAACAAATTATTAATAATTTAATTCATTAATAATCCATTTATTATTATTTTTAAATACATTTAATATTTGATATTTTCTGAGGATGCATTTAATTATTAGTTTATTGATTACATGGAATGTTTTTTCAATTATTTACCTTGTCCTATTGATTATAAATTATCCAATTATAATAGTAAATTTGTTGATTGAATTTCAATTATTTTATGTAATTTATATTAGTTAGTTCATTAATGCCATATTTTTGTATTATTATGTTATTTTATTTTATTTTCAAATGAAAAATTAGTATCTTGTATTTTTATGTATTTCAAAAACTACTTAACTGATTGGTCCATTGAGATTTCACAACATAAATTGATGCTAATTTAACAAAGAAGGCACTCGCTCTGGGTTACTAGAGTCTGGGACAATGTAGTTAGTCTCAATGGGAGATAATTTGAATCATTATGAACTAGATTATGTATAACATTGATTTTTAATATATATCTATTAATTCACTTGGTGATTATTATATAATAACATCATAATACATTTTAAGGAAGAGATTATGTGAATATTTTATTTTTTATACATCAATGTATGGATACTACAAGTGGTTGTGGTTCTAGAAAATATATACACAAGGGTAATTAACCCAAGAGGGTGTATTCGGCTTGATCATATTGTCACTCCGTGGACAATAATGTTCCTTAACAATGACCTAGATTGACACACCCATGGGAAATTCATAGGATAATTCATATTTTCATTGAAAACATTATTAATTGTTGTAAGATAAAGATATCACCAAAGACACGATTTTTATGATTATGATATTAATAATGTGTTAATTTAAAATAAATGTAACCTAGTTATTCTTATTTGAAAATATATGTTATGATTTATAATTATAATTTTTATGAAATAATAGTTATATTTCATTATTTATAAATTTCTCTTGGATGGAAGATACATATAAATAATCATAACCAATGTAAAAAAATTCCCTTCTGAGCAAGCAAATATATGTGGTATTGGAATGGAGAATATAGAGGATATTTTAGTTCATCTTAATCATGTTATGACAAATAACCATTCCCAAATTTACGAGCCAAACATGGATCTCCTTTTTTAGATCACTTCACTCGAAAGAAGGCTCCATTATTTGGTGAGATTACTAATCTAATGGTAACTAAAAAATGGATTAAGTATTTAAAGAATATATTTAATGAAATGCAATAAAATTAAATAGAAAATGTTATAGTTGTAGTTTATTTTTTCAAAGGTGATGCTGATTACTTGTTGTTATTTATCCAAAATACTAAGGAATTAGGGGAAATAAAACACATGGAATAGATTTTTTATAGATGCATTATTTAAAAAAATCACACATGAGTATAAAATTAAAAATAATTAAAATTTCATTTGTTTGATGAAAACAAGAAACAATGTGGTTTTCACTATAAGTCTTCCTTTATGATGTTATCTATGAATTCTATGCATACCCAACATAGAGTGTATGATAAAATATTTATTTAAATGTGATAAACCAAGTATTTGATGGGATCAAGTAAAAAATCCATCATATGATTAAATTGTATTATGTGCCATCAAATTGGAGAAGTAATTTGAAATAACCTACATCTTCATGGAAAATCAACAAAATGAAAGGTCAAATGAGAACCATGGAAAAGGTAATGAGTCAAACATTAAAAAGATAATGTATCCATTTCAAAATTTTGATAACTATAGAAAGAATCATCCTAGGAAATTATTAACGGGCATGGTGTTTTGTAATAAGTATGAATATAAGTATTATGTTTCTAAAGAATCCAAGTGGAATAAGTAACACATTTATATTTATCTTTTCAACTATAGTTATATGGGGAACTATGAAACAAATTCCCAATGCATCAAGGGAATCTACAATAGTATTGACTACGGGGAGACGACAATCCTTACGTGATTACTATAGCTGAGGTAGAAGTTTCTAACAATATAGTGGCATGTAAATTAATCTATATTAAATTTTTTTAATGCTTTATTTGATTCTATATACTCACACTCATTTATATCTATCATGTATTACAGGAAAATTAGATATTTGTAGTTTAGTTTATTATTGGATTTGTTAGTCAATACTCCTAGTTGAAGTCTCATTACAACAAGGAAGTGTCAGACAATCCCCATTATAGAACATAGATGCATTTTTTATAAACATATTATTTCCCTTTTGATGAATTCGATATAATAATTGTCATTTCATTGCTATCAAAATATGATTCATTATTATTTTCTAATGAGAATAAACTTCTAATTATTTATTAATCTGTAGATTTATAAATCCTTATATTGGAAAAACTATTGTATGACATATGTATAGATCCATCCCAATTATCTTTAATGAATTCAATTCATGATGATGAAAATAAAACAATGTATAGGTACGAGGATGGTAATCATAAAATTGAGGAGGTGGATATATAATATAAATACATTTATGTATTTACAAAGTAATTTATTTTACATACCCATGGGCATGTTGTTTAGTTTTCCATTAATTTAATCCATGATGTTAGAACAATATCCAAGTCTCCCTAAAATTAGCCATAGTGAAATTAGTGGAGATGATGAAATAATGAGGGGATTTGTGTGATAATGGATCTATTATCTCTAGTTTTAACAATTAGGATCTCTTATTCTCCATGATAAGATGAAAAATGGATCAATGAGGCTATTCATTGAGTATATTGATATCGACAAAATTAAAATAAAGTGAAAGTATCATTTTCTTTAATTTAATTCTTATTCGATGAAATTCAATTATCACAATATTTTTCAAAGATTGACCCGCATTTTATGTATCATCAATCGTGAGTAAATAATGAAAACATTCGAAATTTTTTGTTTGAATAATTTGGAGACATTACGTGCTTACAGTAATTTTATTTTCTATTTCTATGGAATTATATGTTTTTATGGATCTAATTAATAGAGTCTTTAAGGAATGACATGATAATATTTTTTTTATTAATTAATTATATCAGTGTGTATTATAAATGTTATGAGTTCTCTTAGTATTAATGACATACCATTAATGAGACTCTTTGAATTAACAATTTTTATGGTAAATTTAGTACGTGTGATTTCTAGAATCATAACGTTTCCTTTCTTGGGAATTCTGTCTCTATGGATGGATTCTCATTAGATCCAAAATAAGGTAGTTATAGAATGGAAAACACAAAAATAAAAAAATGGGGTATATAGATTCATTAGATTGTTGGTTACTATCGAGGATTCGTTTGGAATTTTCTCCAATTTTCTAGACTGTTAATAAAGATTATTTGTTAATGGGCTATATGTATTTCGAAAAAAATGTAAAAAATGTTTTAATTAAATGAATAGGTGTTTTTTCAGTGATAATATTTTAATTTATTATGATAAAAGAATGGGTTTGTTATTTATATCCATGCATTGAATAAATGACTGGGTTGTTTCCTTATGAACAATGATAATGTTACTGTACAAGCATTTTGTTAATTTAAGAATAATGAAAAAAACTATCAAACATATGATCATTATTTGGAAAATATGATATTATATTTTATGATATGGAGACATTATCTATATCATGAAATATGTTTCATATACACTGGATATAAAATTAAAAAATTAAACTTCTCATATAAATATCACAATATGAGATAAATGAGACAGCCAGAGCTACTGAAGGATTATGATTTCTCAAACAAATACCATCCATGGAATGAAAATAATGTAGAGAAATAATTTAGTAGTAATTGTCCAAGATTTATGACCTGAATCTGGATTAATGGGGATCTTATGTTCCTGTATCTTTTAAATATGGATCAAGTAATTATTATGTAAGGTGATACATAACAAATTTGGCATTTTTTTTGAAACCAACTTCATTATAAAACATACAATTTTATCATTATTATGATGATATGTTTAAGAAAAAAATTAATGATGTGTATGATTGGAAATTTTAAATCATTGTTTATTAAGATATAATTTTAAAATTTATAAATATATTATGTACTTCATTCATTATTGATCTATAAAGTAAAATGTTTGATGATTCTCATAGATCAATCATCTCTATACATCACATTAGAGAAAATATATATAAGGATTTGAGGAAACAATTTTTTGGGGATAACATGAACCTTGGAATATTTGATTATTCATACATATGATTGGTCTTTAGAAAGTGAATGTTGTGTGACAATATCATAGAGTGTTCATGATGTGTCCTTCTATTTCTATGTGGAATTAGGATTAAATTATTGTATAATTTTTCATTAGAAAACAATTGACTTATATAAATAAAGATCTTATAATAGTTATAATTGATGATCTAACAAAATATACACATTTACTCACTATGTGTGATGATTAACCAACTGATCGTCTTACAATGATATTTAGTAATGATATTTTAAGACTTCATTGTGAACCTATTTCGACCGTGTATAATCAGGATACTAGTTTTACCTAAAAATTATAAATGTATGTTTAAAAGGATGTTGATATTATGCTTCATTAGGTAATTCCATACCATCCACATATAGATGGATTGTATAAAAGGATGATTTAAAATATGGATTACATGTTGAGTTCATACTCACTTGACATTGTAGGTATGTGGGAACATTATTTAACTTTTTTAGACTTTTCCAATATTTTTTTTTATATTAAAATATTTAAATGGCATCATATGAATAATTAAATAGAAAGAGATGTTGTATCCAAAAGTTTTGAGAAGAATTTGGGGAAATTAAAATCTTAGGCCCAAACACATGGAAGAGGAAACAACAATGGTATTGTCTATTCATTCTCAATTTACGTATTTGAATGTTAGAAAAATATTTATGCCAAAAATTAGAGGAAGGATTCATAATTACAAGTGTTAAATTATGTTTTTTTAGAGTATCCCAAGAGAAGGCTGTTATAAGGTTCAATAGAAACTGAAATTGAACCCTAGGTACATCAGGCCCTTTGAAATTATTTAATTAAATGGATATTTTGAGTATCATTTGTAGAATACACCAATTATCTCAAATATATATAATGTGATCCATATATCATTTTTTAGAAGGTACATTCCATAATAAATGCATTAAATCACCCCTAATGGTATATAATTTTCACTCATTCAAACTTAATGTAAATAAACCTGCATGAATCTTTAAAATGTAGGGGAATTATTAAGGTATAAGATGACTCATCTTCTATGGTACTTTTATAAATCACAAAATGGTTGATTAAATGTGGGGACGAGATGATGTTATGAAGAAGATGTACCACTATCTATTTGAAAGTTAATATCCATAATACTTCAATTGTGATATTTTCTTAAGTTGTAAGAATTTAACTCCAAAAATATTATAATTTATTTACTTTCAGTTAAATTCAATCTCTTTTGTGTCTTTTCATTCGTATAACACTATGTTTAAATGAAACTACCGTGTTAAAATATTATTTAAAAATTACCTTTATTCCAATGATGTTATGTTGGATGGTATAAATAGTACTAACTAAATTATCTAAAATAAATATTTTGAAAGTTTTCATTTTTTATATACTGATTATATATAAAAATAATTATCATTCAATGTAAAAGAAATTTTTTATGGAAGAATTAAATTTTCATTGAAAATGGTTCATCCCTTCTTTCAGAGTTATTATAATAATAATTTTTGACAGATTAATAAAAAAAATTGATACAATTTTTTTTTGAAATCATCATTTCATCATTATATTATAGTGATTTTTTTTATTTTTCTAAAAATATTCCATTTTTGATGAATAGTAAAAATAAACTAATTTTTATATGGAATTCTTACTTCATTTAAAAAAACTGAAAAATAATTTTTTCTTAAAAGGGGTTTAAGATATTTTTAGTTAAATTATATATCTGTTGCTCCATTTTTCTCACTTTAACCAATCTCATATTTAATTTTGATTTAAAACATTTAAACTTTTGGGCATTATCTCTTTTTAAAACACCATTCTTATCGTGATTATGCGATTAATTTTAAATTGAAATTTTCCACATCTATGAATAAAATTTTTAAAAATATATTTTATTATTTTTAATTAGAACAATATATATTATCTAATATTTTCAACTTAATTCTCTAACATAAGTAATATTAAAAAAGTACAAATTATTCAATGTAGTTAACGTAAAAATGGGTTTATGATGGGTTTAACTAAAAAGATAATGGATACAAATGAGAAAAACATTTACAACAGAAATTGACTCAAATTATTTGAAAATATTATACTATAGGATTATATTAACTTTTTTGGTATCCTTTTTCATGTAGTAAATGTGGGTACATCATTTTCATCTCCCAACATACAATTGTGCAACTCATCTCACTTACAAAAGGTCACCCACTATTTTCTCCACTTTTTACATTAATAAACTATTTTATCATCCAATAAAAAATAACTTGTTTAACTACTTCAAATTTTCAAAAAATCCCTATTGTTTTCATGAAAATAATTTAGGATGTATTTTGGTGCAAACTAAAAGAAGTTCCCCAAAGAAGAGGTAATATTCATTAATGATAATGTTTATTACAATTATTTTTCTACATCCATAAAATATTATCAATCCATTTATATATAATAAAACCTATAAATTAGGTATAATTATATTTTATTATGTTATGTTAATGTCAAATAACAATCCCCTCTTCCATATAATTGGTCATAAAATCATTATTCATGTGTATGGTGGAGTACCGCCTCACAAACCAATGTCCTATATTTTCCATAACCATATTTCAAGGATTGATGGAATTATGGATTTGTAATATTTATATTATATTTATGATATTTATACACTTCTATAATTTTAATATAACTTATAACTTTTACATTACATTCTATTGAAAATACAAAAATGTCATGCGTGTTACGATCAACTACTGGCTCACGAAGTGATTTGATTTTTTTCAGTTAATATATAAATAGAATGTAATAAAAGAAAAATATGTTAATATATGATATATATATATATATATATATTTGATGATATTATTTTTTTTAATATAATATACCACCCACTTTCTTACTCTTTTTCTCATTAAGTGAATGGTATTGTTGTTTGTGCGTACGTATGACCTACCATCTATATTAAGTGATGTGATTCATTTTCAATGTAAAAACTTCAAGAATGATTATAAAAATATATATAAAGAGACAATATTATATTTAATAAATTTATATAAATTTATATATTATGTAAATATATAATATTTTCAAGAACCAGAAAATTCATAACAAAATACAGATGAAAAAACTCGGTAATTAATAGCCAAAAAAATGAAAATAGTGATTTTTTTTAAAAAAAAAGGTGGTAAAATGTTTTATTGGATCATATATGATATTTTAAGTATGCATTTTGTTCTATTATAAATTAATAAAATTCATAAAACCATTATAAGTATGGTTAAGTTACATTTAACCAAAAAGAAGTGTTAGGTAAGGGACTTCATATCAATTTTCATTTCATTGAAACATATTTGATAATATGATGTTATTCAATTTTATATGGGTTATATATTTACCCTTTGATAAGTACTATATATATTTTTTATAATTTATTTTATTTTAAAATTTAATTTTAATTATTTCATCCATGAAAAATTGACTTGGAAATTACCAGCAGGAAAAAGTTATTGTACAATCTAACAGTCAATGGTGATTGTTAACTACCTATCGAAACAATTAATTGATGGAGATAATTTTTAATTTTCCATTAAATTTATATTAAATATAAATTTTGTTTTATGATGTATATTATTATTAAATATGTAGTATAAAATTTTTACATATATTGTTTCCTTTGAATGTTATTTGATTAATTAGGGAAATGATGATGAAAGTGAATCCTTTACTCAATTTGAATATTTAATGATAATTGATATTAATTCATAAACTAAATAAACCATTAATTATATAATTATTTATTTTTTACATGATGATATGTGTGTGGACTTGTTATGGATATCCATTAGATTTCTTAATAGATCTCAAGAGAATAATCGGTTGACCAAATCAGATTGGTTTTTATGTAGTTGTATTAAATTGTCTTGAATAAGGTATTAAAATTATAGTAGCTTGATTCCAAACTTTATTATTTCTAATTATTAATCAGTTCCTTCATTTAAAATTTATTTATTATTGTTATTGGTGATATTTTACATATTATAATATATGGAGATGCATTTTATTGTCATATTACTGATGAAATATAATGTTTTTTGAGTTACGTTTCATTCCAAATTGATAACGTATTATACAATTAGTATATTAAATTTATTGATTAAATGAAATGTATGTTCGGTTCTTAACCTTTATATACCAATTATTATTTATTGATTCAAGGTATCTTCACATGTTCATAACACTTACTAAGAATTTGAGATCACCCTTATTCTATTTCCATTCCACATGTTATGAAGAATAATTTTGAGAATAAGATCAATGTTGTCCAAATTTTTCAATTACTACACATTTTATTTTTGTTTCCCAATGTTAAATGGGCAAAAAGAAGTTTTTCTGGTTTTTTAAAACATAAAAATTGGTTAGTACTTTAGAATTTGACCCCTTTTAACTATTAAAATGTAATAAAGTAGGAACTAGTTTAGTGTAACTATATTTTAGGTCATTACATATGATGTTGATTACTTCTTTATGTGAATCTATTTGAAGATGATATGAAATTAATTTTATTTTCAGGGGTTATTTATGATGTGATAAGTTAATTATTTTCAATTGTTACCCAAATGTATCAATAATGATGGTTGTGGTTTTAAATCACTGTCTAATTCATTGGTTAGGTGTTTACATGTCATTAAATTTTCTGTTTATTTCACATTATTGTTTATGATAGTTTTTGGAACTGCTGGTGTGTCTTGTGAAGCATATGTTCCCTATACTACCATATGCTCCATATTTCAATTATTTTTCATATTTATATTCTAATTCTCAAGGATTTGATATATAATTAAGGATAATATTTATTTTATAACTCTTTTGGGTCATGGCTTATTGTATGTTAATATTTATGAAATTATTTTTGACTTGAGGGTATTTGAGAACTATTTTCTTTTGTATCTTGAATATAACCAGATTCTCAATTTTGCACATTTTTTATCATTGATTATTATCTCTTATGTTTACCCTTACTAATAATTTGATATTTCCACTTTTTTATATTTCTATTTCCTTAGGATATGAATATATGAAATTTCTAAAATGTATATATGAGTTTATTATATTCCAAAAAAATTCAATATGTTGAAGAATAATTATGGACTAAATTCATTCACATATAATTTAAATATTCCCAATAAATAAAAAGAACATGGTTTTATTAATATTTTTTTATTAATTCTATAATATTATAATCCAAAAATCCAATTTCAATGATTCATAATGTAGTATTTATTTATTGTCATTAAATATAGATGATCATGTTTTTTAGCTACTATGTTGGCATCAGAGAAGAGTTTGGATTACTTTTCATATTAGGATATTATCATTTGAGAGTAATTTAACAGTCTAAAAGGTAAGGATTGTCATAATCCCAAATGTATGAATAAAAAAATTCAGTAATTTGGGATAATATTTAACATTTTATGGATTATGATAAGACAAATTAAGTGAAAAATATAGGGATATATCTATGAGATAATTATTATTATAGGATATCATCTTAATGGTTGGGTAATGTAGATATTTCATGATAATCATATAATTTAAAACACTATTTTTTATTTGAATTTTGATGTGGATATGGAATAGATACACCTAGGGGTAGTCGCAATAAAAAATATTGATTGAGAATTGACACAGTCTTAACTCTGGTGAATAATGATTAGGCCTATCATTATACACTTGGTTAGACACTCCAAATAGATATTAATTTTCCAACGAAATTCCCTTTCTTAATAATTATAAATTATATATTTTAAATATACACTAGTGTATTTTTAATGAAGTACAAAACATGTAACGTAAATCAACATTCATTGAACTAAACGTATCATAGGTTGAAATGTAGGCGTCATTGGGGAAGTGAAGATAGTATTGATTTATAATATTATTGTGGTCATTTTAACTTATTTTATTGATAACCATTATAGGATTTAGTATTTATTTGAAATGGGATCATAAAAGTTATGCTAAGATAAGAATGAGTCAAAAAAAACTATGTATTATAACTAAATATTTGAGAATAATTAAAAGGTACATGATTTTAGTATATGTAAGGAAAATGTTGTATTTCATTGTCTTAACTATGTTACTAAGGTTTATATCTTAATATAAATTAAATCTTGATGTGCATACCTATTTTCATTATTGATTGATATTTATTAAAAATATTTTGATATATTCTAATATGTCAATGGATTATGTTAAACATGTAAGTATTTTTTATCATTAGAATTTCTTTAATGTTATTAAAAAAATTTAAAATTGTATAAATATACCCAAAAAGTGATTTTATGAAACAGTTATAGTCTTAAAATAACAATTCATTATCATTTCCTTGAGATATGGATAACAATAATGGTTATGATATATTTTATGTCGAGGTAATAAAGTGTATATTTATTTGGTTAAAGTGATTTAGATAGTGTTTATTTCCGTGGAATATATTATTAATTTTAAGGAAAATTGATACATAATTATTTTTGTGATGTTTATCTTAATTTTTTTATTATCATATATGTATATATATATATATATATTAGTGTGCCATGTTATGAACTATCTTAAGATAAGAGTTATTTTTTTATGAAATATATGATTTTACTATAATTAAATGTATTCTATATGAAAATGGATTTTTTAATGGAATGTATGGAGATTATTTGATAAGTATATATACATACTTCGGTGTATGATTGTATGAGTGATTAATGTTGGTTGATGAAGGATAAATACATTATATAGGCTAATAGAGTAATGTAGATGTCACATTAGATGTTATAATATAAATGATAACTTTTTTAATAAAACCCTCATATACATCCTCTAATTAATAATAATATAAATAGCATGGAGACAATTTCATTAGGGGCATGTAAAGACCCAAGAATTTAATATTGTTTTTCATCTAATTAAGTCTAACATTTTCTATAGAATGTTGCACATGAAACACTAGACTGAAACAAAACATGAAATTTTAATACAACAAGAACTATATGATTACTAGTAAATAAAAATACAACATTCATTTAAAATAATTACATATTATTATTTTCCATTAATTATTATTTCAGAAATACCATTTATTTTGAATATTAATTTTAAAAAATATGTAATTTTATTTTATCATAAAAAAATAAAATTATCATACATGAATTTTATTATAATAAGAAATATTTATATTTTAAACAAATATATAAATTATTTATAAATTTATAAGAAATATTATTAAAAATAATCGAGGTTTAAAAATTCATTTCAAATTTGTTTTTCATTTTTAAACTATATTTTAATTTAATATATAATTTTTAAAATTTAGAATTTTAATTTGTAAAAAACATCATTTTTAGATTAATAATATTGATGTTATCCTTGGATGGATATATATGATTTTTCAAAAATGATTGATTTTTAGGTAAATAGTAAAAATAGTGTTTTTAAAAATTTAATGACCATTATGACATTATTATCATATAAGAATGAATTGTAAATTAATAAATCATTTTTATTTTGGAAAATATTTAATTTTATAGGTCAATTTATAATTTTTAAAATGTTATCTTTTATTAAAAAAACCGATATTTGGCATTTTATAGATTTTTTTATATAGTCTAAAAATTTATTTTAATGAATTTTATAATTATTATTTTAAAAATAATTTGTATTTCTATTTGAAAAAATAAATATGAAAATTGATTTTAAATTTTAATTATGTGAGTCCAAATTATAAAATAGGTCTATTTTATTTTTAGTCATAAATTATATGTTTCCTATGTAAAAACTAGTAATTATGGTGAAAAGAAACATGGTAAACATGAGTAACATAACAGGTAATGGGTATAACATTATAAATACATATTTTAGGACAATTTTTTGATGTGTGGATCCAAATTATATCTTCCACTATACATTATTTCACAATTTTGGATCCACATTCCTTGTTAGGGAATTCCTAATATTTAAAAGAGTTGGGTATTTACCAAATGGAATCCCTTTTCACTTATAAAAGGTGAACTCCACCCCCAAATTCCCCTCACAAAAAAATCAATTTTTCAACCAAACCCGTCACAAAACTCTCCTAGGAAATATTATCCACCATAAGTACGTTTTTCAATCTCATAATGTTATCCATCAAATTTTTGACACCGTTTTAAAAAGGAGACAATCCAAGAAGTGAGGTAAATTTTTTTACAAATTCATTCTTATTTCATTTTCATTTTTTACCGTATTCATTCCTATAATTTCATTACACCACCATATAATTATAAAATAATTATCATTATTATACTAATATTTTAGTATCATGATGGTATACAGATAAAACATCTTTCTCTTTTCTATTAATAAAAATTATGCTTCCATTTGTGTGTTATGAGGACTACTACCTCTACAACACAACATGTTTATCTTGAATTCACCGACATAAGAGAATTGTCCCGATATAGTATTTAACATATAACTATGAAATTAATTTAATATTTTTTTATTCTTAACTGATATACGATATTATTCTTTTCCCCCATTCTTTGGAAAATGTAATCATCTTCAATGTGTACATGCTGACTATAACCTCAATAGAATGACATATTCTGTATTTCATTATTTCCTTTCATGGATTGTTCAAATAATGGTTTAAAAGGTTAAATACGATTTTTATTATATAAATAAGGTTGTGTTCTTATAAATTTATAATCATAATAATGATATCAATTATAAACAACCATTATAAAATTAAATATATTACAAAAGTTAGATTAGAAGAAAAAACAATTAATTCATATTATATAATATGTTAATATCAATTAATTGTATATAAACATTCTTTAAATTATTTTACATAACATTAATAAAACAAAAATAATATAATTTATATTTTAGTAAAATTATTTTAAAACTAAAACACCACATAATCATCCATTAATCAATGCATGATCATGTTTCAACCTGCTAAGAATAATAATGTTAAGAATTTATATCATGGATGACTATGGGAATATAATAACTACTATAATGTTATATAAATATGTAAAGAATGATTTTTTATTGGTTATATATTGGAAACATTGTTCTTAGAAAAATAAATTTTTATTAAGAAATATGAAAACATGTGTGTTATTGACTTTTCCTTCAAGGATAAAGACAGAAAGACACATGATATGAATTTAAAATATCATAAATAATTATAAATACTCTCTAATAATAAATTAAATGATATGTTATATATTAAATTTTCAGTAAAAATGAATACTAACACAACTACTATGAATCTTGTTCAAAAATGATCAAAATTACTCAGACCTAATGATGAAAATGCATAATAACAAACTAATATACATGTAGATAAAATTATAATTAAAGATTATAAAAATTAATGAAAACGAATAATTTAATGGAATAGGTTCTTAATATATATATATATATATTATAAATTATCTTTTAGTAAGTTATAGTAAGAAGGGTAATAAGCTACTGTATTTCTTAGTCTCAATTGAAATTCATTATGAAATTTTTCCTTTTATTCACTACGATTCCATTATACGGTATTATATAAATTTAACATCCAATAATTTTTTTAATTTATTTACATTTATTTTTCGGGATATACTAAAAGAATTAATTATTTTCTTTATGCATTATGACTTATGTGTCGCCCCAGTTGAAGGTTTTATCAGAAATTCAATATTTATTCATTGAGAATTATTTAATATTTTGAACTTATTTCATATATGTTTGTAAATATAGTCATTTTTATTTCAACATTTCAATTATATCATTTTTTACATATTTACAAAATAAATCGTTATTCAAATGTTTCTAGCTTCATGGAGTATATCGCTTGAAAGGGATGTTCATAACTCAAATATCTTATCATTGAGTTTTGATGTTTTATCAGGAACTATGTTTTCCAATTCATAGATAATACATACATAATATTATATTTTATGTTATTTTATAAAAAAATTTGAGAATTTAACATTAATATGAAATTAATACTGTATTACATTATATACAATGATGGTTTTCAATAAATGATTTTTTAAGTATTAAAAAGTATCATTTCAATTCATAATAAAATGATTTGACATTGTCTAAAATGTAATATAGATTATTTTATTTATTTTTCAATGAACCAATATTTTATATTATTTCTCAAATATTAAAAATAATTTAAAATATTTGACTTCCACTTATCAAAAGTAGATTTCAAAAGTGACATATAATTTAGTTTTCTAATAAATGTTAAAAATGTTTTCTAAAATATCTTTTCTGTTTTATCCTATGCTTCCTTTTCATAATAAATAGGATTAATAATCCTGGTATTTATACTAAATTATTTATTATCAAATAACATTGTATATATTTTTTGGGTTACTAAACTCAAAGTATCAAACATTATGATTCATGATACCATGCTATTTGATACCATTTGATAAATTCATTTTCAATGATGTTATTCATATTTGTCAAATTCCTTCTATGTATCCATTATTAAATTGGTGGTATATTCATTTCGAATGATCCACTATATTTTTCTGGATGGATTATTTAATATTCTTTTCAATGAAGGATACTATCCATCACTATATTTTTCATTATTGGTCATCAACTGTGGCAAAGAATAATGTTTCTTCTAATTTCATTTCTCTGTGAAAACTCAATATATTCTTCCACTAATTGATTTGTGTTCACTTATATTACATTCAAGGATAGATTATGGAAATTATTTTATTATTCATATATCCTTTATATAAATTGTGTAAATACCAGATGCATTATAATCATGATCCATTGTTGTTTTTCATTGATGTTACTAAATATCTATGGATGGTACTTTTTTCCATTGGTTTTCGAAGTTGTTTATTTACTTATGTTAATCCATTTCAAAAGGCTATGAAACCAATTTTCATTCCATGTGTTAATTATGATGTGATAACTAAATTATTTTCAAGTATCACTCGTATTTACAATTGATGATAGATGGTGTCCTAAATCGCCCTCTAATTGAACTGTAAATAGTTTACATTACATGAGTTTGGTATTATCGAGTAAATTTATTTTCAGTATATCATAGGAACTAATGGTGTGACTCATGAAATATATATTCCATATATTAATTTATTACATATATTTCAACGTTTTTCCATAGTTTTTTATGTTTTCTCATGACTATGATATAGTCTCATGGAGCATTTGTTTTACACAAAAATTGATTTCATATATTATTTAATGCCAATTTTTTCAAGAATTAGGGCCTTTATTTTTTTGTGTATGATTTTCTTATATAGTTTTATTATAATATTTTCTTGTCTTATAATCACATATGATATTTTATTTTAATCAATTATATTCATCATTACAGATCACATGTGATCAACACTTTTATTAATTTTCATTTTCTAGGATATGAAAATCTTAAAAGTATCAAAAGAATTGAATATATTATTATGTGCTGAAATTTTGGTATATATAAAATGATCAATATAAAAAATATATTTTTTATATAATATGAAAAATTTCAAATTGATACAAAGAACATGGGTTTTGTTAGTTTATATTTTATAAAGAAATATTTATAACATAAATCCTAAATAGTCTAGGGAATATACAAAAATAAATTGTTTTCATTATGACAAGTAATTTTGATGTCCACATTTACATGATGATATATCAATAACATAATGATCTAGGAAATGGAGGTTCAATGATAAATATTATTGGCCACCATAGATCTAATGAGATTTTATAATTTATTTCTCACTGGTAAAGTGTATTTTAAAAACATTGGGAATAACACCGCCAACCATTGTATCCTTCCCATAGTAATTTATTCCAAAATATTCCTGGTGGTCAACTAGGAAGAAATAAAAAAATAATAATTCCTCCTTCAGTTATTAAATAATTTTAATAATTATATTTTATAAATAATTTTATCTTACAAAAATTATAAAATAACCATTCATTTTTTAATAATTATGTAAGATGAATAAGATTTAATACTCATAAAATTCAATTATATATATGTTTTCTTAGGAAACATAGGTGACACATCCTTCTAATGATTAATAAAATAATAATTTCCATAGAAATTTCTTTACTCTTGGTGGATCAACCAAGTGATTCTAAAACAATAAATTTAAAAATAGTCCACAGAAGGAATAATGTTACACAAAACCTAAATATAATGATGAGTAATATTTTTTTATATTATTTTAATATATATATATATATATATTAATTTTTATAATATCAATGTTTTTAAAAATAGAATCTTTCATCTACAAAACTATAATTTATTTTATGCCATCTATTATAAGGCCTCATCCTTCAACATTACTTAATATTGAGTTAAATGAACAATTCATATTGAGTATCCTTTCAAGTTTAGAGTTATAGAGAATTAGAACATCACTATTAAATCTAAAAAGATTACAAAGTAGACATTTCTACTAAGTTTCCATATAATAAAAACTCTTAAAAAGAAACATGTCTAGTTCTATGTTTTAGACAGCCTGACATTTCCATGACCCCATCCTTGACCCTATTCAACTTTATGTCCTCTGAACAAAATTTCAAAAAAAAACGTGAGATGAGCATAAAAATCTCAGTAAGGGATACACAAATAAAGAAAATTGTTAGTTTTTCAAAACAACAAGTAAACCATGAATTCTTTATCAAAGTAATACTTTTCACCTTTATAATGTAGTATAAACTCTTCAATGAATAAAAGATAATTACGTACCCTTTTGTAACAAAAATATTACCATAGAAACCATATACATACCATATAAAGTTAACTTGGGACATAAACATAGTTAAATGGAATAACCATACGGTCGACTTCCACACATATAACTTAATGGAATAGCCATTCGACTGACTTCCACATCCAATGCATTGGATGTTATAACGTAACCTCCCATCCGGGTAATCACGGCACCGCCCGTCATATGGTAAATCACGTAACCACCCAGCAAATGTCCAAGTACCATTATAAAATCATAACACATAAAACAACTAGAAAGGAAAGAAAATATTTCCACATTTCTAGAAAAATATATCACTTAAATATATTGACATAACATATCCATTATCAAATCTATTTTGAATACCAAAATACAAAAAAGAGTATATAGTATATATTTACTTTAAAAAAATAACGGCTTGTTGAGGAAGCCAAAGATAAAATAATACTCGCGGTAGCGGAAAGGTCATTGTCACCGCGTACGTTAAAAAGAAACATAATTTTTGTCGTTTATTAAAATGATTCATATAGAAAAGGTTCCTTTCGAAGAAAAGTAGTAGTAAAAGGGGTTTATACACCGTATATAAGAAATTTCTGTATAAACCAAAATATGCCTCAATGGAAGGAGATTGAGACGAAGTCCCTTACAAAGTCGGTATTCTTAGATTAAGGATAAATCAATTACATGATTATGTTTGAAAAATATGAATACACTAAATATAAGTTGATATTAATTGTAAAACAATAATATGTCATTCACACCAAATCTTAGGAAAACAAAACCTATGATAGAAATATTTAACTCAATGAAATGAGATTGAGTTATGATTTCTGATACAAGTTCGTCTAAATGATGTAAGAATTTATCAATGATATGATTATGTGTATAAATAGTATATCCACACAAAGGATTGTGGAAATTACATCATATAGATTCCACAAATAACCTTGGAATAATAAAATCAATATTTAGAGGTTTAACCTAAATAATTGAAAGTGGGTTGGGAAGTTCCCTTACAGAAATCCGACAGCCTAACGACGTCACATTAAAATTCAGAAAATGAGTTGATGAGAGAGAAAATTGTATCTTATTATTTGGACATAAAATTTTCATCAATAAGGATATTGAAGAAAATATCCCAACATAATATTATGTTAATTGAAATACAAAAAAAAATAATTCTTTTAAAAAAGGAGGGTGAAAGGTTCCCTTACCGATTTGGGTAACTTTTGAAATGTACAACCCATTGAAGAAGGTTCATACAATGAATATGTAATACCCATAAATGAAATTATATTAGACAAAGAGTATAATAATGTTAATTATATACACCACTCAATGGAAGTGGTGGAAAATTTAGCATAAATCTCACGGGAATAAAAGTGAGATGAAAATTCCCTTACGAAAACTCGGCAGCCTAACGACGCCACTTAAAACTTCCAAAAATGGATTGATGAGATCAAATACGGTCTCTCATCATATTAAAATAAAATGTACAGAAAAATTAATATAAAATAATATCCCCCAACATAACAAAGATGAGCCTAAAAGAAGTGACATAAAGGAGTGTACTTGAAAAGAAAGAGAGAGGGTGGATCTCTTACGAAAATTCGGCAGCCTAACGGCGCCACACAAAACATCCAAAATGGATTGATGAGAGAAAATAGGGTCTCTCATTATATGAACATAAAAAGTACAGTATGATTAATATAAATTAACATCCCAATCATATGAAAGATGAGCTTAAAAGGAATGACATAAAGAGTGTACTTAAAAAGAAAGAGAGGGGTAGGATCCCTTACCTCAAGTCCGAATTGTCTTGTTCGTTTCTTTATATTCCTGAATAATAAAATTTGGTCAATTTATAATTTCATAAGGACCTCCTTTATATATTATTATTCAGATCATATCACAAATTATAATGTTATAATAATTGTTAAATAATGATAGTTCATATCAAACGTTTTTGCCGATGTTTGGTTCCTGAGTCAAAAATGAACTTGTTTGAAAATGATATGCCCATGTAGTAAATCATTTCCAGAATATTATTAATGATTATAATATCATATATATCTAGTAAATGTTTATTTTATACTATTTCATAACATTTTTTTATAAAAAATTAAAAGCACCGTTCATGGAGACGGTTGGCCGTATGTACGCATGAATGCTACTTTAATGTTTTTGTCATATTAATGGAATTAAAACTAAATGAGAGAGATATATATATATTATAATTATAGAATGATATACATCATTTAGATGTAATATATGACATATATATACATTATATATATGTACTTATAATAGTACATAACATTTGGAGACAAGAAATGAAATGTACCGTTCCTTGAGACGGTAAGTCGTGCGTACATATGAACACTACTTTCATTTCTTTGGAACATTAATGGAAATAAAACTAGATGAGAGAGATATATATATATATATATATTATAATTCCAGTATAATATATATGTTATATATATCACATAAGTTGATCAATTTCATTCAATATACATTCCATGTATTGCTTGAATGAGTCACATCACTTGATGGGGCGGTAGTCCACATATCCTCAAATGAAATTATCGCATTTGTACAACATGAAAAGCATAAAGGTATGTTTTAATTATAAAATGAAGAAGCATATAGAGGAAATAAATATAATATATAACATAAATAAATATAGTTCCTTTATAATGTCCACCATGAGAGGTGGTATGAGAGGATAGAACAATCATCATTTCGTGAGGCAGTAACTCACCATCCACGGAAACAATATGTTCTTTAACCATTAGACGGATGTGTGTGTAAGTGTAGCTCAAATACTTCTTATAAAAACATCCATGTATATTTAAGATACTATTGTTGTTAATAAATAATGGAATAAAAAAATTTAGGGGTTTGGAGAAGCAAAATAAAACTAAAGAACACTAGGGAAGACTTTACCTTTGAATCTGGTAACTCTTTTGGATTAGAGCTCAAAGGATTCCTTGGAAATAATTCTGCACAAACATAGTCTTCTAGGAGTACGATAGGGATGTGGAAAGACGAAATGGGCAGGGGTTGGCAGAGCCAAAGGCTTGAGAGTTGTGGGTATGGTGGTAGAGGTGGGGGCCTTTTATAAGAGGATAGGAGGGGCACTCTTGGAAGGTCTTGAAATGTATCATTATTATAAAATGATTTCTGGATTTTAAATGTCCCAAAATTATATCTTTCTAGGATAAGGTGATAATAGTTCTAAATACACACATTAAATATGTTTTTTAAAAGTTTTGGTCTTAGATTTTACATTATCTTTTCATTTTATTTAAATCGTTAAATAATGAGGTAATCACTGAATCATCATGGTGTCATAAATTAGTTAATTTATTTAGTGTCTAAAAATTATAAAACAATATCATGATGTAAGAATTCTTTTTAGATTTATAATTAATATTTATAGTCAAAAATATGACTTTTAAAACCCTTGTGAAAATAATTTTAATAAAACAATACATTTTTGTGACATTTTAATTTTAACTTTAAATAAAAAGTTATTAATGCCATTTTCCAACCAAGGTTCTTCCATGGGGTCCCCAAGTTGACCCATGGATTTATAATGGTCGGAAATGACTCATAAAATAAGGTTAGAAGAAGTATCAAGGTCATTTAATATTATTAAAACAATATTTTTACATTAAATTACACTAATTACCTCTAATTGCGATTAAAACTTAAATGTTACTATTCGCAAAAAAAAAATTAATCCAATTGAACCAAATTTTACGTCATAATGGAAACCATATATGTCGGATTTTTGAAATTCAAATCACATAAGTGGTAAAGTTTCATGTAAACGAAAAATTGTTTTTTAAACTACCACTTAGTGGTGTTACTATTCATTAAAAATTGATGTTTTTCAGAAAAATACCAAAAATTCTCCATAAGCTATTTTTGATTTTATGAATTCAAAAATGATGTCTATTTTAAAAAATTCAAAACATATATGTTTCATTAATTAATTTAATATTTAATTCCCGCTGTCAAAACAAACATCGTGTTTTTAAGAAACAATATATATTAAAAGATTGACACTAGTTTAAGTCAAATTTGAAAGTGAAATTATTTCCAATGACAACGATTGGATTAAATGGTAAAAATATAATCTAATTTAATATTAAAACAAATTAAAAATATAATCTATTCATATAAATAAATTATATTAAAAAGAAGTTTTGAATTAAAATACAACATTTTACAGTATTCATCAAAAAAATGAACTTTATCGGAAAAATACCAAATATTTATACAAAGTAAATTGTGATGTCCCGATTCTAAAAAAAATTTAATTTTGTGAAATATAACATATAAAATTGAAAAAAAATGGAATTAAGAGGGGTTAACCAACAAAAAGTGGTTAAACGACCTTTTAAAGAATATTATAATATTTACGCTTAAAATTGGATTCATTCACAATTTAACATTTATTTTAAAAAGTAAAAATATTTGACAAACATATATAATCATTTTGTAGTTAGTTCTGTTGATTCCCTCAATTAAAATTGGTAGGCGTTAACTACCATTTAGAATAATATTATTTTACTATTAGAGTGCAATGTAAGATTCCCAAGAAACTCATTGTTTCGTATTGGATATGCCATCGAGCATAGCGTCCCCTTTAAAGTAATATTAATATTTAATTCATAAATATAGATAAATATGAAAATTTTATATTGTTTATTTAACTGGGGTGTTACATCCTTCCCCCCTTTTGAGAATTTCACCCTCGTAATTTTAAAATTGGTTTTGGAAACTTCATTGAAAATCCCACATCGGAACAAGAGTCAGTAGAACTATCACGTTAAAATAAAGAAAGAGAAGTACAAAGGTCACCCGAGTTAACCCATACTAAGATTTCATTTCGGAAAACAAGGACATGGAGGGGGAAAATGGTCATGTTCTGATGGAGAGTGATAGAAAACATGTTTTTGAAAAAGTTAACCACAATAAAATAACAAACATGTGATTGGTTAAACGATATTAGATTCCCCAGTAAGAAAAGTTAACATACAACATTTTTGTTTTTAAGTTACTTTTAATTGAGGAATTTATTTATGAGAGTAACTAAAACATAATGAACCATAATTACTTGTAATGTTGACTTTTAAATTTTACTATATTTCTTACACAAACTCGTATTTCTCCAAAAGACAAGCATTTAGGACGACTTGTTCACATTAAGAGCGCTTTAATCAACATCTAGAGAATCACCTAATCCAAAAAAGAGAACTATATATTTCCCATGTCTTTAGACAAAAAACAAAACCAAAATTGTTAGTAGGAGATCAGATAACCCACAAAAGTATAATCCTTTATAAAAATAAAATCTATTCTAAATCTCCAAAATTTGTCCAACAAAACCCAAAGTTCAACGAAGACCATTCGATAAACAATTGTCCATAAATTTCTAAATAGAAAACCAAACCAAGATTGAAACTCAAATATTTGAAGGATTTAATCACATAGTCTTCAAAGGTAAAAATTAACATTTATCTCCAAATAACATCAGTTTCTCTTAATGTCTCATATTGAAAAGTAATTAACTTAATCACATATCTTCCATGATAGGTTAATAATTTCCATGGATAACCCAATATCAACAAATTATAGATTAATAAGATCTCCTAAATAAAAATAATTAGTCAAACTAAACAGGGACTTCACGTAGTCCATTGGTAGGCGATAAATACCAGTCGTACTTTGGTTGTGAGTTCGATTCCCGCAGCTTTGTCCGATGCGACTGGTTGTCACACGGTCTGCGTGTTGTCCTTTTTATAAAAGTCCAAAAATAACCCTAACATGTTTTAACCTCAATTGTTTCCTTATACCTCTCCTTTACATCCAAATTCATTACGATCTCAACATCTTAATTCTTGAAGTCTTATTTCACCACCATAAGATAAAATAAAATGATTCCCAAAATGAATAACAGCATACCTTGATTTTGGCATCCACTCAGTTTCATCGTCATCTTGTTCACGTAGGTAGATGTCCCATGCATTACAAAAATTATTTAGAGTTACTTCAAAATCATTTGCTTCCTCCATCCAAATACAACTTGTACAACATGGGTCATATGGGTGTTCATAGAAAAACCGTTTTGGAAAATAATCATGTATGACATAGAATTCCTAAACATATGATAAAACATGATTTCTATAAAATAGTAGGACAAAATTTGAGATGAAAATTTCTATTATTGATCTTTTTAAAATACCATAAGTATGCGCTGAGAGACTTTATTTTAAAATAAAATATAAATAGGTTGTGTAAGGGTCTCCTTCCTCAGCACCATTTTTAAAATCATAATACGCTCAAATTCTTGTGATAAGGTAAAATATTTGAAAATACCTTTATAATATTTATCTTTCTTGAAAATATGATAATATTTTAAAAATAGCATTTGTCTAAATACAACCCATGATCCATGATGATAACGAGGTATAGTGGAGGTGTTTGATATATCAAACAACTGCTTTCAAGTGAGTTGTTTCCTAGAAAATGTTTCACAATCATCCGTACATGACTTTACAATAATTATTGCAAGCATGTAATCAGGTAGAGATAGGAATGTCATTTTAGATCCTTCTCCTTCCATTCGTAACTGACATTACTTGACCTAAAAAAATTTATAAAACAAAGATTTAACTGAAACAATCGATATAGGGACTAACCATGTGTATAACAAAAACTCCTAATCCCTAAAGTTGTCTAATACGACATTTGATACCAACTGTAAGGCCTCAGCCTTAAAAATTACTTAACATTGAATTAAATGAATAATTCACATTGAGGATCTTTTCCGGTTTAGAGTTTTCGAGAATTTGGAAATAACTATTACATCTCAAAAGATTACAAAGTAGACACTCTTACTAAGTTTCCATAAAATAAAAACTATTAAAAAGAAACATGTATAGTTCCATGTTTTAGACAGCCTGACATTTCCTTGATCCCATCCTTGACCCTATTAAACATTATGTCCTGTAAAAAAAATTTCAAAAAACACTTGGGATGATCATTAAAAGATCATTAAGGGATACACAAAGAATAAAAACTGTTAGTTTTTCAAAACAACAATTAAACCATGAATTCTTTATCAAAGTAATAGTTTTCACCTATATGAAGTAGTATAAACTCTTAAATGAATAAAAGATCATTACATACCCTTTTTAACCAAACGATTACCATAAAACCCATATACATAACATATAAAGGTAACATGGTACATAATCATACTTAAATGGAATAACCATAAAATCGACTTCCACACATATCACATAATGGAATAGCCATACGGGCGACTTCCATACCCAATGAATTGGAGGTTATAACGTAACCGCCCATCCTGGTATTCACGGCACCACCCGTCATATGGTTTATCACATAACCACCCATCAAATGTCCATACACCATTATAAAATAATATCACATAAAACAACTATAAAGAAAGAAAACATTTCCACATTTCAGGCACAATATATCACTTAAATATATTGACATAAAAAATCCATTATCAAAACCATTTTCAATACCAAAATACATAAAAGAGTATATGGTATTTATTTACTTTTATAAAATAATGGCTTGTTGAGGAAGACAAAGATTAAATAATACTCACGGCGACAGAAAGGTCATTGTCACCGCGTACGTTAAAAAGAAACATACTTTTTATCATTTAGTAAAACGCTTCATATAGAAAAGGTTCCTTTCGAAGCAAATTCTATGTCAAAGGGGCTTATACATCGTATATAATATAGTTGTGTATAAAACAAAATATGCCTCAATGAAAGGATATTGAGATGAAGTCTCTCAAAAAGTCGGTATCCATAGATTAAGGATAAAACAATAACATGATTATGTGTGAAAAATATGAATACACCAAATATAAGTGGATATTAAATGTAAAATAATCATAGGTCATTCACACATAATATTGGAAAAACAAATCCAATGACATAGATATTTAACTCAATGAAATGAGATTGAGGTATGATTTATGATAAAAGTTCTTCTAAATGACGTAAGACTTTATCAATGAGATGATTCTATGTAGATATAGTATATCCACACAAAGGTTTGTGGAAATTACAGAATTGATATTCCACACATAACCTTGGAATAATAAAATCAAGAAGTAGAGGTTTAACCCAAAGAATTGAAAGTGGGTTAAGATGTTCTCTTACAGAAATCCGACAGCATAACGACATCACTTTAAAATTCTGAAAATGAGTTGGTGAGAGAGAAAATGTTATCTAATCACTCTGACATAAAATTTACAACCATAAAGATATATAAGAACATATCCCAACATAATAGTATTTAAATTAAGAGGCATAACAAAAGAAGTCTTTTAAAAAGAGGACGGTGAAAGGTTCCCTTACCGATTTGGGTAACTTTCGAAACGTACACCCCATTGAAGAAGGGTCATACAATGAATATGTAAATACCCATAAATGAAATTAAATTAAACAAAGTTTATAATAATGGGAAATACATACACCACTAAAAGGAAATTGTTTAAAATGTAGCATAAATCTCACGAGAATAATAGTGAGATGAAAAATCCCTTACTAAAACTCGGCAGCCTAACGACGCCACTTAAAACTTCTAAAGATGGATTAATGAGATCAAATAGGGTATCTCATCATATTAAAATAAAATTTACAGCAAGATTAATATAAAATAAAATCCCCCAAAATAACCAAGAAGAGCCTAAAAGAAGTGACATAAAGGAGAGTACTAAAAAAGAAAGAGAGAGGTTGGATCTCTTACGAAAATTCGGCACCCTAACGGTGCCACTCAAAACATCCAAAATAAATTGATGAAATAAAATAGGGAATCTCATCATATGAACATAAAAAGTAATGTAATATTAATATAAAATAACATCCCAATCATAAGAATGATGAGCTTAAAAGGAATGACATAAAAGAGTGTACATAAAAATAAATAGAGGGGTAGGATCCCTTACTTCAAGTCCGACTTGTCTTGTTCGTTTCTTTATATTCCTGAATAATAAACTTTGGTCAATTTATAATTGATTAAGGGCCACCTTTAAAGATTATTATTCAGTTCATATAACAAATTATAATGTTATAACAATTGTTTAAAAATGTTAGTTCATATCAGACGTTTTTGTCGATGTTTGGTAGATGAGTCAAAAACGAACTTGTTTGAAAATGATTTCCCATGTAGTAAATCATTTCCAGAATATTATTAATGATTAAAATATCATATATATCTAGTACATATTCATTTTATACTATTCCATATCATTTGGAGATAAAAAACGAAATGCATCATTCATGGAGACGGTAGGCCATACGTACGCATGAACGCTACTTTCATTTTTTTGTCATATTAATGGAATTAAAACTAAATGACAGATATATATATTATAATTCCAGAATGATATCCAGAATTTAGATGTAATATATTACATATATATCCATTATATATATGTACTTATAATAGTACATAACATTTGGAAATAAGAAATGAAATGTACTGTTCATGGAGATGGTAAATCGTACGTACGCATGAATGCTACTTTCATTTCTTCATCACATTAATGCAATTAAAACTAGATGAGATATATATATATATATATTATAATTACAGTATAATATATATGTTATATATATCACATATGTTCATCAATTTGATTCTTTATACATTCCATGTATTTCATTAACGAGTCACATCACTTGAGGGGGCGGTAGTCCACACTTCCTCAAATGAAATTATCGCATTTGCACAACATGAAAAGCATAAAGGTATGTATTAATTATAAAATAAAGAATAATAGAGAAGAAATAAATATAATAAATATTATAAATAAATATATTTCCATCATTATGGCCACCATGAGAGGTGGTATGAGAAGATAGAACAATCCTCGTTTCGTGAGGCTCTAATTCACCATCCACAGAAACAGTATGTTCTATAACCATTAGATGGATTTTTGTGTAAGTGTAGCTCTAATCCATCTTATAAAAAAATACAAGTATATTGAATATACTGGTTTTGTTTCAAAATAAATGAATAAAAAATTTAGGGGGTTGGAGAAGCAAAATAAAAAAAACACTAGGGAAGACTTTATCTTTAAATCGGGTAACTCTTTTTGATTTGAGCTCAAAGGCTTTCTTAGAAAGAATTATTCCCAATGTGAGGATTGTATGACTAAGGGAGGGATGTGGAGAGGAAAAATGGGCAGGGTTTTTCCACGCCAATGCCTTGAGTGGTCTAGGTAAGGTGGTAGAGGTGGGGGCCTTTATAAGAGGAGAGGAGAGGCACTCATGGAATGTCTTGAAAAGTAACATTATTATAAAATGATTTTCGTATTTAAAATGTCCCAAAATTATATATTTAGAGGATAAAGTGATAATAGTTCTGAATCCACACATCCAATAGTTTTTTTACATGTTTTGGTCTTATATGTTACATTATCTTTTCATTTTATTTAAATCGTTAAATAATGAGGTAATCGCTGCATCATCATGGTGTCATAAATTAATTAATTTATATAATGTCTAAAAATTATAAAAAATATATCATGATTTAGGAATAATTTTTATATTTCTAATGAATATTTGTAGTAAAATATATGACTTGTATAACCTCTTGTAAAATGTGTTTTAGTAAAACAATACATGTTTGTGACATTGTAATTTTGAATTTAAATAAAAAGTTATTAATGTCATTTTCCAACCAAAGTGGCTCCATGGGGTCCCCAAGTGGACCCAGGGATTGTCACGATCAGACATGACTCATCCAATAAGTTTAGGACAAGTGTGAATGTCATTTCATATTATTAAAACATTATTTGTAACTTAAATTAAACTAATTACCTCTAATCGCGATTAAAATATAAAAGCTACTATTCCCCAAAAAAATATTTTAATCCTATTGAACCACATTTTACATCTTAATGACAACCACGTATGTCAGATTTTTGAAATTAAAAGCACATAAGTTGTAAAGTATCATTTAAACAAAAAATCAGTTTTTAAACTTCCACTTAGTGGTTTCACTATTCATCAAAAATTGAATTTTTTAGAAAAATACCAAAAATTCACCCTAATCTATTTATGATATTAAGAATTAAAAAATGGTGTCTATTTTAAAAAATTCAAAACATATAGGTTGCCTTAATTAATTTAATATTTAATTACCATTGTCAAAACAAATAGCGTGTTTTTTAAAAAAAATATCTATTAATAGATTGACACTTGTTTAAGTCAAATTTCAAAGTGAAATTAAATCCAATCACCACCATTGGATTAAATGGTAAAAATATAATATAATTGAACATTAAAACAAATTCAAAAGATAATCTATTCATATAGATAAATTATATTAAAAAGATGTTTTGAATTAAAATACAACATTTTACAATATTCATTAAAAAAATGAACTTTATCGGAAAAATACCAAAAATTTATACAAAGTAAATTTTGATGTCCCAATTCTAAATAGAATTTAATTTTGTCAAAAATAACATGTAAAATTGTCAAAAAAATGGATTTAAGAGGGGTTCTCCAACAAAAGGTTAAATGACCATTTAAAGAATATTAGAATATTTACACGTAAAATTGGATTCATTCAAATTTTAACAATTATTTTAAAAATTAAAAATATTTGACGAACATATAGAATCATTTTGTAGTTATTTCTATTCATTCCCGCCATTACAATGGATAGGCGTTAAATACCATTTAAAATAATATTATTTTATTATTAGAGTGCAACGTAAGATTCCCAACAAACTCATTGTTGCATATTGGGTACGCCATCGAGAAAAGCATGCCCTTTTAAGTAATATTAATATTGTATTCACAAATATGGATAAATATAAAAATTTAATATTCTTTATTTACTTGGGGTGTTACATCTATTCCCCAGATTAACTAATTTAACACATTTAGTAATAATAAAAATTAGATAAATTTTTGTACAGGGAATGTATCATATTTTAAATTGAATTCACAAAATACTGAGTCTCTTAAATACTCCCATTATTCAGTGTATTTTTTAGGAAAATAAAATAAAATGCCAAATCCAAACATTTGGGGGTATTTTCCCCTTAACTATGATTCCACCTCCATGGTATATTGGTCAATAATGATATTCCTTTAATGGAGTCTAAAATAAAATCATACTTTCATAGGGGAAAATATCCTACAAATACTAAATCTATAAAATAATCCTTATAAATATTACATCACCATCAATTAATAAATCTCGATAGTCTATCATATGTTAAGGAATATATTCATACCTACGAACTTATGAAAATAGGAAAAACTACTAAAATTTTTTCATCAATGAAGATAATATTAAATGATTAGGTAATTGAATGATATATAATAGGATCATTAATTACTTATTATTACTTTTTAATAAATTTCATTTCATAATAAATATAGTATGACTATTATAAAGGGCTACATTAAAAACATGGTAACACAACTCAATCTCCACGACTATAATTATTTCATTTTAAAATAATATATCGAAAAAAAATATTTTAAATTGATAATCAATTAGTTTCTCTTTCTTAGTTGTCTTTTAAAATTTCTTGAGCTTTATATTCACAAAATCATTGATATTTCATTAGAAATTTCATGTATGCATAGTCTCATAAGTAATACATCTAATGGTGACATTCACTTGTTTTATTTTAACATAGATTATAAATTAATTCCCCAAATGGATGGTAATCTGTCTAATCCATATTAAAGAATGATATGCATGATTGAAACATGTATTACAACACTTGGATTATCAAATCTATCTATAAAATCATATAAGGATATAAAATCATTCTTATACATTTTTTCGCACGGAAATCGGGGATGACCTCCTGGATGGGAGATTCAAACATTCCGATCGGTTTCAAATGAGTTTGTTTGTAGAACCGGAAACATCCAATGATTCCACATCCGTTTGGACCTACTTTCCAAAGGTAGGCGCTCATTATCCTGTGGGCTAATGAGGCTTAGGAATTTGCATTGGTCGAGAGGATGGGGGGTCGGACTCATCACACCTTTTGAGGGGAATTATTGTCTACTCCAGGACTCCCTTTGTATATTTAAGTTATGTTCGTGAATCCTTATTACATTACCAAGTATAAAATGAGATTTCCTTAAGTTTTAACAATCAATGATTAAATATGTAAGAAATTTAGAGAATATTTTATGTGTATTCGAGGTTCTTCATCAATAGAGAATCATCAGTATCTATTTAGAGATTCTTAGTCAATGGTATCCTTCAAAAACATTTATAAAAGTCTCTTGGTCATTATGATGACCAGGCTGGTTTTAAAGCCACTTAGTGGGGCACTTAAAGTTTATCGTCATTCAGAAGGACACAGATTATTTCAAAGTTGGGATCGAACCCATAAATGGGCTACCTACGTATCCTTTGTTTTGGAAAAGGAATCAGAACCCACGTAGTTCGAGTAATGGAGTATGACATTTATGATTGATGGCTCAAAGAAGTATGTCATAATTACTTTTACACTCTAAGCTCACATGAGTCATGCTCGGTGTGAGAAACAAGAGGTATTGGTAAAAACTTAGACAATTGTGCCATGAAAGATGCAATCATAAGAAATGGTTTGGGGATTATGTATGTATGACTGCCCAGATAGATGAAGGTTTAGGATTCATTTTTAGGGAGAAAATCCTTGAACAGGGTCCATAAAGGTATATGTGCTTCATGGAGATTTGAATACTCTAATCTTGGGGCTTACTCCTAAGGAGGATGCCCATGTTAGGAGGGGACTTATGATTGGGTTTTAATCATGAAAATAAAACCCAAATCAAGGGTAAATTAGGACTGGTTAAATATAAATTAGGGGACTTGGGGCTTATTCGTGAAAAGGAAGCCTAAGATTATAACTGGGACTTATTCCTAAAAAGGAATCCCAGGTTAGGGGACTTGGGGCTTATTCCTGAAATGGAAGCCGAAGATTATAACTGGGACTTATTCCTGAAAAGGAAGCCTAGGTTAGGGGTTAAGGTTTGGGACTTACTCCTGAGGAGGATGCCCATATTTGAGATTGGGGCTTACTCCTATGAAGGATGCCCAAATTAAGGGACTTGGGGCTTACTCCTAAGAAGGATGCCCATATTTGAGATTGGGGCTTACTCCTAAGAAGGATGCCCATATTAGAGGACTTGGGGCTTACTCCTAAGAAGGATGCCCAGATTAATGGATTATGATTGGGGCTTACTCCTGAGGAGGATGCCCAAGTTAAGGAATTAAGGTTTGGGGCTTACTCCTGAGGAGGATGCCCGGATTTGGGAATTTTAAGAATTTGGGGCTTACTCCTGAGGAAGATGCCCAGATTAAAGGACTTATAACTGGGGATTATTTCTGAAAAGGAGACCCAGGTTAAGGATTCTCTCATCATAAAGGATGAGGTTTAATGAATGAACTCTCAATATTTGGTGACATAAAGATGTTCAAATCACTAGGTTTTGAGAGATATTTCACCGAATTCCTTTCAGATAAGGAAGTCAAATCAAGAAATCATGCCATAAATGGATTTGAAGAGTATCTTGAAGGCTGAATCTTGAATAGGAAAGGTGAAATGGTTTAAGAGGGGTAAAATGGGAAAGATGGGCACCCAAAAAGGTAGGGGCACGCAAGTCTTGAAAGGCGCGCAAGTCTTGCGTGGGCGTGAAAGTATTGGTCATGCAGGTATACCTGCGCGGCATGTGGGGTACTTGGGTGATTTTCAAACAGCATAAGAATACTTGAGAGACTCTATCTTAAAGCCTTTAGAATCCTCTTTAGGTTCTCCCAGAAAAGTGATGCGCAAGTTCTATCGAAGGAATAAGGCGGTGCGCAAGTGTGACCAATTCCCTTAAGGGCTGGCCACTCATGCGCGCAAGTGTTGATGAGTTTAAACACTTAAGCCTTCCTCCCTCTCTTTAGATCTTCCGTTCTAGGTAAGAAATTACCTAAGAAGTGTTCCAGAAGGTTTGAGAATAGACTTGGGCGTCGGGAGCTTCAATCCGAGTTTCTGGAAAAAGATCCTCTCGAATGGGGGGCCCACATGGTCTGTTTATAGGCAAAAGAAGACCCCGAGCGGTTACCGGGCGGTTATCACTTAGGTCGTGCAAGCCACTTCATAGCCAATCCATCAATAAATCATAGCGCCAGGTGAATTTAATGTTGGGGGTGGACCTAGGACTCCTAATATGCCTATATAAGGAGCTGGTGGTGAAAGGAATAATCATCTAACATTTTTCTTGGAATCCATGTTTTTCTTTCATCCATTGTATTTTCCTTTCAATTGTAATTTTCTGCTTTCCTTTTGTAATCGTATCTTCAATTTTTCCCATGTAAGTTTTTCTTTCACGTTGAGTATGTTAATAAAATTTTTTCTTCTTCTTAATTTTTTCTTTTTATTTTATACACACGTTGATACCGTTGAAACTAGGTGTGAATTTATTCACACCCGCACTTGTGATTTCAATCACAAAACAGTGGAGTGTTCGTTCTTTTAATAATTTTCTTCTTCTTCAATTCCTCCCCCATAAGTCTACATCCCGCTTCCATTTGTAGAATAGCATCAATGGAGGGCTAACCTCTTAAGGGTTGATCCAAGGGAGTAGCAAGGTCATGGATTGAATGTTATTTCATGTACTTAATATTTAAATCTATTCGTTATTTTAGGATTTCCATTTGATGAGTTACATTCTTTCTCATCAAATGGAAATCCTAAAATAACGAATAGATTTAAATATTAAGTACATGAAATAACATTCAATCCATGACCTTGATACTCCCTTGGATCAACCCTTAAGAGGTTAGCCATCCATTGATGCTATTCTACAAATGGAAGTGGGATGTAGACTTATGGGGGCGGAATTGAAGAAGAAGAAAATTATTAAAAGAACGAACACTCCACTGTTGTGTGATTGAAATCACAAGTGCGGGTGTGAATAAATTCACACCTAGATTAAACGGTATCAACGTGTGAATAAAATAAAAAGAAAAAATAAATAAGAAGAACAAATTTTATTAAGATACTCAACGTGAAAGAAAAACATACATGGGAAAAATTGACGATACGATTACAAAAGGAAAGCAGAAAATTACAATTGAAAGGAAAATACAATAGATGAAAGAAAAACATGGATTCCAAGAAAAATGATAGATGATTATTACCTTCACCACCAGCTCCTTATATAGGCATATTAGGAGCCTTAGGTCCACCCCCAACATTAAATTCACCCCCCAACAATTAAGAGAGTCAAAAGGAGGGTGAAGAATCAAAAGGAAATTGACGTTTCGAAGTTGACCCGGAAAACTGTCCAGATTCGTCCTCCATTTTGACGTGTGAGTTTGACACTTCATATGGCCGAATCCGAAGGTGTCATAAATATAAAATATTTTCTTCCATGTGTCGTCTAGAGGCTCTCAAAATATAAGGAAATTTGGCTCAGTCGTTTGGATGTTATTGTCGAAATGGTGGGACGGATTGCTCTGCATTAATGACAAGTCCACCATTTAAATGTTAACTTCATACCCCTTTATCATCATTAAAACATCAGAATTAGCTCCGTCCACAGTTGAATAAAATGATCCGCATATTTTTATCTTTCTCCTGTATAAATTTGAGCTTCATTGGGCTTGGTTTCTGAGACCCACATTTGTTTGATGGGCCTTAGGCCCATTATGCTTTTTCAAGAATGTTTCTGCCTTCAGGTGCAAAATTCTCCATATTCCTTTGGGATTCATCCATCGGACCTAAAAGATAAAATGTTCCAAACAAAGTGATCAATAATATTCCAAAGTTTCAAATTAAAATGATGAATATTGTAATTTCCACAAGCAAATTGTTGAGTGGGCCCAAATTGACATTTTAAGCATGAATTGCACAATGATGGGAAATGAAGTTCAATTTCTGAATTGGAATAAAATTGATGTTTATAAACATTTAAAAACATTAATATTAAGATCTTAACAATAAATATTAGCAACTTTTAGTGACTAATCACACCCCCAACTTGATTTTTGCTAGTCCCGAGCAAAATAAATTACAAATATGAAATCCAAATCCCCTTTTCCAAAAACATTTAAATACACATTGCTCACCCAAATATCTAATATCAAAAAAAATTATGAAAACCCATAAAAATCATTAGAAACAAGCTAGGTACATAAGCATATCCCAAGCCCAAGCTCATTCCTTTGTTCAAATTCATTGCCATATTTCATCCAATTCCAATTAAGCATGATAAAGTGTTGTGCATCATAAAAGATATGGGGCCCATTTTATTGTTCAAGGGGAAAAAATGGAAGCGCTAGGTGGGAATCACATTAAACCTTAATATGAGTATCCATTTTTTTTTATTTTTTTGATGATTTTTTTATCCACAATAGATATGAAAAGACTAACTCTGGGCAAGACAATTATGGAGTCACGATCCCCAAGTGCCGGACGCCACACATATTGTCAATTTCATGCTCTACAATAGAGATATAAAGCCTATCTCTGGGCAAGACAACTATGGAGTCACGATCCCCAAGTGCTGGACGCCACGCATTTGGAAAAAACATTGCTCTATGTGGTCATTTTTTTGATTTTTTTGTTTTTTTTTTGTGTTTTTTTTGGATACTCAAATTAAACTAAAAGTTACCCCAGAACCCTATGCTATAATGAAAGGGACCCAAGAACTCAAATTTACACCCACGATCTAGTAGACGTGTATTGTGGCATTTTTATTAAGTGGATGAAAATGTAAACATTGAAAAATCACATCGGACAACCGCACTTTCCAAAAACTATGCTCATGAACTTAAACTTGCATTAAAATCAGAATCAAGGCATTCAAAATTTATTTGATATCCAATTTAAGAGTTTCCAGTGTGTGTTTATCATGTTTATGGTTAATGTAATTTTTCTTTTCATGCATGTTTTTATTCACAAAAAAAAATCATTTTTTATCCCCCCCAACTTAGAATAACACTGTCCCCGGTGTTTAAAGAAAAGAAAAGTTAGAAGGGGGTAAGAGAGGAGTTCAATGAAGAAATTTAAAATGAAAATCATGGAATGAAGTCACCTGGTGGTTGATGATGATAGCGCATTCCAATGTCTCCCTTCAATCCTATGTTCGAGTCTCAACAACATTGATGGTGGTGAATGGATTTTTCTTATGGCTTACGACATGTCTGTTTATTTTTTTAAACCTATAAAAACAAAAAAACAAAACAAAACAAAATAAACTGATGATACATTGTCTTCTTTATATTTTCTGGGTAAGGTATTAATCAGAGATCACACCACGTGACACGGATGAATATGGCGCTCCCCTTTCATACCCATCCTTACTCATAAAATAATAACAGGTCAACAGCTTATGGTAATTTATTATATGAAAAATAAAATTATTCAAAATAATTAGAAACCATGAAAACCATGGGTTGCCTCCCATGCAGCGCTTTTGTTTAACGTCGTTGGCTCGACTTGTACCCCCCAACTTATCCAATTACAACTTTCAAAATTTTAATGAACCCATCTTTCTCCACTTCAACAAGATTGAGATTGATTGTTTTTTTGAAATTTGTTTTGTATGAAATCATATTTTCTATAATGATTGGTAAAATCCAAGGAATATCTAAAATGGTTGATCGAGTTGTTTCTATAGTCTTTCCTAAGACACCAGGGATCATTCCTAAATTATTGATTTCATGATATGGATGAATGAAAACTGAAATTTCTTGTTTATCACCTATGATGGGATGCCTCGGTGGGAAATTAAGGACATTGATTTTGAGTTCAGGTTGGATAGGACATTTAAACATAGATAAGGAATTAGAATCAAAATCAATTTCATTTTCAGCATTTCCCAACACAATTGGTTCCATTTGAATTGAAGATTCAACCCCAATGTTTTCTAGATGAGTTTCATGAATGGGTATGGATTTGATGTTTGTGATTTCTCCTAATGGTTCAATGATTGGTGTTTCTGAAAAATTATAATTGGAGAAATATTTCGGGCATTCAATCCATGAAGAAAAATTTCCCTCTTGTGAATTCATGAAATCAATTTCATCCTGATTTAAACACTCATTAACAATTCCTTGATCTTGTTCAGTTATCCCATATCCAAAGGTTAGTTCTTTTTTCAATTCATGAGAGGTTTTTGGGATAAAAGAATCATCTATCAATGATGGGGAAAGAACATCTTGAGTGGGAACAGATTCCTCAAAAGTCTTAAAGCTTTGTAATTCTAATCTGAAAGATGAAACTTCTGAATTCATTTTATCCATTTGTTTACACAATTGTTCAAGAATGTTTTCAGTATTAGGGTTGATATATGTTTGTACGTCCTGTACTTCCTCATTATTTATCTTTTCAATCATTCTTGATAGGTATGGAAATTGATCTTTTAAACATTCAGCATCCCATTGATTGTACATCTCATCTGGTGTGGTGTATTCAATTAAGGATTGGTCAATGAAATTTTCTATGTGAGGTGATTCAAAATATTGATTTTCTAGATGATTATATCTTTGGTATATTGATGGGTATTTTTGAGGATAATCCATTGGAGTTGATTGAAAATTGTTTTTGGGATTCATTGGACACACAGGAACAGAAAGGGAAAAATAGAAGAGAAATTTGGGTGAGAATTGAGAATTTGGGGTGAGAAAAGAAGATGAGTGTCTAAGGTACTTACTTGGGTCCCCGGCAACGGCGCCAAAATTTGGTTGCACCCAAATTTACCTTACTGGTAAAAGCGGTCGTTGAAGTACAAGTAGGGATCGAATCCACATGGACAGAAGAAGTAACCTTGAGACGCTATGATTTATTGATGGATTGGCTATGAAGTGGCCAACATTGAGGTAGATTTTAATTGAAGAAATAAAGATATAATTTAAATAATATATAATAAAAAATGATGCGAACTAAACAATTATTGATGGTGGGTTGATCTTAGGGTTTTGCTTGGGGTGGATTGGATGAATTTCTTTTCTTAGAAAATTTCATGTCATTAATTCAAGACATATCCAAACAATGAGATAATTCTTCCAAATCATTCACCAATTTAATCCCTACACAATTCCAAGGCTAATCACTAATTCACTTTAAGGATCACTTTAATGAGAACTCAAAGGAAATAGATCGTACTAGCACTCAAAATGTGTCATCGTTAAAGTTGGCAAAGATGAGAAAGAATGTAACTCATCAAATGGAAATCCTAAAATAACGAATAGATTTAAATATTAAGTACATGAAATAACATTCAATCCATGACCTTGCTACTCCCTTGGATCAACCCTTAAGAGGTTAGCCCTCCATTGATGCTATTCTACAAATGGAAGCGGGATGTAGACTTATGGGGGCGGAATTGATGAAGAAGAAAATTATTAAAAGAACGAACACTCCACTGTTGTGTGATTGAAATCACAAGTGCGGGTGTGAATAAATTCACACCTAGATTCAACGGTATCAACGTGTGAATAAAATAAAAAGAAAAAATAAAGAATAGGAACAAATTTTATTAAGATACTCAATGTGAAAGAAAAACTTACATGTGAAAAATTGACGATACGATTACAAAAGGAAAGCAGAAAATTACAATTGAAAGGAAAATACAATGGATGAAAGAAAAACATGGATTCCAATAAAAATGTTAGATGATTATTCCCTTCACCACCAGCACTTTATATAGGCATATTAGGAGCCTTAGGTCCACCCCCAACATTAAATTCACCCCCCAACAATCAAGAGAGTCAAAAGGAGGGTGAAGAATCAAAAGGAAATTGACGTTTCGAAGTTGACCCGGAAAACTGTCCAGATTCGTCCTCCATTTTGACGTATGAGTTTGACAGTTCATATGGCCGAATCCGAAGGTGTCATAAATATAAAATATTTTCGTCCATGTTTCTTCTAGAAGCTCTAAAAATATCATTAAATTTGGCTCAGTAGTTTGAATGTTATGGTCGAAATGGTGGGACGGATTTCTCTGCATTAATGACAAGTCCACCATTTAAATGTTAGTTTCATACCCCTTTATCATCATGAAAACATCAGAATTAGCTCCGTCCACAGTTTAATAAAATGATCCTCATATTTTTATCTTTCTCCTGTATAAATTTGAGCTTCATTGGGCTTGGTTTCGGGGCCCCACATTTGTTTTATTGGCCTTAGGCCCAATATGCTTTTTCCAGAAAGTTTCTTCCTTCAGGCGCAAAAGTCTCCATATTCCTTTAGGATTCATCCATCAGACCTAAAATATAAAATGTTCCAGACAAAGTGATCAATAATATCCCAAAATTTCAAATTAAAATGATTAATATTGTAATTTCCACAAGCAAATTATTAAGTGGGCCCAAATTGACATTTTAAGCATGAATTGCACAATGATGGGAAATGAAGTTCAATTTCTGAATTGGACTAAAATTGATGTTTATAAACTTTTAAAAACATTAATATTAAGATCTTAACAATGAATATTAGCCACTTTTAGTGACTAATCAGTCGCGCAAGTCACTTGCACGACCATAAGGCGTCTCGCAAGTAGACTTGCACGACCACTAGGCGGCGCGCAAGTATACTTGCGCGACCATGATGGAACTTGCGCGACCTATGGGAAATGTTCTCCTTGCTAATCCCTTTGTAGATTTTTGATGTTTATTCAAAGGATTAATCACTTTATGCTCAGATATTCCCCTTTTCTGATCTTTAGATTCTGTGACGAAAGGAGCGTCAACAAAAGTGCCCCCTCAGAGTTGGATCCGGAGAAAAATGAGGATTTGAATCTGAGGAAATCAAAGACATCCAAAGGAAAAGGTGGTGCGCAAGTCTTCAGTGCGCATAAGGCAGCACACAAGTGTGCTGGAACTTGACTTTTATTCATAGTTCCTTTGTCTTTTGTGGGAAGTTTAAAGTCATGCATGCCGGACATAAAGGGGCTAATGTTTAAGGTCGAAATAGCTTTGACTGAAATGGATTAGAATTGATACAATTCCTTGAAAGTTCATCTGAAAACATACTACCATACTCAAGTATGAGGGAAAATATGTAAACTATGTCTTAAGAATATTTGAATATAAGAAATGATATGAAAAAGAGCTAAAAGGTATTAGAAGAACTAGTTTCCAAGAATGAAGTTACTATTATTTATCAAAACCCGTTAGGGGGTTGAAATATGCAGGGAAACCTAAGGGCATTGGCTGCATGGTCGAATAAATAGCAACTTTCGGCTGACAAGTCTGTTATGTGGACTGTTTATGCAAGGCCACCTATAGGCACGTGCTACATAGTCAGGCAAAAGAACTCTCAGAAATTTACTTTCCTAGTGCTAAAAGCCAGTGAAAGTTTATGGAGATTCAAATTTTCTAAATTATAGAGTTTGTTGTATGGAAAGAGGGACTTGAATATGGAGAAGATATTTCCAGACAAGATTATTGAAGAACTAGGTGAATATCACTCCCACGAAGGTCTGACCCAAACGTAGGGAAGAATAATAAACCATAGACTTGAATACTTTCAGATCATGAAAAAGGATATGGGACAAATATGTTAAGGATGGCTATTTTTTTTGTGGATCCCTACATACTGTCGTTTAAGACAAATAAGGAAAAAATAGGCATTCTTCCTAAGAATGAAGTTACCATCATTTAACAAACCCGTTAGGGGGTTGAATTATGCAGGGCCATATAAGGGCATTGGCTACATAGTTAAATAAAATTGTATCTTTTGGCTAACAAGTCTGTTATGTGGACTGTTTATGCAAGGCCACCTATGGGCACGTGCTGCATAGTCAGGAAAAATAATTCTCAGAAGTTTGACATTTTTGTGACTAGAAGTCACGAAAAGGGTTATGAAGATCTGAAAATATTTATGGTTAGGATTATGACACTTAAAGATGGGTATTGTCCAATGTATATAGAGAAACATAGGTCAATGATAACCATAATCATGTTGTGGCTGGGTCCTGAATTGAAATTTTCGACTTCACTACGTATCATATAAGAATGAGAATAAAGCCATACGTAGTTCTTGAAATGAAGTTTAACGTCATGTAGGACGAAAATATGAGAGATCTTAGTTTAGGGTCATAGAGTTCGGACTATAATAATGAATACATAGTGTGTGTTTTCATGAGGACTTTTCAGCTAAGGGACTGAAAGTGAAATTTGGGGTTACGCCCAAAAGACTTGGGACTGGATTCAAGGGACACTTGAATGTTCCTATGTATCCCATAAGGAAGGGAATCAAGTCCACGTAGTTCTAGAACTACCCTTTGTACAAATTTGGTTCGTACATGTGAAGGGTGAAAGGGGACTTTAGTGCAATGATGGTTTAACCTAAGATAAAATGTTTATGCATTACCATGTATGCACGTAGTCTTTTGAAATGAAACTTGATTGAAAAAATCAATGTCAATAATAGTTCTCTCTCAAATGAGGAAATCAAAGAATATTGTAGTTTATTGTCGTACCGGACAAAAGTGTTGTATAGTTTAACGTCATATAACAAGGACGAAGGTGAATCAATCTAAAGATATTGATTCCAGGGGCGGTTTGACGAATCAACATCATATGAGATGGTGGTGAACCGATGTGAAGAGATTGTTTTTGGGCTTCAACCCTGGGAGGTTGCTTACATACCCAGCCTGGAGGGCAAGGATCAAAGTCCGTGTAGTTCAATTAAATAATGAATTAATGATCAAGTTGTTCTTGGGGACAATGATCTAATAAAAAATGTTGTTGGGACTTACACATGGTTAGGGGCCCAAAGAGAGTGTTATGGTTGAGGTTTTCTCTAAGCTCACGTGAGTCATACTCGGTGTGAGAAACAAGAGGTAACAACAACCTTAACGATGCACAGTTTAATGTCATGTAGGACATATCAAGGGACTATGCAATTTAAAGTATTGCAGTTTGGACTATTGGGGCTGCACAGTTTAGTGCCATGTAGTAGGGAAAAAATAATAGTTTAATGTCATGTAGGACATATCATGGATTTTCTGTACAGTTTAGCGTCATGTAGTTAGGACAATGGGGACAATACAGTTTAATGTCATATTAGACAAAAGGGGGACTGTGCAGTTTAATGTCATGCAGTAAGGACAAAATAACACACCATTTATGTCATGTTGGACGAAAGTGCGAATAGTTTAAGGTCATATGCATGGACCGTGGATGGTTCAGTTTAATGTCATGCTGGACCTTTGAGATTATATAGTATAACGTATTTCTGGACGTAAGGGACTTTTATACAGTTTAGCGTCATGTAGTTAGGACGTCACAGTTTAACGTCTTGCTGGACGTAAGGGACTTGCAAATAGTTTATGGTCATATGCATGGACCAGGGATGATGTAGTTTAAGGTCATGCTGGACGGTTTAGGGAACTTTTTCACAGTTTAACGTCATGTGGGACGAAGTTGCGATTTAAGGTCATACTGGACCATTTCTGTATAGTTTAACGTCATATATCAAGGACGAAATGGTGCTGCACATTTTAGTGTCATGTTGCGGGGACAAGTTCTTTTCTATAGTTTAACGTCATGTTGGACGAAAGTGCAAATAGTTTATGGTCATATGCATAGACCATGGATGATGATGCAGTTTAAAGTCATACTGGACTAAGGTTGTATGAACCACTTGTAATAATCTTGGTTCTTGGGACCATATATTTTTGTTTATACAAAATATTTCTTCAAAAATCTGGCATTGGTTGGTGTTGTGATGAGTTCTCTATCCATTGAGATTAATGAATAAGCTCCATTGGAGTAGACCTTATGTATTGAATAAGGTCCTTCCCATTTTGGTTCAATCTTGGGAGGCTTCTTTCATGGTATCATTGGTGTTCTGAGAACCAATACCAATTCTACCTGAATGAATGAATGAAGACGATCTTTTTTGTTAAAAGCTCGTGCTATTCGATTCTGATATATTTCCAAGTGGTGCAAAGTGCACAATCTTTTCTCATCTAACTGTTCCAATTCGTTCAATCGCTTTTGGGATTGCTCATCTGTAGATAACTGATCACAAATGGCTACTCTGAGTGAGGGAAATTGAACTTCAATTGGTAAGACTGCTTCTGTTCCATATACCAATGAATATGGAGTTGACCGCATTGCATTGCGGGTGGTAGTCCGATAAGCCCATAAAGCATGAAAAGGTTTATCAGGACATGATCTCTTATCTTTATCCATCATCTTTTGCAGTATATTTGAAAGAGTCTTGTTAAAGGCTTCAATTTGGCCATTGGCCGCCTCATGATACCGAGATGAATGGTTGGATTTAATGTTGTATTCATGATACAATTTCTTCACCTCAGAAGAACAGAAGTTTGTGCCGTTGTCTGTCAATATGGTATGAGGGACACCAAATCTAGAAATGATGTTAGACTTGATGAAGCTAACAATACATTTAGAACTGACTTCTTTGAGCGGTACTGCCTCTGCCCATTTGGAAAATAAATCAGTAGCAGTAAGAAGGTACTTAAACTGCTTGGTCGTAGCTGAAGGGTAAGGTCCCACCACATCCATTCCCCATGTGGAAAATGGCCATGAGTATTTATCCGTATGAAGCAACTCTAGAGGTTGACGAATGATGTTGTCATGTACTTGACATGAATGACACTTATTTGTGAAATCAACACAATCTTGTATCATTGAAGGCCAAAAGTATCCAAGCCTTCGAATTTGATCAGACAGTCTATGTCTAGACTGGTGGGCACCACAGACTCCTGCATGCACTTCTTTTGTGACAGCCATTGTCTCTTCACCATCAATTCATCTGAAGAGAACTCCATCAAAACCACGTTTGTATAGAATTTTCTCTAAGTGGTTTGGGTTATCATAAAGAGTAAAATTGACCACACGTCACCGGATTTGTTCTTTCTCGGCTCTATCAGGTGGAAGTGTTCCATTTTGAAGGTATTCACTGATAGGTGACATCCATCCTGTAGTATGACCATACGGTTTCGGAATGGGACTAATTTCATTAATTTCCTCTATTCTGGCTTCAACATAAGGTGAAATTTCATGACGGTGGGCAATACTGATGGTTGTCTCGTCCCGATTTGGATCTGCTAGAGCTGTGGCTATATTAGCCAGTGCATCAGCTTGAGCATTTTGTGATCTTGGGACATAAGAAAATGTCGGTTCTTAAGGGAATTCCGCCATTAACGCTCTGACGTAATCATACAAAGGGATTAATTCTTCTTTTCTGATGGCATAATCCCCATTGACTTGTTTGATTACCAGGTCTTAATCACCTTTCACCTTTAGGTGATTCACTTGGGCTTGAAGCGCTAACTCCAACCCTGTGATAAGAGCTTGGTATTCGGCTTCATTATTGGTACCACCTTCCCAAAATAAAAAGGAATAAGGTAATAATGCCTTATCTGGAGAAATGAGCACAATTCCTAAACCAACATTGATGAATTTAGGATTTTCCATTTTCTTCCCTGTTGGGCTTCTGGAAGAACCATCAAAATACATTTCCCATGTTTGAGGACTCTCTTGAATAGAGAATACATCCTCATCAGGGAGTTCAATATCTGAAGACGTGTCTTCCATTGAAGGATGTTCAGCCAAGAAATCAGCCAGATCTTGGCCCTTAATTGCCTTTTGAGACACATACTGAATGTTGAACTGCTGCAAAATAACTTCCCACCTTGCTAGTCGTCCTGTAAGCATTGGACGACTAAGGATGAATTTGAGCGGATTATTTCGAGATACCAATTGGACCTCGTGATGTTGTAGGTAGTGTCTCAGTTTCTGAACTGCAAAGATTAATGCCAGACATCACTTCTCAATACATGAATACCGGGTTTCTGCTTCAAGCATAGTTCTACTGAGATAGTAGAGGCTATTTTCATTCCCAGAATCATTCTTTTGAGCATGAATGGCACCCAATGATCACTCTAGAGATGTCCCATATAGGATAAGTGGTCTACCTTCAACAGGTGGCATGAGTACTGGTGGACTCAAGAGGTATTTCTTGAGAACATCAAATGCTTCTTGATATTCTTCAGTCCACTGGTAAGTGACTCCTTTCTTCAATAATTTCGTAGAGGGTAAACTTTTGCCTGCAAAATTGGCGATGAAACGCCGAATATAAGCTAAGTGTCCTTGAAGTCCTCTTAATTCTTTCAAATTATGAGGAGGTGACATACCAAGGATTGATTTGGTCTTCTCAGGATCGACTTCAATACCACGATGGCGTACAACAAATTCGAGAAATTTTCCTGAGGTTACCCCAAAAGCACATTTTAAAGGGTTCATCTTCAAATTATGTTGTCGAAGCTTGTGGAATATGACTTCCAAATCAGCCAAGTGATTAGAACGTTGTTTGTATTTAACCACCAAATCGTCTACATTGCATTCAACAAACATCCCTAAGAAATGTCTGAAGATACGATGCATGGAATGTTGATATGTTGCACCTGCATTCTTTAAACCAAAGGGCATCACCCGGTAACAAAACACACCTTGAGGGGCTCTGAAGGCTGTAGATTCCTAATCTTATGGGGCCATTCGGATCTGATTATATCCAGAATATCCATCCATGAAAGAATGTACTTCACAGCCAGTCGTCGCATCAATTAAGAGTTCTGTAATCAGAACTGGGAAATCATATTTAGGACAATACCGATTAAGATCTCTGAAATCGATGCAAACCCTAATTTTTCCGTTCTTCTTCTTTACAGGGACAATAGTAGCCAACCACTTGGGATATTGAGCTTCTCTGAAGAAGTTAGCTTTGATTAGATTATCCACTTCAGCTTCAATTTTGGAAGCATAAGTTGGGTGTGTTCTTCTCACGGCTTGCTCAAATCCTCGATGTTCTTTCGGTAAACCCAAATGATGAGTAGCAACATCAGGATCAAGCCCAGGAATTTCTGTATAATTCCAAGAAAAAATATCTTTATTTTGCTTTAGAAAATAAATATACATCTCTTTCTCTTCAAGGGTCATGGCCGCACTAATTAATGTGGGGCGTGGATCTTTCTCTGTACCCAGATTTACTTCTCTGAGTTCATCCACAGTGGTAGAGATACCTTCCTCAAATGATGGAGGAGCATCTCTAAGATCTTCCTCTTCCTCTTCATCATGTGCTATTTCTTCCGTTTCTACTTGCATAGTAGATGACAAAACGGAATTTTCATGATCAAAAGAGATGTCAAAATTTGCACATTTTGAAGAAGAAGCTTCCATTTCCGACCCTATTGATGATAAAGGGCCTTCTTTGGGAAATAAAGTGGAGATGATGGATTGGGAATCGACATCATTATTCACATCTGGTGGTGTTATAGCTTCTTCTGGCCTGATTGGAGAAGTATAGACTTGTTGGACTTTAGCAGATGAAATGAAAACGTCACCACATAGGCTTTCATCAATGTTTGGTAGGTTACCAATTTCTCCCATGTTGTCTGGCTCGATTGCCATAATTGACATTATGGATCTTTCCATAAGAGTATTTTGATTTGGGCCTATTTTGTCAATTTTACTGATAGGTAGCACATAATCTGTACTCACATGTGTAAATGGATTTATTGGAATCTTCTCCAAACCATATGGAGCATTAACTTTGGTAATTTCCCTCATTGTAGATTTTTCTCTTCCCTTAATGTGATAAAATTCCGCCTCAATGTATTGAGACTCACATGTCTTGAATGGGGCCTTATCACCATACAATGTTCCAACTTGACATTTGAAACAGTATTTGAGACATTGATGGTATGATGAAGGAATAGCTGCATGCTGATGTAGCCAGGGTCTTCCAAGAAAGACGTTGAAAGCTGAGTCTTGATCAACAATCATGAAATCCGAATTGGATACGAGATCTCCAAACTAAGTTCTGAGTGTAACTTCGCCCAGTGGTTCTTGTTCATTTTTATCATATCCTTGTATCATCATTGTAGAAGGAGATAAATTAGATTCCGTGAGGCCCAATTGACGAAGTGTACGAATGGGCATGAGGTTGACTCCTGAACCATTGTAAATGAAAGTTCTTCGGATATCTACACCATTGACTTTTCCAAATAAGTACAAAGGTTTTATGTGCCCATGCACAACATCATCTTCATCATTATCAGTAAAAGATATCACTTCATGGAATTCTGCAGGATTATTCTTTATGTGATAGACTTCAGCTGCAGCAATTTCAGCTTCAAACTCTTGAGGACTTGACAAAGCTTCGATGAGTGCTTCTCGAAGATCTTTTGACAGATTCAAAGCATCCAAAATTGATAACATGTCTGGTACTTGGGCCAAGTGTTTCAATATATCATAATTTTGATCTAAAGGTCTGCGTTTCCCAACAGGAATATGTGGTTTAGCAGGTACCTTGGAAGCAGATGCTTTGGAAGTAGATGCATCTTGTATAGGGATAGAAGTTGGAAAAATCCTTGGTTTTGGAAGATTAGACCGATTAGATCCATTTACTTGATGAGATAAAGAAGATAGAATTTTTAATCGGTATTCCAAAATAACTATGCCAAGACTGATTTGACTATTGGCAGAAGAACATGCTGAAGGGCTCTACCACGAGTTTCTACAGCATACACAATGCTAGCAGGGGTAGAATTGGAGAAGTGGCTTCGGAAAGATCCACGTCTTCCCCTGTATCCTGAACCTCTAAAACTTCCTTAGATTCCCTTATTTGATACAGGGAATTCTGGCTCATCCAGACTGGAATATGGATCGGTTAATTGAATCATATTAACAGAACTGAAGATTAACTCTTCGTCTGAGAGAGACTCTACCTGATTATCCTGGTTAGGCTGTGCCGTTTGATGGGGCGGTGCCCGTGGCTTTGAAGTAGATGGCATGAAATTTTCCAGAGTCAAAGACAACTTAGGCCTTGATACATACTCATCTTCTTCTGATTCCTCTTTCTTCTTTGAATTGCGCTGCCCTTTTGAGGATTTGTCTTTTGATGGAGGCTTCACTGCAGCTTTTGTAGGAGACACAATTGGCTTCTTCAATTGTGTTCGCAAAATGGAATGGGTCCGATTGATTGTCTTTCTGACAATCCAATCATCATATTTTTGCACAGTTTTGCTTTTGACTTACTACCACTCGCCTCCTTCCTCTGGATCTGTAGCGGTAACCCACGCTACATGAGCTGAAGAACCCTTCAATTTGACTTGTCCCAAGTCGACCATCTTTTTCAGGAGGTCTTTAAAGACAAAACACTCCTGGATGGGATGCCCGAACATTTGATGAAAGGGACAATAATCGGGACAGTCTTCATCTCCTTCTTTTTTTGGCCTCTTGGGCACTGGTAATTGAACCAAATTATTTTCCAGAGCTGAAATGAAGTAACCAGGAACTTGCTCACTTCGGAAAGAGTATGTTTTACTCTTCATATCCTCAAATTGTTTTCGTCATTGATCTCTTTGATCATTTGGATGAAACCGCCTTTGTTGTTGGCGTTCAGGAGGTGGAGACCTTTCGAGAAGATGAAGGTTTTGAAGTAGAAATAGGTACAGGTGCTTGTTTAAGCATAACTATACCAGTTTCTACTTTACCCATTATCTTTCCTGGAGCTGATGGAATTACACGAGATTTAACCTTAGCCTATATAAGGGAATCTTCAATCTGTTGAGCGATTTAAGTAAGGTCTCGAAACCCTCCTGTGTATTTCACAGGGATCAATGGCGTGCGTAATTCGTCACGCAAATTTGCCACACAGATTGGCAACAGTTCCTCCTGAGGGAGTGCTAAACTCAGGGAATACGTTAATCCCTTCCAGCGAGCAATGAAATCAGAGAATCATTCATTCTCCCTTTGCTTGCAGTTTGTAAGATCGAAAACTGTCGTTTTTGACAATGTTGAGCTGAACTGAAGAAGGAATTTTTGATGAAGATCCTCCCATCCGATGATTGACCAGGATTGCAAGCTTGTATACCAGAAAAAAGTTGGTCCTTGCAAGGTTATCACGAAGCATCTGTGTTTCACTACTTCTTGCTGCTCTGGAGATCCCATCATAGGATCACAACAAGACACGTAGTGTGTCAAATGTTGTTTAGGGTATCCTGATCCCTTGAAAGTATGGAAAACAGGGTTTCCAAAACTGGATGGAGTAGAAATTGAATCTACCCATTCAGGTTAAAATTTCTTTTCAGGTTGAACTTGCGCTCGTTTCCCTTCCATAGTTTCTAACCGAGCTGTTAATGACTCAATAGTAGTTATTAACTTTTTAGAAACATCAGGTTGAACTTGGTTTTTGGTATGTGCAATGAATGGAGCTTGGACAGATGTGGTGGTTGGTGCTGCAACTGATGGTAGTGCAGCCAACCGTTGTTGCATTTGACCCGTAGGATTAGACTTCTGAGGGTGTAATGATAAAAGAGGATATTCCTGATCCATATCAGTAGTTACAACAAATTCCTTCGGCTGTCGGACTTCGACATTCTTAAGAAGAAGACTACTCTGAAGTAGTTCTGCATTCAACCTTCTTAATTCTTTCATTTCTTCCTCCTGTAGTGAAAACCTTTGCTCTAATGAGATCGAATGACCTTCTCCAGAGGAAGGATATGTAACCTGATTCTTTCCCTTCCCTTTGTTGGATACCTTTTGGAGGGAGGGAAGTGGATTACCTAGGTTCTGAGTAATCCTTTGACTTCATGTACGTACACCTTCTTCATTTGTATCGGTGCGTACATTTTCTTGAGCAGGACGCTCTTCATCTGAGTCCCCTAAGTGAGTCTCCTCTGGTGGATTAGAAACAACGACATTGATGACATTGATTGATGCATAATGCATCACATCTCTTCTATCAACATTTCTGTGATATTTTCTTCTTTCATGTCTTTGATGAGACATTGCCTTTTGTTGATTCAATATTTTAGGAACTTCTTGGCGAGCTATAACTTGGAGGGAATCTCCTGATAATTTGGATCTTCGATCCTCTTGGGGCGTCTTCCCCAATCGATAAAAGACCTACATTCTCTGAGGTGGGGATTGATGATTTGAAAGAGTCCCCAGTCTCAAGAACTGGGGATGTTCCTGCTGCTTCCGCTCAACTCCTCGAATCCCATTTGTTGACTCTGAGGGTTGGGTTAGAGAAGTCCCCAGTCTGACAAGCTGGGGTGGCTCTTGACAAGCTACGTCGGAGATCTTCTTAAAAGATCTCTTGATCTTGAGAATCTTAGTTTGGAAATTAGCTGGATGCATTAACCTGTATCCACTTTTATCACCTGGTTCAACAGACCGTTTGATGATTTCCGAAACTTCTGTCATTTGATGACGTGTTTGCTCCATACGAGAGGCTTGTGCAATATTCTTTCCTACTTGATGTAGGAGCAATTCAAAAACATGTTCTCTATATGCTTGATTTTGAGAGGAACTAGTTGAAGCCTGTTCTTGATCAGGATTCTGATTATGAACAAATCCCATTGATTGTGGCCGGCCATGGGCAATAACATTGCATGCGACCATTTTCGGCGGGCTTTGCTGACAAGAAAGCACTGTGAAATGTAGTGCTCCGTGAACACCCCATCCTCTGATATGAACATCAGATATAGCATTGGAAATTAACTGACGCAATTTTCTTAGTGCGCCAAGGCATGAAGGTTGAAGGGTTCTCTGTTACTTTTTAGCCTTCGGATACCAAGAGACTGATAGAGATTTCAAATCAATCTGACGTTGTAGCCCTTCTATTATCTTAAGATGATTTTCATATTCATCATAATATAATACCTTCTTCTTCAATTGACAAAGAGTTTTCCATATGTTTAGACGAATATCATGTGTTCAATCATCCATCAAAATCTTTGGAATGTCGTACTGGGAGTCAGCCAAAGGACAAAACATGACTGGTACCTCACCTTTTTCCAGTTTTTTCCTCATGTTCAGCATTTCCTCTTTATCATTAAATGAAGATTCTTCTACCTGTTTTGACCAGAGTTGTTGTTTCCTTATTGCTTTATCAGATTCAACAAGATTAGTAGAGAGATCATTGATCAAACTAGAAGATGCATGACTTAGGGGTGGTTCGGAGAATGACCTACACCCTGGTCTATCTCATGATTGAGAATGTATTTCACTTGTTAGCGATAAAGCATCAGACTTGTATGGTTTTTCATTTGCAAGTGCCTCAAGATAAGAGGGCTTTCTCGGCACTACATTGTCCACAGGAGTATTTTCCAGGCAATGTGAATCACTACTATGGAGCGGACTTTCACTGCAAAATTCATCATCATGGGGAGGACCACCATAATGGGTTGCATCAAAAGAGGAGATCTCTTGCTCCTTGGTATTCTGACCACACAGAGGGTTCCTGTGGCTCTCATCTGAAGAAGAAACTTCAAGATTGACTGAATTTTCAGGAAGCAAGCCTTCATGAGGAAGTGTCTGTTCAAGACCTTCAGAATTAATGTTCCCGTTATTGGGAACTGATGGAGTAGAACCTTGAATTCCAATAGATAAATCTCTGAGGGCTTCATGAACTCCATCATCGAGTAAGGCCTTGTTATAGATTGTCCTTTGATCTCCTGACTGTACTGGGCGGATATTTTTCTTAGATGCCTTCTTACTCACTTTGGAAACCACTTGTTGACGAAAGTGGTTACTCTGAGTAGGTGTATGTGCCTGATCAAGAAAAATGGTCTGGTTAAGCTGACGATTTCCACTCAAATCAGGTGTATGCGCCTGACTTGGTTGTCCGTATGATATGGGGGAGTATGCCCCATAACCCTCTTGGACTGGAACAGATGTGTGTGTCTGTTCCGGAGTGAATCGTTGATGTGTCACTCCACTTCTAGGGATAGATTTATGTGTCTATCCATGAGATGATGCTGAACCTGTTATGATATCCTGGCAAGCATCCAGAATATGAGCAAGAATTTTCATCTGCTCTTTCACCATTAAAAAAATATGTTTGGTGACTTCAGCCGCCGGAACGGGAATATACTTCCATTCCGGGTTTGGAGTAGGTGTATGTGCCTGCTTCTGCCCTCCTTTTCCTGTCAGTGAATCCCGAAAGTACTCAAGTGTGGAGGCAGAGAGTTGAATCTGCCTCCTTTTTGTTGTCGGGGCGTTTCGAATGACTTCTCCATGCACTACCAAGCGAGACTGTTGGTAGGCTTGATTAGTATTAGCAGGTGTATGTGCCTGCTGATTACACTTCGCCAAACGCGGTTGACGAGATCCATCATATGTAGTCAGACGAGCCTACTGACTAACTGGTGATGTATAAGCAGGTGTATGTTCCTGCCTATAGTACTCCGCTGGAATTGCCTGGCGGGATTGGCTTGATGCTGCCAGACGAGTCTGCTGGGCAGCGGAATTAAAACGGACAGGTGTGTGTGCCTGTTCGTTGGTCGCCACCAAGTTAGGTTGGTGGAATCCATCATATGTAGTCAGGTGAGCCTGATGACTAACTGATGATGCATAAGAAGGTGCATGTTCCTGCCTATAGTACTCCGCCGGAATTGCCTGGCAGGATTGGCTTGATTCTGCTAGACGAGTATGCTGGACAGCAGAATTAAAACATACAGGTGTGTGTGCCTGTTCGTTGTTCGCCACCAATTTAGGTTGGTGGAATTCATCATATGTAGTCAGGCGAGCCTGCTGACTAACTGATGATGCATAAGGAGGTGCACGTTCCTGCCTAAAGTACTCCGCCGGAATTGCCTGGCGGGATTGGCTTGATGCTGCCAGACGAGTCCGCTGGACAGCGGAATTAAAACGGGCAGGTGTGTGTGCCTGCTCGTTGTTTTCCACCAAGTTAGGTTGGTGGACTTCTCCGGAGATGGAAGGGATGATAACCTGCCCATTGTTAACCGGATTACGTCTCTGGCGGTTCATATTGCCTGCTCGGGTTCGAAGAACCTGAGCTGAATGCCTGGAGTCGGTACCCTCATCATGTTGAGGGCGCACTACCGCACGAGTCTGGCGGCGATTGTTGATTGGAGACCTCGGGAAGGACTCCTGTCTTTATGAATTAAGGCACTGAGGGACCTTCTCATTCACTTCCTCAGAGTAAGGGAGTGAATGGAAATTGCGTTCTAGGGATAACGACCCGAAACAGTTAGAGACGGTATTCAGCACCGCCTGCTTCTTGATCGCTGGCCGCCGTTGTTCGGACGACTAGGTAGAGTTGTTAACTTGGAGGGAATGAGGAGCGGCCTCCAGAGTTGGGATATTACCGTTGCGATGGTACTCCTTAACCAGTGCATTAGAAACACAGCGTTGAAGAAACTGAGTTGGTGATGTCATCCTCAGAGCGGATGACGTTCCAGCAGGAGTAGCAGCATTGGTTTTCACAGCAGCGGACCTCACAGTAGAGGTGTTCACAACAGCAGTATTCACAGGGGTGAATTAAAGGAAAGCCATTTTGCAGAAGATCTTGACAAAAGAGTGCATGTTCTATATAACAGACATAATCAAGATGAATCCGGCCACTGCATATTTTGGATGATCAAATGTCAATGATTTCTTTTTTGGCCCAAGGGGCCTAACAAATAAGAAGAACATCACTTTAACTTGGTTAATGATTCACGTCGGGTTCACCATTTTTGTTTCTCACAGAATTTGGGGATGACCTCCTGGATGGAAGATTCAAACGTTCCGATCGGTTTCAAACGGGTTTGTTCGTAGAACCGGAAAAATCCAATGATTCCACATCTGTTTGGACCTACTTTCCAAAGGTAGGCGCTCATTAGCTTGTGGGCTAATGAGGCTTAAAAATTTTCATTGGTCGAGAGGATGGGAGGTCGGACTCATCCCACATTTTGAGGGGAATTATTGTCTACCCTGGGACTCTCTTTATAGATTTAAGTTATGTTCATGAATCCTTATTACATTACCAAGTATAAAATGAGCTTTCCTTAAGTTTTAACAATCAATGATTAAATATGTAAGAAATTTAGATAATCTTTTATATATATTAGAGGTTCGTCATCAGTAGAGAATCATCTGTATCTATTTAGAGATTCTTAGTCAATGGTATCCTTCAAAAACATTTATAAAAGTCTCTTGGTCATTATGATGACCAGGCTCGTTTTAAAGCCACTTAGTGGGGCACTTGAAGTATTTCGTCATTCAAAAGGACATGGATTATTTCAAAGTTGGGATCAAACCCATAAATGGGCTACCTACGTATCCTTTGTTTTGGAAAAGGAATCAGAAACCACGTAGTTCGAGTAATGGAGTATGACGTTTATGATTGATGGCTCAAAGAAGGATGTCATAATTACTTTTACACTCTAAGCTCACGTGAGTCATGATCGGTGTGAGAAACAAGAGGTATTGGTAAAAAATTAGACAACTGTGCCATGAAATATGTAATCATAAGAAATGGTTTGGGGCTTATGTATGTATGACTACCCAGATAGATGAAGGTTTAGGATTCACTTTTAGGGAGAAAATCCTTGAACAGGGTCAATAAAGGTATATGTGCTTCATGGAGATTTGAATACTCTAATCTTGCGGCTTACTCACAAGGAGGATTCCCAAGTTAGGAGGGGAATTATGATTGGGTTTTACTCCTGAAAAGGAAACCCAAATCAAGGGTAAATCAGGACTGGTTAAATAGAAATTAGGTTACTTGGGGCTTATTCCTGAAAAGGAATCCCAAGATTATAACTGGGACTTATTCCTAAAAAGGAAGCCCAGGTTAGGGGACTTGGGGCTTATTCCTGAAAAGGAAGCCCCAGATTATAACTGGGACTTATTCCTGAAAAGGAAGCCCAGGTTAGGGGTTACGGTTTGGGGCTTACTCCTGAGGAGGATGCCCATATTTGAGATTGGGGCTTACTCCTAAGAAGGATGCCCATATTTGAGATTGGGGCTTACTCCTAAGAAGGATTCCCATATTAGAGGACTTGGGGATTACTCCTAGGAAAGATGCCCAGATTAAAGGATTATTATTGGGGCTTACTCCTGAGGAGGATTCCCAAGTTAAGGAATTAAGGTTTGGGGCTTACTCCTAAGGAGGATGCCCAGATTTGGGAATTTTAAGAATTTGGGGCTTACTCCTGAGGAAGATGCCCAGATTAAGGGACTTATAACAGGGTATTATTCCTGAAAAGGAGACACGGGTTAAGGATTATCTCATCTTAATGGATGAGGTTGAATGAATGAACTCTCAATCTTTGGTGACATAAAGATGTGTAAATCACTAAGTTTTTAGAGATATTTCACTGAATTCCTTTTAGATAAGGAAGTCAAATCAAGAAATCATGCCATAAATGGCATTGAAGAGTATCATGAAGACTGAATCTTGAATAGGAAAGGTGAAATGGTTTAAGAGGGGTAAAATCAGAAAGATGGGCACCCAAAAAGGTAGGGGCGCGCAACTCTTGAAAGGCGCGAAAGTCTTGCGTGGGCGCGCATGTATTGGTAGCATAGGTATACCTGCGCGGCATGTTGGTTACATGCACGATTTTTAACCAGCATAAGAATACTTGAGCGACTCTTTCTTAATGCCTTTAGAATCCTCTTGAGGTTCTCCCAGAAAAGTGACGCGCAAGTTCTATCGAAGGAATAAGGCGGCGTTCATGTGTGACCAGTTCTCTTAAGGGCTGGCCAGTCAGGCGCGCAAGTGTTGATGAGTTTCAACACTTAGGCCTTCCTCCCTATTTTTAGATCTTCCGTTCTAGGTAATAAATTACCTTAGAAGTGTTCCAGAAGCTTTGAGAAGAGACTTGGGCATCAGGAGCTTCAATCCGAGTTTCTAGAAAAAGATCCTCTCGAATGGGGGGCCCACAGGGTCTATTTATAGGCAGAAGAAGACCCCCCGAGCGATTATCACTTAGGTCGCACAAGTCACGAGCACGACCAGAAGGCGTCGCGCAAGTAGACTTGCACGACCACTAGGCGGCGCGCAAGTGTACTTGCGTGACCATGAGGGAACTTGCGCGACCTATGGGAAATGTTCTCCTTGTTCATCCCTTTGTCGATTTTTGATGTTTATTCAAAGGATTAATCACTTTATTCTCAGATATTCCCCTTTTACGATCTTTATATTCTGTGACGAAAGGAGCGTCAACAGACATATCATGACCTCAAAAGGTATCCACACACTTTTCTATTGGAATATGTAATACATGGAATCATTGTTGGACCCAATAATTAATTTTTGATCACATTCCTAGTTAATTTCACCCATGCATAGGATGGAAATTTCTCAGGGATATATTAGAAATGTCTCAAATATATCAACCATTAGATTATCAATTTACAATGTTATCATTATTCAATTATTATGGAAAATATATCATTAAACCCATTAATATATCACCCCACTTTAACAATATAATTATGAATAACATTCCAAGAATATCTGGCAGAAGATGTGTGGCCTTCATCAACTTGTATACAAATTGACAAGTGTTCAATAAAGAATAAGTTATTACTCATAATTTTACCCTTACCATTAAAATATAAATGATTTCAAATTCAATATTTTTTCTAAATTAGAAAATTATATTTCATAATAATCTAAAAATTTTCCTAACAATCTTCATTGGTCATTTAAATAAATAATTAAATGAGAAAAGAGTAGCTTTTATGTTAGAAAATACAACTTCTCCAGATCATGATGTAATATTATACTTATTTTTATGTGTGTAATAATTTATTTTTATCCTCTTTCATAAATAGGATATTCATTTTTTGAAGAGAAGACATTGGAATAACATTTTCCCCCTTTGATCTAAAATTTTATTCATATCATTATTAACAAAAAACATTATTTTATCATGTTATGATTTATTAACCATTTTAATGTCTTTATTTTCAACAACATCGTTCCCATTATGCTTTGTTTATCTTTAATCCCCCCTAAAATTAATTAATGGTTTTTATTATAAAATGTGTAGATCATAAATGCAAATTTCATATAGATAATATCAAATAATTTAAGAATAATGATTGTTTTTTATATTTATTTTTATAATCACTCAGGTATTATGGTAAAATTGGGTTTAAATGGATAATATTATATTAGTGTACATTAATTATTAGATCAAAATCCATAAATATGTATTTTCTAAATTTATAGAATTCGTCCCCTACATATTTGTTGGAAATATGGTTTTTCAGTATGAATTTTTTTATTGTATTATTTTTAATGATAAATTTATAAAAAAATAATGATTAATCTATTTCATCATATTTCTATAGCTCAATTTTTTATTGTTATATCCATATTAATTTAATTAAATAATTCTTGTAAGTATCGATTTTTTATTTCACTTTAATGTATTATTTCAATAATTTATTTTGATATAAGCCTATCGATGGAACTATTAAGAATTAACCTCAATTCCTTATGTATAAATAGTAATAGTAATATTTGTATTTTTATTATTGTGATTGTAATCAATGGAAACCATCCATGAATCAAATTCAATGGTATAAAAAACACTATTATCTTATTTTAAAACTATAAAGTATACAATTTTAATATAAATACAATAAAAAAATTCATGTATAAAAAGAAATATAATTTTTTCCTAGTAACATAAAAAATAGAAAAATATTTCATTGAAGAAATAATGTTTTTTCCACCACAATGGTTTTTATACATGAAATGGGTATTGAATGATTAATAATTTATATATGTTCTATCTTTAGTTGAACTACTATATCATAAAATATTATAGGTCTGAGATCATTCTAATGTAAATCAAAAATTAAAACTAAAGAGAATCATTATTATTTATTGTTAGAAAAAAATTGTTAATTATAAATAGGATCATAGTATATAAAATCTAAAATCTATTATGTTGAATAAAATCAACAAAATAGAGAATTAAAAAAACCGTTTTTCTATTTAGAGTTATTCAATGATATATTAATCTCCATTATTCATAAATCAATTGAATAAATTAGTTGCATGTTTTTACAAGGGTAATAAACTTTTTTATTATAAAATACATTGATCAGAGTAATCCTATATAAATCATCTAACTACTGAATAAATTAAAATTTTATCATTATGTTCAACAATGAATGTAAAACGATGAGTGTAAATATTACTAACAGTTTTATCCACTCAACAAGTGTGGATTTATTCGATTAAAAATAATTTCTCAAATAATTATAATTAAATCAGATAGAAATTAATGTCTACAAGATATTTATAATAAAAAAAATTAATGAATTTACTTAATAGAACCTTATATAATCATCCTATTGTTCTTAATAATTTACTCTATAATATAATATTCAATCATTATAAATGAATATACAACCATTAATACGTTATTAATCTTCAAAAGAATATATATGAATTAAATAATTAATTATAAATTGAAAATAATATGAAACGAATATGTTAAAATGTGAAATAATACTAATAACATTGAAAATTTTAGTAAATTGATTCTAGAATGTATAAAAGATTTGAAACACTCATCAAAACTCAAGGAAGCTTAATACCAACATAAAATGATATGTTAGTTTCAAAACACATATTATTTATAAACATAAGGGTATCATGATGCAACAGACCATTTCCTTGCTGTGCTACTACCATCAAAATGAAAATGAAAAAAACTCCCTATTACATCTCACAAACAATGAAATATTTTTATATTTTTTTGGACCATAGCATGATCCATGCCGAAGTCAAAACCATTATAATGGTATAATATTAATATAAAGAATAATTATAAGTTATAAATATAGAGATAATAATAATTTTATATTTAATATTTTTATATTGACCACCTAAATAATATTTTATTGTAATCATATGAAAATAATACAAGTCTTGTAGTTTCTATATAGATGGATTCCTTAATTCAGGCAAGGAAGTGGTCATTTTTCCTTTGTCTTAGTGGAAAAACATCCAGCATGTCATGAATAATGATAAAATAGTTATCATAGTCGGAATGTGAAATATATGTATCTGATAATCACCCAATATACATGAAAAATGTTTTGAATCATCTTATAGTTCTTCATAAAACATTAGTATTCATGGTTTAATTGATTTTTTTTAAATTCAAATCATTTATATATATATAATATGCTTTAAAAAAATAATTCCAAATTACATTAATTGAATAACTGAAAATCCATTTTTTTATTTTCAAATGAATATTTTAATCGATAAGTGTCACCCAAAACTACAATAGCCAATTTAAAAATTAAAGGATAGAAATCCCAAATAGATACTAAATAAAAAACCCATCCCCAATAGAAACAAAATTATGGAAAGCCTCCACCTTTATACAGCCACACTACTAATTGTTCCAAACAAAATTACATGGGCCTAGTACCAATGCAAAAAGACATACCCAATCGAACATCCTAAATACGAATGACCCATCTCCTGTTATGATACATGCTCTAGCTTCTCATCTAGAGATGTTCTATATAGTATGTAAAGATGATTCCAAAAACCTTAATCAAAAGCTACCAACCGCAAAAAAAAACGATCCAAAATTCAAACTTCACAACAACAAAAACTATCCTCCATCAACACCATTTCCACGAATCATCACAATTCATCCCCCAAAATGAGAACCAAAAAATTGGATTCTAGCAAAATTGAAAATGGAAAAATATCCACGAACTAACACCCATTGCAGGACCACCATCCAAGAACTGAAAAAACAAACACCTACAGATGAGGTGCAGAAAATTCCACTACAAAGCCACCATCACCAGAGCATCTTATGCGGCTCCCTCGAAACCCACAACGCACAAAAAAGGAACCCAATAGAATATAAAGATTACACATGGCCGTAAGGACGGGTCCACACCACTCTCAACTGGAAGTCCCTCCATGAAAACCATACACCATCACCAAAGAAGGTTCCTTGGTCGATTACAAGTAGAAATGCCACATATGATCTAGATTTACTGTGAACAAGCACTAGGGGACACCAAATTCAAGGGATTAAACCCAGGAATCCAAAGGGATATTGAAGGGGAAGAAGGGGGACTTTTTCAAACTTAATCATTAATTTCTCTTCATGATTAAACATCTCAAATATTATTTTAAATAAAACATAAAATTTAATAGAGATAATTAGAAACAAGTATACTAATTTAAAACATTTTTATATAAAATATCATTAAACATCAAACTCTAATCCTTCATAGAATTTTTAGTGTTGCATCATTATTAAATTTAAATTATATTCATTATTCCCTTAAATTATCATTAATTATTTTTTTATTATATATCTATGCACATTTTTTGATTTACCTTACCATATATAATTTCTCCCAACATGGAAGATAAATTTATAACTATATTTATCATTATTTTCAAGTGTATTAACACTACCTACAGGATTAAAGGTCTTCCAAATCATTAAATTAGACATTATCATTCCCCTATCAAGAGTACATATGAGAAATAGCATTTTCATTAATCTATAGTTGACAGCTGGTAGTACATGTTTTCATATAATTTCAAAGAAAAATATCATCAATGCAGGGATTAATTATTAAGTGAAATTCATTATTTTAAATTACAATCCTTGAAAATTAGTCAACTCATTCCATTTTAACAGAATTTTTCCATAACCAATCCTTCTTCCCAATTCAACTTGTTGAATCAAAATATTTGAAATTCAATTTTATGAAAAAATTCCATAATTCCTTAAATTTATTTATATTCATAAAATAATTTTATTTTTGAAATGATAAAAATACCCATAAAATTCAAACCAAACATTATCAATTATTCACACCATCTATATCTTATTGTAAAAATTTATAATTATTAGAGAGATAATGTAAAAGTTTAATATCATTGGAAAATAAATTGTCAATACATTAGTCTTTTTAAATGATAGAGTTAACGAGAAACAAAAAAATTATCTCTCAAAACAATTGCCCTAATAACAGGTGGAAACTAATATATTTTTCTTTCATGGTTGTCTCTCAATATAACACTATGAATATCCATAATACCTCATGTAAACTCATAATTGATCACATTATTACTCTAAAGAATATAGTATATAAATATTTAATTGGTATAAACCTTTGACAACCAAAAAGGTATTTCATTATCTCTATAGTTTTAAATAAAGATCATAATTATGGTTTGTCTAATGTTCAAATAGAATAAAAATAATTATTTATAAAATTAAAATTTACTTTAATAAGATAAAAAATATTCATGTTTCAAAAAAATTAATGCTCTTATAGTAATAAATATCATTATACTCTCTATGATATTATTTTACAATAATTAATATGAAAATTTGGTTTTGAATTCTTCTTTGGAATGGGTCTTTTTTCTTTTTTATAATCACTCATTACATCTATAATAAGTAATGAAACAATTGATAAATAATTAAATAATAAAGATAAAAAATAACTAACAAATTATTTTTAGTTTTAACAGTATAATAAACATTTATTTTATTTTTAATAAACTTCACTTATAATTGATATTAATTTTTTTGACTAATATGAAATTTTAAATATTTAAGTGATATTTCCTATGAAAAATTTATCATATATAAATGATTTATGATAAATGATTCAATTGTGTCCCAGAAATACTCCATGTACTTAAATAAAACATTACCCTTATGATTTTATATCAATGTGAGAGGAGAATTTATATGTTTTATTAAAAACATAATCATTATGTTAGAAAACGTAGAGAAAACATTACTAATAGAGAGGGAAAATATTACTTTAATTTACATTCTAATTTTCTTTTATCATTTGGTTAAAAAATAATATTCTATCATATAAATAGAACTGAATAACTAGAATATATGATTTGAATTATAATATATAAAATATTAGACTATCCCACTGTGGTTAAAAATTCAAAAATGTGTCATACATTCTTGATTTCGAGTTATCAATAATATTATATTATAATGGTATTCCTAGTTAAAAATAATACAAGACCAGTATAAACAAAAAAATAATACCCTAGGAGAAAAAACATAAGAATAATTATTACATACATATGAATCATCACCCTATATATATTTTGAATGTAGATCCATATACTTGACTTGAATGGGATACTCCTTCATCGTATGAGTATGAAATTCCTGATAATCTAAATCCTACATTAAATTTAGGGTAGTCATGGGATCATCATCCTAGATGAGTGTAGATTATTTAATATAACATATAAAAGATGGAGAGGAAATACATTGTTCACTATATAAGTAGTTATAGTATTTTACACTGATATGATCACAATATACAACAATTAGTTAATGATTTTTTCTAAACTTTTTAAGGGTAAAAACTCTACTATATATGTTATAGTATTTATACTATATGGGGAAAATGTATAATATATAAGGTAGTGCGAGGAAGTAGTTATAGGTGATAATATCTTCTCTCAAATAGTAATCCTAGACTTCCAAAAAAATCAGGTTGATAAAAATCCACTATAATTTGGTGTCCTCGTGATGAATGTATTTATTTTCTTATTACACATCCTTTTTAATATATTTTTTATCATTAAGTTTCTTTTATTCATTAACCATATTCAAATAAATGGTAGATACATCAACCTATTCCTTCCCCTCAAGATCATACATTGAGGTAACATTCCAATCATTGAATGGAGATGGATATGAGGGAAATTATGATGTGGTACCAAATGGATTTAACCATTTGGAAGCCATCTCTATCACCTTTTAATCTATATTAGTTGGGATTAATCAAATACGATATTCCTCTAGGTAAATGGTATGCATGGATTGTATATATGTAGTCATATGTGTAGGAGTTACCACGATTATATAAGGTGTGGTTCCTGGTTATCAATAGGGTACCTGGAAGAGGTTTTGTCTGATTATTAGTGAAATAAATATGAAAACTTATTTTTAATGTTGATCATTTGGGATAAAACTCATCATATTTCGATGTCCTTGGGGGATATGATATTGTGGAGGTTATAAGATAGCCTTTTCTAATATATTATCATAATTTCAAGGTTTTAATAATGTATCTCTACCATATATTCAACATTATCTATAATATTGGCCATGTTAGAAAATGTATAATCTAAACAGGTGATTATAGACACAATATGGGAAAATTGGTGGGGTTAGACCCATAATATCTAGTTCTAGGTCCCTATGAATTATCCATATAATTTTCATATATTTATCTTATTACTCTAAAAATATATCATTTTTACCTTTGTACATTCCCTTTATTATTTAACATTGTATGATAGGGAAACTAAAATGTATCAATGGAGTTAATGGTTTGGAATGAATCCAATAGTAGTAGGATATTATATAACATCATAATGAATTTTTCCTTAATGATCATTCCAATTTTTTTATTCCACAAATTCTGAAAATGAGGATTCAAAAATAATTTTATGGTTTGTTCATTACGATAATAAATATACTAAATTATGGATACATACAATTGATTCACAACACATTGTATTCCACCCCTTATGTAGTTAAGAATACATTATCAATCTACATATCACTCTCATGTATGAGTATTTCCTTTGAACACACTTTAACATTTTATTTTCATGTCGATCCATTTAGTCTCATGTCAACGATTTGAAATTATAAAATAAACAAAATTACTTTACTCAAGAAATATCCTTAGGTATGCCTCTAATGTTACAAATCAATATGAGTAAAATGATTTTTTTTAAATTGAACCTAAATATATTTTCATATAATATAATTAAAAAAATGGTAATTTAATTTCATTGTTTTTTTAAACATTATCATTCTTGATATGTGGTGTTTCTCTCTATCCTCAAAAATGTCATCCATTTTTTTTTAAAATCTTATCACCCATACCATGATTATGTAAATTCACTACAAATATATTTGGGTTGATAATTTCACTCATTTATAACACTATTTAAACCAATACCTCTATTTTTTCATAAATCATTGAATAGATGAAAGACTATTTTTCTCTTTTAACAAACTCTTCCCCTATAGCGAAGGAACTAGAGTGTGTAGTCTGAGGGATTAATAGGTGTTCATAATAGGTTAAAATTTACTCTTTTTTTAGAAATGTTATGATTTTGGTTCATCATAATTTATATGTAAATTATTAGAAATTGTATTAGGGGTATTTTGATCAAATGGATTATGGCATTGGAGGAGTTGTTCATTCCATTGTTTTCTAAGAGAATAACTCAAAAAAAATATCATGGTAATGATGGATGTGTAACCCATAATGAATATGGGATTTAGGTGGGTATGTTTTAGATGATGAAGGTTTATGGGAGTGGTTTTCAATAGTAATAGTATTATATTGAAATTTATTTTTCTTAATACCAAGGAGAGTATAGAATTTGGTTGACTCAATCCGAAAGGAGGAATGGGTTTGAAATATTAAGGGGATCAATTGGTTGTGGGAGTATTGTGGTTAGGTGAGGAGGTTGGGGGAGAAGGAAGGTTAAAAGTTTAATAATTAAATTGGTGAGGGCATGGAGTTTCTATAAATAAATTATAAGTAGGGTTAGACCACTGAATAGTTTGGTGAATATTGTTGTGTAGTCAAATGATGACTTAAGGGGAAATAGCTTCTCACCAAAGTGTAGTGATTTTGGTTGGGTAAGCCAGTGGGGTATAGTTTCTGGTTTGGTTTTAGGGTAATGTTATGACACAATATGCCTAGTTTCTATTTTTTGTAGGGCTCTAATGGAAAATAATATCATGGTTATGGCCCTAATGTGATGAAGGTCGTGATCTTGGATAAAATACTTAGGAGACCTTAAAAAATTTTGAAATGGTCATTTTGGATGGAATGGATTGTAAGAAATGAATTTAATATGGGAAATGATTTGGGAAATGTGTATTTTATGGTTGATCATGGTTTTTGAAATGGAATTTGACGATATAGATAAAATCGGAAAATTATTTTGAAATGGGCATGGTTGGGTAGTAGTGGTCTTGGATTGCTGGTTATTGGTTTGGAATGGATGAAATGATCGTGTACGTGGGTTTTGACACATAATTTCAATGATTAATTTCAATAAAATTCGATTGAATCAGTTACAATGAAGTGGATAATTCCATGGTGTTGAGAGACATTACTATGATCCATGGCATGGTTCATTTACATGATGGTATGGAAATGGTGTTTATATTACATGGTATTAGGAGAAAAGAATGGTGAACTAGAGTTGTGGTGATCATAGTTAATTATTTTAATAAGTTCAAGGTAACATTTTATATAGACAATGAAATAAATAAAGGTAGTTGTGGTCCTGTTGACTGTATTTCCCCTATTGAAAATGGTGACTGGGACATACTATATCATAAAAAAATATATAGTTTTTTTAATTGGGAAACAACATTGTAAATAACTATGTTTGAGTTTATTGGTAATTTCAACATATAATGAGTAAAATTATTTTCATTATGACATAGTCAGGGTACCACCATGTCATGGGTATAACCTCTTTTTCAAAACTATTTTTTCATGTTTTTAGGAAATTTTGATAAATTCCACCACTTTATTGAACTGATTATCCTCTTCATAATCATTTGATTTAGTGGTGGGGTAATCTAATTTTTATAATCATGATTCTATAAAAATATTTCTTTTCTAATAAAAATAAATCCAAAAACATTCCAGAAGAAATAAAAATTCCTTTATATTTTTAAGAGATACCTAGGTTAACTATAGTAAATTATTAATTTAATGTTTTGATCTATAAATACCATCATTTAATCAGTTAAATTTGATGTAGAGATCGAATCCCAACTAGAAGTTGTTCATTAAGAGATTCAACTATTATTAATTGATCGAGAATGAATCCAGACGATCCATACGAGTATTTATGGTTCTATAATAATATGTTTTGATCTTTGTGAAGGGCCCCCAAAAATTTGGATTCCATTTACCATGGAAAAAATTCAATCATAATTTAAACAATAGTACTAATCATATGGGATTATATATTCATGGGGAGATGTGTCAGTTGTTCCACCTATGGATTTATTTTGATAGATACTTGAATTATCTTATAGAATAAAACAAATTTATTCCAATTCATCTAGATGTTAAATACTCAACTTTCTAATATATTGTAGGTCCATGTTAACTGTTATCACATACAAATAAGATATATATTTCAACTCCATAATTATTTGATATGGATTTCCATTGATTAGCCTGAATTATTACATAGCAATTGGCATTTTAATAGCTCTCATGTTTACCCAAAAATTATCCTTATGGTTTTTACCAAAATACTCCTAGATTTCTCTTACAATATTATATAAAATATTTTATCTCTTTATTAGATAACTAAACATTCCAATTTTTTTATGATCATAAGGGGTTTGTATAAATAAATGAATCATTGTATTATTTTCATTAATCCTTTCAACAAGTTATTATTATAATAAGTTCATTAATATTTAATGATAAATAAAGTAATTCTAATCTCACAAAATTTATTGTTTTGCATAATCATGTGTACCATATTAGTTATATTCATTAATGAAGCCTTAGTTTCCACCAATTTCGACACATGAACTATACAAACATAAATGTATTTGATACAATGATAGTTCATACATGGGACTTTGAATCCAATTTTCCGTACATCAAGAACACTAACATTGACAATGGGGTTATTCGTAATAAAATATCATTATCCAATGGTTCCTTCCTCTGAAATCTGTCATAGATTTTCGAAAGTATCATTGCATCATTATTTACTGTTTCAAATAATGATTCCCCGTGTAATATTTTTTCCAACATTTTATAGAGAATATGATATTCACTAAAAAGATAAAAAATAAATTAATTCTTGATTAATTTATATATTTGACTCAAGAGAACATCATTTTATTGTTTTAACTCAGAACAGTGTGAAAAATACTACATCTTCCAAAAAATAATGTAATGTGTTTATTTTAAATGAAATTAATTTTCAGTAAATGATGTGAGGGAAAAATATTATATTATTCAAATAATTTATAATGTAATAAATCCAATAATGATCTTATAAATCATCACAAAATTTTTTTTTATTCATTAGAATTATTGTTAATTTCAATATCTAAATCTTTATCCAGATTCCATAATTTTGACTTCAAGATTCATCCATCAAAATATCATAAATTGTTTTTCCATTGATCATGATATAATCATATTTTAGACATACAATCAACCACATAAAACATGGATTCCAATACATTGTGTTGATAAATAACATCACATAGACATTATTAGATTGTAATACAACATTTGAGAGTAAAAAGGAATAAAATCTTTTCAAAAGAAAATACATACATAGGATGTTCATTTAAAAAAAATTATTATCATATTTAAGGAACATTGAGGTGAATCTTGCATAATAAATTGGTAAAAATGTACAATCAACCCACTGGACCATTGAATATTACATTTTAAAGTCCATGGAATTATAAATTAGCTAAAAATTATACTCCCAATTATGTGATATCATGGATGTTATGGAAAGAAAATTCAACATTAGAGTATCACACAACTTATTTTATGGTTTATCAATTTTGAATGGAACTTGTGATTCTCTTGTTTAGTACAAAATAAAAGATCCTCATGTGAATGACACAATAGAATTTAGGGTATATGACCCCTATCCTAGATTGGATATAGAATAGTAGTACATTATATTTCTCAAGGTTCTTCTACTCCTATAAAGTTCACAAAAAATTACATGGTTGCAACTGATGGCATTCTGAAAGATGGAATGATGGTCAAAAGTCTGTTCTATACGCTCTCAATGAAAAGGGTATTGTCACTGAAACTTCATTCATGAAGTACCTCAGAAGTGAAAATGTTCACAATATGAAATAAAGTTGTCTTATAAAGTTATGTAATCATAATTATATTGAGTTTCTTGCATCAGGTAGTAGTGATGAATATGTTTAAAGTGATTTCCATGTATATAGATTTGATGAGACAATGGATGTTGATGATGCTAAATTTCTTAAATATTGAGGGGGGCCATGGATACAGGATAGAATATGGAGAATAGGGAAAAATCCTCATGGGTGGGGTGAATTCTCCCCATATCACAATACGAGCACTCGGTCTAAGGCCTCACTATATGCTCTTTGAAATTAATTACTGTTTTTTGATTCCTCCTTTATATTTTGTAACATTTTTTATTTATTGAAAACGTGTTTTTGCATCACCCTTTTTAAAAAGTGTAATTTTATTGATATTATATGGTTGATTGGACAACTATTATTGGAAAAAAAACAACTCAAAAAATCTATACAGTCTAATGTATAAATTATTTATTTCCTTTGAATATCATCTATATAATAAGCAATTTCACTGTGTTTGTGAACAATTATACAAAATAAGACACACTAGACCCCTTATGGACTTCACATAGTTTATATACATCTTCTCTAACTAGTGAATGGAAACATAAGAAAAGGGTGAGATCAAACACATTGAAAGGGAAAACATATTACAAATATTAATGGTTAGAACGTAAACATATGAGAAAACATGAATATGGGAGAAATATATTACTAAAAATATAATCGAAACATAACTGATAATTTCGAAACATATTTTCTTATGAAATATCATGATATGAATATTTAATAAAATAGAATGGAAAATAAGGAAGAATAAAAATTTAAAAAAATACTAAAAGAATATAAACAAACACTTGAATCATGGGATAATAACATAGTAAAGAGGAAAATAATAGAAATATGGAAAAAACATAAGCATATGGAATCATCATATTCATGTTCCACTACATCACATCCACAACTTTTAATAGACTAATTCATATACATGATTACATATCATATGGGAAAATCATATGACCTGAATAGTCTTTTGAAATTAACATTAATATCATATTGAGGTTGTTTATGTCACAAAGTAGATTGTAAAAATGAAAAAGAGTATAACCAATGACCATTGGAGGTGTGGTTGATAACCATTGTGGATTGAAACTATTGTGTTTGAAATTAGGTCCATGACACTAGGTAGCACCATACAAAAGATGTTATGGAATAGTTTGGTAACATGAAATATATATACTGAGTGGATTGTGTTACTTTTTTTATATTTAAATTGAATTTTAGAGGCATGTCAAATATGGGACTCCATCAGGTTCTTACTACTTCATAAGAACAAATTACATAAAATAAATAAATATATATATAAATCATTATTCTTTATTTTTATATTGGACTTCATTATAATGAAAATGAACATGTCTATCGAGTTGCTGAGATGAACACCAATTCCATATTAGATTTTGGGGTTCTAATGTCATTGTGGGAAGCCCAAAGCATAGTCATGCCGAAAATAAGTAGTCCAAACCCTAAAAAATCATACCATGAGGAGGTTTTGAGTTATGTATCATGGGTAAATTAATTAATCCAATCATACAACTGTTCACTCCAAAGTGGAAATGTCTATGCCGTAAAGTGTTTGAGGTTTCCTAGAGAAAGAGGGGATTGTTTCTAATCTAAAGCAATAGTCAAGAGTAGTTGAATGTGTAATAATTTTGGATCTAGTAAAATAGACATCCATTCTATAAAGAACTATTCCGTTCCCATGATATTGTATTAATCCCAAATAATATGTCAAAGTGGAATATCCTACACCATAATGAAGGTATTTATGAAGTTGAAAATACTGTAGAAGTAATGACCACATCAGGGCCATGAATTTATAACCAGTCTAGAAATTTGAAAGGTGAAGTTAATAAACAATACTTTTGGGTGCCAGCTCTAATATTATAGATCTAAATTGGAACACTAAATGTGTGGGAAACATACAAAAATATAATTGAGATAATTGGAATTTTATTCAATCCTATCCACTGGAATCAAATAATGGATTAGAGGTATGTCTATAAAAGTAAATATGGTTGTTCTAGTTAAATAGTCTAGAAAACAATTCCATATTAAATATCATATTTTTAGAAAATGGACATGGATCGTTTTTTGGAATAAAAGGAGAAATGTTGAGAAAGATGGTCCAAGGATTATAGATTATCATTCTAATGAAGAATAAAATAAGAGATAATTCATTTCTAGTGACGATGGTTATTCCAGCACTATTTTAGAATGTATAAAGAGGGGATTCTATGAATTTAAGATCTCATTATTTTTCGTTTTGTAAAATTATGAATGTTTTTCATTCAATTTCATAGATTTTTCATTTTTAAAACTAATAATAAGAATGGGTTTCTGAGCATTTTAAATCCCTAAGTGGTTTTTAACTTGGTTTTTGGTGTGGTGGAATTCCCTCAGATTTTGGTCAACACTGGAAGAAGAAATGGGCATGTTGGTCTACTAAAAGAAGATTAAATGAGATATTAAAATTGTGAATCTAATTAAAAACATGAATGGGGTTCATGGGGTGAATAAAGGAAGTATACATGACATGAATTCTTTTGGGATTATTCCATGGAATTCATGATGTGAATCTGGTTCACCTTGTTAATGTATTTCACATCATGATATCTGTCCATGTGATGAATAATGGAAGTCTATTTTAAAAAAATGTTACAATGGGATTGAACCATTTTTTATTTGGGAAAATAATAGAGAACACAAGATGCTCTCAATCTATGATCCCCCCATTTTCATTACAAATAAAGGTGATATTGCGTGCGTTATTATGGAATTGTTGGGTAAGATATTCCTCCACATTTCTTCTGTGTTATTCTTCAACCATTGTTCCTAATATTCAGAGTTTATTTTCTACGTTTACTTCACATCCTCATTAGTGTATTTTGGAATAACTCATTTCAGATGCTATTTTTTCTCAACATAGAAAGAGGGGATCCCAACACAATGTATACAAACATTTTTGCATTGATTTGATGAGGTATGACATCATTATATATTTTTATAGGGTTACTCTATAATTAAATTAAATTGAATAAATTTTTTATTTAATTTTTTATGTATTTTCATAAGAATAGTTCCATGGTAAACTACTATAACATCATCATGTGATTGCTTAGATATAAAAAAATGAAGGTCATTTCGTGACATATCACATGTTATTTTTTTTAAATGCTTTTTATATTTATTTGATTGATGGTTTAATTAATTTTTTTTGTATATACATGACGTTTATAGTGTTATGTAGTATCTAGGAAGATTATATGGATTCGATCAAAATTTGATGAGCATGGATGGATCTACTCAATGATATTTATAATTTTTAAAGCATCTGAATGGTAGGTAGACTATTATACTCACCCTTTTTTATTTCTGCATTCTACGGAAGTATGTTGATGCTTTTGATTTTTCATGAGGGTGATGCACCCTATAAAAAATATTTTTATTATTTAATGAACTATATTATTTTTTTCATTAATATGGATGTACACAAAGTGTCACAAGAAACCCATTTTTGTTTGATTAATTTATCATGATGAGACTCTAACTGAGACTTTGGATTCCCTATATGATTCTTCCTCTTAAATTTCTACCTTGAGGATCCCATGTAGGGTGCCTTATCATATCTACTTCATTAATAGGACCAAATGTAGTATTCCTCCATGAGTTTATTATTTCAATGGATATAAAGAGGGATTGGTTTTCTCATATTCTGATTTAGAAGATCCTGAGTGGGATTCCATATCATATATGTAGACTTTGAGGGTCCCAATTTGGATTCCACTATAGTGTTTTGACCATATAGAGCCAATGGTTTCCCCAATGTTTTTAATAACAAAAGATATTATGTTATGGTTTTGATTATATTTGGTAGTTGGAGGTGCATAGAATCCACACTTAAAATGTGTACATGTAGGGAGATTATTGTTGTGAGAGGGTTTAGGCATTCCACTTCCCTTGCACATTCATGTATACAATAACAAGGTTATTAATGATGTTATTTTGATCCTATATGTGCTTTTTGGTTTTAAGCTTGTGAGCCTTGTGTAACTTAACATACAAATTTGGAGATAAAAAATTCTCCTTGGGACCCAACTTCTAATACATTTACTAACTTCTATATTATTAGTTTTCTCATACGTGCTCTCAGGGACACAACTTCTGGTCGTTCTATTGACTAATTATATTCTTAGGGGGCCCATATGTGCACCTTGATACCCATATTCTTTGAATTTTATTGATATAAATATTATTGGGGGTTCCCATATGTATTTCCTAGAACCTAGAATATGATCCCTCTTTTTGATTATTATATTATCAGGATTCCTGAATTTACGTGCATGTACCCTACTTTTGTTCTTATATTATATAGGATATTATTACTATTACTAGAAGTCCAATTTATTGCATGGAATCCACCATTAAAATGGATATAATGTTAGGTTATTAATATTTTCTTAGACCCACTTATTTTGGGTCTCTCTATGAATGGATAGTTCAATTGCATTCCAGGGGATACTAATGGTTTTTAGGTTGGTGAATTTCCTAGACGAATAAGAATATTGATGAGTTCCCAGAGGATGGAAACGATATACTCATCATATTCTTATGATATGACATGGGATTAGTGGATACACCATTATAGAATTGGAAAAATTGTTTAGGTATGATGCTATATAGATAGTTACTAAATGATACCATGTTGTTATAGAAAATCAGGATAGTATTCCTTACATATTACCGAATGGGCCACCCCCTTAGGGATTACGTGAGATGAAATTTCAGGATTTCATATGGATTGTGACCTATGAATCAGACATTACACATCCTTACATGTTGATATATTTTTATGATATCCATACCTAAGTTATGTTATTAGGATTTCTAGGTGACACCTAATTCCCTCCATCTTAGTTTATCGAGGTGGGTACATGTGGTCCCAGTACTACGAAATGTGTCCCCCAGTTATGATGTAGCTTTCTCATAGATATTTCTAGTAATGGAAAATTTTGGTTTTTTATTGTGATTCTGGACCCATGGATCAAATTAATGATACATATATTTTGTGGTACAATATCAAACATAGATCCCTAGTCTCAGGATGTCCACTCGATCAGATCTAGGATCCTAGGATTGACTGCAGATTGAGTCCGTTGTGATATTTTTCATGGACATATTTTTATAATTTAAAGGGTCCATATCATCTCCATGTATATAAATACTCATATACATATGTATATTTGTGAATATATATATATATGTGATGAAATAGGTCTTCGGACATTCCAAATTAGGTAGAAGTAGTGCTCGATAGGGATTTCAATGCCAAGAATCATCTATGCATGTTTTTATATTATAATTTGTGTTATTATTAATGTTTTGTATTATATAGGATGAGACTATATCATGATCATTATCTTATCAACGAATATTTATAGGTTTAACATTGTGGTGTTATACAATGATTACTTCTTGATCATGAACATTCACCTTGGTGTGTATGTGTTGACCTTACATATTTTTTTCATCTTAATAAATGATATCATTATAGATATGGAGGATGGCGATGGTTTTAGAATAAAGCAGGGCTAGTCATGTAGATTCCATTTATTATGATGGAGTGGCATTGTAGGTTCTTTGAGATTATGTATGTGTTATTTCATAGAGTTAGTTGGATAACCCTATACATGTATTATAGTTTCCTTTTTCTACCCTTTTGTCTATGTTTATCCAAGTGGGTAACCAATGTTTTATATATAACATGGCTCCAATGGCTCTTATAGAATTTTTTTTATTATCAAAAAATACATCAATATCAATTTTTTATTGATTCTACAAACTAATTTTCTACTACTATAGAGAATTCAAGATTATTTCTCTTGTTTTCTACTCTAATATGAGGGAATATCCCCCCCTATAACACCCTAGTCCATTTCATCTATTCAACAACCTCTTATGTGGGGGAGGTGCACTCGATCCATTATGGACAACCTGCTTGGGGGTCCATTTTAGTATCTCTAGGGTCATAAATTACAAATTTCTGTTAGAGCTCTTTCATTCAAGTTGTATTACTATTTGAGATATGTTATACATGTGTATTAAGATTGTCTTATAATATGTGATTTAAAAAGGACAAGTTCATCGATAAAACTTGTTCTGTAAGTGATTCCATGTTACTAGAGATACGAGATTAATGTTTTAATATTTGATGTTATAGTTTTATATGGTATATTATTTGATAGGAATATATGTTGTGTAATGAAAATGATATATCATGGGTATCTAGATAGTTTCCCATGGGAATGAGGAAAATGATTGATTTTAACTCTTAGTCCGCAAAGACAAAAGGCATCTCATGCATCATATTTGGCATGTATGACTCGTAAGTTATTAGCATGATATTCTATGATTATTTCAGATGATAGATGAATTTTTTTAAGTTGTTAAAAAACCTAAATTGAGTTGTACAATATAGGTTCTCAATATAATTCTACTAAATTGATTCAACAAGTTCATATATTTCATTTTGAAGGTAGGGTATGTGGACATAATGTCAGATGTTTGATGGTGTTTTTGGTGAATCAATCCTCATGATTGTGATTTTTGGTGTACCATGTTGGTTGATATATAATAGGGTTCCCATTTGTTGGACCCCTTTTGTGGGATTGTTACATAGGAGTAGATATTTAAAGTCTCAATAGTAAGATATACTATGTTTTTATGCATATCTTAGAATGACATTCTTCTTAACAGAACCATGTTATTTTGATACATCATTAAACATTGATATGATGTTGTGTGAATAATTTTGTCCCTCATTGGTCAAACATGGTAGGTAATTCTTTCATATATGGTGATCAAGTTGGGTCTCTATGTACAATGTTGATAGATAGATAAAAGTTCTCCATAAATGAAACCTTGAGGGGGTATTAATATATTAGGATTCATAGTGAGAGTAAATTATTCTTCATTTCATTAATATCCTGAAACAATTTACAGAAGTCCCTTATGATGATTCTCCTAGAGTATAATGTTCTAGGGAGGATAATTCATGAAACATTTGACACTTTTAGGTCAATGTTAGATATGCATCCCTCTAAGTGGTTTGATCATTCGAGTTGGTGGTTAGACATGGTGACACTATTATGATATGTGATCACTATGGCTACAAGGGATACCTAAAGGGCTATTATTGTGACATTTACTTTTGTATGTATGTTTTTTATTTTCCCGAGAATAACTTGTGAGAGTGGTTCACTTGGGTTTAGGTATGCATTTCTTGGATGTGATCTTGATTATATTTTCAAGTATAGTCTGATTCACTAGAGGTTCTCATGTTTTTTTAAATTAATTTTGATGACTTTGGAGTACAATGAATCACATATGGTTCTTGGGTATTTAAACTAGATTCAATGGTAGGGACTTTTCAGGTTCATGGCCCATTTTACTGCTAGCTTGTAAGAGGACAAGTAGATTCTCAGGACTGAAAATGATATCGTGTGATGTGAAGTCATGTGATAACTTATGGCACAAGATATGTTATTGAATTACAAGAGGTGTTCAAATAGTTTTTCTAAAAGAGTTATAAATACATGAAATATAGTTTGGTCATCTTTTCTATATTAGTTCACGTATGATGGGAGTATGATCTAGGTGATGGTTGGGTTCCATGGGTTTGTACACCTTTGTGGTGTGAAAATATAGAAATGGCACACATTGGTTGTCTGTGGTACTTTTTAAATCACAAGTGAGTGAGTACACATATAAGAGTCTAGTAAATATGAATAAAAATAAATGATGTATTCAGGTTTTCATATATTTTATGATAAAAGGAAAAATTACCCATCATAGAGGTGGGGACATCAAGGATATACTTTGTATCACGAGTTAGTCGACCTATGGATAGATGTGCACATGAATTCTCAAGAGATGTGTTGCCATGAGTTTGTTAAAGGTATGTATAACCTATTTTATTAGACTATGTTTCATTGAGTTATATATTCACCAATCAATGAAATTTTATTACCCTCCTTGTTAGATATTATCATACCCTAAATCTTGACAACGTCTGAATGATGCAAATAAAGCATCTCTATACGTCAAGCTATAAAAAAAATTACGTTTTTATAATCGAAATCCTTCTTAGTTATGGATGATGAGTGTTATATGTCAAGACTTATAGTGGGAAATACAATATTATCTATTTGAGGGTGGTGACCATACCCCCCACCCAATTTTCTGATTTAAAATTCAGCTAATGTCAGGGATTTCATTTCCATGGATTTAGGGATGTATTTTTTGCGGTGTTTACATTGGAACTTAGAGGTAAAATGATTCCACCCATGCTGGATATTGTGTTTGGAAATAGAAAGAGTATGAACTATGGTAATATGAGTAATTAATTATTATTATTATGAAAATGATACTCATATTTTTGGATGTGAGGTTTTGGTATTTAGTTTATGACCATCATGTATTAGGTGTCTTGGGTTCTCAAAACGAGTTGTTGGACTCTCGTTACGATGCATTGGTGAATTATATGTCTTGTTTTGAATGTAGTAATTATGATAAATATGGCCTATATTGGTTTACAGTTATGGTAATATGTTTTTTTATGTCCATGATGTGGTGAATACATGGAAATGGAAAGGGTATGGTTCGACCATTAAATATCACCATAAGTGAGTTATGAGCATTATTGAGCATGACTGGGGAGATATCAGTGTTCCTTTAATAAGGGCAACATAGTCATGTTTTGGGGATGCATGATTGGTTGTAGATAATTGGGAAATGTTCTAGGAGCATATTTAGTGTACTAAGGGAATGTTGAGTTTAAAATTTTTTATGGAGCATGTATTATAGATCATAATTTTCTATTACAAAGATAAAGTGGTAAGGGGTGTCATATTTTGGTAGATGGAATGGAAATAGATGTGATTGAGTCTAGGGTTAGTTAGTCTCAGGTAATAATTTTCTTTCATTTTCATTCACAATTATGAGTGTTATCTTAGGTTTGGGCGGTTAGGCATTGTATTATTCAAAATGGTGTGCTTTGAAGCATTGTGGGTATTTAGATATGTCATTTTTATATCTATGTGGGAAATAATGAAAAAAGAAGGCTATATCATTCATAGTGATTGCCAAAAAAAATTAGTGATGATGATATGTTCAATGGTGGGGAGGTGGTATGGCCTAATGTATTTTTTGAGTTATATATTATAGAATATTGTTTCTACTTTTTTGGATCATTTGTTTTGAGGATTGGGAATTAGAACAATGTTTTGAGGGTTTTGACGTCTATAGGTGGTGTTATTGGAAATGTTTTAAGGTTCATTGAAAATTACTAGGTTTCTGGAGACAACCTAATAATGAAACATGTGTGTCTAGATGCAAAAATGTAAATAGTGAGACAATCACATTGTGAATCCCATTCCCAACTTCAATAGGTTTCCTGGGCTATGGATAGGTCGGAAACATTAGATGAAAGTATAAGGGAATAAAATAATGAATCCAACACATTATTCAGTTTAACATCATTAATCTGGTTCATGTCATAACACCAGTTCACATCCGGAATAATATGGGTATTTTTTAATGATAAAAGGCAATTGGAACCTTATTTCTTACAGAAAAGGGGAAGGCACATGGGAGGCTCTTAGACCCCCCCCCCCTCCATTTCCTTCGTTCATGACCAATAAAGGTGATCTTCCATGTGATTTGATAGTGTTTATGGCTAATAACATTCTCCACTTTTATTATATGTTATTCCTATCACATTTTTTCATGTTTTGGGAGTTATTATTTTAGGATTCCTTATATACTTGACCAGTGTATTTCATAATTTCTATTTTTAGGAGGGGTTTTATCTCAAACTAGTAATAGGGGACCCTAATATGACGATTACATATGTTCATGCACCATGTCAATTAGGTATTCCACCATTATTGGTTTTCATATAGTTTCACTATAAGTCAATTTAATAATAAGAATATTTGAAGTCATTGGATAGGGATTTCCCTAGGAAAGGTGTTAGAGGAATTTGATAGACCTTCTACAAGTTGTTTCTCCAACTTATATCGAGCAATGGGAATCCGGTGAGATATATCATGTTAGAAAATTATGAATTTTTTTTATATTTAATTATTTATAACTTAAATCACGTGTTTAGACTACACTTGATATTCATAATGTTATGTTATAATTTGGATGATGATGTTTCTTGGATCAGACATTGATGAGCTCAGAAAAATATTTTGACAGCTATTTGTAAAAGGTTTAATTATTAAGGAAAATAAGAGGTATTTCATACCCACATTATAGAGTTTTTACATTTCATTTTATTATTTTAATGCCTTATATTTATTTTGAAGGTAATACTCCATATGATAATTATTACATAAACTATTAAACTAAATCGGTTTTTTAAATTAAAATGGATGAAAGTTAGGGGTCACTAACAACCACTACTAACTAGAATAATATCTCATCCTAATAATATGATTGAGACTAAGGATATAATATTGAATTTCTATGATTATATTTCAACCAAGGGTATCTCATGTAGGATTCTTTATATTAAATAAATATTTTCAAGGATCACACATTGGATGCCTCTTCAAACATACTATTATTGATGATCTTGTATAACATGCCTCCGCTAGATAAATATTTCTGAGGATCCCAAGAGGGATTCCATTTAATTTATAGTAACATAGGGGATACCATGAGGGATTAATTTTATTTTAAGTTGAATTTGAGGATTCCAAGTATCATTCCACTCCATGTGTTTTACCCGAGGGACCTTGTGGTTAGCCAAATTTTTAACTGACCATGAGATAGTACATTCTGGGTCTACGTAGAGTTTGTAACTAGTAGAATCTGGAACCCACACCATGTTTGTAACATTAAATGGATATTATTTTGATGAGTTGGTTTAGGTATTATACCACCCTTATACATTTGTTTAATCACTTTTTTATTGATGATATAGTTATGATTCTAGAGGTCCTTTCAGGTTTTAATATTGAAATAATGATGTGACATACTAAATTATTTTCAATTCTAATTATGATCTCTTATACCTATCTTATGAGCCTTTTTATCTATTATATTATAGATGTGGACATATGGCACCCTGAGACGTTTATTCTGATCCATTATTAAAATATTAAATTATTGGGGTTCTAAAACATACTTCTTAGGACCCAGATTATTAAAATTTTATTAACCACTATCTTTTTGGGTGGTGCACAGACATCCATTCATGAATTCACCCTCTAATATGTCTCTTTTATTATTATATTATCATGATTCTATGACATACTTCATGGGATTCTTTTTATGAACCTATTTTATTGAATAATACTTTTAATTATACTAGAATTCATAATTCCTCCCTAATTAAGGATAACATTGTAGGTCAATTGGATTATTATAGGCCAATATTATATTAGTTCACTTTAGTAATAGTTATTTCTCGTGCATTCTTGGGCATTCTAATGTATTTTGAGTGGGTTCAATTCCCCCAATTAGTGTGATGCTAATGATATCTCCAATTATGGACTAGATATTTTACTCTAATTCAATGGATACTAACTAGGATCAGTGGATAAACCATTATTGTATCACTTATAAAACTTTTGGGATGAGGATTTTGAGATTTATATTTAATTATTCTATATTTTTATATAATATTAGGAAATTATTTCTTATATATCACAAAAGGGTCTCTATAACAACTCGAATGTTTTGAATAAAATTTATTTCTCGAGAAAATGAATGTTTTACAATGTCAAATTCAGTAAAACTATATAAGTTGAAAATGAAATGTAACCATGGTTTCTTAAACATTATTTTAATTTTTTTCAATTATGACTTATTATCAATATGTTTTTTGGAAAAATTATAAATATTAACCTTATAAATTTTTTATAAATAGAAATTATAATAGATAATTAATGTAGAAAGAAGAGTTAATTGACTCTATAGTAGAATATTTCCATAAAAAGTCCATTTTATGGAGATCAGGAAAGTGGTTTCATCACTAGGTTTCACTCTAGACCAATCCCATGTCGAGCTTCAACATTTTATTCTTGAACAAAAGTGTCTACATGAGAAATTCAAATTGGTGTAAATCACCACTTGGGTGTTGTTATCACATCCACCCCAAGAGTCTATCACTATCCCACACCATACCCTTAGATCTTATGTGGGTTTTTAATGGGTTTTGTAATAATTTATTAGTTACTTATTGTGTAATCCCTTTATATAAATAAAATTCATATTCAATTAATTTCATTATCAAAATATTTTTTCATAAAAATATGACGAATATGATAAATTTATTTTTCTGTTAAAAAAATACTTTTATGAAATATATAAATTATTATATTAAACTAATATTTTATTAATAATTTTATTATAATTAAAATGTTTTATAAAAACAATCATTTATATTTATAAATGATCATATAATTTTAATGAAGACAAATGTAATTTGTTTAGGGTCCGGAAAATGTTATTATTAAAACCAATGTTTCCAATAAATGTTACATCTATTTTAAAATTGAAAATTCAAATATATATATATAATTATTTAGGGAAAATGATTTTTAAATTTGGAATCATATTTTTTAAATTATCCAATAGTGAGTTTTTCATAATTTCTTGAGATAATCAAATTTCCGGGTAAGAATTAAATATCATATAAATATATGATGTGTTTTGATGAAATAATAATGGACCTATAATGATATAATAAATACTATAAATGTTAAATTAAGTAAAATGTATGTTTTAATTTAATATAATTTATTTTTCTGGTTATTTTATTTATTTTGTAATTCCATAGTGAATCCTCCAAGACATAAAAAAGATTTTAACATTTAAAAATCATGTTTTTGAAAGTGTGACTCAACTCCACATAAGAAAGGGAAATATTTTAAAAAACGTTGACCTTCAACATATTAACTAATATAAATCATTACTGATTGGAATAAACCATGTGCAAAACAAGGGTATGGTTTGTGGTATGGAATGTTTTATTATGTAGTGTCCAAAACCATGAAAATAGAAAATCCCCCTCCTTTCCAATATAAACCCACCCATGCTGCAAATTATCATTAATAAAAATCATTGAAGATCATCCATAATAATAACTATACTCTATATATTCATCAAAATGAGCCCCATTCTCCAAGGAATCCTCTCCCAAGACATTCGATTCACACATCTACTAAGGGATACTCTCTTTCCTATCATCTTTTCAAATTCAAGAAAATTCTTTGAAGTTGTTTACTTTAATTTCAATTTTTTATATTTTAATTCTTTTATAATCATTACCTTACTATACATTATATTTCACCTAAATTATGGATCACTTATCCTCCCTCATTTGGGAACTTACATAAGCTATTATCATGCTAAACTTCCGTAACGGAATTCTCACCTTCTCTTTTCCTTTCATGTTCTGTTTTGTGTGGAATGTCGTTGAAATTTTCATACCATGTTATTATTTCCATATTATTATATCTCTATACTTTATTATGAGTCCTTTATTGATGTAAAACCCTTTCCACTATCTTTTTAATTTTAAATAAAACCATATTTTATACCCATTTTGCTGCATAATTTTCGTCTAAAATCACTCTCTTTTTATGAAGAAACTATTTTATATTATTTATGAGAATATGAAAACCACTTTATTTACCTAGTGTATTCATCAATACATAAAAACAATTTATTTTATTCTATAATTTAATTACATAAAACCCTCATAACCTTTTTTCGTTTATAAATGACATATTTGTCATATTTTTATGAACTTTTTAAAACATCGCAATTTTGATATGAACCCCATTTCTTTTATTATATAAGGGGTAATTTCTAAATGTTTTATTATGATATGTGTGTATAACAATAAAATAAATATATATTATGTATTATCCTTGATATTGTTTCAATTCATCGATTAATGTAATTAATCTCTATAGTGGACATGTTTTTCAATACCTAAGTAATTTTAATGACACCTTGGGGATGGACATTGGTGATATGATTATGAATATATAAATTAAATGTTGTATCCACATTTTGATGTTATGAATAATGTAATTTTATATATTATAGGCCTCTCTATCAACACATTATGATATTACTCTTGTTATTGATATCTCAAAAGATCACATGTAAACTGTTTCCCTTGTTTTCCCTTCCTGGGATTTATGCCCACCCTTTCATTTGATGTATGTCCCCATGTTATGAGTTAGAGTAATTTTTCCTCGGGTGAATAAATTAAGAATAATTTCAAGTGGATTAGATTAATTTTTTTTGTTTTCATTTTTTATGTGCCTAATTTCCATGATATTAAACATTAAAGATACTTTGTATTTAAAATGTATAGAAATGTTACATAATAAAATGGTTGGATGTAATTTTTTGTATGAAAGAATAGTTTAGTTATTTATTGAATTTTATATTTGAATACTTTCAGATGAAACCCATGGAAATTTTCAAATATAGGAAAATATCATGTTATTTTGGTGAAATGTTAGGTATGTTTTTTCCAAAAAATGAAATCCTTGTCTAGATACGAAGAATTGTATGTGGCTCTGGATAAAGATGTATCAAGGTATAAACCCCAAAACACATCATTGATCTAGACTCAATCAAGAATCAGTCCATGACAATATGCCTTACTATGCTCACTGTTTTACACTCTTAGGGGATATGTTTGGATAATCACATTCTTTTTCTGAACCATTATAAAGGATTTATAGAAAATTCAAATGTTGATAGTAAATAATGTGTTTAAGAATGATGTTTTAAGAAATAAAAATCCATTATATTTATAATATTCCTCATTGAAAATGTTTTATTAGAAAGGATTTATTCTTCTAGAAAATATTTGGAAATTTGAGGAACTGTGCAATTAAAGACCACAACGGAACATGCACTGGTGGCCCTTTGATGGAATCCAGAATATAAACATTCATGAGAATGATGTATTAACTCACACAAGTAATGGAAATTAACTTCCATCAAGTTGAGAGACTGATTTCACCATGATGGTAACAACATTCCATTGAGTCTTTTATGTGTCAATGAGCACCAATGTTTTTTGGATCTACTGACCCATTCATTTTTGAATAGTGGATATGCTATATTGAAGAGATATTTTTTGTACCTCATAGTTCATAACAAGAGAAAGGTACCCTTGTTATTTACCTCTTATTGGGAGATGATGATTACTGGTTGGTGATGACTAAAAAATTATATATTAGAAGGGATATTGAAGCTATGGAGTGGGATGATTTTAGAGTTTTCTTCTTCAATTAGTATTCCCCTCGTTCAATGAGAATGAAAATAGAGAAATAAATTCACGAGATGAAGCATAAAGAGAATGAATCAATGGGAAGCTATGAGATGTACATCAGAATGATTTCATACTACACCTCTATAATTTTCATTGTTTCTAATAGAAAGGTTGAAATATTATTTGGTGGACTAATACCTTATCTATGAATGAATTTTTTCAACCGAAACTATGATAGGTATGAAGAGTTTGTATGATGTTCTATGAATGTCAAACTGGAGTTTGGTGAGATGTATTATTCTCACAAATACAATGCAATGAAGAGATAAATGGAGGCATTCTTGGTGAGGATATTTGATCTGGGAAGAGGTGTTATGAAATTGGAACATCCCATGTTAAACAAATTAAGGAAGAACAATTCAGGGAACTACTTTCTCAGGAGTAGTAAATATTACAGGTGTGGAAGTGATGGCCATATTAGATGAAACAATCTTAGGGATGTGAATCATAAAGGTCTCAACACAAATTAAAATTTTATGTTCATACTTTCCCTACCATAATTCATACACTTTATGTCTGTTTAGCATGTAAACTTTCCTATTCAGTGTACAAATCCATGGTCAGTGGAGGGGAATCACCATGAGCCTTATCGTTGGCCAAGAGAAAAGGGTCATTGTTTTTCTATCACAATATATGAATTTGAAGCTCTAAATGATGTGGTGGCATGTACTATCGTTGTTCTCTAAAAGATAGGAAGTACATTGTTTGATTATGGTTCTATGCATTCCATTAATTCCTATATGTTTTCAAATAAAATAGAATAAATTCCTAAAATTCTAAAAACGGATTTATCAATCAAGACTCATAGAGGGATTATCCAAGAGTCAATAATGTTTAGAGTCTCTACTATTTAATTTAGTGATCAAAATATTATCATGAATCTAGTATTTAATCCAATTTTTTGAATTTGTCATTACACTGGGGATGGACTAGCCCTCAAAGTATAATGCTAAATCAAATGCAGAAGCAAGTATATCTCAGTAGTCGTGAATAGAAAACATACAGTTATCTTCCAAGGAGAGATATCTCAACCAGATCATTGTCAAGAAGTACATCCAATATCTATCTTTATAATGTTGATCGGTGAATAAGATTAAGAAGGAAATGAGAGCATAATGATAGAGAATTCCCCCATCTTTCAAGAATACATTAATATATTCCATAGGAGTTAATTAAACCTCCCCCAGAAAGAGAGGTAGATTTTCCATTGAATTTTTACCAATATCTCATATAATCTAAATGACCTTATATAGAATTGAAAATATGGAGCTATAGAAATTGAAAAAAACAACTCAACTCCATTTTTTACAAGGGGTTTATCTTACTGAGTGTGTCTTATTAAGGGAACATGTTCTCTTTGTGATGAATTTGGATGGATCAGTGTTTGTTATGAAATCATTATAGATAATAGAATGGGATTAAAATGATGAAAAATACCCTCTTCCAAGAATTGATGACTTATTTTACATTATTTATGGGGATCAATTATTAATGAATTTTGATATTTGATCTGTTTATCATCAATTGAGGGTGAAGAAAAGAGATATTACAAAAAAATCCTTCCAATCAATAAATTTTCATTATGAGTTTTTTTTATATAACATTTGGTCTGACTAATGAACCAGCTATATTAATGTATTTTATGAATAGAGACCTTAAGGACAACCTGGATAACATTTGTTTAGTTTGTATTGGTGATATTATAATATATTATATAATTTTTAAGGAGCATTAAGATGATCTAAGGGTTATTTTTCAAATAGTACAAAAGGAGAATCTTTTTGGAATGTTTAGGAAATGATAATTTTGATTACAATAAGTTTCTTTCTTTGAGAAAAATGTTTCCAATAAATGAATCTCAATTGGCCCTCCAACGATGAAGGTTATGGATGAGTGGACTAATCTTACAATAGTAACTACGATTGGTAGCTAACTTGGTCTAGTAGGATATTATATGAGGTTTGTGAAAACATTAAATGATATTACAATATAGAAATCATGTTAACTAAAAAGGGGTTATCCTCATTTTGATAAAGCATTGTGTGGAAAGTTTCCTCCAGCTGAATAATATATTGGTTACTATACCCCTACTAACTTTTCCCTTAATCATAGAAAGAATCAATATTTTTAGTGTTGCATCTCTAAAATTTCTTCGGTGCGTCCTCATTAAAAATGACTAGGTAATTACATATGAATCTCGACAGATAAATCCATAGGAGAAAATTAACCTACACATTATATGGATCTAGTTCTAGTCAAAATTTATATTGTGATATTTAGATAATAATTTTATTGGGATAATTGTGATATATATAAAGACCATCAATGTTTTAAGTATATTCTATCAGAAAAGGAATTGAACATGTGATAATGAAAATGGTTGGAACATCTCAAAGACTGTGATTGTACAATTAACTATCACCCTGGAAGATCAAAAAATATTTGTCGATGAATTAAGTTTGAAAGATCATATTGTTTTATAAATGATGAGGGTTCAAGGAGATACCTTGATCAAAGACATATTAAAATTGGATATGGGATTTTTAATGGAAGGGACATAAAAAATCCTATCCCAAATGGTTTCTAAACCATTATTACTAGATAAGATCATGAAATCTAAAAATGAAGAACCATTGTTACAGAAGGTGTATGAGTTTGTGAAGGATGGGAAGTTTCATAAGTTCAATATTGATAAAAAAAGGTGTGCTTAAATTTCATAAAAGACTTTTTGTTCCATCTATTATAGAAATAAATAAGGATTTTATGGATAAATATCATAGATCTACATTATTTATAAATCAATTGAGAAATAAAATATATAAGGACCATTGTGATGATTATTTCTTGGATAACATGAAAAAAGAGATTACCAACTACACTACAAGGTTCCTGGGGTATCAACAAGTGAAGGAAGAGAGACAACTTTCTAAAGGTTAATTTCAACCACTACCCATACCATCCTGGAAGTGGGATAATATCACTATATAATTTTTACCTGGACTCACATTGAATTCCAATGGAAACAATGTGATATGGTTTATAGTGTACCATCTCACTAAGACTTCCCGTTTCATTAATATTCATCCATATTTATCTCTGGATCATCATTCCATGATATACATAATGAATGTGAAAATGATGTATGGGGTATAACTCTCTATTGTATCTGATCATGATCTAAGGTTCACATAGAATATTGGAGACGTCTCCAACATGAAATGAATACCAAATTGAATTTTAGTATAGACTATAACCCACAGACTAATGTCCAATCTAACAGAACTATTCAAACACTCGATGTAATGATGAGAAAAATCTAATAAGATTTTAAAGGTGGATTGGATTAAGATATCCATTTTTTTTTGTTATATTAAAAAAAATCTTACATTCGAGAAGTCAAATGGAACCCTATGAATCTCTATATGGGAGGTGATTTTGAGCTCATACTTGATGGGATGAAGCTGGTGATAGAATCCTTCTTGGTCCTGATCTTGTTCATGAAATGATATTAAATGTGCATTCCATTAAACAACACATTAATCTTGTTTAGAGTCAGCCAAAGAGGTATGCTAACTACTGTCAAAAGTACATGGAGTTTGATATTGGTGATAAGCTTTTCGTTGAATTTCTCAGATATTCACGCAGTTTGGAAATAAAGGAAAGATCACCCAAGGAACATTCTCCCCTATGAAAGTTTTCATCTCATAGGAGTAGTGGCCTATCGGCCAACACTTCCTCCAAATAAAGCACTATTTCATGATGTATATAAATTATCTATAATAGTGAAGTACATACCTTACCCTTCAAATGTACTTAATCTGGAGGTGGTACAACTAGAACATGACCTCTCTTATGAGGAGAAGGTATTGTAGATCTTAGATTTTAGAGACAAGGATCTATAAAATTAGACTACCCACCTTGTAAAGTGTTGGGGAGGAACCAAAAATATGAAGAAGACATGTGTATACCGTAGGAAACTAAAAATTAAAAGTACACACACCTTTTCTCTTCTGAATGTATGAATTAAACTTTTGGAGATGAAATTTCATAATGGGGGAAGATTGTAACGACCTGAACTTTTAAAATAAATGGTTGTTTTCATAAAAATGTATGTTTTATTATGTCACATAGAGTAAAACTAGTTAAGTACAAATAAACATTTAACCATATTTTTTGACAACTATATTATTGTTGTTCATTTTGGACCAATGATCATTATGACCATTGGAAACAATAATAAATTTCAACGTTATAATCACTTTTTATAAATAGAAATGATAATGGTTAATTAATGAATAATGAAGAGATAATGGCCTCTACTAGTAGAATCATGCCATACAAAGCACATTTTATGGTGGCTAGTAAGTAGTTATAATCCCTAGGCCTCACTCTGGACAATGCCTAATATGAGCTTCAATATGTTCAGCTTGAACAGAATAGAATATGGGAGCAGTTTAAGTTGGTGGAAATCACCACCTGTGCACTGTTATCTGAGCCTCCTAATGATTCACTCACCATCACACACTGTACTCTTATGTCATATGAGGGTGATATAATAGGTTATCTAAAAAGGTATTAGGAACTTATTTTGTAATACCTTTTAATAAATAAAGTTCTTAATCCATCAATTCCAATATTAGAATATTTTTTTAAAAAAATATGATGAAGTTGTTAAATTTATTTTTCAGGTAAAAATGGTACTTTTCAAAAATAGATAAATAATTATACTAAACTATTTTTTTATTAGTAATTTTAGATTAATTAAATATTTCAATAAAAGCACTTATTTTTAATTATAAGTGATCATATAATTTTTATGAAGTCAAAGGTAATTTTTATTAGGGTTTGAAAACATTTATAATCAAAAGCTATCTTTTTCAATGAATGTAGTATTTATTATTAAAGTGAAATTAAGAATATTTATAAAATTATTTAGATAAAATAAATATTATTGTTGGAAATAGAATGTCAAAATTACCCAATAGGGAATATTTCATAATTTTCTTAGACAGTCGAATTTCCAGGTGAAACCTAAATACCGTATAAATAATGGGCATGTTTAATGAAATGATAATTGCCTAATAATGATGTAATAAATACTATAAAAGGTATATTCATCCAAATATAAGTTTTTTCTTTAAAATAATTCAATTTAATGTTTATTTTATTTATTTTATAAATTATTTTGCGAATAATCTAAGACATATAAAATATTTTAAACATTTAAAATCATTTCATTAAATGTGTGACTCACCCTCACATAAGAAAACGAAATGTTTTAACAATTTTGAACTATTCTATTATAATATAATTTATAAAACTCCCAGTTTTTATAATTTATCGGAAAAAACCATCGTATGGTTTGTCGTTTTTAATATTTTATTATGTGGTGTTCAAACCCTATTTAATAAATAAATCTCCCTCCATTTCTATATAAACCCCCCAATATCCGATATATCTGCACTATAACTCCTTGAATCACATTAGAAATATTCTTTATGCTCTCTATAGTCCTCCCAAGGCTCCCGATGCTCCCAATAATCCTATCCCATGCCTTTGGAGTAACAGGTTCATGCATGGGATCCTCACCTTCCTCTCTTCTTTTCAAATTCATGCTCCTTCATTAAAGTTATTTATATTAATTTAAATTAGTTACATTTTCATCCATTTATAACCATTATCTTACTATCCAATTTATTTCACTTGAATTATTTATCACATAAACTTTAACATTTGGACCCTTACCTATGTATTTACCATGTCAAAATTATGTAATGGAATGATCACATTATGTATTCCTTTAAGGTTATCTTTTATGTGGTATGTATTTAAAATTACCATACCATTTTCTTATTTACATTTTATTATATCTATATACTCAATTATAATTATTTTATGAAAGTAAAATCCTTGTCCCCAATATTTATAAAATTTTATAAAAGCATGTTTTATACCAATATTCTACAAAATACTCAACTCAAAATCACTCCCATTTTCTGATGAAATTCATTTATTTTATTTATGTGAATACCAAAACCAATTTATTTTCTAAGTATATTCATCAATACAAAAAAAATTATTTAAATTATTCTTATATTGACATACATAAAACCCTCATTCCCATTCTATGGGTTATACATGACATAATGCTCATGTTTGTATTAAATTTTAAAATTCCGTGATTTTTATATGAAACTCATTTCATTTATTATCTAAGGGTTTTTTATGAAATTTTTTATTATGATCAATAATGATCACATAATAATAAATAAATACTAAGGGTTCAACCTGATTGTTCTCTAATTCAATGGGTAATGAAATAAATCCTTACAGATGAAAATTTTTACTATTCCATAGGAAATAACCTTGGTAATCTTTATGAAACGTTGTGGATAGTCCTTGGGGATATTCTCATTAATGTCTAAATTAAATTTTTTGGAAAAAATTTCAAGTGTTGGTTCTTTTTCTTTTATTTAGTATATGAATCCATTTTATACCTTTAGGATATTCCTCATGTTCTTATAGATATCTCACAAGTTCCCATGTAAATCGATTCCCCTATTTTTTCTTACATGAATTTATGCTCACCCTTTCCATTGCTATATACCACTAGGTTATGAGTTCGAATAATTTTACATTGGATGAACAAATGAAGATTCCTTTCATGTGTATTGATATAATGATTTCATATTTTCTTGTTTTATGTAACTAATTTCCATGATGGTAAATTTTAATGGTCCTCTATATGTTAAATGTAATGAAATGTTATGTAATAAAAAGGTATAATTTCATAGTCCCTCCCCTATGGGATTATATTTTTTAAATTTAGTTTTTAACTATGTACTCATACATAGGAATCAAACATCAAGCATGAGTATATATCGATAGAGTAGTATGACATCTAGATCTACGCCATATTTGAAGGATGTCCAGGTGATACCATTCAACCTTCATCATAGATACTTGAGGAGAGTAGGGTTTGATCCCAAGGCTATGACATGTATCCCCCTATAGTGATGTAGCTTTCTCATAGGAATTTAAGGAATTTGATTAATCTGGTATTTTTCAAATAGTATTATTGAATTTAATATGAACCTAATTATTCATGGAATTAGTGTTATGATATCCACCATAGAATAATAGTGACAATATGTATAGTCAGACAAATTTAGGAATCTAGGATCGACTGTGGATTGATTCAATTATTATATTGTTCATGGACACCATAGTCTTGTTTATCGGGTCCTTTCCATTATAGTGTATATACATACATACATATATTTAAATATGTATTTATTTTCATATTTAGGTTTATTTAGATATTTATGTGTGTGTTTGTGTGATGGAATAGGTTTATGTGCAATCTAAATTAGGTAGACGAAATGGAATTCAATAGGGATTTCTGAGTGAATGCTTGACTATGCTTCTTCTTATAATATTATTTTCCTTATTATTCTAGTTGTTTATTAATAGGATAATAAAATTTCATGAGAAAAAATCTATGAGGAATTTTTATAGTTCATCATTGGGGTGGCTTAGTGGGATTATTTCTTACCCCTATATTTGCACCATGGTGTGAATTAAGACAATAAGTATGCTTTTCAGGTCGAGCACATATTTATTGATGGATAGGGATGCCGTCTGGGGTATCATAATTTAGTTAAGTTGTTCATGTGCATTCCTTTGATATGTTTGGTGTATCCCGGATGTATCTTGGAGACTCAGCATGTGTTCTGTCTTGGAATACATATGATATCCCTTTAAATGTTTTTCAGTTTCCATTACATACTTTTACATGTATTGTCGGCCGAGTGAGAGACCTTTTTTGTATGTATGAAATGGTAATTTAGGAGTTTATATAATTTAATTTATTATTATATTATTCTTATATTTTAGTTTATTTAATGCTTCCACACTCAAATTATTTCAATTTATGGATTATGATTGGTAATTTTAACTATTTTATACTATGATATGAGGGTATAATCCCCCACTATCACACCATAGTCTATCATTGATAGTTATAAGACACTATAATATAGAGAGGATCTCTTATAACCTTGTATACAACTAGATTAAAGCCTTATTTTAGTGTTCTCTAAGGCTAGGCCATTTGAATGAACTATCAAGGATAACATATTTTTCTCAAGTTGATGATAACAAAAAGCATATGATGGTGAAATAGTAGATTTAAAGGAAATAATATTTATTTTTTGGTTTAACAAAAACAATAATGTAATATTTTTATTAGTATGTTAGATAATTTTTTATCCCTTTATAGTAGTTAGTGAAATGGGAATTGGAAATAGATGTAATCTTAGGGTGATATTGAATCAAACATAAACATTGTATACGGGCATGAACTAGGAAAACCCCCTATAAATGAGCTCTAGGGACTTGGGTTTTGAATAAAATAGAAATCACTTTGTCCTTGTATTATCCTATAGCGGTGAACCAAGTAAAGATCAATGTGTAAAACGGTGTTTCTTTTTTAAATCATTCAAGATATAGTATATATATGTCGTAAAACAACATTAAATAATAATTATTGAATGGTTGATTAAGTGAAATGTGAATTAAGAAACCTAATAATAATTGAAAAAGTGGTAAATAACATTTTGAAATAATTGATTTATATAGAAACTTTTTAAATACCCTTATTCATTACACCTTTATAATATCTCACATAATCCCCTTGTGAAACCAATGATTTATATCAATTCATTGTTTTATTTCATTTAAAATTTTATTCTCTCACTTGATCTTATTTTTTGAAAAGATGAACATAAAAAATTAACTCTTATATTATAGTTAAAAATACTTCCACCAATTGGAATATGGATTTCATTAAATACTTTGATGGACAAGTGCATGATATTCATGAAGTGTTATGGAATTGGATTTTTTCATTTACAGTTTTATATAGTTATTAATGAAATAGAAAAAAGGAATATTTAAATTGATTTTAGTCCACTGAAGGAATTAATATATTCCACAAAAGATAATCCTATCAATAATATTTCTCTCAGTAAGTTCCCTAAATGTTAAGAGATGAAATTGTATGATCTACATGAAGTAAACAATTAAAATCAATAGGTGAACCATGTTAGTGAATTTTTACTTTTTACAATGGTAATAAAAAGAATGATACGAAGAATAATTAATATTGTATGAGAACTCCGATCGAGTTAATTTCTAAATATACAGTTATATCAAAATATAAATTATTTTCAGAGAAATTTTATGAATTATAAATTTTAGGCAATCTAATATAGATGAAAAATATGGATTTCTCTAGATAAGTCCAAAAAACACTAGGTAAGGTATCCAAAGAGTGATTATGCAACCAACTAAAAGTGATTTGGTGATTATAATAATAGTTTAAATAACTGGATGTTTATAATGAGGTTTATTATACCCTCATAGAATATTTTACAATTAAAAAATATTCTACAATAGGAAGAAGTTTCATTGATATACAAAATAAAGAAGATGGGAAGAAGCATGAAATGTCAATGTAATTTTCTTCAAAATGTCCCCATAATTTAACAAAAGTATCCACTAAAAATGAATTGAAGATAGGCCTCATTCAACTAATAATTGAGATTGATTAAATAATATATTCTATAATAGATATTTCCTAAAACATGAAAGAGATATATAAGTATCTAAATATTTTTTATGAAGAAATTGGGGAACATTAGGATATAATAATCATCCCAAATAAGAATATCAAATCCCTCCAAATATATCATCAATGAGGTAGAAAATTGTAATTTAGATATAAAATTTGTAAAAAAAATGATAAATACATAACCAGAATCTAAATGAGAACATGATTTCCATGAAAAGTTATGATTAAAGTGACCCAAAAGAGAAGTTTTCCAAAAGGTAATCCTATTTTTGAAAACATGGGCAAATTGTTATTATGTTGTTCATATCCGAAATTACAACATATGGAAGAATATCTATTATAATGAAAGCCTAAAAAATACGATTAAAATATCTATGATTAGTAAGGTTATTAATATATATTTACTATCCATAATCATATGGAAAGGGATTTTACCGAAGGATTCATGGAAGTAAATGTGATCTATGAAGAGGTTTTCCACTCTTGATACATAAAAGGAAAGATTCATTCATGGAAAATAATATATTATGTTGTAAAAGGGGTTTTTCAGTTTTATAAGAATGACATAAAGATCATAAAAAGGTGAATCATTCACTAAAATATTTTTACTCATTATCCCTTAGGGTAACAATGAAAATAACAAATATAATGAAGTATAGGATTATTCATGCAATGAGGAATGTGGGAAAGCATTTGAAAATTAATGAATTCAAAAATGGGATTTTGGAGGTTTAATTATAAACATCCAACGAGGAGTTATACCTAAGTCATAACATAATAAATGATATGAGGTTTCACATGAAGACAATTGAATATGTCCTCCCATTGAGAATTAAGAAGAATGTAATATCCAATTAATTCTCATAATAACAAGAGATGTGAACAATTGTATTGTATTCCAAAACTATAGAAAATCCTTGGCCATGTCAAATAATAGTTCATCATAGAAGAATAAATCTGATTAAGTTGTTTAGTAAATATATGATCCATTATAAAAGTGTTTAAAATTATAGCTATAAAATATGTTAAGGATGAAAAATATGTTTAATTAGATATGGTATTACATTCCTAAAATTTAAGAAAGGGAAAATGAATGTGTGGATATGATGTGTTATTTAATCATGACGATAACCATTCCTCATGATGGGGAAATATAAAGTACCCCACTCCCCATACATATTTAATATTTTTATCTTGGTTGAATTCATGCATAATAGTGGGGTAAACGTAGTCCTTGGGATAATAGTGATGGACAAGGACATTGTTAAATTCCAAATATGGAATTTAAAATATATATACTATATTTAATGTCATTTTTGAATCTATATTTACTTAAAGATCATGAACAAATGTAAAAAAATAGGTTTCATTGTCCTCTATAATCAATGAATTGGTATCATACTACGACTAATATGATACAATTGGTATCAAACAATGTTTTCTACATTATAAGTGAAATTAATTTAAAGAGATAGTAGACTAATACCCGTAATGAAGTGAGAAAACTAGAAGGCTTTAAGGGGAATAATTTTCTACTAATTTTATTATATAGTAATAAATTGATATCATTTATCTATGGTGTTCAATATAATCAATAGTTTCATGAATTTTGTTTTCTAGAAATCGATTTTCAAATTCTATCAATTATATTACTTATTGGAGTCATTGGATTATAAATTTATGGTAATTTCATTATGAACATTAAATGTATGTTAATAGATGTTTTTGAATCAAATATTCATATAAAGTACTATAATGACCAACTTAAAACCAAAAATTTATTTTAATTAATGATTCGAGTGGTTTTAGGGACACCGATATTTTTTTTTAAATTTTTAGACACTAATAACTTCTTTTAAATATGTGATGGGATCATGGGTTATGGTTTTTTATAGAATGATCAAATAAAAAAAGCTACATTTTTTCTTTGAAATCATGAGTGACATAGAAATAATTATGGAGATTAACCTTTCCTCTATTTATTATATTGTTTCCGGGAATCTGTAGGGTTAAAAGATTTGTGTGGAAGACCATACCCATAGTGGTGAATTCACTCAATATTGTATTTCAGTTAATAATCATCTAAGGTAAGTGTTATTTATCTAAAAATATATATTTGGAACGTTAAATGAAAATTATTTAAAATTTGTGTTATGAAATGTTTCATAGAAATTATTTACAAAATTTATGTCAAAGTAAATTTATAAATACTATATAATTGAAATGAAAATTAATGGGTTTTCACCTAGCTGATTTGAAGATCATACTTATTAAAAACTATGAGTAAAATAAATAAATAGATTATGTAAAAAGGAGAATAATAACCACACAATTTTGGTAAAAAATGGGGGAATGAAAAAAAAATTCCACTTTTTTTTCATTAAAAACAAAAGAGTGGAAATAAATATCATCCTGTCAACAAAATAAAAACATGGAGATCATAGGATCCCAAAAGGATTATGTTGGATTTATTAACCAGACAAGCAAAATCATTGTGTTTGTTTTTTCAATAAGTAATGTTAAATATATCCTAATAGATTCCATTAATGAAGAAGATTTTAACGTGGATCCAATGATATTCCTGAACAAAATATTTGTAGTAATTACTGACTTGAAATTGTTGTCAATTATGTATAAGTGATGAATAAAGGATTGTTTGGTACCCATTGTGCCCATAAAACATTAATAATAAAGGTAATAACAATATTTTAGCTACAACATATAAATTATTGAAAATTATGGAATCTATACTAAAATAACATAAGATAAAATGTTTTGATGCATTGATATAATTGACCATATAATATATCCCAAGGCTAAGTAATTGAATAATTGTGGTTAGAGCGGTCTCTTTATTGGATAATAATTTTCTCATTTAAAGAAATAAATCATGAAGAAACTATAAGAATATGTCATAGGTAAGTGTTATGGATGAATTAATATAATATGTAAGGTCTTATGAAATTAACCATTATTCTATTTTATGGTTAGTTTCTAAAATAAAGTGAGAAAATGGAAAAAGGGAAGTAAAATTATAGCGTGAGTGTAGGTTTTTAGCATTATGGGTCTCCATGGGTGCAACTGAAGGATGGTATATTGTATAGGGAATAATTATGGTGAAGGTTTCCTAGAATGGGTCAGTACAATTTCATTTTTATAATCATTGTATTGTGATAATTATTTTATATCAAAATAGGTATTTGTAATTAAATTTGATGTAAGGAAATAGATGGTTCAAGCTATGACACCCGAATAATTACTGGGACACTGAATTTAAAAAAAGAATGTTTTATGATTTTTATATAACAATTATTTATAGTATAAATAAATAATTTGTATGATTTAATCATTCAACCATCAATTTCCTAGATGTTTTGAGGGTTCCTACAAAATAGTTGAAACCCGAAACTATATCCGAATTGAATATAAGAATTTCAAACTATGAAAATATCTTAAAATGTGGAGGGTTATAGTAAATAAGTGTGTTGTAATTAATAATTCTAATAGTATATTTTTCATGTCATAGGTAAATGTCTACGTTGTAGAGGGTTCAGTTTTTTTGGGGAAAGATTAAATATTTTTAGTTCATCGGTGCATTAAAAATGTGTTAATGGAATGAGATTTTGGGATCTAGAAAAATACAATACACACCATAGAGAGCTGGTCCGCTATGATGAATTTATTTAATAAATAATTTAAATTCATAGAGGAATTTTGTATAGAATAATGAATGAATTAATAAATTTGACTATGTCATAGAAGGATGATCATGTTGTGGTCATCCCATTGAAGAATTGTGACATGAGGAGTTATTAAATGAGAATTTTGGGCCATATATTTAATTTTATGGAACTAAATGGACACACTAAATGTATGGGATGCCAATATAAAACTAAATGTCATAATTATAACTATACACAATACTAACAATTGGATTTAAGGATAGGAGGATAGATATATCTATTAATCAATTAATGGTAATTCTAGAGAAATAGTTTGGAAAACAGAGGACATATTTCAGATCATATTTTCATGTAACGAAATTGGACTATCATTGAGATCCAAATAATAAAATATTTGAATGATGATATTTAACATGTTGGTGAACTTTTCAAAGAATAATAACAGAAGTGATCATTGTATTCTAGTCGATTATGATACTCCATTGTTATTCTAGAATGTAGAAGAAGGTGATTACATTACATCTCATGAGAATTTGATGTTTATTGATGTCATGATCACAGTAAGAATGTAGAGGAGAAAGAGGATATTAAAAGGCATCCAAATTAATATTTTGGTGCATTTAGAAAAATGAGAAAATATTTTTTTATCTTATGACCCAAATTGATTAAACCTTTTTTAGTAGTGATTAAAAATGGTAATTGGTGAGGGAAGTGATCTCAGGTTGATAGGAAATCATCCGTAAACATTTTAATATAGTAGTGAACATTCAATAACCTTAATAAGTGGTATCTAGTTATTTGATTGATGGACACATTATCATTCAAATGATCCTTATATAACCATGTAGTGCTAAACAATGAAAAAAACAGTGTGTCTCTTATGGTTTCTAGTTATATTCTTCATCACACAATTTATAAATAGGTTCAATACCCATATATAATAAATTTAAAATGGATCTTCATTTGTAAGTGGAATCATATCATCTTACCATCATTAGAAAAAGTTATATCCTTAAATGTAGGAGGTCAATATCATTAGGGTTATGAGGGTTTAAAAGAAAATGTGTTTGAATTGAAAATATTCTATATAACATGATTCCCCCCCCACCACCACTAATATGGTATATCTCACATAAGTTCCCTGATTGAATGAAAAATAATATTGTTGAAACTCATATTCTAAAAGAGTGGTAAATATTCTATTAGAAATTTGGAAAATAGAAAATTATAGATGACGAGAAAATATTAATTTTTTTTTAAAATCATAAATGAAACTATTTGTGTGAATAGTGTATATGGACTTGGAAGAAAAGGAGCCCATTTTTAGTGGATATGAATCTTTCTAAGCATCATGAAATTTTATATAATATTAATAACAAAAAATAATATATTATAATTTCATTAAATAATTACTAAAAAAATATGGAAAAGAAATATAATATAATTTTTTAAAATAACAAAACATTCTTGCAAATACTTAGTCAAAGTGGAATGATGTTGACTGAAGAAAATTATGTTGACCCAAGTAAACCCCTTAAAAATATCAATATATTTGAAGTAAAAAATAGATAATAAGATATTTTAGAAAAAATATATTTATATCCAAAAAATTTGAAATATATTTTTATAACATCGTAAGAAAAAATATATGAACTATTAATAATTTCACTCCCAAATAATCAGCATAACTCTAACAAATTAAACTGATTTATGAAAACCAGTACAACATATTTATATTTAAAAAATAAAACCAATTAATATTTTATTATAATTTGGATTTTTAAATCCCTTTCATTTCATGTTATGTATATTAAAAATACATCCATGGTCATTATATACACCACAAAATAAAATAAGTGGTGAATACATAGAATATCATAATGAATTAGAATTTACATGACAAAATCCTTACATTTTACTCTATATAGTCATTAAATATATTTATCCACTATAATCATAAACACAACCATAATAATAACATACATAAGAACCATGTTAATATATATTATAATTTAAATTATTTAAATATAATAATTCATTCCATATTTATTATCAAATTAATGTTTATTCCCATCATCTAATGTTAGTAATTTCAGTTATTTTAAAATGTTTTATAATGGATATTAAAACCCCATTAATTTATACCATGTTCATAGTTAAAACATTATAAAATTTATTTATATCATTTTTCCCAATGATCTGTGCATCTGTATGTTCATGTAATGCGATCTATGGGTGTGTTTTTTCGGAGAAAAATCTATCACAAGAGTGTTTCCAGTAATATACTTATATCAACAGATTAATTTATAATTATTCTCAAGTAATTGTATTATACCATAAAAACAAAAATAATGATATATTGAAATCATTTATATAATATATATTCATAAAATATATTTTATAACCACCCATTAAAGGTGGTGATGAAAATATAACATGTCAGTATATGAAGGCGGTAGTACACCCAAACACATAGATGATTTTTTAGTTTTCCAATAGATGATATGAAGAAATAAAATGATTTAAATTTTCAGAATGAATTTTTTTTTAAATATCAAATTTATTTATTAAATGAAAATTTATAACCAAATATACAAGGATGTAATGAAAAATGGGGAACAAATCTTTTGTATGCAGTAGTCTTCACATACCATGAATGGTGTTCTCAATTTTCGAATGGTTGACCAGGGAATATATAATGGTTTTTATATAAATATATTAATGATTTAGTATAATATTGATACTAATTTCATTATTTTAGAAAGAAGTAATAAATATGGTGGTTGAACATGAAGACTTCAAGGCATTGAAATGAAAATGAGTTATTGCGAAATTGTGTCATACTCTTTTGAATAACTCCATTAAAAATTTTATTATTCATTTTCGAGGTTGTCTTTTGAGGAGAACATAAAATTTAAGAACTATATTCTTATGTTTTAGAGTAATTTGTTATGATTTTTAGGTGTAAATAAAATATTTATATATAATTTAATGGGTTGGTGTGATTCATTATATATATGTGAGCAAAGTGGTACCTCTATAAATAATGATAACAACATGTTATTATCATTTCATATTCAAATAATAGTGGAAAAAATATAAAATAATGGATAGGTGATAATTATTTCTATAGAATCCTCTAAAACCCTCATATAGAGGAATTATTTTAGCATTATTTATGTCTTTTAGCATATGTTTTATCCTTTTACCATTTTGACTATTACCACATTAACTAATTTTTCCAAAGTATTTTATTTTATTACATAATACAATTATGGTAATTATTATATAATTTGAACCTTATAGTTACGAATATGAAATCCATTTGATTATAATATATTTATAAATTAGATAAAAACTAATTCTAAACAAAATGTATAATGCATTAAAACAGTGTTATTAAAATATATAACATTCTTCTAAAAATTAAAATCTATGTTTGTACATTAAATATAATATTTTTAAATGAATACCTTTACATATAAGATAATAATTTCTTTCCATAATTGTTTTAATTAATTTTTAATATGTTCTTATATATTAATGATGTTATAAAAGTTTTAGTATTTTCAAAATTTTATTATTCACTATTCAATTAAACTAATTTTTTATAGAAAAATTATAAAAAAGAATCCTAAGATGGTAATGTTTTTATAAATCCAAAAATGACTTTTAATTTTTAAAAATAATATTTAAATATTAAGTAATTTAACATTTAAATAGAAATATATATTATAATGAAAATCACATTTTATAGGGAAATGAATTTTTAAGTATTTACTAATATTCATTAAAAGGCCTATCAAATTCCCATTATTTTTATTAATTATATATTCATATAAAACATTATTTAATAATACTTTAACTATGAAATACTTAGTTTCTTGATATAAAAATGAATAGTGCATGGAAAGCCAAATTTAAAAATAATAAATGCATTTGTTTGAATAAAATCATATTATTAGTTATTTATTTATATAATTGAAATTTATTAAATAATTAGTATTAAAAATCAACATAATTTTTCATTTAAGATGAAATTTAAAATTAAATTTCATATATTTAGGCCTTATAATTCAAAGACTATATGGTAAATGGAATATTTCATACATATAATTTTTTATTCATAAATTGTATCATGTTTTCTTTGGTTTAGTGTTTCCTACGAGGTAATATATTTAATGTGTATTTAAAGAAAGTAAAATATATATAGAAATATTTGAGCTATAAATTATACCGTAGAAAAATAAATTGAATAAAAACGAAGTTAACTATCATTTATAAATGAGATGCATAATGTTATAGATAATATAGTGAAGACTGGGTATATAATTTATATTTCCTTATAATAGTCATTATCTCAGGAGACACTAGAAACTAATTTTCAACATATTTAAAAAGATATTTTTTTATTTTTTCACATCAATTTATTACAATTATGAATTATTGTTTAGCTTAAAAGACACAATGGTTTCTAGAGGCATTCCATTGAATGTATAATGACCCCGATTCAAGAAAGTATTAAAACCAAAATTATTAGGATAATATAAAATAAATTTATATTGATTGATCATATAAATCAGAAAAAATAGTCCAGATATGTCTTCTCTTATGAAACATTAGTTTTATCCTTCAATATACTTTTAGTTCTATTTTGATTTAATTAGATTAACCTTTTTATCATTTTATCTATCCCAATTTATTTACCATCAATATAAAATTAGGATCTATTATTAAAAACATATATATTACATCCACATATTCCATTTATTTCCTTCATAATGGTTCATAAATAGTATATGAACAACCAAATTATGTCCCCAAATAGTGTCAAACCTGGTGAAAGGCTTAACCAATTTTTAGTGCAATAAGAGAATATCGAGTTAACACTCATCCAACATTTGTTCACTATTATTAACCACAAGTGAATATTTTATATAGAATAAATACATGTTTCATCATCTATACCAAGATTTAATTACATAAAAACCACACACTCTATAATTTTTTTAATTTTATGGTATTTTCATACACAGAGAAATTTTCCATAAGATTTTCACTAGTGTTATCATGTCCTAATCTACAAAAAAAATTTAATTAAACCATAACAAACTATATAAATAAATAATAAGGTTACCTAGACCCAAACTCCAATTTTCAGTGATAAAATCAAAAATATAATACATTGTATTTAATCCCAATTTAGATTAACCAATTTAAACATATCATTATTTTACAACATATCAATAAGTTAAACATTACTTCTCATAAAAAATCAAACACTTCCATTAAATTATTGTTTATAATCATTGATAGTATATTACATGAATAAGTGGGATATAAATTATTAAAAACATCACAAGATCATATGTGATAATCCTAAATTTTTTTATCACTACATATCATGAAATAGAAATTTAAAACCATAAATATTTCATCAATAATGAACCAAAATGATAAAATATCTTATAATATTAATGAAATATTCATGAGTCTTATGGGAATAGTATATGAATATAGAATATCGTATAAATATGGTACACAAATTATCATATGGAAACATCAATATATGACTCACTCAATTGCACACACACTATCGAAAAAACTTAATCTGGTCTCTGAATAATTATATAATGATATATAAATACATGACCAATGAATTATTGGGAGATATAAGACTCAAAAAATCAATTTTCTATATATATGTGTGACGATGTAAATTAATCAATCATTATATAATAAATTGCCCAAATAATAAAAAATGCTTTTATATCATTTCTAAATGGTATAACATAATGTGATATTATGAGAAGACTTATTGATACAAATTCTTCAATCACATAATGTAATAACTCATAAATATATATAGTTAGTTATTCATAAATAATATATTCATTGGAGTTATATATTATAAAATTAAAAAGTAAAATAGCGTCGAAACCTATAATAGATATTACAAAACATTTATCAATATTATCACCAAAATAAAAATAGTGACTCAAATTGGAAAATATCATCATTAAAAAACTAAAATTAATTCTAAATTTTTTAAAATATATATATATTTTTAATTAAATTAAAATGATCCATATTTTAAAACTCATAAATTTTGTTTTGAATAATTTTATATTTTAAGATAAAGTGTATGATCAAGAGTGGAAAAAACATTTTCATCAATTTAAAAATAATTTTATTGAACCCAACTACATCAAAAGTGTGATAAATATTCAATTAGAGAGAGTTAAGTATTTATTTTAAGGTCACTAAAGATATAATATTTTTGGATTTCATAATATTGAAGGATAACATTCAATGAAATATTGAATATTAAGTTGGATTAAAACCCATTCATTTAATAAAGATACAAAATATTATTAACATTATCAAATTTTAAGAATAAAGAAATCCTACCAACAGAATTTTTTATATGAGATAATTTAATTAAAAAGAAAATAAGAATAAAATAAAATATAATATCCACATAAAATATAATAAATAAATAATATAAAACCTTTTGTAAAGTTGGATAACTATAACTATAGTCAATTTGTTATGTTAATAAAACTACTTACGAATATCATAATCTTGAATGTAACAATTCTTCAGACATGAGTTCATGAGAATGAATTATAAATACATATAAAGAAACAATGTTTAAATAAAATTTTATACCATCATAGAATATAATAAATTAACATAGAATTATGGGGTTCAATGTTAATCATTATAATTCAATGAAATGAAATTGACTTATGAAAACCCTTATGACATTGTTATCATTCAAATCCTAAAAAACATGCAAGGTAGAAAATAATATATATTTTTAATTACTTTAAATTTTATAATAATTATATAAATATTAAATATGGTGGTATTATATAAAAAATATAAGTGGTGAATTCAAAATATATTCCAATAATGAGCAGTCGATATGACAGAACCCATTAATTTACTCACATCGTTATCAAATGGTATTTAACCTCTTACATATTAATCATAAAAATATTTATAACATATTTAAAAACATTATTTTTATTAATTATTATTTCAATTATTTAATTATAACCATTTATTTTACTTTCTAATTCTATTTTATTATCATGATTATCATCAATTGTTAATGATTTTTGTTTTGATGTAATTTTTTTTATAATATAGGCATCAAACCTCATATATTTATACAATGTTAATCATTAATAAATTTTAATAGATGTTAAAATCAATTTATTTAATGAATTTATTCGTACTAATGTTTATTTAATAGAGACTATGGGTATGGTATCTGAGAACTAAATAGATGAAGTTCTTGTCTCGGGTCATTTACATATATCAAATGATTACAATATAATAATTGATAATTTTTAATTAATACCTTTATTACCATATTCTTGATTTATATTACTAATTTATATAAAATATATTCATAAAATATATTTTATAAATATCCATTAATGAAAGTGATAAAAAAACGGAACGCATCTCTCCATGGAGGTGGTAATCTGCACGTACACACAAAGAACATTATTGTTTTCCATAGATGGTAGAAAGGTATAAAATCATTCAACATTTAAAAACCATAAAACACTATATTTATAATTATAATTTTTTAAATGCTTATATTTAACCATGTAAATAATGTAGTTGTGATTAAATGGTCTCATCGCTTGTAGAGGTGCTAGTATGTACGTAACACAAAATTTATTATTTTTTTATAATCGTTTGGATGGGAAATGAAAATTTCTCTTCTATAGATATAACCAAAAATAATTATACTACTGATAATGATGTTATTATTTTACTATGTTAAAATAATTGTTTTGTCAAATAATAATAATTAAAGATATTTAAAATAAAAGGAGTGATTTTGGAAAATTAAAACACATTAGAGTATCTATTTTGATAATTTGATTATGATTTTGATCAGTGGAAGTTTTATTAAATCAGAACCTCTAAAAATATGATTAGAATTTCTTATAATTATTTGGTTAGTAGTTCTAATGGATATCACATTATTAGAGAAAATGTAAACAAGTGGTGGAATTCTCCTTTTAAAAATGAGATGACTGCCACCTTTTTAAATACCCATAACAGTAAATCCTTTTCAAGTTTATTTTAGAAAAAAAGTTACTTAAAATAGAAAATAATGTATACGATATGATTTTTTTCCTATTAATCCATTAAAAAATCATTTTAAAAATATACATTATTTAAGTCCTTTACTCATTGTTTAAAAGTTTTACCATTTTGATGTTTACCATTATATGTAATGTTTACGTAAGTAATTTATCTTATTGAAAAAATATATTTGGACAAATTATAAAATTTGGGAAATTATTTTTAATAATATGGAATGCAATTTATTACTATAATTTTATAATAGGGACAAAAATGATTCTAAAATATAAATTATACAATTCATTAAAAACGTTTTTTAAAAAATTATAACATATGTTACAAAAAGACAAATATAGTTTCATAATATTGGAATAATATTTTAAATTTTATAATTTTACATAAACAATATATTTTTTGTAATAAAAATTTATTCATATATTTTATTTTATTCTTATATCATAATGATTTCATAAAACCCCAAATAATTTTAAAAAAAATTGGTTTCGAAATTTCACTTGAAAATAATAGCATCAAAAAAATAATAATAATTCAACCTAAGATTTTATTTTTATGATAAATCAAAAAATAATTTTTTTTTTCAAATTCTCATTCTAATGTTTAGGAATTTTCCATTTAAATGGAAATACAAAATCTAATGAAAATTTGTTTTTATAGGAAAATGACTTTTTAAATATCAAATATCAATATTCGTAATTCCTATAATATTATAAATAAAATAGAGATACTATATTATTCATAAAAAATATTTATTTAATAATAATTTAACTATAATATACATGGTTTCATGAAAAAAAAACATAGTCCATAAAAATGATATAAAAAAAATACATTTTTAAACATAAAACGATCTTTTTAGTTATTTTTTGTAAATAAATGATATTAATTAATGAAATTGTATAAAAAAGAAATTTACTTTGCTTTCCAAAAGGATTTTATATTTTTGTTAATTATATGTATAAACTCCAGGTACATGTATACATTATAAAAGTAACATTTAATACTTGTAATGCCATCTTATTAAAATGTATCATGTTTTTTTATGGTTTTGTGTCCCACATGGAGAAAGTTGTTAATGATAGTATTCATTTAAATGAATACATATACTAATATCTTAAGAATGTTATAAATATTTTAATTTTACCTTTCTTTATACCATTTCATAAATTATTTTCATCATTTACTTTTATTATTTTTAATGTACTCTCATGGTTCTTATATTTTCTTTGGTAGTAAATATATCATGGAAATCATAAGATTTATCTATTTTATTTACAAATTACATGATATTATTGTTGAAATTTTTATCAAAAACTATTTAAAATTAATCTTTCATGGTTCATACAGATAATGTCTTACCCAATGAGAGTATTGATCCCCCAAGGATAATGGAGACATATGCTTCTTCTTCCAATTTGGTAATCAAAATGTTACTTGCAAAGATAAATTTTCACATATTCTAAAGAATATATTTTCTTATTTTATTTATAAGAACGTTTAAGTGAAAATAATTTATTTTTGGGTTAATCTAATCCCAAAATTTTGAAGCACACATAGGGGTATTAATTTTACATTAGCTCCTAAATCACATAGTGTCCTCTCATAAGTGAACAATATAACACCTCGATATTTCAGTATAAATAATACATTATGATTTTACATTGATAAATAGATTTTAATATATGAAAATTTAACTAAGAATACATTATATATTAATGATATAATATTATCAGAACTAAATATTTTGGTTGCAATATAGTCAATTAATTTTTGGTTATAAATTGAGGAATCTGCATTTTGAAACAAATGGAATCACGAAGTAGAATTATTCCATCTGAGGATCATTTTGATGATATTTTAAAGGAAGTAATGTTACATATATTTTCATTATACCAAGTGTAATATCCTAGGAATTTTCTAAAAAAGAAATAATGTTCTCGATAGAAAACATGATATGAAACTCCGGCTATAAACAAATAATGAATTGTTATTAATTAAATTTGATGGTAAAAAACATGTCATTAAATAAAAATTAATGATAAGTATTAACTATTTTTTGAATAATATATAATTATCTTACTCATATCTAATGTCTTAATTAATTCCTTATAAGTCATCTGTCAAAGAATAGTGAAAGCTATTGATTTTTTAGAATTTATTCGAACGTATTGATATTTCAAAGAATAGTGAAAGCTATTGATTTTTACAAAAAACCATATTTAATATAAAATTAAAAAGAAAAAAATATATTTTGTATTAGTTTAAAATTTTTATTATTTTATTATCACAATCCTATTATGGTTCTTAAAATGGATTTTATACTTTATTTCTCTATAAAAACGTTTTATAGTTTAAATCAACATCTTTCAAAAAAAGTGGGTTTCATCGCATTTTTCTGTTTAATTTTAGTATAATATATCCAATTTATGTCTATTGGATTTTGAAAAATGTGTTATTTTTTTAGTTCACTTCTTCTAAATTTAGAAAATATTTCCCATTTATTTTCAAAATATTAATAGTAACATAAATAATTTTTATTATTATGGTAAAAGTTAAATCAAGTATTTTTTGTTTAAAATAATATTATAAAGATTATAAAATTACAATAAAAGTTTCCCTAAATTTATTGCATGATTAATGCTTTCCTATAAAATTCCAATATTCATTTATATTGCATTTTTCTATTTGGGTGTGGTTATAACCATTATAAAATTTTATATAAAGAATGAAAATAATTACACACTATTATTATTATTAACAACAATATTTTAAGTATAAGGTTACAAATATCATATTTTAAGTTATTAATATTCCCATTAAATATAAATTTCATAACATCATATCTGTAATTTATTTTAAATATATAGTGAATAAATATCTTCATTAAATATACAGAAAACAATGATTCATTAATTATTCAAGTAATGAAAAACACCCCAATAAATGACATCAAATATATTAAAAATATTTAAATATCATATAATAACTGTGAAATGATAATTTTTAGACCAACATTTTATTTTAACGTAATAAAAATATGTTTTATTCAAAATTTACATATTTTCTTGATGTTATTAAAATCAATTCATTGCATAGTTCTTAACATTGAAATAAATGACATATTATAAAATATTAACATTTTATTAAATGATGTAAAATATATAAAAAAAATATATTCAGATACGTTCTTAGTGTATGGTTTGTTATATATAAAATTATCTATTTTATGACTTTCTTACATTTATAGTAACTATATTGGAACTCAAAGAGTAAAAAACTATGATTTACCAGTATGTTTAAATGCATTAAAACAAAATTAAAGGGTAACATTGTGTCATAAACTTGTCCAAAAATTATTTTATGATATATTTTATGAACATAATAATAATATATATTAAATAATTCAGTTTGTATCCATTTTTAGATGAATATTAATTTATATTTAATTTAATTTTTGAAAACTTCAAAGATTTCACATTTCCTCTCTTAAAAAAGGAAATCACATATTCTCATTTAGTTACACATAAATACCCATATAGTATATCTATTCCCTAACAATATACCTTACTATAATTCCTCCTCTAATTTGTTAGGGAATTTTTTAGGCCTAACACAATCTTTAATAGTCTTATGTTGTTATGAAAAGGAGGTTGTTTGAAGAAGACGTCACATTCATAAGAAAGTGTTGCTATTTTATGTTTTCTTCCACATTATTAAAATATTCCTTATCAATTAATATATAATAACAATTTTATATTCCATATAATCAGATTTCATTATGATTGTATTAAATCATATACCCATCAACTCTTCTTTCAAATGGGGAATAAGACCATCATTTGTCTATATGGAAAACTACCATCTCACAGACCATTATAATATAGTTCCATCACAATCCCTTGTGGATAGACTATAAGGATTAAAATAATTTCTATATATTCTAATAACAACACATTTAACATTTTTAAATTTTTATATAAACATTACTTTGTTAACATTCCATTCAATAAAAATGATAATGTCGTTCATCCTACATGTGACTACCATCTTTACGAAGCGATGTGAGTCATTTTTCACCACCAAATAAAAAATAATAATATTTATTTATTTATTTATTTAATGGATTAATGTAATATTTATTATATTATTATAATTCTGTAAAGACACAATAATACTTACCTACATTTCATAATGATTATTGATAAATGGTAATGTTGTTGATGTGTATGTACGAAATACCTTCTCCGTGAGAGTAACGTGGATCACTTTTCATAACCATATTGAATGGTTGGATTTAAAATTATAATTTATCTAAAAAAGGATATTATTGTTACATATAATTTTTTATATGATGAAATGATAATCTCTTTGACCATATACATTCTATAGAATCTATTCTGGACATATGTATCGAATATTGTCAATGTTCCTAATGTGAACATAAATGGTTAAGTAAATTTATATAACTTTGTATTGTGTAATGTAAATGAAATAATAAACCCTAAAAAATTTCCTATGATTTTAAATAAGTAACCTAAGAATATTATACAGGAATATAAATAGTTTACATTAAAATTTATTCTCAATGTAAGGGATATTCTATTCAAACCCCTCTTTTAATGTTCCTATTGTGACTCATTTCACAAAATACTAAATTAATGTTTATTTTTAAAAATATTTCATGAATGGAATTTTTATCCATATTTACACATAAATACTTTTAATTTAACTTTATAATTTTTAATAGAAATTTATAATGATAATGTTTTTTAATTATTCGTGTTTTTTTAGATTTTAATAAATGACATTTTTTTACATTATTTCAATTTTTCTAAATCAATATCGATATGGAATGTTTAAATTTTATTAAATAAAAAAAATATTATTTAATTTTAATTTATACAATGAGAACTAATTTTCCCACCATCATAACCATTGTTTGAAGTTTTGGTTCCTATACAAGAATTCATGTTCTCTTTAAAAAGAATATCATATTACCCTTTTAATGGGTATTTTGGTATTCAAAAGGGGGTTTTAATAATAATATCTGTCACAAACCCCTACCCTTATAGTTTACCCTAACTAGGTTGTCAATCGGAGAAATGAGATAGTGTCCCCCGATTCTTGCTTTCAGTAGGCCTTGTGTTGGCAACTAGCACCGATGTTATAGTAAACAAACAATCCTCCTATAACCAACCTAATCTCCAACCTAGATTAATAGTCCTAAATATTTCTTATATATACCTAGGGTGACTATAAGGGTATCCTTAGTAGAATCCTCTCACTATCCTCTAATGAAAAAGTAAATAAATCATGTTAAATCATGATGAACAACAAGTGAAACTATCTCGTCACCTAAACAAGTATTCTATAATTATAGACTCAAAATGGATACTCTAACCATGTATTTCATAAAAGATCAAATAATGTAATAATGAATATCAAGGGTAACCAGATGCCAGCCCCTAGTTTTTTGATCTTCCCTAATATCGAACGTCTTGAGCATCTCTTTACAAAATGGTTGACCCGAAGAAACCTCAGTGAAGCACCAGAACATTCACCTCGTTAAAACGACAACCACGCCTGCATTACCAAAACAAACATGGTAGTTTCTAAGAACCACCAAAACTCTCATAACTTCTATCATATATAGGGTATTATACATCAATCTGTTACAACCCATACGCCAATTAAGGATCATCAAGAAATTATATCCTCTACATGTTATACATATAGTGTCCCTTAGGAAACTATATCCAAAATATATGTGTGTGAAATAAACACAAGCCATTATATCCCTATACACCAATATATGGGGAAATTATCCATCGTGCATATGAGCAGAAGTAACTACCTATATGATATAGTGGGGCTAAAGGGGGGATTTAGTCATCCATCCTACCACCAAGATATTCGGGAAAACACCCACCTAGGGATCAAAATCCTTGAGGTTTTAGTATCCCTAACCAACATGGTAGAATAGCCCATAGACACAAAAAGTACATGATATAATATAGATCACAACCACACTTTGGGAATATCATCATATCATAATCAAATTCAGCTAACATCTATTGGAATCTCATATTTCACTCCAAATACTAGATATCTTATAAGCACACAACCATTTAATGTGCTACATTAAGTTACTTTATCCCGTTTTTGTTAGTTTCACATTATGTAAATTAATTCATAAAATATTAATTTACCATTAAAAAATTCCACATTACATTTCATTAGTATTTCAACTAGGATCTATACCCTCTAGGAATAAGATAACCTAGTCCACAAATTCACAAAATTTCAACCTTAGCATTGCATCCTAGAAATCTCCAACCCCATGGGTTTAACATTTATTCATTTATTAAAGATATAACTAATTTATATATATCTTGGAATTATAAGAAACAATTCTAACCTACCAAACATAAGTGGATCAACATAGTGAAAATGATATACTCATCTAGTCTTTGTCTCCTATAGCAGGCTTCTAAACCCATCCCTCCAATAGAATTTAAACCTACAAAATACATGGAAAACCTTGCACATCATTTCCCCATTGTAAGGAGAGTACATGAAACAATTTTCCTTAAGAAGTGTGGAATGTAATGTAGATATATACGAAACATATTAAAAAAGAAACTGTATTTTATATTAATTGGTTAGACTAGATTCAACACATTCTATCATCTCTGGAGTCATCCCTGACACCACATTCATAAACTGATACATCTCGCCATTCAATGCATCAACTGCATACACAACAACATGGACCCCCTAATCCTCACACTACAAAAACCCTCTAGGATAATCCATCTTAGAATCATTTAACTACCAAGACTCGAATCCCCATATCATAGGTCTTGTACCTAGATAACGTCACAAGTTGGATGAACAAACATAATAATAGGCTCTCAGCCCTAAAAATGGCATACAACCTTCACACATAACATTCTCTCACGGGTCCAAATAACATGGTAAATCACCTATACAAGAAAGTGGGAAACTCATTCCCTACAAAGGAATTATATTTTATCCCACAACTGATTATTTATTCCACCATTAATTAATAAATTTATTATTCATAGGTTCCAAATATAGGAAACCAATTCATCAGGATATCAGAATATTTAAAAAATTAATTAATTAATTAATTTGACATTACATTGATCTTTTATTAACAAGCGTCAACATTATTTTGGTTTATTAACCAATTCAATTAACCATGATTACTTTCAACAATTCGATTATAATAAAAGTACAGTAATAACAATCATATTCATTAAACCTACCTCTCTAACCATTCATCCAATTAATTATCAATTGATTACAAATTTTTGTTTATTATCAATTAACATCAATAAAAACACTCTAAAAAAAGAAACACACTAATATAACACTATATAGAAAATAAAGAGGCAAGCTATTATCACATTAAAAAGAAACAATATCACTACCCAATTGATACCAATTCATTAATCGGGTTTGTGATTTTAGGTCCATTTTATTATGATCAAAAGGAGATAAAACATGAGAACTCCACGATTTCGCCTAATTAAATTAATAGGAAATGAAATATCTAAATAAAAGTTTTACAAATTTATTATCATGAGTACAAATCAACGCAAAGGATCCTGGTTACCTCTCCCACAAAAAATGCATCCAACTAAGTATTTAGAGGAAAAACCGCACCATTAATAACCAAGAGAACCTCTATTAGAATCATGGATTACATGTTCCATAAAATGTAAAGGATAAAAAAGAGGAAATTTATCAAATAAACCACAATATAAGAGGTAGATCATAACATATATCGAAGACCTATCTTTTGAGGGAACCAAGGAATTGGTCCTAGATAATGGCATCCTCAAATGTTGAATGTGGGTTTTCGAGTCGTCTAGAGGTGAGTGAGAGCACTATGGCTGGGGGTTTTTCAAAACATGAATGGATGAAATTTTTTAAAACCTATAGTGTTATGGTATTATATGATGTGTAATACCCTTTCACGTCTTGTAATGGCTCGATGTCAGTTTTCACAAAAAAAATTTATTTCCCCAACACATTTTTTATTTTTAAAACCCTGAAATCTGAAATGATGTAAAAAATCACAGACAAGCTGTGAAAGACAGTTTCATGTTTTGTAATGGACATTAACAATGAAAAATCTCCAAGCTTCCAGCATATAGTGGCTAACTCCCTCCATACTTCCTATACGATTCTTCAATGAATGTAGGTATTTGGGAACAGATAAAGGGTTGATTCATATAGATCTAGTCCCTTACATTAGATAGCACTCAAAACATTCTCAATGTCGATTATCCTAAAACAACCTATAGATGAAATAGAAATGGAAGGGGTCCTGAAAACTTCCACCATGTGAGATACCTCTCAAAGATCTCACCACCATATGATCTAAACCACATCACTAGAGAAACAACATAAAACCACACAACAATCAAAAACAGATCCTAAAAAATCTCTCGGGGGAGATACATCTAAAAAGATACGATGCCCCATTAAGACACAACAGAGAGATATATTATAAATAGAAAAGGTATACGACCAATAAAAAAAAATTACATGTGAAGATATTATCATAAAATAGTTCGGTGTACTGACTTTGAATCTTCTACTCATATTACCAAGTACTCTCCTCCAAGCCACAACGCCTCCCCAAGACACAAATCATGGGTATATCGTGCCTATAAAAAACCATCTCCAAACAGTGATTCATCTCTATAAGCCACTCCTTAAAGGTCCAATCATACCAATTTAGATCTCCCCCCAATCGATAACTTGAGTGCTATTACGAATATAACAATAGAGAAATGTCATGTGGAAAATATTGTGTTCCCATTTTATCTGCAAGGGGAGTGCTATTTGAAATTCCATAGCTCCCATATGATCCAAAACAACAAAAGACCCCAAAATCAAGGGATAAATCTTACTCCCATGACCAAACCTTCACTACCCATGATGGGGATACAACATTAGGAACACATGATCTCTAAAATCAAACTCCATAGGTCTCCACCTATAATTGGAATTGGATTTCTAATGATCCTATGATACTTTGATCCACTGGAAAATAACATGAACCATCCCTAATGTGTTATGTAACTATTATCACCTAACAATTACTGACTACTGGACCCTACTCCCGCACAATAGATATTGACATTGTTAGACATTCAATCCATCAAACAACACCATTTCAATGATGGAGTGAAAACTATTTTTGTAAGAGAAATATAATAAAGGAAATTTACTCATCCATGAACATCCTAAATCATGGACACAAGAGTGAATCATTTATTTTATAGTTTAAATGATCTTCCCTCTCTGACTGTCCATTTTTAGATGAAAATAAGTGTTAACACATAGATGAGAACCAAATTTATATTGGAGACCCCTCCACACCCTAGATTTAAAATGAGGATCTCATTATAAACTGGTCATCATAAGGACTCTATAGATTCTCACCAACTCCTCTAGATACTACCTCGACAAAACCTTCATTGATCTTGACTCCAGGATCCCTATAAATTGGGCTGATATCATTAAACAATACACTACCACAGATATATAATCACAATATCAATGAGCTCAAGATAAAATCGAAATAAAGTCCATCATGATGGCGTCTCACATCGACTAAGGAACATCTAATGCTAGAGAAAAGCACTATAAACATAGTTCTTAGCCATCACCTTCTAGCAGACCAAACATTGAGACACAATCTCTGCAACTGAATGCTTCAAACCAAGCCACCAAACAACTTCTTGGTGTTGTTCATCATCAAACCAACCGAAGATGAAATGTCTCATAGAAACCCTAAAAATGTAATCCTTTTGTTCACAGACAATGAATCAGAGCACTAAACAACTTCTCCTTTAGATACTCCAAATATACCTTACAGTAATCAGTCCACAAGAATTCCTTATCCTTTCTGGTCAATGTTTTCAGAGGAGTTTCAACAAGGGATGTATCTGTTACGAACCTCCTCTAATTGCCTTTAAGTCAAAGGAAACATTACATGTATTCCACTTGATTTTGGGCTTCACAAGACACAACTTCTTCTACATTTGATGGACCCATAGCTATTCCCTAGTGGGATACAACATGACCATGTGAAATAGAACTCTCGATCCCAAAACACACACATTAAATACTTTTCAAATAGCTTCTCACGGTGTATAACTCCAAAAATGGAACATAGATGATCTCCATGATCCTACTAGGATGTGGAGTACATAAGGATTATTTCAATGAAACCCAATAAGAACATATCCAGGAACTCACATAAAACATTATTCATTAACCCAATTAACAAATCAAGAGAATTCATCACACCAAATAGCATCACGAAAAACATGATATTTCAAAGATGATATCATAAATTAGGATTCAAAATATTCTCATCCTTCACTTTAATTTTATGATATCCAGAGAAAAAATCTATCATTGAGAATCAACATTCACCGTAAACTTTATCAAATAAATAATCAATCCATGGAAGATGATAGTGAATGTTTACATTCACTTTTCCATGTGATGATAATTAATACACAACTACAAACTGACATCAACCTTCTTCCTGAAAAAAATTGGTGCACCCCATGGTGACACAATCAACCAAAAAATTCCACTATAATATACCATTAAGTTGTTTATGTAGATCTCAAAACTCATAGGGTTTCATCCTATATGGATAGATCAAGATATAAGACATGCCTTGCTGTAGTTGGATCCCAAACTTTATCCCTCATCAATGTAGAAATGATACAACCTCCTCGGAAGAATACACCAGGGTACTCTTCCACAACCTTCATAAATGACAACAATATAATTTGGGATGAAATATGCATTGTCATAGTCATCAAGAATGTTAAGGATAAGACATGCCACTGACCCATCTAAGGATCTCGCTCACCAAAAAACATTTATTTCCCTCCATAATTATTGAAGAAGAAAACCTTACTCCTCAAGTAATCCATGATATACTTCACCAAATACAACCATTACAAGATGAGGAGGATGTCATATGAATTTATTCATAAACATGTGAAATATCCCCAAGAGGGGTGCTACCCTAGAACTAGATCACAATCTCTAAATACATAAAACAAGTCTACTCAAACTCCAACTACACTAGTTAATTCACAGGGCACTAGAATCCTCTCCACCAAAAGTACAAAATCAAGGAAAAGGGATGGTGATAGAAGGATTATGTCTCTACTAAATAAAAAAAGGAATTCACCCATATAGAAAAAAAACAATGTGTTCCTAGACCAATGTATTACATTCCTAGAATTGGTAATGCTAAAGCATTAAGCTGACTATGACATGCTCCACAACCTCTCTAACCATGATGAATAAAATATTCATGGCCACATTCAACACTATTAGTATTGAAGGACCTCGGGACACCCTGAGAAGGGAGGGGTGAATCAGGGTGACAACATTTTCTTTTAATGTGATGGATATTATTCCCCCGTTGGTAGGAACTTGTTGAACCTATATGATGAATATGATCAGAAATCAAACATTCACATGCACAGAGAAGACACAACACTTTTTACTTGGTTCACCACTAATGGCTATGTACAATTATCATACACCGACAAGTTTTCGGTCATACAAAATTACACTAATATTCACTAGCTGTGGATTACAAAGGATCGTTCACAATCACTATGTCCCAGTCTCACTGCCTTTACAAAGGTTCAAGGATAGCTCACTGCTTCACTCAGGTCACTCCCGTTAATTCCCCCTAGCTCACTGCCCTTGGTGAAGTCACACTCAGTTTATATATGTGACAATCTCTTCATAATTGCATAATAATTCATCCTCTATTTTATGTAGATGCTCTGTTGAAGTCTAACTCTCACCTGAAGATGAATATCACTTTGCGCTGAGGGTACCGGATGATCCTCCAGCTTTCGTGAAGCTTCAAAAGGATGGATGTACTTTAACAACCCTAGTGCGCTTCTCCAAGCTCCAGCACGCATGTTTCAGGAATGGCACGCAAGTCACTTGTGCTGTACAAACTCGGCGTGCAGGTGGAATAAAACAACATGCGCAAAATTGCCTCTTTTAACTCCAAAATTGTGCGACTCAACGACTCTAAATCCCAGACCACTGTGGACGCTCAACCAACAGTCGGCGCGCAGCCTCTACTTGCGCGACCCAACAACCACATTCGCGACGAGAGCTCGAAAAATCTCTAAGTCTTGAACTTCTTTAAAAATGAGGATGGGGTCCTCTATTTATAGGCAAATTGGACCCCCTGTGCGGTGGCGGGCAAGTCATCCCTCGGCGCACAGGTTCCGGCGCGCAGCTCATCCTCTCTAGCCTATGACGCGCTACTCACTTGCGCGACCACATAGATACTTGCGCGACCTTCTTTCCTTTTCCATATTTGGAATTTATAATCTTTAATAACAATAGATGCACATGTTTTCAATCCTCCTAGGCATCGGCGCGCAAGTCTCTTCACGGCGCGCAGGTCACTTGCGCGACCAGCCCAAAACTTGCACGGCCCTTATCCCTTTTCCATTTACCCATGTTATGATATTGAAAAACATATGGTGTGCACGTTTCCTCTCCTTCAAGTACACTGCATGCAAGGATCTTTGCCAAAAACACTTTTATCCATCTTTCAATTTTCAGGCCCAAAAATTTGGCAAACACAATGAAACGGCGCTATGTTCAATACTATTGTCTTCATGAACTATATAATCTCTTTGCTGGTACACATTCTGAAATTTCACTGAGGATTGGGAAAAAACACAAACCATACTCCAAATCATGCATAGAAGAGCATGGTTCCAGCAATCTCCCCCTTTGGGTTTTTTGGCAATCAGAAAATAAATTCAATAGATCTACATCCATGTGAAAACCAAAAACACAAGAATCAACTCATCCAACACTCTAAGTCTACGTGAGAAATTATCGGTGTAGAAAACAAGAAAAGAAGCTTGAATTGGGTTCTAGTGTTTTGAAATTCTCAATGATGCCCAAGAATCATTACATGGATGATGAATTCTTTCTTATCCTTCTCATCCTAACACTGAATTTGAATTGTGTCATAAGAGTATTAAAAGTCTGAACATGCCTGAATTTTTTCTTTTCTACCCCATTGACAATAAACCCAAAGCCTGGTAATTTTTTCAATGTTCAGCTCAAACCATACTCCCCCTAGATTGTATCCCCCCCACAAACCAGCATCACATCCATAAACAGAAAAAACTGTTATCAGAATAGGTGAGAGGGGTATTGCATAACCTCTTTATGCACTGGGAGGCGGCTGAACACCGAGGATCAACCTATTCTTCTCAAACCCAGACGCTGACAGTGGCTTGGTTAGGATATCAGCCACTTCCTCATCAGTTCCCACATGATCCATTCTAATCACCCCTTGTTCAACTTTTTCTTTGATAAAGTGATACCAGATTTCAATATGTTTCATACAGGAAGGTTGAACAGGATTCTTCGTATGATCAATTGTGCTCTTGTTATCACAGTAAGTAACCATTGGTTACTTTACCTCATCACCAATACTTGTTAATTGTTGCTTCATCCATAGTAGTTGAGGGCATGCCTTTGTGACAGAGATATACTCAACTTCAGCATTACTAAGAGAAGTACATTCTTGTATCTTGCTCAACCAGCCAACACATTTCTTCCCAATATAGTAGGCTGCACCACTAGTGGACTTTCTATCTACTACATCACCAGCCCAGTCAGCATCATAAAATGCTGATAATTCACTGTCCCGAACTACAGCAAAAAATTACCAGAAGTTACGTGTACCTTGAATGTACCTCATGATTATTTTTATTGCCGCCATATGTTCCTACTTTGGATTACTCTTAAAGAGGGCCACAAGGCATGTGGAAAAGACAATATCTGGTCATGTCGCTTTCAGGTACAGTAGGCTACCAATGATCCTACTGTACATGGATGGATCAACAGAGGACCCATACTCATGCTTTCCACATTTAGTTCCAACTGCAATTGGAGTTGACATTGGTTTGGAGTCTTCCATATTAAACTTTTTCAACAGCTCTATTGCATACTTTTCCTGAGAAATGAAAAAAAATATATTAGAGCTCCCCATTCATAGACATTTCAAATTCTGATTTCATGTTGTTGGAAAATTCGTCCACTGATTTCTTCCTGCTACCACCAAATATGATATCATCAACATAGACTATAACCATGAATTGATCTTTTGGATAATTCTTCCCATTGAGATTGTGATCTAATCCTCATCTCTTGAATTCCATCTTCTTGAGATATGAATCCAGCCGCGAGTACCATGCCTGTGGTGCCTGCTTCGAACCATATATAGCTTTCTTTAGTTTGTAGACCTTTGTTTCATTAGTACCCAAAACAAATCCCACTGGTTGTTCAATGTAGAATTCTTCTTCGAGTATACCATTCAACAATGATGTCTTGATATCCATTTGAAATACTGTATATCCTCTTTGGAGTTTCATGGTAAGGAAACACTTGATTGACTCCAGTCTTTCCACTGGAGCAAAGGTTTCTCCAACATCAATGCCTTCAATATGTGAGTATCCTTTACATACCAGTCGTGCCTTTTTTTATGACACTTACATGCTCATCAAACTTATTTTTGATGATCCATTTGGTACCAATTACATTGTAACCTTTGGCTCTCTGGACAAGATCCAATGTTTGATTAATTTCAATCTAATCTAATTCATCATTCATGGCTTTAACCCAATATTCATCATTTGAATCTTCATTGAATGAGGATGGCTCTACAACTGATAGAAATGCAAATTCCATGTTATTCCTCATCCTTCTTGTTTTAGTGGGGGAACTCCTGTCCCTAATAATGTTGGATGGATCAATATCAGCTCTTTGATTTCTACTGCGAGTTTCAGTTGCATTCTCTTCAGCCATAGTTTCTTCTTCAGATTCTTCTTCTGAGTCAACATCATGATGTGACTATTGAGTGTTTAGTAAAGCTTCCTCTATTTCTGCATTTTTATTTTCTTCACGTTCACTTTCTTTCTGACTTTCCATCACATCAGCATATGACGTCCTTAAAGCATTTTTGGTTTTCTGTTCAATAATCTTAACATCACAGCTTTCCAAAATCCTTCCTAAATGCATGTTGAAACACTTTTAGGCTTTGCTTTTCATTGAGTAATGGATGAAAATTCATTTATCTGCATTGTCTCCATACTTCCCGTGATTTTATTCTTTGTTACTGATGAAGCATTTACTTCAAAAGACACGAATGTATTTTAAAGTGGGCTTTCTTCCATGAAAAAATTCATATGGTGTCTTCATCTCATCCATATAAAGTCCTGTTTGATTCTGAATGTACACTATAGCTTGAACAGCCTCTTTCCAGTAATGTCGTGGAATACGACTATCGATCAGCATAGTTCGTGCCATGTTGTTCACCTGTCGATTCCTACGTTCAACAACTCCATTTTGTTGTGGAGTTCCCACAACAGCTACATCATGATGTATCCCATTCTTCTCCAGATAATTTTCAAATTCAATGGTTGTATATTCTCCTCCATTGTCAGATCTCAACACTTTGATTGTTCGTCCAGTATCATTTTTGGAGATTCGCCGATATGTTTTCATGCAGTCAAGGACTTGTCGTTTCCTGTGAATGACCATCACACATTCCATTCTAATGTAATCATCTATGAAAAGGACAATGTACATTTCTCCATGAGTTCCTACAAAAATTTATCATCCCACACACATCTATATGAATCAGATCAAGAATGTGAGATTCCCTTTTCTTCTGTGGCTGATATGAACAGCAGACCAGCTTCCCACGAATGCACGCATAACAAGATTTTTCATGTTCACACTTGAGGTTGGGAATGTTCATGACAATTCTCAATTTTGATATTTTCTCCATGTCTTTCCTATTGATCTGTCCCAGTCTCAGATGCCACAAATTGTTTTCTTCTTCAATAGTCATGTAACAGACATTTTCTTCACTATAAACCTGATAGAAGTTACCTTCTGTTCTGCATCCCTTCATAAGTGAATTGCCTGTCTTTCCCTTGATAGTGCAGCCTTTTTAATTAAAAGTAACTATAATTCCTGAGTCATAGAGTTGACTCATGCTGAGGATATTATGACGTAGGCCATCTACGTAAAGGGCTTCATTCTTCTTTAGTTCTCCATTAGCTAATTCGGTACTTACACTCCCTTTGATTTTCAGAGCTCCATCATTACCAAATCGTACTATACCATCAACCTTCCTTTTGATATCTGTTAGTAGGCCAGCATTACCTGCCATATGAGATGAACAACCACTATCTAGAATCCAGGTACTTTTGATCTTTGTAACATTGACGGCCACCTCTGCATGGTTGGATTTATCAATCTTCTTCCTTTCCTTCCATGAGAAATTGGATTTAGTATATAGTACTGATGGCCTCTCAATTGTCTCTTTCGCATACCCAGGTTCTTCAAAGTTGAAATCTTATTTGGTATGAGAAAACCTATATGAAAGAGCAACACTTTCTTGCTGACGAGACATAACTTGTCTCAAACATTGGTATGAGGAGTTCATGTCCCTTCTCTTCCTGCAATTAGCATCATTATAATCATAGTTAGAACAATGATAACAATATCCAAGGAAATTGTTTCCTCTATAAGAATTAGGATCTAAATTTGTTCTCCTTTGATGAACTTATATATCTTCTCCATTCATATAGCTTCTTGCCTCTTCGCAATAATACATGGTATGGCCCATATGGCCACAGAACTGACACTTCATGAGAGGAAATGTCTTCTCACTTGAATTTCTCTTCATTCCTTCTTCCTTGGGAGAATAGTTAGACTGTCTGTCATTTCTGGATGTTTGAGGATAATTTTCAGTTCTCCTTTTAGTTTGGATTGAGGGTTCCTTTTTCAGCACTTTAGGCAACATTTCAACATGTTCAACTTTCATCTTATCTTTAATTTGGATCTTTTCAATTCCAGCAGATGATGTCTCAGCCTCACATCCAATTCCACTCTTTCCCATGCAAGCGGGTCTTTGATCACTCAAGACTTTTCCAACCCCATCTGAACCCCACTTGGCTCTTCCTAGTAATACTATATCTGAGAATAATCCTAAATGTATTTTATTCCTCGATTCTTTTGGAATTTATTCAGTCTCATGGTTAATCATTAGAGTAACAACTTCCTCCTAAAGTCCCTCACCAGTCTTGGATTTTTCATCTAGTCTGGAGGTGAGGTCATTGATGACCTTTTCCTGCTCTTCAATTCTCAGCTTCAGATCCACTACATCATCATTGCTTTCAATTATTTTTGAATGTACCTTCACAAATTCTTCTAGTCGTTAAATTTTAGCTTCAAGTTGATCAACGTATTCAGTTGATTATTCTACAATTGATTTCCACTTATTGCAACTCTTACATTTAATCTTAATCTTAATAAATGCATCCTTAAGTTGCATCTCGGGATCT